>CM075339.1:72214698-77277198 GCA_037788925.1 Mytilus galloprovincialis | reverse complement strand
GATTTTGATTTCTTTTAAATATTTTGAAAATAACAGGTAGTTGGACGTCATTTTGTGTTTGTTTTTGTAAAAGCTGCATAAAGAAATTTTGATTTATAAGAAAATAAATCAGGAATGTGTACATGAGACCCAGATGATGCCCCCGCTTGCATATTATATTAAGTTAAAAAGGGACATAACTTAGGAACGTTTAAAGTGACACTAACAAAATGTTTGACTTGATCTGAGTTTTGTAGTGATAAGCATTGTGTATATGTTTCATTACATTTGGTTGAGGCAAACTAAAGTTAGAGAACGGAAACGGAAAATTCAGCATTTTTTTCATTTGTAAAGGGGCATAACTCCAAAATTGTTAAAGTGACGCCACCAAAATTCAAATCTGATCTGTGTTTTGTGTATAAGTTTCGTAAGATTTGGTTGAGGCAAACTAAAGTTCGAGAACGGAAACCAACTATGGGACGTACCGGATGTACAGATGTACAGACGGACATTGTCTATATCTAGTTATTGGATACTTTTTTTAGCTTTTAACTTTTTACTTTAAAGAAACACACACATGCTTGTAATTTAAAGAGTGTGTGTATTCTTAGAAAAGAATCACAGAACTGAGTCTGTGTTCCTTATTATATAAAAGGTGTTTCAGTTAACTTGTTGTATGGACATAGGCTTTAACTATGATCCTCATCAGGTATTCTGGACCAGACTGATATTAATATGTTTATGTGATGTCAGATGATCCGTGATATGTATATGTTCATGGAATCCTCCGATAACTGAACCACCATATTACAAGTGAAAAGACCACAATGTTCAATGATTTTCATTTTCCACCGAAGATTGGCTGTCAAAATGCTAACATTCCAATTGTCAATTACAGCTAACAGCAAATACATTCTCACTATAACAGATAACAAAAAAACTAAAAGTCCAATAACAACTAACAAGGAATAAGACAATAACAGCTAACAGCAAATAGTTTTTCAGAATAACAGCTGACAACAAAGAATTAAATTGCCTCAAAACAGCATAACAGTTAAACCCCTTACCCCCTCTAATATGAACCATGAAAATGAGATACAACTTGTCAGACGGATATGTTCACCTTAAAATCTTTCCATACAGCAAATATAGTTGACCTGTTGCTTATAGTATTTATATAAAGCGGCTCTAATCACAAAAAGGGCCTTGGTGGCCGATTGGTCTAAGAAGTTACTACTGTAATCACTAGCCAGCCAACACTGAGGTTGCGAGTTCAAACCCTGATCGTGTTGGTGCACTTGACTCCAATCTTTATTGAATAGGATTGTCAGTTTTCCTATCGAAGGTCGGTGGTTTTCTCTGGGCACTCCGGCTTCCTCCATGCACCAATAAAAACTGGTCGCCAAGAAATAGCCCAAAAGCGGTGCTTTAAAGTGGCGTTAAAACACCAAAAATCAAATCAATCTAAATTAAATCACAAAACATTAAAATTGACCAATGAACCAGGAAAATGAGAGGATTCTACCGATATCTATATGTTAGCATTTCACAAGATCATGTTTTTTTCTCGTCTTTTATTTACACTTGTTGGGTGTGTACTGATTGATATTTTTGCCTTCGAAAGATGTTTTTTTTTTATTAATCGGATCTTTAATTTGTGTCTTTAGTATTTTTTGTTAGATGTTTAAGTGCTTGTATCGATTTGATGAGTTAAAGCCTTTTTGAACTGATTTTAAAGTTTGTTCTTCTGCTGTGCTATTACACCACTGTACCAGGTTAGGGGAGGGTTTGGCGCCCGCAAACATTTTTACCCCGCCACAATCTATATTTGCCTGTTCCAATTATTGTTTTGTACAGTTTGTTCTTGTGTTGTGCTGATCTACAACTGTCCGAGGTTAAAGAGGGGGGAAGACACCCGCTAACATGTTTAATCGCTCCACATTTTGTATATGCCTGTCCGAAGTCAGGAGTCAGGAACTCAGTGTTGTCGTTTGTTGGCTGCATCTTATATTTGTTTTTCGTTCATTGTTTTGTACATACATCAGGTCGTACGTTTTCTCGTTTGAATTGTTTTACATTTTTCATTTCTGGGCCTTTTTAGCTTGCAGTATGATGTGGGTTTTTCTTATTGTGGAAGGCCGTATATTGACCTATAGTTGTTTTGATTAAATATAGTCCCTAGTGTTGACCGTGGGTTACTTGCCATTAATTTTTATACCCCTTCCAAATTTATTTCTCCATGTTTAATGCCTCAAGTTGCAAGTAGGGGGTGAAATTACACTGTTAAAAATTTTGGAAAAGGTTTAAAATTAGCACTTCGGAAGCTGTCAAAAGATTTCAAGACGCCCTAAACATAAAATTGTCCATATTTTGAGTTAGAGACGAAGAAGTTTTCTATAATTTTGATATAATTCGTCCCAAAAGTAGTACAACACACTGTAAAAATTTCTTTGAGAAAGCGCAGGTGGGATTTTTTTTATTTTCATTTATGTTCTAAAAGGAATGCACTACGAAATAATTGTGGTCTCGGACCGGCAATCATACCCCCTCAGCATGCATCATCACAGCCGCTTTATGCCAGACTGACATATACATTAGAATCATTTTATACACCATTTTTATTGTTCATTGCTAAATGTAAAATTTTTGTAATTAGATCTTTTTTCACCGATACTGTCTGCGATGGGCTATTTATATACAGTTTGATACCAATTTTTAACTTTTTATTTTTTCTGTTAAACTTTATGAGATGTTTTTATTTGTTATTAAATAATAATGTCAGGATATTCGTAGGACTAAAGTCCAGATATCAGGACATTCGTATGACAAAAGTTCAGATATCAGGACATTCGTATGACTAAAGTTCAGATATCAGGACATTCGTATGACTAAAGTTCAAATGCCCTCTTAAAATTTTTTTTTATTTTTTTTTTTTTATATTTCCAAAAGAATTTCCAAAATATTTTTGGTGTTTAGTTCTGTTACCTCAGACATATAAAAAAAAAACTACCAGAAAGAGGATGCATATGGTCGGCTTTCCTACTCTGAATTAATTACTTATACCTATTAGGTCGAATTTTACTTAAGAAATGACTTATACCTATTAGCAGATTAAGTCGAATTTTACTTAAGAAATTACTTATACCTATTAGCAGATTAGGTCGAATTTTACTTAAAAAATTACTTATACCTATTAGGTCGAATTTTACTTAAGAAATTACTTATACCTATTAGGTCGAATTTTACTTCAGAAATTACTTATACCTATTAGGTCGAATTTTACTTAAGAAATTACTTATACCTACTAAAGAAATTACTTAGATTTTAAATACCACCAGATTTTTACTTTTGTAATGTTTTTTTTACCTTAAGATGGACGACGGAGGATCTCCTCGAAAAAAAGCATATAAATCTTTTGTAGCATAGTTTCAACCATTAAGTCTGTAAGTGATCAGTTTTAGAATATTTTATTTTGTACAATTAAAAAATGAGAAAACTTTCTGATAATTTATCTATAGTCCAAAATTTCCAAATGATACATAATACAAAAATAAAAACGATAATTATTGCTGTCACTTATAAATATTAACTATATGTGTTAATTTCATTCAGTATTGCAAGGTTATGTACGAATGAAGGGAGGTGTAGGATAAACGTCAATTACAAAACAATCCAAAAAATTGATGGACGTCAAGTTGGTTACTTATTACCTATTCCCTATTCGTTACCTATTCCCTATTCCCTATTCGTTACCTATTCGTTACCTATTCCCTATTCCCTATTCGTTACCTATTCCCTATTCCCTATTCGTTACCTATTCGTTACTTATTTCCTATTCCCTATTCGTTACCTATTCGTTACCTATTCCCTATTCCCTATTCGTTACCTATTCGTAACTTGTTCCCTATTCCCTATGAGTTACGGCACTTTGTAACTAAAACAGGGGTGTGTTTTTTTCACATGTCGCACCGTATCTCAAAAACGATTCTTGATTATTGCTTAAAACTTTACACACTTCTTAGTTATATTAATCTTAATATCTGTATACTTTTTGGTGAGGATTCAAAATATCATTTTTGAGTTATTGAGTATTTTGTAAAAAAGGGGAAGGGTTTTTCACATGTCGCGCCGTATCTCAAAAAAGATTTATGATTATTGCTTAAAACTTTACACACTTCTTTGTTATATTAATCTTAAGATCTGTATACTTTTTGGTAATGATTCAAAATTTCATTTTTGAGTTATTGAGTATTTTGTAAAAAAGGGGGAGGGGTTTTTTACATGTCGTGCCGTATCTCAAAAACGATTTATGATTATTGCTTAAAACTTTACACACTTGTTTGTTATATTAATCTAAAGATCTGTATACTTTTTGGTAATGATTCAAAATTTCATTTTTGAGTTATTGAGTATTTTGTAAAAAAGGGGGAGGTTTTTTTTTACATGTCGTGCCGTATCTCAAAAACGATTTATGATTATTGCTTAAAACTTTACACACTTCTTTGTTATATTAATCTAAAGATCTGTATACCTTTTGGTTTGATTAAAAATGTTATTTTAGTGTTATTTGTAAAAAAAACAGGGTGGTAGGGGCGGGGGGGGGGGGGGGGGGAATCACATGTCCCGCCGTGTCTCAAAAACAATAAATGGTTATTGCTTAAAGCTTTCTCAGAAACTATTTATGATTATTGCATAACACTTCCACACAACACGTCGGGCGTATCATGCGCTCATGGCGCAGCTGTTTATTAATTGTTTATATTCTTATCTCTGGTTATAGTTCTAAATTTGTTGAGGTAAAGTGACCTTTTTATGACCTATTTATATTACTATTACGTATTATAAGCGAATAAGTAACAAGGTATTTACCGAGCGCTTGAACGGGTTCATACGTGCTAATAGGGTTATTTCAACACAAAGAACACATTATTACCACCAGAGACATAAACACAGAGACATAAACACAACTGAAAAACCTTTTCTAAAAGATGCAACGTATAACAAACGTATTAAAAGCGAATAAGTAACGACTAAGTAACAGGGTATAAACCGAGTGCTGGAACGGATACATACACGCTAATAGGGTCATTTCATCTTTAAGAAAACATTGTTACCACCAGAGACATGAATACAATTGAAAATCCTTTTCTAAAAGGTGCAACGTATAACATTAAGTATTATAAGCGAATAAGTAACGAATAAGTAACAGGGTATTTACCGAGCGCTGGAACGGATTCATACGCACTAACAGGGTTATATCATCTGTAAGAGCGCATTGTTACCACTAGAGACATGAACACAATTGAAACACGATTTATTTCAAGATGCAACGTATACCACGCGTATTAAAAGCGAATAAGTAACAGGGTATTATCCGAGCGTTGGGACGGGTACATACGCGCTTATAGGGTTATTTCAATTCTAAGAACACATTATTACCACCAGAGACATGATCACAATTGGAAATCCTTTTCTAAAAGGTGCAACGTATAACAAACGTATTATAAGCGAATAAGTAACGAATAAGTAACAGGGTATTAACCGAGCGCTGGAACGGATACATACACGCTAATAGGGTTATTTCATCTCTAAGAACACATGGTTACCACCAGAGACATGAACACAATTCAAAATCATTTTATTTCAAGGTGCAACGTAAACCCTGCGTATTAAAAGCGAATAAGGAACGAATAAGTAACAGGGTAATAGCCAAGCGCTGGAACGGGTACATATGCGCTAATATGGTTATTTCACCTCAGAGAACACATAATTACCGCCAGAGACATGAAAGCAATCAATAATCGATTTATTTCAAGGTGAAACGTATACCACGCGTATCAAAAGCGAATAAGGAAGGAATAAGTAACAGGGTATCAGTCGAGCGCTGGAACGGGTACATATGTTCGATTAGGGTTATCTCACCTCTAAGAACCGGCAGTAACCACCAGAGAAACGAAAAATTTCTTTTTGAAATTGGAACGTATAACACACGTTTTATAAGCGAATAAGGAACGAATAATTAACAGAGAACAGTGTAGCGCTGAAACGGGTACATAGGCGCTAATAGGGTTTTCCCCCCTCTTAGAACACATAGGTACAACCAGAGACAAGAAACCCATTGAAAATCATTTTCTAAAAGGTGCAACGTATAACAAACGTATGAGACGCGAATAAGAAACGAATAAGTAACAGGGTAACAGTCGAGCGCTAAAACAGGTACATACGCGCTTATAGGGTCAAATCTCCCCTTAGAACTCAAATTTACCACCAGTGACAAGAACACAATTGAAAATCATTTTCTAAAAGGTGCAACGTATAATACGCGTGTTATAAACAAGGTATTAGTAAAGCTCCGAAACGATGTACACCCCGCTAACATGTTTGATAGCTGACCATGCGGTATGGGCGTTGCTTATTTTTGAAGGCCGTATCGTGACCTATAGTTGTTAATTTCTGTGTCATTTTGGGGTCTATTGTGGGGAGTTGTCTCATTGGCGATCATACCACATCTTCATTTTTATACAAGCGCTAAAAGGTGATTTCACCTCTTCGAACCAAGATCCAGATCTTCAAACATACGAATATAAAACATTTAAAAGGTAGAACGTATAAAAATCAAACAAGAAACAAATAAGTATCGAACATAAAGCAACAGGATCGGTTGAGCACAAACACATATAAATACGTCATAAAAAGGTCATTTTACCTCAACAAATTTAGAACTATAACCAGAGATAAGAATATAAACAATTAAAAAGGGGGAAGGATACCAAAAATCGAATAAGTAACGAATAAGGAATAAGTAATAAGTAACGAATAGGTAACGAATAGGTAATAATGAATAAATAACGAATAGGTAACGAATAAGAAATAAGTTACGAAAAGGTAACGAATAGGGAATAAGGAATAAGTAACGAATAGGTAACGAATAAGGAATAAGTAACGAATAGGGAATCAGGAATAAGTAACGAATAGGTAACTAATAAGGAATAAGTAACGAATAGGAACCGAATAAGGAATAAGTAACGAATAGGGAATAAGGAATAAATAACGAAAAGGTAACGAATAGGGAATAAGGAATAAGTAACGAATAGGGAATAGGGAATAAGTAACGAATAGGTAACGAATAGGGAATAGGGAACAAGTAATGAAAAGGTAACGAATAGGGAATAGGGAATAAGTAACGAATAAGTAACGAATAGGGAATAGGGAACAAGTAACGAATAGGTTACGAATAGGGAATAGGGAATAAGTAATGAATAGGTAACGAATAGGGAATAGGGAATACGTAACGAATAGGGAATAGGGAATAAGTAACGAATAGGTAACGAATAGGGAATAGGTTACGAATATGTAACGAATGGGGAATAGGGAATAGGTAACGAATAGGGAATAGGGAATAAGTAACCAACTTGACGACACAAATAACCAAAAGACATCTAGTGGACAACACACGACGTACAAGTAAAAGGGGTGTCGGATATACGTCAATGAGACAACGACCCAACAACACAAATAACCAATAGACATCTAGTGGACACCTCACAACGTACGAGTGAAAGGAGGTGTGGAATAAACGTCAATGAGACAACAATCCAACAACACAAATAACCAATAGACATCTAGTGGACAACACACAACATACGAGTAAAAGGAAGTGTGGAATAAACGTCAATGAGACAACAATCTAACAACACAAATAACAAATAGACATCTAGTGGACAACAAACAACGTACGAGTAAAAGAAAGTGTGGAATAAACGTCAATGAGATAACGATCCAACAATACAAACAACAAATAGACATCTAGTGGACAACAGAAAACGTACGAGTAAACGGAAGTGTGGGATAAACGTCAATGAGACAAAAACCCAACAATACAAACAACAAATAGACATCTAATGGACAACACACAACGTACGAGTAAAATGAGGTGTAGGATATACGTCAATGAGACAACAATCCAACAACACAAATAACCAAAAGACGTGTAGTGGACAACGCACAACGTACGAATAAACGGAGGTATGGGATATATGTCAATAAGACAACAATCCAACAACAAAAATAACCAAAAGACATCTAGTGGGCAAAATACAGTTTTTAGCAATCCATCTTTTGTTAGTGAGCAACGTACAGTGTTTAGCAATCCTCCTGTTAGTGGGCAACATACGGTGTCTAGCAATCATCCTGTTTGTGGGCAACATTCAGTGTCTAGCAATACTGCTGTAAGTGGGCTACATACAGTACCTAGCAATCCTCCTGTTAGTGGGCAACATACGGTGTCTAGCAATCCTCATGTTAGTGGGCAACATATTGTGTCTAGCAATCATTATGTAAGGGGGCAACATACAGTTTCTAGCAATCCTCCTGTTAGTGGGCAACATACATTGTCTAGTAATCCTCCTGCATGTTAGAGGGCATAGTACAGTTTTTAGCATTCCTCCTGTTAGTGGGCAACGTACACTGTCTAGCATTAATTTTATCTTGTTAGCAATCATACCTGGTGGCCACAGACACAGTGTTTAGCCTTCATCCCTGGTCACAGACACAGCGTTCTCGTCCTAAATCTGCATGAAATGTTTGTCACTGGACGTTTTAAGAAATCAATCAATCAACCAATCAACAGAAGACGGGAAACTTAAACAATATTTCAAGTTCAATGCGGTACAGTCTCAAAATCGGATTTAATTAAATTGTTTTAAAACTAACAGCTCTTTAGACGATATTTGTTAGTATCACGGAAATTAGAATTTTTTTTCAATAGCTTATAAAAAAGAAGATATGGTATGATTGCCAATGAGACAGCTCTTCACAAGAGACCAAATGACACAGATATTAACAGCTTTAAGTCACCGTACGGCCTTCAACAATGAGCAAAGCTCATACCGCAAAGCCAGCCATAAAAGGCACCGAAATAACAAATGTAAGACAATTCAAACGAGAAAACTAACGGCCTAACTAAATTATATGTACAAAAAATGACGAAAATCAAATATGTAAGACACCAACAAACGACGACCACTGAATTACAGGCTCCTGGCTTCGGAAAGGCACAAACATACAGAATGTGGCGGGGTTAAACATATTGGCAGGATCCCAACCCTCCTCCTAACCTGGGACAGTGGTGTAACAGTTCAACAAAAGAACGAACTATAAAAATCAGTTGAAAAACTCATCAGATGCTTAGCCTTTTTTTAATGAGCTTCGTTGCAAAAAAAAAAACAAAAACCAATAGTTTTATAAGCGAAGAGAATACGCCAACGAGAAGCACCCAAACAACGTTCAATGAAAAGGCATGTAATCTGTTCAAGAAAGATATTTGTCTAACAAAAACATAAAACAACCAAAAATATCTGTAAAAAAATGACTTCTGTCCAAAAAAGACTTCTGCTTAGTAAAGACATATGTTCAACAAAGATAGCTGTCCAATAAAGACATGTACAACAAAGACACGTACAACAAAATAATATAGTCTGTCCAACAAAGACGTGTCCAACAAATACACGTACAACCAAATAATATAGTTTGTCCATGCAACGAAGATATGTCCAACAAAGACATTTACAACAAAATAATATAGTCTGTCCAACAAAGACATCTGTCCAACAAAGACATCTGACCAACAAAGACATCTGTCCAACAAAGATATCTTTTCACCAGTGACATCTGGCCAACAAATACATCTGACTAACAAAAACTGAGACATCTGTCCAACAAAGACATGTCTACCAAAAAATTCTTACCAAAACAGACAAATATTTAATATGACCAACAAAGACATAGGTCCAACAAAGACGACATCTGTTCAACAAAATTCTTTTTCTACCAAAGACGTCTGTCTTACAAAAATATCTAGTCTGTCCAACAATGACATCTCTTCGACAAAGATATTTGACCAACAAAGATATCTGTCTTACAAAGGCAGCTTACCAACAAAAACTTGTAAATCGTAGGAGGAGTTAGACGGACAGACCATATACTCTTTGTGGGACAGACGTACGGGGTTATTGATATGATAGTTATTCATATATATTAGTTTCCTATTGATCTTACAAGTAAATATTCTAGTTCAATACATAAAAGATTTGAAAGGAAGATCAATACCCAGCCTATATATAACATAGAAAATTGAATATTTTAAGAAATTACTAATATGAAATCTGTATTATGTACCTAAGCGCCTTTGGTGGAGATGTGTATTCCACATGTAAATAATGATGGGTGCTCTCGTCGAGGTCCGCGTTGTTAGCTTCCGTGTTGTGCATTCAAAATGTAAACAAGTTGCGTTCTTAAAAAAAAAGAAATGCAATCGTGAATATTAATGCCTGTTTTAATGAAATTTAAATATCAAATAATTGTTATATAAGGATCCATGATTTCTTTTTTTTTTTATATATATAAAGTGTATAAAAACTGACGAATTCTTAATAAAAATGTTGTCCATTGTTGGGCATAATTTTCTTGTTAAAGAAATCATTTATCTCAATCTCTCCCAGCTCTCTTTTTTCCGATAAATAACATTACTACATGCTAAACAGGAGGCAACTACGTACTGAAAACAGTAAGAAGATAAATGAAATGAATCACGATTATTTGTTTTTGTGGCCGGTTTAAAAAATAGTTCAAAACCCTAAGCTATATTCTTTTTTGTTGATATAATCCTGAACTAAAACCGTTTTGGAAAAGCAATTACACCGGTTTACATGGTTTGATCTTCTTCTTCTTTCAGTAACTTCCTCCTGTGGTTAGGAGCACATCAATTTCTTGATTTTACACAATGGGCTTATATTACACGGACTTATACAGCTAAAATCACTTTGTTATTTCACAGTATAAAACGCAATTGCATATATTAAAAGACGATGGGCTTATTTTACACGGACGATATTAAAAGTTATTCACTTTGATACTTCGTTAAAAATAGTCTAAAATCTAAAATGACACTGATTCACTTAATGATATTAGTAAAACCGTGGTCTGACACTATTAAATATGACTCTATATTCTAGAAGGCATCAGCTACCACTTTGATACGGCAATTGTCTGTATATTCCGTATATTATTGATAATATCAACATATTCCCAAGTACATATATATCTCAATATGATCTCAATCTATTTATACATGTACCCAAGACAACAAACTCCAATCAGGCTTTAACATGTTTGAGAGTAGAAACAGTTTGAAACCTAAACTTAAGGTGGTACCTAACACTACAGGGAGATAACTCTGTGAAATCAGCTGAACGTTTTAATAACGTTGTGTTGTTAAAGAGATATTTAGCTTCTCAATGATCAAAATTAGTGTTTGTCAAATTGCTATATAACCAGTGTAATTTTTCTGATAAAAACGGTTGGTTCAAATTTTTTTAAATTTTTATATTTTTGTCAAGGGGTCAAAGTAAATACTTTGTAAAATTTTAAGAAAATTAAACGAGCCAAATTAATTTAAGTTTAAGTGTTGGGTACCACCTTAAATCAATTTGTTTAAACAAATCTCATTTTTTCATTCCATAACTTATCCTTTTGTTAATTAGCCAAAAATAAAATGACGTGTTGATTTGTTGATTTCTACGATTGTGTGACAGGGTTAACAGGAATGACAGTGACAATTCAGTCCAGCTCATGTCCTGTTTTTGCGGTCGCATGTCCGTTGAATACGGGTGTTTCCTGTTTAAATTGTTTTACACTAGTCATTTTGGGATCATTTATATCTTGCTGCTCGGTGTGAGCGAATGCTCCGTGTTGAAGGCTGTACTTTGACCTATAATTGTTTTACTTTTTATACATTGTGACTTGGATGAAGAGTTGTCTCATTGGCACTCATACCACATCTTCTTATTTATGTTGATTTTAAGAAAAATAATGTGTAACTAAGTTGTGCTATTATTTGTTTATTAATACAAACGTTTTTGTGTTGCCTAATTTGTAACGATATCGTCCTATTTTGTCACTAAAACGCTCTAGGTCTCTGTCAACGGGTGCATCGCATTTGCGCCAATTTTTGAAAAGTGCAATATATTTTTATCTGCATATTCAACTGGCACGCATGAAATGTATCATTGTGGTGCAAATTAAATAATGGTTTATGGCACAAATAAAAGATGTTTTTGTTGCAAATGAAATGCCAATTGGCGCAAAAGCAAAGCACCGCTGTCAACTAGACCTTCTGAATTCGCTAATGAACTCCTCGAAAACAAAGTGACGTAATGTCCATAAACTAGCACTGATTCGTCTTTAGGGGAGAAATGAAGTTGTGAACCTGCTACTTCAACTTTTAGTCTGATTGTGTGTGTGTGTGTGTGTGTGTGCGTTTTGGGAAAGAGGGGGTTGGGTCCACATACCGCGTAGAATAGCACTCAGTGTGTCTGTTTATCGTTTTATATCTTTATAACTATTTTAAGGACGCGTATTAATTATGAACTGCAAACACCTGAAAACTCATCGGACAATAGAATACAGGATTTACCATAAACACCTAACTTCAAACACCCGATTCTTCGGACAAAAGATATACACACAAAGATAACAAACAACGAACAACATATAGTTAACATACCCTGACTTGGTACAGGCACATCATGTTTGTGGTGTTAAATCAGTCATACAAACAAAGATAAACAACAACAAACAACACATGGTTAACATACCCTGACTTGGTACAGGCATATCATGTGTGTGGGGTTAAACCAGTTATACAAACAAAGATAAACAACAGCGAACAACAAATGGTTAACATAGTTCGACTTGGTACAGATACAACATGTAGTGGGGTTGAACCAGTCATACAAACAAAGATAAACAACAGCGAACAACACATGGTTAACATAGCCTGACTTGGTACAGGCACATCATGTTTGTGGGGTTTAACCAGTCATACAAACAAAGATGAACAACAGCGAACAACACATGGTTAACATAGCCTGACTTGATACAGGTACAACATGTTTGTGGGGTTTAACCAGTCATACAAACAAAGATAAACAACAGCGAACAACACATGGTTAACATAGTCTGACTTGGTACAGGCACATCATGTTTGTGGGGATTAACCAGTCATACAAACAAAGATGAACAACAGCGAACAACACATAGCTAACATAGTTCAACTTGGTACAGATACAACATGTAGTGGGGTTGAACCAGTTATACAAACAAAGATAAACAACAACGAACAACACATGGTTAACATACCCTGACTTGGGTACAGGAACAACATGTTGTGGAGTTAAACCAGTTATACAAACAAAGATAAACAACAACAAACAACACGTGGTTAACATAGTCTGACTTGGTACAGGAACAACATGTAGTGGAGATAAACCAGTTATACAAACAAAGATAAACAACAGCGAACAACACATGGTTAACATACCCTGACTTGTTACAGGTACACCATGTAGTGGGGTTAAACCAGTCATACAAACAAAGATAAACAACAACAAACAACACATGGTAAACATAGTCTGACTTGGTACAGGTACAACATGTTGTGGGGTTAAACCAGTTACAAACAAAGTTAAACAACAACGAACACCACATGGTTAATATAGTCTGACTTGGTACAGGTACAACATGTAGTGGGGTTAAACCAGTTATACAAACAGAGATAAACAACAACGAACAACACATGGTTAACATACCCTGACTTGGTACAGGCACTACATGTCGTGGGGTTAAACCAGAAATAAAAAAAACCAAAAATAAACAACAACAAACAACACATGGTAAACATAGCCTGACTTTGTACCGGAACAACATGTAGTGGGGTTAAACCAGTTATACAAACAAAGATAAACAACAACGCACAACACATGGTTAACATAGTCTGACTCGGTACAGTAACAACATTTAGTAGGGTTAAACCAGTTATACAAATAAAGATAAACAACAACAAACAACACATGGTTAACATACCCTGACTTGGTACAGGTACAACATGTAGTGGGGTTAAACCAGTTATACAAACAAAGATAAACAACAACGAACAACACATGGTTAAAATAGTCTGACTTGGTACAGGTACAACATGTTGTGGGGTTAAACCAGTTATACAAACAAAGATAAACAACAACGAACAACACATGGTTAACATAGTCTGACTTGGTACAGGTACAACATGTAGTGGGATTAAACCAGTTATACAAACAAAGATAAACAACAAACAACACATGGTTAATATACCCTGACTTGGTACAGATACAACATGTAGTGGGATTAAACCAGTTATACAAACAAAGATAAACAACAAACAACACATGGTTAACATAGTCTGACTTGGAACAGGAACAACATGTAGTGGTGTTAAACCAGTTATACAAACAAAGATAAACAACATGGAACAATGCATGGTTGAAATAGTCTGAGTTGGTTCAAGAACAAGATACATTGGGGTTTAACCAGTTATACAAACAAAGATCAACAACAAGGAACAATACATGGTTAACATAGTCTGACTTGGTACATGTTCAACATGCAAAGATTCTAGAACAGTAGAATAACAACTATTCAATAAATAAAGGTTAAAAACAAAATTAATTTGTTTTTACATCGGTAGCCACACTGAATAAATTGCTTACATCGGTAGCCACACTTAATAATTTGCTTACATCGGTAGCCACACTGAATGGAGTGTTAACATAGGTAGCCACACTGAATAATTTGGTTATCTTGTAGCCACACTGAATATTTTGCTTACATCGGTAGCCACACTGAATAGTTAGTATACATCGGTAGCCACACGGAATTGTTTGTTCAATTTGGTAGCCGCACCGAATACTTTGTTTACAGATATCGGTAGACACAGTGATTAATTTGCTTACATCGATAGCCACACTGAATAGTGTTTACATCGGTAGCCACACGGAATTATTTGTTCAATTTGGTAGCCGCACCGAATACTTTGTTTACAGATATCGGTAGACACAGAAATTAATTTGTTTACCTTGGTAGCCACACCGAATAATTTGTTTATATCGGTAGCAACAGTGAATAATTTGCTTACATCGGTAGCCACGTGCACGCTGAATTGTTATTTTTTTACTTCGGTAGCAACACCGAATAGTTTTCTTACCTCGGTTGCCACACTGAATAAAAGTTATCTCGAAACTATAACATTTGTTAAGTTATCTGTTAAACTCCTTTTTAGCTCACCTGGCCCGAAGGGCCAAGTGAGCTTTTCTCATCACTTGGCGTCCGGCGTCCGTCGTCGTCCGTCGTCGTCGTCATCGTCGTCGTCGTCGTCGTCGTCCGTCGTCGTCGTCGTCGTCCGTCGTCGTTAACTTTTAGAAAAATCTTCTGCTCTGAAACTACTGGGCCAAATGAAACCACACTTGGCCACAATCATCATTGGGGTATCTAGTTTAAAAATGTGTGGCGTGACCCGCCAAACAAAACAAGATGGCCGCCATGGCTAAAAATAGAACAAAGGGGTAAAATGCAGTTTTTGGCTTATAACTCAAAAACCAAAGCATTTAGAGCAAATCTGACATGGGGTAATATTGTTTATCAGGTCAAGATCTATCTGCTCTAAAATTTTCAGATGAATCAGACAACCAGTTGTTGGGTTGCTGCCCCTGAATTGGTAATTTTAGGGAAATTTTGCTGTTTTTGGTTATTATCTTGAATATTATTATAGATAGAGAGAAACTGTAAACAGCAATAATGTTCAGCTAAGTAAGATTTACAAATAAGTCATCAGGACCAAAATGGTCAGTTGACCCCTTTAGAAGTTATTGCCCTTTAAAGTCAATTTTTAACCATTTTTCGTAAATTTTATATATCTTTTACAAAAATCTTCTCATCTGAAACTGTTGGGCCAACTTAATCCAAACTTGGCCACAATCATCTTTGGGGTATCTAGTTTAAAAAATGTGTGGCGTGACCCGCCAAACCAACCAAGATGGCCGCCATGGCTAAAAATAGAACATAGGGGTAAAACGCAGTTTTTAGCTTATAACTCAAAAACCAAAGCATTTAGAGCAAATCTGATATGGGGTTAAATTGTTCATCAGATCAAGTCCTATCTGCCCTGAAATTTTCAGATGAATCAGAGAACTGGTTGTTGGGTTGCTGTCCCTGAATTGGTAATTTTAAGAGAATTTTGTTGTTTTTGGTTATTATCTTGAATATTATTATAGATAGAGTTAATCTGTAAACAGCAAAAATGTTCAGCATAGTAAGATTTACAAATAAGTCAACATGACCAAAATGGTCAATTGACCCCCTAAGGAGTTATTTTCCTTTACAGTCAATTTTTAACAATTTTCATAAAACTTGTAGATTTTTACTACCGGTTACATTTTCCACAGAAACTACTGGACCAAGTTTATTATAGATAGTGATAATTGTAAGCAGCAAGAATGTTCAGTAAAGTAAGATGTACAAACATATCACCATCACCAAAAACATAATTTTGTCATGAATCCATTTGCTTCCTATGTTTAATATTCACATAGACCAAGGTGAGCGACACAGGCTCTTTAGAGCCTCTAGTTTTAAATGTTTTCATTATATTAAAACCATATACTAAGTCCTAGTTCGGTTTCTCTCGCTAAATCATAATCAAGAGCGTTATAACAATGAATAGTATATTATAATTGACTTGTTATGAGGGTTATAGCAAGTTTATTGTCCCTGAGATACCAACTGTTGCACAAGGCGAAGCTATTACCCTCATAACCAGTCAAGTGCTTTATCATACCCGACTAATGGATATTTACAATAACTACCCGACTCCGAGTACGAGTACGAGTACGACTACAAATGCTACAGGTAAGCTGTAGGGGTGATCTCAAAACTATTTATACACTAATTAATTTTACCGTGTTAAATCTTTGCGTTGCAGTGTGATAGGACAAAACCATTCATCAAATTTATCAAATTGTTATTTTTTTCTGAAGGGTTGAAGAAAACGCTTTTCATTCTCTCTTTATAACAGATTTTTTAGAATCTTATACTTTCACAACAATCTTTTGCTCGTGTTATCTGATCATTTCTATATGTTCTCTATTCTAACTGATGATTTTTTTTGGGGGTAATACTATTGTTTTATTTTTTATTTTTGAAGTAACATTATTTCCTTTGTATATAGTCTAGGCGGATAGGATAAATCTTTTCAATTGAATGATTGCAAATTGTTTCAAATCGTATTTTATCAAAATGATTTGTTATAGCTGGGATTAAATTGTTATGCATACTCAGTTTGGCAGGTTTTTTATTTAAAGAGTGTCCTATGTTATTTTTTCTTCAAACCAAAAATCTTAAAAAGAAAACATAAAATTGAGAACAAACGATACAAACTGTGACTGACACTATAAGTTATATGGTTCGCTACTGACCCCCTTCGGATTCATATAGGGTTATAAAAATCCCCTATGGATTTTATTCACCCTCTTTGAATCCGTAGGGGGTCAGTAGCTAACCGTAAAACGAATTTATCGCAAGCTGTACTTTTTTTGTTGAAAAAAAACAATAAAATACAACAACATCGGTAGCCACACTGAATTTTTGATAACTGATTAAAATTGTTTGCTTACTTATTCCGGTAAATTAAAGATCAAAATGATATAGAAACAGCAGAAAGAACCAAAACTACGGGACTGTGTAGTGTGCGGGATAAACATTGATGGAAGATGGAGGACGTGGGTGTGGCTTCAGGGAAAAAACTTTATTTGATTTTATCGCACTGCGGGTAAATTATTACGTTGTGATTGGTTTAAAGACGTCACGTGGTGACCTCCTATGAGCCCGTAGGGGGTTAGTAAATTTCATAGGAGGTTCAAGACGCGTTTATGGTGACGTCATCTATTGATGTTGTTGTGTTTTATTGCTTATTTTTCAACAAACAAAAAAAATACAGCGTGCGCTAAATTCGTTAAACGGTTAACTACTGACCCCCTATGGATTCATACAGGGTCAGTAGCGAACCATATAACTTATAATATATAGCCATATAAAAAAAATGGAACTATGCATCAAAAGGGAATACGTTTTAGTTTATCGTTTGGATTGCTTCACATAATTATGTCATTTCCGTACCCTTAAAAACAGAATACCGAAGGTCCTTTGTCAGTTGAACATGTAAATGGTGTTTTGAAATGCTATAAAGTCATGGGAACTCTTTGAAGGCATCCTTGTCTCAAACTAAAAGCCATTGTTGAAGTTTGTGAGAGTTTTGTAAATCGCCGAACGAACTTTTCAATTAGTATTATAATGATAACAGCACAAGGTTTAAACTATTTTTTATTGTTTTGACATAACCCCCGTCATTTAAACTGTCTTGCTATGACTCGTAGTCGGACTCGCAGACAGTTATTGTAAATCTTTATTACAAATCCTTAAAAATCTACTTACACCACCTGACAAAAAACAAACAGTCACGTTTATATGTACATGATGAACATTAGAGTTGTGGTACTGGTAAATATTATTTTTACTGCAACAGTAATTAAAACCAGGAACCCCCTACACTTGTTACTTTGTAGTTCCATAGATATGTCGCGTAGAATTTTTTAATTGCACCAGGTAAATACTATATTTATTAGAAATTATGACTTCAGACACATACAGGTAATACCGTTTTCTTTATTTCAGAGTTTTACGTTACCATACATAAAAGTTCAAGCAACACGAATAGAATTGTTTTCCAATGAAAAATAAGTATCATATAAAGTCCGTGAAATACATATACTCATACATCTATTGACCGGGGTAATAGTCTTTGAAACTATTGATTCGCAAATTGTCTGGAATGAAATAGCACAAAAAGTTCACTCTTTTTATATAAAGAAAAAACATTCTGAGGACAGAGGAATAATAAGTCCTTTTTTTAGTGTTTGCAAGGGCTGTTTTTTCTGCCAACAGATGTGCTACTGAGAAAAATGCTGAACATTGGAAATCTTTCTTAGATATAATGTTCAACGAACAAATAAAAAAAAACAACATTTTAGTTGTTTTGATACTTTTCTTTGAGCACAATTCTACGATATTGATTGGCTATCATATCACCTCTCATTAACATTTTTTCAAAATTGCTACCTTGGAAGAACACGTTTTAATAGTGAAGGTTAAAGCTTTTACTTTTCTGTCCCAAAAAGAGGTTGGGCCAATTCCATAATGTGCTGAAAGAATAAAATTATGGATAAAAACAAGAAATTGAAATGTGTTTGATCAATATCTCGATTTTCATACATTATGATGTATCTGAAAAATAGTGAATCAGGGACGTATATAGAGGGATAGGTAACTTCTTAACAATCCTTGTTGCAATAAAAAAATATGTAGAGAATCACTGGAGAAACCACACTGTACACCTTAAAACTTTAAAAGTTGTTGATGGATTTTAATGAAATAAAGATTTTCTTAAACTTAAATGATTCCTACATTGATTGAGTTAATTTGGTTAATAATGTCCATGTCCTTCATGTTATTTGAATTATTTAAGAAAGGAGGGTAATTATTTTTGGGGCATTATTCTACATTTTGTGTGAAAACAACAATAAAACATAGTTCAACTGTTCAGCTAAAAACTTTAAAAGTTCTTGATTGATTTTGATGAAATTTATTTTGTCTGAAGTCTTAATGTTTTTTACATGGACAGAAGAATTTTCATGGTTATCAATAAGGTATAAGATTAAATATAAGCAATTTAAAAATGTATAGAAGATATGTTCAAATCCAACGATTCTCTACATATTTTCCAAAAATTATGAGTTTCGTATCCTTCTATATAAGTCCTTGAGTGAATTTAACCTCCCAAAACAGATGAAAGTCACATATGTTAAATATGCGAAATTTGCTGTGTTTTTAGGTGAGAAAATCTGGGAATCCCCCGAGAAGGACATTTCAAACCAAAACAAAGTTATTTTTACATCAGCGGATTATCAGGGCCTCGGGTGTATTGCCCTCGTCTAATTTACCGCCTAATTTGAATATCTGTATGCATATATAATTAGTTTTGGAATGATAACCGAGCTATAAAAATTATAGATCCGCGCACATTATATAGTGCAAAATAAAATTCCTTATCGCTTCTTTTAAATTCATGTTTTCAATAGATACTTAGAAAATTTACTTTTATTAAATACAAATTAATAATATGGAAATGTTTTGTCGTTAGAAATATTAGATTATAATAATTAGTCAAACAATGATCTTTAATATCAATGACGTACCGAAAAATTGTTGTTGCGGATGAATACCACCAATGCGCATTCATCAAGAGCGAGCTTGAAGAAACACGAGAGGCGATCAATACAGGAATTTATAAATAGAAAGGTAATTTATATATTTCAATTATTTGATTTTAAGTAACTTGTTTTAAACCGTTTGTAGCATATTTGTCTACCATATTATCGTAGCAAAACCAGGAATATTTAATCTGGCACAATATGAAAATAATTTCTCCCATGTCGCCATTTTGAAAATACCAGCTGATTGGCCTAAGACCACAATTAATGACCCCGCTTATATAGTTCCCTTTAATTATAGTGTATTTTTTCTTTATTTTTTTTCTTTCCCTTTCTCATACATTTCTTAGCTTTCCTGGGGTGGAAATGAAAGAAGAGAGCTGAAATAAACTTTTGGATGTTTTATTTTAACTGATTTTGATCAGGAAAGAGTGATTATATCTTAAGAGTGGTCGTAAGATAATACTTAAGATTTAATCGTAAGAGCGGTCCTAAGTGTAGGATTAAAACTTACGACATGTTTTGTGAAATTGTCTTAGGACTGTACTTAGGAAAGTCTAAAGTATAACACTTAAGACTTAAACTTACGATGTTTTGTGAAATTGGCTCCAGGTTCAAAAAGGTAATATTTACACTTTTCGGAACATCTCTTGACTTGCCTATAGGGGTATGGATGTGTATTGGTCAAATTTATATGATGTAAACATGCAATTTTTCTGAAAATTGCATATATTTTTGGACTTGTACTGTACATTACACACACAAAAAAATTAGACCAAAAGAATTGGCAAAACTTTTTTAATGCGACAAAACGTTATAAAGAAATGATAGAGAAATTAATTGTGGTTTCGGGCCGATTAAGTTGTAGAAACGAGAACATGTAAGGCCTTGAAAGATAGTTTACTTTTTGTGTATAATTCTTTATTGCAACAATTTTTTTTTTTATATATAAGATCTCAGCAATTTTTGGAGTTAAATTTATTTTCTTCGTATTAAAGTAACAAGTAGATCACTTATAGGGTTACAAGAGCGCAATTATTTGTTTACATTTTACTGCCCCAGAATCCTATACGGCTTCTGATTGGACGGTACAGGATTTGAATTACATTAAGTCAAAAGCTTATCCAATTAGGTTTAAAAATTGCCGAAAATCATATTCACATATTACGAAGTATAGAAAATATTTTCCATTTCTGCACGTCAAAGCCATTGAAAATATGTCTTTTTCATTAAGCGAAAATAATAGACGATCTTTTTCAACTGCATTCTAAGTCAGTTTTTTGAGCCGCATGATCCTAAATAATTTTTTTGGTTGTAATGCAACACTGGCATTTCCAGTAACAGGAACTGCTACCGGATTTCCCCTAGGTTGTGTAGTCTTCGAGAAAAAAAACCGGAACACCAGTGGTACCCTATGGAAAATGCATTACGAATAATTGCGCTCTTGTAACCTTCAACAGGGGCGCATCAAGGCTGAAATAAGCAGATTACTCATGTTACTATCGGATATTTGCGATAAATATAGGTATTTTGTAAAGAGTTCATCCAGAAAGGTTCTTCTTTCCTTATTATAAAGGGTACATTTAAATAAAAAAAATGTTCTTCGTCTTCAATCGAGTTCATTGAACAAAACTGGCATGTTCTCTCTGATCTTGGCAGTGTAATATTTTTTTCATGTTCATCAATTTTTCGTTCGTAACGGCCTCTCTCTATGCGGATACAATGATTGCTTATTCTAAATCTAGTTAGTATAACTCTCTTATCTCTGTTCTTAATATTGAAGTAATCTTCAAAAGTGAAATTATGTTTAAATTTAAAGTAGTTGCTCAATTTACTGTGATAAAATTATTTAAATTACCACATGGTAAAAATATAAATTATTTAATGCCCAAAAAGGCGCAAGCCAGGGCCGACCGTGCAAGGGCTGTATAGCCAGTCAAGGTCGTTAAAAACTTCCATTTGTTGTATTTACTATGATCATCTTTTTTTATTAAGTCTTTTTGATTGCTCCAATATGTTAAAAAAACAGTTTTGATACATTTTCTAAGTAAAATTTTGAATTTATTTTACTGAGTTTTTTTACAAAGTACTAAATTTAAACCAAGTTTTTCACTAAAAATTTATGTTTGCATACCACGATTGATTAGCCACAGCTTTATCAGAGGAGCTTTCAATATAAGCATCACTTAAGAGATCAGTGGGCGAGTTTTCAAGGCGGTGCCAATACATAAACATTTGAATTACTATGTTAATATATAAAGGAAATCTACCTAGCTCTGATATAACTCCAATATTTGTGCAATTTTTGAAGACACTAAGAACATACTTGCAAAATTTAAGATTTAATTTATCAGGTTCCCAATCTTTGAAGATTTTAAAAAAGATGCATGGCTCTTCTTTTTGGAGTCAAATTTAACATACCCCATATTTCACAGACATATAAAACTATTGGTTTGATGGTTTGATAAAAAATATGAAGTGAAGTCTTAATTAATAGATGGAGAACATGACTTAATGTTTTTGTAAAATTAAATGAAGCCTTTAGTCCTTTATCATATGGTTTTTTTAGCTGCATTAAATTTTCCAGTGTTAGTAATAACTAATCCTAAGTATTTATAGAATTTCACACATTCTATTCTGTTTGCACCTATATTAAATTCATTTGACAGTAGTCTCCCATTTTTATTAAAGAGTTTAGCTTAGTGGCCTCACACTGACTTTGTTGTTTCTATAAAAAAAATTCAGGCGGCCGCGGCCAGGTCTTGACAATTGTTTACTTTTGAATACCTTATACAAGTATTGCCTTTTGATATTGAATTCGTTTTTCTACATTTAACCAGTTTAAACTATTAAATAATAAACTGGAGGATTTCATTATGTCAGCTTCTACTTTAACCCTAGCAGATTTCTTTAATAACTTGTTATATTACAACAATAATCAAACAATGGCAGAATATAAGCATTAAAATAAATAATACGTATATTCATAGGTAAATACTTTCTTATCTTTTGCAATAATTTGATTCTATTTGATATTGAACATGACATTTTATATATTTGCTCATTCCAATTTAGGTTTTTGTCAATATATAAACCAAGAATATATAAATCAATAACATTAAATGATTAACCAGATCAAAAGCTTTCTTTAAATCTAAAAAAAATAACACCGTTTATTTCTCCATTATCTATATTTGTTAACCATTCATCTACTAATTTATCCACTGGACGTTAAGCAACCAACAATCACTCAATAAATCTACTAATTTAGTAAGTGCAGTAGGTGAATTGATTAGGTCACCTGTAATGTTCAAATCATTTGATATGCACTAAAATCCTTTTTCCTCTTAATAATGGGTATCTCCACCGTCCAAGGCAATGGCTGCATGTAAATAATGGCCTTGTTGTCCCTGATCATATGCCTCTGTCTCGCCAATTGCAGTCTGTTTTGGCAATCATGCGGTTTATTAAGTAGCTGGTGAAAAATATCAGGTGATTTCCCAAACAAAACGGCATCGTCTGCAAATAAGATGAGGTATATCAAATATTCGTTCACAGTTACGACATCATCAGTTGTATCAATATAGATAAATCATTGACTTTATCGTTTTTGAAAAGTAAAAATAACGGTGGAGATAAAGTTCTCCTTGTTTCACATAAAAGCAGATTTTCAAAAGAATTTGACTGCAAACCTCCAGAATTAACACGAAGTTGCACAAACGAATATACAGATTTGACCATAGCTACACATTCAGTGTTATTAGAGACAGATCGTAAGTTGTAGTGTTGAACATCATTAATAATAAGCCTTGATAAGTAATCAGGTGTTAGTCCATTTACAATTTTATACATTAGAATTGATTGTTGGTATTTTACTCTTTCTGAAATGAAATAAAGAAGGACACATACCATTTGATGGAACAGAAGTATCACATTCAAGTATAACTCTTGCTACTCTTTTTCGAAGTTTTATAATTCTATCTGAATCTTTTTGTAATAAATTTCCACAAACTGAGCTACAACAGTCTATATTTGAGAGAATATATGCATTATACAACAGTTTTCTTCTATTTATAGACATATATTCTTTAAGTTTATACAAAAGTGATAGTTTAGATGAGATAATCTTACATATAAGATTAACATGTCACATGTTCTTTCCAAGTTAAAATTTCATCACTGTCAATTCCAAGTAATTTGAAGGAATATTGGACATGGACATTTTCAGTACTTGTTTCGTTGATAGTAAAACATAATTCTGATAGTTTTTGTTTTGAACTTAATTTTATAACCTTTGGTTTTTGTCCATTAATTTTCATACTGAAATTGTTACACAAAGATTGAACAGCATTTAAATCATGTTTTCAATGATATGCTGTTAATTTTTTTTCAATTTCCTTATCATGAAAATGCAATATTTAATCATCAGCATATAAATCCATGTTGGATTGTTTAACATGAAGTGGTAAATCATTGATATTAATTAAACATATAAAAGGACCTAAAATAGAACCGTGAGGCACTCCATATTTTACAAACGTTTTATCAGATTTGTTATTTGCGTATTGCTCTTCTTGTTGTTTTACAGTCAAATATGATTTAATCAAATTTATTATATGTTAACCGATATGTAAAATTTTAGCTTTTCTAAGAGTATGACATGGTTAAAGAGATAAAAAATCTTACTGCAATCCAATAAAACAGTACCACCTATTTCTCCATTTTCTAAACGTGTTAACCATTCGTCAATTAGTTAAGTTTGGGCTGTTTGACATGAAACATCTCGTCTGAAACCTGACGTAGCTATATGTAATATTTATTTTATTATTCAATTATTCATATAACTGTGTAGATACATGTCCTTCAAAAATCTTAGATATGGTATTTAAAATAGAAATTGGACGATAGTTAGAGAGATCATCTGTTAGTCCTCCTTTATGTAAATCAGTTACTCTAGCATGCTTTAATTTTTCGGGGAAAATTAGATGTTATTCTTTTGTTTATTCGAACAGTCAGTGATAGAGATGTAATCTCGTTATTAAGCTTTAAAAATATTGGACACATTCCATCAAAACATGCTGGTTTATTAATATTAACGTGTTTCAGCTGTGTACACACTTCTCTAACAGAGGATAAATTAAAATTTTCTGTTTCCTTCAATTATTTACAAGTAAAATTGTGTAACAAAGAAATAATCCATATCTTAAGTATTATTTCCGATAAGTTTTTCAACAACTGAAAAACAAGTTGCATTTTAAAAAAAAAAAGTCAATACGTGAACCTTAGAACTTTTTTTATGCTAATTCTTTAATTACATCTCAGTGTTTTCATTATCATGTGTGTGGAGGATAATATTTTCTTTTTATCGTAAATCATAACAATTTGGGTATGTTAAGTGGTGTTAAATATAAAGTGAGGAGATACATGTTGTTTTTATTTCGATATTAATTTTTACCAACGTGAAAGATCAAACATCTACCAATGGATGACACTTCTAGGGTTCTTATTGTTAGAGGTAATATTTCCACGGTGATATTTCACCTAAGTCCCTCAGTCATTTTATTTACATTTCTGTAAAAAAAAAAAAAAAAAAAAAATAGATATAGGAAGATGTGTGCCAATGAGACAACTCTCCATCCAAGTAACAATTTATAAAAGTAAATCGTTATTATAGGTCAAGTACGGCATTTAACACAGAGCCTTGGCTCACACCGAATAGCGAGCTATAAAGGACCCAAAAGTTACTTGTATATACTGTATAAAACCATTCTAATGGGAAACTAACGGTCTAATCTATATTAAAACGAAAAACGAGAAACACGTATGAACTACATAAACAGACGACAATTACTGTACATCAGATTCCTGACTAAGGACAGGTGCAAATATTTGCAGCGGGATTTTGTTTCATAGAATGTGGAATGT
Source organism: Mytilus galloprovincialis (assembly GCA_037788925.1). Classification (NCBI taxonomy): domain Eukaryota; kingdom Metazoa; phylum Mollusca; class Bivalvia; order Mytilida; family Mytilidae; genus Mytilus; species Mytilus galloprovincialis. The sequence continues at coordinate 77,251,102 of CM075339.1, read as the reverse complement.
TTATTCCTACCAATAAGACAAAATCTACTTACTAATCATTTGTTTTGCGCATGCAGTAAAACCCTGTTCCACATTAGAAATGGGTTTGAATTCAGCTAATACATTCAATTTGCTGCTTGTACATGCATACTTAATATACCTGTCCAAAATCAGGAGCATGTTTTTTTTTGTTTTTTTGCTTAATATTATCGTGTCTGCTTTTTGTTGTAAAGTACAAAAAATTGCCATTAATTTGATAATGGTGAAAATATACCACCCATGGGCGCTCTTACATATAACTTTTTTGTATAACTGTGTATTAAACCCAAATTCATCGATTCTTAGAAATAATTTAACAAATGCAGTTAAACCTTTTTTGTTGGGAATCTTTAAAAGATATTCGTGTGTATCAATTAATTCTACTGCATTGATAACCGTTAGTTTAAACATATTTTATTTGCAAAAGTAGCAAAATGGATTGGACACAAGTTATAACAAACATTTGAGACTTCATCTCCCAATATAAATATGAAGGACTCTAAAATGCGATGGTACTCTTAAGTGCGATGGTCACGCTAAAGTGCGATGGCCTACGCTAAAGTACGATGGTGTCTCACGCTAAAGTGCGATGGTTGTTTGTTCGCTAAAGTACGATGGTATATCACGCTAAAGTGCGATGGACCAAAACAGTAAGATTCGAGGGATTTAAACATCGAGGTTAAAAAATAGTCTTTTCACAAAAGATAACTGGTGTAGCTTGTCGTTCACAAAGTTTATCACTAATCGGAACACCTCCTCATACAGTTACAATGACAAATTTAGATTATTGTCGGAATATGTAACATTTTTTTAAGCTTTATATAATCTAAACGTGAGAGAGAGAGGCGATGTTCTCTGACTTTTCTTCTTTTTCATAGTGACCACACAAACATGTTATATTTTCCTTCAATATAATAACTAATGTTTTAGCCGACTAAATCAAATTATAATTTACGCATGAAAACAATTACTTTTATTTTACCGACGTTTAACTTTCCAATAAAATCGACAATATTTTAACGGGAACTGCAAAGTAAACTGCAACATAAACAATGATTCAAATGTATCTGTTTGCTTCCAACAAAAGCAGGATACATGATATCCATGCGAATCCTATTTTGTATCTATATACTAGTAGTAAAATGGTCGACTGCATGATAAGTTTTTACAGCTACAGAAAAAAAACACAGTTTGCCTCAGCGGACAAAGCACGGTCAGTTTAAATCAATTCAGTCATTGACATTTGGTTTTAAAGGTGTTAATGAAATATTTGTAATTTATGTTCCGGCGTGTTCAACTTTTAGTTTGTATAAACGACTGTTCACGCCATAATCAAACTACGTTTTTACGTCTAAATTTACCGGACCATCGCGCTTAAATAGCGTATGGAAGCAACGTACTTTAGCTTAGACCATCGCACTTTAGCGTGATCATCGTACTTTACTGTCACCATCGCACTATAGAGTCGTACAAATATAACACAAAGTACATTATATAATGACGGAAAAAACATAGTAGGAATGCATGTAATACATACTACAAACGAAAATTAGAAAAAAAAAACCAAAAAAAACAATATAATAAGGAATAATAATGAAAAAAACTGGACTGGAGTGAAGGGTTGTAAAGTAGAAATTTAGAATGTTAATTGATTGTTTTAAATCTTAAGTTTGTGTTATTCTGATATAAGATTGTAAGGACTCAAAAATATCTTTGTTTTGCTGAAAAGAAAGGTCACCGTCACCAGCTAATAGAAGCTCAATGGATATAGCATATCTTTCTAATTTTGAAAACAGTATTTCTCTCGCTTCGTTGTGAAAAGCGCACTCTAAAAAATAGTGTATACTATCCTCAACAGGTCGGCCACAGCTGCATGCGGGACTGGCTTTAATATTAAAATGATGTAAATCTGAATTTCTTTTAAATTAACAATGGTTATATTTGTGTACATTTACGTTACATTATCATTAGGCCACACCAATTTAATTTCTTGTTCTACGGATTTTTGGACTCCAAAATTTGGGGCGAGCGAGCGATTTGAAAATTTTAATAAAAAAATATTTAATTTTCAAATTTTTGAGGCGGAGCTTGAAAAGTAAAGGTGAGCGATTATAATTTTTTTTTGTAAACATAAAAAAGTAGGTTTTGACAATATTAAAGCTTGATTTATCACTTGTACTTTGACATTTCTTTAATTTCTGAAGTATTTTTTCCCTGTTCACCAAGAAATAATTAAATCTGGTCTATGTATGTGTGACTGAAAATGAGACAATTCTCCATCCAAGTCATAATCAGTTTGGGGACAACCCCTTAATGTTATAAATATTCCTTTTACATGTTTTATGAGGGATCAATATAAGTTATAATATATTTGTTAGTACAAAAGGGCTCATATTTTCTCAAAGAACTATATATCTATCTGGTATTAAATGGTCAAAACATGTCCAAGAATTTTGTAATATTCCTGGACTTTAACCATATTAACACATTTTTACTTTAACAGTTTAATATTATTCAAAATAAGTGGACCCCTCTTTTAGAAAAAGTTGTTTAAAATATGATGTAACTCTCCTCTTTTTGGGTACAAAATTTTAAGTTTTCAAAGGTTTTGTATAGAAGAACTATACAAATCCTTGGTATTTCTATTTTCTTTTCTACATCAGTAAAATGACCCCTTGTCTGAGGGAGGGTTGCTCTCAACCTGATAATAACAAACACAGGTTAAAGTACGGCCTTTTACACAGGGCTTTTATACACCCCAAACAGCAGGCTATAAAGGACCCCAAAATTATAAGCGTACACAATTCGAACAGGAAAACCAATGATCTAATTTATGTATCATGTATATCCATACGGGAAAATACTAATGAACAACATCAACAAACGATAACTGCCGAACGACAGGCCCCTCAATCAATCAGGACAGGTGCATAAACATGCAGCGGCTATGGATAGTTTGTTTCGCCAGCATACAATATAATTGCAGTTGAAGGCAAATGCTTCAGAAGTTCTTTGTACTTTATTCTAACAACGAACATTTTTTGATAGGGAATATAGGTAAGGGGGAAAGTAACCAATTTTTTCTTCTTTACAGGTAGTCCCGCTGTTATAAATTTATATCGGAGCACTACCGCTTTAAATAAATAGGTTTCATGCTGAAACAAAAATTCTCACAGATATTTACAAAGTGTGGTGGGGTGCTTTTATGTTTAAAATCGTTATATACAGGTTAGACTGTGATTTTAAAAACAAATGTTGATATCTTTTTATAATATTTACAAAAAAACGGTGCGGGAAATGGACATGATTACATTTCCGGATGCGGGAAGTGGGAATATAAAAAAAATAAAAAAATTCTGTTTTAAAAAAATAGGTGCGGGCGGGTCCGTCGAACAAAGAATCAAATTGGTGTGGCCTTATCATCATAGGCAATAAGAATGCATTCCCTTTTTATCTTGTGTGACTCTATTTTATTAATGAAATCTGTTGTATCTAGAATTCAAAAGTGATGCCTCTTCAATATTAAATGGTTTTATATAATTAGGTCAATTAATTTCTCAATTTCTCAATTTCAATCCATCTCGTGGGAGAGTAACACCTACATTGTATTGATGATCGGTAGTAAGGAACATTAATTAATGTACATTGTATCATACTTGTTGACTAGTTCGCAATGCCTCATTTATTATTTCTAAATTAATTTTATGAATTTTTGGAAGACTGAGGTACATGTGTCCATGTTTTGAATCATTATCATTCTTTAAAAATTATACGTATGGATAGCTATTTCGTTTTTTTTTCTATATAGATTTTCAACTATCTATTTTATCATATAACAAATAAAAGAGGGACGAAAGATATCAAAGGGACAGTCAAACTCATAAATCTAAAACAAACTGACAACGCCATGGCTAAAAATGAAAAAGACAAACAAACATCAGCACACACGACACAACATAGAAAACTAAAGAATAAACAACACGAACCCCACTAAAAAACTAGGGGTGATCTCAGGTGCTCCGGAAGGGTAAGCAGATCCTGCTCCACATGCGGCACCCGTCGTGTTGCTTATGTGATAACAAATCCGGTAAATAGTATAATTCGGTAGGTCACATTCAGGAAAGGGAAAGGGATTGTAGTTACGACGTAAGGAACATATCCGATATCATTTGTGATACGGTTATTCCATAACGGTCAACCAACTCGTGATGGCGTCCGTAAAATTTACGAAGGGATGATTTCAACTTCACCATTTGGAACTCTTGGTTTAATAGCTTCCTTGTGAGCAGCAACCCTCTATCAAGAAAATCATGATAGGAAATGCAAGCACGGGAATATCGTATCAATTGGGAGATATATACCCCGTATGCAGGTGCTGCTGGAATGTTGCTACTTAGAAATGGAAAGTTCACAATTGGAAAACTGAAATCATCTCTTTTGTCGTAAAGTTTTGTTTTCAACCGACCCTCATTGTCAATTTCTAGATGTAAGTCAAGATATGAGGCCAACTTAACTGTATCTGTAGTATCCTTTATCTCTAGTAAGTGAGTTAGCGACCATTGTAAAGTTCTGTATTGTCATGTTTTAAATATATTGAATACCCCGTATGGAGGTGCTCCTAATTGCAGTAAGCTAATACAGATAAGAAAAACAAATTTTCCGAATGAACAGAAAGAAAGTTTCCGTATATTCCTCCATAGACCATATTTCTAACTAATAAATATGCGTAAACCCTCAGGGGTTCACGCAAAAAAGAAGATACGGTCTTTAACAATATACATCGAGTGGTCAACATACGGTCTTTAACAATAGACATCTAGAGGTCAACATACGGTCTTTAACAATAGACATCTAGAGGTCAACATACAGTCTTTAACAAGACATCTAGTGGTCACCATACGGTCTTTAACAATAGACATCTAGAGGTCAACATACGGTCTTTAACAATAGACATCTAGAGGTCAACATACGGTCGTTAACAATAGACATCTAGAGATCAACATACGGTCTTCAACAATAGACATCTAGTGGTCAACATACGGTCTTTAACAATAAACATCTAGAGATCAACATACGGTCTTTAACAATAGACATCTAGTTGTCAACATCCCTAGATTTTCCATCATCTATCATGGAAATTCATGGAATTCCATGGAGTATTGAAACCTGTTTTCCATGGAAATCCATGGAAAATAAAAAGAGGAAAAAAGGAAATAATAATATTTCCATCGAAACATATTCCATGGAATTCCATGGAATATTTTCCATGATGTTTTCCATGGAATTCCATGGAAATATATTCCATAGAGTTTCTTTTTCCATGGAAATATTTCCATCATTTCCATTTACAATGGATTGCTCAAATGAACCTTTGGGCAATATACCCTGTTTAACCATATCTGTTATAATGAAGGTATAAAAAGTAGGTGCCATGCTTTTTTCGGTTTGGTAAGGTCTTTTGAGTCTTGCACTAGTCAGTAATAAGCAATAAAACTCAACCATCATTTTAACCTTTAATTCAAATTCATTTGATGTATTATAATGAATACAACAAACAAACAAAAACTTTCAAAATGGTATATGTTTGCACTGCCTTTTTAACAAGAAATTAAGGTTATAAATGTCACTTTTGTCAACACCAGGCTTCAGTAGATCCATCTTGTAGAACAGCGTTAACCATTTTATTTGGAGTTTCATTTCTTCCTCATGATACCTAAAAAAAATTTACTGTTATAAATAAAGAGATATATATATTCATTTAACAAATGCAGTTAAACCTTTTTTGTTGGGAATCTTTAAAAGATATTCGTGTGTATCAATTAATTCTACTGCATTGATAACCGTTAGTTTAAACATATTTTATTTGCAAAAGTAGCAAAATGGATTGGACACAAGTTATAACAAACATTTGAGACTTCATCTCCCAATATAAATATGAAGGACTCTAAAATGCGATGGTACTCTTAAGTGCGATGGTCACGCTAAAGTGCGATGGCCTACGCTAAAGTACGATGGTGTCTCACGCTAAAGTGCGATGGTTGTTTGTTCGCTAAAGTACGATGGTATATCACGCTAAAGTGCGATGGACCAAAACAGTAAGATTCGAGGGATTTAAACATCGAGGTTAAAAAATAGTCTTTTCACAAAAGATAACTGGTGTAGCTTGTCGTTCACAAAGTTTATCACTAATCGGAACACCTCCTCATACAGTTACAATGACAAATTTAGATTATTGTCGGAATATGTAACATTTTTTTAAGCTTTATATAATCTAAACGTGAGAGAGAGAGGCGATATTCTCTGACTTTTCTTCTTTTTCATAGTGACCACACAAACATGTTATATTTCCCTTCAATATAATAACTAATGTTTTAGCCGACTAAATCAAATTATAATTTACGCATGAAAACAATTACTTTTATTTTACCGACGTTTAACTTTCCAATAAAATCGACAATATTTTAACGGGAACTGCAAAGTAAACTGCAACATAAACAATGATTCAAATGTATCTGTTTGCTTCCAACAAAAGCAGGATACATGATATCCATGCGAATCCTATTTTGTATCTATATACTAGTAGTAAAATGGTCGACTGCATGATAAGTTTTTACAGCTACAGAAAAAAAACACAGTTTGCCTCAGCGGACAAAGCACGGTCAGTTTAAATCAATTCAGTCATTGACATTTGGTTTTAAAGGTGTTAATGAAATATTTGTAATTTATGTTCCGGCGTGTTCAACTTTTAGTTTGTATAAACGACTGTTCACGCCATAATCAAACTACGTTTTTACGTCTAAATTTACCGGACCATCGCGCTTAAATAGCGTATGGAAGCAACGTACTTTAGCTTAGACCATCGCACTTTAGCGTGATCATCGTACTTTACTGTCACCATCGCACTATAGAGTCGTACAAATATAACACAAAGTACATTATATAATGACGGAAAAAACATAGTAGGAATGCATGTAATACATACTACAAACGAAAATTAGAAAAAAAACACCAAAAAAAACAATATAATAAGGAATAATAATGAAAAAAACTGGACTGGAGTGAAGGGTTGTAAAGTAGAAATTTAGAATGTTAATTGATTGTTTTAAATCTTAAGTTTGTGTTATTCTGATATAAGATTGTAAGGACTCAAAAATATCTTTGTTTTGCTGAAAAGAAAGGTCACCGTCACCAGCTAATAGAAGCTCAATGGATATAGCATATCTTTCTAATTTTGAAAACAGTATTTCTCTCGCTTCGTTGTGAAAAGCGCACTCTAAAAAATAGTGTATACTATCCTCAACAGGTCGGCCACAGCTGCATGCGGGACTGGCTTTAATATTAAAATGATGTAAATCTGAATTTCTTTTAAATTAACAATGGTTATATTTGTGTACATTTACGTTACATTATCATTAGGCCACACCAATTTAATTTCTTGTTCTACGGATTTTTGGACTCCAAAATTTGGGGCGAGCGAGCGATTTGAAAATTTTAATAAAAAAATATTTAATTTTCAAATTTTTGAGGCGGAGCTTGAAAAGTAAAGGTGAGCGATTATAATTTTTTTTTGTAAACATAAAAAAGTAGGTTTTGACAATATTAAAGCTTGATTTATCACTTGTACTTTGACATTTCTTTAATTTCTGAAGTATTTTTTCCCTGTTCACCAAGAAATAATTAAATCTGGTCTATGTATGTGTGACTGAAAATGAGACAATTCTCCATCCAAGTCATAATCAGTTTGGGGACAACCCCTTAATGTTATAAATATTCCTTTTACATGTTTTATGAGGGATCAATATAAGTTATAATATATTTGTTAGTACAAAAGGGCTCATATTTTCTCAAAGAACTATATATCTATCTGGTATTAAATGGTCAAAACATGTCCAAGAATTTTGTAATATTCCTGGACTTTAACCATATTAACACATTTTTACTTTAACAGTTTAATATTATTCAAAATAAGTGGACCCCTCTTTTAGAAAAAGTTGTTTAAAATATGATGTAACTCTCCTCTTTTTGGGTACAAAATTTTAAGTTTTCAAAGGTTTTGTATAGAAGAACTATACAAATCCTTGGTATTTCTATTTTCTTTTCTACATCAGTAAAATGACCCCTTGTCTGAGGGAGGGTTGCTCTCAACCTGATAATAACAAACACAGGTTAAAGTACGGCCTTTTACACAGGGCTTTTATACACCCCAAACAGCAGGCTATAAAGGACCCCAAAATTATAAGCGTACACAATTCGAACAGGAAAACCAATGATCTAATTTATGTATCATGTATATCCATACGGGAAAATACTAATGAACAACATCAACAAACGATAACTGCCGAACGACAGGCCCCTCAATCAATCAGGACAGGTGCATAAACATGCAGCGGCTATGGATAGTTTGTTTCGCCAGCATACAATATAATTGCAGTTGAAGGCAAATGCTTCAGAAGTTCTTTGTACTTTATTCTAACAACGAACATTTTTTGATAGGGAATATAGGTAAGGGGGAAAGTAACCAATTTTTTCTTCTTTACAGGTAGTCCCGCTGTTATAAATTTATATCGGAGCACTACCGCTTTAAATAAATAGGTTTCATGCTGAAACAAAAATTCTCACAGATATTTACAAAGTGTGGTGGGGTGCTTTTATGTTTAAAATCGTTATATACAGGTTAGACTGTGATTTTAAAAACAAATGTTGATATCTTTTTATAATATTTACAAAAAAACGGTGCGGGAAATGGACATGATTACATTTCCGGATGCGGGAAGTGGGAATATAAAAAAAATAAAAAAATTCTGTTTTAAAAAAATAGGTGCGGGCGGGTCCGTCGAACAAAGAATCAAATTGGTGTGGCCTTATCATCATAGGCAATAAGAATGCATTCCCTTTTTATCTTGTGTGACTCTATTTTATTAATGAAATCTGTTGTATCTAGAATTCAAAAGTGATGCCTCTTCAATATTAAATGGTTTTATATAATTAGGTCAATTAATTTCTCAATTTCTCAATTTCAATCCATCTCGTGGGAGAGTAACACCTACATTGTATTGATGATCGGTAGTAAGGAACATTAATTAATGTACATTGTATCATACTTGTTGACTAGTTCGCAATGCCTCATTTATTATTTCTAAATTAATTTTATGAATTTTTGGAAGACTGAGGTACATGTGTCCATGTTTTGAATCATTATCATTCTTTAAAAATTATACGTATGGATAGCTATTTCGTTTTTTTTTCTATATAGATTTTCAACTATCTATTTTATCATATAACAAATAAAAGAGGGACGAAAGATATCAAAGGGACAGTCAAACTCATAAATCTAAAACAAACTGACAACGCCATGGCTAAAAATGAAAAAGACAAACAAACATCAGCACACACGACACAACATAGAAAACTAAAGAATAAACAACACGAACCCCACTAAAAAACTAGGGGTGATCTCAGGTGCTCCGGAAGGGTAAGCAGATCCTGCTCCACATGCGGCACCCGTCGTGTTGCTTATGTGATAACAAATCCGGTAAATAGTATAATTCGGTAGGTCACATTCAGGAAAGGGAAAGAGATTGTAGTTACGACGTAAGGAACATATCCGATATCATTTGTGATACGGTTATTCCATAACGGTCAACCAACTCGTGATGGCGTCCGTAAAATTTACGAAGGGATGATTTCAACTTCACCATTTGGAACTCTTGGTTTAATAGCTTCCTTGTGAGCAGCAACCCTCTATCAAGAAAATCATGATAGGAAATGCAAGCACGGGAATATCGTATCAATTGGGAGATATATACCCCGTATGCAGGTGCTGCTGGAATGTTGCTACTTAGAAATGGAAAGTTCACAATTGGAAAACTGAAATCATCTCTTTTGTCGTAAAGTTTTGTTTTCAACCGACCCTCATTGTCAATTTCTAGATGTAAGTCAAGATATGAGGCCAACTTAACTGTATCTGTAGTATCCTTTATCTCTAGTAAGTGAGTTAGCGACCATTGTAAAGTTCTGTATTGTCATGTTTTAAATATATTGAATACCCCGTATGGAGGTGCTCCTAATTGCAGTAAGCTAATACAGATAAGAAAAACAAATTTTCCGAATGAACAGAAAGAAAGTTTCCGTATATTCCTCCATAGACCATATTTCTAACTAATAAATATGCGTAAACCCTCAGGGGTTCACGCAAAAAAGAAGATACGGTCTTTAACAATATACATCGAGTGGTCAACATACGGTCTTTAACAATAGACATCTAGAGGTCAACATACGGTCTTTAACAATAGACATCTAGAGGTCAACATACAGTCTTTAACAAGACATCTAGTGGTCACCATACGGTCTTTAACAATAGACATCTAGAGGTCAACATACGGTCTTTAACAATAGACATCTAGAGGTCAACATACGGTCGTTAACAATAGACATCTAGAGATCAACATACGGTCTTCAACAATAGACATCTAGTGGTCAACATACGGTCTTTAACAATAAACATCTAGAGATCAACATACGGTCTTTAACAATAGACATCTAGTTGTCAACATCCCTAGATTTTCCATCATCTATCATGGAAATTCATGGAATTCCATGGAGTATTGAAACCTGTTTTCCATGGAAATCCATGGAAAATAAAAAGAGGAAAAAAGGAAATAATAATATTTCCATCGAAACATATTCCATGGAATTCCATGGAATATTTTCCATGATGTTTTCCATGGAATTCCATGGAAATATATTCCATAGAGTTTCTTTTTCCATGGAAATATTTCCATCATTTCCATTTACAATGGATTGCTCAAATGAACCTTTGGGCAATATACCCTGTTTAACCATATCTGTTATAATGAAGGTATAAAAAGTAGGTGCCATGCTTTTTTCGGTTTGGTAAGGTCTTTTGAGTCTTGCACTAGTCAGTAATAAGCAATAAAACTCAACCATCATTTTAACCTTTAATTCAAATTCATTTGATGTATTATAATGAATACAACAAACAAACAAAAACTTTCAAAATGGTATATGTTTGCACTGCCTTTTTAACAAGAAATTAAGGTTATAAATGTCACTTTTGTCAACACCAGGCTTCAGTAGATCCATCTTGTAGAACAGCGTTAACCATTTTATTTGGAGTTTCATTTCTTCCTCATGATACCTAAAAAAAATTTACTGTTATAAATAAAGAGATATATATATTCTTTAAATAATGTCCTCAACACAATAATGGATAACAACTTTAGCCTTTGTCCTAAATATTTTTTTCTTCATAATTATTGAATATAAATGTCTTCATTGGTATTGTCCATATCTTTAGAACTTACTTTTGATCTGCAGTTTGCTGTAAAGATACACTTTTTGTTTTACTTTTATGGATCTATTTCTCATTGACAACCAATTAACCAATTTCAACAGATCTTAAATGTTATAATCAAATTACTTCATGAGTGGATTATTAGTTATTATAATACACTTACTATATACAGTTTATCTTGTCTTAATACCCAATCATTATAATTATAAGTGAAAAATCTACTATAGGTGTTTTCATTGTGTTATTGTTTAACTAAAGGAGCTTGGACACATTCAAAATGGTAGAATCTAATTCAGTGTACTTACCAAATAATATGTTTCTAAATCCAACAGTCAACTCAAGTCATCAGAGAATAAATCTGCACTATTAGATGTCAAGAACTATTTGGAACTATTTAATCTACGTCCAATATAAATTTGGCATTTTGTTCAGGAGAGAAGACATCTTTGTTTGTTGCCTGCATATCCATTGCAAGTTCAAATTTTCAATGTGTTTGGGGTTGTATGAGGAGTTATCTGATTTCTTTTAAAAGTGCCCCAATTGAATACTGTTATTTACCTATATCTTGCATATTTTATATATATTTTAATAAAAGATTATCCATTTATTGTTTATTTACAATTTTTATGTTTTAAGTAATAATAATTGCACAAAAATGTATAAATCCATGTGCTACCCTACATTTGGCCTCACACTGTATGGTCATATCACTTCCTGTCTTCTACACAAAGACTAATGAAAAACAGATGGCATTTCTTTCACTGGCTCACATGTCTAATTGATGATAAAGAAATAATGTATGTAATTTGTGTGTACATTTTTTCCATGACTTTCCATCTTAAAAATATTCTATGTTAAGATTCTATAATTTTTCCATGTTAAACATATTCTAAGTCAAGATTCCATCCTCTTTTCCATCTCAAAAATATTCTAAGCCCACTTTCCATCCTCTTTTCCATCTACAAAGTTTTATTAGTCTACTTTCCATCCCATTTTCCATCCAAAAAGTATTTTTTCCATGGAATTTCATGTAAAGTTTTCCATCTCATCGTTGAAAAGGATGGAATAAGTAACACATATAAGTTTTCCATCTGTGATGGAATATTTTTCCATGAAATTCCATGGAAATCCGTTAAAAAAACGAAGTTTCCATCATTTTCTATCATTTTTACATGAAAAAAGTTGAACTGCATGGAAAATCTAGGGAGGGGTGCGGTCAACATACAGTCTTTAACAATCGACATCTAGAGGTCAACATAAGGTCTTTAACAATAGACATCTAGTGATCAACATGCGGTCTTTAACAAAAGACAGCTAGAGGTAAAACGTAAAACAAAAATCCATTTATACAAGCACATAAAACCTGTGTAGTTTTTTAAATGCAAAGGAAACCGTCATTGAATAATCTCCTTAAAAATTATAACTGTCAAATTATGCTTTATTGCATTCTTCACACCGAACATGCTGAATAAAACAATAAAAACAGTGGAACACTTAAAAAATTAGGTCAATTACTTCTGGGTTTTTTCTTCATTTTTATGTCAACGTTACATATATTAGATAGCCACATATTCATCGTCATATAAAACTATCTATGTTAGTGAGACATTTAATGTTGAGACGTTGTGGACAGTCTGTATGGTATGTGCTTGAAGGTTGAAACTAAATGCAATGAGATAGGTTGGATTTATTTGAGCTGATATCTACCTGTACTTTCACTGTTAAACACCAAATGAATATGTTGATAGGCTATCAATAAGACTAGTAAGTGTCACTTTACATACTGAACTTTCACTGTTAAACACCAAAGGAATATGTTGATAGGCTATCAATAAGACTAGTAAGTGTCACTTTACATACTGAACTTTCACTGTTAAAAACCAAAGCAATATGTCGATAGGCTATCAATAAGACTAGTAAGTGTGTCACTTTACATACTGAACTTTCACTGTTAAACACCAAAGGAATATGTTGATAGGCTATCAATAAGACTAGTAAGTGTCACTTTACATACTGAACTTTCACTGTTAAACACCAAATGAATATGTCGATAGGCTATCAATACGACTAGTAAGTGTCACTTTACATACTGAACTTTCACTGTTAAACACCAAAGGAATATGTTGATAGGCTATCAATAAGACTAGTAAGTGTCACTTTACATACTGAACTTTCACTGTTAAAAACCAAAGCAATATGTCGATAGGCTATCAATAAGACTAGTAAGTGTGTCACTTTACATACTGAACTTTCACTGTTAAACACCAAAGCAATATGTCGATAGGCTATCAATAAGACTAGTAAGTGTGTCACTTTACATACTGTACTTTCACTGTTAAACACCAAAGGAATATGTTGATAGGCTATCAATAAGACTAGTAAGTGTCACTTTACATACTGAACTTTCACTGTTAAACACCAAATGAATATGTTGATAGGCTATCAATAAGACTAGTAAGTGTCACTTTACATACTGAACTTTCACTGTTAAACACCAAATGAATATGTTGATAGGCTATCAATAAGACTAGTAAGTGTCACTTTACATACTGAACTTTCACTGTTAAACACCAAAGGAATATGTTGATAGGCTATCAATAAGACTAGTAAGTGTCACTTTACATACTGAACTTTCACTGTTAAACACCAAATGAATATGTTGATAGGCTATCAATAAGACTAGTAAGTGTGTCACTTTACATACTGAACTTTCACTGTTAAACACCAAATGAATATGTTGATAGGCTATCAATAAGACTAGTAAGTGTCACTTTACATACTGAACTTTCACTGTTAAACACCAAATGAATATGTTGATAGGCTATCAATAAGACTAGTAAGTGTCACTTTACATACTGAACTTTCACTGTTAAAAACCAAAGCAATATGTCGATAGGCTATCAATAAGACTAGTAAGTGTGTCACTTTACATACTGAACTTTCACTGTTAAACACCAAAGGAATATGTTGATAGGCTATCAATAAGACTAGTAAGTGTCACTTTACATACTGAACTTTCACTGTTAAACACCAAATGAATATGTTGATAGGCTATCAATAAGACTAGTAAGTGTGTCACTTTACATACTGAACTTTCACTGTTAAACACCAAATGAATATGTCGATAGGCTATCAATAAGACTAGTAAGTGTGTCACTTTACATACTGAACTTTCACTGTTAAACACCAAAGGAATATGTTGATAGGCTATCAATACGACTAGTAAGTGTCACTTTACATACTGAATTTTCACTGTTAAACACCAAATGAATATGTTGATAGGCTATCAATAAGACTAGTAAGTGTGTCACTTTACATACTGAACTTTCACTGTTAAACACCAAAGGAATATGTTGATAGGCTATCAATAAGACTAGTAAGTGTCACTTTACATACTGAACTTTCACTGTTAAACACCAAATGAATATGTTGATAGGCTATCAATAAGACTAGTAAGTGTCACTTTACATACTGAACTTTCACTGTTAAACACCAAAGGAATATGTTGATAGGCTATCAATAAGACTAGTAAGTGTCACTTTACATACTGAACTTTCACTGTTAAACACCAAATGAATATGTTGATAGGCTATCAATAAGACTAGTAAGTGTCACTTTACATACTGAACTTTCACTGTTAAACACCAAAGGAATATGTCGATAGGCTATCAATAAGACTAGTAAGTGTCACTTTACATACTGAACTTTCACTGTTAAACACCAAAGGAATATGTTGATAGGCTATCAATAAGACTAGTAAGTGTCACTTTACATACTGAACTTTCACTGTTAAACACCAAAGGAATATGTTGATAGGCTATCAATAAGACTAGTAAGTGTCACTTTACATACTGAACTTTCACTGTTAAACACCAAATGAATATGTTGATAGGCTATCAATAAGACTAGTAAGTGTCACTTTACATACTGAACTTTCACTGTTAAACACCAAAGGAATATGTTGATAGGCTATCAATAAGACTAGTAAGTGTCACTTTACATACTGAACTTTCACTGTTAAACACCAAATGAATATGTTGATAGGCTATCAATAAGACTAGTAAGTGTGTCACTTTACATACTGAACTTTCACTGTTAAACACCAAATGAATATGTTGATAGGCTATCAATAAGACTAGTAAGTGTCACTTTACATACTGTACTTTCACTGTTAAACACCAAATGAATATGTTGATAGGCTATCAATAAGACTAGTAAGTGTCACTTTACATACTGTACTTTCACTGTTAAACACCAAATGAATATGTTGATAGGCTATCAATAAGACTAGTAAGTGTCACTTTACATACTGAACTTTCACTGTTAAACACCAAATGAATATGTTGATAGGCTATCAATAAGACTAGTAAGTGTCACTTTATATACTGAAAATTTGGTAACCAATCTGATTTTTACAAAAAGTAGACTAACAAATTTGAAAAAATCGTCAATAAAGTGCAAATCTGTCAAAATTCATTAAAATATGTCAAAACATTCCCTCACTTTGGACAGACTGTTAACATGGCTTCGAAATTTAATATACATGGCATACTTACAAGATCTTATATTTCATTTTCAATTGATATCACTTCCTCCTCAGAGCAAGTCTTAGCTAATGTTTCATTCAGTCGATCTGTATACAGACTCACTGGTTTGATATTTTGATCAAACCGTTTTAAAAGATGACCAATGATATTGCATAATTCAATATAACGATTATCTTCAAGATTAAATGTCCTAGAGTGTTGCAGTTCATTTCTTGTATTTCGTATGCGTTCAATATCATCTCCAATAGCTATGTCAGTATTCTGAATATCTTACCAAGTCCCTCCCCATGGTCCAGGGGGACATCGTCGGTTGCTTGAATTACTGGGAATATGCTTATTAAGATATCTGTGCTCCCTGTACAAATACGTTATATCACAATCACTCCTAAGAGGCAGGTTGGGTTTATCTTGTTTGAGTAAATCATATAAAACATCAGCAAGAATATTTAGCACAATCATTCCCATTTTTGTGAAATTTAACTCTTCCTTGGAGATCTGAAAGAAAGTTCAAAGAATAAGTAAGAAAAATGCCGAACCGTGATGCTTTATACAAAATTAAATCACTATACTAATTTTATTGAGTTCGATCTTTAAATCATTCAAAATAAATGAAATAAGATTATTCAAATAATATATTGTTTGATTTCCACAGTACATTAATAGACAACGATGCAATGCACGATGTGTGTCTCTTTCTGATAATTAATCACCTTTAAGTTCAATAGTGATATTTTTGATCAGATAAAAATCACATGCTCAAGTAACTTTTTTTCTTTTTACATTTTAAAGACACACAGAAGATACATAGCTGAAAATAAAATAACACAATGATAAGCCATACCTATGGCAAGCCATTTTTGTATTAAATCTATTTTCAAAATATCTTTTAAAGTTAAAAAGATATCTTTAAAACTAAATAAGATATCTTTAAAACTAAATAAGATATCTTTAAAACTAAATAAGATATCTTGTTAAGTAATTGAGATATCTTATAAGTTAACTAAGATATCTTATAAATCAAGTTAGATGTATTATGTATTAAAGGCTGCATCCAAACCCAAATATTTTTACACAGAAATTTTACACAATATATTACTATGTCCTTTAATCACCTGCCCTTGGTGGCTCCTGCATTTGGATAACTACATATTAATCTTATTTATGTGCTTCAGCCACAAGCAGGACTATACTATAGTAATTCTTTTGTAAGTATTAGTTTATGCTTGTGTTGTAAAATGTTTAAATTTTTCCAGATTTCTTGAAGTGTCCTTTAAGCACCTGCCCTTGGTGACTCCTGCAGAGGTAAAAGGGGGGGGGGGTTGAGATCTCACAAACATGTTTAACGACGCCGCATTTTTGCGCCTGTCCCAAGTCAGGAGCCTCTGTTAGTCTTGTATTATTTTAATTTTAGTTTCTTGTGTACAATTTGGAAATTAGTATGGCGTTCATTATCACTGAACTAGTATATATTTGTTTAGGGGCCAGCTGAAGGACGCCTCCGGGTGCGGGAATTTCTCGCTACATTGAAGACCTGTTGGTGACCTTCTGCTGTTGTTGTTTTCTATGGTCGGGTTGTTGTCTCTTTGGCACATTCCCCATTTCCATTCTCAATTTTATTAACAATACTATTTGCTAATATGCATCAGCCACGAGGAAGGACTTAACTCAAAGTTTTTTTTTTCTATAATGGATGTGATGCTGCTTCTGGTGCACGGTCAATAATCACTAAACATACAGGTTTTGATATGTGACTACATGTATTATTTACTCAATTTATATTTCATGTTTTTTGTCGAACGTTTTTCTAATTTTATTTTTGTTTATTGTCTATTGCAATTGTGTGATAAAAAAAATCGATGTACTGATCATGCCCGTAATGGGTCCACTATTGGAAATAAAATATATCTTATCTTATCTTATCTGTATTAGATAAGATATCTTATACAAAAGTCTAATAATATATCTTATTTAGGTTATAAGATATATTATTTGTTCAAGAAAGATCTCTTAACTATATAAGATTTTTTGTATTCAAGATATCTTATAAACTAAATAATAAAATTGAGAAGGGAAATGGGGAATCTGTCAAAGAGACAACAGCCCAACCATAGAACAACCAACAGCAGAAGGTCGCCAACAGGTCTTCAATGCAGCGAGAAATTCCCGCACCTAAGGCGTCCTTCAGCTGGCCCCTAAACAAATATATGTATACTAGTTCAGTGATAATGAATGCCAGAAGAAACGACACAAGAAACTAAAATTAAAAATAATACAAGACTAATTAAAGGCTAAAGGCTTCTGACTTGGGACAGGCGCAAAAATGCGGCGGGGTTAAACATGTTTATGAGATCTCAATCCTCCCCCTACACCTCTATCAAATGTAGACAAACGCATAACAATACGCACATTAAAATTCAGTAAATAAGTTATATTTTCAGATAAATAAGATACCTTTATAGATAATTAAATATCTACCAAGGTTGATAAGATATCTTTTAAATTATATTAGATATCTTTTTAATTATATAAGATATTTTATTAACTTCAAATTAAATAAGATATATCATATAGAATAAAATACATGTTATATTATTTGTTAGATATCCTATTTACTTACTAAGATATCTTGAAATTGAATAAATATAAAAACGTTTGCCATACATACGTACTGAAATTTTTGTTCTTGTTCTGATTAATCAAACTATTAAGGTTGTTGTTCTGATTAATCAAACTATTAAGGTTTTTGTTCTTATTAATCACTATTAAGGTTTTTGTAATTTGACTTTTTACAACATAAAAAATGTAACATAACAAATTCTCTGAAAAGTTCAAGCTTCAAACTGAGATAATTATCAGTATGCAATTATCTGAGAATGTTAATTTCATTTCATTCTGTTGATAGTTAGAAAAAAATGCGAATTCAAATCCCCTACCAAGCCAATGTTCTCCTGCTATATATCCAAATCCAGTTTTGTATTCATTCCAGTCCCTATAGAAATCCACACTTCCATTGTATCGTCTTTGGATTGTCTATATATACAAGTTATTTTTAAACATAAACTAATCTCCTGAGACAACCACTTCTTTACAAATGTTGATCTGAATCGCTCTGAACAGATTTATCAGCAATATATTCAGTCATGTGCGGCAAATCAAGAACTGTTCGTTATTGTATTGTTTATTTATGTATTTCTCTGTCCTGAATGTTCCTGTATTTATTTGTACTGTCATGCAATGCTGTCTTTTTAGTGTTTTATTCAGCATTACCATAATAGCGCGACGTTTGACTAGACATAAAACAAGACTCAACCCACCATTTTTTTTCATAAAAATGTAGTACCAAATCAGAAAAATGTCAATTGTTATCATATAGTTCGTTTCTGTGTGTGTTATATTGTCGTTTGGGTTTTTGTTGCACTTCAGTGTTCATGTTGTTTTGATGTTTTCCTCATATAGTTTATGTGTTTCTCTCGGTTTTAGTTTGTGACCCGGATTTGTTTTCTCTTAATCGATTAATGGCTTTCGAACAGCGGTATACTACTGTTGCCTTTATTCTTACAATTTTTTGCGGATAAAATACCTAATAATTTACTGTTCGGACTTTTAAATGATGTTGAAATCGAAATAACCGAAGAAAACAATGCAGGACAAAACAAATCTTTTTTCGTAATCGGTGATCACGTAATTGATTTTCAAGAAAAGACAAATAGTATGCTTGGTAGTCTGTAGATTGTAATCGATTAACGTAGCCTTTGATAAAACTCAGAATAATGCTCTACATAAAAGACATACAGGTCAGCTACCCAAATAGAAGACAAACACGAAAACCAAAGTCGGGATAGAAAACACACATCGTAGATACCAAGCTTCAAATTGAGTACGCCGATAAAATGTTTTAATACAGCTGAGAAAACCAAGAATGACAAAAAGTATTGCCAACACCTTGGCCTTGCAATGATTCAAAAATGTGAATAATGGAGACACCCTGTGATTCATTACACTATTAGAACAAGTCTACTATTTAAATGGCGCTATTGGTGCCCGTATAAATACACACAACCCGTCGATTAACTTGTTTTCTTCCAGACATTAAGAAATGTATATGTTACAAAGGACAAACTTAAAGCTTACAAATGGCAAATTGAGGATAAGAAATGATCACATTACAATGTGGTGTCACATTGCATACCATAGGATCGGCATGTCTTGCTCCGCTAGTTAACATAATACCTCAAAGCTTTTGTAATAGTTTATAAATCATTCATTTTCTTATTTGTAGTCATTAGAAAAATACTTAAGGAATGACTGTAATATTTTTTTCTGTCTATGAAGATATAACATAAAAATAAATTGGTGCACACTGAATAACGCGCGTAGCGGGTTATTTAACAGCGCACCACATTTTTTATGTTATTTCGAATAAACAGAGATAATAATACAGTCATTTCTTATAATTTAATTATCAATTCCATTTTAAACCGTAGAAAACCATTAAAAAACGTTGATGACGTCACGGTCACACGACTAAATTATGTCTATGGGCTGATAACAAAATAACCTCAGCGCATCAGAAGACGTGTGTCATCAAAAATTAAAGTATTTCAAAATACTACATGAATCCGTAGAAAGAATAGTAAAATGACTGCATATCCAGGGTATATTGGCGATAAAATAAAGGAACCAGCAGGGATTTTCATGCTGCATTGAATTATATAATCATTTTTGGCCTCCGGCAGTTACCTGCGCTTTCCTTGGTTGTTATCTCTTTCACATATCCCCCATTTCCATTTTCAATTTTATTCCAAAACATATATGAATCGGCATTTCTTAGGTTTATACGACCTTTGAAATATATACAAATACAGGTACTCTACTACGTGTGAAGAGCTAAACGTTTTAACATGACCAAGTCTTCTGTTTTAACATTTTAGAGATTTCTCTAGAACTAAAACTAAAAAATTTCCAAGAAGATTTAAGTAAAACATAAAGGCATATACGGCTGTCAAAAGTCATAAATCGATTTATCTTACACAAATCCGAGTTACATGCCAAAAACTATGAGAAACACATCAACCATGCGAGGGGAAAAACAAGAACAATAAAAACACTGAACTGCTACAAATACAAACGCCAACATTCGTAGGACTATGTGATAACAACTGCCATATCTGTTACTTGGTACAGATACAATAGATATAAGAAGATGTAGTATGAGTGCCAATGAGACAACTCTCCATCGAAGTCACAATTTATAATTTTAAACCAGTATAGGTCAAAGTACGGTCTTCAACACGAAGCCTTGGCTCACACCAAACAGCAAGCTACAAAGGGTCCAAAACTGACTAGAGTAAATCATTCAAACAGGGAAACCAACGGTCTAATAAATACGAGAAACGAGAAACATTTATGAACCACATCAACAAACGAGAACCACTGAACATCAGGTTCCAGCAAACAAAGCCATATATTGATAAATAGACAAAGACATAATAGAGTACAAATTTAAATAACGAAAATACCGAATTTCTAGGAAAATCAAAAACGGAAAGTCCGTAATCAAATGACAAAATCAAAAACTTAAACACATCAAACGAGTTGATAACAACTGTCATATTCCTGATTTGGAACAGGCATCTTCTTATGTAGATAATGGTGGCTTAAACCTGGTTTTATAGCTAGCTGAACCTCTCACCTATAAATGACAGTCGTATTTTTCAAAATAGAAATGCAGTAAATTAAGAAATACTAGTAGATATGATAATTTTTTGTTTTCTTTATTTACAGAAAAAATTAGCTTATCGTCCACCCTCCGTGATCAGTGTCCATTTCACAAAATACGATCATGGTAGGTCCATTTTAAGGTTGGATGGTATATACCCAACTACAAGTTCCCGGAGGTAATTTGCTGCAGTCGGCCAGTGTAGTAGAAAAGAACATTTCTGTGAAAAAAGCAAATGACTATATACTTAAAATATGAAGATACGAACATTTTGATAACTTTGTATCTATTTTTAAAATTCTTTCAAAACTAAATCATTACACCTGTTTCTTTTATAATAAAACATTTAGATTATTTTCAAAAGTAGTGACTGTATATAAACTTCATCTTTATGTAACTGTAACTATAGTAATAAATGTTTCGTATATATGCATGGTTTATGTGTTTAACGCTTTATCAACTGTATTCAAGATTTAAAATATATAAAGTCAATAAATAAATATTTGCTATATAAATAGTTATAAGTTTGAACCTTTTACAAATGCCATGCCGATCTTATATGTTCCAACTGTCGTAACCGACCTTTGGTAGCAGTACACAGTTAGGGAAAAAACTTAAAATTGACACTCATAATTTTTAACTACCCTCTTCATGCTCTTACTTTCTAACAAATAAGGCTTAATATTTGTGTTATGCATGTGTCTATTTATGGAAAGAGCATCTTCCATTGATTTGATTTCAAATTTTGAATAGTTGTGATGGTGAAATATTATCTCTTTTTGTTGTCACTATGGCAACAATCTGCATTTAGTTGCTACAAAACATTGCCAAAAGGGGGAGGGGCGTGAAAATGCCATTAGAGACTCAAAAATTTGGTCCAAAGGAGAATTTCAATTCATTAGAGTGACACCTTTCCTGAAATTTAATTAAAAAGATCGAGGGTCAAATCTCAAAGGTACCAGGATTATAATTTAGTACGCCAGACGCGCGTTTTGTCTACATTAGACTCATCAGTGACGCTCATATAAAAATATTTATAAAGCAAAACAAGTACAAAGTTGAAGATCATTGAGGATCTAAAATTCCAAATAGTTGTTCCAAATACGGCTAAGGTAATCTATGCCTTGGATAAGAAAATCCTTAGTTTTTCGATAAATTCAAAGTTTTGTAAACAGGAAATAGTATTAGTATATGAACCGCTCCATGGTAAATGTCGTTAATGGAATATAATTACTTTGTGTAAACTCCTTTATGTTAGCGAAACTCGTCAAACATTATGTTAAAGGATTAATCAACAGATTAATCATCATCTAATAGTAAAGATCCGCATTACTAACTTAAGAGAAAGCGTAGCAATGGACCAAAACATTACCATAGGTCCAATTTTAAAAGGTCTTCAAAACATAGAATGCATTCTGAGAGCTTTGATGACATCTGTATCATCCACTTGAGGTTTCTTTACAGTAGAACTATTCTTTTTACTGTCTGTTTATTGTGTAAAATATTATAAAGATTATGCATTCGTCAAGGGATGCATAAGTACATTTTATATAAAGATTATGCATTCGGCAAGGGATGCATAAGTACATTTTATATAATGATTATGCATTCGGCAAGGGATACATAAGTACATTTCATATAATGATTATGCATTCGTCAAGGGATGCATAAGTACATTTTATATAAAGATTATGCACTCGTCAAGGGATGCATAAGTACATTTTATATAAAGATTATGCATTCGGCAAGGGATGCATAAGTACATTTTATATAATGATTATGCATTCGTCAAGGGACACATAAGTACATTTTATATAATGATTATGCATTCGTCAAGGGATGCATAAGTACATTTTATATAAAGATTATGCATTCGTGAAGGGATGCATAAGTACATTTTATATAAAGATTATGCATTCGTCAAGGGATACATAAGTACATTTTATATAAAGATTATGCACTCGGCAAGGGATGCATAAGTACATTTCATATAAAGATTATGCAGTCGTCAAGGGATGCATAAGTACATTTTATATAAAGATTATGCATTCGTCAAGGGATGCATAAGTACATTTTATATAAAGATTATGCAGTCGTCAAGGGATGCATAAGTACATTTTATATAAAGGTTATGCAGTCGTCAAGGGATGCATAAGTACATTTTATATAAAGATTATGCATTCGTCAAGGGATGCATAAGTACATTTTATATAAAGATTATGCAGTCGTCAAGGGATGCATAAGTACATTTTATATAAAGATTATGCAGTCGTCAAGGGATGCATAAGTACATTTTATATAAAGATTATGCATTCGGTAAGGGATGCATAAGTACATTTTATATAAAGATTATGCATTCGGCAAGGGATACATAAGTACATTTTATATAAAGATTATGCACTCGGCAAGGGATGCATAAGTACATTTTATATAAAGATTATGCACTCGGCAAGGGATGCATAAGAACATTTTATATAAAGATTATGCACTCGGCAAGGGATGCATAAGTACATTTCATGTAAAGATTATGCATTCGGCAAGGGATACATAAGTACATTTTATATTAAGATTATGCATTCGGCAAGGGATACATTAGTACATTTTATATAAAGATTATGCACTCGGCAAGGGATACATAAGTACATTTTATATAAAGATTATCCATTCGTCAAGGGATGCATAAGTACATTTTATATAAAGATTATGCACTCGGCAAGGGATGCATAAGTACATTTTATATAAAGATTATGCACTCGGCAAGGGATGCATAAGTACATTTTATATAAAGATTAATCATTCGGCAAGGGATACATAAGTACATTTTATATAAAGATTATGCATTCGGCAAGGGATGCATAAGCACATTTTATATAAAGATTATGCACTCGTCAAGGGATGCATAAGTACATTTTATATAAAGATTAAACATTCGGCAAGGGATACATAAGTACATTTTATATAAAGATTATGCACTCGGCAAGGGATGCATAAGTACATTTTATATAAAGATTATGCAGTCGTCAAGGGATACATAAGTACATTTTATATAAAGATTGTCCATTCGTCAAGGGATGCATAAGTACATTTTATCAAATATAAAGACTGATCAGTATACCACATGATGTAGCTCTTTTTTTCTTTTTTTTCTTTTTTCTTTTTTTAACCAGTAGGATCGGAATCTTTTACATGATTCAAAAAAGGAAATTCCTTCCACTTCAGTTTAATATAATAAATGAATCGATTCTATCGACATCAGCAACATTCTTCATTACAAAAAAAAAACGAAAAAATATGTAGAAAAAAAACGAAAAAAAAAACAACCCTTCAAGATTATGTTCAAATTAAAGTCTGTCGATTTCATCGTTATACTGTACTATAGATAGTTGATGTAAGGATAACTCAATCGTGTATCCTTGTAATATGAACATGCACGAACGTAAGGTATGAATTGAGATTTAGAAACGCAATTCGATTGTCAGAGGATATATAAATGAGGAAAAATGGAAAGCTGACAACTTGGAAAGTAGAAAATATTACGATCGTAATACACTGTAATTTGTGTCAATATCGAGGAAAAGATAACTTAATGATGCTGACCACACTAAGTAAATAACTAAAAAATAATTATTATTTAAATAGATTGGACTAAATGCAATTTGGCATTTGCGTGTAAAAGACAATGATATTAGTTTGTTCAGATTTTACCTTTACAATAGTTTTATTGTTTGGCTTTCTAACTGTTTTGATCTAAGCGTCCAGATGAGTCTTATGTAGACGAAACGCGCGTCTGGAGTATCCAAATATCATCATGGTACCTTAGATAACTATTTATGATATTCAAGTGATATATTAAAGAAGGTAATAATTAGAATGATCAAAGAAACATTTTGAGCGATTAATTTAGTGATGGTTGGAAAAAACAGATGTGATCAATGTTTATAAAACAACCAGTAAAATATACGCATGAGAGTACTAAAGGAAATAAGGGTGCGCTAAAATATAGTTAAAATAAAGACATTCTTATCATGAAACTCACATCATAGTATGGAATCATTCGAAAACAAATATGAACAAATATGAACAAATCAAACAAATAAACACATCTTCCTTAAAACATATAATTCTAACCGATTACAAATGTGAGCAATCAGATACAGATTTTAATATCCAATTACAGCCTAATAGAAGCATATTGACCACAACCAATGGCTGCAATTGTTATTTAATTAATCAACAACTGATGAACAATACAAAATTGGGTTTTTCTCGAATATACTTTAGTGGCATACTCTATGTTGTGTGCAATATGTGGTTTTTGACCCCAAAAAGTCAAACCCAAGAGCATGTGTATGCAAACAGAGTAAATACAAATCTACATGTGATAAAGTTTAAAAGAATCACAAATCCTCAAAAAAATCGATTAATACTCTAAACACATAACAAATTAAAGAACCTTAGTGAGCACGCTCACATACCCCACGTCCCCACATTGTCATTGGAGAAATTAAATAAGTATAAGAAAAAAAAATTGTATAAGAAAAAATATTGAATAATAATTTCCTGTCAATATACATAGTATGTCCTTATTATCTACAAAATTTCATGAAATTATGTTGTGTGTTTTCAGAGGAGTTGAGATGACAAACTGTTGCAGAAGTACATTGAAGCAAATAAGTTCAAAGGGGCTTAACTCCTAGAAAAAAAATTGAACCGTAATTTCCTGTTGATATGCACATCTACATAGTATGTCCTTATTATCTACAAAGTTTCATGAAATTCTGTTGTGTGGTTTGAGAGGAGTTGCAATGACAAACTGTTGCAGTAGTACATTAAAGTAAATAAGTTCAAAGGGGCGTAACTCCTAGAAAAAAAATTGAATCGCAATTTCCCGTCGATATGCACAACTACATAGTATGTCCTTATTATCTGAAAAGGTTTCGTGAAATTCTGTTGTGTGGTTTGAGAGGAGTTGCGATGACAAACTGTTGCAGTAGTACATTAAAGTAAATAAGTTCAAAGGGGCGTAACTCCTAGAAAAAAAATTGAATCGCAATTTCCCGTCGATATGCACAACTACATAGTATGTCCTTATTATCTGAAAAGGTTTCGTGAAATTCTGTTGTGTGGTTTGAGAGGAGTTGCGATGACAAGAAACAGGACTGACGGACTGACGGACGGACGGACGGACTGACGGACGGACGGACTGACGGACGGACGGGTCAAAAACATTATACCCTCCGCAACTTCGTTGCGTGGGGTATAATAAGCGTTGAACAATAAAATGAAAAACCATGAAAAAGACACATGCTTATAAAAATGGCAGATAGACCAAAAAAATCAAATCTAAAAAAAATATTCTATATGTTTATCAACTGAAAGAAGGAGCTTTAATAGAATTATTTTAGCCTTTTATTTCATTGTTCAAATAATATAATTATAGCCTGTGCACAATACAACATAAAGTTCATTTGATGTCATCAACATGTCTTAGTTGACAAATTTGCTAAGTTTACGACATAATAGATATGAGTCAAACGAATGAGACTGTAACTGACATCTGTTTTAATTTCGTATTTATTACAAGCAGACACATTAATGTTACAAACCCTATAACTGATGTCATACCGTAACATCCGACACAGTGAGACCTGGTGTGCAAATTAACACTCATTCAAACAGTCACAAACAGTAGAGTACAGATCAGAGGACTATATACTGGCATGTAAAGATCTACCACCGCTACAACATGTCATTCCTCAATCGATAATATACTAGCAAGTCAAGATCTACGACCGCTAAAACATATCACCGCTCAACCGAGTATGTACTGGCATGTAAAGATCTCCGACCGATAAAACATGTCATTCTTCAATCGATTATATACTGGCATGTAAAGATCTACGACCGCTAAAACATGTCACCCCTCAGTCGACTATATACTGGTATGTAAAGATCTACGACCGCTAAATCATATCATCCCTCAATTACACTCATTCAAGCAGTCACAAACAGTAAAGAGTACATATCAGACGACTATTTAGTGGTATGTAAAAATCTACGACCGCTAAAACATGTCAACCCTCAATCGACTATATACTGGCATGTTACACTACAAACCATTAAAGTCTGAAATGGCCTATATCTGTACTGATTTTTACTCGACCAGTCTGAATTGGTCTGACTTTTACTTGACATTACTCGATCCAAGTCTGAACCATACTTGACTGTACTGAATCGTACTTGACCCTTATCTTTGCCGTTGAAAATAGTCTGAACTATAACTCGACCAGTCTGAAACAGTCTTTGCCCATTTTCGACATGTACTCGACCTATTTTTCCAGTCTAAACCATACTTAACCAAAGGTCTGAACAATACTCGACCAGTCTGAACCATACTAGACCAAAAAACCTCTACTTTTTTAACTGTTAAAATAAATTTCTTTTTATCTGACTTATATAACAACAGCCAACAAAATTTATAAAAAATTTAACCTTATAAAAGAAATATATCTCTGATTATATTTAGGATAAAAAAAATATATTATATATAACTTATATCAACCAGATGCTCCGCAGGGCGTAGCTTTATACGACCGCAGAGGTTGAACCCTGAACGGTTGGGGCAAGTATGGACACAACATTCAAGCTGGAATCAGCTCTAAATTTGGATTGTGATTAAATAGTTGACACAGCATAGGTTTCTGACACAGAATGAATGTGTTCTAATGAACTTAAAATTTTTGTTTTCTCTTAGAGCAATTCACTATGCTGTTGAATATTAATCCTCTCAAAAAAATGTTTGAAGAAATTTTCTTTTTTATTTATGAAATTTCAAATGAGAAAAATTGAACCCAATTTTTTTAATCACATCCCCCTTTCCCTTATTCCAAAACTAATCTCAATTAAAATTTCTAATGGAGTTTGCAACAATAACTACTCATTTAAATACATCATAAAATATTAAGATGTAAAAAAACTGCTTGTTATCACTGAATGGTAAAGATTATTTTAATTTATCAGTTGGTAGTAAAAAGTGAATATACATTGTATATTGTATATAACAAAGCTTTAAGTTGATTCTGGACAAAGAAAGATAACTCCAATTAAAAAAAAATCTTGCTATTGCACAATATTTTGCAATTAGATATTTCTTGCTTACTATTCTGGACAAAGAAAGATAACTCTAATTAAAAAAAAATTTGCTATTTCACAATATTGTGCAATTAGATATTTCTTGCCATTGCGCAATACTGTGCAATTGAAAAGACTTGCTATTGCACAATACTTAATATAATAATTTTAGATCCTGATTTGGACCAACTTGAAAACTGGGCCCATAATAAAAAATCTAAGTACATTTTTGGATTCAGCATATCAAAGAACCCCAAGATTTCAATTTTTGTTAAAATCAGACTAAGTTTAATTTTGGACCCTTTGGACTTTAGTGTAGACCAATTTGAAAACAGGACCAAAAATGAAGAATCTACATACAGAGTTAGATTTGGTATATCAAAGAACCCCATTTATTCAATTTTTGATGAAATCAAACAAAGTTTAATTTTGGACCCCGATTTGGACCAACTTGAAAACTGGGCCAATAATCAAGAATCTAAGTACATTTTTAGATTCAGCATATCAAAGAACCTAATTGATTCATTTTTTGTCAAAATCAAACTAAGTTTAATTTTGGACCCTTTGGACCTTAATGTAGACCAATTTGAAAACGGGACCAAAAGTTAAGAATCTACATACACAGTCATGACAGTTAGATTCGGCATATCAAAGAACCCCAATTATTCAATTTTGATGAAATCAAACAAAGTTTAATTTTGGACCCTTTGGGCCCCTTATTCTGTTGGGACCAAAACTCCCAAAATCAATACCAACCTTCCTTTTATGGTCATAAACCTTGTGTTTAAATTTCATAGATTTCTATTTACCTATACTAACGTTATGGTGCGAAAACCAAGAAAAATGCTTATTTGGGTCCCTTTTTGGCCCCTAATTCCTAAACTGTTGGGACCTAAACTCCCAAAACCAATACCAACCTTCCTTTTGTAGTCATTAACATTGTGTTTAAATTTCATTGATTTCTATTTACTTAAACTAAAGTTATTGTGCGAAAACCAAGAATAATGCTTATTTGGGCCCTTTTTTGGCCCCTAATTCCTAAACTGTTGAAACCAAAACTCCCAAAATCAATCCCAACCGTTCTTTTGTGGTCATAAACCTTGTGTCAAAATTTCATAGATTTCTATTAACTTAAACTAAAGTTATAGTGCGAAAACCAAGAAAATGCTTATTTGGGCTCTTTTTGGCCCCTAATTCCTAAAATGTTGGGACCAAAACTCCCAAAATCAATACCAACCTTTCTTTTGTGGTCATAAACCTTGTGTTAAAATTTCATAGATTTCCATTCACTTTTACTAAAGTTAGAGTGCGAAAACTAAAAGTATTCGGACGACGACGACGACGACGACGACGACGCCAACGTGATAGCAATATACGACGAAAATTTTTTTCAAATTTTGCGGTCGTATAAACAGGGATAAAATTAAATAAATAAATAAAATTGTTTTTCTGATTAGTGGTGAAATATAAAGTATAACCTCTGCTTTGGGGCAAACTCGAAAATAAGATCACACCTGGTCAGAGGTATTAAATTATAAATAACATTGATTCAAAATTGCACCATCCTGTTTATATCAAATAACAAGGCCATTCGAATATACATGTATGTACAAATAAGTAAGACACGAATTTAAGAAAATAGGACTTTCTTTTTACCTGTAAAACACACATGTACTGAGGTAATTAGAACATATTAAAGTGCTTTATGTATGCCATGTTAATTTGACAAAATAATACTTAAATTAATTGAAAAAAAAATTTACTGTTACTTTGGAATACATTTCAAGGATTTCTATGGAAATTCTATTATCATGATTATTTTAAAGGTTTGGTTAAATAAAACAAAACAATTAAGCTCTCATTTTTTTAAAATTTATTAAGTTGTTTTATATACTATTTTATATATATCTTAATAAAAAAAACATTCACTGCATTATTACCTGAACACAACTGACACCATTAATCTATACTAGGCTTAAGTTAATGGTGAAAATAGTCCAGTTACCACAAAATACTTCCGAAATATTCATAACATTTTGAATAAAATTGAAAATATTAATCACAATTCATTTTTTTAGATTATTTGATCAGCTTGTTTTATTTATATTTTAAAAGTTGATATATATTATCATGTAAGTGTTGATTAATATTGAGTTGAAGTTATATTATGATTGATTATTGTGAAATTTTCAATACTGTATTGAATACATTTTTAATTTCAAGTTGTTGTTCAAATTTCATTTTTATTTAAAAAAATCCTAAATTGATAAAATTCAGTTGATAGATACATAGAATAGGTAAAGGTTGGTTAAGACTTGGTCGAGTATGGTTCAGACTTGGTCGAGTACGGTTCAGACTAGGTCGAGTACGGTTCAGACTAGGTCGAGTACGGTTCAGACTCGTATGAAATGTTATTTTTGCAGTTTTTGTTTTGTGTATAATCCTTGATAAAAGGATTTTTTCATTATTAAAACAATTATTTACCACAGCATCAAAATGATCAGGAAGTAAATCTACTGCGCAATTTACTACAGCGCAGTAGCCAGTACTTTGGTACAGGCATGGAAAGTCGGATTTTGTGTTATTTAAATTTGCTGTTACAAAAGTTTGGAAATAATTTTGAATTGAGGAATATAGCCTCCCGATACAAAGCTCTGAATCCTTGCTCTGCTTTGGCTATACTTTGTTGCCCTTTTTGGTTTATAGCTCTTTGTCCTTTTAATATGCTTTGGATTTTCAAATGTTTTGGACTTAAGCATCAAGGAAAAGACATAGATTGTCAAAATGCGAATCTGGTGCAGAATAATCGGTACCGTTTATGTTATATATAATTATTGCATTATTATACCACATCTTTAAATTTCGTTTTCTTTGTTTTCCTTTCGTTGTTTTTCGTTTTTTACATGGCTTTCTCATTTTGTCTACGACTGATGGGTTTGAATTTTCCGCCGTTCTGTAGCAATAATAGCAGTGATTAGAAAACATTGCAGAAATAAATTGAAATAATGTGATAATAATGTGATAAACACTCTTGTATTACTAATTGTATACCACCTTAATATTTATCTTCCAAATCCTTCCGCTATTATTTTTTTGGTAAAAATAATGTAATTTTTATACAGTTTTAAATGAACTCTCGGATACATAGAGTGGAGAAGAATGTATCGAATAGAGTCAGGATTCTACTTTGTCAAAATTATCACCCCATCACGCTACCGAATGTTTTCAATCTAAAAAATGGAACCAATTGTAGAGATGATGTGCTGTCAATTTAGCTAATTAAAACCGAATAATATATCCACAGAGTTTCTGTACGATTTCTTCCTGACAGTTGTCTTTTAAAAGACAAATGTATCTTCTAGCTTTTTAGTATCATCTAATGAACCTTATTAAAAACTCGTCGTAAATATTGCGTTGAAGGTCAGACTAAATGCTTTCAAAGGTTGAAGACTGATTATCCTACATGTAGATTCCACATACAAAAAATAAGTGATTCATTTTTAAGATCCACTTAATATATAATATATTTCATTTTTGCGTACTGTGAATTTTAGTCTACATATATAAAAATAAAAGAATCAGAACCAAGATGCTGTATCAAATATGTAAACTCATACACGCTTGAACTAAAAAAAGGTGTACTCGACTTTATATTTATCTTTTTTTTTTTCGATGACATATTTGCCCACTTTTATGATTTTTTCAACAAAACAATCCAAGCATCAAAAGCATATATTTTTTTCTTTCTGTGTTTTTTTTTCAACGAAATTATGTTTATGGACAAAGACGATTCACATGTATTTATACATACCTACCATCGATAGTTTATGAAAATTTGTCTTTTAGTTTAAAAGTTTATAAATATCTCAAAATAGTACAAAAATATGATTTAAGTAAAAACACGTATATAAGATGAAAAGAAATCCCAATTTATGCTCCTTCATTAAACTTTTAAAGCTCATAGAAACAGATGTAAACAATTCAACTATATTAACTTGTCTTTTTCGTCCTCTCTAATAAAAAGGTCAATTCCTGTTTAATTTCAACTTGATATCAGCGTGCATACATGTAGTATTATCGAAGGGAAGATTGAAATCATTAATTGTTATATGTTCACTTTGGCACTGAAATCATTACAGATAAGACGGAGGTGGGTGTTTTTTTTTAAGTCTGATATTAACACAAATACAATTTTAAGTTGTGTTATTTAGTCTCTCAATATTGTGTTTTTTAAGAGATTATGCTACAAACTCAAAGTTAATGAACCGTGAATGAAGGAACAGGACCAAATAGTTTATGAGATACAAGATATGCCAAAGCTAATAAAAATGATCGAAGAATCATAAGTGGTTCCCCTGAAACTCACATGAATACAAACTTTAATATGTAAGCGATGAAAAAAGTTCATAGGCAATAGACAATCACAAGGGGGCGGGACAAATAATCTCTTTAAAAACGAGATATACCGAACAAACATAGATTTACCGCTAGTGGTCTCCCTCAAACAGACGTAATCGCAAAATTCAACATATAAACATGTTTTCTATGAAATTTGTTTAAACGTCAAAAGACCTTGACTGAGGTGTTGGGTCATAACTATAAACTACATACCAACTATCATTGGCTTTTCACAAGTGGGTTCCCTAAAACAGACCTTATCCTAAATTTCAAAATATAAACTATGCAAAAGTTTCAAAGTCTATAAATCATGACTCAGGGTTGGGCACATAACATCTCCTTTGAAATGAGCTTATATAACTGCATATCAACTATCACTGAGTGATTGTTAGTGGTTCCAATTAAACTGACCTAATCATAAACTTTGACATGTTATCATGCAAACGTTTTAAAATCAATATGTCATAACTGAGGGGTCACGGAAAAATACAAACTACAATAAAGTATATCTTGCATCAATCAATTCTTAAATAAGTTCTTTAATGGAACGCTCAAAGCCAAACATTTGAAAACTGAGGATGTATAAGTACTGAAACAGTTGAAACTTAAATTATCACAAACCTTAACAAATTGTTCGATGCGGTCAGACAAAGCATACATCAGTATTAAACTACTTGAGAGCAAGAGAAAAAGAATCACAACATGAGAAATATCAACAAAGATGAACCACTAAAGTATGACAAATCAAATGCATATACACTTTGTACCAGCATTTAATTATGGTATCCAAGTTTGTGAAGGGCATCCAAAGTGGAAAAAGTAGTATATTATACATTCTATACTCAGGTATGATATTTATTTTTATAACATATTTGTAAAAGTAGTAATATACACATATATTATTGATCTGAGAATCATAAAAAAATATTTCAAAAGAATTTCACTATGGCTAAACAATACATCGGGTAAAAAATCTTTCTGAAATCCTTCAATACATTCAGAATTACATACATCTATTTAGTAAGGTTAATTTTTTAAGGTGTATCCAGATCAAAAAGAAAATATAACAACATAAATTATATAAAATACATTCTTTTAAATGTCATTTTTATATATACTAAGCAGTACATTATTTGTCTAATCAATGTTGGAATAGCTTATGATTACATGCAAGAATGTGTTAAACAGTCAAATGACTAAATAGCCTAAATAAAAAAATACGACATCAGGACTTGAAGGCATTAAACTTTGCTCAGTGCTCAGAGTACAAAAATCATGCTCGAAACATGAAATCCAGCAATTTGATTGGTTAATTTTCGAGTCTGAGTACAAAAATCATACTCGAAAGTGTTATGACCGTGAGGCCCGAGGTCAAACCCTGAACAGTTGGTGCAAGTTTGGAAACAATATTTAAGCCTGATACTGTCTGAATTTGGATTGTGATCAGATTATTGACATAATATAGGTTTCTGACACAAAATAGATGTGGTGATTTATCTTAAAATTCTAAATGGGTTAAATGATTTGTATTAAATTTCAATTGAAGATTTCTTGCTATTGCGCAATACTGTGATATTGAACAATACTTTGCAAATGAAGATTTCTTGCTATTGCGCAATACTGTGCAATATGATGATTTTTTTTTTGCTATTGCGCAATACTGTGCAATTGAATATTTCTTGCGTTGTGCAATACTGTGCAATTGAAGATTTCTTGCGTTGTGCAATACTGTGCAATTGAAGATTTCTTGCGTTGTGCAATACTGTGCAATTGAAGATTTCTTGCTATTGTGTAATAATGTGCAATAGCACATTCTGTGAAATTGGATATTTCTTGCTATTGCTCAATACTGTACAATTGAAGATTTCTTGCTATTGCGCAATACTGTACAATTGATGATTTCTTGCTATTGCACAATACTATGCAGTTGAAGATTTCTAGCTATTGTGAATACTCTGCAATGGAAGATTTCTTGCTATTGCACAATATCTACTAGTGTACAATACTTAATATAATGGTTTACACATACTGTTTGGTATGTATCTCGTGCCATATCTTTATTATTTGCTTTTAAATATAAATAAAGGCAACAGTAGTATACCGATGTTCAAACTCATAAATCCATTGACAAAAAACAAAATCAGAAATAATTAATGTAAAAATGGATCATTTTCAGAAAGAAAAATATGAAAAAAAATTGTGAACAAATACCCCCCTCAAAATTTTGAACTCCATTACATTGTATGAGTCATCACCCCCAAACTCAATCCCAGCCTTTCCTCTGTGGTATGGGACCTTGTAGTACAATTTCAGAGAGATTCATACACTTGAACACAAGTTATTGTCTGGAAACTAGAAAAATGCTTGTTTTTTGGACCCTAATTCCTAAACTTTTTTGGCAATTACCCCCAAACTCAATCCAAACCCCAATGTGTCTCGGAAGACGACACGACAAAGACGATGGCGCGATACCAAAACGACCCAAAAAAAATCTGCTGTCATATAAAAATGTACTGAAATATCATATGAATCTAAATTACAAGAATCTGTCAAAATGACATAAAACTGAGTGTTCATTACATGTATTAGTGTTATTTTAAAAAGATTGAAGGCATTACTTGAAAGTCGTATATTAGAAATTTCTCTGTAATTTTTGTTATTATCAGTTAAAAGATCATGAAATTTTTCTAAAATTTCAAAAGCATTGTTTGAAAGATTATAAACTTATTGTATTGAAATGACACAAAATCGCTTGTTCGACCAATCAATTATCTGACAAAAATAAAATATTCAATATCACACTTGACCTCAATTTTGTCACTATTAATTACAACATATCTTAAAAGTGTAAATTATTGAATGGTTCATCAGTTTTTGAACAGGCCATACAGTTGCCTCCTTTTCGCCGTACAACCCAAAAAAAGATTACCAGATTTTCATCAGAAAACCCTATAAAAATTACCTTCACATCAGATGACTCCCGATGCTTAACAAAAATGCTCTAAAATTCCAAGTCAAGAATTTATATAAGAATGAATTCATCATAATTTTGTTCGAAAATGCACTGAACAATTAAATATCCAAATAAACATATATATATACAATCAAATGACAAATTATGAATCAACAGTAAAACTCACTGAAAAAATAAAGACTCCAGAGCATGCCTCAATGCACTGCACAGTCCAATGTACGAATGTAAATGGGACTAGTCTAGAAGAATCAATCAAGTGTCTCAATTTTGTACATTAGAATGCACAGAAATGTTCCTTGTTTTATATTACTTATGAAGAATGTGATGAATTAAAATATAAATATAATGAATAATTAAATGACCAAATAATCTGCTTTTAAGATTAAAGCACTAACATCAAATTAAATAAATCTACATGATAACGCAATACAAACTCAAACTCAAATATCTACAATAGAATGCAGTGAACAATTGCATTGTCACAAATTTGCTTCAGAATGAAAGGAACAACAAAAGCATCAGTATATGTATGTATGCATTAAAAATCAATTGCATGATTCTTTTCAAAAAACAAACTTAATTCAGAACATACATACAATTGCTTGGAACATTTACATTGTTCAATAACCATTATCATACTAATAAATTCTGACAAAACTGCACTAAACAATCACATGGTTCAAGAATGTACATTATAAATTAACGCTTGATCCCAATGATTTATGTAAAAATTTAAGACTGCAAATTATAATTATTCATGCTTGCATGTTGAGAATATCGTAAGGAGGTGCTGTAGGGGGCCTAACATTCAGTTCATAATTTTAAGCTGTATCCCAGATATTGAAATTTTGATGAAGCCTTACATAGTTTAGAGGTTCGACCTTCATGTAGACCTAGATTCTTTATTTAAAAAAAACCTGATTTTCATTGCCTGAGAAAATTGCAACTACAATTTCACACATGGCCATTATGTAAAAGAATATATCAGCCATCAGTAGACAGGAAGTGGACGAGGTTTAATCTGAAAAAAGCATCAGACGGTATAACCTTTTCATATAAAGGCTGATATCAAATTTTAGCAGTCTTTGTTCTTATTCCTACGTTATTAGGGCTTAGCGGAACAGTGCTATTTTGAGGTCTTTGGTTTGACAGCATAGAACCCATGAAATTATGCACTCAAGGCAAGCACGCTACCACGAGACAAACTAGGCAGTTAGAGGTGAATGACTAGACGCTGATTAAAACAATAGACCACTTTCGAGTTCATCCGTCACCGGAAAAAACTCGTCAATTATACGCGCCTTTATGAAGTCATTTACCAGATAGAGGGGGTCGCCTGTATCCCTGCACTTTTTACGTTCATCAAACGTTTTAGTGATCGTCATTGTGCAGGATAAACTAGAAATAATGGTTGTTCTGAAGGTACTTAATGACAATTCCCTAATGACAGCAATGCTGATTGTCAATTTTGAGAATTCAATTTGCCGAATAATTCGAACAATATAGAATTATATTTTTCCAACCACTCGCTCAACATTAGAATGGAAGTGACGACGCCCCTTAACGCACAAATGACGTTCACTAAAACCAGAGTTTTTGACGGAAATGTATCGAACTCGAAAGTTGTATATTGTACTGTTATGTGTAAATATGGTATTAACTTACACACTAAAGACAAGCACACTACCACGAGACAAACTAGGCAGTTAGAGGTGAATGACTAGACTACGATTAAACCAATTGTACTGTCATGTGTAAATATGGCAACGCGTTATACTAAATTCAACCCAGATTATTCAGACAAGAACATTAAATGCATGAAATCGGATGTGCAAAAGTTTTCAACACAATGATTAAGATTCTATGAATGTTTTAAAATTTTCTCAGGCCGTTTAGCAGCAATAGTGGATACCAAGAAGAAGCTACGTTTATTACTATAGGGCAATGTATCTCCCTCATGCAAAGCTCTGATTCCTTTCAAGGATTTGGCTATACTTTTTGGACCTTTTGGATTATAGCTCTTCATCTTTTATATAAGCTTTGGATTTCAAATATTTTGGCCACGAGCATCACTGAAGAGACATGTATTGTCGAAATGCGCATCTGGTGCAAGAAAATTGGTACCGTTAATTTTATTACTACCACTGGGTCGATGCCTCTGCTGGTGGACTATTAGTCCCCGAGGGTATCACCAGCCCAGTAGCCAGTACTTCGGTACTGGCATGAACATACGGATTTTTTGTGTTATTAAAATTTGCTGTTACAAAATATTAGAAATTATTATAAATTAAGGAATGTATCTCCCTCATATATATAAGCTTTGGATTTCAAATATTTTGGCCACGAGCATCACTGAAGAGACATGTATTGTCGAAATGTGCAGCTGGTGCAAGAAAATTGGTACCGTTAATTTTATTGTTTTAATGACCGGTATAGTTTAATAAGTTATTGCGTAAATAAGTTGTTTCAAGCCAATTATTCTCGCTTATGACAGGCTCCCCATTAATGCCTAACATTTCCAAATGTGACTTATTGTAAAAATAAATATTGATATGAATTGTACGATTTTTGTTTGACATGTAATATGAATATAATTAATGCTTTTTGCAGTATCTGATACCGATATCAAGCAACACTATGATTGAACAACAAAAGATATGGTGACCTAGTGTTTAAGGAACTGGTTTTGCACACATTTACATCTTTATAAATGAGAATGAGGACAGCAATGATGATGATGATGACATAGAAATTAAAACATTATATAATGATAATGTGATTTCTGTTAATTTACATATTATGATGATGTGATCGCTTCCGATAAACGTGATAAACATATCACAGTTCTGTTTTCTAATTTTTTATTACTCCACATCGTATGTTTTCTTGACAAAATTTAGTCCTTGAGCTGCTTTTACACGTTTTAAAGCTACCATTAGTCGGTATATTGTTGGTTTCACCATCTTGGTTTCATTACATTTCTTCCATTTTGTGAGAAGATCATGGATTTGACCATTCAAATCCCTTGGAAAATTGTGCATAGTCTCCTTGATGTTGCCAAAGCTAAGATTCAATTCAACTCCTAGGTGAACAATGCAATCACCTATCAATTTCTTTTCTGTCAAACTATTTATTACATCATCTGATGGAACATCTTGTAGGCGACTATGAGTTTTTTCTGCAAAAAACAAAAAGACACTAAAATTATTTGAATGTCGCATCGAAATTTGATATTAAAAAATGTGAATCCTTTATTCATCTTTTTTTAATGTATTTTAATCAAAATGAATTACAATACCCAAAGTTAACTCAATCCTCAACTTTCAAATCTTGTAATCAAAAAATCTGAAATGCACATAAATGTACATTAAGTCAAATGAATAATGTTGTGTTTCTGTATTTGAAGAAAAGAACACAGCTGTAAATTTACCTTTGTTACTGGTATTTGTCCCTTGAGAGTATTCATTTCTAAGAGAAAAAAAGCAAGATAAGAATCCAATAATGAGGATATGAGAAGATGTCGATGACTCAGTCACTTAACAATAAAAGTATACCTACCTACTAAAGTATGATCCTCTCTGTGTACCTGAAATGTGTCAAAGGTTTAAAGATGCATCAAATGAATGAATGTTTTTGATAGTATCAAAAAGCAACTATAAATTATCTAGAAAAAAAAACCTGATACATTTTCTTAAAAATATGTATGTTGTAATGCTATCACTAGACGCTAAATTATTAAATTGGTTAACTATGATACAGGGTATTATATAATTTGAGGGCACATGAATACATATATTGAAGTTCAGAAACAAAATGGCATAGCATAGTATGTATAAATATGCAGCAATAATTGGGGTACTATATTGTAGAGTACTGCATATAATTAAAACAGATAATTTTACTTTACTGTGGCAATAGATAACAATTGATATATTTCTAACAAATCTTTATAAACTATGCATCCATGGAATGAAAATTATCGATTCTTATATCAAGTGCTTATGACACACACACTTTTTTAAATGTAATTTTCATTTACATGAAATATAAATAAATGTATAATTGTTTTGCTTTATTGCTTCATAGCTGTCAATGTGATGTATTTTTTATACAATGATTATATGCTGGGCATCTGTTATTTATTTTCGTTAGCTTAACTTGGCACAATTTGAAGATACCATCCACTTTATTATAGAATTTCATTGTTTATAGAAGTCTATATATATAATTAGTCGTCACAAAAGAAATAATTATAATAAGGGCTATTCTATTAAAATGTATGTGGGAGGGTAGGAAGGGAAGTTTAATTATTGAATGTGGGTCATTGGTCTTTTTTCACTTTATTACCATTATGCAAAATTATCTAAAAAATGGTTCTTGGATGTAGGGATATTTTGAAAGTCCCTACCCTCCCACATACATTTTAATGGAATAGCCCTAATATTTTAACACAAATTTGTATGAGAATTTTTTTTTATCCAACCTGACACATATAGTGCTGTCTTTCAATAGCCTTCAGTGACCGATATCTATTGTTAAATGTTGAAAAACAAAATTGATTACCAGCATCGAAAAAAAAACCGGAATAAAACGTTTGCGCGGAAAAAATTTCTGGCTCAGATAAATTAACAAAATACTCCCCCCCCCCCCCCCCCATTTATTTAAGTTAAGTGGTTGCTTCTTTATGAAAGCCATTTTGATGATTTGCAGTAGTTTGAGAATAATAAAGATGTCTCGATTAAGCATTAGAAAACGTAGGCTGCAGCAGCGTTCTTACAGGCGAAGAATATATATTTTTATTCTCATAAAGCCAATGCATAACATTAGTACAGAGAAGAAGGAATGATATATTAGGGATCACTATATTCCTATCTTTTCTCTTTTTTTCAAATGGTATTTGGCAAAGAGAGGGGTACTGTGTATTTTTTTTTTTTAGCTTTAAGGGTAATTTAACGGATCCGAGATACATTTACTAGACAAACAATACATTTACCTCACACTTTTTAAGTAATGCATTTATGAGTGAATCGTTTGAGTAAAGACTAGTGGCAAACATTTCTGTGCAAGTCAAGTCGATTCGGAAGACCTTAATTTTCAAATGAATTATGTGTTCGGTAATGATGCTGCTTTGAGTCTTGATAAGGGATTAATAAAGCTATGTTAACTTAAAAAAAAATATATCAAGTTTAGAAAAATATTTCTGTAAAGAACTTTATAAATAATTGTTCTAAATATCAATTTTATTCAAAAATTGTTTCTTCCTGAAATATACACGGTGAAACTAATGTTTTAAATGCCTAGTTTTGTGTACACTTAATCTACACAAGGCCTACATCGAGTATCGACTGCATGTAGACAAAACATGTTT
This sequence comes from Mytilus galloprovincialis, assembly GCA_037788925.1. Lineage (NCBI taxonomy): Eukaryota > Metazoa > Mollusca > Bivalvia > Mytilida > Mytilidae > Mytilus > Mytilus galloprovincialis. Next base: position 77,209,633 of record CM075339.1, on the reverse strand, counting down.
TACACTACATGTAAACATTGAATTTTATCAATGGGAACGTAATTTTGTTTAGTTTACGTGTGAGTTACACTTACACAACACCGAGTTTAGGTCAATGTGAACACGGCCCAAGTCTTCTGTTTTAACATTTTAGAGATTTCTCTAGAACTAAAACTTTAAAAAATTTCCAAGGAGATTTAAGTAAAACGGCTGTCAAAAGTCATAAATCGATTTATCTTACACAAATCCGAGTTACATGCCAAAAACTATGAGAAACACATCAACCATGCGAGGGGAAAAACAAGAACAATAAAAACACTGAACTGCTACATATACAAACGCCAACATTCGTAGGACTATGTGATAACAACTGCCATATCTCTTACTTGGTACAGATACAATAGATATAAGAAGATGTGGTATGAGTGCCAATGAGACAACTCTCCATCGAAGTCACAATTTATAATTTTAAACCAGTATAGGTCAAAGTACGGTCTTCAACACGAAGCCTTGGCTCACACCAAACAGCAAGCTACAAAGGGTCCAAAACTGACTAGAGTAAATCATTCAAACAGGGAAACCAACGGTCTAATAAAATACGAGAAACGAGAAACATTTATGAACCACATCAACAAACGAGAACCACTAAACATCAGGTTCCAGCAAACAAAGCCATATATTGATAAATAGACAAAGACATAATAGAGTACAAATTTAAATAACGAAAATACCGAATTTCTAGGAAAATCAAAAACGGAAAGTCCGTAATCAAATGACAAAATCAAAAACTTAAACACATCAAACGAGTTGATAACAACTGTCATATTTCTGATTTGGTACAGGCATCTTCTTATGTAGACAATGATGGCTTAAACCTGGTTTTATAGCTAGCTGAACCTCTCACCTATAAATGACAGTCGTATTTTTCAAAATAGAAATGCAGTAAATTAAGAAATACTAGTAGATATGATAATTTTTGTTTTCTTTATTTACAGAAAAAATTAGCTTATCGTCCACCCTCCGTGATCAGTGTCTATTTCACAAAATACGATCATGGTAGGTCCATTTCAAGGTTGGATGGTATATACCCAACTACAAGTTCCCGGAGGTAATTTGCTGCAGTCGGCCAGTGTAGTAGAAAAGAACATTTCTGTGAAAAAAGCAAATGACTATATACTTAAAATATGAAGATACGAACATTTTGATAACTTTGTATCTATTTTTAAAATTCTTTCAAAACTAAATCATTACACCTGTTTCTTTTATAATAAAACATTTAGATTATTTTCAAAAGTAGTGACTGTATATAAACTTCATCTTTATGTAACTGTAACCATAGTAATAAATGTTTCGTATATATGCATGGTTTATGTGTTTAACGCTTTATCAACTGTATTCAAGATTTAAAATATATAAAGTCAATAAATAAATATTTGCTATATAAATAGTTATAAGTTTGAACCTTTTACAAATGCCATGCCGATCTGGTATGTTCCAACTGTCTTAACCATTATTCCGACCTTTGGTAGCAGTACACAGTTAGGAAAAAAACCTTAAAATTGACACTCATAATTTTTAACTACCCTCTTCATGCTCTTACTTTCTAACAAATAAGGCTTAATATTTGTGTTATGCATGTGTCTATTTATCATAAGATAAGTGCGTCGGAAAGTTTATAATTAGTGTTTCTGAAGAATTAGTTTTTATATATCAAGGGAAAAATAACCAGATAACTGTGAAAATTATTTAAAGCTAGTAAAATCTGTATTCTTGGACACCTATAAAAAAAATATTCAGAAAAATAACTTATATAAGTTATATTTAAATTAGCCTCGTTTTCAACATTACTTGTTTAGGTAATTTTAATTGTTACTTGTTTAAGTAATGCCTCTTACTGTTTATGGAAAGAGCATCTTCCATTGATTTGATTTCGAATTTTGAATAGTTGTGATGGTGAAATATAATCTCTTTTTGTTGTCACTATGGCAACAATCTGCATTTAGTTGCTAAAAAATATTGCCAAAAGGGGGGGGGGGGGCGTGAAAATGCCATTAAAGACTCAAAAATTTGGTCCAAAGGAGAATTTCAATTCATTAGAGTGACACCTTTCCTGAAATTGAGACATATATCTCTATCAAGAGTTAAAAAAGCATATACATTTCTGCTCGTTATTCCGTGAAATTGAATTAAAAAGATCGAGGGTCAAATATCAATGGTACCAGGATTATAATTTAGTACGCCAGACGCGCGTTTGTCTACATTAGACTCATCAGTGACGCTCATATGAAAATATTTATAAAGCAAAACAAGTACAAAGTTGAAGATCATTGAGGATCTAAAATTCCAAATAGTTGTTCCAAATACGGCTAAGGTAATATATGCCTTGGATAAGAAAATCCTTAGTTTTTCGATAAATTCAAAGTTTTGTAAACAGGAAATAGTATTAGTATATGAACCGCTCCATGGTAAATGTCGTTAATGGAATATGATTACTTTGTGTAAACTCCTTTATGTTGGCGAAACTCGTCAAACATTATGTTAAAGGATTAATCAACAGATTAATCATCATCTAAGAGTAAAGATCCGCATTATTAACTTAAGACAAAGCGTAGCAATGGACCAAAACATTACTATAGGTCCAATTTAAAAAGGTCTTCAAAACATAGAATGCATTCTGAGAGATGACATCTGTATCATCCACTTGGGGTTTCTTTACAGTAGAACTATTCTTTTTACTGTCTGTTTATTGTGTAAAATATTATAAAGATTATGCAGTCGTCAAGGGATGCATAAGTACATTTTATATAATGATTATGCAGTCGGCAAGGGATGCATAAGTACATTTTATATAAAGATTATGCACTCGGCAAGGGATGCATAAGTACATTTTATATAAAGATTATGCACTCGGCAAGGGATGCCTAAGTACATTTTATATAAAGATTATGCAGTCGTCAAGGGATGCATAAGTACATTTTATATAAAGATTATGCAGTCGTCAAGGGATGCATAAGTACATTTTATATAAAGATTATGCATTCGTCAAGGGATACATAAATACATTTTATATAAAGATTATGCAGTCGTCAAGGGATGCATAAGTACATTTTATATAAAGATTATGCAGTCGTCAAGGGATGCATAAGTACATTTTATATAAAAATTATGCACTCGGCAAGGGATAAATAAGTACATTTTATATAAAGATTATGCAGTCGTCAAGGGATGCATACGTACATTTTATATAAAGATTATGCAGTCGTCAAGGGATGCATAAGTACATTTTATATAAAGATTATGCAGTCGTCAAGGGATGCATAAGTACATTTTATATAAAGATTATGCATTCGTCAAGGGATACATAAATACATTTTATATAAAGATTACGCAGTCGTCAAGGGATGCATAAGTACATATTATATAAAGATTATGCAGTCGTCAAGGGATGCATAAGTTCATTTTATATAAAGATTATGCACTCGGCAAGGGATACATAAGTACATTTTATATAAAGATTATGCATTCGTCAAGGGATACATAAATACATTTTATATAATGATTATGCAGTCGTCAAGGGATGCATAAGTACATTTTATATAAAGATTATGCAGTCGTCAAGGGATGCATAAGTACATTTTATATAAAGATTATGCAGTCGTCAAGGGATGCATAAGTACATTTTATATAAAGATTATGCACTCGGCAAGGGATACATAAGTACATTTTATATAAAGATTATGCACTCGGCAAGGGATACATAAGTACATTTTATATAAAGATTATGCATTCGTCAAGGGATGCATAAATACATTTTATATAAAGATTATGCAGTCGGCAAGGGATGCATAAGTACATTTTATATAAAGATTATGCAGTCGTCAAGGGATGCATAAGTACATTTTATATAAAGATTATGCACTCGGCAAGGGATACATAAGTACATTTTATATAAAGATTATGCATTCGTCAAGGGATACATAAATACATTTTATATAATGATTATGCAGTCGTCAAGGGATGCATAAGTACATTTTATATAAAGATTATGCAGTCGTCAAGGGATGCATAAGTACATTTTATATAAAGATTATGCAGTCGTCAAGGGATGCATAAGTACATTCTATATAAAGATTATGCACTCGGCAAGGGATACATAAGTTCATTTTATATAAAGATTATGCACTCGGCAAGGGATACATAAGTACATTTTATATAAAGATTATGCAGTCGTCAAGGGATGCATAAGTACATTTTATATAAGGATTATGCAGTCGGCAAAGGATGCATAAGTACATTTTACATAAAGATTATGCAGTCGGCAAGGGATGCATCAGTACATTTTATATAAAGATTATGCAGTCGTCAAGGGATGCATAAGTACATTTTATATAATGATTATGCATTCGGGAAGGGATGCATAAATACATTTTATGTAAAGATTATGCAGTCGTCAAGGGATGCATAAATACATTTTATATAAAGATGGTGCATCCGTTAAGGGATGCATAAGTACATTTTATATAATGATTATGCATTCGGCAAGGGATGCATAAGTACATTTTATATAAAGATTATGCATTCGTCAAAGGATGCATAAGTACATTTTATCAATTATAAAGACTGATCAGTATACCACATGATGCAGATCTTTTTTCTTTTTTTTTTCCTTTTTTTTGTTGTTTTTTTTAACCAGTAAGATCGGGATCTTTTACATGATTTAAAAAAGGAAATTCCTTCCACTTCAGTTTAATATAATAAATGAATCGATTCTATCGACATCAGCAACATTCTTCATTACAAAAAAGAATAAGAAAAAATATGTAGAACAAGAATGTGTCCTCAGTACACGAATGCCCCACTCACACTATCATTTTCTATGTTCATTGGACCGTGAAATTGGAGTAATATCTCTAATTGTGCATTAAAATTAGAAAGATCATATCATAGGGAACATGTGTAACAAGTTTGAAGTCGATTGGACTTCAACTTCAAAAACTACCTTGACCAAAAACTTTAACCTGAAGCGGGACAGACGGACGAACGGACGGACGGACAGACGGACGGACGGACGAACGGACGCACAGACCAGAAAACATAATGCCCCTCTACTATCGTAGGTGGGGCATAAAAAAAAAATAGATTATGTTCAAATTAAATTCTGTCGATTTCATCGTTATACTGTACTATAGATAGTTGATGTAAGGATAACTAAATCGTGTATCCGTGTAATATGAACATGCACGAACTTAAGGTATGAATTGAGATTTAGAAACGCAATTCGATTGTCAGAGGATATATAAATGAGAAAAAATGGAAAGCTGACAACTTGGAAAGTAGAAAATATTACGATCGTAATACACTGTAATTTGTGTCAATATCGAGGAAAAGATAACTTAATGATGCTGACCACACTAAGTAAATAACTAAAAAATAATTATTATCTAAATAGATTGGACTAAATGTAATTTGGCATTTGCGTGTAAAAGACAATGATATTAGTTTGTTCAGATTTTACCTTTACAATAGTTTTATTGTTTGGCTTTCTAACTGTTTTGATCTGAGCGTCACGAATGAGTCTTATGTAGACGAAACGCGCGTCTGGAGTATCCAAATATCAGCATGGTACCTTAGATAACTATTTATGATATTCAAGTGATATATTAAAGAAGGTAATAATTAGAATGATCAAAGAAACATTTTGAGCGATTAATTTAGTGATGGTTGGAAAAAACAGATGTGATCAATGTTTATAAAACAACCAGTAAAATATACGCATGAGAGTACTAATGGAAATAAGGGTGCGCTAAAATATAGTTAAAATAAAGACATTCTTATCATGAAACTCACAAAATAGTATGGAATCATTCGAAAACAAATATAAACAAATATGAACAAATCAAACAAATAAACACATCTTCCTTAAAACATATAATTCTAACCGATTACAAGTGTGAGCAATCAGATACAGATTTTAATATCCAATTACAGCCTAGTAGAAGCATATTGACCACAACCAATGGCTGCAATTGTTATTTAATTGATCAACAACTGATGAACAATACAAAATTGGGTTTTTCTCGAATATACTTTAGTGGCATACTTTATGTTGTGTGCAATATGTGGTTTTTGACCCCAAAAAGTCAAACCCAACAGCATGTGTATGCAAGCAGAGTAAATACAAATCTACATGTGATAAAGTTTAAAAGAATCACAAATCCTAAAAAAAAATCGATTAATAATCTAAACACATAACAAATAAGCGTTGAACAATAAAATGAAAAACCATGAAAAAGATACATGCTTATAAAAATGGCAGATAGACCAAAAAAATCAAATCTAAAAAAAATATTCTATATGTTTATCAACTGAAAGAAGGAGCTTTAATAGAATTATTTTAGCCTTTTATTTCATTGTTCAAATTAAAGAACCTTAGTGAGCACGCTCACATACCCCACGTCCCCACATTGTCATTGGAGAAATTAAATAAGTATAAGAAAACAAAATTGTATAAGAAAAAATATTGAATAATAATTTCCTGTCAATATACATAGTATGTCCTTATTATCTACAAAATTTCATGAAATTCTGTTGTGTGTTTTCAGAGGAGTTGAGATGACAAACTGTTGCAGAAGTACATTGAAACAAATAAGTTCAAAGGGGCATAACTCCTAGAAAAAAAATTGAATCGCAATTTCCCGTCGATATGCACAACTACATCGTATGTCCTAATTATCTGAAAAGGTTTCGTGAAATTCTGTTATGTGGTTTGAGAGGAGTTGCGATGACAAACTGTTGCAGTAGTACATTAAAGTAAATAAGTTCAAAGGGGCGTAACTCCTAGAAAAAAAATTGAATCGCAATTTCTCGTCGATATGCACAACTACATAGTATGTCCTTATTATCTGAAAAGGTTTCGTGAAACTCTGTTGTGTGGTTTGAGAGGAGTTGCGATGACAAACTGTTGCAGTAGTACATTAAAGTAAATAAGTTCAAAGCGGCGTTACTCCTAGAAAAAAAATTGAATCGCAAATTCCCGTCGATATGCACAACTACATAGTATGTCCTTATTATCTGAAAAGGTTTCGTGAAATTCTGTTGTGTGGTTTGAGAGGAGTTGCGATGACAAGAAACAGGACTGACGGACGGACGGACTGACGGACGGACTGACGGACGGACTGACGGACGGTTCAAAAACATTATACCCTCCGCAACTTCGTTGCGTGGGGTATAATAATATAATTATAGCCTGTGCACAATACAACATAAAGTTCATTTGATGTCATCAACATGTCTTAGTTGACAAATTTGCTAAGTTTACGACATAATAGATATGAGTCAAACGAATGAGACTGTAACTGACATCTGTTTTAATTTCGTATTTATTACAAGCAGACACATTAATGTTACAAACCCTATAACTAATGTCATACCATAACATCCGACACAGTGAGACCTGGTATGCAAATTAACACTCAGTCAAACAGTCACAAACAGTAGAGTACAGATCAGAGGACTATATACTGGCATGTAAAGATCTACCACCGCTACACCATGTCATTCCTCAATCGATAATATACTAGCAAGTAAAGATCTACGACCGCTAAAACATATCACCCCTCAACCGAGTATGTACTGGCATGTAAAGATCTACGACCGCTAAAACATGTCACCCCTCAATCGACTATATACTGGTATGTAAATATCTACGACCGCTAAATCATATCATCCCTCAATTACACTCATTCAAGCAGTCACAAACAGTAAAGAGTACATATCAGACGACTATATACTGGTATGTAAAAATCTACGACCGCTAAAACATGTCAACCCTCAATCGACTATATACTGGCATGTTACACTACAAACCATTACAGTCTGAAATGGCCTATATCTGTACTCGACTGTACTGATTTTTACTCGACCATTCTGAATTGGTCTGACTTTTACTTGACATTACTCGACCCCAGTATGAACCATTCTTGACTGTACTGAATCGTACTTGACCCTTATCTTTGCCGTTGAAAATAGTCTGAACTATAACTCGACCAGTCTGAAACAGTCTTTGCCCATTCTCGACATGTACTCGACCTATTTTTCCAGTCTAAACCATACTTAACCAAAGGTCTGAACAATACTCGACCAGTCTGAACCATACTAGACCAAAAAACCTCTACTTTTTTAACTGTTAAAATAAATTTCTTTTTATCTGACTTATATAACAACAGCCAACAAAATTTATAAAAAAATTTAACCTTATAAAAGAAATATATCTCTGATTATATTTAGGATAAAAAAAATATATTATATATAACTTATATCAAAAAGGGATAAAATTAAATAAATAAATAAAATTGTTTTTCTGATTAGTGGTGAAATATAAAGTATAACCTCTGCTTGGGGGCAAACTCGAAAACAAGATCACACCTGGTCAGAGGTATCAAATTATAAATAACATTGATTCAAAATTGCAACATCCTGTTTATATTAAATAACGAGGCCTTTCGAATATACATGTATGTACAAATAAGTAATACACGAATTTAAGAAAATATGACTTTCTTTTTACCTGTAAAACACACATGTACTGAAGTAATTAGACCATATAAAAGTGCTTTATGTATGCCATGTGAATTTGACAAAAAAATACTTAAAATTAATTGAAAATTTTTTTTACTGTTACTTTGGAATACATTTCAAGGATTGCTATGGAAATTCTATTATCATGATTATTTTAAAGTCTTGGTTTAATAAAACAAAACAATTAAGCTCTCATTTTTTTTTAAATATATTAAGTTGTTTTATATACTATTTTATATATATCTTAATAAAAAAAACATTCACTGCATTATTACCTGAACTCAACTGACACCATAAATCTATACTAGGCTTAAGTTAATGGTGAAAATAGTCCAGTTACCAAAAAATACTTCCGAAATATTCATAACATTTTGAATAAAATTGAAAATATTAATCACAATTCATTTTTTTAGATTATTTGATCAGCTTGTTTTATTTATATTTTAAAAGTTGATATATATTATTATGTAAGTGTTGATTAATATTGAGTTGAAGTTATATTATGATTGATTATTGTGAAATTTTCAATACTGTATTGAATACATTTTTAATTTCAAGTTGTTGTTCAAATTTCATTTTTATTTAAAAAAAATCCTAAATTGATAAAATTCAGTTGATAGATACATAGAATAGGTATAGGTTGGTTAAGACTTTGTCGAGTATGGTTCAGACTTGGTCGAGTATGGTTCAGACTAGGTCGAGTACGGTTCAGACTAGGTCGAGTACGGTTCAGACTCGTATGAAATGTTATTTTTGCAGTTTTTGTTTTGTGTATAATCCTTGATAAAAGGATTTTTTTCATTATAAAAACATTTATTTACCACAGCATCAAAATGATCAGGAAGTAAATCTACTGCGCAATTTACTACAGCGCAGTAGCCAGTTCTTTGGTACAGGCATGGAAAGTCGGATTTTGTGTTATTTAGATTTGCTGTTACAAATGTTTGGAAATAATTTTGAATTGAGGAATATAGCCTCCCGATACAAAGTTCTGAATCCTTGCTCTGCTTTGGCTATACTTTGTTGCCCTTTTTGGTTTATAGCTCTTTGTCCTTTTAATATGCTTTGGATTTTCAAATGTTTTGGACTTAAGCATCAAGGAAGAGACATAGATTGTCAAAATGCGAATCTGGTGCAGAATAATCGGTACCGTTTATGTTATATATAATTATTGCATTATTATACCACATCTTCTTATCTTTAAATTTCGTTTTCTTTGTTTTCCTTTTGTTGTTTTTCGTTTTTTACATGGCTTTCTCATTTTGTCTTCGACTAATGAGTTTGAATTTTCCGCCGTTCTGTAGCAATAATAGCAGTGATTAGAAAACATTGCAGAAATAAAATTGAAATAATGTGATAATAATGTGATAAACACTCTTGTATTACTAATTGTATACCACCTTAATATTTATCTTCCAAATCCTTCCGCTATTATTTTTTTGGTAAAAATAATGTAATTTTTATACAGTTTTCAATGAACTCTCAGATACATAGAGTGGAGAAGAATGTATCGAATAGAGCCATGATTCTACTTTGTCAAAATTATCACCCCATCACGCTACCGAATGTTTTCAATCTTGAAAATGGAACCAATTGTAGAGATGATGCGCTGTCAATTTAGCTAATTAAAACCGAATAATGTATCCACAGAGTTTCTGTATGATTTCTACATGACAGTTGTCTTTTAAAAGACAAATGTATCTTCTAGCTTTTTAGTATCATCTAATGAACCTCATTAAAAAATCGTCGTAAATATTGCGTTGAAGGTCAGACTAAATGCTTTCAAAGGTTGAAGACTGATTATCCTACATGTAGATTCCACATACAAAAAATAAGTTATTCATTTTTAAGATCCACTTATATAATATATTTCATTTTTGCGTACTGTGAATTTTAGTCTACATATATAAAAATAAAAGAATCAGAACCAAGATGCTGTATCAAATATTTAAACTCATACACGCTTGAACTAAAAAAAAGGTGTACTCGACTTTATATTTATCTTTTTTTTTTCGATGACATAATTGCCCACTTTTATGATTTTTTCAACAAAACAATCGAAGCATCAAAAGCATATATTTTTTTCTTTCTGTGTTTTTTTTTCAACGAAATTTATTAAATATGTTTATGGACAAAGACGATTCACATATATTTAAACATACCTACCATCGATAGTTTATGAAAATTTGTCTTTTAGTTTAAAAGTTTATAAATATCTCGAAATAGTAAAAAATATGATTTAAGTAAAAACACGTATATAAGATGAAAACAAATCCCAATTTATGCTCCTTCATTAAACTTCTAAAGCTCATAGAAACAGATGTAAACAATTCAACTAATATATTAACTTGTCTTTTTCGTCCTCTCTAATAAAAAGGTCAATTCCTGTTTAATTTTAACGTGATATCAGCGTGCATACATGCAGTATTATCGAAGGGAAGATTGAAATCATTAATTGTTATATGTTCACTTTGGCACTGAAATCATTACAGATAAGACGGAGGTGGGTGTTTTTTTTAAGTCTGATATTAACACAAATACAATTTTAAGTTGTGTTATTTAGTCTCTCAATATTGTGTTTTTTAAGAGATTATGCTACAAACTCAAAGTTAATGAACCGTGAATGAAGGAACAGGACCAAATAGTTTATGAGATACAAGATATGCCAAAGCTAATCAAAATCATCGAAGAATCATAAGTGGTTCCCCTGAAACTCACATGAATACAAACTTTAATATGTAAGCTATGAAAAAAGTTCATAGGCAATAGACAATCACAAGGGGGTGGGACAAATAATCTCTTTAAAAACGAGATATACCAAGCAAACATAGATTTACCACTAGTGGTCTCCCTCAAACAGACGTAATCGCAAAATTCAACATATAATCATGTTTTCTATGAAATTTGTTTAAACGTTAAAAGACCTTGACTGAGGTGTTGGGCCATAACTATAAACTACATACCAACTATCATTGGCTTTTCACAAGTGGGTTCCCTAAAACAGACCTTTTCCTAAATTTCAAAATATAAACTATGCAAAAGTTTCAAAGTCTATAAATCATGACTCAGGGTTGGGCACATAACATCTCCTTTGAAATGAGCTTATATAACTGCATATCAACTATCACTGAGTTATTGTTAGTGGTTCCAATTAAACTGACCTAATCATAAACTTTGACATGTTATCATGCAAACGTTTAAAATCAATATGTCATGACTGAGGGGGCACGGAAAAATACAAACTACAATAAAGTATATCTTGCATCAATCAATTCTTAAATAAGTTCTTTAAGGTGGCACGGTAGTATTTGCATTCCAGAATTTAGGTTGCTCTTTTGTGTACCCTACTTAGGTTAATGTATCTAAACAGTGTGATTGGACAAAAAATACAGTATCAACTGAACATACTTTCCCAAACTGAGGGATGAACCAGGGGTAGAAAAATATGAAATAATTTAACATACAGATGAAAACGAATTTTTGAGAATTTTTTTTAATTTTGTATTCACTGCACCATAAAAGACATAAAAACACTAGTGGCCTTAGGTATTTAAATATAGCAAAAAAAGTAAACGATCATGATACATATTCAAATTCATCTCTAAATAGTAAAATGAAAGTACTTCAGTTAACTGTGAATATTTTTTGCAGTGTTAGAAAGTGGTGAAAATTCTAAAAAGGCTATCATTATCCATATGGGCCAGGAAATACTACCGTGCCACCTTAAGGGGGATATATATTTTTACACTAAATCAATAAAAGAAATGTTTTTACCTATGCAATTTGTAAGTTTATCAATAAAAATTTGATTAAGGGCAACTATGATAAAAACAAGCCTTAAATTCCACCCTGAGAGTAAAAATTGCTGATTCAGCAAATTTTGCCTGATCTGTGGGTAATAATGTAAAAATTTACCTAAAAAGTAGAACTTCATTGTTTTTATGTAACTTTCAATACATTTTTAATTATAAAGGCTCGCTTTAACTTTTCGCAGTGTCTGACACATGTGCAACCACTGGAATTTGAGACGCGACATTCTTTGATTGCATGTACATCCTATTATTTTCACCGAAATAAATAAATTGCATAATTTCTTATTTTTTTCAACACAAGTACAGCTATACTAGTTTTCTTCAGGTTTTATTTGTAGTTCTGAGGTATCATGACACCAGTAGGAGCATTTTGGGAAGCAGTAAGTGGTTAAGGGGTCCTTACTTATTCATTTAGCCCTCATTTTGGCTGAAATAGAGATAGCAATAGGGGTTGCTTTACATTGACAAGACATTATTTTTGACAAAGAATGTAATTATAATGTTATATCAGCATGATTAAATGGTTTATTCATTTTCCATGCAAATGCCATTAATTGTTAAGATTTTCTGACAGTGAAAAGCATAATAAAGGCAATTTGATTATGTAAGGGGACATAATTTAACTTAATGTATACATGAGAAATAGACAAACAGTCAACTTAGAGATGTGTTCTAGTACATGTATTGTCAAAAACATTTTAGAATAATAGTTAACTGTAATCTAAAGACTCTTGTTGTATTGCCTTTATAATCTGGAAATGCTTAAAGTAATATAAGGCATGCTGTAAAATGTGGAATGGACTTTAATATCATTTTTCATGATCTGGTGCTTAAACTGTTTTAACCATAAATAGAGTTGGCAATCCAATAATTCCTCCTGAATCACCATGTTTGACTTCTGTGTCTTGTTGAAACATCAAATATTTGGGTTTTGTGCACTCCTTAGGTTAAACTGGTAAGATAAAAAAAAGTGAAAATCAGCCAGATGGGGTAGGGTTGTAATCTTTCATTATTTTTGGTAAGAAATGAGTGCAGACAAGTATTCTTTATTGTACTATGTTCAAAAGTAAGAAGTCTATGCATCATAGGTGTCATGACTGGTTTCACGTTTGTTATGTCTTGGTTAAGGTGGCACGGTAGTATTTGCATTCCAGAATTTAGGTTGCTCTTTTGTGTACCCTACTTAGGTTAATGTATCTAAACAGTGTGATTGGACAAAAAATACAGTATCAACTGAACATACTTTCCCAAACTGAGGGATGAATCAGGTGTAGAAAAATATGAAATAATTTTACATACAGATGAAAACGAATTTTTGAGAATGTTTTTTAATTTTGTATTCACTGCACCACAAAAGACATAAAAACACTAAGTGGCCTTAGGTATTTAAATATAGCAAAAAAAGTAAACGGTCATGATACATATTCAAATTCATTTCTAAATAGTAAAATGAAAGTACTTCCGTTAACTGTGAATGTAGAATTTTTTGCAGTGTTGGAAAGTGGTGAAAATTCTAAAAAGGCTATCATTATCCCTATGGGCCAGGAAATACTACCGTGCCACATTTAATGGAACGCTCAAAGCCAAACATTTGAAAACTGAGGATGTATAAGTACTGAAACAGTTGAAACTTAAATTATCACAAACCTTAACAAATTGTTCGATGCGGTCAGACAAAGCATACATCAGTATTAAACTACTTGAGAGCAAGAGAAAAAGAATCACAACATGAGAAATGTCAACAAAGATGAACCACTAAAGTATGACAAATCAAATGCATATACACTTTGTACCAGCATTTAATTATGGTATCCAAGTTTGTGAAGGGCATCCAAAGTGGAAAAAGTAGTATATTATACATTCAATACCCAGGTATGATATTTATTTTTATAACATATTTGTAAAAGTAGTAATATACACATATATTATTGATCTGAGAATCATAAAAAAAATATTTCAAAAGCATTTCAGTATGGCTAAACAATACATCGGGTAAAAAATCTTTCTGAAATCCTTCAATACATTCAGAATTACATACATCTATTTAGTAAGGTTAATTTTTCAAGGTGTATCCAGTCAAAAAGAAAATATAACAACATAAACTATATAAAATACATTCTTTTAAATGTCATTTTTATATATACTAAGCAGTATATTATTTGTCTAATCCATGTGGGAATAGCTTATGATTACATGTAAGAATGTGTTAAACAGTCAAATGACTAAATAGCCTAAATAAAAAAAATACGACACCAGGACTTGAAGGCATTAAACTTTGCTCAGTGCTCAGAGTACAAAAATCATGCTCGAAACATGAAATCCAGCAATTTGATTGGTTAATTTTCGAGTCTGAGTACAAAAATCATACTCGAAAGTGTTATGACCGTGAGGCCAGAGGTCGAACCCTGAACAGTTGGTGCAAGTTGGAAACAATATTTAAGCCTGATACTGTCTGAATTTGGATTGTGATCAGATTATTGACATAATATAGGTTTCTGACACAAAATAAATGTGGTGATTTATCCTTAAATTTTAAATGTGTTAAATGATTTGTATTAAATTTCAATTGAAGATTTCTTGCTATTGCGCAATACTGTGATATTGAACAATACTTTGCAAATGAAGATTTCTTGCTATTGTGCAATACTGTGCAATATGATGATTTTTTTTGCTATTGCGCAATAATGTGCAATTGAAGATTTCTTGCTATTGTGTAATATTGTACTGTGAAATTGGATATTTCTTGCTATTGCTCAATACTGTACAATTGAAGATTTCTTGCTATTGCGCAATACTGTACAATTGATGATTTCTTGCTATTGCGCAATACTATGCAGTTGAAGATTTCTAGCTATTGTGAATACTCTGCAATGGAAGATTTCTTGCTATTGCCCAATATCTACTAGTGTACAATACTTAATATTACGGATTACAAATGTGTCGAGGTTTGTGATTGGATAACAACACAGAGATGTCAGTATATATTCAGGAAACTGCGGGGTATATACGACGTTTTTATCCCCAATTGGAACCTCAAAAACATCATCATAATAGTTATCAAAAGTACCAGGATTATAATTTAGTACGCCAGACGCACGTTTCGTCTACATAAGACTCATCAGTGACGCTCATATCAAAATAGTTATAAAGCCAAACAATACAAAGTTGAAGAGCATAGAGGATCCGTTACTATGTGACGTAGTCAAAAGCTATCAGACTGTCAGAGGCTCACAGAGGGAAAATAATGACGTGCTTTGGTCAATAATACATTTTTGATACAAAATCACGCAATTTACACTTTTAATACTTAAATTTAATGTTAAAAGTATTATTATGAATGATTACATACACGATAAAATTCTGTTTACAGCAAATTAGAAAAAACCTTCACGTATGCCGAACATATCAGGTAGGGGTTTTCAACTTATACATGTGTTGTCAACAAATACCTGCACTGGAAAATAACATTAAGTCAGGGGTAATCCGTAATATATGTGTAATTCAGGTCTCAGACAGGGAATATACTATGACATTCCCGGCTTAGGACTTATATCTCCTTCGCCTTCGGCTCAGGGTATATAAACTCTAACCCGTTATGTCACAGTATATACCCTGTTTGAGACCTGAATAACATATAATATAATGGTTTGCACATACTGTTTGGTATGTATCTCCTGCCATATCTGTAACAGACAAGAAATTGAGGATGAATACCATTTCTTCTCAATCTGTCCATGCTATACATCATTAAGGGATACCTATATACAAAATATTAATAAAAATCTTAATTTCAATTTTATTAAATTGCAGTCCACTATAACACTTAAGCATTTGACTGTACTTTTAAATAGCAGTCTACCAGTCATTATAAAAATCACCATAAAGTATATTAATGATTGTCTTTTATTAAGAACATCTGTATAACTTGTATTTCTTTTAATATGCAATGCCAACCTAATTTTTGTTTGTGTTCTTTTTTCAATTGTTCATGAACATTAATAATGTGTTAACTGTTGATATTCATAGCCTTTTTTCTTCTTTGCTGTGAATACCACTGTCACTCTAATATAATTGTAATCAATTTAACTATTGTAAGTTTATTGTCTTAATTTTGTATGCCATAACCATTTAATGTAAATGTGTTTGTGCGAATAAAATATTGTCTATTGTCTATTGTCTATTGTCTATCTTTATTATTTGCTTTTAAATATAAATAAAGGCAACAGTAGTATACCGATGTTCAAACTCATAAATCCATGGACAAAAAACAAAATCAGAAATAAGTAATGTAAAAATGGATCATTTTCCGAAAGAAAAATATGAAAAAAAATTGTGAACAAATACCCCCCTCAAAATTTTGAACTCCATTACATTGTATGAGTCATCACCCCCAAACTCAATCCCAGCCTTTCCTCTGTGGTATGGGACCTTGTAGTACAATTTCAGAGAGATCCATACACTTGAACACAAGTTATTGTCTGGAAACTAGAAAAATGCTTGTTTTTTGGCCCCTAATTCCTAAACTTTTTAGGCAATTACCCCCAAACTCAATCCCAACTTTATCTTTGTAAAATGGAACCTTATTGTACAATTTCAGAGAGATCCATAAACGTACACACAAGTTATTGTCCGGAAACTAAAAAATAGGGTTACCCCCCCCCCCTTTTTGGAACCCTAATTCCTAAACGTTTGGGGCAATTACCCCCAAAAATCAATTCAAGCCTTCCCTTTGTGATATGGAACATTGTTATTGTCTGGAAATTACAAAAAATGCTAGTTTTTGGACCTTATTCCTAAAATGTTGGTATCATAACCCCCAAAATCAATCCCAACCATTCTTTTGTGGTATTCAACCTTATGGTAAATTTTCATAGAGATCCATTCACTTAAACTAAACCGGAAACCAATGTGTCTTCGGAAGACGCCAACGACGAAGACGACGGCGCGATACCAAAACGACCCAAAAAAAATCTGCTGTCATATAAAAATGCACTGAAATATCATATGAATCTAAATTACAAGAA
Organism: Mytilus galloprovincialis; assembly: GCA_037788925.1. NCBI lineage: Eukaryota > Metazoa > Mollusca > Bivalvia > Mytilida > Mytilidae > Mytilus > Mytilus galloprovincialis. The sequence goes on along the minus strand of CM075339.1, from coordinate 77,192,241 downwards.
TCTGTCAAAATGACATAAAACTGAGTGCTCATTACATGTATTAGTGTTATTTTAAAAAGATTGAAGGGCATTACTTGAAAGTCGTATATTAGAAATTTCTCTGTAATTTTTGTTATTATCAGTTAAAAGATCATGAAATTTTTCTAAAATTTCAAAAGCATTGTTTGAAAGATTATCAACTTATTGTATTGAAATGACACAAAATCGCTTGTTCGACCAATCAATTATCTGGAAGACAAAAGTAAAAATCCCAAAAAATAAAATATTCAATATCACACTTGACCTCAATTTTGTCACTATTAATTACAACATATCTTAAAAGTGTAAATTATTGAATGGTTCATCAGTTTTTGAACAGGCCATACAGTTGCCTCCTTTCCGCCGTACAACCCAAAAAAAGATTACCAGATTTTCATCAGAAAACCCTATAAAAATTACCTTCACATCAGATGACTCCCGATGCTTAACAAAGATGCTCTAAAATTCCAAGTCAAGAATTTATATAAGAATGAATACATCATAATTTTGTTCGAAAATGCACTGAACAATTAAATATCCAAATAAACATATATATATACTATCAAATGACATATTATGAATCAACAGTAAAACTCACTGAAAAAATAAAGACTCCAGAGCATGCCTCAATGCACTGCACAGTCCAATGTCCGAATGTAAATGGGACTAGTCTAGAACAATCAATCAAGTGTCTCAATTTTCTACATTAGAATGCACAGAAATGTTCCTTGTTTTATATTACTTAGGAAGAATGTGATGAATTAAAATATAAATATAATGAATAATGAAATGACTAAATAATCTGCTTTTAAGATTAAAGCACTAACATCAAATTAAATAAATCTACATGATAACGCAATACAAACTCAAACTCAAATATCTACAATAGAATGCAGTGAACAATTGCATTGTCACAAATTTGCTTCAGAATGAAAGGAACAAAAAAAGCATCAGTGTATGTATGTATGCATTAAAAATCAATTGCATGATTCTTATCTAAAAACAAACTTAATTCAGAACATACATACAATTGCTTGGAACATTTACATTGTTCAATAACCATTATCATACTAATAAATTCGGACAAAACTGCACTAAACAATCACATGGTTCAAGAATGTACATTATAAATTAACGCTTGATCCCAATGATTTATGTAAAAATTTAAGACTGCAAATTATAATTATTCATGCTTGCATGTTGAGAATATCGTAAGGAGGTGCTGTAGGGGGGCCAACAATACCCTAACATTCAGTTCATAATTTTAAGCTGTATCCCAGATAGGCTAAAACATTGAAATTTTGATGAAGCCTTACATAGTTTAGAGGTTCGACCTTCATGTAGACCTAGATTCTTTATTTTAAAAAAACCTGATTTTCATTGCCTGAGAAAATTGCAACTACAATTTCACACATGGCCATTATGTAAAAGAATATATCAGCCATCAGTAGACAGGAAGTGGACGAGGTTTAATCTGAAAAAAGCATCAGACGGTATAACCTTTTCATATAAAGGCTGATATCAAATGTAAGCAGTCTTTGTTCTTATTCCTACGTTATGAGGGCTTAGCGGAACAGTGCTATTTTGAGGTCTTTGGTTTGACAGCATAGAACCCATGAACTTATGCACTCAAGGCAAGCACGCTACCACAAGACAAACTAGGCAGTTAGAAGTGAATAACTAGACGCTGATTAAAACAATAGACCACTTTCGAGTTCATCCGTCACCGGAAAAAACTCGTCAATTATACGCGCTTTTATGAAGTCATTTACCAGATAGAGGGGGTCGCCTGTATCCCTGCACTTTTTACGTTCATCAAGTGTTTTAGTGATCGTCATTGTGCAGGATAAACTAGAAATAATGGTTGCTCTGTAGGTACTTAATGACAATTCCTTAATGACAGCAATGCTGATTGTCAATTTTGAGAATTCAATTTGCCGAATAATTCGAACAATATAGAATTATATTTTTCCAACCACTCGCTCAACATTGGAATGGAAGTGACGACGCCCCTAAACGCACAAATGACGTTCACTAAAACCGGAGTTTTTGACAGAAATGCATCCAACTCAAAAGTTGTCTATTGTACTGTTATGTGTAAATATTGCATTAACTTACACACTAAAGACAAGCACACTACCACGAGACAAACTAGGCAGTTAGAGGTGAATGACTAGACTACGATTAAACTAATTGTACTGTCATGTGTAAATATGGCAGCGCGTTATACTAAATTCAACCCAAAGATTATTCAGACAAGAACATTAAATGCATGAAATCGGATGTGCAAAAGTTTTCAACACAATGATTAAGATTCTATGAATGTTTTAAAATTTTTCTCAGGCAGTTCAGCAGCAATAGTGGATACCAAGAAGAATCTACGTTTATTACTATAGGGCATTTGTTTTAATGACCAGTATAGCTTAATGAGTTATTGCGTAAATAAGTTGTTTCAAGCCAATTATTCTCGCTAACATTTCATAATGTGACTTATTGTAAAAATAAATATTGATATGAATTGTACGATTTTTGTTTGACATGTAATATGAATATAATTAATGCTTTTTGCAGTATCTGATACCGATATCAATAGTTATCAAAAGTACCAGGATTATAATTTTATACGCCAGACGCGCGTTTCGTCTACATAAGACTCATCAGTGACGCTCAGATCAAAATAGTTAAAAAGCCAAATAAATACAAAGTTGAAGAGCATTGAGAATCCAAAATTCCAAAAAGTTGTGCCAAATACGGCTAAGGTAATCTACTCCTCAGCAACACTATGATTGAACAACAAAAGATTTGGTGACCTAGTGTTCAAGGAACTGGTTTTGCACACATTAAGTACAGCTCTTTGTAAGAACCAGGCAGAGTGCGATACATGATGGTTTCAGATTTTATCTATAATTAGCCTAGTAGAAGCAGTTAATGAATATTGCTCCAAAAAAAAATTTAAGTGGGAAAATATGAGTGGTTGTCATGGTAACGGACACTCTATTTTTTGGTCGTTAAGCTTGGTAAAATCTTTCAAAAAACAGCTAAATCACCACAATTCAGAGCCCGCTTATGAATAGAATCGTGCATTTTTCATTAATGTTCAAATCTAACATTGATAGAACTTGGTTTCAGCTTCATTTTAGTGAAGATTGCATGTCAACCAAATTTGTAATTTTTTTGTAAATTTTTGCGAAAAAATGCATATTTTCAACATTTCTGAAATTGGGATTTTTTCGAAATTAACAAATTTTCTCTGGTGTTTTTCAAAAAAGTGCAAATGTGTACAGAATAGTTAGCACTGAAGTTATGAAGTTTGGATACTACTTTACCAAATTGAATGGAAAAATGCGTGGGATTTTCTTCAGTTTTATCACCATAGCAACCGATTTTTTCCTTGGAAACGGAGTTTTATTTGCAGAATATTGCAGTTTAAGAGCTTAAATGTCTTGGATCTTTTTCATAACCGATAAGAAAATACATAAAAACTTTAAATTACTATCATCAAGTGTTGTTGACTTCAACTGTTACCACAGAAACACATATTAACCATAGCAACATCTACTCTGAAACTGCATAAATAGAAATTTATGTAAAAAAATACATAAATAGAGGGTGTTTATTTTCAAATTGGAACATGACTGCATGCTTTGCTTCACTCACAGTCTTGTCTGGTTTTTTTTCTTCAGATTTTTCAATAAATGTAATATATAATGTAATATTGGGGTTAGAAGGTAAAAAAGGGTGGGTAGGTTCATTTTTTTTTAAAGATATCATACATGAAGATTTTTGAAAAGATAACGTTTGGTTGGCGAGCCTGATAATAAATAGAATCATTTTTTTCTCTCAGAAATTTCTTATATAACATCGATATAACTTGGTTTTAGCTTCAGAGCTAAGTTAAGGTACATTGTAGTTGTCATGTTTTGGGAATTTTTGTCAGATTTTGGGAAACCTCAAGTTTTATTCATTTCATTCAATGCCTTAAGAATAAATTTGTAAGGGTTCTGCGGAACCCAGTCTTGCCTACTTTTGCTGTAAATCGCAGGCTCAACAGAAATGAGGAAAAAAATCGGTAAAAATATTCCTCTTGATACTATCTTTTGATTGTAAGAAGCTTCTGTCCAAGTTTGGTAAAAATCCAGGATAGTTTATGAATCTCATAAATGTTTTAAAAACTTTTACTGCAGACTGTATGTCATGTTAACTGGAAGAAAATCTAAGTCCATTTAAAAGTAAAATACGGAAAAAATGGATTTATCTTTTTACAAAATTTACTTCTTGATACTATCTTATGATCATAAATAAGCTTCTGTCCAAGTTTGGTACAAACCCAGCATGCCCAGGATAGTTTGAGAAAGTTTTTAAAATTCTAAAAACTTTAACCACAGAGTAAATGTAATGTTTCCCCGCAGAAAAAAATAAGTCCATTTATAAGTAAAATACGGAAAAAAATAGAATTTTATTTTTACAAAACTTACTTCTGGATACTATCTTATGATCATTGGTATCTTGTAGAGAGTTGTCTTATTAACAATTATACCACATCTTAAGATCAAATGGTCACTTTTAGAAATTTCTTTATAGTTAACCAACAACATTCAAACTTGATCTCTGTTTTGTGGTAATAAGCATTGTGTATACATGTTTCATAAGATTTGATTGAGGCAAACTATAATTGCAAAATAGAAACCAACTTTGTGACAACTAATGTACTGACGGACATGGATTAAACCTACTACAACGCCCCCTCCCCCCTCCCAAATTACGGCGCGGCCATAAAAGTGTTTATTTTAGTTTTTGCCATTGTACCTTGAATTGATCAAATGTGTGCACAACGCGTGGGACATCGGAAATTTATTCTTTTTTTACACATGAAACACTAAAGTCTTGTATTCATGAATGATTACAACTTGTTGGGACTAGAAAACATTGATAATTACAAAGAAAAATAACATTGGTATGTACTGCGCTGTTTCTAGTGTTGCATTTAATTAAATAAGACCATGTGTGGAATTTGTCTTCAAATTATTACTGTTATTAATCTTGTATTTATGCAAATATTCTCAGCTTAGTGGTTTCATTCCAAATCTCGGGATTAATGCAGTCTTTTATAAAGGTTACAGAGACAGATACAGAATTTAGTGGCGTAATTCATGTAAAGGTTAAAAAAACGTTGAAAATAGCAAAATATTTTTTTTGAAATTTGAACCTAAAATAAGATGCTCCGCAGGGAGCAGCTTTATACGACCGCAGAGTTTGAACCCTGAACATTGGGGCAAGTATGGACACAACATTCAAGGATTGTGATTAAATAGTTGACACAACAAAGGTTTCTGACACATAATGAATGTGGCCTCAGAACTTAAACTTAAAAGCTTTAAATTTTAAATTGGACATTACCTATTATGGTCCAATATCCAAAATCAAAATACATGGTTAGATTCAGCATATCAAGGAACCCCAAGAATTCAATTTTTTATGAAATCAAATAAAGTTCAATTTTGGACCTTTTAGACCTCAATGTGAACCAATTTGATAACCGGTCCCAAACATCAAAAATCTAAATACATGATTAGATTAAGCATATATCAAAGAACCCCAAATATACAATTTTGTTGAAATCAAACAAAGTTTAATTTTGAACCCCAATTTGATTCAACTTGAAAACTGGGCCTATAATAAAAAATCTAAGTAAATGTTTAGATTCAGCATATCAAAGAACCACAAGGATTCAATTTTTGTTGATATCAAACAAAGTTAAATTTTGGACCACAATTTGGACAAACTTGAAAACTGGGCTCATAATGAAAAATCTAAGCACATGTTTAGATTCAGCATATCAAAGAACCCCAAGGATTCAATTTGTGTTAAAATCAAACTTAGTTTAATTTTGGACCCTTTGGACCTTAATGTAGATCAATTTGAAAACGGGACCCAAAATTAAGAATCTACATACACAGTTAGATTCGGCATATCAAAGAACCCCAATTATTCAATATTTGATGAAATCAAACAAAGTTTAATTTTGGACCCTTTGGGCCCCTTATTCCTAAACCGTTTGGACCAAAACTCCCAAAACAATCCCAACCTTCCTTTTATGGTCATAAACCTTGTGTTTAAATTTCATAGATTTCTATTTACTTATACTGGTTAGGGTGCGAAAACCAAGAAAAATGCTTATTTGGGCCCCTCTTTGGCCCCGTATTCCTAAACTGTTGGGACCTGAACTCCCAAAATCAATCCCAACCTTCCTTTTGTGGTCATAAACCTTGTGTTTAAGTTTTATTGATTTCTATTCACTTATACTAATATTATTATGCGAAAACCAAGAATAATGCTTATTTGGGCCCTTTTTTGGCCCCTAATTCCTAAACTGTTAGAACCAAAACTCCCTAAATCAATCCCAACCTTCTTTTTGTGGTCACAAACCTTGTGTAAAAATTTCATAGATTTCTATTTACTTAAACTAAAGTTATAGTGCGAAAACAAAGAAAATGCTTATTTGGGCCCTTTTTGGCCCCTAATTCCTTAACTCCAAAAATCAATCCCAACCTTCCTTTTGACACACACACACACACACACACACACACACACACACACACAAAACAAGATATAATGTTATCGGAATCTTGAACTTATGAGATGTATGTAGAAGGACGCATAGTAAGGAATAATTCATAATTGATACAATTATTTTGCTTGATATTTTTTATATGATAATCTTGCCGGTAATAGCATAATTATTTTACCGGGATTAGCACAATTCCAACTTAGCAGATGTATTCTATTTGTCTATCTCGGAGATCCTGAATTTTAATTGCGGGATAGTAGTACAACAAAGGAGTTATTAATTATATGTTAATAGCTACATGTACATGTATATTTAAAGAGGATTCCATTATACTGGACTTCTGATATTAGCGATCAACAATTGACTATTATTATTTTTTAAGTCACCACCAACTTAAAATGTGTTCAATTTGCCTGTCCGTCTATCCGTCCGTCCATCACACTTAAGTTTCATTTTAGAAATGCTTTGACCAAATGATTCTATTATTGGTTTGTTAATATTATGTTACAGGTCAATTTTCTGATTTATGCTGGAATAACATCTTAGAAGGGTGTGTGCCATAAAAAATTAAGAATTTTCTTACAATTGTTAGGGCCATATCTATCTTGCCTTGCCATAAGCCAGGTTGGCCCAGTTATTGTAAACCCATGAAGTTCATCATCTGCTAACTTCCAAAAATTGATAATCAGATGATGAACTCGGAACAAAGTCCGACCAAATGCAATTATCTTTTTAAGTATCTACTTGTATGCAACATTTTAAAAAATCAACATACCCCCCTACCCCCTCTTCCCCTCCAACCCCAATGTTACATTATATATTACATTTTTTGAACAATCTGAAAAAAAAACCCAGACAAGACTGTGAGTGAAGCAAAGAATGAAGCCATATTCCAATTTGAAAATAAACACCCTCTATTTATGTATTTTTTTACATAAATTTCTCTTTTTGAAGTTTTTAAGTGGATGTTGCTATGGATAATATGTGTTTCCGTGGTAACAATTGAGGTCAACAACACTTGACGATAGTAATTTAAAGTTTGAGTTGGCTTTTATGTATTTTCTTATTGGTTATAAAACAATTCAGGACATTTAAGCTCTAAAACTGCAATATTCTGCAAATAAAAACTCTGTTTCCAAGGAAAAAATCGGTTGCTATGGTGATAAAACTAAAAAAAATCCCACGCATTTTTCTATTTAATTTGGTAAAGTAGTATCCAAACTGCATTACTACAGTGCTAACTATTCTGTACACATTTGCACTTTTTTTAAAAACACCTGAGAAAATTTGATAATTTCGAAAAAATCCCAATTTCAGAAATGTTGAAAATATGCATTTTTTCACAAATTTTTTCAAAAAATATACAAACTTGGTTGACATGCAATCTTCACTCAAATGAAGCTTAAACCCAGTTGTATAAAAGTGTAATTATGAACATTTATGAAAAATGCATGATTCTATTCATAATCAGGCTCTAAAATGTGGTGATTTAGCTGATTTTTTTAATGATTTTACAATGCTTAACAACCCAAAAATAGTGTGTCCGTTACCATGGCAACCACTCATATTTTCACACTCAAAATTATTTTTTGAGCTTTATTCATTTATTGCTTCTATTAGTCCATTTATAGATAAAATCGGGAACCCCCCATATATCACATGTATATGGCACTCTGCCTGGTTCTTATAAAGAGCTGTATAAAACATCTTTATAAATGAGAATGAGGACAGCAATGATGATGATGATGACATAGAAATTAAAACATTATATAATGATAATGTGATTTCTGTTAATTTACATATTATGATGATGTGATCTCTTTCTTTAAACATGATAAAAATATCACAGTTCTGTTTTCTAATTTTTTATTCAGTACACTTGATGTCTTACTCCACACCATATGTTTTCTTCACAAAATTTAGTCCTTGAGCCGCTTTTACACGTTTTAAGGCTACCATTAGTCGGTAAATTGTTGGTTTCACCATCTTGGTTTCATTACATTTCTTCCATTTTGTGAGAAGATCATGGATTTGACCATTCAAATCCCTTGGAAAATTGTGCATAGTCTCCTTGATGTTGCCAATGCTAAGATTCAATTCAACTCCTAGGTGAACAATGCAATCACCTATCAATTTCTTTTCTGTCAAACTATTTATTACATCATCTGATGGAACATCTTGTAGGCGACTATGAGCTTTTTCTGCAAAAAACAAAAAGACACTAAAATTATTTGAATGTCGCATCGAAATTTGATATTAAAAAATGTGAATCCTTTATTCATCTTTTTTTAACGTATTTTAATCAAAATGAATTACATAACCCAAAGTTAACTCAATCCTCAACTTTCAAATCAAAAAATCTGAAATGCACATAAATGTACATTAAATCAAATGAATAATGTTGTGTTTCTGTATTTGAAGAAAAGAACACAGCTGTAAATTTACCTTTGTTACTGGTATTTGTCCCTTGAGAGTATTCATTTCTAAGAGAAAAAAAGCAAGATAAGAATCCAATAATGAGGATATGAGAAGATGTCGATGACTCAGTCACTTAACAATAAAAGTATACCTACCTACTAAAGTATGATCCTCTCTGTGTACCTGAAATGTGTCAAAGGTTTAAAGATGCATCAAATGAATGAATGTTTTTGATAGTATCAAAAAGCAACTATAAATTATCTAGAAAAAAAAAACCTGATACATTTTCTTAAAAATATGTATGTTGTAATGCTATCACTAGACGCTAAATTATTAAATTGGTTAACTATGATACAGGGTCTTATATAATTTGAGGGCACATGAATACATATATTGAAGTTCAGAAACAAAATGGCATAGCATAGTATGTATAAATATGCAGCAATAATTGGGGTACTATATTGTAGAGTACTGCATATAATTAAAACAGATAATTTTACTTTACTGTGGCAATAGATAACAATTGATATATTTCTAACAAATCTTTATAAACTATGCATCCATGGAATGAAAGTTATCGATTCTTATATCAAGTGCTTATGACACACACACTTTTTTAAATGTAATTTTCATTTACATGAAATATAAATAAATGTATAATTGTTTTGCTTTATTGCTTCATAGCTGTCAATGTGATGTATTTTTTATACAATGATTATATGCTGTGCATCTGTTATTTATTTTCGTTAGCTTAACTTGGCACAATTTGAAGATACCATCCACTTTATTATAGAATTTCATTGTTTATAGAAGTCTTTAGTCGTCACAAAAGAAATAATTATAATAAGGGCTATTCTATTAAAATGTATGTGGGAGGGTAGGAAGGGAAGTTTAATTATTGAATATGGGTCATTGGTCTTTTTTCACTTTATTACCATTATGCAAAATTATCTAAAAAATGGTTCTTGGATGTAGGGATATTTTGAAAGTCCCTACCCTCCCACATACATTTTAATGGAATAGCCCTAATATTTTAACACAAATTTGTCAGAGAATTTTTTTTTATCCAACCTGACACATATAGTGCTGTCTTTCAATAGCCTTCAGTGCCGTCTGTAATTTCTTAAATGTTGCAGTCATTTGGTCACTTTCTGTTTTATCCCTCCATTCAAAGAGCCCCATCAACATAAAATCCATAGGATTTGAGAAATAACGAAAATTTAAGTTGTCGTAATCGGCTTTTTCCATTCCAAGTTCAATGAAGAAGTTGTAGAAGTCTCCAATTCCGATTGTTCTTGCTAGTTGCACGAAATGCTGATCATCTGGTCTCAAGTATAGTGTTTCTGTTTCAAGACCTGTAAGGATAAATAAGTTTTTCGACTTAATAAGGGTATATACTTCATCTTTAATTACATCGATGGCCATAATCATGACATTATCTATGTCTGTTGTTTTCTTTCTTTTGTTACTTTAGCAAAACATTCAATTTTTGCTGAAAGTTTCTCTTTTTTATTTTCATCAATGGTATATCAATTAAAATATTTTCAAACTTGAATAAAGCCAAAAATCTATGATTTCATAAAAAAACAGCAAGGTTATGCCTGTCAAAAAAATTATAATTGATTTACTTTAACAATTCATAAAACGACAGTTTTGAATACTATGAACCACACCATTTATATGGTGTACTTTACCATGCTTATTTGCAATTGACCATTCATATTTCGAATACTGTGTGAAATTTATTCATACTAAGAACTTATTTGAAAAAGTTACAACACAGTGTAATTCAGTATTTAGTGAAGCATTCAGTAATATTATTAAATGGGTATTTTGCTAGATATAATGCTTTTTCTGATTCAGAACTGATTTGTTTTAAACTTTGTAATTGCCCTATAGTGTGTGATAATTATTGTGAGGGAATTTGATGCTTCCTATACCATGGTTCATTTCAAAGCACTTTATGACAATATCACTATACCAATCAGAATGATTTTTTGCAGTGTTTTAAGAAATTATTTTACTTTGTATCCATGTATAATAAATGTTTTAAAAGGGCTTATTTTCTGTATACAGTCAATAATCATGTAAACATTTGAAGCCCAAACTTTCTATTGCCTTAAATACGCAAGGAAAGATCCGAAAACTAATAACTATACCAAAACAGAATGACATGTTTTTGAAATTATAGCAAATCTTTTGGTTGACAAATTTTTATTCGTTATTACAAAAAAAAACTTAAAATATATGTCATTTCCTTCCTACCCAGTTTACTCCAATTACTTATTATGATGTGAACTGGTCAATGTTATTGAATCTTACGCAATTTGATTGAATTAAATTATTATTAGTTTACCTTCAAACTGTTTAATTTTTTCATACATATATATTGATAACATCAGAATGTGCACGAATGTAACAAAAAAGATGAACAGTCGGTACCATATTTATTTTATTTGTTTTTAATTTATTAAGGGGAAAATACACAACAAATTGTTTTTAAAGAAATGTGTTTTCTTAGAACTAAATTGTAATTGATTTTTATTTTTAAATGTACATACATTTGTATGTGTACGGTAACTTTAATAACTTTCAAACTGTACACTGGACGAGTCCATATTACATTTTACCAATGAAACTAAGGGTATGAAAGGTAAGAATTGCAACTTCATATATCTTCACAAAATTTTCCAAATATAGAGTAGATAAATCATTTTTTCTAATAGCCTATTCCCTAGTAAAAGGTGAACATTTACAATTTGGACGTTTTATTCCATTACACAAGTGTTTTTCAAAGAGAAATGTCGAAATACATTTTACGCACGGCTACACCAGGTAGCATTATTGTTTATCTTAACAAAAAAAAAACCATATTTCAGTCTCATTATAATGTTATAATAGTCAGTAAATAAAGTCAAAATATGTTTAATCTGACATCAAAATTCAATACGATCCTTTTAGGTCAATTTCGGTTACCTCACAAAATCTTGGTACATGTAGGCACTATAGTACATGCACCCTGAAAGAACATGTAAAGCTTTGCTTTCCCTGTAAGCAATCCTTAGCATAAGTGAGATGTGAGAAAACGAAGTCATGTAAATAAAATGGAGAATGGAAACAGGAATGTATCAAAAAGACAACACACAACACAACCAAAGAGTAGAAAACAGTCCAATGCCATTGTCTTCAACGTTACACAGCGAGAAAATCCCGAACCCGGAGGAGCCTCTTGCTTGCCACTAAACAAAAGTATGAATTGACTCATTTATTTGAGACAAGTTGCAGGTTATAAAACTCTTACATAACAAGAATGTGTCCATAGTACATAGATACCCAACTCGCACTATCATTTTCTATGTTCAGTGGACAGTGAAATTGGGGTCAAAACTCCAATTTGGCATAAAAATGAGAAAGATCATATAAAGTTTCAAGTTGATTGGACTTCAACTTCATCAAAAACTACCTTCACCAAAAACTTAAACCTGAAACAGGACAGACGGACGGACAAACGAACAGACACACAGACCAAAAAACATATTGCCCCTTAGTTGGGCACAAAAATGAAAACAACAATTTATAAATTTCATGTGTGTAAAGTGCTTTTCTGGATTTACCTTCATCAGGACCACTTAAAGCCGAATATTTGAAAGCCAACGATGTATAAGAACCGACTCAGTTGAAAGGTTATATGACTAAAAAGGATCTAAAAATAACAGCCAAATCCATCTTAGGTCAACTTAACCTGAGGGAGTTCACCTTTAAAGGATGAAACAATTTTGTTGACATACCTATATCATGTATATATTATACTATCAGTATAGAAACTATATATGCAGTCAATTTTAATCTGGTTGTGGACATACATTCTAAGACACATATTTTGGGAACCATAGAGTTTTTTTGTAAAGTATGTAGTGCAAATATAAATTTCATAAAAATTAAAAAAAGTCCTTTTAAAGTTAAAATGTTTTTCTAGTTAGTAAGAAAACTGTAAGATCAATCGATTCATTCTATTAACATCAATGTTTTAGTTATTCAGGGCACAATTTAAACAGTTTAATTTACTTGATATTCTATGATTCAAAACTTTGTCATGTTTGTCAGAAAACGTTTCCATTGAGGCAGGTTCTATAACTTTGAATAATACCCTTTATTAATTGCAATGTGCACATATCTTGTAACTTGTTTTATGCACTTAACATATACTTATGAGACACACACAGACAAGAATAGAACATCATTGTCACACAGTGCACTTAACTTATGAGACACAAACAGACAAAAATAGAACATCATTGTCACACAGTGGAAATATTGCAGCAAAGTCAAAATTAAGACTTTCATTACAAAATGTGTGTACCCAGTCTATTTTTACTAGTGTTGTTTGTTTTTCTTTGACAAATGGATTTTGATATCCCCCTTTGTACCTACACATCCTTTTTATATAAATGCATGTTATTGTATTACCTTTACAATTTGAGTCGCAATGCTTCTTATTCTGAAATAAACAAATACAAATGATCAGCTTTTTGGTAAATATTTACTCAATCCTTAGATTTCCAATGTTATGTGCTTTTTTGTTTTCCATTTGTCCACTTTAGACACTAACTAACAATTGAGCTGCGTCGGATAGAAATCGACCTTATGCAAGTTCACGTATGCATGTACATGTGTAAAGCCTTTGGTGGATTTTCTAACATTTAAATGTGCAATAAAAGATGAACTTTGGCTTATTTTGTAGGGTTCATATAACAACTAAATTTTCAAATAGTCACAGACTTTCAAATAGATTTTGTCAATTGTCAACCCGAAATCAAAGTTAACATATACATGTATTGATTTTCATTTGCATAAGGTCGATTTCTATCCGACGCAGCTCAATTATTGATGGGTTTCTCCTACCACATAAGCTTTGTTTTTTTTTTAAATTGTGTCTTTGTTTGTAGACTGCCAAACTTAATAAAATGCTTCACCGAGTGCAGCCCGAAACGATTGCAGAGAACCCTGAACAGTTGGGCGAGTTTGGACACAATATTCAAGATTGATCCTGTCTGAATTTGGATTGTGATCAAATTTTTGACATAATATAGGTTTCTGACACAAAACAAATGTTGTCAAAGATATAAAAATTTGAAATGAACCTTTTAATTTAACTAGTATGGTCTGATATCCAAAATCTAACAACGTGGTTCGATTCAGCATATGAAAAAACACAAAATAATTAATTTTAGTTGAAATCAAACAAAGTTTAATTTTGGACCCGTCAAACCTTAATATGGACTAATTTGAAAACAGGGCCCAAAATAAAAAATCTAAATGCACAATAAGATTCAGCATATCATTGAGAGGCAATAATTCAGTTTTTGATCAAATCAAACAAAGTTTAAAAATGGGGCCTAATATCCAGACTTTATTTTAATCCTATTGAAATTGGTTAAAAGATTTGTATTTATTTTCAATTGAAGATTTCTAGCTATTGCGCAATACTGTGCTATTTTACAATGCTGTGCTGTTACACAATACTTAGTTAATCTGTTATATATAATAATTTACACAATCTGTTTGGTGTGTATCTCATGCCATATCAGTATCTGTTGTTTTTATATATAAATCAGAAACAATCAATGTAAAAATTGAAAAATTTGGAGAAAAAAAAACCCAAAATATTATTAAAAAAAAATATTTGTCACTCCTAAATTTTTTTTTTTAAATTGATGTTTTTTAATTTGTAGAAAAAAGTATGAACCTACCCCTAGAACAAGAGTGCATACGCTGAAATGTCTCGCCTGTTTTACTTATCATTGAATTTATGTTGAAAGTCTGTAACATGAAGTGTTTACCTTAAGTATCACATACACTGAACATTATCAATGTTCTATGATAATGAGGTCATGGTCATATGAACCAGGCAAGACAGACATGTACACCTTTCACTCATTCATTCGCCAGATATAGTTGACCTGTTGCTTATAGTATCTGATTGACTGACAAAATTACGAAAATGTATCATTGACCAATGAACCATGAAAAAGAGGTCAAGGTCAGATAATACATGGTAGACAGACATGTACACCTTACAATTATTTCATTGACCGATAATAGCTGACCTATTACTTTAAGAATTTGAAAAACAGGCCGAAACACAAAAAAATTACATTGACCAATGAACCATGAAAATGAGGTCAAGGTCATATAATACTGGCTAGAATGACGGGTATACTTTACAATCATTTTATACACTAAATATGGTTGACCAATTACTTACGTGTATAGTACTTTAAAATCAGACAAAAACACAAAAACTTAACTTTGACCAATGAACAATGAAAATGATGTCAAGGTCAGATAATATCTGCCAGACAGACATGCTCATCTTACAATTATTTCATACATCAAATATAGTTGACCTATTGCTTATAGTACTTCAAAAACAGACCAAATCACAAAAACTTAACATTGACCAATGAACAATGAAAATGAGGTCAAGGTCAGATGAAACCTGCCAGACAGACATGTATCCATTACAATCATTCCATACATCACAAATAGGTATCCTACTGCTTATAGTATTTGAGAAACGAACCTAATCACGTAACTTTAACCTTGATCACTAATCCATGAAATTAGGTTAAGGTCAGGTAAATCCTATATGACGGACATGTAGACCTTGCAAGGAAACCATAACAAGTATAGTTATCCTATTACTCATAAGTGAGAAATTCCCATTACAATTTTTTTTCAAGCAGTCACTGAACCATGAAAATGAGGTCAAGAACATTAGACATATGACAGACGGAAACTTTGTAACATAAGGTAACTGCATACAAGATATGAAGCATCCAGGTCGTCTACTTTCTGAAATATAAAGCTTTATACCAATTGTTTACACCACCACCGCCGCCAGATAGTTATACCTATGTCTCGCATACTGCGACCTTCGTTGCAGGCGAGACAAAAATGCTTGTTTTGTGATCTGTAGAACAACATAAAAGAATCGAAAATTAACAGAATAATTGTATGAAACTTTTAAACGAAAACACTTGAAATATGCATGGAAATGAACGCATTGTCAAATTTTCGCTATTCTACAGCTGCCGCTAACAAAGCTAAAATTAAACACACGCGAAAAAAAAAACGATATATGGTATATATTTATAGTGCTGCCATACATTACATTGCATCAAAACAGCACTGAACACAAACAAAAATGCTCAAGCTTAACTGTGCTTTTAGAAGTATCAATCAATCATTCAATCAATTAACTGGTAACATATTGGAGATATTTTTCCCCCGAATATAAAAGTAAAATTAGTTTTTTCTGATTTGATCAATTTATTTCTTTTATATACAGTCAATTAAGTCAGGAATAGGACAATTGTTTTCCGTTCATTTGATGTGTTTGAGCTTTTGATTTTGCCATTTGATAAGTGACGTTCCGATTTGAATTTTCCTTGGAGTTCGGTATTTGTTATTTTACTTTTTTTGAAAAGAAAACGGGTATACAACAATATTACTAACCTTTTCAAAAACCCAATTTAGAGGACATTTCGTTTCATGTATTTTCCCATTCTCGCATCTCCATTGTGCTTTCTTTTTTGCCTCTGACAAAGGTATTAAACACTTTTTACCATTGCATATTTCTCCAACTTCTATATCAAACAGATCTGACATTAAATGGTGACTTTGTTTACCAAAACAACGACGGTAAAACTGAAGAATTCGTCCAAGTGCCAAAGTCAGGGATTCCTGTGTTGTTGTTGCTAAATCCGGTGATATGAGCTGCTTTGACACGTCATTGATGAGGTATGCAATTATTCTCTGCCCCTCGACATGAATTTGAAGTTCATTTCTATTGTCAGCAGCCATAATTGCAGCTTGAAAATAAAGACAAAAACGAGAGTCTTCTACTTTCAGAGGCCAGATGCTAATAGCAGCCCCAATAAGCTTGAAAGACAAAGCAGATGGAACCACTGTCTCCTTGAGATGATAAGCTATGCATATTGTTCTGTCGTCTGTTGCATTTCTGTTCATTTTTTGTGGAATTTGTTCCTTCATAATGCAGGGTACTAGAAATAAATCTGCAGCTGTATCCTTCTCTGTGTAGCGTTTAGGTTCTATAAGGATATCAAGATGAAGGAGGACCTGCACTACATATTCCTTTGTTCTGACATCGGTCAAAATTTCTTTGAAAGCTGGTTGTGACCACAGAGTAAAAAGGTCTGTCTTCTTTAGAACTCCAGTAGATGATAAATGTTTCAGAATGTTTCGAACTGGTCCTTTTTGTGGCCAAAACATTATGTCTGTGATGAAGGCTCTCAGGATATTGACCATTGCTGTAGGCTGAATAACAATGAAATCTCTTAAAGCAGGTTCATCGAAGTATAACAACTTTCCTATTGAGTGTTGAACAAGTAAGAAATCGTTTACTCTTCTTTCATTCAGAGCAAATTCATTATTAGATTTGTTTATCTCTAAAAGTCTTTCTTTTGTTATCAACTTTACTCCATCTGCTCTCATATCCGATATCTGTAAATCAAGAGGCACCCAAACAATCGGCATCTGTTGTCCCCATGTTGATTGCTGAAAGGCGATATCAACTAATGTATCCTTTAAGCGCTCAATATCTTGGTCTGCTGCATCTGTCGCATTCATGAAAAAGACACTGTCGTACATGATATGCTCTTGAAGCTTGTGTGAGGAAAATATTTCCCGCAGTTCTTCATTGAATTTAAGGGCTAGTATCCTTTTCTCATCCTGTCAATTATATCAAAAAGCAATGACATGAATAAATTATTCACTCTTCACGAAAAAAAAAACTTTTTTTTTTGACAGTTTTCTAACAGCACAACTAAACAACACACAATCTTTGGTGGATAGTTGTCTAATGGGCAATCATACCACATCTCCTTATTTCTATATAAAAACCATTTGGAGAGGGCTTTTCTCATCATTGCTAACATATTTCATAGAACCATAGCACTGTAAACAAATTAAAAATACCTAACTATTTTTTTCAGACGACTCAGAATTTTCAGTTTTAGCTTTAAAAATGTATCTCAGGCATACATAATTAATATAAGTACAAGATTTATGGGGTATATGTCCATGAGACCGAAAAAAAACAACAGAAACAGTTCGTCTCTACTTTTATGCAGGACAGTGTGTTCTGTGTCAATTGTTTACAAGAACAATAGAGACAGCTGTAGAATTTGTTGATGTGAGCACTTAAGAATACTGATTAAACTTTTATAATTTATAGAATAACTAGTTGAAAATAGTCAGTGACCAAACAACACATTAATCATGTAATTGACATTAATTAATTCCATACATAGTTTTCCATATTTTAATTCTTTGATTAGTTATTCTTGTCATTACATTAACGGTTTATTGAGGTGATGATATACAAAATAGGTATTGTTGGATACATTATATATAGCATGTTCATTTTGTCTTGCAACATACCACATTCCTCCTCCTATACTTTGTGCAGGTTACCAAATATCTAAAAATGTCTAGGGACTAAACTTAATGGTCGCTAAGTTGCCCAAGACGACCAGATTTTCGACTGGGCGAATATATTTTATCTTCCTGATCGCCCAGCTGGTGACTAAAATATTTTGCTGTGAATCCAATTTCTATCTTTTCCCCATCAATATAACCAAAAACTGTCCTCAAACAGAAACCTCATTGTCTTTATATAATGGGAAAATTAAGACAGAATTTCATGACCAGCAAGTTCATTTACATAACCAAAACCCATTCAAACAACTAAGTTTTCATTGCAAGGTAACAATTTGATAAATACCACTTTTCTAAACACATGTTATTTTCAAATTATCTCTTTTAAAGCTTCTATGATTATTTCATTTTCTGGTGGCATTAATTATAATAATATAGAGTTATCACAGATAATTTTTTCCAGGCTTTACAGCTACATATATGATTGCATGAAAAAGGCTTTATTAATATCATGAATATGTGAAAAGTACATTTTAGTCTTATTTAATTAGTACAAAAATTGGTTGGGCCCTAAAATTTCAATTTGGCCCCTAACAAAAAAGAATTAAGTTTAGTCCCTGATCATTTCAATTTTTATATATTATCGAAAAGAGAGTGAAAAAGTTTTGTCACTGAAAGTTTGTATAAGATTTGTCTGTTCTGTAATTCAATCAAACGTTTACACATTTGTTATGTCCAGTCAATGACTAGATAGTTGTGATAATATTCACACATATTTGTGTCAAAAAGTAGGGTAGAAAAATGAATAACAAAGTCAGTCATACCTCAGAGAAGCTATCACTATGAGTGGCGGCAAACAAAATTCTCGGCATTTTATCTTCAGTTTCGTAACAGTACGCCAATACAGAGTTAACCCAATGCTCCAGAATAGCTACAAAAGTATATTAAAGAAGGCATTTTATCTTCAGTTTTGTTACAGTAGGTCAATACAAAGTTAATCCAATGCTCCAGAATAGCTACAAAAGTATAATAAAGAAGGCATTTTATCTTCAGTTTTGTTACAGTAGGTCAATACAGAGTTAATCCAATGCTCCAGAATGGCTACAAAAGTATAATAAAGAAGGCATTTTATCTTCAGTTTTGTTACAGTAGGTCAATACAGAGTTAATCCAATGCTCAAGAACAGCTACAAAAGTATAATAAAGAAGGCATTTTATCTTCAGTTTTGTTACAGTAGGTCAATACAGAGTTATTCCAATGCTCAAGAACAGCTACAAAAGTATATAAAGAAGGCATTTCATCTTCAGTTTTGTTACAGTAGGTCAATACAGAGTTAATCCAATGCTCCAGAATAGCTACAAAGGTATAATAAAGAAGGCATTTTATCTTCAGTTTTGTTACAGTAGGTCAATACAGAGTTAATCCAATGCTCCAGAACAGCTACAAAAGTATAATAAAGAAGGCATTTTATCTTCAGTTTTGTTACATTAGGTCAATACAGAGTTAATCCAATGCATAAGAACAGCTACAAAAGTATAATAAAGAAGGCATTTTATCTTCAGTTTTGTTACAGTAGGTCAATACAGAGTTAATCCAATGCTCCAGAATAGCTACAAAAGTATAATAAAGAAGGCATTTTATCTTCAGTTTTGTTACAGTAGGTCAATACAGAGTTAATCCAATGCTCCAGAATAGCTACAAAAGTATAATAAAGAAGGCATTTTATCTTCAGTTTTGTTACAGTAGGTCAATTCAGAGATAATCAAATGCTCCAGAATAGCTACAAAAGTATAATAAAGAAGACATTTTATCTTCAGTTTCGTAACAGTAGGTCAATACAGAGTTAATCCAATGCTCCAGAACAGCTACAAAAGTATAATAAAGAAGGCATTTTATCTTCAGTTTTGTTACAGTAGGTCAATACAGAGTTAATCCAATGCTCAAGAACAGCTACAAAAGTATAATAAAGAAGGCATTTTATCTTCAGTTTTGTTACAGTAGGTCAATACAGAGTTAATCCAATGCTCAAGAACAGCTACAAAAGTATAATAAAGAAGGCATTTCATCTTCAGTTTTGTTACAGTAGGTCAATACAGAGTTAATCCAATGCTCCAGAATAGCTACAAAGGTATAATAAAGAAGGCATTTTATCTTCAGTTTTGTTACAGTAGGTCAATACAGAGTTAATCCAATGCTCCAGAACAGCTACAAAAGTATAATAAAGAAGGCATTTTATCTTCAGTTTTGTTACATTAGGTCAATACAGAGTTAATCCAATGCTCAAGAACAGCTACAAAAGTATAATAAAGTAGGCATTTTATCTTCAGTTTTGTTACAGTAGGTCAATACAGAGTTAATCCAATGCTCCAGAATAGCTACAAAAGTATAATAAAGAAGGCATTTTATCTTCAGTTTTGTTACAGTAGGTCAATACAGAGTTAATCCAATGCTCCAGAATAGCTACAAACGTATAATAAAGAAGGCATTTTATCTTCAGTTTTGTTACAGTAGATCAATTCAGAGATAATCAAATGCTCCAGAATAGCTACAAAAGTATAATAAAGAAGACATTTTATCTTCAGTTTCGTAACAGTAGGTCAATACAGAGTTAATCCAATGCTCCAGAACAGCTACAAAAGTATAATAAAGAAGGCATTTTATCTTCAGTTTTGTTACAGTAGGTCAATTCAGAGATAATCAAATGCTCCAGAATAGCTACAAAAGTATAATAAAGAAGACATTTTATCTTCAGTTTCGTAACAGTAGGTCAATACAGAGTTAATCCAATGCTCCAGAACAGCTACAAAAGTAAAATAAAGAAGGCATTTTATCTTCAGTTTTGTTACAGTAGGTCAATTCAGAGATAATCAAATGCTTTAGAATAGCTACAAAAGTATAATAAAGAAGACATTTTATCTTCAGTTTTGTTACAGTAGGTCAATTCAGAGATAATCAAATGCTCCAGAATAGCTACAAAAGTATAATAAAGAAGGCATTTTATCTTCAGTTTTGTTACAGTAACTCAATACAGAGTTAATCCAATGCTCCAGAATGGCTACAAAAGTATAATAAAGAAGGCATTTTATCTTCAGTTTTGTTACAGTAGGTCAATACAGAGTTAATCCAATGCTCCAGAATGGCTACAAAAGTATAATAAAGAATACATTTTATCTTCAGTTTCGTAACAGTAGGTCAATACAGAGGTAATCCAATGCTCCAGAACAGCTACAAAAGTATAATAAAGAAGACATTTTATCTTCTGTTTTGTTACAGTAGGTCAATACAGAGGTAATCCAATGCTCCAGAATAGCTACAAAAGTATAATAAAGAAGACATTTTATCTTCAGTTTCGTAACAGTAGGTCAATACAGAGGTAATCCAATGCTCCAGAACAGCTACAAAAGTATAATAAAGAAGGCATTTTATCTTCAGTTTTGTTACAGTATGTCAATACAGAGGTAATCCAATGCTCCAGAATAGCTACAAAAGTATAATAAAGAAGACATTTTATCTTCAGTTTCGTAACAGTAGGTCAATACAGAGGTAATCCAATGCTCCAGAACAGCTACAAAAGTATAATAAAGAAGACATTTTATCTTAAGTTTTGTTACAGTAGGTCAATACAGAGGTAATCCAATGCTCCAGAATAGCTACAAAAGTATAATAAAGAAGACATTTTATCTTCAGTTTCGTAACAGTAGGTCAATACAGAGTTAATCCAATGCTCCAGAACAGCTACAAAAGTATAATAAAGAAGACATTTTATCTTCAGTTTTGTTACAGTATGTCAATACAGAGGTAATCCAATGCTCCAGAATAGCTACAAAAGTATAATAAAGAAGGCATTTTATCTTCAGTTTCGTAACAGTAGGTCAATACAGAGGTAATCCAATGCTCCAGAATAGCTACAAAAGTATAATAAAGAAGGCATTTTATCTTCAGTTTTGTTACAGTATGTCAATACAGAGGTAATCTAATGCTCCAGAATAGCTACAAAAGTATAATAAAGAAGACATTTTATCTTCAGTTTCGTAACAGTATGTCAATACAGAGGTAATCTAATGCTCCAGAATAGCTACAAAAGTATAATAAAGAAGACATTTTATCTTCAGTTTCGTAACAGTAGGTCAATACAGAGGTAATCCAATGCTCCAGAATAGCTACAAAAGTATAATAAAGAAGGCATTTTATCTTCAGTTTTGTTACAGTATGTCAATACAGAGGTAATCCAATGCTCCAGAATAGCTACAAAAGTATAATAAAGAAGGCATTTTATCTTCAGTTTTGTTACAGTAGGTCAATACAGAGGTAATCCAATGCTCCAGAACAGCTACAAAAGTATAATAAAGAAGACATGTTATCTTCAGTTTCGTAACAGTAGGTCAATACAGAGGTAATCCAATGCTCCAGATAAGCTACAAAAGTATAACAAAGAAGGCATTTTATCTTCAGTTTTGTTACAGTAGGTCAATACAGAGTTAATCCAATGCTCCCGAGTAGCTACCAAAGTAAGCCTGTCCAAAATATGACTTTTATTTCAAATTCTTTGAAGTTATCATGATTAAAAGTATAGAGGTTTTCTAAATCTGTATTCTAAAACTTTTTTCCAGATACTTTATTTCTTGCCTTTCGTGCAGACTTCACAATAATATATTTTCCAATCCTCATGATGGATTTATATAAGGAAATGTTAAAGCTTTACATATAAGCCATTTTAGCAATGATTCACATTCACGTTATTTTTCTTCTCATGAAAAATAATCACTTGTGAAAATTAGTTGGATATTAGTAGTATTGAAATAAAAAATACTATTGACATGCAATATTCCTTATGCTATATTGACACATGATTGATAATAAGGAAAAACCAAAAAAAATAATTGTTCAGTTGTTGTTTGCTTAACATCCATATGTTGACTAAGTAAATCACTGTCCTAGGTAAGAAGGAGTGTTTAGAATTGCAAGCAAGTTTAGTCCTGCCCCATTCTGTATGTGCCTCTCCAAAGCCACATGTTGAGTAAGTAAGTAAAGCACTGTCCTAGGTAAGAGGGAATGTTTAGAATTGCAAGAAAGTTTAGTCCTGCCCCGTTCTGTATGTGCCTCTCCAAAGCCATATGTTGAGTAAGTAAAGCACTGTCCTAGGTAAGAGGGAGTGTTTAGAATTGCAAGAAAGTTTAGTCCTGCCCAATTCTGTATGTGCCTATCAAAAGCCATATGTTGAGTAGGTAAGTAAAGCACTGTCCTAGGTAAGAGGGAGTGTTTAGAATTGCAAGAAAGTTTAGTCCTGCCCTATTCTGTATGTGCCTCTCCAAAGCCACATATAGAGTAAGTAAGTAAAGCACTGTCCTAGGTAAGAGGGAGTGTTTAGAATTGCAAGAAGGTTTAGTCCTGCCCCATTCTGTATGTGCCTCTCCAAAGCCATATGTTGAGTAAGTAAGTAAAGCACTGTCCTAGGTTAGAAGGAATGTTTAGAATTGCAAGCAAGTTTATCCCTGCCCCATTCTGTATGTGCCTCTCCAAAGCCACACATTGAGTAAGTAAGTAAAGCACTGTCCTAGGTAAGAGGGAGTGTTTAGAATTGCAAGAAAGTTTAGTCCTGCCCCATTCTGTATGTGCCTCTCCAAAGCCATATGTTGAGTAAGTAAGTAAAGCACTGTCCTAGGTAAGAGGGAGTGTTTAGAATTGCAAGAAAGTTTATCCCTTCCCCATTATGTATTTGCCTCTCCAAAGCCACATATTGAGTAAGTAAGTAAAGAACTGTTCTAGGTAAGAGGGAGTGTTTAGAATTGCAAAAGTTTAGTCCTGTCCCATTCTGTATGTGCCTCTCCAAAGCCATATGTTGAGTAAGTAAGTAAAGGACTGTTCTAGGTAAGAAGGAATTTTTACAATTGCAAGAAGTTTAGTCCTGCCTAATTCTGTATTTGCCTCTCCAAAGCCACATATCGAGTAAGTAAGTAAATTACTGTCCTAGGTAAGAAGGAATGTTTAGAATTGCAAGAAGGTATAGTCCTGCCCCATTCTGTATGTGCCTCTCCAAAGCCATATGTTGAGTAAGTAAGTAAATCACTGTCCTCGGTAAGAGGGAGTGTTTAGAATTGCAAGCAAGTTTAGTCCTGCCCAATTCTGTATGTGCCTCCGTAAAGCCATATGTTGAGTAAGTAAGTATATCACT
This sequence comes from Mytilus galloprovincialis, assembly GCA_037788925.1. Classification (NCBI taxonomy): domain Eukaryota; kingdom Metazoa; phylum Mollusca; class Bivalvia; order Mytilida; family Mytilidae; genus Mytilus; species Mytilus galloprovincialis. The sequence goes on along the minus strand of CM075339.1, from coordinate 77,167,603 downwards.
GTCCTAGGTAAGAGAGAGTGTTTAAAATTGCAAGCAAGTGTATCCTTTCCTCATTCTGTATTTGCTTCTTCAAAGCCACATGTTGAGTACGTAAATCACTGTCCTAGGTAAGAAGGAATGTTTAGAATTGCAAGAAAGTTTAGTCCTGCCCCATTCTGTACATGCTGCATGTGCCTCTCTAAAGCCACATATTGAGTAAGTAAGTATATCACTGTCCTAGGTAAAAGAGGGTGTTTAGAATTGCAAGAAAGTTTAGTCCTGTCCCATTCTGTATGTGCCTCTCCAAAGCCATATGTTGAGTAAGTATATCAATGTCCTAGGTAAGAGGAAGTGTTTAGAATTGCTATAAATTTTAGTCCTGCCCAATTCTGTATGTGCCTCTCCAAAGCCATATGTTGAGTAAGTAAGTAAATCACTGTTCTAGGTAAAACGGAGTGTTTAGAATTGGAAGAAAGTTTAGTCCTGCCCCAATCTGTATGTGCCTCTCCAAAGCCATATGTTGAGTAAGTAAAGCACTGTCCTAGGTAAGAAGGAAGTGTTTAGAATTGCTATAAATTTTAGTCCTGCCCAATTCTGTATGTGCCTCTCCAAAGCCATATGTTGAGTAAGTAAGTAAATCACTGTTCTAGGTAAGACGGAGTGTTTAGAATTGCAAGAAGGTTTAGTCCTGCCCCATTCTGTATGTGCCTCTCAAAAGCCATATGTTGAGTAAGTAAGTAAAGCACTGTCCTAGGTAAGAGGGAGTGTTTAGAATTGGAAGAAAGTTTAGTCCTGCCCCAATCTGTATGTGCCTCTCCAAAGCCATATGTTGAGTAAGTAAAGCACTGTCCTAGGTAAGAAGGAATGTTGAGATTTGCAAGCAAGTTTAATCCTGCCCCATTCTGTATGTGCCTCTCCAAAGCCATATGTTGAGTAAGTAAAGCACTGTTCTAGGTAAGAAGGAATGTTTAGAATTGCAAGAAAGTTTAGTCCTGCCCCATTCTGTATGTGCCTCTCCAAAGCCATATGTTGAGTAAGTAAATCACTGTTCTAGGTAAGAGGGAGTGTTTAGAATTGCAAAAGTTTAGTCCTGCCCAATTCTGTATGTGCCTCTCCAAAGCCATATGTTGAGTAAGTAAGTAAAGCACTGTTCTAGGTAAGAAGGAATGTTTACAATTGCAAGAAGTTTAGTTCTGCCCATTCTGTATTTGCCTCTCCAAAACTACATATTGAGTAAGTAAGTAAATCCCTGTCCTAGGTAAGAAGGAATGTTTAGAATTGCAAGAAAGTTTAGTCCTGCCCCATTCTGTATGTGCCTCTCCAAAGCCATATGTTGAGTAAGTAAATCACTGTCCTAGGTAAGAGGGAATGTTTAGAATTGCAAGAAGGTTTAGTCCTGTCCCATTCTGTATGTGTCTCTCCAAAGCCATATGTTGAGTAAGTATATCACTGTCCTAGGTCAGAGGGAATGTTTAGAATTGCAAGAAAATTTAGTCCTGCCCCATTCTGTATTTGCCTCTCCAAAGCCACATATTGAGTAAGTAAGTAAAGCACTGTTCTAGGTAAGAGGGAGTGTTTAGAATTGCAAGCAAGTTTAGTCCTGCCCCATTCTGTATGTGCCTCTCCAAAGCCACATGTTGAGTAAGTAAGTAAAGCACTGTCCTAGGTAAGAGGGAATGTTTAGACTTGCAAGCAAGTTTAGTCCTGCCCCATTCTGTATGTGCCTCTCCAAAGCCATATGTTGAGTAAGTAAGTAAATCACTGTCCTAGGTAAGAGGGAGTGTTTAGAATTGCAAGCATGTTTAGTCCTGCCCAATTCTGTATGTGCCTCCTTAAAGCCATATGTTGAGTAAGTAAGTATATCACTGTCCTAGGTAGGAGAGAGTGTTTAAAACTGCAAGCAAGTGTATCCTTTCCTCATTCTGTATTTGCCTCTTCAAAGCCACATGTTGAGTAAGTAAATCACTGTGCTAGGTAAGAAGGAATGTTTAAAATTGCAAGAAAGTTTAGTCCTGCCCCATTCTGTACATGCTGTATGTGCCTCTCCAAAGCCTCATATTGAGTAAGTAAGTATATCACTGTCCTAGGTAAAAGGGGGTGTTTAGAATTGCAAGAAAGTTTAGTCCTGTCCCATTCTGTATGTGCCTCTCCAAAACCACATGTTGAGTAAGTATATCAATGTCCTAGGTAAGAGGAAGTGTTTAGAATTGCTATCAAGTTTAGTCATGCCCCATTCTGTAGGTGCCTCTCCAAAGCCATATGTTGAGTAAGTAAGTAAAGCACTGTCCTAGGTAAGAGGGAGTGTTTAAAATTTAAAAGCAAGTTTAGTCCTGCCCATTCTGTATGTGCCTCTCCAAAGCCACATATTGAGTAAGTAAGTATATCACTGTCCTAGGTAAGAAGGAGTGTTTAGAATTGCAAGTAAGTTTAGTCCTGCCCCATTCTGTATGTGCCTCTCCAAAGCCATATGTTGAGTAAGTAAAGCACTGTTCTAGGTAAGAAGAAATATTTAGAATTACAAGCAAGTTTAGTCCTGCCCCATTCTGTATGTGCCTCTCCAAAGCCATATGTTGAGTAAGTAAAGTACTGTCCTAGATAAGAAGGAATGTTTAGAATTGCAAGAAAGTTTAGTCCTGCCCCATTCTGTATGTGCCTCTCCAAAGCCATATGTTGAGTAAGTAAAGTACTGTCCTAGATAAGAAGGAATGTTTAGAATTGCAAGAAGGTTTAGTCCTGTCCCATTCTGTATGTGCCTCTCCAAAGCCATATGTTGAGTAAGTAAAGTACTGTCCTAGATAAGAAGGAATGTTTAGAATTGCAAGAAGGTTTAGTCCTGTCCCATTCTGTATGTGCCTCTCCAAAGCCATATGTTGAGTAAATAAAGTACTGTCCTAGGTAAGAAGGAATGTTTAGAATTGCAAGAAGGTTTAGTCCTGCCCCATTATGTATGTGCCTCTCCAAAGCCATATGTTGAGTAAGTAAAGCACTGTTCTAGGTAAGAAGAAATATTTAGAATTACAAGCAAGTTTAGTCCTGCCCCATTCTGTATGTGCCTCTCCAAAGTCATATGTTAAGTAAGTAAAGCACTGTCCTAGGTCAGAAGGAATGTTTAGAATTGCAAGAAGGTTTAGTCCTGTCCCATTCTGTATGTGCCTCTCCAAAGCCATATGTTGAGTAAGTATATCACTGTCCTAGGTAAGAAGGAGTGTTTAGAATTGCAAGTAAGTTTAGTCCTGCCCCATTCTGTATGTGCCTCTCCAAAGCCATATGTTGAGTAAGTAAAGCACTGTTCTAGGTAAGAAGGAGTGTTTAGAATTGCAAGTAAGTTTAGTCCTGCCCCATTCTGTATGTGCCTCTCCAAAGCCATATGTTGAGTAAGTAAAGCACTGTTCTAGGTAAGAAGAAATATTTAGAATTACAAGCAAGTTTAGTCCTGCCCCATTCTGTATGTGCCTCTCCAAAGCCATATGTTAAGTAAGTAAAGCACTGTCCTAGGTCAGAAGGAATGTTTAGAATTGCAAGAAGGTTTAGTCCTGTCCCATTCTGTATGTGCCTCTCCAAAGCCATATGTTGAGTAAGTAAAGCACTGTCCTAGGTAAGAAGGAATGTTTAGAATTGCAAGAAGGTTTAGTCCTGTCCCATTCTGTATGTGCCTCTCCAAAGCCATATGTTGAGTAAGTAAAGCACTGTCCTAGGTAAGAAGGAATGTTTAGAATTGCAAGAAGGTTTAGTCCTGTCCCATTCTGTATGTGCCTCTCCAAAGCCATATGTTGAGTAAGTAAAGCACTGTCCTAGGTAAGAAGGAATGTTTAGAATTGCAAGAAAGTTTAGTCCTGCACCATTATGTATGTGCCTCTCCAAAGCCATATGTTGAGTAAGTAAAGCACTGTTCTAGGTAAGAAGAAATATTTAGAATTACAAGCAAGTTTAGTCCTGCCCCATTCTGTATGTGCCTCTCCAAAGTCATATGTTAAGTAAGTAAAGCACTGTCCTAGGTCAGAAGGAATGTTTAGAATTGCAAGAAGGTTTAGTCCTGTCCCATTCTGTATGTGCCTCTCCAAAGCCATATGTTGAGTAAGTAAAGCACTGTCCTAGGTAAGAAGGAATGTTTAGAATTGCAAGAAGGTTTAGTCCTGCCCCATTCTGTATGTGCCTCTCCAAAGCCATATGTTGAGTAAGTAAAGCACTGTTCTAGGTAAGAAGAAATATTTAGAATTGCAAGAAGGTTTAGTCCTGCCCCATTCTGTATGTGCCTCTCCAAAGCCATATGTTGAGTAAGTAAAGCATTGTCCTAGGTAAAAGGGGGTGTTTAGAATCGCAAGCAAGTTTAGTCCTGCCCTATTCTGTATGTGCCTCTCCAAAGCCATATGTTAAGTAAGAAAAGCACTGTCCTAGATAAGAAGGAATGTTTAGAATTGCAAGAACGTTTAGTCCTGCCCATTCTGTATGTGCCTCTCAAAAGCCATATGTTGAGTAAGTAAAGCACTGTCCTAGGTAAGAAGGAATGTTTAGAATTGCAAGAAAGTTTAGTCCTGCCCCATTCTGTACATGCTGTATGTGCCTCTCCAAAGCCACATATTGAGTAAGTAAGTAAGGCACTCTCCTAGGTAAAAGGGGGTGTTTAGAATTGCAAAAGTTTAGTCCTGCCCAATTCTGTATGTGCCTCTCCAAAGCCATATGTTGAGTAAGTAAGTAAAGCACTGTTCTAGGTAAGAAGGAATGTTTACAATTGCAAGAAGTTTAGTTCTGCCCATTCTGTATTTGCCTCTCTAAAACCACATATTGAGTAAGTAAGTTAATCACTGTCCTAGGTAAGAGGGAGTGTTTAGAATTGCAAGAAGGTATAGTCCTGCCCCATTCTGTATGTGCCTCTCCAAAGCCATATGTTGAGTAAGTAAAGCACTGTTCTAGGTAAGAAGGAATATTTAGAATTGCAAGAAGGTTTAGTCCTGCCCCATTCTGTATGTGCCTCTCCAAAGCCACATATTGAGTAAGTAAAGCACTGTCCCAGGTAAGAAGGAATGTTTAGAATTGCAAGAAAGTTTAGTCCTGCCCCATTCTGTATGTGCCTCTCCAAAGCCATATGTTGAGTAAGTAAAGCACTGTTCTAGGTAAGAAGGAATATTTAGAATTGCAAGAAAGTTTAGTCCTGCCCCATTCTGTATGTGCCTCTCCAAAGCCATATGTTGAGTAAGTAAAGCACTGACCTAGGTATGAGGGAGTGTTTAGAATTGCAAGAAGGTTTAGTCCTGCCCCATTCTGTATGTGCCTCTCCAAAGCCACATGTTGAGTAAGTAAATCACTGTCCTAGGTAAGAGGGAGGGTTTAGAATTGCAAGAAAGTTTAGTCCTGCCCAATTCTGTATGTGCCTCTCCAAAGCCATATGTTGATTAAGTAAAGCACTGTCCTAGGTAAGAAGGAATGTTTAGAATTGCAAGCAAGTTTATCCCTGCCCCATTCTGTATGTGCCTCTCCAAAGCCACATATTGAGTAAGTAAAGCACTGTCCTAGGTAAGAGGGAGTGTTTAGAATTGCAAGAAAGTTTAGTCCTGCCCCATTCTGTATGTGCCTCTCCAAAGCCACATATTGAGTAAGTAAGTAAAGCACTGTCCTAGGTAAGAGGGAGTGTTTAGAATTGCAAGAAAGTTTAGTCCTGCCCCATTCTGTATGTGCCTCTCCAAAGCCACATATTGAGTAAGTAAGTAAAGCACTGTCCTAAGTAAGAGGGAGTGTTTAGAATTGCAAGAAAGTTTAGTCCTGCCCCATTCTGTATGTGCCTCTCCAAAGCCACATATTGAGTAAGTAAGTAAAGCACTGTCCTAGGTAAGAGGGAGTGTTTAGAATTGCAAGAAAGTTTAGTCCTGCCCCATTCTGTATGTGCCTCTCCAAAGCCACATATTGAGTAAGTAAGTAAAGCACTGTCCTAGGTAAGAGGGAGTGTTTAGAATTGCAAGAAAGTTAAGTCCTGCCCCATTCTGTATGTGCCTCTCCAAAGCCATATGTTGACTAAGTAAAGCACTGTTCTAGGTAAGAGGGAGTGTTTAGAATTGCAAGAAGGTTTAGTCCTGCCCCATTCTGTATGTGCCTCTCCAAAGCCACATGTTGAGTAAGTAAGTAAAGCACTGTCCTAGGTAGGAGAGAGTGTTTAGAATTGCAAGCAAGTTTATCCATGCCCCATTTTTTATGTGCTTCTCCAAAGCCACATATTGAGTAAGTAAGTAAAGCACTGTCCTAGGTAAGAGGGAGTGTTTAGAATTGCAAGCACGTTTTTCCCTGCCCCATTCTGTATGTGCCTCTCCAAAGCCACATATTGAGTAAGTAAGTAAAGCACTGTCTTAGGTAAGAGGGAGTGTTTAGAATTGCAAGCAAGTATATCCTTTCCTCATTCTGTATTTGCCTCTGCAGGAGCCAGTAACTCAGTGGTCGTCTCTGGCTGTCAAATCCCTCCTGTTTATCATTGAAGCAAATATTAAGCAGTTGGTTTTAATGGCTATTTTTGACATCAGTGGAAACAAGATACAGAACTAGTGTTAAATCATTGCCAGCATGGTGTAATGTATGAAGGCTCTTATAACAGCAATACATCAAGGTATATTGTGTGTTTAATAGAGATGTGAGCAAAGTGTCCTTTGAATTTATCTACCAAAGGATTCAATTTTAATATACAATGTACATTGATATATTATCATTATAATCACTAAGAACATTTGCAATACAATTGCTTATTTAAAGAAACTTACATGCTGCAGTAACATCTCCTTGTGGATATTCCGCCAATCCTGTATAAAGACCTTTTCGTCCATCAAACATCAGAATGAACGTTCCCCTGTGCTGGATGAATAACTGATGAGTCATATCAAACGATTTGTGCCCACCAAAATCGACCAGATCTGATGGTGCTATATTCATGATATTTGTACCTTTCTTAATCTTCTCCAAAAAGTCATCTTGAATGGAATGGGAAGTATGAATTGGTGGTTCCTGGAAGTCTTTTGGTGTCTCCTGTTTAGATTGATGTGAAAATTGTCGTGGTCCACCAGACGAGGTCTTTCTAGATGTTTTTCGCTGGTTCTTATTAGAAGGACCGTCATCCGTATTTGATGAACTAAACTGGTATTCCTTTATTTTTGATTTTGGATCACCTAGAATTTTTTCTTTACTGTCACCTTGCAGACTTGGTTGTTTCTTGAATTCTGGATTCCCAAGAAGTAGTTTCGTTAAAACATCACCACTACCTGACAAGGTTTAAAAAAGAAAAAGAGGAAGTATGATAAGAGCAATTATTTGACCCTGGAAATTGTAAAACTAATACATGTCAATTTATTCAAGCCTTACAAAATTATATTAATGATACATAGAATGACTGAGTTACAACGTCACCTGTGTTGCATATATTTTATCTATTCAAGGGCTATAACTAAAAAACATTTGTGTATTTTTTTTTTATAACTTTTTACAAATATCTTATACATGTTAGAGAAATGAAGGCTTGATAGCAAATACAATGCAATTTCCAATTTAAATCAATTTTCAAGGGGCATAACTCTTTTTTGTTTGTTTGATCTGCATTGATTTTCGGATTTGTCTATAACATAATAAAAATCTGGCAAGAATTGTATATATGAGAGCGCTAACAATTCAATTTTCTATATAATTAATATTTTCAAGTCATAAATAACACTTTTACAAATAATTGATCCGCACAGTTTTTGAAGTTGTCCGAGACATTGCTGATAGAAGCCTATGATATACGATTTATAAATATCTTGCAAACATTGTACACAAGAGAGCGCTAATAAAGAATAATTAATATTTACAAAGGGTATAACTCTTATAAAAATAGTTTATAGGCATTTATTTTCGATTTGTCCTAGACATTGCTGATATAAACCTATGATATCAGTTTTATAAAAATCTGGCAAGAATTGTACACATGAGAACAGTAATAAGACCGTACAGACAGACGCATGGACGCCCTTATTTCTTTGTCCCCAGCAATGCATAGCGCAGGGGACAATAACAAGTTAATATAATCAGGACACTTTAGTTCTGAAAGGTCTCTTGTAATGCATCTGTCATACTATAGTCATTGCACGCATTGTTTTGGTCAAAATGTATTTTAGCAATAGCTTGACCTAAAAAGGTATTTTACACATAACAACATTGTAGTTAAATACATTTTGTAGCAAAATATGTTTTTGGGTAAGCTGTTGCTCATATCTAAATCTTAATGACAATATTTCAAATAGGAGCTATCCATGATATTTTGCCTTTGTTATTTAAAATCCTAATGTCAATTTGTGAGACTAAATCCTGATGCCTGACAGACTAATATAATGTATAATGACCACTTGAAGGATTTTATTTTGTAGACTTTTTGATTTTCGATTTCAAGGGGCCAGACATGTCCTTATCGTACCTTCTCCTTCAGTAAAGCAATGTACAATATGTCAAACCATACAGAGCATTTTAATTCTGTATTGAAGGCCTTATAAAAATGTGTTATCAGATAAAACTCTGATAAGGAGTCATCCGTCAGTTTCGATCTTTAAACTTATTTGTAGATCTTGTCTTGCTGATCATATGTGCTATTAAAGGTTTCTGTCTATCGATTTTAATTTTTTGAGATAATAGAGAAAACATGTTAATGAAAGTGCTGGATAGCACCTCTGGAAAGTTTGCAATTATAGATCTGTATTATTTCAAATAGGATATAGATGTGTATTATTTTAAATAGGATATAGATGTGTATTATTTTAAATAGGATATAGATGTGTATTATTTCAAATATGTATTTAATCACAACTTTTATGTTTTTAACTAAACCATTGTCTCTTCAGCAATTATCAAAAATATTTTGTTTTCATACTTTCATATATGCATAAAACTTTGATATTTCTATTGCAACCTTAAACTGTAGATCTGAAATAATCAAATATACAGAAAGCTCTGTTAATTTCTTTATGTGCCAATGCATATATATGCATGTCAAGGGCCTGTGATTTTAGAATTTTTTTTATTGATTAAGGTCCTTCATATTTGTTTTTAGTAAATTGTTTTGTTACTAATTAACCCGTTAGTTTTCTTGTTTGAATTGTTCCACATGGTTCATATCAGGGCCTTTATAGCACACTATATGCTATGAGTTTTTCTCTTTGTTGACGACCGTATGGCGAACTATAGTTGTTAATATATCTTCCTCCTTTGAACTCTTTTGGATAGCATTGGTTCATTTGCAAAAAATACCACATTTTTTTTTTAATTAAGACAGTAAACATAAATCAATACTATTGTAATAAAAGTGAAATTATATTAAAGGCTTTGATCAACAAATAGGGAATGTGTCCATGGGACACAAATGATGCCCCCTCTAGCATTTAATGTTATAAAAGGTCACAACTCAAGAACTGTATAAGTGACGCTACCTAAATTTGTACTTGAGTTTTTGGGTAATAAGCATTGTGTATACATTCCTACACATTAACTTAAGGCAAACTTAGGTTAAAGAAAGTAAACGAAAAAATCAGTAATTTATCATATGTAACGGGGAAATACCCTAGAGCAGTAAAAATGATGCCTCCAAAATTCAAACTTGATCTTGGTTTTGTGGTTAAAAGTATTGTGTATAAGTTTCATAACCTTTGGTTGAGGCACACTAAAGTTAGAGAACGGAAAGGAAAAAAATCAGCAATTTTTACATTTGTAAAGGGGCATTACTCTAGAACGGTATAAATGAAGCCAACAAAATTCAAATTAGATCAGTGTTTTGTGGTAATGAGCATTGCGTATAAGTTTATTAACATTTGGTTAAGACAAACTAAAGTTAGAGGACAGAAACGAAAAATTCCAGCAATTTTTCCATTTGTAAAGGAGCATAACTCTAGAATGGTGAATGTGACGCCACCAAAATTTAAACTTGACCGGTTTTTTGTGGTAAAAAGCATTGCGTATAAGTTTGATACAATTTTGGAAAAAATCTTGTCTTTCAGGATATCCCAGGAAGTCCTGGGATATCCTGAAAAATCCCAGCACTGGTAATTTTGTAAATCCTGAAATTTCAAGTGTCCCAGGAAGTCCCATGAAGTCCTGAAATCTGTTGTCCTGATATATTTCAGGAATTTCCAAGACTTTAAATTTGTTTCAGGAATTTCGGGGATATTTCAGGACTTACAATATTTGATGAACACAAGTTTATCCTGATTTTTCAAGAACTCTTAGGACTTTAGATTATTAACAGGAATTACTGGGATATTTCAAGACTTCAAATATATGGGTTTCTTTTGAAAACGTAGTCTTTTTTTTCGATTTGAATTCCACTTAAGTATATTTAAAATTCCATTTAAATTCCAAGAACTGTTTGTCCACAGTTGAACTTGTATGATCATACTGATGAAAAATGGTAGGACACAATTTTGGAAAATGCAAAACTCACATATCACAAAGCATGTCACATGCCCCAAGCCAAAATATGAGTAACAACACAACATGATTTTTTTAATTAAACATTAATATTTTCAAAGCCCAATAGTCCATTTGCCAATTACCGACTTGATTCTGTTATTACACACTTTTTAAACAAATTACTTCCCTTTGTCAATTGTAGACTGGTTCCATACCAGACAAAATTATTGGCTTTTGCCAATGCAAATCATGATGAATTGAAAGAGATGTATCGGCGGTTTAACTTATTTTTCATAAAAAATAATTTCTTATGTCAAAAGTATTCAATAACAAATTAATGCAATTAAAAGATTTGAAAACCTTACTCACATTACGAACAGCTAGATTTGCTGTTTCTGCTAGCTCTCCATTGTAAATAAAAATTAATGTCCCTCGTAAGGGAGACAACTATAAAAAGGATTTCAAAGGGATCTCTAATTACAGGGTCAATTACGGGAATTGGCACATAGTCTATTAAAGATCATAATCATACAACCATAGATGTAATACCCATTGCAAATAATTTTCATGCTTTAATTCTTTATCTTTGACATGTGAGCCAGAGTGAATGAAATGTATAAATGTGCCATCTGGATTCCCTTAATTTTAGTGTAGACGCTGGACAGGAAGTGTGAGGTCAAATGCAGGAGATCACATATGGCTAAATTATACATTTTCTGCATGGATATTTTTTTTATTATAATATGTATATATCAAATATTCAAAATAAATTTAATTTATTCAACCAGGGAACCTTTCAAAGAAAATGGAAATTTAACTCCCTTATATAACCCCTGACACAATTAGAATTTGAACTTGGACAACAAGCAAAGATGTCTTATATCCTACACACAAATTGAATGCAGATAAATGAAATTAACTAAGTTCCAACAGTTCTATATTCTAACATTATATTAATAGTGTAGATGTTTTCTTCTGGTAACATGACTGTTTGATTTTAAGGAGCATTGATTTGATGATTACATGCATTTTGGATAATATCTTTTGGTAAGTACAAATACATTCGATTCCACCATTTTGAACATGTGCATATAACAATAAGAGTAAAGAAAACAGTTATAGAATGTTTACATAAGATTTACTTTCATCACAATCATAAGGAATTAGCAATACATTGTTATTACATATAATGAACAAATATTTAAATAGTATAGGAATGCCTTTAATACTAATATAAAAACTTAAACATAGATCTGTGAGAAAACTCATATTTAGATATACCACAAGCATGTTGCTGCGATATCTCTGAAAAAAGTTGATTAGTTCATTAACCGAAGATACATAATTCTGGAATACTAGTACATGTTTAATTTTAAAACTTTAAAATATATGATTGAGTAGGGAAAAACAAGAATGTGTCCATAATACACGGATGCCCCACTCGCAGTATCATTTAACATGTTCAGTGGACCTCGGAATTGGGGTCAATACTTTAATTTGGCATTAAATTTAGAAAGATCATATCAGAGGGAACATGTGCACTAGGTTTCAAGTTGATTGGACTCAACTTCATCAAAAACTACCTTGACCAAAAACTTTAACCTGAGCTTTGCACTATCTTTTTCTTTGTTCAGTGTACCGTAACATTGGGATCAAAACTTTAAGTTGACATTAAAATTAGAAAGATCATATCATGGGGAACATGTGTACTAAGTTTCAAGTTGATTGGAATTCAAATTTCATCAAAAACTACCTTGACCAAAAACGTTAACCTGAAGTGGGACGAACGGACGCACGGACAAACACACGAACGGACGAACGAACGGAGACACAGACCAGAAAACATAATGCGCCCTCTACTATCGTAGGTGGGGCATAAAAAGCTAAAAATAATTGTCAGGAGATATTTTAAAGTCTATCATATATGAATGAATCAAATGTCTTCGTCCTTAATGGCAAGGTACATTTATACACAAAATATATACATGTATGTACTCATTTAAATAAAGAAAAAAGCATAATGACTTAAACAATCTGACATACTAATGCCTGATATTTGTTATTTATAACTTTTTTTATCAAACTTTAGATGCAGAACTTTTGTTTTGTTTCAGATTTACTGTTAGAGACCGGCAGCTGCTCAGATTTATAAAAACAACTATAGTGAGGGCCAAGATACATTTATATGAACAGCTTAAACTAGTCAAGACAAGAGCGCTTTTTGGAAAATTGGAGAGAATTGAAGATGATAACAATAAACAAAACAGTGACTGTACTATAGAAAATAAATTTGTTTTAAAGTGATTTGATTTTGAAAATGCCATTAAATGTGCTGTGAAGAAAAAAGAAGAATGAATACTGTCTTTTCATAGATTTTGTAAAGGATAAGATTCCATGTTATCCCCTTGGCTTTTTTTTTTTGATTTTGTGGTATGTCTTGAAATATCCCATGATATCCCAGGAGTTCTTAGGACAATATTCAAATAATTTACATTTTAACAAGTCCTGAAAAGTTTTTGAAACCTGGAACTTCTCAAGGCAATCCTTGGATATTTCAGGTTTACTAGTCCTGAAAAGTCCTGAAACCCTGGGAATTCTCAGGACAACCCTGGAATATTTCTGGTTTACTAGTACTGAAAAGTCCTGAAATGTCCCAATTGGTCCTATGCTTTTAGGATCAGGATATCCTGGGATATCCCAGGAAATAGTTTTCCAATACTCTCCATAAAATTCCTGAAAAGTCTTGAAATTTCATTTCAGGAAGTCCTGGAATATCCCAAGAAAATATCTTAGGAAATCCCAGGAAGGTCTTGGGATATCCTAGGATAGATTCTTGCAAGGGTGTAACATACTTCCAGAAGAAACAAGGGTAAAACTAAATACGGTAGGGGCATAACAATAGCAGTATGACGACAGGAATAAAAGTTTGTATACACTAGATTCATAAAGGTGCTTATAACCCTGTAACATTTTTAGTTGCTACTGTGAAATTTAGCATTGAGCCAATAACATTTGAGATTTTTGGTTTTCAGCCATTCATTTGATATACTAGTCTGTGTTAGGATGACACATTGTTAATTATAGGTCAATCTGAAAGAATCATACTGCCCAAGGAATAAAGTGTGAGGATAAAAATGATATCATCACTGTTACTACTGATTATACATATTTTGACTTTTAGGTTGACTCATTTTAGACGGATATCATCACTGTTACTACTGATTATACATATTTTGACTTTTGGGTTGACCCATTATAGACGGATATCATCACTGTTACTACTGGTTATACATATTTTGACTTTTAGGTTGACCCGTTATAGACGGATATCATCACTGTTACTACTGATTATACATATTTTGACTTTTAGGTTGATCCATTATAGTCAAATATCATCACTGTTACTACTGATCATACATATTTTGACTTTTGGGTTGACCCATTATAGACGGATATCATCACTGTTACTACTGGTTAAACATATTTTGACTTTTAGATTGACTAATTTTAGACGGATATCATCACTGTTACTACTGATTATACATATTTTGACTTTTGGGTTGACCCATTATAGACGAATATCATCACTGTTACTACTGGTTATACATATTTTGACTTTTAGGTTGACCCATTATAGACGGATATCATCACTGTTACTACTGGTTATACATATTTTGACTTTTAGGTTGACCCGTTATAGACGGATATCATCACTGTTACTACTGATTATACATATTTTGACTTTTAAGTTGACCCATTATAGACAGATATCATCACTGTATCTATTTATTATACATATTTTGACTTTTAGGTTGACCCATTATAGACGGATATCATCACTGTTACTACTGGTTATACATATTTTGACTTTTAGGTTGACCCGTTATAGACGGATATCATCACTGTTACTACTGATTATACATATTTTGACTTTTAAGTTGACCCATTATAGACAGATATCATCACTGTATCTATTTATTATACATATTTTGACTTTTAGGTTGACCCATTATAGATGGATATCATCACTGTTACTACTGCTTATGCATATTTTGACTTTTAGGTTGACACATTATAGAGGGATATCATCACTGTTACTACTGATTATACATATTTTGACTTTTATTTTGACCCATTATAGACGGATATCATCACTGTTACTACTAATTATACATATTTTGATTTTTAAGGTTGACCCATTATAGACGAATATCATCACTGTTACTACTGATTATACATATTTTGAATTTTAGGTTGACCCTTTATAGACGGATATCATCACTGTTACTACTGATTATGCATATTTTGACTTTTAGGTTGACCCATTATAGACGGATATCATCACTGTTACTACTAATTATACATATTTTGATTTTTAGGTTGACCCATTATAGACGGATATCATCACTGTTACTGCTGATTATACATATTTTGAATTTCAGGTTGATTTATTATAGACGGATATCGTCACTGGTACTACTGATTATACATATTTTGACTTTTAGGTTGACCCATTATAGACGGATATCATCACTGTTACTACTTATTATACATATTTTGACTTTTAGGTTGACCCATTATAGAGGGATATCATCACTGTTACTATTGATCAACATATTTTGACTTTTAGGTTGACCCATTATAGAGGGATATCATCACTGTTACTATTGATTAAACATATTTTGACTTTTAGGTTGACCCATTATAGACGGATATCATCACTGTTACTACTTATTATACATATTTTGACTTTTAGGTTGACCCATTATAGACGGATATCATCACTGTTACTACTTATTATACATATTTTGACTTTTATTTTGACCCATTATAGACGGATATCATCACTGTTACTATTGATCAACATATTTTGATTTTTAGGTTGACCCATTATAGACTGAAATCATCACTGTAACTATTTATTATACATATTTTGACTTTTATTTTGACCCATTATAGACGGATATCATCACTGTTACTACTAATTATACATATTTTGACTTTTAGGTTGACCCATTATAGACGGATATCATCACTGTTACTACTGATTATACATGTTTTGACTTTTAGGTTGACCCATTATAGACGGATATCATCACTGTTACTACTGGTTATACATATTTTGACTTTTAGGTTGACCCGTTATAGACGGATATCATCACTGTTACTACTGATTATACATATTTTGACTTTTAGGTTGATCCATTATAGTCAAATATCATCACTGTTACTACTGATCATACATATTTTGACTTTTGGGTTGACCCATTATAGACGGATATCATCACTGTTACTACTGGTTAAACATATTTTGACTTTTAGGTTGACCCGTTATAGACGGATATCATCACTGTTACTACTGATTATACATATTTTGACTTTTAGGTTGATCCATTATAGTCAAATATCATCACTGTTACTACTGATCATACATATTTTGACTTTTGGGTTGACCCATTATAGACGGATATCATCACTGTTACTACTGGTTAAACATATTTTGACTTTTAGGTTGACTAATTTTAGACGGATATCATCACTGTTACTACTGATTATACATATTTTGACTTTTGGGTTGACCCATTATAGACGAATATCATCACTGTTACTACTGGTTATACATATTTTGACTTTTAGGTTGACCCATTATAGACGGATATCATCACTGTTACTACTGGTTATACATATTTTGACTTTTAGGTTGACCCGTTATAGACGGATATCATCACTGTTACTACTGATTATACATATTTTGACTTTTAAGTTGACCCATTATAGACAGATATCATCACTGTATCTATTTATTATACATATTTTGACTTTTAGGTTGACCCATTATAGACGGATATCATCACTGTTACTACTGGTTATACATATTTTGACTTTTAGGTTGACCCGTTATAGACGGATATCATCACTGTTACTACTGATTATACATATTTTGACTTTTAAGTTGACCCATTATAGACAGATATCATCACTGTATCTATTTATTATACATATTTTGACTTTTAGGTTGACCCATTATAGATGGATATCATCACTGTTACTACTGCTTATGCATATTTTGACTTTTAGGTTGACACATTATAGAGGGATATCATCACTGTTACTACTGATTATACATATTTTGACTTTTATTTTGACCCATTATAGACGGATATCATCACTGTTACTACTAATTATACATATTTTGATTTTTAAGGTTGACCCATTATAGACGAATATCATCACTGTTACTACTGATTATACATATTTTGAATTTTAGGTTGACCCTTTATAGACGGATATCATCACTGTTACTACTGATTATGCATATTTTGACTTTTAGGTTGACCCATTATAGACGGATATCATCACTGTTACTACTAATTATACATATTTTGATTTTTAGGTTGACCCATTATAGACGGATATCATCACTGTTACTGCTGATTATACATATTTTGAATTTTAGGTTGATTTATTATAGACGGATATCGTCACTGGTACTACTGATTATACATATTTTGACTTTTAGGTTGACCCATTATAGACGGATATCATCACTGTTACTACTTATTATACATATTTTGACTTTTAGGTTGACCCATTATAGAGGGATATCATCACTGTTACTATTGATCAACATATTTTGACTTTTAGGTTGACCCATTATAGAGGGATATCATCACTGTTACTATTGATTAAACATATTTTGACTTTTAGGTTGACCCATTATAGACGGATATCATCACTGTTACTACTTATTATACATATTTTGACTTTTAGGTTGACCCATTATAGACGGATATCATCACTGTTACTACTTATTATACATATTTTGACTTTTATTTTGACCCATTATAGACGGATATCATCACTGTTACTATTGATCAACATATTTTGATTTTTAGGTTGACCCATTATAGACTGAAATCATCACTGTAACTATTTATTATACATATTTTGACTTTTATTTTGACCCATTATAGACGGATATCATCACTGTTACTACTAATTATACATATTTTGACTTTTAGGTTGACCCATTATAGACGGATATCATCACTGTTACTACTGATTATACATGTTTTGACTTTTAGGTTGACCCATTATAGACGGATATCATCACTGTTAATACTGATTATACATATTTTGACTTTTAGGTTGACCCATTATAGACGGATATCATCACTGTTACTGACCCATTATAGACGGATATCATCACTGTTACTACTGATTATACATGTTTTGACTTTTAGGTTGACCCATTATAGACGGATATCATCACTGTTACTTCTGATTATACATATTTTGACTTTTATTTTGACCCATTATAGACGGATATCATCACTGTTACTACTAATTATACATATTTTGATTTTTAAGGTTGACCCATTATAGACGAATATCATCACCGTTACTACTGATTATACATATTTTGAATTTTAGGTTGACCCTTTATAGACGGATATCATCACTGTTACTACTGATTATGCATATTTTGACTTTTAGGTTGACCCATTATAGACGGATATCATCACTGTTACTACTAATTATACATATTTTGATTTTTAGGTTGACCCATTATAGACGGATATCATCACTGTTACTGCTGATTATACATATTTTGAATTTTAGGTTGATTTATTATAGACGGATATCGTCACTGGTACTACTGATTATACATATTTTGACTTTTAGGTTGACCCATTATAGACGGATATCATCACTGTTACTACTTATTATACATATTTTGACTTTTAGGTTGACCCATTATAGAGGGATATCATCACTGTTACTATTGATCAACATATTTTGACTTTTAGGTTGACCCATTATAGAGGGATATCATCACTGTTACTATTGATTAAACATATTTTGACTTTTAGGTTGACCCATTATAGACGGATATCATCACTGTTACTACTTATTATACATATTTTGACTTTTAGGTTGACCCATTATAGAAGGATATCATCACTGTTACTACTTATTATACATATTTTGACTTTTATTTTGACCCATTATAGACGGATATCATCACTGTTACTATTGATCAACATATTTTGATTTTTAGGTTGACCCATTATAGACTGAAATCATCACTGTAACTATTTATTATACATATTTTGACTTTTATTTTGACCCATTATAGACGGATATCATCACTGTTACTACTAATTATACATATTTTGACTTTTAGGTTGACCCATTATAGACGGATATCATCACTGTTACTACTGATTATACATGTTTTGACTTTTAGGTTGACCCATTATAGACGGATATCATCACTGTTAATACTGATTATACATATTTTGACTCTTAGCTTGAGCCATTATAGACGGATATCATCACTGTTACTACTGATTATACATGTTTTGACTTTTAGGTTGACCCATTGCAGACGGATATCATCACTGTTACTTCTGATTATACATATTTTGACTTTAAGGTTGACCAATTATAGACGGATATCATCACTGTTACTACTGATTATACATATTTTGACTTTTATTTTGACCCATTATAGACGGATATCATCAACACTGTAACTATTTATTATACATATTTTGACTTTTAGGTTGACCCATTATAGACGGATATCATCACTGTTACTACTGATTATACATATTTTGACTTTTAGGTTGACCCATTATAGACGGATATCATCACTGTAACTATTTATTATACATATTTTGACTTTTAGGTTGACCAATTATAGACGGATATCATCACTGTTACTACTGATTATACATATTTTGACTTTGCGGTTGACCCGTTATAGACGGATATCATCACTGTAACTATTTATTATACATAATTTGACTTTTAGGTTGACCCATTATAGACGGATATCATCACTGTTACTAATGATTATACATATTTTGACTTTTAGGTTGACCCGTTATAGACGGATATCATCACTGTTACTACTGATTATACATATTTTGACTTTTAGGTTGACCCATTATACACGGATATCATCACTGTAACTATTTATTATACGTATTTTGACTTTTATTTTGACCCATTATAGACGGATATCATCACTGTTACTACTGATTATACATATTTTGACTTTTAGGTTGACCCATTATAGACGGATATCATCACTGTTACTACTGATTATACATATTTTGACGTTTAAGTTGACCCATTATAGACGGATATCATCACAGTTACTACTGATTATACATATTTTGACTTTTAGGTTGACCCATTATAGACTGATATGATCACTGTTACTACTGATTATACATATTTTGACTTTTATTTTGACCTATTATAGACGGATATCATCACTGTAACTATTTATTATACATATTTTGACTTTTATTTTGACCCCTTATAGACGGATATCATCACTGTTACTACTGATTATACAGATTTTGACTTTTAGGTTGACCCATTATAGACGGATATCATCACTGTTACTACTGATTATACATAATTTGACTTTTAGGTTGACCCATTATAGACGGATATCATCACTGTAACTATTTATTATACATATTTTGACTTTTATTTTGACCCATTATAGACGGATATCATCACTGTTACTACTGATTATACATATTTTGACTTTTAGGTTGACCCATTATAGACGGATATCATCACTGTTACTACTGATTATACATATTTTGACGTTTAAGTTGACCCATTATAGACGGATATCATCACAGTTACTACTGATTATACATATTTTGACTTTTAGGTTGACCCATTATAGACGGATATCATCACTGTTACTACTTATTATACATATTTTGACTTTTAGGTTGACCCATTATAGAGGGATATCATCACTGTTACTATTGATCAACATATTTTGACTTTTAGGTTGACCCATTATAGAGGGATATCATCACTGTTACTATTGATTAAACATATTTTGACTTTTAGGTTGACCCATTATAGACGGATATCATCACTGTTACTACTTATTATACATATTTTGACTTTTAGGTTGACCCATTATAGACGGATATCATCACTGTTACTACTTATTATACATATTTTGACTTTTATTTTGACCCATTATAGACGGATATCATCACTGTTACTATTGATCAACATATTTTGATTTTTAGGTTGACCCATTATAGACTGAAATCATCACTGTAACTATTTATTATACATATTTTGACTTTTATTTTGACCCATTATAGACGGATATCATCACTGTTACTACTAATTATACATATTTTGACTTTTAGGTTGACCCATTATAGACGGATATCATCACTGTTACTACTGATTATACATGTTTTGACTTTTAGGTTGACCCATTATAGACGGATATCATCACTGTTACTACTGGTTATACATATTTTGACTTTTAGGTTGACCCGTTATAGACGGATATCATCACTGTTACTACTGATTATACATATTTTGACTTTTAGGTTGATCCATTATAGTCAAATATCATCACTGTTACTACTGATCATACATATTTTGACTTTTGGGTTGACCCATTATAGACGGATATCATCACTGTTACTACTGGTTAAACATATTTTGACTTTTAGGTTGACCCGTTATAGACGGATATCATCACTGTTACTACTGATTATACATATTTTGACTTTTAGGTTGATCCATTATAGTCAAATATCATCACTGTTACTACTGATCATACATATTTTGACTTTTGGGTTGACCCATTATAGACGGATATCATCACTGTTACTACTGGTTAAACATATTTTGACTTTTAGGTTGACTAATTTTAGACGGATATCATCACTGTTACTACTGATTATACATATTTTGACTTTTGGGTTGACCCATTATAGACGAATATCATCACTGTTACTACTGGTTATACATATTTTGACTTTTAGGTTGACCCATTATAGACGGATATCATCACTGTTACTACTGGTTATACATATTTTGACTTTTAGGTTGACCCGTTATAGACGGATATCATCACTGTTACTACTGATTATACATATTTTGACTTTTAAGTTGACCCATTATAGACAGATATCATCACTGTATCTATTTATTATACAGATTTTGACTTTTAGGTCGACCCATTATAGACGGATATCATCACTGTTACTACTGGTTATACATATTTTGACTTTTAGGTTGACCCGTTATAGACGGATATCATCACTGTTACTACTGATTATACATATTTTGACTTTTAAGTTGACCCATTATAGACAGATATCATCACTGTATCTATTTATTATACATATTTTGACTTTTAGGTTGACCCATTATAGATGGATATCATCACTGTTACTACTGCTTATGCATATTTTGACTTTTAGGTTGACACATTATAGAGGGATATCATCACTGTTACTACTGATTATACATATTTTGACTTTTATTTTGACCCATTATAGACGGATATCATCACTGTTACTACTAATTATACATATTTTGATTTTTAAGGTTGACCCATTATAGACGAATATCATCACTGTTACTACTGATTATACATATTTTGAATTTTAGGTTGACCCTTTATAGACGGATATCATCACTGTTACTACTGATTATGCATATTTTGACTTTTAGGTTGACCCATTATAGACGGATATCATCACTGTTACTACTAATTATACATATTTTGATTTTTAGGTTGACCCATTATAGACGGATATCATCACTGTTACTGCTGATTATACATATTTTGAATTTTAGGTTGATTTATTATAGACGGATATCGTCACTGGTACTACTGATTATACATATTTTGACTTTTAGGTTGACCCATTATAGACGGATATCATCACTGTTACTACTTATTATACATATTTTGACTTTTAGGTTGACCCATTATAGAGGGATATCATCACTGTTACTATTGATCAACATATTTTGACTTTTAGGTTGACCCATTATAGAGGGATATCATCACTGTTACTATTTATTAAACATATTTTGACTTTTAGGTTGATCCATTATAGACGGATATCATCACTGTTACTACTTATTATACATATTTTGACTTTTAGGTTGACCCATTATAGACGGATATCATCACTGTTACTACTTATTATACATATTTTGACTTTTATTTTGACCCATTATAGACGGATATCATCACTGTTACTATTGATCAACATATTTTGATTTTTAGGTTGACCCATTATAGACTGAAATCATCACTGTAACTATTTATTATACATATTTTGACTTTTATTTTGACCCATTATAGACGGATATCATCACTGTTACTACTAATTATACATATTTTGACTTTTAGGTTGACCCATTATAGACGGATATCATCACTGTTACTACTGATTATACATGTTTTGACTTTTAGGTTGACCCATTATAGACGGATATCATCACTGTTAATACTGATTATACATATTTTGACTTTTAGGTTGACCCATTATAGACGGATATCATCACTGTTACTACTGATTATACATGTTTTGACTTTTAGGTTGACCCATTATAGACGGATATCATCACTGTTACTTCTGATTATACATATTTTGACTTTTATTTTGACCCATTATAGACGGATATCATCACTGTTACTACTAATTATACATATTTTGATTTTTAAGGTTGACCCATTATAGACGAATATCATCACCGTTACTACTGATTATACATATTTTGAATTTTAGGTTGACCCTTTATAGACGGATATCATCACTGTTACTACTGATTATGCATATTTTGACTTTTAGGTTGACCCATTATAGACGGATATCATCACTGTTACTACTAATTATACATATTTTGATTTTTAGGTTGACCCATTATAGACGGATATCATCACTGTTACTGCTGATTATACATATTTTGAATTTTAGGTTGATTTATTATAGACGGATATCGTCACTGGTACTACTGATTATACATATTTTGACTTTTAGGTTGACCCATTATAGACGGATATCATCACTGTTACTACTTATTATACATATTTTGACTTTTAGGTTGACCCATTATAGAGGGATATCATCACTGTTACTATTGATCAACATATTTTGACTTTTAGGTTGACCCATTATAGAGGGATATCATCACTGTTACTATTGATTAAACATATTTTGACTTTTAGGTTGACCCATTATAGACGGATATCATCACTGTTACTACTTATTATACATATTTTGATTTTTAGGTTGACCCATTATAGACGGATATCATCACTGTTACTACTTATTATACATATTTTGACTTTTATTTTGACCCATTATAGACGGATATCATCACTGTTACTATTGATCAACATATTTTGATTTTTAGGTTGACCCATTATAGACTGAAATCATCACTGTAACTATTTATTATACATATTTTGACTTTTATTTTGACCCATTATAGACGGATATCATCACTGTTACTACTAATTATACATATTTTGACTTTTAGGTTGACCCATTATAGACGGATATCATCACTGTTACTACTGATTATACATGTTTTGACTTTTAGGTTGACCCATTATAGTGGATATCATCACTGTGAATACTGATTATACATATTTTGACTCTTAGCTTGACCCATTATAGACGGATATCATCACTGTTACTACTGATTATACATGTTTTGACTTTTAGGTTGACCCATTGCAGACGGATATCATCACTGTTACTTCTGATTATACATATTTTGACTTTAAGGTTGACCAATTATAGACGGATATCATCACTGTTACTACTGATTATACATATTTTGACTTTTATTTTGACCCATTATAGACGGATATCATCAACACTGTAACTATTTATTATACATATTTTGACTTTTAGGTTGACCCATTATAGACGGATATCATCACTGTTACTACTGATTATACATATTTTGACTTTTAGGTTGACCCATTATAGACGGATATCATCACTGTAACTATTTATTATACATATTTTGACTTTTAGGTTGACCAATTATAGACGGATATCATCACTGTTACTACTGATTATACATATTTTGACTTTGCGGTTGACCCGTTATAGACGGATATCATCACTGTAACTATTTATTATACATAATTTGACTTTTAGGTTGACCCATTATAGACGGATATCATCACTGTTACTAATGATTATACATATTTTGACTTTTAGGTTGACCCGTTATAGACGGATATCATCACTGTTACTACTGATTATACATATTTTGACTTTTAGGTTGACCCATTATACACGGATATCATCACTGTAACTATTTATTATACATATTTTGACTTTTATTTTGACCCATTATAGACGGATATCATCACTGTTACTACTGATTATACATATTTTGACTTTTAGGTTGACGCATTATAGACGGATATCATCACTGTTACTACTGATTATACATATTTTGACGTTTAAGTTGACCCATTATAGACGGATATCATCACAGTTACTACTGATTATATATATTTTGACTTTTAGGTTGACCCATTATAGACTGATATGATCACTGTTACTACTGATTATACATATTTTGACTTTTATTTTGACCCATTATAGACGGATATCATCACTGTAACTATTTATTATACATATTTTGACTTTTATTTTGACCCCTTATAGACGGATATCATCACTGTTACTACTGATTATACAGATTTTGACTTTTAGGTTGACCCATTATAGACGGATATCATCACTGTTACTACTGATTATACATATTTTGACTTTTAGGTTGACCCATTATAGACGGATATCATCACTGTAACTATTTATTATACATATTTTGACTTTTATTTTGACCCATTATAGACGGATATCATCACTGTTACTACTGATTATACATATTTTGACTTTTAGGTTGACCCATTATAGACGGATAACATCACTGTTACTACTGATTATACATATTTTGACGTTTAAGTTGACCCATTATAGACGGATATCATCACAGTTACTACTGATTATACATATTTTGACTTTTAGGTTGACCCATTATAGACTGATATGATCACTGTTACTACTGATTATACATATTTTGACTTTTATTTTGACCCATTATAGACGGATATCATCACTGTAACTATTTATTATACATATTTTGACTTTTATTTTGACCCCTTATAGACGGATATCATCACTGTTACTACTGATTATACAGATTTTGACTTTTAGGTTGACCCATTATAGACGGATATCATCACTGTTACTACTGATTATACATATTTTGACTTTTAGGTTGACCCATTATAGACGGATATCATCACTGTAACTATTTATTATACATATTTTGACTTTTATTTTGACCCATTATAGACGGATATCATCACCGTTACTACTGATTATACATATTTTTACTTTAAGGTTGACCCATTATAGACGGATATCATCACTGTTACTACTGATTATACATATTTTGACTTTTAGATTGACCCATTATAGACGGATATCATCACTGTAACTATTTATTATACATATTTTGACTTTAAGGTTGACCCATTGTAGACGGATATCATCACTGTTACTACTGATTACACATATTTTGACTTTTATTTTGACCCATTATAGACGGATGTCATCACTGTAACTATCTATTATACATATTTTGACTTTTATTTTGACCCATTATAGACGGATATCATCACTGTTACTACTGATTATACATATTTTGACTTTAAGGTTGATCCTTTATAGACGGATATCATCACTGTTACTACTGATTATACATATTTTGACTTTTGGGTTGACCCATTATAGACGGATATCATCACTGTAACTATTTATTATACATATTTTGACTTTTAGGTTGACCAATTATAGACGGATATCATCACTGTTACTACTGATTATACATATTTTGACTTTTAGGTTGACCCATTATAGACGGATATTATCACTGTAACTATCTATTATACATATTTTGACTTTTAGGTTGACCCATTGTAGACGGATATCATCACTGTTACTACTGATTATACATATTTTGACTTTTATTTTGATCCATTATAGACTGAAATTATCACTGTAACTATTTATTATACATATTTTGACTTTTATTTTGACCCATTATAGACGGATATCATCACTGTTACTACTAATTATACATATTTTGACTTTTAGGTTGATCCATTATAGACGGATATCATCACTGTTACTACTGATTATACATGTTTTGACTTTTAGGTTGACCAATTATAGACGGATATCATCACTGTTACTACTGATTATACATATTTTGACTTTTAGGTTGACCCATTATAGACTGATTTGATCACTGTTACTACTGATTATACATATTTTGACTTTTATTTTGACCCATTATAGACGGATATCATCACTGTAACTATTTATTATACATATTTTGACTTTTATTTTGACCCCTTATAGACGGATATCATCACTGTTACTACTGATTATACAGATTTTGACTTTTAGGTTGACCCATTATAGACGGATATCATCACTGTTACTACTGATTATACATATTTTGACTTTTATTTTGACCCATTATAGACGGATATCATCACTGTAACTATTTATTATACATATTTTGACTTTTATTTTGACCCCTTATAGACGGATATCATCACTGTTACTACTGATTATACAGATTTTGACTTTTAGGTTGACCCATTATAGACGGATATCATCACTGTTACTACTGATTATACATATTTTGACTTTTAGGTTGACCCATTATAGACGGATATCATCACTGTAACTATTTATTATACATATTTTGACTTTTATTTTGACCCATTATAGACGGATATCATCACCGTTACTACTGATTATACATATTTTTACTTTAAGGTTGACCCATTATAGACGGATATCATCACTGTTACTACTGATTATACATATTTTGACTTTTAGATTGACCCATTATAGACGGATATCATCACTGTAACTATTTATTATACATATTTTGACTTTAAGGTTGACCCATTGTAGACGGATATCATCACTGTTACTACTGATTACACATATTTTGACTTTTATTTTGACCCATTATAGACGGATGTCATCACTGTAACTATCTATTATACATATTTTGACTTTTATTTTGACCCATTATAGACGGATATCATCACTGTTACTACTGATTATACATATTTTGACTTTTAGGTTGACCAATTATAGACGGATATCATCACTGTTACTACTGATTATACATATTTTGACTTTTAGGTTGACCCATTATAGACGGATATTATCACTGTAACTATCTATTATACATATTTTGACTTTTAAGTTGACCCATTGTAGACGGATATCATCACTGTTACTACTGATTATACATATTTTGACTTTTATTTTGACCCATTATAGACTGAAATTATCACTGTAACTATTTATTATACATATTTTGACTTTTATTTTGACCCATTATAGACGGATATCATCACTGTTACTACTAATTATACATATTTTGACTTTTAGGTTGATCCATTATAGACGGATATCATCACTGTTACTACTGATTATACATGTTTTGACTTTTAGGTTGACCAATTATAGACGGATATCATCACTGTTACTACTGATTATACATATTTTGACTTTTAGGTTGACCCATTATAGACTGATTTGATCACTGTTACTACTGATTATACATATTTTGACTTTTATTTTGACCCATTATAGACGGATATCATCACTGTAACTATTTATTATACATATTTTGACTTTTATTTTGACCCCTTATAGACGGATATCATCACTGTTACTACTGATTATACAGATTTTGACTTTTAGGTTGACCCATTATAGACGGATATCATCACTGTTACTACTGAGTATACATATTTTGACTTTTAGGTTGACCCATTATAGACGGATATCATCACTGTAACTATTTATTATACATATTTTGACTTTTATTTTGACCCATTATAGACGGATACCATCACCGTTACTACTGATTATACATATTTTGACTTTTAGGTTGACCCATTATAGACGGATATCATCACTGTTACTACTGATTATACATATTTTGACTTTTAGATTGACCCATTATAGACGGATATCATCACTGTAACTATTTATTATACATATTTTGACTTTAAGGTTGACCCATTGTAGACGGATATCATCACTGTTACTACTGATTACACATATTTTGACTTTTATTTTGACCCATTATAGACGGATATCATCACTGTAACTATTTATTATACATATTTTGACTTTTATTTTGACCCATTATAGACGGATATCATCACTGTTACTACTGATTATACATATTTTGACTTTAAGGTTGATCCGTTATAGACGGATATCATCACTGTTACTACTGATTATACATATTTTGACTTTTAGGTTGACCCATTATAGACGGATATCATCACTGTAACTATTTATTATACATATTTTGACTTTTAGGCTGACCAATTATAGACGGATATCATCACTGTTACTACTGATTATACATATTTTGACTTTTAGGTTGACCCGTTATAGACGGATATCATCACTGTAACTATTTATTATACATAATTTGACTTTTAGGTTGACCCATTATAGACGGATATCATCACTGTTACTACTGATTATACATATTTTGACTTTTAGGTTGACCCGTTATAGACGGATATCATCACTGTTACTACTGATTATACATATTTTGACTGTTAGGTTGACCCATTATAGACGGATATCATCACTGTAACTATTTATTATACATATTTTGACTTTTATTTTGACCCATTATAGACGGATATCATCACTGTTACTTCTGATTATACATATTTTGACTTTTAGGTTGACCCATTATAGACGGATATCATCACTGTTACTACTGATTATACATATTTTGACTTTTAGATTGACCCATTATAGACGGATATCATCACAGTTACTACTGATTATACATATTTTGACTTTTAGGTTGACCCATTATAGACTGATATGATCAATGTTACTACTGATTATACATATTTTGACTTTTATTTTGACCCATTATAGACGGATATCATCACTGTAACTATTTATTATACATATTTTGACTTTTATTTTGACCCCTTATAGACGGATATCATCACTGTTACTACTGATTATACAGATTTTGACTTTTAGTTTGACCCATTATAGACGGATATCATCACTGTTACTACTGATTATACATATTTTGACTTTTAGATTGACCCATTATAGACGGATATCATCACTGTAACTATTTATTATACATATTTTGACTTTTATTTTGACCCATTATAGACGGATATCATCACTGTTAATACTGATTATACATATTTTGACTTTTAGGTTGACCCATTATAGACGGATATCATCACTGTTACTACTGATTATACATGTTTTGACTTTTAGGTTGACCCATTATAGACGGATATCATCACTGTTACTTCTGATTATACATATTTTGACTTTAAGGTTGACCCATTATAGACGGATATCATCACTGTTACTACTGATTATACATATTTTGACTTTTATTTTGACCCATTACAGACGGATATCATCAACACTGTAACTATTTATTATACATATTTTGACTTTTAGGTTGACCCATTATAGACGGATATCATCACTGTTACTACTGATTATACATATTTTGACTTTTAGGTTGACCCATTTTAGACGGATATCATCACTGTTACTATTTATTATACATATTTTGACTTTTAGGTTGACCAATTATAGACGGATATCATCACTGTTACTACTGATTATACATATTTTGACTTTGCGGTTGACCCGTTATAGACGGATATCATCACTGTAACTATTTATTATACATAATTTGACTTTTAGGTTGACCCATTATAGACGGATATCATCACTGTTACTAATGATTATACATATTTTGACTTTTAGGTTGACCCGTTATAGACGGATATCATCACTGTTACTACTGATTATACATATTTTGACTTTTAGGTTGACCCATTATAGACGGATATCATCACTGTTACTACTGATTATACATATTTTGACTTTTAGGTTGACCCATTATAGACGGATATCATCACTGTAACTATTTATTATACATATTTTGACTTTTATTTTGACCCATTATAGACGGATATCATCACTGTTACTACTGATTATACATATTTTGACTTTTAGGTTGACCCATTATAGACGGATATCATCACAGTTACTACTGATTATACATATTTTGACTTTTATTTTGACCCATTATAGACGGATATCATCACTGTAACTATTTATTATACATATTTTGACTTTTATTTTGACCCCTTATAGACGGATATCATCACTGTTACTACTGATTATACAGATTTTGACTTTTAGGTTGACCCATTATAGACGGATATCATCACTGTTACTACTGATTATACATATTTTGACTTTTAGGTTGACCCATTATAGACGGATATCATCACTGTAACTATTTATTATACATATTTTGACTTTTATTTTGACCCATTATAGACGGATATCATCACCGTTACTACTGATTATACATATTTTTACTTTAAGGTTGACCCATTATAGACGGATATCATCACTGTTACTACTGATTATACAGATTTTGACTTTTAGGTTGACCCATTATAGACGGATATCATCACTGTAACTATTTATTATACATATTTTGACTTTTATTTTGACCCCTTATAGACGGATATCATCACTGTTACTACTGATTATACATATTTTAGGTTGACCCATTATAGACGGATATCATCACTGTAACTATTTATTATACATATTTTGACTTTTATTTTGACCCATTACAGACGGATATCATCACTGTTACTACTGATTATACATATTTTGACTTTTAGGTTGACCCATTATAGACGGATATCATCACAGTTACTACTGATTATACATATTTTGACTTTTAGGTTGACCCATTATAGACTGATATGATCAATGTTACTACTGATTATACATATTTTGACTTTTATTTTGACCCATTATAGACGGATATCATCACTGTAACTATTTATTATACATATTTCGACTTTTATTTTGACCCCTTATAGACGGATATCATCACTGTTACTACTGATTATACAGATTTTGACTTTTAGGTTGACCCATTATAGACGGATATCATCACTGTTACTACTGATTATACATATTTTGACTTTTAGGTTGACATATTATAGACGGATATCATCACTGTAACTATTTATTATACATATTTTGACTTTTATTTTGACCCATTATAGACGGATATCATCACTGTTACTACTGATTATACATATTTTGACTTCTAGGTTGACCCATTATAGACGGATATCATCACTGTTACTACTGATTATACATATTTTGACTTTTAGGTTGACCCATTATAGACGGATATCATCACAGTTACTACTGATTATACATATTTTGACTTTTAGGTTGACCCATTATAGACTGATATGATCACTGTTACTACTGATTATACATATTTTGACTTTTATTTTGACCCATTATAGACGGATATCATCACTGTAACTATTTATTATACATATTTTGACTTTTATTTTGACCCCTTATAGACGGATATCATCACTGTTACTACTGATTATACAGATTTTGACTTTTAGGTTGACCCATTATAGACATATATCATCACTGTTACTACTGATTATACATATTTTGACTTTTAGGTTGACCCATTATAGACGGATATCATCACTGTAACTATTTATTATACATATTTTGACTTTTATTTTGACCCATTATAGACGGATATCATCACCGTTACTACTGATTATACATATTTTTACATTAAGGTTGACCCATTATAGACGGATATCATCACTGTTACTACTGATTATACATATTTTGACTTTTAGATTGACCCATTATAGACGGATATCATCACTGTAACTATTTATTATACATATTTTGACTTTAAGGTTGACCCATTGTAGACGGATACCATTACTGTTACTACTGATTACACATATTTTGACTTTTATTTTGACCCATTATAGACGGATATCATCACTGTAACTATTTATTATACATATTTTGACTTTTATTTTGACCCATTATAGACGGATATCATCACTGTTACTACTGATTATACATATTTTGACTTTAAGGTTGATCCGTTATAGACGGATATCATCACTGTTACTACTGATTATACATATTTTGACTTTTAGGTTGACCCATTATAGACGGATATCATCACTGTAACTATTTATTATACATATTTTGACTTTTAGGTTGACCAATTATAGACGGATATACTCACAGTTACTTCTGATTATACATATTTTGACTTTAAAGTTGACCCATTATAGACGGATATCATCACTGTTACTACTGATTATACATATTTTGACTTTTATTTTGACCCATTATAGACGGATATCATTAACACTGTAACTATTTATTATACATATTTTGACTTTTAGGTTGACCCATTATAGACGGATATCATCACTGTTACTACTGATTATACATATTTTGACTTTTATTTTGACCCATTATAGACGGATATCATCACTGTAACTATTTATTATACATATTTTGACTTTTATTTTGACCCCTTATAGACGGATATCATCACTGTTACTACTGATTATACAGATTTTGACTTTTAGGTTGACCCATTATAGACATATATCATCACTGTTACTACTGATTATACATATTTTGACTTTTATTTTGACCCATTATAGACGGATATCATCACTGTAACTATTTATTATACATATTTTGACTTTTATTTTGACCCCTTATAGACGGATATCATCACTGTTACTACTGATTATACAGATTTTGACTTTTAGGTTGACCCATTATAGACATATATCATCACTGTTACTACTGATTATACATATTTTGACTTTTAGGTTGACCCATTATAGACGGATATCATCACTGTAACTATTTATTATACATATTTTGACTTTTATTTTGACCCATTATAGACGGATATCATCACCGTTACTACTGATTATACATATTTTTACATTAAGGTTGACCCATTATAGACGGATATCATCACTGTTACTACTGATTATACATATTTTGACTTTTAGATTGACCCATTATAGACGGATATCATCACTGTAACTATTTATTATACATATTTTGACTTTAAGGTTGACCCATTGTAGACGGATACCATTACTGTTACTACTGATTACACATATTTTGACTTTTATTTTGACCCATTATAGACGGATATCATCACTGTAACTATTTATTATACATATTTTGACTTTTATTTTGACCCATTATAGACGGATATCATCACCGTTACTACTGATTATACATATTTTTACTTTAAGGTTGACCCATTATAGACGGATATCATCACTGTTACTACTGATTATACAGATTTTGACTTTTAGGTTGACCCATTATAGACGGATATCATCACTGTAACTATTTATTATACATATTTTGACTTTTATTTTGACCCCTTATAGACGGATATCATCACTGTTACTACTGATTATACATATTTTAGGTTGACCCATTATAGACGGATATCATCACTGTAACTATTTATTATACATATTTTGACTTTTATTTTGACCCATTACAGACGGATATCATCACTGTTACTACTGATTATACATATTTTGACTTTTAGGTTGACCCATTATAGACGGATATCATCACAGTTACTACTGATTATACATATTTTGACTTTTAGGTTGACCCATTATAGACTGATATGATCAATGTTACTACTGATTATACATATTTTGACTTTTATTTTGACCCATTATAGACGGATATCATCACTGTAACTATTTATTATACATATTTCGACTTTTATTTTGACCCCTTATAGACGGATATCATCACTGTTACTACTGATTATACAGATTTTGACTTTTAGGTTGACCCATTATAGACGGATATCATCACTGTTACTACTGATTATACATATTTTGACTTTTAGGTTGACATATTATAGACGGATATCATCACTGTAACTATTTATTATACATATTTTGACTTTTATTTTGACCCATTATAGACGGATATCATCACTGTTACTACTGATTATACATATTTTGACTTCTAGGTTGACCCATTATAGACGGATATCATCACTGTTACTACTGATTATACATATTTTGACTTTTAGGTTGACCCATTATAGACGGATATCATCACAGTTACTACTGATTATACATATTTTGACTTTTAGGTTGACCCATTATAGACTGATATGATCACTGTTACTACTGATTATACATATTTTGACTTTTATTTTGACCCATTATAGACGGATATCATCACTGTAACTATTTATTATACATATTTTGACTTTTATTTTGACCCCTTATAGACGGATATCATCACTGTTACTACTGATTATACAGATTTTGACTTTTAGGTTGACCCATTATAGACATATATCATCACTGTTACTACTGATTATACATATTTTGACTTTTAGGTTGACCCATTATAGACGGATATCATCACTGTAACTATTTATTATACATATTTTGACTTTTATTTTGACCCATTATAGACGGATATCATCACCGTTACTACTGATTATACATATTTTTACATTAAGGTTGACCCATTATAGACGGATATCATCACTGTTACTACTGATTATACATATTTTGACTTTTAGATTGACCCATTATAGACGGATATCATCACTGTAACTATTTATTA
The DNA here is from genome assembly GCA_037788925.1 of Mytilus galloprovincialis. NCBI lineage: Eukaryota > Metazoa > Mollusca > Bivalvia > Mytilida > Mytilidae > Mytilus > Mytilus galloprovincialis. The sequence goes on along the minus strand of CM075339.1, from coordinate 77,132,744 downwards.
TACATATTTTGACTTTAAGGTTGACCCATTGTAGACGGATACCATTACTGTTACTACTGATTACACATATTTTGACTTTTATTTTGACCCATTATAGACGGATATCATCACTGTAACTATTTATTATACATATTTTGACTTTTATTTTGACCCATTATAGACGGATATCATCACTGTTACTACTGATTATACATATTTTGACTTTAAGGTTGATCCGTTATAGACGGATATCATCACTGTTACTACTGATTATACATATTTTGACTTTTAGGTTGACCCATTATAGACGGATATCATCACTGTAACTATTTATTATACATATTTTGACTTTTAGGTTGACCAATTATAGACGGATATAATCACTGTTACTTCTGATTATACATATTTTGACTTTAAGGTTGACCCATTATAGACGGATATCATCACTGTTACTACTGATTATACATATTTTGACTTTTATTTTGACCCATTATAGACGGATATCATTAACACTGTAACTATTTATTATACATATTTTGACTTTTAGGTTGACCCATTATAGACGGATATCATCACTGTTACTACTGATTATACATATTTTGACTTTTAGGTTGACCCATTATAGACGGATATCATCACTGTAACTATTTATTATACATATTTTGACTTTTAGGTTGACCAATTATAGACGGATATCATCACTGTTACTACTGATTATACATATTTTGACTTTGCGGTTGACCCGTTATAGACAGATATCATCACTGTAACTATTTATTATACATAATTTGACTTTTAGATTGACCCATTATAGACGGATATCATCACTGTTACTAATGATTATACATATTTTGACTTTTAGGTTGACCCATTATAGACGGATATCATCACTGTTACTACTGATTATACATATTTTGACTTTTAGGTTGACCCATTATAGACGGATATCATCACTGTAACTATTTATTATACATATTTTGACTTTTATTTTGACCCATTATAGACGGATATCATCACTGTTACTACTGATTATACATATTTTGACTTTTAGGTTGACCCATTATAGACGGATATCATCACAGTTACTACTGATTATACATATTTTGACTTTTAGGTTGACCCATTATAGACTGATATGATCACTGTTACTACTGATTATACATATTTTGACTTTTATTTTGACCCATTATAGACGGATATCATCACTGTAACTATTTATTATACATATTTTGACTTTTATTTTGACCCCTTTTAGACGGATATCATCACTGTTACTACTGATTATACAGATTTTGACTTTTAGGTTGACCCATTATAGACGGATATCATCACTGTTACTACTGATTATACATATTTTGACTTTTAGGTTGACCCATTATAGATGGATATCATCACTGTAACTATTTATTATACATATTTTGACTTTTATTTTGACCCATTATAGACGGATATCATCACCGTTACTACTGATTATACATATTTTTACTTTAAGGTTGACCCATTATAGACGGATATCATCACTGTTACTACTGATTATACAGATTTTGACTTTTAGGTTGACCCATTATAGACGGATATCATCACTGTAACTATTTATTATACATATTTTGACTTTTATTTTGACCCCTTATAGACGGATATCATCACTGTTACTACTGATTATACATATTTTGACTTTTAGGTTGACCCATTATAGACGGATATCATCACTGTAACTATTTATTATACATATTTTGACTTTTATTTTGACCCATTATAGACGGATATCATCACTGTTACTACTGATTATACATATTTTGACTTTTAGGTTGACCCATTATAGACGGATATCATCACAGTTACTACTGATTATACATATTTTGACTTTTAGGTTGACCCATTATAGACTGATATGATCAATGTTACTACTGATTATACATATTTTGACTTTTATTTTGACCCATTATAGACGGATATCATCACTGTAACTATTTATTATACATATTTCGACTTTTATTTTGACCCCTTATAGACGGATATCATCACTGTTACTACTGATTATACAGATTTTGACTTTTAGGTTGACCCATTATAGACGGATATCATCACTGTTACTACTGATTATACATATTTTGACTTTTAGGTTGACATATTATAGACGGATATCATCACTGTAACTATTTATTATACATATTTTGACTTTTATTTTGACCCATTATAGACGGATATCATCACTGTTACTACTGATTATACATATTTTGACCTTAAGGTTGATCCGTTATAGACGGATATCATCACTGTTACTACTGATTATACATATTTTGACTTTTAGGTTGACCCATTATAGACGGATATCATCACTGTAACTATTTATTATACATATTTTGACTTTTAGGTTGACCAATTATAGACGGATATCATCACTGTTACTACTGATTATACATATTTTGACTTTTAGGTTGACCCATTATAGACGGATATCATCACTGTAACTATTTATTATACATATTTTGACTTTTAGGTTGACCCATTTTAGACGGATATCATCACTGTTACTACTGATTATACATATTTTGACTTTTATTTTGACCCATTATAGACTGAAATCATCACTCTAACTATTTATTATACATATTTTGACTTTTATTTTGACCCATTATAGACGGATATCATCACTGTTACTACTAATTATACATATTTTGACTTTTAGGTTGACCCATTATAGACGGATATCATCACTGTTACTACTGATTATACATGTTTTGACTTTTAGGTTGACCCATTATAGACGGATATCATCACTGTTAATACTGATTATACATATTTTGACTTTTAGGTTGACCCATTATAGACGGATATCATCACTGTTACTACTGATTATACATGTTTTGACTTTTAGGTTGACCCATTATAGACGGATATCATCACTGTTACTTCTGATTATACATATTTTGACTTTAAGGTTGACCCATTATAGACGGATATCATCACTGTTACTACTGATTATACATATTTTGACTTTTATTTTGACCCATTATAGACGGATATCATCAACACTGGAACTATTTATTATACATATTTTGACTTTTAGGTTTACCCATTATAGACGGATATCATCACTGTTACTACTGATTATACATATTTTGACTTTTAGGTTGACCCATTATAGACGGATATCATCACTGTTACTACTGATTATACATATTTTGACTTTGCGGTTGACCCGTTATAGACGGATATCATCACTGTTACTACTGATTATACATATTTTGACTTTGCGGTTGACCCGTTATAGACGGATATCATCACTGTAACTATTTATTATACATATTTTGACTTTTAGGTTGACCAATTATAGACGGATATCATCACTGTTACTACTGATTATACATATTTTGACTTTGCGGTTGACCCGTTATAGACGGATATCATCACTGTAACTATTTATTATACATAATTTGACTTTTAGGTTGACCCATTATAGACGGATATTATCACTGTTACTACTGATTATACATATTTTGACTTTTATGTTGACCCGTTATAGACGGATATCATCACTGTTACTACTGATTATACATATTTTGACTTTTAGGTTGACCCATTATAGACGGATATCATCACTGTAACTATTTATTATACATATTTTGACTTTTATTTTGACCCATTATAGACGGATATCATCACTGTTACTACTGATTATACATATTTTGACTTTAAGGTTGACCCATTGTAGACGGATATCATCACTGTTACTACTGATTACACATATTTTGACTTTTATTTTGACCCATTATAGACGGATATCATCACTGTTACTATTTATTATACATATTTTGACTTTTATTTTGACCCATTATAGACGGATATCATCACTGTTACTACTGATTATACATATTTTGACTTTTAGGTTGACCCATTATAGACGGATATCATCACTGTTACTACTGATTATACATATTTTGACTTTTAGGTTGACCCATTATAGACGGATATCATCACAGTTACTACTGATAATACATATTTTGACTTTTAGGTTGACCCATTATAGACTGATATGATCACTGTTACTACTGATTATACATATTTTGACTTTTATTTTGACCCATTACAGACGGATATCATCACTGTAACTATTTATTATACATATTTTGACTTTTAGGTTGACCCATTATAGACGGATATCATCACTGTTACTACTGATTATACATATTTTGACTTTTATTTTGACCCATTATAGACGGATATCATCACCACTGTAACTATTTATTATACATATTTTGACTTTTAGGTTGACCCATTATAGACGGATATCATCACTGTTACTACTGATTATACATGTTTTGACTTTTAGGTTGACCCATTATAGACGGATATCATCACTGTTACTTCTGATTATACATATTTTGACTTTTAGGTTGACCCATTATAGACGTATATCATCACTGTTACTACTGATTATACATATTTTGACTTTTAGGTTGACCCATTATAGACGGATATCATCACTGTAACTATTTATTATACATATTTTGACTTTTATTTTGACCAATTATAGACGGATATCATCACCGTTACTACTGATTATACATATTTTTACTTTAAGGTTGACCCATTATAGACGGATATCATCACTGCTACTACTGATTATACATATTTTGACTTTTAGATTGACCCATTATAGACGGATATCATCACTGTAACTATTTATTATACATACATGTATTTTGACTTTAAGGTTGACCCATTGTAGACGGATATCATCACTGTTACTACTGATTACACATATTTTGACTTTCATTTTGACCCATTATAGACGGATATCATCACTGTAACTATTTATTATACATATTTTGACTTTTATTTTGACCCATTATAGACAGATATCATCACTGTTACTACTGATTATACATATTTTGACTTTAAGGTTGATCCGTTATAGACGGATATCATCACTGTTACTACTAATTATACATATTTTGACTTTTAGGTTGACCCATTATAGACGGATATCATCACTGTAACTATTTATTATACATATTTTGACTTTTAGGTTGACCAATTATAGACGGATATCATCACTGTTACTACTGATTATACATATTTTGACTTTTAGATTGACCCATTACAGACGGATATTATCACTGTAACTATTTATTATACATATTTTGACTTTAAGGTTGACCCATTGTAGACGGATATCATCACTGTTACTACTGATTACACATATTTTGACTTTTATTTTGACCCATTATAGACGGATATTATCACTGTTACTATTTATTATACATATTTTGACTTTTATTTTGACCCATTATAGACGGATATCATCACTGTTACTACTGATTATACATATTTTGAATTTTAGGTTGACCCATTATAGACGGATATCATCACTGTTACTACTGATTATACATATTTTGACTTTTAGGTTGACCCATTATAGACGGATATCATCACAGTTACTACTGATAATACATATTTTGACTTTTAGGTTGACCCATTATAGACTGATATGATCACTGTTACTACTGATTATACATATTTTGACTTTTAGATTGACCCATTACAGACGGATATCATCACTGTACTTATTTATTATACATATTTTGACTTTTAGGTTGACCCATTATAGACGGATATCATCACTGTTACTACTGATTATACATATTTTGACTTTTATTTTGACCCATTATAGACGGATATCATCACCACTGTAACTATTTATTATACATATTTTGACTTTTAGGTTGACCCATTATAGATGGATATCATCACTGTTACTACTGATTATACATGTTTTGACTTTTAGGTTGACCCATTATAGACGGATATCATCACTGTTACTTCTGATTATACATATTTTGACTTTTAGGTTGACCCATTATAGACGTATATCATCACTGTTACTACTTATTATACATATTTTGACTTTTAGGTTGACCCATTATAGACGGATATCATCACTGTTACTATTTATTATACATATTTTGACTTTTAGGTTGACCCATTATAGACGGATATCATCACTGTTACTACTGATTATACATATTTTGACTTTTATTTTGACCCATTATAGACGGATATCATCACCACTGTAACTATTTATTATACATATTTTGACTTTTAGGTTGACCCATTATAGACGGATATCATCACTGTAACTATTTATCATACATATTTTGACTTTTAGGTTGACCCATTATAGACGGATATCATCACTGTAACTATTTATTATACATATTTTGACTTTTAGGTTGACCCATTATAGACGGATATCATCACTGTTACTACTGATTAAACATATTTTGACTTTTAGATTGACCCATTATTGACGGATATCATCACAGTAACTATTTATTATACATATTTTGACTTTTAGGTTGACCCATTATAGACGGATATCATCACTGTAACTATTTATTATACATATTTTGACTTTGATTTTGACCCATTATAGACGGATATCATCACTGTAACTATTTATTATACATATTTTGACTTTTATTTTGACCCATTATAGACGGATATCATCACTGTTACTACTAATTATACATAGTTTGACTTTTATTTTGACCCATTATAGACGGATATCATCACTGTAACTATTTATTATACATATTTTGACTTTTAGGTTGACCCATTATAGACGGATATCATCATTGTTACTACTGATTATACATATTTTGACTTTTAGGTTGACCCATTATAGACGGATATCATCACTGTTACTACTGATTATACATATTTTGACTTTTAGGTTGACCCATTATAGATGGATATCATCACTGTTATTACTGGTTATACATATTTTGATTTGGTCATCACTCTATTAATTGTACTTTAAAATTCAATATTTATTGAAACAGAATTACTTACTTTCCTGTACCCATTTCATCTTTTATAAGCCCCTGTCTGAAGGATTAACCCTACCCCTTGATGGCAATGGTTTAATCAGTATATCAGACTATTTATCTTAACAATTCTCAACAAGAGACTAAAAATTCTTTACCAAAATCTAATCCAGAGTACTTATTTGTGTCATTCCTTTTCTCCACTATGTCAAATGTTGTGTGCTTTCATATATATAGAAAATTTCAAATATCTATAAAATCATAATTGTTCCTAAAATTTTTAAACAGACTCTGAACATTTTCTCAAGGAAAAAAAAGTGTGGACTATACATGCCAAAATACGGTAGTTAAACTTTGTTAAAAATTCCTAATTTAAATAGCCTAGCATTAAGAATATATTTTTATCCTGTATATTAAAACTTATATTTTAATCAAAGCGGTCGAAATCACTGATAGAAAGATTGGAACAGTAGCTTGAAAAAGGTTATCTAGTGATCACAAATACCCCTGCCAATGCAGAAGAAAAAAACATCCTCTGTTAACCCCCAAAATTGTAAAGGTTGTCTTGCCTATGATTGGTGCTGTCATTGTAGTACTGCAAAGTTGACTTCCATAAACAATTTCCAATTATCAGTAAAACATAAAAATGAAGACTTGATTCTGCACAAACACCTATGAAAATATCTTTCAATTTCATGAAGGTTTGTAAATAAAAGCAACAGTAGTATACCGCTGTTCAAACTCATAAATCCATGGGCAAAAAACAAAATCGGGTTAACAAACTAAAACTATGGGAAATGCATTAAATATAAGAGGAGAACAACGAAACAACACTACAATGTAACATCAAAACCAAATACATGAATTTGGGATAGACAAGTACCGTGACACGTCTTTTCGCAATGTGAATTTACACTGAAAAATAAGAGAAAACAAACGACGCAACGTAACACACAGACACGAACTATAATATAACAATGGCCATATTCCTGACTTGGTACAGGACATTTTTAAAGGAATAAATGGTGGGTTGAACCTGGCTTTGTGGCATGCCAAACCTCCCTCTTTTATAGCCATGTGAAATTTAACATTAAAATGACAACTCAACACCATAGGACTACAATATAAATAAATTGGAGAACACAATTGACAAAGAAACACATGAACAACAACCAACAAAAGGCAACAAGTTCAAAATTTTGATACGCCAGAAGTGCATTTTGTCCACACAAGATCTACTAGTGACGCCCAGATACAAAAGTTTGAAAGCCGAAACAAGCACAAAGTCGAACAGCATCGAGACCAAAAGATCAAAACGTTGTGCCAAAAAACGGCCAGGGTTTTCTGTTAGTTACCAGAACATCCCTATTATTTAGAATAATTTATACTTTTGCAAACAGTAAATTTATAAAATTACTATACAAAAGATGTACATGATAAAACTGAAGTATTAACTAATTACAGGAAACAACTGAAATACATTACATAACCAGACATTTGCAACACAAAATGTAGACACATCCGAATAAGTTTAAACTTTAACGCCAAATGACGTCATATTTGAAACTGTAAAAAATGACAAAAAAATGGCGTCATTTGAATTTGTAAACAGATAATCAAAAAATAAAAATGACGTCACATTTGAAAGAATAAGATAGAATTAGAATTGATTTAAGATTATATTTGAACTAAATACTGATATTGCATTTAATAACAATGCACATTTTAATACTTATTATTTGTAAAAAGTTATTGATATTTGAACAATTCTAAATCTAGGCTGGTTTTTTTTTAATGTTTACTCCTAAAAGAAACCATTTTAGTATATATATCAGTAAACTACAGAACATAAGAAAAATCATCTTTTCTTGTTTGATTTTCATCTTGAAAAAGCTACTGAATAAGGTTTGAAAAAGGTTTTAAACAATTTAAAACAGTTTAATACAGAAGATTGAAATGTTAATGTCTAAACTATCAAAATGGATTGAATTGTTTGAACATGTGAAAGACATTGAATTTATTTATGCTATTTCTTATGTCAAAAGGTAACTCAATAATCATTGAGAACCAAAATAAAACCTTATTTGTAAGGTACCTAAGTTTTTGTTTAATGTTATATGTCAAAAGAAATAAAACAAAACTTGCCCTCTATTCTATGGTCCCTGACATTTAAATGGTAAAATAATAAATGAAATGTCCGTCCTTGTGTAAAAAACGTTTTGTTTCTGTCTTCTTTTTTCGAGCCATGTAGACGATTTAAAAAGTGTCCATTGTATGGCTGTGAACAAAAGTTGCAGTCAAATGAATTATCAATTTCATGTGAACTTTATCAAGTTTTACAGTGAAATCAATAATTCTAAAACGAGAATTGTGTTCATCAAAATGTTATTCTACTCCAAAATTATATAACTAAATTCAAACAGAAAACATGCCTTGTTGAAATTTTAGTGCTTCAAACATTAAATTGTTGTTATCTTTAAGGGAAATGCACATTATATTCAATATCTAGCTATTGTACTTAGGCTATAACAATTCTTGTTAAGACAACAAGACAGTGAAAGAAGAAAGAACAGTTTTCTATAAGCTGAAGATAATTTATATGTCAATGAAGAATCTTGTTGAAAAGGCCACGACATAAAACACATTATACATACCTTTTTCCAACGGAATCATCTTTCGTTGTTGTAAGTCGATGCCATTTCTCCCGAAATGAATAATTAGTCCATCAGTTGAAAACCATGTTTTTGGAATTTCCTCGCCGATAAGAATACTTGCAAGCGACGATTTCCCAATGTTACAAGGCCCAGCCAAATACACCCTGTTTTCATAGGAAGCAAATGTGCCCAGAGCTACAAATTCCTTGAACTCATTTCTATTTAACTGCCTGAGTTTGGTCAAAATGGGATTTAATAGTTCCTATAAAATTAAAAAACGTAATGTGGTGTTTCACAGACAATACTATCAAATAATAGAAATTGACGTCATAAAACTTAAGTACTATTAAAATGTTAAGTGCATTTACTTTATTCTTGATTCTGTTCCTTGTAAAACATTTTTCAACAAAAAAGATATTTACTTGGTTTATACAGAATAATTTTCAAGAACAAATGAAGAAGGCACCGATTTATTTTAAAGATTAAGGTTATTTACCCTTTGTAAAGATGAGCTTGCTTGTTCTTTTACGGGTCCTATTGATTTTTATTCACTCAATTGTTTAAGCTTTCAGAAGTTGTAGTGCCTGGCTTACCTGATGAAGGCAGATCAGAAACATATCTTTGACACATGGAAAACGGTATCATGTTGTTTTATGAAGGCCTCACAAAGTTTGTTTTTTATTATTTCTAAAAGCTGCAAAAGAATCCGACTTAAACAAATGAATAAGTTCCTTTCAGCTTCCCTTTGTCTCTATCTATCAAACATTGTAAGAACTTATTTATGGAAAGCTTAAGCTGCTTCTAATAAAATTCTTTTTTTATACAATTTAAACTTTTGGAGTGTGGACCAATTAATTTATATTCTATTTCTATATCATGTATATAGGATCAGATCTAAAAAGGAAAGTCATTAAAAAAGAGGCTTAGCATCAGTATGTTGTTACTTTTTCACTGCAGTATTAATAGCCACTGTTTGATGACTACCAGACCCAGAGATACCTCAAATATCATAAAAAAAAATCTAGTGTATTTTCGTCTTTTAATTCGGTAATGAGAAATTTTGACTATTATATGTAAAATTTCTAAGTTTACCCTTCTGTTGCACCTAAGATGGTTTTGTGTGTCTTCCCCTTTTAAGATATTTAGTTTTTTTTACTCTCTACATTTTGTTAATCCTTTATATAGATTTATTCTGAGTGTAAGCATTTGTATTTTAAAGCATGTGTACCTGTAAGTATTCCATTACTTCTTTATACTGCCCCTTTTTTTCTTTTGCTGCTAGATCGTATGGAGTCTTACCCTGAAATACAGACAAATATGTATATTACTTTCATCTGTTAACAACAAAGAAGACTTTTGTAACAAGTATCTTACAATTAGTAGGACTGAGTGGTGTTTTACTTTATATTGACAATATTCAGACCTGTTCATCAATACTTTGTATGATTCGGCTAAAATGTGCTCTGAAATACAAATCAATGGAAAGCTGGCACTGTCAACAGACGCTCCCAATTCTGCACAATTATTGACAGAAAATAAAATTAACTGTGAATTGCCTAATTTCTTTTGAATTGTGACATGGTTAAAATAACCACAGACAGGAAAGCTGTTAATACATTACATTTCTAGAAGACAATAAATCAATTGCACATTCTATGGTGCTTCATTTGAAAAAAATATAAAGGAGATCAATTTACAACATAGTTATGACTTGTTTCCGATGGAACAAACATTCCGAACAAACTTTCCTCTGAATTCAGCCCAATATCTTCGTAACCCTAAAAAGAAAATATTTAAAGGTGGTTATACATAAATTTGCAAGGGCGAAGCTGAATTTAAGTTATAATTTTGATTTGATTTTTGGTGTTTTAACGCCACTTTAAAGCACCGCTTTTGGGCTATTTCGTGCCGGCCAGTTTTTATTGGTGGAGGAAGCCGGAGTGCCCGGAGAAAACTAACAACCGGAATTTAAGTTATAAGATATTGGTATTTTTTAATATTCAATTAGAAATAGCATGGTCATTGTGAATTCAAAAGTCAGCTGATTGTGTTGTCGGACTTTAACATCAACCTACACTTTTTTTCTGTATAATTAACAATTCATATATAAACTTATTTAAAGTCTTTTATGCATGAATCAAAAGGGAGGTGATTCAAATTTGTGTGGTTAGTATTAGCGACAAGATTGATTTCTACTGTATTATGAATGCGGGGTTTTGTCACCTTTTTAGTACTGCAAAAAATCATTGCTGTTTTAAATGCATTTCTAATATATGACAAATTATAAATTTGTCAAAATTTTCTTGACTCTAAGATGTATAAAAATGATTGATAAAAAATGTACAAAACTCTTTAAAAATATTAGACTTAGAACTCTGGAGATAATGACAAAAGTGAATGATTTATTAATTGTTATACAAGACATCTAGCATGTCTAGAAAGGAAGAATTAATGTTGCCTTCAGTTTCATGAAAAATGACATTCCTTTTATGGTATGGAACCTTGTGGTATAATTTCATTGTAACCCATAGACTTATACTCAAAGTATTGTCCAATAACAAGAAAAACCAAGTTTGTTCTTCTGTCCCTTTTTGGCCCCTAATTCCTAAGCGGTTTGTCCATGACCCCAAAAATCAATCCCTAAATTCCTTTTGAGGTATAGAACCCTGTGGAAAAAACGACAAATGTTCGGCCCCTTTATGGCCCTTAATTTCTAAACAACTAAAACAATAACCCCCCAAATCAATACCATCCGTCCTATTTTGGTATGGAACCTTGTGCTATAATTTCGTAGAGATTCATATACTTTAACCTCAAGTGGAAGGATGAACTGCATACTTAAACATTGAATACTGGCAAAAATCTTTAGTATACTTCAGAAAGGTTGCAGAGATACATATTTGTATATTTTCAAATATAAATTTCTACATAGGATTATTCCTACAAATACATTTTTATTTAATATTAAAATCATAGACACAATTTAAGTTATGTTTGATTTTACTTCCGGCGGTGTATTGTTGCCACAGACATTTCTACCCACGTGACTGTCGTCTTTGACTGTTAACATAACGCAAAATAACATTCCTTATCGCGTGTTATATTATTATTATATATGTCAATTTCATCAATAAGTATTCATGAAAATAATTTTTAAAAACAGAGATAATTGATGTGAAAATGTTTTGTCGTGAGAAATATATATATAATACATCAATAACAAATAAAAAATACCGAAAATTTGAGTTAACGCATGTGAAAGAATATGTAAGAACGTTTTGCAGGAAAATATGAATGCCTAGTACTCAAATCCAATCTATTAGAAAATTTGAATTATTACAGAAGAGTGTCCACCATGCACTTGCACTGCACTATTATTAGAATATTAGAATAGAATGATAAACAAATGGATGAAAATTATATAAACATGTTAATCATGTAACTGTACATGTTATATACAAATATCAATATAATATATAACAACAACAAGTACACGGATGCCCCACTCGCACTTTCATTTTCTATGTTTAATCGACTGCACATTGGGGTAAAAACTCTAATTTGGAGTTATCATATCATAGGGAACATGTGTACTAAGTTTCAAGTTGATTGGACTCCAACTTCATCAAAAACTACCTTAATCAAAAACTTTAACCTGAAGTGGGACAGACAGACGGAAGAACGAACGTATGGAAAAAAGGAAGCACAGACAGAACCAGATGCTCCGCAGGGCGCAGCTTAATACGACCGCAGAGGTTGAACCCTGAACGGTTGGGGCAAGTATGGACACAACATTCAAGCTGGATTAAGCTCTAAATTTGGATTGTGATTAAATAGTTGACACAGCATAGGTTTCTCACACAGCATGAATGTGGTATAATGAACTTCCAAAACTGATTTCAATTCAAATTTAAAATGAAGTTTGCAACAATAACTATTGATTTAAATACATCATAAAATATTAAAATGTAAAATAAAGTGCTTGTTATCACTGAATGGTAAAGATTGTTTTAATTTATCAGTTGGTAGTAAAAGTGAATATATATTGTATGTTGTATAAAACAATGATTTAAGTTGATTGAACTACTTTTCTGGACAAAGAAAGATAACTCCAATTCATTGAAAATATCTTGCTATTTCACAATATTGTATAATTAGATATTTTTTTGATATTGCGCAATACTGTGCAATAGAAAATATTTGCTATTGCACAATACTGTGCAACTGAAGATTTCTTGCTATTGCGCAATACTGTGCAATTGAAAATTTCTTGCTATTGCACAATACTGTGCAATTGAAGATTTCTTGCTATTGCTGAATACTGTACAATTGAAAATTTCTTGCTATTGCACAATACTTAATATAATAATTTTGGATCCTGATTTGAACCAACTTGAAAACTGGGCCCATAATAAAAAATCAAAGTACATGTTTAGATTCAGCATATCAAAAAAGCCCAAGAATTCAATTTTTGTTAAAATCAAACTTAGTTTAATTTTGGACCCTTTAAACTTTAATGTAGACCAATTTGAAAACGGGACCAAAAATTACACATTTTGATTTGGCATAGCAAAGAACCCCAATCATTCAATATTTGATGAAATCAAACAAAGTTTAATTTTGGAACCCGATTTGGACCAACTTGAAAACGGGGTCAATAATCAAAATTCTAAGTACATTTTATAGATTCAGCATATCAAAGAACCCCAAGGATTCAATTTTTGTTAAAATCAAATTAAATTTAATTTTTGACCATTTGGACCTTAATGTAGACCAATTTGAAAACTGGACCAAAAATTAGGAATATACATGCATGTACACAGTTAGATTCGGCATATCAAAGAACCCCAATTATTCAATTTTTGATGAAATCAAACAAAGTTCAATTTTGGACCCTTTAAAACTCCCAAAATCAATCCAAACCTTCCTTTTGTGGTCATAAACCTTGTTTTAAAATTTCATAGATTTCAATTAATTTTTACTAAAGTAAGAGTGCGAAAACTAAAAGTATTCGGACGACGACGACGTCAATTTTTGCGGTCGTATAAAAACATAATGCCCCTACGTGGGGCATAAAACTGAAGGCCCTTACAAGCCTGTGTCGCTCACCTTGGTCTATGGCCATATTAAACAAAGGAGACTCTCCAACAATGTAGAGGAGAATAGACTTTCTGACAAAAATCTCTATTTTGTTGATTTTGTATTACTGATCTTTTAGTCTGTTAACTTTCTTTGACTTATTAATAGATCTTGCCTTGCTGATAACTTTTGTGATTTGAAGTGTTTATTTATCTATTATAATTTAAATCATATAAAGCATTACAGAAAAAAAATGTGACTCTCTCAATATCATAGTTTTCATGATAATAGGGGAGAATGAAAAAAAAATGGTTTCTTACACAGAATGAATGTGGTCTAATGAACTTTAAATTTTTGTTTTGCCTTTGAGCAATTCACTATGCTGTTGAATATTAATCCTATCAAAAAAATGTTTGAAGAAATTTTCTGTTTTCACTGAATGGTAAAGATTGTTTTAATTTATCAGTTGGTAGTAAAAGTGAATATACATTGTATATTGTATAAAACAATGATTTAAGTTGATTCAACTACAATTCTGGACAAAGAAAGATAACTCCAATTCATCGAGAATTTCTTGCTATTTCACAATATTGTGCAATTAGATATTTCTTGCTATTGCGCAATTTAAGTACATGTTTAGATTCAGCATATCAAAAAAACCCAAGAATTCAATTTTTGTTAAAATCAAACTTATAATAATTTTGGACCCTTTGGACTTTAATGTAGACCAATTTGAAAACGGGACCAAAAATTACACATTTAGATTTGGCATATCAAAGAACCCGAATTATTCAATATTTGATGAAATCAAACAAAGTTTAATTTTGGAACCCGATTTGGACCAACTTGAAAACGGGGTCAATAATCAAAATTCTAAGTACATTTTTAGATTCAGCATATCAAAGAACCCCAAGGATTCAATTTTTGTTAAAATCAAATTAAATTTAATTTTTGACCCTTTGGACCTTAATGTACACCAATTTGAAAACTTGACCAAAATTAGAAATCTACATACAATTACACAGTTAGATTCGGCATATCAAAGAACCCCAATTATTAAATTTTTGATGAAATCAAACAAATTTCAATTTTGGACCCTTTGGGCCCCTTTTTCCTAAACTGTTTGGACCAAAACTCCCAAAATCAAACCCAACCTTCCTTTTATGGTCATAAACCTTGTGTTTAAATTTCATAGATTTCTATTTACCTTTACTAAAGTTATGGTACGAAAACCAAGAATAATGCTTATTTGAGCCCCTTTTTGGCCCCTTATTCCTAAACTGTTGGGGTCTCAACTCACAAAATCAATCCCAACCTTTCTTTTGTGGTCATTAACCTTGTGTTTAAATTTCATTGATTTCTATTTACTTATACTAAAGTTATTGTGCGAAAACCAAGAATAATACTTATTTGGGCCCTTTTTTTGCCCCTAATTCCTAAACTGTTGGAACCTAAACTCCCAAAATTAATCCAAACCTTCCTTTTGTGGTCATAAACCTTGTTTTAAAATTTCATAGATTTCAATTAATTTTTACTAAAGTTAGAGTGCGAAAACTAAAAGTATTCGGACGACGACGACGTCAATTTTTCCGGTCGTATAAAAACATAATGCCCCTACGTGGGGCATAAAACTGAAGGCCCTTACAAGCCTGTGTCGCTCACCTTGGTCTATGGCCATATTAAACAAAGGAGACTCTCCAACAATGTAGAGGAGAATAGACTTTCTGACAAAAATCTCTATTTTGTTGATTTTGTATTACTGATCTTTTAGTCTGTTAACTTTCTTTGACTTATTAATAGATCTTGCCTTGCTGATAACTTTTGTGATTTGAAGCATTTATTTATCTATTATAATTTAAATCATATAAAGCATAACAGAAAAAAAATGTGACTCTCTCAATATCATAGTTTTCATGATAATAGGGGAACATGAAAAAAAAAAGGTTTCTCACACAGAATGAATGTGGTCTAATGAACTTAAAATTTTTGTTTTTCCTTTGAGCAATTCACTATGCTGTTGAATATTAATCCTCTCAAAAAAATGTTTGAAGAAATTTTCTGTTTTCACTGAATGGTAAAGATTGTTTTAATTTATCAGTTGGTAGTAAAAGTGATTATACATTGTATATTGTATAAAACAATGATTTAAGTTGATTCAACTACTATTCTGGACAAAGAAAGATAACTCCAATTCATCGAGAACTTCTTGCTATTTCACAATATTGTGCAATTAGATATTTCTTGCTATTGCGCAATCTAAGTACATGTTTAGATTCAGCATATTAAAAAAGCCCAAGAATTCAATTTTTGTTAAAATCAAACTTAGTTTAATTTTGGACCCTTTGGACTTTAATGTAGACCAATTTGAAAACGGGACCAAAAATTACACATTTAGATTTGGCATATCAAAGAACCCGAATTATTCAATATTTGATTATATCAAACAAAGTTTAATTTTGGAACCCGATTTGAACCAACTTGTAAACGGGGCCAATAATCAAAAATCTAAGTACATTTTTAGATTCAGCATATCAAAGAACCCCAAGGATTCAGTTTTTGTTAAAATCAAACAAATTTCAATTTTGGACCCTTTGAGCCCCTTTTTCCTAAACTGTTGGGACCAAAACTCCCAAAATCAAACCCAACCTTCCTTTTGTGGTCATAAACCTTGTGTTTATATTTCATTGATTTCTATTTACTTATACTAAAGTTATTGTGCGAAAACCCAGAATAATGCTTATTTGTGCCCTTTTTTTGCCCCTAAATCCCAAACTGTTGGAACCAAAACTATCAAAATCAATCCCAACCTTCCTTTTGTGGTCATAAACCTTGTGTCAAAATTTCATACATTTCTATTTACTTAAACTAAAGTTATAGTGCGAAAACCATGACAAATGCTTATTTGGGCCCTTTTTGGCCCCTAATTCCTAAAATATTGGGACCAAAACTCCCACAATCAATCCCAACCTTCTTTTTGTGGTCATAAACCTTGTTTTAAAATTTCATAGATTTCTATTAATTTTTACTAAAGTTAGAGTGCGAAAACTAAAAGTATTCGGACGACGACGACGTCAATTTTTGCGGTCGTATAAAAACACAATGCCCCTACGTTGGGCATAAAACTAAAGGCCCTTACAAGCCTGTGTCGCTCACCTTGGTCTATGGCCATATTAAACAAAGGACACTCTCCAACAATGTAGAGGAAAATAGACTTACTGACAAAAATCTCTATTTTGTTGATTTTGTATTACTGATCTTTTAGTCTGTTAACTTTCTTTGACTTATTAATAGATCTTGCCTTGCTGATAACTTTTGTGATTTGAAGTGTTTATTTATCTATTATAATTTAAATCATATAAAGCATCACAGAAAAAAAATGTGACTCTCTCAATATCATAGTTTTCATGATAATAGGGGAAAATGAAAAAAAAAATGGTTTCTCACACAGAATGAATGTGGTCTAATGAACTTTAAATTTTTGTTTTGCCTTTGAGCAATTCACTATGCTGTTGAATATTAATCCTCTCAAAAAAATGTTTGAAGAAATTTTCTGTTTTCACTAAATGGTAAAGATTGTTTTAATTTATCAGTTGGTAGTAAAAGTGAATATACATAGTATATTGTATAAAACAATGATTTAAGTTTATTCAACTACTAAATGTATTCTGGACAAAGAAAGATAACACAAATTCATCGAGAATTTCTTGCTACTTCACAATATTGTGCAATTAGATATTTCTTGCTATTGCGCAATACTGTGCAATAGACAATATTTGCTATTGCACAATACTGTGCAATTGAAGATTTCTTCCTATTGCGCAATACTGTGCAATTGAGAATTTCTTGCTCTTACACAATACTGTGCAATAGAAGATTTCTTGCTATTGCTGAATACTGTGCAATTGAAAATTTCTTGCTATTGCACAATACTTAATGCAATAATTTTGGATCCTGATTTGAACTAACTTGAAAACTGGGCCCATAATAAAAAATCTAAGTACACGTTTAGATTCAGCATATCAAAAAAGCCCAAGAATTTAATTTTTGTTAAAATCAAACAAAGTTTAATTTTGGGACCCGATTAGGACCAACTTGAAAACTGGGCCAATAATCAAAAATCTAAGTACATTTTAAGATTCAGCATATCAAAGAACCTTAAGGATTCAATTTTTGTTAAAATCAAACTAAGTTTAATTTTGGACCCTTTGGACGTTAATGTAGACTAATTTGAAAACTGGACCAAAAATTAGGAATCTACATACAGTTAGATTTGGCATATCAAAGAACCCCAATTATTCAATTTTTGATGAAATCAAACAAAGTTCAATTTTGGACCCTTTGAGCCCCTTTTTCCTAAACTGTTGGAACCAAAACTCCCAAAATCCAACCCAACCTTCCTTTTATGGTCATAAACCTTGTGTTTAAATTTCATTGATTTCTATTTTCTTATACTAAAGTTATGGTGCGAAAACCAAGAATAATGCTTATTTGGGCCCTTTTTTTTACCCTAATTCCTAAACTGTTGGAACCAAAACTCCCAAAATCAATCCCAACCTTCCTTTTGTGGTCATAAACCTTGTGTCAAAATTTCATAGATTTCTATTTATTTAAACTAAAGTTATAGTGCGAAAACCATGACAAATGCTCATTTGGGCCCTTTTTGGCCCTTAATTCCTAAAATATTAGGACCAAAATTACCAAAATCAATCCCAACCTTCTTTTTGTGGTCATAAACCTTGTTTTAAAATTTCATAGATTTCTATTAATTTTTACTAAAGTTAGAGTGCGAAAACTAAAAGTAATCGGACGAGGACGACGTCAATTTTTGCGGTCGTATAAAAACATACTGCCCCTACGTGGGGCATAAAACTAACGGCCCTTACAAGCCTGTGTCGCTCACCTTGGTCTATGGCCATATTAAACAAAGGACACTCTCCAACAATGTAGAGGAGAATAGACTTACTGACAAAAATCTCTATTTTGTTGATTTTGTATTACTGATCTTTTAGTCTGTTAACTTTCTTTGACTTATTAATAGATCTTGCCTTGCTGATAACTTTTGTGATTTGAAGTGTTTATTTATCTATTATAATTTAAATCATATAAAGCATTACAGAAAAAAAATGTGACTCTCCCAATATCATAGTTTTCATGATAATAGGGGGAAATGAAAAAAAAAAAATGGTTTCTCACACAGAATGAATGTGGTCTAATGAACATTAAATTTTTGTTTTTCCTTTGAGCAATTCACTATGCTGTTGAATATTAATCCTCTCAAAAAAATGTTTGAAGAAATTTTCTGTTTTCACTGAATGATATGGTAAAGATTGTTTTAATTTATCAGTTGGTAGTAAAAGTAAACATACATTGTATATTGTATAAAACAATGATTTAAGTTGATTCAACTACTATTCTGGACAAAGAAAGATAACTCAAATTCATCGAAAAATCTTTGCTATTTGACGATATTGTGCAATTAGATATTTCTTGCTATTGCGCAATACTGTGCAATAGAAAATATTTGCTATTGCACAATACTGTGCAATTGAAAATTTCTTGCTATTGCGCAATACTGTGCAATTGAAAATTTCTTGCTATTGCACAATACTTAATACAATAATTTTGGATCCTGATTTGAACCAACTTGAAAACTGGGCCCATAATAAAAAATCTAAATAAATGTTTAGATTCAGCATATCAAAGAAGCCCAAGAATTCAATTTTTTTTTAAATCGAACTTAATTTAATTTTGGACCCTTTGGACTTTAATGTAGACCAATTTGAAAACGGGACCAAAAATTAAGAATCTACATACACAGTTAGATTTGGCATATCAAAGAACCCCAATTATTCATTTTCTGATGAAATCAAACAAAGTTTAATTTTGGATCCCCATTTGGGCCAACTTGAAAACTGGGCCAATAATCAAAAATATAAGTACATTATTAGATTCAGCATATCGAAGAACCCCAAGGATTCAATTTTTGTCAAAATCAAACTAAGTTTAATTTTGGACGCTTTGGACCTTAATGTAGACCAATTTGAAAATGGGACCAAAAATTATAAATCTACAAACACAGTTAGATTCGGCATATCAAAGAACCCCAATTATTCAATTTTTGATGAAATCAAACAAAGTTCAATTTTGGACCCTTTGAGCCCCTTTTTCCTAAACTGTTGGGACCAAAACTCCCAAAATCCAACCCAACCTTCCTTTTATGGTCATAAACCTTGTGTTTAAATTTCATTGATTTCTATTTACTTATACTAAAGTTATGGTGTGAAAACCAAGAATAATGCTTATTTGGGCCCTTTTTTTGCCCTAATTCCTAAACTGTTAGAACCAAAACTCCCAAAATCAATCCCAACCTTCCTTTTGTTGTCATAAACCTTGTGTCAAAATTTCATAGATTTCTATTTATTTAAACTAAAGTTATAGTGCGAAAACCATGACAAATGCTCATTTGGGCCCTTTTTGGCCCTTAATTCCTAAAATGTTGGGACCAAAATTCCCAAAATCAATCCCAACCTTCTTTTTGTTGTCATAAACCTTGTTTTAAAATTTCATAGATTTCTATTATTTTTTACTAAAGTTAGAGTGCGAAAACTAAAAGTATTCGGACGAGGACGACGTCAATTTTTGCGGTCGTATAAAAACATACTGCCCCTACGTGGGGCATAAAACTAAAGGCCCTTACAAGCCTGTGTCGCTCACCTTGGTCTATGGCCATATTAAACAAAGGACACTCTCCAACAATGTAGAGGAGAATAGACTTACTGACAAAAATCTCTATTTTGTTGATTTTGTATTACATACTGATCTTTTAGTCTGTTTACTTTCTTTGACTTATTAATAGATCTTGCCTTGCTGATAACTTTTGTGATTTGAAGTGTTTATTTATCTATTATAATTTAAATCATATAAAGCATTACAGAAAAAAAATGTGACTCTCCCAATATCATAGTTTTCATGATAATAGGGGGAAATGAAAAAAAAAATGGTTTCTCACACAGAATGAATGTGGTCTAATGAACATTAAATTTTTGTTTTTCCTTTGAGCAATTCACTATGCTGTTGAATATTAATTCTCTCAAAAAAATGTTTGAAGAAATTTTCTGTTTTCACTGAATGATATGGTAAAGATTGTTTTAATTTATCAGTTGGTAGTAAAAGTAAACATACATTGTATATTGTATAAAACAATGATTTAAGTTGAATCAACTACTATTCTGGACAAAGAAAGATAACTCAAATTCATCGAAAAATCTTTGCTATTTGACGATATTGTGCAATTAGATATTTCTTGCTATTGCGCAATACTGTGCAATAGAAAATATTTGCTATTGCACAATACTGTGCAATTGAAAATTTCTTGCTACTGCACAATACTGTGCAATTGAAAATTTCTTGCTATTGCACAATACTTTATACAATAATTTTGGATCCTGATTTGAACCAACTTGAAAACTGGGCCCATGATAAAAAATCTAAGTAAATGTTTAGATTCAGCATATCAAAAAAGCCCAAGAATTAAATTTTTGTTGAAATCAAACAAAGTTTAATTTTGGGACCCGATTAGGACCAACTTGAAAACGGGGCCAATAATCAAAAATCTAAGTACATTTTAAGATTCAGCATATCAAAGAACCTTAAGGATTCAATTTTTGTTAAAATCAAACTTAATTTAATTTTGGACCCTTTGGACTTTAATGTAGACCAATTTGAAAACGGGACCAAAAATTTAGAATCTACATACACAGTTAGATTTGGCATATCAAAGAACCCCAATTATTCATTTTCTGATGAAATCAAACAAAGTTTAATTTTGGATCCCCATTTGGGCCAACTTGAAAACTGGGCCAATAATCAAAAATCTAAGTACATTTTTAGATTCAGCATATCAAAGAACCCCAAGGATTCAATTTTTGTCAAAATCAAACTAAGTTTAATTTTGGACGCTTTGGACCTTAATGAAGACCAATTTGAAAATGGGACCAAAAATTATAAATCTATAAACACAGTTAGATTCGGCATATCAAAGAACCCCAATTATTCAATTTTTGATGAAATCAAACAAAGTTTAAATTTGGACCCTTTTGGCCACTTATTCCTAAACTGTTAAAACCAAAACTCTTAAAATCAATCCCAATTTTCCTTTTGTGGCCATAAACCTTGTGTTTAAATTTCATTGATTTCTATTTACTTATACTAAAGTTATTGTGCGGAAACCAAGAATAATGCTTATTTGGGCTCTTTTTGGCCCCTAATTCCTAAACTGTTGGAACCAAAACTCCCAAAATCAATCCCAACCTTCCTTTTGTGGTCATACAATTTTTGTCAAAATTTCATAGGTTTCTATTTATTTAAACTAATGTTATAGTGCGAAAACCAAGAAAATGCTTATTTGGGCCCTTTTTGGCCCTAAATTCCTAAATTATTTGGACCAAAATTCCCAAAACGAATCCCAATCTTCCTTTTGTGGTCATAAACCTTGTGTTAAAATTTCATAGATTTCTATTCACTTTCACTAAAGTTAGTGACAATGCAGACGACGACGCCAACGTGATACCAATATACGACCAAAACATTTTCAATTTTTGCGGTCGTATAAAAATTGACAATGAAGGGCAATAACTCCTTAACGGGTTAATTGACCATTTTGGTCATGTTTGACCTATTTGTAGATCATACTTTGTTGAACAATGTTGCAGTTTACAGTTAATCTCTATATATGATAATTATTCAAAACAATAACCAAAAACTGCCAAATTTCCTTAAAATTACCAATTCAGGGGTAGCAACTCATCAACAGGTTGTCTGATTCGTCTGAAAATTTCAGGACAGATAAATCTTGACCTGATGAACATTTTTTTTACATTTTAGATTTGCTGTGAATGCTTTTGTTTCAGAGATATAAGCCAAAAACTGCATTTTACCCCAATGTTCTATTTTTAGCCATGGCGTCCATCTTGGTAGATGGGCGGGGTCATTGTATACATTTTTATAAAAAGATACCCTAATGATGATTTAGGCCAAGTTTTGTTCGATTTGGCCCTATAGTTTCAGAGAAGATTTTTTTAAAAGATTAAAAAAAATTATGAAAAATTGTGAAAAATTTACTTCAAAGGGCAATAACTCTTTATGAGGTCAATTGACAATTTTGGTCATGTTGACTGAATTGTAAATCTTACTTTGCTTTACAATTTTGCTGTTTACAGTTTATCTATTATGTAATTCATGATAACCAAAAACTGCAAAATTTCCTTAAAATTACCAATTCAGGGGCAGCAACCCAACAACGGGTTGTCTGATGGGTCTGTAAATTTCTGAACATAACCATCGTCATCTGTGAAACAGATATTCTATAACAGTCAACAATTTATGAGGGTCACTGATCTTACAATTTTCTAAGGATTGATTTCAACTTCACCTTTTGAAACTCTTGCTGTAATAGCTTCCTTGTAAGCAGCAACCCAGAAATCATGATAGGAAATATAAGCTCTGTAATATCATATCAACTGGGAGATATGGTCTTCAAATGCAGATGCTACTGAAATGATGCTTCATAGATAAAAGCACAGAGTTTCAATGTCCCCGATATTGCACTTATCTAATATTTCCAAGGGGCATAACTCTTTTCAAAAAAAGTTGATCGTCCACCATTTTAGAACTTATTCGAGATATTACTGATATCAACCTATAGTATAAGTTTTATAAAAATCTGGCAAGAATTGTACCCATGAGAGCGCTAAAAAGGTCATTTTCCATAAATGTATTATTTCCAAGGGACATAACTCTTAAAAAAAAATCGATCATCCACTATTTAAGAACTTGTCCAAGATATTACTGATGTTAACCTATAGTATAAGTTTGATAAAAATCTAGCAAGAATTGTACCTGAGAGCCAACGAGGCCATTTTCCATAAATTTAATATTTTTAAGTGGCATAACTCTTTTACAAAAAGTCGATCAAATTAACGGTGGTCCAAGGTCCTTGACCATCCACTGTTGCAATCGGACTTTCGTTTTGGTTACTAGCTACGCCCAACAGAACATCGATTTAAAAGAAAATAAAAATTAAATTTGCCGACCTTTTTAATCCATTGTCAATCTGTATACACCATCCACACCCTCCTATATCTGTATACTCCATCCACACCCTCCTATATCTGTATTCTCTATCCACACCCTCCTATATCTGAATACCCCACCCACACACTCCTATATCATTATACCCCAACCACACTCTCCTATATCTGTATACCCCATCCACACCCTACTATATGTGTATACTCCATCCACACCCTACTATATATGTGTACCCCATCCACACCCTCCTATATCTGTATACATTATTTCTACCCTCCTAAATTCGTATATTGTTATCTTACAGCATTTCATACTTTTTAGTGTTATCACTGATATTGTTTAAATTATATATAAATATACTAAATAAATAAATGATTTGGAAAATACGTTAAAGGTATAAAAAGTCATGAGAATTCCGAATGCAATTAGGTTATATCCGGGCACTCTGGTTCTAAACCTTGGTTCCATCTGGGTTTTCTGGTTCTGAACCTTGGTTATTTGGTTCGGAACCATGGTAACTGGTTCAACATCCGGGTTGTTTGGTTTATAAGGCAACCCAACTTCTTCTGGATCCATATGGGTTCTATTTTAGATCATTCTCATGTACCCGTTGAACATAACAGAAGATAACCGCAAGTCTCCGAATAAAAAGGTAAAGTAGGTCAAAGACGATTAAATTGTTTAATTACATTAAACATTTTAGCATCGACGGTTATGGAAGCTGTAAGGTATTTATCTTCTCATTTTAATAAATTTTAATAATAAAAAGGAAACTAGATAAAAATAAAGCATCGTGTAGATTTTTAAAATAAACCGAAGTATACAGTACATCGAACATCTTCTTATTTAATTCAGTCGTTCTGTTTTCATTTTTTTCCTTTACTCATCCCTTATTTACGTAAATATGTCTACAGAAGTTTTAAAACCACACAATTATGACATGTCGTTTATATGACTAACGATATGTGTATCTAGCCACTTGACCAGTTGACGACTTGCATATATATTTGATTGCACATCTATTTTCAAGTTCGACTGAATTTTATTTAATGGCTTTGTAATAATGTCGGAGTTTAAAGAAATGCACATATGTTAAGTATATGTAACAAATCTTTTTGTTCAAAACAAAATGTTAAAAGAGATATAAAGGAAAGTGATGATCAATAAGTTGGTAAGCTTTAATTAGTTGGAAAATAAGTTATAAAATATAATAACGTACAATACATTTGTCAAATTTGATACTCATTCAGTCATTGTGAAGGGCATGCATATAATCATTCGGCCAAAAATAAAGAAATCAAAATTAAGATTGAATATTTTTTAATAAAATTATGTGTACATGTGTTAATGGCTGTGCTAGTGGGATGTGTATCACCAGCACAATAGTCAGAATTCTGTGTAGGCACCATAATTTAGGGGCATAAAGTGTTCCCCTAGTCCGTCCGTCCCGTTTCGCTCTCCTAACTTTAGTTTGCCTCAAACAAATACTTCAAAACTTTATACACTATATATAATAGAAGCTGGTGCATGAGTGCCAATGAAAACTCTCCACAAGAGACTAATTGACACAGAAATTAACAACTATACAATGTAGCCTAGGTCACCACACGGTCTTCAACAATGAACAAGGTTCATACCGCAAAGTCAGCTATTAAAGACACCGACATGACAATGTAAAACAATTCAAACGAGAAAACAAACGGTCTAATTTATGTACAAAAAATAAACGAAAAACAAGATAGGCACGTACGTATGAAATAAGGCGGGGTTAAACATGTTAGCGGGATCCCAACCCTCCACCTAATGTGGCATGAGATGACACAAACACTAACAACTATAGGTCATATACAGCTTTCAACAATGAGCAAAATTAATACCGCATATAGTCAGCAATAAAAGGCACAGAAATGACATTGTAAAACATTCAAACGAGAAAATAAACGAACAAATTTATGTTTAAAAAATTAACGAAAAACAAATATGTAACACACAAAAAACGACAACCATTGAATTACAGGCTCCTGACTTACCACAGAAACATATATACCGAATAAGGCGGGGTTGAACATGTAAGCGGGATCTCCACCTCAACACAAAGTCAAATTTGAATTTTTTAAGTATTACTTATACCGTTCAAGAGTTATCATGTCCCTTTAAAACATATGAAGTGCTAACTGTTTCGTTTCCTTTCTCTTAAATAAGTCTGACTCAATCAAATGTTAGGAACCTAGCATTTCCCCATAACACGGATCTATTAAATTCGATATTGGGTCCCGATGGCGTCACTGTTCATGAGATTTTAGATGTAAAAAGTTGTGGTACGAGTACCAATGATACAAATGTCAACCCGGAGCCTTGAGATAGGAAAACTGCTAAATCTGTTGTTTACTTTGATTTGCCTCAACCAAATGTTTTGAAACCTATTCACAATGCTTATGGTCACAAAACGGTCAAAATTACGCGAATCCTGCATCTATATGTGGAAGTTTACTAAAAAAAATCACAAACAGGGGCATCTGTGGTTAATAGACATATTCTACATTTATTTCAGTAATTAGCTTATTTACTTGCATTGAATTCTTCTTTTAATAGACTTAACTTGCACATTTTTTTCCCAGGATCTCGGTGCAGTTTGGTAACAGACAGTGATATTTCAAGTTAAATGTGACCAACTTAACAAAGTGTTTCACTAGATTGAGCTCTCTGTCTAAGTGTACTTTAAAGGTTCTTAGAATTGAGTTCAGTTTATTGATACGCGTATATCTTCTGTGTGAATTTTTAAGATGTAAAAGCAGACTATCCATACCTACATGTCCATGAAATGAAATCTAGGGTAAAATGATTGAAATATTTTTCACTATCCATCACAACTGGCAGCACATGATGCGACTGAAGCAGTATATTTTCTTACTTGATTTTCACGGAAATTGAAGGATTTAGTTTCATCTGAACCAAACATTCTTTTAAAAAATAGAGAATGGAAATGTGGAAGCTGTAAAAGAGACAGTAACCATGTCAAAATAGCAGAAAGCAGTCAAAGGCCACTAACAAAATGTGTACCAGTTGAAACTCCAAATCATAAAAATAAACTTACAATTAAAAACATACAAGACTAACAAAAACCAGAGACTCCTGACTTGATGTCAAAGTAATCATACCCAGAGACTCACCAAATATGCAAAGGTCAAGAGTCAAAAAGTCATAGTCTGGTCTAGAGATCCTTGCCAAAAAACACAACCCAAAGCGGATTTTGAGAATAGAGTCATCGTGGTACACAAAACTATCAATATATCTATATATCTAATATATATATATAAGAAGATGTGGAACGAGTGCCAATAATACAGTTAAATCTCCATTTAATTCAAACAAAATATACAAGTTTTACAATGAGAGCAAAGGTCAAGCTCACATGAAGTTTCTCGTGCCAATAAACTCATCATCTTATGACAATACATCTACATGCCACATATTCAGAAGCAAGGTCAATTGAAAATTATATTTTGAGGTCAAGGTAATATAACGAGAAACACACTGCAACATAATGACATACCCACGTGTATACATGTAGGTCAGGAGTCAAAAAGTCAAAGTTTGATCAAGAGTTCCATGTAAAATATACACACAGCAGTCCTGCACGAAAGATCATTATGGTACACGTAACAATGTCTTATGTCATGATGCACTACACATGCAAAATATAGAAAACCTAGAGCAAAGACAGAAACAGAAGACATATAACTAAACTCAATTGAATGGTACTTGTATTTCAGGTCACTACAATTGCCTTCAACAAAGAATATAAACTCTCGCAACAATGCAAAGTTAAACTCGTCTTTCACTTAAGTTTGAGCATGATTATTTGCAACAATTATCTTACCACTGCTAATTGAGAATCGAGTCGTGCAGTTATGTCAATAATTGAAAACGGTAAGTTTAGACATTCAAACACTAAAAACTAGGGTTTACCATAAATTTTTAACCCAACCATATGATAGTATTATGGTAAACTTGTGGAAACACATGCTACAGTCATGAAATTGAATATTTGAAATAGTACGACCAGAACAATACAAGACTAAAGAAAGTAATGATACATATCGAATTTTTAATCCCAATGCACAAATTAGAAACCGTAGTTTTCATTCAAATTATTTATCTAAAATGTACGCTTGGGTTAAACAGTGGAAATTAACACTGTATATTTATATAAACGATCAATCTGGTAAGGAAATAAATAAATTATGACAAAGATGACATTTATCTCTGCCACTAGACAGCTTGAAAAATCTTGCAGTCTCCATAGGATCATCTCTTTCAAATTATCCACCCTCCCATATGTGTATACCCCATCCACACCCTCCTCTATTTGTATACCCTATTTCTACCCTCCTATATCTTTATATTGTTATTTTACAGCATTTTTATAGTTTTTAGTGTTATCACTGATATTGTTAAAATAAGGAAATAAATAAATTATGAAAAAGATGATAGGTATCTCTGCCACTACACAATTTAAATACAGAAATTTGAAGAAAAAAAATATAGTGTTTATAGGATCATTTCTTTCAAATTATTTTCTTACACAATATAGAATTATCAAACAATTTTTATTTCCTCCTAGTTGAACATACAAATATTGTCTAGTAATTAGTCTTTGTTATAACTGTCATGACAACGGATTGGTGTAAGTTTTATTTGACAATTTGTTTGTTTACACTGACTTTAATTACAGCAAGTATGATAGTCTATGTTCTTGTGTTTTTGAAGATTTTGGTAAAAATATTAATGGACTTCTCTTATCAGATGTTCATGTTTTTTATGATAAAATTTAGCCATTCAAGTCTATATAACTTTTTTCATATTTTAAGTCCAATTTAAATAATCATATATATGACTTTTAACTATAGCCTTGACAAAAATTCAATTTGACCAACCATATCTTATACATCATTTCAGTGATTTATTAATAGTTGAACACTGGGAATATACTATAAAATATTACCTGATGTGTTTTAATTAAGGGACTGGCACCTCCTTGTTCTACCAGACATCTTGTGATCTGTAGATGTCCCTCCCGAGCAGCACCATGTAAAGCTGTTTCTCCATCAATCTATAATATAACCAAATAACATGTAACTATAATGTACAATACTTGTCAATATCAATAATATACAATATATCCTACAACTGACATTAAAACTTGTCTGATAAACTAGACAATGTTGTGTAATAAATATAAACAAAATATATATCACATGAATCAGTGGCCAAAACTAAATAAAATGACCAGTCACACTTGTATTCATATTGTATATAGACAATTAATAAACATGTTTTGTTGTGAAATGTCAAGACTTCCATCAAACCTGATATCTTAAAAAAATATTTTTTTCAAGAAAGTGTGAAATAATTATATCAATGGATTCAGTAAAACAAAACAAGCAAAATGAGGCCCCACTTTATATGATACTTACACATATT
This sequence comes from Mytilus galloprovincialis, assembly GCA_037788925.1. NCBI lineage: Eukaryota > Metazoa > Mollusca > Bivalvia > Mytilida > Mytilidae > Mytilus > Mytilus galloprovincialis. The sequence goes on along the minus strand of CM075339.1, from coordinate 77,102,626 downwards.
TGTTCATCAAAATTGTCTAATTAACAACAGGGTTTGGTGTAGATTCAGTATAATCATTCATTTTAATAAAATATTTTTTTTTAAGAAACATGAAAAAAAGTTATATTTTCTAATTCAGAACAATAATACGAGTAAAATGAGACCCCACTTGATATAATCATTACAAATATTTGTTCATAAAACCTGTCTAATTAACAACATGATTTTGTGTAGATTAATAGTAATGTGATCAGACTAAGTAGATAACATACTGATGTTTTGTCGATCTTACATCCTGTATCAATGAGAACTCTACAGATCTCCAGGTGTCCTCTCCAGGCAGCCAATATTAATGCTGTCCATCCATCTCCCTGGAATAATACAACTGATATCAAAACTAGACAATGTTGTGTAATAAATATAAACAAAATATATATCACATGAATCAGTGGTTAAAACTGAAGAAAATGACCACTCACACTTGTATTTATATTGTATATAAACAATAAAAAAACATGTTTTGTTGTGAAATGTCAAAACTTCCATAAAACCTGATTTCTTAAAAAAAATTTTTTTTCAAGAAATGTGTGAATAATTATATCAATGGATTCAGAAGAACAAAACAAGCAAAATGAGACCCCACTTTATATGAAACTAACACATATTTGTTCATCAAAATTGTCTAATTAACAACAGGGTTTAGTATAAATTCAGTATAATCATTCATTTTGGTAAAATATTTTTTTTAAGAAACATGAAAAAAAGTTATATGTTCTAATTCAGAACAATAATACGAGTAAAATGAAACCCCACTTGATATAATTATTACAAATATTTGTTCATCAAACCTGTCTAATTAACAACATGATTTTGTGTAGATTAATAGTAATGTGATCAGACTAAGTAGATAACATACTTCTGTGGTGTCAATCTTACATCCTCTATCAATGAGAACTCTACAGATACCCAGGTGTCCTCCCTCGGTAGCAGACATTAATGCTGTCCATCCACCTCCCTGGAATAATACAACTGACATCAAAACTTGTCTGATAAACTGGACAATGTTGTGTAATAAATATAAACAAAATATATATCACATGAATCAGTGGTCATACCTGAATAAAATGACCAGTCACACTTGTATTTATATTGTATATAAACAACAAATAAACAACTGTTTTGTTTTTGTGAGATGTCAAAACATCCATCAGAACTGTCATGTTAATTTTTTTTTGTTTTTTTTTTAAGAAATGAACAAAATATTTATATCAATGGACTCATTACAATTCTCTGAGTAAAATGACATCTCACTTTATATAATTCTAACAAGTATTTGTTAATATAATGATTAAATCTGTCTGATTAACATGATTCAGAATAATGATCATTTTTTTAAAAAATAACTTTTTCAAAGAAATATGACAAATAGTTACATTTTCTGATTAGGCACGAGGAGACAAACAAAATGAGACCCCACTTTATATGATTCTTACAAATATGTGTTGTCCATTAACCTGTCTAATTAACAAGATAATTTTGTATATATTAAGGAATGCATATGTGGTCAAAGTGAAGCAATAACATACATGTGTGATATTTGATTTAAAACCTTTATCAACTATAATTCAAAAACAATTAATGAGAGAAAAAATACCTTGATGTACTCTTTTTCTCTCATTTAAACTGTTAAATTAAAAACATATTTTGATTTAATATCAAATTCAGTATAATGATATAAATATCAGTTTCCATACATATATATTATTATATTATGTTCAGGAGTAACTTGTAGTTATGTGTTTTATACTGCTAATGTACAATCTGTTATGTTCTGAAGTAACCTGTGGTCGAGTGTTTTATACTGCTTGTGTACAATCTGTCCTGTTCTGAAGTAACTTGTTATGTGTTTTATTCTGTTAATGTACAATCTGTTATGTTCTGAAGTTACTTGTATTTATATGTTTATACTGCTTGTGTACAATCTGTTATGTTCTGAAGTAGCTTGCAGTTGTATATTTTATACTGCTGGTGTACAATCTGTTATGTTCTGAAGTAATTTGTTGTTGTGTGTTTTATATTTCTTATGTACAATTAGTTCTGTTCTGAAGTAACTTGTAGTTGTGTGTTTTTTTTACTGCTTATGTACAATTTGTTATGTTCTGAAATAACTTGTAGTTGTGTGTTTTATACTGCTGGTGTACAATTTGTTCTGTTCTGAAGTAATTTGTAGAACTTTGTTTGTTTGATATTGCTTATGTACAATCTGTTATGTTCTGAAGCAACTTGTTTTTATTTATACTTCTGCTATTATAGTTCTAAAGTAAATTGTTGTCTTGTGTTTATGTACAATATTCAACATTTTGAAGTTACTTGTAGTTTTCACTGTTTCACTGTGCTTTAATTTTAAGTAACATGTAGTTTTGTGTCTTTTTTTGTTCATGTACCATAAAAGGCTGTATCTTCAAATGATATTTCTTTGAATTATTAAAATAAGGTAGTTTTGAATGTGACTATTTTACTTACATTTTGATAATCAATGTATGCTTTATTCTCTAGGCATATTTTCACATCTTCTATATCTCCCTTCCTAGCAACTGTAAGAAGTTTCTGTAAGTATAACATATAAATCACATTTAATCTTGATAATCAATGTCTGCACAATTCTGTAGACATAATTTTAAAGCTTCTTTATCTCTATTCCCAGCAGCTGTAGTAAGTTTCTGTAAGTAAACCGTAATAAAAATATATTGTAATGGATATCCTTACTGTTAAATTATGTATTCTTCTGTTTAGCAATGACTACATAAATCAGTAGTATCCTTCCTTCAAATAACAGACAGAGAGGAATTCTTTTAATAGCATAAAATTGTTGGGATTTATGCATTTCATATTATCAAAAAAAAAAAAAAACACAAAGAGTGCACACACTGAAATGTCTCGCCTTCTTTACTAATGATTGATATTATGTTGATAGTCCTAAATAAAAAGCTTTATCACAACTGTCACATAAACTTAACATTAACCAAGAAAACTAAACATTGACCAACAGTCAGAGCTCAAGACATAAATAAGTCTTAATTGCTTTTGACTCATGGAGGTCTAAATTTTTAAGTTTTGGGATTTGTCTCCCTTTAATGAAAGACAAAATACGACTTTAATAAGTCAAATATTGTTAAGCATGAAATAATTGACCAGAATAAAAAAGTTGCAAATATTGACTCCTACAAGTCGATAAGTTACCAAAATTGGTCAACTTCAAGACCCACGCATATTTAGAAAGAGGTCACGCATCTAAATCAAATAATGACAACATTGAAAGACAATGCTTTGTCTTCTAAAGAAAAATATGAATGAGAGCCTAAAAAATCGGAGATAATGTTAATAAACCTTACAATGCAAACACCTGGAACCAAACTTAATTAGGTAAAACACCTGTGTTTAGTAAGGATGTTCAATAAAATATTTAAATATAGACAGTTTAAGTACTTGTGAACTCTCAGACAGGTTTTAGCGGTCATAGGTGGTGTACTTTAGCCACAAAGTAAAATTATTTTTTTTCATCAACATAAATCGACCTAAAGAAGTCTGTCATTTTATGACTTAGATAAGTCTAAAACTGAAAACACATTTTTTGAACCATGAAAATGCGGTCACGGTCCGATGACACCTGCCAGCTAGACATGTACACCTTACAATCATTCCATACACCAAATATGATAGACCTATTGCATACAGTATAAGAAAAACAGATCAAAACACAATAACCTTACTGTAACCACTGAACCATGAAAATGAGTTCAAGGTCAGATGACACCTGCCGGACATATACACTTTACAGTCTTTCCATACACTGAATATACTAGATATATTGCTTATAGTATCTGATATATGGACCTGACCACCAAAACTTAACCTTGTTCAATGATTATGAAATGAGGTCGAGGTCAGGTGAAAACTGTCTAACCTTGCAAGGTACACACATACCAAATATAGTATTCCTATTACTTATAATAAGAGAGAATTTATCATTACAAAAAATATTTTTTTCAAATAGTCACTGAACCATGGAAATGAGGTCAAGGACATTAGGCATGTGACTGACGAAAACTTCATAACATGAGGCATCTGTAACAAAGTATGAAGCATCCAGGTCTTCAACCTTCTAAAATATGAAGCTTTTAAGACGTAAGCCGTCGTCGGATCACTATCCCTATGTCGAGCTTTCTGCGACTTAAGTCGCAGGCTCGACAAAATTGTTAACCTTCAAAAAATTATTTTTTTTATAGAATCATGGACTAGATTTGGCATATCCTAGAATTTTCTTATTTGTAGTATTTTCTGGACTTTGAGCTTTGTCCTTTTAAAGAATGTTATACACTTAGTCCTTTAGTTGCCCTTACTTTAGTCCTTTTTAAAACATGTAGTTGTGTTTTTCATTCACTAAGTCCTTTAATTGCCTTTGAAGACATGTAGTTGTGTTTCATTCACTTTGCCCCTAGATACTTTCTTATCCTTTTTCATATCAGATAGTAGAAATATCTCTATTAACTTATATAAAGAGATACATATATACATGTATGTAGACTGAATAAATGTAGATGGGGTATATAATAAAGTAATTAGACTGTAACCTAACAAGAAAAACTAATGTTTTGATTAAAATGGTGTGTTGTATCAGTTGGCACTTTATACCATAAAATAGATATGAAATTGAGAATGGAAATGGGGAATGTGTCAAAGAGACAACAACTCGACCATAGAAAAAAACAACAGCACAAGGTCACCAACAGGTCTTTTGTCCTATTCAACTCTCATGAATTAAACAATGCAAGAGGAGAGAACTTCTTTGATTTTTTTTATTTCGAAAAATTGTCCAATATTTTTTCTAATAACTCTGTAGACCAAAGGGTTACATGTTTGGCATTGTAAACAAGGATTCTGAAGGTACTACATAAATAATACACTGTCTCATACTGGAAAGATTTTTTCAGAGTTAACACTCATTTTTGAAATTCATTCAATAAATGTCTTACTGAAAAAACTTAAAGTTATTCAATGCTGATTCCAATGGTTTTTGTGTTACTAAACTGCTACTCAGTATAATATGATAATAAGCAGAGCACCCCCATGTTACTGACACCCTAACCTTAGAGGACATAAATGAAGTTACAGGGAAATCTGTATGTGTACATGTGTCACCCGTGTAATGCGTAGAAAGATTAATGTTTTGATTGCACCTTGATTTGACCCAGTTTTGTGGGTTTTTTTAATAAGTAGTTTTGTATTTAACATATAATTCTACTAGGTTTTATCTCAAATTACCACATACTTGTCTCAATTGTACAATAATGGAGAACACAACTACACATTACAAGGGGACTATTAATCCACCATTTTCTACATTTGAAAATGCCTTTACCGAGTCAGGAATATGACAGTTCCTGTCCATTCGTTTTTGATGTGTTTTGTTATTTGATTTTGCCATGTGCTTATGGACTCTCCGAATTGATTTTCCTTTGAGTTCAGTATTTTTATGATTTTACCTTTTAAGTAAATCTTACCTCATTCCAATACTCGATTAAAGCCTAAAAATACAAAAGAAAAACTATATTCAATATATTTTGTTGAGTTATCATTGAGGTATAAACTGTGACTGCCAAGTGTATTTATTTGATGTAAAATGCTGACCTAATACTTTTAGATACTAATTTCATTCAAATAATAATAGCATTGATACGGTCATTTATCTCAACTTTTCTGTACTATAACGGTCAACTACGAAATATGTTTTGGATAAACATGTTTCGTAGTGGACACTTTCACTACCATACAGTCATTTTTTACTCTTCTTCAATTATATTCGTGCAAAACAAATAAAAGGGGTTAGTTTCATGTAATTTTCAATATATATTTATCAACATAAAATAGGGTTGATGTCAACTGCGCAACTGTTTGTCCCTTACGAAACTATTTTTATCAACTACGAAACTCAAAATGTCCAATATATAGTATGAGTTCTAGAACGTCAACAGGACATATAAAAATGCCATAATGAGAAGCAGTTTCGTAGTGGACAAATGAAACAAAATCAAAATATCTAAGATTGAACTTTTGATTTTCAAACAGGACTCAAATAGCGATAATCAAAATAATAATTTAGAAATGTAAATTTTTCCATTTTTTGGTCTGAAATTCACACTTTTATTGAATTAAAAGATCCTAGACATGTGTCTTAAAGCTGGTAAATAAAACATTTGACATTCTTAGGCCTTGGAAAATGTAATAAATCTTCGGGTGTTCAATGGAATGAGTCACACCTTGTTTGTAGAATAGGTATGTGATCAAAATTTCAATGTTATTAGTGCAGTTCATTATTCATTTTTGTTTTTAGCGTCACTGATGAGTCTATTGTAGATGAAACACGCGTCTTGCGTATATATAAATTTGCAGTCCTTTTATTGATGATGAGTTTAGTCACATGTTTTATTTTTTTCCACGATCCCTATATTGCAATAGTAACAAAAAGGATTATTTTCATCAAAACACATACTAAACTGTATACTGATATTTTTTTCATAATTGTAAAACCAGATACTGAATGAGATTTGACCCATTTTGTAGCGGACAGAATAAAACATACGGTATCACTCTGGTCCTCAATTATTGTTTGCAAACAATTTAACTGCCGTTATAAAAGCAAAAACCTTATAATGTTTATATCCAGTCCTTGACTTGCAAACAGATTTTATAAAGCTGTTTATTCGCAAAATTTAATTAATTCATTTCGTAGTGGACATTTTGTTAGGGACATACCTTCTTAAATTAAAAGTCCTTTGTCAAAAACTGTTTCTTAAACATACTTTTGAATACTCATAGAACTTATATGAAGTAAAAATAACATTCATTACAACCGCCTTTAACAGTATTTTACAGTATGAATGTTGAATTGGAGGTCTATGGACCTGCCATATTGGTTATTTTGAATCATTCAAGCATCAATATCTTATTAATTCCTCTGAAAATAGAATGTTTCTTTGATTCAAAATATCAAATGTAGTTAAATATACTGACTGCACAAAATATCACTTGTAGAGATCGAAAACGTTTTTTGTAAAAGTGGCTGGGACAACAATTCACGTTTTTATTCCAGAACAATCAATGAACAGTATTCAATATCATATTGCAGATTCTTGAAACACTGCCTATAATCACTTAAACTAGTCACATTCAATTCATTTTTTGTTTTGTTTTATTCTTTATAAGAGCCTCTATTGGATAAGAAACAGAACATAAATATTTTCACCAAATCATGTTTATCTCGGAGATTTTAATGAAAATAACTAGTTTTATAAATATTTGATGAAGATTGAAAACATCCTGGACCTTAATTATGACGACTCAGCATACATTAACAGTGTACAATATGCATAGTTTACTTAATGCCCTGAATGCAAATGAAATTCATAAAACATGATTATTTGTAATTAACATTGTGAAGAAGTGTTTTTTCACTTTCTTTGAAACTCATAGATCCAAAAACGATAACCGGATAACCGGCCTTTTTTTTTTAAATCTTAATAAATTTAATATAAAAGTGTATTAAAATAGTTTCTATCAACAAAATCGACGTAGTAATTATTTTGACAGATCAATTGTCCTGTATATTGATTGCTTTTGTTAATTTTTCTTTATTAAAATTAATAAGAACTTAGACATGTTAGACAACTTGTCTAATAGCTCCGGGTAAGCTGTTAAGCATGTTAAGTAAACATAATCATTGTACATTTAAACAGTAACTTTAAAACAGTAATCCGATTAAATTGTAAGGTTTACCAACTTCATTATTTCAGATTCTTTCTTGACGTATTTACGAAATAAGATAAAAAAAATGTGTGCTAGTTCAGTGACAATGGACGTCATACGATATACATGTATACTCCAAAACATATAAATGAACCCAAAAAAAAATTAAAAAATACAAGACTGACAAAGGCTTCTGTCTTGGGACTGATTAGTGTATCTATTATTTGATCCCTTATTCGTACCTTTAACGTTAGTAAAATTTCTTATAATTGTGAATGACGATTTGTGACTAATTTCAGAAAAAATATATGAATTGGATTATAGATAATGAATTCGAATAACTAAAATAAACCTACAATACTAAATTCTATCATAGAATGCAAAGAAGGCTTTCTGATAATTAATTACAAGCAAGTAAGTTGATCTCCGATTTTTCATGCTATCATGTTTATCACGTAGATTAAAATCTATTGAAGATAAGACTCATTTTACAGTAAGTTGTTCTTTATACAGCGAATAGAGAAAACCATTATTGGATATAGAAAACAGTTTTGTACTAATTGTGCAGAACTAAACAATGATAAAACATATGTTTGGCTGTTCACAAATGAGCATTTACCCATTTTTATGTGTCTAGGAAATGATATTTTCAGTGTGTAGATATGAGATCCAAAAGGAAACAAAATATGTAAATGATATTTGATTATTATGAGCTGTGTTGTAATAGTTTAATGAGACACACGAGGCTCTGACCCTGTCCCATAACATGATAGAAATATTTAAGGTTCTTGTTTTTATTTTTTCCAATGATGTTGTGCATATTGTTGTGGAATGATGCCCTTCGTGGGTTTTATATTTGATTCTTATATCTCGTATCTCATTTATATATCTTGATACAGACTTCCTATGTCGTGTTTTTGTTCATAGATTTAAAAACGCCATGTAATTAGTGGGCGTCAAACGTGCCATGTAATAAGTGGGAGTCAAACGTATCACAATTTTTTTTCTAATTTTCCGTAAACATTATATATTTTCAATAAGGTCAATTTTGTATTTCAAATTAGCTCTTTTTTATCATTAACTACTAAAAGCCTACCCCCGAAAAATGTTAACTTGTTTTATTTTAAACTATAATATCAGTCTAACAGGCAAACATAAGATAAAGTATGAATGGTACTTTTTGTTTGGCTTCTTTTTGCTGATGCAATTTCAGGGGAAATAAATTTACAACCTTTCGTTGCAACGGTTACTTGCAACGGTTGGTTGAAAGCATAATCGAGTACACGCAATATTGTTTGATATGAATAGGTAACATATCTTTATGAATGTTATACCAAGTTGTAGCTAAAAATTATCTAAACACGTTTTATAATGATTCATGAAACATACATCGACATAAAGGGCATATATGAATTAATATCAAAACTTCAATGACGGCTCCCAGTTCGTACTACGGTTGGTACCGTAGCAAATCGGGAAACCTCATGTGGAGTTTGCTGATCGATAGACATTAAGCTAATATTTTTTTCTATCTGGCGATCTATTGCGATTGTTTTGCTCAGGAGATCTTCCACGTGTAATTAAAACGTTTAGCTGACTTTACAGAGTTATCTCCCTGTAGTGTTAGGTACCACCTTAAAACTACATTAAAAAAAATTTATTTTGGGGTCATTTTGGATTGATTTTAAGCAACCTGGTACCAATAGAAGCAGGATTGTCACAGGTTTGTATATTGTGGTTTTATTCTTTTTTAGTCTCATTTTCATTATTTTCTGTTAAGAAATTCGCTATATAATCAAACAAATTAAATTATTAAAAAATATTTTTTGTGTTTTCAAGGGAAAACAAAAACACATAAAACGAACCTGTTATCAAATAAACACATGTTAATATAGAACATTCTACTTCTTTTAAGGTCTCGCAAATATAAATTAAATCCAACCATACATTTCTAAATGCCCTCAAAATATTTTTTTGAAGTAATGTGTTTTTATATGAAATATATACATGATATACATGTAGCCTAAAAATGCAGGTGACAAATGCATAATCATTTGTATGGTTCATTGATCAACAGTAAATCCTCTTTAAATATGCTAAATTGTGTAATCAATAGGTCATCTTCATGTATATTTGGTGGACTTTAAGCAACCAACAATCAATCAATCATGTATATTTGGTGTATTAAATGTATTATAACAAATGAAAATATCAAATAAGAGGATGTGATATGATTGTAAATGAGACACAAGAGACCAAACAACACAGAATTAACTATACATGTAGGTCACCATACGGACTTCAACAATGAGTAAAACCTATTCTGCATAGTTGGTTTTAAAGGCCTCGAAATGACAAATGAACAATTTAAAACAATTCAAGTGAGAAAACTAATCGGTGATTTATGTACAAAATAATGAATGAAAAACAAAAATGTCTGTCTTGCAGGGTTTATTTGAACTGAACCTCATGTTCATGGATTTGTCCATTTCTTGAATTCTAAATGTGTTTCAAAATATTTGGTTGATGGGATGATTGTTAGAGAGTCTGACATAGGGTGCGGGCTCATTGGTTGATAATATTGCGAATAACTGAAGCCTTTCCGGCTTGGGCAGTCAGTCCCCACATTGTCACTGGAGGAATAAAATAAGAAAAACAAATGGTATTAGAAAAAAAGTTAATCATAATTTCCTGTCGATATGAATATCTACATAGTATGCCTTTAAAAAAATGTCAAAAAATGGGTTCAGAAATTCTGTTGTGCGGTTTGAGAGGAGTTGCGATGAGAAACTTTTACAGCACTATATTGCAGCAAATAAGTTCAAAGGGGCATAACTCCTATAAAAAATAAATGAATCATAATTTCCTGTTGATATGCACATCTACATAGTATGTCCTTATTATCTAAAAAGGTTTCATAAAAATCTGTTGTGCGGTTTGAGAGGAGTTGCGATGAGAAACTGTTACAGTACAAATTGCAGCAAAAAGTTCAAAGGAGCGTAACTCCTAGAAAAATAAATGAATCGTAATTTCCTGTTGACATACACATCTACATAGTATGTCCTTATTATCTTAAAAGGTTTCATGAAATTCTGTTTGAGAGGAGTTGTGATGACAAGAAACAAGACTGACTGACGGACGGACAGACGGGTCAAAAACATTACTGTGGATTCATTTATTTTCGTGGGTACCAATTTTCGTGGTTTGAGGAAAACTTGCACATTCGTGGATATTTAATTTCGTGGTTTTGGCAAAGTCTGCATACATTCCTTTAGAAAATTTGCAATTCGTTGTATATTTAAATTCGTGGTTCCCCTGTACCCACGAAATCCACGAAAATTGGTATCCAACGAATATTAATGAATCCACAGTATACCCTTTGCAACTTCGTTTCGTTGTGTATAAACATAGGAAGATGAGGTATCATTGTTCATGAGGCAACTCTAAACCGGAGACCAATTTACATAGAAGATAACAATTATGTCCCCTTTCAATTACCAATAAAACCATATACCACATAGTCAAACAAATAAAAGTCCCAGAAATTACTTTTTTGTATTTATTGCACATACTGAATATTTAATTTGTTCATACTGAATGGTCACTGGCAAATATTTCAAACATAATACGGATGAGAACATATAGAGAAGTGTCAACTATGAAAGTTATGCTAAGTAAGAGGAGCTAGATATAAAGACTGCCATAAGAAAAAGAATGGACAATTATGCTTGGTGCATGTATAGGCAAAATTTCCCCTTTTGGCCTTACGAGGCTTCGTATGTATACATCCAGCTGTTTGAGCACCCTGTATAATCAGGGAATCGTCTGTCAGATAAGTCATATGTCTATGTTAACCATACGATTTGAAAAGAAGCAGATGTAGTATGATTGCCAATGAAACAACTATCCACCAAAGTTCAAATTTGAAATTCAATATTATTAATAAAAAAACATCATCTCCTTTTATCATCACGCATAGATTAGTTACACATTTTTTGTCATTCACATTTCTTTGCCGCAATGACATCACTTCACTATAAATATTTTCATCATCAAGAACTTTCCTTACTATCTAACCTTTTAAAAAAGCATGTCAAAAATTAAAAAAGAAGTTAAAATTTGCCCGGCTAATATAGCGTTCCTGTGTACTGGGCGGACTTTTAAAATTACCATTTAAACTTTTCCTGGACCTAGTAGTAGTGTAAATTATTTTTATATATAAAGTCTTTAGTAGTGTTTGTGACTGACCCACACGCTGTGGGTGTTCCTAGAAAAATCCCGACATAGTAACCAAAAATTTTGCGGTCCTCCGCAAAGCATACAGTATTTAGGAATTATATCATAGGTCGGAATACTAGGCCAGTCCCAGTTACTTTTGACAGTGGTGGATCTAGGGGAGGGTTCCGGTGGTTGGAAACCCCCTTTTAGGACGATCAATTCTTTTGAATGGGAAAACATAGTTGGAATACCCCCCAGGCGCGGATCCAGAGGGGGGGGGGGGGTTCCGGAACCCCCTTTTTTGGGACGATCAATGTATTTGAATGGGAACATGTGATTGGACCCCCCCCCCACACACTTTTTAAAAAAATGGTTAGATCCGCCCCTTCCCCCTTTTTGTCCTGGATTGGGAACCCCCTTTTGAAATAGCTGGATCCGCCCCGATTGATCAATTTTAATCTTCATGTCCTTTTATTTCTGCAGGAAAACCAATAATCAATCTTGTGATATAAGTTACTGAATCCATTAGTCTATTATAATAATAACACTTGCTCTAATTCACTTAATAATGTTTCTTTTTTTTTTAATTTGAACTCGATTGACATATTCATAAATACAACAGAAAATTGCAAATCAACAAATAACAATTAGCAAAATAAGTAATAGAAAAAAAATCGCAAAATAGAAAACATTGGCCCCGAGGATTTAGATTATAGGATATAGTCTAGTGTTCAGGAAATCATGGAATTGTGATACGAGAAAGTTTATCAGATGATTTTCGTGCTCATTTACTGATAAGGTAAACAAATCTTTATATGAACATGTTAGGTGTGCCTTTCAAGTATTCAGTCTGTTAGAAAATCGGCATGTTCAAATTAGTTTTGGGGAAAATAAAAAATATTTAACTATAATTAACAAAATTTTGCAGTGTAAAATTATATCGCATAATCGGGAATTATTAAACTCCTATAAATAACTGGAAATAAAGATATTAAAGAGATTTATGACAGAAACAAACTGTTATAAAACGCCAAACGGATAGCTTGAAAAAGTACCCGCCCCGATGCCTTTAAAGCATACTATACGGGTTTTACCAGTTTTTGAAAGCTGTACGATGACATGCAGTTGTTTACATCGCTATCATTTGTTTACAGTTCAGTAATCCTTGCGTCATTGGCAAAACAGTTTCAAACAAAAAATCTCCAAGACATCATTTAATATTCAACCGATATTTAAGTGAATTCAAAATATGGTACGAACGGACACAAGGGGCGACCGTGTAAGATGAGAATGCGTTGTTGGAGCGAAGCGGCACCGTCGACGTCATACATGTGACTTTGTCAGTATTTATATATTCTGTTTTTTTTTATTTTAATATGCTTAAATCAAGTATATTTTTCTCCTTTTAGACTTGTATGCGAAAAATGAAGAAAGCACTCTGAATTTCTGACCGTTCGTATTTTCTGATTTGAAGAAGGTTTTGTCTCACTTGTTTACATCGTCAAGGGTGCTTTCATACACGCCCGCGTTCCAAGGTCGTCAAAGCTATTTTTTAGAACACCCCTGAAAGCGACCGTTTCCAAGGCACTCGTTGTAAGAAACATGCGTTAAGATATGCGCATTGTTAAAGAACCTAGCCACCTTAACGTATAAGACGTCTGCATGTTGTGTGAAAGCTACTACTGCAGCTATTTATGAAAGCTACTACTTTGTGTATGAATTGACAAGCAAGGCAAAATCAAAAAGGACAGAACTGGGACAGATACCTAATTACACTATACATCAATAAAATGCTTATATTCAGGTCAGTTCTCAATAATGAATATTTGCTTATTTTTCAAGGCGGCCATTTTGAAAATAGCTGACATTTTGTATTTCAAAAATAGATCAAACAAAATCTTGCTAAACGTACACCAAGTCATTCAAATATGTTGATTTTTGTGCTTCCAGCATGAAATCCTCTGTGGTTTATGCAATACAGGAAAATATTTCAGAACGTACGGCAGCCATATTGAATTTTGAGGGTGGTCCATAGCTAATATTGCTCAGTACACAAAAATGTACCATCATGCAAAATTTGGTGCTTTCCTCATTATTTGAGCATTTTTTTCACCGATCAGCCGGACTATAAAAGTTGTGGATGAACACGTAAGCGGCCACATTCATTTAAGACAAAGCCCATCTGAAAAGTGACATATTTTGGCATATTTGATAGATTTTTCAAATTCAAGATAGAATCGGAGTTTTTGTTATCAGTCAATCAGTTGAAAGCTTTCACAGAAACTAATTCAATCAACTGAAAAAGACACTTAAGTGTTAAAAAAAGTTAAAAATCTTTTGTCAGATGAATTTGAAATTTGAGGCAAAAATCATTTTTTAATCATTGACTCATATTCTAATAATTTATTGAGAAACATCGGCTCTGTTAGAATTTTTATTATCTTGTAAAACTGGGACCACTTGTGTTAATATGTCTTTTGATCGAGTAGAGCCATTTCGATTGATATTTTATAGTGTGTCTTTCTATTGTGAGGTTACACTATTGTTTCAGAGAAAGGTAAAGGTTTAAAGCTGCTGTAATTATTTGCACCTGTCCTAAGTCAGGAATCTGATGCTCAGTAGTTGTCGTTTGTTGATTTGATTTATCAGTGTTTTTCGTTTTATATAGATTATACCGTTTGTTTTCCCAATTGAATGGTTTAAACCTAGAAATTTGTGCGACCCTTTATAGCTTGCTGTTCGGTGTGAGCCACGGTTCCGTGTTGAAGACCGTACTTTGACCTATAATGGTTTACTTTTATGAATTTTGACTTGGATGGAGAGTTCTCATTTGTACTCATACCACTACTTCTTATATCTATTATGTACATCTGAACCAGTGACAACTACACTCCTTCTGGCGGATCACCAGTGATGGCGATACAATGGTTAAAACACATTCTGTATATATAATTCGTTTAAATTAAACCCCAACAATGTTAGATTTGTATATATGCGGATATATACCGGTATATAGCATTATCCACATCCATATAGGCCTATGTCTGTTGTTCTGCGGGTAATTTACTTTATAAAAATTCACCTATTTTTGTCATTATCGTACTTTTGAGTTAACTACTTATGTTTGAAATTAGTTGATACATGTACCACACACAGTGCCCACATGTATATCACTAACATGTTCTTCAAGATTGTTTGCTTAAAACAACATGAACAAGAGAAAAGAAAAAACATACAGTTAAACATTAAAAAAAAATTTTTAAACACCTACAGTCGTTGGACAAAAGTGAGTTCCCACTAAAAAAAATGTCCTATCATTTCAACTAAAATCGATATTTTTCAAAAAATATTCCCAAGTAAGTCTATCAGCAAATTTTATAAAATAGATACCATAAGATGCAGAAATGTCTGAAATTTAATTGTTAATTTGGCCATAATTCTAATGGGTTAAACACAAATGCAATTGTTTACGATTTTAAATTTGTTAGAATGCATAGCAAACTTTTCAAGAAATAATTTGTTTGTATTCATTTCTTCAGCAATTTAAAATAAGAATGAATAATATCATGGCCAAATAAAAATAAAGCTTCAAACCTTTCTGCATCTTATGGTATCTTTTTTATAAATATAGCTCATAGACTTACGGGGTAATAATTGTTGTCTTGACAAGTGTATTATCATTTTGTGCCTTGAATATCTGAGCATATACTACATCAATAAATTTCTAAAAATGTTCATGGATAGGATGTATAGAATGTCATGATCACTGCACTATTTTTTGTGTACCAAAAATGTAGTGATAAGCTTTGGAAGATTAAGTCAGTCCCACAAGGTTTTCATTGAATTTTATGCAATCTTTAACATGCTGAAACTTGATGTGATCTGTCGTCGTGTTGCTTATGTGATAACGAATCCGGTAAATAGTCTATTTCGGTAGATCACATTCATAAAAAGGAAGGGGATTGTAGTTACGACGTAAGGAATATATCTGATATCATTTGTGAAATGGTTATTCTATAACGGTCAACCAACTCTTTTACGAAGAGATGATTTCAACTTCATCATTTGGAACTCTAGGTTTAAAAGCTTCCTTGTGAGCAGCAACCTCTATCAAGAAAATCATGATAGGAAATGCAAGCACGGGAATGTTGCTACTTAGAAATGGAAAGTTCACAATTGGAAAGCTGAAATCATCTCTTTTGTCGTAAAGTTTTGTTTTCAACTGACCCTCCTTGTCAATTTCTAGATGTAAGTCAAGATAAGAGGCCGACTTATCTGTATCTGTAGTATCCTTTATCTCTAGTTCGATGGGATAGAGTACAAGAGTTCATAAACTAGTATTTTTTAGACCATATACTCAGAATAGGGGTATTTACATTGTTATACCGGTCTCTCTTATAAATTAGAAATATGTTTATACTACTTTTGTCTTATCATTTGTATCTTCATATACAAAAGAGGGACGAAAGATACCAGAGGGACAGTCAAACTCATAAATCGAAAATAAACTGACAACGCCATGGCCAAAAATGAAAAGGACAAACAGACAAACAATAGTACACACGACACAACATAAAAATAAAAAAAACCCAACACGAACCCCAACAAAAACAAGGGGTGATCTCAGGTGCTCCGGATGGGTAAGCAGATACTGATCCACATGTGGCACCCGTCGTGTTGCTAATGATATAACAAGTCCGTTAAATAGTCTAATTCGGTAGGTCACATTTATGAAAGGGAAGGGGATTGTATTTGTGTAAACGTTGATTGTCAAAAGCGTTTTGTATATCAAATGATATAAGAAGGAACAACTATTTTAAAGACAATAGCGTTAATGATGAAAATCATCATATCGTATTTCATCTGAAGGATTACACAAATAAGAAAGACTTATAATTCAAAGTTCTGAGAGAACTATTATTTTACCTGAACAAATTATTCTTGATACAATGAGTGATTCGGAACACTAACTTCTGCTTGGGATACTGACTGTGTCTTTTTCGAGAAAATAGCAGTTATTAGTGTAGGTGGCGGTGCCAATGTCGATACCGGTTATGGTGAATATTAACTCGTATGATGTCGGTTTAAGTTTACAATGATACTTCATAAAAATAACTTTGAAAAAAATCCGATAACTGTGCAAGGTTTTTCATAAGAAATTATAAAAAGGAAGACAAAAATATTTCTCTAATTCTGTGGTATCGTTGGCAATAATATACCAGTCCACCAGAGTCTAACCTACAGTTCCGTCATTTCGAGAACTTTACTTATTTGTTGATAATGTTCTTGGTATGTACTATTTCTTCTTATCTATATTAACATCAAAAGTCATATGAGGTTTCATCTACTTGTGTTTATTTATCCGGACTGGTGCTTTTTTCTTTATTGATGACATGTTAGTGCCAACAAACCTTGCTTAACTTTGCAAACTAGAAAAAATGGTAATGCATTTGATATTAAAATTAAATATGCATAAAACTTTACATAAATGTTTATCAGCTTGAAATCAAGATAGTTATGTGACACAAAGAGACAAAACTATACCTGGTCATTCATCCAAGTTGTTGCAAGGGAAAAAGCATCAAGTACAATATGGTTACCACTTTGATGATCACAATACAATCCCTCTTCAGCCTTTTTTAGTTGTTCTACCTCAAATGGTTTATCTTCTTGTGTGATATTTCCTTGATCACACATAAATTTAACTTGATAATTTACCATTACATCAAACTTTGATTTCAGTTTTAAAATATTTTTTATCAAGCTTGCATAAATACTTCTACAGACAGATTTGTCATTATTCCACGACCAAACCTGTAAACAAATTGTATTATTTGAATTGAAAATAACCAGTCTCTTCAATCTGTTACTGTCTATATCAAAAATAGCACTCTTGTAATATAACGCAAATAGCTTGTATTTGTCATCTCTCATATGCCGAACCAATATGTCGTTGAATATTGCTGGAGGTAAAAAGTCAAAAACTAAACAAAGCCAAGACGATTTTTTACATGCATCACTGTTGGCACAATATTTTTCAAAAATGGTGTCCAACGGCGGTGTTGACTTTTTGTCAATCATACTTGGAATAATGTAACTTTGTTCGGAACCTGACTCATCTCGTACAATAATGTCAAATTTAATCATGACTTCAATAACATAGTCTCGGTTTTTATTGAAATCTGAATCTGGTTCAAATGAAAGAAGTTTATCAATAAACGACTTATTTATTACACCTGTATGTTTTAGAGTTCCCCACTCAGGGCAATTAAGTAAGGTATTACGAAAGTCTGTTGCACACACAAGGCATTTAAAAGCATCTATAAGCCAACTAGGTTTGATAATAATGCAATCCCGTATGTCTTCAAAAAATATTACGTTACCAAGCTCGTGCTGATATTTCAGGAATAGATTGACCTCATATTCCTCGTTTATTGGGACAGATAACATTTTAGCCAACTGTATGATATCACTTCTTGATAAAACGTTTTTTTCGTTAAGTCTTTCGTTGTCTAGTTCATTTTCCAAGTGAATCCATCGCACTGGTTTGTCTTCTTTCCAGGTTGGTAAGTCGGCAGCTGCATGAAAGATACTTTTACGTAATTTATCAAAATCTGTTTCGTCGCCGCTTGTATTTGACACGAAATGAATTGCATCACTTCCTCCTCGTAAGTGTAGTCTTCTAACATCTGTTAGCATCGAGTTAACATCTTCTTCAAATTGTGTAGTTTTTACCTTCAGTGCCTACAAGTATTTAATAAAATGTATTCATTAATGATCGTTTTTCTCAGAGCATTACGTGTAAGACGTTAAAACACAAAACCAATCAACAATCAACATCAGATACTCATTAACTCATACAGCCCTTGGATGGTGTAAACTTCCCCAAAAAAACGTGTATGGTGTAATGGTGTATGGCATATGGTGCAATGGTGTAAGGTGTATGGTGCTATGGTGTATGGTGTAAGGGGAATGGTGTAATGGTGTATGAGGAATGGTGTGATTGTGTAACGTGCGATCGGGAATGGTGTGAATGAACGGTGTACAACATTTCATTGGTTGAAAACGAAGTTTTTTTTTATTTTAATTTTTCGGATTGTAAACATAAACAATAATAATAATCTTAATATTTGAAATTTAATTGCGTTATGGGTAATTTCGGATCGTGTAGATAGAATGGGGAATGGTGTATGGTGTAATGTGTAACGTGTATGGTGCAAAAGTGTACCGTGTATGGTGTAATGGTACAAGGTGTATGGGGTAATGGTGTATGGTGTATGGTGTAATGGTGTATGGTGTTAGTGGGACGTTTACACCATCCAAGGACTGTATACAGTCCATGATATGGTTTTCAAAAATAAACAAATTGACTTACTGCCGAGAGAGGTGGACAAAGCAGACTGCACCAGTTATTTTGAATGCGTTGGTTTCTTTTTTGTTCATATTGCTTCTTGGTTATTATCAGTCTTAGTTTATTTTTTAGATAATTTCCAATTTTTGTCCGCGCGAGGATTTTTTGAGTTACTTAAAGAAACTTTTAAACGGGTTGTTTACTTTGTTTGGTTGTCTTATATTGTACATCGCCGCGATATAGCCTTGTTGTGCCAATGCAGCGTAAAGCAACCAACAATCAATTATAACTCTTCATTTTAGTCCTGTCTATTTTATCATACAGAATAATTGACTGGATTGCCATTTGTTTATAACAAATTTTGTTATTTAAAAAAAAATGTTAATTGTAATGTCTTCATTGTTACTTTAAATTACATTATTAGATATAATATGAGGCAGGAATTACCTGTGAATGGGGACGAAGTCATTGATTTTTTTTAAAAATCAACAATGTTAAAAAGAGAAACGGAAATACCGTAACGTTTCCAATTTTGATTCTGTTGTTAGGGATTTTAGTTGTGACGTTATTTAAGTTATGACGTCATATTTAATGTAAACAAAAAATGCTGTCATCAGGTAACGTTTTTTAATAACAACATTTTTTTAAATGAATTAGTATTAGTTTCTTTCTTAGACTGATAAATATACATTTTATTCAAAGTCTCATGTAAACAAGACCGGAAACGGAAGTAGATTTCTGCGCCAATCCGGAAATTTAAAAACGCGACAAAAAAAAATTGAACGATTTTGAGTTCATTGGTACAATGAAAAATTCGGGAAATTTTCCCTTTTTTTTTTTGAATTTTCAACTGTAATAGGGGACTTTATCTACATAATAATGGTTTAGAAAAAAGAAAAAAATAATTTCACAAAATTGTCTACGGATTGATATATTACACAAATGTATTAACTTCATTGATTTCAGAGAAAAGCAAATATTACATGTTTTCAAGGAGAATTTTAGAAAGTACTAAAACAAGAGCCCAACCATCGTATATGCTTAAATGCGTTAATAACTATGTCTCTTACCCAAATAGATATATACTTTTATGTTTAATGTACCGAGAATTGGTAATTTTGAAAAAAAGTTATTTTAACATTTTTTAAATCATTTTTACTAGATTATCTCCCTTTGTACCATATAAATTCAACATATATTGCACAATACATTGTAATTGAACTATGGTCATTGTTACTTTGAATTAATTTGTCTATTATTGTACTGCTGAAAAAGAAACACTTACATTCCCAAAATTATCCACAAAATACTAGTTTAAATTCATAGATTTATAAAGAGAAAATGTACATTTAGGCATTTTTTGAGAAGAATTCTACAATGTACTTGAAAGAGACCCCAGCAAGTGTATAAGCTAAAATGCATAATAAAGTATTTCAATCGATAAAACAAAGTGAGTTATCTTAATATTTTTAATGGACCAAAGGCTGGATAGCTTTTAAAATATGTACTTTTTATGATTTTCTGAAAATGTTTTTTTACTGGATTATCTCCCTTGTAATAATCCACAAACTGTTTCTTGAAAAATGTATTTACTGATGAGTTTCTAAAGCTTTAAGACTTGATAATTCAATAAATCATCATCCTTTATCTCGTTATTGTTTGTATTTATAAGTTTCAGGGTGTTGAAATTGGTCAATTTCATACAAAAATACTGCCTCAAACATGGGAAAACTGGTTCCCAGTACATAACAGCATCTCCAAGCTGAAAGACATGGGAACCAGATGAAGTATTTTTAATATGAACGTCTTTCATAATGATGTTTAAGCACACAAAGTTTCAATCGAATCTGCTGACCCCCCTTGTGGACTGTTTTGCAGGGTTTTATGGGAGACTGGGTGTTAAAACGCCTAATTTATTGCTTATGTTCTGTAGATAAGAAGCCTATGTCAAAAACTTGATTTTTGGAAAATGTGACAACCCTGTTCCGTCAGAATATGTAAGGACGTTGCCAGATGCTATTGTGCAGAAAGATTAAGTAGTGACAGAAAATTTGCCAATGTGGAGATTGATGATCTTAAATTGTTCTTGGTATTGTTTGAAAAGAAGCTTGATCAATCACCTATTAACCCCTATAACGAAGAATAAAATTGAGAATGGAAATGGGGAATGTGTCAAAGAGACAACAACCCGCCCAAATAAAAAACAACAGCAGAGGGTCACCAACAGGTCTTCAATGTAGCGAGAAATTCCCGCACCCGGAGGCGTCCTTCAGCTTGTTTTAATTGAGATTATTCAAAAGTGATGAGGAAAGTTGTTTGTTTAAATTGATTTAGGGCTGAAAAGTAAAAAGTATGTTGTGTACAGAGTTGATGTTTGTATAAGTTTCGATGGACAGATTTTGGAATCACAATGTGAATGTGCAGGTATGGAACCAAATGCTAACTGTTAACATGTTGCTGCTGTTATATATGGCGCACATGTATTTTCCAGTAAAAGTTCTGTATTAGTCGAAAATACATGTACAGAAAAGATACAATTATTTCACAAAGTGAAAAAATACACTGAGTCCCAAGCAAAAGCAAAGAATATAAATATTCCAGGGGCAGGTGAAAGCACCAGTACTTCTTATGAACCTCGTAAACCAGAATTCATAAACAGTTCTTCGTATGAAGCATTTTTTAAGAAAAGCATGCATTAACTTTGCCGCAATTTCGTTTTCTTGCAAGCCAATAAATCAGCTTTTTGAACCTTGCAACATAAGAGCTTTAGTGCATGATCATGATTATCTTCAGAAATATCCTGAATATATAGTTTTAAATCAATTTGGGCTTATAGCTATGACTGATTAACAAATTTAAAGAATTTAACAACAGACATGAGGACAACATGCCAATACACAATGGCATATAGAGAGACAAAACGACTGCAGTCCTCTAATTTTGGGAGAATTTGCAACTTTACTGTTTTAAGTCAGACCGAGAAACAGTAGCTTTGGAAATTATTGATCCAAAAGTATTCAAGTCTTAAGCAACAGAATACGGTTAAGAAATATGAACAATTGCCATTGAATAATATGAAAGAGAAACTGAATGCAGTGTTACAGATTGTAATATTTTTCTTATTCTAAGCATATGCCATTTCTTAAATCCTCACCTGATGGAGTAGTATCAGATAAGCTTATCGTTGGAGTAAAGTCTCCGTTTTATGCAAGAAACAAGACTGTATCTGCAAGTACAGTGCATTATTTGACATTTTGCATCTCAATCATAATGACAATTACTTTTATCAGGTTTAGTGTCAGCTATACTGTCCAAATCGCCTTTATTGTGATTTTAATGTATATACTCTTTCTGACAGAAAATGTTTTCGTATCATGAAAGATGATGCATTTATAGCTCAAATGCTCACCAAGCTACATGAATTTTACACCAGGTACTTTAAACCAGCGATTTTGAAAAAAATACTTCTACAAAGAGGTATAGTTCTACATAATTAAAAACATGTGCACTCTTGTTCTTCAGTTTTGTTTGCAAAAGAGATGAAGACATTTTTACACCTAAACACACATATCTTTATTTATCAATCATGCTAAATTACAAAATGAAGCTTGTAGAATTTGAAATCTAGTTGAATTGTAATATATAAAACAATTATCTAGTCAGTAAACTAAACAGTTTTGAAGTCTACACAACTCTGTATGTTGTAAGTTGTTAAGTTTAGTTTTAACAGTTATGGTTGCATGTTAAATGACTTTATTGTCATGATTATATATTTAATACATGTTGTTAAAAAATATATGCTCAATTTATGTTTACTTAATATTATCTATTAAAATTTAAGAGTAATTTTGTTTTGCTCTACCTGTAGGTTTTAAAGATCAGTAACACAAGTTACACAACTAGTGTCATATGTGAAGCAGAATTTGTGCACCCTTCTTGGATACTAGTATAAGCAGTAGGTCAACTCTTTTAGACGTAATCAGTGATTGAAAGATAAACATTATCTGGCAGCTATATGACTGATACTAACTTTTTCATGGTTAATTTCCAATTTTTCAAGGTTATTGTCTTATTCTTAAGAAAACTATAAAAGATAGATTCAGCTTTAAATGGAAAACTGATCAGCAAGACAGAGAGTGTAAACAGAAAAAATATCAAAACATGTACATTGTACAAGATAAAAAAATATGAATCGATAGTAAATGTAATAGTCAGGCTTTAAAGCATGACATTCGAACTCTTATTATATTCTATAAAAATATATTTTTATTTAAAATTATATTGTATTCGATTTATAAGGATTGATACACAGGCTGGTGTACAGTCTGTACAGCTATAAAGTTCTGTCTCTCAAACACTTTCTATCTGGGTAATACTAGTATAGTTCAGAACTTCAGACTACAATGTCTTTTTCTGCCTATTTTATTGTACACTTACTACTTGCTGTAGGATTTCATCAAAAGGAACAATGGTAACATTCATTGTACATTTCAATAATAACATACATGAAAAAGAAAGTTAGTAGAAATCAGGAGTGGATTAAGGATTTTGCAAATGGGGGACATGAAAAATAGGACAGTGGTCATGGGTTCTTTAAGTGTGCAAGATAGTAGTATGGTTGAATATGCCACACGGTCTTATTGCCCTCATTATTATTAATACCTATTTTGGAAAATATTTTGTTTAAAATACTGTATGGCTGAATTCATGTAAATGAAAGGTCAATGAAGGAAAAATAAAAAATTAAATTAATAACGAATCAACAAGGATTTGTACACCATCATATCATGCATAATTTGCCTTGGTATTCAATAAGAATAATTTCAGTTAATGACTTCACTGATATTTAAAATGCCATTATAATGTATTACTATACATTTAATCAGATAAAAGCAGAAATTAGTCAAGAAAGTACATCAGTACTAATTTAGAAGGATGAATACCCAACCTGTCTAACTAGAACCATCAACAGACTCAAAATTATCCATTTTAGCCTCGATCAAACAATATGTGATGTATATCTTGAAATGTCAGTAGCATTTAAAGTCCCCGTCTTGGGAAAAATGAAATTTTAATTTCATATCACTGTCAATTTCATATGAACCTGAGTTTGGGAATAAAATAATTTATCTAGGACTAACATAGCCCCAGATTTTATTAAATATAGGGATAATACCAATTATTTATTAAATAAAAGAATCTTTCAAACATGTTGTAGAGAAGGGGTTGGTTCTATGGTACCACAATCAAAAGATGCTATTATGTTTTTGAGATCTTTTAAATTTCATAACATTTTTACCATAGTAATTCGTAGTGATGTAATCCTCCTCTCTGAAATGACTTCGCAAACGTAGACGTATTTTCTCGGTGGATTCCAGCTTTAGAATCGCGTTTGCCCTCTCCGGATAACAATTATCCATGCCTTCTGACGTTCTTTATCGACAGGAAAAATGTGATCTCCAATGTTGACACAACACAGTGTGTATTAGGCATAACTATTTAAATGTCTACACAATGCTGTGTAACCAATAACGCCATATTGTTTATCCAAGGGACCAATGCAATCGTAGATCCCTCGATTTTGTAATCAAGAACGATAACTCACTCCGCGTTCACATTAGGTTTCGATGATTTACTGCTTGACAAAAATTGTGCAACAAGTTCACGGTTGTGATATGAGCGTCACTGATGAGTCTAGTGTAGACGAAACGCGGGTCTTGCGTACTAAATTATAATCCTGGTACTTTTGATAACTATTATGAATGACTATCAAAATATCTGTACTGCCATCACGTTAAGTAAAAATAAACAAATCAAATCACCAAATATTGTGGTAAAACAATATGAAGCTGATCAAAATCAATTATTCTTACAATTTAATGTGTTTTTTTGTGGCGTAGCAAATTTATCACATATTTTTTAACTTTGATTTAAATCAAGGTAATGTCGATAGTAAAACAATGTGCAGAGCATCGTGAGTGACATCTTTTTCGACTGCTTCTGGGTAACTCTAAAGGTGGCCTTATTAACCTTAACTTGGAGTGTGAACTTTTTTTGAAATAATCTAAATATTACTGTAATATTGGCTTATTGGCCTCAGTCATCCTGCAATTCTAATATAACCAAACTTTTAAATTTAAAAGTAGAGATCATGCATCAGTATTTTTCAGACTGATCTAGTTTTTCTATTCGTCTCCAATTGTAATAAGATGAAAACTGCGGGTAATACTTTAACGACAGGGCTAGTTTTCCTATCAGATACATGTGTAAGTAGTAACCTCCCTTGTTAATGTGATACTGAAATCAATCGTTTTACTTTTACCCTCTTTATATGATATTTTATTTATATTATAGATCAAAACAAGAAAATTTGAAAGTGTTCGATTCAGTAATGTGGTCCATTCTGTCTACATTAAAAAGAATATTCACCGGTGTAAAAAGAAAGGAAAACATTGTATAACGTAAAACGAGAATATAATAGAACAAATTCAGTATATTGAATACACATATAAATGTGTTTTCTTGTTTGGTGACATCAAAAACGAAAAACAAAACTTGGTTTTCATTCTGTTTTTTTTTTCTTCGAAAAATAAAAAAAAATAAAAATGAAAAATAACTCTTTCGTTTTTCGTGTTGATTTTTGAGGAATAAATAACAAAAACGAAAACACTTTTGATTTCCATTTTGGTTTTTGAAAAATCAATAACAGTAAAAAACAGTTTGAGAAATCAAAAATGAGAAATTAAAAAAAACTTTCGTTTTTTTATTTTGATACTTCAAACGAAAAACGAATTAACGCAAATATATATTACGGTCCGTGAATATGCTTATTTATTCAAAAGCCATTTAATTTAGAAGAAAACAACCTAAATTTTATCAATATGGAATAATCAAATATATGTCTGTCACTTAAACATGTTAAAGTAGGAGGTAATTCAAATTTTAACAAACATTGATACATCATAACCATATGTTAACAAACAATATGATATAGCTTCATAAATATGATAGTCGAGTTTGTGAGAAATGAAGATTTTAGCATCTGATATTTAAGTAAAATAACAATGAATAATTTAACTTTAGGCAATCCGCAATTTAACGTTTAAATAAGGAAAATTCGTTTCAAAATTATTTCTTATTCAAAATTGATAACATAAGGTAAAAGTTATGCTTTAATCAGTTGTTAATGGAAACAAAGAGATGTCACAAATTAGCAAAATAATGACACAGATAAAAAAAAAAAGCAATCTACTTTTGCAGTTATGTGGAATACATATATGTTGTACAAATTTTGTCAAATTTAACTCATTTTAAAAAAAATATTTTAAATTACGCACCCGTGAGGCAACATTTAACCGACATTAGCATGTTTCTCTTTTACCATTATACAAGAACATAATTTAAGCATGTGTTCAATGGGTACATTCAATAATATTTGTTTATATTTCTATGTCTTCATTAGAAGCATAGTTTCCTTTGGAAACATTCCTATTTTAGTCGTGACTTTAATTCTCCTCAAATATGTAATAGTTCTCTGATTACTGTAAAAATGTCGATGTAATTTGAATAATTAAGAAAAAGTTATTGTTCTCAAACGCCTATGAAAATGAGTGCGTATGTTTAGACTGATTTTATTTTCCTTACTCACCTTTTCGTTAATTGCTTCAGATGTCTCTTTTCCAGTACAAACTACAAGAATAGGAGGATTTAGCTGAGATTTGTCAGTGGAAGTGTTGACATCTGTACCATAACAGTGAATATTATCAAACCAAAAACTCAGATTATCTTCAAAATAAAATGAATAATATTACCTTCATGATGCATCTTTAAATAATGATAAAAACTATACGCACTGGTTGTCATCGAAATAACATGTACTTCAACGTTTATTGTGAACCAATCACTCAATAGAGTAAACGTTCTCTTAACAGTGTACAATTGGTCTTAAATTGATATCAGGGGCCATCTTAAACTTAGATGAGAGATTTTGTGCAAATGTTTGGATTTAACACAATGTCATAAATTTGTGAGTATCTGGAACGAATTTTAACAATTTAATTATTATAAATACTTGATTATGTTTTGATATATACATTTCAATTTGAAACAATTCCGATCATCTTGATCGCTGATTATTTGTTGTAATAACTTGTAAAACGTATTTTTCCAAGATCCACGATTTTTGGATACGTTTAAATAAACATTTAAGTTAATGTTATTCACTACCAATGGTATTTACCATAAATTACCAATACGACAAATATTTCAGTGACTATGTCATTCAGTTTTGGACATTTAGATGATTGCATAATAGTTTGGAGCAGATCAGAGTAAATCCCTAAATTTAAAGATCTTAATTACTCCTTACATTCGTCGATTTAATTCACCATGGAAAAAAAGACACTCAAGTACCTTTTTTGTGTCATCCGTCCCATACAAAACGAAACATGACGTACTCTATAGTCGAGCGGATTGGTACTACAGATGGGTGCAGTCCTAACCTTGATAAAAGTTAACTTGGAGCAGACTTGTTGACTGCTTTCTAAGTTAACTTGAGAATTTTTAAGCAGTCAAGCTAGTTAACTTCGTCGTTGGCGGACCAGACCTACGGTCTGCTTTTTTAAGACTGCTGCAGACCTATCGACAGGTCTGCTCCAGACCAGACCTGTGGACAAGTCTGCTTTTAACCAGTCCTGAGGACAGGTCTGCCCCAGACCAGACCTGTGGACAAGTCTGCTTTTGACCAGTCCTGAGGACAGGTCTGTCTCAAACCAGACCTGTGGACAGGTCTGCTCCTGACCAGACCTGAGAACATGTCTGCTTGTGACCAGACCTGTGGACAAGTCTGCTATTGACCAGACCTGAGGACAGGTCTGCTAATGACAGATTGTCGTTATAAGAGTTTTCATATCAGGCTTGAGCTTTAATTGAAATATGTAAACAACATTTGCATTGTTTTTCCACAGATATCAAATTTAATTATTTAATTACTCGCTAGACTCTTCTAGATATTATACAAAATTCTCTTTTTTTTATTTGATATCTACATGTATTCTTAAAGGGAATGAGAGTGTTTTTTCTTTATTATTATTAGAAGGCGGATAGCAAGGTTATCCAACGCATCGGAACAATATTCTTATATCACGGGATATCAACAACATTGTCGACGTTGCTTCGTTCCCCGTTTTTCACATGTCCCTTCCTAACTTTATGCATACATTTATACATGCATGGATATTTCAGTGTTATTCAAGTTGTTTTCAATGGATTTACTGTTCTATTTTCCGCAGAATATTCCAACAGAATTTGTACAGTGTCCATAAGCATACGGTGTGGTATAACGATCAACAATCTCGTCAAATTCGTCAGATTTGTCGCGAGATTTGTCTTTGCCGATTGATATATAGGACGTCCGAAAATTATACCCAATGCGCACTTGAATGAAATAGTTGCCACTTGACGTTTAACTACATCAAAATCAATTAACCGACATAATGTATTAACAGTATAGTATACCCAGAAGAGAATCTCATATACTTTTTTTTTTATTAAATAGTACAAATGAAATTGGACATGTCAGTGTTGGTACTTTGGTGATGCGGTGGTTCTGTTTTACACACCATCATGAACTACTATATCTAGTGACTGTTCAATATAATGCATATAGAGATGCAATGCTGACACACTCAATTTATGCGGAAGAATTTTTGCATCAATTGTTTTCAAATATTATTGATAACATGTACATTTACGGTCTTACTAAAATGTGCACAGAAGTGCCAGGAGAAGACATTAAAGCGCTAGGTACCATTCTATGCGGGTATATAGATTTTCAAATAAAAGTGCACATATGGTCTGACATTTTGTCACGTATCAATATTTTGAATAAAAGGAGGACATGCTGGCATCCTTAATTTATGCGAACAATTTGTTGTTATTGTATAGCAATATTGCTGTCCATTCTATTATACATTGAATCCTGACATAAAAGATGTGGCTGATTTACTATGCTGGTATAAAGATTTACAAATTAAAGTGCACATATGGTCAGTTTTGGTTGACATGGTCATGGCGGTCAAATAATTTTGTTGTACAAGTCAGCATGAGGTATCAAAACCACTGAAATTTTTGTTACGTATCAATATTTTGAATAAAAGGAGGACATGCTGGCAGACTTAATTTTTGCGAACAAAAATTTGTTGTTATTGTATAGCAATATTGTTGTCCATTGTATTATACACTGAATCCTGACTTCAAAAATATGGCTGATTATCCAATGTGGGTATATAGATTTACAAATGAAAGTGCACATATGGTCAGTTTTGATCGATGTGGTCAAACTATTTTGTTGTTCAAGTCAGCATGAGGTATCTAAACTTCTGAAATTTTATTATGTATCAATATTTTGAATGAAAGGAGGACATGCTGGCATCCTAAATTGATGCGAATAAAAATTTGTTATTGTATTGCAATATTTCTGTCCATTGTATTATACATTGATTCCTGACATAGAAAATATGGCTGATTTACTATGTGGGTATATAGATTTACAAATTACAGTGCACATATGGTCAGTTTTGGTCGATGTGGTTAAATAATTTTGTTGTACAAGTCAGCATGAGGTATCAAAACCACTGAAATTTCGTTACGTATCAATATTTGAAATAAAAGGAGGACATGCTGGCACCCTTGATTTATGCGAACAAAAATTTGTAATTATGTGTTTAAATGAATTAAATTATTGCTGATTGTGGCTGCATAGTTCAAGGATGTTTACAACTAACATCATATATACTTCTTTTTAAAGATATACATAATAAAGTGTAAATATTGTTGAATTATTGGAATATATATTCTGTGCCTGTTATCATTGTAACCAAGATCGTTTTGATAATTGATAGATTGTCAGATCACAGATAATTTTGTGTTACAAGCAACGTCTTATGCGTACTTTATTTTCATATATTTGTATTTAATCCTGGTTATATAACGGAGTTATTAATTTTAATTTTTTTCGATGTTTAAACTACGAAACAAAGATATTAAAAAAATAATTTTAAAAAATCGATGTAGAGCGGTCCTGGTTACAACTTAACTTAGTGTTGAGCAGACCAGTCAAAAGTTAACTTGGGAACAGATCTGGTTTTGATTGGATTTGTTAAAGCAAAAGTTAACTGATGTTTACTTTGTGGCAGGACTGGTTTCGAAGTTAACTTATGTTAACTTATGACAGGACTGGTTCGAAGTTAACTTATATTAATAGCAGACCTGTTTCTAAGTTAACTTTTTGGCAGACTTAAAAACAGTCCTAGGACCAAGTCCGTTTTTCAAGTTAACTACATTTTGGTCATAGGACTGGTCAGAGCAGTCCTAAATCCGGTCACAGGTTAAATTTGACCAGTCCAAATGACTGGTTATCAAGTTAACTTGCTGTACAGGTTAGGACTGCACCCATCTGCATAGTATCGGACAATAACATTCAAGACGTAATCGATTTGTCGTATTGAAAGACTAATTAAACCAACAGTTATACCCAGAGGGTTTAATCGAAGGTGGAACGCACAAAGCAAAACAACTGAAACTTAAAAAAAAAAAAAAAAATCCGAAAGTGAAAAACACGGGTGAAAATTAAAAAAGAATACCGTTCGTTAGTACACACGAGCCGTTTTACCGAACGTGTTGAATACTATTAAGGAAGTTCGCTCATGTTTTAAATTTTTGTCAGATTTTCGGAATCCCCTGGTTTTATCCATTTGAATGCCTTGAAACTTTTTGCCAATTGACTCCCATTTTTCTTTTTATAAATCTTTAACATTTATATATATAAGCCATCTGTAAAAGTCTTATAAAAAGACTATTTTTTAAAAGTTTTTGAGAACTTAAACATGTCAATGATAAAGCTATGAAACATCAAGAGAGAACATGTCCCAGTCAAAATTTTGATTGCTTTTGTCTGAAAAACAAGCACATTGACCTGTATTTTATGTTTGCTCCTTTGTCAATCCGCTATCAATATAGTGGTATGAAAAGCTTGTTATTTTGAAATTGATTAGCGAATTCCTTTAAATCGAACCTTCCACTTCTACATGAAAGTGAAACCATGAAACAATTGATACCGGAATACCGGAATAAAACATGATTTACAGCAGCATACAACCTGACATCTTAAAGACACACTTAACCAGAGCTCTACTCGAACCGAATGTTAGTGAGTTTGTAATAAAATCTAGCGGAGACTCAAGACACAATTTTTGCGGTCAAGGTTTAAAATATTTGGAAACGGGAAAAATGAAATCTTTTGAAAATGGAAGAAATTTCAAGTGAACGCCAATATGAAGGACAACAAACCGTATTTACTGCATCACATTTCCTGGTTGTCACGAAAATTATATTGGACAGCACGGGAAAAGTCTCTGTGAACGGATGCACGTTTATATATTTAACAAAAACACAATACAGAAAACTCGCCAGTTAGTGCCTACCCTGACTGTACCGAAAGCTTAATTTTTATGAAGCCAGGTGGTCGTGTGGTCTAGCGCGCCGGTTACTGTGCAGGCGATTTGATGTCACGATATCTCAGTAGCATGGGTTCGAATCCCGGCGAGCGAAGAACAAACACTTTGCGAAAGCAAATTTACAGATCTAACATTGCTGGGTTGATGTTTAGACTAGTTTTATATACAGAATGTACACAGCCATGTATCACCATCACTGCTGGTGATCCGATGGATACATCTGTTGTAGAGTTGTCACTGGTTCAGACGTACTTATAAATATAATTAGTTCTGTGATTGTATCTTACATTAATTTGTAGGATCCTTTACCTTAGATAATTTACAGATGGTGCGGTCCTAACCTTGACAAAAATTAACTTAGAGCAGACTTGTTGACTGCTTTCTAAGTTAACTTGATAATTTTAACCAGACAAGCAAGTTAACTTCGTCGTTGGTAGACCAGACCTACGGTCTGCTTTTTTAGGACCGCTGCAGACCTACTGACAGGTCTGCTCCAGACCAGACCTGTGGACAAGTCTGCTTTTGATCAGTCCTGAGGACATATCTGTCCCAGACCAGACCTGTGGACAGGTCTTCTGACTAGACCTGAGGACAAGTCTGCTATTGAACCGACCTAGGGACAAGTCTTCTCAGGACTGATTTTCGTGTTTAGGAGTTTCCATATCAGACTTGAGCTTTAATTAAAATATGTCAACAACATTCGATTTTTTTCCCCCAAATCACTATTTGTTTTACTCGCTAGACTCTCCTAGATATTATACTAATCAACAACATTCCTTTTTTTATTATTTTATATATTTTTTTATATACATACAACAATGGCTATACAATCACATAGAGCTATCATAAAGGAAATGAGGTCTTTTTATTAGAAGGCGGATAGAAAGGTTATCCAACGCATCGTTGCTTCGTTCCCCGGATTTTACCTGTCTCTTCCTAAAATGTTACTTAATGCATTTATAAATATACATGCATGGATATTTCATTGTTATTCAACCTGTTTGCATGGGATTAACTATTCTATTTTCCGCAGAATATTCTTACGAAAATTGTACAGTGTTCGGATACATACGGTGTGTGTCAGATTTGTCGAGAGATTTGTCTTTTCCGATAAATTGATGTATGGGACGTCCCAAAATTATACTCAATGCACATGTGCACTTAAATGAAATAGTTGCCACTTGACCTTAAACTACAAACAAAATCAATCAACCGACATAATAGATTAACAGTATACTATTCCAAGAAGAGAACCTTATATACTTTTGTATATTAAAAAGTACAAATGAATTCAGACATGTCAGATGATGCAGCTTGATAGTTTTGTTTTACAGACCATCCTGAACTACTATATCTAGTGACTGTTCAATATTATGATTACAGAGATGAAATGCTGACACTCTAAATATATTCAGGAAAAAAATACACTTATTGTTTTCCAATATAATTGCTTATACATTTGCTGTCCTACTAAAATGTGAACAGGAGTGCCAGGAAAAAGCGCCAGTTACATATCAATATTTTGAATAAAAGGAGGACATTCTGGCATCCCAAATTGATGCGAACTATATAAATTGAAGTACACATGTGGTCAGTTTTGGTGGACGCAGTCAAATAATTTTGTTGCACAAGTCAGCATGAGGTATCAAAACTACTGAAATTTTGCTACGTATCAATGCATTGAATAAAAGGAGGACATGCTGGCACCCTTAATTCATGTGAACAAAAATGTGTTGTTATTGTATTGCAATATTGCTGTCCATTGTATTATACATTGAGTCCTGACATAAAAAAAAATATGGCTGATTTACTATGCGGGTACAAATTAAAATACACATGTGGTTAGTTTTGGTGGACGCGGTCATATAATTTTGTTATACAATTCAACTTGAGATATTAAAACTATCGAAATTGTGTTAGGTATCAATATTTTGAGTAAAAGAAGTACATTCTAGCATCCTTAATGTGTGCAAGCAACCATTTGTTGTTATTGTATTGCAATATTGCTGTCCATTGTACATTGTTGAATTTAACACTGAGTCCTGCCATAAAAAAATCAGGCTGATTTACTATGCAGGTATATAGATTTACAAATTAAAGTACAAATGTGGTCAGTTTTGGTGGACACGGTCAAATAATATTTTTGTACAAGTCAGCATGAGATATTAAAACTACTGAAATTTTGTTACGTATTAATATTTTGAATAAAAGGAGGACATGCTGGCACCCTTAATATATGCAAACAAAAATTGTTTGCTAATGTATTGCAATATTGCTGTCCATTGTTTTATACATTGAATCCTGACATAAAAAAATATGGCTGATTTACTATGAAGGTATATAGATTTACAAAATAGAGTGCACACATGGTCAGTTTTAGCAAATGTTAAGTTGATGCAGTCAAATAATTTTGTTGTACAAGTCAGCATGAAGTATCAAAACTATTGTATAATACATTGAATCCTGACATAAAAAGAAATATGGCTGCTTTACTATGCGGGTATATAAATTTACAAATTAAAGTACACATGTGGTTAGTTTTGGTTGACGCGGTCATATAACTTTGTTATACAATTCAACTTCAGATATTAAAACTACTGAAATTTTGTTAGGTATCAATATTTTGAGTAAAATAAGGACATTCTAGCACCCTTAATTTATGCAAACAAACATTTGTTGTCATTGTACATTGTTGTATTAAACGTTGAGTCCTGACATAAAAAATATGGCTGATTTACTATGCGGGTATATAGATTTACAAACTAAAGTACACATGTGGTCAGTTTTTGTGGACACGGTCAAATATTTTTTTTGTACAAGTTAGCATGATATATTAAATCTACTGTAATTTTGTTACGTATCAACATGTTGAATAAAAGGAGGACATGCTTGCACCCTAAATTCATGCAAACAAAAATTTGTTGTGCTTGTATTGCAATATTGCTATCCATTGTATTAAACATTGAGTCCTGACATAAAAAAAATATGACTGATTTACCATGAGGGTATATAGATTTACAAATCAAAGTGCACATATGGTCAGTTTTGGTCAATGCGGTCAAATAATTTTGTTGTACAAGTCAACATAAGATATTAAAACTACTGACATTTTGTTTCGTATTAATATTTTGAATAAAAGGAGGACATGCTGGCACCTTTAATTTATGCAAACAAAATGTGTTGTTAATGTATTGCAATATTGCTGTCCATTGTTATATACATTGAATCCTGACATAAAATTTATGGCTGATTTACTATGAGGGTATATAGATTAACAAATCAGAGTGCACATATGGTCAGTTTTAGCAAATGTTTAGTTGATGCAGTCAAAAAATTTTGTTGTACAAGTCAGCATGAGGTATCTAAACTACTGATTTTTTTACGTATCAACATTTTGAATAAAAGGAGGACATGCTGGTACCCTTAATTTATGCGAACAAAAATTTGTTGTTATTGTATTGCAATATTGCTGTCCATTGTATTATACATTGAATCCTGACATAAAACATATGGCTGATTTCCTATGCGGGTATATAGATTTACAAATAAAAGTGCACATATGGTCAGTTTTGGTCAACGCTATCAAATAATTTTGTTGCAAAAGTCAGCATGAGGTATCAAAACTACTAAAATGTTGTTACGTATACAAATTTTAGAAAAAAAGAGGACATGCTGGCACCCTAATTTATGCGAACAAAAAGGAGTAGGTCCGGTAAGGACCGATTTAGGCCTCAAATTTCAGTTTAATCTGACGAAAGATTTTGACCATTTTTTAAACACTTAAGTGTCTATTTCATATGATACTATTAATTTATGTGAGAGATTTTAACTTTATTAGTCATTAAAAACGATCCGATTAAAGCTCAAATATGAAAAATCTACCAAATATGCGAAAACATGTCACTTTTCAGATGGGTTTTGTCAAAAACGAAAGTGGCTGCATCCGTGTTCATCCTCAATCTTTATATATGTTATGTATTATCATTAAATACAACTTCCATTTCAATATTTTGGATGAACACGAATGCGGCCACTTTCGTTTTACACGGAAACCGTCTAAAATTTAAGTAAAATGCTGGAATTGTTAAGATTTCAGTAATTTAGCAAGACTTAATGGTGCTAGTACTCAATATATGTGCATTGTATTGTCATAAACGGCCCATATTTATGTAGCAGCACCATTCTACTATCCAATGAATAACTAAAATTTTACATTTTAACAATTTTGTAAAACTGCTATATTTTGGGGCCAAAAAGGGGTCTTACTGGACCTACTCCGTTGAAAAAATATGGCAGATTTACTATGCGGGTATAAAGATTTACAAATGAAAGTGCACATTTAGTCAGTTTTGGTCAACCCGGTCAAATAATTTTGTTGTAGAAGTCAACATGAGATATTAAAACTACTGACATTTTGTTTCGTATTAATATTTTGAATAAAAGGAGGACATGCTGGCACCTTTAATTTATGCAAACAAAATGTGTTGTTAATGTATTGCAATATTGCTGTCCATTGTTATATACATTGAATCCTGACATAAAATTTATGGCTGATTTACTATGAGGGTATATAGATTAACAAATCAGAGTGCACATATGGTCAGTTTTAGCAAATGTTTAGTTGATGCAGTCAAAAAATTTTGTTGTACAAGTCAGCATGAGGTATCTAAACTACTGATTTTTTTACGTATCAACATTTTGAATAAAAGGAGGACATGCTGGTACCCTTAATTTATGCGAACAAAAATTTGTTGTTATTGTATTGCAATATTGCTGTCCATTGTATTATACATTGAATCCTGACATAAAACATATGGCTGATTTCCTATGCGGGTATATAGATTTACAAATAAAAGTGCACATATGGTCAGTTTTGGTCAACGCTATCAAATAATTTTGTTGCAAAAGTCAGCATGAGGTATCAAAACTACTAAAATTTTGTTACGTATAAAAATTTTAGATAAAAGGAGGACATGCTGGCACCCTAATTTATGCGAACAAAAAGGAGTAGGTCCGGTAAGGACCGATTTAGGCCTCAAATTTCAGTTTAATCTGACGAAAGATTTTGACCATTTTTTAAACACTTAAGTGTCTAT
This sequence comes from Mytilus galloprovincialis, assembly GCA_037788925.1. NCBI lineage: Eukaryota > Metazoa > Mollusca > Bivalvia > Mytilida > Mytilidae > Mytilus > Mytilus galloprovincialis. Next base: position 77,065,664 of record CM075339.1, on the reverse strand, counting down.
TTCATATGATACTATTAATTTATGTGAGAGATTTTAACTTTATTAGTCATTAAAAACGATCCGATTAAAGCTCAAATATGAAAAATCTACCAAATATGCGAAAAAATGTCACTTTTCAGATGGGTTTTGTCAAAAACGAAAGTGGCTGCATCCGTGTTCATCCTCAATCTTTATATATGTTATGTATTATCATTAAATACAACTTCCATTTCAATATTTTGGATGAACACGAATGCGGCCACTTTCGTTTTACACGGAAACCGTCTAAAATTTAAGTAAAATGCTGGAATTGTTAAGATTTCAGTAATTTAGCAAGACTTAATGGTGCTAGTACTCAATATATGTGCATTGTATTGTCATAAACGGCCCATATTTATGTAGCAGCACCATTCTACTATCCAATGAATAACTAAAATTTTACATTTTAACAATTTTGTAAAACTGCTATATTTTGGGGCCAAAAAGGGGTCTTACTGGACCTACTCCGTTGAAAAAATATGGCAGATTTACTATGCGGGTATAAAGATTTACAAATGAAAGTGCACATTTAGTCAGTTTTGGTCAACCCGGTCAAATAATTTTGTTGTACAAGTCAACATGAGATATTAAAACTACTGACATTTTGTTTCGTATTAATATTTTGAATAAAAGGAGGACATGCTGGCACCTTTAATTTATGCAAACAAAATGTGTTGTTAATGTATTGCAATATTGCTGTCCATTGTTATATACATTGAATCCTGACATAAAATTTATGGCTGATTTACTATGAGGGTATATAGATTAACAAATCAGAGTGCACATATGGTCAGTTTTAGCAAATGTTTAGTTGATGCAGTCAAAAAATTTTGTTGTACAAGTCAGCATGAGGTATCTAAACTACTGATTTTTTTACGTATCAACATTTTGAATAAAAGGAGGACATGCTGGTACCCTTAATTTATGCGAACAAAAATTTGTTGTTATTGTATTGCAATATTGCTGTCCATTGTATTATACATTGAATCCTGACATAAAACATATGGCTGATTTCCTATGCGGGTATATAGATTTACAAATAAAAGTGCACATATGGTCAGTTTTGGTCAACGCTATCAAATAATTTTGTTGCAAAAGTCAGCTTGAGGTCTCAAAACTACTAAAATTTTGTTACGTATAAAATTTTAAATAAAAGGAGGACATGTTGGCACCCTAATTTATGCGAACAAAAAGGAGTAGGTCCGGTAAGGACCGATTTAGGCCTCAAATTTCAGTTTAATCTGACGAAAGATTTTGACCATTTTTTAAACACTTAAGTGTCTATTTCATATGATACTATTAATTTATGTGAGAGATTTTAACTTTATTAGTCATTAAAAACGATCCGATTAAAGCTCAAATATGAAAAATCTACCAAATATGCGAAAAAATGTCACTTTTCAGATGGGTTTTGTCAAAAACGAAAGTGGCCGCATCCGTGTTCATCATCAATCTTTATATATGTTATGTATTATCATTAAATACAACTTCCATTTCAATATTTTGGATGAACACGAATGCGGCCACTTTCGTTTTACACGGAAACCGTCTAAAATTTAAGTAAAATGCTGGAATTGTTAAGATTTCAGTAATTTAGCAAGACTTAATGGTGCTAGTACCCAATATATGTGCATTGTATTGTCAAAAACGGCCCGTATTTATGTAGCAGCACCATTCTACTATCCAATGAATAACTAAAAGTTTACATTTTAACAATTTTGTAAAACTGCTATATTTTGAGGCCAAAAAGGGGTCTTACTGGACCTACTCCGTTGAAAAAATATGGCAGATTTACTATGCGGGTATAAAGATTTACAAATGAAAGTGCACATTTAGTCAGTTTTGGTCAACCCGGTCAAATAATTTTGTTGCACAAGTCAGCAAGAGGTATCAAAACTACTGAAATTTTTTTACGTATCAACATTTTGAATAAAAGGAGGACATGCTGGCACTTTAAATTAATGCAAACAAAAATTTGTTGTTATTGTATTGCAATATTGCTGACCATTGTATTAAACATTGAGTCCTGACATCAAAAAAATATGGCTGATTAATACTATGCGGGTATATAGATTTACAAATTAAAGTACACATGTGGTCAGTTTTGATGGATGCGGTCAAATAATTTTGTTGTACAAGTCAGCATGAGGTATCAAAACTACTAAAATATTGTTACGTATCAATATTTTGAATAAAAGGAGGACATGTTGGCACCCTAGATTGGTGCGAACAAAAATGTGTAGTCATGTGTTAAAATGATGCTGATTGTGGCTACAGAGGACATATAGCTAACAAGGACGTATAACTAACATCTTAAATACGTCCTTTCATAGATACACATATAAATAAAGTGCAAATATTGTTGAATTTGATAGGTATTGGAATATATATTCAGTGCCCGTTATTATTGTAACCCAGATCGTTTTTTAATTTATAGATTGGTAGATCACAGATAAATTTGTGTTACAAGCAATGTTTTATCCATACTTTATTTTCAAATATTTGTATTAAATCCTGATTATATAACGGAAGTATTAATTTTACTTTATTTTCAATGTTTATACTACGAAGCAAATTTACTAAAAATATTTTTAAAAATCTCGGTGTAGAGCGGTCCTGGTTACAAGTTAAAGTAGTGTTAGGCGAGTGACTTTAACCATAAAATTAAATTTTTAATGCACCTACCTAACACACGGCTAAATTATATATCATTTGAAAGCTACACATCTGTACTATCTGTTTTGCCCGGTCGTAAAAAAATCGTACGGTGCAATTACCGTCAAATCAAGATCAAAGGCTAAGGACGAATAAGTGCATATTTTCTAATATTTCAGCCTGATTGCATAATATGACTTTTATATACTAAATTCACATATGCAAACAATTTAAACTTTTAGCAGAGAGATTAACAGTCATTATTCAAATGCATTTTTTAATATTCAAAGCGTGTATTTGACAGAGAGCACATGTTTCCTGAAATTCGAGTAAAAGTTAACAAAATGTGTGAAAACCCAAATTTTTCTTTCTGGTGCAAATGCTAATCAAATAAAACTAAGTAAAACCCTGTAATGACTATCAAAGAAGTTTTTGACATCATAAAATTTCCTAAAATTATGCTTACTTCTAATCAAACAGCAAATCATAACAACTCATACAGTTGCCCAAAATACCGCCATCTGCGAAAAAACAGCTTTTAAGCATTTCATATTTAAACATTGTATGTGGTCAATATAAGATTTAATAAACAAATTCTTAAGAATCTGAAAAATTTAGAGTAAAAAAATATGTGCGCGAATCGTCTTTAATTGTTTGAAATAAAGGGGGTGAAACTAAGAGATTGCAATATGCATTGTAACTACCAGACTGAAATAAACATATTTCGACTTTTCTAATTGTTTGATTTGTAGCTTCATTATAAATATTGATGTAGTGAAAAGACCTTTTATTTATTTTATGTGAATTGAAAATTTAGACCAAAATAAATAGAAAATAAATTGATGAAAATTGAAATTTCAAAGAATTTTAAAAACTAGTAAATATATTATAAAACTTGACTTCTCGATTGCTTAAATTGCGTTGTTCATTGTTTACATGCATTAATTCATCAAATAAGAATAATTTTGAAGAAAAAATATCCATTAATACGCAACGATTCTAGTTACAACTAGACTTCCTGAATAGCTTGAATGACTAGTTCATTTTTCATACGAGGATGACTTCATGCAAGAGTTTCTGATGACGACTGAAAAGAAGCTATCATTATCTTGAAACTTCACTTTCTATTATATAGATGATGTAATCTCAATGAATAGTGCAAATTTTGTGACAATGTTGGACTTGTATTTTCCATTGAAATTGAAAATAAAAGACTCAACAAATATAGTTTACTCTATCACGTATCTTGAAATCGATGATGAGGGTTGGTTGAGAACAAGTTTTACGACAAAAGAGATGAGCATAAAACAACCCATACAAACACCCCTTACTACCAAATTATAAACTTTTCATTTCTTTGTAACAACATTATAGCAACGCCTGCATATCTAGACTATTAAACTCCTCTGAAATAAAGGCAACTATAGTATACCGCTATTCAATAGTCATCAATCGATTTACTAGTAACTGAAATAAATCCGGGTCACAAAGCAAAAACTAGGAAAACGCATCAACTATAAGAGGAACACAACGATATAACAGAAACACAGAACTGCTACAACAAAAAAAACCGCCAACATACAAAGAAACAGATTATTCGATACCAACTGCCATATGCCTGACTTGGTACAGGACATTTGAAGAAAAATGGTGGTTTAAACATGTTTTAAACCAGAGTTCAAATGCAAAGTTGAAATCATCCCTTTGAAAATTTCATGGACGCCACTACTAGTTGGTTGACAATTATGAGATATCTGTTTCGCCAGATGACGACTGATAAGTTCAATCGACGTAACCAAATTGCCGTCATTTCTGCCGTGAATGTCACCAACCGAATAATGCTTGACACCGAGTTAGGAAATGCATGAGCCACAAGACGGGTAAAAGAGAGCCGTGGTGTAGTGGTTAGTGCATCGGACTTCTAACACAAAGGTTCCTGGTTCGATTCCCGTTCCGTGATGAAAATTTCAGGGACTGAATTTTCGGCTCTTCCTTGACACCTTTTGTGAGTATGGTCTTGAGGAAACGATGAAAGTTCGTCGGAAGGGGACGATAAATGGCTGACCCGTGTTAAGAAAAAGCCATATCTCTTGCACGTTAAACACACCTTTGTAGATTTCGAAAAAGAGCAGGTTAATGCCGCTAATAGGCAGCACTCGCACCCGCAAAGTGGAAAGCGATTAATTTAAGTTGCAAAACTTGTTTCCCAATCCACTATAAATAAATATGTTAAAACTAAGACGGGTGTCACATGTGGAACATGATCTGCCTACCCTTTGGGAGCCCCTGAATTCACTCACATTTTTTTGGGGGGGTTGTGTTACTCAATCTGTAGTGTTATATGTTGTGTTTTGTATACTGTTGCTTGTCTTGTTCGTTGTTTGCCAGGCTTTGTCAGTTCGTTTTTAATTATGAGTTTGATGTCCCTTTGATATATTTCGTCACTATTCAAGTAGTAAAAGGTTTAATAAACAGCTGCGCCATGAGCGCATGATACGCCCGACGACTTGTGTGGAAGTTTTATGCAATAATCACAAATAGTTTCTGAGAAAGTTTTAAGCAATAACCATATATTGTTTTTGAGACACAGCGGGACATGTGAAACCCCCAACCCTGTTTTTTTTTTTTACAAAAAACTAAATATCACTAATATAAAATTTTGAATCAAAACCAAAAAGTATACAGATCTTTAGATTAATATAACAAAGAAGTGTGTAAAGTTTTAAGCAATAATCATAAATTGTTTTTTAGATACGGCGCGACATGTAAAAAAACCCTTCCCTGTTTAACAAAATACTCAATAACTCCAAAATAAAGTTTTGAATCATCAGCAAAAAGTATACAGATCTTTAGATTAATATAACAAAGAAGTGTGTAAAGTTTTAAACAATAATCATAAATTGTTTTTGAGATACGGCACAACATGTAAAAAACCCTCCCCCTTTTTTACAAAATACTCAATAACTCAAAAATGAAATTTTGAATCATCATCAAAAAGTATACAGATCTTCAGATTAATATAACAAAGACATGTGTAAAGTTTTAAGTAATAATCATAAATCGTTTTTGAGATATGGTGCGACATGTAAAAAAACCCTCCCCCTTTTTTACAAAATACTCAATAACTCAAAAATAAAATTTTGAATCATCACCAAAAAGTATACAGATATTAAGATTAATATAACTAAGAAGTGTTTAAAGTTTTAAGCCATAATCAAGAATCGTTTTTGAGATACGGTGCGACATGTGAAAAAAAAACACACCCCTGTTTTAGTTACAAAGTGCCGTAACTCAAAAAGTTTTAATCTTATTTTCACCAAAAAGTATACAGATCATTTGACCATCATAAGAAACAACTATGTTGAGTTTCATGAAATTTGGATAAGTCGTTCTCAAGTTACGGTGCGACATGTTTACGCCGGACAGACAGACGGACGGACAGACAGACAGACGGACGGACGGACGGACGGACGGACGGACACCGGACATTTGTATACCATAATACGTCCCGTCAAAATTTTGACGGGCGTATAAAAATTGTAGATCAGTGTAGCTAAATGTATCATGATAACGATTTGGTTCTATATATATATCACCGTGTGCAAATTAAATTATTTTCGCGGATATTTGTCTTATTGCGTTAATCTTCTTCACTTTACTTTGAGGTGATTTTTTGGCCGATTTTCATTACTGCAAGTTAATGTCTTTAAAGTAAAATAATACCAAAGGGACAATCAACATCTCAAACCATGAATCAAATAAGGTTAATTAAAACCATGAACAAAATAAAATTAAAGTCCAAAAAACACAGCATACCATGAAAACGAACACTCCTAAAACAGCGAATGATATTATGAGGTCAGGAAGGGTATTCAACTTTTTCATTTTGTTATTTCACAACTGCTTATAGTGTTGTAAAGCTTACGTAGAAAATACTCAAAGCATCTTTTATTCAAATAATTAAAGCGATTAAACTTCTAAACACATTTAATATGACTTACTATATCACGATTTTAAACTAAATAAGAAGCAGCCGCATTTTATTTAGTTCGTTTACATCCCGCTTTAGACAACCAAGTGTTTTCAAACAAGGTTACTTATTTCAATGTTGCCTACGATTTAGTCGCAAAGTAATGTTTGCATTTAAACATGATTACAAAAAGTAAAAAAGTTTGACTTCGTGAAAAACATATTTTAACCTCAATTACCTCGCATATATTCTTTTCTTACTTTAAATACCCCTTCTTTTATTATGGAAAATCATTCTCCTCCCTGATATTCACAATTAGCGATGTGCTATTTTAACATAGATTAACAAAATGATCGCTATTTGCAGATGGCAGATTTTTGGGCAACTGCAAACACTTCAATAGAAAGCTGTTCCATGAACAATAATTAATAATTGCATCTGAAAATTACAAAACAAATATTCCTTGACCTAAAACATATACATTTATCTATTTTTTAGCATACAAATATCGATTCCCCAAGATATATATTTTGCTTTTTAAATAATTTTTCATTTTTTTTAGGATTTGTGATAAATTTCAATTTTCGGAAATTTTGCGCATCGAATCTCTTATTTTTTGTTTGATTTGGAAAGTATGTATCATGTTCCATAAAGTTCATATGATCTTTTGAAAAATGTTATGGTACAAGAATTAGAAAATGGCGTTTAATTTAGCAATCGCAAAAATTGGAATGTTTTTTCATGACCTTTGACCTTGATTTAACAAAAAATGCACCGTACGATTTTTTTACGACCGGGCAAAACAGAAAGTACAGATTAACAGCTTTCGAATGATATATAATATAGCCGTGTGTTAGGTGGGTGCATTAAAGTCGTTAACTAAGCGTCTTTCTGAAATAAGTCACTCGCCTATGTTGAGCAGACGAGTCAACAGTTAACTTGGGAACAGATCTGGTTTCGATCGATTTTGTCAAAGCAAAAGTTAACTTATGTTAACTTTGTGGCAGGACTAGTTTTGAAGTTAACTGATGCTAACTTTACGGCAGGACTGGTTTCGAAGTTAACTTATGTTTACTTTACGGCAGGACTGGTTCGAAGTTAACTTATATGAATAGCGGACCTGTTTCGAAGTTAACTATTTTGCAGACGTAAACACAGTCCTAGGACCAAGTCCTCTTTTCAAGTTAACTAGACTTTGGTCCTAGGACTGGTAAGAGCAGTCCTAAATCCGGTCACAGGTTAACTTTGACCAATCCAAATGACTGGTTATCAAGTTAACTTACTGTACAGGTTAGGACTGCACTCATTCGTAGCTGATCTGTAAAAATAACATCAGGCGATTTGGTGTCATGATATCTCAGTAGCATGGGTTCAAATCCCGGCGAGGGAAGAACAAAAACTTTTCGAAAGCAAATTTACAGATCTAACATTGTCGAGTTGATGTTTAGACGAGTTAAATAGATCAATGCGTATATTTTGGTTTTCAAACAAGACGTATTTCAAGAAACAGTGACATCACTTAGGTAGCAGCTTTCAGTGGATCAAACCTATTTCAGAGATGTAATATGCCAAGATGTGAAGCGGGGAAAATAACTGGTATTTTCTTTTCGTAATACCACTAATAGTAGTATGATATGTATCACTGGGAGCCACCTGTACTATTGTATATGGAAGGATCGACAAATTTGACAAAAGAAAAAGTAAACTCTTGTATCTGAATCAGAGGAGTAATTTAAAAGTCTATATTTTTGCTTAATTATTGAGGCATTAAAATGAAAGAAAGTTGAAAAACTTTTGAAAAAGTTATAATTTCATCATTTTATGGTTATGTTACTATGACAACTGAAAATAAATATAGTATTATTAATATGCTTCATCAAACTAAAATCTTTAATTGAGGACAGGGTGACAAAGTCTTGACATTCACTTGAATGGCTGGTATCTATGGATCGATAATTGAAAGAAACAAAATATATAGTGATTTTTGTTAACTGCTGAGTAATTTATTTTGCTCATGTTAGACTACTGTAATGCTTATATGAGCAGCATTATCATAATATTTGTTTACATTTACATTGAAGCCATGTGTTGTAGCTAAAAAAAACATGGTATTTTATCTCTTTTTGTCTGTAAGTTGGTAGTAGCTCTTGCACATTAGAACAATGCAACAACTTGAATTTTCCAATTTCTTGTCCTGTTGCCATAAATACAAACCAGCGAAATGGCCTACTCGACTGTACTTATTTTAACTCTACTCGACCCCTGTCTTAACCATGATCGGCTGTATTGATTTGGATTTGACACTCATCTATGACACTGAAAATAGGCTTAAGTATTTCCCTACCAGTCTGAAAACAGTCTTAACCCGTTCTCAACCTGTACTCGACCTATTTTTTTCCAGTCTTAACCATACTCAAAAACAATACTCGACCTGTCTGAACTAGACTAGACCAAATAAACTTTCCTTTTTCTTTTAAATTTTAACTGTTAAAATAAATTTCTTGTTAACTGACATGACAACAGCCAATAGATTAAATATATATATAACATCAGGTTTTTACATCCTTGTATGATTCTCAGATTTACGACAAATACATGTAGAGAAAGTTAAATCAGATTATCTTATATAACAGTTCAATTTAACTAATTCTAGTGTTTAAGAGTTTAGTGGAATAAAAGATTTTCTTTCATAAATACTACACTTATACCAAGGGTAATACAATCTTTGTACGGTGCTTCTTGTTTTTTTTTTTTGTTGTTTTTTTTTTTCAATCTTTATTTTCCAAAATATTTAAATAAAAACTACATAGGTTTCGTTGTTACATACTAAAGTAATATAATTATCTTTTTAATGAGGCAACAGTCAGCAAAATCATTTAAATTGTTCAACCTCATATTAGAAATATATCTGTTTAATATAATTTGGGATATATTACATGTAATATACATCAAGTTAAAAACGAATAAGAAATTAAAGAAATTAATAAAAAAATGTGATAAATCAAAAGCCGCTGCTTTGGGCATTCTTATTAAACAGATCACACCTGATCAGAGAGTATTAAATTCTTATTAAGAATCATCCAAAATTACAACATCTTGTACAACATAAATTGCAAGGCCTTTTGAATTATCAAGATAACTAATACATGTATATGTATTTTATTTAAACAAAACAACACTTTCTTTTTGACAATCCTTAACTGATACCTAAAATATATACTAGACTTAAGTTTAAAGGAATACAATTGTCCAGTTACCATGAAATATATCTGAAAGATTAAAAATTTTTGAATAATATTGAAAATATAAGTAACAATTCAGTTTTTAAGATAATTTGATCGGCTTATTTTATTCTAATTTTATCATGTTTATGGTTATATATATATATATATAGAGTCTATAAGAATCTACCAACCAGTAAACTTAATAGGTATTGGATCATCAAAATTGACAATACTACACAAACAGGAAAAATTATATGAGTCTGAAAGATTGTGTAACAATACCGATAAATAGATGGAAAACAAAACACTAAAAAGTGTTGATATTCAACACTTTTTAGTGTTTTGTTTTCCATCTATTTATCGGTATTGTTACACAATCTTTCAGACTCATATATATATATATATATATATATATATATATATATATATATATAGAGTCTATAAGAATCTACCAACCAGTAAACTTAATAGGTATTGGATATATATATATATATATATATATAGATATCACAGTAGCATGGGTTCGAATCCCGGCGAGGGAAGGACCAAAAATTTGCGAAAGCAAATTTACAGATCTAACATTGTTGGGTTGATGTTTAGACGAGTCGTATATACATTATGTACACAGCCATGTATCACCATCATTGATGGCGATCCGATGGATACATCTGTTGTAGAGTTGTCACTGACTCAGACGTACTTATAAATTTAATTATTTTCTGTGACTGTATATTACATTAATTTGTAGGATCCTTTACTATAGATAATTTAGCTGATCTGTAACAATAACATCTTCATGCCTTATATATCATGTACTGTAGTACGCCGCTAGATTAAAACTGACGAGGAAAGTTAACATACGGCCGGCGAAAGCTCTTTTTTTGAGAGCCCAGTTGGTCGTGTGGTCTAGCGGGACGGCTGCAGTGCAGGCGATTTGGTGTCACGATATCACAGTAGCATTGGTTCGAATCTCGGCGAGGGAAGAACCAAAACTTTGCGAAAGCAAATTTACAGATCTAACATTGTTGGGTTGATGTTTAGACGAGTTGTATATACATTATGGACACAACCATGTATCACCATCATTGATGGCGATCCGATGGATACATCTGTTGTAGAGTTGTCACTGACTCAAACGTACTTATAAATATAATTATTTTCTGTGCCTGTATATTACATTAATTTGTACGATCCTTTACTATAGATAATTTAGCTGATCTGTAACAATAACATCTTCATGCCTTATATATCATGTACTGTAGTACGCCGCTAGATTAAAACTGACGAGGAAAGGTAACACACGGCCAGCGACAGCTCTTCTTTTGAGAGCCCAGGTTGTCGTGTGGTCTAGCGGGACGGCTGCAGTGCAGGCGATTTGGTGTCACGATATCACAGTAGCATGGGTTCGAATCCCGGCGAGGGAAGAACCAAAAATTTGCGAAAGCAAATTTACAGATCTAACATTATTGGGTTGATGTTTAGACGAGTTGTATATATATATATATATATATGTTATTGTATATATATATAAATGTCTAAGAATATAACTTAAACACACTAATTAATATATTAAAAAGTTCTATTAGATGTTAAATAGAAATACGCAATATTTCGCTAAACAAATTAGCTTCATCAGGCGTGTGCATCTCTCAAGGTGAAATCGGATGCATGACAAAAAATATTTTTGTAGCTTAATCTATACAAGAGTTGAGGAAAAGTGTAACATGTTTGTAGCTACAACTACATGAACTTGGAATAAAAGTTTAACACATTTATAAATGTTCGATTAATTGTATGAATTTCTATAAATTAATTTGCATGATTTCATGATAATTATGGTTTTGATTTGTTTTTAAATCTTTTTTCGTCTCTCTCATTGAGTCCATCAGGGATCAGGGACTCAAAGACAGAAACGAAAAAAGATTTAAAAACAATTCAAAACCATAATTATCTTGAAATAATCCCTTGTATAGATTAAGCTACAAAAATATTTTTTTGTCATGCATCCGATTTCACCTTGAGAGATGCACACGCCTGATGAAGCTAATTTGTTTAGCGAAATATTGCGTATTTCTTTTTAACATCTAATAGAACTTTTTAATGTATTAATTAGTGTGTTTAAGTATATTCTTAGACATTTATATAGTTTTAATTCAGTAACTGTATCAGTTTATTTTCACAAACTGTTCCACGCTTAAATAGATTGAATGTTGATTGTTGCTATTTTTAGACATTATATATATATATATATATGTGTGTGTATGTGTTACTGTTGATAAATATGGTTTTGAAGTAATATTATGGTTATTGTGAAAGTTTGGTTTACATGCTATAATGGATACATTTATAATTTGAAATTGTTGTTTAAATTTTCAGTTCCTAAATTGATAAAATACAATGTATAGATACAACAAATAGATATAGATTGGTACCGTTAATTTTATTACTACCACTGGGTCGATGCCTCTGCTGGTGGACTATTAGTCCCCGAGGGTATCACCACCCCAGAAGCCAGTACTTCGGTAGTGGCATGAAAATACGGATTTTTTGTGATATTAAAATTTACTGTTGCAAAATGATTGAAATTATTATAAATTAAGGAATGTATCTCCCTCATGCAAAGCTCTGATTCCTTTCGCGGATTTGGCTATACTTTTTGGACCTTTTGGATTATAGCTCTTCATCTTTTATATAAGCTTTGGATTTCAAATATTTTGGCCACGAGCATCACTGAAGAGACATGTATTGTCGAAATGCGCATCTGGTGCAAGAAAATTGGTACCGTTAATTGTATTACTACCGCTGGGTCGATGCCTCTGATGGTGGACTATTAGTCCCCGAGGGTATCACCACCCCAGTAGCCAGTACTTCGGTAGTGGCATGAAAATACGGATTTTTTGTGATATTAAAATTTACTGTTACAAAATGATAGAGATTATTATAAATTAAGGAATGTATCTCCCTCATGCAAAGCTCTGATTCCTTTGACGGATTTGGCTATGCTTTTTAGACCTTTTGGATTACAGCTCTTCATCTTTTATATAAGCTTTGGATTTCAAATATTTTGGCCACGAGCATCACTGAAGAGACATGTATTGTCGAAATGCGCATCTGGTGCAAGAAAATTGGTACCGTTAATTTTATTGGTTATGTCCAGGTCGAGTACAGATCAAACCAGGTCGAGTATGGTTCAGACTAGGTCAAGCATGGGTCAGACTAGGTCGAACATGGTTCAGACGGGTTTAACATGGTTAAGACCAAGTTCAGACTTTTATGTATGATTCATACCACTGTCGAGTATTATCAAGTAAATTTCAAACCAATTCAGACTGATCGAGTAAAACTCAGTACAGTCGAGTACACATATAGGCCTTTTCAGACTTTTACTGGTTTGTAGTGCATGGTAACCGTTGTTCGTAGAAACAAAAACAGGGGTAAAATAGTTATCAACAGTACCAGGATTATAATTTTATACGCCAGACGCGCGTTTGTTTCGTCTACATAAGACTCATCAATGACGATCAGATCAAAATAGTTAAAAAGCCAAACAAATACAAAGTTGAAGAGCATTGAGGACCCGAAATTCCCAAAAGTTGTGCCAAATACGGCTAAGATAATCTACTCCTGGGGTGAAAAAATCCTTAGTTTTTCGAAAAATTCTAAAGTTTTGTAAACAGACAATTTATAAAAATGACCATATAATTGATATTCATGTCAACACCGAAGTGCTGACTACTGGGCTGGTGATACCCTCGGGGACGAAACGTCCACCAGCAGTGGCATCGACCCAGTCACGTTTTTAGGTAAAAAAAAGTCTGGTGACCCATATTTTTATTTTCAAGCTCATTGTTTTGACCATCTCATGTCAAACTAAAAAAAAACATATTCATTAGACAATTTTTTTTTGTGGGAAATACAGTATACAAGAAAAATATAATTTTTGAACAAAATCTGTGTGTTTGTGTGCGGCAGTTTTGGTGAAATTTGAGCCGGAGTTAATAAATCATTATAAGAAATCTCGAACCAAAACTGACCATATAATATGTAAAACATATAGCCATGTCAGGATGGATAGGATGAAACAAATGGTAGCAAGATTTGAACACAATGACTATAAATTTTTCTCCACGTCAAATTTTAAAATCATGTTCAGACAAGTATATTTTTTCGGATATTCCAGATATCATTCATAACCGGAAATGATAATTAAGTATGTCTAAATAGACGATATCGTACATAGTAACACAATACTCAGTTATCCCTACACTGTACACTTTTCGTTTGAACATTTTTGCAAATATACATTTGTAAATCTTAGGCAAAAAGGTGAATTACGATAAAAATCCATGTATCAAATACATAGAGTTATATTTAGGTAGACTGTTAAAAATTGGGAACGAAGTATTGTAAACCATGATGTTTCTATCTCATTTTTTTAAATAGTTTCCCAATGCGTAGGATAACCTTTCTATTCGCCTTCAATTAAAATAAAACATGAATATTTATAGATAAGAATTGTGTAATCTGATCCCCATTTGTGAGCCAATATTAGTTGTATATGTAACTTTTGAAAAGAAAATATAGAAAACCCGCTACTTAAAGTTGTTGGAACTGACTTTCTTGCAAAAATCAAAGTTTATATTTCGAATTAAAAGGTTTTTTAAAATTGTTTTGGTTTAAACACATGTACATAAATTACATAGATAAAGTCGTTCGTCGTTTTTATAAAGTTTGATTATTTCACAATTAACACAATCAGTTAACGCGAACAGTAAACGCTCGTTTACTTTTATGTACACAGAAAAATAAACATTTGAAATCTGAAGTCACACGCGACACCTGAAGACGGGGTTCAATGTGTTTGTGTAGTTTCTCAACCCTTCCATAACCTGTGACAATACTATAAGAGCACAACATCAGAAAATAAACTATAAAAAAATCAGTCGAAAATGCCTAACTCACGTACGAATGATTTTTGCTAACATCTATGTGCCTCTTGGCATTCACCATGCAGAAAAAGTTGTTCCATCAAAGTCGTGTCCAATGACAGCTTATAACGTTATTATATGGCTTTTCGTATTCCAGGCAAAGGTTATCATAGCCGTATTTTGAACATTTGTTCTGGAATTTTGGAACCTCAATATTTTGATTTGAGCGTCACTGATGAGTCTTATGTAGAGGGAACGCTCTTCTTGCGTACTAATTGTAATCCTGGTACCTTCGATAACTGTTTAAAACAGTGGGTCGAAGACGCCGGTGGTGGACGTTTCGTCCCGAAGGCTATCACCAGCCCAGTAGTCAATACTTTTGTGTTGACATGACTATGAATGGTGTGGTTATTTATATAATATCATATTTATAAAAATTTGAATTTATCGAGAAACTAAGGATTTTCTAATCTCAGGCATAGATTACCTTAGCCGTTTTGGTACAACTTTTTTGAATTCTGGATACTCAATGCTCTTCAATTTTGTACTTGTTTAGCTTAATAAATATTTTGATATTAGCGTCACTGATGAGTCTTATGTAGAAGAAACGCGCGTCTGGCGTACTAAATTATAATCTTGGTACCTTTGATAACTAGTTAAGAGAATAATTCGTAATCTGCATAAATTAACTACAAAAATGATATTTGTAATTGTAACTTCCATAAACCTTATAAAACCTTTGAAGGTTACACAATTTGACAAATGCATTACTTAATTCTTTTATCACGTCAACAGCAAATGCAACAAAGGTAACTTAAACAAATTTCTTCATACTACGTATATCTTAACCTAAAGACAGACTTACTTTCGGAATCTTCATTACTAAAAACATCATTATCGTGTAAACTTGTCGTGATAAGGTAAACAGCTTTCTTAGTCAGAAATGTCTGGTGAGTGGTATAATATTCCTTATGACCGGCAAAATCTAGAAATATACAATCAGCATATTCATCATCAGATATTTTTGTAAAAAGTCCTTTTTCTAAATCACGCAAAACATCATCAGTTTCACCCTCCATTGATATATCAGCGCCTGCAGGTATTTCGATATGCTTGTCATCCACATCTTTATTCAGATCCAACGCTTGAAAAGATGTTGCTTTATGTTTGAGATCAATACCTTTTTCAGAATTGGTTAAATTGGCTATAACATCATTATGTTCTGGTTGCACTATAACATCATTAACATTTTGGCAACTACTATTAACTTCTTCGACATCTATTTTTTTTTGGAATTGAATTGAAACATCGTCAACTTTCAGTGGACCATCAGAACATGCAGAAGTGATATCGTCTTTGTGGACAACACTTTCGGAGTCTTTGTAGTCCTTTACAAGGTTTATATCTTTTGTACCCAGAGAAGTGCTATATTTATCGTTTTCCGATATTTCAAAGTTTGTTCCGCCTTTGTAGTTATTTATATCACTTGATTGCAAAACTCGTCCAAGTCGTTGTTCTCTTAATTTATTTTCCTCAACTGAAACGATATTGTAATAAAAATAAAGTGATAATAATTGCAAATGAGACAAATATCCACTTTAGTTGTGAGAAAAAAAACCAATAACTTATAGCCGGTTATAAAAAACCCCGACATGAACAATATAAATAATAACAATAACGGTACCAATTTTTCTGCACCAGATGCGCATTTCGACAATACATGTCTCTTCAGTGATGCTCGTGGCCAAAATATTTGCAATCCAAAGTTTATATAAAAGATGAAGAGCTATAATCCTAAAGTTCCAAAAAGTATATCCAAAATCGTGAAAGGAATCAAAGCTTTGCATCAGGGAGAAACATTCCTTAATTTATAATAATTTCGTACATTTTGTAACAGCAAATTTTAATTACACAAAAAAATCCGTATTTTCATGCCAGTATGCCAGTACCAAAGTACTGGCTACGGGGCTGGTAATACCCTCGGGGACTTACAGTCCACCAGCAGAGGCATCGACCCAGTGGTAGTAATAACATTAACGGTTACAATTTTCTGCACCAGATGCGCATTTCGACAATACATGTCTCTTCTTAAACAATTTAATTGAGAAAACTAACTGCCTAACTTATGACAAAACAATTAACGAAAAATAAATATGAAAGACATAAATGAACGACAACCACTGAACAATGGACTTCTGACGTGAAGCAGGCGCACACAACACATGTTTGAGGGACTTCAACTCTACCCTAACCTTGGACAGTAGTGTAACAGCACAAACTGTGAAAAGTACAAAAAAAAACTCCTCAGATCAATACATACAAGAAAAAAATTAAATAAAATTCAGCGATATTCAATTGTAGTCTTGAAATATTCAAACATGAAGCAGCAATAGCGGGTTCTAGTTGTTCACTCGTCTGTCTTTTTATGAGATGTTTGTCTTTTCGACGTAATTAGTGCTTTGTTAATTGCTTTGTTGATTTTGTTCGACTTTTGCATTTCGAATATTCCCTTAAAAAATGTGAAAACGATGCTTCCTGTATGCCATGCAATTGTATAAAATAAGAAAAGAGAAATATAGATTACTACATGGTACCTTTACAGCATTCCCATAGTCCATCACGAACTCTAATTTTACATCTTTTAACAATATCAATGCCTTCAGTACTACGAACATCACCGATGCTCTCTCCTAGTAATCGCCTCATTAAAGAAGTTTTTCCAACACCATTCTTTCCAAGTATGAAAATCTTGATAACATAACGGGTTTCTTTTCCTTCCTTTAGTATCTTTAAGTAATGTTTCTGTTCAGGTTTACTCAAACGTAGAATCTCCAACGGTATATCACCTATAAGGAAACATCAAACAAAAACGTTTTCAAAAGCACATGAATAAGCGTTGCAGCTTGATATAACGAATACTTAAAACTAATGTTAGGCATTGTGAGTAACAGTTTAGTATTCGTTCAAATTAGAATAACTCATTCAAGAAAAAGAAATGCTCATTATGTATGTCATTGGTGTGTGAAAGTGTGGACAAAAATACATTTTGTATGAAGCGCAGAAGTTTTCATTATAAATATGTGTGCACGATCAACAATTTAACAAACTGTTTAAATTACTCAAAGAAGCATTCAATTCTTATCATTACATGTGTATGCTTAAATCATGAGAAAAGTTTTGTTAAGTTTTTCTTTTATCTACCTTTGCACTTTTTTGTGGACACGAAAGTATCATTTTCATTTTGATATAAAGATTAATTTTGGAACGACGTTCGATTGTTATAAGCCAATCAAATTAATGGATTATCGTGAAACATACATATAATCATTTAATTCTTAAAAAAGAATTTAAAGCGTAACGTGAGTTCAAGAATGATGATTGTTTCATTGCCTTTTCCGGAAAGCTCTTGCATGAAGTCTTTCTCACAAAATTGAAAGAGTAAAAAGAGAATCAAATGGCTTCTCGTAGGATTGCCTATCGATTGGTTGATAAAAACACGTCTTACCAATGAGTGGTTCCTCTTCATCTTCAACTAAAATTAAAGTTTTAAAAGGTATATAAATAAATGCTACAAAACGTCAAAAACAGAGTTCATGAAGGTTAGAAGACCAGCTGTCTAGACACTAGTAGCTTATATATTACCGACATTCAAAGTGCATGTATCGAGTAAGATGACAAATTAAGGTAATAAAAAAACCTACGTCAAAACATTACATCAAGATTAGATGACAATGATGGCGAAACATATCACTAGTGATTTTATACAATGACGTATTGTATTGAACAGCCTCTCCATTATTGTTTCAGCAACATGGAGCGTCATTCCACTAAAAGGCACATATTTATAATGTCATTTTATAAAATAAAAGACATGAATTCAATCAATTGTTCCTAAACCTTAAAAAAACTCCAATTTGGATTGCTATTTACAAATTAATTGTTTTTATTTGTTTCTTTATTTTCGTTCCGTTGTATAGTACATTGTACATGCAACCTTATGCGTTACTATTTTAGCGATATATCAGCGTTTATTGATCCGTTCAGGTCCCGTAAAAGTCACGTCAAACGAATAGATAACTGCGGCCATATTCCTGACATGGTACAGGCAGTTTCTTATGCAGATAAAATTAAATGTCTCTGATTTCTGTTTTTGTGTAGATTATATAATTTCATACCACAAACACAAGTTTAGTATCTTTCAGCATATTTTATAAGAGACAACCATTATCAAAATTGTCATAAAAAATCTTGTATTTGGACCTTTGAAAAAGCTAGTTACGGAAAACATTCCATTATTTGTATTAAAAGAAGAAAAATTGTTAAGTTCAAAGAATGCAAACAACATGTTAGTATATTTTCTCTGATATATTTTAATTTACGAAAAACGTCCAATTCTTAATCATCTATAAAAAGTAGGAAAATCCACTAGCGGTCAATACTGCCCATTAAAATATAGAAATGATTGCCCTCTTATTAAAAAAAACCATTATTCCCCTTATTCTTAATTAATATCTGATTGCATTTATAATAACTGATTGCCATTGTTATATCATAGTTCGTTTCTGTGTGTGTAACATTTTTACGTTGTGTCGTTTGTTTTCTCTTATATTTTAGTGTGAATTCACATTATTATGAGACGTGTCACGGTACTTTTTTTATCACAAATTCATGTTTTTGGTTTTGATGTTATGTTTGTTATTCTCATCGGATTTTGTCTGATGCTTAGTCCGTTTCTGTGTGTGTTACATTTTAATGTTGTGTCGTTCTTCTCCTTTTATATTAATGCGTTTCCCCAGTTTTTGTTTGTTATCCCGATTTTGTTTTTTGTCCATAGGTTTACGAGTTTTGAACAGCGGTATACTACTGTTGCCTTTTTGCAATTGAAGTTGCATTATTTCTGATATAAAAGATGAATTATTTGCATTTTCAGCAACAGGAACAAAAATCTAGTATCTGCTCTAAAACATTCAGAATATCGCACGAAAAAAAAAACAATTACTAAAAACATATGGGAGTTTAAAATTCCTATTTAAAAAAAAAGAATTTAATGTATTCGTATCAAGTTTAACATGTTTAAGTATCATAATTGTTATAATATTTGAATTATACGCAAACACCTTATATTGAGGCTTTTAATTTAACTAATTGCAAATCACCAGGAACAGATAGAGGTACATGTATACGGTTCGGAAATAACTTTGCATTTTTTTTTATAGAAAAAGTAAAAAAATGTTGGTAATTTAAAACAATAGTTAAAACAACACTCTTAATTACATCAATCAAAGCTTTCTGTATCTTTATTATTATACTAGTTTTATTCTAATCATCTAGTGGCATTAGCAAAAATATTCCTGACATGATACAAGGATTTTCTCATGTTTCAAATTGTGGATTAAGCCTGGTTTTAAAGCTTGGTAAACTTCTGATTTACATGATATTATTCTGCACTGGTGTTATATTTATTAATCAGATATAAAAATAACAGAATATGAAGTAACACATATTAATCGAGAAGTAATATGTATTTTGTGCATTTGTTAAAGCTAAGTTGATAACAAATTAACGAGTAAAATTTTCTCTGTAGGGGTCCGCATCATCGAACGAAGATACTGTGGAGTTTGTTTTATATACGTATCCGACAGATCCGTGTATAAAATTATTTACTGATCGATCGCTGGCCGTTGTCATGATAACTCTGGTTATCTTATTTGACTTATCTGACGGATAACGTGGGTCTTCGATCACCGACCATTAATAGATCAACTAACATCAATAATATACCGATCAGTAAAGTTCACGTCAAACAGTAACGCCTAATGTTGCAAGTACTGTAGCATCTGAACATTGATAAATCGGAAATAGTTTATAATTTCAAATTCCCGTTCCAGTGCACAGTTAAACATGTTCACTAAACAGAATGTACGTTTTAATGCATCACAAATAGACTGTATGTGTGAAGTAATTATTTTTCGTAGCTATAGCCTATAATTTTCAATTGAATATCATTGTACGTAAATTTGAAAATAAATGTTGAATATTATTTGATTCCTTTTTATATTTATTGTTGCCTGAATGATAAAGTGATATATCTGAACAAGTTTATCATAGATTTCTTTCCAAAAAATAAAACAATCGTCAAAAAGAGGGACGAAAGATACAAGAGGAACAGTCAAACTCATAAATCGACAATAAACTGACAACGCCATGGCTAAAAATGAAGCGTACCAAAGACAAACAAAAGTACACATAACACGCATAGAAAACTAAAGAATAAACAACACAAACCCGGCCCATCAAAAACAAGGGATGATCTCAGGTGCTCCGGAAGGGTAAGCAGATCCTGCTCCACATGTGGCAACCGTCGTGTTGCTTATGAGATAACAAATCCGGTAAATAGTCTAATTCGGTAGGTCTTATTTATGAAAAGGAAGGGGACTGTAGTTACGACGTGAGGTACATATCTAATATCATCTATGAAACTGTTTTTCCATAATGGCCAACCAACTCGAAATGACGTCCGTAAAATTTACGAAGAGATGATTTCAACTTCACCATTTGGAACTCTTGATGTAATAGCTTCCTTATGAGCAACAACCCTCTATCAAAAAACCAGGATATGAAATACAATCACGGGAAAATCGTATCAATTGGGAGATATATACACCGTATTCAGGTGCTGCTGGAATGTTGCTACTTCAAAATGGAAAGTTCACAATTAGTTTTTTCAGTCGACCATAAATGTTAATTTCTAGATGTAAGTCAAGATATGAGGCCGACTTAACTGTATCTGTTGTATCCTTTATCTCTAGTGCAATGGGATAGATGCATTCGACATTGTCTTCAAATTTTGAATTATTTAGTGAAAGAACATCTATATAGCGAAAAGTAGAGTTAGAGGATATTGCTAACATCTTATCTTTCTTCCTAAGAAGTTCCTGTAGGAAGTCAGCTTCATAATAATAAAGAAACAAGTCGGCAAGACGAGAGGCACAATTCGTTCCCATTGGAATGCCGATAGTCTGTTTAAACCACGTCCTCCGAACGTAACAAATGTGTTGTCAATCAAGAAATCAAGCATTTTGATAATGTCAGTTTCGCTAAATGTCGCTTCATTTTTTTCCCTCAGATTCATTTGCAACAACTGTCCAAATATCTGTAACGAGCATTCCCACATTACAAGGTCTGCTATATCGTCTCAAATATAGCATTAAATATGTTTTAAATATGGTTCTAGAACATATGTAAAGTGTTACTCATTGCATGTACATTGAAGGACCTGCATAAATGAGTGTTGTTTATGGTTACTTGGTGACGGTAGTTTTAAATATTTTGATCTCATAGCTTTGCAGGAATCGCAAATTTGTGCACGTGTATGTGTTTTCAGTAAGGCATGCAAATTGCTTGTTCTGCATTTGAAATTTTGAATATAGAAATGTCTATAATATGTTAAACATTCACGGTACAAAAGAGTGTTGAAAGATACCAGAGGGACAGTTAAACTAATAGATCAAAAATAAACTGAAAAAACTCTACGGCTAAATAAAAGACAAACAAACAGGTACTATTACAAATGAAACAATATAGAAAGCTGAGAACCTACCAACACGAACCCCATCAAAACAGGGGGTGATCTCAAACGTCCGAAATTGTAATCAGATCTTGCTCCACATGTGGCACCCGTTGTGTTGCTCATGTTATTACAAACCCTGTAATAGTCTCATTCGGTATGTCACGTTGTTTAAGGTATTTAAATTCCCAAGTATTTCAATTTTGTATTAGCCTGTTAGTAGTAGTTGCTAGCTTCAAGTATAAAAGAAGGGTGAACGATACTATTTTCATAGATGAAAAATACCATGGCATAAATTTCATAATTAGAATTCCTAATACTTGAATATTTCCATTAATTGATAAGTCTCTGCATTCTGCAATTTAAATGTCTACTCATTGACCAGTTATCACGGCTTCAATTGTTCCGGTATTAAGACAGGGATATTTATGTTGTAGTGCCTCTGCATAAGTTCTCTGTTTTCCTTCTTGTTTTAAAGTATACTACGATAAACGTATTTAGTTTCATCCCCGTATTACCATGTCTGATCCAAGAATAATGAAAACAGGAAAACTAACTAGTTTGATAATTCAATCAAAAATTCATTTTTTATAGTTTTTAAGTTGAGCAAAAACTGATTGCTTAGTGTTGAATCTTCCTTTATTTATTGATAATCGACATCCTCATTATATATCTTTTAGTGGGGTTACGTCTTGTGTTTCTGATAACAATATCAATCTGATGACAGTTATAGCTTTTATTATCTCGCAAGACAGAACCCAGTTTGAGAAATATTCCATAGTTTTACTAATCAAACAGTAATTTTAAACTGAAATAGTCATTAATGTTTAAATTTGTAAAAAATGTCAAGATCCTTTTATAGACGTTCAGTGGCAGATTAATTGTACGGGTATTTAAGAAAAAAACACCCATTTCCATTCTCAAATTTAATGTTTGATTTAGCAGCGTTTAGAACTTTTTGTACAAATTATTTCATCGATAAAACAGTTTTTTTAACATTTCAGTAGAGTTCAGTAAAAGGTAAATCTATCCATATTGTCATAAAATTGTTTGTGCAGATTTACAAAGCGTGTCTCCGTTCATTTGACTAAGGTCCAATACACTGATCGATTTAAAAATGATATTTATTTCCTTACATAAAACTTTTTTTAAATTGTTTATCAATTCACTGTGTCTAAACAACACCGGCAAAATTTGATCGGACTCGATGGTATCTAACATCGGGCACAATGACGGAACATCAATAAACAGAAGAAAGATAGATACATTTTGTATCTCCTTATTTTCTTATTTTTTTCATGATATCAAAGAATATATATACATATACAACTATTTTCTATTGAGATATGCAATATTTTCTACAACTGTTCTATATTAACGGAGAAATAAGTAAAAATGCATATCAAAATGACGAATTGAGTGAACCTTGCCTCGAAATTGTTTAATTTCTCGTCAAATTGTTCACATTGTACGAAAAAAAAGGTACGGGAAGATAGATAATGAGACGGAGATTGCAAAACTAGTCATAATGAGCATCTCAATACTTGTATCTCTGTGTATGGAACGAAAGAAATAGGTCATGTCAAAATGGAACTGACCGGTTTCGTCAATGTTTACTACCCGGTTTTGTCATAGATTTCACAATGCATAACCTGGTTTGGTCAAATAAAAAAAATCATAATCGCATTACTTTATAATTGATTATTTAACTTCAGCGTTGAAAAGGAGTTGTGTGGGTCGTTGGGAAACAACTTCTTTCACCGGACAACGGCTTATTATTTATAATTGTCTCAGATTCAAATGAATAATAAGCAAACACTTGAATTCCTACTCTTATAGAACACAAATATTTTAATTTTACTTTGCCGGCATTCCGATTTTTTTTAACAGGATATAATTGAGGTTAAAGCTCTCTAAATATGCGTCTTCTATATGAGTTATGGGAAAATATGTTGAACATGTTTAAACTTGAAATTAAAGTTTACTGTCTTAAAAATCGAAACACACAATTGATATGTGATTTTCTTGCACAAAAGGATGGGCACCTTTATAAGTAATCTAATCATTCTATGTATGTAATATTTTCTATCATCGTTAAAAATAAATCTTCTTAAGGATAAACGTTGATATTAAGACAAATGTATATGCATGTATAATCGACATAGAAAATGAATGTAGGATTACAACTACCATGCATGAAAATAAAATTTATTTATAACTACTTGTAACTATACTGCTATGTACAAATTAGTATAATAGTCTCAGGTCATCGACAAAATTCAATAATAATTATTTTGTTAACATTACTAAAACAAAAACGGGTCTGTACTGTTGCCATTGTGTTATGATGATCGTACACTGACGTTGGTCAATATATTTTGACAATATATACGGACAGACGGATTCAGTTTATTTCAAAGTGGACGTTATTCGAACAGCTTTTACATACCGCCGAGTTGAACAATATTTTGATTATTTTTTGCTTTACAAAATCGTTAAATACATGAATCAATATAGTTTTGGCAACCAAAGGTGGGGTCCTGGGCGTGCAACATATACGTCTTCCAGATTCGCCACTTATCTTATAAGGTGTATACCGAATTAAAATATTGTAAGAAAGGAGAAAACAGGGACACCCGGGAAATCGGATTATGTGAGTTGGATTATGTTTATTAAAAACATTCTCCTTGATATTTTTAATCAAGCGAGACATAGTGATTCGAATTCATAGCGTTTTGAACTATTTGTATAAAGCTGCACATGTCAAAAGTTAGAAGGTTTGACTGGAACATATACAAGTATGGTACACAAATCTAACGATTTCTTTCTTGTTTATAATAAACATAATCCAACTCACATAATCCAATTTCGCGGATGTCCCTGTTTTCTTATTTCTTACAATATTTTAATTCGGTATACACTTTATGAGATAAGTGACGAATTTCAAGTTCTGTTTATCGATTTCTATACATTTTTTTTCAAATATATATAAAAGTTATATAGCAAAAATGATAAGGAAGACAATATATACAAATAAGTCGACTTGGCCGACATCATAATACAACTTATTGACCTTTAATTACAAGTTTTTTCCCATTTCTATGCGTTTTTACACGCCCGTCACAATTTTGACAGGACGTATTATTGTATACATCCGTCTGTCCCTCTGTCCGCCCGTTTGTCCGTCCGTCCGTCCGTCCTTTCATCCGTCCGTTCCTCTATCTATCAGTCATTCGGTCCGTCCGTCCGTCTATTCGTCTGTCCAGCATAACTTGAGGACAGCATATTTTATTTTCTTAAAGTTTAACATAGTTATTTCTTATAATGATCAAACGATCTTTTAACCTTTTAGGGATTATCAAATTAAATCTTTTTGAGTTTCAGGAAATGTAAAGAAACAGGAATGTGGGTTTTTTTTAACATGTCGCGCCATATCTCAAAAACAAAGTATTATAACTGCATCAAACTTTACACACTTCTTAGTTATATAAATCTTTTAAACTTCTGTTTATTTTTTGGTGATTTTGAGAATTTTGGTTTAGAGTGATTATTTTGTTTTTTTGTAAAACAAAAGGGGGGGGTCACTTATTGCGATTTAACCAAAAAAAAAACTATTTATGATTATTGTTTAAATTTTACTCACTTTTTATTAATATTAATCTTAAGATCTATATACTTTTTGGTGATGATTCAAACTTTTATTTTAGAGTTATTGAGTTTTTTGTAAAAAAGAATAGAGGTTTTCACATGGTGCACCCTATCTCAGAAACTATTTCTGATTATTGCATATAACTTCACTCACAAGACGACGGGCGTATCATGCGGTCATGGTGCAGATGTTTATTGCCAATTATGGTACAAAATTCCCCTCTTTAACAAATTTAAAATTAGCTTGAAGTTGAGTGAAATAAGGGATACGCCTTTCATTAGGAAAATGTGTATAACCATAATTACCTATGTCCAAAAAAAATAGATTTTAATGCGCCAAGTTTACTTTACAATAAATATATATTTAAATTCTCGAAAGACAATGTTCAGATTCTTGTCAACGTTGCTTTTTGTTAATTTGTTTCTTTAAAAAAAAAAAAAAAAAAGGGATATATATAGACGAAACCGGGTGATTGTGTAGTAAACAACATTGACGAAACCGGTTAATTTCAATTTGACATGACCCTTTTCTTTCGTTCCATACACAGAAATACAAGTATTGAGATGCTTATAATAACTAAATTTGCAATCTTCGTGTCAGTATCTATCTTCCCGTACCTTTTTTTCCGTACAGTGTGAACAATTTAACGAGAAATTAAACAATTTCGAGGCAAGGTTCACTCAATTCGTCATTTTGACATGCATTTTTACTTATTTCTCCGTTAATATTGAACGGTTGTAGAAAATATTGCATATCACAATAGAAAATAGTTGTATATGTATATATATTTTTGATATCATAAAAAAAAACAAAAATAAGGAGAAACCTATCTTTCTTCTGTCTATTGATGTTCCGTCATTGTGCCGGATGTTAGACACCATCGATGATCGAGTCCGAATACATTTTGCCGGTGTGGTTTAGACACAGTGCAATTGTCCGAAATGAAATGTATCTGACAGTTAAATGATTATGAATAGGTAAAAAGGTAAAAAAATAGGAGTACAGCAGTCAACATTGTGTTATCAATCTGAATCACTATAAAAACAACAAATGTAACGAAAAAGCACAAAAACGAATACATCAAATTTAACATCCTCATTTTGTTTATATTATACGATTCAATTTATCTATGTAAAATCCACCCATAAAGGATGGAGGGTTTTAAGTACTGGTGTAAAATTGCAACTTTGAAATTTGCACAGATAGACATGAAATAATTTTGTCGTTCAAAGTATGACGGGATACATAAATACAGTCACGTAAAATAGATATAACAAAAAAAATAATAAATAAAATAATAGTGTGATTCAAAGTATGATGAGATACATAAGTACAGAGTCACGTCAAATGTGTATCACAGAAAACAGACATAAGAGTAAAAGTAATAATAATAAATAAAATAATTTTGTCATTCAAAGTATGACAAGAATACACAGGTATAGAGTCACATCATAAAATAATTTTGTCGTTCAAAGTATGATGGGATATATAAGCGCAGAGTTACGTCAAAAGGATATAACAAAAACAGACTGAACAGTAAAAGTAATATTAATAAAGACAAATAAAAGAACAGAACAAGGACAAATGAAAGAACTATAAAACACGTAGTTAAGATGATAAACAACATCAGTACGCAGAATCTATATACATCAAGACCATCGTGTATTATTTGTGAAGTTGATACAGAATATTTATCAACAAGGTCTTGGTACCTTCCGAAGAACTTTTTTAGAAAAAGGACGAGACGTTCTTTGACATACCCCTGGTTCATCAACTTTCTACTCAGACACTAATGACGTTTTACAAAGTCTGCGTAGGAGCTGCAAGCTCTTAAATATCGAATAAGTTGGGAAATATATATCCCATATGCAGGTGAAGTTGGTATATTGCTACTAAGGTGGGGGAAATTTATAATTTCAAAATTAAAATCGTCTCGTTTGTCATAGATTCTGGTACTTAGATGACTGTAAATCAAATTCGAGATGTAAGTCTAAAAATGAGGCGGAGGAAGCCGTGTCTGTTGTATCTTTAATCTCTAGTTCTGGGGGATATATTAATGGAACCCAATCAGAAAAGTTCGGATTGTTTATAGAAAGAACATCATCAATATATCTGAAAGTGAAATTAAATAATCTGGCTTCTGTGATCTTCTTGTTTTTGACAAGTGTCTGGAGGAACTTTGATTCATATGAAAATAAGAAGAGGTCGACAAGAAGAGGTGCACAGTTTTTTCCCATACAGATGGGTGCGGTCCAAACCTTGACAAAAGTTAACTTAGAGTTACCTTTTGCACTGCTTTATAAGTTAACTTGAGAATTTTCAAGCAGACCAGCAAGTTAACTTCGTCTACGGTGGACCAGACCTACGGTCCGCTTTTTTATGACTGCTGCAGACCTATCGAAGGGTCTGCTCCAGACCAGACCTGTGGACAAGTCTGCTTTTGACCAGTCCTGATGACAAGTCTGCCCAGACCAGACCTGTGGACAGCTAGCTCCTGACCAGACCTGTGGACAGGTCTGCTCCTGACCAGACCTGTAGACAGGTCTGCTCCTGACCAGACCTGTAGACAGGTCTGCTTCTGACCAGACCTGTGGACAAGTCTGCTGTTAACCAGACCCGGCGACATGTCTGCTTATGAAATGTTATCGTTTTTGCGACTTTTCATATCAGACTTGAGCATTATTAAAATACGTATAAACAACATTCGCATTGTTCTTCCCCAGAAGGCCATGAAGGCCTCTGATTGCAAATTTCTTTACTCGCTATATCTTACTAAACATTATTCATAACACAATTCTTTTTTTTTATGTTAAATATTCTTATATACATTAGTCAATAACATAGAGCTATCATATTATTTTAATTAAAGGGCGGATAGAAAGGTTATCAAACGCATCGGAACAACATTCTTATATCATGGGATATCAACATCTTTGTCGACGTTACTTCGTTCCCCGTTTTTTACCTGTCTCTTCCTAATTTGTACTTATGCATTTATACATGCATGGATATTTCATTGTTATTCTACTTGTTTGGATTGGATTTACTATTATTTTTCTGACGAAAATTGTACAGTTGTACAGTGTCCGGATATGTACGATGTGGTGAAACTACCAACAATCTCGTCAAAGTCGTCAGATTTGTCGGGAGATTTGTGCACATGAATGAAATAGTTGTCACTTGACGTTTAACTACAAACAAAATCAATCAACCGACATAATAGATTAACAGTATACTATTCCCAGAAGAGAACCTCATATACATTTTTTTTATTAAAAAGCACAAATGAATTCAGACATGTCAGATGATGCAGCCTAATAGTTTTGTTTTACACACCCTAGTGACTGTTCAATATTATGAATACAAAGATGAAGCGCTGACATTCTCAATGTATGCGGAAAAAAATTTGCATTAATTGTTTTCCTTATTCAAATCCTACTAAAATGTTCACAGGTGTGCAAGGAGAAGACATAAAGGCGCCATCCAAACAGCGGTCATTTATTTTATACATTGAATCCAGACATCAAAAATATGGCTGATTTACTATGCGGATATATATATAGATTTTTAAATTAAAGTGCACATATGCGGGTCAGTTTTTGGTCGATGCAGTCAAATAATTTTGTTGTATAAGTCGCCTGAGGTATCAAAACTACTGAAATTTTGTTACGTATCAATATTTTGAATAAAAGGAGTACATGCTGGCATCCAAAATTAATGCGAACACAAATTTGTTGTTATTATATTGCAATATTACTATCCATTGTATTATACATTGAATCCTGACATAAAAAATATGGCTCATTTACTATGCGGGTATATAGATTTACAAATTAAAGTGCACATATGGTCAGTTTTTGGTCAATGCGGTCAAATAATTATGTTGTACAAGTCAGCATGAGGTATCAAAACTACTGAAATTTTGTTACGTATCAATATTTTGAATAGAAGGAGGACATGCTGGCACCCTAAGTTTATGCGAACAAAAATTTGAAGTCATGTGTTTAAATGATGCTTTCATTTTGTATAAATAATTCTATCCTGAAATTAAAATATTGCTGATTGGCTGATTGTGGCTACATAGATAAAGGAGATATAATTAACAAGGACGTATAACTAATTTCTAAAATACGTCCTTTCATAGATATACAGTTAAATTTAAACAAAGTGCAAATACATTTATGGTTGAATCTGAAAGGTATTGGAATATATATTCAGTGCTCGTTATCATTGTAACCAAGATCGTTTCTTAATTTATAGATTGGCAGATCACAGATGAGTTTGTGTTACAAGCAACGTTTTATGCGTACTTTATTTTCAAATATTTGTATTAAATCCTGTTTATATAACGGAAGTATTAATTTTACTTTATTTTCGATGTTTATACTACGAAACAAAGATATTAAAAAATATTTTTAAAAAATCGATGTAGAGCGGTCCTGGTTACAAGTTAACTTAGTGTTGGGCAGACCAGTCAAAAAGTTAACTTGGGAACAGGTCTGGTTTCGATAGGATTTGTCAAAGCAAAAGTTAACTTGTTTACGGCAGGACTGGTTCGAAGTTAACTTATATCAATAGCGTACCTGTTTCGAAGTTAACTTTTTGGCAGACATAAAAACAGTCCTAGGACCATGTCCGCTTTTCAAGTTAACTAGATTTTGGTCCTAGGACTGGTCAGAGCAGTCCTAAATCCGGTCACAGGTTAACGTTGACCAGTCCAAATGACTGATTATCAAGTTAACTTTATGTACAGGTTTGGACTGCACCCATCTGTAGGAATGTCTACCTCCAAACTCAACAAATATGTTGCCAATAAGAAACTCCAGCATACTGACCACTTGTTCTTCTGTATAGTTTGTTTTACCTTTTTGTTTGTCACTATTAACGAAATATGTCTTATGAAATCCCAAAGTAATAAATTTATAGTTTATGCTACCATTTTTATGTTGAAAGGCATTGTAGATTATTTCTTTTAGGCGATTTTTCAATTTCACATGGGGAATGGTGGTATACAGGGTTGAAAAATCGAAAGTTTTGATAGAACTAATTTTAGAAAAAAGACAAGATTTAAAATTGTCTAGAAGTTCTTTAGAATTTTTAGGAATGCACATATGGTTAATACCACTACGCGAGTAAACAGTATCACAGTATTTCTGAAGACCCTCTTTCACTGAAGATAGAATTTTAGTCAATCTAATGGACAATTCTTTAGTGGAACATGAAGATGAGCCAGCAATATACCGTTGTTTGTACGGAATTTTATGAAGCTTTGGTATCCAATACAAACAAGGTAAGTCCTCCGATTTGGTGTTCAATGTAATATTTATTGAAGCAATGAAGGACTTATGATTTGCTAAAATCTCATCCTTGTCAAATGATATGTCTTTGTATGTAAGATTACCTGAGTGCTCCTTTATACCCAATTCTTTTACAAGACATTCGTAGTAATACGATTTACATACAAAAAACAATATTATTTGAAGCTTTGTCCGCAGGAACAACAACATACTTATCAAGAAGAGATGATAGACATTTCATGGCCTCTTTGTCTCTGAAAACGGACTTTGGTCGATCGTTTACAAAGTTTTTTAACTTGTGAATGCGACGTTTTATCAGAGACCTGATAGTTTTAACCCATTCTGACAAAGTGTCCAGTTCAACTTTTTCCCACTTAGCCCATGCTCTGGCGTAGTCCTCAATGAAATCCATAATTATTTTAAAGTTATGGTTCAAATTGATGTGTTGGAGTTCTCTAAACTTAGGACCATGAGAAATCACCTTACGGAGATTTTCATGTTGAATTATGTTTAGATCCCCAGTTATAACATGACCAGAGGGCTGTAACTATAAGGCGAGTGGGTTCAGTCACATGTCGGAGGGTTGTTTAGGTATTGTTCTAAGTCAAGGTCCTGCAATGCTTGTTTATAGTTAAATATTTTAGGTGCAATGGTTTTGGTGTAACTGTAGGATACAATAGGAACAGACTGATTTTGAAAATAAATAGGAATTTTAGATGTTACCTCCTTGTGATGTAGAACGTTACAAATATTGATTGCATCAATTCCTCTATTGACAAAATCAACAGGAAGGAATTTCCTCTTTTCCTCGTGTAAATTGGTCATACGCACATATTTGTAATATTCTTACAACTGTTTACTATTTTGGATGATTTTTTTTTCAAATTGGCATTTTAAGGCGAGTTAACTTTGAAACAGTACATTTTCTGAAGGAATCTACATGGAATTTTACTATTTTGTATTTTAGCCTGAAAAAAAACAACATACGGTGACCCTATCTTTTTTTTAAATTCTCAAAACCTAATCTAAAAACTTTCTTTTCGTAATTTATTTGACAATTCTATCATTTAGTTTAGTTTCCAATAGCAAAATGGTGTATTATCCTGTATAATCCTTACAATATGTGCCATCTTGTCACAACCTGTAGCTTAAGAAAATGCACGGTGACCTATCATTTTTATTATATTTTTGAACATATACCAATAAAAACTACGTTTTGCCAAAGTATGAACAAATTCTATCATTTCTATTTTAGACTCCCATACCACCATAAAACAAAAGAAGGATATTAGTAGGGAATCAAGTCTGGCAAAACGCAACATGTTGTTTCAGAGAAACGTTAGAATATGTTATTTCCCATGTTGTTAAAATTGGAACCTTGTACTACAATATTTACTCTGAATCAATATTAAATGAATACAGTATATAAACTGCTTTCAATTATCTATTCGTTTAAACA
Organism: Mytilus galloprovincialis; assembly: GCA_037788925.1. Classification (NCBI taxonomy): domain Eukaryota; kingdom Metazoa; phylum Mollusca; class Bivalvia; order Mytilida; family Mytilidae; genus Mytilus; species Mytilus galloprovincialis. Next base: position 77,032,897 of record CM075339.1, on the reverse strand, counting down.
TGTAAGACCTCCTTTATTTCTATTTTCAGTTAAATGTGTACTTTTTTATTGATTACTTATACTTTTATCAAAACACATTGTTATGGATTACATATATACCTAAAGTACTGTTACCGTTGCTTTTGTTTCTTTTTTTCCGCTGTCTCCAAAAAACAAATGCAATGACAACAAATGCCATTACTATTGGAAATAGAACTCCAACTATAATACCAGTACTGAAATCAATAAATAGATGTAGTTGCACAATTATGTATTGAAAAAAAGGTACACGTTTCTTTAATTTGTACAAGATTTTTTTTTTAAATCCAAACACCATGTATATCCTAAGCTATTATGCTGGAAGATGCCATTTCGAGGCAACCAAATAAAATACCATGTTTAAAACAATATATAAACTGACAAATAAAACGTATTTAGATACAGTTTTTTTTTGGAGTACATCTATTCGAAGGTCAGTTTATTTTTCTGAGAAGGCTTTTATGGTATTGGTATTTGTACGACTTTGCCCCCGCAGAGCTATAGAAAAACCGAACATTAACTGGTGTTACACGGACTCTTTTTATATGATGAACGAACTACTTTTAGTTGTTACACGGACACTTTTTATGAATAGAATCACTCGTGCATGATCAGTGTGTTCATGGACACTTTAGCTTTCAAATAGATTTGAACTTTTTGGTTCACCGACATATTTCCTGTTTTTTCTTAAATAAAATATTTACGTTAGCATCAATAGTTTTATCGAACAATTCCTGTAAAATACTATTCATATCAGTATACTAAGGGATTATCCATTTAACTTAATAAAAATGGGGGTATATGGTTTTCTCCTAAAAAAAAGATATTTTGACCCCAAATTTAAATAAGAAAAAAATGACTGTGGTCAAGCAGATGACAAATTAATCTTCTACATGATTCCTGATTTTCCGAAAACCGTAAATATAATAGTGCTTATTTCAAAAAAAATAATTTGGGTGATGGCGTTGAAAAACTAAATAATTAATATACTCAAAAAAAATATACCACCCCCACCTTTATAAGGCAAAATAATTGGTCAATAAATATATTTTCATGAATAGTATTTCGGACAATGCTGAAAGTAAAGAAATGATGATACCAACGTTTATATTTCAATAAAAAAGACAGGAAATATTTAAATAAAAATCAAATCTAATCAAATCAAAAGATAAACTCCCTATCACAATTTATCCCATCAATAAAAAGTGTTCGTGTAATACATGTCCAAATAAGCAGTCAATTTTGGACGGTAATCTGCGATTGAATAATATAGTAACACGTCTTTATTCCCGATCAACAATTACAGACACAAGCATGAATTTTAAAAAAAAATGTATATTCCTAAATATGTCTTATAACAAGACAAAATCCATTTTTTCATAACATTTCAATCACTATTGAAGTAGGAAATACATTCTGTTGATACATTTATATTACTTTTGAATTTATATATAAATTGAAATCATATATATCAGGGGCGGATCCAGCCATTTAAAAAAAGTGGGTTCCCAACTTAAGTCTAAAAAGGGAGGGGGGGTTCCATCTGTATGTCTCTATTCAAATGTATTGATCGGCTGGAAAAAAGGGGGGTTCCGCCCCATCCCTTAAATATTGAATTCATGTATTTGGCAGCAAACGTGCGATTTTTACGATTTTTTTTAAAGGGGAAATGGGGAGGACGGAATGGCTATTTCCCCCTTTCCGTTTCCCCCATAAAATCAAACGTTAGCTTACTTACCACTAAACTATTTCTTTAATATATTGGATTTTTTTCGTAGTTGCATTTCAAAAAACCTCAAATATGTACAACATTAATCTTTTACTTGAAATTGTTCTTTTATTATTATAAAATTATTAGAATCGTGATTTTTTTCTAGAAAAAAACTCGGTTGAAGGGGAATGAAAAAAAGTGTTTTAACTATAACTTGCATTTACTGATGTATGCAGTGGTGTCAGTAAGATTTGATGAAGCAGGCTGAATTTCTAAAATAGGAGGCTATACAATGTGGACGGCGCAGCCGTTCGCAGCGACGAGCTTGCTCGTCGCGCTTACGGCCGGTGGTCTGGGGCCCGCTCAAGGGCCCCAGAAATTTTTTGGAAAATGGTGCAAAATCCTGCATTCTGGGGGTCTCCTAGACCCTTATTCAGATCCCTGAAAACATCACTTTTTAATGAAGATGATGTAAATGATTCATAAAAATTAGAAGGCTTGTGGTTTAATTTTATGTAAATTTTATCATATTGAAATTCGCATTTGATCCAGACCTAGAACTGCTGTTATGTTTGCAACTTACATGATTAAATAAACATTTCTGTGCATTTTCCTGCAAGTTGACTGCTTGTGAATATGGTTGATCTGAGAGAATCCAAAGATGTGTTTGATTTATCACTTGAATTATTTAGTTTTAAGTGAAAATTATAATTCTGACATTGAGAACATCATTTATGTTTTAATACTTATTAATTAATTGATAATAAAATGTTTCAAATGTCATTTGAATTTTTATTACAAAAACTCTGTATCTGAATCACTGTCACTCTCTGCCTCCCTGCAGGTTTTGGCTTCAATCAAAGATCTGACAATTTTGAGTTGTAACAATGTTTTTTCAATTTCTCTTTCATTAAGTTCAGGGTCATCATATGCATTTGGATTAGGTTCCAATTCAGAATTGTTGTCAGGCTTCTCATTATGAACTGTTGGTAGTTGTATTTGAACATTGTCAATAGGTGTAGCATGTGCTGAGGGTTTATTCATTTCCATTTCAACTGAAAGAAAGATAAAGTTGATATTAAAAACAAATAAACAGAATTGTATTTTGATAATTTAAGATTTAGTATGCCTGATATTATAATATATAATAATTAGTAATTGAATTACTGTAGAATACTTTTCTATCAAATTTAATGTCAAAACTGTTATTCTGACAACTTATTCATTACTGTTAGGTTTTACAATTCTTAATCAAATATTTTTGCTCTTTGTTGTAAAGCTGTACTTTGACCTAGAATTGTTAACTTTTAAAGACATTGTGACTTGGGGGGGGGGGGAGAGTTTGTCTCATGGCACTTACCACATCTTCTTAATTATAATATTTATATTTCAGGATGTACAAAACATAGATACAGGAGATCCAATAGTAGGGTTCATGATACATTGTGTATTACTAATATGATATTTCAAAAAGAATCAAATTTTAACTTTTTTGCAAAATAAAGTGTGTCTTTTTGTTTTTTTGGTTCTGAAATTGATTGAACTTAACCATTTAAATGCTGGTTAACAAATATACACACAGTCAATTACAAATGACATACCTTGTCCTTTGTTTTTTGATGGTAATTTTCTTCTGTTCTTTTCTCCAAGCCATAACTTAACAGAATCATTCACCACTTTGTCACATTCATGTGAACAAGTTTGTGGACCATTTATGGATATCATCATCAAACCATTTAGGACATCATTTTTAAGGCGATTTCTAAGATCAGTTTTTATTATCTTTACCTTTGAACAGCCTCTCTCAGGCCATGCGTTGCTAACTGGCACTGTTAAAACAATTTCTGCAATATTTGCTAAATGTGGACACACATGTTTATACTCATGTCTTTTCAAGACAATTTGCCTAAGACACCACTCAGTGGATGTATGCAACTGTGAATCGAGTTCACATTGCGAAGGAATGTCTGGTTTCATTTTAATTAAGTGGTATTTCAACAAATTCCATTCCGCTAAACATTCATCTATAGTTATATCCTCATCATTTGAATAAAAATGAGCGAAAATTGTTTCTATAGATGAAGCTCCATAATTCATGAACTCAGTACTCTTTTTATCTGGAATTATGACTGGATTAAAAATCCCTAAGGCACTTAATATTGCAACATCTGGAAAACGTTTAGAAATATTGTCAATCAAAGACTGCACATAGTTTTCTAGTGTGTGTTGTAAGTTGGTTTTGGTACCATCCTTTAATTCAAGGGCCAAAAGACCAAGTCTGCCATCAGACTGAATGTCTTTTTCAAGATTTTTGATTGGTGTAAGATTATCAGAAATATGTTGGAGTTCTCCTTGGGCACACTCTAAGGTAGGTTGAATGGAACTGAAGTTGAAATAGCCTCGTTGGAAAATTTTACTCACTCTAGCTAAAACCGGTAAAATTTCTTTCAAAATGTAGACAATTCCTACAAAAATTGTGCAATTCATTCTTTTAAGTAATCCGTAAGCGGTGGCATCTGATTCGGAAATTGCACTCAGAGTTTGCACAACAGGAACTAATTCCTCCCAGACAGCTTGAATTGAAGCATCAAAGCTTAGCCAACGGGTTTTACAGGCTTTTTTCAAAATTTTACAGCATTTTTCCTCAATAGAAGTGTTAATTATAAGGTTACGATAATTCTGCAAATGTTTCAAAAAAAGTGCCATTTTTTTTTGGTGAATAGTGGAACAACTTCCATAATTGTAACATTATTTGTTCCACATTGCCTATTGATTTAAGTTTAACATTGGTATCAGTACAAGCTAAAGCTAGTCTGTGGCATATGCAATGAACTGCAATTAGAGAGGAGTTCTCTTTCTTCAATTTTGAGGCCAGACCATCCTTTTTACCCACCATTACAGAAGCCCCATCAGTACACAAACCAGAAATCTTTTTAACATCCATTTGTAATTCGTTCAGTTTCATGCAAAGCACATCAAATAGTGTTTGTGAATTGGCAGAATCAGAATTTTCCAATAAATTACAAATAAATAAAAAATCAGTGTTTACTTCATTGGAATCAGGATCCACGTATTGTACATAACAAATCATTTGTTCGATTGTTGCAACATCAGACATATCATCAATAAGTAAACCGTAGCTGGTTGCACTATGTAGTTTTTCTAGTAAATTATTTTGTACTGTGTCAGATAATTTCAATAATATGTCTCGACGAGATTGTACAGATCTATGGGTAAAATATTTCAGATCATTCAATCCAATATGCTCAAAAAATTTTAAAAATTGAACAATTTTGCAATTTGCTATTGATTCCTTTGCAAGAAAGAAGAAGGAATAAAAAACTTGGTAAAGGATTTCCTGATTGACAGATTCTTTATGTTCAATTTCCTTTTGAAAGACAGATACTCTATTGAGAACTTCAGATGATTTGGCGTCCTGGTGTTTTTGACATTTTAAATGATCATATAAAGTTCCCTTTCTAAAACGTTTACTTGCTTCTTGTGAAAACACACTGGATTTATTTCTAGGATTTTTCATATCATGTTTTTTACACAGAATACAGTATAAACCATCACCTTCAATAAAAGTGAAATTCCAAAGCCTAGTTGTTTGACAATATGATAGTTTATTGCTATTTAGCCAGGAATGATCAAATTTTTCTTTAAGTGTTGATTGTCTTCTTTTTTCCTCAGTGCTAAAAGAAGAACATCCACGGGAGTTGCACAATGAATAATTGTGAATTTTACTAATATCTATGTTTGGAAATTGTTGTTCTATCAGTAATTTGTGAGCCTCTGGCGATAAAGCATTTGAAGACAAATTTAAACTTGAAACATTATCAGGAGCTGACAATGAACTGCATGTACTCTGTCTAGTGGTACTGTTTGTCACATTTACAACATTTTCATTTATGTCAAATTCTTCTGTTACATCAGTTGGTGGACCTACAAGAGAAGTTGAATTATCACAATTTAAGCCTGAATATCTTTTATAACATTCAAAACAAGACCTTGTAAATTTTCATTATTGAAGGAGTTTAAATGGTTATACGTACTGTACATTGTCATTCAATTTATAGTAAATCTTGCTGTGAAAAATCAAAGAAGCAAATTCCAACCATGTTATGATATCATGAGTCGACTGATAATTTATATACAAATTATTTAGAAGCACTCTTCCTTATCCTAGCTGAAATATAAAGGCACTTTTAATTGGTAAAGTAGTTAACCCTAGATTAAAGAAATAACAGCAAGAAAAAAGACACCAGAAACTATTTATTAAGCCATTAAAGCCGGTGCCATTTAAATAATAAGTCAGGAAACTGTCGTGGGTCATTGACTCAAATCATACAATCTGTCTTTGCAAACTGAAATTTGTAATAAATTATGTCAAGATTAAGGGAGCTACCAATTGACGTTTAGGGTGTGGGGTATTTAAAACAATATTGGGGTTAAAAACGGCAGGACATAAATCCCCGGGCCCCCTATTATATAAAAATCAAACGGTACCTCCGCAAGTTAATGCTATCAGAACACAAGATACACAATTCTCTTTTTGTCATTTATTCTGACTGAAATAACATTTATTTTATTAATAATAATAGCTACTGTACAAACTGTTGGTTTTGTTTTTACAACCGCCGTAGTCCGAGAAAAATAATCTCGGACTACAACCGCCGGTCCCCCCTTTTTACAGAAATGAAAAAAAATGTCAGTTTTGGTTGAAAGCTTCAATGAGAGTTTGTACCTAAAGATTGGACTACCCCTAAACTCACCCTTTTGCATCTTTGCAGAACTTTCTTCTGTAGGATCACTATCCTCTCCGGCTTGCCGTTTCCTAAAAAAACTTCGTATGTCCATGATTGCATGACAATGTTTACCAAATTGAGACATGCGCGCGCATACGATTTTATAAATAGCAACTCGGTTACAGTTTTATATACGGAAGGGGATTTTCCTAAATTTGCAGCTTCTGTTTATCGTTAAAGCTGATAATTAGAATAAAACAATTATTTTTTCAATAATATAATATTGTTATTATCAATTTATTTTTTTTACGCATGCAAAAATAGCCGGCAAGGAAAGGACAATAACCGGCGAAAATCGCCGGCTGCCGGCTTTTAACGACATCACTGGTATGGCAATTTAAGTTTCTCAAATGTTCAGTCTAGTGAAATGTACTATTACTTTCTTGAAACGTCGCACAAGTCAGATACAAAAGAAAGGAATAAAAACAGTCTATCGCCTCGGACCTTGACCTGACTACTCGTGCAGAAAAACTATCCAGCAACGGTTGTTACCGGCCTGTTTCTTTATTACCTTTGTATTGTATCTAATACGTAGAAAGATGATACATGTACATATAAGGATAAACTTGGTTTCTAGTAAGTTATGATTAGGGTAAGATATTTTTGAAAGCTGTGAAAATGCAAAATTTGGTAGAACAGATAGGGAATTTTAATTGGTGGTCTGACACCTTATACGTCATCATAAGACGATATTACGGCATTTTCACTGGCTATTCGTTAGGTCATTGATAACCGTCAAAGGTTACGACGATGTACATTTCGAGTGCAAAATGGTAGAACAACAATTCTAGGAGTTTTTAGTTTAACGCAATGAGAGTGTTGGCCGTATTTAAACAACTACTTTTTTTGTAGGTTTAATAACTTGTGAGAATATGATATTGCTTGATATCAACTCTCATTTTTTATATCAAATAGTAGTAATAAACTCGGCTCGTTTATTATCATATTAAAATTAAAAATTTTCTCGTCTGAAACTATTTGACAAATTTCATTATTAAGGAAGCCGTAAGGGGACACACAAAATAAGAAAATATTTTTTTAATTCGAGATCACGATCAAACATTACCGTTTTACCGAGATCTCGATAAGATATATATCGTTATCTCGATAAAACGAAATGATTATATCGAGATCTCGGATTAATAAATCGTTATCTCGGATTATTAAATCATTATCTCGATTTATCATATCGTTATCTCAATTTATTATATCGAGATCTCGGATTATTATATCGAGATCTCGGATTATTAAATCACTATTTCGATTTATCAAAGCGAGATCTTGGATTATTATATTGTTATCTCGAATTATTAAATCGTTATATCGGTTTAATGTATCGAGATCTCGATAAAAAATATATCGTTATCTCGAGAAAACGAAACTGTTATATCGAGATCTCGGATTTTTATATCGTTATCTCGGATTATATAATTGCTTCTTATCACGTGTTAACTGATTACACAATGGTGACAGTCAACACGGCGGAAAGAGTAAGTATGATTTGTGTGTTTTAAACCTTGTTTTATATATGATTTTATGGTGATGTGTCACTATTATAGGCGCATTTAGCTAGGAATATATGATATGGGTAAGAAATCTGTATGGCAATATCTGAATAAATCAATTTAACAAATTCGTCAATTAGTCAATATTTACAGTATAAACAAAACATGGTAAAGTTCTCTTAGAAATCATACTGTAAACCCTGAAGAACACGATCATTTCCATCTTGATGGGTTGATAAATCAGCGTCCAAACTTTAGAGAAGGTATATTTTAATGTTTTGATTGTGTTTGTTCATCCTTTAGAAGAAATATTGACATCTGTTTAATGTGCCATTGACCGTCATATGAACGATCTAGGCTCAGAATCTAAGATTGCTATGGCGGCCATGTTTTAATTGGACCGAAACAAAAGTAGGATTGTTAGCATAGTTTCGTCAAAATCCGTCAACTGGCTTCAGAGAAGAAGGTGAAAATGTAAAAGTTTACGACGGATGACGGACGCAACGTGATGGTAAAAGCTCACATTGACTTTCAGTTAGATGAGCTGATTGTATTTTGGTCCCAATTTTTATCAATTACGTGTATAGTAATCCTTTGGGTAAACATTTTATCAATTCAATGAGATATGAGGAATCTTTCTTTTGAATTCTATAGTCGGATAATCAGAAGATCTGCTATATGTATCTAGACAAAAAAGACAAAAATTACAACAAAGTTCCAAAGTCATAGCATTTGTATATACTAAAACACACCCGTGATATCGCCGGTCCGTGACTGAATCAAAGTACATAACTATGCGTAAGCCTTATTTTAGTATTGGTATTGTCATCTGATAAAGCCTTGCCGATTATAAGTTTCACAGTTTTCTCTGCTTTCAAAATCTTTCTGTTTGAACCCGTCGACCTGGAACTTATCAGTTATTGGTAATATTGGAGTATTCTTTAATAACAGCATTGTCCTATATTAGTTATAAATAAAGTTGAATTCGTTGATTCGCTGTCTTAAGTCATGCCGGCTAACAAATCGAAAACTGTACCTATACGCCTTATTTTAAGTCCAGATTTTTTGTATTCGTATTGACATCTTAGAAAATCATACTGATTAAAATACTACAATAGGGAACAATATGACAATGATTGAATTTAGAAGTGTCAACCCTTTGATTATGACCCGTGTATATAGCAAAATCATTAATACACCGTTTTGTGGTGCGCCTGTAATATGCGGAACGTACAGATTAGGTAATAGGTAACAGGTGAATATATTATTTATATCGGTATCGGATTCGACTCGAAACTTGTTAATTATTGGCAATATTAGTTATGTGGAAAAAACAAACGGGTCTGGAGTGGTGTAATTTTTAATCAACACCATTGTCCTATATAAGCTATAAATAAAGTTGAATTCTTTGATTTGTCATTTTTATCCCATGACGGCTGACAAATTCGACCTCGTTATTTTAGTATTATAGATATATACAAAAATATTTGATCTTGACAGTTTCTTTTGTAGGTAAACGTGCTTCGTTTGGTGAAGAGATATTTTGAAATGGAATTCTTTTATAGATATATTGTCAAGATTTTACAAATGAATCATGCCATTAGTATATCACTTCGTCAGGTTAAGAGGTATTTAAAAGAATATGAATCTTGCTCGCAGAAAAGACTACTCAAATATTTGATCTGTATTTAACTTTATTCATACGCAGTTCACGTCATACGTACCAGCGCATGGATATCGTTGGATGTATCAGAAGTGTAAGCGGCACGGGTTTAAAATAAAAAAGAGACCACATTAGCCTCATGCTTAACACAATTGATCCAGAGGGGGAATATCTTAGAGCCCGGCGAAGACTAAAAAGAAGAGAATATTTTTCAAGGGGGCCAAATTTTTGTTGGCATTTGGACTCCTACGATACATTGAAAAGATATGGCTTATGCATCAATGCTTGCATCGATGGGTTTTCCAGGAAAATAATATGGCTCAAAGTTGGTAGATCTAGTAGTAATCCAAAAGTCATAGCTAGGTGTTTTTTAAACGCCATAGAAGAGCATAGAGGTCACCCATATAGCATGAGAGGTGATATAGGCACATAACAACGGGCTGGTTGCAGTAATGCAGACGTTGTTTATTGGAGACGAAGTGACAATACCTTTCATTTACGGAAAAAGCACCATGAACACTAGAATTGAGTCATGGTGGGGCATTTTGCGAAAGAAGTGCTGTAAAGTATGGATATCAGCAATGAAAGGCCTTCAGGAACGAGGTCAATTCTCAGGAGACAAACTTGACATTAACTTAACTCAATTTTGTTGCATGCAGTTACTTCAGGTACCTTTCTTTTCTATTTTATATATGTTTTACCTTCCAATATGAGCTCATGGCAATAGGCTTTCTTTGAAAGATCCTTTTTGATACCAATTTTAATTGTACGTTTTACTTGTTAAAAACTCTTATATTGATATAAGGAATGTACTATGTTTTTAATCAATCCCTCACAAACGGTATTTTAAGGGAAAATATTGATTATTTGATACGTTGCTTGGAGCATAGTACGTAATTAGCTTACACTTCAAAATTGTTTTATTTTAGTTATCAGTTAGGTAATTACACGATCTACTGTATGATTTTGCAACGCTAAATCATTGGAATGTCACTCCGTATTCATCGTAGTAATCTTCATTCGACTAATTGATTTAAGGATGAAGGATTTGATATCGAGGTGCTTGTTTTCTTTTTTCTATAATCAGTCGTTTAGGTTGTCTAAGCTGACTGTCAGAAACAGAGATTGTTTTCTTGTGAATCTTTTTTATTTATGTTTTGTCTTCTTTTTCTGTAAATTGTCTTATGATTTTTCACGATGAATTGGATCCTTTTTAATTCTTATTTAGATTGTACATTTTACTTGTTCAAAATTGTTATTCTCATCTAGGTATATCAGAGACAGGCTGCATAAAATACGTTTAACCCCGCCTCATATTTTTAAGTGTGCGTCTGTCTTATGCGAGGAACCTTTGTCAGAGTTTATATTTGAATTAATCTTCTAATTTTTTTCTGGGAGAAGGTTCCTCATTTGGTTTGCCTTGGTTTTAAGTTGGCATATCCTCATGATGCCCTATGGGATCATACATAGACTGTCGTACATGGTGTGCATACTGTATGGCGGCCTCCGTATGTCACGTTTTAATTGTTCGATGATTTGGTATTTGATTGGCATTTATTCAATAAATTGTACCTGACTTCAGTCGGAAACCCGGTTAAAATAGAACAAAAGAACCGAAGCTCTTTGTTAAAGAAGGCGATAAATACTAACTGTAATGTTAACTATAGTGACAACAATTTTAAAAGTTAATAGAAACCAACAAAATTACAATTTTCTTCTCAATTACGAAGTGTTTATTTTAAACACATAATTTGCATTAGTTTTCAACTTATCTAGTACATAGTTACGCAGAACAATTATATATCTAGTGGGCGGCATGGGTATCTTTCAAGTTGGATGTAGAAAATGCATAAACTCCGATTTTTTTTTAAATTAAACACGAACGGAAAACATATCAATCTATTAGTTCAGTAATTTTCGTGTCTGCCCTTCCATATGTGACTCAAGAAAAAAATCTTGAAAATGGGTAACAATTGTATCGAAAATAGAAAATCGAGTTTACCTTTTTATGTTAGGGCGTGTTTGAATTGAATATTTTGTCTTGATATCGTACAAAGCAGGAATATTTCTTACATCGTCTCTCTTCAGATTCTATCATTTTTATATATCAAAGCTACAGGTTGACTGTATAACCTTAACCACATGTTGTGTCATGTGTACTATTGTTTTTCTGTTTGTCTTTTTTTCATTTTTAGCCATGGCGTTGTCAGTTTGTTTTGGATTTATGAGTTTGACTGTCCCTTTGGTATCTTTCGTCCCTCTTTTAAATAATCACAGTACTAAAAGATGAAATATATGGGTCAAGTGAAATACTTATCTTATGAATCACAAATACAGAGTAGGTGTGTTCGAATAGCTATTTTTTTACTGAAAGTATTTGACGACAGTCTTTCAGGTTGGATGATGAAAATGCATATCTTCGAAAAATTATATTTTTTTTTGTGTGTGATAACTAGGGTTTATAGTCTTCAACCACTAAACAATTCTAGCATGCCCTTCTACGAAATATTTAATTAGAACTTTATATATGTTTATGAATTTTCGAAAATTCCACCTGACAACCGATCAGACAATAGTTTTAAGTTGAATCAATGCAGACAAGATCATTAACTGATGCTCATTAGCTATTTGATACATTTGGGTTTTTTTTAAATACAACTGACATATAAGGATCGTAATGGTGCAATGTGGATAAATTTATCGGTTTCCGAGAGCAAAATTGGCAGCGCGTCTCCCCTACAATGGCTTTCATTTCTACGATTGTGAAAATGAACTGGCGTAATTGGGAGATAATTTGGACGAAGTAGAATCCTGACTGACTTCTCATGATTGTAACGTATAGGAGTTGTTGTAAAGAGAAAATAACCTATTTTAACGTATAAACTCGTAAACGACACACATATCAAATGTGATCTGAAACAGAAAAAATAATAACACCATAAAAAAAAGTTACCCATATTAGGATTTCTCGGTAACGCGAAATTACAGATATATAAGGGGGACGATCCGAGAACTTTGAAAAGGAAGGGTGCTAAAACAAAATGAGGGGTGTTGGTGTGCAAGGCTACTATTTGCCGATTTTGGCCTATATTTCACATGAATTTAACTAAATATTCCAAAAAAAGGGGGTGCACATACCCGGAACACCCACTTCCCCCCACCTTTTAATCGTGTGCTGTTGAATCTGAAAATATTTTGAGATTGACCCATATACTTTCAGTTGACGTTTCGTCTTAATGTATGTTTGCCAATCAGAACCTAGAAGAAGACAATTACGCCAACAAGATTGGATTTTAACAGTGACATTTGGAACAAACTGATCAGCCCTACTTCTAACGGTAGTGTACAGCTAATGGGGAAGATTATAATCAGATTACATTTGGAAATCTTGTGATTTGATTGGCCTTTTGTCCTGGATAAAAATGAAAAATGGTTTTGTCTTTTTTACAGAACGAACTAGATGACACTGCGCAGGTATGGAACACTCATTATATTAGGAGAAGTAGAGAGTATGTTTTTCATGGACGGCCTGTCAACATGTATCTTTATCCCGACTTGTTCAATGCTGAGGAGCATATTCGACAGGTCGATGATGACGTGCTACACTTTTGTCGATCAGAATGCGCTGAAGAGGACGAGTACCCATGCGAAGAAGAGATTTTTGAGTTGGGATGCATTTACATGGGAGGAAAATCTACTGAAACCACCCGAAAACGTCGATGAGTCAATAGCGCTATACCTAAGTTTGCGTCGCTGGTTTTTTCAACAGCTATGAAAATGAAAGAGATACAAAATAAATAAATTGGTTTATGCTCTCGATCTTTTGTATTTGCATGTAGTGATATACAAATCAGTACCTTACGAAAATGGGTGTAACCGATGTTCTTCTAGCACACAGGTACAACATATGGTGGTTTTTTTTATAAAGATCTTAGCTTTCGACTTTGTAAACGTTCCAAAATCATACGTGGAAATAACCATGCGAATGATTTTTGTTGTATATCAGACCGAGTGCGTACATATAAAGGTCTTTTGATACTTGAACTGTCAATCAACTAACTATTTGCTAATTACACTTGTTCCATTTTGTTCCGTATGTCAATTCTCTTAGATAGTCTCCAATGCTGCTCTTTCTTTTGCTCTATCTCACACCGTATCCCCACCTTTGTCTTTTGTTCTTAACTCATTTTTTTCGCTATAATGGGCTCTTTTCCGTTCCTATTCCCGGTACCCCCGGTGATCCACACTGCTCTGGTCCGTGCTCACAACCTTGCTTTTACTACTTTTGGCGTTATTTTGACAGCGAAGGAGGAGAAAAGAGTCTGCAGCCAATGCAAAATGTAACCATGAGTCGTATGAGCAAGCCAACGGGTTCTACGAAAAAGTCACGAGTCGGGAGCTGGCATGTCAGTTAACTGCTAGTAGTCTGATGTTATTTATGTATTATTGTCATTTTGTTTATTTTCTTTGGTTACATCTTCTGACATCAGACTCGGACTTCTCTTTAACTGCACTTTAATGTGCGTATTGGTATGCGTTTACTTGTCTGCATTGGCTATAGGTATTAGGGGGGGGGGGGGTTGAGATCTAACAAACATGTTTAACCCCGCCGCATTTTTGCGCCTGTCACAAGTCAGGAGCCTCTGGCCTTTGTAAGTCTTGTATTATTTTAACTTTTAGTTTCTTGTGTACAATTTGGAGTCAAGTATGGATTCATTATCACTGAACTAGTATACATTTGTTTAGGGGCCAGCTGAAGGACGCCTCCGGGTGCGGGAATTTCTCGTTGCATTGAAGACCTGTTGGTGACCTTCTGCTGTTGTCTACTCTATGGTCGGGTTGTTGTCTCTTTGGCACATTCTCAATTTCCATTCTCAATTTTATTTCTCAATGTTCAGGCGTATTTCGATATCTAAATCCTTTGCTACTCCTCTAATAATAAATATATCTGTAATTAGGGGCTGAAGGGTCCTGCCATTCCATTCCATTATTTAAAATATCCATTTCATTATTCAAAATTGGCTATTTCTCAATGTTCACGCGTATTTCGATATTTAAGTCATTCTTTACTCCTCTTATATGCGTTGCGGAACATATTGACTATATACCTTTTGTTCCTCTCTTGATAATCTTTCGATTGGGGTATAATATATGTCTGTAATTATTCCATTATTCAAAATATCCATTTCATTATTCAAAATTGGCTATTTCCGCATTTTTTCGCATAATGTGGCATTTAGGTCCTCCGTAAACCCTCTTATGGTCATTGCGAATCAGGATATAGCTATAGTGTCACAGTCAATTTTTTTCATATTTATTTCACTATTCACCGCTTCAATTTGAATAATGAAACATAAACTATTTCATTATTCATTATTTATTTTTTAATATTGAATAGTGAATAGTGAACTATTTTATTTTTCATTATTGAATAATGCATAATGAACTAGGAATAATGGACGTACTTCAGCGCGGTTGTAATTTCACATATAGTTTTAAAACAACTGTTGTCCAAGTCACGCGTAACGATTCGGTTATATAAATCGTTGAAGACTAGTGATGTCGTCTTAATATTTTTTGGTTAATTTTGTAGCTTGGTTACTGTATCATGGACCTATAACCCCACATCTACTTTTATTCATCATAAACTGGTTCAAAATTTATAATAAAGAGAAACAAACAATTGTATAATTTTCTAGGAAAACATGTAAAAATCACTTTTTGACTTGCTGCCACTTTTTTAAAACTCTTAAGTAGAAGTTAGTTTAGCTATTTGACTAGTGATGCCGCTCGCGATATCCTTGGCTTTGTATTGATTTGTATAATTATATCGAAAGCTAGTTTAAAAGAACAGTGAATTTTAAAATTACATTGTAGAAAACTTACGAAAAGTAACATGACATGTTTATTTTACGCTGTGACAATTACACCCACTAATTTTGGTAAAAGAGGCTTTTTTTCTTCTTAGACAGTTAATATATAGTGTAACTTCGTTCAATAGCAGCTGCTATCAAACACATTTTTAGTGTAAAAGTGAAACACATACATATTTATTTCGATCTAAACCATGACAAACTTGACAAAAACCATGACGAATTTCTAGACTCTTAACCGAACCATGTCAATCGCTTAACCAAACCATAGCAATTCCGATATCTTGCTTATTCTGCATTAATTTCGTGAAACGACAATTCCAATGAAGATCGTTTGACCTCCAATACAGATTCAAACATCTTATTTGCTTTTCATCTGCTCGTGTGAATAGAACGGAGGCAATAATTTAGGAAAATAACATAAATTAACCATGTCAAACTTATCCAAACTATGACAAAATCACTGTACTAAACGCTCCTCGATATGACGACCTTACTACCCGTGATCAAGCTTGAATATTGTGTCCATACTTGTCCCAACTGTTCAGGGTTAGACCTCTGCGGTCGTATAAAGCTGCGCCCCGCGGAGCAACTGGTTCTATTTTATAGTTATTAGAAATTATAATCCTTAATAAAAACATGATTACTTTAATGAAAAAAGATATCCCGATCTTTGACAGTTGTTACTAACCACCAAATCCCGCCTTAATTGTAAAAAATAACATATAAACATAATTGTCCCCCCGTCAACTATTAACTGGAATGAATGTCATAATATCATCAACGACTCACTCCGCGCCTACTGTTTGAAATGGGTAAAACGGGAAAAAGCTGACAAAAAATCTTTGGACTCTTTTTTTAATTCAGTAATGAAGATAGTTGATATTCGAATACAACCTTTTAAAGAACATTTTACCCTCAACAAAAACTATAAAAACCCTATTTCGCGTATCAAAAATAAACTAACAGAACAAGCCAAGGAATTGGTTTTTGTCCCGGCTGATAAAGCTGCTAATAATATCATTATTGTTTGACGTAAATTTTATATAGAGGTTCTGCAAAAGGAAATCACGAATTCACCAACATTCCAACTGACTTCATTTTCAGAAAACGACATCTGTAACAAACATAAACTTTTAGCTACTTCTTTACAAGCAGATCCAAACACAATGAAAGTCCCAACTATGTACTGGCTTCCGAAGCTGCACAAAAAACCTTACAAATATAGATTTATTTCATCTTCCAGCCATTGTTCAACTACTAAATTGTCTGTTTTACTTACTAGTACACTTGGTACAATAAAAAACCTGATAATAAATTGTTCAAATAAGGCCTTTGAAAATAGTGGAATTAATTACTTTTGGAGTGTCAAAAACTCGTTGGAAGTACTTGATAAATTGCATGCATATATTGGTGATTTTGAATCTGTTCAAAGTTTTGATTTTTCTACCCTATATACCACTTTGCCTCATATTCTTATTAAGAAAAAATTCACATCCCTAATTAACTGGGCATTTAAAAAGTCGGAATGCGAGTACATATGTTCAAACTCTTTTAGATCATTTTTTAGTAGCAATAAACAAAAGAACTATGTCAATTGGACATGCTTTGATACTATTTATGCACTTGAATTTTTACTTGATAACATTTTTGTTCGCTTTGGAGATTCCGTATATCGTCAAGTTATTGGAATTCCAATGGGGACTAACTGTGCACCACTTATTGCGGACCTGTTTTTGTATTGTTATGAGTTACAATTTATGACTAAAATTAGCAAAGACCCATCAAAACAACATTTGATACAAAAATTTAAAAATACTTTTAGATATTTGGATGATATATTGGCTCTAAATAATGACGACTTCAGTATGTATACTAAAGAAATTTATCCTGTAGAACTTACTTTAAATAAAGCTAATGATAACAATGACCACTGCCCTTTCCTCGATCTTGATATCTATATCATAAACGGGAAGCTTAATACAAAAATTTATGATAAAAGAGATGATTTTTCATTTCCTATTGTTAATTATCCATTTTTAGATGGTGACGTTCCCTTGTCACCATCTTATGGTGTTTATATATCTCAACTCGCACGATTCGCTCGTGTATGTAACAATGTATTAGATTTTAGCGAGAGAAATTTATGTATTACTGAAAAATTATTACACCAGGGTTTTCGATATCACAAACTGGTCAAAACATTTACTAAATTTTATCACCGGTATAAGGAAATAATTCGTAAATATAACTCAACATGCAGACATCTTATACGTTCAGGTATTTCACATCCAAAATTTTATGGAAATATTCTTTATAAAGCACAAAAATGTCAGTATTCTCCTCAGAAACTAACAAAACCTTTAAATAGACTTATTAAAAGGGGATATAGTTACGATACTGTTGTCAGGTCATTAAAGATTGCATATTTTGGCTTTAACATTGATTCACTGATAGGGTCTTTGCATCGGAACTAAACACATTTATTTCTAAAAAAACAGTTGTTGGCATGACACGGGTTATGTTCTTCTCATATATTTTATGATAGTATGATACTAAACCCCTAACGGGAGGGATTGTACCTGATATTCATATGATGAAGACATAATCTTTCAATCAGTTTAATTGAGGTCTGGAGCTGGCATGTCAGTTAACTGCTAGTAGTCTGTTGTTATTTATGTATTATTGTCATTTTATTTATTTTCTTTTGTTACATCTTTTGACATCAGACTCGGACTTCTCTTGAACTGAATTTTAATGTGCGTATTGTTATTCTTTTACTTTTCTACATTGGCTAGAGGTATAGGGGGAGGGTTGAGATCTCATAAACATGTTTAACCCCGCCGCAATTTTGCGCCTGTCCCAAGTCAGGAGCCTCTGGCCTTTGTTAGTCTTGTATGATTTTAAATTTTGGTTTCTTGTGTATAATTCGGAGTTTAGTATGGCGTCCATTGTCACTGTACTATTATGCATATTTTAGGGGCCGGCTGAGGGACACCTACGGGTGCGGGAATTCTCGCTGCATTGAAGACCCATTGGTTGCCTTCGGCTGTTGTTTGCTCTATGGTCGGGTGGTTGTCGCTTTGACATATTCACCATTTCCTTTCTCAATTTTATAAAAATTTTCAGGATTAAAATAGCGTGGGGACAATGTGGAAAAAAGTATATGATTCATAAAATGTCTTATAACTTTTGATTGAAAAGAGATACACAAGTTCGGTTTGTTGTAAAGTCATATTTATAGGGGATTGCTTGGATAAGGCTTTTTTTTTTTTAGTATAATAGTCCCAGATATGGCCAAATAGGCTGTCCACATCTCCAAGGTCTATTTTGTAGTAACGGCAGCCATGTTTTTAGGAAAATGGCTATGTGTGACACAATTTTTAAAGAAGATATACCATAAAGAGGATAGTGGCAATGTTTCGTCAAAATCATTTCGTGGCTTCATACTTTTGTTAACTTAACAGATAAATAAAATGGACATTATGATGTCGATAACAATCACTCTATGTTACTGACTCTGTATTAACCCTTTACATTTAATTCAGCTCTCCACCACAGGCCTTACTTATAAAAAGAAAGCGTGATGTTATTGTCAATGAGACAACTCTTCACAAGAGACCAACTGACACAGAAGTTATGAACTAAAGGTCACCGTACGGCCTCATACAATGAGCAAACCCTGTACCGCATAGTCACCTATAAATGCCCCTAAATGACTTGTGAAACAATTCAAACGAAAAAACTAATCGCCTGATTAGTTTTAGTTTATTAAAAACATACATGTTCAGTGACTCTTACAGGAGGTAACATATACATCACTGTGCTTAATGTCACCCACAGCCAAAGATGGCGGACTCTTTTAAATGGTTGATATCTAATTCATACAAAATCTACCTTTTGCGACGTTTTTCATGCAGTATGTAAATATTTATAGATTTCTTGAATAACGAAATCACTTACAATTACCATTTACTTGCTAATTTAGAGTTCACAAAAGCGCAAGGCCGACTTTGAAAAATGCATGACATCCCTAACTTATTTGATCGAATCTCAGCAGACTGTCTGTAACTTTATTTTCAGATGTGGGTAACTTTTGATTTCAAAATTTTAAGAGTTATAATTTCAACAATTAAAGAATAATAAACACTAGGAAACCCCTTATTTGTAAACTTCACGGCTGTTTATAATGGTTATTCACCACCAAATGTGATTTAATTATAAATAGCATCATACTTGTTTTTGGTGAGGGTTTGTGGAACTCGATCCTGGCCATTTTAGTCTTTGTTTTAACTTTTATTGATTACTGTGTGTCTTGTTACCGTTTTTCGCTTTGGACCATGGCTTTGTCATGCTGTTTTACATTTTGGAGTTTAGTTATCTGTTTATTTACTCACCCCTCTCTCTCTTTTTTTAATGTTTATTTTGGTGATTACTCTTTGACGCGGCTCGGTATTTATACATCCCGCTAGTTAGTTATAGTGTAATGGTTGTTTTATGAATGTTTCCTAGTATGTCGTGTATTTTTCCTCTTTGTTTAGTATCATAGATTGTTAATATAATTGTTTTTGTTTCTAATTAGTGGAAATGAGTGTCTTTTAAATATACTCTTTATGGCTGAACCTTTAATAATTGTCATGTGTCTTTTTTATACATTATTACGATATGCATCAAAATAACCACATAAAAAAGAAGATGTGGTTTAATTGCCAATGACACAATTCTTCACAAGAGATCAAATGGCACAGAAATTAACAAATGCAGGTCACCGTACGGCCTTCAACAATAAGCAAAGCCCATACCGCATAATCAGTTGTAAAAGGTCCCACAGTGACAAATGTAAAACAATTCAAACTAGAAAACTAAGGGTCTAATTAATGTATAAATAAATGAACGAAAAAAAAATAATTTTTGTTTTATGTGCGACATATTTGTTTTTCGTTCATTTTTTATATAAATAAGGTCGTTAGTTTTCTCGTTTGAATTGTTTTACATTGTCAAATCGGGGCTTTCTATAGCTGAGTATGCGGTATGGGATTTGCTCATTATTGAAGGCCATACGGTGACCTATAGTTGTTAATTTCTGTTTCAGTTTTGGTCCCTTGTGGAGAGTTGTTTCATTGGCAATCATAACACCTCTTCTTTTCTATATATAACACAACAAACGACAACCACTGAATTACCGGCTACTGACTTGGGACAGGCACATACATTCATAATGTGGCGGAGATTAACATGTTAGCGGGATCCCAACCCTCCCTTAACCTGTGAAAGTGATGTAACAGTACAAGTTTAACATAAGACATGTTTGTTTACTGTAAAAATTAACTAATTGACGAATTTGTGAAATTGCTTCACTCACATATTGCCATTCAGATTTCTACCCGTATCATATATTCCTATGTGAATGCACCTATAATAGTGAAACATCCTTATCACATCAACTATTGGAAGTAACTTTCCATGCATATCGAGTGAACAGTCATTCAAACAAGCTTTTAAACACACAAATCATCCTTACTCCTTCCACCGGGTTGCCTGTCACCTCTTGATCCGCCATTTTGTAATCAGTTAACACGTGATAACTAACAATCCGAGATCTCGATTAAATAATCGGAGATAACGATATAATAATCCGAGATCTCAATATAACAGTTTCGTTTTCTCGAGATAACGATATATTTTTTATCGAGATCTCGATATATTAAACCGAGATAACGATTTAATAATCCGAGATCTCGATATAACAGTTTCGTTTTCTCGAGATAACGATATATTAAACATATATAACAATATAATAATCCGAAATCTCGATTTGATAAATCGAGATAACGATTTAATAATCCGAGATAACGATTTAATAATCCGAGATAACGATTTAATAGTCCGATATCTTTTTACAATAATCCGAGATCTCGATGTAATAATCTGAGATCTCGATATAATATATCGAGATACCGATATATTAAATCTTTTTACAATAATCCGTGATCTCGATATAACAATTTCGTTTTATCGAGGTAACGATATATTTTTTATCGAGATCTTGGTAAAACGGTAATGTTTTATCGTGATTTCGAATTAAAAAAAATATGTTCTAATGTTTGTGTGTGTCCCCTTACGGCTTTCGTACATTATAGATAGAGATAACTGTAAACACAAGAATGTTCAGTAAGATCTACAAACAAATCACCATCACAAAAACAGATAATTTTGCCATGCATTATATTCTTGTCTTTAATGTTGAAAAGTACACTTTGTTTGACATGCACTGCAGCAAATGGAATAAGGTGAGTGACACGGGATCTTCAGAAACTCTATAATGTTTAATGAAATCCCATAACTCGGAAACGTAAAATCTATAATTTCTAAAATTTCTAAAGGAATGATAAATCAATAGACAATTTACTAAAGTTTCATATAAATTGGCTACAGCGTTTTTTAGTATTTATCCAACATGCTGACGATGGACGAATGGACAACGGGGTACCATAATACGTCCCTTATAGACACTACATGGTTCACCACGAGATTTTAATTACTTTGACAACAAAAGTACCAAAATAAAAAGAGATTAATATAAGTTGCAATTAAACTTGTTTCACAATAAAGTATTAAGAAATATGTTAAAACTAACAAAAGTACCATGAAATGCAGTTAAAAAGATTATGATTCTCCTGCACTTTGTTCTAAATATCTTTAGTAAAGTATCTTATGATATCTAATTTAGAACTGGATATTTGTGGTAAAATTATTTCCGAACAGAAAAGTTGCATTAAATTCAAAAAGGTTAGTTTTGATCAATGTAGTATTATGTTTTTTGTGATGTATTGAGAATAAATAATATTTTTATTCTTTAATTGAACTAGAAAAGTCATTTTTTAATGTCTAGAATACCTTTCTTCTATTTCAAATTTTCTGTAAAAAAACCGCACAATAATAAACATTGAATTGTTGGTGTATATATAAGGAAATTGTGCTTCTTTGTTGATCGAAACATGTAAAATATGGTTACTAATGTAAACAAAAACTATTATAATTACGAAATAGCAGTTAATTGAACTTATCGCATGTGTTTTCACTCAAAAAAGCCCGAATTACATTAGAAAAAAATGGACCAAATCACTCCAAAAACCTCGATCCTAGCCGGACACTTTACTTACCGTGTTGAGTATATATGTCATTTTATCTAGTTCATTTTTTATAAAGTGGATATTCTAATTTATCAAAAAACAAAAAAAACTTTTCTATTATTGTGGTTTCTATTACAATTTAAAAAGAAATACATTTTATCTTCAATTTGTCTGCAGTTTTTGAATAATTTTTCTTATCTTGGTATTTTAAGGTATCTTTCCTTTCTATTTATAGATTGTGGTCACTTTATCTACATTTTGTTATCAGTTTTCTTAGTTTAAGTTTTGAGCTAGTTAAATATCTGTATTCTGTATTATTCATTTTTATATGTTTATAAATAGTGAGTTTGCTGTTATTTTATATATCTGAAACACGTAAAATTGCAAAAATACTGAACGCAGAGGAAAATCAATTCGGAAAGTCCATAATCACATGGCAAAATCAAATAACAAAACGCATCAAAAACGAATGGACAAGAACTGTCATATTCCTGACTTGGTACAGGCATTTTCAAATGTAGAAAATGGTGGATTGAACCTGGTTTTATAGCTAGCTAAATCTCTCACTTGTATGACAGTCGCATCAAAGTCCATTATATCGTCACCGATGCGTGAACAAAAAAAAACCCAGACACAATAGGTAAAAATGTCAAAAAATAGGGGTACAGCAGTCAACATTGTGTTATCATCTTAATCACTATAAAAACAACAAATGTAACGAAGAAACACAAAACGGCATACATCAAATTAAAAATGCAACACACAGAGAAACGGACTAAGCATTAGACAAAATCCTATAAGAATAACAAATTATTTATATAACGTCAAAACCACTGTAAAAGATATTTAGCATTCTTTGAAGTTTGAAAGATTTTTAAATATGTACGCATCGCTACTTTAATATTTGTGTTTTTTTTACCTCTTTCTTTGATTCTGGCATTATAGAAAAGTCGCTGAAAAACTGATATGGTCTAGCAATTATGATATTACCAAGGTCAAAATTTCCGCTAGAAATTTTTAACAAGAACGACACCCTAAATTGATTGATTCAGCGCGAAAATTTTCTATCTTAATCTTCTTTGAGCGACATAGATAGTTAATGCATTGCAGCATCAATGAAAAGTAAAGAAAAAGAAGAACTAAAATTTCGTCAAAATTTGAGAAGAACATATTTAACACTTAACTAATATATAAATTAAGTATGTTTTACCTAGAAAAACTACTGTTACCAGTGGGATTATTGGGTTCGGTAGTAGTTATATCTGTAAACAAAACAAAAAACAAGTTATTAAAGATACATAAACTTCTCTGTTTAATGAAATACTATAAGTAGGTTTGATAAAAAAAAAAAAAAAAAAAAAAAAAAACTATAAGTAGATTTGATAAAAAAAGTATTATTACTGTTTCGACTAAAACTATGTACTTTCACCTTCGTTTTAAATGTCTATGTTGTGCCACATGTGGTGCAGGATCCACTTACCCTTTCAGAGCACCTGAGATCACCCTTACTTTTTGTTGGTGTTCGTGTTGCTTATTCTTTGGTTTTCTATGTTGTGTTATGTGTTCTATTGTTTGTCTGTTTGTCTTCTTTCATTTTTAGCCAGGCGTTGTCAGTTTATTTTCGATTTATAAGTTTGACTGTCTATTCGGTATCTTTCGTCCCTCTTTTGTACCGTATTATGTCGTTCAGGACTAAATAATAACGTCGCTAATAGACGTTACCCATGATGATGTCGCAAGCAACCATATCCTTGAAGATCTGTTAAACAATGAAACCGGAAGCATACTATAGAAGATACATTTGTACTATGGGGGATAATATGGAGAACATTTTCAACAATTTAATATTGTAATAGACAAAATGTTAATATTCATATTGTATATATATATATATATATTTGGTGCATTTTAAGCCTTATTTAATTCCAAATTTGTGCACAGCGAGGATAAAATTTAAAAACTGAATATATAAAAACTAGTGCAAAATATTTTATTTTCGTTGATGTGATGAAAATATGATCCATTTGGTCTGAAAGAATCTAATACCATCTTATAGGAGTTGTTGTCCCTGAAATGTTTTAATCTAAGATCAATTGCTTATCACTTCAACTTGGTACATGATAATGACAAAGCCATCTTGAAGAAATCAATCGGAAGTGACCGTTATTTTTGGAATCTGTGTAAAAACAGCTTTCGTGTTGGTCAGGAAGTGAAATTTTCTTCACCGTAAGTAACAAATACCTTCCTTTTTTCAGGCGAAAGTATGGATGAACCATATTTTATTTAATATCTGTGTGAATCGGCTATCATTTGAGACTAGTAGACTTCTTGCAGCTGAATATAGCTAATTATCTCCCTTTCTTTCAGACAAACGTATATCATATATGTTTAATCAAAGAAAGAAACCTATTTTTAGACGTTTTCAGAATTATTATTTCCTACTGCAGTTTCCGGAACCACAGTGGCCCAGTTGTTTAAGAAGTCGATCTGTTGTATCCGGTCAACATTGAGGCTGTGAGTTCATATCACTCATGGCAGGTCTCTCTCTCTCTACTCTGATCTTAATTGACTAGGATTTGTAGGTTTTCTACCGAAGGTAGATGGTTCTGTCCGGGCTCTTCCGGCTTCCTTTACCACCAATATTATATTGTCTTCAACATTTTAATAGAAAGAGCAATGGTTCGAGAGAATACTGATATACCTAAGCTGCTCTTACTAATCTATCATGTAATACTAAGTTTTGGCTATTTCTAGGTTATTTATTGATTCCTACATTTAAAGTTTGATATAGCTTGAAAAACTATAATTAGTGTAACTGCTTATCTTTGAAAATCCAGGGTTCAACATAGCATACCAGTTTGCAACCAAAAATGCTTTTTTGTGAAATTCATGATTGATGGTCCGTCAAACATTCTGTAATTTCTAATTGAAAATAAACTGACAACGCCATGGTTAAAAATGAATAAAGACAAACAGACAAATATTAGTTCAAACGAAACTACATAGAAAAATAAAGACTTAGCAATACGAACCCTACCAAAAACTGTTGATGATATCAGGTGCTCCGGAACGGTAAGCAGATCCTGTTCCACATGTCGTACCAGCCGTGTTGTTCATGTTATTTTGAATTGATCAATTAACTGTTATAAAAACGAACTTTTACTGAATTTGGCCATCACAAATCTGTGATTCATTACGATGCAGGAACACGTCTGTTATTTATGTCGAGCAATAGGAACATACAACCTCTCGATAAACTGTATTGGGGTATCGAGAATAGATGCAGTCAAGAACATTTACAGCATCGTCATCTTTTCACAGTTCTTTCAATTATCATGAGTATGTGTATCCTTGTTTAAAATTATTTTCAGCAAATAAATCAACAAATAACTATTTTAAAGCCAATGATAGTTTTATGAAATAAAAACAAATTGAGTGTACTTGGTAAGATACATAGTCAAATATTTATAACGGTTCATCATAAGAAAGTGTTTAATTGGATAACCCATAAGTTTTCACAGCCCAAAGTTAAGAATTCCATTATAAGGTCGTTCAACTTTTCCGCGTAAGGATCATTTGCATTTGTTCTGATTATTAGGTCTTTCAACTTTTCCGTGACAAGGCCTACAGGTTTTTCTTCTGATTATTATTTTTTCTTCTTCCGACACTTTCATATCTTGGGTGTAAGTTGTGTTTCCTATCAATGAAACTGTATTCCCGTTAAAACTTTAAAACACATGCAGTTTGCATGACACCCTGACATGGACTGAGACATTAAAAATTAATAAAATGGAAATTGCTGTCAAGTTTTCAGATATTAATTAAATCCTGAAATTACATTTCTAAACATGCATTAAGGTTCACCATAACCACCTTTTGGATAATATTTTAACCACAATTTGTACTGTAAGCACAAAACTGTTAACCTGGCAGAAACTAGATAATTATGTTTAAATGCATGTTATGGTTTAGACATTTAGTTACTGTTCTGAATTTTGATATCTTTTTTCTTTTATTTCTGCAGAAGATGCCGAAAATAAACGTTACTTGGAAAAAGCTTTGAGAAGCTATCCTCATATAATAAAATGTTGTGCGAAATATTGATTTAAACGGACAATAGACTTCTAATTGTTTGAGGGAAATGACCCTTGTGGGTTTGACTTACGCTGATATCTGCTGTGATATGGTTGTTTACTACTTGTAAAGTGGACTACCTTGAATGTAGAATATTGGTGTCATGAAAAAGGTTACTATAGTTTTATTGAGATTATGGACCGATTCTCTATGGCAATGAATGGTGTGTACCATCATTTACATTTTGTTTACATTAAGTTGTATTTCCTATTATTAAATCAGCTGAGTATTTTTACTTACACGTGAAAACATCATCTTCAAAAAGGAATTTTCTTTCCCCTGATGTAAAACCATACAAACAGGAATATGAAACATTCAGATCTTCTTTAGTCAGATTCTGTATAACTAAGGTGTATCCATTCTTCAAAACATATCCATCATACTTTCTATTTGGGCGTTCAGTTCTGACATCTATAAACAGTGTCCGTTGTACTGGAGTCCACCTATCCCATCCTGAATCTTCAGGACAGCAGTTTGTTACATTGCAAAATAAAGTCACGTTTTGTCCATAGTTTGTAACCTTTCCAATAACTGTCCATTCCAAAACACCTACAATATTTAAGGGTTATTTCGTCTTTATATAAGGTCAATAATGGATCATAAAACAACAAGCCAGTAAAAATTGAGTTAGAACTTGCACTGTCAAATTAAGAAATTAAAGTTATATTTTCATATTGCTTTTTACAAATGAATAACAAACACTATTGTCAATGGATACAATTAAGAGGGGCTGACAGTAAGGATTGAGAATTTCATGGAAAGTATTTTTTTTATATTTTCCTAAAAACCTGTGTATATCACGTGTTTGAGTAAAGAAACAATTCTGTGTTTGAAAATTTAAAAAAAAAAAAAAAATACATTATCATTATTGCCATGGAAATGGCTTGGATTGAACCTGCAAAAATCAAATATATGGTTATTTCAATGCATAATATTACTAAACAAAGTCAATGGTGTGTAGACATCAACATTAATTCCTTGTACCATATAAGTTCTTGTACAAGAAACATAAAAAAAATTCAACAAAAAAATGTTTGGTTACCATGGCAACACCTTAATACCGTATATACTTGACAAATTGTCATTTTTGGTAGAAATTGGTCTTTTTAAAAACTGTATTGCAGAAAAAATGCAACCACCCACAAAGAAATGAAAATGTCCTAAATATACCTCGATCTATAGGTAATCACATAATAAAATAAAAAAACTGGTACCTGATTTCATTTTTTTACAAAAATTACTAAAAAAAAAAAGAAAAAAATGGAAATTTTGCATATTTTGAGATTTATGTGAACTGTGAGTTTATGTCTCCTATTTTACCCATAGTAAAAGAAAAATATCAATAATTGCATTAACAGTTATTAATACAAATGAAATATTTTCTGTATTGTGTAATAGTTTCTTAAGTAAAAGATGCATAGCAACAATTAATGTTCCCTAGCAACGGATCAGAAAGAGTGAAAAAAATGTTTTTTTTTGCCATTCATCATCAAATAATCAACATTGAATGAAAACAATATTGAATATTCTGTTGCAGTTCATTTAATTTCTTTTATAGTAAATAAAACAACAATAAATTATTGCCTTATTCTATTTATAATAGTCAAAATTATGTATATAGACCTAGAGGTATAGGGGGAGGGTTGAGATCTCATAAACATGCTTAACCCCGCCGCAATTTTGCGCCTGTCCCAAGTCAATGGTCTCTGGCCTTGTTAGTCTTGTATGATTTTTAATTTTAGTTTCTTGTGTATAATTCAGAGTTTAGTATGACGTCTATTATCAATGTACTAGTATACATATTTTTAAGCGGCCAGCTGAAGATCGCCTCCGGGTGAGGGAGTTTCTCGCTACATTGAATACCCATTGGTGGCCTTCGGCTGTTGTCTGCTCTATGGTTGGGTTGTTGTCGCTTTGACACATTCCCCATTTCCTTTCTCAATTTTATAAGTTACTGGAAATTCAGAATTTTTGTGATGTGTTTTTATTATTGCAAAAAATGCTCTAGTGTTGTAATCGCAATAATTTAAACTTGCATTTTGGAATTTTTTATATGAATGAAGTGGGATTTTTGGTCTAGAACCGCAATAATAATGCATGCAATAATTTATGAATTTACAGTATCATCCAGAAACAATTTTTCCAGTGAAACATTATGATTTTACTGTTGACCTGCAGAACTCAAAATTATTATGATTTTCCTAGTCATCTCTCAAGTTTAATTTCAATCATTTCAGGGAAACCTTATGAACAATTGGAAATATAGGGATTCTTCCAGCTAACAACAGTTGTAATAATGTACTGTATGACAACAGTGCACTTGTCATATATCTATATTCCTTTCTCCCATTCCAGAATATGACCATTGTGAGAAACACAGGGGTCCCAGGTTAGGGGGAGGGTTGGGATCCCGCTAACATGTTTAACCCCGCCACATTATTTATGTAAGTGCCTGTCCCAAGTCAGGAGCCTGTAATTCAGTGGTTGTCGTTTGTTTATGTGTTACTTATTTGTTTTTCGTTCATTTTTTACATAAATAAGGCTGTTAGTTTTCTCGTTTGAATTGTTTTACATTGCCTAATAGGGGCCTATTATAGCTGACTATGCGGTATGGGCTTTAAATTATAATTGCTCATTGTTGAAGGCCCTACGGTGACCTATGTCTGTGTCATTTTAGTCTTTTGTGGATAGTTGTTTCATTGGGAATCATACCACATCTTCTTTTTTATAGTGTCTGACAAGAAGCAAGACATTCTTACTCTCTGGAGCAGCTGATGTTGCCTAATTCAAACTATGAAAATGTTGAAAGTCAATGACCCGTTACTAAATATATTAGGTCTTTTACCTCAATGGATACTATAAATCAACTACATTCCAAATATCATTGACTTGACATTATTCGTTTCCCTTACACTAACCATATAAATTTTAACCAAGTCAATAAACCATGAATGACTTAAGGTTTAGGCAAATCTTTTTTTTTAAACATAAAATAAACATAGAATATATAAGATGTACCTTATCAAATGACATATGAATAATAATTTATAACAATACATATACTACAGGTATAAGCAAGATTTGATTTGCAGCAGGTCAAGTTTACGAGCTTATTCCATCTACGCCAGTGACTTACAACCTTACGACTTTTCACAGTGCGCCAGAGGGTTGTATCCTGTTCTGCAAATTATGTTTTGTATCCATAATGATTTTGTTACACCAAAAGTTAAAAGATATCAAAATATTTTTTATAGAGTTATATAAATGCTGGTTTTAAAATTTTACAATATCATTTGCCATTTAAAAAGATATAATTTTATTAAATATTGCTTCATATTATAAATGAACAGTCAAAACCGATTTCTAGAATAACAATTAAAAATTTCATTTACATTAACACAATGCTGTAATAAACAGATTTAATTTATTCTACATAATTTCTAAATACTGTGTGTAATTTCTTAAATCAGAGTGGTATCAAATAGATCCTAATATCACATATTTTAGAATTTGTAAATTATATATAGAATTTGACATTGTTGCCACGGCTTTTCTGAAATCGTCAGCTGTAACAACATTGTTCCCTTCATTAACGTATCTCTTAATGTGACCTTTAATGTGTGCTGCCTTTCTGTCACATATGCATTTTCCTCCCTGGGGATCTGAAAAGTCAACTCTATTTTAATCAGTGACTTCTTATTGATCATAGGAATAGTTGTTAGTGAGTATGATGAATGAAAGCAACCGGCATTATCAGACCTCAGATAGAGCATTTTGATTTTTTTTTTCCTTATTGATATGGTTGATAGTATCTTGCAGTATTGATGTTGATGTTAATGTATCTTGTGTTGCGTTATCAAAGACATGTACAATGGTGACGTTTTGATAATCATTCTGGTCTGTCTTCATTGAAACAACACTAACATGCCAAGAAAGCCCACGCATGGCAAACCATTTGGACTGGGACTCTCTGCAATAAAGAAGAATTTCTGTAATATTTCTTAAAATCTAAGTTTTTTTAGGTAAATAAACAGAATACACTACTAGGTTCTTATACATGAACTTTAAGATCTGGGATTTCTTGCATGAGTGGGTAAAATTATGTCTTTTTATTAATAAAAAGTCAATGAATTTCTAACATGAGTGGAAGAAATCCTGATTTTCAATAAATAATGATAATAAGTCCCTATTTCTTCTGTTTCACATTGCAATTTACACTGAGAGTCACGATATATATATGTAGGTCAAGGGTAATTTGCATACGGAATAAAGGATCATAATAAATGGCGCTGAATCAACAATGACAATTTATAATCATCCAAAAATGATTGTATTTTAAAGCTAATAATAAAGGTTCCATTAACATGATTAAACAAGGAGCCTGAATCGCTTACCAGTTTGAATGGTTTACACTGAATTTCAGTTTACAAAGAGAGATAACTCCTTAAACCAAAAAAATTTGGGTTAAGAGGCGAAGATTTTTTGAGAAAAGTTAAAAGTCAAACAGATGGATGATGACAATGTGATTGCTTTTACTGAGATGAGCTAAATATTTTTAAACTGAAATTTCAACGGTCTAAATTATCATTTTTGTAATGTTACATGTATTTCTAAAATTAAAATACACCAACCTCAAATAACTTCATCCTTCCAATCAGTTCTATCCTACATGCAACACAGACTCCTGAAATATAAGTTAATAAGCCATTACAATTGATATTTTAAAGTGTGTCTTTCTACGTTGTAATGTTACAATAGTATTTCAGCTTATGGTGAAGGTTGACAATGGTTGACACCTGTTTAAACATTTAAACCCATTGCATTTGTTTGCACCTGTCAAAAGTCAGGAGCCTGTTGTTCAGTGGTTGTCGTTTATTGGTGTGGTTCATAAGCATTTTTCATTTTTTATGGAGATTCGATTGTTGTTTAACCTGTTTGACTTGTTTTACCCTTTTTTTTTTGGGGGGGGGGGGCTTTTATAGCTTGCTGTTGGATATGAGTCAAGGCTCCGGTGTTGAAGGCCGTACTTTGACCTGTCATTGTTTACTTTTTACACATTGTGACTTGGATGGAGAGTTGTCTGTCTCATTGGCACTCATACAACATCTTCTTATTTCTAAATAAAGTTTGGCTCCGACTTACATTTGTGTGAACATTTCGAGGATGAAAAACACTAGTTTACTTTGACCATTTTTTACATATATCAGCCATGCAAGTTTAAGTTAATTCAAATACCCCCCAACAAATACCAAGCCCCATTCTTTATATGTTTCCATTTCTAAACCAGATGCTCCGCAGGGCGCAGCTTTATACGACCGCAGAGGTTGAACCCTGAACGGTTGGGGCAAGTATGGACACAACATTCAAGCTGGATTCAGCTCTAAATTTGGATTGTGATTAAATAGTTGACACAGCATAGGTTTCTGACACAGAATGAATGTGGTCTAATGAACTTAAAAAATTTTTTTGCCTTTGAGCAATTCACTATGCTGTTGAATATTAATCCTCTCAAAAAAATGTTTGAAGAAGTTTTCTTTTTATTTATGAAATCTGAAATGAAAAAAAATTGACCCCCCCAATTTTTTTCTTCACATCCCCCTTTCCCTTATTTCAAAACTGATCTCAATTCAAATTTCTAATGAAGTTTGCAACAATAACTACTCATTTAAATACATCATAAAATATTAAAATGTAAAAAAAGTGCTTGTTATTACTGAATGGTAAAGATTGTTTTAATCTATCAGTTGGTAGTAAAAGTGAATATACATTGTATATTGTATACAACAATGATTTAAGTTGATTCAACTACTATTCTGGACAAAGAAAGATAACTCCAATTGAAATCCAATTGGAATTTCTTGCTATTGCACAATATTGTGCAATTAGATATTTCTTGCTATTGTGCAATACTGTGCAATTGAAAATATTTGCTATTGCACAATACTGTGCAATTGAAGATTTCTTGCTATTGCACAATACTGTGCAATTGAAGATTTCTTGCTATTGCTGAATACTGTGCAATTGAAAATTTTTTGCTATTGCACAATACTTAATATAATAATTTTGGATCCTGATTTGGACCAACTTGAAAACTGGGCCCATAATCAAAAATCTAAGTACATGTTTAGATTCAGCATATCAAAGAGGCCCAAGAATTCAATTTTTGTTAAAATCAAACTTAGTTTAATTTTGGACCCTTTGGACTTTAATGTAGACCAATTTTAAAACGGGACCAAAAATTAAGAATCTACATACACAGTTAGATTTGGCATATCAAAGAACCCCAATTATTCAATTTTTGATGAAATCAAACAAAGTTTAATTTTGGACCCCGATTTGGACCAACTTGAAAACTGGGCCATTAATAAAAAATCTAAGTACATTTTTAGATTCAGCATATATCAAAGAACCCCAAGGATTCAATTTTTGTTAAAATCAAACTAAGTTTAATTTTGGACCCTTTGGACCTTAATGTAGACCAATTTGAAAACGGGACCAAAAATTAAGAATCTACATACACAGTTAGATTCGGCATATCAAAGAACCCCAATTATTCAATTTTTGATGAAATCAAACAAAGTTTAATTTTGGACCCTTTGGGCCCTTTATTCCTAAACTGTTGGGACCAAAACTCCCAAAATCAATACCAACCTTCCTTTTATGGTCATAAACCTTGTGTTTAAATTTCATAGATTTCTATTTACTTATACTAAAGTTATGGTGCGAAAACCAAGAAAAATGCTTATTTGGGTCCCTTTTTGGCCCCTAATTCCAAAACTGTTGGGACCTCAACTCCCAAAATCCATACCAATCTTCCTTTTGTGGTCATAAACATTGTGTTTAAATTTCATTGATTTCTATTTACTGAAACTAAAGTTATTGTGCGAAAACCAAGAATAATGTTTATTTGGGCCCTTTTTTGGCCCCTAATTCCTAAACTGTTGGAACAAAAACTCCCAAAATCAATCCCAACCTTTCTTTTGTGGTCATAAACCTTGTGTCAAAATTTCATAGATTTCTATTAACTTAAACTAAAGTTATAGTGCGAAAACCAAGAAAATGCTTATTTGGGCCCTTTTTGGCCCTTAATTCCTAAAATGTTAGGACCAAAACTCCCAAAATCAATCCCAACCTTCCTTTTGTGGTTATAAACCTTGTGTTAAAATTTCATAGATTTCTATTCACTTTTACTAAAGTTAGAGTGCGAAAACTAAAAGTATTCGGACGACGACGACGACGACGACGACGACGCAGACGACGACGCCAACGTGATAGCAATATACGACGAAAATTTTTTCAAATTTTGCGGTCGTATAAAAACTATCTTTAGAATCTTATCAAGAGTGGTGGATATTTTACACTGGACCTGGATTAAAAACCCTACTGAATTTTTGTTGGTGGATAAAAAACACTAGGGATTTTCATCCTCCGGATAAAGTACACTGGCGGAATCAAACCACTGTTACACATACATGTATACACAAATAGAGATCCAACAGGAAGATTTCTGTGAAAGAATCAAACACAGACAGAAGTCAATGACAATAAAATATCAGACACCCTTGGGTAAGATAAAGTAAGTCCATGATTCAGTGGAGCACTTGGTTAGAAACAAACTTTTCTTGTCCTTCACTTAGCTTGCAAAATAAAAGGAATTATAAAAAAAAATTGCCATAACACTTAATGGTGTACCTACCAGATCCAACAGGTATTAATCTTTGTTCCTCCTTCCACATGTGCAAACTTTGCTTACAGTTCACACTGCAGTCTTGTCTAGCCTTTCTTGGTTTCTTGTTACCACCACAGGCCAACTGAGGAACACAGTACACAGATTTTCTCCATTTGACCCCAAATTCATATCTACTGTTTTGGACAAATTGTAAGTGATGATGGACTTTCTTCAAAATACCCTCCTCTGAAGAGGAGTAATTCGTCTTCATTCTTTATCAGACCCTCACGTTGAAGAAGGCTGTTTTTTAAGTGATTGGCAATGTCATTTTTGCACGTTGACAAAGATGTTATGAGGGAACATCCTTGGAGGGTACTATAAGGCATCGATGATACTGCTACAAATGGGCACTGCCTTGTATGTTAAAACTGCAATATAAAAGCAAGCAACAGTTGAATGTGCTGTTCATTAAAAAAAAAGTTACTTTAAAAATTGCTTTACATGTATGCATAAACATAGGTATATACAAAGTTTACATAAATCTGGAGTACATGAAAAGTTAAATGTAGGACACAAAAACTGAATTCACATAGTTTGTGAATAGATCCCCCTCTTCTTTAAGAGATGTTGATTACTCCACAAAAACATATATAGTGGCTTTGAACTAGCTGTCAGTATATAAACTGCGAGTACTCTTAGATCTGTACTTAGTGTCTTTTTTTTGTTGGGATATACAAGTACCCAGCCACGTCCACTCTGTGTTTTTGTTAAATGTATTGCTATTTGTATCCATCTGATGAGTTAAGCCTTTTTCAACTGATTTTTATATAATTTGTTCTTATGTTGTGCTGTTGCACCACTGTCCCAGGTTAGGGGGAGGGTTGGGATCCCGCTAACATGTTTAACCCTGTCACATTATGTATGTACAAAATGTATGTGCCTGTCCCAAGTCAGGAGCCTGTTATTCAGTGGTTGTCGTTTGTTGATGTGTCACATATTTGTTTTTGTTTATTTTTTTTACATAAATTAAATTCTCGTTTGAATTGTTTTACATTTGTCATTTCAGGGCCTTTTATAGCTGACTATGTGGTAAGGGATTTGCTCATTGTTGAAGGCCGTAAGGTGACCCATAGTTGTTAATTTCTGTGTCATTTGGTCTCTTGTGGAGAGTTGTCTCATTCGCAATCATACCACATCTTCTTTTTTATATTTCTTGTAGTTTATTTTTTATACACATTGCATAGCCTTCAATCAAACATATGAAGTAAAACTTCATAGAAAAATGCTGAATTTTCTCATGGGTTGACAAAGTTTGAGTATCAGCTTATATCTCTGTTCATAGGCGTACGTAGCACCACAATTATTATTGGTACAGGAACAGCAAAATTAAGGTTTTTCTTTTTTCTTTTTTTTGGTATGGCAAGGTACGGCTGGAATAAGAAATGCAAATTATTTGTACAACAATTGCGGTACCAGTCGCTTCGCCCCTGACTTCTTATCTACAGCTATATCTACAAGAAAAAATATTGTGGATTACTTTTTTTTTCATTATTATATCTGTTTATTTACAACTTTAATTATTTGTTTAAAATAAATCTTGATTCCTACATCAACTAAAATAACCCGAAACAAAATAAACTGACAGTGGTTGGCGGATATCTTTGTTTTCATGGAAATGTTAAAACACAAAATGACACGGTTGTGGAGTGTTTATGTGATTTTCTGCCTATCTATTCAATACAAGATATGCAACTATTGGTATAAAAGAAAACTGTTGTAAATGGGAGGCAACTCCAACTTTGCAAAGAGGGAATAGTATTGATCAGCAAATTGAAATGCCTGCTTACCTATGAATCAACTTAGGTACAATCTCCAAAAAAAGCATTACAATTTAGAGTACAAGCACTTTAAAGTTGAAATATAAAACTATTTTTCTCTTCATATAAAATTTCCTTATGTAGAATAATAATAATTTATAAATTGCTGACCAGTGAGTACTAGATGTGTTTACCAGCTTAATCTGTGTTGTTCATGATCAATTCATGGCATTACAAAAGCATGATTTGAAAAAGCACTTATAAGACAAAGACATCCTCTAGGGGGCGAGATATGAGTCGACCCCATTTATTTGGACCTGAAATGTCATTTCAAGTACAATCAAGTTTCGATCATATTTTTGGGGGGAGATATTCCAGAATTTTCATTAATGTTAAGGAAATTCCTCCTATTGTGGGAGGGTTAACAGGTATTGACCCATTATGGGGCATACATGTATCAAATGTTTTTCAATGGATCTTAAATATAGGATGCCCTTAGGAACAATCATACAGACACAAGAACACAGTTATTTTGTAGCGCATTTCTTTTAGACTAAAATAGGCAAATAAAAAAATGCACCTGCTCTAGTATCCATGCTATCCAAAAATATTTTTAGTGTAGTGTACTATTTTGGTCCAAATTATATCAAAATCATAGAAAATACAATAGACACTAACTCAAAATATGGACAATTTCACGTTAAGGAGGTCTGTAATTCAGTTTGACAGCTTCAGTCATACTTTTTTTTTAACCTTTTCAATTTGAAAGTTATACCCTTTCCAATTTGGACTCTTTTTTTTAGGAAAGATAAATCAAAGGACGATAACTGTTTCCCTGGACCTAATATAACTTTTATTTAATCTGGCCATTAATTATTGACATTCTGATCACCAATTTGTGCACTGGGAAAAGGAGAACCAGGCTGTGGATTAATTTTTACAGTCAGTGAGTTTAAACCAGATTTATATTATAGTTCTGAATAACCAGCAGTTGACTGAGGTGTGGGTTTATAATTATAGCTCGGGTACTATTTTTAACCATTATCTTTTTTTTCACAACCTCCCACCCCCCTCTCTGCTCTCTCACTAATTTCAGATTGAACAGTTGTTCCTTTAAACTCAATGTTGTTGAACAGGATATTTATTGTATTGCATATTTCTTTTTATGTACAAATTCGAACCAATCGGACATTTATTGTAGCTGTAAAATGTCAACAGTGCAACTCATGTCAGATAATATCTGTTGAAAATTCATGTATATATAGTAAACTATAATATTGTCAACCTGTAAACACGTTACTTACAATACAAAATTAGCCAATTAAGCTACACAGCCTGCCAAAACTGCATAGTGTACTGGAATGATTACATCGTCTGCTCTCAAGCCTTTGTAGTCTGACTTTGGTGCTCAGTATCTTCTTTATTCTTTCTGAAGAGTTCCGACAAGGGAGATAATCGCGTGCAAAAAAAGGTGACTTTCTTTCAATTTGAATCGTTTTTATTCCATAGAAACAGACTTTGTACCAGTTATTTTATTATTTATTTAGAAAGACACAACCATGCTTGATATATCAAAACTATTGCCACCAGCAGAAATGGCTGCATATTTTAATCAAATATTTCGAAAATTTAGTCACAATTGCATACTTTTCAGAGCATAACGAATGATTAAAACTGAATAGAAAATAACCAAGACTGTTTCATAAGCATATTATTTTGTTAAAAAGGTAGATACATCAATAAGAATCATTTTTTGGATAGTAAGATATTTAAATATGAATAAAAAATGTGAAAACTAGCCATATTTACGGTTTTAACTGTATTGTCACATTTAAATCAGTTTATTACTGAAATTGAGAGAAAAACATAACTTTTATTGTTTTCAGTGATTTTTTCCCTCATTAACTTTCAATATCAACAGATTCCATAAAAAAAATATTTTTACAGCTTTCCATGCTTTTACAGTGAAATGCTCAATGGTTACTGTCATCCTCTCTTTAAAAGTCTTTTTTAAACTTTTACTTTTTATTTTCTGTTTTACTGTCCTTATGTGCATAGCCCGGCCAGCCATAGGTCCAGAAGTTATTGTATATGTTATTAATTTCTCGTGAGGTATTTTTAAGCACTTTTGTCAAAAAATGAGAACAAAAAAGTACAATATTTGTTTGATCTCTTGATTGATATATATTAACTGATTCAGAAAACGTATCACGCCTAGAGTTTGAAATTTTTAGCCAAGTTTTGGGGAAATGTGTAACATCTTTACCACCCTTTTTACAATAGCTATTAGAAACAGATGTTGCCATGAATAACTAAGAAGACATTTTAAATAACCATTTAAACTAGCATAAATGAAATCTTTGGAAAGTACGGATTACATTAGTTTGCACATATAGGTGCAGTCCTAACCCGTACACAAGTTAACTTGGAGCAGACTTGTTAACTTGAGAAATTTAAAACAGAAAAGTAAGTTTATTTTGTCGTTGGTAACCTAAGTTTGCTTTTTTAGGACTTCTGCACACATATTGACAAATCTGCCATTGACCAGTCCACAGGACAGGTGTGCCAATACCAGACCAATTGACAGGTCTGCTACTAACCGGACCTGTGAACATGTCTGCTACTGACCAGACCTGACGAGAGGTCTTCTTATAGCAGATTACCGTGTTTAAGGCTTTTCATATTAGACCCGACCTTTTTATTATGTAAACAATAATCGTACTGGTTTTTTTTACCAGAAAATTACTTAATATATAATTGTTATACAAATTAAACAATTCTTTTTTCAATTCATGTTCTTGTAACCATAAAACACTTGTGCTTACATGCAATTATTATAAAAAAAAATAAAAGGAAGAAAGTTTAATGCAGATAGTAAGGATATCCAACGTATCGGAACAATACGTTGATTTCATAAAATATATCAACATCATTGTTGACGTTGCATCGTTTACCGTTTTTTACAGTCTCTTGCTCAATGAAACTCTATGCAGTACATGGATATCTCATCATAATTCACATTGTTCTCCTTAAATTTATGATTATGTTATCGACAACATGTTCAAAGTGTTAGTGCGCATACGGTGTTGTATAATTATGAACAATCTCGTTAGACTTGTCTTTATAGATTTAAAATGCTATCTGAAACGTCTGAAAAATATACTCGTACTGAACATGAATGCAATATTTGCCACTCGTTGTCTAGCTACCAACAACATCATTCAAACAGACATAATATACAAACAATAAACTTTTCCCAAAAGAGAAGTTCTTATACTTTTCAATGCAAATTACAAATGAAATCAGTCATGTCAGTCTTGGATGATGCGGTCGAATAGTTTTATCATACAACCATCCCGAACTTCTGACTTTAGTGACAGTTCAATATTACGGACACAAAGATGAAATGCTTGCACTCGAATTAGAGGCATTCATTGTTTTTCTTTATTCACATCTTTCATTTAAATTAAACTAACCATCGTGACATAAAACAAAATGATTTATAGGGTCGCTTTATAGATTTATTTAAAACAATGCAAATATGGTCAGTTTTAGTTGATGTTGTCAATTATATATGTATTTGATCATGCTGATTTAATTGTAAATCCTAAACAACTTTTTTCTGTATAAATTAACATAATATATAGTGTTGGTTTTTATACCTAATAAAACATAATGAAATCTTCATTACATATTCTTTTTATGTAAATTTAAATTTAGATAGAAATTAAGCAAAACATCACATCTATTAAGTAGAGTACATTTTTCAGAAATTAAGACACGAATGTTTAACTGAGTTTATTTAATCTGTTTCTAAATCTTAATAATAACATTTCATAAATTCATTATTATTTGTTTTTATTTAAAACTGACTACAAATACAACTTATTATACATTCTTGATTAGGAAAGAATGCAAATATCGTTCCAGTCTAACTAGTTATACAAATACAAATACTAATCCTATACATATTTTTATAAATTTTTTGATAATCATTTCATTATCTTTTTATATCTTTTAGAATTAAAACTTTAAAGGAAATAATTGAAATATGAAGAAGTAATAGGAACAGTTTATCTGTAATTACATGTCACTGTCCGACCATACTGCCATGCTTTGTTGATTTTTATTACTTTTACCCGTAATTAACAGGTTATAAAATCCTGCCAGATTGTAGTTATTACTTGGTGTACTTTGGGAGGGGAATCTGTGTTTCACAGTGTAACAATATGTTACACCAGAATCAGTGTTGGGAGTATGAGAATATGTTTTATCTGTGTGTACTGTAATCAAGTGCATATATGGTCAGTTTTTGTTGAAGTAGTACGGCGGCTTTGTGAAAAATCCTGCTACAAGCATGAAATTTGGCATGGACCTTCCTCAACTATTAATCTTTTATTTCAGATAGGGAGGCATTTGACAAAAATTTCATACGTGAAAATCCAAAATGGCGGACATCATACATAAATCAGCCTAGTATGATGGATTTTTTAAACATGAATGGTAGTGTAAAATAAAATGCATTATTAGACAGTGATTACTAATGTAGTCTTCAAAGTATGTTATTAGAACATCAAGATTATTCTTTACATATGTTATTGGCTATTTTCTGTGGACTGTTCGTATATTCATAGTCTGATCGGCCATAGGTCCAGATGACCGGTCTGTCTATGAATATACTTTACAAACTCCGTTTTTGACGCAATATAAATGACTATATCGGGTTGGCGGTATAAATGTTTAAGATATGTTGTCATGCATGCATACTGTTATTTCCTTGCTTTCCTTTTCGGTTGACAAGTATCATAATCGATAGACATGCAGTTTTAAAAGTACATCCCGGCTTGGTATATCCATAGCAAAACATCAAACAGAGAAAACAAAACAAATAATGGATTGACTACAGGAAGAAAGAAGTCATTGGGAGACATAGTGGTTAAAATTGACAATACAAAAAAAAAGGAAACTGAAATATACCAGAATGTCAAACAGTACCAACATGAGTAGTAACATTGTCATATCATGGAGCATTCATTACAGTTGATTTTTTTGCTGAATGAGAAACAATGACAAAATGTTAACCTTTGATGTTTTCTTAAACGAAATTATGAAGATAAATTTAGCTTGGCCAGTGAATTTCTTTATAGATAATTTATTTGCAAATAAATAAGGCAACAGTAGTATACCGCTGTTCAAAACTCATAAATCCATGGACAAAAAACAAAATCGGGATAACAAACTAAAACCGAGGGAAACGCATTAAATATAAGAGGAGAACAACGACATAACACCAAAATGTAACACACATAGACAAAATCCCACGAGAATAATATATATAACATCAAAACCAAATACATGAATTTGGGATAGACAAGTACCGTGACACGTCTTATCGCAATGTGAATTTACACTCAAAAATAAGAGAAAACAAACGACACAACGTTATAATGTAATACACACAGAAACGAACTATAATATAACAATGACCATATTCCTGACTTGGTACAGGGCATTTTTAAAGGAAAAAATGGTGGGTTGAACCTGGTTTTGTGGCATGCCAAACCTCGCACTTTTATGGCCATGTGAAATATAACATCAAAATGACAACACAGGACTACAATATAAATAAATTGGGGAACACAATTGACAAAGAATCACACGAACAACAGCCAACAAAAGGCAACAAGTTCAAAATTTTAATACGCCAGAAGTGTATTTTGTCCACACAAGACCTATGTGTGACGCACAGATACAAAAGTTTGAAAGCCGAAACGAGTACAAAGTTGAACAGCATCGAGGACCAAAAGATCAAAAAGGTTGTGCCAAAAACGGCAAGGGTTTTCTGTTAAGTTACCAGAAAATCCCTATAATTTAGAGTAATTTATACTTTTGCAAACAGTAAATTTAATAAAATGAATATTCAAAAGATGTACATGATAAAGCTGAAGTATTAACTAATTACAGGAAACAACTGAAATACATTTACATAACCAGACATTTGAAACACAAAAGTAGACACATCTGAATACGTTTAAACCTCTACGCCAAGTGACGTCCTATTTGAAACTGAAAAATGACGAAAAAATGACGTCATTTGAATTAGTAAAACAGAGCATCAAAAAATGAAAAATGACGTCACATAAGAATGAATAAAATAGAATTAGGATTAATTTAAGATTATATATTTGAACTAAATACTGATATTGCATTTAATAACAAAGCACATTTTAATTCTTATTTATATAAAACTGAGGTAGCAATTAACTATATTATAAAACTATGTCCGGTTTGCTATAAATCTAACTTCAAACGTAAAATATCGTACTGACTACTTTGAACGAAATCAAATCTGATAAATGAAGGCGGTGATTAATTTTCTTTACCATAACACATAAATATAATAGAAAAGACGTCAACACATTTGACAAAATCCGATGAGAATTACAAATATAACATTAAACATTTAAACTAAATACATGAATTTGGGATGGATAAGTACCGTACCACGTCTTATAGTAATGCGAGTTCACACTCGGCAAAACAGTCACAATCGGGAATAAGTCACGTTTGGTAATTAAAAGATTAGACGACATTATGACAAAACACAATCTACCATGTGGTAAAAATGTCCTAAGCTAGTTTGGTCAACGAAACATCGTATGGATCCACCAAATCGTGATGGTGTCCATAAAATTTACGGAGTGTCAATTTTAATCTGTCCTCCTCATAACTTTGTTGGAGCAGTTTCTGCGTAAGGAGCACACTCCTGTATATGAAGTCCGTATAGTGTATAGTGTAAATACGTACTATATAGATAATAAATGAAAGATAAAGTGTGAGTAAGACAATTTAAAAAGTTATTGTTTTCATATATAAGACAATTTTATTTGTTTGCTTGTTACATTTCATTATTTGTTATAATTAACAATTATTTTTAAATATTCAAAAAAACCTCGTCATTCTTAAAAAAATCCTATTGTGTATTAGGATGAACAAATATGATACAATCATTTAATGTTAGAGTCTTCTGTAATTGAAAAAAAAAAACATATACAAAAGCCATCATATAGAAGTACACGTATTATGTAGTGATACTTTATAGAAATTTAAGTGAAGATTAAAACATTTTTTTGAAAAAGTGCCTTGTTGTACAGTAAAATCAGATGAAGCTAGCACTTTTTCTGTGTCTTCGTAGAGATTATAAATACATGAAGGCCAACGTATATCGAAATAATTGATCATTCTATAGTTAGAGCATGTTGCTTGGCTTAGAGAATGATTCAGTAACATAGACACATTTCAGATAGAGCCACGAAAAAGAAATCTCATGTGCGGCCGACAATTAAAAGAAGGCCGGCATTTAGTACTTGGGACACAACATCATAGACTTCAAGAGTCTGCCAATATGCAAGAGTTCTTAAGATTTCAAGTACTGTATCAAATGAAAACCAGGGTATAACCTCTGTAGATGTAATCGGGTTTATGGCCATGTTGTGTTCATTCTTTTCTCACAAATAAAACATATGCCCCTACCTTATTAAAAAATTGACAAAGTTTAAAAAAAAAAAAGTTTTTCTATTATTTGCAACCACCACACATATTATAAACCATTGATTTTTTATGTGTTTTTCATTGTTATTGAGAAATTGGAAATCTTTAGTGGTGTTTGTTAAGTTTGAAGCACGATTTGTAGGTAGAATAGTGTTACGATTTAGTGATCGTATGATGAAATTAATGGATCTTGTGTTGTCCATAATTTTACGAGAAAGCTGTTTTCTTCACGTTTTGACATCGCTGATTTTTCGATGTAATTTCACCTCGTACATAATATTTACTGTTGGTTGGAAGATATGTTTATTACAAATGATGTGAGAATGTGTTCACCTTTTTAGCCTACTTATTTTCGTATCGTATTAAGAAAAACTAAGCCATCTAACACATGGCTGTTGTTTATTTAGCACAAGTTAACCATCGACCAACAGGAAAGTCCAGTCAGCTGTCGTTCCACTTTATCAACCTTCTATCGTTACGATAAAATGAGAGAGGTCTCCTGGAAATCTAATTTCATTTTAACAGAAAGAAATAAGAAATATGAATATTTTATCAAACCAACCCTTAGAAGT
The DNA here is from genome assembly GCA_037788925.1 of Mytilus galloprovincialis. Lineage (NCBI taxonomy): Eukaryota > Metazoa > Mollusca > Bivalvia > Mytilida > Mytilidae > Mytilus > Mytilus galloprovincialis. The sequence continues at coordinate 76,988,443 of CM075339.1, read as the reverse complement.
ATTTTATAAAATCGGTAATAGAAGGTTCAAAAGTTCAACCCTCTACCAAATCAACCTACGGAAACAATCAACCTTATTGGAATGTCAAGTCAACCTTCCTAACCTATAAATATTACAGATGATTACGGCATTGTAAATGTATGTTTTAAGATGAATTGTAAATATTTGATTATAATGATGCTACATAAAGTACATCTGAAATTTACACCTGACTTAGTTATTATGTCAACCTTATACCATCTCAAATTATGTTCGATTAAGCCTCTTATTTAGTTTAACCTACCACTCGGTTTAAGGGGCGAAATCATTACAATATGAAGGAAATTTTGAAATAATTTTCAAGATTTCCATATTTTTAAAGATTTTCCTTCTTTTGCCTCTGATGACCAATCTGCGTTTGTTAAAATGGTTTGCTTGATCTTAATCGAAAAAAAAACCTTGAAGCCTTTAGACCTTGGTACTCTTACAATATCTGAAAATATTACCAAAACTGCCCATCAACTAGAAACTGTGAAATTTCACAAATGAATAATTCAACCAAAGTATAATTTGGCACCAATTGGTAGTAACTGCACTGTGTCTAAACTTTGAGGCCGGTTTGGTCAATGTTGTTTACTACACAATCACCCGGTTTTGTCTATGTTTATTACCCGGTTTTGTTTTGTTTTTGTTTAAATAATTTAATAAAAGTATCACAAGAACTTAACATTGTTCATGGAACCATAAAAAAGTCAAAGTCTAATGAAACCTGCCAGACAGACATGAACACATTACAATCATTAGAACCAACCAACAAAAAAAACTTTGCATTTACTTATCTATCAATAAGATAAGTTCTAGGGCACATAATAGTCATGTGGCCATATGAGCAAATACAGTTGACCTATTACTTATGGTATTAGAGATACGGACTTGTGTTACATATTTGTTTTTCTCGTTTGAATTGTTTTACATTAATTTTGTGATTTCGGGGCCTTTTACAGCTGAATTTGCGGTATGTTCTTTGCTAGTTGTTGAAGACCGTATGGTGACCTGTAGCTATACATTTATGTGTTATTTAGTCTGTTGTGGAGAGTCTCATTGCCAATCATACCACATCTACTTTTTTTTATTGAACACGTAGTGTTAACCTTGATCATGGATAGCAACCATCAAGGAACAACTATTTAACTTCCAGCAGGGGTGTATGGTTTTTGTTTCTTTTCAAAAAAATATTCTGATCACCAAATTGATGAAAAAAAATATTCTGAGTCACGCAGATTACAAAACAAAAATATTTGTAATGCAGATTTCCCCACTTACAGTTTTAAATATTAAAAAAAAAAATCTGATTGACAGCATTGCGACAGCATTAATCACGCCCCTCCATTTGAAGTTGATTGATTGCTCCCTTATCAGTGTGACATTTGCAGCTATTCATTAAGGGCAATGGCCATATAACAGATAGAAACATCGTACGGCAAAATATCTGTTTGCGAGGTTTGTTGCAGTCAGGCCTTCTCATTTCTGACATATGAAGCCTCATACATATAGCTCAAGCCGCCATGAATATGCATCCCTTGGTCTCGCATTTCGACGATTATAAATTATCAATGTGAATTATAAGTTTAAACATGATAATCCTTCTCACATACATCCAATTTCGCGGGTGTCGCTGTTTTCTTATTTCTTCTAAAAATTATAAGTTGGTATACGATTAAGTTATATCACATTTGTGAGGAATCCAGGTGGCGTATAGGTCACACGCCCCCATCTCACCTGGGATTGCTCTAAACAATAAATCTTGTTTTTACGCTTTTTTTTTTAGCTTAAAATCGTCTGAAATACATTTGTCTCCTTATCATGTCTTATAAAAAACACTTAGCCTTAAGAAGATCTATTTTAATCAATCATAAGAAAGATTACACCCCTTGGTAGCCGGTGGTTACGTTTGCGCGAATTTGTCCTATGTTTGCGCGAGTAGATTGAATTACTTATAAAGATAACCATCCTGTTGTGCAAGCATTCACATATCAAATGTGCGTGTTCAATTGTTAAGACCGTAAACTGTAATTTCAAGTTTGATCACTTACATTTACAGAGTGCATATAAAAAACGTATGTAGAACTTACATCTCAATTTGCGTGATAACCTTCATTTCTATAAATCCTAGTTAAGATTTTTTTTTATGGAGCCGAAAAAGTTTATTTTTGTTTAGCTCCAATAAAGTAGGAGTTCAAGTGTTTACATACTCAAATAAGTAATAAGTTGTCCTCTGAAAGAAATCGTTTTCAAAAGAGCCATTAAACGCCGAAGTTCAACTATGTTATGCAATTATGGATTTTATTTCTGTGACAAAATCGGGTTCTACCTTGGGAAATCTAGGACAAAACCGGGTTGTAAACATTGACCAAACTGGCTTCTTCCATTTTGACATGACCCATTTCTTTCATTCCATACACAAAATTACAAGTATTGAGGTGTTCAAAGTGGCTAGTTTTGTAATCTCCGTGTCAATATCTTTCTTTTCATACCTTTCTTCCCGTACCATGTGAACAATTTAACGAGATATTAAACAAATGCGAGGCAAGGTTCACTCAATTCGTCATTTTGACATGCATTTTAACTTATTTCTCCGTTAATATAGAACGGTTGTAGAAAATATTACACCTCAAAATAGAAAATAGTTATATATGTGTACACTTTCTTCGATATCATAACATTAACAAATAAATAAACAGAAATCAACCTTTTCTATGTCCAATAATGTTCCGTCACTATGCCGGATATTAGATACCATCGAGTCCAAACAGTTTTTGCCGGTGTGGTTTAGACACGATGAACTATAGACAACAAATAAACCTGAAAACTATATGCCTACATTAATATCATTTGGGCAGCCAAAATTTTAGAAAAGGGGACTTTCAGACTCATCAGACTTTCATAAATTCTGCCATGTTTATCCTTTTTAATTCAGTATATGTATTTTTTATCCAGAACAATTGTCCTTAGAGGATTGGAACAGATATTAAATTTACACAGTGATCTGATCTGATGAAATCTTATAAAGATAAACGGATATCATCCCTGTACATGCAAATTGAGCAAGCAAGAATTCAAGTCATGCAATAAGAGTTTTGGTCACGCATCTTTGTCAATTTAAGGCCAACTAAAATTAATTAGTAGATTTTCATCCAAATTTTTGAAAAAATGGGGCGGGTGGGATTATTTTATTTTTTAAATTTCATTTCATATATGTGAAACACTTTTGTGACGAGCTCTTCATGTATTCAAGTGTAATGATAAGCTTATATCATGTGTACATTTTTTAATGCGAAAATAGAACACACGTACTATAACGTTGAATGGACTGATTAATATTCACGTAGCTGGTCAAGGTCGTTTAAAGCTTCCATCGTCGTATTCGCATACATGATTACAATCACAATTCTAGCTTTTATAAATGTGCATATGAAATTCATTAGTTTTATACTTTTCTGCAATTGATAGTAAAGTTTAAACTTTAAAATCTTAACTGTTTTCACATCTAAATATTCAATTTAAATGTCTCCTCTAGATCAAGGGACGACATCAAAAGTTCAATGTAGGATAAAAAAAAAAAAAAGCCTCAATTCACATATTTGTTTCATTGACTCCCCCCAAGTTGCTTATCCTGCCTTTTCGTTTACTCAATGGACTCGATCTCCTGCCTTTTCTTTTACTCAATGGACTCGATGAACTAACGTTGTACTTGAAAAATGAAACCGTACTTTACTACAAACACTTTTCATAGTCTTTGCCATGTTTTAGGTATTCGAAATAGGACAGTGATTTTTTTTCTTATTCCGTTTACTTGAAGAAAAAAAAATCCCGAAATTGCAAGTAAATTTACCACATGTAACCAACCATTTCTTTGTTAAGAAAAAACGGAGATGGCTTATCATGGGATGATTAAATGTAGTTTATAAACTCCAACTATATACTTCATGAGGTTTTATTATTCTCGGTTGAAAAACGAACGCAAATTATATATTGTAAATATTAGACTGTTGGTTTTCCCGTTTGAATGGTTTTACACTAGTCATTTTGGGGCCCTTTATAGCTTGTTGTTCAGTGTGAGCCAAGGCTCCGTGTTGATGGCCGTAAATTGACCTATAATGGTTTACTTTTATAAATTGTTATTTGGATGGAGAGTTGTCTCATTGGCACTCACACCACATCTTCCTATATCTATGTAAATTGAAACAAACAGTTTTTAAATAAAATGTTTATTCATAAATCATTTAAATGTATTGATAAAAAGGTGAGTTTCTTCTTGTACATGCATTTAGTCATCCTTAATTTCTTGATATTTTGTTTATCAGTTTATCATACACGTTTCGTTTTGTATTTCATTTTAAATACTAATACATACTACATATACTTTAGTGGATAGTTCAACAATGTTATGCAGCTTTATTCTTACAGTATAAAATTAAAAGATAAATGTTCATCCATTTAAAATCGAAAACAGTAAATTTATATTTAAAAATGAAGATGTGGTATGATTGCCAACGAGACAACTCTCCACAAGAGACCAAAATGACACAGAAATTAACTATAGGTCAACATACGGCTGTCAATAATGAGCAAAGCCCATACCGTATAGTCAGCTATAAAAGGCCCCGAAATGACAATGTAAAACAATTCAAGCGAAAATTGTTCCTTATAAACTACGATATTTCTCACAAGTATTAATTTTTTATTTAGTTCCACACATGTTAAAGAAATAATCTTCGCCGATGTAACATTTCAATTTATTACAACAACATGCCTTCACTGAATTCATTCAGTTACACAAATGATACAATTAAAGTTATGTTGTTTCTATCTTTGGGGGACAATTTCCTCCGTTTATGGTACGCTTATAGCTACTGTGTGTATGTTTTATGGCATGAAAATAATAAAAGAGGAATATCAGTGCAACCTATCATTAATTATTGTAATGGATCAGTATTATGAATTTATGAGATACTTATTATAAGTGACTACGACATTGTTAGGATTATAACCTATCGTCAGTATGAAAGAAATTAAAAGTGGTTCATATATTCATCCGTATAAAAGCGGCACATGTATTTCATTTTATCTTTATATTTCTCATCATGCCGGGTACAAGATAATTTAGTTGATGCATGGATACAGAACTTAGAATATTACTTAATACAAAATATCAGTATAATATTTCTACCCCACTGAAGTTAGCAAAATATTTATTTAATTTTTTTGACCAAAGGTTTGTAAACTATACAAATCATTCTTTTTACGTTCGTAGTAACATAGTAAATTCCATTGTCGGTCACCTGTGTCAATAGTCAACTTTCGAGTTCGATGCATTTCCGTCAAAAACTCTGGTTTTAGTGAACATCATTTGTGCGTTTAGGGGTATCGTCACTTCCATTACAATGTAAAGCGAGTGGTTGGAAAATTATAATACTACATTGCACTATTTATTCGGCAAACTAATTTCACATAATTGATAATAAGCACTGATGTCATTAGGGAATTGTGCTTAAGTACCTACGAAACAAAAATTATTTCTAGTTTATCCTGCACAATGACGATCACTCAGACGCTTGATGAACGTTGATAGAACAGGGATACAGGCGACTCCCTCTATCTGGTAAATGACGTCACAAAGGCGCGCCTAATTGATAAGTTTTTTTCCAGTGACGGATGAACTCGAAAGTGGTCTATTCACGTGCACACTGACTACATTGCTGTTGTATTTGACTCTTTCGACCAATGAAATGAGACGTTACAAGTTGTTTGTTTATGATACGCCAGAATGTTATCAATGAGCTATCAAAAGCTAAACTTTACTGTATATCACTGTCAATACAAAAATCCGCAGTTTTCTAATCACAGAAATTTGTGACATACCGCGATTTGCGATCTTAGAAACAGGGTATATCTCGTAACACGAATATTTCACGTCATTCTCGTAATCAATCTTTACTCTCCAAAGATAATGTTGTCATCATAGAGCAGTAGAATATGTCTAATTAATTATTTTGATTAGATTTACTCCAGGTACAAAACAGGAAGCTTTGAATAAAACGAAATTTTAACGGTTACCGGTAACGGAAATGAACAAAATCCGGAAATCGTAAATTTTATAAAATAAAAAAAATCGAGGCGGGACGATTTCATAGGGACGGGCGGGGATGAAAATCTATCAATTAATTTTAATTGGCTTAATGGAAATTGATGCGACTGTCGTACACGTGAGAGGTTAAGCGCTATAAAAACAGGTTTAATCCACCATTTTCTACCTTTGAAAATGCCTGTACCAAGTCAGGAATGTGACAGTTGTTATCCATTCGTTTGATTGGTTTTATCATTGATTTTGCAATTTGATTCCGTTTTGAACTTTCCTCGGAGTTCAATATTTTTGTGATTTTACTTTTAATACACACAAGAAATCAATAATTTGGTTCAAAAAATGTATATGTATATCAATTATATATATTTTAATCAACCTAGATCATTGAACTATTTTTTTACAAAAAGAAATTGAAGAAAGGATAATTTTGAATTTGCCGATTTTTCTGGTAACAAAATGCCTTAGATATCCATAAAATGTCGAAATACTTTCTTTAACTCAAAAGGTTATAAATTTCCCACAATGCATTTTATGTCTTTTATACCCTAGATATAAATTGTTTTCTCTTGTCAACTCAAAATGAAAAGCAAACAAATCATCCCAACCCGTTTACTTAGTAACGGACATTATATGCCGATCTGAGAGTATCCACAGTTCCCGACATTTAGTTCAAAGCCAATAATAACTTATAAAAATATCATTCATCTTCAGAACTCATCACACATCTTATAGATTTAGTCCAAAGAAGTCAGAGAAAAACATTAATGTCGATGTTTAATATAGACAGATTGTAGCGCCATGAGAGCAAATTAGTGTAAAAAAGTTATAATTAGTTTGATTTGAATTGATGTTGAATTGATAACCATTAAGAATACGTTTATTTTAGGGATTATAGTTTATTCGGATTGCATCTAAATGACCGTGCTCTCTGGTTTGACATAAAGACATTTGAGGCTTGCTAAATACAATAGTTTTAGTCACAGGCACACCTTATAGCTGTGGTTACTAGCGGTGTTGTCTTGACAAGATATGTTGCATTAAACACATTTAATAAAACTTTCAGTGAGTTGTTTTATAATTTTAAAATACAAGAACACAACCGCGAAATCGCGGGTAAGTAGAGCATGTTGAAAGTGTGTAAACTGTTGTAGGATGAATTATCCTAATTAGCTAACAAAAGTATCAGGCTTATAATTTGATACGCCAGATGCACGTTTCGTCTACATAAGACTCATCAGTGACGCTCAGATCAAAAAAGTTAGAAAGCCAAACAAGTATAAGGTTGTAGAGCATTAACGACCACAATTTCGAAAAAAGTTGTGCCAAATTCGGCAAAGGTAATCTATGCCAGAGATTCGAAAATCCTTAGTATTTCGAATAATTCATTTTTTTTGCAACAACTGATTTATACAAATGGCCATATAATTGATATTCATGTCAAATAAAATATTGTAAGACTGGATATATCAGGAAAGGTAGAAAAAATGCATAGATACATGGGAGTAGCACAATATGTTTTACCCCTCCCTCTTTATTCCAAAAATTCATTTTTTTCTATTACTAATCATTATTTTTTTTTTGCGTTTTCTTTTATACTATGAACAAACATAGAAACTCTATTTAATATATATTAGTGACCGCCGTGGCTGGTTAACTTCAAATTAATATTTAATAGCAAATATACTTTAATATTAGTAGACATGTTACGAAAAGGTATATACTCGACGCTGAAGTTGACAAATTAGACTTTAAACTCGGGGACGGTGTCAAAACACTGATTAAAGATTTAAACAGGTAAAATTTAAATCCTGTGCGTCTTGGTTAATATAAATCATATTTATTTAGAACATCATTATGTAACATCCTATATGACAATTGATTTTGTGAAATCATTGCTGGCTATCAAAAGACATGAAAGGTGTACACGTAAAGGAGTTGGTTGGCAAGATAAAGTTATACATTTACAATTTCATCAATTTAATCAGTTACTGGATCTGGAGGAAGGTTAAGAGGAACAGTAGCAAAGTCCTGATATTTTCCAAAATCACTGTCAGATATGGGGGTGGAATATTTAAATTTTGAATATTAGTTTTCTTGCTCTGTTTTGGTCTATATTTCCTTTTTCTAAAATTAAATGTTACAGAGTTTATAGCATTGTATTTAAAAAAGAATTATGTAATACGTACATTTTTAAAAATGTATGTAAATTGCAACTCAGTAAAAATGTACATTAACTGCACATTTTCAAATCTGTGTATCAGCTAAACATATAGATTCTACCACTGCATCTAGTGTGATACGATATCTATCCGCAGTTTATATACAGCTTTACTGCTGTACAGTTGATATACCGCTTTACAGATGTACAGTTTATATACATCTCTACAGCTGTACAGTTGATATACAGTTTTATAGATGTGCAATTGATATGCATCTTTAGAACTGTATATAAGATTACTTGTACTAAAGTAGCTGTGTATCCCCCCTTTTCCCCTTAATAAACAACTGGTACCTCCGTAGAGTAGTAATAGGTACATACCCAATAGATTCAATAATAATAAAAAAAAAAAACATTTATTTCTCCGAGAAACCCCTATCATTATTGGCTTAAATAGAGGAAAGACCCATCGGTCAATCATCGGTGTTAATTTTCCTATTGTCATTTTCTTATGAAACGGTTGGCAAATTTCCACAAAACGTTTCCGGAATTTAGAAATTGTTTACGCATCGTTGTAAATATAACGGAATTTGATGAGACTGTCGTACAAGTGAAAGGTTAAGCGCTTTAAAACCAGGTTCAATCCGCAATTTTCTACATTTGAAAATGCCTGTACTAAGTCAGGAATATGACAGTTGTTGTCCATTCGTTTTTGATGTGTTTTGTCATTTGATTGTGCCATGCGGTGAGCAACTTTCCGATTGAATTTTCCTCGGAGTTCAGTATTTTTGTGATTTAACTTTTTTTAGTATAAATCGTGTTTTAGGTGGTTTAAAACAGACTCCGTTAGACCAAAATATAGGTGGCAAACAACTGGATCAAAATAGATACACTCCTTTGTTTGCTTATCATAACTATATATTTTGTTTATATTTATTTCTTATGGTACAAATTAAATGAATATTCGTTCCATACGGAATTGCCTCCAAAAGGTTCAATGCAGTTTTTTAATAATATTCAATGTATACACAGGTAATCTCTTTTGTGTTTTGAAACAGTCCCCACATTTAAAGTGTAATTTGTCAACCTAAGCGTCGTGAATATATCTGTTCGTAACATGTCTAGTAGTATATGTATGTTCATAGTACAAAAAATGTATACAGAAAAAGGCGAAAATAAATGTGCAGTTCCCAAGTACAGCCCTATACGGAATTTTTGTTTAAGACTTAAACATCCGTCGGATGACGAAAATAATATCCAGACGCCTTAATTTTCGTACTCCTCGCAAAACAACCCAAAAGTAATAATGATAATAGAGGATGAAAAATAAGACTATGCATGGTTTTTATAGGACACATAGTCATGATAATTAGTTAATTGTTAAAAACAAAATGAACACACCTGCGAAATCGCAGCCATTCAGAACGTCTGTAAACTGTTGAAGGATATTTTTTTGTAATAAAAATGTATAACTGGATAATTTCGGGAAAAGTATCAAAAGCCATAGGTACGGTATTTGGGAACAGGACAATTTTTTTAACCCTTCCTCATTTTTCAAAAAACCTGTGGGTTTTTTTTTCTTCTGTTTTCTGTAAACTATCAACGGCTTACGAACATACACATACTATAAACACTATAAATTTAATGGTCAATGATATATTATATAGATACTCTATATATAAAATATCAATGACCGCCATGAATAATAAATAACAAATATACATTATTTAAATTATATGGATGAGTATTGTATACAGAATAACGCAAAAGTAATTGTCCTGTCCTCAAGTACTTATGGTCCAGGAGCACAGATATTGTCGTTGTACGAGTGGAGACTGTGTTACTTGCCAATTTTTTTTTATACCCCTTCCAAATTTATTTCTTCATGTTTTATGCCTCAAATAGCAAGTATTTCACTGTGAAAAAAATTGGTTCATGAATTTGAAAATCAAGTAGTGATTTGGTCCAGCTGTTCAAGATAACAATTTGCATTTCGGAAGCTGTCAAAAGATTTCAAGACCCTCTTAACATGAAAATGTATATATTTTAAAGAGTAAGAGCTGATCAGTGAAATTTTTGTAATTTTGAAACAATTTGTCCAAAAAGTAGTAAAACACACTTAAAATATTATTGGCGGGACTTCTTAATTTTCATTCATTCTCTAAAAGAAATGCACTACGAAATAACTGTTATCTCGAACCTTATGTGTAATTTAAACAAACCTAAGCGGAAGTCTTGTATATGACTCAAAAGTAATAACCATAACTGATTAATCATAAGCAAGGATCATATATGCAACAATGCATCGCATCTATAGGACACAGAGGTATTGTGGAAGGAAGAGAAGCGACACAAATAATGAGGTCTTCTCATTTAATAGTATAGATACAATGTATATATATTATAAGCGACACAAAATGTGGTCTTTTCATTTAATAGTATATATTATACATTTTACTATGTAATGGCTGTTTAAATCATGCATTTTCATTTAATTACCTTGAACGTCATGGCATCTAGTTAGAATCAACAATGGCAGCAAATACAAGTACTTCATTATAAACCAATGTCTGCAAAATATGACAAAAAAATAAAAGGAATGTCTATATTGTTCTAGACTACAAGCTAGTTAATTTCCAAAATGCATTTTAAATATATCTTTTTGGAGATTTGTGTATTATTCATTTTCCCTATTATAATGGGCCGGCACTTAGCCGGTTCATTATATGATATGGGTTTGAGAGTGTTACATGAGTTTCTGCGGTTCTACATTGTTAATGTCTGCGGTATATGAAAATTAAAGATTTTAGGTACAGATGGGTGCGGTCCTAACCTTGACAAAAGTTAACTAAGTTAACTTAGAGTTAACTTGTTGACTGCTTTTTAAGTTAACTTGAGAATTTTTAAGCAGACCAGCAAGTTAACTTCGTCTACGATGGACCAGACCTACGGTCCGCTTTTTTATGACTGCTGCAGACCTATCGACGGGTCTGCTCCAGACCAGACCTGTGGACAAGTCTGCTTTTGACCAGTCCTGATGACAGGTCTGCCCCAGACCAGACCTGTGGACAAGTCTGCTATTGACCAGACCTGGGGACATGTCTGCTTATGAAATGTTATCGTTTTTGCGACTTTTCATATCAGACTTGAGCTTTATTAAAATATGTATAAACAACATTCACATTGTTCTTCCCCAGAAGGCATCTGATAGCAAATTTCTTTACTCGCTATACTATACTAGACATTATTCATAACAACACAATTCTTTCTATTTTTTATTTTATATATTCTTATATACATTAGTCAATTACATAGAGTTATCATATTTTCTTTAATTAGAAGGCGGATAGAAAGGTTATCCAACGCATCGGAACAACATTCTTATATCATGGGTTACCAACATCTTTGTCGACGTTACTGCGTTCCCCGTTTTTTACCTGTCTCTTCCTAATTTTTATGCGACCGCAAAAATTGAAATTTGTTTGGTCGTATATTGGTATCACGTTGGCGTGGTCGTCTGCGTCGTCATCGTCGTCGTCCGAATACTTTTAGTTTTCGCACTCTAACTTTAGCAAAAGTGAATAGAAATCTATGAAATTTTAACACAAGGTTTATGACCACAAAAGGAAGGTTTGGATTGATTTTGGGAGTTTTGGTCCCAACATTTTAGGAATAAGGGGCCAAAAAGGGCCCAAATAAGCATTTTCTTGGTTTTCGCAACATAACTTTAGTTTTAAGTAAATAGAAATCTATGAAATTTTGGCACAAGGTTTATGACTACAAAAGAAAGGTTGGGATTGATTTTGGGAGTTTTGGTTCCAACAGTTTAGGAATTAGGGGCCAAAAGAAGATCCCAAATAAGCATTATTCTTGGTTTTCGCACAATAACTTTAGTATAAGTAAATAGAAGTCAATGAAATTTAAACACAATGTTTATGACCACAAAAGGAAGGTTGGGATTGATTTTGGGAGTTTTGGTCCCAACATTTTAGGAATTATGGGCCAAAAAGGGCCCAAATAAGCATTTTCTTGGTTTTCGCAACATAACTTTAGTTTAAGTAAATAGAAATCTATGAAATTTTGGCACAAGGTTTAGGACTACAAAAGGAAGGCTGGGATTGATTTTGGGAGTTTTGGTTTCAACAGTTTAGGAATTAGGGGTCAAAAGAAAATCCCAAATAAGCATTATTCTTGGTTTTCGCACAATAACTTTAGTATAAATAAATAGAAATCAATGAAATTTAAACACAAGGTTTATGACCACAAACACTACACGAAAAGGCAGATTTACAACAATTTGGACAGTCATGTAAATGTTTGACAAATGTAACTACTTTTCTGCAAGATATATTTGCGGACCTGTTAATGTATATGTAAATGAATTATTCCTTTGACATTATTTAGGAGGTCGTCAAAGATATGCTAAAGATAATTATTTTATTTCCATAGCTTTAGTCATTCTCCAAAGATATGTAAAGAAATGCCATAGATCTGCATGCACTTTCCAAGATAGGAGATATGTGCAAAGTTTAAAATTTGCATAACTGATTTACAGAGGTGTGGGCAGTTTTGAGAGACCGCGGTTTATAAAACATTTACGACCAATGTAAATGCTGACAAATGTTTGTGTTATATTTGCAAACGTTTGTCGATATCGTTCATGTATGTAAAGAAATGTATTTTATTTACTAATACTTTACAGTATTATAGTTATTTTGATAAATATTGATATTTGCAACATATCTTTACAGACGTACATGTACGCAAAGTTTTGAGAGACCGCGGTTTATAAAACATTTACAACCAATGTAAATGCTGTCAAATGTTTGTGTAATATTTGCAAACGTTTGTCGATATCGTGCATGTATGTAAAGAAATGTATTTTATTTACTAATACTTTCCAGTATTATAGTTATTTTGATAAATATTGATGTTTGCAACATATCTTTACAGACGTATGCAAAGTTTTGGGAGACCGCGGTTTATAAAACATTTACAACCAATGTAAATGCTGTCAAATGTTTGTGTAATATTTGCAAACGTTTGTCGATATCGTTCACGTATGTAAAGAAATGTATTTTATTTACTAATACTTTCCAGTATTATAGTTATTTTGATAAATATTGATATTTGCAATATATCTTTACACACGTGTGCAAAGTTTTGAGAGACCGCGGTTTATAAAACATTTACAACCAATGTAAATGCTGTCAAATGTTTGTGTAATATTTTTGCAAACGTTTGTCGATATCGTTCACGTATGTAAAGAAATGTATTTTATTTACTAATACTTTCCAGTATTGTAGTTATTTTGATAAATATTGATATTTGCAACACATCTTTACAGACGTATGCAAAGTTTTGAGAGACCACGGTTTATAAAACATTTACAACCATTGTAAATGCTGTCAAATGTTTGTGTAATATTTGCAAACATTTGTCGATATCGTTCACGTATGTAAAGAAATGTATTTTATTTACTAATACTTTCCAGTATTGTAGTTATTTTGATAAATATTGATATTTGCAACACATCTTTACAGACGTATGCAAAGTTTTGAGAGACCACGGTTTATAAAACACTTACAACCAATGTAAATGCTGTCAAATGTTTGTGTAATAAATGCAAACGTTTGTTGATATCGTTCATATATGTAAAGAAATGTATTTTATCAACTCTCAAAAAATTAGAAAGTGTCTTATGTATTATAAAAAATTTTACGTATTGATGGTTTCAGAGACCGTGAAAATATTTGAATTGATTAAGTAGATATTTATAATTGTTCTTCCCGAATCCAAACCAGAACTTTTTGAAGTTATGATATTAAAAATGGCAGGTTGCTTTTTAAATGTCGGACCGATGATATTTTTTTCTATTTGAATGGTTAAAAAAATCTTCAAAGCTTTTATCCAGAACCAAGGAAACTATTTAAAACTTGAGTGAGGATTTTTTAAGATCTTGCTGGTATAAAAAAAAACACAAATGCTGTAAAATGTATTTATCTTTCCTTACAGCAGGGTTTACAATTCGATATGCTTGTTTGTATCAGAACGGAATGAATGGGTTGATGGATTGATTTGTGTAAACGTCCAGCTGCAAATGCTACACGAATCTTAGGTGTAGGGAGAACTGCACTAATATATATAATAACACTGCACTAAATTGTAAGCAGCATTACTTTATTACTTTTTCTACTTCAAAAATGAAAAAAAGACGACGTAATTCAATGACATTATAATTAGGGACGACATCAAAAGATCGATGTAGGATAAAAAAAACTTAAATCGAATAGTTTAGGGGTGGGGGTCAACATTGCTGCAAGTATTGTTAATCTAAAATAGATTTTACATATATCCTTATAGGTAAATCAATTTTTCCCAAATTAAGTTAAAAAGGGGGGTAGGGGGGTCAGCGAAAAAACTATGTGAATTAAGTTGTTTATCCTACATTGAACTTTTGATGTCGTCCCTTATTAGAATAAACTCTAAACCAGAATAAATAATGATCAAATCGATAAAAGCGGTACGTTTTTATCAACCCAAGGTAAAGTACCAATATTAGTGTGGAAAAAGTTAGTTTAGTTTCTGCTTATTTGTGATCTTTTCTCATTTTAATCAAGAGAATAATTGAATTTTTTTTTCTTCAATATAACTTAAGCCAAGGCGTGTGTTTTCAATGTTTTGCATGATCGTATAATTTGAAAATACACGAGTATGCACATACATGTACATGTATTTTATCAGAATGATTATGATAACAATTGAAAATGCCTAATAATACAATAAAGAAAGAGCATTCATCAAGTATCCCTCAATAGGTGGTAAGTATGTCACTTGAATGTAAATGAATGGATTTTCCCGACTGTGAAATGGTTCATCTTTTAGCACTACAGGGTTCCTTAAAAGGAAAACCGTATGTGTTAATTACCAAAATTGATCTAATAACGCTAATTGGGTATAATAAAATCCAGACGTTCCGAAGAGATAAATAATATAAACATGTACAAATCATGCCAATTATACGCAAGCCAAGAATATGGCAGATAAAGACATAGGGATTATTTTTATAATTAAACATGCATTTTGTATTCATGAAAATGTGTTAATACTTTGAAAAAGGCAAATAATTTAAAAGTTTACGTGCTAAAAATTTAAAGAAGACATTAGAACAGTAGCATAATTTGTATCTGAATTCTGTTGAGGATAAACACCATTTCATATTTAAAAGTAGAATGTACACGTTTACAAGCTTATTATATAGAAATATGTTGAAATTATATACAAAAAAAGTATTTTAAAACAATTATCTTTTGTATATAAAAACAAGCATTCTCGTTTCTCCGCTTCTCACATATAGCAGATTTAATAAATTCGATGCAAAGCAAATAATTTAACCTTTAAATTGAATATAATCTCTGTATTTCGTGTTTCAACAAGAATAAACATGACCAACATTAATGGAAAAAATACATCAATTTCCATAAACTTCCTTCTATTATATTAATCTGATTATACAGTTATATATGAAAATATTTATTCAATTCAGAATAGATATAGAAAATCTTTGTCCTTTTTGTTTTCCAATCTTGACTTTATCCTATTTAAAGATATAATGATCTCAAGAAATATGCCCATGCAGTACATGTATTTGTTCCAATCGAAGGCTCCAAATTTTTAAAACATTTTCTTATCAAAATTGACATTTAATTATTTCAAACTCATATAATGTTGTTGCTGAATGATGTAAATGTTAATCGCCAATATCGAAATCTACCACTATTTTGTCATAAGTAACAACATATTAAAATTTGAAAACCTTTGGATGAAAGGTTCGTAGATTACCGAACGGAAACGATTGGATCAGCCCGCCCGCTCGTCAGCAGTACAACAATTTATCAATAACGGGACTGGAAATCCGGTAAAAAAATAGCAAGTCATCAATAAATGTAAAATACATCCGGTTTACTGTCATCCTCATGTATATGTCGTATACTTGTTTTAAAACTGGTGTTTGTCTTTGAGTCTCTTTTTGTTTTTATTCAATGTCATCAGAAGTGTGTCGGCACTGATCAGTAGCGGATCCAAGGAGAGGGTGGGGGGGGGGGGGGGGGTTCCGGGGGTTGGAACCCACCTTTTTTTTGCCGATCAATGCATTTGAATGGGAGCATATAGATGGACACCCCCCTTTTTACTCTGGGTTGGGACCCCCCCCCCTTTTTTTTAAATGGCTGGATCCGACTAACTACGCACACAACCCACACGTTTACATCAAACAGAGTATCCTGTATTTTGTATTGTATCACAACTAACAGAATGTTTAACCTTTCTTGACTGCTGCACAAAATGTGTTTGTCAGACCATGGAAGTAATATTACTTCCATGGTCAGACACAACAATTCAAATTGTATCGTCCTGTAAATGCATGAAATATTTGCCACCGGACTTTGAGCAACCATCTATCAATCAATTCAAATTGTACCTCAATATCAATGTTTACCAAATTACGTTATTCCGTAATATTATTAATTCGTATATTTTATCAAATTTGATTCGCATGTTAAACTATATTTTCCAAGGTAGGGAGAAAATGGCGGATAGCAAAAAGCATATTGACCGGCAAAAAGCATATTGCACGGTTATTTTTAGAATATCTAAAAACCGATATACTTTGTGACGTCATGTAATGAATTTCAGGATATTGTTTAACCTTTTGAAACAAATGATATCTGTGATCGATTATTTGACGAAAACAAATCTTCAAATACATAACATTTCAAAAAAAAGTAAATGAAATAACAACTAATATGTTGTTATTGTCAAGGAGACAATGTAATATCTATAAAGATCCAACAAACCTAAATGACGATTTTGATACAAACATGGTCGGAAATTAATAATATAACAAATATAGCCTTTGTTTGAGGTCAATACAGTATATATTGACCCAAAGAAGTATATCGACCTCGGACTTCGTCCTCAGTCAATATACTTCTTTCAGGTCAATATTAGAATTTATTGCACGCTTACTTTTGGTTACGTTCTGTGGGAAATATTATATTGCTATACAATAATACTTGTTATTTGCAGTATACCTCATGGTCAAATGTGCGAGTGCTTAAATTGTTTTTTTTTTTTTTTTTTTTTTTATTTTCTCCCCACAAACTACTAATGCCTATTGTTGGTCTTTTCAAAGTGAAAATGCATTTACCGGGTGCACTTGAGTCACTGATGTCAACAAAGTATTCATTGAATAATAATACATTGCTACTTTTATATTATTATTTGTTAACACTTGTTATATATCTTGTATTGTCTGTGTATTGCATATGTTATTGTTTATAATAATATTGTCTGTATGCTATATACCCTCCTGGGGCCCTTATTTGGTTAATAAAAATATTCTATTCTATTCTATCCTATTCTATTCTATATTATAAGTATATAATTGACCAATGTGGAGCTTATTTTCGCAATTCCATAGATTGCTTTATATACATATAGTCTACAACACTAGACAAAATATCTGTTAGATTCCGATGTAACTCGATTCAAAGTAAAAGTGTGTGTAAAAAAAATTAGAAATCGGGAGATATGCCATTCAGTATCGTGTTATCTTGATATTAGTACACAGCTGTGGAATACAAAGAAAAATTGACCACTTGCAGGGGAACACGAAACTGCATTGAAAATGAAAAAAATAAATAGAAAAGAAAAAGATAGGCTAACAATTTAAGAATAAAGAATAGTGGGCTTCTAGAATATAAAGAATAGACAATAACGTGCAAAATTTGTATAGAATAAAGAAAACATGCATGGCGTAAATAATATTAAGAATTAAAGAACACCCACCTCCCTCCTTTTCTAGACCCTCTTTTATCCTATGACTCTTAAAAGAAAGAAGCGCCGTAATTCATAGGAACAAATAGATTTGAAATATATTATTCTCTCTCATTAATTTAAATTACATAACAAAAAAGACACGATTTACAATAAAAGTTACGTTCATAAGTTTGATTATCATTATTTACAATAAACAAGATTTATATTTGGATAGTTCATTTTATGACCTTCATTATGACTGTTGTCCTAACAAACTAGACCATAGGTTCACCAAACTTAAATAGTTTTACAGCCCCCCCCCCCCCCCACTCTTCAAAGAAAAAACAAAAAACAAAAAACACACACACAAAAAAATACAATAAAAAACACTATTGCTAATACAAATGTATCTGGACAATGACATGCGACCCCCAATGCTAGTTAACACGGGTGCAGTACTAGTCCATAACTTATGTGCATTGATTATAAGTATAGATACAATCGTGAAATGAGTGTGTGTCTCGATCATGCCAAAAGCTACGGAAGCGTATTAGCGCCACACATTTTTTTTTTAATTTTTCTTCCTATGTTTGCGTTATAATGCAAACCTTTGTGATATAACGCAAACCTTTGCGTTGTAACGCAAACCTTTGCGATATAACGCAAACCTTTGCGCTATAACACAAACCTTTGCGTTATTTTGCGTTATAACGCAAATATCTTAATTTCAATTATTCATTAAGTTTTGTATATATGTCCGTCTGTCATTCATTTCGGATGTGATTTACTAGTAGATAAAAAAAGAAACATACATACAAGGCCAAATCATTATAATAAATACTAGAACACACCCGCGAAATCGCGGGCATTCAGAGCGTAGTTTAAAGTGTTGTTGGAAGAATTTTGTAAAATACAGAATGACTGGAGAATTTCAGCAAAAGTATCATAAGTCATAGGTTATTGGGGACAGGAAAATGTTTTTTTTTACCCTCCACCTTTATTTCCAAAGTTCCCAATTTTTGGTTTTCTATCAATTTCAATATGAACATACATTTAGTATGTTATGAACATTTATTTAAGTAAGGAGCCTGTAATTCAGTGGTTGTCGTTTGTTTATGTGTTACATATTTGTTTTTCGTTCATTTTTTGTACATAAATAAGGCCGCTAGTTTTCTCGTTTGCATTGATTTACATTGTCATTTCGGGCCTTTTGAAGCTGAGTATGCGGCATGGGCTTTGCTCTTTGTTGAAGGCCGTACGGTGACCTATAGTTGTTAATATCTGTGTCATTTTGGTCTCTTGTGGAGAGTTGTCTTAACATGGCAATCATACCACATCTTCTTTTTTTTATGTAATCAATGAATTTTGTAAAAGATTTAATGACTGGAGAATTTCAGAAAAAGTCTCAAAAGTTCACATGAATAATTTTAGCGCTTATCTGTATATTATGAACATTCATTACTATATAAATAAAGGGTATTTACTTTCAATTCTAAGTTTACTAATCGATCCATGGTGATCATTGATATAGTATACAGACCCTCTCTATTTAATAAACTATGTGACCGCCGTGGATAGTAAACTTGAAAATGATAGCAGATAAAATTCTGAAAATACACTTTATTTGTAGTTTATGTATGTTCAAAGTATACAGAAAAACGCAAACCGGAAGTCTAATCTGACTTAAAATTTCGTACAATGACGGGACAATATCCGGATGCCTTTTTTCTCGTTTTTCTCCTAAAATAACTCAATCTGAATAATCATATGAATGGATGACAAATGCGACTATGCACTGTACCTATAGGACACAGAGGCGTGTTGATTAATTTAATCTGGAAAGAAGAGAAGCGACACCAAAAATGAGGTCTTCTCGTTTAATAGTATAGATGCATAGGAATAATGGAATAATTGAAGTGCAATTATACATAAATTAAGACTGATTTGTGCATCAAAAAAGTATATAATTTAACAAGAAAATAGATATAGTTTAGTATATAGTCATATTAAAATTGAAAGATAAAAAATAATGTCATACAATTGTGAAACCTCCAAGTCAAATAGACAAAATGATCTTTCTGCTTTAAAATGAATTATTAATAAGGAAACATTTTTTTTAAATCTCAGAATATGATGAAGATTCTTTGATAGAAAGTCACTGAATTTTCATTTCAATATAATGAAGTATTTTTAAGATGCTTGGGTAGCAATTTGAATAGAGAGAACATAATTTTATTAATAAAACATCTTCATACTATACATTTATTGCCAAAGGGTAGCTTGTTTGAATGTAACCTACTTTACACAGTTCTCAAACGGAGCTTACTTTGGAAGTATATTTATATTCGGTTATAGCTATATTAGTAGGGTTAATTTTTTTCTTAGGTATAACCTCAATTTACTCAATTTTCTTTGTAATATATATACTAGTAGTAACTTGGATATCGTTTTTGGGGACCTTTATAGTTTGTTGTTTAGTGTGAGCCAATGCTCCGTGTTGAAGACCATAATTCGGCCTATGATGGTTTACTTTTACGAATAGTGACTTAGATGGAGAGTTTTCTCATTGGCACTCATACCACATCTTCTTATATTATTCTGCTCATTATTAGTCATTGATATGATCTAATTATTCCAGCAGTTTACGTTGCAATTACTACAAAGGTGATAAATTTTATTATATACGGCCTCCTCCATTAATAACTACTGTTTCCTTTGAATCTTAAATAAGAAATAAGATAAAACAAATGTTTGCGTTTAACGCAAAGGTTTACGTTTTAACGCAAAGGTTTGCGTTATGACGCAAAGGTTTGCGTACCTTTGCGTTATATCGAAAAGGTTTGCGTTGTAACTCAAAGGTTTGCGTTATAACACAAACATAGGAAGAAAAATAAAAAAAAAATGTGTGGCGCTAATACGCTTCCGTAAAAGCAGTTCACTTTAACATTTCTTTTTACATTTGAACACACTATATTTTGGTAGCATTCCTTACAATGACTTTTAATTTCCAGATTTGCAACTTGCATATTATAATTAACTAATTAAAAATTATAGTAATTAAATTCTAAAGGTCACGTTTGGTACCCAAAGAACTAAAACTTCAATAGATAAACCTCTAAATTGAAGTTCAATCTGCATAGGTATTACAACATCGTGGACGGAGGATTTGTATGTAAAAAAAGATGTTGTATGATAGCCAATGGGACGAATACTTTTATCCGCCAGGCACCAAAGCATGCACGATACAAGTTAAAGATTGTAAAATCAGAAATGTGCCTTGATATATTCATAGACACAGAGACATGTCACTTTTTTTGTTTTATCTTTTTATTGGAAAATATTCTTTAATATATCAACTTATTAAGAGTTTTAAACATTTATCAATGCGATTTAACTATAACGATAGTTTATGTATTTTGCCCCTCTTTCCTTTTTTCCCGCCTGTATGGAAAGCAAGTACAATGATATATGTTTCCGACTCCACTGTTAAAGGACAAATGATACATGTAGATATTAAGACTTTGCGTAAAATATGTCCAAGAAAGAAGTGCAAGATATTGCTTTGTTCAAACACGAATCATATACATTTCCACTAAAACTGTAAGTCTAGACTTCGTCTTGTTGTACAGGGTACAATTGCCTTATATCTTTTTAAGAAATGTTTTCCATGGTTTTTTTGTAAGATAGGTTTTTGAGGTGCTGATCCAAGCCTAAAAGATGTTTTATATACCTTTCTTTTGTTTGAAATTTGCCAGAGAGAGATTCAAAAGATTGAAGAGTAATTGTAATATGTATTTGTCGTTTACAAATCTTCTTGAATTATGTTAAAACAAAATGACTTTGTGACATCGATTCTTGTTTCAATGTTATTTCAATTAAAAAGTGTGCAAAGTATGTTAAATGTAATTATTGCAGAAAAAATAAAAAATTAAAAAAAATAAAACTTATTTGATCATGACAGAAAAAATACGATTCCTGTCAAAGTACATATGGAAGCTATAAAATTTTAGGATGGAATAGGCGATAGGTGGTCGTGTGGTCTAGCGGGACGGCTGCAGTGCAGGCGATTTGGTGTCACGATATCACAGTAGCATGGGTTCGAATCCCGGCGAGGGAAGAACCAAAAATTTGCGAAAGCAAATTTACAGATCTAACATTGTTGGGTTGATGTTTAGACGAGTTGTATATACATTATGTACACAGCCATGTATCACCATCATTGATGGCGATCCGATGGATACATCTGTTGTAGGGTTGTCACTGACTCAGACGTACTTATGAATATAATTATTTTCTGTGACTGTATCTTACATTAATTTGTAGGATCCTTTACTATAGATAATTTAGCTGATCTGTAACAATAACATCTTCATGCCTTATATATCATGTACTGTAGTACGCCGCTAGATTAAAACTGACGTGGAAAGGTAACACATGCCCACCGAAAGCTCTTTTTTTGAGAGCCCAGGTGGTCGTGTGGTCTAGCGGGACGGCTGCAGTGCAGGCGATTTGGTGTCACGATATCACAGTAGCATGGGCTCGAATCCCGGCGAGGGAAGAACCAAAAATTTGCGAAAGCAAATTTACAGATCTAACATTGTTAGGTTGATGTTTAGACGAGTTGTATATACATTATGTACACAGCCATGTATCACCATCATTGATGGCGATCCGATGGATACATCTGTTGTAGGGTTGTCACTGACTCAGACGTACTTATGAATATAATTATTTTCTGTGACTGTATCTTACATTAATTTGTAGGATCCTTTACTATAGATAATTTAGCTGATCTGTAACAATAACATCTTCATGCCTTATATATCATGTACTGTAGTACGCCGCTAGATTAAAACTGACGTGGAAAGGTAACACATGCCCACCGAAAGCTCTTTTTTTGAGAGCCCAGGTGGTCGTGTGGTCTAGCGGGACGGCTGCAGTGCAGGCGATTTGATGTCACGATATCACAGTAGCATGGGTTCGAATCCCGGCGAGGGAAGAACCAAAAATTTGCGAAAGCAAATTTACAGATCTAACATTGTTGGGTTGATGTTTAGACGAGTTGTATATACATTATGTACACAGCTATGTATCACCATCATTGATGGCGATCCGATGGATACATCTGTTGTAGGGTTGTCACTGACTCAGACGTACTTATGAATATAATTATTTTCTGTGACTGTATCTTACATTAATTTGTAGGATCCTTTACTATAGATAATTTAGCTGATCTGTAACAATAACATCTTCATGCCTTATATATCATGTACTGTAGTACGCCGCTAGATTAAAACTGACGTGGAAAGGTAACACATGCCCACCGAAAGCTCTTTTTTTGAGAGCCCAGGTGGTCGTGTGGTCTAGCGGGACGGCTGCAGTGCAGGCGATTTGGTGTCACGATATCACAGTAGCATGGGTTCGAATCCCGGCGAGGGAAGAACCAAAAATTTGCGAAAGCAAATTTACAGATCTAACATTGTTGGGTTGATGTTTAGACGAGTTGTATATATATATATATATATATATATATATATATATATATGTATATATATATAGTACAACTCGTCTTTAACATCAACCCAACAATCTGTAAATTTGCTTTCGCAATTTCAGACGTACTTATATATAATTAGTATATATGTCTCTGCAGTAACATATATAATACATATTGTAGTATATGTCTCTTTAAAATAAATTATATGTTTTATAAACAGAGTGAATTATGACTCGTGCAATTCCAGAAGTTTCAAAGCGATACTCGAAGGAAACGATCGTTTTATGCGAATGAACCCATCATAACTTACCGAGAAACAAGATTTTGATGGATAAAGTAATTTACGCAGTACACCAAACAGAGCTCGAGAAATTATTAAAATACATGTATAATAAATGATATTACCAATATGCCAAAAACCAATCCCAAAGCAGCTATATTTGTCATATCATAGCTTGACCACTAATGCTATGGAAATATTTGTAAATATAATCTGCACCTTTCAAATATAGTAGCAAATTAAAAGCAAATATATCTATTTACCATACATTTCTAGCTGTCTGAAATATCTTTCTTTATCATTTCTTTGCATATGTATTCAAAGTTACATATGCCCAATATATTTATATATACATTTCTAGCTGTCTGAAATATCTTTCTTTATCATTTCTTTGCATATGTATTTAAAGTTGCATATGCCCAATATATTTTTACACATGTCATTGATATTATCATTTGACCACATTTCTCAGTTAAACAAATTGTCTGCAAATCTATGTATTTACCATACATTTCGGAATATGTTCAAAGGCTTTTGATATGTTCTGATTTGACATACATTTCAGCCGACAATAAAGACTAACAAAATTATTCCTTTACAATACATTTGACAGGTCTCTGTAGATTAAAGGAAATGATGCTTTACACCCCTCTATAAAGTTCTCGTTTTGAATTGGTTTACATACCAGGAAAATGTAGATGCACCTTACACTTTATAACCCATATGAAATCATTTGAATGATGATGCTTTGCTACCTAGACAAAGAAACACATTTGCGGATAAATTTACATCATAGAAAAATACATGACAAAGATTTCCATTTGCAGAGGTATACAAATACATAAGTTTGCAAAAGTTTTGCGACGGTCATAAATATATATAAATTCTTAACTGCAAAATGGTTTGATTAGGTGTTAAGATATTTTATAAACCGCGGTCTCTCATAACCGCCCATAGGAGGGTATAGCACAAGAAATATTAATATTTACAACATGTAAAGACAAGATAAACTAAATGCAGTGGTTTGTAAATATATGTTAATGTCGGTCTCTGAATACATTTACATAACATTTGCATACCTCTATAAATCCGGGATTTCGTGTAGTGAAAAGGAAGTTTGGGATTGATTTTGGGAGTTTTGGTCCCAACAGTTTAGGAATAAGGGGCTAAAAAGGGGCCCAAATAAGCATTATTCTTGGTTTTCGCACCATAACTTTCGTATAATTTAATAGAAATCTATGAAATTTAAACAGAAGGTTTATGATCATAAAAGGAAGGTTGGGTTTGATTTTAGGAGTTTTGGTCCCAACAGTTTAGGAAAAAGGAGCCCAAAGGCTCAAAATTGAACTTTGTTTGATTTCATCAAAAATTGAATAATTGGGGTTCTTTGATATGCCGAATCTAACTGTGTATGTAGATTCTTAATTGTTGGTCCCGTTTTCAAATTGGTCTTCATTAAGTTCCAAAGGGTCCAAAATTAAACTTAGTTTGGTTTTAACAAAAATTGAATCCTTGGCGTTCTTTGATATGCTGAATCTAAAAATGAAATAAGATTTTTGATTATTGGCCCAGTTTTCAAGTTGGTCCAAATCGGGGTCCAAAATTAAACTTTGTTTGATTTTATCGAA
Organism: Mytilus galloprovincialis; assembly: GCA_037788925.1. Classification (NCBI taxonomy): domain Eukaryota; kingdom Metazoa; phylum Mollusca; class Bivalvia; order Mytilida; family Mytilidae; genus Mytilus; species Mytilus galloprovincialis. The sequence goes on along the minus strand of CM075339.1, from coordinate 76,962,937 downwards.
AATTGAATAATTGGGGTTCTTTGATATGCCGAATCTAACTGTATGTAGATTCTTAATTGTTGGTCCCGTTTTCAAATTGGTCTTCATTAAGGTCCAAAGGGTCCAAAATTAAACTTAGTTTGGTTTTAACAAAAATTGAATCCTTGGCGTTCTTTGATATGCTGAATCTAAAAATGAACTAAGATTTTTGATTATTGGCCCAGTTTTCAAGTTGGTCCAAATCGGGGTCCAAAATTAAACTTTGTTTGATTTCATCGAAAATTGAATTATTGGGGCTCTTTGATACGCCAAACCTGACTGTGTATGTAGATTCCTAATTTTTGGTCCCGTTTTCAAATTGGTTTACTTTAAAGTCCAAAGGGTCCAAAATTAAACTAATTTGATTTTAACAAAAATTGAATTCTTGGGCTTTTTTGATATGCTGAATCTAAACATGTACTTAGATATATCATTATTGGCCCAGTTTTCAAGTTGGTTCAAATGAGGATCCAAAATTATTATATTAAGTATTGTGCAATAGCGAGAAATTTTCAATTGCACAGTATTCAGCAATAGCAAGAAATCTTCAATTGCACAGTGTTGTGCAATAGCAAATATTTTCAATTGCACAGTATTGTGCAATAGCAAGAAATATCTAATTGCACAGTATTGTGCAATAGCAAATATTTTCAATTGCACAGTATTGTGCAATAGCAAGAAATTTTCAATTGGAGTTATCTTTCTTTGTCCAGAATAGTAGTTGAATCAACTTCAATTATTGTTTTATACAATAGACAACGATATTCACTTTTACTACCAACTGATAAATTAAAACAATCTTTACCATTCAGTGATAACAAGCACCTTTATTTTACATTTTAATATTTTATAATGTATTTAAATGAGTAGTTATTGTTGCAAACTCCATTAGAAATTTAAATTAAGATCAGTTTTGGAAAAAGGGAAAGGGGGATGTGAAAAAAAATGGGGGGGTTAAATTTTCTCATTTCAGATTTCATAAATAAAAAGAAAATTTCTTCAAACATTTTTCTGAGAGGATTAATATTCAACAGCATAGTGAATTGCTCAAAGGCAAAAAAATATTTTAAGTCTCATGAGACCTCATTCATTCTGTGTCAGAAACCTACGCTGTGTCAACTATTTAATCACAATCCAAATTTAGAGCTGAATCCAGCTTGAATGTTGTGTCCATACTTGCCCCAACCGTTCAAGGTTCAATCTCTGCGGTCGTATAAAGCTGCGCCCTGTGGAGCATCTGGTTACTTTATGCATTTATACATGCATGGATATTAGATAGTTATTCTACTTGTTTGGATTGGATTTACTATTCTTTTTCCGCAGAATATTCTAATGAAAATTATACAGTTGTACATTGTCCGGATATGCACGATGTGATAAAACTATACCAACAATCTTGTCAAATTCGTAAGATTTGTCGAGAAATTTGTGCACATGAATGAAATAGTTGTCACTTGACGTTTAACTACAAACAAAATCAATCAACCGACATAATAGATTAACAGTATACTATTCCCAGAAGAGAACCTTATATACTTTTTTTTTATCAAAAAGTGCAAATGAATTCAGACATGTCAGTGTTGGTACTTGGATGATGCTGCCTTATAGTTTTGTTTTACACACTATCCTGAACTGCTATATCTAGTGACTGTTCAATATTATGAATACAGAGATTAAATGGTGACACTCTAAATTTATGAGAAAAAAAATTTGCATAAATTGTTATACCATGTTTACAATATAATTGCTCACTAAAATGTGAACAGGAGCGCCACGAAAAGACATAAAGGCTCCAGTTACGTATCAATATTTTGAATAAAGGACAACATAAATTGTACCCTAAATTCATGCAAACAAATATTTGTTGTTATTGTATTGCAATATTGCTGTCCATTGTATTATACATTGAATCCTAACATAAAAAATATGGCTGATTTACTATGCAGGTATATAGATTTACAAATCAAAGTGCTCATATGGTCAGTTTAAGCTGATGAGGTCAAAAAATTTTGTTGTCCAAGTCAGCATGAGGTATCAAAACTACTGAAATTTTGCTACGTATTAATAGTATGAATAAGAGGAGGACATGCTGGCACCCTTAATCATTGTTAATTTATGCGAACAAAAATGAGTTGTTATTGCAATATTGCTGTCCATTGTATTATACATTGAATCCTGACATAAAAAATATGGCTGATTTACTATGCAGGTATATAGATTTACAAATTAAGGTGCACATATGGTCAGTTTTAGTTGTTGCAGTCAAATAATTTTGTGGTACAAGTCAACATGAGGTATCAAAACTACTGAAATTTTGTTACGTATCAATATTTTGAATAAGAGGAGGACATGCTGGCACCCTTAATTTATGCGAACAAAAATTTGTTGTTATTGTATTGCAATATTGCTGTCCATTGTATTATACATTGAGTCCTGACATAAAAGATATGGCTGATTTACTATGCGCGTATGTAGATTTACAAATTAAAGTACACATGTGGGCAGTTTTGGTGGATGCGGTCAAATAATTTTATTGTAAAAGTCAACTTGAGATATTAAAACTACTTAAATTTTTTTAGGTATCAATATTTTGAATAAAAGGAGGACATTCTGTCACCATTAATTCATGCGAACAAAAATGTGTTGTTATTGTATTCAATATTGCCGTCCCTTTGTATTATACATTGACTCCTGACATAAAAAAAATATGGCTGATTTACTATCCTGGTATATAGATTTACAAATTAAGGTGCACATATGGTCCGTTTTAGTTGTTGCAGTCAAATAATTTTGTTGTACACGTCAACATGAGGTATCAAAACTACTGAAATTGTGTTACGTATCAATATTTTGATTAAAAGGAGGACATGCTGGCAACCTTAATTTATGCGAACAAAAATTTGTTGTTACTGTACTGCAATATTGCTGTCCATTGTATCATACATTGAATCCTGACATAAAAAAAATATGGCTGATTTACTATGCGGGTATATAGATTTACAAATTAAAGTGCACATATGGTCAGCTTTCGTCATAATTTATAATTTTGTTGTACAAGTCAGCACGAGGTATCAAAACTACTGAAATTTTGTTACGTATCAAAATTTTGAATAAAAGGAGGACATGCTGGCACCCTAGTTTTATGCATATACAAATTTGAAAAAAATATGGCTGATTTATTATGCGGGTATATAGGTTTATAAATAAATGTGCACACATGGTCAATTCTGTTTAACACGGTCAAATAATTTTGTTGCACTAGTAAGCAAGAGGTATCAAAACTACAGACATTTTTACGTATCAAAATTTTGAATAAAAGTAGAACATGTTGGCACCCTAAATTTATGCCAACAAAAAAATGTTGTTCTTGTATTGAAATATTGCTGTCCATTGTATTATACATTGACTCCTGACATAAAAAAATATGGTTGATTTACTATCCTGGTATATAGATTTACAAATTAAGATGCACATATGGTCAGTTTTAGTTGTTGCAGACAAATAATGTCGTTGTACAAGTCAACATGAGGTATCTAACTACTGAAATTGTGTTACGTATCAATATTTTGAATAAAAGGAGGACATGCTGGCACCCTAAATTTATGCCAAAAAAAATTGCTGTTCTTGTATTGAAATATCGCTGTCCATTGTATTATAAATTGAATCCTGACATAACAAATATGGCTGATTTACTATACAGGTATATAAATTTACAAATTACAATGCACATATGTCAAGTTTTGGTTGATGCGGTCAAATAATTTTGTTGTTCAAGTCAGCATGAGGTATCAAAACTACTGAAATTTTGTTACGTATCAATATTTTGAATACAAGTCGAACATGCTGGCACCCTAAATTTATGCCAACAAAAAAAATGTTGTTCTTGTATTGAATATTGCTGTCCATTATATTATACATTGACTCCTGACATAAAAAAATATGGCTGATTTACTATCCTGGTATATAGATTTACAAATTAAGGTGCACATATGGTCAGTTTTAGTTGTTGCAGTCAAATAATTTTGTTGTACAAGTCAACATGAGGTATCAAACTACTGAAATTGTGTTACGTATCAATATTTTGAATAAAAGGAGGACATGCTGGCACCCTAAATTTATGCCAAAAAAAAAATTGTTGTTCTTGTATTGAAATATTGCTGTCCATTGTATTATAAATTGAATCCTGACATAATAAATATGGCTGATTTACTATACAGGTATATAGATTTACAAATTAAAATGCACATATGTCAAGTTTTGGTTGATGCGGTCAAATAATTTTGTTGTTCAAGTCAGCATGAGGTATCAAAACTACTTAAATTTTGTTACGTATCAATATTTTGAATAAAAGAAGGACATGCTGGCATCCTTAATTTATTCAAACAAAAAATTGTTGTTATTGTATTGCAATATTGCTGTTTATTGTATTATAATTTGAAACCTGACATAAAAAATATGGCTGATTTACTATGCGGGTATATAGATTTACAAATTAAAGTGCACATATGGTCAGCTTTGGTCAATGCGGTCAAATAATTTTGTTGAACAAGTCAGCATGAGGTATCAAAACTACTAATTTGGTTAAGTATCAAAATTTTGAATAAAAAGAGGCCATGCTAGCACCCTTACTTTATGCCAAAAGAAATTCTTGTTCTTGTATTGAAATATTGCTGTTCATTGTATTATACATTGAATCATGACATAAAAAATATGGCTGATTTACTATGCGGGTATATAGATTCACAAATTAAAGTGCACATATGGTCAGCTTTGGTCAACGCGGTCAAATAATTTTGTTGAACAAGTCAGCATGAGGTCCCAAAATACTGAAATGTTGTTAAGTATCAATATTTTCAATAAAAGGAGTACATGCTGGCACCATAAATTTATGCAAAAACAAAAAAATATTGTTATAAATAGTATTGCAAAATAGCTGTCCATTTTATTATACATTGAATCCTGACATAAAAAAATATTTTGAATAAAAGGAGTTCATGCTGTCACCCTAAATTTATGCGAACAAACATTTGTAGTCATGTGTTATAGTAATATATTTATTTTTTTTTTTTGTTTATATCATATTATTTGTAATTTAAATATCTTTAAGAATCAATTGACAGACTTTGACCGGGTTATATGCTTTTTCGTAAATTTAAGTTTTAATGTTCAAAAATGTGTTGCCAGGGTCACACTAAGAAAGACTTCCGGTCAACTTTTCGGTAAAAAAGCATATTCAAATAAATATTTTTTTAATTTTATCTTATAGCCTATTATAATAGCTTTCAGAATCAGTTTTATTTGTCGATTTAGCTTAAGCGGTTCCAGAGATATTAGTTATAATACACCCATTTTTCACTTCCGCGTTTTCCACTTCCGCGTTTTAGACCCTCCCTTAAAATGATGCTTTCATTTTTTATAGTAAATTATATCCTGAAATTAAAATATTGCTTATTGTGGCTACATAGATCAAGGACATATAACTAACAAGGACGTATAACATCTAAATTACGTCCTTTCATAGATATACATCTAAATAAAGTGCAAATATGGTTGAATTTGAATAGGTATTGGAATATATTCAGTGCCCGGTATCATTGTAATCAAGATCGTTTTTTAATTTATAGATTGGCAGATTACAGATAATTTTGTGTTACAAGCAACGTTTTATGCGTACTTTATTTTCAAATATTTGTATTAAATCCTGTTTTTATAACGGAAGTATTAATTTTATTTTATTTTCGATGTTTATACGAAACAAAGATATTAAAACATATTTTTAAAAAATCGATGTAGAGCGGTCCTGGTTACAAGTTAACTTAGTGTTGAGCAGACCAGCCAAAAGTTAACTTGGGAACAGGTCTGGTATCGAACTGTATGTTAACGTTGTGGCAGGACTGGTTTCGAAGTTAACTTATGTTAACTTTATGGCAGGACTGGTTTCATAGTTAACTTATGTTAACTTTACGACAGGACTGGTTCGAAGTTAACTTATATCAATAGCGGACCTGTTTCGAAGTTAACTTTTTGGCAGACATAAAAACATTCCTAGGACCAAGTCCGCTTTTCAAGTTAACTAGATTTTGGTCCTAGGACTGGTCAGAGCAGTCCTAAATCCGGTCACAGGTTAACTTTGACCAGTCCAAATGACTGGTTATCAAGTTAACTTGCTGTACAGGTTAGGACTGCACCCATCTGGAATTGAAATAAATAGATTTGTTTTATTAATTTTTATAAAAGAAGTAGATACAAACTAGTTATGACAATGAATGTTAATTGTTTTATGATGTACAGAATGCTTGACCCGCTTTTTGGGATTTCCCAAACCAGGTTATATTTTTTGAAATGAAAACAATGTACCATTCTCTTACCACAACTTGTCGGCAGAACATGTAAATTGATTGATAGTTTGCGTTTTTTTCTAAAATAGTTATTTTATATTCTATTTTGATTATTATATATACAGTTTTTCATCAATTAGAAAATAATGATTCTGAAGATATCTTTACTTTCAACGTAAACGATTTCGGGAGTTTTTATAGGTAACATGTTTCAGTAACTGAAATTGATTTTTAAACCTCTCAAATATTCACCATGTTCACCAAATTAAAGCTTATTGATAGATAAACAAACTGAGTATAAGTAATATGTGCCGCAATGACCATTAAAGGGGTTACGGAGGACCTAAATGCCAAAATACGAGTAAAAAGTAAGAAATGGCTTATTTTGAATAATGGAAGGGACTGCTGCAACCCTTCAGCCCCTAATTGGGAAGAAATTAATACACTAAATTAAAGCATATCAATAGAAAAATAAACTGAATATAAACAATATGTGCTGCAATGACCATTAGAGGGGTTATGGAGAACCTGATTGACAAAATACGAGTGAAAATTAAGAAATAGCCATTTTGAATAATGAAATGGATATTTGGATAATGGAATGGACTGCCGTGACCCTTCAGCCCCTAATTACAGATATACCTTCTATCTCATTCAAAAGCTTATTCAAAGAGGATTAAAAGGCATATAGTCAATATGTTCCTCAACGCATATTAGGGAAGTATCGAAGACCTAAATAGCGAAATACGCGTGAACATTAAGAAATATCTTATTTTGAATAATGGAATGGACTGCTGCAACCCATCAGCCCCTAATTACAGATATACCTTACACGTCATTTGAAAGCTTATTGAAGCAGGCACAAAAGGTATATAGTCAATATGTTCCGCAACGCATATTAGGGAAGTATCGAAGACCTAAATAGCGAAATACGCGTGAACATTTAGAAATATCTTATTTTGAATAACGGAATGGACTGCTGCAACCCGTCAGCCCCTAATTACAGATATACCTTACACGTCATTTGAAAGCTTATTGAGGCAGGAACAAAAGGTATATAGTCAATATGTTCCGCAACGCATATTATAGGAGTATCGAAGGACCTAAATATCGAAATACGCGTAAACATTAAGAAATAGCTTATTTTGAATAAGGGAATGGACTGCTGCAACCCGTAAGCCCCTCATTAAGGACAAACATATACACCAAATTAAAGCTTATTGATAGAAAAATAGACTGAGTAAAAACAATATGTACCGCAATGACCATTAGATTGTTACAGATGGCCTATATGCCAAAATACGCGTGAAATTTAAGACATAGTCATTTTTGAATAATCAAATTGATAATTTGATTAAAGGAATGGACTGCTGTGAAGCTTCAGTCCCTAATTTCAGATTTACCTTATACCTCATTCGAAGGCTTTTTAGGAGAGGAACAAAAGGTATATAGTCAATATGTTCCGCAAAGCATATTAGAGGAGTATCGAAGGACCAAAATATCTAAATACGCATGAACATTAAGAAATAGCTTATTTTGATTAATAGAGTGGACTGCTGCAACCCGTCAGCCCTCAATTCAGGACAAATATATACAGGAAATTAAAGTTGATATATAGAAAAATAGACTGAGTATAAACAATATGTACCGCAATGACCAGTAGAGGGTTACAGAGGACCTAAATGCCAAAATACACGTGAAAATTAAGAAAAAGCCATTTTCAAAAAAAGAAATGGACATTTGGAATAATGGAATGGACTACTGTGACCCTTCAGCCCCTTATTACAGATATACCTTACACCTCAATTGAAACCTTATTAAAAGAGGAACAAAAGATATATAGTCAATATGTTCTACAACGCATATTAGAGGAGTTTTGAAGGACCTAAATATCGAAATACGCTTAAACAGTAAAAAATACCTTATTTTGAATAAGGGAATGGACTGCTGCAACCCGTAAGCCCCTAATAATGGACTAATGTATACAGCAAATTATTGCTTATTGATAGACAAAAAAACTGAGTATAAACAATATGTACCGCAATGGCCATAAGAGGAGTTACGGAGGACGTAAATGCCAAAATACGCGTGGAAATTAAGACGTAGCCATTTTTGAAAAATGAAATTGATATTTTGAATAATGGAATGGACTGCTGTGACCCTTCAATCCCTAATTATAGATATACCTTACACTTCATTCAAAAGCTTATTAAGAGAGGAACAAAAGGTATATAATCAATATGTTCCGCAACACATATCAGAGGAGTATCAAAGGACCTTAATATCGACATACGCCTGAACATTAAGAAATAGCTTATTTTGAATAAGGATATGGACTGCTGCAACCCGGCAGCCCCTAAATAAAGTAGAATGTATACACCAAATTAAAGCTTTTTGATAGAAAAATAGACTGAGTATAAACAACATGTACCGCAATAGCCATTAGAGGGTTACGGAGGACCTAAATGCCAAAATACGCGTGAAAATTAAGAAAAAGCCATTTTTGAATAATAATAGTTATCAAAGGTACCAGGATTATAATTTAGTACGCCAGACGCGCGTTTCGTCTACATAAGACTCAGCAGTGACGCTCAAATCAAAAATATTTATAAACCCAAACTAGTACAAAGTTGAAGAGCATTGAGTATCCAAAATTCCAAAAAGTTGTGCCAAATACGGCTAAGGTAATCTATGCCTGGGATAAGAAAATCCTTAGTTTTTCAAAAAGTTCAAAGTTTTTTATACGGGAAATTTATAAAAATGACCACATTATTGATATTCATGTCAACACCGAAGTGTTGACTACTGGGCTGGTGATACCCTCGGGGACGAAACATCCACCAGCAGTGGCATCGACCCAGTGGTGTAAATAGTTATCAAAGGTACCAGGATTATAATTTAGTACGCCAGACGCGCGTTTCGTCTACATAAGACTCATCAGTGACGCTCAAATCAAAAATATTTATAAACCCAAACTAGTACAAAGTTGAAGAGCATTGAGTATCCAAAATTCCAAAAAGTGGATATTTTGAATACTAGAATGGACTGCTGTGACCCTTCAGCTCCCAATTACAGATTTACCGTACACCTCATTCGAAAGCTTATTAAGAGAGGAACAAAAGTTCTATATTCAATATGTTCCGTAACGCATGTTAGAGGAGTATCGAAGGACCTAAATATTGAAATACGCTTAAAAATTAAGACATAGCTTATTGGGTATAATGCAAAAAACTGTTGCAACCCGTCAGCCCCTAATTAAGGAAAAATATATACACAAAATTCTAGCTAATTGATAACAATAATATACTGAGTATAAACAATAAAGGCCATTAGAGGGGTTACGGAGGACCTAAATGCCAACATACAAGTAAAAATTGAGAAATAGCCAATTTTAAATAATAAAATGGATAATTTGAATAAAGGAATGGACTTCTGTGACCCTTTATCCCCTAATTAAAGATATACCTTATACTCATTCAAAAGCTTATTAAGAGAAAAACAAAAAATTTATAGTCAATATGTTCAACAAAGCATATTAGAGGAGTATTGAAGGACCTATATGCTAAAATACGTGTGAAAATTAAGAATTTTTGAAAAATGTAATGGGTATTTTGAATAATGGAATGGACTGCTGTGACTCATCAGCCCATTATTACAGATATACCTTCTACTGCATTCGAAAGCTTATTTAGAGTGGAAGAAAAGGTATATAGTCAATATGTTCCGCAAAGCATATTAAAGGAGTATCGAAGAACCTAACTATCGAAATACGCGTGAACATAAGAAATAGCTTATTTTGAATCAAAGAATGGACTGCTGCGACCCGTCAATCCCTAATTCAGGAAAAATGTATACACCAAATTAAAGCTTATTGATAGATAACTGAACTGAGTACAAACAACATGTGCCGCAATGACCATTTGAGGGGTTACAGAGGACCTCAATGCCAAAATACGCGTGAAAATTAAGAAAAAGCCATTTTTGAATAATGAAATGGCTATTTTGAATAATGGAATGGACAACTGTGATCCTTCAGCCCCCAATTACAAATATACCTTACACTTCATTCGATAGCTTATTTAGAGAGGAACAAAAGGTCTATAGTCAATATTTTCCGTAACGCATATTAGAGGAGAATCGAAGGACCTAAATATCGAAATACACGTAAACAGCAAGAAATAGCTTATTTGGAATAATGCAGAAGACTGCTGCAACCCGTCAGCCCCTAATTAAGGAAAAATTTACACACCAAATTAAAGCTTATTGATAAAAAAAAATTAACTGAGTATAAACAATATATGTGGCAATGACTATTAAAGGGCATTAGAGGGGTAAAAGAGGACCTAAATGCAAAAATACTTGTTAAAATTAAGAAATAGCCATTTTTTAATAAATAATCAAATGGATTTTTGAAAAATTAAATGGACTGCTGTGACCCTTCAGCCCCTAATTAAATATATACATTATACCTCATTCGATAGCTTATTAAGAGTGGAACAAAAAATATATAGTCAATATGTTCCACAACGCATATTAGAGGAGTATCGAAGGATCTAAATTTCGAAAAACTCGTGAACATTAAGAAATAATTTATTTTGAATAAGGGAATGGACTGCTGCAACCCATCAGCCCCTAATCAAGGAAAAATGTATACACCAAATTAAAGCGTATTGATAGAAAAATAAACTGAGTACAAACAACATGTGCCGCAATGACCATTTGAGGGGTTACAGAGGACCTCAATGCCAAAATACGCGTGAAAATTAAGAAAAGGCCATTTTTGAATAATGAAATGGCTATTTTGAATAATGGAATGGACAACTGTGATCCTTCAGCCCCCAATTACAAATATACCTTACACTTCATTCGATAGCTTATTTAGAGAGGAACAAAAGGTCTATAGTCAATATTTTCCGTAACGCATATTAGAGGAGAATCGAAGGACCTAAATATCGAAATACACATAAACAGCAAGAAATAGCTTATTTGGAATAATGCAGAAGACTGCTGCAACCCGTCAGCCCCTAATTAAGGAAAAATTTACACACCAAATTAAAGCTTATTGATAAAAAAAAATTAACTGAGTATAAACAATATATGTGGCAATGACTATTAAAGGGCATTAGAGGGGTAAAAGAGGACCTAAATGCAAAAATACTTGTAAAAATTAAGAAATAGCCATTTTTTAATAAATAATAAAATGGATTTTTGAAAAATTAAATGGACTGCTGTGACCCTTCAGCCCCTAATTAAATATATACATTATACCTCATTCGATAGCTTATTAAGAGTGGAACAAAAAATATATAGTCAATATGTTCCACAACGCATATTAGAGGAGTATCGAAGGATCTAAATTTCGAAAAACTCGTGAACATTAAGAAATAATTTATTTTGAATAAGGGAATGGACTGCTGCAACCCATCAGCCCCTAATCAAGGAAAAATGTATACACCAAATTAAAGCTTATTGATAGAAAAATAAACTGAGTATAACCAATATGTTCCGCAATGACCGTGAGAAGGGTTACGGAGGACCTAAATGCCAAAATACGCGTGAAAATTAAGAAAAGGCCATTTTTGAATAATGAAATGGATATTTTGATTAATGGATTGGACTGCTGTGACCCTTCTGCCCCCAATAATAGATATACCTTCAACTTCTTTCGAGAGCTTATTAAGAGAGGAACAAAAGGTTTATAGTCAATATGTTCAGCAACACATATTAGAGGAGTATCAAAGGACCTTAATATCGAAATACGTGTGAACATTAAGAAATAGCTTATTTTGAATAAGGGATTGCACTGCTGCAACCCGCCAGCCCCTAATTAAGGAAAAATGTATACACCAAATTAAAGCTTATTGATAGAAAAATAAACTGAGTACAAACAATATGTGCCACAATGACAATTGGAGGGGTTACAGGAGATCTCAATGCCAGAATACGTGTGAAAATTAAGAAAAGGCCATTTTTGAAACATGTAATGGATATTTTGAATAATGGAATGGACTGCTGTGACCCATCAGCCCATTATTACAGATATACCTTCTACCGCATTCGAAAGATCATTTAGAGAGGAAGAGAATGTATATAGTCAATATGTTCAGCAAAGCATATTAGAGGAGTATCGAAGAACCTAAATATCGAAATACGCGTGAACATAAGAAATAGCTTATTTTGAATAAGGGAATGGACTGCTGCAACCCGTCAGCCCCTAATTAAGGAAAAATGTCTACACCAAATTAAAGCTTATTGATAGAAAAATAAACTGAGTACAAACAATATGTGCCACAATGACAATTTGAGGGGTTACAGGGGATCTCAATGTCAGAATACGTGTGAAAATTAAGAAAAAGCCATGTTAGAATAATGAAATGGCTATTTTGAATACCAGAATGGACTGCTGTGACCCTATAGCTCCCAATTACAGATATACCTTATACCTCATGCGAAAGCTTATTAAGAGAGGAACAAAAGATCTATATTCAATATGTTCCGTAACGCATATTAGAGGAGTATCGAAGGATCTAAATATCGAAATACGCTTAAAAATTAAGACATAGCTTATTTGAAATAATGCAAAAGACTGTTGCAACCCGTCAGGCCCTAATAAAGGAAAAATCTTACACCAAATTAAAGCTTATTGATTACAATAATAAACTGAGTATAAACAATATGTGTGGTAATGACCATTAAAGGCCATTAGAGGGGTTACGGAAGACCTAAATGCAAAAATACACGTAAAATTTGAGAAATACCCATTTTTGAATAATAAAATGGATAATTTGAATAAAGGAATGGACTGCTGTGACCCTTCATCCCCTAATTACAGATATACCTTATACCATATTCGAAAGCTTATTAAGATAGAAACAAAAATTATATAGTCAATATGTTCCACAAAGCATGTTGGAGGAATATCGAAGGACCTAAATATCGCAATATGCGTGAACATTAAAAAATAGCTTATTTTGAATAATGGAATGGACTGCTGCAACCCGTCAGCTCCTAATTAAGGAAAAATGTATACATCAAATTAAAGCTTATTGATAGAAAAATAAACCGAGTATAACCAATATGTTCCGCAATGACCATTAGAGGGGTTACAGAGGACCTAAATGCCAAAATACGCGTGAAAATTAAGAAAAGGCTATTTTTGAATAATGAAATGGATATTTTGAATAATGGAATGGACTGCTGTGACCCTTCTGCCCCCAATAATAGATATACCTTCAACTTCATTCGAAAGCTTATTAAGAGAGAACCAAAAGGTTTTTAGACAATATGTTCCGCAACACATATTACATGAGTATCAAAGGACCTTAATATCGAAATACGCGTGAACATTAAGAAATAGCTGATTTTGAATAAGGGAATGGACTGCTGCAACCCGCCAGCCCCTAATTAAGGAAAAATGTATACACCAAATTAAAGCTTATTGATAGAAAAATAAACTGAGTACAAACAATATGTGCCACAATGACCATTAGGGGTTACAGGGGACCTCAATGCCAGAATACGCGTGAAAATTAAGAAAAAGCCATGTTTGAATAATGAAATGGCTATTTTGAATACCAGAATGGACTGCTGTGACCCTTTAGCTCCCAATTACAGATATACCTTACACCTCATACAAAAGCTTATTAAGAGAGGAACAAAAGGTCTATATTCAATATGTTCCGTAACGCATATTAGAGGAGTATCGAAAGATCTAAATATCGAAATACGCTTAAAAATTAAGACATAGCTTATTTGGAATAATGCAAAGGACTGCTGCAACCCGTCAGCCCCTAATTAAGGAAAACTTTATACACCAAATTAAAGCTTATTGATTAAAATAACAAACTGAGTATAAACAATATGTGTGGCAATGACCATTAAAGGCCATTAGAGGGGTTAAGGAAGACCTAAATGTAAAAATACACATAAAATTTGAGAAATAGTCGTTTTTGAATAATAAAATGGATAATTTGAATAAAGGAATGGACGGCTGTGACCCTTCATCCCCTAATTACAGATATACCTTATACCATATTCGAAAGCTTATTAAGATAGAAACAAAAATTATATAGTCAATATGTTCCACAAAGCATGTTAGAGGAGTATTGAAGGACCTAAATATCGAAATATGCGAGAACATAAAGAAATAGCTTATTTTGAATAATGAAATGGACTGCTGCAACCCCTCAGTCCCTTATTAAGGAAAAATTTATGCATGAAATTAAAGCTGATTGATAGAAAAATAAACCGAGTATAACCAATATGTTCCGCAATGACCATTAGAGGGGTTACAAAGGACCTAAATGCCAAATTACGCGTGAAAATTAAAAAAAAAGCCATTTTTGAATAATGAAATGGATATTTTGAATAATGGAATGGACTGCTGTGACCCTTCAGCCCCCAATTACAGATATACCTTCAACTTTATTCGAAAACTTATTAAGAGAGGAACAAAAGGTTTATAGTCAATATGTTCTGCAACACATATTAGAAGTACCTTAATATCGAAATGCGCGTAAACATTAGGAAATAGCTTATTTTGAATAAGGGAATGGACTGCTGCAACCTGTCAGCCCCTAATTAAGGAAAAATTTATACATCAAATTCAAGCTTATTGGTAGAAAAATAAACCGAGTATAACCAATATGTTCCGCAATGACCATTAGAGGGGTTACGGAGGACCTTAATGCCAAAATACGCGTGAAAATTAAGAAAAAGCCATTTTTGAATAATGAAATGGATATTTTGAATAATGGAATGGACGGCTGTGACCCTTCTGCCCCCCAATAATAGATATACCTTCAACTTCATTCGAAAGCTTATTAAGAGAGAACCAAAAGGTTTATAGTCAATATGTTCCGCAACACATATTACAGGAGTATCAAAGGACCTTAATATCGAAATACGCGTGAAAATTGAGAAATAACTTATTTTGAATAAGGGAATGGACTGCTGCAACCCACCAGCCCCTAATTAAGGAAAAATGTATATTCCAAATTACAGCTTATTGATAGAAAAATAAACTGAGTACAAACAATATGTGCCACAATGACAATTGGAGGGGTTACAGGGGACCTCAATGCCAGAATACGCGTGAAAATTAAGAAAAAGCCATGTTTAAATAATGAAATGGCTATTTTTAATACCAGCATGGACTGCTGTGACCCTCGAGCTCCCAAATACAGATATACCTTACACCTCATGCGAAATCTTATTAAGAGAGGAACAAAAGATCTATATTCAATATGTTCCGTAACGCATATTAGAGGAGTATCGAAAGATCTAAATATCGAAATACGTTTAACAAGAGGCTGTCACAACGACAGCAAACCGGATTTATTAACATTTATTTGTGTCCTGGCAATATCACAAGAACCATTACTGATGAATGGTGAAAGTGAAAATCGTCAATATCAAATTTGACCTCCATTTTGTCATCAGTATCAACATATTAAAATTTGAAAAGCTTAGATAGAATGGTTCATGAGTAAATGCAACAACCTGAATGGAAACGCCATTTTACGATCTTTCAAGAACCATAACTCCTGAACGGTAAAAGTCAAAATCGTCATTATTGAACTTGACCTCTATTTTGTCATCAGTAACAACATATCAAAATTTCAAAAGCTTTGGTTGAATGGTTCATGAGAAAATGCACGGACACGACAGGAAAAAATATTTTTCAATCTTTCAAGAACCATAACTCCTGAACGGTAAAAGTCAAAATCGTCATTATTGAACTTGACCTCCATTTTGTCATCAGTAACAGCATATTTAAATTTCGGAAGCTTTGGTAGAACAGTTCATGCATAAATGCACGGACACGACTGGAAACTCCATTTTTCAATCTTTCAAGAACCATAACTCCTGAACGGTAAAAGTCAAATTCGTCATTATTGAACTTGACCTCCATTCTTTCATTAGTAACAACATATTAAAATTTGGGAAGCTTTGGTAGAACAGTTCATTCGTAAATGCACGGACAACTCCATTTTTCAATCTTTCAAGAACCATAACTCCTGAACGGTAAAAGTCAAAATCGCCATTATTGAACTTGACCTTCGTATAATTGTCAGGAATAACATATTAAAATTTTAAAAGCTTTGGTTGAACGGTTCAT
Source organism: Mytilus galloprovincialis (assembly GCA_037788925.1). Classification (NCBI taxonomy): domain Eukaryota; kingdom Metazoa; phylum Mollusca; class Bivalvia; order Mytilida; family Mytilidae; genus Mytilus; species Mytilus galloprovincialis. Next base: position 76,946,461 of record CM075339.1, on the reverse strand, counting down.
GAGTTAATGCACGGACAACATTTGATTGCCGCCCGCCCGCCCACCCGCCCGCCCGACAGCCCGACCGCCCGCCCGGCCGCCCGGCCGCCCGCCGTACATCCCCAAAACAATAACCGACATTTTTGTCACAAAAATCCGGTTAAAAATTAAGACATAGCTTATTTGGAATAATGCAAAGGACTGCTGCAACCCGTCAGCCCCTAATTAAGGAAAACTTTATACACCAAATTAAAGCTTATTGATTATAATAACAAACTGAGTATAAACAATATGTGTGGCAATGACCATTAAAGGCCATTAGAGGGGTTACGGAAGACCTAAATGTAAAAATACACGTAAAATTTGAGAAATAGTCATTTTTGAATAATAAAATGGATAATTTGATAAAAGGAATGGACTGCTGTGACTCTTCATCCCCTAATTACAGATATACCTTGTACCATATTCGAAAGCTTATTAAGATAAAAACAAAAATTATATAGTCAATATGTTCCACAAAGCATGTTAGAGGAGTATCGAAGGACCTAAATATCGAAATATGCGAGAACATTAAGAAATAGCTTATTTTGAATAATGAAATGGACTTCTGCAACCCGTCAGCCCCTAATTAAGGAAAAATGTATACATCAAATTAAATGTACATTAAATGTACACATTCCAAACTAAAAGACAAATTGAAAGAGTTGGTATTACTTTGCTTCATAAAAAAGAATTAGATACAAGTATCTTGTCTTAGGGAGGGATAAATCATACTTTGTAAAGAATCAAATTCTCAAGACTCTGATTCAAACAAAAAATTCTCTGAAACCGATATTATCAAGATGCTTGATTTCTTGATTGACAACATATTTGTAACGTTCGGAGGACGTGTTTTTCAACAGACTGTCGGCATCCCATGGCCAATGGGAACAAATTGTGCCCCTCTACTTGCCGACTTGTTTCTTTATTATTATGAGGCTGACTTCATGCAGGAACTTCTGAGGAAGAAAGATAAGAAGTTAGCCTTATCCTTTAACTTTACTTTCCGCTATATAGATGACGTTTTTTCACTAAACAATTCAAAATTTGGTGACTATGTGGAACGCATCTATCCCATCGAATTGGAGATAAAGGATACTACAGATACAGTTAAGTCGGCTTCATATCTTGACTTACATCTAGAAATTGACAATGAGGGTTGGTTGAAAACAAAACTTTACGACAAAAGAGATGATTTCAGCTTTCCAATTGTGAACTTTCCATTTCTTAGTAGCAACATTCCAGCAGCACCTGCATACGGGGTATATATCTCCCAATTGATACGATATTCCCGTGCTTGCATTTCCTATCATGATTTTCTTGATAGAGGGTTACTGCTCACAAGGAAGCTATTAAACCAAGAGTTCCAAATGGTGAAGTTGAAATCATCCCTTCGTAAATTTTATGGACGCCATCACGAGCTGGTTGACCGTTATGGAATAACCGTTTCACAAATGATATCGGATATGTTCCTTACGTCGTAACTACAATCCCCTTCCCTTTCATGAATGTGACCTACCGAATTAGACTATTTACCGGATTTGTAATACCATAAGCAACACGACGGGTGCCACATGTAGAGCAGGATCTGTTTACCCTTCCCGAGCACCTGAGATCACCCCTAGTTTTTGGTGGGGTTCGTGTTGTTTATTCTTTAGTTTTCTATGTTGTGTCATGTGTACTATTGTTTTCCTGTTTGTCTTTTTCATTTTTAGCCATGGCGTTGTCAGTTTGTTTTAGATTTATGAGTTTGACTGTCCCTTTGGTATCTTTCGTCCCTCTTTTAAAGCTTATTGATAGAAAAATAAACCGAGTATAACCAATATGTTCCGCAATGACCATTAGAGGGGTTACGGAGGACCAAAATGCCAAAATACGCGTGAAAATTAAGAAAAAGCCATTTTTGAATAATGAAATGAATATTTTGAATAATGGAATGGACTGCTGTGACCCTTCAGCCCCCAATTACAGATATACCTTCAACTTCATCCGAAAGCTTATTAAGAGAGGAACAAAAGGTCTATATTCAATATGTTCCGTAACGCATATTAGAGGAGTATCGAAGGATCTTAATATCGAAATACGCTTAAAAATTAAGACATAGCTTATTTGGAGTAATGCAAAGGACTGCTGCAACCCGTCAGCCCCTAATTAAGGAAAACTTTATACACCAAATTAAAGCTTATTGATAACAATAATAAACTGAGTAAAAACAATATGTGTGGCAATGACCATTAAAGGCCATTACAGGGGTTACGGAAGACCTAAATGCAAAAATACACGTAAAAATTGAAAAATAACCATTTTTGAATAATAAAATGAATAATTTGAATAAAGGAGTTGACTGCTGTGACCCTTCATCCCCTAATTACAGATATACCTTATACCTCATTCGAAAGCTTATTAAGAGAAAACAAAAATTATATAGTCAATATATTCCACAAAGCATATTAGAGGAGTATCGAAGGACCTCAATATCGAAATATGCGTGACTATTAAGAAATAGTTTATTTTGAATAATGGAATGGACTGCTGCAACCTGTCAGCCCCTAATTAAGGAAAAAAGTATACACCTAATTAACGCTTATTGTGCCGCATTGGTCATTAGAGGGGTTACGGAGGACCTCAATGCCAAAATATTCGTGAAAATCAAGAAAAAGCCATTTTTCAATAATGAAATGGATATTTTGAATAACGGAATGGACTGCTGTGACCCTTTCAGCCCCCAATTACAGATATACCTATAACTGTATTCGAAAGCTTATTAAAAAGGGAACAAAAGGTCTATAGTCAATATATTCAGCAAAGCATATTAGAGGAGTATCGAAGGAACTAAATATCGAAATACGTGTGAACATTAAGAAATAGCTTATTTACAATAATGAAATGGACTGCTGCAACCTGTCAGCCCCTAATTAAGGAAATTGTATACACAAAATTAAAGCTAATTGATAGATAACTAAACTGAGTACAAACAATAGGTGCTGCAATGACAATTGGAGGGGTTACGGAGGACCTAAATGCTAAAATACGTGTGAAAATTGTAGCCATTTTTTAAAAAATGAAATGGATATTTTGAATAATGAAATGGACTGCTGTGACCCTTCAGCCCATAATTACAGATATACCTTTGGTGTCCGATGCTGACTTCATATAACAAGTGATGTGGCCTTTTATGTTCCAACGCTTATTGGATAAAGACAGTGAAGATCGAAATGTTTTCATCACCACGTGGTAACGGAAAATTTCAACAGGGACCCTTTCAACGCTCTATTTTTAGGACGAAAGGATATTTCCGATTTTCAATAATACAAACATAGATTTACGCGACAACTATGTAATAGATAAGGGTAATTCTAATGCAATTGGAATGTAACAATTTTATTCATTGGCTTAAAGTTGTCGTCAAATCCACAGTTGACCAGGCGGAACTATGGTGGGACCTGCCATTTTGAATTGATTGAATCAACAAATTTTCGATTACTACTATATAGTCGAAAATTAAACAACACCTACCTCGAATTCGCCGTTTTAATGTAATTTTATTCGAATTTGAAGCGTACAGGTAACGTAATAACCTCTAATTTGTAAGTTTTCATTTGTATGACGTCACGTTTAGCCATGACGTATTTGTTCCAAAATCATTCATGAAGTTTCGCAGATTTTTTTCTATTTGTCAAATTTATACATTTTTAAACTTTTATCATATTTTTTTCTTTTTGAAATGCATTAGAAGCGGAATAACAATACTGTAGTTGAAGAGTTGCCACCGTCAATTTTGATTTGTCAGTTATCTTCAAAACACTGCTCATTTATAAGCCTCCAAGGGGCAATTTTTGAAGGCCTTGCACAATTACTTTTTTTTTAAAAGATCTTTGCACAATTAGTTTCTCTGTTGAATTAATGAGATGAAAGGTTGAACTTTAATAAAAAATTATGAGCTTACCAGAAAAAAATTGCTTAAGGCATGGTTTTATATCCCAAAACTTGAGAATTTTAGGGATTGTAAAAAATAATTTAAATTTATTGAGAAAATTAAGGGGAGATTATTCAAACCTTATAAGAAAATATGAATAAGTTATAGATATTTCATAACCCCACGAGAAAAGTTCGAGTGAGGTTGTCCAGAGGGTTTCAACAAAAACTATGGCATAATCAAAGATACACTGAAAAACTATCTAAACATATGAAATATCTGTTTCAACCAACAAAGTTCTCACCACAAAAATTATGCATAAGACCGACACAATTTTGATATTGTTGTTGGCCTCCATAAATCAGTTCTGGTCATGCATGACTGATTTTACGCATTCGCAGTACTCATTTGACTGACTAGTGCTGCCCCCTGGCTTACAAATGCTGTACTTGCACTATTCCATTTTTAAGACGGTTGTTTCTTAGATATTCGAAAGATCATTTGTAAGCCAGAGTTAAAATTGGCTCTTTGGTTTCAGACGACAAAATCTTAAAGTTATTTCCTGAAGGGTCCAATATTACTAAGTTCACTGTGGCAGTCATCTTGGTTGGCGGTCCGACTCATTGGACTCATTTCCGAAACAGAATAGAATAGAATAGAATATTTTAATATTAAAGTGCAACCTGAATTATAACAAAAATTACATTCATATATACAAGTAATTTTCAGCCAGCCAAATAGGCTTATGATGCACTGTACATTGTGTATTGATCATTATTGAAAATAAAATAAATAAATAAATATAGTTCAAATTTACACGCAAATTATAGCAAGGAACGTTAACAGTTGATTCTAGATTGTCTGATGGTAAAACAGTTCAAAATAAAGTTAGAAACAAGCTTGCTGTAATTACAAAATAAATGTTTTAATTTGATGTTTGCTGGTAGCGTAGTTAAGTCTATGTTGTACTTATCTCGGATATCATTAAATAATGTTGTTCGTAATTGTTCATAGCGTTCACAAAACAGCAAGAGATGGGATTCGTCCTCTATTGATTGAGACTTGCACATTTTACAAAGGCGTTGGTCAAGTGGCACATTACGAAATCTACCCTTTTCGATTTCTAAATGTAAAGTTCCGCTTCGCATCCGGGCTATCACTGATCGTTGTTGTCTTGATAAACACTTTTTCAAGTATGGCTCTACATTGTAGTCAGCTTTTATGTTTTTATATGTTCGTAATTTAGGCATATCTTCCAGTGCTTTTAGCCATTCCTGTTGATGCAGTTCAACGAGTTTGTTCTTAACAAAAGATACGATATGAGCCGTTAGTTGTCGTTCTGAGTTTTGATTGAAATACACATCTTGTAGACCACATTTAGTCATTATTGTTTTTACATCATTACTCCATGTTCTTTTATATCTGTTGGAAATGTTGAAATCCCACATAAAAGTTTTGCGACACAGCCTATATTCAGGAATTTCACAAAGTTTACACCATAGTTTTATCATGTTACATTTGAGTTTTCATGTGTATAGGAGTCCAGCCTGTATCTCCTGTGATAGCCGGGAGCTAGAGGAGCGTGCTTGCCAACTCCCAAAAATGTCCGTATGGCTCTGTATTGTAATCTTTCTAGCGGATTGTACTTCTTAAATCCCCATACAGCAGATGCGTATTCAAGTATCGGCGACACTGTACTGTCATAGATTTTGGTGTAAGTATCATAGTCCATGTTTCCCATATTATAGTATTTTGAAGTTAATGATCCTAGAGCTCTGCTGCCTGCGGTAAGTAATTCATGCGTTGTAGTTGTAAAATCGGTATGTTCACAGATGACTAGGCCAAGATAGCAATATTTTGAGGTAAGTTCCAATGTTTTATCACCAAACATAAAAGTATGACCGCACTGGTTAACAGTAGTTTTCCGAATGTGCATAACTTTAGATTTGTCGTCATTAACTGTCATTAAATGATCCTTTGTCCATTTGTGCAAAGGGTCAAGTTGCGATTGTAGTCCATCAGCACTGTCAGACATAATAACTAAATCGTCGGCATACAAGAGACAGCTTACCATATCGTCTCCTATGTTAATTCCTTTGTGTAAGTTATTGATTTCTGGGATAAGACTGTTTATGAAAAGCGCGAAAAGTGTGGGCGCTAAATTGTCCCCTTGACGGACACCGGCGTCAACAGAAAACCAGTTAGTAAGTGTGTTTCTTGATATTTGCACAACACTTTGCAACTTCGAGTACATATTTCTTATAGTTCTGTAGAAATTTCCATGTATACCATTTGACAATAGTTTGTTCCATAGCAGTGTGTGGTTTACAGAGTCAAACGCTTTACTAAAATCAATAAAGCACAGATAAGTGTCCATATTCATAGTTTTTCGGTTACGCATAATTGTACAAAGGGTGATATTATGGTCCAAACAGGAACGTAATTTTCTAAAACCACTCTGTTCCTCACTAAGAAGGTCGTTTTCTTCGATGTACTTTACAAGTCTTTTATTCAAGATATGACTAAACACTTTTGCAACAGTGGACATAAGGCTAATGCAACGATATGAATACGGGTCTCGGTAGTCCTTCCCTTTTTTAAGAAGCGGTTGTATTATATTTTGACACCATACATCAGGAACAATCCCGTTACAAAAGCATGTATTGTACAGTTCGTGTAAAACATTAGTTAAATTTTCATAGGGTCCTATGTTTAACTATATTCGACTTTGGCGGCCATCTTGGTTGGAGTTTGGGGACGCTGAACATGCATGTGACTTCTAAAGGGGACAACCCAAGGACCAGTGCTGTAAATTTGTAATTTGCTGCAAGACCCAAGTTCTGGACTTTTCGCAACAAACTCTCAGACTGATTAAAATTAAAATAAAATCCACTGATTTGAGCCTTTGGAAGCTCAGTTTCAATTACAGATGACTTTTGTTAGGCGCCACTTTTGACGTGTGATTTGTCAAATTTTGTCTTTGAATTCATTATTTATGAAATATGTATATAGTCACCAATATTGTGATCAGTCATTAGACAGTTCACAAAACACAGCACTCTATTACGGAATCGGCCATGAATGGTACAATATTGTGAATACGACCTGGGACAAGTTCTGAAGGTCCCGTCGCAATATATTTCTGTACATTGTCTAAGATTTATGTGGAATATAAGAACACCCCAATCGTTTTTTTTTACAACAGAAATCTCTCTTCCGACCATGTCCGTCTCAAATGCCCTTGGATATAAACTTCGTCAATATCATGAGGTACTGCGGGTATGTAAGCTAGTCTAGTGTGTGTCATTGTGGAACGGACTCTGTGAAATTCAGGAATATGTTCTCGATCTCGGCCTCCTTGTGCTTTATTTCTAGCAAAGTTTTTATATATAAAAAAGAAGATGTGATATGATTGCCAATGTGAAAACTCTCTATAAGAGACCAGAATTACACACAAAAATGAGCAAAGCTCAGACCGCAAAAACACTGCGAAGTATGTGTCCTTTGGTATGAGAAGTTTGGGTTTAAACACTGAGTTGTATGGGTCCTTTAGTCTGAGAAATATAGGTTAAAACACTGAGTAGTATGGGTCTTTTGGTGTGAGAAGGATAGGTTAAAAACCTGAGAAGTATGGGTCGTTTGGTATGAGAAGTATAGGTTAAAACACTGAGTAGTATGGGTCCTTTGGTCTGAGAAGTTAGGTTAAAACACTGAGTAGTATGGATCCTTTGGTCTGAGAGGTATAGGTTAAAACACTGAGTAGTATGGGTCCTTTAGTCTGAGAAGTATAGATTAAACAATGAGTAGTATGAGTCTTTTGGTCTGAGAACTATAGGTTAAAACACTGAGTAGTATGTGTCCTTTGGTCTGAGAAGTATGGGTTACATTACTGAGTATTATGGGTCCTTTGGTCTGAGAAGTATAGGTTAAAACACTGAGTAGTATGTGTCCTTTGCTCTGAGAAGTATGGGTTACATTACTGAGTAGTATGGGTCCTTTGGTCTGAGAAGTATAGGTTAAAACACTGAGTAGTATGGGTCCTTTGGACTGAGAAGTATGGGTCCTTTGGTCTGAGAAGTATGAGTTAAAACACTGAGTAGTACGGGTCCTTTGGTCTGAGAAGTATAGGTTAAAACACTGAATAGTATGGATCCTGTGGTCTGAGAACTATAGGTTAAAAAATTGAGTAGTATGGGTCCTTTGTTCTGAGAGGTATAGGTTAAAACACTGCGTAGTATGGGTCCTTTGATATGAGAAGTATTGGTTAAATAACTGAAAAGTAAGGGTCCTTTGGTCTAAGAAGTGTAGGTTAAAACACTGAGTAGTAAGGGTCCTTTGGTACATTTTTAAACACTGAATAGTATGGGTCCTTTGGTATGAGAAGTATGGGTTTAAACACTGAGTAGTATTGGTCGTTTAGCCTGAGAAGTATAGGTTAAACACAGAGTAGTTTATGTCCTTTTTGTCTGAAAGTATGGGTTTAAACACAGTAGTATCATTAGTATGGGTTCTTTGGTCTGAGAAGTATGGTATAAAACTATGAGTAGTATTGGTGATTTGGTCTGAGAAGTATAGGTTAAAACACTGAGTAGTATGTGTCCTTTGGTCTGAGAAGTATGAGTTTAAACACTGAATTGTATGGGTCCTTTGGTCTGAGAAGTATGGGTTGAAACACCAAGTAGTATGGGTCCTTTGGTCTGAGAACTATAGGTTAAAACACTGAATAGTATTGGTCATTTGGTCTAAGAAGTATGGGTTAAAACACTGAGTAGTATGGGTCCTTTGGTCTGAAAACTATAGGTTAAAACACTGAGTAGTATGTGTGCTTTGTTCTGAGAACTATAGGTTAAAATACTGAGTAGTATGGGTCCTTTGGTCTGAGAAGTATAGGTTAAAACATTGAGTAGTATGGGTCCTTTGGTCTGAAAAGGATGGGTTTAAACACTGAGTAGTATCATTAGTAGGGTCCTTTGGTCTGCGAAGTATAGGTTCAAACACTGCATAGTATGGGTCCCTAAGTATGAGAAGTATTGGTTTAAACACTGAATAGTATGGGTCCTTTAGTCTGAGAAATTTGGTTTTAAACACTGAGTAGTATGGGTTCTTTAGTCGGAGAAATATCGATTGAAACACTGAGTAGTATGGGTTCTTTGGCCTGAGAAGTATAGGTTGAAAAACTGAGAAGTATGGGTTCTTTGGTCTGAGAAGTATGGGTTACATTACTGAGTAGTATGGGTCCTTTGGTCTGCGAAGTATAGGTTAAAACACTGAGTAGTATGGGTCTTTTGGTCTGGGAAGTATAGGTTAAAAAAAATGAGAAGTATGAGTTAAAACACTGAGTAGTATGGGTCCTTTGGTCTGAGAAGTATATGTTAAAACACTGAGTAGTATGAATCCTTTGGTTTAAGAACTATAGGTTAAAACACTGAGTAGTATGGGTCCTTTGGTATGAGAAGTATGGGTTAAAACACTGAGTAGTATGGGTCCTTTGGTCTGAGAAGTTAGGTTAAAACACTGAGTAGTATGGATCCTTTGGTCTGAGAGGTATAGGTTAAAACACTGAGTAGTATGGGTCCTTTAGTCTGAGAAGTATAGATTAAACAATGAGTAGTATGAGTCTTTTGGTCTGAGAACTATAGGTTAAAACACTGAGTAGTATGTGTCCTTTGGTCTGAGAAGTATGGGTTACATTACTGAGTATTATGGGTCCTTTGGTCTGAGAAGTATAGGTTAAAACACTGAGTAGTATGTGTCCTTTGCTCTGAGAGGTATGGGTTACATTACTGAGTAGTATGGGTCCTTTGGTCTGAGAAGTATAGGTTAAAACACTGAGTAGTATGGGTCCTTTGGACTGAGAAGTATGGGTCCTTTGGTCTGAGAAGTATGAGTTAAAACACTGAGTAGTACGGGTCCTTTGGTCTGAGAAGTATAGGTTAAAACACTGAATAGTATGGATCCTGTGGTCTGAGAACTATAGGTTAAAAAATTGAGTAGTATGGGTCCTTTGTTCTGAGAGGTATAGGTTAAAACACTGCGTAGTATGGGTCCTTTGATATGAGAAGTATTGGTTAAATAACTGAAAAGTAAGGGTCCTTTGGTCTAAGAAGTGTAGGTTAAAACACTGAGTAGTAAGGGTCCTTTGGTACATTTTTAAACACTGAATAGTATGGGTCCTTTGGTATGAGAAGTATGGGTTTAAACACTGAGTAGTATTGGTCGTTTAGCCTGAGAAGTATAGGTTAAACACAGAGTAGTTTATGTCCTTTTTGTCTGAAAGTATGGGTTTAAACACAGTAGTATCATTAGTATGGGTTCTTTGGTCTGAGAAGTATGGTATAAAACTATGAGTAGTATTGGTGATTTGGTCTGAGAAGTATAGGTTAAAACACTGAGTAGTATGTGTCCTTTGGTCTGAGAAGTATGAGTTTAAACACTGAATTGTATGGGTCCTTTGGTCTGAGAAGTATGGGTTGAAACACCAAGTAGTATGGGTCCTTTGGTCTGAGAACTATAGGTTAAAACACTGAATAGTATTGGTCATTTGGTCTAAGAAGTATGGGTTAAAACACTGAGTAGTATGGGTCCTTTGGTCTGAAAACTATAGGTTAAAACACTGAGTAGTATGTGTGCTTTGTTCTGAGAACTATAGGTTAAAATACTGAGTAGTATGGGTCCTTTGGTCTGAGAAGTATAGGTTAAAACATTGAGTAGTATGGGTCCTTTGGTCTGAAAAGGATGGGTTTAAACACTGAGTAGTATCATTAGTAGGGTCCTTTGGTCTGCGAAGTATAGGTTCAAACACTGCATAGTATGGGTCCCTAAGTATGAGAAGTATTGGTTTAAACACTGAATAGTATGGGTCCTTTAGTCTGAGAAATTTGGTTTTAAACACTGAGTAGTATGGGTTCTTTAGTCGGAGAAATATCGATTGAAACACTGAGTAGTATGGGTTCTTTGGCCTGAGAAGTATAGGTTGAAAAACTGAGAAGTATGGGTTCTTTGGTCTGAGAAGTATGGGTTACATTACTGAGTAGTATGGGTCCTTTGGTCTGCGAAGTATAGGTTAAAACACTGAGTAGTATGGGTCTTTTGGTCTGGGAAGTATAGGTTAAAAAAAATGAGAAGTATGGGTCCTTTGGTCTGAGAAGTATGAGTTAAAACACTGAGTAGTATGGGTCCTTTGGTCTGAGAAGTATATGTTAAAACACTGAGTAGTATGAATCCTTTGGTTTAAGAACTATAGGTTAAAACACTGAGTAGTATGGGTCCTTTGGTATGAGAAGTATGGGTTAAAACACTGAGTAGTATGGGTCCTTTGGTCTGAGAAGTTAGGTTAAAACACTGAGTAGTATGGATCCTTTGGTCTGAGAGGTATAGGTTAAAACACTGAGTAGTATGGGTCCTTTAGTCTGAGAAGTATAGATTAAACAATGAGTAGTATGAGTCTTTTGGTCTGAGAACTATAGGTTAAAACACTGAGTAGTATGTGTCCTTTGGTCTGAGAAGTATGGGTTACATTACTGAGTATTATGGGTCCTTTGGTCTGAGAAGTATAGGTTAAAACACTGAGTAGTATGTGTCCTTTGCTCTGAGAAGTATGGGTTACATTACTGAGTAGTATGGGTCCTTTGGTCTGAGAAGTATAGGTTAAAACACTGAGTAGTATGGGTCCTTTGGACTGAGAAGTATGGGTCCTTTGGTCTGAGAAGTATGAGTTAAAACACTGAGTAGTACGGGTCCTTTGGTCTGAGAAGTATAGGTTAAAACACTGAATAGTATGGATCCTGTGGTCTGAGAACTATAGGTTAAAAAATTGAGTAGTATGGGTCCTTTGTTCTGAGAGGTATAGGTTAAAACACTGCGTAGTATGGGTCCTTTGATATGAGAAGTATTGGTTAAATAACTGAAAAGTAAGGGTCCTTTGGTCTAAGAAGTGTAGGTTAAAACACTGAGTAGTAAGGGTCCTTTGGTACATTTTTAAACACTGAATAGTATGGGTCCTTTGGTATGAGAAGTATGGGTTTAAACACTGAGTAGTATTGGTCGTTTAGCCTGAGAAGTATAGGTTAAACACAGAGTAGTTTATGTCCTTTTTGTCTGAAAGTATGGGTTTAAACACAGTAGTATCATTAGTATGGGTTCTTTGGTCTGAGAAGTATGGTATAAAACTATGAGTAGTATTGGTGATTTGGTCTGAGAAGTATAGGTTAAAACACTGAGTAGTATGTGTCCTTTGGTCTGAGAAGTATGAGTTTAAACACTGAATTGTATGGGTCCTTTGGTCTGAGAAGTATGGGTTGAAACACCAAGTAGTATGGGTCCTTTGGTCTGAGAACTATAGGTTAAAACACTGAATAGTATTGGTCATTTGGTCTAAGAAGTATGGGTTAAAACACTGAGTAGTATGGGTCCTTTGGTCTGAAAACTATAGGTTAAAACACTGAGTAGTATGTGTGCTTTGTTCTGAGAACTATAGGTTAAAATACTGAGTAGTATGGGTCCTTTGGTCTGAGAAGTATAGGTTAAAACATTGAGTAGTATGGGTCCTTTGGTCTGAAAAGGATGGGTTTAAACACTGAGTAGTATCATTAGTAGGGTCCTTTGGTCTGCGAAGTATAGGTTCAAACACTGCATAGTATGGGTCCCTAAGTATGAGAAGTATTGGTTTAAACACTGAATAGTATGGGTCCTTTAGTCTGAGAAATTTGGTTTTAAACACTGAGTAGTATGGGTTCTTTAGTCGGAGAAATATCGATTGAAACACTGAGTAGTATGGGTTCTTTGGCCTGAGAAGTATAGGTTGAAAAACTGAGAAGTATGGGTTCTTTGGTCTGAGAAGTATGGGTTACATTACTGAGTAGTATGGGTCCTTTGGTCTGCGAAGTATAGGTTAAAACACTGAGTAGTATGGGTCTTTTGGTCTGGGAAGTATAGGTTAAAAAAAATGAGAAGTATGGGTCCTTTGGTCTGAGAAGTATGAGTTAAAACACTGAGTAGTATGGGTCCTTTGGTCTGAGAAGTATATGTTAAAACACTGAGTAGTATGAATCCTTTGGTTTAAGAACTATAGGTTAAAACACTGAGTAGTATGGGTCCTTTGGTCTGAGAAGAATAGGTTAAAATACTGCGTAGTATGGGTCCTTTGATATGAGAAGTATTGGTAAAATTACTGAATAGTAAGGGTCCTTTGTTCTAAGAAGTATAGGTTAAAACACTGAGAAGTATGGGTCCTTTGGTCTGAGAAATATGGGTTTAAACACTGAGTAGTATTGGTCCTTTGGCCTGAGAAGTATAGGTTAAAACACTGAGTAGTATGGGTCCTTTGATCTAAAAGTATAGGTTAAACACTGATTAGTATGGGTCCTTTGGACTGAGAAGTATATGTTAAACACTGAGTAAAGATGGTCCTTTTGTCTGAGAAGTATTGGTAAAATACTGAGTAGTATGGGTCCTTTGGTCTAAGAAGTATAAGTTAAACACTGTTTAGTACGGGTCTTTTGGACTGAGAAGTATAAGTTAAACACTGCGTAGTATTGTTCCTTTGGTCTGAGAAGCATAGGTTAAACACTCAGTAGTATGGGTCCTTTGGTCTGAGAAGTATAGGTTAAAACACTGAGAAGTATAGATTCTTTGATCTGAAAGTATGGGTTAAAACACTGAGTAGTATGAGTTCTTTGGTCTGAGAAGTATAGGTTAAAAAACTGCGTAGTATGGGTCCTTTGGTATGATAAGTATTGGTTAAAACACTGAGTAGTATGTGTCTTTTGCTCTGAGAAGTATGGGTTACATTACTGAGTAGTATGGGTCCTTTGGTCTGAGAAGTATAGGTTAAAACACTGAGTAGTATGGGTCCTTTGGACTGAGAAGTATGGGTCCTTTGGTCTGAGAAGTATGAGTTAAAACACTGAGTAGTATGGGTCCTTTGGTCTGAGAAGTATAGGTTAAAACACTGAATAGTATGGATCCTGTGGTCTGAGAACCATAGGTTAAAAAATTGAGTAGTATGGGTCCTTTGTTCTGAGAAGTATAGGTTAAAACACTGCGTAGTATGGGTCCTTTGATATGAAAAGTATTGGTTAAATTACTGAAAAGTAAGGGTCCTTTGGTCTAAGAAGTGTAGGTTAAAACACTGAGTAGTAAGGGTCCTTTGGTACATTTTTAAACACTGAATAGTATGGGTCCTTTGGTATGAGAAGTATGGGTTTAAACACTGAGTAGTATTGGTCGTTTGGCCTGAGAAGTATAGGTTAAACACAGAGTAGTTTAGGTCCTTTTTGTCTGAAAGTATGGGTTTAAACACAGTAGTATCATTAGTATGGGTTCTTTGGTCTGAGAAGTATGGTATAAAACTATGAGTAGTATTGGTGATTTGGTCTGAGAAGTATAGGTTAAAACACTGAGTAGTATGTGTCCTTTGGTCTGAGAAGTATGAGTTTAAACACTGAATTGTATGGGTCCTTTGGTCTCAGAAGTATGGGTTGAAACACCAAGTAGTATGGGTCCTTTGGTCTGAGAAGTATAGGTTGAAACACCAAGTAGTATGGGTCCTTTGGTCTGAGAACTATAGGTTAAAACACTGAGTAGTATGGGTCATTTGGTCTAAGAAGTATGGGTTAAAACACTGAGTAGTATGGGTCCTTTGGTCTGAAAACTATAGGTTAAAACACTGAGTAGTATGTGTGCTTTGTTCTGAGAACTATAGGTTAAAATACTGAGTAGTATGGGTCCTTTGGTCTGAGAAGTATAGGTTAAAACATTGAGTAGTATGGGTCCTTTGGTCTGAAAAGGATGGGTTTAAACACTGAGTAGTATCATTAGTAGGGTCCTTTGGTCTGCGAAGTATAGGTTCAAACACTGCATAGTATGGGTCCCTAAGTATGAGAAGTATTGGTTTAAACACTGATTAGTATGGGTCCTTTAGTCTGAGAAATTTGGTTTTAAACACTGAGTAGTATGGGTTCTTTAGTCGGAGAAATATCGATTGAAACACTGAGTAGTATGGGTTCTTTGGCCTGAGAAGTATAGGTTGAAAAACTGAGAAGTATGGGTTCTTTGATCTGAGAAGTATGGGTTACATTACTGAGTAGTATGGGTCCTTTGGTCTGCGAAGTATAGGTTAAAACACTGAGTAGTATGGGTCCTTTGTTCTGGGAAGTATAGGTTAAAAAACTGAGAAGTATGGGTCCTTTGGTCTGAGAAGTATGAGTTAAAACACTGAGTAGTATGGGTCCTTTGGTCTGAGAAGTATGAGTTAAAACACTGAGTAGTATGGGTCCTTTGGTCTGAGAAGTATATGTTAAAACACTGAGTAGTATGAATCCTTTGGTTTAAGAACTATAGGTTAAAACACTGAGTAGTATGGGTCCTTTGGTCTGAGAAGAATAGGTTAAAACACTGCGTAGTATGGGTCCTTTGATATGAGAAGTATTGGTAAAATTACTGAATAGTAAGGGTCCTTTGTTCTAAGAAGTATAGGTTAAAACACTGAGTAGTATGGGTCCTTTGGTCTGAGAAGTATGGGTTTAAACACTGAGTAGTATTGGTCCTTTGGCCTGAGAAGTATAGGTTAAAACACTGAGTAGTATGGGTCCTTTTATCTAAAAGTATAGGTTTAACACTGATTAGTATGGGTCCTTTGGACTGAGAAGTATATGTTAAACACTGAGTAAAGATGGTCCTTTTGTCTGAGAAGTATTGGTAAAATACTGAGTAGTATGGGTCCTTTGGTCTAAGAAGTATAAGTTAAACACTGTTTAGTACGGGTCCTTTGGACTGAGAAGTATAAGTTAAACACTGCGTAGTATTGTTCCTTTGGTCTGAGAAGCATAGGTTAAACACTCAGTAGTATGGGTCCTTTGGTCTGAGAAGTATAGGTTTAAACACTGAGAAGTATAGATCCTTTGATCTGAAAGTATGGGTTAAAACACTGAGTAGTATGAGTTCTTTGGTCTGATAATTATAAGTTAAACACTGTTTAGTACGGGTCCTTTGGTCTGAGAAGTATTAGTTAAACACTGTGTAGTATTGTTCCTTTGGTCTGAGAAGTATAGGTTAAACACTCAGTAGTATGGGTCCATTGGTCTGAGAAGTATAGGTTTAAACACTGAGAAGTATAGATCCTTTGATCTGAAAGTATGGGTTAAAACACTGAGTAGTATGAGTTCTTTGGTCTGAGAAGTATAGGTTAAAAAAACTGCGTAGTATGGGTCCTTTGGTATGATAAGTATTGGTTAAAACACTGAATAGTATGAGTCCTTTAGTCTGAGAAATATAGGTAAAAACACTGAGTAGTATGGTCCTTTAGTCTGAGAAGTATAGGTTACAAAACTGAGAAGTATGGGTCCTTTGGTCTGCGAGGTATGGGTTAAAACACTGAGTAGTATGGGTCCTTTGGTCTGATACCTATAGGTTAAAACACTGAGTACTGTGGGTCCTTTGGTCTGTGAAGTATAAGTTAAAACACTGAGTAGTATGGGTCATTTTGTCAGAGAATTATAGGTTCAAACACTGAGTAGTATGCACTAATAGCACGATTTCAGTCTGAAACGGTCATTTTGGTCTGATCGTATCTTAATTGACTGGAGTTACCGCTAGAGGGAAACGTCAAGACTTGTCAGATCGTTAAGTCTCCATTCGGATCGATAGTCTCATTAGGTAAATTAGTCCGTTAAGGCATGTCAAGATATTTAAGACTGTATCTTCTAGCGAGCTGTTTAGATCCGTTAAGACCGTGTCAGACCAAAACAGATCAAAACTCAAAATCAACTTTCAAAAGTGTCAGACCATGTTTAGATCCGTTCAGTATGCCGGTATGATACCACGAGTTACGCCCCTTCTGCTTGATTAGTGCATTTTAGATTAATTATATATTTATTTGAAGTTAAAGTATTATATCATGTATATCTCTCGAATAAATAATAATAATAAAAAAGTAATTAAAGATTAAATCCTCTGTTGATTTTTTATTTCTGTTGTTGTTTGTTGGGTAACTAATAAATTATTCGTCTATATATGTTGCTTATTTTCTAATAAATATTAGTTTATGTATTTATATTGGCTATAAAGTGCAAGGACGTATGGTAATTATATACACATGAACCCTTTGTAAACATATTTTTTTTGTATTTGAAAATTAGAAACGGAAATATCTTAAACATAACCTAAACAAGAGGCTCTCAAGAGCCTGAATCGCTCACCTGGTAAACAATGCCTTATTGAACATATTGAACCATGTCAGGCAAACATGTACAGCTAACAATTATTCAATATTACAAATATATATGACTTACTGTTTATAAATAAAAAAAATGGCAATATTTTTTTTAAAAACATCGATTTTGGTTGAAATGATAGGACATTTTTTTTAGTGGGAACTCAATCTTGTCCAATTATTGTATAATCTGAGCACTTGTTTCATGAGCTTGAGTACGCTTATTTTATCAAGAACAATTATTGTTCTTAATAAAATAATATTTGCGAACGTCTTGTCCAGGAAATGCAAACCAAATGACATCTGACAGAGATATACAAAAAATAACGTACACGCGTGCTTCCAATGTTTTAATTATTTTTCCTGAATATAAGAGAACTAGCGGTGAAAATCGAAACAAAAAGTCTTTATAGATCGATGGAGAAACAATACCAACAATGCTGGATGAACAACAACACTAAGATTTACTAATATTAAGGAAAATATTTTCAAAAGGCTGAATGCAGTAATATTTCTTACCATCAAGTTACGGAAAGACTGTTTCCGGTCGGTCACACTAAAAACAACCCGGACGCGTCCGAGAGCGCCGGAGAGAAATACAAGTTCTACCATGTATACACGTTTCCTTCTAATATAATATGCATACAAGAAGAGCGGCAGGCCGTTATTTTTATTACATTATAGTTACAATAAAAGAATTTTAACAATAAAATTGTTATTGTTACATTATTAAATTGTTATTCTTTCGAATTTCTTCATTCATGATTTGGATTTATTCCACTGCTGAGAAAGGGCAAGGGGCTCCAATAACAGCAAAACAGTTAAATGATTTCATTAATAACAGTTAGGCATGGACCATTTAACTTGTAGGGGGACATGGTTTTTTTTCTGGTCAGAATATTTTCTATTTTTTGGAAGTAGCACAACAAATTATTTCAGGACAGGTAGACCTTGACCTAATAAATATTTTAACTTCTAGTCTTATTTGCTCTAAATGCTGGAGTTTTTTAGATATAAGCCAAAAACTGCATTTTACCCTGTGTTCTATTTTTAGCCATGACGGCCATGTTTTAGACAAAATAGAAAATAAAACACAAACTTTATTTTATACACCCTACTGATCATTCAGTTGAAGTTTGGTTGAATTTGGTTGAGTAGTTTTAGAGGAGAAGATTTTTTAAAGTTAGCAAATATGATGAACAAATTGTGAAAAAATTGTCATTAAAGGACAATAACCCCTTAAGGGGTCAATTGACAATTTTGGCCATATTTAACTTATTTGTAGATCTCACTTTGCTGATCATTTTTGCTGTTTACAGTTTATCTTTATCTATAATGATATTCAAGATAATGACCAAAAACTGCAAAATTTCCTTAAAATTACCAATTAAGTGGCATCGACCCAACAATGGTTTGTTTGACTCGTCTGAAAATTTCAGGGCTGACAGATCTTGACCTAATGAACATTTTTACCCCATGTCAGATTTGCTCTAAATGCTTTCGTTTTTGAGATATAAGCCAAAAACTGCATTTGACCCCTATGTTCTATTTAAAGTAAGGGCGGCCATGTTTTTTGACGGATCAAAAATCGAAGCACACACTTTGTGCAGGATAATCTAAGGAACTATCATGCTAAGTGTCATCCAAATCCATTCAGTAGTTTCAGAGGAGAAGATTTTTTAAAGTTAGCAAATATGATGAACAAATTGTGAAAAATTGTCATTAAAGGACATTTACCCCTTAAGGGGTCAATTGACAATTTTGGTCATATTAACCTATTTGTAGATCTTACTTTGCTGATCATTTTTGCGGTTTACAGTTTATCTTTATCTATAATGATATTCAAGATAATGACCAAAAACTGCAAAAATTCCTTAAAATTACCAATTAAGTGGCAGCAACCCAACAATGTTTTGTTTGATTCGTCTGAAAATTTCAGGGCTGATAAATCTTGACCTAATGAACAATTTTACCCCATGTCAGATTTGCTCTAAATGCTTTCGTTTTTGAGATATAAGCCAAAAACTGCATTTGACCCCTATGTTCTATTTAAAGTAAGGGCGGCCATATTTTTTGACGGATCAAAAATCGAAGCACACACTTTGTGCAGGATAATCTAAGGAACTATCATGCTAAGTTTCATCCAAATCCATTCAGTAGTTTCAGAGGAGAAGATTTTTTAAAGTTAGCAAATATGATGAACAAATTGTGAAAAATTGTCATTAAAGGACATTTACCCCTTAAGGGGTCAATTGACAATTTTGGTCATATTAACCTATTTGTAGATCTTACTTTGCTGATCATTTTTGCTCTTTACAGTTTATCTTCATCTATAATAATATTCAAGATAATGACCAAAAACTGCAAAATTTCCTTAAAATTACCAATTAAGTGGCAGCAACCCAACAATGGTTTGTTTGATTCGTCTGAAAATTTCTGGGCTGATAGATCTTGACCTAATGAACATTTTTACCCCTGTCAGATTTGCTCTAAATGCTTCCGTTTTTGAGATATAAGCCAAAAACTGCATTTGACCCCTATGTTCTATTTTAAGTAACGGCGGCCATGTTTTTTGACGGATCAAAAATCGAAGCACACACTTTGTGCAGGATAATCTAAGGAACAATCATTTTAAGTTTCATTCAAATCCATTCAGTAGTTTCACAGGAGAAGATGTTTGAAAAATTGTTAACGACGACAGACGACGACGACGTCGACGACGACGACGGACGCCAAGTGATGAGAAAAGCTCACATGGCCTTTTAGGCCAGGTGAGCTAAAAAGGCGATGTTGTATATTTGACAACGAGACAATCAATTGAAATGAAGCCAAAGCAAAAAATAACACATGCGTATTTTTGTTTTAATTCGTATTCTGTTGATATGTCCTACTTTACTATTACCGTTGGAGCTGGGTTTTTTTATTATTATTTTCGTCCTAGTTATTCTGTTAAAATCGGAAGCGCTTCTATTACCATAGCTTTGTACTGTACAACCTCAGAGTGTACAACATATCATTAAACAATTATTTATTTTACACAAAGGTGCGTCTAAACACCACCAAGGTCGCCAACGTACATGAAGCTGATCATGATACTGCATTCAGTCTGTGTAGAGATAGTGTTAAAACTATAAATAAAGTACCACCGTATAAAGATTTTCATCCAAACAATTAATCACGTTATCCTTATGTTTATTTTCTAACCCATGCATATGTATATAGCAGCAGTGGCAGATTAACTGACCCCCCCCCCCCCTTTCCAATGCAGGTTCCAAAAAAATGTTCTAACATAATTTGTTTGCCACTTCTTGTCTAGAGCGGAAATTCATCACAGCAGAGCTTGATTTGACTTCTTAATTGGCCGTTATTTAATACAAACGTCCAGATGTATGTGTAGTTTATATATACGTGATTAATGACAACTTATCGGTGGGTGTGTAAATATTCACACCTGTGTGTAATGTCTCTGCAAAAGTTTTGATGTAAAATACATTTACATGCATGTTGATTTGAATAGTACGAATTTATATTGGTTTATAATACAATACAGATTAAAATCGATTTACAGGTGAAACTTCTGGTCTGTGTTTTAAAGAATTGGTACTTTGTGGATGTTTTTTTCTTATTTATTTCGAAAACGTCTATTTGTGAATTTATTGAGCAACAAATTAAACTGGCTAATTTTTTTTTTAATACCATACATGTACAATATTTGTTTTTTAAACGGAATGTCGTAATTCCTTCCCCTCTTATTCCCTCCGATCCAAGGAAAATTAATTCAATTTGACATTAATCAAATGCTATTTTTGTTCACAAGATCTACTTTGGAGCAGAATCTCGGACTTTCTCTAAAAGCATAGTTTTAAAATTTGTGTATTTTCTTGTCTCAATTACCATGTATATGTATATCTATATAGTACATGTATGAGGATAAGAATAGGTCACCATTTATAAAGATAGAAAGAATATATAGATGATGAAATATAAAGAACATATTGATTGATTGTTTCGTTGTTTAACATCCAAAGGCACATATTTGATGCATTTAGGGCAGGCAAATATTCAGTATAAAGATAAATGGTAAAAAAATAAAAGATTTAGATATAGAAATATAGAATTATTATCTGAGCTCACCTCCGCTAAAAAAACTCACTCGTACTTGCATACATTCATCTAAAAAAATCTGGATCCGCCCCTGATGTATATGGCGTAAATTAAAAATTTCTGTTTTTAAATTAGTTAAAATGCTTGAGTTCAACGGCACGTGCTAGTAATCAACCGGGTCAACAGGTAACAAAATCAATGATCCATAACGCAAGAAGTAAATGACTATTTTACAATATACAAGGACGTATATATGTTAGTTATACGTCCTTGCAATATACAATAAAAAAATTTAAGGTGCCGTAGGGCTAAAAGTAAAAGAATTGATGAATTTGTGTATACGTAAACTATTAGTATTGAAGCTGTTGATGTTTGACCGTCAGGTTTAATATATGCTATATAAATGTTTTATATTCAATAAAATAATGAATCTGAATCTATTATAGCTTAGTTTAGTTTAAAGATCTTTATACAATATCAAATATTTCTAAACCCGATACCAAAAGATAATGCTGAATATTTGAGCGCTGCATGGCAAACCATTGTTTAGTTAAGAGAGTCTTTAAATTTTGTCAGTTATATTAACACAATGTGGGAACAGACCTGTACGGTTGTGAAATAATTTGGTCATTCGAGAGACTGTCAAGCATGGCTCCTACATTGGAAAGATAACAAGTTGCTTGATGGAAACTTTGATGAACTCTTATATTACTATATAACATGTCTGCTTCAATGATTGGTAGCTAAAACATTCTTTATGTAAATATGAACCAATACAATAATAAGAAAGATATATGCTTTCAAACGTTTTCCTTAGAATGGTGGAGCTCCGTGTAAAACGATCAAAATAGTCGCACAACAGCGATCAAAAATGTCAAATAAACATCCAAATCAATGCTTGCTACCTGAATTTTCACATGTACCTTTTCTGATATATAAATTCTGCAAGTTTCAAAGCCATTGTCCCAGTAGAAATCAAAATATATTCATTTTCTCTATGTCGGATATTTGTATTACCTGTACAATCGCTTGCAAGTTAACTGTACAATTACTCGGGGTCTTCCTGTACAATCACTTGGAGCTTTCCTGTAGAATTGCTTGGTCAAATTTATTAAATTCATTGCATATGCATTGCATTGGTTGTTCCTTGTCTGTCCTATTACATTCATCTATGGTATTTAAAATGAAAATAACCACAAAACCAGTCATTTTGGCAATTAAGACCCTTTTAAGGTGACTATATCAGAGACAAAACAAAATGTGTACAATAGATATAAGAAAGAAGATTTTGTATGATTGCCAAAGAGACAAATCTCCACAAGAGACCAAAATGACACAGAAATTACCATATAGGTCACCGTACGGCCGTCAACAATGAGCAAAAGCCCATACCGCTTAGTCAGCTATAAAAGGCCCCGAAATAACCATGTAAAACGAGAAAACTAACTGCTTATTTATGTACAAAAATGAACGAAAAACAAATATGTAACGCATAAACAAACATTTACTACTGAATAAGTTTTCAACACAAAAAGAAAGCGACAGTACAAATTATGTTAAGAATCTAATCTAAAATAAAAATGAGAATAATGCTCGTACAAAATAAATATTTATATATTTGGATAAGGTGACTTTATTTACCAGCAATTTAAAAAATAATAAATACATATTTGAACAATACAACAAAGAATTTTTCAACACAGGATCAGGATATTATAACTTGATAAAGGAATTCGAATATGGAATGGTGGTTGTTTACAACGGATCCAAGAAAAGACACGTATAGGTCAATAAACATGCTGTTAAAATAAGAACATGTGGTATATAATTTTAAATGAGATGTCTGTTTATTACAAGTTATAGCTACTGGTAGAAAGAGCTCCAGTAAAATTAAATTAATATCAAGGATGGGAGAGAACTTAATATCTGAAAGACAGAAAAAAACACAAAATCCTTCAACATGATTTTTTATTATATCAATGTCATGATTCAGGAACTTTTCAATATTCCTATAGCATCCGACGAACGAACGAACCAGTTTGATTTTTTTTAGTGAGAACAGCATTTTATCAAACCACATTTATATATCTTCAATATAAAATTAAGGAGATGTGATATGATTGTCAAAGTTCAAAAAATAAATGGATTAAAGAGAAAATTCGCAAAAAAAAAAAATTGATATTATGTTTATCCTAAATATGAAAATGTCTGCTTAAAATGGTCTCTTTTTTTCGTCTCGCTTCGCTCAGCGTTATTTTTGCATCCACATCGTTTCAACCCTGGCTACGCCATTGGGATGGTAGTACACACTTGTCCTTTAAAGTTAGTCTGTCTGTTTGATAATTTACAGTTTAAGGAGAATTATTCGTCTTTTGCAAAGAATATATAAAGAATAGTCTTAAAATGTGCTCACGATTTCATTCAGGCAGAGAGAAATATGTTTTTATTTTATTTCATAGGATTATTTAGTACAAATATAAAAATTGTCTTAATCTTTTACAATTTACAAACATGATTTGGTAGTGTGTTTTTTCATGCACATGGTACATGAAACTTGTATGATCTTACTTTTGTCAGAGATCTATGAACTATTGAAAATAGGACGTTCTGGAAAACACAAGTCGCATTATAAAATGCTTGTTAAATTCCGTTACATGTGGTACTTTCATATTTAAATACCTTTTTGTTGAATAAGAAAGTGTAAAAACAGTTATTGAAATTCGCCTGAAAAGAGAAAACGAGTAGTGATTATGTAACTAACTTTTTTTCATAGGACATTTGCGCTTTTTTTTTTTTGGACACTTGCGCTTCAAAACATAGGACATTTGCGCTTGTTTTGAAAGGACATTTGAGCTTTTTACATATGACATTTAAGTTTTTGCAATATTTGGTTGTTATGAATTCCCTCCTCTTTTCCAGGGTTAGGTCCGGTAGGATTGTAATTTCATCAGACTTCCCAGTCAACACAATAACTACAAGGGGAATATAGTTCCCATTTTAAAATACATGACTCAGTCTGGTATAAAGCACAGGCGCTTGGGTATATGATACAATTTTTTTTATTTTTTTTTGTTGATTAAAATATTCAATTTTCTATATTTATAATGCATATCTATCACTTCTGTGCATGTCTCACCTAGTTTAGAGTGATTTAAACGACTTAGTGAAAATACCAAATTTTACTATCCATACTAAGAAACAAAAAATACCAAATTTTACTATCCATACTAAGAAACAAAATTTTGTTTCTTAGTATGGATAGTAAAATTTGGTATTTTCACTAAGTCGTTTAAATCACTCTAAAATTTTGTTTCTTAGTATGGATAGTAAAATTTGGTATTTTCACTAAGTCGTTTAAATCACTCTAAACTAGGTGGGACATGCACAGAAGTGATAGATATGCATTATAAATATAGAAAATTGAATATTTTAATCAACAACAAAAAATAAAACTAGAGGCTCTAAAGAGCCTGTGTCGCTCACCTTGGTCTTGTGCATATTAAACAATGGACACGGATAAATTCATGACATAATTGTGTTTTGGTGATAGTGATGTGTTTGTAGATCTTACTTTACTGAACATTCTTGTTGCTACAATTATCTTTATCTATAATGAACTTGGCCCAGTAATTACAGTGGAAAATATTTTCTAAAAATTTACAAAAATTTATGAAAAATGTTAAAAATTAACTATAAAGGGCAATAACTCCTTAAGGGGTCAATTGACTATTTTGGTCATGTTAACTTATTTGTAGATCTTATTTTGCTGAACGTTATTGCTGTATACAGTTTATCTCTATCTATAATAATATTCAAGATAATAACAAAAAACGGCAAAATTTCCTTAAAATTACCAATTCAGGACAGTAACCTAACAACAGGTTGTCAGATCCATGTGAAAACATCAGGGCAGATAGATCTTGACCTGATAAACAATTAAACCCTGTCAGATTTTCTCTTAATGCTTCGGTTTTTGAGTTATAAGCCAAAAACTGCATTTTACCCCTAAGTTCTATTATTAGCCGTGGCAGCCATTTTGGTTGATTGGCCAGGTCACGCCACACATTTTTTAAACAAGTTACCCCAAAGATGATTGTGGCCAAGTTTAGTTTAATTTGGCACAGTAGTTTCAGAGAAGAAGATTTTTGTAAAAGATTACTAAGATTTACGAAAAAATGGTTAAAAATTGACTATAAAGGGCAATAACTCCTTCAGGGGTCAACTGACCATTTTGGTCATGCTGAATTATTTGTAAATCTTACTTTGCTGAACATTATTGCTGTATACAGTTTATCTCTATCTATAATAATATTCAAGATAATAACCAAAAACAGCAAAATTTCCTTAAAATTACCAATTCAGGGGCAGCAACCCAACAACAGGTTGTCCGATTCATCTGAAAATTTCAGGACAGATAAATCTTGACCTGATAAACACTTTTACCGCTGTCAGATTTGCTCTAAATGCTTTGGTTTTTGAGTTATAAGCCAAAAACTGCATTTTACCCCTATGTACTATTTTTAGCCATGGCGGCCATCTTGGTTGGTTGGCCGGGTCACGCCACACATTTTTTAAACTAGATATCCCAAAGATGATTGTGGCCAAGTTTGGATTAATTTGGCCCAGTAGTTTCAGAGGAGAAGATTTTTGTAAAAGATTACTAAGATTTACGAAAAATGGTTAAAAATTGACTATAAAGGTCAATAACTCCTAAAGGGGTCAACTGATCATTTTGGTCATGTTAACTTATTTGTAAATCTTACTTTGCTGAACATTATTGCTGTTTACAGTTTATCTCTATCTATAATAATATTCAAGATAATAGCCAAAAACAGCAAAAATTCCCTAAAATTACCAGTTCAGGGGCAGCAACCCAATAACGGGTTGTCGGATTCATCTGAAAATTTCAGGGCAGATAGATCTTGACCTGATAAATAATTTTAGCGCTGTCAGATTTGCTCTAAATGCTTTGGTTTTCGAGTTATAAGCCAAAAACTGCATTTTACCCCTATGTTCTATTTTTAGCCATGGCGGCCATCTTGGTTGGTTGGCCGGGTCACGCCACACATTTTTTAAACTATATACCCCAATGATGATTGTGGCCAAGTTTGGTTTAATTTGGCCCAGTAGTTTCAGAGGAGAAGATTTTTGCAAAAGTTAACGACGACGGACGACGGACGACGGACGTCAAGTGATGGGAAAAGCTCACTTGGCCCTTCGGGCCAGGTGAGCTAAAAAATTGTATCATATACCAAAGTGCCTGTGGTATAAAGCTGGTATAAAACATTTGGGCAACAATTAAATGTTCCGTCCGTTTGTGAGTGAATATGTTCATTTTTCTGACTAAAAATATTAGTATTCGCATTGTTCGTTTTAATTCTAGCATTACACTTTTTCACGGTACAATTCCATGAAAGGTCTTCACTTTTGAAAGTTTGATCAAAACGATACGAAAATCCATCATGACATGTACATTTTTTACCTTTCATAAATTAAAAGTCTCTATAACTTTAAACTTTATGTCTAAGACTTTGTTAATGCGAACTAACTAATACCAAATATAAGTTGATTTTATTTACGTAATGATTACTTCTCACTAAAAATTTACAGGTATACGACTATAGGTTAAAAGCGCAAATGTCCGGTCAATTTAATACAGGTTAATCAAAATTTAAAGTGCAAATGTCCATAGTATTTGAAGCGCAAATGTCCTACCGATTTACAGGTAAAAAAGCGCAAACGTCCTGTGCCCATAAAAATAGACAACGCTTATATTTAAAAATAAAAAAGTAAAGAAAAGAAATATTACTATACATTGTACGGACGTTTAGACTTATTCGCTAGCTGTGATATACAGCAAAAGAAATAATGTCGATCGTAGCAAGGATAAAAAGTCATACCAGATTAAAAAAAAAAAAAAATGATAATTTCTGAAAAAAAAAATCCCGTATTTTAGAATCACGAAGTAATTGAAATTGGATTTAGATTAGATTTGTGATCATTAATTGGAATTTATTAAGACTCTTTAAAATATCTATTGCTTTCTCTTTATAGTAACTTTTTTTAAATCGAAATTAATGAGATACGTTTGCAATTCTCATTTTCCGTTCACTTAAAGTTTTTGACGGTCTTCTTTTTTTATTTATTACCTTCAAAAACTGCTCAAACTTTTATTCTCAGACTAGACAGCATGAAAGACATAAACACTTTTATAAGGGGATGCGTTGCATGTGTGCTAATCTAAAAAAAAATCTAATCTTTTATTTTTCTAAACTGCGTTACATGCAAATGCGAAATAATTAGTGTTGTTTGTTCAGTCCAATTTATTTATAAATATTAATTTATTCTTTTGAATAAAAAAAAACTACGCATGTAAACTTCAATGAATACAACAGTATTTAATACTAGTAGCCTAAATGTAAAACAATTGCAGCAAGATTTGAGGTTGAAGCGGCTCGATCAAAACGTGAATAGATGAGAAATCATTCTTCTAATTAATTACAAAGTATTTTGTGAGAACAAATACTTATATTTTAGTGATGGTGATTCATTGTTGTTTGCCTCAGTCACCTCCAGTGGCAAATATTTCATTCGTGTTCATAACGAGAACACAAGTTTTAAATATAATAGGAAGAACTTCAAATAGTCGTTCGACAATAAGATTAAAAGTAAACTTGAAATACCACTGGATAATGAGAGAAGATTTAATAAGGATAGAAATTTAGCCTTGCAACAGCTCGCTACAGTGGGACCACTAACATAATTGAGGAAGAGTTTTCAATTTGCAGAGAGCGATGGTCTTCTCAATCTACTCTGATGTCGGCCATCTCTATTCATACGTGTACATGTAGATACCAACATCACATAACGGTATCTAATTTAGATAAGATCATGACTTTAAAATCGCATTAGTAACGGTGATAATTCTGTTAAACTGTATTGTTTATTATGCTCAAGTTTTTGGTATGACTATGTCACCTCTCTCCTGGTTGGTCTCGTGAGAATAAGTTCACCTCGACAGCGAGAGGACTTTAGTCCGAATCCCAAAAGGGTCTAACAAAGAGTTTTTTTCTTTCTTTCGAACTGTTAGCTTGTGAACTTACACGTTAAAAATCCATCTCAGTGTGTCGGTCTAGTACAAAGCAGGCTTAATTTTCATATTATATTTCCATATCATAGTTTTGTCCTAAATCTACTGATTTATATTACACCTGCTATAATTTTCAACGATCGAAATAAAAAAAATGGTACGTGAAATATTTCTACGGAACACTTGCATTTTTGTCCTAAAAAAATCACTGCTCTCGTATTATTTAGTCTTGTTGCGGTTTAGGCTTTTTATTCTGTATAGGTTTCTTTCTATTACAAAAATCTGTGTGTTGACTCTTAATGTTTTGATTTATATGTGTCGTTGGGTTGATGTCGTATTAATGTATACCTTTAAAATTGTTTTCAAAACCAAATGATTGATTGGGTATAGAAATATTCACATCTCTTGACTTACCCCGTTCGACAGTAAAAAATTGGGTGCGTACGTTTGGTTGTTCGGTTGTATAAATAAACAGCCGCATTTGGTCGAAAAAAAAATAGTCTATGCATGGTGTAGTGAGAGTTTCGCGCTATCTATACGTTAAAAAAAATTGAATAAATCGTTGAAGGGATATACGAACTTCGATTGAAATTTCTAAAAACGAAAAAGGTCACCTGAATCTCCAAGTAAGCCAGTCGCATGGTTGAATTTAACACTTTAGAAGAAACGAAACGGCCAAAATAAGTTTAGTCTTATTATAAATTGTTGCCAACTTTTTCGTCCGTTTTTGCTTTTATGACAACTTTACCAGATATATATATATATAAAGATTTGACAGTAATTGTTTCACCAAATCGAGCTCAACTACATGTCGTTGTTTTACGCTTCAACATAAATGCATATGTATGTATACAATGGAGACTGTTTTCTGTTCTACTGCCCTTGTCCTAGATTGGCTGTATACAATCTAACCCCTGACATGGACTACTTTATTAAATGTTTACAAACAAATAAATGCAAAGAGAAAGATTCGGAAAGAAATTCTAAAATTTACGCTAAAAAATAAAATACACAAACATGGAAACAGTTTTAGACAATTATCATTTGAGAACTATATATAATTAGCATGCATCACTAAATGAAACTGATAAATTGATTGCTCCCTTAATGTCCAGTGGCAAATATATCACGCATATTCATGACGAGATGCGAAATGGATCGACCTGAAGCAAATGATTGATACATCACCAAGACAGAGAGTTCGCTGAGGTAAAACGTATGCCGTACTCGAGAAAGTTGAATATGACCAACATCTTGAGGTAAGCTATTGACCACCTTTTTTTCTCCACAGAAGACGCACGCCAAAAACATAACATGAGAATTAGAAGATATAGGTTGGAAAGTCACAAAAACGCCGAAAAGGACAAAACGTCAATACATGTATGGATTGTTTTTTCGGGAAATGTTTTTTTTTTTTTTGCGGATAATTTAATTTTAGATCTTTATGCTTAAAAAAATAATTGGTTAATAAAAGTCAGACATATGTAATATTCATTCATATTTATATTGATATATGTCATGTATGTATTGGAGAAAACGTTGCTAAGTTAAAAACTTCTGTCTAACATGTCTAATCCATTTGTCATTTTTTAACAATAAAATATGTTCAAACTAAAGAATCTTGATATGATTTTAAAGAAAAAAAGAAAATCAAAAAATTTTTTTTTTAATCAAAATTGAAAATCCAACTGATTAAAAAAGTCGTTTTGCCCCCCAAATTTCTATCATAGAAAAAAAATACTATTGTTTCTCAAAATGTCCAAATATAGCCCATTTTATAACCGCGCAGTGGACATAATCGTTATATTTATATTCAGACATTCCACATTTTATCAACCGTTTCAGAACGATTTTTTGAAGATTACAAATCCATGGCTTCATTGCACATTTAACGCAAAATACATTTTTCATTTTTTTATTTACACTCAAACACAAATATGTGTTAAATGAGGACAAATTAAAAATCAAATGCAATTTATGACAGAATAGACAGGAAACTAATAACTAATAATAATTCATGACCCAATTCATGAGGTCGTGTCAAATTGTAACGAATGTCCAATCAGATTTTTCTGTTGTTCAAAGTTTGACCAAGGCTTCCAAAACGGTCATATATTCCGGTCATGACCGAAACTTTCATAAAAAGTCATATTTTACATTTGTCATTTCAGAGTCTTTTTAAAATATCTAACTATGCTGTATGGATTTTGCTCATTGTTAAAGGCCGTACAGTGACCTTTGAACGACTATGACCCCCCCCCCCCCTTTTGCAGAGCTATAGAAAAACAGTACATTAACGGGTGTTACACAGACTCTTTTTCGATGATACACAGACTCTTCTTAGTTGTTACACGGACACTTTTTATGAATAGAATCACTCGTGCATGATCAGTGAGTTCATGGGCACTTGAACTTGAACTTTTTGGTTCACCGACTTATTTCCTGTCTTTTTATTGGATTAAATATTTACGTTAGCATCAATATCTATTTTCCGAAACATTTCCAGTAAAATACTATTCATATCAGTACACTTAGGGATTAGACATTTAACTTCAAGGGGGGGAGAGGGTATGGTATAATAAATCAAATTGTCATCACTGTTGGGTTTCTCTCTGAATATTTTACATTAACTGTGTCAGATGCCTCATTACAGGCTGAACCTTTTATAGGGTGCTCATTATAAAGTTTTAGTTTTTGGTCATTGTTGAAGGGTGTGCAGTGACCTATTATATAGTGACTAACAAGTAAATCACTTGGTCTACATGGTTTAAATGGTTGATAGTCGTCTCACCATATCTCCTTAGGCCAAAATAAAAATTGTTTGTTTCCCATCCCCACACCCAGGTCAAAAATAAGCCCCCTGGGATGGGAAACAGACATTCTTTTAAATGTGGCCTTATTCATGATCTTTTTATTGAAATTCTGTAATAAGAAGATTTTACTAGTCTATAAGTATCACATAAACTTTACATTATCAATAATCCATTAAAATGAAGTCCAGTCAAAATAACAATGCCAGACAGATATATGACAGATAATTTCATGAATTTCTGAATTTACACAGTTCTTCCATACCCCAAATTTATGGTTAAACGTTTATAGTAACCATAGAAACAGAGAAAAAGACTAAACATAAAAACCATGAAAATGGTGTCATTGTCAGATGAAATAAGCCATTCAAAAATGTCAAACATGTACAACTTACATTTATTCCATAATTATGCCAAAAGTAGTGATCCTATACATGTACAATGTAGCTTATAGCTTATGAGAAACATTGATGACCTTCAGCTATTGTCTGCTCTGTAGTCGGGTTGTTGTCTTTTTGGCACATTCCCCATTTTCAGTGTCAATTTTATTAGGAAGTATAAACTGAGAAACAAACCTAACCATGTTAACATTGTATTAAACTGAAATATTGTATTGTTTAATATGTTTGACTACTATTATAAAATGCCAGTTTCAGAATGAACAGTAATTTAGAAGATTATTAAAATACATGTAGATACATTCAGACTATTATAACTATACAGCAAGCTGTCATTTGACTCTAACCAACAACCATGCCAGGGCTGTAAAGCTTGTCTAGGTTGGTAAAAACTTCCATCATCATGCATATATATGACACTAACCAATAGTGATGGACTGTGACAGACCCTAATGGAAAGTAAAGGAGGTTTAACACTCCCTGGTGGTACATGTAGCCAACAATAGCGATGGCAGCATCAGGGATGATTCCAGGTGTTTTCAAATGGGTCCCTTTAACATCAAATTGGGAATTGTTATCCCAATTGGGAATTTTTTATGCATACAACCTAAAAAGAAATAATATCATGTCCTGACCTGTAAAAACGGAAAATGTATATTAAGTTTCACCTGTACACTGATTGAAGAAGTTATTGGATTCAGACCAGGGAAGTTGTATTACATGAATACCATTGCACATGATGCACTATCATCTTAACTTTGGTAAACAAGGCATATATACCAGCTAACATAAACCTATGGCAAGCTGTTTAGCTATTTATTCGAATTTCAAATGATCTCAAATTATCTCATAATATATAAGATATCTTATATAACATATAAGACTTTTTTAAGACATCTCATTTAATATATGAGATATCTTATATAATTTAATTTTTTAAAGCTATCTTATATATTATATGAGATATCTTTTTTATTATATGAGATATCTTATATATTATATGAGATATCTTATATATTATATGAGATATCTTATATATTTAATAAGATATCTTATATATTTAATAAGATATCTTATATATTTAATAAGATATCTTATATATTTTATAATTAGATATCCTATATAATTATAAGATATCGTATATACTTATAAGATATTGTATATACCTATAAGATACAAATGTATCTTATATACTTTATAAGATATCTTCTAAAGTTTATAAGATATCTCATAAAGTATATGAAATATATCTTATAAATATTTTTTATACAAGATATCTTATATAGTTTATTGGATATCATCTTAAGAAAATTATATAAGATATATTATATGAATTATCTTATAATTTCTATACGATGTCTCTAATAATATATCTTATATGATATGAGCCAGTCCATGCGAAAATGTACAAAAAGTCCTTTTGATAAACTTTACAGGACACGTTATCAAAGTTTGTTATAGTATTTTTGAAAAACGATTTTATCCCCCCAAAAAAAATACATTAATGTAAACATTCATAAGATTGACGATATTGTCAATTAAAACAGAAAAAGACGTAGAAATATCTGAATTTTTGGTATTTGAGCAAGTGTAAAATCATTTGTTCCCCGAACTAATGCTATACCGACCAGAAACTTAAAAATTTACGACACTACAGAGACAAAAGTCAATAATTTAAATGCATTTTGTATGCTTTACAAAAACTATGACATCTTGTGTTTTAGAAATTGAAAGTTAAGTTAAGTTAGGTTAAGTTAAATTAGGTTAAGTTAAGTTATTAAATATTATATTAATTTATTAAATATTATATAAATCAACCTTAATTTAAGTTAAGTTAAGTTAAGTTATTAAATATTATATTAATTTATTAAATATTATATAAATCAACCTTAATTTAAGTTAAGTTAAGTTAAGTTATTAAATATTATATTAATTTATTAAATATTATATAAATCAACCTTAATTTAAGTTAAGTTAAGTTAAGTTATTAAATATTATATTAATTTATTAAATATTATATAAATCAACCTTAATTTAAGTTAAGTTAAGTTAAGTTATTAAATATTATATAAATCAACCTTAATTGCACGGGATTCGAACCGTTGCCCAGTTAGATTGCATCAATTAATATCAGCATCGTAAGCGAGAGTCTTATGTAGTACGGAAGCGTATAGGGGCCTTATATTAGTTAGTTAACAATGCTTAAGAAAACTTAATTAATACAATACCATGCACTATAATGCATTAAATTGTTTTAATTTAGATAATTTACTCACTTATAAGAGATTTAACTCCTTTATTTATGGCAATATTAAGTCTTACTAATTTTAAGGATGTTAAGTCAAATATCTTTATTTTTTAGAATTTATTAAGTTGCATTAAATAAAACACTTTAATGTTAAGGAAACTTAATTAAGGAGTTTTCATCAATTATTCTGTTTTAAATTGTTTTAATTAAGTTCATTTACTAACTTATGATAGATAAATCCAACTTAGCTAAGTCATTTTATTTTTTATATTCATCTAAAATGTATAAATTTAAAAAAAATATTTCTAATATGGCATAACTAAAGCTAGTTAACTGAAATGGTGTATATATACAGCGAAACTTTCCCACGCATCCACTGTCGATATCTTATATGATTTCTGAAAATAAGAGATAACAAGCCAAAATCAAAAATTTTATTCATGACCTTGACCTTTGACCTTGACCTCATTTTCATTTTTTTGGACCAAGGACCTCAAATCAAAAGACCCTAGACCTCTATCACTTATGGTTTTCCAGTTAAAAATGCATATCACTTATATCAAATATAAAAGGGGAAATAACTCTCATATGGAGTCTCCGGATAGCTTCGGTCAAAATTAATCAACACATCCTGAGGATATAACGAACAATTTGGTAAAATAAATTTGTCTGTTTCTTATACGGTTGCAAAGATTAAGCGATAACAAGAAAAACAGTGTTCGGAGAGATATCTTTTACATGGAAAAGATTTTTGTTACGCGATGTCAGTTTCAAAAGCGTATTAGTTGTTCGATATCATATACCATATGTCTAAGCCACATCTTGCGAAACAAAAAACAGCGAAGGAACAAAAAATTGGCGGAAGAAAAAAAATAATAATCAGAACAAAACCAATAGGTCTTTGAACCGAAAAGGTTGAAAGACCTAATTATATCAATACAACACGTGTGATTACACTATCATATGTTAGACGTTATTTATAGTACTTGCAAAGCAGTTTTTCAAAATCGAATCATATTTGTTTTGTGATTAGTATTATAATGACAAAATTGACATATGTTACTCACAAATAAATGATAACCACCTTTTGAAAAGAGCTCATCCTGAAATAATGTGTACGAAAAAATAAACATAGAAAAGGGGGTCCTGTTCGATTGTTTAGTTTTTGGGTGTTGCTCCACAACGGAAACGGAAAACGGAACGGAAACGGAAAACGGAACTGAAAGAATTTACATCTTTTCTTTTTGGTAACTTTATCTATATAGGAATGTTTTATATAGTACACTTAGTAACACAGTCATGTTAACAAGAAAATAAAGTAGAAGAATAAATTTAGAATAAAGGATTTTAAAGCATAAATTATTTAAATCAGTAGGGGATGATGAGACTGTGTGTTTTTGAAATATTTGATAAGGTCATGCGTACGTCTTTCATGCGATTTAGAATAGTCTACTCGATTTTTCTCTTTTACATAATAATGTTGGATAAATGTCAATAAGATAGTAACCCAACGACACAAAAAGAACTTTACATACGGCCTAAAAGATGGACTTTGACCTCGATTCGATAGAAAGGTTGTTAAGTAATACATTTGTTGGTAAATGTTTTTCATCGTTTTTTCTTGTTTCTTTTTTACTTGCCTTGAATCAAGATTAGTGATGTGGTGTATTTTGTTGCATTGTTCTGAATTGTTGATATTATTCTTTGATATAATGAAAAGAAAACGTAAAAGAAACCTAATGGGGCAATGCTGTATGGACAACAACCGATAAGGAAACCCGGGAACTAGAATAGAAACTCGAATACACTTTATATTTAATATGTAAAATTGACAAAATCACTCTCTATACAAAGCCTTTCTCACCCAATTACAATACTGAAATTTTGCAGTTTGGTATTAACGCAAAAAAAAACCACAACAATTCCTAGAAATTAAAATCAATAAATACGAATTAAAGCGAAAAAAGTGGCGGGAATTTAGTAGCCTACATGGATATTATACGTTTTGCAAAGTGCCCTTACCCAGTTAGTCTTAGTCATGTCTAGGGTTTTCAAAATCATATTGTCAAAACTACTTTGTATATCATGCCGCTTAATTCTTCTCAGAAAATTCAATCCATTTCAAGTAGCCGTGATCACTGAATTCGATTTCATAGTATTACAATTGAAAATAGTGTCACTCATTTAGTTTGTTGTTTTACGATATAGTTGAAAACATTAAAAGATAGGCGAAAGATACCCGTTAAAGGGACATTCAAACTCAAAAGTCGAAAATAAACTGACAACGCCATGACTAAAAAAAAGACACAAAAAAACAGATGACCGACAAACGGATAAACAATTGAACAAAAAACTGGGAGTTATCTCAGTTGCTCCGCATTGGTACACATATCCAGCTTCACGTGTGACATCCGTTAACATAGCTCATTATAGACGGCCGTACGGTAACCTATAGTTGTTAATTGCTGTGTCATTTTTGGTCTCTTGTGGACAGTTGTCTCATTGGCAATCATACCACATCTTCTTTTTTATAATTAATTTATATTCATTCACACTAAAGGAATGTTGAAATGTGAGAGTTGCTTTCTATTTGTATTGGTAGTTTTTAAAGATTTTGATGCTATGTCAAGACAACTGAAAACTCGATAGTTATTTTTATGACGGAAATTATTTTTATTTTACACTTCGCATCATTTACAGATCGTATGGATGTTTCTACTGGCCAAACACCCGATTATCCAAGATATCATTTACTAAACAATACCTGACCCATAACAGTTTCTTGATATACCACAGAATCAACGGCCTGTTTGACCTGTTTGATGTTGTCCAATTTACCACGACTCTTTGCTTGCGGAAGCATAGGAATGAGTAAACCCAACATGCATTGTGTTTTCATGCCAAGAAATTGCCTCCGTTGAAATTCTGCAAACACCCCATAGAGCAAATTACATGGATGATTAATATTGACCATTTGGTATATGGCTGTGTTCTAAGCGACACATACATGAAGGTCATTAATTAATTCCTTCAATGAAATCAAATCTTTAGCTACTAATGACTGCCGTAGGGGGTCGACCGGAATTTTTAGCGAGGATTTCTTGGCATGTATCTGGTTTCATGTAACTGTTTAATTTCGATTTAAGTAGTATATATGTGGCTTTTTCAAAATATAACATGACGGTAAATATCCGACGTGTTTGCGCAATCATTGATGACAACACATTGTCATAGTTGCAACTGCAATATTTATGAAAAGCATTGATAATATTCTAATAATCAAGCTGGTTACGCACTATGTTGGAGCATACTATATATGTTAGAGAATCTTGCTGAGAATGCATGTTTCAGATGCTTATCGAGCTTTTCTCTTCATTTGGCGTCCGTCGTCTGTTTTCGTCCTTATGAACTTTTGCGAATATCTTCTCTGAAACTACTGGGCCAATTTTACCGAACACAGTCATGTCTTTTAGAAAGTCGTCTGACAGTTTTGGTTAAACTTGGCAAAAATTAGCATCGGTGTATCTAGTTTGAAAAGTATGTTGGATAACCCTGCCTGCCAGCCAAGATAGCCAGCATGGCTAAAATTAAAACATAGGAATAAAATGCAAGTGCTGTCTATTGAAAACAACTATGAATAGCGATGTTATGTATTTCCAAAACTGTTTGCTTTTTACTTTGATATCTAGCTTCTGTCCTATTGTCAGCAATAATTGTTGTGTGATTTCGTTACTGGTTTTTGTAGTTCTTTCCATTTCCCCCTTAAATTCCGTCCATATATTTTTTTTTCTTTCCGTTTCCGTTTCCGTTCCGTTTTCCGTTTCCGCCGTTTAGCAACACCCTTAGTTTTTAACCAAAAAAAATTTGTTATTAATGTGCGCATTTTCGGCATTAAACAATGTCTGTTAGGAATCGAATTCATCCAAATCATATTTATAAATACATATTATAAAATATTCATACTTGTAAAGGTATGCATTTTTCTATCGGGAATTTTTAAGATTGAATCTGTATTTTGATTTATAAATTAACATACCACAGACAGAAAACATAAATCAGGTTAACCGTAAATAGTTAAAATCGAATAGTACCGCGCATTGATATAGTTTCTTTGTTCACTTTCATTTTTGGGAATGACTTTATTTTTACAATAGAAATTACATTTTAATTAGTTAAAATAAACTGTAGCATAGCTATTTTAATAGTTTTTATTGCCTCGCCTTGACGGAGTCAAAAAGCGAGACAAAGGTATGCTGTTTCCGGCGTCGGCGACGACGTCAACAATGTATTAGTTTGTGATTAGGTCTAGTTTATGGTGAACCACAAGTGGTAGGTCAATCATATTTGTTATGCAGTTGTATCAGCATTGGCACATCTCATTTCCATGGAGATTATTTGGCCTTGTCCCCTCAGTAATGGTCTATTGGCTTCGAAACTTTTGCTTATTTAGCATGTATTAGTTTGTGATTAGGTCAGTTTATTGGGAACCACAAGTGGTAGGTCAATGATACTTGGTATGCAGTTGTATAAGCATTGGCAAATCTCATTTTCATGGAGATAATTTGGCTCCGCCCCCTTAGATGGCGTCTGGACTAAAATGCACACGAAACGAACCTATATATTATCTACCCCATACTCTGTAAACTGTTTATTTTAGACTTTTGATAGTTTGGATAAATGTTTTACATTGTTATAAATCAAATATGAGAATTTGAGTAAAATCGGTGACCATGAATTTGACAGCTAGTGCCCCTTTAAAGCTCGATGCGACAGAAACAAAATCGTCACCGAGAAAAAATCAAATTAACTCGAACAAGCAAAAGTCTGTATAAATAAAATTTTCAAAAATTTATCAGAATTGAGTGACCAGCAGCAAGAATGCAACTGCCAAACAGAGCTTGAAAACATGAAGGAAAGAGTGCTCGACCTTCAGTGCCGCTCCATGAAAAACAATTTTGTTTTACCGGACTTTATAATGTCAGAGATGAAAACACCGAAGAACTTCTCCGGTGCTTTCTTTACAATGAACTAGGCATTGACTATAAAATAGATTTCGGGAACGTTCACAGGTTTGGACGATATCAAGGAGGCGGGAGATCCATAGTAGCACGTTTCCTATATCATTGTGACCTACAGTACGTTTTAGATAATGCATACAGGCTACAGAACACACGATACGGCATTAAGAAACAATTCCCCAAAGAAATAGAGAACAGGAGACGAAAGCTATATCCTATTATGTTGGGTTTATTTGAAAGGGTGAAAAAATGCCGAACAATATAAATTGCTATCTTAGACTTGCATTACTGGTGGTAATTTTTACAACCTTAGTAAACCAATTTTTAGAGGCATTTTTCAGTACAACCTGAAAAATTGGAAAATAATCTATTATTTTACAGAATGAATATAACATGTATAAATAGGTGTTTATTCTCTTAAAAACCGTCTAATTGATTACATAAAACAAGCTTAACATTTTATCTAAACCTTTTCTTAATAACCCAAAATTTCTTTTGAAAATGGTAACAGGATAGACAAAATATTGTACCACCGATCAAAAAATGTTTCAAGATATTCTTGTATGACATCATTAAGATTGCATCTTTTAATATGTTGTTCTTAAAGTACTGTTTGTTTTGATTTGCTTATGTAGAGGATTGTTTGAATAAGTAACTTTTAATAAATTTTTCATTTTCAAAATTCTACATTTTTTTCAAATGACCCACATAAGTAACATTATACTTTTGATATATACAAAAGTAACAGCAACAATGAAATACCTGAGTTGAACACACACATACCTATATATATACAAGTAAAACTAACTAAGAGTCCCCTGTCCTCAGTTCTAAAGACTGTTTTATTTCACTTGGTTTATATTAAAAGGATTTAGTAGGACTACTAGTTTTTCAGTATCAGACAGATTTGGAAACATAGGACTATATATTGCCATGTCATTAAAAAGTTTTAAACGTAAAACATTATTAATTTGACAGTAGAGGAGAAAGTGATTTTCATCTTCTAAGGTTTTACAAGTTGGACATGTTCTATTGTCTCGAGGTATTTTTAGATATCTGCCCTTCTCAATGATCAAATTATGGTCTCTAATTCTAATTTTTGTAAATAAACGTCTAGATTAAAAATTTGGATATCCTAGATAAAATTCTTGGTCTTGTTTGACATTAATATTTTTGTAAAGAAAAAGTTTGTTATTTTCGTTCAAACTTGTTATTTTATTTTACAGTAATTCTGAATGAAAGTTGCTTGTAATATTCTTAATCCAAGTCTTAAGTTATCATTATTCATTTATTGTGTTGAATCTGTGATAACAGTGCTCATTGTTGAAGGCCATACGGTGACCTATAGTTGTTAATGTCTGTGTCATTTTGGTCTCTTGTGGACAGTTGTCTCATTGGCAATCATACCACATCTTCTTTTTTTATATTTACAAGTATAAATATTTATTCCTTGTGAATCAAGATGTTTACTTATTGTATAGCTTTCTTTTAGTAATGGGTTTATGTTTTCAGTATTTAATCTAGCCCAATAAAGAATTGCTTGTGTTTTTATATATTTTTCTATTGGTTGTCTCTTACGTTCAGCTTTAACACCTAAATTAGCAGATGTTTTAATAAAACCATGATTATAGACATTTTCAAAACGTGCATAACAATATTTCAAAACTGTGCTTCCGTCGTTATCATGGTTATGAACAAAAATATTTTTCCCAAATTCAAATG
This sequence comes from Mytilus galloprovincialis, assembly GCA_037788925.1. NCBI lineage: Eukaryota > Metazoa > Mollusca > Bivalvia > Mytilida > Mytilidae > Mytilus > Mytilus galloprovincialis. The sequence continues at coordinate 76,905,927 of CM075339.1, read as the reverse complement.
AAAGTCGTAAATTGCTAGTAATTTCAACAACTCCTTTTTTAAAAACAACATAACATTTCTTGAAAATATAACTAATTGATCATTTAATGCCCAAGTGGGTTTCAGCGAGGAACACTAGATCTAGATTTTCTATATTTAAAAAAAAGGGTCTTATTTTTTTTTGTTTTTTTTTCATTTTCTTTTTTAGACCACCCACTTCCCAGAAGGCCATTTAAATGGAAGATAAATCACCACAAAACTCATTTTATAGAATAAAAGAGTGTTTCTAATTCTATCTTATAATTTTTTGAATAGTATATGATTGAACAACTTGTTTTAATGATTGCAGATATTAATAAAAGAAATTGAATATATGAGATACTGGCTATCCTAACTCAGTATCTTTATACTACAAAATTTTAGGGTTTAAGCTACAGGTGATTGTGATATGAGAGTAATAATACTGTAAATATTTTCACAACTGATAGAACAATGTTTCATCATAAACAAACAGATATTTATATAATTATATATAATATATATATAAATGAGTTGTAGCTAGCATACTACATACACACACACACAAATGTATCCATAGTTTATGGTAGTTAGAGTTTCACAAGAAGTGGTATAATTATTAGATTGTTGGATTGCTGTTTGCATGATAGCCTCAGTTATTGTTTTTTACAATACAAGAAAAGTGGTCCACTAAAAAATTTTTTTGACGTACTACATGTAGCGGTAGGTGTATTTGTACGCTCATGCACATCCTGGTGTATGGTGGATTTGATGGATGTTAGGGAATCATCAAGCTTAGATGAATGAAACTGTGTTGTCGTAAACATCTTTTAAAGTTTGATCTAGGCCAAACTGTTCCTCAACTGTAGCATGTGTAGCATTATCAATCAGCTTGGCTAAGATTTGTATCAGAACAGGAAAGTGAGAATGAACAAAGGTCATGTACTTAGATCCCTGGACCCTGATTGTCCCGGTTGTAACAAAGAATGTTATGTTGAACTGCAATACTTGTTCCTTATCCAATATTTCGATGAGGAACAAACATATATGTGTATAAGCAGTTACATTTATTTCATGTTTGAAGCGGTGCAAATATAGAATTTTACCAAAAAAGCATTGTAGCAAAGGGGAAGAATAATTGTGGTCTTGTGAAACTGGCATACTACGGGGTGAAAGGATCAACATTGAACTGGATAAAGGACTTTCTAAGCAGTAGAGCCCAGTCAGTTGTTCTAGAAGGACATATACATCATCTCCTTTAGATGTAATATCAGGAGTTCCACAAGGAACAGTCTTAGGTCCTCTACTATTCCTGACATATATCAATGACATGCCAGATTGTACATCATCAGATGTAAGGTTGTTTGCGGACGATAGCCTGGTGTACAGAAAAATTAGAAATCCTGATGATGCTGCAACTCTACAGAGAGACCCCACTGCTCTGGAAGAGTGGGAACACAAGTGGCAGATGTGTTTCCATCCAGAAAAGTGCACAGTCATGAGGATATGTAACAAGCGCAACACCCTGCAAACAACATATACCTTGCACGGACACCAACTAGAAGTTGTTGATAGCGGAAAGTACCTTGGAGTTACCATTAGTCAAGACCTACAGTGGAATAAGCACATTAATAACAGGAAAAGCAACCAGGACCCACGGTTTTCTCCGCAGAAACCTGGGCAGATGCAAACCATCTGTTAAAAACACAGCCTATTGTGCACTCATCAGACCATCGATTGAGTACGCTGCCACAGTGTGGGACCCCCATCAAACCACCTTGATCAAAGACTTCGACCGGGTACAGCGTAAAACAGCACGATTTGTCTACAACCAGTACACAGACACTTCCCCAGGATGCGTCACTGGACTATTAGACCAACTCCAGTGGGATCCCCTACAGTATAGACGAATTAAACAGCGACTCGTACTATGCTACAAGATACAGAACCAACTAGTGGAGATACAACCCGCTATCTACTACACATCTGGGGACAACAGAACAAGGGGTGGCCACAGACTAAGACAGATAAGAGCTAAGGAAGTAAAAACTCCTTCTTCCCACGCTCTATGAGAGACTGGAACCTTCTGCCAGACACAGTAGCAGCTGCACCAACACTCGAGGAGTTCAGGGCCAGATTAGCCAGTGTGCCCTGGACCCAGATGCAGCCTAACTAGACATCAGCTTTCCAAATTGTACAGTGTATATAGTTTTGATTATTTTGTTAATATTCACTTTTAATGAATGGAGAAGCCTCCTGTAATGTTTTACCGAGCGGAGTAAGAAAATCACTCAAATATGAGGTCAACTCCTTAACGGAAGAAGGAGGCCAGAAACGCAAAAATAATGGAGTTTAACAGAAACGAAAAAAATAATGGACTTTGCAAAAAAAGGGAGAGAGCTTTTGATGCCTTTTCTGAAATTCTCCGGACATAAAATCTTTTACAAAAGTTCATCCTACAACAGTTTAAAATGCCCGCGATTTCGCGAGTGTTCTGGTAATAATTTATTTTAGAAAATAAGACCTGCTGAATCTAAGGATATTGCAAACTTTATTTCCGCATCTGGGACAATATCCCTAACGCGCCTCCGATTGAGGTTGTAAACAAAAAATCTCTGTGTAGTGATATCGGACATGTTTCAATTTTTAACAAGTAACTGAGCTTAACAAAGTATAGAACCTTAGAATAAAAATGGAGTTATTATATGTATTCAAAGTATTAAATTTTCAAAGAAATAATTGTGTGAAAAAAGGAACTTTTTACCATGAAGAGCCGCATCACGAAAAGATTTTCGGGGTATACTAATTTACAGAAAAATGAATCACACTTCGTACCCCGAAAATTTAACCACATATGCAAAAATGTCTCACCTTCGAAACAAGCCATCATACATATTCAAGTTTACGATATGGGCTGAGCAACAGAGGAAAACGTTACCATTACCGCCTATGGAGAAACAATTACGCATATTGCCCCATCTGTACCTAATGCTCAAATGTATATAATTTTAAATGAAAACAGGAATCCGCCTACAGTTCTTTTTCTTTTCATAAACAAGAAACGCACGTGTTTTAAAGATGCTTAAAATATGCGTGGCTGCACTATTTCACATGCATTGTCTATTCAACTTCACTGGACGGAATTCAATGCAAATTTTCCGTTGTGTTCGCTACAGACGACAACACGGGACAATTTGTGAAATCAACCGTTTAGAATTGGGTAAAGCAAATGGTAAATGTTAATCTCACAACAACAAAAAATACCATCTAGCAGCCTTATTAAGACCACAAGACTTTACCACCACCCAAAATTATTGTTTTTCATAAATCTTCGGTAGCCAGTCAGAGAATTGGTCAAAATCCAGTCCAAGTCAATAATATTGTATTATTGAATGGGTGTTTTTATAATGGCCCTGTTATATGTCCAAGGTCTGTAATAATACACCTTATCGTTATTTGTCCTTCATTACTAGATATCACACAGGTTCCCGTAAAAATTTGACGTAATAGCACAAAATATCTGACGCCACAATGGAAAAGTGATTGTTGTACATGCGTCAAAAGTTCAAGCGGCCGGGTCAGCCGGGATTAGCGATAAGGTGTATGGTAGAAGAAGTCTGTAATGGCCAGAGGCAACGCCGAGGGCCATTACAGACATTCGTGGCCATTATTACTGACCGAGGACACATAACTTGGCCATTATAAAAACTCCGATTTCTTAATACATTTATTAACCAACTGAACAAAAGTGTAACTATGTGTTGCTGCCAACTTGATGTACTCTCTACTCTTTTAATGACAGGTTAGTTTGAAAAAAATAATTTGTACTTCACATCATAAAGCTTTTAATATACCAAATATCCAAGATATTAAGTTAACAGAAGTTATGTGTTGAAAAACAGGATGAGCAGTGATCCCTATATTTGAAAATCGGCGGCCATGTTAAATTTATTATATTTGATATAAACACTGTTTTTCTGTAATGGCCCTATTTTTCTGTAATGGCACCTGTTTTTCTGTAATGGCCCTATATTAATGCCCAGTTTGTCTGTTACAGTATTAAGCCCAGTTAGGGTTTATAATAAACAATATTTTTTGGCAATAATGTACTTAATTGGTTAATAATAAATCTTGATTTATATTGACAGTGAAACGTTTTCAGTATTGCACATGCTGATTTATCCGTATTATGGCTTATTTGCTCATATCATTTAATAAAAGAACATATATATTAGACAAGAACTGGAATCATTTTGTGACGAAGATGAATTTCACATGCAAAGAACTACAAACAAATTTATAAAGTAGTCCAAACGCTTGAATGATAAACAAGATCCTGATTTTCAGACTGAATAAATGTAAACAATGATTACGCGTACGGCTGTGTGTGCAACCATTTGTTTTAAAACATCATATCCATGCAAGGCAAAGAGACGAATCTTGAAAATAAAAATTCGTTTTCCCGTAAGTTAATAACAACCATTGTTTTTTTTAAATAGTGTTCAGTAAAAAAAACTTTTGCCAAAAGATTACACAAATAAATTGAAGATATAATGCAAATGGTCAATGTACTATTAAAAATAAAACATGTATAAAACGTAACTTGAACTCGACAACCTTTACGATGTAACATTTTGAAAATACATCGACTGCATGAGATATTAATGTTGCGGGAAATGGCATGCAACGTTAACACAACTGATCAACATGAACTGCTGATAGACACTGGGGAAATCAATAATGATCAATAATTGGTCAAATTTAAGTATATTTTAATAGAAGCTAAGCAAAAATGGTGTGCAACATCAAAGATATGAGATGACGATATAAGGTTTTAGCCTCATCAGGCGTTTGTACTACATCAAAGTCTTCAATGGTCAGTCCTGTAACCAAGGATACTAATTGCGTAAACTCATGTGAAACTCCACGGTGAAGCGTTTGTTCAGTGTATTGATCTGCAATATCATCTAATACAGTGTCACCACAGGGCAGTGCAAACGATTGGTCCAATTTTCCGTAAATGATAGGCTGGAAATACATGACATTAGGAATCCCATAACATTGTTCCGCGAATCCTTGCTGACGGATTCGATGGTTGTTCCACATTTCTTCGAACTGCTTTAAATGCAACTGAATGATAGGCAAAAAACAAAATCGAACACAGTCTAAATGTAAAGGGTCAGTATTGTTTAAAATTCCCTCTTCTACAAGACTGTTAAATAAATTTTTCCAGAAAATTGTAAAATTTCTCATTAAGAAACTCCATAACATTTCTATCCTCTGGTTTGCAGTTGACCGACCAACTGATACACTATGAACTCCAGCCGAAGGATCACGGTGGCGATATCGTAAGGCCATTTGGATTCTGTGAATAAGAACATTTTCAGTTCCCGCGTCAGTCCTAACTGATCTTGGCACACGCTTGTACTTCTTTAAGTGTTCTACGAAGTAACGAGCAACGTACCGTGGATTCTTGTTGGTATGACTGGCGGTGAGCCACATGATTTTTCTGGAAAAGCCATCAATACAACCATGTATTGAAATGCCGAAAGGCTTAAGTTTGTCATACCCATCCACGTGAAGACAATCATTAGGTCCTCTGCTGTTATAGGATCTTCTAATAAGCCGTCTTCGTCTTCTAGCATTGACACCGTCAGTGTCAATTACACTCAAAGCAATTCTTACTGTCTCTTGGGTTGCACGCACACCGTACAATGTATTTAGCAATATCCACATTGTGCGATATCCCACTTGGTCGTATCCAAAACGTCGCAGGTCAACAATTTTACGTACAATATCAGGCAAAAGATTTTCAACACCTCTTCTTCTCAAATTTAATCTCCTCAAAATTCTTTTCAGAGTTCTCTTGCTTATCATCACATTGTGCAGAAACAGCAGGAAACCCAGTATTTCATCTTGCGTGTATAACTGGCTGAAATAGTACTCAATAAGTTCGTCTAATGTCGCTCCATCTTGTGGTTGGGGAATAATGGCATTCACTGTTGTTGCACATACACAAAACAAAACAATCTGAAAAATAAACATAGGATATTTAGATACAAAATTATGTCATAGCCAGAGAAAATACAATCCCTGTGTATCATTTGTGTACTTTCTTTTTTTTTGTGATGTTGGTTTGTCTTTTGTTTGTTTGCTCGAATTAACCGATTCACGTCTATACTTACGGCCTTTGCTCTTTCACAAATACGAGATATTTCAGAAAGTGTTTGAGACATTTTTATCCTTTGCCGGGGTATTTTGCAGACGTACATGCATTTTTACCGGCATATTTTTTTCCCGATCTTTGTATGTTTTACCCTTCACCGAGATGCTGTCACTCGTGCGTTTATAATGTAACATCATTCGGTAGATTTATCAATAGATACATCATCGAAAGGAGTGGTATTTGTGAAAATTACAAATCGCGGGGCGGTGAAATTTCACGAGCCTGAAAGGCGAGGAATATTTATAGACCGAAGATTTGTATTTTTTGCAATTGCCACTACTTCCTTTGATACATGTATATCGTTTTAATTACACCGAATATCATCAAAACGCACAAATGACCAAAAGACAAATCCCTTGACAAATTCGTTACAAGCGTCTAAGTGAAGGGTTGTTACAGCAGGGCATTTAGAAGAGTCGGTTTTGATATGTATTTTGTCCTAACCGAATGGGGATTCCTCGTTATTACCTTAAATGTATCTGGCCAAGGCATTTGTGGGGCATCCGGGGTGATATTGTTCCATTTTATGTATAGTTTTGCACTTTTTTATACTATGAGGCCTGAGCGAATCAGGTGAGCGTGTGATCTAGTTTTATTTTATATTTTCTATTGCATTGTATATACTGTTTTTGGACGGTTAACTTTCTAGTAATAAAACCCGTCACGGCCTGGCTAGGGAATTGGGTAGGCAAATGCTCACATTAATCTGTACCGATACAGCCTCCAAATGTCCTCCTTTCTACGCCATAACTCATGGTGGTGCTCCTGATAAAGGAGGCTCATACGAGACAAAAAGAAAAAGGGTAAACTTAGGTAATTATTAATGACAAATACCTCGGTGATATCAAAATCGCTGCAAATTTCCCTTGTAGCGGAATAAATTCATGAACATGTGCAAAAAATACACCATCTATTGACCAATCAAAAGCCTCCATTCTTGGGGGGGTTCTGGGGGTTCGAACCCCCCTTTATTTGGCCGCTCAATGCATTTGAATCGGGACATATAGTTGGACCCCCTTTTTAAAATGGCTGGATCCGCCCCTGAATTAAGCAGATAACATTTTTGGTCAGGGTATTTGTGCAACTGTACTAGGTACTAGTCTTGAGACGCAATTTCTCTCGCACGATGACTCGGTAGAGTTTTTCACAAGTTTACCATACAAATAAAAAAAAAAACACATAGGATGTCGATGTCGGACAGTAACCAAAATCTTTCTCTACTTATGTCCCGTGTATGTAAAGTAATATATTGAATAGACCACTTGTTGCAATGGCATTCGGTCGGATGGACCAGGTTATTCCAATATACCAGATCATACCCCCATCGAGTGGAGGCATAATATGTTCAATATGAATGAAAAGCTTGTAAGTTTTTCATATGAAGCCAGAGTTACCTGTTGACTTTCACTTCGTGTGTTTTCTTTAGTTTTACAGTATATTTTTGTAATTTGTTCATTTAATTGATTTTTGAATGTCAAACTAGAAGTGATCAGTGATTCTACTTACCATTTTAATCATGTGAATATCCATTATCAGGTCACATAGTTTGGCGTCTTCCGAAATAAAAGCTTCGTCGAATTGAAATGCTGCTTTACTTCCAAGAATGGATGCGTGGTAATGTTTCGCTGTATATATACACCATAACAGTTAACTTGCCTTAGTTATGCCATATTAAAAATAAAGCTTTTAAATTTATACATTTTAGATAAATATAAAAAATAAAATGACTTAACTAAGTTGGATTTATCTATCATAAGTTAGTAAATGAACTTAATTAAAACAATTTAAAACAGTATAATTGATGAAAACTCCTTAATTAAGTTTCCTTAACATTAAAGTGTTTTATTTAATGCAACTTAATAAATTCTAAAAAATAAAGATATTTAACTTAACATCCATAAAATTAGTAAGAATTAATATTGCCATAAATAAAGGTGTTAAATCTCTTATAAGTGAGTAAATTATCTAAATTAAAACAATTTAATGCATTATAGTACACGATATTGTATTAATTAAGTTTTCTTAAGCATTGTTAACTAACTAATATAAGGCCCCTATACGCTTCCGTACTTATCCCCACTGTTACCGCGGTTAACATTATCAATTGGTAAATCAAGCCATTTAAACTGTACTTTGAAAATGATTGAAAGATATGAAATAATTCATTTAAAATCTTGTTAAAACTATGGGAGGGAAGGTCTAAACACTTACAGGTGTGTGTAGCTCACAGCTTAATGATATGAGGAAAAGTAAATGTGTTTTATAAATCACAAGCCTACTACCAATAATTACGCACTTTTGAGAATTTCGTAAATTTTCGTTTTTGTACCTTTTCCCATTGACTGGCTCATATATAAGATATCGTAAGTAATCTTTTTTATAAGATATCTTAAATAAATAGATATCTTATATAATAAAGAAGATATCTAATATCGATTATAAGAAAACTATATGAGATATCTTAGCAGGGATGATTCCAGGTGTTTTCAAATGGGTCCCTTTAACATCAAATTGGGAATTTTTATCCCAATTGGGAATTTTTTAAGCATACAACCTAAAAAGAAATAATATCATTTCCTGACCTGTAAAAACGGAAAATGTATATTAAGTTTCACCTGTACACTGATTGAAGAAGTTATTGGATTCAGACCAGGGAAGTTGTATTACATGAATACCATTGCACATGATGCACTATCATCTTAACTTTGGTAAACAAGGCATATATACCAGCTAACATAAACCTATGGCAAGCAGTTTAGCTATTTATTCGAATTTCAAATTATCTCAAATTATCTCATAATATATAAGATATCTTATATAACATATAAGATTTTTATAAGACATCTCATTTAATATATGAGATATCTTATATAATTTAATTTTTTAAATCTATCTTATATATTATATGAGATATCTTATTTATTATATGAGATATCTTATATATTATATATTTAGATATCCTATATAATTATAAGATATCGTATATACTTATAAGATATCGTATATACCTATAAGATACAAATGTATCTTATATACTTTATAAGATATCTTCTAAAGTTTATAAGATATCTCATTAAGTATATGAAATATATCTTATAAATATTTTTTATACAAGATATCTTATATAGTTTATTGGATATCATCTTAAGAAAATTATATAAGATATATTATATGAATTATCTTATAATTTCTATACGATGTCTCTAATAATATATCTTATATGATATGAGCCAGTCCATGCGAAAAGGTACAAAAAGTCCTTTTGATAAACTTTACAGGACACGTTATCAAAGTTTGTTATTATAGTATTTTTGAAAAACGATTTTATCCCCCAAAAAAAATACATTAATGTAAACATTCATAAGATTGTCAATTCTATGCCGATATTGTCAATTAAAACAGTAAAAGACGTAGAAATATCTGAATTTTTGGTATTTGAGCAAGTGTAAAATCATTTGTTCCCCGAACTAATGCTATACCGAACAGAAACTTAAAAATTTACGACACTACAGAGACAAAAGTCAATAGTTTAAGGTGGTACCCAACACTTTAACTAAAATTAATTTGGCTCGTTTAATTTTCTTAAATTTTTGACAAACTATTTACTTTGACCCTTTGACAAAAATATAAAAAAAAAAAAAATTTTGAACCAACCATTTTATCAGAAAAAATACACTGGTTATAGAGCAGTTTGACAAACACTCATTTTGATCATTGAGAAGCTTAATATCCCTTTAACAACACAACGTAATTAAAACGTTTAGCTTATTTTACAGAGTTATCTCCCTGTAGTGTAAGGTACCACCTTAAATGCTTTTTTTTATGCTTTACAAAAACTATGACATCTTGTGTTTTAGAAATTGAAAGTTAAGTTAAGTTAAGTTAAGTTATGTTAAGTTAAGTTATTAAATATTATATAAATCAACCTTAATTTAAGTTAAGTTAAATTAAGTTATTAAATATTATATAAATCAACCTTAATTGCAAGGGATTCGAACCGTTGCCTAGTACGATTGCATTGATATCAGCATCGTAAGCGAGAGTTTATCCCCACTGTTACCGGGGTTAACATTATCAATTGGTAAATCAAGCCATTTAAACTGTACTTGAAAAATGATTGAAATATATGAAATAATTCATTTAAAATCTTGATAAAACTAAGGGAGGGAAGGTCTCAACACTTACAGGTGCGTGTAGCTCACAGCTTAATGATATGAGGAAAAGTAAATGTGTTTTATAAATCATAAGTCTACTACCAATAATTATGCACACTTTTTAGAATTTCGTAAATTTTTCGTTTTTGTACCTTTTGGCATTGACTGGCTCATATATAAGATATCGTAAATAATCTTTTTTATAAGATATCTTATATAAATAGATATCTTATATAATAAAGAAGATATCTAATATCGATTATAAGAAAACTATATGAGATATCTTATAAACTATAAAAGAGATCTCATATCAAACTTTTATCTTTTGAGGAAATAGAGCAAAATATAAAATAACTTCTTTTACAAAACAAGTTTTAATCAAGTTACATAACCGGCTCTGCTGGGCTATCTGCTTTTAATAAGATCAGCGCTCATTAAAATTTATTCATCAGTTTTATATCAAAATTTGAATTTGTTCTTTGCCGAGGTCTGCTTTGACACCAATTTTGACAAAAGCATGTTTTTGATCAACCTGCTGAGCGATCTACTTTTTTTAATTCAAATACTCCCATGCAATTTTATTCAATTGAATCCGGCTGCTAAAATTGTTTACCTCACGTTGACATAATTAAATCGTTGTCAATATAATGCGATCGTAGTCTGACAGCATTCTTATCCAGATTTTACTACGTTTTGACGACAAACTATGAAAAATTATAGTTGCCGTAATCGGTGACTGAAACTTTCCGGAAATACCGATTTTTATTTTATTTTTCTGAATTGGGAATTTATATTCACAAACATTTTTTGGGGCCGCTGGCAGATTGAAGGGCCGCTAGGCGGCCCATAACTATATAGTGGAATCATCCCTGTAAACATATCAATGTGTGTGTTATCTCTCTGTTTCAATAAAATAAACTTACAGTTATAAGTTATATGTTTCGCTATTGACATCCTACGGATCCATAGAGGGTTAGTAAAATCCATAGGGGCTGAGGCCGAAGGGGGTAAGTAGTGAACCATATATACGATATAACGAATTTATCGCACATAGGACTTTTCCTGCTGCGTTTTGTATAGAAATAAACAATGAAATACAACAACATCAATAGATGACGTCACCATTAACAATAGACAGAGGTCATGAACCCATATGAAATTCACTAACCAAATCCATAAGGGGTCACCATGTGACGGCGTTAAACCAAACCAAACCAAAAAAAAGGTATAATGTGCAATTAAATCCTAAATTTAATGGCCCGCTTCATGAAAATGAAGACCTTATCATCTGAGGTTATTTTTGAATCGTTGACTATATATTGACTTGTACACATCTCCATTCTTGCTTTGTTGGGTTGCTGTCATTGACATATATCTCACTTTATTTTTCTATAGCACAAGTTCAATGCTTATATTTGAAGACAAATAACATTGTAATGATGTCATCACATTTTTTGTGTCTTGTTTACTATAAAAACATTGGTGTAATGGTATTTTAAATGTAAAAACTATATGTTGATTATCTCCCCTTATAGAGTTTAAATATTTTACATTATCTCCCCTTATAGAGTTTGAATATTTTACATTATCTCCCCTTATAGAGTTTGAAAATTTTACTTTATCTCTCCTTATAAAGTTTGGACATTTTACATTATTTCCCCTGTTAGTTTAAACATTTTACCTTATCTCCCCTTATAGAGTTTGGACATTTAACATTATCTCCCCTTATAGAGTTTGAATACTTTACATTATCTCCCCCTATAGAGTTTGAACATTTTACATTATTCCCCTTATAGAGTTTGAACATTGAACATTATCTCCCCTTATAGAGTTTGAACATTTCACATTATCTCCCCCTATAGAGTTTGAACATTTTACATTATCTCCCCTTACCATGTTTATAGAGTTTGAACATTTTTCATTATCTCCCTTTCTAGAGTTTGAACATTTCACATTATCTCCCCCTATAGAGTTTGAACAATTTACATTTGAAACAAATTTCAATAGTAAATGATCCTATATAGTTCACATATAATGTACACTTACCTATAATACCAACTTGGCTGGACAAGGATCACATTGACTATAATAACAACTTGACTGGACAAGGATCTAATAAATACAAATAATAGATGTTTAAACTAAAAATATGGCTAAAAAAGAAAAAGAAAAACAACAGTACACAAAACACAAAATTAAAGACTGAGCGACAGGAAACACATCAAAAGTTAGCACTTGTGTTGCTCATTAATGTAAGTACAAACTCAGTGATAGTTCTAATTTAAAGATAGTTTTCAATGGTTGAATACAATGTTGACCTCTTTCATTGAATGGTTGCTGTCTCATTGACATTAACATCCAATCTGTCATTCCTACACCACAAGTGACTTCTTAAAAACTCTTACTCTTTAAGCAGACTTGGGGTAATTGTAATTGTAATCATCAATCAGCTGTAATTGATTACAATTTTTCAAGTAATCATTGTAATCATTAATCAGCCAAAAATCTGATTACATGTAATTTAATTTAATCAATTACTTTTCAAAACACCCTGTAATCCTGATTACTTTTTGATTACATTCTGATTACAATGCATTTTTTTAACTGTGTTTATGGTCAAGAAATGAACCTTTTTGTTATTCTTATTCAATAAATATTTAACATATTAAGATAGTTTGGTTTACTTTATAAAGCATGTTGATAAATTTGTATACTTCAGTAAAAAATAAACTGTTACAGTATTGAAAAGTCATCATTAGCCTAAGAAGAGACATATAAATACAATTATGTCTTTGGACTTAGTAAGAGATATTGCACATATATTGACAATTTAAAGATGTACATACATATACATATACATATATATATATTTGATAATAACTGTTATATTCTAGTAATACTTCTCTTTAACCCTGAATTATAATCTTTTGTTAATATTGTGATTTTTGTCAACTTTGAATTGACAGGTAGGAAACCAATTAAGGTTTGTTTTTATTGCAATTACCAATTGGGTATAACTGTAGGACAACAATTTTTCTAATTAGCACAAACTAAATCATAAGTTGTAAAAATCTTGTCTAAAATAAGCAAAATTGTATATGTATTTGAACTGGACATGTAAAATGCAATGATTTTTAGTACTTGTATTTTGTTTACAATTTGATTAAACAATTTGATTAAAATTTTACATAGATTTTTACTGGTAACTTTATTTCATCCATATTTTAACTTCCATAAACTGCACCTTGAAATACATATAAAGTCTGGAAGAGGTTAGAAGACTATCAGCAAACTCTTTATAAACCTATATTCAATTGAAGTCAAAATAATTCAAAGATCAATGATGATAAAGTGTAATGGGTAAAAACCAGTGACACAATGTTCATGTATGTAGTGAACTTTTGTGGTTTATTAAATATATGAAGTTTAAAGTTATCATTTTATAATTTATGCAACATAGTCCTTTCTAAAAATGCTATAATATATTAAACGTTTATTCATTCATATCATTCAAAATGTGTTTTCTTTAAATTCATTGTAATCAGATGTAATCATGATTACTTTGCCAATGTAATCATTAATTTAATCAGACACTTTCAGAAATGATGTAATCATTAATTTAATTTAATCGTACAAATGACAAAGTAATTGTAATTTAATCAATTACATTGAAAGTAATCGAACATATCTCTGTCTTTAAGCAACTCACATTGTAACTAATGATTACAATGTTTTGTTTAGTTTTTACTACCAAATGCTGTTTTGACTACCCAATGCTGCACTTCATTTTTTGTAATCATGTCATGTTATTTTTTGTTTCCAATTTATTTAACAAAAGTTGATGAGTGCAAAATGTTAATCCTGTTTAAGGTGGTACCTGACACTACAGGGAGATAACTCTGTAAAATCAGCAGAATGTTTTAATGACGTTGTGTTTATAAGGGAGTATCAAGCTTCTCAATGATCAAAATAAGTGTTTGTCAAACTGCTATATATAACTAGTGTAATTTTTCTGATTAAACGGTTGGTTCAAATTTTTTGAAATTTTTATATTTTTGTCAAAGGGTCAAAGTAAATAATTTGTCAAAATATTAAGAAAATTAAACGAGACAAATTAAATTTAGTTAAAGCGTTAGGTACCACCTTAAAAAGAATTTAAAGAAGCACTGGTGAAATGTTACTTAGAATGAACCAGCTAGCTCTTGATTATCTCTCCTTTAATAATTTTAACTTTTACAATTGAAATATATTTCTGAATTTCATTTGATGAAATAAATAAGGTTCCAATACAGTTTGACTATAATGTTCACTTACCTTTACTTAGTAATAAACTGACTGGACTTAAATCAAATAAAAACGAACAGTAGATCGATCTTTAAACTGAAAATATAAAATAGCTCAATTTTAGTTTTAGATAAATATTGGTTGAACCATTTCTGAACATGTATATACCTTTTAAGCTTGTGACAAGTAACTTGTCGTGTAGATTGCCTGGTTAACTTTTTTCCTACTGAAAAAAAAACTTCATACAAGAAATAATTGTAACAGGATGCTGCTACATATATGAAACAAACGCTCCCAAACAAAGCATTCAAAATTAGTCATTCCCACTGTTGCCTGACATTGGGCAATGTCCAATACAAATTGGTCTGGTCTAGTAAAGTGATATGTACAAGTGACATCTATAGTCTGGCTCAGGAGGTCCTGTCTGCCTTAAAAACATTATATTTTTTTTTACCGCTATGATTTAAATCATTTGACCAAGAAATTACATTTGATAACTGTCCATCCATTCCATTTAACATTATTCCTGAACTGACCGCTCCATTGATCATCATGTACCGCCCAAATTCCTATCCTTATGGATGTTTAACATTGTTATGCCGGCCATTTTCCGTCTCCTGGAAACAACAGGGAGTTGTTATTGTGATTATCACTTCGAAAGTTTACGCTATTTCCGTAACATTTCGTCAACCGATCAGCGAAACCGTTAACTTCGAGGAATTTTTAGGAATTTTGGTCCTTAATGCTCTTCAAGTTCTTACTTTATTTTGCCCTTTTAACTTTTTTGGATTCGAGCGTCACTGATGAGTCTTTCGTTTGTAGACGAAACGTGCGTCTGGTGTATATACAAAATTTAGTCCTGGTATCTATGATGAGTTTATTTTCCATCTTCTTCGCGCAGTTTATGTAGCAGACACGTCCATGAAAAATCAGAAACAGTAACTGAGATTGCATATGCATGTTCACATAACTTACTTACTTACATAAAGTTGTCATTCTCTCACGATTGAGCAATATCAATATGCCGTGAATGAATAAAATGGCGCATAATGATTCATTTCTACATAATTTTATGATTATTTTATCATTTTTGTGTTGTATTATAAAATGTTTCACGTTTCACGTATGCCATCAATCCCGGCATTTGGGCAATATTTTTTTCAATAAAGTCCAATTATTTTTACTTTGCTAATACTTGAGATTTGTCAGTCGACAGCAGGGAGAACATTTCAGGCTGTGTGTTGGGAATATCAAGCCGGAGAAAATGGTCTACTAAAAACCTTACTTTATTTTAGAATACATGCATTTACATATTTATAATTCGTCTTAAAAACACAACATAAGATTATTTATTTATGTGATAGGTGTTACATTAAAACATGTAAAAACTAATCAACTATTAAATAAAATTAAAACTTGAGAATGACCTACTCCTTGATTTCTCATACAGATTTCCATGCAATGTTTAATCTTTTTTTCTGGGGAAAAGGGGGGGGGGGGGGTGAAAACTAATAGCAAACATCAGCATATATCAGATGGGGAAAAGAATCTCAGATATTTATGATTGCAACCTCAACGTGGAATAATATTTTGCCAACTTATAACGAGTTATCTCCAGTTATTAAGAAATTGACACTGTAATACAGGCAAAGTTGGGATGTAAAAGATATATAAGAATATGTGCGATGATTGTCAATGAGATAACTCTCCATCATAGTCATAGTTAGTATAAGTCAACCACTATGGATCAAAGTACAGACTTAAACACGAAGCATTGGCGCTTCAAAAAATGGACTAGTGTTTCCAATTATTTTTACAGTTTACTCAAAAACGAGCACATTTATCCCACTTTTTTTATATGACAATTGGATTGAAGTTTATTTGTCCCAACTTCTAATGAAGAAAACCACCGAAGTTTTTTTATAAACCAGATACATGTAAACATGCAGCAAAAAAGTTGTTTTTTTTCAAATCAATTTCCTTAAATTAAAATGTATGTGTAGGGTTCCGCGGATCCAGTGTCCTGCCTACTTTATAAATCTTATTAATGTGTTAAGAACTTTAACAGCAGGCTGTATGTTATGTCGACTGAAAGAAAAACTCACTCCATTTATAAGTAACATACAGAAAAACAGGAAATATATTTTTACAAAATTTCCTGATACTAAGATACTATTTTTTTTATCATGAACAATTAGCTTCTGTCCAAGTTTGGTAGAAATCCAGGATTGTTTCAGAAAGTTATTAAGATTTTAAAAACTTTACAGCCGATTGCATAGTGTGTAGACAAAGGTAATATCTTTTGTTAGCTTGCTTTATAACTGAACAGTGAAGTCATTATTATGTTAGGTAATCTACCCTCCTTTAATATTAGACTAGCCCGCGGCCGACAGGTAACCAATCCAATGTATCTGTTTCACCAAATATATTACCTTTGTCTACACACTCAATGCAATCAGCTGTAACCACAAAGTGAATGAAATGTTAATTGGCAGGAAAACTAAGTCTTTATATGATTAACATACGGACAAAAAAGTAGGGGTTTTTTGTTGGTTTTTTTTACTTCTGGATACTACCTGTATATAATGATCACAAACAAGCTTCTGTCAAAGTATGAGAGAAATACATGATAGTTTAAGAAAGTTATCAACATTTAAAAATCTTTACCCACAGAGTGCATATTTGTGGACATCTCCACCGCAAACAACAGAATACATGTTCGATATGTCTCTCTCAACGGCTCAACAAAAATGAATTATTAATGAAAAATTGTAACACAAATGCAAAGTATAATTTTGTAACGAACACATTCATATGTCTTTGTGAACGTGGAAAAAGTCGGACTAAATTATGTATTTCTTATTTCGGACATTTGGACTTGTTTCTTATATTATTTATAGTTTCTGTTTAATCTTTCGGACAATTTCATTCTAATTCAACAGACAATGTACTTTAAAGATCTTTCATGTGTGTCACTTTTAATCTAAAAATGTGAGAAAAACTATACAAGGGATTGTGTTAATTTATGTTTCACAACTATTTCTTTTCCTAATTATTTTAATCCGTTAATGTCACATCTTCACCGAAATTTACATATGTTTATGTTTCGAACAATGCACAAAAATGTATTATGATTACCAATGACACAACTGTTCAAGAAAGGCCAAATCAAAAAGATGTAAGCGCCAAATATAGACAACCACACGACCTTCAACAGTGAAAAATAGTCGGTTTTAAAAGGTCCCGCCCGGACATGAAAAATAAGAACCAATTCAATTGAGAAAACTAACGGCATAAACAATTTACAAAGGAAAGGAAATGTTATAGACTTTATAAGAAACGACAGTTACTAAACTGTGTGCTTCTGACTTTGAACGCAAAATTCAAATACTCCCATGCAATTTTATTCAATTGAATCCGGCTGCTAAAATTGTTTACCTCACGTTGACATAATTAAATCGTTGTCAATATAATGCGATCGTAGTCTGACAGCATTCTTATCCAGATTTTACTACGTTTTGACGACAAACTATGAAAAATTATAGTTGCCGTAATCGGTGACTGAAACTTTCCGGAAATACCGATTTTTATTTTATTTTTCTGAATTGGGAATTTATATTCACAAACATTTTTTGGGGCCGCAGGCAGATTGAAGGGCCGCTAGGCGGCCCTTAACTATATAGTGGAATCATCCCTGTAAACATATCAATGTGTGTGTTATCTCTCTGTTTCAATAAAATAAACTTACAGTTATAAGTTATATGTTTCGCTATTGACATCCTACGGATCCATAGAGGGTTAGTAAAATCCATAGGGGCTGAGGCCGAAGGGGGTAAGTAGTGAACCATATATACGATATAACGAATTTATCGCACATAGGACTTTTCCTGCTGCGTTTTGTATAGAAATAAACAATGAAATACAACAACATCAATAGATGACGTCACCATTAACAATAGACAGAGGTCATGAACCCATATGAAATTCACTAACCAAATCCATAAGGGGTCACCATGTGACGGGGTTAAACCAAACCAAACCAAAAAAAAAGGTATAATGTGCAATTAAATCCTAAATTTAATGGCCCGCTTCATGAAAATGAAGACCTTATCATCTGAGGTTATTTTTGAATCGTTGACTATATATTGACTTGTACACATCTCCATTCTTGCTTTGTTGGGTTGCTGTCATTGACATATATCTCACTTTATTTTTCTATAGCACAAGTTCAATGCTTATATTTGAAGACAAATAACATTGTAATGATGTCATCACATTCTTTGTGTCTTGTTTACTATAAAAACATTGGTGTAATGGTATTTTAAATGTAAAAACTATATGTTGATTATCTCCCCTTATAGAGTTTGAATATTTTACATTATCTCCCCTTATAGAGTTTGAATATTTTACATTATCTCCCCTTATAGAGTTTGAAAATTTTACTTTATCTCTCCTTATAAAGTTTGGACATTTTACATTATCTCCCCTGTTAGTTTAAACATTTTACCTTATCTCCCCTTATAGAGTTTGAACATTTAACATTATCTCCCCTTATAGAGTTTGAATATTTTACATTATCTCCCCCTATAGAGTTTGAACATTTTACATTATTCCCCTTATAGAGTTTGAACATTGAACATTATCTCCCCTTATAGAGTTTGAACATTTCACATTATCTCCCCCTATAGAGTTTGAACATTTTACATTATCTCCCCTTACCATGTTTATAGAGTTTGAACATTTTTCATTATCTCCCTTTCTAGAGTTTGAACATTTCACATTATCCCCCCCTATAGAGTTTGAACAATTTACATTTGAAACAAATTTCAATAGTAAATGATCCTATATAGTTCACATATAATGTACACTTACCTATAATACCAACTTGGCTGGACAAGGATCACATTGACTATAATAACAACTTGACTGGACAAGGATCTAATAAATACAAATAATAGATGTTTAAACTAAAAATATGGCTAAAAAAGAAAAAGAAAAACAACAGTACACAAAACACAAAATTAAAGACTGAGCGACAGGAAACACATCAAAAGTTAGCACTTGTGTTGCTCATTAATGTAAGTACAAACTCAGTGATAGTTCTAATTTAAAGATAGTTTTCAATGGTTGAATACAATGTTGACCTCTTTCATTGAATGGTTGCTGTCTCATTGACATTAACATCCAATCTGTCATTCCTACACCACAAGTGACTTCTTAAAAACTCTTACTCTTTAAGCAGACTTGGGGTAATTGTAATTGTAATCATCAATCAGCTGTAATTGATTACAATTTTTCAAGTAATCATTGTAATCATTAATCAGCCAAAAATCTGATTACATGTAATTTAATTTAATCAATTACTTTTCAAAACACCCTGTAATCCTGATTACTTTTTGATTACATTCTGATTACAATGCATTTTTTTAACTGTGTTTATGGTCAAGAAATGAACCTTTTTGTTATTCTTATTTAATAAATATTTAACATATTAAGATAGTTTGGTTTACTTTATAAAGCATGTTGATAAATTTGTATACTTCAGTAAAAAATAAACTGTTACAGTATTGAAAAGTCATCATTAGCCTAAGAAGAGACATATAAATACAATTATGTCTTTGGACTTAGTAAGAGATATTGCACATATATTGACAATTTAAAGATGTACATACATATACATATACATATATATATATTTGATAATAACTGTTATATTCTAGTAATACTTCTCTTTAACCCTGAATTATAATCTTTTGTTAATATTGTGATTTTTGTCAACTTTGAATTGACAGGTAGGAAACCAATTAAGGTTTGTTTTTATTGCAATTACCAATTGGGTATAACTGTAGGACAACAATTTTTCTAATTAGCACAAACTAAATCATAAGTTGTAAAAATCTTGTCTAAAATAAGCAAAATTGTATATGTATTTGAACTGGACATGTAAAATGCAATGATTTTTAGTACTTGTATTTTGTTTACAATTTGATTAAACAATTTGATTAAAATTTTACATAGATTTTTACTGGTAACTTTATTTCATCCATATTTTAACTTCCATAAACTGCACCTTGAAATACATATAAAGTCTGGAAGAGGTTAGAAGACTATCAGCAAACTCTTTATAAACCTATATTCAATTGAAGTCAAAATAATTCAAAGATCAATGATGATAAAGTGTAATGGGTAAAAACCAGTGACACAATGTTCATGTATGTAGTGAACTTTTGTGGTTTATTAAATATATGAAGTTTAAAGTTATCATTTTATAATTTATGCAACATAGTCCTTTCTAAAAATGCTATAATATATTAAAAGTTTATTCATTCATATCATTCAAAATGTGTTTTCTTTAAATTCATTGTAATCAGATGTAATCATGATTACTTTGCCAATGTAATCATTAATTTAATCAGACACTTTCAGAAATGATGTAATCATTAATTTAATTTAATCGTACAAATGACAAAGTAATTGTAATTTAATCAATTACATTGAAAGTAATCGAACATATCTCTGTCTTTAAGCAACTCACATTGTAACTAATGATTACAATGTTTTGTTTAGTTTTTACTACCAAATGCTGTTTTGACTACCCAATGCTGCACTTCATTTTTTGTAATCATGTCATGTTATTTTTTGTTTCCAATTTATTTAACAAAAGTTGATGAGTGCAAAATGTTAATCCTGTTTAAGGTGGTACCTGACACTACAGGGAGATAACTCTGTAAAATCAGCAGAATGTTTTAATGACGTTGTGTTTATAAGGGAGTATCAAGCTTCTCAATGATCAAAATAAGTGTTTGTCAAACTGCTATATATAACTAGTGTAATTTTTCTGATTAAACGGTTGGTTCAAATTTTTTGAAATTTTTATATTTTTGTCAAAGGGTCAAAGTAAATAATTTGTCAAAATATTAAGAAAATTAAACGAGACCAATTAAATTTAGTTAAAGCGTTAGGTACCACCTTAAAAAGAATTTAAAGAAGCACTGGTGAAATGTTACTTAGAATGAACCAGCTAGCTCTTGATTATCTCTCCTTTAATAATTTTAACTTTTACAATTGAAATATATTTCTGAATTTCATTTGATGAAATAAATAAGGTTCCAATACAGTTTGACTATAATGTTCACTTACCTTTACTTAGTAATAAACTGACTGGACTTAAATCAAATAAAAACGAACAGTAGATCGATCTTTAAACTGAAAATATAAAATAGCTCAATTTTAGTTTTAGATAAATATTGGTTGAACCATTTCTGAACATGTATATACCTTTTAAGCTTGTGACAAGTAACTTGTCGTGTAGATTGCCTGGTTAACTTTTTTCCTACTGAAAAAAAAACTTCATACAAGAAATAATTGTAACAGGATGCTGCTACATATATGAAACAAACGCTCCCAAACAAAGCATTCAAAATTAGTCATTCCCACTGTTGCCTGACATTGGGCAATGTCCAATACAAATTGGTCTGGTCTAGTAAAGTGATATGTACAAGTGACATCTATAGTCTGGCTCAGGAGGTCCTGTCTGCCTTAAAAACATTATATTTTTTTTTACCGCTATGATTTAAATCATTTGACCAAGAAATTACATTTGATAACTGTCCATCCATTCCATTTAACATTATTCCTGAACTGACCGCTCCATTGATCATCATGTACCGCCCAAATTCCTATCCTTATGGATGTTTAACATTGTTATGCCGGCCATTTTCCGTCTCCTGGAAACAACAGGGAGTTGTTATTGTGATTATCACTTCGAAAGTTTCCGCTATTTCCGTAACATTTCGTCAACCGATCAGCGAAACCGTTAACTTCCAGGAATTTTTAGGAATTTTGGTCCTTAATGCTCTTCAAGTTCTTACTTTATTTTGCCCTTTTAACTTTTTTGGATTCGAGCGTCACTGATGAGTCTTTCGTTTGTAGACGAAACGTGCGTCTGGTGTATATACAAAATTTAGTCCTGGTATCTATGATGAGTTTATTTTCCATCTTCTTCGCGCAGTTTATGTAGCAGACACGTCCATGAAAAATCAGAAACAGTAACTGAGATTGCATATGCATGTTCACATAACTTACTTACTTACATAAAGTTGTCATTCTCTCACGATTGAGCAATATCAATATGCCGTGAATGAATAAAATGGCGCATAATGATTCATTTCTACATAATTTAATGATTATTTTATCATTTTTGTGTTGTATTATAAAATGTTTCACGTTTCACGTATGCCATCAATCCCGGCATTTGGGCAATATTTTTTTCAATAAAGTCCAATTATTTTTACTTTGCTAATACTTGAGATTTGTCAGTCGACAGCAGGGAGAACATTTCAGGCTGTGTGTTGGGAATATCAAGCCGGAGAAAATGGTCTACTAAAACCCTTACTTTATTTTAGAATACATGCATTTACATATTTATAATTCGTCTTAAAAACACAACATAAGA
Source organism: Mytilus galloprovincialis (assembly GCA_037788925.1). Taxonomy (NCBI): domain Eukaryota; kingdom Metazoa; phylum Mollusca; class Bivalvia; order Mytilida; family Mytilidae; genus Mytilus; species Mytilus galloprovincialis. The sequence goes on along the minus strand of CM075339.1, from coordinate 76,882,811 downwards.
TTATTTATTTATGTGATAGGTGTTACATTAAAACATGTAAAAACTAATCAACTATTAAATACAATTAAAACTTGAGAATGACCTACTCCTTGATTTCTCATTCAGATTTCCATGCAATGTTTAATCTTTTTTTCTGGGGAAAAGGGGGGGAGGGGTGAAAACTAATAGCAAACATCAGCATATATCAGATGGGGAAAAGAATCTCAGATATTTATGATTGCATCCTCAACGTGGAATAATATTTTGCCAACTTATAACGAGTTATCTCCAGTTATTAAGAAATTGACACTGTAATACAGGCAAAGTTGGGATGTAAAAGATATATAAAATATGTGCGATGATTGTCAATGAGATAACTCTCCATCATAGTCATAGTTAGTATAAGTCAACCATTATGGATCAAAGTACAGACTTAAACACGAAGCATTGGCGCTTCAAAAAATAGACTAGTGTTTCCAATTATTTTTACAGTTTACTCAAAAACGAGCACATTTATCCCACTTTTTTTATATGACAATTGGATTGAAGTTTATTTGTCCCAACTTCTAATGAAGAAAACCACCGAAGTTTTTTTATAAACCAGATACATGTAAACATGCAGCAAAAAAGTTGTTTTTTTTCAAATCAATTTCCTTAAATTAAAATGTATGTGTAGGGTTCCGCGGATCCAGTGTCCTGCCTACTTTATAAATCTTATTAATGTGTTAAGAACTTTAACAGCAGGCTGTCGACTGAAAGAAAAACTCACTCCATTTATAAGTAACATACAGAAAAACAGGAAATATATTTTTACAAAATTTCCTGATACTAAGATACTATTTTTTTTATCATGAACAATTAGCTTCTGTCCAAGTTTGGTAGAAATCCAGGATTGTTTCAGAAAGTTATTAAGATTTTAAAAACTTTACAGCCGATTGCATAGTGTGTAGACAAAGGTAATATCTTTTGTTAGCTTGCTTTATAACTGAACAGTGAAGTCATTATTATGTTAGGTAATCTACCCTCCTTTAATATTAGACTAGCCCGCGGCCGACAGGTAACCAATCCAATGTATCTGTTTCACCAAATATATTACCTTTGTCTACACACTCAATGCAATCAGCTGTAACCACAAAGTGAATGAAATGTTTATTGGCAGGAAAACTAAGTCTTTATATGATTAACATACGGACAAAAAAGTAGGTTTTTTGTTGTTGTTTTTTTTACTTCTGGATACTACCTGTATCTAATGATCACAAACAAGCTTCTGTCAAAGTATGGGAGAAATACATGATAGTTTAAGAAAGTTATCAACATTTAAAAATCTTTACCCACAGAGTGCATATTTGTGGACGACCCAACAGCCGACAGCAGAATGCATGTTCGATATGTCTCTCTCAACGGCTCAACAAAAATGAATTATTAATGAAAAATTGTAACACAAATGCAAAGTATAATTTTGTAACGAACACATTCATATGTCTTTGTGAACGTGGAAAAAGTCGGACTAAATTATGTATTTCTTATTTCGGACATTTGGACTTGTTTCTTATATTATTTATAGTTTCTGTTTAATCTTTCGGACAATTTCATTCTAATTCAACAGACAATGTACTTTAAAGATCTTTCATGTGTGTCACTTTTAATCTAAAAATGTGAGAAAAACTATACAAGGGATTGTGTTAATTTATGTTTCACAACTATTTCTTTTCCTAATTATTTTAATCCGTTAATGTCACATCTTCACCGAAATTTACATATGTTTATGTTTCGAACAATGCACAAAAATGTATTATGATTACCAATGACACAACTGTTCAAGAAAGGCCAAATCAAAAAGATGTAAGCGCCAAATATAGACAACCACACGACCTTCAACAGTGAAAAATAGTCGGTTTTAAAAGGTCCCGCCCGGACATGAAAAATAAGAACCAATTCAATTGAGAAAACTAACGACATAAACAATTTACAAAGGAAAGGAAATGTTATAGACTTTATGAGAAACGACAGTTACTAAACTGTGTGCTTCTGACTTTGAACGCACATATAAGGAATGTAGCGAATGTGTATTTCCTTCATTGGTAATTATTTCCTATCCTCTTTTATACGTTCTTTGGCTTAAAAATACCTATCTTCATTTGGTCAGGGGACTTACTTAGGCCTAAAAAAAATGTTGTGTTTCCGATCACCCGACCGACCGTCCTTCAGACCCCCGACTCAAAAGTTTTTAAAGCTGATGTGGGAAAAAAAATAATTTGTATACCTACAGATCGTTTTTTCTGAAAGAAAATAAAAAATTCTAAGTCCCTCGATCTTTTTATTGCCCCAAAAGAAAACAACGCTAATTTTAAACTCTAGGCTAATTTTTAGAATGTACTGGAAAGTGGAATCTTCTTGGCTAATTATATATGCGGGAGAATGATGATGCGCAGTAGTTATTTTCGTTTGTCAGTGTTTGAACATGGCAACACAACGCGTCCTATTCAATGTTCAACGCGGAAAGTGTGACCATTTCGCGGAGAAAAATATATTTCTAAATTTTACAGAAAGTAACACCTTTTTTTACATTAGCAATGAAATTCATCCAATGTCTAACATCGATGAAAAAAAAAATACACAACACAAATTTTGTGCTCGGACACCGGCAAAAATGACTGGACCGAGATTGATGACAATAACACAACTGTTGGAACAATGCAATCTTTTGGAATTAAATTTATCAAATTTTCATGCCAGACCCTTCTTCAAAATGAACCTGATATTAATCCATCTGAAACTGGTCAGCCAATCAACGCTTTAGACATTCTGATGAAAAGCCACAGATGCTTTGCCAAAAGAAAGTGTCCTGCCAGGTACAGTGTATATAATATATTTGTCTATCTGTAGGTTTGGGATGATGTTTGGTTCATGTTCCTATAAATGAATCTGCCCCAAATCTTCTCAATTTCTTTCTCTGACAATCCCAAACTTTTGGTCCTGAAATAGGGGAATTGGGTTTAAAAAGCTAATTTCCTAGGAGAAGTGCTAGCTGCCCAAATTTTTTTAGGTTTGGACTTAGTTTTTTTTCAGGGATATTTAAAAAGGGGGTAAACTAAAAGTTATTTCAGGGGGATTTTAAAAGGGGTAAACTAAAAGTTATCTCAGGGAGATTTTTAAAGTGGGTAATCAATCTCTTTCTATTAAATCCCAAACTTTTGTCTGGTAACTGGAAATGTTTTATATAGCTTAATAATATAAAATACAAAAGAAAATGAATGGATAAGGCTGATAAAAACTCACACAATAATCTTGAAAATTGTCAAATGGTCTTAAGCAATGAACAAATGTCCATGCCTTTAAACAAATCCGAGACAGCAATGAAGCATAATATTATAAAAAAAAAAATCCCTACCTTGACCGTCCCTTCAAAATTTCAAGGGCTGGGGGTGATTGGAAACACAACATTATTTTTTTTAGGCCTTAAATGAGTGATTTTCTAAATCACTGATTCAAGTAGAATTATTTTCATAAAGGTTGGAATTAAGAGTTGTCTTTCTTTAATAATCACCTATTTAAGTAGTACAAAATAATCACTAGAAGTGATTTAATTTTACTGTAGCTTTAAATATAGAATACTAGTTATGTTTCTAAACTTATCAGAACCAACATCTGTGTTGTCCAGGATGACCAGGTCATTTCAGGTGATGACCTTGTACTGAATCTAGGATAATGACATAAAAATCACTTGTTTAAGTATCATACCTCAATTTCCTTCCCAAAAATCACTTCTTTAAGTATCATTATTTTAATAACCCCCACTAATTTCAACACCCCCGAACAGTGTAATTTTTATCATGAACAGTAGAATTTTATTACATAATCTGAAAGATGATACCTTGAACTTTACAGGAAAAATACTCCCACTGCTGGGGAAAATCTGTCAAGAAAGTATCAGTTCATTATGTAAAGCCATTATTACAGCATTTTTTCAACTAAAATAGAATTTGCAGCTAAATGATAGCATCAAAGGCATAATCCTTGCTACTTAAAAGAAGCAAAAAATGCATTTTTTTCAATTTTACTAATGAAAAGATATTATTTAAACCTATGTGTTTGAAATTTTGTTAAAATTACAAAATCAAAATTTGAGACAAAACTTCAAATTTGCTACTCAAATAAGTGATTTAAAAATCACTTACATCAGTAAGTCCCCTGACTGTGACTGGCTAGTTATTACAGTAGTAACTACTTAGACCACTCGGCCACCGAGGCCCCCTATAAAATTTGAATTTGAAGATCTAAGTATTAAGGATCATGTACAGTCAATATAAAAAAGAAGATGTGGTATGATTGTTTGATCTTTGAGAGTTCCTGGTGAAAGTTTACACAGAAAAGCGTGACGAATGCATGGAATATTTAAAGTGCGTTTTGTGTTTCTTTTAACGTATGATATGATTTGGGCATCCTAACTTATTATAGCTTAAATCTGCAGTGTTTGTATGCAGTTGATCGAGGAGTTTATATATATATATATATATATATATATACAAGTCTAAATTGAAAACTACGTTCAAACCTATGATTACATTGGATAAAAACCCAAATTTTGTATATGTGAAAATAAAATAAATAATCACAAACATAAAGGATAAGATGGATGAATTTATTGTTGGTTTTCAACTGTAGATGCATTTGAATATTTAGTGTGGGTATTAATTATGATAAAATAATGTAAATTTGTAATTATACCACATCTTTTTTTATATGGACCTGAACGTGTATATATATATTTATTTCTATTCCGTTATATTTGGAATTTCCCTATTCTATTTCTATCTTTAGACTTGTGGTACAAGTTTGGCTAGTATGTAAATCAGAAGTGGTCTGATGTTACTGTTGTTTTCTGCACGAATATTTCGAGGGCGGTAGTACGGGTGGGGTTTTATAGGCATATATAAGTCCTGATTACGTTTGATTATTATCTATGTGCTCGAGTAACTTTGATAGACGAAGTTAACGTTAAGCTCTGCATAATATGTCCGAGGAAGGCTCCGACCATGATGAACGCCGTGCTACTACTCAACATGCTGAAAATAGTAACGAAACAGAGTTAAGTACGGACGGGGCTATTTCGCTTTTCACTTCAGCTTTAAACAATGCTTTAGAGAAGCAAAAACATTCCTTGATTAATCATTTCGAAGCTCGTTTAGGAAAAAGTGTTAAAGCAACCGGTGTCGATCAACCAGAATTTGTATTTCATAGTGAGGGAATTAAAGTGCAACATTCGTTTAATACCGAGCGTCTGGAGAGGCTTGCTGCCGTTGAAAGTTGTATAAAGCTTGGAAACGCTTCCGAAGTTAGTGAAATCATTTCCCAGGAAAAGGAAATCATCCGTAAGCGTAACAAAATTCTAAAGATAGCCGACAAGCATGGATGGGACACGGTTAAAGAATACTTGGATAGTCCATTGGCCGACAATAAAGAAGATGCTAGTGATTTGCGTGCTGCTATTTCCAGGGCTTCTCGTAAAAGAAGTTCCAAGCCGTACAGTAAACCAGAATCTTCCAATAGTGGTTCCGGAAAAGGAGAATTCAATTCTAGGAGTTTTTTTCGTGGCCTTGGCCAAGTCAGTGATACCGAGTTCTTCAAAGCAGGCAAGTCAGAAAGTTACAAGTGTTTCTATTGTAACCAGACCGGGCACTTTGCAAGGAACTGCCCCGAAAAAAGGATTCCTACAGCGACAGTTGGTGCAACAAAGTTCCAGGAACAGAACACAGGAAAGACCCAGTAACAAAACAGATACAGACATAGATGAAGTTGAGTATTGTTTTCAATTTGTTAACAAGTATGAGAAAAAATCGGGTCAAAATCTTATAAATGTGAAAGGAAATTTAGAAAACATGCATTGTTTTGGAAAAATGTACTTAACGCTAATGATTTTATAATGAATGTTATTAATTTTGGTTATAGAATTACTTTTCTGAGTGAACCACCGACTATTTTTCTAAGTAATAATAGATCCGCGTTAAAACACTCAGAATTTGTGGAAAATTCTATTGAAGAACTTTTAACTAAAGTATGTATAAAAGAAGTAAATCGACCATTTGTCGTTAATCCACTTACTGTGTCGGTAAATAGTACGGGTAAAGAAAGATTAGTCTTAGATTTGAGACATGTTAATAAATTTGTCGAGAAACAAAAAGTTAAATTTGAAGGGGTTAAAGAAGCTATGACATTTGTAAATTTTAGCGGTTTTGGGTTTAAATTTGATTTAAAGTCTGGTTATCACCATATAGAAATTCACCCTGATCATCAAAAATATTTAGGATTTTCTTGGCAATATGGTGATACAGTGCGTTATTTTACTTTTTCGGTTTTGCCTTTTGGACTTTCATCAGCTGGTCATATATTTACCAAGACAGTACGTGTGTTAGTTAAATACTGGAGATCTTTAGGATTTCCCATGATGGTTTATTTAGATGATGGTATGGGTACAGCAGAAAATTTTGATACATGTTTTGAATTATCGAAAACAGTAAAAAATGATTTACTGCTTTCCGGTTTTATTGCTAATACAGAAAAGAGTGTCTGGGAACCAGTACAAAATATTGATTGGTTAGGTTTTGTTTGGAACTTTAAAGATTGTACTTTAGAAATATCGCTTAAAAAATTATTTGCTTTAAAGCTCGTAATATCGAGCGTAGTAGATGGCAAAACTATTTTGACTTATAGATGTATTGCTAAAATATGTGGAAAAATCATTTCTATGATTCCTGCTCTTGGTAACGTTTGTCAAATGATGACGAAGCATATCCATATGCTAGTCTGTTGTAGATCTACATGGGACGATGTCATCCCTATAAATGACAACATTTTGAAGGAACTAAAATTTTGGTATTTTGAATGCGAGTCATTATCTTTCCAACGCATTGTACCTATAAATAGAATACCACAGCGTGTAATTTTCACTGACGCTAGTCAGTATGCCGGAGCAGGGTTTATAATGAATGATAACAAAATTGTACATTTTATGTTTGATGGTCATGAAAGAAGCAAAAGTTCTACATGGAGAGAATTGAAAACTGTAGAAAAGAATATTTCTTCTTTTAAATCTGATTTAACAGGAAAATTTGTTAAACTTTATACAGATAACCAAAATGTAGTACAGATTGTTAAAAAGGGTAGCATGAAAGTAGAATTACAAGACATTGCTTTAAGCTTATTTCATATTTGTTTGTCACATAATATTTTCTTGGATGTTGAATGGATACCTAGAGATAAAAATACTTATGCAGATTATCTGAGCAAAATTTTTGATTATGACGATTGGGGTGTTTCCTATCAAATTTTTATATATTTTGATAAATTATGGGGACCATTCACATGCGATCGTTTTGCAGATTAGAAAAACAAAAAAGTAGACTATTTTAACTCTAGATATTATTCACCGGATACTTCCGGGGTTGATGCTTTCGCATATGATTGGTCTGCTCATAATAACTGGTTAGTTCCACCAGTTTGTTTAGTTAGCAAGTGTTTAAATCACATGCGATTATGTAAAGCTAAAGGCACTTTAGTTGTACCTAAATGGCCATCAGCGTTATTTTGGCCTATCTTAGTGAATAGGTTTTCAGACAGATTTAAATCTTTTGTTATAGACTTTAGAGAGTATGTAAAACCTATGAACTTTTTTACAAAAGGTTCACAAGAAAAGAGTATATTTGCACAGAGACCTTTTAACAGTAATGTATATGTTTTGTTGTTGGATTTCTCGAAGTATTGAGATTTATGCATTGAATGTTGTATACAGACTGTAGTTGATTTAGTTTTCTGCGATGGTTATTTGCCGCAGTTATCAGATATGAGACTATATTCGAAAGAACGTTAAATTTAACATTGTGATGTTTTAACTGCAACAATTAGATATGTCATTGTTAACATTGTTGATTAATTGTTTATGAATACAGTGAGGGTTAATGTCACTGTGTATATATATAAGTATATGACTTTTTTAAATACTGTGAGGTTGAATGCCACAGTAAGTGTGCGAGGAAAATGCCGCATTCATTTGTTTGCGAGGAAAATGCCGCACTCATTTGTTTGCGAGGGAAATGCCGCATTCATTTGTTTGCGAGGGAAATGCCGCATTCATTTGTTTGCGAGGGAAATGCCGCACTGGGTTGTTTGCGAGGGAAATGCCGCATTCATTTATAGTAGTAATGTTAATTATATTTACTTTGTTTATAGTTATTACTTGGTATTCATTATTATATTTATTTTACAGATCAATGGAAACAATTTGAGTGTTATGCCAATGATTCATGATTTGCCAGTATCATACGAGATTTACCCTCTTTTGTCGAATCGTCTAGATCAAATTCTACAATTAAGAAATACAAGTGCTATTTTAAAAAGTTTGAAAAATGGTGTGTTTCATGTTCACTTGAGTGTTTACCAGCGACAACTACTACGATTTCTATGTATATAGGTGGACTCATTCAACAGGGATCCAGTGTTGCGATTTTAGATGCAAGTTTTTATTCAATAAAATGGTTTCATGACTTTAATTTCAAACATAATCCTTGTTCAGACAAATTCCTTGGTCTTATTTATGAAGGAGGAAGGAGGTTGCTAAGTAAACCTATAAAAAAAAAAAAAAACCTATTACGCCAGACATATTAAGGAAAATTGTTTTGAAGTTCGGAGATCATAATAATCTCAAAAAATTGCGTGTAGTAGTATTATTTCTGTTAGGATTTTCTGGATTTTTGAGGTATAGTGAATTGGCTAACATTAAGATGAATAATATTGAGTTTCAAGTCAGTCATGTTAAAATTCGCATTGATAAAAGCAAAACTGATTTATACAGAAGGGGTATTTCTGTTGTTATAGCTGCAACAGGTACAGATTTATGTCCAGTTTTTTGGTTAAATAAGTATATCAATTTAGCTGAATTGAGTAAAAATTCTGATAGCTATATTTTCAGAGCACTGTCTTTTATGAAATCGAAAGATGTTTATAAATTATGTAATGTAAATAGTCCATTGTCCTATACCAGAGCGAGAGAAATTTTGTTAGAGAGTTTATCAGATATTGGTTTAGATAAGCTTAAGTTTGGGCTTCATAGTTTGAGAAGTGGTGGCGCTTCTACGGGGGCTAATAGAGGAGTCTCTGATAGGTTACTTAAAGTCCACGGTAGATGGGCTTCTGATAAAGCCAAAGATGGGTATATTAAAGACAATTTAAAATCTCAAATGGCTGTTTCCTTGAATCTTGGCATATAGTTCACAAATTATTTATTACTCTGTTTTATCGAAGTTACTGCGAGCAAACAAACCTAAATTATGACTTGTCTCTTATTTAGCCATGTATTTAGTATAGAAATGTTTTAAATTCGGACGAATTCATGAGGGAGAATTTAAATTTATTTCTATTCCGTTATATTTGGAATTTCCCTATTCTATTTCTATCTTTAGACTTGTGGTACAAGTTTGGCTAGTATGTAAATCAGAAGTGGTCTGATGTTACTGTTGTTTTCTGCACGAATATTTCGAGGGCGGTAGTACGGGTGGGGTTTTATAGGCATATATAAGTCCTGATTACGTTTGATTATTATCGATGTGCTCGAGTAACTTTGATAGACGAAGTTAACGTTAAGCTCTGCATAATATATTACAGTTATGTTTGTATTGATATGTATTTAGAGGACATTGTGAATGTATATAGATGGAATTGTGGTATATTTTTGTAATTTGTAAAATGTTTACAAGATATTAAATGTTGTTTCGCTGAGAAAATAAGAAAGTTACTGCGAGCAAACAAACCTAAATTATGACTTGTCTCTTATTTAGCCATGTATTTAGTATAGAAATGTTTTAAATTCGGACGAATTCATGAGGGAGAATTTAAATATATTTCTTTTTTTTACTGTTAACGACAGTATTCCCGGGCGTCAAAGCTGAAATTATACTCAGTGTGTAATTTAAAAAAAAATACATTCTATTATATAACAAATTGAATGTAAACATGGTAAAGTTATCTGTATTCACTCCATACTTCTGAATGTTTTCTCATTTATTCAAGAGGAAAGAATCACCAAGAGCCTAGGCTTAAGACTATTTTACTAACGTTAGTATAATAGTCCAAGCTAAGGCATACCCTTTTGAGTTATAAAGCCTTAATTTAGCGATCCTTATCTGTAAGAATACACACACAACACCTAACATTTTCCTGTCAATGTGTACAGGATTTTTTTTATCTTGATATAGATGCTTACGGAACTTCAATAAATTATTGATATTAATTAAAATAATTATATTCGATTAAAATAATTTAAAAAAAACTATCGGATAAAAACGAACACGTTTTATCAAACAAAATATATTCTATTGGAGTTGCAATTCTCTCGCCTATGGATTCATTCCCAAAGGAATAGAGTAGACTCCGTTGCGGAACAACTTGAACAAGTCTTTTTTTTTAAATCCTGCAGAGTAAAAAAAGTTCTATTGATAATTACTTTTAAGGAATTATAAAATCTTTTAGACATACATAAAAAAATGTTGAGGTGGATTCGCAATTATGGACGTCATGGAAAATGCAAATTAATCAGAGGAAGTGATGAATGTTAATTTTTAGATACAGAACTGTAACAGTTATGGTAATCTTCGATGAGGAAAAAAAGGGGGGCATTTACTATATACAAGGTGATAGAACGTGCCACTAGAATAGATAACAGATTTATGTTTGGAAATATATGTGAATCGGTCGGGAAAACTATCAGAAATATATATGATAAGGTCAATAAAGTTCCCATAACCTCTTCGTCCGTCATCTTTCTGGGTGTTCCAAGTTGTATTTTTTCAACCAATTTCTGTCTTTTAAAAGTTTAGTACCTGTGTTACACTGTTACAGTACACACCACATTGAACCCAAACAGTATGAGAAAATGTCATTGAACCCAAACAGTATGAGAAAAGGTCATTGAACCCAAACAGTATGAGAAAAGGTCATTGAACCCAAACAGTATGAGAAAAGGTCATTGAACCCAAACAGTATGAGAAAAGGTAACATTTTTACGGAATGTTTGAAAAGGTAAACGTTTTTAAAATATAAATATTTTGAAAAGGATGTGGTAACAGAACCCTCATTACAGGCATCTACCGTTAACTTTTATTTTCTTTGCCAAAACACGTAGTTCATAGCGGCAGTGGTTGCAATTCAAAGTCAGCGTTTTTCATAGGAGTTATTTCCCTTTGATTACTTGTAATTTTCTTTTCTTTAGGAAAATCACTGTTTGAAACAAATATTTGCTCAAATAAAAAAATAATTGCAATTTTTTGACGAACAGCAAAGCTTGAGCCAGACTATAGGTATTACACCTGTATGTCATTCAAATCTTCTTGAAATCATGTACAGCAATATTCATGTTTTAGGGGTGGGGATCTAGATAGTTTACAAACAGACAGGAGATAGGGGTAAGAGTGACCCTAGGGGACTAGCCTTTTATTTCATCTGATTTGTCTTATTATCCAATATAGAATATATATGGTTAAGGGGTGGGGATCACAATCGTTTACAAGTTTTTAAAAAAGAAGGGGGTGGGTTCATCCCTCTAAACTTCTTCTATATTTCATTTGATTTATTTTATTAGCCAATTCAAAAATATATATGGTTTATCGGTGGGGATCTCAACCCTTTACGAGTTCTCAAACAAAAAGGAGGTGTGAGTGACACCTGGGTACTTGCCTTCTATTTCATTTGATGTGTTTTATTGTCCCGTACAAGAATATATATGGTGAAGGGTAGGGGATCTTGACCATTTCCAAGTTCTCAAACAAGAGGGGTGGGGCTGACCCAAAGGGACTCCCACTTTATTTCATTTGATTTGTTTTGTTGCCCCATACACAATATATATGGTTTTAATAGGGTGGGGATCTCGACCATTTCCATGTTCTGAAACATGAAGGGGTGGAGCTGACTTGACTCCAACTTTATTTCATTTGATTTGTTTTGTTGCCACATAAAACTAGAGGCTCTAAAGAGCCTGTGTCGCTCACCTTGGTCTTGTGCATATTAAGTGCCAGTCTTTGTAAGAATCAGGCAATTTAGGTAAAAATCAAAACATGATCAGAAAAAACCCACTGAGCTAATCATGCTATTTAATACTAATCATCATCCTGAGTTAAAAATAATTGGTCTTTCGTTTGTGTGTGTCTGGTAATATCAAATAACTTGGTTAGAAAATTGGTTAGAATGATAGCAAATTACAGAGTTATCTCCCCTTATTCGTTAATTTCTATTGCATTTCACCCAAATTGTATCTTCTATTACCAGAACGGAAAACAGAAATGAATGTTATTTTTGTGCATAACTACATTTTATGAACTGAAATCAATGTCAAATTGGGTGGTTTTTTTTTGTCATGATTTCACCACTGCCTGATTCTTAGGCAGACTGGCACTTAAACAATGGACACAGTTAAATTCATGACATAATTGTGTTTTGGTGATGGTGGTGTGTTTGTAGATCTTACTTTACTGAACATTCTTGTTGCTACAATTATCTCTATCTATAGTATAATGAACTTGGCCCAGTAATGACAGTGGAAAATATTTTCTAAAAATTTACAAAAATTTATGAAAAATGTTAAAAATTAACTATAAAGGGTAATAACTCCTTAAGGGGTCAATTGACTATTTTGGTCATGTAGACTTATTTGTAGATCTTATTTTGCTGAACATTATTGCTGTATACAGTTTATCTCTATCTATAATAATATTCAAGATAATAACAAAAAACAGCAAAATTTCCTTAAAATTACCAATTCAAGACAGTAACCTAACAACGGGTTGTCCGATCCATGTGAAAATATCAGGGCAGATAGATCTTGACCTGATAAACAATTAAACCCTGCCAGATTTTCTCTTAATGCTTCGGTTTTTGAGTTATAAGCCAAAAACTGCATTTTACTCCTATGTTCTATTATTAGCCGTGGCAGCCATTTTGGTTGGATGGCCGGGTGACCGGACACATTTGTTAAACTAAATACCACAAAGATGATTGTGGCCAAGTTTGGAATAATTTTGCCCAGTAGTTTCAGAGGAGAAGATTTTTGTAAAAGATTATTAAAATTTACGAAAAATGGTTAAAAATTGACTATAATCAGGGGTTAATAAATCCACTAGCCCGACGCCCGGGACTACAACATTTAGACCTCGGGCAACCAAGACTTGTAACCCAAAATGCCCGACGGACTAGTAACAAAAAATTCTTGGCGTTTCTAAAATTGAAAGGGGAAAATCCCCTGATCACTTTTCTATCTTATCCAATCAGATTCAACTACGTCATCCGGGATTCCCAGAATTTGAACTGATTTTGTACAAGTTTTGAAAATAGAACAAATAACTCTGGGTGGATCTTGTACTTTCCGTATCGATGTGTCAGTACAGGGGGTGGTATTGTACATTGCTTATGCAACCTGATTTTACCTCCTTTTGATTAATTTATTGCAATATAAATGTGAATCCCTTTTGACAGCAGAAACCTGACTTTTGTCAGATATAAATTTGAAACATGTGCTGATAATTCTTTTACACAAACGTGATGATGCTATTGTATCTGATAAAACCCCCTCTAATCCTTTTACATACCCACGTATAGCAGTGGTCAAGACTTGTATCATCCCCGGATTTGGTCAACTCATTATATCAGAATTTTCAGTGAATATTCATTTATCGATTGATTGAATATATATATATATATATATATATGATAATGGAATATTTTTTGCTGATATAAGTTTTGAATATCCAATTTTCAAAAATCTACTGTACAATGCTGTGAATGGATAAAAATTGTTAAGTTTATAGAATTCATTGTTATTGCAGCAAACTCTGAATTTGTAAGGCATACTAGGGCTAGCAGGTCACTTTTGTTGGGCTAGTAGTTCTTCCAACAGGGCTAGTAAAATCTTGCAACCAATTAGCCCTGGGCTAGTAAGCTAGTTATAACAAAATTTCTTAACCCCTGACTATAAAGGGCAATAACTCCTAAAGGGGTCCACTGACCATTTCGGTCGTGCTGACTTATTTGTAAATCTTACTTTGTTGAACATTATTGCTGTTTACAGTTTTATCTCTATCTATAATAATATTCAAGATAATAACCAAAAACAGCAAAATTTCCTTAAAATTACCAATTTAGGGGCAGCAACCCAACAATGGGTTGTCTGATTCATCTGAAAATTTCAGGGCAGATAGATCTTGACCTAATAAACAATTTAATCTTATCAGATTTGCTCTAAATGCTTTGGTTTTTGAGTTATAAGCCAAAAACTGCATTTTACCCCTATGTTCTATTTTTAGCCATGGCGGCCATCTTGGTTGATTGGCTGGGTCACGCCACACATTTTGTAAACTAGATATACCCCAATGATCATTGTTGCCAAGTTTGGTTTAATTTGGCCCAGTAGTTTCAGTGGAGAAGATTTTTGTAAAAGTTAACGACGACGGACGACGGACGCCAAGTGATGGGAAAGGCTCACTTGAGCTAAAAATATATATGGTTTAGGGGTGGGGATCTTGACTGTTAACAAGTTTTCAGAAAGAAAGGGTTGGGATGACTGACCCCTCCTATTTCACATGTATCAGTGTATATTTCATTTGATTTATTTTGTTGCCACATAAAAAAAATATATACATGGTTTATGGGTGGGGATCTCAACTGTTAACAAGTTCTCAAACAACAAGGGGTGGGAGTGACCCCAGAGGACTTGCCTTTTATTTCATTTGATTTGTTTTAGTGTACCATATAAGAATATATATGGTTTAGGGGTGGGGATCTTGACTGTTTTTAAGTTCTCAAACATGAGGGGTTGGTTGGGGTGATCCCATGGACTAAACCTGAATTTAATTTGATTTGTTATATGGTCCTGTGATCATTACTGAAAACCATGTGTGTCTGTCACTTGCTGTTTTCAAGTTATAGTGGTCCGAGACCACAATTGTCTTCCCTTGATTTTCGTTGTCCACTAATATAGTCCCTAGTGTTGACAGTGGGTAACTTGCCATTAATTTTTATAACAAATATATTTCTCCATGTTTAATGCCTCAAATTTCAAGTAGGGGGTGAAATTACACTGTAAAAAAAATTGGGTCCATAATTTTAAAGGAAAGTAGTGATTTGGTCCAGCTGAAAAGGTTAAAAATTAGCACTTCGGAAGCTGTCAAAAGATTTCAAGACGCCCTAAACATAAAATTGTCCATATTTTGAGTGAGAGCCGATGAAGTTTTCTATAATTTTGAAATAATTTGTCCCAAAAGTAGTACAACACACTGTAAAAATTTAATTGAGAAAGCGCGGGTGGGATTTTTTTAATTTTGATTTATGTTCTTAAAGAAATGCACTACGGAATAATTGTGGTCTCGGACCTAAGTCATTCAAATTTTTTTTTAAATCCAATAGGATTATATAGCCTTCTGTTGGCCCCTCAAAATACACCTAAATAGACCACAAGAAGAAAAATAATAAGAAATGAGCAAAAACTTTGTTTAGGAGTCTTAATCATGTTAATACATTTTAGCAAGCATTATAATTACAAATTTTGTTATAGTCTGATTTTCTAATGCCGAATATGGAAAAGGCCGAGTTTGTTGTGTGCCGAGATGAGATGAGATACCATAATCAGGGATGATTCCAGGTGTTTTCAAATGGATCCCTTTAACATCAAATTGGGAATTTTTATCCAAATTGGGAATTTTTTATGCATACAACCTAAAAAGAAATAATATCATTTTCTGACCTATAAAAACGGAAAATGTATATTAAGTTTCACCTGTGCACTGATTGGAGAATTTATTGGATTCAGACCAGGGAAGTTGTATTACATGAATACCTTTGCACATGATGCACTATCATCTTAACTTTGGTAAACAAGGCATATATACCAGCTAACATAAACCTATGTCAAGCAGTTTAGCTATTTATTCGAATTTCAAATTATCTCAAATTATCTCATAATATATAAGATATCTTATATAACATATAAGATTTTTATAAGATATTTCATTTAAGATATGAGTTATCTTACATAATTTAATTTTTTAAATATATCTTATATATTATATGAGATATCTTATATATTATATGAGATATCTTATATATATAATAAGATATCTTATATATTTTATACAGTTAGCAGTTTAGCTATTTATTCGAATTTCAAATTATCTCAAATTATCTCATAATATATAAGATATCTTATATAACATATAAGATTTTTATAAGATATCTCATTTAATATATGAGATATCTTATATAATTTAACTTTTTAAAGCTATCTTATATATTATATGAGATATCTTAATTAACATGTTCTTGGATTAATTTGCACTTCTCATAAGTGCAAATTGGAACCACACTTTTTTTTGTCGTATAATCACCAAATTTGGCAATATAAATGTACCTCTGGGGATAAATAACACAATACAAAAAAAAATTTGGTGTGGCTCGCCCGGTTCGGCAACTGGAGTGAAAACAGTGACAAAATCCTGTAGGATATTTTTTTCTCCCATAGGATTTTTAAAAATCCTACAGGATTTTCAGAAATCCTATAGGATAAAGTCATAATCCCATAGGATATTTTTTATATCCTACAGGATATTTAAATCCTAAGGGATAATAAATCCCTTAGGAGAATAAAAATATCCTATAGGATATAGTTTCTCCCTTAGGATAAAAAAAATCCCTTAGGAAAAATAAAAGCATTTCCTATAGGATATTTTTTATCCTACAGGATATAAGTCTAATAAGATAATCCCATGGGATTAAAAATATCCGATAGGATTAATAAATATCCTAAGGGATTTCATTACAGAAAAAATATCCTGTGGGATAAAAAAGAATCCTAAGGGTAATAAATAAATCCTAAGGGAGATTAAAAATCCTGTGGGAGATCAAAGCAACACATAAGAGAGAAAAAATCCTATGGGAGAAAGAAATATCCTAAAGGAGAAATGAATATCCTATAGGAGAAATAAATATCCTATAGGAGAATGAAATATCTTATCAGAGATAAATCTATTTGTGAACAAAACCAAAGAACAGATAATAGTTTTATATGTTTTTGTAGTAAGTAAGGATATTATTTTATTGGACCAGACCAAATATTCCCAGATTTCATTGTTCAAGAATTGTTAATTTTTCTACCAATGACACAAATTCCCGATAATTTTACTTGGAGCTTGCATTGTGTTACTGCTACTGGTCCGTTTGTTATTTTATGTTTATTATTGCCATTTGCGTAGTTTCTTCTGTTACCTATTCCCACATCTGACTCGGGCTTCTTTTAAACCGAGTTTTCTCTTTTTTATGCATTGTGGTTGTTTATTCCTCATTTGCTAAAGGAATAGGGGCCGGTTGAGATATCAAAAGTCATGAATATACATTCATCGCCTGGTTCAAAGCAGAAACCTTTATCCTTTGGTAATATCATGTGGTTTTTTTTCAATTAAATTCAAAAGTGCATTCTAGTGTTTAGTGTAGCAATCATTTCACTGAACTGTTATACATTATTGTTTAGTGACCAAAAGAGGTCATCCTCCATGTGCGGAATTTTCTTTCTACATAGAGGACCCATCATTTTGAACTCATTAGGGTTCCTGTACTCACACGACTTGTTTTTTTTTTTTACTGAGACATGGCTGTGACACCATCTGAACAAAAACTGTGAATAAAATCAGAAGCAATTTTAAAACAACACATGGTGTTGGGGCTAAGAATACCACCAGCTTTTCATTGAAAGTAATGACAAGACAGAAACATGCGTCCAACGGGTATATCCAATACACTACAATTACTTTAACAACTTTGAAAATCGTACATAAGTGTTTTTGATTTTTATTAAATATAGCTTGCTTTCCGTGAAGATATTTTTATTGTGGAGATGCCTGAATAGATTTGCCAGTAGCCATACTTCTTCGATTGTGTCCTCAATATGCATGTAGTATTTGCAACTGAACATTTATATTAACTTTCAACAATAAATTCTTCAACAAAATTTGATAATAACTGAAATTTTATGGAACTAAAAACTAGATGATCTCAAGACAGTATTGTTCACATAGGTCTCTGACAAAAGACACATCAACACGTTAGGCTAGAATAACATTCGTAACTAAAACTTTCAAAAAAATCATTATTGCTGATAATTTCAGAGATTAAAAGGAGAAATCATTTTGCTTTTGTTTAATCCGCTTCCAAATTTGTTTTCGTGCGCATGGCTTTGATGGGCGCCAACTCTTAAGTTAGAATATGGTCAGCTTGTTAAAATGTTTATGTATTAAAAAGTTTTATCAAGAAAATGGAATAGAAATGTCGACAATAACAAATTGAGATATTATATGCTAAAAATAGATATAAATAAAGTCAGTGGTATGAGTGCTTATATTACAGTTGATTTGGCAATGGAGAAAAAATGTTCCTATCCATCAAAC
Organism: Mytilus galloprovincialis; assembly: GCA_037788925.1. NCBI lineage: Eukaryota > Metazoa > Mollusca > Bivalvia > Mytilida > Mytilidae > Mytilus > Mytilus galloprovincialis. The sequence continues at coordinate 76,864,362 of CM075339.1, read as the reverse complement.
TTTTAAAACTTTACACACTCTGTGTTCTCTTTGTTTGTTTTTTTACATAAACCTATGTCAATTTCAAAGTTGTGGTCCCTTACGCGAAATTTTGTTAAAATTTGAAGACTATTAAAAATTCAATAGGTCAAAGAACAACCTTCAACATTTGAGGCTTTTTATAGCCAAGGCTTCGTTTAGTTTAAACATATGTTATCTAAAAAAAAAAAAAAAAAAAAACAGCCTTCAACACGTAGCCTTGGAAATTAGAAAATTTGCAGTTAGAGGCCGCAAGAATAGTAACAGGTCTACCAATATTTACAAAAACTGAAACTTTATATTCTGAGGTTGGCTGGGAATCTCTTTTTGAAAGAACAAAGAGAAGAAAATTACAGATGTTTTAAAACATTTAAAACCCGGCCACGTTCACTTGTATTTTTTGTCTATCTAACGAGTTAAGCCTTTTTCAACTGATTTTTATAGTTCGTTCTTACTACTGAATCGTTTATTCCCTCTACTATACGAGAATGGAATAAACTTAATCCAAAAAATCGTAGTGTCGACTCTATTTCTAAATTTAAGAAAGAATTAAAAAACGATAGTCTATTATGTAAAACTGAAACGTTTTATTTGTACGGCCCAATGAAATTAAATATTATCTTAACGCAATTTCTATGTTCCGCTTCATTCTTAAACAATGACCTATTTAGAGCTAATATTATAAAGGATCCTTCTTGCCATTGTGGGTCCGATATTGAGGATGTCTACCATTACTTCTTCGTTTGCCCAAAATACACATTATACAGAAAAACCTTATTCCATAACCTTAACTGGCTGTCTGAAAACTTTGTTTTAGATACAAAACTATTAATTTGCGGACACTTAGAACTTTTGAACGAACAAAATATCCAAATTTTCAAACAAGTTCAAAATTTTATAAAAAGGTCAAACAGATTGCTTATGCCTTGACAGAGCGTTATTATTACTGACACGGAACGTCGTCGTTGTCATCAATTCACAAGTCATCGTCACAGAATTATACGACTTTTCAAACTTTCTTTTCCTCTTTTTACTTTCTCTCCTCTTTGTTCACCTATGAAAGCTAGTATTTATTTGTATAAACTATTTGTTTTGTGTGCATGTCCATTATATCATACAATTATTGTAACTTTATATTGTATTATGGAGAAGACTTCATAAGTATGATTTACTTGTGTCTAATCCATTTTTCTTTAATTCAGCAAATAAAATATGTCTAAACTAAACTGAGCCTTGTCTATAAAAAGCCTCAAATGACACATGAACAACCGTTCAAACAGGAAAACCAACGGTCGAATCTATAAGCGAAACTAGAATCACTTATGAACTATACATTAGCAAACGACACCCACTGAATAACAGATATCTGACATAGGACAGCTGCAAGCAAACAGTATAGGTGTATATGTTTAAAAGCCTTAAGTATACGGATAACTCAAAAGACTTACTAAGTTATAATGTTCTTAATGTTACCAGAACCGTATACATTGTATATATATGTTAATTAAGATATGATATTTCTAAAACAATTTCTCGTCCTAAATATGCATGAAATACTTGCCACTGGACATTAAGCAACCAACAATCAACCAATCAAATTGTGCTTTAAAAATTAATTAAACAATATAAACCACAATTGTGTTCATCACTTGTTGTCAGTTGTCTGTTTGTACAAAATATACTGATTCGTTTTTGTCCAGAAATATATCATTGAGACAAGTTCAAGTATGTAAATAAATGCATACGATATCGTGAGGTAGTTGAAATTATCCAGTAGAATCATTTTGTGTCCGTCGTCGTCTTTCATACATATCAAGTGTTGTATTCACTGTTAGCGTTAGGCATGGTCTCGAAATCATAGTCCCTATTTCGGTATTGACTAATCACGTAGGGGAAAAGGGAGGGGGGGGTCCACGGGTCAAACACCTTTTTCTTTATTAACAATAAACACTTTTTTTTTAAATTAAATAAACCGATGTATACTTCAGATGTTGAATCAAAAAAAGATTTTAAAAACAATAATAAATCTTAAATTCAAAAGTATTTTATGGTAAACATATTTAATGTTAATGCGGGGTTCACACATTGCCGATTATTGCTCCCGTTTGAGATCAGACAGCGATACGACACGAAAAGTGAAAAAGTCGGATTAGTATCCTCAATTATCTGGAATGTCCTATTATTGTCTGAACGCAGTCGTTTTAGTTCGTAACAAATTCCTACTGGTCGGGAAGGGTCCGAATAGTTCGGCAAAGCACCCCGACAGTTAGGTGCGTCCCGTAACATTCGGGGAAACTCAGCCCATTTTGTCTAGTCGGATTACAATCGTGCCTATGTCGTGGCAGATTCTGCTGTATCGGATCGAATTCTAACAATGGTCTGTGTATTCGGGACGGTGTCCTGTGAAACGGGAATGATCTGGAGAAGTCCCGACAATAACAGAATACAATACGACTGAGACCAGACAAAGCCGTTTGCAATGCGATAGAGCGGACCGTGATAGGATCACGTTCCGACAGTACCTGATCATCCCGATTATGCCGACAGTTTTCGAACGGATAACTTCCGTCAGCGTCGGTTCACTGTCTTGTCACTATCTGATCTCTGTCGGATTACATTCGGTAGAATCGGGACGCAGTCGTGACAGACTCGGTCGAATTTTACCTGGCGAAAGATACAAATCGAATTTCCATCCACGATTCACAGGATCTTGATCAGACTTTTGACAAATTTTAATCGGGAATGGTCCTGTCAAGGACGGCAGTAAAAATCGTGAATGTGTGACCCCAGCTTAAGGTTATATTCTATGCAGTTATGTAATTTGACACTTGTCTTACGGTTTCGCTACTTTCGACAAAATCTAAACATTGTTCAATAGGAAGTGTTTTTTTTCTCTTTATCGTGTCTAGATTGTTTTGCACATTCGTCTATACTTTTATATATGTTGTTGTTTGTAATTTGATAATAGTGTTCCAAAAACGCAAATAGCTGGGTGACAACTATTATTTGCTTATGATAATGTCTTGGGATGACTCCGGACTCCGGACCATTATTTGTTCGCTTTGAATTACACGGAATTTCTGCCAAAGCTTAGTGAGTATTATTAGAATGTAGGACAAAAAGTCACAGGACAAAAAGTCACAGACTAAAAGTCACCAAAAAAAGTCACAAGTCAAAGTCAGAATTCATTTTTCTGATTATTTTCTTTGGGTAAAAAACGCTTATTTCTAAAAAAATATGTTTGTATTGTTCTTGAACTATTATATATAAACCAACTTTGTAAACAACATGCATTTACCCAAAAAATATCAAAGATGATTAAATAATTATTGAAAACAAACAAAATATTTCAAGATATTTCTTTTACATATTCAAAAACTAATCAACATTTTATTTGTGACTTTTTGTCCTACCACTTTTGTGACTTTATGTGCTGTGACTTTCTGTCCGTTTACCTATTATTCAACCAGGTAAGTTTTCGCAAAAATGTGCTATCGAAAATACAGGTGAACGCATTAATTCGGCGCTAAAATGGTCTCTCGTGTCGGCGCTATTATGTCCTTTAGTAGTTAAATTTTTTCCTCCAAAAATCGAATTTCACGTTTCGGCATTTTCGTGCATTACTTTTCCGAAATGAGTAGATACCACTTTTCCGCATTTTACCTGTATTTCACCTGTAAAAAGTGATAAAAACGATATATATATAACTGAGCCTTACGGTCTTATTAGCTATAGCACCAGTTCGTAAAAATGACCGCGAACGAATTGAATTCGTATGTCCGAACAGTTTGTCAAGTATGGTAGAGAAGAGATTACGAGGTTAGACTTCATAAAGTCAGTTGGCTATAAGTTTTACGCTTTGACCAATATGCATGTAAATTGGCTAAATTTACTGTAAAATAGTTTACTGCCGTTTTCTGTTTTATCTGCATGCATAATTTTATATAAACTTTTAGCGCTGAATATTGACTTTAATATTTGAATTTGATGTGACTTACTGTACATCCTTTTCCATGTTTTAGGGGGGGGGGGGGGGGGTTGTTGGTGTGTGAGGGGGGTATGTCTTGTTTAATCGTAGAGAGACTTTATGATTGTAACTTTTCTGAAAATAAAAAAAATTGAAAAAGATAAAAACAAAAACAAACAAAAAAAACATCTCGATAGCTACAGATAAAAACGTAAAGTTACAAAATAAAAATAGCTCGTTGGTGTAATTTAAAAAGACTAAATATTGATTTTAGTTATTGAACTTGAATAAGAATTTGTAACATTTATCCCACCTAGGACACCTCTTAAAAAAGATGACTGGTAATGCTTTACAAATTTAACGAGGCAGTTTCTGAGACATGGAACATTCTGTATAGGTAGTGATTTACTTTGACATGTTTGGGTATTACAGCAGCGTTACATGTATATTACTTGTATATGGTAAGGTATACATGTATATATCTATTCCGAATTTCGTGACAATTAGGTTTTATTACATTCACAATTCTGCAATTTCTGTATTCCAAATTCACATTTTTTTTCAAACCAAATATCATTGATGATATGTAATTTTTGAAGGAAACAATTTTGACTATCAAACTGATTTCGTTGTTACTATTATATGTATTAAGTCATTGAAATTAAAAAAAAAAACAAATCATACGGCTTGTCCACGAAGAACTGAAGCCGATATTATGGAGTATTATATGAATTGCATGGATGTAATAAAACAATCCAGTTAAGTGGTATAAGTTAAGGTCCCTCTTAAATCATGAATGGTCATGCTATAAAATCGGGAGAGTTTCTTTGACATGGTATACATTCTGTTGTGATTCACATTGATATTTCCGGGTGTTACAGAGCTACATGCATGCTACCCGTAGATGATAAAATGCAGTCCCATAAGATCTTGCGTATAGAGGTTCACGTTAATATTGGTACTTAAAACGGGTCTCTAAAAACACCGCAAAGGACCTCCTTTGTGCACAAAGGAGCACTAAGGACCCCAAAGAAGTTTGATAAGTGCACAAAGGACATAAAATTCCCCTTAAATCATATAAATATTAATAATCCTGAAGAAAAATGTAAAAAAAAATAAACAATTTCAATAACAATTGCGATTTTTATAATGTACGATTTGGTGTTATCACCGGTATCGGTTCGGAACCGACTTTATATCCGGGCTATGTTATTGCTCATGTGTGTGAATTTTTAAATAGTAATGATATAATAAAATGATAAAAAAAAGTCAATAATTATTCTTAAAATTGTGTTGTTGTAATATTTTTTAAGATAAGAAACTTTACCAAAACTTCAAAAATTATGTAAGAATACCGATCTTTTGCTGTTGTTTTATTTTTATTTATTTCGCCTTTCATCGTCAGCATGCTTTCTTATGCATGGTAATATGTATTGCTATGACGAAAACGTTTGTAAAGGCGCAAAGGGAACGGTATGGCAATAATTCTAAAGGAAACCAGCTGCTCCGCAGGGCGCAGCTTTGTACGACCGCAGAGTTCGAGCCCTGAACATTGGGGCAAGTATGGCCACAACATTCAAGCTTGACGACGACGACGCCAACGTGATACCGATATACGACCAAAAAAATTTAAATTTTTGCGGTCGTATAAAAAGGAAGTTGAATTTATCGTACACTTTATTTTATCAAACTTAATTCTGCACAAAAACAAAGTATTACCGAACTTTTCTTACATGACGATTTTTAAATTGCTTTAACGAAAACGTTTCTAAGACACAAAGGGAACAGTATAGGATTTATTCTAAAGGTAGGAAATTGGTATGAATTTTCAATCCGTTATTTTATTCTTCACAAAACAAAGTATAATGCACCGACTTTTTTTTAACTGCCGAATTATATGTTTAGATTATTAATAAAAAATAAGGAAAAGTTTATAATTTCCATAGAAATGCTGCTGAAAATAAAATATATAATGAGAAATAAATTGCTCTGGTAGTAAAAATAATTTTAAAGATACTTGAAAAAAATATACCTGATAAATAAACCTGACACGTAATTGTATTGAAATTGAGTCATATTGAATTTGTATAGCTTTAAGTGTTTCAGTGATAGCTTTTTGTTTTCTTTAAAAAAAAAAACTCGTTTTAATGTCCAGTCTGTATTTTTATGTTTGTGTTTTCTCAATATTTTTCAATACATAAATGTATAACTAAGTAAAAATTAAATCTTATAGAAAAAGGGCCGTAATCTTATGCATATCCGTACCGATTACAGACACGGTTTCGTAAATCTTCAACTTTATACCAATTTAACTCAAGTATTTAAATGAAAATCAATATTTTTTTCGTCAGAAATCCCTTGTACCCCATCCTTTAAACAACTTCAGGTCCTTTGTGCTCTTTTCAAACTTCTTTGGGGTCCTTAGTGCTCTTTTGTGCTCCTTTGTGCACAAAGGAGGTCCTTTGCGGTGTTTTTAGAGACCGACTTAAAACTTCTTTTTTCAATCATTCAGTTATTTTCTCTCGTGTAAATAGCCAAATTCTAATTATAGCACTTGATTTTTAATGTTCCCAAGAATAGTTCTTCCTTTAAAAATTACCCGTTGTAATTCAATACAAAAATATTTTGGTTTTATAACTTCTTCTTAAGATTTGTAAATTTGAACATCATTTATCATTTTATGACATCGAATTTAACCATTCTAAATGTATATGTTCAAAATTATTATTTGGTAAACATCGGACCTTACCCTAAATATAATTCAATATTTCACAACGATCTATTTGTATTTGCCAACGTCTTTAATATGCAATTTAACTTGTGTATTGAACTCGACTTTATTACTTATTGTCCATTCGAAATGACAGTCACACCTGACACGTGTACCCTAATGTGAGAATAATACACACATCGCATAGTTAAAGATAGTAAAAGGCAAATACTAAGCTTAATTTGAAGATTTACTTCATTTGTCCACCATATATGTCGAGAAATCAAATATTAAAACAAAAAATAAAGATTTAATTTTTAACAAGGATCTCTAGTTTAGAATTTCACTTTACCTTAGTTACTTTCATGGAACATCCTGATCAACAAGAAATTAATGATACATTTTGCAAGATTTGAGAGACTAAGATAGCCATAAAGCAGTAAATGTAAGTTATAAAAAATGTAGTATAGACCTAAACACATTTTTTTTCATTTCCCTTCAGCCGAGATTTTTTCAAAGAAAAAAAATCAGGAATCTAATGAATTGATAAAAAAGAACCATTTCAAGTAAAAGATGAATGTTGTACGAATTTAAGACTTTTAAAATGCAACTTCGTAAAAAAGTAATATATTAAAGAAATATTTTAGTGGTAAGTAGGATAACGTTTGAAATTTATGGATGAAACGGAAAGCGGGGAGGTGGGGGTGGAGATACAATTAATTTTATAATAAACAGGCTGTGATCTTTAATTTTGATGAAAAAATACAGGATGTGCCATTCCATCCCCCCATCCCACCTTAAAAAATCGTAAAAATCGCACGTTTGTTGCCAAATACATGAATTTAATATTCAGTAGTGGGGGTCCCGGGGTTGGAACAACCCTTTTTTGGATGATCAATGCATTTAAATTGGACATAAAGTTGGACCCCACCCTTGTTTTGTCCTGGATTTTGACCTGGATCCGTCACTGATATAAATTCGATAACAATATAAACGTTTCAAAAGAATGCATTTCCTACTTTAATAGTACATGAAATGTTTATAAAAAATGTTTTTGTCTTATTATATATATTCAGGCATATACTTTAATTTTTTTTTTAATTCATGATCGGGAATAAACACGTGTTACATTATGATTCAATCGCAGCTTACCGCCCAAAATTGATGACATAAGTTGAATGATTTTCTTCTAGATTTGCTGCTTATTTGGACGTGTATTACATGAACACTTTTTGTTTATAGGGATTTTATCTTACGATAAGATTTGAATTTTATTTACTTATTTCCTGTCTTATTAGGTCTTTCCACCTTTCCGTGGAAAGACCTATTGGATTTCTTCTGATTATTATTAGGTCTTTCCACTTTTCCGTGGAAAGACCTATATGTTTTGTTCTGATTATTATTATTATTATTAGGTCTTTCCACTTTTCCGTGGAAAGACCTATAGGTTTTGTTCTGATTATTAGGTCTTTCAACCTTTCTGTTGAAAGACCTATTGTATTTGTTCTGATTATTATTATTATTAGGTCTTTCAACCTTTCTGTTGAAAGACCTATTGTATTCGTTCTGATTATTATTATTATTATTATTAGGTCTTTCAACCTTTCAGGTGAAAGACCTATAGGGTTTGTTCTGATTATTATTATTATTATTTTTTTTTTTTTTTTTCTTCCGCCAACTTTTTTTTCCTTCGCTGTTTTTTTGTTTCACAAGATGTCGCTTAGATATTTGATATATGATATCGAACAGTTAATGCGCTTCTGAAACTGACACCGCGTAACAAAAACCTTTGCCTTGTAAGAGTTATCTCCCCAAACACTGTTTTTCTTGTGGCCACTACTACTTCGCAACCGTATAAGAAACCGACAAATTTATTTTTCCAAATTGCTCGTTATATCCTTAGGATGTTCTGTTTCATTTCAACGGAAGCTATCCGGAGACTCCATATCAGAGTTATCCCCCCTTTTATATATGATATCAGTGATATGCATTTCTAACTGGTAAACTATAAGTGATAGAGACCTAGGGTCTTTTGATTTAAAATCCTTGGTCCAAAAAAATGAAAATTAGGTCAAGGTCAAAGGTCAAGGTCAAATTCTTAATTTTGATTTTGGCTTATTTTCACCTTTTTTCATTAACCTTATAAGATATCGACAATTTTTTTTTACTAAATTGTTAGTTGCGACATGCCGTAACTTATAAATTTTGGTTGTGAGGGTGCGTAAACAATAAAAGGGAGATTTCGCCCCTCTTATATTAAGAATTATGCGTAAAGTGATTTTACACATGAACCATACATATTAAGGAACTAGTGTCTTTTTATTTGAGATGTTTAGTCTATGACCTTGAAATTGAGGTCAAGGTCATAGGTTAATTGGACGTTCTAGATTTTGACCTTTGCTTAAAATTCATATTTATACATCATTAAGCCATAGGAACTGACATTTTCAACTGAATTTTAATATTTTCATATCTAAATAGATCCTTATTGGTTGAAAGACCTTCAATTGTTCTTTGAACAATTGGTTTTTAATTATTATTATTATTATTATTTTTATTTTTTTTCTTCCGCCAACTTTTTTTTCCTTCGCTGTTTTTTTGTTTCACAAGATGTCGCTTAGATATTTGGTATATGATATCGAACAGTTTATGCGCTTCTGAAACTGACACCGCGTAAAAAAAACCTTTACCTTGTAAGAGTTATCTCCCCGAACACTGTTTTTCTTGTGGCCACTAAGGCTTCGCAACCGTAAAAGAAACCGTCAAATTTATTTTTCCAAATTGCTCGTTATATCCTCAGGATGATCTGTTTTATTTTGACCGAAGCCATCCGGAGACTCCATATGAGAGTTATCCCCCCTTTTATATATGATATAAGTGATATGCATTTCTAACTGGTAAACCATAAGTGATAGAGACCTAGGGTCTTTAGATTTAAGATCCTTGATCCAAAAAAATGAAAATTAGGTCAAGGTCAAAGGTCAAGGTCAAATTCAAAATTTTGATTTTGGCTTATTTTCACTTATTTTCATTAACTTTATAAGATTTCGACAAATTATTTTTACCAAATTGTTAGTTGCGACATGTTGTAACTTATAAATTTTGATTGGAAGGGTGCGTAGACCATAAATGGGAGTTTTTGCCCCTCTTATATTTAGAATTATGCGTAAGGTGATATAACTCATGAACCATACATAATACAAACCTAGGGTCTGTAGTTTTGTGATCCTTGGTTTATGACCTTGAAATTGAGGTCAAGGTCATAGGTTAATTGGACGTTCTAGATTTTGACCTTTGCTCCAAATTCATATTTTCATATCATAAAGCCAAAGCAACTGACATTTTCAACTGTCTCTTAATATTTTCACATCAAAATAGATCCTTATTGGTTGAAAGACCTTCAATTGTTCTTTGAACAATTGGTTTTTAATTATTATTAGGTCTTTCAACCTTTCAGGTGAAAGACCTATAGGGTTTGTTCTGATTATTAGGTCTTTCAACCTTTCTGTTGAAAGACCTATTGTATTTGTTCTGATTATTATTATTATTATTATTATTATTATTATTATTATTATTTTTTTTTTTTTTTTTCTTCCGCCAACTTTTTTCCCTTCGCTGTTTTTTTGTTTCACAAGATGTCGCTTAGATATTTGGTATATGATATCGAACAGTTAATGCGCTTCTGAAACTGATACCGCGTAACAAAAACCTTTACCTTGTAAGAGTTATCTCCCCGAACACTGTTTTTCTTGTGGCCACTAAGGCTTCGCAACCGTATAAGAAACCGACAAATTTATTTTTCCAAATTGCTCGTTATATCCTCAGGATGTTCTGTTTCATTTTGACCGAAGCTATACGGAGACTCCATATGAGAGTTATCCCCCCTTTTATATATGATATAAGTGATATGCATTTCTAACTGGTAAACCATAAGTGATAGAGACCTAGGGTCTTTTGATTTAAGATCCTTGTTCCAAAAAAATGAAAATTAGGTCAAGGTCAAAGGTCAAGGTCAAATTCTAAATTTTTATTTTTACTTATTTTCACTTATTTCAATTACTTAATAAGATTTTGACAAATTATTTTTACTAAATTGTTAGTTGCGACATGTCGTTACTTATATATTTTGGTTACAAGGGTGCGTAGACAATAAATGGGAGTTTTCGCCCCTCTTATATTTAGAATTATGCGTAAAGTGATATTACTCATGAACCATACATAATACAGACCTAGGGTCTTTTGATTTTGGATCCTATGTTTATGACCTTGAAATTGAGGTCAAGGTCATAGGTTAATTGGACGTTCTAGATTTTGACCTTTGGTCGAAATTCATATTTATACATCATAAAACCATAGTAACTGACATTTTCAACTGAATCTTAATATTTTCATATCAAAATACATCCTAATTGGTTGAAAGACCTTCAATTGTTCTTTGAACAATTGGTTTTTAATTATTATTATTATTTTTTTTTTTTTTTTTCTTCCGCCAACTTTTTTTTCCTTCGCTGTTTTTTTGTTTCACAAGATGTCGCTTAGATATTTGGTATATGATATCGAACAGTTAATGCGCTTCTGAAACTGACACCGCCTAACAAAAACCTTTACCTTGTAAGAGTTATCTCCCCAAACACTGTTTTTCTTGTGGCCACTACTACTTCGCAACCGTATAAGAAACCGACAAATTTATTTTTCCAAATTGCTTGTTATATCCTTAGGATGTTCTGTTTCATTTCAACGGAAGCTATCCGGAGACTCCATATGAGAGTTATCCCCCCTTTTATATATGATATCAGTGATATGCATTTCTAACTGGTAAACTATAAGTGATAGAGACCTAGGGTCTTTTGATTTAAGATCCTTGGTCCAAAAAAATGAAAATTAGGTCAAGGTCAAAGGTCAAGGTCAAATTCTTAATTTTGATTTTGGCTTTTTTTCACCTTTTTTCATTAACCTTATAAGATATTGACAATTTTTTTTTACTAAATTGTTAGTTGCGACATGTCGTAACTTATAAATTTTGGTTGTGAGGGTGCGTAAACAATAAAAGGGAGTTTTCGCCCCTCTTATATTAAGAATTATGCGTAAAGTGATTTTACTCATGAACCATACATATTAAGGAACTAGTGTCTTTTTATTTGAGATGTTTAGTCTATGACCTTGAAATTGAGGTCAAGGTCATAGGTTAATTGGACGTTCTAGATTTTGACCTTTGCTTAAAATTCATATTTATACATCATTAAGCCATAGGAACTGACATTTTCAACTGAATTTTAATATTTTCATATCTAAATAGATCCTTATTGGTTGAAAGACCTTCAATTGTTCTCTGAACAATTGGTTTTTAATTATTATTATTTTTATTTTTTTTCTTCCGCCAACTTTTTTTTCCTTCGCTGTTTTTTTGTTTCACAAGATGTCGCTAAGATATTTGGTATATTATATCGAACAGTTAATGCGCTTCTGAAACTGACACCGCGTAACAAAAACCTTTACCTTGTAAGAGTTATCTCCCCGAACACTGTTTTTCTTGTGGCCACTAAGGCTTCGCAACCGTATAAGAAACCGACAAATTTAGTTTTCCAAATTGCTCGTTATATCCTCAGGATGTTCTGTTTCATTTTGACCGAAGCTATCCGGAGACTCCATATGAGAGTTATCCCCCCTTTTATATATGATATAAGTGATATGCATTTCTAACTGGTAAACCATAAGTGATAGAGACCTAGGGTCTTTTGATTTTAGATCCTTGGTCCAAAAAAATGAAAATTAGGTCAAGGTCAAAGGTCAAGGTCAAATTTTAAATTTTGATTTTTGCTTATTTTTACTTATTTTCAATTACTTAATAAGATTTGGACAAATTATTTTTACTAAATTGTTAGTTGCGACATGTCGTAACTTATAAATTTTGGTTACAAGGGTGTGTAGACAATAAATGGGAGTTTTCGCCCCTCTTATATTTAGAATTATGCGTAAAGTGATATTACTCATGAACCATACATAATACAGACCTAGGGTCTTTTGATTTGGGATCCTATGTTTATGACCTTGAAATTGAGGTCAAGGTCATAGGTAAATTGGACGTTCTAGATTTTGACCTTTGGTCGAAATTCATTTTTATACATCATAAAGCCATAGGAACTGACATTTTCAACTGAATCTTTATATTTTCATATCAAAATACATCCTTATTGGTTGAAAGACCTTCAATTGTTCTTTGAACAATTGGTTTTTAATTATTAGGTCTTTCAACCTTTCAGGTGAAAGACCTATAGGGTTTGTTCTGATTATTATTATTATTATTATTATTATTATTATTATTATTATTTTTTTTTTTTTTTTTCTTCCGCCAACTTTTTTTTCCTTCGCTGTTTTTTAGTTTCACAAGATGTCGCTTAGATATTTGGTATATGATATCGAACAGTTAATGCGCTTCTGAAACTGACACCGCGTAACAAAAACCTTTACCTTGTAAGAGTTATCTCCCCAAACACTGTTTTTCTTGTGGCCACTACTACTTCGCAACCGTATAAGAAACCGACAAATTTATTTTTCCAAATTGCTCGTTATATCCTTAGGATGTTCTGTTTCATTTCAACGGAAGCTATCCGGAGACTCCATATGAGAGTTATCCCCCCTTTTATATATGATATCAGTGATATGCATTTCTAACTGGTAAACTATAAGTGATAGAGACCTAGGGTCTTTTGATTTAAGATCCTTGGTCCAAAAAAATTAAAATTAGGTCAAGGTCAAAGGTCAAGGTCAAATTCCAAATTTTGATTTTGGCTTATTTTCACTTTTTTTCATTAATTTTATAAGATATCGACAATTTTTTTTTACTAAATTGTTAGTTGCGACATGTCGTAACTTATAAATTTTGGTTGCGAGGGTGCGTCAACAATAAAAGGGAGTTTTCGCCCCTCTTATATTAAGAATTATGCGTAAAGTGATTTTACTCATGAACCATACATATTAAGGAACTAGTGTCTTTTTATTTGAGATGTTTAGTCTATGACCTTGAAATTGAGGTCAAGGTCATAGGGTAATTGGACGTTCTAGATTTTGACCTTTGCTTAAAATTCATATTTATACATCATTAAGCCATAGGAACTGACATTTTCAACTGAATTTTAATATTTTCATATCTAAATAGATCCTTATTGGTTGAAAGACCTTCAATTGTTCTTTGAACAATTGGTTTTTAATTATTATTATTATTTTTTTTTTTTTTTTTTTTCCGCCAACTTTTTTTTCCTTCGCTGTTTTTTTGTTTCACAAGATGTCGCTTAGATATTTGGTATATGATATCGAACAGTTAATGCGCTTCTGAAACTGACACCGCATAACAAAAACCTTTACCTTGTAAGAGTTATCTCCCCAAACACTGTTTTTCTTGTGGCCACTACTACTTCGCAACCGTATAAGAAACCGACAAATTTATTTTTCCAAATTGCTCGTTATATCCTTAGGATGTTCTGTTTCATTTCAACGGAAGCTATCCGGACACTCCATATGAGAGTTATCCCCCCTTTTATATATGATATCAGTGATATGCATTTCTAACTGGTAAACTATAAGTGATAGAGACCTAGGGTCTTTTGATTTAAGATCCTTGGTCCAAAAAAATGAAAATTAGGTCAAGGTCAAAGGTCAAGGTCAAATTCTTAATTTTGATTTTGGCTTATTTTCACCTTTTTTCATTAACCTTATAAGATATCAACAATTTCTTTTTACTAAATTGTTAGTTGCGACATGTCGTAACTTATAAATTTTGGTTGCGAGGGTGCGTAAACAATAAAAGGGAGTTTTCGCCCCTCTTATATTAAGAATTATGCGTAAAGTGATTTTACTCATGAACCATACATATTAAGGAACTAGTGTCTTTTTATTTGAGATGTTTAGTCTATGACCTTGAAATTGAGGTCAAGGTCATAGGTAAATTGGACGTTCTAGATTTTGACCTTTGCTTAAAATTCATATTTATACATCATTAAGCCATAGGAACTGACATTTTCAACTGAATTTTAATATTTTCATATCTAAATAGACCCTTATTGGTTGAAAGACCTTCAATTGTTCTTTGAACAATTGGTTTTTAATTATTATTATTTTTTTTTTTTTTTTTTTTCTTCCGCCAACTTTTTTTCCTTCGCTGTTTATTTGTTTCACAAGATGTCGCTTAGATATATGGTATATGATATCGAACAGTTCATACGCTTTTGAAACCGACACTGCGTAACAAAAAACTTTACGTTGTAAGAGTTATCTCCCCAAACACTGTTTTTCTTGTGGCCACTACTCCTTCGCAACCGTAAAAGATTACGACAAATTTATTTTACCAAATTGCTCGTTATATCCTCAGGATGTTCTGTTTGATTTTGACCGAAGCTATACGGAGACTCCATATGAGAGTTATCCCCCCTTTTGTATATGATATAAGTGATTTGCATTTCTAACTGGTAAACCATAAGTGATAGAGATCTAGGGTCTTTTGATTTAAGATCCTTGGTCCAAAAAAATGAAAATTAGGTCAAGGTCAAAGGTCAAGGTCAAATTCTAAATTTTGAATTTGGCTTATTTTCACTTATTTTCATTAACTTTATAAGATTTCGAAAAATTATTTTTATTAAATTGTTAGTTGCGACATGTTGTAACTTATAAATTTTGATTGGAAGGGTACGTAGACAATAAATGGGAGTTTTTGCCCCTCTTATATTTAGAATAATGCGTAAAGTAATATTACTCATGAACCATACATAATACATACCTAGGGTCTTTTGATTTGGGATCCTTGGTTTATGACCTTGAAATTGAGGTCAAGGTCATAGGTTGATTGGACGTTCTAGATTTTGACCTTTGCTTGAAATTCATATTTTTATATCATAAAACAATAGCAAGTGACATTTTCAACTGAATCTTAATATTTTCATATCATAATTTTGAATTTGTTCTGATTATTAGGTCTTTCAACCTTTCAGGTGAAAGACCTATTGTTTTTGTTCTGATTATTATTTTTTTTTTTCTTCCGCCAAATTTTTTTTTCCTTCACTGTTTTTTTGTTTCCCAAGATGTCGCTTAGATATATGGTATATGATATCGAACAGTTAATACGCTTCTGAAACTGACACCGCGTAACAAAAAACTTTACCCTGTAAGAGTTATCTCCCCGAACACTGTTTTTCTTGTGGCCACTACTCCTTCGTAACCGTAAACGATTACGACAAATTTATTTTACCAAATTGCTCGTTACATCCTAAGGATGTTCTGTTTCATTTTGACCGAAGCTATCAGGAGACTCCATATGAGAGTTATCCCCCCTTTTATATATGATATAAGTGAAATGCATTTCTAACTGGTAAACTATAAAGGATAGATTCCTAGGGTCTTTTGATTTAAGATCCTTGGTCCAAAAAAATGAAAATTAGGTCAAGGTCAAAGGTCAAGGTCAAATTCTAAATTTTGATTTCGGCTTATTTTCACTTATTTTCATTAACTTTATAAGTTTTCGACAAATTATCTTTACTAAATTGTTAGTTGCAACATGTCGTAACTTATAAATTTAGATTGGAAGGGTGCGTAGACAATAAATGGGAGTTTATGTCCCTCTTATATTTAGAGTTTAGCGTAAAGTGATATTGCTCATGAACCATACATAATACAGACCTAGGGTCTTTTGATTTAGGTTCCTTGGTTTATGACCTTGAAATTGAGGTCAAGGTCATAGGTAAATTGGACGTTCTAGATTTTGACCTTTGTTTGAAATTCATATTTTTATATCATAAATACATAGCAACTGACATTTTCAACTGAATCTTAATATTTTCATATCAAAATAGATCCTTATTGGTTGAAAGACCTTCAATTGTTCTTTCAACAATTGGTTTTTAATTAGGTCTTTCCACTTTTCCGTGGAAAGACCTATTGAATTTGTTCTGATTATTATTATTTTTTTTTTTTTTTTTTTTTTTTCTTCCGCCTAATTTTTTTCTTGCGTAGTATTGATGTTTCAAAAGATGTCGCTTAGATATTTGGAATATGATGTCGTATAGTTTATATGCTTTAAAAATTTACAACGACATAACAAAAAACTTTACGTTGTAAGAGTTATCTCTCCAAACACTGTTTTTCTTGTGGCCACTACTCCTTCGCAACCGTAAAAGATTACGAAAAATTTATTTTACCAAATCGCTCGTAATATCTTAAGGATTAGGCAATTCATTTGGACTGAAGCTTTCCAGAGACTCCATATGAGAGTTATTTCCCCTTATGCATATGATATAAATGATTTGCATTTCTAACTTGTAAACCATAAGTGATAGAGACATAGGGTCTTTTGATTTAAGGTCCTTCGTCCCAAAAAATGAAAATGAGGTCAAGGTCAAAGGTCAAGGTCATATTCTAAATTTTGATTTTGGCTTATTTTCACCTATTTTCATATATCGTATGACATATCGACAAATAATTTTTCATAAATTGTTAGTTGCGACATGTCCTTACTTGTATATTTTGGTTGAAAGGGTGCGTAGACAATAAATGGGACTTTTTGCGTATCTTAAATTTAGAATTACGCATCAAGTGATATTACTCTTTAACCAAACATATTAAAGACCTAGGGTCTTTTGATTTAAGGTCCTTGGTTTGTGACCTTGAAATTGAGGTCAAGGTCATAGGTTAATAGGACGTTCTAGATTTTGACCTTTGCTTTAAATTCATATTAATACATCACAAAGCCATAGGAACTAACATTTTAAACTGATTTTTCATATTTCAATATCAAAATAGATTTTTACTAGTGGAAAGACCTTCAATTGTTCTCTGAACAATTGGTTTTTAATTATTATTATTTTTTTTTTTTTTTTTCTTCCGCCTAAATTTTTTTCTTGCGTAGTATTGATGTTTCAAAAGATGTCGCTTAGATATTTGGAATATGATGTCGTATTGTTTATACGCTTTAAAAATTTACAACTGCGTAACAAAATACTTTACGTTGTAAGAGTTATCTCCCCAAACACTGTTTTTCTTGTGGCCACTACTCCTTCGCAACCGTAAAGGATTACGACAAATTTATTTTACCAAATTGCTCGTTACTTCTTCAGGATTAGGATATTCATTTGGACTGAAGCTATCCAGAGACTCCATATGAGAGTTATTTCCCCTTATGCATTTGATATAAGTGATATGCGTTTCTAACTGGTAAACCATCAGTGATATAGGCCTAGGGTCTTTGGAATTAAGTCCCTTGGTCCAAAAAAATGAAAATAAGGTCAAGGTCAAAGGTCAAGGTCATATTCTAAATTTTGATTTTGGCTTATTTTCTCTCATTTTCAACAACTGTGAAAGATAATGACAATTTATTTTTACTAAATTGTGAGTTGCGACATGTTGGATCTTATAAATTTTGGTTGGAAGGGTGCGTAAACAATAAATGACAGTTTTTGCCCATTTTATATTTAAAATCATGCCTAAAGTGATATAACTCATTAACCATACATATTACAGACCTAGGGTCTTATTATTTGAGGTCCTTGGTTGGTGACCTTGAAATTGAGGTCAAGGTCAAAGGTTAATAGGACGTTCTAGATTTTGACCGTTGCTTTAAAGTCATATTTATACATTATAAAGTCATAGGAACTGACATTTTAGATTGGTTTTAAATATTTTGATTATAAAATAGATATTTACTTGTGGAAAGACCCTCAATTGTTCTTTGAACAATTGGTTTTTAATTATTATTAGGTCTTTCCACCTTTCCGTGGAAAGACCTATTGTATTTGTTCTGATTATTATTATTATTATTATTATTATTTTTTTTTTTTTTTTTCTTCCGCCCAATTTTTTTCTTGCGTAGTATTGTTGTTTCATAAGATGTCGCTTAGATATTTGGATTATGATATCATGTAGTTTGTACGCTTTAAAAACTGACAACGGCGTAACAAAATACTTTACGTTGTAAGAGTTATCTCCCCAAACACTGTTTTTCTTGTGGCCACTACTCCTTCGCAACCGTATAAGAAACCGACAAATTTATTTTTCCAAATTGCTCGTTATATCCTTAGGATGTTCTGTTTCATTTCAACCGAAGCTATCCAGAGACTCCATATGAAAGTTATCCCCCCTTTTATATATGATATCAGTGATATGCATTTCTAACTGGTAAACTATAAGTGATAGAGACCTAGGGTCTTTTGATTTAAGATCCTTGGTCCAAAAAAATGAAAATTAGGTCAAGGTCAAAGGTCAAGGTCAAATTCTAAATTTTGATTTTGGCTTATTTTCACCTTTTTTCATTAACCTTATAAGATATCGACAATTTTTTTTTACTAAATTGTTAGTTGCGACATGTCGTAACTTATAGATTTTGGTTCCAAGGGTGCGTAAACAATAAAAGGGAGTTTTCGCCCCTCTTATATTAAGAATTATGCGTAAAGTGATTTTACTCATGAACCATACATATTAAGGATAGTGTCTTTTTATTTGAGATGTTTAGTCTATGACCTTGAAATTGAGGTCAAGGTCATAGGTCAATTGGACGTTCTAGATTTTGACCTTTGCTTAAAATTCATATTTATACATCATTAAGCCATAGGAACTGACATTTTCATCTGAATTTTAATATTTTCATATCTAAATAGATCCTTATTGGTTGAAAGACCTTCAATTGTTCTTTGAACAATTGGTTTTTAATTATTTTTTTTTTTCTTCCGCCTAATTTTTTTCTTGCGTAGTATTGTTGTTTAATAACCTGTCGCTTAGATGTTTGGAATATGATATTGTATAGTTTATACGCTTCAAATATTTACAACCGCGTAACAAAATACTTTACGTTGTATGAGTTATCTCCCCGAACACTGTTTTTCTTGTGGCCACTACTCCTTCGCAACCGTAAAAGATTACGACAAATTTATTTTACCAAATTGCACGTTACATCTTTAGGATAAGAATATTCATTTGGACCGAAGCTATACTGAGACTCCATATGAGAGTTATTCCCCCTTTTTTATTTGATTCAAGTGAAATGCATTTTCAACTGATGAACCGTAAGTGAAAGAGACCTAGGGTCTTCAGATTTGAGGTACTTGGTCCAAAAAATTAAAATGAGGTCAAGGTCAAAGGTCAAGGTCATATTTGAAATTTTGATTTTGGCTTATTTTCACTAATTTTCAAATACCGTATGACATATCGACAAATAATTTTTCATAAATTGTTAGTTGCGACATGTCCTTACTTGTATATTTTGGTTGAAAGGGTGCGCATACAATAAATGGGAGTTTTTGTCCGTCTTACATTTAGAATTACGCGTAAAGTGGTATTACTCATTAACCAAACATATTAAAGACCTAGGGTCTTTTGATTTAAGGTCCTTGGTTTGTGACCTTGAAATTGAGGTCAAGGTCATAGATTAATAAGACGTTCTAGATTTTGAACTTTGCTTTAAATTCATATAAATACATCATAAAGCCATAGGAACTAACATTTTAAACTGATTTTTCATATTTCAATATCAAAATAGATCTTTACTAGTGGAAAGACCTTCAATTGTTCTCTGAACAATTGGTTTTTAATTATTATTTTTTTTTTTTTTTTTTTTCTTCCGCCTAATTTTTTTCTTGCGTAGTATTGATGTTTCAAAAGATGTCGCTTAGATATTTGGAATATGATATCGTAAAGTGTATGCGCTTTTAAAACTGACAACTGCGTAACCAAATACTTTGCGTTGTAAGAGTTATCTCCCCAAACACTGTTTTTCTTGTGGCCACTACTCCTTCGCAACCGTAAAAGATTACGACAAATTTATTTTACCAAATTGCTCGTTACATCTTCAGGATTAGGCAATTCATTTGGACCGAAGCTTTCCAGAGACTCCATATGAGAGTTATTTCCCCTTATGTAAATGATATAAGTCATATGCATTTCTAACTGGTAAACCATAAGTGATAGAGACCTAGGGTCTTCAGATTTGAGGTCCTTGGTCCAAAAAAATGAAAATGAGGTCAAGGTCAAAGGTCATGTTCTAAATTTTGATTTTTGCTTATTTTCACTGATTTTCAAATACCGTATGACATATCGACAAATAATTTTTCATAAATTGTTATTTGCGACATGTCCTTACTTGTATATTTTGGTTGAAAGGGTGCGCAAATAATAAATTAGGTCCGAGTACACAGTTATCGTCCTTTGATTTTTGTTGTCCACGAATATAGTCCTTAGTGTGGACAGTGTGTTACTTGCCAATTTTTGTTATACCCCTTCCAAATTAATTTCTCCATGTTTTATGCCTCATATAGCAAGTTGGGGGGTGAAATGACACTGTAAAAAAATTTGGGTCATAAATATTAATGTAAAGTAGTGATTAGGTCCAGCTGAAAAAGGTCAAAAATTAGCACTTCGGAAGCTGTCAAAAGATTTCAAGACCCCCTTAACATAAGATTGTCCATATTTTGAGTTAGAGCTGATGAAGTTTTCTATAATTTTGATATAATTTGTCCCAAAAGTAGTACAACACACTGTAAAAATATTATTGAGAAAGCGCAAGTGGGATTTTTTTAATTTTCATTTATTGTCTAAAAGAAATGCACTACGAAATAACTGTGTACTCGGACCTAAGAGGTGAAATCAGGAAATATAGAATCTGTACTTTGGCAACTTCCCTGAATGATTTGATGGTGTCAATTTGTCAAATAGCATAAAACTAAAGGATTTAAACTTTTATTTGATAGAATTTCTGCAAAAATGACCAATTTTGGCATTATATGGTCAAAATAAGCATTTCATAGCTTTTTCAATTTTGATGCATAAGTGGCATTCTGACTTTCTATCTGACATGTTTTCATGTGTCAATTTTTGTGTTTCTATGCTTTAACCCAGTTTTATTACTCATTTGTGAACTCTGAATCTACAGAAAAGAAGATTATCTCAGAAAATATGAGCAAAATGTATTGTATAAATGACCCTCGTCTAACGCCCTGTTTGGATCAAGTTAAATGTGAGGAGCATGGCACATAAAAGTTGAAGTCCATAATAAAGACCTCACTAAAATTGTATAAAAAGCACTTAACAATGTCTTTTGTACCTGTTTCATTTCACATAATATCTTTCTTTACTTCTGTAGGATAGCATGTGGTTCAAATATAAGCCTGTTGAGACTAAAATTTTATGCAAGTTTTTCACTAAAAAGTGAAAAATCTTTGTATCAGACCATACTGTCTGCTAAAAAAGTTGAATGTAAGAGCCTTTTTGTGCTCAGATTTATTGTATCATGTCACCTGAGTATAGAAATGATAGAAAAGACACAAATTTTATTTCCTATAGCTTCAATATGCATTTTTAAATGTAAATATGTGCTACGGCCTAAATTGACCCTAAATTATTTTTAGTCTTACTTGGCCTAAGACCCTTTTAAACTAATATGATATGTTATTTGTAAGTTTTCTTTCCATTTAAAGTACATTAAATACATATGTAAGGATTATTTATAATCAAAAAGCTTCACAAATTTAAAATTGCTGGAAAATATTACATCTTCATGTAAGGCCCCCTTTAATTGGAAAACCTCCATTTTTAGGCACAGGCTCATATAAATTTGACTTTTGAAAAATTATGCTAAGTCTGATATATCAAATGAGTACTCTATTGCTTTAAATACATGATATATTATATATTAAGGCATTTTAAAAGTATTTTTTTGCAATATTTAAATTTTAAAAGCCCCAAATGTTGATAGTTAAAATTTCTCAATTTTAACGTCTAAATTTAACATGCAAAGTTGAATATAGAATTAATCATATTGTCTATAATATATATCCTATTGCTATGAAACTTTGTAAGCAGTCTTGTAATATATTAAGCTTTAGTCATACCAAGTTTTATTAAGATTGGTCAACTTTTTCTATCCTATTAGGTGAAATCAGGAAATATAGAATCTGTACTTTGGCAACTTCCCTGAATGATTTGATGGTGTCAATATGTCAAATAGCATAAAACTAAAGGATTTAAACTTTTATTTGATAGAATTTCTGCAAAAATGACCAATTTTGGCATTATATGGTCAAAATAAGCATTTCATAGCTTTTTCAATTTTGATGCATAAGTGGCATTCTGACTTTCTATCTGACATGTTTTCATGTGTCAATTTTTGTGTTTCTATGCTTTAACCCAGTTTTATTACTCATTTGTGAACTCTGAATCTACAGAAAAGAAGATTATCTCAGAAAATATGAGCAAAATGTATTGTATAAATGACCCTCGTCTAACGCCCTGTTTGGATCAAGTTAAATGTGAGGAGCATGGCACATAAAAGTTGAAGTCCATAATAAAGACCTCACTAAAATTGTATAAAAAGCACTTAACAATGTCTTTTGTACCTGTTTCATTTCACATAATATCTTTCTTTACTTCTGTAGGATAGCATGTGGTTCAAATATAAGCCTGTTGAGACTAAAATTTTATGCAAGTTTTTCACTAAAAAGTGAAAAATCTTTGTATCAGACCATACTGTCTGCTAAAAAAGTTGAATGTAAGAGCCTTTTTGTGCTCAGATTTATTGTATCATGTCACCTGAGTATAGAAATGATAGAAAAGACACAAATTTTTATTTCCTATAGCTTCAATATGCATTTTTAAATGTAAATATGTGCTACGGCCTAAATTGACCCTAAATTATTTTTAGTCTTACTTGGCCTAAGACCCTTTTAAACTAATATGATATGTTATTTGTAAGTTTTCTTTCCATTTAAAGTACATTAAATACATATGTAAGGATTATTTATAATCAAAAAGCTTCACAAATTTAAAATTGCTGGAAAATATTACATCTTCATGTAAGGCCCCCTTTCATTGGAAAACCTCCATTTTTAGGCACAGGCTCATATAAATTTGACTTTTGAAAAATTATGCTAAGTCTGATATATCAAATGAGTACTCTATTGCTTTAAATACATGATATATTATATATTAAGGCATTTTAAAAGTATTTTTTTGCAATATTTAAATTTTAAAAGCCCCAAATGTTGATAGTTAAAATTTCTCAATTTTAACGTCTAAATTTAACACGCAAAGTTGAATATAGAATTAATCATATTGTCTATAATATATATCCTATTGCTATGAAACTTTGTAAGCAGTCTTGTAATATATTAAGCTTTAGTCATACCAAGTTTTATTAAGATTGGTCAACTTTTTCTATCCTATTAGGTCCGAGTACACAGTTATCGTCCTTTGATTTTCGTTGTCCACGAATATAGTCCTTAGTGTGGACAGTGTGTTACTTGCCAATTTTTGTTATACCCCTTCCAAATTAATTTCTCCATGTTTTATGCCTCATATAGCAAGTTGGGGGGTGAAATGACACTGTAAAAAAATTTGGGTCATAAATATTAATGTAAAGTAGTGATTAGGTCCAGCTGAAAAAGGTCAAAAATTAGCACTTCGGAAGCTGTCAAAAGATTTCAAGACCCCCTTAACATAAGATTGTCCATATTTTGAGTTAGAGCTGATGAAGTTTTCTATAATTTTGATATAATTTGTCCCAAAAGTAGTACAACACAATGTAAAAATATTATTGAGAAAGCGCAGGTGGGATTTTTTTAATTTTCATTTATTGTCTAAAAGAAATGCACTACGAAATAACTGTGTACTCAGACCTAATGGGAGTTTTTGCCCATCTTATATTTAGGTTTACCCGTAAAGTGATATTACTCTTTAACCAAACATATTGAAGACCTAGAGTCCTTTGATTTAAGATCCTTGGTTTGTGACCTTGAAATTGAGGTCAAGGTCATAGGTTAATAGGACGTTCTAGAATTTGACCTTTGCTTTAAATTCATATTAATACATCACAAAGCCATAGGAACTAACATTTTAAACTGATTTTTCATATTTCAATATCAAAATAGATCTTTACTAGTGGAAAGACCTTCAATTGTTCTCTGAACAATTGGTTTTTAATTATTAGGTCTTTCCACCTTTCCGTGGAAAGACCTATTGAATTTGTTCTGATTATTATTAAGTCTTTCCACTTTTCTGTGGAAAGACTTATTGTTTTTGTTCTGATTATTATTATTATTAGGTCTTTCCACCTTTCCGTGGAAAGACCTATAGGGTTTGTTCTGATTATTAGGTCTTTCCACCTTTCCGTGGAAAGACCTATAGGTTTTGTTCTGATTATTAGGTCTTTCCACTTTTCCGTGGAAAGACCTATAGGTTTTGTTCTGATTATTAGGTCTTTCCACCTTTCCGTGGAAAGACCTATTGAATTTGTTCTGATTATCAGGTCTTTCCACCTTTCCGTGGAAAGACCTATTGAATTTGTTCTGATTATTATTATTAAGTCTTTCCACTTTTCTGTGGAAAGACTTATTGTTTTTGTTCTGATTATTATTAGGTCTTTCCACTTTTCCGTGGAAAGACCTATAGGCTTTGTTCTGATTATTATTATTATTATTATTATTATTTTTTTTTTTCTTCCGCCTAATTTTGTTCTTGCGTAGTATTGTTGTTTAATAAGTTGTCGCTTAGATATTTGGAATATGATATCGTATAGTTTATACACATTAAAAATTTACAACCGCGTAACAAAATACTTTACGTTGTATGAGTTATCTCCCCGAACACTGTTTTTCTTGTGGCCACTACTCCTTCGCAACCGTAAAAGATTACGACAAAATTATTTTACCAAATTGCTCGTTACATCTTCAGGATTAGGATTTTAATTTTGACCGAAGCTATCCAGAGACTCCATATGAGAGTTATTCCCCCTTATGTATTTGATATAGGTGATATGCGTTTCTAACTGGTAAACCATAAGTGATAGAGACCTAGGGTCTCTTGATTTGAGATCCTTAGTCCAAAAAAATGAAAATAAGGTCAAGGTCAAAGGTCAAGGTCATATTCTAAATTTGATTTTGGCTTATTTTCACTTATTTTTAAATACCGTATGACATATCGACAAATATGTTTTCCAAAATTGTTAGTTGCGACATGTCCTTACTTGTATATTTTGGTTGAAAGGGTGCGCACACAAGAAATGGGAGTTTTTGTCCATCTTACATTTAGAATTACGCGTAAAGTGGTATTACTCATTAACCAAACATATTAAAGACCTAGGGTCTTTTGATTTTAGGTCCTTGGTTTGTGACCTTGAAATTGAGGTCAAGGTCATAGGTTTATACACTGTTCTAGATTTTGACCTTTGCTTTAAATTCATATAAATACATCATAAAGCCATAGGAACTAACATTTTAAATTGATTTTTCATATTTCAATATCAAAATAGATCTTTACTAGTGGAAAGACCTTCAATTGTTCTCTGAACAATTGGTTTTTAATTATTATTAAGTCTTTCCACTTTTCTGTGGAAAGACTTATTGTTTTTGTTCTGATTATTATTATTATTATTAGGTCTTTCCACCTTTCCGTGGAAAGACCTATTGAATTTGTTCTGATTATTATTTTTTTTTTTTTTCTTCCGCCTAAATTTTTTTCTTGCGTAGTATTGATGTTTCAAAAGATGTCGTTTAGATATTTGGAATATGATGTTGTATATTTTATACGCTTTGAAAATTTACAACTGCGTAACAAAATACTTTACGTTGTAAGAGTTATCTCCCCAAACACTGTTTTTCTTGTGGCCACTACTCCTTTGCAACCGTAAAAGATTACGACAAAATTATTTTACCAAATTACTCGTTACATCTTCAGGATTAGGCAATTCATTTGGACCGAAGCTTTCCAGGGACTCCATATGAGAGTTATTTCCCCTTATGTATTTGATATAAGTGATTTGCATTTCTAACTGGTAAACCATAAGTTATAGAGACCTAGGGTCTTTTGATTTGAGATCCTTGGTCCAAAAAAATGAAAATTAGGTCAAGGTCAAAGGTCAAGGTCATATTTTAAATTTTTATTTTGGCTTATTTTTACTAATTTTCAAAACCTTATAAGATATCGACAAAATATTTTTACTAAATTGTTAGTTGCGACATGTTGTAACTTATAAATTTTGGTTGGAAGGGTGCGTAAACAATAAATGAGAGTTTTTGCCCATCTTATATTTAAAATCATGCCTAAAGTGATATAACTCATTTACCATACATATTACAGACCTAGGGTCACGAGCAATGTTTATTTGAGGATCATGGTTGGTGACCTTGAAATTGAGGTCAAGGTCAAAGGTTAATAGGACGTTCTAGATTTTGACCTTTGCTTTAAATTCATATTTATACATTATAGAGTCATAGGAACTGACATTTTAGATTGATTTTTAATATTTTGATAATAAAATAGATCTGTACTTGTGGAAAGACCTTCAATTGTTCTTTGAACAATTGGTTTTTAATTATTAGGTCTTTCCACCTTTCCGTGGAAAGACCTATAGGTTTTGTTCTGATTATTATTATTATTTTTTTTCTTCCGCCTAATTCTTTTCTTGCGTAATATTGATGTTTCAAAAGATGTCGCTTAGATATTTGGAATATGATATCATATAGTTCATACGCCTTAAATACTGACAATGGCGTAACCAAATACTTAACGTTGTAAGAGTTATCTCCCCAAACACTGTTTTTCTTGTGGCCACTACTCCTTCGCAACCGTAAAAGATTACGACAAAATTATTTTACCAAATTACTCGTTACATCTTCAGGATTAGGATTTTAATTTTGACCGAATCTATCCAGAGACTCCATATGAGAGTTATTCCCCCTTATGTATTTGATATAGGTGATATGCGTTTCTAACTGGTAAACCATAAGTGATAGAGACCTAGGATCTCTTGATTTGAGATCCTTAGTCCAAAAAAATGAAAATAAGGTCAAGGTCAAAGGTCAAGGTCATATTCTAAAATTTGATTTTGGCTTTTTTTTCACTTATTTTCAAATACCGTATGACATATCGACAAATATTTTTTCCAAAATTGTTAGTTGCGACATGTCTTTACTTGTATATTTTGGTTGAAAGGGTGTGCATACAAGAAATGGGAGTTTTTGTCCATCTTACATTTAGAATTACGCGTAAAGTGGTATTACTCATTAACCAAATATATTAAAGACCTAGGGTCTTTTAATTTAAGGTCCTTGGTTTATGACCTTGAAATTGAGGTCAAGGTCATATGTTAATACGACGTTCTAGATTTTGACCTTTGCTTTAAATTCATATAAATACATCATAAAGCCATAGGAACTAACATTTTAAACTGATTTTTCATATTTCAATATCAAAATAGATCTTTACTAGTGGAAAGACCTACAATTGTTCTCTGAACAATTGGTTTTTAATTATTATTTTTTTTTTTCTTCCGCCTAATTTTTTTCTTGCGTAGTATTGTTGTTTAATAAGTTGTCGCTTAGATATTTGGAATATGATATCGTATAGTTTATACGCTTTAAAAATTTACAACTGCGTAACAAAATACTTTACGTTGTAAGAGTTATCTCCCCAATCACTGTTTTTCTTGTGGCCACTACTCCTTCGCAACCGTAAAAGATTACGACTAAATTATTTTACCAAATTGATCGTTACATCTTCAGGATTAGGATTTTAATTTTGATCGAAGCTTTCCAGAGACTCCATATGAGAGTTATTCCCCCTTATGTATTTGATATAGGTGATATGCGTTTCTAACTGGTAAACCATAAGTGATAGAGACCTAGGGTCTCTTGATTTGAGATCCTTGGTCCAAAAAAATGAAAATAAGGTCAAGGTCAAAGGTCAAGGTCATATTCTAAAATTTGATTTTGGCTTATTTTCACTTATTTTCAAATACCGTATGACATATCGACAAATATTTTTTCCTAAATTGTTAGTTGGGACATGTCCTTACTTGTATATTTTGGTTGAAAGGGTGCGCATACAATAAATGGGAGTTTTTGTCCATCTTACATTTAGAATTACGCGTAAAGTGGTATTACTCATTAACCAAACATATTAAAGACCTTGGGTCTTATGATTTAAGGTCCTTGGTTTGTGACCTTGAAATTGAGGTCAAGGTCATAGGTTAAAAGGACGTTCTAGATTTTGACCTTTGCTTTAAATTCATATAAATACATCATAAAGCCATAGGAACTAACATTTTAAACTGATTTTTCATATTTCAATATCAAAATAGAACTTTACTAGTGGAAAGACCTTCAATTGTTCTCTGAACAATTGCTTTTTAATTATTTTTTTTTTTCTTCCGCCTAATTTTTTTCTTGCGTAGTATTGTTGTTTAATAAGTTGTCGCTTAGATATTTGGAATATGATATCATATAGTTTATACGCTTTAAAAATTTACAACTGCGTAACAAAATACTTTTCGTTGTATGAGTTATCTCCCCAAACACTGTTTTTCTTGTGGCCACTACTCCTTCGCAACCGTAAAAGATTACGACAAATTTATTTTACCAAATTGCTTGTTACATCTTAAGGATAAGAATATTCATTTGGACCGAAGCTATATGGCGACTCCATATGAGAGTTATTCCCCCTTTTTCATTTGATTCAAGTGATATGCATTTCTAACTACTAAACCATAAGTGATAGAGACCTAGGGTCTTCAGATTTGAGGTCCTTGGTCCAAAAACACGAAAATGAGGTCAAGGTCAAAGGTCAAGGTCATATTCTAAATTTTGATTTTGGCTTATTTTCACTAATTTTCAAAAACCGTATGACATATCAACAAATAATTTTTCATAAATTGTTAGTTGCGACATATCCTTACTAGTATATTTTGGTTGAAAGGGTGCGCAGACAATAAATAAGAGTTTTTGCCCATCTTACATTTAGAATTACGCGTAAAGTGATATAACTCATTAACCAAACATATTAAAGACCTAGGGTCTTTTTATTTAAGGTCCTTGGTTTGTGACCTTGCAATTGAGGTCAAGGTCATAGGTTAATAGGACGTTCTACATTTTGACCTTTGCTTTAAATTGATATTAATACATCATAAAGCCATCGGAACTAACATTTTAAACTGATTTTTCATATTTCAATATCAAAATAGATCTTTACTAGTGGAAAGACCTTCAATTGTTCTCTGAACAATTGGTTTTTAATTATTTTTTTTTTTCTTCCGCCTAATTTTTTTCTTGCGTAGTATTGTTGTTTAATAAGTTGTCGCTTAGATATTTGGAATATGATATCGTATAGTTTATACGCTTTAAAAATTTACAACTGCGTAACAAAATACTTTACGTTGTAAGAGTTATCTCCCCAATCACTGTTTTTCTTGTGGCCACTACTCCTTCGCAACCGTAAAAGATTATGACAAAATTATTTTACCAAATTGCTCGTTACATCTTCAGGATTAGGATTTTAATTTTGACCGAAGCTATCCAGAGACTCCATATGAGAGTTATTCCCCCTTATGTATTTGATATAGGTGATATGCGTTTCTAACTGGTAAACCATAAGTGATAGAGACCTAGGGTCTCTTGATTTGAGATCCTTGGTCCAAAAAAATGAAAATAAGGTCAAGGTCAAAGGTCAAGGTCATATTCTAAAATTTGATTTTGGCTTATTTTCACCTATTTTCAAATACCGTATGACATATCGACAAATATTTTTTCCTAAATTGTTAGTTGCGACATGTCCTTACTTGTATATTTTGGTTGAAAGGGTGCGCATACAATAAATGGGAGTTTTTGTCCATCTTACATTTAGAATTACGCGTAAAGTGGTATTACTCATTAACCAAACATATTAAAGACCTTGGGTCTTATGATTTAAGGTCCTTGGTTTGTGACCTTGAAATTGAGGTCAAGGTCATAGGTTAAAAGGACGTTCTAGATTTTGACCTTTGCTTTAAATTCATATAAATACATCATAAAGCCATAGGAACTAACATTTTAAACTGATTTTTCATATTTCAATATCAAAATAGCTCTTTACTAGTGGAAAGACCTTCAATTGTTCTCTGAACAATTGGTTTTTAATTTTTTTTATTTTTTTTCTTCCGCCTAAATTTTTTCTTGCGTAGTATTGATGTTTCAAAAGATGTCGCATAGATATTTGGAATATGATGTCGTATAGTTTATACGCTTTAAAAATTTACAACTGCGTAACAAAATACTTTACGTTGTAAGTTGTAAGAGTTATCTCCCCAAACACTGTTTTTCTTGTGGCCACTACTCCTTTGCAACCGTAAAAGATTACGACAAATTTATTTTACCAAATTGCTCGTTACTTCTTCAGGATTAGGATATTCATTTGGACCGAAGCTATCCGGAGACTCCATATGAGAATTATTTCCCCTTATGCATTTGATATAAGTGATATGCGTTTCTAACTGGTAAACCATCAGTGATATAGGCCTAGGGTCTTTGGATTTAAGTTCCTTGGTCCAAAAAAATGGAAATAAGGTCAAGGTCAAAGGTCAAGGTCATATTCTAAATTTTGATTTTGGCTTATTTTATCTTATTTTCAACAACCGTGAAAGATATTGACAAATTATTTTTACTAAATTGTTAGTTGCGACATGTTGTAACTTATAAATTTTGGTTGGAAGGGTGCGTAAACAATAAATGAGAGTTTTCGCCCATCTTATATTTAAAATCATGCCTACAGTGTAATAACTCATTAACCATACGTATTACAGATATAGGGTCTTTTTATTTGAGGTCCTTGGTTGGTGACCTTGAAATTGAGGTCAAGGTCATAGGTTAATAGGACGTTCTAGATTTTGACCTTTGCTTTAAATTCATATTTTTATCTTATAAAGTCATAGGAACTGACATTTTAGATTGATTTTTAATATTTTGATAATAAAATAGATCTTTACTTGTGGAAAGACCTTCAATTGTTCTTTGAACAATTGGTTTTTAATTATTATTATTTTTTTTTTTTTTTTTCTTC
Organism: Mytilus galloprovincialis; assembly: GCA_037788925.1. Lineage (NCBI taxonomy): Eukaryota > Metazoa > Mollusca > Bivalvia > Mytilida > Mytilidae > Mytilus > Mytilus galloprovincialis. Next base: position 76,832,836 of record CM075339.1, on the reverse strand, counting down.
CGCCTAATTTTTTTTCTTGCGTAGTATTGATGTTTCAAAAGATGTCGCTTAGATATTTGGAATATAGTATCGTATAGTTTATACGCTTTAAAACTTTACAACTGTGTAACAAAATACTTTACGTTGTAAGAGTTATCTCCCCAAACACTGTTTTTCTTGTGGCCACTACTCCTTCGCAACCGTTAAAGATTACGACAAATTTATTTTACCAAATTGCTCGTTACATCTTCAGGATTAGCATATTCATTTGGACCGAAGCTTTACGGAGACTCCATATGAGAGTTATTCCCCCTTTTTCCATTTAATTAAGTGATATGCATTTCTAAATGGTAAACCATAAGTGATAAAGACATAGGGTCTTTAGATTTGGGGTCCTTGGTCGAAAATAATAAAAATGAGGTCAAGGTCAAAGGTCAAGGTCATATTCTAAATTTTGATTTTGGCTTATTTTCATTTATTTTTAAATACCTTATGACATATCGACAAATAATTTTTCATAAATTGTTAGTTGCGACATGTCCTTACTTGTATATTTTGATTGAAAGGGTGCGCAGACAATAAATGGGAGTTTTTGCCCATCTTACATTTAGAATTACGCGTAAAGTGATATTACTAATAAACCAAACATGTTAAAGACCTTGGGTCTTTTGATTTAAGGTCCTTGGTTTGTGAACTTGAAATTGAGGTCAAGGTCATAGGTTGATATGACGTTCTAGATTTTGACCTTTGCTTTAAATTCATATAAATACATCATAAAGCCATAGGAACTAACATTTTAAACTGATTTTTAATATTTCAATATCAAAATAGATCTTTACTAGTGGAAAGACCTACAATTGTTCTCTGAACAATTGGTTTTTAATTATTATTAGGTCTTTCCACTTTTCCGTGGAAAGACCTATTGAATTTGTTCTGATTATTATTTTTTTTTTTTTTTTTTTTCTTCCGCCTAAATTTTTTTCTTGCGTAGTATTGATGTTTCAAAAGATGTCGCTTAGATATTTGGAATATGATATCATATAGTTTATACGCTTTAAAAAATTACAACTGCGTAACAAAATACTTTACGTTGTACAAGAGTTATCTCTCCAAACACTGTTTTTCTTGTGGCCACTACTCCTTCACAACCGTAAAAGATTACGACAAATTTATTTTACCAAATTGCTCGTTACTTCTTCAGGATTAGGATATTCATTTGGACTGAAGCTTTACAGAAACTCCATATGAGAGTTATTCCCCCTTTTCCATTAAATTAAGTAATATGCATTTCTTAACGGTAAACCATAAGTGATAGGGACCTAGGGTCTTTGGAATTAAGTCCCTTGGTCCAAAAAAATGAAAATAAGGTCAAGGTCAAAGGTCAAGGTCATATTCTAAATTTTGATTTTGGCTTATTTTCACTTATTTTCAAATACCGTATGACATTTCGACGAATAATTTTTCATGAATTGCTAGTTACGACATGTCCTTACTTGTATATTTTGATTGAAAGGTTGCGCAGACAATAAATGGGAGTTTTTGCCCATCTTACATTTAGAATTACGCGTAAAGTGATATTACTCATTAACCAAACATATTAAAGACCTAGGGTCTTTTGATTTAAGGTCCTTGGTTTGTGACCTTGAAATTGAGGTCAAGGTCATAGGCTAATAGGACGTTCTAGATTTTGACCTTTGCTTTAAATTCATATAAATACACCATAAAGCCATAGGAACTAACATTTTAAACTGATTTTTCATATTTCAATATCAAAATAGCTCTTTACTAGTGGAAAGACCTTCAATTGTTCTCTGAACAATTGGTTTTTAATTATTATTATTATTTTTTTTTTCTTCCGCCTAATTTTTTTTCTTGCGTAGTATTGTTGTTTAATAACTTGTCGCTTAGATGTTTGGAATATGATATCGTATAGTTTATACGCTTCAAAAATTTACAACCGCGTAACAAAATACTTTACGTTGTATGAGTTATCTCCCCGAACACTGTTTTTCTTGTGGCCCCTACTCCTTCGCAACCGTAAAAGATTACGACAAAGTTTTTTTACCAAATTGCTCGTTACATCTTTAGGATAAGAATATTCATTTGGACCGAAGCTATACGGAGACTCCATATGAGAGTTATTCCCCCTTTTTTATTTGATTCAAGTGATATGCATTTTCAACTGGTAAACAATAAGTGATAGAGACCTAGGGTCTTCAAATTTGAGGTCCTTGGTCCCAAAAAATGAAAATGAGGTCAAGGTCAAAGGTCAAGGTCATATTCTAAATTTTGATTTTGGCTTATTTTCACTTATTTTCAAATACTGTATGACATTTCGACAAATAATTTTTCAGAAATTGTTAGTTGCGACATGTCCTTACTTGTATATTTTGGTTGAAAGGGTGCGCAGCCAATAAATGGAGTTTTTGTCCATCTTACATTTAGAATTACGCTTAAAGTGATATTACTCATTAACCAAACATATTAAAGACCTAGGGTCTTTTGATTTAAGGTCCTTGGTTTGTGACCTTGAAATTGAGGTCAAGGTCATAGGTTAATATGACGTTCTAGATTTTGACCTTTGCTTTAAATTCATATAAATACATCATAAAGCCATAGGAACTAACATTTTAAACTGATTTTTCATATTTCAATATCAAAATAGATCTTTACTAATGGAAAGACCTACAATTGTTCTCTGAACAATTGGTTTTTAATTATTTTTTTTTTTCTTCCGCCAAATTTGTTTCTTGCGTAGTATGGTTGTTTCATAAGTTGTCGCTTAGATTTTTGGAAGATGATATCGCATAGTTTATACGCTTCAAAAACTGACAACCGCGTAACCAAATACTTTACGTTGTAAGAGTTGTCTCCCCAAACACTGTTTTTCTTGTGGCCACTACTCCTTCGCAACCATAAAACATTATGACAAATTTATTTTACCAAATTGCTCGTTACATCTTCAGGATTAGGTTGGCTGTTTATACCGAAGCTATATGGAGACTCAATATGAGAGTTATTCCCCCTTATGTATTTGGTATAAGTGATTTGCATTTCTAACTGGTAAACCATAAGTGATAGAGGCCTAGGGTTTTCGGATTTGAGGTCCTTGGTCCAAAAAAATGAAAATAAGGTCAAGGTCAAAGGTCAAGGTCATATTTAAAATTTTGATTTTGGCTTATTTTCTCTTATTTTCAACAACCGTGAAAGATATTGACAAATTATTTTTACTAAATTGTGAGTTGCGACATGTTGTAACTTATAAATTTTGGTTGGAAGGGTGCGTAAACAATAAATGAGAGTTTTAGCCCATCTTATATTTAAAATCATGCCTAAAGTGATATAACTCATTAACCATACATATTACAGACCTAGGGTCTTTTTATTTGAGGTCCTTGGTTGGTGACCTTGAAATTGAGGTCAAGGCCAAAGGTTAATAGGACGTTCTAGATTTTGACCTTTGCTTGAAATTCATATTTGTACATTATAAAGTCATAGGAACTGACATTTTAGATTGATTTTTAATATTTTGATAATAAAATAGATCTGTACTTGTGGAAAGACCTTCAATTGTTCTTTGAACAATTGGTTTTTAATTATTATTATTTTTTTTCTTCTGCCTAATTTTTTTCTTGCGTAGTATTGATGTTTCAAAAGATGTCGCTTAGATATTTGGAATATGATATCGTATAGTTTATACGCTTTAAAAATTTACAACCGCATAACAAAATACTTTACGTTGTAAGAGTTATCTCCCCAAATACTGTTTTTCTTGTGGCCACTACTCCTTGGCAACCGTTAAAGATTACGACAAATTTATTTTACCAAATTGCTCGTTACATCTTCAGGATTAGGATATTCATTTGGACCGAAGCTTTATGGAGACTCCATATGAGAGTTATTCCCCCTTTTCCATTTAATTAAGTGATATGCATTTCTAAATGGTAAACCATAAGTGATAGAGACATAGGGTCTTTAGATTTGAAGTCCTTGGTCCAAAAAAATAAAAAGTAGATCAAGGTCAAAGGTCAAGGTCATATTCTAAATTTTGATTTTGGCTTATTTTCACTTATTTTCAAATACCGTATGACATTTCGACAAATATTTTTTTCATAAATTGTTAGTTGCTACATGTCCATTATTTGTATATTTTGGTTAAAGGGTGCGCAGCCCATAAATTGGAGTTTTTGTCCATCTTACATTTAGAATTACGTGTAAAGTTATATTACTCATTAACCAAACATATTAAAGACCTAGGGTCTTCTGATTTAAGGTCCTTGCTTTGTGACCTTGAAATTGAGGTCAAGGTCATAGGTTAAAACGACGTTCTACATTTTGACCTTTGCTTTAAATTCATATAAATACATCATAAAGCCATAAGAACTAACATTTTAAACTGATTTTTCATATTTCAATATCAAAATAGATCTTTACTAGTGGAAAGACCTACAATTGTTCTCTGAACAATTGGTTTTTAATTAGGTCTTTCCACCTTTCCGTGGAAAGACCTATTGAATTTGTTCTGATTATTAAGTCTTTCCACTTTTCTGTGGAAAGACTTATTGTTTTTGTTCTGATTATTATTAGGTCTTTCCACTTTTCCGTGGAAAGACCTATTGATTTTGTTCTGATTATTAGGTCTTTCCACCTTTCCGTGGAAAGACCTATTGAATTTGTTCTGATTATTATTATTTTTTTTTTTTTTTTTTTTTTTCTTCCGCCTAATTTTTTTCTTGCGTAGTATTGTTGTTTCATAAGATGTCGCTTAGATATTTGGAATATGATTTCGTATAGTTTATACGCTTTAAAAATTTACAACGACATAACAAAATACTTTACGTTGTAAGAGTTATCTCCCCAAACACTGTTTTTCTTGTGGCCACTACTCCTTCGCAGCCGTAAAAGATTACGACAAATTTATTTTACCAAATTGCTCGTTACATCTTCAGGATTAGGCAATTCATTTTGACCGAAGCTTTCCAGAGACTCCATATGAGAGTTATTTCCCCTTATATAAATGATATAAGTAATATGCATTTCTAACTGGTAAACCATAAGTGATAGAGACCTAGGGTCTTCAGATTTGAGGTCCTTGGTCCAAAAAAATGAAAATGAGGTCAAGGTCAAAGGTCAAAGTCATGTCCTAAATTTTGATTTTTGCTTATTTTCACTAATTTTCTAATACCGTATGACATATCGACAAATAATTTTTCATAAATTGTTAGTTGCGACATGTCCTAACTTGTATATTTTGGTTGAAAAGGTGCACAGAAAATAAATGGGAGTTTTTGCCCATCTTACATTTAGAATTACGCGTAAAGTGATATTACTCTTTAACCAAACATATTAAAGACCTAGGGTCTTTTGAATTAAGGTCCTTGGTTTGTGACCTTGAAATTGAGGTCAAGGTCATAGGTTAATAGGACGTTCTAGATTTTGAACTTTGCTTTAAATTGATGTTAATACATCATAAAGCCATAGGAACTAACATTTTAAACTGATTTTCATATTTCAATATCAAAATACATCTTTACTAGTGGAAAGACCTTCAATTGTTCTCTGAACAATTGGTTTTTAATTATTATTTTTCTTCTTCCGCCTAAATTTTTTTCTTGCGTAGTTTTGTTGTTTCATAAGATGTCGCTTAGATATTTGAAATATGATATTGTATAGTTTATACGCTTTAAAAATTTACAACCGCGTAACAAAATACTTTAAGTTGTAAGAGTTATCTCCCCAAACACTGTTTTTCTTGTGGCCACTACTCCTTCGCAACCGTAAAAGATTACGACAAAATTATTTTACCTAATTGCTCGTTACATCATCAGGATTAGGATATTGATTTGGACCGAAGCTTTACGGAGACTCCATATGAGAGTTATTCCCCCTTTTCTATTAAATTAAGTGATATGCATTTCTAAATGGTAAACCATAAGTGATAGAGACCTAGGGTCTTCAGATATGAGGTACTTGGTCCCAAAAAATGAAAATGAGGTCAAGGTCAAAGGTCAAGGTCATATTCTAAATTTTGATTTTGGCTTATTTTTACTTATTTTCAAATACTGTATGACATTTCGACAAATAATTTTTCATAAGTTGTTAGTTGGGACATGTCCTTACTTGTATATTTTGGTTGAAAGGGTGCGCAGCCAATAAATGGGAGTTTTTGCCCATCTTACATTTAGAATTACGCGTAAAGTGATATTACTCATTAACCAAACATATTAAAGACCTAGGGTCTTTTGATTTAAGGTCCTTGGTTTGTGACCTTGAAATTGAGGTCAAGGTCAGAGGTTAATATGACGTTCTAGATTTTAACCTTTGCTTTAAATTCATATAAATACATCATAAAGCCATAGAAACTAACATTTTAAACTGATTTTTCATATTTCAATATCAAAATAGATCTTTACTAATGGAAAGACCTACAATTGTTCTCTGAACAATTGGTTTTAAATTATTAGGTCTTTCCACTTTTCCGTGGAAAGACCTTTTGAATTTGTTCTGATTATTAGGTCTTTCCACTTTTCCGTGGAAAGACCTATTGATTTTGTTCTGATTATTATTATTATTTTTTTTTTTCTTCCGCCTAATTTCTTTCTTGCGTAGTATTGTTGTTTCACAAGATGTCGCTTAGATATATGAAATATGATATCGTAAAGTGTATGCGCTTTAAAAACTGACAACTGCGTAACCAAATACTTTACGTTGTAAGAGTTACCTCCCCAAACACTGTTTTTCTTGTGGCCACTACTCCTCCGTAACCGTAAAAGATTACGACAAATTTGTTTTACCAATTTGCTCATTACGTCTTCAGGATTAGGATCTTAAATTGACCGAAGCTATCCGGAGACTCCATATGAGAGTTATTTCCCCTTTTGCATTTGAGATAAGTGATATGCATATGAACTCGTGAACCTTTAGGCGTATAAACCTAGAACCGCTTTATTTGGTGTCCTGGGGTCCCAACTTAAAAAATGAGGTCAAGGTCAAAGGTCAAGGTCATGATCTAAATTTTGACATTCACTTCAAACTGCTTTTTCTTTGAAAAAAGTTAGGGGTAAATTTGAAACAAATGTGAACAAAATGTTAGTCGCGACATTATTTATGTCGTGAAATTTTGTCGAAAAAATATGCGTAGTATTTTGGGGGTTTTCATGCCACTGAAATGGAAATATCAACAAATTTACTAATTATAGCTTCAAACTTTACAGCTCTCATGATGCGTACATGCATATTATCTTTGTAAATAATCCAATGCCCACAACTACCTATCTAACACCCCCCCCCTTTTTTTTTAGGAATCCCATTTCTATTTTATTATAAAAATGCTAATCCATCTTTTTTATAAATAAATTTCTTTCTGAAATACAAATCTATTCATGCACAATAAAATATCTGCTCCAAATCATGTACATGTATTTCTGAAAATTGATCGATAAACGTTTTGTTAAAGTACTATAACACCGGCATTAATAGCATTTTTGTGTGCATGCAATGAATGAGTCGACCAGTGGTCAGCGGTCAGCGATTGGACAATAATTTACCTGTAAAATAAATCGAGAAAATATATATTTTCCGTTAGCAGTACAAATCACGTGCAGTCCGCTTAACGTTCCAATCTGGATTGAGAAATTAAAATCAATGATGTAGAAATCAATCCAAAGTTCGTAAAAAGTAGTAAAATCCTAGAATCAAACTTCTAAACAGGCATTAAAAAACAAATCTGTGTTCCCGTAGATACGTGTGCAAAAAATGCATGCACAATCCGACATCAATGACCTGTAAATGAAAGAAAATTAAATCCGTTTGCACATTCTTTATACATAGGTGCATGTGCTCAGGACGACGTCTCTCTCTGCAAAGGATTATAATAAACTATCTGTTTGACTATATCAGCTTGGTGACGTCACAATCGCTGCATCCGGTACTACCTAAAATGAAAAAGGGGTTTTCCCCTTTTCGAAAAAATTAAAATGTGCACGTACATTTCAAACCATGCAGGTCAGGTTCGATTTCCTTTAAATACAAAATTGAATACAATGCACACACAATAAGATCAATAAGTAAATAAGACACACATCCTGGGAAACCCTATAAAAAAAAACATGTATAAAGGAAGATGCAAGGATTTTTTTTATAGGCGTGTATATATATCCTTGCATGTTCCTACAAATATCATAATTTCAATACAACTAAAATGTTGCACGGACCCGTTTTTACGTGTTCCTAGAGGCTAGGTCTCAAGTGTTTAAACACAGGCACTAGGCTCTCAATGCTGTTTTCACGTGTTCCTAGAGGCTAGGTCTCAAGTGTTTAAACACTAGGCTCTCAATGCTGTTTTCACGTGTTCCTAGAGGCTAGGTCTCAAGTGTTTAAACACGGGCGCTAGGCCCTCAATGCCGTTTTCACGTGTTCCTAGAGGCTAGGTCTCAAGTGTTTAAACACGGGCGCTAGGCCCTCAATGCCGTTTTCACGTGTTCCTAGAGGCTAGGTCTCAAGTGTTTTAACACGGGCAATAGGCTCTCAATGCCGTTTTCACGTGTTTCTAGAGGCTAGCTCTCAAGTGTTTAAACACGGGCACTAGGCTCTCAATGCCGTTTTCACGTGTTCACAGAGGCTAGGTCTCAAGTGTTTAAACACGGGCATTTGGCTCTTAATGCCGTTTTCACGTGTTCACAGAGGCTAGGTCTCAAGTGTTTAAACACGGGAATTACGCTATCCAAATCCTTTTCAACGTGTTCCGTGAGGCTTCAACTCTATCTATCAATGAATCAATCAACTGATTAATCGACCGACCGACCGACCAACCAACCAACCAACCAACCAACCAACCAACCAACCAACCAATCAATCAATCAATCAATCAATCTATCAATCAATTGATTAAGCAATTAATAAAAAAATCAATCATGTTTCAGAGGGGAAAGACCGTTAACAATTGTTTTTTAAACAATTGATTTATATTGAAAATGTGCACTTTTAACCATTCTAATAAATTTTATGTATCATAAAATGCCTCACTGGCACCCACCCACCCCTTTTTTAGGGTATTTTCTCCCATTATTAGGTCTTTCCACTTTTCCGTGGAAAGACCTATTGATTTTGTTCTGATTATTATTATTATTTTTTTTTTTCTTCCGCCTAATTTCTTTCTTGCGTAGTATTGTTGTTTCACAAGATGTCGCTTAGATATATGAAATATGATATCGTAAAGTGTATGCGCTTTAAAAACTGACAACTGCGTAACCAAATACTTTACGTTGTAAGAGTTACCTCCCCAAACACTGTTTTTCTTGTGGCCACTACTCCTCCGTAACCGTAAAAGATTACGACAAATTTGTTTTACCAATTTGCTCATTACGTCTTCAGGATTAGGATCTTAAATTGACCGAAGCTATCCGGAGACTCCATATGAGAGTTATTTCCCCTTTTGCATTTGAGATAAGTGATATGCATATGAACTCGTGAACCTTTAGGCGTATAAACCTAGAACCGCTTTATTTGGTGTCCTGGGGTCCCAACTTAAAAAATGAGGTCAAGGTCAAAGGTCAAGGTCATGATCTAAATTTTGACATTCACTTCAAACTGCTTTTTCTTTGAAAAAAGTTAGGGGTAAATTTGAAACAAATGTGAACAAAATGTTAGTCGCGACATTATTTATGTCGTGAAATTTTGTCGAAAAAATATGCGTAGTATTTTGGGGGTTTTCATGCCACTGAAATGGAAATATCAACAAATTTACTAATTATAGCTTCAAACTTTACAGCTCTCATGATGCGTACATGCATATTATCTTTGTAAATAATCCAATGCCCACAACTACCTATCTAACACCCCCCCCCTTTTTTTTTAGGAATCCCATTTCTATTTTATTATAAAAATGCTAATCCATCTTTTTTATAAATAAATTTCTTTCTGAAATACAAATCTATTCATGCACAATAAAATATCTGCTCCAAATCATGTACATGTATTTCTGAAAATTGATCGATAAACGTTTTGTTAAAGTACTATAACACCGGCATTAATAGCATTTTTGTGTGCATGCAATGAATGAGTCGACCAGTGGTCAGCGGTCAGCGATTGGACAATAATTTACCTGTAAAATAAATCGAGAAAATATATATTTTCCGTTAGCAGTACAAATCACGTGCAGTCCGCTTAACGTTCCAATCTGGATTGAGAAATTAAAATCAATGATGTAGAAATCAATCCAAAGTTCGTAAAAAGTAGTAAAATCCTAGAATCAAACTTCTAAACAGGCATTAAAAAACAAATCTGTGTTCCCGTAGATACGTGTGCAAAAAATGCATGCACAATCCGACATCAATGACCTGTAAATGAAAGAAAATTAAATCCGTTTGCACATTCTTTATACATAGGTGCATGTGCTCAGGACGACGTCTCTCTCTGCAAAGGATTATAATAAACTATCTGTTTGACTATATCAGCTTGGTGACGTCACAATCGCTGCATCCGGTACTACCTAAAATGAAAAAGGGGTTTTCCCCTTTTCGAAAAAATTAAAATGTGCACGTACATTTCAAACCATGCAGGTCAGGTTCGATTTCCTTTAAATACAAAATTGAATACAATGCACACACAATAAGATCAATAAGTAAATAAGACACACATCCTGGGAAACCCTATAAAAAAAAACATGTATAAAGGAAGATGCAAGGATTTTTTTTATAGGCGTGTATATATATCCTTGCATGTTCCTACAAATATCATAATTTCAATACAACTAAAATGTTGCACGGACCCGTTTTTACGTGTTCCTAGAGGCTAGGTCTCAAGTGTTTAAACACAGGCACTAGGCTCTCAATGCTGTTTTCACGTGTTCCTAGAGGCTAGGTCTCAAGTGTTTAAACACTAGGCTCTCAATGCTGTTTTCACGTGTTCCTAGAGGCTAGGTCTCAAGTGTTTAAACACGGGCGCTAGGCCCTCAATGCCGTTTTCACGTGTTCCTAGAGGCTAGGTCTCAAGTGTTTAAACACGGGCGCTAGGCCCTCAATGCCGTTTTCACGTGTTCCTAGAGGCTAGGTCTCAAGTGTTTTAACACGGGCAATAGGCTCTCAATGCCGTTTTCACGTGTTTCTAGAGGCTAGCTCTCAAGTGTTTAAACACGGGCACTAGGCTCTCAATGCCGTTTTCACGTGTTCACAGAGGCTAGGTCTCAAGTGTTTAAACACGGGCATTTGGCTCTTAATGCCGTTTTCACGTGTTCACAGAGGCTAGGTCTCAAGTGTTTAAACACGGGAATTACGCTATCCAAATCCTTTTCAACGTGTTCCGTGAGGCTTCAACTCTATCTATCAATGAATCAATCAACTGATTAATCGACCGACCGACCGACCAACCAACCAACCAACCAACCAACCAACCAACCAACCAACCAACCAACCAATCAATCAATCAATCAATCAATCTATCAATCAATTGATTAAGCAATTAATAAAAAAATCAATCATGTTTCAGAGGGGAAAGACCGTTAACAATTGTTTTTTAAACAATTGATTTATATTTATTATTTTTTTTTTTTTTTTTTTTCTTCCGCCTAAATTTTTTCTTGCGTAGTATTGATGTTTCAAAAGATTTCGCCTAGATATTTGGAATAAGATGTCATATAGTTTATATGCTTTAAAAATTTACAACTGCATAACAAAATACTTTACATTGTAAGAGTTATCTCCCCAAACACTGTTTTTCTTGTGGCCACTACTCCTTCGCAACCGTAAAAGATTACGACAAATTTATTTTACCAAATTGCTCGTTACTTCTTCAGGATTAGGATATTCATTTGGACCGAAGCTATCCGGAGACTCCATATGAGAGTTATTTCCCCTTTTGCATTTGATATAAGTGATATGCGTTTCTAACTGGTAAACCATCAGTGATATAGGCCTAGGGTCTTTGGATTTAAGTTCCTTGGTCCAGAAAAATGAAAATAGGGTCAAGGTCAAAGGTCAAGGTCATATTCTAAATTTTGATTTTGGCTTATTTTCTCTTATTTTCAACAACCGTGAAAGATATTGACAAATAATTTTTCATAAATTGTTAGTTGCGACATGTTGTAACTTATAAATGTTGGTTGGAAGGGTGCGTAAACAATAAATGAGAGTTTTCGCCCATCTTATATTTAAAATCATGCCTAAAGTGATATAACTCATTAACCATACATATTACAGACCTAGGTTCTTTTTATTTGAGGTCCTTGGTTGGTGACCTTGAAATTAAGGTCAAGGTCAAAGGTTAATAGGACGTTCTAGATTTTGACCTTTGCTTTAAATTCATATTTATACATTATAAAGTCATAGGAACTGACATTTTAGATTGATTTTTAATATTTTGATAATAAAATAGATCTTTACTTGTGGAAAGACCTTCAATTGTTCTTTGAACAATTGGTTTTTAATTATTATTATTATTATTATTTTTATTTTTTTTCTTCCGCCAACTTTTTTTTCCTTCGCTGTTTTTTTGTTTCACAAGATGTCGCTAAGATATTTGGTATATTATATCGAACAGTTAATGCGCTTCTGAAACTTACACCGCGTAACAAAAACCTTTACCTTGTAAGAGTTATCTCCCCGAACACTGTTTTTCTTGTGGCCACTAAGGCTTCGCAACCGTATAAGAAACCGACAAATTTATTTTTCCAAATTGCTCGTTATATCCTCAGGATGTTCTGTTTCATTATTATTAGGTCTTTCCACCTTTCCGTGGAAAGACCTATTGTATTTGTTCTGATTATTATTATTAGGTCTTTCCACCTTTCCGTGGAAAGACCTATAGGTTTTGTTCTGATTATTATTATTATTTTTTTTCTTCCGCCTAATTCTTTTCTTGCGTAATATTGATGTTTCAAAAGATGTCACTTAGATATTTAGAATATGATATCGTAAAGTGTATGCGCTTTAAAAACTGACAACTGCGTAACCAAATACTTTACGTTGTAAGAGTTATCTCCCCAAACACTGTTTTTCTTGTGGCCACTACTCCTTCGCAACCGTAAAACATTACAACAAATTTATTTTACCAAATTGCTCGTTACATCTTCAAGATTAGGATTTTAATTTTAACCGAAGCTATCCAGAGACTCCATATGAGAGTTATTCCCCCTTATGTATTTGATATAGGTGATATGCGTTTCTAACTGGTAAACCATAAGTGATAGAGACCTAGGGTCTCTTGATTTGAGATCCTTGGTCCAAAAAAATGAAAATAAGGTCAAGGTCAAAGGTCAAGGTCATATTCTAAAATTTGATTTTGGCTTATTTTCACTTATTTTCAAATACCGTATGACATATCGACAAATAATTTTTCATAAATTGTTAGTTGCGACATGTCCTTACTTGTATATTTTGGTTGAAAGGGTGCGCATACAATAAATTGGAGTTTTTGTCCATCTGACATTTAGAATTACGCGTAAAGTGGTATTACTCATTAACCAAACATATTAAAGACCCAGGGTCTTATGATTTAAGGTCCTTGGTTTGTGACCTTGAAATTGAGGTCAAGGTCATAGGTTAAAAGGACGTTCTAGATTTTGACCTTTGCTTTAAATTCATATAAATACATCATAAAGCCATAGGAACTAACATTTTAAACTGATTTTTCATATTTCAATATCAAAATAGATCTTTACTAGTGGAAAGACCTACAATTGTTCTCTGAACAATTGGTTTTTAATTTTTTTTTTTTTTCTTCCGCCTTATTTTTTTTCTTGCGTAGTATTGATGTTTCAAAAGATGTCGCTTAGATATTTGGAATATGATGTCGTATAGTTTATACGCTTTAAAAATTTACAACTGCGTAACAAAATACTTTACGTTGTAAGAGTTATCTCCCCAAACACTGTTTTTCTTGTGGCCACTACTCCTTCGCAACCGTAAAAGATTACGACAAATTTATTTTACCAAATTGCTCGTTACTTCTTCAGGATTAGGATATTCATTTTGACTGAAGTTATCCGGAGACTCCATATGAGAGTTATTTCCCCTGATGCATTTGATATAAGTGATATGCGTTTCTAACTGGTAAACCATCAGTGATATAGGCCTAGGGTCTTTGGATTTAATTTCCTTGGTCCAAAAAAATGAAAATAAGGTCAAGTTCAAAGGTCAAGGTCATATTCTGAATTTAGATTTTGGCTTATTTTCACTTATTTTCAACAACCGTGAAAGATATTGACAAATTATTTTTACTAAATTGTGAGTTGCGACATGTTGTTACTTATGAATTTTGGTTGAAAGGCTTCGTAAACAATAAATAGGAGTTTTCGTCCATCTTATATTTAGAATTATGAGTAAAGTGATATAGCTCATTAACCATACATAATAAAGACCTAGGGTCTTTTGATTTGAGATCCTTTGTTTATGACCTTGAAATTAACGTCAAGGTCATAGGTAATTTGCACGTTCTAGATTTTGACCTTTGCTTTAAATTCATACTTATACCTTATAAAGCCATAATAACTGATATTTTAGATTGATTTTTAATATTTTGATAATAAAATAGATCTTTACTTGTGGAAAGACCGTCAATTGTTCTTTGAACAATTGGTTTTTAATTAGGTCTTTCCACTTTTCCGTGGAAAGACCTATTGATTTTGTTCTGATTATTATTATTTTTCTTCTTCCGCCTAAATTTTTTTCTTGCGTAGTTTTGTTGTTTCAAAAGATTTCGCCTAGATATTTGGAATAAGATGTCATATAGTTTATATGCTTTAAAAATTTACAACTGCATAACAAAATACTTTACATTGTAAGAGTTATCTCCCCAAACACTGTTTTTCTTGTGGCCACTACTCCTTCGCAACCGTAAAAGATTACGACAAATTTATTTTACCAAATTGCTCGTTACTTCTTCAGGATTAGGATATTCATTTGGACCGAAGCTATCCGGAGACTCCATATGAGAGTTATTTCCCCTTTTGCATTTGATATAAGTGATATGCGTTTCTAACTGGTAAACCATCAGTGATATAGGCCTAGGGTCTTTGGATTTAAGTTCCTTGGTCCAGAAAAATGAAAATAGGGTCAAGGTCAAAGGTCAAGGTCATATTCTAAATTTTGATTTTGGCTTATTTTCTCTTATTTTCAACAACCGTGAAAGATATTGACAAATAATTTTTCATAAATTGTTAGTTGCGACATGTTGTAACTTATAAATGTTGGTTGGAAGGGTGCGTAAACAATAAATGAGAGTTTTCGCCCATCTTATATTTAAAATCATGCCTAAAGTGATATAACTCATTAACCATACATATTACAGACCTAGGGTCTTTTTATTTGAGGTCCTTGGTTGGTGACCTTGAAATTAAGGTCAAGGTCAAAGGTTAATAGGACGTTCTAGATTTTGACCTTTGCTTTAAATTCATATTTATACATTATAAAGTCATAGGAACTGACATTTTAGATTGATTTTTAATATTTTGATAATAAAATAGATCTTTACTTGTGGAAAGACCTTCAATTGTTCTTTGAACAATTGGTTTTTAATTATTATTATTATTATTATTTTTATTTTTTTTCTTCCGCCAACTTTTTTTTCCTTCGCTGTTTTTTTGTTTCACAAGATGTCGCTAAGATATTTGGTATATTATATCGAACAGTTAATGCGCTTCTGAAACTTACACCGCGTAACAAAAACCTTTACCTTGTAAGAGTTATCTCCCCGAACACTGTTTTTCTTGTGGCCACTAAGGCTTCGCAACCGTATAAGAAACCGACAAATTTATTTTTCCAAATTGCTCGTTATATCCTCAGGATGTTCTGTTTCATTATTATTAGGTCTTTCCACCTTTCCGTGGAAAGACCTATTGTATTTGTTCTGATTATTATTATTAGGTCTTTCCACCTTTCCGTGGAAAGACCTATTGAATTTGTTCTGATTATTATTATTATTATTATTATTTTTTTTTTTTTTCTTCCGCCTAATTTTTTTTCTTGCGTATTATTGATGTTTCAAAAGATGTCGCTTAGATATTTGGAATATGGTATCGTATAGTTTATACGCTTTAAAACTTTACAACTGTGTAACAAAATACTTTACGTTGTAAGAGTTATCTCCCTAAACACTGTTTTTCTTGTGGCCACTACTCCTTCGCAACCGTTAAAGATTACGACAAATTTATTTTACCAAATTGCTCGTTACATCTTCAGGATTAGGATATTCATTTGGACCGAAGCTTTACGGAGACTCCATATGAGAGTTATTCCCCCTTTTCCATTTAATTAAGTGATATGCATTTCTAAATGGTAAACCATAAGTGATAAAGACATAGGGTCTTTAGATTTGGGGTCCTTGCTCGAAAATAATAAAAATGAGGTCAAGGTCAAAGGTCAAGGTCATATTCTAAATTTTGATTTTGGCTTATTTTCATTTATTTTCAAATACCTTATGACATATCGACAAATAATTTTTCATAAATTGTTAGTTGCGACATGTCCTTACTTGTATATTTTGATTGAAAGGGTGCGCAGACAATAAATGGGAGTTTTTGCCCATCTTACATTTAGAATTACGCGTAAAGTGATATTACTAATAAACCAAACATATTAAAGACCTTGGGTCTTTTGATTTAAGGTCCTTGGTTTGTGAACTTGAAATTGAGGTCAAGGTCATAGGTTGATATGACGTTCTAGATTTTGACCTTTGCTTTAAATTCATATAAATACATCATAAAGCCATAGGAACTAACATTTTAAACTGATTTTTAATATTTCAATATCAAAATAGATCTTTACTAGTGGAAAGACCTACAATTGTTCTCTGAACAATTGGTTTTTAATTTTTTTTTTTTTCTTCCGCCTTATTTTTTTTCTTGCGTAGTATTGATGTTTCAAAAGATGTCGCTTAGATATTTGGAATATGATGTCGTATAGTTTATACGCTTTAAAAATTTACAACTGCGTAACAAAATACTTTACGTTGTAAGAGTTATCTCCCCAAACACTGTTTTTCTTGTGGCCACTACTCCTTCGCAACCGTAAAAGATTACGACAAATTTATTTTACCAAATTGCTCGTTACTTCTTCAGGATTAGGATATTCATTTTGACTGAAGTTATCCGGAGACTCCATATGAGAGTTATTTCCCCTGATGCATTTGATATAAGTGATATGCGTTTCTAACTGGTAAACCATCAGTGATATAGGCCTAGGGTCTTTGGATTTAATTTCCTTGGTCCAAAAAAATGAAAATAAGGTCAAGTTCAAAGGTCAAGGTCATATTCTGAATTTAGATTTTGGCTTATTTTCACTTATTTTCAACAACCGTGAAAGATATTGACAAATTATTTTTACTAAATTGTGAGTTGCGACATGTTGTTACTTATGAATTTTGGTTGAAAGGCTTCGTAAACAATAAATAGGAGTTTTCGTCCATCTTATATTTAGAATTATGAGTAAAGTGATATAGCTCATTAACCATACATAATAAAGACCTAGGGTCTTTTGATTTGAGATCCTTTGTTTATGACCTTGAAATTAACGTCAAGGTCATAGGTAATTTGCACGTTCTAGATTTTGACCTTTGCTTTAAATTCATACTTATACCTTATAAAGCCATAATAACTGATATTTTAGATTGATTTTTAATATTTTGATAATAAAATAGATCTTTACTTGTGGAAAGACCGTCAATTGTTCTTTGAACAATTGGTTTTTAATTAGGTATTTCCACTTTTCCGTGGAAAGACCTATTGATTTTGTTCTGATTATTATTATTTTTCTTCTTCCGCCTAAATTTTTTTCTTGCGTAGTTTTGTTGTTTCAAAAGATTTCGCCTAGATATTTGGAATAAGATGTCATATAGTTTATATGCTTTAAAAATTTACAACTGCATAACAAAATACTTTACATTGTAAGAGTTATCTCCCCAAACACTGTTTTTCTTGTGGCCACTACTCCTTCGCAACCGTAAAAGATTACGACAAATTTATTTTACCAAATTGCTCGTTACTTCTTCAGGATTAGGATATTCATTTGGACCGAAGCTATCCGGAGACTCCATATGAGAGTTATTTCCCCTTTTGCATTTGATATAAGTGATATGCGTTTCTAACTGGTAAACCATCAGTGATATAGGCCTAGGGTCTTTGGATTTAAGTTCCTTGGTCCAGAAAAATGAAAATAGGGTCAAGGTCAAAGGTCAAGGTCATATTCTAAATTTTGATTTTGGCTTATTTTCTCTTATTTTCAACAACCGTGAAAGATATTGACAAATAATTTTTCATAAATTGTTAGTTGCGACATGTTGTAACTTATAAATGTTGGTTGGAAGGGTGCGTAAACAATAAATGAGAGTTTTCGCCCATCTTATATTTAAAATCATGCCTAAAGTGATATAACTCATTAACCATACATATTACAGACCTAGGGTCTTTTTATTTGAGGTCCTTGGTTGGTGACCTTGAAATTAAGGTCAAGGTCAAAGGTTAATAGGACGTTCTAGATTTTGACCTTTGCTTTAAATTCATATTTATACATTATAAAGTCATAGGAACTGACATTTTAGATTGATTTTTAATATTTTGATAATAAAATAGATCTTTACTTGTGGAAAGACCTTCAATTGTTCTTTGAACAATTGGTTTTTAATTATTATTATTATTATTATTTTTATTTTTTTTCTTCCGCCAACTTTTTTTTCCTTCGCTGTTTTTTTGTTTCACAAGATGTCGCTAAGATATTTGGTATATTATATCGAACAGTTAATGCGCTTCTGAAACTTACACCGCGTAACAAAAACCTTTACCTTGTAAGAGTTATCTCCCCGAACACTGTTTTTCTTGTGGCCACTAAGGCTTCGCAACCGTATAAGAAACCGACAAATTTATTTTTCCAAATTGCTCGTTATATCCTCAGGATGTTCTGTTTCATTATTATTAGGTCTTTCCACCTTTCCGTGGAAAGACCTATTGTATTTGTTCTGATTATTAGGTCTTTCCACCTTTCCGTGGAAAGACCTATTGAATTTGTTCTGATTATTATTATTATTATTATTTTTTTTTTTTTTTTTCTTCCGCCTAATTTTTTTTCTTGCGTATTATTGATGTTTCAAAAGATGTCGCTTAGATATTTGGAATATGGTATCGTATAGTTTATACGCTTTAAAACTTTACAACTGTGTAACAAAATACTTTACGTTGTAAGAGTTATCTCCCTAAACACTGTTTTTCTTGTGGCCACTACTCCTTCGCAACCGTTAAAGATTACGACAAATTTATTTTACCAAATTGCTCGTTACATCTTCAGGATTAGGATATTCATTTGGACCGAAGCTTTACGGAGACTCCATATGAGAGTTATTCCCCCTTTTCCATTTAATTAAGTGATATGCATTTCTAAATGGTAAACCATAAGTGATAAAGACATAGGGTCTTTAGATTTGGGGTCCTTGCTCGAAAATAATAAAAATGAGGTCAAGGTCAAAGGTCAAGGTCATATTCTAAATTTTGATTTTGGCTTATTTTCATTTATTTTCAAATACCTTATGACATATCGACAAATAATTTTTCATAAATTGTTAGTTGCGACATGTCCTTACTTGTATATTTTGATTGAAAGGGTGCGCAGACAATAAATGGGAGTTTTTGCCCATCTTACATTTAGAATTACGCGTAAAGTGATATTACTAATAAACCAAACATATTAAAGACCTTGGGTCTTTTGATTTAAGGTCCTTGGTTTGTGAACTTGAAATTGAGGTCAAGGTCATAGGTTGATATGACGTTCTAGATTTTGACCTTTGCTTTAAATTCATATAAATACATCATAAAGCCATAGGAACTAACATTTTAAACTGATTTTTAATATTTCAATATCAAAATAGATCTTTACTAGTGGAAAGACCTACAATTGTTCTCTGAACAATTGGTTTTTAATTATTATTTTTTTTTTTTTTTCTTCCGCCTCATTTTTTTTCTTGCGTAGTATTGATGTTTCAAAAGATGTCGCTTAGATATTTGGAATATGATGTCGTATAGTTTATACGCTTTAAAAATTTACAACTGCGTAACAAAATACTTTACGTTGTAAGAGTTATCTCCCCAAACACTGTTTTTCTTGTGGCCACTACTCCTTCGCAACCGTAAAAGATTACGACAAATTTATTTTACCAAATTGCTCGTTACTTCTTCAGGATTAGGATATTCATTTTGACTGAAGTTATCCGGAGACTCCATATGAGAGTTATTTCCCCTGATGCATTTGATATAAGTGATATGCGTTTCTAACTGGTAAACCATCAGTGATATAGGCCTAGGGTCTTTGGATTTAATTTCCTTGGTCCAAAAAAATGAAAATAAGGTCAAGTTCAAAGGTCAAGGTCATATTCTGAATTTAGATTTTGGCTTATTTTCACTTATTTTCAACAACCGTGAAAGATATTGACAAATTATTTTTACTAAATTGTGAGTTGCGACATGTTGTTACTTATGAATTTTGGTTGAAAGGCTTCGTAAACAATAAATAGGAGTTTTCGTCCATCTTATATTTAGAATTATGAGTAAAGTGATATAGCTCATTAACCATACATAATAAAGACCTAGGGTCTTTTGATTTGAGATCCTTTGTTTATGACCTTGAAATTAACGTCAAGGTCATAGGTAATTTGCACGTTCTAGATTTTGACCTTTGCTTTAAATTCATACTTATACCTTATAAAGCCATAATAACTGATATTTTAGATTGATTTTTAATATTTTGATAATAAAATAGATCTTTACTTGTGGAAAGACCGTCAATTGTTCTTTGAACAATTGGTTTTTAATTAGGTCTTTCCACTTTTCCGTGGAAAGACCTATTGATTTTGTTCTGATTATTATTATTTTTCTTCTTCCGCCTAAATTTTTTTCTTGCGTAGTTTTGTTGTTTCATAAGATGTCGCTTAGAAATTTGAAATATGATATTGTATAGTTTATACGCTTTAAAAATTTACAACCGCGTAACAAAATACTTTACGTTGTAAGAGTTATCTCCCCAAACACTGTTTTTCTTGTGGCCACTTCTCCTTCGCAACCGTAAAAGATTACGACAAAATTATTTTACCTAATTGCTCGTTACATCATCAGGATTAGGATATTTATTTGGACCGAAGCTTTACGGAGACTCCATATGAGAGTTATTCCCCCTTTTCCATTAAATTAAGTGATATGCATTTCTAAATGGTAAACCATAAGTGATAGAGACCTAGGGTCCTCAGATATGAGGTACTTGGTCCCAAAAAATGAAAATGAGGCCAAGGTCAAAGGTCAAGGTCATATTCTAAATTTTGATTTTGGCTTATTTTCACTTATTTTCAAATACTGTATGACATTTCGACAAATAATTTTTCATAAGTTGTTAGTTGGGACATGTCCTGACTTGTATATTTTGGTTGAAAGGGTGCGCAGCCAATAAATGGGAGTTTTTGCCCATCTTACATTTAGAATTACGCGTAAAGTGATATTACTCATTAACCAAACATATTAAAGACCTAGGGTCTTTTGATTTAAGGTCCTTGGTTTGTGACCTTGAAATTGAGGTCAAGGTCAGAGGTTAATATGACGTTCTAGATTTTGACCTTTGCTTTAAATTCATATAAATACATCATAAAGCCATAGAAACTAACATTTTAAACTGATTTTTCATATTTCAATATCAAAATAGATCTTTACTAATGGAAAGACCTACAATTGTTCTCTGAACAATTGGTTTTTAATTATTATTATTAGGTCTTTCCACCTTTCCGTGGAAAGACCTATTGAATTTGTTCTGATTATTATTTAAGTCTTTCCACTTTTCTGTGGAAAGACTTATTGTTTTTGTTCTGATTATTATTATTATTATTTTTTTTTTTCTTCAGCCTAATTTTTTTCTTGCGTAGTATTGTTGTTTAATAAGTTGTCGCTTAGATATTTGGAATATGATATCGTATAGTTTATACGCTTTAAAAATTTACAACTGCGTAACAAAATACTTTACGTTGTAAGAGTTATCTCCCCAATCACTGTTTTTCTTGTGGCCACTACTCCTTCGCAACCGTAAAAGATTATGACAAAATTATTTTACCAAATTGCTCGTTACATCTTCAGGATTAGGATTTTAATTTTGACCGAAGCTATCCAGAGACTCCATATGAGAGTTATTCCCCCTTATGTATTTGATATAGGTGATATGCGTTTCTAACTGGTAAACCATAAGTGATAGAGACCTAGGGTCTCTTGATTTGAGATCCTTGGTCCAAAAAAATGAAAATAAGGTCAAGGTCAAAGGTCAAGGTCATATTCTAAAATTTGATTTTGGCTTATTTTCACCTATTTTCAAATACCGTATGACATATCGACAAATATTTTTTCCTAAATTGTTAGTTGCGACATGTCCTTACTTGTATATTTTGGTTGAAAGGGTGCGCATACAATAAATGGGAGTTTTTGTCCATCTTACATTTAGAATTACGCGTAAAGTGGTATTACTCATTAACCAAACATATTAAAGACCTTGGGTCTTATGATTTAAGGTCCTTGGTTTGTGACCTTGAAATTGAGGTCAAGGTCATAGGTTAAAAGGACGTTCTAGATTTTGACCTTTGCTTTAAATTCATATAAATACATCATAAAGCCATAGGAACTAACATTTTAAACTGATTTTTCATATTTCAATATCAAAATAGCTCTTTACTAGTGGAAAGACCTTCAATTGTTCTCTGAACAATTGGTTTTTAATTTTTTTTTTTTTTCTTCCGCCTAAATTTTTTTCTTGCGTAGTATTGATGTTTCAAAAGATGTCGCTTAGATATTTGAAATATGATGTCGTATAGTTTATACGCTTTCAAGATTTACAACTGCGTAACAAAATACTTTACGTTGTAAGAGTTATCTCCCCAAACACTGTTTTTCTTGTGGCCACTACTCCTTCGCAACCGTAAAAGATTACGACAAATTTATTTTACCAAATTGCTCGTTACTTCTTCAGGATTAGGATATTCATTTGGACCGAAGCTATCCGGAGACTCCATATGAGAGTTATTTCCCCTTATGCATTTGATATAAGTGATATGCGTTTCTAACTGGTAAACCATCAGTGATATAGGCCTAGGGTCTTTGGATTTAAGTTCCTTCGTCCAAAAAAATGAAAATAAGGTCAAGGTCAAAGGTCAAGGTCATATTCTAAATTTTTATTTTGGCTTATTTTTACTAATTTCCAAAACCTTATAACATATCAACATGTTATTTTCACTAAATTGTTAGTTGTGACATGCCGTTACTTATAAATTTTGGTTGAAAGGGTGCGTAAACAATAAATAGGAGTTTTCGCCCATCTTATATTTAGAATTATGCGTAAAGTGATATAACTCATTAACCATACATAATAAAAACCTAGGGTCTTTTGATTTGAGATCCTTGGTTTATGACCTTGAAATTAAGGTCAAGGTCATAGGTAATTTGCACGATCTTGATTTTGACCTTTGCTTTGAATTCATATTTATACATTATAAAGCCATAGGAACTGACATTTTAGATTGATTTTTAATATTTTGATAATAAAATAGATCTCTACTTGTGGAAAGACCTTCAATTGTTCTTTGAACAATTGGTTTTTAATTATTAAGTCTTTCCACTTTTCTGTGGAAAGACTTATTGTTTTTGTTCTGATTATTATTATTATTATTATTATTATTTTTTTTTTTCTTCCGCCTAATTTTTTTCTTGCGTAGTATTGTTGTTTAATAAGTTGTCGCTTAGATATTTGGAATATGATATCGTATAGTTTATACGCTTTAAAAATTTACAACTGCGTAACAAAATACTTTACGTTGTAAGAGTTATCTCCCCAATCACTGTTTTTCTTGTGGCCACTACTCCTTCGCAACCGTAAAAGATTACGACTAAATTATTTTACCAAATTGATCGTTACATCTTCAGGATTAGGATTTTAATTTTGATCGAAGCTTTCCAGAGACTCCATATGAGAGTTATTCCCCCTTATGTATTTGATATAGGTGATATGCGTTTCTAACTGGTAAACCATAAGTGATAGAGACCTAGGGTCTCTTGATTTGAGATCCTTGGTCCAAAAAAATGAAAATAAGGTCAAGGTCAAAGGTCAAGGTCATATTCTAAAATTTGATTTTGGCTTATTTTCACTTATTTTCAAATACCGTATGACATATCGACAAATATTTTTTCCTAAATTGTTAGTTGGGACATGTCCTTACTTGTATATTTTGGTTGAAAGGGTGCGCATACAATAAATGGGAGTTTTTGTCCATCTTACATTTAGAATTACGCGTAAAGTGGTATTACTCATTAACCAAACATATTAAAGACCTTGGGTCTTATGATTTAAGGTCCTTGGTTTGTGACCTTGAAATTGAGGTCAAGGTCATAGGTTAAAAGGACGTTCTAGATTTTGACCTTTGCTTTAAATTCATATAAATACATCATAAAGCCATAGGAACTAACATTTTAAACTGATTTTTCATATTTCAATATCAAAATAGAACTTTACTAGTGGAAAGACCTTCAATTGTTCTCTGAACAATTGCTTTTTAATTAAGTCTTTCCACTTTTCTGTGGAAAGACTTATTGTTTTTGTTCTGATTATTATTATTATTATTTTTTTTTTTCTTCCGCCTAATTTTTTTCTTGCGTAGTATTGTTGTTTAATAAGTTGTCGCTTAGATATTTGGAATATGATATCGTATAGTTTATACGCTTTAAAAATTTACAACTGCGTAACAAAATACTTTACGTTGTAAGAGTTATCTCCCCAATCACTGTTTTTCTTGTGGCCACTACTCCTTCGCAACCGTAAAAGATTATGACAAAATTATTTTACCAAATTGCTCGTTACATCTTCAGGATTAGGATTTTAATTTTGACCGAAGCTATCCAGAGACTCCATATGAGAGTTATTCCCCCTTATGTATTTGATATAGGTGATATGCGTTTCTAACTGGTAAACCATAAGTGATAGAGACCTAGGGTCTCTTGATTTGAGATCCTTGGTCCAAAAAAATGAAAATAAGGTCAAGGTCAAAGGTCAAGGTCATATTCTAAAATTTGATTTTGGCTTATTTTCACCTATTTTCAAATACCGTATGACATATCGACAAATATTTTTTCCTAAATTGTTAGTTGCGACATGTCCTTACTTGTATATTTTGGTTGAAAGGGTGCGCATACAATAAATGGGAGTTTTTGTCCATCTTACATTTAGAATTACGCGTAAAGTGGTATTACTCATTAACCAAACATATTAAAGACCTTGGGTCTTATGATTTAAGGTCCTTGGTTTGTGACCTTGAAATTGAGGTCAAGGTCATAGGTTAAAAGGACGTTCTAGATTTTGACCTTTGCTTTAAATTCATATAAATACATCATAAAGCCATAGGAACTAACATTTTAAACTGATTTTTCATATTTCAATATCAAAATAGCTCTTTACTAGTGGAAAGACCTTCAATTGTTCTCTGAACAATTGGTTTTTAATTATTTTTTTTTTCTTCCGCCTAATTTTTTTCTTGCGTAGTATTGTTGTTTAATAAGTTGTCCCTTAGATATTTGGAATATGATATCGTATAGTTTATACGCTTTAAAAATTTACAACTGCGTAACAAAATACTTTACGTTGTAAGAGTTATCTCCCCAATCACTGTTTTTCTTGTGGCCACTACTCCTTCGCAACCGTAAAAGATTACGACAAAATTATTTTACCAAATTGCTCGTTACATCTTCAGGATTAGGATTTTAATTTTGACCGAAGCTATCCAGAGACTCCATATGAGAGTTATTCCCCCTTATGTATTTGATATAGGTGATATGCGTTTCTAACTGGTAAACCATAAGTGATATAGACCTAGGGTCTCTTGATTTGAGATCCTTGGTCCAAAAAAATGAAAATAAGGTCAAGGTCAAAGGTCAAGGTCATATTCTAAAATTTGATTTTGGCTTATTTTCACTTATTTGCAAATACCGTATGACATATCGACAAATATTTTTTCCGAAATTGTTAGTTGCGACATGTCCTTACTTGTATATTTTGGTTGAAAGGGTGCGCATACAATAAATGGGAGTTTTTGTCCATCTTACATTTAGAATTACGCGTAAAGTGGTATTACTCATTAACCAAACATATTAAAGACCTTGGGTCTTATGATTTAAGGTCCTTGGTTTGTGACCTTGAAATTGAGGTCAAGGTCATAGGTTAAAAGGACGTTCTAGATTTTGACCTTTGCTTTAAATTCATATAAATACATCATAAAGCCATAGGAACTAACATTTTAAACTGATTTTTCATATTTCAATATCAAAATAACTCTTTACTAGTGGAAAGACCTTCAATTGTTCTCTGAACAATTGGTTTTTAATTTTTTTTTTTTTTTTTCTTCCGCCTAAATTTTTTTCTTATGTAGTATTGATGTTTCAAAAGATGTCGCTTAGATATTTGGAATATCATGTCGTATAGTTTATACGCTTTGAAAATTTACAACTGTGTAACAAAATACTTTACGTTGTAAGAGTTATCTCCCCAAACACTGTTTTTTCTTGTGGCCACTACTCCTTCGCAACCGTAAAAGATTACGACAAATTTATTTTACCAAATTGCTCGTTACATCTTCAGGATTAGGCAATTCATTTGGACCGAAGCTTTCCATGGACTCCATATGAGAGTTATTTCCCCTTATGTATTTGATATAAGTGATTTGCATTTCTAACTGGTAAACCATAAGTTATAGAGACCTAGGATCTTTTGATTTGAGATCCTTGGTCCCAAAAAATTAAAATTAGGTCAAGGTCAAAGGTCAAGGTCATATTTTAAATTTTTATTTTGGCTTATTTTTACTTATTTTCAAAACCTTATAAGATATCGACAAAATATTTTTACTAAATTGATAGTTGCGACATGTTGTAACTTATAAATTTTGGTTGGAAGGATGCGTAAACAATAAATGAGAGTTTTCGCCCATCTTATATTTAAAATCCTGCCTAAAGTGATATAACTCATTAACCATACATGTTACAGACCAATGGTATTTTTATTTGAGGTCCTTGGTTGGTGACCTTGAAATTGAGGTCAAGGTCAAAAGTTAATAGGACGTTGTAGATTTTGACCTTTGCTTTAAATTCATATTTATACATTATAAAGTCATAGGAACTGACATTTTAGATTGATTTTTAATATTTTGATAATAAAATAGATCTCTACTTGTGGAAAGACCTTCAATTGTTCTTTGAACAATTGGTTTTTAATTATTATTATTTTTTTTTTCTTCCGCCTAATTTTTTTCTTGCGTAGTATTGTTGTTTAATAAGTTGTCGCTTAGATATTTGGAATATGATATCGTATAGTTTATACGCTTTAAAAATTTACAACTGCGTAACAAAATACTCTACGTTGTAAGAGTTATCTCCCCAATCACTGTTTTTCTTGTGGCCACTACTCCTTCGCAACCGTAAAAGATTACGACAAAATTATTTTACCAAATTGCTCGTTACATCTTCAGGATTAGGATTTTAATTTTGACCGAAGCTATCCAGAGACTCCATATGAGAGTTATTCCCCCTTATGTATTTGATATAGGTGATATGCGTTTCTAACTGGTAAACCATAAGTGATATAGACCTAGGGTCTCTTGATTTGAGATCCTTGGTCCAAAAAAATGAAAATAAGGTCAAGGTCAAAGGTCAAGGTCATATTCTAAAATTTGATTTTGGCTTATTTTCACTTATTTTCAAATACCGTATGACATATCGACAAATATTTTTTCCTAAATTGTTAGTTGCGACATGTCCTTACTTGTATATTTTGGTTGAAAGGGTGCGCATACAATAAATGGGAGTTTTTGTCCATCTTACATTTAGAATTACGCGTAAAGTGGTATTACTCATTAACCAAACATATTAAAGACCTTGGGTCTTATGATTTAAGGTCCTTGGTTTGTGACCTTGAAATTGAGGTCAAGGTCATAGGTTAAAAGGACGTTCTAGATTTTGACCTTTGCTTTAAATTCATATAAATACATCATAAAGCCATAGGAACTAACATTTTAAACTGATTTTTCATATTTCAATATCAAAATAGCTCTTTACTAGTGGAAAGACCTTCAATTGTTCTCTGAACAATTGGTTTTTAATTATTATTATTATTATTTTTTTTTTTTCTTCCGCCTAATTTGTTTCTTGCGTAGTATTGTTGTTTAATAAGTTGTCGCTTAGATATTTGGAATATGATATCGTATAGTTTATACGCCTTAAAAATTTACAACTGCTTAACAAAATACTTTACGTTGTAAGAGTTATCTCCCCAATCACTGTTTTTCTTGTGGCCACTACTCCTTCGCAACCGTAAAAGATTACGACAAAATTATTTTACCAAATTGCTCGTTACATCTTCAGGATTAGGATTTTAATTTTGACCGAAGCTATCCAGAGACTCCATATGAGAGTTATTCCCCCTTATGTATTTGATATAGGTGATATGCGTTTCTAACTGGTAAACCATAAGTGATATAGACCTAGGGTCTCTTGATTTGAGATCCTTGGTCTAAAAAAATGAAAATAAGGTCAAGGTCAAAGGTCAAGGTCATATTCTAAAATTTGATTTTGGCTTATTTTCACTTATTTTCAAATACCGTATGACATATCGACAAATATTTTTTCCTAAATTGTTAGTTGCGACATGTCCTTACTTGTATATTTTGGTTGAAAGGGTGCGCATACAATAAATGGGAGTTTTTGTCCATCTTACATTTAGAATTACGCATACAGTAATATTACTCATTAACCAAACATATTAAAGACCTAGGGTCTTTTGATTTTAGGTCCTTGGTTTGTGACCTTGAAATTGAGGTCAAGGTCATAGGTTAAAAGGACGTTCTAGATTTTGACCTTTGCTTTAAATTCATATAAATACATCATAAAGCCATAGGAACTAACATTTTAAACTGATTTTTCATATTTCAATATCAAAATAGCTCTTTACTAGTGGAAAGACCTTCAATTGTTCTCTGAACAATTGGTTTTTAATTATTATTATTTTTTTTTTTTTTTTCTTCCACCTAATTTTTTTTCTTGCGTATTATTGATGTTTCAAAAGATGTCGCTTAGATATTTGGAATATGGTATCGTATAGTTTATACGCTTTAAAACTTTACAACTGTGTAACAAAATACTTTACGTTGTAAGAGTTATCTCCCCAAACACTGTTTTTCTTGTGGCCACTACTCCTTCGCAACCGTTAAAGATTACGACAAATTTATTTTACCAAATTGCTCGTTACATCTTCAGGATTAGGATATTCATTTGAACCGAAGCTTTACGGAGACTCCATATGAGAGTTATTCCCCCTTTTCCATTTAATTAAGTGATATGCATTTCTAAATGGTAAACCATAAGTGATAGAGACATAGGGTCTTTAGATTTGGGGTCTTTGGTCGAAAATAATAAAAATGAGGTCAAGGTCAAAGGTCAAGGTCATATTCTAAATTTTGATTTTGGCTTATTTTCATTTATTTTCAAATACCTTATGACATATCGACAAATAATTTTTCATAAATTGTTAGTTGCGACATGTCCTTACTTGTATATTTTGATTGAAAGGGTGCGCAGACAATAAATGGGAGTTTTTGCCCATCTTACATTTAGAATTACGCGTAAAGTGATATTACTAATAAACCAAACATATTAAAGACCTTGGGTCTTTTGATTTAAGGTCCTTGGTTTGTGAACTTGAAATTGAGGTCAAGGTCATAGGTTGATATGACGTTCTAGATTTTGACCTTTGCTTTAAATTCATATAAATACATCATAAAGCCATAGGAACTAACATTTTAAACTGATTTTTAATATTTCAATATCAAAATAGATCTTTACTAGTGGAAAGACCTACAATTGTTCTCTGAACAATTGGTTTTTAATTATTATTTAGGTCTTTCCACCTTTCCGTGGAAAGACCTATAGGTTTTGTTCTGATTATTATTTTTTTTTTTTTCTTCCGCCTAATTTTTTTCTTGCGTAGTATTGCTGTTTAATAAGTTGTCGCTTAGATATTTGGAATATGATATTGTTTAGTTTATACGCTTTAAAAATTTACAACCGCGTAACAAAATATTTTACGTTGTAAGAGTTATCTCCCCAAACACTGTTTTTCTTGTGGCCACTACTCCTTCGCAACCGTTAAAGATTATGACAAATTTATTTTACCAAATTGCTCGTTACATCTTCAGGATTAGGATATGCATTTGGATCGAAGCTTTACGGAGACTCCATATGAGAGTTATTCCCCCTTTTCCATTTAATTAAGTGATATGCAATTCTAAATGGTAAACCATAAGTGATAAAGACATAGGGTCTTTTGATTTGAGGTCCTTGGTCCAAAAAATTAAAAATGAGGTCAAGGTCAAAGGTCAAGGTCATATTCTAAATTTTGATTTTGGCTTATTTTCATTTATTTTCAAATACCTTATGACATATCGACAAATAATTTTTCATAAATTGTTAGTTGCGACATGTCCTTACTTGTATATTTTGATTGAAAGGGTGCGCAGACAATAAATGGGAGTTTTTGCCCATCTTACATTTAGAATTACGCGTAAAGTGATATTACTAATAAACCAAACATATTAAAGACCTTGGGTCTTTTGATTTAAGGTCCTTGGTTTGTGAACTTGAAATTGAGGTCAAGGTCATAGGTTGATATGACGTTCTAGATTTTGACCTTTGCTTTAAATTCATATAAATACATCATAAAGCCATAGGAACTAACATTTTAAACTGATTTTTAATATTTCAATATCAAAATAGATCTTTACTAGTGGAAAGACCTAATTATTATTTAGGTCTTTCCACCTTTCCGTGGAAAGACCTATAGGTTTTGTTCTGATTATTATTTTTTTTTTTTTCTTCCGCCTAATTTTTTTCTTGCGTAGTATTGCTGTTTAATAAGTTGTCGCTTAGATATTTGGAATATGATATTGTTTAGTTTATACGCTTTAAAAATTTACAACCGCGTAACAAAATATTTTACGTTGTAAGAGTTATCTCCCCAAACACTGTTTTTCTTGTGGCCACTACTCCTTCGCAACCGTTAAAGATTATGACAAATTTATTTTACCAAATTGCTCGTTACATCTTCAGGATTAGGATATGCATTTGGATCGAAGCTTTACGGAGACTCCATATGAGAGTTATTCCCCCTTTTCCATTTAATTAAGTGATATGCAATTCTAAATGGTAAACCATAAGTGATAAAGACATAGGGTCTTTTGATTTGAGGTCCTTGGTCCAAAAAATTAAAAATGAGGTCAAGGTCAAAGGTCAAGGTCATATTCTAAATTTTGATTTTGGCTTATTTTCATTTATTTTCAAATACCTTATGACATATCGAAAAATAATTTTTCATTAATTGTTAGTTGTGACATGTCCTTACTTGTATACTTCGGTTAAAAGGGTGCGCAGACAATAAATGGGAGTTTTTGCCCATCTTACATTTAGAATTACGTGTAAAGTGATATTACTCATAAACCAAACATATTAAAGACCTAGGGTCTTTTGATTTAAGGTCCTTGGTTTGTGAACTTGAAATTGAGGTCAAGGTCATAGGTTAATATGAACTTCTAGATTTTGACCTTTGCTTTAAATTCATATAAATACACCATAAAGCCATAGGAACTAACATTTTAAACTGATTTTTCATATTTCAATATCAAAATAGATCTTTACTAGTGGAAAGACCTACAATTGTTCTCTGAACAATTGGTATTTAATTATTAGGTCTTTCCACTTTTCCGTGGAAAGACCTATTGGATTTCTTCTGATTATTATTATTAGGTCTTTCCACCTTTCTTGTGGAAAGACCTATTGAATTCGTTCTGATTATTTTTTTTTTCTTCCGCCTAATTTTTTTCTTGCGGTGTAAAAATGTTTCAAAAGATGTCGCTTAGTTTTTTTGTATATGATATTATTCAGTCTATACGCTTTTGAAACTGACCCTGTTTAACCGAACACTTTTCTTTGTAAGAGTTATCTCCCCAAACACTGTTTTTCTTGTTATCAGATCTCCTCCGCAACCGTAAAAGAAAGCGACAAATTTGTTTTTCCAAATTGCTTGTTATATCCTCAGGATGTTACGTTTTATTTTCACCGAAGCTTTACGAAGACTCCATATGAGAGTTATTTCCCCTTTTGTAATGAAATAAATTTGTTACTGGAAAACCATTAGTGATAGAGGCCTAGGGTCTTTCGATTTGAGGTCATTGGTCCAAAAAAATTAAAATGAGGTCAAGGTCAAAGGTCAAGGTCATGTTCAAAAATATGATTTTGGCTTGTTATCTCTTCTTTTCAGAAATCCTATAAGATATCGACAAAATATTTTCACAAAATGTGTGTTACTACATTGGCGTAACACGTAAATTTTAGTTAAAAGGGTACGTAAACATTTGATGCGACTTTTCCCCCTTTTATATCTTATATTAGTTGTATGGTAATATAACTCATTATCAATATAAAGTAAAGGCTTAGGGTCTTTTGATTTAAGATCATTGGTCCAAAAAAATTAAAATTAGGTCAAGGTCAAAGGTCAAGGTCAAATTCTAAATTTTGATTTTGGCTTATTTTCACTCTTTTTCATTAACCTTATAAGATTTCAACAAATTATTTTTACTAAATTGTTAGTTGCGACATGTCGTAACTTATAAATTTTGATTGGAAGGGTGCGAAGAGAATAAATGGGATTTTTGCCCGTTATATTTAGAATTATGCGTAAAGTGATATTACTCATGAACCATACATAATACAGACCTAGGGTGTTTTAATTTGGGATCCTTTGTTTATGACCTTGAAATTGAGGTCAAAGTCATAGGTTAATTGAACGTTCTAGATTTTGACCTTTGCTTGAAATTCATATTTATATATCATTTAGCCATAGGAACTGACATTTTCAACTGAATTTTAATATTTTCATATCAAAATAGATCCTTATTGGTGGAAAGACCTTCAATTGTTCTTTGAACAATTGGTTTTTAATTATTATTATTTTTTTTTTTTTTCTTCCGCCTAATTTTTTTCCTTCGCTGTTTTTTTGTTTCGCAAGATGTCGCTTAGATTTTTGGAATATGATATCAAACAGTTTATACGCTTTTGAAACCAACTCTGCTTAACCGAATACTTTCCCAAATAAGAGTTATCTCCCCGAACACTGTTTTCCTTGTTATCTCTAAGGCTTCGCAACCGTATAAGAAACCGACAAATTTATTTTTCCAAATTGCTCGTTATATCCTTAGGATGTTCTGTTTTATTTTGACCGAAGCCGTATAGAGATTCCATATGAGAGTTATCCCCCTTTTTATGTTTGATATAAGAATATGCATTTCTAACTGGTAAACCATAAGTGATAGAGACCTAGGGTCTTTTGATTTGAGATCCTTGGTCCAAAAAAATGAAAATAAGGTCAAGGTCAAAGGTCAAGGTCATATTATAAATTTTGATTTTGGCTTATTTTCACTTAT
Source organism: Mytilus galloprovincialis (assembly GCA_037788925.1). NCBI lineage: Eukaryota > Metazoa > Mollusca > Bivalvia > Mytilida > Mytilidae > Mytilus > Mytilus galloprovincialis. The sequence continues at coordinate 76,799,356 of CM075339.1, read as the reverse complement.
TTTCCAAAACCGTATAACGTATCGACAAATTATTTTTACTAAATTGTTAGTTGCGACATGTCGTCACTTATAAATTTTGGTTGAAAGGGTGCGAAGACAATAAATGGGAGTTTTCGCCCCTCTTATGTTTAGAATTATGGGTAAAGTGATATTACTCATTAACCATACATATTAAAGGACTGGTGTCTTTAGGTTTGAGTTCCTTAGTCTATGACCTTGAAATTGAGGTCAAGGTCATAGGTTAATTGGACGTTCTAGATTTTGACCTTTGCTCCAAATTCATATTTAGACATCATAAAGTCATGAAACTGACATATCAACTGAATTTTTAATATTTTAACATCAAAATATGTTGTAAGTGGTGGAAAGACCATCAATGGTTCTCTGAACAATTGGTTTTTAATATTGATCTTACATCTCTTCTGAAAAAAAAATCCACCTCCTTGTTATCACTTAAACACTGAAACTACAAGTCCAATCGATCCCAAAATTTACAGTCAGCAGGGCATACATGTACTAAAGGTTCATAAAACAACGTGGTGCCGATATCTCTCAAGACTTTTCATAGAGAAAAGAAATTGCAATGCCGTTAAAATTGCTTGCTAGGTCCGTAAATCTCAGTGAAATGCTACAATAAAATGTCCGCTCCTAGATTGAAATACTTATCTGTGTTACAAACTGGTGCTGAAAAATGTACATTATCAGAAAATAATCCTTAAACGTGTTTTAAAGTTACACCAAATCAATTAAATCCAAAACATGCACTGCTGGTGAACTGTGATCAAAATGTCAATTTCCTACAATGACAAAAGAAATTACATTGTGTACATTCCATCTCTATAGATGTTGTCTGTTTAACGTCCCCACCTAAAAAGAAATAAAAAGACTAAGTTTTCGTTATTATATACCCGCGTCACGTGATATCTCCTCAATTTGGCGCGCGCGCTGGACCTAAAATAAAAGAAAAACTTTCCAAACTAAACATGAAACTTCTCCGGTAACACAATACTATAAACCCCTTACAGAAACAAAACAAACAAACAAACAAACAAACAAACAACCCCCCCCCCCCATCAATCTATGTTTCAAAGGGGGAAAGACCGTTTTAAAAGCAATTGATTTATATTTTTTTTTTTTTTTCTTCCGCCTAATTTTTTTCCTTCGCTGTTTTTTTGTTTTACAAGATGTCGCTTAGAAATTTGGAATATGATATCGAACAGTTTATACGCTTTTGAAACCAACTCTGCTTAACCGAATGCTTTACCATATAAGAGTTATCTCCCCGAACACTGTTTTTCTTGTTATCTCTAAGGCTTCGCAACCGTATAAGAAACCGACAAATTTATTTTTCCAAATTGCTCGTTATATCCTCAGGATGTTCTGTTTTATTTTGACCGAAGCCGTATCAACATTCCATATGAGAGTTATTTCCCCTTTTGTATTTGAAATTTTGAAATGTATTTTAAACTGGAAAACCATAAGTGATAGAGACCTAGGGTCTTTTGATTTGAAATCCTTGGTCCAAAAAAATGAAAATTAAGTCATAGTCAAAGGTCAAGGTCATATTCTTAGTTTTGATTTTGGCTTATTTTCACTTATTTTCAAATACCGTATGACATATCGACAAATATTTTTTCCTAAATTGTTAGTAGCGACATGTCCTTACTTGTATATTTTGGTTGAAAGGGTGCGCATACAATAAATGGGAGTTTTTGTCCATCTTACATTTAGAATTACGCGTAAAGTGGTATTACTTATTAACCAAACATATTAAAGACCTTGGGTCTTATGATTTAAGGTCCTTGGTTTGTGACCTTGAAATTGAGGTCAAGGTCATAGGTTAAAAGGACGTTCTAGATTTTGACCTTTGCTTTAAATTCATATAAATACATCATAAAGCCATAGGAACTAACATTTTTAACTGATTTTTCATATTTCAATATCAAAATAGCTCTTTACTAGTGGAAAGACCTTCAATTATTCTCTGAACAATTGGTTTTTAATTAAGTCTTTCCACTTTTCTGTGGAAAGACTTATTGTTTTTGTTCTGATTATTATTATTATTATTTTTTTTTTTCTTCCGCCTAATTTTTTTCTTGCGTAGTATTGTTGTTTAATAAGTTGTCGCTTAGATATTTGGAATATGATATCGTATAGTTTATACGCTTTAAAAATTTACAACTGCGTAACAAAATACTTTACGTTGTAAGAGTTATCTCCCCAATCACTGTTTTTCTTGTGGCCACTACTCCTTCGCAACCGTAAAAGATTATGACAAAATTATTTTACCAAATTGCTCGTTACATCTTCAGGATTAGGATTTTAATTTTGACCGAAGCTATCCAGAGACTCCATATGAGAGTTATTCCCCCTTATGTATTTGATATAGGTGATATGCGTTTCTAACTGGTAAACCATAAGTGATAGAGACCTAGGGTCTCTTGATTTGAGATCCTTGGTCCAAAAAAATGAAAATAAGGTCAAGGTCAAAGGTCAAGGTCATATTCTAAAATTTGATTTTGGCTTATTTTCACCTATTTTCAAATACCGTATGACATATCGACAAATATTTTTTCCTAAATTGTTAGTTGCGACATGTCCTTACTTGTATATTTTGGTTGAAAGGGTGCGCATACAATAAATGGGCTTACATTTAGAATTACGCGTAAAGTGGTATTACTCATTAACCAAACATATTAAAGACCTTGGGTCTTATGATTTAAGGTCCTTGGTTTGTGACCTTGAAATTGAGGTCAAGGTCATAGGTTAAAAGGACGTTCTAGATTTTGACCTTTGCTTTAAATTCATATAAATACATCATAAAGCCATAGGAACTAACATTTTAAACTGATTTTTCATATTTCAATATCAAAATAGCTCTTTACTAGTGGAAAGACCTTCAATTGTTCTCTGAACAATTGGTTTTTAATTATTTTTTTTTTTCTTCCGCATATTTTTTTTCTTGCGTAGTATTGATGTTTCAAAAGATGTCGCTTAGATATTTGGAATATGATATCGTATAGTTTATACGCTTTAAAAATTTACAACTGCGTAACAAAATACTTTACGTTGTAAGAGTTATCTCCCCAAACACTGTTTTTCTTGTGGCCACTACTCCTTCGCAACCGTTAAAGATTGCGACAAATTTTTTTTACCAAATTGCTCGTTACATCTTCAGGATTAGGGTATTCAATTGGACCGAAGCTTTACGGAGACTCCATATGAGAGTTATTCCCCCTTTTCCATTTAATTAAGTGATATCCATTTCCAACTGGTAAACCATAAGTGATAGAGACATAGGGTCTTCAGATTTGAGGTCCTTGGTCCCAAAAAATGAAAATGAGGTCAAGGTCAAAGGTCAAGGTCATCTTCTAAATTTTGATTTTGGCTTATTTTCACTTCTTTTCAAATACCGTATGACATATTGACAAATAATTTTTCATAAATTGTTAGTTGTGAAATGTCCTTACTTGTATATTTTGGTTGAAAGGGTGCGCAGACAATAAATAAGAGTTTTTGCCCATCTTACATTTAGAATTACGAGTAAAGTGATATTACTCATTAACCAAACATATTAAAGACCTAGGGTCTTTTGATTTAAGGTCCTTGGTTTGTGACCTTGAAATTGAGGTCAAGGTCATAGTTTAATACGACGTTCTAGATTTTGACCTTTGCTTTAAAATCACATCAATACATCATAAAGCCATAGGAACTAATATTTTAAACTGATTTTTCATATTTCAATATCAAAATAGATCTTTACTAGTGGAAAGACCTACAATTGTTCTCTGAACAATTGGTTTTTAATTATTTTTTTTTTTATTCTTCCGCCTAATTCTTTTCTTGCGTAGTATTGATGTTTCAAAAGATGTCGCTTAGATATTTGGAATATGATATCGTAAAGCGTATGCACTTTTAAAACTGACCACTGCGTAACCAAATACTTTACGTTGTAAGAGTTATCTCCCCAAACACTGTTTTTCTTGTGGCCACTACTCCTTCGCAACCATAAAAGATTACGACAAATTTATTTTACCAAATTGCTCGTTACATCCTCAGGATGTTCTGTTTTATTTTGACCGAAGCCGTATAGAGACTCCATATGAGAGTTAGTTCCCCTTTTGTATTTGAAATTTTGAAATGTATTTTAAACTGGAAAATCATAAGTGATAGAGACCTAGGGTCTTTTGTTTTGAGATCATTGGTCCAAAAAAATGAAAATTAGGTAAAGGTCAAAGGTCAAGGTCATATTCTAAATTTTGATTTTGGCCTATTTTCACTAATTTTCATTAACCTTATAAGATACCGACAAATTATTTTTACTAAATTGTTAGTTGCGACATGTCGTAACTTATATATTTTGGTTAAAAGGGTGTGTAGACATAAAATGGGAGTTTTTGCCCCTCCCATATTAAGAATTAAACGTAAAGTGATATAACTCATTAACTATACATATTACAGACCTAGGGTCTTTTTATTTGGGGTCCCTGGTTTAAGACCTTGAAATATAGGTCAAGGTCATCAGTAAATTTGACTTTCTAGATTTTGAACTTTGCTCCAAATTCATATTTATACATCATTAAGCCATAGGAACTGACATTTTCAACTGAATTTTAATATTTTCATATCAAAATAGATCCTTATTGGTGGAAAGACCTTCAATTGTTCTCTGAACAATTGGTTTTTAATTATTATTATTTTTTTTTTTTTTTTTCTTCCGCCTAATTTTTTTCTTGCGTAGTATTGTTGTTTAATAAGTTGTCGCTTAGATATTTGGAATATGATATCGTATAGTTTATACGCTTTAAAAATTTACAACTGCGTAACAAAATACTTTACGTTGTAAGAGTTATCTCCCCAATCACTGTTTTTCTTGTGGCCACTACTCCTTCGCAACCGTAAAAGATTACGACAAAATTATTTTACCAAATTGCTCGTTACATCTTCAGGATTAGGATTTTAATTTTGACCGAAGCTATCCAGAGACTCCATATGAGAGTTATTCCCCCTTATGTATTTGATATAGGTGATATGCGTTTCTAACTGGTAAACCATAAGTGATATAGACCTAGGGTCTCTTGATTTGAGATCCTTGGTCCAAAAAAATGAAAATAAGGTCAAGGTCAAAGGTCAAGGTCATATTCTAAAATTTGATTTTGGCTTATTTTCACTTATTTTCAAATACCGTATGACATATCGACAAATATTTTTTCCTAAATTGTTAGTTGCGACATGTCCTTACTTGTATATTTTGGTTGAAAGGGTGCGCATACAATAAATGGGAGTTTTTGTCCATCTTACATTTAGAATTACGCATAAAGTGGTATTACTCATTAACCAAACATATTAAAGACCTTGGGTCTTATGATTTAAGGTCCTTGGTTTGTGACCTTGAAATTGAGGTCAAGGTCATAGGTTAAAAGGACGTTCTAGATTTTGACCTTTGCTTTAAATTCATATAAATACATCATAAAGCCATAGGAACTAATATTTTAAACTGATTTTTCATATTTCAATATCAAAATAGCTCTTTACTAGTGGAAAGACCTTCAATTGTTCTCTGAACAATTGGTTTTTAATTATTTATTTTTTTCTTCCGCCTAATTTTTTTCTTGCGTAGTATTGATGTTTCAAAAGATGTCGCTTAGATATTTGGAATATGATATCGTATAGTTTATACGCTTTAAAAATTTACAACTGCGTAACAAAATACTTTACGTTGTATGAGTTATCTCCCCGAACACTGTTGTTCTTGTGGCCACTACTACTTCGCAACCGTAAAAGATTACGACAAATTTATTTTACCAAATTGCTCGTTACATCTTTAGGATAAGGATATTCATTTGGACCGAAGCTATATGCAGACTCCATATGAGAGTTATTCCCCCTTTTTCATTTGATTCAAGTGATATGCATTTTCAACTGGTAAACCATAAGTGATAGAGACCTAGGGTCTTCAGATTAGAGGTCCTTGGTCCAAAAAAATTAAAATGAGGTCAAGGTCAAAGGTCAAGGTCATATTCTAAATTTTGATTTTGGCTTATTTTCACTTCTTTTCAAATACCGTATGACATATTGACAAATAATTTTTCATAAATTGTTAGTTGCGACATGTCCTTACTTGTATATTTTCTGTGAAAGGGTGCGCAGACAATAAATGGGAGTTTTTGCCCATCTTTCATTTAGAATTACGCGTTAAGTGATATTACTCTTTAACCAAACATATTAAAGACCTAGGGTCTTTTGATTTCAGGTCCTTGGTTTGAGACCTTGAAATTTTAGGTCAAGGTCATAGGTTAATATGACGTTCTAGATTTTGACCTTTGCTTTAAATTCATATAAATACATCATAAAGCCATAGGAACTAACATTTTAAACTGATTTTTCATATTTCAATATCAAAATAGATCTTTACTAGTGGAAAGACCTACAATTGTTCTCTGAACAATTGGTTTTTAATTAAGTCTTTCCACTTTTCTGTGGAAAGACTTATTGTTTTTGTTCTGATTATTATTATTAGGTCTTTCCACCTTTCCGTGGAAAGACCTATAGGGTTTGTTCAGATTATTATTAGGTCTTTCCACTTTTCCGTGGAAAGACCTATTGAATTTGTTCTGATTATTATTTTTTTTTTTTTTTTTTTTCTTCCGCCTAAATTTTTTTCTTGCGTAGTATTGATGTTTCAAAAGATGTCGCTTAGGTATTTGGAATATGATGTCCTATAGTTTATACGCTTTAAAAATTCACAACTGCCTAACAAAATACTTTACGTTGTAAGAGTTATCTCCCCAAACACTGTTTTTCTTGTGGCCACTACTCCTTCGCAACCGTAAAAGATTACGACAAATTTATTTTACCAAATTGCTCGTTACTTCTTCAGGATTAGGATATTCATTTGGACTGAAGCTATCCGAAGACTCCATATGAGAGTTATTTCCCCTTATGCATTTGATATAAGTGATATGAGTTTCTAACTGGTAAACCATCAGTGATATAGGCCTAGGGTCTTTGGATTTAAGTTCCTTGGTCCAAAAAAATGAAAATAAGGTCAAGGTCAAAGGTCAAGGTCATATTCTAAATTTTATTTTGGCTTGTTTTCTTTTATTTTCAAATATCTTATGACATATCGACAAATAATTTTTCATAAATTGTTAGTTGCGACATGTCCTTACTTGTATATTTTGGTTGAAAGGGTGCGCAGACAATAAATGGGAGTTTTTGCCCATCTTACATTTAGAATTACCTGTAAAGTGATATTACTCATAAACCAAACATATTAAAGACCTAGGGTCTTTTGATTTAAGGTCCTTGGTTTGTGAACTTGAAATTGAGGTCAAGGTCATAGGTTAATATGACGTTCTAGATTTTGACCTTTGCTTTAAATTCATATAAATACACCATAAAGCCATAGGAACTAACATTTTAAACTGATTTTACATATTACAATATCAAAATAGACCTTTACTAGTGGAAAGACCTACAATTGTTCTCTGAACAATTGGTTTTTAATTATTCTTTTTTTTCTTCTGCCTAATTTTTTTCTTGCGTAGTATTGATGTTTCAAAAGATGTCGCTTAGATATTTGGAATATGATATCGTATAGTTTATACGCTTTAAAAATTTACAACCGCATAACAAAATACTTTACGTTGTAAGAGTTATTTCCCCAAATACTGTTTTTCTTGTGGCCACTACTCCTTGGCAACCGTTAAAGATTACGACAAATTTATTTTACCAAATTGCTCGTTACATCTTCAGGATTAGGATATTCATTTGGACCGAAGCTTTACGGAGACTCCATATGAGAGTTATTCCCCCTTTTCCATTTAATTAAGTGATATGCATTTCTAAATGGTAAACCATAAGTGATAGAGAGATAGGGTCTTTAGATTTGAAGTCCTTGGTCCAAAAAAATAAAAAGTAGATCAAGGTCAAAGGTCAAGGTCATATTCTAAATTTTGATTTTGGCTTATTTTCACTTATTTTCAAATACCGTATGACATTTCGACAAATATTTTTTTCATAAATTGTTAGTTGCTACATGTCCATTACTTGTATATTTTGGTTAAAGGGTGCGCAGCCCATAAATTGGAGTTTTTGTCCATCTTACATTTAGAATTACGTGTAAAGTTATATTACTCATTAACCAAACATATTAAAGACCTAGGGTCTTCTGATTTAAGGTCCTTGCTTTGTGACCTTGAAATTGAGGTCAAGGTCATAGGTTAAAACGACGTTCTACATTTTGACCTTTGCTTTAAATTCATATAAATACATCATAAAGCCATAAGAACTAACATTTTAAACTGATTTTTCATATTTCAATATCAAAATAGATCTTTACTAGTGGAAAGACCTACAATTGTTCTCTGAACAATTGGTTTTTAATTATTAGGTCTTTCCACTTTTCCGTGGAAAGACCTATTGATTTTGTTCTGATTATTATTATTTTTCTTCTTCAGCCTAAATTTTTTTCTTGCGTAGTTTTGTTGTTTCATAAGATGTCGCTTAGATATTTGAAATATGATATTGTATAGTTTATACGCTTTAAAAATTTACAACCGCGTAACAAAATACTTTACGTTGAAAGAGTTATCTCCCCAAACACTGTTTTTCTTGTGGCCACTACTCCTTCGCAACCGTAAAAGATTACGACAAAATTATTTTACCTAATTGCTCGTTACATCATCAGGATTAGGATATTTATTTGGACTGAAGCTTTACGGAAACTCCATATGAGAGTTATTCCCCCTTTTCCATTTGAATTAAGTATTATGCATTTCTAAATGGTAAACCATAATTGATAGAGACCTAGGGTATTTTGATTTGAGATCCTTGGTCCAAAAAAATGAAAATCAGGTCAAGGTCAAAGGTCAAGGTCATATTCTAAATTTTGATTTTGGCTTGTTTTCACTTATTAGGTCTTTCCACCTTTTCGTGGAAAGACCTATTGAATTTGTTCTGATTATTAGGTCTTTCCACTTTTCCGTGGAAAGACCTATTGAATTTGTTCTGATTATTAGGTCTTTCCACTTTTCTGTGGAAAGACCTATTGTTTTTCTTCTGATTATTTTTTTTTTCTTCCGCCTAATTTTGTTCTTGCGATAAACATTTGTTTCGCAATATGTCGCTTAGATATTTTGTAAATGATATCGAACAGTTTATGCGCTTTTGAAATTTACCCTGCGTAAACAAATACTTTTCTTTGTAGGAGTTATCTCCCCAAACACTGTTTTCCTTGTTATCGCATCTCCTTCGCAACCGTAAAAGATTATGACAAATTTATTTTACAAAATTGCTCGTTATATCCTTGGCATGATTTATCCTATTTTGACCGAAGCGATATGACCGCTCCATATGAGAGTTATTTCCCCTTATGCATCTGATATAAGTGATATGAATTTCTATCTTATAAATCATAAGTGATAGAGACCTAGGATCTTTTGATTTGAGGTCCTTGGTCCCTAAAAATGAAAATTAGGTCAAGGTCAAAGGTCAAGGTCATATTCTAATATTTGAATTTGGCTTATTTTCACTTATATCCAAAGACTGTATAAGATATCAACAAATTATTTTTACTAAATTGTTAGTTGCGACATGTCGTAAGATGTAAATTCTGATTGCAAGCGTACGCTGAATGTAAAAGGGAGTTTTCTCCCCCCTTGTATTTAAAAATACGCGTTTGGTGATATAACTCATTAACTAAATATAAATAAGACCTATGGTCTTTTGAATTGAGGTCCTTGGTTTATGACCTTGAAATTGATCTCAAGGTCATAGCTTAATTTGACGTTCTAGATTTTGACCTTTGATTTTTATTCTATATGTATACATGATAAAGATATACAACTTTTAGAAAAAGGTATCAAACCTTGATAAAAACAACCGGAAGTGACCTTTTGTAAACCGGAAGTAGCTATTTTTTTGTACTTTATTAATATAAAAGTATATAGAACCAGATATTTTTGGAATTAGTGTCAAGTAAATATTCAAATATAATCGGAAATAACATTTTTCAAACCGGAAGTAACAAGTTATCTCCCTTATTTAAACAAAATGTATGGAAACAATATATTTTTGGAATCAGCTTACTAGGAGCTATCATTTGACGATTGAAATGACATTTTAAACTTAGTTTCACAACTTTTCATATCAAAATACATTGTTTTGATGGAAAGACCTTCAATTGTTCTCTGAACAATTGGTTTTTAATTATTATTATTTTTTTTTTTCTTCCGCCTAATTTTTTTCTTGCGTAGTATTGTTGTTTAATAAGTTGTCGCTTAGATATTTGGAATATGATATCGTATAGTTTATACGCTTTAAAAATTTACAACTGCGTAACAAAATACTTTACGTTGTAAGAGTTATCTCCCCAATCACTGTTTTTCTTGTGGCCACTACTCCTTCGCAACCGTAAAAGATTACGACAAAATTATTTTACCAAATTGCTCGTTACATCTTCAGGATTAGGATTTTAATTTTGACCGAAGCTATCCAGAGACTCCATATGAGAGTTATTCCCCCTTATGTATTTGATATAGGTGATATGCGTTTCTAACTGGTAAACCATAAGTGATATAGACCTAGGGTCTCTTGATTTGAGATCCTTGGTCCAAAAAAATGAAAATAAGGTCAAGGTCAAAGGTCAAGGTCATATTCTAAAATTTGATTTTGGCTTATTTTCACTTATTTTCAAATACCGTATGACATATCGACAAATATTTTTTCCTAAATTGTTAGTTGCGACATGTCCTTACTTGTATATTTTGGTTGAAAGGGTGCGCATACAATAAATGGGAGTTTTTGTCCATCTTACATTTAGAATTACGCGTAAAGTGGTATTACTCATTAACCAAACATATTAAAGACCTTGGGTCTTATGATTTAAGGTCCTTGGTTTGTGACCTTGAAATTGAGGTCAAGGTCATAGGTTAAAAGGACGTTCTAGATTTTGACCTTTGCTTTAAATTCATATAAATACATCATAAAGCCATAGGAACTAACATTTTAAACTGATTTTTCATATTTCAATATCAAAATAGCTCTTTACTAGTGGAAAGACCTTCAATTGTTCTCTGAACAATTGGTTTTTAATTATTATTTTTTTTTTTTTCTTCCGCCTAATTTTTTTCTTGCGTAGTATTGTTGTTTAATAAGTTGTCGCTTAGATATTTGGAATATGATATCGTATAGTTTATACGCTTTAAAAATTCACAACTGCGTAACAAAATACTTTACGTTGTAAGAGTTATCTCCCCAAACACTGTTTTTCTTGTGGCCACTACTCCTTCGCAACCGTTAAAGATTACGACAAATTTATTTTACCAAATTGCTCGATACATCTTCAGGATTAGGATATTCATTTGGACCGAAGCTTTACAGATACTCCATATGAGAGTTATTCCCCCTTTTCCATTTAATTAAGTGATATGCATTTCTAAATGGTAAACCATAAGTGATAAAGACATAGGGTCTTTAGATTTGAGGTCCTTGGTCTAAAAAAAAAAATGAGATCAAGGTCAAAGTTCAAGGTCATATTCTAAATTTTGATTTTGGCTTGTTTTCATTTATTTTCAAATACCTTATGACATATGGACAAATTATTTTTCATAAATTGTTAGTTGCGACATGTCCTTACTTGTATATTTTAGTTGAAAGGGTGTGCAGACAATAAATGGGAGTTTTTGCCCATCTTACATTTAGAATTACGCGTAAAGTGGTATTACTCATTAACCAAACATATTAAAGACCTATGGTCTTTTGATTTAAGGTCCTTGGTTTGTGACCTTGAAATTGAGGTCAAGGTCATAGGTTAATAAGACGTTCTAGATTTTGACCTTTGCTTTAAATTCATATAAATACATCATAAAGCCATAGGAACTAACATTTTAAACTGATTTTTCATATTTCAATATCAAAATAGATCTTTACTAGTGGAAAGACCTTCAATTGTTCTCTGAACAATTGGTTTTTAATTATTATTATTTTTTTTTTTATTCTTCCGCAGAATTCTTTTCTTGCGTAGTATTGATGTTTCAAAAGATGTCGCTTAGATATTTGGAATATGATATCGTAAAGCGTATGCACTTTTAAAACTAACCACTGCGTAACCAAATACTTTACGTTGTAAGAGTTATCTCCCCAAACACTGTTTTTCTTGTGGCCACTACTCCTTCGCAACCATAAAAGATTACGACAAATTTATTTTACCAAATTGCTCGTTACATCCTCAGAATGTTCTGTTTTATTTTGACAGAAGCCGTATAGAGACTCCATATGAGAGTTAGTTCCCCTTTTGTATTTGAAATTTTGAAATGTATTTTAAACTGGAAAACCATAAGTGATAGAGACCTAGGGTCTTTTGTTTTGAGATCATTGGTCCAAAAAAATGAAAATTAGGTAAAGGTCAAAGGTCCAGGTCATATTCTAAATTTTGATTTTGGCCTATTTTCACTAATTTTCATTAACCTTATAAGATACCGACAAATTATTTTTACTAAATTGTTAGTTGCCACATGTCGTAACTTATATATTTTGGTTAAAAGGGTGTGTAGACATAAAATGGGAGTTTTTGCCCCTCCTATATTAAGAATTAAACGTAAAGTGATATAACTCATTAACTATACATATTACAGACCTAGGGTCTTTTTATTTGGGGTCCCTGGTTTATGACCTTGAAATATAGGTCAAGGTCATCAGTAAATTTGATGTTCTATATTTTGACCTTTGCTCAAAATTCATATTTATACATCATTAAGCCATAGGAACTGACATTTTCAATTGAATTTTAATATTTTCATATCAAAATAGATCCTTATTGGTGGAAAGACCTTCAATTGTTCTCTGAACAATTGGTTTTTAATTTTTATTGAAATATACACCTCAGTATCATCATTTCTTTACTTTCAGCATTGTCCAAAATACTATTCATATCCATATATTGAAGAACAATTTAATGACCGAATATTTTGCTTCATAAAGGGGCGGTGTGTTCTTTTTTTTAGTGTATTACCTATTTACTTTTTAACGCCTTCACCCACTTTTTTTGGTTTAAATTAGCACTTTTACGGTATTCGGAAAATCAGGAGTTATGCAAAACATTAATTTGTCATCTGCTAGACCATAATAAATTATTTTTCATAAAATTTGGGATCAAAATATTTTTTTTTAGGAGAAAACCATACCCCCCCCCCTTTTTGAAACCAAGTTAAATGTCCCTTAATAAGGGTATATAATATGAATAGTATTTTACTGGAAATGTTTGAAAAAAGATATTGATGCTAACGTAATTATTTTGTTCAATAAAAAGAAAGGAAATAAGCCGGTGAACCAAAAAGTTCAAATCTAATTGAAAGTTAAAGTGCCCATGAACTCACTGATTATGCACGAGTGATTCTATTCATATAAAGTGTCCGTGTAACAACTAAAAAGAGTCCGTGTATCATATAAAAAGAATCCGTGTAACACCCATTAATGTACTGTTTGTTCTATATCTCTGCGTGGGCAACGTCGTACAAACTATTGATATCAATAGGTCAATCGAAAAAAAACCTAAAATACTCCACTTATCATAAAAAGCTTCACAAATTCCAAGAAATGGTTTGACACGAAATCAATATATGTATCTGCTTTTAAACTATTCTATAATATATACATATAAATATATAACGTTAATTAAAACTGCGAAAAAAAAACTGAATCCATTTGTCGGTAAAAAACGGACAAACGAAATTGTAAAAAATATATATATTATCTTTAAAATGTATTAGTATATTTATTCTAGTTTATTAATCAAATGTTGATCACCAGCAGTATGTGTGCCTTACTAGTTTAATGTCGTGGACTGTGATGTATGCTGTCACCTTCGAGACTTATTTGCAAACGGTTCATTAAAATAGAGGGTCAGGATGGGGTCGATGAATAGAGAATAATGGATTAAAAGTGCCGAATAAAGGAAAAAAATAATGACTACAGAAAAATTAAGAAAAAAATAAGAAATAGAGAATGGCGAAGTGCTTATATATAGAGAACACAGAAAAAGACAGAAAAATTATAGTATTAAGGACCCCGTTCAGGTCCTCATCAAATTGACACATCATATTTTCACACCTAGCAGTTTCTGCGTATATACACTTAGTGGTCAGCGTACATCTTCAATGTTCAATTAGGTGTGAAATTTTAATCTGGTAATTGAGATTAAATATAAAAGATGAATATTGTGATTATTTCATTAAAGTGTCGCATATTGCTCTTATAGTTAAAACAAAAATCAATAACCAGCCTTCATAGAATTACGAGACACTAAATTGACAATAAAATTAATTAAAATATATATAATTATGAATAAGTTACAACAAGGATATGTAAAGTTAGACACACATCTTTATCAATGAAATCCAGGATTTGTATAGTATGTAAAATAATATCCACATTTTATATAAGTAAAAAAATGAACCAATAAAATCTTTATCAAAATGCTAATAATGGCTTGCTAATATTGTGATGATAGATATTATAATTAAAATTGTCAAGTGAAATGATCTTTTTAAAAGAAAATAAAGGTATATAAACTTGTCATATTATTTGAAGCACATCACAGTAACCTTTAAATAAGATACAAATATGCGCATAGAAAGACAAAAAAAGTACTGAAGATATATTGGTTGTAAATCATAATTTCATAAAAACTTTTTTCTTCTAAGAAAAAAACTATTTAATGTACAAGCTAAAAACTTTTGTATGTATTTACAGTTCATATGAGCAATAACACCAAATCGTGAATTATACAAATTTATCGCAATTTTTATTGATATTGTTTAAGGTTTTTTACATTTTTCTTCGGAAATATTAATATTTATGTGATTTAAAGGGAATTTTATGTCCTTTCTGCTCTTATCAAACTTCTTTGGTGTCCTTAGTGCTCCTTTGTGCACAAATGAGGTACTTTGCGGTGTTTTTAGAGACCCCATCTTTTCTATGTGTTCATTCTGTAATAGTCAATATGTTCACGTGATTTTTGAAAAAGTTCATATCGGAAGTCTGTATATAAAGGACAGATTATTAAAAAACGTATTTCGTTTTCCACACAGTTCGTACTACAAAATTTACCAAGTCTATCACTAAATGGTATCTGCGGTATGGAATATCGTTCCGTCTTAACGACTAGCGAAAATAACGATTTCGCAG
Organism: Mytilus galloprovincialis; assembly: GCA_037788925.1. Lineage (NCBI taxonomy): Eukaryota > Metazoa > Mollusca > Bivalvia > Mytilida > Mytilidae > Mytilus > Mytilus galloprovincialis. The sequence goes on along the minus strand of CM075339.1, from coordinate 76,784,167 downwards.
ATAAAAATATGAAAATGTTAAATAAAAATATTTAAACCTTTTTCACAAACTTTTTCCCAACGTGTACGCTTGGATGACATTTTTGTGACTTTCATCCTACTAATAAAAACATGTGCGACTTTTCCCTCAGCATACATGTGGATCATGGGATCCGTAGAAATACCGCAAAAGGACCACCTTAGTGCACTAAAAACAAAAATGTGCACTAAGGACCTGAAGGAATGACACAACTATCGTAAAGGATATGGCATATAGAAATAGACTTTGTAAAAATTCGTAATTTCAAATTTTATAATTATGTCTTTTTAAATTAGACAGTTATCTAATATTTTCTCGACACGTGCTTCAATCAGTTGATTGGGCATCCCGTTGATTGTCACCTTTTGTGTAATCGGTAGATATTCATGTTCGCTCAACCCTGACCCGTTTATAATCCGCTTGTATATACCAATTTTAACATGTATATGGTATTTCAAATTGTTCTTTTATGTTTTTCGTTTTTTTGTTTCTGCCGTGTTTATTCTGTCTGGTATAATTTTTACTTCTAAGGTAATAGCGTCTGTTCAACTCTTTTCAATTTGGGAAATTTTTATCCTTTTAATTTTAAAAATACAAATAATTGTAAACACTTCACGGAAAGGTGAGGATTGATATTTGGTTGCTTAACGTCCAGTAGCCAATACTTCATTCATTTTTCTGATGTCAGGAACCATGCCTTACCGCAAGGTTTTTAAAAGGATAGAACACAGGCAAATGCAAAAAGATTCTATTGACTATCTTTGCTGCCTAGGTCTCTATATAATGATTTATGTTTTATGGGATACTAAACTCCTGTTCTACAACAACAAATATATTCAGTTTAAGTAAGGTTTTAGTCTGATCTAAGTTCTGATGTGATTTACTGAAATTGTTTCACTCTATTGATAAGAGGCAGTACCAAACATATTTACCTTTAACATGTGGTCAGGTTAAAAATACATATAGGGTTAAACACTTTCGTCGACATGTTTAGGAGAGGAACATATTTAGGGTTCGAACTTGTTTACAAATGCATTACAAGTATACATATGTGTAGCTTTGTGTTTAGGCCCTAAACACATTTTTAAACTGTAAATATGACCTATTTATTTCTTACATCTACTTCAATTTTAACGTTTGTGGATAGGTGTTTCATTGACAGCCATACTACATCTCCTTTTGTTTATTTTTGTTGTATATATTTTTTTTCATTTTCCTTGTCTTTTAAAAAAATATTTATTCCATTATAAATTTTATTTGATGCCGAAAATAAGAATACAGAGTTATTTGTTAAATGCTATAACTAAGCGAAGTAAAACAACCATTAATAATGGGTCCGTAGAAATACCGCAAAGGACCTCCTTAGTGCACTAAGAAGAAAAATGTGCACTAGGAACCTGATGGAATGATACAACTGTCACAAAGGACATGACATATAGAAATAGACTTTGTAAAAATACATAATTTCAAATTTTATGATCATATCTTTTGTAATTAGAAAGTTATTTTATGTTTTATCGACACGCGCCTCAATCAGATAACTGTCACCTGTGTAATCGATAGAAATTCATGTTTGCTCAACCATGACCGAATCCACTTTGTATACTGATTACACATGTAAAATTGAAGATGCGAAACATGTTATATTAGACTGTCCTTTATGTGCAGATTTACGTGAAAGTTTATTTTATGAAGTTAAAAGAAGTAATGGTGATTTTAGTATTTTATCTGATGATGATAAGTTTATAGATCTTTTTAAAAGTACTGCTTTGGTGTGGTTGACAAGACCTGATGAAATATTCTAAGTAGAAGATTTTTTTTTTTTTTTTATATGCTTGATTGATAGTGATGATTTAACAGACCTGAAATATTTTTATAGACATGATCAATGCAGTTATATGGTGTTTTTTGTATTTCTGGCGGATATATTTTTTACTTCTATGTAGTTTTACTTCCGATCGGGAGAAATCTAAGTGATCATGTTTCGTTTCCCCAGTCACTCTTGGGGTCATTTGACACAAATTCTTAACCTCACCCAAGTAGATCCTTAAAGAATATACGGTTGATATTATTTTTAAAACGCATCAGTGTTACATTAATAACATAATTGAATTTTATAATTATACAAAATACACATATGGCGGAGAATGACAATAAAAACCAATGACATCCGTAATAAAGGTAGCTTTTATAGAAGACAGATTAATATGATTATTCTCTTTTTGGTATTTACCTCTTGAAGTCTTTCTTTATCACTTCTATAATCGGGTTTTGAAGAACATGTTTTACTCTCAAATGTCTTTCAAGGTATCTCAGAAGCATTTTTTTCTCAATTTATATCTCAAAACTGGCTTCTTAAAAAAAGTTTACTTAGCAATTTCCTTCAAAGCAAAATAAAACAAAAGGCAAAGTAAACACAAAATTCATTTTTTTATTTTTCTTTCATCAGCTTGAAATTAATACACCCTAATCCGTTATGTTTAATTATTCAACAAATATCATTAACTATAATCAATTAGTAACGATCAGAAGACGATTGTTATTTGGATATGGTTGATTGAACTTGATGATTGGGAATTTGCAATAAGCCGTTGGTCACGTGCCGAGTGGCACGCGCTGATTGAAAAAGTAATTTTACTTCAAAATTATAATATCTATTGATACCAAACTTTTTATTTCTTAGTTATATACTCATATCCTCTTATATCCATGTTCTTTGTGGTCTTAAAACATCGTTTTAGTGTCCTTAGTGCAAAAACTTTCTTCTTAGTGCACTAAGAAGTCCTTTGCGGTACTTCTACACACCGTTAATAATTGTGTATAAGAGCATTATAGATATTTATAAAATATTTAAAATACAAGCAGACATACCATTTGTGACACCAATTTCATTTATTTCCTAATCTTAAAGTCTTATATTTCCACAATTGTCCAGTTCTTTAGCGTCTCTTAATAATGGCAGAACGGGCTTTAGAGTCATATGATTAAATTAACTAAATTATTTAGTTCTCCCACATTGTGAATTGTATTTCTTACATCACTGCTTATTACATTATACAATAAAATGGTATTCATCTTCAATTGTTGAATAAAGATGAATTGTTAAAAAAAAGCATTGACATCAGTTATAAAGTTATTGTTCATAGAAGACAGTTATGATTTATATTCTCTTTTAAAAAAGTAATATAGTATTTATCGCTTGGAGTTTTTCTATATTACATTTCTAGTCGGATTTCGAAGAACCCCACGGACGCCACATACTCTCATGTGTCTCTCAAGGTATAATGATAGTCTGTAAACTCTTGTGTTGTAAATAAGGAAATGAAATCGCAAAAGCTTTTTTTCTCAATTTGTATCTCAAAATTGGCTTCTTTAAATAAACAAAGAAGCTTACATAGCAATTTCCTTAGAAACAAAATAAAACAAAGGCAAAGTAAACACAAATTTCATTTATTTTTATTTTTCTTTAATAAACTTGAAATTATGCCACGCTAAACCGTTAGGTTTATTCAACAACAACCATTAGTTAATCAATAAGTAACGATCAAAAGACAAATGTTTATTGGATAAGGTTGATCGAACATGATGATTTGAGATTTTGCAATAAGCCGTTGGTCACGTGCCGAGTGGCACGCGTTGATTAAAAAGTCATTTAACTTCACAATTACAATATTTATTGATACCAAACTTTATAGATATGAGGTATTAACTCATAGCCTCTTATATCCATGTTCTGTGTAATCTTAAAACATCGTTTTAGTGCAAAAAACATTCTTCTTAGTACACTAAGAAATCCTTTGCAGTATTTCTACACACCGGTAAATCATGTGGCCTATTCCCCCCATCCCGTTTATTAACAACAGTACCCATCAGCGTGTGTGAAATCAGAACCTATGTCAATTTAGAGCCGGAAGTGAAAGTAGAACCATATTTTACACATGCGTTATAGCCTACTAATAGACATATATATCTACCCAAAAGATGATGCGAACTGTCACGATACCGGATTTATCATCAAATTAAGTAGCTGAAATCAACACCATTTTTACAATTATCATTGGACATCATTAAACTGTTGAACTGATAATAATAAAATGTACGAATAAAATGGGAACATTTAAATATTTTTCTCTGTTAAAGGCACATAAATTTATGTTCTGTTTGGCGTGAATAGGAGTCTGGATGGGGTTTACAGAAAAGGGAATGATAGTAAAAAAAAAAGGTGCAGAATAAAGGGTAAAATGAATAAAAAATATAGAATATTGGCAAAAATGATAATAAAATTAATAGACAAGAGTATGGTGCACAATTACAAAGAATAAAGAAATTGAATAATGGGCATGCAAAATAAATAATAAATATAGAAAAAAATGACCTCAAAATCAAAGAATAAAGACATAATAAAAAAGACAATCCCCTTCAATCCAGACCCTCATGAATTTGATTCCAGTTCTATCGTAATTAATTACAAACGCTTGTTGACCTTAATTTTGAAGATAAAAATGTAAGAAAAAGAAATTATTGAAAGCTTAGTGTTGATGAACGCTTCAATGTGCCAGTTAAGTAAAAAATATATGTGTATTTATTTTTTATCTGGGACTAATTAATACATTAATTTACTAGTTCCAGTTTCATACATATTAAAATAGTCATAAGTTATTCAATATTAGAATGTAATATGTGTTTTTTTCATAGATATCAGGTACAACGATCTACAATACTACATGAATATAAGTTGTTAATCCAGAACCAAACATGTAATACTACATTTATGATGGGTATTTCTAAAATATCAAAATATGATTACAATTATACAAGCATTTTCTCCCATGTGAAAATTACTTTTATCGACCAGAATTTTTTGGCATATGAGTAAAACAGAGGTTGGAATTTAAAGAGAAAGATTAGTTTGACGTAGTTTATTTATGTAGGCATGTAAATGATTAAAAATCTTTAAATGACAAAAAAATAATATGATTATCTACGTAATGTCTACATAAATAAAACGTCAAAACGAACGCGATTTGTTATTAAATTCTGTTTAATGGACGACTATTTTATTTTCGGGGGAGAGTTAGGGGAAGAAATCCGCTAAAAAAAATGCATATACCTACCAACAGTGGTAAATAAATAGCCAATCCACAAAAACCAAGAATACCAAATGCCCGTCCCCTTAAGTAAAATAAGGACGAAGCCAAGTAAAATGGTATGGATAGGGTTCTTTAATTTCTGTATTCTTTAAATTTTTAGGGCATTTTTGGCTTTATCTGTAAGAATAACGCTTATTTTGTAAAATTCCCATTGACATAATTTTACAATTCAAATTTTCTGTAATTGGAGGAATTCTTTATTCTGTACATTGCTCGTTTCTCTAATCAGTAACGTATAACATAATTATTTTATTTTCCACAGTTATTCTCTACTCTTTATGTTTTCAGTTCATTTTTCTCTATTCATTATACGTGTTATATTAATTTGCCATATTTCTTCATGAATGCCCCATCCAGACCCTAATGTTATTGAAACGTAAATCAATGTAATTCATTGTTAAACTTACACTTCATTTCCTCTGAATTTTCAAAATCTTCTTTCCCTTCGAAAAAGACTGAACAACGATAAACCTATGTCTATATATACTAGGATATTACGTGTATATATGAACCAAGTCTGTATATGGAATCATATATATATAAAACTGACGTCGAAAGGTAACACATGCCTACCGAAGGTCTTTTTTTGACAGCCCAGGTGGTCGTGTGGTCTAGCGGGACGGCTGCAGTGCAGGCGATTTGGTGTCACGATATCACAGTAGCATGGGTTCGAATCCCGGCGAGGGAAGAACCAAAAATTACAGATCTAACATTGTTGGGTTGATGTTTAGACGAGTTGTATATATATATATTGAGAGCCCAGGTGGTCGTGTGGTCTAGCGGGACGGCTGCAGTGCAGGCGATTTGGTGTCACGATATCACAGTAGCATGGGTTCGAATCCCGGCGAGGGAAGAACCAACAATTTGCGAAAGCAAATTTACAGATCTAACATTGTTGGGTTGATGTTTAGACGAGTTGTATATATATATATATATATAACATGTTAATCCAAAACCAAACACGTAAATCTAGAACCAAGACCTGGTCAAACCAGACAGGACTGAACATGGTATAAATAAAACGTGTTAATCCAGAACCAAACATGTAAATCTAAAACCAAGACCTGGTCAATCCAGAACAAAGACTGTATATGGTATAAATATAACGTGTTAATCTAGAACCAAACATGTAAATCTAGAACCATGACCTGGTCAAACCAGAACCAATACTGTATATGGTATAAATATAACATGTTAATCCAGAACCAAACATGTAAATCTAGAACCAAGACCTGGTCAAACCAGAACCAAGACTGTATATGGTATAAATATAAGTTGTTAATCCAGAACCAAACATGTAAATCGAGAACCAAGACCTTGTCAATCCAGAACCAATACAGTATATGGTATAAATATAACGTGTAAATCTAGAACCAAACATGTGAATCTAGAACCAAGACCTGGTCAATCCAGAACCAATACTGTATATGGTATAAATAGAACGTGTTAATCAATATCCAACCATGTGAATCTAGAACCAATACCTGGTCAATCCAGAACCAAGACTGTATATGGTATAAATATAACGTGTTAATCCAGAACCAAACATGTAAATCTAGAACCAAGAACTTGTCAATCCAGAACCAATACAGTATATGGTATAAATATAACGTGTTAATCCAGAACCAAACATGTAAATCTAGAATTAAGACCTTGTCAAACCAGAACCAAGACTGTATATGGTATAAATAGAACGTGTAAATCCAGAACCAAACATGTAAATCGAGAACCAAGACCTTGTCAATCCAGAACCAAGTCAGTATATGGTATAAATATAACGTGTTAGTCCAGAACCTAACATGTAAATCTAGAACTAAGACCTTGTCAATCCAGAACCAATACAGTATATGGTATAAATAGAACGTGTTAATCCAGAACCAAACATGTAAATCTATAATTAAGACCTTGTCAAATCAGAACCAAGACTGTATATGGTATAAATAGAACGTGTTAATCCAGAACCAAACATGTAAATCGAGAACCAAGACCTTGTCAATCCAGAACCAAGTCAGTATATGGTATAAATATAACGTGTTAAACCAGAACCAAACATGTACATCTAAAACCAAGACCTGGTCAATCCAGAACCAAGAATGTATATGGTATAAATATAACGTGTTAATCCAGAACCAAACATGTAAATCTAGAACCAAGACCTGGTCAATCCAGAACCAATACTGTTAATACTAGTAGTATAAATATAACGTGTTAATCCAGAACCAAACATGTAAATCTAGAACCAAGAACTTGTCAATCCAGAACCAATACTGTATATGGTATAAATATAACGTGTTAATCTAGAACCAACCATGTAAATCTAGAACCATGACCTGCTCAAACCAGAACCAATACTGTAGATGGTATAAATATAACGTGTCAATCCAGAACCAATACTGTATATGGTATAAATATAACGTGTTTATCCAGAACCAAACATGTAAATCTAGAACCAAGACCTTGTCAATCCAGAACCAAGTCAGTATATGGTATAAATATAACGTGTTAATCCAGAACCAAACATGTAAATCTAGAACTTAGACCTTGTCAATCCAGAACCAAGTCAGTATATGGTATAAATATAACGTGTTAATCCAGAACCAAACATGTAAATCTATAATTAAGACCTTGTCAAACCAGAACCAAGACTGTATATGGTATAAATAGAACGTGTTAATCCAGAACCAAACATGTAAATCGAGAACCAAGACCTTGTCAATCTAGAACAAAGTCAGTATATGGTATAAATAGAACGTGTTAGTCCAGAACCTAACATGTAAATCTAGAACTAAGACCTTGTCAATCCAGAACCAATACAGTATATGGTATAAATATAACGTGTTAATCTAGAACCAAACATGTAAATCTATAATTAAGACCTTGTCAAACCAGAACCAAGACTGTATATGGTATAAATAGAACGTGTTAATCCAGAACCAAACATGTAAATCTATAATTAAGACCTTGTCAAACCAGAACCAAGACTGTATATGGTATAAATAGAACGTGTTAATCCAGAACCAAACATGTAAAATCGAGAACCAAGACCTTGTCAATCCAGAACCAAGTCAGTATATGGTATAAATATAACGTGTTAAACCAGAACCAAACATGTACATCTAAAACCAAGACCTGGTCAATCCAGAACCAAGAATGTATATGGTATAAATATAACGTGTTAATCTAGAACCAAACATGTAAATCTAGAACCAAGACCTGGTCAATCCAGAACCAATACTGTTAATTCTAGTAGTATAAATATAACGTGTTAATCCAGAACCAAACATGTAAATCTAGAACCAAGAACTTGTCAATCCAGAACCAATACTGTATATGGTATAAATATAACGTGTTAATCTAGAACCAACCATGTAAATCTAGAACCATGACCTGCTCAAACCAGAACCAATACTGTAGATGGTATAAATATAACGTGTCAATCCAGAACCAATACTGTATATGGTATAAATATAACGTGTTTATCCAGAACCAAACATGTAAATCTAGAACCAAGACCTTGTCAATCCAGAACCAAGTCAGTATATGGTATAAATATAACGTGTTAATCCAGAACCAAACATGTAAATCTAGAACTTACACCTTGTCAATCCAGAACCAAGTCAGTATATGGTATAAATATAACGTGTTAATCCAGAACCAAACATGTAAATCTATAATTAAGACCTTGTCAAACCAGAACCAAGACTGTATATGGTATAAATAGAACGTGTTAATCCAGAATCAAACATGAAAATCGAGAACCAAGACCTTGTCAAACCAGAACCAAGTCAGTAAATGGTATAAGTATAACGTGTTAATCTAGAACCAAACATGTAAATCTAGAACTAAGACCTTGTCAATCCAGAACCAAGTCAGTATATGGTATAAATATAACGTGTCAATCCAGAACCAATACTGTATATGGTATAAATAGAACGTGTTAATCCAGAACCAAACATGTAAATCGAGAACCAAGACCTTGTCAAACCAGAACCAAGTCAGTATATGGTATAAATAGAACGTGTTAATCTATATCCAACCATGTGAATCTAGAACCAAGACCTGGTCAATCCAGAACCAAGACTGTACATGGTATAAATATAACGTGTCAATCTAGAACCAATACTGTATATGGTATAAATATAACGTGTTTATCCAGAACCAAACATGTAAATTTAGAACCAAGACCTTGTTAATCCAGAACCAAGTTAGTATATGGTATAAATATAACGTGTTAATCTAGAACCAAACATGTAAATCTAGAACTTAGACCTTGTCAATCCAGAACCAAGTCAGTATATGGTATAAATATAACGTGTTAATCCAGAACCAATACTGTATATGGTATAAATATAACGTGTTAATCTAGAACCAAACATGTGAATCTAGAACCAAGACCTTGTCAATCCAGAACCAAGTCAGTATATGGTATAAATATAACGTGTTAATCCAGAACCAAACATGTAAATCTAGAACTTAGACCTTGTCAATCCAGAACCAAGTCAGTATATGGTATAAATATAACGTGTTAATCCAGAACCAATACTGTATATGGTATAAATATAACGTGTTAATCTAGAACCAAACATGTGAATCTAGAACTAAGACTTTGTCAATCCAGAACCAAGTCAGTATATGGTATAAATATAACGTGTTAATCCAGAACCAAACATGTAAATCTAGAACTTAGACCTTGTCAATCCAGAACCAAGTCAGTATATGGTATAAATATAACGTGTTAATCCAGAACCAATACTGTATATGGTATAAATATAACGTGTTAATCTAGAACCAAACATGTGAATCTAGAACCAAGACCTTGTCAATCCAGAACCAAGTCAGTATATGGTATAAATATAACGTGTTAATCTAGAACCAAACATGTAAATATAGAACCAAGAACTTGTCAAACCAGAACCAATACTGTATATGGTATAAATAGAACGTGTTAATCCAGAACCAAACCAAGACCTTGTCAAACCAGAACCAATACTGTATATGGTATAAGTATAACGTGTTAATCTAGAACCAAACATGTAAATCTAGAACCAAGACCTTGTCAAACCAGAACCAAGACTGTATATGGTATAAATAGAACGTGTTAATCCAGAACCAAATATGTAAATCTAGAACCAAGAACTTGTCAATCCTGAACCAATACTGTATATGGTATTATTATAACGTGTTAATCCAGAACCAATACTGTATATGGTATAAATAGAACGTGTTAATCTAGAACCAAACATGTGAATCTAGAACCAAGACCTGGTCAATCTAGAACCAAGACTGTATATGGTATAAATATAACGTGTTAATCCAGAACCAATACTGTATATGGTATAAATAGAACGTGTTAATCTAGAACCAAACATGTGAATCTAGAACCAAGACCTTGTCAATCCAGAACCAAGACTGTATATGGTATAAATATAACGTGTTAATCCAGAACCAAACATGTAAATCTAGAATTAAGACCTTGTCAAACCAGAACCAAGACTGTATATGGTATAAATAGAACGTGTTAATCCAGAATCAAACATGTAAATCGAGAACCAAGACCTTGTCAAACCAGAACCAAGTCAGTAAATGGTATAAGTATAACGTGTTAATCTAGAACCAAACATGTAAATCTAGAACTAAGACCTTGTCAATCCAGAACCAAGTCAGTATATGGTATAAATATAACGTGTTAATCTAGAACCAAACATGTGAATCTAGAACCAAGACCTTGTCAATCCAGAACCAAGTCAGTATATGGTATAAATATAACGTGTTAATCTAGAACCAAACATGTAAATATAGAACCAAGAACTTGTCAAACCAGAACCAATACTGTATATGGTATAAATAGAACGTGTTAATCCAGAACCAAACCAAGACCTTGTCAAACCAGAACCAATACTGTATATGGTATAAGTATAACGTGTTAATCTAGAACCAAACATGTAAATCTAGAACCAAGACCTTGTCAAACCAGAACCAAGACTGTATATGGTATAAATAGAACGTGTTAATCCAGAACCAAATATGTAAATCTAGAACCAAGAACTTGTCAATCCTGAACCAATACTGTATATGGTATTATTATAACGTGTTAATCCAGAACCAATACTGTATATGGTATAAATAGAACGTGTTAATCTAGAACCAAACATGTGAATCTAGAACCAAGACCTGGTCAATCTAGAACCAAGACTTTATATGGTATAAATATAACGTGTTAATCCAGAACCAATACTGTATATGGTATAAATAGAACGTGTTAATCTAGAACCAAACATGTGAATCTAGAACTAAGACCTTGTCAAACCAGAACCAAGACTGTATATGGTATAAATATAACGTGTTAATCCAGAACCAAAAACATGTAAATCTAGAACCAAGACCTTGTCTATCCAGAACCAATACTGTATATGGTATAACTATTACGTGTTAAATATATAACCCAAACAATTAGAAAATCTGTTTATTGATTTGTACACGGTAATTTTATTTTATTTTTGCTTTATAGAAATAAATGTATAATATGTATTTTTGTACATAAGTAAGATCGTTAATTTTCTCGTTTGAATTGTTTTATAATGTCATTTCGCGGCCTTGTATATTAATGACTTTATGGTATCGGTTTTGCTCATGGTTGAAGGCTGTACGTTGACCTATAGTTATTAAAGTCTATATCATTTTGGGCTCTTGTGGAGAGTTGTCTCATTGTCAGTCAAACCACACCTCCATTTTTTATATAAAAAAGATATATAAATTCTTAATGAAAATAATTATTTTCTTTTTACAGGTGTCAAAAATTGAGAAGATATGGCAATTTTGAATGTGGCCATCAGGTTTGAGTGAATGGATAATATAATTTTCGCCAAACTTGCTGGTTATGTGATGTTTGCCACTTTCAACAACTGCAATCAACAAACTACAGTTGGACAGACTACGATGTATTTTGACAGTATTTTTCCACACTAAATGTAATGTTAAAAAATTATAATTATGAAACGTCGCACGATACTGGTGTCACCTAACGTTACACACTCAAAGACGTAAGACAAAATAAAAACGTTGGAATGCATGTTGTTCAGATGGCTTTTTACAAGAAATTTTAAAGGATTGATTTTTTTCCTAAAAAGGTTTTGTTTCTTAGATAAAAGATGTTAAGCTTTAGTTTTATTAACAAATTGAAAATAAAAATGTAACTTGAATTGAAACCATTTAATTATATACATTTTAATCATAAGGGCAATCGATTTCCTTTTTTTATGGATAAACTATGCACTGCAAATGCATTCATTTTTGTACTCCAGAATGTCAAGGCAAAAGGACTACGGCATATCCTCGATGAAATTTCGCCCCATAACTATGGACTTATCAATAACTACAAAAACAAGTATTAGCCTTTCAAAAAGGACTAGCCGTCTCTTAGCTGATGAAAATGGAAAGTGTTCTCGCTTTGTAGATTAATTCATTTAGAAAATCCACGTGCATCAATCAACAAATTTTACCACACACGTGAGGTCACACGTTATGAAGTAGTTACATATCGTTTAACATTGTTGTTTACGAAACTCCAGAAGATTCAGCTATTTATAGATAAAAGTTACCTGTGTACCAATATCATGAATATGCATGATTAATGACCAGGCAAACTCTAATTGCTAGAATAGAGAGGACAAATCCGATACTCTACGGGATTGAAGGACATTAACTAGGTTTGGATTGTCCTAAGCAATCAATAAACTTTGATTATTCACGTCTCGTAATATCTTCCAATCAGGTAGTAAGAAGCATTCACGCAATGACTGCCCATCGTTCAATTCTTAATATCGTCTCCTCGGAGACGATAATCACTGAGACAGTCGCACTCCATCCACACCTTCGGCCGGCTTCCAGCTAACGGTAGTTTTCTAAAATATACCGTTCTAACGAAAGGTTAGGAAATATGTAAACTATGTCTTCAATTTGATTCGAAGTTTATTTCTTCTTATATACATTTTATTATGCTTTGAAGTGCATGCAAAATACATTTGAAGAGATTTATTACAGTAGGTCAAAAAATATTTGTTTTATGGGCTTTTATGTAATCAAATTGGAGAAAGCGGACAAAATTGATATTTAATTTCACCGGTTGCCCCTTAATAACTACAGTTTTCAACTTTTAAATATTTAAGTATAATAAAATGAATTGGAGAAAAGAAAAAAAAATGTACTTTTGTGTTTGTTTCAGATACGCCAGAGATTTCTGAAATAGACATTACGCAGGTGACATGGGTGAGTGAATTCAAATAGAATTGTTTGGATACAATATATTTTAAAACAATTGGTGCAGTAATGTGCGGTGCTTTGTAAATATATTTATCAAAAACACATGGTGGGCGTGGACCGGTGTTTGCATCCAACACTAAATGATGAGTAGGTTCAAAGTACATGTATGGAGTTGTTTCATATTTTGTTTCCCTTACGATTAAGTAGAAATATGAATATATACAAAAATAAGTTCAAGATCAACTTCGTACGTTATCTTTTTACAGCTTAATAAAGACAGTCCAGATGACACGGAAGTTGGAAACAATGAAGAAGAAGAAATAGATGAAGGTAATATAATTATGCTCGAAGGTCGAGGGGATTTGAACAGCCCTTTTTTCTGCGGAGGTCTATCAAATGTCAATATTAGGTTAATAATTGATCTTTTGCTGTCTTTCTATTTGTCAAAAACATAACAGAAGTACACAAAAAGCACTTGAAGAAGCCTAATTCTTATTTGATATATGAATCAATCAAAACCCAATCAAGACCTCATTTACAACTTACTGACCATTGAATATTCTGAACAACAACTAATTATTATATGTATAATATTTGATGTTTTTAATCTGATATTAAACATGAGATAGATTCATAAAGACTAAACCTTAGAAAACAGATATTAGCTTTTCAAAAAGCTTAGTTTCATAAATTCTTATCGAATAAACTTAAATGCACAAGGTCCTTCACACTATTCAACGGTTAACTGTTCAATTTGGTTTTGATTCTGTAATTTGTCTTAACTACAATTAATACATGCGAATGCAAAATAATTACTGTTGTCTGTTCAGTCCAGTATGGAATTACAATGTTCAAGTTCTCAAAATGACCTCAGGTTCAATAATTTGTTTTAGTTTTCTTTGATTTATATGCTAAACTTATTTCAGTCATACACATTGAAACTAATGGGTAACTTTCAAAATTTTCTAGTTAGACATGTTTTTATATGAATTGCATTGATTCGATTTTTATATTTTTAGACAATGCTAATACCTTTAATTGACATAACAATATCTTTATTTTCATTTGTTTAATTTATTGTAGGGCAATACAACTTAGAATCAGTTTGGTTATCTAATGTAAGTGTGTTACCTTTGCAAGCACATAAGATTATATGAACTGACATTTAGAATTGAGAAGTTGAATAATGAATTGTAATTCTAAAACAAAACAAAAAAATCAAACGAAATTCTCAAAATAAATATACAATAGTTATACATCGTTGGAAAATTTAATATAAAAATAGTTCGAACAAGCTTTAAAAACAGGACGAAAAGAGAGGCTCGCCGACAATGTACATTTGTTTTATCCTGCAATTCACACATGGCCCATGAACGACGCTGCGTTAGTTGTTAAATCCAAGTCAGTACCGCTGACTTTTTCAAATAAATTCAAATCGACATGGTTTAAATGCGGACCACGAAGAGGATCCCAAAATGAAACGTTACCCAGAAAGAATATCCAATTTAACGCTTTCTCAACATGGAAGTGAGTAACGGAAGACTTTATTTGTACTCAGAAAATAAAGCAGACATTTATTTGATTATTTCAGGATCATATGAATACATCGATTTACTGATAATTCTTACATGCTTTATTAATCCTAATCACTTTAAATAACAAAAACTAGATCATGATTCTTGATTTGAAACATTTGTTAATTTTTAGATTAGTATACTTTCATCTTATACCTTCATTTCAGATTGACTCTGCATTAAATCACATATTCGGGATCATGAGATGTGATGATTCAAAATGGTTAGTAGATTTTATTACCGTTAATAGATTCACGAACATCGTGATTTACTTTTGTTACGCCAAAGTATGAAAGGAGTTAATTTCAACATGCACTAGATCACACCCGCGAAATCGCGGGCATTAAGACTTGGTTGAACGTATGTAAACTTTTGTGGAGAAAAAAATTGTAAAAGATTTTGTGTCTAGAGAATTTCAGTTAAAAATTTCATGTCTGGAGAAATTCAGAAAAGGTATCAAAATTCATAGGCACTTAGAAACTCTGAGCTTGGAAACAGTTTTAGCCTTCTGCAATAAAAATTCCATTAGGTTTGAGTAAGTTATTGATTACTGAAAACTTTAACCTCAGACTAATTCTCCTTGTTTACTTAAAAAAATAAACAGTACGTTCATTTGAAAGTACGAACAATTTGCTCTCGATACTGTCTTTTTTTGTCTATTTTTGTAATTAAGTAAGCTATACATGGCCCATAAGTGACAAACGAGAAAACGTACAATCAGAATTATTTTTAAACATTAATAAGTGTAAAGAAAAAATATAATATATGGCAACAGATTTAAAGAAGCCATTATTAGAAACACTTATTCTAGAAGATAGATATCTAAGTTGTTCAAGTAACTGTGTAACACCTCTAGATATTAAATTATATATGTATGTTATTGTTATTCATCAGCTTTTTTTTAACGGTGTAGTTTAATAATCTAACGAATTGTTGATCAGAAATGTATCCATTATACAGAACAAAGCTAGTCAATTTTTTGGATATTATTTATTTTTCAAATGATGTATAATGTTTAGTCACCATACCCCAGCTCTTAAGATTCCTCGTCATGAGAGTTTCTTCTTTTTATGTAGAATTCTAGGCTTGTCTTCGGTAATTGCGAGCTTTTTAGTAAAGGTGTTATTTTTGGTAGCACGAACTTGACTCGAGGGAATGCAAATAATGTTTCTGAATATTTATACTTAAAAAGAAACATGGTACATTTAATAAATGTTGCGGGAATCTCGTTACAGGAGATATACTTAATTAGAATTTTGTCTTTTAAAGCGATGAGGTTGACCATGAAAGACACCATGAATTTCTGAGAACACCAAACAGAGTTCAACAAAGGGAGCACGATACCTACGGTTTTGGTTATCATGTCTTCTCGGAAAAAGTAAGACTTATATTGGTATTCCTTGAAGTATTTAAACGAACAAAATTAGTTTTGTTTTACAGTGCTTGAAAGTAAATAAATCAATATTAAGGTGTTAAAATGTTTGTTCACATATTAATTAATAATAAAGATATTAATCATTTTGAATACCATTAAATGTCAATACACCGATGAAAAGAATATATAATTTACTATTAAGTTTGTAAGCGTTTATTCTTATTTTTTATAATTTCGTTTCTATAAACAATTTCATTTTAACCGTAATAAGTTTCATTTAATTTCAGCTGGTCTATGATATTGGTTTAACTCTATCGCAGAAATTATTGTATTATCCGAAACTGCCAGGGTAAGTTGTCATTTTTATGCCTCATCAAGTAAAAGATGGGGTTGATATTATTTATCCCTGTCCGTCCTTCCGTTTCATCATGGGCATATACTAGTAGTTAATTATAACTCCTCCAACAGTTTAAAATGAAGTAAGTTTTCACTGTGCTGGCTGTTTGTACATATATATTGATGGTGAGCATGTGGTCAGGCTTTTTTTTTTTTTTTTTTAAACAAATATTTGTTCTTTTTGGAAAGGGGGCTTGGTGGCCGAATGGCCTAATTAGTTACTACTGGAATCACTAACCAGTCAAACATTGAGGTTAGGAGTTCGAACCCCGTGTTGGTGCACTCGACTTCCATGTTAGTTGACTAACCGGGATTGTCAGTTCTCCGATCGAAGGTCAGTGGTTTTCTTATAATGAAAAACTGGACACCCTTAAAGAGTCTAAAAGCGTTAAAACAGAATTAAACAATCAACTCATTTGGGAGACTGTTTAACTTCGTCGGGTTTTTTAGTATTTACTTGCATATATGAGGAACGTTTTCTATACGTTTTAATTGTTTCTATACTGCACTACGAAAACTATGCATGTCTTTTTAAATCTTTCTTAATATTTGTGGCAAAACGACTCCAATAACTATTCCAGTAATCATTTTTAAATCTCGTTACAGGAAACCATACACCTCAGCAATAGAAGAGCAGATACGGGAACTTGCAGACTGCAAATTAAAAGAACTGTTTACTGTTAATACTACGTATGTTTTGTTTTGGTTTGGTAATTATACCCCCGCTTTAAAAAAGGGGGGTATACTGTTTTACCTCTGTCTGTCCGTCCGTCCGTCCGTCCATCAGTCCGTCAGTCAGTCCGTCCCATGAAACTTTCGTCACATTTTTCTCAGGAACTACAATACAAGGATTTCTGAAATTTGGTTTCAGGGTTTATCTAAGTCAGCTATACCGTGTGATGCGTTTTCAGATTGATCACTTGACCACTTCCTGTTTACCGAACACTTGTATGATTTAACACATGATAGCCAAGTTGAAAATTTTCGTCACATTTTTCTCAGGAACTACAATACAAGGATTTCTGAAATTTGGTTTAAGGGTTTATCTAAGTCAGCTATACTGTGTGATGCGTTTTCAGATTGATCACTTGACAACTTCCTGTTTACCGAACACTTGTATGATTTTACACATAAAAGCCCAGTTGAAAATGTTCGTCACATTTTTCACAGGAACTACAATACAAGGATTTCTGTAATTTTGTTTCAGGGTTCATCTAAGTCAACTATACCGTGTGATGCGTTTTCAGATTGATCACTTGACAACTTCCTGTTTACCGAACACTTGTACGATTTTACACATGATAGCCAAGTTGAAAATTTTCGTCACATTTTTCTCAGGAAATACAATACAAGGATTTCTGAAATTTGGTTTAAGGATTTATATAAGTCAGCTATACCGTGTGATGTGTTTTCAGATTCATCACTCGACAACTTCCTGTTTACTGAACACTTGCATATTTTTACACTATTAATATTATCCACTTGCGGCGGGGGTATCATCAGTGAGCAGTAGCTCGCAGTTTACTTGTTTTATAAGAATATCTAAGTTCAAATCTATTAGATTCATAGACAATGCGACGTTGATAAGAAAGATTGACAAACAAACAAAATATTAAAAAGAAAACCAAGGCACACGAATCAAATAGGCACTTATTAATTTTTAAAAAGCGAAGAAATTTTAACATGCCAATTATAAATATTAAATGAATAATACTTCATCTTAAAAATTGTACTGTGTAAAATAGGATTACCAATGAGACAGCATCCCAGCAGAGACAAAATGACATAACTTTTTAGCCACTACGCTACGTATCGTTTTAAAATGCATATGATACTCTCCATTGTGTAAATGTTGTCGTTTGATTCTTACGCATTTATTACATTTTTTTTAACTCTTTTTCAGTTTTGATTCAAAGTACATCAGAGACGTGGTCTTGAAGGAGATAATGATTTGGCTATTGTGCCGAAGCAGCAAATGTCCATACCAATTTGCCAACAATAAATGTTTGTCAACAGAACATCGAGTTGTGAGGAAAGGACTAAGAATATCGATTTAAATGTGTATTCACGTCTCAAAAAATCAATTTGTAGCTAAAGTTTATTACTTCTTAAAAATACATAACAGACGAGACAAAAAAAACCTATAAAAACTCTGATAAAAACCGATCTTCTTTTATCTATTGCATTTATAATAATAAAGCCTTGAACAATACGCAATGTCACAATTTAAAAATAAAATATAAAATATATTACTATATAGTGTTTCCATATTATTGCGAAAAGGGAATATTAAACAATTATGAAAAACGGTTTTCCATTTTTCCAAAATTTGTCTTTATGATTTAAAGAATGAGATTATCAAATGACAACTGCATGTGGTTTATTGATCCGATTTCTTTTACGAAATCTTTTCAAATTTTCCTAACTTGTCGGCTATTACGTATTCTTTAATGGTAATTTTTCGCGATACACCGAATGTTTAGTTGCGAGAAAAGCATGATTATTTAATTTTTAGGAACTGATTGTACTTGTATTTTATGATTATCTGGCTTTCTTTAAATAACATTCACAATGAAATAATCAATAATGAATATGCACAAGAGAACAGTTGCAGATATGTTTAAATGTATTTATCTTTAATCTTTCGTCTTGTTTTTGTAAATGTGCAGTGGGTATGTCTTGATCCAGTGTCAAAGTTTATAAGTGTTCTTCTCAACAATAGGTGTAGATATCAATAATATAATGGGGTGGTGCTTATCTGTGAAATGTTTCGTAAATGATTGGTTCTGGTTGTATTTTGGTCACTCCTCCCAATCATCCAGGGGCCTGTTTATCGAAACTGTCCTAAGATCGGCCCTAAGAATTTCTTAGGACAGAAGTTAGGATAAAGTTAGGACCGACTTACGACACGTCTCAGCATGCACATCGAAGCTATCTTATGAATATCTTAGCTAGGACGTCCTAACTGATGTCCTAAGTATTTGCGGAAAAGAAAAATACAAACCGAATATGAAAAATAATAATTATGATATCATATTTTATCAATAATGTTATTTCAAATATGGTTAATTAGAATCTAATAACTAAATATGTAGTTTTAAATTAAGGGTAATAAATATTTTTTGTAAAATAATTGTACATTTAAACTGTATGAAACAAAACATGTTACAAAAATTAAAAAAATAACACACTAACTGTAAACAAGATATATAATACGTAAAAATCATAACATGTTTTTGAGTGAGTTGAATTCGAAGTGTCACATTTTCATTCTTTACCAGTTCAAATGCAAGTCTCGTGCATTATTCATATCATTACGGAGAATTTCAACTATTTCTACTACTGCCTTAAAAATAATACGCGTGAAAATGAACAAAAGACGAAATTCGAATGTATCCTTAAGTTAGGACCATCCTAGGACCATCTTAAGACACCTAAATTGGTATCCTAAAGTTAGGACAATTCCTAGGATTTTCCTAAGTTGCGACATGTTTGATAAACCCATTTAGGACTAAGATGTGTCCTAAGTTGGTCTTAGGACACGTCCTAGTCCTAAGAGAGTTTCGATAAACAGGCCCCAGATTGATGGTTGTAGTAATTATTTGGACAGATATCATTTCAAGCTCGATTTGATATGCTTAATAAAATTTCTACAGGTCATAAAAATTGTATTTTGGTGTACGTTTAATATGTATTAGATATAGTTAATGATTATTTTGTGTGCCCAATAATGTTTTTATTTACTCAAGGATTTGTTAACACGTTTTTATTATCAATGTTTTTTTGTCAACTTATTAAGAATAGAATAAGAATAAGAATTTTATTAGGCTGAAATCTAAACAATCGGATTGTTATTATGCATTTGTATCATTCAACAATATTCTTTTATAACTGCTGTGTACTTTATTCTGAAAGAGATCGAAAACGAATTCCCGCCACTAGGGATATAATCTTTAATGTTATTATTTACCCCTAAAAATTAAAAACTAATTAGATATTAAATGTTAAAGTCATTTTCGACCATCAATCAATCTTTTTATATTTTCTATTAATACATTTGAGAACATTTGATATCAAAATATGAACAAATAATCGTTTTCAATATTTAAAATTGCACAACAGAACATATGCTCAATTTAGATGTGGAGTAGCGCCTTTAAAATTGAAACTGGTCGTTACAAAATACTAGATTTCGATAAACCATCGTGTTTCAATTGTGATAATATAGAAGATGAAAACATGTTTTGTTAACATGTCATTCATATGAAGATCTAAGCCAGTCTTTATTAATTGATATAAATCATCACCATAATTATATGTTTTTAACTTTATCGGATGATAAAAATGGAAATGTTTGTAGTTCTGTAGCAGAAACCTGCCATAATGTGACGAAATAGTATTACTATTGTTTACAATGGTCTTATGGAGATGATATTTTTTTATGTGCAAATGTATATACATGTATTGAATGTGCATGGTAATATTGCACTTTTTGTTGTTTTATCAAAATAACAAAACTATGTTTTATTCTGATGTTTTAATATTGTAAATAACAGTGTCTAATAGTTCTTATAAGAATGACACATGCATTCTAAATTTTATGAATGTACATTGAATTTCATAGTGTGTTAATATTTGTTTGTATGTGATAAGACTTTAGTAAACTATTATACTTTAATCAGAGACATATATGTCTCTGCTTTAATATAATAGAAGCGGAAGCGGATTATGTAAAATGTGAAGAGTCAAAAATTAATTTTATGGGTCAATAAATTCAAAATAAATTATTGCCATTCATTATAAATAAATTTCTACCAAAAATAAGACTAAAGAACTTTTTATTATTCATATTAACAATAACAACGTACGTACACACATGTTGGCGTATGAATACACAACGTCAGAGTGGGCGTATCGCCATAAAAATTGACAACATTGAAAATAAAAACTAATACTTTTAACCAATCAGAAGACAGTAAATACTACAAATTTATTTATTAAGACATGTTCCAAAAATAATCAGTTATTGATTAAAAAAAAATCCGCAACTTATATACGAATAATAAACAAATCTGAGAATGTATTTTTGTAGTTATAATGACGATGTGCACAGAACAAAATAAAGTTTACAATTTATAGTATTATAGTTTTTATTTATACTTATTACATTTTCTTTGTTCATTGTTAGTCTGATTTCATTGTCTAAATACGTAAAATGTCTATCTGATGATTAAATGATTCATTGCTGGGTAGCTGGTGGCTTTACTTCAGTGGCAAATATTTCAGGCATATTCAGGGCGAGTTTACAATTTAAACAAACCATACATATACGATACGGAATGAGATTGTGCTAGCGTGTATTTATTCATGATTGAATAAATACTGATATGATTTTGTAATTTATATTTTATTTCCTATTTGAATTTACTTTAAATAAAGATGATTTTATTCCTAATGCATATTTGTGTTTTCGTTTTCAACTAGATTAATTACGGACTGTAATTAATTATGAGTGGTACTATTCGTATTTTATATTTACGGACTTTGACGATTGACTAGTTTGGCCTTGATTGTTACTCACTTCTACTATTCTGATGGTCAGTGTTTTACGCTTGATTTGACCGCACACTTTCTGCTATTTCATTGGTTATATATCTTTTGGCGGTTTATTTATATTAAGTCTTTATTCAATTGTGGATTGATGTTCAAACCGAACAGACGTTTCATATACTTTATTTGCTGTTTCCTATTTTGTATCATTTGTATTGGAGGAATTTCACGATTGTTTCAGGTCAGTTTGCCTACTTATCTCTTTAGATATTCTGTCTTTATCTTACTTTCATTGTAATTTTATTACCGGATTAATCAGTATTTCACGCATGAGTAACTTTCCATTTTAGCATGAATTCGTAGTAAGAATGTGTATCGTGTGATTGGTGAATGAATGTTGTAAACTATTTAAAAGGTTAACGTAACTTTTATAACAGGCACATTATTGATTTACATTTGAGCTACATAATTTAAGCCTGAGAATAAATAGTGTAAATATAAACGTATTGAATGCCGCATATTTGAGCAGAATGAGTCCGAGAGTAAATGAGTAAAATGTTAACTTGATAAATACTTTTCAGAGTCTTTATAATTTTTTTGTCTCCGATTGATAGATTTTAAGTACTATATAAGTCTGTGCATAGTAACTATAATTTAGTATTTGTTATACAGGTATTTGACAGAGTTCTGCATATGATGTAGATACCCGTAGAGGCATAACCTTTGTACCTCATACGAGGTAAGAATGAGTGTTCATTTGTAGTTGCTTATTATTTTATTAGCTTAGTTATTTTGCTTTGTTTAGCTTAGCTTATATTTATTAATTAACTGCTTGTTGCTATTTGCTTAATTAATGCTTATTGTGCGTAGACTGTTTGTTTATAGTTTTAACGGCTAATTTGTATATTATAATGTTTTGCTAAATGAGAAACTATATTTCTATTTTGCTTTTCTGACAAGTTAAATTCTGTTTCGAACGTCACAGAAAGTTATATTTTGATGAGATAAGGTTTAATTACACATTTTGTTAATTTCATAAACTGTGACGTATTTTACAGTCAATTGGTTAATTTTTGTGAGTACACATATTACGTAAATTTATCAGATTGATATAATACATGTTTTAAGAGAATTGATTTATATACGTTGTTATTTAATGTAATATTATTTTACAGGGTTTCTTTTGATGCTTCATTGATTAATAAAACTATCCAGAACCCTATACATAGTCAACTATTATTTACGCCCAGATAGTGCGACTACAAGATGAGTTCTTCTTTTATTTTTTATAAGAATTACGAAAACATAGTCTTTCATGATATGCACGAACGGTGTGAAAAGGGTTCATTATCAGCAGGTCATATATTAGCAGGTGATGTTATAAGTGAAGAAATTAATGGTCGATAGATGCCTACGGGGAGGGGCAATATCTGCAGTTGATGTTAAAAGTAAAGAAAGAACCGATGCAGGAGCAGATCAAGAATTTAAGGTTAAGGGGGGCACAAACGTTAATTGTTTTCAAATAAAATCAAAGTTTTATTTTATTTTCTCGATACATTGTTAACGGTCGCAGGACATTTTGACGAACAAATTTTAACTACTAGGCGACATTTGAGCGCAGACATTAGAGCCCATTTTAGCGAAAACTTACCTGTTTATACTTTGGGCATAAGTTCAGTGTAGTTCATAGCGAACAATTAATGATCAAGAGTCGTTCCATGCCAATTATAATGAATAATGTCATAGTTGTCACCCAGCTATTATGTTGTTTTTTCATTGATACTACTATCAAATTGTAAGCAACAACATATTCAATAAAAATACGAAGTATAGACGAATGTGCAAAATCTAGACAAGATAACCAAATGCTAGAAGAAATTTTTAACGTGTGATTAAATCTTTTAGACATTCAGTGCTGTGTTTTAATGGACATCATATGTTTTATTTTTTGCTCTCCTCCTGGGTATGAGTTATAGTGCACCCTTGAGACCAAGTATCAAGTGAATGACTGACAGATGGACGGAGAATATATCCATGTTCCGCGAGAGCCTCTGAGTTATTATGGTTAATTCTACTTCATTACAATCTCAGAACACCCCGAACTTGTGCCCTAATGGATTAATATTGCATACTAGTATTCGAGTTTATAAAGCTGCAATCCAAAACAGACGCCAAGGATCATGCGAACATTAATTTTATTTTGATTCTGAGTTTCTCTGCAACCTAATCTACATCAAGACACCAGGATTTGTTGAACCCTTATCTATATAGTAATATCAGGTAATATCTTAACTAAACGATGACTTGAAGACATGGTGCTGGTAGTTGTTGAAAAAAAAGATCCGGATACAGGAACACCACACAAAAAAATTAATACTTGTTTTGAACATCATCAATGTGTGTAAGCCGACTGTACATCATGGTTTCAATAATTTGAAATGAAACCTGTTAACTGAATACGAATGACTTAAACGGTTAAACACGTGGTAGCATAAGCCCTTCCAAACTTGGTTAAGACGATTTAAATGTGAAGAGTTGACAATCAGACTGGCGGATCGACGGAGACACGACGTATACAAAGTGAGACGAGACAGATGAATCATATATGTTTTTTTTTCTAAAGTCGTGCCAGCCTTTTTAAAGAAGGTTTGCTGACAACCACTAAAATTAGAATGAGATGCATTTACGAAGTTGTGCTGGTGGGTGTATATTTTGTTTAGGGATCACATGTATGTAGTACGGTTGCACGGCTCGAGGGCCTTGATAGACCCTTTGATAGTTTACAAACTTTCTCAATTTGATGGAGAGAAAAAATATTGTGGTCAAGCAGATAACAAAATTGTTTGTCAATCAGTAATTATTTTCAAGATCTTTTTTAAACTGGTAAATAATATGGAAACGACAATGAAACAATGAAAATCCCAAAGGTGAAGCCATGTAACAGTAGCAGTGAAAGGGAGATAACACTTTTATACAAATATACACCAAGCGTATTTGGTTTACTTTTCTTCAAAATCATTAATTGTTTTTTTATAATATAATTTTCTTTTCGTAAGTCATCTAAAGTGATATACTGACTAGACCAATGATTATATTTACATACAAACACGCTTTCTCGACCAAACCAATAACAACGTTTTATACCTGTTGTTTACAATTTGGTTCTTAGTAGCCGTATCTATATGTATGGTATGAAGACATGAATTGGTTCTAGAATTACTTCCGGTTCTGCAATAACTTGGTTCTAAATTAACACACGCTGACGTCTACTTATCTTAATAAAGATAAGTAGACGTCAGCGTGTGTTAATTTAGAACCAAGTTATTGCAGAACCGGAAGTAATTCTAGAACCAATTCATGTCTTCATACCATACATATAGATACGGCTACTAAGAACCAAATTGTAAACAACAGGTATAAAACGTTGTTATTGGTTTGGTCGAGAAAGCGTGTTTGTATGTAAATATAATCATTGGTCTAGTCAGTATATCACTTTAGATGACTTACGAAAAGAAAATTATATTATAAAAAAACAATTAATGATTTTGAAGAAAAGTAAACCAAATACGCTTGGTGTATATTTGTATAAAAGTGTTATCTCCCTTTCACTGCTACTGTTACATGGCTTCACCTTTGGGATTTTCATTGTTTCATTGTCGTTTCCATATTATTTACCAGTTTAAAAAAGATCTTGAAAATAATTACTGATTGACAAACAATTTTGTTATCTGCTTGACCACAATATTTTTTCTCTCCATCAAATTGAGAAAGTTTGTAAACTATCAAAGGGTCTATCAAGGCCCTCGAGCCGTGCAACCGTACTACATACATGTGATCCCTAAACAAAATATACACCCACCAGCACAACTTCGTAAATGCATCTCATTCTAATTTTAGTGGTTGTCAGCAAACCTTCTTTAAAAAGGCTGGCACGACTTTAGAAAAAAAAACATATATGATTCATCTGTCTCGTCTCACTTTGTATACGTCGTGTCTCCGTCGATCCGCCAGTCTGATTGTCAACTCTTCACATTTAAATCGTCTTAACCAAGTTTGGAAGGGCTTATGCTACCACGTGTTTAACCGTTTAAGTCATTCGTATTCAGTTAACAGGTTTCATTTCAAATTATTGAAACCATGATGTACAGTCGGCTTACACACATTGATGATGTTCAAAACAAGTATTAATTTTTTTGTGTGGTGTTCCTGTATCCGGATCTTTTTTTTCAACAACTACCAGCACCATGTCTTCAAGTCATCGTTTAGTTAAGATATTACCTGATATTACTATATAGATAAGGGTTCAACAAATCCTGGTGTATTATTAAAGTAAAAATGTATTACATGGTTGAGCAATATCGGGTAGTTATAATTTATGAATGCTATAGAATTCGTACAGATTAAAGACAAGGACTTATATACGTCCCTGTTAAAGATAAAGAATGAGAATATGCACCTTAAGTACTGTAGTTTTACTTAGTCATGAATTGTGGTTCCATTTTGCAGGCTTTCCCTGAATCGTTTATTCCTTCTATAGGTCATGAGTGGAATAAACCTGATACAAACCATTTCAGTGTCAACTCTATATCTAAATTTGAGAAAGAATTGAAAACAAAAAAACAATATCTTTTAGTAGGAAATTAAATATTAATTTATCTTAACGCAATTGCGATGCTTCGCTTTATTCTAAAACTATGAAATTTTTCCAGCTTACATTACAAATGACCTTTCTTGCCAATGTGTGTCAGATATTGTGTATCGGTACGTCTAAAAACCAACACTAGACTTCCGGTACGAATTGGGACATAAAAAGTATACACAAGACAAGTTATAAATATGCATTCTACAGAAATTAAAATTTTTGATCTTATATTTTTTGTTTTGATAAAATCAATCCAATATTTGAGAAGCTATTTACAAAAACGTTAAATAAACTTTTCTTTTTGTTTCAACTTTATAATAAAACTAGTCCTCAATGTCACCTAATTTTACATAAAGTATATATAATAAATAAAATGTTCTCTCTATTAAATATTTTGCCATCTACCAATTTCAATAGACATTTTTTTTTATTGTGTTCCAAGTTCTAAATCTACAAAAGAATAACTATTTTTGTAACATTGAATACAAAAGAAAGCTTCGCAAGTTAGACTGTTTTTTGGCATAATTGTTTTTATTCCACATTTTGTTTTAAAAATATATTTAGCCATTAAAACTCATCCTTGTCCCGTATGACATTTCCTGAACGAGTGAAAATCTGAAATAATTATTTTATTAAGCTTATCTTTATTGCGATAGCCTATTATTGAAAAAAGGGTCTAATTTAAAATTTCATGAAGTAAGATTCATACCACCAGAGACATTTAATATACTAGTAAACAATAGAAACGACACAAGGCAATATATTAATCATATAAAATAAGATTAGATACAACAGCTTTGCTCATTGTGGAAAGCCGTAAGATGACCTATAGTTGTTAATGTCTATGTCATTCGTCTCTTTGGCAATCATGCCACATCTTCTTTTTTTTATATAATTTGCGTTCATCAGCTTCATGTGCACTTTGGTGGAAAGCAATAGTTTGAAGTTGTCTCATTCACGATCGAACCACATCTACTTCTTTTTATTCTATCCAAAACCGGGAATTATAGCTGCAATAGGCATTGTTTTTGAGCGGATTAAGTAAAGAGTGGACAATATTTCTGTACTCAAGTCTAACCAATGGGTTCGAAAAAAGGGTATAAGAGTAAATATTGATGAGACAACAACCCAACAACACAGACAATCAAGACATTAAAAGTTAACAGTCATATGTTTTTTTTATTATAGAGAGATCCCTATACAGATTCAGATTCAATATTTTATTAGAGTCTCACCACTTGCAATACATATAATACAATCATCATAATGTATAAATTGAATAAAACAGTAATTTTATAAATTAAAACACAAGTGCCATTATATAAAGAATTATGAGAGACTATAGAAATCAATATAAGTTATTAACTATATATTTATCATGTCTATAAAACATTTCCATTATGTAAAACTATGAAACTACATTTATCATGTCTATAAAATATTTCAGGTCTGTAAAAACATATTTATCAATTAAGCATATAAAAAACTATTTCTTCTACTTAAAATATTAAAGCAGGTCTTGGCAACCATATCAAAACAATCTGTACTTTTAAAAGGGTATATAAACTTCTCATACACCTTATCAAGCCAAAAAAAAAAAAACGTTCTATGTTTAAATAAAGTAAGGAGCTAATTTCATATTACCTGCCATTAAAAATATCACAAAAGGCACATATATATTTTGTGTGGATGAAAAGTTTAACCATACCATTTTTATAATATCAATTCGTGGAAATCAAACTAAGTACATGCAATAAAAATCAGAACAAGGAAAATACTTCTCTATTTATTAACTATAACTACTAGAGTAGATAATTATCGTTGAATATGCCATATGTCAAGACCTGTCCAGAGACAAATTCAAGTTCCAAATGTTATATGAATATGAACCGTGTTCTAGACTGATAGTGTCGAGAAAGATTTTTAGCGTGCTAGTTCACAAGGTAACACTCCGTATTAAGACATCATTTAGCAACTCGAGCACATACCAGTCGAGTTTTTTTTTACAGATATATCATGTAATGGAGGGAAGTATAACTAAATTATTAATGCCACTTGCTAAGCGGAGGAACAGCAATTCTAAATTTTGACGTATTTGGTTTGACCCGGCCGGGATTTGAACCCACGATTTCCCGCACCAAGTGCAAAAACATAACCAAGAGAAATCTGAAGCTGTCAGAAAAATATAGTATCATACCAGATAAAACTTCATTGTAAAATGCAATAAGTAACCCAATCTCAAAGAATTTTCCCTTTTATTTTAGGCAGCAAAATGCATTTAACCAATTGATATTATTGAAAACTGTACTTGAAAAACGATGGTCGATTTAAGCGTAGATTTCATGCACGAACGCTTTCTGCACATTTGGTACTCTTGCAGCAATTAATTGAAGGATCCATGTGTGACCAGCTGTTGCAAGGCTAAACTCACGAAGTTCTTTTTTTTTTATCCAATATATCCTCATTTTGCAAATTACCATTCCAAGTTCCATGTCCATTCTCCCAGTCGACCTTTTATATTTGCTATGAAAAGCCTACTTATTGTATTTAAGAAATAATTCATGGGGGCTTGAATATATCGTGATTTTACCACGGGTTGGCCCTTTATGACAAATATTTTACCCCTGAGCGATAGCGAGGGGTAAAATATTGGCATAAAGGGACAACCCGTGGTAAAATCTAGATATATTCAAGCCCCCATGAATTATTTCGATTCTGATAGGACACATACGGCAATTCTTTTGGATCGAAGCGCTCTAGGTGTAGGCAAATATTTGCCGTTCCCATAAATAAACGCACTAATAAACTAGCGTAAAAGAACGGAGCAAACTGCATTAGTGACATGCTTAAACTATTTAAAATAATGTATTTAGACAGTTTTGGATGAATTTGAATAATTTATTTATATGTCTTATATGATGTACAATAAAGGGCTTTTGCCACATTTTAGCATCATTTGTGTATGTTTCCTTGTGATGATTTTCGGATTCACAAGCGTGTATTTTCCCGTAAAATGCTCACATTCTAGATAACGTCATTGTTCTATGACGTCGGGTATCTCGTTCATAAAAAAGCATATGACGTGGGAGTACAATCGGAACAGCACTGGCAATATATTCATATTTTACCACGGGTGTGTACTCAAAGCGTTTGAAGGACGTCATCACAGTGGGTATGGTTGTCCTGCGAGAGAACGTTCTGTGCTGGTGATTCGGTCCTGACGGGTGCTGGTGATCAATGAAAAAATGTAAACAAAGACGAAAATGATGATTTTTGACGTTTTCACTCATAAAAAATTGAAGAAAACAGTTGAGAAATTTCAATTTTGTTTCTTATGGGTTCATATGTAAACCATTAAAAAGTTGACCCTCTAAACTGTTTCAGTAAGCGTAACACAAAAATGCTCATTTTCAGAAAATCAAGAACTGAAAAAATAAAACAAAAATGCTCATAGAGTCCGCTTTCTATACCACAATCCACACGACAAAACTATTTTGTGAAAAAAAACTGCAATTTATTAAAATTTAGCATTTTCTCAATTTATTCATGTCCTGATACTGTGCTGGTGGGTCCTGATACGGTGCTGGTGATTTTGGATAAGAAGTTGGTCATATTTGAAACAAATGTTAAAAAATCAATAAAATTGGGCAGATAATTGTTGTCAATAGGATCTATGACTCCTATTTTAGCCCTTGCGCATCCATTTGGCTGTTTAATATGTGTTTTCAAATGATCGTAACTTGTATTACATAATTACATAAAAGGGCAACATCTTTCGTCCAATATCAGATAACAAGATATAGTATCTAAAATAAGAATAGTTTTATTAAGATATTAAATGCCCCTTACATTGATGCTTAAACAATGATCAAAGCCCATGCCGCATAGACATGTTTGTTAGCGCTCCGCATATCCCTCCCCACTTCCACCCAATCAACCCTCCTCATTTCCTCCTTCATTGTTACAGTGGTGTACCAACACAACAATTTATCACATAAAATAATAACACAAAGACACACATTATTGAACAACGAATGCTCGCAGGTACTGAAAGCTAGTTCAAAGCCGCATTTTCAACTAATAGATAAACCGTGTTCTCATATACAACAATCCCAATCGTGTCGATTAAAAAAGTCTCAAAACTTAAGTTCATATTTTAATGTATGATGAAGCAGAACTTTAAAAGTGTGCAGTGAATCTTGTGCTCACAACAGTTATTGTCATTATTATGTTTACATAAGACTTATAAAGGAATTAAGAAGGTACCAAAAAATATTTTACAGTTCAATTTAATGATCATGAATGGAAGGAAATGGTACGGAAGTTTACATAGGACCAAAAGAAATTGATAGTATTTTTTGGCGAAAGACTTAAACGCTTCTTTATATTATATAGTACAGCTCTTCTATAAAAGCATGCAAAAACAAACTTTGATTGAATGACTTGCTTGCTATGTTTGCTTGGATGTTTTCAAACAATAGGTAGGCGGAGTTTCAATACATACTGGGATTTGATTGGACAAACACAAACTGACAGGAATTGAAGTTAATGTTTATTGTCCAAACAAATTCTAGTATATAGTAAACAGACTACTTACCTGTCGTTTACAAACATCCAAACAATCATAGCAAGCAATTTGATCAATGGTTTGCTTTGCATATATTTATAGAAGAGCTGTAAATTCTAAAAAAAAATTCTTGTTGTAGATGGTTAAATCCTCAACAAAATCTCAATAACTTTGTTGGAACGAATAAAGGTTTTAAATCAAATTTCCGTGGACTTTTTAGCTTCCACCCTGACGAGGCATGTTAGCTGTTCGTATGCTCTTGCACCTGACGCACGGAAACTTTCACATTTCCATCTTCTTTTCTGAAATATTTTACCCAGCTCATACTTGACAGTATTGTTATCCTAGTAAAAGGTGTAACCAATGAATTTAACAGAAGTTAAAAATTCCACAATACTATATAATTCATTTTGTGTGTCAATTTGTTTGAAAAAAGTCGAAAAGAAGAGAGTATTTTTAATGTCATGATTATCTGTCGCTTTCTAGATCTATGCTTACTAGCATTTATTTCAGATGACATGGACTCCTCACTCTGGTGACCCTGCTGCCTTTCATAGCTTTATCCGTGTACATATATTAATAGATAAACAAAAGGCTGCAACTGGTATTTTTGTATTTAAAATGATTCGTTGTAACGAGAATATTTGTGGTGAGTGGAAACTGTGAGGGTCAAAATCTTAAATTGCTTATAAATGTTGCTGGACCCAGTTTCGTTATCTGATCTGAATTTTCTGAAATGTGCAAGGTAGATAGACATTGGCCTTTTGATTTTTTTTTACTCGGTAAGTTTTGCCCTAATTGGTTGAACTTTTTCAATATTAAAGCCGATTTCAATGAGTGAGTAGACAAAGGGAATATCCTTGGTTATCTTGCTTGCAGAACAGAAAAGACATTGTTAGGTTATGTAAACTACCCTACTTTTAGAGTAGACTAGTCCGACAAATGACACATCTTTCTGTCTGTAGGACCAGGCTACTTCGAAAGGAGGGTAGTATACCTTACCTAACAATGACTTCACGGTTTAGCTAACAAGCAAGCTAACCAAAGATATAACCCCTGCCTACATACTCAATGGAATCGGCTGTAACTAAAAACTCGAATACATTTTAACAGACAGTGGTCATGTTTGTTAATGAATATTGTTTTTCCTAGATTCACTCTTGAAAAATCATTTGGTAACATTTGGTCAAGTAATTTCAGATTATATCTTTTTGTAATTGCGGACGCCAAGACAATACATGAACCTCACACGACCCCTCGACACAGGTGAGCTTATATATGATCTTATAGCGATTCGGGTTGATAACCAGTTGAAATTAAGCCAGTTTTGTGTGTGTGTAGATTTGTATTGTTTTAAACTGTTATGACCTTTTAAAGTTAAATGTAGGTGTTTAATCTAAGAATTTCTTTTTTAAACTTATATACTTGTTTTATACTCAATTGGTAGTATGAAGCTACGAGGTATTTTAATTTTTGAAATTGACATATTCTAGTCTGTCCTTTCATTATATAGTGAATTTTTTTAGTGTTCTATCGAACTTTCGAAAAAAAATACCTGATAACCGTTCAGACAAAAAAATTATGATGAAAAAATCTTACAGATACAGCAAGTGGTTCTTAATAGCTATAAGATACATTTTTCTTTTAAAATACAACTTTTAAATCTTACGGGAAACTATTCCAAGCTTAAAGCTTTCACTGTAACCTCGCTCTAACTTATCCCCCATCCCCCCCCCCCCCCCAAAAAAAAAAACCAAACAAACAAACCCGCAATACTATTGTCATTCTTATGTTCAGCACTAAATTGTTCACAAACAATTAAATGTGTTTTAAGCTGCTAAAGACATACGATTCAAACGCTCAGAAAGTCTTTTGTTCTATATTTTTGCTCTCCATTTTGATGCAAAACCTTTTACATTTTTATTTTATGGGTTATTGTTGAAGGTCGTACGATGACGTATGGTTGTTAACACATACTTCCTTTGGTTTCTTATGGAAAGTCCATTGACAACAAACATACCACAGCATCTACTTTATATAAGTATTGTATAAATTACAACGTATTTTGGTGATCTTGCAAAATGATCGTAATCCCGAAAATCGTAAACATATTTTCTTATCTTAAAAGGGGGCAAGAAGGGTTCCATTAACAGGCCAACAAATAAGATTACAGTTAATTTAAAAAAAAAAATAAAAAATAGGAGTATTTTTTCTCTCATAATAACAGTAAACAGATTCACAACAATGTCAATTTCAAGAAAGCAGACAACAGTTAATTAGTCAATAACAGTACAGCATCAATGATCTTGAATATCTGCCACTTTTAACCAAAATATAAAGGCACAGAACCAGGACATGGAGCACAGAACCAGGACCGTTTTTCTTATCACCAGCACAGCGTCAGGACAATTTCGTTTAACGAACTTGCACGACTTTTGCAATATAATATTGTTGTAATATACTTTGCATGGTACTTATGACGCATCAGAGAAAAATTAAGCAACAAAACTATCGTTTTATTGCCGTTCTGATACAATGTAAACAAACCCACCAGCACCTGACAGGACCAAATCACCAGCACAGAACGTTCTCTCGCAGGACAACCATACCCACCGTGGTCATGTTAGAATTATAATTAATGTGTTCTCGTTATGAACATACATGAAATATTTGCCACAGGACGTAAAACAAACAACATTTATTAAACACTCATTAATAATAAATATCATGAAAACCATATACGAAGGCAAGATTTTTTACAATCCTATAAAGTAATATTTCCATGTATCCGTTTCGATACTTATGGAAACTTTAACGATCCTTTTCAGGTTTGCGTTCAATATCGTAGCAGCTACGTAGTGCGACGTAGATTTATGACTATTGAACGAGTAGCTAGCTTAGCTGCTATTAATATCTACGTAGCAGCTAGGCTAGCCACCCGTTCAATAGTCATAAATCTACATAGCCCTATATAGCCGATAAGATATTGAACGCAACCCAAGGTCGTGTTCAATATCGTAGCGGCTACGTAGCTGGTATAAATATCGATGTAGCAGCTAGGCTAAATACAAAGGTTGAGTTCAATATCGTAGCAGCTACGTAGTGATCAATATATATGTAGCAACTGGGCTGAGTTCAATATCATAACATGCAGGTACGTAGCGGCTACATAGCTGCTATATATATCTATGTATATTGGTATTTTACAAACGTTAACAATCGTTAACGTTTGTAAAATACCAACAAAACTGACGAATTCATCTTAGATCACAATACGTATCAAAATTTAATCCTATGGGAGAAAAAAATAATCCTATAGGACAAAGCTAATCCTAAGGGAAAACAAAATATCCGACAGGACAAAATTTATCCTAAGGGAGAGAAAAAAATCCGGTAGGAGAAAAAAATATCCTATGGGAGAAAAAACATCCCTCAGGACAAAATAAATCCCTTAGGAGAAAAAAAAAACATTTGTTTCTGACAAAAAGTCGTTCATGATAATCCTATAGGATAAAAAAAATCCTATCGGATTTAACACTTTTTTTGAAAATCCTACGGGATTTTAAATCCCATAGGATATTAATTTTATCCCATAGGAGATAAATTTTCCTATAGGATAAATAAATCCGATAGGATTTATATATCCCGTAGGATATAAAAAATATCCTATGGGATTATGACTTTATCCTATAGGATTTCTGAAAATCCTGTAGGATTTTTAAAAATCCTATGGGAGAAAAAAATATCCTACAGGATTTTGTCACTGTTTTCACTCCAGTTGCCGAGCGAACCACACCAATTTTTTTTTTGTATTGTGTTATTTATCCCCAGAGGTACATTATTGCCAAATTTGGTGATTCTACGACAAAAAAAAGTGTGGTTCCAATTTGCACTTATGAGAAGTGCAAATTAATCCAAGAACATGTTAAATTTATATTATATGAGATATCTTATATATTATATGAGATATCTTATATATATATAATAAGATATCTTATATATTTTATACAGTTAGCAGTTTAGCTATTTATTCGAATTTCAAATTATCTCAAATTATCTCATAATATATAAGATATCTTATTTAACATATAAGATTTTTATAAGATATCTTATATAACATATAAGATTTTTATAAGATATCTTATTTAACATATAAGATTTTTATAAGATATCTCATTTAATATATGAGATATCTTATATAATTTAATTTTTTAAAGCTATCTTATATATTATATGAGATATCTTATATATATAATAAGATATCTTATATATTATATGAGATATCTTATATATATAATAAGATATCTTATATATCTTATACTTAGATATCGTATATAATTATAAGATATCGTATATACTTATAAAATATCGTAAATACCTAGAAGATACAAATGTATCTTATATACTTTATAAGATATCTTCTAAAGTCTATAAGACATCTCATTAAGTATATGAAATATATCTTATAAATATTTTTATACAAGATATCTTATATAGTTTATTGAATATCATCTTAAGAAAATTATATAAGATATAATGAATTATCTTATAATTTCTATACGATGTCTCTAATAATATATCTTATATGATATAAGCCAGTCCATGCGAAAAGGTACAAAAAGTCCTTTTGATAAACTTTACAGGACACGTTATCAAAGTTTGTTATAGTATTTTTGAAAAACGATTTTATCCAAAAAAAAAATACATTAATGTAAACATTCATAAGATTGTCAATTCTATGCCGATATTGTCAATTAAAACAGAAAAAGACGTAGAAATATCTGAATTTTTGGTATTTGAGCAAGTGTAAAATCATTTGTTCCCCGAACTAATGCTATGCCGACCAGAAACTTAAAAATTTACGACACTACAGAGACAAAAGTCAATAATTTAAAGAAAGTAAGACAACATTAAAACATGAGAAAAAATACAAAAACTATGACATCTTGTGTTTTAGAAATTGAAAGTTAAGTTAAGTTAAGATAATTTAAGTTAGGTTAAATTAAGTTAAGTTATTAAATATTATATTAATTTATTAAATATTATATAAATCAACCTTAATTTAAGTTAAGTTAAGTTCAGTTATTAAATATTATATAAATCAACCTTAATTAGTTAAGTTAAGTTAAGTTATTAAATATTATATTAAGTTATTAAATATTATATAAATCAACCTTAATTGCACGGGATTCGAACCGTTGCCTAGTTAGATTGCATTGATATCAGCATCGTAAGCGAGAGTCTGATCCCCACTGTTACCGGGGTTAACATTATCAATTGGTAAATCAAGCCATTTAAACTGTACTTTAAAAATGATTGAAATATATGACATAATTCATTTAAAATCTTGATAAAACTAAGGGAGGGAAGCTCTCAACACTTACTTGCGTGTAGCTCACAGCTTAATGATATGAGGAAAAGTAAATGTGTTTTATAAATCACAAGTCTACTACCAATAATTATGCACACTTTTTAAAATTTCGTAAATTTTATCGTTTTTGTACCTTTTCGCATGGACTGGCTCATATATAAGATATCGTAAATAATCTTTTTTATAAGATATCTTATATAAATAGATATCTTATATAATAAAGAAGATATCTAATATCGATTATAAGAAAACTATATGAGATATCTTATAAACTATAAAAGATATCTCATAAGTTTTTTAACATATCTCATGAACTATCATCATGATCATGTAAGATATCTTATAAACTATAAAATTATTTGGATCATTTTCATATCTTTTGAAACAGTTCCATAATGGTGACATCGTATTTCAGGGGAGGGGCTCATTTCATGAATGTTCTATCATCAATATTATTTTCAAAAACGCTCAAACTTTTATCTTTTGAGGTAATAGAGCAAACTATAAAATAACTTCTTTTACAAAACAAGTTTTAATCAAGTTACATAACCGGCTCTGCTGGGCTATCTGCTTTTATAAGATCAGCGTTCATTAAAATTTATTCATCAATTTTATATCAAAATTTGAATTTGTTCTTTG
This sequence comes from Mytilus galloprovincialis, assembly GCA_037788925.1. NCBI lineage: Eukaryota > Metazoa > Mollusca > Bivalvia > Mytilida > Mytilidae > Mytilus > Mytilus galloprovincialis. The sequence goes on along the minus strand of CM075339.1, from coordinate 76,746,626 downwards.
CCGAGGTCTGCTTTGACACCAATTTTGACAACAAGCATGTTTTTGATCAACCTGCTGAGCGATCTACTTTTTTTAATTCAAATACTCCCATGCAATTTTATTCAATTGAATCCGTCAGCTAAAATTGTTTACCTCACGTTGACATAATTAAATCGTTGTTAATAAAATGCGATCGTAGTCTGACAGCATTCTTATCCAGATTTTACTTCGTTTTGACAACAAAGTTACTATGAAAAATCATGGTTGCCGTAATCGGTGACTGAAACTTTTCCGGAAATACCGATTTTTATTTTATTCTCCTGAATTGGGAATTTATATTCACAAACATTTTTTTGGGGCCGCTGGCAGATTTAAGGGCCGCTATCGAGTGTACCTTGTGTGGACAAAAGCTTTACCGTAGGGACTTTGCTATGAATTAAATAAGGGGGATGGTAGGGTCACCCGACCCCAACTTTGGACCTAAAAAAAAAAAAGTTCCGTAACTTTACCCACCTGGGTATTTGGGTCCAGGCAACCGTAGGCAAGTGGCTATCGAGTGTACCTAGTGTGGACAAAAGCTTTGCCGTAGGGACTTTGCTATGAATTAAATAAGAGGGATGGTAGGGTCACTCGACCCCAACTTTGGACCTAAAAAAAAAAAGTTCCGTAAATTTACCCACCTGGGTATTTGGGTCCAGGCAACCTTAGGCAAGTGGCTATCCAGTGTACCTAGTGTGGACAAAAGCTTTGCCGTAGGGACTTTGCTATGAATTAAATAAGGGGGATGGTAGGGTCACCCGACCCCAACTTTGGACCTAAAAAAAAAAGTTCCGTAACTTTACCCACCTGGGTACTTGGGTCCAGGCAACCTTAGGCAAGGGGCTATCGAGTGTACTTAGTGTGGACAAAAGCTTTGCCGTAGGGACTTTGCTATGAATTAAATAAGGGGGATGGTAGGGTCACCCGACCCCAACTTTGGACCTAAAAAAAAAAGTTCCGTAACTTTACCCACCTGGGTATTTGGGTCCAGACAACCTTAGGCAAGTGGCTATCGAGTGTACCTAGTGTGGACAAAAGCTTTGCCGTAGGGACTTTGCTATGAATTAAATAAGGGGGATGGTAGGGTCACCCGACCCCAACTTTGGACCTAAAAAAAAAAGTTCCGTAACTTTACCCACCTGGGTATATGGATCCAGGCAACCTTAGGCAAGTGGCTATCGAGTGTACCTAGTGTGGACAAAAGCTTTGCCGTAGGGACTCTGCTATGAATTAAATAAGGGGGATGGTAGGGTCACCCGACCCCAACTTTGGACCTAAAAAAAAAAGTTCCGTAACTTTACCCACCTGGGTATTTGGGTCTAGGCAACCTTAGGCAAGTGGCTATCGAGTGTACCTAGTGTGGACAAAAGCTTTGCCGTAGGGACTTTGCTATGAATTAAATAAGGGGGATGGTAGGGTCACCCGACCCCAACTTTGGACCTAAAAAAAAAAGTTCGTAACTTTACCCACCTGGGTATTTGGGTCCAGGCAACCTTAGGCAAGTGGCTATCGAGTGTACCTAGTGTGGACAAAAGCTTTGCCGTAGGGACTTTGCTATGAATTAAAAAAGGGGGATGGTAGGGTCACCCGACCCCAACTTTGGACCTAAAAAAAAAAAGTTCCGTAACTTTACCCACCTGGGTATTTGGGTCCAGGCAACTTTAGGCAAGTGGATATCGAGTGTACCTAGTGTGGACAAAAGCTTTGCCGTAGGGACTTTGCTATGAATTAAATAAGGGGGATGGTAGGGTCACCCGACCCCAACTTTGGACCTAAAAAAAAAAGGTTCCGTAACTTTACCCACCTGGGTATTTGGGTCCAGGCAACCTTAGGCAAGTGGCTATCGAGTGTACCTAGTGTGGACAAAAGCTTTGCCGTAGGGACTTTGCTATGAATTAAATAAGGGGGATGGTAGGGTCACCCGACCCCAACTTTGGACCTAAAAAAAAAAAGTTCCGTAACTTTACCCACCTGGGTATCTGGGTCCAGGCAACTTTATGCAAGTGGCTATCGAGTGTACCTAGTGTGGACAAAAGCTTTGCCGTAGGGACTTTGCTATGAATTAAATAAGGGGGATGGTAGGGTCACCCGACCCCAACTTTGGACCTAAAAAAAAAACAGTTCCGTAACTTTACCCACCTGGGTATTTAGGTCCAGGCAATCTTAGGCAAGTGGCTATCGAGTGTACCTAGTGTGGACAAAAGCTTTGCCGTAGGAACTTTGCTATGAATTAAATAAGGGGGATGGTAGGGTCACCCGACCCCAACTTTGGACCTTAAAAAAAGTTCCGTAACTTTACCCACCTGGGTATTTGGTTCCAGGCAACCTTAGGCAAGTGGCTATCGAGTGTACCTATTGTGGACAAAAGCTTTGCCGTAGGGACTTTGCTATGAATTAAATAAGGGGGATGGTAGGGTCACCCGACCCCAACTTTGGACCTAAAAAAAAAAAAGGTTCCGTAACTTTACCCACCTGGGTATTTGAGTCCAGGCAACCTTAGGCAAGTGGCTATCGAGTGTACCTAGTGTGGACAAAAGCTTTGCCGTAGGGACTTTGCTTTGAATTAAATAAGGGGATGGTAGGGTCACCCGACCCCAACTTTGGACCTAAAAAAAAAAGTTCCGTAACTTTACCCACCTGGGTATTTGGGTCCAGACAACCTTAGGCAAGTGGTTATCGAGTGTACCTAGTGTGGACAAAAGCTTTGCCGTAGGGACTTTGCTATGAATTAAATAAGGGGGATGGTAGGGTCACCCGACCCCAACTTTTGACCTAAAACAAAAAAGTTCCGTAACTTTACCCACCTGATTATCTGGGTCCAGGCAACCTTAGGCAAGTGGCTATCGAGTGTACCTAGTGTGGACAAAAGCTTTGCCGTAGGGACTTTGCTATGAATTAAATAAGGGGGATGGTAGGGTCACCCGACCCCAACTTTGGACCTAAAAAAAAAAAGTTCCGTAACTTTACCCACCTGATTATTTGGGTCCAGGCAACCTTAGGCAAGTGGCTATCGAGTGTACCTAGTGTGGACAAAAGCTTTGCCGTAGGGACTTTGCTATGAATTAAATAAGGGGGAAGGTAGGGTCACCCGACCCCAACTTTGGACCTAAACAAAAAAAGTTCCGTAACTTTACCCACCTGGGTATTTGGGTCCAGGCAACCTTAGGCAAGTGGCTATCGAGTGTACCGAGTGTGGACAAAAGCTTTGCCGTAGGGACTTTGCTATGAATTAAATAAGGGGGATGGTAGGGTCATCCGACCCCAACTTTGGACCTAAAAAAAAAAGTTCCGTAACTTTACCCACCTGGGTATTTGGGTCCAGGCAACCTTAGGCAAGTGGCTATCGAGTGTACCTAGTGTGGACAAAAGCTTTGCCGTAGGGACTTTGCTATGAATTAAATAAGGGGGATGGTAGGGTCACCCGACCCCAACTTTGGACCTAAAAAAAAAAGTTCCGTAACTTTACCCACCTGATTATCTGGGTCCAGGCAACCTTAGGCAAGTGGCTATCGAGTGTACCTAGTGTGGACAAAAGCTTTGCCGTAGGGACTTTGCTTTGAATTAAATAAGGGGGATGGTAGGGTCACCCGACCCCAACTTTGGACCTAAAAAAAAAGTTCCGTAACTTTACCCACCTGGGTATTTGGGTCCAGACAACCTTAGGCAAGTGGCTATCGAGTGTACCTAGTGTGGACAAAAGCTTTGCCGTAGGGACTTTGCTATGAATTAAATAAGGGGGATGGTAGGGTCACCCGACCCCAACTTTGGACCTAAAAAAAAAAGTTCCGTAACTTTACCCACCTGGGTATTTGGGTCTAGGCAACCTTAGGCAAGTGGCTATCGAGTGTACCTAGTGTGGACAAAAGCTTTGCCGTAGGGACTTTGCTATGAATTAAATAAGGGGGATGGTAGGGTCACCCGACCCCAACTTTGGACCTAAAAAAAAAAGTTCGTAACTTTACCCACCTGGGTATTTGGGTCCAGGCAACCTTAGGCAAGTGGCTATCGAGTGTACCTAGTGTGGACAAAAGCTTTGCCGTACGGACTTTGCTATGAATTAAATAAGGGGGATGGTAGGGTCACCCGACCCCAACTTTGGACCTTAAAAAAAGTTCCGTAACTTTACCCACCTGGGTATTTGGGTCCAGGCAACCTTAGGCAAGTGGCTATCGAGTGTACCTAGTGTGGACAAAAGCTTTGCCGTAGGGACTTTGCTATGAATTAAATAAGGGGGATGGTAGGGTCACCCGACCCCAACTTTGGACCTAAAAAAAAATGTTCCGTAACTTTACCCACCTGGGTATTTGGGTCCAGGCAACCTTATGCAAGTGGCTATCGAGTGTACCTAGTGTGGACAAAAGCTTTGCCGTAGAGACTTTGCTTTGAATTAAATAAGGGGGATGGTAGGGTCACCCGACCCCAACTTTGGACCTAAAAAAAAAAAGTTCCGTAACTTTACCCACCTGGGTATTTGGGTCCAGGCAACTTTAGGCAAGTGGATATCGAGTGTCCCTAGTGTGGACAAAAGCTTTGCCGTAGGGACTTTGCTATGAATTAAATAAGGGGGATGGTAGGGTCACCCGACCCCAACTTTGGACCTAAAAAAAAATGTTCCGTAACTTTACCCACCTGGGTATTTGGGTCCAGACAACCTTAGGCAAGTGGCTATCGAGTGTACCTAGTGTGGACAAAAGCTTTGCCGTAGGGACTTTACTATGAATTAAATAAGGGGGATGGTAGGGTCACCCGACCCCAACTTTGGACCTTAAAAAAAAAAGGTTCCGTAACTTTACCCACCTGGGTATTTGGGTCTAGGCAACCTTAGGCAAGTGGCTATCGAGTGTACCTAGTGTGGACAAAAGCTTTGCCGTAGGGACTTTGCTATGAATTAAATAAGGGGGATGGTAGGGTCACCCGACCCCAACTTTGGACCTAAAAAAAAAGTTCCGTAACTTTACCCACCTGGGTATTTGGGTCTAGGCAACCTTAGGCAAGTGGCTATCGAGTGTACCTAGTGTGGACAAAAGCTTTGCCGTAGGGACTTTGCTATGAATTAAATAAGGGGGATGGTAGGGTCACCCGACCCCAACTTTGGACCTAAAAAAAAAAGTTCGTAACTTTACCCACCTGGGTATTTGGGTCCAGGCAACCTTAGGCAAGTGGCTATCGAGTGTACCTAGTGTGGACAAAAGCTTTGCCGTAGGGACTTTGCTATGAATTAAATAAGGGGGATGGTAGGGTCACCCGACCCCAACTTTGGACCTAAAAAAAAAGTTCCGTAACTTTACCCACCTGGGTATTTGGGTCCAGGCAACCTTAGGCAAGTGGCTATCGAGTGTACCTAGTGTGGACAAAAGCTTTGCCGTAGGGACTTTGCTATGAATTAAAAAAGGGGGATGGTAGGGTCACCCGACCCCAACTTTGGACCTTAAAAAAAAAAAGTTCCGTAACTTTACCCACCTGGGTATTTGGGTCCAGGCAACTTTAGGCAAGTGGATATCGAGTGTCCCTAGTGTGGACAAAAGCTTTGCCGTAGGGACTTTGCTATGAATTAAATAAGGGGGATGGTAGGGTCACCCGACCCCAACTTTGGACCTAAAAAAAAAAGGTTCCGTAACTTTACCCACCTTGGTATTTGGGTCCAGGCAACCTTAGGCAAGTGGCTATCGAGTGTACCTAGTGTGGACAAAAGCTTTGCCGTAGGGACTTTGCTATGAATTAAATAAGGGGGATGGTAGGGTCACCCGACCCCAACTTTGGACCTAAAAAAAAAAGTTCCGTAACTTTACCCACCTGGGTATCTGGGTCCAGGCAACCTTATGCAAGTGGCTATCGAGTGTACCTAGTGTGGACAAAAGCTTTGCCGTAGGGACTTTGCTATGAATTAAATAAGGGGGATGGTAGGGTCACCCGACCCCAACTTTGGACCTAAAAAAAAAACAGTTCCGTAACTTTACCCACCTGGGTATTTAGGTCCAGGCAATCTTAGGCAAGTGGCTATCGAGTGTACCTAGTGTGGACAAAAGCTTTGCCGTAGGGACTTTGGTATGAATTAAATAAGGGGGATGGTAGGGTCACCCGACCCCAACTTTGGACCTTAAAAAAAGTTCCGTAACTTTACCCACCTGGGTATTTGGTTCCAGGCAACCTTAGGCAAGTGGCTATCGAGTGTACCTATTGTGGACAAAAGCTTTGCCGTAGGGACTTTGCTATGAATTAAATAAGGGGGATGGTAGGGTCACCCGACCCCAACTTTGGACCTAAAAAAAAAAGGTTCCGTAACTTTACCCACCTGGGTATTTGGGTCCAGGCAACCTTAGGCAAGTGGCTATCGAGTGTACCTAGTGTGGACAAAAGCTTTGCCGTAGGGACTTTGCTTTGAATTAAATAAGGGGATGGTAGGGTCACCCGACCCCAACTTTGGACCTAAAAAAAAAAGTTCCGTAACTTTACCCACCTGGGTATTTGGGTCCAGACAACCTTAGGCAAGTGGCTATCGAGTGTACCTAGTGTGGACAAAAGCTTTGCCGTAGGGACTTTGCTATGAATTAAATAAGGGGGATGGTAGGGTCACCCGACCCCAACTTTTGACCTAAAACAAAAAAGTTCCGTAACTTTACCCACCTGATTATCTGGGTCCAGGCAACCTTAGGCAAGTGGCTATCGAGTGTACCTAGTGTGGACAAAAGCTTTGCCGTAGGGACTTTGCTATGAATTAAATAAGGGGGATGGTAGGGTCACCCGACCCCAACTTTGGACCTAAAAAAAAAAAGTTCCGTAACTTTACCCACCTGATTATTTGGGTCCAGGCAACCTTAGGCAAGTGGCTATCGAGTGTACCTAGTGTGGACAAAAGCTTTGCCGTAGGGACTTTGCTATGAATTAAATAAGGGGGAAGGTAGGGTCACCCGACCCCAACTTTGGACCTAAACAAAAAAAGTTCCGTAACTTTACCCACCTGGGTATTTGGGTCCAGGCAACCTTAGGCAAGTGGCTATCGAGTGTACCGAGTGTGGACAAAAGCTTTGCCGTAGGGACTTTGCTATGAATTAAATAAGGGGGATGGTAGGGTCACCCGACCCCAACTTTGGACCTAAAAAAAAAAGTTCCGTAACTTTACCCACCTGGGTATTTGGGTCCAGGCAACCTTAGGCAAGTGGCTATCGAGTGTACCTAGTGTGGACAAAAGCTTTGCCGTAGGGACTTTGCTATGAATTAAATAAGGGGGATGGTAGGGTCACCCGACCCCAACTTTGGACCTAAAAAAAAAAGTTCCGTAACTTTACCCACCTGATTATCTGGGTCCAGGCAACCTTAGGCAAGTGGCTATCGAGTGTACCTAGTGTGGACAAAAGCTTTGCCGTAGGGACTTTGCTTTGAATTAAATAAGGGGGATGGTAGGGTCACACGACCCCAACTTTGGACCTAAAAAAAAAGTTCCGTAACTTTACCCACCTGGGTATTTGGGTCCAGACAACCTTAGGCAAGTGGCTATCGAGTGTACCTAGTGTGGACAAAAGCTTTGCCGTAGGGACTTTGCTATGAATTAAATAAGGGGGATGGTAGGGTCACCCGACCCCAACTTTGGACCTTAAAAAAAGTTCCGTAACTTTACCCACCTGGGTATTTGGGTCCAGGCAACCTTAGGCAAGTGGCTATCGAGTGTACCTAGTGTGGACAAAAGCTTTGCCGTAGGGACTTTGCTATGAATTAAATAAGGGGGATGGTAGGGTCACCCGACCCCAACTTTGGACCTAAAAAAAAAAGTTCCGTAACTTTACCCACCTGGGTATTTGGGTCCAGGCAACCTTATGCAAGTGGCTATCGAGTGTACCTAGTGTGGACAAAAGCTTTGCCGTAGAGACTTTGCTTTGAATTAAATAAGGGGGATGGTAGGGTCACCCGACCCCAACTTTGGACCTAAAAAAAAAAGTTCCGTAACTTTACCCACCTGGGTATTTGGGTCCAGACAACCTTAGGCAAGTGGCTATCGAGTGTTCCTAGTGTGGACAAAAGCTTTGCCGTAGGGACTTTGCTATGAATTAAATAAGGGGGATGGTAGGGTCACCCGACCCCAACTTTGGACCTTAAAAAAAAAAAGGTTCCGTAACTTTACCCACCTGGGTATTTGGGTCTAGGCAACCTTAGGCAAGTGGCTATCGAGTGTACCTAGTGTGGACAAAAGCTTTGCCGTAGGGACTTTGCTTTGAATTAAATAAGGGGGATGGTAGGGTCACCCGACCCCAACTTTGGACCTAAAAAAAAAAGTTCCGTAACTTTACCCACCTGGGTATTTGGGTCCAGACAACCTTAGGCAAGTGGCTATCGAGTGTACCGAGTGTGGACAAAAGCTTTGCCGTAGGGACTTTGCTATGAATTAAATAAGGGGGATGGTAGGGTCACCCGACCCCAACTTTGGACCTAAAAAAAAAAGTTCCGTAACTTTACCCACCTGGGTATTTGGGTCCAGGCAACCTTAGGCAAGTGGCTATCGAGTGTACCTAGTGTGGACAAAAGCTTTGCCGTAGGGACTTTGCTATGAATTAAATAAGGGGGATGGTAGGGTCACCCGACCCCAACTTTGGACCTAAAAAAAAAAAGTTCCGTAACTTTACCCACCTGATTATCTGGGTCCAGGCAACCGTAGGCAAGTGGCTATCGAGTGTACCGAGTGTGGACAAAAGCTTTGCCGTAGGGACTTTGCTATGAATTAAATAAGGGGGATGGTAGGGTCACCCGACCCCAACTTTGGACCAAAAAAAAAAGTTCCGTAACTTTACCCACCTGGGTATTTGGGTCCAGGCAACCTTAGGCAAGTGGCTATCGAGTGTACCTAGTGTGGACAAAAGCTTTGCCGTAGGGACTTTGCTATGAATTAAATAAGGGGGATGGTAGGGTCACCCGACCCCAACTTTGGACCTAAAAAAAAAAAGTTCCGTAACTTTACCCACCTGGGTATTTGGGTCCAGGCAACCTTAGGCAAGGGGCTATCGAGTGTACCTAGTGTGGACAAAAGCTTTGCCGTAGGGACTTTGCTATGAATTAAATAAGGGGGATGGTAGGGTCACCCGACCCCAACTTTGGACCTAAAAAAAAAAGTTCCGTAACTTTACCCACCTGGGTATTTGGGTCCAGACAACCTTAGGCAAGTGGCTATCGAGTGTACCTAGTGTGGACAAAAGCTTTGCCGTAGGGACTTTGCTATGAATTAAATAAGGGGGATGGTAGGGTCACCCGACCCCAACTTTGGACCTAAAAAAAAAAGTTCCGTAACTTTACCCACCTGGGTATTTGGGTCCAGGCAACCTTAGGCAAGTGGCTATCGAGTGTACCTAGTGTGGACAAAAACTTTGCCGTAGGGACTTTGCTATGAATTAAATAAGGGGGATGGTAGGGTCACCCGACCCCAACTTTGGACCTAAAAAAAATGGTTCCGTAACTTTACCCACCTGGGTATTTGGGTCCAGGCAACCTTAGGCAAGTGGCTATCGAGTGTACCTAGTGTGGACAAAAGCTTTGCCGTAGGGACTTTGCTATGAATTAAATAAGGGGGATGGTAGGGTCACCCGACCCAACTTTGGACCTAAAAAAAAGTTCCGTAACTTTACCCACCTGGGTATTTGGGTCCAGGCAACCTTAGGCAAGTGGCTATCGAGTTTACCTAGTGTGGACAAAAGCTTTGCCGTAGGGACTTTGCTATGAATTAAATAAGGGGGATGGTAGGGTCACCCGACCCCAACTTTGGACCTAAAAAAAAAAAGTTCCGTAACTTTACCCACCTGGGTATTTGGGTCCAGGCAACCTTAGGCAAGGGGCTATCGAGTGTACCTAGTGTGGACAAAAGCTTTGCCGTAGGGACTTTGCTATGAATTAAATAAGGGGGATGGTAGGGTCACCCGACCCCAACTTTGGACCTAAAAAAAAAAGTTCCGTAACTTTACCCACCTGGGTATTTGGGTCCAGACAACCTTAGGCAAGTGGCTATCGAGTGTACCTAGTGTGGACAAAAGCTTTGCCGTAGGGACTTTGCTATGAATTAAATAAGGGGGATGGTAGGGTCACCCGACCCCAACTTTGGACCTAAAAAAAAAAGTTCCGTAACTTTACCCACCTGGGTATTTGGGTCCAGGCAACCTTAGGCAAGTGGCTATCGAGTGTACCTAGTGTGGACAAAAACTTTGCCGTAGGGACTTTGCTATGAATTAAATAAGGGGGATGGTAGGGTCACCCGACCCCAACTTTGGACCTAAAAAAAATGGTTCCGTAACTTTACCCACCTGGGTATTTGGGTCCAGGCAACCTTAGGCAAGTGGCTATCGAGTGTACCTAGTGTGGACAAAAGCTTTGCCGTAGGGACTTTGCTATGAATTAAATAAGGGTGATGGTAGGGTCACCCGACCCCAACTTTGGACCTAAAAAAAAAGGTTCCGTAACTTTACCCACCTGGGTATTTGGGTCCAGGCAACCTTAGGCAAGTGGCTATCGAGTGTACCTAGTGTGGACAAAAGCTTTGCCGTAGGGACTTTGCTATGAATTAAATAAGGGGGGTGGTAGGGTCACCCGACCCCAACTTTGGACCTAAAAAAAAAAAGTTCCGTAACTTTACCCACCTGATTATTTGGGTCCAGGCAACCTTAGGCAAGTGGCTATCGAGTGTACCTAGTGTGGACAAAAGCTTTGCCGTAGGGACTTTGCTATGAATTAAATAAGGGGGAAGGTAGGGTCACCCGACCCCAACTTTGGACCTAAACAAAAAAAGTTCCGTAACTTTACCCACCTGGGTATTTGGGTCCAGGCAACCTTAGGCAAGTGGCTATCGAGTGTACCGAGTGTGGACAAAAGCTTTGCCGTAGGGACTTTGCTATGAATTAAATAAGGGGGATGGTAGGGTCACCCGACCCCAACTTTGGACCTAAAAAAAAAAGTTCCGTAACTTTACCCACCTGGGTATTTGGGTCCAGGCAACCTTAGGCAAGTGGCTATCGAGTGTACCTAGTGTGGACAAAAGCTGTGCCGTAGGGACTTTGCTATGAATTAAATAAGGGGGATGGTAGGGTCACCCGACCCCAACTTTGTACCTAAAAAAAAAAAAGTTCCGTAACTTTACCCACCTGATTATCTGGGTCCAGGCAACCTTAGGCAAGTGGCTATCGAGTGTACCTAGTGTGGACAAAAGCTTTGCCGTAGGGACTTTGCTTTGAATTAAATAAGGGGGATGGTAGGGTCACCTGACCCCAACTTTGGACCTAAAAAAAAAGTTCCGTAACTTTACCCACCTGGGTATTTGGGTCCAGACAACCTTAGGCAAGTGGCTATCGAGTGTACCTAGTGTGGACAAAAGCTTTGCCGTAGGGACTTTGCTATGAATTAAATAAGGGGGATGGTAGGGTCACCCGACCCCAACTTTGGACCTAAAAAAAAAAAGGTTCCGTAACTTTACCCACCTGGGTATTTGGGTCCAGGCAACCTTAGGCAAGTGGCTATCGAGTGTACCTAGTGTGGACAAAAGCTTTGCCGTAGGGACTTTGCTATGAATTAAATAAGGGGGATGGTAGGGTCACCCGACCCCAACTTTGGACCTTAAAAAAAGTTCCGTAACTTTACCCACCTGGGTATTTGGGTCCAGGCAACCTTAGGCAAGTGGCTATCGAGTGTACCTAGTGTAGACAAAAGCTTTGCCGTAGGGACTTTGCTATGAATTAAATAAGGGGGATGGTAGGGTCACCCGACCCCAACTTTGGACCTAAAAAAAAAAGTTCCGTAACTTTACCCACCTGGGTATTTGGGTCCAGGCAACCTTATGCAAGTGGCTATCGAGTGTACCTAGTGTGGACAAAAGCTTTGCCGTAGAGACTTTGCTTTGAATTAAATAAGGGGGATGGTAGGGTCACCCGACCCCAACTTTGGACCTAAAAAAAAAAGTTCCGTAACTTTACCCACCTGGGTATTTGGGTCCAGACAACCTTAGGCAAGTGGCTATCGAGTGTACCTAGTGTGGACAAAAGCTTTGCCGTAGGGACTTTGCTATGAATTAAATAAGGGGGATGGTAGGGTCACCCGACCCCAACTTTGGACCTAAAAAAAAAAAGGTTCCGTAACTTTACCCACCTGGGTATTTGGGTCTAGGCAACCTTAGGCAAGTGGCTATCGAGTGTACCTAGTGTGGACAAAAGCTTTGCCGTAGGGACTTTGCTATGAATTAAATAAGGGGGAAGGTTGGGTCACCCGACCCCAACTTTGGACCTAAAAAAAAAAGTCCCGTAACTTTACCCACCTGGGTATTTGGGTCCAGGCAACCTTAGGCAAGTGGCTATCGAGTGTACCGAGTGTGGACAAAAGCTTTGCCGTAGGGACTTTGCTATGAATTAAATAAGGGGGATGGTAGGGTCACCCGACCCCAACTTTGGACCTAAAAAAAAAGTTCCGTAACTTTACCCACCTGGGTATTTGGGTCCAGGCAACCTTAGGCAAGTGGCTATCGAGTGTACCTAGTGTGGACAAAAGCTTTGCCGTAGGGACTTTGCTATGAATTAAATAAGGGGGATGGTAGGGTCACCCGACCCCAACTTTGGACCTAAAAAAAAAAGTTCCGTAACTTTACCCACCAGGGTATTTGGGTCCAGGCAACCTTAGGCAAGTGGCTATCGAGTGTACCTAGTGTGGACAAAAGCTTTGCCGTAGGGACTTTGCTATGAATTAAATAAGGGGGATGGTAGGGTCACCCGACCCAACTTTGGACCTAAAAAAAAGTTCCGTAACTTTACCCACCTGGGTATTTGGGTCCAGGCAACCTTAGGCAAGTGGCTATCGAGTTTACCTAGTGTGGACAAAAGCTTTGCCGTAGGGACTTTGCTATGAATTAAATAAGGGGGATGGTAGGGTCACCCGACCCCAACTTTGGACCTAAAAAAAAAAAGTTCCGTAACTTTACCCACCTGGGTATTTGGGTCCAGGCAACCTTAGGCAAGGGGCTATCGAGTGTACCTAGTGTGGACAAAAGCTTTGCCGTAGGGACTTTGCTATGAATTAAATAAGGGGGATGGTAGGGTCACCCGACCCCAACTTTGGACCTAAAAAAAAAAGTTCCGTAACTTTACCCACCTGGGTATTTGGGTCCAGACAACCTTAGGCAAGTGGCTATCGAGTGTACCTAGTGTGGACAAAAGCTTTGCCGTAGGGACTTTGCTATGAATTAAATAAGGGGGATGGTAGGGTCACCCGACCCCAACTTTGGACCTAAAAAAAAAGTTCCGTAACTTTACCCACCTGGGTATTTGGGTCCAGGCAACCTTAGGCAAGTGGCTATCGAGTGTACCTAGTGTGGACAAAAACTTTGCCATAGGGACTTTGCTATGAATTAAATAAGGGGGATGGTAGGGTCACCCGACCCCAACTTTGGACCTAAAAAAAATGGTTCCGTAACTTTACCCACCTGGGTATTTGGGTCCAGGCAACCTTAGGCAAGTGGCTATCGAGTGTACCTAGTGTGGACAAAAGCTTTGCCGTAGGGACTTTGCTATGAATTAAATAAGGGGGATGGAAGGGTCACCCGACCCCAACTTTGGACCTAAAAAAAAAAAGTTCCGTAACTTTACCCACCTGGGTATTTGGGTCCAGGCAACCTTATGCAAGTGGCTATCGAGTGTACCTAGTGTAGACAAAAGCTTTGCCGTAGGGACTTTGCTATGAATTAAATAAGGGGGATGGTAGGGTCACCCGACCCCAACTTTGGACCTAAAAAAAGAACAGTTCCGTAACTTTACCCAACTGGGTATTTAGGTCCAGGCAATCTTAGGCAAGTGGCTATCGAGTGTACCTAGTGTGGACAAAAGCTTTGCCGTAGGGACTTTGCTATGAATTAAATAAGGGGGATGGTAGGGTCACCCGACCCCAACTTTGGACCTTAAAAAAAGTTCCGTAACTTTACCCACCTGGGTATTTGGGTCCAGGCAACCTTAGGCAAGTGGCTATCGAGTGTACCTAGTGTGGACAAAAGCTTTGCCGTAGGGACTTTGCTATGAATTAAATAAGGGTGATGGTAGGGTCACCCGACCCCAACTTTGGACCTTAAAAAAAGTTCCGTAACTTTACCCACCTGGGTATTTGGGTCCAGGCAACCTTAGGCAAGTGGCTATCGAGTGTACCTAGTGTGGACAAAAGCTTTGCCGTAGGGACTTTGCTATGAATTAAATAAGGGGGATGGTAGGGTCACCCGACCCCAACTTTGGACCTAAAAAAAAAAGTTCCGTAATTTTACCCACCAGGGTATTTGGGTCCAGGCAACCTTAGGCAAGTGGCTATCGAGTGTACCTAGTGTGGACAAAAGCTTTGCCGTAGGGACTTTGCTATGAATTAAATAAGGGGGATGGTAGGGTCACCCGACCCCAACTTTGGACCTAAAAAAAAAAGTTCCGTAATTTTACCCACCAGGGTATTTGGGTCCAGGCAACCTTAGGCAACTGGCTATCGAGTGTACCTAGTGTGGACAAAAGCTTTGCCGTAGGGACTTTGCTATGAATTAAATAAGGGGGATGGTCCGAAAAAATACGTAATTCGTGTATTCGTGTGTAACTCTTACACTTATCGCTCTTCTTATCGAAATGTAATAAATAAATTAGAAGAGTGACGATTTACTTTTGAATAATTACGTGAACTAGCTATTTCTTTGGCGAAAAGTGAATATAATGGTTATCAGTTTTTCTTTTTAATCGTATATTTATATTAAGCTTGAAGATCTTATTGTTTCGCTACAGTAGTATAGTGTAACCTGTTGTTATCAATTGTTATTATTATTATACAGACAATAACCAATCCCTTTTCAAAGAGAAAGGAGAAAGGTTTTTTTTTAAATTCCCGGCCTTAAAAAAAAGTTATTAAATACACAAATAAATTATTAAAGTTTTCTGTGTTTAAATGGAATTACATTTCATCTTCCTATTGGAAATTATTTGTCATCATTTTTATTTATTTGTCATCATATTTATGAGTACGTGTCGTGTTATTACAAATCTTCGGTTTTTAGGCATGATCATGTGGGTGCGTTTTCTTATTGTTCGCTGGCTTATTGTTCGCTAGCTTGATTCATCTTATTGTTCGCTGGCTTATTGTTCGCTAGCTTGAGTCTGGTTATTTACTAACCTGATATTTTTGTTTAAAAATTAAAGACATAATTCAAGATATCAAATTAGAAAGTAAAGGGTAGGGATTTTTAGGGTTTACTTAAGGATCAAGGATTATAAGGCACATTAAAAGTGCATACTCTTCAGTGTTTGTGAATTGAAACAGGAAAATGGTTGTTTTATAAGTTTTGAAACTCCCTTAAAATCATTTTGAGCATGCAAGACAATGATATCAATCCAAAATTGAGAAAAACATTTTTGAGAAATTTATAGGCAATTTAGCCAGCTATTTTTTAAGATAGACATTAGATTATGGCAAACTTGGTTAAATGATCTTGATAATTCTTAAAATCTCATAATTTTGTTATATTAAAATCTCCATCAGGCATACTCTGCATATCAACTTGGCCAATAACATGAGTTAAATTCCTTTTACAAAATAGGTTTAACTACGACTTCTTTTGTCAGACATTTGCGATGAAGCTGACATTCTTCACAAACAAATTTATACAAATTGATGGCGGTCACATTTTCATATTTCCGTGTTTTTATGAGTTCTTCAAGACCTCCAAACTTAAGCTTATATACCTCCAACAAAATTTTATCATCGTTTCTTCCTGTATAAAATGATCTTTTTGTGGATTGACAAAGTCAACTAAATGGTCCATCTCTTTTGTTTTACTTTCAATGTTGACATTCTTTTCCTTTTCGTCGAGCCTGCGTTTTTTGTCGCAAAAGCGAGACATAGCGAACCAACCTAATAATTCCGTCGCCAGCGGCGTCCACAAATATTCGCTCTGCGGTTATTTTTTTTAAATTTTGATAAGTTTCTCAAATTATCCTGGATTTCTACCAAACTTGAACAGAAGCTTCAGTTGTTTATGATCAAAAGATAAATTTCAAGAAGTAAATTTTGTAAAAATAAAATCAAGTTTTTCCATACTTTCCTTATAAAGGGACTTAGTTTTTATGCCAGTTAAAATTACATTCACACTATGGTTAAATTTTTTAAATTTTAATAACTTTCTCAAAATATCCTGGATTTCTACCAAAATTGGACAGAAGCTTTTTTATGATCAGAAGATAATATCTAGAAATAAAGTTTGTAAAAAAACTATCCGTATATTACTTATTTAAACGGACTATTTTTTTTCCAGTTAACATAACATACACTCTGCAGTTAAAGTTTAGATTTCATAAACCATCCTGAATTTTAATTTAACAAATTTTGATAGAAGATTTTTACAGAACTAGTCAAAAGATAGTATCTAAAGGAAAATTATAAATATTTTTTTCCCTATTTTTGTTGGGCCTGCGACTCACAGCAAAAATAGGCGAGACACTGGGTTCTGCAAAACCCTTAAAATGTTGATAGCTGAATACTCACTGATTTTCTAATTAGTATTACCATAACTTTTGATCAGTTGACCATATTACTACATTGTTTTAAAAGTTAGTAAATAGGTGTAAAAATTCATTTTAAAATCAGTAATTACTGGTAATTACTGGGCAGTTTTAGGAATTACTTGTATTTACTAAGTGCATCGGGAATTACATGTAATTCCTAAATTTTAGTAATTACATGTAATTCCTAATTTCACCTATTTACTGTAACATATATACAGTGCTACCGTGATAGAATTGTGTCCCATGTATACATCATGTACATGTAAGTAGTAATGGGATACCAGTCTTCTTGAATGTTTGGATTTTGTGCTCGACATCTGGTCAATCAAATGAAAAAAATCTACCTGACCAAAACATTATTTATTCAGACTTATTCAGAATGGTCGAGTCCAGTACAGTAGAGTACTTCTAATTTCAGACGTTATCTGCTTTGTTTTGTTAGATAAAAGAAAAAAATATGGATAGTTTTCAAAATAATTTTGCGTTATTAACATTCTCCTTATTTTTATAAAGTATACAACCATGTGTAAACTTTCACATATTTAGGGAGAGGAAATTCAGTTCAGTGACATTCCGGAAGTCGCCCACTACTAACAATCTCGACTACATGTAAGATAATTATTAAGTACATATTTTCTCTTAAGCCGTTATTCAAATTCATAGAAAAGTAAATTTGGCCTCCAAAATTCTCATTCAGTAAAGATTCCTTTATGTCCCTCTAATTGCTAGTCTTAGTTAGCAACAACGTCGGAAGCACTATGTTTTGTCAGGTATGATTTTACTTGTTCGTAATGCTCATTGGATGATTTGATGGTGTGACACCAAACTGAGGAACCGTTCTACTGAACAAGTTTTGTCAAGAGTAGGTTTTACTTGTTCGTAATGCTCGTTGGATGATTTGATGGTGTGACACCAAACTGAGGAACCGTTCTACTGAACAAGTTTTGTCAAGAGTAGGTTTTACTTGTTCGTAATGCTCATTGGATGATTTGATGGTGTGACACCATACTGAGGAACTGTTCTACTGAACAAGTTTGGTCAGAGTAGGTTTTACTTGTTCGTAATGCTCATTGGATGATTTGATGGTGTGACACCATACTGAGGAACTGTTCTACTGAACAAGTTTTGTCAAGAGCAGGTTTTACTTGTTCGTAATGCTCATTGGATGATTTGGTGGTGTGACACCAAACTGAGGAACCGTTCTACTGAACAAGTTTTGTCAAGAGCAGGTTTTACTTGTTCGTAATGCTCGTTGGATGATTTGGTGGTGTGACACCAAACTGAGGAACCGTTCTACTGAACAAGTTTTGTCAAGCGTAGGTTTTACTTGTTCGTAATGCTCGTTGGATGATTTGATGGTGTGACACCAATCTGAGGAACCGTTCTTATGAACAAGTTTTGTCAAGAGTAGGTTTTACTTGTTTGTAATGCTCATTGGATGATTTGATGATGTGACATCAAACTGAGGAACCGTTCTACTGAACACGTTTTGTCAAGAGTAGGTTTTACTTGTTCGTAATGCTCGTTGGATGATTTGATGGTGTGACACCAAACTGAGGAACCGTTCTACTGAACAAGTTTTGTCAAGAGTAGGTTTTACTTGTTCGTAATGCTCGTTGGATGATTTGATGGTGTGACACCAAACTGAGGAACCGTTCTACTGAACAAGTTTTGTCAAGAGTAGGTTTTACTTGTTCGTAATGCTCGTTGGATGATTTGATGGTGTGACACCAAACTGAGGAACCGTTCTACTGAACACGTTTTGTCAAGAGTAGGTTTTACTTGTTCGTAATGCTCATTGGATGATTTGGTGGTGTGACACCAAACTGAGGAACCGTTCTACTGAACAAGTTTTGTCAAGAGCAGGTTTTACTTGTTCGTAATGCTCGTTGGATGATTTGGTGGTGTGACACCAAACTGAGGAACCGTTCTACTGAACAAGTTTTGTCAGAGTAGGTTTTACTTGTTCGTAATGCTCGTTGGATGATTTGATGGTGTGACACCAAACTGAGGAACCGTTCTACTGAACAAGTTTTGTCAAGAGTAGGTTTTACTTGTTCGTAATGCTCGTTGGATGATTTGATGGTGTGACACCAAACTGAGGAACCGTTCTACTGAACACGTTTTGTCAAGAGTAGGTTTTACTTGTTCGTAATGCTCATTGGATGATTTGGTGGTGTGACACCAAACTGAGGAACCGTTCTACTGAACAAGTTTTGTCAAGAGCAGGTTTTACTTGTTCGTAATGCTCGTTGGATGATTTGGTGGTGTGACACCAAACTGAGGAAACGTTCTACTGAACAAGTTTTGTCAGAGTAGGTTTTACTTGTTCGTAATGCTCGTTGGATGATTTGATGGTGTGACACCAAACTGAGGAACCGTTCTACTGAACAAGTTTTGTCAAGAGTAGGTTTTACTTGTTCGTAATGCTCGTTGGATGATTTGATGGTGTGACACCAAACTGAGGAACCGTTCTACTGAACACGTTTTGTCAAGAGTAGGTTTTACTTGTTCGTAATGCTCATTGGATGATTTGGTGGTGTGACACCAAACTGAGGAACCATTCTACTGAACAAGTTTTGTCAAGAGCAGGTTTTACTTGTTTGTAATGCTCGTTGGATGATTTGGTGGTGTGACACCAAACTGAGGAACCGTTCTACTGAACAAGTTTTGTCAGAGTAGGTTTTACTTGTTCGTAATGCTCGTTGGATGATTTGATGGTGTGACACCAAACTGAGGAACCGTTCTACTGAACAAGTTTTGTCAAGAGTAGGTTTTACTTGTTCGTAATGCTCGTTGGATGATTTGATGGTGTGACACCAAACTGAGGAACCGTTCTACTGAACACGTTTTGTCAAGAGTAGGTTTTACTTGTTCGTAATGCTCATTGGATGATTTGGTGGTGTGACACCAAACTGAGGAACCGTTCTACTGAACAAGTTTTGTCAAGAGCAGGTTTTACTTGTTCGTAATGCTCGTTGGATGATTTGGTGGTGTGACACCAAACTGAGGAAACGTTCTACTGAACAAGTTTTGTCAGAGTAGGTTTTACTTGTTCGTAATGCTCGTTGGATGATTTGATGGTGTGACACCAAACTGAGGAACCGTTCTACTGAACAAGTTTTGTCAAGAGTAGGTTTTACTTGTTCGTAATGCTCGTTGGATGATTTGATGGTGTGACACCAAACTGAGGAACCGTTCTACTGAACACGTTTTGTCAAGAGTAGGTTTTACTTGTTCGTAATGCTCATTGGATGATTTGGTGGTGTGACACCAAACTGAGGAACCGTTCTACTGAACAAGTTTTGTCAAGAGCAGGTTTTACTTGTTCGTAATGCTCGTTGGATGATTTGGTGGTGTGACACCAAACTGAGCAACCGTTCTACTGAACAAGTTTTGTCAGAGTAGGTTTTACTTGTTCGTAATGCTCGTTGGATGATTTGATGGTGTGACACCAAACTGAGGAACCGTTCTACTGAACAAGTTTTGTCAAGAGTAGGTTTTACTTGTTCGTAATGCTCGTTGGATGATTTGATGGTGTGACACCAAACTGAGGAACCGTTCTACTGAACAAGTTTTGTCAAGAGTAGGTTTTACTTGTTCGTAATGCTCGTTGGATGATTTGATGGTGTGACACCAAACTGAGGAACCGTTCTACTGAACACGTTTTGTCAAGAGTAGGTTTTACTTGTTCGTAATGCTCATTGGATGATTTGGTGGTGTGACACCAAACTGAGGAACCGTTCTACTGAACAAGTTTTGTCAAGAGCAGGTTTTACTTGTTCGTAATGCTCGTTGGATGATTTGGTGGTGTGACACCAAACTGAGGAACCGTTCTACTGAACAAGTTTTGTCAGAGTAGGTTTTACTTGTTCGTAATGCTCGTTGGATGATTTGATGGTGTGACACCAAACTGAGGAACCGTTCTACTGAACAAGTTTTGTCAAGAGTAGGTTTTACTTGTTCGTAATGCTCGTTGGATGATTTGATGGTGTGACACCAAACTGAGGAACCGTTCTACTGAACAAGTTTTGTCAAGAGTAGGTTTTACTTGTTCGTAATGCTCGTTGGATGATTTGGTGGTGTGACACGATACTGAGGAACCGTTCTTATGAACAAGTTTTGTCAGAGTAGGTTTTACATGTTCGCATTTCTCATTGGATGATTTGATAGTGTGACACCATACTGAGGAACTGATCTACTTAAGTGCAAAATCGAGCGCAACAGTTATCTATTACGATACTATATTCGTTGCATTTCAAGTAATGGTTTTGAAGGAAAAAAAACTATACCAAAGGCGATATGTAACGTGTGACACACAAAAACAACCATGCAAAAATGTCAATTTCAGCATGTTCAGTGAATGTTAAGTTCAGTTCAAAATTTTTGAAGCGTAGGACAACTCATACACTTTTGTTTTAAATCGGACAATGTTTTGTTATTTATTTTTACTGTTGAAATTAATTGTTATGTTATAATAAATATTTATTTACTTTAAGCGATTTATTATTGTTGACCATTCGAAATTATTTTCTGCGAACCCGTCTTCAGCTGAATGTGGGATTTTATTATTACGCGGGCCTCAAAGGATGTTAAATCGAAAATAAATGCAATAAATGTGCGTTTTTCTGTCTTTCAAAGCAAAACAAATATCCAAAATTAATTGCAGTATAAAGACAACAACTGTTTAGTGTCTTTAGATATCAGCTGTATTTGTACTCAGCTCGAAACCGGAGTAATAGCTCTCTAAATCTCGCATTACACTTGTTTCTCAGCCTCGTACAAATACAGCTGATATTTAAAGACACTGAACAGTTATTGTCTACTAGTATATAACACTCTGTCGGTAGTCTTTATAAACAATACATTCAATTAATACTGAAAGGTATACAGTATTTAAAATGAGGTATGTCACAGATTTTGGTAACATTTTGCATCAACTTTGGCTCGTTGAACTATAACTGAAAATGGAAAAAAGTTATGGCTCGTTGAACTATAACTGAAAATGGAAAAAAGTTATGGCTCGTTGAACTATAACTGAAAATGGAAAAAAGTTATGGGTTTATGTTTAATTTTCTGAAATATAACTAAAGTGATCTTTAAAAGACGATGCACATTCGTGTAGAAACCACATTAAGCGAAAACGTTCTTAAATTTGTCTAAAAATTATCAAATCGCCAATCACCAATGCATAGATTTTCTCAAAATTGATATATTGTTGATAAATACATTTCCGTTTTAGTGATGTAAAATTATAGCACAGTTCAAAGTTTAAATTTTAATTTCGAATTTTCGTCTTCCTCAATGATACTACATGTATGATGAGAGGTTTCCGTTTTCTAGGAATTAGCTCTTTTCTCATGAATTGAAGTAAAACAAATTTTTATAACTTAAAAATTCTTTTGAAAATCAGTTTTTGACAGGGGTTTGATATTTTTCAGAACTATACGCTTAAGGCTTGATTTCTGCCTTATCCGATAGGCTTCAACAAAATAATTCATTCTTTTCCTGAATAATGTCGTTAATCAAATCTTCCGGTTGTCCATTTCATTGTGATTGTTTATTTTAAAAATCATTATATTTATTTCATTTATGTATATGCTTTACAAAATCATATGTTAAGGCTTTTTAGAAACGTTTGAATTAAAACAGTACATTTCTTAATTTTCCTTTTTTATCATTGCTTGAAAAGCCCTTTAATTATCGTTCTTTAAAGTTGAAATAAAATCTGAACATAGTGAGGGAAAATGATCATATACAATGTAATTAATCATACTTACCGTTCTGGGCAGTTCGTTAGAAGAAAAAAAAACGCCTTATTTCCTTGAAAGGCCTCGGTTTGAAGGAAGAGTTCGATTAGTGACGAAAACAGGAAGTGAATATACATTGTATGTAGTGAAAACGAAACAATAATAAAAGTACTGACGTACTGTTGACTCATCGATTGAGATTTGTACGCAATATATATATTTGCATAGCGCCATTTCAAATTTATTTAACACATAATTCTTAACGCAAAATGTCGAATTTGTCGTTAAGAGGGAAATGCTAACATGATATATCTGTACATTTGTAGGAAATTTAATTTTTCTTTTCATTTTTACTAGATTGTCACGGTTCTCGTGCACTTATGACCAGTAGCGTCCCCGCAGGAGAACGAGTAAACTAATGAAGAGTTTAATTTCCCAGCGTTTAAGGAATGTTTTATCGGTGACTAAACTATCTTCTTTCCTTTTGCTATTTTTGTAGATTTGACTCATCAATGTATTTTAAGAGTAACACGACAGGAGTCATATTTGTAGCAGGAACACCTGTGCCTTCAGGAGCACCCGACTACATACCTGATGTGTTACTGGGGCTTGCGGGGTCTCCGTGACCTTGTGGTCTAAGTAGTCCGACTGAGATTCTGAGTTCAACCCCTGCACATTACGGATACATTCGACTCCAATCTGAATTACTAGTAACACAAAATGTCAGTTTTCCTAAAAGCAGTAAAAGCTGCCTCTACCAATAATAAAATACCTCCGCGAAATAGTCCACAGTGCTTAAAGTGGCGTTAAACAATTGATCAATGCCGTACTCAAAGTTGATTTTCTGGGAACTACTTTGTTCTTTACTGAAGCACTTTTTGTATGAGAAAGTGCTTCATACTAAAAAATGTGCGCAAATCAACGCTTTCACAACCTTACAAAATAAAATAAAAGGAAGCATTCGTTTATTATAATAACATTAATATGCTACAACTAAATAATTACGAGTTATATCAAGCTTATTGTTGTTTTTTTTTTCTGTGCATTGTTCTGACGTTGTCATTGAAATCACGTGCAGTATTAAATGTTGAATTTGATTGAGAAAAATACAATATGATATTCGATTGCCAATTAGAAATACTATATTGACTCTTTATTATACAGAGTGGGGACGATAAAAAGCTTAATATTTTGTATAGACGATTGACTATTGTTTAATGTAAAAAAGAAGATGTGGTATGATTGCCAATGAGACAACTCTCCACAAGAGACCAAAATGACACAAAAATTAACAACTATAGGTCACCGTACGACCTTCAACAATGGTTAAGCCAGTATGTTGACCTCTATACTCTGACTCGGAACGATTTATAAGAGCCTGACATGTTGTATACTAGAAGACGAGTCTATTGATGAAGATTGTATGTTGACATCTTTACCTAGACTCGTGACGATTTAGAGATTGATATTTTGTATAGGCGCTTGCCTATTGTTTAAGACTGTACGTCGACCTCTTTATTTAGACTCGTGACGATTGCATGTAAGAGATTGACATTTTGTATAGGCGCTTGCCTATTGTTTAAGACTGTACGTCGACCTCTTTATTCAGACTCGTGACGATTACATGTAAGAGATTGACATTTTGTATAGACGCTTGCCTATTGTTTCAGACTGTATGTCGACCTCTTTATTTAGACTCGAGACGATTTAGAGGTTGATATTTTGTATAGACGCTTGCCTTTTGTTTTAGACTGTACGTCGACCTCTTTATTTAGAGACTCGGGACGATTTAGAGGTTGGAATTTTGTATAGACATTTGTCTAATGTTTAAGACTGTATGCTGACCTCTTTATTCAGACTCGGGACGATTACATGTAAGAGATTGACATTTTGTATAGACGCTTGTCCATTGTTTAAAACTGTCTTTGACCTCTTATTTTAGACTCGGGACGATTTAAAGCTTGTCATTTTGTATAGGCGCTTGTCTATTGTTTAAGACTGTATGTTGACCTCTTTATTCAGACTCGGGACGATTACATGTAAGAGATTGACATTTTGTATAGACGTCTGTCTATTGTTTAAAACTGTCTTTTGACCTCTTTATTTAGACTCGGGACGAGTTAAAGCTTGACATTTTGTATAGGCGCTAGTCTATTGTTTGAGACTGTATGTTGACCTCTTTATTCAGACTCGGGATGATAACATGTAAGAGATTGACATTTTATATAGACGTCTGTCTATTGTTTAAGACTGTATGTTAACCTCTTTATTCAGACTCGGGACGATTACATGTAAGAGAATGACATTTTGTATAGACGTCTGTCTATTGTTTAAGACTGTATGTCGACCTCTTTATTTAGAGTCGATACGATTTAGAGGTTGACATGTTGTATAGACGCTTGTTTATTGTTTTAGACTGTATGTTGACCTCTTTATTCAGACTCGGGACGATTACATGTAAGAGATTTACATTTTGTTTAGACGTCTGTATATTGTTTATGACTGTATGTCGACCTCTTTATCTAGACTCGTGACGATTTAGAGGTTGACATTTTGTATAGACGTTTGTCTATTGTTTACGACTGTATGTTTACCTCTTAATTAAGACTTGGGACGATTTATAGGTTGACATTTTGTATAGACGTTTGTCTATTGTTTAAGACTGTATGTTGACGTCTTTATTCAGACTCGGGACGATTACATGTAAGAGATTTACATTTTGTTTAGACGTCTGTATATTATTTATGACTGTATGTCGACCGCTTTATCTAGACTCGTGACGATTTAGAGGTTGACATTTTGTATAGACGTTTGTCTATTGTTGAAGACTGTATGTTTACCTCTTTGTTTAGACTCGGGACGATTTAAAGGTTGACATTTTATATAAACGCTTGTCTATTGTTTAAAACTGTATTTTGACCTCTTATTTTAGACTCGGGACGATTTAAAGCTTGACATTTTGTATAGGCGCTAGTCTATTGTTTACGACTGTATGTTGACCTTTTTATTCAGACTCGGAACGATTATATGTAAGAGATTGACATTTTGTATAGACGTCTGTCTATTGTTTAAGACTGTATGTTGACGTCTTTATTCAGACTCGGGACGATTACATGTAAGAGATTTACATTTTGTTTAGACGTCTGTATATTGTTTATGACTGTATGTCGACCTCTTTATCTAGACTCGTGACGATTTAGAGGTTGACATTTTGTATAGACGTTTGTCTATTGTTTACGACTGTATGTTTACCTCTTAATTAAGACTTGGGACGATTTATAGGTTGACATTTTGTATAGACGCTTGTCTATTGTTTAAGACTGTATGTTGACTTCTGAATTCAGACTGGGGACGATTTAGAGGTTGACATTTTGTATAGACGTTTGTCTATTGTTGAAGACTGTATGTTTACCTCTTTTATTTAGACTGGGGACGATTTAGAGGTTGACATTTTGTATAAACGCTTGTCTTCTGTTTAAGACTGTATGTTGGCCTCTTTATTTAGACTCGGGACGATTTAAAGGTTGACATTTTGTATAGACGTTTGTCTATTGTTTAAGACTGTATGTTTACCTCTTTCATTTAGACTGGGGACGATTTAGAGGTTGACATTTTGTATAAACGCTTGTCTATTGTTTAAGACTGTATGTTGACCTTTTTATTTAGACTGAGGACAATTATATGTAAGAGATTGACATTTTGTATAGACGTTTGTCTATTGTTGAAGACTGTATGTTTACCTCTTTGTTTAGACTCGGGACGATTTAAAGGTTGACATTTTATATAAACGCTTGTCTATTGTTTAAAACTGTCTTTTGACCTCTTATTTTAGACTCGGGACGATTTAAAGCTTGACATTTTGTATAGGCGCTAGTCTATTGTTTACGACTGTATGTTGACCTTTTTATTCAGACTCGGGACGATTACATGTAAGAGATTGACATTTTGTATAGACGTCTGTCTATTGTTTAAGACTGTATGTCGACCTCTTTATTTAGAGTCGTGACGATTTAGAGGTTGACATGTTGTATAGACGTTTGTCTATTGTTTAAGACTGTATGTTGACCTCTTTATTCAGACTCGGCACGATTATATGTAAGAGATTGACATTTTGTATAGACGTCTGTCTATTGTTTATGACTGTATGTCGACCTCTTTATCTAGACTCGTGACGATTTAGAGGTTGACATTTTGTATAGACGTTTGTCTATTGTTTAAGACTGTATGTTTACCTCTTTATTTAAACTCGGGACGATTTAGAGATTGCCATTTTGTTTTAATCGTCTGTCTATTGTTTAAGACTGTAGGTTGACCTCTTTATTTAAACTCGGGACGATTTAGAGCTAGACATTTTGTATAGGCGCTAGTCTATTGTTTAAGACTGTATGTTGACCTCTTTATTCAGACTTGGCACGATTACATTTTGTATCAACGTCTGTCTATTGTTTATGACTGTATTTCGACCTCTTTATCTAGACTCGTGACGATTTAGAGGCTGACATTCTGTATAGACGTCTGTCTATTGTTTAAGACTGTATGTCGACCTCTTTATTTAAACTCGGGACGATTTAGAGGTTGACATTTTGTATAGACGCTTGTCTATTGGTTAAGACTGTATGTTGACCTCTTTATTTAAACTCGGGACGATTTAGAGGTTGACATTTTGTATAGACGCTTGTCTATTGGTTAAGACTGTATGTTGACCTCTTTATTCAGACTCGGGACGATTACATGTAAGAGATTAACATTTTGTTTAGACGTCTGTCTATTGTTAAAGACTGTATGTTGACCTCTTTATTTAGACTCAGGACGATTTAGAGGTTGACATTTTGCATAGCATTTGTCTACTGTTTACAACTGTATGTTTACCTCTTAATTAAGACTCGGGACGATTTAGAGGTTGACATTTTGTATAGACGCTTGTCTATTGTTTAAGACTATATGTTGACCTCTTAATTCAGACTTGGGACGATAACATGATAGAGATTGACATTTTGTATAGACGTCTGTCTATTGTTTAAGACTGTATGTCGACCTCTTTATTTAGACTCGGGATGATTACATGTAAGAGATTGGCATTTGTATAAACGTCTGTCTATTGTTTAAGACTGTATGTTAACCTCTTTGTTTAGACTCGGGATGATTCAGAGGTTGACATTTTGTATAAACGCTTGTCTATTGTTTAAAACTGTCTTTTGACCTCTTATTTTAGACTCAGGACGATTTAAAGCTTTACATTTTGAATAGACGTTTGTCTATTGTTTACGACTGTATGTTTACCTCTTTGTTAAGACTCGGGACGATTTAGAGGTATAGACGTTTGTCTATTGTTTACGACTGTATGTTTACCTTTTTGTTTAGACTCAGGACGATTTAAAGGTTGACATTTTGTATAAACGCTTGTCTATTGTTTAAAACTGTCGTTTGACCTCTTATTTTAAGCTCGGGACGATTTAAAGCTTGACATTTTGTATAGGCGCTAGTCTATTGTTTAAGACTGTATGTTGACCTCTTTATTCAGACTCGGAACGATTACATGTAAGAGATTTACATTTTGTATAGATGTCTGTCTATTGTTTAAGACTTTATGTTAACGTCTTTGTTTAGACTCGGGACGATTTAGAGGTTGACATTTTGTATAAACGCTTGTCTATTGTTTAAAACTGTCTTTTGACCTCTTATTTTAGACTCAGGACGATTTAAAGCTTGAAATTTGTATAGGCGCTAGTCTATTGTTTAAGACTGTATGTTGACCTCTTTATTCAGACTCGGGATGATAACATGTAAGAGATTGACATTTTGTATAGATGTCTGTCTATTGTTTAAGACTTTATGTCGACCTATTAATTTAGACTCGGGACGATTTAGAGGTTGACATTTTGTATAGACGTTTGTCTATTGTTTAAGACTTATGTTGACCTCTTTATTTAGACTCGGGACGATTACATGTAAGAGATTGACATTTTTTATAGACGTTTGTCTATTGTTTAAGACTGTATGTTTACCTCTTTATTTAGACTCGGGACGATTTAGAGGTTGATATTTTGTATAAACGCTTGGCTATTGTTTAAGACTGTATGTTGACCTCTTTATTTAGACTCAGGACAATTATATGTAAGAGATTGACATTTTGTATAGACGTTTGTCTATTGTTTAAGACTGTATGTCGACCTCTTTATTTCGACTCGGGACGATTTAGAGTTTGACATTTTGTAAAGAAACTATAGACGTGTGTCCTTTGTTTAAGACTGTATGTTGACCTCTTTATTTAGACTCGGGACGATTTAGAGATGGACATTTTGTATGGACGTTTGTCTATTGTTTAAGACTTATGTTGACCTCTTTATTTAGACTCAGGACAATTATATGTAAGAGATTGACATTTTGTATAGACGTTTGTCTATTGTTTAAGACTGTATGTTGACCTTTTTATTCACACTCGGGACGATTTAGAGGTTGAGAATAAACTCATCATAGATACCAGGATTGACATTTTATATTTACGCCAGACGCGCGTTTCATCTACAAAAGACTCATCAGTGGCGCTCGAATCAAAAAATATTAAAAATGCCAAAAAAGTACGAAGTTGAAGAGCATGGAGGACCAAAAATTCCTTAAAGTTTTGCCAAATACAGCTAAGGTAGTCTATAAACGCTTGTCTATTGTTTATAACTGTATGTTGACCTCTTTATTTAGAGTCGGGACGATTTAGAGGTTGACATTTTGTATAGACGTTTGTCTATTGTTTAAGACTGTATGTTGACCTCTTTATTAGACTGGGAACGATTTAGAGGTTGACATTTTGTATAGACGCTTGTCTTTTGTTTAAGTCTGTATTTTGATATCTTTATTCAGACGATTAAGAGCTTGATATTTTGTATAAACGTTTGTCTATTGTTTAAAACTGTATGATGACCTCTTTACTCAGACTCGGAACGATTTAGAGATTAAGATATCTTTTTGTCTTTGGATATATGTGTCGTTGGGTTGCTGTTGCATTGATTTTTACACCAGAACAACCATGTAATCGTTAGTATTTTACAGACTTTAACGCTGGGGAATTTGTTACGAAACAAGTCCATGCATACCTAGTTATGAAGACAACCGGAACAATGAACGCCGATCCGTTGTACGTTAATACCTGTCCAACGAATGTTTATCTGTTCCCAGAACGGGAAACAAAACTTCCAGTATTGTATTGACAAATTTCTATTTTTGTAGACGACCCATATGTTGACCTGTAGATGTCTTTCAGTTTTTGTGTCGTTGGGTGGCTGTCTTATTGACGTCTAGCCTCGTTCTCGTTGGATGACTGTCTTATTGACGTATAGCCTCGTCTTCGTTGGGTGACTGTCTTATTGACGTCTAGCCTCGTTCTCGTTGGGTGGCTGTCTTATTTACGTCTAGCCTCGTTCTCGTTGGGTGACTGTCTTATTGACGTCTAGTCTTGTTCTCGTTGGGTTGCTGTCTTATTGACGTATGTCTTATTGACGTATACCCTCGTTCTCGTTTTATTCATACCAATTATAGCACTCTAATTTAAAGGACTAATAATTAAAGAAGCGAATCGTGTTACCCATGTACTTCGATAAATAGCAAAGCTGAAGAGAAAATCTATAGAAACTGTAAGAATAAAGAGATAACTACCTTTTCTATATGGTTGATATCGATTATGTTCCTTGTGTCGTAACTATCATCCCGTTCCCTTTTCATGAATGTGATCTACCGAATTTGACTTTTTATCTGTATTTGTGACATTTTTACCGATTGTGTCTGCCTGTTTTGTTCACGCATCATTATCATTGAAAACCATTGCCAACCGAAGCAAAGTTGATCAATTACAGATGGTAGCTAGTGTAATAGTCTAAGAGCAGATTGTTACCACGAGAAAAAACATTGTCAACCGAAGCAAATCCTATCAATAACAGATGATAAGGTTATAGAGCAGAGTGTTACCCCTGGAACAACATTGTCAACCGAGGTAAAGCTGATCAATTACATTTGATAAGGTTATAGGGCATATTGTTACCATGAGAAACAACGTGGCCAACCGAGGTAAAGCCGATCAATAACAGATGAGAAGGTAAAAGAGCAGATTGTTACCACGGAAAAAAACGTGGTCAACCGAGGCAAATCCGATCAATAACAGATATTAAAAGGGTAATAGTGCAGAGTATTAACCCTAGAAAAACGTTGTTAATCGAGGCAAAGCAGATCAATAACAAATAAAAGGGTAATAGTGCAGATTATTAACCCTAGAAAAACGTTGTTAATCGAGGCAAAGCAGACCAATAACAGATAAAAGGGTAATAGTGCAGATTATTAACCCTAGAAAAACATTGTCAACCCAGGCAAAACCGATCAATTACAGATGATAGGGATGTAGAGCAGATTATTACCCCTAGAACAACATATTGCCAACCGAGGCAAAGCTGATTCTTACAATATCTTTTTATTTGAGGGTAATAAGCAGTCCACCACTGTCCGAGGTTAAAGGGGGGGACACCCGCTAACATGTTTAACCCCTCCACATTTTGTATGTGCCTGTCCGAAGTCAGGAGTCAGTAACTCAGTGTTGTCGTTTGTTGGCTGCATCTCATATTTGTTTTTCGTTCATTGTTTTGTACATACATCAGGTTGTACGTTTTCTCGTTTGAATTGTTTTACATTTTTCATTTCTGGGCCTTTTTAGCTTGCAATATGATGTGGGTTTTTTCTCATTGTGGAAGGCCGTATAGTGACCTATAGTTGTTTTGATTAAATATAGTCCCTAGTGTTGACCGTGGGTTACTTGCCATTAATTTTTTACCCCGGCCTTCCAAATTTATTTCTCCATGTGTAATGCCTCAAGTTGCAAGTAGGGGGAGGGGGGGGGGGTGAAATTACACTGTTAAAAAATTTGGAAAAGGTTTAAAATTAGCACTTCGGAAGCTGTCAAAAGATTTCAAGACGCCCTAAACATAAAATTGTCCATATTTTGAGTTAGAGACGAAGAATTTTTCTATAATTTTGATATAATTTGTCCCAACAGTAGTACAACACACTGTAAAAGTTTCTTTGAGAAAGCACAGGTGTGATTTTTTTTATTTTCATTTATGTTCTAAAAGAAATGCACTACGAAATAATTGTGGTCTCGGACCGGCAATCATACCCCCTCAGCATGCATCATCACAGCCGCTTTATGCCAGACTGACATATACAATGGAATCATTTCATACACCATTTTTAATGTTCATTGCTAAATGTGACGTTTTTGTAATTAGATGTTTTTCACCGATACTGTCTGCAATAGGCTATTTATATACAGTTTGATACCAATTTTTAACTTTTAATTTTTCCTGTTAAACTTTATGGGATGTTTTTATTTGTTATTAAATAATAATGTCAGGACATTCGTATGAATAAAGTCCAGATATCAGGACATTCGTATGACTAAAGTTCAAATGCCCTCTTGAAAATTACTTTTTTTCTTTTTTTTATATTTCCAAAAGAATTTCCAAAATATGTTTGGTGTTTAGTTCTGTTACCTCAGACATAAAAAAAACTACCAGAAAGAGGATGCATATGGTCGGCTTTCCTACTCTGAATTAATTACTTATACCTATTAGGTCGAATTTTACTTAAGAAATTACTTATACCTATTAGGTCGAATTTTACTTAAGAAATGACTTATACCTATTAGCAGATTAAGTCGAATTTTACTTAAGAAATTACTTATACTTATTAGCAGATTAGGTCGAATTTTACTTAAGAAATGACTTATACTTATTAGCAGATTAGGTCGAATTTTACTTAAGAAATTACTTATACCCATTAGGTCGAATTTTACTTAAGAAATTACTTATACCTACTAAAGAAATTACTTAGATTTTAATTACCTAATGATTTTTACTTTTGTAATGTTTTGTTTACCTAAGATGGAAGACGGAGGATCTGCTCGAAAAGAAGCAAATAAATCTTTTGTAGAATAGTTTTAACTATTAAGTCTGTAAGTGATCAGTTTTAGAATATTTTATTTTGTACAATTAAAAAATGAGAAAACTTTCTGATAATTTATCTATAGTCCAAAATTTCCAAATGATACATAATACAAAAATAAAAACGATAATTATTGCTGTCACTTATAAATATTAACTATATGTGTTAATTTCATTCAGTATTGCAAGGTTATGTACGAATGAAGGGAGATGTAGGATAAACGTCAATTACACAACAATCCAAAAAATTGATGGACGTCAAGTTGGTTACTTATTCCCTATTCCCTATTCGTTACCTATTCCCTATTTCCTATTCGTTACCTATTCCCTATTCCCTATTCGTTACCTATTCATTTCCTGTTTCCTATTCCCTATTCGTTACCTATTCCCTATTCCCTATTCGTTACCTATTCGTTACTTTTTCCCTATTCCCTATTCGTTACCTATTCGTTACCTATTCCCTATTCCCTATTCGTTACCTATTCGTTACTTTTTCCCTATTCCCTATTCGTTACCTATTCGTTACTTTTTCCCTATTCCCTATTCGTTACCTATTCGTTACTTATTCCCTATTCGTTACCTATTCGTTACTTATTCCCTTTTCCCTATTCGTTACCTATTCGTTACTTATCCCTATTCCCTATTCGTTACCTATTCGTTACTTATTCCCTATTCCCTATTCGTTACCTACTCGTTACTTATTCCCTATTCCCTATTCGTTTCCTAGGCTATTCGTTACTTATTCCTTATTCCCTATTTGCTACCTTTTTGTTACTTATTCCTTATTCCCTATTCGTTACTTGTTCCTTATTCGTTTCATATTCGTTACTTATTCCTTATTCGTTACCTATGCGTTATTTATTCCTTATTCCATATTCGTTACTTATTCCTTATTCCCTATGCGTTACTTATTCCTTATTCGTCACTTATTCCCTGTTACCTATTCGTTACTTATTCCTTATTCCTTATTCGTTGTTTATTCCTTATTCGTTACTTATTCCTTATTCGTTACTTATTCCTTGTTACCTATTCGTTACTTATTCCTTATTCGTTACTTATTCGATTTTTGACACCCTTCCCCCTTTTTATACGCCCGTCAAAAGTTTGACGGGACGTATTATGGTATACAAATGTCCGGTGTCCGTGACGTCCGTCCGTCTGTCTGGCTGTCTGTCCGGCGTAAACATGTCGCACCGTAACTTGAGAACGACTTATATAAATTTCATTTAACTTAATTTAGTTTTTTTTTATGATGGTCAAATGATCTGTATACTTTTTGGTGAAAATAAGATTTAAACTTTTTGAGTTACGGCACTTTGTAACTAAGACAGGGGTGTGTTTTTTTCACATGTCGCACCGTATCTCAAAAACGATTCTTGATTATTGCTTAAACTTTACACACTTCTTAGTTATATTAATCTTAATATCTGTATACTTTTTGGTGAGGATTCAAAATTTCATTTTTGAGTTATTGAGTATTTTGTAAAAAAGGGGAAGGGTTTTTTACATGTCGCGCCGTATTTCAAAAACGATTTATGATTATTGCTTAAAACTTTACACACTTGTTTGTTATATTAATCTAAAGATCTGCAAGTTTTTGGTGATGACTAAAAATTTTATTTTCGAGTTATTGAGTATTTTGTAAAAAGGGGAAGGGTTTTTTACATTTCGCGCCGTATCTCAAAAACGATTTATGATTATTGCTTAAAACTTTACACACTTCTTTGTTATATTAATCTAAAGATCTGTATACTTTTTGGTAATGATTCAAAATTTCATTTTTGAGTTATTGAGTATTTTGTAAAAAAGGGTGAGGGTTTTTTTACATGTCGTGCCGTATCTCAAAAACAATTTATTATTATTGCTTGAAACTGTACACACTTCTTTGTTATATTAATCTAAAGATCTGTATACCTTTTGGTTTGATTCAAAATTTTATTTTAGTGATATTTGTAAAAAAAAACACGGTGGTGGGGGCGGGGGGGGGGGGGGGGTTAACATGTCCCACCGTGTCTCAAAAACAATAAATGGTATTGCTTAAAACTTTCTCAGAAACTATTTATGATTATTGCATAACACTTCCACACAAGACGTCGGGCGTATCATGCGCTCATGGCGCAGCTGTTTATTAATTGTTTATATTCTTATCTCTGGTTATAGTTCTAAATTTGTTGAGGTAAAATGACCTTTTTATGACCTATTTATATTATTATTACGTATTATAAGCGAATAAGTAACAAGGTATTTACCGAGCGCTTGAACGGGTACATACGTGCTAATAGATATAGGAAGATGTGGTGTGAGTGCCAATGAGACAACTCTCCATACAAATAACAATTTAAAAAGTAAACCATTATAGGGTTATTTCAACACAAAGAACACATTATTACCACCAGAGACATAAACACAATTGAAAAACCTTTTCTAAAAGGTGCAACGTATAACAAACGTATTAAAAGCGAATAAGTAACGAATAAGTAACAGGGTATAAACCGAGTGCTGGAACGGATACATACACGCAAATAGGGTCATTTCATCTTTAAGAAAATATTGTTACCACCAGAAACATGAATACAATTGAAAATCCTTTTCTAAAAGGTGCAACGTATAACATTAAGTATTATAAGCGAATAAGTAACGAATCAGGAGCAGGGTATTTACCGAGCGCTGGAACGGATTCATACGCACTAACAGGGTTATATCATCTGTAAGAGCACATTGTTACCACTAGAGACATGAACACAATTGAAACACGATTTATTTCAAGATGCAACGTATACCACGCGTATTAAAAGCGAATAAGTAACAGGGTATTATCCGAGCGTTGGGACGGGTACATACGCGCTAATAGGGTT
The DNA here is from genome assembly GCA_037788925.1 of Mytilus galloprovincialis. Lineage (NCBI taxonomy): Eukaryota > Metazoa > Mollusca > Bivalvia > Mytilida > Mytilidae > Mytilus > Mytilus galloprovincialis. The sequence continues at coordinate 76,711,500 of CM075339.1, read as the reverse complement.
ATTTCAACTCTAAGAACACAGTATTACCACCAGAGACATATAATCACAATTGGAAATCCTTTTCTAAAAGGTGCAACGTATAACAAACGTATTATAAGCGAATAAGTAACGAATAAGTAACAGGGTATTAACCGAGCGCTGGAACGGATACATACACGCTAATAGGGTTATTTCATCTCTAAGAACACATGGTTACCACCAGAGACATGAACACAATTCAAAATCATTTTATTTCAAGGTGCAACGTAAACCCTGCGTATTAAAAGCGAATAAGGAACGAATAAGTAACAGGGTAATAGCCAAGCGCTGGAACGGGTACATATGCGCTAATATGGTTATTTCACCTCAGAGAACACATAATTACCGCCAGAGACATGAAAGCAATCAATAATCGATTTATTTTAAGGTGAAACGTATACCACGCGTATCAAAAGCGAATAAGGAACGAATAAGTAACAGGGTAACAGTCGAGCGCTAAAACAGGTATATACGCGCTTATAGGGTCAAATCACCCCTTAGAACTCAAATTTACCACCAGTGACAAGAACACAATTGAAAATCATTTTCTAAAAGGTGCAACGTATAATACGCGTGTTATAAACAAGGTATTAGTCAAGCTCTGAAACGATGTACACCCCGCTAACATGTTTGATAGCTGACCATGCGGTATGGGCTTTGCTTATTGTTGAAGACCGTATCGTGACCTATAGTTGTTAATTTCTGTGTCATTTTGGGGTCTATTGTGGGGAGTTGTCTCATTGGCGATCATACCACATCTTCATTCTTATACAAGCGCTAAAAGGTGATTTCACCTCTTCGAACCAAGAACCAGATCTTCAAACATACGAATATAAAACATTTAAAAGGTAGAACGTATAAAAATCAAACAAGAAACAAATAAGTATCGAGCATAAAGCAACAGGATCTGTTGAGCACAAAAACATATAAATAGGTCATAAAAAGGTCATTTTACCTCAACAAATTTAGAACTATAACCAGAGATAAGAATATAAACAATTAAAAAGGGGGAAGGATATCAAAAATCGAATAAGTAACGAATAAGGAATAAGTAATAAGTAACGAATAGGTAACGAATAGGTAACGAATAGGTAATAATGAATAAGTAACGAATAGGTAACGAATAAGGAATAAGTTACGAAAAGGTAACGAATATGGAATAAGGAATAAGTAACGAATAGGTAACGAATAAGGAATAAGTAACGAATAGGGAATAAGGAATAAGTAACGAATAGGTAACTAATAAGGAATAAGTAACGAATAGGAAACTAATAAGGAATAAGTAACGAATAGGGAATAAGGAATAAGTAACGAATAGGTAACGAATAGGGAATAAGGAATAAGTAACGAATAGGGAATAGGGAATAAATAACGAATAGGTAACCAATAGGGAATAGGGAACAAGTAATGAAAAGGTAACGAATAGGGAATAGGGAATAAATAACGAATAGGTAACGAATAGGGAATAGGGAACAAGTAACGAATAGGTAACGAATAGGGAATAGGGAATAAGTAATGAATAGGTAACGAATAGGGAATAGGGAATACGTAACGAATTGGTAACGAATAGGGAATAGGGAATAAGTAGCGAATAGGTAACGAATAGGGAATAGGGAATAATTAACGAATAGGTAACGTTTAGGGAATAGGGAATAGGTTACGAATAGGTAACGAATGGGGAATAGGGAATAGGTAACGAATAGGGAATAGGGAATAAGTAACCAACTTGACTACACAAATAACCAAAAGACATCTAGTGGACAACACACCACGTACAAGTAAAAGGGGTGTCGGATATAAGTCAATGAGACAACGATCCAACAACACAAATAACCAATAGACATCTAGTGGACAACTCACAACGTACGAGTAAAAGGAGGTGTGGAATAAACGTCAATGAGACAACAATCCAACAACACAAATAACCAATAGACATTTAGTGGACAACACACAACATACGAGTAAAAGGAGGTGTGGAATAAACGTAAATGAGACAACAATCTAACAACACAAATAACCAATAGACATCTAGTGGACAACAAACAACGTACGAGTAAACGGAAGTTTGGGATATACGTCAATGAGACAAAAACCCAACAATACAAACAACCAATAGACATCTAGTGGACAACACACAACGTACGAGTAAAAGGAGGTGTAGGATATACGTCCATGTGACAACTATCTAACAACACAAATAACCAATACACATCTAGTGGACAACACACAACGTACGAGTAAAAGGACACTGGTGGTAAGCGGATGGTCGTAACTAAAAGTTACGACCATCCGAAGATGGGAGACAACTCTAGGGATACATTTTTCTTTTCCGATTTTCATGCAGTAAAAAATGTTTCAGTAAAACCGCTTGTCTCATACATACTAATCGTCAGTGCGTTGATATTGAAACAAAATTTGATACATAAAAACATTCTAATTTTCGTAAAATGATCATTCAATAATTCGAGCATGATGGTCGTAACTAAAAAAACAAAAATGTTCAGGATGGTCGTAACTTAAAATTGTGATGGTCGTAACTTAAAATTGTGATGGTCGTAACTCTTTATTAAATAGGACCTAATAAGACAAGTCAAGAGTTTTAAACGTGTCTTTTGTTATATGAATATATTATATGATATATTTGTGAAGTTGATTTCACTAAATGATAAAAACTAAAAGAGGTGAAGAGAGGGATACCTGTAAAGTGCGAAAGGAAAGAAAATTGGAACGAATCGAAAAAAAAACCAATACAAAATGAAATGACCAGTCACTGTTACTTAAAATATAATGTATAAAATCAACCAAGAGGCAACTAATTATAAGCTGTTAAGTTTAATAACCATATAAATTCTCAAAAGTGGAGAATTCATTTTAACACACAGCTCTGGTTATGATCATTCTTAGTTACGAATTAAGAAAAGGCGATTTTAACAAATTTGACATCACATGAAATAACAGTATCCTGATCTATTTTCTTTATATATTGCATGTATTGAAAAGATAAACTTTTTAAAAACTAGTATGCACCTACTAGGTGGAATTTAAAAGAAAAATCTACAATTTAAAATTGATACTTTAAGTCGAAAGAGCATAAGTAAGGAGTCAAAATAATGTTATGGGGATCGTTATCGAGACAAGACCATATCCGCAAATTCGCAGGTCCGTAATCGAATTAAACAACATACATCTTATTCTTAGCCTGGATTTTGAGAAGTCGTATTGTCATTTGGTATATAGTCAAGGTGATTATAAGGTGCTAATTCGAAGTTCAGGTATAATTATTACCCGTGGTTTTAGAAAATTCTGAATACGCCTATTGGTACCATGCTATCCGCTACACATCTTTGTCTTTCTTATGGAAAATACCATGAACCCTGGACCACACGTTTTTTATTCCCAATTCATAAAGGGAATGATGCATCCGATCTTAATAACTATCGAGGAATTACAATTACTGATTCATTGGGGAAGCCTTTTAATTTTAATAAGATACTTGATACACGTCTTTGTAAATCCTTAGATAAATATCTTATCATTGATGAGAGCCAAATTGGGTTTACCAAAAAAAAAAAAACACGACCATCTGACCATATGTTTATTCTAAAAACTATTATAAATAAGTATTGTAATACAAAAGAAGGTAGAATGTTTGCCGTCTTTTGATACTGTCATTCTCCCAGGGATAAAACTTAAGCTATTGAATATAGTTAGAGAGTTTGATAAGAGATCTCTTTAGAACTAAAGTTGGAGTAAAACAGGGAGACAATTTGAGTCCAAATTTGTTTAAATTTTTTATAAATGAACTTCCTGATTGTGTTAAAAGTTCCCCTGATCCAGCTGTTGTTTATTCACGACCAGCCTATTCTTTACTATACATATGCTGATTATCTTGCCATTTTTTCAACTTCAGCAAAAGGACTTCAAAGTAAACTTGATGGATTAAGATCGGTGTTTGAAAATTAATCCCAATAAAACCAAGCCATAGTATTTAACAAGACAGGCAGAAATATCAAACATGATTTTTATTTTAATAACAGGCGTTAAAAGCCTACCATAAGCTACGCAAGGACTTTTTATCACTGAATCAAGTTTAAAAAACAGCCTTCATGTTTTTGAGCATACAATAAAACCTATTCTCTTATATAGTACTAAAATTTGGGGATATTTCAACCCTTTCAAAAAAAAAAAACGAACTATGACTACAAATGTAGATCAGGCTTAATATCCTACGATTCTTTCAGAAAGACTACGCATTGAATTTTGTAAACATTTACATGGTGTTACCAAAAGAGAAACACATTTTGCCAATCTTTCTCAACTCGGTAGATTCACTCTGTATTTTGTCATTGCAAGGTCTATGATCAGATACTGGCACAGGCTTGACAATTTGGGATCATCTTTCCACTACTAGAGGCGGCGTATTTAGAGTCAAAATTACTACACGAGTTAAAAAAAAATCCTTCACAGTATGGATCTTTAAACTTCTTTCTAAAGAATATTAAAGGGTCAGCAATTTACATTGTTTACTATATGCTGATGATAATGTATTTTTTTTTAATTTCAGCAAAAGGACTTCAGCAAACAGTATTCATACATAGCTTGTAGCCAGGATAATATTTAAAAGATAGATCTTTATGCTTCAACTCAGCGTGCTGGTCATATAAATCTGAGTACATTCATACAATATAAATATATAACATAAATATTATTTTCAACCTGCATATGTATGTGATAGTTGCCGCAGTACATTTAGTTCTACCTTGTTATATTATCTTAACTACAAGGCTGGCTATAAACTACTAATATTTGATCTTACTCTTAAATTCAAAGCGTGTATCATTGTAAAATATATACCTGCATATATGTATGTAATATTTGCCGCAGTACATTTAGTTCTACCTTGTAATATTATCCTGGCTACAAGCCCGTCTACAAACTACTGATATTTGATCTTACTCTTAAATTCAACGCGTGTAGCATTGTAAAATATATCAACCTTATTCATACTTTCTAGGTTAACACAATGTTCATTGCGACACCATGGATTAAGTTTTTATTCTGAACCAATACTTAGAACAGTTATCAATGATATACCGCAAGATCGTCATGCAATCGATAAAAAATAAAGACAACACGATAAAAACACCAGGCATTTGTGGATTTTCATTTTAAATCATGATTCACCAAAAGCCGAATATTTTAAGGCAAATGTTTATAAAAACTGCAATAGCTAATTAAAAATTAAAGAAGATTGTTCAAAATTGTACGTTCAATAATTTCATCTGCCGACATGATTGCAGGAAATAAAAAGTCGTAAATAAAAAAAAATCTGAAAGCAAATATTCAACAATTTTATGCCTTAACGTACAGTAAAAATATATTAATACTCAACCCTAACATACTATTTGGCTTAATGCGAGTTGATTAGTTTTCACTGTCTCTCCTATATGATGGTCGTTTGGAACATATAAAAAATGTATGGTTGATAATTCTTTAACTTAATTTCTGCATACCATTATCAGAGTAACAAATGAAATAATATTTTTTGTAGTAAACTTTATATAACAACTGAGTTTATTAACATGGTTATGCATGTGCACAGTACTTTTAAAATAGCTTGATAAAAGTTCGTCTAAATACTTGAGTTACGGTCATCTTTCAAAGTTACGACCATCTTGTGTCGGTTACGACCATCATCCAAAATACTATAGTTGACATTACGACCATCACAAGTTAAAGTTACGACCATCATGCTCGAATTTTTGAATGACTTTTTTACGAAAATTGGAATGATTTTATGTGTCAAATTTGGTTTCAATAAGAATGCACTCACGATATATGTATATGAGACAAGCGGTTTGACTCAAATGAACCTTTTACTGCACGAAAATCGGAAAAGAAAAACTTATCCCTAGAGTTGTCTCCCATATTCAGATGGTCGTAACTTTTAGTTACGACCATCCGCTTACCACCAGTGAAAGGAGGTGTGGGATAAACGTCAATGAGACAACGATCCAACAACACAATTAACCAATAGACATTTAGTGGACAACACACAACGTACGAGTAAAAAGAGATGTGGGATAAACGTCAATGAGATAACGATCCAACAACACAAATAACCAATAGACGACTAGTGAACAACACACAACGTACAAGTAAAAGGAGGTGTGGGATATACGTCAATGAGACAACGATCCAACAACTCAAATAACCAATAGACAACTAGTTGACAACATACAACCTACGAGTAAAAGAGGTATGGGATAAACGACAATGAGACAACAATCCAACAACACAAAAAACCAAGGGACGTCTTGTGGACAACACACAACGTACGAGTAAAAGGAGGTGTGATATATACGTCAATGAAACAACAATCCAATAACACAAATAACCAATAGACGTCTAGTGAACAGCACACAACGTACGAGTGAAAGGAGGTGTGGAATATACGTCAATGAGACAACAATCCAACAACACAAATAACCAAAAGACGTGTAGTGGACAACGCAAAACGTTCGAATAAACGGAGGTATGGGATATATGTCAATAAGACAACAATCCAACAACAAAAATAACCAAAAGACATCTAGTGGGCAAAATACAGTTTTTAGCAATCCATCTTTTGTTAGTGAGCAACGTACAGTGTTTAGCAATCCTCCTGTTAGTGGGCAACATACGGTGTCTAACAATCATCCTGTTTGTGGGCAACATTTAGTGTCTAGCAATACTCCTGTAAGTTGGCTACATACAGTACCTAGCAATCCTCCTGTTAGTGGGCAACATACGGTGTCTAGCAATCCTCATGTTAGTGGGCAACATATTGTGTCTAGCAATCATCATGTAAGGGGGCAACATACACTTTCTAACAATCCTCCTGTTAGTGGGCAACATACATTGTCTAGCAATCCTCCTGTTAGAGGGCATAGTACAGTTTTTAGCATTCCTCCTGTTATAGTGGGCAACGTACACTGTCTAGTATTTATCTTGTTAGCGAGCAACGTACAGTGTTTAGCAATCATCCCTGGTGGCCACAGACACAGTGTTTAGCCTTCATCCCTGGTCACAGACACAGTGTTCTCGTCCTAAATCTGCATGAAATGTTTGTCACTGGACGTTTTAAGAAATCAATCCATCAACCAATCAACAGAAGACGGAAAACTTAAACAATATTTCAAGCTCAATGATGTACAGTCTAATAATCGGATTAAATCAAATTGTTTTAAAACTAACAGCTCTTTAGACGATATTTGTTAGTATCACGGAAATTAGAAAAATTTGTCAATAGCTTATAAAAAAGAAGATATGATATGATTGCCAATGAGACAGCTCTTCACAAGTGACCAAATGACACAGATATTAACAGCTTTCAGTCACCGTACGGCCTTCAACAATGAGCAAAGCTCATACCGCATAGCCAGCCATAAAAGACACCGAAATAACAAATGTAAAACAATTCAAACGAGAAAACTAACGGCCTAACTAATACATACAAAAAATGACGAAAAACAAATTTATGTAAGACAGCAACAAACGACGACCACTGAATTACAGGCTCCTGGCTTGGAAAAGGCACAAACATACAGAATGTGGCGGGGTTAAACATATTAGCAGGATCCCAACCCTCCTCCTAACCTGGGACAGTGGTGTAACAGTTCAACATAAGAACGAACTATAAAAAATCAGTTGAAAAACTCATCAGATGCTTAGCCTTTTTTTAATGAGCTTCGTTGCAAAAAAACCAATAGTTTTATAAGCGAAGATAATACGCCAACGAGAAGTACCCAAACAACGTTCAATGAAAAGGCATGTAATCTGTTCAAGAAAGATATCTGTCTAACAAAAACATAAAACAACCAAAAATATCTGTCAAAAAATGACTTCTGTCCAAAAAAGATTTCTGCTTAGTAAAGACATATGTTCAACAAAGATAGCTGTCCAATAAAGACATGTACAACAAAGACACGTACAACAAAATAATATAGTCTGTCCAACAAAGACATGTCCAACAAATACACGTACAACCAAATAATATAGTTTGTCCATGCAACAAAGATATGTCCAACAAAGACATTTACAACAAAATAATATAGTCTGTCCAACAAAGATATGTTTTCACCAGTGACATCTGGCCAACAAATACATCTGACTAACAAAAACTGAGACATCTGTCCAACAAAGACATATCCACCAAAGACATGTCCAACAAAGACATGTCCACCAAAAAATTCTTACCAAAACAGACAAATATCTAATATGACCAACAAAGACATAGGTCCAACAAAGACGACATCTGTTCAACAAAATTCTTTTTCTACCAAAGACGTCTGTCTTACAAAAATATCTAGTCTGTCCAACAATGACATCTCTTCAACGAAGATATCTGACCAACAAAGATATCTGTCTTACAAAGGCAGCTTACCAACAAAAACTTGTAAGTCGTAGGAGGAGTTAGCCGGACAAATCATATACTCTATGTGGGACGGACGTACGGGGTTTTTGATAAGATAGTTTTAAACAATAGACAGACGTCTATACAACGTAGTTATCCTCGTATTGGATTGATCTTCTAAAATCTGATGTAAAATCAAAGTCATCTCTAAAGTTTTTAAATGTCAATAATATCACTCAAGGAAAAACCCACAATGTCTGGGATAGCTGTGGAACAGAGCCGTTTACTTCAACTATGGCCAGCATAAAAGCAAAAATCATGTGTGGAACTTATACCTTACAGCATGACAGAGCTAAGTTCGACAGATCTGGTGGAACTAATTCAGCATGTAAATTATGTGGCAAAGGAAGTGAGGACATTAAACATTTCCTTCTATATTGTGAAAAATTGAGAGACATACAGGATCATTTCCTAAATATTATACTAGTAAAGTTATATGACTGTGTTGATATGGAAGTGTATAATGAAGTATTATCATCAGAAGACTTACAACTCAAAGTTATTATTGACTGTTCATCCTTTGAATTCCTAGACGAATCCAACATCTCTAATATTGAATGTGTATCTAGAGGTTATTGTTATAGACTACATCAAAGAAGAGCTTCGCTACTTCAAATAACCTAGTTATCATCATTATTCAATTGACAATAATCTTGAAACTGTGATTAATTCCATGTGAAGAACTGTTTTGAACTGTGCAAGTAGAAGTATGAATAAGCCAGGAGTGGATTCATGTACATATTTACCTTAAAGTTTATATATTAAATTTCCCATGATTTAAAGTAAATTTAAATTCCCATTAAAATATATATTAACTTCCCATTAAAGTATATATTAACTTCCCATTTATGGTTACTATTTGTATATACCTGGTTAACATAAAATTCATGATGAAACCCATTATAAATCATGTAGTTAAGGTGTGATTGAGCCCCTGTATATAGCAACTCCCAAGTTACACCGTATGGTGGTGCGCCTGACAGAGGCGGAACTTACAGATTAGGTAACAGGTTATATATATTAGTTTCCTATTGATCTTACAGGTAAATATTCTAGTTCAATAAATAAAAGATTTGAAACGAAGATCAATATCCAGCCTATTAACAACATAGAAAATTGAATATTTTAAGAAATTACTAATATGAAATCTGTATTAAGTACCCAAGCGCCTTTGGTGGAGATGTATGGTTCTGGATAAACACGTTATATTTATACCATATACAGTATTGGTTCTGGATTGACACGTTATATTTATACCATGTACAGTCTTGGTTCTGGATTGACCAGGTCTTGGTTCTAGATTCACATGGTTGGATATAGATTAACACGTTCTATTTATACCATATACTGACTTGGTTCTGGATTGACAAGGTCTTGGTTCTAGATTTACATGTTTGGTTCTGGATTAACACGTTATATTTATACCATATACTAACTTGGTTCTGGATTAACAAGGTCTTGGTTCTAAATTTACATGTTTGGTTCTGGATAAACACGTTATAGTTATACCATATACAGTATTGGTTCTGGATTGACACGTTATATTTATACCATGTACAGTCTTGGTTCTGGATTGACCAGGTCTTGGTTCTAGATTCACATGGTTGGATATAGATTAACACGTTCTATTTATATCATATACTGACTTGGTTCTGGATTGACAAGGTCTTAGTTCTAGATTTACATGTTTGGTTCTGGATTAACACGTTATATTTATACCATATACTGACTTGGTTCTGGATTGACAAGGTCTTGGTTCTAGATTTACATGTTTGGGTCTGGATAAACACGTTATATTTATACCATATACAGTATTGGTTCTGGATTGACACGTTATATTTACACCATCTACAGTATTGGTTCTGGTTTGAGCAGGTCATGGTTCTAGATGTACATGGTTGGTTCTAGATTAACACGTTATATTTATACCATATACAGTATTGGTTCTGGATTGACAAGTTCTTGGTTCTAGATTTACATGTTTGGTTCTGGATTAACACGTTATATTTATACTACTAGTATTAACAGTATTGGTTCTGGATTGGCCAGGTCTTGGTTCTAGATTTACATGTTTGGTTCTGGATTAACACGTTATATTTATACCATATACATTCTTGGTTCTGGATTGACCAGGTCTTGGTTTTAGATGTATATGTTTGGTTCTGGATTAACACGTTATATTTATACCATGTACAGTCTTGGTTCTGGTTTGACCAGGTCTTGGTTCTAGATTTACATGTTTGGTTCTGGATTAACACGTTATATTTATACCATATACAGTCTTGGTTCTGGATTGACCAGGTCTTGGTTCTAGATTCACATGGTTGGATATAGATTAACACGTTCTATTTATACCATATACAGTATTGGTTCTGGATTGACACGTTATATTTATACCATGTACAGTCTTGGTTCTGGATTGACCAGGTCTTGGTTCTAGATTCACATGGTTGGATATAGATTAACACGTTCTATTTATACCATATACAGTATTGGTTCTGGATTGACCAGATCTTGGTTCTAGATTCACATGTTTTGTTCTAGATTAACACGTTATATTTATACCATATACTGTATTGGTTCTGGATTGACAAGGTCTTGGTTCTCGATTTACATGTTTGGTTTTGGATTAACAACTTATATTTATACCATATACAGTATTGGTTCTGGTTTGGCCAGGTCATGGTTCTAGATTTACATGTTTGGTTCTAGATTAACACGTTATATTTATACCATATACAGTCTTTGTTCTGGATTGACCAGGTCTTGGTTTTAGATTTACATGTTTGGTTCTAGATTAACACGTTATATTTATACCATGTACAGTCTTGGTTCTGGTTTGACCAGGTCTTGGTTCTAGATTTACGTGTTTGGTTTTTGATTAACATGTTATATATATATATATATATATATATACAAGTACACACCCGTGATGTCGCGGGTCCGTGACTGAATTAAAGTATATAACTATGCCTAAGCCTTATTTTAGTAATTGGTATTGTCATCTGATAAAGTCATATCGATTATAAGATACACAGTTTTCTCTGCTCAGTTTCAAATCTTTCTGTTTAAACCCGTCGACCTGGAACTTATCAATTATTGGAAATATTAATTATTTGGAAAACAAAAGGTCCAGGCTATCCAGGAATGGGGTATTTTTTAATCAACAGCATTGTCCTATATAGTTATCTCTGAAAGTCTTGCTGATTGCTGAATAAAGCTACAACAGGGAACAATTTGACAATGATTGAATTTAGTAGTGTCAGCCCGTGTATATAGCAAAATCCTAAATACACCGTTTGGTGGTGCGCCTGTCAAATGCGGAACGTACAGATAAGGTAATAGATAACAGGTGAATATATTATTGGTATCGGTATCGGATTAGACCCGGAACTTGTTAATTATTGGCAATGTTAATTATGTGGAAAACAAAAGGGTCTGGAGTGGTGTAATTTTTAATCTACACCATTGTCCTATATTAGTTATATATAGAGTTGAATTTTTTGATTTGTCGTTTTTACCCGATGACGGCTGACAAATTGGACCTCGTAATTTTAGTATTATAGATATATACAACTCGTCTGAACATCAACCCAACAATGTTAGATCTGTAAATTTGCTTTCGCAAATTTTTGATTCAACCCTCGCCGGGATTCGAACCCATGCTACTGTGATATCGTGACACAAAATCGCCTGCACTGCAGCCGTCCCGCTAGACCACACGACCACCTGGGCTGTCAAAAAAAGACCTTCGGTGGGTATGTGTTACCTTTCGACGTCAGTTTTATATATATATATATGATTCCATATACAGACTTGGTTCATATATACACGTAATATTCTAGTATATATAGACATAGGTTTATCGTTGTTCAGTCTTTTTCGAAGGGAAAGAAGATTTTGAAAATTCAGAGGAAATAAAGTGTAAGTTTAACAATGAATTACATTGATTTACGTTTCAATAACATTAGGGTCTGGATGGGGCATTCATGAAGAAATATGGCAAATAAATATAACACGTATAATGAATAGAGAAAAATGAACTGAAAACATAAAGAGTAGATAATAACTGTGGAAAATAAAATAATTATGTTATACGTTACTGATTAGAGAAACGTACGGAAGCGTATTAGCGCCACACATTTTTTTTTTTTTTTTTCTTATGTTTGCGTTATAACGCAAACCTTTGCGTTATAACGCAAAATGTTTGCGTAATAACGCAAAGGTTTTTTTTTCCTATGTTTGCGTTATAACGCAAACCTTTGCGTTATAATGCAAAATGTTTGCGTTATAACGCAAAGGCTTGCGTTATAACGCAAACATAGGGAAAAAAAAAATGTGTGGCGCTAATACGCTTCCGTAGAAACGAGCAATGTACAGATAAAGAATTCCTCCAATTACAGAAAATTTGAATTGTAAAATTATGTTAATGGGAATTTTACAAAATAAGCGTTATTCTTACAGATAAAGAAAAATGCCCTAAAAATTTAAAGAATACAGAAATTAAAGAACCCTATCCATACCATTTTACTTGGCTTCGTCCTTATTTTACTTAAGGGGACAGGCATTTGGTATTCTTGGTTTTTGTGGATTGGCTATTTATTTACCACTGTTGGTAGGTATATGCATTTTCTTTTAGCGGATTTCTTCCCCTAACTCTCCCCCGAAAAATAAAATAGTCGTCCATTAAACAGAATTTAATAACAATTCGCGTTCGTTTTGACGTTTTATTTATGTAGACATTACGTAGATAATCATATTATTTTTTTTGTCATTTAAAGAATTTTAATCATTTACATGCCTACATAAATAAACTACGTCAAACTAATTTTTCTCTTTAAATTCCAACCTCTGTTTTACTCATATGCCAAAAAAATTCTGGTCGATAAAAGTAATTTTCACATGGGAGAAAATGCTTGTATAATTGTAATCATATTTTGATATTTTAGAAATACCCATCATAAATGTAGTATTACATGTTTGGTTCTGGATTAACAACTTATATTTATGTAGTATTGTAGATCGTTGTACCTGATATCTATGAAAAAACACATATTACATTCTAATATTGAATAACTTATGACTATTTTAATATGTATGAAACTGGAACTAGTAAATTCAGATAAAACAGAAATTATGTTATTTTCTAATGTTGAAACCCCAGAAATGAACTTTATATTCAATGATAAAAATATACCTATTACAAATATTCATAAACATTTAGGGGTTACATTTAGCAATGATGCTAAATGGAATGCCCACGTTGATAATATTATCTTAAGCACGTCTAAACATATAAATATGCTAAGGAAGTTGAAATATAAACTGAGCAGGAAAAATTTAGAAAAACTCTATTTAGTTTTTATAAGACCTTTATTTGAGTATGCAAGTGAGGTTTGGGATAATATTGGGGTAGGTTATGTCAATAAACTGGAGCAATTACAGCTCCAAGCTGCTAGGATAGTTACGGGGTTACCTATATTCACAAGCTCAAGGATTATTTATGAAGAACTTGGATGGGAAACATTAGCTGAAAGAAGAGAGAGAAGAAAAATCCAAATGTTTTATAATATTCAAAATAATAATGTTCCAGAATATTTGTCAAATTTAATTCCCCAAAAAATACAAAGTATGACGGTCTATCCTCTACGTAATTGAAATGACATCATTATTCCATTCTGCAGACCAGCATTAACTAATGATTCTTTTATTCCATCAACCATACGTCTTTGGAATAATCTTGAGGATTCAACTCGTGATGTGGAATCAATTAATAAATTTAAAACTGAACTAAAAAACCGTTATCCTCAGAGTAATATATTTGTACCGAAGCAATATGAATTTGGAAATCGAAAATTGAATATAATTCTCACCCAACTTCGATGTTTTGCATCATCCTTAAACTATGATCTATATAGGGTCAATATTATTTCTGACCCTTCCTGCCGCTGTGGTGTTAATCGTGAAGATTCCTATCATTTCTTTTTTAAATGTATATTATATTCAGACATACGAAATAAAATGTATGAAAGTCTGCGCTGGCTTCCAAATGATTGTAAAATTAACATAGAACTACTTACCTCGGGTAGTTGTCTTCTTTCTCTAGAGCAAAACCAAACCATTTTCAAAAATGTCTTTGAGTTTATTAAAAGTTCGGAAAGATTTCAAATTGTCTAGGTAGCAAACCATGATCGCACACACATCATCATCTAAAGTTCTTTTCTCCTTTTTTGTCCTTTTTATTTTTTCGGTTTTTTTTTTGTTTTTTTTTTTTTTTGTTTTTTTTTGTTTTTTTTTTTTTGTTTTTTTTTGTTTTTATTATTATTTGTTTTTTTTTTTTTTTGTTGTTTTTTTTTTGTTTTTTTTTTTGTGTTTCTGTTTTCTAAATAATGATTTATATATTTTTATTTTTAATTTTTTTTCTGTATTATTATTGTTTTCTTTTTCTTCAATTATCCGTCTTTTGATCCATATTTATATATATATTTACTAAATAGATATACCATTCTATACATGCATGCTCATACATATATTTTTGTATTATATTGCTATAAATGTTAAATGGAGAAGACTTCATAAGTCTGTTTGACTTGTGTCTTATCCAATTTGTACTTTAACAAATAAAATATGTTTAAACTAAACTAGTAAATTAATGTATTAATTAGTCCCAGATAAAAAATAAATACACATATATTTTTTACTTTACTGGCACATTGAAGCGTTCATCAACACTTAGCTTTCAATAATTTCTTTTTCTTACATTTTTATCTTCAAAATTAAGGTCAACAAGCGTTTGTAATTAATTACGATAGAACTGGAATCAAATTCATGAGGGTCTGGATTGAAGGGGATGGTCTTTTTTATTATGTCTTTATTCTTTGATTTTGAGGTCATTTTTTTCTAATATTTATTATTTATTTTGCATGCCCATTATTCTTTATTCTTTGTAATTGTGCACCATACTCTTGTCTATTAATTTTATTATCATTTTTGCCAATATTCTATATTTTTTATTCATTTTACCCTTTATTCTGCACCTTTTTTTACTATTATTCCCTTTTCTGTAAACCCCATCCAGACTCCTATTCACGCCAAACAGAACATAAATTTATGTGCCTTTAACAGAGAAAAATATTTAAATGTTGCCATTTTATTCGTACATTTTATTATTATCAGTTCAACAGTTTAATGATGTCCAATGATAATTGTAAAAATGGTGTTGATTTCAGCTACTTAATTTGATAATAAATCCGGTATCGTGACAGTTCGCATCATCTTTTGGGTAGATATATATGTCTATTAGTAGGCTATAACGCATGTGTAAAATATGGTTCTACTTTCACTTCCGGCTCTAAATTGACATAGGTTCTGATTTCACACACGCTGATGGGTACTGTTGATTTCACATGTAAATATTGATGGGTGCTTTCGTCGAGGTCCGCGTTGTTAGCTTCCGTGTTGTGTATTCACAATAAACACAAGTTGCTTTCTTTAAAAAAAAAGAAATGAAATCGTGAATATTAATAATGCCTGTTTTTTTTTTATGAAATTTAAAGAGTCAGATAATTGTTAATTTAAGGATCCATGATTTCACCTGATTTTGTTTATATAAGATGTATAAAAACTGACGGATTCTTAATGAAACTGCTGTCCATTGTTGGGCATAATTGTCTTGTTAAAGAATTCACTTCTCTTCCGATAAATAACATTACTGCATGCTAAATAGGAGGCAACCACGTACTGAAAACAGTCTTTGTTTAGAAGAAGATAATGAAATGAATCATGATTATTTGTTTTTGTAGCCAGTTCAAAAACAATTAATAGTTCAAAACCCTAAGCTATATTCTTTTTTGTTTATATAATCCTGAACTAAAACCGTTTTGGATAACCAATTACACTGGTTTACATGGTTTGGTCATTGACTAACATATCCAAAATATGTTTGATCTCAATTTATTTATACCAAAGGCAACAATTCCTATCAGGCTTTAACATGTTTAAGAGTAGAAACAGTTTGAAACCTAAACTTAAATCATTTTTTTTTAAACAAATCTCATTTTTTCATTCCATAACTTATCCTTTTGTTAATTAGCCAAAATATAATGACGTGTTGATTTGTTGATTTCTCGGATTGTGTGACAGGATGAGCAGGAATGACAGTGACAATTCAGTACAGCTCAGCTCATGTCCTGTTTTTTGCAATTGCATGTCCGTTGAATACGGGTGTTTCCTGTTTGAATTGTTTTACACTAGTCATTTTGAGGCCCTTTATAGCTTGCTGCTCGATGTGAGCCAATGCTCCGTGTTGAAGGCAGTACTTTGACCTATAATTGTTTTACTTTTTATACATTGTGATTTGGATGAAGAGTTGTCTCATTGGCACTCATACCACATCTTCTTATTTATGTTGATTTTAAGAAAAATAATGTGTAACTAAGTTGTGCTATTATTTGTTTAGGAATACAAACGTTTTTGTGTCGCCTTATTTTAAAGATATCGTCCTATAGGTCTCTGTCATCGGGTGCCAATTTTTGAAAAGTGCAATATATTTTTATCTGCATCTTTGGCACGCATGAAATGTATCATTGTGATGCAAATTAAATATGGTTTATGGCACAAATAAAATATTGTTTTGGTGCGAATGAAGTGCCAATTGGCGCAAAAGCAAAGCACCGCTGTCAACTAGACCTTCTGAATTCGCTAATGAACTCCTCGAAAACAAAGTGACGTAATGCCCATAAACTAACACAGATTGTTCTTTAGTAGGGACATTAAGTTGTGCACCTGCTACTTCAACTTTTAGTCTGATTGTGTGTGTGTGTGCGTTTTGGGGAAAAGAAGGGAGGGTCCACATACCGCAAAGAATAGCACTCAGTGTGTCTGTTTATCGTTTCATATCTTAATAACTATTCATAGGACTCAAACGCGTATTCATTATGAACTGACAACACCCGAAAATTCTTCGGGTAATAGATACCAAGATTTACCATAAACAACAATTAAACTTCCTTCATCCGATTCTTCAGACAATAGATAACAGGATTTACCATTAACTCCCAACTTCCTACACTAGTCTCTTCGGACAATAGATAACAGGATTTACCATTAACACCCAACTTCCTACACTAGTCTCTTAGGACAATAGATAACAGGATTTACCATTAACACTCAACTTCCTACACTAGTCTCTTCGGACAATAGATAACAGGATTTACCAAAAACAACCAACTTCCAACACCAAACTCTTTTGACAATTGATAACAGGATTTTGCATTAGCACAAAACTTCTTACACCCGACTCTTCTGACAATAGATAACAGGATTTTCCATTAACACCAAACTTCCAACAACCGTCTCCTCAGACAATAGATAACAGGATTTACCATAAACACCTAACTTCCAACAACCGATTCTTTGGACAATAGATATACACACAAAGATAGCAAACAACGAACAACATATAGTTAACATACCCTGACTTGGTACAGGCATATCATGTGTGTGGGGTTAAACCAGTCATACAAACAAAGATAAACAACAACGAACAGCACATGGTTAACATAGTCTGACTTGGTACAGGTTCAACATGTAGTGGGGTTAAACCAGTTATACAAACAAAGATATATAAACAACAACGAACAACACATGGTTAACATAGCCTGACTTAGTACAGGTACAACATGTAGTGGGGTTAAACCAGTTATACAAACAAAGATAAACAACAACGCACAACACATAGTAACATAGTCTGACTTGATACAGGTACAACATGTAGTGGGGTTAATCCAGTTATACAAACAAATATAAACAACAACAAACAACACATGGTTAACATACCCTGACTTGGTACAGGTACAACATGTAGTGGGGTTAAACCAGTTATACAAACAAAGATAAACAACAACAAACAAAACATGGTTAACATAGTCTGACTTGGTACAGGTACAACATGTAGTGGGGTTAATCCAGTTAAACAAACAAAGTTAAACAACAACAAACAACACATGGTTAATATACCCTGACTTGGTACAGGAACAACATGTAGTGGGGTTAAACCAGTTATACAAACAAATATAAACAACAATAAACAACACATGGTTAACATAGTCTGACTTGGTACAGGTACAATATGTTGTGGTGTTAAACCAGTTATACAAACAAAGATAAACAACAACGAACAACACATAGTAACATAGTCTGACTTGATACAGGTACAACATGTAGTGGGGTTAATCCAGTTATACAAACAAATATAAACAACAACAAACAACACATGGTTAACATACCCTGACTTGGTACAGGTACAACATGTAGTGGGGTTAAACCAGTTATACAAACAAAGATAAACAACAACAAACAAAACATGGTTAACATAGTCTGACTTGGTACAGGTACAACATACAGTGAGGTTAATCCAGTTAAACAAACAAATATAAACAACAATAAACAACACATGGTTAACATACCCTGACTTGGTACAGGAACAACATGTAGTGGGGTTAAACCAGTTGTACAAACAAAGATAAACAACCATTAACAACACATGGTTAATATAGTCTGACTTGGTACAGGCACATCATGTTTGTGGGGTTAAACCAGTTATACAAACAAAGATAAACAACAACGAACAAAACATGGTTAACATAGTCTGACTTGGTACAGAAACACATATGGCAAGCCGTTTTTCCTGTTATTCTCACTTCAAGATATCTTATATAATATAATATATGAGATATCTCATATAATATATAAGATATCTTATATAATCTAGCTTTGATACGATATCATAAGACATCTTCTAAAGTTTAAAAATTATCTTATAAAGTATTTTAGATATCTTCATGATCTTATAAATATCTTTGATATAAAATATCTTATAACTTTTTTTTATATGTAATAGATATTTTTTATATATATGTCGGTCTAGTACTAATCAGTATAACGTGTCCAGATAGGATAACATGTCTACCAGTAGACTGCTACCTAGTGAACTAGCACGTTAAAGGTCTGCGTGTCGATCTAGTACTAATTAGTATCATGTGTCCAGATAGGATGACATGTCTACCAGCAGATTGTTACCTTGTGAACTAGCACGCTGAAGGTCTGCGTGTCTGTTTATATATATAGCTAGTACTAATGAGTATCATGTGTCCAAATAAGATGACATGTCTACCAGCAGACAGTTACCTTCTGAACTAGCACGTTAATAGTCTGCGAGTCGGTCTAGTACTAATCAGTATCATGTGTCCAGATAGGATGACATGTCTATCAGTAAACTGTTACCTTGCGAACTATTACGTTAAAAGTCTGCATGTCGGTCTAGTACTAATCAGTATCATGTGTCCAGATAGGATGACATGTCTACCAGCAGACTGTTACCTTGTGAACTTGTACGTTAAAAGTCTGCGTGTCGGTCTAGTTCTAATGAGTAGCATGTGTCCAGATATGATGACATGTCTACCAACAAAATGTTACCTAGTGACCTTGTACGTTAAAAGTTTACCTTTCGGTCTAGTACTAATCAGTATCATGTGTCCAGATAGGATGACATGTCTACCAACAGACTGTTGCCTTGGGAACTAGCACGTTAAAGGTCTGCGTGTCGGTTTAGTACTAATGAGTAGCATGTGTCCAGATAGGATGACATGTCTACGAGCAGACTGTGAACTACGCGTAAAAGTTTTGTGCGTGTCGGTCTTGCACCAGTCAGTATAATGTACCAAGAAAGAATGACATGTCTGCCTGCAGACTGTAATTGAACCTTGGTAACTAATACGTTAAAAGTACACATACTGTCGATATAGTGCTAATCAGAATAATGTGTCCATATATGATGACATGTCTACCTACAGACTGTTGCCTTGTGAAATTACACGTTTAAATTATGTATGTTAGTTCAGTACTAAATAGTATAATGTGTCCAGATAGGATGATATGTCTTCCAGCAGATTGTTACCTTGTGAACTTGCACAGTAAATGTCTGCATGTCGGTCTAGTACTAATCAGTATCATGTGTTCAGATAGGATGACATGTCTACCAGCAGACTGTAACGGTCCGTGTATATCTGCGTCCAATCGTTTTTCGTTTTGAAATATCAAAAACAAAAAAACAAAAAACGAAAGTGTTTTCATTTTTCGTTTTTGATTTCTTAAAAACCAAAATGAAAAACAAAAGTGTTTTCGTTTTTCGTTTTTGATTTCACAAAACAAAAAGCGAATAACAAAAGTATTTTCATTTTTAAAATACTGACCTTTAGTATTTTTCAATTTAGTTTACAATATTGAAAAATGAAAAATGCTCTAACGTGGAGCATTTTTCAATTTGACTTACAATATTGAAAAATGAAAAATGCTCTAGCGTGGAGCATTTTTCAATTTGACTTACAATATTGAAAAATTAAAAATGCTCTGGCGTGGAGCATTTTTCAATTTGACTTCAAATATTGAAAAATGAAAATTGCTCCTACGCGGAGCATTTTTCAATTTGACGTTTGTAAATGAAAAATGCAAAATTATTCAATCTCTCATTTTTCATTTTACTGTGCAATATTCAAATTTGAAAAATGTTCATTATTTAAATATTTAATACTGAGAACGAAATGTAATTTGTTTTAATATAGACGTTTCGAATGTTTCAATTGTTGACACTTTTTATTAAATGTTTTACCATTTCCGTTCTCTTCTTTCTTGTTTTAAGTCAATATATCTTAAAGATCTTTTTAAGGTGTGTGTCACTGTGTGTGTGTGAATTATGTGTGGTATCAACAAATTCCCAACAAGAATGGTACACTGACAAGTACGATAATGACCACAAAAAAATCATTCTTTCTTATATATTTATATACCTAGTCGTCTTTGTAGATACATCATCTTTCGGTCTAGTAATCTGTCATTCATTGTATATATCTATCTGTCTATCTATCTGAATTTTGTTTTTCTTTGTCTTTTCTTTCTTTGAATTGTCGGGGTCGAAATCTTTAATTCAATTCTCTCGAAGTGAAAAAGTCTCTTGCTCACATACATGTACATGTTGAAAGAATGGTAGAACTTTTAGACCATTGATGTTTGATTCAACAAATGATACTTGACGGAAGACCACACAAAGACATTTCTCAACACTTGACTTCTATAGGAATCAAGCATGCATCAGCGCGAACAATAAGTCGTTTTTTGTTCTGACTGAAATGGAATAACTAGCCGATGAGGAGTAGACGAAGGAGTTTTAAACCATATCGTGGCTGAATGTGTCAAACATGTTAGGAAAGAAGGGAAAATATTAGAATATTAGATAGTGTCCATGTCAGTTTCTGTACATGTTCAAGGAGCAGGGTTCGCGGGTGGGGATGGATGGGTGCAGATGTTATATTATTCTGATCACTTCGCTAGTATTTGTCTTCAAATTTGTATTTTTCTGCATTGTATATCATTTCCTAATTTTGAATCTGTTTAATACAAACTTGTTTTTCCCAAGCTTATAATCTTCACAATTCTCGCAGAATATCAAATAAGCAGTATCTTATAAAAGAAAATATGAACTTAGCTTGCATGCATGTAGGTGTGGTAAATGTATATTTCGAAGGATGAATGACTTTTTATATTTGCTTTTACCGAAACAAAATGTAGTATTATGTGAATAGTATTTCAACAAACATAAAACAGTTCCTATGAGCTTCTGTTTTATGTACATTCTATCACCTTGTATTCAATATGATTTTACATCTTTAATATGTGAAAGCAAAACGAGTATTATAGGACAAATATGTCGACACAAAAAATGGGTCTCAGTCAGTAACAATATTCTTTTGAAATAAAAGAAAGTAAAAAAAAACAACCAGATCGACACTGATCGACACACACGTATTCAAAACCATATGCATCATGTTCATGGAACATATTCTAGTACATTGTAGTTACATTTAAAACATGGTGTGCGCAGAGTGTGTGTGAGACGAACCCATAAACGGTCGGAAAATGATGACAGGCCATTTATCAAGCAAAGGAATCAACGTGTCTGAGGCTAGAGTTGGTAAAGCATTAGCGACAGCAAAAAGCAGTGGCGGGTCAAGAACTTTTCGTAAGGGGAAAAGGGGGGGGGGGCTGACTTACCTACAGGGGGAGGACTCCAGTCATGCTTTAGTGATTCCCTATATGATTAATCAAATTTTCCCCACAAAAGAGGGGCACCAACGGAAATACATAGTGTTTCAACTTCTGCAATGATGACAGCGTATAATGCACATGGTTGACGCTTACACAAAGTAAAGAAGTAAGGGACGATATCAAAAGTTCAATGTAGGATAAAAAAACATAGTTTTTTAACTGACACCCCCCTTTTTTTCTAAACTTAATTTGAGAAAAATTGATTGTAAAATATGGAAATATGTAAAATCGATTTTTGATAAACCAAACTCGCAGCAATTTTACAACCCCTCCCCCTCTCCCACCCCAAACTATTTGATTGAAGTTTTTCATCCTACATTCCTTCTGCTTTCGTGACTGTTACCATGATCGGTCATGGATTTTGCGTTTTATTCGGGACATAAAACATCTCTTTTGAATAGCCTTAATTTTTGTTTGCTAGTCAAAAGAAAGGTAAATAAAAAGTTAATATTTAATAGATAAATCTTTTGTCAATGTACAAGTTGTGTGTGTGTGTGTAAAAATCGTCTTCTATCGAGTCATGTCGCTTTTTTCTTGTATATCATTATCTTGGTAGCGTTCTTTACTACTCCCAAATAGCATAACAGAAACTTGAACCCTACTAATATTCTAAAACAGTAACTTTCTTTTACTGTACCTGCCTACTAGTATCCCAAGCTATTGATTTGTATATTTGTATGAATGTATTACAGTTGTTGTCCTTTGTCCAATTTGTTGTCATCTATAACTTATTTTTACATCGTTTTATTAAAATCTTTTTTTTTTGTTTCTTTTATTGTTTCGATTTTTGGGTTTGTTTGTGCTAATTTCCTATAATAATGATGATAACAAACTAAAAGTTATAATTAGTTTATTTCGCTTCGTCTACCTATTTTTTGTTTAGCAACCAACAGTCAATCAATCCAGCACTTAATTATTTGTTACAAATGTACATAATGGTCCTTTCATATTTTTTTTATAATTATCATTTTTCTGCAGGGAACTATGTTTTGGAATATTGTTTCATATCATTTTGTGATACGCTTACGGAAACATGATTGTGCAAGGTTTAACTTAATGTAAATGGCAGAAAGTTGATAAACTTGGTAGCATAGCTTTCATTTCTCTCCTTTTTATGTAACAATATATGGAACTTTAACCACTGTAGGGTAAAATAAACTGTTTCATACTTTTTACTTTCCCCTGAATTATAAATAAAATAAAACCCTTTCCTTTCTGTTGTCAGAATAGGAACGAGAATTTGACAAAGAGACAGCAACCCGACCAAATAGCAAAAGCAGCCCAAGGCCATTAGTGGGTCTTCAATACAGCGAGAAAATCGGGAACATGGTGGACCCTTTACACAAATGTGTACTAGTTCATCGAAAATGGACGTCACATTAAATTCCGAAACATATTAATAAAAGTAAATAAAAAAAAACTTACAAACAAAACGAACTTATAAGGCTACCAGTTTCTTCTTTTTTATTTATTATAGTACTTAACCTTGTTAATATGTAGTTTGTGCAAGCGAATGCACTTCCAGTGTGACTTTAAAAAATAACTTGATAGTTTTCCAGTGTGACTGGATAGTTGCTTATAGTATATCAGACTTTTCAAACGATTCGGAAGTTGACATTATATATATGTATAGAGACACCTGTCTTCTCTTGAATACAATAAAAGTGTTTCCAAGGGACTTTTGGTTGTGTGTTTAGTTGGGTTGTTATTTCGATGCTGTGTAAGCGACATCTTTTTCTGTTTATATCAGTATATATCAAATCGTCGTGTTGCGATGTAATAGAAGAAAAGGTATGAAGAGAATTATAAAGCCATAGTTTTCATAGAGATTCTGCTGAGAATACTAACTTACAGAAAAAAATTGATAAAAAATTAACTGTCGATATATTTGATACATAATTGATTCATAATCTTAACGTAATCCTAGGTATCGGTAATAAAATTACAGTTTTTTTTTTTTTTTTTATTAAAATCGATTGCAATTGTACTGACTGATTTTGTAGGCTCAGACACATGATGGTTTAAAGGTTGTTATTCGCTCTGAATTTGGTTGTGCACCTAAAACGATCTAATCCCTAAGAGTTCTATATATGCGCCGTAAAGTCATTTTTTCTAGAATGGATTGTATTGTTTTAATTTTTTCATTTGTGAATCTTTTGTAGCTTCCTGTGCGGTATTGGTTTTCATCAATGTTGAAGACTGTACTATGAATTATACTTACTTACTTCATCATCATATAATGTCTTATGGAAAAAAATGTGTCAGTGGCAATCATACCACATTTTTTTTTTATGAAACTATGAATAAAACAAACACTAGTATTTGTCAGTTCAGTTACAAAGCACGCTATTCACGAATCGAGTAAATGAATAAACGGAGAGCGCGCGGCAGCTTTATATATTTTCATGTGCCATACATGCTATATATATATGAATTTTTATAAATGTACATGTATCAATTGGTGATGTTTTCTGTACTTGGGGAAACTCAGAAAAAATAAGATTGCAACGTTTCTTCGGTATTATGTTCATTGATTTTTTTTTTTAAATTTGGGACCTTGGGATTTCATGTTTTTTAAGCCCGGGATTTCGGAATCAGGAACCCTCCGACCCCCTCAACATGTTATCAATGGTTGGTAAAGAAGGCGAGAGACTTCAGCGTGTGCACTCTTGTCATAATTTTAAAATTTTAAAATAATTTGATTAAAACATTTACCGATATTGCCGCATTGTTGATACTATTATTTTTTGTGTAGCTCGTCCGCTCCCATTTTATATTCGTTATGTAAACAGAAAGTCACAACTGTTTTGTTTTTTTACAGGGATCACGCAACTTTAATCCTGTTCCATACCATGCTGATAATTTTGGGCATAAAATCCATCTTGATCAAAATGAATCTTGCAAGTAGCCCTCGGAATATATAGAGGGGTGGTGTTGAGGTTACAAAAAAGGGATGTTGGATATAGGATTATAAAAATCAAGGGGACATAAAAGGTGGGATCTGGAGAACAACAAATTTTTTTTTAGGAAAAGGCGCACACCGAGTCAATAAGATTGTTGTGTTGTTTACTGTTTTTTGGAGGGGGAGGAGGGGCGGGCATTATGGGAAGATCTCCCGTCTCTGACTCAAAATATGGATAATTTAATGTCAAGGGTCTTATATTTCTCCCTGACAATACCCTTTTCTAAAATTGAGAATGGAAATGGGGAATGTGTCAAAGAGACAACAACCCGACAATAGAACAGACAACATCCGAAGGTCACCAATAGGTGTTCAATGCAGCGAGAAACTTCCGCATCCGGAGGCGTCCTTCAGCTTGCCCCTAAACAAATATATATACTAGTTTAGTGATAATGGACTTCATGCTAAACAAATTAAACACAAAAAAATAAAATTAAAAATAATCCAAGACTAACAAAGGCCAGAGGATCCTGACTTGGTACAGGCGAAAAAATACGGTGGGGTTAAACATGTTTTTGAGATCTAAACCCTCCCCCTATACCTCTGACCAATGTAGAAAAGTAAACACATAACCATACGCACAGTAAAATGCAGTTCAAGAGAAGTCAGAGTCCGATGTCAGAAGAGGTAACAAAAGAAAAAAAACAAAATGACAATAATACATAAATAACTACAGACTACTAGCAGTTACTGACATGCCAGCTCCAGACCTCAATTGAACTGATTGAAAGAGTATGTCTTCATCATGGGAATACCAGGCAACTTCCGTTAGGGGTTCAGTATTATACACATAAAATATTTAAGAGAAACACATAACCCGTGTCATGCCAACAAATGGTTTTGTAATAAATGTGTTTAATTTCGATGTAAAGACCCTATAAGTGAATCAATATTAAAGCCAAAATATGAAAACTTGAATGACCTGACAACCGTATCGTCACTATATCCCTTCTTAATAAGTCTGTTGAAAGGTCTTGTTATCTTTTAATGTTCCTTGTTGTCGTTTGTTGATGTGATTCATTAGTGTTTCTCGTTCTATATATATATTAGACCGTTGTTTTTCCCGTTTGAATAGTTTTACACTAGTCATTTTGGGGACACTTTATAGCTTATTGTTTGGTGTGAACCAAGACTCTGTGTTGAAAACCGTACTTTGACCTATTATGGTTTTTATCTTAAAAATTGTGACTTAGAAGGCGAGCTGTGTCATTGGCACTCATACCACATCCTCTTATATCTAGAGAAACGTAAACAAGCTTCACATTTGAAGTTCATTTTTAACTGAAATGTCACCTTACGTACATTCCAAATAATAGAGAAATCTGTCTCAAAATGAACAAAGTGATCAGCAATATCAGTCTCAAACCTATTTTGACTATACATTTACCAAATAAACCATACACTCAATAAAAATAAAAGACCACAGGATCAATTAAACACTTAAATTTTCAAAACTTGTCTCCTAGAGACAGTCGTATCTAATTCCACCAAGCACTGACTCAAATGTCTGCTTCTGTTTTTATACGCCCGTCAGAATTTTGACGGCACGTATTATGGTATACAAATGTCCGGTGTCCGTCCGTCCGTCCGTCTGTCTGTCTGTCCGTCTGTCTGTCCGGCGTAAACATGTCGCACCGTAACTTGAGAATGACTTATCAAAATTTCATGAAACTTAATATAGTTGTTTCTTATGATGGTCAAATGATCTGTATACTTTTTGGTGAAAATGAGATTTAAACTTTTTGAGTTACAGCACTTTGTAACTAAAACAGGGGTGTGTTTTTTTCACATGTCGCACCGTATCTCAAAAACGATTCTTAATTATGGATTAAAACTTTAAACACTTCTTAGTTATATTAATCTTAATATCTGTATACTTTTTGGTGATGATTCAAAATTTCATTTTTGAGTTATTGAGTATTTTGTAAAAAAGGGGGAGGGGTTTTTTACATGTCGCACCATATCTCAAAAACCATTGATGATTATTGCTTAAAACTTTACACATATCTTTGTTATATTAATGTAAAGATCTGTATACTTTTTGGTGATGATTCAAAATTTCATTTTTGAGTTATTGAGTATTTTGTAAAAAAGGGGGAGGGTTTTTTTACATGTCGTGCCGTATCTCAAAAAACAATTTATGATTATTGCTTAAAACTTTACACAAGTCTTTGTTATACTAATCTAAAGATCTGTATACTTTTTGGTTTGATTTAAAATTTTATTTAAAAAAAAAATAGTGTGGGGGATTTCACATGTCCCACCTTGTCTCAAAAACAATATATAATTATTGCTTTAAACTTTCTCAGAAACTATTTATGATTATTGCATAAAACTTCCACACAAGACGTCGGGCGTATCATGCGCTCATGGCGCAGCTGTTTATTCCAAAATAATGTATTTCAGTTAAAAACAGAAAAAAATTCTGTAAAATTCAACATCAACCTCGCGGGACCAAAATTTAGCATGGGTTATTCTGATTGAGATGCGGAGATGTTGACCACAGCTTGTTCTAGTTGTAAACAGAGACGATAGATGCCAAATGTTAAAGCAATTAGTATCTAAATAGCTAAGTAAATACCAACCAAAAAAAACCATAAAAAAATATAAAATTAATTTTTATCTAGTTAAGAAATGGAGCATTCAATGACTTCCAAAATAAGCCGTATTTAGAAGGAATATGGCATATTCATCAACCTTATACAGGGAGACTGGGAAAAGAACAGCTTTCCTAGGTGTTGTTTTTATATTTACACCTTTTCTAGGTTGTCAACGAGGGTATCACTAAACCCGTAGCCAGTGCATGAAAGTACGAAATTTTATGTTAATAAACTTTCCTGTTACAATATTTTTTATTTACTTTTCGTTCAGGAATAACTCTCTCGGCTTCGGTTACACTATTCTGTCGTTGAGTGCTTTATAGGGAATATTGTAATTTCTTTCAGCTATGCATAATCCTTTGTAAGGCCACAACTAATACGTGTTATGCAGAACGGGCATGATTATGCATTGATCAATATAGAAGCATGTTGCTCGGATCTTATATAATTAGTGTACATTAACTTTTTAAAGAAGTTTACAAATGTTTTGCAACGATGCAAATACTAATCTGTGGAGTAAAAATAAATATCTCTATCAATGAATTCAACATACCAATATCTATTTCATTTAACAAATATATAGAAAATACTTAGTTAACCTGAATGTAGATAACAAAATAGGGAAATATAAAATTCATGGTTTTAAACAAGGAAAATAACAATTGCATAATAATCCTGCGCCACATCACAAAATTTTGCTTGTGCGTTGTTGTTCTCCTATCTTTTCGGGGTTAGGTAATAAATGTGTATTTACGGTTTCACACATACACACATGTGTATTATATTTAAAGCATAAAAACAAAATTTCTAAAGTGTAAACAATGAATGAAAAAATAATTTGATTATCTATTTTTCAATATCTTTTATATCAATTTCTTAATCCTTTTTAGAGCATTTTTCATTTTGTCACACGATTACAAAAATTGAAAAATGCTACACACAAAAACATTTTCATTTTTGAGAACATTTTCTAAAAAAGAAAATTCAACCCATATGGGGCATTTTCCATTTTTCAATATTTCAAGGCAAATTGAAAAATGCTCCACGTTGGAGCATTTTTCATTTTTCAAATTTGAAAGACAAATTGAAAAATGCTCCACGATGGAGCATTTTTCATTTTTCAATTTTTCAAGTAAAATTGAAAAATGCTCCACGTTAGAGCATTTTTCATTTTTCATTTTTTTAAGGCAAATTGAAAAATGCTTAAGTTAGCAATTTCAATATTGTGATTTTAAGAAGGAGATTGAAATTTGATTTTTTTTCTAAAACTATCAAATTTAAATGTTTTAATTTATTCAAAATGTTGATCAGATGAGGTTTTTTTTTAACGCAAACTTATCATTACTTTTTAAAGGCAGTGCTTTAAGGCCTGACTTTCAAGTCATGAGGTTAATCTTTTCATACGCAATCTATGCAGGGGGTCTTTTGGCCAGAAATAGATTCAGAAATGTTCGAATTTCTCCTCTTCTTTTTATGGTATGATATGGTTTTTGTTTCTTTCATTTATATTGGGAACTAAAGAAACGATCAGTGTGTATTGTTCGTTTTATAGAACTTGTTATTAATGTGTATTTTGCATTATAAGCAGTCAACCTGACTACAAACTATCATTATTTGTATTCCGTGTGGAAAGAGGTCGGGTCAATTTCGAGTGTTATCTGACATCTAAAGATTTTTTAATTAGTTCAGACGTTGATATAACAATGAAAAGTCGACTGAACATGATTAATATTGCATCTTCTATAATTCAAAGCGGAATTCGGTTTATAAACGAGAAACCGTAAAGCGTTTTCAATTTCGGTATTAGTTATGTATGTTGTCTACGTATTATCCTGGTTCCCGGTACTACGTTCCGGGTATTAGCTATTTGATATATCTGATGTGTAACATTACGATCAGGTACCAGCCAATCTACGTGTGTATGTGTACATGATTTCCCGCCAAAATGACCGACTTACAGCTATGGAAAAATAGTCCATAAACGTTCCGTATAATGATATGCAAATTCATAATTAATCGTAACTTTTTTTTATCTTTGTATAATAAATATAACAAAATGGATTCCACAAAATTGAAAATAGCATTATTTTACGAGGATTTCTAATATTTTTTTCACTTCCGGGCGCAGTAATACGTATGTTTTGAAGAAGGTCGAAGAAATTGACAAAGTGAATTGAGAAGGAAACGGATAGATATACGTCCTTGCTATCAGGTAAAACAATTTAAATGTACAGAAAAAACACATTTACTTCACACAAATAGTACAGGCTTAAGCATTGTATTGTCTTATACACGACTGTAGTCTAGTGTTTAAACGACGGCGGTGACCTACAAGGTACGGGTCATACTGGGTCAAGTCTAAATATGTAAACATATCCACGTGCTATTAGGTAGAAAGCATCGTAATGCAATATCTACAATTTTTTCCTCCTTTATACATCGTTTAACCAGATATATTTCTCTTTCAAATACACTTAAACACGGGTTGTATGTACGTATCTTTTTTAGTGTTTTCTTGTCCTTATTAAAGTTCATTTGTTGATGTTTTGAACGACTGAACACAGGAGTGAATGAATGCAACAATTATATATACTGAAGACTTGGGCTGTACAATGATAGTGTACGTATATCATACTGATAATTATTCTAGCAGTAATTACGTTAATTTAGGATGTAATGACAGGAATTCATGAGCTATGCCTCAGGCTTTCTGAAAAAATATCAATGACAATGTAAACAGGAACAAAACATTGACACGAATGATGCTCTCTTCTATTTTATAGTTATTTAGGTATGTGTGTTGCACAAGTTTCAAAAAAACTTAAGTTATAAAACTTTTTTCAGGGCACAAACCCACTTTAAAGAGACTTGTCTACTGCCATACCCATCCTATTTTCATGCACCATTTGCAAGCAAGAGACTGAATGGTTTGCAAAATTAAAAATCAGGACGGTGTCCAATTAAACCAAAAGAACTAAACTGGATGAATATTGTAGGAGAAATCTAGAGGAAAGTTTTGATTTGTGAAATTGGTTTTCCTGAAAAGTCATTCATCCTAGCCTGCAGAAAGGAACTATAACTGTCCACCACCAACTGACGAGCTAATGTTGAGCTTCACATATGGAATTACTCAAATACCATCAATGTCTATGTTTTCAGCACAGATTTCACAAGTTATGACACAGCTGTGCTTTTTTTTATACCTGTTAAAGAGTTGTATACTAAATTTTATTTTTTTATCAATAAATATATCTTGTGTCATTTAAGAACTTGTATTTTGCCAAAAGATACATACTAGTGAATGAAAGTGGTGCAGTTCATTTTGCTTTGGTATATAGAATTGAATTACAATTGTTCATGTTATTGGAATGCATATAAAAATAAGGAGATGTGGTACAATGTATATACATGATATTTAGTGAGTTTATTAAGCAAAAGTGAATAAGAAATAGGTATAAGCAGTTACAGGTACTACTGTACAATCTCAAACAATGAGAAAAACTCATACCGTAAAGAGAATTTCATATTTACAAGTAAGTTTTGTTTTTGCGTTGAATAATTTTCTTCTATTGTTTTAATTGCAAATATGGGAAGTGGTTAAAATGCTGATGAGACAGCTGTTATGGCCACAGAGCCTTAATTGAAAACTTCTTTTTCATTCATACCGGTAGATTTTGCCTGGAGTTAGAAACATATCTGCCAACTTTTCAAAATGCACATGGGGGTTTTACGTGAAAGATGGTTCATATAGTCATACAAAACCTTCAAGGGGGCCTTCAAATGGAAACAGGACAAGTCGCCCCACTGGCTAATCGCCCACTTTTTAAAAAAACGCCACAAACTGATTTATCAAATCGCCCCACATGTGAAATTGGTTAAATCATGTTAAATATTACTCCTGCCAACCCGCCCTACTTATAAAAAATAAAAAAACGGTAATATTTAGATTAATATATATATATATATAATTAAAAATAAAAACTCACACCACTTTAATGAAAAACTAATCTACACAGAAAACAAACAAACCGAAAATTTATTTAATTACTATTATTGATATACTGAAATTATAATTCTAAAAAAAAAATGTATTGTTGAAGAATAACTAAGTTTTGAAGCTTAGTTATTTGCATAAAAATTGAAAAGAAACCTGTTAATTGTATCATAATGCAATATAAGGAATTTAACTTATATTCAACGGGATAACATCTTTTTCCATAAGTGGGGAGAGTTGGCATTACTAAATTCATCCTGGTTAATAATATATTTATCTAGATTTCACCGATTTCCATTAGGTGGGACCAGTTAGTAGGAGTAATATTAACGGAATTTAACTTATATACAACGGGATAACATCTTTTTACATGAGTGGGGCGAGTTGGCATTAGTAAATTCTTCCTGGTTAATAATATATTTATCTAGATATTATCGTTTTCTATTAGGTGGGGCAAGTTGGCAGGAGTAATATTAAGGGATATAACACATTTCACAAGTGGGGCGATTTGGTTATCCAGGTTGGGGCAGTTTTTTTTTAAAGTGGGGCGAGTTAGTGAAAAAGTGGGGCTATTTGCTAATGGGGCGATTTGTCATGGATTCCCTTCAAATATATTCTAATGTGGTTTTTGGCTTCTTCGTGCATAAACAAGCTCATTGCCATTGTTGAATTAATTGTTTTCTTTAAAATAGTCGACAAAATTGCTCTTACAAAATTTCCATTTGGGAGCCTCGAGCTCGATGGGGGAAATACTCTGCAAATACTGACAGTTGGCAGGTATGGTCATCAAAAAAGTTGATGTATTACTACGTACATTTACCATTATGTTACTTGATGTTCTTGCTATACACACAGTACAGAGACTAGTCAATCTTTGTGAACTATTTTTTATGGGAGTCATAGAATATGCATATACAATCAATAATTAAAAATAGTCTATTTATATTGAAAAGGAAAAGTTCTTATATGTCTAAAGAAGAGGGACGAAAGACACCAAAGGGACAGTCAAACTCATAAATTTAAAGCAAACTGACAAGGCCATGGCTAAAAATGCATTTCATGGCGAGGCACAGAAAATATACTGTAAACAGTAGACTATAGATATAGGTGAACTAGGTACAAAAGAACTCTAAATCTTAAATTCTACAAACCACCTCTGTTCTATGGAAGATACTGATATAACTGGACTAGAAATACACACAACCTGTAATTAACTGCCTTTACAGCGCTTTCGCGCTTTGATTATATTATCCTCTTGTAATCAAATAATGTAATCTCATGAAAATAACAAATTTCAAATTTCATAACGAAAGTGAATTTTAAGAAGTGACTTTATCAAATTTTTGTTACATTTATCAAACAAATTAACTTTAACATTTGTAGAGTATTTTGCAAAATCTATATTTCAGTTTAAAATGAAAAATGTTTGGCGTAAATATACACGGTCTATGTACATGATAAAACTGAAGTATTAACTAATTACAGGAAACAACTGAAATACATTTACATAATAGACATTCCGTCTACAACAACCAACAAGTGTCTTAACAACATTTGAAAGTCTTTATAATAGACATTCCGTCTCCAACAATCAACAAGTGTCTTAACAACATTTGAAAGTCTTTATAATATAGACATTCCGTCTCCAACAATCAACAAGTGTTGAACATGTGTACTACGTTTCAAGTTCATTGGACTTCAACTTCATCAAAAACTACCTTGACCAAAAACCTTAACCTGAAACTTGCACTTTCATTTTCTATGTTCAGTGAACCGTGAAATTGGGGTCAAAACTCTAATTTGGCATTAATATTAAAAAGATCATATCATAGGGCACATGTGTACTGAGTTTTAAGTTGAATGAACTTCATCAAAAACTACCTTGACCAAAAACTGGGGTTGTCAACTGAAACGAAAATTTTGACCTTGACCTTTGAACTAGGAAGTGGTACATACATTATGAAACACCCTCTGATATTGGTTAATATACATGTCAAGTATAAACTTTGAAATAAAACAGTTCTCAAAATATAGAGCGGACACGATCTTTACCATAGGACATAGGGGTCAACTGAAACCATTTTTTTTACCTTGACCTTTGACGTAGGAAGTTGTACAAACATTATGACACATCTTATGGTGTTGGTTAATATACATATCAAGTATAAAGCATGAAATTATAACGGTTGTCTAGCTATAGGGCGGACACAATTTGTTACGGACGGACAGACGGATGGACAGACTGAACACTATAGGGCGACCCGTCATTTGGGGGGGCCCTAATAAATCCCCATATTTTATGCACATTGATTCCAATAGATTTCAAACACTGAGATTAAAACTCCAAAATATTGTCCAAAAACATTTGAAGGGATATATGACGAAATGCATAATATATCCATCTGAAAAATAAAACTGAAAACACATGAATAGCTATTTCTTGTTTCACTGACAACTGGACAATACTATATATCAAGGTTTTAAATTTAAAGATTCATTTATTATGTAAAAAAAGTTTAAATTTTCGTACATTTAAAACATGCAGTTAAGCTTAGTTTACTGATTTAGATTTTTGGATCAAAATTAGGTTAATCATCTTTATTGGCAATTTAAAACAATGAAAACCAGTAATATTTTCTTCCCTATCAATTCTATAATAGAATATCCCTTTGTGAAGAAAAACTTCAGGAAACAAGAGGCTCTCACGACCCTGGATCGCTCACCTGTAATTGTTTGCTTAAATCTTTCATTTATGTTTATTTTTGCTTTCAAAATGTATTAATGAGTGGCTTAGAAATTTCATTTAAATGTTCTTTGTATCTGTCATATTTTCTTCAAAAGCCAAAAAAATGCATTTTACCCCTATTTTCCATTTTAGCCATAGTGGCTATGTTTCTTGACGTACAAGGAAATAAAATACAAAATTTATACTAGATATCTAAAACTCATTCAGCCCAAGTTGACTGAAATTGATTCAGCAGTTTCAAAGGAGAAGATTTTTTAAATTACACAAACTAGATGAACAAATTGTGAAAATTTGTCTTTAAAGGGCCAGAACTCCTTAATGGGTCAATTGACAATTTTGCTCATATAAACCTATTTGTAGATCTTATTTTGCTAAATATTTTTGCTGTTTACGGTTATCTCAATCATTAATACAATTTAAGATAATAACCAAAAACTGCAAAATTTCCTTAAAATTACCAATCTAGTGGAAGTAACCCAACAATGGGTTTTTAGATTCATCTAAATAAAAAATTCATTGCTGATAGAACTTGATTTAATAAACAATTTTACCTCACATCAGATTTGCTCTGAATGCTCTAGTGTTTGAGATATAAGCCAAAAACTACATTTTACCCCTATGTTCTATTTTTAGCCATGGCGGCCATGTCTTTTTACGAAAAAAAAACCACAAAGTTTATGTTAAATACCCTAAGGATCATTCAGCTTAAATTTAGTTGGAATCGGTTCAGTAGTTTTAGAGGAGAAGATGTTTTTAAATTCAGAAAACAAATTGTGTAAAATTGTACTTAAAGTGCAATAATTCCTTAAGGGGTCAATTGACAGTTTTGGTCTTATTAACTTATTTGTAGATCTTACTTACTGAACATTTTTGCTGTTCACGGTTTATCTTTATCATTAATAATATTCAAAATAATAACCAAAAACTGCAAAATTTCCTTAAAATTACCAATTTCGTGGCAGCATCGCAACAATGGGTTATCAGATTCATCTGAAAATTTCAGGGCTAATAGAACTTCACCAAATGATTACTTTAACGCCATATCAGATTGCTCTTAATGCTTTGGTTTTTTAGATGTAAGACAAAAACTGCATTTTACCCCTATGTTCTATTTTTAGCCATGGCAGCCATGTTTTTTTGACGAAACAGAAATATTCTGATATCACAGATATATGTCTTGCCTTTTTGTAATTTGATTATGCAAATAGCAATACTTTAACATCTTACATAAGTTATGCAAATATTCAAAATCAATGAACCATGACTGAGGTACATGGCATACCAATCTCCATGTAAATGAGATGTGCCAATGCTAATACAACTGCATACCAAATACCATTGACTTATTATACATCGTTCCCTTTAAACAAACCTTAACACAAACATTAACTTGTAAACTATGTAAAAGTTTCAAAGTCAATGAACCACGAAGAGGGGATGGGGCTATATAATTTCCATTGAAACAGTACTTACAAATGCCAATAAATTTGCATACCAAATATCATTGACTTCACATAAGCAGTTCATCTTAAACTACTCTAATCACAAACTAATACATGTACAATAAGCAAAAGTTTCAAAGTCGATAGACCGTGACTGAGGGGGCAGGGCCCAATATTCTTCATGGAAATGAGATGTGCTAATGCTTATACAAATGAATACAAAATAACATTGGCCTACCACTAATGGTTCCCCTTGAACTGACTTAATCACAAACTAATACATGTTAACTTAGCAAAATTTTCAAAGTCAATAGACCATGCCTAAGAGAGCAGAGCCAAATAATCTCCATGGAAATGAGTTATGCCAATACGTATTCAACTGCATACCAACTATCATTGACCTACCACTAGTGGTTCCCAATAAACTGACCTAATCACAAACTAATACATGTAAAATAAGCAAAAGTTTCAAAGTCGATAGACCATGACTGAGGGAGCAGGGCCAAATATTCTCCATGGAAATGAGATGTGCTAATGCTTAGACAACTGAATACCAATTAACATTGGCCTACCACTAATGGTTCCCCTTGAACTGACCTAATCACAAACTAATACATTTTAACTTAGCAAAATTGTCAAAGTCAATAGACCATGACTGAGGGGGCAGGACCAAATAATCTGCATGGAAATGAGATGTGCCAGTTTTTATACAACTACATATCAAATATGACTGACCAACCACTTGTGGTTCACCATAAACTACACTTAATCACAAACTAATACAGTGTTGACGCCGCTGCCGACGCCAGAAACAGTATACCTATGTCTCGCTTTTTGTTACTCCGTCAAGACGAGACAATAAAACACAAACTTTATTTTATATACCTTAAGGATCATCCAGCTTAAGTTTAGAAGGAATTGGTTCAGTAGTTTCAGAGAAGATGATTTAAATAGTTTACACCAGATAGACGACGACGGACGCCAAGTGATGGCAAAAGCCTTTAAGGTAACAGTTCCTTCGGAACGATGAGATTAAAAGCATGCTGTAAGGTTGGGTAAGGTGAATAAAAAACTGTACATATAGCAGCAAGGTAGACTCAACTCTTATAAGACAAACTGGTGAATTTAAATGTCCCAATTGTATTGTCAATTTGGTTGAATAATAGGCTAAGGTAAACAGCAACACCTATAAAGTCACAGTAAAATACCTTACGTTTTACCGATCATCGGTGTTTACAAGATATAACAGTTATATTCACAATAAAAGATGTAGACAGAAAATGTTCATTATTTTTGTAAAAGATAGTCCTTAATCTAAATACATTTTCCCCAAAAAAGTCATTTTGAACGTTTTGAAAACTAAACAACTGTATCAGTTTAGATACAATTGATCTATACCAGCAATATATATATGCTGAACACAGAAGAATAAAGTGGATCTTGTCCTCAATACATTGTCCACAAACTTTGCATAAACTATGCACTACAGATACACTCAGAAAACGATATTATAGAGCTTAAATCTTTACACTTTCTAAAAAAATATATATAAAGCATGAAACACATACATGTTGGTGCTAAAATCCTCTACACTGCATATACAGATAATATGGACACATTCAAGTTATATACAAATATCTATGAAAGAATATTTATGTAGGTGCAAAAATGTAAACAGTTTACAAACAAATGAAATATAAGATACAATAATTTTAGTGCTAAAATATATCACTACTATGAAACACATTAATTTTGGTGGTTTAATATTAACACTTTCTGACAAATACAGCATGACACTTTATCATGCTGGTGGTAAATACATAAACTTTCTATACAAAACATTTTTAAACGAATACACTGGTTCTTAATTCAAAATAATTTCTCAAAAAAAATGATTAAACAAATCCATGTTGGTGCTAAAGAAATAAAATTTGAAACAATTACATGCTGAAGCTAAGATTTATTCACTTTTTTAACAAATAAAACATGAACATTTTCCCCACTGGTCCTGAAATCAGACTACTTTCTATAAAATTTGAGATGAATAACATTCATGTGATTACTAAACTATAACATGAACGATTGAAATCCGACAACATCAACATATATTTAAGAAGCTATAAATATGATTTATTATAAAAATTGATTTTGGAATAAATTGTCAGCAGCTGGTATCATGTACATGCATATGAATCACATATAAGTTCCACTTGATTTTTGCCTGATTTTAAAATTATACTTTTATATTAATGCATCACCCCTGTAACTTGGGTAACTTTATATCACAGAATAAAGGAACAATTTCTTACCAGTTCTCTTCAAGTTTTCAAGGAGATACAAAATAAAGCAACATTAAATTAGAGGCACTAAAGATCCTGTGTCGATCACCTTAGTCTATGTGCATATTCAACAAAGGACACTCTCCAATATTGTAGACAAGAATAGAATTCATGAGAAAAATCTGTTTTGTTGATCTTGTATTGCTGATCATTTAGCCTGTTTAGTATTTCTCTATCTTCTTTAGTTTTTACTCAAAACACAAAAGAATAAAAAAAATCCTAATTTAATGATGATTGTAACCAAGTGGATTTAATATGGTAAAGTAGTTTCAGAGGAGAAGATTTTTGTAAAAGATTACAAAAATTTTCGAAAAATTGTTAAAAATTGACTAATAAATCCGTAAGCGGTCAACTGACAATTTTGGTCATGCGAAATTACTTGTAGATCTTACTTTGCTGAACATTATTGCTGTTTACAGTTAATCTCTATCTATAATTATACTCAAGATAATAACCAAAAACTGCAAAATTTCCTTAAAATTACCAATTCAGGGGCAGCAACCCAACAACAGGTTGTCTGATTTGTCTGAAAATTTCAGTGCAGATGGATCTAAACCTGATGAACATTTTTACCCTTTGTCAGATTGCTTTAAATGTTTTAGTTTCAGAGATGTAAGCCCAAAACTGTATTTTACCCCTATGTTCTATTTTTAGCCATGTCGGCCATGTTGGTTGGCAGACTAGATACCCCAATGATGATTGTGGCCAAGTTTGGTTAAATTTGGGCCAGTAGTTTCAGAGGAGAAGATTTTTGTAAAAATTAACAATGGACGACAGACGCCAGGTGGCGAAAAAAGTCACTTGGTTTTTTAAAAAGAGTAATCTTGTTTTTATTATTTTCATTGTCAAATTTCAAATTATTTTCTGTTCGACAAGTATAAATCTTTAATAAGCATAAAGAACAACATTCGTACATTTCAATATAAGAGTAACGTGTTCGTCAGATGTATCTTGTTAGCCAGCTCCATTACAAAACGTTTGATTGACATTACAAGAAAAATTTCTTTATATATGTTGACTGTGAAACACTCGTCTGACATGATCCGGCAAAGCGTCCAACTTGTATTTCATGTTCCGGATTTTTGGCCAATTCCCTTCTCACATCTATTAACATCTCTTCTACGTGACATAATTTGTATTTTTGCTTAGCAATAGACAAGAATGCTTGAATGAAGTGTGCGCCATCAGTTTTGTTGCGAAACGAATAATAACCTGTAATGATATGAATATGTTGTAAAATTAAACTGTATTGCTGGTGCAATGCATCAGATTAAATAAAATTCAATAAATAAATTAAAAGAAAAAAAAAAGCCGTGTATTATAGTGAAACAGTGACAATTATGAAGAAAACAAACAATTTTGGACAAATCACCCATTATATGATATC
Organism: Mytilus galloprovincialis; assembly: GCA_037788925.1. Classification (NCBI taxonomy): domain Eukaryota; kingdom Metazoa; phylum Mollusca; class Bivalvia; order Mytilida; family Mytilidae; genus Mytilus; species Mytilus galloprovincialis. The sequence goes on along the minus strand of CM075339.1, from coordinate 76,671,397 downwards.
TCATTAATACAGTGTTTGTGCTTAAAATTAGAAGCGGATGCACATACTATAGTCAATGTCATGCTAAAGTCAATCCGACAATCATTCAGATGAAGATATGAGACAAGAGGGGCAAAAGTACATGTACATCATGCAAGTTTGATTCTGTGCAAGTTTTTTACATTTCTCTCAGACGGTTCAGAAGCAGTTGCAGATACAAAAACAGGACGAAAGACTAAACACGAAAGAAGAAACCAACAAACTGACAGACAAACAACCAAGGTCATTACTATAAACTGCCTGCTTTCAATGTATGGTAACTTTAAACATTACTATAAAAGAGGGACGAAAGATACCAAACGGACAGTCAAAGTCATAAATCTAAAACAAACTGACAACGCCATGGCTAAAAATGAAAAAGACAAACAGACAAACAATAGTATAAATGACACAACATAGAAAACCAAAGAATAAACATCAAGAACCCCACCAAAAACTAGGGGTGATCTCAGGTGCTCCGGAAGGGTAAGCAGATGCTGCTCCACATGTGGCACCCGTCGTGTTGCTTTTGTGATATCAAATCCGGTAAATAGTCTTATTCGGTAGGTCACATTCATGAAAGGAAACGGGATTGTAGTTACGACGTAAGGAACATATCCGATATCATTTGTGAAACGGTTATTCCATAACGGTCAACCAACTGGTGTTGGCGTCCGTAAAATTTACGAAGGGATGATTTCAACTTCACCATTTGAAACTCTTGGTTTAATAGCTTTCTTGTAAGCAGCAACCCTCTATCAAGAAAATCATGATAGGAAATGCAAGCACGGGAATATCGTATCAATTGGGAGATAAACCCTGTATGCAGGTGCTGCTGGAATGTTGCTACTTAGAAATGGAAAGTTCACAATTGGAAAGCTTAAATCATCTCTTTTGTCGTAAAGTTTTGTTTTCAACCGGCACTCATAAAATCAGCCTCATAATAATAAAGAAATAAGTCGGCAAGTAGAGGGGCACAGTTTGTTCCTATTGGAGTGCCGACAGTCCGTTGAAAAACATGTCCTCCGAACCTAACAAATATGTTGTGAATCAAAAAATCAAGCATCTTGATAATATCAGTTTCAGAAAATTTTTTGTTTGAATCAGAGTGATCCTTTACAAAGTAGGATTTATTCCTTTCTAAGGCAAGATACTTGTATCTACGTTGGCCATTATTTTTTATGAAGCAAAGCAATACCAACTCTTTCAATTTTTCTTTTAGTTTGGAATGTGGAATACTTGTATAAAGAGTAGAAAAGTCAAATGTTTTAATACTGTTACAAGATGAAAGAGAGTTAGATTGTATGTACTCTAAAAGATCTTTGGACTTTTTAAGTATCCACATCTGATTCACGCCCCCTCTATAATAGGCAGTTTCACAATAACTTTGAAGCCCGTCTTTGATTGCTGATAAAATAGATGTTAATAATTGAGAAAGAGGTTTCGTGAAGCCCTTTGAAGACCCAGCAATATACTGTTGTTTGTAAGGACACTTATGTAGTTTAGGTATCCAATACAGTGATGGAAGATCCAGTTCCTCATCTTTGGTTGAAATTCGTAAGGAACAAAGAACACACCTATGATTATCCAGGATTTCCTCTTTGGTAAGTGTCGTGAGGGTATCTGTTAAGTTGCCAAGTGAATTGTCAATACCCATAATTCGTTTATCAAGCAATTAATGTAATGACTTTTACACACAAAAACGATGTTATTGGGGGCTTTGTCTGCGGGGACAACAACATATTTATAAACTGCCTGCTTTCAATGTATGGTAACTATGAACATTACTTTAAACTGCGTGTTTTCATTGTATGGCAACTATGAACAGACACTGTCTCATTGTTTACCACAAAATCATCTCTATGTGACAATCTGAAACGTCTTAAGTTTCTAATTATTTGATATGTAGCCGCTAGGGGAACATTTTACAAAACTAGCTAACCAGAATGAAAGATTACCACCAAATCTGCATAAGATGAACATTTGTTTAATATAGTCATTTATATAGATTAGACCATTGGTTTCCCGTTTGAATTGTTTTACACTAGTAATTTTGGGGCCCTTTATAGCTTGTTGTTCGGTGTGAGCCAAGGCTCTTGTTGAAGGCGGTACTTTGACCTATAATGGTTTACTTTTTAAATTGTTATTTGGATGGAGAGTTGTCTCATTGGCACTCACACCACATCTTCCTATATCTATTTGCATATTAATGTCACAAATAGCAACATGTGAAAATTTTCTTATCAATTTTAAACGAAATGATCAACATTTGTAGAGAACCTTTCATTTTATTTTGGTAAAATTTAACACAGGAGTCTATCAAAAAAGATAGTAAATGTAACACACACTCATAAATCTGGGTTGCACTCAATGTTTCTTAGAAATATTGTGCTCAAGGCAACTTTATGATCATTGTTTATTAAATAATGTTTTTGTGCAGTTTGGTATTGACACAATAATAAGCTAAAGTGATTTCCTGCTGCTCTATAATCATTGGACATTGTATAGGTGTGAAATTGTCCGTTTTGCTGTGCTCTCATTTTATTCTACACACAAAAGTCATGTGATAAAGTGAAAACAATTAATGCAATATTTGGATCAATACAACACTTCTTACATGAAACCTTTGATTTAAAGGATGATGTCTATACTATATATTGGCTAAGGTGGTCAAAATAGAAAATTGAGGTTGAATTTTTAAAAAAATCATATAATTTGCTTGAGTCCCTTGTTTGATAATTAGAATAAAGATGTGATGCAACTTTTGTCAACCTTCTTATTAAATCTAAATCTATCTCGGATCGCTCCTATTGCGACTTTTCAACTTACAGAGAATATATCTTTAAGAACGGTCTACCAATTATTATTCCGGTAAAACATTTTATTAATATTTTACCTTGCAGTTGTAGAAAGTAAAATCTTACCTGGGGTTGTTGCATGTGCTACTAGAATGTCAGCTTCTGTTGGCACTTTATTCACTAGGGCATCGTTACTGTCTATTCCTATGGATCCGGATGGCTCATCACTGTCAGGAACCACAACCTTGATTTGTTTTTGTTGTCCACGACAGGATTGAAAGAGAAATAGCTTTGGTTTACCTAAAATTGAACTCAACAGCATAAATAACCAACAGAAGATAGTAGACTAACTAGGCAACACAAAATAAGCTTTACAAATCAGTATGGGACAGACATAAAAGAAAGAAGCATACATAAAAATTAAAGTTTCTCACTACCTTTTTGCCCAAAACATAGAAAAGGAAAACAAAATCTTCATATGCAGGTGCTGCTGGAATGTTGCTACTTAGAAATGGAAAGTTCACAATTGGAAAGCTGAAATCATCTCTTTTGTCGTAAAGTTTTGTTTTCTTCATCTTCATGTAAGGACAATCACTCCTATCAAGGGTCTACAAACAATTTCAACAAAAAAAATATTTATTTGGATATCTTGTCTTGTTGATCATTTTTTGCAATTAAAATTGTTTATCTATCATTTATAGTTGTTCATGTTTGGTTTCATTTGGCCAAATAGTTCCAGGCAAGAAGTTTTTTGTAAAAACTAACAGATTACGACGGGTAAAAAACTGTAGACAACGGACAAGTGGTGAGAAAGCTCACTTGACCGTTTGGAAAGGTAAGTTAAACTAGAGGCTCCCAAGAGCCTGTGTCGCTCACCTGATTCTACTTTGGTTTTGGAAATCATGTATAAATATATTAAAATCATAACAGATACCCTAATAATGATTGAGGCCAAATTTTGTTTAATATTGGCCTTGTAATTTAATTAAAAGCAGAAGACTTTTGTAAAGTTTACAGAAACGACCAATAAATTCATTGAAATTGTAGAAAATTACTTTATAAGGACAATGACAAATCAGCTACAAAGTAACAACACTTGGTCAGCACCTCAAAAGAAACATTCATACCATGTTTGGTTTCAATCCATTAAGCGGTTTTCTAGTAAACGACATTTGTATATTTTTCCCATAGGGTCCTTTGTTAAACTAAGGCCCCTGTTGGCAGCCATCTTGGATGATGGATTTGCTACAAACTAACAACACTTGGTCAGCACCTCATAAGGAACATCAATGCCATGTTTGGTTTCATTCCAATCAGTGGTTTATCAAAAGAAGACACTTGTATGTATTTCCCATAGGTCCTTTGTTAAACTAAGTCCCCTGTTTGAAGCCATCTTGGATGATTGATTGGCTACAAACTAACTACACTTAGACAGCATTTCATTAAGAACATTCATGCCATGTTTGGTTTGATTCCATTCAGTGGTTCTCTAAAAGAAGACATTTAAAATTGAGAATGGAAATGGGGAATGTGTCAAAGAGACAACAACCCGACCATAAAACAGACAACAGCAGAAGGTCACCAATAGGTCTTCAATGCAGCGAGAAATTCACGCACCCGGAGGCGTCCTTCAGCTGGCCCCTAAATAAATATATATACTAGTTCAAGGATAATGAACGCCATACTAAACTCCAAATTATACACAAGAAACTAAAGTTGAAAATAATACAAGACTAACAAAGGCCAGAGGCTCCTGACTTGGGACAGGCGCAAAACTGCGGGATTAAACATGTCTTTATCATATGAATATCAGGCACAATCCCTCCCCCCCCCCCCCCCCCCCGTCTGGTGGCCATCTTGGATGATTAATCGCCTACAAAGTTACTTGGTCAGCACCTCATAAGGAACGTTCATACATTGTTTAATTTCATTCGATTTAGTGGTTCTCTTAAAGAAGACATTTGAATATATTTCCCATAGGGTCCTATGTTAAACTAAGTGCCCAGCTGGCGGCCATCTTAAATGATGATGGTTTCCCTACTAAGTTACAACACTTGGTCAGCACCTCATAAGGAACATTTATGCCATGTTTGGTTTCATTGCATTCAGTGGTTCTCTAAAAGAAGACGTTTGTATATATTGTCCATAGAATCCTATGTAAAACGAAGTCCCCAGCTGGTGGCCATCTTGGATGACGGATCAGCTACAAAGTAACAACACTTGGTCAACACCTCATAAGGAACATTCATGCGATGTTTGCATTCATTCCATTCAGTGGTTCTCGAGAAGAAGTCCAAAATGTAAAAAGTTAACTATAGGACGACGAAGACGGAAGATGGACGCCCAGAGATGAGAAAAGCTCACCTGGCCCAAAGGGGCCAGGTGAGCCGAACATATCAACAAAAAAAGATCAACAATTAAGAGAAATTTAATGAGGCATTATACAGTCGAACCTCGTTTGGTCAAAATCGGTTGCCGGGTTGGGTCGAAAACTCGGATGAGTCGAAGTAATTTCTCGGTCCTAGTAACATCCCCGTTGATCAATGTATATCTACCTCTGATGAGTGGAACTCGGTTGATTCGAATACACGGTTAAGTGGAGTAAACTGTATAGTCCCATCAATTTAAAATCAATGTAAACTGACCCTGATGTCTCGAAGTTCAAAAGACTTTAGTAAGAAATTTCAAAAGATGCAGACTTTATGATAACATGATAGCAATTCAAATCAGATGTATTTCTTATGCAATCTAATTATTATCATAAGAGATTAAAGCTGTGTAAACATATTTGTTTGTATAACAGTTAAAATGACATATGTATGGTGACCGGTAATTCACACCTTTGTTGAACGTTCAAGAGTAGCTTAAGTGTTTTGAACATATTTCTTCTTACATAAAAAAACGAAACGAATTTGAATGCCCAAAGCCGAGTATTTACTGTCATAGATTTCTAAATTAAATAGTAAAAGGAACAAGGAATGATGTAAGGTAATATTTTTTTCTCTTACACGAAAGGAGACCGTTTCGTTTTCATATAAACTTCGGCCCTGTAAATTCACCTACAATATTTATTTTTCGTCTGTCGTTTTGCACTTATTTCAAATGTTTACAATCTTGTGAAGCCATAAATTGACCTCAAGTTGATACCATCTACATTAATATGAGGCAGGCATTACCTGTAAATGGGGACGGAATTATTTTTTTGTAACTTAAATATTTGTTAAAAAAAAAAGAAACGGAAATACCGTAACGTTTCCGATTTTGGTTCTGTTGTTAGGGATTTAATTTGTGACGTTATTTAAGTTATGACGTCATATGCAATGTAAACAAAGAAACGCTATCATCAGGTAACGTTTTTTCATATCAAGGAGTTATTAAAAATGAAATTGGTATTGTTTTTCTTCCTATTTATACTAGACTGATAAATATATATTTTACTCAAAGATTCATACAAACAAAACCGGAAAAAGAAAGAACATTGTAGATTTCTGCGCAGGTCCGGGTTTTCAAAAAAGGCGACAAAAAAAGATTTGAACGATTTTGAGTTCATTAGTACAATGAAAAATTCGGGAAATTTTCCCAAATTTTTTTTTTATTGAATTTTCTACTGTTAATGGGGACTTCGTCCCCATATTAAGTCTCAGATGGACAGTGTTGCCTCATCTGCAATCATACCACAGCTGCCAATTTTACATTGTATATAGAACTGTCCACTAAGCTGGACTTTTATCACTACAGAAGTGAATTGAGGTTTGAATATGTTAGTGACTGAAGTACAGCATTCAATAAGGTTGATAATATAAATTTGCACCCTTTCTAACGTTTGATACGAAGTTTTCTTAGATGTATGTAGTCCTTTAAATATCATTTATAGTTTAAATAGCTATGTTTCTGGACAAGATATTGAGTTCATTTTATAGAATTTATACATGATTCGAAATTGAGGAAACTCCATATTGGAATAGCAACTGATAAGTGCATATAATCACGAAAGTAAGTTGAAAAAGTATGTTTCATAAATATAAAATTTGTAAAGGGTTCCGTTTAACCCGTAAGACTTTATAATTCCTGCAATCTAAGGGGAAGCTGCTTTGACAGGGTCTGTTCGGCAAAAATGTTGAAGTGGAAAGGGGCTTAGCTAAAAATAACTCGATCAATGCACGTTTACATATTTGAATCTAACTGTACAAAGTTTCAGTATTATTGTTATACTTTTTCATGTAGATGCAATAAACCATTGATTGGAATGAAAAGATTGGTTCTAAAAGGTGGAAGCAGCATAATTCTGTGTAAAATAAACAGATTAAAAATGTGTGATCTTTTATTCTACAGTCAGTTTGAAGTGTAACAAGCAAAACATAAAGAATTTGTCCCTAACAGCCGGACGGACAGACAGGGTGATTCCTTTTTACCAAAAACTCTGTTTGCAGAGGGTATGCATATTGTTTAATATAGAATGGAAAATGGAAACGGGGAATGTGTCAAAGAGACAAAAACCCGACCAAAGAGCAGAAAACAGCCCGAAGCCACCATGGGTCTATAAAGCAGCAAGGAAATTTTGCACCCAAAGTGGGCTTTATATGGTGCCTAAACTGTAATGTATACTAGGTCAGCTAAATAGACGCCACGCTGAACTCTGAAACTTAATAAATGAACTAAAATAAAATATGGAGAAATGTGTCTAAGGGCCACAGATGCCCTCGCTTGTAAATATGTATTAGTCAATGTACTAATTATTGACATTTTCTTTTCTTTTAAAGTTAAAGACATATATTTCTAAATAATGTCAATAGAAATTGCTTGCAATCTTAAGTGCTCTCATTGTTCAATAACAAATAACAAATAGTAATTATGGGTGTGTTTGTTTTTTTGTTCTTTTACGCCACCAAATTTCGAAACATATCTGTGTCTTGTGGTAATAAACATTGTGTATAAGTTTCAAAATATTTCGTTGAGGCTAAGCTTAGTTTGAGAACGGAAACGAAAAGTTCAGCAATTTTTCCATTTGTAAAGAAGCATAACTCTAGAGCGGTTAAAATGACGCCATCGAAATTAAAACTTGATCTGTGTTTTGTGGTAATAAGCATTGTGTATAAGTTTCATAACATTTGGTTGAACTTTTTAAAAAAATATTTGATAAACACTTATGATTGAAATTGTCCAAGAAATTGCAGTTATATATCTTTGCTCTAAATTTGATCAAAATCTAGCAACGATTTTATATGCGAGAGCTCTTACAATACAAATTCCCATAAAATTTATATTTCCAAGGGCTTTGATATGAATTTGATCAAAATCTGGCCAAAATTGTATATATGCAAGAGCACTTACAATAGAAATTTCCATATAATTCATATTTCTAAGGGGCATAACTCTTTTAAAAATAGGTGAATGGCACTGATTTTTAAACTCGTCCAAGACATTGCTGATATAAACCTACAATATAAGTTTCATAAAAATCTGGAAAGAATTGTACACATCAGAGCGCTAACAACGCAATTTTCCATATAATTAATATTTCCAAGGGGCATAACTCTTTTAGATATAGTATATCGGCACTGATTTTCGAATTGTCCAAGACATTGCTGATATAAACCTACAATATAAAAATCTGCGAGAATGGTTCACATGAGAGCACAAACGATGCAATTGTCCAAATAAATAATGTTTCCAAGGGGCACAACTCTTTTAAAAATAATTCATCTCCACTGTTTCTTATCAAGACACTGCTAATATGATATAGGTTTCATAATCAAAGCATCGTCGATGTTGTGGTTCAGTCAATTTTGAGGCTAGTCGGACATTTTTTCTGAACTCATTTTCATTTTTTTCCCAATAGAGAATCAAATTATTTTGATATTTTAATTTTAGACAGTGTCAGATTTTTAAACATCTTCTGTTTTTAAAAATATTTGCAATTTAACGATTTTTATTAAATGCCAATATTAATAATTGGCTTAAAAATTTCCAGAAAGAGGCATTAGAAATGCACTTTCTCAACAACAATTATCAAACAAATAAATAACTAGTTTTATTTCATTCGTGAACTTTCTTCATTAAGAAAAAAATGGCATTTCCTATATTTAAAAATATATGTACAAATACATGTACCTAATGCTGAGATATTTCCAATTATTACATTGGTTGCAATGAATAACATTGATATGGCAGTGAAATAAAAACCGATAACTTTCACATGTGAAATAAACGTGGTTATTTCACTCCTCTGACATCATACAACAATAGGCGTTGTCAAGACGTCGATTACGTCGGATCAAAACAAATTGAGAATGCGTAGAAAAATATATAGTTTCTTACTTTTTCTACTTTAATTAAAAAAAAAAAAAAGCCATTTGCCAATGTAATAAAAAGAATAACTAATCAAAGAATTCAAATATCGAAAATTATTCCACTCGTGACCGAACATCACTGATAATTAACACATGCGGTACGCTCATTCTTGATTGTGTTGTTCGTCACTTGTTGAATATTTTTCTCTATTTGAATTCTTCGATTAGGTATTCTATAATTACTGTTAAATAGCAGTAATATGGTGAATAAACAAACAAATTTTATTGCAGAAAATGCCCAGGTAGGAGTTAAGCAATTTTTCAACAAACTATTGAAAATAGTATCTTAAATAAGGCTTAAATATTGACTTGTGTCAGATGATTTTGACACTGATTTTACAAGTAAAATAAAATCTGTTTGCATTAAAGTGGATTTGATTCCTTTTAATACTAACACTTTTGAACGAATTGTTTGGAAATCATGAAAGTTGATAATCATACTTGTATCAAAACGGAATTATTAGCATTTCAAAAAAGTGTGGGAATCAATTTTAATATCAACACACATCTAGTACCAAATAAACTCATCATAGATACCAGAATTGAAATTTTGTATTTGCGGTAGACGCGCATTTTGTCTACAAAAGACTCAACAGTGACGCTCGAATAAAAAAAATAAAGTATGCAATGAAGAGCATTGAGGACAAAAAATTTCTAAAAGGTTTGCCAAATACAGCTATGGTAATTTATTCCTGAGGTAGAATAGCTTAGTATTTAAAAAATTCAAAGTTTTGTAAACAGTTAATTTATAATTATGATCAACATTATATTCAATAACTTACACAAATTTAGATACTGACTAAATACTTTTATAATTATAATCAACTTCTTTATATCACTTTTTCACATTAATTAATGAATGGCACTTCAATATAAGACTAGCTGTTCAACAACTCTTTTTATAATTTAAAGGGCAAATAACATGTCAAAAGTTGGCAGTAGATGAAATCACATAGATCCAGCATGGCTGAATAAACAAGCTGGATTCAGCTCTAAATTTGGATTGTGATTAAATAGTTGACACAGCATAGGTTTCTGACACAGAATGGATGTGTTCTAATGAACTTAAAATTTTTGTTTTCTCTTACAGCAATTCACTATGCTGTTGAATATTAATCCTCTCAAAAAAATGTGTGAAGAAATTTTCTTTTTATTTATTAAATTTCAAATGAGAAAATTGAATTTTTTTAATCACATCCCCCTTTCCCTTATTCCAAAACTAATCTCAATTAAAATTTCTAATGGAGTTTGCAACAATAACTACTCATTTAAATACATCATAAAATATTAAGATGTAAAAAAACTGCTTGTTATCACTGAATGGTAAAGATTATTTTAATTTATCAGTTGGTAGTAAAAAGTGAATATACATTGTATATTGTATATAACAAAGATTTAAGTTGATTCTGGACAAAGAAAGATAACTCCAATTAAAAAAAAATCTTGCAATTGCACAATATTGTGCAATTAGATATTTCTTGCTTACTATTCTGGACAAAAAAAGATAACTCTAATTAAAAAAAAATTGCTCTTTCACAATATTGTGTGATTAGATATTTCTTGCCATTGCCCAATACTGTGCAATTGAAAAGACTTGCTATTGCACAATACTTAATATAATAATTTTAGATCCTGATTTGGACCAACTTGAAAACTGGGCCAATAATCAAAAATCTAAGTACATGTTTGGATTCAGCATATCTAAGAACCCCAAGATTTCAATTTTTGTTAAAATCAAACTAAGTTTAATTTTGGACCCTTTGGACTTTAATGTAGACCAATTTGAAAACAAGACCAAAAATGAAGAATCTACATACACAGTTAGATTTGGCATATCAAAGAACCCTATTTATTCCATTTTTGATGAAATCAAACAAAGTTTAATTTTGGACCCCGATTTGGACCAACTTCAAAACTGGGCCAATAATCAAAAATCTAAGTTCATTTTTAGATTCAGCATATCAAAGAACCCCAAGGATTCAATTTTTGTCAAAATCAAACTAAGTTTAATTTTGGACCCTTTGGACCTTAATGTAGACCAATTTGAAAACGAGACCAAAAATTAAGAATCTACATACACAGTTAGATTCGGCATATCAAAGAACCCCAATTATTCAATTTTGATGAAATCAAACAAAGTTTAATTTTGGACCATTTGGGCCCCTTATTCCTAAACTGTTGGGACCAAAATTCCGAAAATCAATACCAACCTTCCTTTTATGGTCATAAACCTTGAGTTTAAATTTCATAGATTTCTATTTACTTACGTTATGGTGCGAAAACCAAGAAAAATGCTTTTTTGAGTCCCTTTTTGGCCCCTAATTCCTACCCTGTTGGGAACTAAACTCCCAAAATCAATACCAACCTTCCTTTTGTGGTCATAAACATTGTGTGTAAATTTCATTGATTTCTATTTACTTAAACTAAAGTTATTGTGCGAAAACCAAGAATAATGCTTATTTGGGCCCTTTTTTGGCCCCTAATTCCTAAAATATTGAAACCAAAACTCCCAAAATCAATCCCAACCTTTCTTTTGTCGTCATAAACCTTGTGTCAAAATTTCATAGATTTTTATTAACTTAAACTACAGTTTTAGTGCGAAAACCAAGAAAATGCTTATTTGGGCCCTTTTTGGCCCCTAATCCTAAAATGTTGGGATCAAAACTCCCAAAATCAATACCAACCTTTCTTTTGTGGTCATAAACCTTGTGTTAAAATTTCATGGATTTCAATTCACTTTTACTAAAGTTAGAGTGCGAAAACTAAAAGTATTCGGACGACGACGACGCAGACAACGACGCCAACATGATAGCAATATACGACGAAAATTTTGCGGTCGTATAAAAATCTAGCTTTTGCACAATACTTAGTTGAGGATGTACACCTCTGAGGAGCCAAAAATTTCTAGAATTAAACTTTTTTTCTTAACCTGATTTTTTGGGTTTTAAGACTGTAACAAAATAATTGGTGAAGAAAAAATCATATGGTGGTGCACTTCTTTTTTTGCTACGTTCCTTTGAAAATGCCCAATTTTGATGATTTCCCCATTTTTCAGCGATTTTTACCTATTTTTGGGCTATTATCGGGAAAAAAATCACAGTTCCACAATTAATTTTTTTTCATACTTTCTATAAAGATGAAGTGGACCAATCTGAATAAATTTTACTTAAAAAACTATAGGTAGGTGTTAATATAAGAAAGTTTTGTCATATTTTGACGCGTTTTAGTGTAAAATTTACCATGCTGTCAATTTTGTATTTTTGTGATTTTTTTCAGTTTTAAAGACAAAATTGCATATTATTTCAACTTTTTTGTTTTAAATGATTGAAAAAATGTATATCTAAGAAGTTTGAAAAGACCAAAATGATTTGGGATGTACATGATTCTTGTAAAATCATTTTTTGTATCCCTAACCCATTTTCTCAAAATTTTGGCTAAAAATACCGACTTGATTGGCTGAAAATTTGAAAACTTGATTACTCAAAAACCATTCATTGTAAATACACAATTTTTTTTCCAGAGTTATGTTTGAATATAATATTTTAAAAATTCATTGATATTTTCCACTTGTATCACATGTTTTGGAAATAATTCAAGAATGAGATTTCAACGAGACTGAGTGAGACTGAACAGTCAGAAGAATACATCCTTAATCAGTTATATATATAGATTAATACATGGCCTATTCCATATCGGCCCGGTACAGAGTAGAGGTGCTGATATGGGTCGAGGGATGATACCGGAGCCGACATGGAAAAGACCATGTATTAATCTCTTTATCATATACTCAAAAATGAAGAAGATTAACACCGGAAGCTGATATGGATTTTCTGCTCAGGCCTATACGGTCATATCAGACCGGATGTGCAAATACGGCTTGTTTCTTCAAGTTGTTACACATATGCAAAAAGCAAATTATAAAAGTATATGATAAAATAATGTACACACCTTGTTTGGTTTGTATCTACTGCCATATCAGTATTTGTTGCTTTAATATATAAATCAGAAATAATCAATGGAAAACTTTTGGGGAACACCCCTCCCCCCTTTTTTCTTTTTTAAATTATAAACTTTGAAAAATCTTGAAGTAAAAAAGTATGAACCCCCCAAAAAAATTGAAACACCTCTCAAATAATTTTAAATTTTGAAAAATCTTGAAGAAAAACGTATGAACCCCCCAAAAAAAATTGAAACCCCCCCCCCAATTTTGTTGTTGAAATTTCAAAATTTTTAAAGAAAAATAAATGGGGAATGTGTCCAAGGGATACAGATGATGATCCCGCTTGCATGTTATTTAAAGTTATAAAGGGACATAACTGACAAATGGTAAAAATTACGCTACCAAATTTGTTTATTTGTAAAGGGGCATAACTCTAGAATGGTTATAGTGACGCCACAAAAATTCAAACTGGATCTGTGTTCTGTGGTAATAAGCATTGTGTATAAGTGTTTCGCGGCGGGGGCATTAAAATATGAAGCCCCAAAATTAAAAAAAAAAAAAATCCCCAACCACAAACTTTTTCGGCAAGATTTTCGAACTTGTCTGAGACATAACTGATATGAATCTATGACATAAGTTTTATAAAATTTGGCCTGAATTGTACTCGTGAGAACCCTGATAAGAATTGGCGGTTTGGCAGACGGTGAGACAGACAGTTGAACGAACCCCGAGTATTTTTATGTCCAACGCAAGACACACAAGACTAACAACGGCTAGATGTTTCTGACTTGGGACTGGTTCAAAAAAGCAGCTGGTTTACACATGTTTTATGAGTTTCCATACAATTGAACTTAAAATAAAGGAAGAACAAAACTTTACCACTATAGAGACTATTTCAGATTCCCTGGTGTGAACTTCACATTTCAATGTAACAACATCCCAGCAGCACTTGCATATAGAGTATATAGCCCCCAGTTGATAAGATTTTCCAGAGCTTGTGATTGTTGTTATGATTTCCTTGAGTGAGGGTTGCTGATAACAATGAAGCTATTAACCTAAGGGTTCCAAATAGAAAGTTTCAGTATTCCCGTCAAAAATTTTACAGATGCCGTCACCAGTTTATTGGCCGTAGTAGATTATCTATGACACAGATGACAATGGATATGATCCAACTATATCCACAATTCTATCCTCTTCACTTTTAATGTAACAACACAGAATGAGATTTATCACCAAATGTGTAACAAGATGGGTGCAACATTTAGAGCAGGATCTGCCTACCCATCTGAAGAGCAACTGAGACCTTCTCTATTTTATGTGAGGTTCCTGTTCAACATTTAGCAGTTTGTTTCATTGCTTAGCATGTTCGAGACATGTTGTCAACATTTAGCAGTTTGTTTTAAGGCCACACCAATTTGATTCCTTGTTCGACGGACCCGCCCGCACCTATTTTTTTCAAAACAGATTTTTTTTATTTTTTTTATATTCCCGCTTCCCGCATCTGGAAATGTAATCATGTCCATTTCCCGCACCGTTTTTTTGTAAATATTATAAAAAGATATCAACATTTGTTTTTAAAATCACAGTCTAACCTGTATATAATGATTTTAAACATAAAAGCACCCCACCACACTGTGTAAATATGTGTAAATATCTGTGAGAATATTTGTTTCAGCTATTGATCTAAAGTGGGAGTGCTCCGATATAAATTTATAACACGAAAATACCTGTAAAGAACAAAAAATTGGTTTCTTTCCCCCTTACTTATATTCCCTTTAGAAATAATGTTCGTTGTTAGAATAAAGTACAAAGAACTTCTGAAGGATTTGCCTTCAACTGCAATTATATTGTATGCTGGCGAAACAAAACTATCCATAGCCGCTGCATGTTTATGCACCAATCCTGATGGATTCAGGAGCCTGTCGTTCAGAAGTTATCGTTTGTTAATGTTGTTCATTGGTATTTTCCCGTTCAGCGTTTGGATTTATAAATTAGATTGTTGGTTTTCCTGTTCGAATTGTGTCGCTAATAATTTTGAGGTCCTCTATAGCTTGCTGTTTGGTCTGTATCAAAGCCCTGTGTAAAAGGCTGTACTTTGACCTGTGTTTGTTATTATCAGGTTGAGAACAACCCTCTCTCAGACAAGGGGTCATTTTACTGATGTAGAAAAGAAAATAGAAATACCAAGGATTTGTATAGTTCTTCTATACAAAACCTTTGAAAACTTAGAATTTTGTACTCAAAAAGAGGAGAGTTACATCATATTTTAAACAAATTTTTCTAAAAGGGGGTCCACTTATTTTGAATAATATTAAACTGTTAAAGTAAATGTGTTAATTTAACATGGTTAAAGTCCAGGAATATTACAAAATTCTTGGACATGTTTTGACCATTTAATACCAGATAGATATATAGTTCTTTGAGAAAATATGAGCCCTTTTGTGCAAACAAATATATTATAACTTATATTGATCCCTCATAAAACATGTAAAAGGGATATTTATAACATTAAGGGGTTGCCCCAAACTGATTTTGACTTGGATGGAGAATTGTCTCATTGTCAGTCACACATACATAGACCAGATTTAATTATTTCTTGGTGAACAGGGAAAAAATACTTCAGAAATAAAAGAAATGTCAAAGTACAAGTGATAAATCAAGTTTTAATATTGTGAAAACCTACTATTTTATGTTTACAAAAAAAAATTATAATCGCTCGCCTTTACTTTTCAAGCTTCGCCTCAAAAATTTGCAAATTAAATATTTTTTTATTAAAATTTTCAAATCGCTCGCTCGCCCCAAATTTTGGAGTCCAAAAATCCGTAGAACAAGAAATTAAATTGGTGTGGCCTAAGTACAAGGATTTATCAATTGAACATGCAAAACAGAGACAGTTTGATGTTAGAGCCAATGTGGCTCTTAATGTTGTGTTATCCTTTAAAACATACCATTAAATTTGCCCCCTTCCTTGTTTTTGAATGGTTCTGTTATTTCATGCTCAGTAATCATTCCATTTTCCTCTTTTGTAGAAATTCCTTTCTGAAATAAAAATGTGAACATTTTACTGTCTTGTTTATATATGAAGAATATCTTTTAATTACATCAGACAAGTTTAAAAATTCTTGCTAATTGCTAATAATATACATTGATATAAGCTGTCTAGTTGTGCAATTAATAAATGATGCATTCTTCAAAGTTATGCTGTGTTGTTGGATAGATGTCTCTGATTCATGTATACTCATTAGACGATTATGTAAAATATTTTTAACATCCATACTAAATTATGTTCTTTCTTTGTTTGTTTCGACAATAAATTGTCAGAGATATGAAAAGATTATTTAAAAAGGAAAGTAAGAATACTTGAAAACAAAAAGGTAGAGCAAATCAAACGTACCAACTGTTCTAATTGGAGGAAGTAATTGGTCACCATATAGAGGAAATAAAAAGCTTGAAAATTTGGAAATGTTTTGCTTGAAAAAAAAAAAGTAAAATTTCAAAAATACCGAACTCTGCGGATAATTCAAAATGGAAAGTTCCTTATCAAATTGCAAAATAGAAAGCTCAAATATATCAAGCAAATGGAAAACAACAATTGTCATATTCCTGACTTAGTACACGCATATCTTTATGAAGAAAATAGTGGATTCAACTTGGTTCTATTGTTAGCTTAACCTCTCACTTGCATGTGACACTAAATAAACTGTTGACACAGAGATATGTCTCGCCTGTGTCCGCATAAAATTCATATACAATCTGATGGACAGCACCATTGTTTATTAATTCAAAGTCATTGGACCATGCTAAAGTGGGCAGAAAACTTAACATTAAAAATTGCTAATTAATTCTAAGCAACTAGACCATGACCTAGGGAACTAGAAGAAAACTTAACAATGTTTTACATTGCTGTCATCGTCACTGTTGCAGGATAAACAGTCCCTATGTCTTGCTTTGCATGCTTTACATCAATGGCAAAACAAATAAACAGCTGCACCATAAGTGCATGATACGCCTGTCACTTTTTCAAAGAATAAAGTTCAATGACTTCAGAATGTCATATCAGAAAGTTATAAAAAACCAAAGCGAGGTTATTTGAATAGATATAAACCAGTCACCAAAGTTTCATGAAAACTCCTCAAAGCACTTTAAAGATATTGTCTGAAAACTGGAAAATCACCCCTTTTTATGAATAAAATCCAGTAACGCGGAAACGTAAGATTTAAAATTTATAAAAATTGAAAGGGAGCTTGCGTAAATATATATAGACAATTAATTCACCAGTTTTAAGAAAACTGCTGAAAGCATTTTTGAGTTATTGTCCAAAAACTGGAAAGTTATTTATTACCCTGCATGAAACTCAGAAACGTAAATCTAAAATTAATTAAAATTGAAATGGAGCTCATGTCAATAAATATAAACAGTTCACCAAAGTTTCTTGCAATTTGGTGAAAGCATTTTTGAGTTATTGTTCGAAAACTGTAAAACCCCACTTTTTTAAAGAATAAAACCCTATAAATCGGAAACTTCAAATCTAAAATTTATAAAAATCGAAAGGTAGCTCGTGTCGATATATATAAACAATTCACAAAAGTTTCATGCATATTGGTAGAAGCATTTTTGAGTTATTGTCCGACATATTGACAACGAACGGACAAACGGACGGACACACAGACAACAACATACCATATTACGTTCCGTATAAGGCAAAACAGCAATTAGACAGTTCATATAATCAAATCAGTTAATGTTAGTAATATTAACTGAACAAAAAAAAATTACTGCACCAGGTTCAATTTCGACAATCAATGGTAAATTATGTTGACGTATCATGTGATATAACTGAATGAACTAACTCAAAGGCGAGACAAAATATTCCATGATGAAGTCATGCCGTGAAAATTTGAAAATCATTATCATTTGATTTTCAACCCCAAAATTGAAGGAAAATTATGTTATATTTTCACATCGCTTTTTTTGTGATTTGTTAACAAAATGTGCAGGTTAAATTTTTACTGTGTATAAATTTCCTGAATGGGGAGATACACAACGAAAAAATACGATATTGCATTGTTTAAGATATTAACAGCATAAACTTCACTGAGTGTCATATAAATTGAATACAAATACTACAAACTAAATAACACATAATTCAGGTTTTTTAACTGAAATGTCGCTAATTGCTGTGTTGTCAAAATGTATGCCAGGTATGATAATTATCTAAAACAGAGATCCTAATTAAATATCTGTTTATTTTATTGCGAAAAATGGGACAGGGTTATCATCCCAATATTTTAAACTCGCATTTTGGTGAAATTTTTTATATGAATTAAACAGGATTTTTCTCAAAATTTTAAAAATTTAAATCGCATCTTAGTCTAAAATGACAAAATCGCAATAATTTCTGAATGTACAGTATACACTTGTTATCTGTTGATCACCACCAAAGATGATATTATATAAAGTTAATTCACCCGTAGGGTGAAAAGAGTTTACATATCAGTTTTGTGTATACTTGATAATTAATCATGACGATGATGTTAATAGTATAAGGTATGAAACGTTAAAATAGAGATACATATTGGTATTATATATATGCAGAAAAATGTACGTGGGTCAAATTTTTCAGTTCATCAGATACCGTAAACAAAACGCGAAAATCCCAGATATACAGTATATCACACAACACTATTTATTTATAAAATATGATTTGAAATAGTAATGTAAAACTGTTTTATCTCTGTTTCTTCATGTCCCTGTCTTGAAATAAGAAGACAGACATATACAGAAATAATTATTATTAAGATAGTATTTAAACAATACCTCATTTCCATGACTCATAATCACACAGATAAAGGAATGATAATCCTTTGACTTCTCTGTTAAGTATTTTCTTTCAATGTCCTGGAAACAATCTTCTAATTCCCTCTTTGTCATGTCTGATTTACATTCTACCTGATATCCCAGTTTGGAGAAGAAATCTTTAAGATTAGTGACATCTACTTCAGAACCTGAATAAAAAAAGAAATAACAAAAGATTCAAACCATGCAAAAACTAGATTATATGCATGATTATATTTCCACATACTTTAGATTTGACAAACAGTGATGTTGAAGTACAACTCGAAATTGGCTGTATGTAGGGCAAAGGTGATGCCTCCACCTGACCATAAGAAATTATAAATGTAACAATATGTATGATGATCTATTTTTTTATTTTTATTTTGAATGTCTACACTTGCAGGATTGAATTTCCAGCAAAAAGGTTTCCACTTTTCAGTTTTTATAGTCACCAAGTTCAACTTTCTTTTTCCAGAGTTCAGAAATTAAAGTTCAACCAGGTATATTGTTTAAATAATTGACAATACTAACAAATCTTATTAATTGCAGTAGGGACAAGCCATGTTTTTAATAATATAGCAATTGAAAAGGAAATACAGTCCAACTATATACATAAATGTACCAATTTTGTGAATACCTAACATCCCTATCTGACTTTTAGTACACTAAAAAAAAAAGACCAAGTCCAAATACCTGGCATTTTGAGAATATTTCAGTAAAATAAAATCCTGTGGACATGCACACAGATTCCATTATGTGTACAAACAATCTACAAAATATTAAAGCTGATGCTCAAAGACTGTACGAGATAGACGGACAAACCACGATCTCTTCATGCAGCTGGTAGCCGAAATTTTTGTACTAAGTTCAAATAACTGGCATTTTGAGAATATTTGAAAACAATCAAAATCCTGTGGACATGCACACCTCTATATGTACATGTGTAGAAACATCCTACAAAATATTGAAGTTGTAGCTCAAAATGTGTAGAAGGAGATGGCAGGACATATCATGTATCTATATATAGATGAACGTACAGACAAAAGGACAGACAGGTTGATGGACAGGGGTAAATCATAATGCCCTCTACATTTTGTCGCAGAGGCATACAAAATATTTGCTCATTGTTTATGGCCGTACGATGACATATTGTTGTTAATTTCTGTGTCATTTTGTCTCTTGTAGAGAAATGTCATTCATACCATATTTTATGAAAGTTTTGTATTAGCAACAATTTATTATTATTCATTGAGCCATGAACATTAGGTCGATGTTAAAGAAAACTATGTGAGACAGAAAAGTACATCTTACATCCCATACACCAAATAAAGTTCACCGATAGCCCATAGTATCTTAAAAAAACATATAACAAAAACATTATATTGACCAATGATTCATAAAAATCAGCTAGCAAGGTCATGGTCAGTTGAACCCTGCCAGACTGAAAGTTACACTGAACAATCATTCCATCCGCAAAATATGTTAAGCACATTCTTACTGTATCTGAGATATTGACTTAACCAAAGAAACTTCACATTGACTAAGGATCCTCCAAAATTAGTACAATGACAGATGAACCCTGGCATAGGGACATATACATGACAATAATTCAAAAAATAAATAAAAAAATGCACCCTTTGTCATGCTAATTAGCAAACCCCCTCTCGTAATTCAATATATCAGCAAATAGGAAGTAGGTATCTGGCAGATTTAATCAAAGTACTGAAGTACTAAACATCGGATGACCGCAAGTTCTGGTGGATGGTCACAAGAACTTGTCTCGGAAAAAAATCACATCTCTATACCTGAAAGTTAGGTTAAGGTACATAGATATATTTTTTCTGAGATAAGTTCCTGTGTGGATGATGAATTAATGTCATGAATTCAAGTTCATCGTAATAACTATTACATTGTAGCGATATAGTTATTTGTTATCAGTATACTCTGTTTTGTTGGTATATATGATATTAATATTTGTATAACAGTTATATATAATTTTCATCCATTTGTATATCATTCTATTCTACTATTGTAATGATAGTACAGCGCAAGTGCATGATGGACACTCTTCTGTAATAATATAATAATATAATAATACTAATAATACTAATAATAATAATAAATATAAATCAATTGCTTTCTTAAAGCAATTATAGACAGTCTTTCCCCCTTTGAAACATGATTGATTTGGGGGGGGGGGGGGGTGTTTGTTTTTATTTATTTGTTTGTTTTTGTAAAGGGTCTATATTATTATGTTACCGGAGAAGTTTCATGTTTAGTTTGGAAAGTTTTTATTTTATTTTAGATACAACGCGCGCGCCAGATTGAGGAGACATCACGTGACTTGGGTTTATAATAACGAAAACTTCTATTTCTATTTCTCTTTAGGTCGGGATGTTGAACAGACAAGATGTATAGAGACGGAATGTACACAATGTTATTTCTTTTGTCATTGTAGGAAATTGACATTTTGATCACAGTTCACCAGCAGTGCATGTTTTGGATTTAATTGTTCCGGTGTAACTTTAATACACATTTAACGATTATTTTCTTAAAATGTACATTTTTCAGCACCAGTTTGTAACACAGATTAGTATTTTAATCTAGGAGCGGACATTTTATTGTAGGATGTCACTGAGATTTACGGACCTAGCAAGCGATTTTTACGGCATTGCCATTTCTTTTCTCTAGGAAAAGTCTTGAGAGATATCCGCACCAAGTTTTTTTTATGAACCTTTAGTACATGTATGCCCTGCTGCCTGCAAATTTTTAGGTCGATTGGACTTTCAGAGTTTCAGAATACATGTGAATTTTGTTTGTCTTGAAACAAACGAAATAACTCAAATGAGAACTTGGACCCCGTATTAAACACACATAACGGAAGCATACATACAATGATTGATTGATTGGTTGGTTGGTTGGTTGGTTGATTGATTGAATGATTGATTGATTAATTGGTTGGTTGGGGGACTCAACCTTTACTTCATATGATTTGTTTTAATGTTCAATACAAGAATATATATGGTTTAAGGGGTTGGGATCTCGACCGTTTGCAAAATTTCAAAAAGAGGGGTAGGGGTGACCCCGTTGACTTCCCCTATATTTCATTTGGTTTGTTTTATTGTTCCATACTATAAGTTATATGGTTCGCTACTGACCCCCTAAGGATCCATAGAGGGTTAGTAAAATTCATAGGGGGTGAGGCTGGAGGCCGAATTCCCTATAGATTTTATTCCCCCTCTATCATGTCTATTGTCTGCAAGGGGTCAGTAGTTAACCATATAAAGAATGTATCGCACACTAGACTTTTTCTGCTGCGTTTTGCAGAAAAATGAACAATGAAACACAACAACATTATTAGATGACGTCACCATTAACAGTAGACGTGACGTCATGAACCCCTTACGGTTCCATAGGGGGTCACCACGTGGTGGCGTTAAACAAATCACGTGATAATTTACCCGCGATTTGATAAAATACATATGGTGTCGGGGTGGGGATCTCAACCGTTTACAAGATCTCAAACAAGAGGGGGTGGGATGACCCCAAGGGACTCCCCCTATATTTAACTTGACTTGTTTTATTGTAACATACAAGAATAAATATGGTTTAGTGGTGGAGATCTTGACCGTTTACAAGTTCTCAAAAAGGAGGGGGTAGGGTTGACCTCCAAGGACTCCCCTATACTTCATTTGATATGTTATATTGTCCCATACATGAATAAATATGGTTTAGGGGTGGGGATCTCGACCGTTTACAAGTTCTCAAACAGAAGGGGTGGGGTTGACATTGGGGACTCCCCCTACTTATTTGATTTGTTTTATTGTCCCATACTAGTATATATATGGTTAAGGGGTCGGGATCGCGACCGTTTACAAGATAAACGCACATTCTGAACTTAAAAGGGGGGATCCCCATATGGACTCATCCTATATTTTATTTTATTTGTTGTATTGTCCTGTTATCATCACTAAAGACCGTGTGTGTCTATCCGATTTACTGTGTTCAAGTTATACATTTGCAGTCTTTAGGAATTAAAAATAATAAAATCCAATAAGATTCTATAGAAAACGCCTCCCTTCTTTATGCCCATCAAAATACCCCTAAATAGACCATAAGGCACAAACGAAAGATTAATGGCTCCCCTAGACATGTTAATCTAACATTTTATGAAACCCTTAGAAAATCTGACAAGCGGTTTTTGAGAACCGCTCCCGACAAGTTCATCTTTAAAGCAGCGACAGGGGAATCGGTCTCTAAATTTATTCCTATGTTTTTTCGTTCTTGTAAACATGCGATATACTATATAAAACATGCCTATTTTAATAAATAACCAAAAAGAAAAGATGAAATTGTTTTTCTGTTTCCGTATTCTATTCTGTATTCGTTCCATAATCCGTTTCCGCCTTTCAGCAATACCCCCTATCTAGATACTGACACTTCAGTAACCAGAGTACAAATCGCATCACTCCTTTCTCCTGTTTGAGGTGTTTTTCATAGCTAATCCCTTTTGTCTCAACTACAGCGGTATTTGTCTCTGTTCCGCATCAACAAATTATGTGACCATATCATTTCAAGTGTCTTCACATTTCAACATTTATTTCGTTTAGCAAAGTTTGTTGTCGTATCAATGGCTGTCTTTCATGTCTTTACTCATAGTTGATGAAAAGCTTGACACTTGCAAACAAATTGCTGTTAGGGCAGTAGAAACATATTTTGAAATCTGCTTACGGTCCAGAAACAAATCCTGAAGAGATTTTTTTTACGGTAGCCAGGTTTAAAATGTAATGTTCACCAACTGTTCAACAACAGTAAATTTTAGGTCGCCTGTGGATTTTTAAGATCGCTCAGGCGACTGTTTGATTAGTCTACATTGAGGGCAGTTTATTAAGGATGCCGGTCTATAATTTTAGACGTCAGACATGCGTTCTGTCTACATAAGAATCATCAGGTGTGCTCAAATGAAAACAGTTGTTTTACATAAATAAATATGGGGTACCTAGAGCTTTAAATTTTAAATTTCCAAAGTTGTACAAAATATGGCAAAGACAATCCATACTTGGGGTAGAAAAAACATTTTTGTTTTAAATTATTCAACATTGTATATATATATACAGTAAATTTACAGAAAATAAACATATCAATGATATTTCTTATCAACACAAAAGATTTGGAATATTAGGCTAGTGATAATCTCTTAGATGAAGCGTCCAGTGGTCGAAAAACTCATCAGAGATGTTAGGCTTATAATTTTGAATGCCAGACCACAGTGTGCCAGACGTGCCTTTCATCTCTATAAGTCTCATCAGGGTACTCCAATTAAAACATACTGTTAAAATGGTTAAGCATTTAAAACTTGGCCGTTCAAATCAAAATTTAAACCCTTGTGTGGCTTTTCAGATGTTAATCACTTGAAATATATGCTGGTATAATATGGCAATTTCAATGTCTTCAATATCATACTTCTTGTCAACCTGACCTTATTTTATAGGTCAAAACATAATAAATCAAGATTCATATCAGCAGTTTCTTTGTTTTTGGAAAAGCAGTCAATCCCACAATAATCAATGTCGATATGAAAGTCAATAGATTTCAAGATTTTTGTTTGCCAGGCACTAATATACATAATCTGATCACAGATGCACAGGAAAAAGATCTGATTAGAAAACAAGATTGGAGAAAGCCTTGGTCTCCCTACTTCTGCAAATCTAATATTTATATTTTTTTCTGTTTTACATAATTACATATTACATATATGGACATACAATGACAGATGGATATTGTTAATTTGCTATTAGTCAAAACAATGTCAGCTCATAGACATGATAGATGTAATTGTACATAAAAAAATGTCCATCTTCCTTTAAACTAGACTGGTTCCTTACGGGAACATAATCTTATTGATATATATTTTTTTAACAGCTGTTAAGTAACATGTTACCTTGTCTCTCACGATCGCCACTAAACTTAAAGTTAACAATCAGGACTAATCCCCTCTGTCCCTCTTTCTTCTCATACACATCCTGAAACGTCATTTTCAAAATAAGTGATATGTGATATTTTTCATGACAACAGAATCATATACAAAATAATCTAGATTCTACATAATTTATCTCTGCATTTCTTGTGGTCCAGTTTTTAATGTTAAGCAGTTTAGCAAAACTTGTTTTCTTCAAAATTATCAACCAGGTGAGCTTAACATGGTGATTACTAGGGATTTCAACTCTGTAAAGATTTACTAATCGAGTACTGGTTGGATTTACCGAGCGATACTCGATTACTCGCTTTGAAAAACATCTACAAAATAGAAACACAAAATTATACCCATTTTATATATTGTGAGTCGTTGTCTTATGGACGTAAAACCCTCAGCATTATAACCTAGGACTAGATAATAGTTTTAAAAATTATATACAATAATTAATAGCTCATTTACTACTTGTACCATTTAAGTCATGTAAGTAAACTGGAAATAATCTAATCAATTCAATAATAAACATCTTCAGAAAAAATATTACAGTATTTGGGAAACGTAAAAAACCACATTTAATGATCGACAAATTGTGATGATTAGAACTTACTGACAAATGACTGATGCCTTTAATTATTTTCTGTGAGTCGACACAAGGTGCAACGAATTTGTTCTTATTTAGAAATAGAATCTTTGTAATTTTTTTTTGGGACGAGGCGATTTCTCAATTTTGTTAGGCAACTAACAGTCCTGCTGATGAAAATATTTGCTCTGACGGTACAGACTCTGAGGTGGGTGAATGAATAAGATTGGGTAAAAGTGTAAGCCTTGTGAAGATGCTCTTATACATAGCCTGCCACAGTTTGGAGGAATTTTAAATGTCAATTAAACGCGAACAATCGAAACACATTTTAATTTCGATTAATTTGGATTAATATGAAATTTCCTTGGAGGCGCTCTTGATAGAAATTAATTTGTGTTTAAGCTTAAGAAAGTAACAACAATCTAAAAGGAAACCGATTAGTCGAGTATTATTTTGGTATTCGATACTCGCTTCTACCGAGCGATACTCGAGTACTAGGTACGCTATTACTCGTTGACATCCATAGTGTTTACCAAATATACTGAATATTTAAACATATATATATAAATTTAATTTTTAAAATGGGGAATATTTTTTTATACAGCTTCATAAACATGATAATTGAAGATACGCATTTCATGGTGTTCCAAAATTCAGGGTAAAGAACGAAAAATGTTACAATATTTTGAAAATGTTTCTTAGGAAATAAATACAGTTGGGTGCAGACCAAGCATTACATGTAGACGGGCCGAAAAAGTTAACGCGGCGTTTACTCGCGTGCACTTCATGTAAACGCCGCGTTAACTGTGCGTTAACTCCGAAATTGCAGTAGACATTAAAAGTAAACGGGCGTTTACTTTCGCGTTTACCTCCGCGTTAACGCAAAAACGGCGCGTCTTCTAATTTTGTAAAGAGTAAACGGGCGTTTAATTTCCCGTTTACCTCCGCGACAATATTTACCTCTTAACAAGTTATCTTATTCTATATAGAAGTAATTCAGTTATATTTTCATGCCATAATTGACCATATAATACGTAACAATTGACAGCAATTTTTGTACCAGCCTGACGGACATGACCTCTTTTTATTTAAAATATTGAATAGTAAACAAAATTCAGTAGTTTTCATACATCAGACTAACTCGTAATATATAATTATTTGTTTGCAACACCAAAACTGACCATATAAGCAATTTATTATGTAAATCTATATAGCCGGCATAGTAAATGAGTTATATTTTGATATAAAGATTGATTGTATAATAAAAGAGGAAGCAATATTTAAATATTATGACATAATTTTTTTTTTGCATCAATTTAGAGTGACAGCATGTCCTTTTTCATTCAAAATATTGAATCACAAACAAAATTTAATAGTTTTCTTACCTTAGACTGACTCGTATAATAAAATTATTTGTCCGCAACACTCAAAACTGACCATATAAGCATTCTAGTATGTAAATCTATATATCCGCATAGTAAATGAGTTATATTTTCATGTAATGATTGATTGTATAATAAAATAGGTAGCAATATTTGAATATTATGAATAAAAATTTTTGTTCGCATCAATTTAGAGGGCCAGCATGTCCTGTTTTTATTCAAAATATTGAATCGTCAACAAAATTCAGTAGTTTTCATACCTCAGACTGACTCATATAATAAAATTATTTGTCCGCAACAACCAAAAATGACTATATAAGCATTTTATTATGTAAATCTATATAGCCGCATAGTAAATGAGTTATATTTTCATGTAATGATTGATTGTATAATAAAATAGGTAGCAATATTTGAATATTATGAATGAAAAAATTTTGTTCGCATCAATTTAGAGTGCCAGCATGTACTTTTTTATTCAAATATTGAATCGTAAACAAAATTCAGTAGTTTTCATACCTCAGACTGACTCATATAATAAAATTATTTGTCCGCAACAACCAAAACTGACTATATAAGCATTTTATTATGTAAATCTATATAGCCGCATAGTAAATGAGTTATATTTTCATGTAATGATTGATTGTATAATAAAATAGGTAGCAATATTTGAATATTATGAATGAAAAAATTTTGTTCGCATCAATTTAGAGTGCCAGCATGTACTTTTTTATTCAAATATTGAATCGTAAACAAAATTCAGTAGTTTTCATACCTCAGACTGACTCATATAATAAAATTATTTGTCCGCAACAACCAAAACTGACCATATAAGCATTCTAGTATTTAAATCTATATAGCCGCATAGTAAATGAGTTATATTTTCATGTATGGATTGATTGTATAATAAAATAGGTAGCAATATTTTAATATTATGAATAAAAAATTTTGTTCGCATCAATTTAGAGGGCCAGCATGTCCTTTTTTTATTCAAAATATTGAATCATAAAAAAATTCAGTAGTTTTCATACCTCAGACTGACTCATATAATAAAATTATTTGTCTGCAACAACAAAAACTGACCATATAAGCATTTAATTATGTAAATCTATATAGCCGCATAGTAAATGAGTTATATTTTTATGTAAGGATTGATTGTATAAGAAAATAGGGAGCAATATTTGAATATTATGACTAAAAAATTTTGTTCTCATCAATTTAGAGTGCCAGCATGTACTTTTTTATTCAAAATATTGAATCATAAAAAAATTCAGTAGTTTTTATACCTCAGACTGACTCATATAATAAGATTATTTGTTTGCAACAACCAAAAATGACCATGTAAGCATTCTATTATGTAAATCTATATAGCTGCATAGTACATGAGTTATATTTTCATGTAAGGATTGATTGTATAATGAAAAAGGTAGCAATATTTGAATGTTATGACTAAAAAAATTTGTTTGCATCAATTTAGAGTGCCAGCATGTACTTTTTTTATTCAAAATATTGAATATTGAAACAAATTTTAGTAGTTTTCTAACCTCAGACTGACTCGAATTTTAACCAAAACAGACCATATTAGCACTATATATAGCTGCATAGTAAATTAGTTTATTATATCCATGTAAAAATAGCAATATTTGAACATTTAAATTGACGAGATGACCGGTACAAATGTACATACTTATATTACCCTTTATCGATATCCCTTTCAATACACTGTACAATTTACGTCTTTTTTTTTATCATTTGTCAAAACAGAATTTTATCATGTAAATCCAAGGCAAACAAGGTGAATTTCGATTAAAAATAATGGTTTTAAATACCCCGAGTTATAGTAGGAATTCGAAGAGACAATTATGAATGGGGAACGAAACAATAAAAACCATGATGTTTATATCCCATCATATTGAAATATTCTCCCGATGTCTCGGATAACCTTTCTTTTCGTATCGATATTTGCACATGTAACTTTTGGAAGAAAAATATAGAAAATCTGCCTATCAGTAAAGTTAATGGACTTAATGAAAGTGATTTTGTGTAATTTAATATTTCGAATTAAAAGAGTTTTTGAATTGTTCTGGTTTGAAACACATATACGTAAAATATTAAGACTAAAGGTCGTTTTTATAAAATAAATGTGCAAATGAACTTGAAGTTTATTTCTAAATTTACCGAATCAGTTAACGCGAAAAGTAAACGTGCGTTTACTTTCAAGTGCACGTAAAAATATATTTGTAAAATCTGTACTAAACGCCCGTTTACTTTTAAGTGCACGTAAAAATAAATTTGAAGAATTCTGAAGTAAACGCACGTTTACTACTGACTAAACGGACACATAGTAAACGCCCGTTTACTAAGGTAGACATTAGAAATTTCCATTTCAGCCACGTTAACGTAATTATAGTAAACGTGCGTTTACTAGTACTGTAAACGGGAGATTTGAAGTTAACTAACGAAATATGTGCACGCGGCGTTAACTTGCGTTTATTTTATGTAATGCTTGGTCTGCACCCAACTGTAAGTTCTTCTGAAATCTGGAACAAGAGAGCACTCACTGTAATGTCTCGTCTGCTTTATTGATATTATGTTGATAGTCCTAAATATAGGGCTTTACTACAAGTATCAAATAATTTAACATGACCAATGTTCCATGAAAATGAGGTCAAGGTCAGATGAACCATGTCAGACAAACATGTTCAACTTACAATCAATCTATGCATTAAATATATGTTGACCAACTGTTTATAGTATATAAGAAACAGAATCCGATGATACCTGCCAGACGTCTATATACACCTTACAATCATTCCATACACAAAATATAGTTAACCTATTGCTTATAGTTAAAGATAAACAGAACAAAACACAAACATGTACCACTGAGCAATGAACCATGAAAATGAGGTCAATGTCAAATAAAACCGGTCAGACTAACATGTACATTGTAAAATTGTTATCCATTCGTTTGATGTGTTTTATTATTTGATTTTGCCAAAATTTTTTGGACGGCAGAGGTTGAATCCTGAACAGTTGGCGCAAGTTTGAACACAAAATTCAGGCTTGACACTGTGGAAATTTTGATTGTGTTTAAATTTTTGAATTGATACAGGTTTCTGACACAAAATAAATGTGGTTTAAGATCTTAAAATTTTCCAATGGGACACTTAATTTACCTAGTACATGTAGTATCTACAATTGCATCGAGTTTCATAAACTTTAACATAATTTTTGAAGTTATTGTCTGGAAACTACAAAAATGTTTGTTTTTTGTCCCTTTTTTGCCCGTAATTCCTCAATGTTTTGAGCAATTACCCCAAACGCAATCCCTGCCTTCCCTTTATGATATGGAACCTTGTAGTACAATTTCAGAGATATCCATACACTTACACACAAGTCATTGTCCGGAAACTACAAAAATGCTTGTTTTTTTGGCCCTTATTTCCTATACGGTTGGTACCATAACCCAAAATAAATTCCAACCTTCCTTTTGTGGTACTGAACTTTGTTTAAATTTCATAGAGATCCATTCACTTAAACTAAAGTTATTATCCAGAAAC
The DNA here is from genome assembly GCA_037788925.1 of Mytilus galloprovincialis. Classification (NCBI taxonomy): domain Eukaryota; kingdom Metazoa; phylum Mollusca; class Bivalvia; order Mytilida; family Mytilidae; genus Mytilus; species Mytilus galloprovincialis. The sequence continues at coordinate 76,640,960 of CM075339.1, read as the reverse complement.
CAAATGTGTATTTGGACGACGTAGACGACGACATGATAGCATAATACGAACGCAATTGTTTTGCGGTCGTATAAAAAGACCAAAACACAACACTTTACTTTAACCACTGAACAATGAAAATGAGGTCAAGGTAAGATGACGCCTGCCAGTTGGAAATGTACACCTTAAAATCATTCCAAACACCAAATATAGTGGACCTAGTGCATATAGCGTCTGATAAATGGACTTAACCACGTAAACCTAACCGTGTTCACTGATTCATACAATGAGGTTGAGGTCAGATGAAAACTGTCTGACAGACACGAGGACCTTGCAAGGTACGCACAGACTAAATATAGTTTTCCTATTACTTATAACAATGTATAATAAGAGAGAAATTTACATTTAAAAAAAATCTTAACTTTTTTCCAAAGTAAACCATGAAAATAAGGTAAAGAACAATGGCCAAAGATGTGTTGAAACGACATGAACATCAGCATAGTGGAACGAAATATAAAGTTGATCAGTAACTCATCCTGGTAGACTGACATATAAAAAATCAGCGCAAAATCTGAAGGTGTATAGAAAAAAGTCTGTAAAACTGTGATTTTGAACAATTTTCAAATTCTACAACCCGTAATTTTGGCTAAAATCAGTAGAGCGGAACGAAACTTAAATCGATCTGTAACACATCATGGTTAACTTACATACCAAATATGTGAAGGCGTTTAGAAAAAAAGTCAAGATAACTGTGATTATCAACAATTTATCAAAGTTCCAAGTCCGTAATTTCAGCAAAAATTAGCAGAGTGGAACGAAACTTAAACTTGATCTGTAACTCATTATGGTTAACTCACATACCAAAAGTCAGCCCAATATCTGAAGGTGTTTAGAAATAAAATTGCGTATAATGGTTTGTTGCGGAATGACAGACAAGGGTAACACTATATGGCCCCGACAACTTCGTTTCCATAAAAAGACTGAAATTTTGTTGTTCAAACAAAACAAAAGGATATAAAACAACCCTTCTAAGAGTATTGCAAGGCAAAACATAGTCCCCTACCAGTTACAAATTAATTGTACTGGAACAAAATGCTAACTTGATCTTTAACTTGTCTGGTGTAAACTATATAACAAATATCAAGTCAATATCTTCAAGCATGACAAAAAAAAGTATGGAAAACTGATTATTTATGTAAGTCCCAGGACCATAACTCTGCACAACGTTATCAGACCGGAACAAAATTCGAACTTGATCTGTAACTTGTCATGATAAAACAATAAACCAAATATCAAATCAATATCTTCAAGCACGATGAAAAGAATTGTGGAAAACTGATTTGCCGGACTGACGGATGGACAGATAGACAGACAGACGGACGGCGTGCAAACCTAAAGTCCCCTTCGACTTCGTTGGTAGGGGACTAATATGGAGATGAGGTATGATTGCCAATGAGGCAACTATCCACCAAAGTTCAAATAAAGTGGATGTATGCAATTATAGGCTACCGTACGGCCTTCAAAAATGTGAAAAAAACCTAAACCGTATAGTCAGCTATAAAAAGTAAAATCACAAAAATACTGAACTCCCGAGGAAAATTCAAAACAGAAAGTCCCTAATCAAATGGCAAAATCAAAAGCACAAACACATCAAACGATTGGACAACAACTGTCATATTCCTGACTTGAGAGACTTGACTATAAGATGCCTTTACATGAAATATATGAAACAGTTCAATTGAGGAAACTAACGGCTTAATTTAAAAAAAAAAACAATTAACGAAAAACAAATATGACAGACATGCTACTACGACATCCACTGAACTACAGACTCCTGACTTGGGACAGGAACATAAAGAATGTGGCGGGATTAAACATGTTTGTGAGCGCTCATCCCTCCCCATAACATGGGACAGTAGTGAAACGGCACACTATTTGAATAAACTATCAAAAACAATCAGATAAAATTGAGAATGGAAATGGGGAATGTGTCAAAGAGACAATAACCTGACCAAATAAAAAACAACAGCAGAAGGTCATCAACAGGTCTTCAATGTAGCGAGAAATTCCCGCACCCGGAGGCGTCCTTCAGCTGGCCCCTAAACAAATATATACTAGTCCAGTGATAATGAACGCCATACTAATTTCCAAATTGTCCAGATCCCTATGGTCATGTTATTACGGAGGACCTCAATATCGTTCAAGACCGAGAGGTTAAAAACTTTTTGAAAAAAGGACCAAAATATCGTCCCCCATCTAAAATAGATTAGAAACAATAGTCATCAGGTCACAAAAGACGCTTTTTCATCGTATTGTAAAATTGGAGTAAATGCGAAAAATCTTGATAAAAAATCACTTGATTCTTATTTAAATGAATGCATGAATGTTGTGGATATTCGAATATCACATTTTGAAAATAATTCAGAAATAAATAAAAGAGTACATAATACAACTAATTCTAGAATAAGAAACAAACGTCAAGTACTTTCAAAGCAGTTTGTGTTTGTACCGGCCTACGTTAACAAATCAGCCAACAATGTGGTGGTGGTATGTCATAAATACTACACTGACGTTCTTAAGAATGAAAGTTTAAATTCATCTACATTCAAGTCCTTGCGCTACCCAGAGAGTCATATAGTAAACAAACATATCACAACTCAGCCTCTAGTAAGTGTTCTAGAACTAATATGTCAGTGCTTTTGACTTGTTCCTTAGTTCCTTAACTGATCATTAACTTTTGTAATAAAACATACGAAAATAGAGGAACTAACTATTTTTGAAGTGTAAAAATGTTTTTAGATGTTTTAGATAAATAACGTGCTTTTGATGGTCCTTTTGATTCTGTTGACAAATTTGACTTTTCAACTCTTAACACTATACTTCCACACAATGTTATCAAACACAAGTTTTCCTATTTAATTAAAAAAATGGTCCTTTGGTAAATCTGAATTCTAATATATTTGTTGCAACTCATTTAAAGCCTTCTTCCCTAATGAGAAATAAAAAAAATGCGACATATACTTACTGGAGGTGTGAGGAGATAATTGAAGCTGTTAATTTTCTTCTTGATAATATTTAAGTCTGTTTCGGCAATAAAGTTTATCGACAGGTTGTAGGTTTTCCTATGAGCACCAATTGCGCCCCTTTAATAACAAACTTGTTCTTGTACTGTTATGGATCACAGTATATGACCAAACTCAGTAAAGACCAGTTTAATTAGCATTTAATTGATATTTTTTTTATTTCAACAACACTTACCTTTATCTTGATGATATTTTTTCGTTAAATAATGAATAATTTTCCAAATATACTAACGAAGTTTAACCCATCTTACGGTGTTTATATATCACAACTTGTTCGCTATGCCCGTATCTGTTGTGACGTTTTGGATTTTAATGAACGTACTCTATGTAAGGCCACATTCAAAAATATGTTGGTTTCCCCTCTCCCGACCCTGGATTTCACAGGAGGGTAGGTAGGTAGGTCAAATTTTTTTTTCGCCAGCAGTATTCAATGCATATATTGTAAATTTCAATGACCACATACGAAGCCTTATACTACAAGGTTTGCTCTTCTTCTATTTAAAGTCGAAAACATTAGGTTTGACAGTACAATTGAAATAAAGAGGACTTATAAATGTACGCATTAAACTTTGCAATATTGTGTTATTTCTTTTCAAACATGGAAGAACCCCATTATGTTTTGTATATAGATATTTACAATAAATCAAAAAAAAAAATTAAATGATTAAAACTTTTATTTAATGTATGCATGTTTAGATTCTCACTGTCACATATGTTTCGAAAAGCATTTTTTGGGCATTCTCTTGGGTATCCCCTTCGGCAAACAGTTTTGACAACATGGCAAAACAACTCTATGTGTTTTCAAGGCATTTTCATCTTTTCCAGCGTTAGGTGAGGTACAGTGGTAACAGATATCTGTTCTCCCAATACTCGAAGAGTAGAAAGGGAATTCAGTAAGGGTTGAGCATGACATCTGCAACCTTAAAAAAAACTTTCCCCTGCATTACATCTCCTGTGAAAAAAAAGGAAAATATTCAAAGACTTTAAAAATATACCACCTGACAGTATCTTCAAAAGCAGATTTTGAAACTGACTCTGGCACGGCAAAATGTATGTTAGGGCATTTGTCACAATGGTGACAAAATTCAAATGATTCATGACCACAATGTCATGAACACAGTCAACAAAATAACCAAAGCATTCAGTTAAAATTAAAATATGATATAGATCTAAAGCTTTTTCTGACACATTTCAAAATATAAATGACATGACATTCAGACATATGACATACTAAATTATTTCTATAGATTGTGTAAAGATCTAAAAAATGAAAAAGTGCATCTAAAATTCTTCAGATTTACATTAGGAGTGAATAAGCACGCAACAAATTTAGCCATATTTGGCCAATTAGGTCGTTATCCTATAATGATAGATATTTTAACAAACATGATTAAATATTGGAAAAGAATTCATGTTAACAATAATATTTTATTAACAAATGCATACTCTCTCTCAAACACATTATTTAAAGCTGGGAAGAATTGTTGGACTAGAAGTATTGATGCTATCTTAAAATTACTTGATTTAAAAGAGTATCAGGTGCTCTCATCCAAAACAAACATTAGAAATATGGTGAAAAAGAATTTATATTTAAAGTATTGCAGCATATGGAAGAAAGAATTATTTAATGATAAAAGACACAATAAGACCTCTTGAAATAAACTTAGAACTTATCGATTATGTAAACCAAAATTTAATTTTGAGCCTTACTTATTGAAATTACCATATATTCAAAGACGTCTTTTAACAAGATTTAGAATTGGAGCCCACAAACTTGAAATAGAAAAAGGTCGTTACTTTAATATTAGACTAGAAAATAAAATATGCAAACTCTGTAATGAGGAAACAGAAGATGAGATGCATTTTCTTTTAACATGTAAAACTTTGGATAACGTTAGAAATCCCTTTCTAAGCAAAATATATAGTAAAACTAAAAATATTTCAAAACTTGATAACAAATCTCTTTCTATTTGGCTAATGGGAAATGAAGATAAAAACATTTTGATAATAATTTGTCAATTATTAGAGGTTTTAAATATAAACAGAAATACAATTTTAATTAGATTTCTCTATATAAAGATAAAGAATGATATGTATGATCAAATATGCATTTACGTTAGTTATTTCTTTTACATTTAATAAATTATTAATATACTATGAGGAGTAACAGACAATTAGTCATATCATATTATCTATTTTTATTATTACAAATTTGCCTACATCATTTGCTTTAATATTTTATATCAATCAATTAAATCAAAATCAATCCTATTATGTACTTTGTTTAACCTATTTTTTAATTTACTTTACATTATGTTTAAAAATTATACTGTAATTATTCTGCTCATTTTGGCCGCCGTGATTGGCAAATAAAATATTTGTTTGTTTGTTTGTTTGTTTATGACTAAACATTAAAGTATTAAATGCAATTATATCTATTTACTATAAAAACCATGTTGTGTAGAATAGAGAATGGAAATTGGGAATATATCATAACTTGTATCAATTAAATGGACTTTCATTAAGCTGTATACATGTTCCAAGGAGTAACCTTTCATATGCAGCATTAGAATGAAACCAATGGAAGGCAGTAAACAAAAACATGTATGAAAGAAGTATTGAATCTTAATGTATAATCATAATTCTCAAGGACGTGCCTCAGTGACCTCATGTCTCTGGAGCTGAGTTTCAATTTTGATTACACACATCATTATATACCACTTTATCACAAACTAAGTTGCCTCACAAATTATTATCCGTGGTCATTGGGCCTGTCAAACTATATTAATTCTAAACTACTTTATGAAGCAAACAGCATACAGGATTCAACATGTCCCTCACTGCCCCGAACCACATACTCATTTTGAACAGCTGGGTAGACTGGAATAAGCGAAGTAAAAGTATCTTGCTCAAGGTTACAACACAATATTGCCGGTGACAGGAGTCAAACCCTTCAGTCACAAGTCCGGCAGCTTACCATTGGTTCACATTCTCGTGTCAGAGATGCGAAATAATAATTGGATATATGGTTTTATCTAATAAAGTACATAAAAAGGTTTGCACACAGAAATTTGCTGTATTAAAAAAAAATTAGCTCCCCCCCATTTTAAAGCTTTTTTCCCAAAACCTCTTAACCCAGGACTGTCAGATGCAACAAAAGAAAAAAGCAAAGAGGAGATTGGAGAAGGTTCCCCTTATCCTAAAGGAATCAATCCTCTCTTTGAGAAATGATTTTGTTTCAATTAACCTACCTGTGAAATTTGCTGCTATTGTATCCTTGAGTTTTGGATTTTTTTTCCAAGAAATTCATCATCATGATCATTATGGCGAAGGCCGACTGTCTGGGTTGGTCAAACCAACATCTTTGTCTCTGTTTATAGTAAAAGTTACACATTTCAATGCTCTGTCAAATTCCTTTATGATTATGATGGATTCTTCCATATCTGGCTAAAATGTTGCCGTTCAAATTAGTTTGTCAGAAACACATGTAGTAATAGTGTCAGTTTTGTGGAAAATAAAGTCTTCTCCGTCACGAAGCACCTCATTCCACTTCTTATGATCATCATACTCAAACAGGGTGATTTTTGCACAAGTTATTGATGTCACTGCCACATTTTGCAACCACTGATAAACACAGCGTAAACGTTCTGCCGCTCTTTAGTCTATTTTCTCCTTGTGTAGACGACTTTCTTCATAGCAGACCACCTGTAATCGTATTGTTTCTTGACTTTTGTTAGAATCCGTTGAAAAATTAAAAACTTCTGGTCACCAAACATGATATTCGGTACCGGAAACGACCCCGAAAATTTTCCGGAATTAAAAAAAAATGTCGCAAATAAACCGGAATAAAAACTTTAAAATTATTAAGTCAGGGATTTCATAACCACCAATTACTTGAAACCTTTACTAAATTCTTCCATAGATGTAAAGATGTGGTGTTGAAGTTTGGTTGTACCTGTACAAAACTTATTTCAAAACAGGAGAGCACATCCTCTTTTTTTCATTTTTACGGAGCTGTTGTTTTAAGAGCCTTGAAATTTAAAATGATCCGGGTAAACTTATTGATCCTTTGGATAAACTTATTCGAAAAGGTTATCAATTCAACACTGTAATTAGATCTTTGAATATTGTTTTTATTGGTATTATATTGATTTTGTTATCAGTAAATTCAAATCAAACTAAATTTTATTGTTATATACATTCATAGCTCTACAATCTGTCGATACCTGTATCTTGGCATTGCACAAAGTCATGTTTTTCTGTGACTATTAATGATGTCTTCACACAAAATCCATTGGACGTTGGATGTGTACTGATTGATAATTAAGTCCTAGATGCATGATTTTCTTATTAGTTATTATTGGCTTTAAACTAGCTGTCTAGTACTAGTACTTAGAGTCTTTTTGTTGTTGGGAAGTACAAGTTCCCGTCAACTCTACTTTGAGCTTTTGTTAGATGTATTTCTATTTTTTGTATCCATCTGATGAGTAAAGCCTTTTTTAACTGAGTTTTATACTTTTTCTTATGTTGTTCTATTAAACCACTGTCCCTGGTTAGGGGAAGGGTTTGTCGCCTTCAAAATATCAAACTAGTTTAACCCCGCAACATTATGTATGTGCCTGTCCCAAGTCAGTGGTTGTCGTTTTTTGCTGTGTTACATATTTGTTTTTTTTGCATTATTTTGTACATAATTAAGGCCGTTAATTTTCTCGTTTGAATTGTTTTACATTTGTCATTTCGGGACCTTTTATAGCTGACTATGCTGTTTGGGCTTTGCTCATTGTTTAAGGGCAGTGTGATGACCTATAGTTGTTAATTTCTGTGTTATTTTGTCTATTATGGAGAGTTGTCTCATTGGCAATCATACCACATCTTCTTTTTATATTAACTCATCAGATTGATAAAAAAGCAGAAAAAAATCAAACATAAACACAGACCGGACGTGGCAGGGTAATTATCCATCCTTCATCCCTAACAACAAAAAGGACAGTAAGTATAAATCTGAGAGAACTCACAGTTACTGACGGCTAGTTCAAAGTCAATAACAACAGTCAGAGAAAAACATGACATTTAACAATGCCAAAATAAAGGCCATATTCATTAGAAGGGAACCTTCCATTCAACATTCCACCATGTTTGGTTGAAATTGGCTCTGTCGTTTTAATAGATAAGATGTTTCAGTTTACAGCACTAGAAACTCGTATGTAAAATCATAGCAATAACTCATGTGAAACAGCTTGAGCTTAGTTTGTCGTGGATATATACCAGAATTGTCTGAATGGTTTTCATTGCAACAGCTATCAATATCTCAAAACATTACTAGAATAGATCTAGATGAATGCGCAATGTATCGTTAGACATGAGTTACTAGTACGTAGTAAAACAAGTCATCCTAATAAATCTATTACATCCTAAATCTTTACATATATTGCCTAATACTTACTGTCAGGTATATAAATATTAACATAATGCTAACTTATATATATCACAACATTAGCTTCTTACCTCTGTGGATGTACCGGTGGGATGGAATCGACTGCAGCATTCTGGGGGAGGAATCGATCTTGAAACATTGCCAGAACTCTGTAACATATTAAATGATTTTACAACTTTTGGATGATCACCAATATCGAATTAAAACATCTATTTACCTGTAACTTTAAATCATTATGGAATCATATTACAACTTACTTTTAATGATCGTGCAGATATGGCACATTGCAATTATTTAAGCAAAATACAGTTAAGCAATTACAGAGAGTAACTAAAATGATCAGCTTATCCCAAACAGTTCTTTATTTGTCTTTGAACAAAGTTAACTAAGAAAAGAACAAAATAAATGGACAAATCAGGAACAGAAAAGTTACTACATATGGGATTACTATGCAACTTATAAATTATGCAGTTGTTTGAATTTCTAAAATATCAAGTTTAAGACACCACTGCTGAATGAATTTATCATCTTACAATCGGTTTTTAGGAGAAATCAAGTTGAAATGTGGGCCGTTCCTCACTGACAATATTCAGCTAGAAGTATTCGGAAAACAGGATGCTGATGAGTAGCAGATTTTAAAATGCATCACATGGTATACCCTTCCAACCCTAATCCCGCCATAAGTTGTGATTGCTATAGTCATTGCTTTATAGTCCGTATGGCCCTCCATAATATTTTTAATAAATGTTTTGTCGCGAAAAAATGGAAGTCTTAATGTTGTTCTCGATGATAAAAAATTGAAAACTGCCAAAATGATGGGGGTTGGGGTTATTTGGGTATTACTACATTAATCGTATAGGCCATTGGAATTCACAGTTATCCCAAACACATCAAAAGAGAGATTTGAAACATAAAAGGTACTTTATGGCCAGATAAGTTTTGGTCTGTAAAAGCTTGGTCGTTGTTTTGTAAGACATCTATAAAAACCGACATTTTGGTAGACCTGTCTTGCAATAATGTTTCCCGAGCTAGACAATGGAGTCCCAATTACTTCCATGAATGTATTGCTGTAACTACAAAGTTATAAATGAATGACAAAGGAATATAGTTTTGCCAATGATCACCTGGCAAGGTATAATAAAAACCAAATGAATAGACCGAAAAGACATTTTTCAGCAGGATTAAGCTCACAAGCAACCACCCACCCGTGTCCTTCCAATCAAACATTCCAATACCATCAGTCCCCAAATAACAATGCATAGTTTTACAAATCAGCATCAATTCATTACGAAGAATCAACTAATTGGCATATAATTTGATGATTATCATACTACAATTAAAACAAATATAACATGTATAACAACTATTGATTTAGAAAAAAATTCAAACTAACGAAAATAATCAGTTATCTCATTTGTTACAAAATTCATATGTCTGATAAAATATAAAAATCAAATCGCTCATCAATGACTGATACATTTACTAGGAAAGTTAAACATGTGTCCTTAACACAACAAGTGCTACTAGGTATAAATAAAGGCAACAGTAGTATACCGCTGTTCGATGTTTACGTGTTTATTGAAATGTGAAATATTGATCACCTAGTTTAGCAAATATATATTTTTAAAAATGCACATCACAATCAACATATATGACTATTTAAAGTTTATATTGTACATGTTGATAGTGAACTTCCTTTACCATAAACGGTGATATGATATGACGTTCAGGTTTCAATTTTCAATGAACCAAACATGTTAGTACAAACCCTCATTTGGCATATCTCTGAATTTTTTTTTATTCAAAAAAGACATGTGTCCTTTTTCAAAATAACGGGACTATATCTGAAGGTAAAGGACAGAAAAAGGTTAACCTGTTCATTGTTGAAGGCTGCACTTTGAACTATAGTTGTTAACTACAACCTCATTGGTCTCTGTTGGAGAGTTGTATCAATGGCAATCATACCATATTTGATAATTGGTATATAAGTACAGGATGGACGAACGGTCTAAATAACCGGACTTACAGACAGGAACAATAAACCCCTCACAATCTTTGCTAGACTCAAATATAATAAGTAATTCTGTACAATTACTTTTGTGAGCCAAACTGATCAATATTTTGAGAATGATCAACATGAAATATTATTTTGAACACTTCACATGTATAAGGGTACCATTAATTGATAATTTGCAGTCATCTAGGTTTTTTGTTGTAACTGCTATCAAAACACATATCAAAACAATGATGTGTTGATTAATTTAGTTATTATAAAAGAAAAAGAAGATGTGGTGTGATTGCCAACAAGACAAATATTCACAAGAGACCAAATGCTGCAGCAATTAACTAGGTTTTTTTTCGTCGTAAACGATAGCACTTGAACGTATCAAAACAAGAATAAGATTATGTACTTCATATGTTTCTTTCGTTGTAAATGCTACTATCTGAACGCATCAAAACAATGATATGTGTATGTACTTCTTGGTTTTTTTCGTTGTACATGCTCTCACCTGAACGTATCATAAGGATATGTTTATGTACTTCTTAGTTTTTTTCGTTGTAAATGCTCTCAACTGAACGTATATAAAAGATATGTTTATGTGCCTCTTAGTTTTTTGTTGTTGTAAATGCTAGCACCTGAACGTACCATAACAAGGTATGAGTGCAGGTATTTTATATTGTTTTACTTGTAGCAAATGACCTTATGATATTAAGTGTTGAGCTTAGGTAGCTCTGATATATAAGTTTGTGTAAACCATAACATGCATAACAAAAACTTATCATCACAAGTGGAAAGTTATTATTTTTCTGAAGAGATAAATTAATATCCCTTTGTATATACTTTCATTTACATCATAGTTTGGCCCCACATTATAAGTTTTAATCACAAAAAAAAGTCCCGCAGATGCCTTTCCAACACATAGTAGGTAGAATATTGGCTTCACCATGCTAGTGTTTTTTGCAAGTTTCTTATTTTATAAGGATAATCCTTGGATATTTATACAAATTTTCTCTAATTTAACCAATGTTTAGACTCTCTTAAATACTTGTCACAAGTTTATCTACTTACCAAATTTTCTTCATAGTTTGGCTCCACACCATACGTTTTCATCACAAAAGCTAGTCCTTCAGAAGCTTTAACATTTTTCAAAGCTATCATAAGTCGGTAGATTGTTGACTTTACCTTGCCAGATTTCCATTTTATGAGAAGATTATGTATTTGACCATACAGATTCCTTGGATTGTTGACTATTGTCTCCTTAATGCTATTGATACCCAGACCTAATTCAACGCCAAAGTGAACAATGCAATCACCTATCAACTTCTTTTCTGTCAAACTACTGATTACATCATCTGACGGAACATCTTGAAGGCTGATGTTAGCTATTTCTGTAAAAAAACCAAAAGAACCTAGAATTATTGGAATGACACATCGAAACATGATATTAAAAAAATCATTTATCCTCATTTTTGAGTAATAAAATCAAAATGAATTAAAAACCAAGGTTTAATCAATCTTCAACTTTCATATCCTGAACTGAAATGCACATACATGTGTACCTTGATAAAATGAATCATGTTGTTTGTGTGTATTTGAAGAAATGGTATAAGTAAGATACGAATCCAATAATGAAGATATGAGTATATGAATCAGCAACTTAACAATAAAAGTACACCTACTTGCTAACGTTTGATCCTCTCTGTGTACCTGAAATATGTCAAAAGTAAAAGAATGCATCAAATGAATTAAAGTCTTATATAGTATCAAAGAGCAAATATAAAACTAGAAAAAAACAATACTTTTCTATAAAATGTGTACTGTAGATACAGTAAATACAATGTGATGTGTTTTAATAATACAATAATTATATGCTGGCCGTTTGGAATTTATTTTCGTTAGCATTACTTTGCACAATATTAAATTACCATCCACTCACTTTATCATAGAATGTTATTGGTGATAGATGTCTTTAGTTGTCACCAAAAAAAATATATAATAACATTGCAAGACAAATTTGTCAGAAAAAAAAAATTTCATTTATCCAACCTGACACATATAGTGCTGTCTTTTAATAGCCTTCAGTGCCGTCTGTAATTTCCTAAATGTTGCAGTCATTTGGTCACTTTCTGTTTTATCCCTCCATTCAAAGAGCCCCATCAACATAAAATCCATAGGATTTGAAAAATAACGAAAATTTAAGTTGTCAAGATCAGTTTTTTCCATTCCAAGTTTAATGAAGAAGTTGTAGAAGTCCACAATACCGATTTTTCTTGCTAGTTGCACGAAATGATGATTATCTGGTTTCAAGTCTAGTGTTTCTGTTTCAGGACCTGGAAGGGTAAATTAGTTGTTAAACTTAATGAGGGTATACATTTCATCATTAATGCAACGTTAGTCATAATCATGACATTATGTATGTCTTCTTTTTTTTATTTCCTTTGTTACTTCAGTAAAATGTTTAGTTTTTGCTGAAAGTTTCTCTCTTTTTCAAAATTTGTTTCATCAGTAGTGTTTTGATTTAAATATTTTCAAACACACAAAAATCAAAAATTGAATAAAAACAAAACAATCCATAACACCAAAATAAAATAAACTGCTTCGCTGAGCGCAGCTGGATACGCCCGCAGAGGTCCAACCCTGAACAAATATTCAAGCTTGATACAGGTCTGCATTTGGACACAATATTCAAGCTTGATACAGGTCTGCATTTGGATTGTAATTAAATATTTGACATATAATAGGTTTCTGAATAAATGTAGTCAAAGAACACAATATTCAACACGACACAATATTCAAGCTTGATACAGGTCTGCATTTGGATTGTAATTAAATATTTGACATATTATAGGTTTCTGAATAAATGTAGTCAAGGAACTTGAAATTGGTTATATGAATTGAATTTATATTCAATTAAAGATTTCTTGTTGTTGTGTAATAAACTGTGCAAAAAGGGAGGTTATCTTAATAGATATAAATCAGTCATCAAAGTTTATTGAAAACTGCTCTAAGCACTTTAAGGATATTGTCCAAAAAACTTGAAAAATACCCCTTTTTTATGAATAAAATCTTATAACTCAGAAACGTTAAATTTAAAATTCATCAAAATCAAAAGGGAGCTTAATTACAACAATGGATATAAACAATTTACCAAAGTTTAATTAACAAGAGTGCACACACTGAAATGTCTCGCCTTCTTTGTTAATCGTTGATATTATGTTGATAGTCCTAAATATAAAGCTTTATTACAACTGTCACATAAACTTAACATTAACCAAGAAAACTATACATTGACAAATGAACCATGAAAATGAGGTCAAGGTCAGATGAATCATGCCAGGCAGGCATGTACAGCTAACAATTCTTCCATACAACAAATATAGTTGACCTATTCCTTAAAGTTTAAGAAAAACTGACCAAAACACAAAAAACTTAACACTGAGCAATGGACCGTGAAAATGAGGTCAAGGTCAAATAAAACCTGTGCGACTTACATAAAGATAATAGAATATTTCCATACACTAAATATAGTTGACCTATGACATATAGTATAAGAAAAAAAGACCAAAACTCAAAAACTGAACTTTGACCAATGAACCATGAAAATGAGGTCAAGGTCAGATGATACCTGCCAGCTAGTCACACCTTACAATCATACCATACACCAAAAATAGTAGACCTATGGCATATAGTATAAGAAAAACCGACCAAAACACCAAAACTAAACTATAACAACTGAACCATAAAATACATGTGATTCTTCTGGCGGGAGTCAAAATCTTCTGCTTTTCAGACCCTCTTCCGTCCCTCCCGTTCAAAATTTGAAATCTTCCGCTTTTTGAAAATATCAACCTCGTAAAATTTTCAGTAGACATTTTTATTTACAAAATCGATATGGACAGAGAAAAAGTCCGAGAAAATCGCAATTGATATGGGAAAAGTCAGAGAAAAACGGAAGTTTCCTGTCATTAATTTTGTATCAAAGGTAAAATAGGTAAAATTTGCCTGAGGTGTTTAGGATTAGACTGTATATACAACAATAAATTAAAGATAATAGGCAATTACCTGGTGATCAACTAGGTAGTTTAGACACAAGCCTGGTTGATTAAAAGTGAAATATTGACAAAGGATTAAATTGTACAAGTTGTATAAAAAAAATTTAAAAACGATTTAATTTGATGCTGTAGAAAACATGGAACATTTACTGAACCTCAAAGACAAATGAAATCAACTCAAATATGAAATTTATGGCTTGTTTTCTACCAAAGCCAATGGAATACCTATATAAGTATAGTTGTCTTGGACAATTCTAAAATTTTAGAATTTGACAAAATGCGTATTTTATCACCAAATACCCCAGCAGCAAATAAGAGAAGACCAAGTATCTAGCCAAATTCAACTCTGCAGTTTAAACACACAACAAAACCATTGCGTACGTCGATAAAAAATCTAGTTATGAGGCCCAAACTCCAGCTGAAAATTTCCAAATCTCCAGTTGTGGCTTGACAACTCTGTCACATGTCATGATGAAAATGAGGTCAAGGTCAGATGACACCTGCCAGTTGGACATGTACACCTTACAGTCCTTCCATACACCAAATATACTACAATGTACACCTATTGCTTATACATGTAGTATCTGAGATATGGACTTGACCACCAAAACTTAACCTTGTTCACTGATCCATGAAATGAGGTCGAGGTCAAGTGAAAACTGTCTGACAGGCATGGGGACCTCGCAAGGTACGCACATACCAAATATAGTTATCCTATTACTTATAATAAGAGAGAATTTAACATTACAAAAATCTGAATTTTTTTTCAAGTAGTCACTGAACAATGAAAATGAGGTCAAGGACATTGGTCATGCGACTGACGGAAACTTCGTAACATGAGGCATCCATATACAAAGTATGAAACATTCAGGTCTTCCACCTTCTAAAATATAAAGCGTTTAAGAAGTTAGCTAACGCCGCCGCCGACGGATCACTATCCCTATATCGAGCTTTCTGCGACAAAAGTCGCAGGCTCGACAAAAATGCTTTCCGCATTTTTTGAGTTCTTGTCCAAAAACTGGAAAATCCCCTTTTTGTAATGAATAAAACCCCATAAATCGGAAACGTATAGTCTAAAATTTATAAAAATCAAAAGGGAGCTCATGTCGATAGAAATAAACAATTCACCAAAATTTCTTGCAAATTGCTGAAAGCATTTTTGAGTTCTTGTCCAAAAACTGGAAAATCCCCTTTTTGTAATGAATAAAATCCCGTAAATCGTAAACGTATAGTCTAAAATTTATAAAAAACGAAAGGGAGTTATATCAATAGATATAAATAATTCACCAAAGTTTCATGCATATTGGTTAAAGTGTTTTTGAGTTAATGTCCGAAAACTGGAAATAAACCCCAAAACTAGGAAACTGAAAATCTAAAATTCATAAAAAAAAAAACGAAAGGGAGCTCAGGTCAATAGATATAAACATTTCATTAAGGTTTCGTGTGAATTGGTTAAAGTGTTTTTGAGTTATTGTCCAACATGTTGACGACGGACGGACGGACAACGGTATACCATAATACGTCCCGTAAACGGGCGTGAAAAAAAGCAATTGTATGCCTGTACATCAGATGCATAACAACTGTTACATAATTAATTAACATCAACTATTTAAAAAACAACAGTCTTTCAATACTATGAACCACACCAATTATATCTTATACCTTGCTTGACTATTCATATATATTCAGAATACTGCGTGAAATTTAATATTCATAGATCCTATTTGAAAAAGTAACATCACATCATAATTCAGTAATTTGACGAAGCCTTCGGTAATATTCTTGAATGAGTAATTTTGTGCTGCGTATATTGTTTGTTTTTCTAATTCAGAACTGACTTGTTTTCAAACTTTGTAACTGCCTTAGTCGATGCACCGTGAAGAACATGTATAGCCTTACTTTCCCTGTAAGCATTCCTTTGACTTAGTAAGATATGAAAAACTCAGTCATGTGAAGTATGAATTGCCTCATTTATTGGAAACAAGTTGCAGTTGAAAAACTCTTACAAACAAATGAAAACAACCATTTTTGAATTTCAAGCGTCTAAAGCGCTTTTCTGGATTTACCTTCATCAGGAACGCTCAACGTTGAATATTTGAAATCCACTATAAATGTATGTAATTTTATTACCTTTACAATTTGAGTCACAATGCTTCTTATTCTAAAAATAAAAACAAATAAAAATGATCAGCTTTTAGTTTGCCTTCATCCTGTTTAAAATAAATATTTACTCAATCTTTAAAGAAGGTCCGGTAAGGGCTAATTTCGGCCTAAATTTGGAAGTACATCTGATGAAAGATTTATGACATTTTTTAAACACTGAAATATCTACTTCATCCGATTCAATAGGTTATTGTAAAAGATTTTGACTTACTTGGTCATTAAAAACGCTCAAATTCAAGTTTATATATGAAAAATCTGCCAAATATACCATTTAATGTCACTTTTCAGGTGATTTTTGTCTAAAACGGAAGTGGCCGCTTTCGTGTTCACTCTCAACATTTATATATATTATGTATTATTATTAAATACAACATATAATATTTAAATATTAAGAATGAATAAGTGCGGCCACTTCCATTTTAGACAAAAAACGTCTGAAAATTAGCACAAATGTTTAAATTGTGAAGATATCAGTATTTTTGCATGAAATAATGATGCTAGTACCTGATGCATGTTCATTGTTTTATCAAAAACAACCCATATTTATATAACAAAAGTATGTTACTTTCCAAAAAATAAGTGAAAGTTAACAATTTAACAACTTTGTAAAAACGCTATATTGAGGGGCCATCAAAAGTTGTGTGATTTTTTTCCATCGCTGTGTTGTCTGTACACTTTGTACACTTTACTAACAATTATTGATAGGACTTTCCTGCATCATTAGCTTTGGTCATTTGTTTTTTTCATTTTGTGATTGTTTGTAGACTGCCAAACTTGAAAAGTGTCACAAGTTTTATAAATAACATTTTTATCATCTAGCAAGTTATATTAAACAACCTTTTTGAGACAAGCTATAATGCTTCAATCTAATATCGACGCTTTTCTAAAGCAGTCACTTTTGATTGGACGATGACTACTGTCAATTACGTGATTTACTGTTGGGAGTCATTTGGCAAATGCAGTTGTATGAATACTGTACTGTAGATGGTCAAGAGTTTTTAGTCAACTTTGGATTTTGTGGTAGTTCTTTCTATAAAATACTATAACTTCATGAATAGTAGATGCCTCACATGACTATGTATAACAAAAGATGATAGGTGAATGTAACGTAGACAACACAAGTGATGTTGAAAGTTCTATTTAAACACTTTAAATCATGAGAATACCGTATATTTATTTTTCGCAATTTGATGACAAAATGGCAGGTCATACATGTTATATTTTCACTGAATGTGAAAATACACGCGAACTGTATCGAATTGTTACAGAAGTAAAAAGCATGAACTTGATTGACTGACAGGTAATCGTTTGTAAATAAATATGAGTACATCAAACGAAAATACACATAATTCAGAGAACTTTGAAGGACTTCAGGGCATGTTAAAAATTGAAGATTTAGATCATCACTGATATAAAAAATATCCGAGTAAACATTATTTATTTTTACATTATAGGCAAAATGTTCGGGTTATGACGCCAATTAATAGACTGTATCTAATTACACAATGTAACATTTTTAAACACATCACAGAATGTTGTATGGTCAAAAGGTGTTACAAGTATGATTAGCCAATTTAATTGTTATGATAACAGAGATAATGATTAAGTATGCAAGTAGGCTGTTGTTATGTATGTATTATTGTCATTTTGTTTATTTTTTTTTTATTACACCTTCTAACATCAGACTCATACTTCCTTGAACTTAATTTTAATATGCGTATTGTTATGCGTTTACTTTTTTACATTTGCCAGAGGTATAGGGGGAGGGTTGAGATCTTATAAACATGTTTAACCCCGCCGCTGTCCCAACTCAGGAGCCTCTGGCTTTTGCTAGTCTTGTATTATTTTAAGTTTTAGTTTCTTGTGTACAATTTGGAGTTAAGTATGGCGTTCATTATCATTGAACCAGAAAAAAGTAAAATCACAAAAATACTGAACTCAGAGGAAAATCAATTCGGAAAGTCCATAATCACATGGCAAAATCAAATAACAAAACGCATCAAAAACGAATGGACAAGAACTGTCATATTCCTGACTTGGTACAGGCATTTTCAAATGTAGAAAATGGTGGATTGAACCTGGTTTTATAGCTAGCTAAACCTCTCACTTGTATGACAGTCGCATCAAATTCCATTATATAGTCACCGATGCGTGAACAAAACAAACAGACATAATAGGTAAAAATGTCAAAAATAGGGGTACAGCAGTCAACATTGTGTTATCATCTTAATCACTATAAAAACAACAAATGTAACGAAGAAGCACAAAAAGGCATACATCAAATAAACATCCTCATTTTGATTATATTATACGATTATATTGACACATTCCCCATTTCCATTCTCAATTTTACATTCTTGTGATCCGTAGAACAACATAAAAATCAAAAAATTAACAGTATAATGTGTAAACTTTAAAACAACGATAACACTTGAAATATGAAGGGAAATTTACGCAGTGTCAAAATTTCGCGTTTCTATAGCTGCCGCTAACAAAGAGACAATTTTCCTTGGAGTTCGGAATTTTTGTTATTTTACTTTTTTTTAAAGAAAGAAGGTAAACAACACTATTACTAACCTTTTCAAAAACCCAATTTAGAGGATGTTTCGTTTCATGTAATTTCCCATTCTCGCATCTCCATTGTGCTTTCTTTTTTGCCTCTGACAAAGGTATTAAACACTTTTTACCATTGCATATTTCTCCAACTTCTATTTCAAACAGATCTGACATTAAATGGTGACTTTGTTTACCAAAACAACGACGGTAAAACTGGAGAATTCGTTCAAGTGCCAAAGTGAGGCATTCCTGTGTTGTTGTTGCTAGATCCGGTGATATGAGCTGCTTTGACACGTCATTGATGAGGTATGCAAATATTCTCTGCCCTTCAACATGAATGTGAAGTTCGTTTCTGTTGTCAGCATCCATAATTGCAGCTTGAAAATAAAGACAAAATCGAGAGTCTTCTACTTTCAGAGGCCAGATGCTAATTGCAGCCCCTATAAGCTTGAAAGACAAAGCAGATGGAACCACTGTCTCCGTCAGATGATAGGATATGCATATTGTTCTGTCATCTGGTGCATTTCTGAGCATTGTTTGTGGAATCTTTTCCTTCACAATACAAGGTACTAGAAATAAGTCTGCAGCTGCGTCCGTTTCAGTGAAGCCTTTAGGTTCTATAAGGATATCAAGATGAAGGAGGACCTGCACTATATATTCCTTTGTTCTGACATCGGTCAAAATTTCTTTGAAAGCTGGTTGTGACCACAGAGTAAAAAGGTCTGTCTTCTTTAGAACACCAGTAGATGATAAATTTTCCAGTATGTCTCGAACGGGTCCTTTTTCTGGCCAAAACATTATGTCTGTAATGAAGGCTCTAAGGATATTGACCATTGCTGTAGGCTGAATAACAATGAAATCTCTTAAAGCAGGTTCATCGAAGTATAATAACTTTCCTATTGAGTGTTGAACAAGTAAAAAATCGTCTACTCTTCTTTCATTCAGAGCAAATTCATTATTAGATTTGTTTATTTCTAAAAGTCTCTTCTTTGTTATCAACTTTACTCCATCTGCTCTCATATCTGATATCTGTAAATCAAGAGGCACCCAAACAATCGGCATTTGTTGTCCCCATGTTGACTGCTGAAAGGCGATATCAACTAATGTATCCTTCAAGCGCTCAATATCTTGATCTGCTGCATCCGTTGCATTCATGAAAAAGACATTGTCATACATGATATGCTCTTGAAGCTTGTGTGAGGAAAACATTTTCCGCAGTTCTTCATTGAATTTAAGGATAAGTTTCCTTTTCTCATCCTGTCAATTTTATCAAAAAGCAATGACATGAATAAATTATTAACTTTTCACGAAAAACAAAACGTTTTTTTTCTTTTTACAGTTTTGTAACAGCACAGCAAAACAACACACAATCTTTGGTGGATAGCTGTCTCATGGGCAATCATACCACATCTCCTTATTTCTATATAAAAATCATTTGGAGAGGGCTTTTCTCATCATTGCTTACATATTTCATAGAACCATAGCATTGTAAACAAATTAAAAATACCTGACTATTTTTTTCAGACGACTCATAATTTTCAGTTTTAGCTTTAAAAATGTATCTTAGGCATACATTATTAATATAAGTACAAGATTTATGGGGTATATGTCCATGAGACCGCACACAAACAACAAAAACAGTTCGTCTCTACTTTTTATGCAGGATATTGTGTTCTGTGTCAATTGTTTACAAGAACAATAGAGACAGCTGTAGAATTTGTTGATGTGAGCACTGACGAATACTGACTAAACTGTTATAATTTGTAGAATAACTAGTTGAAAATAGTCAGTGACCAAACAACACATTAATCATGTAATTGACATTAAATAATTCCATACATAGTTTTCGATACTTTAATTCTTTGATTAGTTATTCTTGTCATTACATTAACTGTTTATTGAGGTGATGATATACAAAATAGGGGAAGTGTTTGTATAAGAATGTGCTACAGATGTTGTTGGATACATTTATATATAGCATGTTCATTTTTGTCTTGCAACATACCACATTCCTCCTCCTATACTTTGTGTGCAGGTTACCAAATAACTAAAAATTTCGAGGGACTAAACTTAAAGGTCACTCAGTTGCAAAAGAGGACCAGATTTTAGACTGGGCGAATATATTTTTATCTTCCTGATCGCCCAGCTGGTGACTAAAATATTTTGCTGTGAATCCAATTCCTATCTTTTTCCAAGCAATATAACCAAAAACTGTCCCCAAACAGAAACCTCATTGTCTTTATATAATGGGAATATTAAAGAGAGAATTTCATTAAACCAGCAAGTTAATTTAAATAACCAAAACCTATTCAAACAACTAAGTTTTCATTGCAAGGCAACAATTTGATATATACCACTTTCCTAAACACATGTTATTATCAAATTATCTCTTTTAAAGCTTCTATGATTATTTCATTTTCTGGTGGCATTAATTATAATAATATAGAGTTATCACAGATAATCTTTTCCAGGCTTTACAGCTACATATATGATTGCATAAAAAAGGCTTTATTAATATCATGAATATGTGAAAAGTACATTTTAGTCTTATCTAATTAGTACAAAAATTGGTTGGGCCCTAAAATTTCAATTTGGCCCCTAACAAAAAAGAATTAAGTTTAGTCCCTGATTATTTCAATTTTTATTTATTATCAAAAAGAGAGTGAAAAAGTTTTGTCACTGAAATTTTGTATAAGAATTGTCTGTTCTGTAATTAAATCAAACGTTCACACATTTGTTATGTCCAGTCAATGACTAAATAGTTGTGATAATAATCACACATATGTGTGTCAAAAAGTAGGGTGGAAAAATGAATAACAAAGTCAGACATACCTCAGAGAAGCTATCACTATGAGTGGCGGCAAACAAAATTCTCGGCATTTTATCTTCAGTTTTGTTACAGTAGGTCAATACAGAATTAATCCAATGCTCAAGAATAGCTACAAAAGTATAATAAAGAAGGCATTTTATCTTCAGTTTTGTTACAGTAGGTCAATACAGAGTTAATCCAATGCTCTAGAACAGCTACAAAAGTATAAGGAAGAAGGCATTTTATCTTCAGTTTTGTTACAGTAGGCCAATACAGAATTAATCCAATGCTCCAGAATACTAGCTACACAAGTATAATGAAGAAGGCATTTTATCTTCAGTTTTGTTACAGTAGGCCAATACAGAGTTAATCCAATGCTCCAGAACAGCTACAAAAGTATAATGAAGAAGGCATGTTATCTTCAGTTTTGTTACAGTAGGCCAATACAGAGTTAATCCAATGCTCCAGAACAGCTACAAAAGTATAATGAAGAAGGCATGTTATCTTCAGTTTTGTTACAGTAGGCCAATACAGAGTTAATACAATGCATCAGAACAGCTACAAAAGTATAATAAAGAAGACATTGTATCTTCAGTTTTGTTACAGTAGGTCAATACAGAGTTAATACAATGCTCCAGAATAGCTACAAAAGTATAATAAAGAAGACATTGTATCTTCAGTTTTGTTACAGTAGGTCAATACAGAGTTAATCCAATGCTCCCGAATAGCTACAAAAGTAGACCTGTCCAGAATAGGACTTTTATTTCAAATTCTTTGAAGTTATCATGATTAAAAGTATAGAGGTTTTCTAAATCTGTATTCTAATACATTTTTGCAGATACTTTATTTCCTGACTTTCGTGCAGACTTCACAATAATATATTTTCTAATCCTCATGATGGATTTATATAAGGAAATGTGAAAGCTTTACATATAAGCCATTTCTATTTACATTCACGTTATTTTTCTTCCCGTGAAAAATAATCACTTGTGAAAATTAGTTGGTTAGTAGTAGTATTGAAATAAAAAATACTATTTAAATGCAATATTCCTTATGCTATAATGATAATAAAGATAAACCAAATGAGGAATTAATTGTTCAGTTGTTGGCTTAACATCCATATGTTGAGTAAGTAAAGCACTGTCCTAGGTAAGAGGTAGTGTTTAGAATTGCAAGCAAGTTTATCCCTTCCCCATTATGTATGTGCCTCTCTAAAGCCACATGTTGAGTAAGTAAGTAAAGCACTGTCCTAGGTAAGAGGGAGTGTTTAGAATTGCAAGAAAGTTTATCTCTGCCCTATTCTGTATGTGCCTCTTAGGAGCCAGTAACTCAGTGGTCGTCGGTGTCAGTCAAATCCCCCTGTTTATCATTTAAGCATGTATACACATGGAAAAAAGTATTGCAACACCAAATTGAAATCGAAATTAAAAAAACACTCTTTATTTATTTTTTTTTTGATATAATTTGTTAAAAAAGAACTAGTTAAACATTATTTAAATATCACCTGAGTTTATTCAATAATTATTGACTCGATAAGTTCTTATCTGCACATGCAGCTACTGTACCCGTAAACAGCAAAAGAGGTGTTTTATCCTCATTGTTTCCAACACTTTAAATAACCAAGTTTATAAAGTTATGTGATTGACACCTTGTAATGGGTTCTCCAAAACTCTAAACCGCAGCAAGTTGGCAGATTATCAGCATGAGAGAAGCAGGAATGTCGCTGTGACAACCGCACGTATTGTTCGTCATCACCATTCCACTATTAGTCGTTTTGAGAATAAAAAAATCAGGCAATAAACGATGTGAAAGACTATCCGAGATCAAAAAGACCTCCTATGCCATCTGCTAGGAAAAATCAAGCATAATGAAGCTTTGTCAGAAAGAAACCCATTGCAATTCAATACAATCCTAAAAAGAGAGTGGTGGGCATACAGGAGCCTTTTAACAAAAATTGTTCGAGATCAACTTATCGCTACTGGTTATCGTACGATAAGACCATTTCGGGGATCTTTGTTAACGAACAGACACACAGTTGTCCGTATCCAATGAAGTGCAGAGCTCACCAAAGTTGGAAATTAGCATCGCGGAGGAAGATCCATTGTTCCAATGAAATTCGGTTTATCTTCCTTGGCCCGATCGTAGCCCTGATTTGAACCATATCGCGCATTTATTGGACACTATTGGGCGTAATGTGCGCGAAAGGACACCCCAGTCCAAACACGTGATGAAATAAACAATGTCCTTCATCAGAAATGGTTACTGCTACCTTAGCAACGAATTAGTCGATTTATGGCAGGAATCAGAAGACGTTAAGTGGCGGTTAACCGTTTGAATGGAGGCTGCGCACAAACTACTAATTCTTTGGCGTATAACGATCAACCATGACGTGAACAAGCATCTTAAGATTAATTTTGAAATGTCTGACATTGTAAAGTTCGACTACAGTAAAAGTTGTAAAATGCAGTTTTTTGTACAAAAAAAAACACTTCATTTTGTAATTAAAATTGTGGTTAGATAAATCATTGTTTTTAAAAAAAAATGGTCTGTTAAAATGCCAATGTGATCATGAACTATGCTTCAATATCATTTTACAACTTTTTTATTATATTCCATCCAAAATAAAAGGCTGATTTTTCAAGTTTTAAAAAATCAAGGTGTTGCAATACTTTTTTCCATGTGTATATTACGCAGTTGGTTTTAATGGCTATTTTTGACATCAGTAGAAACAAGATACAGAACTAGTTTTAAATCATTGCCAGCATGGTGTAATGTATGAAGGGTCTAATAACAGCAACACATCAAGGTGTACTGTGTTTAATAGAGATGTGAGCAAAGTGTCCTTTGAATATATCTACCAAAAGATTCAATGTTAATATACAATGTACATTGATATATTATCATTATAATCACTAAGAACATTTGAAATTCAATTGCTTATTTAAAGAAACTTACATGCTGCAGTAACATCTCCTTGTGGATATTCCGCCAATCCTGTATAAAGACCTTTTCGTCCATCAAACATCAGAATGAACGTTCCCCTGTGCTGGATGAATAACTGATGAGTCATATCAAACGATTTTTGCCCACCAAAATCGACCAGATCTGATGGTGCTATATTCATGATATTTGTACCTTTCTTAATCTTCTCCAATAAGTCATCTTGAATGGAATGGGAAGTATGAATTGGTGGTTCGTGGAAGTCTTTTGGTGTCTCCTGATTAGATTGATGTGACAATTGTCGTTGTCCACCAGACGAGGTCTGTCTAGATGTTATTCGCCGTTTCTTATTAGACGGACCGTCATCCGTATTTGATGAACTAAACTTGTATTCCTTTATTTCTGATTTTGGATCACCTGGAATTTTTTCTTTACTTTCACCTTGCAGACTTGGTTGTTTCTTGAATTCTGGATTCCCAAGAAGTAGTTTCGTTAAAACATCACCACTACCTGACAAGGTTTAAAAAAGAAAAAGAGGAAGTATGATAAATGCAATAATTTGACCCTGGAAATTGTAAAACTAATACATGTCAACTTATTCAAGCCTTACAAAATAACATTAATGATACATAGAATGACTGAGTTACAATGTCACCTGTGTTGCATATATTTTATCTATTCAAGGGCTATAACTAAAAAACATTTGTGTAATTTTTTTTTTTTTAAACTTTTTACAAATATCTTATTCATGTTAGAGAAATGAAGGCTTGATGGCAAATACAATGCAATTTCCAATTTAAATCAATTTTCAAGGGGCATAACTCTTTTGGAAATATTTGTTTGATCTGCATTGATTTTCGGATTTGTCTATAACATAATAAAAATCTGGCAAGAATTGTATATATGAGAGCGCTAACAATTCAATTTTTCATATAATCAATATTTTCAAGTCATAAATAACACTTTTACAAATAATTGATCCGCACAGTTTTTTTAAGTTGTCCGAGACATTGCTGATATAAGCCTATGATATACGATTCATAAAAATCTTGCAAAAATTGTACACAAGAGAGCGCTAATAAAGAATAATTAATATTTACAAGGGGTATAACTCTTTTAAAAATAGTTGATTTTCAATTTGTCCTAGACATTGCTGATATAAACCTATGATATCAGTTTTATAAAAATCTGGCAAGAATTGTACACATGAGAACAGTAATAAGACCGTACAGACAGACGCATGGACGCCCTTATTTCTATGTCCCCCGCAACGCTTCGCGCAGTGGACGATAACAAGTTAATATAATCAGGACACTTTTGTTCTGAAAGGTCTCTTGTAATGCATTTGTCATACTATCGTCATTTCACGCATTGTTTTGGTCAAAATGTATTTTAGCAATAGCTTGACCTAAAAAGGTATTTTACACATAATAACATTGTAGTTAAATACATTTTGTAGCAAAATATGTTTTTGGGTAAGCTGTTGCTCATATCTAAATCTTAATGACAATATTTCAAATTGGAGCTTTTTTGCCTTTGTTTAAAACCCTAATGTCAATTTGTGAGACTAAATCCTGATGTCCGACAGACTTATATAATGTATAATGACCACTTGAAGGATTTTATTTTGTAGACATTTTGATTTTCGATTTCAAGGGGCCAGACATGTCCTTATCGTACCTTCTTCTTCAGTAAAGCAATGTACAATATGTCAAACCATACAGAGCATTTTAATTCTGTATTGAAGGCCTTATAAAAATGTATCATCAGATAAAACTCTGATAAGGAGTCATCCGTCAATTTCAGTCTTTAAACTTATTTGTAGATCTTGTCTTGCTGATCATATGTGCTATTAAAAGTTTCTGTCTATCGATTTAAATTTTTTGAGATAATAGAGAAAACATTTTAATGAAAGTGCTGGATATCACCTCTGGAAAGTTTGCAATTATAGATGTGTATTATTTCAAATGTGTATTTAATCACAACTTTGATGTTTTTAACTAAACCATTGTTAATTAATTTGTAATGACGCCATTTCCAAAATGTGTGGTGGCCATCTTGAAAAATTTATTTTTTTTTCTGGCCAGCAGCGGATTTTTTATAAGTATCATTTATTTAACCTTTATACCAAATTTCATGCTTGTATCACGATTTGCACAATTATGTCCATAATATCTCCCACTATGTCTCTTCAGCAATTATCAAAAATATTTTTTTTTTCATACTTTCATATATGCATAAAATTTTGATATTTCTATTGCAACCTTAAACTGTAGATCTGAAATAATCAAACATACAGAAAGCTCTGTTAATTTCTTTATGTGCCAATGCCATGTCAAGGGCCTGTGATTTTAGTATTTTTTTTATTGATTAAGGTCCTTCATATTTGTTTTTAGTAAATTGTTTTTGTTACTAATTAACCTGTTAGTTTTCTTGTTTGAATTGTTCCACATAGTTCATATCAGGGCCTTTTATAGCACACTATATAATATGAGTTTTTCTCTTTGTTGACGACCATATGGCGAACTATAGTTGTTAATATATCTTCCTCCTTTGAACTCTTTTGGATAGCATTGGTTCATTTGCCAAAAATACCACATCTTTTTTTTTTTAAATAAGACAATAAACATAAATCAATACAACTGTAATAAAAGTGAATTTATATTAAAGGCTTTGATCAATAAATAGGGAATGTGTCCATGGGACACAAATGATGCCCCCTCTAGCATTTAATGTTATAAAAGGTCACAACTCAAGAACTGTATAAGTGACGCTACCTAAATTTGTACTTGAGTTTTGGGGTAATAAGCATTGTGTATACATTCCTACACATTAACTTAAGGCAAACTTAAGTTAAAGAAAGTAAACGAAAAAATCAGCAATTTATCATATGTAACGGGGAAATACCCTAGAGCAGTAAAAATAAGGCCTCCAAAATTCAAACTTGATCTTGGTTTTGTGGTTAAAAGTATTGTGTATAAGTAACGGAAAGGAAAAAATTCAGCAATTTTAACATTTGTAAAGGGGCATTACTCTAGAACGGTATAAATGAAGCCAACAAAATTCAAATTAGATCAGTGGTTTGTGGTAATGAGCATTGTGTATAAGTTTCATAACATTTGGTTAAGACAAACTAAAGTTAGAGAACAGAAACGAAAAATTCCAGCAATTTTTCCATTTGTAAAGGAGCATAACTCTAGAATGGTGAATGTGACGCCACCAAAATTCAAACTTGACCTGTTTTTTGTGGTAAAAAGCATTGCGTATAATTTTCATACAATTTTGGAAAAAATCTTGTCTTTCAGGATATCCCAGGAAGTCCTGGGATATCCTGGAAAATCCCAGCATAGGTAATTTTGTAAATCCTGAAATTTCAAGTGTCCCAGGAAGTCCCATGAAGTCCTGAAATCTGTTGTCCTGATATATTTCAGGAATTTCCAAGACTTTAAATTTGTTTCAGGAATTTCGAGGATATTTCAGGACTTACAATATTTGATGAATACAAGTTTATCCTGATTTTTCAAGAACTCTTAGGACTTTAGATTATTAACAGGAATTACTGGGATATTTCAGGACTTTAAATATATGGGTTTCTTTTGAAAACTTAGTCTTTTTTTTCGATTTGAATTCAACTTAAGTATATTTAAAATTCCATTTAAATTCCAAGAATTGTTTGTGCACAGTTGAACTTGTATATGATCATACTGATGAAAAATGGTAGGACACAATTTTGGAAAATGCAAAACTCACATATCACAAAGCATGTCACATGCCCCAAACCAAAATATGAGTAACAACACAACATGATTTTTTAATTAAACATTAATATTTTCAAAGCCCAATAATCCATTTGTCAATTACCGACTTGATTCTGTTATTACACTCTTTTTAAACAAATTACTTCCCTTTGTCAATTGTACACTGGTTCCATACCAGACAAAATTGGCTTTTGCCAAACAAAGCATGATGAATTGAAAGTGATGTATCGGTGGTTTAACTTATTTTTCATAAAAAAAATAATTTCTTTTGTCAAAAGTATTAAATAACAAATTAATGCAATTAAAAGATTTGAAAACCTTACTCACATTACGAACAGGTAGATTTGCTCTTTCTGCTAGCTCTCAATTGTAAGGGAGACAACTA
This sequence comes from Mytilus galloprovincialis, assembly GCA_037788925.1. Taxonomy (NCBI): domain Eukaryota; kingdom Metazoa; phylum Mollusca; class Bivalvia; order Mytilida; family Mytilidae; genus Mytilus; species Mytilus galloprovincialis. The sequence continues at coordinate 76,611,799 of CM075339.1, read as the reverse complement.
TAAAAAGGATTTCAAAGGGATCTCTAATTACAGGGTCAATTACGGGAATTGGCACATAGTCTATTAAAGATCATGATCATACAACCATAGATGTAATACCCATTGCAAATAATTTTCATGCTTTAATTCTTTATCTTTGACATGTGAGCCAGAGTGAATGAAATGTATAAACGTGCCATCTGGATTTCCTTAATTTTAGTGTAGATGCTGGACAGGAAGTGTGAGGTCAAATGCAGGAGATCACATATGGCTAAATTATACATTTTCTGCATGGATATTTTTTTTTAATATAATATGTATATATCAAATATTCAAGATAAATTTAATTTATTCAACCAGGGAACCTTTCAAAGAAAATGGAAATTTGACTCCCTTAAATAACCCCTGACACAATTAGAATTTAAACTTGGACAACAAGCAAAGATGTCTTATATCCTACAAACAAATTGAATGCAGATAAATGAAATTAACTAAGTTCCAACAGTTCTATATTCTAACATTATATTAATAGTGCAGATGTTTTCTTCTGGTGACATGACTGTTTGATTTTAAGGAGCATTAATTTGATGATTTACATGCATTTTGGATAATATCTTTTGGTAAGTACAAATACATTCGATTCCACCATTTTGAATATCGTGCATATATTAATAAGAGTAAAGAAAACAGTTATAGAATGTTTACATAAGATTTACTTTCATCACAATCATAAGGAATTAGCAATACATTGTTATTACATATAATGAAAAAATATTTAAATAGTACAGGTATGCTTTTAATAATAATATAAAAACTTAAACATAGATCTGTGAGAAAACTCACATTTAGATATACCACAAACATGTTGCTGCGATATCTCTGAAAAAAGTTGCTGAATTCATTAACCGAAGATACATAATTCTGGAATAATAGTACATGTTTAATTTTAAAACTTTAAAATATATGATTGAGTAGGGAAAAACAAGAATGTGTCCATAGTACACGGATGTCCCACTCGTACTATCATTTTACATGTTCAGTGGACCTAGGAATTGGGGTCAATACTTTAATTTGGCATTAAAATTAGAAAGTTCATATCATAGGGAACATGTGCACTAGGTTTCAAGTTGATTGGACTTCAACTTCATCAAAAACTACCTTGACCAAAAACTTTAACCTGAGCTTCGCACTATCTTTTTCTTTGTTCAGTGGACCGTAACATTGTGGTCAAAACTTTAATTTGACATTAAAATTAGAAAGATCATATCATGGGGAACATGTGTACTAAGTTGCAAGTTGATTGGACTTCAACTTCATCAAAAACTACCTTGACCAAAAACTTTAACCTGAAGTGGGACCAACGGACGCACAGACAAACACACGAACGGACGAACGAACGGAGACACAGACCAGAAAACATAATGCCCCTCTACTATAGTAGGTGGGGCATAAAAAGCTAAAAGTAATTGTCAGGAGATATTTTAAAGTCTATCATATATGAATGAATCAAATGTCGTCGTCCTTAATGGCGGGGTATATTTATACACAAAATATATACATGTATGTACTCATTTAAATAAAGAAAAAAGCATGATGACTTAAACAATCTGACATTCTAATGCATGAGATTTGTTATTAATAATTTTTTTTTATCAAACTTTAGATGCAGAACTTTTGTTTTGTTTCAGATTTACTGTTAAAGACCGGCAGCTCTGATTTATAAATCAAAGCACCAAAGGGTGCTATAGGCAGTTAATCAAAAACCCAAAGGCAAACTTGGCCAAGTTCAGATGAATAGTGTAAAGAATTAGTCAAAATATTTATCTCAGGCAATGTTCTCAGCTATTTCTAAAGTATCAAATAATGCTTGTACAGTAATGTTTATGTTATGCAATCCTACCACTTTCAAAAGTTATTTCCAATTTATATTTATAAAGATTCAATGTCTGAGATTATACACATACACTGTCCTATGTTAGGGGAGAGTTTTGTGCCAGTTAAGATGTTTAAGCCGCCACATTCTGTATGCACCTGTCCATAGTGAAGACCCACTAATGTGGTGATTGTTGCTGTATATCATATTTATTTTTCATAATTGTTTTGTACAATTTTAATTTCTTGTGTATACTTCTGATTTTAGTGTATGTCCAAGTTATTGTTAATACTCTTTTGTTCCGACGTTGGAAAGTTCAGGGCGGAAAGAACTCACTAGCCGAAAAGTTCCAGAGGAACTTATTAACTAGTTACTTTGTTCTTCCTCTGATTTAAAAGTTCCACCGGAACAAAGTGACTAGTTGAAAAGTATACATTTTTGTTATTATGTTAAGGGGCTAGCAAAAGCAATCCTTTGGGTGTAGGAGTTTCTCCCTGGATTAAAGATCCATTGGTAACCTTCGACTGTTGTCTGCTCTTAGATCAGGTTATTGTCTACATGACACATTCCCCATTTTCATTCTCAATTTTATTAGGCACTGGCTACGGTTACATGGAAATGTAAAAACAATAAGGCCTAAATTAAAATATTGTTTGTTTGCCCTTTTCCGACCCTATGTTTTGAAACAGGGTAGGTAGGTAGGTAAAATATTTTATTTTTCTTTCCCAAAAAATAACTTAGCTCGGTACATTTTTTGTCATGGGTAGGCAGGTAGGTATAATATTTTATTTTATAGATACAAAATCTGCATGATGTCATTTTTGTCTGTATTGCTTTTGTTTAAGTATGCTTGTACTAATAAGTTTCTAGGACTATTAGTATAATAGTCCCAAATTTTGAAAAAAAAAATATCATGTAGAATGTGAAGTTAATTGACATATGCACTACATTTTTTTTCAAATTTCAAAATATAGGGCTTTGCCGCATATTTTAAACGTTTACATACCTGGAATTTTTAAGAATTTTAACTTGCACTAATAGTACTATGTACCTTGAACGCTTACCTAGACCTAAAGTTTTTCTGTATGCAGGTAAGAGATAACTTTGTTCTGGTAAAATATGTCCAGGCAGAAATACATTGTACATTACTAGTAGAAAAAGTTCCTAGAGTGTTTAAATTTTTGTGTGTGCCTGTGTTTCCAATAAGAATGCTACAAGACTTGAAACTCAATTGTCACGTATTTTACACCGCATTTATAAATGATCTGTATGGAAAAACTTGGCGATTTTACTGCCAAATATTCTCCCCTTTACAGACCTTTGGTTCATGTCAGATATAAATCAGAATATATCAAAGCTGGTCGAAGGCATCATTAACATAATCATCCTAATCTACGGACCACCAAAGGCCATCCCTACATAGGATACAAAGTCTGTTTACAAAATATTTTGTACACACGTTGATAATTTAGTATTGGACGAACTTTCTTTGAATGAACCCTGCTCTTCATGTATAAAGACACAGAGTAACGTTCGTTAACTCATGATTTCAAAGCTTTCAACATCGATTTCAAACAGATGCTTTGAAACTCCAAATGCAAGTGTTCATTCATGTCAAACGCTCATGTGATACCAAACGGACTAGACCTTATACAGGAAAGATAAAACCTGAGAATTCAGGTAAAAAAGTTTTGAGCGGGAAATACAAATATAAGATTTTTGGTAGGAACAAAAAATAAAATAAAATAAAATCTTGCTGGTAAACACAAATAAAAGATTTTCAGGCGGAACGAATTTATAGGGTCGGTCGGTAAAGGGCAAACAAACAATATTTTAATTTAAGCCTAAAAATATTATTGTTACACTGGAGACTAATTGCTGGAATGCAAAGTTGGACGAGGAACCGATTTATTACGAATATAACAATAATTACTGAGGTTACGGTTGCATTACGCTGAGATTAATAGATTAATAGGGGTCCGGGGGTTGGCCGAACAATGCATTTGAATGGGAGCATATAGTTGGAACCCCCCCCCCCCACTTTTATCAAATGGCTGAATCCGCCCCTGATACTGATAAAAAATAAATATTATTATTCAACAAATGGTGTATAACTTGAATAGTTTTACGTATTAATGGTTTTGATGTTCTTAAAGATACTACTCAAGATTAGGAGTGCCAAAGGCGAAAAATATAGTTCAATGGTTTCACTTTTAAAGTATTTAACTGCACACCTTCTCTTATTACTGTCATTATACTTTGAACCAATTTTGTTTAGGGTGAAAAACATTAAAACTTGGGATGCGTTTTAAACGAAACTTAAACTCCTTGTACAGATTTGGCTATACTTTTTGGACCTTTTGGATTATAGCTCTTCATCTTTTATATAAGCTTTGGATTTCAAATATTTTGGCCACGAGCATCACTGAAGAGACATGTATTGTCGAAATGCGCATCTGGTGCAAGAAAATTGGTACCTTTAATTTTATTACTACCACTGGGTCGATGCCTCTGCTGGTGGACTATTAGTCCCCGAGGGTATCACCAGCCCAGTAGCCAGTACTTCGGTACTGGCATGAAAATACAGATTTTTTGTGTTATTAAAATTTGCTGTTACAAAATGATAGAAATTATTATAAATTAAGGAATGTATCTCCCTCATGCAAAGCTCTGATTCCTTAAACGGATTTGGCTATACTTTTTGGACCTTTTGGATTATAGCTCTTCATCTTTTATATAAGCTTTGGATTTCAAATATTTTGGCCACGAGCATCACTGAAGAGACATGTATTGTCGAAATGCACATCTGGTGCAAGAAAATTGGTACCGTTAATTTTATTAAACAATATCAAGACATAAATTTCATACAGCTATACAATTTGATGCAATTTGATTTTTATTATTGTTACATTTCCATGTAACCGTAGCCAGTACCATTTTATTAATGTCTCAAATTATACCTGAATTAAAATATCTTGATTACAGTTTAACTGTCTCCCATTACTAATATCATAATAAAAATAAAACATTTATTTAAACTTTAAATAACTGTAACAGTAGGAATTAAGAAAAACTTGTTTGTAACTTCAACTTGTTTAAAAAATATTGATAAACGTTTCTCGAGCCTCGTTAGTCGTTACCTTTTAAGGCTTTTTATCGTATCATGCGATTTCTTTTCACATTATTTTCATGGGGAAATCGTTTACCAGCATAAAGTTGCTGAAGGAACCACATAGAATTGATTCAAGAACACATAACGAGTGTTTAAATGTGAAAAATTATAAATAAAAAGAAACATATATTTAACAAAAAAGTCGTATTTTTCTGTACCGGAAATCGAAAAGTCCTTGTAAATCAAAAACAATTACGGTGTGATACGCGTCACAGATTCGGACTTAATATTGCGACTTTGGAAGTTAAATAATGCCGTCCTTTAGAAAACAGTTGTTAAAGTTTTAATCTCAATACTTATTGAAGTACATTGAGCTAAATCAAAGCACGTGTAGCATTATGTTACACCAAAGCGAAACAATCTTAAAATGACCTTGACATCGACCAATCAGAAAACTACAATAACAACAACTTTATTTGACAAGCACGAAGGAAGTCATTTGCGAGATAACGGAATAATATTAACAAGAATACAAATGAGCATACAAGATTACTTAATTAAGATGATTTAAATAATCTCAATCATTTCAGACAAAAAACGAATAAAATGATTAATAATAAAGTATCTATGTATCATCAGAATCCTCCCAATTTAAAAGGTACGTAAATTTCGTCTTCTATGTAATTTGAAATTGCCGCCAACTTATATCAGCTGATTAATAGACTACTGACGTATGTAATACGTATCGATGACAAACAATATTCCTACGAATTTTGCCATTTGGGAAATGTAAACGACTCATCTTTATATATTTTCGGCGATCAAATATTTCATACAATTGTTCTTTGACATCTTAGCCAACAGCACAGGGGATAATAAACTACAGAAGGATTTCTATCGAGCACTACTTCCTATGTGCAACTTCAACACTTTTGGGAAAATCGACTAACATTTAACGTTTTTATGGTAATATTTTTTATATTCCAGAATAAAAGTATGAAAAAAGTGTCCAATTAGTTATAAATAACATGATAGCCAGCCAGATAATAAAAGTGGCACATATTTCAGCATTTATTGGGTAGAACATAAATCTAGGGTGCTCGCATAAAGAAGCTTAACTGCTTAAAAACCAGGTGCTCCGCAGGGCGCAGCTTTATACGACCGCAGAGGTCGAACCCTGAACAGTTGGGGCAAGTATGGACAAAACATTCAAGCGTGATACAGCTCTGAATTTGGATTGTGATCAAATTTTTGACATTACATGGGTTTTTGTTACACAAAACAAATGTCAAGATTTTACAAATCAATTAAAGATTTCTTCTTCAAACTTTTTTAATCTAAAATTAAATAGTTGACACAGCATAGGTTTCTGACACAGAATGAATGTGTTCTAATGAACTTAAAATTTTTGTTTTCTCTTAGAGCAATTCACTATGCTGTTGAATATTAATCCTCTCAAAAAAATGTTTGAAGAAATCTTCTTTTTTATTTATGAAATTTCAAATGAGAAAAATTGAACCCAATTTTTTTAATCACATCCCCCTTTCCCTTATTCCAAAACTAATCTCAATTAAAATTTCTAATGGAGTTTGCAACAATAACTACTCATTTAAATACATCATAAAATATTAAGATGTAAAAAAACTGCTTGTTATCACTGAATGGTAAAGATTATTTTAATTTATCAGTTGGTAGTAAAAAGTGAATATACATTGTATATTGTATATAACAAAGATTTAAGTTGATTCTGGACAAAGAAAGATAACTCCAATTAAAAAAAAAATCTTGCTATTGCACAATATTTTGCAATTAGATATTTCTTGCTTACTATTCTGGACAAAGAAAGATAACTCTAATTAAAAAAAAATTTGCTATTTCACAATATTGTGCAATTAGATATTTCTTGCCATTGAGCAATACTGTGCAATTGAAAAGACTTGCTATTGCACAATACTTAATATAATAATTTTAGATCCTGATTTGGACCAACTTGAAAACTGGGCCCATAATAAAAAAAATCTAAGTACATTTTTGGATTCAGCATATCAAAGAACCCCAAGATTTCAATTTTTGTTAAAATCAGACTAAGTTTAATTTTGGACCCTTTGGACTTTAGTGTAGACCAATTTGAAAACAGGACCAAAAATGAAGAATCTACATACACAGTTAGATTTGGTATATCAAAGAACCCCATTTATTCAATTTTTGATGAAATCAAACAAAGTTTAATTTTGGACCCCGATTTGGACCAACTTGAAAACTGGGCCAATAATCAAGAATCTAAGTACATTTTTAGATTCAGCATATCAAAGAATCTAACTGATTCATTTTTTGTCACGATCAAACTAAGTTTAATTTTGGACCCTTTGGACCTTAATGTAGACCAATTTGAAAACGGGACCAAAAGTTAAGAATCTACATACACAGTCATGACAGTTAGATTCGGCATATCAAAGAACCCCAATTATTCAATTTTAATGAAATCAAACAAAGTTTAATTTGGACCCTTTGGGCCCCTTATTCTGTTGGGACCAAAACTCCCAAAATCAATACCAACCTTCCTTTAATGGTCATAAACCTTGTGTTTAAATTTCATAGATTTCTATTTACTTATACTAACGTTATGGTGCGAAAACCAAGAAAAATGCTTATTTGGGTCCCTTTTTGGCCCCTAATTCCTAAACTGTTGGGACCTAAACACCCAAAATCAATACCAACCTTCCTTTTGTAGTCATTAACATTGTGTTTAAATTTCATTGATTTCTATTTACTTAAACTAAAGTTATTATGCGAAAACCAAGAATAATGCTTATTTGGGCCCTTTTTTGGCCCCTAATTCCTAAACTGTTGAAACCAAAACTCCCAAAATCAATCCCAACCGTTCTTTTGTGGTCATAAACCTTGTGTCAAAATTTCATAGATTTCTATTAACTTAAACTAAAGTTATAGTGCGAAAACCAAGAAAATGCTTATTTGGGCCCTTTTTGGCCCCTAATTCCTAAAATGTTGGGACCAAAACTCCCAAAATCAATACCAACCTTCCTTTTGTGGTCATAAACCTTGTGTTAAAATTTCATAGATTTCCATTCACTTTTACTAAAGTTAGAGTGCGAAAACTAAAAGTATTCGGACGACGGACGACGACGACGACGCAGACGCCAACGTGATAGCAATATACGACGAAAAATTTTTCAAATTTTGCGGTCGTATAAAAACTATAGTGAGGGCCAAGATACATGTATGTGACCAGCTTAAACTAGTCAAGACAAGAGGGCTTTTTGGAAAATTGGAGAGAATTGAAGATGATAACAATAAACAAGGATAGATTCTTGCAAGGGTGTAACATACTTCCAGATGAAACAAGGGTAAAACTAAATACGGTAGGGGCATAACAATAGCAGTATGACGACAGGAATAAAAGTTTGTATACACTAGATTCATAAAGGTGTTTATAACCCTGTAACACATTTTAGTTGCTACTGTGAAATTAAGCATTGAGGCAATAACATTTGAGATTTTTGGTTTTCAGCCATTCATTTGATATACTAGTCTGTGTTAGGATGACACACTGTTAATTATAGGTCAATCTTAAAGAATCATACTGCCCAAGGAATAAAGTGTGAGGATAAAAATGATATCATCACTGTTACTACTGATTATACATATTTTGACTTTTAGGTTGACCCATTATAGACAGATATCATCACTGTTACTACTGATGATGCATATTTTGACTTTTAGTTTGACCCATTATAGATGGATATCATCACTGTTACTACTGATGATGCATATTTTGACTTTTAGTTTGACCCATTATAGACGGATATCATCACTGTTACTACTGATTATACATATTTTGACTTTTAGGTTGACCCGTTATAGACGGATATCATCACTGTTACTACTGATTATACATATTTTGACTTATAGGTTGACCCATTATAGACGGATATCATCACTGTTACTACTTATTATACATATTTTGACTTTTAGGTTGACCCGTTATAGACGGATATCATCACTGTTACTACTGATTATACATATTTTGACTTTTAGGTTGACCGATTATAGACAGATATCATCACTGTTACTACTGATTATACATATTTTGACTTTTAGGTTGACCCATTATAGACGGATATCATCACTGTTACTACTGATTATACATATTTTGATTTTTAGGTTGACCGATTATAGACGGATATCATCACTGTTACTACTGATTATACATATTTTGACTTTTAGGTTGACCCATTATAGACGGATATCATCACTGTTACTACTGATTATACATATTTTGACTTTTAGGTTGACCCATTATAGACGGACATCATCACTGTTACTACTGATTATACATATTTTGACTTTTAGGTTGACGCATTATAGACAGATGTCATCACTGTTACTACTGATTATACATATTTTGACTTTTAGGTTGATGCATTATAGACGGATATCATCACTGTTACTACTTATTATACATATTTTGACTTTTAGGTTGACCCATTATAGACGGATATCATCACTGTTACTAATGATTATACATATTTTGACTTTTAGGTTGACCCATTATAGACGGATATCATCACTGTTACTAATGATTATACATATTTTGACTTTTAGGTTGACCCATTATAGACGGATATCATCACTGTTACTACTGATTATACATATTTTGACTTTTAGGTTGACCGATTATAGACGGATATCATCACTGTTACTACTGATTATACATATTTTGACTTTTAGGTTGACCGATTATAGACAGATATCATCACTGTTACTACTGGTTATACATATTTTGACTTTTAGGTTGACCCATTATAAACAGATATCATCACTGTTACTAATGATTATACATATTTTGACTTTTAGGTTGACCCATTATAGACGGATATCATCACTGTTACTACTGATTATACATATTTTGACTTTTAGGTTGACCCATTATAGACGGATATCATCACTGTTACTAATGATTATACATATTTTGACTTTTAGTTTGACCCATTATAGAGGGATATCATCACTGTTACTACTGATTATACATATTTTGACTTTTAGTTTGACCCATTATAGAGGGATATCATCACTGTTACTACTGATTATACATATTTTGACTTCTAGGTTGACCCATTATAGAGGGACATCATCACTGTTACTACTGATTATACATATTTTGATTTGGTCATCACTCTATTAATTGTACTTTAAAATTCAATATCTATTAAAACAGAATTACTTAATTTCCAGTCCCAATTTCATCTTTTATAAGCCCCTGTCTGAAGGATTAACTCTACCCCTAGGCCTTGATGGTCATGGTTTAATCAGTGACTATTTATCTTTACAATTATCAATAAGAGACTAAAATTCTTTACCAAATTTTAACAAAATCTAACCCAGAGTACTTATTTGTGTCATTCCTTTTCTCCACTATGTCATCTGTTGTGTGCTTTCATATATATAGAAAATACAAATATCTATAAAATCATCATTTTTCCTAAAATTTTTAAACAGATTCTGAACATTTTCTCAAGGAAAAAAAAAGTGCGGACTATACATGCCAAAAAACGGTAGCTAAACTTTGTTGAAAATTCCTAATTTAAATAGCCTAGCATGAAGAATATATTTTTATCCTGTATATTAAAACTTATATATTAATCAAAGTGGTCGAAATCACTGATAGAAAGATTTGGAACAGTAGCTAGAAAAAGGTTATCTAGTGATCACAAATACCCCTGCCAATGCAGAAAAAAACATCATCTGTTAACCCCCAAAATTGTAAAGGTTGTCTTGCCAATGATTGGTGCTGTCATTGTAGTACTGCAAAGTTGACTTCCATAAACAATTTCCAATTATCAGTAAAAACATAAAAATGAAGACTTAGATTGTATTTCTTGATTCTGCACAAACACCTATAAAATATCTTTCAATTTGATGAAGGTTTGTAAAAAGTGATTGATATTTGAACAATTCTAAATCTAGGCTGGTTTTTTTAATGTTTTACTCTTAAAAAAACATTTTAGTATATATATCAGTAAACTACAGAACATAAGAAAAATCTTCTTTTCTTGCTTAATTTTCATCATGAAAAAGCTACTGAATAAGGTTTGAAAAAGGTTTTAAACAATTTTAATCAGTATAATTCAGAAGATTGAAATGTTCATATCTGGATTTGAATTGTTTGAACATGTGAAAGACATTGAATTTATTTATGCGATTTCTTATTTTAAAAGGTAACTCAATAATCATTGAGAACCAAAATAAAACCTTATTTGTAAGGTACTTAAGTTTTTGTTTAATGTTATATGTCAAAAAAAATAAAATAGAACTTGCCCTCTATTCTATGGTCCCTGACATTTAAATGGTAAAATAATAAATGAAATGTCCGTCCTTGTGTAAAAAACGTTTTGTTTCTGTCTTCTTTTTTTGAGCCACATAGACGATTTAAAAAATGCCCATTGTATGGCTGTGAACAAAAGTTGCAGTCAAATGAATTATCAATTTCATGTGAACTTTATCAAGTTTTACGTGACATCAATAACTCTAAAACGAGAATTGTGTTCATCAAAATGTTATTTTACTCCTAAATTATATAACTAAATTCAAACAGAAAACATGCCTTGTTGAAATTTTAGTGCTTCAAACATTAAATTGTTGTTATCTTTAAGGGCAATGCACTTTATAGTCAATATCTAGCTATTGTTCTAAGGCTATAACAATTCTTGTTAAGACAACAAGACAGTGAAAGAAAAACAGTTTTCTATAAGCTGAAGATAATTTATATGTCAAAGAAGAATCTTGTTGAAAAGGCCACGACATAAAACACATAATACATACCTTTTTTCAACGGAATCATCTTTCGTTGCTGTAAGTCGATGCCATTTCTTCCGAAATGAATAATTAGTCCATCAGTTGAAATCCATGTTTTTGGAATTTCCTCGCCGATAAGAATACTTGCAAGCGACGATTTCCCAATATTACAAGGCCCAGCCAAAAACACCCTGTTTTCATAGGAAGAAAATGTTCCCAGAGCTACAAGATCCTGAAAGTCATTTCTATTCAACTGCCTGAGTTTGGTTAAAATGGGATCTGTCATTTCCTATAAAATTAAGAAACGTAATTAACAGTGTAAGTCTATTAAACTGTTTTTATGTTGGTATTGAGTAACTATGATAAGTCAATATGAAAATATTGTAGCTGTCCTATAATATTGTTTCACAACATGCACAGTAAGCTTTAATTATTTTAGGTCCTTTTTGGTCATAAACCTCTTAAACTGTTTCCGTTCCTAAATACAACCCTGGCTTTCAACTATTTGGCTTTGAGCTTTCCTGATGAAGATAAATCCAGAATAAACAGCTGCGCCATGAGCGCATGATACGCCCGACGTCTTGTGTGGAAGTTTTATGCAATAATCATAAATAGTTTCTGAGAAAGTTTTAAGCAATAACCATTTCTTGTTTTTGAGACACGGTGGGATATGTGAAACACCCCCCCCCCCCCCACACCTTGTTTTTTTTTTACAAAAAACTAAATATCACTAAAATAAAATTTTGAATCAAACCAAAAAGTATACCGATCTTTAGATTAATATAACAAAAAAGTGTGCACAGTTTCAAGCAATAATCATAAATAGTTTTTGAGATACGGCGTGACATGTAAAAAAAAACCTCCCCTTTTTTACAAAATACTCAATAACTCAAAAATTAAATTTTGAGTCATCACCAAAAAGTATACAGATCTTTAGATTAAAATTACAAAGAAGTGTGTAAAGTTTTAAGCAATAATCATAAATTGTTTTTGAGATACGGCACGACATGTAAAAAACCCCTCCCCCTTGTTTACAAAATACTCAATAACTCAAAAATGAAATTTTGAATCATCACCAAAAAGTATACAGATATTAAGATAAATATAACTAAGAAGTGTGTAAAGTTTTAAGCAATAATCAAGAATCGTTTTTGAGATACGGTGCAACATGTGAAAAAAAACACCCCCTGTTTTAGTTACAAAGTGCCGTAACTCAAAAAGTTTAAATCTTATTTTCACCAAAAAGTATACAGATCATTTGACCATCATAAGTTTCATGAAATTTAGATAAGTCGTTCTCAAGTTACGGTGCGACATGTTTACGCCGGACAGACAGACGGAAGGACAGACGGACGGACACCGGACATTTGTATACCATAATACGTCCCGTCAAAATTTTGACAGGCATATAAAAATTGCCTGCAATCCAAGAAATTTATGAAGTCATGGAAGTGTTGTATCTAATTTTTTTTATAAATATACGGGATCTAATTATTATGTTCCCAATGTGAATAACCTATGCTCAGGTTTCCTTTTATCTATTTAGGTGGCAACTCCATCAGGCAAAGTTATCAGGATTTTTTCACAGGCAATTAAACCTTTTTTAATCTCCATACTTTCACACATTTTATAGTTTTAGGTTTTCAACTTTTAGACATGGGCTATGAAGTATCAATATATATAATGTGTGGTGTGAACAGAAAATACTATCAAATAATAGAAATTGACGTCATAAAACTTAAGTACTATTAAAATGTTAAGTACATTTACTTTATTCTTGATTCTGTTCCTTGTAAAACATTTTTCAACTAAAAAGATATTTACTTGGTTTATACAGAATAATTTTCAAGAACAAATGAAGAAGGCAAGGCACCGATTTATTTTAAAGATTAAGGTTATTCACCCTTTTATTTGTAAAGATGAGCTTGGCTGTTCTTTTACGGGTCCTATTGATTTTCATTCACTCAATTGTTTAAGCTTTCAGAAGTTGTAGTGCCTGGCTTACCTGATGACGGCAGATCAGAAACATAACTTTGACACATGGAAAACGGTATCTTGTTGTTTTATGAAGGCCTCACAAAGTTTGTTTTTTTATTATTCTAAAAGCTGCAAAAGAATCCGACTTAAAAAAATGTATCAGTTCCTTTCAGCTTCCTTTTGCCCCCTTTCTATCAAACATTGTAAGAACTTATTTATGAAAAGCTTAAGCTGCTTTTAATAAAATTCTTTTTTATACAATTCAAACTTTTGGGGGGTGGACCAATTAATTTATATTCTATTTCTATATCATGTATATAGGATCAATCTAAAAAGGAAAGTCATTAAAAAAAGAGGCTTAGCATCAGTATGTTGTTACATTTTCACTGCAGTGTTAATAGCCACTGTTTGATGACTACCAGACCCAGAGATATCTCAAATATCATAAAAAAAATTCTAGTGTACTTTCATGATTTTACTTCGGTAAGGAGAAATTTTGACTATTAGATGTAAAATTTCTAAGTTTACCCTTCTGTTGCACCTAAGATGGTTTTGTGTGTCTTCCCTTTTTAAGGTATTTAGTTTTTTCTCTCTCTACATTTTGTAAATCGTTTATATCGATTTATTCTGAGTGTAAGCATTTGTATTCTAAAGCATGTGTACCTGTAAGTATTCCATCACTTCTTTATACTGCCCCTTTTTTTCTTTTGCTGCTAGATCGTATGGAGTCTTACCCTGAAATACAGACAAATATGTATATTACTTTCATCTGTTAACAACAAAGAAGACTTCTGTAACAAGTATCTTACAATTAGTAGGACCAGTAGCAGCTGAGTGGTGTTTTACTTTATATTGACAATATTCAGACAGTATTCATCAGTACTTTGTATGATTCGGCAAAAATGTGCTCTGAAATGCAAATCAATGAAAAGCTGGCACTGTCAACAGATGCTCCAAATACTGCACAATTATTGACAGAAAATAAAATTAACTGTGAAATTGCCTAATTTCTGTTGAATTGTGACATGGTTAAAATAACCACAGGCAGGAAAGCTGTAAACACATTACATTTCCAGAAGACAACAAATCAATTGCACATTCTATGGTGCTTCATTTGAAAAAAATATAAAGGAGATCAATTTACAACATAGTTATGACTTGTTTCCGATGGAACAAACATTCCGAACAAACTTTCCTCTGAATTCAGCCCAATATCTTCGTAACCCTAAAAGAATATATTTAAAGGTGGTTATACATAAATTTGCAAGGGCGAAGCTGAATTTAAGTTATAATTTTGATTTGATTTTTGGTGTTTTAACGCCACTTTTAAGCACCGCTTTTGGGCTATTTCGTGCCGGCCAGTTTTTATTGGTGGAGGAAGCCGGAGTGCCCGGAGAAAACTACCGACCGAAATTTAAGTTATAAGATATTGGTATTTTTTAATATTCAATTAGAAATAGCATGGTCATTGTGAATTCAAAAGTCAGCTAATTGTGTTGTCGGACTTTAACATCAACCTACACTTATTTTCTGTATAATTAACAATTCATATACAAACTAATTTAAAGTCTTTTATGCAATCAAAAGGGAGGTGATTGAAATGTGTGTGGGTAGTATTAGGGACAAGATTGATCTCTACTGTATTATGAATGCACGGTTTTGTCACCTTTTTAGTACTGTTGCAAAAAATCATTGTTGTTTTAAATTTATTTCTAAAATATGCAAATTATAAATTTGTCAAAATATAATTTGTCAAAATTTTCTTGACTCTAAGATGTATAAAAAAGATTGATAAAAAATGTACAAAACTCTTTAAAAATATTAGACTTAGAACTCTGGAGATAATGACAAAAAAGAATAATTTATTAATTGTTATACAAGACATCTAGCATGTCTAGAAAGGAAGAATTAATTTTGCCTTCAGTTTCATGAAAAATGACATTCCTTTTATGGTATGGAACCTTGTGGTATAATTTCATTGTGACCCATAGACTTATACTCAAACTATTGTCCAAAAACAAGAAAATCCAAGTTTGTTCTTCTGCCAATTTTTGGCCCCTAATTCCTAAGCGGTTTGTCCATGACCCCCAAAAATCAATCCCCACATTCCCTTTGAGGTATAGAACCCTGTGGAAAAAGCGACAAATTTGCGGCCCCTTTATGGCCCTTAATTTCTAAACAACTAAAACAATAACCCCCAAATCAATACCATCCGTCCTATTTTGGTATGGAACCTTGTGCTATAATTTCGTAGAGATTCATATACTTTAACCTCAAGTTATTGTCATTTTTCAAAATGGAAGGATGAACTGCATACTAACATTGAAAAATATTTGTATAATTTCCAATATAAATTTCTACATAGGATTATTCCTACAAATACATTTTTATTTAATATTAAAATCAGAGACACAATTTAAGTTATGACTTATGTTTGTTTTTACATCCGGCGGTGTATTGTTGCCACAGACATTTCTACCCACGTGACTGTCGTCTTTGACTGTTAACATAACGCAAAATAAAATTCCTTATCGCTTGTTATATTATTATTATTATATATGTCAATTTCATCAATAAGTATTCATGAAAATAATTTTTAAGAATATAGATAAATGATATGAAAATGTCGTGAGAAATATATATATAATATATCAATAACAAATCAAAAATACCGAAAATTTGAGTTAACGCATGTGAAAGAATATCTAAGAACGTTTTGCAGGAAAATATGAATGCCTATAGTACTCAAATCCAATCTATTAGAAAATTCGAATTATTACAGAAGAGTGTCCACCATGCACTTGCACTGCACTATTATTAGAATATTAAAATAGAATGATAAACAAATGGACGAAAATTATATAAACATGTAACTGTACATGTTATATACAAATATTAATATAATATATAACAACAACAAGTACACGGATGCCCCACTCACACTTTCATTTTCTATGTTTATTCGACTGCACATTGGGGTCAAAACTCTAATTTGGAATTATCATATCATAGGGAACATGTGTACTAAGTTTCAAGTTGATTGGACTTCAACTTCATCAAAAACTACCTTAACCAAAAACTTTAACCTGAAGTGGGACAGACAGATGGAAGAACGAACGTACGGACAAAAGGAAGCAGAGACAAAACCAGATGCTCCGCAGGTCACAGCTTAATACGACCGCAGAGGTTGAACCCTGAACGGTTGGGGCAAGTATGGACACAACATTCAAGCTGGATTAAGCTCTAAATTTGGATTGTGATTAAATAGTTGACACAGCATAGGTTTCTCACACAGAATGAATGTGGTCTAATGAACTTAAAATATTTTTTTTGCCTTTGAGCAATTCACTATGCTGTTGAATATTAATCCTCTCAAAAAAATGTTTTTTTTTCACATCCCCCTTTCCCTTTTTCCAAAACTGATCTCAATTCAAATTTCTAATGCCCCCTAACAATAACTACTCATTTAAATACATCATAAAATATTAAAATGTAAAAAAAGTGCTTGTTATCACTGAATGGTAAAGATTGTTTTAATTTATCAGTTGGTAGTAAAAGTGAATATACAGTGTATATTGTATAAAACAATGATTTAAGTTGATTCAATTACTATTCTGGACAAAGAAAGATAACTCAAATTTTCAAAGAATATTGAAAATTTCTTGCTATTGCATAATATTGTGCAATTGGATATTTCTTGCCATTGCGCAATACTGTGCAATTGAAAATACTTGCCATTGCACAATATTTTGCAATTGAAGATTTCTTGCTGAATACTGTGCAATAGGTCCGAGTACACAGTTATTTCGTAGTGCATTTCTTTTAGACAATAAATGAAAATTAAAAAAAATCCCAACTGCGCTTTCTCAATAATATTTTTACAGTGTATTGTACTACTTTTGGGACAAATTATATCAAAATTATAGAAAACTTCATCAGCTCTAACTCAAAATATGGACAATTTTATGTTAAGGGGGTCTTGAAATCTTTTGACAGCTTCCGAAGTGCTAATTTTTTACCTTTTTCAGCTGGACCTAATCACTACTTTACATTAATATTTATGACCCCAAGTTTTTTACAGTGCCATTTCACCCCCCTACTTGCTATATGAGGAATAAAACATGGAGAAATAAATTTGTAAGGGGTATAACAAAAATTGGCAAGTAACACACTGTCCACACTTAAAGGAATATATTCGTGGACAACGAAAATCAAAGGACGATAACTGTGTACTTGGACCTAATAGGATAGAAAAAATTGACCAATCTTAATAAAACTTGGTATGACTAAAGCCTAATATATTATAAGACTGCTTACAAAGTTTCATAGCAACAGGATATATATTATAGACAATATGATTAATTCTATATTCAACTTTGCGTGTTAAATTTAGACGTTAAAATTGAGAAATTTCAACTATCAACATTTGGGGCTTTTAAAATTAAAATGTTGCAAAAAAATACTTTTAAAATGCCTTACTATATAATATATCATGGATTTAAAGCAATAGAGTACTTATTTGATATATCAGACTTAGCATAATTATTCAAAAGTCAAATTTATATGAGCCTGTGCCTAAAAATGGAGGTTTTCCAATAAAGGGGGGCTTACATGAAGATGTAATATTTTCCAGCAAATCAAATTTGTGAAGCTTTTTGATTATAAATAATCCTTATGCATTTAATGTAATTTAAATGGAAAGAAAACTTACAAATAACATATCATATTAGTTTAAAAGGGTCTTAGGCCAAGTAAGACTGAAAATAATTTAGGGTCAATTTAGGACGTAGCACATATTTACATTTAAAAATGCATATTGAGGCTATAGGAAATAAAAATTTGTGTCTTTTCTATCATTTCTATACTCAGGTGACATGATACAATAAATCTGAGCACAAAAAGGCTCTTACATTCAACTTTTTTAGCAGACAGTATGGTCTGATACAAAGATTTTTCACTTTTTAGTGAAAAACTTGCATGCAATTTTAGTCTCAACAGGCTTATATTTGAACCACATGCTATCCTACAGAAGTAAAGAAAGATATTATGTGAAATGAAACAGGTACAAAAGACATTGTTAAGTGCTTTTTATACAAATTTAGTGAGGTCTTTATTATGGACTTCAACTTTTATGTGCCATGCTCCTCACATTTAACTTGATCCAAACAGGGCGTTAGACGAGGGTCATTTATACAACACATTTTGCTCAAATTGTCTGAGATAATCTTCTTTACTGTAGATTCAGAGTTCACAAATGAGTAATACAACTGGATTAAAGCATAGAAACACAAAAATTGTCACATGAAAACATGTCAGATAGAAAGTCAGAATGCCACTTATGCATCAAAATTGAAAAAGCTATGAAATGCTTATTTTGACCATATAATGCCAAAACTGGTCATTTTTGCAGAAATTCTATCAAATAAAAGTTTAATTCCTTTAGTTTTATGCTATTTGACAAATTGACACCATCAAATCAATCAGGGAAGTTGCAAAAGTACAGATTCTATATTTCCTGATTTCACCTCTTAGGTCCGAGTACACAGTTATTTCGTAGTGCATTTCTTTTAGACAATAAATGAAAATAAAAAAAATCCCACCTGCGCTTTCTCAATAATATTTTTACAGTGTATTGAACTACTTTTGGGACAAATTATATCAAAATTATAGAAAACGTCATCAGCTCTAACTCAAAATATGGACAATTTTATGTTAAGGGGATCTTGAAATCTTTTGACAGCTTCCGAAGTGCTAATTTTTTACCTTTTTCAGCTGGACCTAATCACTACTTAACATTAATATTTATGACCCAAATTTTTTTACAGTGCCATTTCACCCCCCCCCCCCCCCCCACTACTTGCTATATGAGGAATAAAACATGGAGAAATAAATTTGGAAGGGGTATAACAAAAATTGGCAAGTAACACACTGTCCACACTAAGGAATATATTCGTGGACAACGAAAATCAAAGGATGATAACTGTGTACTCGGACCAATACTGTGCAATTGAAAACTTCTTGCTATTGCACAATACAGTGCAATTGAAGATTTCTTGCTATTGCGCAATAGGTCCGAGTACACAGTTATTTCGTAGTGCATTTCTTTTAGACAATAAATGAAAATAAAAAAAATCCCAACTGCGCTTTCTCAATAATATTTTTAAGGTGTATTGTACTACTTTTGGGACAAATTATATCAAAATTATAGAAAACTTCATCAGCTCTAACTCAAAATATGAACAATTTTATGTTAAGGGGGTCTTGAAATCTTTTGACAGCTTCCGAAGTGCTAATTTTTTACCTTTTTCAGCTGGACCTAATCACTACTTTACATTAATATTTATGACCCAAATTTTTTTACAGTGCCATTTCACCCCCTACTTGCTATATGAGGAATAAAACATGGAGAAATAAATTTGGAAGGGGTATAACAAAAATTGGCAAGTAACACACTGTCCACACTAAGGAGTATATTCGTGGACAACGAAAATCAAAGGACGATAACTGTGTACTCGGACCAGTATAATACTGTGCAATTGAAAACTTCTTGCTATTGCACAATACCGTGCAATTGAAGATTTTTTGCTATTGCTGAATACAATGCAATTGAAAATTTCTTGCTATTACACAATACTTAATATGATAATTTTGGATCCTGATTTGGACCAACTTGAAAACTGGGCCCATAATCAAAAATCTAAGTACATGTTTAGATTCAGCATATCAAAGAAGCCCAAGAATTCAATTTTTTTTTTAAATCAAACTTAATTTAATTTTGGACCCTTTTGACTTTAATGTAGACCAATTTGAAAATGGGACCAAAAATTAAGAATCTACATACACAGTTAGATATGGCATATCAAAGAACACCAATTATTCAATTTTTGATGAAATCAAACAAAGTTTAATTTTGGATCCCGATTTGGGCCAACTTGAAAACTGGGCCAATAATCAAAAATCTAAGTACATTTTTAGATTCAGTATATCAAAGAACCCCAAGGATTCAATTTTTGTCAAAATCAAACTAAGTTTAATTTTGGACCCTTTGGACCTTAATGTAGACCAATTTGAAAATGGGACCAAAAATTATAAATCTACAAACACAGTTAGATTCGGCTTATCAAAGAACCCCAATTATTTAATTTTTGATGAAATCAAACAAAGTTTAATTTTGGACCCTTTGGGCCACTTATTCCTAAACTGTTAAAACCAAAACTCCCAAAATCAATCCCAACCTTCCTTTTATGGTCATTAACCTTGTGTTTAAATTTCATTGATTTCTATTTACTTATACTAAAGTTATTGTGCGGAAACCAAGAATAATAAAATTGAGAATGGAAATGGGGAATGTGCCAAAGAGACAACAACCCGACCATAGAAAAAAACAACAGCAGAAGGTCACCAACAGGTCTTCAATGAAACGAGAAATTCCCGCACCCGGAGGCGTCCTTCAGCTGGCCCCTAAACAAATATATACTAGTTCAGTGATAATGAACCCCATTCTAATTTCCAAATTGTACACAAGAAACTAAAATTAAAATAATACAAGACTAACAAAGGCCAGAGGCTCATGACTTGGGACAGACGCAAAAATGCGGCGGGGTTAAACATGTTTGTAAGATCTCAACCCTCCCCCTATACCTCTAGCCAATGTAGAAAAGTAAACGCATAACAATACGCACATTAAAATTCAGTCCAAGAGAAGTCCGAGTCTGATGTCAGAAGATGTAACCAAAGAAAATAAACAAAATGACAATAATACATAAATAACAACAGACTACTAGCAGTTAACTGACATGCCAGCTCCAGACTTCAATTAAACCGACTGAAAGATTATGATTTCATCATATGAACATCAGGCACAATCCTTCCCGTTAGGGGTTTAGTATCATACCATCATAACATATATGAGAAGAACATAACCCGTGTCATGCCAACAACTGGTTTTTGAATAAATGTGTTTAGTTCCGATTCAAAGACCCTATAAGTGAATCAATATTAACGCCAAAATATGTAATCTTTAATGACCTGACAACAGTATCGTAACTATATCCCTTCTTAATAAGTCTATTCAAAGGTTTTGTTAGTTTTTGAGGTGAATACTGACACCTTTGTGCTTTATAAAGAATATTTCCATAAAACATTGGATGTAAAATACCTGAACGTATAAGAAGTCTTATTTGGGCCCTTTTTGGCCCCTAATTCCTAAACTGTTGGAACCAAAACTCCCAAAATCAATCCCAATCTCCCTTTTGTGGTCATAAACCTTATGTCAAAATTTCATGGGTTTTTATTTACTTTAACTTATGTTATAGTGCGAAAACCAAGAAAATGCTTATTTGGGCCCTTTTTGTCCCCTAATGCCTAAAATGTTGGGACCAAAACTCCCAAAACCAATCCCAACCTTCCTTTTGACGACCAAAACATTTTCAATTTTTGCGGTTGTATAAAAATTTACTATGAAGGGCAATAACTCCTTAACGGGTCAATTGACCATTTTGGTCATGGTTGACTTATTTGTAGATCATACTTTGCTGAACAATTTTGCAGTTTACAGTTAATCTCTATATATTATAATATTCAAGACAATAACCAAAAACTGCAAAGTTTCCTTAAAATTACCAATTCAGGGGTAGCAACCCATCAACAGGTTGTCTGATTCGTCTGAAAATTTCAGGACAAATAAATCTTGACCTGATGAACATTTTTTTTACATTTCAGATTTGCTGTTAATGCTTTTGTTTCAGAGATATAAGCCAAAAACTGCTTTTTACCCCAATGTTCTATTTTTAGCCATGGCGTCCATCTTGGTAGATGGGCGGGGTCATTGTATACATTTTTATAAAAAGATACCCTAAGGATGATTTAGGCCAAGTTTTGTTCAATTTGGCCCTATAGTTTCAGAGAAGCTTTTTGTAAAAGATTAAAAAAAATTATGAAAAATTGTGAAAAATTTACTTTAAAGGGCAATAACTCTTTATGGGGTCAATTGACATATTTGGTCATGTTGACTGAATTGTAAATCCTACTTTGCTTTACAATTTTGCTGTTAACAGTTTATCTATTATATTATTCAAGATAACCAAAAACTGCAAAATTTCCTTAAAATTACCAATTAATGGGCAACAACCCAACAACGGGTTGTCTGATGGGTCTGAAAATTTCTGAACATAACCATCGTCATCTGTGAAACAGATATTCTATAACAGTCAACAACTTATGAGGGTCACTGATCTTACAATTTTCCAAGGGTTGATTTCAACTTCACCTTTTGAAACTCTTGCTGTAATAGCTTCCTTGTAAGCAGCAACCCAGAAATCATGATAGGAAATGCAAACTCTGTAATATCATATCAACTGGGAGATATGGTCTTCAAATGCAGGTGCTACTGGAATGTTGCTTCATAGATAAAAGCACAGAGTTTCAATGTCCCCGATATTGCACTTATCTAATATTTCCAAGGGGCATAAAAGAGGGACGAAAGATACCAAAGGGACAGTCAAACTCATAAATCTAAAACAAACTGACAACGCCATGGCTAAAAATGAAAAAGACAAACAGAAAAACAATAGTACACATGACACAACATAGAAAACTAAAGAATAAACAACACGAACCCCACCAAAAACTAGGGGTGATCTCAGTTGCTCCGGAAGGGTAAGCAGATCCTGCTCCACATGTGGCACCCGTCATGTTGCTTATGTGATTACAAATCCGGTAAATAGTCTAATTCGGTAGGTCACATTCATGAAAGGGAAGGGGATTGTAGTTACGACGTAAGGAACATATCCGCATAACTCTTTTCAAAAAAGTTAATCGTCCACCATTTTAGAACTTATTCAAGATATTACTGATATCAACCTATAGTATAAGTTTTATAAAAATCTGGCAAGAATAATACCCATGAGAGCACTAAAAAGGTCATTTTCTATAAATGTATTATTTCCAAGGGACATAGCTCTTTAAAAAAAAATCAATCATCCACTTTTTTAGAACTTGTCCAAGATATTACTGATGTTAACCTATAGTATAAGTTTTATAAAAATCTAGCAAGAATTGTACCTGTGAGAGAGCCAACGAGGCCATTTTCCATAAATTTAATATTTCTAAGTGGCATAACTCTTTTACAAAAAGTTGATCAGGGGTTCAAATTAACGGTGGTCCAAGGTCCTTGACCTTCCACTGTTGCAATCAGACTTTCGTTTTGGTTGCTTGCTACGCCCAACAGAACAACGATTTAAAAGAAAATAAAAATTAAATTTGCCGACCTTTTTAATCCATTGTCCCATCTGTATACACCATCCACACCCTCCTATATCTGTATACCCCATCCACACCCTCCTATATCTGTATACTCCATCCATACCCTCCTATATCTGAATACCCCACCCACACCCTCCTATATCTGTATACCCCAACCACACTCTCCTATATCTGTATATCCCATCCACACCCTACTATATATGTATACCCCATCCACACCCTACTATATATGTATACCCCATCCACACCCTACTATATATGTGTACCCCATCCACACCCTCCTATATCTGTATACCCCAACCACACTCTCCTATATCTGTATATCCCATCCACACCCTACTATATATGTATACCCCATTCACACCCTACTATATATGTGTACCCCATCCACACCCTCCTATATTTGTATACCCCATCCACACCCTCCTATATTTGTATACCCCATCCACACCCTCCTATATTTGTATACCCCAACCACACTCTCCTATATCTGTATACCCCATCCACACCCTACTATATATGTATACCTCATTCACACCCTACTATATCTGTGTACCCCATCCACACCCTCCTATATTTGTATACCCCAACCACACTCTCCTATATCTGTATACCCCATCCACACCCTACTATATATGTATACCCCATTCACACCCTACTATATATGTGTACCCCATCCACACCCTCCTATATTTGTATACCCCATCCACACCCTCCTATATTTGTATACCCCATCCACACCCTCCTATATTTGTATACCCCAACCACACTCTCCTATATCTGTATATCCCATCCAAACCCTACTATATATGTATACCCCATTCAC
This sequence comes from Mytilus galloprovincialis, assembly GCA_037788925.1. Classification (NCBI taxonomy): domain Eukaryota; kingdom Metazoa; phylum Mollusca; class Bivalvia; order Mytilida; family Mytilidae; genus Mytilus; species Mytilus galloprovincialis. The sequence continues at coordinate 76,586,956 of CM075339.1, read as the reverse complement.
ACCCTACTATATACTACCCCATCCACACCCTCCTATATTTGTATACCCCATCCACACCCTCCTATATTTGTATACCCCATCCACACCCTCCTATATTTGTATACCCCAACCGCACTCTCCTATATCTGTATACCCCATCCACACCCTACTATATATGTATACCCCATTCACACCCTACTATATCTGTGTACCCCATCCACACCCTCCTATATTTGTATACCCCAACCGCACTCTCCTATATCTTACCCATCCACACCCTACTATATATGTTTACCCCATTCACACCCTACTATATCTGTATACCCCAACCACACCCTCCTATATCTGTATACCCCATCCACACCCTCCTATATCTGTATACCCCAACCACACCCTCCTATATCTGTATACCCCATCCACACCCTACTATATCTGTGTACCCCATCCACACCCTCCTATATCTGTATACCCCAACCGCACTCTCCTATATCTGTATACCCCATCCACATCCTCCTATATCTGTATACATTATTTCTACCCTCCTATATTCGTATATTGTTATCTTACAGCATTTCATACTTTTTAGTGTTATCACTGATATTGTTTAAATCTAGTATATAAATATACTAAATAAATAAATGATTTGGAAAATGCGTTAAAGGTATAAAAAGTCATGAGAATTCCGAATGCAATTAGGTTATATCCGGGCACTCTGGTTCTAAACCTTGGTTCCATCTGGGTTTTCTGGTTCTGAACCTTGGTTCTTTGGTTCGGAACCATGGTAACTGGTTCAACATCCGGGTTGTTTGGTTGATAAGGCAACCTAACTTCTTCTGGTTCCATCTGGGTTCTATTCTACATCATTTGAACATAACAGAAGATAACCGCAAGTCTCCGAATAAAAAGGTAAAATAGGTCGAAGACGCTTAAATTGTTTTATAACATTAAACATTTTAGCATCGACGGTAATGGAAGCTGTAAGGTATTTATCTTCTCATTTTAATAAGGAAACTAGATAAAAATAAAGCATCGTATAGATTTTAACCAGATGCTCCGCAGGGCGCAGCTTTATACGACCGCAGAGGTTGAACCCTGAACGGTTGGGGCAAGTATGGACACAACATTCAAGCTGGATTCAGCTCTAAATTTGGGTTGTGATTAAATAGTTGACACAGCATAGGTTTCTGACACAGAATGAATGTGGTCTAATGAACTTAAAAAATTTGTTTTGCCTTTGAGCAATTCACTATGCTGTTGAATATTAATCCTCTCAAAAAAATGTTTGAAGAAATTTTCTTTTTATTTATGAAATCTGAAATGAGAAAAAATTAACCCCCCCCCCCACATTTTTTTTCACATCCCCCTTTCCCTTATTTCAAAACTGATCTCAATTCAAATATCTAATGAAGTTTGCAACAATAACTACTCATTTAAATACATCATAAAATATTAAAATGTAAAAAAAGTGCTTGTTATCACTGAATGGTAAAGATTGTTTTAATCTATCAGTTGGTAGTAAAAGTGAATATACATTGTATATTGTATAAAACAATGATTTAAGTTGATTCAACTACTATTCTGGACAAAGAAAGATAACTCCAATAGAAATCCAATTGGAATTTTTTGCTATTGCACAATATTGTGCAATTAGATATTTCTTGCTATTGTGCAATACTGTGCAATTGAAAATATTTGCTATTGCACAATAATGTGCAATTGAAGATTTCTTGCTATTGCACAATACTGTGCAATTGAAGATTTCTTGCTATTGCTGAATACCGTGCAATTGAAAATTTCTTGCTATTGCACAATACTTAATATAATAATTTTGGATCCTGATTTGGACCAACTTGAAAACTGGGCCCATAATCAAAAATCTAAGTACATGTTTAGATTCAGCATATCAAAGAGGCCCAAGAATTCAATTTTTGTTAAAATCAAACTTAGTTTAATTTTGGACCCTTTGGACTTTAACCTTATTTGGGTCCCTTTTTGGCCCCTAATTCCTAAACTGTTGGGACCTAAACTCCCAAAATCAATACCAACCTTCCTTTTGTGGTCATAAACATTGTGTTTAAATTTCATTGATTTCTATTTACTTAAACTAAAGTTAGTGTGCGAAAACCAAGAATAATGCTTATTTGGGCACTTTTTTGGCCCCTAATTCCTAAACTGTTGGAACCAAAACTCCCAAAATCAATCCCAACCTTTCTTTTGTGGTCATAAACCTTGTGTAAAAATTTCATAGATTTCTATTAACTTAAACTAAAGTTATAGTGCGAAAACCAAGAAAATGCTTATTTGGGCCCTTTTTGGCCCCTAATTCCTAAAATGTTGGGACCAAAACTCCCAAAATCAATCCCAACCTTCCTTTTGTGGTCATAAACCTTGTGTTAAAATTTCATAGATTTCTATTCACTTTTACTAAAGTTAGAGTGCGAAAACTAAAAGTATTCGGACGACGACAACGACATCGACGACGACGCAGACGACGACGCCAACATGATAGCAAAATACGACGAAAAATTTTTCAAATTTTGCGGTCGTATAAAAATAAACCGAAGTATACAGTACATCGAACATCCTCTTATTTAATTCCCCATCTTTTATATTTTTTAATAAAATTGTGTGTACATGTGTTAATGGCTGTGCTAGTGGGATGTGTATCACCAGCACAATAGTCAGAACTTCTGTGTAGGCACCATAATTTAGGGGCATAAAGTGTTCCCCTAGTCCGTCCGTCCCATTTCGCTCTCCTAACTTTAGTTTGCCTCAAACAAATACTTCAAAACTTATACACTATACTGTGGATTCATTTATTTTCGTGGGTATCAATTTTCGTGGATTGCTGAAAACTTGCGTTTTCGTGGATATTTGATTTCGTGGTTTAGTCAATCTCTGTACATACAAAGCCTATTGAAAATATGGTATTCGTTGAATATTTGAATTCGTGGTTCATCTCTTCCCACGAAACACATGAAAATTGGTATCCAACGAATAAAACTGAATTCACAGTATATAAAAGAAGCTGGTGCATGAGTGCCAATGAAAACTCTCCACAAGAGACTAATTGACACAGAAATTAACAACTATACAATGTAGCCTAGGTCACCACACGGTCTTCAACAATGAACAAGGTTCAAACCGCAAATTCAGCTATTAAAGACACCGACATGACAATGTAAAACAATTCAAACGAGAAAACAAACGGTCTAATTTATGTACAAAAAATAAACGAAAAACAAGATAGGCACGTACATATGAAATAAGGCGGGGTTAAACATGTTAGCAGGATCCCAACCCTCCACCTAATGTGGCATGAGTGCCAATGAGAACTCTCTACAAGAGACCAGATGACACAAACACTAACAACTATAGGTCATATACAGCTTTCAACAATGAGCAAAGTTAATACCGCATATAGTCAGCAATAAAAAGCACAGAAATGACATTGTAAAACAGTATTCAAACGAGAAAATAAACGAACAAATTTATGTACAAAAAATTAACGAAAAACAAATATGTAACACACAAAAAACGACAACCATTGAATTACAGGCTCCTGACCTACCACAGGCACATACATACCGAATAAGGCGGGGTTGAACATGTAAGCGGGATCCCCACCTCAACACAAAATCAAATTTGAATTTTTTAAGGTGATATGAACCTGACAAAATAATAATTAAAGTAAGATAAAAAGGGTGTGTACTCAAAGGGACAATATCCATTGTCAGAAAAAAAAAATAAAATTGGCATGTACATGACACCGTTTCCATAGCAACGACCTCTGAATATACCATATTTGTGTATATTCTCAGAAGAAGGATATATTAAGGGTAAAAATCAACAAAAAAGAGTAAATGCATTTGTTGGAAATTGATTTATTGGTAGTATTCACATGTCAATGGCATCAGCATTCGGTAAATAACAAAAAAGTATGAGATTACACAAACTTGTTTAAATAAGATATTCCAGAATTTCCAAATTTACTAAATTTTCACTGATTTCATAACAACCATGGCCTATATAAATGACATAAAATATAATTTGCAATAATTAATCTTCTTTTTTTTTGTTATCATCTTAAAGCCTTTACAATAAGCTAAATTATTACAGAAAAAAAAGTATGGGTACATGATTTGGAAAAAAAGTTACAATAACAGGGAAAATATAACTTTACCATCTCAAATTATGGTGAGCTTGTCCACCTAATAATGGTGCAGTAGACAGTACATAATAAAAGTATAAAATGATTTTACCTTTAAGATGTTGTTATTTTGCCCTAAAGACAAATTTTGTAAACCTAAAATTTCCAACTCAAGCCAAAAGATGGCGGGAATTTTTTGACTGGTTATAATAGGGGAAATTTGGAGGGAAAATTTTCCCGCACTTTTCACTTTTTAAATTTCAGAAAGTTTATGTCCAAATTATTTGGAATAAAATAATCTCCTTCTGTCTTTGTCCAAAAGAAATAATTTTAAATCTGAATATTCCACGTTTCCTTATGTTTGTATTACAAAAAAAATTCTGCTGTACTTGATGTATGATTTTTTTAATTTTTTTTTGCTATTCTCTAAAACAGAAAAAAAAGTATATGTTAGGTAAGAAAGATCCAGGACCTTCCTACCATTGGCATGTTTGATGAGCAAAAATGTTGTAATTGGTTATAGACTGGTATGTCCTCTACCACAGGCATGTTGGATGAGCAAAAATGTTGTTATTGGTTAGAGACAGGTATGTCCCCTACCACAGGCATGTTGGATAAGAAAACATTTTGTTATTGGTTAGAGACTGGTATGTCCCCTACCACAGGCATGTTGGATGAGCAAAAATGGTGTTATTGGTTAGAGACTGGTATATCCCCTACCATTGGCATGTTGGATGAGCAGAAATGTTGTTATTTGTTAGAGACTGGTATGTCCCCTACCAAAAACATGTTGAATGAGCAAAAATGTTGTTATTGGTAAGAGACTGGTATGTCCCCTACCAAAAACATGTTGAATGAGCAAAAATGTTGTTATTGGTTAGACTGGTATGTCCCCTACCAAAAACATGTTGAATGAGCAAAAATGTTGTTATTGGTAAGAGACTGGTATGTCCCCTACCAAATACATGTTGAATGAGCAAAAATGTTGTTATTGGTTAGAGACAGGTATGTTCCCTACCATTGGCATGTTGGATGAGCAAAAATGTTGTTATTGGTTAGAGACTGGTATGTCCCCTACCATTGGCATGTTGGATGAGCAAAAATGTTGCTATTGGTTAGAGACTGGTATGTCCCCTACCACAGGCATGTTGGATGAGCAAAAATGTTGTTATTGGTTAGAGACTGGTATGTCCCCTACCATTGGCATGTTGTATGAGCAAAAATATTGCTATTGGTTAGAGACTGGTATGTCCCCTACCATTGGCATGTTGGATAAGCAAAAATGTTGCTATTGGTTAGAGACTGGTATGTCCCCTACCATTGGCATGTTGGATAAGCAAAAATGGTGTTATTGGTTAGGGACTGTTATGTCCCCCGCCATTGGCATGTTGGATGAGCAAAAATGTTGCTATTGGTTAGAGACTGGTATGTCCCCTACCACAGGCATGTTGGATGAGCAAAAATGTTGTTATTGGTTAGAGACTGGTATGTCCCCTACCATTGGCATGTTGGATGAGCAAAAATGTTGCTATTGGTTAGAGACTGGTATGTCCCCTATCATTGGCATGTTGGATAAGCAAAAATGGTGTTATTGGTTAGAGACTGTTATGTCCCCCGCCATTGGCCTGTTTGATGAGCAAAAATGTTGCTATTGGTTAGAGACTGGTATGTCCCCTACCACAGGCATGTTGGATGAGCAAAAATGTTGTTATAGGTTAGAGACTGGTATGTCCCCTACCATTGGCATGTTGGATGAGCAAAAATGTTGCTATTGGTTAGAGACTGGTATGTCCCCTACCATTGGCATGTTGGATAAGCAAAAATGGTGTTATTGGTTAGAGACTGTTATGTCCCCGCCATTGGCATGTTGGAAGAGCAAAAATGTTGCTATTGGTTAGAGACTGGTATGTCCCCTACCAAAAACATGTTGGATGAGCAAAAATGTTGTTATTGGTTAGAGACTGGTATGTCCCCTACCATTGGCATGTTAGATGAGCAAAAATGTTGTTATTGGTTAGAGACTGGTATGTCCCCTACCACAGGCATGTTGGATGAGTAAAACTGTTGTTATTGGTTAGAGACTTGTATGCCCCCTACAATTGGCATGTCGGATAAGCAAAAATGGTGTTATTGGTTAGAGACTGGTATGTCCCCTACCATAGGCATGTTGGATGAGCAAAAATGGTGTAATTGGTTAGAGACTGGTATGTCCCCTACCACAGGCATGTTGGATGAGCAAAAATGTTGTTATTGGTTAGAGACTGGTATGTCCACTACCACAGGCATGTTGGATGAGCAAAAATGGTGTTATTAGTTAGAGACTGGTATGTCACCTACCATGGGAATGTTGGATGAAATAAATGTTGTTATTTGTTAGAGACTGGTATGTCCCCTACCACAGGCATGTAGGATGAGCAAAAATGGTGTTATTGGTTAGAGACTGGTATGTCCCCTACCATTGGCATGTTGGATGAGCAAAAATGTTGTTATTGGTTAGAGACTGGTATGTCCCCTACCACTGGCATGTTGGATGAGCAAAAATGTTGTTATTGGTTAGAGACTAGTATGTCCCCTAACACAGGCATGTTGGATGAGCAAAAATGATGTTATTCGTTAGAGACTGGTATGTCCCCTAACATTGGCATGTTGGATGAGCAAAAATATTGTAATTGGTTAGAGACTTTTTATGTATAGCATAATCAGTGTACAGTACAATTTCTTTTTTTCATCAAAATGTTGATATATAGTAAAATAAATCAACTACAAATAAAATCAAGCTAGTCTATTTTGTGAATAAAACTATATCTACATGTGTATTATAATTCATTCCTCCAAGTCATTCAGATAGGTTGATATTGCCTGAATTATTTTTTTTTTGACTTTGTAACACGAGCTTTGGATGTATGTCCACATAATTCTGTAAATAGATTCTCTATTCCTTGTTGTCTGTCTCTTTTATGTGCCAGTTTAAGATAGTTAGACCTAATCCACTGCTTGTAATTTTCGTAGCCATACAGTTCGTTATAGATTTGCTATTTGTTAGAGGTCTCAGTGTTGTAAGCAAACCTTTTGTACAGTTTCTGTGTTGATACAACTGCATTACAGATTCATTAGTACCAGAGAATTTGGATTTTAATACAAAACTAGGAAATATTTTTTCAAATAAGCGACGTAGAGCAACAACATCTTCCATTGAATCATGAGCACTATACAGTTCACCAAATGAACTGTTGTAAATTTTTGACTGTGAATATGATGGTTGATTTGGAATACACTCTTTGAAAAGAGGAAGTGTGTCAATGAATCCTTTCACTGATGTCATAAAGTTATTAAGTAGACCATTTTTTTCAAGTGCAGTAATTAATATTGGAACATCAAAAATTTTGGAGTTATGCCCAACAAGTACAGTGTTATTAATAAAGGCAACAGTAGTATACCGCTGTTCAAAACTCATAAATCCATGGACAAAAAACAAAATCGGGGTAACACACTAAAATATCTTTTAGAAAGAGAATAAAAGCTTTTAAGGCATTAGAAATTCCAATACTCTCAACTTCTTTCTCATCATGGTACATTTTCCCATTTTGAAACTTCAGACCAGTCACTTCAGAGGCTTGGGATAATATTGGTCTAGCTGGTTTTATGTATCTGTTGAATTTTGTGTTTTGGCTGTTGACAGCAGACAACTGTATTATGTAAGAATCTCTGCCTGAAATAAAAACAATATAATCTAGAGGTTCAAAGTTACGTTAGAAAAATTAGTATTAGTTACCACCTTGTTCAAAATATTGTCATAAGTTAGTTCAGAAGCATCAAATGTCAGTAACAGAAACCCAATTTAGCTGACCTTCTATCCCTAATGCATCTTTATGCAAGGTTGCTTGATCCTACCACATATAGTCTAGATGCTGATATATGAACTTGAACATTGAATAAAGCAAAAATGTGATGAAGTGTAAAATGTATGTCACAGTGATCTATGTTGATCAGTTACCCACCTCCGTTCTTTCACGCTCCTTCCACATTTTTTACATTAACTTCTGTTTTGAAAAGTTGGGATGACATTAACTGTATTAGTAGAATACTTCTAATTTTCTAAAATTCAAACAATTGTAATCAAATTTAGCTGATGCAAAAAAAAAAACCAAAACAATGTTTTTGTAGATCTCAAATATATATGACATTGGTTTTACACTAGTTAGTCATTTTTGGGTCCTTCATAGCTTGCTGTCCAATATGACCCAAGGCTCAATGTTGAAGACTTGGATGGAGAGTTGTCTCATTGGCATTCATACCACATCTACTTATATCTATATAATAACATCACATGTATGTTTCAATATAACACATTATTTTGATTGGTTAACAATAATCACGCATCATTCTAAAAGTAACCTTTATTTCAAAATGACATTAACTTTCTGATGACACTGGCTTTCACAATAAAGTGCACAGGTGAATAAAAGAAAAAAACTGGAAAGAAATCTTCTTTTCATGATCCTTACAAAATAGTATGTTATTATTAATGAATGCTTTTTTTAGTAATTTTATAGGGTTGTAAAAGCGTTTACCGTGCACACATTTTTAGAATGAAGCAAATCTGTGCTTCTCCAAAAAGTACTTCAGTCAATACTTTTACACCCCAGTAAATCTACAAAAAGAGGTATTCAATTCTTAAATATTTAAAGCCTTTTGTCATAATAAGTAATCCTAACCAAGTCCTGTTGTTTCAACATCAAAGTATGTCATGCAACTGTCATTCAAGGTCTTTGGTTCCAAAGGAAGATATTCTGGTGCAGGAATAGACTGAATATCATCCGATATTGCTGTATCAAGAGAACATCCTGTTTGATAGGAGACACCTTCTCTGACTTCTGCAGATGCAAGCTTTTGGTGCCTAAATAAAATAAGATTTATTTCAATTATCAAGAAAATAGTTATCCAATCTTTTTTTTACCATTTGTGTCTTTATGCTTTAAATTTTCAATATTATTTGTCTTGAAAACTACCATTAAAGTTAAAAAAAATATCAAATCTAATTTTAATAAAAGCTTTTTACTGATTTAATTGAAACAGCAAATATATATGCGGTTTCAGTATTAATCTATGAGTTACAAGAAGCTTTTGGAGGTTATTTGCTAAATGTTGTACTTTTCCAGGGTTATTCCCTTTTAAAAATAAGGTTATTCCACAATGAAAAATATGGTTTTTCATTGAACATTGCTATTTTTCTTGGGTTATACTCAGCTAACTTATAGGGTTATATTTTAAAATAAAATAAACATTAATTACATCCTAGCTTTCTTTTCCAGTCGTTTTCTTTTAAATGCTCTTGTAGTTGCCAATGCCCTCTGCTTTGATCACTGATAATCTCTTAATCTGGTAAGGCGCTGAGTATGGTAACCTGGTGAAAGCCCCAACTTCTCATTAACCTGAAAAATGAAAAATAACAAATAAGACTTCATATTTATATTAACTTTTTTTTTTTACTAAAAACAAAATAATAAGTGCTTAGTAAACAGATCTACACTACAAGAGCAATTATCCTTTTGAATGCTGAACTACAAAAACAAGACAGAGGTGTTATGTCAACATTATGTGAAGTTTTCAGTATAATTCTAATCTTTACAATTTATGCTTCTGCATACAAAGATATATATCTTGGATGTTTATTTGAATTTGATGAGCCACAGTCAAAGTCCCGTAACTCTTAAAAAGTTGGTGTTGTCAAAAAGGAGTGAAAATATGCAAATCTACTATGTCTACAGACAAATGGCTGGACAAAAGGACACCACATACACTATATACTGTCCCCATTTCAAGTAGGGGCTCTAATAAATATACTGTGGATTCATTTATTTTCTTGGATATCAATTTTTGTGGTTTTCTGAAAACTTGCAAATTCGTGGATATTTGATTTCATGGTTTTTCCAATCTCTGTATACATAGCCTATTAAGAATATGTTATTCGTTGAACATTTAAATTTGTGGTTCACATGTACCCTTGAAACCCACGAAAATTAGTATCCCACGAATAATAATGAATCCACAGTAGTAAAACTTACATTAACTAGGTATCTGTGACCTGTGTTCTTCTGGGCAACACTAGCTGCAACTCTGTAATTCAAATTTCCAGAAGAACTGTAATGTACATGCTTTGGTGCTTTAGCAGAAACCATTCTGTTGAAACTTTCATTAGCTTGAGTACTACCAACAGTTGACAATTTAATGCTGTTCTTAGCATATCCTTCAAAAACATTTTCCAGAGACTTTTGTAGACTTGAACCTGACCGTGGTTTTATTTGAGGAAATGATTTAAAAACAGTCTTCGGATTACTTAGAAATTTACACCATCGACTAGAGCAGCATTGGTGATCGCCAAAAGGATGTTTCGAAAGTGCATTGAGATCTTTTGCTATTTGTTCTGGATTACCTTCACCTTGGGCTATTATATAGTTAAAACAACTTTGTAAATATTTGATTATTTTAACAGTTAAAACAGGATGATTTTTCTCTGAGAGAGTAAAGACTGCTTTCAAGAATCTTCTATCAGAAATCTTTTCAATGCTATTACTGATGATTGCCCGTACTTGTCCTATTGTTGTCGAATCCTCATCCCCAACTAATGCATCTACTGTACAGCCTTTGCTTTGTACATCTTTCACCATTTCTATAACCATATCAGCCTCCATTCCCTTTGAACTGCCTTCCCAGTTACGGTAGCATGCATGCTCTCTTGGACTTTCATTTCTGGATTCTGCTCTACTGCAAACTCTGCAGTCTTTTGATCTTACAGAGTAATTTAAAATTTTCCCAGTCTCTGGACCAACCATGGAACAATGACCTAGAAATTAAAAATAAGTTCTCAAAATCGAACTGTTTATGATATGTATTTATTATGGCAAGCCGTTTTACTATTTATTCTAACTTCAAGATATCTTATGTAATCTGTTTTTATAAGAAATCTAAGATATTTTGTTTACTACATAATCAATACATCAGATATTTGATAAATATTTGTAATCTTATAAATAATCTTTATATACTTAAGTCAAGGTCAGATGGCATATGACAGTTAGACATGTTCACCTTAACTTTTTTCTCAAGTGGACACTGAACCATGAAAATTGGGTCAAGGACAAAAGACATGTGACAGAAGGAAACTTCTTAACATAAGGCATCTTAATACAGAGTATGAAGCATCCAGGTCTTCCATCTTCAAAAATATAAAGCTGTTAAGAAGAAAGTTTACGCCACCACAAATGCCGGATCACTATCCCTATGTTGAGCTTTCTGCAACAAAAGTCGTAGGCTTGACAAAAATAAGGAGGTGAGATATGATCGGCAATAAGACAACTGTTCATCATTTCCAAATGGCATGTTTGTACATGTAGTTTATGTTTGTTTAATTGATATTTGGCCTCGTAACAGTCTACTGACTCAACTTGACTTGAAAGATATAAATATTTGACATGAAATGGTGAAAATGCTCTAAAGGCCATCATGTTTTTCTTGTTTCTTTGTTTTATTTGTAATATGATGTTATGTCAATGTCTATTTTCATTCTTATAACTGATGGTGTCTGGTTATACCTGATTTGCTGTCATATGCTCTACCACTTCCTCTTTTCTGCCATCCTGCATCTACAGCAACCACAAGTTTACCCTTCTTTCTGTAATTTATAAAAGTACTAGTAAATAAACTAAACGTAATATAAAATGTAACTGGAGATGTCAGAGATTGTATAAATCAAATGAAATCACCAATTGTAGTCAGAAATATGATGTTTGTCATTGTGCTCCAACCCATATTATCCATAAGTATTATTGGATCAAATTATTTAGTCAAATGTTAGAAATCTAAACAACTTTAATTAAAGAACCTTAGTGAGCACGCTCACATACCCCACGTCCCCACATTGTCATTGGAGAAATTAAATAAGTATAAGAAAAAAAAATTGTATAAGAAAAAATACTGAATAATAATTTCTTGTCAATATACACATCTACATAGTATGTCCTTATTATCTACATAATTTCATGAAATTCTGTTGTGTGTTTTCAGGAGTTGAGATGACAAACTGTTGCAGAAGTACATTGAAGCAAATAAGTTCAAAGGGGCATAACTCCTAGAAAAAAAATTGAATCGTAATTTCCTGTTGATATGCACATCTACGTAGTATGTCCTTATTATCTACAAAGTTTCATGAAATTCTGTTGTGTGGTTAAAGAGGAGTTGAGATGACAAACTGTTGAAGTAGTACCTTAAAGCAAATAAGTTCAAAGAGGTGCAACTCCTAGAAAAAAAATTGAATCGTGATTTCCTGTCGATATGCACATCTACATAGTATGTCCTTATTATCTGAAAAGGTTTCATGAAATTCTGTTATGTAGTTTCAGAGGAGTTGCAATGACAAACTGTTGCAGTAGTACATTGAAGCAAATAAGTTCAAAGGGGCGTAACTCCTAGAAATAAAATTGAATCGTAATTTCCAGTCGATATGCACAACTACATAATATGTCCTTTTCATATAAAAAGATTTCGTGAAATTCTGTTGGGTGGTTTGAGAGGAGTTGCGATGACAAACTGTTGCAGTAGTACATTAAAGTAAATAAGTTCAAAGGGGCGTAACTCCTAGAAAAAAAAATTGAATTGCAATTTCCCGTCGATATGCACAACTACATAGTATGTCCTTTTTATCTGAAAAGGTTTCGTAAAATTCTGTTGTGTGGTTTAAGAGGAGTTGCGATGACAAGAAACAGGACGGACGGACGGACGGACGAACGGGTCAAAAACATTATACCCTCCGCAACTTCGTTGCGTGGGGTATAATAACATTCCAAATTCTTATAATGGAAACTGAAGGTCTCAGTTATTGAAATGACAACAATGTGTTTCAAATTTTTTACAGTGCATGGAAAATTGAAATTCAATCAATGCTTATTATATTGTACTGTTATACCACTGCCCAAGGTTAGGGGAGAATTGGGATCCCTGACATGATCAACCCCGCTACAACAGTATGTATGTGCCTGTCCCAAGTCAGGAGCCTGTAATTCTGTGGTTGTGGTTTGTTTATGTGTTACATATTTTTTTTTCGTTGATTTTTTTTAATGTAAAATAAGGCTGTTAGTTCTCTCGTTTGAATTGTTTAACATTGTCATTTCGGGGCCTTTTATAGCTGACTATGCAGTATGGGCTTTGCTCATTGTTGAAGGCTGTACAGTTAATTTCTGTGTCAGTTTGGTCTCTTGTGGAGAGTTGTCTCATTTGCAATCCTACCACATCTTCTTTTTCATCTTTATAATTTAAATTAAAATTATCCCATTGATGAATTGAGTTTAGTTTAATGCTTTATTTTTTATTATTTTTAGGTACATACTGTTCTACAGCTGCCAATTCTTTCTCCAGTGCTTCATTTGTTGATTCCTTGGCTACCTCTTCAACAACATTCCCTACTTCTCGCAGTCTTGCACTAACCAGTTTATAACTAAATGCTGGAATATTTAGCTCTGATAGGAAACTATTAGCTTGTCTTTCTCCAAGTCCAGAGTGAACAAGGGCTGTAATAAAAATAATCAAAGATAGAATGATCTAGATCATGATGCAGAACAATTTTGATGAATATTTGCAGACTTTTTGATCTCGCAATGCTGATGATTTTTTTATATTTCCAAGGGGCATAACTCTTTAAAAAAGTTGATGTCCCACCATTTTATAACTCTTTGACAAAAAGTCAATCATCCACCATTTTAAAACTAGCTCTATAGTATAAGTTTTGTAAAAATTTTGCAAGAACTGTATCTGTGAAAATGCTAGCAAGTTTATATGACCTAATAAATATAATGGCTCAGATATAGTAAAGTATGACATAAACTTCAACCATCTAAGTGAACCCTGAAAATGTAGGTGATAGTGAAAAAAATTTTGCCTGGATGCTGATTGACTATATTTACAGGACTAGATAATAATGTGCATACATGTCCATGTACCTGTTGCAAGTTTACTGTTGACATCCCATACTCTGTCATGACGCTTTCCAGTAGGAACACTGTTTACATGCATACAACTGGTATTAAAACACTGTACCTGAAAAAAAAATGGTTGATTTTATAAAGAGACAAACAGCCAAATGTCAGTATTTGTATGACAAAAATCTCATCAAAATTAGATGTCATTATTACTCTCTACACATCTTTTCAATGATACTTTTTTATGACAAATAGGCAGACATAGAAAAAATGGGGGAGTAAGTCATTTTATACCGTTACATATAGTTACATCATCGGTTTGTAATCAAAACACTTGAAGCATTTCATATTAAAATCCTTCTTTTTTTTCTATTGTAATGCTTCATTAGGTATGAACATGCATATCAAATTGTCTTTTTCCATTTCACATTGGAAATCAATTTACATTATACCATTCAAGATTACAGAGCCCCATGTTTTTAGTAGTACATGTACATGTATTTGGTATATTTAATGCTCTCCAATATAAATATAGTTCTAGCAAATTGTTTATGACTGGTGAGTGTTGCTGAGGTCTTCAATGCATTTAACACAACCAGTTAGTTAGCGTTCATCAATTACATATTGAAATTTAGTATTGTCTATTGACTCTTAGCTTTTGGAATAGGCTTTCTCTGGTTTGATTTTCTGAATACTGAACTTTGACCTAAAGATTTGGTTCTTGTTAGAACACATATTCCAATGATGATGATTAATCATTAAAATTCAGGGCTGTTCTTGAATCATAGATGGAAATTATTTGTGATGGATAGAAAGACAAGCTTAATTCATTCAAAGTGTTCAGACATTTTAGATTTGTTGTTGAAATCCGAATTACTTACTTTCAGTAGACCTCCAAGACCATATGTCTGTATGTCAATAGTATGTCCAAGCTGTAGGGGCAAACCACATTTAAGACATGCTCTTAGACCAGTGGCAAGGACATCTAGCTCAGCAATTCTTCTTCCTTCTCTCCAGTCTTCAGATGACCTAGTATGATTTCCTTCATAGGATACCTCTTCCTCCCTTGTTGCATTTGAGATGTTTGCAACTACAATTATAAAAAAAATAATGAATGCAGGTACAATGTACATGTATACATTTTATATTCATTCATATATATATATAATGTTTATATACTCTGAGTGATGATACTCAACTAGGATGCTTTGCTGTCATTTTTGGAATAATTGTGTATTTATCAACCATCACTGTCACATCATTACTGGTGTCATTAATCGTAAACATAAATGAATAATAAAAGATACAATGACGGAGAGACCCATATAAGTTCAGGAGTTATCATAAAAGACTAAAATGTATGAAGGTTTAATCTTGGGGCATGTCAACATTTTACATGCAACTGTTATCTTAAATTAGTCGTATGAGATTTCAAAAAAAAAAAATGTAATGTTTTATACATGTATATATTTGAATGGCTATTCTGTAAGTATGTAAAAACAAATGTCCTCCCTCTTTCAATTTGTTTTTTGTCAGGTTTTCCATGTGCACTGTGGCAATAAACATAGAATATAAAAAAATTATTTTAAGTCTGGTTACATGATATATTACAAATATAAGCTTCGTTTTGTTGTCGAACCCCCAAAGGAGAGTATACATATACATTACATATAAACTGTTCAAAAAGTTACAAAATTTCATTGAATACAAATTAACTTCTTTTTTTTATGTATGCATATACATTCGACATGAAGAAAGCCAAACCTATAATAAAGACCCAACCATATAAAGCCTTGTTATTAGAAGTAACTTAGTTTCAACATTTTGATTTTTTTTTGTTTTTGGGTTATTAGAATCGGATGATGCACTTTCAATGGTCTAAAATTTTAGGTGTGATACATGTGAATGTAGTAACAAATCTAAATAGAATATAAAGTGTGATGGGGACGCTAAAGTGCGATGGTCTACGCTAAAGTCCGATGCCTCCATAATCTCCATACGCTAAAGAGTGATGGTCCGCCAAAGTATAGACGTACAAAACGTAGTTGGATTATGATGTTAACAGTCGTTTATACAAACCAAAAATTAACATTCCGGAATATGAAATAAATAATGGAAGCAACAGATGCAAATTGTTTACGTTGATATTAAAACATTGATTTCATTGAAGAGTATAAACATCGGTAAAATAAAGGTTCACGTTTTCAAGCATAAATCAGATAGTGTCCATTAAAACATAAGTGTGTACTTTTTGGTTAAATATAACATGTATTAATACTCGCTACGAAAAAGGGGAAAAATGAATTGTATTTATTCCGTCCAGTGGCAAATAGTTCAGGACGAGGGGCGTATTGGATGTAGCTTGTCGTTTTCACAGACTATTAATGTAAACACATCCCCTTGCCAGTTGCAAATACAAAATTTGTCTTCTTAATTTAGAAACAGTCACATAAGACTGCCGGTAAAGTAATTATATGTTATATCATAGCAGACTAGATTTTGCAAAAAGACTTGTTTTTAACATTAGTTCCCTTGAACCTTTCTCTTTTGTTCCATAGCACTTTAGCGTGCTATACCGTCGCACTTTAGCAAACAAACAACCATCATACTTTAGCGTGAGACACCATCGTACTTTAGCATAGACCATCACACTTTAGCGTTACCATCGCACTTTAGAGTACCATCGCACTTTAGAGCCCTACATATATATTCATTATCATGATTATTACTAGCTATTTTTATCAGTCATGCTACCCCCCCCCCCCCCCTTCAAAAATAATTTTAGGCAACAACTATTTAACTTCAAGGGGGTATATTTATTTCCTAAACACATATTTGGTCAGGCCGATGACAAATACAAATATTTTGAATCCAGATTTTGCCAACAACCTACATGTATTGTAATACATGTAACATGTGTAAGTATTAAATTTTGATAAAATAATTTGATTGGTAGCATAAAAAACAACATGCCCCCCCCCCCCCCCCCCCACCAATTGAAGTGAAATTGTTATTCCCTTATGTGATTAGTACAACATATCCCCTGTCTTAAAATGCTGGAGACATGCATAAATGTTGAATAAATGTTCTTATGTAAATTTTAACATTTGTACCGGAGCAACATTATTTTTTACAGCATGTATAGGGAAAGGGGGCTTGGATTAGCTAGATCTTTAATAAAAGGTATCTGTTAGGGAGGAGTTCAAATTTATGCAAGTCGTTAGTCCTGCATACTCAATTCCCGACCCAGAATCTATGATTTTATTTCAGTGTTCTATACACATGATACATGTACATCGAATCCAGGTCTTTTTGCCCAAAAACAAGTTTGCGTGCATTCATGTTTGCCCCATTCACTTTCGCACCCTACATGTTTGCACCCAAAGTCCTTTTGTACCCTTTTTATTAGTTTTGTGATTAATAATTTGGTAATTGAGTTTTGGTATAAAGTATATTGTTATAAATATTTTTTTTTCATTTCTTCAAAATAAAGTGTTATTATGAAGGTTTTGTTTTGTGTTGCGATCTTTCATGTTTTTCATTTAAATTCTTCAATGTTTCACTCATACCTGGCTGCAGTATTTATATTAAAAGGAGATAAAACATAATTTTCATGTCTGTTTGCACCCTATACATGTTCACATCCTGCAATGTTTTTCTCATACCTATCTGCAGTATTTATATCAAAGCAAGAGACCAAATTAAGCTTAAACCAATTAACAGCAATCATCTATGTACATAAATAACATTTAATAATCAATCATCAATTTGATAAAAATAAACAACATTTGATATGATATGAACCTTCTTTTTATTCTGGAAATATACATATTTTTTATTAGGGAATATATATACATATTTTTTATTAGGGAATATATATACATATGAAAAAATATATCTAATAATTCAACTTGAATTTCAATAAAAATTGGATGCAAATGTGTAAGGTGCGAACGGGTGTAGGGCACAAACGTGTGTGACACATATAGATTATCGCTGGGTTGAATCTGGTCTTTTCCCTCTTCCTAAGACAGTTTTACTCTTGACGAAAGCAAGCTTGATAACATCTCCTCTCGCATTGTGATTCGCTAATAACTTCTCCTCTCACATTGTGACGTGGCTGATAATGCCTGGTCTTGTTATGAAGCCTTGATACGAGAATTATGGAGCGACTGAGCAGGGTGATATAGGCATAGGGAAGGACGATAACATGTTTATTGGGGTCAAAATAGTCCAAATAATCATGACGTCTGGCAAGGCTATTTTAATTTTTTGGGACACCGTCATAAGAAGGCGTCCCAGAAAAATAATAAAATAGCCTTGCCAGACGTCATAATTATTTGGAATAGGCACGAAACAGACCTGATCCGTTTACATCCTGGGGCTAACTTCAACCTTTACAGTTAATAAAGATTGAGGTATTACATGTATGGGAGAGTATTTGATTTTTATCAAATGTTCCTTTGAAAGTGGAATTGAAATATGACTAGTTTGGGACCTTTATTCTTGAAAGCAAATATCAACCTTACTCAGTTACTGGTGTTAAAACTCATTAGTCCAAGATTGCTCTGACGTCCAATGGCTGTTTGCCACAACTTGCACAAGCTGGCTGTGGCTGCACCAGCGTGGGTCCCTCAGTCCAATCATTTCTGACGAAACAGCAGTTGGATGTCAGAACAATCTCGGATTAAAACTATATAAAGATTATCTTCATGGTCAACATAATTTTACGTATATAATTTATTAATTTGATATTATACTGTAGTTGTGTTGATGTTGATGTTGTCGTGTATTTTTCGGGCATCAAATGGATTACTTACTCGAAAAGTGTGATCATTGCAGTAAGTCGATGCTTTGGTCCATCGGGCATGTTGACTCTCCGACACCTTCAGATATCTTTTAGATTTAAACCCATGGTTATGTATTCTTGTCATAACTGTAGCTACCAAACGTTACGTTACAGCAGACGACTGTTGTTGTTTACAAATGGCGCCGGAAATCATACGATGTCGTAATCATGCGATCGCAAAATTGTTTCCATAAAACAACACTAAAACAACTTTCATTTAAAAACAAAAGTTTCAATATATTCAATCTTATAATAAATTTTATATTTATTGTTTATTTGTACAATAATGAGTTTCGTACTTTACCGACAGTTCGAGTTGCGCAGAAAATTCAAATTTGTCAGGTTCATATCTCCTTAAGTATTACTTATACCGTTCAAGAGTTATCATGTCCCTTTAAAATATATGAAGTGCTAACTGTTTCGTTTCCTTTCTCTTAAATAAGTCTGACTAAATCAAATGTTAGGAACCTAGCATTTCCCCATAACATGGATCTATTAAGTTCGATATTGGGTCCCGATGGCGTCACTGTTCATGAGATTTTATATGTAAAAAGTTGTGGTACGAGTACCAATGATACAAATGTCAACCCGGAGCCTTGAGATAGGAAAACTGCTAAATCTGTTGTTTACTTTGATTTGCCTCAACCAAATGTTTTGAAACTTATTCACAATGCTTATGGTCACAAAATGGTCAAAATTACGCGAATCCTGCATCTATATGTGGAAGTTTACTAAAAAAAAATCACAAACAGGGGCATCTGTGGTTAATAGACATATTCTACATTTATTTCAGTAATTAGCTTATTTACTTCCATCGAATACTTCTTTTAATAGACTTAACTTGCACATTTTTTTTCAGGATCTCGGTGCAGTTTGGTAACAGACAGTGATATTTCAAGTTAAATGTGACCAACTTAACAAAGTGTTTCACTAGATTGAGCTCTCTGTCTAAGTGTACTTTAAAGGTTCTTAGAATTGAGTTCACTTTATTGATATGCGTATATCTTCTGTGTGAATTTTTAAGATGTAAAAGCAGACTATCCATACTTACATGTCCATGAAATGAAATCTAAGGTAAAATGATTGAAACATTTTGCACTATCCATCACAACTGGCAGCACATAATGCTACTGAAGCAGTATATTTTCTTACTTGATTTTCATGGAAACTAGATATCATTGAAATGGGAGCCATCTCTGTGGGCCCCGCTGTGAATAATGTGCATTAAAAAATTGTATCTTTACCATAGGACATAGGTTTGTCAACTGAAATCAAAGTTTTTGAACTTGACCTTTGACCTAGGAAGTTGTAAATAAATTATGACATACCCTTTGGTGTTGGTTTATAAACATGTCAAGTATAAACTTTGAAATGATAACGGTTCTCAAGATATAGAGCGGACACGATCTTTACCATAGGACATGGGGTTGTCAACTGAAACCAAAGTTTTTGACCTTGACCTTTAACCTAGGAAGTTGCACATAATTTAAGACACACCCTTTGGTGTTGGTTTATATACATGTCAAGTATAAACTTTGAAATGATAACGGTTCTCAAGATATAGAGCGGCCACGATCTTTACCATAGGACATGGGGTTGTCAACTGAAACCAAAGTTTTTGAACTTGACCTTTGACCTAGGAAGTTGTACATACATCATGACACGCCCTCTGGTGGTGGTTAATAAACATGTAAAGTATAAAGTATGAAATCATAATCATCCGACGGACGGACGGACGGACAGACTGATCACTATAGGGCGACCCGCCTAAAGGCGGGGCCCTAATTAAAGGATTTAGTTTCATCTGAACCAAACATTCTTTTAAAAAATAGAGAATGGAAATGTGGAAGCTGTAAAAGAGACAGTAACCATGTCAAAAGAGCAGAAAGCAGTCAAACACCACTAATGGGTCTTCAACAAAGCGAGAAAATCCCTCGCCCAGAGGAAGGCTTCAGATGGCCCATAACAAAATGTGTACCAGTTCAAACTCCAAATCATAAAAATAAACTTACAATTAAAAACATACAAGACTAACAAAAACCAGAGACTCCTGACTTGATGTCAAAGTAATCATACCAAGAGACTCACCCAATATGCAAAGGTCAAGAGTCAAAAAGTCATAGTCTGGTCAAGAGATCCTTGCCAAAAAACCCATCACAAAGCGGATTTTGAGAATAGGGTCATCGTGGTACACAAAACTATCAATATATCTATATATCTAATATATATATAAGAAGATGTAATACGAGTGCCAATCATACAGTTAAGGGCATACGATACAGTTACAGGGGAGGTAATGACGTTGCTAACGTAAAATGTTATTTTCGCGACGTCAAACTGTGACATATCGGGAAAAGATGCATTTTTCGACTGATTTTTATCATTCAAACTGATTTAATTTGAAAACGAGTTCATGGACCCCTATTTTTCAAAATGGCAATTTGTTTCATTTTGCAGGGAGATTATGTGACCCAAATTCAAGAGTGCACACGCTGAAATGTCTTGCCTTCTATACTAATCATTGATATTATGTTGATAGTCCTAAGTATAAAGCTAAGCTTTATTACAACTGTCACATAAACTTAACATTAACCAAGATAACTAAACAAAGACCAATGAACCTTGAAAAAGAGGTCCAGGTCAGATGAACCATGCCAGACAGACAGGTACAGCTAACAATGCTTCTATACAACATATATAGTTGACACATTACTTATAGTTTAAGAAAAATAGACCAAAACACAACCAGATGCTCCGCAGGGCGTAGCTTTGTACGACCGCAGAGGTTGAACCCTGAACGGTTAGGGCAAGTATGGACACAACATTCAAGCTGGATTCAGCTCTAAATTTGGATTGTGATTAAATAGTTGACACAGCATAGGTTTCTGACACAGAATGAATGTGTTCTAATGAACTTAAAATTTTTGTTTCTCTTAGAGCAATTCACTATGCTGTTGAATATTAATCCTCTCAAAAAAATGTTTGAAGAAATTTTCTTTTTTATTTATGAAATTTCAAATGAGAAAAATTGAACCCAATTTTTTTAATCACATCCCCCTTTCCCTTATTCCAAAACTAATCTCAATTAAAATTTCTAATGGAGTTTGCAACAATAACTACTCATTTAAATACATCATAAAATATTAAGATGTAAAAAAACTGCTTGTTATCACTGAATGGTAAAGATTATTTTAATTTATCAGTTGGTAGTAAAAAGTGAATATACATTGTATATTGTATATAACAAAGATTTAAGTTGATTCTGGACAAAGAAAGATAACTCCAATTAAAAAAAAATCTTGCTATTGCACAATATTTTGCAATTAGATATTTCTTGCTTACTATTCTGGACAAAGAAAGATAACTCTAATTAAATTTTTTTTTGATATTTCACAATATTGTGCAATTAGATATTTCTTGCCATTGCGCAATACTGTGCAATTGAAAAGACTTGCTATTGCACAATACTTAATATAATAATTTTAGATCCTGATTTGGATCAACTTGAAAACTGGGCCCATAATAAAAAATCTAAGTACATTTTTGAATTCAGCATATCAAAGAACTTCAAGATTTCAATTTTTGTTAAAATCAGACTAAGTTTAATTTTGGACCCTTTGGACTTTAGTGTAGACCAATTTGAAAACAGGACCAAAAATTAAGAATCTACATACACAGTTAGATTTGGTATATCAAAGAACCCCATTTATTCAATTTTTGATGAAATCAAACAAAGTTTAATTTTGGACCCCGATTTGGACCAACTTGAAAACTGGGCCAATAATCAAGAATCTAAGTACATTTTTAGATTCAGCATATCAAAGAACCTAACTGATTCATTTTTTGTCAAAATCAAACTAAGTTTAATTTTGGACCCTTTGGACCTTAATGTAGACCAATTTGAAAACGGGACCAAAAGTTAAGAATCTACATACACAGTCATGACAGTTAGATTCAGCATATCAAAGAACCCCAATTATTCAATTTTGATGAAATCAAACAAAAGTTTAATTTTGGACCCTTTGGGCCCCTTATTATGTTGGGACCAAAACTCCCAAAATCAAACCCAACCTTTCTTTTATGGTCATAAACCTTGTGTTTAAATTTCATAGATTTCTATTTACTTATACTAACGTTATGGTGCGAAAACCAAGAAAAATGCTTATTTTGGTCCCTTTTTGGCCCCTAATTCCTAAACTGTTGGGACCTAAACTCCCAAAATCAATACCAACCTTCCTTTTGTAGTCATTAACATTGTGTTTAAATTTCATTGATTTCTATTTACTTAAACTAATGTTATTGTGCGAAAACCAAGAATAATGCTTATTTGGGCCCTTTTTTGGCCCCTAATTCCTAAACTGTTGAGACCAAAACTCCCAAAATCAATCCCAACCGTTCTTTTGTGGTCATAAACCTTGTGTCAAAATTTCATAGATTTCTATTAACTTAAACTAAAGTTATAGTGCGAAAACCAAGAAAATGCTTATTTGGGCCCTTTTTGGCCCCTAATCCCTAAAATGTTGGGACCAAAACTCCCAAAATCAATACCAACCTTCCTTTTGTGGTCATAAACCTTGTGTTAAAATTTCATAGATTTCCATTCACTTTTACTAAAGTTAGAGTGCGAAAACTAAAAGTATTCGGACGACGGACGACGACGACGACGCCGACGCCAACGTGATAGCAATATACGACGAAATTTTTTTCAAAATTTGCGGTCGTATAAAAACTTAACACTGTGCAATGAACCGTGAAAATGAGGTCACAGTTAAATAAAACCTGCTCGACTGACATAAAGATCATAAAATATTTCCATACACCAAATATAGTTGACCTATGGCATATAGCATTAGATAAAAAGACCAAAACTCAAAAACTTAACTTTGACCACTGAAGCATGAAAATGAGGTCAAGGTCACATGACATCTGCCCGCTAGACATGTACACTTAACAATCATTCCATACAACAAATATAGTAGACCTATTGCATATGGTATGAGAAAAACAGACCAAAACACAAAAATTTAACTATAACCACTGAACCATGAAAATGAGGTCAAGGTCAGATGACACCTGCCAGTTGGACATGTACACCTTAAAGTCCTTCCATACACCGAATATACTAGCCCTATTGCTTATAGTATCTGAGATATGGACTTGACCACCAAAACTTAACCTTGTTCACTGATCCATGAAATGAGGTCAAGGTCAAGTGAAAACTGTCTGACAGACACGAGGACCTTGCAAGGTACGCACATATCAAATATAGTTATCCTATTACTAATAATAAGAGAGAATTCAACATTACAAAAAATTTGAACTTTTTTTTCAAGTGGTCACTGAACCATGAAAATGAGGTCAAGGACATTGGACATGTGACTGACGGAAACTTCGTAACATGAAGCATCTATATACAAAGTATGAAGCATCCAGGTCTTCCACCTTCTAAAATATAAAGCTTTTAAGAAGTGAGCTAACGCCGCCGCCGTAGCCGCCGCCGCCGCCGCCGGATCACTATCCCTATGTCGAGCTTTCTGCAACAAAAGTTGCAGGCTCGACAAAAACTGTAAATAGAGGATTTTTTTTTTTAATTTTGATAAACATGCAGCAAAATATGACGTTTTTTCCTCAATTCATGCACATTTGATAAATATGAGTTATTTCTGAATAAAAAAATGCATATTTTTTAGGATACTTACAAAATACAGAAATTAACGATTATTTAACAAAAACAATTTGTGTTTATCTTTTACCTCATTTTACTAAAAAAGTAGCACATGAAGGTATATTTTTTATTACATATTTGATTTAAACAGGTAAAAAATAGCCTATATGCAAATTTTCATGAACTTGTAAATACAGGATCAAAACTGTATCGTATGCCCTTAAATCTCCATTTAATTCAAACAAAATATACAAGTTTTACATTGAGGGCAAAGGTCAAGCTCTCATGAAGTTTCTCGTGCCAATAGACTCATCATCTTATGACAATACATCTACATGCCACATATTCAAAAGCAAGGTCAATTGAAAACTATATTTTGAGGTCAAGGTAATATACCGAGAAACACACTGCAACATGATGACACACCCAACGTGCATACATGTAGGTCAGGAGTCAAAAAGTCAAAGTCTGATCAAGAGTTCCATGTAAAATATACACACAACAGTCCTGCACGAAAGCTCATTATGGTACACGTAACAATGTCTTATGTCATGATGCACTACACATGCAAAATATAGAAAACCTAGGGCAAAGACAGAAACAGAAGACATATTACTAAACTTAATTGAATGGTACTTTTATTGCAGGTCACTACAATTGCCTTCAACAAAGAATATAAACTCTCGCAACAATGCAAAGTTAAACTCGTCTTTCACTTAAGTTTGAGCATGATTCTTTGCAACGATTATCTTACCACTGTTAATTGAGAATCAAGTCGTGCAGTTATGTCAATAAATGAAAACGGTAAGTTTAGACATTCAAACACTACAAACTAGGGTTTACCATTAATTTTTAACCCAACCATATGATAGTGCTATGGTAAACTTATGGAAACACATGCTACAGTCATGGAATTGAATATTTGAAATAGTACGACCAGAACAATACAAGACATAGTTGTAAACTAAAGAAAGTAATGATACATATCGAATTTTTAATCCCAATGCACAAATTAGAAACTGTAGTTTTCATTCAAATTATTTATCTAAAATGTACACTTGGGTAAAATAATGGAAATTAACACTGTATATTTATATAAACGATCAATCTTGTAAGGAAATAAATAAATTATGACTAAGATGACATTTATCTCTGCCACTAGACAGCTTGAAAAATCTTGCAGTCTCCATAGGATCATCTCTTTCAAATTATCCACCCTCCCATATGTGTATACCCCATCCACACCCTCCTCTATTTTTATACCCTATATCTACCCTCCTATATCTTTATATTGTTATTTTACAGCATTTTATAGGTTTTAGTGTTATCACTGATATTGTTAAAATAAGGAAATAAATAAACGATGACAAAGTTGATAGGTATCTCTGCCACTACACAATTTAAATACAGGAATTTGAAAAAAATTATAGTCTTTATAGGATCATCTCTTTCAAATTATTTTGAAAGTGCCAACACAATATAAAATTATTAAACAATTTTTATTTCCTCCTTATTGAACATACAAATATTGTCTAGTAATTAGTCTTTGTTATAATTGTCATGACAACGAATTGGTGTAAGTTTTGTTTGACAAGTTGTTTGTTTACACTGACTTTAATTACAGCCAGTATGATAGTCTATCTGTTTTATAGTAAAATTTAGACATTCAAGTCTATATAACTTTTTCATATCTTAAGTCCAATTTAAATGATCATATGACTTTTAACTATAGCCTTTAAATAGAATCCAACCATATCTTATACATCATTTTAGTGATTTATTACTTAATAGTTGAACACTGGTCATATACTATAAAATATTACCAGATGTGATTTAATCAAGGGACTGGCACCTCCTTGTTCTACCAGACATCTTGTGGTCTGTAGATGTCCCCCCTTAGCAGCACAATGTAAAGCTGTTTCTCCATATCTCTATAATATAACCAAATAACATGTAACTATTATGTACAATACTTTGTTATCAATATCAATAATATACATCATATCCTACCACCGACATCAAAACTTGTCTGATAAACTGGACAATGTTGTGTAATAAATATAAACAAAATATATATCACATGAATCAGTGGTCAAAACTGAATAAAATGACCAGTCACACTTGTATTTATATTCTACATAAACAATAAATAAACATGTTTTGTTGTGAAATGTCAAAACTTCCATTAAACCTGATATCTTAAAAAAAAAAAAAATTTCAAGAAATGTGTAAAATAATTATATCAATGGATTCAGTAGAACAAAACAAGTAAAATGAGACCCCACTTTATATGATTCTTACAAATATTTGTTCATTAAAACTGTCTAATTAACAACATGATTTAGTGTAGATTCAGTATAATTGTTCATTTTAATAAAATATTTTTTTTAAGAAACATGAAAAAAGTAATATTTTCTGATTCAGAACCATAATAGGAGTAAAATGAGACCCCACTTTATATAATTATTACAAATATTTGTTCATTAAACTTGTCTAATTAACAACATGATTTAGTGTAGATTAATAGTAATGTGATCAGACTAAGTAGATAACATACTCTGATGTCGATCTTACATCCTCTATCAATGAGGAGTCTACAGATCTCCAGGTGTCCTCCCCTGGCAGCAAACATTAATGCTGTCTCTCCACTACCCTGGAATAATACAACTGACATCAAAACTTGTCTGATAAACTGGACAATGTTGTGTAATAAATATAAACAAAATATATATCACATGAATCAGTGGTCAAAACTGAATAAAATGACCAGTCACACTTGTATATATATTGTATATAAACAATTAATCAACATGTTTTGTTGCGAAATGTCAAGACTTCCATTAAATCTGATACCTTAAAAAAATATTTTTTTCAAGAAATGTGTAAAATAATTATATCAATGGATTCAGTAGAACAAAACAAGTAAAATGAGACCCCACTTTATATGATTCTTACAAATATTTGTTTATTAAAACTGTCTAATTAACAACTGGATTTAGTGTAGATTCAGTATAATTGTTCATTTTGTTTATTAAAACTGTCTAATTAACAACTGGATTTAGTGTAGATTCAGTATAATTGTTCATTTTAATAAAATATTTTTTTTAAGAAACATGAAAAAAGTAATATTTTCTGATTCAGAACAATAATACGAGTAAAATGAGACCCAACTTTATATAATTATTACAAATATTTGTTCATTAAACTTGTCTAATTAACAACATGATTTAGTGTAGATTAATAGTAATGTGATCAGACTAAGTAGATAACATACTTTTGATGTGATGTCGATCTTACATCCTCCATCAATGAGGAGACGACAGATCTCCAGGTGTCCTCCCCTGACAGCCTTCATTAATGCTGTCCATCCTACCTCCTGGAATAATACAACTGACATCAAAACTTGTCTGATAAACTGGACAATGTTGTGTAATAAATATAAACAAAATATATATCACATGAATCAGTGGTCAAAACTCAATAAAATGACCAGTCACACTTGTATTTATATTGTATATAAACAATAAATAAACATGTTTTGTTGTGTAATGTCAAAACTTCCATTAAACCTGATATCTTAAAAAAATATTTTTTTCAAGAAATGTGTGAAATAATTATATCAATGGATTCAGTAGAACAAAACAAGTAAAATGAGACCCCACTTTATATGATTCTTACACATATTTGTTTGTTAAAACTGTCTAATTAACAACTGGATTTAGTGTAGATTCAGTATCATTGTCCATTTAAATAAAAAAAAAAATTTAAGAAACATGAAAAAGAGTAATATTTTCTAATTCAGAACAATAATACGAGTAAAATGAGACCCTACTTTATATGATTATTACAAATATTTGTTCATTAAACCTGTATAATTAACAACATGATTTAGTGTAGATTAATAGTAATGTGATCAGACTAAGTAGATAACATACTGTGATGTCGATCTTACATCCTGTATCAATGAGGAGTCGACAGATCTCCAGGTGTCCTCCCTCGGCAGCCCTCATTAATGCTGTAAATCCATATCTCTGGAATAATACAACTGACATCAAAACTTGTCTGATAAACTGGACAATGTTGTGTAATAAATATAAACAAAATATATATCACATGAGTCAGTGGTCAAAACTCAATAAAATGACCAGTCACATTTGTATTTATATTGCACATAAACAACAAATAAACAACAAGTTGTTTTGTGAGATGTGAAAACTTCCATCAGAACTGTCATGTTAATTTTTTTTATTTTTAAGAAATGAACAAAATATTTATATCAATGGATTCATTACAATTCTCTGAGTAAAATGACATCCCACTTTATATAATTCTAACAAGTATTTGTTAATATAATGATTAAATCTGTCTGATTAACATGATTCAGAATAATGATCAATTTTTTAAAAAGTAACTTTTTCAAAGAAATATGAAAAATAGTTACATTTCCTGATTTAGTACAAGGAGACAAACAAAATGAGACCCCATTTTATATGATTCTTACAAATATTTGTTGTCCATTAAACCTGTCTAATTAACAACATAATTCTGTATATATTAAGGAAAGTGGTCAAAGTGAAGCAATAACATACATGTGTGATATTTGTTTTACACGCTGTAAAACCTTGGTGTAAAAAATGTTCTTGTAAATATTCAAAGTAAGAACTTTATCAACTATAATTCAAAACAAACAAAAACAATTAATGAGAGAAAAAAAATACCTTAATGTATTTTTCTCTCTCATTAAAACTGTTAAATTTATCGAATTCAGTATAATGATATTAATATCAGTTTCCATACAGATATATTATTATATTATGTTCAGATGTGTTTTATACTGCTAATGTACAATCTGTCATGTTCTGAAGTAACATGTAGTTATGTGTTTTATTCTGCTAATGTATAATCTGTTATGTTCTGAAGTAACTTGCAGTTGTATATTTTATACTGCTGATGTACAATCTGTTATGTTCTGACGTAACTTGTAGTTGTGTGTTTTATACTGCTCGTGTACAATCTGTTATGTTCTGAAGTAACATGTAGTTTTATGTTTTATACTGCTTGTGTACAATCTGTTATGTTCTGAAGTAACTTGCAGTTGTGTGTTTTATACTGCTGGTGTACAATCTGTTATGTTCTGAAGTAACATGTACTTGTTTGTTTTATACTGCTCATGTACAATCTGTTATGTTCTGAAGAAACTTGTACTTGTTTGTTTTATAATGCTGGTGTATAATCTGTTATGTTCTGAAGTAACTTGTAGTTGTGTGTTTTATACTACTGATGTACAATCTGTTATGTTCTGAAGAAACTTGTACTTGTTTGTTTTATAATGCTGGTGTACAATCTGTTATGTTCTGAAGTAACTTGTAGTTGTGTGTTTTATACTGCTGGTGTACAATCTGTTATGTTCTGAAGAAACTTGTACTTGTTTGTTTTATAATGCTGGTGTACAATCTGTTATGTTCTGAAGTAACCTGTACTTGTGTGTTTTATACTATTTATGTAGAATCTGTTCTGTTCTGAAGTAACTTGTGGTTGTGTGTTTTATCCTGCTGTCGTACAATCTGTTATGTTCTGAAGTAATTTGTAGTTGTGTGTTCTATACTGTAATTTGTTGTTGTGTGTTTTATATTTCTTATGTACAATTTGTTCTGTTCTGAAGTAACTTGCAGTTGTGTGTTTTATACTGCTTATGTACAATCTGTTATGTTCTGAAGTAACATGTACTTGTTTGTTTTATACTGCTGGTGTACAATCTGTTATGTTCTGAAGAAACTTGTACTTGTTTGTTTTATAATGCTGGTGTATAATCTGTTATGTTCTGAAGTAACTTGTACTTGTTTGTTTTATACTGCTGGTGTACAATCTGTTATGTTCTGAAGTAACATGTACTTGTTTGTTTTATACTGCTGGTGTACAATCTGTTATGTTCTGAAGAAACTTGTACTTGTTTGTTTTATAATGCTGGTGTATAATCTGTTATGTTCTGAAGTAACTTGTAGTTGTGTGTTTTATACTACTGATGTACAATCTGTTATGTTCTGAAGAAACTTGTACTTGTTTGTTTTATAATGCTGGTGTACAATCTGTTATGTTCTGAAGTAACTTGTAGTTGTGTGTTTTATACTGCTGGTGTACAATCTGTTATGTTCTGAAGAAACTTGTACTTGTTTGTTTTATAATGCTGGTGTACAATCTGTTATGTTCTGAAGTAACTTGTGGTTGTGTGTTTTATACTGCTTATAAACAATCTGTTATGTTCTGAAGTAACTTGCAGTTGTGTGTTTTATACTGCTTATAAACAATCTGTTATGTTATGAAGAAACTTGTAGTTGTTTGTTTTATACTGCTGGTGTACAATCTGTTATGTTCTGAAGTAATTTGTAGTTGTTTGTTTTATACTGCTGGTGTACAATCTGTTATGTTCTAAAGAAACTTGTACTTGTTTGTTTTATAATGCTGGTGTACAATCTGTTATGTTCTGAAGAAACTTGTACTTGTTTGTTTTATAATGCTGGTGTACAATCTGTTATGTTCTGAAGAAACTTGTACTTGTTTGTTTTATAATGCTGGTGTACAATCTGTTATGTTCTGAAGTAACTTGTGGTTGTGTGTTTGATACTGCTCATGTACAATCTGTTATGTTCTGAAGTAACTTGTACTTGTGTGTTTTATACTGCTTATAAACAATCTGTTATGTTCTGAAGTAACTTGTAGTTGTGTGTTTTATACTGCTTATAAACAATCTGTTATGTTCTGAAGTAACTTGTAGTTGTGTGTCTTATACTGCTGGTGTACAATCTGTTATGTTCTGAAGTAACTTGTAGTTGTGTGTTTTATACTGCTTATAAACAATCTGTTATGTTCTGAAGTAACTTGTAGTTGTGTGTTTTATACTGCTTATAAACAATCTGTTATGTTATGAAGTAACTTGTAGTTGTGTGTTTTATACTGATGGTGTACAATCTGTTATGTTCTGAAGAAACTTGTACTTGTTTGTTTTATACTGCTGGTGTGCAATCTGTTATGTTCTGAAATAACTTGTGGTTGTGTGTTTTATACTGCTTATAAACAATCTGTTATGTTCTGAAGAAACTTGTACTTGTTTGTTTTATAATGCTGGTGTACAATCTGTTATGTTCTGAAGTAACTTGTAGTTGTGTGCTTTATACTGCTGGTGTACAATCTGTTATTTTCTGAAGAAACTTGTACTTGTTTGTTTTATAATGCTGGTGTACAATCTGTTATGTTCTGAAGTAACCTGTACTTGTGTGTTTTATACTATTTATGTAGAATCTGTTCTGTTCTGAAGTAACTTGTGGTTGTGTGTTTTATCCTGCTGTCGTACAATCTGTTATGTTCTAAAGTAATTTGTAGTTGTGTGTTCTATACTGCTAGTGTACAATCTGTTATGTTCTGAAGTAACTTGTAGTTGTGTGTTTTATACTGCTTATAAACAATCTGTTATGTTATGAAGTAACTTGTAGTTGTGTGTTTTATACTGCTGGTGTACAATCTGTTATGTTCTGAAGAAACTTTTACTTGTTTGTTTTATAATGCTGGTGTACAATCTGTTATGTTCTAAAGAAACTTGTACTTGTTTGTTTTATAATGCTGGTGTACAATCTGTTATGTTCTGAAGAAACTTGTACTTGTTTGTTTTATAATGCTGGTGTACAATCTGTTATGTTCTGAAGAAACTTGTAGTTGTTTGTTTTATACTGCTGGTGTACAATCTGTTATGTTCTGAAGTAATTTGTAGTTGTTTGTTTTATACTGCTGGTGTACAATCTGTTATGTTCTAAAGAAACTTGTACTTGTTTGTTTTATAATGCTGGTGTACAATCTGTTATGTTCTGAAGAAACTTGTACTTGTTTGTTTTATAATGCTGGTGTACAATCTGTTATGTTCTGAAGAAACTTGTACTTGTTTGTTTTATAATGCTGGTGTACAATCTGTTATGTTCTGAAGTAACTTGTGGTTGTGTGTTTGATACTGCTCATGTACAATCTGTTATGTTCTGAAGTAACTTGTACTTGTGTGTTTTATACTGCTTATAAACAATCTGTTATGTTCTGAAGTAACTTGTAGTTGTGTGTTTTATACTGCTTATAAACAATCTGTTATGTTCTGAAGTAACTTGTAGTTGTGTGTTTTATACTGCTGGTGTACAATCTGTTATGTTCTGAAGTAACTTGTAGTTGTGTGTTTTATACTGCTTATAAACAATCTGTTATGTTCTGAAGTAACTTGTAGTTGTGTGTTTTATACTGCTTATAAACAATCTGTTATGTTATGAAGTAACTTGTAGTTGTGTGTTTTATACTGATGGTGTACAATCTGTTATGTTCTGAAGAAACTTGTACTTGTTTGTTTTATACTGCTGGTGTGCAATCTGTTATGTTCTGAAATAACTTGTGGTTGTGTGTTTTATACTGCTTATAAACAATCTGTTATGTTCTGAAGAAACTTGTACTTGTTTGTTTTATAATGCTGGTGTACAATCTCTTATGTTCTGAAGTAACTTGTAGTTGTGTGCTTTATACTGCTGGTGTACAATCTGTTATTTTCTGAAGAAACTTGTACTTGTTTGTTTTATAATGCTGGTGTACAATCTGTTATGTTCTGAAGTAACCTGTACTTGTGTGTTTTATACTATTTATGTAGAATCTGTTCTGTTCTGAAGTAACTTGTGGTTGTGTGTTTTATCCTGCTGTCGTACAATCTGTTATGTTCTGAAGTAATTTGTAGTTGTGTGTTCTATACTGCTAGTGTACAATCTGTTATGTTCTGAAGTAACTTGTAGTTGTGTGTTTTATACTGCTTATAAACAATCTGTTATGTTATGAAGTAACTTGTAGTTGTGTGTTTTATACTGCTGGTGTACAATCTGTTATGTTCTGAAGAAACTTTTACTTGTTTGTTTTATAATGCTGGTGTACAATCTGTTATGTTCTAAAGAAACTTGTACTTGTTTGTTTTATAATGCTGGTGTACAATCTGTTATGTTCTAAAGAAACTTGTATTTGTTTGTTTTATAATGCTGGTGTACAATCTGTTATGTTCTGAAGAAACTTGTACTTGTTTGTTTTATAATGCTGGTGTACAATCTGTTATGTTCTGAAGTAACTTGTGGTTGTGTGTTTGATACTGCTCATGTACAATCTGTTATGTTCTGAAGTAACTTGTACTTGTGTGTTTTATACTGCTTATAAACAATCTGTTATGTTCTGAAGTAACTTGTAGTTGTGTGTTTTATACTGCTTATAAACAATGTTATGTTTTGAAGTAACTTGTAGTTGTGTGTTTTATACTGCTGGTGTACAATCTGTTATGTTCTGAAGTAACTTATAGTTGTGTGTTTTATACTGCTTATAAACAATGTTATGTTTTGAAGTAACTTGTAGTTGTTTGTTTTATAATGCTGGTGTACAATCTGTTATGTTCTGAAGTAACTTGTAGTTGTGTGTTTTATACTGCTGGTGTACAATCTGTTATTTTCTGAAGAAACTTGTACTTGTTTGTTTTATAATGCTGGTGTACAATCTGTTATGTTCTGAAGTAACCTGTACTTGTGTGTTTTATACTATTTATGTAGAATCTGTTCTGTTCTAAAGTAACTTGTGGTTGTGTGTTTTATCCTGCTGTCGTACAATCTGTTATGTTCTGAAGTAATTTGTAGTTGTGTGTTCTATACTGCTAGTGTACAATCTGTTATGTTCTGAAGTAACTTGTAGTTGTGTGTTTTATACTGCTTATAAACAATCTGTTATGTTATGAAGTAACTTGTAGTTGTGTGTTTTATACTACTGGTGTACAATCTGTTATGTTCTGAAGAAACTTGTACTTGTTTGTTTTATAATGCTGGTGTACAATCTGTTATGTTCTGAAGTAACTTGTAGTTGTGTGATTTATACTGCTAGTGTACAATCTGTTATGTTCCGAAGTAACTTGTAGTTGTGTGTTTTATACTGCTTATAAACAATCTGTTATGTTATGAAGTAACTTGTACTTGTGTGTTTTATACTGCTGGTGTACAATCTGTTATGTTCTGAAGAAACTTGTACTTGTTTGTTTTATAATGCTGGTGTACAATCTGTTATGTTCTGAAGTAACTTGTAGTTGTGTGTTTTATACTGCTGGTGTACAATCTGTTATTTTCTGAAGAAACTTGTACTTGTTTGTTTTATACTGCTGGTGTACAATCTGTTATGTTCTGAAGTAACATGTACTTGTTTGTTTTATACTGCTGGTGTACAATCTGTTATGTTCTGAAGAAACTTGTACTTGTTTGTTTTATAATGCTGGTGTATAATCTGTTATGTTCTGAAGTAACTTGTAGTTGTGTGTTTTATACTACTGATGTACAATCTGTTATGTTCTGAAGAAACTTGTACTTGTTTGTTTTATAATGCTGGTGTACAATCTGTTATGTTCTGAAGTAACTTGTAGTTGTGTGTTTTATACTGCTGGTGTACAATCTGTTATGTTCTGAAGAAACTTGTACTTGTTTGTTTTATAATGCTGGTGTACAATCTGTTATGTTCTGAAGTAACTTGTGGTTGTGTGTTTTATACTGCTTATAAACAATCTGTTATGTTCTGAAGTAACTTGCAGTTGTGTGTTTTATACTGCTTATAAACAATCTGTTATGTTCTGAAGAAACTTGTAGTTGTTTGTTTTATACTGCTGGTGTACAATCTGTTATGTTCTGAAGTAACTTGTAGTTGTGTGTTTTATACTGCTTATAAACAATCTGTTATGTTATGAAGTAACTTGTAGTTGTGTGTTTTATACTGCTGGTGTACAATCTGTTATGTTCTGAAGAAACTTTTACTTGTTTGTTTTATAATGCTGGTGTACAATCTGTTATGTTCTGAAGTAACTTGTAGTTGTGTGTTTTATACTGCTGGTGTACAATCTGTTATTTTCTGAAGAAACTTGTACTTGTTTGTTTTATAATGCTGGTGTACAATCTGTTATGTTCTGAAGTAACTTGTGGTTGTGTGCTTTATACTGCTTATAAACAATCTGTTATGTTCTGAAGTAACTTGCAGTTGTGTGTTTTATACTGCTTATAAACAATCTGTTATGTTACAGTACTTGCAACCTTAGGCGTTACTGTTTGACGTGAACTTGACTGATCGGTGAATGATCGGTGACGGATGTTTGACTGATCGATGAGTGATCTGTGATCGGTGACCCATAGGATCCGTCAGATAAGTCAAATAACCTATGTGAGAGTTACCCTGACAACTGTCACCGATCGATCAGTAAATTAAATTTATGCACGGATCGGACGGATACGTATATATTTAAAATTTTTATGTAAACCGAACTCGACAGTGTTTACAATCGATGAACGCGGACCTCTACGAAGACACCTTAATTTACACGTTATAATTTGTAATAAAATTAGTTGCAATACAAAAGTAAAAATAGTTTAACAGAATAAGATGCTTAGAGCGTTAAATTCTTTGTGTTGATTAATATTTTCGTATTAAATATTATAAACATCAGAGACATATAATACATAATTGTATTATATGACTCTGTTAACATGAACTTATTTCTACGAAAATGGTTATTGTTGACCGCCATTGGATTTTTGAACTTTTAATAGTTTCGAATATGTTGTTTTTTTCATGAAATTAAAAGAATGTCAAAGAAATGATATTAAAAGTTTGTTCCCATTGTTTAGAATTACCAAAATTAATATTCTTTTTATTTGCAATCAGTTATTTTTACCATCTTGAGACAAGTCTTCTAATCAGAATTCAGATATAATGAGAATTAAAATGCATAAACTTTTATTTTTGTGAAATAAGAATGCAGTTATTGATTTATTTTGATGCATATTATTAACTGTCATATGATTTCAGTACTTTTTGTACATAATGATTGGCTGTTCTTCATAAAATAATCTTACTTCAAGGAAAAAGATATTAAATTTTTGTACGTGTTGCCTAAAATGCATATATTTCTTCATTTTACTGAAAATTATTGACCGCCATTGGATTTTTGTACTTTTTATAGTTTAGAATAGTTTTTTTTTCATAAAATTAAAAGAATGGCAGAGAAATCATATTGAAATTTTATTCGCATTGTTAAAAATAACCAAAATTATTCTTCTTTTTATCAAAAATGATACTATTTTATTTGAAATCAGTTATTTTTACCATCTTGAGACAAGTCTTCTAATCAGAATTCAATTATAATGAGAATTAAAATAATTAAACTTTTATTTTTGTGGAATAAGAATGTAGTTATTGATTTATTTTGATACAAATTATTAACCGTCATATGATTTCAGTACTTTTTGTACATCAGGATTGGCTGTTCTTCATAAAATATGCTTACTTTGAGGAAAAAGATATAAAATTTTTGTACGCGTTTCCTTAAATGCAAATATTGTGTCATTTTATTGAAAATTATTGACCGCCATTGGATTTTTGTACTTTTTATAGTTGAGAATAGTTTTTTTTCATAAATTTAAAATTATATCAGAAAAATCATACTAAAATTTTGTTCGCATTGTTTAAAATAATCAAAATTATTCTTCTTTTTAGCAAAAATGATACTATTTTTTTGAAATCAGTTATTTTTACCATCTTGAGACAAGTCTTCTAATCAGAATTCAATTATAATGAGAATTAAAATAATTAAACTTTTATTTTTGTGGAATAAGAATGTAGTTATTGATTTATGTTGATACAAATAATTAACCGTCATATGATTTCAGTACTTTTTGTACATCAGGATTGGCTGTTCTTCATAAAATAGGCTTACTTTTAGGAAAAAGATATAAAATTTTTGTACCCGTTTCCTAAAATGCAAATATTGTTTCATTTTACTGAAAATTATTGACCGCCATTGGATTTTTATACTTTTTATAGTTGAGAATAATTTTTTTTCATAAAATTAAAATAATATCAGAAAAATCATACTAAAATTTTGTTCGCATTGTTTAAAATAATCAAAATTATTCTCCTGTTTATCAAAAATGATACTATTTTATTTGAAATCAGTTATTTTTACCATCTTGAGACAGGTCTTCTAATCAGAATTCAGATATAATGAAAATTAAAATACTTAAACTTTTGTTTTTGTGGAATAAGAATGTTATTGATTTATTTTGATACAAATAATAACCTTCATATGATTCTGTACTTTTTGTACATCATGATTGGCTGTTCTTCATAAAATATGCTTACTTTATGGAAAAAGATATTAAATTTTTGTACGCGTTGCCTAAAATGCAAATATTTCTTCATTTTACTGAAAATTATTGACCGCTATTGGATTTTTATACTTTTTATAGTTGAGAATAGTTTTTTTTCATAAAATTAAAATAATATAAGAAAAATCATCCTAAAATTTTGTTCGCATTGTTTAAAATAATCAAAATTCTTCTTCTTTTTATCAAAAATGATACTATTTTATTTGAAATCAGTTATTTTTACCATTTTGAGACAAGTCTTCTAATCAGAATCGAGATATAACATGTATAATGAGAATTAAAATACTTAAACTTTTATTTTTGTGAAATAAGAATGTAGTTATTGATTTATTTTGATACATATTATTAACCGTCATATGATTTCAGTACTTTTTGTACATCATGATTGGCTGTTCTTCATAAAATATGCTTACTTTGAGGAAAAAGATATAAAATTTTTGTACGCGTTTCCTTAAATGCAAATATTGTGTCATTTTATTGAAAATTATTGACCGCCATTGGATTTTTGTACTTTTTATAGTTGAGAATAGTTTTTTTTCATAAATTTAAAATTATATCAGAAAAATCATACTAAAATTTTGTTCGCATTGTTTAAAATAATCAAAATTATTCTTCTTTTTAGCAAAAATGATGCTATTTTATTTGAAATCAGTTATTTTTACCATCTTGAGACAAGTCTTCTAATCAGAATTCAATTATAATGAGAATTAAAATAATTAAACTTTTATTTTTGTGGAATAAGAATGTAGTTATTGATTTATGTTGATTCAAATAATTAACCGTCATATGATTTCAGTACTTTTTGTACATCAGGATTGGCTGTTCTTCATAAAATAGGCTTACTTTTAGGAAAAAGATATAAAATTTTTGTACGCGTTTCCTAAAATGCAAATATTGTTTCATTTTACTGAAAATTATTGACCGCCATTGGATTTTTATACTTTTTATAGTTGAGAATAATTTTTTTTCATAAAATTAAAATAATATCAGAAAAATCATACTAAAATTTTGTTCGCATTGTTTAAAATAATCAAAATTATTCTCCTTTTTATCAAAAATGATACTATTTTATTTGAAATCAGTTATTTTTACCATCTTGAGACAAGTCTTCTAATCAGAATTCAGATATAATGAAAATTAAAATACTTAAACTTTTGTTTTTGTGGAATAAGAATGCAGTTATTGATTTATTTTGATACAAAAAATAACCTTCATATGATTTCAGTACTTTTTGTACATCATGATTGGCTGT
The DNA here is from genome assembly GCA_037788925.1 of Mytilus galloprovincialis. Classification (NCBI taxonomy): domain Eukaryota; kingdom Metazoa; phylum Mollusca; class Bivalvia; order Mytilida; family Mytilidae; genus Mytilus; species Mytilus galloprovincialis. Next base: position 76,547,849 of record CM075339.1, on the reverse strand, counting down.
TCTTCATAAAATATGCTTACTTTATAGAAAAAGATATTAAATTTTTGTACGCGTTGCCTAAAATGCAAATATTTCTTCATTTTACTGAAAATTATTGACCGCCATTGGAATTTTGTACTTTTTATAGTTTAGAATAGTTGTTTTTCATAAAATTGAAAGAATATCAGAAAAATCATACTAAAATTTTGTTCGCATTGTTTAAAATAATCAAAATTATTCTCCTTTTTATCAAAAATGATACTATTTTATTTGAAATCAGTTATTTTTACCATTTAGAGACAAGTCTTCTAATCAGAATTCAGATATAATGAGAATTAAAATACTTAAACTTTTGTTTTTGTGGAATAAGAATGTAGTTATTGATTTATTTTGATACAAATAATAACCGTCATATGATTTCAGTACTTTTTGTACATCATGATTGGCTGTTCTTCATAAAATATGCTTACTTTATGGAAAAAGATATTAAATTTTTGTACGCGTTGCCTAAAATGCAAATATTTCTTTATTTTACTGAAAATTATTGACCGCCATTGGAATTTTGTACTTTTTATAGTTTAGAATAGTTTTTTTTCATAAAATTGAAAGAATATCAGAAAAATCATACTAAAATTTTGTTCGCATTGTTTAAAATAATCAAAATTAGTCTCCTTTTTATCAGAAATGATAATATTTTATTTGAAATCAGTTATTTTTACCATCTTGAGACAAGTCTTCTAATCAGAATTCAGATATAATGAGAATTAAAATACTTAAACTTTTATTTTTGTGGAATAAGAATGTAGTTATTGATTTATTTTGATACAAATAATTAACCGTCATATGATTTCAGTACTTTTTGTACATCAGGATTGGCTGTTCTTCATAAAATATGCTTACTTTTAGGAAAAGGATATAAAATTTTTGTACGCGTTTCCTAAAATGCAAATATTGTTTCATTTTACTGAAAATTATTGACCGCCATTGGATTTTTATACTTTTTATAGTTGAGAATAGTTTTTTTTCATAAAATTAAAGTAATATCAGAAAAATCATACTAAAATTTTGTTCGCATTGTTTGAAATAATCAAAATTATTCTTCTTTTTATCAAAAATGATACTATTTTATTTGAAATCAGTTATTTTTACAATCTTGAGACAAGTCTTCTAATAAGAATTCAGATATAATGAGAATTAAAATACTTAAACTTTTGTTTTTGTGGAATAAGAATGCAGTTATTGATTTATTTTGATACAAATAATAACCGTCATATGATTTCAGTACTTTTTGTACATCAGGATTGGCTGTTCTTCATAAAATATGCTTACTTTATGGAAAAAGATATTAAATTTTTGTACGCGTTGCCTAAAATGCAAATATTGTTAATTATTGAACGCCATTAGAATTTTGTAGTTTTTATAGTTTAGAATAGTTGTTTTTCATAAAATTGAAAGAATATCAGAAAAATCATACTAAAATTTTGTTCGCATTGTTTAAAATAATCAAAATTATTCTCCTTTTTATCAAAAATGATACTATTTTATTTGAAATCAGTTATTTTTACCGTTTTGAGACAAGTCTTCTAATCAGAATCGAGATATAATGAGAATTAAAATACTTTTGTGAAATAAGAATGTACTTATTGATTTATTTTGATACAAATTATTAACTGTCATATGATTTCAGTACTTTTTGAACATCAGGATTGGTTGTTCCTCATAAAATAATCTTACTTGAAGGAAAAAGATATTAAATTTTTGTACGCTTTGCCTAAAATGCAAATATTGTTTCATTTTACTGAAAATTATTGACCACCATTGGATTTTTGTACTTTTTATAGTTGAGAATAGTTTTTTTTTCTTAAAATTAAAATAATATCAGAAAAATCACACTAAAATTGTGTTCCCATTGTTTAAAATAATCAAAACTATTCTTCTTTTTATCAAAAATGATACTATTTTATTTGAAATCAGTTATTTTTACCATCTTGAGACAAGTCTTCTAATTAGAATTGAGACATAATGAGAATTAAAATAATTAAACTTTTATTTTTGTGGAATAAGAATGCAGTTATTCATTTATTTTGATACAAATTATTAACCGTCATATGATTTCAGTACTTTTTGTACATCAGGATTGGCTGTTTTTCATAAAACATGCTTACTTTAAGGAAAAAGATATTAAATTTTTGTACGCGTTACCTAAAATGCAAATATTTCTTCATTTTACTGAAAATTATTGACCGCCATTGGAATTTTGTACTTTTTATAGTTTAAAATAGTTTTTTTGTTCATAAAATTAAAGGAATGTCAGAGAAATCATATTAAGATTTTATTCGCATTGTTTAAAATAACCAAAATTAGTCTTCATTTTATTAAAGATGATACTATTTTATTTGCAATCAGTTATTTTACCATCTTGCATTGTTTAAAATTATTTCTATTTCTTGTTAAAAAATACAGCAGTTATTTTTGTAATTTGTTATTTTAAATGCTTCGATTGTGACGAGAATATAGAAAGTCCGTGATTATGTTTTAAGTTTTTAAGAATTTTATGATGATAAGGATACAAAAATTTAAAATATTTAAAAAAAATAGACTACATTTTTCAATAACTGATTCTTTCATTTTGTTTTTCCCGAGAATGTTTGCAAATAGTAAAATAAAAATCGCGATGTAGACACCGTTTTAGAACTCGCCGGTTTTGAAAATATATAACCTAAATAAAACGAAAAAGACCATTCTTTAATGATGATATTTTAATTTAGGTTTTATCTGTACATTTCTTTTCATTTCAATTCATAAAACTTTGCTAAATAATTAATAAACAAAATGTATCATTGAACGTTCGATTTTCAAGAGTCGCCATTTTAATTAGATTAAACGAAACTAAGTTTCCGTAATTTGTATTAGTTTATCATGTGACGTATTAAAGTTCAATCCGTCATCAAGGTCGATCGGTACTATCCGTCCGATCAGTCCGACCAGTCAATTACTTTTACTATAAGTCTGACGGATTGCTGACGTGAGTTTGACGCGAACTTGACTGATCGGTGACTGATCGATGACCGCTGACTGATCGCTGAAATAGTAACGCCTAAGGTTGCAAGTACTGTATGAAGAAACTTGTAGTTGTTTGTTTTATACTGCTGGTGTACAATCTGTTATGTTCTGAAGTAACTTGTAGTTGTGTGTTTTATAATGCTGGTGTACAATCTGTTATGTTCTAAAGAAACTTGTACTTGTTTGTTTTATAATGCTGGTGTACAATCTGTTATGTTCTAAAGAAACTTGTACTTGTTTGTTTTATAATGCTGGTGTACAATCTGTTATGTTCTGAAGAAACTTGTACTTGTTTGTTTTATAATGCTGGTGTACAATCTGTTATGTTCTGAAGTAACTTGTGGTTGTGTGTTTGATACTGCTCATGTACAATCTGTTATGTTCTGAAGTAACTTGTACTTGTGTGTTTTATACTGCTTATAAACAATCTGTTATGTTCTGAAGTAACTTGTAGTTGTGTGTTTTATACTGCTTATAAACAATGTTATGTTTTGAAGTAACTTGTAGTTGTGTGTTTTATACTGCTGGTGTACAATCTGTTATGTTCTGAAGTAACTTGTAGTTGTGTGTTTTATACTGCTTATAAACAATCTGTTATGTTCTGAAGTAACTTGTAGTTGTGTGTTTTATACTGCTTATAAACAATCTGTTATGTTATGAAGTAACTTGTAGTTGTGTGTTTTATACTGCTTATAAACAATCTGTTATGTTATGAAGTAACTTGTAGTTGTGTGTTTGATACTGCTGGTGTACAATCTGTTATGTTCTGAAGTAACTTGTAGTTGTGTGTTTTATAATGCTGGTGTACAATCTGTTATGTTCTAAAGAAACTTGTACTTGTTTGTTTTATAATGCTGGTGTACAATCTGTTATGTTCTAAAGAAACTTGTACTTGTTTGTTTTATAATGCTGGTGTACAATCTGTTATGTTCTGAAGAAACTTGTACTTGTTTGTTTTATAATGCTGGTGTACAATCTGTTATGTTCTGAAGTAACTTGTGGTTGTGTGTTTGATACTGCTCATGTACAATCTGTTATGTTCTGAAGTAACTTGTAGTTGTGTGTTTTATAATGCTGGTGTACAATCTGTTATGTTCTGAAGTAACTTGTACTTGTGTGTTTTATACTGCTTATAAACAATCTGTTATGTTCTGAAGTAACTTGTAGTTGTGTGTTTTATACTGCTTATAAACAATGTTATGTTTTGAAGTAACTTGTAGTTGTGTGTTTTATACTGCTGGTGTACAATCTGTTATGTTCTGAAGTAACTTGTAGTTGTGTGTTTTATACTGCTTATAAACAATCTGTTATGTTCTGAAGTAACTTGTAGTTGTGTGTTTTATACTGCTTATAAACAATCTGTTATGTTATGAAGTAACTTGTAGTTGTGTGTTTTATACTGCTGGTGTACAATCTGTTATGTTCTGAAGAAACTTGTACTTGTTTGTTTTATAATGCTGGTGTGCAATCTGTTATGTTCTGAAGTAACTTGTGGTTGTGTGTTTTATACTGCTTATAAACAATCTGTTATGTTCTGAAGAAACTTGTACTTGTTTGTTTTATAATGCTGGTGTACAATCTGTTATGTTCTGAAGTAACTTGTAGTTGTGTGTTTTATACTGCTGGTGTACAATCTGTTATTTTCTGAAGAAACTTGTACTTGTTTGTTTTATAATGCTGGTGTACAATCTGTTATGTTCTGAAGTAACCTGTACTTGTGTGTTTTATACTATTTATGTAGAATCTGTTCTGTTCTGAAGTAACTTGTGGTTGTGTGTTTTATCCTGCTGTCGTACAATCTGTTATATTCTGAAGTAATTTGTAGTTGTGTGTTCTATACTGCTAGTGTACAATCTGTTATGTTCTGAAGTAACTTGTAGTTGTGTGTTTTATACTGCTTATAAACAATCTGTTATGTTATGAAGTAACTTGTAGTTGTGTGTTTTATACTGCTGGTGTACAATCTGTTATGTTCTGAAGAAACTTGTACTTGTTTGTTTTATAATGCTGGTGTACAATCTGTTATGTTCTGAAGTAACTTGTAGTTGTGTGTTTTATACTGCTGGTGTACAATCTGTTATTTTCTGAAGAAACTTGTACTTGTTTGTTTTATAATGCTAGTGTACAATCTGTTATGTTCTGAAGTAACTTGTAGTTGTGTGTTTTATACTGCTTATAAACAATCTGTTATGTTATGAAGTAACTTGTACTTGTGTGTTTTATACTGCTGGTGTACAATCTGTTATGTTCTGAAGAAACTTTTACTTGTTTGTTTTATAATGCTGGTGTACAATCTGTTATGTTCTGAAGTAACTTGTAGTTGTGTGTTTTATACTGCTGGTGTACAATCTGTTATTTTCTGAAGAAACTTGTACTTGTTTGTTTTATAATGCTGGTGTACAATCTGTTATGTTCTGAAGTAACTTGTGGTTGTGTGTTTTATACTGCTTATAAACAATCTGTTATGTTCTGAAGTAACTTGCAGTTGTGTGTTTTATACTGCTGATAAACAATCTGTTATGTTATGAAGAAACTTGTAGTTGTTTGTTTTATACTGCTGGTGTACAATCTGTTATGTTCTGAAGTAACTTGTAGTTGTGTGTTTTATACTGCTTATAAACAATCTGTTATGTTATGAAGTAACTTGTAGTTGTGTGTTTTATACTGCTGGTGTACAATCTGTTATGTTCTGAAGAAACTTTTACTTGTTTGTTTTATAATGCTGGTGTACAATCTGTTATGTTCTGAAGTAACTTGTAGTTGTGTGTTTTATACTGCTGGTGTACAATCTGTTATTTTCTGAAGAAACTTGTACTTGTTTGTTTTATAATGCTGGTGTACAATCTGTTATGTTCTGAAGTAACTTGTGGTTGTGTGCTTTATACTGCTTATAAACAATCTGTTATGTTCTGAAGTAACTTGCAGTTGTGTGTTTTATACTGCTTATAAACAATCTGTTATGTTATGAAGAAACTTGTAGTTGTTTGTTTTATACTGCTGGTGTACAATCTGTTATGTTCTGAAGTAACTTGTAGTTGTGTGTTTTATAATGCTGGTGTACAATCTGTTATGTTCTAAAGAAACTTGTACTTGTTTGTTTTATAATGCTGGTGTACAATCTGTTATGTTCTAAAGAAACTTGTACTTGTTTGTTTTATAATGCTGGTGTACAATCTGTTATGTTCTGAAGAAACTTGTACTTGTTTGTTTTATAATGCTGGTGTACAATCTGTTATGTTCTGAAGTAACTTGTGGTTGTGTGTTTGATACTGCTCATGTACAATCTGTTATGTTCTGAAGTAACTTGTACTTGTGTGTTTTATACTGCTTATAAACAATCTGTTATGTTCTGAAGTAACTTGTAGTTGTGTGTTTTATACTGCTTATAAACAATGTTATGTTTTGAAGTAACTTGTAGTTGTGTGTTTTATACTGCTGGTGTACAATCTGTTATGTTCTGAAGTAACTTGTAGTTGTGTGTTTTATACTGCTTATAAACAATCCGTTATGTTCTGAAGTAACTTGTAGTTGTGTGTTTTATACTGCTTATAAACAATCTGTTATGTTCTGAAGTAACTTGTAGTTGTGTGTTTTATACTGCCTATAAACAATCTGTTATGTTATGAAGTAACTTGTAGTTGTGTGTTTTATACTGCTGGTGTACAATCTGTTATGTTCTGAAGAAACTTGTACTTGTTTGTTTTATAATGCTGGTGTGCAATCTGTTATGTTCTGAAGTAACTTGTGGTTGTGTGTTTTATACTGCTTATAAACAATCTGTTATGTTCTGAAGAAACTTGTACTTGTTTGTTTTATAATGCTGGTGTACAATCTGTTATGTTCTGAAGTAACTTGTAGTTGTGTGTTTTATACTGCTGGTGTACAATCTGTTATTTTCTGAAGAAACTTGTACTTGTTTGTTTTATAATGCTGGTGTACAATCTGTTATGTTCTGAAGTAACCTGTACTTGTGTGTTTTATACTATTTATGTAGAATCTGTTCTGTTCTGAAGTAACTTGTGGTTTTGTGTTTTATCCTGCTGTCGTACAATCTGTTATGTTCTGAAGTAATTTGTAGTTGTGTGTTCTATACTGCTAGTGTACAATCTGTTATGTTCTGAAGTAACTTGTAGTTGTGTGTTTTATACTGCTTATAAACAATCTGTTATGTTATGAAGTAACTTGTAGTTGTGTGTTTTATACTGCTGGTGTACAATCTGTTATGTTCTGAAGAAACTTGTACTTGTTTGTTTTATAATGCTGGTGTACAATCTGTTATGTTCTGAAGTAACTTGTAGTTGTGTGTTTTATACTGCTGGTGTACAATCTGTTATTTTCTGAAGAAACTTGTACTTGTTTGTTTTATAATGCTAGTGTACAATCTGTTATGTTCTGAAGTAACTTGTAGTTGTGTGTTTTATACTGCTTATAAACAATCTGTTATGTTATGAAGTAACTTGTACTTGTGTGTTTTATACTGCTGGTGTACAATCTGTTATGTTCTGAAGAAACTTGTACTTGTTTGTTTTATAATGCTGGTGTACAATCTGTTATGTTCTGAAGTAACTTGTAGTTGTGTGTTTTATACTGCTGGTGTACAATCTGTTATTTTCTGAAGAAACTTGTACTTGTTTGTTTTATACTGCTGGTGTACAATCTGTTATGTTCTGAAGTAACATGTACTTGTTTGTTTTATACTGCTGGTGTACAATCTGTTATGTTCTGAAGAAAATTGTACTTGTTTGTTTTATAATGCTGGTGTATAATCTGTTATGTTCTGAAGTAACTTGTAGTTGTGTGTTTTATACTACTGATGTACAATCTGTTATGTTCTGAAGAAACTTGTACTTGTTTGTTTTATAATGCTGGTGTACAATCTGTTATGTTCTGAAGTAACTTGTAGTTGTGTGTTTTATACTGCTGGTGTACAATCTGTTATGTTCTGAAGAAACTTGTACTTGTTTGTTTTATAATGCTGGTGTACAATCTGTTATGTTCTGAAGTAACTTGTGGTTGTGTGTTTTATACTGCTTATAAACAATCTGTTATGTTCTGAAGTAACTTGCAGTTGTGTGTTTTATTATACTGCTTATAAACAATCTGTTATGTTATGAAGAAACTTGTAGTTGTTTGTTTTATACTGCTGGTGTACAATCTGTTATGTTCTGAAGTAACTTGTAGTTGTGTGTTTTATAATGCTGGTGTACAATCTGTTATGTTCTAAAAAAACTTGTACTTGTTTGTTTTATAATGCTGGTGTACAATCTGTTATGTTCTGAAGAAACTTGTACTTGTTTGTTTTATAATGCTGGTGTACAATCTGTTATGTTCTGAAGTAACTTGTGGTTGTGTGTTTGATACTGCTCATGTACAATCTGTTATGTTCTGAAGTAACTTGTACTTGTGTGTTTTATACTGCTTATAAACAATCTGTTATGTTCTGAAGTAACTTGTAGTTGTGTGTTTTATACTGCTTATAAACAATCTGTTATGTTCTGAAGTAACTTGTAGTTGTGTGTTTTATACTGCTTATAAACAATCTGTTATGTTATGAAGTAACTTGTAGTTGTGTGTTTTATACAGCTGGTGTACAATCTGTTATGTTCTGAAGAAATTTGTACTTGTTTGTTTTATAATGCTGGTGTGCAATCTGTTATGTTCTGAAGTAACTTGTGGTTGTGTGTTTTATACTGCTTATAAACAATCTGTTATGTTCTGAAGAAACTTGTACTTGTTTGTTTTATAATGCTGGTGTACAATCTGTTATGTTCTGAAGTAACTTGTAGTTGTGTGTTTTATACTGCTGGTGTACAATCTGTTATTTTCTGAAGAAACTTGTACTTGTTTGTTTTATAATGCTGGTGTACAATCTGTTATGTTCTGAAGTAACCTGTACTTGTGTGTTTTATACTATTTATGTAGAATCTGTTCTGTTCTGAAGTAACTTGTGGTTGTGTGTTTTATCCTGCTGTCGTACAATCTGTTATGTTCTGAAGTAATTTGTAGTTGTGTGTTCTATACTGCTAGTGTACAATCTGTTATGTTCTGAAGTAACTTGTAGTTGTGTGTTTTATACTGCTTATAAACAATCTGTTATGTTATGAAGTAACTTGTAGTTGTGTGTTTTATACTGCTGGTGTACAATCTGTTATGTTCTGAAGAAACTTGTACTTGTTTGTTTTATAATGCTGGTGTACAATCTGTTATGTTCTGAAGTAACTTGTAGTTGTGTGTTTTATACTGTTGGTGTACAATCTGTTATTTTCTGAAGAAAGTTGTACTTGTTTGTTTTATAATGCTAGTGTACAATCTGTTATGTTCTGAAGTAACTTGTAGTTGTGTGTTTTATACTGCTTATAAACAATCTGTTATGTTATGAAGTAACTTGTACTTGTGTGTTTTATACTGCTGGTGTACAATCTGTTATGTTCTGAAGAAACTTGTACTTGTTTGTTTTATAATGCTGGTGTACAATCTGTTATGTTCTGAAGTAACTTGTAGTTGTGTGTTTTATACTGCTGGTGTACAATCTGTTATTTTCTGAAGAAACTTGTACTTGTTTGTTTTATAATGCTGGTGTACAATCTGTTATGTTCTGAAGTAACTTGTAGTTGTTTGTTTTATAATGCTGGTGTACAATCTGTTATGTTCTGAAGTAACTTGTACTTGTGTGTTTTATACTATTTATGTACAATCTGTTCTGTTCTGAAGAAACTTGTAGTTGTTTGTTTTATAATGCTGGTGTACAATCTGTTATGTTCTGAAGTAATTTGTAGTTGTGTGTTCTATACTGCTAGTGTACAATCTATTATGTTCTGAAGTAACTTGTAGTTGTGTGTTTTATACTATTGATGTACAATCTGTTCTGTTCTGAAGTAACTTGTAGTTGAGTGTTTTTCACTGCTAATGTACAGTGTATTATGTTCAGAAGTAACTTCTTATGTACAATCTGTTCTGTTCTGAAGAAACTTGTAGTTGTTTGTTTTATTACGCTGGTGTACAATCTGTTATGTTCTGAAGTAACTTGTAGTTGTGTGTTTTATACTATTTATGTACAATCTGTTATGTTCTAATGTAATTTTTAGTTGAGTGTTTTATACTGCTTATGTACATTTTTGTTATGTTCTGAAGTAACATGTAGTTGTATGTTTAATACTGTTGGTGTACATTCTGTTATGTTCTGAAGTAACTTGTTTTTGTATGTTTTATACTTCTGGTGTACAATCTGTTATGTTCTGAAGTAACTTGCAGTTGTATGTTTTTAACTTCTTATGTACAATCTGTTATGTTCTTTGTTATGTTATGGTTATGTTCTAAAGTAAATTGTTGTCGTGTGTTTATGTACAATATCCTGTATTTTGAAGTTACTTCCAGTTGTGTGTTTTATATTGTTAATGTACAATATCCTGTATTTTGAAGATACTTGGTTTTACACTGTTTCACTGTGCTTTATTTTTAAGTAACATGCAGTTTTGTGTCGTTTTTTTGTACATGTACCATAAAAGGCTGTATCTTCAAATGATTTTTCTATGAATTGTTAAAATAAGGTAGTTTTGAATGTGACTTTTTTACTTACATCTTGATAATCAATGTCTGCACCATTCTGTAGGCTTAATTTTAAGGCTTCTATATCTCCATTGAAAGCAGCTGTAATAAGTTTCTGTAAGTAAACCATAATAAAAATATATTGTAATGAATGTCCTTACTCTTAAATTAGGTAATAATTATGTTTTCTTCTGTTTAGCAATGACTACATAAATCAGTAGTATCCTTCCTTCAAATAACAGACAGAGAGGAATTCTTTAAATAGCATATAATTGTTGGAATTTATGCATTTTGTATTATCAAGAACAAGAATGTGTCCACAGTACACGGATGCCCCACTCACACTATCATTTTCTATGTTTAAAGGACTGTGAAATTGGAATAAATTCTCTAATTTGGCATTAAAATTAGAATGATCTTATCAAAGGGAACATGTATACTAAGTTTCAAGTTGATTGGACTTCTACTTTATCAAAAACTACCTTGACCAAAAACTTTAACCTGAAATTTGCACTATCATTTTCTATGTTCAGTGAACCGTAAAATTTGGGTCAAAACTCTAATTTGGCATTTAAATTAGAAAGATCATATCATAGGGCACATGTATACTAAGTTTCAAGTTGATTGGACTTCAACTTCATCAAAAACTACCTTGACCAAAAACTTTAACCTGAAGCCAAAAACTTTAACCTGAAATTTGCACTATCATTTTCTATGTTCAGTGAACCGTAAAATTGGGGTCAAAACTCTTGGGGTCAAAACTCTAATTTGGCATTTAAATTAGAAAGATCATATCATAGGGCACATGTATACTAAGTTTCAAGTTGATTGGACTTCAACTTCATCAAAAACTACCTTGACCAAAAACTTTAACCTGAAATTTGCACTATCATTTTCTATGTTCAGTGAACCGTAAAATTGGGGTCAAAACTCTAATTTGGCATTTAAATTAGAAAGATCATATCATAGGGCACATGTATACTAAGTTTCAAGTTGATTGGACTTCAACTTCATCAAAAACTACCTTGACCAAAAACTTTAACCTGAAGCCAAAAACTTTAACCTGAAATTTGCACTATCATTTTCTATTAGTGAACCTTAAAATTGGGGTCAAAACTCTAATTTGGCATTTAAATTAGAAAGATCATATCATAAGGAACATGTGTACTAAGTTTCAAGTTGATTGGACTTCAACTTCATCAAAAACTACCTTGACCAAAAACTTTAACCTGAAGCGGGACAGACGGACGAACGAACAGACAAACGAACGAACGAACAGACGGACGAACGGACGCACAGACCAGAAAACATAATGCCCCTCTACTATCGTAGGTGGGGCATAAAAACAACAAGAGTGCACACGCTGAAATGTCTCGCCTTCTTTACTAATCATTGATATTATGTTGATAGTCCTTAATAAAAAGCTTTATCACAACTGTCACAGAAACTTAACATTAACCAAGAAAACTAAACATTGACCAATGAACCATGAAAATGAGGTCAAGGCATGTACAGCTAAAAATTCTTCCAAACACCAGATATAGTTGACCTATTGCTTATAGTTTAAGAAAACCAGACCAAAACACAACCAGGTGCTCCGCAGGGCGCAGCTTTATACGACCGCAGAGGTCGAACCCTGAACAGTTGGGGCAAGTATGGACAAAACATTCAAGCGTGATACAGCTCTGAATTTGGATTGTGATCAAATTTTTGACATTATATGGTTTTTTTTTACACAAAACAAATGTCAAGATTTTACAAATCAATTAAAGATTTCTTCAAACTTTTTAAATCTAAAATTAAATAGTTGACACAGCATAGGTTTCTGACACAGAATGAATGTGGTCTAATGAACTTAAAAGTTGTTTTTTTTGCCTTTGAGCAATTCACTATGCTGTTGAATATTAATCCTCTCAAAAAAATGTTTGAAGAAATTTTCTTTTTATTTATGAAATCTGAAATGAGAAAAATTTAAACCCCCCCCCCCCCCCCCCCTTTTCACATCCCCGTTTCCCTTTTTCCAAAACTGATATCAATTCAAATTTCTAATGGAGTTTGCAACAATAACTACTCTTTTAAATACATCATAAGATATTAAAATGTAAAATAAAGTGCTTGTTATCACTGAATGGTAAAGATTGGTTGGTAGTAAAAATGAATATACATTGTTTATTGTATAAAACAATAAAAAAAACTTCATCAGCAACATTTTATATTGGCAAATTTCCAATGAAGTTATTTACATAAAGTTATTGGCAAATAAAAATAGAAAATGACATCATAGTCATGTCTGGCAAATGTCCAACATACATTACCTAAAAACATTTTAGATAAGATAAGGAAAAAAAGCTTCATCAGCAACATTTTATATTGGCAAATTTCCAATGAAGTTATTTACATAAAGTTATTGGCAAATAAAAATAGAAAATGACATCATAGTCATGTCTGGTAAATTTCCAACATATATTATCAACTACTATTCTATACAAAGAAAGATAACTTCAATTGAAAATTAATTGCTATTGCACAATATTGTGCAGTTAGATATTTCTTGCTATTGTGCAATACTGTGCAATTGAAAATTTCTTGCTATTGCACAATACTTGATATGGAATCCTGATTTGGACCAACTTGAAAACTGGGCCCATAATCAAAAATCGAAGTACATATTTAGATAAAGCATATCAAATAAGCCCAAGAATTTAATTTTTGTTAAAATCAAACTTAGTTTAATTTTGGACCCTTTGGACGTTAATGTAAACCAATTTGAAAACGGGACCAAAAATTAAGAATCTACATACACAGTTAGATTTGGCATATCAAAGAACAATGAAGAACCCCAATTATTCAATTTTTGATGAAATCAAACAAAGTTTAATTTTGGACCCCGATTTGGACCAACTTCAAAACTGGGCCAATAATAAAAAATCTAAGTACATTTTTAGATTCAGCATATCAAAGAACCCCAAGGATTCAATTTTTGTTAAAATCAAACTAAGTTTAATTTTGGACCCTTTGGACCTTAATGTAGACCAATTTGAAAACGGGACCAAAAATTAAGAATCTACATACACAGTTAGATTCGGCATATCAAAGAACCCCAATTGTTCAATTTTTGATAAAATCAAACAAAGTTTAAATCTGGACCCTTTGGCCTCTTTATTCCTAAACTGTTGGGACCAAAACTCCCAAAATCAATACCAACCTTCCTTTTATGGTCATAAACCTTGTGTTTAAATTTCATAGATTTCTATTTACTTATACTAAAGTTATGGTGCGAAAACCAAAAAAAATGCTTATTTGGGTCCCTTTTTGGCCCCTAATTCCTAAACTGTTGGGACCTAAACTCCCAAAATCAATACCAACCTTCCTTTTGTGGTCATAAACATTGTGTTTAAATTTCATTGATTTCTATTTACTTAAACTAAAGTTATTGTGCGAAAACCAAGAATAATGCTTATTTGGGCCCTTTTTTTGGCCCCTAATTCCTAAACTGTTGGAACCAAAACTCCCAAAATCAATCCCAACCTTTCTTTTGTGGTCCTAAACCTTATGTCAAAATTTCATAGATTTCTATTTACTTAAACTAAAGTTATAGTGCGAAAACCAAGAAAATGCTTATTTGGGCCCTTTTTGGCCCCTAATTCCTAAAATGTTGGGACTAAAACTCCCAAAATCAATCCCAACCTTCCTTTTGTGGTCATAAACCTTGTGTTAAAATTTCATAGATTTCTATTCACTTTTACTAAAGTTAGAGTGCGAAAACTAAAAGTATTCGGACGACGACGACGACGCCGACGACGCCAACGTGATAGCAATATACGACGAAAAATTTTTCAAATTTTGCGGTCGTATAAAAACTTAACACTGAGCAATGAACCGTGAAAATGAGGTCAAGGTCAAATAAAAAAACCTGAGCGACTGACATATACATCATAAAATATTTCCATACAACAAATATAGTTGACCTATTGCATAAAGTATTAAATATATTAAATAAAAAGACCAAAACTCAAAAACTAAACTTTGACCACTGAACCATAAAAATGAGGTCAGGGTCAGATGACACCTGCTAGCTAGACATGTACACCTTACAATCATTCCATACACCAAATATAGTAGACCTATTGCATACAGTATAAGGCAGATTCCATGTAAGAAATGGAAATGTCTGTCAAAATGAATAAATAGATAAAAATAATAATTACTGTTATTTGAAACATAATCTGTGAATGTTTTGATGAATAATGATGTTAGATGAAATTATAAAAATAATTTTTGGATATGATTGTTTCTGTTTAAAGTAGAAATGATTAAAACAAGTTGAAAAAATGCAAAAAATTTGACAGAATTAACTCCCATTTTTTTACACAATGTTTATGTGTCACAATGCTTTATGTTGACACTTGTATACTGGTATTTAATAGTGTAGTCAGGTTATTCAAACATCCCTGTTCCAAAATCTGTTACTTTTTTTAGTCAAAAACATTTGTGATATATATTTTTTTTCACTTTCAAATATCTTGCTTTATAGCTCAGTGTCTGTCAATAAATCTTATGTCAGGAACATCGCTGTAAAATCTTTCAAAATCATTGTTGGTTCCAATTGATGCCAGTTAAAACTGTAAATCATGCTGTGCATAAGAAAAAACACATGTTGATTCTTTTATTTAACTTTATTCAAGCAATAGTTTAAACTTATATGTTTCCTACATAAGATCTGTCAAACTTGTTTTCTTATGTCTGAAACATTTGAATGTGCTAACAGTTAAAATTATTTGACCTGAGGTGAAATCTTGGATTTGATTTCCAATGTCAGTCAAAAAAAACAAATATATATTGTCTGTCAAAATATCTTATGTATGAAAAATCTTATGTCAGAATCAAGTCTGTCAAAATCTTATGTCAGAAACTCAATTTGTCTGTCAAATCTTATGTATGAAAAAATAAAGTCTGTCAAATCTTATGTATGAAAAATTAAAGTCTGTCAAATCTTATGTATGAAAAAAATAAAGTCTGTCAAATCTTATGTATGAAAAAATAAAGTCTGTCAAATCTTATGTCAGAAATAATTAAGTCTGTCAAATCTTATGTCAGAAACAATAAAGTCTGTCAAATCTTATGTCAGAAAAAAATAAAGTCTGTCAAATCTTATGTCAGAAACATAACATTTAAGGCTTCGTTTATTTAAAAAGGATGATGCTCATAATTTTTTTCTTTGTCAAATTGTCTTTATCTTTATTAGTAAAGCATGTATTCAAAAACAGAAGTTCATTGCTTATGATTTTTGTCTAACATGCTTATGGGAGTTGTTTCACTTTCTTATATGGAATCTGCCATAAGAAAAACAGACGAAAACACAAAAACCTAACTGTAACCACTGAACCATGAAAATGAGGTCAAGGTCAGATGACACCTGCCAGTTGGACATATACACCTTACAGTCCTTCCATACACTGAATATACTAGATCTATTGCTTATAGTATCTGAGATACGGACCTGACCACCAAAACTTAACCTTGTTCACTGATCTATGAAATGAGGTCGAGGTCAAGTGAAAACTGTTTAAAGGGTATGAGGACCTTGCAAGGTACACACATACCAAATATAGTTATCCCATTACCTATAATAAGAGAGAATTTAACATTACAAAAATTATTTTTTTCAAGTAGTCACTGAACCATGGAAATGAGGTCAAGGACATTGGACAGGTGACTGACGGAAACTTCATAACATGAGGCATCTATATACAAAGTATGAAACATCCAGGTCTTCAACCTTCTAAAATATAAAGCTTTTAAGATGTTAGCCGCTGTTGGATCACTATCCCTATGTCAAGCTTTCTGGGACTTCAAGTCGCAGGCTCGACAAAAATTGTTAACCTTCAAAAATTATTTTTTAATAGAATCATGGACTAGACTTGGCATATCCTTGATTTTTCTTTCTTGTAGAGTTTTTTGGACTTTGACCTTTGTCCTTTTAAAGACATGTAATACACTTAGTCCTTTAGTTGCCCCTACTTTTGTCCTTTTTAAGACATGTAGTTGTGTTTTTCATTCACTAAGTCCTTTAATTGCCTTTTGAAGACATGTAGTTGTGTATCATTCAATTAGTCCTTTAATTGCCTTTTGAAGACATGTAGTTGTGTTTCATTCACTAAGTCCTTTAATTGCCTTTTGAAGACATGTAGTTGTGTTTCATTCACTAAGTCCTTTAATTGCCTTTTGAAGACATGTAGTTGTGTTTCATTCACTAAGTCCTTTAATTGCCTTTTGAAGACATGTAGTTGTGTTTCATTCACTAAGTCCTTTAATTGCCTTTTGAAGACATGTAGTTGTGTTTCATTCACTAAGTCCTTTAATTGCCTTTTGAAGACATGTAGTTGTGTTTCATTCACTAAGTCCTTTAATTGCCTTTTGAAGACATGTAGTTGTGTTTCATTCACTAAGTCCTTTAATTGCCTTTTGAAGACATGTAGTTGTGTATCATTCACTTAAGTCCTTTAATTGCCTTTTGAAGACATGTAGTTGTGTTTCATTCACTAAGTCCTTTAATTGCCTTGTGAAGACATGTAGTTGTGTATCATTCACTTAGTCCTTTAATTGCCTTTTGAAGACATGTAGTTGTGTATCATTCACTAAGTCATTTAATTGCATTTTGAAGACATGTAGTTGTGTTTCATTCACTAAGTCCTTTAATTGCCTTTTGAAGACATGTAATTGTGTATCATTTACTTAGTCCTTTAATTGCCCCTAGGTACTTTCTCATCCTTTTTTATATCAGCTAGTAGAAATCTCTCTATTAACTTACTTAAGGCCACGGTTTTTTAATTTGTTGGTTTACGGATTTTCCCCATGAAAAAGTCGGGTCCGTCGGTCGGGAAAAAAAAGAAAAAAAAATCTTTCAAGACGGAAAAAAAAAGCCAAAATAAATATACATTTCACCTTTCTTACAAAATGTTTTTATGCTATTTTGTCATTATTTCAAATTTTAGTTCGATGAAATATTCTTGCTCAGCTGTCATAAATATCGCATGACATTGTCTAATGATTTGCCGTAAAAAAAAATTGTAAGGGTTCCGCGGAACCCAGTGTCTCGCCTACTTTTGCTGTAAATCGCAGGCTCAACATAAAGGAGGAAAAAAATCAATAAAAATATTCCTTTTGATTGTAAGAAGCATCTGTCCAAGTTTGGTAAAAATGTAGGATAGTTAATGAATCTAATTAATGTTTTGAAAACTTAAACTGCAGACTGTATGTTATGTTAACTGGAAGAAAATGTAAGTCCCTTTAAAAGTAAAATACAGAAAAAATGGAAATATCTTTTAACAAAATTTACTTCTGGATACTATCTTATGATCATAAATAAGCTTCTGTCCAAGTTTGGTACAAACCCAGCTAGTTTAAGAAAGTTATTAAATTTTTAAAAACTTTAACCACAGAGTAAATGTGATGTTTCTCTGTAGAAAAACTAAGTCCATTTAAAAGTAAAATACGGAAATAATGGATTTATTTTTTTACAAAATTTACTTCTGGATACTATCTTATGATCATAAACAAGCTTTTGACCAAGTTTGGTTCAAACAAAGGATAGTTTAAGAAAGTTATTAAAATTCTAAAAACTTTAACCACAGGGTGAATGTAATGTTTCCCCGCAGAAAAAACTAAGTCCATTTATAAGTAAAATACGGAAAAAATGGAATTTTATTTTTACAACTTTTCTTCTGGATACTATCTTATGATCATACACAAGCTTCTGTCCAAGTTTGGTAGAAATCCAGTGTAGTTTAAGAAAGTTATTAAAATTTCAAAAACTTTAACCACAGAGTGAATATTTGTGGACGCCGCCGACGACGACGCCGACGGAAAGTAGGATCGCTTAGTCTCGCTTTTTCGACTTAAGTCGAAGGCTCGACAAAAAAGGGGGTGTTCACAGACAAAAACGAAATTAAATCGTCTTTTCACAAACAAGAAAAACAAATTTGCGTAGCTCTTAATCAATTCCAGAAAACTTGGTGAGTAATGATCTTCAAAAACGAAAACGGATAAAGAAAAAAATGTAAAAAACGTCGTACGAAAATAAGTTTCAACACACGTGTCAAAAACATAATAGACTCGTCCACGGAAAAAAACAAGAATATCGGGGTAATCTAGTGTCATGCATTCCCGTTTTTTTATCCAAATGGACAATATGTTTTTTTTATTATCCATGAAACAAGAAAATTCTAAATGACTTGTTGATATTCAGAACTTTTACTTCCAAGGTGCTTTCCACCTGTCCACATTTGGACAAGTCTATTTCTATGAGATTAAGCATCTTACAGACTGATGACAATTAAGGGAAACGAACTTATTGTGTAATGGGTTTTAAACACAGATATCGTTCCGCAAAATTATTTGCGTAAACGACATTTCAAGGTCAGTTATAATTGATTTGTCTATTTTTAGGAACGTAAACTGGAAGTTTTATTTTTTCACAACAGAGAGTGTTATCAATTTTGTTAGTGATTCATGCATTTCATTTCATAAAAAAAGAAGAATTTAATTATTTTTCAGGGATAATGTATTTGTTAGGGTCGGCGGGAATAAAAAAGCATGAAAAGTCAATTTAATTTTTATTCTAGGAATCGGCAAAATCGGGTCGGCGGATCCGTAAACCAACAAAATAAAAAATCCTGGCCTAAAGAGATACATATATAAATGTATGTAGACTGAATAAATGTAGATGTGGGATATAATAAAGCAATGAGAATGTAACCTAACAAGACAAAAAGTATGTTGTATCAGTCGGCTCTTTATACCATAAAATAGATTGGTCTTATTCAACTCACATAAACTTAACAATGGCAAGGGGAGATAACATTTATTTTTATTTTTTTATTTAGAAAAATTGCCCTAATATTTTTTTCAAATAACTCTACAGACCTACTTACAGTTACATATTTGAAATTGTTAACAAGGATTCTGAAGGTACTACATAAATAATACACTATCTCCCACCAGGATCTTTTTTTCTCTCCAAACTCCTGCCCCCACCTCCCACCTCCTGCAAAAGCTGTCCACACCCTCAAACATCATGTACATTCATACTTGAAAAATAATCGCTAAATTTCTTAAACTGCATTTTTGTTTGTTTTCTTCAGTTACTGAATACTGATTCAAATGCTGTTTGTGTCACCCGTTTAATGAGTAGAAATGTTTTTGAGTGCACCTTGCTTTGTCCCAGTTGTATATTTTTTTGTTTTTGGAATAAGTAGTTTGGTCGTTCACTTAGAATTCTACTAGTTTTTATCTAATTGTACACTAATGGGGAACAAAACTACAAATAACAAGGAGACTATTAAGTAAATCTTACCTTATTCCAATCCTCCATTATAGCCTAAAAATAGAAAAGAAAAGTTATATTCAATATATACTGTTGATTTTTAATTGAGGTATTTGTGTTATTGCCAATTGAAAATACATGACCATTATGGGTGGTAAAATACTGACATAATATTTTTATCTTCTTATTTCATTCAGATAATTATAGATTATCGTTGATCATCTCAACGAGATTGATTTTCTCGCTTGAGCTGGAACAGCGAAAGTGAGAAAGGCAATCGAGTTGAGATGATCAATGATAATCTGTTTATCGCTATTTTACCTATGACGACGTTGTCAATTTCAATATCAATTTCGTTAGCAACGCTACGTGGTCTCCTTAGTTTCTAGCAATAATTTTTCCATCTCAAGCGAGAAGCATGATATGAAAATTATCACAAAAAAGATCAAAGGAAAAATGCACAAAATAGCGATAATATATAATAGCATTGAAACAGTCATTTATCTCAACTTTTCTGTACTATTTGAGGTTAATGAACTGAACTAAAAACCTTGAAGATCTGATCACATCCCTAAATGAGGTACAAATGTATTCTACAAGCAGGGTGTGACTCTTTCCATCAAACACCAGAACATCTATTGCACTTTACCAGACCTAAGAATTTCAAAAGTTTTATTGACCAGCATTAAGACACACATAAACAAGAATGTGTCCATAGTACACGGATGCCCCACTTGCACTATAATTTTCCATGTTCAGTGGACCGTGAAATTGGGGTCAAAACTTTAATTTGGAATTTAAATTAGAAAGATCATATCATAGGGAACATGTGTACTAAGTTTCAAGTAGATGTGACTTTAACTTCATCAAAAACTACCTTGACCAAAAACTTTAACCTGAACTTCGCACTTTCATTTTCTATGTTCAGTTGACCATGAAATTGGGGTCAACACTAAAACTGGGCATTAAAATTAGAAAGATCATATCATGGGGAACATGTGTACTAAGTTTCAAGTTGATTGGACTTCAACTTCATCAAAAACTACCTTTAACGAACGACGAACGAACGGACGAACGAACGGACGAACGAATGAACGAATGGAGGCACAGACCAGAAAACATAAGGCCTCTCTACTATCGTAGGTGGGGCATAAAAACAATATTAAATATCATATTGCAGCTTCTCGAAACACTGTCTATGATCAACTAGACCAGTCACATTAAATTCAATCATTTTGTATTCTGTATGTGCCTGTCGAAAGACAGGACCTATAAGGTAGTGGATGTAGTTAGAAGCTGTGTTGTACCATATTCATTTTTCCTTCATTGTTGTAGTACAAAGTAGGCTGTTGATTTTTTTTTCTTTTGAAATGTTTCACATTTTATTATACCATGTCTTTTTATAGATGATTATATGGTATGGGTTTTGGCTTTTTCTCATTGTTGAAGGCTATTGGACGACCTGTTATTGTTTATATATTTGTCCTATGGTGTAGGAATAATTTCATCATTGTTAATCATACCACACCTCCTAAAGGTAACTTCGAACTAGACAAATAGACTTGTGTCGCTGCATGCAACTGATAGGCCATTTCTGGAATCATGTCTTTCACCGGAAAATATCCTCAATTTCGCACCCTTTTGTGACATCATTTACCAGATAGAAGGCGGGCCTGTATCCCTGCTCTATTAAAGTTTCAAGCATTTTAAGAATTGTCATTCTGCAGAGTAGTTTAGAAACAATTTATTTTCCGTAAGTACGCAATCTTAATTCCCATACCACTTAAGGAGGGTCATCAACTTATTAAATTTTAATTTTCCAAGTATTTTGTGCAATATACGATCAAACTTTTTCACCCATTCGCTCAACATGTGTTGGAAGTGACGATGCCTACATTTTAGTTATGTGGTGATGGAAGTCATATGACAGATTCAACTAACTACCGTATCCCGGAACTGGCATATTGAAGCAACATATTCACTGAGGCATAAATGATCATTCCCTTAAATCATTAATTATAAAGCCAAGAAAACTTTCATGAAAATTTTCTTTGTACAATGCACAACAGAAACTACAAGAATGTGTCCATAGTCATGATAGTACATGGATGCCCCACTAACACTATCATTTTCTATGTTCAGTGGACTGTGAAATTGGGGTCAAAACTCATAGGGAACATGTGTAAGAAGTTTCAAGTCGATAGGACTTCAACTTCATCAAAAAATAGCTTGACAAAAAGCTTTAACCTGAAGTGGAGCAGACACATTTTCTATGTTCAGTGGACCGTGAAATGGATTCAGCTCTAAATTTGGATTGTGATTAAATAGTTGACACAGCATAGGTTTCTGACACAGAATGAATGTGGTCTAATGAACTTTAAATAATTGTTTTGCCTTTGAGCAATTAACTATGCTGTTGAATATTAATCCTCTCAAAAAAAAATTTGAAGAAATTTTCTTTTTATTTATGAAATCTGAAATGAGAAAATTTAACCCCCCCCCCATTTTTTTTTCACATCCCCCTTTCCCTTTTCCCAAAACTAATCTCAATTCAAATTTCTAATGGAGTTTGCAACAATAACTACTCATTTAAATACATCATAAAATATTAAAATGTAAAATAAAGTGCTTGTTATCACTGAATGAATGGTAAAGATTGTTTTAATTTATCAGTTGGTAGTAAAAGTGAATATACATTGTATATTGTATAAAACAATGATTTAAGTTGATTCAACTACTATTTTGGACAAAGAAAGATAACTCCAATTGAAAATTTCTTGCTATTGCATAATGTTGTGCAATTAGATATTTCTTGCTATTGCACAATACTGTGCAATTGAAAATATTTGCTATTGCACAATACTGTGCAATTGAAGATTTCGTGCTATTGCGCAATACTGTGCAATTGAAAATATCTTGCTATTGCACAATACTGTGCAATTGAAGATTTCTTGCTATTGCTGAATACTGTGCAATTGAAAATTTCTTGCTATTGCACAATACTTTATAATATAATAATTTTGGATCCTGATTTGAACCAACTTGAAAACTGGCCCATAATCAAAAATCAAAGTACATGTTTAGATTCAGCATATCAAAAAAGCCCAAGAATTCAATTTTTGTTAAAATCAAACTTAGTTTAATTTTGGACCCTTTGGACTTTAATGTAGACCAATTTGAAAACGGGAACAAAAATTAAGAATCTACATACACAGTTAGATTTGGCATATCAAAGAACCCCAATTATTCAATTTTTGATGAAATCAAACAAAGTTTAATTTTGGACCCTGATTTGGACCAACTTGAAAACTGGTCCAATAATCAAAAATCTAAGTACATTTTTAGATTCAGCCTATCAAAGAACCCCAAGGATTCATTTTTTGTTAAAATCAAACTAAGTTCAATTTTGGACCCTTTGGACCTTAATGTAGACCAATTTGAAAACTGGACCAAAAATTAGGAATCTACATACACAGTTAGATTCGGCATATCAAAGGACCCCAATTATTCAATTTTTGATGAAATCAAACAAAGTTAAATTTTGGACCCTTTGGGCCCCTAATTCCTAAACTGTTGGGACCAAAACTCCCAAAATCAAACCCAACCTTCCTTTTATGGTCATAAACCTTCATTAAAATAAAGACCTTGTCATATGAGGTTATTTTTGATTTGTTGACTATATATTGACCTGTATACATCACCATTCTTACTTTTTTGTATGGAACGCCGTAGCTGCCTTATGTGTACTTGTTTTTAGATACGCTTATACTTTTCAATATATGCACATAGTTTTTCTATATATGCACATACTTTTTCTCTATATGCACATAGTTTACTTTATATGCACATAGTTTTTCTATATATGCACATAGTTTTTCTATATATGCACATAGTTTTACTATATATGCACATACTTTTTCTCTATACGCACATACTTGTTCTCTATATGCACATAGTTTACTTTATATGAACATAGTTTTTCTCTATATGCACATCTGTTACTTATTAATTTTAATGCGCGGAGTATACGGTTGCACTTTGAATTAAATCGTTTTTCAATTGTGTTCATGTCTCTGGTGGTAACAATGTGTTCTTACAGATGAAATGACCCTATAAGCGCGATTGCAACCGTTCATGTGCTCGGTTAATACCCTGTTACTTATTCACTTATAATACGTTTGTTGAACATTGCACCTTTTAAAAAAAAAATTCAATTGTGCCCATGTCTCTTGGTGTAACAATGTGTTCTTAGAGATTACCCTATTAGCGCGCATGTACCCGTTCCAGCGCTCGGTAATTAACCTGTTACCTATTCGTTACCTATTCACTGATAATGCGTTTGTTGTACGTTGCACCTTTTAGAAAAGGATTTTCAATTGTGTCCGTGTCTTTGATGGTAACAATGTGTTTTAAAAAATGAAATTAACTATTAGCGCGCATGTACCCGTTCCAGCGCTCGGTTAATACCCTGTTACCTATTCACTTATAATACGTTTGTTGTACGTAAAACCTTTTAGAAAAGGATTTTCAATTAAGTTCATATCTCTGGTGGTAATAATGTTTTCTAAGAGATGAAATGACCCTATTAGCGCGCATGCACCAGTTCCAGCGCTCTGTTAATACCATGTTACCTATTCACTTTTAATACGTTTGTTGTACGTTGCACCTTTTAGAAAAGGATTTTCAATTTTGTCCATGTCTCTTGTGGTAACAATGTGTTCTTAGAGATGAAATTACCCTATTAGCACGCATGTACCCGTTCCAGCGCTCGGTAAATAACCTGTTACCTGTTATATAAAATTAAAGTATTTACATGTTTCTGCTTTTGCACATATTTTCCTTGGAGAACCCTGACAAATATGGTTGAAAATCAAATATGATGAATAAAAGATAAAAATTTGCTCTTCTTAATGAACATTTATCATTGTCATAGAAAATTGTAGATTAAAGCAATGTCCCTATTTTTTGGTGGCAGCTTTGTGACAAGTACAGCTTTCTCTTAAATGTTAAATTTACTATTTTAATAAATTCAAACTCTGAATGTTTACACTGCCATTACACATGGAATATTTAAACAAAATCATCCAAAACGTACAAACAAAAATAAGTCTGAACATACTACACTACACATAAAAAGTATTACAAACGTATTATAAGCGAATAAGTAACGAATAGGTAACAGGGTATTAACCGAGCGCTGGAACGGGTACATACGCAGTAATAGGGTTATTTCATCTCTAAGAACACATTGTTACCACCTGAGACATGAACACAATTGAAAAACGATTTAATTCAAAGTGCAACCGTATACTCCGCGCATTAAAAACGAATAAGTAACAGATGTGCATATAGAGAAAAACTATGTGCATATAAAGTAAACTATGTGCATATAGAGAACAAGTATGTGCGTATAGAGAAAAAGTATGTGCATATATAGTAAAACTATGTGCATATATAGAAAAACTATGTGCATATATAGAAAAACTATGTGCATATAAAGTAAACTATGTGCATATAGAGAAAAAGTATGTGCATATATAGAAAAACTATGTGCATATATTGAAAAGTATAAGCGTATCTAAAAACAAGTACACATAAGGCAGCTACGGCGTTCCATATTTTTGGGTTGCTGTCTCATTGACATATATCTCACTTAGTAATATGATCCTATATAGTTCACATATAATGTACACTTACCTATAATAACTTGACTGGACAAGGATCACATTGACTGGACAAGGATCTCATTGACTGGACAAGTATCACATTAACTGGACAAGGATCACATTGACTGCATGGATAAGGAACACATTGACTGCATGGACAAGGATCACATTGACTGGACAAGGATCACATTGACTGGACAAGGATCACATTGACTGGACAAGGATCACATTGACTGGATCACATTGACTGGACAAGGATCACATTGACTGGACAAGGATCACATTGACTGGACAAGGATCTACAAAATACAAATAATCGAAGTTCAAACTAAAGGTGTCACACCACCAATTACTCCCTCAAATTTAGAACGTATGTGAAAGTAGGCCTACTCGGACAAAAAATAGTGCATTTGATGTCATTGTTTACTTAAACTACCCAACAAATTTGCAGAAATGAAACTTTTGGTGAAAGAGAAATATATTAAGACCATTTTGAGCCTAAATTTACTTGTCTATGAGTTGACATTAAAAATTGAGGATTAATGCGCTCCATAGTATACTAATTTAAGATTTCAAGAAAACCAGGGGTTATCTTTAGTGGTACATCCATTCGGAAGGTCTCTTCTTTCTTATAAGGCTTTAAAGGTATGCTGAAAATTGGCATGACGAAAGGTGATACCTGTACGATTCAGGACATACCTGGTTTGTAAGAGGTTAAACTTAAGATAAAAAATTTAGAAAGCTATGAAAATTGCAAAATTTGGTTGAACAGATAGGGACTTTTAATTGGTGGTCTGACACCTTTGACAAGGCTAAAGAGAAAACACAAACAAACAACAGTACACAAAACACAAAATAAACAAGCATTCTGACATTATTGCATGGCATACATAGTCCCCTAGGACCCCTACCATTTAAAAAATCATTGTACTGGAACAAAATGTTAACTTGATCTATAACTTGTCATGGTTTAAACTATATAACAAAGACAAGTCAATATCTTCAAGCATGCATAACGACTGAAAGTGTGGAAAACTGATTATTTAAGTAAATTTTCGAAGATCAAGGACCATAACTCTGCACAAAACCATCAGAGCGGAACAAAATTTGAGTTTGATCTGTAACTTGTCATGATAAAACTATAGACCAATTATCAAATCAATATATTCAAGTATGACGAAACAAAGTGAGGAAAACTGATTATTTAAGTGAATTTTCAAAGTCCAAGGACCACAACTCTGTACAAAATCATCAGACCAGAACTTAATTCGAACTTGATCTGTAACATGTCATTATGAAGCAATAAACCAAATATTAAATCAATATCTTCAAGCACAAAGAAAACAAGCATGGCAATACATAGTCCCCTACCGGTTAAAAAAATCATTGTAATGGAACGAAATTCTAACTTGATCTATAACTTGTCATGGTGTAAACTACATAAAATAACAAACAAACCTACCACTTAATTCTTCAAACAATTTACTAAAGAGAAGGGAAAAAATCCAAAATGTCATTTATCTTAATACAATGTCTTTTAAAAATTGAGTTATTTCCCTTTGAACAAAAATCTAGTAATTAATAAGTATTTCATCAAAAATATAATTCTAGGGAAAGTTAATAAAAAATGAGTACGTATTTCCCTTTGAACAGAAATCTATTAATTAATAAGTATTTCATCAAAAAATTAATTCTAGGGAAAGGGCTTTAACTGAACAAGGAGAAAAGCTAAAATCGAACTAGACCTGTAACTTGTCATAATAAAACAATACACCAAATATCAAATCAATATCTTCAAGCATGAAGAAAAAAGTCTGGAAACTTATTTGCCGGACTGACAGACAGATGGACAGACAGACAGACGAACAGAGTGCAAACCTAAAGTCTCCTTCGACTTCGTCAGTAGGGGACTAATAAACAGCTGCGCCACGAGCGCATGATATGCCCGTCGTCTTGTGAAAAAAAACATTAAAAAATGTTTGGAATAACGCGAGGGTTGTTCAGGAAGTCATGCTAGGTATATCTTGACTCTTTCCTTATTCCTGCTCAATAGGAAGTTTATATAAGAGACAGAAAAAAATTGCTCACAACATGTTTTATATGTTTTTTACCAAAAAGCTCAATAAAAATTCAATAACTCAAAAATAAAATAAAGAATCATCACAAAAAAGTATACAGATCTTCAGATTAATATAACTAAGACATGTAAAAAGTGTGTAAAGATTTAAGCAATAATCATAAATCGTTTTTGAGATACGGTACGACATGTGAAAAAAACACACCCCTGTTTTAGTTACAAAGCCCCGTAACTGAAAAAGTTTTAATCTTATTTTAGCCAAAAAGTATACAGATCGTTTGATCATCATAAGAAACAACTATGTTAATTTTAATGAAATTTGGATAAATTGTTCTCAAGAAATGGTGCGACATGGTCAGACGGACGCCAGACATTAGTATACTATAATACGTCCCGTCAAAATTTTGACGAGCATATAAAACCTGGAAAACTGATTTGCTGGTCTGACGGATGGACAGACAGACAGACATAGACAGACAGACATAGACAGACAGACAGACTGACGGAGTGCAAACATAAAGTCCCCTTCGACTTTGTCGGTAGAAAAATAAAAACCTTAAGACTGAGCAACACAAACCCCACCAAAAGTTTGTGGTGATCTCAGGTGCTCAGGAACGGTAAGCAGATCATTCTCCAAATGTGGCACTTGTGTTGCTCATGAATGTAAGTACAAACCCACTGATAGGTCTATAATTTAAAGATGCTTGTCAATGGTTGAATACAATTTTGACCTCTTTCATTGAATGGTTGCTGTCCCATTAACATAAATATCCCAAGTTCACTTCATAGTCGAAAACTCTTATTTTTTTAAGCAATTTACATTGTAATGATTGCAATGTTTTGTTAGACATGTTAGTTTGGTAATCATATAGTTATGTCACATATTTTTTTGTTTTCCATATAAATACATGTATAACAAAAGTAGATGAGTGCAAAATGTTAATCCTGTTAGCTCTTTATTATCTCCCCTTTAAGCATTTTAACATTGTAATGAAACATCTTGAAAAATTGGTTTATTTATACAATTATACATTTTAACATTGTTAATTGAATTTCATTTGATAAAATAAATACCATAACGATTCAATACAATTTGACTATAATATTCACTTACCTTTACTAAACGTGTATTAAATCGACTGGATTTGAATCAAATAAAAACGAACAGTAGATCTTTAAACTGAAAATATAAAATAGCTCAATTACAGTTTCAGATGAATATCGGTTGAACCATTTCTGAATATATTATGTATATACTTTTTTAGCTTGTATCAAGTAACTTGTCTGTGTCATGAATGAAAGAGATATGACCTTCTGTATATAGTACCATACATAGCTTGGTGTAGGAGTTTTTAGGACAAATTCATAATAGCATGAAGGCCTGTTATTAGCAAGGCTGTCTAATGGGAGTTATTTTTGTGTCATGTCACTTTATTATTAGCCAGGCTGTCTAATGGGAGTTATTTTTGTGTCATGTCACTGCATTATAAGCCAGGCTGTCTAAATGTCTAATGGGAGTTATTTTTGTGTCACGTCACTGTATTGTAAGCCAGGCTGTCTAATGGGAGTTATTTTTGTGTCATGTCACTATTATTAGCCAGGCTGTCCAATATGAGTTATTTATGTGTCATGTCACTGTATTATTAACAAGGCTGTCTAATTGGAGTTATTTTTGTGTCACGTCACTGTATTATTAGCCAGGCTGTCCAATATGAGTTATTTTTGTGGCATGTCACTGCATTATTAGCAAGGCTGTTTAATGGGAGTTATTTTTGTGTCATGTCACTGTATTATTAGCCAGGCTGTCTAATGGGAGTTATTTTTGTGTCACTTCACTGTATTATTAGCAAGGCTGTCTAAATGTCTAATGGGAGTTATTTTTGTGTCACGTCACTGTATTGTAAGCCAGGCTGTCTAATGGGAGTTATTTTTGTGTCATGTCACTGTATTATTAGCCAGGCTGTCCAATATGAGTTATTTATGTGTCATGTCACTGTATTATTAACAAGGCTGTCTAATGGGAGTTATTTTTGTGTCATGTCACTGTATTATAAGCATGGCTATCTAATTGGAGTTATTTTTGTGTCACGTCACTGTATTATTAGCAAGGCTGTCTAATGGGAGTTATTTTTGTGTCATGTCACTGTATTATTAGCCAGGCTGTCCAATATGAGTTATTTATGTGTCATGTCACTGTATTATTAGCCAGGCTGTCCGATATGAGTTATTTATGTGTCATGTCACTGTATTATTAACAAGGCTGTCTAATGGGAGTTATTTTTGTGTCATGTCACTGTATTATAAGCATGGCTATCTAATTGGAGTTATTTTTGTGTCACGTCACTGTATTGTAAGCCAGGCTGTCTAATGGGAGTTATTTTTGTGTCATGTCACTGTATTATTAGCCAGGCTGTCCAATATGAGTTATTTATGTGTCATGTCACTGTATTATTAACAAGGCTGTCTAATGGGAGTTATTTTTGTGTCATGTCACTGTATTATAAGCATGGCTATCTAATTGGAGTTATTTTTGTGTCACGTCACTGTATTATTAGCCAGGCTGTCTAATTGGAGTTATTTTTGTGTCACGTCACTGAGCTATTAGCCAGGCTGTCTAATGGGCGTTATTTTTATGTCATGTCACTGTATTATTAGCCAGGCTGTCTAATATGAGTTATTTATGTGTCACGTCACTGTATTATTAGCCAGGCTGTCTAACGGGAGTTATTTTTGTGTCATGTCACTGTATTATTAGCCAAGCTGTCTAATTGGAGTTATTTTTGTGTCACGTCACTGTATTATTAGCAAGGCTGTCTAATGGGAGTTATTTTTGTGTCACTTCACTGTATTATTAGCCAGGCTGTCTAATGGGAGTTATTTTTGTGTCATGTCACTGTATTATTAGCAAGGCTGTCTAATGGGAGTTATTTTTGTGTCACTTCACTGTATTATTAGCATGGCTATCTAATTGGAGTTATTTTTGTGTCACTTCACTGTATTATTAGCCAGGCTGTCTAACGGGAGTTATTTTTGTGTCATGTCACTGTATTATTAGCCAAGCTGTCTAATTGGAGTTATTTTTGTGTCACGTCACTGTATTATTAGCAAGGCTGTCTAATGGGAGTTATTTTTGTGTCACTTCACTGTATTATTAGCCAGGCTGTCTAATGGGAGTTATTTTTGTGTCATGTCACTGTATTATTAGCCAGGCTGTCTAATGGGAGTTATTTTTGTGTCACTTCACTGTATTATTAGCCAGGCTGTCTAATATGAGTTATTTATGTGTCATGTCACTGTATTATTAGCATGGCTATCTAATTGGAGTTATTTTTGTGTCACGTCACTGTATTATTAGCCAGGCTGTCTAATATGAGTTATGTATGTGTTATGTCACTGTATTATTAACAAGGCTGTCTAATTGGAGTTATTTCTGTGTCAAGTCACTGTATTATTAACAAGGCTGTCTAAATGTCTAATGGGAGTTAGTTTTGTGTCATGTCACTGTATTATTAGCCAGGCTGTCTAAATGTCTAATTGGAGTTATTCTTGTGTCATGTCGCTGTATTATTAACAAGGCTGTCTAATATGAGTTATTTATGTGTCATGTCACTGTATTATTAACAAGGCTGTCTAATGGGAGTTATTTTTGTGTCATGTCACTGTATTATTAGCAAGGCTGTCTAATTGGAGTTATTTTTGTGTCACGTCTCTGTACTATTAGCAAGGCTGTCTAATGGGAGTTATTTTTGTGTCATGTCGCTGTGCTATTAGCAAGGCTGTCTAATGGCATTATGGGAGTTATTTTTGTGAAATAATTGTGTACAAAAGTAAAACATGAGAATGTGTAGTGTAGCAACACCTGAACATGATGGTCAGATATAACAACAAATACCAAGAGCCTCTCCTGAGCCTTAATCGCTCACCTGGTAAAAAATATGACATTTTGATTCTTTTCTTTTTCCTTATAATGGTTAGTTTTGCCTATTTATAGATCTTCTTAAGAGGCATTTTGTAGGTCTAGTACTGATGATATTTTATTGTTTTCTAATTCATACAACACACCAACTTACTCCCTTCATCAGGTGTGACAAAAGCCCAGTGTCACATTATTGATATCCTAGATTTTCAATTATGGATTCAGCCAAGTGATTGATGTCAGAGGTCGGACAAGTTGATTTTCTTAATAAATAATTAAATGATACATTATACAATTATGGCCCGTTGAAAAGGTGAATATCCAAAATTGTCAACACGAGAAGGTTATTTCATTGAGGCCAATGAGGGCGCAGCCCGTAGTGAAATAACTTTTAAGGGTTGACAATTTTGGATATTCACCTTTTCAACGGGACAAAATTGTTTTATAATACCGAACGAACAGTGGAAGGGCATTTTGAACACTTACACTGTAAAGTCTATATTTTTAACATAACCATGATAACACGCAGACTGACCATGTTAAAGTTATTTCACTACGGGCTGCGCCCTCATTGGCCTCAATGAAATAACCTTCTCGTGTTGACAATTTTGGATATTCACCTTTTCAACGGGCCATAATTGTATATTATACAACATTCCGTGTTGAAGGCCTCACTTTGACTATAGAGAACAACAATAAAAGCCTTGTTCTTTTGCTTTGTGTGTATATCATAGATTTACAAAAAAATGTACAACCTTCATGTACATGTATGACATTAATGACCTCGAAATACATTTTCAAGAAACAATTTCTTTTTATCTATAGATACTGCATCATTTATTAAATACAATTCCTGTATAAAGGTGTCATATATGCATTTGACTATTCAGTCTAAGTTGATGATTTGTAGAACTTATTTTGATTGTTTTTACTTATTAAAATTTAAAAAACTACGAAATCAACAAATTATTGACATTTCAGGGGCAATACAATGTAACTCGAAAAAATGATAAATAATTTTTCTAAAAATTCCACAGAAGATAAACCGAGACCTCCAAATTTGCTTTAACTGCTTCAGTTTTTAAGATATGTAAACCAAAAACTTTCAAAATTTACTAAAAATTGTCATTTCAGAGGCAAAAACTCCGAAACGTGTTGTCAAATTTTCTGAAAATTTTACAGGAGATACGAGGATTTGCTCTTTCTGCTTTAGTTTTTGAAATAAAAAATGTATAAGCCAAAAAAATGCAAATTATTCCTATGTTCTATTTTTAGCATCATCAGCCATGTTTAATGTTAATGGATTAAATCAACAGATACAATTTTTAAACTACAAATGTAGATGCCCTTAGGAACATTCAGGTAAATTTTGATAACATTTAGCCCAGTAGTTTCAGGTGAGAAGATTTTTAATTCTTTGACGGCAGACAAGATGATGGCGGAGAAGGTCCCCAAGTGATGGCAAAATTATTGGTAAAGTTCCTTTACCTGAAATCTTCAACACACTTATGTTTGAAACATTGAATAAAATGGTTTCCCTTTTCGACACAAAAACAAAATATTACATAAGGCTTAAATTAAAATATTGTTTGTTTGCCCTTTACCGGCCGACTCTATTCATGCTATTAATTCGTTCCGACTGAAAATCATTTATTTGTATTTCCCAGAAATATTTTATTTTTATCTACTATTTTTTCTTTCCTACCGAAACTTTCATATTTGTATTTCCCTCTCAAAACTTATTTACTGGAATCCTCAGGTTTTATCTTATCATGTTATGGTAAGCATTTTGTTTTTATAAATTGAATTTTAAATAAAAATTGGACCTTTCTAAGAATAATGGAAGACCAGTCACCTTCAAGTATCTTTGGTCAAAAGTCCTGGACCTTCCATTGCTTAAAGTAAATTTGAACCCCTG
Organism: Mytilus galloprovincialis; assembly: GCA_037788925.1. Taxonomy (NCBI): domain Eukaryota; kingdom Metazoa; phylum Mollusca; class Bivalvia; order Mytilida; family Mytilidae; genus Mytilus; species Mytilus galloprovincialis. The sequence goes on along the minus strand of CM075339.1, from coordinate 76,514,360 downwards.
ATTAATATACAACTTGAAAATTTGTATTCATAAACAATTCAATGATACATATCATTATTATACAACATTTTGTGTTGAAGGCTTCACTGCGACTTTGATATTAAAAACAACAATAAAAGCACTGTTCCTTTGCTTTCCGTGTGCGATTTTTTGTTGTGCATGTACTGATTTTGTGTCATAAATGACATAATACATTTGATGTTCTTATTATTATTTATTGTTTTTCAATGGCAGCTTCAGCACATCCAGTACATTGTATGTGCTTTTGGGTGCATGATTTACAAATGTTTGGTCAGGTTGAACAATTAAAAACAGCCATCATAAACGAGTGATGCTGCAATGTGCAGTTAAATACATAGAGTTGAATACTTTTCATCTAAATATGGCACCATTGAACTATATTCTTCACCTTAGGCATTACTAAACTGTAGTATTATCTTGAAGAATATATATTAAAACAATAAATACTTAAAAACTATTTGAACAATATTTATATTTGTTTAATAAAAATAATAAAAATTTGTCCGGGTTCCGCGGAACCCAGTGTCTCGCCTACTCTTTCTGTTAATTGCAGGCTCAACAATAATGAGGAAATAAATCAATAAAACATTCCTCTTGATATTATCTTAAAATTGTAAGAAGCTTCTGTCCAAGTTTGGTAAAAATCCAGGATAGTTTATGAATCTAATACTGTTTAAAAACTTTAAACTGCAGACTAAATGTAATGTCAACTGGAAGAAAACTAAATTTCCTTCTAGATACTAGCTTTTGATCATAAACAAGCTTCTGTTCAAGTTTGGTACAAATCCAAACTAGTATAAGAAAGTTCAATTTTAAAAAGCTTAAAGTGAATGTGTTGTTTCCTGGCAGAAAATTTAAGTCCATTTAAAAGTAAAATACGGAAAAAATGGAATTTTATTTTTACAAAATTTTACTTCTGGATACTATCTTATGATCATAAACAAGCTTCTGTCAAAGTTTGGTAGAAATCCAGGATAGTTTAATAAAGTTATTAAAATTTCAAAAACTTTAACCAGTGAATATTTGAGGACGCATGGGGTAAACCCTCCCCCTCTTTGTGGGAAAACCTTGGTTACATAGGAAATCCCTACTGAAGCATGACTGGAAGCAGGCCCCCTCTTAGGCAGTCAGTGGATCCGCCTCTGCTTGTAAACTATGACTATTTAGTATTACATGTGTATATTCTATTGTTGTTGGGAACTAGGACCACCCGGAATCCGGGTCCATCCGCCCTGATTCTGGTTCGCCCTAGTTTCTGTTCGCCCTAGTTTCTGTTCGGCCTAATACCTGTTTGCCCCGAGTCCGTTGCCCTGATTTTATTTTTTAGTACAGTGTTGCGTTGTGTGTATATAATTGAATGTGTTGAAGTCAGTCTACAATTTCGCTGAATATTTACGATGTATCATGTTAACTTGTCTAAAGCTAGCTGCTATACTAAGTTATAAGTTTCAGTACATTTCTGTGAGTTCAAAGACTACAAAGTATTTGACATAAAACAACTAAAGACTAACATGACTAAGTTATTAATATATTTAACTTTCTTGATACATTTTAACAATTTAAAAATATTCAGTAACAGTTATAACAAGATCAATTCCGAACTGTACTTCGCACACATTTATTTCCTAAACGAATATTTAAAAGCACTAAATAGAATTACTATAAGTGAAACAAACACCAAAAACACAGTCACACTGCTGTACATTGATCACTTGTCATCAGGGTTTTTACCCATCCTTTTTTTTATTTTTATATTTCAAACTGAATTTTACCCATCCAAGCTGACTATTTTATTTGAGAAAAATGTTATTCTCATTATTAATCCATCAAAGACAATTTATATAACAATCAGTGATACAAATGTATCAAAGGTTTCAAATGACACCTAATCACCAATCAAAATTCAATCAACAGACAACAGTAATTAAAAGTAATTATAAAATAAAGTGTAACAATGCAGCCAAGAAAGTTATTTAATTAAGTAGCAGTCCAGCTAAGAATCATGCAAAGGGTGATACATCCATAGTGAAGGATATCCATCTGCTATAGTTTAATTGATTCAACTTGAGGCAAAAATAAAATAAATGACAATTTGACCACAAAAAATCAACCTGTTGCTATGGAAACGGCTGTTCCTAGCAACAAGGTGTTGAATGGCCTTAAATACCCAAAATTTGTATATTTTTTCTAATTGGAAAAAGTGCAATACTGATGACCTGTAAAACAAGTATATACCAGATCCTTCAATCTATAATGTTCAACTTAAATAGGATACATTTGAAAAGATGGATGCAAGAAGGGAAACTTGGTTACCATGACAACCAAATTAACAAATTTTTTCAAGTTGGAAAATTGTCAAAAATTCGAAATTTTCAAACTCTATTATCTCCCTAGACCCTGATGATAGAAGTGATTTGTTTGATCATTCTATTTCAGTTGACTCTTGTCTAAAACATATCAAAAATAAAAATATGTAGCCTAGTACAGAATTTTCATAAAAATGTTGATCATGTCGTCACGTTTTTTTCAATATTTATGCACTTTTTTCTCAAAAATTATATAAATACCGTTTCTGTAGACAACCTTATTTCCTTTTTACTGCTAGTTAAATGTGAATAATGTTTTTAAACCATTTTAAAAGATAGTCTGTTGAATTCTGAAGCAAAAGCATATATAATTTTTGTGAATATGGACTTTTTAAGGTAAATACGATCCGGTTTTTTCAGAAGTTGATTTTCAGGTTCATGAAGACACTTAACTTAGTAAAATGGTACAAATTTATGTGGCTACACTTATTTAAAACAACCTTTTCTTAATAGATAAATTGAGAAAGAGCATGTCTTTACATCTTAAGAATCAATTGCCACGGGGGGGGGGGGGGGGGGGGACTTCCCTGAAATAACTTAAATTCATCAGTACTTGGACGTGTCAGAAGCATCATTGTTTTTAATACAAAATGGAAAGATAACCAATTGTCATACAAGTGGCAGGTTAGCTTATGCTTGCTATATAGCTAGGTTTGACCCAACATTCTCTTTGAATGATATCTGTATCATGTAAAAAGAGAAGGGGCAGATCCTAAATCCCCCGCCCTCCAAAAAAAGGGGGGTCTAATTCAGAAAGCGGAATAAATGTTGCATACCGGTAAGCGGTAACTATATTATAGCATAGTCAATTTATGACTTTCTTTGAGATATTATTGTGTCTGGGAGACGTAATTGATGCCCCCACAGATGCAAAAGTGTTACTCTAAAAATAAATTTAACATTTAACCCCTTATACCCTAAAAATGACAAAAGTTAAACTCCCGCTGGCATCTCCCAAAAGAATAAAAATCAAACCCTGACGACATTCACATCTTCAATATATGTACAAACAGATAGCAAAGTGAAAACTTTCTAGATTTCAAACTTTAGGAGGAGTTAAGCTGAATAACTATGTACCCATAAAGGGACGAACATGGGTAAAACAATATGCCCCCCCCCCCCCCCCAACGTCCAGTTGCGGGGGCATACACATATTTATTTTCCATGGTATACGCCATCTACCCAACACAGCACGATTATCTGTTTCTGATTGTTACTTTTTAGAACATCCAGTTGCAAATATTTCATGCGTGTTTCTGACCATTAATTTTAATGAAATATGAATGATAAAAAACGACATTTAGTCTTTTTTTAAACTGCAATATGTGCAGGCTGACAAGTTGTAAGACTCCACAAGAAGAAAAGTACCTAGACCAAAGTATTTTTCTGACTCCTAGCAAACATTATTTAGTACTAATATTTGCTGCTACTTTAAAATTTTCAAATATTCTGTCTTGTACCAGCTGGAGATGGATGTAAGTAAGTACCGGACAAATCTCAAAATTATACACCTTCTAATACCTTTGGTCTCTAGAGGTGAGGTGTCTCATACCACAATGACATCTTCTTTTTTTTCATAACATATATTTCAACTCATAACACTTAAGATACTGACCAAATATACAATTCTGTTAAGTAGCGAGGAAATTATTATTAGAGTAATCATGGTCATAAGGAAGACTAACAGAAGACCGATTTACAAACGTATGGACAACATTTAGAGCATCTTGCCATGGGTGTGACTTTTGAAAAATGCACAAAACATGAGGTAAATTTTGATGTTTAGACAGAAGTTTATTCATGCTGTTTGGGTCAGATTACAATGTAGCTTAATATTTGACGCAAAAAACTAACAAAAACATTACTTATTGTTAGATCTGAAACTTCAAAACAATGTCGATACCTATATTTTAGCATTGCACAAGCTTGTGTTTTTTCCTGATTGTTTAAGACGTCTGTACACTAGATGCATTGGATGTTGGATGTGTACTGTAAGTGTACTGACTGATATATTTGTGTTGTTGAGTTGCTGTCTCCCTAGTGTATACTTCAGTTGTTAGGATTATCTCGTTTTCTTTTCTACATACCTTCTTCATGTTCTTGATACCTTGTAAAACTGATGAGTTATCAGTATTAAGGTGGTTGGGAATATAAACATTGTTAAAAGGGAGCCACATTTTTTTTTATTAAACCAAATACATGTACCACTAATCTATTCAAACCATTGCCTTTCTCAATTGGCTTTGTTGTTTCATAATAGATGTGCTTGTGTTGTTTGTTTTCTGTTTCATTGACTTATACATTTCAACCCACATCTCCTTTCTTTCATATAGACTTGATTTTTTATTAGTTGTTAGTGGCTTTGAACAAGCTGTCATATAACTGCAAGTACTCTCAGATCTATTGATTGTGTCTTTTTGTGTCTGGATGTATAAGTACCCGACCACGTCTACTTGTATTTATGTCTATCTGATGAGTTAAGCCTTTTTCAACTGATTTTTATAGTTCGTTCTTATGTTGTACTGTTATACCACTGTCCCAGGTTAGGGGGAGGGTTGGGAACCCGCTTACATGTTTAACCCTGCCACATTATTTATGTATGTGCCTGTCCCAAGTCAGGAGCCTGTAAATCAGTGGTTGTCGTTTGTTTATGTGAAAAATATATATTTGTTTTTCATTCATTTTTTGTTGAGCCTTCGCAGAAAGCTCGACATAGGGATAGTGATCCGGCGGCAACAGGGGTGGCGGCGGTGTTCGCTCACTTCTTAAAAGCTTTATATTTTAGAAGATGGGAGACCTGGATGCTTCATTCTTTGTATATGGATGCCTCATGTTACGAAGTTTCCGTTAGTCACATGTTTGTGTCATTTTGGTCTTTTGCGGATAGTTGTCTCATTGGCAATCATACCACATCTTCTTTTTTAATATTGAAATAACAGCAAATGCCAAATGGTGACAATAGCACCTTTGGTCATTTATTTGGGGAGGTAAGAAACAGACAAGTACATTAGCTATAGCTAACAGCTGGTATTGTAATTGACTTTTCTTAAATCCCATTGCAATATACAAAAGTCATGTACAAAAGATTAATATTCAAAACAAGAGGAAATGAAAATATGTCTTCTCAAAAGATTTATTATTCATTTATAAAGTTAATATTTTGATATATTTCAAAACAATGTGAGCAAAAATCTTTAAACATTTAACATTATATATTTATATATATATATATCATATTCAAATATCAGACAAGTAAACTTTCAGCTTCATATTTTTTTTGTAATATTTGCTTTGTATATATAAGAATATATTCCTGTTCTGTGTTCTTAAGCTTCGTTCAATCAATCCCTCAATGTTCTGTGTACTGTAAAATGTACATCATTTATATATAGATAAAGACAAGCAAGAACTTTCTCCAACAAATCACTTCTTCCTTTCACATGAACCACCATTGTGTGTGTGTGAAACCTGAAATGAAAGACAGAATTTCCTAATATAAAAGAATAAAGTCAGTGCATAATGTATTTATGTAACTCCCCTTTAAGATATATGAAAGTAATCATGAATGGGAAAACAAATATAGCTTGATCAAATGTAAAGAGTAGTAGATCAGAAACCTTGGTTAGCAAAGATGTTACCTAATGAAAACTGAAGAAATTTATTAACTGCTCTCAATCTCATACATACATGTATATACATACAATTTCCAACTTTAGAGAGAAAGTTGAGAAAATCAAGTGATGCTTGAAATCCAAGGGTGGATGTACAATATTTTACATTACAAAATTCCTAACATGCTTTTTTAAAGTTCATTGCAAACATGAACAATGTACATGATGTACAATTGTATAAACCAGTTATTTTTTTAAAATATCAAGATAAATGTATATGCTTTAATGAAACAATTTCACTGTATACATTCATGACATTGTAGGTACATGTACACATGAATTGCTGAAAAATTGACCATCAGTTTTATAATCCATTTAATATTTATTTATTAATAAAATATCACTTACCTTATTCAGTACTAGTTTTCTTGGTAGACTGTGAGTAACACTGGTAATTAGAAATACCTAAAAAAGAAGACATAAAATGTTGAACATAATTTACATGTACATGTACATCATGATCAGTACATGTATAACATAGAAGATACAAGTTTTCATTTTGTTGAACAATGCTAGAAGATCAGGATGATCTTCAATCTGTTTATACAATAATTTGTAATTATAACATTTATTACATAACAATTAATAGAATTTATAACATACATGACATATGGGGAGGTGGTTTTTAGTATTTAGTCATTAAAAAAATGTCATTTGAGTGGTCATGGTACAAATTTAATAAAATTTCAATCAAACAGTTGTAAATCTCTCGCAACAAAAAGGTAATTTAAATTAGCCAGATTTTTTTCTTTTCCACAACTCTTAAAAAAAGCATCAATTTTGTTGCTATGTTAGATGGGTAGCAGTTTATTTTTTTAATTGAATGACAGGTTCTGAATTTTATATCCATGTACAAATGATGTACATTATTAGATATTATCAGACCTGTAGCACTGTTACAGAATAAACACCTCACTTTATTTAAATATTTTTTCAAAAGGGGTAGAAGGTACCATTGTAGCTATTTTATTTGTTTGTTTACATTTATTTAAAAAGGAAAAGTTGGATGAGGGGCATTTGATACATTTCAATACATGTCATGCATGTTGTTGTCAGAAAGGGTAACCCAAATATTCAAAACCTTCAAGAAAATGATTTAAAACTTTGACTCTTTGAAAAGATTATACATGTAATGTACATATACATGTACACATTTATTGTTCATGTCACTGATAACTGATATATTTTTCTTAAAAAATTATTTGATCAATTATAGCTTATCCATGCTGTAGAAAAACATGTAGTTCATTACATGTACATTTTATACCTACATTGTAGCTATTTCTTTAGAATAAATGCAAGTAACTGTTACTTTACATTTTATTGTATTATACATGTATCATGGCATGTATGGTCTGAAATATAGTTTGGAGATGAGTGAGGTTTTGTCAATTATAAGATTATTAGGCTATACCCCATTTACAAAGTCAGGCTAAATCATTGTAAATCATATACATGTACATGCATTTTAGTCACATTTTGCCAATTTACCTTTTTTGTGTGTGATCATGGTGCTGGTCAACTCCCACAAAGTTTTAAGAGGTACATGTAGTTACTAGTACTTGTTTTGAGATGAAACATAGAAAGTGGAGGGGTTGGGTAATGATTTACAGTGTATAAAACATTTGTTTTAGTTCACTGTAGGTAACAATAAGTTACATCATTATTATAAGACACTTTACTGCACTCTAATATCATTTGAATTCATTATCTCAATATAAATCTATCCTCCATAAAAAAAGATTATTTAAATTAAATTTATTTAGTATTACTATTACTTACTATTACTCCATGGTCTAGGGATCTTTCTGTTTTGGTCATGCCTGGATACTCCTGTTATTGCTCTTCCTTTTCACAGTGGATAGAGGGTACATACACCATGTACACTGTTTTCTTTGATTTATTCCAATAAACAGGACACTGTGCCACACAGTCATAAGACAGTCAAGTGAAAAGCCACACATACAAAAATGTCCTTAGAAGTTTATATCAAGTTATGTCATGCTTCATTTTTTGCTCATGCAGTCATGGACATTGACAATGAATTATATTGTCTATGTAATCTTGGTGCTTCTATTCAATGTATGAGTTGCAGTCTTATAATTGTCTGTCTAGCTGGTCTTCGTTGGGATGTCTTTGATCATGATACAGTCCTGATAAATTGAAAACTTCAACAACAGGACTTCTCAAGCTTCTTTACTGGCATCGGACTCGGTAGCATGGTATATATACACATCAACAAGGCATTGTTCATGACATGCCACTGGAAAAGTTGTGAAAGGACTCGCCTAGCTTTGTCTAAAAATGTTCTAAAATATTTCCACATCATGCATAGTATCTTCTTAAAGAAGATATGGACTCCCGTAACAGTAAAAACGGAATAAAACTGTGTAATATCTAACAAAACACAGCAGATGAAAAATCTCTGCAAACAGGAAATGAGTAATTGTAAACATTGCAGTTCAGGGGTGAATTAAGAAAATATAGTCTTTATACTATTTATTCGTTTTAATTAAATAGGAACCACTCTGTATTTTCATAAAAAAGATAGAAAATGGCATAGCTATGTTTAATTCTATTAAAATAACGCCTTTGGATGTTTTTCAGTCACATGGCAACTGTTGTTATGTAAGAGAAAGTTATGTTTCTTGGAAGGAGTTATCTCCCTTAGACCATTTTGAATAAAAAAGAAATCAAATTTACTCAAAATCAGGACTAGGCTACATATTTTATTTTTTGATATTTTTTAAAGAAAATTATCCTCTTTAGGTTGCATATAAACATTTTCCTTAAAACATCCGGTCTTAGGAGAAAATAGTGAAATTCTTACACTGCAATAAGTGGGGAAAGTTCATATTTATCCAATATTCAATAAAGCACCCAGAAAAATATACTGTGTTCAATGGTTTAATATTACAAATTTAGCTCTTACTTCACAATATCTTTCAACACAAAAAGTATTGTGGATTTCTGTGATACAGTGTGTATCACTATTTCATCATTTTGCATGATTCTTAGCCAGACTGCTACTTAATTTAAATTTGGCAAATATTCTTTATTTAACTTTTAATAGATATACATAAATTTTAATATATATCTGTTTCTTTCATTGATGTAACATATATACATATCATAAATGAATATAGGGCGAACGAACCCAGGGCGAACGGACTATCAGGGCGAACAAACTCAGTGCGAACGAATCTAGGGCGAACATGTAATCAGGGCGAACGATCCCGATACCGACCACCCGTGACTGCATCAGCTGGGACCAGCATTTCAACTTGCACGTCTTATTTTAACCAGGAACATATATATTAGATATACTGTTCCCAGTTTTAACATACTTCTTTGTATATTCACAACATATTTGATATATCTTTGAGTATGTTTGACAATAACCGTTTATTCTTACCATTTCTTTCACAATCGTCAGGAAACATACTTTGACAGGGAGCGGGTAACTATCTAGCCTGGGGTCCTGGCTAATCTCGTCAGTACGACGCGCAGCTAGATTGGGCCGGATCCCAGGCTAGTAACTACTATGCATAATATACAACTCGTTTCAGGACTTTTTCCGGAAATTTTTCTGTTAGGATTTTTTAGTAAGTAAGACAGGTTGCAGTCGTACATGTTGATCCAGGGGTACGTAGAGGGCGTACGCTACACTTTGATCGTCATAACAGTTTCTCATTGTTATCACGACTTATATGAATATAAAAACGTTAAAAAAACATTCCGCTCTAAATATACCTTATAAAATGAGACTCCTCATGGAGTTTTTGATTATATGCGATTCATATTGCGGTAACAAAAATTGTGATTATGTAATTACTTGGACACCCCCTGAGGGGCCTCCATTATGTATTAGATAAAATACAAAGGTAACAAAGCAGGCCGGTAACAACCGTTGCCGGATAGTTTTTTCTGCACGAGTAGTCGGGTCAAGGTCCGAGGCTGACCTTGACCTGACTACAAGTGCAGAAAACTATTCTGCTGGTTGTAACCGGCCTGTTTCTTTTGTTTTTTATCTGACTTGTACGACGTTTCAAGAAAGTAATAATACTTTTAGCAATACTAAACATTTGAGAAACTCATAGATAGCCATAAAGCAGTAAATGTAAGTTATAATGTAAACACATTTTATTTCCATTTCCCTTCAACCGAGATTTTTTTTTAAAGAAAAAAAATCAGGAATCTAATAATTTGATAAAAAAAAAAGAACCATTTCAAGTAAAAGATAAATGTTGTACACATTTAAGACTTTTTAAAATGCAACTTTGTAAAAAAGTAATATATTTAAGAAATTTTTTAGTGATAAGTAAGATAACGTTTGATTTGTATGAATAAAACGGAAAACGAGGAGGGGCTAATTCATTTAAAATAAACAGGCTGTGATCTTTATTTTTGATGAAAAAATGCAGGATGTGCCATTCCATCCTCCCATTCTACCTTTAAAAAAAATCGTAAAAATCGCGCATTTGTTGCAAAATACATGAATTTAATATGCAGTGTTGGGGGTCCCAGGGGTTGGACCAACCCTTTTTTTGACGATCAATGCATTCAAATGCATTATGTGGACATAAAGTTGGACCCCCCCCCCCCCCTGTTTTGTCCTGGATTTAGACCTAGATCTGCCACTGATATAACTTGCAATATAACGGTATCAAAAGAATGAATTTCCTACTTCATTAGTGAATGAAATGTTTATGAAAAAAATGGATTTTGTCTTAATATTATATATATTCAGGCATATACTTTGTTGTTTCTTTAAATTCATGCTCGTCTCTGATCTGCAAGTGTTGATCGGGATTAAACACGTGTTACTATATGATCCAATCGCAGCCTACCGCCTAAAATTGATGACATAAGTTGAATGATTTTCTTGTAGATTTCCTGTTTATTTGGACGTGTATTACATGAACACTTTTTGTTTTATATAGGATCAATCGTGTATTGGTGAGTTAGTATTTAAACACATGTCAACCCAAAGCCCTAACGCTCTTCTTCCCAATGGTGTAGCAATATTATATATTATATACCTTTATAATATATAATATTGCTACACCATTGGGAAGAAGAGCGTTAGGGCTTTGGGGTGACATGTGTTTAAAACATAAATAACGCAATTTGTGGACCGAGTAGGTCTTGAAAGAAGTCAATTTTGACTGTAGACACCAAGGAGAAATATAACTCCCTTACGACACAACCGTTTAAAATGTTTTTATAGCGAGAAGATTATATTCTCAAATTTATGATTGCGCATATCCTTTTGTAAAACAAATTTTGAAAATTCTACGAAAGCAAAGAAATCCAATGTATAAATGAGCAAACCATTGAAAACTTCGACATCATTACCAAAAATCTAGCCCAAAGTACACTGTCACAATAATGTTTAAAAAAAACTTGTTCTATAAAGAAATTATCAATATTGATTAAAAATATGCAAAATTGTTCATCAAGTCATGAAATATAACATGCCTCCTAATCTATTACATTTGAACGGCATTTATTCGGACAGTAATCTCATTTATAGCATTAAAACAAACAAAAATATTTAGTATATTAATATTAACCTCAAAGGTTTCCCGTCACTAACAATTTTCACCAACGTTTTACGTTAGAAATTCCGGTGTTGGTTATAGAAAACACCGAAAAATAATGTGTTTTGCATAAAAGATCGGAGAAATGAAGCCAGCATGATAAATTCCAAACACAAAAGAAAATATTCTTTGCTTAAAATAATATCTTTATCGATTAGTATCGAATATCGATGCGTTGAAAGAGTGTCTACCAAAATGTCACAATGAAAGCGTTTTCATTTTTTCTTAGAATTATTAAGGACAAGTTGTTACTTATCGTAAAAAAAAGTAAAAACAACATAAGTGTTTCGAAAAACATCACTATAAAGTCAAATTCCTTTGCAAAAGGAACATGTTGATGTATATAACATGTATAAAGTAAAGAGAAATCTAAAAATCATCAAAATGAAGAGGTCGCATGGTGGTCTACCAATATGTCACAGCATCGCTAATTTGACGTTTTTGACGTTCACTTGGTACGTTAATGTGTTTTTGTAACGTATTTATTTTACTTAGAGAGTATATATAAAATATGAATTTATAATTTATATTTGATTTCACCTCGTTGAAATGCGTTTCTCATTTAAATATACCATAATATTTCAATAAAATCTGATTTGAGTATATTTCAATCAGACAGCAACTCAACAACAAATATTAGACATATTTACACAAATCTTCCGGAGACCAAACAGGAAATTTAGATATATCTTGAATAATATTCGTATCAATTAGAATATTGATCGTTTTAGGAATTAACGCAAACTTCGGCACAATAGCAATAAATCAAATTCGGAGATTATTTTTTTATATATATCTGCAACAAATGACATTTAAATTACAAAAAAAAAATCATTATAAATGATACATTCTATACGATGCCATATATCTTATTTCACGTTTCTTAATTAAAATAAGTACACGTATATGTATCGTCTTACGGTACATACCCAGTAAACATCGGTCAAGTCTTTTTGTTCGTTATGGGTTTTTTTTTTTTAAATCAAACAGCAATATTTTACGAGTTGAACGAATAAACAAATTTTGTGAGACAACACCAAACTCTGCCCCCTACTTGCCTAATTGTCTCATTATCGATCTAAGTAACTACAAATGAAACCTAAATCATTGCAAAGTCGACTATATCTATTTGACAAGAAAATATCCGACTTGAGACACATTGAATTAAATTAAAGAAGAAAATGATACTAGTTTTGAATGTGCGAGGGTATGTGTTGTACTGTTTCACTTTCAGGTAAGGGGAGGGTTTGGCGCCAGCAAACATGTTTATCGCTACATTCTGTATGTGCCAGTCCCAAGTCAGTAGCCTGTAAATTCAGTGGCTGTCGTTTGTTGCTGTATATCTTTTTTCCCCGTTGATTGTTATGAATTTAAATCAGGCCGTTACTTTTCTCGTTTTGAATTGTTTTACCTTATTTTATTTTGAGGCCTTTTTTTAGCTTACTGTGCGGAATCAAGTTTGCTCATTTTTGAGAGCCGTACTGTGATCTGTAATAGTTAAATTCTTTGGTTAATTTCTACTATTTAAAGAATTTCCGAGGCATTGTTTTCCGAGCGATCTAAGAAGTATATTTTCACTGATTACTAGGTGTCAACATCGAGGTTGTAAATTCGCTGATCCTTATATTTACTAGGAAGTGACGGTTTCCAGTCAAAGATAGGTGCTTTCTCTGTGCACTGCGGCCTCCTCTGCAAATAAAACTAATTTTGGACGCAATTCTTTTCCTTTTTTTCTGTTGGTGTCTTAAATAATGTCTTTTATTGTACATGCTATATGCTTTTGTGGGCCCATTGGATAGAAATAAACATATGCCTATCATATAGTAGACTGCTGAAATTGCGTTAATCACCAACTCTCAATCAATTAATTTTCGGTTAAAGCGTGGGTCAAGTTCAAAATACTTATTTATAAAAAGTCAAATCACAAAAATACTCCGAGGAAAATTAAAAACTAAAATTCAAATGGCAAAATCAAAAGGTAACACACATCAAGCGAATAGATAACAAGTGTCACATTCCTGACTTTGTACAAACATTTACTTAAGTAGAAAATTGTGGATAAAACCTGTCAGTGATTTTATAGCTATAACTAAACCTATAATTGTTCCTATACTTAATGTTTATTAGGTTTTTTTTCGTTATTTTTACATTCATTTACTATTTAAGGAAACAAAAAAGCAATTACTGTTTCATGTGGATCTATTTCATGTTTTGTATAAAGCTTTTACTTTCAAGCAAATCGAGAGAGAAAAAAACGATAAAATCACATTACGCTAAATCTGTTCTTTAATAACCAATAAAATTGTATTAAAAAGAACAGAATAATTCATTAAAAGTATATTATTCGTAAAAGTTTAAGTTCAAAACTTCATACTAGTCTTCCATTTAACATTTTCAAAACTCTACAAAACTATATAAAAAAATAACTCTGATTGTGATACCGTGAATTTTGGTGTGACGTACATTTTATTGATCATTATACATGTAGCTACATGCTCATATACATATATTTTTGATAGTCCTGGCTTTCTGAACATACAAATAAATCGGTCAGCTAATAAAAAAATCATTAGAATTTGATGCAAAACTATACATTTTGACGGCATTTACCAACCATGTGTGGAAGGACGCAGAATACATTTTTGTTTATTTGGTCATAATTTTTCTTTAGTCACTTTTATGTCAAATTAAGATAGTTGGAATATAAAGCAAATTTTAGGATGAAAATCAATTTTGTGTGTATCATCGGAAATTGATAATTAACGCTTCACAACAAATAATTTACCAAAAAAAAACTATGAAAGTTCTGCTTCTATTGGCACCAGTTTTGATTAAAACCCCCAACACGAAATAGTCTCTGAATAATTTTTATGAAAAAAACGTAAATTTACATGAAATATATAATAACAAATCGTAGGCGACAAATCTTTATGCCCATTTACTGAATATCCAACATCTTTTTTCGTTCATAGAACACACTACGTATACCTCATAATTTCTTTTGTTCCACAGAGAACATGGTGTAAACCCTTACCTCCTTTTATTCACAAAAACAATGCGTTTAAAAACTGGAAGGCAATAAAACATCACGTCAATAAAGTACACGACTTTGACGTTAACATACGACGTTACCAAAAGTGACACCAATATCATGCGTAACGTCTTTGCTACATAAAGGGGGCGGTATGTTTTTTTTAGTATATTAACTATTTACTTTTCAACGCCATCACCCACATGTTTTTGTTTAAATAAGAACCAGGGGCGAATCCAGCCATTTCAAAAAGGGGGGTCCCAACCCAGGACAAAGGCGGGTTCAAACTATATGTACCCATTCAAATGCATTGACCCCCCCTCCTGGATCCGCCAATGAGCACTATTAACGGTATTCGGAAAATCGGGAATCATGCAAAACATTAATTTGTCATCTGCTTGACCATGATAATTCTTTTGATGCTAACGTAAATATTTTGTTCCGTGAATAAAAGGACAGGAAATAAGTTGGTGAACCAAAAAGTTCAAATCTAATTGAAAGTTAAAGTGCCCATGAACTCACTAATCACGCACGATTGATTCTATTCATAAAAAGTGTCCGTGTAACAACTAAAAAGAGTCCGTGTATCGTATAAAAAGAGTCCGTGTAACACCCGTTAATGTACTGTTTTTCTATAGCTCTGCAGAGGGGCAAAGTCGTACAATGCTTTTTGTCCGTCATTACGAGACATCACATAGCCTTTGATTCTCGAAAAAAAAAATGATGTCACAATTGAAAATGTCTGACGCCACAAAGGAAAAGTGATTGTTGTATTACGTCATAGTTTACTGAAGTGTCGCAGATTCCTAAATAGCGAAAAGGTCTGTTTTCGCTCATCGGTAGTAGATAGATTCCGTTTTCTGAAATAAAGCCGCCCCCTCGTTTGAAATATATCCGCCCTGAGTCTTGTATATTGACTGCTCCATAGTCTTATATGGTAGACAAAAATGCTGCATTGAAACAATTTCGTAATGGGACATTCCATTTAATATATGAAAAGCCGGGAGGGGGGATTATACCTTGTCAAAGAAAAAAAATTCAGGCAAACTTCAACTTCTCTCACGTGCATTTCCTCAATTTTACATATTAAGACAACAAACGACCCATCAGAAACCAATATGGGCACCCTTCAGATATATTTTAAGCCAATCGGGCCTAAGAAATGGCTTTTGATATCCTCAGAAAAAAAACATCCACCCCTTTTAAGATAAAAAAAAAATGACTCTGAATTGTCCAATGTAATAGTACTAAATGTGATCATGTGAACAGTTTTCTTGAAAGAAAACAAAAAATGTTGCATTCCAAAACATTATTTGCTTTGCAGTATGAAGATCACATAGAAAAAATGACGAAAAATCAGACATTTGGTCGTCAATCGGCAATACTTATACAAATAAATTATAAGTGACCGCTGTCGACAATAAACTAGCAATTGATAGTAATATAAATCGTAAACAAACGTTGTTTGTAGAAAATGTATGGAAGTATAACACAGAAAAACACAAAAAAATAGTTACAATTAAAAGAAACCAAACAAATAAGAAGGGGGGCAAAAAAAAAAGTTCAATGACACTCCGGAAGGCACCTGCTACTAAAAATAGTACTCTAGATAGATGCTGATTTTTTCTTTACTGAGCAAACTATGTCATGTCAATGATGTTTACTTTTTAATAATCTTTCATAAACAATGTTTAATCTTCAGAAAAAGACGAATGATTTGTGTCGAAAGTTGTTTGCTGTTTTAAGTGTAGGTGTTGTCATGCAGGCGAAAGATTCTAGAAGGACATTCATAAGTCATTCAAACTGACAACATAGAAAACATAAGACTGCGCAACACGTGACGAAACCACAAAAAACTAGGGATAATCTCAGATGCTCAAGAAGGGTAAGCAGATCCCTCTCAACATATGTCATGCTTCGTGTTGCAAACGTGGAATTAAGGATTATTCGGTAGGTCTCACTCGGGAATGTTTTTGTTTAAGTCACTTTACTGGTTCATTCAAATGGTATAATCAATGGCACATTTACGTGGACAATGAATAAGGAAGTGAGGTATTCTTTGTTAGATAGACCTTTAAATAGATTAACCCTTGTTAGCAACCCATTGAAATAGCACTGATAGTGTTTCTAATAATTCATTGGGCGATAAACAAAGACGATTGAATTACATGTTAGACTTGTTTATAAGTGTATTTTAAACAAATTTATATGTACATCTTACGAGGCTTAACAAGTTTTATTATGAAGTCCAGCTTTTCTATTTGATTTACTATGAAATTAAATCACTTAGTTAAATATTAACTTAAACATGTTAAATAGTTGTCTCTTCATATTCAAGAATGAGGTACTCAAAGGACATTTATAGGTGTAACATATGATATATATACACATGCAGTAGCAGATCGCGGACTTTCATAGAGGGGGGGATACGAAGGGGAAGATTAAAAAAGCAGGCGCTCAATATATAAAAAAACAACTTAAAACTTAAAACACATGTACCAATATAAGATGCATCCCTGATACGCCCATGTTCACAACAATCTACAATAGTATTTTCTTATCATAACATGGCCAACTATTCTCCTCAGTAGAGGAAAGTACGAGTTATCTCGCATTATTTTAATTATCTGCCATGTATTGTTCTGATAACATTAGATAGTACACTTCGCACTTGGATTGTGTGATACAAGTACATGTATGTATAAAGACGCCCCGCTGCGGCGTGCGATAAATTTCTCTGTGGGAATATTTGTATCAATATCTATGTCAGCATGTGTCCAACTATACTTGTTAATAATTTTAACAACCATGTAAAACATTGAGTGGGGTATATATTCGTCAATGGATTTTTTCAATGAACACAGAGTTGAAATATCTTTTTAATTCAAAATACTTTATAAATCCTAATAAAATATCATCGATCTTAAAACGTATACGTGTATAAGTCAGAACCTGATGTTCAGTAGTTGTCGTTTGTTGATGTGGTTCATAAGTGTTTCTCATTTTTTATATAGACCTTTGCATGGTTTTCCCGTTTGAATGGTTTTACACTAGTCATTTTTGGTGCCCTTTATAACTTGCTGTTCGGTGTGAGCCAAAGCTCCGTGTTGAAGACCGTTCTTTGACCTATAATGGTTTTTCTTTTACAAATTGTGACTTTGATGGAGAGTTGTCTCATTTGGCACTCATACCACAGTTCTTATTTCTACTGGTATACACAATTAAAGAAATTATCGAGTGGTGAAAGCTTGAGTCGGAAACCTCACCTAAACCTTAAAAAAAACACAAAAAAAACACAATACAATTATATTATGAATTGATTTTAATTTTCAAATCTTCAATCCATTCAGGTACAAAAATAAATATTACATTATGTATACACCACAATTTGTTATAAAACATACAATTCATTTTTACACTACATGCGGATAGAAAGCACACTAGAAAGTAATCAAATAAAAATTAAGGCATCACAATGAGACGGATTTCCTTAACAAACAATGGGTAAGGACCCACAATAAACAGAATCAAAATTCAAGATCCCGTCAAGGAAGTGAAAAAAATAAACTGTCTCTAAAAATTTTGAACCCGTAATCACCCCTCCTAAAAAAAATCAAATACTTGTTCATTTAAGGGTTACCACTCAGTAGGCATATATACATTAAGACCATCAGCACCGGAATCTAGAAAATCATTATACAGTGACTTCGTGCTACTTTTGACTACCGACTGTGAATCGGCTCCTGACACGAGGAAGCAGAAAGTAGCAACGAAGAAACCGTCTATCTCATACTCTTTAAGAGGACTAACAATTTATCCCTGTTTCTCAACCTGGTTTTCGACCCTAATTTTTTTAGCTCTTCTCTTATCTCGTCTAGAGACAGATTGTCTACGTCAGAAACTGAGACGGTATTAGATTCCACATATTTGTTTGCCACAATTGCCATTTCTTCGACTATTTTTTTCTTTTTGGCGGATCTCTGCTGAAAAATTTCGTCATTCCAATATGTTTCTGATGTTTTTTTGTAATCTCTTTTCTCGCGTTCGCAATTCTCTGATGTCAAATGTTCTATGCGTTTGCGAACTTGAAGGGCGTCAAGGGTTGCATCCCATTTGTTCGTCTTGGAGTGATGGATCTTTTTAATATCATCGTTAATTTTTTCAACTCCTTGACCGCTGAATTTCACCAGTCTTCCGTATTTCTGTGTAAGGAATGGAACATGGTATACAAGACAATGCATATAAGGGGTAACGCTGTCGAAACCCCTCCTTTCAAGTGTACCTAAATTCAAATAAGATCTGACCCATTCCTTACATTTTTCAAAGACATCCCCAATGTGGGAAAACTGGTGAACTTCTACAGTTAAAAAACGGTAAAGTTTCAGAAAAGAATTCCAAAGTTCAACTGTAAGATCATGTGTATCGTGGTGGATCAGAAAACACAATTTTGAGGGAAGATTTTCCAATAGTCTCTTATAGTCTGAACCCGTCAATGAAGACCACTCCACTTCACCTTGAGTTCCCTTTTTAGTCCATACCGAGAAAGAAACACCGCACTCTCTTATCTTGACAACAAGCTGATGTAGAAAATCTGTCTTCTCCCCATGAATGACATTTTTGTCATCAAGCGTTTTCGTATCTTTTATCAAGTTAGACAACAGTTTGTCGCAAATTCGGAGAAGAAGATGAAGCTCATCAATTATAATATGCTCAGGCTCAATCATGATCAAAGGTTGAGCACGAACACCGTAATGATTACGTACAACATCTTCTTCCAGGTTCTGTGCTGTTCTATTCATGTTATTGCCATGATAAAAGTCCCAAGGCTTTGTCATGTCCTCTCTCTCACCTTTATGGATTCTACACCAAGGACAGGAGTAATTGCAAAGTGAACCCCCTAGGCCAAGCAAAATTTGTAAAAATTTCATGTCGCCACCCAACAAAATTTCCAAATTAATTTTTCTCCCGTCAACTTCTATGGTTCCCCTCTTGTACAGAGAATTAATTTCCTCAAATATGGGCTTACATGACTTTTTCAAACTATCATAATCTTCTTTGCAATTAACAATGCAAAAAACATTTTGATCTTTTGAAGAGAGAGTTAAACCATCTGTAATAACAGAAAAAGAGAACACGACAAAGTTGGAAATCCTGCTAACTCTTGACCCATCCCCCGAAATTTTAATTTGTAGCTTATCAGTTTCCTCTGTATCCTGATATTTTACATATTTAATGATTTCGTTTTCTAAGCTAATATATGCACCAGGGATATTGCCAGGAGTTCTCTCATAATGATATAAATGGTTAATATCATCTCGACACTGGGAAATCAAATATTTTCGTGGTAACCCATCACAATATAAAGTAAGTTCTCTATAAGCGCTTTCGCTTACATTGAATTTTTCTAAAATAAACAACAAATCCTTAATTTTTTGTTTTTCTTCATCTGGTAAATCTTGAAATGAAGACTTATTGTAATCAGTAGGTTGAAAATCAACTTTAAAAGCCTCCCCAATGGAGCTCTGTAACTTAATATATTGTGGGACAAGGCCATAAGATTCTGCAAACCAAAGTGCAGTTTCTGCCTTTGATTTAAACTCACGAATTTTTCTAGACTTGTTGTTATCACTGATTTCAGTAAACTCTTTACCAGAATTTGGGGTAGCAACCCTTTTATGAAGGATTTTTACATAATTAAGGAGGTTTTCATTTTCATATGTGACGATGCCAAGTTGTTTTATTAAACACTGTTTTTTCTCAACTAAAATGTTCTTTTCTACAATTTCTGACCTTAACTTTTCATGTAAATCGAAACATCTTTGATCAAAATCTAAATTTTCAATTTGAAATTTTTGTAATGTATAATTCAATTTCTTAACATTTTCAAGTTCATCTGAAAATATTGCTAATTTATGAACAGTACTGTCAAATGCTTTTCTTTTTCGGCTTCCTGTAATTTTTCTGTACAACCATAACACATGAATTGTTTTGCTTTCCAGTCTGCGTTCAAGTCTTTCCGTATATTTCAATTGGAATGCTTCCAGCTGCGAATTTAGAATATCTATGTATCTAAAATCTTGGTAGCAATCTTTTGCTTTCGAAAGCTCCTTGAAAAACGAACTAGTAACTGCAACTGTGACACTTAAATTTGGATTTTGAGCTAAATGTTTATTAAGCTTAGGAGAATGTTCTTGGTCTACCGACAGTTTGGACTGAAATTTCAAATGTTCAAGTTCAGACAAATTTGTAGACATTATGAATGTGTCAGTCAGAAATGTACTTTAACATTTGGCAGGAATATATATATTACAAAGAGTGACTCAAAAGGACATAAATAGTCTAAGGATTCGTCCAGGTATTCATTGGAATAATTAAACACATAACGCATCTACTGCAGATATCATTATTAGTCTTTCAATTGGTGTACAGTACTCTTTAATCTTTCCATTTTCATTTCTGTAAGATTTCCTCATGTGCACATGGGAGCGTATCCTAACTGGGAAAGACAGTTTACTGCCCCTTCCGTTTTTCTTTAGTTTGTAATACCATGCAGTCGACATAGGAAGCTTTGAAAAGTCTGCTTTATAAAGAATCTGGGTTGACTCGACACCGAAGCAAAATCTGTAGACGTCAGTATCAAAATCTAAAACAATCCTGTTCCCAGTAGAATAAAGTCGCTGTTGAACGGCTTTTTCCAAATTGAATGATGCATACTGGAGCCGATCACTGCTGATGTTCGGACACTCAAATGTCTGCAGTATTGTATCTGGTAAATGTATTGCTGGTTCCCACGTCGACTCCGAAATGTGATAACCATCCCATTTCACCAAATAACTGTGTCCCTGTAAAAAGAGGAAATCTTAATAAATGTGTACTTTAAATTAATCGTTTATATAAGAAGTCAAAATGTTTAAATAAACCTGACACATGTGACAATACCTATCATTCGATATTTTTCGCTATTTGTTGACAAAGTCTGATTCATGTATATTCGATCGTTTTTTAATAATAAGGTATAGGTCAGTTTGCATAAACATGACAGAAGCGGATTAAGGGGGAGGCTGCCTGGTCCCCCTTATGTATAGATACATATATGGTAAATGCATAGCCTATATTATTATACTAGTCAACAAAAGTAACAGTATAAACGTTTGAACTCCCAATTTATCATAAAATATTATTAAAAAGAAAAATAATAAATTAGCCAACGAAAGACATTCTTTTGCAAAGCAAATGCATATGATTAAAAGAATCTGACCAAATTTGAAAGTGAGTGGAAATACCGTGTTATTGAACACACGGGTCAGATCTATTTTGCGGGAAATGACGACAATTAAAAGTCGGCACTAAATTTCGAAGATGAGCAATAAGTATTGAAATATCTGCAAATTCATTCAAAATTTTAAGCAGACCATGTTCAAGTTTAAAGTTTTAAATAATATCGCTTTTTTTTAATTATTGGGTGAAATGAAGGCAGTTTTCATATTCAGATGTGTGTGAAATATTTGCCATTGGACGTTACCGATTTCTGATGAACTGTCCATGATACGATGTTTGTAAAAAACGATTATTCCGATAATTATCTCTAATAGTCAACCCGATTGTAAAGTAATTAATTGTATGTCAATGTTGTAACTTTCGTTTATATGTTACTGTTTGTTCAAAGTAATAAAGAATTGATATGTAGTTCGTATATTACCTGAGCTTGGGTCATATACGTATAATAGTATAAATATATTTTATGGTTTCAATTAGAAGTAGTTGTTATTAAATACAAAAGACGGGAAATAAATAAAAACTGTTAAATAAACATAATTAAGATTTGAGTAAATTATGAACTGTAAAAGTTCGTGTTTATTGTAGACAGCTAAATAATCAGATAGATATTTTTAGGTAAAGAGATAGGTTCCTTCCATCTCACATTTATAAGTTCGAGTTTGAATTGCGTGCACAAACAAGTTAAGCATTTAAACATGGTTAAGTATGCTATATTTGGGAGCAGTTTTGTAAATAGACTTTCTTCCTTCTGTTCCGGAAATATGAGAGTCCCAGGCGAGTGCAGATTTTTCGGTCAAGGTGGAATGACAGCGGAACACGTGTCAAAACAATTATTACAAGATTTAAAATCGTATGGACCCAATGTGGTTTTTGTCAACATAGGTGCAAATGATATTCGGTCGGACAGTTCTTGTAGGACAATATGTCAGAATATTCATAATGTCGTTTTAGAAATATACAAAGCTGGTGCTAATTCAGTATTCGTGGCAGAAATTAGTGAAAGGGGATGTTTCGTGAAATCTCACGGTCTAACGAACAATATATATATGAAACAAAAGAACTCAATCAATAGAAATTTGAAAAAAATGTTTGGTGCAAAGTTGGTGAAATTCCCAGAAATACGCTTTCCAGAGGACTACGGAGACGATTTAGTTCACTTTTCGAACTCTGGGAATAACAAGTACTTCTATCGTATTCGAAGAATATTTCTCAGCTTTAAGTGTAATATTTAAATAGGTAAATTCGCCATCGTGTCACATAAGAAGTCAAGCAGCTAACAGGAAAATATTTCTTTAATTAGTGAACAAACTACTTCTAGATAAGGTGTGAAGTGATATTCTTTGGTCATATCACAGCAAGAACTATTCAGTTACTGATATGATATGGAAAATTTTACTTTTAAAACAACTTTAAAATATATCACTTTTAAAATATCCTAATCATGTATATGTGATCTGTCTGTACGTTTATACAAGCATATATTCAATAATAAAAATACTTTTCGAATTGCTTGCCGACTTATTAATTCATTTCTATATATTATTGGTATTTTATAATTTTAATCATTTATTTCCAGCCATTTTATTTTACACTTGCACAATTAAATATAAAGATATACAGTAATGTGTCATGCGCTTAATTTCGACCGTATTTCCAATCATTATGCTACTAGTCACGATAAAACAGTTACTGTTCCTTTTGCCACGGGAAGAAGTCATAAAAAGTAATTTTCTTATTTATTTTAGATAACTATATTTTGTCTCGAAATTTAAATCATAAATGTAATGAATGTGTCACGTATATTGTGGGAAAGAATATGATTCATTTCAAAATTATTGCTATACTCAGCTGTATATTGTAGGAATATTATCGAAAAAAATATCCAATTTGCCCCGATATATAAATATATATAACAAAAAAGGCCTTTTTTACTGCAAGATTGAAAAATAATTGATCACTCAAAGATAACAATTAAGTTATAATAATTATAAAAAAACGTACATTCAATTATAATATGAAAGAAAGAAATTACCTCATTCTTGGATATCTTCCTTGAAATAAGCCTTTCTACTTCAAATGTCTCCGCAAAAGTTGCTCTTTTAATTTGAGCTTTCTCTATTGGCAAAGCTTCACCAAAATGTAGTTTTTTCCAGTCTATATCTTTCTTTGGTCGTAACGAGCGTTCTGATGCCATCATAAGTTAAAAATTAGTTGATACAGGTATCATGCAGGTAGTCTCGAAAAACATCGTAAAACAGTAGTGAATATGGAAGTTTATTGCCAAGACTGGACATGTAAATTGTCAAAAGTATAAAAAAACAGCTGGATACAGGAACTTGTCGCAATCTCGGTCATATAAATCTTTCATAATTCCATTTAACAACAACCCTTATAATTTATAAAGTTATTTCGGTTGTTTCCATATGATTTATTAGTGAACATGTTTAAGTATCAAAATTGTTTAATAACGGCCGGCCGCCTTATTATTTTAAAACACTTTTTCAAAGATATAGAAATTTAGATGGGATTTCAAATTTTTTACATATCCTTCACGAAAAACATCCAAAAGTCTCAGTTAATGTATAGGTGAAAGATTTTGTATTATCAAAAATGAAGAAAACTGACAGTTGGACAAAAACATTATTTTAAATTAAAAGTTTCACTTCTTTTACTTATTATAACTGAATTTTTGAATTAATGATGTAAAACATTTTATAAATGTAAAAATATTTTATGTACAAATAGGTTTAACTTTGTTTTGTGACCTGTGAGCGATTTACTTGGTAGGACCATGGATGTATTATATCAATATAATAACTCCATGATTGGACTTAGAACTTTTCTCGCAATCTTCAAACAATGACCACAACTCCAGTTTTTGGATAAAAAAGGCCCCGATTCATAATTTTTTTTAAAATACCAAATTTATACCATTGGAAAGATAATAAAGCAGAGAATATATATTTATGCCAATGAATTTATTTCTAAAAATATTGAAATATGTATTCATATATGAAAACTCCTTTGACCACGTTTTTGGTTTTGAGTTGTATGAAGTAATAGGGAATGAACCACTTTTTTAAAAATGAAAAAGGCCGTAACTTCTGCAAACCCGATTCAATTATAAAATATGTCATTAGAAAGCTAAGAAAATGTATTTTCTAATGTGATGCCAATGAAAAATATATTTATTTTTGTTTACTGTCAGCTAACCAAAATTCAATATTTCCTTTAATAATCTATAGTAAATTTATCGATATCGATTGCTATCAAATTTAGCGCATGCGCACTGCGGGTGCTGATAATAGTTGCGTATGAGGTCTTTTAATATAAAACATAATTATAGAAAATGAAGATATTTAAATTTCTTTCTGAAAAATGAAAAGTTTCAGACCTTAATGTAAAATAACTTGTAAACAGGGCCTAAAATCTAAAATTTTATAAACGGTAACATACCGATCAAGTATCCCATGTATTCAGTTTTTTGTTGAAGAATTTAATTTTGGACCCAGATTTGCACCAATTTGAAAACCAGTTCCAAAATCAAAAATCTTAATACACATACAGATTCAGCTGATCAAAAGAACCACAAGAGTTTTATTTTAGCGAAACTAAAAAAGTTTAATTTTGGACCCTTTAGACCTCATTATAGACCGATATGAAGGCGGGGATGATATTAAACAAAGTTTAGTTTAAACAATATTTATTCAGATAATTCATCATAATACGATATTATACAAAGGAAATAATATTCAGGATTCAGAAACAAGCAATTTGCTTTTACAAATCTGTCTCCTTTACAAAAATAATAATAATATAATAAATAATAAAAAAAAAAAAAAAAAAAAAAAAATTAAAAATAAACATGAATTATTGTAATGTATACAGTGTGAAATGCTTTGGTTCCTATTGAGTGATGAAGCATTAACATCAAGGGTTAAAACGTTTACTTTTAATAATATATTTCTGCGCCAAACTAAATAAAATACTATTTTGCTCATCTGAGAGTACCGTTGATCCAAAAAGCAAAATTTTTGTGTTAACTTGGACAGGAAGAACTGAAACAGAATCTAATAGTTCTTGTCTTAAATTAGTATATATAGGACAAGATCACAGGAAGTGAGAATTTGTTTCTACATCACCACAACGACAATTTGGAGAGTCTACTAAGTTACGAAGGAAAAGGTGAGAATTCAATGAGCTTGAATCCATTCTTAAGCGAGCATGAAGAATTTGACCAAAACGATGTCCTATATAAAAAAAACGCTGGGGTCTTACTATTTTGGGTACTAATTTGTTTTTTGAATAATGATAGAGATTCACATTTTCTTATGTTTAAGTTAAGCGTGTTCCATAGTTTTGTTGTTGCAGGGATGAAATATTCAGAATATAAACGGGTCCGTGTGTTGACTTGTGAAATATTATTTCTCTGTCTTGTATTATGATCATGTCTACTGCCTACTGAATCAGGCAGTAAGTCTCTTAAATACTCTGGAGTTTTATATTCAAAATTTAGTGATAATGAGTTAGTCTGTGATTGCGTCGTCTTTCAGATAATTTTTCCCATCGAGTTTCAACATATAAATTGTTTATACTGGTAAGTTAAGTACCCCCCGTGACGATACGCGCTGCGTCAAGCTGAATACTTTCAAGTTTAGCAATCAAATTCTGATTTTGAGAGTCCCAAACGACATCGGCATATTCAAGAATTGGGCGAACAAATGATATGTAAATTTTTTCAAGTGAAAATCTATCAAGAACATTTTTCATTTTTCTCATTATATTTATTCTTTTGTAAGATTTAGAAACTATATATTCAATATGGTCGTTCCAGGATCCGTTGTTAGAAAAAAAAGACACCTAAATGTTTGTGTTTACTTACTGTTTGTAACTCTTGGGTGTTCATATTAAATGGAGGATGAAAGGGTCTTTTTTTATTTTTTTAAATTATCATACTTTCAGTTTTTTGGGCATTAAAATTCACAAGCCATTTTTTGACCAATTATAAATCTTATCTAGATCGTCATTTAAAATTTTAGCTGTTTCTGCTGGATTGTCAACCATAATATATAACGAAGTGTCATCTGCGAATAGCTTAATTTGAGCTTGAATGTCTTCTACAATATCGTTTATAAATATCAAAAAAAGGAGAGGGCCTAGAATGGACCCTTGTGGGACGCCTGCCTTTACAGGTAACCATTCAGAACTTGAACCGTTAATAACCACCCGCTGGACTCTATTTGTAAGATAATTTTCAAACCACCTTAGTAAAGAACCCGATATGCCCGCTTGTTGAAGTTTAAATAGCAGTCCCTTATGCCAGATTCTCGATCAAACGCTTTACTTATATCACAGAATACTACCCTCATTTCTTTACCGCTAGCTAAAGCCTTACCAAAATTATTCGAAATGTTAATTAATTGATTAAGGTTTATGTACCCTTCTGTAGCCATTTTTGTACTAATTTTTCAAACCTCAATTGTATCAAAACTACAGATATAATGAATAATAGAGATAGGCCATTTAGTACATATTCCAAGGGGAAACTTGGTGCAAAGCATTATGTTTTACTGTTCTATTGCATTTGATAGAAAAAGAGGATTAAGTGGCAAATAGATCAAGATTTTTATAGAAAATCCACAGCCTTTAATACAGAGATTTTTGTTATAAAATTTGAAACATCAATTACTCACTTGATTTTCTATGATGTGCTAGTGTTTATTTTTTACAAAAAGTTCTAAGCAACCTGTAAATTCCAAAACACCTCGTGCTGAGTCACTAAAGTCGAGCGCACCCTAAAAGGTGTACTTGATTTTGGCCATATTTATATTTGTTTTAACCAATAACTACATTTATAAACTTGTTTTAAGGAAATCAATGCTAGCACTGCATGCAATAATCCTATATCTATCAGTCATCAAATTGCCAATTATGAGAGTACAAGGATAAAGGCTGTGGATTTTCTATAAAAATCTTGATTTATTTACCACAAAGTCCTCTTTTTCTATTAAATGCAATTGAACAGTAAAAAATAATGCTTTGCATCAAATTTCCCCTTTGAATATGTACAAAATGGCCTATCTATATTATTCATTATATCTGTAGTTTTGATACAATTGAAGTTTGAAAAGTTCGTACAAAAATGGCTACAGAAGGGTACATAAACCTTAACTGCTGAAACCACCCTGTGTAAAGCCCGACTGATTTTTCGTTAAAATATTATTGCGCATAAAGTGATTGTAAACATGTTTATATACACATCGTTCTATACACTTTGATATTACGCTCAACAAGGAAATAGGTCTATAGTTTTTAACGTCATTCGGTTTATAATTTTTATAAGCTGGGGTAACATTTGCTCTTTTCCATTGATCTGGAAAAGTAGACGTACTTAACGATAAGTTAAATAGTTTACATAGTGGATACTTTAAAACAGAAGATGCTTCTTTTAACAATTTGGGACTTATGAGGTCTGGGCCAGAAGCTTTTGTGGGATTAACAATTTTCAATATATCTTCAACTTCAGTAACAGTAAGTTCTATATATCTAATGTCATCACTAATATTATGAAGTTCTTCAGGTAACACTGCACTTGAATCATCAATATTTTACTGGGAAGAAAAAAATCGATTAAATTCATTTGCTTTTTCGATTTCATCAAATATTAAGTTGTTATTAACCATTAATGGAGGTACACTTGCGTCGTTTGTTTTTAATCCGGATATTTGTTTAACCGTTTTCCACCAGTAAGTAGTGGACGGGTAACTGTTCATAATTTTTTTAATTAAATTGTTGTTATAATCATCCTTCGATTTTCTTATTAAACTGGTAACTTCATTTCGTATTTTCTTAAATTTTGACCACTCCGATGGGTTATTATATTTTTTAGCCTTTCTGTGGATTCTATTTTTTTCCTTATCTTTTTGTTAACATCATTTGTTAGCCATGGAGGTTCATTTTTACGAACAGTTATTATTTTATTTGGAATACATTTTTCAGCAGCTTCTATGATAGTTTTTGTTATATCGGTTGTAAATTGTTCAACGTTAGTTATGTTAATTACGGAATCCCAATATTTTTCAGATAAAATGTTACGATATCTGTCATAGTCTCCTCGATCATTTAGCCAAATTTTCCGCTTAAATGTTTTTTTACGACATTTTGGAAAGTTCAAAAAACTAATTATAGGACAGTAAAAACGTATTTGGTCTAATAAAGGTGGCCCGACTCCACTGTAATTGATTATGTGAGCATCGTTTGTTATAAAAAGATCTAACAACGATGACGACGATTCAGTAAAATGAGTAGGTTCATCTATCATTTGAGTAAGACTAAATTGGCTTAACAAGGGTGTAATTTTTGAATTAATAGGGGCTAGTTGGTTATCGTTAAAATCGCCTGTGGCCATTATGTAATTAATAGTATTATCATTAGACGCCATATCAAGAGAATATTCATTTTTTTTCCCAGATATCTGATCCACTATTAGGAGGTATATAAAAGGTTCCGAGCAAAGCCTTTTTATCTTTAAATTTAAATTCTAACCATATTACTTCCAAGCTTTCGCTTTCGAGGTCAATTCGACGTTGATCATGTATATCATTTTTTACATAAACAATTATCCCCCTCCAACCTTGTGTGGACCTCTGTCAAGACGGAAGGGGTGCTGGTAATTTAGGATTTCAATTGATTCGTCTGTATGATTATTGTTTAACCATGTTTCACTAAACGCTAAAATGTCGAAATCAGAATATTCAGCTTGAATCAGATCTATTTTCGGGGCTAGGCTTTGTACATTTAAGTGAAGAATTGAGACTGATTTTGAAAAAAGTTCACCGAAATCCGACATGTCAATTGAGTTAATTGAACTTTGAGAAGAATCGATATCGTCACTTGGACCTGGATTTACCTCTATTCCTGCTAGGAAAATTTGAATAGCAAATAGTAAAAATAAAATAATAAACTAAGATTAACATTTACACTTGTTGTTTTTTGTACATTTGAGTCTACAAGTTTCATCTCTGAGGGCTTAAGGCACACGCCTAGTTGATGCGACAACGTGAAGATTAAAATTGATAACACCAGTGCCTGTGAGACACTTTTACAAGCGAGAAATAAGTTGATACAGATAAAATCAATATAATTTAGTCTTTGTTTGATGTTTTTGCCTGGTGAGTATTGACCAACTCTCATACGATATAACTCGATTCCTACCCCCATGACTTATGTTACATATGGATGAAACTGGTCAAACTGAGCGCAGCCATATACAAAGTTAAATAAACCATAGCATTTCATCTGTTTTGTGAAAAAAGTGTAAGTAAAAAATATGAAAAAATGTTAGAACAAAAATTGAATAACAATGTGTTGTATGCCTGAAGCAAAAGAAAAAGTATGCACATGTACATGGATTTAACAAGTAGTTTGGAGGAATGAGTATACACATGTATAAATGATTGGTGAATGATACAACTTTATCTATACGTAGTAATTCAGAACAACTGTTAATACCAGCCGTGTCAAATTATCTCGATTTAATTTTGATTGCCTAATTGATTATTTAATCGCTGAATTGACAAGGTCTGTCTATACAATTTACAATTGATAGTAATCATACACGTTTTAAGCAGTGCAATTCACTGTACGTGTCGTTTAAAGTTTGCTTGTATTGTACGATAAAATTTACAAATTGAAATTAATATCTTTTTTTAAAAGTTGTTTTATGAGTTTGAAGTTAGCCATGAAAATTTTCTTACCATGGAATTTAACATCATGTAAAAACAACCGTTAGTTTTACCATTTTCACGCATGAGTAATTAATTTTACTATGACTTTGTGTTTGAAAATCAATACGTTAAAATTTGTCACGTGACAAATCAGCGATCAAGGTAAGTATTCCCGTGTAATTTACAGGAATGCGGATGAATTACAAAATTAGATGTATTATATACAAAAATTGTGTAGCATATAATTATAGTAAAATAAACAAATACATAAACAAGAGAAACAACAAAAAAAAAGAACCAACAGTCAATTGCAGACTATTTGACATCACTATATTTAGTCAGAATACAGTTGTTTTGCGAAATTCGGAAACAAAGACTGCCAATAGTCTAAAAAAATGTAGAAATATGTACATAACAAAAATATATATATATATATATATATGCTGTTTTATTCAAAGTTAAGTCATGACATTTTCACACTCGTGTTTTCAGCTGATGCAGATGCTCTCTCTGATAATTCCTTCGCTCATGCTTCCGCATATGTTATGAGTTGTGGTCGTGTGTACTCGCGTCTGTTTTGTTTGTTGTTGTAGTCTAGCCTATCAAGGAAGTCCATAGAACCTGGACAGCAGTGTATCGACACAAAACGTAGGGACGCTGGCATTGTGTTAACAACATGGACTTGCATTTGATTGTCCTTTACATAACTTTTCCCATCAACTGTCCACGTGTCTCTTAGATGACGCTCAATACTGAGCTGTCTGACTTTGTATGCAATGGCGTTCCTCGGCTTGGGCAGGTCCTCATTACTTGTATTGTGTTTTCCCTTTTAGGAATTTTCGGCATCTAAGGATCCTCTTTTTAACATTATGATCCTTAATCTTGACAATTATTTGTCTAGGAGACTGAAACTTGTTGTTAACTCGGCCGTCTTTATTGCCTTCCCTTGTGCGTGGTTTACCAATTCTATAAGATCGAATGATGTCTTCGGGTGTTAGATCTTCATCGATGGTTTTGATAAGTTCTTTCACTAACTCGTTTGTTTGAATGGAAGATTCATCTATTCCATCGTCAGGAATGCCGTTGATACGAATTAGGTCCCGTCGACTGTATTGTTCTAACGCATCCATGTCATCACGCAGCGATTGGTTTTCTTTATTAAGCCTCTCGATTTCAAATTTGTACTGGTCTATTGTGGCTTTAATTAAGTTTAATTTTGGACCTTTAGACCTCACGTTTAGACCAATTTAAACACGGGGCATTGAATCCAAAACAGTTAGATGCAGCATTTTAAAGAACCGACGGAATTAAATCCTATTGAAAATGGTCAAGAAATAAACAACAAACAACGTCTTATGATAATACGGACGCAGAATATATTCCAGTCGCTTAAAAAGTGTTCTGATCTTTGAATACAAAAATCATTAAGTTTAGTCTTTAATGATATACAACAAAATAACTAAACCATTTTATTGTGGGTACTTATAAAATCTTTAGTAATCTAAATTAAATATAACATGTCAAACTATATTTATATAACTTAAAATTAAAAATCTTATATAGAATTATGTGAGGGATTTAGAGAAGAATTTTACTTTCTACTTATTTGGGAGAGATTAAGCTAGCTATTCAACCAGGTTGAACCCATCATTTTCTTCTGAAAATGTCTCTACCCAAGTCGGAATCGCTTTTTTTCTATTCGTTCCTCTGCTTTTAAAGCTTGCTAAAACAGTATGACATTCGTTTTAAGTTCCGTTGTTCCGTTATATAGACACAATTTAGTCAGCAATTTGAACATAAATGTTAGGTTAATGTGTCAGTAATTGGGATCCAGCATCACAGGCATAAGATTAACTAAAAATTATAAATGAATATAACAAAGACGACAACAAAACCTGTGTTTGTAGTTGATAGTACATACAGAATAGCTTCCACTTTCTCGATAAAATACAAATTAAGTTAAATATAAATACAAGGGCAAAGAAAATAAAACCTCCACTGCAAAATCCTTTTTTTATATGGATTGCACCTCTGGATGCACCTGCATAAGTAACATTATAAGTCCAAGATCCCGATAGCTGGATTTGTAAATACCAAGGGCCGTCAAAAGTCATACAACAAAAAGGAACATATTAGCAAAGAGACAACTGTAGGGAAACCTGTAAATTATATAAAATGATATATATTAGCTATAACACAAAACACGAATACACCTATCCACAAGACACATGAAGCTAGTTAGAAATACGCTTAAATGTTGGTCATAAAGATAATGTTATCAAGCAACTAATGTTAAATAAACATAATGAAACCGTGATATTGACCTTTTGTAGATTGTCTACCTTAAGTAAATACTGATCACGCGGTGTGTCTATGGATTATGTTACGTATTTTAACAATACACGTTTATCAAATACCTTGTACTGACTTTGCTTATCATGTTAACCGAATATATTAGTTGCTATATTGCGTATCTCTACGTTTGCTTATTTAAACTCACAAGTAGTATCGATTTATTACTAGGATGACCTGAATTATTATCAGGTAGATGTCAATTCTGGTTCAGTATCAAACTATTTTTTTTTAGGTAAATCAAAACAGTTTTAAAACGATGTAGGTCCATTATATTTGAACATTATTTTCAAGTTATTTTTATTCGATTTGAATTTAAAATTAACAGTTACAACGAAACGTCTTTGAGAAATTTGATTTTCCTATCTTTTCGAAAAAGCGTTTTACCGCGCGTTATTTCATTAACGTTACTAATGTAACTGTATACGATACTCGGAAACAAATAAACGTATTTACACTTTTGGTATTTAGCTGAATTTTGTCTCCAAATGACCGTAGATCGCCTCCGAATAACCTTTTGACGTCAAGCAACAATCACTTTTTTATTGTGACGTCAATTTTTTTGAATTGTTATGTCAAAGTTTACAGGAACCTGTGTGATTATACGTAATGGCGGATATATTTGCATACAAGTGTAAATACGTCTATACTTGTTTGACACAATATGATGTTTTAATTTAACACTTCTCTTATTATTTCATTGGTTCATTTCATTTGCTTATAAAGTACTGTTTTACTAGTTAATACCAATAATTTTTTTTATTAAATAGAAAATGGACAATGCAGAATCCTATCATATATAGAACAATTATAAAAATCACACGACATGAAATCTAGCTTATTTTGTTTGCTGGTCATTAAAGGTCATCTTAATATACAAAGTCACATGGTATAAATACACAAACATTACACGTACATGTATGTTTTTTTTTATTTAGATTGATGGCCTTAACACTACCTAAACTTACTCCATTAGGAAATCAACACTTCAAAAACAATTAACATAGAGACCTAATGGAAACTTTTTAAATTATTGACTATAAATTATAAAATTATTAGTCAGAGTTCGTATATATCATATATTTACAAACATCGAGGAAAAAGGTAAATAATGCTATCCTCGAAGTGCCAAAGCGTGTATCTTATTTAAAAAAGTCACCAAGTAAATATTTCGTAATAACAAGTTTTACATGTATCTAAAGAGGTCACTTGAAATTACATAATTTATATTCAGTGTTCATATCAAACTGGCCCAATATTCATGTACATATATTTGCAGTGTTGGGTGTTTTTTTTTTCTTCCAATCAACTTTACATTAACTAAAAAACGTTAATATCACTTATATAAGGTAAACAGTAGAAAACCGATGTTCGAAAGTCATAAATTTCATATCTGGGGTAATCATCTGAAAATTCCCAGTAGCAGGATTATTTGTTCCAGACTATATTCCAACAATTTTCACCGCGCCCGGCTATATCGTTCGCATATCTCCGGGCGACGATCAGTTCTGACTCACTAGAATTGTATGTTACGGTTATTTTCAGTAACTTGAGAAGGCCTTTATTTATCCATCTAGAAATAAATCTGAACATAGTGAGGTACAAATGAGTATATACAATGTAATAAATCATACTTACAGTTCTGGGCAGTCCGTTAGAGAAACGTCTTGTTGCCCTTGGTTTGAAGTAAGAGATCAATGATCACAGGAAGTGCAGATATGAAGTGAAAACGAGACAACAATAAAAGTACTGAAATACTGTTGACTCACCGATTGAGATTGATACGCAAGGTATGTATTTAATAGCGCCATTTCAAATCAAATAAACACAAAACTCTCATAGCAAAATGTTCATATTGATTGTAAAATGTTGAAGAGTATAATGTCCCTGCGTTGAACATGTGTCTTCATTGTTGTGATTGTACACTTATCTTGTATTTGTGTGCACCTTTCCTAAATCAGGCACTTGATGTTAATTAAATGTCGTTTGATAATGTGGTTCATACGTGGTTCTCATTTCTCTTTTTGTAATAACGATTTAACTGTTGGGTTTCCCGTTCCAATGGTTATACGCTAGTCATAATGTGGGGTCCTTTATAGCTTAATGTCCGGTGTATACCACGACTCCATGTTGGACACCATACTTTGACTTATACTGGTTTTGTATTTATAAATTGTGTCTTGGAAGAAGAGTTTTATCATTGGCACTCATACCATATCTTAATATATTTAATTAAGGAACGTTTTACCACACGACTATTTATTGTCCTCCGCCCCCGAAACCTTGTCTTCATTTCTAACTGTCTTATTCAGAGTCTAAGGGCTTAGAAAACTATATATAACAATTAATACGTCATGTAACTAAATACTTAATATTTACTTGATTTTGCCATATTTGTCGATGTATTTAGATTAGAAGATTAAGATGTATCAATGGTTATACTATTTGTTAATGTCTAAGGGGTACAGAATTATCATGCATCAACGGTTTTTATATTTGGTGATGTCTTAGGGGTACAAAATTATCATGCATCAACGGTTTTTATATTTGTTAATGTCTAAGGGGTACAGAATTTATATGCATCAACGGTTTTTATATTTGGTGATGTCTTAGGGATACAGAATTATCATGCATCAACGGTTTTTATATTTGGTGATGTCTTAGGGGTACAGAATTATCATGCATCGACGGTTTTTGTATTTGGTGATGTCTTAGGGGTACAGAATTATCATACATCAACGGTTTTTATATTTGGTGATGTCTTAGGGGTACAGAATTATCATGCATCAACGGTTTTTGTATTTGGTGAAGTCTTAGGGGTACAGAATTATCATGCATCAACGGTTTTTATATTTGGTGATGTCTTAGGGGTACAAAATTATCATGCATCGACGGTTTTTATATTTGGTGATGTCTTAGGGGTACAAAATTTTCATGCATCAACGTTTTTTGTTGATGGTGATGTCTTAGGGGTACAGAATTATCATGCATCAATGGTTTTTGTTGATGGTGATGTCTTAGGGGTACAGAATTATCATGTATCAACGGTTTTTGTATTTGGTGATGTCTTAGGGGTACAGAATTATCATGCATCGACGGTTTTTTGTATTTGGTGATGTCTTAGGGGTACAGAATTATCATGCATCGACGGTTTTTGTATTTGGTGATGTCTTAGGGGTACAGAATTATCATGCATCAACGTTTTTTGTTGATGGTGATATCTTAGGGGTACAGAATTATCATGCATCAACGGTTTTTGTATTTGGTGATGTCTTAGGGGTACAGAATTATCATGCATCGACGGTTTTTGTATTTGGTGATGTCTTAGGGGTACAGAATTATCATGCATCGACGGTTTTTGTATTTGGTGATGTCTTAGGGGTACAGAATTATCATGCATCAACGGTTTTTGTATTTGGTGATGTCTTAGGGGTACAGAATTATCATGCATCGACGGTTTTTGTATTTGGTGATGTCTTAGGGGTACAGAATTATCATGCATCAACGTTTTTTGTATTTGGTGATGTCTAAGGGGTACAGAATTATCATGCATCGACGGTTTTTGTATTTGGTGATGTCTTAGGGGTACAGAATTATCATGCATCGACGGTTTTTGTATTTGGTGATGTCTTAGGGGTACAGAATTATCATGCATCAACGGTTTTTGTATTTGGTGATGTCTTAGGGGTACAGAATTATCATGCATCGACGGTTTTTGTATTTAGTGATGTCTTAGGGGTACAGAATTATCATGCATCAACGTTTTTTGTTGATGGTGATGTCTTAGGGGTACAGAATTATCATGCATCAACGGTTTTTGTATTTGGTGATGTATTAGGGATACAGAATTATCATGCTTCAACGGTTTTTGTATTTGGTAATGTCTTAGGGGTACAGAATTAACATGCATCAACGGTTTTTGTATTTGGTGATGTCTTAGGGGTACAGAATTATTATGTTTCAACTTTTTTTGTATTTGGTGATGTATTAAGGGTACAGAATTATCATGCTTCAACGTTTTTTGTATTTGGTAATATCCTAGGGGTACAGAATGATCATGCATCAACAGTTTTTGTATTGGTGATGTCTTAAGATTAGAAGAGTATTATGCATCAACGGTTTAAGTATTTGGTGATGTCTGTAGATTATAAATTAAACATGTAGTAATGGTTTTTGTATTTGGTGATGTCTTAGGGGTACATACTTAACCTACATCAACGGTTTTTGTATTTGGTGAGGTCTAAGGGGTACAGAATTGACATGCATCAACGGAATTTTTCTGACATATTTTCTTCAATGAAATCCTCCAGTTGTTCATTTTATTATGATTTTAAAAATCATCATATTATTCATTTCATTTATTTATTTGTTTAACAATCAATTGTATGATCCTTCATATGTTCAGTCTTTTTTTTTTAAATCGTTCTTAATTTCTTATTTTCAGTAACTTGAAAAGGCCTTTATTTATCTATCTTGAAATAAATCTGAACATAGTGAGGTACAAATGAGTATATACAACGTAATAAATCAAACGTACAGTTCTGGACAGTCCGTTAGAAAAAACGTCTTGTTGCCCTTGGTTTGAAGTAAGAGATCAATGATCACAGGAAGCGCAGATATGAAGTGAAAACGAGACAACAATAAAAGTACTGAAATACTGTTCACTCACCGATTGAGATCGATTCGCAAGGTATATTTTTAATAGCGCCATTTCAAATCAATTGAACAAAAAACTCTTATAGCAAAATGTCCTAATTGATTGTAAAATGTTAAAGAGTATAATTTCACTGCATTTAACATGTTGTGATTGTACACTAATGTTGCATTTGTTTGTGCCGCCTGTCTTGCGTCAGGCACTTGATGTTTAGTAAATGTCGTTTATTGATGTGGTTCATACGTGTTTTTTTTATTTCTCTTGTTTTTATAAAGATTGAACTGTTAGATTTTCCGTTCGAATGGTTAAATAATAGTCATATTATGGGGTCCTTAATAGCTTACTGTTCGGTGAAAGCTACGGCTCCGTGTTGAAAACCATACTTTGACTTATACTGTTTTTTTCTTTTATAAATTATGAATTGGAAGGATAGGTGATAAAAATTTTAGATTATTTTTTATCGGCATTTGCACTGCGCTTTGCTACTTAAAGGACATGGCTGGTGATTGGCAATTCCTCTGATTCACTAACGGGTGTAATGATACCTTGTCGTAGTACATGTAGTAAATCGTCCAATTGTTCCCGTAATATTTCACGCTTATACGGTGGTAACCTATATGGGTTCTGATTTTTCGATACTGCATTTGGTTTGAGATTTATTTAATGTTCAATAAGAGATGTAAATCCAAGGTCTGGATTATCTTTCGTGACAAACAAATCTCGATTCTATTAGAGACATAGCTGTAGTTGTAGCAGTTGTGTTTCATTCAAATCTTCGGATAAATGAAACATGTGAAATTCCTTGCAAAATTCGGTAACCATGTTCACATTCAAATCTTCTGATTTGCTCGGGTTGAAAGGAACGTCCTGTCCTTCAACAATCCCAATGCATCCAGCTACAAGTTCTATATTTTGTACTTTAAAACTTTCTGTATTGTAACTCATCCTAACATATGAATTATCATTTGATAATACAGTAAATTCTGCAATATTTTTCCTTTGGGCAGTGTAATACGAACGTTACTAGCGTTAAATATCTTTATAGGAACCCTGTGATAAGGTGGTACAACAACAAGCGATTTCACTATCAGA
Source organism: Mytilus galloprovincialis (assembly GCA_037788925.1). Taxonomy (NCBI): domain Eukaryota; kingdom Metazoa; phylum Mollusca; class Bivalvia; order Mytilida; family Mytilidae; genus Mytilus; species Mytilus galloprovincialis. The sequence continues at coordinate 76,475,566 of CM075339.1, read as the reverse complement.
AGTCCCTGATGTAACGCACATTGACTATTCGAGCATACCCCTTGTAACCCTACCATTACACAATTTGGCAGTTTGCCGTACGTCAAAAGCTCAGTGTTTTGCTCAATACAGATTTTCTTTGTAGTCTAGACATGTATGATTTTTACACCATTAGAAAACTCACTGTAGTCTAACAAATTTAAATATTCATAAACATTCAGTCCCCAAAATTAGTGGATGCAAAACAGTTAGGAGGATGTAAATATTAATAATTTGTTCCTGGTCATGAATTATAGCTTTTAGCTTCGCTGTTCCGAACACTTTACTCTTTTCGTTATTAGCTAGTCTATTTCAGGATCGGATAATTGTTCAAATGAAATTTTATGTTTATCAAAAATTGAATCAAAAAAGTTCTTTGAAATAACATTAATGGAGCTACGTATACCTGTATCTATAAGTGCAGCTACATTCATCTGATCAAAAACAACTTGCATACATAAAAACTGAGAGTTCGCAGTATTGTCGGTACTTACTACGGAAACCCTGGACGGCTGTGCCTGTCGACCAGGTTCATTTGTTTTCCCTGAACTATATTACTAATTGTATAACAAAAGGCTGTGGTGTGTCCAAACTGATGACATAGCTGACATTGAGTGTTCGGCTGTGACAAACCGGCCCTGTTCCAGTTACACACTCGTTTTAAATGACATAACCCTTTACATATTCTGCATTCAGCATTATTAAACCTAGACTGACGTGGAAGGGTATTATTTGGGGGCATTTCATTACGTGTATTTGAATGCTGACCAGTATTCATTTTAGAAACAGGATCTGTAAGCTACTTTATTTGCTCCTTCATTTCGCTTAGCTCGGTTGGTTTAACATGCTGATGTTGCGGTTTATGTTTTATTGCATTAACAACATCATTTTAGCTGCTTTTAAAGAACTTTGAATGTCAATTGGTTGGCCAGCACGGACAAAAAATGACATCTGATCTGGAAGCCCACTAATAAATTTAGCTATTACCTCATGATGTGGTTTTTGCAAAATTTGTGCTTTTTCTAGAATCTGACTATAATAGTCCTCGAGCGACTGACCGGGGGACAAAATCAAACTTTGAAATAATTCGCTTTCCATGACAACTGTGGCGCTATGTAAATCAGAATTTATGTATTTTTATTTCATCAAAACATAACATAAATATTTTGCCAAGACTGTTTTGACTCATCGCTTAAAGAATTGAACCATGTAAGTTCGGGTCCTTTCAGATGTAAGTGGAAAGCGATTCGGCGTTTATCCTGCTCGGCTAAGTCGTGAAGTAATGCATAAGATTCAAAATATGCTAAAACAACGCCTAGCACTATCCTGTGGTACCACGACAACCCTCACCAATACTATGCAATCCTACCTTGATGTATATGTTGATATTCACACTGTTTTATGCAAATAATGATCCAAGAATTTGTGGCGAGGCAGTCCTCCCTAAACAGATTTTTATATTTCGCTAACTTGATATTCAAAGCTAGAAGTGGCGAGGCAGTCCTCCAATTTATACACCAAACGGAATTCTGTCCACCTCCTACAAATTTCAGGAAAACGTAACAATGTCGGTAAACTAGTTTGTCATCTTTTAAAATCCTCCACCATATCGTGTACTTGGCTGGGGGACTATGGAATGCACAAGTAACAAGTGACGAATAAACTGTACTTTGTTTCAAATCAGTTTTTATTACATGATGACCATGCTACTGCATTGACAGACGATACTTAATGTAATCCTAATAGCTAAAACATGTTCGATCTTTTCCGAAAATAATATATGAATTGTGTGAGACAGTCCCAATACACAGAAGACCCAAAACATGAATATAACACATCTCTTTCTATTCATACCAACTTTTCTTTTCAGCCATCAAAAGAGGAGATGGAGACAGGCCTTTCACACAAATCTTCACCACACACACGTACCATTTTTGCCTCGTTTTCATATTCATTTAACATCAACTTGTTAACATGTGCATGTAGGAAATCACGGTTGCATATTTTTCATGAACTGTGTATAAATTCTTCCTGAAATTTGGTTTCAAGCCTCACAATACATGTAGCAATGTGATGCATGCATACATTCATTGCTAATCAACTGCCTGTAATTCAGGGGCTGTCTTTAGATGTTGTCTATCATATTCGTTTTTCGTTTATTGTTTATAAGTATGCTGTTTCCGGCGGCGGCGGCGGCGTCAACAATGTATTAGTTTGCGATTAGGTCTAGTACATGGTGAACCACTTGTGGTAGGTCATTGATGATTTGTATGCAGTTGTAATAGCATTGGAACATCTCATTACCATGGAGATTACTTGGCCCAGTCCCCTCAGTCAAGGTATATTTACTATGAAACTTTTCATAGTTTACATGTATTAGTTTGTGATTAGGTCAATTTAAGGGGAACCACTAGTGGTAGGTCAATGATATAAGATATGCAGTTGTATATCATTGGCATATCTCATTTCCATGGAGATTATTTGGCTTCGCCTCGTTGGTCATGGTATATAGACTTTGATTTTTGTTAAGTTAACATGCATTAGTTTATGATTAGGCCAGTTCAAGGGGCACCATTAGTGGTAGGCCAATGTTAATTGGTGTTTAGTTGTATATAAAATTAACACATCTCATTTTCATGGAGAATATTTGTTCCGTCCCCTAACTTATGGCCTATTTACCTTGTCACTTTTGCTAAGTTTACATGTACCAGTTTTTGTGATTATATCAGTTTAAGATTAACTGCTAATTTTAAGCCAATGATATTTGGTAAGCACATTTATTGGCATTTGCAAGTATCGTTAACCCTCCCCCTTTTTGATAATGGTTCATTGACTTTGATCTTTCACATAGTTTACAAGGTAATGTTTGTGTTTAGGTTTGTTTAAAAGGAAAGATTTAGAATAAGTCAATGGTATTTGGTATGCAATTATATTAGCATTGGCACATTTCGTTCCATGGAGATTGGTTTGCCATGTACCTTCAGTCATGGTTCATCGACTTTGAATATTTGCATAACATTCATGTTAAAGTATTGCTACTTTAATTTCAACATTTGCATTATCGAAATTACAAAAAGGTGAGACATTTCTGTATTTAACTAGAGCAGGACTTCAGTGTATCTCTTGAATCTTGACTTGCTTGGGACTTTTATAGCTTATTGTATGTGGGTTTTGTTCATTGTAGAAGGTTGTATGATAACCTATCATTGTTAACATCCTCTTCTTTTAGTCTCTGATGAATAATTGTCTAATTGATACTATATCACATCCCCTTACTTTCATATTTTCTGCATTTATAGGGTAAAAAATCCAGGCTGAATGTATGGTTTGATTGATTATTGATCAGGGATACGACACAATATCCCCTGTGAACAAAGACAGAGATCAGTATGGCCATTTATGTAGAAATTAAGGTACTATAATAAAAATGGTTCTTGTTACATTTGTATGCTCATACCCCGAATAGCATTATGTGTTTATAGCTACCCAAACATTTGAAGAGCTATATGATCAAAAGGACCTAGAAAAATAACCAATTCCATTTAAAATCAAATTAGTCTGATGGAGTTGGAACCTGAGTTTTGTCTTGCCTTTGACAAGAGTCGCTGAGTGCAAGACATAGAGAATACAACCCGATGGCGGTTTCAGTGGCATAATTTATGTGTATTTTGCCTTACATTTCAAAGGCTAGTAGACCCTGAGGTTTCATACTTTGTACCGGTATACAGATTACATGCTAAGAAGCTTCTGTCTGTCATATGCCTGTTGTCCTTGACTTCATTGTCATGGTTAAGCAACTGCTTGAAAAAAAGAGCAGTTTTTTTGTTTTATGAATTTCTCACTAATTAAGAGCAATACAATAACTATATTTGGTATATATATATAGATTCCTTGCAATGTCTACATGTCAGACAGTGTTCACCTGACCTTTACCTTATTTCAGGGATAAGTGTTTAAGGTTAAAGTTGCATAACTAGGTTCATTTCTCAAAGCAGTATGTCAACTAAATTTGGTGTATAGAATGATGTATGGTAAACATTTAAAAATAACCATAAAATGGTATATTATTACCAATGAGACAACTCTCCACAAGAGACCAAATGACACAGACGTTAACAACAATAGGTCACCGTACGGCCTTCAGCAATGAGCAAAGTCCATACCAATAGGTCAGGTATAACAGGCCACGAAATGACAAATGTAAAACTAATGGCCTGAATTATGTACAAAATAATGAACTGAAAACAAATATGATATCTACATGTAGCATCAAACGACAACAACAGTAGAACAGGCTCCTGACTTGGGACATAATACAGAATATGGTGGGGTTAAACATGTTAGCGGGGCCCAACCCTCACCTTAACCTGAGAAAGTGGTGTAACAGTACAACATATGAACAAACTATAAAAATCAGTTGAAAAGGGCTGAACTCATCAGATAGATAGAAAGCGCAAAAACAAGTAAAATTTAGCAGGACACAATTATTTAATAAATGAGTGAATCAAAAGATTCAAGAAAGTAGTTATTTAAAGTAAAACAACATTAAAAAAAACCAAAACAACTCCGACGAAATCTATAAACAGAAAGTCCTTAATCTAACTGCAAAATCAAACAAATGGATAACAAATTTCGAATTGGTTCAGCTAGGCATTTTCTTATGCAGAAAATGGTGGATTGGACCTGGTTTTATGGTTAGCCAAACCTCTCACTTGTATGACAGTCGCAGAAAATTGCACATAGTAACGAAAAAAATATTCCGAACCTTTTCACTAATAAATTACGATCTCTTATATATGGAGAAAGAATCTAACTAACAAAAACTAACAATTTCCAGGATTTTATTGTGAGCCCGTGCATGTATAGCGACACATGTCACCATCCTTATATTTGTTTTAGATAAGTTGCTTCGAGGTTGACCGCTAGCATGGCATAGAATTTGGCAGAAAAAGGATGACATATTACTTAATATAGAGTAACGTTTTTTTAATCCCCCTGTCTGGTTTCGTAAATTTCCTATTAATTCTAACTGATTTAGTTTTATTTTCAACTAACAGGGTGAAGTCTGAGATTCAGCTTTCAAAATTTCATTGGGTGAACAGTGATTTTCAAGTACAATTTGAATTGATTGATTTGAGGTTGTAAAATGTCCGGTGGCAAATATTTCAGGCATGTTCAGGACCATACAATACAATTTGAAATTGCTGTGTCTAAAAAAATACACATTTCTAGATCTAATGCAGCCATAAAAAAGGTTACAAAAACATCCCATCAGTTGTAAAAGTGAAAGATAAAATAATACATGTTTTTAATGTAGTATACTCTCTGCATGATGTAAACGTTTGAGTAGTGTGCATAGTTGCAGACAAACCTTGCAAACTGTATTAAATGTAAGTTCAATTAACATTCTGTCTTTCGTGAAAAATGATATAATAAAAAAAATCTGAAAACATACATGCATCATCTATAGGTAAAACAATTGGTGCATTGTAAAAGTTCCACCTTGAAATTGTACACTGTAGAAGGAAGAAGTCAGACTCTGTGCTCTGAATATGCGCACTTTTGGTATATATATTTATATTAAAGATCATAGTGGAATATAGTTGGGAAATCTCAATTGATATCCAACTCAACAACAAAACACACCAATCCCTGTACACCCAAGTGTAAATTAACATGAACCAAAATGATATTAAAATGTTTCTGCATTTGAAGAAATATATCAAACAAACATGTCTCTTTTATTTTGTTTTGGCGTTCGGAGCGCTTTTCTTGGTTTACCTTCGACAATTATTAAAATAAGTAAACGATTATAATTATTCGTTTATTGTTGGCCACTGGGTTTATTTAATGAATTGTGTGATTGTAAATTTCAAGAAATAATTTTTGAAATACTGAATTGAAAGAAAAAATATGTAACAGGGTCTGAGAGATATAATTTTATTTCGTCTCAACGGATGCGCATTAAGTGTTGACATCTCAAAATGACAGGCCTTTGTTAACTTTTTCCTCGTGCCGATGTTGCTGTTCTGTCTAAACTGTATTTATAAGATTACAGTATCGGCAATCTATTTTTTACAAGCTTCCGGAACCATATTTTCTGTACAGTCCAATAATATTCCAAAACTGGTTTAACACACTTGGAACATATAGGAAAAATTATGTGCCAAAATAACCAAGTCCAAGGACAATTGTATTATTCTTCTTTGTTAATTCCATTCCAAAAATCATTTTCTGCCTGATTTTCAAACACTGCTTGTACTGTGTATTTTCAACAAATTATATCTTGCATTATTTTCCAAAAGAATTGTATTTTTCTATTTTGCAAGAAGCGTTTTTTTGGCAACCATTTTAAAACGAATTGGTTTCTTACGAAATTGCACAAAAAGTGTCACAAAAATTCCCCGTATTTTCACAAATTAACCTTTCTATAGTTTGGATTTACAGAGGGGTAGCAGCCGACTGCCGTACCAATAAATTTCGTTGGTACGGCATGCCGTACCTAGTTTTTTTATAATTTATTGAAAAAAAAAAGTTTTTGCACGGGATTAAAGAAAACAAGGTTTTTACAGGAAAAAACAAAGACAGAAAATCCCATTTATGAGTCATAGACTGTCACAATATAAACGGTATACATGTATTAATACTGTTTAATTTCTTCATCTATCGATATAATAATAAAAACTACACAATCCTTCCTCACAAATGTTTAATTTCTTCATCTATCAATATAATAATAAAATTAAAATTATCAATTTATTATATATGTTTTCTTGTCGCTAAATAGCTTCTTGTCGCTAAAATTATTCTTCTTGTCACTTCCTGACGCTTCTTGTCGCTTCTTGACGCTTCTTGACGCTTCTTGTCGCTAATTAGTGAGACCCGAAACAGATAAAGGGGTAAATTCAGTAAATAAATATACGTCATCAGGGACCGCCCATTTAGGGGAGAGCTTTCTGTATAACACTGAAGTTATATGCTCTTCTGATTGGCAGATAATGTTTGTAATAAATATTTTTTGGTAGATGGATCAAAACTAGAGTTGAAAAAAAAAAAATATATGCTGAATGTACTAATTTTTTCCCCTTCAGGGTTGAAAAGTAATGGGGGTCAGTATAGGAATTCAGTGCGAATCTACATTGTTTGTAAACATGGCCATGTGAATGCCCAAAAATGCTGCATGACCCTATGTTTTTATTGTTGCAAAAGATAGGGCTACATTTGTACTTTTATGAATGATATATGAAAGATTTTAATTTCTAAAGGTAAATCAGGTATAAATTTATTTCCACACATAGAATAGCATTAAAGTCAATGGGAGATTTTTTACTGAATTTACCCCTAAATGTGCCAATGACGTGATCTCGTATCTCGCGTTGCTTCATAAAACTCATGAATATTCATACTAATTGTGTACTCTACATATACAGGTCGAGAACTGTAGATTTCTTTACGTCAGAACTTATTTGCATAGTAATTTCCCAAACAGAAGGCCAATACGGCCTTGAAAAATTGACCAATCGACTCAATGAGCTACAATGCATTGTGGGCTAGCTACTACGAGTTTACTACAACCGGAAAACACGTGGAATTAGTGGAAGAACTGTCAACTAATATAGTGTCTTGGATTCTCAAAATATATGTTTTTGTTCTGCGAATGTGATTATTGTTAAATATATAACATAATCTTCAATTTGCATGCTCAGATTAAAAAAGTATTGTTTACGGGCTTCACTATGCGACTTTCTTTTTCGCCTTGTTAAAGTTATATGCATTGTACCTGTGCAATAATTTTACGACCTGAAACAGTGAAATTTCAGATGTCCACTATGAAATTTTGAACTCTTTTAAACCTGTATAATGTCATTCCAAACTCATTTCTGCCTAGAAAACTTTCATTGAAACACTTCTTTCTGTACTGGATGTGTAAAAATTTTATCAGGACCTGAACTGAAAGTAAGAACATATTAATATATATATGCCTCTATTATTGTTGTTGTTACCAATTATGTAAATCAATTGTATCTGATTTTATGCCCTTTATGGGCCCTGTAATTTGGGAAATAAAAATATTATTATTATTATTATTATATTCAGAATGCTAAAAATAAGTGTTATGAAAGCGGCAGGGCGGATCCAAACATTTTTAAAAGGGGGGGGTCCTAACCCAGGATAAAAAAGGGGTGGGGCTTCCAACTACATGTCCCCATTCAAATGCATTGATCGTTCAAAAAAAGGGGGTTCAACCCCCGAAACACCCCCTTGGATCCGCCACTGAGCGGGTACGGTATATAGATTAATACATTTTGTATAGCTTTATCCATCGATAAAGTTCTTTTGTATCTAATTTTATCACAAAATATACCTCAGAGGTTTTTTATCCTTCGGCTGCTGTCATGTTGACGTATGTGAAATATCTCAAATATTTAGCCTCTGGATCACAGTAGGTGCCATATTACCTATAATTTTTATTATAAAACGTGCTTTGTATGTAGAAATAAGAAGATGTGAGGTATGGGTGCCAAATGAGACATCTTTCAAAAAAGACATAATCTAGTAAAGTAAGTAGTCATAGATTCAATTCCGAAAAGTACGCTATAAACGACCCAAAAATTACTTGTGTAAAACAATAAAAAAAAAAAAAAAAAAAAAAAAAAGGAAAACAACGGCCCAATGTAATATATATAAGGAGAAGAAATCTGTCTAATAAATGAAAACGTTTATACATTTGTATATATCATGTATATAGGAGCCTGTTTTTCAGTGGTTGTCGTTTGTTTTTTGTGTTACTTATTCGTTTTTCGTTCATTTTTTCATATAGTTAAGGCCGTTAGTTTTCTCGTTTGAATTATTTTACATTGTCATATCGGGGTCTTTTATAGCTGACTATGCGGTATGGGCTTTGCTCATTGTTTAAGGCCGTGCGGTGACCTATAAATGTTAATTTCTGTGTCATTTTGGTCTCTTGTGGATAGTTGTCCCATTGGCAATCATACCACATCTTCTTTTTTTATATTAGATCCAACGCTGCAATTTTCACAAAACATATCAAATTTCCACCTCGTCGCACATACATATGGATAACAACATTACAGCTTATTTCCTGATGCTTGAAGGGCAAAACTTTGGTTAGCTTGATTGCTTTGTTTGAATATTGTACAATTGTAACGTGTAACCGGGCGATCAATGGATCCGTATCTGAATAAATCAGGATTTCAAGTGTTCAACTCAATTTTTCACCACAACCAGTTGTCCTATTCAAAACAATTAACACACCCTTAAATTGATTCACAACGAAAACTATATACACAGCACAATGCACATAAATCAAAATGCAAGGTGAAGTACCTCATTCACAATGCATAAACACACTGTATCATAACAGAATATATATACACAATGTCACTATGCAATCACTATGCAACATGTATCAGACCGATTTATTCACAATGTCACTAACAGATTATTATGCAACATGCAAACGGCCCTTTATTACACCATGTCACCAATAGATTACTTTGCAACATGCATCAAGTAAGTATCACACAAAACGTGTGAACACAAAATCACATATATACAACATATATTAACAATATCCAACAATTTGTAGTATCACCGTTTGAATGTTCAATAAACCTCAATAACACAGTGACACAATTACACTTGCAGAAATCCTTTAATACACAATGCATATACAATCATATAAACACAGCTGAACTCACGCACTAACTATCCCTTTGAGTTCCCACACAATGAATATTATCCAACTGGTAAGGTTTAACACAGTGCACTTTCACTAATACACTTCCACAATATTACAACTTGCAACACCGGCAAGTAAACACCTTGTATTCTCACTAATACAAATCTATGAAGTATTCACACTTCCACATAGTACAACTTGCAACACCAGCAAGTATACACCTTGTATTCTCATTAATACAATAACCACTTATATATATATATCAGATTCACTTTATACATTGTATCACAATCACTATTGCAATATCCACATATAAATCCGAACACTATTTATATATCCTTTGGAATCACTTAATTCACTCTACTTACCAGTTGGAAAATAATCCCTGATGTTATCACTTCAACGGTCCAAATATAACTGACAAAGTTTCTGATGATGATGATGATATATGGGTTTTTCTGTCCGGCTATCCTTTAAGGGTATTGCGGACTTTCTACTTATTGTCTGGTTCTGCTGACCGTCTAGCTTTTACTTTGCTTCTAGGAGTGTTATAAGGCGTATCTGGCCGTTCCAAGATCAAAAGAGCTGATGTAACTGCCTCTTGAGATGGCATCAATGGTGGCGATGTGTGAGGTGGTGTTGTCCGGAGCAACTCGGGATCGTCTAGGTCGAATCCCTCGTCATAGTCGATCCGGCATCGCTTGCCTCTGTCTTTGGTTGGCTGGAGGTAGTATTGGCGATGGCATGCCTTCCTGGGGTTGTACAGACTGATGACTCTGTCCGTCTTGATGCAAATGCCCTCAGGTTCCCCTTGATACTTTGTGGGTACTATCTCTCTGCTTCCATCTCGTGCTGTTGTGGCTTCTGTTTGTTTGTTCTGGTCTACCTTGGTGCTGTGTGGTGAGACCTCAGCCGATGTTGCAGCAGTGCTTTTGGCCTGCACCAACTGGTTGTAACGCTTGGCGTCCCTTCTCCTGGTGGATGGTGGCTTACTTTTCAGGGCCGGCTTGGCTTTACTGGAGTGTACCTCTGGTTCCTTAGCCTTTGTCTTGGTCCACGTCAGCTGTACTGACACCTGGTTCGAACTTGCGGAAAACTTCCAGGCAGGTTCTTTTCCAGTTAACTTCATGGCTGCTAGTAGTGCATTCAATTCATCTGGTATTTCCATTATGATTGTCCAAAAAGTTAGTGAGTTGTGTTCAGCTGTGTTCAGTACGAATACTTCAACGCGAAAAAAAAATTAAAAAAATCAAAAATCAAAAAAACAAACTCTGTCTTGAGCTGGTTTATATACTACGATATGGAACGGTCCATTATACTTGAAGGGGTGAAAATCAAGACTGTACCAATTTTAGGGGTGTTTTAAGTAATAGATGGTGCTCCAACTATGGAGAAACTTATATACATATACAAACACAATTAATAGGGAAAGACAACTGGTGATTCACATCAAAATAAATGAACTATGACCGATTTTCGTTACACAATCATATTAGGATAACAACCAATTAAATTCCAATATAAAATATACAAGTTAAACTATGCAGATATATATTGTTTAAAGATGTCAATCTTATTTTCAAAGCTTGAATAAACAACTATACCCACAAAGCAAGCAAGCCAACCAAAGTTTTACTTTGCAAGCATTAGGAAATCAGCTGTAATGATTTTATTCAGTTTGGCACTGTGAATGTCCTAGCCCGTTAAAAAACGAAAACAAAATGAAACTACAGTTGCTGACTTCACTACCTTCAAAACAAAGGGAACAGTTTGGAAGTCTCATATACTGAAATGTGACAAAAATAAATACATTTGTACATATAGATTTTGTTAACACTGCCATGTCTGTAAATATTTCTTCGCCTTTTACGAACACAAAATTCAAGGATAACACATTTGCCTTTAATTATCAATACGGAAATTGCTGTTCTCGTGAATATAAACAACGGCTGTTATCGACGGCTTAAGTTACACAAGTAAGATTGTCTCATGGGTAATTGTGTTTTTCGCTGTTGTTTCGTTGTTGTCTGGTGGACGAATACATGAAATCTCCGTGCCATCATCAAACATATTAACGGCTATATATCGGGTAATTCAAACCCTTTTTTCTTCGCATAGAAACAACTCTTCGTTAATCTGAGAATGGAAGGAATACTTTGTATCACGAACTTATAATGAGGATACACAAAATGAAAAACTAAGCGAAATTGTGAATATGTCGGATAAAAGCTCTACAGAGCTTATGTTGTATTGTTATATGTATAACCGACTTTAAATAAATCTTTATTATTATTATTATTATTATTATCCCGCATTGCACGAAAAAATGTGTTGTATTTCAGTAAATAACACGTGTTCTCGGTTGATTGTAAACACGTAGTAGTCCATCATGCATTGTTACTCATTGAGTGGATTGGTCAAAAACCTAGGTAAAAATAAATTGCGTCACATGTAAATAAACAATTACATGTGCGAGAACATAAGTATGCTAATTTATGCATTTCCATATAAGGTAGTGGTCCCGACCTGATATATGGATATATCTATTTTTCTTTTTTCTTTTTGGCCTGTTTGTTTTTTATCTATAATATGAGGAAGGCTCTACCTTAAATGCCAGCTTTATAAGTTAAACTATGTCCTATATATATATTGATTGATTGTTGGTTGCTTAACGTCCAGTGGCAAATATTTCATGCATGTTCAGGATGAATATCCTACATATAATTTTGTCTAAAATAAAATAGTAAGTTGAGATGGAAAATGTTAGGGAACCATCATTGCACTTCAAAAGGCAGGAGGGGGTATGGACCTATGCCTATGGTATTTTTCAAACAATTATGACGTCTTGAAAGGCTATTATATTTTTTTCGCATCGGAAGATAGGCGAGTGTTATATTTGAAAAAGACGTCTAGTTAAGGACTTTAATGCACCCACCTAACATACGGCTAATTTCTTTTTTAAATGAAAGAATAATGATTTAACTTAAGTTTGATTTTTGCCCGGTCGTCACAAAAGTTTAAAGTTTTATACCATCGAGCTTGCATCACTTAATCTGTTAATATTTGCTACAAAATTTGAAATCATAAAGTAAAGAGCAACTTTTTTCTGAACATGAAACAGCTTTTCTGACATTTTGACGATAAAAGATGACTTGACTGTACACAAGGAAGTATTCCTGTTAACAACTGTACTTGATTAGTTAACCGGACTTCATTTCTGCCCGAGAATTGCCGCCGAGAAAGCAACATAACAAATAAGCTCCAGCAAAAACTAAAAATACATTTTGGTCAATTTATAGTTACATGTATACAGCCTCAACAAGGCCAGTCAGTAGCTCTTTTAAGTTGTCTAATGTCTTAAAGACGGAAAACTAACCGTTTAAAATGACTGTGATATTCAGTCTGTCATATTTAAAGATCTGAGCAGTGACTGCGAAACTGGTTGCAAATACTTTATGCAGCTGCTAGTATTTTAAGGAAGCAGATAGGTAAAATTGTAATCTAATCAGATGAATATCCATTATCTAATTCAAGTGAAATTATGCCACCTGCTTTACAAACATTTCTGTATTCACTTTTGAATGAATGCGCATACGCGGCAGTTAATAAAGAGTACGATATACATATTAACAAAGTTCTTAGATGTATGGCTTTAGCAGAATGTACAGTATCTATAAATAGACTTTTTTACTCCTTTTTTATTTAGGTTGCACTGTATATATGGACATACTTTTGATAACCATTAACAAATTTGTCTGATTATGAGATTAGAAAATACGTTCTACATGGTATTATTTCTTCTTCTGGGGGTCAAACCTTATCCAAGACAATGTCGACCTAACTACAGATTGAAACAATAAAAGTTCAGGAAAAGTTCTAAGTATGACTTTGGTTGGCTAAAAGGCAACATCGGTCCGATGCCAATTATATTTACTGGTATAATGTCATCCAACTTTCTACAAGATTTGATCTGTTCACACAAAGGTATTGGTATAGGGGAGGGTTGAGATCTCAAAAAACATGTTTAACCCCGCCGCATTTTTGCGCCTCTGGCCTTTGTTAGTCTTGTATGATTTTTTATTTTAATTTTTTGTGTATACTTCGGAGTTTAGTATGACGTTCATTATCACTTCAAACTAGTATACATTTTTGTTAAGGGGCCAACTGAAGAACACCTCCGGGTTTGGGAGATTCTCGCTGCATTGATGACCCTTTGGTGTTCCTTGGCCGTTGTCTGCTTTTTGATCGGATTGTTGTCTCTTTGACACATTCCTCATGTCAATTCTCAATTTTAAAATCAATCTGTAGTAGATCTTGTGTCCGCTTTGAGCAAAACCTCAGCTGTACTGATATATGCTTATGCTAAGGCAGTGGTCTTTGTATGAATACGTTGACCGATACGTTGACGAGATTACAAGTTCAATTGAGGCTATGATATTCCGATATCGCAATATCCGACACCTAAATGGTCCGACACTCCATTGGTCCGACGTTTCGATAATTTAATTATACGATAACGGAATATTAACATAAGAAAGCCAAATAAAAGGTTCAATATTAGGATAACCTTGTCCTTCGTTTGAAACGGCGAAACAAGTTATAAAAAAGTAATAAAATTGAGAATGGAAATGGGGAATGTGTCAAAGAGACAACAACCCGACCAAATAAAAAATAACAGCAGAGGGTCACCAACAGGTCTTCAATGTAGCGAGAAATTCCCGCACCCAGAGGCGTCCTTCAGCTGGCCCCTAAACAAATATATACTAGTCCAGTGATAATGAACGCCATACTAAATCAGATATGATAAGAGTACTAACTATGATATTGCGGTATGATCCAGACTCAACATATTGCACTATATTAACTTGATTAATAAAAAAAAAAAATCTGCCCTATGGTTGTCTGATCTTGACGCGGTTGGCAGGCTTTCAAACTAACTAGTTACTAACTAAGTATATAAGGGCCAAAGTAGCCGAACGTCATCACCAGCGTAATTAAAAGTACATAGTACTTTTCGGATGTTGTTTGATTAATTAGATATCTCAAGATACACGGCGGCCGACCAAAGTAAAATCAGTGTGACGTACAATGAGTGATCATATTTTCCTTGTGATGTTTTATATCATAACTGTCTATTTGTTGATATAAATATATACTAGTAGCACTTTACTCATTTTAGTAATGTTAGTTAGTACTCTTATCATATCTGATTTAGTGATGTAAATGATATTGCGGTATGATCCAGACTCAACATATTGCACTATATTAACTTGATTAATAATAAAAAAAATCTGCCCTATGGTTGTCTGATCTTGACGCGGTTGGCAGGCTTTCAAACTAACTGAAGACCAATAATGGCATACGTTTCCTCCATTTAAATGAACAGTTCATCATGGGACTTTTCTATGAAATTAAAGATACGTCATATGTTATATTTTCCCCTTGCTTCAAATATTTTGTTTCGGATTATTTTATATCAAATTTGCAGATATATGTTTGTAAATACGTGCAATCAGTTGATATGGAGGTCTTATAAGATTTAAATAATGCAATGGCGACTACAGATACATTTGTGTGGCTTAATGGTTGATTTTCAAAGACTCCGAGAGAAAACGTTACGTAACATACGTTACCGTTAAAATCGACCAAAATTAATTAATACTATGATAGAAATATATTTTCCCGACAGTAATACAGTATTTTTATAGTATTGTTTCGTTTTTGCATTTGTTTTGACTTGATTTTTCTACTGGAAGTATCTGTGAATTGAAATTGCACCCATGACCTTTGACCCCGATTAAAAAAAATGCACTATAATTTCTTTTGAAGACCGGAATATTTAGAAAGTACACATTCTTAACTTTCCAATGATATATAATTTAGCCGTATGTTAGATAGGTGCATTAAAAATGTAAATTTGGCTCTCATATCACTCGCTTAAGAAGGCATCAAAGCAAAAATTAAAAAAAGCTTTCCTGGATGTCATAATTATTTGGACTTAAAAAAAATATTCTGATTCCCAAATTGATGTTCAGGCAGAGGACATAAAATAAAATTCGAATCCAGATTTTCCCCATACCTTCTGGTGTTATTATTTGGCTGAATAATTTTGATTGATAGCGTTGATGCGCTTCGTGTGTAAAACATCAGTAACTCAAACAAAATATCATACCTCCCCCTTTGAAGCTAAATGGTTGCTCCCTGATGGTCCAATATTGTTTTCTGCCGAAAAATTAATTTATTGGTAATTTATATAAATGATAAAATTGAGAATGAAAATGGGGAATGTGCCAAAGAGACAACAACCCGACCATAGAAAAAAAAAACAACAACAGAAGGTCACCAACAGGTCTTCAATGTAGCGAGAAATTCCCGCAACCGGAGGCGTCCTTCAACTGGCCCCTACACAAATATATACTAGTTCAGTGATAATGAACGCCATACTCATTTCCAAATTGTACACAAGAAACTAAAATTAAAATAATACAAGACTAACAAAGGCCAGAGGCTCCTGACTTGGGACAGGCGCAAAAATGCGGCGGGGTTAAACATGTTTGTGAGATCTCAACCCTCCCCCTATAATGTACCTCTAGCCAATGTAGAAAAGTAAAGCTTACATTCATTATCTTTTTCCATTTTCCTATCCATTTTCCTTTCTTTGCGAATTTAAAAAAAATAAATGTTTAATTTCAAAACTAGAGATACTGTAATACAATCTATAATTACTTTATTAAATTTTTATTTTTTTATTTTCATGAAGAGGTTGGGGATTTAGAATATCTTTTTCTGACATCAATATTCATGATATTTAAAAGTTGTAGCTGGTTTTTTTTTATATTGTATTACAAACAACACTCTGTTTGATGAATTATTTTTACTTTCTCAATTGGCTGGATGTTCATATTACCCAGTTACCATGCATGTCATATACATTTGTATATGTGATCAGCAAGAGGATAATTCTGATTGCTAAAAAGAAATGTTTGCATTTACAGTGAGTCTGTTTAGAATATTGTTTTGATCAGGGTTTTTTTTAATTGATTTTCATCTAAGACTAAGGAACCATAAGTTAAGTTAAGTTAATAGTCTTAAGTTGATAGTCTTAAGATTTTGCTATTTTCTAGGATGCTATTTAAAATTTGAGGGGAGAACACGGCTCAGCAGACTGCAGTATTAATGTATTCCTGATCATATTCTGTTTGTGGGGAGAACACGGCTCAGCAGTATTAATGTATTCCTGATCATATTCTGTTTGAGGGGAGAACACGGCTCAGCAGTATTAATGTATTCCTGATCATATTCTGTTTGAGGGGAGAACACGGCTCAGCAGTATTAATGTATTCCTGATCATATTCTGTTTGTGGGGAGAACACGGCTCAGCAGTATTAATGTATTCCTGATCATATTCTGTTTGAGGGGAGAACACGGCTCAGCAGTATTAATGTATTCCTGATCATATTCTGTTTGAGGGGAGAACACGGCTCAGCAGTATTAATGTATTCCTGATCATATTCTGTTTGTGGGGAGAACACGGCTCAGCAGTATTAATGTATACCTGATCATATTCTGTTTGAGGGGAGAACACGGCTCAGCAGTATTAATGTATTCCTGATCATATTCTGTTTGTGGGGAGAACACGGCTCAGCAGTATTAATGTATTCCTGATCATATTCTGTTTGAGGGGAGAACACGGCTCAGCAGTATTAATGTATTCCTGATCATATTCTGTTTGAGGGGAGAACACGGCTCAGCAGTATTAATGTATTCCTGATCATATTCTGTTTGAGGGGAGAACACGGCTCAGCAGTATTAATGTATTCCTGATCATATTCTGTTTGAGGGGAGAACACGGCTCAGCAGTATTAATGTATTCCTGATCATATTCTGTTTGAGGGGAGAACACGGCTCAGCAGTATTAATGTATTCCTGATTCTGTTTGAGGGGAGAACACGGCTCAGCAGTATTAATGTATTCCTGATCATATTCTGTTTGTGGGGAGAACACGGCTCAGCAGTATTAATGTATTCCTGATCATATTCTGTTTGAGGGGAGAACACGGCTCAGCAGTATTAATGTATTCCTGATCATATTCTGTTTGTGGGGAGAACACGGCTCAGCAGTATTAATGTATTCCTGATCATATTCTGTTTGAGGGGAGAACACGGCTCAGCAGTATTAATGTATTCCTGATCATATTCTGTTTGAGGGGAGAACACGGCTCAGCAGTATTAATGTATTCCTGATCATATTCTGTTTGTGGGGAGAACACGGCTCAGCAGTATTAATGTATTCCTGATCATATTCTGTTTGAGGGGAGAACACGGCTCAGTAGTATTAATGTATTCCTGATCATATTCTGTTTGAGGGGAGAACACGGCTCAGCAGTATTAATGTATTCCTGATCATATTCTGTTTGAGGGGAGAACACGGCTCAGCAGTATTAATGTATTCCTGATCATATTCTGTTTGAGGGGAGAACACGGCTCAGCAGTATTAATGTATTCCTGATTCTGTTTGAGGGGAGAACACGGCTCAGCAGTATTCATGTATTCCTGATACTGTTTGAGGGGAGAACACGGCTCAGCAGTATTCATGTATTCCTGATTCTGTTTGAGGGGAGAACACGGCTCAGCAGTATTAATGTATTCCTGATCATATTCTGTTTGAGGGGAGAACACGGCTCAGCAGTATTAATGTATTCCTGATCATATTCTGTTTGAGGGGAGAACACGGCTCAGCAGTAATAATGTATTCCTGATCATATTCTGTTTGAGGGGAGAACACGGCTCAGCAGTATTAATGTATTCCTGATCATATTCTGTTTGAGGGGAGAACACGGCTCAGCAGTATTAATGTATTCCTGATCATATTCTGTTTGAGGGGAGAACACGGCTCAGCAGTATTAGTGTATTCCTGATCATATTCTGTTTGAGGGGAGAACACGGCTCAGCAGTATTAGTGTATTCCTGATCATATTCTGTTTGAGGGGAGAACACGACTCAGCAGTATTAATGTATTCCTGATCATATTCTGTTTGAGGGGAGAACACGGCTCAGCAGTATTAATGTATTCCTGATCATATTCTGTTTGAGGGGAGAACACGGCTCAGCAGTATTAATGTATTCCTGATCATATTCTGTTTGTGGGGAGAACACGGCTCAGCAGTATTAATGTATTCCTGATCATATTCTGTTTGAGGGGAGAACACGGCTCAGCAGTATTAATGTATTCCTGATCATATTCTGTTTGTGGGGAGAACACGGCTCAGCAGTATTAATGTATTCCTGATCATATTCTGTTTGAGGGGAGAACACGGCTCAGCAGTATTAATGTATTCCTGATCATATTCTGTTTGAGGGGAGAACACGGCTCAGCAGTATTAATGTATTCCTGATTCTGTTTGAGGGGAGAACACGGCTCAGCAGTATTAATGTATTCCTGATCATATTCTGTTTGTGGGGAGAACACGGCTCAGCAGTATTAATGTATTCCTGATCATATTCTGTTTGAGGGGAGAACACGGCTCAGCAGTATTAATGTATTCCTGATCATATTCTGTTTGAGGGGAGAACACGGCTCAGCAGTATTAATGTATTCCTGATCATATTCTGTTTGAGGGGAGAACACGGCTCAGCAGTATTAATGTATTCCTGATTCTGTTTGAGGGGAGAACACGGCTCAGCAGTATTAATGTATTCCTGATCATATTCTGTTTGTGGGGAGAACACGGCTCAGCAGTATTAATGTATTCCTGATCATATTCTGTTTGAGGGGAGAACACAGCTCAGCAGTATTAATGTATTCCTGATCATATTCTGTTTGTGGGGAGAACACGGCTCAGCAGTATTAATGTATTCCTGATCATATTCTGTTTGAGGGGAGAACACGGCTCAGCAGTATTAATGTATTCCTGATCATATTCTGTTTGAGGGGAGAACACGGCTCAGCAGTATTAATGTATTCCTGATTCTGTTTGAGGGGAGAACACGGCTCAGCAGTATTAATGTATTCCTGATTCTGTTTGAGGGGAGAACACGGCTCAGCAGTATTAATGTATTCCTGATTCTGTTTGAGGGGAGAACACGGCTCAGCAGTATTAATGTATTCCTGATTCTGTTTGAGGGGAGAACACGGCTCAGCAGTATTAATGTATTCCTGATTCTGTTTGAGGGGAGAACACGGCTCAGCAGTATTAATGTATTCCTGATTCTGTTTGAGGGGAGAACACGGCTCAGCAGTATTAATGTATTCCTGATTCTGTTTGAGGGGAGAACACGGCTCAGCAGTATTAATGTATTCCTGATTCTGTTTGAGGGGAGAACACGGCTCAGCAGTATTAATGTATTCCTGATTCTGTTTGAGGGGAGAACACGGCTCAGCAGTATTAATGTATTCCTGATTCTGTTTGTGGGTTTCTACATCAGTTTCACTAATGTCAAAGTCAGCTTTTTTGTCATTTCTAGCAAATATTTTTTCATTATATTTTAAGTTTTTATATGATGGCAAAATAAAATTGAGAATGGAAATAGGGAAAATTTCAAATATTTGCTTTCGTATAATGCTATCTAATTTTTGTTGTTGTTGTTGTTGTCCGAGGACACATTTGGTTTTCAGACAATAACTTAAGTTAAGTGAATGGATCTTTATGAAATTGTACCAGAAGGTTCAATACCAAAAATGACAAAGGGAAGGCTGAGATTGAGTTTCAGGGTAATTGCTCAAAACTTTTTTTTAATTTTTGTTAGGGGGGGGGGGGGGTCCATTATTTTTTTTGTAGGGGTTCTTTCTGTTTTCTTGAATATTTTTCAAAATTTCAAACACTGATTTGGCAGGAGATACACACGAAAGAGAGAGTGTACATAGAGAATATCATATGGCTTTTTCAATATCGCATCTGTATCAACACGAGACACCAATATAATCCCAAGAGCTCTGCTCGAGGGATTCTATTGGTTGAGGGTTGATACGGTGTGTGATATTGAAAAAGCCATATCATATACACTATAATATACATATATCTCAAGTAGATGTTTTTTATGTGACATGACGTCATACAGATAAGGAGAATTGAAATGACGTCATACAGATTATAGGTTTGACATGACATCATACAGATTAGGGTTTTGATAAAGCCTTTTCAACAGTGACTGCAATCGATGACGTGACGTCATACAGATTAAAGGTGTGATAAAGCTTTTGCAACCGTGCTGATATCGATATCATAACGGGTGGCTGATACAGCAAGCTTGCCATTGATTGTATTACACATACAATTTATCTGTATTTACAACTAAGGGAGCTACCATTTGATTTTTATGGGGGGAGGGGGGGGGGGGGGGGGGGGCTAGGATGAAATTTGAAAAAAATAGGCAGGACAGGAGTTTTGAGTAAAAAAAAAAAGGCAGGATGAGACACTTGCAAAAACAAAAAGTCAGGATGACAATTTATGTAAAAAAAGTCGGGATAAACTAAAAAAAAAAGCAGGACCGAATAGAGTGAAAAATAAAAAGGCAGGACAGAGATTACAACTAAAAAAAAATGCAGGACAAAATTTTTCATCCTAGCCCCCCCATAAAAATCAAATGGTAGCTCCCTAAGTATATAATAAATTATTTTATCTGTAATTTGTGCATTTTTCCTTTGCTATGTACTCCTTGATAATGTCAGTATCAGTGGACTGGTCATGATAAAAAAAAGTATATTGGGTCAGTTCGCAATTGATGTAAACAATATTTTATTATGAATAATATATGCATATTTTATAAACACATTCACATTTAGGATTCAGAAACAAGCAACAAGTTCTTATATTAATCTGTCTCCTTAGTTCGCAATTGTCATGTGTGAGTGCAAAAAGATCTACTTTCTCTTTATTTCATACAGTCGCACATGATTTTATTTCTCAGAAACACAGTTTTTTGGTAAACAAAACACTTCAACAGTTATTGTTTTAAACTTTCAGTAATTAAAAATTATATAGTTTAGCCTTTCTGAAAGATTCACTTAAAATTTGAACAGAAAATTTACTAAAACCTGATAAAATTGGGTTATCTGCAGAATTATTAATATCTTTCCTAACTATTCACATGGACATATAACTAACCTATCGTCCATGCTATTAAGATCTGAGTTTTTATTCAGTCTCATGGATGGTGCTGTTCCAAGTTGTCTTCTTTTTCTGTTTCTAGAGAAGTATTTGTTTAACCTGTTCAGTCACTATAAAGTGTTACAATTCATATTTAGACGCAGCACATAGATAGTGACCAAAAAGGTACTGCTTTCACATGAGAGAAGCTAGAAAAAAAAATAGAAGTACACATTATTGACATTTTTATTGGACACCCATGAAAAATTAAGAAAATTCATATGTAGTCAGAGACTGCTGCTGAAAAGAAATGTTTCAGGCTCACTTGATACCTGTTTTCAAATTAGTCTAAAAGTTTGACATTTAATTTTTGGTATGTTTTTATATGCTAAATCAAATCTGCGGTCGAATCAGGCTGCACTCAGCGAAGCATTTTATAGCTTTTTGGTAGGTCCTTTTTTATCTTTTGATCATGAAAATTTATTTGTAGGTGTGAAGTTGCTAACTATAGCCATAAGTGTTTATTTCTTTCATAGGTTGAAATGTGCACCTGATAAATGTATTTGCAGGGATGATTCCAGGTGTTTTCAAATAGGTCCCTTGAACATCGAATTGGGAATTTTTATCCCAATTGGGATTTTTTTTATGCATAAAATCTAAGACGAAATCATATCATCATGATCATTTTCCTGTAAAAACGGAAATGTATATTAAGTTTAACCTCTACACTGATTTAAGAAGTTGTAACATTTTGAATAATTATGGATGAGCTACTGATTATGATATATATTATTCTGATCACATAGATATGATCACCAGATTACTTGAAAGTTATTGGATTGAGACTAGCATGACTAGGGAAGTTGTATTACATGAATATCAGTGCACATGATGCACTAGTCCAAATAATTATGACGTCTTGAAAGGCTATTATATTTTTTTTTCTTTGACGCCTTACTTCAAAGTAACCTAGGCATATAACATATACATAAACATACATATATATCAGCTTACATTAATCTATGGCAAGCCGTTTTACTATTTAATCAAATGTCAAGTTTATTAGAGACCATAAAGTATATGAGATATCTTATAAATATCTTTTATAATTTACAAGATATCTTTTATAATTTACAAGACATCTTATATAGTTGATAAGACATCTCATATAGTTTCTAAGATATCTTGTATAGTTTATGGGATATCTTATAAAGAAAATTATATAAGATATTCTTATAAACTATATATTTTATAAGATTATGATATCTTATATACTTGATAAGATATCTCCTAAAGTTTTAAAGATCTCTTATGAATATATTTCAGATTAGATATCTTGTATAGTTTATAAGATATATTTAAGAGTTTATAAGATAGTTTATAAGATATCTTTAAGATATCTTGTATAGTTTATAAAGAAATTTATATAAGATATCTTATAAACTATATATTTTATAGATATCTCATATACTTTTAAATATATCTCCAATAGTTATCAATATATCTTATGAATATCTTTCATATAAGATATCTTATAAACAATACATTTAGTTTATAAAATATCTTATATAGTTAATAAGATATCTCATTTAGTTTATAAGATATCTCTTATATTTTATGAAATTATTTTAAAAATTGTAAATTTCAAAAACTTTATAAGATATCTTATATAATCTGTAAGATATTTCATATAATATCTTATAAACTATACAAGATATCTTATAAAGTGTATAAGATATCTTGAAATTTAATTAAATAGCAAAATGGCTTGCCATATAAACCAATGAAGAAAAAATCATCCATTTGGTTTTTTTTTCAACAGGTCATCTTTATAAGTTTACCTTGATTAAAATGGATTTCAAATTGAACTGGTCCATTGTTGTATTCAGAAAGACAATTACAAAAGTTTATCATGTTTATATACTTAATATATAAGATATTTAAAGCAATTGACCAGTGAACTTTAAAATTATTTGGAAAAATTGTAAATTTCATAAATAAATAAAAGAATATTTGAAATTAACTTAAAACTATTTATGCATGCGCCGGAAAGTAATTCCCAAAAAGTTGATGGTATTCTAAAGAAGAAGAAAGGATCATTTTCATAACTTTTGAAAAAGTTCCATATTAAATGGTGACATATCATATTTCATGAATGGTCTAATCATCAACATTATTATTCAAAATGCTCAAACTTTTATCTTTTGATGAAATAGAGCCAAATATAAAATAATTTACTGGTATTTTCATCAAATTATATAACCATGCAGCTCTTCTGGGCGATCTGCTTTTACGAGATCGGCACCCATTAAAATGGATTCATCAATATTATATCAAAATTTGAATTTGCTCTTAGCCGAGGTCTGCTTTCACAACAATTTTGACAAACATGTTTTTGATTAACCTTTTACGAGATCAGATAATCCAATAACATTTTAATCAATTGAATCTGGCTGCTAAAATTGTTACCAAATGTTGACATAATCATAGATATCTATGACAGAATCAAATCTTCCACTAAAGTCAAAATATAGGACACTCACTCACGGTAAACATCTATACTTTGCCTATATTTTTCAACCTATAACGAATAAAGTCCTAAACTTTTCTGGAAAACAGATTTTTATTTTATTTTCATGAATTAGGAATTTATATTCACAAATATTTTTTTGGGGCCGCTGGCAAATTTAAGGGCCGCTAGGCGGCCCTAAACTTTATAGTGGAATCATCCCTGATTTGGTAGAGTAAAAATGTTTTGTTTTGATAAGATTTAAACAAACGCATAAAATATGCATTGAGGTAACTGCCGGAGTCAAATGTTTTATATATTGCATTCATAAAATGTGTCTGCCGCTTGAATTCCAAGTAACATGCCCTTATTGTATATACCCATCAAAAGTCATGGTATTATTGGGTGTTGCTAAACGGCGGAAACGGGAAACGGAAAGAATTATTTTTATGAACGGAATGGAAAGAACTAAGAAAATCATGATAACGACTGATGTAACGAAATCACATGCAACATAAAATAAGGCAACCTTAATAAAACTCCCTAAAGATGCATACTGCTAAGATATATCAGTTGTTTCTCGCCATCAACAACTTCGAATGATTATCAAAATTTCAGCATTGTACCGGATATTATGAAAATCTTTTCAAGTGGGGCCTAAATTAAAATATTGTTTGTTTGCCCTTTTCCGACCCTATGTTTTGAAACAGGGTAGGTAGGTAGGTAAAATATTTTATTTTTTTTCCCCAAAAAATAACTTAGCTCGGTACATTTTTTGTCATGGGTAGTCAGGTAGGTATAATATTTTATTTTATAGATACAAAATCTGCATGATGTCATTTTTGTCTGTATTGCTTTTGTTTAAGTATGCTTGTGCTAATAAGTTTCTAGGACTATTAGTATAAGGCCTAAATTAAAATATTGTTTGTTTGCCCTTTTCCGACCCTATGTTTTGAAACATGGTAGGTAGGAAGGTAAAATATTTTATTTTTCTTTCCCAAAAAATAACTTAGCTCGGTACATTTTTTGTCATGGGTAGGCAGGTAGGTATAATATTTTACTTTATAGATACAAAATCTGCATGTCAGATGTCGTTTTTGTCTGTATTTCTTTTGTTTATGTATATGCTTTTTGCTAAAAGGTTTCTAGGACTATTTATATAATAGTCCCAAGTTTTGGAAAAAAAATATCATGTAGAATGTGAAGTTAATGCACAACAATTTTTTTTAAATATCAAAATATAGGGCTGTGCGGCATATTTTAAACGTTTACATACCTGGAATTTTTAAGAATTTTAACTTGCACTAATATTCTGTACTATGTACCTTGTACGCTTAACTAGACCTAAAGTTTTTCTGTAAGAGGTAACTTTGTCCTGGTAAAATATGTCTGGGCAGAAATACATTGTACATTACTAGTAGAAAAAGTCCCTAGAGTGTTTGAATTTTCGTGTGTGCCTGTGTTTCCAATAAAAATGCTACAAGACTTGAAACTCAATTGTCTAGTATTTTACATCGCATTTATAAATGATATGTTTGGAAAAACTTGGCAATTTTACTGCCAGATATTCTCCTCTTTACAGACCTTTGGTTCATGTCAGATATAAATCAGAATATATCAATGCTGGTTGAAAGAATCGTTAACATAATCATCCTAATCTACGGACCACTAAAGGCCATCCCTACATAGGACACAAAGTCTGTTTACAAAATATTTTGTACACACGTTGATAATTTAGTGTTGGACTAACTTTTTTTGAATGAACCCTGTTCTTCAAGTATAAAGACACAGAGAATGTTCGGTAAATCATGATTTCAAAGCTTTCAATATTGATTTCAAACCAATGCTTTGAAACTCCAAATGCAAGTGTTCATTCATGTCAAACGCTCACGTGATACCAAACTGACTAGACCTTATACGGGAAAGATAAAACCAGACAATTCCGGTAAAAAAGTTTTGAGCGGGAAATACAAATATAAGATTTTTTGTAGGAACAAAAAATAAAATTAAAAAAAATCTTGCTGGTAAACACAAATAAAAGATTTTCAGGCGGAGCAAATTTATAGGGTCGGTCGGTAAAGGGCAAACAAACAATATTTTAATTTAAGCCTGGCATAGTTTCGTTCAGTCGCGGAAATATTTCCAGTCTCAGGAAATTCTTGCTATTCCATTCCAGGAGTTTCTTATCAAGAAATGTTTTTGCTTTGTTTCTATCAAATGTAAACAACTGTGAATCACAGCATTCTCGATTTTACAGAAAACGTAACAAACTACAATATTTTGAATTTAGACATATGTCAAGTCAACTATTGATAAGCGTGAATTCGGATGCTGTATCTGGGTGGCTGATGTTAGCTGATTTCTTCTACAAACATGAAAAAATACACGGCATCGATATTGCTGTTAGATTATGCTTTATCAAAGTGCACAGATGAAAAAATAAAAGTTCCAACTCTAAACGCTGTATGGCTCGGTTTTGATCGGAACCAACAGTTAATGCTTAATTTGACGAAACACGAAAATCTTATAACTGTTCGGATCTCACTAATTAGCGACAACAAGCGTCAAGAAGCGACAAGAAGCGTCAACAAGCGACAAGAAGCGACAACAAGAATTATTTTAGCGACAACAAGCGACAAGAAGACTATTTAGCGACAAGAAAACATTTTTTTTTTTTTATTAGATATAAAGAAATTTGTATTTAATGTTTTTTTTTAAATATACGAGCAGATATGTCTTATTATTTAGATAGACGAAGAAATGAAACATTTGTGAGGAAGAAAGAGATTGTGAAGTTTATATTAGTATATTGGTAGATGAAGAAATTTAACATTTGTGAAGAAGAAAGAGATTGAGCTTCTTTTTTTATTTTTAAATATGAAGAATATGTATACGATAATGTATGTTCTGTTTTCATCAAGTCAAAGTATGAATAAACGAATGGAGATATATATGGAGCGGGCATAATGGAATATAATATTTTAATTCATTTGCTTAATACTATGCTCTAAGTGTACTCTTGTTATGTCAATTCGATGCTTTATTTGTAGAACTCTCAGCCACGCTTTGTCATCTTAATTATTTAAGCGTGTTTCCAGACCCCACGACGAGGACGTGGTTCTACCTTGGGGTCTATATTTTTTTTTTTTTATTATTATTTTTAGTCATTATATAGTAATATGTACATTCCTATCTAACATAATATTTATACATTTTGTACATGGTGGTCCCATTTTGATAAGCCGTAGATTTTTACCACTAAGGTTCACCGTATTTTTGCCCTTTTTGAAGTTGTAGTTTTAGCATTTTTAATACGTTTCCGTTGGCAAGGTTTACGTGCATGCACTTGTTTTGGGGATTGTCAGCCCACCATCTGTTGAAGTGGTGGACTCTGGGATTGCGTTTAACTTTCTCCCATGAGTCAAGAATTTTTGCAATGCAAAAGCCTTTTCTTCTCCGATTTAATCTGCCATAGAGCTTTTGTGCATTGAAAATGGCTTACTGAGGAGCTTATAATTCATTGTTCTTGATAGGAACAACATTAGATGTGGCTTCACCCTAAGGTAATAACAGTACACACAATGTGGAACACGCGCCAGAATGTTACAATCATTGTAAATAGTGAACCCCTGTTGAAAACTCAAGATTGTCATTAATTTCCTTTCATCTTCAATCAATATGCATAAACATGATAAATATCGTTTAATGAGGCAATAAACAAATAAAAAGATGAAAACATTCACATTTCAATTTTCTTTT
Source organism: Mytilus galloprovincialis (assembly GCA_037788925.1). Classification (NCBI taxonomy): domain Eukaryota; kingdom Metazoa; phylum Mollusca; class Bivalvia; order Mytilida; family Mytilidae; genus Mytilus; species Mytilus galloprovincialis. Next base: position 76,447,492 of record CM075339.1, on the reverse strand, counting down.
CCTCCTGTTTGATTTCAGTGCTTAAGATAAATAATATGTTCTAAAACACAAGGAAAAGTAATCTCATAATACATTAATTAAACGTAATACTGGCTGTTATTCATAATAGATGATAAAATATTATGTAAATAATGTTTCATTTTTTTCTATCAATTTTAACTTTCTTGTCGCTAAAATTATTTTCTTTTGCATATTCTTTTAATATTTATTGCAATAATTAATTTTAATTAAAAAAAATGTTTTCTTGTCGCTAAATAGTCTTCTTGTCGCTTGTTGTCGCTAAAATAATTCTTGTTGTCGCTTCTTGTCGCTTGTTGACGCTTGCTGTCGCTAAAATTCTTGTTGTCGCTAATTAGTGAGACCGAACTGTTCTTCAGGCATTTACTATCCGAGAGCTGAGATTTAGTAAACTTTCACAAATAATTCCAAACGAACTAAAACTAAATAGAATGAATAATGATCTTCCTCCGAAACCATTTGAACTAAAACTAAATAGAATGAATAATGATCTTACTATAATTCCTCCGAAACCATTTGAACTAAAACTAAATAGAATGAATAATGATCTTACTATAATTCCTCCGAAACTATTTGCACTTAAACTAAATTGAATGAATAATGATCTTCCTCCGAAACCATTTGAACTAAAACTAAATAGAATGAATAATATTTCCCACTAATATCAGTCGTAATGAATTTAAACACAATTCACACCTAAGTTTATTCCAAAATATTCCAAGTTACAGTGAAGTGACTGGATCCAAAGTATAAACAGTAAGATGAGATTGACTACAAAGAATATGCAATCATCATAAGATTTTGTACCAAAAACAATGTTCAAAACATTCACAAAATATAAACATAGGTGTGAAAATATAGTAAACAGTTATTGTAACATCTAGGATTTACACAAGTAATGAATAAAGTTCGTATTTTCGAAAATAAACAATTATCAGATTGGCAATATTTATCATTGTCTCAAGTTCACATTAACGGCATTGAAATAGTTAAATTTACTTTCATATTATCACAAAATGCATTGAATAAATGTAAAAATCAACATACCTTATTTGTTAGACTCTGATATTTCTATATTATTCAAAATTAAAGGGCTCAAAATTGTCGTGACCCATTTCTCAATTTTCAGGGAATATATATGAGTAGGGGAAAGTAACCAATGTACGTACCTAGGTTAGTTTCATCAAAAATCAATAAATTTGCAAAACGAAATTTGTTACAATTCTAAACACGAAATTGGCCTTTACACGTATCAAAAGCGAATAACGAACGAATAAGTAACAGGGTATCAGTCGAGCGCTGAAACGGGTACATATGTTCGACTAGGGTTATTTCACGTCTAGGAACCGACAGTTACCACCAGAGACACAAAAGTATTTCTTTTTTAAAGTGCAACGCATAACACACGTTTTATAAGCGAATAAGGAACGAATAAGTAACAGGGTATCAGTCAGTGTAGCGCTGAAACGGGTACATATGCGCTAATAGTTTTTTTTTCCACCTCAGAGAACACATAATTACCGCAAGAGACATGAAAGCAATCGATAATCGATTTATTTCAAGGTGCAACGTATACCACGCGTATTAAAAGCGAATAAGGAACGAATAAGTAACAGGGTATCAGTCGAGCGCTGGAACGGGTACATATGTTCGATTAGGGTTATCTCACCTCTAAGAACCGGCAGTAACCACCAGAGAAACGAAAATATTTCTTTTTGAAATTGGAACGTATAACACACGTTTTATAAGCGAATAAGGAACGAATAATTAACAGAGAACAGTGTAGCGCTGAAACGGGTACATAGGCGCTAATAGGATTTTCCCCCCTCTTAGAACACATTGGTACAACCAGAGACAAAAAACCCATTGAAAATCATTTTCTAAAAGGTGCAACGTATAACAAACGTATGAGACGCGAATAAGAAACGAATAAGTAACAGGGTAACAGTCGAGCGCTAAAACAGGTACATGCGCGCTTATAGGGTCAAATCACCCCTTAGAACTCAAATTTACCACCAGTGACAAGAACACAATTGAAAATCATTTTCTAAAAGGTGCAACGTATAATACGCGTGTTATAAACAAGGTATCAGTCAAGCTCCGAAACGATGTACACCCAGCTAACATGTTTGATAGCTGACCATGCGGTATGGGCTTTGCTTATTGTTGAAGGCCGTATCGTGACCTATAGTTGTTAATTTCTGTGTCATTTTTGGGTCTATTGTGGGAAGTTGTCTCATTGGCGATCATACCACATCTTCATTTTTATACAAGCGCTAAAAGGTGATTTCACCTCGTCGAACCAAGAACCAGATCTTTAAACATACGAATATAAAACATTTAAAAGGTAGAACGTATAAAAATCAAACAAGAAACAAATAAGTATCGAACATAAAGCAACAGGATCGGTTGAGCACAAACACATATAAATAGGTCATAAAAAGGTCATTTTACCTCAACAAATTTAGAACTATAACCAGAGATAAGAATATAAACAATTAAAAAGGGGGAAGGATATCAAAAATCGAATAAGTAACGAATAAGGAATAAGTAATAAGTAACGAATAGGTAACGAATAGGTAATAATGAATAAGTAACGAATAGGAAACGAATAAGGAATAAGTTACGAAAAGGTAACGAATAGGGAATAAGGAATAAGTAACGAATAGGTAACGAATAAGGAATAAGTAACGAATAGGGAATAAGGAATAAGTAACGAATAGGTAACTAATAAGGAATAAGTAACGAATAGGAAACGAATAAGGAATAAGTAACGAATAGGGAATAAGGATTAAGTAACGAATAGTTAACGAATAGGGAATAAGGAATAAATAACGAAAAGGTAACGAATAGGGAATAAGGAATAAGTAACGAATAGGGAATAGGGAATAAGTAACGAATAGGGAATAGGGAACAAGTAATGAAAAGGTAACGAATAGGGAATAGGGAATAAATAACGAATAGGTAACGAATAGGGAATAGGGAACAAGTAACGAATAGGTAACAAATAGGGAATAGGTTATAAGTAATGAATAGGTAACGAATAGGGAATAGGGAATACGTAACGAATTGGTAACGAATAGGGAATAGGGAATAAGTAACGAATAGGTAACGAATAGGGAATAGGGAATAAGTAACGAATAGGTAACGAATAGGGAATAGGGAATAGGTTACGAATAGGTAACGAATGGGGAATAGGGAATAGGTAACGAATAGGGAATAGGGAATAAGTAACCAACTTGACGACACAAATAACCAAAAGACATCTAGTTGACAACACACGACGTACAAGTAAAAGGGGTGTCGGATATACGTCAATGAGACAACGACCCAACAACACAAATAAACAATAGACATCTAGTGGACAACTTACAACGTACGAGTAAAAGGAGGTGTGGAAAAAACGTCAATGAGACAACAATCCAACAACACAAATAACCAATAGACATCTAGTGGACAACACACAACATACGAGTAAAAGGAGGTGTGGAATAAACGTCAATGAGACAACAATCTAACAACACAAATAACCAATAGACATCTAGTGGACAACAAACAACGTACGAGTAAAAGGAGGTGTGGAATAAACGTCAATGAGATAACGATCCAACAATACAAACAACAAATAGACATCTAGTGGACAACAGAAAACGTGCGAGTAAACGGAAGTGTGGGATATACGTCAATGAGACAAAAAACCAACAATACAAACAACAAGTAGACATCTAGTGGACAACACACAACGTACGAGTAAAAGGAGGTGTAGGATATACGTCAATGTGACAACTATCCAACAACACAAATAACCAATAGACATCTAGTGGACAACACACAACGTACGAATAAAATGAGGTGTGGGATAAACGCCAATGAGACAACGATCCAACAACACAATTAACCAATAGACATCTAGTGGACAACACACAACGTACGAGTAAAAAGAGGTGTGGGATAAACGTCAATGAGACAACGATCCAACAACACAAATAACCAATAGACAACTAGTTGACAACATACAACCTACGAGTAAAAGAGGTATGGGATAAACGTCATTGAGACAACAATCCAACAACACAAAAAAACCAAGGGACGTCTAGTGGACAATACACAACGTACGAGTAAAAGTAGGTGTGGGATATACGTCAATGAGACAACGATCTAACAACACAAATAACCAATAGACATCTAGTGGACAACAGAAAACGTACGAGTAAACGGAAGTGTGGGATATACGTCAATGAGACAAAAAATAAACCAACAATACAAACAACAAATAGACATCTAGTGGACAACACACAACGTACGAGTAAAAGGAGGTGTAGGATATACGTCAATGTGACAACTATCCAACAACACAAATAACCAATAGACATCTAGTGGACAACACACAACGTACGAGTAAAAGGAGGTGTGATATATACGTCAATGAAACAACAATCCAACAACACAAATAACCAATAGACGTCTAGTGAACAACGCACAACGTACGAATAAACGGAGGTATGGCATATATGTCAATAAGACAACAATCCAACAACAAAAATAACCAAAAGACATCTAGTGGGCAAAAAACAGTTTTTAGCAATCCATCTTTTGTTAGTGAGCAAGGTACAGTGTTTAGCAATCCTCCTGTATGTGGGCAACATTCAGTGTCTAGCAATACTCCTGTAAGTTGGCTACATATAGTACCTAGCAATCCTCCTGTTAGTGGGCATATTACAGTGTTTGGCAATCCTCCTGTTAGTGGGCAACATACGGTGTCTAGAAATCCTCATGTTAGTGGGCAACATATTGTGTCTAGCAATCATCCTGTAAGGGGGCAACATACAGTTTCTAGCAATCCTCCTGTTAGTGGGCAACATACATTGTCTAGCAATCCTCCTGTTAGAGGGCATAGTACAGTTTTTAGCATTCCTCCTGTTAGTGGGCAACGTACACTGTCTAGCATTTATCTTGTTAGCGAGCAACGTACAGTGTTTAGCAATCATCCCTGGTGGCCACAGACACAGTGTTTAGCCTTCATCCCTGGTCACAGACACAGTGTTCTCGTCCTAAATCTGCATGAAATGTTTGTCACTGGACGTTTTAAGAAATCAATCAATCAACCAACCAACAGAAGACGGGAAACTTAAACAGTATTTCAAGCTCAATGCGGTACAGTCTCAAAATCGGATTAAATTAAATTGTTTTAAAACTAACAGCTCTTTAGACGATATGTGTTAGTATCACGGAAATTAGAAAAAATTGTCAATAGCTTATAAAAAAGAAGATATGGTATGATTGCCAATGAGACAGCTCTTCACAAGAGACCAAATGACACAGATATTAACAGCTTTAAGTCACCGTACGGCCTTCAACAATGATCAAAGCTCATACCGCATAGCCAGCCATAAAAGGCACCGAAATAACAAATGTAAAACAATTCAAACAAGAAAACTAACGGCCTAACTAATACATACAAAAAATGACGAAAAACAAATATGTAAGACAGCATCAAACGACGACCACTGAATTACAGGCTCCTGGCTTGGGAAAGGCACAAACATACAGAATGTGGCGGGGTTAAACATATTAGCAGGATCCCAACCCTCCTCCTAACCTGGGACAGTGGTGTAACAGTTCAACATAAGAACGAACATGACCTATAAAAATCAGTTGAAAAACTCATCAGATGCTTAGCCTTTTTTTAATGAGCTTCGTTGCAAAAAAAACCCAATAGTTTTATAAGCGAAGAGAATACGCCAACGAGAAGCACCCAAACAACGTTCAATGAAAAGGCATGTAATCTGTTCAAGAAAGATATCTGTCTAACAAAAACATAAAACAACCAAAAATATCTGTCAAAAAATGACTTCTGTCCAAAAAAGACTTCTGCTTAGTAAAGACATATGTTCAACAAAGATAGCTGTCCAATAAAGACATGTACAACAAAGACACGTACAACAAAATAATATAGTCTGTCCAACAAAGACGTGTCCAACAAATACACGTACAACCAAATAATATAGTTTGTCCATGCAACGAAGATATGTCCAACAAAGACATTTACAACAAAATAATATAGTCTGTCCAACAAAGACATCTGTCCAACAAAGACATCTGACCAACAAAGACATCTGTCCAACAAAGATATCTTTTCACCAGTGACATCTGGCCAACAAATACATCTGACTAACAAAAACTGAGACATCTGTCCAACAAAGACATGTCTACCAAAAAATTCTTACCAAAACAGACAAATATTTAATATGACCAACAAAGACATAGGTCCAACAAAGACGACATCTGTTCAACAAAATTCTTTTTCTACCAAAGACGTCTGTCTTACAAAAATATCTAGTCTGTCCAACAATGACATCTCTTCGACAAAGATATTTGACCAACAAAGATATCTGTCTTACAAAGGCAGCTTACCAACAAAAACTTGTAAATCGTAGGAGGAGTTAGACGGACAGACCATATACTCTTTGTGGGACAGACGTACGGGGTTATTGATATGATAGTTATTCATATATATTAGTTTCCTATTGATCTTACAAGTAAATATTCTAGTTCAATACATAAAAGATTTGAAAGGAAGATCAATACCCAGCCTATATATAACATAGAAAATTGAATATTGTAAGAAATTACTAATATGAAATCTGTATTATGTACCTAAGCGCCTTTGGTGGAGATGTGTATTCCACATGTAAATAATGATGGGTGCTCTCGTCGAGGTCCGCGTTGTTAGCTTCCGTGTTGTGCATTCAAAATGTAAACAAGTTGCGTTCTTAAAAAAAAAGAAATGCAATCGTGAATATTAATGCCTGTTTTAATGAAATTTAAATATCAAATAATTGTTATATAAGGATCCATGATTTTTTTTTTTTTTTATATATATAAAGTGTATAAAAACTGACGAATTCTTAATAAAAATGTTGTCCATTGTTGGGCATAATTTTCTTGTTAAAGAAATCATTTATCTCAATCTCTCCCAGCTCTCTTTTTTCCGATAAATAACATTACTACATGCTAAACAGGAGGCAACTACGTACTGAAAACAGTAAGAAGATAAATGAAATGAATCACGATTATTTGTTTTTGTGGCCGGTTTAAAAAATAGTTCAAAACCCTAAGCTATATTCTTTTTTGTTGATATAATCCTGAACTAAAACCGTTTTGGAAAAGCAATTACACCGGTTTACATGGTTTGGTCATTGACTATCATATCCAAAATATGTTTGATCTTCTTCTTCTTTCAGTAACTTCCTCCTGTGGTTAGGAGCACATCAATTTCTTGATTTTACACAATGGGCTTATATTACACGGACTTATACAGCTAAAATCACTTTGTTATTTCACAGTATAAAACGCAATTGCATATATTAAAAGACGATGGGCTTATTTTACACGGACGATATTAAAAGTTATTCACTTTGATACTTCGTTAAAAATAGTCTAAAATCTAAAATGACACTGATTCACTTAATGATATTAGTAAAACCGTGGTCTGACACTATTAAATATGACTCTATATTCTAGAAGGCATCAGCTACCACTTTGATACGGCAATTGTCTGTATATTCCGTATATTATTGATAATATCAACATATTCCCAAGTACATATATATCTCAATATGATCTCAATCTATTTATACATGACTGTACCTAAGGCAACAAACTCCAATCAGGCTTTAACATGTTTGAGAGTAAAAACAGTTTGAAACCTAAACTTAAGGTGGTAACTTACACTACAGGGAGATAACTCTGTGAAATCAGCTGAACGTTTTAATAACGTTGTGTTGTTAAAGAGATATTTAGCTTCTCAATGATCAAAATTAGTGTTTGTCAAATTGCTATATAACCAGTGTAATTTTTTCTGATAAAACGGTTGGTTCAAAATTTTTAAAATTTTTATATTTTTGTCAAGGGGTCAAAGTAAATACTTTGTAAAATTTTAAGAAAATTAAACGAGCCAAATTAATTTAAGTTTAAGTGTTGGGTTCCACCTTAAATCAATTTGTTTAAACAAATCTCATTTTTTCATTCCATAACTTATCCTTTTGTTAATTAGCCAAAAATAAAATGACGTGTTGATTTGTTGATTTCTACGATTGTGTGACAGGGTGAACAGGAATGACAGTGACAATTCAGTCCAGCTCATGTCCTGTTTTTGCGGTCGCATGTCCGTTGAATACGGGTGTTTCCTGTTTAAATTGTTTTACACTAGTCATTTTGGGGTCATTTATATCTTGCTGCTCGGTGTGAGCGAATGCTCCGTGTTGAAGGCTGTACTTTGACCTATAATTGTTTTACTTTTTATACATTGTGACTTGGATGAAGAGTTGTCTCATTGGCACTCATACCACATCTTCTTATTTATGTTGATTTTAAGAAAAATAATGTGTAACTAAGTTGTGCTATTATTTGTTTATTAATACAAACGTTTTTGTGTTGCCTAATTTGTAACGATATCGTCCTATTTTGTCACTAAAACGCTCTAGGTCTCTGTCAACGGGTGCATCGCATTTGCGCCAATTTTTGAAAAGTGCAATATATTTTTATCTGCATATTAAACTGGCACGCATGAAATGTATCATTGTGGTGCAAATTAAATAATGGTTTATGGCACAAATAAAAGATTTTTTTGTTGCAAATGAAATGCCAATTGGCGCAAAAGCAAAGCACCGCTGTCAACTAGACCTTCTGAATTCGCTAATGAACTCCTCGAAAACAAAGTGACGTAATGTCCATAAACTAGCACTGATTCGTCTTTAGGGGAGAAATGAAGTTGTGAACCTGCTACTTCAACTTTTAGTCTGATTGTGTGTGTGTGTGTTGGTGTGTGTGTGTGTGTGCGTTTGGGGAAAGAGGGGGTTGGGTCCACATACCGCGTAGAATAGCACTCAGTGTGTCTGTTTATCGTTTTATATCTTTATGACTATTTTAAGGACTCAAACGCGTATTCATTATGAACTGCAAACACCTGAAAACTCATCGGACAATAGAATACAGGATTTACCTTATACACCGAACTTCCTACACCAAACTCATCGAACAATAGATAACAGGATTTACCATAAACACCTAACTTCAAACACCCGATTCTTCGGACAATAGATATACACACAAAGATAACAAACAACGAACAACATATAGTTTATAACATATCCTGACTTGGTACAGGCATATCATGTTTGTGGGGTTAAACCAGTTATACAAACAAAGATAAACAACAGCGAACAACACATGGTTAACATACCCTGACTTGGTACAGGAACAACATGTTGTGGAGTTAAACCAATTATACAAACAAAGATAAACAACAACGAACAACACGTGTTTAACATAGTCTGACTTGGTACAGGAACAACATGTTGTGGAGTTAAACCAATTATACAAACAAAGATAAACAACAACGAACAACACGTGTTTAACATAGTCTGACTTGGTACAGGAACAACATGTAGTGGAGATAAACCAGTTATACAAACAAAGATAAACAACAGCGAAAAACACATGGTTAACATACCCTGACTTGTTACAGATACACCATGTAGTGGGGTTAAACCAGTCATACAAACAAAGATAAACAACAATAAACAACACATGGTTAACATACCCTGACTTGGTACAGGTACAACATGTAGTGGGGTTAAACCAGTTATACAAACAAAGATAAACAACAATAAACAACACATGGTAAACATAGTCTGACTTGGTACAGGTACAACATGTTATGGGGTTAAACCAGTCATACAAACAAAGATAAACAACAGCGAACAACACATGGTTAACATACCCTGACTTGGTACAGGAACAACATGTAGTGGAGATAAACCAGTCATACAAACAAAGATAAACAACAACGAACAACACATGGTTAACATAGTCTGACTTGGTACAGGTACAACATGTTATGGGGTTAAACCAGTCATACAAACAAAGATAAACAACAGCGAACAACACATGGTTAACATACCCTGACTTGGTACAGGAACAACATGTAGTGGAGATAAACCAGTCATACAAACAAAAATAAACAACAACGAACAACACATGGTTAACATACCCTGACTTGGTACAAGAACAACATGAAGGGGATATAAACCAGTTATACAAACAAAGATAAACAACAACAAACAACACATGGTAAACATAGTCTGACTTGGTACAGGTACAACATGTTGTGGGGTTAAACCAGTTATACAAACAAAGATAAACAACAACAAACAACACATGGTAAACATAGTCTGACTTGGTACAGGTACAACATGTTGTGGGGTTAAACCAGTTATACAAACAAAGATAAACAACAACAAACAACACATGGTAAACATAGTCTGACTTGGTACAGGTACAACATGTTGTGGGGTTAAACCAGTTACAAACAAAGTTAAACAACAACGAACACCACATGGTTAACATAGTCTGACTTGGTACATGTACAACATGTAGTGGGGTTAAACCAGTTATACAAACAGAGATAAACAACAACGAACAACACATGGTTAACATACCCTGACTTGGTACAGGCACTACATGTCGTGGGGTTAAACCAGTAATAAAAAAAAACAAAAATAAACAACAACAAACAACACATGGTAAACATAGCCTGACTTTGTACCGGAACAACATGTAGTGGGGTTAAACCAGTCATACAAACAAAGATAAACAACAACGCACAACCCATGGTTAACATAGTCTGACTCGGTACAGTAACAACATTTAGTGGGGTTAAACCAGTTATACAAATAAAGATAAACAACAACAAACAACACATGGTTAACATAGTCTGACTTGGTACAGGTACAACATGTAGTGGGGTTAAACCAGTTATACAAACAAAGATAAACAACAACGAACAACACATGGTTAACATAGTCTGACTTGGTACAGGTACAACATGTTGTGGGGTTAAACCAGTTATACAAACAAAGATAAACAACAACGAACAACACATGGTTAACATAGTCTGACTTGGTACAGGTACAACATGTAGTGGGATTAAACCAGTTATACAAACAAAGATAAACAACAAACAACACATGGTTAATATACCCTGACTTGGTACAGATACAACATGTAGTGGGATTAAACCAGTTATACAAACAAAGATAAACAACAAACAACACATGGTTAACATAGTCTGACTTGGTACAGGAACAACATGTAGTGGTGTTAAACCAGTTATACAAACAAAGATAAACAACATGGAACAATGCATGGTTGAAATAGTCTGAGTTGGTTCAAGAACAAGATACATTGGGGTTTAACCAGTTATACAAACAAAGATCAACGACAAGGAACAATACATGGTTAACATAGTCTGACTTGGTACATGTACAACATGCAAAGATTCTAGAACAGCAGAATAACAACTATTCAATAAATAAAGGTTAAAAACAAAATTAATTTGTTTTTACATCGGTAGCCACACTGAATAAATTGCTTACATCGGTAGCCACACTTAATAATTTGCTTACATCGGTAGCCACACTGAATGGAGTGTTAACATAGGTAGCCACACTTGAATAATTTGGTTATCTTGGTAGCCACACTGAATATTTTGCTTACATCGGTAGCCACACTGAATAGTTAGTATACATCGGTAGCCACACGGAATTGTTTGTTCAATTTGGTAGCCGCACCGAATACTTTGTTTACAGATATCGGTAGACACAGTGATTAATTTGCTTACATCGATAGCCACACTGAATAGTGTTTACATCGGTAGTCACACGGAATTATTTGTTTAATTTGGTAGCCGCACCGAATACTTTGTTTACAGATATCGGTAGACACAGAAATTAATTTGTTTACCTTGGTAGCCACACCGAATAATTTGTTTATATCGGTAGCAACAGTGAATAATGTGCTTACATCGGTAGCCACGTGCACGCTGAATTGTTATTTTTTACTTCGGTAGCCACACCGAATAGTTTTCTTACCTCGGTTGCCACACTGAATAAAAGTTATCTCGAAACTATAACATTTGTTAAGTTATCTGTTAAACTCCTTTTTTTAAATTGTTTTCATTATATTAAAACCATATACTAAGTCCTAGTTCGGTTTCTCTCGCTAAATCATAATCAAATGCGTTATAACAATGAATAGTATATTATAATTGACTTGTTATGAGGGTTATAGCAAGTTTATTAGTTTTAGTTTAAACATATTTATTTATAGTGGATTGGGAAACAAGTTTTGCAACTTATATTAATCCCTTTCCACTTTGCGGGTGCGAGTGCTGCCTTGTAGCGGCATTAGCCTGCTCTTTTTCGAAAACTACAAGGGTGTCTTTAACGTGCAAGAGATATGGCTCTCTCTTAACACGGGTCAGCCATTTATCGTCCCCGTCCGACGGACTATCATCGTTTCCTCAAGACCATACTCGCAAATGGTGTCAAGGGAGAGCCGAAAATTAAGTCCCTGAAATTTTCATCCCACACGGGAATCGAACCAGGAACCTTTGTGTTAGTAGTCCGATGCACTAACCACTACACCACGGCTCTCTGTAGCAAGTTTATTGTCCCTGAGATATCAACTGTTGCACAAGGCGAAGCTATTACCCTCATAACCAGTCAAGTGCTTTATCATACCCGACTAATGGAGATTACAATAACTACCCGACTCCGAGTACGAGTACGACTACAAATGCTACAGGTAAGCTGTAGGGGTGATCTCAAAACTATTTACACACTAATTAATTTTACCGTGTTAAATCTTTGCGTTGCAGTGTGATAGGACAAAACCATTCATCAAATTTATCAAATTGTTATTTTTTTCTGAAGGGTTGAAGAAAACGCTTTTCATTCTCTCTTTATAACAGATTTTTTAGAATCTAATACTTTCACAACAATCTTTTGCTCGTGTTATCTGATCATTTCTATATGTTCTCTATTCTAACTGATGATTTTTTTGGGGGTAATACTATTGTTTTATTTTTCATTTTTGAAGTAACATTATTTCCTTTGTATATAGTCTAGGCGGATAGGATAAATCTTTTCAATTGAATGATTGCAAATTGTTTCAAATCGTATTTTATCAAAATGTTTTGTTATAGCTGGGAATAAATTGTTATGCATACTCAGTTTGGCAGTTTTTTTTAATTTAAAGAGTGTCCTATGTTATTTTTTCTTCAAACCAAAAGTCTAAAAAAGAAAACATAAAATTGAGAATGTTGACACAGCCAAAATCAGTTAAATGGGACCATAGCAATTACCAAAACGGCGAGAATCAGCCTAACACTTTCACAGTTATAACTTATTTTTTCTTAAAGTGGTATATTTCAACTTCTTATTTCTTGATTATGAGCACCAAATAGTATCATTTGAAAAAAAAATCAGCAACTCACTTAAACCACATTATTACGTGGTGTGAATTACGTTACTTGCTCTGCTCTAATCTTTCTACAGAAATAACCAATATGACAATCCGAGATAATCATAAATCGAGATATTAAAAACTTCAATCACATATAAGTTTTCGAAAAACATCGATCTTTGTAGACATTTTGCATTTCTAATTTTTTTCCCAGGTTTTTTCCGACATCATAATAAATTATCTTCTGATGTTTTTCTAGAAATTGAAATACATATTTTTCACGTTTGAATATATAATATATAATCGCAATTGAATGCTCGAAATATTTTTCAAATCAATATAAGTATATATTTTATTCCATTTAAAAAAAAAATCTGTCCATAATTTCATTGCATTAACTGAAATATTCTGCATTGGAAAAGCATCAATCAGGTAACGTAATTCACACGAATACTAAAATGTTTATAAATTGCAATGTTTGACATAAATGAAGTATATATATATATATATATATATGTGTAGCAATGTATTATAAAGTTTGATTCTTTGTTTTATGAATATATAATGAATGGTGGGTGTCTTGAATGTGTTCTGGTTTTACAGTATCATATATGAATATAAACAAATAGTATTCTAATTTGATTTAATCAACAAAATTCATGAAACAAACTTTATATCAACAATCAAAATATGAAATTCATAACGTATATATAAGATAGAATTTGAAAATTTAAACCATTTAACATATATATTATCTATATTATACGACAAATGCACAGAAACAATATTCGTGAGTCAGTGGTAACGTAATTCACTCAAATTCATTTAGACAAAATAGTAACAAATTCAGCAAAAACGCCAAATATCTCCATGTATTTAGGGATAAATTTGATAAATGGTCGATATTACACTTAATTTAGCATTCATAAATGAACAGATAATCATCAACATTCACTTTTTGTGAATTACGTTACCACAATTTAATAAATAAAGCACATGGAATGTTTGTTTTTATAGTAGACTTTCTATTTTTCTTACATCATCCGGTAATAATTTGTACATCCTGACAGGTTTTCTGCCTACTGGAGCCGGGTTTTTGACCTGACAAACGATGTCTGTCTCTGTAACCCACAGTTCTTCAGGTCTTGTTGGCCACTTCATGGTGTGGGATACAGGATTGCTCTTGGTCATAAATGCCAATTGATATTCATTATCATTGTTATCAAAATCAAGCACCTTACAAATGTACCAAACATTGTCATATACACTCGCCACAAACGTGTCCTTTTGGTAGCTCTGCTCAAACACTATTGGCGGTTGTGCTTGTAATGACTCTCCTCCTTCTACATGTCGCTCTACTTCTTCTTCCTGTGGTTCATTTGCTTGTAATTCAATCTCATTGGTTTCAGTCCCAGGTGCATTTCTTTTTTGTTTTCCCTCCAGAGAAACAGATCGCCAGCCGTCACAAGCAGGATGAAAGCGTCCGTCACTAAAACAAAGTAGACAGAAACATGAGGTGTTTCTTATGCTTATTCAATTTCTTGTAATAGGAACAACAGCATGTAGTTCCATGGTGCCTTTCACTGCAACGGCATTCCATTCTTTCATTTCATTGTTTGCGCTCTGACATTTAGATTTAGGAACGAAAACGTAAGTTATGTTACTTGTTTCTACGTTACAAGAAGTGTGAATTACGTTTTCTCGATAAATGAATATGAACCATCACCTTACAGAACTTTCAGTGCTTTGATTTTTAATAGTGTGTTTTTGCATTTTCCCGAAGCACAAAATTCGTCTGCTACAGTTTCCGGTTTTGAGTTATGAATAAAGGAAATATTTTTGCACCAAACACAAGGTTAAAAGAAAGATTTAGTTTTGCCAAGGTAACGAAGTTCACATCACGTATTTCACATTTTATGATGGAACAAGATTTTTTCCATGAATAATTGCCTTGAACAATGTCAACCATACATATTTTTTGTTAGGATTATGGTATTGTTTAAATACTGGGTTAGTTTTATGTCTTGTGAATACCTTATTATGAAATATTGACGTAACGTAGTTCACATTCTTAAATAAATAAAGAAAAAAATGTTCAAATAAGTTTGTTTATATATAGACACATATCTATATTACACATTAAATGATACACCTGTTTTTAAAAGGGTATATGGCTATTATTTCGTTCTTTTAAGACAAATGTTCTCTGCAATATTTGTTGGTAGACATGAATTCTACATGTCCGTAACGTAGTTCACATAAAATGACTGGACATTCGATAAAAAACTATTTTTGATGGAATTTTAACTTATACACGTACCTTGCTATTTTTATCTGATTTTGTAACTGTAGAAAGGTAAACAGCGCGCAAATTGTACCGTTATCGATCATACTTTGCTTCGTAAAATGCAATGTCCTTTTTTGCAACCGCTTTTGGACACAGCGTTTTGAGTTGGCCTTCAAACTTCAAAATATCATAACTTTTTAGTCTGTCATCAGAATATCACATAATTTGAGGACTTTTTTATAATTTTTTTATTTTATAAGAATACACACCGTTGTTAGACCAACTAGTTTGTTATTTGATCTAAAGCATCAACGATATGCGCTGGACTCGTTTATGTGGTATTGGTTCCATTTAACTGATTTTGGCTGAACAAACGATACAAACTGTGACTGACACTATAAGTTATATGGTTCGCTACTGACCCCCTTCGGATTCATATAGGGTTATAAAAATCCCCTATGGATTTTATTCACCCTCTATGAATCCGTAGGGGGTCAGTAGCTAACCGTAAAACGAATTTATCGCAAGCTGTACTTTTTTTGTTGAAAAAAACCCAATAAAATACAACAACATCGGTAGCCACACTGAATTTTTGATAACTGATTAAAATTGTTTGCTTACTTATTCCGGTAAATTAAAGATCAAAATGATATAGAAACAGCAGAAAGAACCAAAACTACGGGACTGTGTGCGGGATAAACATTGATGGAAGATGGAGGACGTGGGTGTGGCTTCAGGGAAAAAAAAACTTTATTTGATTTTATCGCACTGCGGGTAAATTATTACGTTGTGATTGGTTTAAAGACGTCACGTGGTGACCTCCTATGAGCCCGTAGGGGGTTAGTAAATTTCATAGGGGGTTCACGACGCGTTTATGGTGACGTCATCTATTGATGTTGTTGTGTTTTATTGTTTATTTTTCAACAGCGTGCGCTAAATTCGTTAAACGGTTAACTACTGACCCCCTATGGATTCATAGAGGGTCAGTAGCGAACCATATAACTTATAATATATAGCCATATAAAAAAAATGGAACTGTGCATCAAAAGGGAATACGTTTTAGTTTATCGTTTGGATTGCTTCACATAATTATGTCATTTCCGTACCCTTAAAAACAGAATACCGAAGGTCCGTTGTCAGTTGAACATGTAAATGGTGTTTTGAAATGCTATAAAGTCATGGGAATTCTTTGAAGGCATCCTTGTCACAAACTAAAAGCCATTGTTGAAGTTTGTGAGAGTTTTGTAAATCGCCGAACGAACTTTTCAATTAGTATTATAATGATAACAGCACAAGGTTTAAACTATTTTTTATTGTTTTGACATAACCCCCGTCATTTAAACTGTCTTGCTATGACTCGTAGTCGGACTCGCAGACAGTTATTGTAAATCTTTATTACAAATCCTTAAAAATCTACTTACACCACCTGACAAAAAACAAACAGTCACGTTTATATGTACAAGATGAACATTAGAGTTGTGGTACTGGTAAATATTATTTTTACTGCAACAGTAATTAAAACCAGGAACCCCCTACACTTGTTACTTTGTAGTTCCATAGATATGTCGCGTAGAATTTTTTAATTGCACCAGGTAAATACTATATTTATTAGAAATTATGACTTCAGACACATACAGGTAAATACCGTTTTCTTTATTTCAGAGTTTTACGTTACCATGCATAAAAGTTCAAGCAACACGAATAGAATTGTTTTCCAATGAAAATTAAGTATCATATAAAGTCCGTGAAATACATATACTTATACATCTATTGACCGGGGTAATAGTCTTTGAAACTATTGATTCGCAAATAGTCTGGAATGAAATAGCACAAAAAGTTCACTCTTTTTATATAAAGAAAAAACATTCTGAGGACAGAGGAATACTAATTCCTTTTTTTAGTGTTTGCAAGGGCTGTTTTTTCTGCCAACAGATGTGCTACTGAGAAAAATGCTGAACATTGGAAATCTTTCTTAGATATAATTTTCAACGAACAAATAAAAAAAAACCAACATTTTAGTTGTTTTGATACTTTTCTTTGAGCACAATCCTACGATATTGTTTGGCTATCATATCACCTCTCATTAACATTTTTTCAAAATTGCTACCTTGGAAGAACACGTTTTAATAGTGAAGGTTAAAGCTTTTACTTTTCTGTCCCAAAAAGAGGTTGGGCCAATTCCATAATGTGCTGAAAGAATAAAATTATGGATAAAAACAAGAAATTGAAATGTGTTTGATCAATATCTCGATTTTCATACATTATGATGTATTAGTATATGTATTTCACGGACTTTATATGATACTTATTTTTCATTGGAAAACAATTCTATTCGTGTTTAACCTCCCAAAACAGATGAAAGTCACATATGTTAAATATGCGAAATTTGCTGTGTTTTTAGGTGAGAAAATCAGGGAATCCCCCGAGAAGGACATTTCAAACCAAAACAAAGTTATTTTTACATCAGCGGATTGTCAGGGCCTCGGGTGTATTGCCCTCGTCTAATTTACCGCCTAACTTGAATATCTGTATGCATATATATTAATTAGTTTTGGAATGATAACCGAGCTATAAAAATTATAGATCCGCGCACATTATGTAGTGCAAAATAAAATTCCTTATCGCTTCTTTTAAATTCATGTTTTCAATGGATACTTAGAAATTTACTTTTATTAAATACAAATTAATAATATGGAAATGTTTTGTCGTTAGAAATATTAGATTATAATAATTAGTCAAACAATGATCTTTAATATCAATGACGTACCGAAAAATTGTTGTTGCGGATGAATACCACCAATGCGCATTCATCAAGAGCGAGCTTGAAGAAACACGAGAGGCGATCAATACAGGAGTTTATAAACAGAAAGGTAATTTATATATTTCAATTATTTGATTTTAAGTAACTTGTTTTAAACCGTTTGTAGCATATTTGTCTACCATATTATCGTAGCAAAACCAGGAATATTTAATCTGGCACAATATGAAAATAATTTCTCCCCTGTCGCCATTTTGAAAATACCAGCTGATTGGCCTAAGACCACAATTAATGACCCCGCTTATATAGTTCCCTTTAATTATAGTGTATTTTTTCTTTATTTTTTTTCTTTCCCTTTCTCATACATTTCTTAGCTTTCCTTGTGGCGAAAGAATAAACTATTAGTTTCTGATTAATGTTCTATTAATAATATAGATGTTACAACAATACACAGTCCACATTGATACTGATTTAAAGTTCTAAATTGTTTTTGTTCAGCCCACGTTTTCAAGGGAGATAACCTTTTTGTCTATTAAAAAACTTGCTAAAATAAGTATCACAAATTTCCGATATTAAATGTAAAGTTAAACTGAATTGAATTATTAATAGTCCATAAAGAAAAATATTGTTCACAGAATGTCAGTTAATAAAATAAACTCGCGTCCTTCGCGACACTCCCAAGGAACAGAAAGTATTTAACAAATTAAAGTCAATGTTCACTATCAAGACGTCCACTCCTGGATTTTCTGTTTTGCTTGTGTCGCAGCACGTCTCTGAGGTCTAGTAGATGAGGTTTGCGCCTCACACTTTGAGTTCTGTTCAACATTATTAACATTGTCAGTTTGTTCAACATTGTCATCATGACATTCCAAAGGATATAAGAAGTTCAAAGTTCTGTTTAATGTTTTCTTCGATGGCAATAATACCTTTGCTGATCTACATTGTTCGTCACTACTTTTGGATAAGTTTATGATTTTACCAATTTTCCACATTCCTCTCGGAAGATTGTCCTTGATCAAAACAATGTCACCAATCTGTGGATACTGATTTGAGCGCACTCGTTTCTCTTTAAGTTTCACGGTTGTTCTTTCACGAATGCTGAGCAGGTAATCATCACGCCACACTTTCCAGAATCTGTTTAAATGTTTTTGACCTTTTTTCCAAATTTCCAAAAGATTATCAGTTGAACTAAACTGTGGTTTATATTCTGGATCTTCATCATTATCGATTCGCTCTGGTATTCCGGTGTGTTTATTTAGAGTGAGGAAGCAAGACGGTGTTAACACAATATTAGAGTCAATATCCTCACCAATGTATGCTAACGGTCTACTATTTACCACGGCTTCAACTTCTGTTAAAAGTGTTCGTAATTGTTCAACGCTCAAACAAACCTTTCCTATGGTTTTTCGCAATGAACGCTTTGCAAGTCTAACTAGTCTCTCGTAGAAACCACCCATCCAAGGGGCTAATTCTACTATGAATTTCCAATTTATGCCCTTGTTAGATACATAGTTTTGAATGTCCGAATCATAAAGAACCTTTTTCCATTCCTGTTGTACTACATTACTTGCAGCTTTAAACTGTAGAGCATTATCTGAAATAATTTGTATTGGAGTTCCACAACGGGCAACAAATCTTCGGAATCCAAGTAAAAATTGATCGGTAGTCATATCAAGCATCAGTTCCAGATGAATTGCACGCACAACTAAGCAGGTGTATAAACAGACCCAGACTTTTTCAGATCCATTCACAGTTTTTACATAAAGTGGACCAAAGTAGTCTATTCCGGTGTACGTGTACGGACTTGATTCAGTTACTCTGTTCTTGGGGAGTGGAGGGATAAGCGGCATCTTATACGGCCCTCCTTCATAACGGATGCAGTTTCCACAACTTCGTAAAACATGTCGGACTGTTGATCTACCTTGCGGAATCCAATATTTTTGTCTTATTTGTGATAACGTTTGAGCAACTCCAACATGTAACAAGTTCCTATGGTAGCTGTAAATCAGAAGTTTTGTAAATGCTTCTTTCTTCGGTAACAAGATAGGTCGTTTTGCGTTTTCAGAAATGTCTGCATGTTCAATTCTACCTACACATCGAATTAATCCGTTGTTGTCTATTGTAAGACCTAATTGACGTATAACATTACTTGACTTGTTTTTAGTTATATCATGAATCTCCTTTGCAAAATGTTTCCTTTGAATGTGAACAATCCACATGAATTTTGCATCTTCAATTTCCTTTGCTGTAAGCGGTCCAGAAATAGTGTCCTTTTTTAGTTTTTTAATAAATCTTTGTACCCAAGCAGTTATTCTCAATAGTCTAATCAAACTAGAAAAGTTTTCGCATTCCAGACCATACGGCGATTCTAATTTACGATCGCAATTAACTCCTGAAGGGGGCTCCCCAACAAGAAGTTCGGTCTGTTGGTAACTAGTGCTTGGTTTAATTTCTGATTTATAAAGATTAACATTTTCAGTTGTCAAATTATAAGACCAAGTTGGCCATTGATCGTTGGAAAGCAGGAGCCAAGACGGTCCTTTCCACCATAGATTGTTCGATTTAATTTCACTGAAATGTGTTCCACGGCTTGCAATGTCAGCTGGATTTATATCGGTTGATACATAACGAAATTCGGTATCAGTGCATTTTCTGATCTCTTTTAAACGATTTTCGACAAATGTTGACATTTGTTTTTTAGACGCTATCCAATGAATGACACATTGCGAATCTGTCCATAAAGTTTTCTTCTCTACAGTGATCTTGAGATTGCTTTCAATAAATGCTAAGCATCTTATTCCAATGATGACGGCAAGAAGTTCTAATCTCGGTATGCTGACTTTCTTAATTGGAGCAAGGCGGGTTTTGGAATAAATCAAGTCGACTCGGCATGATTCATTTGTTTCATGACGCAAATAAATTGCACAAGCATAAGCCTTTGTTGATGCATCACAAAAACAAAGTAACTGATATGAACACTTGGCATTTAATCCGATGTACCTATCAAAGGTATGGGTTTGTATTTGTTTAATGTCAAATGCAATTTCTTTCCATAAGTCGCAGTCATTTTCGGATAACTTAAAATCCCATTCAACTTTTTTGCTCCATAATGTTTGTAATAATAATTTTCCTAGCAAAGTAACTGGTGAAAAGAATCCTAACGGATCAAATATTGATGCAATTGATTGCAAAATTTCTCTCTTCGTACTTGACAATTCTAAAGTTTCTAATTTGGGTCCAGACATTGCAAGTTTATCATCTTTGATAGTCCAATTAATGCCAAGTACTTTCATTCTCTCTCTGTTTGCTTGATCCTGCTTCGGTATATCGGACATGAACTGTGCTGAGTTTGAACACCAATCCCTAAGATTCATTGAAGCTTCTTGAAAAATGCTTTTCGATTCAGTATACAGTTCTTTCAATTCATCATTAGTATTGACTCCTGTAAGCAAATTATCTACATAGATATTATCTTGAATCTTCGTAGCAACTGGTGTATTATACTTCCGCAGATGCAAATCAATGGTTGCGGCCAAGAGAAACGGGCTTGAAATTACCCCAAACGGAACACGGCAAAATCTATATATCTGAACGTTATTGATATTAAATAACGGCATTGTTCTGTCTTTTACCCAGAAGAATCTGGTCACATCTCTGTCTGGGTTCTGTAAGCCGAGTTGCAAAAAGGCTTTTTCGATGTCAGCAACAACGGCATATTTGAACATTCGGAAACGGAGTAACAATCCACAAAGATCTTTCAACATGACGGGTCCTCTGTATAAACAGTTATTCAGACTTTTATTATCATCTCTTGTTTTCGCTGATGCATCATAGACAATCCTAACCTTTGTTGTCGGCTTTGTTGAATCTACAACTGCATGATGTGGTATATAATGAGTTATATGATCCTCATGTTTATTGGTCACATCTACCTTTTCGATAATCCCTTTTTCGCATTGCTCATTGATAATTTTATCATAATTTTCAAACAGTTCCGGTTTGTTTCTCAATCTATGCAACAAGGACCGATATCTTCCGTACGCAAGTTTCTTGTTGTCATTAAGTGTTTCTATTTCGGATTTCCACGGCCAACATACCAAGTATCTTTCATTGGTGTACTCAACAGAATTGTTAAATTTTTCTAATGCCTTCGTGTCATTAGAATCTTCAGACGGTTCACTGATGCCTATAGTTTCAAGATTCCAAAAATCTTCTAGCGGGGGTTTTATAGGCTTTGATTTGTCAATAGCAGTAACGGCACAGGAGTCTAATAATGGGAGAGCATTTGTTCCATAGTTTAAGATTAACATACTGGGCTCTTCAAAACCGTCTGATTTTTCAGAAGTTCGACCGGTGATAATCCAACCAAATTTTGAACCTAGCAAGTATAGTCCTGGCTGAATTTCAATTTTCTCGGGTAAAATTATGTCCAAGTAATAATCGTTACCTATGAGCAGCTCAATTGTTGTTTTCTCATTTTCTGTTGGAAGGGTGTCCGCAAGATTAAAGTTATTCCACAAATATTCATAATTTTGACAGTTTTTAATCGAAACGGGTCTCCTAAGTACACTTCCTGTAATTTTTGGAACTACATTTGCACTTATTTTCATTTTTGTCCCATCCACTAATTTCATCTGTAGTGTGACCTTTTCTGTTTTCACTAATTTCGGCTTATCGGACCCAAAGGTAATAACAGATACTTCTTCAACGGATTCAACTTTCAATCTAAGTTTTTTAGCTAATGTTTCAGAAACATATGTGCGTTGACTTCCTGAGTCCAGCAAAAGTCTTATTTCCTCATTACAAGTGTCTGACGTATTGGAAATAATGGTTTTCGCAGTCTGCATTAACACAATATCACCCGACGAAAGAAAGGATGGCTCAGTTGTAAGACTAACGGTAACCGATTCTGTTGATTCGACAGCTTCATCTACTAAATTAGAAATTTCAGTTCTATTTGTGGGAAATTTCTTCAAACACAAACTTCTGTGGTGTTTTTTCGTTTTACTACAATAAACACATTTACGGTCGCTTGAACACTCACGTAATCGATGACCTGACTTTAAACAAATATAACATAATCCATTAAGTTGTGCTTTTCTGTCTTCGACAGTTTTATACAGACTACACTCATCTGACCAGTGGCTGCCTTTGCAGTAAATGCATAATTTTTTCACTTCAGTTCGGGTTGGTGTAAATGGCTTATCGTTTGTTGCGGAAAATAATGCTTCACCAGAGCTTCTCACATTTTGCGGTTTACCATATGACGGTTTATATCTAGACTGCACGTTTGCATTAGGCGGCTGCTGCGGTTTAAAATCATTAGTTTTTTCCTTCGACTGAATTTCTGCGGCTTCACGTGCGGCTATGTAGGATTTTAGTAAATCACGTAGTTTGTCGACTGTCCATCTATCAGATCCTTTCTGGATTTCTAGCTGAACTAACACTGCTTCGGGAAGTTTGGTTGTTATCATTGAAATAAAAACATCTTGATCTATATTCTGATTAAGCGCTTCAAGGCTTCTCAAGTTACGTTCAATTTTGTCGTAGAGAAATCTGAGTTCTGATGTACGGTTTGACGCGCACGACAAATTTATAAGTTCAACGTAATGTGCATTCACTGCGTTCTGTATATCACCAAATCTGTCCTTTAGAATGTCTATCGCAACATCATAATTTTCATTTGATAGCTGTAACCCAGATATTGCACTTTGAGCTGTGCCATATAATTTACTCTTTAAGTATGAAAATTTTTCAACATTTGACAGTTTAGTGTTTTTGTGAACAGTTACTTCAAATTGGTCCCAAAATTCTTTAAACTTCTGTTTATCTCCATTATAACCCATTATTTCCAGTTTTGGTAATTTTACAGCTGCTTGATTTAGTTCATCATGTTGAGGTTTAGCATTTTGTAATTGCATTTGTTGCATCATTTGTATTTGTATTTCTATTAATTGTTCAATTTTAGAATCTGGTTCTGGTTTTGATAAGTTTTTGTATTTTTCCTGTAGGAAATTGTCAATCAGTTTGAGCTCTTCCTTGCGGCTTGTTACCTCTGTTATTATATTAAAGTACAATTCACTTTCTTTTTGAAATGTTTTCAGGTCTTCTTCGGCTTTGGCAGTTTCTAATGCGAGTGATAACCTTTCTAAAGTTTCTTCAAATTTTGGGCCAAATTCATCAAATCTTCGATACGATTTGTTTACCTTTCTGATTTGGGATTCAAGATCAAAATCGGACACTTCTCTTGTCAAGAGTTCTTCAGATTTACCAAGTTCGACTTCTAATAAATTTTTATATCGTGTTTTAAGGCCTTTCAGATATGCGAGTGACATTTTGAATGTTTACGTTTTGTCGTTTGTATGTATCGGAAATTATTGTCAGTTTCTATCACTTACTCCCGGGTTCCGGCACCATTCAATGTGGCGAAAGAATAAACTATTAGTTTCTGATTAATGTTCTATTAATAATATAGATGTTACAACAATACACAGTCCACATTGATACTGATTTAAAGTTCTAAATTGTTTTTGTTCAGCCCACGTTTTCAAGGGAGATAACCTTTTTGTCTATTAAAAAACTTGCTAAAATAAGTATCACAAATTTCCGATATTAAATGTAAAGTTAAACTGAATTGAATTATTAATAGTCCATAAAGAAAAATATTGTTCACAGAATGTCAGTTAATAAAATAAACTCGCGTCCTTCGCGACATTCCTGGGGTGGAAATGAAAGAAGAGAGCTGAAATAAACTTTTGGATGTTTATTTTAACTGATTTTGATCAGGAAAGAGTGATTAGGCCAGGTTCAAAAAGGTAATATTTACACTTTTCGGAACATCTCTTGACTTGCCTATAGGGGTATGGATGTGTATTGGCCAAATTTGTATGATGTAAACATGCAATTTTTCTGAAAATTGCATATATTTTTGGACTTGTACTGTACATTACACACACAAAAAGATTAGACCAAAAGAATTGGCAAAACTTTTTTAATGCGACAAAACGTTATAAAGAAATGATAGAGAAATTAATTGTGGTTTCGGGCCGATTAAGTTGTAGAAACGAGAACATGTCAGGCCTTGAAAGATAGTTTACTTTTTATGTATAATTCTTTATTGCAACAATTTTTTTTTTATATATAAGATCTCAGCAATTTTTGGAGTTAAATTTATTTTCTTCGTATTAAATAAAGTAACAAGTAGATCACTTATAGGGTTACAAGAGCGCAATTATTTGTTTACATTTTACTGCCCCAGAATCCTATACGGCTTCTGATTGGACGGTACAGGATTTGAATTACATAAGTCGAAAGCTTATCCAATTAGGTTTAAAAATTGCCGAAAATCATATTCACATATTACGAAGTATAGAAAATATTTTCCATTTCTGCACGTCAAAGCCATTGAAAATATGTCTTTTTCATTAAGCGAAAATAATAGACGATCTTTTTCAACTGCATTTTAAGTCAGTTTTTTGAGCCGCATGATCCTAAATATTTTTTTTGGTTGTAATGCAACACTGGCATTTCCAGTAACAGGAACTGCTACCGGATTTCCCCTAGGTTGTGTAGTCTTCGAGAAAAAAAACCGGAACACCAGTGGTACCCTATGGAAAATGCATTACGAATAATTGCGCTCTTGTAACCTTCAACAGGGGCGCATCAAGGCTGAAATAAGCAGATTACTCATGTTACTATCGGATATTTGCGATAAATATGGGTATTTTGTAAAGAGTTCATCCAGAAAGGTTTTTCTTTCCTTATTATAAATGGTACATTTAAATAAAAAAAATGTTCTTCGTCTTCAACCGAGTTCATTGAACAAAACTGGCATGTTCTCTCTGATCTTGGCAGTGTAATATTTTTTTTCATGCTCATCAATTTTTCGTTCGTAACGGCCTCTCTCTATGCGGATACAATGATTGCTTATTCTAAATCTAGTTAGTATAACTCTCTTATCTCTGTTCTTAATATTGAAGTAATCTTCAAAAGTGAAATTATGTTTAAATTTAAAGTAGTTGCTCAATTTACTGTGATCATCTTTTTTTATTAAGTCTTTTTGATTGCTCCAATATGTTAAAAAAAAACAGTTTTGATACATTTTCTAAGTAAAATTTTGAATTTATTTTACTGAGTTTTTTTACAAAGTACTAAATTTAAACCAAGTTTTTCACTAAAAATTTATGTTTGCATACCACGATTGATTAGCCATAGCTTTATCAGATAAGCTTTCAATATAAGCATCACTTAAGAGATCATAGGGCGAGTTTTCAAGGCGGTGCCAATACATAAACATTTGAATTACTATGTTACTATATAAAGGAAATCTACCTAGCTCTGATATAACTCCAATATTTGTGCAATTTTTGGAGACACTAAGAACATACTTGCAAAATTTAAGATTTAATTTATCAGGTTCCCAATCTTTGAAGATTTCAAAAAAGATGTATGGCTCTTCTTTTTGGATTCAAATTTAACATACCCCATATTTCACAGCCATATAAAACTATTGGTTTGATGGTGTGATAAAAAATATGAAGTGAAGTCTTAATTAATAGATGGAGAACATGACTTAATGTTTTTGTAAAATTAAATGAAGCCTTTAGTCCTTTATCATATGTTTTTTTTAGCTGCATTAAATTTTCCAGTGTTAGTAATAACTAATCCTAAGTATTTATAGAATTTCACACATTCTATTCTGTTTGCACCTATATTAAATTCATTTGACAGTAGTCTCCCATTTTTATTAAAGAGTTTAGCTTAGTGGCCCCACACTGACTTTGTTGTTTCTATAAAAAAAATCAGGCGGCCGCGGCCAGGTCTTGACAATTGTTTACTTTTGAATACCTTATACAACAAAACCATGGTATAATTGTGAAAATTATACCATAGATGACTATGGTATAATTTTCAGTTATTGAGATTTATCCTCGGGTTGCACTCCCATAGGTTACATTGTACAGCTATAGGTTAACATCCATTTAATTAGCAATTGATCGAAAAGCTAAATGTTTCAGAAAATAAAAGACCTTGATACTACATGAACAAACATTGTTTATAAATGCCATTTGTAAAGCAGGATCTGCTTACCCATCCGGAGCAACTGAGATCACCCCCAAGTTTTGGTGGGGTTCGTGTTGCTCAGTCTTTAGTTTTCTATGTTTTTTCTAGTGTACTTTTATTTGTCTGCATGTCTTTTTCAGTTGTAGTCATGGAATTGTAAGTTTATTTTCGATATATGAGTTTGCTGTTCATCTGGTATCTTTAGCCCCAATATTACAATTTATCTGTTTTAATATGATTGTCTTGAACCTCTTTTTCATAGTTCGGTGAGTGACTATATAGCTACTCGAAGAATTGTTTGCTATGTTGATTCTCTATAAGTTATATGCTAACGATTTTTGTATGTGTGCAACTATATGGTCATAATGCCAATCAAACAGTTCTCATTTGACCATGTAATCATTGATAATTCACAAAGTTAAGTTTCCTAGTTCAAGTCAGTATCTCAGATATGATAGAAAATTATATTATTTGTACTATATTGTAAGGTGAACGTATCTGTCTGGCAGGTATAATATAAACACCTGTCATTTATCAATAATTCAACATAACTTGAGGTCCTCCGATGTTCAGTACTTCAGTACTTTGATTTTTGTTGTAAATAATAAAAAAAAATCAAAAATGAAATTGGTTTAATGTGTCCTTAATATCTAAAAACCAACTTTTTTTAATAAAAAGTGGAACATCACTAAATTGTACCTTTATAGCTGCTTAATAACCGCCTTCTAATCAAGAGTCGCCGTGGCTCCATCGGTTACACATAATACTTTAATGAAAGATTGTTTTTAAGAAGGGGTTCAAATCTCACACAGATTTATTGCATTTTTTGTGTTAAAATATTAAATTTTAATGTTTCTATCATATTTGTTCGGATGTTTGTTTAATTCATAGAGTCATTATGGATCATGTTGACTATATATCATTTCAAAGAAAAAGAAAAAACATGATGTGTTGCTTATTGTGTGCGTTCCTATAAATATCCATAATCTTGACTTACGTCATATTCCTGTTATTACATTCATTATATACAAATTATATGCAAGGTACAATTACCGTTAAACTGAAGTAGGTGCTTTTACATAACCAATGCAATTTCACGAATGTTGATAATATTGCAATAAAGCCCAAATGTTGTGTGTGTAATATACTCATAATGAAAAAAGGCCATAACAGAAAAATTTCAAAACAATTTTTTTTTTTCGAAACCTTCAACAGGAACGTTTTTGAAAATGGTATCATATGTAACAAATGCAGACAGCAATTTTATCGCAAATCCACCGGTATCTAAGTCATCAAAAAATTAGAAAAAACAACAACACAAAACAAATAAATTTTAGTACCAATCGTGGCTGTAAGCAAAACATCAGGAAAGTATTGCATATGTATCACATCAAGGGGCACATTTGTTACAATGCTAGAAAAGGCCAAATTACACGTGCTTGTAACACAGGGTATTCTAATACCAACTTGCGTAGTATGTTGTCCGGTTCATATGGACGGTAAAACCTTAAAAACCGGGACAAAGACAGATACATCCAGATTGAGTAAAACAGCATCCCAGTTAAATACGTCTTATATTATTTGGCTTCTTGACAGGTTTCGTGGTATGGTATCTCATGCAAAAAAAGAGACTAGACTTCGAAGATCCAAACTTGCTTACGGATGAAGATGTTCTGAACCCGACCGGAACCACCATGGAACAATTTTAAATTGAAAAAGTCGGCGAATAGAACTCCAAGAACAGCAATAGCATATACTCTAAAAAATCACCTACCAACATTATTACGCTAACTGAAGCAACATTTCTTTTAATATTAATTTTGAATATCTTTTAGTTGATAATTCACATTTGAATGCTTTTCATGGGCATTAACAAAGACACTCAATATTAGTTTTAATAAACCAAAAAATCAATAGTTTGGCCTTGTTTATTGTAGGAATAATTTGTGTACCTGTCCAAGGTATGAAAATAGATGATGTGACGTATTTTCATGTACTATAATAAGTATTTATCGGGCTATTTAAAAACATGATTTACCAACATCATCAATGAGAAAAAATCAGGGGAAAATGACCCTACCTCTTTGTTTGTTCAATTCAACTTTGATGGAGAAATAGTATACTATTTTGAAATTCTTTCATAATTGCTGTACTTCAGTTATCTATATTGTCCAGTTGCTGTCTAATTAAAGTATTTAATATGTTGATGTATTTTTGTTATTTTTGTTGTCAGTTGCTGTCTAATTGACGTATTTTGTATGTTGATGTATTTAGTTATCTATGTCGTCAGGTTGATATCTAATTCACGTATCTAATATGTTAATGTATTTTGGTTATTTTTGTGGTCAGGTTGCTGTATAATTAAAGTATTTCAATTTTCGTATGTTGATAAATATAGTTATCTCTATCGTCCGGTTGCTGCGTAATTGACGTATTTCGTATGTTTGATGTACATTATTTTAGTTATCTATTATAGTTCATGGTCCATTACCTTTGAACTAATAAAAATAATGCTTTCCATCAGATTGTCATGTGTTATGCTTAGAGGCGAGACACATCTTTGAGTCAATAGTTTATGTTATTACGAGTATAAAAAAATAAGAAAATGTGGTATGATAGCCAATAAGACAACTCTCCAAAAGAGACCAAATGACATAAAAATTAACAACTATAGGTCACTTTATGGCCTTCAACAATGAGTAAAACCCATACTGCATAGTCAGCTATAAAAGGCCCCGACATGACAAATGTAAAACAATTCAAACGAGAAAATTATCGGACTGATTATGAAGATACTTTTTTTTTCATTTAGAAGATTATCATAAGAACTTGAAACTGTTTCTTCTATACATATGAACAACATTAATATACTAGCAGACTTTAACAAGAGTGTACACACTGAAATGTTTCGCCTTCTTTACTAATCATTGATATTATGTTGATACTCCTAAATATAAAGCTTTATTACGACTGTCACATAAACTTAACATGAACCATGAAAATGAGGTCAAGGTCAGTTGAACCATATGCCAGGCAGACATGTACAGCTAACAATGCTTCCATACAACAAATAAAGTTGACCTATTGCTTATAGTTTACGAAAATAGACCAAAACACAAAAACTTAACACTGAGAAATGAACCATAAAAACCAGGTCAAGGTCAAATAAAACCTGCACGACTGACATATAGATCATAAAATATTTTCCTACACCAAATATAGTTGACCTATGACATATAGTATTAGATAAAAAGACCAAAACTCAAAAACTTAATTTTGACCACTGAACCATGAAACTGAGGTCAAGGTCAGATGACATCTGCCCGCTAGACATGTACACCTTACAATGATTCCATACAACAAATATAGTAAACCTATTGCATAAAGTATGAGAAAAACAGACCAAAACACAAAAACTTAACTATAACCACTGAACCATGAAAATGAGGCCAAGGTCAGATGGCATCTGCCCGCTAGACATGTACACCTTACAATGATTCCATACAACACATATAGTAAACCTATTGCATAAAGTATGAGAAAAACAGACCAAAACACAAAAACTTAACTATAACCACTGAACCATGAACATGAGGTCAAGGTCAGATGACACCTGCCAGTTGGACATGTACACCTTACTGTCCTTCCATACACCGAATATACTAGACCTTTTGCTTATAGTATCTCAGATATGGACTTGCCCACCAAAACTTAACCTTGTTCACTGATCCATGAAATGAGGTCGAGGTCAAGTGAAAACTGTCTGACGGGCATGAGGACCTTGCAAGGTACGCACATACTAAATATAGTTATCCTATTACTTACAGTAAGAGAGAATTTAACATTACACAAAAACTGAACTTTTTTTTCAAGTAGTCACTGAACCATGAAAATGAGGTCAAGGACAATGGACATGTGACTGACGGAAACTTCGTAACATGAGGCATTTATAACAAAATATGAAGAATCCAGGTCTTCCACCTTCTAAAATATATAGCTTTTAAGAAGTGAGCTAACACCGCCGCCGCCGCCGGATCACTATCCCTATGTCGAGCTTTCTGCAACAAAAGTTGTAGGCTCGACAAAAACGCAACACTAGATTATTTTTTATAATTTTTCATCATTTCAAAAAATGCAATATTTGTGAAATATGAACTGTAAATTCAGAAAATATTTTAATTGTGAAAATTGCGACTGTATCGGGTTCGAAATAGTGAAAACTCGCATTCTAAATTTTCAGTAGTGATTTTCTTCATTCAATGTTTGCAATCGTATCTTAATTCAATTACATTTTGCATATTTGTCAACGATCAAGGAATCGCAATAATAAATGTACGCATTTATTTCTGAATTTACATATATAATGATAAATTTCAATCATTTATAACTTCATTGTCTAAATAAAATGTTCAGTACGATAAAAACATAAATAAATACATCAAGAGGATAATCAAACTATTTAAAACTAATCTTCCTGAGAGTCCTCAAAATAATAATAACATATTTATAAAGTACACTATTATTTTAAGAATTGATAGCTCTTTTTTATAAATTTATTGGGGTGTAAAAGCGTTGACCGAAGTACATTTTGTGCGCACGGTCAACGCTTTTAATACCCTATAAAGTTACAAAAAAAAGCATTCAATACTTATAATTACACTTTTTCCTATAGGATCATGAAAACACGCCTTTTATCAAGTTTTTATTTCATTAACCTGTGCACTTTATTGTGGGACCTCGTGTCATCATGAATGAAAAGTTGCATTGTGTAATGCAATTGATTAAGGAATATCACGAGATTGCTAGTTAGCCAATCAGAATAACGTATTATAATGAAACATACATCTAATGTAATTATAATGATATATATACAACAATATATAATTAAATATAGATAAAAATGAAAAAGCATATTAATTTGCACAATTTATGAAAAATTTGTAACAATTTGTTTTAAAAGATACAAGTGTATTACTCATCTTTATTTATTGTGGTAAACTGTTCCATATTTGAGAACCAGAATATGTAACTGGTTTTTTTTTCAAAAGAAGATGTCTGTCTATGTTTTCGGAAGATTTAATAGTTTTTCGTCAGATGAACGTAAATTATAATGTTGGTTATCTGTAACTTGTAAATAGTTAGGAACCATATTCTTTAAAGAATTAAATACAAGTATTGCCTTTTGATATTGAATTCGTTTTTCTACATTTAACCAGTTGAAACTATTAAATAATAAACTGGAGGATTTCATTATGTCAGCTTCTACTTTAACCCTAGCAGATTTCTTTAATAACTTGTTATATCACAACAATAATCAAACAATGGCAGAATATAAGCATTAAAATAGATAATACGTATATGCATAGGTAAATACTTTCTTATCTTTTGCAATAATTTGATTCTATTTGATATTGTACATGACATTTTATCTATTTGCTCATTCCAATTTAGGTTTTTGTCAATATATAAACCAAGAAGTTTTTAACAATCTACATCCTGCAATTCATGCAAATACTTTAAAAACTTTTGGAAAAAGGTCAAAATACTCCTTGATAAAATAAAAATGGGAACACACATAATCACCTTCAAAAATCTAATACTAGGCTATAAAATATATGATAAAAATTATTATGACATTAATCTATTTCTCACTGTAATATTATTCTCTATTCATAAATCTACATATGCATCAGAGTATAAACAAAACAATGTTGATGTCTACAGAATATTTAAAACAGAATTTAAACAACATTATGAAAACATGAAACTTCTTGATAAAACAACAAGTAGATTTTTGAATGATGTTTATAAAAAAATATAATAACCATAATGTATTATTGCGCATGATCATTCTTCTGTATTACTATATATATCATGTAGAAAAACTCAAATGTAAACAAATGTATTATTTTAAGATGTTTAAATGTGACGCATGGTCAATGTTTACCTGTAGGACATGATTTTTGACCCCGTAATGTCTACTGTCTAATTACTAGAAAATATCTAATATTTTAGGAAAAGAAAATCCTTCTTGATCAATTTATCATAAGTCAATGGAAATATAACAAAACTCACCTTTAGAAATACTCAATTTAGATCCTTTGTTCATGAAATCATTCCACGTGTTATCCTTCAATCATTCGATCATCTCAATTTTCACGAGATTATGCCGATCAAGGTTAAGGGTCAATGATTAAATTATAACCAACATCGGATAATGAATAGTACAACTTCCGTATTTACGTTACATTATGATGACCTCCACAGAACTAAGAACTTAGACAAATTGTTAATATCAATGTATTGTATTTATAATAACTAATCATAATTAATATATATATATATATACATATAAATATAAATTTACTGTATAATCTCCCTGGTTAAACAGTAACTAATTCACAGGGATACCCGGCTGAATGCTGTGAGTCGAGTAATTTGTTAAACAGCAAAGAAATGTGCAATAAAAGATTTATTGTTTAAAAAAAAAAAAAAAAACAATCTACATCCTCTATTTGTTTATCTGAAATATTGATATCTAAACTGTTTCCAGTTGATTAAAGCCTCTGTTTTGAACCAATCACCATTGATTTTCATTTTTTTGCATTTATATTCATACAATTTTGCGAACACCATGCTGTTTTCAATAATATAAATATCATTTGAAGGGTAGCATTTTACCCATTTTCATTATTATCTTTACTATGAAAAGTAGAATCATCTGTATAAAATAATTAACATAGGGCCAAGGATAGAGCCTTGTGGTACACCAGTTTTTATGTTTTTAGTATCGGACATGACGCTATTGACCTTAACTTGTTGACTTCGTTGAAAAAAGTATGACTTAAACCAGTCTAGTGAATAGTTTGAAACATTATAATATTCAAGTTTTTTTCAATAACATTAAATGATTAACCAGATCAAAAGCTTTCTTTAAATCTAAAAATATAACACCGTTTATTTCTCCATTATCTATATTTGTTAACCATTCATCTACTAATTTATCCACTGGACGTTAAGCAACCAACAATCACTCAATCAATCTACTAATTTAGTAAGTGCAGTAGGTGAATTGATTAGGTCACCTGTAATGTTCAAATCATTTGATATGCACTAAAATCCTTTTTCCTCTTAATAATGGGTATCTCCACCGTCCAAGGCAATGGCTGCATGTAAATAATGGCCTTTTTGTCCCTGCTCATATGCCTCTGTCTCGCCCATTGCAGTCTGTTTTGGCAATCATGCGGTTTATTAAGTAGCTGGTGAAAAATATCAGGTGATTTCCCAAACAAAACGGCATCGTCTGCAAATAAGATGAGGTATATGAAATATTCGTTCACAGTTACGACATCATCAGTTGTATCAATATAGATAAATCATTGACTATATCGTTTTTGAAAAGTAAAAATAACGGTGGAGATAAAGTTCTCCTTGTTTCACATCAAAGCAGATTTTCTAAAGAATTTGACAGCAAACCTCCAGAATTAACACGAAGTTGCACAAACGAATATACAGATTTGACCATAGCTACACATTCAGTGTTATTAGAGACAGATCGTAAGTTGTAGTGTTGAACATCATTAATAATTAGCCTTGATAAGTAATCAGGTGTTAGTCCATTTACAATTTTATACATTAGAATTGATTGTTGGTATTTTACTCTTTCTGAAATGAAATAAAGAAGGACACATACCATTTGATGGAACAGAAATATCACATTCAAGTATAACTCTTGCTACTCTTTTTCGAAGTTTTATAATTCTATCTGAATTTTTTTGTAATAAATTTCCCCAAACTGAGCTACAACAGTCTATATTTGAGAGAATATATGCATTATACAACAGTTTTCTTCTATTTATAGACATATATTCTTTAAGTTTATACAACAGTGATAGTTTAGATGAGATAATCTTACATATAAGATTAACATGTCACATGTTCTTTCCAAGTGAAAATTTCATCACTGTCAATTCCAAGTAATTTGAAGGAATATTGGACATGGACATTTTCAGTACTTGTTTCGTTTATAGTAAAACATAATTCTGATAGTTTTTGATTTGAACTTAATTTTATAACCTTTGGTTTTTGTCCATTAATTTTCATACTGAAATTGTTACACAAAGATTGAACAGCATTTAAATCATGTTTTCAATGATATGCTGTTAATTTTTTGTCAATTTCCTTATCATGAAAATGCAATATTGAATCATCAGCATATAAATCCATGTTGGATTGTTTAACATGAAGTGGTAAATCATTGATATTAATTAAACATATAAAAGGACCTAAAATAGAACCGTGAGGCACTCCATATTTTACAAACGTTTTATCAGATTTGTTATTTGCGTATTACTCTTCTTGTTGTTTTACAGTCAAATATGATTTAATCAAATTTATTATATCTTAACCGATATGTAAAATTTTAGCTTTTCTAAGAGTATGACATGGTTAAAGAGATAAAAAAAATCTTACTGCAATCCAATAAAACAGTACCACCTATTTCTCCATTTTCTAAACGTGTTAACCATTCGTCAATTAGTTAAGTTTGGGCTGTTTGACATGAAACATCTCGTCTGAAACCTGACGTAGCTATATGTAATATTTATTTTATTATTCAATTATTCATATAACTGTGTAGATACATGTCCTTCAAAAATCTTAGATATGGTATTTAAAATAGAAATTGGACGATAGTTAGAGAGATTAGTCCTCCTTTATGTAAATCAGTTACTCTAGCATGCTTTAATTTTTCGGGGAAAATTAGATGTTATTCTTTTGTTTATTCGAACAGTCAGTGATAGATATATAATCTCGTTATTAAGCTTTAAAAATATTGGACACATTCCATCTAAACATGCTGGTTTATTAATATTAACGTGTTTCAGCTGTGTACACACTTCTCTAACAGAGGATAAATTAAAATTTTCTGTTTCCTTCAATTATTTACAAGTAAAATTGTGTAACAAAGAAATAATCCATATCTTAAGTATTATTTCCGATAAGTTTTTCAACAACTGAAAAACAAGTTGCATTTAAAAAAAAAAGTCAATACGTGAACCTTAGAACTTTTTTTATGCTAATTCTTTAATTACATCTCAGTGTTTTCATTATCATGTGTGTGGAGGATAATATTTTCTTTTTATCGTAAATCATAACAATTTGGGTATGTTAAGTGGTGTTAAATATAAAGTGAGGAGATACATGTTGTTTTTATTTCGATATTAATTTTACCAACGTGAAAGATCAAACTACTACCAATGGATGACACTTCTAGGGTTCTTATTGTTAGAGGTAATATTTCCACGGTCATATTTCACCTAAGTCCCTCAGTCATTTTATTTACATTTCTGTAAAACAAAAAACAAAAAATAGATATAGGAAGATGTGTGCCAATGAGACAACTCTCCATCCAAGTAACAATTTATAAAAGTAAATCGTT
Organism: Mytilus galloprovincialis; assembly: GCA_037788925.1. Lineage (NCBI taxonomy): Eukaryota > Metazoa > Mollusca > Bivalvia > Mytilida > Mytilidae > Mytilus > Mytilus galloprovincialis. Next base: position 76,410,619 of record CM075339.1, on the reverse strand, counting down.
ATTATAGGTCAAGTACGGCATTTAACACAGAGCCTTGTCTCACACCGAATAGCGAGCTAAAAAGGACCCAAAAGTTACTTGTATATACTGTATAAAACCATTCTAATGGGAAACTAACGGTCCAATCTATATTAAAACGAAAAACGAGAAACACGTATGAACTACATAAACAGACGACAATTACTGTACATCAGATTCCTGACTAAGGACAGGTGCAAATATTTGCAGCGGGATTTTGTTTCATAGAATGTGGAATGTTTATTCCTACCAATAAGACAAAATCTACTTACTAATCATTTGTTTTGCGCATGCAGTAAAACCCTGTTCCACATTAGAAATGGGTTTGAATTCAGCTAATACATTCAATTTGCTGCTTGTACATGCATACTTAATATACCTGTCCAAAATCAGGAGCATGTTTTTTTTTTTTTTTTTGCTTAATATTATCGTGTCTGCTTTTTGTTGTTAAGTACAAAAAATTGCCATTAATTTGATAATGGTGAAAATATACCACCCATGGGCGCTCTTACATATAACTTTTTTGTATAACTGTGTATTAAACCCAAATTCATCGATTCTTAGAAATAATTTAACAAATGCAGTTAAACCTTTTTTGTTGGGAATCTTTAAAAGATATTCGTGTGTATCAATTTATTCTACTGCATTGATAACCGTTAGTTTAAACATATTTTATTTGCAAAAGTAGCAAAATGGATTGGACACAAGTTATAACAAACATTTGAGACTTCATCTCCCAATATATATATGAAGGACTCTAAAATGCGATGGTACTCTAAAGTGCGATGGTCACGCTAAAGTGCGATGGCCTACGCTAAAGTACGATGGTGTCTCACGCTAAAGTGCGATGGTTGTTTGTTCGCTAAAGTACGATGGTATATCACGCTAAATAACACCTACATTGTATTGATGATCGGTAGTAAGGAACATTAATTAATGTACATTGTATCATACTTGTTGACTAGTTCGCAATGCCTCATTTATTATTTCTAAATTAATTTTATGAATTTTTGGAAGACTGAGGTACATGTGTCCATGTTTTGAATCATTATCATTCTTTAAAAATTATACGTATGGATAGCTATTTCGTTTTTTTTTCTATATAGATTTTCAACTATCTATTTTATTATCATATAACAAATAAAAGAGGGACGAAAGATATCAAAGGGACAGTCAAACTCATAAATCTAAAACAAACTGACAATGCCATGGCTAAAAATGAAAAAGACAAACAAACAACAGCACACACGACACAACATAGAAAACTAAAGAATAAACAATACGAACCCCACTAAAAAACTAGGGGTGATCTCAGGTGCTCCGGAAGGGTAAGCAGATCCTGCTCCACATGCGGCACCCGTCGTGTTGCTTATGTGATAACAAATCCGGTAAATAGTCTAATTCGGTAGGTCACATTCAGGAAAGGGAAGGGGATTGTAGTTACGACGGAAGGAACATATCCGATATCAGTGATACGGTTATTCCATAACGGTCAACCAACTCGTGAAAATTTACGAAGGGATGATTTCAACTTCACCATTTGGAACTCTTGGTTTAATAGCTTCCTTGTGAGCAGCAACCCTCTATCAAGAAAATCATGATAGGAAATGCAAGCACGGGAATATCGTATCAATTGGGAGATATATACCCCGTATGCAGGTGCTGCTGGAATGTTGCTACTTAGAAATGGAAAGTTCACAATTGGAAAACTGAAATCATCTCTTTTGTCGTAAAGTTTTGTTTTCAACCGACCCTCATTGTCAATTTCTAGATGTAAGTCAAGATATGAGGCCAACTTAACTGTATCTGTAGTATCCTTTATCTCTAGTAAGTGAGTTAGCGACCATTGTAAAGTTCTTTATTGTCATGTTTTAAATATATTGAATACCCCGTATGGAGGTGCTCCTAATTGCAGGAAGCTAATACAGATAAGAAAAAACAAATTTTCCGAATGAACAGAAAGAAAGTTTCCGTATATTCCTCCATAGACCATATTTCTAACTAATAAATATGCGTAAACCTTCAGGGGTTCACGCAAAAAAGAAGATACGGTCTTTAACAATAGACATCGAGTGGTCAACATACGGTCTTTAACAATAGACATCTAGAGGTCAACATATGGTCTTTAACAATAGACATCTAGAGGTCAACATACAGTCTTTAACAAGACATCTAGTGGTCACCATACGGTCTTTAACAATAGACATCTAGAGGTCAACATACGGTCTTTAACAATAGACATCTAGAGGTCAACATACGGTCGTTAACAATAGACATCTAGAGATCAACATACGGTCTTCAACAATAGACATCTAGAGATCAACATACGGTCTTCAACAATAGACATCTAGTGGTCAACATACGGTCTTTAACAATAAACATCTAGAGATCAACATACGGTCTTTAACAATAGACATCTAGTTGTCAACATCCCTAGATTTTCCTTCATCTATCATGGAAATTCATGGAATTCCATGGAGTATTGAAACCTGTTTTCCATGGAAATCCATGGAAAATAAAAAGAGAAAAAAAGAAAATTATTATATTTCCATCGAAACATATTCCATGGAATTCCATGGAATATTTTCCATGATGTTTTCCATGGAATTCCATGGAAATATATTCCATAGAGTTTCTTTTTCCATGGAAATATTTCCATCATTTCCATTTACAATGGATTGCTCAAATGAACCTTTGGGCAATATACCCTGTTTAACCATATCTGTTATAATGAAGGTATAAAAACTAGGTGCCATGCTTTTTTCGGTTTGGTAAGGTCTTTTGAGTCTTGCACTAGTCAGTAATAAGCAATAAAACTCAACCATCATTTTAACCTTTAATTCAAATTCATTTGATGTATTATAATGAATACAACAAACAAACAAAAACTTTCAAAATGGTATATGTTTGCACTGCCTTTTTAACAAGAAATTAAGGTTATAAATGTCACTTTTGTCAACACCAGGCTTCAGTAGATCCATCTTGTAGAACAGCATTAACCATTTTATTTGGATGTTCATTTCTTCCTCATGATACCTAAAATAAAATTACTGTTATAAATAAAGAGATATATATATTCTTTAAATAATGTCCTCAACACAATAATGGATAACAACTTAGCCTTTGTCCTAAATATTTTTATCTTCATAATTATTGAATATAAATGTCTTCATTGGTATTGTCCATATCTTTAGAACTTACTTTTGATCTGCAGTTTGCTGTAAAGATACACTTTTTGTTTTACTTTTATGGATCTATTTCTCATTGACAACCAATTTCAACAGATCTTAAATGTTATAATCAAATTACTTCATGAGTGGATTATTAGTTATTATAATACACTTACTATATACAGTTTGTCTTGTATTAATACCCAATCATTATAATTATAAGTGAAAAATCTACTATAGGTGTTTTCATAATTGTGTTATTGTTGAACTAAAGGAGCTTGGACACATTCAAAATGGTAGAATCTAATTCAGTGTACTTACCAAATAATATGTTTCTAAATCCAACAGTCAACTCAAGTCATCAGAGAATAAATCTGCACTATTAGATGTCAAGAACTATTGGGAACTATTTAATCTACGTCCAATATAAATTTGGCATTTTGTTCAGGAGAGAAGACATCTTTGTTTGTTGCCTGCATATCCATTGCAAGTTCAAATTTTCAATGTGTTTGGGGTTGTGTGAGGAGTTATCTGACTTCTTTTAAAAGTCCCCCAATTGAATACTGTTATTTACCTATATCTTGAATATTTTATATATATTTTAATAAAAGATAATCCATTTATTGTTTATTTACAATTTTTATGTTTTAAGTAATAATAATTGCACAAAAATGTATAAATCCATGTGCTACCCTACATTTGGCCTCACACTGTATGGTCATATCACTTCCTGTCTTCTACACAAAGACTAATGAAAAACAGATGGCATTTCTTACACTGGCTCACATGTCTAATTGATGATAAAGAAATAATGTATGTAATTTGTGTGTACATTTTTTCCATGACTTTCCATCTTAAAAATATTCTATGTTAAGATTCTATAATTTTTCCACGTTAAAAATATTCTAAGTCAAGATTCCATCCTCTTTTCCATCTCAAAAATATTCTAAGCCCACTTTCCATCCTCTTTTCCATCTGCAACATTTTATTAGTCTACTTTCCATCCCATTTTCCATCCAAAAAGTATTTTTTCCATGGAATTTCATGTAAAGTTTTCCATCTCATCATTGAAAAGGATGGAACAAGTAACACATATAAGTTTTCCATCTGTGATTGAATATTTTTCCATGAAATTCCATGGAAATCCGTGAAAAAAACGAAGTTTCCATCATTTTTACATGAAAAAAGTTGAACTGCATGGAAAATCTAGGGAGGGGTGCGGTCAACATACGGTCTTTAACAATCGACATCTAGAGGTCAACATAAGGTCTTTAACAATAGACATCTAGTGATCAACATGCGGTCTTTAACAAAAGACAGCTAGAGGTAAAACATAAAAAAAAAATCCATTTATACAAGCACATAAAACCTGTGTAGTTTTTTAAATGCAAAGGAATCCGTCATTGAATAATCTCCTTAAAAATTATAACTGTCAAATTATGCTTTATTGCATTCTTCACACCGAACATGCTGAATAAAACAATAAAAACAGTGGAACACTTAAAAAATTAGGTCAATTACTTCTGGGTTTTTTCTTCATTTTTATGTCAACGTTACATATATTAGATAGCCACATATTCATCGTCATATAAAACTATCTATGTTAGTGAGACATTTAATGTTGAGACGTTGTGGACAGTCTGTATGGTATGTGCTTGAAGGTTGAAACTAAATGCAATGAGATAGGTTGGATTTATTTGAGCTGATATCTACCTGTACTTTCACTGTTAAACAACAAAGGAATATGTTGATAGGCTATCAATAAGACTAGTAAGTGTCACTTAACATACTGAACTTTCACTGTTAAACACCAAAGGAATATGTTGATAGGCTATCAATAAGACTAGTAAGTGTCACTTTACATACTGAACTTTCACTGTTAAACACCAAAGGAATATGTTGATAGGCTATCAATAAGACTAGTAAGTGTCACTTTACATACTGAACTTTCACTGTTAAACACCAAAGGAATATGTTGATAGGCTATCAATAAGACTAGTAAGTGTCACTTTACATACTGTACTTTCACTGTTAAACACCAAAGGAATATGTTGATAGGCTATCAATAAGACTAGTAAGTGTGTCACTTTACATACTGTACTTTCACTGTTAAACACCAAAGGAATATGTTGATAGGCTATCAATAAGACTAGTAAGTGTCACTTTACATACTGAAAATTTGGTAACCAATCTGATTTAAAAAAAAAAAGTAGACTAACAAATTTGAAAAAATCGTCAATATTTATAAAGTGCAAATCTGTCAAAACTCATTAAAATATGTCAAAACATTCCCTCACTTTGGACAGACTGTTAACATGGCTTCGAAATTTACTATACATGGCATACTTACAAGATCTTATATTTCATTTTCAATTGATATCACTTCCTCCTCAGAGCAAGTCTTAGCTAATGTTTCATTCAGTCGATCTGTATACAGACTCACTGGTTTGATATTTTGATCAAACCGTTTTAAAAGATGACCAATGATATTGCATAATTCAATATAACGATTATCATCAAGATTAAATGTCCTAGAGTGTTGCAGTTCATTTCTTGTAAGTCGTATGCGTTCAATATCATCTCCAATAGCTATGTCAGTATTCTGAATATCTTGCCATTTCCCTCCCCATGGTCCAGGGGGACATCGTCGGTTGCTTGAATTACTTGGAATATGCTTATTAATATATCTGTGCTCACTGTACAAATACGTTATATCACAATCACTCCTAAGAGGCAGGTTGGTTTTATCTTGTTTGAGTAAATCATATAAAACATCAGCAAGAATATTTAGCACAATCATTCCCATTTTTGTGAAATTAAACTCTTCCTTGGAGATCTGAAAAAAAGTTCAAAGAATAAGTAAGAAAAATGCCGAACCGTAATGCTTTATACAAAATTAAATCACTATACTAATTTTAATGAGTTCTATAAGTCATTCAAAATAAATGAAATAAGATTATTCAAATAATATATTGTTTGATTTCCACAGTACATTAATAGACGACGATGCAATGCACGATTTGTGTCTCTTTCTAATAATTAATCACCTTTAAGTTTAATAGTGATATTTTTGATCAGATAAAAATCACATGCTCAAGTAACTTTTTTTTCTTTTTACATTTTAAAGTCACACAGAAGATACATAGTTTAAAATCAAATAACAAAAACAATAAAGAATTAAACTGTCAATTGTTCTTGAATAATTGAGAGGTCTTTCCTTTTGTAATGTAAAATACATGTTCCTACAGACGTAGAGTGTATTGAAAAGGTCAAGGTCAATCTTAAAAAGCTCGAAAACACACTAAAAATACTTTATATTAGGTTAAAAACACTAAATTCGCTATCTGGGACATGACCTTGACCTTTGACCTTTTGACCTTTGTCAAGGTCATTAGTCCTCAATGCCATTACTGAAGACACCAAGGGTCTAGGACCTTTGGTTATATAGTAAAAGCTGATTTTGTCTTTCCAGAAACCTAAAACAGGGGTTATGCCCCTTATAGAAAGGTCAAATCGCTTTGGTCAAACTGTAACAAAGTTGCGCCATAATGACCCAAACATTTTCCACTATTTAAAACTTCTTTAAGTATTAAGGTTACTGAGTTGTTCTAATAACAAGGTGTTAGGTCAAAGGTCAAGATACAAATTTGACCTTGAGGTATTTTTCAAAGATACATGAATTGATGCTGAATGTTGAAGATCCTAGGTGTCTACGACTTACTGTTTCTGAGTTTTGGTGGCCAACCGACACCGGTTAATTTTCATAGGGGCATAACCCTACCAATGAGTCGTTGAATCTTGTTGATCCAAATGTAACGAAGAACCAGGGTCTGGTCCTGAACAAATTTCACCCTTCAATTTTTTTATACGTATTAAGGTTACAGTGTTGGAACGATAACAAGGTTATTGGGTTTCGGAGGGATTACTCCGAACCGACAAAATATTTCGACTCACAGGGTGAGTTCCGGATAGGTATTCATGACACCGATACAAAGTGTGAATATGAAAGCGACACGTCTTACGGTTAACGCGGCTAAATTTGTCAAAGTTTAACGGAAGAATAATAATAATAAACAGAAGAAATACAGTAAGGTCTTTCCCTTTTGAAAAAGGAAAGACCTTAATTAACTGATATTATCCCTTACAGTCATCGTGACAAGATGGAATAATTGTTTTATTTGTAAAGCCATATGTATGTGATTTTTTTTAAGTTTTACTTTAAAATAACTTGTTAAAGTATAATTTTTTCTCAATGAAAGGTTCAATATATAACTATTAGAATGCTTTAGGAACATAATACTAAGTCTTGGTTATAAGAAAATTAATAATGATAGACTCCTGGAATTTGTCTTTATTCTAGGTCTTTTGATTCCTTTTTATTTTAAAATGGTTTAGTTAGCATGCTTGGTTAATTATAACCACTTTTGACTGTGCAGGAGAATCAAACACATTTATGGTTTGCATATAAAAATCACAAACTAAAATCTTGATTATAACATTATTGAAAGACTGCAGAACCTTCAAGCATTCAGACGGTGGGCATTTCTATTGATTTTTGTACCTTTGAGTTTTATTTATTATTTGATCACGAGTTGCATATGAATTATAATAGTTTCTTAAGTAAACAGGTTCTGATTCGTGATTTAATTAGATTTTTGTAGGTTGCACTTTTTACAGCTGATTTACAAACCATACACCCTTTAATTGTGGGAGACAATTGATATTCATAGATATTTTATTTTGTTTCCCTACAAGTTCCCATATATTATCTCCATATCTCGTGTCATGGAGATACAACTTGGGAATTTTACCAGTATAATGACAGTTGGATATCCATCAAAATGAATTCTCAGGAAGCCTCAAAGAAAAGGAAGGGTAAGTTCAGAATTTTAGTACAAGCTAAGACTTTAAGTAGGTAGAGGACCTATGTTTTTATCTTTGGAAACAAAAGTAGTGCATTTGAACTTTCCATTCTAGGTTATAATTTTTATGAAACTTCATAGTAAAATGGCACAGTTTTAGCAATCAATATATATATATATTAGGCCAAAAAAAAAAATAGGTGTGTTTCCTGTTGCATGCCCCAAAAAATTAGGGTCGGTAGGTAGGTATTTTTTTTTTTTTTTTTTTTTTTTTTTTTTTTTTTTTACTGGCCTGCTTCGGTTGTTTTTTGTGTATTTTTATAATCAGTTTGTTATTCTTTCAGGTTATTTTCATCAGTTCATTGTATAAAGTATACAAGATATGAATAGTCCATGTTCAAAAGTTGCAGAAGACTTGGCCAGGACTTCCAGCTTATAAAATTTTCAAACTTTTCAGAACTGATATACCATCTGTACGGGTCAGGCTATAGTCTTACACAGAAAGCCCATCAAAGTCTGTCTCAGCAAAGACCTGTTTTATAATCAGTTTCTTTCAGACAATTTAGTTCACAGAACTGATAACACACTTTGACTGATGGCCATAGCAGAAGCCATGCCGTTGTTTGACTTCAATCTGTATCACACAAATGCTTACTGTATTAAAATTTTATTTGAAATCAAACGTTTAAAAGATGCCATTCAAAGGCTATACTAAACAAAAACCGTTTCCGGAAAAAAACGAAAAAAATCCGGATTTTTTTTTTTTTTTTTTTTTCCGGGAAAAAAAAGTTAGGGTCGGCGCCAAAAAATTAGGGTCGGTCGGGCGACCGGAAACACACCTATTTTTTTTTTTGGCCTTACTCTGGCATTAAATTCAGAAAGATAATTGTTTTTTTTTTTATTTACTTTTTTCAGTTGAAAAAAAAAGCATCATTGTCTGTTTCCCTAAATTCATTTTACGTGTTAATGGTTGCTTTTGGGAATATTTCTTTTTTTTAATAGGTGTACAATTTTTAGAATACTCTTCTTAGAATAATTTATTGATTTTTGATAAAAAATTATGACACTGAAGATGAATGATTTTATTTCATTTCAATAATATTACTAAAAAAATTGTATCCAATTGCCTAAAGATGGAGAATTTCTCAATTTAGATACATATTCTTTTGTTATTTTAATATTTAGAAGGAGCATTGATCATGCTGATTTCTGATATCTTCTTTTTTTTCAATTCAATAATTTTGGCATGATATTGGAAAAAGAAATCTTCAAAAGAAAGTGTAGTATATTTTTTATTGAAGTTTGACTTGATAATTTAAAAAAAGGGTAATTGAAAATGCACCTTTAAACAACAAATAAACTGTTAACACAGATATATGTCTCGCCTTTTTGTTATTTCGATAATGCAAATGTTGAAATAAAAAAGCAACTCTTAGTTGTTAGTTTTGCCAATATTCAAAGTCAATGAACCATGACTGAAGGTACATGGCTAAACAATCTCCATGGAAATGAGATGGGTCAGTGCTAATACAATTGCATACCAAATACCATTGACTTATTAGGTCTTTTCACTTTTCTGTGAAATGACCTATTGTTTTTCTTCTGATTAGGCCACACCAATTTGATTCCTTGTTCGACGGACCCGCCCGCACCTATTTTTTTCAAAACAGAATTTTTTAAGTTTTTTTATATTCCCACTTCCCGCATCCGGAAATGTAATCATGTCCATTTCCCGCACCTTTTTTGTTTTGTAAATATTATAAAAAGATATCAACATTTGTTTTTTAAAATCACAGTCTAACCTGTATATAACGATTTTTAACATAAAAGCACCCCACCACATTGTGTAAATATCTATGAGAATATTTGTTTCAGCATGCAACCTATGTATCCAAAGTGGGAGTGTCCGATATAAATTTATAACAGCGGAAATACCTGTAAAGAACAAAAAATTGGTTTCTTTCCCCTTACTTATATTCCCTATCAAAAAATGTTCGTTGTTAGAAAAAGTACAAAGAACTTCTGAAGGATTTGGCTTCAACTGCAATTATATTGTATGCTGGCGAAACAAAACTATCCAAAGCCGCTGCATGTTTATGCACCTGTCCTGATTGACTCAGGGGCCTGTCGTTCAGCAGTTATCGTTTGTTGATGTTGTTCATTGGTATTTTCCCGTTTGGATATATAAATTAGATCGTTGGTTTTCCGGTTCGAATTGTGTACGCTAATAATTTTGGGGTCCTTTATAGCTTGCTGTTTGGTCTGTATCAAAGCCCTGTGTAAAAGGCTGTACTTTGACCTGTGTTTGTTATATTCAGGTTAAGAACAACCTTCCTTCAGATAAGGGGTCATTTTACTGATCTAGAAAAGAAAATAGAAATACCAAGGATTTGTATAGTTCTTCTATACAAAACCTTTGAAAACTTAGAATTTTGTACTCAAAGAGAGGAGAGTTACATCATATTTTAAACAACTTTTTCTAAAAGAGGAGTCCACTTACATGACTTATTTTGAATAATATTAAACTGTTAAAGTAAATGAGTTAATTTATCATTGGTAAAGTCCAGGAATATTACAAAATTCTTGGACATGTTTTGACCATTTAATACCAGATAGATATATAGTTCTTTGAGAAAATATGAGCCCTTTTGTACAAACAAATATATTATAACTTATATTGATCCATCATAAAACATGTAAAAGGGATATTTATAACATTAAGGGGTTGCCCCAAAACTGATTATGACTTGAATGGAGAATTGTCTCATTGTCAGTCACACATACATAGACCAGATTTAATTATTTCTTGGTGAACAGGGAAAAAATACTTCAGAAATTAAAGAAATGTCAAAGTACAAGTGATAAATCAAGTTTTATTATTGTCAAAACCTACTATTTTCTGTTTGCAAAAAAAAATTATAATCGCTCGCCTTTACTTTTCAAGCTTCGCCTCAAAAATTTGCAAATAAAATATTTTTTTAATAAAATTTTCAAAGTGCTCGCTCACCCCAATTTTTTGAGTCCAAAAATCCGTAGAACAAGAAATTACATTGGTGTGGCCTTATTAATATTATTTTTATTTTTTTCTTCTTCTGCCACTATTTTCTGTCAGTGCTTTTTTGTTTCGCAAGATGTTGCTTAGATTTTTTGTGTATGATATCGATTATCGAATAGTTATTACAATTTTGAAATTGACTCTGTTAAGCCGAACACTTTTTATAAGAGTAAGAGTTATCTCCCCAAACACTGTTTTTCTTGTGTACAAATCTCCTTCGCAACCGTTTAAGATTACGACAAAATTATTTCACCAATTTGCTCGTTACAACCTCAGGATCTTAAAAATAATTTTGACTGAAGCGTTCCAGAGATAACATATGGGAGTTATTTCCCCTTTTGTATTTTTAATAACAAAAATGTAGTTGTAATTGGTTACCCATAAGTGATAAAGAGCTAGGGTGTTTTGATGTGCATGATGTGAGGTCCTTGTCCAAAAAAAAAAAAAAAATAGGGTCAAGGTCAAAGGTCAAGGTCATTTCTAAATTTGGATTTTGGCTTATTTTCACTTCTTTTTATTTCCCAACTTATTCGATATTCTAGAGCTTGCAGCTCCTACTCAGACTTTGTAAAACATCATCAGTGTCTGAGTAGAAAGTTGATGAACCAGGGGTATGTCAAAGAACGTCTCGTCCTTTTTCTAAAAAAGTTCATCGGAAGGTACCAAGACCTTGTTGATAAATATTCCGTATCAACTTCTCAAATAATACACGATGGTCTTGATGTATAGATTCTGCGTACTGATGTTGTGTATCATCTTAACAACATGTTTTATTGTTCTTTTATTTGTTTTTGTTCTATTATTAAGATTACTTTTACTGTTGAATGGTTTTATGTGATATCCGTTTGACGTGGCTCGGTACTTATACATCTCGTCAATGTGTTTGTATTGGCTTTCATTTTTTGGTGATTTGTTTTGTATATGTGACTCTTTGTATTTCTTTTGTGCTTATAACGTGACTCTGTACTTTAAAAGATCCCGTCAGTATGATATTTGTCTATAATATGTCATTATGATATATTTCCATTATGAATTACTATATACGTTGAACCACAAACGTCAAAACCAATCAATGGCGTAGTGGAATTGACAATTTTTGGATTCTCATAAATTCTATGTATAACTTTTGAACTAGTTTGAATCTCGGTCTATTTCTGTAATTTATTCTAACATACTTTTGATTTTTTAACTCTGTATGCGTACATTGCCTATGGGAAGAAAAAATTCTAAAATTGTTTGTATGCACATTGAACAACAAATTTATGTGACGTATATAATTTTTCTAACGTCAGACACTCAAATCAATCCATGTGTTCTTAGACAGTAGATGTTATTGTGTCCTGTTAAATTGTTCCCTTTAAAAAGTTTTGGATTCTCATATATTCTATGTATAATTTTTGGACTAGTTTGAATCTCGGTCTATTTCTGTAATTTATTCTTACATACTTTGGATTTTTTAACCCTGTATGCGTATATTGCCTATGTAAATTTTAAAATTGTTTGTATGCACATTGAACGACAAATTTATGTGACGTATATAATTTTTCTGACGTCGGACACTCAAGTAGATCCATGTGTTCGTGGATAGGTTTTTGTGTCCTGTTAAATTGTTCCTTTTAAAAGTTTTGGATTCTCATAAATTCTATGTATAACTTTTGGACTAGTTTGATTTCTGTAATTTATTCTTACATACTTTTGATTTTTTAACCCTGTATGCGTACATTGCCTATGTACAATTTAAAATTGTTTATAATCCAGGTACTTTTGATAACTATTGTATGCACATTGAACGACAAATTTATGTGACGTATATAATTTTTCTGACGTCAGACACTCAAATCAATCCATGTGTTCGTAGAAGTAGATGTTGTTGTGTCCTGTTAAATTGTTATACGATGATGACTGATGTTCCCATATTTTGACTATTTTATTGATTGTGACTGTTTATTTAACGCATCATGTAAATGTAACGGAATTTGATGAGACTGTTATTAAAGTGAGAGGGTTAGCGCTATAGAACCAGGTTTAATCCACCATTTTCTACATTTGAAAATGCCTGTACCAAGTCAGGAATATGACAGTTCTTGTCCATTCGTTTTTGATGCGTTTTGTTTTTTGATTTTGCCATGTGATTATGGACTTTCCAAATTGATTTTCCTCTGAGTTCAGTATTTTTGTGATTTTACTTTTTTCAAACACAAAATAAGATATCGACACATATTCTTACTTAATTGATAGTTGCGACATGTCGTAACACATACTACGCTAACATTAATTTAGAGTTTTCTCCCCTCTTGTATTTAAAAATATGTGATATAACTCATTTAACAAATATAATTAAGACCTGGGGTCTTTTGATTTGAGGTCCTTTGTTTATGACCTTGAAATTGAGCTCAAGGTCATATTTTGACCTTTGCTTTTACCTTATATGCATGCATGATAAAGCCATGGGACTCTTTTGCATTAAGTTGCAAGCCATATGTCCTTGTAAAAAGAACCGGAAATGACCCTGTGTAAACCGGAAGTAGCTATTTAAAAAAAAAATTGAATGTATATTGTAACCGGAAATAACTAATTATCTCCCTTATTTAAAAAAATATTGTAAAGGAACCATATATTTTTGGAATTGGCGTACTATAAGCTATCATTTGACGCTGTTAATGACTTTACTATTTTCATATCAAAATACTTGTTTTTTGTGGAAAGACCTTTAATTGTTCTCTGAATTGGTAAGTAGTTCCCTTTAAACAACTTAAAAACAAACTAATACATGTAAATGAAACAAAATTTCAAAGTCAATAGACCATAACTGAGGGGGCGGGTCTAAATAATCTCCATGGTAATGAGATATGCCAATGCTTCTACAACTGCATACCAACTATCATTGACCTATCACTAGTGGTTCACCATAAACTGATCACAAACTAATACACGAAAACCTAAGCAAAAGTTTCAAAGTCAATAGACCATGACTGAGGGGGCCAGGCCAAATAATCCCCCTGGGAATGAGATATGCCAACGCTTATACAACTGCATATCAGTTATCATTAACTTCCCACAGTGGTTCCCCATAAAATGACCTAATCACAAACTAATACATTTAACCCCGATGAACCCCAAATATTTAGGATGAACATAATGTCAAATTTTGATTTTTTTGCGAATTTTCCCTTTAAGCCACATTAAAACTTCATAAGTCACTGAAACATGACCATTATTACTAAGATAAGGCTTACATTCTTTTTGTCACTTAAATGCGAGAATACTTATTTTTTTACATTTGGAATATACGTCAATGATATTTAACAGAATCAGAAAAAAAAGTTAATTAGATACAATAAAGGATTAAGAGCCATGTAAGTAAATATATTGCGTTTACGACAAAGATTCAATAGACTCATATGGTATGTTCGTCATGTTGTCAGGCTGAAATGAAATTTTGTCATCATAGATGCAAGGTATAGTTAGTTATCACAAATGGTAAACGAAACATTAAAACCTAATCAGAAAAACTAAATATCAATATTATTGTCATTGGAGAGGTTTAACTATAAATAAGAGATCAAGGGTTGTGGATAAATCCAAGACAGAAGTTTTAACCATATGACATTTGTATGCAAGGTTTGGATTTAAAAGGTATTTTAAGATCTGTTATAAACTTAGGATGTCACTATTGTCTATAAACATATATGGTGTCTTTTATGAATTTCTCTGGAGAGAATAACAATCAAATGTTTCTATGTAATATTCAAATATTTCACTTACACATAGTGATTCATTTTGTAGATCTGACCATTCACCAGTGAACCTGTGGATTGCTTTACATTTCTCACAATGATATTCTATAATCTGTTTTTCACTAAAGTCATGTAATCCTGTAACAGACTCTGGTTTGTTAAGACCACATTTCCACTTTTTCTCAAATTTTACATTTGACATCTTGAATCTTGTATCTATTATCTTGATTATTTCCTCTGTCAAAAAGGCAGCAATGTATTTGTACATACCTCTTTTAATTTCTTTTTTGAATTCCAAAACCTGAATCTGAATAAAATTCGGACATGCCATTAAAATTAGTTTTCTTAACTTTGTTGCTTTCTGTAATTCAAAGACAACAGTACCTCTGAAAAAAGCAATTGGACTTTTCTCCTGTTCAGTTGCATCCACCTCTGCAACTTTAAACTTCCTGCTCAGTGAGGCAATCAAATGATTAATTAGATGGGGTGGTAGAAACCTGAACTTGAAACATAACCAGGTGGATTTCTGACATGTTTTGTTGGTTACATTAAACATCTCATATATGTCATATTCCGGTTTTGATTTGACCATGCAAGGTACATAGTAGCAAGGTTTTTCATCAGCACCTTCTCTGGTTGCAGGTATAATAATATCAAACTTTTCCATAATATTCAGGATATCATCTTTATGTTGATCATATTTATACAAAATTGTTTTTTCATCTCTAAAGATATCATCTAAAACCGCACTATGTAATATTCCTCTAATATTTAAATCTTTCAATTTTTCCTTAATTCTATGTCTGCTTACATCTGATTGAAATTTCTCCGCGGTAACTATACATTTAAATGCATCAGACAACCATTGTGTATCTAGGATGATGAATTCGGGAAGATCCTCAAAATAAACTATAGCTCTGATTTCGTGGTGAAATTTCAAAAACAACATTAGTTCTTCAGCATTCATTGGCATTGGTGTTTCAAGAGAGATTTGCTCAAGTTCCTTTAAGGTTATAATTGGAATTGATAACCCTTTCTTCCTCTCTTGAAGACATTTTTCCAGTTGAATAAATTTCAATGGATATTCTTTATTCCACGATTTCATTCCTCTGGCTAAGTTTAAGATGTCCTGTTTTATTTTCTGGAATACAACATCATCATCTTTTGTATTTGAAATGAAGTATTCAGATCGTAAATGTCCACAGGCATCATCTGAAACATCTTTCACATAGCTTTGAATCTGCTTCTTGCATTCAATCCCTATCTGTAATAAAAGAATGTTTTTCTTTAATAGGTCTGACACAGGAAACTGAAAAAAAAACATGTCAATACTAATTTATCATTGTTAAAGTCATATGAAAAGAGTGGCCGGTGAAAAATAATGTTAATCCAATTCTTGAACCAATGCATGCATATATCATAAACTTAGTCTTTTGTGCAGGATTTTATCATTTTTTACGCATCCATATCGTATAATCGTCGAAAAAATATGTCACTTGGTCAGTGTTGTTGTGAAAATGAATCTAATTAATGGTCGTGTTTTGAAGCCGAAGTTTACCGAATGTCACCTTTGTAAACAATTAACAAAGAAGCATAGATTTTGAGCTAAGCACGTGTATAAGATGTTACGTACAATAAGATATAGTTTATTTTGATGACGGAGCGATGTTAACGTTTGTTGACTCTCTCTGCTGATTTGGTTTTCCACTTCGCACTTGCGTATTGCGATCACCTTGGTCATCTTTAATTAAAAAGTAAATTTCTTCTAAATTTGGAAAAAAGTATATGTACATAAGTTCTATAATAAAAACTAGCCATTTAGTTATAAAAAAACATATGCATCAATTTTTTTTAATTGAAGTTTCATATGACTTTAAACAGTGTTATAATATGTATAATGAGGTAACTATATTTGAATTTTCATGGGAAGGAAACAGTCAGTATTCTTGGATGTTAACCTGTTTATTTCAAAAGTAATACCTAATTGAATATTAAAAAAATCACATAACTGGTGAGGACTTCTACAAAATGTCCTTCATTGCCCTCAAAAGGACTTGATTATAATACCAACTGTATATGGGACGTTGACAGATTGTGAAAATGATCATGTTGCAAAAAACTCAAACACAAAATTGAATGACTTATGTCCTACCTCCATGAAAAATAGCTTGTTCTCCCTGCAGGTAATACCCAAAGCAATAACCTTTGTTGTGTAAATTACATTACATACGTTGCTTGATAGTTGAAATAGGTATTGACAATTCACTTGGAAACTCAAGTTATTGCCCATTAAAGTACATATAATCTAAGACTATTTCATCTTGGAATAGTACATGTATTAAATCATTTGACTTTCCTACCCAGTAAACAAGTATTTCACGTTCAAAACTAAATGACAAATTGAAAGAATTGGTCTTGCTTTGTTTCATTAAAAAGAATGGGAAACATAGATACAATGTGTCTTGTCTTAGGAAGGGATAAATTGCGCTTTGTAAAAAATCAATGATTCAAACAAAAAATTCTCTCAAACTGACATCAATATGCTTTATTTCTAGATTGACGACATATTTGTTACATTTGATGGACATGTTTTCCAACACATAATTGGCATTCCCATGGGAACCAACTGAGTTCTTTTTCTCGAAAACTTGTTCCTTAATTCACATGAGGCGTAATTCATACCTGAGCTTCTCAGGAAGAATGAAAAGAAGCCAGAATTATCCTTTAACTTCACTTTCCACTAAATAGATCGATTATGTCCTCTCAACAGAAGTTTAATGATGAGGGTCTCTCATGGATTATATCTTTCTCTATATTCAATTTCTCTCTATCAATTATGTTTTCACAAAAATACAAAAAAATGGGTAAAATGGGTTAGGGGACTATGTTTAACCTCGACACATTCTTGTTAAGTGCCTGTCCAAAGTCAGGAACCTGTAGGTCAGTGGTTGTCATTGCTTTATGTCTGTCGTATTTGTTTTTCGTAGATGGTTTTGTTATAAATAAGTTTTCTCAATGGAATTGTTTCATATTTTTCATGTCGGGGCCTTTTATAGTCAACCATACATTATGGGTTTTTCTCATTGTTGAAGGCCGTACGGTTGCCTATAATTGCTTACATCCACTTTATTTGAAGTTTGGTGGATATTTCTCTTATTGGCAATCATACCACATCTCTTTATTTTTATCAAAATGGATTTCAAGGACAAAAACTCATATGAAATTGACTGACGATTTTGAAAATGCTGAATAATTTGTAGGCACTGGCTACGGTTACATTGATTTGTAACAATAATAAACTAGAGGCTCTAAACATGCTAAAGAGACTGTGTCGCTCACCTTGGTCTACGTGCATATTAAACAAAGGACACAGATGGATTCATGACAAAATTGTGTTTTGGTGATGATAATGTGTTTGTAGATCTTACTTTACCGAACATTCTTGCTGCCTTTAATAAATCTATACATAAAGAACTTGCAATTGGCCCAGTAGTTACAGTGGAAAATATTTTGTAAAAATTTACAAAAATTTACAAAATTTAGGAAAATTTTTGAAAATTGACAGTAAAAGGGCAATCACTCATACAGGGTCAATTGACCATTTTTGATCATGTTTACTTATTTGTAGGTCATATTGTGCTGTACATAACTGCTGTTAACAGTTAATCTCCATCTATAATAATATTCAAGCTAATTATAAAATAAAAACCAGTCCAAAAGCTGCAATTTTTTCTTAAAATTACCAATTCTGGGGCAACAACCCAACAACGGGTTTCCGAATCATTTGAAAATCTCAGGGCAGATAGATCTTGACCTGATAAACAATTTAACCTCTTGTCAGATTGGCTCTAAATGTTTTGGTTTCAGAGATATGAGCCAAAAACTGCATTTTACCCTACATACTATTTTTAGCCAAGTCAGTCATCTTGGTTCGCGGGCAGGGTCATCGCACACATTTTTAAAACTAGATAACATATTGATGATTGTGGACAAGTTTGGTTAAATTTGTCTACCTAGTTTCAGAGGAGAAGATTTTTGTAAAAGATTACCAAAATGTCTGAAAAATTGTAAAAATTTACTATACAGGGCAAAAACTCCTTAAGGGGTCATCTGACCATCTTAGTCATGTTGAATTATTTGTAGATCTTACTTTGCTGAACATTATTGCTATTTATAGTTTATCTCTATCTATAATAATATTCAAGATAATAACCAAAATCAGCAAAAACTTCCTTGATATTACCAATTCTGGGGCAGCAACCCAACAACGGGTTGTCTGAATCATCTGAAAATTTCAGGGCAGATATATCTTGACCTTTTAAACAATTTAACCCCTTGTCAGAGTTGCTCTAAATGCTTTGGTGTCATAGATATAAGCCTAAATCTACATTTTACCCCATTGTTCTATTTTTAGCCATGGCCTCCATCTTGGTTGTTTGGCCGGGTCATCGGACACATTTTTTAAACTAGATACCCCAATGATGATTGTGGCCAAGTTTTGTTAAATTTAGCCCAATAGTTTCAGAGGAGAAGATTTTTGTAAAAGAAAACAAAAATTTTAGAAAAATTGTTAAAAATTGACTATAAAGGGGAATTACTCCTTACGGGGTAGACTGACAATTTTGGTGATGTGACTTATTTGTAGATCTTACTTTGCTGAACACTATTGCTGTTTACAGATTATCTCTATCTATTATATTATTCAAAATAATAACCAAAAACTGCAAAATTTCCTTAAAATTACTTATTCAGGGGCAGCAACCCAACAGCAGGTTGTCTGATTTGTCTGAAAATGTCAGGGCAGATAGATCTTGACCTAATGAATAATTTTACCCTCGTCAAATTTGCTCTGAATGCTTTGGTTTCAGAGATATAAGCCAAAATCTACATTTTACCCCTATGTTCTATTTGTAGCCATGGCGGCCATCTTAGTTTGTTGGCCGGGTCATCGGACACATTTTTTAAACTAGATACCCCAATGATGATTGTGGCCAAGGTTTGTTAAATTTGGCCCAGTGGTTTCAGAGGAGAAGATTTTGTTAAAACTTACGGACGTCGGACGCCAAGTGATGAAAAAAGCTCACTTGGCCCTTTGGGCCAGGTGAGCTAAGAAGTTATTGTTACATTGGAAACTAATTGCCGGAATGCAGGGTTGGGTAAGGAACCGATAAATTACGAAAGTAACAATAATATTTGTGTCTACGGTTACGTTGTGTTATTGTTACGTTAGATTTATTAAATTTTAACCTTCTAAAGTTTTGTTGCTTAATTCTTCGATATGTACTTTAATGATATCATTATTATTTTTATTTTTTTTCAACAAATATTGTTTAAATAGTTTTAAGTATTAATTGTTTTAATGTTCCCTGACTGTCCCTGGTGTGCAGTTAAATACATAGAGGTGAACTCTTTTCCTCTTAACATCGAAACCATTGAACTGTATTTTTCGCCTTTGGCACTACGGATATCTTGAAGAAAATTAAAACAATTAATACTTAAAACTATTTAAACACTATTTGTTGAATAAAAATATTAATAATAATAATGTCTTTAAGGGTACGTATAAGCTACGATTAAGACAAACAAATCAAATACGATTTTGTTTCGTTTCAAACATGCAAAAACGGAATATAGAAATAAACTGCAGTTTCAGTTTGGTTCAATTTTGTTAAAAAAAAGCAACAACAAAAAAAAACCCACAACTTTGCAAGTCTGCAGGTCAACCTCATTTAAATCCGTATTCATGTGACTTTTCATTCATGAAAGACTAAGCTGGAGATGGGTTACACATGTGGTTCGTTAAATGAAAAGAATGTTTACTTTGGAAAAAAGTAAAATAACAAAAATATTGAACTCCAATGACAATTTAAAACTGAAAGTCCCCGAACAAATGACAAAATCAAAAGCAAACACATAAAACGAATGGAAAACAACTGTTATATTCCTGACTCGGTACAGGCATTTCCTTATGTAGAAAATGGTGGATTAAACATGGTTTTATAGGTAGTTAAACCTCTCACTTGTATGACAGTCGCTTAAAATTTCATTACCGGTATATTAACAACAACGTGTGAACAAAACAGACAAACAAAATTGGAAAACATATCAAAAATAGGGGTACAGCAGTCAACATTTTGTTATAATTTTAATCACTATAAAAACAAACAAATATGTCAACAAAGAAAAACAAAATGGCATATAGACAAAGCACATCAGCAAACATGAAAAACAAGAATACAAAAAAAAAGGACTATAATACAATAACACTAATGCGGGATGTATAAGTACAGACCCACGTGAGAAGGATATTACCAAAAAATTTCTAAGGGTTCTGCAGAACCCAGTGTCTCGCCTACTTTTTCTGTAAATCCCAGGCTCAACAAAAATGAGGAAATAAATCAATAAAAATATTCCTCTTGATACTATCTTTTGATTGTAAGAAGCTTCTATCGAAGTTTGGTAAAAATCCAGGATAGTTTATGAATTTAATAAATGTTTAAAAACTTTAACTGCAGACTGAATGTAATGTTAACTGGAAGCAAACAAAATTTCCTTCTAGATACTAGCATTTGATCATAAACAAGCTTCTGTCCAAGTTTGGTACAAATCCAAAATAGTATAAGAAAGTTATTAAAATTTAAAAAAGTTTAACCACAGAGTGAATGTGTTGTTTCCTGGCAGAAAATCTAAGTCCATTTAAAAGTAAAATACGGAAAAAATGGATTTATTTTTTTACAAAATTTACTTCTAGATACTAGCTTTTGATCATAAACAAACTTCTGTCCAAGTTTGGTACAAATCTAAAATAGTATAAGAAAGTTATTAAAATTTAAAAAACTTTAACCACAGAGTGAATGTGTTGATTCCTGGCAGAAAATCTAAGTCCATTTAAAATTAAAATAAGGAAAACATGGATTTATATTTTTACAAAATTTACTTCTTGATACTATCTTATGATCATAAACAAGCTTCTGTCCAAGTTTGGTACAAACCCAGGATAGTTTAAGAAAGTTATTAAAATTTCAAAATCTTCAACTACAGAGTGAATATTTGTGGACGCCGCCGCCGACAGAATGTAGGATCAATAAGTCACGCATTTTCGACTAAAGTCGAGGGCTCGACAAAAAGGACTAAATAGCAAAGGGTAATAATTAACAAAGACAAATGGTGGATAAAATTGGAAGGTGAAACAAGGGAGCCAACAAGGGAGTAAAAAAAAAGGATATACCTATTGCAACTTCGAACTTTGTTTAACCTTTTTAACTTTGTTGATTCCAGCGTCACTAATGATCTTTTGTAGACATAAAGTGCTTCTGGTGTACCAATTTCTGGATCCGTCACTGTAAATAACTGAACTTAAAAAGCAGAAAAAAGTGAGAGGTCTGTGACCTTGTTTTTGAGATATGTATAAGCCATTCAAAATTTGGCGGGAAAAGATTTTCTCTAGATTTTTCAGTCATTTAACATTGGCACCTTTTTTCTTTTAAAAGCTATTCTTGTATGGAAACAAAATGGAGCCATTAATAAACATAATTTCTATGAAAGAAAAGAGTGAATTTTAAGGTACAAAAAAAGTTTTTTTTAAATTTGATATCTTCTTTAGGCTTTATGAATCGAATAATGATTTTTATATATATTTCTAATTCTCGAAATAAACCCAAAAGTTAAATTTACGACAATATTTGTAAATATGTAATTGTTGACCTTTGACCCCAACACCCATATGCATATTGTGACTACTTTTCAGGCTTAAGCATCATTATTCTGAAAGATCACATATTTTTCTTTTTTTATGGATATATAATCATGATAATCAAGACTTGTGTTCAATGGGTGCAGTTTTTAATTAATTTGTTTATATATCTACCGTTAGTAACAGGTGTGCAGATCCTGAGATTTCATGCTTTCCTTACTAACGATTACAGATAGGTTGAAAGCATTTAAGATCAAGGTTTCACTACAAATATCTTGCAACCCTAACATTATTTAGATCCAGTAAAATGTAGACAGCCAATTCCATTATGTGTTTTATTGGATATTAATTGAATTACAATTACCCGTCCCACTGATGGGGTCATATTGAGTTTATGGTTCAGCCACCATGGTAATCTAAGTCTTGTGCATTCCTGTATACTTAAATCTGTTTTAACAGTAATAACAATTTCTTTCTGCTTTCACTTGATATGGGTAAATTTATATTGTATATATATTTGTACGGGATCTTTACACACCTTTTCTCCCTTTGAAAGCCTGACTTTGTCTTTATGTGAACCAACAAGAATCACTGGTGGATCGAGCATATTTGTTTCCTGTGTCTCAGTACTTTCATCTTTTTTAGCAGTAAAACTTCCAGGTTTTTTTTCCTGATCATCAAGTCTACAGTAGCAATGTATTGAATTCATCCACAACTGAAACATCTCTACAAAATAGTGATTGCAACATGTATATCAATGTTAATGTTTCAATCCATCTTAAATGCATCCTATATTGGCCGCTGCATCAATTTCAAATGTTCTAAAATAAGATTAACACTTTCAAATGTGAGCTACTGCTCACTAATGATATCCTGCTATAATATAAATAAGAAGATGTGGTATGAGTACCAATGAGACAACTCTCCATCCAATTCACAATGTGTACAAGTTAAAACTAAATAGGTCAAATTTTGGCCTTCAAGATGGAGCGGAGCCTTGGCTCACACCGAACAGCAAGCTATAAAGGGCCCCAAAATGACTATATAAAAATATAGTGTAAACAATTCAAACAGGAAAACCAACCTTCTAATCTATAAAAAAAAAAAAAAAAGGAAAAACAAGTGAAATTGTGAGCTATTGTTCACTGATGAAACCCCGCCCAAATATTTAGGTAAACAGGAAGTTGTAGAGTAATAAATCTGAAAACGCATCACACTGTATAGCTGACTTATATAAGCCCTGAAAACAAATTTCAGAAATCCTTGTATTGTAGTTCCTGAGAAAAATGTGACGAAAATTTTCAACTTGGCTTTCATGTGTAAAATGATACAAGTGTTCAGTAAACAGGAAGTTGTGGAGTGATCTATCTGAAAACGCATCACACGGAATAGCTGACTTATATAAACCCTGAAACCAAATTTCAGAAATCCTTGTAATGTAGTTCGTGAGAAAGATGCGGCGAAAATATTCATGGGACGGACGGACGGACTGATGGACAGACAGAGGTAATACAGTATACCTCCCCTTTTTTTTAAATGGGGGTATAACGAGAAACACTTATAAACCACACGTACAAATGACAACCGCTGAACAACTAACTTAGGACAGGTGCATAAAAATGTATAAGCCACTTTTATAGTCTATTTTGTGTAAATTTAAAAAGCAATAAATATGAAAAGACCTCACATATTTTAGCATGCTCATGTAAATGTTGATTGAAATTTTTACAGGGCTATCAATTGTATTTTCTGATAAATGAGACAAACCTTTCTTGCATGATCATTATATATAATTATGTGTAAGAAAACCTGTATTAAGGTATGTGTTATACAGGAAGTTTAAAATCAACAAATGGGGAAATACCTCACATAAAATACCGTATAGCGGTTTATTTTTCGCAGGTGTAAAATTTTTCGATTTAGAGGCAACAAAGTATACGAAAAAAATTTGAGGCTTTTATTTTTGTGGATTCTAAAATCCCAATTAAATATTTTGGGGGATACTGAAATTGTTGCAGATAAAAAGCTGTAAAAATTGAGAAGCAAGTGTCTATATTTTATGGTTAATTTTTTTACCAGAATGACATCTTATTTATTGATTATATTCTGATACAGTTAATCAATAGAATACAGGTAACTTAGATATTTGTCACAGGTATACATACTTCTTTAAATTTTACGGTTGATTAGTTACGAAATTGACCGGACCTTTGTACTTACTAATTAGGTTATAAAATTATCAAGAGTGACTTACAACTCTTATGTAATTTGACACTAATTAATAAGGGTAATTACCTGATAGAGTACCTTACACTCTTAATCTATTTGACACTAATTGATAAGGGTTTAGGTGTAATACCACCAAACCATGGTACGTCACATCCAGTTGCATACGAAAGTAGGTCTAAAAAAATATTCCCTTCAATGAATTTGACCGTTGTAGGTAATTAATCCTATATTTTATTGCAGTAAAACTATTTCTGTGTCATAAACATATGTCTTGGGTATTTCAAAACACCATTATTTTTTATTTGTGATTCCTATAGAAAATTTTGTAATCTTGAGGTTACATGGTGACTAAACCTTGTACACAAATAGAATAAGGGGAGAAATTTGATTGGTTAACTTCCAATGATGGTTATTTTCTTATATGCAATGAAATGTTATGTGAAACTTTTTCTATAGAACTGGACAGGATAAAACTTCACATGCTTTACTCATGCCAAGTATTTATTTAAAACAAAGATAAATTCTGCAAAATTTTTTGAAAAGAGCAAATTTAACAAAGACTAATAGGGGAAAATCAATGGTGGTATTACACCTATACACACTTGACAGTCATTTTATAAAATACATGTATGTGCAATGTCCTTTGGCATTTATGTTGTTAAAACTAACCTATACCGCATATATTTTTGTGGAATTTATTTTCGATATTTTCATTTATCCGCAAAAATAAACACCCCTGCGAAAATAACCGGCTATATGATAGTATTTTGCCATGAAGCCTGATTACAATACCAGGAAGCTCTGACTCCCGCTCTGACTTGTATTTCCCGCAAAAAAACAAACAAATGAAAATTTCATTACACATGAACAGTATGTGTAAAAATATATGACAATTCTGTTAAAGGATGTTGAAGAGCAAAGAATGTGTAATATATTACGCAAGTCTGGTAACAAATTACGGGAACCTTATAAAAATTTCAAGGGACGACTAATAGAGTGACAGGGAATACACTGTATACATTCACTCTTTCTGAGTAGGGGTAAAAAGATAGATCAAGGTTCTCTTGTAGAATGCATCAGTTTCAAATTACGCCCAATAATAAAAAAAAATCCTTTTTAATTTCTGAACAAATTGTCCCTCCAATTTTTTTTCACCGCCCCCCCCCCTTTTCTAATAAAAAAATTCTTTCCTTCAAAGTAGTGGTCATAATCACAATTCAAATTTCAAATGGAGTTTGCAACCATAAAAATCCGTTTAAATACATCATAATTCTTATAATAGAAAATGACATACATAATCATGCCTAAAATTAAATTACCTGCATCAGCATATTTAAAATAGTAACTTCTAAAAATAAATTGACAGCTAATCACCTCAAACCAATACAACATTTCTTTATACATAATTTAAAAGCAGTGTAAGAGAGGTAATTCAAAATGTTGTGTTTGAATGACCTCCCTTACACTGCTTTTAAATTATGTATTGTACTTCCTAAACAGTTTGAGCCATAACCCCCCCCCCCCCCAAAGCCAATGCTTATTTGGGCCCTTTTTGGCCCCTAATTCCTAAACTGTTGGGACCATAACCCCCTCAAATGAAAATTTCATGGGACGACTAACGGAGCGACAGGAAATACTCCGTTTACATTCACTCTTTCTGAGTAGGGGTACAAAGATAGATCAAGGTTCTCTGGTAGAATGCAAAAGTTTCAAATTACGTCCAATAATACCTAAATGCAAAGTATCTCCAAGCATTGTTTATATTTAAAAAAAAAATTGAAATCGGTCAAGATCTTTGAAGACAGCTCAAGCAGGAAATTTTTTTCTTCATGTTTATACTTAATTTACACACGATAAGAGGCAAAATCTTAGAATATAATTGAACATAAAAGATATTTGGTGTACATATATTAATCCATAAAGCAAATGTACAAGATAAATGAAACAACACTTTATAAATTTCTTGCATCAGAAGCACTTTTCAGGATTTATCTCCATCAGGAACACTCCAACCTAAATCAGGATCACTCCAACCTAATCAGGAACACTCCAACCTAATCAGGAACACCCCAACCTCAGGAACACTCCAACCTAATCAGGAAAACTTCAACCAGGAACACTCCAACCTAATCAGGAACACTCCAACCAGGAACACCCCAACCTAATCAGAAACACTCCAACCTAATCATTTGAGACTAGGGGATATATCTTCATCAGGAACACTCCAACCTAATCATTTGAAACTAAGTGATATATCTTCATTAGGAACACTCCAACCTTATCATTTGAAACTAAGGGATATATCTTCATCAGGAACACTCCAACCTAATCATTTGAAACTTAGGGATGTATCTTCATCAGGAACACTCCAACCTAATCATTTGAAACTAAGTGATATATCTTCATCAGGAACACTCCAACCTAATCATTTGAAACTTAGGGATGTATCTTCATCAGGAACACTCCAACCT
The DNA here is from genome assembly GCA_037788925.1 of Mytilus galloprovincialis. Classification (NCBI taxonomy): domain Eukaryota; kingdom Metazoa; phylum Mollusca; class Bivalvia; order Mytilida; family Mytilidae; genus Mytilus; species Mytilus galloprovincialis. The sequence continues at coordinate 76,383,384 of CM075339.1, read as the reverse complement.
AATCATTTGAAACTAAGGGACATATCTTCATCAGGAACACTCCAACCTAATCATTTGAAACTAAGTGATATATCTTCATCAGGAACACTCCAACCTAATCATTTGAAACTAAGGGATATATCTTCATCAGGAACACTCCAACCTAATCATTTGAAACTAAGTGATATATCTTCATCAGGAACACTCAAACCTAATCATTTGAAACTAAGTGATATATCTTCATCAGGAACACTCAAACCTAATCATTTGAAACTAAGTGATATATCTTCATCAGGAACACTCCAACCTAATCATTTGAAACTAAGTGATATATCTTCATCAGGAACCTCAAACCTAATCATTTGAAACTTAGGGATATATCTTCATCAGGAACACTCCAACCTAATCATTTATCTTCATCAGGAACACTCCAACCTAATCATTTGAAACTAAGTGATATATCTTCATCAGGAACACTCCAACCTAATCATTTGAAACTAAGTGATATATCTTCATCAGGAACACTCAAACCTAATCATTTGAAACTAAGTGATATATCTTCATCAGGAACACTCCAACCTAATCATTTGAAACTTAGGGATATATCTTCATCAGGAACACTCAAACCTAATCATTTGAAACTTAGGGATATATCTTCATCAGGAACACTCCAACCTAATCATTTGAAACTAAGGGATATATCTTCATCAGAAACATTCCAACCTAATCATTTATCTTCATCAGGAACACTCCAACCTAATCATTTGAAACTTAGGGATATATCTTCATCAGGAACACTCTAACCTAATCATTTGAAACTTTGGAATATATCTTCATCAGGAACACTCCAACCTAATCATTTGAAACTTAGGGATGTATCTTCATCAGGAACACTCCAACCAAATCATTTGAAACTTAGGGATATATCTTCATCAGGAACACTCCAACCTAATCATTTATCTTCATCAGGAACACTCCAACCTAATCATTTGAGACTAAGGAATATATCTTCATCAGGAACACTCCAACCTAATCATTTGTAACTTAGGGATATATCTTCATCAGGAACACTCCAACCTAATCATTTGTAACTAAAGGATATATCTTCATCAGGAACACTCCAACCTAATCATTTATCTTCATCAGGAACACTCCAACCTAATCATTTGAGACTAAGGGATATATCTTCATCAGGAACACTCCAACCTAATCATTTGAGACTAAGGGATATATCTTTATCAGGAACACTCCAACCTAATCATTTGAGACTAAGGGATATATCTTCATCAGGAACACTCCAACCTAATCATTTGAAATTTAGGGATATATCTTCATCAGGAACACTCCAACCTAATCATTTGAAACTAAGGGATATGTCTTCATCAGGAACACTCCAACCTAATCATTTATCTTCATCAGGAACACTCCAACCTAATCATTTATCTTCATCAGGAACATTCCAACCTAATCATTTATCTTCATCAGCCTGATCAGGAACAATCCAGCCTAATCATTTATCTTCATCAGGAACACTCCAACCTAATCATTTGAAACTAAGTGATATATCTTCATCAGGAACACTCCAACCTAATCATTTGAAACTAAGGGATATATCTTCATCAGGAACACTCCAACCTAATCATTTGAAACTAAGGGATATATCTTCATCAGGAACACTCCAACCTAATCATTTGAAACTAAGGGATATATCTTCATCAGGAACACTCAAACTTATCATTTGAAACTAAGTGATATATCTTCATCAGGAACACTCCAACCTAATCATTTGAAACTAAGTGATATATCTTCATCAGGAACACTCCAACCTAATTATTTGAAACTAAGGGATATATCTTCATCAGGAACACTCCAACCTAATCATTTGAAACTAAGTGATATATCTTCATCAGGAACACTCCAACCTAATCATTTGAAACTAAGGGATATATCTTCATCAGGAACACTCCAACCTAATCATTTGAAACTAAGGGATATATCTTCATCAGGAACGCTCCAACCTAATTATTTGAAACTAAGTGATATATCTTCATCAGGAACACTCAAACCTAATCATTTGAAACTTAGGGATATATCTTCATCAGGAACACTCCAACCTAATCATTTGAAACTAAGTGATATATCTTCATCAGGAACACTCCAACCTAATCATTTATCTTCATCAGGAACACTCCAACCTAATCATTTATCTTCATCAGGAACACTCCAACCTAATCATTTGAGACTAAGGGATATATCTTCATCAGGAACACTCTAACCTAATCATTTGAAACTAAGGGATATGTCTTCATCAGGAACACTCAAACTTATCATTTGAAACAAAGGGATATATCTTCATCAGGAACACTCCAACCTAATCATTTGAAACTAAGTGATATATCTTCATCAGGAACACTCCAACCTAATCATTTGAAACTAAGGGATATATCTTCATCAGGAACACTCAAACCTAATCATTTGAAACTAAGGGATATATCTTCATCAAAAACACTCCAACCTAATCATTTGAAACTTAGGGATATATCTTCATCAGGAACACTCCAACCTAATCATTTGAAACTAAGGGATATATCTTCATCAGAAACACTCCAACCTAATCATTTGAAACTTAGGGATGTATCTTCATCAGGAACACTCCAACCTAATCATTTATCTTCATCAGGAACACTCCAACCTAAACATTTATCTTCATCAGGAAAACTCCAACCTAATCATTTGAGACTAAGGGATATATCTTCATCAGGAACACTCCAACCTAATCATTTGAGACTAAGTGATATATCTTCATCAGGAACACTCCAACCTAATCATTTGAAACTTAGGGATGTATCTTCATCAGGAACACTCCAACCTAATCATTTGAAACTTAGGGATATATCTTCATCAGGAACACTCTAACCTAATCATTTGAAACTTTGGGATATATCTTCATCAGGAACACTCTAACCTAATCATTTGAAACTAAGTGATATATCTTCATCAGGAACACTCCAACCTAATCATTTGAAACTAAGGGATATATCTTCATCAGGAACACTCCAACCTAACCATTTATCTTCATCAGGAACACTCCAACCTAATCATTTATCTTCATCAGGAACACTCCAACCTAATCATTTATCTTCATCAGGAACACTCCAACCTAATCATTTATCTTCATCAGGAACACTCTAACCTAATCATTTGAAACTTAGGGATATATCTTCATCAGGAACAATCCAACCTAATCATTTGAAACTAAGTGATATATCTTCATCAGGAACACTCAAACCTAATCATTTGAAACTAAGTGATATATCTTCATCAGGAACACTCCAACCTTATCATTTGAAACTAAGGGATATGTCTTCATCAGGAACACTACAACCTAATCATTTATCTTCATCAGGAACACTCCAACCTAATCATTTATCTTCATCAGGAACATTCCAACCTAATCATTTATCTTCATCAGCCTGATCAGGAACAATCCAACCTAATCATTTATCTTCATCAGGAACACTCCAACCTAATCATTTGAAACTAAGTGATATATCTTCATCAGGAACACTCCAACCTAATCATTTGAAACTAAGGGATATACATGAATATGTAGAAAAGGAAAATTCATCAAGAACACTCCAATCTAATCATTTGAAACTAAGGGATATACATAAATATGTAGAAAAGTTAAGAGTTGTATGACCAAAGGAATGTTACAAGAATATCAAAAATTGTGAGGCCTGTGAGCCCTTAGCAGGTCAATGGCAGAAAACAAGGATCAAATTTAAGCCCCTGGAAGCTCAGGAATTATCTAGAAAGTGCATTTCTGTCATTAAATACCCATCATTAGCGAAATATTTTGTTAATAAACACATTGAATAATTAGTTTTCATAAATGGCTAGGTGTAATATAAAAATTCGTAAAGGGTTCCTTGGAACCATGTGTCTCACCTAGGATTGCTGATGTCAGTGTAGAAGTGTAATAATGACTCTGAAGATTTAATCCATTTATCAGTCAAATACAGGATTTAAAAAAAATCTAACTTTGTTTTAATTGCTTTTTCTTGATCATAAAGATTTACTTATTTCCAAGTTTCATAACAATCTATTAAAGTTGACATATTTATCACGTAAAAAGAAATTAATCCCAAGCCGTCTGTTAATTGCCAAAAAAATAAATGGGGAATGTGTCCATGAAGAACAGTAAAAGTGACGCAACTCAAATTTGTACTTGATCTGAGTTTTGTGGTAATTAGTATTGTGCATAAGTTTCATATCATTTGGTTGAGGTTAACTCAAGTTACAGAACGGAAACGAAAAATTCAGCAATTTTTCCATTTGTAAAGGGACATAACTCTAGAACAGTAAGAGTGACCCCACTAAAAGTCACACTTGATCTGTATTTTGTGGTAATAAGCATTGTGTACCAGTTTCATAACATTTAGTTGAGGCAACTAAAGTAAGAGAACATAAACGAAAAAATATAGCAATTTTTCCATTTGTTAAGGGGCATTACTCTAGAAAGGTTATAGTGACGCTGCCAAAATTCAAACTTGACCTGTGTTTTGTGGTAATAAGCATTGTGTATAACATTTGGTTGAGGCAAACTTACTGGAAATACATGTTCACCTAACAATCATTCCATACACCAAATATAGTTGAACTATTGCTTATAGTTTCTTAGAAACGAACTTAACCAGGAAACCTTAACATTGACCAATGAAACATGAAAAAAAGGTCAAGGTCAGATCAACCATGTCAGACAGACAATTTTTTGTACACCTTACAATAAATCTGTCCATTATATATAGTTGACTTATTGCTCATTGTATCTAAGAAACAAACTTAACCATGAAAACTTAACATTGACCAATAAACCATGAAAATGAGGTCAAGGTCAGATGATACCTGCCAGACAGACATATACACCTTACAATCAGTCCATACACCAAATACAGTTGACCTATTGCTTATAGTTTAAGAAAAACAGACCAAAATATAAAAATCTAACACTGAGCAATGAACCGTGAAACTGAGGTCAAGTTAAAAAAAAAAACCTGCCAGACTGACATGTAGGTCGTAAAATATTTCCACACAACAAATATAGTTGACCTATTGCATATATTATTATCTTCTGCAATGGTTTATATTTCAAGTTTTTTGTCAAACAATAAGAAATAAAAGCAACAGTACAGAAGTTTGTATCAAATACACAAAAGTACACAGCTAGGTTAATACACTGAACTAAAATAAGTGTAGTATTATATAAGGATATTACGCCTGGTTTATTTATTGACCAGGCGTACTCGTTTGCATATTACGCCTATTTTTTGTGAACCAGGCGTACTCATTCAAATATTACGCCTAATTTTACGCCTGGTTTACGCCTCAGTTACACTTGGTTTACGTCTGGTTTACGCTTGGTTGACGCCTGGACATGCATTTTGTAAACACTGGAATGCCGCCAGGATAAAGTATGATTTTTACGCCGTAGCGTTTTGATGTAAATGTAGCTACGCACCTGCAATATATTGTATGTTTGATTTAAATGTATATGAAAGTATAAATGTTCTGTAATACAGGCTGAATCTTGAATCTTGATAGCTTAATACTGCATATCTAGCATATTTATTGATTTGACCTTGGCTGCAACACTTGTTGCTAAGTAGCCATTTTTTTAAGGATTATTGTATAGAGAAATAAAATTACAAATTAAAACAAATTTGGTGGTTTGACAAAAAAATGACCATATTGCACGTTATCCATTCAGAAGGTTTTGTCAAGTTGAACTTTAACTATCATTTGAAAACAAAAAAGAGGCAAATGGACCGGTGACAGAAGGACATATATACTAGTATTCCTCCTTCCAGTCCAAACAATTTACATCCTAAAACCTTCGACTGAATACAAAATACAATAAGGGGGGAAATGTTTGATAATCTTTAATTTACATCATTGAACATGATTTAAATAAACTGTTCACACAGATATATATATCAACTCTTTGTATTTTGAAAGTAAAATGCAAATGTGGAAATGAAAAAAGCAACAATTTTACATGTAAAATATGCAAAATATGACCTATGAATGAAGTTACAGAGCCAAATGATTTTTCCTTTAAACTTTGACATAAGATATGACAATGCTAATACAACTGTGCAACATATATATAAATAACTTATCATGAGTCATTTCCCTTAAACAGACTTAATTACAAACTTCAATATGTCAACTGCATACCAAATATCATAGATTTAGCATAAGTGGCTCCTCTAAAACTGACATAATCAGTAAACTTTACAAAAGTTTCAATATTTCAAAGTCAATTGACAATGACTGAGGGGGTAAGGCTAATAATCTCCATGGAAATGAGATGTGCCAATGCTTATTAAAGATATACATATCAAATAGCATTGATTTATCTTTAGTGGTTCCCAATAACCTGGCCTAATCACAATATTTAACATATTGTTAATGCTGCCGCCACCTTTGGAAACAGAATACCTTAATCTCGACTTTTGACTCTGTCAAGTCGAGACCATATACATGATATAATCATGAAAATATTCCCTCCTGAGTGTAACATTTGTAAATTTGATCTTTAACATCATGAACATATGTATATTCTCCGATAATAAAAGTTAAAATACTTTAAAATGGATTATCTATAAAACTGTATTTAACAGAAATGTGTTTATCTCTGAACATGCTCAAGTTTAGAAAAATAATAAAATGCGTCGCTGAGCGCAGCCTGATATGACCGCAGAGGTCGTAATCTGAACAGTTGGGGCAAATTTGGACACAATTATATACAAGCTTGATACTGTCTGAATTTGGATTGTGATCAATTTTTTTACATAATATAGGTTTCTGACAAAAAATAAATAAGGTCAAAGATCTTAAAAATCTATTGAAACTTGAAAAAATTTGAAATAAAATAAAATATGAACCACTTAAAAATAGGAAACCCCCCCCCCCCCAAACTTTCTGACCCCCACTTTGGAGCAATTACCCCCAAACTCAATCACAGCCTTCCCTTTGTAGTATGGTTGGAGACCACAATTGTCGTCCCTTGATTTTCGTTGTTCATAAATATAGTCCCTAGTGTTGACAGTGGGTTACTTGCCATTAATTTTTATACCTGTTCCAAATTTATTTCTCGATGTTTAATGCCTCGTATTGAAAGAAGGGGGTGAAATTACACTGTAAAAAAATTTGGGTTCAGAATGTTAAAGGAAAGTAGTGATTTGGTTCAGCTGAAAAAGGGTGAAAATTAGCACTTCGGAAGCTGTCAAAAGATTTCAAGACGCCCTAAACATAAAATTGTCCATATTTTGAGTTAGAGCTGATGCAGTTTTCTATAATTTTGATATAATTTGTCCCAAAAGTAGTACAATTTCATTGAGAAAGCGCAGGTGGGATTTTTTTTAATTTTCATTTATCTTCTAAAAGAAATGCACTACGAAATAATTGTGGTCTCGGACCGTATGGAACCTTGTAGTACAATTTTAGAGAGATCCATACACTTAAACACAATTTATTGTCTGGAAACTAGAAAAATGCTCGTTTTTGGCACCTATTTTGCCCGATTCCTGCATGTTAGGCCTAAAATAAAATATTGTGTGTTTCCCCAATCCCGACCGACCCTGCAAAAACAGTGCTACTCATAAAATTTTATTGTCAAAACTAAGTCAAATATTATTTTATTCATTTCCAATTTCCTGGCTTGCCGGATTGTATGATATTGTTCAAGCTTTTTGGAAAAATAAAATTATTTCCCTACCTACCAACCAACACCTGACTTGGCAGGGTCGGGATTGGGAAAACAAATAATATATTAATTTAGGCCTTAGGGGCAATAACCCCCAAACTCAATCCCAGCCTTCCCTTTTTGATATGGAACCTTGTGGTACAATGTCAGAGAGATTCATATACTTACACACATGTTATTGTCTGGAAACTACAAAAAGGCTTGTTTTTTAACCCTTTTTGGCCCCTAATTCCTAAAATGTTTGTACCATTACCTCCAAAATCAACTCCATCCTTCCGTTTGTGGTATTGAATCTTCTTGCAAAATTCATTCATTCAGAATCCATTCACTTAAACTAAAGTTATTGTACAGAAACCAAAGGTGTCTTTGGACAATGACAACGCAGACGACGACATCATAGCATGATACGAACCCCAAAAAAATTTGCAGTCGTATAAAAATGTATCAAACATCATATCAATACTTACCTTGTGCATTTTTGTCATCAGCCTCATTAAGTTTTGTTACAACAAGATAAATTGCATCTTGGGACAGAAATGTTTGGTGTGTGTGGTAAAACTCTTCATCTCCAGCAAAATCCCATAATAACAACTTGGCATACTCCTCTTTGTCATGTAAATCAACTTCCGATTTTTCCATCATGGAATTGATATCTTTATGAGCTTTTTCTATTGATAGGTTTTGCTGTTGTTCATGATAAATATTGGCTATTTGAGATGCTTGTGGTTCAACTGGAGTGACTACTGGAGGTTTTATTTTTTCAGGCTGATGAGATAAAGTCTTTGATTCCGTTGATTCATCAACACGTCTGTACAAAATAGTTATGAGGGTGTTGTCTTTGACAGTTTCATGATCTCCCATTGCATAGTTAAATTTAGTGTCTTCTGAGGTTTTTTCTTTATGTTCAGTGGCTACTGGGTGTATAATTTGAATGTCTACTGGAGGTTGGGTTTTATATTCAGTGGCTACTGGAGGTTTAAGTATTTTAGGCTGAAATACTGTTCTTGGTTCCTTTGATTCATCAAAACTTGTTGTTGAAGTGGTGTCCGTAAACTTCTTGTGGGCTGCTTCTTCAATGATGGCTGAGCTGTCCTCACTGACTATTTTTTCTTCGTATGGTTTTAATAATCTTGCATGAAGTTCAGTTTCTTCATGGTTGCCTACAATTTAAAAAAAATGAAACTACATGTACTATGTTTTTCATTTAAAATGTGTTACAGTGACTTGACTGTTAGTGTTGCTATCCACCGATTGCAACTCATTCAAAATTTTGACCAAATTGCAATTTGTTTTATAAAATCAAATTGTTCAACTGGTCAGAATATTGAACAAATTGTTCTGTCAAAATGTGAAAGTGCAAGGTGATAAAATAAAATATACTGACAATCCTATAAGACTTTAACTCCACTTTAATGATGTTATTACTAAATTTGTCTATCAATCTGTATAGTTATATTATAGCCATAATGAAAAGGTTGAGATGACTCCTGGGCACTAATCCTATCTATCTTCTAATGCTTCTTGATGTGTCAAACAGGAAAATATATGGTTCAGGGGAAGGAATTTTTGAACCTTTTAAACAGCAAGGGTTGGATATAACCCTTGGGGACTCCTTCTATATTTCATTTGATCTGTCTCGTCGTGTCTAGCATGTTCTATCTGTTTTTGTGATATTTGAAAAAAAGGATCAAAGTCGAAGGTCAAGGTCATATTAACCATTGACCTTTTAGTCATTAAGTAAGTCATTTAATTCTTTGATCATATCTAATGACTTCATATCACTCACGGTTCTCAAGTAACCACCATTTAAAGATGAAAATAAAAGTTTCTTAATAAGGAGCTACTGTGAACCCTAATCTTCATTTCTGCCTCTCAAAGAATCTCTAAATAGCTATATAGATCCCCATGCATAAAACAAAGCACCAAATTCACCACCAGACAAAGTGATACCCTCGCACTTCACTCCGAAGTAACTTTATTATAAGAAAGTCAATGTAGGACTTTCTTTAAGATATTATTGTTTCTGGGAGACACAATTGATACCCCCACAGATGCAAAGTATTATTTTAAAATAACTATAACATTTAATCGCTTATACCCAAAAAATGACAAAGTTCAACTATCTCCATAAAGAGCAAATATTATGCACACCTTCAATATATGTACAAACAGCCAGTATTTTGAGGGTTATTAACTTTGTAATACTTGTGGAAGAAAATAACGTCTTGCTAGTTGAGATGCTTTATGATCGTAAGATAAATAGATACGTAACAAAAGCGTTACGTTACATTTCAAAAGTGTGCGCAAAAGTACAGGAAACAATTACATAACATAACGTTCTTAAGTCTCTTCGCCTATATTCACGACATTCTGGGGGCCTCAAAATACATAAGAAATAAAATTATTTTAAAATGATGAATAATCAAAACTATTAAAGTTCTATAAATAGATCAAATTGAAAGTTTTTTGTAATTTCACTTTACGTTAACTGTCCATCACAAAATCCTTAAACAAGTACTATAGTTCTAATGGATATAATTTCACAATTGGTCGTGTGGTAACTTGTCCTCTAGAAGTACGTACTTTTGCTGCAGCCAGCCAGCAAAGTGAAAACTTCCTCACGTTCAAACTGTAGGTGGAATAACTATATACCAATAATAGGACGGACGGACGGACAGGGGTAAAACAATATTGCCCCCCAACTTTCAGTATGTGTCATATGTGAACAAATAATGGTCTATTTGTCTATGATATTGACCTAAAATCAATAGGGATGATCTGATCATTATTGGTGTCAAGTAAGGCTGCAACCCAATATAAAGTATTTGAGTTGGAATTTCAAAACTAATCTGACTGAAAGATATACAAGTTATTTGCTAGAATGGGATATGAGAAGTCTCCAAATTTCATGTTGTGCATGTTGTGAGACTCAATCATTTATAATTAAAGATCAATTACTTCTACAAGGAGTGATCTAAAACATGTGGTTGGTTGTAGGTGTATCTCTTTGTATTGTGCACATATTTTTATTTCAAATATTTTCAAATATTTTTCCTATTTATAAAAACATATAGCATTTCTTGACTTATGAAGTTTCAAAGTCTTTAAAATTTGGTTGTTTGTAGATATATCTCTTTGTATTGTGAGCATATTTTTATTTCAAATATTTTCAAATATTTTCCCTGATAATATAACTATTACTTGTATATAGCATTGCTTGACTTATGATACTCCATTGCCCCCTTGGTAACATCGCTTTTGCTTTTTAATTGTTATATTCTTAGTGACCGATGCCATGTGGGTTGGAGGGAGGGGAAGTCATTCTTAAAATTAAAATGTACAAAAACAGCTTTTTCTCTCTTCCTCTTGAATCTCGAACAAGATTGTACAGTGAATAGAGTTAACACCCTTAGATAAATAACAAGGAATATTTTAAAATTTGAAAAAAAGAAAACATTTCTATATGCTGTTTACATAGTCAAACTATTTGGGGCAAGAGGCTCCCAAGAAACTAAAACCAAGAGCCCGGTAATCACTTGGTCAAACAAGAGCTTCCACATAGTGGGACTAATACCCCCTTTACATGTTTTTTAGTTGCTACTGTGAAATTCAGTATTGATCCGATTTATTTAGTCTATAGCTTCTATATTAAACAGACAAAAACACAAACAAATTTGTAAGGGTTCCACGGAACCCAGTGTCTTGCCTACTTTTGCTGTTAGTTGCAGGCTCAACAAAATTTATTAAAAACTTTAACTGCAAACTGTATGTAATGTTAACTGGAAGAAAAACTAAGTCCATTTATAAACTAGAAAAAATGCGGAAAAACAGGAAATATTTTTTTTTACAAAATTTACTTCTAGATTCTAGCTTTTGATAATAAACAAGCTTCTGTCCAAGTTTGGACAAATCCAGGATAGTTTATGAAAGTTATTAAAATTTTTAAAATACCCTTACACATTTGTTTGTGTTTTTGTTTAACGTCCTGTTCTCATTACTGAAAACTGTGTGTATAAAAAATATCAAAGGTGAGGTCTGATTGACCTGACTTTAGTAAATGTAAATGACCCGCCCCCTCCAAGTAGATGATGTTACTCAAGATCTATACCAATATTGGTATACAGAAACGTTTGGAAAAACAGTCTTGGACTTTATACTTCTTGAAAGATATATCTTTTTTAAAATGGGCCATAGATGAAGATTTGTTTTAGGCCCAGAAATAAAAAAAAGTTCTAGTTTAGAAAAAATATCGTAAACATTGAAATGTCAAAGTCGGACCACAGGCACTTGTGTCTGTTAAGTTCCGTTTATTAGCATGTTCCGTAGTTTGGTTTTTAGTCAGACCCGCAAGTGGCGGGAATTATAATTCTTGATTTGCATGGAGTTCGAGCAGAGCGCCCTACAGATGAAGACAACTTGGTGAGACAACTTGGTGAGTAATCCTAACTTTTCATGATAGCAGAGCATAGCGATCATAATGGCAACAAGTTTTAAGAATCCACCTACGTTTGACCTCAATGACTAACGAAACATGGAAGAATGAAATTTCCATCTGGCAATTAGTTACTGATTTGAAAGTTGACAAACAAGCACTTGCTGTTTCACTTACACTTACGGGAAATACACGGGAAGTGGCTATGGATGTCCCGGCTGCCGATCTGGCTAAGGAAGACGGCATGGCAAAACTGATAACACAATTAGACAAGGCGTTCTTACGAGATGATAAGGACAAAGCTTACGAAGCTTACAAAAATTTTGATACGTTTGTAAAAACTGAAAATTTATGAATGTCAGACTACATTATTGAATTCGACAAAAGATATAGCAAATCTAAAAAATATGATATGACACCCCCAGAAGCTGTTCTTGCTTTTAAACTAGTAGATAATGTCTTCCACAGACAAACAACTAGCCTTAACAGCATCTAGTGATGTAAAATATACCTCTATGAAGTCAGCATTGCAACGTATATTTGGTGAACGAATGTCTGGACCTTCAGAAAATACTAGTATTGTTCCAAGTAATACAATTAAACAAGAACCAGTATATTATACACAACAAAATAAAGGGAGTAAATCAAAAGAAAAAGGCACTTATACTTTAAACAAGTTTGAAAAAAGAACAAAATGTGCTATCTGCCAGAGTGTTTTTCATTGGGCCAAGGACTGTCCTGTCAAAGTGAATTCTGTTAATTTTAATTTGTTGAGTCTGAAAGTGAAATTGTAGAGAATTGCAATATAACGCTTTTCACAAAAGAGCAGCCACCCGTCAATGAAATATTTGTACTTGAATCAGCATGTTCAGCAATCATAGACACTGCATGTACTCGTACTGTGTGTGGAAAAATTGGTTTAAACAGCTTTTAGAGAGAACTGGGGACATTACTACAGTGACAAGTAGTAGAGCGTTTAAGTTTGGTGATGGAAAAGTAGTTAACTCTTTTATGCATGCCACTATACCTGCTCAGATAGGAAGTATCAATTGCAAAATTGAAACTGAAATTGTAAAAGCTGATATATATCCCTTTGTTACTCAGTAAGGCATCATTGAAGAAGGCTGGTACTGTACTGGACTTATGAGTGAAATTGTTGGAAAACATATTGAGACCTTGCACTCAGCTAGAACAGCTTTCACCAGAAGTGAATGTTCTGAAAGAATTCGCAGAGCATTGAGAAAACAAACTCGTTCAAGTGGTATTTCCTACCAGACAGGTGATAAAGTTTACTATAAAAGACCAGATAACAAAGAGTGGAAAGGGCCTGGCGTTGTGATTGGACAGGATGGAGCTGTTGTTTTTGTAAGACATGGTTGGATGCTTGTAAGAGTGCATCAGTGCAGATTAACTAAGGTATAAACAATACCTGAAACAGAACAAAACAAAAATACTAATAATTCTGAAAAAGAAAAAGAAGCAAAGAGGATTATATCTAAGGCAATGCCTATTCATGAAAACAGATCTGTAAGTTATTGTGACAGTGACACTGATAATGAAAACCGTTTAACGATAGTGATAGTAATGTTGAAACAGTTGAAATTGATAATAATGAAGGACAAGCCGAAAATGCAAATATTGAAGAACAAGTAGAAAATGCAAATAATGAAGAACAAGTCGAAAATGCAAATAATGAAGAACAAGTTGAAAATGCAATAGCAGAAACAGAACGACCTAAACTTGCAGACATGAAAATAGGACAAACGGTGAAATAAAGAAATGCTGAAAGTGGTGAACAGTGTGTTGCAAAGGTCACTGGACGTGCGGGAAAGGTGACGGGTAGTAATAAGAACTGGTTTAACTTGCAATACTTGGAACCTAACACACTGAAAGGAGCAGAAATTTCAGTTTATTTGAGTAAATTGGAGGAATTGGAAAATGTTGCTCCAGATCCTAGATCTGACGACGATAGTGTTATGATTTTTGAAGATGTATCTTTCAGGGAAGCTAAACAATAAGAAACTAAATTCATGGAAAAACAACAGTGTTTATGAAGAATGCACAGATACTGGTCAAAAGTGTATTTCTACGAGATGGATATGTAGTTTGAAGGACACCTCAGAAGGAACAACACATAAGGCAAGATTAGTTGCCAGAGGATTTGAAGAATTCAAGAGAGATGATATACCGAAAGATTCACCCACTTGTGGAACAGATTCCCTAAGATTAGTTCTAGCTATTCTAGCTCAAAGAAGTTGGGAAACACGAACAATGGACATTAAAACTGCTTTTTTACAAGGAGCTGAAATAGAAAGAAAGATTTATGTCAAACCACCAATAGAAGCTCAGTTCACAGATATTATCTGGAGACTTCACAAATGTGTCTATGGTCTGTCGGATGCCTCTCTTAGTTGGTATAATAGAGTAAAAGAAGTTCTTGAACAATGTAAAGTAAGTGTATCCAAGGTTGCCCCAGATGTATTTTACTGCAAAAATAATAAAGGCAGCCTAGAAGGTGTACTTACTTGTCTGTCACAGTCATGTTGATGACTTTTTATGGGGCGGATCAAAATAATTTGAAGAGAAAGTTATAAATAGTATAAGATCAACATTTCGTGTTGGAAAGGAAGAATAAGAGGAAAATGGGTCATTCCCATATGTTGGAATAGAACTATCAAAACATGAAAATGACTTGCATTTAAGACAAAACACTTATCAGAATAGTCTCAAGTTTATTCCTATTGAAAAAAGTCGTATGGGAGTCAAAGAAGAACGAGAACTTTTACAATCTAAAATTGGACAAATACTTTGGATTGCAAGACAAAGTCGACCAGATGTGATATTTGATGCAAACATACAAACTTTAAATGAAGCAAACAAAATAATCAAGAATCTTAAATCTGAAACTGTCACTTTGAAATTCAAAAAACTTGGAAATGATAATGCAATTAAACTTGTAGTATTTAGTGATTCTTCCCTTGGTAATTTATCTGACGAAGGCACACAAGGAGGACATTTCATTGTGCTTGTTGGTGAAAATGGACTTTTCTCGCCTATAACTTGGCAATCAAAAAGAATAAGAAGAGTGGCAAGTAGCACACTAGCAGCATAAACCCTGGCTATGGCTGATGCTATTGACAGTGGTATTGTTATAGCTTCACTGTATACAGAGCTTATGTATGGTAAAGCTAATCCAACTCAATTGCCAATAACTTGCTTAACGGACTGTCATTCATTGTGGGATGCCATTAAATCAACAAAACAAGTTTCCGAAAAAAAGACTTAGGCTTGAAATTAGCAGCATTCGAGAATTAATTAAATGCACCAAATAGAATCGATCAAATGGATTGAAACAAAACACCGACTTGCTGATTGCTTGACTAAACTAGAGGCTCTAAAGAGCCTGTGTTGCTCACCTTGGTATATGTGAATATTAAACAAAAGAAGCAGATGGATTCATGACAAAATTGTGTTTTGGTGATGGCGATGTGTTAGTACATCTTACTTTACTGAACATTCTTGCTGCTTACAATTAAATGCTTTGGTTTTTGAGTTATAAGCCAAAAACTGCATTTTACCCCTATGTTCTATTTTTAGCCGTGGCGGCTATCTTTGTTGGTTGAACGGATCACGCCACACATTTTTAAAACTAGATACCCCAATGATGATTGTGGCCAAGTTTGGTTCAATTTGGCCAAGTAGTTTCAGAGGAGAAGATTTTTGTAAAAGCTAACGTCGGACGACGACGACGGACAGCGGACGCAAAGTGATGAGAAAAGCTCACTTGGCCCTTTGGGCCAGGTGAGATAAAAAGGAGCTTCATGCCATAACCTGCTCAGGGCACTCAAGATGGTGTCTTAGGGAACAGCTAGGTGTTTGGATGAGTAACTTTCTAAAGCCAGATTTGTAAATAGTGTACATAGACTATGTGGATTATATTAATGAGTTCAAAGGAATTGAACATCTACCAATTAATGACAACATTATTGAACAGTTAGTTCCTTCAAAAGAAAGAAGGGGAGTTTGTTAAGTTCCGTTTATTAGCATGTTCCGTAGTTTGGTTTTCAGTCGGACCCGCAAGTGGCGGGAATTATTATTCTTGATTTGCATGGAGTTCGAGCAGGGCGCCCTACAGACGAAGACAACTTCGTGAGACAACTTGGTGAGTAATCCTAACTTTTCAGTGTCTATGCATGGAAGACACACTATCAACGTATATTTTGAGCTCCTAACTCTTCCCATGGATATAAACAAGGGCCTGAGAGTAGGACACTGGCTTCATGTCATGATCAAGGTGGTGTTGACCGAATTCTTTTATCCGCATGTATTTCCCAATTCAAATTTGCTCTTTTTTGATTTTCTTTAATTTATACATTTTTCAGACATCCGTACCTGTATACAGTGACATATGAATGGGTTTTCTACATTTTCATGTGACTTTCTATTATCACACGATCTTTCTGAGTCTAAAATCCATATATATCACATACTACTGTCATTCTCGGTAAATTTGACATATTTACAAGGTCTCACTAATTACGGACAAGAAGCGTCAAGAAACGTTAAACGTTAGGGCTACTAAATGTAACATAATTTTAAACTTCACAAAACAGAAAATAATCAACTGTAATTAATCCCTTTTCTATAAATTTATTATTCTAATAGTGTATAAACTTTCTTGTCTCTAAATTTATCTTTTTGTCGCAAATTCGTTGTTACTGTCGCTAAGTGGCCTAAGTTTTTTTCTACTTGTCGCTTATTGTCTCTACAATCTTCTTGTCGATAATTACTGAGACCTTCTAGATTTCTGGTTTTATTCTATTGTAAACACGTACCATCCATATGTTGGTGCATTACTTGACAAGGTCATTTATATGTGAAAAACGAAGTAATATAAAAGAATGAAATTCAAATGTGAATACACAATTTATTAACACTCATCTCAAATAAAAAGAGTATCATGATTAACAATAATTACCTTTCTATCATCAGAATTCTCCAATTTTAAAAGGTATGTAAATTTCGTCTTCGAATTTGAAATTGCCGCCAACTTATATTATTATTAATAGACTACTGACGTATTTAGTACGTATTGACAACAAACAATATTACTACGACTTTTGCCATTTTGGGAAATATAAACGACTTGTCTTTAGAGATTTTCGGCGATTAAATATTTCATACAATTGTTCTTTGACATCTTAGCCAAAGGCACAGGGGAAAATAAACTACATAAGGATATCTATTGAGCACTACTTCCTATGTGCAACTTCAAAACTTTTGGGTGGTTCGCCAATCATTTAAGGTTTTTCTGGTCATATTTTTTGTAATCCAGAATTAAAAGTATGAAAAAAGTGTCCAATTAGTTATAAATAACATAATAGCCAGGTAGATAATAACAATGGCACGTATTTCAGCATTTATTGGGTAGAACACAAATCTAGGGTGCTCGTATAAGGCAGCTTAACTGCCTAAAAATGATGTAATGGTTAATTCATAGACTTAAACTACCTGTTTGTTGTAGAGAAAGGAAAACAGTAAAGTTAAACTGTTTAGAACACCATACATACCTTCTAATCCATTCCAAATGCTATCACCAGATTTTGTTTTGCATTTTATCCTATGAATTTCTATTCCATTTGTGCTTGTAACATCTGCACTACTTCCTCCAAACCATCTTTTAAAAAATGATGTTAGTCCAGAACCTTTCTTTCCTTCGTTGAATAATCTTTTAACCAATGAGGTCTTACCCGCACCTTTCTTCCCAACTATTACTAAACGTATGTCTCTCTTTTTCTCAGAGCCTGACTCAAGTAATTTGAGGTACAAAGGTACAGATCTTTTGTCAGCCATTAATTTGATTTCAGTTGGAACTTTATTATCTACAAAGATATTTGAAAGACCTATTTTCTTTATTCTTTTGTTTATCTGACATAATCTGTTATCACTGTATGGAAATATGAAATATATGTCAAAGGAACAAACATAAAGCCGCCTACGATATCTTATTCACAGGTAATTGTGTGCAGTGATTCACTGTCAATTTATCCATCATATATATCTTGACATACCATGGATTCGTTATCATTCCTTGGATACCATTTTTTTGTGGAATTCATGGGTACAGGGAAACCACGAATTTAAATGTTCAACGAATTACAAATTTGCTGTTTAATTATATGCAGATTTTTGAAAAACCATGGAATAAATTATCTAAGAAAATACAAGTTTTCCTCAATCCACGAAAATTGGTACCCACGAAAATAAATGAATCCACAGTATATGCTTTACTTAAGGATGTAGTCAGGTCAGGTTTATGATTTTGTGTCAGATGTTCTGACTCCTTGGGTTTTTTCATATGAACCACTTTAAAATATTTTGGCCCATATCACTCACTTTTCTATTCATAGAAGACTTCAAAAGCTCATAAAAAGGTCATTACCAAAATGTAAGAAGATTCTAGACTTTTTTCTTACAATTTGAGACCCAAATAATGCCAATGCTAAATAAAAGGTAAAAGTTTAAGTCAGCATTTTTCTCCCATTTAAAAAAAAATCAAATATCCCAAAAAAGGAGCTCCATAACTTACCAATATTTTTAGCTTCTTTTGTTTCTTAACTAATGCTTTTCTGAGTCTGATTTAATGTCTTCAATATTCTGTTAAATTTTTTCACCAATTTCAATATGATTACAAAGGACAAATACTTCTGGTAAGGCTTTATTATGATAATTTCTTATAGATAATATATGGGGTATCAATTCAAGACACAAAATCATAGCACACTTGAAAATTTAAAAGCAAAGAAGAATAGTTGTTATGCAACTGCTGTAGCGGAGGGGGCATTAAGGTTAAATCGTGTACGTATGTCTGTCTGTCCGTGCGTACATACGTCCCGACATTGGTTTCGTTCTTTTACTTTAGCTAGGATTAGTTTCGGCTGTTGATGGGATTAATTGAAGTACATGTGAAGTAAACTCCCTCTTAATTTGGAAAATTGTTATGTATGATTTTTTTTCTTTAGAGTGATGTGCTTAACTGTTAAATTTAAGGCAATATTTCACATGTCATGCATTATCTTAACTAACCTTGGATCAATATAAAGATAAGAACATGTGGTATGATTGCAAATTTCAATCAAAGATCAAATGACATTGAAGTCAATGTACATTAATTTTATAAATACTGTCCCATCAGGAAAATTCAAAACGGAAAGTCCTTAATCAAATGGCAAAATCAAAAGTTCAAACAAATCAAATGAATGGATAACAATAAGTTTTGATATCCTTTGTATATCATAAGGCCGTTACACACATAAACATAATTGATTTAAAGACGCAGTATCTACGATTTTCACAAAATATTAAGATAACAATTTTTTCAAGAACATATATATATGTAGTACATTTTGTACATAAAAGACGAATGACATATATTTTGATGCTAATCTTAGCCATTTGTTAACATTCATGTAACAACGTATTAGATTTTAGAGAGAGAAATTTATGTATTACTGAAAAATTATTACACCAGGGTTTTCGATATCATAAACTGGTCAAAACATTTACTAAATTTTATCACCGGTATAGGGAAATAATTCGTAAATATAACTCAACATGCAGACATCTTATACGTTCAGGTATTTCACATCCAATCTTTTATGGTAATATTCTTTACAAAGCACAAAAATGTCAGTATTTACCTCAAAAGCTTACAACACCTTTAAACAAACCTATTAAGAAGGGATATAGTTACAATACTGTTGTCAGATCATTAAAGATTGCATATTTTGGCTTTAATATTGATTCACTTAGAGGTATAGGGGGAGGGTTGAGATCTCATAAACATGTTTAACCCCGCCACAATTTTGCGCCTGTCCCAAGTCAGGAGCCTCTGGCCTTTGTTAGTCTTTGTATGATTTTCAATTTTAGTTTCTTGTGTATAATTCGGAGTTTAGTATGACGTCCATTATCACTGTACTAGTTTACATATTTTTAGGGGCCAGCTGAAGGACACCTACGGGTGCAGGAATTCTGGCTACATTGAAGACCCATTGGTGGCCTTCGACTGTTGTCTGCTCTATGGTCGGGTTGTTGTTGCTTTGACACATTCCCCATTTCCTTTCTCAATTTTATTATTAAGATATTATTATTTTTATATAGAAATTGAATTTTTATTGGTCAGACAAAAACATCTTTTAAGACTTGCCCATATTCATATAATCCAAAGAAAGCGCATGAGTATGCACTATCTATTTAATGATACCAACACATTTACCAAAACATCACTGAATAGAGATAAACCGACAACTTTCTTGAATTGGGCTCAAAAAAGAAATAGAATAATATAGAAGTTTTAGCAAGATGAGCCAGAAACCACGATTGATAAAGGGAAACAGTGGTATAAGTAAATAAGTCTTAATGCTTGACTAAGGTTTTATTGAGAACAAAGTTGCGAAAGCCCAACAAGCACGGGGGAAATCAGAATTTACCTATAAACAGCCTAGAGGCACAAAAAAGGGTACACAACTGAATAAAAACCACAGCAAAAACAAACATAAACAACAACAACAAAAAAACTGCCACAACAGACAGAAAAATAAATTAGAAACAAAAATTGAAATAAGAAAAATTCAAAAGTTAGCAGAAAATCGTCATTAAGGGTATTTACTCCTATAAGTTGTCAACCAATTGGTTTATATATTTGTTGAACCATGAAAATGTTGTCAATGCCAGAGGAATCCTGCCAGACAGACTTGTACCCCTTACAATCATCCCAAACACAAAGTATAGTTGACCTATTGCTTACAAGTTCCCAGAAACGAATTAAACACAAGAACTCAACATTGACCAATAAGCCATTAAACCGAAGAGAAGGTCAGCTGCAAACTGCCAGACAGACGTGTTCACCGTACAATCATTCTATACAACAAATATAGTCGACCTTAACTGTTTATAGTATCTGAGATATTGACATGACAAGGAAAACCTTGTTCACTGATCCCATGACTGGATTGTAATCCCTATGTCTCACATAAAAGAACTTTTGTTGCAAATGAGACAAAAATTAATGGTTTCTAACAGCTATTGTGTCGAAATGTCATCTATACAATGGCTACTTTTTTTCTTGGGGAAATATTTCTAGAATAGTAGAATATTGATTGCGGTTGCAGAGTATGGATAAACATGTACTACAGCATCCTACAGAAGACCATGATGATACTAGCTATGTCATGTTTTTCTTATATGTGAAAACTGATAATGATATAGCACACTATACTAGTTTGTTATTATTTTTTATAGTGATTAATCTCATCAATACATTGAATTTAATTCCATGACTTCATACAGAAAATATCTTGTTATTCTACAATTCCTAGAGCGAAGATATTACATATAATGCCTTTAAACTAATAATGAAATAAAGTTATAGAAAATTACCTTCAATCTCGAGTCTAGCCATCACACCTGTCTACAAAAGGAGGAATATGCATTGTAAATATATCTTCATTCATGTCACTTGTAAAACTATTAAATTTCTAAAATATAAACTTCCAAAAAATAACATATAATACAAATGTTTCACATTATATAAAATATATTGAACAAATTCTCACAATTTTTTAGGAAAATATGTGGCCCAGAATAAACAGAGAGATATAGTTTAAAGTGTACAGGTTATTTTTGCATTTGTAAAATACCCTTGCAGGTATGTTTTGTCAAAAATATACAATGCAACAAGAATATAATATTTGTGTTTAGTGGAATCTGTGGTCCAAAACCTGTCCTGCTGATCATTTTGGCTTGACCAAGTTTTATAGTTTTAACAACTACAGGCAACCAAGAGCCTGTGTCGCTCACCTATATCTACAGTGGTTTTGGAAATCATGTAAAATAAGGTTTAAATCATAACAAATAGTATAAGTTACCCTAATAATGATTGATGCCAAATTTAGTTTAATTTCGCCCAGTAGTGAAATAAAAACAGGTCATCCCATTGTAGTCATACAATAGTTACTGAAGACCCCTTATCATTATTTCAATTAGTTTTTAAGTAGTGACCATTTGAAATTCTTTTTTTACAATTTTCCTATAGACTGCATTTTACCCCTATGTACTATTTTTAGCCATAGTGTTGTCCGTTTATTTTCAATCTATGAGTTTGACTGTCCCTCTGTTATCTTTCGCCTCTCTTCTATAGTAAACTACTTTAGATGTTCTATTTTTAGCCATGGCAGCCATGTTGGTTGGATGGCAGGGTAATCCGATACATTTTTCAATCAAAATCGATACCATATTGAAAATTGTGGATAAGTTATATGCTATTTGGCCCAGTAGATTAAGTGGAGAAGATTTTTGTAAAAGATTACAAAATTTATCGAAAAATTGACTATATAGGGCAATAACTACTTAAGGGGTCAATTGACAATTTTGGTCATATTGTCTTATTTGTAGATCGTAATTTTCTAAACATTATTGTTGTTTACAGTTTATCTCTATCTATAATAATATTTAAGATAATAACCAAAAACTGCAAATGAAAATTTCCTAAAAATGGGGCAGCAACCCAACAACGGGTTGTCTGATTCGTCTGAAAATTTCAGGGCCGATAGATATTAACCGGATTAACATTTTTGCTTATTGTCAGATTTGCTCTTAATGCTTTAGTTTCAGTGATATAAGCAAAAAAATGCATTTTACCCCTATGTACTATTTTTAGCCATGTCGGCCATGTTTGTTGGCAAAAGGGGGGGGGAGGGGGTGGGGGGTCAACGGACACATTTTTTATTTTTTTTAAAATTTGTCTTAGTACAGTCAGGGGCGTTACTTAAACAAGTTATTTTTTTTAATTACTTATACAAGTATTTTTTTATTTTAAAAATAGTAAAATTACTTAATAGAGTTATTTTAATTTTCAATAGAAACATAGACTTAATGTAGTTTTCATGATTTTAAACAACACTTTATATCATAAAATAAAGAATTTATCAGATTTGAGAGGAGTATAGAGATAAAGGGTTACTTTGAAAATAATGACAAAAATATTACTTGAATAAGTCATTTTAGACATTTTTGAAAAAAAATAGCAATTACACTTATCTAAGGCACATATGTAATTGATTTAGGTTACAAATTGTAAATAACTTCAGGTCTTAAATAATTCACAAGTATCTATCTATTTATATCAGTCTACCTTCAAGATTTTAGAGGAAAATGATAATTTAATAGTCCTAAGAGACCAATCTTTGACCCAGAAGCGTCCGTATGAAAGATAAGTGCGTCGGAAAGTTAATTAGTGTTTCTGAAGAATTAGTTTTTATATATCAACGGAAAAATAACCAGATAACTGTGAAAATTATTAAAAGCTAGTAAAATCTGTATTCTTGGACACCGATAAAAATAACATTCAGAAAAATAACTTATATAAGTTATATTTAAATAAGCCTCGTTTTCAACATTACTTGTATAGGTAATTTTAATTGTTACTTGTTTAAGTAATGCCCCTGAAATGTAGTAGTTCAAGTAGAAGATTTTTTTGTAAAAGATTGCAAAAATTTACAAAAAAATGTTAAAAAATTACTTTAAAGGGCAATAACTCCTTAAGGGGTCAATTGACAATTTTGGTCATGTCTGACTTATTTGTAGATCTTACTTTGCTGAACATTATTGCTATTCACAATTTATCTCTATCTATTATCCTTAAATATTATTGTCATATTTGCTCTAAATGCCTTAGTTTCAGAGATATAAGCCACAAACTGCATTTGACCCTCATGTTCTATTTTTAGCCATGTCAGGCATGTTGGTTGGCAAGCAGGGACGACGGATGCCAAGTGATGAGAAAAGCTCACTTGGGCCATTGGCCAGGTAAGCTAACATAAAGTGGAAACTTGTATCGTTTGCCTTGGCATTTTTACCAACACTTAATTTGTTATATCAGAAATTAATAAAAAAAACTAAAGGGAGGTTATCTTAATAGATATAAATCAGTCATCAAAGTTAAATAAAAACTGCTCTAAGCACTTTAAGGATATTGTCCAAAAACTTGAAAATCACCCTTTTTTATGAATAAAATCTTATAACTCGGAAATGTAAAATCTTAAATTTATAAAAATGAAATCGGAGTTTACAACAATAGATATAAACAATTTACCAAAGTTTCATAAAAAATGCTTTCAGCATTTTTGAGTTATTGCCCGAAAATCCCCCTTTTTGCAATGACTAAAACCCCATAAATCGGAAACCTATAGTCTAAAATTTATAAAAATCAAACGGGTGCTCATGTCCATAGAAACAAACAATTTACAAAAGTTTCTTGCAAATTGGTGTGTTTTTGAGTTATTGTCCAAAAACAGGAAAATCCCCACTGTTTTAATGAATAAAACCCCAAAACTCGGAAACGGTAAATCTGAAATTTATAAAAAACAAGAGGAAGCTCAAGTCAATAGATATAAACAATTCATCAAAGTTTCATGCATAATGGTTCAAGCATTTTTGAGTAAATGGTCGACATGTTGATGACGGACGGATGGACAGACGAATGGACAGACGGTTAACAGTTTACCATAATACGTCCCGTAAATGGGCGTATAAAAATGAAAATAAGCATTTTGAGAGTATTGCATAGCAAAACACAGTCCCCTACAGGTAAAAATTCATTGCACTGGAACAAAATGTTAACTTGATCTATAACTATCATGTTGTAAACTTAATAATGTATCTAACAAATATCAAATCAACATCTTCAAACATGACAGAAAAAATGTGTAAAACTTATTATGCGTGAATGTTTCAAATCCAAGGAACATAACTCTGCAAAATAATCATCTGAACTGAACAAAAATGCAATCTTGATTTGCAACTTGTCATTGTAAAACTATATACCAAATATCAAATCAATATCTTGAAGCATAATAAAAAAAAAATCCTCGAAAATCTGATTATTTGAGTGAATTTTAAGGACCAAAACTTTGAACAAAATTATCAGCCCGGAACAAAATCTGAATTTGATCTGTAATTTTTCATGATAAACTATCTACCAAATATTAAATCAATACCTTCAAGCATGACGAAAAAAAATGTGACAAACTATAACTTGAGTGAATTTTGAGAAGTCCAAGGACCTGCCATATGAGGGACTCAAACTTACAACCTGAGTGTTAGAAGGCTTGTGATACAGAAATTAACTGGGTAAAACAGAAATAAACTAGGTAAAACAGAAATTAACTAGATAAAAGGATATTTGATAAAGTAGGACAAAGTTTCATGTAGGCCAAGCTAAAAATACAGTACAGTTATCTCCATTTTCATGCATTTTAATACAAAACTAGATACCATTGAGATGGGAGCCATCTCTGTGGGCTCCGCTGTCAATAACGGAGGTAAATAAGTTGTATGGATAATCTGATATGAAGCATTATTTGAAGTTATTACATAGTCTCATGTGTGATTTTATTCTAAGATTTTAAGTTAAAACTGATAAATATTCTCAACTTACTTTCATAGTATAATAGTGATATGACTGCATGATGTGAACTCATTGTTGACTACTGGATATATGGATTGATGTTTGAACAATATGTTTTAAGGTGCTGCCCAATTGATATTTGTCACATATTTTTAGAAATATGCCTTCAATATATTATGACCCACCAAGTATAAAGTATGAAATATTAACGGTTCTCGAGAGGTAGAGCGGACACAATTTGTTATGAACAAAGAACCGATGGACAGACCGACGGACTGACCTTTGACCTAAGATGCATACATTATGACACATTCTCTGGTGTTGGTTAATATAAATGTTAAGTTGAAAATGTTTGTCAGGTATAAAGTATGAAATAATAACAGCTGTCCTCTCAAAATATAGTGTGGATCAAATTTGTTAGCGATGGACAGACCTACAGACAGACAGACCTTTGACCTAGGAAGTTAAACATACATCATGACACACCCTCTGGTGTTGGTTAAAATGGATGTCAAGTATAATATTTGAAATCATAACGGTTCTCAAGATATAGAGCGGACACGATCTTCACCACAGGACACGGGGTTGTCAACTGAAACCAAAGTTTTTTTTACCTTGACCTTTGACCTACGAAGTTGTACATACATCATGACACGCCCTCTTGTGGTGGTTAAAATGGATGTCAAGTATAAACTTTGAAATCATAACGGTTATCTAGATATGGAGCGGACACGATCTTCACCACAGGACACGGGGTTGTCAACTGAAACCAAAGTTTTTGACCTTGACCTTTGACCTAGGAAGTTGTACAAACATCATGACACACCCTCTGGTGTTGGTTAAAATGGATGTCAAGTATAAACTTTGAAATCATAACGGTTCTCAAGATATAGAGCGGACACGATCTTCACCACAGGACACAGGGTTGTCAACTGAAACCAAAGTTTTTTTACCTTGACCTTTTACCTAGGAAGTTGTACATACATCATGACACGCCCTCTGGTGGTGGTTAATAAACATGTAAAGTATAAAGTATGAAATCATAATGGTTCTCTAGATATGGAGCGGACACAAAGTTAAAGTGTTACGGACGGACGGACGGACAGACTGATCACTATAGGGCGACTCGCCTAAAGGCGGGCCCTAATTATCAAAGCATTTAATTATCAAAATACTGTCAGTGTAAGAATCTCATCAATCGAAATTTAAAAATCTCGCTCTAGTCTCTTTCACTCTTGAATGAAATAGAAGACATCTGCTAATTTAGTTGTTTATTGAAGAAATCACATAACAATAAATTCCTGAATTCAAAAAATGACGGCTAAGCTTAGTTAAATGCCAGTAAAGCTTGGAATATAGCACCTCAAATATTTGATGTTTGTCTCTCCTGAAGTATCTTGGTTTTGCAGCATTTAATCTCTTAGAAACAAGATTGTTTCCATAGTACACAAATGCCCCACTCTCACTATCATTTTCTATGTTCAGTGGACTGTGAAATTAGGGTCAAAACTCTAATTTGTCATTAAAATTAGAAAGATCATATCATAGGAAACATGTGTACTAAGTTTCAAGTTGACTGGACTTCAACTTCATCAAAAACTACCTGACCTAAAACTTTAACCTGAAGTGGGACAGATGGACGGACGAACGGACGAAGGGATGGATGAACGGACGAACAGATGCACAGACCGAAAAACATAATGCACCTACGTGCATGGGGGCATAAAAAAGAAAACAACATGTTAAATATTTGCATGCACCTGAAGAGCTTTTCTGGATTTACCTTCATCAGGAATGTTCAAAGCCAAATATTTTGAAATCTGAGTTCAGAATGTACAAGAACCAAGACAGTTGGAGAGCAATATGACTAGAGGCTTTCAAGAGCCGGTGTCGCTCACCTGTATCTACTGTGGTTTTGGAAATCACCTTTTTAAATAAGGTTAAAATCATAATAAATAGTATTAGATATCCTAATAATATTTGAGGCACAAGTTTGGTTTAATTTGGCCTAGTAGTTAAATTAAAAGCAGAGGATTTTTAAAAAAAGTTTACAAAAAATTGCAGAAAATGACTTTATAGGACAAT
Organism: Mytilus galloprovincialis; assembly: GCA_037788925.1. NCBI lineage: Eukaryota > Metazoa > Mollusca > Bivalvia > Mytilida > Mytilidae > Mytilus > Mytilus galloprovincialis. Next base: position 76,355,652 of record CM075339.1, on the reverse strand, counting down.
AACTCTAATAAGATGTCAATTGATGATTTTGACTTATTGGTAGATTTTACTTTGCTGAACATTATTGCTGTTTTCAGTTATTTCTATCTAAAATTATATATAATATTCAAAATAAAAAAAAAAACTGCAAACTTTCTTTCAAATTTTACTAATTCAGGACAACAGACCAACAACGGGTTGTCTGATTTGTCTGAAAATTTAATAGGAAGATAGATCTAAACCTGATGAACATGTTTACTCCCCGAGTCAGATTGTTCTATTTTTAGCCATGTTAGCCATGTTGGTTGGCAGGCGGTGCCATCGGACACATTTTTAAACTAGATACCCTAATGATAATTTTGGTCAAGTTTGGTAAAATTTGTCTCAGTAGTTTCAGAGTAGAAGATTTTCAAGACGGACGACGGACGCCAAATGTTGAGAAAAGCTAACTTGAGCCTTGGGGCCAGGTGAGCTAAAAAGGACATAAAAAGTAGTAAAATCCATGTAAGGTCAACTATGCCTAAGAGAGTTGAAACCTTAGTTTCTTTATAATATCAAAATTTATAAACGGACAATTTTGGAAAGGTTTGTTATAAATCATGTTACTGTTACTACCGAAGTACTGACTACTGAGATGATTATACGCTCAGGGACTGATAGTCTACCAGCAGAGGTATCGACCAAGTGATGTAAAAAATATAAACAACAGGTAAAATAATTTCATGCGTTTGAAGCACTTTTCTAGATTAAACTTCATCAGGAATGCTCAAAGCAAAATATTTGAAATATTTCTTTAAATTTTGTAACTTATTTTCTACTTGAATCATTCTAAGGTGTAAACATGTGTAATTCAACACCATATCTATCACTATATGTACCTTTAAGTATTTCATCACATCTTTATACTGCCTCAGTTTCTCTTTTGCTGCTAGATCGTATGGAGTTTCACCCTGAAATACAGATACATATATATATATTGCCTTCATCTGACAGAGAAGGTTTCTGTAACGTATATCTTACAATAAGTGAGACCAGTAGCAGTGTTTTATTTTATTTTTACAGATGCTAACCGTTTTATTTTCATTCTTACCATTCAGATTATCTTTTCTTTTCTTTATAAAGCATATGAATAAAAATTCCATCTGTCACCATTTGGTCTTCATAATTTTCTTTACAGTTTGAAGACTGGCAAATGCATCCTTTATAATGTCTACATGAGGGGTGTTGGACTCTGGGTGTCTTCATTTTTAATTATAAATCTGTATATCCAATCAACACCCACCTATATCTGTATACCCAATCCATACCCTCCTAAATCTGTATACCCCATTCACACTTTTCTATATCTGTATACCCCATTCACACTTTTCTATATCTGTATACCGTAACCCCATTCAGAACCTCCTATATATGTATACCCCATTCACACTTTTCTATATCTGTATACCCCATTCAGAACCTCCTATATCTGTATACCCCATTCACACTTTTCTATATCTGTATACCCCATTCACACTTTTCTATATCTGTATACCCCATTCAGAACCTCCTATATCTGTATACCTCATCCTCGAAAATTTAACCACAGATGTGAAAATGTCTCAGCTTCGAAACAAGCCATCATACATATACAAGTTTATTATATGGGCTGAGCTATAGAAGAAAACGTTACCAATACGGCCTATGGAGTAACAATTGCGCATATTTCCCCATTTTGAGAGATGGATCTGAGAAGTTGTCAGACTGATGTATCCATAATTTCATCTTGTACACCAGAGAAAATTGTGAAAATGGAAGGTAAATTGTCTTTTATAATCTGCAAATAATCACTGCTGCTTCTAGATTAAGATTATTTATAAAGATCTGCATCAATTTTTGCTTTTGAAATGTATTACTGGCATTTCTTTTAGGCAGTCTCACTAATTAGCGACAAAAAGAATTTTAGGGACATGAAGCTTCAAAAAGCGACAAGAAACTTTAAAGCGACAAGAAAATATATTTTTTTTAATCAAAATTACTTATTCCAAATAAATATTAAAAGAATATGCAAAAGAAACCAATTTTAGCGACAAAAAAGTTAATATTGATAGAAAAATCTTTTAAGGTGGAATACCCAACGCTTTCACTAAAATTAATTTGGCTCGTTTAATTTTCTCAAAATTTTGAAAAAGTATTTACTTTGATCCTGACAAAAATATAAAAATTTCTAAAATTTTGAACCAAGTATTTTATCAGAAAAATCACACTGGTTAAATAGCAGTTTGACAAACACTAATTTTGATCATTGAGAAGCTGAATATTCCCTTAACAAAGCAACATAATTAAAACGTTTAGCTGATTTTAAAGTTATCTCCCTGTAGTGACAGGTACCACCTTAAGAGCTGAAAATTTTGATAAAGTACAAATCGTGCAGATTAAAAAGAATGTTCTACATAAAGTCAGCATGAGGAGGGATTCTTATAAAATGTCCCAGGCTTAAAAATAAGAAGGGTTTCTTTGACAAACCATTTATATGTACTATACATGTATATACCAAAATGACATCAATTTAGGTGTTGCCCAACATCTTGACTAAAATTAATTTGGCTCGTTTAATTTTCATAAATTCTTTTACAAAATATTTATTTTGATCCTTTGAAAAAAGTATAAAAATTTAAAAAAACTTGAACTGATCACTTTCCTGTGGAAAAAATGGTTAGATATATAGTAGTTTGACTAACACTAATTTTGATAATTAAAAAGCTTAATATTTCATTAACAATACAAGCTGATTTAAACGTTTAGGTGATTTCACAGATTTAATCCCCTGAATTGTTAGGTACAACCTTAACTTCCAATAAAATATTTTAAAAAATTATGCTTAGACATCCTGCAAACAGATTTCTATCTTAAGAAAGAAAGGTTGAATTCTTTAAAAAAAAAGCCTGACCCTGAGCACTTTATACACAATTATTGTGCACACAGAAATATAACATTAAAAAAGGTTAAAAGGAAGTTGTGCTATAGTCTGGAAACTGCACCCCTTTTCTTGTAACGAACAAGTGTGGACACAGATCAGCATAGATAGTATCCATCATTCTGAGAGTATTGCATGGCTATACAATGGAAAAAGTCCCTTACCGGTAAAAATGCATTGTTCCCAAAAACAAAATTTGAACTTGATATGTAAATTGTCATATTAAAAAACTTTAGATACTAAATATCAAATCAACACAACGGATGTCAGACATCACTAAAAAAAAGTGCAGAAAATTTATTAATTAGGTGATTTTTCTAAGTCTAAGGATCATAAAACTCTGCAAAATATCATCAAATCAGAACAAAATTTAAACTTGATCTTAAACTTGTAATGGTAAAACTATAAACCAAATAACAAATCAAAATCCTTTAGTATGACAAAACAATAGTGGAAAATTTATTTATTGCGTGTAGTTACTTAATCCAAGGACCATAACTCTGCAAATCAAAGAACTGAAAGCTCTGAGGAAAAATGACGCCACTGCCTCTAATATTGAAATATTTTTTATACAAGTCTTGATTTTCACATACCGTAATAAGTTGAACATTGCAACATGTCTCGTAAGCATATAATTGATATTCGTATATGAGTGTGTGAAGTGAAGATGACAACTGACTGGTTTTTTTTAAATACAAATGAATAGGTTAAGAGTCAAGACTACCTGAATGATCTACAATATCCAATGACTACTGGCTGGTTTTATTTTTGTACAAATAAATAGGTCAAGACTACCTGAATGATCTACAGTATCCAATGACTACTGGCTGGTTTTTTTTTGTACAAATAAATAGGTCAAGACTACCTGAATGATCTACAGTATCCAATGACTACTGGCTGGTTTTCTTTTGTACAAATAAATAGGTCAAGACTATCTGAATGATCTACAGTATCCAATGACTACTGGCTGGTTTTCTTCTGTACAAATAAATAGGTCAAGACTATCTGAATGATCTACAGTATCCAATGACTACTGGCTGGTTTTCTTCTGTACAAATAAATAGGTCAAGACTACCTGAATGATCTACAGTATCCAATGACTACTGGCTGGTTTTTTTTTGTACAAATAGATAGGTCAAGACTACCTGAATGATCTACAGTATCCAATGACTACTGGCTGGTTTTTTTTGTACAAATAAATAGGTCAAGACTACCTGAATGATCTACAGTATCAAATGATTACTATCTATTCTTTTGTACTAATAAATAGGTCAAGACTATTTATATCATGATCTACAATATCCAATGACTACTAGCTCTTCTTTTGTACGTACTAAATAAAGACTACCTGAATGATCTAAAGTGTAATTCTAAGTAATGTGTTTTTTTTTTCTTGCAATTACATTTTTCTAAATCAAGAATACAGACTACTAGTATCCTTTCAAACCAACTGATTATGAAGAGCCTGTTGTAATAAGCTCTTATACCCCACTAGTCCTATAACATATGACTTCGCATTCTTATTCAATTTTTAACGTTTTTATACTAATATTTTCATTTTTTTTTAATTTTTGAATGAAAAGTATGACACATTGATAGTATTTTTTTTTTTATCAGAACAGTAAATAGAAATAGTAAATAATGCTCCTGAGGTAATATGTTATAGGACTAATTAATACCCACACACTCATTAAATAAGTTACTATTGACATACACAAATGTAGTTACTTCTGTTACTTGAAGCAAATTCTATTTCTGTAGATTTACACAATATTGTTATACTTGTTTTATTTCACATTGAAGATTAGACAAATAGGGATACTCCTTTGATTTTTCCGACGTAGACGGTATAGTTTCGGTTTAATTTGTGCACTTTGAACTTAAGGACGCTTCACTATGGCAACAGACTACGCATGCTCGAAAATTCTTTCTGTGATTGGACAAAATGCTGTTTTGGTGGGTGATTTGGTTGTGTTTGAAAAAAACGTCTCGAAAATTATATCGTGATGGAAAGCAAGTGAAAATCCATAAATATTTGAACTAGATCTTACAAAGATTTATTTTTTTATTAAAATAATTGTTTCTCCAATAGCCTTTTGCATCCATGACAGCTGTTTATTCGGGACAATTATATAATTTTTAATGTAAACTTTGTTGTACGAACGCACTTACGCATGTGAGATTTCCGCGGGGTTTTGGTGAATGTAAACAGAAATATACTACTTATACTACCAATAGTTTCTAGCTTTGTTAACCATGAACTAAGTTTAATGTAAACAGAAGTAAATGTATATTTGTTTCTTTTTATTTGCACTAGATTATTTGACAAATAAAAATTTTAGGTGTCATCACAATATTCCTATATATTATTGCCTTAATATAACCAGGCTTAGTCAAGAATTTCTTGTAGTCACATTTAGATGGAGAATTTATTAAAGAGGTCCTGCATCATTAAGCCATTGTGCTTCTGACGGTTATCGAAATGATAGTTTTAAAAGAGGGACGAAAGACACCAAAGGGACAGTCAAACTCGTAAATCTAAAACAAACTGACAACGCCATGGCTAAAAATGAAAAAGACAAACAGAAAAACAATAGTACACATGACACAACAGAGAAAACTATTTAAATACGTCGGATATCTTTTTTAAAGATAGTTCTTGTTTTATTTCATGTCACTCAGGTCCCTTTATATGAAACTTGAAACCACTTCTCTTTCATATTGATATTTTATAACAACTTTCCCCATGACCCATATAATTTGATATGAATTGTAAATCAATAAATGTCGTCTACGGATTAGAGTGCAACCTTTGTGGATTGGTATACGTCGGTGAAACGAAAGGAAGGCTAAACAAACGGATGTGCGGTCATAGATCAGACATTAACCTCAATGCTAACGACATTCTATACCAGCATTTCAATCAGCCCGATCATTCCATCGTTTCTATGACAGTTCGCATTATCGAAAAGATATACCATAGCTCTAACAATCCTAATCTTTCAACGACTCTCCGTAGACAAAAAGAAGACTACTGGATTAGACAATTGGGAACTGCAACACCGTATGGCTGCAATGACAAAATTGATGGTATAGGTATTCTATCTAGTCCTTCGTGTAACTCGGTGAATGTGATGAATATTTTCAACTCGACTCCTCGACGTAGACGCAGTCATGGTCATCGTCATTATACATCATCCTCTCTGCATGATGTCTCTATTAATGACTTGCTGCCATTCATACAAAAACCGTTAGGTATTCATCACATTCGCACGAAACTTTATTCATTACCCCTTTCAAAACTTCATTCTCTGTTCAATTTATGTTTGGAATCCACTGTTACAAACCCTCATTCAAACCAATACAAACTTCAAGCTATAATTTCGGATATTGCAAGTCACAGACTTTTCAAGCCAGTTCGCATTGGAAAAGATGAAAAAGAGAAAAGATCTTTTCTAAATCTTTCCTTTGCCAACAAGGGTCTCGATGGCGTCAACCTTGGCAATATCCTTCATCATAAATTAGTTCAATCGAAAATACCTCCTTATTTTAAAGACCAGTCTGTACCAATAATTTCTTATACCTATACCAAACCTATTGCAACTAAAATTTTCAATTCCAAACGCGTTTTGCAGGATCTCGATATTGACGACTTCAAGTCTAAACCTCCTGATTGCTTGTGCTAGTTCCCAATTCACATACAATCCTGCTGGCCACGTTATTACCGGTGACCTTAACATTGTTAATAACACTTCTCTACGAAACGTGTTATCGAAAGGTCCAAAATATCGTGAGCCTAAATCCATCAATTGGAAATACAACTTTAAAATTTTGATGAATTCAGTCAAGGATTATGCCAAGCAATGGGCTAAGCGCGAGAAAGAAGACGTAAACACTCTATCCGAATGGATAAAGGCAGTGAGGTCCCTAATACAAATCAGAATTAAGAAACTGAATGGGTCCATCAATGCCCATGCTATGACAATTTTTAAAGACCCAAATGTTGCTAAACACCTATCCGACCTCCATGATAAATATGTTGTTGTCCCCGCAGACAAAGCCCCAAATAACATCGTTTTTGTCTGTAAAAGTCATTACATTAATTGCTTGATAAACGAATTAGGTATAGACAATTCACTTGGAAACTTAACATATACCCTCACGACACTTACCAAAGAGGAAATATTGGATAATCATAGGTCTGTTCTTTGTTCCTTTGGTATTTCAACCAAAGATGAAGAACTGGATCTTCCATCAATGTATTGGATACATAACTACATAAATGTCCTTACAAACAGCGGTTTATTGCTGGGTCTTCCAAGTGCTCCACAAAACCTCTTTCTAAATTATTAACATGCATTTTATCAGCAATCAAAGACGGGCTTCAAAGTTATTGTGAAACTGCCTATTCTAGAGGTGGCGTGAATCAGATGTGGATACTTAAAAATTCCAAAGATCTTTTAGAGTACATACAATCTAACTCTCTTTCATCTTGTAACAGTATTAAAACATTTGACTTCTCTACTCTTTACACAAGTATTCCACATTCCAAACTTAAAGACAAATTAAAAGAGTTGGTATTACTTTGCTTCATAAAAAAGAATGGCCAACGTAGATACAAGTATCTTGTCTTAGGGAGGGATAAATCCTACTTTGTAAAGAATCACTCTGATTCAAACAAAAAATTCTCTGAAACCGATATTATCAAGATGCTTGATTTCTTGATTGACAACATATTTGTTACGTTCGGAGGACGTGTTTTTCAACAGACTGTCGGCATCCCAATGGGAACAAACTGTGCCCCTCTACTTGCTGACTTGTTTCTTTATTATTATGAGGCTGACTTCATGCAGGAACTTCTTAGGAAGAAAGATAAGAAGTTAGCAATATCCTTTAACTCTACTTTCCGCTATATAGATGACGTTCTTTCACTAAACAATTCAAAATTTGGTGACTATGTGGAACGCATCTATCCCATCGAATTGGAGATAAAGGATACTACAGATACAGTTAAGTCAGCTTCATATCTTGACTTACATCTAGAAATTGACAATGAGGGTCGGTTGAAGACAAAACTTTACGACAAAAGAGATGATTTCAGCTTTCCAATTGTGAACTTTCCATTTCTAAGTAGCAACATTCCAGCAGCACCTGCATACGGGGTATATATCTCTCAATTGATACGATATTCCCGTGCTTGCATTTCCTATCATGATTTTCTTGATAGAGGGTTACTGCTCACAAGGAAGCTATTAAATCAAGAGTTCCAAATGGTGAAGTTGAAATCATCCCTTCGTAAATTTTACGGACGCCATCACGAGTTGGTTGACCGTTATGGAATAACCATTTCACAAATGATATCGGATATGTTCCTCACGTCGTAACTACAACCCCCTTCCCTTTCATGAATTTGACCTACCGAATTAGACTATTTACCGGATTTGTAATCACATAAGCAACACGACGGGTGCCGCATGTGGAGCAGGATCTGCTTACACTTCCGGAGCACCTGATATCACCCCTAGTTTTTGGTGGGGTTCGTGTGGTTTATTCTTTAGTTTTCTATGTTGTGTCATGTGTACTATTTTTTTTCTGTTTGTCTTTTTCATTTTTAGCCATGGCGTTGTCAGTTTGTTTTAGATTTATGAGTTTGACTGTCCCTTTGGTATCTTTCGTCCCTCCTTGATATTCATTCTTTAACCATATATCTTAGTAAGCTAGTTTTTTATTTTACACTAATCCACAACCTTTCATGTTAAATTTTGTCTCCATTTAAGTTTATGCCATTGAACCATCATGGTATTAAACACAATTCCAAGTAATTATGCTGTTATAGAGGGTCACCATATATTCATCTTGGGTGGCATTCCAGTTATTGAAATTTGTGTCAGATTGGATAAGGAACTAGCTAGAGCTTTAGGAATTGATCTCATAATTTAATATGGATCTATCGTATGCGACCCCTACTCGGTAACAAAAATAAACATGTCAAGCAGCAAAATTTATCACCAGAGATTACAAGTCAAAAGAGGATGGATAAGTCTCGAAAATGCTTGCCAAACTGGAACTACAACAAGATCACCAGACAAGGACGAACAAGGCTTTGAAGCCAATTGAAAGTTAGTATTTATGTACAAAGAAGTTGAGGGGCTGATTCACACTATTGAACCAGACGAATTCCTCTTAAAAGCATGTTCAAAGAGAACCATATCTGCCGAGAAATTCAAAGAATACCATGCAACAATTATTGTGGAAAAGCAAGTAAAGAATAACTCTTACTGTAAGTGTATTGACATTCTGCCAAGTAAAACACCGTACAATATTCAAACTCACTGTAGGGCCTTAATAATAGGGTACAAGTCAAATCGGTACCTGGTCAAATCGGCACCAATAGAAAAAGTCAAATCGGCACCTGGTTAAATCGACATCTAGTCAAATCGTAAGACAGTGATCGCGCCAAATCAGCTAGACAACACTGTTGTGCACGCATCAAACGTAGAGAGCTTCAAATCTGTTCTCCCGCCCCGCCAATAAAACCGTTGTATTAAAGCCAGCATCGATATCGACAATTTATTCACATATCATACAGATACAGTCTGTTACAGACTCTACTGTTGTAACTTTGTAAACAAAGATTGAGTCGGGTTTCCGGTACTTCGATCTGTCTTATAACCAGTAGAAAGTGGACCAACACAGACACATTACATTTTCTTATAAAAAAGGCAGTTGTTTGTAAAAAGAAAAGACTATCAAGTTTTCCCTGATTAATTCTATATCTTTAATGTTTTAACAATGTTTTAATTTTACTTCACATAATCAATAAAGTTATAAAAATAGATTTATGAGTATCTTAACAACATTGGTTGGTACACTTCGATCTTTTTGGTAATAAGAAGCACCTGAGGTATGTAAACTGGTTCCCAGTTGATTATTACACAAAAATTATAATACAAGCAAATTCCAGTTTGTATGTGAAATAGTAAATACGAAAGCAAGCATGGTAGACGGAGAAATGTAATGGAAAGTAAATACGAACCAAGTGCGGTAGGCAGAGAAATGTAATGGAAGTTCAATTCACTAATATCGGAAACATGCAGCTGAAAGCGTCAATTTTCCAAAAATCACCATAAGATTTACTAGGGTGAGATTTTTGGTTTTACACGTCAAATTTTCGAACGTCTTGCGTTTCCCCTTAGACACAGGGTCAAATATTTTGCCCCATCACACCCACTTTTCTTTTCACAGAAATATTTTAATGATCATTAACAAAATCTAAGCAACCTGAAGATTTCTATTTGTGACCCAAATAATATTCATGCCAAATATATAAGGTAAAAGTCAGAGAAATCCTTTCCCTGCCATTTTTTTAACATCAAATATCTTGATAAGGAGTTCTTTAACATATACAAATTTTCAGCTTATATTTTGTTCCTTAAGTAATGCTTTTCTTATTTATTTTCTGATTTATAAATTCTACATTTTTTTTTCACCTAATACATTGTAAATAAATAAGAAGATGTGATATGCTGCCAATGGGACAACTATTCTTATAAATGATTTTTTGTTGTCAAACATGGACTGAATTAACCTGCAAGAAACTTCTTACACACTGAATCAAATTATAAATGTACATGAATAAAATAAAAGTCTGCAAATTTATTAAGAATGTTTTGCATTACAGCTTTGTCTGGATAAATTCTTTCAATATGGATGTCCTTTTTTGTATAGACTACAAAAATCACAAAATTGAGAACCTGTTACAAGTAATTGACCTTCTGCCTGAATAAAATAATCATGATTGATTTTTAATCTAGGTCCATTTTCAGACAACTCTAAACAAAAGTCTGCACCATGCATTGCGTCAGTGATTAGGTTATCTCTTTGGCTAAATGGACATTTAATCTCCATAATTCCAGTTACACCATTCTCACATATTTTGGCATCTGGAGTGGCACCAATAAAAGGGTACCTCGGGTTAACTACAAACCCACAATCATGAACATGATGGCCAGCAGTTTGAACATATAAGTTTCTTGCTTTGATTTCATTGTTTCTTCCATACGATGTTGTTTTACTAGTGAAAGGCTTTGGCTTCATTATGGAAAGAATGAACTTGTCATTAATTGCAGCTTTTCTTTTGACAATTCTGTGAAAGTTTGATGCTGTTATTCTCTTTTCTCTTTCCTTGAACCTCTTTTCACATTGAGATTGTTCTCTGGTCTGTTCGTCTTTATTCTTACTTCCTCATTTGAAATAGTGTCCATCAAAAGGTGGTATTTTTCTGATAAAACAGATTGAACATTTTCTTTCAGAAAAACTAAATCTCCAAAAACGGTTTCCACTGGAACTATCTCTCCCTGAATAAAAGTCTGCCTAAAAAGAAAGGGGATTGTTAAAATTTTACTAATTTTAATATTTAAGGAATAACTGCAATAATTTTTCTGTCTATGAAGAAATAACATAAAAAAAAATGGTGCACACTGAATTTTTTATTTTTAAGTCTGCACCACATTTTTTTATGTTATTTTGAATAGACAGATAAAATATATCAGTTTTTTCTTATAATTTAATTCTAAATTCCAATTTAAACTGGAGTAAACCATGAAAAAAAGTTGATGACATCACGCTCACATGACCAAATTATGTCTATCATATGAGCTGATAGACAAAACACCGTCATCAAATCAGAAGACACGTTACATCCAAAATTAAATTATTTTCTGATCTGTGTGAAACTAAAAAAAAATCCAAGAAATTCATATTCCAACTTTTTTTTCAAATAAAAAAAATATATGCCCCACCACAAAATATGAATGGTTGGAGCCTTATCATGCGACAAACACAAATTTTGTTTTCCTTTAACAAACATATTTAAAACTAATAAGAATCTAATGATATTTTTTTATATTTCAGGGGCTGATATTTTGTCTCTAACAGTGCAAAAGGAGATTTTGGAGAGAGACCTTGCAAGAAAAATATTAGATAATGAAAAGCTAACAATACATAATGCACCCAGGATATCACATAACATTTATCAACAGAGGGAAAGGTCAATCTTTTCAGCAGAAAACTTCACCAAAGATGATAAAATGCTGAGATATTACTGTGGCTTTAACAATTCTGAATTTAATGCAGTTTTTGCAATATGAAGATAAAGATTAAAATCAAGGACCAGCTTTTTTTTACATTATGTAAATTGAGAAATAATTTGGACTTTACAGATTTGGGATACAGATTTCAAATATCTACACAAGACGAGTTCACTTTTTTGTGACTGGATAAATTTCATGTACTTAAGGTTTGGAGCAGTATGTATTTGGCCGCCATGTGACATAATTATTTAAAATATGCCTGAAAATTATAACTAGAGGCTCTAAAGAGCCTGTGTCGCTCACCTTAGTATATGTGAACAAAGTTAAGGAAGCAGACAGTTCATGAAAAAATTCTGTTTAGGTGATTGTAATGTGTTTGTACATCTTACTTTACTGAACATTCTTGCTGCTTACAATTATCTTTATCTATAATGAACTTGTCCGTGTAATTTCAGTGGAAAATTTTAGTAAAAATTTACAAATTTTATGAAAATTGTTAAAAATTGATTATCATGATTATAAAGGACAATAACTTTTTAGGGGTCAATTGACCATTTTGGTCATTTTGACTTATTTTTGAGTCTTAAATTGCTGTACATTATTGCTGTTTACAGTTTATCTCTATCTATAATAATATTCAAGAAAATAACCCAAAACAGCAAAATTTCCTTAAAATTACCAATTTAGGGGCAGCAACCTAATAACGAGTTGTCCGATTCTGCTAAAAATTTCAGGGCAGATAGATCTTCACCAGATAAACAATTTTACCCCATGTCAGATCTGCTCTAAATGCTTTGGTTTTTGAGTTATGAGCCAAAAACTGCATTTTACCCCTATGTTCTATTTTTAGCCATAGCGGTCATCTTGGTTGGTTTGCCCGGTCATAGAACACCATTTTATAAACTAGATAGCCTAATAATTATTCTGGCTATGTTTGGTAAAATTTAGCCCAGTAGTTTCAGAAAAGAAGATTTTTGTAAAAGTTAACTAAGATTTACGAAAAATGGTTAAAAATTGACTATAAAGGGCAATAACTCCTTAAAGGGTCAACTGACCATTTTGGTCATGTTGACTTATTTGTAAATCTTACTTTGCTGAACATTATTGCTGTTTACAGTTTATCTCCATCTATAATAATATTCAAGATAATAACCAAAAACAGTAAAATTTACTTAAAATTATCAATTTAGGGGCAGCAACCCAACAATGGGTTGTCTGATTCATCTGAAAATTTCAGGGCAGATAGATCTTGACCTGATAACCAATTTTACCCATGACAGATTTGCTCTAAATGCTTTGGTTTTTGAGTTATAAGCCAAACACTGCATTTTACCCCTATGTTCTATTTTTAGCCGTAGCGGCCATCTTGGTTGGTTTGCCCGGTCACAAAACACAAATTTTAAACTAGATAGCCTAATAATGATTCTGGCTATATTGGGTAAAATTTGGCCAAGTAGTTTCAGAGGAGAAGATTTTTGTAAAAGTTAACTAAGATTTACGAAAAATGGTTAAAAATTGACTATAAAGGGCAATAACTCCTAAAGGGGTCAACTGACCATTTTGGTCATTTGACTTATTTGTAAATCTTACTTTGCTGAACATTATTGCTGTTTACAGTTTATCTCTATCTATAATAATACTCAAGATAATAACCAAAAACAGTAAAATTTCCTTAAAATTACCAATTTAGGGGCAGCAACCCATCAACAGGTTGTCCGATTCGTCTGAAAATTTCTGGGCAGATAGATCTTGACCTGATAAACAATTTTAACCCTGTCAGATTTGCTCTAAATGCTTTGGTTTTTGAGTTATAAGCCAAAAACTGCATTTTCCCCCTATGTTCTATTTTTAGCCATGGCGGCCATCTTGGTTGGTTGGCCGGGTAAAAAACACAAATTTTAAACTAGATACATCAAGGATGATTGTGGCCAAGTTTGGTTTAATTTGGCCCAGTAGTTTCAGAGGAGAAGATTGTTAACGACAGACGACAGACGACGGACGACGGACGCCAAGTGATGAGAAAAGGATTTTCCTAGTACTTTGGCAATTACTGATGGTACTGAAATCAAAATACAGAAGCCTTCTTCTCTGCATGCACAGTCACAGTCATATTCAAATTACAAGTCTGCAAACACGTTAAAAGCTTTAGTTGCAGTAGATCCAAGAGGGTCACTTTTATTTACATCATGTTTATTTTCTGGTGCTATATCAGACAAAGATATATTTGAGCAATCGGGATTAAAGAAGATGTTACAAAACTTAGTACAGCATGGTCATATCAAGGAAGGTGATGGTATTATGGCAGACAAGGGTTTTAATATTCATAAAGAAGTTGAAGATTGCAAACTAAAGTTAAACATCCCACCTTTTGCTAATGCTGGATTACAATTGACTCAAGCAGATGCACTTTTAACAAAGAAGATTGCTGCACATGGAGTTCATGTTGAGCGTACTATAGGTTCTGTGAAGAAGTTTAAAATAGTTGGACAAAAAGTAACTTTATCCTTGTTTGGACATGTGAACCAGATTTGGAATGTTTGATGTTTTCTGACAACTTTTCAAAAACCAATTTTTAGCCGAAAATAATTACATGTATTTTAGTACAATGAACATGTGTCTGTTTCTGTTCATATTATCAATTAAATTAAAATTTAGCTAATTCATTTACTTTAAATTCAGGACCTAGGGATTTCATGTTTTTAATCCTGGGATTTTCAGGATTAGAACCCCTCCTATCCTCCCTCATTATCATATTGCATTAAACATTTAAGTATAGTATGCACTAGTTCAACCAATAACTTGAAACAAAAGACATGTACAGCTTACAAGTATTTAATTCACAGTTACAGTGGCAGATCCAGAGTGGGTTTCTGGGGGTCAGTTATATTCAGCATATCCAAGAACCCCAGAAATCAATTTTTGTTGAAGATTAGTTTTCGACCTTAATTTGGACCAACTTGAAAACTTGGTTCATAATTAAAAATCTTAATACATGTGTTCATGCAGCATATCAAATAACTCCCAAGAATTCTATTTTTGTTAAAATCAATCCAAGTTTAGTTTTGGACCCTTTGGACCTTAATGTAAACCAATATGAAAATTGGACCCAAAATTAGAAATCTAAATACACAATTAGATTCAGCTTATAAAAGAACCCCAAGAATTCAATTTTTTAAGAAATCAAACTAAGTTTATTTTGGACCCTTTGGACCTTAATTTATATGATGTAGACCAATTTATCAAAACAGTACTTAAATTTAACCTTTAGGTACACCGTTAGATTCAGCATATTAAAGAACCCAAATAATTCAATTTTAAATAAAACCGAACAAGGTATACAAATTATTAGAAAGTATTGTTTATAATTTAATTTAACTTACTTGAGTACTTAATGCACTTCCAAGTGGAAAGGATCCATAACTTATGTCCTACATGACTGCTGTGTTGTGTGCTAGGTAGCTGGTAGAATAACCTTTTAAGCTGTTCAGATATGAAATATCTGATTCTTTTACTTGGATCTTCCTGCAATCATAGACATTATTTTATAAATACTACTTATTGTACTTCGAACAAACAATTTAAGACATTGTTAATTAGACTTACATGTACATTTAGGAGCACATCTATGGCATTTAGAGGAGCAGTATTTAACCTACTTAATAATAATATGATAAGACTCAAGAGAAGACAATCAAGTTACACTATATTGTGTTGTTGAAAATGGAACATATATATATAACCTCACAGAAAATGATATGACATACTGTAAAGTGCCATTACAGCTGTTCTATAAAAGCCTGCAAAGCAAACCTTTGATTAACTGGCTTGCTACATTTGTTCGGATCTTGGTACACCAAAGTTATGTAGTCTGTTTCAGTCTGTAACTATATACTTGAATTTGATTGGACAATAAACATACACTTCATTTTAAGATTAAGTTCCACATTGCATGTCAATTTTAATTTAGCAGAGTTCGCAAAATCTTTTTTCCCTGGTGGTCCTTGAAGAAAATCTGCTGGTCCTCACTATTAACTCTATTGAAAAATACTGAAATTGTGTCAGTACTATGCAAAATTTTGGTGGTAAAATCCGGAGGACCACCACTTTTCGAAAACTCTGTAATTGTCCAATGAAATCCCAATAAATATAAAAAACAGACTGAAACTACATCTACCTATTGTTTGCAAACAGCCAAGCAAACATAGCAAGCAAGTCAATCATAGTTTTGTTTTGCATGCTTTTATAGAAGAGCTGTATACAACAAATATAGTTGACCTATATGTATTGCTTATAAATGTAGTTTAAGAAAAATGGACCAAAGCACACAAACTTTACACTGAGTAATGAACCGTGAAAAGGGGTCTTGGTCAAATAGAACCTGCATGACTGACATAAAGATCATAAAACATTTCCATACACCAAATATAGTTGACCTATTGCATATGGAATTAGAAAAAAAAGGCCAAACTCAAAAACTTTGACCCCTGAATTATGAAAATGAGGTCATGGTCAGATAACACCTGCCAGCTAGACATGTACACCTTACAATCATTCCATACACCAAATATAATAGACCTATTGCATACAGTATAAGAAAAACAGACCAAAACACAAAAACTTAACTATAACCACTGAACCTTGTTCACTGATCCAGGAAATGAGGTCAAGGTCAAGTGAAAACTGTCTGACAGGCATGAGGACCTTGCAAGGTACGCACATACCAAATTATAGTTATCTTATTACTTATAATAAGAAGAGAATTTAATATTACAAAAAAATCTTGTTTAATCCTACAATTTGATTGTTTGCCTTGACAAGGGTATATATGGGTCCACATGCATGTACCCTCAACAGTCCCCCCCAAAAAAAACACAAAAAAAAACCAAAGGTTAAAAATTTTGAAATCTGGACACCAAACCATATAATCTAATAAATTGTTATAAATCGTTTCGAAACCTGTCCAAAATGGATCATTAGATATATAACACTGACAGGAAGTATATTGAGCCTACATCATTATGATATATTGCATGTGAAGATATTGAATATAAAATATATACATATTATACAAATGTATGTCTCAATGCATCGTTCCCATCTTACACCAGATTATGAACAAACATTAATATTGTAAATAAAAATAAACATAAATGCACAAGATGTCTCATAATATTAAACTTTTAGGCTTTTTGAACATGTTTTATCATTGATCAAAACTGAATTAATTTTTTCCTGAATCCCAACTCATGATTATATAACAGATTATGAAAATATAAAAAAAATACCCCAAAATAAATAATAATCATGGAGATAGGATGAAAATTGTAAACATTAGGTAGCACAGGAGTTGTGATAAAGCAAACAGCAGACTGGGCATGCCAAAAATGGTAAAAATTGTCTCTCCCATAGACATGATGGACTCCATGTAAAACCCTAAAAAATGGGGAGGGGGAAATCCCTCCCTGCCCTATAATTTTCGAAGAAGTAGGAAACAAGCATATAACTTGGTTTCGACCTCTGGATAAATTAATACAGAAAAGGGGAGCTCTAAAAGAATTGAAAAGCTAACCACACACCCAACCCCACCACCTAAAAAAAATCAAATGGTATTTCCTTTACAATAGACAAAATCAATGTCATGCATAGATAAGCATTTTTTTTTTATATGGCACTGTTTCTTAATTATTATAATAATCACAAAGAAATAGGACAGTTCCCCTTTACCAAAAGGAACATACTTCTTTGTGAAAAAAAGAGACAGATCATTTTTATAATGTCAGATACTTGATAGTTTCAAAATATAATATACAATTTGGGGCATGAACCCCCCTTTTTTTGGACCTCGATCACTAACAAAAAAATTGTTTTGTGTTTTTTATTTATTTACAATTTTTGACAATGTATAAACATAGATCAAGTCTCAACAATCCATTGCTAGTCGATTACAATACCTTTTTTACTATCCATACGAGCCCCAAGTGAAAAAACACTTGCAGCTCGTATGGATAGTGAAAAAGGTATTGATATATATATACATTGTAGAAAATTGTAAATAAATAAAAAACACCAAACATTTTTTTTTTAGTGAGGTCCAAAAAAGGGGGGATCCATGCCCCAAATACCTGTGAACTGAACAGAGTTACAGACAGAATCTTGATGTGGCCTTGGAGTAAAAAAAAGGGGGTGTCACCTTTTAAGGTTGAGAGGAACATGATTACAGCTGAATTGACATGCAAATAAAAATCATGATTGAAATAAACCTACCCTGCAGTGCATGAACAGTTGGAAAGTTCTATATGTCCTCCATTTATATCGATCTCAACACTGTGTGGGATCTCGCTCTTCCTCTGACTTCTGTGACATTTCGCGGAGATGTTAACTGTCTGCTCAGCGACGTATTTTAACATTTTCACATTATGAATGTATCCCTCGCTGAAATATATGAAACCAGTCTGCTTGCTTTTCAAAGAAATTTCACAACTAAGATACCCCAACTGAAAATTGTTTGGCAGATCAGACAAACTTGACGCTCGATAAGGCTTGGCAGTCGCCATCTTTTTCGCTTTGTTTGTCTGAGTCTCCGTGGTAATAGCTAATTAGCATAAATGGGCTGAGCATAACCAAATATGGGCAATAGGCGAATTGTCAGCATTTCAGTCTTATTCTTGCAAAATGATGTGCTCTGTGCAGTTGCTAGAATCTGAAACGCATCTCAATTTACCTTTGATTAATAAATCAGTATAGTTTATACGTCTTTGGTACTGCACGGTATCAAACGAACCCTTTGGTACAGGGTTTCAATTTCCATGTACAAAATGTATAAATATTATGTTAGATATGAATGTACATATTACTATATAATGACTAAATTTTTTATTTTTAAACCAAAAAGAAAACCAAAATATGGACCCCAAGGTAGAACCACGTCCTCGTCGTGGGGTCTGGAAACACGCTTAAATAATAAAGATTGCAAAGCATGGCTGAGAGTTCTACAAATAAAGCATCACGTTGACATATGATGCCCACTCCATATATATCTGCATTCGTTTATTCATACGTTGAATTTGCTGAAAACAGATACATTCATTATCTTATACATATTCTTCATATTTAATAAAAAAAAATAAAGAATCTCAATCTCTTTCTTCCACACAAATGTTTAATTTCTTCATCTACCAATATAATAATATAAACTTAACAGTCTATTTCTTCCTCACAAATGTTTAATTTCTTCATCTATCAATATAATATAAAAAATATCTGCTCATACATTAAACTAGAGGCTCTAAAGAGACTGTGTCACTCACCTTGGTCTATGTGCATATTAAACAATGGACAAAACTGTGTTTTGGTGATCATGATGTGTTTGTAGATCTTACTTTACTGGACATTTTTCTTGCTACAATTATCTCTATCTATAATGAACTTGGCCCAGTAATTGCAATGGAAAATATTTTCTAAAAATTTACAAAAATTTACAAAAAAATATGAAAATTGTTAAAAAAATGACTATAAAGGGCAATAACTCCTTAAGGGGGAAATTGACAATTTTGGTCATGTTGACTTATTTGTAGATCTTACTTTGCTGAACATTATTGCTGTTTACAGTTTAACCTATCTATAATAATATTCAAGATAATAAACAAAAACTGCAAATGTTCCTTAAAATTACTAATTCTGGGACAGCAACCCAACAACAGGTTGTCTGTTTTGACTGAAAATTTCAGGACAGGTAGATCTTGACCTGATAAACAATTCATCTCTGTCAGATTTGCTCTAAATGCTTTGGTTTCAGAGATATAAGCCAAAATCTTTATTTCGCCCCTATTTACTATTTTTAGCCATGGTGGCCATCTTGGTTGGTTGGCAGAGTCACACCACACATTTTTAAAACTAAATACCCAAATGATGATTGTGGCCAAGTCTGGTTAAATTTGGCCCAGTAGTTTGAGAGAAGATTTTTTAAAAGAATACTAAAATTTTAGAAAAATGGTTCAAAATTGACTATAAAAGGCAATAACTCCTTAATGGGTCAACTGACAATTTTGGTCATGTTGACTTATTTGTAGATCTTTCTTTGCTGAACATTTTTGCTGTTTACAGTTTATCTCATCTCTATCTATAATAATATTCAAGATAATAACCAACCAGATGCTCCGCAGGGCGCACCTTTATACGACCGCAGAGGTTGAACCCTGAACGGTTGGGGCAAGTATGGACACAACATTCAAGCTGGATTCAGCTCTAAATTTGGATTGTGATTAAATAGTTGACACAGCATAGGTTTCTGACACAGAATGGATGTGGTCTTATGAACTTAAAAAAAAAATTTGCCTTTGAGCAATTCACTATGCTGTTGAATATTAATCCTCTCAAAAAAAAGTTTGAAGACATTTTCTTTTTATTTATGAAATCTGAAATGAAAAAAATTGACCCCCAATTTTTTTTTTCACATCCCCCTTTCCCTTATTTCAAAACTGATCTCAATTCAAATTTCTAATGAAGTTTGCAACAATAACTACTCATTTAAATACATCATAAAATATTAAAATGTAAAAAAAGTGTTATTACTGAATGGTAAAGATTGTTTTAATCTATTCGATCAGTTGGTAGTAAAAGTGAATATACATTGTATATTGTATAAAACAATGATTTAAGTTGATTCAACTACTATTCTGGACAAAGAAAGATAACTCCAATTGAAATCAAATTGGAATTTCTTGCTATTGCACAATATTGTGCAATAAGATATTTCTTGCTATTGTGCAATACTGTGCAATTGAAAATATTTGATATTGCACAATACTGTGCAATTGAAGATTTCTTGCTATTGCACAATACTGTGCAATTGAAGATTTCTTGCTATTGCTGAATATTGTGCAATTGAAAATTTCTTGCTATTGCACAATATTTAATATAATAATTTTGGATCCTGATTTGGACCAACTTGAAAACTGGGCCCATAATCAAAAATCTAAGTACATGTTTAGATTCAGCATATCAAAGAGGCCCTAGAATTTAATTTTGGTTAAAATCAAACTTAGTTTAATTTTGGACCCTTTGGACATTTAATGTAGACCAATTTTAAAACGGGACCAAAAATTAAGAATCTACATACACAGTTAGATTTGGCATATCAAAGAACCCCAATTATTCAATTTTTGATGAAATCAAACAAAGTTTAATTTTGGACCCCGATTTGGACCAACTTGAAAACTGGGCCAATAATCAAAAATCTAAGTACATTGTTAGATTCAGCATATCAAAGAACCCCAAGGATTCAATTTTTGTTAAAACTAAGTTTAATTTTGGACCCTTTGGACCTTAATGTAGACCATTTTGAAAACGGGAACAAAAATCAAGAATCTACATTCACAGTTAAATTCGGCATATCAAAGAACCCCAATTATTCAATTTTGGATGAAATCAAACAAAGTTTAATTTTGGACCCTTTGGGCCCTTTATTCCTAAACTGTTGGGACCAAAACTCCCAAAATCAATACCAACCTTCCTTTTATGGTCATAAACCTTGTGTTTAAATTTCATAGATTTCTATTAACTTATACTAAAGAAATGGTGCGACAACCAAGAAAAATGCTTATTTGGGTCCCATTTTGGCCCCTTATTCCTAAACTGTTGGGACCTCACTTCCCAAAATCAATACCAACCTTCCTTTTGTGGTCATAAACATTGTGTTTAAATTTCATTGATTTCTATTAACTTAAACTAAAGTTATTGTGCGAAAACCAAAAATAATGCTTATTTGGGCCCTTTTTTGGCCCCTAATTCCTAAACTGTTGGAACCAAAACTACCAAAATCAATCCCAACCTTTCTTTTGTGGTCATAAACCTTGTGTCAAAATTTCATAGATTTCTATTAACTTAAACTAATGTTATAGTGCGAAAACCAAGAAAATGCTTTTTTGGGCCCTTTTTGGCCCCTAATTCCTAAAATGTTGGGACCAAAACTCCCCAAATCAATCCCAACCTTCTTTTTGTGGTCATAAACCTTGTGTTTGAATTTCATGGATTTCTATTCACTTTTACTAAAGTTAGAGTGCGAAAACTAAAAGTATTCGGACGACGACGACGACGACACAGACGACGACGCCAAAGTGATAGCAATATACCACGAAAACATTTTCAAATTTTGCGGTCGTATAAAAACTGCAAAATTTCCTTAAAGTTACTAATTCAGGGGCAGTAACCCAACAACGGGTTGTCTGATTTGTCTGAAAATTGCAGGGCAGATAGATCTTGACCTAATAGACAATTTCACCCCTTGTCAGATTTGCTCTAAATGCTTTGGTTTTAGAGTTATAAGCAACAAATCTACATTTTACCCCTATGTTCTAATTTTAGCCATGGCGGCCATCTTGGTTGGTTGGCAGGGTCACGCCACACATTTTTTAAACTAGATACCCCAATGATGATTGTGGCCAAGTAGTTTCAGAGGAGAAGAACGACGGACGAAGGTCGCCGGACAACAGACGCAAAGTGATGAGAAAAGATCACTTGACCTTTCAGGTCAGGTGAGCTAAAAAAAACATTAAATACAAATTTCTTTATATCTATTAAAAAAAAATGTTTTCTTGTCGCTAAATAGTCTTCTTGTCGCTAAATGTATTCTTCTTGTCGCTAATTAGTTAGACCCCTTTAAGGCACTATAAAAACTATGTTTAATGTAACGGTACCCAAATTGCACCGAGTACCCAAATTGCACCTATTTAGCAAAAATAGCAGCGGAAATCTTACAAGATATCCTAGAGACTAATCCATTTGTATTTTTATGATTTGATACTATGCACATCTTTCAACATAGGTAAACATATTTAGATATGCACAAAACATTTACAGTATTTGTCAACAGATAAAGTGTTTACTGAAAAAGCAAAATGTACTGAAACGTCACCATGCGATGTCATCAAAACGTCATCTTTTTAAAATGAGCAAATACAATATGTTACAAGTATCAAATTTTTTATAAAAGACAAGTAAGCAGGGACTAATATCCAATTGTTCAAAATATTTGAAGAAATTAAACAAAAGCTCTGTTATTAGACTTTTGACGATGCGAATTTAAGCATAGATGCAATTTGGATACTTCTCATTTCAGAATCATTGATGGTTTGGAGGTCAGTTTAAACTAATTTTTCTATCATTCCATATGGATAAAAAATCAAATTGGTGTTACGTCGAAAGATTCCGAAAGTGTCAGTGACTGAAAAAGGCACTCACTTCAAATTATGATTTTATTATGATTATGGGAACATTTAATATTGTTAAATTGTAAGTGAATATAGCACACTAAAGACAGTTTTGAGTCATTATCGTTCCAGTCACTACACACGTGTTTAGGAATAGCTGATAATCAAGGGAAATAACACTTTGTATGAGTATAATTCGACACATGTGTTTTAATCCATTATAAGATCAGCTGTATAACCAATCCACCCCCTCCACAACCACCTATATCTGTTTAACAAATCATAACCCTCCTATATCTGTATACCCCATCCACAACCTTCCTATATCTGTATATTCTCCCCAAACCCTCCCATATCTGTAAACCCACTCCCCAACCATCCTATATCTGTTTAACCCCTCCACACCCTCCTATATCTGTTTAACCCCTCCACACCCTCCTATATCTGTTTAACCCCTCCACAACCTCCTAAATCTGTATAGTCCCTCCACAACCTCCTATATCTGTAAACCTCATCCAAACCCTCCTAGATCTGTATAATCCCTCCAAAACATCCTATATCTGTATAACCAATCCATCCCTTCAATATCTGTATACCCCCTCAACAACCTCCTATATCTGTTTTACCTCTCCACAACCTCCTATTTCTGTATACCCCTCCACAACCTCCTACATATGTATACTCCATCCACATCCTTCTATATCTGCATACCCCATCCACAACCTCCTATACCTATTTAAGAATCAACACCCTCTTACAACTGTATACCCTCTCCACAACCTCCTATATCTGTATACCCAATCCCTGCACGCCTATATCTGTATACCCCCTCCACAATCTCCTATAGCTGTATACCCCTACACACCCTCCTATATTTGTATGCATTATTTCTACCCTCCTACATCTTTATATTGTTATTTTACAGCATTTTATAGTTTTTAGTGTTATCACTGATATTGTTAAAATTATATATAAATATACTAAATAAATAAATGATTTGGAAAATACATTGAAGGTATAAAAAGTCATGAGAATTCCGAATGCAATTAGGTTATATCGGGGCACTCTGGTTCTAAACCTTGGTTCTTTGGTTCAAAACCATGGTAACCCAACTTCTTGGTTCCATCTGGGTTCTATTCTAGATCATTCTAATGTTCCGTTGAAAATAACAGAACAGAAGATAACCGCAAGTCTCCGAATAAAAAGGTAAAGTAGGTCAAAGACGCTAAAATTATTTTATAACATTAAACATTTTAGCATTGACGTTAAAAGAAGCTATAAGGTATTTATCTTCTCATTTTAAATATTTTGATAAGGAAACTAGATAAAAATAAAGCATGGTATAGATTTTTAAAACAAACCGAAGTATACAGTAGGCTACAGCAGGAACATATGTATGTTAGATATACTGTTCCCAGGCTACATCGAACATCCTTTTATTTAATTCAGTCGTTTTGTTTTCTTTTTTTTTCCTTTACTCATCCCTTATTTATGTAAATATGTCTAGACAGTGGCGGATCCAGAACTTTTCCTAAGGGGGGCCCGCTCCAGTCATGCTTCAATGATTCCCTATATAATCAACTAAATTTTTCCCACGAAAGGGGGGGATGGCCCCCCCCTCTAGATCCGCCTATGCTAGAAGTTTTAGAACCACCCAATTAGGACATGTTGTTTATATGGCTAACGATATGTGCATCTAGCCACTTGACCAGTTGACGACTTGCATACATATTTGATTGCACATTTATTATCAAGTTCGACTGAATTTTATTTAATGGTTTTTTAATAATGTCAGATTTGAAAGAAATACATGTGAAGTATATGTAACAAATCTTTTTGTTCAAAACAGAATGTTAAAAGACATATAAAGGAAAGTGATGATCAATAAGTTGGTAAGCTTTAATTAGTTGGAAAAAAAGTTATAAAATATAATAAAATGTATAATTATGTACATTAAATTTGTCAAATTTGATACTTATTCAGTCATTGTGAAGGGCATACATATAATCATTCTGCAAAAAATAAAGAAATCAAATTTAAGATTGAATATTTTTATAATAAAATTATGTGAACATGTGTTAATGACAGTGCTAGTGGGATGTGTATCACCAGCACAATAGTCAGAACTTCTGTGTTGGCGCCATGATTTAGGGGCATAAAGAGTTACACTAGTCTGTCTGTCCCGAGCGTCCTATAAAAACGGGTTTCAGCTCTCCTAACTTTAGTTTGCCTCAACCAAATACTACAAATCTTATACAATATATAAAAGAAGCTGGTGCATTAGTGCCAATGAGAACTCTCCACAAGAGACTAAATGACACAGAATTAACAATTATACAATGTAGCCTAGGTCACCACACGGTCTTCGTCAATGAGCAAGGTTCATACCGCAAAGTCAGCCAATAAAGGCACCGACATGACAATGTAAAACTATTCAAACGATAAAACAAACGGTCTAATTTATGTACAAAAAATAAACGAAAAACAAGATAGGCACGTGCATATAAAATAAGGAGGGGTTAAACATGTTAGCGGGATCCCAACCCTCCCCCTTATGTGGCATGAGTGCCAATGAAAACTCTCCACAAAAGACCAGATGACACAAACACTAACAACTATAGGTCATATACAGCTTTCAACAATGAGCAAAGTCAATACCACATATAGTCAGCAATAAAAGGCACTGAAATGACATTGTAAAACAATATTCAAACGAGAAAATAAACGAACAAATTTATGTAGAAACAAGAATGTGTCCATATTACACGGATGCCCCACTCGCACTATCATTTTCTATGTTCAGTGGACCGTGAAATTGGGTAAAAACTTTAATTTGGAATAAAATTAGAAATATCATATCATAGGGAACATGTGTACTAAGTTTCAAGTTGATGTAACTTTAACCTCATCAAAAACTACCTTGACCAAAAACTTTAACCTGAATTTTGCACGATCATTTTCTATGTTCAGTGGACCATTAAATTGGGGTCAAAACTATAATTTGGCATTAAAATTAGAAAGCTCATATCATGGGGAACATGTGTACTAAGTTTGAAGTTGATTGGACTTCAACTTCATCAAAAACTACCTTGACCAAAAACTTTAACCTGAAGCGAACGGACGCACAGACGGAGGCACAGACAGACGAACGAACGGATGCACAGACCAGAAAACATAATGCCCCTCCACTATCGTAGGTGGGGCATAAAAATGAACGAAAAACAAGTATGTAACACATAAAAAATGACATTCAACCAAATGTTTTTAAACTTATTCACAATGCTTATGGTCACAAAATGGTCAAAATTACGCGAATCCTGCATCTATATGTGGAAGTTTACTCATTTTTTTCACAAGCAGGGGCATCTGTGGTTAATAGACATATTCTACATTTATTTCAGTAATCAGCTTATTTACTTCCATTGAATTATGCTTTAAAAAGACTTAACTTGCACATTTTTTTTCAGGATCTCGGTGCAGTTTGGTAACAGACAGTGATATTTCAAGTTAAATGTGACCAACTTAACAAAGTGTTTCACTAGATTGACCTCTCTGTCTAAGTGTACTTTAAAGGTTCTTAGCATTGAGTTCAGTTTATTGATATGTGTATACCTTCTGTGTGAATTTTTATGATGTAAAAGCAGACTATCCATACCTACATGTCTAAGGTAAAATGATTATAACATTTTGAACTATCTATCACAACTGGCAGCACACGATGCTACTGAAGCAGTGAATTTTCTTACTTGATATTCACGGAAATTAAAGGATTTAGTTTCATCTGAACCAACATTCTAAAAAAATTGAGAACGGAAATGTGGAATGTGTAAAAGAGACAGTAACCATGTCAAAAGAGCAGAAAGCAGTCAAAGGCCACTAATGGGTCTTCATAGCTGACTATGCGGTATGGGCTTTACTCATTGTTGAAGGCCGTACGGTGACCTATAATTGTTAATGTCTGTGTCATTTTGGTCTTTTGTGGATAGTTGTCTCATTGGCAATTATACCACATCTTCTTTTTTATATCTTCAACAAAGCTAGAAAATCCCTCACCCAGAGGCGGGCTTCAGATGGCCCTTAACAAAATGTGTACCAGTTCAAACTCCAAATCATAAAATAAACTTACAATTAAAAACATACAAGACTAACAAAAACCAAAGACTCCTGACTTGACGTCAAGGTAATCATACCAAGAGACACACCCAATATGCAAAGGTCAAGAGTCAAAAAGTCATAGTCTGGTCAAAAAAAAACCAACACAAAGCGGATTTTGAGAAAAGGGTCATCGTGGTACACAAAACTAACAAATATATCTATATATCTTATAAAGATGTAAGAAGATGTTGTATGAGTGCCAATCAGACAATTCTCCATTTAATTGAAACAAAATATACAAGTTGTACATTGAGGGCAAAGGTCAAGCTCACGTGAAGTTTCTCGTGCCACTAGACTCACCATCTTATGACAATAAATCATTATGCCACATATTCAGAAGCAAGGTCAATTGAAGTTATATTTTGAGGTCAAGGTAATATACCAAAGAACAAACTGTATCATGATGACACACCCAACGTGCAAAGGTCAACAGTCAAAAAGTCAAAGTCTGGTCAAGAGTTCCATGTCAAAAATACACAGCAGTCCTGCACAAAAGTTCATCATGTTATGGTACACGTAACAATGTATTATGTCATGATGCACTACACATGCCAAATACAGAAAACCTAGGTCAGAGACAGAAACACAAGACATATAACTAAACTCAAATGAACGGTACTTGTATTGCAGGTCACTACAATTGCCTTCAACATAGAACATAAAACTCTCGCAACACTGCAAAGTTAAAACCGTCTTTCACAAAAGTTTGAGCAGTATTATTTGCAACGGTTATCTTACTACAGTATAATTGTTAATTGAGAATCGAGTCCTGCAGTTATGTCAATAAATTAGAACGGTAAGATTAGACATTAAAACACTTAACACTAGGGTTTACCATTAATTTCTAACCTAAGCATATGAGAGTACTATGGTAAACTGTTAGAAACACATGATACAGTCATGAAATTGAATATTTGCAATAGTACGACCAGAACAATACAAGACAGAGTTGGAAACAAATGAAAGTAATTATACATACGAATTTTTAATCACAATGCATAAATAAGGAACCGTAGTTTTCATTCAATTTATTCATCTAAAATTAAATGTACGCTTGCGTTAAACATTGGAAATTAACACTGTATATTTATATAAACGATCAGTCTTGTAAGGAAATAAATAAACGATGACAAAGATGATAGGTATCTCTGCCACTACACAATTTAAATACAGGAATTTGAAAAAAATTATAGTCTTTATAGGATCATCTCTTTCGAAAATATTACCTCATGTGTTGTAACCAAGAGACTGGCGCCTCCTTGTTCTACCAGATATCTAGTGATCTGTAGATATCCCCTCTCAGCAGCCACATGTAAAGCTGTGTATCCATCAATCTATAATATAACCAAATAACATGTAAATATTATGGACAATACTTTGTTATCAATAATATACAACATATCCTACAACTGACATTAAAACTTGTCTGATAAACTGGACAATGTTGTGTAATGAATATAAACAAAATATATATCACATGAACCAGTGGTCACAACAAAATAAAATGACCAGTCACACTTTTTTTTTATATTGTATATAAACAATAAATAAACATGTTTTGTTGTGAAATGTCAAAACTTCTATTAAACCTGATATCTTAAAAAAATATTTTTTTTCAAGAAATGTGTGAAATAATTATATCAATGGATTCAGTAGAACAAAACTAACAAAATGAGACCCCACTTTATATGATTCTTAAAAATATTTGTCCAATTAACAACATGATTTAGTGTAGATTAATAGTAATGTTCTCATACATACATCATCTGTGATGTCGATCTTACATCCTGTATCAATGAGAAGTCGGCAGATCTCCAGGTGTCCAAGTTTCAGTATAATTGTTCATTTTAATAAAATATTTTTTTTAAGAAACATGAAAAGGAGTAATATTTTCTAATTCAGAACAATAATATGAGTAAAATGAGACCCCACTTGATATATTACAAATATTTGTTCATTTAACCTGTCTAATTAACAACATAATTTAGTGTAGATTAATAGTAATGTGATCAGACTAAGTAGATAACATACATTTGTGATGTCGATCTTACATCCTCTATCAATGAGGAGACGACAGATCTCCAGGTGTCCTTCCCTGGCAGCAAATATTAATGCTGTCTGTCCACTACCCTGGAATAATACAACTGACATCAAAACTTGTCTGATAAACTGGACAATGTTGTGTAATAAATATAAACAATGACCAGTCACACTTGTATTTATATTGTATATAAACAATAAATAAACATGTTTTGTTGTGAAATTTCAAAACTTCCATTAAACCAGATATCTTAAAAAAATATTTTTTTCAAGAAATGTGTAAAATAATTATATCAATGGATTCAGTAGAACAAAACAAACAAAATGAGACCCCACTTTATGTGATTCTTACACATATTTGTTCATTAAACCTGTCTAATTAACAACATGATTTTGTGTAGATTAATAGTAATGTGATCAGGCTAAGTAGATAACATACTGATGTGATGTCGATCTTACATCCTGTATCAATGAGGAGTCTACAGACCTCCAGGTGTCCTTCCCTGGCAGCAGACATTAATGCTGTCCCTCCATACTCCTGGAATAATACAACTGACATCAAAACTTGTCTGATAAACTGGACAATGTTGTGTAATAAATATAAACAAAATATATATCACATGAATCAGTGGTCAAAACTCAATAAAATTTGTAAGGGTTCCGTGGAACCCAGTGTCTCGCCTACAATTGCTGTAAATCACAGGCTAAACAAAAATAAGGAAAAACATCAATTAAAATATTCCTCTTGATACTATCTTATGATTGTAAGAAGCTTCTGTCCAAGTTTGGTAAAAATCTAGAATAATTAATGAATCTAATAAATGTTTTGAAAACTTTAACTGCAGACTGTATGTAATGTTCACTGGAAGAAAATCTAAGTCCATTTAAAAGTAGAATACAGAAAAAATGGATTTATTTGTTTACAAAATTTACTTCTGGATACTATCTTATGATCATAAACAAGTTTCTGTCCAAGTTTGGAACAAACCAAGGATAGTTTAAGAAAGTTATTAAAATTCTAAAAACTTTAACCTCAGAGTGAATGTAATGTTTCCCCGCAGAAAAAACTAAGTCCATTTATAAGTAAAATACAGAAAAAATAGAATTTTATTTTTACAAAATTTACTTCTGGATACTATCATATGATCATAAACAAGCTTCTGACCAAGTTTGGTAGAAATCCAGTATCGTTTAAGAAAGTTATTAAAATTTCAAAAACTTTAACCACAGAGTGAATATTTGTGGACGCCGCCGACGACGACGCTGACAGAAAGTAGGATCGCTTAGTCTCGCTTTTTCGACTCAAGTCGAAGGCTCGACAAAAATGACCAGTCACTATTGTATTTATATTGTACATAAACACTAAATAAACATGTTTTGTTGTGAAATGTCAAAATTTCCATAAAACCTGATATCTTCAAAAAATTTGTTTTTCAAGAAATGTGTAAAATAATTATATCAATGGATTCAGTAGAACAAAACAAGTAAAATGAGACCCCACTTTATATGATTCTTACAAATATTTGTTCATTAAAACTGTCTAATTAACAATATGATTTTGTGTAGATTCAGTATAACTATTCATTTTAATAAAATATCTTTTTTTAAGAAACATGAAAAAGAGGAATATTTTCTGCTTCAGAACAATAATACGAGTAAAATGAGACCCCACTTTATATAATTATTACAAATATTTGTTCATTAAACCTGTCTAATTAACAACATGATTTAGTGTAGATTAATAGTAATGTGATCAGACTAAGTAGATAACATACATTTGTGATGTCGATCTTACATCCTCTATCAATGAGGAGTCTACAGACCTCCAGGTGTCCTTCACTGGCAGCCATCATTAATGCTGTCCCTCCATACTCCTGGAATAATACAACTGACATCAAAACTTGTCTGATAAACTGGACAATGTTGTGTAATAAATATAAACAAAATATATATCACATGAATCAGTGGTCAAAACTAAATAAATTGACCAGTCACACTTGAATTTATATTGTACATAAACAACAAATAAACATGTTTTGTTGTGAAATGTCAAAACTTCCATTAAACCTGATATCTTAAAAAAATATTTTTTTCAAGAAATGTGTAAAATAATTATATCAATGGATTCAGTAGAACATAACAAGTAAAATGAGGCCCCACTTTATATGATTCTTACACATATTTGTTCATTAAAACTGTCTGATTAACAACAGGAATTAGTGTAGATTCAGTATAATCATTCATTTTAATAAAATATCAATGAGGAGTCGACAGATCTCCAGGTGTCCTTCCATGGCAGTATACATTAATGCTGTCTGTCCATACTCCTGGAATAATACAACTGACATCAAAACTTGTCTGATAAACTGGACAATGTTGTGTAATAAATATAAACAAAATATATATCACATGAATCAGTGGTCAAAACTGAATACAATGACCAGTCACACTTGTATTTATATTGTATATAAACAATAAATAAACATGTTTTGTTGTGAAATGTCAAAACTTCCATTAAACCTGATATCTTAAAAAAATATTTTTTTCAAGAAATGTGTGAAATAGTTATATCAATGGATTCAGTAGAACAAAACAAGTAAAATGAGACCCCACTTTATATGATTCTTACAAATATTTGTTCGTTAAACTGTCTAATTAACAACAGGATTTAAGTGTAGATTCAGTATAATTATTCAACTGTCATGTTAATTTTTTTTTTAAGAAATGAATAAAATATTTATATCAATGGATTCATTAAAATTCTCTGAGTAAAATGACATCTCACTTTATATAATTCTAACAAGTATTTGTTAATATAATGATTAAATCTGTCTGATTAACATGATTCAGAATAATGATCAATTTTTTAAAAAGTAACTTTTTCAAAGAAGTATGAAAAATAGTTACATTTCCTGATTTAGTACAAGGAGACAAACAAAATGAGACACCACTTTATATGATTCTTGTCTAATTAACAATATAATTTTGTATATATTAAGGAATGTGGTCAAAGTGAAGCAATAACATACATGTGTGATATTTGTTTTACTTCCGCTGTTAAACCTTGGTGTAAAAAATGGTCTTGTAAAGAACTTTATCAACTATAATTCAAAACAAACAAAAACAATTAACGAGAGAAAAAAGATACCTTTATGCATTTTTTCTCTCTCATTAAAACTGTTCAATTAAAAACAGATTTTGATTTAATATCGAATTCAGCATAATGATATAAATATCAGTTTCCATACAGATTTATAGATTATCGTTGGTTATCTCAACAAGATTAATTTTCTCGCTTGAGCCAGTCACGGCGAAAGCGAGAAAAGCAATCGAGTTGAGATGACCAATGATAATCTGTTTATCGCTATTTTACCTATGACAACGTTGTCAATTTCATGTCAATTTCATTAGCAACGCCATGTGGCTCATTAGTTTCTAGCAATACATTTCCATCTCAAGTGAGTAGCATGGTATGAAAATTATCACAAAAAAATATCAAAAGAAAAATGCACAAAATAGCGATAAATATTATTATGTTATTTCAGAAGTAACTTGTAGTTATGTGTTTTATACTGCTAATGTTCAGTCTGTTATGTTCTGGAGTAACATGTAGTTGTGTGTTTTATACTGCTGGTGTACAATCTGTTATGTTCTGAAGTAACTTGTTGTTATGTGTTTTATACTGCTTGTGTACAATCTGTTATGTTCTAAGGTAACTTGCAGTTGTATATTTTATACTGCTGATGTACAATCTGCTATGTTCTGAAGTAACCTGTGGTTGAGTGTTTCATACTGCTTATGTACAATCTGTTATGTTCTGATGTAACTTGTTATGTGTTTTATACCGCTAATGTACAATCTGTTATGTTCTGAAGTAATTTGTAGTTGTGTGTTTTATATTTCTTATGTACAATTTGTTCTGTTCTGAAGTAACTTGTAGTTGTGTGTTTAATACTGCTTGTGTACAATTTGTTATGTTCTGAAGTAATTTTTAGAACTTTGTTTGTTTTATACTGCTTATGTACAATCTGTTATGCTCTGAAGCAACTTGTTTTTTTATTTTTTATACTTCTGTTATTATAGTTCTAAAGTAAATTGTTGTCGTGTGTTTATGTACAATATTCAACATTTTGAAGCTACTTGTAGTTTTCACTGTTTCACTGTGCTTTAATTTTAAGTTACATGTAGTTTTGTGTCTTTATTTTGTTCATGTACCATAAAATGCTGTATCTTCAAATGCTTTTTCTATGAATTATTAAAATAAGGTAGTTTTGAATGTGACTATTTTACTTACATCTCGATAATCAATGTCTGCACCATTCTGTAGGCTTAATTTTAAGGCTTCCATATCTCCATCCCTAGCAGCTGTAGTTAGTTTCTGTAAGTATAACATAGAAATTACATTTAATCTTGATAATCAATGTCTGCACCATTCTGTAGACATAATTTTAGGCTTCTATATCTCTATTCCCAGCAGCTGTAGTAAGTTTCTGTCAAAAAACAGACAGAGAGGAATTCTTTAAATATCATATAATTGTTGGGAATTTGCATTTTATATTATCAAGAAAAACACCAAGAGTGCACACACTGAAATGTCTCGCCTTCTTTACGAATCATTGATATTATGTTGATAGTCCTAAATAAAAAGCTTTATCACAACTGTCACATAAACTTAACATTAACCAAGAAAACTAAACATTGACCAATGAACCATGTACAGCTAACAATTCTTCCAAACAACAGATATAGTTGACCTATTGGTTATAGTCTAAGAAAACCAGACCAAAACACAAAAACTTAACACTGAGCAATGAACCGTGAAAATGAGGTCAAGGTCAAATAAAACCTGTGCGATTGACATATACATCAAAGAATATTTCCATACAGCAAATATAGTTGACATATATTGCATAATGTATTAAATAAAAAGACCAAAACTCAAAAACTGAACTTTGACCTCTGAACCATGAAAATGAGGTCACGGTCAGATGACACCTGCCAGCTAGACATGTACACCTTACAATCATTCATACACCAAATATGGTAGACCTATTGCATACAGTATAAGAAAAACAGACCAAAACACAAAAACCTTACTGTAACCACTGAACCATGAAAATGAGTTCAAGGTCAGATAACACCTTTCAGTTGGAAATATACACTTTACAGTCCTTCCATACACTGAATATATACTAGATCTATTGCTTATAGTATCTGAGATATGGACCTGACCACCAAAACTTAACCTTGTTCACTGATTCATGAAATGAGGTCGAGGTCAAGTGAAAACTGTCTAACGGGCATGAAGACCTTGTAAGGTACACACATACCAAATATAGTAATCCTATTACTTATAATAAGAGAGAATTTAACATTACAAAAAATATTTTTTTCAAGTAGTCACTGAACCATGGAAATGAGGTCAAGGACATTGGACATGTGACTGACGGAAACTTCATAACATAAGGCATCTATATACAAAGTATGAAGCATCCAGGTCTTCAACCTTCTAAAATATGAAGCTTTTAAGACATTAGCCGCCGTCGGATCACTATCCCTATGTCGAGCTCGACAAAAATTGTTAACCTTCAAAAAATTATTTTTTTATAGAATCATGAACTAGATTTGGCATATCCTTGATTTTTCTTTCTTGTAGTGTTTTCTGGACTTTGACCTTTGTCCTTTTAAGGACATGTAATACACTTAGTCCTTTAGTTGCCCCTACTTTTGTCCTTTTGGAGACATGTAGTTGTGTTTCATTCACTTAGTCCTTTAATTGCCTTTTGAAGACATGTAATTGTGTTTCATTCACTTAGTCCTTTGATTGCCTATTGAAGACATGTAATTGTGTTTCATTCACTTAGTCCTTTAATTGCCTTTTGAAGACATGTAATTGTGTTTCATTCACTTAGTCCTTTAATTGCCCCTTGGTACTGACTCATCCTTTTTTACATCAACTAGTAGAAATCTCTCTATTAACTTACATAAAGAGATACATATATAAATGTATGTAGACTGAATAAATGTAGATGTGGGATATAATAAAGCAATGAGACTGTAACCTAACAAGACAAAAAGTGTGTTGTATCAGTCGGCTCTTTATACCATAAAATAGATTTGTCTTATTCAACTCACATGAACTTAACAATGGCAAGGGGAGATAACTTCTGTATTATTTTTTTTATGTAGAAAAATTGTCCCAATATTTTTTTCAAATAACTCTACAGACCTACTTAGAGTTACAAATAAACAAGAATTATGAAGGTACTACATAAATAATACACTATCTCCCACCACTCACTTTTAGAATCTTTTTTTCACCTTCCACCTTGCTTTGTCCCAGTTTTGTATTTTTTTGTTTTTGGAATTAGTTTGGTAGTTCACTTAGAATTCTACTAGTTTTTACTTGTATCTAATTGTACACTAATGGGGAACAAAACTACAAATGACAAGAAGACTATTAAGTAAATCTTACCTCATTCCAACTTTCCATTATAGCCTAAAAATAGAAAAGTAAAGTTATATTTAATATATACTGTTGAGTTTTAATTGAGGTATTTGTGTTATTGTCAATTGAAAAAAACATGATCACTAAAAAATACTGACCTAATATTTCTATCTTCTTATTTCATTCAAATAATATATAATAGCATTGAAACAGTCATTTATCTCAACTTTAATTCAATCATTTTTTATTCTGTATGTGCCTGTCCACAGCCAGGACCTATAACGTAGTGGATGTAGTTAGAAGCTGTGTACCATATTTGTTTTTCCTTCATTGTTGTAGTACAAAGTAGGCTGTTGATGTTTTCTTTTGAAATGTTTCACATTTTATCATACCATGTCTTTTTATAGATGATCATATGGTATGGGTTTTGGCTTTTGCTCATTGTTGAAGGCTATTGGACGACCTGTAATTGTTTATATCTTTGTCCTATGGTCTAGGAATAATTGTATCATTGTTAATCATACCACACCTCCTTAGGTAACTTCAAACTAGACAAATAGACTTGTGTCGCTGCATGCAAGTGATAGGCCATTTCTGGAATCATGTCTTTCACCGGAAAATATCCTCAATTTCGCACCCTTTTGTGACATCATTTACCAGATAGAAGGCAGGCCTGTATCCCTGCTCTATTAAAGTTTCAAGCATTTTCAGAATTGTCATTCTGCAGAGTAGTTTAGAAACAATTTATTTTCCGTAAGGACGCAATCTTAGTTCCCATACCACTTAAGGGAGGGTCACCAACTTATTAAATTTTAATTTTCCAAATATTTTGTGCAATATACGATCAAACTTTTTCACCCGTTCGCTCAACATGTGTTGGAAGTGACGATGCCTACATTTTATTTATGTGGTGATGGAAGTCATATGACAGATTCAACTAACTACCGTATTCCGGAACTGGCCTATTGAGGCAACATATTCACTGAGGCATAAATGATCATTCCCTTAAATCATTAATTATAAAGCCAAGAAAACTTTCATGAAAATGTTCTTTGTACAATGCACAACAGAAACTACAAGAATGTGTCCATAGTCATGATAGTACATGGATGCCCCACTAACACTATCATTTTCTATGTTCAGTGGACTGTGAAATTGGGGTCAAAACTCATAGGCAACATGTGTAAGAAGTTTCAAGTTGATAGGACTTCAACTTCATTAAAAAATATCTTGACAAAAAGCTTTAACCTGAAGTGGGACAGACGCATTTTCTATGTTCAGTGGACCGTGAAATGGATTCAGCTCTATATTTGGATTGTGATTAAATAGTTGACACAGCATAGGTTTCTGACACAGAATGAATGTGGTCTAATGAACTTAAAATATTTGTTTGCCTTTGAGCAATTCACTATGCTGTTGAATATTAATCCTCTCAAAAAAATGTTTGAAGAAATTTTCTTTTTATTGATGAAATCTGAAATGAGAAAAAATTTAACCCCATTTTTTTTCACATCCCCCTTTCCCTTTTTCCAAAACTGATCGCATTTCAAATTTCTAATGGAGTTTGCAACAATAAATACTCATTTAAATACATCATAAAATATTAAAATGTAAAATAAAGTGCTTGTTATCACTGAATGGTAAAGATTGTTTTAATTTATCAGTTGGTAGTAAAAGTGAATATACATTGCATATTGTATAAAACAATGATTTAAGTTGATTCAACTACTATTCTGGACAAAGAAAGATAACACCAATTGAAAATTTCTTAATTAGATATTTCTTGCTATTGCACAATACTGTGCAATTGAAAATATTTGCTATTGCACAAAACTAAGTTTCAAGTTGATTGAACTTCAGCATCACCAAAAACTACCTTGACCAAAAACTTTAACCTGAACGGACGAACGGACGCACAGACGGACGAACAAATGCAGCCACAGACCAGAAAACATAATGCCCCTCTACTATCGTAGGTGGGGCATAAAAATCGAAGTACATGTTTAGATTCAGCATATCAAAAAAGCCCAAGAATTCAATTTTTGTTAAAATCAAACTTAGTTTAATTTTGGACCCTTTGGACTTTAATGTAGACCAATTTGAAAACGGGACCAAAAATTAAGAATCTACATACACAGTTAGATTTGGCATATCAAAGAACCCCAATTATTCAATTTTTTATGAAATCAAACAAAGTTTAATTTTGGACCCTGATTTGGACCAACTTGAAAACTGGGCCAATAATCAAAAATCTAAGTACATTTTTAGATTCAGCATATCAAAAAACCCCAAGGATTCATTTTTTGTTAAAATCAAACTAAGTTTAATTTTGGACCCTTTGGACCTTAATGTAGACCAATTTGAAAAGGGGACCAAAAATTAAGAATCTACATACACAGTAAGATTCGGCATATCAAAGAACCCCAATTATTCAATTTATCAAACAAAGTTCAATTTTGGACCCTTTGGGCCCCTAATTCCTAAACTGTTGGGACCAAAACTCCCAAAATCAAACCCAACCTTCCTTTTATGGTCATAAACCTTGTTTAAATTTCATAGATTTCTATTTCCTTATACTAAAGTTATGGTACGAAAACCAAGAATAATGCTTATTTGGGCCCCTTTTTGGCCCATAATTCCTAAACTGTTGGAACCAGGGATGGGCACGATTACTGACAAATGTAATCGATTAATAATCGATTACATGAAGGATTTTTGTGCAATCGATTAATAATCGATTACACTTATTTTTTTATGTAATCGATTACAATCGATTACTTTCTCTAAAGTAATTATATTACTTTTCGATAACTGTCAATTACACGCTTTAAAATAATGAACAAAGTTCAAACACAACTATGCTGCTCAACTTATTTAGGGTGGAAATTTAGAAAATTACAAAACAGCGTTTAAAGCATGGTTACTAAAATGTTATTTTGACAGTTGTTTTCTAGTTAAACTATTTAAAAAAATCTTAAGCGAGTGATGATCAACATGAGAACATGCATATGCAAACATTGCATCAATTGCTTCTTTATATTGCAGTTAATTTTCTTAATGGTTTGCAAAGTTTTTCTGTTATACTGACTTCAGTTTGAAATAATACTAACATATTATTATTAGATATATTTGAATAAAATTCAATTTTGGCAATGAGAGAGGTTTCCTTCCTCTGAAAAAAAATATGTATAAAAAAATATTTAAAAACATTTAAAAGATGGAAATTTATAATTTATATTAATATAATAACAAGAAAGAATTCATCATCTCTTTGTTTAGATAATCCCCCTAATTACACCTAATAAAACTGTCAATGGAGAATAATTTATAACGGTGTGTTCCCATTTCGCCTTAGCTGTGAATTCCAGGTAAAAAAGGTATAAAATATACTAAGGCCAGATGGGAATTGAACTAAGGCGAAATGTGAATTTAGATAAAATATTAAATAAACAAATTAAACCTTTGTGTTTTTAAAGCAATTTGAACAACATGTAATCAGGGATTTGTTTCTCTTTAATTATATTTTTTAATAAATTAAGTGATTTCAAAAGCTGTGAAATCAGGAAAAATCTACAATAAAATAAATGTAGTTGGAAAGTTGCTTCTCTTGAAATATTGTTTGTTGATATTTAATAAAAGTTGCAATTTTTTAAATTCATGCAGTTAAAAAAATCAAAATAATTTAATTATCCTTTACATTATGCAACACAAAAAGTTTAATATAAAGGAAAACTTGTTTAATTACATAACAGAAACTTTAATAAAAAAAAAAAAAAATCTCCAAAACTGTGCTATTAAAGTTATATATCACAAATAAATTATCTGTTGTTGAATAACCCTTTCTAAAACCACATTGGTTTTCGTTTAAAATCATGAATTCTGTAGAGAAAAGATGTAGTGTCTCGCATAAAATTGTGGTAAAAAGTTTCCCCATACAACTCAAAATGGTAATTGGTCTTAAATTTTTGGGGTCCATCTTGCTACCTTTATTTTAATAGACAGGCTTAATGTAACCAACTAGCCAACTGTCAGGTATAATACCAGTGCGAAATATAACATTAAATAATTTTTCGTAAAATTAAATGAATAAACTAGCTGTAGACTTGATATATTCATCTATTATACGATCATCCCCAAATGCTTTATCATTTTTCAGGTTTTAATGCCCTTTAGAATTTCGTCTTTAGAAATTCTTCTGTTTAGATCTTCATTAAGCCTATCGACATCATTCGGGTTTAGAGTTCGAATATTTGTATTGTCTTCAATTTCTGGTGCGGCCTTCACATTTTTGAAAAAATCTATTACATTTTTTGTAATTTGTTAATAGGGATGTCAGGTTGGTCTCTCTTTTTTCTACTGTTAAGAAATTTCTAATACTCCTTTGAGTTATCGGATCTCAATGTGTTTATTTTTTTTGCCATTTTGTTTCTGTATGAACAATAATTGCTTAATCTAAAGTTTTTTTGTATTGTTTCTCCGAAGATTTCATAATTTGACGATTTTCTTCAGAACTAATGTTCTTAAATTTTATTTTGAGTTTGCGATAATTTTCAAATTTTTATATCAGTGCCTTGTACTTGTATGATATTTGTCTTTATTTATTCATTATAATATGAAATGTTCATATCCAATTTGTCATCTCTAATAAGACTTTATTTACAAAATGTAACACATTAGTAAAAAAAAAACACTTTCAGGAAAGAAAAAAAAAGAGCAGCTATAAAAAGTGGGACACCAAAAATGAAAAAATATATCATTCCTTTAAAAAGTATTTAATGGTAGAATTTGACATCAACTAATTGCAATACAAACAAAACATAACTTAATTTTATTGTTTACAGAAGCTCCCATTTCGCCTTACTTAATTCTTGTGTACCTGAAAATTTGTACTAAGGCAAACTGGGATTAATTTAATATATAAATTTTGACAGCTAAGGCGAAATGAGAATAAGCCTTTATAACCTAGGGGCATAAATAGTAAACAAATCTCTCACTTATAATTCATTAGACTTAATTTATATCAAAACAAAGTCTGTGTCTCCTTCATTAGAAGTCTTTGATCCTCTGATTAGTAAAAACAAGAAGATTGTTGAGATTTCAAAATTATAAACAATGTGACGTTACGCACAGTATTGGTGAACCCTACTAGTTCCGCGTGTTTTCTTCCTAATTTGAGCATGTCTTTTAGAATAAATGAAAACTGGTATATGTAATGTCTAAAAGACTATAGTTTTATAGTAATATCTTTTAAATAATAAAATTATAACATAGAATTAAATCAAATAACCCTAAAGGGAAAAAAACGTAAAAAAATATGACCGTAACTTGTAACATGGAAATCAAGATTTTTTAGTAATTTGAATCAGAAAATCTTATTTTTGCACGCAAATTAGCAGGAAATGCTATGCGAAATTTTAGCACAATTCGCTTAAACGTCATCTGACGTTTTGGGCATTTTTTTCAAATATGCGAGTTAGAAGATGCATTGAAATGTTCAAAAGATGATGTAACAAGACATATGAAATAGGGGATTTGTACAACATATAATATATATAATGACATCATCGAATAAAGTTATATATTAGGGTTTATACTTGAATTTGTATGATATATTCTGATTGATTGTTAGTTTCTTTTCGCCGCATTAGCACAAAAATGCTATATTGTGGCAAATTAAGATATATTGTAACTCTTATTGAAAATCTTTAAGATGTTTTATAACAATTACATTTTCTACTTCAATGCAGTAAATAACTAAACTTAAAGACTACATGTATTTTCCTATTTTGGATTTATTATTTTTATTTTTAACTTTTTTGTCTATTACATATAAGGTCTAAAAGTATTGACAAACATTAAAAGTCTTTTATTTCAAATGCTGGAAATATAGTAAATTTTGTTACAAGATCTGGTTAATCATATAAACTCGCAAGTGATATCAGTACACTCTATTTTATCAGTACTATAAACTGATGAATACATGAAATTGTCTATTTTCATTTCAATTATAGGTTTTATTTTATCAAACTATTTTACTGAAGTAATCGAAATGTAATCGAAAGTAATCGATGATTACATCATAATTTTTGCTGTAATCGATTAAATTACGATTACATGTAATCGAAAATATGGTCGATTACAGATTACTGTCCATTACTTGAAAAAATGTAATCAATTACAATCGATTACGATTACAGATTACGATTACCCCATCCCTGGTTGGAACCAAAACTCCCAAAAATCAATCCCAACCTTCCTTTTGTGGTCATTAACCTTCAGTCCTTGTGTTTAAATTTCATTGATTTCTATTTACTTATACTAAAGTTATAGTGCGAAAACCAAGAAAATGTTTATTTGGGCCCTTTTTAGCCCCTAATTCCTAAAATGTTGGGACCAAAACTCCCAAAATCAATCCCAACCTTCCTTTTGTGGTCATAACCCTTGTGTTAAAATTTCATAGATTTCTATTTACTTTTACTAAAGTAAGAGTGCGAAAACTAAAAGTATCTGGACGACGACGACTACGACGTGATACCAATATACGACCAAAAAATTTTCAATTTTTGCGGTTGTATAAAAACTACCTTGACCAAAAACTTTCACTGGAAGTGGGACAAACGGACGGACGAACGGACGGACGAAAAACGTAATGCCCCTAGGTGGGGCATAAAAACTGCTAGCAAGCTATAACTCAACATTATCAAGCTGTTCATCAAATATAAAATCATTCTCTTCCATAGAAGTCAAGAAAAAGAAATTTTCATTTTAAAATAAGTGTTGTATAATTTCAAACTATTGGTAAACAGGAAGCGGATGTACGGCAGAGGAAAACTGCTTACAGAGTGTATTGTTTAAACTCACCACCTCCCACACTAAAAGTGAACACAATACCACAACACCCTGAAAGATTAACAAGGCAGTCTTTATGGATTCATTTTTTTTTGTAATCTTAAAAAACATATGTTATACGATACATACTAATTAGATAAATACTGATGACTGTACCTCTGAGGTCAGCCTATTTTATAAGTAGGGTTGTGTCGTCATCTCAAGTACCTGTGAAAAATAACTATAAATCATATTTGCTTGTTTAAGCCTGTTATATGTAAAATATATGTATCATTTAAAAATACTTCATTGGTACTTTTTTTATAATTAACTGTTATGAATGTTCCTTATAAACATAGAAATGTTTGTGTGTTATCTCCCTGTTTCTTATAAAAAAAAATTGTAAGGGTTCCGTGGAACCCAGTGTCTCGCCTATTTTTGCTGCAAATCGCAGGCTCAACAATAATGAGGAAAAAAATCAATAAAAATATTCCTCTTGTTACTATTTTATGATTGTAAGAAAATCTAAGTCCATTTAAAAGTAAATTACAGAAAAAACGGTGTAATCTTTTTACAAACTTTACTTCTAGATACAATCTTATGATCATAAATAAGCTTCTGTCCAAGTTTGGTACAAACCCAGGATAGTTTAAGAAAGTTATTAAAATTTTAAAAACTTTAACCACAGAGTGAATGTAATGGTTCCCCGCAGAAAAACTAAGTCCATTTAAAAGTAAAATATGGAAAAAAGGGATTTATTTATTTACAAAATTTACTTCTGGATACTATCTTATGATCATAAACAAGCTTCTGTCCAAGTTTAGTACAAACCAAGGATAGTTTAAGAAAGTTATTAAAATTCTAAAAACTTTAACCACAGAGTGGATGTAATGTTTCCCGGCAGAAAAAACTAAGTCCATTTGTAAGTAAAATACGGAAAAAATGGAATTTTATTTTTACAAAATTTATTTCTGGATATTATCTTATAATCATAAACAAGCTTCTGTCAAAGTTTGGTAGAAATCCAGTATAGTTTAAGAAAGTTATTAAAATTTCAAAAACTTTAACCACAGAGTGAATATTTGTTGACGCCGCCGACGACGCCGACGGAATGTAGGATCGCTTAGTCTCGCTTTTTCGACAAAAGTTGAAGGCTCGACAAAAATCATTGTTTGTAGGTTATCTCCCTGTATAAACATATCAATGTTTGTGTGTTATCTCCCTGTATAAACATATCAATGTTTGTGGGTTATCTCCCTGTTTCTTATAAAAATATCAATGTTTGTGTGTTATCTCCCTGTATAAGTATATCAATGTTTGTGTGTTATCTCCCTGTATAAGTATATCAATGTTTGAGTGTTATCTCCTGTTTCTTATAAACATATCAATATTTGTGTTATCTCCGTTTCTTATTAACATATCATTGTTTGTGGGTTATCTCCCTGTATAAACATATCAATGTTTGTGGGTTATCTCCCTGTTTCCTATAAACATATCAATGCTTGTGTGTTATCTCCCTGTATAAACATATCAATGTTTGAGTGTTATCTCCTGTTTCTTATAAACATATCAAAGTTTGTGTGTTATCTCTCTGTTTCTTATAAACATATCATTGTTTGTGGGTTATCTCCCTGTTTATCAATGTTTGAGTGTTATCTCCCTGTTTAAGCATATCAATGTTTGAGTGTTATCTCCTGTTTCTTATAAACATATCAATGTTTGT
This sequence comes from Mytilus galloprovincialis, assembly GCA_037788925.1. Lineage (NCBI taxonomy): Eukaryota > Metazoa > Mollusca > Bivalvia > Mytilida > Mytilidae > Mytilus > Mytilus galloprovincialis. The sequence goes on along the minus strand of CM075339.1, from coordinate 76,311,224 downwards.
GGGTTATCTCCCTGTTTTTTATAAACATGTCAATGTTTGTGGGTTATCTCCCTGTATAAACATATCAATGTTTGTGTGTTTTCTCCCTGTTTCTTATAAACATATCAATGTGTGTGTGTTATCTCCCTGTATAAACATATCAATGTTTGTGGGTTATCTCCCTGTATAAACATATCAATATTTGTTGGTTATCTCCCTGTTTCAGTAAAATAAACTGACAGGGGTAAATTCAGTAAAAAATCTCCCATTGACTTTAATGCTAATCTATGTATGGAATTAAATGTATACCTGATTTACCTTTAGAAATTGGAAACTTTCATATAACATTCATGAAAGTACAAATGTAGCCCTATCTTTTGCACTTATAAAAACAAAGGGTCATGCGGCATTTTGGGGCATTCACATGGCCTTGTTTACAAACAATGTAGATTTGCACTGAATTCCTATACTGACCCCCATTACTTTTCAACCCTGTAGTAAAAACATTTAGTACATTCAGGATTTTTTTTTTTTTTTTTTAAACTCTAGTTTTGATCCATCTGCCAAAAAATATTTATTACAAACATTATCTACCAATCAGAAGAGCATATGACTTCAGTGTTATACAGAAAGCTCTCCCCTAAATGGGCGGTCCCTGATGACGTATATTAATTGACTGAATTTACCCCTACAATAAAGGTACGGATAGTGGACAAAAATGAGTTCCCAATAAAAACATGTCCTATCATTTCAACTAAAATCCATATTTTTCAAAAAAGAATTATTTTATGAGCGATTTTTTATAAAATAAATACCATAAGATGTAGAAATAGACTGAAGTTTTTTTGTTTATCTGGCCATGATTTTCGTGAAGGTCGTTTTCATTTTCTGATGGGTCAAACACAAATGCAAATTTTTACGATTTAATTTGGTTAGAATACATAGCAAAGTTTTCCACAAATAATTTCTTTGTGTTCACCTCATCAGAAAATTAAAATGAGCCTGAATAATATCATTGCCAATGCCTATATTTTTATTGCCCGCTTCATTAAAATGTTGACCTTGTCATATGAGGTTATTTTTGATTTGTTGACTATATATTGACCTGTATACATCACCATACTTGCTTTGTTGGGTTGCTGTCTCATTGACATATAGCTCATATTTTACATTGGAAACACATTTCAAAAGTAAATGATCCTATATAGTTCACATATACTGTACACTTACCTATAATAACTTGACTGGACAAGGATCACATTGACTGGACAAGGATAACATTGACTGGACAAGGATAACATTGACTGGACAAGGATCACATTGACTGGACAAGGATCACATTGACTGGACAAGGATCTAAAAAATACAAATAATAGATGTTCAAACTAAAGACAAGGCTAAAAAGAAAACACCAACAAACAACAGTACACAATACACAAAATAAACAAGCATTCTGACATTATTACATGGTATACATAGTCCCTTACCATTTAAAAAATCATTGTACTGGAACAAAATGTTAACTTGATCTATAACTTGTCATGGTGTAAACTATATAACAAATATCAAGTCAATATCTTCAAGCAGGACGACAAAAAGTGTGGAAAACTGATTATTTAAGTAAATTTTCGAAGTCCAAGGACCATAACTCTGCACAAAATAATCAGACCAGAACAAAATTTGAACTTGATCTGTAACTTGTCATGATAAAACTATATACCAAATATCAAATCAATATCTTCAAGCACAAAGAAAACAAGCATGGCAACACATAGTCACCTACCTGTTAAAAAAATCATTGTAATGGAACAAAATTCTAACTTGATCTATAACTTGTCATGGTGTAAACTACATAAAATAACAAAATAAACTGTTATCACAGAGATATGTCTGGCTTTGTTGTAATTTCGATAATGCAAATGTTGAAATTAAAATAGCAACACTTTAACATGTAAGTTTTGCAAATATTCAAAGTCAATGAACCATGACTGAAGGTACATGGCTACACAATCTCCATTGAAATGAGATGTGCCAATGCTAATACAACTGCATACCAAATACCATTGACTTATCATAAGTACTTACCTTTAAACAAACCTTAACACAAACTAATACATGTAAACTAAGCAAAATTTCAAAGTCAATAATCCAAAACTGAGGGGGCGGGTTCAAATAATCTCTATGGTAATGAGATGTGCCAATGCTAATACAACTGCATACCTAATATCATTGACCTACCACTAGTTGTTCCCCATAAATCGATCTATTTACAAACTAATACATGAAAACTAAGCAAAAATTTCGAAGTCAAGACCATGTCAGACTGAGGGGGCGGGGCCAAATATTCTCCATGGAAATAAGATATGCCAATGCTTATACAACTGCATACCAATTATCATTAACTTACCACTATTGGTTCCCCATAAACTGACATAATCACAAACTAATACATGAAAATTAAGCAAAAATTTCAAAGTCAATAGACCATTACTGAGGGGGCGGGGCCAAATCATCTCCATGGAAATGAGATATGCTAATGCTTAAACAACTGCATACCAATTATCATTAACTTACCACTAGTGGTACCCCATAAACTGACCTAATCACAAAATAATACATGAAAACAAAGCAAAAGTTTCAAAGTCAATAGACCATAACTGAAGGGGCGGGGACAAATAATAATTTGACTCCGTCAAGCGAGACAAAAACCTACCACTTAATTCTTCAAACAATTTACTAAAGAAAAGGAAAAATACAAAATGTCATTTATCTTTATACAATGGCTTTTAAAAAATGAATTATTTCCCTTTGAACAGAAATTTAGAAAATAATAAGTACATTGTATTTCATCAAAAATTTAATTCTAGAGAAAGGGCTTTACCTGAACATGGAGAAAAGCTGAAATCGTGAAAATCGAACTTGACCTGTAACTTGTCATGATAAAACAATACACCAAATATCAAATCAATATCTTCAAGCATGAAGAAAAAAAGTTTGGAAAACTGATTTGCCGGACTGACAGATGGACAGACAGACGGACAGAGCGCAAACCTAAAGTCGCCTTCGACTTCGTCGGTAGGGGACTAATAAACAGCTGCGCCACGAGCGCATGATACGCTCGTCGTCTTGTGAAAAAAACATCAAAAACTGTTTTTGGAATAACACGGGCATTGACAGGGTTGTTCAGGAAGTCATGCTAAGTATATCCTGGCTCATCCTTATTCCTGCTTGATAGGAAGTTTATATAAGAGACAGAAAAAAAATGCTCACAACATGTTTTATATGTTTTTTACCAAAAAGCTCAATAAAAATTCAATTTATATAACTCAAAAATAAAATAAAGAATCATCACGAAAAAGTATACAGATCTTCAGATTAATATTACTAACAAGTGTGTGAAGTTTTATGCAATAATCATAAATAGTTTCTGAGATCTATACGGTGAGACATGTAAACCCCCCCCCCCCCCCCCCCCCCCCAATAGCCCGTCAAAATTTTGACGGGCGTATAAAAACTGGAAAACTGATTTGCTGGACTGATGGATGGACAGACAGACTGACTTAGTGCAAACCTAAAGTCCCCTTCCACTTTGTCGGTAGAGAAATAAAAACCTTAAGACTGAGCAACACAAACCCCACCAAAAGTTTGGGGTGATCTCAGGTGCTCCGGAATGGTAAGCAGATGGCACTTGTGTTGCTCATGAATATTAGTTCAAACCCACTGATAGTGATAGGTATATAATTTAAAAATGCTTGTCAATGGTTGAATACAATTTTGACCTCTTTCATTGAATGGTTGCTGTCTCATTGACATAAATATCCCAAGTTGACTTCTTAGTCAAAAACTCTTATTTTTTAAGCAATTTACATTGTAATGATTGCAATGTTTTGTTAGACATGTTAGTTTAGTAATCATGTAGTTATGTCACATATTTTTTTGTTTCCCATATATATACATGACTAACAAAAGTAGATGAGTGCAAAAAGTTAATCCTGTTAGCTCTTTATTATCTCCCCTTTAAGCATTTTAACATTGTCAATTGAATTTCATTTGATAAAATAAATAACTTATTGATTCAAAACAATTTGACTATAATATTCACTTACCTTTACTAAGTATTAAATCGACTGGACTTGAATCAAATAAAAACGAACAGTAGATCTTTAAACTGAAAATATAAAATAGCTCAATTACAGTTTCAGATGAATATTGGTTGAACCATTTCTGAATATATTATGTATTATATACTTTTTTAGCTTGTAACAAGTATCTTGTCATGAATGAAAGAGATATAACCTTCTGTATATAGTACCATACATAGCTTGGTGTAGGAGTTTTTAGGACAAATTCATAAAAGCATGAAGGCCTGTTATTAGCAAGGTTGTCTAATGGGAGTTATTTTTGTGTCATGTCACTGTATTATTAGCCAGGCTGTCTAATTGGAGTTATTTTTGTGTCGTGTCACTGTATTATGAGCAAGACTGTCTAATGGGAGTTATTTTTGTGTCGTGTCACTGTATTATGAGCAAGACTGTCTAATGGGAGTTATGTTTGTGTCATGTCACTGTATTATTAGCCAGGCTGTCTAATTGGAGTTATTTTTGTGTCGTGTCACTGTATTATGAGCAAGACTGTCTAATGGGAGTTATGTTTGTGTCATGTCACTGTATTATTAGCCAGGCTGTCTAATGGGAGTTATTTTTGTGTCATTTCACTGTATTATTAGCAAGGCTGTCTAATGGGAGTTATTTTTGTGTCATTTCACTGCATTATTAGCCAAGCTGTCTAATTGGAGTTATTTTTGTGTCATGTCACTGTATCATTAGCCAGGCTGTCTAATGGGAGTTATTTTTGTGTCATGTCACTGTATCATTAGCCAGGCTGTCTAATGGGAGTTATTTTTGTGTCGTGTCACTGTATTATGAGCAAGACTGTCTAATGGGAGTTATGTTTGTGTCATGTCACTGTATTATTAGCCAGGCTGTCTAATGGGAGTTATTTTTGTGTCATGTCACTGCATTATTAGCCAGGCTGTCTAAAGGGAGTTATTTTTGTGTCATGTCACTGTATTATTAGCCAAGCTGTCTAAAGGGAGTTATTTTTGTGTCATGTCACTGTATTATTAGCAAGGCTGTCTAATGGGAGTTATGTTTGTGTCATGTCACTGCATTATTAGCAAGGTTGTCTAATGGGAGTTATTTTTGTGTCATGTCACTGTATCATTAGCCAGTCTGTCTAATGGGAGTTATTTTTGTGTCGTGTCACTGTATTATGAGCAAGACTGTCTAATGGGAGTTATGTTTGTGTCATGTCACTGTATTATTAGCCAGGCTGTCTAATGGGAGTTATGTTTGTGGCATGTCACTGCATTATTAGCCAGGCTGTCTAATTGGAGTTATTTTTGTGTCATGTCACTATTATAAGCCAGGCTGTCTAATGGGAGTTATTTTTGTGTCATGTCACTGCATTATTAGCCAGGCTGTCTAAAGGGAGTTATTTTTGTGTCATGTCACTGCATTATTAGCAAGGTTGTCTAAAGGGAGTTATTTTTGTGTCGTGTCACTGCATTATTAGCCAGGCTGTCTAAAGGGAGTTATTTTTGTGTCATGTCACTGTATTATTAGCAAGGCAGTCTAATCGGAGTTATGTTTGTGTCATGTCACTGCATCATTAGCAAGGCTGTCTAATGGGAGTTATGTTTGTGGCATGTCACTGTATTATTAGCCAGGCTGTCTAATGGGAGTTATGTTTGTGTCATGTCATTGCCTTATTAGCAAGGCTGTCTAATGGGAGTTATTTTTGTGTCATGTCACTGTATTATGAGCAAGACTGTCTAATGGGAGTTATGTTTGTGTCATGTCACTGTATTATTAGCCAGGCTGTCTAATGGGAGTTATGTTTGTGTCATGTCATTGCATTATTAGCAAGGCTGTCTAATGGGAGTTATTTTTGTGTCATGTCACTGAATTATTAGCCAGGCTGTCTAATTGGAGTTATTTTTGTGTCATGTCACTGTATCATTAGCCAGGCTGTCTAGTGGGAGTTATTTTTGTGTCATGTCACTGTATTATTAGCCAGGCTGTTTAATGGGAGTTATTTTTGTGTCATGTCACTGTATCATTAGCCAGGCTGTCTAATGGGAGTTATTTTTGTGTCATGTCACTTTGTTATTAGCCAGGCTATCTAATGGGAGTTATTTTTGTGCCATGTCACTGTATCTATAAATCAGGCTCATATAAATGTATAACCAGCTGATAATTCTTTTACACAAAAGTGATGATGTATCTGATGATGGTATCCATCCATATGTTCTGATGGTTTGCACCCAAAACACATTCGCACCCCCACACGTTCGCCCCTTGGCTACGTTCGCACCCTTTTTTATTCAAATGCTGGTTGAATTAGATCTTTTTTAGATACATATATATCAAAATATTTATATATTTTAATGAATAAAAATTCGTGAATTTTTTTAATGAAATATATTTTTTGACTGTGATTAGATGATTAATAGTCAGAGGTACTACTTATAAAGTAATTTTTATTTACTTGAGGAAGTTAAAATAAATATACACATATACAATAATTTGTAGGATACTTGTACAAGTGAATTTTAGTTACTTGTACAAGTGAATTTTAGATACTTGTACATGTATATGTATAGGTAAAAAAAAATGGCTTAGTTATGTCCCTTAGACATTCAGAATTTTTTACTTGTATACAAATACAAATAAATACAAATATTTTATTGGCACAAACACAATTACAATGAATACAGCATTAGTAGTTCAATATGTTATAATTAAGAAGCTAAAATCTATACACCAGACATTTATATATGGACCATAATTTGCTATTGGTCTCCGTTTCCTATAACTATAGAAAAGTGATAAAATGTGAATTACTGTAAGAAAAGTTGTAACTACATCTAAAGATGCCATTATTTTTATCAGCATACAAGTGTATGTTTCTCTTCCCTAGAAAAAAAATTGAAATATACGAATTTCAAAGATTCTACAACCGTATTTTTGTGTCGTTTCACGCGTTACTTTTTGCTTCCGAAGAGCATAATGCTGACTGATTTATAGATAATCGTCACCGGCAAATTCGTAACTTTTGCTTTCAAATAACAAAGAACATCGACCAATAAGAATAGTGAGAAGAAAATGCCGAGAACTTATTTATGTATTTATGTAGCAGATGTAAGAACAGTGGCGTGACTTTTGTGTCCGATTTCGTAACGCAAATTTTAGATGATGTAATCAGCTTTGTTGTAATAGAATTCTTAAAAACAATATGCAAATATGAACTCTCGCGAGATGTTCAAACAGGTAAATCAGAAATGATTAAAATTCTTGTTTTGATCTTCGTAATAATTAAGTAAGAAAATGACGTTATCGTTATGCGTTACATTTCACACGAAACAGAAGTCCAGTTATTTATTAAAACTGTTTTTGTCCTTAAGTTCTAATCATTTCTGGTCATACGTGAAACATGTGACTAACATGTGATCACGCCATTACGGCCGGATGTTCGAAATACTAGGTCTAAACATTGTTTTTGTTTCCAACGGTATGTTAGCAAACATAATCTGTAGACGTGTTTCGTCTTGTTAAAAAGAGGAAAATACAATTTTTAAAGAGATTGCGCCGGGGGTCTATTATTTTTCCTATGTGCATAATGTTACATACGATCTTGTGTGAAAATAAATGCCCAATGACTTGACAAAATCGATTTCAAATTTGACCGACGTTTAAACACACTACGTTTCCCAATAACAATGTAAAGGGTCCTTGGAAAATTCAATTAAAATTACGTCTCTTATCATGGTGCCGATGTTCGTTGGATTGATTTTGCTTCAGCAATAAATATTACTGGATATTTTAGGTGAATAAAGATAATTAAATGAAAAAAGCATGTTAATATACCATTACACTTGGAATGTACAAAGTTGGTAACTTTGTCACAATTTATAATTATTTTTTTCTATTCATGTTCTGCAAACACTTTTCAGAAACGCAATAAACTTGCCAAAGGTAGTAAACTTTTACCAGGCATGACTTGAAAGGAAGTACTTTATTGATTTTAGCCCACTAAAGTAGGTTAAAATGTGGAAACCATGTAGATTGTGTACAGGTCACAAATATCACATGGTGCCTATTTTAAAGATTTTAATTCAAAGTTAAAAGTTTTTTTCTTTACTGGATTTAAAGAATTTTACATTGCCAATGATTTGGAATAAATTTTATATAACTGGAATTTCAAAACCAAATATAAATATATTTTTTTGGCCAAAACATCAAGATACAACGATTATGGTATCCTGTATCAATGAAGAAAATATGGAAAATTCTGAATAAATTGTACTTATTGTTTTCAAAACAAGCACATATTTAGGAGTTTTATAATACTGTTACATTTAAGATGGATTTTAAGAAAAAGTATACTGTTCAGATTATTTTAAGCAGATTTTGCAATAAAATAAAACTTAAACAAGAGGCTCTCAAGAGCCTGAATCGCTCACCTTAATTTTTTTGGTTAAATCTCTCATCAATGATTATTTTGGCTTTTCAATTTATTTAAATGTTCTTTGAATCGTCCTATTTTCTTCAAAAGCAAAAAAAAAATCATTTTCTCCTATGTTCTATTTTAGCCATAGGAGCTATGTTTCTTGACATACAAGGAAATGAAATAAAAAATTTATACTAGATACTCTGAAACTCATTTAGCCTAAGTTTGGCTGAAATTGATACAGCAGTTTCAAAGGAGAAGATTTTTTAAAGTAAGTCAACATGATGAACAAATTGTGAAAAAAGTCTTTAAAGGGCAATAACTCCTTAAGGGGTCAATTGACAATTTTGGTCAAATTGACTTATTTGTAGATCTTACTTTGCTTAACATTTTTGCTATAAACAGTTTATCTGTATCTATAATAGTATTCAAGATAATAACCAAAAACTGCAAAATTTCTTTAAAATCATCAATTCAGGGGCATTATACCTGAAAAACCAGTTACCCAATTCGGCTGAAAATTTCAGGACAGGTAGACCTTGACCTAACAAATACTTTAACATCTTGTCATATTTGCTCTAAATGCTGGAGTTTTTGAGATATAAGCCAAAAACTGCATTTTACCCTGTGATCTATTTTTAGCCATGACGGCCATGTTTTTGACGAAATAAAAAATAAAGCACAAACTTTATTTTATACACCCTACTGATCATTTAGTTGAAGTTTTGTTGAATTAAGTTGAGTAGTTTTAGAGAAGATTTTTTAAAGTTAGCAAATATGAAGCACAATTAAAAATTGTCATTAAAGGACAATAACCCCTTAGGGGGTCAATTGACAATTTTGGTCATTTAACTTATTTGTAGATCTTACTTTGCTGATAATTTTTGCTGTTTACAGTTTATCTTTATCTATCATAATATTCAAGATAATGACCAAAAACTGCAAAATTTCCTAAAAATTACCAATTAAGTGGCAGCAACCCAACAATTGGTTATTTGATTTATCTGAAAATTTCAGGGCTGATAGATATTGACCTAATGAACATTTTTACTCCATTTCAGATTTGCTGTAAATGCTTTCGTTTGTGAGATATAAGCCAAAAATGATTTGACCCCATGTTCTATTTTAAGTAACGGCGGCCATGTTTTTTGAAGGATCAAAAATCAAAGCACACACTTTGTGCAGGATAATCTAAGGAACAATCATGCTAAGTTTTAACCAAATCCATTGGGTAGTTTCAGAGGAGAAGATTTTTTAAAGTTAGCAAATATGATGAACAAATTGTGAAAAATTGTCATTAAAGGACAATAACCCCTTAAGGGGCAGTGACAGGGATGATTCCAGATTTTTTCAAATGGGTCCCTTGAACATCAAATTGGGAATTTTTATCCCAATTGGGATTTTTTGTATGCATACAATGTAATCCTAAATACTATCATTTTCATGTAAAAACAGAAAATGTATATTAAGTTTCACCTATACACTGATTGAAGAAGTTATTGGATTAAGAGCAGGGAAGTTGTAATACATGAATATCATTGCACATGATTCACTATCATCTTAACTTTGGTATACGACGCCTTATAGGGTATCACAAAACACATATTCCAGCTAACATAAGCCCTTTAGCTATTTATTTGAATTTCAAATTATGTCATACTATATAAGATAATATTATTAATTCGTATATTTCATCAAATCTGATTCGTTTAGGGATAGTCACATGTTAAACAATATTTTTGAATGAAGAGAGAAAACGGCGGATAGCAAAAAACATATTGCACGGATATTCTTTGTGACGTCATGTTATGAAATTCAGGATATTGTCAACGTTTCGAAACAAATGATATCTTTGATCGATTATTTGACGAAAAAAATCTTCAAATACATAACACTTATAAGATGTCAAACAAACAAAAAAGTAAATGAATTTACAACTAATATTTTGTAATTGTCAAGTAGACAATATGATATAATTATATAAAATATCAACAAAATCAGATTTTGATATAAATATGGTAGGAAATTAATTATATAACAATTATAGCCTCTTTATGAGGTCAATACAGGATACATTGACCCAAAGATGTATATCGACCTCGGACTTCATACTCAGTCAATATAATTCTTTCAGGTCAATATATTCTTGTATTGACCTCATACAAAGGCTACAATTTTATATTATATGAAATATCTTATATATTTAATAAGATAACTTCTATACTTTATAAAATATCTTCTATACTTTATAAGATGTCTTCTATACTAAATAAGATATATTATATACTTTAAAAGCTATCTTCTTTACTTTATCAGATATCTTCTATACTTTATAAGATATCTTCTATACTTTATAAGATATCTTAATATATACTTTTTAAGATACCGTATTTACTTTATAAGATATATTATATACTTTATAAGATATCTTACAAACTATATAAGATAACTTATGAACTATTATAGAAGATATTTTATAAAGTTTATGAGATATCTTGAAGACGGTTAGATTAAATAGCAAAACGGCCTGCCATATTAACCACTGAAAAAAATCATCCATTGGGTATTTTTTCAAAATATCATCTTTATAAACTTGCCTTGATTCAAATGGATTTCAAATTGTACTGGCTAATTGATTAATTCGGAAAATCAATAACAAAAGTTTATATTCTTAATTGATAAGTTATTTAAAGCAATTGAACCAGTGAACTTTAAAATTATTTAGATCATTTTCATATTATCTTTTGAATTTTGAAACAGTTCCATATTGATGACATCGTAATTCAGTGATGGGGGAGGGGGGCTCATATCATGAATGGTTTACCATCAAAAAATTATTTTCAAAAACGCTTAAACTTTTGTCTTTTGAGGAAATAGAGCAAAATGTAAAAGATTTTTTATTACAAAACAAGTTTTAATAAAATTACATTACCGGCTCTGCTGGGCGATCTGCTTTTCAAGATCGTCGCCCAACAAAAATTATACATTAATGTTGTATCAAAATTTTAATGTGCTCTTTGCCGAGGTCTGCTTTTACACCCATTCTGACAAAATGCATGCTTTTGTCATTTTGTTTATTTTTTTTGGTTTCATCTTCTGACATCAGACTAGGACTTCTCTTGAACTGAATTTTAATGTGCGTATTGTTATGCGTTTACTTTTCTACATTGGTTAGAGGTATAGGGGGAGGGTTGAGATGTCAAAAACATGTTTAACCCCGCCGCATTTTTGCGCCTGTCCCAAGTCAGGAGCCTCTGGCCTTTGTTAGTCTTGTATTATTTTAATTTTAGTTTCTTGTGTACAATTTGGAAATTAGTATGGCGTTCATTATCACTGAACTAGTATATATTTGTTTAGGGGCCAGCTGAAGGACGCCTCCGGGTGCGGGAATTTCTCGCTACATTGAAGACCTGTTGGTGACCTTCTGCTGTTGTTTTTTTTTTATTTGGTCGGGTTGTTGTCTCTTTGACACATTCCTCATTTCCATTCTCAATTTTATTTTGATCAACCTGCTGAGTGATCTACTTTTACTAGAGCAAATACTGCCATAACATTTTAATCAATTGAAAATGGCTGCTAAAATTGTTTACCTCATGTTTACATAATTAAATCGTGGTTAATAAAATGCGATCTTAAACAGCATTCTTATCTGGATTTTACTACATTTTGACAACAAACTATGAAAAATTATAGTTGCTGTAATCGGTGATAGAAACTTTTGCGGAAATACCGATTTTTATTCTATTTTTCCTGAATTGGGAATTAATATTCACACACATATTTTTGGGGCCGCTGGCTGATTTAAGGGCCGCTAAGCGGCCCTCAACTATATAGTGGAATCATCCCTGCAGTGATATTGTTGTCTTTTTTCAAAACTACCTCTACCGTTTTTTATTGGGAAAAATGCATATTTTTTTATTGAATTTGGGAAATATTATTCTAAACACATCTCTGATTTTTTGCTGACCTTTGCTGTCTTTTTTGCACTGTTTTTTCATGTATATTTTGGTTGTCAGACATTTTCAACCTGGAAGGTACTTTTCGGAGAGGGGAAAGAAACAGTAGCAATGATGGTACTTAATGCATTGAAAACCACATGTGTTACAAACACCATGATGATTCTGATCAGAAAACCGGATCTCAAAAGTGTTTTATAATATCAAAATAATAACATGAATACGATATTTACAAACATTCCTACCAATGCCATTACTGTTTGGGGAAAATGAAGACCTTTTTGGGAGGAATTTTAAGCCATTTTTTTTAGTAATTGGGAATTTTCTCTAGGGGAAAAGGCCGAATTTCGGCTGTTATTTGAGGCAAACAATATCACTGAGGGGTCAATTGACAATTTTGGTCATTTTAACTTATTTGTAGATCTTACTTTGCTGATCATTTTTGCTGTTTACAGTTTATCTTTATCTATAATAATATTCAAGATAATGACCAAAAACTGCAAAATTTCCTTAAAATTTCCAATTAAGTGGCAGCAACCCAACAATGGTTTGTTTGATTCATCTGAACATTTCAGGGCTGATAGATCTTGACCTAATGAACATTTTTACTCCATGTCAGATTTGCTCTAAATGCTTTCGTTTTTGAGATATAAGCCAAAAACTGCATTTGACCCCTATGTTCTATTTTAAGTAAGGGCGGCCATGTTTTTTGACGGATCAAAAATCGAAGCACACATTTTGTGCAGGATATACTAAGGAACAATCATGTTAAGTTTCATTAAAATCCATTCAGTAGTTTCAGAGGAGAAGATGTTTGAAAAATTGTTAACGACGACAGACGACGACGACGGACGCCAAGTGATGAGAAAAGCTCACATGGCCTTTAAGGCCAGGTGAGCTAAAAATGCTTTCGGTTTCTTATGGTTTCCTGTCACTTTTAAAAAAAACTTTAATATAACATTGAAAATAGATTTTAAATATTAACATGAAGCAAGTAACACTAGTAATGGTGTTTATTTATGCCTTTTGAATTATATTGTGCAAAATAAAGAAAATAAAGATTGGTTTCCTGTTAGGTTTCCTGTCGTGAAACAGTGAATCAAAATGTATTAATTTTTTCTCGAAAAACTCAATTATTCCATTCATACTATTCTAACACCAACACAACCCACAAAATAAAAGTTAAAATTTTAGAACTTATAAAAAAGAATACAAAAAGAAACCAAAGGCCGAATACCAAATTATGGTCCATACAGACCTGCCAACTTTTGAAAATCTCCATGGGGGATTTAGTGCGCGACCAGATTGGCGTTTCTGTGTGCACTGTTTCTTACTCTTAAAATAGTCTCATGTCTCTTCTTATTTCTTTTGGTATACTGATGATGATCTTATAAGCCTTGATTTCTTTTATTTGCATGATTCATGTACTTATTTTAAAATTGACAAAATAACTTAAGAATAGAGAAAAATGGCATTAAAAAATAAAGGATACTTAGTGAAAAAACCCTTTTCCCCCTCCAAAAACCTTCTTATCTTTGGGCCATGCCTCAAAAGACCTAAACCTATATATGTCCTAAAGTTAGAAGGATAAAATTAATACAGATTTTGATTAAGTCTATCAGTTTTAATGAGAAAATGGATAAAAGTTGAGTTATCTTTTTTTGTGTTTGGAGGTGGTCTTACCAGCGAGGGTTTATTCACAGTAGAAGAATACAAAATGGCGTCGATTTTAAATCAACAGACACATGTCTGATTTCAAAAATTAAATGAATTTCAAGATAAATGATGTTTTTTTAAGAGTTCATTACAGTTCTCATCTTTAAGTTTATTACGATTTCGTTATGGAACTACGGTAAACGTTGCAAATTGTGCTCGTATGATAAATTGATTAAAAATGAAAGGCCAACTGACCGACTTTCTGTTTACAAATAATAATATTAATTAATTTTGAGGATTGTAATTACCCATCAGGTAATCCGATTACTTGCAACAACAAATTATGACACCTGTTGTGACTGTTGATTAGCGTAGTATTGTAAACTTGTCATAATATGTCCCAGGGTAAAATTATAGATTATCAGAAAAACTTCAAAATCGGAAACCAAATATTTTTTTCGGGTATATTTTGCCAAAAATCTGGATTTTGACTTGTTTTAGAATCCCGATATCGGGATTCGGGTTGAGGGATGAAAATCGGGATGATACCGCGAAAATCAGGATAGTTGGCAGGTCTGGTCCATATATAAGATTAGAACTAGTCACTTTCAGGACTTTTAAAGAATTACTATTAATACAACTATAGCTGATTTTCACTACAACATGTAGGGAGTATATTTATTATCTTATTTTTAAAGTTAATTCTATAGTTGGAAAAAAATTCACATTTCAGTAAAAAGTGATTTTCATCTTCTACCTCACCTGATTTACATACATGTACATTACAAAGTCGATCATCGGTGGGTAAACCTAAATATCGCCCCTTTTCAATAGCAAGATTGTGTGCACTCAATCTAATTTTACACAGAGATGACCTTTCTAATCTATTACTTAGAACATCAACATAAGAACTACCCTGCTTTGAATTATGAAATTGTTGGTAAAATTTTAGTTTTGATGAATCATGAATTTTTGATGATTGATCCTGTGTGCACTGATCAATCAATCGTTGTTTAAATTAATACTTGGTAGATATTGTTTGATAGAAAAGTTTCCCCCAGCTAGGTTTGAAAATCATAGATTGTTAAAAATAGAATAAAGTTTCTTTGTCCAGGGGTTATTTTTTTCAGTTGCCAGAAAAACTTTGGATTTAAGTGTGTTTTCAGACCTTAAAATATGATCATAAAACTTAATACAAGAAAATGATATTTTTGAGCATAACGGTAGCCTACAAAGTTCAGCTCTACCAGCAGCATTAATTGCTTTACAATGAACACCTAGAATTTCTTTTATGAATTTCATATGAATTTTTTCCAAAATGGAATTGTCTCCCGAATTATCAAAAACACCCCAAATCTCGCTACAATACAGCAATATGGGGCTAACTAATGAATCAAATAATTTTTCTAAAAGTTTACAAGGATTATCCAATCCAATTGTTTTCTTAATCTTAAAACATGCTTTCCTAGCTTTTTCCATTAGTAAGGATACAGCTAAGTTAAAAAAGTAATCCTATCTCCTTTCTTGATTTCTAAGAATTTCTTTACTCTAATAGAATTTTAAATTGTCTGCCCTTTGCAGATGTCTTTACTAATCATTAAGGTGTAATTTCATTGACAATGAAAATCCCATTTGTCCGTTATCTTCAGAACACTGCTCCTTTACAAGTCCCCAAGGAGCAATTTTTGAAGGCCTTGAGCAAATACTTAAGATCTTTGCGCAAACAGTTTCTTTGTTGAATTAATGAGATGAAACATTGAACTCTAATAAAACATTATGAGCTAACCTGGGAAAAATCATTAAAGCATGATTTTACATCGCAAAACTTAAGAATGTTTGTGGGATTGTAAGAAAAATTTACTTAATATACCAGTGAATTTTTCAGAAAATTAAGGGGAGATTATTTAAACATTATAATTAACTTAAATGTGTAAATTTTTTTTACTTCTTCAAGTAAATAAAAATGACTTTTACAAGTAGTACCCCTGACTGATATATTAATTATGATTTATTTAAGATTACTGTTCTAAATTGATATTAACAAAGATAATTTGGTATTATTGTTATGTGTCTGGTGTTAAGTAAAATACAAGTAGTTAGTTTGGTACAAGTAAAACAATGAAGACTTTTAATGAATAAAATGAAAGATAACTATTTTTACCAGTTTGTGACGAGTTTGATAGCCATTTGGATTGTTCTGCCCTACTTTAACAAGTCTAATAGACAAATGACTTAGTTTTTGACAGAGGCTGATTTATAAATTAAACTGTAACATTTTTTTTTATATAGAGGGTTTTACAGGGCTTTTTGTGGGAAAAATTTGGTTGATTATTTAGGGAATCACTGAAGCATGACTGGAGCTGGTCCCCTCTTGGTCTTTCCTAACTGTTTATTGCTACCTTAGGCTAACGTACCCGGATTGGAACCAAGACAACATGGACGTCCGTCTTATATCTTAATTGAATTATCTGTGTTCTCACAATACCTTTGTATATCTTTGAGTAGGTTTTACTAAAATCGTATGTTTTACCCTTTCTTTCTCAATGGAAACATATTTTTGTCAGTGGCGCGAAACGGGTGCGTATAATATACAACTCGTTTCAGGAGTTGTTTCTGGGTTACACTAATGACTGGACCGAATGACAGGACCGAATGACAGGACCAAATGAAAAATGCTAATAACTTTTTTATTATTCATAGGATTGATCTCAAATTTGAAATATAATAAGATGTCACCATTTGAAATTTAAAATTAAAAAAAAAATATATAAAATTTTATCAGAAACTTGAAAAAACGTGACCTGACCATCGATGACAATGACAGGACCAATATCGAGAATGACAGGACCAAATGATAATGCTAATAACTTTTTCATTTCTCGAAGATTTTGTTTCAAATTTGAAATTTAATTAGATTTCAACATTTAATACATGAATTTTAAAAGAAAATAAATATTTTTCTCCAAAAGCTTCAACTCGCCTTGGGAAAACGTGACCTGACCTACACCGACAATGTCAGGACCAACATCGACAATGACAGGATCGAAAAAATGCTGACAACTTTTTTATTTCAAAAATATTTTATCTCAAATTTGAAATATAATAAGACTTTAGCATGTTTTACAAAAATATAATTAAAAAATGTATAGCTTGCGAAAATGTGACCTGACCATGTTGACAATGACCTGACAAACCTCGGCAATGACTGGACCTAATGAAAATGCTAGATTTTTATATATAAATATCATATAATATTTATTTTTTATTTCACAAATGATTTATCTCAAATTAAAGATAGAATATAAATATACGAGAATAATAAAATATTTTTTGATAACCAAAAATTGATATAACCAACGTTGACTACCAACGGTGTCCTGATCGTTGTACATAAAAAAAAAACTAATTATTGTGTATTGTTGCAGTAAGGATTTACATAAAATTCATAAATCAGTACTGTTTATAATCAAATAAAAACAATACACCGTGGAAAAAAGTTGAGGTAATAAAACGTGAGCTGGCCAATGCACACGTTGTCCATACTAATCTAATTATCAGCTTAATTAGATTAGATCTGATTTGATTACTGGCTTGTTAATCTAATTAATATCAATAAACATTCAATGTATTCAATTACTGATCAGATGGATAATTGGTGATCATTGTCTCAATAAAAGAAGAAAGGAAACTTGGTCAGCTTTTAAAATTTGAGTAAACTTAATTAAAAGAACTCATCTAGTTATAAATATGTGGCCTTTTTTTTTCCCCTTTCATAAATTTTCATAGTGCTATACAACCAGTGCTTTTTATCGTTTCGGATTACTATATTGTTTTATATCAATTATTTTTGTATTACTTTAAAAAATTTATTATTTTTGTATTTAATTGAGAAAAGACAAACATAGAATATAATATTAAGTGTTAATAATTTGAGACAAAGAAAAGTGGTAGGATATTTTTTGTTTGTTTTTTCATATTGTTCATTTCTAATCATGTCTTCATTTCCAGTGATTATTGATGGCCATTCCCAGGCCAAGGGAAGCCGAAAGCCAACGAGGTCTATTTAATAAGACTAGAACACACCCGCGAAATCGCGGGCATTCAGAGCGTATTTGATAGGATGTAAAGTGTTGTAGGAAGAATTTTGTAAAAGATTTAATGACTTGAGAATTTCAGTAAAAGTATCAAAAGTCATAGGTACTTGGGGACAGGAAAATGTTTTTCTAGCCAGTCTCTTCCGTTTTCCACAAAAAAATCTCTTTTTATTGTTTGTTCTCTATTATATTAAATTTTAATGACACATGAATAATTTTAGCGCTTATCTGTATATTATGAACATTCATTAAAAGGGGGAGGGTCGGGGCAGATGCGGATTTAGGGGCCCGCCCCCCCCTTTCTGGTAAATAATTGGTTGCTTATATAGGGAATCACTGAAGCATGACCGGAGCGGGCCCCTCTAATAGGCAGTCAACGGGCCCCTGCGTATGAAAATTTCTGGAGGGGCCCTGATCCCAATATCCTGGGCTTAAAAACATGAAATCCCGAGGTTCTGAATTTATTATACACATAATATATCTCGACATCCCGAAATTCGAATAAACCCTGTGACTGCCGTGGATAGTAAACTTGAAAATGATATCAGACAGAAAATTCACTTTATTCGTAGTATACGTATGGTTTCAAAGTAAAAAGAAAAAAACGCAAACCGGACGTCTAATCTAACTTAAATTTCGTCCAATGACGGATATAAGACAGAAAATACACTGTATTCGCGGAACCAAAAAATTACTAGATCCGCCACTGGAATCCGGTTCCTTACCTGGAAGAAGAAGAGGTTGCAGTTGCAGTGATCTGCAGTGGCGGACTCAGGCCTGAGGAGACGTCTAGAGCGTACAATCTCTCCCCTTTTGATCGAAAAAAAATTCTTAGACTCCTGCTACTCACGATTTATATGATGTTTAGGGTTACATGCAAAGGAAATAAATCAATAATCTGTGTCTAGTTCACCTGACATGATCAGTTTTAAATGTTATAGTCAATGATACCTGTGCGTGTACAATCAATAAGGACGTTATACTTACTTCTTTGTTAGATGGACATTTAAATAGCTTTATCTTTGTAAGCTTCCTATTGAAAGAAGACTTATATAGCTATTACAAATCATTGGGACGGTAACCAAAGACGATTTTAAACCTGTTAGACTAGTTTATAAATAAATTTATTTAAACGAATAAATATGTGCATCTTACACCAAAAGTTTGTAATAAGAAGTCCATCTTTTCTTTTTGGTTTTAAATACTATGAAAAAAGTAAAAACATGAATTGAGTTAAATATAACTTAGTAAACTAATTACTTGAAACGTTGTCCTACTGGCAAATTAGTCTTGGCAATAATCTTTGATACTATTACATATTTATGTTTGTATACCAAGGAAACAGATATGAGGCCAGTACAAGGAAGTATTCCCTTACGACCAGATTTGAACAGGGGCGGACCAGTCATTTTAAAAGGGGGGGGGGTCCCAACCTAGGACAAAGGGGGTTCCAACTATAGTGTCCCCATTCAAATGCATTGATCGTCCAAAAAAGGGGGGTTCCAACCCCCGGAACCCTCCCCCTGGATCCGCTGAGAATTACAAGGAAGTATGGCCCTTACGACCAGATACATGTAGCAATGTTTAATTACTAAAAGAAAGTTGATCAAAAGAGTAGGCTAACTTGTTACAAGTGCCATATACCAATACAATATTTTTTTATAATTTCCGAATGAGGTCCCTAAAGGGAAGGTCTATATGTGTAACATATGATACCTTTCACCAGTGGCGGATCCAGGACTTTCAAAAATGGAGGGGGGCCAGAGGGGCACATTAAAAAAACAGGGGACCCGACAGTTAAAAGCCTGAGAAATGCACATAAAACCCAATGTTTGGCCATAAGGTGCCTCCTTGGTACGCCCCATTTTTATTAATCAGTATATAGTATACAATCCGAGCCTATGATATTCTTCTAAAAAAAGATTAAATCACGTAACACACAAATGTAGATTTTAAGATACTTAAATTACTGTCTTAATAATCAATACATATATTATCAGAAATAACTAAAATTACCTTTAAAAAACAATTGTCCAATTGGTTAAAATGAATTTCCACTTTCTTTTCATATGTAAACACACATACATAACGACTGTCGCAAAGTCATTTTTACATACGGGTCCAGAATGTAATACAATACCAATATACAAATAGATATTTATTTGAGCCAATTAAAAATGCCGTTAAGTGATTATAATTGAACATACACCAGATAATATTACAATATTTCATTCATAAAAGAAAGGGAGATTGTATATTTTAGCAGAGACATATTTCATTATCACTGAACTAGTATATATATATATATATATATATATATGTTTAGGGGCCAGCTGAAGGACGCCTCCGAGTGCGGGAATTTCTCGCTGCATTGAAGACCTGTTGGTGACCTTCTGCTGTTGTCTGTTCTATCATATCATGTCTATTGTCGGTTGTTGTCTCTTTGACACATTCCCTATTTCCATTCTCAATTTAAATTTTACATGCATGTGTATATGATCTGTCTCTGATTTTAGTAAGTGCAAGGCTATTAATTTCAAAAAGGGGGTCTGTGGTAACCGATGAAAAAACATGCATTCTGACAATTTATTGCACATAATACTGAGCCATAACTATGAACATTTCAAGGGTTCACAATGTTGACTGGGTCATGGAAATATGGTCACTTGGACTTTTCCCGTTCCGGCAGAAACTTTAACCCTTGATGAAGGGAGACGTCCGTTTGGCTGCGCGGGGATGTATAAATACCCTGCCATATCTGGTCAGAATCGATGCTTCGTGCATGAAGAGAAAGTAGGTTGGCCCTTTGCACGTGAAATAACACTTGAAGCAACTTCTTAAGGGGTTCAAGTTTCCCCCTTCATTCCGACCCCCTCCCGGCTATTTGTGAATGGTTCTAAATATGTATGAAATAATTGCCACTGGACGTTAAGCAACACTGAAATAATTGATACATCATAACTGAAAATAATTAACATATTTCCAAAAATATTTTTACCGATGTGCTTCTTACGTGGGGCTACTTATTTGTAAGATGCATATATTTATTCGTTTAAAACTTATAAACTAGTCTAATAGGGTTTTAAGTCGTCTTTGGTTCACGTGCAACAAATTGTGACTGTGGAATGATTTCTGTAAAAAAAAAAGTGTGCATTAATCTAACGAACTGTAAATGTAACAGTGCCAAACATTTACATGCGTGGGGTTCAAATAACATTATTTCTTATGTTTATTTATTACAGCAATGCACATTTATACATCGAGGGGTTGAATGCATATGAACAATCAGTAAGATACACAATGCAAAAAAAATATGAATTTCATGAAACAAGAATCTTGCATTCTGGTTGGTTATCTACCGGTTGTATTTAACACATCGTCCAAACTAAACTGTTTACGCCCGGGGATAAAGAAAGGTATATTTATCTATGCACAGCAATCATAGTATAAAATGATACATTTACATTTTTTTCAATGTGCTGTTTTCGCTTTTGTGGTCAGTAAAAGGGAAGAAACTTTATTAAAATACTTTGCTTTTGTCGTTTTGATATTTTGTTGGATGCATGTATACTTTGCTTACCGAAATGTTTAATGTCAACTTTGTTTTCATCGCTCATACATTGTACAAATCAAATGGTGGATTTCTTTAACAAAATTGAGACAGAAAAGTTTTATACTCCAGTATGTAATAATGTGAAGTGGAAGTTCTTCATAAGAATTTTTCAATTTTCATCCCGAAATACAAATTAGTAAAAGGGACGCTTATAAGGTTCGTTATCTTGGTGTAATCAGTGGTGTACGGAATTTAACACCGGTGTTGAAAATTCCCTACACCCCTGATTACACCAATGATAACTAATATCACTACTGTACAATTGCTAAATGTGTCGCCAACATGTCGTGGAGTATAAATGGCATCATTTAGACTGGGTGTTGATAAACGGCGGAAACGGAAAACGGAATACGGAATGGAAACGGAAAACGGAAACAGAAAGAATTAACATCTTTCTTTTGGGTTATTTTATCTACATAGGTATGTTTTATATAGTATTGCACATGTTAACAAGAAAAAACCAAGAAGAATGAATTTAAAATAAAAGATTTTGAAGCATAAAGTATTGAAATAATTACCAGGAGATGTTGAGACTATTTTTTTGAAATATTTGATAGTCATGTGTACGTCGTTCGTGCGATTCGGGATAGTCTTTTTGACTTTTCTTTTTGTTTTTAAAGTTTGATCAATGTCAATAAGATAGCAACCCAACAACACAAAATAAATCTATATAGGCCTAAAAAATATTGACATCAGCCTCGATTCTATAAATAGGGTGTGAAGTAATACACTTTTGGTGAAATCCTTTGCATCATTTCTTTCTATTTTTCTTTTTTAATTGCCTTGAGTCAAGATGAGTGTTGTGGTGTATCTTGTTGCGTTGTTCTGCATTGGTGATTTTCGTTGTATCTTTTCTTGTATAATGGAAAGAAAACGTAAAAGAAACCTAATAGGACAATGGTGTATGGACAAAATCCGATATGGAAACCAGGGAACTAGAATAGAAACTTGTATATACTTTATTTTTATGAAAACAAATTGAAAAAATCTCTCACTAAACAAAGCCTTTCTCACCCTTTTACAATACTCAAGGATTTGTATAGTAAATCCTTGCAATACTGAAGTCAACTGATGATGTTTGGTATTTACATTTACATAGGAAAAGCATATTATCTCCTAGAATTTAAATTAAAATAATACGAATTGATGTGCAAAAAGTGGCGAACAATTAGTAGCCTACATGTATATATACGATTTGCACAGTGCCATCACCAAGTTAGTCGTAGTCATGTCCTAAGGTTTTCAAAATCAAATTGTCTACGCTGCTTCAAATATCATGCCGCTTAATTCTTCTCTGAAAATTCAATTCCTCTCAATTGTGTATAGTCAGCTATAAAAGGCCCCGAAATGACAATGTTAAACAATTCAAATGAGAAAAATAACGACCTTATTTATGTACAAAAAAATGAAAGAAAAACAAATATGCAGGGATGATTCCAGGTGTTTTCAAATGGGTCCCTTGAACATCACATTGGGAATTTTTATCCCAATTGGGAATTTTTTATGCATACAATCTAAAACGAAATAATATCATTTTCCTGACCTGTAAAAACGGAAAATGTATATTAAGTTTCACCTGAACACTGCTTGAAGAAGTTATTGGATTCAGACCAGGGAAGTTATAATACATGAATACCATGAATACCATTGCACATGATGCACTATCATCTTAACTTTGGTAAACAAGGCATATATACCAGCTAACATAAACCTATGGCACTTAAGCAGTTTAGCTATTTATTCGAATTTCAAATTATCTCAAATTATCTCATAATATATAAGATATCTTATATAACATATTAGATTTTTATAAGATATCTCATTTAGTATATGAGATATCTTATACAATTAATTTTTTTAAAGCTATCTTATATATTATATGAGATATCTTATATTATATGAGATATCTTATATTATATGAGATATCTTATATTATATGAGATATCTTATATTATATGAGATATCTTATATATTAAATAAGATATCTTATAAAGTTTAAAAAATTTATAAGATATCTTATATACTTTATATAGAGATTAATACATGGCCTTTTCCATATCAGCCTGGGTATCATCCCGAGACCCCCATATCAGCCCGAGACGGAGTCGAGGTGCTGATATGGGTCGAGGGATGATACCCAGGCTGATATGGAAAAGGCCATGTATTAATCGCTTTATCATATACTTCCGACAATAGTTTTATGTAAGGCAAATAAACTAATGCAATAACTAAAACAGTCAAACACTTTATAAAGAAAATTAAAATTATGAATCAAATATACTATAGTTGTCCAACAGCATCATTAACTCCTTATATATTTATGGTAACATTTCCTATAGAGGCATTTTGAAACATTGAAAATTTGGAAGAGTTTTACGATCATTACTACTCCATGTTTGTTGTACTATAACATGATTCATAATTGTCAATGGCATTTGTTAGCAAGTATTTTAAAAACTATCCCCACAAAAGTTCCTGTAAATTTTGACGTCGTCATAAAAAACATCTGACGTCACAATGGAAAAGTAAACAACCGATACCGGAAACACCGGAAGTAACTTGCACGAGAGGCACTGATATGGGTTTTTTGCACGAGAGGCACTTGATATGGGTTATCAGCCCGGGTGGGAAGATATGGCTTGTGCACTTCAGCCCATTACACATATGCAAAAGCTATCATATTAATGCTAAGTATATGATAAACTTAGATATCTTATATACTTTATAAGATATCTTCTAAAGTTTATAAGATATCTCATTAAGTATATGAAATATCTTATAAATATTTTGTATACAAGATATCATATATAGTTTATTGGATATCATCTTAAGAAAATTATATAAGATATATTATATGAACTATCTTATAATTTCTATACGATGTCTCTAATAATATATCTTATAATATGAGGAAGGCGCTACCTTAAATGCCAGCTTTATACTAAGACAATGTCCTATATATTTGTTGGTTGTTTAACGTCCAGTGGCAAATATTTCATGCATGTTTAGAACGAATGTCATAGGCTTCATTAACGTATTGTTTATATCTAAAATAAAATTATAAGTTCAGATGGATCATGTTTAGGGAACGAACATTGAACTTGAAAAGTCATGAAGGGTTATGGTATTTTTCCTGCAAAAATATTCAGATTCCCAAAATGATGAATAAAAAATCTGTTCAAGCATAGGACAAACAAAATATTTTGAACCAGATCTTCACCAAAAATAATTTTGATTTTCAGATATGCAAAATAAATTTAACTTTTTTATATGTAAAAACATAAAAACTTCCCAAACCGCACATGTCAGTCTGTACACAGTAGTTTTTTAGGTGATAAAAATGCTATATTTGCCAATTTGATATGATAAACCTAATACTAGTGTTAAATTTTGACTAAATAATTCTAATTGATAGCATTGAAGGGCTTCGGTAAAAAAATCTGACTTGAATAAAAAAAACATTTGTTTTTCTGATCATCTTCCGTTTGTGAGTTCTACATCAATTTCATGTACTAATTCAGAGTCGGTTTTATGTCATTTCTTTTGTTTATGTTACATGTACATGATGTAGCTTACTTTTCAAATTTTTATATGACAGCAAAATAACAGAAACACATGAGTTATTTCGTAAATAAAACACTTGTCATTGTTTGAAACTTTCAGTTATAAAAATTCAGTTCAGCCTGTTATAATGTTTCACTGATTGTGTGAAAATTTAAACAGAAAATGTACAAAACACTTAATAAAATTACATTATCTGCAGAATTATTGATAACTTTTCTCACAATATATTCACAAGGACATAGAACTTACATATTGTCCAGGCTATTCTGATCTGAGTTTTTATTCATACATACATGAATACTGGCATGGCTGGTGCTGTTTCAAGTTGTCTTCTTTTTCGGTTTCTTGAGAAGTATTTGTTTAACCTGTTCAGTCACTATAAAGTGTTACAATTCTTATTTAGACGCAACACATAAATAGTGACCAAAAAGGTACTGCCTCCACATGAGAGATTCTAGAAAAAAAATTAAATGTACACATTTTCAATATTGTTGTAGGACTGACTTTCAATATGAAATTAAGGATATATGTAGTAAGTTAGAGACTTCTGATGAATAGAAATAAGTGGATTCGCCTCAATACCTGTTTTCAAATTAGTCCATATTGAAGTTTAAAGGATCCAAAATTAAAATATGTTTGATTTCAACTGACATAAAAAAAAAAAATTTTATACATGTATATGCTAAATATACATCTTTGGTCGTATCAAGCTGTGCGTGGTGAAGCATTTTATTGCCTTTAGGTTTGGACTTTTTGTTTTGATTTTGGTCATGAAAATAAATTTGTAGTTCTGTTGTGAAGTTGCTAACATGAGAAAACCCAAATTGCACCTAAATTGTCATTTTTTTACCATTTTTTTTTTATTTAACCAGGCAAAAGTTTATTCTTTACTTATTTTGTAGACTATCCTGGTTTGCAATATAGTTACACCAATATAATTTTGAGTCCATGTAGAGTCATTGAAAAATGGGTTTTAAATTAAATTCAAACAATCCATGATACTGTAATGATACAAAAAAGAAGATATGGTATAATTGCCAATGAGACAACTATCCACAAAAGACCAAAATGACACAAACATTAACAATTATAGGTCACTGTACGGCCTTCAACAATGAGCAAAGCCCATACCACATAGTCAGCAACACAGGTCAGTACCCAAATTCCATACATCATTGCATGTATGGTTAATTTCAAATCCTTTAAACTGGGATATAAACAGAGAATTTGATTTATTTCTTCAAATATTTTGAACAATTTGACATTATTCCATGCTTTAATATATTCTTTTGAAGAAAAGGATCCTGGTAACAAATTTAATTTGCTCATTTAAAAAAGATGATAAGATAACTTCACATGGTGAAAGTAAGATTTTTGCAGTATTTTGGCTGAAAAGGTGCAATTTGGTTACTGAGTATAATTAATTTTGGTACTGTGATGTTATATAACCATACATGTAATTGTGTAATAGGTTGAAATGTGAACCTGATAGTGATATAGTCATGATAGTGCTTGTTCATTGTTGTTACAGTGAAAATGTTTTGATCTGACAGTTTTAAACTGATGCATTCAATATGCGGGCGACTGCTGCAGCTTGAATTTAGGATGTAGCCCACACACTTCCAACCAAAAAGCATGCCCTATATACCTATCAAAGTCATGGTATTACAATAATAACTCCATCTTCCCATAAAATCCAATTTTGGACAATATGGGAACATAGAGTGGGGTGCCCATTTTCGCCACATCTTTCCATGTTTTCTACAGTTTATGGTCAGGTCTAAATGTTTTTGAAGTATACTGATATTTCTATATGAAGATAACTTCAAATGCAAAATATTCTTAAGCTTGAAAACGTGTTTGTTTGAAAAAAATCATCTGAAATGTTAGATTAAAGGGTGCTTGAAATTTCCGGATATTTTGTCAATGGGGGACACATATTCGCCGTTTTTACACATCTATTTAAAACCAAATAACCGCAGCTTTTAACATTTTTTTATCAAATCAATTGCATTATAGATGAATAGCAGACTTTTTAAAGGTGTAAAGAATTCAAAATTAGGGCATTCAGTCAAATATTTACTTAGAAATACTTCTTTGAAATCATATTTTTTATTCAGAAAATTGTCCGAAAATCGTTGTCCGTTTTTCGGTCATTTTCGGTAGGAGCCGCAATTTTGTTTCAGTTTAAAAAAATATCATATTTGTTATAAAAATATAATTTACCAGTACACATCTTCCATTTCAGCCATCCTTTGAAGTTTTTACACCTCAAAATCCTAAAACGGCGAAATTGTGTCCCCGGCGAAAATGAGCACCCCTCTCTACAATATATATGAAGTAGTCAGTTCTAAATGTACTATTCAGACTCAAGTCTCCTTTTAAGATTGAAGTTGAACTTAGAGAGAATAAAATAAAACAGTTTCCATTTCCTGGGACTGTATAACATGTATAAGGTGTAACATAATCAATGAAAAGATTTGTTGATTGTTTGCCAAAGGAAGTACAGAATTAAAAAAATGTGAATTATTTGAATATTTTTTTATGCTTTAAACTTTTGTTAACCCTCTTGCTGCCGAAGGGACAAATATGTCCAGACCGGCAGTGCCGGCGGGACACATACATGTATGTCCAGACCGGCAGTGCCGGAGGGGCACATATGTCCATGGTTAAATTTATGCAAGCTTCTCATCAATGCTGTATCTCTTTCAATAAAAATATCGAAGATAAAACAGTGTTATGTTTTTGTCCAATGGGTCCCAAATGTAACGGTCATTATGTTGTGACGTCATATATCGAATGACGTCGTTGTTTGGCATGTTTCGTCACAGATGTTGAGCTGTCGTATTTTCCGGTGTTATATAAGTAGTCATTCTTCCCCCATGCCAGTTTTTCCCCCGGGGAAAAAACTGGCATGAGCCAATCTTTCCCCCGGGGAAATTTTGGATCGTTGTGATTCTTCCCCTGCGGAAAGTTGACAATACGTATACATATAGAGTGGGGCGCTCATTTTCGCCACATCTTTCCATGTTTTCTACAGTTTATGGTTAGGTCTAAATGTTTTTGAAGTATACTGGTATTTCTATATGAAGATAACTTCAAATGCAAAATATTCTTAAGCTTGAAAACGGGTTTGTTTGAAAATAATCATCTGAAAAGTCAGATTAAAGGGTGTATGAAATTTCCGGATGTTTTGTCAATGGGGGACACATATTCGCCGTTTTTACACATCTTTTTAAAACCAAATAACCGCAGCTTTTAACAATTTTTATCAAATCAATTGCATTATAGATGTATAGCAGACATTTCAAAGGTGTAAAGAATTCAAAATTAGGGCATTTGGTCAAATATTTACTTAGAAATACTTCTTTGAAATCGTGTTTTTTATTCAGGAAATTGTCCGAAAATCGTTGTCCGTTTTTCGGTCATTTTCGGTAGGAGCCGCAATTTTGTCTCAGTTTAAAAAAATATCATATTTGTTATAATAATATAATTTACCAGTACATTTCTTCCATTTCAGCCATCCTTTGAAGTTTTTACACCTCAAAATTCTTAAACGGCGAAATTGTGTCCCCGGCGAAAATGAGCACCCCACTCTAGTAACTTTTCCCCCATGCCAATCTTTCCCCCATCATAGATTTCACTATGTTTATATAGAGTCTGGAAATTAAACCGAACAGTGTTAGAATTAGATTTATTTATAAATATACAAATTTGTTGTTCATTTACATTTACACAAATCTTTCTACAGCCAATGAATCAACTATCCACAAAAGACAAAAAATGACACAAATATTAACAACTATAGGTCACAGTACGGCCTGTCTATGAGTCAACAAGTCTGTCTCTCTATTCAATAGTCTTTATATGTGACCTCTAGTCTTTTTACATTTTTAAATGACTGTCTTTATGTCCACATGCAAGGAAAAAACTACTGACTGGTCAGAAGTGGTTAAAGTACTAGTAATTGTATTTATTTGGTCAATGATACCAAGGGTCCACTAAAGAGAATGGATGTGACCAAAATGTGCTTCGTGTGAATAAATATATATCTTGTTCGACCTGTTAGTCAAATGCGTTTTGTTTAAATATACTTTTTCACTTTTTTGGAAAATGTTGTTTGTGCTGTTTTTAGACCCTTCTACAACGAAATTTGTTTTGACATGCACACGTATAAAAATTGCGGTTTTTATCCAACGCAATCATAGGTTTGAACGTAGTTCTCAATTTAGACTCGTTTATATTTTTTGTTTGGGCATGAATCATATTTTCCCTCCGGTTTATATGATCCGTTCATCCTATATTGTCTCTTAAAATTCAAGAGTCAATCTAAAATTGAGAGTAAATTATATGGCCTTCCAAATACCGTTTCGATCCCTAACATCACTGAAGAGACATATATTGTCGAAATCTAGATCTGGTGTACTAAAGAAATATTGACACCGAATGTTTGTGGCACAACATCGTAGCCACAAGTTAACAATTTTTTTTTTCTGTGACGTATTAAATTTATATTCAGATCCATTTTGTTACATCTTGTGATCAATTTTATTTGGCAATCGTCAATGGCAGTCAGCAGGGTTAAAGAACATCAGTTGTTCGACCTGTTAGTCAAATGCGTTTTGTTTAAATATACTTTTTCACTTTTTTGGAAAATGTTGTTTGTGCTGTTTTTAGACCCTTCTACAACGAAATTTGTTTTGACATGCACACGTATAAAAATTGCGGTTTTTATCCAACGCAATCATAGGTTTGAACGTAGTTCTCAATTTAGACTCGAATATATATATAGATATACGAAAATGTGATATGAGTGACAATGAGACAACTCTCCATCCAAATAACAATTTATAAAAGTAAACCACAATAGGCCTTCAATACGGAGCCCTGGCTCACACCGAACAAAAAGCTATAAAGGGCCCCAAAATTACTAGTGTAAAACCATTCAAACGGGAAAAACAACTGTCTATTAAAGTTATATAAAAAACGAGAAACGAGAAACACGTATTTTTAAAATTACATAAACAAACGACAACTACTGTTCATAAGATTCGTGACTTAGACAGGTGCATACATTTGCAGAGGGCCGTTAAAAGTTTTAATGGTGCCAAACCTTCTCCCTTTTTCTGAAACAATGTTATACATCACAACATAGAAAAACACATATAAATACATATCAAATGTATATTCAAACGATGAAGCTTTGGTAACTATTAAACTGAGAAAAAAGTTACTATCATTTAAAAAATCTTATCATGACGTCGCCGACGTTATATTACAAGGCGGAAAATTTAGCTTATCATGCTACTCACGGGGGAAAATTGGCATGATCCTAGTTTTCCCCTTACAACGCTGAAGGGGAAAAGTTGGATCATGCCAATTTTTCCGGGGGGAAATATTGGATCGATCCAGTTTTCCCCCCCGGAAATTTTGGCATGGGGGAAGAATGGCTATAGGACACCGGCATATGAAATGCAACCTTGAAAAATGGTCGGCAGCAAGAGGGTTAAGTTTTGAATTAGTCTGTGGGCTACCATAAGACACAGAAAGGTAGGAAAGTAGGAAAAAATTGTCAGCTGGCCCTCCTTATAAGAAATGCTGGATTCGTCATTGACTATAGATGATGTTGAATAACCACATTCAGTGTTCCTTGATGTGGGGAATAATGCGGCAGATGAACATAAGTAGTCATGGTCAACCAGTGAGTAACCCCGCATGCCGCATGGCCATTTAAAAAAAATCGAAATGTATTGCCTGCAAAGGTTTTTTCTGTGTTCCTATGGCTGGACGGAACTTTTACGCTAAATATGTTATCGTTAACTTTGATTTTGTGACTTTTAAATGAAGTACCTGTAATTATTTAGGTAATTTGTTTTGAACTCACTGATAATGGAATGTTGAAGCAGACGAAACATGGCGTCATGGCGTCGGATATTGTTGTCATAACTTCGGTAATTTCCGTGGTACAATAAAATTTAAATAAGCTACACAAGTAGCCAACCTTTCTGAATTCTTGTTTTTGCAAACAAATAAAAATTCATGTCGTATTTAACATCGAATTTGTTCCGTTCTGCCTGTTTTTACAAGATCGCGATTAAACGAGAGTTTTGGCAGCCATTAATAAAAAATAATCGTACGAGATTTAACGAGAGTGACGAAACTTTTCAGATGGGTCGTCTAGCAAGAGTTATCGTTCTTTGTCCCAAAACGATGCTTCTACCATAAGTGCCAGCATAGCTGGCATAATATGAGGAAGGCGCTACCTTAAATGCCAGCTTTATAATGTCCTAGATATTGATTGGTTGTTGGTGGTTTAACGTTCAGTGGCAAATATTTCATGCATGTTCAGAACGAATGTCCAAGGCTACAATAACGTTTTGTTTATATCTAAAATAAAATTATAAGTTCAGATGGAAAATGCTATTTTTCTTGAAAAAAATATTCTGATTCCCAAATTGATGAATAAAAAAGCATAGGACAAACAAATTTTTGAATCCAGATCTTTGCCAAAAATGATTTTATCTTTCAGATATGCAAATTAAATTTAACTTTTATATATCTAAAAACATAAAAACTTCCCAAACCGCACATGTCAGTCTGTACACAGTATTTTTAAGGTGATAATAAGACTGTATTTGCCAATTTGTTATGATAAACCTTAATACTAGTGTTAAATTTTGACTAAATAATTTTAAATGATAGCGCTGAAGGGCTTCGGTAAAAAAAAATCTGACTCGAATAAAAACATTTGTATTTCTGATCATCTTCAGTTTGTGAGTTCTACATCAATATCTGACATGTACTATTTAATTCAGAGTCAGTTTTATGTCATTTCTTGCATATATTTTTTTTGTTACATGTACATAATGTAGCTTACTTTTCAAGTTCTTATATGATAGCAAAAAAAAATTGAGAATGAAAATGGGAAATACAAGTATGTTAAAAAAAACACATTTGGTTTCAGACAATAACTTGAGTTAAGTAAATGGAATTCCATGAAATTTTACCAGGAGGTTCATACACAAAACTCAAAAGGAAGATAAAAATTGATTTTGGGGTTATAGTACATTATTGGAGGTATTTTTATTTTTATATTTTGGGGTTTTCTTCCAAAAATTACCTTATTTACATCAATTATACTCATCTAGTACAGATTTGGCAGGAGATGCACTCAAAATATGGTGTTTTAAACATTTTATCTGTAGTCTGTGCATTTTTCCTATGATGTACATGTACTTCTTGATAATGTTGATGTGAGTATCATGATAAAGAAAATATATTTGGTAACCGTAAGTAAATATTCACAATTGACATGCACCAGAGCGAGAAAAGGATCATCTTTCCCTTTAATTCCAAAAATTGAACATGATTTTTTTTCTCTCACAGAAACACATGAGTTATTTGGTAAATAAAACATTTGACCAGACACAAGTTGGTTCCTTTTTCCTTTTTCCTTTTTCGATATTCAAATTTTGAAAAATATTACAAGTCCAAACTAAATTTTTTTTTACTTCAAAACTTGTTTTCCTCAAAAAAAATTTTTCCTCAAAATTTTTTTTCCTCAAAATTTTTTTCCTCAAATTTTTTTTTTTCTCAAATTTTTTTTTTCCTCAAATTTTTTTTTCCTCAATTTTTTTTTCCTCAAAATTTTTTTTTTCTCAAAATTTTTTTCCTCAAAATTTTTTTTTTCTCAAAATTTTTTTCCTCAAATTTTTTTTTCCTCAAATTTTTCAATGAAAATTGAATAAGGAAAAAGAAATCAAATAAGGAAACAGAAACCGAATAAGGAAATAGAAATGAAAAAGGAAATGAATATTGAAAAAGGAAAAAGAAACGGAATAAGGAAATGAAAATCGAATAAGGAACTAGAAACCGAAACCGAACAAGGAAATAGAATCCGATTCAGGGAATAGAAACCGAAAAAGGAAATGAATATGAAAAAGGAAATAAAAATCGAATAAGGAAAAAGAAATTGAATAAGGAAACGAAAAAAAATGAGGAAAAAAAAAAAATTGAGAAAAAAAATTTGAGGAAAAAAAATTTTGAGGAAAAAAAATTTGAGGAAAAAAAAATTTGAGGAAAAAAAAAATTTGAGAAAAAAAAAATTTTGAGGAAAAAAAAAATTGAGGAAAAAAAAATTTTGAGGAAAAAAAAATTTGAGGAAAAAAAAATTTTGAGGAAAAAAAGTTTTGAGGAAAAAAATTTTGAGGAAAAAAAGTTTTGAAGCAAAAAAAAATTTAGTGTGGACTTGTAATATTTTTCAAAATTTGAATATCGAAAAAGGAAAAAGGAAAAAGGAACCAACTTGTGTCTGGTAACATTTGTCAATGTTTGAAACTTTCAGTAATAAAAATTCAGTTAAGCTTGTTTGAATGTTTCACTGATTGTGTGAAATTTTTAACAGCAATGTACAAAACACTTGAATAAATTTCATTATCTGCAGAATTATTGATAACTTTCCTCACAATAAATTCACAAGGACATAGAACTAACACATTGTCTATGCTATTCTGATCTGAGTTTTATACATACATATACTGGCATGGCTGTGCTGTTTCAAGTTGTCTTCTTTTTCTGTTTCCTAAGAAGTATTTGTTTAACCTGTTCAGTCACTATAAAGTGTTACAATTCTTATTTAGACGCAACACATAAATAGTGACCAAAAAGGTTCTGCTTTCACACGAGAGGAGCTAGAAAAAAATTAAATGTACACATTTTCAATAGTTAGTAGGACTTACTATCATATGGAATTAAGGAGATATGTACATGTAGTTCGAGACTTCTGCTGAATAGAAATATGTGGGTCTACCTGTGCCTGTTTTCAAATTAGTCCATATTGATCTAAAGGATCTAAAATTAAAATATGTTTGATTTCAACTGACATAAAAAAAAAAATGGTGTTATTTATATGCTCAATATACATCTGCAGTCGTATCAGGCTGTGCATGGCAAAGCATTTTATTGCCTTTAGGTTTGCACTTTTTTTTTTGGTCATGAAAATAAATTTGCTAACATGAGAATACCCTAATTTTATCTAAATTGTCAGTTTTTTTTAACAAACTTTTTTTATGTACCAGACAAAAGTTTATTCTGTGCTTATTTTGTAGACTTCCCTTGTTTACAATAGAGTTATACCAATTTAATTTTGAGTCCATGTACAGTCATTGAAAAATTAGTTTGAAATAACATCCAAACAATCCATGATCCTGTAATGAGACAGGAACCCAAATTCCATACATCTTTACATTATGGTTAATTTCAAATCCTTAAAACTGGGATATAAAAAGAGATTTTGTTTTATTTCATGCTGTAACTATTATTTTTGGAAAAAAAGGATGTTCATGGTAACACATTCAATTTGCTCATTTTATTGGAACCCAATTGAACCAGTTTCCATAGATTCACCTGGTAGTTACATGTCCATTTAAATTTTTTGCAGTTCTTTTGTCCCATTGAACAAATACAACAGGTATTGTTCTCTGTATAGTTTATAGTCACTCAGACCTTTAAATTTCTTCTAAGAGAAATCTATCACTTATTAATTAATGTACCAGAGTAAAAAGATGATATAATAAGATAATTTCACATGGTGAAACAAAACTTGTAAGTTTTTTGCAGGTATTTTTTGTTGAATAGGTGCAATTTGGTTACTGAGTACAATTTTTGTACTGTGATGTTATATCATAAGTGTGTATTGCTAAATAGGTTGAAATGTGAACCTGATAGTGATATAGTCATAAAGTACTTGGTAGAGTGAAAATGTTTTGATCAGGGATAAACTGATGCATAAAATATGCAGGCGACTGCTGCAGCTTGAATTTTAAAGGATGTAGCCCACATTCTTCCAAGTAACATGCCCTATATACACATCATGGTTTATTCTCATGGGTTATCATAATAACTCCATCTTCCCATAAAATCCAATTTTGGACAATATTGAAGCATACAATATATACAGTAGTCAGTTCTAAATGTACCTCTCCTTTTATGATTAAACTTAGAGAGAGAAAACAAAACAGTTTCCATTTCCTGGGACTGTATAAGGTTTGACATAATCAATGAAAAGATGTCTTGAGAGTTTGCCATTTAGAAAGTACAGAATAAGAAGATTGTGAATTATTTGAATGTTTTAACTTTTGTTAAGTTTTGAATTAGTCTGTGGACTACCAAAGGATCCAGAGGGAGACCCTTTTCTTTAGGGAAAAAATGATGATTATATAGGGAATAACTGAAGCATGACTGGAGCGCACCGTCAGACCCCCCCCCCCCCCCCCCCACACTTTTTATGAAAAATGCTGGATTCGCCATTGACTATAGTCGCAATCAGCTGAAATTCGTAGCGGTTATCGGTAAAAATAATCTTAACTATCAACCGCGTTCTCTCAACATTTAGTTTTTCTCATTCCAGTCATAAATCGCGAAAAGAAAAACTACTGACTACTGACCTACCTTTTAAGTGATCGCACTGTAATAATCATGACCTTCACATTTTCCAGAATGTTTTCCATTGTAATTCCGCCATCTTCGTTTCTATGAGGATCATTTGTTTACATGTGAAATTCATCATTTACGCAGTTTCCTGAAATGTTCTTTTCATTGATGTGATACGGTTTCCCGCGCTTTATGCAAATGTTATGAAATTGAACTCCAGGGGAACACTTCCGGAAAAAACAATGGCGGATTCCACCATTCAAAATAGCTTGGAAAATGTGAAGGTCAGGATTGTCACAGTGCAATCACTTAAAAGGTAGGTCAGTAGTGGTTTTTCTTTTTGCGATTTATGAATGGAATGTGAAAAAACTATATCTCGAGTGAACGTGGTTGATAGTTTAGATTATTTTAATTGATAACCGCTACGAATTTCAGCTGACGGCGACTATACATGAATAACCGTGATCACATTCAACTGTATAATTATCACTGTTCCTTGGTGTGGGGAATAATGATATGTGGCAGATGAACATAAGGAGTCATGGTCAACCAGTGCACCGGAGTTTACCCCGCATGCCCGACATGGTCAATTTGTAAAAAGAAATGCGAAATATATTGCTTGCAGAGTTTTTTTTCTGTGTTCCCATGGCTGGACGGAACTTTAACGCTAAATATGTTTTCGTTAACTATGATTTTGTGACTTTTGAATGAAGTACCTGTGATTATTTAGGACAGTTAATTTGCTTTGACCTCACTGATAATGGAATGTTGAAGCAGACGAAACATGGCGTCGGATGTTGTTGTCATTACTTCGGTAATTTCCGTGGTACAATAAAATTTAAATAAGCTACACAAGTAGCCAACATTTCTGAATTCTTGTTTTTGCAAACAAATAAAAATTCATGTCGTATTTAACATCGAATTTGTTCCGTTCTGCCTGTTTTTACAAGATCGCGATTAAACGAGAATTTTGGCAGCCATTAATAAAAAATAATCGTACGAGATTTAACGAGAGTGACGAAACTTTTCAGTTGGGTCGTCTAGCAAGAGTTATCGTTCTTTGTCCCAAAACGATGCTTCTACCATAAGTGCCAGCTAAAGCTGGCATATAATATATATAGATTCTACCACTTCATTGAGTGTAATACGATATTTATCTACTCGAGACAGTTAAATTTTCAAATTTAAAACGCAAGGCTTGCCCGAGTATTTTAAATATTTAAAATTTTAATGTCGAGAGTGGATAAATATCGTATTACACGAGATTTGGTGGTGGAATCTGTTTCTCTAATGATTTTCTAACATTATGCAGGCACACTTATTCCTTCTTATCAAATGATCTGCAAAAAGATGTGTTCTTTCTATGTGGCGTCATCAGGCATGGTCGCCTTTTTTCATGCCGTCACAATAGGAAATTCAGAGGAAAGCAAGAACAATCGACGTCATAATCGGATTTTAACCAATGAATTACTGATATCAAACGAACCACATATTGATTAAATTTTTTTTATACAATGGGTGCAGAAAGGGATAAATTGACGAAGAATTAGAGAAATAAGATATATCTTAAATAATCTTTTTTTTTTGAAATCTTATATAAACATAAATAGATATCTTATATAATAAAGAAGATATCTAATATCGATTATAAGATATCTTATATAGTATATAAGATATCTTATAAATATACTTTATATAAGATATCTTTTATATAGTTTATACGATATCTTATACAATTTATAAGATATCTGATAAAGAAAACTATATGAGATATCTTATAAACTATAAAAGATATCTCATAAATTTTATAACATATGCATGTAAGATATCTTATAAACTTTATAAGATATCTTACAAACTATATATGATATATAATGAACTATTATATAAGATATCTTATAAAGTTTATGAGATATGTTGAAGTTAGATTAAATAACAAAACGGCTTGCCATATGAACCACTGAAAAAAATCATCCATTCGGTATTTTTTCAACAGATCATCTTTATAAGCTTACCTTGATTCAAATGGATTTCAAATTGAACTGGCCAATTGTCGAATTCAGAAAAGCAATTACAAAAGGTTATATACTTATATTTAAAGCAATTGCACCAGGCACCAGTGAACTTTAAAATTATTTGGATCATTTTTATATCTTTTGAAACAGTTCCATAATGATGACATCGTATTTCAGGGGGGGAGGGGGCTCATTTCATGAATTTCTTTTACAAAACAGGATTTAAGCAAGTTACATAAACGGCTCTGATGATTTATCAAAATTTGAATTTTTTCTTTGCCGAGCTCTGCTTTGACACCAATTTTGACAAAAAGCATGTTTTTGATCAACCTGCTAAGCGATCTACTTTTGCGAATTCAAATACTCCCATAAAATTTTATTCAATTGAATATGGTTGCTAAAATTGTTTACCTCACGTTGACATAATTAAATCGTTGTTAATAAAATACGATCGTAGTCAGCATTCTTATCCGGATTTGACAACGTTTTGACGAAAATTATAGTTGCGGTAATAGGTGACTGAAACTTTTTCGGAAATACCGATTTTTATTTTATTTCCCTGAATTGGGAATTTATATTCACTAACATTTTTTTGGGGCCGCTGGCAGAAGCGGCCCTAAACTATATAGTGGAATCATCCCTGCTTTATTCTACATTGGCTAGAGGTATAGGTGGAGAGTTGGGATCTGACGAAACATGTTTAACCCCACCGCATGTTTGCGCCTGTCCCAAGTCAGGAACCTCTGGCCTTTGTTAGTCTTGTATATTTTTTTTTAATTTAATCTCATTTATATGTTTTGGAGTTTAGTGTGACGCTCATTTTCACTGAACTAGCACACAATTTTATATAGCGGTCAGTCAGCTAATACCACCACCGAGTGCGGGATTTTCTTGCTGCGTTGGAGACCCATTGGTGGCCTTCGGATGTTGTCTGCTCCTTGGTCGAGTTGTTGCCTCTTTGACATATTCCCCGTTTTTATTCTCAATTTTATTGGAATGTTGAGCTCTACCTAATATCCATTCACGTAAAAACAGTCAAATGACTTCTTACAGGAGTTAGCTACCTTATATGACGAATTTTCTCGAGCAAAAATTAGCAAGACAAGATCTATTGATTTTCATAGTTCTTTATTTCTCCCCTTAAATTCCGTCTATAGTAAAGTTTCTTTCCGTTTCCGTTCCGTTTTCCGTTTCCGCCGTTTAGTAACACCACATTTAGACTACTTCACACTTACAGACTGTATAGCTAGTGCCAAACATATCGCGAGTTACTAATGACGTCACAACTATGCAAATATAAAGACTATCAAAATACTCGTGTGATATACAAATAGCATCATTTAGTCTACTTTATATCGCGGGTTATAAATGACGTCACAGCCGTGCAATATTAACGATTATTTCTAGTGCCAGTGGGATATAAATGACATCAATATTAGTAATGTAAAGTTACGTATTTCAAACAAATTAAATGAATTAAATTGCAAAAAAAAATCATGAGAATCAAAATTTTAGTTTTGCCACCATGAATTTTGAATATTTTCTATATCAGTCATACAGGGTTTCTCGATATAATGTCATTTTTATAATTTTGAAATATGTTGAAGGCCTTGGTGACTTATATAAAATAAAACACAAAATAAAACATAGGTCACCGTGTTTGTTTTCGAGAAAATTGAGGCTGAAAATTGGGGAGTTGTGCAATTTTGTAAAAAAAATAGGCAATGTTATAAAATTTTTGGAGCAGATATTCTTCGTCGTAAATTATTAAGATCGGACTCAATCTGAAGCTGTGATAAGTGACAATACGGAAAAAAACAAATCACTACACGATTAACTATACAATTATTCAAGCCTTGCTTGATATTACCATGGAAGTATTATATTGTCAATATAATACTTCCATGATATTACGGACCAGATGCTCAAAGTGGTAATTTTTAAACCTAAAAAAATGGGGAAAAAAGTGTTTCTGAAAATGTTCTTTTTGTCATTTTTCTGTATAAACTGCATTTTACCATTTTTCTCCAAATCTCAAATAAAAAATATAGGTCACCGTGCTGGATTCCATGATAAACGCGATTTATCTTTAAAAATGCGTCCCCCCTTTGTAACCTCAACGTTAGCGCTAAAGTGCACGACGTCGCTGGCAGACAATTTCGACGTTATCTCTGCAAATTACAGGCGACATTTTTCAGATGTATAAATATTGCTTGTAAAGTATTGCATGTATCTATAAATTGGTAATATTATTACGGAAATAAAATCATGTGAATAACAAATATACCTCTCTCTGTTTGTGGTCCGAGTGAGAAACATCTCAACAAAAGTTATTACGAACTGTTGATAATTTTTACGGCTTTTAAAATTAAAGACTCGGCAATTAAGAACTTGGCATACAGGTACATTTACTGTACACACTCGTATATTATTTCATACCGTATGTTGACCTCTAGATTTATTTTGTTTTGTTTGGTGGGCTGCTGTTTCATTACAAATACAACTTAAAATCCTTTTATTCACGTTTTAATCAGTGAGACATCCGGTTTTTTTGATACGAATTAAAAGTTAACGTCGACAGTAAATCAAATTTAACGCGCATTGCAATTCGAATTAGAATTTACGTTAGGATGTAACACATTTCAAATGCGAATTAAACTAATTCGAATTAGTTAATGCGACTCGAATTCGAATTACGTGTGAACTCAGAATTATCCTGCAAACGGAACTTTTTGTACATAAATTGCAGCACATAAATTAGGACGTTACTTTTCTCGTTTTGATTGTTTTACATTGCCATTCGTGACCTTTTAAAGCTGACTATGCGGTATGGGCTTTGCTCATTGTTGAAGACCGTACGGTAACCTTTAATAGTTGTTAATTTCTGTGGCACGTGTGTCTCTTGTGGAGAGTTGTCTCATTGGCAATTATACCACATCTTCTGTTTTATGTGGTCAGAAAACAAATGCAAAATCTTGAACAGGAGAATCTTCAATTTTCTAAAAGAGCTTTTATCCAGATAGAGATACTATAATTTAGAAATTTTTAATTTGGCAAAAACGATTGAATTAATAGCGAGAGGACTGGATATATTATGATGATATATGATTAGTTGCGATTAAAATCCTTCTTTCGTAGCGTAATTTTATTGATAAATAACTATATATTTTTTTCACCGAACCACGTACATAAAATATCGCAGGTCCATTCCTCTGTCTGTCCTTCCGATCCTTCTGGTTAAATACATTTTTCAAGTGTACAATTCTTGCCAACTTTCTATAAAACTGATATCGTATGGACACGTTCGAAAATCAGTGCATATCAACTATTCTTTAAAAAGAGTTATGCCATTTAGAAATATTAATTATATTGGAAATTGCATTGTCTTTGCTGTCATTCCGTCATTTTTCTAATATATTTTTTAAAAATATAAAGAACAAAATAAACAGCTGCGCTTCGAGCGCATGATACGTCCGTCGTCTTATGAAAAAACATAATAGATATAGACAGATGTGGTGTGAGTGCCAATAAGACAACTCTCCATCCAAATAACTATTTATAAAAATAAACCATTATAGGTCATATTTATAAATCACAACATGTTTTATATGATCCCCAAATTGAAGCTCAATCAAAATTCAAGAACTCAAAATGAATTAAAGAATCATCACGAAAATGTATTCAGATCTTAAGAATAATTTAAATCAATGAAGTTTTATGCAATAATTATAAATAGTTTCTTCTATACGGCGCGACATGTGAAAACCCCCTCTTTTTGTCATAAACTCAATAACTCTAAAATCAAATTTTGAATCATCCTCAAAAAGTATATACAGATCTTCAGATTAATATAACTGTCTAGGAAGTGTAAAGTTTTAAGCAATAGTCATAAATCGTTTTTGAGATACAGCGTGAACTATGAAAAAAAAAGGTTTAAGTTGCAAAGTACTGTAACTCAAAAACTTCACCAAAAAATAAACAGATCGTTTGACCATCATGACTGAAAAAAACAACCATGTTGATTGTTCAGTTTAATGAAATTTTGATAATATGCTGTACCATGTTTACGACGGACAGACGGAATCGGGCATTTGTATACCATAATACGTCCCGCCAACATTTTTACGGGTGTCTAAAAATATTGTTGGCTATTGCCTTTTGCTAGATAAAATACGTGCAACGTGGAGGAAATAGGAACTTTGTTCTTTTATAAAAGCAGTATCATTGTTTATATTAGCAGCATACAATTATTTTTTTAGCATAAATAAATTGAATAAATTGTTCAGTAAGGAAATTTACTTCTTCGTGTACCTACTTTTTCGGTGATAGTTTTACAATATCATTGGTTTTC
Organism: Mytilus galloprovincialis; assembly: GCA_037788925.1. Classification (NCBI taxonomy): domain Eukaryota; kingdom Metazoa; phylum Mollusca; class Bivalvia; order Mytilida; family Mytilidae; genus Mytilus; species Mytilus galloprovincialis. The sequence goes on along the minus strand of CM075339.1, from coordinate 76,269,054 downwards.
TGTGCTGTAATAAAATGTCAGAAAATTGGATCCGGGCCAAATTATGAATGATAATAAAAATGATAATTGACATGCATGATAATAGTAACACCAAAAGGGTCAGTCGTCTTGAGATTGCTCACTATACACTTGATATTTTGTTGAAGATCTCAAAGAAACAGTAATGTGTTTTATTTCTTATGATGTTATTCGACTGGTATCCTGTTAGAATCAAATGCACTAATATTAATGGCGTAGAAGTTAGCATGCGGGAGACACAGAAATTCCACATTACGTTTCTTATTACGGAAAATTACACGCATTACGTCCCGCACAAATTAAGTGACTTTTTGTGGGAATTCAAACGCTTAACGTCGCGCCAAGAGTTAACTCCCTTGAAACTGTATCGGATGCCCTAAATTGGTATAATTTGTCATTTAAATGCAATATTTTTTTATTTAAATGATATGTTTTTTTTATTTAAATGCAATAAGTTTTACTCAATTGGTGTAATTTTGCATTAAAGAAATATTTATTATTCAAATGGTATAATTTGTCATTCAATTACAATATTTTTATTCAATTGGTATACTTGTCATTTAAATGCAATGTCCTTTATTCAATTGGTATAGTATTTTTTTATATTTATATGCAATAATTGCATTATGGGAACTTGAATTCTTTGACGTCAAAAGGTCAAATTTGCAACTACGCTTGTGATTGGTCGGTAATATATAATATTGTTTGGATTTCTCCCCTTTTTTTCTAAACATGAGTGACCAAGAATTAAAATAACGCGTCGGAATATCGTCCCTCTAACTAAATTTTACGTCCGTGAGAGTTCGTGCACTGGCTGTTAATGCCAATAATGGCCAGGTCGAGAAAAAAATGCGAGTGACAAGTAATAATAATTAATTTGACACACTGGCAACCTGTTCATGGATAGAAACGGATGCCTGCGTGCATGGCAAAAACGACTCCATTGAAAATCCTTTCTGAAAAAAACTCCCCTACAGTCTACACATTGAAATAAAAAAAAAATACACAGCTAGCCCCCCCCCCCCCCCCCCCTTTTCCCCTTTAAGTCCAGATACATGACGTTCTCTGATGCTATATCATTTTTTTTCTTTTCTTGATCCTCAGAGACGTTGCAGGAAGGCAACTGTGACATAAAAAAGAATGAATAGCCTTTCAGGACGTTATAATTAATTGGACTAAGCCCCCTCTTTTTTGCTACATGTAGAAACAAAATCCCCTAATTACGACAGCAGAACCGAAGACCCTCAAGAACAGACCTGAGCTGTGATACTCCGGAACTAATTCGTTAATAAAGACAATTCGCGATAAATTGGAACCTGTTACTAACCCATGTTACAACAATAGTCCTATAACAAAGGACGTACACTGTATAAGGCGTGAACTTCATATTTTGGACTATCTATAATATGTGCTCTCATGTCGTATGCCGCAAATCATTTTATATTTAGGATTCGTTGCTGAGCTTTTTTTACCGTTCCCATCTCCGAATCCCTTAAATAGATTTTTTTTTCAAGCCCCACAATAATTACTATATGTCTTTGCATATATAAGTATGCACGGCATATTTCAAAACATATTTTTTCTTCAGGACTTAAAAATGATTTACTTTTCAATACTGCATTGGGAAAGGGCGGTATACAAGTTTATTTTGTGACACAGTATATAATATAATTAGGATTGTACGTTTAGCTATTATCTAGACCCGTACAAAATGTATATATTAATAAGATACACTAAACAGGGGCGGATCCAGAACCTCGGTGCCTAGTGTGTGTGGGGGGGGGGGGTCAGATTTAGATATTTGTATAGAAATGTATATATGCGAGTATTGGCAGTAATGGTTATGGTGTGTGTGTGAGGGGAGGGGGAGGGGGTTCTGACAGATCAAAAAACGTTACTATAATTCTATATCTTTTTACCATTTCACTCTATTCTTTATCCTTTGACCTCTATTATATTTGTCCTAAACATGCGTGAAATATTTTTAAAACAAGAAACATGTTCAAATTTTATTAATTTACTGATTGCTTGAACTTATAGATAGATGTCACTATATAATCATCATTAAAATGCTATTGTATTTTTATAAGACCTACTTTATTACATGATCTGGGACTAATGAAATCTATCTATAAGTTCAAGCAATCGGTAAATTAATATAATATACGAACATGTTTCTTGTTTTTTATATATATATATACTTTTTCACTTTTTTGGTCTTTTGGAAAATGTTGTTTGTGCTGTATTTAGACCCTTCTACAACGAAATTTGTTTTACATGCACACGTATAAAAATTGCGGTTTTTATCCAACTGTATCTGTATCTGTATCAATATAAATTCTGCCAATGTAGGCACACCTCCAATGGAGTTGAATATGTAATCCTCCACCACACAATGTTATAATACACAATGAATGTCAAATCCAATTACGAATACACAGTAAAAATATCGGTAAAAAGTGACTTTACTATAATGCCACCGTTATGTACATTTAATATATAATTTGACAAATAAAAAGATAAAAATTTATCTTAATTTTGATCTGTATGCACCCATATATAATAACCAAAATTTATTACGGTTTATTTAACTGTCTATTTGATTTGATTGCAACTGAATGATACCTGTGGAGATTCCCACCCTGATCATCAGCATAATGTCACATGTTATCTAATATACACTCCTAACAAAAGATTGTTTTTCTTTTCACATTTTTGTTGTTTAATTAGCAGATCATATCGCTTCATATGCAGGTTATAAATAAGCTGTCTACACACTCTTTCTAGTTGTCCAGCAACATTTTGAACAATTTCATTGTTACATTTATTCACAGTATAGTAGAAGGGATTAACTATAAGTTGAATTAAGTCTACTTCCTCTACAAAGTAAGATTTTGCTAAAAGTTCACTTCCCATATCAATTATAATATCCACCGATCTTTTCCTGGCTATTTCAAGTGACTCACATGTCAAAAGAAAATGTGACAAAGTTTCAGGACTCTTATTACAAAGTTTACATGTTGGATTGACTTTGTTTTTATTGAATGATGCTCGATTTGATTGAAATATATAAGTTCCTGTAGCAATTTTAGTTCTTGAAGGAATCCTTACAATATCTCTATTATTTGCTGTTTTTGTAGTAATCAGTGGGTGTATTTTCCCGATAGTAATATATTGACAGTTCATATATTGAAGAGTTGAGAACATCTTAGAGTCGTCAAGAATTTTATTAGTCCACTAGCTTTGCACTTTATTGTCTATAAATGATTTCCATTTTGATTTTGTAAGTGGATTGTCCAGATATTTCTCTATATTTTCTATATTATATAACAAGCAGATTTTTTTTGTATCAATGAACCAGCTGTTACTATTAAAGGATTTCAATTTAAGTTGTCTTTCTGCTATTCGCCACTCATTTGAAGTTTTTTCTGATCTAGAGATGGTTCCAAATAAAGTCAAAATTTTTAGGTGCAACTCAGCTTCAATTGGTATCATGCCAGAGAGTATATAAATGGCCGGGTCTGCTGTATTTGTAGATAATGATAATAGTTGTTTTAATAATTTCTTGTGGTATAGATTTAAAATAGTTAGCGATTTTCATTTTGGGATCAAAATTTCTAGTCCATAAGTTAAAATTGGTAGTACATAAGTTTTAACTAGTGTGAGTATTGTTTCTGGGTCTAATCCATTGGTCCCATGTAGACCTGATCCCATTAAACTATATAAAGTGCGCCTTGCTTTTTTGATGTTTTCCTCAACTGTTAAAAGGACTGAGTTTTTTTCTGATTTATGTATTCCGATATGTTTTGCAGTTTTAACTACTGGCATTGGTTTATCGTCCATATTCCAGAATCCTTCTTCAGTTTCTATTGTTTTTGTGGTTGTTCTTACTGGCAGTATGACGCTCTTCGTTGGTTGTAAGAGATATCCTTCTCTTCTACTGAAATCAACTGCAATATCGACCAAAGACTGTATCTCAAGAGGATTAGTTGCTATAATAGCGACATCATCAGCGCAGGTAGGTGCACAGCAGTTTATGTTACCAATTTTTCCGCCTAGTCCTGTTTCACACAGAAGGTTCAATAAAGGGTTAACATATACTTTATATAAGTCAGCAGATATAGCTCCACCTTGACGTACTCCTTGTTCTACTAGAAAAGGTTCTGAAAGATGACCATTCCATTTAATGCATGTAGCAGCATTATGGTATAGATTTTGTATCATTAGTAGATATTGGTCGGATATTCCAATTTGGTATAGTCTTCTAATGAGATTTGCATGTACCACAACATCAAAGGCTGATTTCCCATCAAGCATAGCTAAATAAGTTGGTCTTTTTAGGTCTTTATTTTCTCTCTCAAATTCCTCTATGATGAGTTCACACATTAATGGGGTGGTATCCTCTGTGAATCCACTTTGTAATGGGTTTTGAGATTCTATAATTTTTACATTTTCTCTCAATTTCAGAATCTTTTCTATTATTTTCGATAAGGTTGGAGTGACAGTTATTCCACGATAGTTAATAGCATCCTTAATATTTCCTTTGTTTTTGAATATTGGAAATAATGTGCCTATTTTTAGTAGGTCTGGAACATAGCAGTATTTAAAGGACATATTTATGAGTTCACATATATAAGCTCTCAGATCTTCACCACCATATATAATGTTTTCTGCTGTGATCCCATAAATATCTGCTGCTTTATTTTTGTTCAAGCTTGATATTGCTTTTTCTACTTCTATATTAGTCACTTGCATATGAATATATCTTTCTTGGCAAATATCAGATATAACTTTAACTTCTTTTTCGACATTTTCTAAGTGTTTATGATCAAACTTTGTATTGACAGACTTTTTAGCTAGTTCTTCAAAATGTATGTGCCAGCCGTTAATTATTTGATTGTCGCTGTTATAAATTTGACCATCAACATTGAGCTCATCTATATGTTTGGACATTTTTCCTCTTTGATTTCTGATCATTCTAAAAAATGTTTTGGTATCGGAAACTTTAGATTCAATTAGTTTTTGCCTCTCGTTTATTCTTCGAAGTGCTATTTCTAAACGACATTGCTTCCTCAGTTCGTAAGTTGTTAGTTTCTTTTGCTGCAGATAGTAGTTGTGCTGATCATTAATACTTCCGTTATTTTTCCAGTTATAGAATGCAATTTTCTTGTTACTGATAGCTTTGCGGATTTCCTCATTCATCACTTGTAATTTTGGATTCTTTTTTCCTTTATTTGATTTAGGAGCAAAAACTTTTGAAGCTTTACTTATGATGTTATTTAAAGTGCTAAATCCACTCTCAATGTCTTCACGGTTTTGTATTTTGCTTCTTTTTGAGCCAATTTCTGTCGAGATGAGACTTGCATATTTTCCTGTATCAATTTTGTCCCATTTAATTCTTTTGTTAAATGTTTTTGTTGAAATTTTCGATTTTCCCGAAGTATTGAGCTTTTTCTGATGATGTAAAACAGACAATAATATAGGGTAATGGTCCGAGACATTTGAAGTTACATTTAGTTTCTTTATATCTATAATGTTCTCTGAATATTTGTTTTGATAAAGAATAAAGTCAATGGCCGTAGAATCTTTTCCATTTGAATGTACAAAGGTAAGTCCAGTTTCTTTTGAAGATAGCTCATGATCTTGCATAAAGTCGTTGATACACTTTAAGTGAAGCACCATTAATTATGTCTTCATTAAAATCTCCTCCTATAATTATCTGATGAGTATTTGAGTATGTACATACAATTTCATTCAGTTGGTCTATACATTCTAGTAACTCTTGTGTACTATTAGTGGGTCCTTTGCATGGTAGATATAGAGATATAATGATGATGTTGGGATCACCTTCTATTTCAATGCATTGGATTCTACTATTTCCTGCTTTCACAGTTGATATAAGGTGGTCTAGTTCTTTTCGCCATAATATTGCCACTCCGCCATATCCTCTCGGCATTTGAATTGGCGGCAAAGGGTCATCAGTGTCCACCGATTTTCCAATTCCTATATATTTAGAGTGAATTTCATTCAACATGTTTAGTTGACAGTCAAACAACCAATGTTCCTGTAGTAAATAAATATCAACATCTTCCTTCATCTCCATGAAGAATGGTCCACAAGTTAAAATATTTTTACAATTAAAACTCAGAATGTTCATATTTTTCTGCTCACAATCATTAAAATCTAAAACATTATTTGTACAGTTACTATTTACATTTGTAAGCACATTGGCATCTAGTGCGGTGTCTGGTTGAGGCTTGGGTGGTATAAAAAATTATCTGTGTGTCTTGTAGGTTGGTAGTATAATGCTTGTCCTTCATGAATGTGTCTATACCGATTGTCTGATGTTGGCTGATGGTTATGCTTCAATTGATATATATCTTGATCATTTATTCTTGAATGTTGTGTTGTTTTGTTTTGAACAGAAATGTGGTTTTGGACATAATCTTGGTTCGTCCAATTTGGAACAACTTCTGTTAGGTTATCCTTGCAGATGTTTCGAGACTCTAGTTCTGCTTGATTTTGGTAATGACTTGGTATTCTTTGATCATAATTCTGATAGTTCCTGTCTTCATTTTCTGAGCGGTAATATTATTGATTGGGTTCACTATATCGTGCTCCATACCTACTATACTGACTAGTTGCTGATGGTTCATCATAGTTTTGACTATAGCTACTTTGTATGAAATGTTGTTGTTGGTTTGAAGGATACGTTTGCTGGTAATCATATGTTTGATTTTGTCTATTGAAAGAATCATTGTTAGTAGTTTTATTTTCATTTTGAAGTTTATTTATTTCATCATCAACTTTACTAAGTACATATTTTGTTACTTTTTCTCGTATACCAGTTACAAGGTCATCAGTAGTCTTGCTAGCAGAGCTTTGGTGTTCAGGAAGATGTTGATTTGGCTTGTTCTGTAGAGACTCAATTTTGGTGTACAGAGTTTTAATTGTATTTTCCAGTTCTAGATTTCGAAATTCGGATTTATGTAGTCTATCTAAGATGTTTGTTTTTTCCTTCATATTTTCATTTATCATGGCTTCTTTCATTTTAATTTGTTCTTCTCTTTTTTTCAACTTTTGTTCTAATTGTTTCAACTCCTTCATACGAATTTTGTGATTTTCATCTAGCTTGTTTCTATCAGATATAACAGTATATGTTGAATCATCAGTAATCAGATTTGTAGATTCAGTTTGAGTTGGTTGGCGTATTTCAGCTCTTTGACCAATACCGACAGTAGGTCTAGATTCAGGTTGTATATTTTTTGGAGTTGTTTCAGAAGATATGTTTATCTGTTCTGATTCACTTAAACTAGTTGTCTCATTCTCTATTTCTATAGATTTTGGGATTGTTCGATGTGATTGTTGTTGGGTTTTGTCACTGAGATCTCTCTGTTCGGATAACCCTATGCATGAATAGCATTTTTGAGTGTCGTTATCTAGACAATTGTCATGAAATGGCATATCACATATTAAACATCTGTTTTCAACACTTTGTTCAAAATTATTGCAGGCATAACATTGAATTTCTTCTTGTAACATCATGTCAGCTATTGACAATTCTGACTTATTAATAGCACAGTTATTATCCAAGATTGCTAATTGTTCAAGGTTGTTTCTTGAGTCAAACACTGCATTTGTGCAAGTTTTACACACGTAATTATGTTCACTTTTTTCTATTAATTCAATTTCTTTTTCGTCAAGCTTGTCACATTTATAATGTACCCAGTGATTGTTTTTACACATGACAGATCTTGTTCGACAATGACGTCTACATTTAAAACATCTTTCATCTTGTTTGAGCTCATTTTGCTTCTCTTGTTCTGTATCTAAATTTTCCCCAGTGACTTTATCCTGTTGTAATGAGTTTAGTGCTTCTTTAAGTTTTATTGCCAAATTTTGGTTTAACATTTCTAAATTTATTTTTGCTCCATTTATCTGTGTGTTACTCATAATTTTGTGAATTTCTTGAGCATGTTGATGTATGAATTGATGAGCGTCTTTCCCATTTATCAGTAATGTACATTTTGTTAAATAAGCGTTGATTGTGAAGCTTAAGTTTGTCGAGTCAGTGATTTGGTAGGTATATTGTACCTTGTTGCCAGTTTTGTCCTTGGCAGTTGTTTTATTACATGTATCAAAGTATGTTTCACATGCGAATATGAATAACTCAAACGAAACTGTATCTAGTTTAGCAGTTATACCCCCGCCTGTAAATGAGTATTCAATCTCAGATCTCTGTGTCGTCTCATATTTTTTCTTTAAAGATTTTTCAATATTTAACACATAACTATTTTCATAAGTTTTTCCAGTATAGAGCTTGCTGTCACTCATTGAGTGCTTTAAACTGTTTTTTTAACTAAAGCCATCTTGTATTATAAAATTATAAAATTGTCTATAAGACCAGCGATACCTGTGGAGATTCCCACCCTGATCGCTAGTACCTATAGAACAATTTACCAACAGTCAAAAATTACTAGCTTTGTTATTTTACGTAGCCACACTCTGGCTAATGACGTATCTGGGTGTATACCGTCACGGTATAAGTTAAAGTTATATTATTACATTGGTTGCAATGAATTACATTGATTTCCCAGTTAGATAAAAACCGATAATTTCACATGTGAAATAAACGTGGTTATTTCACTCTCTGACGTCATACAACAATAGGCGTTGTCAAGACGTCGATAACGTCGGATCAAAACAAATTGTCAATGCGTAGGAAAAAGATATAGTTCCTTACATTTTCTACATTAATTTTATAAAAAAAAGCCAAATTTTGCCAATGTAATAAAAAGAATAACTAATCGCCGTATTTGAATATCAAAAATAAGACAACTTGTGACCGAACGCCGCTATGGATTAAACTCGTGCTGCGCACTCGTTTAATCCATGCGTCGTTCGGTCACGCGTTGTCTTATTTTTGATATTCAAATACGGCGATTAGTTATACTATAATTGATCCGATGCTTTACGTTTGTTGTCAGATTTTTTCTTGTTTACTTTATGATAGATATCTGAGGCAAAATTTGGTGAAATTAATCCAAGTGTCCTGTTAAGTTTGCTTATATGCTCGTTAATTTCTGTATATTGCTTCAGAAGTTTGATGTCTTGTTCTATAAATTGATTTAATTCAGGATGTTGTTTATATTTATTCCACGCATGTATAGAATATGGAGGAAGCTGTAAGAAGGTGAGTTTACAACTCGGATAGTTCCTAAATAGCTCAATGATATGTTGATAGTTATCAGTAAGTGTTTTGATTGTGTCTTGTTCTTCTGACCTTAAAGCTATGTATTTTCCGTCATATGTTGTTAAATCACATGTTCCTAACCATATATAAAGAGATATGTTATCAAGCTGACCGATCTTTGAGTCTAGGTTGCTTCGTAGCCACTCAAGTCCTTGAGTTGAAGTGCGTCCAGACTTGAACCACCATTTGATTGTGTTTTCGGTGGGGATAGTACAGTGTTTGCTGACCCAGTATCCCTTACTGTCAGTAAGAACAACCGGAGTTAATAAACGTTGACCAGGAGGTGGTACAATAGGTTCACGTAGATACTTCAATAATTTATATTCTGTCATGAGTTGTATATTATTCAATCAATCAATAGTTATTATAATGATTATATTTCACAAGCGTGCAGGAGTATATACATGTACAAGTGAAGCAAAGCTATGTATGGGTTATATAAGCAGGCTGGATATATGTGGAAGGCAGACAACACAGATTATATACGCAAAGTTCAACGGACTGCTAAAAATCAGTTATGGATAAAATAATGTTATTCACTTTTCTTTGTAGACGATATATAATATCTGCCGACTATATATTTACATCAGTCATAAATTGATAACAAATGTTTAATTCGGTAAAACAATAAAACGAGATTTTCACCTCCTGAATAATGTAGTAAGTTTCACTGGTATTTATAAAAATGTAATATTATTAAAACTTTAATTCAGAGAGATGATTATTGATGGGTGCATACAGACTATTTTAAAAATTTAAGAGATGGCCGCCATGACCATGCGGTTTGTGGATGGACTCACAACTGCCGGATTGGTTTAAGTGTTTAAATATCAAATAAAACACATAAATAGTTTTTTAAAAGTGTTCCGCCAGTGTTATGTGTAATAATGGGATGTATTTGCAATGTTCCTGTCACAATATATCTTCTAAAATATCAAGTTCACCACCATTTATACGAGCATGCGCACTCATAGGTTTGAACGTAGTTTTCAATTTAGACTTGTTTATATCTACTAACTAATAGTGTTATATGCCCAAATCCAGATTTATTTTCGACTTATGAAAAATAACACTTTATAGTGATCACGCGGTCGGATTATAAAATAAACATGGTCAAGTTGGAATTCCATATAACACCTCCACCTTGTTTGTATAGAAAAAGAAAGAAACACCTAACGTTTCGCGAATTTAACACATCGATAAGTGATATTGTACTTACAGTTGGATACTCGAATCATGTTTTCCGTCAAGAACATCGTAAAATCGTGTGAATGCCTCATAAACAGCTGATACCACAGTCGTTTGAATTTTAGTGATAAATAAACCAAAAAAAAAATAGAAAAAAAGTCGCTAGATATATATGTAATAGGGGAAGTCAAGGACAAGTACATACCAAAATGTACTTGTCCAAATGAAATTGCTACTTGTCCATAAAATTTCTATTAAAAATAACCTTTTTACATTTTTAGTTGATTAAAGGAGCAAAACGAATTTAAACGATATAACAGAATTTGATTTATTTCTTTTGAAATACTTTTCAAAAGTATGAGTCAAGAACAACTGCGAAACTAGTCATGTCACAGGAATTAGGTTCTAGTTTTCATCAATGCCAGTCTCATCAGACTCATACCATGAGGCACCATCTGATAGGCCAATGTACACTCATTGGGTTTGTATCCTGTGTTTTTTAAGTTGAAAAAAGCTTATTCAAATGCAATCAACAAAAAGAAGATAAGCCATCAAAAGGTCTGGTTGCTGATGAGACAACTCTCTGCAAGAGACCAAATGACACAGAAATTAACAGCTACAGGTCACCATATTGCAAGTATTGTTGTGATCCTAATGTATCAATTGTGATTCTTATGTATTAATTGTGATCTTAATGAATTAATTGTGATCCTTATGTAATAATTGTGATCCTAATGCATCAATTGTGATCCTAATGTATTAATTGTGATCCTAATGTACATGTATTAATTGTGATCCTAATGTATTAATTGTGAATGGTTTGCCGAACTTAAAATACATGACATAATCGCGTTTAACAAACATCCATCAATCATAACTGGAAATTGTTCTTAGCTTTAACACTTTATTTGTGGTTTCCAGCTAACAAATTGTTAATTGTGGAATTTTCATTCATATTACATTAACATGTTCTTGTCTTGAGTATATATGCATATCATTTTGCCGTTCGACGTTGAGTATCCATCCATCATCGTCATCTACAAAAAGCTTTGAAGTCTAACGTACTGTAAATGTGACACAGTGACAAACAGTACTTTTGATTGGACATAAATGAAACAAAATCATTAGAGCAAAGATTTTGTATGCCCCGCCCCCCCCCCCCCCCCCCCCCCCCCCCCCCCCCAGGAACTTGAACATTTTTCTATCATTCATACAGGGTCTTGCGAATCGTAAAAAGTTCAAGAAGAGCTGCTTGACCGAATTTTCTGTTTTTTCTTCTTACATGTTTCGGATTTTTTACTGTTAGACTCGCTTATTTTTAGTGCGCACACCCCAATCCCAACCCTGAAAACCACCTTCTATTTTTTTTAAGTTTTGGGTGCATCCATTTCATTTTAACTGTGGTGAATAGTTGTCTCATTGGCAGTCATACAACATCTCCTCATTTGTCATTCTTCACTGCATGACAGCAACACCTTAAAAGTCAATGTTAATGATCTGTCTGTAGTTAAACTGAGTAACACATATAGGAATACATAGTTAAAAAAATTAAAACATAAATTGCCCTTTTTTATTGCTATGAAATTTGAATTATCCAACAAAAAAAAAGGCAACTGCGTTGTATAGTTTGTTTATATGTTGTACTGTTACACCACTGTCCAAGGTTACCATGGTTACGGGAGGGTTTGGCTCAATTATATATGTGCCTGTCCCAAGTCATCAGGGGTCGGGTTCACAAAAAATTAATCGTAAGTCATGAACAATTCAGTATACTTACGATCAATATTAGTCGTGTTTTTTTGTGAAACCGACTCCAGGAGACCATAGCTCAGTGGTTGTCGTTGGTTCGTGTCCGTCATTTTTGTTATAAATTAGGCCGTTACTTTTCTCAATTGAATTGTTTCTTATTTTCCATGTCTATGCCGTTTATAGCTGACAATATGGTATGGGTTTTTCTAATTGTCGAAGGCCGTACAGTTGCCTATATTTGCTTACATCCACTTCATTCAAATTTAAGTGGATAGCTGTCTGATTGGGAATCATACCACATCTCCTTATTTTTATATATCTGCAAAATTGTCAATATATATTTTTATTTTCTCAAAGACAAACTTTTGACTTTAACTTTCAATTTTTTTATGCTAAAAGAAGTAAAAGGTAGCAAATATAAAAGAAAAACTCTTACATTCTACAAAATGACTTAAAATTTCTTATTACAGCGGATTCCATTGAGTGTGTAGCCAAAGGTAATATCTTTGGTAAGCTTGCTTGTTAGCTTAACCGTGAAGTCATTACTGGGTCAGGTATACTACCCTCCTTTGGAAGTAGTATAGTCCAACAGACAGATAGATTGGTTATCTGTCGGACTTGTCTATTCTTCAAGTAGGGTAGTTTACCTAACCTAACAATAATTTCACGGTTCAGCTTACAAGCAAGCTAACCAAAATATTACATTTGGCTACACACTCAATGGAATCCGCTGTAATATAAAACTGAAACAACCCTCACGAAATAGCGAATATAAAATTACCAACGTCTTTGTAATTACATAGGAGAAAAGTACGTTGATCTTAGTAGTATGGAACCGTTTATCTAAGTAGTATGGGTCCGTTGATAAAAGTAGTTTTGGTCCGTTGATCTGAGTAGGTTGGGTCCGTTTGTCTTAATAGTAAGGGTCTGTTGATGAGTAGTTTAGGTCCGTTGATCTGAGTAGTATGGGTTCTTTGGTCTAAGTAGTATGGGACCGTTTATCTTAGTAGTATGGGACCGTTTATCTGAGTAGTATGGGTCTGTTGATCAAAGTAGTTTTGGTCCGTTGATCTGAGTAGTGTGGGTCCTTTTGTCTTAATAGTAAGGGTCTGTTAATCTGAGTAGTATGGGTCCATTGATCTGAGTAATATGGGACCGTTTATATAAGTAGTATGGGTCCGTTGATCAAAGTAGTTTTGGTCCGTTGATCTGATTAGCTTGGGTCCGTTTGTCTTAGTAGTAAGGATCTGTTGATCTGAGTAGTTTGGGCCTGTAGATCTCAGTAGTATGTGTCCGTTGATTTGAATAGTATGACGTTACGCACGTTATTGCGTCAATACTGTGTATTCAACAAGTCCACACTAATAAACAGCTTTTCTATAAAATCATAACAGTTAAGATATATAAAACTTATATCCATAGACTAGACAGGTAAATACTTTTTCGAAAAAAAGTGCAAATTGTTTTATCATACTTTACTATAGTCTAAAATAAGGACAACATATTGACAAAACGTCAAAAATATGCGTGTCAGACGTAACAGACTATACGCATAATAACTTTAGCAGGAGTGTTTGTGTTCTTCAAAACAGTGTTATATCCACGAAAATTCGAATGAATGATATGCTTTATATATAAAGTATAACAATATTACTGAATATGCGTTCCTGTAACGATCAATGCTATTTTTTGGTAAAAACAAATAGTGGTCATTATGGTCAGATTTTGGAAAATGTTAAGTTATCAAAATTTATAGGTTTTAAAATATAAGATTATATGATATTTCGTTTATGTAAATTATGATCACAAAAATACATACATAGACCATATCAGAATTGAATTTTTGCAGCACTCACACTTCATATAAAAATGCAACGACTTCTGGCAAATGTCTTGCAAAATGTCCAATGTCGGATTTTGCCACTGTTTACAAATAAATTGGCATTTGCGACGCTATTCATTGAAAAATTAGATACGTGGCATGCTACATTGTGCTTTTCCGTAATTGTGCTTTAACTTATCAAAACAGCTACATATTTTTTAATAATTTGCGTAGTCAAAACGACTTCGTTTTCAAAGAAATGAAATGTCTTGCAAGTTTGTCCACTGGACGATTTTCATACGTTTTCAACGTTGTATATTCGGGGTACGCTATTTATGGTGGATCATCTGTATATTTCCTCAGACAGAATTTTTTTTGCTGGTCAGATACTATCAATAAGACCACAAAGTATTAAAAAAAAATCCGATGACTGGGGTTGTTCGTTTTGATGAGGTTCTTTTAAAGCTGTGAAAAAGTTAGTATTATGAGAGGATAAAAATATCCTCTTTTTCAAATTTTCAAATTTGGGAAGCGTAAAACTTCGATTTTTTTTTATTTCTCTGCAATAAGATTCATATGTATAGAACTTGAAAGTGAAAATGAAATTATGCCTAAAGCGTGTCATTAGCTATATACCTCTCCACATCATACAAAGCTTGTAAACATATGAGATGAATTATAATTAACCTTTTATTTCTGACAATCGTTTCATATCTTAATCTAATTGTACGCTATTAGTAAATTGAATTTTATAAGCAAGACCCGTTTAACTTGTAATTCCCGGCAAACTTTTTATAGTAAAGCAAAATATATATCTTCCTCCTTTTCGGATCTAAATGGGGAAACATTGCATTTTATTACGTTTTATGTCAATTGGTCTCTGGTAAAGAGTTGTCTCATTGGCACTCATCATACCGTATATATCTTCTCATTTCATAAAGATTTATGCATTACCCAAATACGATATATTTTGTTGTTTGTTGCTTACGTTACTTTCAGTCGGAAATATTGCATGCATATTCAGTACAACTAAACATTAAGAAGTATCCATATTGATATGCAAAACAAAAATTACAAGCGAAATAAAAAACTTATCCCAAATAATCATTAATCGCCGTAAAACGTAAGAAATTGACGTTACCATTTGAGACGCAATATCGTGCTTAACGTCACTGTGTACGTTGATCTGCGTAGTATGTGTCCGTTGATCTGAGTAGTATGTGTCCTTTGATCTGAGTAGTATGTGTCTGTTGATCTGAGTGGTATGTGTAGTGTCCTTTGATCTGAGTAATATGTGTCCGTTTTTTACATTACGTTTATCTAAATTTTTAAAGTTTGTAAAATAACTTTTCTCGACCAATAATAAACTCACCTTCACAAGGTTGTATAATACAATTATACTGTCTCTTAATGACATGTCTCAAAGAAAAGACTTCAACAGAGAAACAAGTTCAGAATCAACAACACTTTTGGCAGTTATTACAAGTTTTAGTTTTGTCATTACTCTTATTACTGTAAAAAATCTTATGGGTTACACAGTTGGTTTAAGCAGAAAACTTCAAGGAAGAAGTCAAGACATTATATCTGCATATATGAGTGTTCAATCAGTATTGTCTCTTCTGGTCGAGGTTAAAGAAAATGTTGATTGCAAGTTTCTTGCTTTGGTATGAAGAAGCTGTCGTCATGGGAAAGGAACATGATATCGTGCCTTCTGTACCCAGAACATGCGGTAGGCAACGAAACCGCTGTAATGTTCCTAGAGAAACACCTGATGTTTACTTTCGATGTGCACTCTGTATTTCGTATATTGATGAACTGATCTCTGGCATTAATGATAGATTTTCTTCTCTTTCTAAAACAGCTGTTATGGCGCTTGTTTTAATTCCAGAGATGACTATCCAGAAACAACACGCTCATGTAATACTCGAGAACATTAAACCGTTTCTTGATTTTTATCACTCTGACTTGCCTAGTCCATTTGGAATTTCTTCGGAAGTAGATAGATGGTTGGCCTTTTAGTTACAGAGGAAAACACTTTGTTAAAAACCTACCAAAATTTACCAAATTAATGAAAATTGTTAAAAAATGACTATAAAGGGCAATAACTCCTTAAGAGGTCAACTGACCGTTTTGGTAATGTTGACTTATTTGTAGATCTTAATTTGATGAACATTATTGCTGTTTACAATTTATCTCTATCTATTATAGTATTCAAGATAATAACCAAAAACGGCTAAATTTAAAGGTATAAGCCAAAATCTACATTTTAACCCTATGTTCTATTTTTAGCCATGGCGGCCATCTTGGTTGGTTGGACGGTTGACCGCACACAATTTTTAAACTACATACCCTTATAATGATTTTGGCTAAGTTTCTTAAAATTTAGTCCAGTAGTTTCAGAGAAGATTTTTGTAAAAGAAAAAAAAAATTATGAAAAATTGGTAAAAAAATACTATTAAGGGCAATAACTCCTTAAGGGGTAAATTGACCATTTTCATCATGTTGACTTATTTGTAGATCTTATTTTGCTGAACATAATTACTGTTTACAGTTTATCTCTATCTATAATAATTTTCAAGATAATAACCGAAAACGGACAAAATTTCTTAAAATTACCAATTCAGGGGCAGCAACCCAACAATCCATTGTTTGGTTTATCTGAAAATTTCAGGGCAGATAGATCTTGACCTAATAATTTTTTTTACTCTGTCAGATTTGCTCTAAATGCTTTAGTTTCAGAGTTATAAGCCAAAATATACGTTTTACCAATATGTTCTATTTTTAGCCATGGCGGGTCACCGGACACAATTTTTAAACTAGATACCCCAATAATGATTGTGGCCAAGTTTGGTTAAATTTGGCCCAGTAGTTTCAGAGAAGGAGATTTTTGTAAAAGTTAACAACGACGGACGACGACGACGGACGACGGACGCCAAGTGATGAGAAAAGCTCACTTGGCCCTTTGGGCTAGGTGAGATAAAAAGGGAAGGGAATCCTTAAAAGAGGAATATAGAAGTAAACAAATATAGCACGAAATGATGCATATGCTATGTTTTTTGTTAGCGCATGCTGGGAGTTTTTCAATATAGTGTAATCTTTTGTGAAGACTATTCTGAAGGAATATAAGATTGAGAATGGAAATGGGGAATATGTCAAAGAGACAACAACCCGACCAAAGAGCAGAAAACAGCCGAAGGCCACCAATGGGTCTTCAACGCAGCTATAGAAAATCCCACACACAAAGGCGGGCCTCAGCTGGCCCATAAATACAAATGTGTTCTAGTTCAGTGATAATGGACGTCATACTAAACTCCAAAACATATAAATGAAACAAAATTAAAAAACATACAAGACAAACAAAGGCCAGAGGCTCCTGACTTGGGACAGGCGCAAAAATTGCGTCGGGGTTAAACTTGTTTTGTAAGATCTCAACCCTCTCCTTTACCTCTAGCCAATGTATCAAAACAAACACACAGCAATACGCACAGTAAATCTCAGTTTAAAAGAAGTCCGAGTCCGATGTCAGAATAGGTAACAAAAGAAACTAAGCAAAATGACAATGATATATATGTATACTGTACATTCAGAAATATATGTTTTTATAATTTTGCTTCACAAATTGTCGTCATATGTCGTTTCGGTCCGATCAGTTGCTCTTTTAAAATCAAATTTATCAGATAGAAAGCAACCAATAAATTAAACTGTTCTAAGTAGCTTGGTTGACATCCAGAAAGGGGAAGCTCACGGATATAACCTTGGTCCCATCTTTATTAACACTTTTATAAACAATATACGTGTATTTTAATTATCAAAAATAGCTTACTACAATTATGAATATGACAATACCCTTTCCTTATGTAGCCCTGGTTATAATACTTTAGTTCTAACATTGAACTAATAGATTGATTCAGGGTGAATGAAATGCAAGCAAACTCTGGTAAATTTCAAATTTAAGCTGTTAGTTAAAACATCAGTATTGTACACCTTAAACTAATTTAGTATAGCTTGTACCAATGAGAAGTTATCCATAATAAATAGACTTTTTACTGTACATAGACAATGTTTAATCAGTTTTATATCACTTTTTCTCCTGAAGAACGTAAATTTTAAACAGTTGTTTTCGTTGGTTGCTGTTTTATTATTGATATTTGCTGTTCGTTTATTGATTTGTCATAAATCAGGCCTTTTTTCATTTGAAATTATTTCTCATTTGTAATGTTGGAGTCTATTTATTGCTGATTGTACGGTATTGGTTTTGCTCATTGTTGAAGACCATATACCCTGACCTATAGTTGCTTAAATCCGCTTCATTTCGACTCTTGACAGTTATCTCATTGCCAATCATAAATTAACACATCTTCGTATGTTGCAATGCATATATCTTGTATGACATTCAACAATGAGCAAAATTCAGACGGCTGTCGGAGCTATAAAAGGCACCAAATATGATCAAATATCGAAAAGACAGATTATATAGCGACATTCAAAATAGATATGAACAAGAGTTATTCCTCTTTATATAGTAAGCTTCACTATCGGTCGTTGATTTTAAGAGAAAATGTCTTTATAGATTCAAAACACAGGCGCTCGTCTCAGAATTTTTTTCCCTATATACCTTTATATATCACATGCCTGTGATCATGAACAGTTAATTTAAACTAAATTTACACCTAATTTGTCAATAAAAACACGACGCTATGTCTATTTCTAACTATGACTCAACTTTAAATTTCTATCAATTATGCAATACAGATCTGAACTGGGATTCTGGGACTCGTCTCAGAAAAAAATCTTATATACCTTTATATAACACGTATATAGGAAAAAAAATTCTGAGACGAGTGCCTGGGATTCAAAATGTTAAGTTAATACATCGAACAATAATCGCGACATATCTAACACATATCACACTATAAAAGAAAATCAAACCAGACGTCACATAGTTGTTGTCTAAACTTCGGTAAAATAGGGTTATCAGATGTATGTCATGTATTGAACAAACTGTTACACGCCATTATTCCGACAGCTCATTAGACCGACAGCCCATTGGTCCAACAACCCAATATTCCGACAACCCATTGCTCCGACAGCCTAATAATCCGACAACCCATTAGTCCGACACTTATCAAGTATCAGGGTATCAGGGTAAATTAAATGTGACGAAAATTTTCATGGGACGGAAAAACGAACTAACGGACTGACTGACTGACGGATTCACGGACAGGGGTAAAACAGTATACTTCTTTTTTTTTTTAGAAGCGACGTCAGCAGTAAGACATTACAATACTCATTACAATACTAGTTTGTTCCATAGTTTGTTTGATTTATCATTGAAAAAGTGTGAGGGTATCTACACATAATACAATATGTGTATAGAGTAATAATGTTCGCGCCTTTTCGTTTATACACATAAATCGTTTAATATGTATTTACAGTATTAAGAGAGAAAAAAACCCGGATAAACAAACCTATTTCCGTTTGGATAGACTTCACTATTCACTATTCACTTTTCACTATTCAAAATTCATGAATAGTGATGAATTGTGCTTTTGTGCACTATTCACTATTCAAGTTTATTCTTATTGAATAACTTTAATATCTTCTTGTATGTCCTGGATATATAAAAAGAAGATGTTGTATGATTGCCAATGAGACAAAACTTCACAAGAGACTAAATTACACAGCAATTAACAGCTACAGGTCATTGTACAGCCTTCAACTATGAGAAAAGCTTATACACCATAGTTAGTCACCGAATAATAACGGTTTTATTAATGTACAAAAAAATCACGAAAAACAATAAAGTATTTAACACAGCAAAAAACGACAACTACTTGATTACACACTCCTTACTTGGGACAGGTACATACATGTATACAGAATGTGGCGGGGGTTAAACATATTAGCGTGACCCCCCCCCCCCCCCCTAACATAGGACAGTGGTGAAACAGTGCAACATAAGAACGACCTTATAAAAATGATTTCTGTAAGGCTAAACTAAACTCATCGAATGAATACAAATAGAAATACATGTAACAAAAAACATAGAGTAATCGTGGACAGATATACTTGTACATTTCAACAACAAAAAGACACTAAGTACAGTTCTGAGAGTACTCGCAGCTACTGATACATGTATAATACATTCTATGCATATCTACAAGCTTACGGTACAATTGTCGCACTTAAGATGTAACATATATTTCGTAAAGGGGGGGAAAAGGGGGGTCCACTTTTATTCATCAAGCATTAATCTTATCATTCGTTTCCCCCAT
Organism: Mytilus galloprovincialis; assembly: GCA_037788925.1. Taxonomy (NCBI): domain Eukaryota; kingdom Metazoa; phylum Mollusca; class Bivalvia; order Mytilida; family Mytilidae; genus Mytilus; species Mytilus galloprovincialis. Next base: position 76,248,749 of record CM075339.1, on the reverse strand, counting down.
CATTACTCTATCGGGTTGTTCCCACCAAATGAAAACCACCGGCTAAACGGTACACATTGCCTTGTGTAAGGGGAGGGCACACTGATTATAATGTCTCAAAGTGTCAATAATTCTTTTCTAAATCTCAATATCCAATTTGATATAAATACTCTAATCTCATTTTTTCACATTTATGCATAAAACATGGAAAAATATAAAAACTATAAATATATATATATAGGTAACAAAAGTTTCGTATAAAAAAAGTTTCGTATTAAAAACAAGGGGTATTTTCTCAGACAAAAATCTAATAGTCGCACTAAAAAAGAGGAGATCCACCGAATACCGTAAACCCTTGAATCATAAAACAAGAAAAAATACTTCCAAAGGACGTTACGATCGAGTTTTGAACCCTCGAATCCCCTTATTACAGGTATATCCTCTATACCATAAGAAAGCTTATAAAATAAGGAACACAAGCTTCATAGTGAATATAGTGCACAGATTCGGTTTAAGGGTTATCGAGGCGCCCGAAAATAAAAACGGCCAAAATTAAGAAAAAATACTCCCAAAGGACGTTACGATCGAGTTCTGAACCCTCGAAACCCCTTATTACATGTATATCCTATATACCATAAGAAAGCTTATAAAATGAGGAACACAAGCTATATTGTGAATATAGTGCACAGATTCGGATTAATGGGTATTACGGCGCCCAAAAATAAAAAACGGCCAAAATCAAGAAAAAATAATTCCAAAGGACGTTACGATCGAGTTTTAAACCCTCGAATCCCCTAATTGCAGGTATATCGATCTATATACCATAAAAAAGCTTATATAATAAGGAACACAAGCTATATAGTGAATATAGTGCACAGATTCGGTTTAAGGAGTATTGTGGCGCCCGAAAATAACAAATGGTCAAAATCAAGAAAAATTACTTCCAAAATACGTTGCGATCAAGTTTTGAACCCTCGAATCCCCTAATTACAGGTATAACCTATACACTATCAGAAAGCTTATAAAATGAAGAACACAAGCTATATAGTGAATATAGTGCACAGATTCGGTTTAAGGGGTATCGAGGCGCCCGAAAATAAAAAACGGCCAAAATAAAGAAAAGTTACTTCCAAAGGACGTTACGATCGAGTTTTACACCCTCGAATCCCCTTATTACAGGTATATCCTATATACCATAAGCAAGCTTATAAAATAAGGCACACAAGCTTCATATTGAATATAGTGCACAGATTCGGTTTAAGGGGTATCGAGGCGCCCGAAAATAAAAAACAGTCAAAATCAAGAAAAAACTCGATCGTAACGTCATGGGTGAAGCATTTTTTCTTCTAATCGGCCGTTTTTAACATTCGGGCGCTCCAATACCCCTTAAATCGGATCTGTGCACTATATTCACTATATAAGTTTTGTTCCCCCTTCTATTACCTTTCTTAGGATATATAGGATATACCTGTTACAAAATGTATTAGGGGATTCAAGGGTTCAAAACTCGATCGTAACGTCATGGGGGAAGCATGTTTTCTTCTAATCGGCCGTTTTTAACATTCGGGCGCTCCAATACCCCTTAAATCGGATCTGTGCACTATATTCACTATATAGCTTTTGTTCCCCCTTCTATTACCTTTCTTATGATATATAGGATATATCTGTAATTAGGGGATTCAAGGGTTCAAAACTCGATCGTAACGTCATGGGGGAAGCATTTTTTCTTCTAATCGGCCGTTTTTAACATTCGGGCGCTCCAATACCCCTTAAATCGGATCTGTGCACTATATTCACTATATAGGTTTTGTTCCCCCTTCTATTACCTTTCTTAGGATATATAGGATATACCTGTAATTAGGGGATTCAAGGGTTCAAAACTCGATCGTAACGTCATGGGGGAAGCATTTTTTCTTCTAATCGGCCGTTTTTAACATTCGGGCGCTCCAATACCCCCTTAAATCGGATCTGTGAACTATATTCCCTATATAGGTTTTGTTCCCCCTACTATTACCTTTCTTAGGATATATAAGATATACCTGTAATTAGGGAATTCAAGGGTTCAAAACTCGATCGTAACGTCATGGGGGAAGCATTTTTTCTTCTAATCGGCCGTTTTTAACATTCGGGCGCTCCAATACCCCTTAAATCGGATCTATGCACTATATTCACTATATCGGTTTTGTTCCCCCTTCTATTACCTTTCTTAGAATATATAGGATATACCTGTAATTAGGGGATTCAAGGGTTCAAAACTCGATCGTAACGTCATGGGGGAAGCATTTTTTCTTCTAATCGGCCGTTTTTAACATTCGGGCGCTCCAATACCCCTTAAATCGGATCTGTGCACTATATTCACTATATAGGTTTTGTGCCCCCTTCTATTACCTTTCTTAGGATATATAAGATATACCTGTAATTAGGGGATTCAAGGGTTCAAAACTCGATCGTAACGTCATGGGGGAAGCATTTTGTTCTTCTAATCGGCCATTTTTATCATTCGGGCGCTCCAATACCCCTTAAATCGGATCTGTGCACTATATTCACTATATTGGTTTTGTTACCCCTTCTATTACCTTTCTTAGGATATATAGGATATACCTGTAATTAGGGGATTCAAGGGTTCAAAACTCGATCGTAACGTCATGGGGGAAGCATTTTTTCTTCTAATCGGCCGTTTTTAACATTCGGGCGCTCCAATTCCCCTAAATCGGATCTGTGCACTATATTAACTATATAAGTTTTGTTCCCCCTTCTATTACCTTTCTTAGGATATATAGGATATACCTGTTACAAAATGTATTAGGGGATTCAAGGGTTCAAAACTCGATCGTAACGTCATGGGGGAAGCATTTTTTCTTCTAATCGGCCGTTTTTAACATTTGGGCGCTCCAATACCCCGTTAATCGGATCTGTGCACTATATTCACTATATAGGTTTTGTTTCCCCTTCTTTTACCTTTCTTAGGATATATAGGATATACCTGTAATTAGGATTCAAAGGTTCAAAACTCGATCGTAACGTCATGGGGGAAGCATTTTTTCTTCTAATTGGCCGTTTTTAACATTCGGGCGCTCCAATACCCCTTAAATCGGATCTGTGAACTATATTCACTATAAAGGTTTTGTTCCCCCTACTATTACCTTTCTTAGGATATATAAGATATACCTGTAATTAGGGAATTCAAGGGTTCAAAACTCGATCGTAACGTCATGGGGGAAGCATTTTTTCTTCTAATCGGCCGTTTTTTACATTCGGGCGCTCCACTACCCCTTAAATCGGATCTGTGCACTATATTCACTTTATAGGTTTTGTTCCCCCTTCTATTACCTTTCTTAGGATATATAAGATATACCTGTAATTAGGGGATTCGAGGGTTCAAAACTCGATCGCAACGTCATGGGGGAAGCATTTTTTCTTCTAATCGGCCGTTTGTAACATTCGGGCGCTCCAATACCCCTTAAATCGGATCTGTGCACTATATTCACTATATCGGTTTTGTTCCCCCCTTCTATTACCTTTCTTAGGATACATAGGATATATCTGTAATTAGGGGATTCAAGGTTTCAAAACTCGATCGTAACGTCATGGGGGAAGCATTTTTTCTTCTAATCGGCCGTTTTTAACATTCGGGCGCTCCAATACCCCTTAAATCGGATCTGTGCACTATATTCACTATATAGGTTTTGTTCCCCCTTCTATTACCTTTCTTAGGATATATAAGATATACCTGTAATTAGGGGATTCAAGGGTTCAAAACTCGATTGTAACGTCATGGGGGAAGCATTTTTTCTTCTAATCGGCCGTTTTTAACATTCGGGCGCTCCAATACCCCTTAAATCGGATCTGTTCACTATATTCACTATATCGGTTTTGTTCCCCTCCTATTTCCTTTCTTATGATATATAGGATATACCTGTAATTAGGGGATTCAAGGGTTCAAAACTCGATCGTAACGTCATGGGGGAAGCATTTTTTCTTCTAATCGGCGGTTTTTAACATTCGGGCGCTCCAATACCCCTTAAATCGGATCTCTGCACTATATTCACTATATCGGTTTTGTTCCCCCTTCTATTACCTTTCTTAGGATATATAGGATATACCTGTAATTAGGGGATTCAAGGGTTCAAAACTCGATCGTAACGTCATGGGGGAAGCATTTTTTTCTTTCTAATCGGCCGTTTTTAACATTCGGGCGCTCCAATACCCCTTAAATCGGATCTGTGCACTTCCTCACTCCGCTCAGCAAAAATGTTCGACAACTTTTCAATGAGGCTTTAATACCTGGTACGTCTGCAATATATGCAGTTTGCAATTCAAATGATTAATTCTGATTGACCTTGTTATTTATTTAAGAATAAAACAATTAATTTAAAAATTGTATGTTTTCAAATATTATAAATAGAATTGTGAAAATAGATAATCAGTGCCTTGTTTTAATGAAAATGATCTATCCTTTTGGTCCACAAAAATAAATAACCCATCCAAACCAAGCAATAAGTATAAATGTATTAACTCCAATATACTGAGACAAATATCCCACATGAGAAGAATAAACGAAATTAAGACGGACATCCACAAATATTATAGAAAACGAAGTTGGTCTTTTTAGAGAAAATTTACCCAGACCTATATGGCAGATGCATTGTTGGAATAATGAGCTGTCGGAATAATGGGCCGTCGGAATAATGGATTGTTGGATAAATGGGCTGTCGGAATAGTGGGCTGTCGGAGTAATGGGCTGTCTGAATAATGGTTGTCGGACTAACGGGATGTCACCGAACAAACTTCTTCCTCTAAACTGGTTGTCTCGGTGTCCTCGTTAATATACTAGTAGTATTACTGAAACCACCAGATCGTCCAAAAGTGTGACACCATTCTTGAATTGGTTCAACTCATCTTTAATCTCCTATAATTGATCTTGCTCATTTATAGTATGCATAGTTATAATTGTAGTTTAAGCAAATTTGTATTTTAAGCCATATAATGGAAAGATACACTTTCTAGTGTACTCTTAGAGTCAGTTTGCAGAAATTCATAGAGTTGGTCACCTGTTCACTTCCCGTTATTGAGTAAAACACATGCTCAAGGCCTATTTGGTCGTCCGTTCTGATTGTGGACATGAAATCTGATGCTAGGTGTAGGGAGAGTGTCATGATCTCTGCATATTTAAAACCCGTGCAAAAAAAAAAATCCAAAGGTCAATATATAGGCTACCTGCTGTATACACAAATTTTGTTCTCTACAGCAAGCCCAACATTTCCAGTGGCAGTCTCTTCATCCACGTGAACATAATTTGCAGACCTGTCTATTGGATCTATCTAGAATGCATGAAATATATACCACCGGAAGATAATGAATACATTATTTATTCAATAAATTTTTGATAGTTGATAAAATTAAGTTGAGCCAGTCCATGCAGAAAGGTACAAAATAGAAAAATTAGCGAAATTATAAAAAGTGTGTATAATTATTGCTAGCATAATTGTAAACAATAAATGCCGTTAATTTTCCTTATACGATCAAGTTGTAAGCTTTGCACAACTTTTTGTTCTTACATCCCCCATTTTATTTTTATTTAAATTTGCTCAATCATTTACTTTTTACATTCATTTGGCAACTTCATTTGAAAGATGGCGGATAGATGTCTCCTTGTCAGTCCTATACAATATTTACTTACATCCACTTCATCTAAACGCTGTCTATTTCAGTGCACGGTAGAATGATCTTTTTATTTTTCTATAAGATAGGTTTCTGGCTATTTCAGTGCGCTCTAGAATGACCTTTTTATTATGTGTATCGTTTGGTTTCTGGCTATTGCAGTGCGCGAAAGAAAGATGTTTTTATGTATCTGTATCGTCTGGTTTCTGTCTATTTTAGTGCGCTTCGAAATGACCTTTTTATTTATCTTTATCGTTTGGTTTCAGGCTATTTCAGTGCGCGGTAGATCTTTTTACTGTATTGTTTAGTGTCTGTCTATTTTTATTTATTTGTTTCTACCTCATATGTCCATTTCAATGCCAGTATTTTAACTTTTCGTAATTTGGTGCCTGTTACAGCTTTCAAAACGGTCCGAGTTTTGCTCATTTATCATTACAATAATAAGAAGATACGGTATCATTACCAGGGAGACAAGTATCCACCAGAGAACACATGACGTAGATGTAAGCAGCTATAGGTGACTGTACGTATGTTCTACAGGTATGATTACCAGAGCGACAAGTATCCACCAGAGAACACATGACGTAGATGTAAGCAGCTATAGGTGACTGCCCTTATGTTCTACAGGTATAATTACCAGGGAGACAAGTATCCACCAGAGAACACATGACGTAGATGTAAGCAGCTATAGGTGACTGTACGTATGTTGTACAGGTATGATTACCAGAGAAACAAGTATCCACCAGAGAACAAATGACGTACAAAATGTAGATGTAAGCAACTATAGGTGACTGTACGTATGTTCTACAGGTATGATTGCCAGAGAGACAGGTGTCCACCAGAGAACAAATCGCGTAGAAGTAAGAGTTATAGGTGACTGTACGTATGTTCTACAGGTATAATTACCAGAGCGACAAGTATCCACCAGAGAACAAATGACGTAGATATAAGCAGCTATAGGTGACGGTACGTATGTTCTACAGGTATGATTGCCAGATAGACAAATATCCACCAGAGAACAAATGACGTAGGTGTAAGCACCTATAGGTGACGGTACGTATGTTCTAAAGGTATGATTGCCAGATAGACAAGTATCCACCAGAGACCAAATGACGTAGATATAAGCAGCTATAGGTGACGGTACGTATATTCTACAGGTATGATTGCCACAGAGTCAAGTATCTACCAGAGAACAAATGACGTAGATGTAAGCAGCTATAAGTGACTGTTCATATGTTCTATAGGTATGATTGCAAGAGAGACAAGTATCCACCAGAGAACAAATGACGTAGATGTAAGCAACTATATGTGACTGTACGTATGTTCTACAGATATGATTCCCAGAGAGACAAGTATCCACCGGACAACAAATGACGTAGATGTAAGCAGCTATAGGTGACTGTACGTATGTTCTACAGGTATAATTACCAAAGAGACAGGTATCCACCAGAGAACACATGACGTAGATGTAAGCAGCTATAGGTGACTGTACGTATGTTCTACAGGTATAATTGTCAAAGACACAAGTATCTACCAGAGAACAAATGACGTAGATGTAAGCAACTATAGGTGACTTTACGTATGTTCTACAGGTATGATTACAAGAGAGACAAGTATCCACCAGAGAACTAATGACGTAGATGTAAGCAACTATATGTGACTGTACGTATGTTCTACAGGTATGATTACCAGAGGGACAAGTGTCCACCAGAGAACAAATGACGTAGATGTAAGCAGCTATAGGTGACTGTACGTATGTTCTACAGGTATGATTACAAGAGAGACAAGTATCACCCTGAGAACAGATGACGTAGATGTAAGCAATTATAGGTGACTGCCCTTATGGTCTACAGGTATAATAACCAGTAAGACAAGTATCCACCAGAGAACAAATGACGTAGATGTAAGCAACTATAGGTGACTGTACGTATGTTCTACAGGTATGATTACAAGAGAGACAAGTATCACCCTGAGAACAGATGACGTAGATGTAAGCAGCCATAGGTGACTGTACGTATGTTCTACAGGTATGATTACCAGAGAGACAAGTATCCACCAGAGACCAAATGACGTAGATGTAAGCAACTATAGGTGACTGTACGTATGTTCTACAGGTATGATCACCAGAGAGACAAGTATCCACCAGAGAACCAATGACGTAGATCTAAGCAGCTATAGGTGACTGTACGTATGTTCTACAGGTATGATTACCAGAGAGACAAGTATCCACCAGAGAACTTATGACGTAGATATAAGCATCTATAGGTGACTGTACGTATGTTCTACAGGTATGATTACCAGAGAAACAAGTAGCCACAAGAGAATAAATGACGTAGATGTAATCAGCTATAGGTGATTGTAATTATGTTCTACAGGTATGATTACCAGAGAGACAAGTATCCACCAGAGAACAAATGACGTAGATGTAAACAGCTATAGGTGACTGCCCTCATGTTCTACAGGTATAATAACCAGAGAGACAAGTATCCACCAGAGAACACATGACGTAGGTGTAAGCAGCTATAGGTGACTGTACGTATGTTTTACAGGTATGATTACTAGAGAGACTAGTATCAACCAGAGAACAAATAACGTAGATGTAAGCAGCTATACGTGACTGTACGTATGTTCTACATGTAACGATTACAAGAGAGACAAGTATCCACCAGAGACCAAATGACGTACATGTAAGCAGCTATAGGTGACTGTACTTATGTTCTACAGGTATGTTTACCAGAGAGACAAGTATCCACCAGAGAACAAATGACGTAGATGTAAGCAACTATATGTGACTGTACGTATGTTCTACAGGTATAATCACCAGAGAGACAAGTGTCCATCAAAGAACACATGACGTAGATGTAAGCAGCTATAGGTGACTGTACGTATGTTCTACAGGTATGATTACTAGAGAGACTAGTATCAACCAGAGAACAAATAACGTAGATGTAAGCAGCTATACGTGACTGTACGTATGTTCTACATGTAACGATTACAAGAGAGACAAGTATCCACCAGAGAACAAATGACGTACATGTAAGCAGCTATATGTGACTGTACGTATGTTCTACAGGTATAATCACCAGAGAGACAAGTGTCCATCAAAGAACACATGACGTAGATGTAAGCAGCTATAGGTGACTGTACGTATGTTCTACAGGTATAATACCAGAGAGACAAATATCTAGCAAAGAATAAATGACGTAGATGTAAGCAACTATATGTGACTGTACGTATGTTCTACAGGTATGATTACCAGAGGGACAAGTGTCTACCAGAGAACAAATGACGTAGATGTAAGCAACTATAGGTGACTATACTTATGTTCTACAGGTATGATTACAAGAGAGACAAGTATCCACCAGAGAACTAATGACGTAGATGTAAGCAGCTATAGGTGACTGTACGTATGTTCTACAGGTATGATTACCAGAGGGACAAGTGTCCACCAGAGAACAAATGACGTAGACGTAAGCAGCTATAGGTAACTGTACGTATGTTCTACAGGTATGATTACCAGAGGGACAAGTGTCCACCAGAGAACAAATGACGTAGACGTAAGCAGCTATAGGTGACTTTACGTATGTTCTACAGGTATGATAACCAGAGAGACAAGTATCCACCAGAGAACTAATGACGTAGATGTAAGCAGCTATATGTGACGGTACGTATGTTCTACAGGTATGATTACCAGAGAAACAAGTATCCACCAGAGAACAAATGACGTAGATGTAAACAGCTATAGGTGACTGTACGTATGTTCTACAGGTAACATTACCAAAGAGACAAGTATCCACCAGAGAAGAAATGACGAAGATGTAAGCAGCTATAGGTGGCTGTACGTATGTTCTACAGGTATGATTACCAGAGAAACAAGTGTCCACCAGAGAATAAATGACGTAGATGTAATCAGCTATAGGTGATTGTAATTATGTTCTACAGGTATGATTACCAGAGAGACCGGTATCTACCAGAGAACACATGACGTAGATGTAAGCAGCTATAGGTGACTGCCCGTATGTTCTACAGGTATAATAACCAGAGAGACAAGTATCCACCAGAGAAGAAATGACGTAGATGTAAGCAGCCATAGGTGACTGTACGTATGTTCTACAGGTATGATTACCAGAGAGACAAGTATCCACCAGAGAACAAATGACGTAGATGTAAGCAGCCATAGGTGACTGTACGTATGTTCTACAGGTATGATTACCAGAGAGACAAGTATCCACCAGTGAACTAATGACGTAGATATAAGCATCTATAGGTGACTGTACGTATGTTCTACAGGTATAATTACCAGAGAAACAAGTAGCCACAAGAAAATAAATGACGTAGATGTAATCAGCTATAGGTGATTGTAATTATGTTCTACAGGTATGATTTTCAGAGAGACAAGTATCCATCAGAGAACAAATGACGTAGATGTAAACAGCTATAGGTGACTGTACGTATGTTCTACAGGTAACATTACCAAAGAGACAAGTATCCACCAGAGAAGAAATGACGAAGATGTAAGCAGCTATAGGTGGCTGTACGTATGTTCTACAGGTATGATTACCAGAGAAACAAGTGTCCACCAGAGAATAAATGACGTAGATGTATTCAGCTATCGGTGATTGTAATTATGTTCTACAGGTATGATTACCAGAGAGACCGGTATCTACCAGAGAACACATGACGTAGATGTAAGCAGCTATAGGTGACTGCCCTTATGTTCTACAGGTATAATAACCAGAGAGACAAGTATCCACCAGAGAACAAATGACGTAGATGTAAGCAATTATAGGTGACTGCCCTTATGTTCTACAGGTATAATAACCAGAAAGACAAGTATCCACCAGAGAACAAATGACGTAGATGTAAGCAACTATAGGTGACTGTACGTATGTTCTACAGGTATGATTACAAGAGAGACAAGTATCACCTTGAGAACAGATGACGTAGATGTAAGCAGCTATATTTGACTGTACGTACTTTCTACAGGTATGATCACCAGAGAGACAAGTATCCACCCGAGAACAAATGACGTAGATGTAAGCAGCTATATTTGACTGTACGTACTTTCTACAGGTATAATTACCAGAGAAACAAGTAGCCACAAGAGAATAAATGACGTAGATGTAATCAGCTATAGGTGATTGTAATTATGTTCTACAGGTATGATTACCAGAGAGACAAGTATCCATCAGAGAACAAATGACGTAGATGTAAACAGCTATAGGTGACTGCCCTCATGTTCTACAGGTATAATAACCAGAGATACAAGTATCCACCTGAGAACACATGACGTAGGTATAAGCAGCTAAAGGTGTCTGTACGTATGTTTTACAGGTATGATTACTAGAGAGACAAGTATCAACCAGAGAACAAATAACGTAGATGTAAGCAGCTATAGGTGACTGTACATATGTTCTACATGTAACGATTACCAGAGAGACAAGTATCAACCAGAGAACTAATGACGTAGATGTAAGCAGCTATATGTGACTGTACTTATGTTCTACAGGTATGATTGTCAGAGAGACAAGTATCCACAAGAAAACAAATGACGTAGATGTAAGCAAATATAGGTGACTGTATGTGTGTTCTACAGGTATGATTACATGAGAGACAAGTATCCACCAGAGAACAAATGACGTACATGTAAGCAGCTATATGTGACTGTACCTATGTTCTACAGGTATAATTACCAGAGAGACAAGTATCCACCAGAGAACAAATGACGTAGATGTAAGCAACTATATGTGACTGTACGTATGTTCTACAGGTATAATCACCAGAGAGACAAGTGTCCACCAAAGAACAAATGACGTAGATGTAAGCAGCTATAGGTGACTGTACGTATGTTCAACAGGTATAATTACCAGAGAGACAAGTATCTAGCAAAGAATAAATGACGTAGATGTAAGCAACTATATGTGACTGTACGTATGTTCTACAGGTATGATTACCAGAGGGACAAGTGTCCACCAGAGAACAAATGACGTAGATGTAAGCAACTATAGGTGACTATACTTATGTTCTACAGGTATGCTTACAAGAGAGACAAGTATCCACCAGAGAACTAATGACGTAGATGTAAGCAGCTATAGGTGACTAAACTTATGTTCTACAGGTATGATTACCAGAGAGACAAGTATCCACCAGAGAACTAATGACGTGGATGTAAGCAGCTATAGGTGACTAAACTTATGTTCTACAGGTATGATTGCCAGAGAGACAAGTATCCACCAGAGAACAAATGACGTAGATGTAAGCAGCTATAGGTGACTGTACGTATGTTCTACAGGTAACATTACCAAAGAGACAAGTATCCACCAGAGAAGAAATGACGAAGATGTAAGCAGCTATAGGTGGCTGTACGTATGTTCTACAGGCATGATTACCAGAGAAACAAGTGTCCTTCAGAGAATAAATGACGTAGATTTAAGCAGCTATATTTAACTGTACGTACTTTCTACAGGTATGATCACCAGAGAGACAAGTATCCACCAGAGAACAAATGACGTAGATGTAAGCAGCTATAGGTGACTGTACGTATGTTCTACAGGTATGATTACCAGAGAGACAAGTATCCACCAGAGAACTAATTACGTAGATATAAGCATCTATAGGTGACTGTACGTATGTTCTACAGGTATGATTACCAGAGAAACAAGTAGCCACAAGAGAATAAATGACGTAGATGTAATCAGCTATAGGTGATTGTAATTATGTTTTACAGGTATGATTACCAGAAAGACAAGTATCCACCAGAGAACAAATGACGTAGATGTTAACAGCTATAGGTGACTGCCCTCATGTTCTACAGGTATAATAACCAGAGAGACAAGTATTCACCAGAGAACACATGACGTAGATGTAAGCAGCTATAGGTGATAGTACGTATGTTCTACAGGTATGATTACCAGAGAGACAAGTATCCACCAGAGAACTAATGAGGTAGATGTAAGCAGCTATAGGTGGCTGCACGTATGTTCTACAGGTATGATTGCCAGAGAGACAAGTATACACCAGAGAACAAATGACGTAGATGTAAGCAGCTATATGTGACTGCCCTCATGTTCTACAGGTATGATTACCAAAGAAACAAGTATCCACTAGAGAACAAATGACGTAGATGTTACAGGTATGATTACAAAAGAGACAAGTATCACCCTGAGAACAGATGACGTAGATGTAAGCGGCTATATTTGACTGTACGTACTTTCTACAGGTATGATTACCAGAGAGACAAGTATCCACCAGAGAACTAATTACGTAGATATAAGCATCTATAGGTGACGGTACGTATGTTCTACAGGTATGATTACCAGAGAGACAAGTAGCCATCAGAAAACAGATGACGTAGATTTAAGCAGCTATATGTGACTGTACGTATGTTCTACGGGTATGATTGCCAGAGAGACAAGTGTCCACCAGAGAACAAATGACGTAGATGTAAGCAGCTATAGGTGACTGTACTTATGTTCTACAGGTATGATTACCAGAGAGACAAGTAGCCATCAGAGAACAGATGACGTAGATGTAAGCAGCTATATGTGACTGTACGTATGTTCTACGGGTATGATTGCCAGAGAGACAAGTGTCCACCAGAGAACAAATGACGTAGATGTAAGCAGCTATAGGTGACTGTACTTATGTTCTACAGGTATGATTACCAGAGAGACAAGTAGCCATCAAAGAACAGATGTCGATGTAAGCAGCTATATGTGACTGTACGTATGTTCTACGGGTAAGATTGCCAGAGAGACAAGTGTCCACCAGAGAACAAATGACGTAGATGTAAGCAGCTATAGGTGACTGTACTTATGTTCTACAGGTATGATTACCAGAGAGACAAGTAGCCATCAGAGAACAAATGACGTAGATGTAAGCAGCTATAGGTGGCTGTACGTATGTTCTACAGGTATGATTGCCAGAGAGACAAGTATACACCAGAGAACAAATGACGTAGATGTAAGCAGCTATATGTGACTGTACGTATGTTCTACAGGTATAATTGCCAGAGAGACAAGTAGCCACAAGAGAATAAATGACGTAGATGTAATCAGCTATAGGTGATTGTAATTATGTTCTACAGGTATGATTACCAGAGAGACAAGTATCCACCAGAGAACAAATGACGTAGATGTAAACAGCTATTGGTGACTGCCCTCATGTTCTACAGGTATAATAACCAGAGAGACAAGTATCCACGAGAGAACACATGACGTAGATGTAAGCAGCTATAGGTGACTGTACGTATGTTCTACAGGTATGATTGCCAGAGAGACAAGTATACACCAGAGAACAAATGACGAAGATGTAAGCAGCTATAATTGACTGTACTTATGTTCTACAGGTATGATTACCAGAGAGACAAGTATCTACCAGAGGACAAATGACGTAGATGTAAGCAGCTATAGGTGGCTGTACGTATGTTCTACAGGTATAATAGCCAGAGAGACAAGTATACACCAGAGAACAAATGACGTAATTGTAAGCAGCTATATGTGACTGTACGTATGTTCTACAGGTATGATTGCTAGAGAGACAAGTATCCACCAGAGAACAAATTACGTAGGTGTAAGCAGCTATAGGTGACTGTACGTATGTTCTACAGGTATGATTGCCAGAGAGACAAGTATACACCAGAGAACAAATGACGTAGATGTAAGCAGCTATATGTGACTGTACGTATGTTCTACAGGTATGATTGCCAGAGAGACAAGTATACACCAGAGAACAAATGACGTAGCTGTAAGCAGCTATATGTGACGGTACGTATGTTCTACAGGTATGATTGCCAGAGAGACAAGTATCCACCAGAAAACAGATGACGTAGATGTAATCAGCAATAGGTGACTGCCCTCATGTTCTACAGGTATGATTGCCAGAGAGACAAGTATACACCAGAGAACAAATGACGTAGATGTAAGCAGCTATATGTGACTGTACGTATGTTCTACAGGTATGATTGCCAGAGAGACAAGTATACACCAGAGAACAAATGACGTAGATGTAAGCAGCTATATGTGACGGTACGTATGTTCTACAGGTATGATTGCCAGAGAGACAAGTATCCACCAGAGAACAGATGACGTAGATGTAAGCAGCTATAATTGACTGTACGTATGTTCTACAGGTATGATTGCCAGAGAGACAAGTGTCCATCAAAACAAATGACGTAGATGTAAGCCGCTATAGGTGACGGTACGTATGTTCTACAGGTATAATTGCCAGGGAGACAAGTATCCACCAGAGAACAGATGACGTAGATGTAATCGGCTATAGGTGACTGCCCTCATGTTCTACAGGTATGATTGCCAGAGAGACAAGTATCCACCAGAGAACAAATGACGTAGATATTAGCAGCTATATGTGACTGTACTTATGTTCTACAGGTATGATTGCAAGAGAGACAAGTATCCACCAGAGAACAAATGACGTAGATGTAAGCAGCTATAGGTGACTGTACGTATGTTCTACAGGTATGATTACCAAAGAAACAAGTATCCACTAGAGGACAAATGACGTAGATGTCAGCAGGTATAGGTGACTATACGTATGTTCTACAGGTATGATTGCAAGAGAGACAAGTATCCACCAGAGAGCAAATGACGTAGATGTAAGCAGCTATACGTGACTGTACTTATGTTCTACAGGTATGATTGCAAGAGAGACAAGTATCCACCAGAGAACAAATGACGTAGATGTAAGCAGCTATAGGTGACTGTACGTATGTTCTACAGGTATGATTACCAAAGAAACAAGTATCCACTAGAGGACAAATGACGTAGATGTCAGCAGCTATAGGTGATTGTACGTATGTTCTACAGGTATGATCACCAAATAGACAAGTGTCCACCAGAGAACAAATGACGTAGATGTAAGCAGCTATAGGTGACTGTACTTATGTTCTACAGGTATGATTACCATAGAGACACGTAGCCATCAGAGAACAGATGACGTAGATGTAAGCAGCTATATGTGACTGTACGTATGTTCTACAGGTATGATTGCCAGAGAGACAGGTGTCCACCAGAGAACAAATGACGTAGATGTAAGCAGCTATAGGTGACTGTACTTATGTTCTACAGGTATGTTTACCAGAGAGACAAGTATCCACCAGAGAACAAATGACGTAGATGCAAGCAGCTATAGGTGACGGTACGTATGTTCTACATGTAACGATTACAAGAGAGACAAGTATCCACCAGAGACCAAATGACGTAGATGTAAGCAGCTATATGTGACTGTACTTATGTTCTACAGGTATGATTGCAAGAGAGACAAGTATCCACCAGAGAACAAATGACGTAGATGTAAGCAGCTATAGGTGACTGTACGTATGTTCTACAGGTATGATTACCAGAGAGACAAGTATTCACCAGAGAACAAATTACGGAGGTGTAAGCAGCTATAGTCGACTGTACGTATGTTCTACAGGCATGATTACCAGAGAGACAAGTATCCACCAGAGAACAAATGACGTAGATGTAAGCAGCTATAGGTGACTGTACGTATGTTCTACAGGTATGATTACCAGAGAGACAAGTATCCACCAGAGAACAAATGACGTAGATTTAAGCAGCTATAGGTGACTGTACGTATTTTATACAGGTATTATTACCAGGGAGACAAGTGTCCACCAGAGAACAAATGACGTAGATGTAAGCAGCTATAGGTGACTGTACTTATGTTCTACCGGTATGATTACCAGAGAGACAAGTATCCACCAGAGAACAAATAAATGTAGATGTAATCAGCTATATGTGACTGTACTTATGTTCTACAGGTATGATTACCAAAGAGATAGGTGTCCACCAGAGAAAAGATGACGTAGATGTAAGCAGCTATAGGTGACTGTACGTATGTTCTACAGGTATGATTGCCAGAGAGACAAGCGTCCACCAGAGAACAAATGACGTGAATGTAAGCAGCTATATGTGACTGTACGTATGTTCTACAGGTATGATTTTATCAGCCTCTCTTTGATATTACCCTCTAGATGTCTTTTTGTCGGTCTCTCTTTGATTTATGAGTGTTGATTCTCCTTTCAATATCTTCCATCTCTTTTATAGACTCAGGACGATTTATAGCTTGACAACTTCTGTAGACACAGAGACATTGGATATACTGGATGTTACCCTCTACATCTCTTTTATAGACGCAGGACGATTTATAGCTTGACAACATCTTTAGACACGGATACATTGGATATACTGGAGTTTACCCTCTACATGTCTTTTATAGACGCAGGACGATTTATAGCTTGACAACATCTTTAGACACGGATACATTGGATATACTGGAGTTTACCCTCTACATGTCTTTTATAGACGCAGGACGATTTATAGCTTGACAACATCTTTAGACACGGATACATTGGATATACTGGAGTTTACCCTCTACATGTCTTTTATAGACGCAGGACGATTTATAGCTTGACAACATCTTTAGACACGGATACATTGGATATACTGGAGTTTACCCTCTACATGTCTTTTATAGACGCAGGACGATTTATAGCTTGACAACATCTTTAGACACGGATACATTGGATATACTGGAGTTTACCCTCTACATGTCTTTTATAGACGCAGGACGATTTATAGCTTGACAACATCTTTAGACACGGATACATTGGATATACTGGAGTTTACCCTCTACATGTCTTTTATAGACGCAGGACGATTTATAGCTTGACAACATCTTTAGACACGGATACATTGGATATACTGGAGTTTACCCTCTACATGTCTTTTATAGACGCAGGACGATTTATAGCTTGACAACATCTTTAGACACGGATACATTGGATATACTGGAGTTTACCCTCTACATGTCTTTTATAGACGCAGGACGATTTATAGCTTGACAACATCTTTAGACACGGATACATTGGATATACTGGAGTTTACCCTCTACATGTCTTTTATAGACGCAGGACGATTTATAGCTTGACAACATCTTTAGACACGGATACATTGGATATACTGGAGTTTACCCTCTACATGTCTTTTATAGACGCAGGACGATTTATAGCTTGACAACATCTTTAGACACGGATACATTGGATATACTGGAGTTTACCCTCTACATGTCTTTTATAGACGCAGGACGATTTATAGCTTGACAACATCTTTAGACACGGATACATTGGATATACTGGAGTTTACCCTCTACATGTCTTTTATAGACGCAGGACGATTTATAGCTTGACAACATCTTTAGACACGGATACATTGGATATACTGGAGTTTACCCTCTACATCTCTTTTATAGACGCAGGACGATTTATAGCTTGACAACTTGTTTAGACACATATACATTGGATATACTGGATGTAACCCTCTACATCTCTTTTATAGACGCAGGACGATTTATAGCTTGACAACATCTTTAGACACGGATACATTGGATATACTGGAGTTTACCCTCTACATGTCTTTTATAGACGCAGGACGATTTATAGCTTGACAACATCTTTAGACACGGATACATTGGATATACTGGAGTTTACCCTCTACATGTCTTTTATAGACGCAGGACGATTTATAGCTTGACAACATCTTTAGACACGGATACATTGGATATACTGGAGTTTACCCTCTACATCTCTTTTATAGACGCAGGACGATTTATAGCTTGACAACTTGTTTAGACACATATACATTGGATATACTGGATGTAACCCTCTACATCTCTTTTATAGACGCAGGACGATTTATAGCTTGACAACATCTTTAGACACGGATACATTGGATATACTGGAGTTTACCCTCTACATGTCTTTTATAGACGCATGACGATTTATAGCTTGACAACATCTTTAGACACGGATACATTGGATATACTGGAGTTTACCCTCTACATGTCTTTTATAGACGCATGACGATTTATAGCTTGACAACATCTTTAGACACGGATACATTGGATATACTGGAGTTTACCCTCTACATGTCTTTTATAGACGCATGACGATTTATAGCTTGACAACATCTTTAGACACGGATACATTGGATATACTGGAGTTTACCCTCTACATGTCTTTTATAGACGCATGACGATTTATAGCTTGACAACATCTTTAGACACGGATACATTGGATATACTGGAGTTTACCCTCTACATGTCTTTTATAGACGCAGGACGATTTATAGCTTGACAACATCTTTAGACACGGATACATTGGATATACTGGAGTTTACCCTCTACATGTCTTTTATAGACGCAGGACGATTTATAGCTTGACAACATCTTTAGACACGGATACATTGGATATACTGGAGTTTACCCTCTACATGTCTTTTATAGACGCAGGACGATTTATAGCTTGACAACATCTTTAGACACGGATACATTGGATATACTGGAGTTTACCCTCTACATCTCTTTTATAGACGCAGGACGATTTATAGCTTGACAACATCTTTAGACACGGATACATTGGATATACTGGAGTTTACCCTCTACATGTCTTTTATAGACGCAGGACGATTTATAGCTTGACAACATCTTTAGACACGGATACATTGGATATACTGGAGTTTACCCTCTACATCTCTTTTATAGACGCAGGACGATTTATAGCTTGACAACTTGTTTAGACACATATACATTGGATATACTGGATGTAACCCTCTACATCTCTTTTATAGACGCAGGACGATTTATAGCTTGACAACATCTTTAGACACGGATACATTGGATATACTGGAGTTTACCCTCTACATGTCTTTTATAGACGCAGGACGATTTATAGCTTGACAACATCTTTAGACACGGATACATTGGATATACTGGAGTTTACCCTCTACATGTCTTTTATAGACGCAGGACGATTTATAGCTTGACAACATCTTTAGACACGGATACATTGGATATACTGGAGTTTACCCTCTACATCTCTTTTATAGACGCAGGACGATTTATAGCTTGACAACTTGTTTAGACACATATACATTGGATATACTGGATGTAACCCTCTACATCTCTTTTATAGACGCAGGACGATTTATAGCTTGACAACATCTTTAGACACGGATACATTGGATATACTGGAGTTTACCCTCTACATGTCTTTTATAGACGCATGACGATTTATAGCTTGACAACATCTATAGACACGGATACATTGGATATACTGGAGTTTACCCTCTACATGTCTTTTATAGACGCATGACGATTTATAGCTTGACAACATCTTTAGACACGGATACATTGGATATACTGGAGTTTACCCTCTACATGTCTTTTATAGACGCATGACGATTTATAGCTTGACAACATCTTTAGACACGGATACATTGGATATACTGGAGTTTACCCTCTACATGTCTTTTATAGACGCATGACGATTTATAGCTTGACAACATCTTTAGACACGGATACATTGGATATACTGGAGTTTACCCTCTACATGTCTTTTATAGACGCAGGACGATTTATAGCTTGACAACATCTTTAGACACGGATACATTGGATATACTGGAGTTTACCCTCTACATGTCTTTTATAGACGCAGGACGATTTATAGCTTGACAACATCTTTAGACACGGATACATTGGATATACTGGAGTTTACCCTCTACATGTCTTTTATAGACGCATGACGATTTATAGCTTGACAACATCTTTAGACACGGATACATTGGATATACTGGAGTTTACCCTCTACATGTCTTTTATAGACGCAGGACGATTTATAGCTTGACAACTTGTTTAGACACAGAAACACTTAATATACTTGATGTTACCCTCTATATGTATTTTTGTCGTTCAGTAGTTTTCTAATTGGTGTATATTCCAAGTCTCTTTTTATTATTATTTACCGCTTACGTTTTTACCCTCTATATGTATTTTTGTCGTTCAGTAGTTTTCTAATTGGTGTATATTCCAAGTCTCTTTTTGTTATTATTTACCGCTTACGTTTTTACCCTCTATATGTATTTTTGTCGTTCAGTAGTTTTCTAATTGGTGTATATTCCAAGTCTCTTTTTATTATTATTTACCGCTTACGTTTTGGATTGATATAAACAACAGCCGTTATAGGATATGGCACAGGGCAAACGATTTCCCCCTATTAGTATAGTATTTCCCCCTATTAGTATATAGAAAAATGAGCACATGTCGTGAGTAGGTTGTCTGAAACTAAGAACGTATTTGAATACGGAAAGACGTTACCATTGGTACCATTAAAAGCCACAAGTTTAGGAAAACAGTAAAAACCATGGTCGTAAAAATAAAGACAAATAGACAAAAAAGTATTAAAAAAAACAGATAATCGAAGATTGACCAACACGAAACCCAACAAAAACGATGATCTCAGAATAAAAGTTAGTACTTTACTGATGACACGTGTTAATGGAACCATGGAAGTATTATATTGACAATATAATACTTCCATGATGGAACATATCCGGTGATGCATTTGAAGTAATAAGAAAGTTAAAAGTTCATGCTCCAATAACGACACATGTCTTGTTAATCATGTGACAGTATGTTGATAGAACATATCCAGTGACGTATTGGAAGTAATAAGTATCCTAAGCGACATCACGTGAGAATTAACGAGAATGCGTGCATGCTTTCACTTTTCGAACTGTTTTCGAGCAGGACAGATCGTTTATCTGTCCTCTCTTGTCATTTGTTGGAGCACGTGGCAATTCAATAGATGTAAGTTTTTTAAATTTAATTAATGTTTATAGAAGGTTTATGTTTACCCGAGGAGGGATTTTTAGTAGTGTTATAAAACCTGAGGAGGGTTTTTTCTCAATTTCAATTGTTTATTTTAGTCTTAATTTGAACCCGAGGAGGGTGTATTTTCTTTGAGTTTAATTTGAACCAGAGGATGGTGTATACTTTACGTTTAGTTTATTTTGAACCCGAGAGGGGTTTCTTTCTATAATGTTGGTTTTGAATTAATCCCGAGGAGGGTTTATTTCTTTATTTTTGGTTCTTATTTAAACCCGAGGAGGGTGTTTATGTTTTAGTTAGTTTAATCGGAAGAGATTGTGTTCATTTGGTCCATTCAACCTGAGGAAGGTCTCTTTGTTTTAATTTTATCTTTACTTTTTTATAAGAGGGTTAAAATTTTCACCCGTGGAGGGTTGTTCGTCTTATTAATTTTGTTTTACTTGAGGCTGGTATATCAGAAGTGCATATTTGCCAAATATAATATTAACATTTTGTCCCTCTGGTTGTTTAATAGGAAGGTATTTAATTTGAACAGTTTTTCAATTTGTAAGCGTGGGAATAATTACATGGGTATGTTTGGGTGTTTTGTATGTACGATACAAGTTCATATTCATCGTTTTAATTTACGGCCGGGTTGTTCGAGTTATTGGTACTTTTAGCATCCGGGTTTTGGATTGTTTTAACCGAGGTTTTATGTTGAAGTTCGGACAAATCTATATAGTTTTACAAATTTGTATGTCTTAAATTTTCCGAGAACACCTTCATGGTAATTGTAGGAATTGCTTTGGGTTGTATATTTGCCATTTGAATTTATTTTTGGTTGTATTTCGCTTAAATGGTTTTGTTCGTACGATACGATAAATTTTAAGATTCAACGCCTTGTGTGCGGGCCCGGGGTGTGTTCGAGTTACTGGTACTTTTAATTGCAATAGCTTATTATCTTTGGTTAAGTTCGGATAAATACATAATTTTGCGAATTTGTCTGTTAATTTTGGAGCACACCTTTCATAGTTACTGTAGTGATGACCTTGAGTTGTATGTTTGCCTTTTTTATTAACTTATAACTATAAACAGAAGATACACTTTTACTATGGAATGTTCATTCATTAAATTGTGTAGTGAAATGTACATCACTTGTCACATGTACTTTAATAACCGGTTTTCGTGACCGACATTTAAATATAACGCTAATCAGTTTCATTGGGTTTACAACCAAACTTTTATTTAATGGGTGTTCATTTGAATTGTTTAATAGTTTGATATTAAAATGATGGATAAATTTTTGTAGGAAAAGATATTTTACATGTGTTATTGGTTTTGAATGATGTGTTATTTTTATTTTCTAAATTATTTTCCAGATGTCTCACCTGGTCTTAAAGCCTAAGCACACGTTGATCGGCAAGAGCCTTTTGCCTATGATTCTCAAGTTTAAGTCGGCGGATGACATTGATCCAGAGAATTTAGCCAGGCTGAAAAGCACTTATCCTCTGACAAAGTATAGTGTAGATGAGCTGGCGGCAGAGTTTGTAAAGATCACGGGAGACGAGTTGAAAAATGTGATGCTGCTGGCCGGTAAAGACCTTGATTTGGATAATTCAAGGCTGTTACTGCACCAAACCATTCTCTTTGCAAATCTGATTGGAGCACCTAAGGGTTCAAGCTTAACCGACCCTAGGCCTCAGGCCGGTTTTTCAACTTTTGTTCCTCAAGGTAGTTTTAAGTCTAAATTGGCATGTTTATAGATTTTATTAGGGTTATATAAATTAGACAATTTATTGGTTCTCTTTTTAGATATAT
Source organism: Mytilus galloprovincialis (assembly GCA_037788925.1). Taxonomy (NCBI): domain Eukaryota; kingdom Metazoa; phylum Mollusca; class Bivalvia; order Mytilida; family Mytilidae; genus Mytilus; species Mytilus galloprovincialis. The sequence goes on along the minus strand of CM075339.1, from coordinate 76,225,625 downwards.
TTATTTCGCACAATTCTTCTCTGGCTATCATTGCATTTTAAGAAGGTTCAATATTGCAAATAATTTACGTCTAGATTGTGGAATTCAACTTTTTTCATTGTTATTGAAATACGGACCAGAATATTTTACCTGAGAAAAAACGTTGATCAAATATTTTGATGAAAAGAATATTCTCTGTGTATAATGACCGGCTACTTAGAAATAAAACGTCCTAATATATTGCTGTACTTCATCTTGATCTTAATTTGGCTTTGGAAATTTTTTCATCTATACTTATTGATATTAATTGTATTGTAGAACTTTTTGTGATATTGGTTTCTATTTTGTAGCAGGCCCTTCTGGACTGCAAACATTAGGGAGTGGCAGTGGAAGTGGCACAGAAACTGCAAGTGGTAATGTCGGAAGTTCCAGTGCGTCAACAGGAGGTGCAGATCTGGAGGCAAGACTCAAAGAAATGGAGAAGCATCTCGATGGTATGCGAAATCAACAGCACGCAGATAAGGTGGACGAAGCTCTCAAACATGTAAGAGTATTGGCAAATAGGCCTAAGCTTACTTCAGTATGTGTACTTCTAGCGTCTCTGGAAGTCCTGGTCGATTGTGCTTTAAAGGCAGGTCACAATGAGACTGAATACTATAGCAAGGTGCTACAGGCCTGTAGACATTATGAGGATAATCCTGATGTCTGTAATTTGTGCCTGAGGTTGTTGGGATCAACCGAGGATAGGAAGGTTTCATCCGCTATAGCCGAGTGGTCAAAAAATAAAAAGTATGACTCAAAGGCCGAAAAGGAAAAGGAGCCGAGCGTTGGCCAGAGTGTTAATTTATTACAAGATCAGCAACAAATACCTTATTTTTACCCTCCATATCCGGCTCCGATGCCAATGGGTCATAATTATCCAGGTCAAATGTTGCCACCATTAATGGGACCGCGAGGGCCAGGTCCAAGGCACAGATTTCAGCGTGTAAGAGGTGCCTGTTTCTTCTGTAAAGAAATTGGTCACTATGTTAACAATTGTCCAAAGATTAAGAAAGAATAGATTTATTTTGTTGTATTACTGTACGAGTCATGTTGATTATTACTACATTTTTGAACATTTGAACTTTAGTTATCTTTTGTCCATTCACTACTTTTAGTATTTTTGATTTCTATTCCGGAGGATCTAATTCTCTAGTGGCATTTGTCACGTGGAATGGAGGTCGGAATTTTTTCTCTGTAATTCTGTAATTTATTTTTCTCTTTTAGGGTGGTTCTGTTAAGAAGTTAAGATTTCATCCTGACATTCCTGACTGGGAAACGGGATCTGGTTTTAATCCTATGGAAGTTAGTCATTTTAAAATACAAGAACATTGGGTCAATTACAGAGGAAAGGTTCTTCAACCTCCGTTTCACGTTACATTAGCTGAAGAGGTTGTCGCTAGTGACCAGTTTGATTTCGAAGCCCTACCCTTTAGAGATCCAGAGTATTTTCAGGCGGGAAATTTGCATAAGCATTTTAATGAATGGAAAACTGTAGAGCCAAGTGAGGAAGTTTTAGATTGGTTGGAAAATGGCGTTGATGTGACAAAATATTTCAAACATTTTAGGGGAAATTTCAAAGGGAAATCTTATGATTCAGACAGCCCGCCTAAACAATATTTTATTAATTCAGCTATGTGCAAAGATCATACCGATTTTATTAAATCCACTCTTTTAACTAGGCTAAAAAGTGGGTCAATGTCAGTATGGGGTAAAGTAGGGAAATGTGAACCTCCTCATCTAGTTATGCCACTTACTATAGAGATAACAAAGCCAAGACTGTGCCACGACGAACGGTTCCTTAATCTTTGGATAATGGACAAACCTTTTGTCTTGGACACTTTAAAGGACGTTCCACGGTTAGTGCATAGCAATGCCTTCTTAAATTCTTTAGATGATAAATCTGGGTACGACCATGTTTTACTAAAAGAAGAGTCTAGAACATATTTTGGAGTTGAATTTGGGGGCTGGTTTTTAGTTTATAATACAATTCCGTTTGGGTTTAAGACCAGCGCATATATTTACCATACTATTGGGCTTGCAGCTACTGGATTTTGTAGGAAACCTGGGGTGCCTTGCTTACAATATATAGACGACAGACTCATTGTTGAATTCCTCAGTTTCTTGTATTAACGGAAAATTCAAAGCCTTAAAGAGCTTGTATATTGTTATTCTTAATGAAACTTGTATGTCAAGTAGTAATTAGGTTAGGGTATTTCATTGGATTGGATAAATCGGTTTTCGAGCCATGTCAGGTTATTGGATTTCTTGGTATGTTGATAGATTCTGTTAAACAGGCTTTTGTGTTACCTGAAAAGAAGAAAGTGGCATTTGCTTTACTTAGGGAAGACATGTTGACCCAGCAAGTAGTTTCGTTAAAAACGCTTCAAAGGTTTGCAGGAAAATGTATATCATTTATGTTAGCGGTTCCCGCCGCGAGATTGTATACCAGAGAAGTAAATTTAGCTATAAGCAAGGCCATTAAAAACAGCAGACCCGTTGCTCTTGAGGGTCGTTTAAAAACTGAAATAAGTCATTGGGCATTTTTAGACAAATGGGAGGGGTTTTTCCCTTGGAGGAAAGAAAGGCATTTGCAAATAAAACTTGCAACAGATGCATCGCTGTACAAATGGGGCGCTGTTGTTGAAGAGCAGGAAGTTTTGGGTGATTTCTTTGTTTCGGGAGATGATAGGCCTATTCATGTGAAAGAGGCCGAGGCTGTTGAAAAAACTTTGGTTTCATTGTCAGGAAAAATCAAGGATCATAGGGTTGACGTGTTGGTTGACAATCAAGTAGTTATAGCATCTTGGGAAAAGGGTGGAAGTAGAAGTTCTGACCTCAATGATGTATTCAAATCAATTTTTCACGTCTGCCAAACCATGAACATTGATTTGCATTTACTTTACATTCCTTCAAAATGTAATCCTGCAGATATTCCGTCAAGAATTTTAAGCTTTCAAGATACTATGCTCAGTCCACAAGCTTGGCTCTTGGTTCAAAAGCGGTTTGGACCGCATACTGTGGATCTAATGGCCCTTGACTCAAACGCTATGGTCGATGATGGTGGTAAACCTTTAAGGCACTTTACTCCTTGTTCTACCCCAAAATCTTCTGGAGTTAATCTTTTCGCTCAGAATGTTACTGATGAGTTGAACCCATACGTTTTTCCACCTTTTTGTCTTATTTCTCCTGTTCTCAGTTTTCTTGTTGAACAAAAGCCGAAATGCTGCACGTTTGTTTTCCCAGCTTTATCGCCGTTGCCGTGTTGGTGGCCAACACTTTGGTCTATGGTAAACGACGTTTTAGTCTTAGGTCGTCAAGGGAATAATACTGTTCTGTTAGCCCCATCGAAATATGGTTTTCACCCAATGCCTTTGAAGCATGACTTGTATGCAGCCAAAATCATTTTCTAATTTTAGATACCTTGTGGAATACCAAGAACTTGGAAACCAGCTTCGCCCTGTGGCTCATGCTCTTACCCTAACGATGACGATGCAAAGTTTTGTCAATCTTGTGGTAATTATTTAGAGATTCAGAGCGACGAGCCGGTAGATTTGATAGATATTATGGTCAATGAAAGAATAAGACATTTGGATATCATGATGGAGAATACCCCGTACTGTAAAAAAGTTAGCGCCCTTGAAAAAGAATTTTCAGATTTTCTTTCTAAAAATGCTAAGAGCATTGTTTTTGCTACGCCAGAAGAAGTAAGAAAATTCTTAATTGTCAAGGATTGCAAGGGAAAAACCCAAGTGCATGAGATAATTTGTCCTAATCTGGGTAAGTCTGTAATTTTTGACTGTCCATGCCCTTTAAGGTTATCCTCAAGCACTGTACGAACCATGTTGGGCCAATTGAAAAGAATTTTTGAAAACTATGGGAAGGGAAGAAGTTGGGACGAGGGCTCTAATTTGGGGAACCCTATTGCTAGTAAAAAAGTTCAGCGTTATTTGGAGGCGATAACCCGCGAACAAGCAATATCACATCGTGTAGTGAAGCAGGCAAAACCTTTGTTTTTTGACAAGCTTAGAAAAATAGCAATATTGATAGATTCCAAAATTGTGAAGGGAAATACAACACCTGAAAAATTTATTTTACTAAGGGACCAGGCTTTTCTGAAGCTCCAGTTTTTTGCAGGTGATAGGGCCTCTGATCTTGGAAAATGTCTCAGTCAGGAGATAAGGCGTTTGCGTGACGATTCAGGATTTGTTATTACACACACAGTTGGCAAGACGTTAAGTAATGGAAAGAAAAATGAATTTTCGGTTATGCGACTTGATGACCATTCTGTTTGTCCTGTTTTTGGAATTGAAAAATATGTGTCTGGTGCTGGTGAAATGGGCATAAATTTAACCCTTGGGTATTTGTTTCGTATATTAGATTGTTCAAGAAAACGGGTATTGGAAGCTCCGGTTAGTCATTCGGTTATGTATGGTCGCCTGAAGTCATATTTACGGGAATTGGGAATGGATGAAGGCGAGACTCCTCATGGTATCAGAGGGGGGTGTGCTGTTACTTTGGCCGTCTCTGGTTTTGGAAATTCCCAAGACATAATGGATCATGTCGGCTGGTTTTCTCGAGGTAGCTTGGACAGATATTCAAGGTTGGGCAAAATGGCAGATAAAAGTACGGTGGGAAATCTTTTTAAGCAAGTTTCTGATAACCCTTCATATGCAAGTTCGGTTTATGACAAGTACGGGGATACTAGCAAATTACCAACTGCTTTTTGAACTATGTAATTTTGAATATTGTAAATTGCCGTTGGCGATATATATTTGTTTTTTGTACAAGTAGCATGTATATTGTCATACTTTCTGTATTAAAAAAGATGCAATAATAATAAATATTATTCTTAAATGTCTTCTTGTATAAGATACGCATGGATGGATGGGTTGTTGTTTAATGTCCAGTGGCAAGTCAGATGCATATTCAGGACGAGAACATAATGAGAAATAAATTTTAACCCTGCTTTGTACTAGACCGATACTCTGAACCGAATTTTAACGTGCTAGCTCACAAGGTTACATTTCGCAGGAAGCAATGTCACCTTACCCGGACACATTTTTCTGACTCCGGGCTGACCAGTCTTAAAGTTTGCTCTAACTCCTCAATGTCGGGTGCTTGGCGGAGAAGCAGCAAATACTAATTTTCAAGTCTTTGATCCGGTTAGGATATGTGGTATGCGTCAATATGACAACTATTTAATGATACAACTGAACACGACGAAATACTTGTACACACTTATCTGTATGGTTGGTAATGTACCAGAAGGTTCTCTTTGGATGGGGATAGTTTAATTGTCTGCGAAATACATATGTAGCATACCTAATTTTTATGATATTTAGGGTCAGTATTGATAATTTGGATAATAAGCAGTTTCAGAAGTTGATGACTTGTCTCCATCTATGGCTCTGTTCTTGGAACTTTTCGGCTTTACATTTTCGGTCATCTAATGTTCTCTCGAACATGGGTACTGCTGACGAGTGTTTAATGCATAAAATATGCATATACAGTGTGCATAAAAGATTAGTGTCGTAGATTGTTATTCATTATATTTAGTGTTGGCAACTTTAAACGGAATCTTAAGAAAAGAAAATCATGAGTTTTGGGATAAGTTTTGGGGTTGATGATTTTTTATACTAAAGATTCTGTGTTTTTTCAAATTCAAACAGTCAAACGTGTTGTATGTGGACCAAAATTGTATGCCAAAACTAATAATGCATTCAGTTACTTAGAGCGTGGTGGCGCTTTGGATAATGTCAAAGGTTAACAGTCCGCTCAACCTTGCGACACCTGTCGTGTTAATCATGTGACAGTATGTTGATGGACATATCCGGTGATACGCATTTGAGAAATTAGAAGATGCTGAAAAATATTTTGAAATGGAAACAAGATAATAAATATATGACTGTAACGATTCAGAAACCCTATCAGTGGTTATTATTTCTTCCTTAATTATTTAGTTTTACGAGAATCTAATGGCAGGTCTTTGGCTTATTGGCAGGGTTTTATGAGTATTGCCCAGCCCAGTTGGAAATACTGGGAAAACCCGGGTTTTACTGGGTTTTAGTGGGTAATACTGGGCAATACTGGGTAATATAAAATACTGGTCTAAATTTTATAGAGGATTCAGTGATCAAACACAAATGTAATATATTTCAGATATATATAACTTGTTTAATTTGTCTAGATTGGTCAAACTGTAAATATAAAGCCAAATTATTTTTTTTCAAATAAGTATAACTCTTATTAAGAAGTAAGAAAAAAATACATTTAGATAATGTATATGTACTGTCACTAATTAAAAAGTAATTATTCAGATTAGAATACAGATTTGTTTATGTAACAATAATCAGTCCTTTCAATTCTATAAATGTTAATGGTATGACCCCTTAGGGTGTTTATTTAGCAATATGAATGTATAACAATTAAAATAACAATTCACTTAAAAAATGCATTTTTATCAAGTTTGGATTATTGAAACAATACTTGGAAATTATATATAAACTAGGTATCCTTAAATGTGCAAATCTTGTATTCTGCTTACATATATAGTGTAGCAGGAACAATTCTGCCTAAGATTCGGGGATGCGGACCACAGCTAATTCTAGTTTGTAAACTGATGTGTGCGGAAAACGACTGATGCCAAAAATGATGCGCTATAATATATCTAAGTAAATGAAAACCAAAAACTGAAAACAACATATAATTTATTCAACGAAGTACATCTTTTATTATGCAGAGCCAAATGTATGTAGAAATGGAGCATTTAATGACTTCAAATTATCCTTACGAAGGAGGCATGTAGCTAACGCACTAACCTAAACGATGGTTGGAAAGCTTGGCTTTCCTTAATGTCAGTCCTCAGAGGATTCAGTAAAGAATTTCAAATCAGTTATCTAAAATATATAAGTCTTTCGCAGAAGGTAATCAAAAGTTTAGCGACGATGCAAATATTAAACTTTACAATATAAATAAATATCTTTAACCAATGAATTCAAACACTAAAAGCTATGTAATTTAACAAATATATCCTTAATAAGCTTCATGTAAATTAATTAACAATGAAATACATCAAATATGAAATTTAGAGTTTTACCAAAGGGAGCTAAGAATTAACTATTAACTCTGTCTGCTACAATAGAATAAATGAAGAACAGAATGAAATTGAATTTTTCATTCTACTAGAAATGACTCAATGGTTATCTGTATAAAAAGTATATATTTAGCTGTGATACTAAAAAATTAAACCAAGTCTTAACTATTATGTGTTAAAATAAGCTTAAAAAATCATATTGCCCAGTAATGCCCAGTATTACCCATTTCTGGGAGTATTGCCCAGCCCGGGAAAACCCGGGTTTTCCCACCCGGGAATTCCCGGGCGGGTAATACTTTTCCAACCCTGCTTATTGGTTTTTTTTTTTCATTTATCTGCAAATTTACAATTATGATAAAGGTCTTCCAGTTTACAGACGTTTTAGTAATTGCTCTTTAATCTTTGTTAGTAAAAAAAGCATCGACTGCAGTCATGACAGTGATGTTTATTTCAGCAAAAAAATACATGTAAAAAGTTATTATATGTGACAAGAATGTGAGTGTCTCTGGATGTTCAAACCATTTGGTTCAACCATGAATTACTGTTGCTATAAATCAATGTGCAAAGTCATACATTTTTTTTTGTTTAATACTTTTGTAAAATTATTCTTAAATTTTTAGAGGTACTTTAAGAAGATATAAAATGTTACTAAATCAATAAAATATTCCACGTGAACAGTAGTTGTAGTATGATATATCTGAACGTTTTTCATTATTTGGAGAATGAGGTTAAAGTGTGTGGCATGTGGTGTTACCTTTTCTGTTAAATGTATTCGCAAAAAAAAAAAGAATTGGGACGATTAAGAGATGGACATTTTGTATAGACACATATATATTGTTAAAGACTGTAAGTTGACCTCTACATGTTTTTTTCATTCGTCGGGTAAACCCCGCATCTTCGTTTAATGATATTTTTATGTTTTTAATAATTCTATACCAAATTAAGACCGAACCTGAATTCGATCTCGCTCCGTCTTCATATAGAAAAAAAATAGTTCTTTCTTCTCTTGGTTTAGATATTCACAATGAATTTACCAGTTTAGAACATTGACAATCTTACATCGAAACTACGCTATTGAGGTATGGTCATTTCGAGAAAATAATTACACGAAACTTTATATACTGCAAATTACCGTACAGGTTTTAAAATAAGGCCAATGCTAGTGCATAACGAATCAGAAACCTTAGTCTTTCCTCATAGGTAGCATAAATTAGAACTTCATTAGAACACATGTGTATCATGGATGATAATTCAACTTTCTGACTTTAAGTATCTGATTCGTAACATGAATAGAAGTTTCGTTCAGGTAAAGTTATTTCAAATTTCCCCGTATTTCACATGTAAAACACACAGTGTACAAGCGGACAGTGACAGAAAACGGAAGTTGCTGATCTGTCCGACGGCGATCGGCTCGTTGTTTTTCAAAAAAATATAGAATATCAACACAAAGTGTCCCATAATGGATTGTTCAGCAGCTCAAGGTAAGTGAATAACTACAATGATGTATTTTTGACCATTTAAAGCTTATTTTATGCTTTTAGCATCAACCGTCTTTTTAAAATAACTCCTGATCATGAAGAGGGGTCAAAATTTAGCGATTTTTCGAGTCATAAATCTTAACAAAACTCCGAAAATTCAAACATTTTCAAGATTTTTAATCGATACATAGTTGAATAATCATATTCCGCATACACACACAAAAGTTTGGTTCATTTTTTTTTATTATATTGTCACAATTGAATCTTTTCTATTCAAAGTGTACTGTCCGCCTCGTTGCCACCGTATGTTTTCATACTGTCCGATTCGTTGGTCATATTCATGATCGATATCTTAAGCAAAAGTAAGATTGAAACATGCAATTTATCCACATTCATGACCGATTTCCTAGGAAATATCAACATTTATAAAATGTTACTGATTATTACATATAAAAAGCATTGTTAATGCATGCACATGAAAATTTAATATACGTTTCTCTAGTTTGTTTTAGGAAAATGGGGCACGTAGGTGATTTTTATGGTATATTTATTCATACATTCATGTGGAACATTGTTATTTTTATCACTTAAAAACATAAATAGGGGTAATAACTTTTCATGAAAAATACAACCATGCAACAAAAGTTATTTCTAGGCCTTTTATAGCTGACTATGCGGTATGGGCTTTGCTCATTGTTGAAGGCCGTACGGTGACCTATAGTTGTTCATTTCTGTGTCATTTAATTTGTTCTCTTGTTTAGAGTTGTCTCATTGGCAATTACACCAAATCTTCTTTTTTATATTTATAAACGTTTGACACAGAAAATCAAAACAATAGTTTTTTACACCCAGTTTGCGTCTTATTTCACCAATAATCAAACAAATCTCATGGCTTGGAATTCAAGTAAAAAAGAATCAATTGAAAAGTTACGGTGTACTTGAATGGTCCATGAGTTTGTTTTCCTATTGCCTTAGTAGAGGTAAGAATACTTATATACACACATTTAACATGAAGTATGCGGTGAAGCCTTTCTTGTTAAATTTTTTTATCATAACTTGCATTTATTCTGTATGAGTTATTATTCAATTCTTATATGTACAAATCATCGATTAAATAAATTAATATGAATACATTCACGTTACTTAATACATGTATTTGTAATCGCTTAGGCAGTTGCGGATCCAGGCGGTCGGGGGTCCGGGGTTGGGAACCCTAGTTACTTTTTTTTTAATCTTTCATCTGGGTATGAATTCTCTCTTAACAATTTCTGGATCCGCTCCTGAATTATATTTTTGTAAGTTTAAAAAACACGAATATCAGTGAAATTAACAAATATGGAAAATATGGGGCAAAAAATAAACGTATATTAAATTTTCATGTGCATGCATTAACAATGCTTTTTATATGTAATAATCAGTAACATTTTATAAATGTTGATATTTCCTAGGAAATCGGTCATGAATGTGGATAAATTGCATGTTTCAATCTTACTTTTGCTTAAGATATCGATCATGAATATGACCAACGAATCGGACAGTATGAAAACATACGGTGGCAACGAGGCGGACAGTACACTTTGAATAGAAAAGATTCAATTGTGACAATATAATAAAAAAAAATGAACCAAACTTTTGTGTGTGTATGCGGAATATGATTATTCAACTATGTATCGATTAAAAATCTTGAAAATGTTTGAATTTTCGGAGTTTTGTTAAGATTTATGACTCGAAAAATCGCTAAATTTTGACCCCTCTTCATGATCAGGAGTTATTTTAAAAAGACGGTTGATGCTAAAAGCATAAAATAAGCTTTAAATGGTCAAAAATACATCATTGTAGTTATTCACTTACCTTGAGCTGCTGAACAATCCATTATGGGACACTTTGTGTTGATATTCTATATTTTTTTGAAAAACAACGAGCCGATCGCCGTCGGACAGATCAGCAACTTCCGTTTTCTGTCACTGTCCGCTTGTACACTGTGAAACAGTAAGAAATAAGAAATTGGAATGTTTATAGGATAACTAATTCAGGAACTGAGATGAATACATCTAAAGCAAAATATACTGGTAAGTATTTTCAGTAAGATGATTAAGTGTTTATAAATTAAATAACTACTTCAAGAAAAATGATAAACGAATCTATAAAATGTAAACACAAAAGTCATACTTATTGTACAGGTAAGGATTTTCACGACAGATGTTATATTGGCTTTAATTTAGCTTTCAGTACGTACCTGCGAGTACTCTTATATCGGAGCGTTCCTGTAAAACCGAAGGACCAATATTAATTAAACTTAAGCATAATGGTAATCACCATATGTAGATTTGCAATCCTACTTTTGCACCAAAAAATGGCTGTCGTTACCATGGAAACTGAAAAGGTGTAAACAAATAAAATTTTGGGGTTTAATGAATTATTTGAATATGCCTGAACTTAAAAAACTACTTGATAGTATTGCATTATTGTTAATATTTTTTATGTTAAAATGTTTTCAGTCAAATAGCAGTAGACTTTGTATTTACCTTGTTATTGATTCGGTTTTTCTTGTTTTAATCTAAATACAAGTTTCAGTGAATGAATTCTATTTTAATGAATTATTAATTCCACTGGCCATGAACAATTTTGTCCTCACTTGGCTTCGGTCTTCCCATCATTGTCATTCATCATAAACATTTTTGAAGATCTTCTCTTAGACCACACCAATTTAATTTCTTGTTCTACGGATTTTTGGACTCCAAAATTTGGGGGGAGCGAGCGATTTGAAAATTTTAATAAAAAAATATTTAATTTGCAAATTTTCGAGGCGAAGCTTGAAAAGTAAAGGCGAGCGATAATATTTTTTTTTGTAAACATAAAATAGTAGGTTTTGACAATATTAATACAGCTTGATTTATCACTTTGACATTTTTTAATTTCTGAAGTATTTTTTCCCTGTTCACCAAGAAATAATTAAATCTGGTCAATGTATGTGTGACTGATCACAATGAGACAATTCTCCATCCAAGTCATAATCAGTTTGGGGACTGTTATAAATATCCCTTTTACATGTTTTATGAGGGATCAATATAAGTTAAAATAGATTTGTTTGTACAAAAGGGCTCATATTTTCTCAAAGAACTATATATTTATCTGGTATTAAATGGTCAAAACATGTCCAAGAATTTTGTAATATTCCTGGACTTTAACCATGTTAACACATTTACTTTAACAGTTTAATATTATTCAAAAAAGGTGGACCCTTCTTTTAGAAAAAAATGTTTAAATATGATGTAACTCTTCTCTTTTTGAGTAAAAAATTCTAAGTTTCCAAAGGTTTTGTATAGAAGAACTATACAAATTCTTGGAATTTTTATTTTCTTTTCTACATCAGTTAATTGACCCCTTGTCTGAGGGAGGGTTGTTCTCAACCTGATAATAACAAACACAGGTCAAAGTACGGCCTTTTACACGGGGCTTTGATACAGACCAAACAGCAGGCTATAAAGGATCCCAAAATTATTAGCGTACACAATTCGAACAGGATAACCAACGATCTAATGTATATATCATGTATATCCAACGGGAAAATACCAATGAACAACATCAACAAACGATAACTGCTGAACGACAGGCCCCTCAATCAATCAGGACAGGTGCATAAACATGCAGCGGCTATGGATAGTTTTTTTTTCGCCAGCATACAATATAACTGCAGTTGAAGGCAAATCCTTCAGAAGTTCTTTTTGTTTCATTCTAACAACGAACATTTTTTGAGGGGGGAAGTAACCAATATTTTGTTCTTTACAGGTTTTCGCTGTTATAAATTTTTATCGGAGCACTCCTGCTTTGGATACATAGGTTTTATGCTGAAACAAATATTCTCAAAGATATTTACAAAGTGTGGTGGGGTGCTTTTATGTTTAAAATCGTTATATACAGGTTAGACTGTGATTTTAAAAACAAATGTTGATATCTTTTTATATTTACAAAAAAAACGGTGCGGAAAATGGACATGATTACATTTCCGGATGCAGGAAGCGGGAATATAAAAAAAATTGAAAAATTCTGTTTTGAAAAAAATAGGTGCGGGCGGGTCCGTCGTGTCGTGGGCCTCAATCCTTTTTGTTGTCTGGGGGGACCAGGGGATTGAAGTCACGCTTTTCGTTATCCAAATTTTATTTTACTGCCATTTAACAAACACATGTATAGCAGACGACACTAATTGTTCGCCGCCGACAAACATAAAAAAAGGTATACAGTCCCGTAAAAAAAATAAACAGGCTAAATTATGTCCTACATTTCCGGTAACCAGAAATACCAAATACAGGTATATAACAGTCGAACAAGGAATCAAATTGGTGTGGCCTTACGCTATAAGATGGCTTTGAATCATACTTGAAAATATATGTAATTTGATGGTGGACATGACTTTGATACTATATTGAAAAACACAGAAGACCAAAGTTATAGTCTTCATCTTGGAACTTGTATTAAGAAATTTCACCTGAATAATTTAGCACAATTTTGAGAATTCTTAGCTAAATGCTGATAGTGATACACCTGTGCCAATGAAGTTGAAAAGTTGTAAATCACAATCAACAGATTAATATAAAACAATTGAAACTGGTTATGCAAATCATATCGCTTTTTAAGGTTGGTTTAGACAGATACATGTATGATAGTATATATGTCTCTGGTTTAGGAATATGAAGGGGAACCTTCGTCGGTCATATATTTTTTCTTTCTTTCCTATATTTGACTGTTAACAAACTACACGGCGGGTATGTTGTTAGAGGCAACCCAAACTGGACCAACTGAATTCGACCCCTTTTTTCGACAGGGTCCGTGTTGCTTGATTTTGATTTTAAGCTTATTTGCGTAATGCTGTCCTTTGGTTGTCTTGTTTTCTTGTTACCGATTTACTTTTGACACTTCGGCTTTTGCGTTCTTCTTTACAATATCTGTTACAAGTCCCCAAAAAATCTTCGGCATCGAGCTTTCCGCTTATCAGACAACAAAGACACATGGCTTGATTTGCAGAAACGACATCAAATACTTGTCAATCAATCAATCTATGACTTGACTGGTCTAAAGTGGGATGAGTGCATGAAGAGTAAAAATATGTATTTGCAGCACAACACAGAAAAGGGTTAAAAAGATTACCCTTTGGTAAGGGCACCCGGCCTAAAAGGTCCAGAGAGCTTTGCTATATCTTTGGTGTGTCGTAGTCCGTTGTTACTTTTTCAAAGATATTTTCAACTAAATAGATTTCAAGTTGGTTCATACGAGTCATATAGCGTTTTTTTCTGTATCGATTCGTTAACTGAAAGCAATATACAATGTATAATAATTACACAGCATATTATTTTGGGTAGTTATCATTTAGAAATGTGTCCAATTACATCGCCCTCAACCAAGATGACAACCGTAGCTAAACATATTTTAACAAGGGAACATCACTTGGTCCTCTTTCATTAATGTATCCATTGTTACATAGTTAATTTTGGACCAAATAAGGAAAATAAAGGAGACAATATTATACCTAAGCTTGTATCTTTTCGAAATGATATGAAGTCGGAACCAAAAAAAAGACTTTGCTTTATATCATTGTTCTCTTTATTTCTCATATTGATAATAATATGTTAGGTTTTCTGCTTAAGTTAGTTTAATAGGAACTACTTGTAATATACCATTGATGTTTAATATAAAGTTGCATTACTACCAGTACATATCAGTTGACGACTATTTTGAGGCCCTGCCCCTATGTCATGGTCCAGCGACATTGAATTAACTAGCAACTTTCAAGTTACGTTTTCTGCTTACAGCAAAATGTCTTGATTGTGTAGGTAATGGTATTATGTTTGGTTAGCTTGCTTGTTAGCTGAACCGTGAAGTCATTATTAGGTATACTGTCCTCCTTTCGGAGTAGTCTAGTCCTACAGACAGATAGATTTGTTACCTGTCGGACCAATATACTCTTAAAGGAGGGTAGTATACCAAACTTAATAATGACTTCACGGTTCAGCTAGCAAGCAAGCTAACCAAACATATTACCTTAACCTACACACTCAAGGCATTTTGCTGTAAATAAGTTTGATACGAACTACTGATGACAGACCAATGATATTTTGTATGAAGTTGCATTGCTATCAGTACATACCAGTTTGACAACCATTTCGAGGCCAAGCTCCTATGTCATAGTCCAGCGACTTTGAATTAACTAGCAACTTTCAATGTTACGATTTCTGCTTAAGTCAGTTTGATAATAACTACTTGTGATAGATCAATGATAGTGTGTATAAAGTTGCATAACTATCAGTACATGTCAGTTTGAACACTATGTTGAGGCCCTGCCACCTAGGACATGGTCCATCGACTTTGAATTAATTAGCAATTTACAATGTTAAGTTTTCTGCTCATGTTGTATTGATATAGGTGCTACTTAAAATAGACAACAATATTTTTTATAACTTTTCAACCAGTTTGAGGCCCTGCCCACTAGATCATGGTCTAGCGACTTTGAATTAATAAGCAATGTTGCTGTTCATCAGATTGTCTTTTTTCGAATTTTCTTTTGAATTTTATGCCGACAGGCAATCCATATCACTGTGTCAACAGTTTATCTATAATCGTTGTCAAACATTATAAAAAAAATACTAAGGTGGAAAAAGCAGAAACCAAGAATTTTATAACCGATAAACCAAAACAACCGCCGTAAATGAATAAGTGTATTTTTCACAAGTAATGACATATCAAATCCTGTTCTTTAATTAAAAAAAAAACACGTCGAGCTATGGCATATTCGAACAAGAATGCACGCATGCTAAGAATACACCCAAACGTAATTTAAAGTATCGACAATCAAGAAGTAGGTGTCCGACAGATCAGAAAAAGTGCATGCACGTTATAACAAACCATTGTCAATTTGCTGAAAAATTATTAAGCCATTCAGGAACATATATACTGTTCCCAGAGCCATTCTATTCTTTATTACTAGAGAAAAGTATGACGAAAATTGTAAAGTGGATCATGTCAACATGTTGAAAAATTCGAAGTATCGGCAAACAGGCTTGTGAAGCTGATGACCAAATATAAAGTCATTACATGCACTAGTTTCAGGGAAAAGTGTAACTAAGTTATTGCCCGAGAAACAGTCTGATAATGGTGATTTTCGATTGGTCCCTAGAACATAACCATAAATTGTCTGATAAGGGTGATTTCCGATTGATCCCTAGAACATGATAACCATATATTGTCTGATAATGGTGATTTCTGATTGGTTCCTAAAACATGATAACCATAGTTTGATAATGGTGATTTTCGATTGGTTCCTATAACATGATGATCATCTGGAGTCTGATAATGCATGTAATGGTGATTTACGATTGGTCCCTAGAACATGATAACCATATATTTTCTGATAATGGTGATTTCTGATAGGTCTCTAGAACATGATAATCATATAGTCTGTTAATGATTATTTCAAATTGGTTCCAAGAACATGATTACCATATATTGTCTGAAAATGTTGATTTCTGATTGGTCCGTAGAAAATGACCTTAAATAGTCTAATGGTGATTGCAGATTGGTACATAGAACATGATTACCATATAGTCTGATAATTGTGATAACCGATTGGTCCATAGAACACAATCATATGTTGTCTGATAATGGTTATTTCCGATTGGTTCCTAGAACATGATTACCAGACATTGTCTGATAATGTTGATTTCCGATTTGTTCATAGAACATGATAACCATATGTATAATCCGATAATGTCAATTACCGATTGTCCCTAGAACGTGACAACTATCTGGAGTCTGATAATGGTGATTTCCGATTGGTCCCTAGAACATGATAACCATCTGGAGCCTGATAATTGTGATTACAGATTGGTCCCTTGAACATGATAATCATATATTGTCTGATAATGGTGATTTTTTATTGATCCCTAGATCGTGATAAGCATACATATGATAATGACGATTTCTGATTGGTCCTTAGAACATGATAACCATATATTGTCTGATAATGGTGATTTTTGATTGATCCCTAGATCGTGATAAGCATACATATGATAATGATGATTTCTGATTGGTCCCTAGACCATGATAACCATATATTGCCTGATAATGTTGATTTTCTGATTAGTTCTTCGAACATGATAACAAGACATTGTCTGATAATGGTGATTTCTGATTGGTCCCTAGAACATGACAACCAGACATTGTTTGGTACTCGTTATTTATGATTGGTTTAAAGACCATGAAGCATTTTAACCAGACACTCTCTGATAATGGTTATTTCTAACTGGTTCATTTAACAGGATAATCAGACAAGACTGAAAATGTTGACTGATTTTTCTTCTGCTAACAACATGGAAAAATATTCGAAAAATTAACACAATTCACCATATCCAGGTAAATGTAAAAAGAGGTTCAATTGATTACCAGTATATCAAAGTTCTTCTGAAATATGGGTGATCATGAATATACACCTTTTAAAAAGGTTTAAAAGAACACATTTAAATATATTTGTCTCTTTGTGGTTTATTGGTGTACTTGGGTACTACAGGGTGTTAAAATACCCGTATCTACGGATATGAACGTAGATAACTTATAATATAGTAGTTTCAGATCTAACTTATTTACTCAATGATAACGGCCTACTTCAACATATAAATCATGTGAAAACTCTAAGCCGAGTTAATTTACATGTATATATACGAACGGTCGTTCAAGGTCAGACATGATTACACATGTGTACATAACTATTACACTAGTTAGTTTAAATCTGTTTTGCTAACAGAATAAACATTTCTAAAATACGGATTTTCCCTTTGTGATTTATCTGATATTTACAAAAAAACATATTAACTTAATACTTTTATTTGAACAAAATTAGAAATTACTTCATAATATGATTCTGGATTGAGAAAACTCAATATATTACAAAGTTACGTGTCTTAGCATAAAATGCCGGAAGAATAACTGACTAGAACTGTATATCTAATGTTTAATTATGTCGTTTGGTTGCTGTCTTGTGTATGCATAAACATCTCTCTTATATTCACATTAAACATTCACGGACACATTTTAATATAAAAAAAATCTAATTCGAAATGAATTATCACATGAATACGTATGGTCTTGAATTTCAAAAGTCGGACTATATTCTTACAAATTTAAAGATTTCCAAAGTACAGATATTCACTTCGTTTAATCAATTGTTTTAATTTCAATACCAAAAAAAAAGAAGAAAATTCTCTTTAAAATATCAAAAGATATTAAACAATTAAATATCAACCGGAAATATTCTTATAAATTTTGAGAATCTGTATTGTATACTGGAGGAATAATTGGGACTGTATATATATCTATAGTTTAATTATGTCGTTTGGTTGCTGTCTCGTTAGAGGGACCAATAATGGTTTTCAAGGTGGGACGTGGTTAAATTTAATAGTTGCAATGTGTATTTAGAAAATTATGTTTCTCTATAAAAAAAAAAAAAGCAATGAAAGAAAACTATAGATATAAACTTTACGAGTTTCTTAATGAAATTCCGGTATATAATTGCAATTGAGGATGCATATCTTTCTTCTGTTTAATTTGTGTCGCTTAGTTTTTGTCTCATTGACGTAAAAAACCTTATCTCCATTCGATTTTGTTGCATTTAAGTACATATTTTAATAAACAGTGTACGTTAAAAAATATCCCTTTACATAATTACAAAGGTTTCAGTTGTGAGGATTACAAATTTTGCATGACTAACTCTATAGACTAACATGATATTTTTCTTTACTGTTTTACTCTGGTTCTCTCTCAATTCAATCAATTAAAAACAAATGTAAGATATGATTAGAACGTTCAAACTTAAGACGCGTCAGTGCTCTTAAATGATCTTAAGTCCATCCCAAAATCGGTCTTAATGTGTGTCTTCAAACGAAGGGATACTTAATTCCGAGAACACCACGCCTGGTTATGACAAACTCAAAATGTTTGGGGACATATTTTAGATTTTTAAAACGTTCCAAAAAAACAAACTTATGCAAGCATTTACAGAAGTTCAAATGTTCTTATTATAAAATTTAAGCTTGAAATACATTTTTATCGCTTTTTAGTGTTATTCTTTTACCCAGGCTAAGAACTATCGCGAAAACTATCATTTCTTTTAAGAAAATGAAACGAGTAAAATTAAGCTTATGATAAAGGCAGTGTCAGCGTCATGCGGGTACGGGTACGCGTGGCATAATTGGACTTCGTAGGGTACGCGTGATACGATGCTTTTTGTCCGCAATTTGCTTTTTGTCCGCTTTTGCTTTTTGTCCGATAATTTTGCTTTTTGTCCGACACTTTTGCTTTTTGTCCGTTGTTTTTTGTCTGTTTTGCTTTTTGTCCGACACTTTTGCTTTTTGTCCGTTGCTTTTTGTCCGTTTTGCTTTTTGTCCGATAATTTTGCTTTTTGTCCGACACTTTTGCTTTTTGTCCGTTGCTTTTGGTCCGTTTTGCTTTTTGTCCGCTGATTTTGCTTTATGTCCGATATAAAAACGTGTATAGTTTTGCAGGTTTTATTTTCAACTTCGAAAAATCATCATTAGGGTATCTTATTTAAAAAGAAATATGTCTGAATACCTCACCTACCAACCAAGATGGCCAACATGACTGAAATAGAACATACGGGGTAAAATTAAAGTTTTGTCTATTATTTTGAAAACCATTAAAAAGAGAGAAAATCTGACAACAGCCAGATGTTGAGCTCTACCAAATATCAAAACTGTCAGATGACGTACGAAATTGGTTTCCATTCTTTAACTATAGTTCGCCCCAAACCAATGTTATGGAACTTAAAGACGCAATGCTTATTACCACACATTCCAGATCAAGTTTGAATTTTGATGGCGTCACTTTTACTGCTCTAGAGTTTTGAAATGGAAAAACTGCTGAAGTTTTTATATTCGTTCTTTAACTGCAGTTTGCCTTAAAAAAATGGCATGCAGCTTATACGCAATGAGTATACCACAAAACACAGGTCAAGTATGAATTTGTATGGCCTCACTTTTCCTTTTATGCCCTATATAAATGGGGAAAATACTGACTTTATCGTTTGCGTTTCTTAACTTAATATAAAAAAAGAAGATGTGGTATGATTGCCAATGAGACAACTCTCCACATGAGACTGAATGACACAGGAATAAACAACAATAGGTCACCGTACGGCCTTCAACAATGAGCAAAGCCCATACCGCATAGTCAGCTATAAAAGGCCTCGAAATGACAATGTAAAACAATTCAAACGAGAAAACTAACGGCCTTAAGCAAATTTTTTGAAACTTATACACAATACTTATTACAACATAAGTTAGACCAAGTACAAATGTGGGTAGTGTCACTTTTGTCGTTATCAAGTTATGTCCCTTTCTAAAGTAATATGCGAGCGGGGGCATTATCTGTGTTCCATGGACTCATTTCCCATTTTAATATAGGATTAATTGCCCTAAAATGACAAATTGTTTTGCCTACTATCTTGCAAATTATAATAGATACAGAAAAACTTAATGGTGATAAGCAAGATCTGTTCTACAAATGAGACAACATAATCGAAGTCGTTAATCGACTCCTTAATACAGATAATGTCCATTGATGATGATTTTGACCTTTTTTTTTGCGGGGGTGGGGGGGGGGGGGGGGGGGGGGCTTTTTTACCTTATATCTTGGATTGTAAATAACAAGAAAACCTAAGGTCTAATTTTTAATCATTGTAACAAAATTCAACTGATAAATATTAATATTTTTACAAACGTAGATTTTATTTGTTTAATTTTTAATGTTTTTAAATTGGCATTTTTATGGGACAGTCACATAGTGCATTTTTGAAAGAATCTACATGAACTTTTTCCATCTAAAAATTTAGCAGGAAAAACGCACGGTGACCCAATTGTATCTATTGATATTCTCAAAGCATTTTCTTAAAGCTATCTTCTCGCATTTTGTTTTCAATTCTATAACTTAGCTTCTGGTCACATAATGCTGTTTTTCTACGTATAATCCATACAAATACCGCGCTGAACTTAAGTACGTCCATTATTCATTTTCCATTATTCAAAATTCAATAATGAATAATGAAATAGTTCATTATTCACTATTCAACGTTAAATG
This sequence comes from Mytilus galloprovincialis, assembly GCA_037788925.1. NCBI lineage: Eukaryota > Metazoa > Mollusca > Bivalvia > Mytilida > Mytilidae > Mytilus > Mytilus galloprovincialis. The sequence continues at coordinate 76,204,895 of CM075339.1, read as the reverse complement.
TTGAATAATGAAAAATAAAATATTTTAGATTTCAGTATTCATATTGAAATGTGAATAATGAAATAGAATTAGATTATTTGACTGTGACACTATATCCCGTATTTCATAATTCGTCATTTTCGTATGATCTAACTAATTTTCAAATTAAATAATATACAATTTTGTAAGAAATAAATCAAAACACTATGTGAAATAATGCCGGATCTTTTTAATTTATTTATTTTGTTTCGGGGGATAAACTAGTGGGTTTTCCTAACTTTTTTTTAACAGAAATTCCTTGGTTTGATGTATGGACGACCTGAATTCCAAAACATATATAAAAATTAAAACACTAAACATTGTCTTTTTTATTTTAGCTATAACATGTCGATTGTGCCGCAATGACCATTAGAGGGGTTACGGAGATTTGAATGCCAAAATACGCGTGAAATTAAGAAATAGCCAATTTTGAATACTGAAATGGATATTTTGAATAATGGAATGGACTGCTGCGACCCTTCAGCCCCTAATAACAGATTATACCTTATGACTCATTCGAAAGCTAACGTATTGCTATCTTATACGTCATTCAAAAGCGAACCAACAGAGAAACAAGAGATAAACATGTATACAGCCTATAGCTATACAAAGTGGAATAAAATGGTCACAGACAGTATGTTCCGCGTTAACCATTAGAGGGGTTACGGAGGACGTAATTTTTTTATTTTTTTTTGGGTAAAATACTTCGTGTTGAAAAAAAACACTTTTTTAAACATTTATTTACATTAATTTCCGGACCTATATGGCCAGTCTAGCTATGAAAATACGGAGAGTCAAACAGTAAATAGGCCATAAAACATGTAAAAAATAATCTCCATGTTCTTATTACCGTATTTGAAGGCTAAATTAGTACTCAGCTGTCTAAAATGAATTTTATTGCACTATAACTTTCATATCCACCGGGTCCAAAATACGAAACCAAACTCCTTACTGTGTATTGCTACCTTATACGTCAATCAAAAGCGTTCCAACAGAGAAACAAGAGGTATATAGCCCATAGCTATACAAAGAGGAATAAAATTGTTATAAACAGTATGTCCCGCAATGACCATTAGAGGTGCCAAAAGACACGTTGTTAAAACAGTTTTGTTACTCTATCAAGGTTTCAAAGGATGTATTAAGGTTTCTTGAATTAGAGGCTGAAAGGTCGCAGCAGTCCATTCCATTATTCAAAATAAGCTATGTCTTTTAATAGTCACATGCATTTCGATATTAAGGTCCTTCGTTTCTCCTCTAAAAGGCGACGAGGAACACACTGACTACATACCTTTTGCTCCTCTATTAATAAGCTTTCGAATGAGGTATAAGGTATAAGTGTAAATAGGGGTTGAAGGACCGCAGCAGCTATTCTATTATTCAAGTTATCCGATTCATTATTAAAAATTGGCTATTTCTTATTTTTCACGCGTATTTTGGCATTTTGGTCCTCCGTAACCCCTATAATGGTCATTGCTGTACAATTAGCATGTCATATCTATAATCAAGGGATGAGGAATGGCAAAGGTTCAGTGAAAATAATAAAAGACAACGTGAAGTTTTTGATTTTTTTTTTATATTTATGGTATTCAGGTCGTCCATACATTAAACCAAGAAACTTCTGTTAAAAATAGTTAGGGAATCCCTCTAGTTAAGTAATTATTCCTCCGAAACTAGATAAATAAACAAAGTTACAAATTTCAAAGAGTGTTTTGATTTTTTGTCTGATATTAATTTGAATATTTGTAAGATCAAAATTACGAATTCTGTAATACGGGATATAGTGTCACAGTCAAAACATATTATTCTATTTCAGTATTCACTTTTCAACTTGAATACTGAAATGAAAACTAGTTCATTATTCATTATTCATCACTTAACGTATAGTGCTTAATAAACTATTTCATTATTCTTTTTTGAATTTTGAATAATGGAAAATGAATAATGGACATACTTCAGCGCTGTCATACAAATTGTGTCATTTGTCAAAACCTGTAACTTGCGAAAAATGCTCGGTGACCTATCATATTTATTAAATTTTTGAACATTTACACAGTTCATATATACATTTTTGTACTACGTTTTGGCAAATTCTATCATTTTTAATCTAAACTTCCATACCACCTTAACGAAGATTTTCATCTATCTTGTTTTAAGTTTTGCCATATATTATAGAAAATTATAATAGATTAAGATACACTTTAAATCACAAAAATGATCAGCAAGTCAAGATCTACTAACAAATCAAATGGTGTCGACAAAGTTAAGTAGACTGTGAATCTTTATAGAAGTAATTGCAATTAAATGAGGATTTTTTTTATCCTCTTTTGTGTTTTGAGCAAAACTAAACAAGATAGAAGGAATCTAAACAGCACATGATCAGCAATACAAGATCAACAAAACAGATTTTGTCATGAATTATATTCTTGTGTACAATGTTGGAGAGTGTCCTTTGTTGAATATGCACATAGACCCAGGAGATCACAAAGGCTATTTAGAGCCTCTAGTTTATTATTATTAGAACTATGCATAGTTGGTCAAAAATTACTGTTAAGACTAATGTCGAATACTTTACGCTTGATAGATTTTTGGAACATATGTGAGGGACAAGGGTTATTTGAACGGACGCTTGTAGACTGTATAATTATTTACCCTCTACAGTATACCAAATAGTCCACAAATCCTCAAAAGGGACCTTTTAATGATAGGCCATGTCAAGGGAGATATAAAGCAACAAACGCCCAGCAGGATCGATGCATTTGTCTTAAACGTCTCCGACATTGATTCCGCGTGGCTTTCAAATCGACACGAGTATGCATTGGTGTTCATGTAAAACCTTTGGGGCTATATCAGTTTCATGGAAATTAACAAAGAGCATGGCAACCTTTCCTTGGTGATGTTTTAATGGCTGTCCGGCGTATTAAAAAAATATCTGTTAACCAATAAAATAAAATATCTTATGTGTACCAAAAGTCGTCAGCGATGGTCACACAGACAATTTGCTACCTTCGTGGACCAAAGTCAGACTTTTCGCGGGATCCTATTAAACATCTAGTGATGTCACTACATGTATCATGTGCTGTAGAGATTTCGTTGCACAACATGACAGAAACATTCTTTGTTAGGACTTTTATAGATTATCATTTTGAATATAGATTTTGTTTTTGAAAAAGCAAGTGTTGGACTCACTCTTTTATTGGCACTTATTTCATGTTAGCTGTCATTTTTTAAATGTACTTATCTGAGACCAGGAGTGCATTCCAGCGGCTGTCTTTCGTTTACTTTTGCGTACATTTTATACAGACCAGTATTTTTTTGTAATTGTTTCACCAATCTTAGCTGCATGTAACATCTAGAACACTCAGAACAGCGAAACAAAATTTAGATTTCAGAAATAAATAGCATTCAGCCATCAACGAATAGCTTTTCGAGAGATGTTTTCGTTAAAGTATAAATCCATTATTTTTGTGCAATTTTAAGTCTTGGCAATCATACCACATCTTCTTTTTTATATAAACGACCAAAAAAAAGATAACCAGCACATTACGTAAAGTATTAAGTATTACCTATAGTATTTTATAACCTTCATTGGTGGTAGTTCATATATATTTCTGCTGTTATTTTTAGTTATAAGTTATTGTCCTGAATAAACATCTTTATGCGTTTGTGTGTTTTTCCGCATGCGTTTCAGTTTTTATCATGAAAATTTCTTCTATTAACCAAGACAAAACTTTAAATTCGGCCGTTATAAATGTTTTCGCCAGAAATCCATGCTAAACTAAAAACTAGCCAAGGAATTTGTTTTTGTCCCGGCTGATATAGAGGCTAATAATATCATTATTGTTTGATGTAAATTTTACAATGAGGTTCTGCAATAGGAAATCACGAATTCACCAACATTCCAACAGAATTCATTTTTAGAAAACGACATCTGTAACAATCACAAACTTTTAGCTACATAACAACCAAATACAATAAAAGTCCCAATTATGTACTGGCTTCCAAAGCTACACAAAACACATTACAAGTATAGATTTATTTCATCTTCAAGCCATTGTTGCATTTCTAAATTGTCTATTCTACTTACAGATACACTTGGTACAATCAAAAACCTGATAATAAATTGTTCAAATAAGGCCTTTGAAAATAGTGGAATTAATTACTTTTGGAGTGTCAAAAACTCGTTGGAAGTACTTGATAAATTGCATGCATATATTGGTGGTTTTGAATCTGTTCAAAGTTATGATTTTTCTACCCTATATACCACTTCTCATATTAAGAAAAAAAAATCACATCCCTAAATAATTGACATTTAAAAAGTCAGAATGCCAATACATATGTTCAAACTCTTTTCGGTCATTTTTTAGTAGCAACAAACAAATGAACTATGTCAATTGGACATGCTTTGATACTATATTTGCGCTTGAATTTTTACTTGATAACATTTTTGTTCGCTTTGGAGATTCCCTATATCGTCAAGTTATTGGAATTCCAATGGAGACTAACTGTGCACCACTTATTGCGGACCTGTTTTTGTATTGTTACGAGTTACTATGACTAAAATCAGCAAATACCCATCGAAACAACATTTGATACAAAAATTTTACAATACTTTTAGATTTTTGGATGATATATTGGCTCTCAATAATGACGACTTCAGTATGTATACTAAAGAAATTTATCCTGTTGAACTTACTTTAAATATAGCTTATACTAACAATGACCAATGTCCTTTCCTCGATCGTGATATCTATATCATTAAAGGGAAGCTTAATACAAAAACTTATGATAAAAGAGATGAATTTTCACTTCCTATCGTTAATTATTCATTTTTAGATGGCTACGTTTCCTTGTCACCATCTTATGGTGTTTATATATCTCAACTTGCACGATTCGCTCGTGTATGTAACGACGTATTAGATTTTAGCGAGAGAAATTTATGTATTACTGAAAAATTATTACACCAGGGTTTTCGATATCACAAACTAGTCAAAACATTTACTAAATTTATTATCGGTACAAGGAAATAGTTCGTAAATATAACTCAACATGCAGATATCTTATACGTTCAGGTATTTCACATCCAATGTTTTATGGTAATATTCTTTACAAAGCACAAAAATGTCAGTATTCACCTCAAAAGCTAACAAAACCTTTAAACAGACTTATTAAGAAGGGATAATAGTTACGATACTGTTGTCAGGTCATTAAAGATTGCATATTTTGGCTTTAATATTGATTCACTTATAGGGTCTTTCCATCGTATTTAAACACATTTATTCTAAAACCAGTTGTTGGCATGTTCTTCTCATATGTTTCATGATGGTATAATACTAAACCCCTTACAGGTGGGATTGTACCTGATATTTATATGATGAAGACATAATCTTTCAATCAGTTTAATTGAGGTCTGGAGCTGGCATGTCAGTAACTGCTAGTAGTCTGTTGTTATTTATGTATAATTGTCATTTTGTTTATATTCTTTTCTTTCATATTCTGACATCGGACTCGGACATCTTATACTGAGTTTTACTGTGCGTATTGTTGTGGTTAGAGGTATAGGGGTAGGGTTTAGATCTAAAAAAAACAGGTTTAACCCCGCCGCAATTTTGCGCCTGTCCCAAGTCAGGAGCCCCTGGCCTTTGTTAGTCTGGTATGCTTTTTAATTTTAGTTTCTTTTGTATAATTCAGAGTTTAGTATGACGTCCATTATCACTGAACTAGTATGCATATTTGTTTAGGGGCCAGCCGAAGGACGCCTCCGGGTGCCGGAGTTTCTCGCTACATTGAAGACCCATTGGTGGGCTTCGGCTGTTGTCTGCTCTATGGTCGAGGTTGTTGTCGCTTTGACTCATTCCCCATTTCCATTCTCAATTTTATTTATTATCTAATAGCAACACATTTAATCTTTATATTATTATCAAACATCACATAAAAATTGTGTAGTAGTTTTTAAGTAAACAAGTTAGTCAAGTGGTTTAAACGAGTTAGTTAAGTCGTTAAAACAAGTTAGCTGTGTAGTTAGTTAATTCGTTATAACAAGTAAGCTTACTCGCTATAATGACTTTAAAATAAAACTTCAATCAAATTAAAACTATAAAATGCTAATTTACCTTAAAATTGAAATATCAGGGGCAGCAACCCCAAAACGCGTTGTCTAATGTAACTGAAAAATCTCGGGCATATAGATTATGACTTTATGAATATTTTTATCCCAGAACTAAATGCTTTAGTTGTAGAGATATAAGCTAAAATCTACATTTTACCACAATGTTCTATTTTTAGACATGACGGCCATCTTGATTTTTTGGGCGTGGTCATTGGAAACCTTTTTTAAACTACATACCCTTAGGATGATTGTGGCCATATTTGCTTTGATTTTGCAATTAGTTTCAGATTTTCTGAAAGTTATCGACGACGACGGATGCCAAGTGATGAAAAAAGCTCACTAAACCCTCTGGTCCAGGTGAGCTAAAAAGGCAAAATGGACAAAAAGCAACGGACAAAAAGCAAAAGTGTCGGACAAAAAAGCAAAATTATCGGACAAAAAGCAAAACGGACAAAAAGCAACGGACAAAAAGCAAAAGTGTCGGACAAAAAGCGAAAATATCGAACAAAAAGCGAAACGGACAAAAAGCAACGGACAAAAAGCAAAAGTGTCGGACAAAAAGCAAAATTATCGGACAAAAAGCAAAAGCGGACAAAAAGCAAATTGCGGACAAAAAGCACCGTTTATACGGGTAACCGCCTTATATTCATATATTATCGGATGGAGATGAAATTGTGTATTAAACCGGTAATTTATCACAATAAGTGAAACCAAAATATAATTCACAGAGATTTTAAGATATGAGATGTCAACATTTCGACTTTAAAAACCATCAGTAATCCGATTTTATTTTAACTACGTCCCTAATACGCTTTCGTAGAAACGATCCAGGGTGGTGTTCTCGAAGCTATCTTAGGACTAGGACGTATCCTAAGTCCATCTTATGACAGGTATTTTTCCTAAGTCGTGTTCTCGAAGCTCTCCTAATTTACGATATATCGCAGTTTTCGTCCTAACTTTAGGACACCTAATTAGGTGTCTTAGGATCATCCTATCTTCATCCTAACATAATAAATTTTGGATTTCGCTTTTTGTTCATTTCTTACCTGAAGATTAACATGAAAATGAAACGCACCATCGGTTTTGACTCGTATATAAAGAAATAAGGCTTTGAACTTCGTTTTTACGATTCCAACTCAATTCTCATTTCAAAACAAGTTGTTTTCCAGTTTAAATTACAATCCTTTTTGATATAATTTTAGTATTACATTTAAAATTATGGATTTAATTCTTTAATTGTAATTATAAAATCCGTAAACAATTTTATTAATTGGTTTGGTCATTAATAAATGTTTTATCAAAAAATAAAATTGACGATTTAAAATTTCTAGACTTAGGATATGTTTATAACGTCATAACATAAGATACGTCTGAGATAGCTTCGAGACACAACTTAAGAGTGTCCTAAATTGATCCTAAGTCCATCCTAAAATTGGTCTTATCTATGACCTAGGACGAATCTTGGGATACTTTCGAGAACACTACCCCTGGTTAGTTTTTGAATATTTTTCTTTAAATGTTAACTATAATTATAGATTATCTATGCATTTATATAACAAGTTATTTATTCAAATAAATTAGTTCATCATATATAACCGTGACTTGATTTTATTTCAAATTTTAAATATGAAGACCTGAAACGGAATTAGCAAGCAATTAATCCGGCGTTCTGAATGAATATATAATTATCAAATGGATTTCATGAGTTTGAGACGTTATTCTGGAATTTTTATCGTATTACTTTAAATTGTGTCACACTTAAAATTTATTTTTAATCGTTTGATACGGTGCTTTTTGTCCGCAATTTGCTTTTTGTCCGCTTTTGCTTTTTGTCCGATAATTTTGCTTTTTGTCCGAAACTTTTGCTTTTTGTCCGTTGCTTTTTGTCCGTTTCGCTTTTTGTCCGATAATTTTGCTTTTTGTCCGAAACTTTTGCTTTTTGTCCGTTGCCTTTTGTCCGTTCCGCTTTTTGTCCGATAATTTTGCTTTTTGTCCGACACTTTTGCTTTTTGTCCGTTGCTTTTTGTCCGTTTTGCTGGTTTAGCTCACCTGGACCAGAGGACTAACTGAGATTTACTCATCAGTAGGCATCCGTCTTCGACGTTAAATTTTACAAAAATCTTTCTCCTCTGAAACTACTGGCACAATCATCCTTTAGGTATCTAGTTTTAAAAAAAATATCACATGACCCCGCCCAATAATCAAGATGGCCGCCATGTCTATAAATAGAACTTTGGGTAAAATTTAGATTTTGGCTTATATTTCTGAAACCAAAGCATTCAGAGCCAATCTGACAAGGAGTAAATATGTTTATCAAGTCAAGATCTATCTGCTGAATTTTTTTTCGACACATCGGATAACAGTTTTTAGAGTTGCTGCCCCTTAATTGGTAATTTTAAAGAAAATTATCAGATTTTGGTTTTTATTAGAATGAAGTTTTATTACGATCTGTGAAAAAAATGTCAGATCAAAAAGTGTAGATCGCAGTAAGGTCGTATCACGATCGTGGTGAGGTTTTCAAGATCGTGATGAGCGTGGCCAACTTTGAACATGTTCAAAACAATCGTGGTGCGGTCGTGGTGAAATCAGGTCGTAGTAGAAGCGTAGTGAGAGCGCACTAAGGTCGTGGTAAGATCACAAAGGTCGCTGTACCATCGTAGCGAGGGCGCAGCGAAAGCGTGATTCTATTTTCGGAGAGACAGCGCTATTATCTCACAGCGACGTTATTACGACCTCACTACGACCATCGTGTTATCATAGAGACCCAACTACAAACATACCACGTTAACACCACGCTGTTCACGACCATAGTAGGATTCTAGTACGCCCTTGGCGTCCTCAACACGCTCTTCTTACGACCCCACTACGTTCATTTTACAACCATCATTCTCATTGTCATTTTCACATAAAATATATTAAATCTCTCCAGGTTTTATTTGTCTGTATGTAATTAGGACTTCTTTTTCTCTAACGGCTTAACCATGCTTCTTATTTTTATATGCTAGTAGATTAGACCGTTGGTTTTCCCGTTTGAATGGTTTTACACTAGTAGTAATTTTGGGGCCCTTTATAGCTTGCTGTTCGGTGTGAGCATTATTTTTTGGATTAAGTTATTTTTGGATTAAGCATTAAGTTTCCGTGTAGAAGGCCGTACCTTGACCTATATTGGTTTACTAATATAGATTGTTACTTGGATGGAGCGTTGTCTCATTGACACTCATATCACATCTCCTATTTCTATTGACACATCTGTGTCATCTCTGCTATCGTTCACTAAAATATCGTCATTTGAGCTTGATGGACCAGCAATAGGTTGTAATTTAGATTTGATTGGTCGGTTCGACATCTCTGCTGGATCAGGATTCGAAACTATTAGAGCTCCCTTTGCCTCTACATCAACCCCTCAGTACCACCACGCCCACGTGCGGTGAGAACGTGTTATTATCGTAGAAGGATTGTCGTAGAAGCGTAATGAGAACGTAGTAGCATCGTGAAAGCAACGAAAATTTACATTTCCATGCCGCTCATACCGCGACCTCACCACGATCTGAATTTATTTTAGATCTCGGTGAGCGTGGTGTGATCGTGGTTTAGAGGGACTGGGGTTTAACTTGTTATAACGGCTTGGATTTCAACTTAGCTAACTTGTTTTAACGACTTAACCAACATCGTACTCTCTTGTTCCTGTCAAAAAAGGACAAGTTTTGGTGTGATTTAATAGAAATAGATATGAGGGTTTGAATGGGGTTAACTGATTAGAGAATAATGCCCTTAAAAAATGAAGATTAGAGAATAACGGGCAAAAAAAAAAAAAAGATTAGAGAAATGTATGGTCTAAAAATATAATGAATATTGAATGATTAATAAAAGAAAACACTAAAAATTAACTGTTAATGCCCGCGTCACACTGTCCCGATTTTTACGCCGATGGCAACACGATAATGGAAATTTTCAAAATCGGGACTGATCGTATCCAGATCGGACTATTCGTAGTGCCATCTTTAACCATCGTAGAACCATCGGCCACTTTTTCTAGCCTTCGGGGACAACTTCGGGAAGGGTTCTAAATTTTTTAACATGTTAAAAAATCCCCGAAGGTGCGTCCGATGTTGAGGGTTCGTATTGAGTTCGTATCACCATCCTCACCATCGTAATGTCACCGGGAATGCATCTTTGCACATCGTATTGCATTCGTGTTTCCATCGTTTCCATCGGGCAGTTTTGACATTACGATGTCTACACGAATGAATCACGAAGATACCCGAAGGTCTTACGATGGCAACACGACTTCGTGAAGACCTCGTAATCCCGTCGTGTTGCCATCGAATAAAAGTACGAAGGCGACAAGATGGAACTACGACGGCAAAAAATCCAGCTAAATGTAAGTTAATTTTCGCGCTAAAATACATTTAAAGTGCCATGCGCGATATGCACTGCTAGCTGGTCAGTCTAATACGACAGTTAAGAAAGACGTTCACAAAACATGGAGCTCATATCATATGATTCTATGAGAACAAGAAAGGCGACAGCGTTGTTTCTATTAATTCAAATGGAACAAGAAGAACAGCTATTACAGGCTCAGGATTTACTTTTACAAGTAAAATATTATTTTTGGTCAATTTTTCATATCAAGTAACATAATGAAAATCATAAACGCGCCACGTACACCAACACTGCAGGTACACAAACTTTTTCTTCATTATTCTGATTTTTTATGTGTCGTCTGAGTTGTTGTCACACGAATGTTTACTCCATAACCATTTTGTTTTCTATATGTCATATTTTGCCGCATTTGTTGCTTCCCCCCACATCCTTCCTTTTGTCTATATTCTTATGATATTCTCCTGGAAAGAGCTCTTTTGAATAAAAGGGATCAACGAACCCATTACCTTACCTTTAAGATAGATCAGTAAACATGGGCATACTTATGGGTGATTATTCAGACTAGTGCTCACATTTTACAGTTCAAACAAGGCAATGCCGAGCGTGGCATCCCCTCGTATGTAACATATTGGGGACAAATATGGACACTATATTTGTATATGACACATGCAGAAAATGGTAAATTGAATATGCATATTTGATACATAAACTATTTTTTTAGAAATCAACCAAAACATTCAGTAACTGGAAATACCTTTAATATTGTCTTTAGAACCAGCAGGTAAAAATATGAGCAACCAATTTCCTGTGTATTATGCTATTTCAAGGAGAAAAAACAAGTTCATCTGCATGACCTTGACCTTTGGCCTTGAACGTAAAAAATGTCAGATCATTACAAGGAGGAACAATATACCAAATGTGGTTAAAATCTTTTGAAGCATATTGGTTTTAGAGTGTACACAAGGGTGATATTGCCTTGTATTACAACTGCCACTGTGACCTTGACCTTTGAACTTTAAAGTCAATAGCGCTTAAGATATTCTTAACGAGTAACACATACCAAGTTTTGAGCATTTTGGTTCTAAAGTGTCCATAACAATTTTATCTACACGCAACTTACATGTAGTAGGCGAGGGGATAATAAACTAAGTTTTATAAGAATTAGACAAAAAGATCGATTTCCCCCATGCATGGCAGACTTGTACATAAACGATATGTTGTCGAAATTCTGTTCGTATCTTTTAGACATCGTATGGCCATTGCGCCATCATCGTAATCCATCGTGTAGCCTTCGTAATCCATCGTATAGCCTTTGTGATCCATCGTGTAGGCTTCGACTGAGATATGAAGCTTAAATACCCGTCTTCGGTTAACCTTCGTATGTCCATCTTTTGCTATCGTATATAATTTCGGCACCATCGTATAGACTTCGTTATTCATCGTACTTGCTTCGGTCACTTTTTGGTATTTTAACGAGATCGGGACCAACTTCGTACGAACTTACAATTTTCGCATTCGGGTGTCCATCGTATATGAAAATCGGGACAGTGTGACGCGGGCATAACAGAATTTTCCCTTCTTAAAATTTAAAGAAAATTATCAAAATTATCATTGTAAAAATATGATAAAAGTGAAAACAAACTTGGTAAACCTTTTTTGGGTTTCGTGATAACAAACTATAGGATTCAGTCAATGTGAACTGGTTTCCGATACTTCTACTTGGACTTTTAATTCAGTGGCGGATCCAGAGGGGAGCGTAGAGGGCGTCCTTTGTTCAGACTTTAAAAAAAAAGATTAATCAGACATATTTATATTTTTGTCCATCTGTTGAGTTAAGCCTTTTTCAACTGATTTTTATAGTTCGTTCTTATTTTGTACTGTTATACCACTGTCCCAGGTTAGGGGAGGGTTGGGATCCCGCTAACATGTTTAACCCCGCCACATTATTTATGTATGTGCCTGTCCCAAGTCAGGAGCCTGTAATTCAGTGGTTGTCGTTTGTTTATATGTTACATATTTGTTTTTTTTTACATAAATAAGACCGTTAGCCAAGTTTTTTCGTTTGAATTGTTTTACATTGTCTTATCGGGGGCCTTCTATAACGGACTATGCGGTATGGGCTTTGCTCATTGTTGAAGGCCGTACGGTTACCTATAGTTCTTAATGTTTGTGTCATTTTGGTCGTTTGTGGATAGTTGTCTCATTGGCAATAATACAACATCTTCTTTTTTATATAGACGTCGTGAACATGGTGAACTTTGCCATTTCCCGTGTACTACTATTTAATTTTATACGACAATTTTTGACTTATAAAGATATTTTTCGCTGGAATTTACTGATTATCAAAGTCATATGATTCGATATGGTGAAGTTGACCTGCAGTGCGTCAAATAAAACGTCTCTCAGTCATTTTGAAATTCAAATTACAGTAACACACTGCATAGGCTGAGGATGACAATCATAACCTTCAAAGCAACACAGGATTTAGCAAGAACATATTGACTTCTATTTCACTATTCCACCAAACAGAAAGTAATGCTCTATAGACTATTACACTCTCATGAAAAATAGTTCCACTGCAATAGTATCTAACTACGGAAATATGTTTAACCCCAAACGCCCCAGCCTATTTAAAAATAATTTAGCTGAATAATGATCCCTAGTCAGTATAAGCTCTATATAGTTTTAAAGTCGTAAGTCCGAACCATTTGATTTGAGGAGACAGTCTTAGATATTTGAGAGAAAAAAAATTAACTGATTTTTGCCTTAAACAAAATTTATAGACTCAAAATAAAAATCTTGTCCACTATTTTGCTATTAGAAACGAAAATTCCCAACAGAATTATTTAGCATTAAATGAACATGATGAATAAAAGCGGGCATATTTTTTTGTGGCAGGGGTTTTCATGGTTGACCGGAATGTCTGTTTCGCCGAACTGATATATATGGAATACTTTTTTTCAAGACCAGACTGCAACCTGCCTGCTGAGTGTGGCCTTTATGTCTTCATTTGTCGGCCGGCATTCATAAATTCATTGTCATTTCAGACTCATTCTTAGCCTTTGATTGATTTGGAACCCTTTACTTCCCTTAATGTTGTTGGTGAAACATATCAACCAAATATTTGGATAAAAATTGCTTGTTTGTCTATTTTTACTCGTGTCGGTCGTATTTCAAATTCAATCGAATAGCCCAGCGTATATCTTGTTAACAACAACAACTCTGTGAGGTTATTCTTACTTAACTTACAACAAACGTACGAACATTTTTCATGCCTATGTTTTACTGACACATCACACATTAAATGTATCAGTACATAGCTCTTGGATCCAAACTATCATTTAATGATAGAAATTAATAAGGAGATACAGCATCTAAAATGTCTAACCCTTACACCTTACCAGCAATTACAAAATATGCATACCCCACGCCAGGAACCGTTTAAAAAGTGCATATTTCACTTATTTTATGTTTTAAGTCCTAAAAAGGGGCCAAACATAATTTTGCCTCGCTCCGCTCGTCGATCTTTGCAAAATACGGCCCCACTTTCAAAAAACCTGAATCCGCCCCTGTTTATAGCTGACTTAACGGTTGGCTTTTGCTCATTGTTGAATGCCGTACAGTGACCTATAGTTGTTAATTTCGGTGTCATTTTGTCTCTTTGAAGAGTTGTCTCATTGGCAATTACACCACATCTTCTTATATGTAGTCAAAATCACCGGAAAGAACTGATGAGAACTTGGACTTGTTACATGAAGGAACTAGCACTTTAATCATGCATGCAGAACAATACGCATCGACACGTCATTGTTGAGAAACAAATGAAAGCCTTGCTGTTGTTTGGAAATCACCGTTCTCATTCATTTAAAAGAATGTTTTTTTACTTTTATTTTAAGATTAAAGAAAACTGCGGAAAAAATCAGAGAATAATGCGTAAAAAATCAATTTTAAAGAATAGACTTATTTTTGGAAGATTAGAGAAAAAAGGGGGGGGATTAAATGTTTACAGAATAACAGACTTCGATCTAACGAAGATGAACGGACTATGTTTCAAAAGGCCTGCATCACAAACATATACTGGATGTGTGCGATTTGAATTGGATGAATGGAACAATTTCTACATATTAGACAATTTGTTGTGTTAAAGATTCTACTGTGTGAATATTGCTACTTTCTTAGGCTGATAAACATTTAAATTCATTCTCTTATTTCGCATTCTTTACATTTATATATTTGTGTAAAGGTTAACTTTGATATATCATATGTAAATATACTGTCCTATCTCCAACGTTTACCTCAACTATCGATCTAACTAATGCTCTTCATTATTGGAGGAAATAAAGATACTGTTTTATATATATCACATATTAATTTCTTAAATTCAACCGTCTGGGTAACCGAGGCCTGTTCCAGATTTGATTTTATTTCTCCTCTTTTTCGGGACTAATAACTGGAGATACAGTCATCTATCTTTGGTTGGTACATACATATTCCGAAGAAATATAAATGAAAATATAAGAAATATACCGAAAACTTGATAATATTTACGGATTTTATGAGTAACGCATTTCAGTGAAGAGGAAAAAAATAACAATAACTTTTAACGCCCTACAGACTTGACCTATTTTGAAAATAAACATTGTTGATGTATTTATTTCAAATATTTCTATTAAAAAAGTGTTTTGTATTCAGAAATGCACTATGTGTACATGAGATATTGTGCACATCTATTTCGTTAATTAAATGCTAAGTAGCCTTTTTTTTACTTCCCCATCTCTTTTTACCAATGCTAGCCAGTCCAGGCGCTAATGGATGGCGAAGGGACAAAGAAGATTCCTTTTAAAAACAATCTTTCTGAGGCCTCATCATTTTGTTAGAAGTTTGTATATTTTGGATGTAAAAAAAGGATGCCTCAGTCGTTGTTATAGGGGAAATAGGGTCCCCAGTGCACTGCGTTGTGTGCATGTGGTGGAGAGTGTGAATAAACATGTATTTTCTGGCCAAATAGTAGTAATTTAAAAAATATTTCAATTAGTAATTTAGTGAATATTTTGTTTTAATCAATCTATTCAAAACTCTACATCAAAGATATGGATAGAGGACTCACCTTTGAAATTTACGCCATATTTTTTACCGGAAGTGTCAACTTTGTATTTAGGGGACGACCATTTGATATTCTTGGGGGGGGGGGGCCTTGATAATCACAAAAATAAATGGTTTGTTTTGTGGTGGTTTGAAAATAAATAACCCAACTTGCAATGTATTGAAAATAAATAACTCAGCAGGTCTATAGCTTCTATGGCCTTCACCGGTTCAAAAACCCTTCAAAAATTTGTTTGCCTCGCTCCGCTCGGCAAAAGATGTTTGACAATACTTTTAAATTAGGCTAGGTAAAACCAAACTAAATTAACTTTAATACTATGTATGAACACAATACATGTATATTGCTTGGGAACATAAATGATGTATTTCTTGAAGATACTTAAAAAAAAATTAATCTAATTATATCAATTGTCTTTTATAACATACTTTTTACTATGTACTTGTGTTTCGTTTGTCCTGTCTCGCTATGTATTATCTTAAAATGTTTGTATATTGTCCTATTGTAAACAAGTATGTGTCTGGGGTTATGAATGAAATCTTGAATCTTAAAATTTCTGCAGGGGATAATGATCTTTTCTGATTAAATGGTACATAATGACTGGACTATACATGTATAATTAACAAATATTTAAACAAAATGTATGTTTTCGAGTATCATAAATATAGTTGTGAAAATGAATAATCAGTCCCTTGCTTTCATGAAAATGAAAAATCTTGCTTCAATAGTGCAGAAAATGAATAATCTGTCCTCTCAGTTTACAAAAATAAATAACTGATCAAAAACAAATCCTCCTGCCCCCCCCCCCCCCCCCCCCCCCTCTTCCCAGAATATCAAATGGTCGTCCCCTTAAACATTTACAACAGAATAGAATAAGTGGTTTTGGTGATAACTTAAAGCCAAAAGTTGAATGACCCAACGTTTTCTTTACATGTTAAAAAAGTTGAATATTTAAGTTATAAATCGATATTTCTATGTCCGCCATTTTTTTATCTTACCGGAAGTCAGGGTTTTAAAGATATACGTCTTATACATTATGTCCATGAGAAGCACCAAAGAAAGGTTTCTGCATAATGTAATGATAGTGGCAATACATTAAAACACACTTCAATTACCCTTCCTAAAAAAAAACTTTTTTTAGTACAATGACCGCCATGTTGGATTTTACCGGAAGTAGTGTTTTTAAAGACATCTTATCTATAAAATATATCCAAAAGTAGTCAAAAACAAAGGTTTGTACTGAATATTATGATAGAAGCATGATAATAACACCTTTTCAAATACTAGTCTTCGATATTAGGCTGATTCAAATATGGTGTCCGTCATTTTGAATTTTACCGGAAGTGAGACTTTTTTTTCAAATGCCTCCGTATCTGAAATCAAAGAGTAATAGTTGAGGAAAGTCTATGCCAAATTTCATGCTTGTAGCAGGATGTACACAATTCGTCTGATATATGCTTGTAGCCGCCAGACTATACTTAACTATGTCAACAAAATTTGACATGTAAGCAGATCTTGACTTGCAGATCATTTTTGTGATTTAAAGTGTATCTTTATCTATTATAATTTTCTATGATATATGACAAAACGCAAAATAGGTGGTGAAAATCGTCTTTTAGGTGGTATGGGAGAATAGATTAAAAATGATTTTGCAACAAACTTAGTAATATTGTGAAATGTTCAAAAATATAATAAGTATGATAGGTAAACGAACATTTTCTCAAGATACAGGTTGTGACAAAATGACACATTTGTATGGATTATACAGGGAAAAAAAACCAGCATTATGTGATCAGAAGCTAAATTAAATGATAGAATGGTGAACAAATGATAGAATATAATAGCTTTTAGAAAAGAAAATGCTTTGAAAACATTAATAGATAAGAAAGGTTCACCGTGCTCAAATGTAAAATAGCAAAAGATCATGTAGTAGTCTGTTGTTATTTATAAATATTTTATTGTCATTTTATTTCCTTTCTTTTGTTACATCTTCTAACATCGAACTCGGACTTCTCTTGAACTGAATTTTAATGTGCGTATATTTATCCGTTTACTTTTCTACATTGGCTAGAGATATAGGGGAGGGTTGAGATCTCATATACATGTTTAACCCCGCAGCAATTTTGCACGTGTCCCAAGTCAGGAGCATCTGGCCTTTTTAGTCTTGTATGATTTTTAATTAGTTTCTTGTGTATAATTCGGAGTTTAGTATGACGTCCATTATCACTGTACTAGTATACATATTTTTTAAGGGGCCAGCTAAATGACACCTACGGGTGCGGGAGTTTCTCGCTACATTGAAGACCCATTGGTGGCATTCGGCTGTTGTCTGCTCTGTTTTATAGTTATCTCCCCTAAAATTACCATTTAAAAACATTACTAATCAAACAAACAAAATCAAATTTTACTACCTTAATTACAAATTTGTCCTTGGGTTCTCTGTTATTTACATTTAAAAAAAAGAAGAGGAAAGACACTACATTAAAGGGCAATAACTTAAATAAGAAGTCGCCTTCATATTGTCTTTATTGCAGATTTAAGATCCAGTATGAGTCAAAAAACGCAAACAAAAAAATGGTCAAAATCAAAGGACATTTACTGTAAGTAGGATTCTATTAATGAGTTCGACCATGTTGTCTCACTTGTATAGAACTGATCATACTGATCATCATAAAGTTTTTCTGTCTCCATGGTCTCTATTTTAATTTTCAAAATTGTAGGCAAACACGAAAATAAATGGTAAAATCCATTTGAGGGCAATAAATCCAAATGAGTCCTTTGGACACAGATAATGATTCCGCTTGCATTTACCTTTAGAAAGGGACACAAACACGGCACAAGTGACACTACCCAAATTTGAACTTGATCGTACTTCTGTTAGTATAAGCATTTTGTATAAGTTTCATAACACTTGCTTAAGACGAACTTAAGTTAGAAAACAAAAACGACAAAGTCAGCATTTTCTTATTTATAAAGGGCATAACTGGAAAAGTGATGCCACCATTTTGACCTGTGATATGTAGTAATGCACATTGCACCTTTCATACCATTTTTTTTAAGTAAAAGAACGGGAATAAAAAAATCAACAGTTTTTGCAAAGGGACATAACTCTATAACAGTAAAAGTGAAGCCACCGAATTTCAAACTTGTTCTGGGTTATGTGGTAATAAGCATTGTGTTCAAGTTTAATAGCATTGGTTTAAGGCAAACCATAGTTAGAGAATAGAAACCAATTTTGGGACATCATCTGACTGTTTTGAAATGTATGAACAATCGGTAGAGCTCAACATCCTGCTGTTGTCAGATTTCTACCTTTTTAGTGGTTTTCAAAATAAAAGACAAAAATTAAATTTTACCCCATATATTCTATTTCCGGCGTGTTGTTCATCTTGGTTGGTAGGCGAGTTAATTAGACAATGGAATTAATATTGAATATTTAAAACTTCCATGATTAGACATATTTTTTTTAATGAGATACCCTAATGATGAGTGTTGCCAAGTTTGTTTAAATTTGGCCCAGTAACTTTAGAGTATTTTTTTTGTAAAAGTTAACGGTCGACGACGACGACGGACGCCGGACGCTACTTGATTAGAAAAGCCTATTTGGTCAAAAGAGCTAGATGGGCTAAAATAAATAAGTATGTTTTTTGATGAAAAAGATAAAAGCATTGCATGTTTGATAGCATTCAGTTATAAATAATGTTATGTGCATAACTTAAAATTTTAGCTATGTAATACTTCTTACAAACTATCAAACACAAAACGCAAAAAATCATAAATATGCACGATACCAATAAAAATTTCTGCCTCTGTTGACAATATGCGCAATCACTTATGTATGTTTACTTTTGTAATAATAAAAAATGGCAGGGGGTTTTGATGTTCAAAACGAAACCGGCAAAAGATATACACATTTTTATATCGGACATAAAGCAAAATCAGCGGACAAAAAGCAAAACGGACAAAAAGCAACGGACAAAAAGCAAAAGTTTCGGACAAAAAGCAAAATTATCGGACAAAAGGCGAAACGGACAAAAAGCAACGGACAAAAAGCAAAAGTTTCGGACAAAAAGCAAAATTATCGGACAAAAGGCGAAACGGACAAAAAGCAACGGACAAAAAGCAAAAGTTTCGGACAAAAAGCAAAAGCGGACAAAAAGCAAATTGCGGACAAAAAGCACCGTATCAATCGTTTCAGATATTTTAAAATGTTCGTTTCTGTTTCGAATTTTATTTACATGTATTCAGTATAATTTAATTATTCAGTATAATCTTATTCTTTTCACGTGCATTTACATTTAATTTCTATTTTTCTTACTAATACATTAAATACAGATTAAAACATATTATTTGCCACTATATTAACTGAATTCACAAAGTCGGGAAATAACCGACAGTTTATTATAAAATAGGTTGCGGGTACGCGTAGCCTACGGAAGTCAATTCGGCTACGCGTATCCGCATGTCGGTACGCGCAGACACTGCCTATAATGAATAACATGTTAATATAATATAAGCAAAAATTGTACATACCTTATCATCCCTCTTGAAGAAACTTCTGCTTCTGACTTGGTAAGTGTTGCATGCTATATATTTCACAAGGTAGTGTGTTGGTGCTTTAGTCGTTAGGCTGAGGACACGAGATCTTGGTAACACGGACATTTTTAACAATGATAAATCAAATAAAATTGTTGATCTTATAAAGCACACAGGTTGTCATAAATGATATGACAGTTCCATCCGGAGATAAAATAAAACAAAACATTTTAAAAGGATTACTATTTTTGAATACCTAGCTTGCTTATTTGAAGGTCCCTGTCAGTGTGATGATATGATAATTGGGGTATACCGTCGCTGTCAAATGCAAAAAATGCGGCTTTTTGTTTCGTTGGGAACAACACCTGTCTGCATTGGAGTAATTGAATATATGTACATTTGTACAAATAAAAAAGAGATATAGAGCAGTATGCATATATAGAAAAAAATCCAGCCGAAAAAAAAAAAATAGTATTTTTTAAATAAATGATAATGACTTTAGTTGAAAAATATGAATTGGATATAATAAAAAATGTAAGATTTTATAAGATCCAATTCCTACATTTGATTACAGATTTTTTATAGTTAAAAATGTACATATATAATTGAAACATTTAAAATTTATTTTGAGATTATTTTTTTTTAATTGGGGGATTCTAGTTGAAATGGATTACAGAATTCACTTAAACACTTAACAGGCACATACATGTACATGTAATTAGCAATTGATAATTTTAATAAAGATGAAAAAAATAAACAGGAGGAAGAAAGACATAGTAACGGTCTTCTTTTCTCAATTCCAATACACGTATCATATTTGTATAGGATTTTGAAGCTTGTGTTCTATATCTGAAATTAAGCTCTAGACCTAAAACGGCCTATTCTTATATGCATACTCTGTCATCCACGTGTTGAAATAAACCACGATCTTGCTATGCAGATTTTTTTTTGACATGACTTTAAATGTTTACGAAACTACGTTTAATATGTATATACATATGTATACGAAATTTAGATATAAAAAGGAGACAAATCAGACATCAATCCATCAGATCCGAAATAAGGAGATGTGGCATTATTTTAAATAGTTTCACAGAGTCATATTACATGTGTACGGCCTTCAACAATGATAACATAATTGTGTCAAACTGCAATTTGAAATATTCTGTGACTTTGAGTAAAAAAATTAATCGCACCTTATTTTTTATTATGTTTGTGCCTTGCTTTGCGCAGATTAGTTTCTCTATATGCATACAGTTTAACTTGCCTCCTCGAGATTGGTCACATACACGAAATTAACAAAACGATGCTGACAAGATGCATTATAATACATGTATGAAGAAAAGTACAAGGCCTGCTGTACATACTATAGTAAAACGAATTATGCTAGTGTCATGTTTTCTCACAAAAGAAATAAAACCATAAAATCTAAATCATCTAAATCATCTTTATTTTAATAGGTATATTTAACTTTCTGTAAACATTACAACTGCCATTCCTCTGTGACAACCATTGCAATAACCTCATTTGTGTGGACATTGTAGAATTATTAATATAGCTGCAATGTTGGTGCAAGGTTAAGTACATGTATCTATTATTGTTGAGTGTTCGTCCTGAATATGTATATAATAAATTACGCACTGGAAAATAGTCCATCAGGAACCCCAAAAAAATAGAAAACTAGTTGCACAATTCAAACCCCCAAAACAACAATCGTCAGCTTTTAATAAAACTACGTATACATGACCAAACATGTAACTTGAAAAATTGAAATAGGCTTATTCAAGAAAAAACAAAGAGAAAATAGAGCGTGTAAAGCACGCAAAATAGATGATGAGGAACACTTAAATCCTTCATCAGCAAACCAGTAGTAATACTAGAAATATATGTTAAATGAAGTTGAAATTATCATCATAATTTTAATAAACTTGACTCTAAATCTAAATTGAAAACTGTTTTAGTTCATAAAGAATACATTTTGTCTAGTGGTGTGGCTGACTGAATAAAGCAATCCAGGGAGTTGCGAAAGTAAGGTCCATTTTGGTAAATTATCTATGTACTAATATATTATTGATATTAACTTTACTTGTTAAGAACGTTTCCCAACGTATTGTACACATGTTGTATATTTCTTGTGTAAAAATCTATAAAGTTTGCATTTTAACCTGTCTGCGTTAATTTGATATAAAGTTGTAAATTAAACTTGTACCTGTATGAAATATTTGCTACTGGTCGTTAACCAGGTGCTCCGCAGTGCGCAGCTTTATACGACCGCAGAGGTCGATCCCTGAACAGTTGGGGCAGGTATGGACAAAACATTTAAGCGTGATACAGCTCTGAATTTGGATTGTGATCAAATTTTTGACATTATATGGATTTTACAAATCAATTAAAGATTTCTTCTTCAAACTTATTTAAATCTAAAATTAAATAGTTGACACAGCATAGGTTTCTGACACAGAATGAATGTGGTCTAATGAACTTAAATTTTTTTTTTTGCCTTTGAGCAATTCACTATGCTGTTGAATATTAATCCTGTAAAAAAAATGTTTGAAGAAATTTTCTTTTTATTTATGAAATCTGAAATGAGAACAAGTATGGACACAACTTTTAAGCTAAAAATATTTTAGATAAGATAAGGGGAAAAAAACTTCATCAGCAACATTTTATATTGGCAAATTTCCAATGAAGTTATTTACATAAAGTTATTGGCAAATAAAAATAGAAAATGACATCATAGTCATGTCTGGCAAATGTCCAACATACATTATCTAAAAACATTTTAGATAAGATAAGGAAAAAAAGCTTCATCAGCAACATTTTATATTGGCAAATTTCCAATGAAGTTATTTACATAAAGTTATTGGCAAATAAAAATAGAAAATGACATCATAGTCATGTCTGGCAAATTTCCAACATATATTATCAACTTCTATTCTATACAACTCCAATTGAAAATTAATTGCTATTGCACAATATTGTGCAATTAGATATTTCTTGCTATTGTGCAATACTGTGCAATTGAAAATTTCTTGTATTGCACAATACTTGATATGGAATCCTGATTTGGACCAACTTGAAAACTGGGCCCACAATCAACAAGAGGCTGTCACAACGACAGCAAACCGGATTTATTAATATTTATTTGTGTCCTGGCAATATCACAAGAACCATTACTGATGAATGGTGAAAGTGAAAATTGTCAATATCAAATTTGACCTCCATTTTGTCATCAGTATCAACATCTTAAAATTTGAAAAGCTTAGATTGAATGGTTCATGAGTAAATGCAACAACGTGAATGGAAACGCCATTTCACAATCTTTCAAGAACCATAACTCCTGAACGGTAAAAGTCAAAATCGTCATTATTGAACTTGACCTCTAATTTGCCATCAGTAACAACATATAAAAATTTCAAAAGCTTTGGTTGAATGGTTCATGAGAAAATGCACAGACACGACTGGAAACACCTTTTTTCAATCTTTCAAGAACCATAACTCCTCAACGGTAAAAGTCAAAATCGTCATTATTGAACTTGACCTCTATTTTGTCATCAGTAACAACATATTAAAATTTGGGAAGCTTTGGTAAAACAGTTCATGCGTAAATGCACGGACACGACTGGAAACACCATTTTCAATCTTTCAAGAACCATAACTCCTGAACGGTAAAAGTCAAAATTGTCATTATTAAACTTGACCTCCATTTTGTCATCAGTAACAACATATTAAAATTTGGGAAGCTTAGGTGATACAGTTCGTGCGTAAATGCACGGACACGACTGGAAACTCCATTTTTCAATCTTTCAAGAACCATAACTCCTGAACGGTAAAAGTCAAAATCGCCATTATTGAACTTGACCTCCATTTTGTCATTAGTAACAACATATTAAAATTTGGGAAGCTTAGGTAGAACAGTTCATGCGTAAATGCACGGACACGACTTGAAACTCCATTTTTCAATCTTTCAAGAACCATAACTCCTGAACGGTAAAAGTCAAAATCGCCATTATTGAACTTGACCTTCATTTAGTTGTCAGTAACAACATATTACAATTTTAAAAGCTTTGGTTGAACGGTTCATGAGTTAATGCACGGACAACATTTGATTGCCGCCCGCCCGCCCGCCCGCCCGCCGTACATCCCCAAATCAATAACCGACATTTTTGTCACAAAAATCCGGTTAAAAATCATAGTACATGTTTAGATAAAGCATATCAAATAAGCCCAATAATTTAATTTTTGTTAAAATCAAACTTAGTTTAATTTTGGACCCTTTGGACCTTAATGTAGACCAATTTGAAAACTGGACCAAAAATTAAGAATCTACATACACAGTTAGATCTGGCATATCAAAGAACCCATTTATTCAATTTTTGATGAAATCAAACAAAGTTTAATTTTGGAACCCCATTTGGACCAGCTTGAAAACTAGGCCAATAATTAAAAATCTAAGTACATGTTTAAATTCAGCATATCAAAGAACCACAAGGATTCAATTTTTGTTAAAATCAAACTAAGTTTAATTTTGGACCCTTTGGACCTTAATGTAGACTAATTTGAAAACGGGACCAAAAATTAAGAATCTACATACATAGTTAGATTCGGCATATCAAAGAACCCCAATTATTCAATTTTTGATGAAATCACACCAAGTTCAATTTTGGACCCTTTGGGCCCCTTATTCCTAAACTGTTGGGACCAAAACTCCCAAAATCAAACCCAACCTTCCTTTTATGGTCATAAACCTTGTGTTTAAATTTCATAGATTTCTATTTACTTATACTAAAGTTATGGTGCAAAAAACAATTAAAGCGCTGTAAGCGCTGAAGGCAGTTAACCACAAGAGTGCACACGCTGAAATGTCTCGCCTTCTATACTAATCATTGATATTATGTTGATAGTCCTAAGTATAAAGCTAAGCTTTATTACAACTGTTACATAAACTTAACATTAACCAAGATAACTAAACAAAGACCAATGAACCTTGAAAAAGAGGTCCAGGTCAGATGAACCATGCCAGACAGACAGGTACAGCTAACAATGCTTCTATACAACATATATAGTTGACACATTACTTATAGTTTAAGAAAAATAGACCAAAACACAAAAACTTAACACTGTGCAATGAACCGTGAAAATGAGGTCACGGTTTAATAAAACCTGCTCGACTGACAAAAAGATCATAAAATATTTCCATACACCAAATATAGTTGACCTATGGCATATAGCATTAGATAAAAAAACCAAAACTCAAAAACTTAACTTTGACCACTGAACCATGAAATGAGGCCAAGGTCACATGACATCTGCCCGCTAGACATGTACACTTAACAATCATTCCATACAACAAATATAGTAGACCTATTGGATATGGTATGAGAAAAACAGACCAAAACACAAAAATTTAACTATAACCACTGAACCATGAAAATGAGGTCAAGGTCAGATGACACCTGCCAGTTGGACATGTACACCTTACAGTCCTTCCATACACCGAATATACTGGCCCTATTGCTTATAGTATCTGAGATATGGACTTGACCACCAAAACTTAACCTTGTTCACTGATCCATGAAATGATGTCGAGGTCAAGTGAAAACTGTCTGACAGACACGAAGACCTTGCAAGGTACGCACATATCAAATATAGTTATCCTATTACTTATAATAAGAGAGTATTCAACATTACAAAAACATTGAGCTTTTTTTTCAAGTGGTCAATGAACCATGAAAATGAGGTCAAGGACATTGGACATGTGACTGACGGAAACTTCGTAACATGAAGCATCTATATACAAAGTATGAAGCATCCAGGTCTCCCACCTTCTAAAATATAAAGCTTTTAAGAAGTGAGCTAACGCCGCCGCCGGATCACTATCCCTATGTCGAGCTTTCTGCAACAAAAGTTGCAGGCTCGACAAAAAACCAAGACAACCGTAATTATGAAAGCTGTGGCAAAGTTGTCTCAACATTAAACATTCATATATAGTACATTTATGTTTATCTAATGATTTATTTATTAAGGCAAATAATTTATATGTTATCAAGGTTTCAAAAGCAATGCATATAGCAATGTATATTTTTTTATGGTGAGTCTGCAGTGGTACAAGTTCCCAATGAGTGCAGTTGTTCTACTTGGTAGTTAACCTTGGTTTTATTTGAATGCTAGAAGTTCAAGTTGACTTAGTATGAACATGTAATAGTATGAATGGACTAGTTTCCCTGGAAAGAAAACTGAATTTGTGTTCTATAGTACAAAAGTTATGAGACACGAATCAGAAAAATGTTCACTACAACAGGGATCAAATTTGAGGTCTTACCGACTTGCCCATAGTAAATGTAAATGATTTCTTATTTTGTCCCGTACATATGAATATATATAATTTAAGGGTGGTGATCTCAACGGTTTACAAGTTCTTAAACAGGTAGGGGTAGGCAGAGGATTTAGGGGGGGGGGATAATTGGTTGCTTATATAGGGAATCACTGAAGCGTATCTGGGAGCGGGCCCATCTTAGGTCAGTCAGTGGGCCCCCACTTATGAAAATTTCTGGATCCCCCACTGGGGGTAGGGTGACCCTAGGGACTTCCCCTAAATTTCATTTGATTTGTTATATTGTCCCATACATGAGTATATATGGTTTAGGGTGAGGATCTTGATCTTAGGTCAGTCAGTGGGCCCCACTTATGAAAATTTCTGGATCCCCCACTGGGGGTAGGGTGACCCTATGGACTTCCCCTACATTTCATTTAATTAGTTATATTGGCCCATATATGAATATATATTATTTTGGTGTGGGGATCTCGACCGTTTCCAAGTTCTCAAACAGGAGGGTTGGGGTGACCACAGGGACTTCCCCTATATTTCATTTGATTTGTTATATTGTCCCATATATGAGTATATATGGTTTAGGGGTGAGGATCTTGACCATTTCTAAGTTCTCAAACAGGAGGGTGTACAGTGACCCAAGGGACTCCCCTATCTTTCATTTGAATTGTTATATTGTCCCGTACATGAATACATATGGTTAAGGGGTGTGATGTTATATTGTCCCATACATGAATATATATGGTGTAGGGGTGGGGATCTCGACCATTTTTAAATTCTAAAACAGGAGGGTTGGGTGACCCCCAGCGACTCTTCCTATATTTCATTGATTTTTCATATTGTCACAAACATAAAATTGAGAATGGAAATGGGGAATGTGTCAAAGAGACAACAACCCGCCCAAATAAAAAACAACAGCAGAGGGTCACCAACAGGTCTTCAATGTAGCGAGAAATACCCGCACCCGGAGGCGTCCTTCAGCTGGCCCCTAAACAAATATATACTAGTCCAGTGATAATGAACACCATACTAATTTCCAAATTGTACACAAGAAACTAAAATTAAAATAATACAAGACTAACAAAGGCCAGAGGCTCCTGACTTGGGACAGGCGCAAAAATGCGGCGGGGTTAAACATGTTTGTGAGATCTCAACCCTCCCCCTATACCTCTAACCAATGTAGTAAAGTAAACGCATAACAATACGCACATTAAAATTCAGTTCAAGAGAAATCCGAGTCTGATGTCAGAAGATGTAACCAAAGAAAATAAACAAAATGACAATAATACATAAATAACAACAGACTACTAGCAGTTAACTGACATGCCAGCTCCAGACTTCAACTAAACTGACTGAAAGATTATGATTTCATCATATGAACATCAGGCACAATCCTTCCCGTTAGGGGTTTAGTATCATACCATCATAACATATATGAGAAGAACATAACCCGTGTCATGCCAACAACTGTTTTTAGAATAAATGTGTTTAGTTCCGATGCAAAGACCTTATCAGTGACTCAATATTAACGCCAAAATATGCAATCTTTAATGACTTGACAACAGTATCGTAATTATATCCCTTCTTAATAAGTCTATTCAAAGGTTTTGTAAGTTTCTGAGGTGAATACTGACACCTTTGTGCTTTATAAAGAATATTACCATAAAAAATTGGATGTGAAATACCTGAACGTATTAGAAGTCTGCATGTTGAGCTATATTTACGAATGATGTCTTTATACCGATGATAAAATTTAGTAAATGTTTTGACTAGTTTGTGATATCGAAAACCCTGGTGTAATAATTTTTCAGTAATACATAAATTTCTCTCGTTAAAATCTAAAACATTGTTACATACACGAGCGAATCGTACAAGTTGAGATATATAAACACCGTAAGATGGTGACAAGGGAACGTCACAATCTAAAAACGGATAATTAACGATAGGAAATGAACAATCATCCCTTTTATCATAAATTTTAGTATTCAGCTTTCCATTAGTGATATAGATATCAAGATCGAGAAAAGGGCAGTGGTCATTGTTAGTATTAGCTTTATTTAAAGTAAGTTCAACAGGATAAATTTCATTAATATACATACTGAAGTCGTCATTATTGAGAGCCAAAATATCATCCAAATATCTAAAAGTATTATTAAATTTGTTTATCAGATGTTGTTTCGATGAATATATATGGTTAAGGGGTGTGGATCTCGACTGTTTTCAAGTTCTCAAACAGGAGGGGGTGGGGAAACTCCAGGGACTCCCCCTATATTTCATTTTATTTATTATATTGTCCTATACTTGAATATATGAAGGGGCGGATTCAGTCGGAAGGGGGCGGGCGTGCACCGCCCTTAAATTTGCAAAGCATGGGTTGTTCTCAGCTTAATAAAGAATATTCCGATAATTTTACCTCAATTTTTTTAGCCTTGCTCTGCTCGGAGAAAATTTATGTTTGCGCCCCTCCTAACCTAAAATCCTGGATCTGCCCCTCATATGGTTTAGGGGTGGGGGAGCTCGACCGTTTCCAAGTTATTAAACAGGTGGGGGTAGAGTGGCCCAAAGGATGCCACCTATACATCTTATGATTTACTTACATTCAGGTATATATAATATAGTTGCATTATTTGTGAAAATAAAGAAAGAAACTTTCAGCTACTTTAATTGACCCTTCAAAATTGAGATAAAAAAAATAACCCTTCGAAATTGCAGTAATAATTATGTTTACACTTTAAAAAAAAGCATCTCACATGCATTATCATCATTTATGACTGATTTAGACTGTGAACATGAACATGTATATTCTTAGATATACTATTCCCAGCTGTCACGTTGTATAGGATTTTTAAATTAAAATTTGTCAAAAAGAATTTTGAGTTTCTGTATAAAATATTTTTCTGCTTTTTCTTTCTCTTACATGTATCTTTTGGTTTACAATTCTAGTGTTTATATTCATTTACCATGCATAGATGTATTTTTTCACCTGTTTGGATTTATTTTGTAATTGATCGCCAAACCAGGAATTACCCTTATCCCGGCTTCCAGAATCGGATCCGATATTGTAAAATTTTGTCTTCACGGCCGCCATTGTTATGTATTTACAATGTTGTTTTTGTCAATCAGATACAATTTTACTCGAATTTATACAATATTTGTCGGAGATTTTCTGTATAAAGCTAGAGGTTGAACAAAATGAACATCGCTATCATGAATAATAATGATAAAATAAGTTTTTAGCTCGTTCAATTGGAGACTTTGGTGAACATGGTGAAATGGTTTGCAAAGTTAATTCTTATTTTCTTTCAAGTGGAAGGTGACTACGTCGGGTGTAGCTAGAAAGCAACTATCCTAGTCGAAATTCCGCTTGCAAAAGTGGAAGGTCGCGGACCTCGGACCACCGCTAATTTGCACACCTGCCTCCAAATCGAAAAGATACGAAAATTTCTTTTTCTAATTTGAAATTGCCGCCAACAGCATGAACAGTTGAACTTATTATATAATAGACTACTGACGTAGTTGTACTACGTATTGATGACAAACAATATTCCTACGACTTTTGCCATTTGGGAAATCTAAACTGCTTGTCTTAAGAGATTTTCGGCGATTAAATATTTCATACAATTGTTCTTTGACATCTTGGCCTAAAGCACAAATCATAATGAACTACACAAGGATTCTTAATAAGCACTACTTCCTATGTGTAACCTCAAAACTTTTGGATAAATCGACGATCATTTAAGGTTTTTCTGGTCATATTTTTTGTAATCCAGAATAAAAAGTATTAAAAAAGTGTTCAATTAGTTATATATAACATAGTAGCAAGCTAGATGATGACAATGGCAAGTATTTCAGCATTTATTGGGTAGAACACAAATCTATGGTGCTCGCATAATGCAGCTTAACTGCATAAAAATAATGCTTATTTGGGCCCCTTTTTGGCCCCTAATTCATAAACTGTTGTGACCTCAACTCCAAAAATCAATCCCAACCTTCCTTTTGTGGTCATAAACCTTGTGTTTAAATTTCATTGATTTCTATTTACTTATACTAAAGTTATTGTGCGAAAACCAAGAACAATACTTATTTGGGCCCTTTTTTGGCCCTCAATTCCTAAAATGTTGGGACCAATACTCCCAAAATCAATCCCAACCTTCGTTTTTTGGTCATAAACCTTGTGTTAAAATTTCATTAATTTCTATCAACTTTTACTAAAGTTAGAGTGCGAAAACTAAAAGTATTCGGACGACGACGACGACGACGACGCCGACGCCGACGTGATAGCAATATACGACCAAAAAATTAAAATTTTTGCGGTCGTCTAAAAAAGCTACAGTCAATCAATTATTCCAATATTAAGTGTTGTTTCAATTAAATTCATTTAAGAGCGGTAAACTTATGCAATAGACAATCTAACCCAATTGTAACATCGCAATTGAAATCACAAAATCGTTCATTACTATATAGGTGTGCGACAAGGTGATGGCTTAAGCCCCCTCTTATTTAATATATATGTCAATGACATTGATTCAATTTTTCCCCAATAATCATGTTTTCCGGTGCAGCTTATAGACACTAGAATGAATTGCTTATTATATGCTGACGATTTACTGTTACTATCTGAAAGCAAAGAAGGTCTTCAATCCTGTTTAAATTCTCTAAAAACATACTGTGATAGATGGAAGCTAAATGTCAATTTAAATAAAACAAAAATTTTGATCTTCAGTAAAGGTAAAAAAGATTTTAAAAAATTTAAATTTTTTTATGATAACAAAGAAATTGAAATTGTTGAGAAATATAAATATCTGGGTATTATCATTTACTTTAATGAAAATTTTAAACATGCTGCAGAACACTTATACAAACAAAGCCTAAAGGCACTTTTTTCTCTGCATTCTAAGACATTTGGATTCAATACCATAGATCATAAACTAAAATTAAAACTTTTTGATACTCTTATAAAACCCATAAGTACTTATAGATCTGAAATATGGATTAGTGACTACAATATAAAAGACTCAAATATTGATAAATTACCTTTTGAAAAAATTCATAATAAATTTTGTAAAAATATTTTAGGAGTTCACAAGAGAAGTTCAAATATGGCAGTAAAGTGTGAATTAGGAAGACAACCTACTTTGAATCATATACTAACCCTAGCCCTTAAATATTATGATCGACTTAAACAGCTTCCATCTGACAGATTGCTTAGTGAAACATATAAATTAGATCATTCATTATATACTGATGGACACAGATCTTGGCACAAATTTATCTCTAACTCTATTGAAAAATATAATTTAACAGACAATAATCTCAATTTAAAGAACTTAAAGGATAATATTTATAACCAACATTCTAATAACACTTTGCATAATCTAGAAAAATTACGTTCAATTGAACAAGACAATAAATTACTGTAACATTTCTATGCCAATATTTATTCAGAAGAATTTAAATTGCAAAATTATCTATCTTATAAATGTTCTCCTAATATAACAAGAAATCTTACAAAATTAAGAATTAGTTCCCACCCTCTTTTGATTGAAAAGGGTAGATATTTCAGACCAAAAATTAAGAGAGAAACAGAATATGCTCTAACTGCAATCAAATAGAAGATGAAAAACATTTCCTTATTTATTGCAAAAAATTAGAAAATTATAGAAAACAACTATTTAATAAACTAAATTTTAATTCACAAGATCTGTGCCCTGAAAAAGTTATGGAAACCATTATTAGTTTACTTAACCCACAAAATATTGATGACACAAAAAATATATGCCATTACATACAATTATGCTTTGAATCTTTGTAATTTTATTCATTTAACCTTGATTTGATATTTTGTCATACATAATATATATTTATTTATGTGATGTAATATCATGTTAATGTGGGGGAAGACATCATTATACTTGTATTGATTTTCCTGATTTAATAAAAACTTGAAAAACTTGAAACTATATCTGATGATCGAATCACACACAGCTCAATGACTGCATATACAAACAACGCTATTATCTTGTGTGATTTATTACCTGTCAATTACATGAGAAAAAATAGTGAAGAATATTGACAACGGATGTTTTAACAAGAATTTGATTTTTACACTGGTACATATATATAAGCGTCAGTCAGTGATCTTTTCTTTCATTTTTGTATTCATTAAAGTTCATAGTATTTTTATTTGTCCTTCTGAAAATAACGAAATGAGGTCGAAAAAAAGAAATTTCACGGCATAATGTTTATATAATAAGCAATATTTAATTTCGGGAATTAACAAGGTTTTTCCATGACTTTTTATGTTCGGGTTGAATCAGTTGTAAGTGACAAATGGAGCATATTTTTAAGATTAAACGAATATTGTGAACAGCTGATGGCTTATAAGCACGTGGCAATAACCGCCTTCTAAGAGCACATGTTATTCTATTGAAATTAATCAGGTGTCATCTTGGTTTATTGTATCTACACGGCAATCAGTATTTACGACAACAATTTTAAAATGGCAAATTCACATAATTTCAATTTAAGCTTACTCATTGGTGTCAAATCAATACAAACTGATCTCTAAACAAAACATTAGGCTAAGGCTTATTTATTCGCGTACAAAACAATGCAAAAATTTCACAATGTTTTATTATCAGATAAATTACTCCATCATATACAAAGTGTAACAAGTGCATATCAATACATTTACAAATCAATAAACATATGGCAACCAATGTACCGTTATATAACGTTCATGGATCGACCCCCGCCCACCCGATCTCCCGTGGACAGCAGTTGGCGTGGATTCCACGCTATACCGTGGACCGGTCGGTGGGCGTGGACCACAGATGTCCACCCAATGCAGACGACATACCGTGGACAAGTGGACACGTGGGCGGGCGTGGACCGAAATGTCCACCCAATGCACACGCCCACCGTGGGCGCGTGGAAATGACAAAGTCCACGTGGGCTGTAGTGTATTTTCATTTTTTTTATAACAAAATACAAACTGTCAAATATTTCAAACAAAACCTGGAAAATTAAGATTAAATATAATACCCTATTGCACTTTTTAAATTTCCTTTCTGAATCAACCAAGATGGTTGTTATACAGTAATTAAACAGAAACCCAATCACCAGAAACATAAAGAAATTTAAAAGTCAAAAGACAGTTGTTTTACAACAGATAAAAAAACTAGGAATCATTAAGTCGTGCAAAATATGGAAACATTATGAATATATTTAACACAACTAACAAATTCTATCATCTGCACTAAATTCCCTAAAAGGACAAAATCATTAGAATAATTCATGTATATCTTTTTCATCGAAAAGAAAGAAAAAATATTCATAATTGTTTGCTTGTTTTGTCTCATCTTCTCACTGTACTGAATTCTTTTTACTGGATATCATTATTACACATAAATATATACGTAAACAAGTATTCATTCTATTTATATAATTAATATGGTATTAGCAATATAAATATTACAATATGTGCTGCATGCATGTGATAACATTGAAAACATAATACTGAAACAGTCCAATATTGGTCCATTTTTTAACTTTAGTCAAATCATTCCGCCTTGGTCCACTCTTTTTTAATATTGTTTATTATTTTCTGTAACTCTGCTTCAATCAGCTTAACAACTCTAGTAAGGGGGATTGGTTCTACTGTTTTGGTCCACTCTTTTTTTATCTTGCCAATTATTTTCTGTAACTCTACTTTAATCAGCAGCATAACATCTCTATTAAGGATGATCGAATCTATATATAAAGGATCAATGGTCTTCTGTAAATCTGTTGCTGTAGTAGTATATGTATTGTTCGTATGATGCATACATAACTGTTTGTTGTACAAAATATGAAGATGAGCTTATTTCTCTATTGTGTTGAAACATTGATTTGATGTTCAATTTCAACTTCAATAGCCATTCCTGAAATAAAATAAAACCCATCACTGCTCAGATCAAATAAATTATTTTTAAAATTCTACTAACAAAAATCAGTTTTATAGATATAACAATTTCGACAAATATGTAAAGAAACTTTAGTGATTAAAAGACAATGTAACCATAGTTATGGTCATAGTCAACAGGCGGTTTTATTACGTTTTTATATAGAAATAAGAAGATGTGATATGAGTGCCAACTCTCTATCCAAGTCAAAATGTGTAAAAAGTAAATAATAATAAGTCACAGTACGGCCTTCACCACGGAGCCTGAGGTCATATCGAACAGCAAGCTATGTATGGCCCTAAAATAACTGGTGTAAAACAATTCAAACGGGTGGACCAACGGTATAATATATATAAAATAT
Organism: Mytilus galloprovincialis; assembly: GCA_037788925.1. NCBI lineage: Eukaryota > Metazoa > Mollusca > Bivalvia > Mytilida > Mytilidae > Mytilus > Mytilus galloprovincialis. Next base: position 76,170,119 of record CM075339.1, on the reverse strand, counting down.
ATAATCTTTATGCATGGACATAGAAAATCTATATATAAACTAGTCTGCATACACTCATATTTTAGAACAAACAAGTCCTAAAATCTTAATGAACTTTGTGCATAAAAAGATAGGAATTGAAAAAATGGTCTGAAATCCAACTGTTTAACGCATATTTACCTAATATTTCATTTTTAATAGATTTCACTTCCTCTGCAGAAATAGTTTTAGCCAAAATCTCATTTAAATGGTCTGTATACAGCCTTGTTGGTTTGTTATGTTGATCAAACCGTTTTAAAAGATCGCTTAGTATATTACGTAATTCATTAAAACGTTTATCATCAAGATGAAATATTCTAGAATGTTGTAATTCGTTTCTTGTCAGTCTAATGCGCTCAATATCATCTCCAATAGCTATGTGTGTAGTCTGAATTCTTTGCCATTGACCACCCCATGAATTACTAGGAATGTGTTTATTGAGATTCCTGTGCTCACTGTACAAATATGTTATATCACAATCACACCTTGGACGTAGATGTGGTTTATCTGGTTTCAATAGATCATATAAAACATCAGCAAGAATATTCAGCGCTATCATTCCCATCTTTGAAAAGTTGATTTCCTCTTTTGTGAACTGAAATACAGATTTAGGTAGAGAATTATGATATAAAATATGTAAAATGCCAAAATAAGACATATGTAAGGCTAAATTGATTTGTTTGGTGAATCGATTGTCGATTTAAAAAGGTGGTCAAATAAGTTAAGTAATGCAACCACAGCAACCCAAACAATATAGTAATAAACATGAAACTATTTACAAGCGACCGAGAACACAGCTAGATATGTGATATAACGTACCCCTGTCAAACTGGCTGCTGCTATTGACTCATCAAAACAATATAGTAATAAACATGAAACTAATTATGAGAACAAAGCTAGATGTGTGATGTAACATACCCCTGTCAAACTGGCTGCTGCTATTGACTCATCAAAACAATATAGTAATAAACATAAAAATAATTATGAGAACAAAGCTAGATATGTGATATAACATACCCCTGTCAAACTGGCTGCTGCTATTGACTCATCAAAACAATATAGTAATAAACATGAAACTAATTATGAGAACAAAGCTAGATGTGTGATATAACATACCCCTGTCAAACTGGCTGCTGCTATTGACTCATCGAAACAATATAGTAATAAACATGAAACTAATTATGAGAACAAAGCTAGATGTGTGATGTAACCTACCCCTGTCAAACTGGCTGCTGCTATTGACTCATCAAAAGCAATATAGTAATAAACATAAAACTAATTATGAGAACAAAGCTAGATGTGTGATATAACCTACCCCTGTCAAACTGGCTGCTGCTATTGACTCATCAAAACAATATAGTAATAAACATAAAACTAACAAGTAATCCTGTGTTAGGATGCTAACACAAAAGTCACCAAAACGGACCCCAAATCATTGTTTTACGGTATCCATGATGCCACATAACCTGTGTGTAAAGTTTGATTAAATTTAAAGGATTTTGATTTTTTTCACATTTTTGCCGTTTCCATGGTTACGGCGGCCATTTTGGAAATTTTAAAGTCAAAAGTAATGTCTACATATGGCAGGCAACATTTGTTTTAAGTTTCATCAATTTTGAAGCTTTTTGAAAATTTTCACATTTTTGGAGTTTCCATGGCAACGGCGGCCATTTTGGAAATCTCGAACTAAAAAGTGAAGTCTACATTAGCTTCACAACATATGTTATAAGTTTCATTTAATTTGAAGCATTTTGATGTTTTTCTTATTTTTGCTGTTTCCATGGTTACGGCGGCCATTTTGAAAATTCCAAAGTGTCACTTCTGCTGCAAATTGTTCACTCCATAATTATATACCATCATATACCATGAAATGTCTCTAGAACAAATTTAACATTGATGTTCTAGAATATTCCATGAAAATTCACCCCCCTCAAATTATGCCATGGAGACCCCCTACTGAAATAAAATTAGTGCCAAGTTGAAGCAGACATGTGTCTCTAAATATTCATAAGAGAATATATAATTCCATCTACTCTCCATACAGTGGAAAATTTAGAAAATGTAAAAAAAAATTAACCCCACCCATCTTTGAGCCCCCCTAATTATGCCAAGATGACACCCTGGTATCATGGACATTGGGTTCTGCACCCCCCATGATGCAGACCCTTACCCAGAAAAAATATAAAATTTCCATCCTCTACTCCTTCCAAGAAAATGGTAGGACCGTTTTAGGGGTTAGAAAAAGAAAAATAAGAATAATAATAATAACTAGATTTGTAATTGCTAGCAATAACGTATGGCACCCTCGTACCCCCATTGCCAGGCGAGCGACAGCCATTTTGGAAATTCCAAAGTCAAAGAGTGCGTCTACACCTGCAGGTTATCATTTTTGCAAAATTTCATTAAGTTCGGAGCATTTTAAAATTTTGGACAATTTTGCTGTTTCCATGGTTACGGCGGCCATTTTGGAAATTCCAACTTCAAAATGCAACTCCGCACATGACAGTCACTATTCCTGTAAAGTTTCATCCAGTTTGCAGCACATCATTTTTTTTGGAAATTTTGAACATTTGTGCTGCAACCATGGTTACAGTAGATAATTCCAAAATTCTAAAAGCAGACATCTCATTGCCACATGTCATGTTATATATCAATACAGTTTCATTAACTTTGGTGCACTACTCTCTGAGAAAATGCAGATTTTATGCATTTTTCCATAGGGTCAATGCAAAACTTGGCCCTAGTTTCCATGACAACGGCGGCCATTTTGAACTATCAAAATATTGTCTTGACATCTTGGTATACTGGAGAACATTTTCATAAAGTTTCATGTCTCTAGAATAAATTTAACTTTGATGTTCTGGAATGTTCTGTGAAAATTCAAAGTTTTGACCTTTTTGCATTGTTTCCAAGGTAACAACAGATATTTTGGAAATTCCAACGCCAAATTCCACATCTTCCAATGTTGCTCATCGTTACTGTGAAGTTTGATGAAGTTTGGAGCATTTTGATATTTTTGAAATTTTTGGTGTAGTTTCCATGGCAACATAGTAGTTCCAATGAGTGCCAAAATCATCCAACACCTGTATATGGCCGGCACCTACATTGTATCAAAATATAATGTTTCTGAGTGAAAGCATATCCATACAGTTCACCAAAAGAAAAAACTGGATTTTTTCACATTTGTTCTGTTTCCATGGAAACGGTAGCCATCTTGAACCATTCCATGCTTACTGCAACTCTGCATTTGGGGGTCCTTACTATAGTAGAGTTCCATCAACATTGGTCCATTGGATTTCGAGAAATCACCTGGACAAAATTTGTTGCAAGAAGAAAAATAATAAGAAAAAAAAGAAACGTAGAATAACAATATGTCACCCCAACTCCGTTGAGGGTGCCATAATAAGAAACCGAACAAAAACATAAAGTCCCCAAAACTCCGTTTTGGTGACTTAATTATGAGAACAAAGCTAGATGTGTGATATAACATACCCCTGTCAAACTGGCTGCTGCTATTGACTCATCAAAACAATATAGTAATAAACATAAAACTAATTATGAGAACAAAGCTAGATGTGTGATATAACCTACCCCTGTCAAACTGGCTGCTGCTATTGACTCATCAAAACAATATAGTAATAAACATAAAACTAATTATGAGAACAAAGCTAGATGTGTGATATAACATACCCCTGTCAAACCGGCTGCTGCTATTGACTCATCAAAACAATATAGTAATAAACATAAAAATAATTATGAGAACACAGCTAGATGTGTGATATAACGTACCCCTGTCAAACTGGCTGCTGCTGTTGACTCATCATGGATATTTGAAATGTCTCTATTACTAGCGTTGATACGGAAAAACAGCTGCAATTCAAAAATAAAATAACCTTAAGAGAGCAAGCTTACCTACACCGACACCCTTCCATCTACCATACAAATGGCGAAAGCTTTTAATGTCCTTTGTGTTTTCGTCTTTCAGAAATAATCCTTTTCCGGTATATTTTTTGGCAACAAGATTGTGTCAAAACATCTATTTATTAGTAACTTTAATGATGCATAATGATCATGATAGATAGCTTCTTAGCCAGGTTAATATGCATATTCAGGACAAGAATATGTTAATGTAAAATAAATACTTATCATCTTTTGTGGTAGACCGATACGTACTATGAGCTAGATATGCTAACGTGCTAGTTCGCATGATAACAGTCAACATAAAGACATTTCATCTGTATACCCAGAAACATTAGTTCTTATTTATAAAGCCAAGTGCTTAGCGGAAAAGCAGCTGATACAATTTAAAACTATTTGATTTGACCAGGCTGGGGAATGAACCCTAGACCTCCTGAACATGAAACTATTGAGGTGGTTTAGTCAAGGTTGCCCTCATGCCTATATATAGATAGTAACCAAGCATATAATAGTACAATAGGAATCTTCCTCTAATCATTTATACAAATTAAATTGTAATCCAGTATTTCTAATTTGATTTAACATCTGGAACCCCCCTTTTTGCAGGAGTTTTGGAGTTCATGGTCGACTTAAATTAATGACAGCATGGATGTGGTGACCTTAAAATGTAAAATAGGGATGAAGTCCCAAATTACAGTAGAAAAATCAATTAAAAACAAATAAATCAATTTCAATCTACTAATAAACTTAAAATTGTCAACTTTCTTATTTTGTAACTTTTTTATTTACCCGAATTTGCCCAGAAATCTCTGTCTTTCTTCCAGTCTCGTTTGTCATGAGACTTTAAGACAGAGTAAATATATATTTATTAGTATATCAATATACAGGAATGAGCACAATAACAATTTTAATTAAAAAAATCAACGTTACCTGATGATAGCATTTTTGATTGGTTACATTGAAAACAACATTATGACTACAATGATGTCCCATCTGAAATCCTTAACATCAAAACCAACTGCAGAAACGTTTTGGAATTTCGGTTTCATTTTAAAAATTAAAATATGTTCGAATTAAAAAATAATTGACAAATTAACAGATAATACCTGTCTCATATTATCATCTGAGATCTTCGTCTTATTAAAATCGACAATAATTTCATGACATAAAGTATTTGAATCTGGAAACAAACGCAAATACTGACGTAGGAACTGACTGATTGACGGGTTAGGTACTATATAACCATTGATATCACAAAAACTAGAACATGGTTGATACATTATAATCAGTCATTCTCAATAGAACACGATTTATTGTTAGAGGATGCAGAAGAACCCGGAAGATATATGACCTTCAGCATGAAAATTGGCAATCCTAATTAACTTTTATATCAGTGTCGAAGGAACCTGCCACGTTTGAAGTTCGAATTCGCAGCCACAGCTTTACAAGCTTAAGGGTTTTCATAAGCTAAATACAAACAAATAATATAAAATAGGAAAATCATATCAAAATAAAGTACAGGTGTTTCAAAAAATAATGAAGATGTCTTTTTTCCAGACTTACTTCAAACCCCATTTCATAATGTTGAATTGGAAGATGATCATGATGATAGTGATCTTTCTGTCGACAAATCATATGAACTTTTTGAACAAGTTCTTTGTCAATTGCATTCTCCAATTTATTTATATTGTAGTCCTGTAGTGTTGAGTTGTCGTCTAAATGTTATATTTCACATGGCTATAAAAGGGGAGGTTTGGCATGCCACAAAACCAGGTTCAACCCGCCATTGTTTTCTTTAAAAATGTCCTGTACCAAGTCAGGAATATGGCCATTGTTATATTATAGTTCGTTTCTATATGTGTAACATTTTAACGTTGCGTCGTTTGTTTTCTCTTATTTTTGAGTGTAAATTCTATTGCGATAAGACGTGTCACGGTACTTGTCTATCCCAAATTCATGTATTTGGTTTTGATGTTATATTTGTTATTCTCGTGGGATTTTGTCTGTTGCTTGGTCCGTTTCTGTGTGTGTTACATTGTAGTGTTGTGTCGTTGTTCTCTTATATTTAATGCGTTTCCCTCAGTTTTAGTTTGTTACCCCGATTTTGTTTTTTTTTACCATGAATTTATGAGTTTGAACATCGGTATACTACTGTTGTCTTTATTTATGACAAGCAAACAACATTGAAAATTAAAAGAGTGAACATTTTTAAACAAGCAAAATGGTTCTATTATAAAATTAACATTTGTATTCAAAAAACATTTAAAAAAGATTAAGTAAACTTAAACTATTGGCTCTAAAGAACCTGTGTCGCTCATCTTTGTTTATGTGCAAAATAAAAAAAAGGACACAGATGGATTTATGACAAAATTGTGTTTAGCGATAGTGATGTGTTTTTAAATCTTACTTGACTGAACATTCTTGCTGCTTACAATTATCTCTATCTATAATGAACTTGGCCCAGTAGTTACAGTGGGAAATATTATGTAAAAAGGGAGTCGGTCGGTAAGGACCGATTTTGGCTTCAATTTTCAAGTTCATCTGACGAAAGATTTTAAACACTTTTTAAACACTTAAGTGTCTATTTCAGTTGATTCAATAAGTTTGTGCGAAAGATTTTAACTGATTTACTCATTAAAAACACTCCGATTCTACCTTAAATATGAAAAATCTATCAAATATGCCGAAAAATGTCACTTTTCAGATAGTTTTTGTCAAAAATGAAAGTGACGGCATCCATGTTCATCCACAACCTTTATATATTTTATGTTATATCATAAAATACAACTTACATTTCAATATTAACAATGAACACGAATGCGGCCACTTTCACTTAAGACGGAAACCGTATAAAATTAAACTAAAATGCTAAAATTGTGAAGATTTCAGTAATTTAGCATGACTTTATGATGCTAGTACCCGATATATGTGCATTGTATTAAATATAAAAAATAGCCCATATTTATGAAGCAGACGTATTTTACTTTCCAATTAATAACCAAAAGTATACATTTAAACAATTTTTGTTTAACTGCTATATCTTGTGGCCAAAAACGGGCCTAACTGAACCTACTCCTTCACATAAATTTACAAAATTTAAGAAAACTGTTAAAAATTGACTACTAAGGGCAATGACTTCTTCTTTGATTATTTGACTTTTTTGTAGGTCTTACTTTGCTGCACATTATTGCTGTTAACAGTTTAATTCAATCTATAATAATATTCAAGGTGATAACCGAAGCCGCAAAATTTTCTTAAAATTACCAATTCAGGGGCAGCAACTCAACACCAGGTTACCTGATAGGCCTGATAATTTCAAAGCATATAGATCTTGACCTAACAAATGATTTTATTTGTCGTCAAATTTACTAAAATTATTTAGTCCCAGAGATATGAGCCAAAATCTGCAATTACCTTATGCACTTTTTTTGCCATGTCGGTCATCTTGGTTTACGGGCGAGGTCACCGAACACATTTGTTTTTAAACCAGATACCCTAATTATGGTTATGGACCAGTTTGGTTAAATTTGTCTTAGTAGTTTCAGAGAAGAAAAATTTTGCAAAAAACTACAAAAATTTACAAAAAATAGTTAAAAATTTACTATAAAGGGCAATGGCTCCTTAAGGGGTCAACCCCATCAGATTTGCTCTAAATGCTTTGGTTTCATAAATCTAAGCCAAAATCTACGTTAATCCTTATGTTTTTTTTAGACATGGCGGCCATCGAACACATTTTTAAAACTAGATACCCAAATGATGTTTTTTGCCATGTTTAATTAAAATTGGCACAGTACTGTAGCTTTGTAAAAGTAATCGACGACGGACAACCTTCGGGACAGGACAGGTAGGGTGCAAACAACATTAATGATGCTGTTTTATTTTGCCACTTTTAAGCTCACTTGGTCAGGTGAGTATAAAATTGTGGCAAAATAAAATATCATCATCAATTTTGTTTGCACCTGTCCTAAGTCAGGATTCTGATGTTCAGTAGATGCGTTTGTTGATGTGGTTCATAAGTGTTTCTCGTTTTTTGTATAGATTTAACCGTTGGTTTTCCCATTTTAATAGTTATACACTAGTCATTGTTTGGGGCCCTCTTTCGCTAACTGTTCAATGTGAGCCAATTAGTGCTTAAAGAAAATTGCCTAAAAAGAAACATACAATACTAAAACATTTAGATACAATTTTTGATAATCATCAATTTAAGCAATGTTTAAACATACGATTCAAAAATTATCTGAATAAATTTAGATTTAAACTTTTGAAGAAATTGATTATATAATTAGTGGGTCAAAACTTCATTTGATGTAACAAAATAATCTTCTTAAAACTATATTACCAGATCAATGGCCATAGCACTTTGATCAACCCTCACAACTATAATGCAATTAGTCTGACGAGATTAATCCTTTAAAAAAACATGGTTGATGTGCTATCACAAAAGGGCTTTTTAACTATGTTTGATTTTTTTCTCCGTGTTTTACATATTTACAGATCACTAAGGCCGTGATCACCCCAAGAGTTTATGTACAGTAAACATGTTAACACTTCGTTTAATTACATGTACACGAGATTTGTTCACAAATGTAAAGTATATGTTATTTATAACATAGAATCGAATTCCACTTTTCTAGCAATTACCATTTGATTTGTAAAGGAGCTGTGAAAAAGGGGGCGGGATGAGCTTTAAATTATAAAAAAGGCAGGACAGGAGTTTTGAGTAAAAAAAGCTTGGATGATCAACTCTGCCAAAACAATGGCAGGTTGACAATTTAGGTAAAAAATAATCAGGATAAACTAATCAATAAAGGCAGGACCGAATAGAATGAAAAATAGAAAGGCAGGAATGAGAATATAACAAAAAAAAATACTGCAGGCCAACATTTTTCATCCTATTCCCCCACCTCCCTTCATAAAATTATAATTATATCTCCCTTATGAATGCAAATTTGGTGTTTTGCAGTACTTCAAAGATAATTAAGATATCTCGATTACATATTAACGTTGCGTCGTTTGTTTTCTTTTTGTGTGTAATTTCTATTGCAATAAGACGTGTCACGGTACTTGTCTATCCCAAATTCATGTATTTGGTTTTGATGTTATATTTGTTATTCTCGTGGGATTTTGTCTGATGTTTGGTCCGTTTCTGTGTGTGTTACATTTTAGTGTTGTGTCGTTGTTCTCTTATATTTAAGGCGTTTCCCTCGGTTTTTAGTTTGTTACCCCGATTTTGTTTTTTGTCCATGGATTTATGAGTTTTGAACAGCGGTATACTACTGTTGTCTTTATTTACGCAGTAAAATTTGCATATATACACGTACACTCGCTAAGACACATTATTCCAAAAGATATATGTGTATACAGCGAGTTGATGATTTGGTGAAATATATTTTCGTTTTTGCATGCAGATACTTCTTAACAACTACGACTTTTACTTAAAAAGAACAGTTCGTACATTGCAAATTGATATTTTTTTATTATTTCTAAGTGCATTTTACCGGATCTAAGATACTTGCAAAACCATACAATTTACTGCACACTGTTTAGTAATGCATTTATGAGTGCATTGTTGAATAAGAAAAGACCCATGGCAAATATTTCTGTGGATTCGGAATTAATTATGTGTACAGCAATGATAATTTTTTTATAATAAAGCAATACATCTACCGTAGACAAATACTTCGGTAAAATCTTGATTAATAATCAAATACCAATTTTATTCAAACAACGTTTCTTTTATAGTTATCCCACGAGAACGCGGTATGTCAGTGAAAGATGACCCCGATGGCCGGAGGCCAGAGGGTGATCTAACACTAACACACCAAGTCCGAATGGGATAACTTTTTTACATCCCAGCTTTTTTAGATTAGACGAAAAACCATTTACAATTCATAAAATCTAGTTTAGAACACCACACAACCATTATAATATACTTTATATAATGATATATTACTATATGATGTATACCCTTAATGACCCCCTAACACGATGAGTAGAAATCAAATAATGTCAACTCGCCCCACTGGCCAATCGGCCCACACTATATCGCCACTTTAAAAAAAAATGCCCCACTCTTGTTTACCGACTTGCCCCAATTTGAAAAAGTGTAAAATCAAATTGAACAATCAGTCTGACAACTCACTTATTAACGAAAAGGGTTTAAACTCCACTGAATACAAGTCTGCCAACTCGCCCCACTTATAAAAATATCTTGCTTCCTTTAAGTATGTTAAATTACTGTTAGTTCGTATCCAGTCGTCCTGGTGTAGTGGAATGTGTCGTGGCTTAATATGCTAAACGTCTTGAGGTCGAATCCCAGCATATACACTGGATTTTTTCTACGTGAATTTTGATAGTCTTTTCCGTATAATTTATTATAAGTTTTATAGTAGATTTGGCATTCCCGCCAAAATGTTACAGAACAAAGGAAAGCATGCATAACAAAGAAACCCTAACTGGGGTGATCTGGTAGGGGTGATCCTGCTCAGATCACCCCTGTTAGAACAAAGGAGCTGGGAAGTAATCTTAATAAAGACACAGTAAAACTCATGTTTTTAATACCTTGTACCTCGTACAATTAACTCACACTAGCCCTACATTGACTATCGACTGCATGTAAACATTAAGGCCGTGTTCACATTGACCTGAACTCGGTGTTGTGTTAGTGTAACTCGCACATAAACTAAACACAATTACGTTTCCATTGATAACACTCAATGTTTACATGTAGTTTAAATCATGTTTGTCTACATGCAGTCGATAGTCAATGTAGGCCTTGTGAAGATGAAGTGTACACAAAACTAGGCATTTAGAACATTAATTTTACCATGTATATTAAAAAAAGAAACAATTTTTGAATAAAATTGATATTTTTAACTATTGTTAATAAAGATCTTCACAGAAATATTTGTCTAAACTTGATTATTTGTTATAAAAACACTTTATGTAGCTTTATCAACCCCTTATCAAGACTCAAACATCATCATTGCCAAATTAGTCTAATCAATATAGCAGTTAACCTTAAACAAATTGCAACAGAATATTTTTTTTCATAGAAATACATTGTTGGACAGTTTAAACAATATATCAAAAATCTACAATTATCTGGACTGCCAAACACTATTTTTTTTGCAACTGAAATAATGCCATTTCAAGGAATTTATTATTGTACAAATGTGTAGCCATAGATGATAAGGGAGATAATTACCTGTTAACAAAAATGTTAGGCTTGGCTGAAAACACATATTAAGTCTTTTTACTTACTGTTAAAACAGTAAAAGGTACTTATTTATCATTTTAAAAGTCTGGAATGATAAAAGAATGAATTATGTTGTCTATTTTTATCATTAACATGGCATGTTTATAGTATGACTTTTTCATGAAACTAGGTCAAATATGCATGTGCATGATAAAAAACATAATTATGAATGTGATAGTAATTTAAACCTTCACAGAACATGTGAAAAATAAACACACTGATATTGTAAATAATTCCCTCTTAAACAATAAATATGTAAGATGATAAACAATAATTTTGAGAAAGATATCCATGACTCTATTTTTAAGTTAAAAATGTATGGAATACCAAAATGATATTATTATGCATTTTACATGATCTTTGAATTTTATATATTGTTTAGATTCTGTTTTCAGCACTATGTTAAGATTTATTGGGATAAAAAAAAAACTAACTTCTAATTCTTATTTGTATATGCATTATTTATTGTAAAAAAAAGCATGTTTTAATTATGGTATATAAAATAGGAATGTACACAATTGCGGTCACCAGTTGCATGCAAATCGTATGTTTTACGGATCAACACTTTTGGAGCATGATGCAGTCTCAGATAAGTATACTTAACTATTGATATGTATTTTCAGAAAATTATGAATTGTTATTAAAGAAAAACTATTATAATTATTATTAGTATTATCATTATTATTATAATTATTGTCATTATTATTTTTATAGATATTAACAGGTTTTTTTTAATTCATGCATTAAAGATATAATACTTTAATGTCTGTGACAAATTTATTTTTAATAATTTCATTCAATAATTAAATTAATCAATTGATTTATTAATTTGGTTGTATGTATTTTTTTCGTTTATTGGTTAACATAAAAAATAACACAATATTATTTTTCTTTACAGAAATGTTTAGATGTGTAATATGTAAGGATGATGATGAAAGCAGTAATCTTATCCAGCTGCGATGGAAAGGTAGCCAAGGTATCAATAAAGCTAGCAAGGAGAGATGTGATACTTTAGAGACACATGCAGGAGAATTTGTCCATGAAGACTGTAGGCGTAGATATACAAACAAACTTATAATAAAAAGTGACCTCAGAAAGAATACAGAGGAACCACGCAGAAGTGAAACACCTACTTTAAGATCCAAGAGTCAATTCAGTTTTAGTGAAAACATCTGGTGGAATGACAAGAGGTCGAGGAATGGGAGAAAACCAACGAGCTCAATGGATAATGTCAATGCCAGCCTGTGCTGATATAAATGAAGCAATGCAAGAACTTACAGGCACAGGGTTCCAAACAAGTGACATGCACAAAGAAACAACCCATTCAAGGAAAGAGAGAGACCAGAAAGACATTCTGTCTGTTATGAATTTCTTTAAAAGTCATAATCCTTTTGATGACGACAACACCCTTAGAAATATTCAAACTGGGGAAATAGCAGATGCTACAGTGAATGCAGACAACGCGAAAGATGTTGGAAATAAAATACTTGCATCAATGAAGAACCAGAATATTGTTGATTACACATTCAAAAAATCGTTGCAAGTTGTTACGCAAGCTTCAAAGTCAAAAATTAAAGTAGACGGGGAAACAGTTGATGTTGATCCACAGCTTTTGTTTCAACGATGTACATCTGCAGCAAATGGACTGTTTGAAGATCCATCAGAGATTTTTAGATTTGAACTTTGTAGTGTTCCGTCAGCACTATTTGAAAATAATGGTCTTCCAAGAGAAGCCCACAAGTCAACTCTTGCTGCTGCACTGTGGAACACTGTTGACTGTGCTGCTTCTGATAATGATATAGATGATGCCGTTTACATATTAGATGGTGGATCGTTGCTACATAGAATTCCCTGGACAAGAGGTGAAAGTTTCAAATCAATTTGTAAAGTGTATATTGACTACATTACCAGGCTTTATCCCACTGGTAGTACTGTAGTTGTGTTTGATGGATATAGCCAGCAACCTTCAACGAAAGACATCACCCATATCAGAAGAAATCTATCTATAAGAAATTCTCCAGACATCCATTTTACAGAGGATATGCTTTTCAGTTCCAAGAAAGACATATTTCTATCCAATCCAAACAATAAGCAAAGGTTTATCAAATTATTAGGAAAAAGACTGGAAGAAACTGAGGTAAAAGTTCATCATGCAGAAAATGATGCTGATGTAATGATTGTGCAAACAGCTATAACACAGTCTGCCACAAATGAAGTTGTAGTTATTGGAGAGGACACCGATCTCTTGATTCTACTGTTGTACCATGCTGACCCCGAGAAACATAATGTATATTTGAAGTCGGAACAGAAGCAAACAAGCGTGAAAAAAGTCAAAATTTGGGACATTTTAAAGGCAAAAAGTAATCTTGGAGGGAAAACATGCACACTGCTACCAGCCATCCATGCTTTCAGTGGCTGTGATACAACTTCTAGAATGTTTGGCATTGGGAAAGGCATAGTTCTAAAAAAACTAAGATCAGAACCAGAATTTCAGGATATGACCACAACTTTCATGACAAGTACTGATTCTAGAATAATTGCTGCATCTGGTGAAGAGATGATGGTTAGTCTATATGGAGGATTAAGATATGAAGGATTAGATCTTTTAAGATACAGAAAATTTGCATCAAAAGTTGTAGTTGGAAATATATATGTTCAAGTCAAAAGTTTACCACCAACATCAGATTCTGCAAGGTTTCATTGCTTAAGGTCATATTTGCAATGTCGGACATGGATAGGAAATGCTGATGACCTTTCACCAACAGACTGGGGATGGCATATTGATGATAATAAACTACTACCAGTTAAAGGAACATTACCTCCAGCTCCAGAAAAATTACTAAATATCATTAAATGCAACTGTAAAATAAACTGTGATACAATGAGATGTTCATGTAGGAAGCATGGTATAGAATGCTCAAGCGCTTGTGGAGAATGTCGCGGCGTTAGTTGTTTGAATTCGTCAGCACCAACATTGAATGATGTGCAGGAGAGTGAATAAAAATGTCAATATATAGCTAGAGGCAGAAACAGTGAAATTAGAGAACTTTTCACCAGCTTGTAGAAGAAAATTTTGTCAGTGATGTTAAAATTAGAGAGTACAATATGTTTTTTCCGGTTCAGTTGCCTCCCCCCCTTTTTCGCATTCCAAAAAAAAATTCCATAATCATAATTATATTTCAAATGAATGATTTTAAAGACGAAGACATATTTCATAATTAATTTAAATTCATATTTAACATATGAAATCAAACTTAAGTGGTTTTTTTCCACTAGTTTATAATTATATATGAAAATTCAGAAAATTCCGAATTTCTTAAAAATGCCCCTTTTTAAACCCCCAAAAAATTATATAAAACAATTTATATTTTTGTAGATTTTTGATATGGTCTAGAGAACACCCCTATTGACTAAAAACAACTGTAATATATTCTGTTGCAATTTGTTTAGGGTTTGATATTTTTTTTCATATATTGACTGGACTAAATACATCATTCATTTGAAAAGGTTTTTCCTAATAGACTGCAGGTACAGAGAAATAGTTGCTACTTGTCTTTTCTCAAACAACGATTCACTCAACAATGCATTACTAATAAAAGTGTGAGGTAAATTGTTTTGTTTGTCTTGTATATCAGATCCATTAAAATATACTTAGAAATACAAAACAAAACATTACATCCTCTCTTTGCCAAATACTCATTGGAGAAAAATACCTTTTTTTCCTGTAAGGACGCAGCTGCAGCCTACGTTTTTCTAATGCGTAATCAAGACATCTTTAGTATCTTTAAACTCTTGCAAATTATCAAATCAGCTTTTCTAAAGGAGCAGCCTTAGTCCGACTCAATTTTTTTTTCGCACGAACGTTTTTATTCAGGTTTTTTCGATGCTAGCAATCAAATATTTTTTTTAAATATTTAACACTATAATGTATGCGGAAACTCTGGATTTAGAATAATTGTTTTTTAATCATCTGTATGACCAGAATATTTTTTTTTTTTCAAATTGCTCCCCCCTCTCTTGAAGTCAAATGAATGTCCACTTACTGCTAGAAAAGTTGTCTGAAATATTTGAATTCAGTTCTACGTAATGAACATTTAACTGACATATAGTTTAGAAGTGTGAACAAATCTTATGAACGGACAATTAAAAAAGGTGTGTAGATGTGAACAAATTTAATGTGAAACCAGTGCACATTACATTTAATTAATTGTAGACATGTTTTCTGTACATGGCTTTCGTTGTGAACATGGTCTAAGTTTTATCAATAGGAACGTAATTGTGTATAGTTTACGTGTGAATTACAGTAACACAACACCAAGTATAGGTCAATGTGAACACGGTCTTTACATTGGGAATGTGTAAGTAAGTCAGTGGTTGTATACATTTTATGGTGATATCTATCCGAAATATTTGAAATAAAAATATCAAATAGTATAAACAATTGCTGGTTACCTTAGAGGATGTAGTTGTGGCATGACTGATGCTATCTCTGTTTTGCTTCGATCCTGGTTTAATCTCACAACTAATTGGCAGCTGAAATAATTTTAAAAAAAATTAAATGTATTCATACTTCTATAAAATTTGTGCTACAATTAATTTTTGGTGGGATTCATGTTGCTCAGTCTTTTGTTTCTATGTGTTTTGTGTGCTGCTGTTTGTCTTTTGTGTCTTTTTCTTTTTTTACGGTGCATTGTTAGATTATTTCAGTCTTATGATTTAATGCGTCCCTTTGATATCTTTTGCAACTCTTAAGCATGCAATTTGATAATCAAATAAAAATATTGGACAAATGATGCAGCCTCTGTGTCTATTCAAACTATTAAAACTAAGGATTTTCTTATCCCAAGCATATATTATCTTAGCCGTATTTGGCACAACTGTTTGGAATTTTTAAACCTCAATGCTCTTCAACTTTGTACTTGTTTGGCTTGATGAATATTTTGATATGAGGGTCACTGATGAGTCTTATGGAGACGAAACTTGCGTCTGGCGTACTAAATTATAATCCTGGTACCTTTGATAACTATCTATTTTCCAGTTTTTCTAAATTAGATTACGCTCTTTCTTATACATGTTATAGTAACTGAAAAATTCACATGAACCCAAAACACTTCGACTAAAATGTATGTCTCCCCTTTTTATCTAGAAGTCAATCATGTAAAAAAGCAACAAAAATATCTAGTACTCAAAAGGGTTTGAGAATACAGATGGCAATTTAGAGAATTATTTTAGTTCTGGTGAACATATACAACACAAATTAGGTTAAGGACAAAACATTGTAATCAGGTACTGCACTAATTTTCAACTTACGCATGGTCTTCTACTGTTCAGATCTTGCCAATCATCAATGAATATATGGGTGCTTGTACATTTTTCACAGTAATATTCTGGAATCTGCTCCTCACTAAAATCATTTGATCCTGTCACAGACTCTGGTTTTGTGAGGCCGCATTCCCAACTTTTCCAAAATTTCACATTAGACATCTTAAACCTTGTGTTTATTATCTTGACAATTTCCTCTGTCACAAAGTCATCAATGTATTTGTACAGACCTCCTTCACGTTCTTTCCCAAATTGCCAAACCTGAATTTGAATCCAGTTTGGACATTTCATTATATGTAATTTTGCTAATTTTGTTGTTTTCTCTAACTCAAAGACAGCTGAGCCTCTGAAAAGAGCAATTTGTTTTTTCTGTGCCTTTGTGACAACTTCTGCTACTTTATATTTCCTGCAAAGTGATGCAATTAAATGATTCATTAAATGAGGTGGTAGAAACCTAAACATATAACATAACCAATTAGACTTAGTACATGTGTTTTCTGTCACGTTAAAAATTTCGTATATATCACACTCGGGTTCTGATTTAATCATACAAGGTATGTAATAGAGAGGTTTGTCATCACCAGCGTCTCTTTCAGTTCCTGATATATTTGGACGTATAATGATATCAAATTTCTCCATAACGTTCAGGATGTGATCCTTGTGTTTGGAAAAAATGTTTTTGCTTTTGCTAAATATGTCGTCTAAAACCTTGTTATGTAATTTGCCTCT
Organism: Mytilus galloprovincialis; assembly: GCA_037788925.1. Classification (NCBI taxonomy): domain Eukaryota; kingdom Metazoa; phylum Mollusca; class Bivalvia; order Mytilida; family Mytilidae; genus Mytilus; species Mytilus galloprovincialis. The sequence goes on along the minus strand of CM075339.1, from coordinate 76,152,874 downwards.
ACTGTACAATTCATCCCATTTTGTTCTATTTCTAATACTAATAGCTGTAAATTTCTTTGCTGTGACTATACATCTAAAAGCATCAGACAACCACTGTGTGTCTAAAATAATATAAGAAGGTAGATCTTTGAAATAAACTAAAGCTCTGATCTCATGGTGAAATTCCAGGAACAATCTGAGTTCCTCATCATTTAGTGGATTAGGTGTATCAGTAGAGATGTGCTGAATTTCATGAAAGGAAATAATTGGTAACTCCTTCTTTTTCTCCTGAAGTCGTTTTTCCAGTTGAATAAATTTTAAAGGATATTCTTTGTTCCATGTTTTCATTTTTCTGGCTAAGTTAAGGATGTCTTCTCGGATTTGCTGGAATACATTGGGATCATCTTCTGTGTTGGAAATGAAGTATTCTTGCCTTATATGTCTTTGTTCATCTTCTGTCATATTCTCCGTATGCTTGAAAATGCTTTCGCGGCATGCATGATCAATCTACAATAAAATATGCTTGTTTGTTTGTTTGGTCTTTACAATTAAAATATATTTGAAAATATGAAATAAATACTAAAGCTATATAAACCTATATGATAATCATATAACTGTATCATATTAAATAAATCAATTTAAGAACACAACCTTTGCAAATTTTGTAAAATGTGATAACGAATTTGCTTTTCCTGGAAACACTTCAAATCTTAAAACAGATAAAGTTAATGCATTTGATATTGTCAAACCATTGATCTGATTACACTACACTATTAGTAAAACATGACAGGCCTGTCTCAAAATTAAAACAAAACAAGTAGAAGTGTGCTTGTAACATTTGTAGAATTTCAATACCTCTTCTATATCAGAGGTCACAGCATCTCTCCATGTGCCAACAATAAGAACTGGTGGATCAAGATCGTCTGATGTCTTGCTGTCAGCAGAATTACTCGTGTCCTCTTCCAGTCTACTGTAGCAATGGATCGAGTCAATCCATAACTGGAATAAATCTACAAAAAAAGAATAACGATTCAAATCACCATATATTTAAGTCTCCTGAAGGTTTGCAAGTTAATTGTAGTTAAATTATCTGTAGAAGTATCAATACAAAGAAATAACGAAAAACATAAAATTTTCACCAGCATTGCAGTGTTATTAGAACATGTAATACATGTACTTTTTCTATTTTAAGGGAGAAAGATTCATCTTATACATTTTATTATATGTATATTGCATCACTTAAGCAATTTTAAGAATATATTAAATTACATGTGATATTTTAGGTTTGAAAATAGACCACTCTTGTTAATGCTCTACACATTCTCTGTAACAAAAACGAAAACAAGGTCGAAGATATGGTATGATGAATATTGAGACAAAAACTAACTGAAGATCAATAGAACGGTAAATCAATATATATAGATTCAGCTATAGGTAAACCTGTTGAAATTCTTTCAAATACACAGTAAAAGAGAAAAATATTTGTTTTGAGTTTAATTGACGAAATTTTTAAAATCTATAATGAGATCTGAAAATCAATTATCTATTAAATTGATCAAATTATACTAAACTGGCAGTAAAAAACATGATATAACAGTTATCCGGAAGTGACATTTCAGTTGTTCACCTTTTGATAAAACTTACCATACTTATTACTGTTTTATTAAAATCATAGTCAAAGAATTATTTTTAGAAAAACAAGAGTTCGTGTCATTTAAGAGGTAAAATGTCTAAAGTAAGTACATTGTTCCTTTATTATGTTCATGGAAGAACAAGTTTTGAATACAGTCCCAATTTGTCTGAAGATATCTTAATTCTTTTAGTAATTGTCTAATGCAAAACAAATTTGACTAAATCTTTCTGAATCCCGATATGAAAATAACAAAACCAATTTCGTGCGTCGTAAATGTTCTACTGGATTCACATGCTAAATATCCTATATCAGGATTGCTTACATGTATATCCAAAAATTGTAGGTTATAAATCATGATTACGTGACATCGCTTTTGTAACTCTGAATTGCTGCTGCATTTTTCTGAGTCAATAGAACATTTTGATGCAGACAAATTCAGATCTTCCAAAAATATCTAAATTTGTATGAATGTGTCAGAACTATGTTTAAAAAAACAATACATAGAATAATGTTATGCTCGGAATATTTTGTTATCACTAGAAAGAGATATAATATAATTATCTATAAGGATAAATATACTTCATCTCTTGTTTGTTTTGAATAAAAATCCAATCATTTCTTTAGTAATACTAAATAAATTATGAACCGCCATTGGTTTTGTACCTTTGTTCATCATGATTGAGCATTTTTCATAAAATTTATTGATTATTAGAAAACATAGATACTTTAATGTTGTTACCAATACTGTCCTTTTCAACTAAAATAATGCAGTACAATTTGTAATTTGTTATTTCAAAGGTCTGATGAAAAGGTTTGTTTGTAAACTTTTAACAATGTAAGAAGAAAAATTACTTTAACTTTTGTTTCTTAAATTATTTTAATAGAAATAATAAATCGACCTTTAAATCTAGTACTTTTTGCACATAAGGAGTGTTTGTTTTTCAAAAAAATTTCTGAATTCAAGGACAAAGATACTTAAATTTGGTTTGTATTGCTAAAAAATGCACACAGTTCTTTTTGTATACCAGAAATATTGATTCATCATTGGATCTTATTTATTTTTGTTCATCAGGGTTGTTTATATTGTATAAAATATGATGAATATCAGGGAAAAGATGCTAACATTGTGTTTGCTTGTTTTTTAATACATTTTTTTCTTCTTTTCATCAAAATAATGCACCTGTGTTATCAATGTTAAAGAGGGATGAAAGATACCAAAGGGACAGTCAAACTCATCAATCAAAAATAAACTGACAACGCCATGGCTAAAAATGAAAACGACAAACAGACAAACAATATTACTCATAAGACAACATAGAAAACTAAAGAATAAACAACACGAACCCCACCAAAAATTAGAGTTGATCTCAGGTGCTCTGGAAAGGGAAGCAGATCCTTTCCACATGTGGCACCCGTCGAATTGCTTATGTGATAACAAATCCGGTACACAGTCTAATTCAGTAGGTCACATTCATTAAAGGGAAGGGGATTGTAGGTATTTTGAATGTCTCGGTTATTTTTTCTCTTTCTAAATATGAGGAAAATAAAAATAAAGATATTACCAATGTTAATTCAACTGATTGGGTGGAGCTTACGTTTTAATTTTCATAAGGACAGTCTATTTGAAGATATTTGTGATAAAGACGAATGCCGCTATAATTATTTTGATTTCTAATCACCTATCATTAGACTGTCCCTCTGGTATTTTTCGCCCCTCTTTTATCTTATTCTATAAAATGTTACCTTGTGCATTTTTGTCGTCAGCTTCATTGAGTTTTGTTACAACAAGATAAATTGCACCTGAGGACAAAAACGTTTGATGTGTGTGGTAAAACTCTTCATCTCCGGCAAAATCCCATAACATTAATGTGGCATACTCCTCTTTGTCATGGAAATCAATATTAGATTTAAGCATGGTTTCAATATCCATCTTTGCCTGTTCTAACGCTTGATTTCGTTGCGGTGAGGTTACTGGAGGTTCAATTTGAGATTCAGTAGTTACTTGCTGTTTTCCTTTTTTAGGCTGCTGCGTTACTGTCTCTAATTCTTTTGATTCCTCAATACGCTTGTACAGAATGGTTATGAGGGTATTTTCCTTGACAGCTTTGTGTGTTCCTTCATCTATTGATGCTCCAATTGTTCCTTTGTATTGTTTCAAGAGTCTTGCATGAATTTCAGTTTCTTCATTGTTTCCTATCATTATAAAAATTATATAAAATATAATAATATTAAGAAATACTAAGTAAGATCCCATATTAAAATAAGCAATAAACAGTTACAAAATAAATGTTGTCCATCAATTTTTGTTTTCAACCCTTAGCTAGTTCTACAAAAAATACACATGAACATTTATCACAATTGAATAGGTGGTTTCTTAATTTGGTTGTTATATTGATATATCAGATTTGATGAAAACCACAAAACTTGATGCATACTCTAAACTTACCTTATTATTAATATGTTGCTAAATAAAGTTCAGCTATTCATCAAAATAAATCCCAAAAAAAGCAAGTATGAAGAATCATCATGAGATGGTGTAGTTTACAAATAATTTTGAAGGCAAACTGTTTACACCCTCATCTTTTTGTCTTTGTTGGAAAGCTGTCTCATGAGCAATCATGACACATTTTATATCCATGTCTTCACATGTTCAACAGCATTAGCTACCAAATCCACATAAACATGATAAACTGTATTCATTTGTAACTTTCAGAATTGATTTAGACCATATTTAAAAGTATATCAGTAGTACAAAACTTCCACAAAAAAACAATAGAAAAGGCGAACAATTTTCATGAAGTATCAACATTTTTACCACTTGAAAACTCCTAATTATCCGTCAACATAAGCTGTAAAGAAGGCTATTGACAAAAAAGCAATTTAAATAGATAAATATAAAAAATACATGAAATAGTGTCATAATGATATTCCTCTTTTCTGTGTGATATCATATCAAAGATACAAAAAAATGATCGACAGGTGTTATCGGTTAAAGGGAATAAAGAAACTGAACATGATGAGCAATTGCACAATTCAAATTTTGATTGGGGTCAAACCATGTGTCGCATGCATATGGATGCAAATGTGGTTGTAACAATAATATGTAACAATGAATTTTTTGGGTTATTTTGTTCATCTTTTCTGAAACTGTTTAAAAGCCTATAAAATTTACGGTACCATTTTTATTGTACAAGATACGCACTTGTGCCAAAAATATCTCTTCAGATAGTTTCTGACTGGATGAACTATTTATGAAAATTCTTGACCTGGATTAATTGAAATGTAGCCTTGAATTGGATCTTGTAAGACCTAGAGATTGATAGATAAAACCCTAATAAACCAAATAACATTGCTGAATAATAAGTTATGAAAACTAAAAATCGAAAATATTATAAATAATTTCTTAAGAAAAGAGAAACATTTGTGTTTAAGCTTCTACTTCATACCATCTAATTTATTCCATATGCCATCATCAGACATTGCTTTGCATTTTATTGTGTGGATTTCTATTCCGTTTGTACTAGTAACATCTGTATTCTCTTCAGAGAACAATCTTTTAATCAATGAGGTCTTTCCTGCACCTTTCTTCCCAACTATTACTAAACGTATGTCTCTCTTTTTCTCAGAGCCTGACTCAAGTAATTTGAGGTACAAGGGAACAGACCTTTTGTCAGCCATTAATTTTATTTCAGTTGGAACCATATCATCTACAAAGAAAACTTTTCATAAAAACTTCTTTCATAGAGCTGTGAGAACATTATAACTTTACTGTATTAAATTAAGTAAACACATGTAACAATTTGTGTACTTGTTTTCATTGTATGCTAATATTTGATATTCAATTACAATACATGTATGTTTTATTATAAAATTATGTTTCATTTACCTAAAAAATTGACCTTTCATGACTGCATGTGCTTCTCATGAGAATGTCACAATAATGCGTAGGAAAACCAACAACAAAGCTTGATATGACTTGCCATTTCATGATTGTAGCATAAATAACTAATTATAAAAATTTAATCCTTCTTTTGTCAATTTAAAGGGTTGTAAAAGCATTGATATTTCGCATATTTGTAGTACAAAAAGTGCTTCGGTCATTGCTTTAACACCCTAATAAAATTACGAAAAGACGCATTGAAGTCTTAGGAAAATATACTTAAACAAGAGCTTGAGGGACTGCCTTCAACTTGCTGTGATGCCCGAGTTCTTGCTCAATGTTAGAGGCCTCAATTTGAACTTTAAATGAAGAACAACAAGAATGTGTCCATAGTACACGGATAGCCCTTGCACTATCATTTTACATGTTCAGTGGACCGTGCAATTGGGGTCAATACTTTAATTTGGCATTAAAATTAGAAAGATCATATCATAGTTAACATGTGTACTAAGTTTTAAGTTGATTGGACTTCAACTTCATCAAACGTTAACCTGAAGCGGGACGAACTGATGAACTGACGAATAGACGGACGAATGAACGGAGGCACAGACCAGAAAACATAATGCACCTCTACTATCGTAGGTGGGGCATAAACATAAAGGTGCCCCTATTATGCCCTATTTAAAGGTAATTGTGTTTTGTAATTTCTGTCAATTTATCTATCATACATACAGAATAATTCTACGCTGGCTCCAATATAAAATTTACTTGTACTTGTTCGTAAGATGCAAGGCTGTGTGGAGCATTGTCTTGTCAAGTCTTTCAAAGCTGAGTTCAAATACATTTTATATTTCGAGACAATGTATAGTTATTCTATATATAGATGACAGACTCAAGATACAAGACCTTTATATCTATGTACATACATACATACTTATGATTGGTCATGTTCTGTCAATTTATCTATCATATATATTGTTGTTCATTGGTTTTCTGAATTTTCGAATTAATGAGATTGTTTGCAGTATTTATTAGAAGTCTTTGTTTAATAATTTATAGATATTACTGTGAAGATGTGTTTTTTCAACTTAGGATGTAGCGAGGACAACATGAAGCAAAAAATATGCTCAAACTAGTAATGAGTGAGATGAAAAATTTTGCTCCATGTCAATGTGAATTTAAAGTGTAAAAAAAAAGTGTTGCTTCTTTGCTTTTTATTTCAATTGTGTATTGATTTGTGTCATCAATTGATACCCCGTATTCTTTCTTTTCTATTATAATTTGAAAAAAAAATCATAACAAAGTAAACAGCTATATATACAAGTAGCACAAGATTTGTCCTTCATATTCATATGAAATTGGTGAAAAAATAAAACAGAATATTGAAGACATTAAATCAGTCTCAGGCCTTAAATCTAACACTTAAGACGATAACTCTGAAAAACATACATGACATTTTTTTCAAATTAAGAGGGAACATAAATCCTACCTAGCTCATGTCATCGCAAGTTATGTGAAAAATGTTCTTAAATCAGTTAAAGTCATGTACCTAACTAAAATTTGTATGAACTGTTGATACAGAGATAGGTCTCACATTATGTAATTTTCATCATATTATAACCTCTGTGGAAATGAGAAATGCCAATGCTAATACAACTGCATACAGAATATCATTGACTTATCATAAGATGTTTCTTTTAAACTGATTTAAACACAATCTTTAACATGTAAACTATACAAAAGTTTCAAAGTAATTGTCTCATTGTTGAAGGTCATACAGTGACTTTTAATTGCCTTTTTCCGCTTCATATGAACTGTGGTGAATAGTTGACTCATTGCCAGTTATACCACATCTTATTATTTTTATATCTATAATGATGTTGGACAGGGCTCTATTATCTCAATTGAAATGTGACTTGCAAATGCTAATACAACTGCATAGCACATATCATTAACTTATCATTAGTGGTTCATCATAAACTGACCTGATCACAAATGTTTGTGCATGTAAACTCTGCAAAAGTTTCTATTTCAATAGACTATGACTGATGTGGCGGTGCCAATTATCAGATTCAAAATTGGTAAAAACAAGAAGTAATTGTAACAGGATGCTGTTACGAAGTCTCCCAAACAAAGCTCCAATAACTCACCATTCATATGGTCCCATGTTCATTTGATTTGATTTTTTGTCCCATACAAGAATATGTATGGCTTACGAGTAGGGATCTCCACCATTTACAAGTATTCAAACAGGAGGGGGTGGTGGCGAGCCCCAGGAAATTTACCTACATTCCATTTGATTTGTTTTATTGTCCCCTACAAGAATATATATGGTTTAAGGGTTGGGATCTGGACCGTTTACAAGATAATAGCACATTCTCAAATTGAACGGGGTGGGGCTACCCCCAGGAACTTCCCTTTAATTTTATTTAAATAGCTTTATTGTCCCATACAAGAATATATATGGTTTAGGGGTGGGGATGTTGGCCGTTTACAAGTTTTCAAACAAGAGGGGGTGGGGTGACCCCCTTTGGACTTCCCTCTTATTTCATTTCATTTGTTTTATTGTCCCCTACAAGAATATATATGGTTTAGGGTGGGGATGTTGACCGTTTACAAGTTTTCAAACAAGAGGGGGTGGGGTAACCCCCTCCGGACTTCCCTTTTATTTCATTTCATTTGTTTTATTGTTCCCTACAAGAATATATATGGTTTAGGGGTGGGGATGTTGACCGTTTACAAGTTTTCAAATAAGAGGGGGTGGGGTGACCCCCTAGGGACTTCCCTTTAATTTCATTTCATTTGTTTTATTGTCCCCTACAAGAATATATATGGTTTAGGGGTGGGGATGTTGACCGATTACAAGTTTTGAAACATGAGGGGGTGGGGTGACCCCCTAGGGACTTCCCTTTAATTTAATTTCATTTGTTTTATTGTCCCCTACAAGAATATATATGGTTTAGGGGTGGGGATCTGGACCGTTTACAAGATAATAGCACATTCTCAAATTGAACGGGGTGGGGATGACCCCCGGGGACCTCCCTTTAATTTTATTTGATTTGTTTTATCGTCCCATTTAAGAATATATATGGTTTAGGGGTGGGGATCTGGACCATTTACAAGATATAAGCATATTCTCAAATTGAAGGGGGTGGGGATGAACTCCCAGGGACTCTCCCTATATTTCATGTGATTTGTTTAATTGTCCCATAATCAATTCTGAAGACTGCATGTATCTATCACTTACAGTTTTCAAGTTATATTCATTTGAAAATTTTAGAAAATAAAATCCCATTGGGTTCTATAGTAAACCCCTCCCTCCTTTCTACCCCCCAAAAATACCCCTTAATAGACCCCAATGCACAAACGAAAGATTGATGGCTCACCTAGACATATTAGTCTACCATTTTATGAAATTCTAGGTCAATCTGACAAGCGGTTTTGGAGAAACGCTGCGGACAAGTTCATTTTTAAAGTGGCGGAAGAAGAGGAAGAAGAAGAAGAATAACTAGAATTGCCATTGCAAGCAATAGCGGATGTCACCCTTCCCCCTATTGCCACTAAGTTGCAGCCATTTCAGAATCGTTTAACAGTGAATGCACATATCTGCATGGCAATACATCTTTCTGTAAATTTTCAGTACATTCACAGCATTCTAAAAATTTCACATTTCTGCCGTTTCCATGGCAACGGCAGCCATTTTGAAAATTTCAAAGTCAAAAGCCTCATCATTACTTGTTAGTTAACAATAATATCAAGTTTTATTAAGTTCAAAGCATTTAGAGAATTTTTGACTTTTTTGCAGTTTCCATGGCAACGGTGGCCATTTTGGAAATTCCAAAGTCAAAAGTATCATCCAGACTTGCCAGTCAACAATCATATTAAGTTTGATCAATTTAGGAGCATTTTGAAATTTTTGAAATATTTGGTCCTGTATCCATGGTAACAGAAGAGTTCCAATGATTGTCAAAATCATTCAAAAGCAGTATATAGTGGACAGCTATATTGTGTAAAAATTTGATGATTTCAAGTTCTAGCATACCAAAATTATTAACAAAACCCTGAGGTTTTTAGAGCATTTTGACACTTATGCACTGTTTCCATGGTAACGGCAGACATTTTGGAAATTCCAACGCCAAATTACGCATCTACCAAAGTTGCTCATCGTTACTATGAAGTTTCAAAAAATTTGGAGCATTTTGAAATTTTTGAAATTTTTGGGGTAGTTTCCATGGCAACTTACTGGTTCCAATGATTGCCAATATCATCCAAAACCAATATATGGCTGGCACCTACATTGTGATAAAATATGATGATTCTGAGTTTAAGCATCTCTAACTTATTCACAAAACCAAAAACTTGAATTTTTCACAATTGTTCCGTTTCCATGGAAACGGCAGCCATTTTTTATGGTCTTAGACCCTACTGCAACCCGAAATTTTGTGTTCCTCCTTATAGTGAATTATCATTAAGATTGGTTCCATTTTACTCCAAAAAGCCTGTCGGACAAAAAAAGGTGGAAGAATAATAATAATAACAAAGAAACATAAGAAAAGCAATATGTCACCCGACATTGTCGATCGGGTGACATAATAAAAATAATAAGAACTGAGCAAAAACAATAAGTCTCCAAACTTTGTTTGGGAGACTTAATTATTCAAGGACAATAACTCCTAATAATAGGGAGTCGACTGATGATTTAGGGTTTGTTGACCAATTTGTAGATCTTGTCTTGCTGATCATTTGTGCAACTCTAAATTTCTCCTTATCTATTATAGATTTTTAAGATAATAGGCAATACAATGCAGTGCATTGTTTAATACGACAGAAGAGGTTCAACAATGAACAAATGTGGACAAGTATGGACACACCATTCAAGCTTAATACAGCTCTGAATTTTGATTGTGATTTAATATTTGATACAGCATAGGTTTCTGACAGAGAATGAATGTGGTCTAAGAATTTAAAAATTTGAAATTGGACATTTAATTACCTATTATGGTCCAATATCCAAACTCTAAATACATGGTTAGATTTAGTGTTTATCAAAGAACCCCAAGAATTCAGTTTCTGGTGGAATCAAACAAAGTTTAATTTTGAACACTTTGGACCTAATTATGGACCAATTCGATAACAGGGTCCACAGTCCAAAATCTAAATACATGATTAGATTCAGCATATAAAAGAACCCAATACATTAATTTTTTAAAATTTTAATTTAAGTTAAATTTTGACCCCGATTTGTCACCAGCATGAAAGCTGGGCCTAAAATCAAAATTCGAGATACATGTTTAGATACGACAGCTATTAAAATACCCTAAGAATTCTTTTTTTTTAACACACTAAAGGATCATAGATTTATTCTTACGAGGAAGCCCCGAGCATGCTTGTAGGATGTTCAGAGCTTTTTAAGTAGGCTCTTCTCGGCAGTTTATAAGACAATAATTATCATGATCCATTAATGTGTCAATCAAATCTACACCACTTCTATAATAAGGAAATTAGAGCATTAAAGAGGAAGCTCAATTAACACCTGTGTAAACATCTCGTCTATTCAAATATATTTTGCATGAAACTTTACAAAACTATAAAATAGATTATAAATTCTTCAACAGTACTGTGTAAATCTTTTTTTTTTAACGTAATAATATCTTTATTGCATATTTGCTGTAACAATTTACTAAGTTTACAGCTTGTAACTTAGTATCCCTCATGTTAGTTTACCTCATAGTTTAGGGAAGCACTATTTGGTAAGATATAACTAATTCATAATATTAGTATCTATAGTACAATTGATTTCACAATTATATATTAAAATAAATATTGTGAATACACAAACAGATCTTTGTTAAATAATTTCCTTCCCTATTTTTATACATTAACTTTTCCGGAATCTTTTCCGTTATCGATTTTATCAAATGATCCGTATTCCATTGAAAGAAATTGGGCATAGTTAGTGTTGTTTCAACAAGCATGTGCGTTATCTCATTATTGATTGTGTCTAAATATTCTTATATAAACAGGATTTAACTTATTTTATAAAATTTGGTAAGTATGCAATTTTTGTTTAAGTTTCTACTGATCTATTGTATGTCGTCGTGTATATGTATTACACAAGTAAGTCATTCATTTTAGCGTGCACAATTCACAATTTGTCTACACTAGAATAAATTATTAAATAATCGTGATTACACATGTTTATCTTTTTTTTCCCTATAATGTTTATGAATAAAACAACAATATGTACCATGTCGTTACTTATGCATGGTTGAACATTTTTACAAACATGCCAACATGCATGATTGAACTTGTGAATAAACATGACCATATATGGCTTGTAAACAATTAACAATTGTGTTTACAAATTACTATGTTTTTACTTTTTATAAAATAATGTTTCAAACATTTAAATTGATTTAATTCTGATTTTTTTTTAAATCTTCAATGAATCTATTTGTTTTTAGAATTGTCTTACTATTATTTTTGTTATTAAAATTGTTCATTTCAATAATATCTGAAATTTCTTTTTGGAAAATTTTCAAAATGTTTCTTTTTTTTGTTTTCTTTTTTTGAGACATAATATGCTTTATATAATGAAAAGGATATTATGGTTAGTATGTAGTTAATATTAAAGTATGCTGAGTCTTCAATTTTGTACCCTATTACTAGATTTTCAAGACTTATAATGTTTTTGTCTATACCTAGGGAGTTCATTAATTTCATTGCTATTTTTAGGAAGTCTGTATTAAATAAGCAGTTGACAAAAAAGTGTTCATAGTTATCTTTTTCTTTACAATGTTTACATAAGTTGTCTTCAGTAATTTTCCACTTGTTTAATAGTTCATTGCATGGCAGAATATAGTGAATAAGTTTCCATCTAAACATTTTTAATCTGTTATCAGTGAGATATTGAAAAATGAAAACAAAGTTATTTTTGAACTTGTAACTTAAATTTTTGTCAAATAATTTTTCCCACAACAGAAAACCGTTCGGTTTTTCATGATTTTCTTTTAGTTTGAACATTTTATAAAGTTCTCTAGTGCTCGTTAATGGAGTTATTGTTGTGTACCTAATTTTTAAGTCGTTAACAACTTTAACTTTAGTTTTGATGGATTCTTCAGTACAAAGAATTAATTTCCGATTCATTGGAATAGCCTTTTTTAACATATATATTTGGTTTATCCAATTTTGTTGATATTTAAGCTTAGATAAGATGGTTGTTTCAGAGATTTTACCCTCTTCATCAATGATATCATTTATTGTAATTATATCACTTTTTATCCAATCGTCAAAGTTTAGACATTTTCTGTTAAACCTAATATTATCATTTTCCCACAAAACTTGTTTTCTAATTTCAAAAAACTTTTGGGATATTTTGTGTTTCCTCCTTTTTCACTAATCCAATCTTTAATTAGTTGCTTGTAAAAGTCTGGCATATTTTGTAACTTATTTTTATCAATGTCTTTAATACTTTGTAAATTCATTTTGAATACAAGAAGATTTTTCCCTAATTTGTTAAAATCAAATTTTGGAATGATTGTCCAACTATCATTTTTATCTTCACTTAATTTTAAACTCCAGCTGATATGCAGTGATTTTATGTAAACATCAATGTCTGTCATTTTAAGTCCACCTTCCAAAAAATCTTTTGAAAGTGTGGATCTTTTTATTTTGTCCTTTTTGCCTTTCCATATAAAATTATATATCAAAGTTTTAAAATTTTGCAACATTTCTTTAGGAATTATAGTGTTTGATGCAATATATGTTAGGTTTGGCAAAACAAGTGATTTGATGATGACTATCTTTCCTATAATAGTAAGATTTCTTTTACTCCAATCAGTTATTATTTTTTTACATTTTAAAAGCTGTTTTTCAAAGTTTAATTTTTGACATTCTTGTTTATTGTGACCAAAGTAAATTCCAAGACTTTTAATAGGTGTAGTACACCAATTTATATCTTCACATTTATCACGACAGTGTTTCAATTGGCCTAGCCATATCCCTTCAGTTTTTGTTTTGTTCAATTTTAAGCCTGAGAAAGTACCAAATATTTCTATTAAATTAATTGCAAGAGTAACATCTTTTTTTGATTGAAGACATAAAGTAGTATCATCTGCTAGTTGGCAAATTTCCAGAGTATTACTTTTTCCGTCTAGTTTTATTTCTAGTCCTTTTAAATTTTTATTTTCCCTTATCTTAATTGCCATTACTTCTACTGCTAGAACAAATAGTAACGATGATAACGGACATCCTTGTCGGATTCCACGTGAAGCACTGAATCGAGTAGAAACCCACCCGTTATTAATAATGCATCCTTTAATATCCGAGTACATTGTCTGAACCCACCTTATAAAATTATTTTTAAAGCCAAATTTCTTTAAAGTCTCAAACATGAAGTCCCATTCTAACGAGTCAATTGCTTTTGTAAAGTCAAGGAATAAGATTGCCCAATCTATTTTAAAAGTCTCAGAGTAATCTATTACATCTTGTATTTGTCGAATATTAAAACCAATATACCTATTTTTTTACATATCCTTTCTGGTCAGTGTGTATAATTTTGGGTAGCAGGGGTTTTAATCTTTGTGCTAATGCATAAGCGAGTAATTTTGCATCATAATTTAAGAGAGTTATAGGTCTATAATTATCTCGTGAAAGAGGGTCGTTTTTTTTTTTATAAATTAAGGATATTAGACCTACTTTCTGAGTGTTTGATAGCTTTCCTTTTTCATAACAATAATTAAAAGTAGCGACTATAAAAGTTTTTAATTCTTCCCAAAATTTTCTGTAAAATTCAATATTTAATCCATCAAGCCCAGGAGCTTTATTTAGTTTCATTTTAAAAATTGCATCAGTACATTTATCAACAGTTATTTCCCCTTCACACGTATTACTTTCAGAGTCATTTAATTTTTTATATTCTTTTAGAGATTCTAAATACTTTTTTGTTTCTTCTATCTCGGGATTTTTTGTAGAGTACAAATTTTTATAATAATTTGCTTCTAATTCTAATATTTTGTCTTGATCTCTTGTAATTTGACCCTTATCATCATATAATTGGGTTATTGTTTTTCTACTCTGTCTAGATTTTTCCATCCATACAAAATATGCTGAATTTTTTTCTCCCTCTTCAACCCATTTTACCCTTGCCCTTATTCGGTTACCTTTTATTTTCTCATTATGGAGTTTTCCTATTTCATTTTCTATATTTTCTACTTTCTGTACTAAATTGCTTTTGTTTTTGTCATTGCATGATGATTTGTCTATAATTTTATTTAATTCCGTTAACATTTTTTCCAACTGGCTGATTTGGTCTTTTTTATTTTTAGCTTTTATTTTACAATAGTTGATTGTCTGGTCTCTAACTTCAATTTTGAAATTGTCCCACAGAATGTCAAGTTCAGTTTTAGTTTTTGCCTTGTTTTTATAATTGTTTATTATCTTATTAATTATTTCAATGTAGTCTTCATTTTGAAGTACACTACTGTTAAGTTTCCAGTATCCCCTTCCTTTTTGTCCTCTACTTAAATTTATTTTTAAGGAAACACAGTTGTGATCTGTGTATTGTAGTACTATTGGTCTTATATCACATGAAACACAGTTTTTGAATACCTCAGGAGCAATTAAAAAATAATCAATTCTTGTCGACTCCGATCTATCTTTTCTACTCCATGTATATTGAATTTAGTTTGGATTTCTGTTTCTCCATACATCACTTAGTTTAAGGGACTTTATAAGTTTATTTAAGTTGTGAGCAGGTTTTGTTTTATTTTGGTGCTTAGATTTGCTTTTTGAATCAATATGGGATAAAATTTCGTTAAAATCTCCTCCTAGAATTAATTGACCCAAACATTTTTCTTCTATTACAGCATGTACAGTTTTAAAAAAAATATTTCTGCTTTTTGGATTATTTGGCGCATAACTGTTAGCTATTGTTATAATAGTGTCATCTATTTCAATATTAACAAGCAATAGCCTTCCTTCATTATCTTTATAGTCATCTATAATTTTAAAGTTTAGTTTTTTTTCAGCCATATGGCAATTCCCCTTGAATTGCTAGAACCATTACTTAGTATAAGTTTGCCTTCAAATTCAGTATTTAAATGGTTTATCAAATTATCTGTAAAGTGTGTTTCTTGCATAAGAAGAATGTCACATTTTTGGGTTTTCGACCATTCAATCAATCTTTTTCTTTTATCAGGTTGTTGTAAGCCTTTACAATTTACTGTACAGATATGAAGATGTTTGTTTAATACCATAGTTGGTGAGTATTTTTAATATTTATTTGTAACATCCATTATGCTTCAGTAAACTTAGGTAAATCCCCTTTGGAGTGTTAATAATTAGGTTACATTTTAGGTGACCTTCACAGAGACTATAAATAGACATTTTTCCAGGTGTTTTATTTTTAAAGGGACTTTTATTTATTAATCGACTTGTTCTTTGTATTATAAATAGGAGTAATATATTTATAATTCTTTTACATTTGTAGCTGAATGTATTTATTGTGTAATCATTACAAGTTTTACACTTATTAACATTATTAATAATTTTAACAAACATTATTAATTTTTTACCTGTACTTGTACTTTTTGTGTTTAAATTCAATCTACAAAAAGGATGATTTGTCCATCCTGCACATTTAATTTTACTGGTTTTACATGTGTTATTATGTAAAAAATAAGCATAGTTTATTTCTATTGAAGACATATAACTACAAGTTACATTCAAAAATGAGAAAAATGTGTTGTTTTCTTTGACCTCAAAGGTCATTATTTTGGTCATCCTTGTGACTTCGCAAACAGTCATTGACATATACATCATAACTTGAGTACACTCAGTGTCTGTTGGGCTCATATAAATATAAACACATATGTACTTCAATTTGAAATACATAATCAAAACATATTTAAAAAGAACTATTTGTATATACACATGCTTGCATATACATATACATGTATAACAAATAAAAACAAATTTGTTATAAGTACAAAGCATGAGAATCAGTTTTGTTAAAATATTTGTATTTATAGAAGTGGTACGTTGGTTTAAATTTTTCATTATAACCACATTTACTTTTACAAAGTTTAACTTTTGGGTTTTGAATATTTCTAGGATTGAATTTTTGACAAATAAAATATATTGTAAAATTGTTTGCTTGAAGATTTCTATTTTTTGCTTTATTGCCAAAATGTGTTTGATTAAACATTTCTTATCTTTATTTTTAGGATAAGAAGATGGTGACCGATTTTGACTGGTCCTCACTGAACATTGGCTTGACAGAACAAATATAATTATGTACAACTGCATTTTTTTAATAATTTTTTTTTATAATATATAATAAAATAGGTTTAATACAATATTACAGTGTTTGTTTATGTAATATATACGTGTTTCTCGTTTCTCGTTTTGTTTATAAAGATTAGACCGTTGGTTTTCCCGTTTGAATGGTTTTACACTAGTAATTTTGGGGCCCTTTATAGCTTGTTGTTCGGTGTGAGCCAAAGCTCCGTGTTGAAGGCCGTACTTTAACCTATAATGGTTTACTTTTTAAATTGTTATTTGTATGGAAAGTTGTCTCATTGGCACTCACACCACATCTTCCTATATCTATTCACTAGTATTGACTGCTGATAACACTTAGACAGATTAATTTTTTTTTTTTCGTGGTTCTTGATCGTTTTGTACTATTATTTGTAGCACCATCATGAAGTTTTTCTGTAGGGGTAACTGGTGACTTTTCAAGTCCACTGCTAGTTGTTGCTTTCACTGGGGTATCATGATTTTGGCGTTGAGACGAAGATTGACTTGTTGTGAATTTGGTGATTTGTTGTTGTTCAGAGTTTTTGTTTGGAATTCCATTAGATTTGTTCGCTGTGTTTGCAGGTTTGTTATTTTCTCTGCGAGCAGGTATGACTTTTGGTCTAGCTGCTTTTAAATTGGGAATATCATCGAGCAGTTCACTATTGTTAGTGACAATCCCTGTTAGGATTGATTGAGATTGTTGCAGCTCTGTTTCAATGGATGTAGTTGGTATTGCTTCAACTATGTCTACTGGTGATTGTGTAGCCTCCGGATCTTCATTTTCCTCTATCTGAGGTTCTGCGTCAGCTTCACATGATCGTTTTGATCTTCATCATGTACGCTAGAGTTTTCTTGTTCATGATCATGATTTGAGGATAAATCGCTTGTACATTCGTTCTGTCTGTGGCCTGATTCTCCACAGCTTCTGCATTTCCAATCATTTTGGCAGTCTCTGGTTTTGTGACCAGTTTCCATACATTTATTACACTTGATATTGTCGTTCTGTTGCCCTTTGTAAAGTACTGTGGCTCTGTATTCCCCAATGGGTATAGATTTGGGAATTGCCTTAGCTAATGGGCCATCACAGATGACAATTCGATCTCCTGTCTGACAGTCGGTGATTTGATATTCGAATCTAAATTTTCCCCTGAAGTGTTTAAGAATTTTGCAGTTGTACCCCTCTAGCACTCTCAAAATTTATCCATCATCCGCTGAGAGCGGTACATCTTTCACACGTATTTTGACATCTGTAGCATTTTCTTCAAACCGAACGCGGGGATTTCTAGAATATATGAATATAGATTTCCCCCGAAGCTCAAGCCCGTCAGAAAGCAAACATTCTGTTTCTTTTTCTGTATCCAGGTATATCCGCCATAGACCTCTTATCCTTTGAAGACCCTTGATCGATCTTCTAGGTACTACTGCACCTATGGCTTTGTACATTTCATCAATTGTCAGATACAAACTTTTTAAATGTGGTTTTGGTATATCTCCAAATACATCAGATTCTTCAATGAATACTGGCTTAACTGAGGATATAGAATCATCAGATTGATCAAATTTAGGACCGTTTTTGAAGGCTTCGGCATACGACGCCATATTGGTTTTTTCTTGAGTGTCAGATTTGGTCATAGTTTACTCACCAATAGTGATATTTCAAGATAAATTCTCGAAAAGTTGGTGATAAACCACTAAGGGAATGTTTTTGTTCCTAATTGAATACTTTTCGTAACCAGTAAGAATGTCTAAATAAACTAAATACACAATTTCTCTGGAGCTATTTACAGACCCGTTACCGTGGTTAGGGGTCGTAACTCTCTTACTGTGTAAATCTTGAATCTCAAGTCTCCAAGAGAAGTAAAAGTCATTTGAATATATAATTACTATATTTAATAATCACTCCCTTTTTATATTAAAAAAAATTTCAAATTTTATAATTAGATTATATGATTTTAATATAGTTTATATTATATAATATGCTACATAAAAGTTGTCAAGACACAAACAACAGTCAGGGGTAATACTTAACAAGTTATTTTTTTTTTAGTTACATATATTAATAGGTATTTTTTGTTTTCAAAAATTATTTTATATAAACTAAATAGTTATTTAAAATGTCAAAAGTGGACTAAATGTAGTTTTTCGAAATTAGTACTTACAATTATTTCAGGAACATATGTAATTGTTTTTGATAAAGATTATAAACTATAAATAACTTCAACTTAATTACAGTAAATCACAAGGTTCCATCTATTTATGTCTTTCTCTAAGATTTTAAGGGAAAATGATATTTTAATAGCCACAAGAGACCAATCTTTGACCAAGAAGTGTGGCATCAGAAAGGCAATTAGTGTTCCAGGAGGACTCAATGGTTTTATATTGCATGGGGAAAATAACCAGATGTATGTGAAAATTTGTTAAAGCTAGTAAAACCAGTATGAATTGAAACCTATGAAAATAATTTTAACAGAATTTCCTTATTCATGATATAGAAGTAATATTTGAAACAACCTCGTTTTCAATATAATTTGTATAAGTAATTTTGAAAATTACTTGTTTAAGTAATGCCCCTAGCTAAACAATTGTTATATGTTGGTGGTTTTTTTATATATAAAATAGCAAACTTAGTTCTTTAATAAAAAAATATGGCTACTATAAGAAAAGTTGAGGAGGTATAATACCACCATTGTTTTCCCTCTATTACGTCTCTCTTTAATTGTTTTTTTTTAAATTGTGAGGATTTGGCTTTGTTTTTAAGAGCTTGTCTATGAGAAAACCATGCAATATGCCAAAAATCGTCCGGAAGCTAGTTTCGAAATATAATGTTATGTGACATGTATCTGGAAGGCTATCATGTAGGGACTCTGTGTACACCATCAAAAGTGCAAATATTTGATTCTATTTTTAGAAATAAGCAATTCTATTTTTAGAACACATCCAAGCATTGGCACAAGCATTTTCTTATGAAAAAATGGCCATCTTTGTAATTGTTTTTTTTGTCATTTTTATAGCAAATTTAGTAATTTTCTTTGACAGAATGCAAATGCAAGTTAAACATGTTTTCAACTGCATAAAACGGATTTTACCTTCAAATGTTATGAATTGGCATCATGCCAACTTTTGAAAAATTATTGGTACAGAGAGGTTGATGCTGCTTACTGTTTTCAAAAGTTAATAATTTGCAAGATAACACTTGAATTTTGTTTCTGTTGTGCTTTTTATGTTTCATAAGGTTGATATCTTCAGAATCTGTAAGCTTTTGCTTTGCAAATAAGTTTTAATGACATTTTGAGCATGTCAAAAAATCTAAAATTTTAACGAAAAAAAAAGAAGAATTTCAGGCAGAATATACTATTTACTTGTAAACAAACTCCTCAATTTTATCTAAAAGTTACTGGTATATATAGAAAATAATTAAAGAGAAAAATAATAAACACAATATTATTTTTTTAACATCAAAATTGAGAAATTCAAGGGTTTTAGATAAATTTAATTATCAAAATATCTTTCCTATCTTAATCCAATATTCATATACTATAGTATTTATCAGGACATAACAGTTCTAATTTCCAATATTTATTTGGTAGATATATTTGATTTAATAATTTCAAACCTAATTTTTTACAGTAGTTATGATAAGGTTAACCTACAAACAAGATTTCATAAAGATTGGCAAATATTGATTCCGGACTATTTTGCATGGTTTTCTCGTGGACAGGCTCTTAATAAAGAAATACTTGGCCTGAGTAAAGTTTTATCCTGTCCTGTAAATCAGTGAAAATCTAACATAAAATTGTTTTCCGACCTATCAATCTTTGTTTAATTGGTATTTTAAAAAAATATGTGCAGAATTTATCTATGTTATAGATAAAGAAATACTTGACATAAGTAAAATTTTATCCTGTCCTGTACTATAGTAACAATACAACATAACTTTTCAGTGCATATAAGAAAGTAAACATCAACAGAAGTTAACCATTCAAATTATCTCCCCCTTTTTTCCTGTTTACAACTATAGTAGCCATGACTCCCCTAAAATTGCCAAAATATTTTATAGAACACCAAATATTTTTTTGTATTGCTTTGAAACACCCAAGATACATGAATACATCTCAAAAACACCTTTCTGCAATGAAATGGAGGGTTAATTTCAAACAACTGTCAATTCAAATGGAATATAAAAAATAATCAACCCTTTTATGAAACTGAATGTAGCTATGTGTTGGTAAAATTGAGAATGGAAATGGGGAATGTGTCAAAGAGACAACAACCCGACCATAGAACAGACAACAGCAGAAGGTCACCAACAGGTCTTCAATAAAGCGAGAAATTCCCGCACCCGGAATAGTTTGTGTCTTTATATTTGAATTTATGTTTATATTTTAAATATAAAATTTTAGTATTTTTTTTTGTATTGGAAAAGAAAGATAATTATTAAGAAAATGTTTTAAAAGGTACAACACTTGGACAGCACCTCATAAGAAACATTCATGTTTTATTGCATTCCATTTAGTGATTCTCTAAAAGAAGACATTTGTATGCATTTTCCATAGGGTCCTATGTTTAACTAAGTCCCCCTGGCGGCCGTCTGGGATGATGGATCGGATTCAAAGTAACAACACTTGGTCAGCACCTCATAAGGAATATTAATGCCATGTTTGGTTTCATTATATTAAGTAGTTCTCTAAAAGAAGACATGTGTATGGATTGTCCATAATGTCCTATGTTAAACGAAGTCCCCAGTTGGCGGCCATCTTGTATGATGGATCACCTATAAAGTAACAGCACTTGGTCAGCACCTCATACGGAACATTCATGCCATGTTTGGTTTGATTCAATTCAGTGGTTCTCCAGAAGAAGTTCAAAATGTAAAAAGTTAATGACGACAGCATCGACGACGGACAACGGACGCCAAGTGATGAGAAAAGCTCACTTGGCCCTTCAGGCCAGGTGAGCTAACAATGATAAAATATTGTAAATTTGTCATTAAAGGGCAATAACTTAAATTTCTATAAAATTGTGTCTCCCATTTTTGTAGAGCCTGTCACATTTATGTCGCGAAAGAGAGAAATAGTGATCCTAGATTCTATCGTCAGCGTAAACATTTATGTCAGAGACTTCGATGACTTCATGTCATGGAATTTTATGTAATTTGGACAGAAGCATGTTTCTGAACAAAATACAGTATACAGAGCAAAATTTAGATTTTTATCCCTCTCTATTTTACTGATTAATGGATTTTTTGTTTACAGTTAACATTCAGGCTCAGTCTGACATTATTTCAGTCATCAATAACTTGTCAAACCTTCATGATTTTTTTGAAATTTCGATTGAAGTTTGTTATGGTAAAAAAAAACAGTATCCAGAGCAAAATATTTAAAATATTTTAATTTGTTTTTCCGGTTTTTTTTTACTAAAAATTGAATTTTATTTTTATGGGTAACAAGTAGATACAGTTGGGGGAGTAAGTTCGTTACACATCAATTACTTTTTCAAACCTTAATGAAATTTTATGAAATTTTGGCAGAAACTTTTTTAAGATTAAGAGATAATATTTGAAGCAAACTTTTGTAAAAGTATTTTTTTCATTTTCAGTATTTTTCTGATAGATGGACTTAATTATCTTACAGTTAACCTTTACAGACAAAATAAATATGACATGACAAATTAACAAACCTAATTTGTTTTGAAACTTTTACAGAAGCTAATCTCTAAGACCAAAAAATAGCATCTAAAGAAAATTAAATTAAAATTCTGTATCATTACACTTTTACACTTACAGCAGCAATCGCAGGACAGACATAGGGTTCCATGGAACCCCTTTCAAAATTTTTAATGTCAATTGACATTAGGTTAATTTCAACTTTTTAATCATTTCTGCCCCTGTCAGATTTTCTCTATACATGTAGTGGTTTTCAAGATTATAAACAAAACTTGCATTCTATTTTTAGTCACGTCATCCATATTGTTGGTTGGCATGCAGGGTCATCGGACTCATTTATTTAAACTAGATACTAGATAAAGTTTGGACCCTTTAGACCTCAATGTGAACCAATTTGATAACATATTGAAGAACCCTATATATTCAATTTTGGTTGAAATCAAACAAAGTTTAATTATTGACCCTTTGGACCTTAATGTAGAACAATTTGAAAACGGAACAATATTGTGCAATTGAATATTTCTTGCTATTGCGCAAAACTGTGCAATTGAAAATTTCTTACTATTGCGCAATGTTGTGCAATTAAGATGTTTCTTGCTATTGCGCAATACTGTGCAATTGAAGATTTCTTGTTCTTGCACAATAGTACAATTGAAGATTTCTTGCTATTGCACAATACTGTGCAATTGAAAATTTCTTGCTATTGCACAATACTGTGCAATTGAAGATTTCTTGCTAATGCGCAATACTGTGCAATTGAAAATTTCTTGCTATTGCACAATACTTGATATAATAATTTTGGACCCAGATTTGGACCAACTTGAAAATTGGGCCCATAATCAAAAATTTTAGTACAAATTTAGATTCAGCATATCAATGAACCCCAAGAATTCAATTTTTGTTAAAATCAAGCTAAGTTTAATTTTGGACCCTTTGTCGGACCTTAATGTAGACCAATTTGAAAACAGGACCAAAAATTAAGAATCTGAATACAGGTAAGATTTGGCATATCAAACAACTCCAATAATTCATTTTTTGATGAAATCAACCAAAGTTAAATTTAGGTACCTCTTGGCACCTAATTCGTTGGGACCAAAACTCCCACAATCAATCCAAACCTCCCATTTGTGGTCACAAACCTTGTTAAAATTTTGTAGATTTCTATTAACTTCTACTAAAGTTATTGTGTAAAAACCAAGAAAAATGCTTATTTGGGACCTGTTTTTGGCCCCTAATTCCTAAACTGTTTGGATTAAAACACCCAAAATCAATTTAAACCTTCCTTTTATGGTCATAAACCTTGTGTTTAATTTCACTGATTTCTATTTACTTTTACTGAAGTTAGAGTGCGAAAACCAAATGTCTTCGGACAACGACGACACCGCCAACGTGATACCAATATACGACAAAAAATTTTCAATTTTTGCGGTCGTGTAAAAAATAAATGATAGGTCACTGCATGGCATTCAACGATGAGAAAAGCACACATCATATATAAATGGGCACAAAACTCCCTGACATGAAAAGTTAACATGAACTCTGCCAGACAAACATGCACACCATACCTTATTTTGAAAATATTGTACCAAATATAGATGACTTAATGCTTATAGTACCCGGAAACAGACCTTAGAATGAGAAAAAATCGATAAAAGAACCATAAATATGAGGTCAAGATCATATGAATCCTGTCAGACAGACTTGTACCTCTAACAATCATCTCATACACAAAATATAGTTGACTTTTTGGTTACAGGATCTAATAAACAGACAAAACACACAAACTTAACATTGACCAATGAACCATGAAAATGAGGTCAAGGTCAGTTGAAAACTGCCGGACAGACATGTTCAACTTACAATCATTTTATACATTAAATATAGTTGACCTACTTTTTATAGCATCTGAGATACTGAGATACTGACTTGACATCGAACACTTAACCTTCATCACTGAGCAATGCCATGATTGGAGTGTGATCCTTAATATATCTCACACTCTAAAACTTTAGTCGCATGTGAGACAAAATTATTGATTTCAACAGTGCTAAAGGTATAGCTCCATGGTTTGTTATCTATTATAGTTATTAATCTTATTTCCAATGTTTTGATTGGTTCAACTGTATGATATTTTTGCACACCAGAGATTTTACCATCAAGCCAGTTTGTGTGAAAATATAGGTTTTAGCAACAACAAAAAAAACCATATACAACAGTTTGGAGGCCCAGCGACTATATATATAGTAATGATATAAAGTTAAAAAAAATACCTTCTATCCCTAGTTCAGCAGTAACACCAGAAGATTTCTCTGACATGACAGTCTGAAAAATGAGGAATATACACTGTAGATATATCTTGGCTCATGTCACTTGTAGGACTATTACATTTCAAAAATATCAACCCTCATCAATAATATATAATAACGATGTTACACATTATATTATATATATTGAACAAATTTCAATATTTTCAAGAAAATGTGTGGCCTAAAAGCAATAGAGACATATAGCTTAAAGTATACAGGTTGTTTGGTTTCAGTACTATTGTCTATATCGCGGTGGTGAGGATTGATTGTTGGTGTTTAACACCACTTTCAGTACTTTTGTCTATATTGTGGTGGTGAGGATTGATTGTTGGTGTTTAACACCACTTTCAGTTCTATTGTCTATATAGTGGTGGTGAGGATTGATTGTTGGTGTTTAACACCACTTTCAGTACTATTGTCTATATCGTGGTGGTGAGGATTGATTGTTGGTGTTTAACACCACTGTCAGTACTATTGTCTATATCGTGGTGGTGAGGATTGATTGTTGGTGTTTAACACCACTTTCAGTACTATTGTCTATATCGTGGTGGTGAGGATTGATTGTTGGTGTTTAACACCACTTTCAGTACTATTGTCTATATCGTGGTGGTAAGTATTAATTGTTGGTGTTTAACACCACTTTCATTACTATTGTCTATAGCGTGGAGGTAAGAATGAATTGTTGGTGTTTAACACCACTTTCAGTACTATTGTCTATATCGTGGTGGTAAGGATGGATTGTTGGTGTTTAACACCACTTTCAGTACTATTGTCTATATCGTGGTGGTAAGAATTGATTGTTGATGTTTAACACCACTTTCAGTACTATTGTCTATATCATGGAGGTAAGGATGGATTGTTGGTGTTTAACACCACTTTCAGTAATATAGTCTATATCGTGGTGGTAAGGATTGATTGTTGATGTTTTACACCACTTTCAGTACTATTGTCTATATCGTGGTGGTAAGGATTGATTGTTGGTGTTTAACACCACTTTCAGTACTATTGTCTATATCGAGATGGTAAGGATTGATTGTTGTTGTTTAACACCACTTTCAGTACTATTGTCTATATCTTGGTGGTAAGGATTGATTGTTGGTGTTTAACACCACTTTCAGTATTATTGTCTATATCGTGGAGGTAAGGATTGATTGTTCATGTTTAACACCACTTTCAGTACTATTGTCTTTATCGTGGTGGTAAGGAAGGATTGTTGGTGTTTAACACCACTTTCAGTACTATTGTCTATATCGTGGAGGTAAGGATTGATTGTTGATGTTTAACACCACTTTCAGTACTATTGTCTTTATCGTGGTGGTAAGGAAGGATTGTTGGTGTTTAACACCACTTTCAGTACTATTGTCTATATCGTGGTGGTAAGGATAGATTGTTGGTGTTTAACACCACTTTCAGTACTATTGTCTATATCGTGGTGGTAAGGATGGATTGTTGGTGTTTAACACCACTTTCAGTACTATTGTCTTTATCGTGGTGGTAAGGAAGGATTGTTGGTGTTTAACACCACTTTAAGTACTACTGTCTATATCTTGGTGGTAAGGATTGATTGTTGATGTTTAACACCACTTTCAGTACTATTGTCTATATTGTGGTGGTAAGGATGAATTGTTGGTGTTTAACACCACTTTCAGTACTATTGTCTATATCGTGGTGGTAAGGATGGATTGTTGGTGTTTAACACCACTTTCAGTAGTATTGTCTATATCATGGTGGTAAGGATAGATTGTTGGTGTTTCACACCACTTTCAGTACTATTGTCTATATCATGGTGGTAAGGATAGATTGTTGGTGTTTAACACCACTTTCAGTACTATTGTCTATATCGTGGTGGTAAGGAAGGATTGTTGATGTTTAACACCATTTTCAGTAGTATTGTCTATATCATGGTGGTAAGGATAGATTGTTGGTGTTTAACATCACTTTCAGTACTATTGTCTATATCGTGGTGGTAAGGAAGGATTGTTGGTGTTTAACACCACTTTCAGTAGTATTGTCTATATCATGGTGGTAAGGATAGATTGTTGGTGTTTAACATCACTTTCAGTACTATTGTCTATATCTTGGTGGTAAGGATTGATTGTTGGTGTTTAACACCACTTTCAGTACTATTGTCTATATCATGGAGGTAAGGAAGGATTGTTGGTGTTTAACACCACTTTCAGTACTATAGTCTATATCGTGGTGGTAAGGAAGGATTGTTGGTGTTTAACACCACTTTCAGTACTATTGTCTATATCGTGGAGGTAAGGATTGATTGTTGATGTTTTACACCACTTTCAGTACTATTGTCTATATCGTGGTGGTAAGGAAGGATTGTTGGTGTTTAACACCACTTTCAGTCCTATTGTCTATATCGTGGAGGTAAGGATTGATTGTTGATGTTTTACACCACTTTCAGTACTATTGTCTATATCGTGGTGGTAAGGAAGGATTGTTGATGTTTTACACCACTTTCAGTACTATTGTCTATATCGTGGTGGTAAGGAAGGATTGTTGGTGTTTTACACCACTTTCAGTACTATAGTCTATATCGTGGTGGTAAGGAAGGATTGTTGGTGTTTAACACCACTTTCAGTACTATTGTCTATATCGTGGAGGTAAGGATTGATTGTTGATGTTTTACACCACTTTCAGTACTATTGTCTATATCGTGGTGGTAAGGAAGGCTTGTTGGTGTTTAACACCACTTTCAGTGCTATTGTCTATATCGTGGTGGTAAGGAAGGATTGTTGGTGTTTAACACCACTTTCAGTACTATTGTCTATATCTTGGAGGTAAGGATGGATTGTTCATGTTTTACACCACTTTCAGTACTATTGTCTATATTGTGGTGGTAAGGATTGATTGTTGGTGTTTAACACCACTTTCAGTACTATTGTCTTTATCGTGGTGGTAGGGATAGATTGTTGATGTTTTACACCACTTTCAGTACTATTGTCTATATCGTGGTGGTAAGGAAGGATTGTTGGTGTTTAACACCACTTTCAGTACTATTGTCTATATCGTGGTGGTAGGGATAGATTGTTGATGTTTTACACCACTTTAAGTACTATTGTCTATATCGTGGTGGTGAGGATTGATTGTTGATGTTTTACACCACTTTCAGTACTATTGTCTATATCATGGTGGTAAGGATGGATTGTTGGTGTTTAACACCACTTTCAGTACTATTGTCTATATCGTGGTGGTAGGGATAGATTGTTGATGTTTTACACCACTTTAAGTACTATTGTCTATATCGTGGTGGTAAGGAAGGATTGTTGGTGTTTAACACCACTTTCAGTACTATTGTCTATATCATGGTGGTAAGGATGGATTGTTGGTGTTTAACACCACTTTCAGTACTATTGTCTATATCGTGGTGGTAAGGATTGATTGTTGATGTTTAACACCACTTTCAGTACTTTTGTCTATATTGTGGTGGTAAGGATGGATTGTTGGTGTTTAACACCACTTTCAGTACTATAGTCTATATCGTGGTGGTCAGGATTGATTGTTGATGTTTTACACCACTTTTAGTACTATTGTCTATATCTTGGAGGTAAGGATTGATTGTTGATATTTAACACCACTTTCAGTACTATTGTCTATATCGTGGAGGTAAGGATGGATTGTTGGTGTTTAACACCACTTTCAGTACTATAGTCTATATCGTGGTGGTAAGGATTGATTGTTGATGTTTTACACCACTTTTAGTACTATTGTCTATATCGTGGTGGTAAGGATGGATTGTTGGTGTTTAACACCACTTTCAGTACTATTGTCTTTATCGTGGTGGTAGGGATAGATTTTTGGTGTTTAACACCACTTTCAGTACTATTGTCTATATTGTGGTGATAAGGATTGATTGTTGGTGTTTAACACCACTTTCAGTACTATTGTCTATATTGTGGTGGTAAGAATTGATTGTTGATGTTTAACACCACTTTCAGTACTATTGTCTATATCATGGAGGTAAGGATGGATTGTTGGTGTTTAACACCACTTTCAGTAATATAGTCTATATCGTGGTGGTAAGGATTGATTGTTGATGTTTTACACCACTTTCAGTACTATTGTCTATATCGTGGTGGTAAGGATAGATTGTTGGTGTTTAACACCACTTTCAGTACTATTGTCTATATCGAGATGGTAAGGATTGATTGTTGTTGTTTAACACCACTTTCAGTACTATTGTCTATATCTTGGTGGTAAGGATTGATTGTTGGTGTTTAACACCACTTTCAGTACTATTGTCTATATCGTGGAGGTAAGGATTGATTGTTCATGTTTAACACCACTTTCAGTACTATTGTCTTTATCGTGGTGGTAAGGAAGGATTGTTGGTGTTTAACACCACTTTCAGTACTATTGTCTATATCGTGGAGGTAAGGATTGATTGTTGATGTTTAACACCACTTTCAGTACTATTGTCTTTATCGTGGTGGTAAGGAAGGATTGTTGGTGTTTAACACCACTTTCAGTACTATTGTCTATATCGTGGTGGTAAGGATAGATTGTTGGTGTTTAACACCACTTTCAGTACTATTGTCTATATCGTGGTGGTAAGGATGGATTGTTGGTGTTTAACACCACTTTCAGTACTATTGTCTTTATCGTGGTGGTAAGGAAGGATTGTTGGTGTTTAACACCACTTTAAGTACTATTGTCTATATCTTGGTGGTAAGGATTGATTGTTGATGTTTAACACCACTTTCAGTACTATTGTCTATATTGTGGTGGTAAGGATGAATTGTTGGTGTTTAACACCACTTTCAGTACTATTGTCTATATCGTGGTGGTAAGGACGGATTGTTGGTGTTTAACACCACTTTCAGTAGTATAGTCTATATCATGGTGGTAAGGATAGATTGTTGGTGTTTAACACCACTTTCAGTACTATTGTCTATATCATGGTGGTAAGGATAGATTGTTGGTGTTTAACACCACTTTCAGTACTATTGTCTATATCGTGGTGGTAAGGAAGGATTGTTGATGTTTAACACCACTTTCAGTAGTATTGTCTATATCATGGTGGTAAGGATAGATTGTTGGTGTCTAACATCACTTTCAGTACTATTGTCTATATCGTGGTGGTAAGGAAGGATTGTTGGTGTTTAACACCACTTTCAGTACTATTGTCTATATCGTGGTGGTAAGGAAGGATTGTTGGTGTTTAACACCACTTTCAGTAGTATTGTCTATATCATGGTGGTAAGGATAGATTGTTGGTGTTTAACATCACTTTCAGTACTATTGTCTATATCTTGGTGGTAAGGATTGATTGTTGGTGTTTAACACCACTTTCAGTACTATTGTCTATATCATGGAGGTAAGGAAGGATTGTTGGTGTTTAACACCACTTTCAGTACTATAGTCTATATCATGGTGGTAAGGATAGATTGTTGGTGTTTAACACCACTTTCAGTACTATTGTCTATATCATGGTGGTAAGGATAGATTGTTGGTGTTTAACACCACTTTCAGTACTATTGTCTATATCGTGGTGGTAAGGAAGGATTGTTGGTGTTTAACACCACTTTCAGTAGTATTGTCTATATCATGGTGGTAAGGATAGATTGTTGGTGTTTAACATCACTTTCAGTACTATTGTCTATATCGTGGTGGTAAGGATTGATTGTTGGTGTTTAACACCACTTTCAGTAGTATTGTCTATATCATGGTGGTAAGGATAGATTGTTGGTGTTTAACACCACTTTCAGTACTATTGTCTATATTGTGGTGGTAAGGATTGATTGTTGATGTTTGACACCACTTTCAGTACTATTGTCTATATCGTGGTGGTAGGGATAGATTGTTGGTGTTTAACACCACTTTCAGTACTATTGTCTATATTGTGGTGGTAAGGATTGATTGTTGGTGTTTAACACCACTTTCAGTACTATTGTCTATATTGTGGTGGTAAGGATGGATTGTTGGTGTTTAACACCACTTTCAGTACTATTGTCTATATTGTGGTGGTAAGGATGGATTGTTGGTGTTTAACACCACTTTCAGTACTATTGTCTATATCGTGGTGGTAAGGATGGATTGTTGGTGTTTAACACCACTTTCAGTACTATTGTCTATATCGTGGTGGTAAGGAAGGATTGTTGGTGTTTAACACCACTTTCAGTCCTATTGTCTATATCGTGGAGGTAAGGATTGATTGTTGATGTTTTACACCACTTTCAGTACTATTGTCTATATCGTGGTGGTAAGGAAGGATTGTTGATGTTTTACACCACTTTCAGTACTATTGTCTATATCGTGGTGGTAAGGAAGGATTGTTGGTGTTTAACACCACTTTCAGTACTATAGTCTATATCGTGGTGGTAAGGAAGGATTGTTGGTGTTTAACACCACTTTCAGTACTATTGTCTATATCGTGGAGGTAAGGATTGATTGTTGATGTTTTACACCACTTTCAGTACTATTGTCTATATCGTGGTGGTAAGGAAGGATTGTTGGTGTTTAACACCACTTTCAGTGCTACTGTCTATATCGTGGTCGTAAGGAAGAATTGTTGGTGTTTAACACCACTTTCAGTACTATTGTCTATATCTTGGAGGTAAGGATTGATTGTTCATGTTTTACACCACTTTCAGTACTATTGTCTATATTGTGGTGGTAAGGATTGATTGTTGGTGTTTAACACCACTTTCAGTACTATTGTCTTTATCGTGGTGGTAGGGATAGATTGTTGATGTTTTACACCACTTTCAGTACTATTGTCTATATCGTGGTTGTAAGGATTGATTGTTGATGTTTAACACCACTTTCAGTACTATTGTCTATATTGTGGTGGTAAGGATGGATTGTTGGTGTTTAACACCACTTTCAGTACTATAGTCTATATCGTGGTGGTCAGGATTGATTGTTGATGTTTTACACCACTTTTAGTACTATTGTCTATATCGTGGAGGTAAGGATTGATTGTTGATATTTAAGACCACTTTCAGTACTATTGTCTATATCGTGGAGGTAAGGATGGATTGTTGGTGTTTAACACCACTTTCAGTACTATAGTCTATATCGTGGTGGTAAGGATTGATTGTTGATGTTTTACACCACTTTTAGTACTATTGTCTATATCGTGGTGGTAAGGATGGATTGTTGGTGTTTAACACCACTTTCAGTACTATTGTCTTTATCGTGGTGGTAGGGATAGATTGTTGGTGTTTAACACCACTTTCAGTACTATTGTCTATATTGTGGTTGTAAGGATTGATTGTTGGTGTTTAACACCACTTTCAGTACTATTGTCTATATTGTGGTGTTAAGGATGGATTGTTGGTGTTTAACACCACTTTCAGTACTATTGTCTATATCGTGGTGGTAAGGATGGATTGTTGGTGTTTAACACCACTTTCAGTAGTATTGTCTATATCATGGTGGTAAGGATAGATTGTTGGTGTTTAACACCACTTTCAGTACTATTGTCTATATCATGGTGTTAAGGATAGATTGTTGGTGTTTAACACCACTT
The DNA here is from genome assembly GCA_037788925.1 of Mytilus galloprovincialis. Lineage (NCBI taxonomy): Eukaryota > Metazoa > Mollusca > Bivalvia > Mytilida > Mytilidae > Mytilus > Mytilus galloprovincialis. The sequence goes on along the minus strand of CM075339.1, from coordinate 76,120,627 downwards.
TCAGCACTATTGTCTATATCGTGGTGGTAAGGAAGGATTGTTGGTGTTTAACACCACTTTCAGTAGTATTGTCTATATCATGGTGGTAAGGATAGATTGTTGGTGTTTAACATCACTTTCAGTACTATTGTCTATATCGTGGTGGTAAGGATTGATTGTTGGTGTTTAACACCACTTTCAGTAGTATTGTCTATATCATGGTGGTAAGGATAGATTGTTGGTGTTTAACACCACTTTCAGTACTATTGTCTATATTGTGGTGGTAAGGATTGATTGTTGATGTTTGACACCACTTTCAGTACTATTGTCTATATCGTGGTGGTAGGGATAGATTGTTGGTGTTTAACACCACTTTCAGTACTATTGTCTATATTGTGGTGGTAAGGATTGATTGTTGGTGTTTAACACCACTTTCAGTACTATTGTTTATATTGTGGTGGTAAGGATGGATTGTTGGTGTTTAACACCACTTTCAGTACTATTGTCTATATTGTGGTGGTAAGGATAGATTGTTGGTGTTTAACACCACTTTCAGTACTATTGTCTATATCGTGGTGGTGAGGATTGATTGTTGGTGTTTAACACCACTTTCAGTACTATTGTCTATATTGTGGTGGTAAGGATGGATTGTTGGTGTTTAACACCACTTTCAGTACTATTGTCTATATCGTGGTGGTAAGGATGGATTGTTGGTGTTTAACACCACTTTCAGTAGTATTGTTTATATTATGGTGGTAAGGATAGATTGTTGGTGTTTAACACCACTTTCAGTACTATTGTCTATATTGTGGTGGTAAGGATGGATTGTTGGTGTTTAACACCACTTTCAGTACTATTGTCTATATCGTGGTGGTAAGGATGGATTGTTGGTGTTTAACACCACTTTCAGTACTATTGTCTATATCGTGGTGGTAAGGAAGGATTGTTGGTGTTTAACACCACTTTCAGTCCTATTGTCTATATCGTGGAGGTAAGGATTGATTGTTGATGTTTTACACCACTTTCAGTACTATTGTCTATATCGTGGTGGTAAAGAAGGATTGTTGATGTTTTACACCACTTTCAGTACTATTGTCTATATCGTGGTGGTAAGGAAGGATTGTTGGTGTTTAACACCACTTTCAGTACTATAGTCTATATCGTGGTGGTAAGGAAGGATTGTTGGTGTTTAACACCACTTTCAGTACTATTGTCTATATCGTGGAGGTAAGGATTGATTGTTGATGTTTTACACCACTTTCAGTACTATTGTCTATATCGTGGTGGTAAGGAAGGATTGTTGGTGTTTAACACCACTTTCAGTGCTACTGTCTATATCGTGGTCGTAAGGAAGGATTGTTGGTGTTTAACACCACTTTCAGTACTATTGTCTATATCTTGGAGGTAAGGATTGATTGTTCATGTTTTACACCACTTTCAGTACTATTGTCTATATTGTGGTGGTAAGGATTGATTGTTGGTGTTTAACACCACTTTCAGTACTATTGTCTTTATCGTGGTGGTAGGGATAGATTGTTGATGTTTTACACCACTTTCAGTACTATTGTCTATATCGTGGTTGTAAGGATTGATTGTTGATGTTTAACACCACTTTCAGTACTATTGTCTATATTGTGGTGGTAAGGATGGATTGTTGGTGTTAAACACCACTTTCAGTACTATAGTCTATATCGTGGTGGTCAGGATTGATTGTTGATGTTTTACACCACTTTTAGTACTATTGTCTATATCGTGGAGGTAAGGATTGATTGTTGATATTTAACACCACTTTCAGTACTATTGTCTATATCGTGGAGGTAAGGATGGATTGTTGGTGTTTAACACCACTTTCAGTACTATAGTCTATATCGTGGTGGTAAGGATTGATTGTTGATGTTTTACACCACTTTTAGTACTATTGTCTATATCGTGGTGGTAAGGATGGATTTTTGGTGTTTAACACCACTTTCAGTACTATTGTCTTTATCGTGGTGGTAGGGATAGATTGTTGGTGTTTAACACCACTTTCAGTACTATTGTCTATATTGTGGTTGTAAGGATTGATTGTTGGTGTTTAACACCACTTTCAGTACTATTGTCTATATTGTGGTGGTAAGGATGGATTGTTGGTGTTTAACACCACTTTCAGTACTATTGTCTATATCGTGGTGGTAAGGATGGATTGTTGGTGTTTAACACCACTTTCAGTAGTATTGTCTATATCATGGTGGTAAGGATAGATTGTTGGTGTTTAACACCACTTTCAGTACTATTGTCTATATCATGGTGGTAAGGATAGATTGTTGGTGTTTAACACCACTTTCAGCACTATTGTCTATATCGTGGTGGTAAGGAAGGATTGTTGGTGTTTAACACCACTTTCAGTAGTATTGTCTATATCATGGTGGTAAGGATAGATTGTTGGTGTTTAACATCACTTTCAGTACTATTGTCTATATCGTGGTGGTAAGGATTGATTGTTGGTGTTTAACACCACTTTCAGTAGTATTGTCTATATCATGGTGGTAAGGATAGATTGTTGGTGTTTAACACCACTTTCAGTACTATTGTCTATATTGTGGTGGTAAGGATTGATTGTTGATGTTTGACACCACTTTCAGTACTATTGTCTATATCGTGGTGGTAGGGATAGATTGTTGGTGTTTAACACCACTTTCAGTACTATTGTCTATATTGTGGTGGTAAGGATTGATTGTTGGTGTTTAACACCACTTTCAGTACTATTGTTTATATTGTGGTGGTAAGGATGGATTGTTGGTGTTTAACACCACTTTCAGTACTATTGTCTATATTGTGGTGGTAAGGATAGATTGTTGGTGTTTAACACCACTTTCAGTACTATTGTCTATATCGTGGTGGTGAGGATTGATTGTTGGTGTTTAACACCACTTTCAGTACTATTGTCTATATTGTGGTGGTAAGGATGGATTGTTGGTGTTTAACACCACTTTCAGTACTATTGTCTATATCGTGGTGGTAAGGATGGATTGTTGGTGTTTAACACCACTTTCAGTAGTATTGTTTATATTATGGTGGTAAGGATAGATTGTTGGTGTTTAACACCACTTTCAGTACTATTGTCTATATCATGGTGGTAAGGATAGATTGTTGGTGTTTAACACCACTTTCAGTACTATTGTCTATATCGTGGTGGTAAGGAAGGATTGTTGGTGTTTAACACCACTTTCAGTAGTATTGTCTATATCATGGTGGTAAGGATAGATTGTTGGTGTTTAACATCACTTTCAGTACTATTGTCTATATCGTGGTGGTAAGGATTGATTGTTGGTGTTTAACACCACTTTCAGTAGTATTGTCTATATCATGGTGGTAAGGATAGATTGTTGGTGTTTAACACCACTTTCAGTACTATTGTCTATATTGTGGTGGTAAGGATTGATTGTTGGTGTTTAACACCACTTTCAGTACTATTGTCTATATCGTGGTGGTAAGGAAGGATTGTTGGTGTTTAACACCACTTTCAGTCCTATTGTCTATATCGTGGAGGTAAGGATTGGGTGTTGATGTTTTACACCACTTTCAGTACTATTGTCTATATCGTGGTGGTAAGGAAGGATTGTTGGTGTTTAACACCACTTTCAGTACTATTGTCTATATCGTGGTGGTAGGGATAGATTGTTGATGTTTTACACCACTTTAAGTACTATTGTCTATATCGTGGTGGTGAGGATTGATTGTTGATGTTTTACACCACTTTCAGTACTATTGTCTATATCATGGTGGTAAGGATGGATTGTTGGTGTTTAACACCACTTTCAGTACTATTGTCTATATCGTGGTGGTAGGGATAGATTGTTGATGTTTTACACCACTTTCAGTACTATTGTCTATATCGTGGTGGTAAGGAAGGATTGTTGGTGTTTAACACCACTTTCAGTACTATTGTCTATATCATGGTGGTAAGGATGGATTGTTGGTGTTTAACACCACTTTCAGTACTATTGTCTATATCGTGGTGGTAAGGATTGATTGTTGATGTTTAACACCACTTTCAGTACTTTTGTCTATATTGTGGTGGTAAGGATGGATTGTTGGTGTTTAACACCACTTTCAGTACTATAGTCTATATCGTGGTGGTCAGGATTGATTGTTGATGTTTACACCACTTTTAGTACTATTGTCTATATCTTGGAGGTAAGGATGGATTGTTGGTGTTTAACACCACTTTCAGTACTATAGTCTATATCGTGGTGGTAAGGATTGATTGTTGATGTTTTACACCACTTTTAGTACTATTGTCTTTATCGTGGTGGTAAGGATGGATTGTTGGTGTTTAACACCACTTTCAGTACTATTGTCTTTATCGTGGTGGTAGGGATAGATTGTTGGTGTTTAACACCACTTTCAGTACTATTGTCTATATTGTGGTGGTAAGGATTGATTGTTGGTGTTTAACACCACTTTCAGTACTATTGTCTATATTGTGGTGGTAAGGATTGATTGTTGGTGTTTAACACCACTTTCAGTACTATTGTCTATATCATGGTGGTAAGGATAGATTGTTGGTGTTTAACACCACTTTCAGTTCTATTGTCTATATCGTGGTTGTAAGGATGGATTGTTGGTGTTTAACACCACTTTCAGTACTATTGTCTATATCTTGGTGGTAAGGATTGATTGTTAGTGTTAATTCGGTAAAAAATCATCCGAACAGGAAAAAAAAATGAATCTTAATCTGTAACAAGTCATGGTTAAACTATAAACCAAATATCAAATCAATATCTTCAAGCATAATAAAATTGAGAATAAAAATGGGGAATACATTTTTTGTTTGAAAAACTGATTATTTGCGTGAATTTTCTAAGTCCAAGGACCAAAACTCTACACAAAATCATCAGACCAGAATAAACTCCTAAATTGATCTGTAACTTGTCATGGTACAACTATATACCAAATATCAAATCAATATCTTAAATTAAGATAAAACAAGAATGTGTCCAAAGTACACGGATGCCCCACTCGCAATATCATTTTCCATGTTCAATATATCGTGAAATTGGGTAAAAAATGTAATTTGGCATTTGAATAAGAAAGATCATACCATAGAGAACATGTGTACTACGTTTCAAGTTGATTGAACATCAACTTCATCAAAAACTACCTTGACCAAAAACTTTAACCTGAACCTCCCACTTTTATTTTCTATGTTCAGTGGACCGTGAAATTGGGGTCAAAAGTATAATTTGGCTCTAAAATAAGAAAGATCATAGCATAAGGAACATGTGTACTAAGTTTCAAATTGATTGGACTTCAGTTTCATCAAAAACTACCTTGACCAAAAACTTTAACCTGAAGCAGGACAGACGGACGAACGAACGAACGGACGGACAGACGGACCGACACCGGACATTTGTATACCATAATACGTTCCATCAAGCGTATAAACATTGCTTGCAATCCATGAAATTTATGAAGTCATGGAAGTGTTGTATTTAATTTTTTTAATAAATATACGGGATCCAATTATTATGTTCCCAATGTGAATAACCTATGCTCAGGTTTCCTTTTATCTATTTAAGAAGATAAAGTAAATCTTAAGGTGGCAACTCCATCAGGCAAAGTTATCAGGATTTTTTCCCTGGCAATTCAAACCTTTTTTAATCTCCATACTTTCACACATTTTATAGTTTTAGGTTTTTAACTTTTAGTAATGGGCTATTAAGTATCAATATATAATGTGTGGTGTGAACAGAAAATACTATCAAACAATAGAAATTGACGTCATAAAACTTAAGTACTATTAAAATGTTAAGTACATTTACTTTATTCTTGATTCTGTTCCTTGTAAAACATTTTTCAACAAAAAAGATATTTACTTGGTTTATACAGAATAATTTTCAAGAACAAATGAAGAAGGCAAGGCACCGATTTATTTTAAAGATTAAGGTTATTCACCCTTTTATTTGTAAAGATGAGCTTGGCTGTTCTTTTACGGGTCCTATTGATTTTCATTCACTCAATTGTTTAAGCTTTCAGAAGTTGTAGTGCCTGGCTTACCTGATGACGGCAGATCAGAAACATAACTTTGACACATGGAAAACGGTATCTTGTTGTTTTATGAAGGCCTCACAAAGTTTGTTTTTTTATTATTCTAAAAGCTGCAAAAGAATCCGACTTAAAAAAAATGTATCAGTTCCTTTCAGCTTCCTTTTGTCCCCTTTCTATCAAACATTGTAAGAACTTATTTATGAAAAGCTTAAGCTGCTTTTAATAAAATTCTTTTTTATACAATTTAAACTTTTAGGGGGTGGACCAATTAATTTATATTCTATTTCTATATCATGTATATAGGATCAATCTAAAAAGGAAAGTCATTAAAAAAGAGGCTTAGCATCAGTATGTTGTTACATTTTCACTGCAGTGTTAATAGCCCCTGTTTGATGACTACCAGACCCAGAGATATCTCAAATATCATAAAAAAAATTCTAGTGTACTTTCATGATTTTACTGCGGTAAGGAGAAATTTTGACTATTAGATGTAAAATTTCTAAGTTTACCCTTCTGTTGCACCTAAGATGGTTTTGTGTGTCTTCCCTTTTTAAGGTATTTAGTTTTTTTATCTCTCTACATTTTGTAAATCGTTTATATCGATTTATTCTGAGTGTAAGCATTTGTATTCTAAAGCATGTGTACCTGTAAGTATTCCATCACTTCTTCATACTGCCCCTGTTCTTCTTCTGCTGCTAGATCGTATGGAGTCTTACCCTGAAATACAGACAAATATGTATATTACTTTCATCTGTTAACAACAAAGAAGACTTCTGTAACAAGTATCTTACAAATAGTAGGACCAGTAGCAGCTGAGTGGTGTTTTACTTTATATTGACAATATTCAGACAGTGTTCATCAGTACTTTGTATGATTCGGCAAAAATGTGTTCTGAAATGCAAATCAATGGAAAGCTGGCACTGTCAACAGATGCTCCCAATACTGCACAATTATTGACAGAAAATAAAATTAACTGTGAAATTGCCTAATTTCTGTTGAATTGTGACATGGTTAAAATAACCACAGGCAGGAAAGCTGTAAACACATTACATTTCCAGAAGACAACAAATCAATTGCACATTCTATGGTGCTTCATTTGAAAAAAATATAAAGGAGATCAATTTACAACATAGTTATGACTTGTTTCCGATGGAACAAACATTCCGAACAAACTTTCCTCTGAATTCAGCCCAATATCTTCGTAACCCTAAAAGAATATATTTAAAGGTGGTTATACATAAATTTGCAAGGGCGAAGCTGAATTTAAGTTATAATTTTGATTTGATTTTTGGTGTTTTAACGCCACTTTTAAGCACCGCTTTTGGGCTATTTCGTGCCGGCCAGTTTTTATTGGTGGAGGAAGCCGGAGTGCCCGGAGAAAACTACCGACCGAAATTTAAGTTATAAGATATTGGTATTTTTTAATATTCAATTAGAAATAGCATGGTCATTGTGAATTCAAAAGTCAGCTGATTGTGTTGTCGGACATTAACATCAACCTACACTTATTTTCTGTATAATTAACAATTCATATACAAACTAATTTAAAGTCTTTTATGCAATCAAAAGGGAGGTGATTCAAATGTGTGTGGGTAGTATTAGAGACAAAATTGATTTCTACTGTATTATGAATGCGGGGTTTTGTCACCTTTTTAGTACTGCAAAAAATCATTGCTGTTTTAAATTCATTTCTAAAATATGACAAATTATAAATTTGTCAAAATATAATTTGTCAAAATTTTCTTGACTCTAAGATGTATAAAAAAGATTGATAAAAAATGTACAAAACTCTTTAAAAATATTAGACTTAGAACTCTGGAGATAATGACAAAAAAGAATAATTTATTAATTGTTATACAAGACATCTAGCATGTCTAGAAAGGAAGAATTAATTTTGCCTTCAGTTTCATGAAAAATGACATTCCTTTTATGGTATGGAACCTTGTGGTATAATTTCATTGTGACCCATAGACTTATACTCAAACTATTGTCCAAAAACAAGAAAATCCAAGTTTGTTCTTCTGCCCCTTTTTGGCCCCTAATTCCTAAGCGGTTTGTCCATGACCCCCAAAAATCAATCCCCACATTCCTTTTGAGGTATAGAACCCTGTGGAAAAAGCGACAAATTTTCGGCCCCTTTATGGCCCTTAATTTCTAAACAACTAAAACAATAACCCCCCAAATCAATACCATCCGTCCTATTTTGGTATGGAACCTTGTGCTTTAATTTCGTAGAGATTCATATACTTTAACCTCAAGTTATTGTCATTTTTCAAAATGGATGAACTGCATACTAACATTGAAAAATATTTGTATAATTTCCAATATAAATTTCTACATAGGATTATTCCTACAAATACATTTTTATTTAAGATAAAAATCAGAGACACAATTTAAGTTATGTTTGTTTTTACATCCGGCGGTGTATTGTTGCCACAGACATTTCTACTCACGTGACTGTCGTCTTTGACTGTTAACAGAACGCAAAATAACATTCCTTATCGCTTGTTATATTATTATTATATATGTCAATTTCATGAAAATAATTTTTATTAACATAGATAAATGATATGAAAATGTTTTGTCGTGAAAAATATATATATAATATATCAATAACAAATCAAAAATACCGAAAATTTGAGTTAACGCATGTGAAAGAATATCTAAGAACGTTTCGCAGGAAAATATGAATGCCTAGTACTCAAATTCAATCTATTAGAACATTCGAATTATTACAGAAGAGTGTCCACCATGCACTTGCACTGCACTATTATTAGAATATTAGAATAGAATGATAAACAAATAGATGAAAATTATATAAACATGTAACTGTACATGTTATATACAAATATTAATATAATATATAACAACAACAAGTACATGGATGCCCCACTCGCACTTTCATTTTCTATGTTTATTCGACTGCACATTGGGGTCAAAACTCTAATTTGGAATTATCATATCATAGGGAACATGTGTACTAAGTTTCAAGTTGATTGGACTTCAACTTCATAAAAAACTACCTTAACCAAAAACTTTAACCTGAAGTGGGACAGACAGACGGTAGAACGAACGTACGGACAAAAGGAAGCAGAGACAGAACCAGATGCTCCGCAGGGTGCAGCTTAATACGACCGCAGAGGTTGAACCCTGAACGGTTGGGGCAAGTATGGACACAACATTCAAGCTGGATTAAGCTCTAAATTTGGATTGTGATTAAATAGTTGACACAGCATAGGTTTCTCACACAGAATGAATGTGGTCTAATGAACTTAAAATATATCCTGTTGAATATTAATCCTCTCAAAAAAATGTTTGAAGAAATTTTCTTTTTATTTATGAAATCTGAAATGAGAAAAATTTAACCCCCCCCCCCCCCCAAATTTTTTTTTTCACATCCCCCTTTCCCTTTTTCCAAAACTGATCTCAATTCAAATTTCTAATGGCCCCTAACAATAACTACTCATTTAAATACATAAATTTAAAAAAAGTGCTTGTTATCACTGAATGGTAAAGATTGTTTTAATTTATCAGTTGGTAGTAAAAGTGAATATACATTGTATATTGTATAAAACAATGATTTAAGTTGATTCAACTACTATTCTGGACAAAGAAAGATAACTCAAATTTTCAAAGAATATTGAAAATTTCTTGCTATTGCATAATATTGTGCAATTGGATATTTCTTGCCATTGGGCAATACTGTGCAATTGAAAATACTTGTCATTGCACAATATTGTGCAATTGAAGATTTCTTGCTATTGCACAATAGGTCCGAGTACACAGTTATTTCGTAGTGCATTTCTTTTAGACAATAAATGAAAATAAAAAAAATCCCAACTGCGCTTTCTCAATAATATTTTTACAGTGTATTGTACTACTTTTGGGACAAATTATATCAAAATTATAGAAAACTTCATCAGCTCTAACTCAAAATATGGACAATTTTATGTTAAGGGGGTCTTGAAATCTTTTGACAGCTTCCGAAGTGCTAATTTTTTACCTTTTTCAGCTGGACCTAATCACTACTTTACATTAATATTTATGACCCAAATTTTTTTACAGTGCCATTTCACCCCCTACTTGCTATATGAGGAATAAAACATGGAGAAATAAATTTGTAAGGGGTATAACAAAAATTGGCAAGTAACACACTGTCCACACTATATCCGTGGACAACGAAAATCAAAGGACGATAACTGTTTACTCGGACCTAATAGGATAGAAAAAATTGACCAATCTTAATAAAACTTGGTATGACTAAAGCCTAATATATTATAAGACTGCTTACAAAGTTTCATAGCAACAGGATATATATTATAGACAATATGATTAATTCTATATTCAACTTTGCGTGTTAAATTTAGACGTTAAAATTGAGAAATTTCAACTATCAACATTTGGGGCTTTTAAAATTAAAATGTTGCAAAAAAATACTTTTAAAATGCCTTACTATATAATATATCATGTATTTAAAGCAATAGAGTACTCATTTGATATATCAGACTTAGCACAATTATTCAAAAGTTAAATTCATATGAGCCTGTGCCTAAAAATGGAGGTTTTCCAATGAAGGGGGGGGGGGGCCTTACATGAAGATGTAATATTTTCCAGCAATTTTAAATTTGTGAAGCTTTTTGATTTTAAATAATCCTTACATATGTATTTAATGTACTTTAAATGGAAAGAAAACTTACAAATAACATATCATATTAGTTTAAAAGGGTCTTAGGCCAAGTAAGACTGAAAATAATTTAGGGTCAATTTAGGCCGTAGCACATATTTACATTTAAAAATGCATATTGAGGCTATAGGAAATAAAAATTTGTGTCTTTTTTATCATTTCTATACTCAGGTGACACGATACAATAAATCTGAGCACAAAAAGGCTCTTACATTCAACTTTTTTAGCAGACAGTATGGTCTGATACAAAGGTTTTTCACTTTTTAGTGAAAAACTTGCATGCAATTTTAGTCTCAACAGGCTTATATTTGAACCACATGCTATCCTACAGAAGTAAAGAAAGATATTATGTGAAATGACACAGGTACAAAAGACATTGTTAAGTGCTTTTTATACAAATTTAGTGAGGTCTTTATTATGGACTTCAACTTTTATGTGCCATGCTCCTCACATTTAACTTGATCCAAACAGGGCGTTAGACGAGGGTCATTTATACAACACATTTTGCTCATATTGTCTGAGATAATCTTCTTTACTGTAGATTGAGAGTTCACAAATGAGTAATACAACTGGATTAAAGCATAGAAACACAAAAATTGTCACATGAAAACATGTCAGACAGAAAGTCAGAATGCCACTTATGCATCAAAATTGAAAAAGCTATGAAATGCTTATTTTGACCATATAATGCCAAAACTGGTCATTTTTGCAGAAATTCTATCAAATAAAAGTTTAATTCCTTTAGTTTTGTGCTATTTGACAAATTGGCACCATCAAATCATTCAGGGAAGTTGCAAAAGTACAGATTCTATATTTCCTGATTTCACCTCTTAGGTGCATTTCTTTTAGACAATAAATGAAAATAAAAAAAATCCCACCTGCGCTTTCTCAATAATATTTTTACAGTGTATTGAACTACTTTTGGGACAAATTATATCAAAATTATAGAAAACTTCATCAGCTCTAACTCAAAATATGGACAATTTTATGTTATTAAGGGGATCTTGAAATCTTTTGACAGCTTCCGAAGTGCTAATTTTTTACCTTTTTCAGCTGGACCTAATCACTACTTTACATTAATATTTATGACCCAATTTTTTTACAGTGCCATTTCACCCCCATACTTGCTATATGAGGAATAAAACATGGAGAAATAAATTTGGAAGGGGTATAACAAAAATTGGCAAGTAACACACTGTCCACACTAAGGAATATATTCGTGGACAACAAAAATCAAAGGACGATAACTGTGTACTCGGACCAATACTGTGCAATTGAAAACTTCTTGCTATTGCACAATACCGTGCAATTGAAGATTTCTTGCTATTGCGCAATAGGTCCGAGTACACAGTTATTTCGTAGTGCATTTCTTTTAGACAATAAATGAAAATAAAAACAAGAGGCTCTCAAGAGCCTCAATCGCTCACCTGGTAAACAATGCCTTTCGGCCATGCTTTTTGACGAAATAGAAAATAAAACACAAACTTTATTTTATACACCCTACTGATCATTCAAATGAAGTTTGGTTGAATTTGGTTGAGTAGTTTTAGAGGAGAAGATTGTTTAAAGTTAGCAAATATGATGAACAAATTGTGAAAAATTGTCATTAAAGGACATTTACCCCTTAAGGGGTCAATTGACAATTTTGGTCATATTTAACTTATTTGTAGATCTTACTTTGCTGATCATTTTTGCTGTTTACAGTTTATCTTTATCTATAATGATATTCAAGATAATGACCAAAAACTGCAAAATTTCCTTAAAATTACCAATTAAGTGGCAGCAACCCAACAATGGTTTGTTTGATTCGTCTGAAAATTTCAGGGCTGATAGATCTTGACCTAATGAACATTTTTACCCCATGTCAGATTGCTCTAAATGCTTTCGTTTTTGAGATATAAGCCAAAAACTGCATTTGACCCCTATGTTCTATTTAAAGTAAGGGCGGCCATGTTTTTTTGACGGATCAAAAATCGAAGCACACACTTTGTGCAGGATAATCTAAGGAACTATCATGCTAAGTTTCATCCAAATCCATTCAGTAGTTTCAGAGGAGAAGATTTTTTAAAGTTAGCAAATATGATGAACAAATTGTGAAAAATTGTCATTAAAGGACATTTACCCCTTAAGGGGTCAATTGACAATTTTGGTCATATTAACCTATTTGTAGATCTTACTTTGCTGATCATTTTTGCTGTTTACAGTTTATCTTCATCTATAATAATATTCAAGATAATGACCAAAAACTGCAAAATTTCCTTAAAATTACCAATTAAGTGGCAGCAACCCAACAATGGTTTGTTTGATTCATCTGAAAATTTCTGGGCTGATAGATCTTGACCTAATGAACATTTTTACCCAATGTCAGATTTGCTCTAAATGCTTCCGTTTTTGAGATATAAGCCAAAAACTGCATTTGACCCCTATGTTCTATTTTAAGTAACGGCGGCCATGTTTTTTGACGGATCAAAAATCGAAGCACACACTTTGTGCAGGATAATCTAAGGAACAATCATTTTAAGTTTCATTCAAATCCATTCAGTAGTTTCAGAGGAGAAGATGTTTGAAAAATTGTTAACGACGACAGACGACGACGGACGCCAAGTGATGAGAAAAGCTCATATATACATACATATGAGCAGAAATATGGACAACTTTATGTTAAGGGGGTCTTGAAATCTTTTGACAGCTTCTGAAGTGCTAATTTTTTACCTTTTTCAGCTGGACCTAATCACTACTTTACATTAATAAAATTTATAACCCAATTTTTTTTTACAGTGCTATTTCACCCCCCCCCCCCCCCTTTACTTGCTATATGAGGAATAAAACATGGAGAAATAAATTTGGAAGGGGTATAACAAAAATTGGCAAGTAACACACTGTCCACACTAAGGAATATATTTGTGGACAACAAAAATCAAAGGACGATAACTGTGTACTCGGACCAATACTGTGCAATTGAAAACTTCTTGCTATTGCACAATACCGTGCAATTGAAGATTTCTTGCTATTGCGCAATAGGTCCGAGTACACAGTTATTTCGTAGTGCATTTCTTTTAGACAATAAATGAAAATAAAAAAAATCCCAACTGCGCTTTCTCAATAATATTTTTACAGTGTATTGTACTACTTTTGGGACAAATTATAACAAAATAATAGAAAACTTCATCAGCTCTAACTCAAAATATGGACAATTTTATGTTAAGGGGGTCTTGAAATCTTTTGACAGCTTCCGAAGTGCTAATTTTTTACCTTTTTCAGCTGGACCTAATCACTACTTTACATTGTCATTAATATTTATGACCCAAATTTTCATTTCAAAATTTCAAAAGTGCCATTTCACCCCCATACTTGCTATATGAGGAATAAAACATGGAGAAATAAATTTGGAAGGGGTATAACAAAATTTGGCAAGTAACACACTGTCCACACTAAGGAATATATTCGTGGACAACGAAAATCAAAGGACGATAACTGTGTACTCTGACCAGTATAATACTGTGCAATTGAAAACTTCTTGCTATTGCACAATACCGTGCAATTGAAGATTTCTTGCTAATGCTGAATACTATGCAATTGAAAATTTCTTGCTATTACACAATACTTAATATGATAATTTTGGATCCTGATTTGGACCAACTTGAAAACTGGGCCCATAATCAAAAATCTAAGTACATGTTTAGATTCAGCATATCAAAGAAGCCCAAGAATTCAATTTTTTTTTTAAATCAAACTTAGTTTAATTTTGGGCTCTTTGGACTTTAATGTAGACCAATTTGAAAACGGGACCAAAAATTAAGAATCTACATACACAGTTAGATTTGGCATATCAAAGAACACCAATTATTCAATTTTTGATGAAATCAAACAAAGTTTAATTTTGGATCCCCATTTGGGCCGACTTGAAAACTGGGCCAATAATCAACAAGAGTGCACACGCTGAAATGTCTCGCCTTCTATACTTATCATTGATATTATGTTGATAGTCCTAAGTATAAAGCTTTATTATAACTGTCTCATAAACTTAACATTAACCAAGATAACTAAACAAAGACCAATGAACCATGAAAATGAGGTCAAGGTCAGATGAACCATGCCAGGCAGACATGAACAGCTAACAATGCTTCTATACAACATATATAGTTGACCTATTACTTATAGTTTAAGAAAAATAGACCAAAACACAAAAAATAAACACTGTGCAATGAACCGTGAAAATGAGGTCATGGTCAAAAGAAACCTGCGCTACTGACATAAAGATCATAAAATATTTCCATACACCAAATATAGTTGACCTATGGCATATAGTATTAGATAAATAGACCAAAACTCAAAAACTTAACTTTGACCACTGAACCATGAAAATGAGGTCAAGGTCACATGACATCTGCCCACTAGACATGTACACCTTACAATCATTCCATACAACAAATATAGTAAACCTATTGCATATAGTATAAAAAAAACCAGACCAAAACACAAAAATTTAACTATAACCACTGCACCATGAAAATGAGGTCAAGGTCACATGACATCTGCCCGCTAGACATGTACACCTTACAATCATTCCATACAACAAATACAGTAGACCTATTGCATATAGTATGACAAAAACAGACCAAAACACAAAAATTTAAGTATAACCACTGAACCATAAAAATGAGGTCAAGGTCAGATGACACCTGCCAGTTGGACATGTACACCTTACAGTCCTTCCATACACCGAATATACAAGCCCTATTGCTTATAGTATCTGAGATACGGACTTGACCACCAAAACTTAACCTTGTTCACTGATCCATAAAATGAGGTCGAGGTCAAGTGAAAACTGTCTGACAGACATGAGGACCTTGCAAGGTACGCACATATCAAATATAGTTATCCTATTACTTATAATAAGAGAGAATTCAACATTACAAAAAATCTGAACTTTTTTTTCAAGTGGTCACTGAACCATGAAAATGAGGTCAAGGACATTGGACATGTGACTGACGGAAACTTCGTAACATGAGGCATCTATATACAAAGTATGAAGCATCCAGGTCTTCCACCTTCTAAAATATAAAGCTTTTAAGAAGTTAGCTAACACCGCCGCCGTAGCCGCCGCCGCCGGATCACTATCCCTATGTCGAGCTTTCTGCAACAAAAGTTGCAGGCTCGACAAAAATCTAAGTACATTTTTAGATTCAGCATATCAAAGAACCCCAAGGAATCATTTTTTGTCAAAATCAAACTAAGTTTAATTTTGGACCCTTTGGACCTTAATGTAGACCAATTTGAAAACGGGACCAAAAATTATAAATCTACAAACACAGTTAGACTCGGCATATCAAAGAACCCCAATTATTTAATTTTTGATGAAATCAAACAAAGTTTAATTTTGGACCCTTTGGGCCACTTATTCCTAAACTGTTAAAACCAAAACTCCCAAAATCCATCCCAACCTTCCTTTTATGGTCATAAACCTTGTGTTTAAATTTCATAGATTTCTATTTACTCATACTAAAGTTATGGTGCGAAAACCAAGAAAAATGCTTATTTGGGCCCCTTTTTGGCCCCTAATTCCTAAACTGTTTGGACCTCAACTCCCAAAATCAATCCCAACCTTCCTTTTGTGGTCATAAACCTTGTGTTTAAATTTCATTGATTTCTATTTACTTATACTAAAGTTATTGTGCGGAAACCAAGAATAATAAAATTGAGAATAGAAATGGGTAATGTGCCAAAGAGACAACAAACCGTCCATAGAAAAAAACAACAGCAGAAGGTCACCAACAGGTCTTCAATGTAGCGAGAAATTCCCGCACCCGGAGGCGTCCTTCAGCTGGCCCCTAAACAAATATATACGAGTTCAGTGATAATGAACGCCATACTAATTTCCAAATTGTACACAAGAAACTAAAATTAAAATAATACAAGACTAACAAAGGCCAGAGGCTCCTGACTTGGGACAGGCGCAAAAATGCGGCGGGGTTAAACAATTTTGTGAGATCTCAACCCTCCCCCTATACCTCTAACCAATGTAGAAAAGTAAACGCATAACAATACGCACATTAAAATTCAGTCCAAGAGAAGTCCGAGTCTGATGTCATAAGATGTAACCAAAGAAAATAAACAAAATGACAATAATACATAAATAACAACAGACTACTAGCAGTTAACTGACATGCCAGCTCCAGACTTCAATTAAACCGACTGAAAGATTATGATTTCATCATATGAACATCAGGCACAATCCTTCCCGTTAGGGGTTTAGTATCATACCATCATAACATATATGAGAAGAACATAACCCGTGTCATGCCAACAACTGGTTTTTGAATAAATGTGTTTAGTTCTGATACAAAGACCCTATAAGTGAATCAATATTAACGCCAAAATATGCAATCTTTAATGACCTGACAACAGTATCGTAACTATATCCCTTCTTAATAAGTTTATTCAAAGGTTTTTGAGGTGAATACTGACACCTTTGTGCTTTAAAAAGAATATTTCCTGTATTTACATTTAATATTCGCACAAATGAAAGACTTTATTTTTTGCGCAAAAGCAAAGATATTGATAAAAAAAAAAAATTGCATAATACAAACCATTTATGGTTCTCTGTTAGACATATGAGCAGACACTAAGTAGCAAAAAGTGCCACTTAATATAGATCATTGTAGATCTGAGAGTATGATTCCATGTTGAATAAAATATAAGTTATAGTTATTGACCAAGCAAGTCGGTATATGTCATTTATTCTGCACAGCACGAGATGACCCAATAACCCGAACGACGTAGGAGTTCGGGTTATTGGGTCATCTCGTGCTGTGCCGATTAAATTACATATACCTATTTGATTGGCCAATAACTGTTTTAACACATGACGCAATCAATTTACGTGAATGTTTTAGAAATGTGGACGTTATTCTCCAATCCACGGGTCCTAGGAAAGTTTCTTGTAGGGTAAAGAAAGGGGGAAATACGACTTTGGTAAGTTTTAAATTAATCTTTTTTTTATATTTAGACTCATTCTAAAATAGCGATTTAATGGTATATGTTTTTAAATCGTTTCCGTTAATTTATTCCCAATTATTATTTTTGATAAATTGTGTACTTTCAAATCGGTGTATGAAAAAAAAACATAACTGCAAGGGTTGTTGAGTTTAAAATAAGATTAATTGCTTTTGAATTTCTTTCCCTCAATGATATGCTTAAAAGAACCGAGGAAGATGTTGTAATACCTAAATTTAAAAGGTTAAATAAACAGAAAATATGTTTCTCTTTCAAAACCTTTTACTCCCCGCAACCCCCCCCCCCCCCCCCCCCCCCCCCCCCCCCCCATTTCTTTTAATCTACTGTATTACTTTTTAAGATACGTCCATCTAAATGAAGTCTGATTGATCTCCAGCTAATCACCCAGTTTTAAAACAAACTTTAATATGGTCCTCATTAAATCCGATCCAAATATAGTCTCTTTATAGGAATAATTATTCAAAAAGTCGTTCAGATGGCGTATTCGGGGGTGGGGGCGAACGGGCCGTTTACCCATGGATTGGACAAAGTACGGTGTTTTAGCTTAAAATCGTCAATATTGTCTTTAGTCTCGCTACACTCGGTGATATTTATGCCCCACCTACGATAGTAGAGGGGCATTATGTTTTCTGGTCTGTGCCTCCGTTCTTCCGTCCGTCCGTTCGTCCGTCCGTCTGTGCGTCCGTTCGTCCGTCCGCTTCAGGTTAAAGTTTTTGGACAAGGTAGTTTTTGAAGAAGTTGAAGTCCAATCAACTTGAAACTTATTACACATGTTCCCCATGATATTATCTTTCTAATTTTACTGCCAAATTATAGTTTTGACCCCAATTTCATGGTCCACTGAACATAGAAAATGATAGTGCGAAGTTCAGGTTAAAGTTTTTGGTCAAGGTAGTTTTTGATGAAGTTAAAGTTACATCAACTTGAAACTTAGTACACATGTTCCCTATGATATGATCTTTCTAATTTTAATTCCAAATTAAAGTTTTGACCCCAATTTCACGGTCCACTGAACTAGAAAATGATAGTGCGAGTGGGGCATTTGTGTACTATGGACACATTCTTGTTTTTTTTAATTTGATAGAATAACGCCCCTTTCAAAATCCGGGAACCGCCCCTAAAGGTAAAAATAGATTTGAACTGTGCGGTATATCTGAGGTAGTTAATGCACACCTTTGCTGTGCATTATCTAGATTATAGCACAGTAAGAACAAAGAGATTTTACTCTTGCCATGTGTTAACAAAGGTTATTTTCATGCAATGTGTTTTGCCATTTTTATTTCACATGCAGCTGTGAAAAAGGTTCATTATTCACCGTGTTTTGTGAAATCGTAAAAAAAAAATAGATGTGCAAGAATTTATTAATTGTTCGTTCATCTTGAAATGAAAATTTATTTTTGGTTTTACCATGCAGATACCCCCCTTTACGTCCCTCTATAACTTGCATGATGTGAATGGGTTTATCTATTGGCTTTAATATTATTATTACATTTATAAAATTAATAATTGTCGTGATTTTCTAGGGAAATAAAAACACATAATTTCACACCT
This sequence comes from Mytilus galloprovincialis, assembly GCA_037788925.1. Classification (NCBI taxonomy): domain Eukaryota; kingdom Metazoa; phylum Mollusca; class Bivalvia; order Mytilida; family Mytilidae; genus Mytilus; species Mytilus galloprovincialis. The sequence continues at coordinate 76,101,366 of CM075339.1, read as the reverse complement.
CTGACGTCATCCAATGAAAAACTTTGTCAGTGATGTTACATCGAAACAAAATTAGAACACACAGAAAAGATAAACTTATGTTTTAATTGTTATTTCAATTTTAAAGCCCAAAGTCAATTTAATAATAAGAGTTACCAACTAGATAATAAAAGAGAATCCACTTGTGACTTAACACTAATAATTAATCCAAGCACTTTACACATTCATCATGTACTAATGAACCAATGTGGTGCTCAGTCACTTCTTGTATATTTTTATTTTATATTTAGAATTTTTTTATTTAATTATTCTATAAATTGTATAAGATATGCCAGTATAGCTGAATTAAATGTGATCAAAGACAAGTAAGAGATCAGTATGTCAGTTTACTATTCTAGTCAAATTGTTAAAAACATAAAAGTCACTGTAAACCTACTTATTTTTGAGGATACTATATTTTTTTGATTAGTCAATTCTTACTGACTTCATCAAGTTCATGTAAATTTTGTTTTTTGCAATTTTCTTCTCCTGATGTACAGCTGTATTAATATAAGTTTAACATATATATTAAGATGATTTATGTCTGTGTAATTTTGCTACTCTTTGAAAGTAGCCAAAAATTCAATGTTATTAAACAGTGACTGGCAGGACAAAATAAAAAATACAATTATAGACAAAAAAAAAAAAAAAAAAAAAAAGAATATTTCCATAAAACATTGGATGTAAAATACCTGAACTTATAAGAAGTCTTATTTGGGCCCTTTTTTGCCCCTAATTCCTAAACTTGGAACCAAAACTCCCAAAATCAATCCCAATCTTCCTTTTGTGGTCATAAACCTCACCTTATGTCAAAATTTCATAGGTTTTTATTTACTTAAACTAATGTTATAGTGCGAAAACCAAGAAAATGCTTATTTGGGCCCTTTTTGGCCCCTAATTCCTAAAATGTTGGGACCAAAACTCCCAAAACCAATCCCAACCTTCCTTTTGTGGTCATAAACCTTGTTGCTAAAATTTCATAGATTTCTATTCACTTTTACTAAAGTTAGAGTGCGAAAACTAAAAGTATTCGGACAACGCAGACGACGACGCCAACGTGATACCAATATACGACCAAAAAATTTTCAATTTTTGCGGTTGTATAAAAATTGACTATGAAGGGCAATTACTCCTTAACGGGTCAATTGACCATTTTGGTCACGGTTGACTTATTTGTAGATCATACTTTGCTGAACAATTTTGCAGTTTACAGTTAATCTCTATATATTATAATATTCAAGACAATAACCAAAAACTGCAAAATTTCCTTAAAATTACCAATTCAGGGGTAGCAACCCATCAACAGGTTGTCTGATTTGTCTGAAAATTTCAGGACAGATAAATTTGTTAATGCTTTTGTTTCAGAGATATAAGCCAAAAACTGCATTTTACCCCAATGTTCTATTTTTAGCCATGGCGTCCATCTTGGTAGATGGGCGGGGTCATTGTATACATTTTTATAAAAAGATACCCTAAGGATGATTTAGGCCAAGTTTTGTTCAATTTGGCCCTATAGTTTCAGAGAAGATTTTTGTAAAAGATTAAAAAAATTTATGAAAAATTGTGAAAAATTTACTTTAAAGAGCAATAACTCTTTATGGGGTCAATTGACAATTTTGGTCATGTTGACTGAATTGTAAATCTTACTTTGCTCTACAATTTTGCTGTTTACAGTTTATCTATTATATTATTCAAGGTAACCAAAAACTGCAAAATTTCCTTAAAATTACCAATTCAGGGGCAGCAACCCAACAACGGGTTGGCTGATGGGTCTGAAAATTTCTGAACATAACCATCGTCATCTGAGAAACAGATATTCTATAACAGTCAACAACTTATGAGGGTCACTGATCTTACAATTTTCCAAGGCTTGATTTCAACTTCACCTTTTGAAACTCTTGCTGTAATAGCTTCCTTGTAAGCAGCAACCCAGAAATCATGATAGGAAATGCAAGCTCTGTAATATCATATCAACTGGGAGATATGGTCTTCAAATGCAGGTGCTACTGGAATGTTGCTTCGTAGATAAAAGCACAGAGTTTCAATGTCCCTGATATTGCACTTATCTAATATTTCCAAGGGGCATAACTCTTTTCAAAAAAGTTGATCGTTCACCATTTTAGAACTTATTCGAGATATTACTGATATCAACCTATAGTATAATTTTTATAAAAATCTGGCAAGAATTGTACCCATGAGAGCGCTAAAAAGGTCATTTTCCATAAATGTATTATTTCCAAGGGACATAGCTCTTTAAAAAAAATCGATCATCCACTATTTTAGAACTTGTCCAAGATATTACTGATGTTAACCTATAGTATAAGTTTTATAAAAATCTAGCAAGAATTGTACCTGTGAGAGAGCCAACGAGGCCATTTTCAATAAATTTAATATTTCTAAGTGGCATAACTCTTTTACAAAAAGTCGATCAGGGGTTCAAATTAACGGTGGTCCAAGGTCCTTGACCTTCCACTGTTGCAATCTGACCTTCGTTTTGGTTACTAGCTACGCCCAACAGAACATCGATTTAAAAGAAAATAAAAATTAAATTTGCCGACCTTTTTAATCCATTGTCCCATCTGTATACACCATCCACACCCTCCTATATCTGTATACCCCATCCACACCCTCCTATATCTGTATACTACATCCACACCCTCCTATATCTGAATACCCCACCTTCACCCTCCTATATCTGTATACCCCAACCACACTCTCCTATATCTGTATACCCCATCCACACCCTACTATATATGTATACCCCATCCACACCCTACTATATATGTGTACCCCATCCACACCCTCCTATATCTGTATACCCCATCCACACCCTACTATATCTGTATATCCCATCCACACCCTCCTATATCTGTATACCCCATCCACACCCTACTATATATGTGTACCCCATCCACACCCTCCTATATTTGTATACATTATTTCTACCCTCCTATATTCGTATATTGTTATCTTACAGCATTTCATACTTTTTAGTGTTATCACTGATATTGTTTAAATTTAGTATATAAATATACTAAATAAATAAATGATTTGGAAAATACGTTAAAGGTATAAAAAGTCATGAGAATTCCGAATGCAATTAGGTTATATCCGGGCACTCTGGTTCTAAACCTTGGTTCCATCTGGGTTTTCTGGTTCTGAACCTTGGTTCTTTGGTTCGGAACCATGGTAACTGGTTCAACATCCGGGTTGTTTGGTTTATAAGGCAACCTAACTTCTTCTGGTTCCATCTGGGTTCTATTCTAGATCATTCTCATGTTCCTGTTGAACATAACAGAAGATAACCGCAAGTCTCCGAATAAAAAGGTAAAGTAGGTCAAAGACGCTTAAATTGTTTTATAACATTAAACATTTTAGCATCGACGGTAATGGAAGCCTGTAAGGTATTTATCTTCTCATTTTAATAATTTTGATAAGGAAACTAGATAAAAATAAAGCATCGTATAGATTTTAAAAATAAACCGAAGTATACAGTACATCGAACATCCTCTTATTTAATTCCCCATCTTTTATATTTTTTAATAAAATTATGTGTACATGTGTTAATGGCTGTGCTAGTGGGATGTGTATCACCAGCACAATAGTCAGAACTTCTGTGTAGGCACCATAATTTAGGGGCATAAAGTGTTCCCCTAGTCCGTCCGTCCTGTTTCGCTCTCCTAACTTCAGTTTGCCTCAAACAAATACTTCAAAACTTATACACTATATATAAAAGAAGCTGGTGCATGAGTGCCAATGAAAACTCTCCACAAGAGACTAATTGACACAGAAATTAACAACTATACAATGTAGCCTAGGTCACCACACGGTCTTCAACAATGAACAAGGTTCATACCGCAAAGTCAGCTATTAAAGACACCGACATGACAATGTAAAACAATTCAAACGAGAAAACAAACGGTCTAATTTATGTACAAAAAATAAACGAAAAACAAGATAGGCACGTACATATGAAATAAGGCGGGGTTAAACATGTTAGCAGGATCCCAACCCTCCACCTAATGTGGCATGAGTGCCAATGAGAACTCTCTACAAGAGACCAGATGACACAAACACTAACAACTATAGGTCATATACAGCTTTCAACAATGAGCAAAGTTAATACCGCATATAGTCAGCAATAAAAAGCACAGAAATGACATTGTAAAACAGTATTCAAACGAGAAAATAAACGAACAAATTTATGTACAAAAAATTAACGAAAAACAAATATGTAACACACAAAAAACGACAACCATTGAATTACAGGCTCCTGACCTACCACAGGCACATACATACCGAATAAGGCGGGGTTGAACATGTAAGCGGGATCCCCACCTCAACACAAAATCAAATTTGAATTTTTTAAGGTGATATGAACCTGACAAAATAATAATTAAAGTAAGATAAAAAGGGTGTGTACTCAAAGGGACAACATCCATTGTCAGAAAAATAAAATAAAATTGGCATGTACATGACACCGTTTCCATGGCAACGACCTCTGAATATACCATATTTGTGTATATTCTCAGAAGAAGGATATATTAAGGGTAAAAATCAACAAAAAAGAGTAAATGCATTTGTTGGAAATTGATTTATTGGTAGTATTCACATGTCAATGGCATCAGCATTCGGTAAATAACAAAAAAATATGAGATTACACAAACTTGTTTAAATAAGATATTCCAGAATTTCCAAATTTACTAAATTTTCACTGATTTCATAACAACCATGGCCTATATAAATGACATAAAATATAACTTGCAATAATTAATCTTCTTTTTTTTGTTATCATCTTAAAGCCTTTACAATAAGCTAAATTATTACAGAAAAAAAAGTATGGGTACATGATTTGGAAAAAAAGTTACAATAACAGGGAAAATATAACTTTACCATCTCAAATTATGGTGAGCTTGTCCACCTAATAATGGTGCAATAGACAGTACATAATAAAAGTATAAAATGATTTTACCATTAAGATGTTGTTACTTTGCCCTAAAGACAAATTTTGTAAACCTCAAATTTCAACTCAAGCCAAAAGATGGCGGGAATTTTTTGACTGGTTATAATAGGGGAAATTTGGAGGGAAAATTTTCCCGCACTTTTCACTTTTTAAATTTCAGAAAGTTTATGTCCAAATTTTTTGGAATAAAATAATCTCCTTCTGTCTTTGTCCAAAAGAAATAATTTTAAATCTGAATATTCCACGTTTCCTTATGTTTGTATTACAAAAAAAATTCTGCTGTACTTGATGTATGATTTTTTTAATTTTTTTTTGCTATTCTCTAAAACAGAAAAAAAAAGTATATGTTAGGTAAGAAGATCCAGGACCTTCCTACCATTGGCATGTTTGATGAGCAAAAATGTTGTAATTGGTTATAGACTTGTATGTCCTCTACCACAGGCATGTTGGATGAGCAAAAATGTTATTGGTTAGAGACTGGTATGTCCCCTACCACAGGCATGTGGGATGAGAAAACATTTTGTTATTGGTTAGAGACTGGTATGTCCCCTACCACAGGCATGTTGGATGAGCAAAAATGGTGTTATTGGTCAGAGACTGGTATATCCCCTACCATTGGCATGTTGGATGAGCAGAAATGTTGTTATTTGTTAGAGACTGGTATGTCCCCTACCAGAGGCATATTGGATGAGCAAAAATGTTGTAATTGGTTAGAGACTGTTATGTCCTCTACCACAGGCATGTTGGATGAGCAAAATTAGTGTTATTGGTTAGAGACTGGTATGTCCCCTACCACAGGCATGTTGGATGAGTAAAAATGGTGTTATTGGTAAGAGACTGGTATGTCCCCTACCATTGGCATGTTGGATGAGCAGAAATTGTGTTATTGGTTAGAGACTGGTATGTCCCCTACCAAAAACATGTTGAATGAGCAAAAATGTTGCTATTGGCTAGAGACTGGTATGTCCCCTAACATTGGCATGTTGGATGAGCAAAAATGTTGTTATTGGTTAGAGACTGGTATGTCCCCTTTCAAAAAAATGTTGAATGAGCAAAAATGTTGTTATTGGTTAGAGACTGCTATGTCCCCTACCATAGGCATGTTGGATGAGCAAAAATGTTGTTATTGGTTAGAGACTGGCATGTCCCCTTTCAAAAACATGTTGAATGAGCAAAAATGTTGTTATTGGTTAGAGACTGGTATGTCCCCTACCATAAATATGTTGAATGAGCAAAAATGTTGCTATTGGCTAGAGACTGGTATGTCCCCTAACATTGGCATGTTGGATGAGCAAAATGTTGTTATTGGTCAGAGACTGGTATGTCCCCTTTCAAAAACATGTTGGATGAGCAGAAATGTTGTTATTGGTTAGAGACTGGTATGTCCCCTACCATTGGCATGTTGGATGAGTAAAACTGTTGTTATTGGTTAGAGTCTGGTATGTTCCCTACCATTGGCATGTTGGATAAGCAAAAATGTTGTTATTGGTTAGAGACTGGTATGTCCCCTACCACAAGCATGTTGGACGAGCAAAAATGTTGTTATTGGTTAGAGCTGGTATGTCCCCTACCATTGGCATGTTAGATGAGCAAAAATGTTGTTATTGTTTAGAGACTGGTATGTCCCCCACCATTGGCATGTTAGATGAGCAAAATGTTGTTATTGGTTAGAGACTGGTATGTCCCCTACCATTAGCATGTTGGATGAGCAAAAATGTTGTTATTGGTTAGAGACTGGTATGTCCCCTACCACAGGCATGTTGGATGAGCAAAAATGTTGTTATTGGTTAGAGACTGGTATGTCCCCTACCATTGGCATGTTAGATGAGCAAAAATGTTGTTATTGTTTAGAGACTGGTATGTCCCCCACCATTGGCATGTTGGATGAGCAAAATGTTGTTATTGGTTAGAGACTGGTATGTCCCCTACCAAAAACATGTTGGATGAGCAAAAATGTTGTTATTGGTTAGAGACTGGTATGTCCCCTACCATTGGCATGTTGGATGAGCAAAAATGTTGTTATTGGTTAGAGACTGGTATGTCCCCTACCATTGGCATGTTGGATGAGCAAAAATGTTGTTATTGGTTAGAGACTGGTATGTCCCCTACCATTGGCATGTTGGATGAGCAAAAATGTTGCTATTGGTTAGAGACTGGTATGTCCCCTACCATTGGCATGTTGGATAAGCAAAAATGGTGTTATTGGTTAGAGACAGTTATGTCCCCCGCCATTGGCATGTTGGATGAGCAAAAATGTTGCTATTGGTTAGAGACTGGTATGTCCCCTACCACAGGCATGTTGGATGAGCAAAAATGTTGTTATTGGTTAGAGACTGGTATGTCCCCTACCATTGGCATGTTGGATGAGCAAAAATGTTGCTATTGGTTAGAGACTGGTATGTCCCCTACCATTGGCATGTTGGATAAGCAAAAATGATGTTATTGGTTAGAGACTGTTATGTCCCCGCCATTGGCATGTTGGATGAGCAAAAATGTTGCTATTGGTTAGAGACTGGTATGTCCCCTACCATAAACATGTTGAATGAGCAAAAATGTTGTTATTGGTTAGACTAGTATGTCCCCTACCAAAAACATGTTGAATGAGCAAAAATGTTGTTATTGGTAAGAGACTGGTATGTCCCCTACCAAACACATTTTGAATGAGCAAAAATGTTGTTATTGGTTAGAGACAGGTATGTTCCCTACCATTGGCATGTTGGATGAGCAAAAGTGTTGTTATTGGTTAGAGACTGGTATGTCCTCTACCATTAGCATGTTGGATGAGCAAAAATGTTGCTATTGGTTAGAGACTGGTATGTCCCCTACCACAGGCATGTTGGATGAGCAAAAATGTTGTTATTGGTTAGAGACTGGTATGTCCCCTACCATTGGCATGTTGGATGAGCAAAAATATTGCTATTGGTTAGAGACTGGTATGTCCCCTACCATTGGCATGTTGGATGAGCAAAAATGTTGCTATTGGTTAGAGACTGGTATGTCCCCTACCATTGGCATGTTGGATAAGCAAAAATGGTGTTATTGGTTAGAGACAGTTATGTCCCCCGCCATTGGCATGTTGGATGAGCAAAAATGTTGCTATTGGTTAGAGACTGGTATGTCCCCTACCACAGGCATGTTGGATGAGCAAAAATGTTGTTATTGGTTAGAGACTGGTATGTCCCCTACCATTGGCATGTTGGATGAGCAAAAATGTTGCTATTGGTTAGAGACTGGTATGTCCCCTACCATTGGCATGTTGGATAAGCAAAAATGATGTTATTGGTTAGAGACTGTTATGTCCCCGCCATTGGCATGTTGGATGAGCAAAAATATTGCTATTGGTTAGAGACTGGTATGTCCCCTACCACAGGCATGTTGGATGAGCAAAAATGTTGTTATTGGTTAGAGACTGGTATGTCCCCTACCATTGGCATGTTGGATGAGCACAAATGTTGCTATTGGTTAGAGACTGGTATGTCCCCTACCATTGGCATGTTGGATAAGCAAAAATGGTGTTATTGGTTAGAGACTGTTATGTCCCCCGCCATTGGCATGTTGGAAGAGCAAAAATGTGGCTATGGGTTAGAGACTGGTATGTCCCCTACCAAAAACATGTTGGATGAGCAAAAATGTTGTTATTGGTTAGAGACTGGTATGTCCCCTACCATTGGCATGTTAGATGAGCAAAAATGTTGTTATTGGTTAGAGACTGGTATGTCCCCTACCACAGGCATGTTGGATGAGTAAAACTGTTGTTATTGGTTAGAGACTGGTATGCCCCCTACAATTGGCATGTTGGATAAGCAAAATGGTGTTATTGGTTAGAGACTGGTATGTCCCCTACCACAGGCATGTTGGATGAGTAAAAATGGTGTAATTGGTTAGAGACTGGTATGTCCCGTACCACAGGCATGTTGGATGAGCAAAAATGTTGTTATTGGTTAGAGACTGGTATGTCCACTACCACAGGCATGTTGGATGAGCAAAAATGGTGTTATTAGTTAGAGACTGGTATGTCACCTACCATTGGAATGTTGGATGAAATAAATGTTGTTATTTGTTAGAGACTGGTATGTCCACTACCATTGGCATGTTGGATGAGAAAAAATGTTGTTATTGGTTAGAGACTGGTATGTCCCCTACCACAGGCATGTTGGATGAGCAAAAATGGTGTTATTGGTTAGAGACTGGTATGTCCCCTACCATTGGCATGTTGGATGAGCAAAAATTGTGTTATTGGTTAGAGACTGGTATGTCCCCTACCACTGGCATGTTGGATGAGCAAACATGTTGTTATTGGTTAGAGACTAGTATGTCCCCTACCACAGGCATGTTGGATGAGCAAAAATGATGTTATTCGTTAGAGACTGGTATGTCCCCTAACATTGGCATGTTGGATGAGCAAAATATTGTAATTGGTTAGAGACTTTTTATGTATAGCATAATCAGTGTACAGTACAATTTCTTTTTTTCATCTAAATGTTGATATATAGTAAAAAAAATCAACTACAAATAAAATCAAGCTAGTCTATTTTGTCAATAAAACTATATCTACATGTGTATTATAATGCATTCATCCAAGTCATTCAGATAGGTTGATATTGCCTGAATTATTTTTTTTGACTTTGTAACACGAGCTTTGGATGTATGTCCACATATTTCAGTAAATAGCTTCTCTATTCCTTGTTGTCTGTCTCTTTTATGTGCCAGTTTAAGATGGCTTAGACCTAATCCACTGCTTGCAATTTTCGTAGCCATACAGTTCGTTATAGATTTGCTATTTGTTAGAGGTCTCAGTGTTGTAAGCAAACCTTTTTTACAGTTTCTGTGTTGATACAACTGCATTACAGATTCATTAGTACCAGAGAATTTGGATTTCAATACAAAACTAAGAGATATTTTTTCAAATAAGCGACGTAGAGCAACAACATCTTCCTTTGAATCATGAGCACTATACAGTTCACCAAATAAAGTGTTGTTAATTTTTGGCTGTGAATATGATGGTTGATTTGGAATACACTCTTTGAAAAGAGGAAGTGTGTCAATGAATCCTTTTACTGATGTCATAAAGTTATTAAGTAGACCATTTTTTTCAAGTGCAGTAATTAATATTGGAACATCAAAAAATTTGGAGTTATGCCCAACAAGTACAGTGTTATTAATAAAGGCAACAGTAGTATACCGCTGTTCAAAACTCATAAATCCATGGACAAAAAACAAAATCGGGGTAACACACTAAAACATCTTTTAGAAAGAGAATAAAAGCTTTTAAGGCATTAGAAATTCCAATACTCTGAACTTCTTTCTCATCATGGTACATTTTCCCCTTTTGAAACTTCAGACCAGTCACTTCAGAGGCTTGGGGTAATATTGGTCTAGCTGGTTTTATGTATCTGTTGAATTTTGTGTTTTGGCTGTTGACAGCAGACAACTGTATTATGTGAGAATCTCTGCCTGAAATAAAAACAATATAATCTAGAGGTTCAAAGTTACCTGTCAGAAAAATTAGTATTAGTTACCACCTTGTTCAAAATATTGTCATAAGTTAATTCAGAAGCATCAAATGTCAGTAACAGCAACCCAATTTAGCTGACCTTCTATCCCTGATGCATCTTTATGCAAGGTTGCTTGATCCTACCACATATAGTCTAGATGCTGATATATGAACTTGAACATTGAATAAAGCAAAAATGTGATGAAGTGTAAAATGTATGTCACAGTGATCTATGTTGATCAGTTACCCACCTCTGTTCTTTCACGCTCCTTCCACATTTTTTACAATAACTTCTGTTTTGAAAAGTTGGGATGACATTAACTGTATTAGTAGAATACTTCTAATTTTCTAAAATTCAAACAATTGTAATCAAATTTAGCTGATGCAAAAAAAAACACCCAAAAACAATTTTTTGGTAGATCTCAAATATATATGACATTGGTTTTACACTAGTTAGTCATTTTTGGGTCCTTCATAGCTTGCTGTCCAGTATGACTCAAGGCTCAATGTTGAAGACTTGGGTGGAGAGTTGTCTCATTGGCATTCATACCACATCTACTTATATCTATATAATAACATCACATGTATGTTTCATTATAACACATTATTTTGATTGGTTAACAATAATCACGCATCATTCTAAAAGTAACCTTTATTTCAAAATGACATTAACTTTCTGATGACACTGGCTTTCACAATAAAGTGCACAGGTGAATAAAAGAAAAAAACTGGAAAGAAATCTACTTTTCATGATCCTTACAAAATAGTATGTTATTATTAATGAATGCTTTTTTTAGTAATTTTATAGGGTTGTAAAAGCGTTTACCGTGCACACATTTTTAGAATGAAGCAAATCTAAGCTTCTCCAAAAAGTACTTCAGTCAATACTTTTACACCCCAGTAAATCTACAAAAAGAGGTATTCAATTCTTAAATATTTAAAGCCTTTTGTCATAATAAGTAATCCTTACCAAGTCCTGTTGTTTCAACATCAAAGTATGTCATGCAACTGTCATTCAAGGTCTTTGGTTCCAAAGGAAGATATTCTAGAGTAATAACTGGTGCAGGAATAGACTGAATATCATCCGATATTGCTGCATCAAGAGAACATCCTGTTTGATAGGAGACACCTTCTCTGACTTCTGCAGATGCAAGCTTTTGGTGCCTAAATAAAATAAGATTTATTTCAATTATCAAGAAAATAGTTACCCAATCTTTTTTTTACCATTTGTGTCTTTATGCTTTAAATTTTCAATATTATTTGTCTTGAAAACTACCATTAAAGTTAAAAAAATATCAAATCTAATTTTAATAAAAGCTTTTTACTGATTTAATTGAAACAGCAAATATATATGCGGTTTCAGTATTAATCTATGAGTTACAAGAAGCTTTTGGAGGTTATTTGCTAAAAGTTGTACTTTTCTAGGGTTATTCCCTTTTAAAAATAAGGTTATTCCACAATGAAAAATATGGTTTTTCGTTGAACATTGCTATTTTTCTTGGGTTATACCCAGCTAACTTATAGGGTTATATTTTAAAATAAAATATGCATTAATTACATCTTAGCTTTCTTTTCCAGTCGTTTTCTTTTAAATGCTCTTGTAGTTGCCAATGCCCTCTGCTTTGATCGCTGATAATCTCTTAATCTGGTAAGGCGCTGAGTATGGTAACCTGGTGAAAGCCCCAACTTCTCATTAACCTGAAAAATGAAAAATAACAAATAAGACTTCATATTTATATTAACTTTTTTTTCTTACAAAAAACAAAATAATAAGTGCTTAGTAAACAGATCTACACTACAAGAGCAATTATCCTTTTGAATGCTGACCTACAAAAACAAGACAGAGGTGTTATGTCAACATTACGTGAAGTTTTCAATATAATTCTAATCTTTACAATTTATGCTTCTACATACAAAGATATATATCTTGGATGTTTATTTGAATTTGATGAGCCACAGTCAAAGTCCCGTAACTCTTAAAAAGTTGGTGTTGTCAAAAGGAGTGAAAATATGCAAATCTACTATGTCTACAGAAAATGGATGGACAAAAGGACACCACAAACACTATATACTGTCCCCATTTCAAGTAGGGGCTCTTATAAATATACTGTGGATTCATTTATTTTCTCGGATATCAATTTTTGTGGTTTTCTGAAAACTTGCAAATTCGTGAAAATTTGATTTCATGGTTTTTCCAATCTCTGTATACATAGCCTATTAAGAATATGTTATTCGTTGAACATTTAAATTTGTGGTTCACATGTACCCTTGAAACCCACGAAAATTAGTATCCCACGAATAATAATGAATCCACAGTAGTAAAACTTACATTAACTAGGTATCTGTGTTCTTCTGGGCAACACTTGCTGCAACTCTGTAATTCAAATTTCCAGAAGAACTGTAATGTACGTGCTTTAGCAGAAACCATTCTGTTGAAACTCTCATTAGCTTGAGTACTACCAACAGTTGACAATTGAATGCTGTTCTTAGCATATCCTTCAAAAACATTTTCCAGAGACTTTTGTAGACTTGAACCTGACCGTGGTTTTCCTTGAGGAAATGATTTAAAAACAGTCTTCGGATTACTTTACACCATCGACTAGAGCAGCATTGGTGATCGCCAAAAGGATGTTTCGAAAGTGCATTGAGATCTTTTGCTATTTGTTCTGGATTACCTTCACCTTGGGCTATTATATAGTTAAAACAACTTTGTAAATATTTGATTATTTTAACAGTTAAAACAGGATGATTTTTCTTGAGAGAGTAAAGACTGTTTCCAAGAATCTTCTATCAGAAATCTTTTCAATGCTATTACTGATGATTGCCCGTACTTGTCCTATTGTTGTCGAATCCTCATCCCCAACTAATGCATCTACTGTACAGCCTTTGTTTTGTACATCTTTCACCATTTCTATAACCATATCAGCCTCCATTCCCTTTGAACTGCCTTCCCAGTTACGGTAGCATGCATGCTCTCTTGGACTTTCATTTCTGGATTCTGCTCTACTGCAAACTCTGCAGTCTTTTGATCTTACAGAGTAATTTAAAATTTTCCCAGTCTCTGGACCAACCATGGAACAATGACCTAGAAATTAAAAATAAGTTCTCAAAATCAAACTGTTTATGATATGTATTTATTATGACAAGCCGTTTTACTATTTATTCTAACTTCAAGATATCTTATGTAATCTGTTTTTATAAGAAATCTAAGATATTTTGTTTACTACATAATCAATACATCAGATATTTGATAAATATTTGTAATCTTATAAATAATCTTTATATACTTAAGTCAAGGTCAGATGGCATATGACAGTTGGACATGTTCACCTTAACTTTTTTCTCAAGTGGACACTGAACCATGAAAATTGGGTCATGGACAATAGACATGTGACAGAAGGAAACTTCTTAACATAAGGCATCTTAATACAGAGTATGAAGCATCCAGGTCTTCCATCTTCAAAAATATAAAGCTGTTAAGAAGAAAGTTTACGCCACCACAAATGCCGGATCACTATCCCTATGTTGAGCTTTCTGCAACAAAAGTCGTAGGCTTGACAAAAATAAGGAGGTGAGATATGATCGGCAATAAGACAAATGTTCATCATTTCCAAATGGCATGTTTGTACATGTAGTTTATGTTTGTTTAAGGGCATACGATACAGTTACAGGGGAGGTAATGACGTTGCTAACGTAAATTGTTATTTTCGCGACGTCAAACAGTGACTTATCGGGAAAAGATGCAGTTTTCGGCTAATTTTTAGCATTCAAACTGATTTAACTTGAAAACGAGTTCATGGACCCCCCTTTTTTAAAATGACATTTGGTTTGATTACGTAAGAAGATTATGTGTACCAATTTTCTTGAAAACGTAAATAGTGCAATTTTTTTTGATAAATATACAGCCAAAAATGACGGTTTTTTCCTCCATTCATGATCATATGATAAATTTGAGTTATTTGTAAAAATAAAATGTACAAATTTATGCAATATTTATATAACACACAAATTACAAATAATTTAACAAATTAAAGAACCTTAGTGAGCACGCTCACATACCCCATGTCCCCACATTGTCATTGGAGAAATTAAATAAGTATAAGAAAAAATATTGAATTATAATTTCCTGTCAATATACATAGTATGTCCTTATTATCTACAAAATTTCATGAAATTCTGTTGTGTGATTTCAGAGGAGTTGAGATGACAAACTGTTGCAGAAGTACATTGAAGCAAATAAGTTCAAAGGGGCATAACTCTTATAAAAAAAAATTGAACCGTAATTTCCTGTCGATATGCACATCTACATAGTATGTCCTTATTATCTGAAAAGGTTTCGTGAAATTCTGTTGTGTGGTTTGAGAGGAGTTGTGATGGCAAACTGTTGCAGTAGTACATTAAAGTAAATAAGTTCAAAGGGGCGTAACTCCTAGAAAAAAAATTAAATCACAATTTCCCGTCGATATGCACAACTACATAGTATGTCCTTATTATCTGAAAAGGTTTCGTGAAATTCTGTTGTGTGGTTTGAGAGGAGTTGTGATTACAAACTGTTGCAGTAGTACATTAAAGTAAATAAGTTCAAAGGGGCGCAACTCCTAGAAAAAAAATTGAATCGCAATTTCCCGTCGATATGCACAACTACATAGTATGTCCTTATTATCTGAAAAGGTTTCGTGAAATTCTGTTGTGTGGTTTGAGAGGAGTTGCGATGACAAACTGTTGCAGTAGTACATGAAGGTAAATAAGTTCAAAGGGGCGTAACTCCTAGAAAAAAAATTGAATCGTAATTTCCAGTCGATATGCACAACTACATAGTATTTCCTTATTATCTGAAAAGGTTTCGTGAAATTCTGTTGTGTGGTTTGAAAGGAGTTGCGATGACAAACTGTTGCAGTAGTACATTAAAGTAAATAAGTTCAAAGGGGCGTAACTCCTAGAAAAAAAATTGAATCACAATTTCCCGTCGATATGCACAACTACATAGTATGTCCTTATTATCTGAAAAGGTTTCGTGAAATTCTGTTGTGTGGTTTGAGAGGAGTTGCGATGACAAACTGTTGCAGTAGTACATTAAAGTAAATAAGTTCAAAGGGGCGTAACTCCTAGAAAAAAAATTGAATCGCAATTTCCCGTCGATATGCACAACTACATAGTATGTCCTTATTATCTGAAAAGGTTTCGTGAAATTCTGTTGTGTGGTTTGAGAGGAGTTGCAATGACAAGAAACAGGACTGACGGACTGACGGACGGACTGACGGACGGACGGGTCAAAAACATTATACCCTCCGCAACTTCGTTGCATGGGGTATAAAAACAGATCGTGTTTATCTTTTAAAACAAAAAAGTTATGTATTTCTATCGAAAGTAAAATATGTCCACAAATCCGTATTTTGAGGAAAAATCTGAAATTTGAACCTCAATTTACTCAAAAAGTAGCACATGAAGGTATATTATTTATGACATATTTGATTTGATCAGGTAAAAAATAGTCTATATGTAAATTTTCATCAACTTGTAAATACAGGATCAAAACTGTATCGTATGCCCTTAATTGATATTTGGCCTCATAACAGTCTACTGACTCAACCTGACTTGAAAGATATAAATATTTGACATGAAATGGTGAAAATGCTCTAAAGGCCATCATGTTTTTCTTGTTTCTTTGTTTTATTTGTAATATGATGTTATTTCAATGTCTATTTTCATTCTTATAACTGATGGTGTCTGGTTATACCTGATTTGCTGTCATATGCTCTATCACTTCCTCTTTTCTGCCATCCTGCATCTACAGAAACCACAAGTTTACCCTTCTTTCTGTAATTTATAAAAGTACTAGTAAATAAACTGAACATAATATAAAATGTAACTGGAGATGTCAGATTGTATAATTCAAATGAAATCACCAATTGTAGTCAGAAATATGATGTTTGTCATTGTGCTCCAACCCATATTATCCATAAGTATTATTGGATCAAATTATTTAGTCAAATGTTAGAAATCTAAACAACTTTAATTAAAGAACTTTAGTGAGCACGCTCACATACCCCACGTCCCCACACTGTCATTGGAGAAATTAAATAAGTATAAGAAAAAAAAATTGTATAAGAAAAAATACTGAATAATAATTTCTTGTCAATATACACATCTACATAGTATGTCCTTATTATCTACATAATTTCATGAAATTCTGTTGTGTGGTTAAAGAGGAGTTGAGATGACAAACTGTTGAAGTAGTACCTTAAAGCAAATAGGTTCAAAGAGGTGCAACTCCTAGAAAAAAAATTGAATCGTGATTTCCTGTCGATATGCACATCTACATAGTATGTCCTTATTATCTGAAAAGGTTTCATGAAATTCTGTTATGTAGTTTCAGAGGAGTTGCGATGACAAACTGTTGCAGTAGTACATTGAAGCAAATAAGTTCAAAGGGGCGCAACTCCTAGAAATAAAATTGAATCGTAATTTCCAGTCGATATGCACAACTACATAATATGTCCTTTTCATATAAAAAGATTTCGTGAAATTCTGTTGTGTGGTTTGAGAGGAGTTGCGATGACAAACTGTTGCAGTAGTACATTAAAGTAAATAAGTTCAAAGGGGCGTAACTCCTAGAAAAAAAATTTAATCGCAATTTCCCTTCGGTATGCACAACTACATAGTATGTCCTTATTATCTGAAAAGGTTTCGTGAAATTCTGTTGTGTGGTTTGAGAGGAGTTGCAATGACAAACTTTTGCAGTAGTACATTAAACTAAATAAGTTCAAAGGGGCGTAACTCCTAGAAAAAAAATTGAATTGCAATTTCCCGTCGATATGCACAACTACATAGTATGTCCTTTTTATCTGAAAAGGTTTCGTAAAATTCTGTTGTGTGGTTTGAGAGGAGTTGCGATGACAAGAAACCGGACGGACGGACGGACGGACGGACGGACGAACGGACGAACGGGTCAAAAACATTATACCATCCGCAACTTCGTTGCGTGGGGTATAATAACATTCCAAATTCTTATAATGGAAACTGAAGGTCTCAGTTATTGAAATGACAACAATGTGTTTCAAATTTTTTACAGTGCATGGAAAATTGAAATTCAATCAATGCTTATTATATTGTACTGTTATACCACTGCCCAAGGTAAGGGGAGGATTGGGATCCCTGACATGATCAACCCCGCTACAACAGTATGTATGTGCCTGTCCCAAGTCAGGAGCCTGTAATTCAGTGGTTGTGGTTTGTTTATGTGTTACATATTTTTTTTCGTTGATTTTTTTTAATGTAAAATAAGGCTGTTAGTTCTCTCGTTTGAATTGTTTAACATTGTCATTTCGGGGCCTTTTATAGCTGACTATGCGGTATGGGCTTTGCTCATTGTTGAAGGCTGTACAGTTAATTTCTGTGTCAGTTTGGTCTCTTGTGGAGAGTTGTATCATTTGCAATCCTACCACATCTTCTTTTTCATCATTATAATTTAAATTAAAATTATCCCATTGATGAATTGAGTTTAGTTTAATGCTTTATTTTTTATAATTTTTAGGTACATACTGTTCTACAGCTGCCAATTCTCCAGTGCTTCATTTGTTGATTCCTTGGCTACCTCTTCAACAACATTCCCTACTTCTCGCAGTCTTGCACTAACCAGTTTATAACTAAATGCTGGAATATTTAGCTCTGATAGGAAACTATTAGCTTGTCTTTCTCCAAGTCCAGAGTGAACAAGGGCTGTAATAAAAATAATCAAAGATAGAATGATCTAGATCATGATGCAGAACAATTTTGATGAATATTTGCAGACTTTTTGATCTCGCAATGCTGATGAATTTTTTATATTTCCAAGGGGCATAACTCTTTAAAAAAAGTTGATGTCCCACCATTTTATAACTCTTTGACAAAAAGTCAATCATCCACCATTTTAAAACTAGCTCTATAGTATAAGTTTTGTAAAAATTTTGCAAGAACTGTATCTGTGAAAATGCTAGCAAGTTTATATGACCTAATAAATATAATGGCTCAGATATAGTAAAGTATGACATAAACTTCAACCATCTAAGTGAACCCTGAAAATGTAGGTGATAGTGAAAAAAATTTTGCCTGGATGCTGATTGACTATATTTACAGGACTAGATAATAATGTGCATACATGTCCATGTACCTGTTGCAAGTTTACTGTTGACATCCCATACTCTGTCATGACGCTTTCCAGTAGGAACACTGTTTACATGCATACAACTGGTATTAAAACACTGTACCTGAAAAAAAAATGGTTGATTTTATAAAGAGACAAACAGCCAAATGTCAGTATTTGTATGACAAAAATCTCATCAAAATTAGATGTCATTACTCTCTCCCCATCTTTTCAATGATACTTTTTTAAGACAAAAAGGCAGACATAGAAAAAATGGGGGAGTAAGTCATTTTATACCGTTACATATAGTTACATCATCGGTTTGTAATCAAAACACTTGAAGCATGTCATATTAAAATCCTTCTTTTTTTTCTGTTGTAATGCTTCATTAGGTATGAACATGCATATCAAATTGTCTTTTTCCATTTCACATTGGAAATTAATTTACATTATACCATTCAAGATTACAGAGCCCCATGTTTTTAGTAGTACATGTACATGTATTTGGTATATTTAATGCTCTCCAATATAAATATAGTTCTAGCAAATTGTTTAGGACTGGTGAGTGTTGCTGAGGTCTTCAATGCATTTAACACAACCAGTAAGTTAGCGTTCATCAATTACATATTGAAATTTAGTATTGTCTATTGACTCTTAGCTTTTGGAATAGGCTTTATCTGGTTTGATTTTCTGAATACTGAACTTTGACCTAAAGATTTGGTTCTTGTTAGAACACATATTCCAATGATGATGATTAATCATTAAAATTCAGGGCTGTTCTTGAATCATAGATGGAAATTATTTGTGATGGATAGAAAGACAAGCTTAATTCATTCAAAGTGTTCAGACATTTTAGATTTGTTGTTGAAATCCGAATTACTTACTTTCAGTAGACCTCCAAGACCATATGTCTGTATGTCAATAGTATGTCCAAGCTGTAGGGGCAAACCACATTTAAGACATGCTCTTAGACCAGTGGCAAGGACATCTAGCTCAACAATTCTTCTCCCTTCTCTCCAGTCTTCAGATGACCTAGTATGATTTCCTTCATAGGATACCTCTTCCTCCCTTGTTGCATTTGAGATGTTTGCAACTACAATTATAAAAAAAATAATGAATGCAGGTACAATGTACATGTATACATTTTATATTCATTCATATATATATATAATGTTTATATACTCTGAGTGATGATACTCAACTAGGATGCATTGCTGTCATTTTTGGAATAATTGTGTATTTATCAACCATCACTGTCACATCATTACTGGTGTCATTAATCGTAAACATAAATGAATAATAAAAGATACAATGACGGAGAGACCCATATAAGTTCAGGAGTTATCATAATAGACTAAAATGTCTGAAGGTTTAATCTTGGGGCATGTCAACATTTTACATGCAACTGTTATCTTAAATTAGTCGTATGAGATTTCAAAAAAAAAAATGTAATGTTTTATACATGTATATATTTGAATGGCTATTCTGTAAGTATATAAAAACAAATGTCCTCCCTCTTTCAATTTGTTTTTTGTCAGGTTTTCCATGTGCACTGTGGCAATAAATATAGAATATAAAAAATTTATTTTAAGTCTGGTTACATGATATATTACAAATATAAGCTTCGTTTTGTTGTCGAACCCCCAAAGGAGAGTATACATATACATTACATATAAACTGTTCAAAAAGTTACAAAATTTCATTGAATACAAATTAACTTCTTTTTTTTATGTATGCATATACATTGGACATGAAGAAAGCCAAACCTATAATAAAGACCCACCCATATAAAGCCTTGTTATTAGAAGTAACTTAGTTTCAACAATCAGAAATTTTTGTTTTTGTTTTTGGGTTATTAGAATCGGATGATGCACTTTCAATGGTCTAAAATTTTAGGTGTGATACATCACTGGGGTAAAGCTGATGACCGTAACTGCATTCACGGTCATCCCAAGATGTCGGATGAAAAATTAGGTCAGTTTCTGTATTGTCTGTTAAAGTGTTTCTATATCATTTTCTTTACAAATCATACATTGAAACGATGTAAATATATAAAAGAATCACTCGGAAATCACTAATTACTTCTGAGAAATGTGCATGAAACGGGAAATTCGATTTAAAAAAATCGCCAAAATGACCGTAAATCACAATCGAGATGACCGTAACAGAATCAGCGATTCATAACAAGGCTGACCGTAACTGCTTTTAAGATGACCGTAATTTGTAAATGATGACCGTAACTTTTAAAGGATGACCCTCATTTTTAAGAAATATCCGTATTTATATAACTATCTTTTTGTATCAAATGATTAATCGTGTTGGTATACACATATTAATATGAAAGTTTTATCCTATAGGTAGAAGAAAATAAGACGTGCTTCAAATGCAAAGATTATCATATGTATCTTTTTTACAGTAGAGGGTTCAATTTTTAAAATGAATTTGCCAAAAGACATGCGGTGCACAGCCTTCAACTGCTCGACAAAAGATTTTTTTTTGTTTCTGGGATTCCTTTTAATGACATATGATAAATACACATTTTTTAAAAATGCCAAAAAATTGCATGTACACCCATTGATATTATATCGTCTTTCATTTTGTCGTGCAAATCAAATAACAGAAATATTTTGAAAATATCATTCGAATAAACTAGTGAAGGTGAGCTCCAGCAAAGTAGATCCTTAAAATAGTATTGTACGAAAAGCGTATCACAAGGCGGAACGTTGTCAAGTTGTATATATACAGAAATGTTATTCATACAGTCATGCAGGATTCTACTTCTTCAAAATTATCTCCCCATTACGCCAGTTCATGCTCGCAGTCGTAGAAATGGAAGCCATTGTAGGGATGACGCTCTGCCAATTTTGCTCTTGAAAACTGATAAATTTATCCACATAGCACCATTACGATCGATCGTTATATATGTCAGTTATATTTTAAAATACAAATGTATCTACTAGCTAATGAGCATTGATTCAACTTAAAAATATTGTCTGTTTGGATGTCAGATGGAATTTTTGAAAATTCTTAAGCATTTAAAAAAATTCTAATTAAATATTTCGTGGAAGGGCAGACTAAACATTTTCAGTGGTTGAAGATTATAAACCCTAGTTATCACACACACATTTTCATCATCCAAATTAAAAGACTGTCGTCAAGTACTTTTAAAAAAAATAACTATTCGAACACACCTACTCTGTTTTTGTGATTCATTAGATAGGTATCTCAATGGACCCATATATTTCATCTCGTACTGTCATTTTTTTACGTTATAAAGTCAACCTGTAGCTTTGATATATAATAATGATAGAATCTGAAGCGAGATGCTATATAAAATACTCTTGCTTTGTACGTTTTAAAGACAAAATATACACCCCAAACATGCCCTAACATAAAAAGGTGCACTCGATTTTTCTCTTTTCGATACAATCGTTACCTGTTTTTGGGGAATTTTTTCTTGATTCACATAATGGAAGGGCAGACACGAAAATTTCTGAACTAAAAGATTGATATGTTCTCCGTCCGTGATAAAAAAAAATCGTAGGTTATGCATTTTCTACATCCAACTTATAGATACTATATATAAAAAAGAAGATGTGGTATTATTGCCAATGAGACAGCTATCCAGAAAAGACCAAAATGACACAAACATTAACAACTATAGGTAACCGTAAGGCCTTCAACAATGAGCAAAGCCCATAACGCATAGTCAGCTATAAAAGGCCCCGATAAGAACCATGTCGTCGACTTGATATCTTATTGTTTTGCATTACTATGCAATAAATACATTGAAAACTTATGCAAATGGTGTTTTTAAAATAAGAAAATTGTCGTTTTATTTGTTTCTATTAACTTTTTAAAATTTTGTTACTATATCAAACATTACAGTTAACTTGTATCGCTTTCTCGATAAACACAGAGCTTCGATTCTTTTGTTCTATTTCAAAAGTGTTTCCGCCTGCATATATCAAGACAAATTAAGATTTTAATCTGCTTCCTCTGGACCCATACACATGGGCTCGATTACCAAATATTCGTATGTATTATTAATGTTTTTAATGCTCCATTTATTGGCATTATGTTTTTCTGGTCTGTGCGTACGTTCGTCCGTTCGTCTGTTTTTTTGTCCGTTTGTCCAGCTTCAAGTTAAATAAAATTGAAACTTAGTACACATTTTCCCTATGGAATGATCTTTTTAATTCTAATGCCAAATTACAGTTTTATCCCATTTTCATAGTCCACTAAACATAGAAAATGATAGTGTAGATGAGGCATCCGTGTACTAGGGACACATTCATGTTTCTTCAAATTTTCGTCGTATCGACGTAAATTTATGTTAAAATTTTAACGTCGATATCAATAAATATTTCATTGTTTACGAGAAATATGCAATTTACTATCATTGTTATAAATCCTAAATATGGCCAATTATATTATAGTTTAAAAAAAGAAATTTATGAAACATATTTATATCCGCTAACCGAGCCCCTATTGAGATCGACAAACTCAACAAAAAAGCTTTGAATACAATACGGATATTTCTTAGAATTGATGGTCATCCTATAAAAGTTACGGTCGTCCTATATAAATTACAGTCAGTCTTTACAAATTACGGTCATCCTTTACAAGTTACGGTCATCTTTTTACCAATCACGGTCATCCTTGTTTTATGTTACGGTCATCTTGAAAATATTTTGATTATGATTTACGGTCATCTTAACGATTTTTTCAAGTCGAATTTCCCGTTTCATGCACATTTCTCGGAAGTAATTAGTGATTTTCGAGTGATTCTTTTATAAATTTACATCGTTTCAATGTATGATTTGTAAAGAAAATGATATAGAAACACTTTAACAGACAATACAGAAACTGACCTAATTTTTCATCCGACATCTTGGGATGACCGTGAATGCAGTTACGGTCATCAGCTTTACCCCAGTGATACATGTGAATTTAGTAACAAATCTAAATAGAATATATGTAGGACTCTAAAGTGCGATGGGGACGCTAAAGTGCGATGGTCTACGCTAAAGTCCGATGCCTCCATAATCTCCATACGCTAAAGTGTGATGGTCCACCAAAGTATAGACGTACAAAACGTAGTTGGATTATGATGTTAACAGTCGTTTATACAAACCAAAAATGAACATTCCGGAATATGAAATAAATAATGGAAGCAACAGATGCAAATTGTTTACGTTGACATTAAAGCATTGATTTCATTGAAGAGTATAAACATCGGTAAAATAAAGGTTCACGTTTTCAAGCATAAATCAGATATTGTCCATTAAAACATAAGTGTGTACTTTTTGGTTAAATATAACATGTATTAATACTCGCTACGAAAAAGGGGAAAAATAAATTGTATTTATTCCGTCCAGTGGCAAATAGTTCAGGACGAGGGGCGTATTGGATGTAGCTTGTCGTTTTCACAGACTATTAATGTAAACACATCCCCTTGCCAGTTGCAAATACAAAATTTGTCTTCTTAATTTAGAAACAGTCACATAAGACTGCCGGTAAAGTAATTATATGTTATATCATAGCAGACTAGATTTTGCAAAAAGACTTGTTTTTAACATTAGTTCCCTTGAACCTTTCTCTTTTGTTCCATAGCACTTTAGCGTGCTATACCGTCGCACTTTAGCAAACAAACAACCATCATACTTTAGCGTGAGACACCATCGTACTTTAGCGTAGACCATCACACTTTAGCGTTACCATCGCACTTTAGAGTACCATTGCACTTTAGAGCCCTACATATATATTCATTATCATGATTATTACTAGCTATTTTTATCAGTCATGCTACCCCCCCCCCCCTTCAAAAATAATTTTAGGCAACAACTATTTAACTTCAAGGGGGTATATTTATTTCCTAAACACATATTTTAGTCAGGCCGATGACAAATACAAATATTTTGAATCCAGATTTTGCCAACAACCTACATGTATTGTAATACATGTAACATGTGTAAGTATTAAATTTTGATAAAATAATTTGATTGGTAGCATAAAAAACAACATGCCCTCCCCCCCCCCCCCCCCCCCCACCAATTGAAGTGAAATTGTTATTCCCTTATGTGATTAGTACAACATATCCCCTGTCTTAAAATGCTGGAGACATGCATAAATGTTGAATAAATGTTCTTTTTAAATGTAAGTTTTAACATTTGTACCGGAGCAACATTATTTTTTACAGCATGTATAGGGAAAGGGGGCTTGGATTAGCTAGATCTTTAATAAAAGGTATCTGTTAGGGAGGAGTTCAAATTTATGCAAGTCGTTAGTCCTGCATACTCAATTCCCGACCCAGAATCTATGATTTTATTTCAGTGTCCTATACACATGATACATGTACATCGAATCCAGGTCTGTTTGCCCAAAAACAAGTTTGCGTGCATTCATGGTTGCCCCATTCACTTTCGCACCCTACATGTTTGCACCCAAAGTCCTTTTGTACACTTTTTATTAGTTTTGTGATTAATAATTTGGTAATTGAGTTTTGGTATAAAGTATATTGTTATAAATATTTTTTTTTCATTTCTTCAAAATAAAGTGTTATTATGAAGGGTTTTTTTTGTGTTGTGATCTTTCGTGTTTTTCATTTAAATTCTTCAATGTTTCACTCATACCTGGCTGCAGTATTCATATTAAAAGGAGATAAAACATAATTTTCATGTCTGTTTGCACCCTATACATGTTCACATCCCGCAATGTTTTTCTCATACCTATCTGCAGTATTTATATCAAAGCAAGAGACCAAATTAAGCTTAAACCATTAACAGCAATCATCTATGTACATAAATAACATTTAATAATTAATCATCAATTTGATAAAAATAAACAACATTTGATATGATATGAACCTTCTTTTTATTCTGGAAATATACATATTTTTTATTAGGGAATATATATATACATATGAAAAAATATATCTAATAATTCAACTTGAATTTCAATAAAAATTGGATGCAAATGTGTAAGTTGCGAACGGGTGTAGGGCACAAACGTGTGTGACACATATAGATTATCGCTGGGTTGAATCTGGTCTTTTCGCTCTTCCTAAGACAGTTTTACTCTTGACGAAAGCAAGCTTGATAACATCTCCTCTCGCATTGTGATTCGCTAATAACTTCTCCTCTCACATTGTGACGTGGCTGATAATGCCTGGTCTTGTTATGAAGCCTTGATACGAGAATTATGGAGCGACTGCGCAGGGTGATATAGGCATAGGGAAGGACGATAACATGTTTATTGGGGTCAAAATAGTCCAAATAATCATGACGTCTGGCAAGGCTATTTTAATTTTTTGGGACACCGTCATAAGAAGGCGTCCCAGAAAAATAATAAAATAGCCTTGCCAGACGTCATAATTATTTGGACTAGGCACGAAACAGACCTGATCCCTTTACATCCTGGGGCTAACTTCAACCTTTACAGTTAATAAAGATTGAGGTATTACATGTATGGGAGAGTATTTGATTTTTATCAAATGGACCTTTGAAAGTGGAATTGAAATATGACTAGTTTGGGACCTTTATTCTTGAAAGCAAATATCAACCTTACTCAGTTACTGGTGTTAAAACTCATTAGTCCAAGATTGCTCTGACGTCCAATGGCTGTTTGCCACAACTTGCACAAGCTGGCTGTGGCTGCGCCAGCGTGGGTCCCTCAGTCCAATCATTTCTGATGAAACAGCAGTTGGATGTCAGAACAATCTCGGATTAAAACTATATAAAGATTATCTTCATGGTCAACATAATTTTACGTATATAATTTATTAATTTGATATTATACTGTAGTTGTGTTGATGTTGATGTTGTCGTGTATTTTTCGGGCATCAAATGGATTACTTACTCGAAAAGTGTGATCATTGCAGTAAGTCGATGTTTTGGTCCATCGGGCATGTTGACTCTCCGACACCTTCAGATATCTTTTAGATTTAAAGCCATGGTTATGTATTCTTGTCATAACTGTAGCTACCAAACGTTACGTTACAGCAGACGACTGTTGTTGTTTACAAATGGCGCCGGAAATCATACGGTGTCGTAATCGTGCGATCGCAAAATTGTTTCCATAAAACAACACTAAAACAACTTTCATTTAAAAACAAAAGTTTCAATATATTCAATCTTATAATAAATTTTATATTTATTGTTTATTTGTACAATAATGAGTTTCGTACTTTACCGACAGTTCGAGTTGCGCAGAAAATTCCAATTCGTCAGGTTCATATCTCCTTAAGTATTACTTATACCGTTCAAGAGTTATCATGTCCCTTTAAAACATATGAAGTGCTAACTGTTTCGTTTCCTTTCTCTTAAATAAGTCTGACTAAATCAAATGTTAGGAACCTAGCATTTCCCCATAACATGGATCTATTAAGTTCGATATTGGGTCCCGATGGCGTCACTGTTCATGAGATTTTATATGTAAAAAGTTGTGGTACGAGTACCAATGATACAAATGTCAACCCGGAGCCTTGAGATAGGAAAACTGCTAAATCTGTTGTTTACTTTGATTTGCCTCAACCAAATGTTTTGAAACTTATTCACAATGCTTATGGTCACAAAATGGTCAAAATTACGCGAATCCTGCATCTATATGTGGAAGTTTACTATAAAAAAATCACAAACAGGGGCATCTGTGGTTAATAGACATATTCTACATTTATTTCAGTAATTAGCTTATTTACTTCCATCGAATACTTCTTTTAATAGACTTAACTTGCACATTTTTTTCAGGATCTCGGTGCAGTTTGGTAACAGACAGTGATATTTCAAGTTAAATGTGACCAACTTAACAAGGTGTTTCACTAGATTGAGCTCTCTGTCTAAGTGTACTTTAAAGGTTCTTAGAATTGAGTTCAATTTATTGATATGCGTATATCTTCTGTGTGAATTTTTAAGATGTAAAAGCAGACTATCCATACCTACATGTCCATGAAATGAAATCTAAGGTAAAATGATTGAAACATTTTGCACTATCCATCACAACTGGCAGCACATAATGCTACTGAAGCAGTATATTTTCTTACTTGATTTTCATGGAAACTAGATATCATTGAGATGGGAGCCATCTCTGTGGGCCCCGCTGTGAATAATGTGCATTAAAAAATTGTATCTTTACCATAGGACATGGGTTTGTCAACTGAAATCAAAGTTTTTGAACTTGACCTTTGACCTAGGAAGTTGTAAATAAATTATGACACACCCTTTGGTGTTGGTTTATAAACATGTCAAGTATAAACTTTGAAATGATAACGGTTCTCAAGATATAGAGCGGACACGATCTTTACCATAGGACATGGGGTTGTCAACTGAAACCAAAGTTTTTGACCTTGACCTTTGACCTAGGAAGTTGTACATAAATTATGACATACCCTCTGATATTGATTTATAATTATTTCAGGTTTAAACTTTAAAATGATAACGGTTCTCAAGATATAGAGCGGACACAATCTTTACCAAAAACATGGGGTTGTCAACTGAAACCAAAGTTTTTGACCTTGAACTTTGCCCTAGGCAGTCGTTCATAAATTATGACACACCCTCTGGTGTTGGTTTATATACATGTCAAGTATAAACTTTGAAATCATAACGGTTCTCAAGATGTAGAGCGGACACAATCTTCACCACAGGACACAGGGTTGTCAACTGAAACCAAAGTTTTTTTACCTTGACCTTTGACCTAGGAAGTTGTACATACATCATGACACGCCCTCTGGTGGTGGTTAATAAACATGTAAAGTATAAAGTATGAAATCATAATGGTTCTCTAGATATGGAGGGGACACAAAGTTAAAGTGTTACGGACGGACGGACAGACTGATCACTATAGGGCGACCCACCTAAAAAAGTTTTTTGACCTTGACCTTTGACCTAGGAAGTTGTACATACATCATGACACGCCCTCTGGTGGTGGTTAATAAACATGTAAAGTATAAAGTATGAAATCATAATCATCGGACGGACGGACGGACGGACAGACTGATCACTATAAGGTGACCCGCCTAAAGGTGGGGCCCTAATTAAAGGATTTAGTTTCATCTGAACCAAACATTCTTTTAAAAAATAGAGAGTGGAAATGTGGAAGCTGTAAAAGAGACAGTAACCATGTCAAAAGAGCAGAAAGCAGACAAAGGCCACTAATGGGTCTTCAACAAAGCGAGAAAATCCCTCGCCCAGAGGAAGGCTTCAGATGGCCCATAACAAAATGTGTACCAGTTCAAACTCCAAATCATAAAAATTAACTTACAATTAAAAACATACAAGACTAACAAAAACCAGAGACTCCTGACTTGACGTCAAAGTAATCATACCAAGAGACTCACCCAATATGCAAAGGTCAAGAGTCAAAAAGTCATAGTCTGGTCAAGAGATCCTTGCCAAAAAAACCAATACAAAGCGGATTTTGGAATAGGGTCATCGTGGTACACAAAACTATCAATATATCTATATATCTAATATATATATAAGAAGATGTAATACGAGTGCCAATCATACAGTTAAATCTCCATTTAATTCAAACAAAATATACAAGTTTTACATTGAGGGCAAAGGTCAAGCTCTCATGAAGTTTCTCGTGCCAATAGACTCATCATCTTATGACAATACATCTACATGCCACATATTCAAAAGCAAGGTCAATTGAAAATTATATTTTGAGGTCAAGGTAATATACCGAGAAACACACTGCAACATGATGACACACCCAACGTGCATACATGTAGGTCAGGAGTCAAAAAGTCAAAGTCTGATCAAGAGTTCCATGTAAAATATACACACAGCAGTCCTGCACGAAAGCTCATTATAGTACACGAAGCAATGTATTATGTCATGATGCACTACACATGCAAAATATAGAAAACCTAGGGCAAAGACAGAAACAGAAGACATATTACTAAACTCAATTGAATGGTACTTGTATTGCAGGTCACTACAATTGCCTTCAACAAAGAATATAAACTTTCGCAACAATGCAAAGTTAAACTCGTCTTTCACTTAAGTTTGAGCATGATTCTTTGCAACGATTATCTTACCACTGTTAATTGAGAATCGAGTCGTGCAGTTATGTCAATAAATGAAAACGGTAAGTTTAGACATTCAAACACTAAAATCTAGGGTTTACCATTAATTTTTAACCCAACCATATGATAGTACTATGGTAAACTTATGGAAACACATGCTACAGTCATGAAATTGAATATTTGAATTAGTACGACCAGAACAATACAAGACAGAGTTGTAAACTAAAGAAAGTAATGATACATATCGAATTTTTAATCCCAATGCACAAATTAGAAACCGTAGTTTTCATTCAAATTATTTATCTAAAATGTACGCTTGGGTTAAACAATGGAAATTAACACTGTATATTTATATAAACGATCAATCTTGTAAGGAAATAAATAAATTATGACAAAGATGACATTTATCTTCGCCACTAGACAGCTTGAAAAATCTTGCAGTCTCCATAGGATCATCTCTTTCAAATTATCCACCCTCCCATATGTGTATACCCCATCCACACCCTCCTCTATTTGTATACCCTATTTCTACCCTCCTATATCTTTATATTGTTATTTTACAGCATTTTATAGTTTTTAGTGTTATCACTGATATTGTTAAAATAAGGAAATAAATAAATTATGAAAAAGATGATAGGTATCTCTGCCACTACACAATTTAAATACAGAAATTTGAAGAAAAAAAAATATAGTGTTTATAGGATCATCTCTTTCAAATTATTTTCAAAGTGCCAACACAATATAGAATTATTAAACAATTTTTATTTCCCCGTTATTGAACATACAAATATTGTCTAGTAATTAGTCTTTGTTATAATTGTCATGACAACGGATTGGTGTAAGTTTTGTTTAACAATTTGTTTGTTTACACTGACTTTAATTACAGCCAGTATGATAGTCTATGTTCTTGTGTTTTATAGTAAAATTTAGACATTCAAGTCTACAAAACATTTTTCATAGTTTTAAGTCCAATTTAAATAATCATATGACTTTTAACTATAGCCTTTACACAGAATCCAACCATATCTTATACATCATTTTAGTGATTCATTACTTAATAGTTGAACACTGGGCATATACTATAAAATATTACCTCATGTGTTTTAATCAAGGGATTGGCACGTCCTTTTTCTACCAGACATCTTGTGATCAGTAAACATCCCCCCTGAGCAGCATAATGTAAAGCTGTGTATCCATCAATCTATAATATAACCAAATAACATGTAACTATTATGTACAATACTTTGTTATCAATATCAATAATATACAACATATCCTACCACTGACATCAAAACTTGTCTGATAAACTGGACAATGTTGTGTAATAAATATAAACTAAATATATATCACATGAATCAGTGGTCAAAATGAATAAAATGACCAGTCACACTTGTATTTATATTTTACATAAACAAACAATAAACATGTTTTGTTGTGAAATGTCAAAACTTCCATAAAACCTGATATTTAAAAAAAAAAAAAATTTCAAGAAATGTGTAAAATAATTATATCAATGGATTCAGTAGAACAAAACAAGTAAAATGAGACCCCACTTTATATGTTTCTTACAAATATTTGTTCATTAAAACTGTCTAATTAACAACAGGATTTAGTGTAGATTCAGTATAATTATTCATTTAAATAAAATATTTTTTTCAAGAAACATGAAAAAGAGTAATATTTTCTAATTCAGAACAATAAAACGAGTAAAATGAGACCCCACTTTATATAATTAATACAAATATTTGTTTATTAAACCTGTCTAATTAACAACATGATTTTGTGTAGATTACTAGTAATGTGATCAGACTAAGTAGATAACATACATTTGTGATGTTGATCTTACATCCTCTATCAATGAGGAGACGACAGATCTCCAGCTGTCCTTCCTCGGCAGCCAATATTAATGCTGTCATTCCATCTCTCTGGAATAATACAACTGACATCAAAACTTGTCTGATAAACTGGACAATGTTGTGTAATAAATATAAACAAAATATATATCACATGAATCAGTGGTCAAAACTGAATACAATGACCAGTCACACTTGTATTTATATTGTATATAAACAATAAATAAACATGTTTTGCTGTGAAATGTCAAAACTTCCATAAAACCTGATATCTTAAAAAAATATTTTTTTCAAGAAATGTGTAAAATAATTATATCAATGGATTCATTACAAGTCTCTGAGTAAAATGACATCTCACTTTATATAATTCTTACAAGTATTTGTTAATATAATGATTAAATCTGTCTGATTAACATGATTCAGAATAATGATCATTTTTTTAAAAAGTAACTTTTTCAAAGAAATATGAAAAATAGTTACATTTCCTGATTTAGTACAAGGAGACAAACAAAATGAGACCCCACTTTATATGATTCTTACAAATATTTGTTGTCCATTAAAACTGTCTAATTAACAACATGATTTAGTGTAGATTAATAGTAATGTGATCAGACTAAGTAGATAACATACTGTTTCTGTGATGTCGATCTTACATCCTCCATCAATGAGGAGACGACAGATCTCCAGGTGTCCTTCCATGGCAGCCCACATTAATGCTGTCCGTCCACTAACCTGGAATAATACAACTGACATCAAAACTTGTCTGATAAACTGGACAATGTTGTGTAATAAATATAAACAAAATATATATCACATGAATCAGTGGTCAAAACTGAATACAATGACCAGTCACACTTGTATTTATATTGTATATAAACAATAAATAAACATGTTTTGCTGTGAAATGTCAAAACTTCCATTAAACCTGATATCTTAAAAAAATATTTTTTTCAAGAAATGTGTAAAATAATTATATCAATGGATTCATTACAAGTCTCTGAGTAAAATGACATCTCACTTTATATAATTCTTACAAGTATTTGTTAATATAATGATTAAATCTGTCTGATTAACATGATTCAGAATAATGATCATTTTTTTAAAAAGTAACTTTTTCAAAGAAATATGAAAAATAGTTACATTTCCTGATTTAGTACAAGGAGACAAACAAAATGAGACCCCACTTTATATGATTCTTACAAATATTTGTTGTCCATTAAAACTGTCTAATTAACAACATGATTTAGTGTAGATTAATAGTAATGTGATCAGACTAAGTAGATAACATACTGTTTCTGTGATGTCGATCTTACATCCTCCATCAATGAGGAGACGACAGATCTCCAGGTGTCCTTCCATGGCAGCCCACATTAATGCTGTCCGTCCACTAACCTGGAATAATACAACTGACATCAAAACTTGTCTGATAAACTGGACAATGTTGTGTAATAAATATAAACTAAATATATATCACATGAATCAGTGGTCAAAACTGAATACAATGACCAGTCATACTTGTATTTATATTGTATATAAACAATAAATAAACATGTTTTGCTGTGAAATGTCAAAACTTCCATAAAACCTGATATCTTAAAAAAATATTTTTTTCAAGAAATGTGTAAAATAATTATATCAATGGATTCAGTAGAACAAAACAAGTAAAATGAGACCCCACTTTATATGATTCTTACAAATATTTGTTTGTTAAAACTGTCTGATTAACAACAGGAATTAGTGTAGATTCAGTATAATTGTTCATTTTAATAAAAAAAAAAATTTTAAGAAACATGAAAAAGAGTAATATTTTCTGATTCAGAACAATAATACGAGTAAAATGAGACCCCACTTTATATAATTATTACAAATATTTGTTCATTAAACTTGTCTAATTAACAACATGATTTAGTGTAGATTAATAGTAATGTGATCAGACTAAGTAGATAACATACTGTTTCTGTGATGTCGATCTTACATCCTCTATCAATGAGGAGTCTACAGATCTCCAGGTGTCCTCTGTAGGCAGCCTCCATTAATGCTGTCCATCCATTACCCTGGAATAATACAACTGACATCAAAACTTGTCTGATAAACTGGACAATGTTGTGTAATAAATATAAACAAAATATATATCACATGAATCAGTGGTCAAAACTGAATAAAATGACCAGTCACACTTGTATTTATATTGATCATAAACAACAAATAAACAACTGGTTTTTTTTGTGAGATGTCAAAACTTCCATTAGAACTGTCATGTTAATTTTTTTTTTATTTTTTTTAAGAAATGAACAAAATATTTATATCAATGGATTCATTACAATTCTCTGAGTAAAATGACATCTCACTTTATATAATTCTAACAAGTATTTGTTAATATAATGATTAAATCTGTCTGATTAACATGATTCAGAATAATGATCAATTTTTTTAAAAAGTAACTTTTTCAAAGAAATATGAAAAATAGTTACATTTCCTGATTTAGTAAAAGGAGACGAACAAAATGAGACCCCACTTTATATGATTCTTACAAATATTTGTTGTCCATTAAACCTGTCTAATTAACAACATAATTTTGTATATATTAAGGAAAGTGGTCAAAGTGAAGCAATAACATACATGTGTGATATTTGTTTTACACGCTGTAAAACCTTGGTGTAAAAAATGTTCTTGTAAATATTCAAAGTAAGAACTTTATCAACTATAATTCAAAACAAACAAAAACAATTAATGAGAGAAAAAAAATACCTTTATGTATTTTTCTCTCTCATTAAAACTGTTAAATTTATCGAATTCAGTATAATGATATTAATATCAGTTTCTATACAGATATATTATTATATTATGTTCAGAAGTAACTTGTAGTTATGTGTTTTATACTGCTAATGTACAATCTGTTATGTTCTGAAGTAACTTGCAGTTGTATATTTTATACTGCTGATGTACAATCTGTTATGTTCTGAAGTAACTTGTAGTTGTGTGTTTTATACTGCTTGTGTACAATCTGTTATGTTCTGAAGTAACATGTAGTTATGTGTTTTATTCTGCTAATGTATAATCTGTTATGTTCTGAAGTAACTTGCAGTTGTATATTTTATACTGCTTATGTACAATTTGTTCTGTTCTGAAGTAACTTGTAGTTGTGTGTTTTATACTGCTGGTGTACAATCTGTTATGTTCTGAAGTAACTTGTAGTTGTGTGTTTTATACTGCTGATGTACAATCTGTTTTATTATACTTCACGTTAAAATGCCATATTTTGATTGGCTAATACGAGGGTGTCATTTTACTCTATCACATAGCTGAGAGGGTGACAATTTTTTTGAATGTTACCCTCTCGTCTTAACCAATCAAAAATCGACAATTTAAAGGACAATGGATTGAATTTACATCAAGTAGTTGAATACAATGCTTAAGTTTTACGTTTTGGATCAAATTTTATTATTTAACTGTCAAAATAAAAAAAAAACATCTTGTTGTTTATTTCTAACACTCGTAACGTTGTTATGTACGTGACGTCATAGAAAATCCTTTTGAAATAAAATTAATCTGAAAAAGACAAAAATGGTAGGACGTTCAGTATAATAAATTAAATGACACATAGCTTAGAGGGTGATAGAGCAGATTGGTACCCCTTGAAAAAGCATTGTCAACCTTGGCTTCGCCGCGGTTGACAATGTTTTCTCGGGGTACCAATCTGCTCTATCACCCTCTCAGCTATGTGTTATTTATATAATGTTATGAAGTAACTTGTAGTTGTGTGCTTTATACTGCTTGTGAACAATCTGTTATGTTCTGAAGTAACATGTAGTTATGTGTTTTATTCTGCTAATGTACAATCTGTTATGTTCTGAAGTAACTTGCAGTTGTGTGTTTTATACAGCTAATATATACAATCTGTTATGTTCTCAAGTAGCTTGTAGCTGTGTGTTTTATACTGCTGATTGTGTACAATCTGTTATGTTCCGATTTTATACTGCTGATGTACAATCTGTTATGTTCTGAAGTAACCTGTAATTATGTGCTTCATACTGCTTATGAACAATCTGTTATGTTCTGAAGTAATTTGTTGTTGTGTGTTTTTTATTTCTTATGTACAATTTGTTCTGTTCTGAAGTAACTTGTAGTTGCATGTTTTATACTGCTTGTGTACAATCTGTTATGTTCTGAAGTAACTTGTAGTTGTGTGTTTTTTAACTGCTTATGTACAATTTGTTCTGTTCTGAAGTAACTTGTAGTTGTGTGTTTTATACTGCTTATGTACAATCTGTTATGTTCTGAAGTAACTTGTAGTTGTGTGTTTTTTAACTGCTTATGTACAATTTGTTATGTTATGAAGTAACTTGTAGTTGTGTGCTTTATATTTCTTATGTTCAATGTGTTCTGTTCTGAAGTAATTTGTAGTTATGTGTTTTATACTGCTTATGTACAATTTGTTATGTTCTGAAGTAATTTGTTGTTGTGTGCTTTATATTTCTTAATATGTACAATTTGTTCTGTTCTGAAGTAACTTGAAGTTGTGTGTTTTATACTGCTAGTGTTAAATCTGTTATGTTCTGAAGTAACTTGCAGTTGTGTTTTATACTGCAGGTGTGCAACCTGTTATGATCTGAAGTAATTTGTTGTTGTGTGTTTTATATTTCTTATGTACAATTTGTTCTGTTCTGAAGTAACTTGTAGTTGTGTGTTTTATATTTCTTATGTACAATTTGTTATGTTCTGAAGTAACTTGCAGTTGTATGTTTTTACTGCTGGTGTACAATTTGTTATGTTCTGAAGTAATTTGTTGTTGTGTGTTTTATATTTCTTATGTTCAATGTGTTCTGTTCTGAAGTAACTTGTTGTTGTGTGTTTTTTTACTGCTGGTGTACAATCTGTTATGTTCTGAAGTAATTTGTTGTTGTGTGTTTTATATTTCTTATGTTCAATGTGTTCTGTTCTGAAGTAACTTGTAGTTGTGTGTTTTATACTGCTGGTGTACAATCTGTTATGTTCTGAAGTAATTTGTTGTTGTGTGCTTTATATTTCTTAATATGTACAATTTGTTCTGTTCTGAAGTAACTTGTAGTTGTGTGTTTTATACTGCTAGTGTAAAATCTGTTATGTTCTGAAGTAACTTGCAGTTGTGTTTTATACTGCAGGTGTGCAACCTGTTATGTTCTAAAGTAATTAGTTGTGTGTGTTTTTACTGCTTATGTACAATTTGTACGTTCTGAAGTAACTTGTGGTTGTGTGTTTTATACTGCTTATGAACAATCTGTTATGGTATGAAGTAACTTGTGGTTGTGTGTTTTATACTGCTTATGAACAATCTGTTATGGTATGAAGTAACTTGCAGTTGTGTGTTTTATACTGCTGATGTACAATTTGTTATGTTCTGAAGTAATTTGTTGTTGTGTGCTTTATATTTCTTAATATGTACAATTTGTTCTGTTCTGAAGTAACTTGTAGTTGTGTGTTTTATACTGCTGGTGTACAATTTGTTATGTTCTGAAGTAATTTGTAGTTGTGTGTTTTATGTTTCTTATCTAAAATTTGTTCTGTTCTGAAGTAACTTGTAGTTGTGTTTTATACTGCTTGTGTACAATTTGTTCTGTTCTGAAGCAACTTGTAGTTGTGTGTTTTATACTGCTTGTGTACAATTTGTTCTGTTCTGAAGCAACTTGTAGTTGTGTGTTTTATACTGCTTGTGTACAATTTGTTCTGTTCTGAAGTAACTTGTAGTTGTGTGTTTTTTACTGCTGGTGTACAATTTGTTATGTTCTGAAGTAACTTGTAGTTGTGTGTTTTATACTGTTTATGTACAATCTCTTATGTTCTGAAGCAACTTGTTTTTATATTTTTTATACTTCTGTTCTTATAGTTCTAAAGTAAATTGTTGTTGTGTGTTTATGTACAATATTCAACATTTTGAAGTAACTTGTAGTTTTCACTGTTTCACTGTGCTTTAATTTTAAGTAACATGTAGTTTTGTGTCTTTTTTGTTCATGTACCATAAAAGGCTGTATCTTCAAATGATTTTTCTATGAATTGTTAAAATAAGGTAGTTTTGAATGTGACTATTTTACTTACATCTCGATAATCAATGTCTGCACCATTCTGTAGACATAATTTTAAGGCTTCTATATCTCCCCTCACAGAAGCTATAGTAAGTTTCTGTAAGTATAACATAGAAATTACATTTAATCTTGATAATCAATGTCTGCACCATTCTGTAGACATAATTTTAAAGCTTCTATATCTCTATTCCCAGCAGCTGTAGTGAGTTTCTGTAAGTAAACCATAATAAAAATATATTGAAAAGAATGTCCTTACTGAGCAATGAACCGTGAAAATGAGGTCAAGGTCAAATAAAACCTGTGCGATTGACATATACAGTGAAACCTGTCCAAACCGAACACCCACGGGACTTTAAATTTTGTTCGGTTTTCACAGGTGTTTGGATTGAAGAGGTAAACGGAAGTCGGCACCAAAATAATTTTAGCACTTACTGACAAGGGACGTTAGGTAACACAGCAGACAGCAATTTATTTTCATGATGATTTAGATGTAAATGTAAAAATTTACGCCAGTCTGTCAATCACGCTCCTTGTTGTGTAAATGTATTAATCGTTCAATGATTTCCAACTTTTTGCGTTTTGCGATTTTCCTTTTTATAATTTATATCTAATCCGTTAATTTACTGACCAATTCAGATTCTCAGTCACTGCCAAATGACGATTCCGTAGTTGAATCGAGATCGTCATTTTCAATTATCTGTACACACGAGTTCTCGGACTAAACTGGCCACCCGCTGATTGATACTTTGCCACAAGATAAAAGCGAAACAACAGCAGGGGTCCAGTTTATTCTCGGACTTTATCGTTGATAAATAGCCAACGGAAGTCTGGAGGAGCATCTGAAATATATATATTGGGGCTCTAAAGGGAATCGGGCATCCCGTAAATATAATTCGAAAGACATTGGCCTTGTTGTGTTGCACGACTTCTTAATCCAGTGAAGCGCTTAAACTATTATTTAATTAAATGTACGTTAATCAAATATGTACGGTCACAAATTCGTTACTGCCATTCAGTAGCAAAACGTTTAATTGTTCCAAGGGAAAGTTCAATTCTTGTCCTTTTCGGCGACAGGGGCAGCGGACCAGTTTAACGTTTCTTTACAAAATAAAAAAAATTTGATCTCTGAATACATAGACACAAACTTATTAGTTTGTGATAACAACTCACCAGTTCATTAAACCTCAAATACCCTCGGGATACTCTGTCATCCTGTGTTTGTTTAATTAAATCATGCAAATAATTAAATATACTTTTTTGTTTTGATTGCTATCGATCGATTTTGACAGGTAATTTTTAAATACCTATTTACTAACGAGCCTTCAAAAAGCGTTTGGAATTAGGTGTTGACAGGGTTCGGTTTTTTCAGGTTAGATTAACGTTAGTTGATAGGGAAATTTTGTGGGACTTTGAAAATTGTTCGGTTTAAACTGAAATTCAGGGTTCAGTTTACCCAGGTTTCACTGTACATCATAAAATATTTCCATACAACAAATATACTTGACATATTGCATAAAGTATTAAATAAAAAGACCAAAACTCAAAAACTGAACTTTGACCAGTGAACCATGAAAATGAGGTCACGGTCAGATGACACCTGCCAGCTAGACATCTACACCTTACAATCATTCCATACACCAAATATGGTAGACCTATTACATACAGAATAAGAAAAACAGACCAAAACACAAAAACCTTACTGTAACCACTGAACCATGAAAATGAGTTCAAGGTCAGATGACACCTGCCAGTTGGACATATACACTTTACAGTCCTTCCATACACTGAATATACTAGATCTATTGCTTATAGTATCTGAAATATGGACCTGACCACCAAAACTTAACCTTGTTCACTGATGAGGTCAACTGAAAACCGTCTAACAGGCATCAAGACCTTGCAAGGTACACACATACCAAATATAGTAATCCTATTACTTATAATAAGAGAGAATTTAACATTACAAAAAATATTTTTTCAAGTAGTCATTGAAACATGGAAATGAGGTGAAGAACATTTGACATGTGACTGACAGAAACTTCATAACATGAGGCATCTATATACAAAGTATGAAGCATCCAGGTCTTCAACCTTCTAAAATATGAAGCTTTTAAGACGTTATCCGCCGTCAGATCACTATCCCTATGTCGAGCTTTCTGCGACTTAAGTCACAGGCTCGACAAAAATTGTTAACCTTCAAAAAATTATTTTTTTATAGAATCATGGACTAGATTTGGCATATCCTTGATTTTTCTTTCTTGTAGTATTTTCTGGACTTTGACCTTTGTCCTTTTAAAGACATGTAATACACTTAGTCCTATAGTTGCCCCTACTTTTGTCCTTTTTAAGACATGTAGTTGTGTTTTTCATTCACTAAGTCCTTTAATTGCCTTTTAAAGACATGTAGTTGTGTTTCATTCACTTTGCCCCTAGGTACTTTCTCATCCTTTTCATATCAGCTAGTAGAAATCTCTCTATTAACTTACTTAAAGAGATACATATATAAATGTATGTAGACTGAATAAATGTAGATGTGGGATATAATAAAGCAATGAGAATGTAACCTAACAAGACAAAAACTGTGTTGCATCAGTCAGCTCTTTATACCATAAAATAGATTGGTCTTATTCAACTCATATGAACTTAATAATGGCAAGGGGAGATAACTTCTGTATTTTATTTTTTTTTATGTAGAAAAATTGTCCCAATATTTTTTTCAAATAACTCTACAGACCTACTTAGAGTTACAAATAAACAAGGATTCTGAAGGTACTACATAAATAATACACTATCTCCCACCATCCTTTAAAAATCTTTTCCCCCCCCCTCCCACCTCCCTCAAAAGCTGTCCATCCCCTCCTACATCATGTACATTCATACTTGAAAAATATTCGCTAAATTTCTTAAACTGCATTTTTGTTTGTTTTGTTCAGTTACTGAATACTGATTCAAATGCTGTTTGTGTCACCAGTGTAATGAGTAGAAATGTTTTTGAGTGCACCTTGCTTTGTCCCAGTTTTGTATTTTTTGTTTGTTTTTGGAATAAGTAGTTTGGTAGTTCACTTAGAATTCTACTAGTTTTTATCTCAAGTTATCACATACTTGTATCTAATTGTACACTACGGCCAAATAAAGAAGTATGTGTGGTTCCAGTTACATCTGAAAATAAGTTAGGGTAGGTAGGCAGGGATTTTTTTTTATTTTATGTTGTTTTTTTACATTGAGTATGGGAGCAACATTCTGACTTTAACAGTGCTTAATGAAAAATGACAATAAAATCTTTAGGGTAGGCTATTTTTAAGCCGAAAAAGTAGGGACGGTAGGGTTACTGGAACCACACATATATTTTTATTTGGCCTAATGGGGAACAAAACTACAAATGACAAGGAGACTATTAAGTAAATCTTACGTCATTCCAACTTTCCATTATAGCCTAAAAATAGAAAAGAAGAATTATAGTCAATATATACTGTTGATTTTTAATTGAGGTATTTGTGTTATTGCCAATTGAAACATGATCACTATGAGTGGTAAAATACTGACCTAATATTTTTATCTTCTTATTTCATTCAAATAATACATTATAGCATTGAAACAGTCATTTATCTCAACTTTTCTGCACTGTTCGAAGTTAATGAACTGAACTCAAAACCTTAACAAGAGGCTGTCACAACGACAGCAAACCGGATTTATTAATATTTATTTGTGTCCTGGCAATATCACAAGAACCATTACTGATGAATGGTGAAAGTGAAAATCGTAATATCAAATTTGACCTCCATTTTGTGATCAGTATCAACATCTTAAAATTTGAAAAGCTTAGATTAAATGGTTCATGAGTAAATGCAACAACGTGAATGGAAACGCCATTTCACAATCTTTCAAGAACCATAACTCCTGAACGGTAAAAGTCAAAATCGTCATTATTTAACTTGACCTCTAATTTGCCATCAGTAACAACATATTAAAATTTGGGAAGCTTAGGTAGAACAGTTCATGCGTAAATGCACGGACACGACTGGAAACTCCATTTTTCAATCTTTCAAGAACCATAACTCCTGAATGGTAAAAGTCAAAATCGCCATTATTGAACTTGACCTTCATTTAGTTGTCAGTAACAACATATTAAAATTTTAAAAGCTTTGGTTGAACCGTTCATGAGTTAATGCACGGACAACATTTGATTGCCGCCCGCCCGCCGCCCGCCGTACATCCCCAAATCAATAACCGACATTTTTGTCACAAAAATCTGGTTAAAAATCTAATCACATACCTAAATGAGGTACAAATGTATTCTACAAACAGGGTGTGACTTTTTCCATCGAACACCAGAACATCTATTGCACTTTTCCAGATCTAAAAATTTCAAAAGTTTTATTTACCAGCATTAAGACGCACATGAAGAACAATATTAAATATCATATTGCAGCTTCTCAAAACATTATCAATAATCAACTAGAACAGTCACATTAAATTCAATCATTTTTTTTTTATTCTGTATGTGCCTGTTGAAAGACACGACCAATAAAGTAGTGAATGTAGTTAGAAGCTGTGTATTCTACATACAGGGTGTGACTCTTTCCACAGCCAGGACCTATAACGTAGTGGCTGTAGTTAGAAGCTGTGTACCATATTTGTGTTTCCTTCATTGTTGTAGTAGGCTGTTTGTTTTTCTTTTGAAATGTTTCACATTTTATCATACCAAGGCTTTTTATAGATGATTATATGGTATGGGTTTTGCTCATTGTTGAAGGCTATTAGACGACCTGTAATTGTTTATATGTTTGTTCTATGGTCTAGGAATAATTGTATCATTGTTAATCATACCACATCTCCTAATTATTATATGGTATGGGTTTTGCTCATTGTTGAAGGCTGTTGGACGACCTGTAATTGTTTATACCTTTGTCCTATGGTCTAGAAATAATTGTATCATTGTTACTCATACCACATCTCCTAATTATCATATGGTATGGGTTTTGCTCATTGTTGAAGGCTGTTGAACGACCTGTAATTGTTTATATCTTTGTCCTATGGTCTAGGATTAATTGTATCATTGTTAATCATACCACATCTCCTAATTATTATATGGTATGGATTTTTCTCATTGTTGAAGGCTATTAGACGACCTGTAATTGTTTATATCTTTGTTCTATGGTCTAGGAATAATTGTATCATTGTTACTCATACCACATCTCCTAATTATTATATGGTATGGGTTTTTCTCATTGTTGAATGCTGTTGAACGACCTGTAATTGTTTATATCTTTGTCCTATGGTCCAGGAATAATTGTATCATTGTTACTCATACCACATCTCCTAATTATCATATGGTATGGGTTTTGCTCATTGTTGAAGGCTATTAGACGACCTGTAATTGTTTATATCTTTGTCCTATGGTCTAGGATTAATTGTATCATTGTTAATCATACCACATCTCCTAATTATTATATGGTATGGGTTTTGCTCATTGTTGAAGGCTGTTGAACGACCTGTAATTGTTTATATCTTTGTCATATGGTCTAGGATTAATTGCTTCATTGTTAATCATACCACAACTCCTTATTTTGAGATCGTTTCAAGATTTGGGTTTTATAAAAAGGTGGGCATTTAAGAAACACATAAAAAATATCAAGTAACAGTTTCTTAAAACATTATCAATAATCAACTAGACCAGTCACATTAAATTCAATCATTTTTTTATATTCTGTATGTGCCTGTCCACTGCCAGGACCTATAACGTAGTGGCTGTAGTTAGAAGATGTGTACCATATTTGTTTTTCCTTCATTGTTGTAGTAGGCTGTTGATTTTTTTTCTTTTGAAATGTTTCACATTTTATCATACCAAGGCTTTTTATAGATGATTATACGGTATGGGTTTTGCTCATTGTTGAAGGCTGTTGGACAAACTGTAATTGTTTATATCATTATTCTTTAGTCTAGGAATACGTGTGTCATTGTTATTCATCACATGAACTTTCATAAACATTTTCTTTATACAATGAAGTTGAATAATTTCAAACTATTGGGTAACAGAAAGAAGTTGCACAGCATAAACAAGAATGTGTCCTAAGTACACGGATGCCCATTCCGCATAATAATTTTCTATGTTCAGTGGACCGTGAACTGGGAATAATCTCTAATTTGACATTAAAATTAGAAAGATCATATCATAAGGAACATTTGTACTAAGTTTCAAGTTGATTGGACTTCAAAAACTTTAACTTGAAGCAGGACGGACGGATCAACGGACGGAAGATCAGACGAACAGACGGATCAAAAAACATAATGCCCATAAATGGGGCATAAAAATTGCTAACATTCTAAAAATCAAAATTTTCAAGCTGTTCATCAAATATAAAATCATTCCCTTCCATAGAAGCCAAGAAAAAGAAATTTTCATTGTACAATGAGTGTTGTATAATTTCAAACCATCAACCAATAGGATGTGGCTGTACGACAGATGTGAAAACAGGAAGTGGCTGTATTACAGATATGAGAACAGGAAGTGGATGTATGACAGATGCGAAACCAGGAAGTGGATGTATTACAGATGTAACCAGATGCTCCGCAGGGCGCAGCTTTATACGACCGCAGAGGTTGAACCCTGAACGGTTGGGGCAAGTATGGACACAACATTCAAGCTGGATT
Source organism: Mytilus galloprovincialis (assembly GCA_037788925.1). Taxonomy (NCBI): domain Eukaryota; kingdom Metazoa; phylum Mollusca; class Bivalvia; order Mytilida; family Mytilidae; genus Mytilus; species Mytilus galloprovincialis. Next base: position 76,057,174 of record CM075339.1, on the reverse strand, counting down.
CAGCTCTAAATTTGGATTGTGATTAAATAGTTGACACAGCATAGGATTCTGACACAGAATGAATGTGGTCTAATGAACTTAAAATTTTTGAGCAATTCACTATGCATTTGAATATTAATCCTCTCAAAAAAATGTTTGAAGAAATTTTCTTTTTATTTATGAAATCTGAAATGAGAAAAATCTAACCCCCCCCCCCCATTTTGTTTTCACATCCTCCTTTCCCTTTTTCCAAAACTGATCTCAATTCAAATTTCTAATGCAGTTTGCAACAATAACTACTCATTTAAATACATCATAAAATATTAAAATGTAAAAAAAGTGCTTGTTATTACTGAATGGTAAAGATTGTTTTAATCTATCAGTTGGAAGTAAAAGTGAATATACATTGTATATTGTATAAAACAATGATTTAAGTTGATTCAACTACTATTCTGGACAAAGAAAGATAACTCCAATTGAAATCCAATTGGAATTTCTTGCTATTGCACAATATTGTGCAATTAGATATTTCTTGCTATTGTGCAATACTGTGCAATTGAAAAGACTTGCTATTGCACAATACTGTGCAATTGAAGATTTCTTGCTATTGCGCAATACTGTGCAATGGAAAATTTCTTGCTATTGCACAATACTGTGCAATTGAAGATTTCTTGCTATTGCTGAATACTGTGCAATTGAAAATTTCTTGCTATTGCACAATACTTAATATAATAATTTTGGATCCTGATTTGGACCAACTTGAAAACTGGGCCCATAATCAAAAATCTAAGTAGATGTTTAGATTCAGCATATCAAAGAGGCCCAAGAATTCAATTTTTTTTTTAATCAAACTTAGTTTAATTTTGGACCCTTTGGACTTTAATGTAGACCAATCTAAAAACGGGACCAAAAATTAAGAATCTACATACACAGTTAGATTTGGCATATCAAAGAACCCCAATTATTCAATTTTTGATGAAATCAAACAAAGTTTAATTTTGGACCCCGATTTGGACCAACTTGAAAACTGGGTCAATAATAAAAAATCTAAGTACATTTTTAGATTCAGCATATCAAAGAACCCCAAGGATTCAATTTTTGTTAAAATCAAACTACTTTCATAAACATTTTCTTTATACAATGAAGTTGAATAATTTCAAACTATTGGGTAACAGAAAGAAGTTGCACAGCATAAACAAGAATGTGTCCTAAGTACACGGATGCCCATTCCGCATAATAATTTTCTATGTTCAGTGGACCGTGAACTGGGAATAATCTCTAATTTGACATTAAAATTAGAAAGATCATATCATAAGGAACATTTGTACTAAGTTTCAAGTTGATTGGACTTCAAAAACTTTAACTTGAAGCAGGACGGACGGATCAACGGACGGAAGATCAGACGAACAGACGGATCAAAAAACATAATGCCCATAAATGGGGCATAAAAATTGCTAACATTCTACAAATCAAAATTTTCAAGCTGTTCATCAAATATAAAATCATTCCCTTCCATAGAAGCCAAGAAAAAGAAATTTTCATTGTACAATGAGTGTTGTATAATTTCAAACCATCAACCAATAGGATGTGGCTGTACGACAGATGTGAAAACAGGAAGTGGCTGTATTACAGATATGAGAACAGGAAGTGGATGTATGACAGATGCGAAACCAGGAAGTGGATGTATTACAGATGTAACCAGATGCTCCGCAGGGCGCAGCTTTATACGACCGCAGAGGTTGAACCCTGAACGGTTGGGGCAAGTATGGACACAACATTCAAGCTGGATTCAGCTCTAAATTTGGATTGTGATTAAATAGTTGACACAGCATAGGATTCTGACACAGAATGAATGTGGTCTAATGAACTTAAAATTTTTGAGCAATTCACTATGCATTTGAATATTAATCCTCTCAAAAAAATGTTTGAAGAAATTTTCTTTTTATTTATGAAATCTGAAATGAGAAAAATCTAACCCCCCCCCCCCCATTTTGTTTTCACATCCTCCTTTCCCTTTTTCCAAAACTGATCTCAATTCAAATTTCTAATGCAGTTTGCAACAATAACTACTCATTTAAATACATCATAAAATATTAAAATGTAAAAAAAGTGCTTTAAAATTGTTATTACTGAATGGTAAAGATTGTTTTAATCTATCAGTTGGAAGTAAAAGTGAATATACATTGTATATTGTATAAAACAATGATTTAAGTTGATTCAACTACTATTCTGGACAAAGAAAGATAACTCCAATTGAAATCCAATTGGAATTTCTTGCTATTGCACAATATTGTGCAATTAGATATTTCTTGCTATTGTGCAATACTGTGCAATTGAAAAGACTTGCTATTGCACAATACTGTGCAATTGAAGATTTCTTGCTATTGCGCAATACTGTGCAATGGAAAATTTCTTGCTATTGCACAATACTGTGCAATTGAAGATTTCTTGCTATTGCTGAATACTGTGCAATTGAAAATTTCTTGCTATTGCACAATACTTAATATAATAATTTTGGATCCTGATTTGGACCAACTTGAAAACTGGGCCCATAATCAAAAATCTAAGTAGATGTTTAGATTCAGCATATCAAAGAGGCCCAAGAATTCAATTTTTTTTTAAATCAAACTTAGTTTAATTTTGGACCCTTTGGACTTTAATGTAGACCAATCTAAAAACGGGACCAAAAATTAAGAATCTACATACACAGTTAGATTTGGCATATCAAAGAACCCCAATTATTCAATTTTTGATGAAATCAAACAAAGTTTAATTTTGGACCCCGATTTGGACCAACTTGAAAACTGGGTCAATAATAAAAAATCTAAGTACATTTTTAGATTCAGCATATCAAAGAACCCCAAGGATTCAATTTTTGTTAAAATCAAACTAAGTTTAATTTTGGACCCTTTGGACCTTAATGTAGACCAATTTGAAAACGGGACCAAAAATTAAGAATCTACATACACAGTTAGATTCGGCATATCAAAGAACCCCAATTATTCAATTTTTGATGAAATCAAACAAAGTTTAATTTTGGACCCTTTGGGCCCTTAATTCCTAAACTGTTGGGACCAAAACTCCCAAAATCAATACCAACCTTCCTTTTATGGTCATAAACCTTGTGTTTAAATTTCATTGATTTCTATTTACTTAAACTAAAGTTATTGTGCGAAAACCAAGAATAATGCTTATTTGGGCCCTTTTTTGGCCCCTAATTCCTAAACTGTTGGAACCAAAACTCCCAAAATCAATCCCAACCTTTCTTTTGTGATCATAAACCTTGTGTCAAAATTTCATAGATTTCTATTAACTTAAACTAAAGTTATAGTGCGAAAACCAAGAAAATGCTTATTTGGGCCCTTTGCCAACCCTAATTCCTAAAATGTTGGGACCAAAACTCCCAAAATCAATCCCAACCTTCCTTTTGTGGTCATAAACCTTGTGTTAAAATTTCATAGATTTCTATTCACTTTTACTAAAGTTAGAGTGCGAAAACTAAAAGTATTCGGACGACGACGACGACGACGACGACGACGACGACGACGCCAACGTGATAGCAATATACGACGAAAAATTTTTCAAATTTTGCGGTCGTATAAAAACAGGAAGTGACTGTATGGCAGATGTGAAAACACGAAGTGGCTGTATGACAAATATGAGTACAGGAAGTGGATGTATGACAGATGCGAAACCAGGAAGTGGCTGTATGGCAGATGTGAAAACAGGAAGTGGCTGTATGGCAGATGTGAAAACAGGAAGTGGCTGTATGGCAGATGTGAAAAAAGGAAGTGGCTGTATGGCATATGTGAAACTACTTACTCTGACTCTGTATTGATTTACCTCATTTTGGAGAAGCAGCAAATATTAATTTTTAAGTCTTTGGTTGAACTGTCCATGGTTCAAACCCACCACCTCCCACACTAAAGGTGAACACAATACTATAACACCGTGAAGATCTTTGGTTTAACTGTCCAAGGTTCAAACCCACCACCTCCCACACTAAAAGTTAACACAATACCACAACACCGTGAAGATCTTTGGTTTAACTGTCCAGGGTTCAAATCCACCACCTCCCACACTAAAGGTAAACACAATACCACAACACCGTGAAGATCTTTGGTTGAACTGTCCAGGGTTCAAACCCACCACCTCCCACACTAAAGGTTAACACAATACCACAACACTGTGAAGATCTTTGGTTTAACTGTCCAGGGTTCAAACCCACCACCTCCCACACTAAAGGTGAACACAATACCACAACACCATGAAGATCTTTGGTTTAACTGTCCACGTTTCAAACCCACCACCTCCCACACTAAAGGTGAAAACAATACCACAACACTGTGAAGATCTTTGGTTTAACTGTCCAGGGTTTAAACCCACCACCTCCCACACTAAAAGTTAACACAATACTACAACACCGTGAAGATCTTTGGTTGAACTGTCCAGGGTTGTCAAACCCACCACCTCCCACACTAAAGGTTAACACAATACTACAACACCGTGAAGATCTTTGGTTTAACTGTCCAGGGTTCAAACCCACCACCTCCCACACTAAAGGTGAACACAATACCACAACACCGTGAAGATCTTTGGTTATTATAACTGTCCAGGGTTCAAACCCACCACCTCTCACACTAAAAGTTAACACAATACCACAACACCGTGAAGATCTTTGGTTATTATAACTGTCCAGGGTTCAAACCCACCACCTCCCACACTAAAGGTAAACACAATACCACAACACCGTGAAGATCTTTGGTTGAACTGTCCAGTGTTCAAACCCACCACCTCCCACACTAAAAGTTAACACAATACTACAACACCGTGAAGATCATCGAGGCAGTCTTTATGGATTGATTTGTTTTGTTCTCTTAAAAAAACATATATTATACAATACATACTAATAAATAAATACTGATGAATGTACTTCTGAGGTCAGCCTAAATTGATAAGTAACGTTGTGTCGTCATCTAAAGCATCTGTGAAAATTAACTATAAATCATATTTACTTGTTTAAGCCTGATATATATGTAAAATTGAAATATGACTAAAAAATACTTCATTCGTACTTGTTATGAATGTTTCTTATAAACATATCAATGTGTGTGTGTTATCTCCCTGTTTCAATAAAATAAACTTACAGTTATAAGTTATATGGTTCGCTATTGACCCCCTACGGATCCATAGAGGGTTAGTAAAATCCAAAGGGGCTGAGGTCGAAGGGGGTAAGTAGTGAACCATATATACGATATAACAAGTTTATCGCACATGGGACTTTTCCTGCTCATTTTGTATAAAAATAAACAATGAAATACAACAACTTCAATAGATGACGTCACCATTAAAAATAGACAGACATCATGAACCCATATGAAATTTACTAACCCCATACAGATCCATAGGGGTCACCATGTGACGGCGTTAAACCAATCACGTCATAATTTACCCGTGGTGGGATAAAAAGATATAATGTGCAATTATTTCATTAACATGAACAAATCCTAAATTTAATGGCCCGCTTCATGAAAATGAAGACCTTATCATATGAGGTTATTTTTGAATTGTTAACTATATATTGACCTGTACACATCTCAAGACTTGCTTTGTTGGGTTGTTGTCATTGACATATATCTCACTTTATTTTTCTATAGCACAAGTTCAATGCTTATATTTGAAGACAAATAACATTGTAATGATGTTATCACATTCTTTGTGTCTTGTTTACTATAAAAACATTGGTAGTATTTTGAATGTAAAAACTATATGTTGATTATCTCCCCTTATAGAGTTTGAATATTTTACATTATCTTCCCTTATAGAGTTTGAACATTTTACTTTATCTCTCCTTATAAAGTTTGGACATTTTACATTATCTCCCCTGATAGAGTTTGAATATTTTACATTATCTCCCCTTATAGAGTTTAAACATTTTAGCTTATCTCCCTTATAGTTTGAACTTTTAACATTATCTCCCCTTACAGAGTTTGAATATTTTACATTATCTCCCCCTATAGAGTTTGAACATTTTACATTATCTCCCCTTACCATGCTTATAGAGTTTGAACATTTTTCATTATCTCCCCTTATAGAGTTTGAACATTTCACATTATCTTCCCCTATAGAGTTTGAACATTTTACATTTGAAACAAATTTCAATAGTAAATGATCCTATATAGTTCACATATAATGTACACTAACCTATAATAACAACTTGGCTGGACAAGGATCACATTGACTATAATAGTAACTTGACTGGACAAGGATCACATTGACTGGACAAGGATCTAATAATACAAATAATAGATGTTCAAAATAAAAACATGGCTAAAAAAGAAAAAGACAAGCAGCAGTACACAAAACACAAAACTAAAAATTAAAGACTGAGCGACAGGAAACCCATCAAAAGTTGAGGGCTATCTCAGGTGCTCCACATGGCACTTGTGTTGCTCATTAATAAGTACACACTCAGTGATAGTTCTAATTTAAAGATAGTTTTCAATGGTTGAATACAATGTTGACCTCTTTCATTGAATGGTTGCTGTCTCATTGACATTAACATCCAATCTTTCATTCCTACACCACAAGTGACTTCTTAAAACTTTTACTCTTTAATTAAGCAACTCACAATGTAATGATTGCAATGTTTTGTTTAATTTTGACTACCAATTTTTTTTTTTACAAATTAATTTTGTAATCATGTCATGTTATTTTTGTTTCCAATTTATTTAACAAAAGTAGATGAGTGCAAAATGTTAATCCTGTTTAAAAAGAATTTAAAAAAAAAGCACTGGTGAAATGCTACTTAGAATGAACCAGCTAGTTCTTGATTATCTCCCCTTTAAGAATGTTAACATTTACAATTGAAATATATTTCTGAATTTCATTTAATAAAATAAATAACAAACATTCCAAAACACTTACCTTTACTAAGTAATAAATTGACTGGACTTGAATCAAATAAAAATGGACAGTAGATCTTTAAACTGAAAATATAAAATAGCTCAATTTCAGTTTCAGATAAATATCGGTTGAACCATTTCTGAACATGTATATACTTGTTTAGCTTGTGACAAGTAACTATTGCCATTTTTATCGAGCATATATTGAAGAATTCAGCAAAAAAACTAAAAATCAGCGGTACCACGATTTCCCGAGAAATACGAGAAAACGTAATATTTCGAAAACAAGATGATATATCCTGAGAAAAAGATTTTTTATGGTATAATGTTACTTTTTATAGTGGTTTACCACTTTTGACAATATGAAAGAATACTACTTAGAGATATTACTCGTTTTTATTCAATAAAAATGAAATTTCATTCCAAAAATTCGATTTGTATGTCTTGTGCAAAATCCTTGTTGGACACAACAGGGATGATTCCAGGTGTTTTCAAATAGGTCCCTTGAACATCGAATTGGGAATTTTTATCTCAAATGGGATATTTTTTATGCATAAAATCTAAGACGAAATCATATCATTTTCCTGTAAAAACGGAAATGTATATTAAGTTTAACCTCTACACTGATTTAAGAAGTTGTAACATTTTGAATAATTATGGATGGGCTACTGATTATGATATATATGATTCTGATCACATAGATATGATCACCAGATTACTTGAAAGTTATTGGATTGAGACTAGCATGACTAGGGAAGTTGTATTACATGAATATCAGTGCACATGATGCACTAGTCCAAATAATTATGACGTCTTGAAAGGCTATTATATTTTTTTTACTTTGACGCCTTACTTCAAAGTAACCTGGGCATATAACATATACATAAACATATATACCACCTTACATAAATCTATGGCAAGCCGTTTGACTATTTAATCAAATGTCAAGTTTATTAGAGATCTCATAAAGTATATGAGATATCTTATAAATATCTTTTATAATTTAGATAAGTTAGATTTAGAGATCTTATATAGTTTATGGGATATCTTATAAAGAAATTTATATAAGATATCTTATAAAGAAATTTATATAAGATAACTTATAAAGAAATTTATATAAGATATCTTATAAACTATATATTTTATAGATATCTCATATACTTTTAAAGATATCTCCTAAAGTTATTAATATATCTTATGAACATCTTTCATATAAGACATCTTATAAACAATACATTTAGTTTATAAAATATCTTATATAGTTAATAAGATATCTCATATAGTTTATAAGATATCTCATATAATTTATGAAATTATTTTAAAAATTGTAAATTTCATAAAGTTTATAAGATATCTCTTATATTTTATGAAATTATTTCAAAAATTGTAAACTTTATAAGATATCTTATATAATCTGTAAGATATTTCATATAATATATCATAAACTATACAAGATATCTTATAAAGTGTATAAGATATCTTGAAATTTAATTAAATAGCAAAATGGCTTGCCATATAAACCAATGAAAAAAAAAATCATCCATTTGGTATTTTTCAACAGGTCATCTTTATAAGTTTACCTTGATTAAAATGGATTTCAAATTGAACTGGTCCATTGTCTTATTCAGAAAGACAATTACAAAAGTTTATATATATACTTAATATATAAGATATTTAAAGCAATTGACCAGTGAACTTTAAAATTATTTTAATCAACTAAGGCCAATTAAAATTAATTGATAGATTTTCATCCCCGCCTGCCCCTCTGAAATTGTCCTGCCACGATTTTTTTAATTTTTAAAAATTTACGATTTCTGGATTTGCTCCTTTAATCAACTAAGGCCAATTAAAATTAATTGATAGATTTTCATCCCCGCCCGCCCCTCTGAAATCGTCCTGCCACGATTTTTTTAATTTTTAAAAATTTACGATTTCTGGATTTTGTTCATTTCCGTTACCGGTAATCGTCAATAATTTCGTTTCATTCGAACTTCCTGTTTCAAATTTCAGTTTTCATATTTATTGTTTCGAGTACTTTAAAAGGATTATGTTGACAAATTCTGCTGCTCAATGATGACAATATCATCTACGGAGAATAGAGATAGATTACCAGAAGGGCATGAAATATTCGGGTTACGAGTAATACGCTGAGTCCAAGAATGCAAATCACGGTATGTCACAAATAGGAAATTTCTGTCATTAGAAAACCGTGGATTTTTTTTAAATAAAACATTGACTTTGTGTCAGCAAATTTGGGCTCTGAAAGATTTCAAAAGCGCAAGAATCATGTAACACATTGGAAGAAAAAACTTAACTGGACCTGGCAAACATACACATTGTGTTATAGAAAGCCCTTAAATTTACCCATGGCTATTGTTTTTGTTTAAAAACACCAAATACCCTTAAAAGAGTCATTAAACAACTTCATGTTTTACATTGTAATTATATTTGCTTCCGTCTTAAATAACTTGAGAATCTTAAAAGCAAAACACTACTATTACCAACACTGTTTGAGTTCACATTTCATTCATAATACTTGTGTTGCATACCATTTCATTTGCATAATTTAATGGGGACTAACAAACCATCGCTTAAAAAGTAGTCCAACTGAATAAAGAATTTCTCCATGATTTTACTGCTACTGGAAATAGGTTTCTAAGTAGCAATTGCGTGTAGAACAGTCGTTGCCAATCAGAGATATTTATTTAAGAATTTAAAAAATTATGTACGATTCTTCATACATGTTTACACATGTACATGGTATAAGCTAATTTAAAACACTTGCATATATATGAAGTTCACGTCACAAGAAGGTTTCATATTAAATAAAATTTTAAAAATAAAATCCTCCCACCCGCCCCATTTTTTTCAAAACTTTGGATGAAAATCTACTAATTAATTTTAAAATCGTCATTATTGAACTTGACCTCCATTTTGTCATCAGTAACAACATATTGGGAAGCTTTGGTTGAACAGTTCATGCGTAAATGCATGGACACGACTGGAAATGCCATTTTTCAATCTTTTAAGAACCATAACTGATGAACGGTGAAAGTGAAAATCGTCATTATTGAAATTGACCTCGTCATTATTGAAATTGACCTCCATTTTGTCATCAGTAACCACATATTTAAATTTGGGAAGCTTTCGTTGAACAGTTCATGCGTAAATGCACGGACACGACTGGAAATGCCATTTTTCAATCTTTCAAGAACCATAACTCCTGAACGGTAAAAGTCAAAATCGTCATTATTAAACTTGACCTCCATTTTGTCATCAGTAACAACATATTAAAATTTGGGAAGCTTTGGTTGAACAGTTCATGCGTAAATGCATGGACACGACTAGAAATGCCATTTTTCAATCTTTCAAGAACCATAACTCCTGAACGGTAAAAGTCAAAATCGTCATTATTGAACTTGACCTTCATTTTTTTGTCTGTAACAACATATTAAAATTTGAAAAGCTTTGGTTGAACAGTTCATGAGTAAATGCACGGACAACATTTGGTTGCCGCCCGCCCGACCCTCCGCCATACATCCCCAAATCAATGACCAAAATTTTTGCGAAAAAATAATAATTGTGACGATAAAAATTCGTCATTTGCGAAAGAATTTAGCGAATGAAAAATATATAACGAATTATTTTCCTCCATTACTTTTTTCGAGTTTCTAGGACTTTACCCGATCAGACAATACTCGGAATTCACCTTGACCTCATTAAGATTTGGACAGAAAATCAATAATCAGCTGATTGCATTTTATGGCTATCGACAACAAAGGACTTATTAATAAAGGTGTTGATTGATTGTTTGACAAAATTATATGGTTAAATGGCTTCCGCTAAATGTCACATACAAAATTTATTTACCACATTGCGACGCACGTGGTTGAAGCAAACTTTTGATGTCTCTTTTTTTTTTTAAAGATAGTTTAGAAAAGAAAGCTGTTTCGACGAAAAATGTTCAAAAGCAAGAAAAATCTCTGATTTTAAACTTTTATATCCTTTGACTTTAGTACAGGGGTTAAAAAATTTTGTTACAGCTAACTAGCCCAGGACTTATTGGCAGCAGGATTTTACTAGCCCTGTTGGAAGAACTGCTAGTCCATCAAAACTGACCTTCTAGCCCTAGTATGCCTTAACTAGAGGCTCTTAAGAGCCTGTGTCGCTCACCTTGGTCTATGTGAATATTAAACAAAGGAACCAGATGGATTCATTACAAAATTGTGTTTTGGTGATGGGGATGTGTTTGTACATCTTACTTTACTGAACATTCTTGCTGCTTACAATTATCTCTATCTATAATAAACTTGGCCCATTAGTTTCAGTGGAAAATGTTAGTAAAAATTTACAAATTTTATGAAAATTGTTAAAAATTGACTATAAAGGACAATAACTCCTGAGGGGGTCAATTGACCATTTGGGTCATGTTGACTTACTTTAAGGTCTTACTTTGCTGTAAATTATTGCTGTTTACAGTTTATCTCTATCTATAATAATATTCAAGATAATAACAAATAACAGCAAAATTTCCTTAAAATTACCAGTTCAGGTCAGGGGCAGCAACCCAGCAACGGGCTGTCCAATTCATCTGAAAATTTCAGGGCAGATAGATCTTGACCTGATAAACAATTTTACCCCATCAGATTTGCTTTAAATGCTTTGGGTTTTGAGTTATAGGCCAAAAACTGCATTTTACCCCTATGTTCTATTTTTAGCCGTGGTGGCCATCTTGGTTGGTTAGCGGGGTCACCGGACACATTTTTTAAAATAGATACCCCAATGATGATTGTGGCCAAGTTTGGTTTAATTTGGCCCAGTAGTTTCAGAGGAGAAGATTTTTGTAAAAGATTACTAAGATTTATGTAAAATGGTTAAAAATGGACTATAAAGGGCAATAACTCCTAAAGGGGTCAACTGACCATTTTGGTCATGTTGACTTGTAAGTACATGTAAATCTTACTTTGCTGATCATTATTGCTGTTTACAGTTTATCTCTATCTATAATAATATTCAAGATAACAACCAAAAACAGTAAAATTTCCTTAAAATTACCAGTTTAGGGACAGCAACCCAAAAACAATTGTCCGATTCATCTGAAAATTATAGAGCAGATAGATCTTGACCTGATAAACAATTTTACCCCGTGTCAGATTTTCTCTAAATGCTTTGGTTTTTGAGTTATAAGCCAAAAACTGCATTTTACCCCTATGTTCTATTTTTAGCCATGGCGGCCATCTTGGTTGGTTGGCGGGGTCACCAGACACATTTTTTAAACTATATACCCCAATGATGATTGTGGCAAAGTTTGGATTAATTTGGCCCAGTAGTTTCAGAGGAGAAGATTTTTGTAAAAGCTAACGACGGACGACGACGACGGACGACGGACGCCAAGTGATGAGAAAAGCTCACTTGGCCAGTGTGCTAAAAATCAAGAGTTTGCTGCATAATACAAAGTGGGTGTCCTTTGTTTTGAAGGAGACATTATACACTGTATTTAATAATTTTTGTTGATCTGTTATTTATTCTTTTGGTGCTTAACACCAGACTCAAGCTAGCGAACAATAAGCCAGCGAACAAGAAGATGAATCAAGCTAGCGAACAATTAGAAAACGCGCCAACATGATCATGTCTGAAAACCAAAAACTTGCAATAACACCAAACGTACTTATAAATATGATGACAAATAAATAAATATGATAACAAATAATTTCCAGTAGGAAGATGAAATGTAATTTCATTTTAACACATACAAAGTTTAATTATTTTTTTTTTTTAAAGCCGGGAATCTAAAAAACATTTTAACTTTTAACCCTTTCTCCTTTCTCTCTGATAAGGGATGGGTTATTATCTGTATAATAATAATAATAACAATTGATAACAACATGTTACAATAAACTAGTGTAGCTGGGTATTTGGGCCCAGGCAACCTTAGGCAAGTGCCTATTATTTGTACCTAGTGGGCAAAAAAGCTTTGCCGTAGGTCAAATTTTATGAACGAAAGAAGGGGGATGGTAGGGTCACCCTACCCCAACTTTGGACCTAAAAAAAAAAAGTTCCGTAACTTTACCCACCTGGGTATTTGGGCCCAGGCAACCTTAGGCAAGTGCCTATCATTTGTACCTAGTGGGCAAAAAAGCTTTGCCGTAGGTCAAATTTTATGAACGAAAGAAGGGGGATGGTAGGGTCACCCTACCCCAACTTTGGACCTAAAAAAAAAAAGTTCCGTAACTTTACCCACCTGGGTATTTGGGCCCAGGCAACCTTAGGCAAGTGCCTATCATTTGTACCTAGTGGGCAAAAAAGCTTTGCCGTAGGTCAAATTTTATGAACGAAAGAAGGGGGATGGTAGGGTCACCCTACCCCAACTTTGGACCTAAAAAAAAAAAAGTTCCGTAACTTTACCCACCTGGGTATTTGGGCCCAGGCAACCTTAGGCAAGTGCCTATCATTTGTACCTAGTGGGCAAAAAAGCTTTGCCGTAGGTCAAATTTTATGAACGAAAGAAGGGGGATGGTAGGGTCACCCTACCCCAACTTTAGAGCTAAAAAAAAAAGTGCCGTAACTTTACCCACCTGGGTATTTTGGCCCAGGCAACCTTAGGCAAGTGCCTATCATTTGTACCTAGTGGGCAAAAAAGCTTTGCCGTAGGTCAAATTTTATGAACGAAAGAAGGAGGATGGTAGGGTCACCCTACCCCATCGGGGACTTTGCCCTAGGGAAATGTTTACGGATTATAGTTATTTTACATAGGCTTGAATCTAAATAGTTTTTTGTTTAGATTAACCAAAATATTTATGTCAAATCTTTTCCGTTCTATTTGACTTGTGTAGTTCTTACACTTATCGCTTTTCTTATAAGAATGTAATTAATAAATTACTAGTAACTATTTACTTTTGAATAATTACCTGAACTAGCTAGTTCTTAGGCGAAAAGTGAATATAATGGTTATCAACTTTTCTTTTCAATCGAATAATTTCTATAAGCTTGAATATCTAATTGAATCGCTACACTAGTTTATTGTAACCTGTTGTTATCAATTGTTATTATCATTATACAGATAATAACCCATCCCTTATCAGAGAGAAAGGAGAAAGAGTTAATAGTTAAAACGTTTTTTAGATTCCCGGCTTTAAAAAAAGTTGTATTTAATACACGAATAAAGAATTAAACTTTGTATGTGTTAAAATGGAATTACATTTCATCTTCCTACTGGAAATTATTTGTCAATATATTTATAAGTATGTTTGGTGTTATTGTAAGTCTTCGGTTTTCAGACATGATCATGTTGGCGCGTTTTCTTATTGTTCGCTGGCTTATTGTTCGCTAGCTTGATTCATCTTATTGTTCGATGGCTTAGTGTTCGCTAGCTTGAGGCTGGTGTGCTTAACCTAACTTAGTTGTTCCCACATTCAAAGCAGACTTTTTATTTGCGTGCTTGGGGCAACTAACGGCAATATTCACAGAGCATTCATGTCTGTTTTTTTCATCAGCAACAGCCAACCTTGCCAGGGGAATCATTGTGTCCCAGTTCTGCCAACTTTTCTGGAAGTGAATGTGTGATTTTTTTGCCAAATTGTAAAGATCAAAGAGAAAAAACAATAGATCATAGGAAAATGCCGGCAAATAAGCATGAACATGTGTGAGTCTCACGCTAAAGACTTGGCAGCCCTTCTGTCCTGGACACTATTATTTTTTTCCCGAGGCTTTTCCCTGTCGTATTTAGCATTTTTGGGGGATGAATTTTCAGCCTCGTTACTTCTTTCATCTACCGTTTTTCGTTTTGAAACTGACGAAGTTCCTGGGGTTCCCGTACTAAAATATTAAAAAATATTTTGTTGCATGGTTTCATGCTCAAGAGCTGTGCAACAAGACAGGTCAATACCAATCAATACATCATACCCCCAAATACCGTTAATTGAAAATCTTGGCACAATAAGCAATGTACAATACCCCAAGCCATGGTATGAGAAATCGATATTTAAAGTACGAGAATTGCAATCAACACACGATACCAGGCCACCAGACATGCCAGAGTTATTTGTTCTATTTTTAAAATATGTACAACAGGACCTGTACAAACCAGTTCAAATTCTTGGAATCCCAGATAATTTAATTGAATCAAATTGGCTAACATAGAATAGTGATGAAGGGATTTTTCACTTTCTATTTTGGAAACGTCAAGAATTTTTTGTTACTAGTCCGTCGGGCATATCGGATTTCACATTTTAATTGCCCGAGGCGTAAATGATCTAGTCCCGGGGGTCGGGCTAGTGGATTTTTTAACCCCTGTAAAATAGGTAATTGATTAGGGAGACTACTTTAAAGTTGTTTGAATGACACACGAGTTTCAAGCATAGTTTTACGTTTCAACTTTTTCATTTACGATGGTCAAGAAAAGAAAACTGTCGTTATGAAAAAACTACATTGTATATCCAAAAGGTTAGGAACAACCCCTCGAATGAGAGTAACCTATCAATGTAATGACTACACATGAAATAAGGGATCAATTTCATGTGATAAAAGCTTTTGTTTTGTTGTAAAAACCACTTCTTAGTACAAAAAGGCACATCAGTATTTTTCTTTTAAAGAAACTTTACCTACCAACTATACTGGTATTATATGATCAAAACATGTCCATGAATTTTGTTATATTCCAGGACTTATATCTTCTTTATTATTAAAAGTATAGAAAAGTTGTTTAAAGTATAATGAATATTTTTCCCTCTTAAGTTTAAAAAAATCTGTTGTTGTAAAGTAAATGTTAAGTGTTTATTAATTAAAATGTAGACTCTAAAATAAGTTTGAGAGACTAATCATAGACACACTGTGTTAAGAAGGAGGGGAGGGGCAGAAAAAGGTAAATTTGAAACGATATGTTGTTATATAATTGACCCAGGGGAAACCCTGGATATCAACATTTGTTTTTAAAATCACAGTCTAACCTGTATATAACGATTTTAAACATAAAAGCACTCCACCACACTGTGTAAATATCTGTGAGAATATTTGTTTCAGCATGAAACCTATTTATCCAAAGGGGGAGTGCTCCGATAAAAATTTATTATTCTGGATCACATACGCAACTATATTTACTATAAAGTTTATTGGATTGAATTTTCAGACATTCATATTTTCCGGAAATAATCTGGACTTATCCGTATTTTCACTACCGTTTACTTTCTCTTCCTCACCTGTCTATTGCAAATGGATGCCACGACAAATCTGCTCCTGTGGATATTGTGACAAATCACCGTCAAGTACGTTTCAAATCGATTATAAACTGTTAAATATATATACCGGTAATTCCGTTAACTTGAATTCCACGTTTATTCAACAAATACGAACTGTAATTGTTTATTTCTATGAACTGACCTGAGAATTCTACTTTCGTTTTCGACTTGATATTATTACTGCATTGAACATTCATATATTTCTTTCGTACATATTGTAAATATTGTATTTTTATTTCTTTCAGTTTACCAAACAATACACACTCTGTAAAAACTCCTGTACCAATTCTGGTGGAATTATAATCTACAATCTTCACACACAAGTTGTTATTCTTTATAATTTGCCGAGATTGCGATACAGTCCCATGGTTATACTAGCTGAGTCAGGCTCAGTATATTATAACAGCGGAAATACATGTAAAGAACAAAAAATTAGTTTCTTTCCCCCTTATTTATATTCCCTATCAAAAAATGTTCGTTGTTAGAATAAAGTACAAAGAACTTCTGAAGGATTTGTATGCTGGCGAAACAAAACTATCCATAGCCGCTGCATGTTTATGCATCTGTCCTGATTGATTCAGGGGCCTGTTGTTCAGCAGTTATCGTTTGTTGATGTTGTTCATTGGTATTTTCCCGTTTGGATATATCTATAAAATTAGATCATTGGTCTTCCTGTTTGAATTGTGTACGCTAATAATTTTGGGGTCCTTTATAGCTTGCTGTTTGGTCTGTATCAAAGCCCTGTGTAAAAGGCTGTACTTTGACCTGTGTTTGGTATTATCAGGTTGAGAACAACCCTCCCTCAGACAAGGGGTCATTTTACTGATGTAGAAAAGAAAAAGAAATACCTTGAAATTTGTACTCAAAAAGAGGAGATTTACATCATATTTTAAACAACTTTTTCTAAAAGAGGGGTCCACTTACATGACTTATTTTGAATAATATTAAACTGTTAAAGTAAATGTGTTAATTTAACATGGTTAAAGTCCAGGAATATTACAAAATTCTTGGACATGTTTTGACCATTTAATACCAGATAGATATATAGTTCTTTGAGAAAATATGAGCCCTTTTGTACAAACAAATATATTATAACTTATATTGATCCCACATAAAACATGTAAAAGGGATATTTATAACATTAAGGGGTTGCCCCAAACTGATTATGACTTGGATGGAGAATTGTCTCATTGTCAGTCACACATACATAGACCAGATTTAATTATTTCTTGGTGAACAGGGAAAAAATTCTTCAGAAATTAAAGAAATGTCAAAGTACAAGTGATAAATCAAGTTTTAATATTGTCAAAACCTACTCATTCTACTATTTTATGTTTATAAAAAAAAATTATAATCGCTCGACTTTACTTTTCAAGCTTCGCCTCAAAAATTTGCAAATTAAATATTTTTTTATTAAAATTTTGGAGTCCAAAAATCTGTAGAACAAGAAATTTAATTGGTGTGGCCTGATTACGCAATATCTGATTTAAACATTATATAATTTGTATAAGTAATCTGTGATATATTTATTATGACCTATGATCTTTCCAATTATTAACGATTACAGACGCATGTCCACCAACTTTTACAAAAACTTGTTAATTAGTATATCCACTTATGACATGTATATTCAAAACCTAGAGATAAGATACAATTTTGTAATTAATTTATTTTCAATTGAGGTCTATAACATTTTCACTGGGGTAAAGCTGATGACCGTAACTGCATTCACGGTCATCCTAAGATGTCGGATGAAAAATTAGGTCAATATCTGTATTGTCTGTTAAAGTGTTTCTATAACATTTTCTTTACAAATCATATGTTGATACGATGTAAATTTATAAAAGATTCACACGGAAATCACTAATGACTACCAAGAAATGTGCATGAAACAGAAATTTCGATTTGAAAAAATCGCCAAGATGACCGTAAATCACAATCGAGATGACCGTAACAGAAACAGCGATTGATAAAAAGGGTGACCATAATTGGTTTTAAGATGACCGTAATTTATAAATGATGACAGTAACTTTTAAAGAATGACCGTCAATTTTAAGAAATATCCGTATTATTAATTATGAACGCCATAAAACTTAATCATTGTATGCTGTAACACTAATTGAAGCAAAAAAACACCTAAAACACCATTAAAATTTCTTTTCTCGGGATATATCATCTTGTTTTCGGGATATTACATTTTTCTCGTATTTCTCGGGAAATCGTGGTACCCAAAAATCAGGATCAAGTTGGTTTAAATTTTAATATCTAACATAACAATAATACAACCTAAACTGAAACACAAATAGTATTGTTACATTTGTAATAATCTCTTACTAACCCAGCCTAGCATTACGAAAATTAATGTCCAACATAACATGTACAGACCATCATGTGCAAGACCCTATTGGGTAGTCAAACATACCCTTATCCAGAGGGGGTTCGGATGAACCCCCCCTTGAAAACAAATACAAGCACTGTTAAACTCAAGGTTCTGTTTGAATTGTGACTGTTAAAGTTGAGTTTGCAAGTCCAAATACCCCCCCCCCCCCATGGGAATTCCTGGCTACAGGCCTGAGTCAAAGATATACTAGTTAAAACTTAGAGGCGGATTTGGGAGGAGGGCATGGTGTCCATCCTCCCCCTTTTTGTGGAAAAACTTGGTTAGTTAGGGAATCACTGGAGCATGACTGGAAGTCGGCCCCCTCTTATACAGTCAGTATATTCGCCACTAGGGTTTCCGCAGGCGGTCGCAATTTTCGCAATTTGCGAAAAAATAATAATTGTGGCGATTAAAATTCGTCATTGGCGAAAGAATTTGGCGAAAGAAATATATATAACGATTTATTTTCAGCCATCTTGTTTATTTACTTTTTTCGGGTTTCTCTGACTTTACCGATCAGACAATACTCGGAATTCACCTTGAACTCGTTAAGATTTTGACAGAAAATCAATAATCAGTTGATTGCATTCATAGCTATCGACATCAAAGGACTAATTAATAAAGGTGTTAAATTTGATTGTATGATATGACAAAATGATATGGTTAAATGGCTTCTGTCACATGTCACAAAAGGGATTTATTAACCACTTAGCGACGCACGTGTTTGAAGCAAAATTTTTACGTTTCCTCTCCTTCTACTAATGTTAGTCAAGAAACAGAAAATTATTGTTATGATGAAAAATGTTCAAAAGCAAGAAAGGTCTTTGATTTAAAACTTTATCATTTAACTTTCATATAGATCATTGATTTGAGTGGGTACTTCAAAGTCGTTCCAGTGACACACGTGTTTCAAGCATATAGTTTTACTTATTTACGATGGTCTAGAAAAGAAAACTGTAGTTATGAAGAAATCCACTTCTTATTTAGGGGGGGGGGGGGGGGGGGGGGGGGGGGGGGCTGGAAAGAAAGACAATTTAAAAAAAATATATATATTTGTGTTACTTGGCGAAAAAAATAATAGAGTGGCGAAAAAAATAATAAAGTGGCGAAAAAATATTGTTTTGGCGAAAGAAGTGGCGAAAAAAATAATTGACCCAGGTGATGATCGCCACTGCTTGTAAAGTAAAACTATGACTATTTAGTTTTACATGTGTATATTCAAGGATTTGTATAGTCTTACTATACAAGTCCTTGGTATATTTATTGTTGTTTGGAACTAGGACCACCACTGCACCAGCTGGAACCACATTTCAACTAGCATGTCTTATTCTAACACACCTCTGTGTGTATACACAACATATTTGATATATCTTTGAGTATGTTTGACAAAAAATGTCTATTCTTACCATTTCTTTCACAATCGTTTCAGGAAACATACTTTGACAGGCGCAGTGTTCTCCCCAGAAATTTTGGATAGCATCACATTTTGCGTAAAAAAAATAACTGTATTTTTTTTAATGTCGTTTGTCGCGTCGCGTTGATACTCTAGTATCAGTAACAGTTGTTTCAGTTTATGTTTTCTTTATTCATTTATAGTTACAGAATTATTTTTTTCCTCTTGTGCCAAATAAAAATAAATATGTGGTTTCAGTTACCCAACATTAAGTCAAATGAATGAATGGTTCATTATAGATCAACCTGTTTATATACAAAACTAAATATCTAGTACACAAAATTAACTATTTTTTATATAAAACAAGTAAAGATAAAGTAGCAGAAGTAGCAAAAAAAAATCAATTTAAAAACTTTTTTTTATCATGTTTATGAAATTCATTGTTTCATGGCACTCAATGAATTAGTCCCAGTTGTTTCTTATCTTTATATCAAAATGATATGTATTTTTAACAAAGTTATCTAACAAATTGTCTGTTAATGCGTAGTTTTCTCTCTTGGTTTATTTTTTCTGTCTACTGTCCATCTGATGTCATTATCGTGAAAATGCGGATTTTTGTCATATTTGGTCCGGTTCCGTTACGCAGTTTGCACAAAAATGTGCAATGGGGGCCGTAGAAAAATTTACGAAAATGAGTCCGAGAATAAACATTGTTTGACAAAAGATTGAGCATGAATAAGACGCTTTTAATGCATTAAATGGATTAAACATAAACTTAAGCCAATTATGATAACTTTTTAAAGAAG
Organism: Mytilus galloprovincialis; assembly: GCA_037788925.1. Classification (NCBI taxonomy): domain Eukaryota; kingdom Metazoa; phylum Mollusca; class Bivalvia; order Mytilida; family Mytilidae; genus Mytilus; species Mytilus galloprovincialis. The sequence goes on along the minus strand of CM075339.1, from coordinate 76,036,478 downwards.
TATTAAACTTAGTTTAGCTCTAAACCAAAATTCTCGCTCTCGTATTAACGAAAGAGAAAGAAAGTAATTTTTGGAGAGATGCACAAATAAACGACCTTTTTAAAAAAAAAAAAAAAATCGTTTCAATCTTTGAAATTTCGTAATACAAAACGTAGATTTCGAATTGTTTTGTGATTGCATTTTTCCATGTTGAAATTGGTGATTGCAGACACGTGGTATTAGTCATGTCACAAGTGTCAGCTTGGGATATTCACATCCAAACAGTTATCACCCTGAGGGCAATTAACACCTAGCTATTTAATATCTTAATTGCCTTTAGTGTCCGACTTAAAGGGATTACAATTAAAGGTGATGTAATTTTTATGGTCATAATCGATAATAGATGAAAGTTCAAAATTGAGGACAAGTAAAATAGCATCTTCAAAATAATTATAGCGTCGCGGGAATAATTATAGCGTCGCGGGAATTATTATAGCATCACGGTAAAAAATATAGCGTCGCGGTACCGCGACGCTAAAACGGCCTGGGGAGAACACTGAGGCAGCGGGAAACTATCTACTATGCATAATATACAGCTCGTTTCAGGACTTGTTTCCGGAAAATTTTCTGATAGGATTTTTTTTTAAAGTTTTGCTGTCTAGAGAACAACACTAACTTCGAATCGCAGGTTCCTATATAGCGTAAAGGTCTGTTTCCGCTCGTCGATAGTAGATAGATTCCGTTTTCTGAAATAAAGCCTCGTTTGAAAAATCCTGGACCTGCCTTGAGTCTTGTATATTGACTGCTTCATAGTCTATAGATATGGTAAACAAAAATGCTGTAAACAATTTCGTAATGGGACATTCCATTTAATATATATATAAGATATATATTAAATTTCCATTTAATATATATATAAGATATATATTAAATGATTAAATGACTCTGAATTGTCAAATGTACTAGTACTAAATGTGATCATGTGAACAGTTTTCTTGAAAGAAAACAAAAAATGTTGCATTCCAAAACATTATTTGTTTTGCAGTATGAAGATCACTTAGAAAAAATGACGAAAAAATCTGACATTTGGTCGTCAATCGTCAATACTGATACAAATAAATATTAGTGACCGCTATCGACAATAAACTAGCAATTGATAGTGATATAAATCATAAACAAACGTTGTTTGTAGAAAAATTATGGAAGTATAACACAGAAATACACAAAAAATATTTACAATTAAAAAAAAAAACAAAAAATAAGGGATTTTGAAATAAGGAGGAGGGCAAAAAAATGTCCTGTCTATAAGTTCAATGACACTCCGGAAGGCGCCTGCTACTAAAAATAGTACTCTGGATAGATGCTAATTTTCTCTTTATTACGCATACTATGTCATGTCAATGTTGTTTACTTTTTTAAATATTTTTTTTAATGAACAATGTTTAACTATACCTCAGAAAAAAACGAATGATTTGTGCCTAAAGTTTTAATTGTTGTTGTAGTGTAGGTGTTGTCATCCAGGGGAAATAAATCAATAAAAGAGAGGCGAAAGATACCAGAGGGACATTCAAACTCATAAGTCAAAAACAAACTGACAATACCATGGATAAAAAAAGAAAAGACCAACAGACAAATACACAAAAACAACATAGAAAACTAAAGACTGAGCAACCCCATAAAACTGAGGTTGATGTCAAGTGCTCTGGAAGGGTAAACAGATCCTGCTCCATATTTGGCACCCGTCGTGTAGCTCATGTTAATAGTACAAATCCGTAATAAGTCTTATTCGGCAAGTCACATTCAGGAAAATATTTTATGTCTAGGCCACATGACTGGATCATTCAAATGGTATAATCAATGGTACATTTGCGTGTACAATGAATAAGGAAGTTATGTTTAATTCTTTGTTAGATGCACCTTTAAATAGATTTACCTTTGTTAATCAAGTCATTTACGGGGCGATACACAAAGACGATGGAAAAACCTATAAGACTTGTTTATAAGTTTATTTGTAACTAATAAATATGTGCATCTAACAAGGCTTTGCAAGTTTGTATCATGAAGTCCAGATTTTCAATTTGATTTAATATAAATGATTTAAATAACTTGGTAAAATAGTTACTTGAAAAGTTGTCTTCTTACATTTCAGAATGAGGTCCTCAAAGGGGACAAAAAGGGAGGAAGATACGGAGGTGCAGATTAAAAAAGTAGGCTGTCAAAAATTTAAAAAAAAAACAAAAACAACACATTTTTCAACATAAGATGCATCCCTGATACGCCCATGTTCACGAAAATCTACAATATTTTTTTCTTATCTTAAAGGTCATTTAATGTAACACACAAATATAAATTTTACGATATACTTATATAACTGTATTAATAATGAAAAGTAAAATAACAAAAATGCCGAACTCCATGCAAAATTCAAATCGGAAAGTCCCTTATCAAATGTCAAAATCAAAAGCTCAAACACATCAGGAACATATATATTGATAGTCCAAATAATTATGACGTCTTGAAAGGCTATTATATTTTTTTTCTTTGACGCCTTACATCGACGAAGGCGTCAAAGAAAAAAAATATAATAGCCTTTCAAGACGTCATAATTATTTGGACTAATATATTGATAGGTATACTGTTCCCAATACACATCAAACAAACGAAAAGCAACTCCCAAATTATAAATAAATATTTATAATATATATATTCAACAGACTATCTAAAATTACCTTTAAAAATAGCCCTCTTGGTTTAAAAGAATTTCCATTTTCGTTTCCTTTATAAACATTACCGCCATGATGATGATTGTCGACAAGTCATTTCTACATACGGGTATCTGGTATGTAATACAAGTAATAGCTTTTCTAAAAAGCTTGCCGTATTTTAGCTGATTATATTGAGATCAGTGGTTTGTGAGTAGTTTATTTTTATTGGAATATTGCACTTCAAGAAATATGAAAACATGCGCTTTTTTTCTACTAATTTGTCATTTTTGGTGTATTATTGGTCTACCCGTGTTATAATGGAAGGAGATTTTATAAATTGAGAATGGAAATGGGGAATGATATTATAATAAAATGTATTTTGTGTCTATAATCAACTTGATAAAAATAGCATATAACCTACAAGTACTTTTGAGGATTACTACTTGACAAAATGGACAACAACAGAAGGAAGTGGCGGATCCAGAGGGGGATGTATAAGGCGTACACCCCATCCCCCCCCCCCTTTTGCTCATTTTTTTTTTTTTAAATGATTAATCATACTAGACTATGTGAACTTTGCGATTTCCTGTGTACTCTATTTTTTATATTTATGTGACAATTCTTTACTTATAAAGATATTTTTGGCTGGAATTTACTGATTGTCAAAGTAATGTGCTTCGAAAAACGTCACTCAGTTGTTTTGAAATTCAAATTACAGTAACACATTGCTAAGTCTGAGGATGACAATCATGACACCGTCAAAACGACATAGGATTGAGCAAGAACGTATTGACTTCTATTTAACTATTCCACCGAACAGGAAGTAATACTCTATAGACTATAACACTCTCATGAAAAAATTCTGAGGCAATATTATTTACCTACGAGAACATGTTTAACCCCAAATGCCATTGTCATGATTGATTGAATATATAAAAGTGCTGCTTTGCGTTGAAGACTAAACTCCAACCTTTAATAATTTACTTTTATAAATTGTGACTTGGATAGACAGTTGTCTTTGGTACTTACATACATGTATATGAGATCCAGTTATATCTATCTACAAGATTGAGCACACATTTTTTTTGTAATAAATTTAAAAGATAATTATTTCTATAATATCTGATAATATGTATCAGTTATTTGTGATTTTTCATTTGATGTGTACTCTCTGGTAATGTCAGTTTCAGCATGATCAGTTGATTGGTTGTGATAGAAAAAATGGGGCAGTTTGCAATTGTCATGTGCAGGTACACCACATGTGGATCTTCTTTCCCCTCTCATTTATAAAATTGTGCATGATATCTATCACAGAAACGCACCAGAATTTTGGTAAATGAAACACTTGTCATATTAAATTAAAGTCAGGGGTGGAATTAAGAGGGTTTTTCAGGGGGCCTGGGCCATCCCTTTTGTAGGAAAATTTTGTTTTTTTATAGGGAATCACTGAAGCATGACTGGAGTTGGCCCCTTCTTAGGCAGTCAGTGGGCTCTCGCTTATGAAAATTTCTGGATCCACCACTAAAAGTTTGAGTATAGTTAGATAAGAATTTATGACATATTATGTTGAAATTTGCACAGATAATGAATGAAAAATAGAGTAAATTAAAAAATAGGCACTATTATTAAAAGCTTTCCTTGCTTATTCACAAGGACATATAATATCCTCCATGCTATTCCGATCTTAGTTTCTATTCATACATACATGTAGTCTGGTGCTGTTCCAAGTAGTTTTCTTTTTTCTGTTTCTTGAGAAGTATTTCTTTTACCTGTTCAGTCACTGTAAAGTGTTACAATTCCTATTTAAACGCAACACATAAATAGTGACCAAAAAGGTACAGCTATCACATGAGAGAAGCTAGAAAAAAGTAAAATGTATACATTTTAAACATTTTTGTAGGACCATGAAAATGGGGTATATAGATAGATATGCATAAAGCAGACTGCATAAAGAGACCATAGAACAAATAAGCAAACAAATTCAAAGGAGATGTACAAGTACATGTAACATGAATTATTATTATTAAAAAAAAGTCATGGCATGGCCAGAGACCCCAAACTTGACAGCATTTGGTGTTGAACAGGTAAAATGTTTGCATTGACAATAAATATAGCCTTTGTTTCACCCAGGTCGCCTTTCCCTAAATCAGCTATATTAAAGGCAACCACATATTGAAAAATAAATGAAAATGACTTTGAAAAAAGCTTATAGAGAGACACCAAATTTGGGAGACATCTATTAAAATGTTTGAAATAATAAGAAAGTTGACAAGAAATAAGCTTTTTTAGATAATATACAGACTATTGCAGTCAGCCGCCTGAAATGTTTGCTTATACACTTTGCTTTCCTATAATGATTTAAAATCAGTGTGATAGTTTTCATGAAGAACACTGAGCGTACAGGTATTATGACGAGATAAATGTTGTGTTACATGTATCTACCCAAATAAGTAAAATATGAAAATTCTTGCCTCCAAAACCAGTGATTGATCTCCTGATTTATATCTCATCACTCTATGCAGATGCTGTGTGAAAAAAAATTGACTAAACAGTATGCTTCTATCCATTGAGTTGATTTATTATTAATTATTTTGCTTTGAATACACCTTATTGCTACAATATGAATATGTCCACCATTACAAACTGTACATGTACATCACAAATATTCCATGTAAAATTTTGATGTTTTAATACAAAATATATGATGCCACAATGGAAAAGTAATTGTTGTACATGTATGACGTTAATGGTTTAAGAATGGACAGATTCTTAGGTCAGGTGGGACAATAAGGGGGAAGGGGGCGACTTCTCCAGTCATGCTTCAGTGATTCCCTAGATAATCAACCAAATAGTAATGTTTGTTACGAAAAAATATACTAAGTGTAAAACCTGATGATGTGAATAAATTGAAATCAGACATACATGTATCAAATAAAATTTTCAGTGCTTTTGATATATCAATGGGCAATCTGATGAGTTAAGACTTTTTTGACTGATTTTTATAGTTCGTTCTTATGTTGTACTGTTATACATGTACCACTGTCCAAGGTTTGGGGGGGGAGGATCAGAATCCCGCTAACATGTTTACCAAGCCACATAATTTATGTATGTGTCTGTCCCAAGTCAGGAGCCTACAACTCAGTGGTTGTTGTTTGTTTAAGTGTTACATATTTGTTTTCGTTCATTTTTTTATATAAATAAGGCCGTTGGTTTTCTGGTTTGAATTGTTTTACATGTCATATCAGGGCCTTTATAGCTGACTATGTTGTATAGATTTTGATCATCATTGACCTATAGTTGTTCATGTCTGTGTCATTTTGGTCTCTTGTAGACAGTTGTCTCATGGGCAATCATACCACATCTTCTTTTTTTATAATGACTGCTGATCACCACTGTGTTCATACTGGGACTATTATGGTCCAACAACCAGTGGCGGATCCAGAAATTTTCATGAGTGCAGGCCCACCAAATTTCCCAAAAAAGGATTGCATGCCCCCTGGCCCCCTTCTAAATCAGTCTCCTGACAGCTACAAAGAATAAATTATCAGGTACGAGTACATCAAAGATCATTAAACTATCTACCCCACATGCAAACATCTATTTGGGAGTTCACTGTATTGCAAGTTTTTTTGGGGGGTTCGAAGGATCGTATAAATCATTGCATTGGGGTCATTGTCAAAATATAGAGCTAAAGATAAATTATATAATTTGCAACAGCTGACACTATATATATATAGTGCACTGAAACCCTTGCAAATAACAATACAGTGTCAGTGGTGCTTGGTGTAGGCTTCTTTGCACATAAGAAACCATATTGCTCACCTTGTAATTTTTGTATTCTTCTAATAAGTATCGTCGGGTTTGTTTATTTACACCAGAAATCAATGAAGCGATGAATGCTGGAAACGAAATTACATCTTCGGTAAATTCCATGATTCTAATATTTTCTAATCAATATGTCCAAGCAATGAAAAATAAATCGTTATTATTTTTATACATAGAGCATACGTTTTATGTATTTACTATTTAAAATCTAAGCTTACGAAGAAATCTAACACAAAAGTATCTCAATGCTCGTCGATCTCAATCATTTAACCGTTTTAATACGCAGTTTAAAGTGTAAATTATACGCATTACTGTTCTATTTTTAGAGAATAGCAATAATACATAAATGTACAGTTTCTTAACAAAATAGCAACATAATTACAAGATTAAATCACCACATTGTCACAAGATTATATAATCTGCACCAAATTGACAGTTTGTCGTGAGTTATCATCATAACTAATCACTATAGCAGGAAAAATCTGAGTATGTTGCAGTTGAGTCAGGGGTTCCACAGGGGTCAGTTCTTGGACCAAGTCTTTTCTTGTTCTATATTAATGACATTCCATCTGGTCTAACATCTACAGTACGTTTATTTGCAGACGACACAATAGTTTATTTGGCAATAAAATCAAACTCCGATGCATTAACACTACAAAAAGATCTTGACAAACTGGCATCGTGGGAAACTACCTGGAAAATGGCATTCCACCCAGATAAGTGTAATGTAATTTCAGTCACCAGAAATAAAAAACCAATCACATTTAACTACACATTACACAATCATTCTTTAGAACATGTAACAACAGCAAAATATCTGGGGGTCACCATCAGTTCAAACCTTAAATGGGATGTGCATATTAACAACATATGCAAGAAAGCTAATAGCACACTAGGCTTTCTAAAGAGGAACCTGAACATAAGTTCAACATCCATTAAAGAGCAAGCATATAAGTCCCTAGTAAGACCATCACTAGAGTATGCTTGCTCTGTTTGGGATCCATACTTACAACAAGACATAGATAGCATTGAAAAAGTTCAAAGGAGGGCTGCGCGTTTTGTTACCAACAAATACAGAAACACCTCAAGCGTTGGTAACATGTTACAACATCTTGAATGGCGCAGTCTCTCTGACAGAAGAAAAGACTCCAGATTGGTAATGCTCTACAAAATTGAACACGAAAAGGTTGCAATCCCTAAACAAAATAAATTAATTCCACAAAAAAGACAAACAAGACATACAAATTCGAACAGCTTCCAAATTCCATCCTGCAAAACACAGTACAGAAAAGAGTCATATTTTCCAAGAACTATCACCGACTGGAACAAACTACCGGACAACATTGTAAATTGCACTTCAGTCGACTCTTTCAAATCTTCAATTTCAAAGCATCAATATTAACTCAATTACAACATCTTACTTTATTATACAAAACATTTTAAATTTTTAATTTTTCCTATTTTTTAAAAATTGTACATTTTTCCAATCTATGTCTTGTTGTAAGTTTCCTCCTGTGACATAATCTTCAATTTGTTGAAGGCGGTCACTATATGGTAGAATAGTAGAATAGAATGAACACTTTATCATAATATGTACATATAACCTAGTATCATGATTTCAATCCGACCCCACTTACGGACGCGTTGAACATATAATGCATGCCACTCATTAATAGCCAATCAGACGTTAAAAAGACCTTCATTTCCCAAAAAATCATTCCGGAAACATCCGCGAAGCAGTATTTATAACCAATGAAATAACAGAAATATCGTTAACAGATTTACCCGAACCTGACGTTTAGCCTCTGACTAATCAGACCGTATGACCATGTATGACCATGGTCATACGGTAACAAGGCCCATCGATGCAATGCAATATGTTTATTGAGCCAATAACAAAAGATCAACTTTAATAGGGTTACACTAATGACTGGACCGAATGACAGGACCGAATGACAGGACCAAATGAAAAATGCTAATAACTTTTTCATTTCTCAAAGGATTGTTCTCAAATTTGAAATATAAAAAGATTTTATCATTTGACTTATATATTTAAGAAAAAAAATCAAATTTTTTTAAAAGAAACTTTAGAAAACGTGACATGACCAACTCTGATAATGACAGGACCAACATCGACAATGACAGGACCAATTAAAGATGCTAATAACATTTTTATTTTCAAAGGAATTATCTCAGATTTAAAACATAAAATGATATGTCATATTTTGAAACATAAATGTTATAAAAAAATATAGATTTTTTTTCAAAAACATTCGAAAACGTGGCATGACCATCGCTGACTGACAGGACCAACCCATAGGCGGATCCAGGGGAGGCCTGGAGGGCCCGGGCCCCCCCCCTTTCGTGGAACAAATTTGGTTGATTATATAGGGAATCATTGAAGCATGACTGGAGCGGGCCCCCCCTTAGGTCAGTCAGCGGCCCCCCCCCCCCCCCCCCCCCCTTAGGAAAAGTTCTGGATCCGCCACTGTCAACCTCAACAATGACAGGACCAAACGAAATTGATAATTACTCTTTTATTTCTCAAAATATTTTTCTGAAATTTGAAATATAATAAGATTTCATCATTTGATAAATAGATTTAAGAAAAGAATTTAAAAAAATTGTAAGAATCTTTAGAAAACGTGACATGACCAACTCTGATATTGACAGGACCAACATCGGCAATGACAGGACCAAACAAAAATGCTAATAAATTTATTATTTTTCAAAGGAATTATCTTAGATTTAAAATATAAAACCTAAATGTTATAAAAAATATAGATTTTTTATCAAAAACTTTCGAAAACGTGACATGACCATCACTGACTGACACGACCAACCTCGACAATGACAGGACCAGATGAAATTGCTAATTACTCTTTTATTTCTCAGAATATTTCTCTGAAATTTGAAATATGATAAGATTTTACCATTTTATACTTAAATATAATAAAACAAGAATGTGTCTAAAGTACACAGCTAAGATGCCCCACTCGCACTATCCTTTACCATGTTCCATGGACCGTGAAATTTGGTAATAATCTAATTTGGCATTAAAATTAGAAAGATTATACTATAGGGAACATATGTACTAAGTTTCAAGTTGATTGGACTTCAATTTTATCAAAAACTACCTTGACCAAAAACTTTAACCTGAAACTCCCACTTTCATTTTCTATGTTTAGTGGACCGTGAAATTGGGGTCAAAAGTCTAATTTGGCTTTAAAATTAAAAAGATCATATCATAAGCAACAAGTTTACTAAGTTTCAAGTTGATTGGACTTCAGCTTCATCAAAAACTACCTTGACCAAAAACTTTAACCTGAAACTCCCACTTTCATTTTCTATGTTCAGTGGACATTGAAATTGGGGTCAAAAGTCTAATTTGGCTTTAAAATTAGAAAGATCATATCATGAGCAACAAATGTACTAAGTTTCAAGTTGATTGGACTTCAGCTTCATCAAAAACTACCTTGACCAAAAACTTTAACCTGAAACTCCCACTTTCATTTTCTATGTTCAGTGGACCGTGAAATTGGGGTCAAAAGTCTAATTCGGCTGTAAAATTAGAAAGATCATATCATAAGCAACAAGTGTACTAAGTTTCAAGTTGATTGGAGTTCAGCTTCATCAAAAACTACCTTGACCAAAAACTTTAACCTGAAACTCCCACTTTCATTTTCTATGTTCAGTGGACCGTGAAATTTGGGTCAAAAGTCTAATTTGGCTTTAAAATTAAAAAGATCATATCATAAGCAACAAGTGTACTGAGTTTCAAGTTGATTGGACTTCAGCTTCATCGAAAACTACCTTGACCAAAAACTTTAACCTGAACGGACGGACGGACGGAAGCACAGACGGACGGACGGACGAACGGAGCCACAGACCAGAAAACATAATGCCCCTCTACTATCGTAGGTGGGGCATAAAAAAGTATAAAAAGCTTGCTGTAATGTGACCTGGTCAACGTTATCAATGACAGGATAGTCCTCGACAATGACAGGACCAACTAAAAAAGCTTATTTATGCTTTATTATTTGTCAGAATATTCCTCTCAAATTTAGACCATTTCGCACATCATATTATAAAAATATAAAAAAAACAACGTATTGAAAGCTTGCGGTTATGTGACCTGACCAACATCGGCTATGATCTGGCCGATGAAAAATCATAATTTCGTTCTTATTTTACTGAAATTGCTCAATTCTGATCCATAATTGGTGAAAATGTTTGCTTCAGTATATTTTATGAAAATGTTTAAACAGAGACATGTGTATATATGTCTCTGGTTTAAAACTACCAAGAAATCATGCATGCAAGGGTCGGGCATACTTCAAGAAATGTTTATTACGAGAAAAAAATAAACTACCCTGCACACACCTGAGCATTCCTTAAGTAATACAAAGAAATAACTATTTACTGTTCTGAAAATATTAATAAAACAACGACATGAACTATTATGTGATTTTAATTACTGTCATCACAATCTTTATTGGATTTATCAACTTATTTATGGCTTATGTCACACCTTTTGTTTGTTACCTTATAATTGTTTTCAGACGTGTCAGATTATGACCGGTAATTAATATACAAAATATTCTGAATGAATGAATGACTGATCTTTATTCTCATAAACCAAACACATAGTTACAGAGAAGATATTACAATGATATATCAAGGAATTATATATTTAAATATACAATTCCTTGGATATATATATAACATATATAAGAATGTAAGATATAGCATGTGTGATATTCAATTAATATGATGGGCGTTCGCAGACCTAACGTTTTTCCCCATGTTAGTTTTTTTCCCCTTATTTGCTAAAAACTTAATCATTCAATCTTAATGTTGTTTGTTTTTTTAATTTTTTTTTTATTAATTTCAACAAACATTTGTATAGTAGGAACTATGGTCATTTCACGTTTTCGCAATAAAAAACAATCTAGATTTTGCTTTAATTGATGAATTAAAAGATGAGATCTTATTATATTTTAAAACTGAGATAATTCCTTTTAAAAGTGAATAGCATTTTTATTTGGTCCTGTCATCTGCCGAGGTTTGTCCTGTCATTGTCAGTGTTGGTCAGGTCACATTATAACAAACTTTTAATAAAAAAAAAATCAATATTATTCTTATCTTTACGTATAAAATGGTTAAATCTAATTATATCTCAAATTTCAGATAAATATTTTTTTAGTTGGTCATGTCAGTCAGCGATGGTCATGTCACGTTTTCGAAAGTTTTTGAAAAAAAAATCTTTATTTGTTTATAACATTTAGGTTTCAAAATATGACATATCATTTTATATTTTAAATCTGAGATAATTCCTTTGAAAAATAATAAAGTTATAAGCATTTTTATTTGGTCCTGTCATTGCCGATGTTGTCCTGTCATTATTAGAGTTGGTCATGTCACGTTTTCTAAAGTTTCTTACCATTTTTTTTAAATTATTTTCTTAAATATATTTATCAAATGATATAATCTTATTATATTTCAAATTTCAGAAAAATATTTTGAGAAATAAAAGAGTAATTAGCAATTTCATTTGGTCCTGTCATTGCCGAGGTTGGTCCTGTCAGTCAGCGATGGTCATGTCACGTTTTCAAATGTTTTTGAAAAAAAAATCTATAATTTTTATAACAGTTAGGTTTGAAAATATGACATATCATGTTATGTTTTAAATCTGAGATAATTCCGTTGAAAAACAAAAAAGTTATTAGCATTTTTATTTGGTCCTGTCATTGTCGATGTTGGTCCTGTCATAATCAGAGTTGGTCATGTCACGTTTTCTAAAGTTTCTTATAAAAATTTTTGAATTTTTTTCTTAAATATATATGTCAAATGATAGAATCTTATTATATTTAAAATTTGAGATCAATCCTTTGAGAAATGAAAAAGTTATTAGCATTTTTCATTTGGTCCTGTCATTCGGTCCTGTCATTCAGTCCAGTCATTAGTGTAACCCACTTTAATAGTGTTTTGTACAGAAACGTGTTAACGTCATGCAAACTTGTGTTTACGTTTCTACCTAGTATGTAAGTGTTTACTGATAATGCGAATCTTTGCGAAATAACGCAAACATTTGAGTCATCTCTATGGCAAGCCGTTTTGCTATTTATTCTTACTTCAAGATATCTCATAAACTTTATAAGATATCTTATATAGTTTATAAGATATCTTATATAGTTTATAAGATATCTTATATAGTTTATAAGATATATTATATAGTATATAAGATATCTCATAAAATTTAGCAGATATCTTATATAATTGTCTTTATAAGATATCTCATAACTATATCAGATATCTTATAAACTATATCAGATATCTTATAAACTATATAAGATATCTTATAAACTATATAAGATATCTTATAAATCATATAAGATATCTCATAAAAATGAAATTAAATCAGATATCTTATATATTATAGGAGATATCTTATATATTATAGGAGGTATCTTATTTAGTTAATAAGACATCTCCTAAAGTTTATAAGATATCTTGTATAGTTTATAAGATATCTTATATAGTTTACAAGATATCTTATATAGTTTATCAGATATCTTATCTAATTGTCTTTATAAGATATCTCATAAACTATATAAGATATCTTATAAACTATATGATATATCTTATAAACTGTATAAGATATCTTATAAACTATATTGGAGATCGTATAAATCTTATATAAAAATTGTTAAGAAGATATCTCATATACTTTATAAGATATCTTATAAACTTTAGAAGATATCTTATAAAGTATATAAGATATCATATAAACTTTATGAGATATCTTATATAACATTAAAAAGATATCTCATATAATGTTAAAGATATCTTATATAATATATGAGATATCTTATAAAAATGAAATTATATAAGATATCTTATATATTATATTATAGGAGATATCTTGAAATTCGAATAAATAGTAAAACGGCTTGCCATACATTTCCTTTTTTATCAGTTAAATTTCAAGGTAAGCAGTTGTTAAATGGGGATCTTTTTATCTCTCTATTCACTCTAAGTATTCACTTAATGTAAAGTAAAAGTTGGAGTGTTAAGTACATATTCATGGCATAATAATGAGCAGCATAAAGAAAAGTACAAACAAATTAAACAAAAAATAACTAACTATCTGGTTCGGGGCCCTTCATTTCAGTGTTCTTTATTTTTTTATATCATTTTCTTTATTTTCTATATGTTTTGCCAATTATTCTATATTCTATGTTTTAGCAACCCATAATTCTCTTTTCTTTTCTTTTGCCATTTATTCTGGACATTTCACCTATTATGCATTATCAGCAAGCACTCGTATTCGTCTTGTGTAAAATTGGTTAGATCCAAAGCAAGGGTTCGTGGTAACCTTTTGTAAGATTGGTTAGATCCAAAGCAAGCGCTGTTATGCTAAATAGCTACTCCATTTATAATGCCTGTCAGTCAGGTCAACGAGTATAAAAAAAATCATGGGTAGTTTCTGTTTTGAACTGTTCATTCAGAATAACAAATACAAATGAATTTAATTTTGATTGATTCTTATGTGGAGTGGTACTGATAATTAGTTATCAAAGGTACCAGGCTTATAATTGAATACGCCAGACGCGCGTTTCGTCTACATAAGACTCATCAGTGACGCTCTGATAAAAAATAGTTATAAAGATAGCAAGTACAAAGAGCATTCAGGACCCACTATTTCAAAAGTTGTGCCAAATACGGCTAACGTATCAAATAAGTTATAAAAGATACTTGGGGACAGCCCCCCCCCCCCCCCCCCCCCCCTCCTCCTCTTTCTTCCAAAATTCTATTTCTTTTCATTTGAAAAATTTTCGTGTTTTTTTATTGTGTGTAATATTTCAACTTATTAACTAAAACAACATTTGTTGGACGATTTACCATCAATTGCTAGTTTAATTTTCCAACAGCACCGGGTCACTGATATTGAACTAGTAAGTTATAGTAAATTGTTAACAATTGCTGTGGACAAACAACATCATCATTCAACTAACGTTCAACTACAGCTTCTTCATTTGAGGACCTGGGGCCGTGTCAATGAAAGTATCCTAGGACATGTTCTAAGATAGGTCTTAGGACATTATTTAGGATGGTCTTAGGACGTGTCTGAGACATGTCTTAGGATGTAAAACAAAGCTGTCTTAGGACAGTCCTAACTACGATTTATTTAATAGAAAATATATGTAGAGATTTGTACGACATAGATTGAATTGTATTTTAAAACCTATGTAAAGAGAGGGAGGATGACTCTTATATAGAAAACAATTAACGCAAAATAAAAGTTAAAGTTTTTACGGAATACCAATAAATACGTTATTAAATATGATAAAAGATATAAATGAATTTAATACGAAAACAAAAGTAAATGGTCACAAAACTTTGTGATATTCGTGCTGCAATTTTAGTACATAAACTAGTTTTGTCCTTAGGTCCACTCGATTTCATTACATGTATCGAATCAGGATTAGGTAAAAAAGAAGTAAACTTTTTCCCATATTTGAAAATATGTTGCTTATGATGATAGTATTGTTTAGGCTTCAAAAAAGGCATCACGAAATAATTTAATATAATACAATTAAATCTTTAACAAACATTAAACAATATTTTTTTTTATTAATTTTATCTAATGATATAGTTTAATATTGTATTAGTATTTTTTGTATTGAGTTTATGCCATATCTGTTGTTTTTATTACGTTTTAGGACGATGTAACCTTTAGGACTATCCTAAGACACCCAATTGTATATCCTAACTTTAGGACCAAATTTAGGACATATCTTATTTTAGGAGACTTTCGTTAACCCGACTTAGGACAAAGACATTTTTGCTGTTTACAGTTTATCTCTATCTATAATAATATTCAAGATAATAACCAAAAACATCAAAATTTCCTTAAAATTACCAATTCAGGGGCAGCAACCCAAGAACAGGTTGTCCAATTCATCTGAAAATTTCAGGACAGATAGATCTTGACCTGATAAACACTTTTACCGCATGTCAGATTTGCTCTAAATGCTTTGGTTTCTGAGTTATAAGCCAAAAACTGCATTTTACCCCTATGTTCTATTTTTAGCCATGGCGGCCATCTTGGTTGGTTGGCCGGGTCACCGGACACATTTTTAAAACTAGATACTCTAATGATGATTGTGGCCAAGTTTGGTTTGATTTGGCTCAGTAGTTTCAGAGGAGAAGATTTTTGTAAAAGTTAACGACGACGGACGACGACGACGGATGCCGGACGCCAAGTGATGGGGAAAAGCTCACTTGGCCCTACGGGCCAGGTGAGCTAAAACTTAGGCAATAGAATAACAAGACTACATTGAAAATCAATCAATAGCAGAGGCGGATTTAGGGGGGGGGGGCAGGCGACCCCCCCCCTTTTTGGGAAAAAATTTGGTTGCTTATATAGGAAATCACTGAAGCGTGACTGGAACGGGCCCCCTCTTAGGTCAGTCAGTGGGCCCCCACTTATGAAAATTTCTGGGTCCGCCACTGAATAGAATTATGTTTGTGAGTTTTTCTATTGAATTTCTCAGAGAAAATATAAACCCATAACACATTAACAGAATGTTATTTCCTGTGAACAACCACTGACAACGGTCCGTGAACAACACATAACTCAACAACTGTGTTCGTACTTCGTCTGGCTGAAAAAAAACCCATCTTATTTACTTTTTCTAATGGAAAACAATCGAAAGCTGCCAATTCAAACAATATTGATACAACATATATCTGCTCAAATAAAGATGTTGGCATTTGACCTCTGACAGTAGTAAATAATGTTTAAAATCCTCTGCTGCTCATAAAGTAGTAAAATACTCATACGGTCAAAGAAGGAAATTCAACATTAAAACTTGAATCATCAGAAAATATTTTAATAAAGACGTCCAGACAATATATAACGACAGGCGCGTAGCTCCGCCAATGTATTGTATTGATTGTCACATGTATTAATCTGTATTATCTCCCTTACTCCATGTGTCATGATTATACATGTTTGATTGATGGGTTATTTCCCTTTACTGTTTACCGCCTCACGATCATTATTAAATGTGCCTTTCTAACGATCACATGTGTTATGTTTTCTCTGCTTACTGGCGTGGCGGCAGCGGTTTAAGAAACCCACATCTCAAATAACTCAACAATTTGAACATTATTCCACTCTAGAAGTAAAAGGTGAGCAGGAAAATTTGTCATTTATTCTGACTAAGGCAGCAACCATTTGATTTTCTGGGGGGGGCTATGGTTTTTTTTTCTGTACAAACTTTTTTTTTCGCCTGCGGCGAAAAACAATCTATTTTTTTCGCGACAAGTCGAAAACAATTTTTTTCTTTCAATTTTAACATTACATATAGTGGCAGCTGAGGGTGTAACAAACAATTTTTTTTTTTCAGAATTCAAAACAAATTATTTTTTTCTCCAAAAACTGGAAACAAACTTTTTTTTCCAAAAAAAACCATAGCCCCCCCCAGAAAATCAAATGGTTGCTGCCTAACACGACAACATTTTCTATTGTTGGACTTAACTGATCTTTACAAAATGGCAGGCACACGTGCTCCAAAACAATGGTCACTTTCAAAAGTTGAAACAATAACATCGTTTGAAGCATTGTGGTCCAATATAATATACGAAATAAAACAAAAAACATAAATAATACGCCAATATACAACTTATTGAGTCGACCACTGATGAAGCCGGACTCAGGGATCTTTTCCCCAAACACGGCAGAAACACCGGGCCTAACATTCATGCTCATGGGTGAGCTCGGATGGGCTATTTAAATACATTACGATTGGGCCTAGCCCGCTACTCATCCTACTCGCGAATCACTGCTTGCAGTGATCCTCATGGACTTCAATGTTAGTCCCGCCAACCTAACTCAACAATGTACTTAGAAATAAAATAACAACGTACATTTCAAACAAAAGATATAAGTATAACCATATATCCTAAATATTGGACCCCAAAAACTGGTTGTCTTTTGATTATAATTGATATTTTACCAAATCACTTATTTACATCGTTCATACATAACTTTCTCAGGACACCACCCAAGTTGCTTCAAACTTTTCTTAGTAGCTGACAGATGACAAACCACAGTTAACAATCTATACCGTAAATTTTTACAAATAATTTACAACGCTATAAAACTGCATTTAAACTGTCAAACTACAGAACTGGTACTTCTGTGATATCCTAATCATTGAATGACGTGTCTCGTATACAACCTTTTAACCTGAAATTTTCGAAGTTCGCTCACATTACTTCTTGGAATTATGTGGCGCTACAATAACAAACTCTCTCTCAACAAAACTAATTCAACTACGTACAATAGTCCGCTACAAAAACTAGAAAAGGAATATAACTTAACGACAACAGAATACGACGGTAACATTTATGTGTGTGAAAAACCGCCAACAGACAAAGAAACTGCAGTAGCAGTAAAAAATTTGGAGAAACTAAACATGGACCAATCTGACTTGAATTTTACATTAGAACATCTAACCCAGAGGGACACGTCTTTGCCAGAATCCCTCAGTATGGATACAACTAAGAATGACAACCCAGTAAATTTTTTCGACATCGACTTGACATCTCCAATTCAACAGGCAACACCTACAGTCGGAGAAACCATCAAAGCGATTAACACCATCCTTGAAAATAGACACCATATTCTCACACTAGAATATACCATGAGAAAAGAATCAACTAGAACACCCATATTTTTGAATACAAACATTGACTTTAGACCATTCTATGGATCAAATGAAGCCAAGGACTTCTTTGTGGGAAAATTAAAGATTATACGTCAAGAATCTGACCAGGGTATCCTGGAAAAACTAACCGCATCCTGCAAGGAGTTTACTACCAAATGTACAGCCGATGCTGATAAACTTAAATTGGATCTATACAAAGAACTAAACTCGGGTTCCGAAAGTGGTAACAAGGCTACAAGTGAGTTCAATGATGAACTGCTTAAACTTAAAAACAAGTGGACGGAAGAATATAGAACAAGTGTGAACAGAATGAACTCAACATCGGTAAACACCAACAAGTTTAATAGGGATCGAAATCGCCCTTATTACAACAGGCATGATTCTACCGGCAAATTAAATAGAAGAAGATAAACTGTGCATCTGAATATATTACGCTATGTGTTCCTACTTAATTTTTGGACAATTATATTACTATACAAATGTAAGTCTACCTAAGATTAAAACATTAAACTTGTATGTTATGATAGATGTTGGTATTTATTTATTTCTATTTCAAATTTTCTACGACTGGCTAGTAAACTTATGATGAAAATTATATTAATAGTGGCCATATCAACTACCACTGTACATATTATAATCAAACCTTATTTATTACCCCTAAAACGAAACGATAAGGATATAATATCTCTCAACCCGGCACACATTAAATTAAATGCAGAGTATACCAGTTAAGACAGATAAACAGTATCGATTAAAACAATCAAATATCTATACACTATACAATGTAACAAAATCAACGATATCAATTGTATTATGATCTAATATTCAGGGATGTGCAGAAAAAGTAAAATTTATAAAAAAAATAACATTGAACAAAACCACAAACTACAATTATTTACACTATGGGAAGATCTTAGGAGGTCATATATTCCATTCATAACTATTCAGCTAATTAACCTTCTGCAAGCCATTCTATTTTTATCACAAATCTGACCCAAACATTATCTGAAGGTGATCGCTATGTAACACGAGAAATGAGGTTAACATAGCACGTGCACATAATCAGTTCACTACTTTACAATCAACATGGCCAGACGCTTTAAACGAACTATTAAAAACAAAAAAGTACGACATAAACTTGTAGAAAATAACAACAATAAAAGGAGTAAATTACATACCAAGTTAGTAAAAAATGCCAAATTATTTGTAAAAAATTTGTCGGGACATAATTTGACGGATCATGAAACCTTATTACTTGCAAAAGGTGTAAAGTTCATAATTAACCCTTCGAACAAAAATGCCATACGAAACGTTATGGAGGACTTCGACGAATTTTCAAGAAAACTTAGATGTCGATATCTCTATAATGATGGTAGAACTTACAAGAGACACCCTTTTTACATAAATTCGGGATATAAACCGCTGGATTCTTGTCCGGCAATTGAAAATTACATATTCTCAACAAAAATAGAACTTAGTAGAATGAAAATAAACAAACACACCAGAAATATATCCGCCGAGGAATTGTCAGCTATTCGGAATCTAAAGAAAAATAATAACATTATAATACGTAAAGCAGACAAAAACTCAACACTATGTATTCTTGACAAAGACAACTATTTACATGAAGGGTTAAGACAATTACATAATATACATTACGAAGAAATTGTTGAATCCAACGTAAAGGAGGTAGCTGAAACGGCATTTAGTATAATCAGAGACCTACATAATGATAATTATATTGATAATATAACATTCAAATATTTGAAAGAAAACATCAGTACAACTAAAGTAGGAAAATTCTATTTGTTGCCTAAAATACATAAACTATCCCAAAATATACTATCAGAAATGGAGAGAAATGAAACAGCTAGACGAGAAAATTTAATTCCAGGCAGACCAATTGTATCACTGTGTGGTACGCCCCTACACAATATTGGGCACTATATCGATTATTTTCTTGTTCCACTTGTTAAAAAACAATATACATATATAAAAGATACGTCAAGTTTTATTAATTCGATTGAAAATATAAAACCCCAAAGAGACTGCTATCTAGTAACATTCGATGCAAAAAACATGTACACTTGCTTTACATTTAATGAAATACTAGAAGCCACTAACGCGGCACTGACCAATATTGATCCAAGTGAGTATGAAATCAAAGTTCCACCAAAGGACAGTATACTTCGCCTATTAAGGCTTATTCTAGAAAACAATGAATTTATTTTTAACAATAAACTTTACCGTGAAACCTTGGGCGTGCCTATGGGCGGATCGGCATCTGCTGAATTGGCAGATCTTACAATGTTCGTCATTCTTGAAAACGTTTTACAACGCTTTCAGCACAGAAACAAAATGATAATGACTTCCAGATTTAGGGATGATGGCTGGATTATATATTCCGGACCTATAGAAGAAATACACGAACTATTTACAATAGCTAATACTGCACACCCGCACTTGAAGTTCACCTACGAATTTTCCCGTAATGAAACAATATTCTTGGACACTGTCATATATAAAGGAGAAAGATTCTTTAACGAAGGCATACTAGACATTAAAACCTATTTCAAACCAACTGAAACATTTCAATATCTACATAGATACAGCTCACACCCGAAAAGTGTTTTCAAAGGATTTATCAAGGGTGAAGTATTAAGATACATCAGAAACACCAGTAGCAAAACTGAACTTAAAAAACAGTTAGAAACTTTTAAAACACGTCTCCTCAAACGAGGATATAAAATATATGAAATCAACGAAATTTTTAATCAAACACAAAATATAGAAAGGAAAAACCTGCTTATACAACGCCAAACGAAACGGGAACAACCACTAGTTATGTTAACAAAATTCAACCCATCTATACAGAAACTGAAAAATATAATTACAAAACACTGGAACCTTATTTCATTAAACCCTAATTGTTTGAACATATTTAATCGCCAGCCTATTATAGCTTATAAAAGACATACAAATTTACAAGAACTATTATCAAAGCATTAGTGGGTATAGTTTGCTCAACCTTCCACAACACAATATGATACTGATCTCACAAAAAATAAATCATAATTAACTAATACGTTATTCAAAGACAACCGGTGTATGGTCCAATATAATATACGAAATAAAACAAAAAACATAAATAATACGCCAATATACAACTTATTGAGTCGACCACTGATGAAGCCGGACTCAGGGATCTTTTCCCCAAACACGGCAGAAACACCGGGCC
The DNA here is from genome assembly GCA_037788925.1 of Mytilus galloprovincialis. Taxonomy (NCBI): domain Eukaryota; kingdom Metazoa; phylum Mollusca; class Bivalvia; order Mytilida; family Mytilidae; genus Mytilus; species Mytilus galloprovincialis. Next base: position 76,014,990 of record CM075339.1, on the reverse strand, counting down.
TAACATTCATGCTCATGGGTGAGCTCGGATGGGCTATTTAAATACAGGAAAATTTGTCATTTATTCTGACTAACACGACAACATTTTCTATTGTTGGACTTAACTGATCTTTACAAAATGGCAGGCACACGTGCTCCAAAACAATGGTCACTTTCAAAAGTTGAAACAATAACATCGTTTGAAGCATGGAGACAAAACTTACAATATACCTTGTCCCTTGATCAAAACTTCGCAGCGTTCCTTGTAGATGGATTTACATGGCTGAAGAAAACCAACGCCAATCCTTTACGTGGCATTGTTGACGATGACGAGGTGGTTGCCGAAGCTTACCGACGAACAGCAGCCCAAAAGTGCACACATTTGGACCTTATGCTTGGGCAAATAGCAAATTACTGTCCGATTATTTCAAGAAACACTATAATTAAAAATTCGACATCCATTAATTCTATTTGGCAGTCAATTCGTCTACACTACGGATTTCAGTCTACTGGTGGACACTTTCTTGATTTTAATAGCATCTTTTTGGAACCAGATGAGCGTCCTGAGGACTTATTTCAGCGATTGGCTAGTTTTATTGAAGACAATATGCTTCGTGCCGGTGGCAATATTCATCACCACGGAGAAGTACCTGAAGCCGACGAAGAACTATCGCCTTCTTTGGAAAACCTGATTGTACTAACTTGGTTAAGACTTATTAATCGTGACTTGCCCAACCTAGTGAAGCAGCGATATGGAACCGAGTTACGGTCAAAAACATTAGCTTCTTTGAAACCTGAAATTTCACAGGCACTTGATAGTTTACTTGACGAAATTCATTCAGCCACTGATGCCAAAGTTTTACGGGCGTCAATAAAAGACAAACATTTTGACAGAAGTGCGAAAAAGACAGGTAGTATAAGAACTGGTCGTCAAATAAAGTGTTGTATTTTATGTAAGCAAGCAGGTCGTCCGTCCCAACATTTTTTAAGTACTTGTAAATATTTACCTGATGAAGACAAACAATATATGTCCAGAGTAAGGCAATCTTATTGTACAGAAGTAGGTGATAGTGAGTCTGAGGACAATGTTGATAATGAACAAGTCTCATTTTTAAATGATAATGTAGGTCCTAGTAAGCTTAGAGTTGTATCTGCTTTAAGACGGGTGAGCACTAAACAGTCCCCTTACTTTAAGGCATTTTATAAACATTTCCCACTTGAGCTAACGCTACGGGTGCTGAGGTGAGTATGATAAAAGCTTCTTCCGCGGATTACATCGGCGTAACAATCAAGAAAAGCAACCATTCCGCTTTACAAGCTGACGGTGTTACCCCGTTAAATATAGTTGGTGAATGTCATTTCACACTTTCGAGAGACGGAATCGAGTTACAGTTAGAGGCCCTAGTAGTGAACGACTTGGACGTTGATATACTCGCCGGTATTCCTTTCATGTCTTCGAACGACATCGCGATTTTCCCTAGCAAACATAAAATCGTAATACGCGATAAGGTAACTGTTATGTATGGTAGCCCAAACGAGGAACTTAACTCTAGTAATACTCGCGTACGTAGAACACAGGCCTTTCTTATCCGGGCTCCATCAGCAAGTTCAGTAGTTTGGCCAGGATGTTACGGCGAATACGACATCCCATCGGAAATAGAATCGGATTGCATTCTCGCGGTCGAGCCTCACACTGACGCTTCTCGTACGAAAGATTGGCCCAGTCCCCAAATTGCCCAGTCGGTCGCAGGCAAAATACGCATCGTGAATAACACGTCGGTACCGCAGTTCATACAACGAAATGAACATCTCTGTCGAGTACGACTTACGACTACCATAGACAACGCACCAGAGGCACCGGACAATATCCGTGACATAAAAACAACAAACTACATAGACTCCACACATACTTCCCAATTTTTCAAACAAGTCTCTGTAGACCCAGATAATTTACTTAGTCCAGATCTCCAAACCCAGTTTAATGAACTTCTTCGAAAGTTCAGTGAAGTTTTTAGTCCTAACTTTGAAGGTTATAATGGGGAAATAGGTCCTTTTGAAGCATCTGTTAATATGGGTCCTGTCCAGCCTCCCCAACGGAAAGGTAGAATGCCACAGTATTCAAAAAATAATTTGGTAGAACTCCAAAACAAATTTGACGAATTGGAATGTAAAGGAGTGTTCCGTAAACCCGAAGACGTCGGAATTTCAGTCGAGTATATTAACCCTTCATTTCTTGTCAAAAAAGCTTCCGGTGGTTTCCGACTTGTAACAGCATTTGCCGATGTTGGCAGATATAGTAAGCCGCAACCCTCTCTTATGCCTGACGTGGATTCCACACTCCGTACGATCGCACAGTGGAAATATATAATCAAGTCTGATCTTACGAGCGCATTTTACCAAATCCCCCTGGCAAAAGATTCGATGAAGTATTGCGGAGTCGCGACCCCTTACCGTGGAGTTCGCGTATATACACGTTGTGCGATGGGAATGCCTGGTTCCGAAACGGCTCTTGAAGAACTAATGTGTCGTATAGTGGGGGATTTCTTACAAAAAGGTTGCGTAGCTAAGTTGGCAGATGACTTATTTTGTGGCGGTAATACCCCGGAGGAGCTTTTATACAATTGGGAGTGCGTTCTTCAGTCGCTACAAAAATCAGGAATTTGCCTATCACCTAGCAAAACTGTTATTTGCCCAAAATCGATAACAATCCTAGGTTGGATTTGGTCACAGGGTTCGATTTCCGCTAGCACACACAGAGTAGCAACACTAGCCTCGTGTCCCGTACCAGACACTGTACGGGGTCTTCGATCATTTATCGGTGCGTACAAGATGCTAAGCCGCGTCCTTCCGAATTGTTCCAATTTAATTGCCCCATTAGAAGAGAAAATAAGTGGTATGAAATCAGCTGACAAAATTATTTGGTCCGACATGCTAAGAGAACATTTCGAGTTTGCCCAAAAGTCTCTGAGCTCTCGTAAAGCCATCACGCTACCTAAATGCAGTGATCAACTGTGGATAGTCACAGACGGTTCCGTCACTAAACGCGGTATCGGAGCGACCCTATACATAAATCGTGACGGTAAAGTGTCCTTAGCAGGATTTTTCAGTGCTAAGTTGCGTAAACATCAAGTGTTGTGGCTACCGTGTGAAATCGAAGCGCTTTCCATTGCCGCTAGTGTCAAACATTTCAGTCCCTTTATTATTCAGTCAAAACTGCAAGCAAATGTGTTGACAGATAGTAAACCATGCGTACAGGGATTTGAAAAACTATGTCGCGGTGAATTTTCGGCCAGTCCGCGTGTCACATCGTTTCTTTCTGTTGTAAGCCGATACCAGGTCAGCGTCAACCATTTATCCGGTCGTGCAAATATTCCATCCGACTTTGCAAGCAGAAACGCACCCGTTTGTACAGAGCCTAATTGTCAGGTTTGTTGCTTTATATCGCGTACCGAAGATTCTGTCGTTCGAGCCGTAAGCATTCAAGACGTTCTCAATGACGAATTTCGCTTACCTTTCACCACCAGGTCGGCCTGGATTAATATTCAATCAGAATGCCCTGATCTTAGACGCACTCACGCTCATTTAAAACAAGGCACCCGGCCCTCCAAAAAACTGACAAACATTAAAGACGTCAAACGTTACCTGAATGTTGCATCAATCGCCAAAGACGGTTTGTTAGTTGTTCGGCGTTGTGATCCTCTTGCTCCACCCAACGAATTGATCATTGTTCCACGTAACGTTCTTGACGGACTCGTCACCGCTCTACATATTAAGTTGGACCATCCGTCAAAACACCAATTAAACCTCGTCTTAAAGCGCCACTTTTACGCTTTAGACATGCCAAAGGCGGCCGAACAGGCTAGTGACTCCTGTCACACATGCGCGTCTTTAAAACGGTTCCCTAAGAGCCTCGTCGAGCAGTCTTCAGAAGACCCACCGGACTTGGTTGGCATATCTTACGTGGCCGACGTTCTTAAGCGCAACCGTCAACTCATACTGGTCGTCAGAGAAACTGTAACGTCGTACACTAGTACATGCTTTATCAAAGACGAAAAACTAGGTAGCTTGCGAGATGGGCTCATACACTTATTGATACCGTTAAAGCCTTTAAACGGTCCAAGTGTTGTCGTTCGAGTTGACCCGGCCCCGGGTTTTCGCCCTTTATGTGACGATTCATACTTAAAGCAACTCAACATATCAATTGAAATTGGCCGTGTTAAAAATCGGAACAAAAATCCAGTTGCCGATAAAGCCATCGCTGAGCTCGAAGACGAGTTACTTCGTGAGGAACACGATCATTCTCCTCTATCTGAAAATACACTAGTTATAGCTACTACAAGACTTAATTCTAGGCTTCGCCAGCGTGGATTGTCCTCCCGCGAACTATGGACTCAAAGAAGTCAGTTTACTCATGAACAGTTGCCAATTTCTGACATGAACCTTATTCGCGCACAGCACGAGGCTCGAAATAAAAATCACGGATTTAGCGAAAATTCTAAATGCAGTCGACCCGGTCGTCCGACCCCTGATATTAATATAGGGGATTTGGTTTACCTTTATACCGACAGATCAAAGACCCAATCGCGAGATCGGTACCTTGTTGTAGCCCGTGATGGCGAATGGTGTTTCATCAAAAAATTCTCAGGCAATCAACTCCGCGCCTCGTCCTACAAAGTAAAACTTTCGGAATGTTATAAAGTTTTAAACACTATAAGTGCCCAGCAAAATCCAAGATATTCTCAGAATGTGTACAATGAGGAGTCTGATTCAGATGGCCATGACGAAGATAGCCTTCCTGGGCCTATCCGTGACCTACCACCAGAACGCGCGGAGCCCCCGCCTATTCTTATTTGCGAAAATATCGACGATGTTGAAAATCTCGACGAGCCGACTGCGCAACATGATAATAGTCTCGAACATGACTTGACACTTAGTAACTCGAGCACTGAACAAGATAATAAGCGCGTTCTCCGTAAGCGCTCCGAATTGAAAACGCCAGCGCGGTTTAAAGATTTCATTTCCTTTTAAACTTGATGCTCACTCGTCACCTTGGGTTAATTGTTTACTTAGAGAATCAGATACAACAAAATGTACGTCGTATTTCATTTACTGCTTATTTTATGTTTACTACAATGTATATGCACAGTATTTTTTGCTTAACTACTTATATAGTAATATGAATTTGATGAAGATATAGAGACTTTAAAGGAGATGGAAAAAAAAAATGTCAGAATTATTTTGTTTCTTATTGATAGCTATGTGTTTAGTTTATGCATATTGATAACATTTATTTTTATTCATGTTCTTATAATAACAGAGATTATTAGTTGACAATTGTAAAGAGAGAGAGAGAGAGACTTTAAAGGAGAAAAGAAGTTGCGCCAATGTATTGTATTGATTGTCACATGTATTAATCTGTATTATCTCCCTTACTCCATGTGTCATGATTATACATGTTTGATTGATGGGTTATTTCCCTTTACTGTTTACCGCCTCACGATCATTATTAAATGTGCCTTTCTAACGATCACATGTGTTATGTTTTCTCTGCTTACTGGCGCTCCCTATACGCTAACACGCAGTTGCGTGCCCATCGATTCGGCATGCCAAAATAAATGGCAAAATAAAAATTTATAGATTGTTAAAGGAAACGCCTATGTTGTCACTTTTTTAATTGATGAAATATCATTAAATAACGACATTTGGTTTCAAAATAAAAGTGTTATTGGAGATTATGACAAAATCGGACAGTAACTTGTATCTTTTACAAGATTTGAATTTGTAATACTCAGTCTAAGACATGTAGTTTTTGGAGCACATTTTACAGTATACGGTTCATCAGTTTGGAATGAGATGTACCAATCGGCATTAGAATTATCAGAACCCTTCGATATCGTTGAAAATATGCCGATGCGATGTGGTCGACAGACTACCAGTGCCAATCACCCTGCAAACACGCCAACACAGTATTGGAAAGTCTCATTATTTTTTGCGTATGTTGAAAACAAATGTACGATCAACAATGAACGACGACAGTTACTAGCATTACAGCATATTCATCGGCATTTCAGTGTGAATATTGACAATTAAAGTAATAGAGAAGTTTGTTTCTGCCTAGACCCGAAGAGCAGATTTTGGACAATTTTGAGTAAATTCTATATCACAAATATGTGTTGTTTATGTATTACTCTATTCAGAAGATTTATTAATAGTTTTACATTCATAATTTTTTTATAAGTCCTATCTACATATAGCTCCTCTTTTTACCGCCCTATGACCGAAAACCGGAAAAGAAAACATTTTTCTGCATAAAAGGGTCCCAAAATTTTTTCGCCTCGCTACGCTCGGCGGTAGTTGCTTCCACATTGTTTCTTTCTAGCTACGCCCCTGAACGACATATATAATCGGACATATTAGGCATTCAAAAGGAATGTGGATTACCTCCCCTTCATCAGAAAAAAGTCACAACTAAAAACAATCAACAAACTTCATGTTATAAACTACAACTAGTTTCCTCCCCATCCATTCATATTGTCATATAGACCGAAAACTCGTATCCTAACTCAAACAATCCCTCACAAGGAAGCTCGTATTTACCATTTTACCAGATGTATCTAAATATTGAATGTTTGGAAATGAGTTTAATTTACTTTGAACAGATTGAATTAATAGAACATTCATATCCAGCTTTATATTGCTGTGTTTTCCAAGTAATCCACGAAACCTCTTTCTGAATTATTAACATCAATTCTATCATCTATCAAAGCCGGGCTCCAAAAATAATTGTGGAAATACCTTTTCTATAGGTGGTCTGAATCAGATGTGGATTCTAAAAAAATCCAAAGTTCTTTAAGAGTACATGCAATCTAAGACTCTTTCATCTTGCAGTAGTATTAAAACATTTTCTACACTTTACACAAGTATTCCCCGTTCCAAACGAAGAGAAAATTGAAAGAGCTGGTCCTGCTCTGTTTCATAAACAATAAAATGGCCAGTGCAGATACAAGTACTGTAAATTCAGAAATTATTGCGTGCATTTTTATTACGATTTTTCAAGAATGGACAAAAATGCAAGTTTAATTATTAAGACTATAAAAATAAATCAGCTACCGGAATGCGAATTCTTAGTATTACGGAACGCACCTAGTCGCATTATTCGCATTAATAAAAAAAAAACGGGCAATAATTTCTGAATTTCAGATATCAGATATAATTTATTCAAATCATAGCTTCCGAAATTTCGTTTAAGATAAGATAAGATGAGATAAGAATTTTATTAATCTAATCAAGAACCCATAAAGGGCATCATTTTACAACACAATATGATTGGAAAAAGCAAAACAGAAAACTAATACCATACTATAACGTTATGGACAGGATCAGAGCCTAACACAACATGTGTTTTATATAACTATTATATTAAATCTTATAACAATAAAATATTATATTATTTCATATATTTTTTGTTTACATCTGGATTTCCTAGGCACATGAGAGTTGGTAAATGCTCATTTGTGAACAGCCAGAAATATTTCTTATCATTAGGTAGTTCTTTAAAATTAGTACAAAAAGTGATAACTTTATCAAATAATAATTTCCTCTGTTCTGAATACAATGGACAATTTACTGTAAAATGGGTCTCATCTTCAATAGAATTTATATGAGGTAGAGAATGCCAAAATACTCTTCATATTTACAGTCTTATTGCCGACAAGACCGTGTGTTTTACAAAGATGTTGATATATGACGTACGGTTACCTGATTTTATATATTTGATTTCATCACTTCATTTGAACTATGGTGTAAAGCTGTCTAACAGCACGGGTGTCATTCGGTTTAACGAGAGATGTACTGATAAGTCGTTGAGAGTTCAACTGTTTATTGGTATAGACCTCCGGAGAGGGTAAAAAACTGAAAATACAAAATAACAAACATAAGCATACTATTGAGTCAATAAATGTCAAAAAGTAGTACATTCACAAAGAAAATGATTACATAGTTCGATACAAGTAACTCTTGTACACTACACTTCGAAAAACAACATCAATATATCAGAAAAAGGTTACACGTAAGTATCTATATATGCAATAAAAATGACAGGTTGCATATGTCAATGACTGTAGTTTACATATCGTACACGATGACAAATTTACACGTTAAAACTGTGCGGTACTGTAGTTCTAGAAAATTCGAGCGTGACCCTTGTCTACATCGATAAAACACAAAAATAAATCCTAATATGTGGGATTGACAAATACAGAATGGAATTAAAGGGCAAATGCATACATACAAAATACAAACAGTACTGTAAATTCACAGCGGCAATATTTTTTCATGTCGTGCGTAAATGAGCACCAATAATCAAAAATGAGTTTGCATAAAATGTATAGTTCAACAATATGCACAACGATATAAAAAATTAGCACAAATATAAAAGGTAAACTTACTCTAGTGGTGGATTAAACTTCAAATAGAAAAAAAAACAACGTGCTTCAGTTTTGACAAATATCGAGGGATAAAAGAGACTGGGGAGTGAAATGATACAAAAAGGACTACATGGTCAATTCGGCACTTTACCAAAACAGTACACTCCTCCTCTGATTTCATAGGAAATCACTACATTTTCAAAAATAAAAGGATAATATCATATGAAAAATTAGCATGTTATAATTATTGTTTATGTATCAAATGTGGTTGATTAAACACAATGTCACTGTCATAGTCACTCGGCTTAAGTAATCGGTCTGAAGTGAAAGTTTCTGTTAACAGTAGTTGCACTATTCAGATTAATGTATGTATCTGTGATTGTATCTTTTGAAGCATCTAAGAATGTGTAGTTCTCTTGTTTAACACTGTTTACACATGAAGGTCCAATGTACTTCTTCTGTGTAGGCAAATGTTCAAGTTGGCTCAATGAAGGTAAACTTAATTCCCATGTTTGATTAAGCGATTCTGGGGATGGATTATTCCAATCACAAGAAGATGAAAGCCTTAAGGTTGGATTTATAAATAACTTGTCCTTGATAATCAGGGGTGTTGCTAAGCTAATTGGGTCATACAAACTGTTGACTGTTGACAGAAATCCACGGCGTGAAAATGGCTTGTTGTCAGAAGACACTCTTAAGGTGAACTCGTCTAGTTCTGTGTCCCAGGAGAGACCTAAGTTCATCTGTAACAAGAGATTTGCCAATCCAAGGTCGAGGTCCTTGAGATTTGTGGCGAGGTCATCTGATTGATATGCTTCGAGCACTGATCTGCAGTTTGAAGCGACTGTATCTAACTCATGAGTGGGCTTTTCAGAGTTGCAACCTAAATTCATATCAAATGATTTTGTTCCATGGTTTGATCTTTGCGTACTGTTCTCTAAAAGAGGTTTGTCTGGTATAAACTTCTCGAAAGTTGGGTCTAAACCAACTGGTGTCTCACTATCACACGGAAATAATAACGCAGATTGTACATTGCCGACAATAACGGTTTTGTTCACGTTGACATGTTGCTGTTCCTGAAATCTTCCCAGACATACATTCCCCACAATAACCCATCCTAAGCGCAAACGTTGTGCATACGGTACCTCTTCGACTCCTATACGATGTTCAATAACATGGTGTGCTCGAATTAGGTCGCGGCCTATTAACATCTGTATCTCAGACTGATTGTCAATGTCAGGAATACAACTTGCTATGTCCATCATGTGTGGATAACTTGAGGCTACGGCAGATGAGGGTATTTCCTCCCGATTGTTAGGAATTTCGTTACACTCTATTATTTCAGGTACGTTAAGACAGGATGACCCGTCCAGTGACTCTAGTACGTATCCGGAAGCCCTTCGTCCACTACTGACGAACTTCCCTGCACAAGAAGCAAGTGCGTATTCGAATTCTTTGCCATTTTCTCTGAAGAAATTGAAGAAGTCTGAAGTAGCTAAAGTTCTGTTACTTTGGTCGTCTAACACGCAGTAAACTTTTTTGAAATGTTCTGGTCTATCAGAATGATATACTTTGGCGAGTACTATCTTTGAGCAAGATTTACTTGTATTGTATAATGAGTCACATATTTTAGTGCATATGTTGCTAATCTGTTCATTTGAGTTCTCCTCCTCGTGCTTTTGCTGGGGTTCACTTTCAACATCTACGTGTAAAGCTGACGGATGGTCACAAGAACCACAAACACTGCATTTGACATTCTCTTTACATTTGTCACGGAAATGTTTCTTGGGACCGCAACACTTGAAACACAAACCTTTCTGCTTAATTAAATCAAGTCTTTCTGATAATGGTTTAGCACGAAAACCACGGCACGTGTTGAGTGTATGGTTAGTTCCGTGAAGTGGACATAAGTCCTCATTCGACTTCTGAAACGGTGGCCTGTTGTCGTTGCTACCAATGTCGGTTTTGATGCTTGACACTTGCGTGGGACTTTGAAATCTGGTTTGCTTTGATGTGGTTGGTTTTGTGTCTTGATTGTCATAAATGAATCCAGGGTCATTACGCACTTTAGCAATGTTTTGCAGGAATGGCACGAAAAAGGAGAACGGCGGATATGCTCCGTTGTGTTTTGACTTGTAACCATTGGCAGTAGTCGTCCACTTTTCTTGAATGTTGTAAGGTAGCCTGGTTACAAAACGATTAACACCAAGGGAGGAATCAAAGTAAGCAAATATGGTAGAAAACTTTTCATCTCTACGAATAGACTCTATCTCTGCAGCCAAGTCTGCTAAGTCGTAAAGTTCCTTTCGGTTATCGTTTGAAAGTTTTGGAAAGTTAACTATACGTGAATGAAGTGAAGATTCAATAATCTCTGGACTACCGAACCTAGCATCTAAGCGTTCCCATATAAGGTGCACTGCAGTTGCTGGATTATGAGCATTAGCACATCTTATATTCTGAGCATACTGTTTTGAGCTTGGTCCCAAATACTTTGTTAAAAGGTCCAACTGTTCCAATGGATTTGTATCTAACTCAGTCATTATGTGTTGAAAACTAATTTTCCAAGATGAGTAATGTGACGGCTGGTCATCAAATGATATGAGCCTAGATGTGATTAAATCTTTCTTCACCATGAACTTGGCCAATTCATGTGCTTCGTTCCTCTGAGTTGGAACGAAAGGTTGTGCTGTAGGATTCAATGGTTCTAAAGAATGAATAGGAATATTTACATTGTTCACTTCAAGGTTATGTTTGCTCAAATGTAAGGAGTGGTGTGAGCGCTGTTGCTCCACAAATTCTGCTGTACGTTGTTCTGTAATGTTACGTGTATCTGGTATGTTAGCACTACGGTACTTTCTTTCAGACATTTTGTTTTCATTGGCATGTTGAACTACTGGATCAGCGATCCTTGGTGGTTCGTAACTTTCACCATAGTCTTTAAGATCGAAATCCAATGCCTTCTTAACAGCTTGTAATCCCGACTCAGCTTCGTCAACGTCTCGCTTCATAGCGAGGACATTTTTCTCTGCTTTGAGTGTAGCTTCGCGGTGCAACAACTCCGCCTCCTCTTTAGCATATTTAAGTCGTGTCTTAGCGGTTTCAAGTTTCACTGTTTGTTTAAGAATCTCTGATTGAGCACTTAGTGATGAGTGTCTTGTTGACACAGTATGACGAGAACTATGTTGGGAGCTACGACTTTTATGAGTTCGTTCACTATTTTCTATTGATCTTCTAGGTAGCAATTCACTTAGATGTTGTTTGACAACTGATATCTTAGCCTTTAAAGCATAGAATGACACTTTAAATGATGCATGCTCACTTTCACTTTCTCTTGTCCTATATGATTTTAAGTAATCAAAATATCTGTTAGCTTCTTTCTCATACTTTTCTGACAGTTTCAGAAGTTCCTCTCTGTATGTTGACGCTGTGGACAGGTCCACCACTGGGTTATCTTCAACGTCTAATAAAATAGCGTCTATATCTCGTTTTATAGTTCTGAGGATATAGTGATGTCTTTCATTAGATTGCTCGAAAAGATGGTCTCCATCTGATGTTAGTGTTCTCAAAGATCTGAGCTCTCTGTCAGAAACGGATTCTGAGTGTGACATGTTGAATCTATCTTGGGTTCATCTCTTTGATCTAGATTTTTTACTGTACTGATAAGTCGTTGAGAGTTCAACTGTTTATTGGTATAGACCTCCGGAGAGGGTAAAAAACTGAAAATACAAAATAACAAACATAAGCATACTATTGAGTCAATAAATGTCAAAAAGTAGTACATTCACAAAGAAAATGATTACATAGTTCGATACAAGTAACTCTTGTACACTACACTTCGAAAAACAACATCAATATATCAGAAAAAGGTTACACGTAAGTATCTATATATGCAATAAAAATGACAGGTTGCATATGTCAATGACTGTAGTTTACATATCGTACACGATGACAAATTTACACGTTAAAACTGTGCGGTACTGTAGTTCTAGAAAATTCGAGCGTGACCCTTGTCTACATCGATAAAACACAAAAATAAATCCTAATATGTGGGATTGACAAATACAGAATGGAATTAAAGGGCAAATGCATACATACAAAATACAAACAGTACTGTAAATTCACAGCGGCAATATTTTTTCATGTCGTGCGTAAATGAGCACCAATAATCAAAAATGAGTTTGCATAAAATGTATAGTTCAACAATATGCACAACGATATAAAAAATTAGCACAAATATAAAAGGTAAACTTACTCTAGTGGTGGATTAAACTTCAAATAGAAAAAAAAACAACGTGCTTCAGTTTTGACAAATATCGAGGGATAAAAGAGACTGGGGAGTGAAATGATACAAAAAGGACTACATGGTCAATTCGGCACTTTACCAAAACAGTACAAGAGAAATGATCGTGAAAGAATATCTAACGGCGGTCAAGTGTTGAGAGACGATCGTGGGAAAGCTCTGGTAAAAAGTAAAATCACAAAAATACTGAACTAAGAGGAAAATCAATTCGGAAAGTCCATAATCACATGGCAAAATCAAATAACAAAACGCATCAAAAATGAATGGACAAGAACTGTCATATTCCTGACTTGGTACAGGCATTTTCAAATGTAGAAAATGGTGGATTGAACCTGGTTTTATAGCTAGCTAAACCTCTCACTTGTATGACAGTCGCATCAAATTCCATTATATTGTCACCGATGCGTGAACAAAACGAACAGACACAATAGGTAAAAATGTCAAAAATAGGGGTACAGCAGTCAACATTGTGTTATCATCTTAATCACTATAAAAACAACAAATGTAACGAAGAAGCACAAAAAGGCATACATCAAATTAACATCCTCATTTTGATTATATTGTACGATTTTATTTGTCTATGTAAAATGCACCCATCAAGGAAGAAGGGTTTTGAGTACTGGTGAAAATTGCGCGTTTGAAATTCGCACAGGTAGACATGAAATAATTTTGTCGTTCAAAGTATGACGGGATGCATAAATACAGTCACGCAAAATAGATATAACAAAAACTGGCTTAACAGTTAAAGTAATAATAATAAATAAAATAATTTTGTCATTCAAGGTATGACAAGATACATAGGTACAGAGTCACATCATGAAATAATTTTGTCGTACAAAGTATGATGGGATACATAAGCACAGAGTTACGTCAAAAGGATATCTCAAAAAACAGACTTAACAGTAAAAGTAATATTAATAAAGACAAATAAAGGAATAATATAACACGTTATTAAGATGATAAACAACGTCAGTACGCAAAATCTATACTTCAAGACCATCGTGTATTATTTGTGAAGTTGATACGGAATATTTATCAACAAGTTCTGGGTACCTTCCGATGAACTTTTTTAGAAAAAGGACGAGACGTTCTTTGACATACCCCTGGTTCATCAACTTTCTGCTCAGACACTGGTGACGTTTTACAAAGTCTAAGTAGGAGCTGCAAGCTCTTGAATACCGAATAAGTTGGGAAATGTATATTCCATATGCAGGTGAAGTTGGTATATTGCTACTAAGGTGGGGAAATTGATAATTTCAAAATCAAAATCGTCTCGTTTGTCATAGATTCTGGTACTAAGATGACTGTGTATGTCAAATTCGAGGTATAAGTCTAAAAATGAGGCGGAGGAAGCCGTGTCTTTTGTCTCTTTAATTTCTAGTTCTGGTGGATATATTAATGGAACCCAATCAGAAAAGTTCGGATTGTTAATGGAAAGAACATCATCAATATATCTGAAAGTGAAATTAAATAACTTGGCTTCTTTGATCTTCTTGTTTTGACAAGTGTCTGAAGGAACTCCGATTCATATGAAAACAAGAAGAGGTCAGCAAGGAGAGGCGCGCAGTTCGTTCCCATAGGAATGCCGACAATTTGTTGAAAAAGTCTACCTCCAAACTCAACAAATATGTTGCCGATAAGAAACTCCAGCATACTGACCACTTGTTCTTTTGTGTAGCATGTTTTACCTTTTTGTTTGTCACTATTAACGAAATATGCCTTATGAAATCCCAAAGTAATAAATTTATAGCGTATGCTACCATTTTTATGTTGAAAGGCATTGTGGATTATTTCTTTTAGGCGATTTTTCAATTTCACATGGGGAATGGTGGTATACAGGGTTGAAAAATCAAAAGTTTTGATAGAACTAATTTCAGAAATAGACCGAGATTTAAAATTGTCTAGAAGTTCTTTAGAATTTTTAAGAATCCACATATGGTTAATACCACTACGCGAGTAAACAGTTTCATGGTATTTCTGAAGACCCTCTTTCACTGCGGATAAAATTTTAGTCAATCTAATGGACAATTCTTTAGTGGAACATGAAGATGAGCCAGCAATATACCGTTGTTTGTACGGAATTTTATGAAGCTTTGGTATCCAATACAAACAAGGTAAGCCCTCCGATTTGGTGTTCAATGTAATGTTTATTGAAGCCATGAAGGACTTATGATTTGCTAAAATCTCATCCTTGTCAAATGATATATGTCTTTGTATGTGGGATTACCTGAGTGCTCATTTATACCCAATTCTTTTACAAGACATTCGTAGTAATACGATTTACATACAAAGACAATATTATTTGAAGCTTTGTCCGCAGGAACAACAACATACTTATCATGAAGAGATGATAGACATTTCATGGCCTCTTTGTCTCTGAAAACGGACTTTGGTCGATCGTTCACACAGTTTTTCAACTTGTGAATGCGACGTTTTATAAGAGACCTGATAGTTTTAACCCATTCTGACAAAGTGTACAGTTCAACTTCTTCTCGCTTAGCCCATGCTCTGGCGTAGTCCTCAATGGAATCCATAATTATTTTGAAGTTATGGTTCCAATTGATGTGTTGGGGTTCTCTAAACTTAGGACCATGAGAAATCACCTTTCGGAGATTTTCATGTTGAATTATGTTTAGATCTCCAGTTATAACATGACCAGAGTGGCTGTAATTATAAGGCGAGTGGGAACAGTCACATGTCGGAGGGTTTTGTAAGTATTGTTCTAAGTCAAGGTCCTGCAATGCTTGTTTATAGTTAAATATTTTAGGTGCAATGGTTTTGGTGTAACTGTAGGATACAATAGGAACAGATTGATTTTGAAAATAAATAGGAATTTTAGATGTTACCTCCTTGTGATGTAAAACGTTGCCGATATTGATTGCATCAATTCCTCTATTGGCAAAATCAACAGGAAGGAATTTCCTCTTTTCCTCATGTAAAGGTTCCGATCTTACTGGTTTGAAAAGACGGAAAAGAGCTACATCACAAATAATACAGTTTACTGACTAGTCTGTATATTGCAGAAAATGTATTGGTGCCTCCTTTGTCAAGTGCATAATGTCTCAAACGTTTTAGAAAACTAACTGGCAGTGAAAAGAGAATAGTTCTTATGTAATGTAACCCTAGTGGATGATGAAGATGTGAAAGAAGGTCATCAAAGCTCCCAGAGAGTGATCTAGATTTGGAAGACTTTTTTACATTAGGCCGATGGTAATGTTTTTGCCCATGACTACGTTGTTGTCGTAAGGTAGTATTAAATAAACTCATTACATTAATATCACTGCAGGCAGGACTTGACAAATTTCCTACTCCTTTAATATTGTCATTGCAACCATGCATATGGCATTACAGTCCCTAACTCCCTTATCCAGAAATTTTCTCTATCTTTGCGGAAAGGAGTACTTAGTACAGGGCTATTTGTGTGGTGATAAATTTTCTCAATGATGCGTACTTTCATAGATAAAGAAGGATCATGGTCCGGTTGATTAAACGGATCGTGAAAGACATTTAATCGAGAAGACATATGAAAGGTCAATAAATATTCTAATTTAATTAATTACACAGACAAATTAACGACAAAATAAAACGGTCTGTCAAAATGGTTCAAAATTATGATCAGCATGTCAGAATATCCAGTTTTAAAAGTACATAGTTATTACAAAACAACAAAAGGCAGATTGCTTCTCGACATTTTAATGACATAAAAAATGTAAACAAACATGATTTTTTTACAAATTCGACTAGAAAAACTACTTTTATCTGAATAAGGGCATTCTTTTTGAATTAATCAAATGGTTCTCATATTTATTTTGTATAAACATAATCTGAAACTTGGTAAATAAAGAACTATTTACACAAAAATTGATTTTTCGGTACCGCATTTTTGAAGATCGTGAAAAGAATCGTGAAAGGTATGATGCTACGGAGACGTTCAAGTTATTCTTCAATTATATCATAATTAATATTTGTTATTGGTATTGAGAAAAGCTACAAATGTAGATAGGTCAACATCATCAATAGGTTTAAGCATTTCAAAGTATTAATATTTTCAGAAAATGAAATGTAAAATAGTTGGATGATTGTAGGATGAAGCTTTTTATTGTCATGTGAAGTATTCACTTATCACGAGTTATAGGATACCCACATTTTGTATATTGGATGCTACAAATTAACTCATCATAGATACATGGATTCAAATTTTATATATACGCCAGATGCGCGTTTCGTCTACAAAAGACTCATCAGTGACGCTCGAATCAAAAATGTTTAAAGGGCCAAATAAAGTACGAAGTTGAAGAGCATTGAGGACCGGAAATTCCTAAAAGTTTTGCCAAATACAGCTAAGGTAATCTAATCCTGAGGTAGAAAAGACAAACTACATGTCCGTCAGTAGTATATAGTTAAATCAATCCACATCTGCGTTGTAAATAAAGAACTTAAGAAAGTACTGTTGCACAAAATGTTGGTTATCGTTCAATCTCAAATTACTCATGAAGGATGCTGTTTTGCATATTTTTTTTTTTATGGATATCATTTTGGTTTAAACGTTGCATATCCATATTATTGACTAAATAGTGTCGGTCTGCCTGAATTGCACTTCACCGATTCTCATAGCTGAATCTTTCACACTTATTTAGACACGTTTTAGTTGTTGTTTTTTTTTAGCTTTCGAGGTAAAGTGTTGAATAGAAAAAAATAAAAGCTTTAATGTTAATCCTTATCAAAATATTTACAGGCTTCAACCAGTTGCAGGTTTATCAAATGGTAAAAGAAATACTGATTTCTGATTACTAGTATTAGGTCTGGTCACGCATTATCTTTCACGATCAAAATAATGCGTTGCCTGATCTTTCACGATCAAGTTTGATGGAAATTCAACAAATTCAAGGTTTTCATATACAAATTAATGCTTTTCAGGGAAGAACATTCCTTAATTTTACTGTACTATCAGATACACTAAAGATTGAATTTGAAATTTATCATGATAAACTGAAATATGATCATTATATGTACAAAAAGCGTGTTATTTGTAATTTATTTCATAGACATGCATTGCGCCTTTTGTGTTTTTTCATAAAGTACTGCATATTTTCTTTATCTTATTTCACAGTTATGTTGAGGAAGTTAAACCATTTTGAAAGACATATTTTTATGAAGATTTGTTCCGAGTTTTGAAAATTAAGCGATTTTTTCAAAGATTCTGAACTAGAATTTACATTAAATGTCTTTCACGATCCGTTACCAGAGCTTTCACCATCGTCTCTCAATACTTGACAGCCGTTAGATATTCTTTCACGATCATTTCTCTCGTTAAGCCGAATGACACCGGTGAACAGGCAAACATACCACATTTTATTGATTTTAAAATTGTGTTTTGTGTATATTGACTTCTTGAAAAATTGTTTGATTGTTTAGTTACTCCCATTCTTACATATTGTAGTGAAATTTGGGGGGTGGATTCAAATTTTAAAGACTCTGATCCATTTGAAAAACTTCATGTTAAATTTATAAAAGACATATTAGGGGTTCATTGTAAGGCATCTAATGATGGATGTCGAGCCGAACTTAATAGAATTCCCTTGAAAAATAAAATATTATATTCAATATTCAACTACCTGAACCATATAGTTTCTTCGGAAAATTCTTTGGCATATGATATATTCACTAAATCTGTAGATTCAAACCCTTGGGTCATAAAGGTCAAGAATCTTTTGAATGTCTTATATCATCAATAACTTTAATTATGTTTAAGGTAATTTAAATTCTATTAAACAAAGAATTAATGACCAATGTTTGCAAGTTCAAAATGCAAATATATTTGAATCCAAAAAGTAAGACTTTTTCAAGAGTGTCTACATAATGGGCAGAAGACCACCCTATGTTGATATATTGAAAAACAGAAGTGACAGAGCTGCAATATGTAAGATCCTTATAAGCGCTCATATACTGATGATTGAAAGAGGGAAACATCTAAATATTCCCAGAAATGAGAGATACTGCTCTGTATGTAATTCTGGTCAAATTGAAAATGAAAAACATTTTCTTTTACATTGTGAAAAATACTCAACTAAAAGGGCCATATTTTACCATAAAGTTTCAAATATAATCGTTGATCCTACAAAATTTCAAAAACATGAGAATAATAATATAATCTTTTTTTAAAATAATAATTCATACACAATCCTAAAATTGACTTCTTCTTTCATCTCAGACAGTTTGAACCTGCGTAAAGCAGAACAAACGCTATAAAATTGTCAATATGTCTAATTCATAATCATTGTTTATAATTATAATATTACATATTAATATAGTTATTATTTGCAATACTTATTATGTTTGACCAACTATGTAATTCATATACCATGAGCCTTAACCATTTATTGTTGATGAGTTTGTGCTAATAAAATATTTGTATATTTGTATTTGTATTATGTAATTCTTTACATGTATTGTGTATATAATGTAATTCTTTACATAATTTAACAAGACACAAAAGCACTGGATGACTGAATTAAAAAAAAATCGTAGTTTTTATTATTCTGATTTTTAAAAAAATTGAATAATGCAAGCCAATAAAACATTGGTGGGCAAAGGTTATCAAAGATAACACCAACAAAACAAGAAGTGTGATATATATGTTACATTAACAACTGTGGTAAGATCGTTGACTATTGTCTTTATCGGTATTATCATAGATTTTTATGCCTCATTTATGGGCATTATGTGTTTTGGTCTGTGCGTCCGTCCGTTCGTCCGTCCGTCTGTCCTGCTTCAGGTTAAAATTTTTGGTCGAGGTAGTTTTTGATGAAGTTGAAGTTCAATCATTTGGAACTAAGTACACATGTTCCCTATGGTATGATCTTTCTAATTTTAATGCAAAAAATGATAGTGCGGATGGGCATCCGTGTACAGGACACATTCTTGTTTTCAAATAACTAAATATGTATTGGTATATTGTTATGAACACTTACATGTTAGTATGCACAAGTTAATGCTTTAACAGACTATTTACGACGTCTTTCCACTAAATCCATCAGATGCGTACGGCATTGTTGATATTTAAATTAGGAAATAGAATTTGAAACTGACTTTGATATCATGCATTTTAAGGACGAAAATTAATACCGGTAATTCTGACTATAAGCCGACCAGTCTTAAGGTTGATCTTACTTCTTAATACTTAATGCTACTTGTTGTTAGGAAAAGCAATAGATAGTCTTTTTGTTGTTGGGATGTACAAACTACGGATAGTCTTTTTGTTGTTGGGATTTACAAGCAAAGGATAGTCTTTTTGTTGTTGGGATGTACAACCAACGGATAGTGTATTTGTTGTTGGGATATACAAGCAACGGATTCTCTTTTTGTTGTTGGGGTGTACAAGCAACGGATACTCTTTTTGTTGTTGGGGTGTACAAGTAACTGATACCCTTTTTGTTGTCTGGATATATAAGCAACGGATAGTCTTTTTGTTGTTGGGATGTACAAGCAACGGATAGTCTTTTTAGTTGTTTGGATGTTCAAGCAACGGATACTCTTTTTGTTGTTGGTGTGTACAAGCAATGTATACTCTTTTTGTTGTTGGGATGTTCAAGCAACAAATAGTCTTTTTGTTGTTGGGATGTACAAGCAACGGATAGTCTTTTTGTTGTTGGGGTGTACAAGCAACGAATACTCTTTTTTTGTTGGGGTGTACAAGCAACGGATAGTCTTTTTGTTGTTGGGATATACAAGTAACGGATACTCTTTTTGTTGTTGGGATGTACAAGTAACGAATACTCTTTTTTTGTTGGGGTGTACAAGCAACGGATAGTCTTTTTGTTGTTGGGATATACAAGCAACGGATACTCTTTTTGTTGTTGGGGTGTACAAGTAACGGATAGTCTTTTTGTTGTTGGGATATACAAGTAACGGATAGTCTTTTTGTTGTTGAAATGTACAAGCAACGGATAGTCTTTTTAGTTGTTGGGATGTTCAGGCAACGGATACTCTTTTTGTTGTTGGAATGTACAAGCAACGGATAGTCTTTTTAGTTGTTGGGATGTGCAAGCAACGGATAGTTTTTTTAGTTATTGAGATGTACAAGCAACGGATAGTCTTTTTGTTGTTGGGAAGTAAGAGCAACGGATAGTCTTTTTAGTTGATTGGGTGTACAAGCAACGGATACTCTTTTTGTTGTTGGGGTGTACAAGCAACGGATAGTCTTTTTCAGTTCTTAAGATGTCCAAGCAACGAATAGTCTTTTTAGATGTTGGGATGTACAAGCAACGGATACTCTTTTTGTTTTTGGGCTGTACAAGCAACAAATAGTCTTTTTGCTGTTGGGATTTACAAGCAACAAATAGTCTTTTTGTTGTTGGGGGTGCACAAGCAACGGATACTCTTTTTGTTGTTGGGATGTACAAGCAAAGGATAGTCTTTTTTAGTTGTTGGGATGTACAAGCAACGGATACTCTTTTTTTGTTGGGGTGTACAAACAACGGATACTCTTTTTGTTGTTGGTAGTGTAAAACGGATACCCTTTTTTTACTGTTGGGGCGTGTAAGAAACGGATACTCTTTTTGTTGTTGGGATGTACAAGCAACGGATTGTATTTTGTTGTTGGGATATACAAGCAACGAATACTCTTTTTTTGTTGGGGTGTACAAACAACGGATACTCTTTTTGTTGTTGGTATGTACAAGCAACGGATAGTCTTTTTGTTGTTGGGATGTACAAGCAACGGATAGTCTTTTTAGTTGTTGGGATGTTCAAACAACGGATACTCTTTTTGTTGTTGGAATGTACAAGCAACGGATAGTCATTTAGTTGTTGGGATGTGCAAGCAACGGATACTCTTTTTGTTGTTTGGGTGACAAACAACGAATACTCTTTTTATTGTTTGGGCGTACAGGCAACGGATTCTCTTTTTGTTGTTGGGGTGTACAAGCAATGGATAGTCTTTTTTTAGTTGTTAGGATGTACAAGCAACGGATAATCTTTTTAGTTGATGGGGTGTATAAGCAACGGATACTCTTTTTGTTGTTGGGCTGTACAAGCAACGGATATTTTTTTTGTTGTTGGAATATACAAGCAACGGATAGTCTTTTTGTTGTTGGAATGTACAAGCAACGGACAGTCTTTTTAGTTGTTGGGATGTACAAGCAACGGATACTCGTTTTGTTGTTGGGGTGTACAAGCAACGGATCCTCTTTTTGTTGTTGGGTGTACAAGCAACGGATACTCTTTTTGTTGTTGGGATGTACAAGCAAAGGATAGTCTTTTTTAGTTGTTGGGATGTACAAGCAACGGATACTCTTTTTGTTGTTGGGGTGTACAAGCAATGGATACTCTTTTTGTTTTTGGGCTGTACAAGCAACAAATAGTCTTTTTGCTGTTGGGATTTACAAGCAACAAATAGTCTTTTTGTTGTTGGGGGTGCACAAGCAACGGATACTCTTTTTGTTGTTGGGATGTACAAGCAAAGGATAGTCTTTTTTAGTTGTTGGGATGTACAAGCAACGGATACTCTTTTTGTTGTTGGGATGTACAAGCAAAGGATAGTCTTTTTTAGTTGATGGGGTGCACAAGCAACGGATCCTCTTTTTGTTGTTGGGCTGTACAAGCAACGGATCCTCTTTTTGTTGTTGGGATTTACAAGCAACAAATAGTCTTTTTGTTGTTGTGGGTGCACAAGCAACGGATACTCTTTTTGCTGTTGGGGTGTACAAGCAACGGATACTCTCTTTGTTGTTGGGATGTACAAGCAACGGATAGTCGTTTTAGTTGTTGAGATGTGCAAGCAACGAATAGTCTTTTTAGTTGTTGGGATGTACAAGTAACGGATACTCTTTTTGTTGTTTGGGTGTATGAGTAACGGATAGTCTTTTTAGGTGTTGGGATGTTCAAGCAACGGATATTCTTTTTAGCTGTTGGGATGTACAAGCAACGGATAGTCTTTTTGTTGTTGGGATGTGCAAGCAACGGATAGTCTTTTTGTTGTTGGGGTGACGGGTGTACAAGTAACGGATAGTCTTTTTAGGTGTTGGGATGTGCAAGCAACGGATACTCTTTTTGTTGTTGGTATGTACAAGCAACGGATACTCTTTTTGTTGTTGGGATGTACAAGCAACGGATAGTCGTTTTAGTTGTTGGGGTGTACAAGCAACGGATACTCTTTTTGTTGTTGGTATGTACAAGCAACGGATAGTCTTTTTGTTGTTGGGATGTGCAAGCAACGGATAGTCTTTTTAGTTGTTGGGATGTGCAAGCAACGGATAGTTTTTTTAGTTGTTGGTATGTACAAACAACGGATAGTCGTATTGTTGTTGGGAAGTAAGACCAACGGATAGTCTTTTAAGTTGTTAGGGTGTACAAGCAACGGATACTCTTTTTGTTGTTTGGGTGTACAAGTAACGGATAGCCTTTTTGTTGTTGGGATGTATAAGCAACGAATAGTCTTTTTAGATGTTGGAATGTACAAGCAACAGATACTCTTTTTGTTGTTGAGGTGTACAAGCAACGGATACTCTTTTTTTTGTTGTTGGGGCGTACAAGCAACGGATGCTCTTTTTGTTGTTGGGATGTACAAGCAACGAATTGTATTTTTGTTGTTGGGATATACAAGCAACGGATACTCTTTTTGTTGTTGGTATGTACAAGCAACGGATAGTCTTTTTGTTGTAGGGATATACAAGCAACGGATAGTCTTTTTGTTGTTGGAATGTACAAGCAATGGATAGTCTTTTTAGTTGTTTGGGTGTACAAGCAACGGATACTCTTTTTGTTGTTGGGGTGACAAACAACGAATACTCTTTTTATTGTTTGGGCGTACAAGCAACGGATTCTCTTTTTGTTGTTGGGGTGTACAAGCAATGGATAGTCTTTTTTTAGTTGTTAGGATGTACAAGCAACGGATAATCTTTTTAGTTGATGGGGTGTACAAGCAACGGATACTCTTTTTGTTGTTGGGGTGTACAAGCAATGGATAGTCTTTTTTTAGTTGTTAGGATGTACAAGCAACGGATAATCTTTTTAGTTGATGGGGTGTACAAGCAACGGATACTCTTTTTGTTGTTGGGGTGTACAAGCAACGGATCCTCTTTTTGTTGTTGGGTGTACAAGCAACGGATATTTTTTTTGTTGTTGGAATATACAAGCAACGGATAGTCTTTTTGTTGTTTGAATGTACAAGCAACGGAGAGTCTTTTTAGTTGTTGGGATGTACAAGCAACGGATACTCGTTTTGTTGTTGGGGTGTACAAGCAACGGATCCTCTTTTTGTTGTTGGGTGTACAAGCAACGGATACTCTTTTTGTTGTTGGGATGTACAAGCAAAGGATAGTCTTTTTTAGTTGTTGGGATGTACAAGCAACGGATACTCTTTTTGTTGTTGGGGTGTACAAGCAACGGATACTCTTTTTGTTGTTGGGCTGTACAAGCAACGGATCCTCTTTTTGCTGTTGGGATTTACAAGCAACAAATAGTCTTTTTGTTGTTGGGGGTGCACAAGCAACGGATACTCTTTTTGTTGTTGGGGTGTACACGCAACGGATAGTCTTTTTCAGTTCTTAAGATGTCCAAGCAACGAATAGTCTTTTTAGATGTTGGGATGTACAAGCAACGGATACTCTTTTTGTTTTTGGGCTGTACAAGCAACAAATAGTCTTTTTGCTGTTGGGATTTACAAGCAACAAATAGTCTTTTTGTTGTTGGGGGTGCACAAGCAACGGATACTCTTTTTGTTGTTGGGGTGTACAAGCAACGGATAGTCTTTTTCAGTTCTTAAGATGTCCAAGCAACGAATAGTCTTTTTAGATGTTGGGATGTACAAGCAACGGATACTCTTTTTGTTTTTGGGCTGTACAAGCAACAAATAGTCTTTTTGCTGTTGGGATTTACAAGCAACAAATAGTCTTTTTGTTGTTGGGGGTGCACAAGCAACGGATACTCTTTTTGTTGTTGGGGTGTACAAGCAACGGATAGTCTTTTTCAGTTCTTAAGATGTCCAAGCAACGAATAGTCTTTTTAGATGTTGGGATGTACAAGCAACGGATACTCTTTTTGTTTTTTGGCTGTACAAGCAACAAATAGTCTTTTTGCTGTTGGGATTTACAAGCAACAAATAGTCTTTTTGTTGTTGGGGGTGCACAAGCAACGGATACTCTTTTTGTTGTTGGGATGTACAAGCAATGGATAGTCTTTTTTAGTTGTTGGGATGTACAAGCAACGGATACTCTTTTTTTGTTGGGGTGTACAAACAACGGATACTCTTTTTGTTGTTGGTAGTGTAAAACGGATACCCTTTTTTTACTGTTGGGGCGTGTAAGAAACGGATACTCTTTTTGTTGTTGGGATGTACAAGCAACGGATTGTATTTTGTTGTTGGGATATACAAGCAACGAATACTCTTTTTTTGTTGGGGTGTACAAACAACGGATACTCTTTTTGTTGTTGGTATGTACAAGCAACGGATAGTCTTTTTGTTGTTGGGATGTACAAGCAACGGATAGTCTTTTTAGTTGTTGGGATGTTCAAACAACGGATACTCTTTTTGTTGTTGGAATGTACAAGCAACGGATAGTCATTTAGTTGTTGGGATGTGCAAGCAACGGATACTCTTTTTGTTGTTGGGGTGACAAACAACGAATACTCTTTTTATTGTTTGGGCGTACAGGCAACGGATTCTCTTTTTGTTGTTGGGGTGTACAAGCAATGGATAGTCTTTTTTTAGTTGTTAGGATGTACAAGCAACGGATACTCTTTTTGTTGTTGGGCTGTACAAGCAACGGATATTTTTTTGTTGTTGGAATATACAAGCAACGGATAGTCTTTTTGTTGTTGGAATGTACAAGAAACGGACAGTCTTTTTAGTTGTTGGGATGTACAAGCAACGGATACTCGTTTTGTTGTTGGGGTGTACAAGCAACGGATCCTCTTTTTGTTGTTGGGTGTACAAGCAACGGATACTCTTTTTGTTGTTGGGATGTACAAGCAAAGGATAGTCTTTTTTAGTTGTTGGGATGTACAAGCAACGGATACTCTTTTTGTTGTTGGGGTGTACAAGCAACGGATACTCTTTTTGTTTTTGGGCTGTACAAGCAACAAATAGTCTTTTTGCTGTTGGGATTTACAAGCAACAAATAGTCTTTTTGTTGTTGGGGGTGCACAAGCAACGGATACTCTTTTTGTTGTTGGGATGTACAAGCAAAGGATAGTCTTTTTTAGTTGTTGGGATGTACAAGCAACGGATCCTCTTTTTGTTGTTGGGCTGTACAAGCAACGGATCCTCTTTTTGTTGTTGGGATTTACAAGCAACAAATAGTCTTTTTGTTGTTGGGGGTGCACAAGCAACGGATACTCTTTTTGCTGTTGGGGTGTACAAGCAACGGATACTCTCTTTGTTGTTGGGATGTACAAGCAACGGATAGTCGTTTTAGTTGTTGAGATGTGCAAGCAACGAATAGTCTTTTTAGTTGTTGGGATGTACAAGTAACGGATACTCTTTTTGTTGTTTGGGTGTATGAGTAACGGATAGTCTTTTTAGGTGTTGGGATGTTCAAGCAACGGATATTCTTTTTAGCTGTTGGGATGTACAAGCAACGGATAGTCTTTTTGTTGTTGGGATGTGCAAGCAACGGATAGTCTTTTTGTTGTTGGGGTGACGGGTGTACAAGTAACGGATAGTCTTTTTAGGTGTTGGGATGTGCAAGCAACGGATACTCTTTTTGTTGTTGGGGTGTACAAGCAACGGATACTCTTTTTGTTGTTGGGATGTACAAGCAACGGATAGTCGTTTTAGTTGTTGGGGTGTACAAGCAACGGATACTCTTTTTGTTGTTGGTATGTATAAGCAACGGATACTCTTTTTGTTGTTGGGATGTACAAGCAACGGATAGTCGTTTTAGTTGTTGGGGTGTACAAGCAACGGATACTCTTTTTGTTGTTGGTATGTACAAGCAACGGATAGTCTTTTTGTTGTTGGGATGTGCAAGCAACGGATAGTCTTTTTAGTTGTTGGGATGTGCAAGCAACGGATAGTTTTTTTAGTTGTTGGTATGTACAAACAACGGATAGTCGTATTGTTGTTGGGAAGTAAGACCAACGGATAGTCTTTTAAGTTGTTAGGGTGTACAAGCAACGGATACTCTTTTTGTTGTTTGGGTGTACAAGTAACGGATAGCCTTTTTGTTGTTGGGATGTATAAGCAACGAATAGTCTTTTTAGATGTTGGAATGTACAAGCAACAGATACTCTTTTTGTTGTTGAGGTGTACAAGCAACGGATACTCTTTTTTTTGTTGTTGGGGCGTACAAGCAACGGATGCTCTTTTTGTTGTTGGGATGTACAAGCAACGAATTGTATTTTTGTTGTTGGGATATACAAGCAACGGATACTCTTTTTGTTGTTGGTATGTACAAGCAACGGATAGTCTTTTTGTTGTAGGGATATACAAGCAACGGATAGTCTTTTTGTTGTTGGAATGTACAAGCAATGGATAGTCTTTTTAGTTGTTTGGGTGTACAAGCAACGGATACTCTTTTTGTTGTTGGGGTGACAAACAACGAATACTCTTTTTATTGTTTGGGCGTACAAGCAACGGATTCTCTTTTTGTTGTTGGGGTGTACAAGCAATGGATAGTCTTTTTTTAGGTGTTGGGATGTGCAAGCAACGGATACTCTTTTTGTTGTTGGGATGTACAAGCAACGGATACTCTTTTTGTTGTTGGGCTGTACAAGCAACGGATATTTTTGTTGTTGTTGGAATATACAAGCAACGGATAGTCTTTTTGTTGTTTGAATGTACAAGCAACGGACAGTCTTTTTAGTTGTTGGGATGTACAAGCAACGGATACTCGTTTTGTTGTTGGGGTGTACAAGCAACGGATACTCGTTTTGTTGTTGGGGTGTACAAGCAACGGATCCTCTTTTTGTTGTTGGGTGTACAAGCAACGGATACTCTTTTTGTTGTTGGGATGTACAAGCAAAGGATAGTCTTTTTTAGTTGTTGGGATGTACAAGCAACGGATACTCTTTTTGTTGTTGGGGTGTACAAGCAACGGATACTCTTTTTGTTTTTGGGCTGTACAAGCAACAAATAGTCTTTTTGCTGTTGGGATTTACAAGCAACAAATAGTCTTTTTGTTGTTGGGGGTGCACAAGCAACGGATACTCTTTTTGTTGTTGGGATGTACAAGCAAAGGATAGTCTTTTTTAGTTGTTGGGATGTACAAGCAACGGATCCTCTTTTTGTTGTTGGGCTGTACAAGCAACGGATCCTCTTTTTGTTGTTGGGATTTACAAGCAACAAATAGTCTTTTTGTTGTTGGGGGTGCACAAGCAACGGATACTCTTTTTGCTGTTGGGGTGTACAAGCAACGGATACTCTCTTTGTTGTTGGGATGTACAAGCAACGGATAGTCGTTTTAGTTGTTGAGATGTGCAAGCAACGAATAGTCTTTTTAGTTGTTGGGATGTACAAGTAACGGATACTCTTTTTGTTGTTTGGGTGTATGAGTAACGGATAGTCTTTTTAGGTGTTGGGATGTTCAAGCAACGGATATTCTTTTTAGCTGTTGGGATGTACAAGCAACGGATAGTCTTTTTGTTGTTGGGATGTGCAAGCAACGGATAGTCTTTTTGTTGTTGGGGTGACGGGTGTACAAGTAACGGATAGTCTTTTTAGGTGTTGGGATGTGCAAGCAACGGATACTCTTTTTGTTGTTGGGGTGTACAAGCAACGGATACTCTTTTTGTTGTTGGGATGTACAAGCAACGGATAGTCGTTTTAGTTGTTGGGGTGTACAAGCAACGGATACTCTTTTTGTTGTTGGTATGTATAAGCAACGGATACTCTTTTTGTTGTTGGGATGTACAAGCAACGGATAGTCGTTTTAGTTGTTGGGGTGTACAAGCAACGGATACTCTTTTTGTTGTTGGTATGTACAAGCAACGGATAGTCTTTTTGTTGTTGGGATGTGCAAGCAACGGATAGTCTTTTTAGTTGTTGGGATGTGCAAGCAACGGATAGTTTTTTTAGTTGTTGGTATGTACAAACAACGGATAGTCGTATTGTTGTTGGGAAGTAAGACCAACGGATAGTCTTTTAAGTTGTTAGGGTGTACAAGCAACGGATACTCTTTTTGTTGTTTGGGTGTACAAGTAACGGATAGCCTTTTTGTTGTTGGGATGTATAAGCAACGAATAGTCTTTTTAGATGTTGGAATGTACAAGCAACAGATACTCTTTTTGTTGTTGAGGTGTACAAGCAACGGATACTCTTTTTTTTGTTGTTGGGGCGTACAAGCAACGGATGCTCTTTTTGTTGTTGGGATGTACAAGCAACGAATTGTATTTTTGTTTTTGGGATATACAAGCAACGGATACTCTTTTTGTTGTTGGTATGTACAAGCAACGGATAGTCTTTTTGTTGTAGGGATATACAAGCAACGGATAGTCTTTTTGTTGTTGGAATGTACAAGCAATGGATAGTCTTTTTAGTTGTTTGGGTGTACAAGCAACGGATACTCTTTTTGTTGTTGGGGTGACAAACAACGAATACTCTTTTTATTGTTTGGGCGTACAAGCAACGGATTCTCTTTTTGTTGTTGGGGTGTACAAGCAATGGATAGTCTTTTTTTAGGTGTTGGGATGTGCAAGCAACGGATACTCTTTTTGTTGTTGGGATGTACAAGCAACGGATACTCTTTTTGTTGTTGGGCTGTACAAGCAACGGATATTTTTGTTGTTGTTGGAATATACAAGCAACGGATAGTCTTTTTGTTGTTTGAATGTACAAGCAACGGACAGTCTTTTTAGTTGTTGGGATGTACAAGCAACGGATACTCGTTTTGTTGTTGGGGTGTACAAGCAACGGATCCTCTTTTTGTTGTTGGGTGTACAAGCAACGGATACTCTTTTTGTTGTTGGGATGTACAAGCAAAGGATAGTCTTTTTTAGTTGTTGGGATGTACAAGCAACGGATACTCATTTTGTTGTTGGGCTGTACAAGCAACGGATCCTCTTTTTGCTGTTGGGATTGACAAGCAACAAATAGTCTTTTTGTTGTTGGGGGTGCACAAGCAACGGATACTCTTTTTGTTGTTGGGGTATACAAGCAACGGATACTCTCTTCGTTGTTGGGATGTACAAGCAACGGATAGTCGTTTTAGTTGTTGAGATGTACAAGCAACGGATACTCTTTTTGTTGTTGGGGTGTACAAGCAACGGATACTCTTTTTGTTGTTGGGCTGTACAAGCAACGGATCCTCTTTTTGTTGTTGGGATTTACAAGCAACAAATAGTCTTTTTGTTGTTGGGGGTGCACAAGCAACAGATACTCTTTTTGCTGTTGGGGTGTACAAGCAACGGATACTCTCTTTGTTGTTGGGATGTACAAGCAACGGATAGTCGTTTTAGTTTTTGAGATGTGCAAGCAACGAATAGTCTTTTTAGTTGTTGGGATGTACAAGTAACGGATACTCTTTTTGTTGTTTGGGTGTATGAGTAACGGATAGTCTTTTTAGGTGTTGGGATGTTCAAGCAACGGATATTCTTTTTAGCTGTTGGGATGTACAAGCAACGGATAGTCTTTTTGTTGTTGGGATGTGCAAGCAACGGATAGTCTTTTTAGTTGTTGGGATGTACAAGCAACGGATACTCGTTTTGTTGTTGGGGTGTACAAGCAACGGATCCTCTTTTTGTTGTTGGGTGTACAAGCAACGGATACTCTTTTTGTTGTTGGGATGTACAAGCAAAGGATAGTCTTTTTTAGTTGTTGGGATGTACAAGCAACGGATACTCTTTTTGTTTTTGGGCTGTACAAGCAACGGATCCTCTTTTTGCTGTTGGGATTTACAAGCAACAAATAGTCTTTTTGTTGTTGGGGGTGCACAAGCAACGGATACTCTTTTTGTTGTTGGGATGTACAAGCAAAGGATAGTCTTTTTTAGTTGTTGGGATGTACAAGCAACGGATACTCTTTTTGTTGTTGGGGTGTACAAGCAACGGATACTCTTTTTGTTGTTGGGCTGTACAAGCAACGGATCCTCTTTTTGTTGTTGGGATTTACAAGCAACAAATAGTCTTTTTGTTGTTGGGGGTGCACAAGCAACGGATACTCTTTTTGCTGTTGGGGTGTACAAGCAACGGATACTCTCTTTGTTGTTGGGATGTACAAGCAACGGATAGTCGTTTTAGTTGTTGAGATGTGCAAGCAACGAATAGTCTTTTTAGTTGTTGGGATGTACAAGTAACGGATACTCTTTTTGTTGTTTGGGTGTATGAGTAACGGATAGTCTTTTTAGGTGTTGGGATGTTCAAGCAACGGATATTCTTTTTAGCTGTTGGGATGTACAAGCAACGGATAGTCTTTTTGTTGTTGGGATGTGCAAGCAACGGATAGTCTTTTTGTTGTTGGGGTGACGGGTGTACAAGTAACGGGTAGTCTTTTTAGGTGTTGGGATGTGCAAGCAACGGATACTCTTTTTGTTGTTGGGGTGTACAAGCAACGGATACTCTTTTTGTTGTTGGGATGTACAAGCAACGGATAGTCGTTTTAGTTGTTGGGGTGTACAAGCAACGGATACTCTTTTTGTTGTTGGTATGTACAAGCAACGGATACTCTTTTTGTTGTTGGGATGTACAAGCAACGGATAGTCGTTTTAGTTGTTGGGGTGTACAAGCAACGGATACTCTTTTTGTTGTTGGTATGTACAAGCAACGGATAGTCTTTTTGTTGTTGGGATGTGCAAGCAACGGGTAGTCTTTTTAGTTGTTGGGATGTGCAAGCAACGGATAGTTTTTTTAGTTGTTGGTATGTACAAACAACGGATAGTCGTATTGTTGTTGGGAAGTAAGACCAACGGATAGTCTTTTAAGTTGTTAGGGTGTACAAGCAACGGATACTCTTTTTGTTGTTTGGGTGTACAAGTAACGGATAGCCTTTTTGTTGTTGGGATGTATAAGCAACGAATAGTCTTTTTAGATGTTGGAATGTACAAGAAACAGATACTCTTTTTGTTGTTGAGGTGTACAAGCAACGGATACTCTTTTTTTTTTGTTGGGGCGTACAAGCAACGGATGCTCTTTTTGTTGTTGGGATGTACAAGCAACGAATTGTATTTTTGTTGTTGGGATATACAAGCAACGGATACTCTTTTTGTTGTTGGTATGTACAAGCAACGGATAGTCTTTTTGTTGTAGGGATATACAAGCAACGGATAGTCTTTTTGTTGTTGGAATGTACAAGCAATGGATAGTCTTTTTAGTTGTTTGGGTGTACAAGCAACGGATACTCTTTTTGTTGTTGGGGTGACAAACAACGAATACTCTTTTTATTGTTTGGGCGTACAAGCAACGGATTCTCTTTTTGTTGTTGGGGTGTACAAGCAATGGATAGTCTTTTTTTAGTTGTTAGGATGTACAAGCAACGGATAATCTTTTTAGTTGATGGGGTGTACAAGCAACGGATACTCTTTTTGTTGTTGGGGTGTACAAGCAATGGATAGTCTTTTTTTAGTTGTTAGGATGTACAAGCAACGGATAATCTTTTTAGTTGATGGGGTGTACAAGCAACAGATACTCTTTTTAAAGTTGGGGTGTACAAGCAACGGATCCTCTTTTTGTTGTTGGGTGTACAAGCAACGGATATTTTTTTTGTTGTTGGAATATACAAGCAACGGATAGTCTTTTTGTTGTTTGAATGTACAAGCAACGGAGAGTCTTTTTAGTTGTTGGGATGTACAAGCAACGGATACTCGTTTTGTTGTTGAGGTGTACAAGCAACGGATACTCTTTTTTTTGTTGTTGGGGCGTACAAGCAACGGATGCTCTTTTTGTTGTTGGGATGTACAAGCAACGAATTGTATTTTTGTTGTTGGGATATACAAGCAACGGATACTCTTTTTGTTGTTGGTATGTACAAGCAACGGATAGTCTTTTTGTTGTAGGGATATACAAGCAACGGATAGTCTTTTTGTTGTTGGAATGTACAAGCAATGGATAGTCTTTTTAGTTGTTTGGGTGTACAAGCAACGGATACTCTTTTTGTTGTTGGGGTGACAAACAACGAATACTCTTTTTATTGTTTGGGCGTACAAGCAACGGATTCTCTTTTTGTTGTTGGGGTGTACAAGCAATGGATAGTCTTTTTTTAGTTGTTAGGATGTACAAGCAACGGATAATCTTTTTAGTTGATGGGGTGTACAAGCAACGGATACTCTTTTTGTTGTTGGGGTGTACAAGCAACGGATAGTCTTTTTGTTGTTGGGGTGTACAAGCAATGGATAGTCTTTTTGTTGTTGGGTGTACAAGCAACGGATAGTCTTTTTGTTGTTGGGGTGTACAAGCAATGGATAGTCTTTTTTTAGTTGTTAGGATGTACAAGCAACGGATAATCTTTTTAGTTGATGGGGTGTACAAGCAACGGATACTCTTTTTGTTGTTGGGGTGTACAAGCAATGGATAGTCTTTTTTTAGTTGTTAGGATGTACAAGCAACGGATAATCTTTTTAGTTGATGGGGTGTACAAGCAACGGATACTCTTTTTGTTGTTGGGGTGTACAAGCAACGGATCCTCTTTTTGTTGTTGGGTGTACAAGCAACGGATATTTTTTTTGTTGTTGGAATATACAAGCAACGGATAGTCTTTTTGTTGTTTGAATGTACAAGCAACGGAGAGTCTTTTTAGTTGTTGGGATGTACAAGCAACGGATACTCGTTTTGTTGTTGGGGTGTACAAGCAACGGATCCTCTTTTTGTTGTTGGGTGTACAAGCAACGGATACTCTTTTTGTTGTTGGGATGTACAAGCAAAGGATAGTCTTTTTTAGTTGTTGGGATGTACAAGCAACGGATACTCTTTTTGTTGTTGGGGTGTACAAGCAACGGATACTCTTTTTGTTGTTGGGCTGTACAAGCAACGGATCCTCTTTTTGCTGTTGGGATTTACAAGCAACAAATAGTCTTTTTGTTGTTGGGGGTGCACAAGCAACGGATACTCTTTTTGTTGTTGGGGTGTACACGCAACGGATAGTCTTTTTCAGTTCTTAAGATGTCCAAGCAACGAATAGTCTTTTTAGATGTTGGGATGTACAAGCAACGGATACTCTTTTTGTTTTTGGGCTGTACAAGCAACAAATAGTCTTTTTGCTGTTGGGATTTACAAGCAACAAATAGTCTTTTTGTTGTTGGGGGTGCACAAGCAACGGATACTCTTTTTGTTGTTGGGGTGTACAAGCAACGGATAGTCTTTTTCAGTTCTTAAGATGTCCAAGCAACGAATAGTCTTTTTAGATGTTGGGATGTACAAGCAACGGATACTCTTTTTGTTTTTGGGCTGTACAAGCAACAAATAGTCTTTTTGCTGTTGGGATTTACAAGCAACAAATAGTCTTTTTGTTGTTGGGGGTGCACAAGCAACGGATACTCTTTTTGTTGTTGGGGTGTACAAGCAACGGATAGTCTTTTTCAGTTCTTAAGATGTCCAAGCAACGAATAGTCTTTTTAGATGTTGGGATGTACAAGCAACGGATACTCTTTTTGTTTTTTGGCTGTACAAGCAACAAATAGTCTTTTTGCTGTTGGGATTTACAAGCAACAAATAGTCTTTTTGTTGTTGGGGGTGCACAAGCAACGGATACTCTTTTTGTTGTTGGGATGTACAAGCAATGGATAGTCTTTTTTAGTTGTTGGGATGTACAAGCAACGGATACTCTTTTTTTGTTGGGGTGTACAAACAACGGATACTCTTTTTGTTGTTGGTAGTGTAAAACGGATACCCTTTTTTTACTGTTGGGGCGTGTAAGAAACGGATACTCTTTTTGTTGTTGGGATGTACAAGCAACGGATTGTATTTTGTTGTTGGGATATACAAGCAACGAATACTCTTTTTTTGTTGGGGTGTACAAACAACGGATACTCTTTTTGTTGTTGGTATGTACAAGCAACGGATAGTCTTTTTGTTGTTGGGATGTACAAGCAACGGATAGTCTTTTTAGTTGTTGGGATGTTCAAGCAACGGATACTCTTTTTGTTGTTGGAATGTACAAGCAACGGATAGTCATTTAGTTGTTGGGATGTGCAAGCAACGGATACTCTTTTTGTTGTTGGGGTGACAAACAACGAATACTCTTTTTATTGTTTGGGCGTACAGGCAACGGATTCTCTTTTTGTTGTTGGGGTGTACAAGCAATGGATAGTCTTTTTTTAGTTGTTAGGATGTACAAGCAACGGATACTCTTTTTGTTGTTGGGCTGTACAAGCAACGGATATTTTTTTTGTTGTTGGAATATACAAGCAACGGATAGTCTTTTTGTTGTTGGAATGTACAAGAAACGGACAGTCTTTTTAGTTGTTGGGATGTACAAGCAACGGATACTCGTTTTGTTGTTGGGGTGTACAAGCAACGGATCCTCTTTTTGTTGTTGGGTGTACAAGCAACGGATACTCTTTTTGTTGTTGGGATGTACAAGCAAAGGATAGTCTTTTTTAGTTGTTGGGATGTACAAGCAACGGATACTCTTTTTGTTGTTGGGGTGTACAAGCAACGGATACTCTTTTTGTTTTTGGGCTGTACAAGCAACAAATAGTCTTTTTGCTGTTGGGATTTACAAGCAACAAATAGTCTTTTTGTTGTTGGGGGTGCACAAGCAACGGATACTCTTTTTGTTGTTGGGATGTACAAGCAAAGGATAGTCTTTTTTAGTTGTTGGGATGTACAAGCAACGGATCCTCTTTTTGTTGTTGGGCTGTACAAGCAACGGATCCTCTTTTTGTTGTTGGGATTTACAAGCAACAAATAGTCTTTTTGTTGTTGGGGGTGCACAAGCAACGGATACTCTTTTTGCTGTTGGGGTGTACAAGCAACGGATACTCTCTTTGTTGTTGGGATGTACAAGCAACGGATAGTCGTTTTAGTTGTTGAGATGTGCAAGCAACGAATAGTCTTTTTAGTTGTTGGGATGTACAAGTAACGGATACTCTTTTTGTTGTTTGGGTGTATGAGTAACGGATAGTCTTTTTAGGTGTTGGGATGTTCAAGCAACGGATATTCTTTTTAGCTGTTGGGATGTACAAGCAACGGATAGTCTTTTTGTTGTTGGGATGTGCAAGCAACGGATAGTCTTTTTGTTGTTGGGGTGACGGGTGTACAAGTAACGGATAGTCTTTTTAGGTGTTGGGATGTGCAAGCAACGGATACTCTTTTTGTTGTTGGGTGTACAAGCAACGGATACTCTTTTTGTTGTTGGGATGTACAAGCAACGGATAGTCGTTTTAGTTGTTGGGGTGTACAAGCAACGGATACTCTTTTTGTTGTTGGTATGTATAAGCAACGGATACTCTTTTTGTTGTTGGGATGTACAAGCAACGGATAGTCGTTTTAGTTGTTGGGGTGTACAAGCAACGGATACTCTTTTTGTTGTTGGTATGTACAAGCAACGGATAGTCTTTTTGTTGTTGGGATGTGCAAGCAACGGATAGTCTTTTTAGTTGTTGGGATGTGCAAGCAACGGATAGTTTTTTTAGTTGTTGGTATGTACAAACAACGGATAGTCGTATTGTTGTTGGGAAGTAAGACCAACGGATAGTCTTTTAAGTTGTTAGGGTGTACAAGCAACGGATACTCTTTTTGTTGTTTGGGTGTACAAGTAACGGATAGCCTTTTTGTTGTTGGGATGTATAAGCAACGAATAGTCTTTTTAGATGTTGGAATGTACAAGCAACAGATACTCTTTTTGTTGTTGAGGTGTACAAGCAACGGATACTCTTTTTTTTGTTGTTGGGGCGTACAAGCAACGGATGCTCTTTTTGTTGTTGGGATGTACAAGCAACGAATTGTATTTTTGTTGTTGGGATATACAAGCAACGGATACTCTTTTTGTTGTTGGTATGTACAAGCAACGGATAGTCTTTTTGTTGTAGGGATATACAAGCAACGGATAGTCTTTTTGTTGTTGGAATGTACAAGCAATGGATAGTCTTTTTAGTTGTTTGGGTGTACAAGCAACGGATACTCTTTTTGTTGTTGGGGTGACAAACAACGAATACTCTTTTTATTGTTTGGGCGTACAAGCAACGGATTCTCTTTTTGTTGTTGGGGTGTACAAGCAATGGATAGTCTTTTTTTAGGTGTTGGGATGTGCAAGCAACGGATACTCTTTTTGTTGTTGGGATGTACAAGCAACGGATACTCTTTTTGTTGTTGGGCTGTACAAGCAACGGATATTTTTGTTGTTGTTGGAATATACAAGCAACGGATAGTCTTTTTGTTGTTTGAATGTACAAGCAACGGACAGTCTTTTTAGTTGTTGGGATGTACAAGCAACGGATACTCGTTTTGTTGTTGGGGTGTACAAGCAACGGATCCTCTTTTTGTTGTTGGGTGTACAAGCAACGGATACTCTTTTTGTTGTTGGGATGTACAAGCAAAGGATAGTCTTTTTTAGTTGTTGGGATGTACAAGCAACGGATACTCATTTTGTTGTTGGGCTGTACAAGCAACGGATCCTCTTTTTGCTGTTGGGATTGACAAGCAACAAATAGTCTTTTTGTTGTTGGGGGTGCACAAGCAACGGATACTCTTTTTGTTGTTGGGGTATACAAGCAACGGATACTCTCTTCGTTGTTGGGATGTACAAGCAACGGATAGTCGTTTTAGTTGTTGAGATGTACAAGCAACGGATACTCTTTTTGTTGTTGGGGTGTACAAGCAACGGATACTCTTTTTGTTGTTGGGCTGTACAAGCAACGGATCCTCTTTTTGTTGTTGGGATTTACAAGCAACAAATAGTCTTTTTGTTGTTGGGGGTGCACAAGCAACGGATACTCTTTTTGCTGTTGGGGTGTACAAGCAACGGATACTCTCTTTGTTGTTGGGATGTACAAGCAACGGATAGTCGTTTTAGTTGTTGAGATGTGCAAGCAACGAATAGTCTTTTTAGTTGTTGGGATGTACAAGTAACGGATACTCTTTTTGTTGTTTGGGTGTATGAGTAACGGATAGTCTTTTTAGGTGTTGGGATGTTCAAGCAACGGATATTCTTTTTAGCTGTTGGGATGTACAAGCAACGGATAGTCTTTTTGTTGTTGGGATGTGCAAGCAACGGATAGTCTTTTTAGTTGTTGGGATGTACAAGCAACGGATACTCGTTTTGTTGTTGGGGTGTACAAGCAACGGATCCTCTTTTTGTTGTTGGGTGTACAAGCAACGGATACTCTTTTTGTTGTTGGGATGTACAAGCAAAGGATAGTCTTTTTTAGTTGTTGGGATGTACAAGCAACGGATACTCTTTTTGTTTTTGGGCTGTACAAGCAACGGATCCTCTTTTTGCTGTTGGGATTTACAAGCAACAAATAGTCTTTTTGTTGTTGGGGGTGCACAAGCAACGGATACTCTTTTTGTTGTTGGGATGTACAAGCAAAGGATAGTCTTTTTTAGTTGTTGGGATGTACAAGCAACGGATACTCTTTTTGTTGTTGGGGTGTACAAGCAACGGATACTCTTTTTGTTGTTGGGCTGTACAAGCAACGGATCCTCTTTTTGTTGTTGGGATTTACAAGCAACAAATAGTCTTTTTGTTGTTGGGGGTGCACAAGCAACGGATACTCTTTTTGCTGTTGGGGTGTACAAGCAACGGATACTCTCTTTGTTGTTGGGATGTACAAGCAACGGATAGTCGTTTTAGTTGTTGAGATGTGCAAGCAACGAATAGTCTTTTTAGTTGTTGGGATGTACAAGTAACGGATACTCTTTTTGTTGTTTGGGTGTATGAGTAACGGATAGTCTTTTTAGGTGTTGGGATGTTCAAGCAACGGATATTCTTTTTAGCTGTTGGGATGTACAAGCAACGGATAGTCTTTTTGTTGTTGGGATGTGCAAGCAACGGATAGTCTTTTTGTTGTTGGGATGACGGGTGTACAAGTAACGGGTAGTCTTTTTAGGTGTTGGGATGTGCAAGCAACGGATACTCTTTTTGTTGTTGGGGTGTACAAGCAACGGATACTCTTTTTGTTGTTGGGATGTACAAGCAACGGATAGTCGTTTTAGTTGTTGGGGTGTACAAGCAACGGATACTCTTTTTGTTGTTGGTATGTACAAGCAACGGATACTCTTTTTGTTGTTGGGATGTATAAGCAACGGATAGTCGTTTTAGTTGTTGGGGTGTACAAGCAACGGATACTCTTTTTGTTGTTGGTATGTACAAGCAACGGATAGTCTTTTTGTTGTTGGGATGTGCAAGCAACGGATAGTCTTTTTAGTTGTTGGGATGTGCAAGCAACGGATAGTTTTTTTAGTTGTTGGTATGTACAAACAACGGATAGTCGTATTGTTGTTGGGAAGTAAGACCAACGGATAGTCTTTTAAGTTGTTAGGGTGTACAAGCAACGGATACTCTTTTTGTTGTTTGGGTGTACAAGTAACGGATAGCCTTTTTGTTATTGGGATGTATAAGCAACGAATAGTCTTTTTAGATGTTGGAATGTACAAGCAACAGATACTCTTTTTGTTGTTGAGGTGTACAAGCAACGGATACTCTTTTTTTTTTGTTGGGGCGTACAAGCAACGGATGCTCTTTTTGTTGTTGGGATGTACAAGCAACGAATTGTATTTTTGTTTTTGGGATATACAAGCAACGGATACTCTTTTTGTTGTTGGTATGTACAAGCAACGGATAGTCTTTTTGTTGTAGGGATATACAAGCAACGGATAGTCTTTTTGTTGTTGGAATGTACAAGCAATGGATAGTCTTTTTAGTTGTTTGGGTGTACAAGCAACGGATACTCTTTTTGTTGTTGGGGTGACAAACAACGAATACTCTTTTTATTGTTTGGGCGTACAAGCAACGGATTCTCTTTTTGTTGTTGGGGTGTACAAGCAATGGATAGTCTTTTTTTAGTTGTTAGGATGTACAAGCAACGGATAATCTTTTTAGTTGATGGGGTGTACAAGCAACGGATACTCTTTTTGTTGTTGGGGTGTACAAGCAATGGATAGTCTTTTTTTAGTTGTTAGGATGTACAAGCAACGGATAATCTTTTTAGTTGATGGGGTGTACAAGCAACAGATACTCTTTTTGTAGTTGGGGTGTACAAGCAACGGATCCTCTTTTTGTTATTGGGTGTACAAGCAACGGATATTTTTTTTGTTGTTGGAATATACAAGCAACGGATAGTCTTTTTGTTGTTTGAATGTACAAGCAACGGAGAGTCTTTTTAGTTGTTGGGATGTACAAGCAACGGATACTCGTTTTGTTGTTGGGGTGTACAAGCAACGGATCCTCTTTTTGTTGTTGGGTGTACAAGCAACGGATACTCTTTTTGTTGTTGGGATGTACAAGCAAAGGATAGTCTTTTTTAGTTGTTGGGATGTACAAGCAACGGATACTCTTTTTGTTGTTGGGGTGTACAAGCAACGGATACTCTTTTTGTTGTTGGGATGTACAAGCAAAGGATAGTCTTTTTTAGTTGTTGGGATGTACAAGCAACGGATACTCTTTTTGTTGTTGGGGTGTACAAGCAACGGATACTCTTTTTGTTGTTGGGCTGTACAAGCAACGGATCCTCTTTTTGCTGTTGGGATTTACAAGCAACAAATAGTCTTTTTGTTGTTGGGGGTGCACAAGCAACGGATACTCTTTTTGTTGTTGGGGTGTACAAGCAACGGATACTCTCTTCGTTGTTGGGATGTACAAGCAACGGATAGTCGTTTTAGTTGTTGAGATGTGCAAGCAACGAATAGTCTTTTTAATTGTTGGGATGTACAAGTAACGGATAGTCTTTTTGTTGTTGGAAAGTACAAGCAACGGATAGTCTTTTTAGTTGTTGGGGTGTACAAGTAACGGATACTCTTTTTGTTGTTTGGGTGTATGAGTAACGGATAGTCTTTTTAGGTGTTGGGATGTTCAAGCAACGGATATTCTTTTTAGCTGTTGGGATGTACAAGCAACGGATAGTCTTTTTGTTGTTGTGAAGTACAAGCAATAGATAGTCTTTTTAGTTGTTGGGATGTACAAGCAACGGATACTCTTTTTGTTGTTGGGGTGACGGGTGTACAAGTAACGGATAGTCTTTTTAGGTGTTGGGATGTGCAAGCAACGGATACTCTTTTTGTTGTTGGGGTGTACAAGCAACGGATACTCTTTTTGTTGTTGGGATGTAAAGGAACGGATAGTCGTTTTAGTTGTTGAGATGTGCAAGCAACGGATAGTCTTTTTAGTTGTTGGGATGTACAAGCAACGGATAGTCTTTTTGTTGTTGGAAAGTACAAGCAACGGATAGTCTTTTTAGATGTTGGGGTGTACAAGTAACGGATACTTTTTTTGTTGTTTGGGTGTACAAGTAACGGATAGTCTTTTTAGGTGTTGGGATGTGCAAGGAACGGATATTCTTTTTAGCTGTTGGGATGTACAAGCAACGGATAGTCTTTTTGTTGTTGGGAAGTACAAGCAATAGATAGTCTTTTTAGTTGTTGAGATGTACAAGCAACGGATACTCTTTTTGTTGTTGGGGTGACAAGTAACGGATACTCTTTTTTGTTGTTGGGATGTACAAGCAACGGATAGTCTTTTTAGTTGTTGGGATGTACAATCAACGGAAACTCTTTTTAGTTTATGGGATGTACAAGCAACGGATAGTCTTTTTAGTTGTTGGGATGTACAAGCAACGGATTCTCTTTTTAGTTTATGGGATGTACAAGCAACGGATAGTCTTTTCGGATGACAAGGAACGGATTAGTCTTTTAATTATTGGATATGACGCAGGTTTTTTCAAAAGTGATTATTAATTGTTTAATATTTCACAGTGGTATCTTACTTTAACTTTGTTTAAACCTGTTTATTTTCTTTTGGCCTAAATTATTTATTCCCTATACATTTTATTAACTTTGTATATGCATTCAGGCATCGAAGATCAAATTCATTCGTTCATTATTTGTTAATTTGCGTTTTTTGATTGAGTTAAGCCTTCCAATTGATATTTTATAGTGTGTTTTTCTATGTTGTGATGTTATACTATTGTTTCGTAAAGTGAGAAGGTTTGGTACCATTAACACGTTTAATCCCGCTGCAAACGTCAGGAATCTGATGTACAGTAGTTGTCGTCTGTTTATGTAGTTCATACGTGTTTCTCGTTTCTCGTTAATAGATTAAACCGTTGGTTTCCCCGTTTGAATGGTTTTACATTAGTAATTTTTGGAGCCCTTTATAGCTTGTTGTTTGGTGTTAGCCAAGATTCCGTGTTGAAGGCCGTACTTTGACCTATAATGGTTTACTTTTATGAATTGTTATTTTGATGGAGAGTTGTCTCATTAGCACTCAAACCACATCTTCCTATATCTATCTAAGGATGTTGAAGGCCGTACTTTGACCTATAATGGTTTACTTTTATACATTGTTATTTTGATGGAGAGTTGTCTCATTAGCACTCAAACCACATCTTCCTATATCTATCTAAGGCTGTTGAAGGCCGTACTTTGACCTATAATGGTTTACTTTTATAAATTGTTATTTTGATGGAGAGTTGTCTCATTAGCACTCAAACCACATCTTCCTATATCTATCTAAGGCTGTTGAAGGCCGTACTTTGACCTATAATGGTTTAC
Organism: Mytilus galloprovincialis; assembly: GCA_037788925.1. Lineage (NCBI taxonomy): Eukaryota > Metazoa > Mollusca > Bivalvia > Mytilida > Mytilidae > Mytilus > Mytilus galloprovincialis. The sequence goes on along the minus strand of CM075339.1, from coordinate 75,972,712 downwards.
TTTTATAAATTGTTATTTTGATGGAGAGTTGTCTCATTAGCACTCAAACCACATCTTCCTATATCTATCTAAGGCTGTTGAAGGCCGTACTTTGACCTATAATGGTTTACTTTTATAAATTGTTATTTGTATGGAGAGTTGTCTCATTAGCACTCATACCACATCTTCCTATATCTATCTAAGGCTGTTGAAGGCCGTACTTTGACCTATAATGGTTTACTTTTATAAATTGTTATTTTGATGGAGAGTTGTCTCATTAGCACTCAAACCACATCTTCCTATGTCTATCTAAGTACCCGGTCACATCCACTCTGTTTTTGTTAGACGTATTTCGATTTGTATCCATTTGATGAGTTAAGCATTTTCAACTGAATTTTATAGTTCGTTCTTATGGTTTAATGTTACACCACTGTCCCAGGATAGACGGGGTTGTGATACCGCATACATGTTTAACCCCGCCACAGTCTGTATGTATGTATGAGCCAATTCGAAGTCATGAGCCTATAACTCAGTGGTTGTCGTTTGTTGCTGTGTTACATTTTTGTTTGGTTTTTTTTTGGTACATATATTTTGCCGTTAATTTTCTCGTTTGAATTGTTTTACATTTGTTATATCGGGGCCTTTTATAGATGAATGGGCTTTGATCATTGTCGAAGTTCGTACGGTTACCTATAAATGGTTAATTTCTGTGGCATGTGGTCTCTTGTGGAGAGTTGTCTCATTACCATTTTTTTTATGTCTTTGGTTTAAACCAGCCGGGGATTGAAGTTAAGACTTCCAATACTCGAGGCGAGCACGCTACCTTGACACCACCGAGCACGCTACCTTGACACCACCGAGCTTGTTCTCCATCGTATAGACTACAATTATAGAAAAGTATAGTGTTTGTTTGCTGCATGGTTACGTTAAGAAATGTGCTTTTCCTGCTCCACCCTTTTCATGTTTTTCACAAAATATATTTTATTTGTAATTGCATTGTTAGATAATCTCATTACAACAGGAAAAGACATTTAAAACTTACTTCTTATTATTTTTAATCATGTACATGTATAACAAAAGGCCTGAATGTGGGATTAAATATAATAATGCAGGATTTCTTTGTTTGTCCGTTCTTAATATATATCTTAGAAGATGCATATGTATGTTGTAAAAATTAGAATTAAAATAAAATGATCCGCGGGGCACAGCTTGATACGACCGCAGTGGCCGAACTCTGAACAGTTGGGACAATACAATTCAATTAAATTCTGTATTGACCAAATGTTTTACAACATATAGGTACATGTATAATCAATATAATCAAAATATAGATTACAAAAATACACAATCATGAAAAAAACAGACAGAAGTATTATATACACACAAAAAAATACAAATATAATTCCAAATAGCAAATATATGTAACAAATGAATTACAAATCATCTTACTGAAAGAATAGATACTATATATGTTTAAGCTTGAAACATTTTTTTTCTGGAATTGGGTTGGGATTAAAAATTTGACACATCAAGGGTTTCTGACACAGAATGAAGGTAGAATGTGTTAAAAGACTTGAAAATTTTGAAATAGACTTTTAGCTAACTACGCAAATCAAATATATAAACAAATAATACTAAAGTTTAAATATCTGAATCAGCAAAATTGTTCGTAATATTTCAAAATTGGATGGCTGCTTCTCATTTGCATATCACTTCAAAGATAAGACAAGTTATAAGCTTAAACATTGTAATGGAAGTAATTCTTAAATGTAATAAAAAAACAAACACAAATGAAATCGAACAATTATAAAGCAATTCAGCTTTGCAAAAATCCTTGTCGTTCATGATTTTTTGTTATCAAACAATATTTAATTTTGAACACTTTGGAACCTTCAGGGAGGACCGAATTACAAAATAGGCACTAAGTCCAAAACATAAATACATTATCAGATTCAGCAGATTGAAATCGACCAAGATTAGTTTTGCACCCTTATTTGTGTCCACTTGAATAAACAACCCAAAATCAAAATTATAAATACATAATGGTAAGATTAAAAGCCTTGGCGCGGAAATATTTTGGTATTGTTCCCAAACAGAATGGCAATGTGCGCGAACGTAATGGCAACGTGTGCGAATGTAAATGCACCGGGAACCTTGTGATACAGTTTCATACTAAGTCATTCATTGTGTGTTAATTTGCGTTTTTTTTATTGAGTTAAGCCTTCCAATTGATATTTTATAGGGTGTCTCTATATTGTGATGTTATACTATTGTTTCAGAAAAGGGAGAAGGTTTGGTACCATTAAAACGTTTAATCCCGCTGCAAATGTTTGCACCTGTCCTAAGTATTACTCGTTTCTCGTTTTTATATAGATTATACCGTTGGTTTCTCCGTTTGAATGGTTTTTCACTAGTATTTTTGGGGGCCCTTTATAGCTTGTTGTTCGGTGTGAGCCAAGGCTCCGTCTTGAAGGCTATACCTCGACCTATAATGGTTTACTTTTTACAATAGTTACTTGGACGGAGAGTTATCTCATTGGCACTCATACCACATCTTCCTTTATCTATTGGATGGAGAGTTATCTCATTGGCACTCATACCACATCTTCCTTTATCTATTGGATGGAGAGTTATCTCATTGGCACTCATACCACATCTTCCTTTATCTACTTACATACACAAGTGATTGACCGGAAACCAGAAAAATGTTGTCTGCTTGTCGGGTCCATTTTCAGTGATACAAAATTCTAAATATTTGGGTAGATAACCCGGAAGGCAATTCCAAACTTTCTTTAGTGGTATTGAACCTTTTGATACAATTTGATAGAGATCCGTACACGTGTACTGAAACTAAATGTCCCCGGACGACGGCATCGCCATACAATTATAGACGGCAGAACTTTTTTGCTGTCGTATATAAAGGCAACAGTAGTACGCAACAGTTCGAAACTTATAACTCCATTGAGAGAAAGCAAACCCGGGTTACAAACAAAAACCGAGAGAAACTTATAACTTAAAATTACAATTCCATCACTGCTACTGTTTATGATTGAAGTTAACTTATTCTGAACTCTACTTAATTTAAAAATATAGATCTGCTGGTTTTTTTATTGCAATATCCCTCTTTTAAAGTGTGTAAAACAAATAAACAACAAACAATACAAGCATGACACACAAACAAGTGAGTAATCTATGCTGCTTTTTATAAATGAGTTACAACATGTCTCCTCTCAATTATATTTTAATATTTTAATTATTATATTTAGAACAGTGATAGAAAAGGAAAAGTGTTGAACAATCTAAAAAAAAAGTGCTTTTGATTTGTTATGTCAAATGGGTTTTTTTTCATATCTGGACCCTTAATTGAGATCAAACATGCCTCCTTCTCGGCATGTACTAAAAGGTGGAGTGGTGTGGAGTGGAGTGATGGAGTGGAGTGGTGGAGTGTTGGAGTTATGGATTTTTTTAGTGGAGTCACGGAGTGAAATCATTGAGTTAGAAAATTAAACCAATTTATAAGACATTTTTGATAAACATGTGTAGCTTTAAAAATCATAGAATAAATGTTTCAACAGCACCCAACTGCATTCATGTTCATTGTACCAATATAATTCACCTTGGATGTGTCATAGGCATTTAAGGTCATATCTCCAAACAATCTTAAAAAAATAAGATTTATGTAAAATGATAGATTTTTATAATTTAGGAGGGGGTCTTTTAGCAAGGTTACCTTGGTTAACAACATTCTGCTGTAAATAATTTTAAAGACTAGACACTGAAGTTCAAAGACATGATTAAACTAAACAACCATTCCATCTTACTTTCGTAGCTGGAATAATTAGAAAACGATTCGGCTGTGGACAATCATTTTCAGATAAACATAGAAATGTTCCAAATGTTAAAAAGATATGATCCTAGAATGAAGAAGTCCAAGATCTTGAAACAATCTGTTTCTCTACAAAACACATATTTTCATTTAAATGATGACTGTGCAAGAAAAAAGGATCCTCAGTTTGAATTCAGAGATGTAATGAAATAAAGCAAATTTTATCCGATGAGCATTTCCTTTTACTAGAATCGTTCGAAATTCAACATTAAATGTTCAGGACAATAGATAAAGTCTTCATTTTACAATAAAATTTGTTGAACATGTTTTCATTGTATACTTATATCTGTCTTAATTTGTTTTCATAATATGCCGAACATATAATATGTTGTTTGTACTGATTTAACATCTGTTTATTTTATCAAATTAATCAAAAACAACGACATTTCTCATCTATTTAAGTTATTTAGTTTCTGAGGTTATAGTATTGACAGTTTATTTTATGGGTTCTATGGACAGGCGATGGTGGCTAGATACATTTTCCTTATCTATTTTTAATTGGAAGAAACACACTATTTTAAATAGTACAATCATTATTTTAACATGTAAGATAAAATCAAAGTGAAAATGTTGATTGACAATTTAATTTTATTACATCATAGTCCATTGAACAAAGTTATATTAATATTTTTTTTTATCACAGATGATTTTTTAGCCTGTTTGATTCTAATATATTTTGCTGGGAATAAGACATACATTTTTTAACTAGGGACTTAAAACGTACCACAATTTGAAAATTTACATGAGCACTATGTGTATTTTAATAAAAGTTTTGTGAGCTCTTCCAAAATTAATCTTAACTGCATAAGTTACTATTAGACTATTTACCGGATTTGTTATCACATAATCAACACGACAGGTGCCACATGTGGAGCAGGATCTACTTACCCTTCTGGAGCACCTGAGATCACCCCTAGTTTTTGGGTGGGTTCGTGTTGCTTATTCTTTAGTTTTCAATGTTGTGTCATGTGTACTATTTTTTGTCTGTTTGACTTTTTCATTTTTAGCCATGGCGTTGTCAGTATATTTTCGATATATGTGTTTGACTGTATTTTTATCTTTCGTCCCTCTTTTGCTGGGCCTTTGTCTCCCCCTTCTTATTAGAACTACACTACAATCCATGACAGTAAAATAAATTACACGATAAAAACATTATCCCCCCTCCATCTACGCTTTCAAAAAAATGATACCTTTGATGAATAATTAAGTATGTCAAATGAAATGATATAAAATCATTGTGCGCTGCAATTAAAAAAAACCAATTATAAATGATTTTAAATTAATATTGATTTTGGGATATGTAAAGTATATTTCACTCCATGACTCCACTCCAACACTCCACTCCAACACTCCACCACTCCACTCCAATACTCCACTCCACTCCACTCCACCTTTTAGTACATGCCCTCCTTCTCCACTATATTTTCGTTTATATTTCGCAAAAGGATTGATTTTTTTTTTTAATGTTATTGAAATTTTGGACACAGAATTTAAAAGATAATTTTCGCACCTTCCTCTTATGTAAATTATTAGTAGGATATATTGTTCTTTTTTTTAAGAACATTTTTTAAATATTCAGAATAATATTATTATTTGAACAATCACATTCATAATTCATTTTAAAAAACTGAAGAATTTTTTTTTACATTAAATCAACACGATTGTTTTTTAAAAGAATGACGTTCAAATATTGAATATGTTATTTTTAAACAAAAATTACATTTAGAATGCAGTTAATAAAACTGAATAAAAATGCACACAAAGAAAGGCGGATTTCTTCAAGATCGTAAATTCTAGAAAATAAATGTATAAAATTCAATGGGAATCTTGTTTATTACAAGGGTTTTTTTTTTAAATGATTACACGTTTTGTTTTTCATGTTTATGACGAAATAAACAAGTTGAGTATATTAAGATTTGCAAAATAAATATTACCCTGTTCTTTCCGAGGCAGATCTAGATTTAGTTCGTCAATATTTATTTGATCCCTATACGTTATGTTTTTATGTCCTGCCTTTTTATTTTTCACTCTATTCGGTCCTGTCTTTTTTTATTAGTTTGTCCTGATTGTTACTTCGTAAATTGTTATCAGGACTTTTTTTTACTCAAAACTCCTGTCCTGCCTTTTTCTTAAAATTTCATCTAGCCCCCTCACTCCCCTATCAAAAATCAAATGATAGCTCCCAAAGCAAAAAATATATCAATCATAAAGCAATTTGATTATTTTCGGAGTTTTTGGGTTCCAACGTTACAAAAAAGAAAGATAAATGGCAGATATATATATAATATTTTCGTTTTCAAGCACACAAAATAGTTTAATTAATCTGTGACCATTATACTAATGGGTTAATTTTCAAATAAAGATTATAATAATTTATTATCTTTTCAAAAATCGATTTCAATATCAATCTTACATAAAAATATATATTTTTGACCTCGGCAATATCATTAATATTTTCAACCAAAATATAAGTATACTTAGATTAAAAGTATAAAGGAATAACCTTCGTACACGAATCAGTTTTCACCTGAGAAAAATACCAATATTAACGTGTCTGTGTGCCGTCTGAGTTATCACAAACGAACAAGGAAAAACACGGGTTCACCCAGAGGTTTCTGTGACGCGCTGCATAATGACCGAGCATGCCAAGTGCATATTACCCTGTATTTGACCGCGAAAACGACGCGGCTGGCGTGCAGTGAATGCCGGGATCGTCTGAAGAGGGAGGAGGGCAATGAATACCAGATGCTCCTCGCATCAGCTGGCTGGTTATTACTATTGCCCTTTGGTCAAGGTCGCCAGCTTAGAAATATGACCATGGATTTTTTATGACGTGAATCAGAGTGCGTTGATGGAAATCAGTACTTAAATTTTGTTATGCAAATCGGCTTAGAAATCTTTCAGTTTTCCGATATTTGAAAAAAATAACGATAATTAGTAAATGACCACTCTAAGGAATTACCGGTTTTTAGTCAACTGCCAGTTTTAATCCGAAGAATGCATTTTAATTTCAATATTTGATATCGTAGTACATAAATTAATTCGACCTACTTCTTTAAGATAGAAGAGAAAATACCGGTATAAATTAACTGTGTATATTTCTTCAGATACACATTAACACGTATTCGTCGTGTATTGACCAATGGTCAAGAGTGCAGACTGCCCACACAGATTATGGAAATAATCACTACTAGGTCAGTGGTGTAAATTATTAGACATTTTAAAAGATATATGCATTCAAATACCGGTTACGTCAGACCAACACGTGTTTGTGGCTTGACGCAGACGGACATCAAATTGTTTCCCGCCTGAAAATAAGCAGACGATACAGGTAAGATTTAAATTAAATGACCAATACACATTAATGCTTGGTCAGCACTGACCACTAGGTCAAATAATTTAGTAAATGGTTCTTGTATCCAAGGCTAGCTCTATGATAAAGGTAAATGAAATTTTCTGTTAAAGTTATATTGCACTTTTTTTCCAAATAATTGTCCATTCTACGTAACATGTACGTAATTAATGAATGACCACGCCTGATTATGGTCGGCATTAAATGATTCATGGCCGTTTTGTTTTAGGATAAAACAGGCACTTGATTTAATACGGATTAAACTTATTTATTCGCTCTCTACGAGCACTTGTTTCATGATGATAAAGGGTTAGCTCCTTCTCTCTCTCTTTTTGAAGAGAAGAAGAAACAACATACCCTCATATGCTACCTATAGAGAATTTCCGGCGGTAAAGTAAGCATTTCTCTTCAATTCTGTGTCGGTTTTGTAATTTCGATAATGTAAAGTTGAAATGCTATATTTTCAAATTCCTTGTCTTAAAGACTTTAATTTAATTATTTGACGGCACGGCGTTGTAATGTTTTTGGTGTCGGCACGACTAAATAGTATTTTAGGTGCCGGCACGACTCGGGGTTGGATCCAAATCCTTGAGAAAAAAAGGGGGTTACAACTATATGTCCTAATTCAAATGCATTGATCGTCCAAGAAAAGAGGGATTCAACTGCGACTCAACTTAACATATGGGAACTGACAAGTCTAGTTACTTACGGTGTCAGCCATTTTAAAACAATTTGAATATGAGTGCCAAGTAAGATACTCCACACAGATCAGTTGTGGATCAATGCTGGAAAAAGTGTGTGCATGCATGTATGAATCCAAACAGATTATTAAGTTTGCCAATCGCCCATTTATTTTTAGAGTCGGATTATGGAGTGGGATGAACTTGTGGATTGAAAAGTTTAACTCCACACGTTACGTTGTCAGGGTCCCCCCTTTTCCCAATCTTGTATCCGCACATGTTTTTTTCCCCATGGATTACAAATTTTAACAGAATTGCATTGGAATTAAATGTAGAAACAATTTCAGAGTCGAGTGTTTGGTTCTCCGTTAATTGTGTTGACCTTCATTGGTTTTAAATTTACATATTATCGAATTAATTGTTATCGGTCAAAATAAATAAATATTGTTTCTTACCTCATGGTATAAATTATTGATAATGGAAGGTAGCCAGTTCAATTCCCCCCTTTTTTAAACATTTTCTATAGTATCGGCAGGAACATGTGGGGAAAGGAAGGAAAGCAGAAAATATCTATGAACATAATTTTTTTTTTGGTAATATCGAATAGAGGGGGAAAATCGACATAGATAAAAACAAATATGATGCTCAAGTCCAATTAATTCTGTCCATCATCAGACCTACCAGACGACGTTGGGAAATCATTCTACCCTTAATATGACAGTCAAGTGAAGACATATCAAACGAGATCGGGAAACCGACATTTTTTAATATTGATTATCATATATTTTCAGTCACATCATAACTGATTTAGTTATATTTATATATTTAGTTTGATTGTCCGTATTTGATTTTCTTGTTGTCAAGCCTTTTATATCAAATTTTAAATAGCAATAAAATATTGAATTTAAAATTGGGAATTTTATTGAATATATGTATACCAATTTTTTTTAAATTCAATTTTATTTCTATTTTATTGATATATATCAACATTAAATATATATCTTCTTATGTCTAAAATTTGTTTTGTAATTTTATTTGTCAGAATTACTTTGTTTTTATATTTTATCTTCATTGTTGGAGAGGTCATTAATGACTGTTGGGTGTAGTGGCGAGGAGGGTCAGTGTACTGTAGAATATTTTACATATTAAGGAAGGGAGCTACCATTTGATTTTTATGGGGGGGCTAGGATGAAATTTAAAAAAAAAAGGCAGGACAGGATTTTGAGTAAAAAAAAAGGGCAGGATGAGTAACTTGGCAAAAAAAAAAAGGCTGGATGACAATTGTTGTAAAAAAAGTCAGGATAAGCTAAGAAAAAAAAAGGCAGGACCGAATAGACTGAAAAATAAAAAGGCAGGACACAATTTTTCATCCTAGCCCCCCCCCCCCATAAAAATCAAATGGTAGCTCCCTAATAGGTATATTTAAAAAAAAAATTGTTCTTGTACGTGTTGTGTACATGAATCCCAAATGAATACAATGGTCTATTTCTTTTATACCTGATTAAAAATTTGTCTAGTTATTTAAATATTCTCATACTTTTATATAAAAATAGTCTAGTTTACGGTTTCCCTTTCTACCACAATTGTATGTGACGAAAGGTCTACCCTGGATTTCTATCGGCACTTTTAGTATTGATTTGTGAAAAATCTCCCCATATGTATTGATAATATATTAAGTTGGAAAACAATATGCATGTATAGAAAATACCTACCATATTTTTCTAAAAGGAACATTAAAACAAATATTTATATTGTTTGGCCTTATTAACATGATAGTTATTGATTGATTATCCTAATAAGGCCAAACAGACCTATATCCAGTTCAGTCTGGTTTCCGACGAGGTTTTTGTTGCTCTGAAATGTATACAATACTTGGTATCAAACATGACTACGTTTTTTGTCTAATTTTATATAAACTTTTGTCTACTTCTTGTTTTGTGTACAGTGGCCAATATCACATGCATCATATATTGTTCATTAATGCAATAAAGATTGTCAAATATAGGATGCTATTTCCAGTACTGCATAAAAAACTACATGTTTTTCCGTTTATCCTACCTGCTCTGATAATGATTAACATTCCCGAATTTTCTGTTTTCATGACATTTTTTAACAAGCACCCTTAAAATATAACTTCTTCCCTGAAATGACAAATGTAAAATAATTCAAACGAGAAAAATTAACAGCATAAATAAGTCAGATAATAGAAGCAGGAGTTTTGCCGAGCAAGTGATCATTAATGATCAAACTCCTTTAACACACTGCTGCTGAGAGCATAGACACACACATGTGTACATAATTTATCTCACAGAACCATGCGCAACATTTAAATTATTTAAAAAAAGAATAGGTGTGTTTGCCCTGACCCTACCTACCCAGAAAATAGCTGCCTACTCAAAAAAAATGTATTGTCCTGATGTAAAAATGGGATTTTTTTTTTTATTCAAAAAGGCATGAAGACTTATACACATCTGGGGTGGTGTTATCATACGGCGAAGCTATCTTAGGATTAGGACGTGTCCTAAGTCTTTCGTATGACAAGTCTTTGTCCTAAGTCGTGTTCTCGAAGCTCTCTTAACTTATGATATATCTCATTTTTCGTCCTAACTTTAGGACACCCAATAAGGTGTCTTAAGAGCATCCTATCTTCATCCTAGTGTAATAAAGTTTGGATTTCGCCTTTTTCTCATTATTTTACGTGAAAATGAACATGAGATGAAACGCAGCTTCGGTTATTAACTCGTATATAAAGAAATTGTGCATGATTTTAAACTTTGAACTTCGTGTTTCACGATACGATTACACTACAAATTTAATTCTCATTTCAAAACAAAGTGTTTTCCAGTTTAAATAACAATCTTTTTTTTTATATAATTACATTGGTATTTATGCCTTTAATTCTGACTACATGTTATTTTAAAATTCGTAAACAATTTTATTAAATAATTTCGTCATTAATAAATGTTTAATAAAAAAATATCTTTAACGATTTAAAGTTTCGACTTAGGATAGGTTTAGGACGTCCTAACATAAGACTCGTCTGAGATTGCTTCGAGACACAACTTAAGAGTGTCCTAAGTCCATCCTAAAACTGGTCTAAGATGTGTCTTAGGACAAATCTTAGGATACTTTCGAGAACACCACCCCTGATGCTTAAATTTTTCTTTGCCAAAAAAAAAAAGAAAATGCCTACCTATACCTACCCCTGTCTCAATGTTTGGGTAGGGTTTGGGCAAACAAAAATATTATTAGGTGTGGCCTATGTGAAGGCCATATTTTTACAATCCAGTCAATTGCTAGCGGATTTTTTCGAATGATTGAGGATATATGAAAACACTTTTAATTGGGGAGCTTTATTATTTTTAATTTATGGTATCTCGAATAATTAAGCGCCCTCTATCCACTAGTGTTTCGTCCTCAAGGAGTGATATAATGGACGGAATATAATGACTGGATTATTCGGGTTATAATTAACAAAGTTCTAAACTGCTTCACCTGTCCATCATTTACATCTTCGGTTATAAATAATCATGACCTTGGGTAAGTTGAAAGTAACCTTGAATGCAGTACAATAATAGATTGATGTAGACCTTGAATGATGTACAAGAATAGATTTAGAAGATAGTGAACTTCATTATTTATAAATATACAGATTTATCAAAATGTCTTCCGCACATTAATATTATCATAATTTATACAAGGCAATTTTTAGAATTGTTAAATTAGTCTTTGCTGCATATTGAAACAATAATTTCAAAATGTGTATATACAAATTGAAAGCGCGAAAATTTGTTTCTACATATACTAAAAAATAAGCTACATTAAACAACAATCTTGTAAAAACGTACATAGCATGTGTCAATGTTTTGTTGACACGGATCTAACAACTCTCCGTTTTTACTTTCTGTTCAGATATTTTTCATTAATTTTTTTTTTTTTTTACTTTAACTTTATTGAAAAGCACTTTACGCCCATATGGACCAATGGCTTAAAACATTATACATAATATACAGTTTACATAAAACAATGAAAATAAACAATGGACACACTTTGAACTATAATTTGTCTTTTTTTTTAAATCAATATATATATATATATATAAGAGATTCAAATTATATCAAGGACTCCCTGCCCTCAGTCTTAGTGACTTTTTTAAAAAGGAGCCTAATTTGCAAGTGTCCTGTTTTGTTTCAGGATTGAGAATATGTTTTAATTTATCTATATCATTTAAGTTATTAATACACCAGCCAATGAAATGTCAGCCTTCAAATTTTTGAAGGTGTGTATTAATCGGACAAAACCAGAGGATACCGAAAGATCTCTAAAGCCGAATGTAGAACGTAGCGTTTTCAGATCCTTGTGAGCTTTGCAAACAAATAGGAAAGTTTTACCAGATTATATTGTGTTTTCTTTTTCTTTTTTACATTTTCCAACTGATCATTATATTTTATTTACACCGGCTCTATTATATGTCGGCTCGTCCACTGTGGTGACCTCTGATAGATAAAAGGACCATGTTGTTTTGGTAGCTGTTCGACTTTTTTGTTTTTCTTTATTCACGTTTTCTCATAAATCTTTTTATTTTCGTTTGAATTGTTTCATATTTTGTCATGTTGGTGTCTTCCATAGCTGCACACTCATTGGTGTACGTCGTTGACCTTCATTTAACTGATATTTAATTAACGACTTATACGTGGACTTCTAAAATATTGACAGTAATGTTAAAACAGGTAAACGAACGACCCTTTGACATGAAAATATAAAACACTTTAATTAAGAAAACTGAAGGTCTAATTTAGAACAAAACAATTTACGAAAATCAAATATGACAGACATAAACCGAAGACAACCACCAAACTACTGACCAACTCCTGACCATGTGCTAAAAGTGAAACCAATTTAAAAACATGCAGTCGTTCTGAGATTGTTACGGTTCAGAGAATTGAAAGGAATTGGGAGGTTTCAGAATAGAGGCTAATGGACTCAAAAGCAAAGAAGACAGAAACATGGCGGACATAAACATTCGATCATAGAAATAAATATCTGTCCATTCAGACCCTCTTCTTAAAGCGTCCTTGCCATTAATCAATATTAAGATTTAAAACAAGACATCTATTAACTGACACTTATTTTTGTCATATTTGTTAGCACAGACTGGTCAGCTTGTCCAGAAAGGAGGTGTGTCTCGACTTTTACCTTGTATTGTATGTCCATGTCACTGTAATAAACATCCGGCCTGATAAATCATCAAGTCAATCAACAAAATATAAACCTGTATAATTCAGTCGTTATATTCCGCGTACAATTATTTCATTAGAAAGTGGAGGTAATCGAAAATGTTAACGGCATCATGTTTTTTTTATACCCGACATTATTTTAAAGCGTTTTTTTAACACCAATCGAAAATTACAGTCAATACGACACGATAAAACCAATTCTCAAGGAAAGTTATAATCCAAAATGTTTGACCACCAATGTTCGAACGACCGACATAATTTCTGTATTTTGCCTAGTTTATAATACCATACCAAAAGAACGTAAGGGAATCAGGGGTGGATCTATTATTTCCAAAAGGGGGAGTTCCTCATCCTCAGACACAGGCACTTGTCTCAGAAAAAAATGTTGTGAGACAAGTGCCTGTGTCGTGGGGTTGGGGTTTCCAAACATATGTTCCCATTCAAATGCATTGATAGTTTAAAAAAAGGGGGAGTTAAAACCCCCGGAACCCTCTCCCTGGATCCGCCATCGGGAATGCACTAAACATATGGGTAAATCGGGTAACTAAGTCGAGACACATGTATTGTCTTATCATTATCATTCCCTGTACATAAAGTTCACCATCCGGGTCTTCAAGTGTAAAAATAGACAGCCCATGGCGAATACCAACAGATTGAAAGCATCTATAAAGGTCAACATTTTTGTAGTTTAACTATATATAACTTGTATATAAATTACTATGTAGAAGCTGCTTCATATAAGTTTTATTTTTACATATATTTCGGACACTAGACATCACGCCCGGTTTGAGAATACATCAAAGTCTATATTCGTCCACTTATATTATGAATGTCGCTTCTAGATTAGTTGTCATTTGTCATAGAATGTATAAATAAATAAACCAGACGGATGACCAATAGGTTAAACCTAAATACGATGAGGGTTGGGAAAGGGGTACAGAATGATAAACAAAGAAAACATGACTAAAAATAGAGAACAGAAGGAAATAGGTTATACCTATATACGAGTAGGGTCTGTAGGTATTAACAGAATATAGAATAATGTACAAAGAAAAAAGAAAAAAAAAGGACTAGAAATAGAGAATAGCGAGAAATAGGCCAAAACAATAAAAAATAGAGAATAATCATGATAATGGGGAGGAACAAAAAAAGGACTAAAAGTACAGAATAGAGAGATATAGGCCAAAACAATGAAGAACAGAGAATAATGGGGTGCTTAAATATATGGAACAGAGAATAATCGGTAAAATGAAATAAGAACCGAGAAAAATGGTCCACAACATTAAAGAAATGATAATTGCTATTCTGTGAACCGTCACACGGTGTTACTGAGTGATATGCGCATTTTTTTTTGTGGCCATTTTAAGTTAAAAAAAATTTTCTTTAATATTTTTTTTGTTCAATAATGTTATACTGAATTTTTTTTGTTTAATATAAAAATAACTTGTCAAAATGTTTCCGATAATCTATTACAAATAAATGTATTGTTGTTTCCGATAATCTATTACAAATGAATGTATTTTTGTTTACGATAATCTATTACAAATATATGTATGGTTGTTTCCGATAATCTATTACAAATATATGTATGGTTGTTTTCGATAATCTATTACAAATATATGTATGGTTGTTTTCGATAATCTATTACAAATATATGTATGGTTGTTTCGATAATCTATTACAAATAAATGTATTGTTGTTTCCGATAATCTATTACAAATATATGTATGGTTGTTTCGATAATCTATTACAAATATATGTATGGTTGTTTCGATAATCTATTACAAATAAATGTATTGTTGTTTCCGATAATCTATTACAAATATATGTATGGTTGTTTCGATAATCTATAACAAATATATGTATGGTTGTTTTCGATAATCTATTACAAATATATGTATGGTTGTTTCGATAATCTATTACAAATATATGTATGGTTGTTTCCGATAATCTATTTCAAATATATGTATGGTTGTTTTCGATAATCTATTACAAATATATGTATGGTTGTTTTCGATAATCTATTACAAATATATGTATGGTTGTTTTCGATAATCTATTACAAATATATGTATGGTTATTTCGATAATCTATAACAAATTTATGTATTGCGAAATAATATATGAAAATTATTATGAGTTTTAAAATGGCATGTTTAGTTCAATTTTAAATGTATTTGTGTTCTTTTTATTTGGATGTTCGTTATCTTGTGAAAATTGAATATAAACAAATAAATAAATAAACATGCATTGTTATTTTTAGAAGAAAAAAAACGTGCAAGACAATATGCCAAATAAACAAATCATAAAATTTTGATTAATTGACAAATTTGCTCGTTTAACATTTTAAATAAGACACATGCTGCTTTAAAAAAGTTTTTAACTGTTAATAACTCAAACTATCCTGACCCTTGGGTATAATTATGGACATGGTCAGTTAAGAATAGAACGGACAAATAAACTTCAGATGACCCTGAAATATTTCGTTTCATCCATGTTAAAAGGACGTTTGGTTTTGAAAGGTATTTACAAAACAAGACTTAAAATTTTAAAATTAACAATGCATTGGTGATTCAAACAGTGGATTAAAATGAAAAATCCAACTAGACGTCGAGACTTGTTATGAATGTGGTACATCGAGACTTGTTATGAACGTGGTACAGTTTTCGAAATTCAATTTTGTTTTTAACCTTCATTTTGTAAATGTAAGTACTAAAGTCTTGTTCTTTGAGTTTTGAAATGGGATAGGGAGGAAGCGGGAGCTTAAGTAACGGAAAAAGGTAAGGGGAGGGGCTGAAAGGAGAGAATTGCCAGAAGTCCTGGAATGGGGAAATGAGGGAGGGGTGAACGAAGAGAATCGTCTTTAGTTCGATAGCATGGTTTTAAAGAATGACAACTTAGCTTGTAGGGGGTCGGGTGTTTTTTAAATCTTAATTTTATTTCACACCTCGGGGGAAACGAGTAATTTAATATTGTCGCGTACAGTCCGGTTTTGTAATTTTCTAGACAAATTTTTATAACTTAATATAAATTAGTAATGACAAAAAACTCTCAATCATGATATTTTCTTCACTATTCCATTATGAACACACTTGTTTCTTCAATGGTACCGTGGGAAGTGAATCAGAATGTGTTTGTTTTTAAGTTAAAAAAAACAACACCCCCCTTTTCACTGTTGAATAGTCGTTTGTATACGTATATTATGGAACTCATATTTATTTATTTATCAAAGTGTTAAGGTATTAAAAATTCTTTGTTTATATTGCTAGATTTGAACATCTTCCTTCCATATTCTAAAAAAAATAATGTTAAATTGATTTCTATTTTAACAATTTAAGATGAAAATGTAATCTAAATATATGTATATATACATGACACTTTTTGTTACCATGACAATCAACGCGATCTAAGTCATATTTGCAGATCAGGAAATTAAACTAAGGAAATACATAATTTGTATAGGAATCGTGTTATTTTTTCGTGTTAGAAAGATTTTCAAAAGAACTTAAATCTTACATTGGTTAGTCCGTAGATACAGGAAAGAAGGCAAAAGTCAACGAACTTCAGGTGATATCATACTTGTTTGATTCAAGACCCTGACTTCAGAACTATAATTTTAAAACTTGTCATTTCAAACTTGTAAAATACAAATATACGGTTCGAGTTTTTTTCATTGTCGAAGGCCGTACATTTGCCCCTTTTTGCTAACACCCGTGACTTCATTTGAACTTAGGTGAATAGTTGTCTCATTGGCAATTATGCCACATCTCCTTATTTGTATATTTTCTATCTCACAAAAATTAAGAATTTCACAAGTCAATGATATTTCATTGCGTTCCTTGTCCTCTGGGATTCATACTTGTTTTTCAAAATGTTCCAGTACAAAAAACTATAGAATAGGCCTGAAAATATCAGTATAAAGACGTTAAAAAATGAAAAAGAATGCGAAGACTATGTTATAGAACTACTCTCTTTCTATTCGCAAATATTATAATTAGCTATTCAGAACTATCTTTTAATCAAAAATTGATCCAAAAGAGTGATTAATATTATCTCAATCAGTCTACTAAATTGGGCCATTTAATGCCATGGATATTTTGGTCATTAGTCAGATTTAGCAACATCTCCTATTCAACACGCTGTTCTGTTCTGTGATTGGATTCTTTCTCGCACCTGCTGACCATAATGAAAGTGCTGTCATTTTTTTTTTACACAAGGTCAGACAGATGGCGTTATTTTCTATCCTCCATGTCATGGCGGACAAAGCTATAAATAGATATAAAGAAGTAGCCTGCTGGGACATTTTCGTACCATAAAATCTTGCCATCATTTAATTTAAAAAGTTGTCTGGCCATAGATATTGTATCTTATCGGGGCCTTTTAGATCTGACTATGCGGTATGGGCTTTGCCCATTGTTGATGGCCGTACGGTGACCTATAGTTGTTAATGTCTGTGTCATTTTGGTCTTTTTTGGATAGTTGTCTCATTGGCAATCATACCACATCTTCTTTTTTATACCCATATAGAGCGATGGCCATAGTAAAGAGGATTTTGTACATTGTGATGTACAACTTGACAGCTATAAAGTCATTAAAAAAATGAAATTGGATCCATGGCCTTGCTAAGTCACCCTTACTTTCAAGAATGCTTGATAATTTACACGTAGTGTGCTAGTCTCGGGTGCAGGAGGCCCGTATGAATGTAAGGGGACGACCAGTTAGTATTCAAGGGTTTGGTTAGATGGGTTTTGAAAATGAAAAACTTTGCCCAAGACAGGATGAAAATGATATTCTGCAACATAAAATACCGGATAATTGAGGAGACGATGACGCAGAAGCATGCCTAACAACTGATGTAAATAAACACATCAAATTCGGATAAATACCCCCCCCCCCCGTAAAAAAATCAAATGGTCGTTTTCTAAATCTAAGACTTTGAAACTAGTTATAGCTGCTTCTTCGCCCAGCATGCGGGATTAAGGACTGGTTAAGTAACTTGATATATCAACAAGTGAACTAGCACTCTGTATTGGTTTAGTACATTGGATACAATTCACATAAAGTGACACTTTTGGCTTCGGTGGATTTACCAACTACACAATTTTACAATTTCATAAATGTGAAAAGAAAGTTTATGTCTGTCTATTTGAACAAGATTAAAATGTTGACCTCAATTACCTACCTATCAACCTATACAGGTAAAATATTAAGTATGTCATTTACCTCTCACGCTCTCATATCAACAGTTTTCAACCCCCCCTTTTTTCCCACTGAAACTTCTATAACACATAAGAATTATCTAGCAAGTACATGTTTCAATTCTCTTAAAATATGTATTTAAAATGTAAGATATTTTAACATTTATGTTATTTTGCTTCCGTATATTTTTCGTATTCAGTCTATCCATATATTTAATATGAAAAATCAGAGTTGACTTTATCTCAAGAATAGTCTATGTTTCCATTAAAGATGTCCGCTACTCTTTTAAAGACTTATAAATTTATGGTTTTAAATAAAGGAACAAAAAAAAATGTGCTTGTTTTTGAGATATAAGCCATTGAAAATTTTGCGGGAAATGATTCTCTCTAGATTTCTCATACATTTAACATTTGCATCTTTTTTCTTTAAAAAAAAAATGAAATAGTAACAAGGATTATAATACAAGATTTTAAAATATGGCTTTTTAAACTATATGTAATAAAATTATGAAAAGAAAAGTAGTGGGCAAAATTTTATAATGGCACTACTTCGTTAAAACCAGAGGATTCCGAATATCCCACAAAAATTTAAAAACAAGAGGGAGCGAACATCCTTATTCTATTAATGAAAATATTGTTATTTTGAAAATCGACAACTGTAATCATCCAACAATATTTTGTCCCTTTCCGCCAAAACTGTTATAATGTAGTACAATTGGGTTACGCATTGTTATATAGATTAGATTAGGTTTATCCAATTAAATATTTGATTTCGATGATTTCAATTTTATGTAAAACTCAGATAAAAAATGTATTTATGTGCTTCTTGTTAATGTTAAATAGATTATAAGCCCGTTAGGTCAGCAAAAATCAAGTAAATCATAGTACAGGGGTTGTGTTTTGATATACACCTATGACAGCTTTTGGTTACTCATAGGTGCCTGTTCCAATATTGGTACCGATGGTTTAATATTTTATATACCATATGTACCCAAACACAGCCAGCATGTTCTGAACGTAGTCACGTGGTTACTCATAGATGCCTGTTCCAATGTTGTTACCCATGGTTTGATATTTTATATACCATATGTATCCAAACACAGCCAGCATCTTCTAAACGTAGTCATGTGGTTAATACGGCCTTGAGTAATTAAGTATATTATAACTCTTTCAGACGATCGATTTACTGACAACTGAATTCCACAGCTGGTCATGTAAAGGGTCATAGCAAGGTCATCATAACTAAACAAGTCCAACGCAGTGTGTAAAAGCTACAACCATTTTAAAAGTGTGTTCAAACTGCTGCATTCGGTTCAAACGGTTCAAACTGCTGCATTCGGTTCAAACGGTTCAAACTGCTGCATTTATTTCAGCTGGTTCAAACTAATGCAGTATGTAATGGCGCCGCAATCTTCTCTGCCTTCTGAAAGTTGGTCTGTTTACTTTTTAAAAGTTTCTGATGAAATGTATGATTCAGGCCTTCTTCATATCTCATTTTAATGCTCCACATTGATCCCTTGTAAACCGTTGTCAAACAAAATAAGAAGTCTTCTTATTCGAAACCTTCTCCACAGACCTGTGCACACCGGAATCAAACTGAAGAACTAATATATCGATTTAGTCACCTATATATAATTACTTTATTTATTTTCAGTCTTCCTACTGTTCGTATGCAGTCTGTAATGTCAAGTAATAAAGGTCAAACGAAGCCATCTCAGAAAGATGTATGTTACTGCTGGTATAGAATCGTGTCTAATGGCCCACGTGAGTTCCATGGGTAGCCCGGCATAGAGGACTCAACTGGTAGACCTTATAAATGGACTTGTAGGGGGAAGAGGTGAGTTCAAATAGTGGGTCCCTCTTTAATAGACAACTTTCGAGTTCGATGCATTTCCGTCAAAAACTTTGGTTTTAGTGAAGGTCACTCGTGCGTTTAGGTGCGTCATGACTTCCGTTTCGATGTTGAGCGAGTGGTTGAAAAACTATAAAGTTATATTGCACGAATAATTCGGCAAATCAAACTCTCATAATTGACAATCTGCCCTGCTGTCATTAGGGAATTGTGATTAGTTACCTACGGAACAAATATTATTTCTAGTTTACACTGCAAAATGACGATCACTTAGACGCTTGCTGAACGTTTATAGTGCAGGGATACAGGCGAGCCCCTCTATCTGGTAAATGACGTCACAAATGCACGTATAATTGACGAGTTTTCTCCGGTGACGGATGAACTCGAAAGTGGTTTAATACTGTTATGAAAATGTAATTATATTATTACTGTGTCAGATGTGTGTTTATATTATTACTATGTCTGAATGTGATTATATTATTATTACTGTGTCGAACATGTGATTACATTATTACTATGTCGAACATGTGATTATATTATTACTATGTCGAACATGTGATTATATTATTACTATGTCGAACATGTGATTATATTATTACTATGTCGAACATGTGATTATATTATATTACTATGTCGAAAATGTAGTAAAACAATGCAATATATGATTACTGTTGAAAAATGTAATTATATGATAACTTTGGCATAATAGACAAATTTCGAGTTCGATGCATTTCCGTCAAAACTCTGGTTTTAGTGAACGTCATTTGTGCGTTTAGGGGCGTCGTCACTTCCATTCCAATGTTGAGCGAGTGGTAAGAAAACTATAATTCTATATTGTACGAATAATTCGGCAAATTGAATTCTCAAAATTGACAATCAGTATTGCTGTCATTAGGGGATTGTCATTAAGTACCTACAGAACAACCATTATTTCTAGTTTATCCTGCACAATGACGATCACTAAGACGCTTGACGAACGTAAATAGGGCAGGGATACAGGCGATCCCCTCTATCTGGTAAATGACGTCACAAATGCACGTATAATTGACGAGTTTTCTCCGGTGACGGATGAACTCGAAAGTGGTCTAATAGTATGTTATGAAAATGTAATTATATTATTACTGTGTCAGATGTGTGTTTATATTATTACTATGTCTGAATGTGATTATATTATTATTACTGTTTCGAACATGTGATTATATTATTACTATGTCGATCATGTGATTATATTATTACTATGTCGAACATGTGATTATATTATTACTATGTCGAACATGTGATTATATTATATTACTATGTCGAAAATGTAGTAAAACAATGCAATATATGATTACTGTTGAAAAATGTAATTATATGATAACTTTGGCATAATAGACAACTTTCGAGTTCGATGCATTTCCGTCAAAAACTCTGGTTTTAGTGAACGTCATTTGTGCGTTTAGGGGTGTCGTCACTTCCATTCCAATGTTGAGCGAGTGGTAAGAAAACTATAATTCTATATTGTACGAATAATTCGGCAAATTGAATTCTCAAAATTGACAATCAGTATTGCTGTCATTAGGGGATTGTCATTAAGTACCTACAGAACAACCATTATTTCTAGTTTATCCTGCACAATGACGATCACTAAGACGCTTGACGAACGTAAATAGTGCAGGGATACAGGCGATCCCCTCTATCTGGTAAATGACGTCATAAAGGCGCGTATAATTGACGAGTTTTTTCCGGTGACGGATGAACTCGAAAGTGGTCTATTAGATTACGTGATCATCCATTCAAAACGTTAGCCTTGTGATTACTAGATACATGTATCCGATTTAAGGCTCTCGCTTATACCTTCTGTAATAGTAGAACCTCAATATTTAGAACACCTGAGGGAACACAGAACGTTTCTAGCTATGGATATATTTATAAAGGGTTATAAAGTAAAAGTACAATTTGTATATGTATCAGTTAATGTATAGAGGGTATTTTCATCAATGTCGGCGTCCGAGGGAAAGCATAGTTTAGTGTAGTGGCTGCTGTCTTTGTGTATTATGTGTTTAAATAATACCACAGGTGCCTTATCTTCTGCGCTGTTCTCTTATAGTTTTGTTTAAACATTGTTTGATACAATACTAAATGTTAATATTCCTATTGTGTAAATAGGTGACCGTTCAATCTTTCGACCTTTCAAAGGTGTCTAGTAATCAACCAATTATGTAGTTTAAATTAGAAGACGATACATTTTCAAATGATTTCAAACCTTTAGAATTCCAATTTTGTTTTCCTCTGATAATCTAACGGAGGATCCGATCGGTTATCAAACAACGTGATAGAATAAAATATTAGAAACAAGAGACAAGACACAGCAGCTGTAACATAGACATGGTTTCGAATCATACAACACCATCAATTGTATGTTTAATGTAAATCTGGTTGGTTTGAAATGCACATGACACTTGTTAAACAGTGAAGCAAGGGAAAAATTAAAAGTTGGATAGAAGATACTTTGATCAATAAGTAAAAATTCGTATAACAAATCCCAATTGAGCTGTATTATGTATATAATTATTTTAGGTATTCATGGAACCTTAAGATTTTCTTCTGTTGTTCAGATGTCTGCCGTTCTGTAGCTTTGTATAAAATACAGATATGAAGCCAGGCAATTTGCACAGCACTGGCTGGTAAATTGACTTTTAATTCACTTTGGTTTAATAATTTTTCCGCCCTTGGGACAACTCGAAACAAACTTATTGAATTTAGCAGATTTTTGCATCCATAAATTGATTTTGGAAACATATCTTGATGTATGTTTTGAAAATCAAAGAGTAGCAGCCATGGTATTAAAAATGAAAAGTGTATGTTTGTTATTAAAAGGAACTGGCTCTCAATGCATGTGCACGGCATTCATAAAAGTTTTCCCCTTAAAATACGTACGACATCTTGATACCTTGTGCACCTGAGATCACCCCTAGTTTTTGGTGGGGTTCGTGTTGTTTATTCTTTAGTTTTCTATGTTGTGTCGTGTGTACTATTGTTTTTCTGTTTGTCTTTTTTATTTTTAGCCATGGCGTTGTCAGTTAGTTTTAGATTTATGAGTTTGACTGTCCCTTTGGTATCTTTCGTCCCTCTTTTAAGTTCGGCTATAACTCAACATTACTCATTGTTACTGTTCGGTCAAAATATAGAAAATAATTAATAGGCTACCTGCATTTAGATTTATGATATCAATATATATTATTATTCATAAGTTATTCATAAAACCCTCCCACTCACACACATCGTGTAGACGAGGGTGCAGAAACATAAGAGAGACATCGGTAGAATAAATATATATATTTACATGAGTGGAAATGTACCGGAAAGTATAAAATCTAAATCTCTATGTAGAAAAAAATCCAAACCTGTATAAAGCAAAAAATCTTAATCTGTATGTAGTAAAAAAATCTATATCTCAGTGTATGTAGCAAAAAATCTAAATCTGCATATATATATTTATGAAGCAAAAAATCTTAATCTCAGTATATGTAGCAAAAAATCTTTTCCGTCCATCAACATTATCAACTGAATAAGAAGTAGAAGGCTTTTAAAGTTCCCTTTTACTAGAACTGAGAACAGGGACTCTTTACTTATTTATATAAAATATGAAAAGATTGCTTTGGTTTTATACATTTTAGAGATTGATTTCCTTGTGCTTTGAGGAATCGGTTTGGATTTTTGTAAGATTATATTGTGTATTTTGTATTATGTTACAAATATTTTACAATTTAAATGTATCAAATCCATTGAATTATCGGAGCAATTTGCTCCGTCGCAACTCTGAGAGGTTTTTGAAATGAAGACAGTCTGTCCTGTCCGTCCGTCTTGCCAATTGGCTTGGTTGCGATATTTTTTCGGTGTTTGGAGCCGGGTTTTTAACATTTCATATCCGTTTATTTTCGGGAGGTGAAAATATGTTTTTTTCATATCTTCGGGAGGGGGAGGGTCTGCTCTTTTACCTTCATGTCTATATGGCTTGAAATATTGACGAGTGGTACGTAGGGATTATATCCTGATATATTTGTCGCTGTCCATAGTAAGCAGAAACGGATGTAATATATGGTACGGTTATTGATACTGAGTCACAAGTTATCAGACTTTGATATCGAGTGATACATGTCAAAGGTCAGTAATTAATCTAAAATTTGTCACTTTTGTTTTTGTTGTTATTTAATGTATGTTCCTCATCAAATCATACTTTCATGTTTATATCAGTATGAAATCACGTCTGGTTTCGTAAAAATATATAGAAAAAGACATATATTTCAAAGTTTAAATTATATAAGTGACACTGTGTAAGGTATTCAAGCTACCACTTCAAAATAGACCCAAGTGTTTCCCTCGCTGTATGATTGTATAGTTTTTATTTATCGATGAGAACAATACAAAATATTTTAAATCAAAAAGAACACTTTTAAAAATATATATTACCTGTTTTTAATATGGAATAGACAATATGTATTTAATGTGTGTATCTTTTTTTTCATTTAAATGTTTGCATCCTCAAATAAAATAAAACTTTTTCTGATTCTATCATTGGGTGTCTCCATTATAACCCCAGTTTTGACACGCAGACCTTGGTCATTCCAATCGACCAAGGTACTAATTCTATAGTCCGAAAATAAACTATTTAGTGTTGTCGTCTGCTACCATAATGGGTTTTCTATTGTTAAGTATGACACACACCCGCCATTTCCGGGTCGCGAACTTTATGAAAAGAGCCACTTCACTGAATATCAAATATAAAAATCTTTGATCGTTATGTCGCTTATGTACTTGAACAAGTTTGCTGACATGGTTAATTGACCTTTTGGCTAAGGCGATCTTAAATCGAAAAAATTTACAATAAAGTACATGTTTTCTTTTTATTTGTATTGCATCAGCGAAAACTTACCAGTCACCTAGGCAACAAAACACACACACACACACAAACAAAAATACCTAAAAACTTAACATGCCGTACACTTTTCCGTATATTTCAACTGTATTTCGACTATTGTATTGACGTGCAGATTTTTTCGATAATATTATTTTGAACCAAATAGTGATTTAGGACGTACACATGTCGTCTTTAGTCAAATGAAATGTTATATACCTAATATAATTTCTTGATTTTCAAAATATTTTTTTGTGTGAGACCATGAAAACCGTCAAATAAGTGGACGCCAAACAAAGAAATCATTACTTTGGCCTAACAACACGTGCCCAACAGCTGCTTCCTTAAGTAGCTTAAAGGTCAAGGGCTATGTCAATTTATTTGTTGCACATTTTTTTAGCAACAGCTTCCCAACTTTTCAGACTGATTCTTGTTTGCCTAATGTCCAGTGCCATTCTGTTCAACACATTAAAAGGCAAATAGTCCTTGGTTTATATATTTATTTACCAATGAAGATGGTTAACAGACCGGTGATACTAGACGTTGGGTAGACACCGATCCGCCTCATCAAGAGGAATAACCTCACCGATGCTACAGGACTAGACATAGTGAACCTTTACAATATGTTTTGCCTTGCTGTTTTTAGAATGTACATTATTCCATTGTAAAGTGATATGGTGTATTCATTACTAACACATCCCTTCATTTGATGATATAAAGATTAGTAACGCTACCGGAGCTTGTACAGAGAAACTAATTTATTTTATTTCGAATTCAAAATGAGGATAAGACCTCACTACTATCGCCAGTAACTGTTGGAGCAGAATTCTGTGTAAATTGTTGGAAAATAGATTTTTAACCGGATTTTTGTGACAAAAATGTCGGTTATTGATTTGGGGATGTACGGCGGGCGGCCGGTCGGGCGGGCGGCAATCAAATGTTGTCCGTGCATTAACTCATGAACCGTTCAAAGCTTTTGAATATTTTAATATGTTGTTACTGACAACTAAATGAAGGTCAAGTTCAATAATGGCGATTTTGACTTTTACTGTTCAGGAGTTATGGTTCTTGAAAGATTGAAAAATGGAGTTTCCAGTCGTGTCCGTGCATTTACGCATGAACTGTTCTACCTAAGCTTCCCAAATTTTAATATGTTGTTACTGATGACAAAATGGAGGTCAAGTTCAATAATGACGATTTTGACTTTTACTGTTCAGGAGTTATGGTTCTTGAAAGATTGAAAAATGGTGTTTTCAGTCGTGTCCGTGCATTTACGCATGAACTGTTCTACCAAAGCTTCCCAAATTTTAATATGTTGTTACTGATGACAAAATAGAGGTCAAGTTCAATAATGACGATTTTGACTTTTACCGTTCAGGAGTTCTGGTTCTTGAAAGATTGAAAAATGGTGTTTCCAGTCGTGTCCGTGCATTTTCTCATGAACCATTCAACCAAAGCTTTTGAAATTTTTATATGTTGTTACTGATGGCAAATTAGAGGTCAAATTCAATAATGACGATTTTGACCTTTACCGTTCAGGAGTTATGGTTCTTGAAAGATTGTAAAATGGCGTTTCCATTCACGTCGTTGCATTTACTCATGAACCATTCAATCTAAGCTTTTCAAATTTTAAGATGTTGATACTGATGACAAAATGGAGGTCCAATTTGATATTGACGATTTTCACTTTCACCATTCATCAGTAATGGTTCTTGTGATATTGCCAGGACACAAATAAATAGTAATAAATCCGGTTTGCTGTCGTTGTGACAGCCTCTTGTTTTAATTTCAAGTTCGTAAATGGCATGGATATAACAGTACATACAGAAGATAACATTACATAGAAAAAGAGAAACACATTTTTTAATTATGACGTGCTTCTTTAGCTTTGTAAACAACACTGTGATAAAATTTTCGATAAAATATACTTAGCGCAGACTCAGAGATATACGTAATAATGGCTGTTACAATATACTTCAGTTCCCACTTTAATCTACATGTATTGGAACCTATTTGCAGACTCTTTGCCGATTTTATTGTTTTAAAAAGTGCAACTAAAAAAAGACAAAATAACTTTAATTCTTATTCGTATGCATAATAAAAAGAAGTAATGCACAAGAGCTCGGAGAAATCAACAAAATAAAAATTAAATAGAAATCTATGAAATTTAAACACAAGGTTTATGAACACAAAAGGAAGGTTGAGATTGATTTTGGGAGTTTTGGTCCCAACAGTTTAGGAATTATGGGCCAAAAAGGGGCCCAAATAAGCATTTTTCTTGGTTTTCGCACCATAACTTTAGTATAAGTAAATAGCAATCTATGAAAGGTTAATGAACATAAAAGGAAGGTTGGGATTGATTTTGGGAGTTTTGGTCCCAACAGTTTAGGAATTAGGGGCCCAAAGGGTCCAAAATTAAACTTCGTTTGATTTGATCAAAAATTGAATAATTGGGGTTCTTTGATATGCCGAATCTTACAGTGTATGTAGATTATTAATTTTTGGTCCCGATTTCAAATTGGTCTACATCAAGTTCCAAAGGGCCCAAATTAAACTTTGTTCGATTTCAACAAAAATTGAATTCTTGGGGTTCTTTGATATGCTGAATCTAAACATGTACTTATATTTTTGATTATGGGCCCAGATTTCAAGTTGGTCCAAATCGGAGTCCAAAATTAAACTTTGTTTCAACAAAAATTGAATCCTTGGGGTTCTTTGATATGATGAATCTAACCATGTATTAAGATATTTGCTTATGAGGCCAGTTTTCAAGTGGCCTCATAAGCAAGTTATCAACAAAAATTGAATATATAGGGTTCTTTGATATATGCTGAATCTAACCATGTATTTAGATTTTTGATATTTGGGCCCGGTTATCAAATTGGTCCACATTGAGGTCTAAAGGGTCCAAAATTGAACTTTATTTGATTTCATCAAAAATTTAATTCTTGGGGTTCTTTGATATGCTGAATCCAACCATGTATTTAGATTTTGGATATTGGACCATAATAGGTAAAAGTCCATTTAAAATTTTTAAGTTTTTTAAGTTTAAGTTCTTAGACCTCATTCATTCTGTGTCAGAAACCTATGTTGTGTCAACTATTTAATCACAATCCAAATTCAGAGCTGTATCAAGCTTGAATGTTGTGTCCATATTTGCCCCAACTGTTCAGGGTTCGACCTCTGCGGTCGTATAAAGCTGCGTCCTGCGGAGCATCTGGTTCATGTAGCATTCATGTGTCGATCAATGACTTTGAAAAAGGGGACCCATTGCTGGCCAATTTGTAAAAAGTCTTAATCATTTGTTAGCTATGAATCTTCATAAGGGGGCCGGGTCCCTACCATCCCCCCTTTAATCAGCCTCTGTTATCAAATGCATATTATACCTTGTCGTAGATGTCCCCAGTCATCCACTTAAATAGGAGAGATTGCACCAAGGGGATTTTTGGTTAAAGTAAATTAAATCAGAATAATTTCATTGGTATTCTAGAACGGTATATCTTAAAAAATAAACACAATAACGGTCAAGTAGAACGGGATATCTTCAACAATAAACACAATAACGGTCAAGTAGAACTGGATATCTTCAACAATAAACACAATAACGGTCAAGTAGAACTGGATATCTTCAACAATAAACACAATAACGGTCAAGTAGAACTGGATATCTTCAACAATAAACACAATAACGGTCAAGTAGAACTGGATATCTTCAACAATAAACACAATAACGGTCAAGTAGAACTGGATATCTTCAACAATAAACACAATAACGGTCAAGTAGAACGGGATATCTTCAACAATAAACACAATAACGGTCAAGTAGAACTGGATATCTTCAACAATAAACACAATAACGGTCAAGTAGAACGGGATATCTTCAACAATAAACACAATAACGGTCAAGTAGAACGGGATATCTTCAACAATAAACATAATAACGGTCAAGTAAAACGGGATATCTTCAACAATAAACATAATAACGGTCAAGTAGAACGGGATATCTTCAACAATAAACACAATAACGGTCAAGTAGAACGGGATATCTTCAACAATAAACATAATAACGGTCAAGTAGAACGGGATATCTTCAACAATAAACACAATAACGGTCAAGTAGAACGGGATATCTTCACAATAAACACAATAACGGTCAAGTAGAACTGGATATCTTCAAAAATAAACACAATAACGGTCAAGTAGAACGGGATATCTTCACAATAAACACAATAATGGTCAAGTAGAACTGGATATCTTCAAAAATAAACACAATAACGGTCAAGTAGAACGGGATATCTTCAACAATAAACACAATAACGGTCAAGTAGAACGGGATATCTTCACAATAAACACAATAACGGTCAAGTAGAACGGGATATCTTCAACAATAAACACAATAACGGTCAAGTAGAACGGGATATCTTCAACAATAAACAAAAATGAAGGTCAAATAAATCTAACAAAGGTTGTCTCATCGACGTTCGTTTTTTCCCCTGGAAACTTTGTTAATAATAAATGCCATAATATCTGTTTCTGTTGGAACAAATATTCTATATCTTTTATTCAGTAAAGAATAAATTCTGTAATTTTACATTGGATTCCAGGAGAAAAAAATGATACAAAATATTTCTTCCATTTTTAACTTGTATCACAGAGGAGGTTCTATATCATGACAGTCCTACAGCCTTACAACCTGCTCGGAAATACAGACGCCATGCAAACATTAAAACAACCAAGATACATCTATACTGTATAAAGAGAACATGACATCAAATACGAACAATAATGAGACTGTTTCATTGTCAGTTGCTTAATGCCCAGTGGAAAATATTTCATGGATTACGGAACAACAATTAAAATAAACTGCATGCATAACAATTTGAAGAAACATAAATATGCATACTGACAAAGACAAACTCTTTGCTAACTTTTTTAATAAAAAAAAAATGGTTTTGACGCCCAATCTGAAGTGGGGAGAAAACGGCTTAGTCAATCTTCTTTGCCCAAAGAAAAGTTTCTAAAAAAACAAATTTTATTGAAATTCGTTACAATTAAAGGAAAATACACAAAAGCATAAACGTATACACTTATATAGGACTATGTTTTCCTAAGAATTTTATATTAGCATTTTAAAAAAACTGGAGTTATCTCTCTTTGAACAACGGGCACTTGCTTGGCTTAAATTTGTACATATAAACACTTGTGTATTTGAAGAAAAAAAAATTAATATATATTTCTTTTTATCATGGCATAATTTGAAAAAGAGGTGATACGATACTGTGATTAAACTTCTGAATCGAGCTGAATGTCGGAATTAACGTTTTTAATTCCCCCGGCGTAACGGAGGGGGTATTGAGTTTTATCCTTGTCAGTCCGTACATCTCGAAATTGGTTTGTGTTCTCTAATTTTAGTTTGCCTCAACCATATGTTATGAAACGTATACACAATGCTTATTACCACAAACCCTCTTCAATTTTTAATTAGGGTGACGTCACTTTAGTTTAAACATATTTGTTTATAGTGGATTGGGAAACAAGTTTTGCAACTTATATTAATCCCTTCCCACTTTGCGGGTGCGAGTGCTGCCTTGTAGCGGCCTTAGCCTGATCTTTTTCGAAATCTACAAGGGTGTCTTTAACGTGCAAGAGATATGGCTCTCTCTTAACGTCACTTTAAGTAACCATTTTAGTTTTATTGTTGAGGGGGGGATAGGACCTTTATCGGGACTCCGGGATCGGGTGTTTTTAAGCTCGGGATTTCGGGATTTACCCCTTCGGGATCCGGGAATTCTTTTTTTCAAATTTCTGGATCCGGGATTTAACTTTATTTAAATTCGGGACCTCGGGATTTCGTGTTTTTAAGCACGGGATTTCGGGATCAGGACCCCTCCTACCCCCCAATGACAATGAAGAAAATAACCTGGGCATTTGATACATTATTTATGGAGGTGTTTACTAATCACTAGTAGCTGTGGTGTCAGATTTTAAAATATAACCCAAAAATTCATTATATTTGCTGTGCATAGCTGCCATTCTACGTTATTTGGTCTCGGGTGGCTTTTTGTCTCAATTGTAATCATATCACATTTTCTGATTTTTATATTAAATTCTGAAACAATCAAATTCAAATAAGTTACATTACATACGTTTAAATTATAAGCCTAATCGCTTAACTTGGAACTAAAACTATGTCTGTTCAGGGCTCCTCTACCTTCCTTAGTTTGTTCTAACAAAAACTATCTTTAAATTTATTTTATGTAATGGTAGGAAAATCAAAGAAAAATGCCAATATAATTTGAAAAAAAAAGAAAGGCATACAGTATAATCCTTTGCTTGTTTATGATCTTGAACTTGCCTGCTTCCTTGTTCGAAAAAAGGACGCATAACTAACATATACGTTCTTGTTCGAACTCATGCGGATAAATGACAAAAGGTATGTGTCTAGGGTTGATTGAATTAATATTTGGAGTTATCCCCCTTGTGTCACTTCATGGGAAACACTTGAAAATGTATATTTTTTAATTCAGGCAATTAGTTCTTCTTTATTCTGATGGACTGACAATTTTAGATAACTGACAAAGCGGGGGTACAAATGCTGATGATTCAAACAAACTTTTATGGGGACTCCGATACCGAAAGCTGTTTTAGTTTTTTTGGGTAAAAATTGCATGAAATGTAATAAAAACTCTATGGTACTGATTTTATTTCTAAATTTTCCAGGTTATCACTACTTTTGAGATACACAAAATATAGTGCATTGATCATAACATTCTATACATCCTATCCATTAACATTTCAAGAAATTTATCAATGAAATATATGGTCACAAATATTCAAGTTATATATTGATGTTGTACTTGTCAAGAAAACTACATAATTTTTCAAGGTGCACGAATTTCTGTTATCTAAAGATGTCATTGTTAAACTTATCTTAAAAAACGGAGTTATCCTTCTTTGTCCATAATCAAAGTTGCATGAAGCAACTACAACCAATTAATTAGGAAATAATCAATTTTATTTTACTTCCCACTGATAAACTAAAGCAATGTTTATCCTTCAGGGCGTACAAGCATTTTTATTTTTCCTTTCCTGGCATAAACGACAGTTCTACCAACAACTGTTTTAGCGCTAGCGTTAGCGGGCACTTTTTTTAGCTTTCTCTTGATCCTGCTTTCTTAACTATGTTCCTTGTTTTGTTTTCTCTGCTTACGATAAGACCATCCTGTTGGTTACTGGACTATGCCCAGTTTTACTTTTTTTACTGTGTTTTACTTGTCCGTTATATGTTCTATATAGGCAACAACCAAAGGGTGGACGTATAACTTGTCCGTTATATGTTCTATATAGGCAACAACCAAAGGGTGGACGTATAACTTGTCCGTTATATGTTCTATATAGGCAACAACCAAAGGGTGGACGTATAACTTGTCCGTTATATGTTCTATATAGGCAACAACCAAAGGGTGGACGTATAACTTGTCCGTTATATGTTCTATATAGGCAACAACCAAAGGGTGGACGTATAACTTGTCCGTTATATGTTCTATATAGGCAACAACCAAAGGGTGGACGTATAACTTGTCCGTTATATGTTCTATATAGGCAACAACCAAAGGGTGGACGTATAACTTGTCCGTTATATGTTCTATATAGGCAACAACCAAATGGTGGACGTATAACTTGTCCGTTATATGTTCTATATAGGCAACAACCAAAGGGGTGACGTATAACTTGTCCGTTATATGTTCTATATAGGCAACAACCAAAGGGTGGACGTATAACTTGTCCGTTATATGTTCTATATAGGCAACAACCAAAGGGTGGACGTATAACTTGTCCGTTATATGTTCTATATAGGCAACAACCAAAGGGTGGACGTATAACTTGTCCGTTATATGTTCTATATAGTCAACAACCAAAGGGTGGACGTATAACTTGTCCGTTATATGTTCTATATAGGCAACAACCAAAGGGTGGACGTATAACTTGTCCGTTATATGTTCTATATAGGCAACAACCAAAGGGTGGACGTATAACTTGTCCGTTATATGTTCTATATAGGCAACAACCAAAGGGTGGACGTATAACTTGTCCGTTATATGTTCTATATAGGCAACAACCAAAGGGTGGACGTATAACTTTTTAGCTCTAACAGATTTTGCGACAACTAACGACCAGTGTTGTTAAAATGAAGTAAAGGTAAGCAATTATAGGCCACCACCAACGGCCTTCAACAATGAGAAACAACAAAACCGTATAGGCTTTAAAAAGGTCGACATGACAAATATGAAACAAATTCAAAAGAGAAAACTAACGGTCTTATTAATAACAAAACATTTACGAAATTCGAATGACCGAAATAAATCAACTATAACCATTGTACTACAAGTTCCTGTTTTGGGACACACAAATGCATACCGTCTTTGACAACATGTAAGCAAAAAAAAGTCTCAGGAAAATACACCTCGGTAATAAATGCATAAATACATTGACCTATAATGGTTTACTTTTTTAAAATTGTTATTTGGATGGAGAGTTGTCTCATTGGCACTCACACCACATCTTCCTATATCTATATAAGTTTTGGTTGGCACTCAGGCCATAGTTGGCGCTTTTTCGCTAGCCATGGGTTACAATCGTCTCTGGAGAGGAGGGGAGTGGATCGTCACCCTTGGAAAGCGGAGATGCAGTTGGCGGAGTAAATAGTCACAGTAAAAAGAATATTGACTCTCGGCTATTACACCTACCCCCTTTCCCCAAAAAATAGTGCAGCGGTGGCGACAACAGAATAAACACTTAATTTATTTGAAAACTTTTTGTGTCCCTTTTTCTAATGACTAAGTAGTTCTTAACTAAACTACGAAGAAAAGAACGAAATGTTTTATTTTTTAAATGAATTATGCATATATACAAAAACTTCTCTTATATTATCTAAGTTTGTCGATTAAAATTGGCAGTTGGTCACGTGACTATTGGTATTTAAAAAAATCATTGTGACACTGAAATTGTTTGCTTTTTGTCAAAACGACAATTAAATATTTTTACAGTATATTAAAAACCAGCGAAAATGATCCCAGTGTCACGTGTCTACAGGTAGTACGCAAGGTAGTGCTACCATAGTGACGGGAATTATAATTCTCCGCACAATAGCTGGTTTTACGGGGAGGGATTTCGTACGCTTTAATGTGCCTGAAGATTAAATTCCAATTTACACATTTTGTAAAAAGAGTATTAATGGCCAATCGATGACCATTGTACAGTTAATCCAATTGTTGTTGGTCAAAATAACACAAGTAATTACATGTATTTGGCGTAAAAATTTGACCCCAGGCTGATTGCTTCCCAACGTGTAACAGATTATTCATACAATACGTTCTAAATTTACACTAATCCGAATATCAATGAGAAATCCATGTCAAAAATGGCACTAATTAATTTATCTGGTCACTATACATTTCATTTACAAGGCAAATTATTCAAAACGTTTTACAAGACATAAAAAAAAACTTCTGTGAATTATTATTCATACACTAGAACTAGTGGCACTTATTTAATTCCTTTGCCCAAAACAGTTCTACCTACCAAAAGGTAGAATTCGAGTTTTGTTGAACCCGTGCTTTTGCAAATACCAAAGTAATGGTTACCTTTCAAAATTGCAAAACATATGGGGTAGGATGCTTGCAATTATTTAATGGGGATAACCTTTTGATTGGAGTCGACGGTAAATTTTGGAAATGAAAATATATAATTGGCTTAATAAGAAATGGAAAAAGAGAGAAAAAAAAACAAGGCAGGAAGGAATTGTGGTTCGCGTTCAATCAAAACACACACATCTACTTTCAATTCAGACAAACTATCCTATAGCTACACAGCGTACAGTGTTTTACTTGCATGTGAATTTACCAAAATATGTCATTAATATATATATATATATAATATCATATTTTTTTTAATCAACTTATAAAAAGTTTTCCCCAAGTGTTTTCTATGCAGACGACCGAATCACTCCACTGATTCACGTTTAAAACTCCGAAATACTTTTTAAAAGCTAGTCTTATAATTAACTTGTTTTTTTATTCATTTATCCTCGAGTGCTTCTAGATTTTGTTAGTTGTATAAATCGAGACGAAATTTGATCAAACACAAGGCGTTCATTATAAATAGGAATGTGTGGAGCTTTTGTTCCATTGAGCTATACACACCTACCGGTTTGGGATCTTTTCTAAACCAGCTTTTGAGGGAACAATACACTCGAATATTTATAGAGTGCTTCTTTTGTATTTCGGAGGTCACGTCACGGTATCTAAACTCGTACTTATTGCGACCCATTGGAGTTCTTTAGAACGCGATTTCATTTTCCCAAATTTTGATGAAATATTTTTTGTTTCGGTTCAAAACTTTTCATTTTTACCAGACCTCTTAAAGGAGAATGGACAGTTAAAGTAGAGAGGAAAATCGATGAAAATTATACCGCGGGAAATGGCTTTAAGCAAAGGAATTTACCTCGCGCATGCGTGCTGGTTCAATTTCATTCATTCACTGCATTCAAGTTGGAGAATTCAAAAGTCTTTTTATGACCGCATCTCGTTGTAAGAAGCCTACCCGTAAGGACAGGACGCTATCTTTGTAAGCCCGCGTGCTAAGCGGTAGATTTTTAACAGGAAGTTTCATTTAATTACACGGAATTTTACTAACTTCTAAAATTGTAAGTGTTATTCAACACAGGGAAATATTCATACCTAATTTGTATGCACCTGTGATGAAAATGGCGAATTTAGAAAGTATTGAACTTCATTTAAATTGATATGACATACTTTTAAGAATATCAATAATTTTATTTTAGCAATAAGTTTTTAACATTTTGGTTGTTTTAAGATAAAGATCATTTTGAATTCATTTGTCCGTGTCGTTAAAACTAACGCTACCTGTTCAGTTCACTAGAGTGTTAAAAATTCTTTCACAGGGAACGGTTGTAAAACACGTTTTCGTTTGTGGAGAAATTTATCGATCGGACAACTTCACAACAGATTTAAACGCAATTTATTATCA
Organism: Mytilus galloprovincialis; assembly: GCA_037788925.1. Classification (NCBI taxonomy): domain Eukaryota; kingdom Metazoa; phylum Mollusca; class Bivalvia; order Mytilida; family Mytilidae; genus Mytilus; species Mytilus galloprovincialis. Next base: position 75,936,583 of record CM075339.1, on the reverse strand, counting down.
AAATTTCGAAGATAACCATATCGTGGAATATTCTGGCGGGAAAATGCGCAAGTGGAGCGTTTTGCACGTGTCGTCTGCTAGAAAACCTGCTGATGTGGATGGCTGTGTGTCTAGTCCATGTTTCCACATTATATTCATGACTAGATCCACACTCATCCGGATTGGAGGGGAATAATCATCATTCTACTTACAACAGGTATACACTTTTGATTTTGTCTAAATTAAAGCCATTGAATGGTCTAAATACATTTCTTTTCTAATTGGAAATCTTTTGAAAAGGTTTGAATGTTTTACTGCACATAAACGATTTGTATGCACTTTGTTGACGTACTTTTATAATGCATTCTTTCAACTGGTTTTATCAACTTCTGCTGACATTTGCATATTTTAGGACATTAGGATGTTTAAAGAAGGTTAAGTAATTGTCGTAAGGTTTGGAATTATCAGTGAAAACGGTGATATTCTTTTATATTCAGGTAACGTTGTTTCAATATTTACACAGGAGTTAAAATCAAATCTCGTCAGACCGCATACCATACAACTTCAAATATTCTCTATATCTATTTGTTTTGTCATAAATTTCAAACTATTGATTTGGGGTGCGAGGAAGGTTACCTGAATACCTGTAGCCGATTTGAATTATCTTAGATTTTTATCGAGTGTGAATATACAAATAGTTTTTGTTTTTCATGTTCACAGGGACCTATGTCGTTTGTATAAGTGATTTATTTAGGTGGGATTTTTTCAGCATCAGTATGCGTCAATATTGTACATGTATTTGTTGAAGTTGTTAAGTTGAACGGAATATATGGATTTTAGCACGCTTATATTTCTATATTTCATGACTTGTTACGGTCAACTTGAAAACAAGCATTTATTCATTTAAAACCGAATTTGTAATGCGCATTTAAAGATCTTTATTTTCATGTACGTTCATGCCAAGGAGATCTTTTCTCCCAAATTAAAAATTGTATTGAAATCGAATGAAAGGCCAATAAAAAATATACGATTTAAATATTGTATATGTATAAGTACAATGAATTCTAACTAAAACCACCAGTCTAAAATCTTATACGGTTACATGAATACATTAATGTAGTTTAATCCTACTTTTTGACTAAGTAATTTTCACACAACGCTCTAATGCGTTTAAAGAAAAGCATAATACCCCCCTAAGGGCCCCATATTTGGACTCCGCCGAGTGGTTAGCGTCTTATTGAATCTATAGTATAATTTCTTCACGGCTCGTGGGTTTTAAAAGATCACTCCAGAAATTTGATCACAAAATACCAATTTAAACATTTGAAAATAAGCTTTACCTTTTGTAAAGGTATAATTCTGGGGTACACATAAGGTGACAATGAAACCGGATCCAAGTCTTCAAAGGAAAAAAAATCGTCACACGACTAGGTGCATTTTGAACAATTTCTTTTGAATTCAGATCATTTTATTTTTAGCTAATAGTTTCCTGGTGAATATAAAATAAATAAGCTTAAATTTTTCGCATTACCAATAAAGTAGTTAAATTGGAAACGCGTTTCTTTATAAACATACTACCGAGAAGGATGAATGTATATTTTCATTTCTATTAATAAATCTTTTTTATCATATTTTTTTTTATCAAAATGAATTTCCAAATAAACATTCAGTTTGAATTGTTGTAACGCAGTACTCGTTGTTGCAGTTAAAAAGCTCGTAGTTGGATTTCGGGTCCAGGCTGGCGGTCCGACGCCTGTCGGTTACTGCCTGTGTGTTCTAATTATTTTTGAATTTTTTTCACAAAAAAAATGGTAATTTCCAACAAACATAAAGCACACTTGCAAAAAGAAGAATATTGCAATATGGCGGACCAAGAAAATTTCTTTGGGGGTGGGGGAGTGGATTGCAGTAATGCCTCAGATATTCCCAAAGTAATCAAGCAAGTGTTTCCAAAAAGGGGGAGGATCCCTTCAATCTACCTCTGCATTGAACTAACTGTAGAGAATGTCCGAACATCCCATGTGACCAAGGCCATAATATGAATTCTGTTTCCTGCCTTTCTGCATATCCTAAATATTAACGTTATATATATATATGGATGTTTAATTTCGACACTTAAAGTCTATATACAAAAATAAGATGTGGTACGATTGCCAATGAGAACTCTCCACAAGATACTAAAATGTCTATACGTTAATTTGTTTTTCAAAGATTCGTTGAAATACAGACCATTTCTTTACACATATTTCAAGTAAAATATTTCTGCAATATTGAAATTATTCTACCTTCCTACCTCAATGGCGGATCCAAATTGGGAGGGGGTCGGGCGTTGGAACCCCCTCTTTTAACTATGAATGCATTTGAATTGGGACATCTGGTTGGAATCTCCCCCTAATTTAATTCAATCCAATTCAAAGCTTTATTTATAGTCGGCATGTTACATAACAAATAAACATAAGCTCTCTGAGCTTTTATAACCGACAAATTCGGAATTGCAGAAATATTTTACTTGAAATATGTGTAAAGAAATGGTCTGGACTTTCCCTTAGGATCCTGGATTAAGAACCCCCTTTTGATAAAAACTGGATCTGCCCCTGTACCTGTTTTTTCTACTGAAAGCAGGAAACGTATATAAATAATCTAAAAAAACAATAAATAAGAGGTTTTTTTTACATGTTTTTTATGGTGGGACCGGCGAATGTGTACGGGGAATTGAGATAAGTTTGTTTTCCCGTCAAGACAATCCTACTCGTCCCTGAAGAGACCAAAGGTCACGTGACTGGTTTCTGTACACCTGTCAAGTCTCATTTGCAATCATACCACATCTTTATGTTATATATAGAACAAAGTCCAGTTGACGGGCTAAATGTCTGAAGTGAAAACAGACCAGACCAAAAGTTATATGCCTGCTTTGTTGATTCTTGATAACCTTCTAGCTCAGGCCAGTATATAACTAAAGTCCAGTTGATAGCTTAAATGTTTGAAAAGGAAACAGACTAACTGATTTTTATACCTTTCTTAAGCCTTGTGGAGTATTGAACAAAGGCCTATTTTCCTGCATAAATTTCTGAAATAAAAAAAAGGTTGGCATTCACGATGTGTTATTGGTACAAATTCATATAACACTCAAAAACTAATAGAAAAGATACAAACCGTGCGCTTTTGCTGGTAAATTTTGTGAGTATATGTACGTGTCAAATTTGAAATGAGACGTTAGATCGTTTGAAGGTCTGTTGACGTGGTGGACTTTGGAAAAAGGTCGCAAGTCTTTTGAAAATGGCCCTGGTTTGGATATAATCTTGTGTTGTGGTGCATTGGTCATTAAGGTTTCTGATAAATCATATCGTTCAATGGCCATTCACTATGAGTACCACCTCGGGGTTCCCTTGCTAGTGTTCTCGCATCGAGTGTGGAATGAAGGTCGTGGTTTCAAACCCAGCCTGGTAATAAATTCTAAAATTTTGGGATCAGAGTCAAACTAATATGTATTTGGGCTAATACGTAAAAAAACCAGACTTGTAGCATATATGATCATGTTCTGGACCTGAATATGCATTTAATTCGCCACTTAACGTCTCATAAAAAAATAGAATTTTAAAATAAGAGAAGTATGCCTTTGTACATGTATATGCTACAAATGGGCTGGTAAATGTTTGCTAAATACATAAACAAATACGTGAATGGAAAGGGGGGGGGTCATAAAAATACGACTGAATAATTTACTCTTGTCCATTTTGGATAAAAATGTTAAGTTTCCCTTTTTCTGTAAATTTATCTGGAATGTCTCACTCAAGCATAATGAAAGGTTGAGTTCGGATTTTAGGATCGAGCAACAATGACATGTATGAAACGATACGGTTTATTTTGTGTTTTGTGAATTTATCTTTGTTGAATGCATTTATGTTAATGTTCTTTTGGGTCATAAAAATAAAAATCTCTCTTGACTGGGTTTTAATTTCATTTTAAATGAGACTATTTGAAGTCTTTAAATCCAAAAGAATTTGCATTGTCATTGAAAATCTGATATGTTGTTTCAATGCTTATTTTTTACATACATTTGTAAGAAAATATCATTCAAACTATCTTTAAACTACAGATGGAGGTCATGCATTCTTAGAAATGAACAATGATAAAAAGTAAGGCTATAGTCCTATGATTTACAAATTGTTTATATACATTATTGCATATACACATGTATAAGACTTAAAAATAAAGTCGCAAGATGAACCATTATAAAGAGTCAATAACCAAGCAGGTATTTTTTAACCCTTGGCCGTCTGTATGTACTTCCCAATGTTGGTTTCCGTTCTTTAACTTTAGATATCGCTCAACCAAATGGCAATGCTATGAAACATATACACAATGCTTATTACTCCACAAAACACAAATCTGTTTTGTATTTCGTTGTCGCCACTTTTTACTGTTCTAGAGTTGTGCCTTTTATAATTTCAGCAGCGAATATACTGAAAGCAGACTACAGATTGTTTATAACAGGAACTTTTAGAATGCTTAAATTGTTCACAAAGATACTAATCGTGCGTTTTAAAGCTTTTTACTTTTTAATAGAGTTGGTTTTGTGAACGCCCTTTAACAAGATATCATATTGCTAAATTTCAAATAACATGTTCTCAACAAATAAGTGGTGAAATTGAAAAATCTTTTGTTGAAATTATTTTTCTTATTTAAATTTATGAAAGATTTTAAGATTATTCTATCGATAATTATAATGCATATTAATATCGATAGAGTAATCTTATGTTACGATATAGAATTATTGACGAATTAAATAAGGGAATATTTGACCAACCTTTATGTATTGATAAATGGAGACGAAGAAAACAGAGGTGCCAATGCTTGTTATGTTTAGGGAGCTACCATTTAATTTTTATGGGGGGGCTAGGATGAAATTTGAAAAAAATAGACAGGACAGGAGTTTTGAGTAAAAAAAAAGGCAGGATGAGACACTTGCAAAAAAAAACCAGGACTACAATTTAGGTAATAAAAAGTCAGGATAAACTAAAAAAAAAAAGCAAAACCGAACAGAGTGAAAAATAAAAAAGGCAGGACAGAGATTACAGCTAAAAAAAATGCAGGACAAAATTTTCATCCTAGCTCCCCCATAAAAATCAAATGGTAGTTCCCTTAAGGATTTGAAAAAAACAGTTGCCTATATAGGTGCTTACAGTTGCATATAGTTGTTATTTTCTGTGTCATTTTGGTCTCTTGTGGAGAGTTGTCTCATTGGCAATCATACCACATCTTCTTTTTTTTATTTACATATACTTCATTTGCATTTTGATGGATAGCTGTCTCATTGACAATCATACTATACAATTTAAATCTCCTTACTGATATATAATAAAAAAAAATGCTGAAAATTGAGGTCAAATCTACATCAATCAAAAGGGTACGGCCAATGTCCACTGCATTTTATTCACACACATGGTCCAAATATATGAATCTTTATCATATATATATATATATATATATATATATATATATATATATATATATATATATATATATATATATATACAACTCGTCTAAACATCAACCCAACAATGTTAGATCTGTAAATTTGCTTTCGCAAATTTTTTGTTCTTCCCTCGCCGGGATTCGAACCCATGCTTCTGAGATATCGTGACACCAAATCGCCTGCACTGCAACCGTCCCGCTAGACCACACGACCACATGGGCTTCACAATAATAAAGCTTTCGGTACACAGCCATGTATCACCATCATTGCTGGTGATCCGATGGATAAATCTGTTGTGGAGTTATCACTGACTCAGACGTACTTATATATATATATATATATATATACTTTTGAAAAATATTTTAACAGTTCAGTCTTACATGTTTACGTTCTAGAACTGATTTTCCCGTTTGAATGGGTTTACACTTGTCATTTTGTGGCCCTTAATAGCTAGCTGTTCGGTATGAGCCAATACTCCGTGTTTAAGACCGTACTTTGAGCAAAAATGGTTTACTTTTACTTTTATAAATTGTGACTTGGCTGGAAAGTTGTCTCATTGGCACTCATACCACATCTTTTTATATCAATTTGATACAAAATTTTACAAACTCTGGTTAAATTGCAGTTATTTGGGCTATCTGTAGGCATTGTATTATTAATTATCTGTTTTTGGAAAACTACAGACACTCGAAAAACAAACGCTACTATACCCTTTTTAAAACAGTACTGGACTATAGACCTTTGGTTTCTGACAGGCACATAAAGTAACACTATGAACGTAGTTTAAATATGTTTAGGAGAGCTTGCCTTGGAAGCTAGACGATGCACATATATATATATATATGTAAAAATATAATCTAACTATTTAAGAATTTTAAATATTTAACGATTTAAAATGTATACAGGTTTACTGATACTAAACACGGATAATTGTATTTGTTTATTGGTGCATGCGTTTAAAGAAAAAAAGACCAAACATCTTTATGATGTGTAAGGTAAAATGATTCTCAAATGCGGAAGAAAAGTACTTCTTTTGTATTTTAGATATTGAATACGTGGACAAAGTGACTATCATGATTAGTGTATTGCAAGTTGTTTATCATTGTCATGAACTGTACGCAATATGGGGAAGTATTTTTGTCAATTTTGGAAGGTACATACATAGAAAATATCCGCATGAGAAATGTTATGTGTATAATCCTCGCAATGCTGCACGTTGAGTCTGTTGCATTTGGTGTTTAGCGGAAAAGGGGAAAGGGTCGTGTATCATAGTCCAATTCATTCCTAACATTCTTAAGACAAAGAATGCAATTTCCAAATTGAACAAATGAAAGATATGAGAAATGAAGATTTCTTTTGATAAATATTTAAATCAAATTTTGTCCCAATCAATGCGCTACGTATGAACTGCCATTGAATGTTACCGAGTGACAGGACGATATACAAACATGCCTTACTGTCGAGATTCTTTATCGATCTTCTACGGGATCACAGCGGTATAGATATGGAAAACATTACGACGGACATCTTTCGGTCGTAACTTAGATAGATCCGAGGTTTTTTTCTCGACAGAAGATTACTTTTATCTTTTACGAGTTGCGCTGTAAAAAAAATATGTCGCGCGCAAATGTATAAAACAACTTCGTACACTTTGTCTTAAACATTTTTTAGGGTAAAACAATTGTAGGTAGAGTTTCTTTTACTTAAGAATTGGATGCTCTTTTTTGTAAATTTATTGGGGTGTAAAAGCGTTGACCGAAGTACATTTTGTATGAAGCGCGGAAGCGCTTCATACTAAAAATGTGCGCACGGTCAACGCTTTTACAACCCTATAAAGTTACAAAAAAAAGCATTCAATACTTATAATTACATTTTTACCTATATGATCATGAAAACACGCCTTTTATCAAGTTTTTATTTCATTTACCTGTGCACTTTATTGTGGGACCTCGTGTCATCATGAATGAAAAGTTGCATTGTGTAATGCAATTGATCAAGGAATATCACGAGATTGCTAGTTAGCCAATCAGAATAACGTATAATAATGAAATATACATCTAATGTAATTATTTCTTGTTACACGTCTGTTGCCAACTTGTCTTCAAATTGGTTACAAAACGGGCTATACAGTTTCAGCTATGCGGGGGCTCCGGTACATAGCTTTAGAACTCTGATCCCTATCATAGCCCGGGGTCTTGTCGTTGGCGCCCGAACAGTGGAGCTGGTGTCCAAAAATATCATTAAAGGAGTCCATAGTTACGTTTTATCTCAATTCTAAAAGTTAATTTGATAGAGAAAAAAAAATCCGTAGCAAGTCGAATTTAAATATTTTTATTTGTAAAGATTCGTAAATGATTAAACATGCGATCTTTTGTGTCTGTTTTTTGCAAAAGTATCAAATTTTGTATCAGTAATATACAAGATCTTGGTGGTTTTTATTTAATATTGACATGCAGTTTTCCTTTGCTTTGTATTTTTAATACTCAAAGGATCCGGTTTGAACCGAAAAGGTAATATCAACGTGTTATATATATATATATATAAAGATAATTTTCATTTGTTAACCAATTAAATAGTAAACGGATAACTTCTCTCCTGCACATATGGGATTCTGTGTTCCCTTTCAGAAACTTGAGAACGAATTAATCTACCCGTGACATCAAATATCTTTAAAGACCTGCATTTCACCATTTCTCATGACTTGATCTATTTATCGAACGCACACTGACAGTGACTAAAGGAGGTAGAATAAAAGAAAGATTTAAAACCCAACCATGTGTGGATATTCTCTTTCTGCTTGGAATCATTCGATGAAAAAACGACAATAAAGACATTTTTTTTCCAAAAGAAATTTATATAGTTGTTTTATCATGCTTAACATCTTAAACTTGAAGGTTTATCGTCAGAAAAATAGGTTCAAACAGCAAAAATATACACTTTCCAGTGATTCTGTTTATCATGTCTGATATTTCAATTCTTTCCATTCCTTATTATCATGAACTGAAAAAAAATAATCTCATGCATGTCTGATCCATTCAATTTTTGCCATTTGTCACTGAAGTTAACAGAAAAAATAATAGACCGTTGCGTTCTCTCTATCCATCGAGCAATTTGACGTTAGAATTTAGACAGAAAATGCACAATAGAATTGAATGAAAATGAAGGGGGCTCTAGTTCGATGACCTATATATAAATAAAGGGATGTAGTTCTTATTTCAATGAACCCATGTACCCAGGAAAGGAGGGATGAAGCTCTGAATCCATGAAAGTGTATACTCAGTGCGTAGAGAAGCTCTGGTTCAATGACTAGAGTAATCATGGTGTGGTATGGGCTTTTGCTAGATGACTGAGTACCAAGGCAATTTAGGGAGGGGTATGGTTTTATACTTTAGTACTCTTGAACCTTTTGATAGACGCTCGGTAGCTATATTAAATTTCTTTCTTTATCTGACACCCTTGTCATCTGACACCCTTGTTTTTGGTTTTGAGAAAAGCTCTGGTCAGATCTATTGCCATGTGGAAATGTTATTAATTTATTAATTGGCCTTACACCTAAATTTAGTTTAATAGAACATTGTTAAATCCGATGTCTCGTGTAGGAAACGTATAATGAGATTTAATTGTTTGAATATCCTAATCACCAGGGCATCAATTTTGTAGAGCCTATTGTCCTCTTTATATTATCTTCAAGTCTGGGTATACGGGGATGTGCCAAAAATATGGGTCATAATTTTGCGAGATTTTATATAAAAATGACCCTCCTTTTAATGACATTCTATATTAAAATGCATTTAAGTTTGATAACTGTATATTGATTTGGGGTATGATCTACATATCATATATAAATATGCACCAAACGATGTCAATTCATATATAAAAACTTAAGGGTAGCTGGTATATTTATGAATTTTGAGTGATGATGAGTTTGTGCTTATATAAAAAAAAATGTATAAGCATGGGTCATATTTTAAATATGGTATATAAGTATAGGTCATTCTTTCTTAAATATTTATATAACTATAGGTACTGAATTTCAGTGAATGTTATATTAAAATGGGTACGTTTTTTGAGGCAAAAATGGCACACCCCTACCAAAAATATTTCGAAGTTACCCCCCCCCCCCCCCCCCCCCCCGTGGTTGAATGATCAGAGTATCTTGACCAAAGAGAGAGAACTCTACTATGATTCTTGGTGAATTGAATTATTTCTCTTTCAATGCAAGACCTTTTGATAACTTTTAGTGTGTGTTTGCAGTTTGTTTATTTTAAGCTCAGTGACGTAAGTGTAAAGCTTACTTCTTTCTTTTGTTTATGCATTAAAAAATTTACAAATTGATGCTTTAATAACAAAATAGCTACATGTAATATGAACTTGCTTTGACCCCTGCATTTCTGTTAAAAAATGCATGATAAACCGCATTGCAACATATTAAAAAAAATCAAGGATCTAACAATATCTAAACATTATACAAATTTGGTGATGGAAACATAGGGTGTGTTTGGATATACGCCTGAGGCGTCCTATGGTTACCCATAGGTACCTATGGTTTGATATTTTGTGTGTAAAATATCAAACCATAGGTACCTATGGGTAACCATAGGCCGCCTCAGGCGTATATCCAAACACCCCCATGGACTGTGTCTGCGTACGAGTCATTTGTTATGGTATAAATCCTTATTCAAAACTATTGGTATTAGTTGGTATTAGTTTTGCTGGTCAGAAAATTGGGAGAAAATGCACAAAAATTATATGAAATTAACTGAATCGCATTTGTGCTGTTTCGTGTATCCGTTATAAAATCTCAAGATGGATTTACTAGTGTCACTTTTGTAAATTGGCGTTGACCACTTCAGTAAATTATATCATTACAGTCGAGTGTACCCAACACTTTAAATAATATTAGCCTAGGATAATAAAACATAGATCTGATAATTTCTGCAGAGTCAATTAACTTGTTTTAAAGATTTTATATGTCATTTGATTTTGTATTTGTATTGTTTAGGTTTCTGTTTCATCAACTTGGGGGTGTTTGGATATACGCCTGAGGCGGCCTATGGTTACCCATAGGTACCTATGGTTTGATATTTTATACACAAAATATCAAACCATAGGTACCTATGGGTAACCATAGGACGCCTCAGGCGTATATCATAGGTACCTATGGTTTGATATTTTATACACAAAATATCAAACCATAGGTACCTATGGGTAACCATAGGACGCCTCAGGCGTATATCCAAACACACCCTGTATGTTCTACCTACAATCTCCATTTTATTCATCAAATCATGAAGCATAGTCGAGTGCACCCGATAGGTAATATGTTTGGTATTGCCAGACTAGTCGAGTGCACCCGACATTTAAAAGGTAGGACGATTCAGTATCACCAAAGCTAATACATGTGAGGAAAGTTACATAATTTTAATTTGTGTATTTTCAGATTGAGTCAGACATCTTTCCTAACTCCATGATACAAAATATTATGAAGCATACAGAATATGAACGGATACATTAGACCACCATTATCTAGCAGAAAATATCGAGTATGTGCGGAGAATGCATGCCCGGTTAATGTTGTATTCTATTCATCACCGGGTATACATTCATCCGCACATGCTTGACAAATCGGCAAGAACAACATGAAACCATGCTTGACAAATCGTCAAGAACATCACGAAACCGTGTCTTCTCAAATCAACAAGAACAAATTGAAACCATGCTAGACAAATGGGCAAGAACAGCTTGAAGCCATGCGTAAAATCGACAAGAACAACTTGAAACCATGCTCAGCAAATCGGCAAGAAATGCTTGAAACCATCTTTGACAAATAAGCAAGAAGAACTTCAGAATATGCTTGCCAAATCGATATGGTCTTTCGTCAGCAACAACTTAAAGAATGCTGATAATAAGAACTACTTGTAACATTCTTGACCTGTCCAGATTTCATGTGGAACATGATTTTTCACTAAGAAAGCACACGATTTTGACTTTTGTGTAGCTGCATGTTTATACCCTAATAACTCCAGGTTCTCCGGCTCCCTCAATCGATAAAAACTGACCCCAACAAAATAACACAATAGAGCTGAAAATGGCCGTGGTTAAACACCGATCATCTATCCTTTCATCAATATCTGTAAATGCAGTACTATTTGGGCAATCTTACAATACAAATAATGGATGTTAATATAAAAAAAAGAAGATGTGGTATGATTGCCATGAGACAACTCTCCACAAGAGACCAAATGACACAGAAATTAACAGCTATAGGTTACAGTACGTTTTCAACAATGAGCAAAGCCGACACCGCATAGTCAGCTTTAAAAGACCCCGGAACCACAAATGTAAAACAATGCAAACAGTAAACAAACGGCCTAATTACGTTTTTTCCTATATATCAGGATCAACTATGTACAAACCGTACACTCGAAACTGAAACATTGTAATTAAATCAGAACCTCTTTGAAAAGAATGGCTAATACTACATGTTCTCCTCACATGGACCCATGCGCATATATCCCGCGATCGGATCATGCACTGAGTAACATACATATACAAAAAATGCATTGAATGAAGTGGGGAAAGAATTTGTTTTAGAAAAAAAAAAATACGTGTGATTATCATTATTTAAAAAAACTTGAAACACTTTGCCGAAATCATTAATAGGACATCCAACTCGTGTCTACTTTATACAATCGAATGGGAATCAAGTTATCAGGGATATAAGGTAGAACCCTGCAGTCATGGAGCAGTAAAGTGGAGTTACTAGATTTTGACAGCATGTACATTAAGTTTACTGTCATATGCTATTTTCTCCATATCTTGAAGTCAGCTGCAGAGAATATTATTTGACTAATAGGAGACAGGGTCACGTAATGAACACATTTAGGCCAACAAATCATGCATAGTTTTAATGTTGTTCTTTTATTTAATCTTCTTTATTTTAAATAAATTAAAACAATATTGTGATTATGTTCAGTTTCAGTTTAGACACAGAGAAATAAGTGTGGACTTCGAAGTCAATCAAAGTTTTGTACTCATCTTGAGGGAGTTCCCATCTCGGTTTCAAAATAACAAGCTTGGATTGGACAACAGACAAAGAGAACATTCTTTACAAAGGGATTGGACAACAGACAAAGAGAACATTCTTTACAAAGGGATTGGACAACAGACAAAGAGAACATCCTTTACAAAGGGATTGGACAACAGACAAAGAGAACATCCTTTACAAAGGGATTGGACAACAGACAAAGAGAACATCCTTTACAAAGGGATTGGACAACAGACAAAGAGAACATCCTTTACAAAGGGATTGGACAACAGACAAAGAGAACATCCTTTACAAAGGGATTGGACAACAGACAAAGAGAACATCCTTTACAAAGGGATTGGACAACAGACAAAGAGAACATTCTTTACAAAGGGATTGGACAACAGACAAGGCGTATACAAATCATGTCCCTTATGTAGTGAAGATGCCATGGCTTTAAAGAAATGATCGATAAACTGGTCGATTTAAGGATTAAAACAAATATACATAGGCGGTTCCGGGGGTTGGAACCCCCCCCCTTTTTTAGGTCGATCAATGCATTTGAATGTGGACATATAGTTGGACCCCCCCCTGTTTTTGTCCTTGTTTGGGAACCTCCCCCCTTTTAAAATGGCTGGATCCGCCTCTGAATATAGATATGGACCAATACACCTTATCACTAATACAACAATCACTTTTCCATTGTGGCGTTAGATATTTTGTTTTGTGACGTCAAGTTTTACGGGAACCTGTGTGATATCCAGTAATGGCAAACAAATAGCGATAATGTTTATTCAAGTACACCTTTTAGGGTGTAATCGATATTTGAAACTCGGCAAGGTTTTTTGGGGAATCTAAAGGTTGTGTAAGACTTTTTGTAAACAATAAACGCTAGCACATTATAGAAAAAACAAGTGACTGTAATTTATGTTTAAATTCTTTAAAAAAAATCTCTGTCTTAAAGTCTGTAGTTTTTCTATGTTTTATTTGCCACGAAATCCTCCTTTTCTACTAAATCATCATGTTATGCAATGAAACAATAAAATGATTTACACAAAGTTTTCCCTTGGTATATGTACAAAATGGTCTATCTCTATTATTCATTATCTTTTTTGGTTTTGGTACTATTGCAGTTTGAATATTTCATAATTCACATGGCTACAGATAGGGTCATAAACCTTGATATATTTCTGGTAACGCATTGATCATACATTATTGACTTTCGTTGGGAGGCAATCGCCCCCTTTTTATACCGCAAAAAATATATTGATATGACGTTGGCGTCGTCGTCGTCGTCCGAAGACACATTTGTTTTCGCACTATAACTTTAGTTTAAGTAAATAGAAACCTATGAAATTTAAACACAAGGTTTATGATCACAAAAGGAAGGTTGGGATTGATTTTGGAAGTTTTGGTCCAAAACGTTTAGGAATTAGGGGCCAAAAAGGGCCCAAATAAGCATTTTTCTTGGTTTTCACACAATAACTTTAGTATAAGTAAATAGAAATCTATGAAATTTAAACACAAGGTTTATGAACACAAAAGGAAGGTTGGGATTGATTTTGGGAGTTTTGTTCCCAACAGTTTAGGAATTAGGGGCCCAAATAAGCATTTTTCTTGGTTTTCGCACCATAACTTAAGTATAAGTTAAGTTTATAGAAATCTATGAAATTTAAACATGAGGTTTATGACCGTAAAAGGAAGGTTGGGATTGATTTTGGAGTTATGGTCCCCACAGTTTAGGAATTAGGGGCCCAATGGGTAAAAAATTAAACTTTGTTTGATTTCATCAAAAATTGAATAATTGGGGTTCTATGATATGCCGAATCTAACTGTGTATGTAGATTCTTAATTTTTGGTCCCATTTTCAAATTGGTCTACATTAAGGTCCAAAGGGTCCAAAATTAAACTTAGTTTGATTTTAACAAAAATTGAATTTTAAGTTTAAGTTCTTATACCTATGTTTAGTCAACTATTTAATCACAATCCAAATTCAGAGCTGTATCAAGCTTGAATGTTGTGTCCATACTTGCCCCAACTGTTCAGGGTTTGAACTCTGCGGTCGTATAAAGCTGCGCCCTGCGGAGCATCTGGTTGGAATTTTCGTTGTGTTTATATTTTTTTCAAAACTTTGCCAGTTCTCTACATATTAAATTTCGAATCTCTATACTAACATACAATCTTATCAAACATTTTTTTTCCCTTTTTAATTAAACGTCGTTTAAATATTCCGAGCGCAATTTTTTTTCTGCAACTCATTTATAGCTTTCTTCTGTAATGAAAAAGTAATTATGCTAGATATGCTTGCTGGGATTGTAATGCGATGAGTAAAATTGATGAATTCAACACTTACCGTTATCCTGGAGATATAAATTACTGCTGAAAATTATCCAAATGACATATATATCTACACGTGATAATTACAATAACATAATTAAGTTAACGTTTTATATTAATTACAATGAAATTAATATTTTAATAAGAATTACATTGAAATTATTATTTAAGGAATGACTGTAATATTTTTTCTGTCTATTCGAAATAACATAAAAAATGTGGTGCAAACTGAATAACGCGCGTAGCGGGTTATTTAACAGTGTGCACCACATTTTTTATGTTATTTCGAATAGACAGAAAAAATATTACAGTCATTTCTTATAATTAATTTTAAATTCCATTTTTTTTAACCGTAGAAAACCTTGAAAAAACGTTGATGACGTCACGGTCACATGACTAAATTATGTCTATGGTCTGATAACAAAATAACGTCAGCCAATCCGAAGACGTGTTACATCCAAAATTAAATTATATCCATTTAATAATTAAAATAGAATAAATAGGTATAATTACAATGTTTTTGTATACGACTCATCATCGGCATATACGTCTCTCACTACAAGCCATTGGTTGAGCAAGAACTGCATAGTACCATATATCATAAAGGAGGGATGAAATATACCAGAGGGACATTCAAACTCATAGATCGAAAATAAACTGACAACGCCATGGTTAAAAAAAGAAAAAGACAGACAAACAAGAGTTCACAAGACACAAAATATGAAACTAAAGACTAAGCAACACGAACCCCACCAAAAATGGGTGTGATTACAGTTGCTCCGGAAGGGAAAGCAGACCTGCTCCACATGTGGCACCCGTCGTGTTGCTGATGTTATCTCAATAGATAAAGGAAGATGTGGTATGAGTGCCAAAGAGACAACTCTCCATCCAAATGACAATTATAAAAGTAAACCATTATAGGTCAAGGTACGGCCTTCAACACGGAGCCTTGGCTCACACCGAACAACAAGCTATAAAGGGCCCCAAAAATTAGTAATGTAACACCATTCAAACGGGAAAACCAATGGTTTAATCTATATAAAAACGAGAAACATGTATGAACTACATCAACAAACGACAACTACTGTACATCAGATTTCTGACTAAGGATAGGTGCAAACATTTGCAGCGAGTTAAACGTTTAAATGGTACCAAACCTTCTCCCTTTTCTGAAACAATAGTATAACATCACAACATAGAAAAACAAACTATAAAATATTAATTGGAAGGATTAACTCAATAAAAAAAGGTAAATAGTATAATTCGGTATGTCACATTCGTTGAAAGGGAACGGCATTGTAGTTACGACATAAGGAACATATCCGATAGCATCTATAAAAATAGCGTTCAACCAACTCGTGAGGGCGCATGTAAAATTTACGAAGGGATGATTTCAACTTCACCATTTGGAACTCTTGGTTTAAAAGCTTCCTTGTGAGCAGCAACCCTCTATCAAGGAAATCATGATAGGAAATACAAGCCCAGGAATATCGTATCATTTGGGAGATATATTTTCCGTGTGCAGGTGCTGCTGGAATGTTGCTATAATATAAGTGGTCGGAAGTTTACAATTGGGAAGCCGAAATCATCTCTTGTGTGGTAAAGTTTTGTTTTCAACCTACCCTCACTGTCAATTTCGAAATGCAAGTCAAGATATGCTGCAGAATTATTGTATTTGTTACATTCTTTATCTCTAGTTCGATGGAATAGATGCGTTCAACATAGACACCACATTTTGAATTATTTGGTGAGGGAACATCTATATAGCGAAAAGTAAAGTTAAAAGATATTGCTAACTTCTTTTCTTTCTTCCTAAGAAGTTCTTGTATGAAGTCATAAGAATAAAAAAACAAGTTGTCAAAAAGAGAGTACAATTGGTTCCCATGTGAATGCCGATAGTTTGTTGAAAAACACAACGTCACAAATATGTTGTCAATAAAGTAATCAAGCATCTAGATAATGTCAGTTTCAGAGAATTTTTTGTTTGATTCAGAGAGATTTTTTACATAGTAGGATTTATCCCTCCCTAATTTATAAGATAAAAAAAAACTTGCTAAATTGGCCATTCTTTTTTATGAAACAAAGCAATATCAACTCTTTCAATTTGTCTTTCAGTTCGGAATGGGGATTACTTGTCTCAAGTGTTGGAAAGTCAAATGTTTCTTAATACTTTTGCAAGACGAAAGAGTCTTATATTGTATGTACTCTATTAAAAAGATATTTCGATTTTTTAAGTATCCATATCTGATTCATGCCATCTCTAGAATAGGTAGTTCCACAATAACTTTGAAGCCCGGCTTTGATTGATGATAAAATTGATGTAATAATAATTTAGAAAGAGGTTTCGTGGAGCACTTGGAAAACCCAGCAATATTCCATTGTTTGTAATGGAACTTGCGTAGTTTATGTATCCGATACTGTGGTCGAAGATCCAGTTCTTCATCTTTGGTTGAAATATCAAAGGAACATAGAACAGACCTATGATTATCCAGGATTTCCTCTTTGGAAAGTGTCGTGAGGGTATATGTTGAGTTTCCGAGTGAATTGCCACACCTAATTTTGTTATCAAGCAGTTTATATGTAATGTGATTTACACACAAAAACGAATTGGGGCTTTATCTGCGGGGACAATATATTTTTCATGGAGGTAGGACAAGTATTTTGCAACATTTAACTGTATTACATTTCACTTATTTAAAATATCTTTTGCAAAGTTAAAAGAATTGTCCAGAAAACGAGGATTCTGACAAATTCCATGTTTTGAAAGCTTGAAATGTTTTTTCGGTAAAAACCCTCTAATGAAATTCATGATGTTTATCTAAGATCTAACGCCAGTATAAAACTACCAATCAAATATTGAAGATCGTCACCAGGAATGCACCACTACAAAATACACTATATTATTTTCATGCTTTGGCGTGTATTTAAATAAATTGACTGTCCCTATGGTATCTTTCGTCCCTCTTCTTGAATACTTTTCAAGCATAATAGTTCTATGCGGTATGGGCTTTTCTCATTTTTGAAGGCCTATAGTTGTTAATGTCTGTGTCATTTTGGTCTTTTGTGGATAGTTGTCTCATTGGCAATCATACCACATCTTCTTTTTTATACTTATTAGTTTTATATAGGATATTGGTCATTTAGGGTTGACACCTTCTTTATTGCATCTTTTATTTATTTGTCCGCTATCTATATCATCCTTGCTCGGTTGTAGTATAGGAATGTGGGTTTGATCAACTCTTCGCTGGCCAAGAGTTGATCGTTGTAACGATCCAGTCCCCTCCTCTTTAAAGAGGCACGCTATCTATATTAACATCCCACAAGTAAAGATAGGAGGATTAAAGGGGGGTCCGGGGGTTTAGTTTGTGTTGTTTATAATGTTTGCTATGAAAAGAATAAGAATACGAATATGTATTATCAAATCAAGGACCCTCGATGGGTAGCATGAATATGTTGAAAAGGGTAAGTACTAGTACTGACCCTTGTGGTAAGCCCATGTTTGTCTCAAATAATTCCAAATTGTTATGACATTTTTACCTTATATATATGTCTATGGGTTTGTTTTTCTTGTTAACACATTGTCAAAACAAAGGAATTTTATGAAACTGTCATATAAGTGAGAGATTTGGTTAGATATACTACAAAGTTTAATCCAGCTTAATTTTTCTACAGATCTCAGAACATGCTTGTACCAAGTCAGGAATGTGACAGTTGTTGTCCATCCGTTTGATGTGTTTGTGCTTGTAATTTTGCCATGTGATAAAAGGCCTTTCCATTTTGAATTTTCCTCGGAATTCGGTATATTTGTTATTTTACTTTTTATTTTACCCACATTGAACAATGTTGAATTGCTTTAAAAAAAAATACCTGGCTGGTTTGTCTGTGAGAAGGTTTTTGATTCATTTTGAGATTTCCCCTTTAATACCAAGCTAAATTTGATTTTTTTATGAGGGGCTAGGAAACTGTTGCCAAACTGGGCTGTCCGTTGGGTTGTGAGGCATGAACAAATTCGCATGCACGTCCCCGTTAAATACGATGTCTCGGTTAGAGATAGTGACACTCCTTTGCACGTAAAGAACCCTTTCAACATCTTTTCGAGAGGTTCTTAAATGGCCTGTTGCTATGCTAAATTTATGCACTTATTCATTTTACTCTCATTTTCCTGTGGCAGTCCAAATTTACCGCCATTCGTCCCGGTTGAAACCTATAACAGGACCATCCTTTTTGAATTTTCATAACAGTTCTACTAGTTTTGGGTTATCATCGCAGTTTTAGTCCTTTCGAATTCTTTTCAAAAACAAATCAAACGACTTGGATAGAAAATAAACTATACGTTTAAGGGAGCTACCATTTGATTTTTATGGGGGGGCTAGGATGAAAAATTTTGTCCTGCATTTTTTTTTAGTTGTAATCTACGGAAGCCCTGGAGTGCCATGCAAAAAAAAAATTTCAACTTGTGCGCACAAGTTACTAACTTGCGCGCACAAGTTACTAACTTGCGCGCACAAGTTACTATCTTGTGCGCACAAGTTACACAACTTGTGCGCACGAGTTATACAACTTGTGCGCACGAGTTGTACAACTTGTGCGCACGAGTTGTACAACTTGTGCGCACAAGTTACACGTGATCTTATAGACATGCGCTGTTTTGTTAAAGAGACTACTTTATGGAACGCCGTAGCTGCCGAATACAAACATATGATTATATAAATGAATGTACATACTTTTCAATATCTGCATATGTTTTTTTCTATGTATACACATACTTTTCATATATATGAACATAGTTTACTTTATATGCAGTTACTTTTTATATATATATGCACATACTTTTCCTACATATGCACATCGTTTATCTTATATGCACATACTTTTCCTACATATGCACATAGTTATCCTCATATGCATATACTTTTTTTTTTCTATATATGCACAGACTTATTCTACATATGAATGTACAAATGTAGTTCTGCATGTGAATACATTTCTCAGTATATATGAAAATAGTTTTTCAACGTGAGAATTACAATTCATATTATGCTTTTCTGTTGTTTTTTTCAAACTGAACTAATGGTTCCAAAATCATAAAAGGAATGTTTATTAAGAATTTCTAAATGATGTATGTTGTTCAATTAAGCAACTGTTGGAATCATTTTTAGATGAATGCAATATTATTTTGGTATGTATGATGGTATGGCGCTGTTGTCTTCATCTATAGTCACTTGGTTTTCATGTCAAAACGTTGAAGGAGTCGATTTGTTTGTATTAAATTTTAACACAAGGATTATTACCACTAACGGGTCAAAAGTTGTAAAAATGCATTCTTATAAAACTTAATTTAAATTCCCATTTTCTTTACCAATTTTAATGTGTTTTCAAAGTATTCAGTATAGTCTAAGATCTCAAAGTGTGAATTGTTTTCTATTATTATGATGTTATAGAAAGGGCCAAAGACGGGTTAAATTGTTTATGCCGTGCCGATAGGCGTATGGGGGCATTATACATGTATTACCCTTGATCTTCCGTTTTACCGTCTGTCCTTCCATCTTTCCATTTTATTTTGCTGCAATCTAATTAAACTTTGCCTCTTCTTAATTTGATAAAGCTCATACACTTTAAATGAATATAAATTCAATGTAAAACTCTGGATAGTTCGAGCAAGTATGGCCCCTTTAAATACGTTGACATATCTACATTTGGATTGTGATTAACATTTTGATAATAGGCATCTTGTTAAAGACATCAAGAAATTCAGTGGGCCATTCTTATACCCTCTTTATAGAAAAAAATTTAACATATACCAAAGAATTATGAATCATGAAAATGTGCCACATATAGTTGACCTACTGCGTTATTACATCTGAGAAACGTACATAATAACTTAATTTTAACATTGATCACTCATAAAAAGGGAGAAATTCACAGGACAAAAAAACTATAATTTTGTTCAACCAGTCGCTGTACCATTTATAATAGGTCAAGACCAAAGAACATATGACAGACGGAAACTTCGAAACATAAGGCTATTACAAACAAAGTATGAAGCATCCAGATATTCTATCTTAATACCGAATATAAAGCTCTATAGAAATAGTTTTCGCCATCGCTGGACAGTAATACCTTTGTCTCACTCTATGACATTTTACATTCACTGTTTATAGATTATTCCCACACCGACAAAGTGCGTTTGGCTCTTACTAATGTTTTTACTAATAAAACATGAAACCTGTATCAAAAAAAAGTCTGAAAACACGAATACCCCCGCTTAAAATTTTCAATTTTCCAAGTTATAAAGGGGCATAATTGTCCAAAAAAATACTGCCCAAATTCTAACTCGGCCTAACTTTGTGTGATTATTAACATTGTGTGTGGATTTCAATAATTTTGGATAAGGCAAATTAACGACAGAGTGCGGAAACCAAACTAAATGCATTAATATAACTTGTGATCCGTTTTCACTGAATTGTTGGGACAAACACCACTGAATTCAACACGCCATTAGTGATAATAATCCTTGTGTTAAAATGTAATACAAACGACTCATACAAAATACAAAGTTATGGCATTAAAGCAAGTGACTATAGATGAAGACAACAGCGCCATACCATAATACATACCAAAATAGTATTGCATTCATATGAAAATGATTTCAAAAGTTGCTTAATTGAACAACATACATCATTTAGAAATTCTTAATAAACATTTTTTTTATGATATTGGAACCCTTAGTTCAGTTTGAAAAAAACAACAGAAAAGCATAATATGAATTGTAATTCTCACGTTGAAAAACTATGTTCATATATACTGAGAAAAGTATTCACATGCAGAACTACATTTGTACATTCATATACCGGTCATTCATATGTAGAATAAGTCTGTGCATATATAGAAAAAAAAGTATATGCATATGAGGATAACTATGTGCATATGTAGGAAAAGTATGTGCATATAAGGTAAACGATGTGCATATGTAGGAAAAGTATGTGCATATAAAGTAAACTATGTTCATATATATGAAAAGTATGTGTATACACAGAAAAAAACATGTGCAGATATTGAAAGTATGTGCATTCATTTATATAAACATATGTTTGTATTCGGCAGCTATGGCGTTCCATAAAGAAGTCTCTTTAGCAAAACAGCGCATGTCTATAAGATCACGTGTAACTTGTGCGCACAAGTTGTACAACTCGTGCGCACAAGTTAATAACTCGTGCGCACAAGTTGTATATTTTTGCATGGCACTCCACGGCTTCCGTAGTAATCTCTGTCCTGCCTTTTTTTTTATTAGTTTATCCTGACTTTTTCTACCTAAATTGTCATCCTGCCTTTTTTTTATTAGTTTATCCTGACTTTTTCTACCTAAATTGTCATCCTGCCTTTTTTTTTTACTCAAAACTCCTGTCCTGCCTATTTTTTTCAAATTTCATCCTAGCCCCCCCCCCCCCCCCTCCCCCCCCCCCCCCCCCCATAAAAATCAAATGGTAGCTCCCTAAGTTCAATGTTATATTCTGTGTTGTTCTTTTTTTTTGTTAAAAAGAAATTGTTTTCAAAGAAGATCTTATGTAGGTTATATTCTTCGTCTCTTTATTATCGAGCAAACGGTCCTGATTTTTTATAAAGACTAGAGGGTACTGAATAGTCCTCTGTGTGTCTCATGATCTTCTTATGTTATATATATATATGTTTATGTCTGCTTTGTGGATTTTCAGAAAGCTTTCGACACAGTCATTAATACTGGGCGTGGGTACTTCATTTTATAATGTTATTAAACACATGTATGAATCAAGTAAGTCTTGTGTTAAAATTCAATCCAGAGTAACAGATTTTTTCCAAATAAAACTTGGAGTTAAACAAGGGGACAATTTAAGTCCCAATCTATTTAAGTTATTTATAAATGACTTGCCAGAGTATTTAAAAGAAAGTGAAGACCCTGTTATACTTAATGAGAAACCAGTTAATTGCTTATTATATGCAGATGATTTGGTCCTTTTATCAACATCTGCTAAAGGATTGCAAACAAGACTAAACATCCTAGAAAAATATTGTAAAGATTGGTGTTTAAGTGTAAATCACACCAAAACAAAGGTTCTGATATTCAACAAAGCAGGCAGACACATTTGTGAAAAAATTTCCTTATGAAAATATGTTGATTGATAGTGTTAATAATTATAAATATCTTGGTTTGCACTTTAGTGCATCAGGGTCATTTTCATATGCTCAGAATGAACTGTATAAAAAGTCCTTGAAGGCTTATTATAAATTGTACAAGAATTTATTATCACTTAATACAAGCATAAGTACCAGCTTACATGTATTTGATCATACCATAAAACCAATACTCCTATATGGGTCTAAAATATGGGGAACTTTTAATCCATTCTCAGCAAGATTCAGAAATGGAACTTTACCATTTGAAAAAATATATTCCAGTTTAAAATGTGAGCGACTACATATAAAATTTTGTAAACTTGTTTTAGGTGTTCATAAAAAGTCCATGAATTTTGGAATTTTATCCGAGCTACGACGATTCCCACTATATTATGATATGATTTAACCCATGTCAAATTACTGGTATCGCTTGGAAAATCTTGATTCCCAATTTTCTCTTCTTAAAGATGCTTATGTAACATCACAGAATCTTTCTCATTCAAAAAAACATCTTGGTATGGCTCTATGAAGTCAATTCTTGAAATGATCCCAGACATCAATCATCTATCTTCACCATTACAAAAAAAATAATAGCTTCAAAGTTAATATGAAAAAAAATTAAAATCATATTTTATAGACTTGTGGAACACTAAATTGATATTTTGTCATACATAATATATATTTATTTATGTGATGTAATATCATATGTTAATGTGGGGGAAGACATCATTATACTTGTATTGATTTTCCTGATTTAATAAAAACTTGAAAAACTTGAAACTTGAATTGATAAAGCATTCAGATGGTAAACTTAGAACTTATGTTACATTTAAATCTGTTTTTGGAAGAGAAAAATATCTTTCCATTATTGGGAATTTTGAACAGAGACGAAGCTTAACAAAGCTCAGAATTTCATCACACCACTTAAAAATTGAGTCCGGAAGGTATCAGGGTACTCTCCTAAATGACAGAACTTGTACTCGTTGTAACTCCGGAGATGTGGAAGATGAATATCATTTCTTATTCCAATGTGTTAAATTTAATGATGACCGCAATCATCTATTTCAAGAGATAGATGACTAAAAGTTGCCCCAACTTTTTAACTCTTAACGCAAGAGATAAACTGATATGGCTTATGAACACAGAAGATCAGTCTATTCTTACTGCTGCATGTAAATTTATTTCGAAAAATTGTTAATTATGTGGCTTTCTTGTCTGCTTCAGACACGAGGAGGACTGTGTAAACACCACAGCTCCTTGAGTACCGCCCCTTGGTGTCTGTTGCAGTAGGGAAACCTACAATATTCTCAATACCTGTTTACTGCAGTATATGTTATTTGCTGTGAATATACATAAACTTTTTCCATTTGTGTTTGTTTTTCTGCATCAGATACGAGGAGGATTGTTAGAGCTTTTAATTAAGATCACAATCCTAGAGCATCGTCCCTTGGTGTCTGTTGCAGCTAAACAATCATTTATTAAATATATTTATACATTTTTAGCAAAATATTATAAAATCAAGTGAGAGAAAAAAAGTAAATAAATAAATGGGGTTTGCCACACTCTGGAGTAGCAACTCTCAAATACTTTTTTATTTACAAAAAAATGTAACAAATAATACCTGTATGACTATTTCAATATATAGTGTATTTTACCATGTTATGTAAAATACTGTATGTTGTATCAATTATATATGTTATGTGTATATGCTCCCCTGGGGACCTAATTTGGAAAATAAAATTTATCTTATCTATCTTATCTTATCGTATATGTCTTCCAAAAATCATATGTGTTTGGAGTGTAAGCTGCTTTTTAAAATGAGCTTCGAATGTTTATAAAGTGTAATTTCACTTATAAACATGGTCAATCTTATTAAAATATAGACCTAAGATTTCGTAAGAAAAAAAATCAACCCCCTCGGTCCACCTTTTGAAGTTCAATGATCGTTCCCTTAACATTTTCCATCTAAACTTATTATTTTATTTTATACAAAAACTACATCAAGGACATTCGTCCTGAACATGCACGACTCTTGCCACTGGACGTTAACCAACCAACAATCATTCAATATCATAGGAAATAGTGTTGGTATAATGCTGGCAATTCAGGTAGCGCCTTCCTCGTATTATCTTGCAATGTCTCAGTGATTTACGTGATCGACATAGTGATTGTTATCTGCCGTTGCACGTTTCCGTCGTTCTATTCTAGATCAATCTACTCTGTGCAGTTGCAATCTATGCACATTAAGATTTGTCAAGACACTTATATGGTCAGATCTTGTTCACGTGTGTAAGTGTGTCAGATAGGATTTACCGTTATAAATTATATGACGGATCCAAGTTGGGGTCCTGGGGATTGGAACCCCCTTTTTGACAATCAATGAGTTTGAATCACGGGCGACATATATGGCAAGTTGGAACTCTGCATTTTTATTTTGGGTTGGGAACTCCCTTTTAAAAATGACTGGATCCGCCGCTGGTCATCATTTACGGAGATCGATCAAATCATATGTCAACGTATCCAACTTTACCGTATGGAGTGTTTATCATTTTTTTTTCTCATTGTTGAAAGCCGTGTCGTATTGTCAGAAGTCCATTACTAGACTATTGCCTATAACTTCGTACACTGATCACTTCATTTGATCTTTCTAATAGTTGCCTCATTGGCAATCAAACAACACGAATGTTATTTGTATATATATACTATATGTATGATGTCTTTTGTAAGTAGTGTATTGTTCCCGGTTCCATTCTATGGCTTTTGTCGTTTAAATCTATCTGAGGAAATATATAATTGTGGTCCACCTTATAACAGCCGATTGCATTGAGTATGAAGGCAAAAATAATATCTTTGGTTAGCTGTTTGTAGGCAAAAATAATATCTTTGGTTAGCTTGCTTGCTAGCTGAACCGTGAAGTCAGTGTCAGATTAGTTAAACTGCCCTCCTTTAAGAGTAGACTGCTAGTCCAACAGATAAACTATTTATCTGTTTGTAAACTAGGCTACTTCGAATGGAGGATATGATACCTTACCTATTAATGACTTAATGGTTCAACTAACAAGCAAACTAACCAAAGATTTTACCTTTGCCTACACACTCAATGCAATCGGCTGTACTTGAACTGCTGAAAAATAATTAAAAAAACCAACATTGTCATCATACACCATAGTTGCATATTGTGTGCATTACTACGAAGGGTTTCCTATCTATGTCTAATTTCGTGTAGATACTTTATGATCCTTAATGAAATAGTTGTGTGTCACTGTGGTTTTCAGTAAATTAGTAAGAGGTGATTAATGGTGGTTAACCGAACGCAATCGCTTGGATCCCTTACAACATTACAAAAATAATAATCAAACTATAAACATCACTGTAACGATTTATTCATCTTCTCTTATAAAAAAAAATCTGTTATTACCATGTACAGTTCTAGTTGTTTCAGTTATTTCGGTTGAACAATTGGATTTTTTTTCAATTTTATTTTTGTGATGATATAAGCGATATTTGTAAACATGCTAAAATTTTGAGAAAACTGGAGGTCATGGGGAACGTGATTGCAAATTTACCAGCGGCTAATACCGAGAAAAGTCAACGACCTGTTACCTATTCTTTCCTTCCCAAAACCATGATAGGAGGACCCTATGGTTTGGGTCTGTAGTTCCACCTTTCTACAATTGACTTGTTGCATAATTTTTCAATGATCATATGATTTATACTAAAATTAAAGTAAATTATATGACGAATAACTTCACCCTCCTGCAAGTAGTAAGACCTGTTGGTGACCTTCTGATGTTGTCTGTTCTATGGTCGGATTGTTGTCTCTTTGACACATTCCCTTATTTTCATTCTCAATTTTATTCTTAGATGTTTTATAAGGTGACAGTACCCAAATTGCACCTATTTTGACAGTTTTTTCATCTACGTCTTTTTATGATAAAGAAAAAAATGTCCATTCTGTGTTTATTTGTAGCCGTATCCTTCTTTATTATAAAGGTACACCAATTTGATTTTTATTCCATATGGAATCATAGAAAAATTGGTCTAAACTGACCTCCAAACCATCAATGATTCTGAAATGAGGAGTACCCAAATTGCATCCATGCTTAAATTCACATCGTCAAAAGTCTAATAATAGAGCTTTTGTTTAATTTCTTCAAATATTTTGAGCAATTGGATATTAGTCCATGCTTACTCGTCATTATTTTTTAAATGGATACTTGTAACATATTGTATTTGCTCATTTTAAAAAGATGATGTTTTGATGACGTCGCATGGCGACGTTTGAGTACATTTTGCTTTTTCAGTAAATACTTCATCTGTTGATAAATACTGTGAACGTTTTGTGCATAGCTAAATAGTTGTAAGATTTTCGCTGCTAGTTTTGCTAAATAGGTGCAATTTGGGTACCGTTACATTATATGTAGTTAACCATAAATTGAAAGATGGAATAAATCTGATGTCGGCTAATTTAGAAGCAGGTCTAAGAAAAAAGATGGTCATAAGATACCAGATATAAATTCAAACTTAAAGATAAAAAATAAACTGACAATGTCATGGCTATAAAAGAAATAA
Organism: Mytilus galloprovincialis; assembly: GCA_037788925.1. Taxonomy (NCBI): domain Eukaryota; kingdom Metazoa; phylum Mollusca; class Bivalvia; order Mytilida; family Mytilidae; genus Mytilus; species Mytilus galloprovincialis. The sequence goes on along the minus strand of CM075339.1, from coordinate 75,909,041 downwards.
GACATGTAAGACAGACACGAACCCAACCAAAAATTTAGGGTGATCTAGGATGGTCTGATCTGCTGCCAGGGAGTTGTTATCAATAGATGCATTTACACTTGTATGCAAATTTGTCCGCCATAATTTCAAATCACACAGGTTCCCGTTAACTTTGACATCACAATTAAAAAGGGATTGTTGCTTGACATCAGAAGGTTATTTGGTGGAGATCTTATGTCATTTGGAGACAAAATTCAGCTTAATACCCAAAGTGTTAATATGTTGATGAAAATCTCTATGAAATCAATTCTATATCCAAGACACTTAGCCTACCTATAGACATATCTAGAGTGTTTTATGAGGGGAGGATTGGTTATAATGTAGACCTATTACTATTATTATCCTGTTTGTAAACACCTGTATTTAGTGTTGATAATGTTGGATCCAGTATGGCATGTATAAAGAGACTTTCAATAAGTTAATGATGTGTTAACTAGAAATGAAATATATTATGATATTTATGACAATTAACAATAAATTATTCCCATTTTAGGTGAACCAGAAGACCAAAGTTTAAGGGATGTTGAACTAGATGTATGCATACCTGACATATTAAGAGCAAGGGTCAACAAGGAAAGGTGTTATGAAGAACATGAAAGTAATTATAATTGAAAAACTTTTAAGAAATCTGAAAAACTTATTGGATATACAACATCATATTTTCCAATCATGTGTTGAACTTGTTAAATTTTATTTGAACAAGGCTTAGAAACAGGTAGAAAGCCATGCTGTTTGAGAAGAGTACAAATAAAATATACATTTCAAGACGACATGGATAAAGTGTAGTTATTCTTTATATACTGCAACTACTACAACTGATCCAAATAAAATACATATATTTAGAGTAAAAAACATCATTAAAATTTGTACTTTTAATTACATCAAAAATAAAAATCTAAGGAAACACATTGTCAACGTCATAAACGAGGCAATATACGGTCAGTGACTGTTTATCACAAATGATTATATGGTCAATGCAATATGACTGCAAATAACAGCTGCAGTTTATTTACAATGTATATATAGGTTATTTGTCAGTCCTAATAAAATTCTTGTTTGTTCAATTGATTTTTATATTCAATAGGATTAATTTGACATCTTGAATTATTCAGGTATATATATGCATCTAAACATGTGACAACTTTAACAACAAACATTGTAACTCATGGTATATACATAGTTTGTCTCAAATTCAGCCAAATAATGTTAAATCTGTTGATTTGAGTTCACAAATTTTTATTTTTTTTATCAACAGGATGCAGATGTGACCCTTCTATCTTCCTTAATTTTTGTCATTTTTGAACAAGCACTATTCAAGTCAGACTGATTCCCTTGTTGTACAGTTTATGTTGTTATCAGTTATATATGAAAATAAGGAGATGTGGTAAGATTGCAATGAGACAACTGTCCACAAAAGTCAAATGAAATGGATGTAAACAATTACAGCCTTCAACAATGAGGAAAATCCAAACTGTTTGGTCGACTATAAAAGGCCACGACATGAATAATATGAAGGATTCATTGAGAAAACAAATGGCCTGATTCATAACAAAACAATATACCGGTACAGAAAAAAAATATGACAGATATGAACCAATGAAAACCCCTGAACCACAGGCTCTTGACTTGGGAAATCACAAAGAATTTTGAATTATTAACCAGGTTTTTGATCCCCCAATCCCCCCCCCCCCCCCCAACCTGGGACAGTGGTGTACCAGTACATTATTTTTTGTACAACCTAAGAATAAACTATAAAAATCAGTCATCGCATAGATACAAATAGAAATACAGCTAACAGAAACACAGAGTAGACGTGTACTTTTGAAAAAGAACAAATACTTTCCTTCAGTTCTGACCCCATTGTAGCTCAGTGTGTGAGCTGATATATCGTAAAATTGATTTATATTTTTTTCTATCTTGGTGTCTTCCCTATGGCATTTTTACATTACTGTACCTTAACACTATACTGTTTCACCCCGTAAAAGGCGTTCCTACCAGAAAAGTTTACTATTATTTGATTGTGATTATTTCAGTTGTCTCAGATTGTGGCAGAAGAGAACAACTTATGATGCCATTCAGATGCCAGAAGGAGGCTCTTGTTTTTAAGAAGTGTTTATATAAAGCGTGAGTATGATTTTGATGTTAAATTTTCTGAAGAAATATTTCTCAAATACCCGGATTTGGAAACAAGGTCAGTTTTATATGACCGCAAACATTTTTTTTTTGGTTCCTATAATGCTATGATATCGTTGTTGGCACATAAGGAATAAGGGGCCAAAGACAAGCATTTTTCGTAGTGTCTGGACTATATATATATAGATCTCTCTGACATTGTACCACAAAGTTCCATATCACAAAAGAAAGGCTGGAATTTATTTTTGGGGTCATTGCCCAAAACAAGCAGGAATTAGGGAACAAAAAAGGGTCTAAAACAAGCTTTTTATATGCGGTCGTGTATTTGTATCACATCGGCGTCGTCGTCAGCGCAGTCCGAAGACGGATGGGAATTGGATAATAACTTAAGTATAAGTGAATAGAAATGAATGAAATTTTAACACAATGTTTATAACCACAATAGGAAGCTTGGGATTGATTTTGGGGTTCTGATCCCTAAGATTTAGGAATAAGGGGCCCAAAACAAGCATTTATCTAGTTTCAGGACAATAAGTTGTGTATAAGTATTTCAATTGCTCTGAAATTGTACCACAATGTTTAATATTATAAGTAGAAGGTTGGGATTTATTTTAAGGGTTATTGGGCAAACAGTCAAGGAATAAAAGACCAACAAGGGGCCAAAAACAAACATTTTATAGTTTCAGGATAATAACTTGTATAATTGTGAAATTATACCACAAGATTCCATACTACTAAGGAATGGTTAGGATTGACTTTGGGGGTTATGGCTAAAACCATTAATGAATTATGGACAAAATTGGGAAAAACAAGGTTTTTTTCTGGTTAAAAGACAGTTAAGACAATTTGAAAGCAGTGTAAGGGAGGTAATCCAAATTTGCCAATAACTTACTGGTAATAATAATTTTAGCATAATTGGAAATTTGTCAATAACTTACAGGGGCGTAGCTAGGTATTCAGTCAACTGTAGGCACCAATCGGCTGGGGATCTGGCATGGGGGTTAAGGCCCCCAGCAGGTCCAGGGCAGAGCCCTGGTGGGGGGTTCAGGGCCCTGTCGGAAAATGGTTTTCAGCGTTTTAGCTGCAAAATTTTATGTACAAAAATATTAAATTTACTGGTTATTTAATCATGATAATTATAATATACATGATGAAAAGTTCGAAGAATTATGAATAAGGTACCATAACATCTGACTTGTGAATTAAATAACGCATTACAATTCGTAATATAAAAATATTTACAATATGCATTGCCCAGCGTAGATCAGCGTATCCCTTTAATTAAGCAGTACACCCTGTTTGGTATTATCATATCTATTCCGTTCTGATTAATATATACGTTTAACTTAATTAATAGTACATATTGACGATCCTTCATTAAAAAAAAATAGGCACCTAAACACTGATACTACTATATAATAGAACTACCCATTTGGCTATACATCAACCATCAATCTCTTGAGTCTTAAACATTCACCCTAGCCACACAAACACATACAAACATAGTCGATGCCTAACAAAATTCAAGAAATTCTTTTTTTTACAATAAATACAACTTGGAGCTAGGTCCTGTAATAGGTGTCGTCCAGGACGAAAGTCTGGAAATTTTAAAATGCCATACATTGGAAAATGAGGTATTATTGGATAGGAGCAGAAATTTTGCTTTCAATAGACCAACTATGAACTCCTCAATTAAAGAGTTGCATTCTCTCTACAACTAGGCATCAGATTTAATGTCCCCATTCTGACCAGACCTGACTGCGTATTTATACATCCTGCACAGCCAAACCGCAACCAACATTGGCAAGTTGGGTGAAGACAAAGCGGAAAGCTTGTTGAAAACTAACAACAGCTAATTAAAAAACTCATGTGTCTAAGTTGAGGTTTATTCAAGTTTTTGTTGATAGAAGTGAAATGATCTGAACCAAAGTTCTAGTTTATAGTTTCTATATAGGGTAAGGTAAAATCGTAAAAACATTCAATTCTATCCAATATTCCATTCACTAAGAATGAGAGACTAGTGTACACATGACATTCGATTATTAAAGAGTTTTGACAACTTCACCGGCTTTCATCTACAGATAACGTTGTTTATTAATTTTTTTAGTAAAAAAAAATATTTGTGAAAAAAATATGTGTAGGCACGTGCCTTAAGTGCATAACGGCAGCTACGCCCCTGACTTAAGTATAAGTAAATATAAAACTTTGAAATTTAAACACAAAGTTTGAAATCACAAAAAGGAAACATGGGAAAGTTTGGATTGATTTTGGGGTTATGGTCCCTTTGGTTTAGGAATAAGGGGTATAAAAAAGGCCCATTTTTTTTTCAATTTTCCCCCCCCATATTTGCCTACTATTTTGATTACCATAATAAATAGAAATTTTAGATAGCAAACATTAATTCATACTTCATACACTTGTACCTATTTTATTCATTCTCATGTATTTATATATCAGTTGCTTTTGAATGGGTTCGCAAGAGAGCCGTGGTGTAGTGGTTAGTGCATCGGACTACTAACACAAAGGTTCCTGGTTCGATTCCCGTTTGGGATGAAAATTTCAGGAACTCAATTTTCGGCTCTCCCTTGACACCATCTGCGAGTATGGTCTTGAGGAAACGATGATAGTCCGTCGGAAGGGGACGATAAATGGCTGACCCGTGTTAAGAGAGAGCCATATCTCTTGCACGTTAAAGACACCCTTGTAGATTTCGAAAAAGAGTAGGCTAATGCCGCTACAAGGCAGCACTCGCATCCGCAAAGTGGAAAGGGATTAATATAAGTTGCAAAACTTGTTTCCCAATCCACTATAAATAAATATGTTTAAACTAATGGGTTCGCATGCCTGATAAATGAAAAATACACAAAAGATCTTTCGTCTAACACTGTCTTATGCCCCTGTAGTATTGGATGGGCATTCATTTTTACCCTTGTCCATACATACTTAATTTACACGTACCAAACTAAGTTTCCGTTCTCTAGCGTTATTTTGCTTCAACCAAATGTTATGAAATCTTTCCACAATACTGATTAACACAATACACAGATCAAGTTTGAATTTGGGTGGTGTCACTATTAAATTTAAAGAGGTAGCCCCTTTTCAAATATTTTTTTTGTTTCCCTTCTCTTACTTCGGTTGCTTCAACTGAATGTTATGAAATTTATTTATACAAACTGCTAATTAGTAATTACCATTTGAGTAGTGTCTCTTTTAACGATGACTTAAATTATGTCCTTTATATTGTTATAATCAATTTCAGGGGCATCATTTGTGTCCCATGAACACATTCCCCATTTATTTATAGGTGTTATTTTCATATTCATGATCTATTTCATGGAATAACTTAGGGAGCTACCATTTGATTTTTATGGGGGGCTAGGATGAAAAATTTTGTCCTGCATTTTTTTTTAGCTGTAATCTCTGTCCTGTCTTTTTATTTTTCACTTGTTCGGTCCTGCCTTTTTTTTTTTAGTTTATCCTGACTTTTTTTAACCTAAATTGTCGTCCTGACTTTTTTTTTTTGCAAGTGTCTCATCCTGCCTTTTTTTTTACTCAAAACTCCTGTCCTGCCTATTTTTTTCAAATTTCATCCTAGCCCCCCCCCCCCCCCCCCATAAAAATCTAATGGTAGCTCCCTTACCAATATCCCCGAAGAAATCAACTTCATTGTATATTTCATTATAATTTTTTATTTCATTTTACATGTACATAAAATGTATGTGCGCTTGTTTGATATTTTGTAATTGTTTCATTGTACTTCATGAGGGCCTCAAGGAAGATTTGTTTTATAGCTAACTGTGTAACCCTCTTTAAATAAAGAATTATTACTATTTTTATTTGCTTTAAATAGCATGAATACTATTTTTATTTGCTATAAATAGCATGAATTCTATTTTTATTTGCTATAAATAGCATGAATACTATTTTTATTTGCTAAATATAGCATGAATAATGAATTTTACAGATTTAATGATCCAGAATTCATAGAGAGTGGTAAGCGACAGTTTTTAGAAGAAAGAACAGAATTTAGACGAACTGGTATACCAAAGAAAAGAAGAGTTCAGATGGCGGAGAGAGAGAAAAGAGTACATAGAATAATGGAAGAATTAAAAGAAGCAGATAGACTTGAACAAGAACATTCTAATCATACTTCATAGCAATGAGTTGTCATGTATACAATAGTAATGGCTATTACAGAGTTATACAGTTGTTGTGGAGGAGAAGGAATGTGTCGTGGATGAAAATGTGTGTGACGAAGATTTCTGATGAGTCTAAGAAAAAATAAATAGATTTCAGGGGTTCAAATTAGCTTTAGATAATTAAAGGTCCTTCATAAGAAAGCAATGGTCGTGTATAATGCATCAGTGTAAAGAATTGTAGGGCCTTGACTTTTGTAATTCAAAAATGAAAAGTCCCCTTCATGAAAGACAGGTCCCAAACCTTGGACCAACACTAATTTGAACCCCTGGATTTCTTTTGAATTGGTATGGATGGATGATAAGTGAATATGTGCCTTTTATCCCTCCTTACAACTAGCTTTTATCTGGAATATCCTTAATACAATGGTGTCCTAAATGTCATTTTATAAATATGTGTGTGTCTGTACTAGAATGAAATTGAACCCGACAGTGATGGATGAGAGAATGATTTTGTACTGTTGTTTAGTTGTCATTTTAATGTTAACACAGGAAAAGACATGGACATGTATATACCGATTGCAGCTCTCTTTAAAACATTTGTATATGGTTAACCCTGAATTATAAATTTTTTGTGTTCATTATCTTGATAAGAGTGTTAAAATTTCTTTTATGCTCTTTGCTGGATATTTGGTGTACGCTGAATTATAAATGTTTTGCATTCATAATCTAAAGAAGTGTTAAAATTTCTGTTATACTGGACATTTTGTGCACAGTGAATATTATTGTTATATATGGTGTACGTCAAAAAAAAATGTTTTACATTCATTATCCTGATTAGGGTGTTAAAATTTCTGTTATACTGGATATTTGGTGCACATTTCAAAACAAATGTTTATTTGGAATACCTCAAATATAAATGTTTTGCTGTCATAATCTTATAAAGGTGTTAAAATTTCTGTTATACTGGATATTTGGTGTACGCTGAATTAAAAATGTTTTGCTATCATAATCTTGACAAGGGTGTTAAAAAAAATCTTATACTGAATATTTGGTGTTTGCTGAATAATGAAATAATGTTTTGTTGATAAGAGTGATATAATTTCTTTGTATTCTATGACTGTATATATAAAATTGATTGTTGATTAATAAATTAAGAGAACAGCTTTTTTGTTCCTGTTGTCAGATAATTGATGAATGGGTGTCTGATATCCAATGGCAAATTAAATGCATATTCAGGATAAGAAAATGATATAAACCCTGCTTTGTACTACACCAACAAGCTTATCCAGATTTTGAAAGTGCTAGTTCACCAGGAACCAGGAAACAGTCTGTAGGAACTCATGTTACCCTTTCCAGACAAATTTGATTTTAAACTGACCAGTCTTTGCTCTTATACCTAAATACTGAATGCCAAGTGTAGAAGCAGAAAAATCCAAATACCAAATCATTTGGTGAGACCCTGCCAGGGTTTAACACCACGAACCTCCCACACTTCAGTTCAAGTTATCCAGCGGAGCACAACACCACCTGCCTACATGTAGGGTAAAATTTCAGCATACCTGAGGAGAGTTTTTGCAAATTATTAGAATCCTTCTATGTCACTAGATAGATATAGGAAGATGTAGTGTGAATGCTAATGAGACAACTCTCCATCCAAATAGCAATTTATAAAAGTAAACCTTTATAGGTCAATGTACGGCCTTCAACACAGAGCCTTGGCTCACGACGAACAACAAGCTATAAAGGGCCTCAAAATTACTAGTGTAAAACCATTCAAATGGGAAAACCAACGATCTAATATACATATATTAAGCAAACATGCACTAATCAGTCAATCAATTATTTTAGACATGGCTAGACATGGATGTTTTTTACCTTGATTTTTGGAATATATTGAGCTTAAAAGGAACTAGATAAGGATCATGCATCTTAGATCATCTTATAAAGTGCCACAAACACTGGATTTAGAGAACTGTGATGTTTGAAGTATTGTGAAATTGTTGTGTCTAAAAAACACATTGAATGACTACACAAATAAGGTTAAACATTTTTCATGAGTGGAAAATTAAGAAAATCAAAATCCTTTCAATATCCAAACCTTTATATAGATATAGGAAGATGTGGTATGACTGCCAATGAGACAACCTTCCATCCAAGTCCCAATTATAAAAGTAAACCATTAGTGGTCAATGTACGGTCTTTATGTTCTAACATCCTACACAATATATAACTTCTAGGTTGAAAACTGATAACATGCACAATGTGAGAATTTTTTGATACCAATAAAAATCACAATTTTATTTATTTATAAATACTATCTTCATATACAATATGGTATTAAATAACAACAAATAATTAACAAATATAGAATTAAGATTTACCAGCAATGCACTGCATCATCATTCAATGATATGGATAGGACACATCAAAATTTGACTCATATGTCAGATAGGGGTTGAGTTAACATTAAGAACAAGAATGTGTCATTAGTACATGGATGCCTCGCCTCACTCACAGTATCATTTTCTATGTACAGTGGACTGTGAAATTGGGACAAAAATCTAATTTGGCATTTAAATTAGAAAGATCATATCACAAGGAAGATGTGTACTAAGTTTCAAGTTGATTTGACTTCAACTTCATCAACTTGCATGTTCTTGTATTCATAATTTCATGGTTTTTCCGAAGTTTGCATACAAGCCTATATAGAAAAATTTGACATTCTTTGAACGTTCAATTAAGTGGCTCCCCTGTACCCTTGAAATCCAAGAAAATTGGTATCCAACAAATAATAATGAATCAACAGTATGGGTTATTAGACATACTTATTTTGTTTTATGACCCATCTATGATATGTGGTCTGTGGGTTCATTGGTTTGTTCGTCCGTCCGTCCCGCTTCAACTTAAAAGTTTTTGGACAAGGCAGTTTTTGATGAATTTGAAGTTCAATCAACTTGAAACTGAGAACACATGTTCCCTGTGATATGATCTTTGTCCTTTAAATGCCAAATTAGATTTTTAAGCCTAATTTCATAGTCCACTTAACATAGAAAATGATAGTGCAAGTTTCAGGTTAAAATTTTTGGTCAAGCTAGTTTTTGATGAAGTTGAAGTCCAATCAATTTGAAACTTAGTACACATGTTCCCCATGATACATGTATGATCTTTCTAATTTTAATGCCAAATTAAAGTTTTTACCCCAATTTTACGGTGCACTGAACATAGAAAATGATATTGCGAAGTTCAGGTTAAAGTTTTTGGTCAAGGTAGTTTTTGATGAAGTTGAAGTCACATCAACTTGAAATTTAGTACAAATGTTCTCTATGATATGATCTTTCTAATTTTAATTCCAAATATGTTATAGTGCAAAATCCCAACTTTACATACTCTTGTTATAAATGTGAACAGAAACCCCAAAATGTCACACTAACTTTGTATTAGTTATAGATTGAAGATATTGATTTGATATTTGGAAAATCCAATAAAAAATATGTTTAATAATGAAGACAATTTTTTTTTATAAAAAGTAATAAAATGTATTGGATTTTCTTAATAAATTTTTGTATAAATAATTTTTTTATATAAGCTTAGCGTGTTTCAAGGCCTTCCAAATGTAAACACATAAATATGTGGCTTGGTATTTGTTAATCATCTTTAATTCATATGCATGTTTCTAAATGACAAAAGGGAGATAACCCAAACAATTAAGTGGTTGGATTTTCAATCATAGAGCAGAGCTATCATTCACCTTCTGGAGGTCAAGGAACTTTGGCTCCTCATTTCATTCAATAATCCAGTATATTTCACAAATTTGTACTTTTATCAATTTGTAGTGAAAAATATTATCCATATATCAACTTTTAGATATCATTGCTACAAACGTTATGCATACACTATTTTTGATATCTTTTGGTGCTGAGGCAGTTCACAAAATATCTTATTACAAGATTGTCATGATCATTGCAATATCTACCATCTTCACTGTTGTCATGGTAATTATGGTGCTTATAACTCAGTTGTCATGGTAACAATGATGCTCATTACACAGTTGTCATATTAACCATAGTTTCTGTGTCTGTTTCAAATGATCTTGTTCTTAAAACCTATAAAAAAAATATGGAATTACTAATAGTTTTTTTGGTAACTTTATGGTATATTTCATTGAAACAGTAACCCAACAATGCAAAAAATTGAATAGTAGAAGTTTCTACTTTTTCGATAGATTATTAGTCCCCTACTGGCAAATAGTAAGGGGACTATAGATTTGCACACTGTCTGTCTGGCTGTCTGTACAACCGTCAGTACGGCAAATCAGTTTTCCACACTATTTTTCTTCAGATATTGATTTGATATTTGGTGTATTGTTTTATCATGACAAGTTACAGATCAAGATTGAATTTTGTTCTGTATGATGATTTTGTGGAGTTATATATGGTCCTTGGACATACAAAATTCTTTTAGTTTTCAACATTATTTAAGAGAGAAAACTTATGGCCTGATTAATGACCTTTTTACCTCATTAACAAAATTAATAATAGCCTGATAGTATCCTTGGGACATCCAAGTTTCATTATGTGTTCCTCCAGGGAATCGTACAATTCTTTTCTTTTTACTGCCAGATACCTGTGTATAAACAAAAAAATAACTCAATAAATCATAACAAAAAGGTAGGGGCATTGACAATGTTGATTTTGCAATAAACATGATAAACTGTTCAAACATAGATACCCTAATGCAACCTAATTTGGCAGATACTTTATTTCGCGTTTAGTCCTTTCTAGCTCATTTCATGGTGATTTAAATTCACTATTTTCAAATTTACTTGATGTAGTTAAATAAAGATACTAATACAGTATGTCTAGCTGGTTGTCTAAAAATTGTCATCAAGAGAATCTGATGGACAGCAACATTGCTGATAAACTCAAAGTTGCTCGACCATAATATAGAGAGCAGTGCATACACATGATTATCAAACTCCGATGTTCTGATAGTAATGCAACTTCATATTAAATATCAATGATCTATCAGAAGAAGTTGTGATCAAGCAGAAAACTTAACATTGAAAATTGGTTATTGATAGTAATGAAACTTCATAGAAAAAAAATATCGGTCTATCACAAGAATTTCCATGACAATTGTTGATATTAACAACAAAGACACCAGTAAAGTAATGCCCATGTATTGCTATATCACCTATGTAGGAAGAATTTTATCTTGTTTTTACTTTTACAGATAGAGAAAGTTTACAAATTGGTCAATATTAGACATATAATTCTGTGAAATCAACTTATACCAGTAATAATACTAAAATACTTGATAACAAGATATGTTAAAGTATCAGACAAAATTTACAACTTCTGACCCATTAAGCCATATGATGTCATCACCACATCATAAGACATCCCAATTTTGCACACCTTCGAATTTATGGAAAAAAATATAATTTTGACAGATTTTTTGGCTAAATCTTAATAATATTTTGCTTGAAAAGACATTAGCTACATTATGGTATTGGCAAGGACCACCATATTTTTGTGTTAGGGTGTGTATCTGACCCATACACATCTTTGTATAACAAATTTATTTAGGTTAAATGGCGTGGCCAACTTTTTAAAAATACATTACAGTGATCTAAAGTTGTTAACTTCCATGTCATTTGGTCTCTGGTGGAGATTTGGCAATTATGCTACATCTTCTTATTTTTATATTTACAAACGATTTCTTTTCTTTACTTATTTTTCATTATACATTTAATCTATAAATACTCAAGCAAATTGCAGTTCTTTTCATTTACTTTACAAAAAGGTTGCTACAGACATTTAAGGAGGCTCGCGGGTATAAGATTTTCAGGAAAAAAAAAACTTTTATTTTTCATTACAAATTTTATTTATTACCTTTAGTAGTTGTTACTTTATCATGTGGTACAAAAATTATTCCAAAAAATCAATTTGTGTTGGACCCAGGTGACTTTGAAAATGTTTGTATCATGAAAAAAGCCCCAAATTATCTCCCTTTGGAGCAAAAATGCTATTTTTTGTCATTAAAATTGAAATATCTTTTTTTACTCATCGGTGACCTATTTTTTTTATTATTGTTTTCAAATAAGCTATACATAAACTGAATAATTGTAAAATTTAAACGATTTCTGTAATTAAATTCGTTTTTTATTTCGATATTACCTCTTTTTCTCCTATTAGTTCAACAGAAAAAAAATACCTTTACCAAAATGTATGTGTCTTTCGAAGTCAGATTGTGAGCGTAAATGATCGGTGACCCCCCTTTTTGATTTTATTTTTCTATTAGGTATAAGATAAAGTTCATTTATAGAAAAAATTGGCGAAATCTTATATTAAATAAAAAATTTGATTTAGACCCGCGAGCCCCCTTAAGTATATTTTCATATCTTGGGAACTGCCCTAATTTTATTTTAACTACTTTTTACAAAAAACTAATGAGTTCCAACCGTTTGTAAGCTGTTCATGCTGTTAGATGGGTGTCTCAAATGATTTTTTGTTAATTGAATTTTTTGTCCAATTATCCATTTTTTTAATGAATAGACATCTTTTAAGACAGATAGCACATAGTTCTCAAGGGGGATAATTAATATCCTTTTCCAAAGTTTTACATAAAAGGATTACAAAATTTGTTTTAAATACTCTTTAATAAAAGTTCAGACAAACAAATGCTATTTTAGTTGTAGCAGCCAAGTTGGTTAAATGATTTGATCTGATTTGTTTTTTTGGTGTTTAATGCCACTTTTAAGCACTGCTTTTGGGCTATTTCGTGGCGGCCAGTTTTTATTAGTGGAGAAAGCCGGAGTACCCTGAGAAATCCACCAACCTTTGATAGGAAAACTGATAATCCCAGTGAATTACGATTGAAGTCAAGCGCACCAGCACGAGCTGGGTGCAAACTCACAACCTTAGTGTTGACCGGCTAGTGATTACAGTAGTACAATGTAACTACATAGATCACTCTGCCACCAAGACCCCAGTTGGTTAGATGAAAATGATTTTCAATATCTATAACTAGATTCCCTTAGACTAAATAAAGTTCCAGGCAGCAATGAGATTTCAGTGGATAGTTTTTACAAAATTCAAATGACAAGGGGATATCCCATGTTCATTAATGCCAAGTCAGTTTAATATTGTGCAATTGATAAGATCCACTTACCGTATGTAAAGTATCCATCATTCTGGGTGGAATAAGACTATCAGATAAACCTGATAAAAATAATGTTGGTACTTTGATAGTAGGTAACCTAGATATAGACCTGTACTGAAAAGAAAACAAAGAAATCATTTGATCAGTAACAACAATTGCAATGAATAATGGAATCTTTTGTAAAAGAGATGCTATTAGTTAGTCTTATTTGCTTTTTTTTTTATATTTCAGTACAATTTCATGTTTTGGAGTTATTGGTAAATATGTATCTCGTTACTCGTTTTTTAGACTGTTGTGTTTTACTGTTTATCACTACCGGTAGTCATTGTTGAGGACTTTTATAACTTGCTCTTTATATCTGTAAACCACTTATACCGTAAAACTCAATTTGCCAAATATCAAATTGTTCCTTTATATAGATGGTGAGTTGTTTAAACAAAGCAGTTGTATAATAAAGTGTCAAATCTGTTGTAATACCTCATATCTGTTTGTTTGTTAGTGAAGACCTATTCATATTCATTTCTTATTCATACTTTATAAAAATGTAATTATATAGAATCTAGAGTACATTTTATTTAGCTGTGTTGAAGACCAATTAGTTGCCTTCAGCTGTGTTCATCTTTGGTCAGGTTGTAGTCTCTTTAACACATTCACCATTTCCATTCTCAATTTGATTTAATGTTTAATTGAAATAACAACCAGATGCTCCGCAGGGCGTAGCTTTATACGACCGCAGAGGTTGAACCCTGAACGGTTGGGGCAAGTATGGACACAACATTCAAGCTGGATTCAGCTCTAAATTTGGATTGTGATTAAATAGTTGACACAGCATAGGTTTCTGACACAGAATGAATGTGTTCTAATGAACTTAAAATTTTTGTTTTCTCTTAGAGCAATTCACTATGCTGTTGAATATTAATCCTCTCAAAAAATGTTTGAAGAAATTTTCTTTTTTATTTATGAAATTTCAAATAAGAAAAATTGAACCCAATTTTTTTAATCACATCCCCCTTTCCCTTATTCCAAAACTAATCTCAATTAAAATTTCTAATGGAGTTTGCAACAATAACTACTCATTTAAATACATCATAAATTATTAAGATGTAAAAAAAACTGCTTGTTATCACTGAATGGTAAAGATTATTTTAATTTATCAGTTGGTAGTAAAAAGTGAATATACATTGTATATTGTATATAACAAAGATTTAAGTTGATTCTGGACAAAGAAAGATAACTCCAATTAAAAAAAATTCTTGCTATTGCACAATATTTTGCAATTAGATATTTCTTGCTTACTATTCTGGACAAAGAAAGATAACTTTAATTAAAAAAAAATTTGCTATTTCACAATATTGTGCAATTAGATATTTCTTGCCATTGCGCAATACTGTGCAATTGAAAAGACTTGCTATTGCACAATACTTAATATAATAATTTTAGATCCTGATTTGGACCAACTTGAAAACTGGGCCTATAATAAAAAATCTAAGTACATTTTTGGATTCAGCCTATCATAGAACCCCAAGATTTCAATTTTTGTTAAAATCAGACTAAGTTTAATTTTGGACCCTTTGGACTTTAGTGTAGACCAATTTGAAAACAAAAATGAAGAATCTACATACACAGTTAGATTTGGTATATCAAAGAACCCCATTTATTCAATTTTTGATGAAATCAAACAAAGTTTAATTTTGGACCCCGATTTGGACCAACTTGAAAACTGGGCCAATAATCAAGAATCTAAGTATATTTTTAGATTCAGCATATCAAAGAACCTAACTGATTCATTTTTTGTCAAAATCAAACTAAGTTTAATTTTGGACCCTTTGGACCTTAATGTAGACCAATTTGAAAACGGGACCAAAAGTTAACAATCTACATACACAGTTAGATTCGGCATATCAAAGAACCCCAATTATTCAATTTTGATGAAATCAAACAAAGTTTAATTTTGGACCCTTTGGGCCCCTTATTCTGTTGGGACCAAAACTCCCAAAATCAATACCAACCTTCCTTTTATGGTCATAAACCTTGTGTTTAAATATCATAGATTTCTATTTACTTATACTAACGTTATGGTGCGAAAACCAAGAAAAATGCTTATTTGTGTCCCTTTTTGGCCCCTTATTCCTAAACTGTTGGGACCTAAACTCCCAAAATCAATACCAACCTTCCTTTTGTAGTCATTAACATTGTGTTTAAATTTCATTGATTTCTATTTACTTAAACTAAAGTTATTGTGCGAAAACCAAGAATAATGCTTATTTGGGCCCTTTTTTGGCCCCTAATTCCTAAACTGTTGAAACCAAAACTCCCAAAATCAATCCCAACCATTCTTTTGTGGTCATAAACCTTGTGTCAAAATTTCATAGATTTCTATTAACTTAAACTAAAGTTATAGTGCGAAAACCAAGAAAATGCTTATTTGGGCCCTTTTTGGCCCCTAATTCCTAAAATGTTGGGACCAAAACTCCCAAAATCAATACCAACCTTCCTTTTGTGGTCATAAACCTTGTGTTAAAATTTCATAGATTTCCATTCACTTTTACTAAAGTTAGAGTGCGAAAACTAAAAGTATTCGGACGACGACGACGACGACGCAGGACGACGCCAACGTGATAGCAATATACGACGAAAATTTTTTCAAATTTTGCGGTCGTATAATGAAAATGTAAATATAACACAATTATCCAGACATATATACATGTACTGTAAGTTCATAAATATCTAAGTGGCCTACAGGTTCAAAAGAAAATTTTATAAAATAGCAATAATATTTATTTATTGGGCTGTCAGGAAAATCTGCATATAAATATATATGTATTAAATTCAGAATGCAAGTTCTAATTATTGCTCCATGTATTTTCACACAATCGCATTATTGGTCATAATAAACAATAAGCAATAATTTACCAGGTTTGTAATATGAGCAACACAAGGGTAGGGTTGGCAAAGTATTACCCGCCCGGGTTTTACTGGGCGGGAAAAACCTGGGTTTTCCGGGCTGGGCAATACTTCCAGAAACAGGTAATACTGGGCAATATGAATTTTTAAGCTTATTTCAACACAAAATAATAAAGACTTGTTGTAGTTTCATAGTTTTAGAAAAATAAATACATTTTATACAGATAACCATTGAGAGTCATTTCTAGCAGATTAAAAATTCAAGTTCGTTCCTTCTCCACTTAAATTCTATGTAGGCAAAATGCAAGATTTGCCCAATTCCTTGTTAATTTTGAAGCTTTGTTTCAATAATCTAAACATTTTATTGCAGTGTTTATGAGGATTGTAAATTAAATTGCTATATATGCAATTATGATTGCTAAACAAACACCCTAGAGGTCTTGTCATTAACCCTTACAGAAATGAAAAGGCTGATTATTGTTATATAAACATATCTGTGTTCTAATCTGAATAATTACTTATTAATGAGTTTTGTACATTTGTACTTTCTTACATGTAATTGTTAATTACTTTATACTAGTAGCTATATTTAGTTGAAGAAAACAATCTCAGAGTTGTTAGAATAATTCTTTCTCAAATGTATACATTTGTACATTTGTACATGCATGTATCATAAGACTCAAACAAGTAAACTTATTTATAATTAAAAATAGGTTTATATATATCTTAAATGTATTGTATTTGTGTTTGATTACTGAATCCTTTTTAAAATTCTGTCCAGTACCTTATATTACCCAGTATTGCCCAGTATTACCCAGTAAAACCCGGGTTTTCCCAGTATTTCCCACTGGGCTGGACAATACTCATAAAACCCAGGTTTTTGCCAAACACTGCACAAGGGTGCCACAGATGGAGCAGGATCTGCTTACCCTTCCGGAGCACCATAAACACTTCCAGTTTATGGTGGGGTTCCTATTGCTTAGTCTTTAGTTTTCTATGTTATGTCTTGTGCACTACTATTTGTCTGTTTGTCTTTTCCTTTTTTAGCCATGGCGCTGTCAGTTTATTTTTTATCTTTGAGTTTAAATGTCCCTCTGGAATGTTTTGCCCATCTTTTAGTGTTATTTTGTACTTACTTTAGCTTTGACTAATATATCTGGTAAATATTTTAAAAATGGAAAATCAAATAATGTTCTTGCTATATCAGGTAATGATGAAAATGTATTCTCTATCATTAATACAGCTATATGACGTTCATATAATGATTGTGATGCTAAATGTACAGCTACAGCGCCTCCTAGTGAGCGTCCAAACACTATTAATTTGTTACGGTCTATATCAGTCCTTTTTAATAAAAAATCCATAGCTGCCTCTGCATCTTTGTATAAACCTGAAATAGAGAGAAAGAAATGGTTGATTGATTGGTGTTAAACACCATTCTCAGCACTATTGCGTCATTTTTTATTTGTAGAGGAAGTCTGAGTGCCTGGATAGAACAGTGGCTGTTGATAGGAAAACTAACAATCATAAAATAAAATTGAGAATGGAAATGGGGAATGTGCCAAAGAGACAACAACCCGACCATAGAAAAAAACAACAGCAGAAGGTCACCAACAGGTCTTCAATGTAGCGAGAAATTCCCGCACATAGTCTATTAAGATTGGAGTCGAGGACACCTGTGGAATTGGAACTTGCAACAGGCTAGTTATAAAGGCTGTTCCAGAAAAAAACATGTCCCCCCTCCAGCTCTAAAGAGAAAGTTACTGAATGATCTACATGTAAACAGCGGCTCACACAATAGTAAACATTTTACAATCTTTCACATTGAGAATAAGCAAGGAGTAGATAGAACATCTTAATTGACCATTCTATCTGTCCTATTGGTAGATATACATGTATAGGTAAATTGCAGTTAGAAAAAATCTTCAATACCCTAGTATTTTACAGAACAGCCTTTAGCTTTACCTGCAACTAATTTTGTGTGTGGGTGGGGGTTTTTGTTGGGGGGGGGGGGGGGGTCTCAAGTACCAGTTTTGTGTATTTTGTGCCTTTAGATCTAGTACACAATTTGTTCAACAAGTTGGTAAGTTTGCTGAAGTATTGCAATTGAACACGACAAAAAGAAGTTATTTTGTTTGTTCATGGTGGATAAGTCACTTTCAGATAACTTGGCTATGTCCTGCCTCTTTTTTTAATTGGTGAAGGAAGCCAAAGTAACCAAAGAAAACCAACCTCCAACCTTCACCTATAATACTGGCAATCCCTGTAAATCTTAATCAGAGTCCAACATTCTAACATGCATCCTCAGTAGACTGTTGAAGATCTTAGCACCTGAGGTTGTCTCAACCATCCTTAATACAGACTTTGATAGCAAAATGATTAACTATTGTTTAATATTATTAGAAGAAAAGGACAGATAGAAAAATAGTTTATGATAATCTGGATTTTTTTGTTGTTGGTAAAAACTCTTACACTTCCTAATATACTACCCTCCTTCATTTGGAGAACCTTCGCTCTTACCATATAAAGCTCTAACTCTACTAACAAATATTATTTTTAATACATTGTTTTAATACTTGCTGATGTATTTACCTCCTTGGCTTGGAGAACCTTCACTCCTACCATAAGCTCTTACTCTACTAACACATATTATTTTTAATACATTGTTTAAATACTTGCTGCTGTACTTACCTCCTTCGCTTGGAGAACCTTCACTCTTACCATAACCTCTGTACTCTACTAACAAAATGTTGTATTTACACTGTTCAAATAATGCATGAGTATTCATCAACCTGAAATCAAAAACAAAACATATCAAGACTTCAATGACAGAAAAAAGATTTATATATAAACAAACAATTTAAAATTAAATTCTCCAGATAACAGAATGTGAGCTTTTTATCTATAAACCTCATTTGAAAAAAAAATTGTAAAAGGACAATTTCTCCCAAGTTTTTAAGACTATTTGTCAGAACCTAGTGTGAGAGATTGGGTCATACCTTACAAGTGCTTGTCAAATGGTCAGGACTGTCCTATATCTTTTAATTTGCTTGAGTTAGTTATAATATTGTTAATTCACTTATATTGTATGTTGAGTGACCTACATTCCAATATATTGTACAGTGAGATGTACCTTCTTATTACGGTAGCTATATTGTTGTTAAGTTGCATCAACTTTCATTTTTTCTCTCTGTTTTTTTAGCTAATATTTGGAGTTGCCGAGTCCTAAATGTCTTTTCTTCCAATATCATGAATATACTTTTTGATAAGGTATTATTGTTGAGATGCTGTGACCCACATATATTTTCATCATACATTGTAACTTAAATTCTATATAATGACCTTCACATGTACTTTTTAAAGTTTCATGATATAGCTTCAATTGAAGAACAATAACATGTTTGATCTTAACAAACCTGTGTCCAACATTACCAGCATTTCCATGGAAATAAATAATGGTTGGAACGTTTGGCTTTGGATGTTTCACTAAAACTAAGTTGATTTTCACTCCATCACTAGTATTTACAAAGTGGTTTTCATATGGCATTTGATAGGCATTTGGTAACATAACATAAAGTCTAGAGTTTGGTGGCTGCTCTGGGTAATATAATAACATGTCCTGTGCATTGAAAAATATACCTGTAAATAAAAGTAGGATATGAAAATATATAAAAACATATATCTTTACAAGTTAGTTGGTTGAATTGAATGGTAAACGAATGGATATAATCATGAAATATATGTACAATTTATCATCTATGCATTAAAATTAACCAGATAAAAAAAACACAGCTGCAATTTCTGTCATTGTCTGTGTATTAGTCAATTGAAATATTAAAAGTATTTTTGGTAACCACTTTCCTTGTCAAAGGATAGATTTGAATGTTCTCACATTAAGGAGATAAATGAAATATACTGACAAAAAGTGACGGTAACTGGTCCACGACCAGTACACATACATGTAGAGTTAGGATTTTATTTGAAAAGACAGGATAAAAGTCTTAAAATAGAAAATGATATATATTAGCATGGCTAAATTTAATATTCCTTTAATAGTAACTTCTAAAAATAAATTGACACCTACATGTAATCACCTCGAGAAAATACCTTTCTTTAAAATATAATTTAAAAAAAGCAGTGTAAGGGAGGTAATCCAACATACAGAACATTTTACTTTAAATGTGTTTGCGATTACCTCCCATACACTGCTTTTAAATTATCCATTAACCAGTAAACCCTTGTTTTCCCCCTTATTGCCCCTAAATCCTTTACAGTTTCAGTCATAAACCCCCAAAGTCAATCCAAAGCATCCAATAGGGGTATGTTAACTTGTGATATAATTATTGACTGGAAACTAGAAAAATGCACTTTTTTGGCCCCTTATTCCTAAATTGTTAGGACCATAACCCCTAAATATCAATCCCAACCTTCCTTTTGTGGCGTTTAAATTTCATAGATTTCTATTTACTTATAATGTATGCTAAATTTATTGTCACGAACCCCAAACCAAATGTCTACAGATGATGCGTACGACCATGACTCAACATATGCGATACTAATATACATGTATGACGGCAGTATTTAAACAAATTACCTATCACAGCCACTATAAAGAATCCTAAAGCTATCAAGGCGCCAGTGAACCAATATACCAAAAACAATATTAGTAAAGCTGAACTACACAACTTCCAAAATCTTGCTGCAACTGCCACACAGATTCTGACTAGAAATCGGACGATCTGTAGTTTTCTTCCCATCTTTGACCTGGTTGCAGAATCAGTTGTCGATTTGTCTGAATGAAGATCGTTTGCTATTTCAACATTTTTACTCATACTAAAAAGATACTAAACTAAAATTTTATGTTGTTTTTAAATTTCAGATTTGAAAGGAAGATATATAGTTTGACACTTTCAGTTTTGTAACTTTGGGAAACATTCCACGTCGTCCATATTGAAACAGTAACCATTCGGAAGTAAACGTATTGGAAAAGTCTAGAGTTGCATGGTGAATGCGTTCGGATATTTGTGTTTAGCATGCTTTGCAATGTTTCGGGCTTGAACACAAAACCTTATCTTCGCTAGCCAAGGGTTATGACACACTCACCTTCTTGATTTGACAAAACACGTGGCTGCTATAACACAAGTAGTCTGAGACAAAACTGGAAAAAATTTGAAAGTCAACTTAACAATGTTTAACAAACCTATCAACAAAAGATGAGTGCCCAGTTTTTTTCTCAAAAAGGGTTGTTTAGGATTAATATTGTATTATATGTCTCTGGGATAACCTAACAAACCGCAGTGGTGGATCCAAGTGGGTTAGGGGTTGGACCCCTCCCCTTTTTTTGTTTACGATCAATTCATTTGAATGGGGACCTATGAGTTGACCCTTCTCTTCCTTTTTACTGGGTTATGAACCTTTAAAAAAATATTTTGTTATGAATTTTTAAACATACTGTAGATGGCTCGATCACCTGTTTTTTTTTATTGTGTGCTAACATTTATTGTTTATAAAAGTCATAAACAACCTTTAAATTCAAAAATAAAACCTTTAGTGCTGAGTCACTTAAGTCGAGCACACCTCTAATAAAATGAATTGGTCCATATTTATATTTGTTTAAAAAATATCTAAATTTGTAGACTTGTTTTAAGGAAATCATTGCTAGCAATGCATGATTTCATCCTATATTTATCAAGTACCGAAATTGCCAAATATGAGAGTACAAGGGAAAAGGCTTTGGATGTTCTATAAAAAAAATCCATATGTTTTATCATTGAAAGAACATTGTCAGGATTCTTCTTCGTCAAAATTATCTCCCCATTACGCCAGTTCATTTTCACAATCGTAGAAATGGAAGCCATTGTAGGGATGACGCGCTGCCAATTTTGCTCTCGGAAACCGATAAATTTATCCACATTGCACCATTACGATCCTATATATGTCAGTTGTATTTTAAAAGACAAATGTATCAACTAGCTAATGAGCATCAGTTAATGATCTTGTCTGCATTGATTCAACTTAAAACTATTGTCTGATCGGTTGTCAGGTGGAATTTTCAAAAATTCATAAACATTTAAAAAAATTCTAATTAAATATTTCGTGGAAGGGCAGACTAGATTCTTTAAGTGGTTGAAGACTATAAACCCTAGTTATCACACACAAAAAATTATAATTTTTCGAAGATATGCATTTTCATCATCCAACTTGAAAGACTTGAAAGATAGAATCTGAAGCGAGACGATGTATGAAATATTCTTGCTTTGTACGATATCAAGACAAAATATTCAGCTCAAACACGCCCTTACATAAAAAGGTGCACTCGATTTTCTCTTTTCGATACAATAGTACCCATTTTTTTCTTTTTTTTCTTGAGTCACATAATGGAAGGGCAGACACGCAAATTACTGAACTAAAAGATTGATATGTTTTCCGTCCGTGGTAATTTTTTTTTTAAATCGGAGGTTATGCATTTTCTACATCCAACTTGAAAGATACCCACGTCGTCGACTTGATATCTAATTGTTCTGCTTAACTATGCACTAGATAAATTGAAAACTTATGCAAATGATGTTTTTAAAATAAAACACTTCGTAATTGAGAAGACAATTGCAATTTTGTTTCTTTCTAATAATTTTTTAAAATTTTGTCACTATAGTAAACATTACAGTAAGCATTTATCGCCTTCTCTAACAAAGAGCTTCGATTCTTTTGTTCTATTTCAATCGGGTTTCCGACTGCACAAGGGTTCACAATCCTTAAGCCTGGATCAAGATAGAACCCGCGTAAGAGCGTAAAAAAAATCTTATCGAGTATAAAATTATCTAATATAATCAATTAAATGACAAATATCGGGAAAATAAAACTACATGTCTGTAAACAAAATGGTCCAACTTTATGATCAGTATCCGAGAAAAAAACAAGGCTTAAACATGTTAAAAGGCTTAAAGTTAACAGATTTTGTTAGATAATGAAACTGAATTTTGGGATCGTGAAAGATTCGGGTTCCCCATTTTGATGATCGCGAAAGATCTGTTGTCACTTATTTGTTATTGCAAATTAGGTTACATGTTGCTTAACCTGACAACCATAACTGGGATCCAACAGTCAAAACGTGATTCTAGGCCTATGACTATAAAATTAATGAAAACCAGAGCACATGACACAAACTTTAATAATGATCTAGTAATTACAAGTATTAAGATTAATAAAGAAGTACAGACGATGCATAAAAATCTTTTAAAAGGATTTTTTCTACGACAGATGAAATAATGATGATATCTGCAATTTTGGCAAAAGTGATACAGACGCAAAAGAAACAAGTGTTATGCACAGTTCATCCGTTTCTTGTCACACCCACAGTAAAAACTGCATCAAAAACAAGGCTCTGGTTTTATAACTTTTGTTAAGCATTTTGAGGTTATTGGATGTGAAAATGATAGGATATTTTTGTAAAAAGTTTTAATTAGAATGTCGATTTTTATATAAGGGTTTGCATTATTCTATTTGGCCGCATTTTATTCAAAGTTATGGTTGTCTTTCTGAAATTGTTTAACATCTCCCCCCTTATTTGATTGGTATTGTGTTTACACTGTGTCATAGATCAAATTCATTTGTTCAGTGTATATTCAATTGTTTGTATTAATATGTCTTTCCATTTCAATTGATATTTTATGGTGTCTTTCTATGTTGTGATGTTACATTATTGTTTTACGTACTGAGGGTGAAAGTTGGAACATATCAAAATGTTAAAATCCGCTGCATGTGATTGCACTTGTCCAAAGTCACGAACCGATGTCCAGTGGCTGTCGTTTGCATGTTGATGTTCAAAAGTGTTTTAGTTTTCCCGTTTGAATGGTTTTACACTAGTCATTTTTGGGACCATAATAGGTTGCTGTGATTGAGCCAAAACTCCGTGTTGAAGACCGTACTGCGACCTATAATGGGTTTACTTTTACAAATTGTGATTTAAATACAGAGTTTTCTCATTGGCACTCATACCACATCTTCTTATATCTATTTGCTGAATATACTGTATACTTTTTAAAATGACTAAACCCCTTACGGGAAGGATTGTGCCTGATATTCATATGATGAAATCATAATCTTTCAATCAGTTTAATTGAAGTCTGGAGCTGACATGTCAGTTAACTGAGGGGGAGGACAGGGGGGTACCCTTCTCCCTTCTCCCATCCCTCTTCTCCTTTCTCCTACCCCCATTCTCCTTTCTCCCATTAGAATAAAACATCTCCTTTTGAGATATTTTTTCTTGAAATATTAGATCATTTTTTAAAAGGAGAGATATTTTATTTTTTCTCCTTTTTCCAACTTTTTCTCCTTTCTCCCAGCCTTCCTCTCCTTTCTCCTACCCCCTTTCTCCTTTCTCCCACCACCTTTCTCCTTTCTCCCAGCCCCTTTCTCCCTGTCTCCCTTACCCCTGTCCTCCCCCTCTTAACTGCAAGTAGTCTGTTGTGTAAATTATGTATTATTGTCATTTTGTTTATTTTCTTTTACATCTTCTAACATCAGACTAGGAGTGACTTCTCTTGAACCGAATTTTAAATGTGCGTATTGTTATGCGTTTACTTTTCTACATTGGTTAGAGGTATAGGGGGAAGGTTGAGATCTCATAAACATGTTTAACCCCGCCGCATTTTTGCGCCTGTCCCAAGTCAGGAGCCTCTGGCCTTTAGTCTTGTATTGTTTTAATTTTAGTTTCTTGTGTACAATTTGGAAATTAGTATGGCGTTCATTATCACTGATCTAGTATATATTTGTTTAGGGGCCGGCTGAGGCAACAATAACTACTCATTTAAATACATCATAAAATATTAAAATGTAAAAAAAGTGCTTGTTATCACTGAATGGTAAAGATTGTTTTAATTTATCAGTTGGTTAGTTATAGTGCTAAAACCAAGAAAATGCTTATTTGGGCCCTTTTTGGCCCCTAATCCCTAAACTGTTGGAACCAAAACTCCTAACATCAATCCCAACCTTCCTTTTGTGGTCATAAACCTTGTGTTTAAATTTCATAGATTTCTATTTACTTATACTAAAGTTATAGTGCGAAAACCAAATGTCTCCGGACGACGACGCAAACGACGACGCCAACGTGATACCAATATACGACCAACAAATTTTCAATTTTTGCGGTCGTATAAAAATTAGTCCATTTATAAGAAAATTACGAAAAAAAATTTTGTTTTTCAAAATTTACTTCTATTAAAATACTATCTTATGATCATAAACAAGTTTCTGTCCAAATCGAGGATAGTTTAAGAAAGTTTTAAAAATTTTAAAAACTTGAACCATAGAGTGAATGTAATGTTTCCTGGCAGAAAAACTAAGTCCATTTAGGCTAAGGGTCAACAAAAAAACTTTTGATTTTGGCATTTGATTGGGACTTTCCTATTTTGAATTTTCCTCGGAGTTCAGTATTTTTGTGATTTTACTTTTTGTAAGTAAAAAACGGAAAAAATGGAATTCAATTTTTACAAAATTTACTTCTGGATACTATCTTATGAACATAAACAAGCTTCTGTCCAAGTTTGGTAGAAATCAAGGTTAGTTTAAGAAAGTTAAAATTTCAAAAACTTTAACCACAGAGTGAATATTTCTGGACGCCGCCGACGGGATGTAGGATCGCTATGTCTCGCTTTTTCGACAAGGCTCGAAAAAAAATGGGAAATGCGTCCATGGGACACATATGATGCCCCTAAGCCATATCACAAGGTTATAAAGGGACATAACGGAAGAATGGAATAAAAAGCTTCGCTAACACAAAATAAATGCGGTGAAAGATCTTGATAAAGTGATTTGCTGATCGCAGCCTGGTACGACCACAGATGTCGAATCCTGAAGAGTTTGAGCCAATTTGGACACACTATTTATGCTTGATACTGTCTGAACTTGGATTGTGAACATTTATACAAGTTTCTGACACAAAATAAAAGTGGTCAAATATCTTACAAATCTTTTGAGCAATATTGTGCATTGAAGATTTTTGGTGAAACTTTAAAAAAAAAATTGAAATTTGATATTTTTTTTTTATTCAAACCCCTCCTTTAGGGTATGGAACCTTGCAGTGTAATTTAGAGAGATCATTAAAATTAAACTCAAGTTATTGTCTGGAAACTACAAAAATGCTTGTTTTTGCCCCAAATCTCTGCATGTTATGGGCAATTACCCGGAATTCAATCAAAGCACTGCCTTTGTGATATGGAACATTGTAGTAAAATGTCAGAGAGGTTCATACACTTTCACACAAGTCATTGTCTGGAAACTACAAAAATGCTTGTTTTTGGCCCTCTATTCCTACACTGTTGGCACCATAACCCCCAAAAGATATCCTAACATTCTACTTGTGGTATAATTTTTGGGCAATCGAAATACTTTAACACAAGTTGTTATCCTGAATTTGCTGAAACTAGAAAAATGCTTGTTTTGGGCCTTATTCCTAAACAGTTGGGACGATCATCCCAACCTTCCTATTGTGGTTTGGAACCTTGTAAAAAAATTAATAGAGATCCATTCACTTTATCTTTTAGTTATTGTCCAGAAACCAAATGTGTCTTCAGACGACGACACCATAGCATTATACCGACCCAAATTTTTTTTGCGGTCTTATAAAGTGACACTTCACAAATTTTGTGTTTAAGTTTCATAACATTTGGTTGAGGCAAACTCAAGTTATAGAACAGAAACGAGACATTCAAATTTTTCCATTTGTAAAGGGGCATGACTCTAGAACAGTCAAAGTGACACTGTAAACCAGGTGCTCCGCAGGGCGCAGCTTTATACGACCGCAGAGGTCAAACCCTGAACAGTTGGGGCAAGTATGGACAAAACATTCAAGCATGATACAGCTCTGAATTTGGATTGTGATCAAATTTTTGACATTACATGGTTTTTTTTTACACAAAACAAATGCCAAGATTTTACAAATCAATTAAAGATTTCTTCTTCAAACTTTTTAAATCTAAAATTAAATAGTTGACACAGCATAGGTTTCTGACACAGAATGAATGTGGTCTAATGAACTTAAAAGGTTTTTTTTTGCCTTTGAGCAAATCACTATGCTGTTGAATATTAATCCTCTCAAAAAAATGTTTGAAGAAATTTTCTTTTTATTTATGAAATCTGAAATGAGAAAAATTTAACCCCCCCCCCTTTTTTTCACATCCCCGTTTCCCTTTTTCAAAACTGATATCAATTCAAATTTCTAATGGAGTTTGCAACAATAACTACTCATTTAAATACATCATAAAATATTAAGATGTAAAAAAACTGCTTGTTATCACTGAATGGTAAAGATTATTTAAATTTATCAGTTGGTAGTAAAAAGTGTATATACATTGTATATTGTATATAACAAAGATTTAAGTTGATTCTGGACAAAGAAAGATAACTCCAATTAAAAAAAATTCTTGCTATTGCACAAATAGGATATTTCTTGCTTACTATTCTGGACAAAGAAAGATAACTCTAATTAAAAAAAAAATTGCTATTTCACAATATTGTGCAATTAGATATTTCTTGCCATTGCACAATACTGTGCAATTGAAAAGACTTGCTATTGCACAATACTTAATATAATAATTTTAGATCCTGATTTGGACCAACTTGAAAGCTGGGCCCATAATCAAAAATCTAAGTACATGTTTAGATTCAGCATATCAAAGAGGCCCAAGAATTCAATTTTTGTTAAAATCAAACTTAGTTTAATTTTGGACCCTTTGGACTTTAATGTAGAATTTGAAATTTGAAAACAGGACCAAAAATGAAGAATCTACATACACAGTTAGATTTGGCATATCAAAGAACCCCAAGGATTCAATTTTTGATGAAATCAAACAAAGTTTAATTTTGGACTCTTTGGACCTTAATGTAGACCAATTTGAAAACTGGACCAAAAAAACTTCAATAATCAAGAATCTAAGTACATTTTTAGATTCAACATATCAAAGAACCCAACCGATTCATTTTTTGTCAAAATCAAACTAAGTTTAATTTTGGACCCTTTGGACCTTAATGTAGACCAATTTGAAAACTGGACCAAAAGTTGAGAATCTACATATACAGTTAGATTCGGCATATCAAAGAACCCCAATTATTCAATTTTGATGAAATCAAACAAAGTTTAATTTTGGACCCTTTGGGCCCCTTTTTCCTAAACTGTTGGGACCAAAACTCCCAAAATCAATACCAACCTTCCTTTTATGGTCATAAGCCTTGTGTTTAAATTTCATAGATTTGTATTTACTTATACTAACATTATAGTGCGAAAACCAAGAAAAATGCTTATTTGGGTCCCTTTTTGGCCCCTAATTCCTAATCTGTTGGGTCCTAAACTCCCAAAATAAATACCAACCTTCCTTTTGTGGTCATAAACATTGTGTTTAAATTTCATAGATTTCCATTTACTTAACCTAAGGTTATTGTGCAAAAACCAAGAAAAATGCTTATTTGGGCCCTTTATTGGCCCCTTATTCCTAAACTATTGAAACCAAAACTCCCAAAATCAATCCCAATCTTTCTTTTGTGGTCATAAACCTTGTGTCAAAATTTCATAGATTTCTATTAACTTAAACTAAAGTTATGGTGCGAAAACCAAGAAAATGCTTATTTGGGCCCTTTTTGGCCCCTTATTCCTAAAATGTTGGGACCAAAACTCCCAAAATCAATACCAACCTTCCTTTTATGGTCATAAACCTTATGTTAAAATTTCATAGATTTCTATTCACTTTTACTAAAGTTAGAGTGCGAAAACTAAAAGTATTCGGACGCCGGACGACGACGACGACGACGACGACGACGACGACGACGCAGACGCCAACGTGATAGCAATATACGACGAAAATTTTTTCAAAATTTGCGGTCGTATAAAAATCAATCTTGATCTGCACTGTGTGTAAGTTTCATAATATTTGGTTGAGGCAAACTTGAGTGAGATAACAGAAACTAAAAATTTTGTAATGTTTCCATCAAAAAAGGTTCATAACTCTAAAACGGTAGTGATACTACCTTTATTCAAACTCGATCTGTGTTTTGTGGTAATAAACAGTGTACAAGTTTCAGAACATTTGGTTGAGGCAAACTTAAGTTAGAGAAAGGAAACCAATTTTAGGACATGTGCAAGTACAGACAAGGGTTTAACTTACAGACGATTCAATTGAGTGTGTAAGCAAAGGGAATATCTTTGGTCAGCTTGCTTGCTAGCTGAACGGTGAAGTCATTATTAGGTCAGAAACACTACCCTCCTTTCAAAGTAGACTACCGGTAGTCCTACATACAGATAGATTGGTTATCTGTCAGACTAGTCTACTCTTATAAAGGAGGGTAGTTTACCTAAGATAATGACTTTCTTGGTTCAGCTAGCAAGCAAGCTAACCAAAGATATTACCTTGGACTACATACTCAATGGAATCGACTGTAATGCCCCATCCACTATGGCGAGGGCATAGAAAGTCCTCTTCACAATTTGAAATCATTTTTGCATTTCTTCAGGACAGATGGGCTTAATGTAATGGTGAAGGGCACCAGATCCCCTGCAGAAAACCACAGAGTTTTGGTAGTTAAAAACTGACAAACCTAGTCCATGTAGATAGTGGAGTGTATATACTACAAGCTGGTTTCCAAATTGATTACCTGGGTTACCAGGCTGGTGATACAGTAAGTCATGTAAGTTGCAGTCTGCACCGTTAAGACACTAGTCCAATGCCAAAGACTAGTAAATATAGATCCCAACCTTCCTTTAGTGGTATTGAACCTTCTTATAAATTTCATAGAGATCCATTCACTAAACAAAAGTTATTGTCCTGAAACTACACAAATGCTTATTTGTGCCCAACTTCCTAAACCATTGGGATGACAACACCAAAAATCAATTCAAACCTGTGGTATGAAACATTGTGGTACAATTTCAGAGCAATTAAAATACTTATACTCAAGATGACATCCTGAAAGTATAAAAATGCTTGTTTATGGCCCCCAATTCCAAAACGGTTGGGACCATCACCCCCAAAATCAATCCCAGCCTTCCTTTTGTGGTATTGAACCTTCTTAATAGATTGATTCACTTAAACTAAAAGTTATTGTCCGGAAACCAAATTTTTTTTGCAGTCGTATAAAAGGTATTGGCACAGACTGAATTTTTATAAACTGAGTTTTACTGAGTGTATTGCTATGCGTTTCTTTATTCTACATTGGCTAGAGGTATAGGGCATCAGGGGGAGGGTTGAGATCTTATAAAACATGTTTAACCCTGCCACACAGTGCCTGTCCCAAGTCAGGAGCCTCTGGTCTTTGTTAGTCTTGTGTGTTTTTAATTTAAGTTCTTTTATTTGTTTCAGAGTTCAGTGTGACGTCCATTTTCATTGAACTAGTACACAATTTTATTTAGGGGCAAGCTGAGGATGACCTCCAATTGTCAGATTTTCTAGCTGCTGCAATTAAGACCCATTGGTGGCCTCGGCTGTTGTTTGCTCTTTGACATATTACGCATTTCTATTCTTAAATTTAACTAAGACCACTGCAACTTTAATGAAAAGATGATCTCTGCATTACGTTTCACCATTATAATGGACCTTGCCTTGTTTTATTTTAAAACTGTAAACATAATACTTCTTCAGTCTTGGCTTCCTCTATATATCTAATGAGAAATTTTAAGCTGATATATTATTCCTTTAAAATAAGACAGCTCAATGTGTTTTTTTTCAATTGTTTTGAGTGAACAAATAAAACAGAGTATGTAGACAAAACATTTATTCATTTATGATGTCTTAATAACCAAATCATACAGGCCATGTGTAGAACACAAAAAAAGCGTGAAAACCCGGAGTCCACGGTAGTTTTTAATAAATATTTCAAATATCATGGCTTCAACATTAATATTCCCAGTTTTTCCCAAGTTCAGTAAGAGCTATGTTCCTAAATTGAACAACTTTATACTAAATTTATTTAATCTTATAAACTGGCCCAAAATTTCATACAAAAGCAACTTTCTAAATTGTAACCTTTTCAAATAGAGACAACTCTTACAAACTTAAGAACTTGGTAAAAACTTTGGCAATTACATAAAATAGAGAAGGACTTTTGTCTAAATATGTCTCACATTTCTTAAAAAATATTTGTAGACATGCACTATTTTTCAAACCCCCTCCCTTAAAGCACAATTTTTTTTGTTTTTTTCCCCTCCCCAGCCAGAATCCCAAGTGTAGCTCATTTCAGTAAAGAATGAATAAAATTGAATTTTGACAACAGAAATGTGGACATACCTAGATTCAAGCCATAAGAGAACAAAGTCAAAGACAAAAAGGTTAAAAATTTATAGTTCCAAATACATAGATAAATATAACTGAACAAATTTGGTTCATTTTAAACAGTACAGATAATACTTGGAACAGTTAATTTTCTTTTTAATCGAAGGCTAAATAACAAAATTTAATTGAAAATGCGCCAGTCAACTAATTAAATCATCTGTATGCATCAGATAAACATAACAAAGCCCTACTCATTTAAATGAAATTAGTTATTACCATGACGACAAATTCTACACAACAGTTATCATGTGATATTAAACAAGTCAAAGGTCATCTCATTTAACCAATGGAAAATGCTCCTCTTCAACTTGTTAACCAATGCAATTGGTTGATTGTGGTATGCAACTGATTGATCGACTGGCAAGAGTATGAAGCTCTTCAGGGGTTCAAAAATAGTTTACAGTGTTTCACATTAACAAAATTTTCAACAGAACCAATTACAAATTTTAGTAAAAAATAGAGTCTTATAAACGTTCTCAAATAGTCCAAACAAGAATGGTTTTCTGTTAATTCTAAAGCACTGATTCCATTAAATATTAGATATTAATAAACATTTTTATTGTGCATAAATTTACAATGAACTTAGGTGGAAATTTTGACTGAATTTAAACCATTTGAACCCCTGTTCAAGCCATTTTTTCCCTGCTGACCTTGCAACAGCTTATAACACAAGATATTTTTGGCTTCCATTTGACTAATTATTGGGAGAATAAAGAAATTATAATATTATATAACTACAAATACATCTATAATTCTTTCTACTTGAGAATAATACAGTAATAAAAAACAGACAAAAGCACTTAAAGATTGACGAAGAAAAGAGAAACTTTGGTGCACTATGGGTAAAAATAATCTTGGAAGAAATTTGCTAAAGCACATATGTGTAAATGTTCTTTTTGTTAAAACAGATCTATCATTCTCATCACCGAGCATATTGGAGCATATTGGAGCATCTCCTATTCATATTTTTCTAATCATCAGTCTCCTCCAAGAATGCTCACAGAGCAAAGACAAAAAGAAATAATTTTTTAAATAGCACAAATAAGCTTGTTGGGGAAAAAAATCTGCATTTTGTTAAATACGAACGACTCATAACCCTGAGAACAAAAAAAATAAAATGAAGTGAAGTGGGCATATCAAGTAGAGAAATAAAAAAAAAAGGAAAAAAAAAACCAAAAACAACAAACATAGTAAAACACAGGTATATAACCTGCTGTCACCGACACAGTACAGTTAACAGTGTAAAAGTATATAACGTCAAGCTTAACATGCTTTCCTAGTTCACCAGAATATAAGAAATATATGATCACTTTTTGATTAAACTATGGTTAATTTCTTATCAGATAATACTTTTCTATCAATTCTTTACGCGATACATTAAAATGAAAACCATCTTCACTCATTCTTGCATGAACAAAATCTACGTTGCCATAGAAACAAACCTCTTGCTGTTACAAATTATCACAAAATTGAAATGGCTAAACTGACAATTTAAAGTCTTTATTTGTTTTCCAATTGAGTAGTAGAACCTAATATTAAATCCTGAACGAACCTTAAGACCAAACATTAACTAGTGAAGACTTCTATGTAGTAACTATGGCAACATGAACTTGACAAAATGATACTAAAAATAAACCAGGCAGAATTGAAGTATATGAGACTATTGGTAACAGCATTCTCTCACACACATACGATCTGAGGTCATACCAAAGTTTCTGTGTGAATGACACGTTATGATAATGATATAATCAATTGGCTTCTTGCTGATCAGCATCATCTGCATCGGCTTGTGTATCTGATGTCCAAAGCTGGAAGAACAAATAAATAAATTATAATAAATATCAACCATCATCTGTATCGGCTTGAGTATCTGATGTCCAAAGCTGGAAGAACAAATAAAATAGTTTATAATAAATATCAACCATCATCTGCATCAGCTTGTGTATCTGTTGTCCAAAGCTGGAACTTGGAAGAATAGATAAATAATTTATAATAAATATCAACCACAAGATATAAGGCAGTTCTCAAAATCTATTAATATCTGTAGTGTTCCCTGAAGAAAAACTGTTCATCCTCACTACTATTTCTATCACAAAATACCAAAATTGTTTCAGTTTTTTTTCAAATTTTGGTGGACAACAACTTTTCTAAAACTCTGATAAGACCTATTCCATTAAAATGTATGTAGGAGGGTAGGAAGGGACTTTTTAAAATATCCATACAACCATGAACCACTTTTTAGAAAATTTTACATAATAGTAAAAGCCCATTCTGAAAAAAGACCCATGTCAGACCCACATTCAGTAATTAAACTTCCCTTCTTACCCTCCCACATACATTTTAAATGGAATAGCCCTAATGCAAACCTTCCAAAAGAGAGTTTATTTTAAAAACTTTTAATATTTTGAACAGCAGCAAATATTGACATATATCCACAGAAAACTCTGTGAAACTTTTATAATACTGTTCTGGTATATACTTTTTTTATATACATAAAATGATAAGAGATGTTTGATGCAAGAGCATGTTGGACTACTAGTATAACAGTTCCTGGTTCTATCAAGAAAATTTCAGGGACTGAATTTTCGGCTCTCCCTTGATACTATTTGTGAGTATGGTCTTGAGAAACAATGATAGTCCGTCGGAAGAGGACAATAAATGACTGACCTGTGCTCAAAGTCTTTTATGATTTTAATTTTAGTTTCTTGTGTATAATTTTGAGTTTAGTATGATGTCCATTAACGCTGAACTGGTATATATATTTGTTTACGGGCCAGTTGAAGAACGCCTGCAGGTGCGGGAGTTTCTAGCTGCATTGAAAAATCTATTGATGATCTTCTGCTGTTGTTTGTTTTATGGTCGGGTTGTTGTCTCTTTGACACATTCCCTATTTCCATTCTCAATTTTAATACTATGTTTATAACCTTCCAATAATATAGTAAACAGAACTCACCGTTAAATTATCTCTCAATAATTGCATTATTAATGTACTGTCCTTATAAGAATCTTCATTTAATGTATCTAATTCTGTTATAGCTTGATCAAAAGCCTGAAAAATACAATTTTGTCAATATAAACATACAATGTGTACACATAAAAATATGTTGTAATGATGTATGAAAAAATTTGTAAGGGTTCCGCGGAACCCAGTGTCTCGCCTATTTTTGCTGTAAATCGCAGACTCAACAACAATGAGGAAAAAAATCAATAAAATATTCCTCTTGTTACTATTTTATGATTGTAAGAAAATCTAAGTCCATTTAAAAGTAAATTACAGAAAAAACGGAGTAATCTTTTTACAAACTTTACTTCTGGATACAATCTTATGATCATAAATAAGCTTCTGTCCAAGTTTGGTACAAATCCAGGATAGTTTAAGAAAGTTATTAAAATTTTAAAAACTTTAAACACAGAGTGAATGTAATGGTTCCCCGCAGAAAATCTAAGTCCATTTAAAAGTAAAATATGGAAAAAATGGATTTATTTATTTACAAAATTTACTTCTGGATACTATCTTATGATCATAAACAAGCTTCTGTCCAAGTTTGGTACAAACCCAGGAGAGTTTAAGAAAGTTATTAAAATTCTAAAAACTTTAACCACAGAGTGAATGTAATGTTTCCCCGCAGAAAAAACTAAGTCCATTTATAGTAAAATACGGAAAAAATGGAATTTTATTTTTACAAAATTTACTTCTGGATACTATCTTATGATCATAAACAAGCTTCTGTCAAAGTTTGGTAGAAATCCAGTATAGTTTAAGAAAGTTATTAAAATTTCAAAAACTTTAACCACAGAGTGAATATTTGTTGACGCCGCCGACGACGACGGAATGTAGGATCGCTTAGTCTCGCTTTTTCGACTAAAGTCGAAGGCTCGACAAAAATACACTACATGTATGTAGGATCACATGACTCTTTCATTCTTGCATAAAACCATTTCTATAAATATAAACAGGCTTTTATTTCAACTTTTATACAATAAATTACAAGTCAAAAAGCCAAACCAGCAACTATTTTAAGGTATTACCACATTTAATTTTCACTAATTTGCTATTATACATTATCCATAATCTGAAGAATACATGGTACATTTTTGTACTTACAAAATGATATGAATCTTAGACAATACTTACAGATTTAGCTAATTTACAAGCTTCTTCAGGTTTATTCATTATTTCATAATAGAATACAGAGAAGTTGAGAGCCAAGCCTAATCTTATAGGATGTGTAGGTGACAATACTTACAGATTTAGCTAATTTACAAGCTTCTTCAGGTTTATTCATTATTTCATAATAGAATACAGAGAAGTTGAGAGCCAAGCCTAATCTTATAGGATGTGTAGGTGGCATATGTTTTAAAGCTTGTTCATATGCTTCTTTATAAGCTTTGTTGGACTTTTCCATAACCTCTGAAAAGATAAAATGTTAAAATTATTATAACGATAGTCAGCATTTATATGTTCTATTAACAAGCATGATAAGTTCAATGTGTACTTTAACAAGAGTTTTTAGATTTTTACTGACTTTCATTTGAGACTTGTATCATGTGTATACTGTATTCTGCTTCAGTATAATAATAAGAATATGTGATATGATTGTCAATGAGACAACTCCCCACTTGCTACCAAAAGACATTAAAAAAACAAACAACTTCCCTGTACAGCCTTCAACAATGAGTAAAATTAACAAAAACACTACTATTAAATTGAACTGCTCTACCTAAAAACATTTCATTTCAATTCAAACCTGGTACAAACAGACACGGACAGATGAGGCCCTCATTTGCAAATAAGATAAAGCTAAAAAGGGACATAACTTGTAACTGAAGAACAGTATAAGTGATGCTTCCTAAATTTGTACTTGAATCTTGATCTGAAGTGTATGGTAATAAGTATTGTGTATAAGTTTCATAACACTTAATTTTGGTTGAGGCAAACTAAAGTTAGAGAATGGGTACAATAAATTGTAAAGGGACATAACTCTAGTATGGTTAAAGTTCAAAAATTTAAATTTGATGTGTTTTTTTGGTAATAAGCATTTTGTATAAATTTCAGTAAAATATGCAACTTTATTTCAGTTTGACCAAGTTTTCAACAAACCAAAGCGCCATGTTTGGCCAAATGAAATTGAATGTGTGGTTCCAGTTACATCTAAAAATAAATGGGGAATGCGTCCATGGGACACAGATGATGCCCCCTCTTGCATATCATATAAATTTATAGAGGGACATAACTGAAGAAAGGTAAAAGTGTTGCTTCCCAAATTTGTACTTGATCTGAGTTTTGTTGATATAAGTATTATGCACAAGTTTCATAACCTTTGGTTGAGGCAAACTGAAGTTTAGAGAATTCGAACAGAAACCAACTTTGGAACTTACAGATGGACAAGGTTCAAACTAAATAGCCCCTCCTCTACAGTGTGGAAATAAATAATTGAAACAATTAAGCCTATTTCAAGAGGTGTTCTCTTATTTTTAGGTTCAACATGCATCCTTTTAAGATTAGCTAGGTAAACACATTCTAAAGCATGTCAAGAAGATGGTGACCTGAAGACATGGTTTTGTTTAATATAGCATTAGAGAGTGTTTGTTTTTTTTATCTTTTGATCAAACAAAGGATTAGATCTAAATGTAATATTGGTCATGTTATTGTTAACTATTTTTTATTTTATAGATGAAGAGAAAAGCTTTCCAGTACTGACAAGTAAAGATTGCTATCAAATGCATTGTACATGTACAATGTATTAAGAAATGGAACAAATTTAGGCAATGATGCCTTTAAAGAAGGGGTCGAGGAGATGATGAGACTGACTGGTTTATTGGTGTTTTAGGGAGACTGACTGGTTTATTAGGGCCACTTTTCATTGGAGAAAGCCGGAGTGCCCAGAGAAAACAATGACCTTCAATAGGAAAACTCACAAATCTAGTCAATGAAGATTGGAGTTGAGTGCACCCATACGAGTGGGCTAGAACTCACAAACCTCAGTGTTGACTGGCTTTAATTTCAGTTTAAGAACTGCTTAGACCACTTGGCCTCCAATGATGAGAATGTGTAGATTTCAACATCATTATTTACCTTGTTTACCCTCAGCCCCATCCTCATCTGTAACCTCTGTCAGATATCAGTAGTAATCTCCCTTTACGAGGAGATCAATAGATCATTTGAGTACAATGTATTTACCTTGTTTACCCTCAGCCCCATCCTCGTCTGTAACCTGTGCCAGATATCGGTAGTAATCTCCCTTTACGAGGAGATCAATAGATCATTTGAGTACAATGTATTTACCTTGTTTACCCTCAGCCCCATCCTCATCTGTAACCTCTGCCAGATATCGGTAGTAATCTCCCTTCATTTTTAAATAGAACACTTTGCTTTCATTTCCACTATCTGTATCTTCAGTAGCTTCTTTTAATAAATGTTCATCAAGCAGATGCTGTAAAAAATGAAGAATTAAAAGTGAATATTTACTTACATGTTGACAACAGTGTGTTGTAAAAGTAGAAAATTTCCCAAAGTAGGATGTCGTTCGGAGGACAAGCCTGCAGGTGTTAACAATTGTTCATGTATACTATAAGTTAGAGTACATTTAACAATAATGAAATTGTACATGGGCATAACTCTACATGTTCTACAGTGTTCCAGCTAGGCCGTTTTCAGAGGGTACGGCGCCCGCCCTTTTCCGAGTGGCGCCCTGTGCCCTTTTTACAGTTTCCAGGGCGCCCTGTGCCCTTTTTACAGTTTCCAGGGCGCCCTGCCTTTTTTGAAGATCGATTGCATATTACTTTGCGTATTGATATGATACGCTAATTACTAAATTTTACCAGGGGAAAAGATTATGACTTTGTTTACCACCCCAAGCTAATCAATGGTTACAACTGGTGTCATAATCTGTTGTTATAGGTAATCCGTTTATCGGATGGGTCATTAATGATCATCAACATTAATTCGTTCAAATAGAATCGGTCAGTCGGCAATTATCTTTGAAGAAATGTGCATACAACAACTTGGGCACAATTTGCGATGTTTACCGTAGTTTCATGGAAGAAACGTAATGACAGAAAGTTGGAAAACCATTATAAACTCGTTGAAGACATTGTTTTACTTGTTTTCTGTAAAATAAACAGAAAATTCAGACGTATTTGTCATTGACTGCCTTCAATTTTGATACGAAAATAATAAAATCGGCCGCCATATTGTGATATATTTACATCATATTTACGTACTGTTTATAATCCTCCAAAGAAGGAGCACACCCGAATAAAGAAAGATAACTCAATCTGATTTTTTTCCTAGCATTGATTAACCCATTTACATATTCTAAAATGTGTCTCCATACTTCTTGCTTAAGAATATATATGTTTAGGTATTTATTTTGAGTTATGGGAAAAGTTAAAGAGGGTCTTAGTAGCAGTGTTGGTAGGGTGCCTTAGTCATCTTTTTCTGTATTCTTTATTTTTGATACTATTTTTCACTGTTGCTTTATATCCTAAAATTGTGAATTTACTGAGCACAGCTGTTTTGTGCTGTATTGCCATCAAGCACAGCAGGGGTAGAAAGGTGAAACTGGTAAAATGTGGTAGACCATAGAAACAGTATGAAACAGATCTCCTTTCAAAACATACTGCATATAAAGTTCAACTGTGCCAAGCAATGATAAAAAAACTTGTGTGACAAGCTGCTTGACAAGTTTTTCAGCCTTAAAAGTAGAAAGATAGAGTTCTATATGGGCTAAAGATGTTGTTCTTGTATAACCTGTGATTCAACGAATAAACACAAATGTTTGATTAACATCTTTTATTAAAATATGCCCTTTTCATATTATCATATCACGCGTTAAATGCCCTTTTTCAGGATTGGCACCCTGCCCTTTTGAAAACCTAGCTGGAACACTGTTCTAGAACAGTAAATGTGATGCCACCCTGATTCACACTTGAACTGTGTTTTGTTGAAACAAGTGTTGTTTATAAGTGACATAATATTTGGTTGGGTTAGGCTAAATAAAAATATAAATGTGGTTCCAGGTACCCGAACAACCCTAGTTGAAACCCCCCGACCCTAGAACTTTTTTTTCATTTCTAAAAATAATTTTTCAAATGATCGAATTTTGAAGATTGCGAATTTGATTAATTAAATTCATAGATTTCAATCAACTGAATTTCCATCAATAGTATCTGTTATCAGGCTAACATGCAACAATTCATATCAGAAGGCATTCAAATGAACTACAATCATGTAACAGACTGTTTATTTTCCAAACAAACATGTAAAATAGTGAACTTCTGGTTTGGGCTTGTATAATACCAGAATCAAATCAGGGGAACACCAGATTTTTTTCCAGATTTTGACAATCCAAAAAG
Source organism: Mytilus galloprovincialis (assembly GCA_037788925.1). Classification (NCBI taxonomy): domain Eukaryota; kingdom Metazoa; phylum Mollusca; class Bivalvia; order Mytilida; family Mytilidae; genus Mytilus; species Mytilus galloprovincialis. The sequence goes on along the minus strand of CM075339.1, from coordinate 75,868,990 downwards.
AAATATTACATAAGAAATTTTAAAAACAAGAATGTGTCCAAAGTACACGGATGCCCCACTCGCACTATCATTTTCCATGTTCAATGGACCGCGAAATTGGATAAAAAATATAATTAGGCATTAAAATTAGAAAGATAATATCATAGGGAACATGTGTACTAAGTTTCAAGTTGATTGGACTTCAACTTCATCAAAAACTACCTTGACCAAAAACTTTAACCTGAAACATGCACTTTCATTTTCTATGTTCAGTGGACCGTGAAATTGGGGTCAAAAGTTTAATTTGGCTTTAAAATTAGAAAGATCATATCATACGGAACATGTGTACTAAGTTTCAAGTTGATTGGAATTCAACTTCATCAAAAACTACCTTGACCAAAAACTTTAACCTGAAACATGCACTTTCATTTTCTATGTTCAGTGGACTGTTAAATTGGGGTCAAAAATTTAATTTGGCTTTAAAATTAGAAAGATCATATCGTAAGGAACATGTGTACTAAGTTTCAAGTTGATTGGACTTCAACTTCATCAAAAACTACCTTGACCAAAAACTTTAACCTGAAACTCCCACTTTCATTTTCTATGTTCAGTGGACCGTGAAATTGGGGTCAAAAGTTTAATTTGGCTTTAAAATTAGAAAGATCATATCATAAGGAACATGTGTACTAAGTTTCAAGTTGATTGGACTTCAACTTCATCAAAAACTACCTTGACCAAAAACTTTAACCTGAAGCGGGACAGACGGACGAACGAACGAACGGACGCACAGACCAGAAAACATAATGCCCCTCTACTATCGTAGGTGGGGCATAAAAATGAAAATCACTCTCCCTTTTAGGCATAAGTTTTACTTATAAAGAAATTTCCATTTTCCTGGCAAGGCAAGTGCTCAAATGCCTTCTACCATAAGTTACATGTAACCAGTAGTCTGATGCCCAGACTAGTAAAATTTTATTGAGACCAGTACATGTAAGTACAAATAAAATGTGTTTGCAAAAACTGATTAAGTCTTTAAAGGAAAATGTATTTTATTAAGTCTTTAAAGGAAAATGTTGGAATTTTGGTATTCAGTTTGGTAGTGGGAACTGGAAAAAGATTTTGATGCAAACTGCTGCAGCAGCAAATCCCCCAACCAGATGTGAAAAGTGCATACTCTACTTAACAAAGCTGCTTACCAAATTTAAAATCATTATACAGTCCTTTTTAGAAGCCAAAAAGAATTTGAAAAAAAAATATACACTTGTAAGGTTTAAGGTTAATTTTAAGTGCAGTTGAATGGTCTTTCTTTTAAAATTTGTAACAAGTTGTTGGCTTTGATTAGGCAATGTAGGTAAATAATATACCAAACAGCGGTCTGCACGGTTAGCCACTAGTCCGATGGCTAAGACAAGTAAAATTTCATTTGGACTGTTTGGCTCTATAATAAAAATGTTCAGGATATTGGTCTTGGACTAGTGGTTGAAAAAAGTTTTTGGTGTAGCCTGAAACAGTTGCGAGAGCGAATGTCTATTAACTTGCATTCCATACCATATGCATTTGTACAAGATAAGTCAAGACCTGACAATATAAAGTCCATAGATCATGACCAGAGATGAGAAAGTCAGGAAATTTTTGTTCTGTTACTGATACATGTAGTAATGCAACCTTATAGAAAATATCTACTTTTGATCTAGTTCCTACGAAATTGACTCAAACAGAAAAGTTAACATAAAAAAATTGCTTATTATTTCAAACTCATGATCAGTAGACCATGATCTTAGGGGAAGTAAGTTTTATTATAATCAAGTTATAAATTAAAAAACACCCCTTGTCTCTGCTTCCTTATTCTTTCTATTCAGATCCTTTTTACAATGTACATATATGGCAATATGCTGTCTAAAATTAAATGAACAATAGGAATAAACACAACCTTTTTATCTTCTATACAAATACAATTGAGAATGGAAACAAGGAATGTGTCACAGAGACAACATCCATCATCAAAGAGCAGAACATTTATAACTGTCTTGTTACTGTTATCGACTATTGATTGTTGTATTTAAATAATAGACCTGGTTAGATATTGTTTTTTCTCTTGTACTTTCAGTTTGTATACATAGGGAAAACATTAATACTAGAAAAAATGAGACCCATCTCAAATTTGAAAGATTCAAGCTATTATCTCATGTATTTGTACAAAGTGCACACTCAGAAATATATATATAGTGCATTAAGCCTTTTTTTAAATCCTTTGGTACAAGAACCTTCTATTATTTTTTAAGCATTTAACTACATGTATAACGTCTCAAGTTGCATACACCTACAGACTTCATATAAATGCAAGCCAAGAATAATGCATTTAAAAACTGCTGGCAATTTTAATATGGATACTAGTACTTCATAGTGGAAAATCACACAGGTTTGGGTTACACTAATGACTGGACCGAATGACAGGACCGAATGACAGGACCAAATGAAAAATGCTAATAACTTTTTCGTTTCTCAAAGGATTGATCTCAAATTTGAAATATAATAAGATTTCATCATTTGATAAATAGATTTAAGAAAAAAAATAAAAAAGTTTTGTAAGAAACTTTAGAAAACGTGACATGACCAACTCTGATAATGACAGGACCAACATCGAGAATGACAGGACCAAATAAAAATGCTAATAACTTTTTTTATTTTTCAAAGGAATCATTTCAGATTTGAAATATAAAATGGTATGTCATATTTTGAAACCAAAATGTTATAAAAAATTTAGATTTATTTTCGAAAACTTTCGAAAACGTGACATGACCATCGCTGACTGACAGGACCAACAACGACAATGACCGGACCAGATGAAATTGCTAATTTCTCTTTTATTTCTCAAAATATTTTTCTGAAATTTGAAATATAATAAGATTTCATCATTTGATAAATAGATTTAAGAAAAAAATAATAAAAAATTTGTAAGAAACTTTAGAAAACGTGACATGACCAACTCTGATAATGACATGACCAACATCGACAATGACAGGACCAAATAAAAATGCTAATAACTTTTTTAATTTTTCAAAGGAATCATTTCAGATTTGAAATATAAAATGGTATGTCATATTTTGAAACCAAAATGTTATAAAAAATTTAGATTTATTTTCGAAAACTTTCGAAAACGTGACATGACCATCGCTGACTGACAGGACCAACAACGACAATGACCGGACCAGATGAAATTGCTAATTTCTCTTTTATTTCTCAAAATATTTTTCTGAAATTTGAAATATAATAAGATTTCATCATTTGATAAATAGATTTAAGAAAAAAATAATAAAAAATTTGTAAGAAACTTTAGAAAACGTGACATGACCAACTCTGATAATGACATGACCAACATCGACAATGACAGGACCAAATAAAAATGCTAATAACTTTTTTTATTTTTCAAAGGAATCATTTCAGATTTGAAATATAAAATGGTATGTCATATTTTGAAACCAAAATGTTATAAAAAATTTAGATTTATTTTCGAAAACTTTCGAAAACGTGACATGACCATCGCTGACTGACAGGACCAACAACGACAATGACCGGACCAGATGAAATTGCTAATTTCTCTTTTATTTCTCAAAATATTTTTCTGAAATTTGAAATATAATAAGATTTCATCATTTGATAAATAGATTTAAGAAAAAAATAATAAAAAATTTGTAAGAAACTTTAGAAAACGTGACATGACCAACTCTGATAATGACATGACCAACATCGACAATGACAGGACCAAATAAAAATGCTAATAACTTTTTTAATTTTTCAAAGGAATTCTCTCAGATTTGAAATATAAAATAATATGTCATATTTTGAAAAATAAATGTTATAAAAAATATAGAAAGTTTAAACGTGACATGACCATCGCTGACTGACAGGACCAACCTCGATAATGACAGGACCAGATGAAATTGCTAATTACTTTTTATTTCTAAAAAATATTTTTCTGAAATTTGAGATATAATCAGATTTTATACATAAAGATAGGAATAATATAGAAAAAGCATATTAAAAGCTTGCTGTAATGTGACCTGACCAACACTGACAATGACAGGACAAACCTCGACAAGGACAGGACCAAATAAAAATGCTATTCACTTTTTAATTTTGAAAAGGAATTATGTCAGATTTAAAATATAATAAGATATCATCTTTTAATACATCAATTGCGAAAACGTGAAATGACCATAGTTCCTACTATAGAAATCCTGGTTGAAATTAATAATAATAATTAAAAAAACACATTAAGATTGAAAGATCTAAAAGTTTTTAGAAAATAAGGGAAAAAAGCTAACTTGGGGAAAACGTTAGGTCTGCGAACGCCAATCGCGTTATTTGAACTTTTTATTGGTATATTGTATTAAACCGAGTTGTAGAAATATTGCTGTTGAGCCTGAGAAACTTTGTAGATTTATTAAATCTATTGTTGTGAAAGTCTATCCTCCTGGTTAGTACAACTATATGTTTATTTATCTTTGGTGTAAATATTTATCATATCAGAGACATATAATACATATATGTCTCTGGTAATATATATCATGGTAATATCTTCTCTGTAACATGTATTTGGTTTGATGAGAATAAAGATCATTCATTCATTCATTCAGAATATTTTGTATATTAATTACCGGTCATAATCTGACACGTCTGAAAACAATCATAAGGTAACAAACAAAAGGTGTGACATAAGCCATAAATAAGTTGATAAATCCAATAAAGATTGTGATGACAGTAATTAAAATCACATAATAGTTCATGTCGTTGTTTTAGTAATATTTTCAGAACAGTAAAAAATTATTTCCATGTATGCTTGAGTATATGCAGGGTATATCTTGATAGTTTTCCCCCCTCATAATAAATAAACAAATAAACATTTCTTGGAAGTATGCCCGACCCTTGTATGCATGATTTCTTGGTAGTTTTAAATATTTTCATAAAATATAATGAATCAAACATTTTCACGGACTACTTTAAAAGGTTTGATATCTTTCCATAGTGGCTTAAATTGGGCCTCATGATGTCAAGAAATATTATGATGATAATTCAATAATTCTGAATTTATCTATAGTTTAATGAACTATCTCTTAAACTATAAAATGATTATATACAATAACATAATATTTCAAGATCTCTTTCTTAAATATAGTGATCATTGGTGTCTTTTTGTCTTGTGACTCTGCATGTCCTGTGACCAGGTGACTCTCCGCCAACATACGTTTAGTAGCTAGGTCAAGATTTTTAACCACCATAGAATATATTTTCCTGAATTTATAAGATATATCTTACTAATTATGGATCAGAATTGAACAATTTCAGTAAAATAAGAAAGAAATTATGATTTTTTCATCGGCCAGATCATAGCCGATGTTGGTCAGGTCACACAACCGCAAGCTTTCAATACGTTTTTTTCTATATTTTTCTTATATGATGTGCAAATCGTCTAAATTGTCATTATTTCAAATTTGAGAGGAAACTTCTGACAAATGTTATGCATAATTAGCATTTTTATTTGGTCCTGTCATTAATTGTCGAGGATTGTCCTGTCATTGACAACGTTAACCAGGTCACATTTCAGCAAGCTTTTTATACCTTTTTCATATATTTATGTATAAAATGGTATAATCTTCACATATTTTAAATTTCAGAGAAATATTCTGCGAAATAAAAGAAGAATTAGCAATTTCATTTGTTCCGGTCATTGTCGAGGTTGGTCATGTCAGTCAGCGATGGTCATGTCACGTTTTTGAAAGTTTTTGAAAATAAATCTATATTTTTTATAACATAAATGTTTCAAAATATGACATATCATATTATGTTTCCAATCTGAGAAAATTCTTTTGAAAAATAAAAAAGTTATTAGCATTTTTATTTGGTCCTGTTATTGTCGAAGTTGGTCCTGTCATTATCAAAGTTGGTCATGTCACGTTTTCTAAAGTTTCTTACATATTTTTTTTTATTTTTTTCTTAAATCTATTTATCAAATGATGAAATCTTATTACATTTCAAATTTCAGAAAAATATTTTGAGAAATAAAAGAGAAATTAGCAATTTCATCTGGTCCGGTCATTGTCGTTGTTGGTCCTGTCAGTCAGCGATGGTCATGTCACGTTTTCGAAAGTTTTCGAAAATAAATCTATATTTTTTATAACATTTTGGTTTCAAAATATGACATACCATTTTATATTTCAAATCTGAGATAATTCTTTTGAAAAATAAAAAAGTTATTAGCATTTTTATTTGGTCCTGTCATTCTCGATGTTGGTCCTGTCATTATCAGAGTTGGTCATGTCACGTTTTCTAAAGTTTCTTACAAAACTTTTTTATTTTTTTTCTTAAATCTATTTATCAAATGATGAAATCTTATTATATTTCAAATTTGAGATCAATCCTTTGAGAAACGAAAAAGTTATTAGCATTTTTCATTTGGTCCTGTCATTCGGTCCTGTCATTCGGTCCAGTCATTAGTGTAACCCCACAGGTTTGTCATTTTTGCATAATTTATGCAGAGTGCTCCATTATATAATCAGTGCTGCCAAGCTGTTGATTCTGTGAACAATAAGATAAATCATTGCATACTGCATTCAAGATGTCCACGGAGTGTCTAGATCTGCAATAATACTGCAGAGGAGATGATGAGCTCATGACTCATGCAAAATTTTTACATTTTTATCAATGACGCGGATGAATATACAAACACATGCCAATTTTATGATGATCCAAATTCTCGTCTTCCTGCACATGCAAAAACGATGCTATCTGAATCTGTGTATCGCGATCGGGTGTAGAATATATTTTCTTTGATATATAAACATCTATAACTTAAAGAAAACACAATAAAAATAAACATGCAATGAAAACTGCACGCAAAACGACACAACAAGAAACATCCGTCAACTTTCACTCACCAGAACGTCTTTGCAAATTTCTTGGAGTTCGGTTGTTACTTTGTTTTTGTAATCTTTAGCCAATTGCTGTTTCTTTTCTGTGCCATCAGTCTTAGATTCTATACTTGAAATTACTCTCCATGATGACCGCCGGGCACCAACAACATTTTTGTAGGCAACGGAAAGTAGATTCCTCTCCTCGTTGTTCAACTTCCTAAACTTTTCGACCACTTTTTTCATGGCCTCGGCCATATCATCATACCTTTCAGCTTGTTCAGCTAACTTAGCTTTTTGAACTAGTGTCTCGCGTTCCTTTTTATCTTCGACTTCCGACATGGTTAAAATATTTGTAAATAATCGAAATTTGAAGTCTACTACTCTTTACTCTATCTCCACCTTCCCAATATGGCGGAATACACTAACCAATCAAAGTACAGGTGACATCACTGATTCTTCCGCTACTCCTTTATTTTCATGGACTAAAATGATAAAGTTTAATTGTTTATATTCAATAAAAATATGTCAGGAAAGAACAATTCACTAAAAAGAATAAAAATAGTTATCGTTTGAATAATCGAATATATTATGCAGTGGGACTATTTTGCATCAAAATTCCTAAAACCTGGAAGTGGGTTATCTTCTCTTGAATTCCATTTCTTTCGATAGATTTCGGGGATTACATTCTTTCGAAAAGGTAGCCCTAACGTCACTGTTGCTATGTCAACTCCTAGCCGGGTGTCGAAGGTCAACGTTGTTAATAAATAAAACTTTACCATAAATTATTTTCAATGATATTTTCGAATTGGAATTGATAAAAAGTGTAATAATTTTAATAAAAATATTTTTTTAATTCAATTCCTGAAAACATGAATATTTCCTTATTTCCGGTTGAAAAAAACACGTGTGTTTGTGTACATTTTATTATCAAGATGCCAAAGTCAAAAAGGGACAAGAAAAGTATTATTATATTGTTGTTTATTCAAATAACTGCTTATACACACTACAAAATACAAATAAATGTTACAGTCATTTTGTAAAATCCCTGAAATTTTAACAGTTTGAAAATATTTGGGATTATAATTTTATACTATATTTTTTACTGCTACTGCTACTACTAGGTACATTGTATGAGTGTTTTTATGGGGGTTACGGTACTTTCGTGACTAACAAGGGGCCTCGGGGGCCGAGTGGGATAAGAAGTCCGATTCTAGCCAGTCAACGCTGAGGTTGTGAGTTCGAACCCTGCTCTTGCTGGTGCAAAGGGTTGCGTTCAATATCGTTCAATATTGTAGGGGCTATGTAGTGCTACGTAGATTTATGACTATTGAACTAGTAGCTAGCCTATTACTATGTAGCAGCTATACTAACTACTTGTTCAATAGTCATCAATTTACGTAGCCCCTACGATATTGAACGTGACCCTGAACTCCAATCTTCATTGATGTTTGTCAGTTTTCTTATTGAAGTAGTTACATTGTGTAACTAAATTGTTCAACCTTGTTTCACTTTCAATTTTGATATTTTTTTCATTAATCAGGTCAAGAATAACCACCAATTGGTGGATTATACCTCAATTGATGTATAATCCACCAATTGATGTATAATCCACCAATTGACATATAATGGTATAGACCAATTGGTGTATAATTCTTTGTTTTTCAAAGCAAATTATTCCACCAAAATGGAGCATTGTCTTCTTAAAAACATACAGTGAAACCTGTCCAAACCGAACACCCACGGGACTTTGCGTTTTGTTCGGTTTTCACAGGTGTTCGGATTGTAGAGGTAAACGGAAGTCGACACCAAAATAATTTTAGCACTTACTGACAAGGGATAATAGGTGACACAACAGACGACTATTTATTTTCGTGATGATATAGATGTAAGCGTAAAAATATAAGTAGATAAAGATAGACCTATTGGTACATTTTTGTTTATAAATCAAACGCCACTCCGTCAATCACGCTCGTCGTTGTGAAACTACAATGTATAAATCGTTCAATGATGTCCGACGTGGAGCAATTTTGCTTTTTACAATTATTTTCTAATCCATTAATTCACTGACCACTTCATATTCCAAGTCACTGTCAAATGACGATTCCGTAGTTGAGTCGAGATCGTCATTGTACACACGAGTTCTAGGACTAAACTTGCCCCCGCTGACTGAAACTTCGCAACACGATAAGAGTGAAACAACAGCAGGGGTCCAGTTGTGTCCAGTTTATTCTCGGACTTTATCGTTGTTAAATAGCTTACGGAAGTCTTCAGGAGCATCCGAATCAAATATATAGGGCCTCTAAAGGGAATCCGGCAATCGAAAGCCATTGACCTCGTCGTGTTGCATGACTTCCTAATCCAGTGAAAGGCTTTAAAACTTTAAAACTATTACTTAATTAAACAGTTTAGCTACAGAATGGCAGTCACGATAATTTTTTGAGTAACGTGCATTTAATTGATCTAAGGGAAAGTTCCTTTCTTGTCATTTTCGGCGATGGGGGCAGCTGACCAGTTTAACGTTTTTTTACAACATAAATCATTTGATCACTGAATACATGGACACAAACATGCTAATTAGTTTGTCATAACAACTCACCAGTTAATTTAACCCCAAATACCCTCGGGGATACTCTGTCATCCTGTGTTTGTTTAATGAAATCATGAAAATAATTAATAATAATTTTTTGTTTTGATTGCTATCGATCGATTTTGACAGGTAATTTTTAGATACATATTTACTATCGAGCCTTCAAAAATCGTTCGGAATTCGGTGTTGACAGGGTTCGGTTTTTTCAGGTTAGATTAACGTTAATTGATAGGGAAATTTTGTGGAACTTTGAAAATTGTTCGGTTTAAACTGAAATTCGGTTTTATCAGGGTTCGGTTTACCCAGGTTTCACTGTATTATGGTATGAAAACTTGTAAAACATTCCTAGTTTAGTATAGTGACATTACATATTGCATTTCAGTGGCGGATCCAGAACTTTTCCTAAGAGGTGGCCCGCTCCAGTCATGCTTCAATGATTCCCTATATAATCAACCAAATTTTTCCCACGAAAGGGGGGTCCTGGGCCCCCCAGGGCCCCCCCTGGATCTGCCTATGAATTTAATCAATAATTGTATTTGCAGTTTCTTATATTGTTATATATCTTGTCAATTCTTGATTGGCAAATTTACCACTAATCACCTGTCAATGGACATCAATACTGTCTGCAGTCATGTGATCATGAGTACAACTCCACAGGTGAATGGAACTCTTTGTTTTAAATACTTCACTTTCATTATCAAAAGTCAATCATGGTCAATAGTACAAATGTTTCAACATAAGAACTGTTGTACACATGCATTCTCAAGAGATGCAGCAGGCTTTGGCAAAACTGAAACTTTCAGAGGACTCAATAAAGGTCATAAAATAGGTTGCAAGTTGCAAAATCATGCTCCTATCTCACACTAGCATTTTCTTACAAAAAACTCCCATTATACATCAATTGGTCCATACCCATATATGTCAATTGGTGGATTACACGTCAATTGAGGTATAATCCACTAATTGGTGGTTATTCTTGACCTGTTAATATCTGAATAACTCAGTCATATTAGTATATGCCTTACCCAACTCAGCAGGGATAGAATTTAGTTTAAAATGTTGTTAAGACCACAGGTCTAGAGTAAATTTGTTCAGCGTAGTCCTGATAAAAACAGCCTAGCCCTAAGTCACCGATGAGGGTCGCGTCAGCGACCTGAACCTTCTAGCAGGGTTTGGGGGCATGCCCCCCCCCCCCAAGAAAACTTTTCAGAACTACATTCTATTTCCTGCTATCTGAGACAATTCTGAATGTAAAAATGAGGTCTCATAATAGCCAATTTATGGAGTCTCAAAAAAGAAAGAAATGGAAAATAATTAAGATAACTATATTTAGTTGATTTTTTTAAAGGCAGTGCTTTAAGGCATAAAACTTTGAGTTTTTGTGTCTTTCAAAGCACGAACAATATACAAAATTAGTTGCAGGGTAAAGACACTAAACTCATAAGTAGAAAAAAACAATACTTGCAATATGGTGACCTATAGTTGTTAATTTCTGTGTCATTTGGTCTCTTGAAGAGAGTTCTCTTATTGGCAATCAGACCTTATAATGGCTTATCTTCTTCTTTTTATTGATTGCATTTAAAAAAACTTTTTTCAACTTAAAAAAAAATACAAAATACAAATCCAATGAGAATACAGGCCTATCAGATGGTACTCATGTGCAGAGTGTGATGAGACTAGCATTGATGAGAACTAGAACCTAAGTCCTGTGACATGACTAGATTCAGTTGTACTTGACTCATATTTTAAGTATTTTAAAAAAAAAACCGTCAAATTCTGTTATATTGTTTAAATTCGTTTTGCTCCTTTAATAAACTAAAAATGAAAAAAGGTTATTTTAAATAGAAAATTTTTGGACAAGTAACAATTTCATTTGGACAAGTAAATTTTGGTATGTACTTGTCATGACAAGTTGAAAAAAAAGTTATTGGTGGTGTTGGTTTTCTTTCCTCCATTTGAAATCTAACCATAATTAAAGTAGTCCAAAAATAAACTTCTATGCATATTTGGCTTACACAAATTTAGTTTTGAGCCTGTTGATAACCAAATTTATAATTAAATGTTATTTTTTTATTTTACATATAAATGATGCTTCAAATGTTTTATGACTAACAAAATGTATATGTATCTTTTTAGTTTCATTAACACAGACAAAGAGGAAAGGTTTAGAACTGAAACAGAGGCTGATAGATGATGTAAGTACTAAAAACCAACAATATTATATAATATAAAGATAAGACAAAGAGGAAAGGTTTAGAACTGAAACAGAGGCTGATAGATGATGTAAGTACTAAAAACCAACAATATTATATAATATAAAGATAAGACAAAGAGGAAAGGTTTAGAACTGAAACAGAGGCTGATAGATGATGTAAGTACTAAAAACCAACAATATTATATAATATAAAGATAAGACGAAGAGGAAAGGTTTAGAACTGAAACAGAGGCTGATAGATGATGTAAGTACTAAAAACCAACAATATACTGTAAATTCAGAAATTAATGCGAGGATTTTATTATTGCGAAAAATGTGACAGAGTTGTAAACGCAATAATTTAAACTCGCATAAAACAGGATTTTTCTCAAAATCATAAAAATTAAAATCGCATATAAGTTTTAAATTACAAAATCGTAATAATAAATGCATGCTATAATTTCTGAATTTACAGTAATATAATAAGAAGATAAGACAAAGAAGAAAGGTTTAGAACTGAAACAGAGGCGGATAGATGATGTATTTGCTAAAACCAACAACATAACATAAAAGTAAGGAGATGAGGTATGATTGACAATGAGACAACTATCAACCAATTTTGATCACATGGTATGGGTTTTTCTCTTTGTTGAAGACCATGCATACAGTTGCCTATAATTGCGTTCATCCACTTTATTTGAACTTTGGTAGATAGTTGTCTCATTGTCAATCATATCACATCTCCTTATTTTTATACTTTTTTCTACTAGTGTGATAAAGCTGTGTTTCTAAATTTAAATAAAAAGTAAAAACACAAAAACACTGAACTCCAAGGAAAATTCAAAAAGGGAAGTCCAAAATCAAAAGGCAAAATCAAAAGTCCAAACACATCAAACGAATGGATAACAACTGTCATATTTCTGAATTGGTACAGGCATTTTTTAATGTAGAAAATGGTGGATTGAACCTGGTTTTATAGCTAGCTAAACCTCTCACTTATATGACAGTCAAATCCAATTCCATTACATTGTCAACGATGTGTGAACAAAACAAACATACTCAAAGAGTAAAAATGTCAAAAATAGGGGTACAGCAGTCAACATTATGTTATCATCTTAATCACTATAAAAACAACAAATGTAACGAAGAAGCACAAAAAGGCATACATCATGTTTCAATAAAATGAAAATTGATGAAAACTGTTTAAAAATTTCTTTAACCCTTTACTCCATAATGACATTTTTTGACGCCACCCCCTTTACTCCATGATGACGCCTTTTGACGCCTGTGTAGTGCCTCAGTTGAAACGTCTTACCTAGGAAAAATCTTTATCAGACCTAATAAAATTTGTATCTAATATAAAATGATATTCAAGAGAATATTTGACTGGAATTTCATTGATGAAATATTCCTTTTTGCAATGCATTGATACTTTAAACCTGATGATTATTTTTAATTGAAAAAATCCTATGCGAATCAGGTATGTTTAAAAAAAAATGTCAATGGAGGAAAGGGTTAAAGTATAATAAACTATTATTTTCAGATACGAGAATGTGCCAACAAATACAAGAGAATTTTCCTGTTTTCTGTTCACAACATGAGAAACATGCAGTTAAAAGATGTCAGACAGGAATGGAATCATAGCAGGTAAAAGTAATTGTAGTCAAATTCATAAGGTTAACATAAAATTGAGAATGGAAATCGGGAATATGTCAAAGAGAACATAAAGAAAAAAAACAGCCTAGGGCCTCCAATGGGTCCTCAATGCATTGAGAAAATGTTGCACCACAGGCGGGCCTCAGCTAGCCCCCTAAATGAAAATATATACTTTTCAGTGAAATGACATCATACAAAACTCAAAAATGTATGAGCTGCCTCTTATAGAAAATTACTTAAGAATTGAATGCTCTTTTTGTAAATTTATTGGGGTGTAAAAGTGTTGATCGAAGTACATTTTGCAGAAGCGCTTCATACTTAAAATGTGCGCACGGTCAACGCTTTTACAACCCTATAAAGTTACAAAAAAAGCATTCAATACTTATAATTACATTTTTACCTATAGGATCATGAAAACACGCCTTTTATCAAGTTTTTATTTTATTTCAGGGATGATTCCACTATATAGTTTAGGGCCGCTAAGCGGCCCTTAAATCTGCCAGCGGCCCCCAAAAAATGTTTGTGAATATAAATTCCCAATTCAGGAAAATAAAATAAAAATCGGTAATTCCGGAAAAGGTTTAGTCACCAATTACGGCAACTATATTTTTTCATAGTTTGTCGTCAAACGTAGTAAAATCCGGATAAGAATGCTGACTACAATCGCATTTTATTAACAACGATTTACGTATGTCAACGTGAGGTAAACAATTTTAGCAGCCGGATTCAATTGAATAAAATTTTATGGGAGTATTTGAATTCGCAAAAGTAGATCGCTCAGCAGGTTGATCAAAAACATGCTTTTTGTCAAAATTGGTGTCAAAGCAGACCTCGGCAAAGAACACATTAAAATTTTGATATAACATTGATGAATAAATTTTAATGGGCGCCGATCTTATAAAAGCAGATTGCCCAGCAGAGCCAGTTATGTAACTTGATTAAAACTTATTTTGTAAAAGAAATTATTTTATATTTTGCTCTATTTCCTCAAAAGACAAAAATTTTAGCGTTTTTGAAAATAATGTTGATGATGGACCATTCATGTAATGAGCACCCCCCCCCCCCCCCCCCTCCTGAAATATGATGTCATCATTATGGAACTGTTTCAAAAGATATAAAAATAATTTTAAAGTTCACTGGTAATAACTGGTGCAATTGCTTTAAATATCTTATCAATTAAGTATATAACCTTTTGTAATTGCTTTTCTGAATTCGACAATTGGCCAGTTCAATTTGAAATCCATTTGAATCAAAGTAAGTTTATAAAGATGATCTGTTGAAAAAATACCGAATGGATGAATTTTTTCAGTGGTTAATATGGCAAGCCGTTTTGTTATTTAATCTAACTTCAAGATATCTCATAAACTTTATAAGATATCTTATATAATAGTTCATTAGATATCTATAATATAGTTTGTAAGATATCTTATAAAGTTTATAAGATATCTTGCATAGTTCATGAGATCTATATGTTATAAAATTTATGAGATATCTTTTATAGTTTATAAGATATCTCATATAGTTTTCTTTATCAGATATCTTATAAACAATATGATATTATACAATTACTGTCTTTTGATGAGGTAAATATGCGGTTTTATTGACTTTTGAAAAAATTATATTCACTGAGGCCGACGGCCGAAGTGAATATCAGTTTTTCAAAAGTCAATAAAACCCCATATTTACCGAAACAAAAGACAGTAATTGTTTTATTTCATAGTCCGAGAGAAGAAAATGTATCTAATGACAAACATATACCAATTTTTTTTTCATGAAACATATTACCATAACATTGCATGTAAAAGCGCGTGACGTTTAGCGCAATGAATAACACTTTCTCAGGTGAATATGCTTTTTTATTCAAAATCCAATTCATATAGAGAAACCTACTAAAATAATACCAATATGGAATAAATCTTATAATCTTTTATATAAGCCTTGGATTTGAAATATTTTGGCCACGAGCATCACTGAAGAGACATGTATTGTCGCAATGCGCATCTGGTGCAAGAAAATTGATACCGTTAATTTTATTTTTTTATTATAAACTATAATATATAAGATATCTTATATAAAGTATATTTATAAGATATCTTATATACTATATAAGATATCTTATAATCGATATTAGATATCTTCTTTGTTATATAAGATATCTTCTTTATTATATAAGATATCTTCTTTATTATATAAGATATCTATTTATAAAAGATATCTTATAAAAAAAGATTATTTAAGATATCTTATTTCTCTCATTCTTCGTCAATTTATCCCTTTCTGCACTCATTGTATAAAAAAAAAAATTAATCAAAGTGTGATTAGTTTGATTTCAGTACTTCATTGGTTAAAATCCGATTATGATGTCGAATGTTCTTGCTTTCCTCTGAATTTCTAATTGTGACGGCATGAAAAAAGGCGACCATGCCTGATGATGTCACATAGAAAGAACACATCTTTTTGCAGATCATTCGAAAAGAAGGAATAAGTTTGCCTGCATAATGTTAGAAAATCATTAGAGAAACAGATTCCACCACCAAATCTCGTGTAATATGATATTTATCCACTCTCGACAGTTAAATTTTTTATAGTATAACTAATCGCCGTATTTTTGATATTCAAATACGGCGATTAGTTATTCTTTTTATTACATTGGCAAATGGCTTTTTTTTAATGAAATTAATGTAGAAAATGTAAGGAACTATATCATTTTCCTACGCATTGACAATTTGTTTTGATCTGACGTTATCGACGTCTTGACAACGCCTATTGTTGTATGACGTCAGAGAGTGAAATAACCACGTTTATTTCACATGTGAAATTATCGGTTTTTATCTAACTGGAAAATCAATGTAATTCATTGCAACCAATGTAATAAAAATATTTAAATGCTCGGGCATGCCTTGCATTTTAAATTTGAAAATTTAACTGTCTCGAGTGGATAAATATCGTATTACACTCGATGCAGTTGTAGAATCTATATATATCATATAAGATATATTATTAGAGACATCGTATAGAAATTATAAGATAATTCATATAATATATCTTATATAATTTTCTTAAGATGATATCCAATAAACTATTTAAGATATCTTGTATAAAAAAAAATATAAGATATTTCATATTCTGAATGAGATATTTTATAAACTTTAGAAGATATCTTAAAAAGTATATAAGATATCTTATAAGTATATAAGATATCTAAGAATAAAGTATATAAGATATCTTATAAAGTTTTTAAACTTTATAAGATATAAGATATCTCTTATAATATATATATAAGATAGCTTTAAAAAAGTAAATTATATAAGATATCTCATATATATATATATTAAATGAGATATCTTATAAAAATCTAATATGTTATATAAGATATCTTATATATTTTGAGATAATTTGAAATTCGAATAAATAGCTAAACTGCTTAAGTGCCGTTTTTACAGGTCAGGAAAATGATATTATTTCGTTTTAGATTGTATGCATAAAAAATTCCAATTGGGATGAAAATTCCCAATTTGATGTTCAAGGGACCCATTTGAAAACACCTGGAATCATCCCTGTATTTACCTGTGCACTTTATTGTGGGACCTCGTGTCATCATGAATGAGACGTTTTATTGAGTGATACAACTGCTTAAGGAATAACACATGATGTGCAGTTAGCCAATCAGAATAACGTATTGTAATGAAACATACATCTAATGTAATTATTTAAAAATGCAAAGGAATACCAATACATTTTTTTTTCTATATCCGGTTGAAAAAACCTCTGTGCATAACTTATAACTGTTTGAAAATTGAGGTGTTGTAAGAACCCAATAAAACAGACCAAAATTTAACTCTCATTTTGTATTTGAATGTTCCAAAATCAATCTATGTGTATGTCTCATACATGTGTAAGTCTCGTGCATGTGTATGTCTCCAGGGATGATTCCAGGTGTTTACAATTGGTCCCTTGAATATCAAATTAGGAATTTTTATCCCAATTGGGAATTTTTTATGCCTACATTATAAGACGAAATAATATATCATTTTCCTGTAAAAACGGAAAATGAATATTAAGTTAATTTCTTCTGTACACTGATTGGAGAAATTATTGGATTCAGACCAGGGAAGTTGTAATACATGAATATCATTGCATATGATGCACTATCATCTTAACTTTGGTAAACGAGGCCTATTACAAAAAACATATATACAACAAGCAATTGAACCAGTGAACTTTAAAATTATTTGGATCATTTTCATATCTTTTGAAACAGTTCCATAATGATGACATCGTATTTCAGGGGGGGGAGGGGGTCTCATTTCATGAATGGTCTATCATCAACATTATTTTCAAAAACGCTCAAACTTTTGCGGAAAAAAGAGCAAAATATAAACCAATTTTTTTTACAAAACAAGTTTTTTTCCATTCTCAATTTTATTTAATCAACATAACTGGCTCTGCTGGGCAATCTGCTTTTACCATTCAAATTCATTCATCAATGTAATATAAAATTTACTCTTTGCTGAGGTCTGTTTTGACACCCATATTGACAAAAAGCATATTTTTGATCAACCTGCTGAGCGATCTACTTTTACGAGACCACATACTCTCATAACATTTTAACTTAAATTGAATCCGGCCGCTAAAATTGTTTACCTCATGTTGACATAATTAAATCGTTGTTAATAAAATGCGATCATAGTCAGCATTTTTATCCGGATTTTACTATGTTTTGACGACAAACTATGAAAAATTATAGTTGCCGTATTCGGTGACGGAAACTTTTCTGGAAATACCGATTTTTGTTTTATTTTCCTGAATTGGGAATTTATATTGACAAACATTTTTTTGGGGCCGCTTGCCGATTTAAGGGCCGTGAAGCGGCCCTAAACTATATAGTGGAATCATCCCTGGTCTCATACAAGTTTAAGTCACATACATGTGTATGTCTCATCCATGTCTAAGTCTCATACATGTCTAAGTCTCATAAGTCTAAGTCTCATACATGTCTATGTCTCATTCATGTCTATGTCTCATACATGTCTAAGTCTCATACATGTCTAAGTCTCATACATGTCTAAGTCTCATACATGTCTAAGTCTCATACATGTCTAAGTCTCATACATGTCTAAGTCTCATACATGTCAAAGTCTCATACATGTCAAAGTCTCGTACATGTCTAAGTCTCAAACATGTCTAAGTCTCGTACATGTCTAAGTCTCATACATGTCTAAGTCTCATACATGTCTAAGTCTCATACATGTCTAAGTCTCGTACATATCTAAGTCTCATACATGTCCAAGTCTCATACATGTCTAAGTCTCATACATGTCTATGTCTCATACATGTAAAAGTCTCATACATGTCTATGTCTCATACATGTCTAAGTCTCATACATGTATAAGTCTCATACATGTCTATGTCTCATACATGTCTATGTCTCATACATGTCTATGTCTCATACATGTCTAAGTCTCATACATGTCTAAGTCTCATACATGTATAAGTCTCATACATGTATAAGTCTCATACATGTCTAAGTCTCATACATGTCTAAGTCTCATACATGTCTAAGTCTCGTACATGTCTAAGTCTCATACATGTCTAAGTCTCATACATGTCTATGTCTCATACATGTCAAAGTCTCATACATGTCAATGTCTCATACATGTCTAAGTCTCATACATGTATAAGTCTCGTACATGTCTAAGTCTCATACATGTCTAAGTCTCATACATGTCTAAGTCTCATACATGTCTAAGTCTCATACATGTCAAAGTCTCATACATGTCAAAGTCTCATACATGTCTAAGTCTAAGTCTCGTACATGTCTAAGTGTCTTAGATATATAAGTCTCATACATGTCTAAGTCTCGTACATGTCTAAGTCTCATACATGTCTAAGTCTCATACATGTCTAAGTCTCATACATGTCTATGTCTCATACATGTCAAAGTCTCATACATGTCTATGTCTCATACATGTCAAAGTCTCATACATGTCTATGTCTCATACATGTCTAAGTCTCATACATGTCTAAGTCTCATACATGTCAAAGTCTCATACATGTCTAAGTCTCATACATGTCTAAGTCTCATACATGTCTATGTCTCATTCATGTCTATGTCTCATACATGTCTAAGTCTCGTACATGTCTAAGTCTCAAACATGTCTAAGTCTCATACATGTCTATGTCTCATACATGTCTAAGTCTCATACATGTCTAAGTCTCACACATGTCAAAGTCTCATACATGTCTATGTCTCATAAGTCTAAGTCTCATACATGTCTATGTCTCATTCATGTCTATGTCTCATACATGTCTAAGTCTCAAACATGTATAAGTCTCGTACATGTCTAAGTCTCATACATGTCAAAGTCTCATACATGTCAAAGTCTCATACATGTCTAAGTCTCATACATGTCTAAGTCTCATACATGTCTAAGTCTCATACATGTCTAAGTCTCATACATGTCTATGTCTCATACATGTCTAAGTCTCATACATGTCAAAGTCTCATACATGTCTAAGTCTCATACATGTCAAAGTATCATACATGTCAAAGTCTCATACATGTCAAAGTCTCATACATGTCTAAGTCTCATACATGTCTAAGTCTCATACATGTCTAAGTCTCATACATGTCTAGGTCTCATACATGTCAAAGTCTCATACATGTCAAAGTCTCATACATGTCGATGTCTCATACATGTCAAAGTCTCATACATGTGTATGTCTCATACATGTGTATGTCTCATACATGTCTAGGTCTCATACATGTGTATGTCTCATACATGTCTAGGTCTCATACATGTCTAAGTCTCATACATGTCTAGGTCTCATACATGTCTAAGTCTCATACATGTCTTAGTCTCATACATGTCTAAGTCTCATACATGTCTAAGTCTCGTACATATCTAAGTCTCATACATGTCCAAGTCTCGTACATATCTAAGTCTCATACATGTCAAAGTCTCATACATGTCGATGTCTCATACATGTGTATGTCTCATACATGTCTAGGTCTCATACATGTGTATGTCTCATACATGTCTAGGTCTCATACATGTCTAAGTCTCATACATGTCTAGGTCTCATACATGTCTAAGTCTCATACATGTCTTAGTCTCATACATGTCTAAGTCTCATACATGTCTATGTCTCATACATGTGTATGTCTCATACATGTCTAAGTCTCATACATGTCTAAGTCTCATACATGTCTAAGTCTCATACATGTCTAAGTCTCGTACATGTCTAAGTCTCAAACATGTCTAAGTCTCGTACATGTCTAAGTCTCATACATGTCTAAGTCTCATACATGTCTAAGTCTCATACATGTCTAAGTCTCGTACATATCTAAGTCTCATACATGTCCAAGTCTCATACATGTCTAAGTCTCATACATGTCTATGTCTCATACATGTCAAAGTCTCATACATGTCAAAGTCTCATACATGTCTATGTCTCAAACATGTCTAAGTCTCATACATGTCTATGTCTCATACATGTCAAAGTCTCATACATGTCTATGTCTCATACATGTCTAAGTCTCATACATGTCTAAGTCTCATACATGTCAAAGTCTCATACATGTCTAAGTCTCATACATGTCTATGTCTCATACATGTCAAAGTCTCATACATGTCTGTCTCATACATGTCTAAGTCTCATACATGTCTAAGTCTCATACATGTCAAAGTCTCATACATGTCTATGTCTCATAAGTCTAAGTCTCATACATGTCTATGTCTCATTCATGTCTATGTCTCATACATGTCTAAGTCTCATACATGTATAAGTCTCGTACATGTCTAAGTCTCATACATGTCTAAGTCTCATACATGTCAAAGTCTCATACATGTCAAAGTCTCATACATGTCAAAGTCTCATACATGTCAAAGTCTCATACATGTCTAAGTCTCATACATGTCTAAGTCTCATACATGTCTAAGTCTCATACATGTCAAAGTCTCATACATGTCTAAGTCTCATACATGTCAAAGTATCATACATGTCAAGTCTCATACATGTCAAAGTCTCATACATGTCAAAGTCTCATACATGTCAAAGTCTCATACATGTCAAAGTCTCGTACATGTCTAAGTCTCATACATGTCTAAGTCACGTACATGTCTAAGTCTCATACATGTCTAAGTCTCATACATGTCTAAGTCTCATACATGTCTAAGTCTCGTACATATCTAAGTCTCATACATGTCCAAGTCTCGTACATATCTAAGTCTCATACATGTCAAAGTCTCATACATGTCGATGTCTCATACATGTGTATGTCTCATACATGTCTAGGTCTCATACATGTCTAGGTCTCATACATGTCTAGGTCTCATACATGTCTAAGTCTCATACATGTCTAGGTCTCATACATGTCTAAGTCTCATACATGTCTTAGTCTCATACATGTCTAAGTCTCATACATGTCTATGTCTCATACATGTGTATGTCTCATACATGTCTAAGTCTCATACATGTCTAAGTCTCATACATGTCTAAGTCTCGTACATGTCTAAGTCTCAAACATGTCTAAGTCTCGTACATGTCTAAGTCTCATACATGTCTAAGTCTCATACATGTCTAAGTCTCATACATGCCTAAGTCTCGTACATATCTAAGTCTCATACATGTCCAAGTCTCATACATGTCTAAGTCTCATACATGTCTATGTCTCATACATGTCAAAGTCTCATACATGTCTATGTCTCATACATGTCTAAGTCTCATACATGTATAAGTCTCATACATGTCAAAGTCTCATACATGTCTATGTCTCATACATGTCTATGTCTCATACATGTCTAAGTCTCATACATGTATAAATCTCATACATGTCTAAGTCTCATACATGTCTAAGTCTCGTACATGTCTAAGTCTCATACATGTCTAAGTCTCATACATGTCTAAGTCTCATACATGTCAAAGTCTCATACATGTCTAAGTCTCATACATGTATAAGTCTCGTACATGTCTAAGTCTCATACATGTATAAGTCTCATACATGTCTAAGTCTCATACATGTCTAAGTCTCATACATGTCAAAGTCTCATACATGTCAAAGTCTCATACATGTCAAAGTCTCATACATGTCTAAGTCTAAGTCTCGTACATGTCTAAGTGTCTTAGATATATAAGTCTCATACATGTCTAAGTCTCATACATGTCTAAGTCTCGTACATGTCTAAGTCTCATACATGTCTAAGTCTCGTACATGTCTAAGTCTCATACATGTCTAAGTCTCATACGTGTCTAAGTCTCATACATGTGTATGTCTCATACATGTCTAAGTCTCATACATGTCTAAGTCTCGTACACGTCTTAGTCTCATACATGTCTAAGTCTCATACATGTGTATTTGCATTTGCATAAGGTCAATTTTTATCAAACATAGCTCATTAATACATTTTTTGTAATTTGATTTCCAAGGTTAGAATATATAGATATAATTTCAAAAGTTGATAAGACAGTTCTGTTTTGTTTTCTGAAGGGCTGTTGACCACCAGTGAAGTGTTATATTATATTACTTAGATATAGGAAGATGTGGTTAGAGTGCCAATATATTATTATATTACTTGCATGTAATACTATCTGAAATGATTGGAAAGATTTCTTTACGGATTTAATGCTATAATTTCTCCAAAAAGATGCATTTTTCATACTTAACCAGGATGCTATGAGATTTATTGGCAAAGCAGGGTTTTACATTGAAATTTTTAACATTTCACAATTAGTACTAACTAAATCAAATCTTGTTATGTTTAAGGTAGCACAATACAAAGATTTGTTCACTCCCAATCGGACAACTTTAAACTGATGTAATTCTGACATTTAATCCTGCTTTATATATTATAAATGAGGTACCAAAAGAAAGAAGAAAGATTCATCTTTCAAATTGTGATAATTTCATTATGACATAATTATTACATAATTAATTATTATGTAATAAGTTGCTATATTGTGATGTCCACACTTGAATGAATTAAGCGTCTTTGTTCTTCATACCATCCCAAAATATTTAATAGATTCTGGTACAACACAGCTTGACCTCCAAAACTGTGTCTCAGATTTCCAAAAACATTAATAGACCAAATGTTATACCCAATTGAATTTAGTGGTCTCTTATGAATTATTGTTGCAAATTTCATTGTATATTTATGAGAGAATAAAATACAATAGGAAAAATCGGAGACACAGTTTTGGAGGTCAAACTGTGTTGTGCAAGAATCTATAAAATATTTTGGGATGCTATGAATAACAAAGAAGCTAAATTCATTCAAGTATGGACATCACAATATGGCAAATAATTACATAACAATTAATTATGTAATAATTATGTCATAATGAAATTATCACAATTTGGAAGATTAATCCTTCTTCTTTCTTTTGGTACCTCATTTATAAAATTTAAAGAAAGATGAGTGGAATTACATCAGTTTAAAGATGTCTGGTTGGGAATGAAAAATCTTTGTATTGTGCTACCCTAGGCAGCAACCATTTGATTTTCTGGGGGGGGCTATGGTTTTTTTTTCTGTGCAAACTTTTTTTTTCGCCTTTGGCGAAGAACAATCTATTTTTTTAGCGACAAACCGAAGACAATTTTTTTCTTTCAATTTTAGCATTACATATAGTGGCAGCTGAGGGTGAAACAAACAATTTTTTTTACTCAGGGTCCAAAACAAATTATTTTTTTCACCAAAACCTGGAAACAAACTTTTTTTTCCAAAAAAAACCATAGCCCCCCCCCAGAAAATCAAATGGTTGCTGCCTTAAGTACATCAGTTTAAAACATTTGTTCAATATTACTCAAACTTTTAAAAACATATTCCTAATAAAGCTTTTGTGCCAGATTGTCAATGTGTGTGGTTCAACGAACAGAGTAAACTTAAAAAGAAAAAAGGCGTGCCTGTGGTAATATCTCCAACAGACCAATGATTGCCATGAATTATTTATGAGGTTTACGTGACATGAAAATGTATTACCACTTTAAAATCATTGCAAATGTTTATGTGCAAAACTCTTCATGAATATTTTTTTTTCAGATTCTTTTTTGGTAAAAACAAAGTTATGGCCCTTGCATTGGGAAGAACGGCAGAGGATGAATTTAAAGACGATCTGCATCAACTGAGTAAACATCTTCGTGGACAGACGGGACTGTTGTTTACAAATAAAACTAAAGAGGATGTATTAAAGTAAGATCAGATAGTTTCAAAAGTATACATATCTTGGAGCTACGAAAAATAAAAGATGTTTAAAAACATAATATCTAGGGGACATTTTCAAAAGAAAAAATATCAAGATTAGTTTTAGCCTTCTAAAATGGATACATGAAGTCTCAAAACTATTAAAAATTAATGTATTTTTATACATTTTGTATTTATATAAATCAGTGTCACTTAAAAGTGCATTAAAAATGATGGATGCCCCATCATATCTTTCTAACAAGTTTCATTATGTTTCAGACAGAAATCCATACCCCTTGAGAAATGCTGTTCAAGGAAACCTCATACTCCCTAAACCAAAAACAGAATTGTTCAAAAAATCTTTAATGTATTCTGGACCATTCTTGTGGAATAATTTGCCAATACCGCTAAGAAATATTACAAATGTTAATTCTTTTAAATACAATTTTGAATTTGAATTTTGTAAAACAATTAAATTTGTGATGACTTATATCCCAAAATTGGGAAATTTTTAACCCAAAAATTATAATGAATCTAAAACAATAATGTTATAAATTTGAAAACAAATAATGAGAACAGTATAAGATAATGCCTCGTTCACACGTACATTTAATTCAAATTGAATTCGAATCGAATGTGAATCAAATTTGCAAATTGTGTTCACACACTCTTCTTTTTTTATGCCCCATTTATGGGCATTATGTTTTCTGGTCTGTGCGTCCGTTCGTCCGTCTGTTCGTTCGTCCGTTCATTCGTCCGTTCGTCCGTCTGTCCCGCTTCAGGTTAAAGTTTTTGGTCGAGGTAGTTTCTGATGAAGTTGGAGTCTAATCAACTTGAAACTTAGTATATATGTTCTGTATGATATGATCTTTCTAATTTTAATTCCAAATTAGAGATTTAACCCCATTTTCACGGTCCACTGAACATAGAAAATGAAAGTGCATGTTTCAGGTTAAAGTTTTTCAGGTTAAAGTTTTTGGTCAAGGTAGTTTTTGATGAAGTTGAAGTCCAATCAACTTGAAACTTAGTACACATGTTCCTTATGATATGATCTTTCTAATTTTAAAGCCAAATTAAACTTTTGACCCCAATTTCACGGTCCACTGAACATAGAAAATGAAAGTGCATGTTTCAGGTTAAAGTTTTTGGTCAAGGTAGTTTTTGATGAAATTGAAGTCCAATCAACTTGAAACTTAGTACACATGTTCCTTATGATATGATCTTTCTAATTTTAAAGCCAAATTAAACTTTTGACCCCAATTTCACGGTCACTGAACATAGAAAATGAAAGTGCATGTTTCAGGTTAAAGTTTTTGGTCAAGGTAGTTTTTGATGAAGTTGAAGTCCAATCAACTTGAAACTTAGTACACATGTTCCTTATGATATGATCTTTCTAATTTTAAAGCCAAATTAAACTTTTGACCCCAATTTCACGGTCCACTGAACATAGAAAATGAAAGTGCATGTTTCAGGTTAAAGTTTTTGGTCAAGGTAGTTTTTGATGAAGTTGAAGTCCAATCAACTTGAAACTTAGTACACATGTTCCCTATGATATTATCTTTCTAATTTTAATGCCTAATTATATTTTTTATCCAATTTCATGGTCCATTGAACATGGAAAATGATAGTGTGAGTGGGGCATCCGTGTACTTTGGACACATTCTTGTTTAATTCTAATTGCTAATTAGAATGACCTAATTCACATTATAAATACACTTTTGTGAATACGAATTAAAAGTTAATTTGACGCCCATTGTAATTTGAATTAGAATTGACATTAGGATGTAAAACATTTCTAATGCGAATTAAACTTATTCGAATTAGTTAATGCAAATCGTAATTCGAATTATGTGTGAACTCATTATCAGAAAAAGACAGCAAGAAAACATATGTTTAATACCGGTACTATAATAGACAAGTGTTCACAATATATAGCAGGATTTCATAATCCTGTGTTTAAACACATCAAGTAAATTGAACAAAGAATCACATATAAACAACAATTCTCAATTAGAACTGTAGTAAATCATGTACACACCCCCTCGGGTTGGAGGGACTGGGGTCTTGTTTTAGTTTGGGCGCCTAGAGTGCAGAGGTCATGGGTTCAAACCCGTCCATATGAAACCTTTAAAATTGGTATTTACTGCTTCTGTATAAAGCATGCAGTATTAAGGAATAAGACTAAAGACTGGTCGTCTCTTGAGTCAAAATATGTTGTTCGGGTTAGGTGACATGTCTTCCGGACAACTGTTACCTTGTGAACTAGCACGTTAAAAATCCGACTCAACCTGTCTAAATAGTACAATTAGGAGATAACTGTATTGTATTTTAAGCTCCGACGGCATCAATTGGGGATTTGATGGTCGCAAATTAAGTTTACTGGCGACGTGTTAGCGGAGACAGTAAACGGGTATTTGCGACCATCAAATCCCAAATTGATGCCGTCGGAGCTTAAAATACAATATTGTTATCTCCATTCTAATGAAAATGACAGAAAATAACGTTAAAACATGTATTTAAAATCTGTCATATGGCAGATTTTACAGTATTGTGTTCTGTCTCCTACTTTCATGTTGCTAACGTGACAGAGACAAAAATGAGTAACGTTAGCGACATTTGGACATGTCACATGAGCAACAACATCTTTAAAAGTTAAAATGTATGCACACAGTGATGTTTAATATACGCCTGGAGTAATAAAATTGTACAGTCTGGTTTAGAATTTCTAAATATACAGAATGTCATTTGCAGGTGTACTTTATATCAAATGAATACACAAGAAACCAATTCGTAATAGTAACATTAGCAACATCTACTATCATGACATTACGTTTTGTTGCGAACGTCTTTTTGGTGGACGGAATACATTTAAGGTCCTCTTGTAACAATATTACATACAACTTACCATCTTTGCTTCCCCATTATTTGAAGGAACTGACTCCGAATCTATTTCTGCAAAGGGCGATATCGTAACTCCTATACAGGAGAGTTACAGATCTAAATATATGTTGCTCATGTGACACTGATTTGGACGGAAACGTCGAGCAGTAACGTTCGCAAAAAATAAAACAGCCAATGATATTGATTCCTCAAGTCCTTTGAACCCCTTACGTCATCCAAATTTAATATGATTGCTATTTTCAATTATTTATAAAACCCGGGATAAAAATAACTACAATGGGCTGTCTGAGAACCATCAAGAAAATTGCGATCGTGACATACCACAATGGACAGAAAAGACGTGACGTTAGCAACAATATTATTAAATTACCTTTTTTAGCCTTTACCAATAAAAATCTGCCTTAAAGTTATGATTAAAACACAAAAGAAGACTTTTTATTAAAATATAAGTCCATGTTATTAGGCTCCACTTATAAATAATACTTCAAAATTCCACTCCAAATAAGCTGGATGTCAGTAAAGTAGGTCATGATGTCCATTCCATGTCCAATATTTTGAAATTGAAAACCCTCTAATTCTAACAAAAAACACAAACACAGAGTAATTTTTATTTTTATTTACTCAGAAAGACACATTTTATTCAATAACATAATGCACTACTCCATTACACAGTCTGTTTCACAGTTTCAGCAATTGCTTTTTTGATGGATACAAAAAAACAATATTTCCTTCTTATTGTAAAATCTGCCATATGCCGTCTGCGCCTGCGCGTACGTCCCATAGCATCAATTGTCAATTGATGCCATTTAAGAAAGTGACGTTATCCAATCAAAATGAACGTTACAAAAGTTGTTGCATTAGAATGGCAAATAGTAAAACTTTTTAAATAATTATTTTTCAGATTTTTTGATGACTACAGAATAAAAGACTATGCCAGATCAGGAAACCAAGCAACACAGACTGTTGTCATAGAAACCGGTCCAGTCCCAGAATTTTCTCACTCAATGGAACCACAGCTGAGAAAGCTTGGGCTACCTACAACATTAAATAAAGGTGAATTACGCTTTAATTTCAACAGTGTTGTTGAGAAAGATTGGTGAATTTAAGGCTTTTATCCAAGAATTGAATATATGTCATATGAGTATACTAATACAGAACAAATGTTCTTTAAGTACCAGTCTTTGTAAGAATCAGGCAATTTAGGTAAAAATCAAAACATGATCAGAAAAACCCCACCAAGCTAATCATGCTATTTAATACTTATCATCATCCTGAGTTAAAAATAATTGGTCTTTCGTTTGTGTGTGTCTGGTAATATCAAATAACTTGGTTAGAAAATTGGTTAGAATGATAGCAAATTAGAGAGTTATCTCCCCTTATTCGTTAATTCCTAGTGCATTTCAACCAAATTGTATCTTCTATTACCAGAACAGAAAACGGAAATGAATTTTATTTTTGTGCATAACTACATATTATGAATTGAAATAATTGTCAAAAATTGGTTTTTTTTTATGCCCCACCTACGATAGTAGAGGGGCATTATGTTTTCTGGTCTGTGCCTCCGTTCGTCTGTGCCTCCGTCTGTGCCTCCGTCTGTGCGTCCGTCCGTCCGTCCGTTCGCTTCAGGTTAAAGTTTTTGGTCAAGGTAGTTTTTGAAGAAGTTGAAGTCCAATCAACCTGAAACTTAGTACACATGTTCCCCATGATATGATCTTTCTAATTTTAATGTCAAATTATAGTTTTGACCCCAATTTCATGGTCCACTGAACATAGAAAATGATAGTGCGAAGTTCAGGTTAAAGTTTTTGGTCAAGGTAGTTTTTGATGAAGTTAAAGTTACATCAACTTGAAACTTAGTATACATGTTCCCTATGATATGATCTTTCTAATTATAATTCCAAATTATAATTTTGACCCCAATTTCACGGTCCACTGAACAAAGAAAATGAAGGTGTGAGTGGGGCATTCGTGTACTATGGACACATTCTTGTTTGTCATGTTTTCACCACTGCCTGATTCGCAGGCAGACTGGCACTTAATAGTAAATTTAGAAATGTTTTAGATGTTTTTTTTTGTAATATAAATTGGAAAGGTCTAGCTACAGAAAAATATGTTATATTTTGATAGCACTATTTGTAAGCAGTATTCCCTGAAATCATCCACCATGTCAGCTGATGAAACTGGCCACCTGAAATCACTGAAAGTGGCGTGTAGCCCACTCATTAAATCAGATATGACAGCACATCTTTTAAATCAGTTTGCAGATTGTCATTTGATATAAATATTTCTGTTTTTAATTTTTCCATTTGTTCCAGGTGTGATCACTTTACTAAGAGAGTATCAAGTTTGTGAAAAAGATGACACACTCACACCAGAACAAGCCAGAATATTGGTAAGTACATGACACTAACTTGGGAACTACCGGTAGTCAGAATTTCGATTAGTACATCGTCATGATGTACACAATCCAGAACACGCCAGGGCTTCCAAAACAGTCGTATTTTCCAGACTTTACTGATAAATATGGATTCTGCCACTGCATAGAGTGTGATACAATATTTATCCACTCGAGACAGTTAAATAATTGAAATTTAACTGTCAAGATATTTAACTGTCTCGAGTGGATAAATATCGAATTACGCAAGTTTTGGTGGTGGAAACTGTTTCTCTAATGATTTTCAAACAATACGCAGGCAAACTTGTTCCTTCTTTACGAATGATCTGCAAACAGATGTGTTCTTTCTATGTGACGTCATCAGGCATGGTCTCCTTTTTTCATGCCGTCGCAATAGAAAATTCAGGGGAAAGCAAGAAAATTCAACGTCATAATCAGATTTTAACCAATGATGAACTGAGATCAAACAAACCACACTTGATTGAATTTTTTTTATACAATGGATGCAGAAAGGGATAATTTCACAAAGAATTAGAGAAATTATATATATGACTTGTGTTGATTCTGCTATTTTTAACATAGTCCAGGGGAGAAAAAAAAAAGAAGTTTATGCGATCTTTTGCCTTAAACAGACACACATTTGCAGTCATATAAGTGACATGATTACTATCTAAATAAACCCTTCTTTAATACCCTCTCTTTACAATCATTGTTGAAATAATGCATACCGAAACTCAGTGTGGATAGTACATGATGCACACACTCCAGAAACTCAGTGTGGATAGTACATGATGCACACACTCCAGAAACTCAGTGTGGATAGTACATGATGCACACAATCCAGAAACAAGTAATGAACTATGTAAACCAGGATATATCAGTTCTGTAAACATATTGTATGGATTCATGCTTTGTTCAATGTTTACACTTATACACATAGATGTCTGAATATTTGTGAATTTCATTTCAGAAATTATTTGGCCACCAGATGGCAGACTTTCACATAAGTGTGGAGGGAATGTATACACCTGAAGGTGAATTGGAATTATTCAATGACAGACCAGTACCCATTGTTCCTCCTAAAATACAAATAAAAGGTATGTATACTTAACCTATCTAAACACATTTTTACTGGTCTGTGTGTCCCTTTATTCGTCCGTCCATCTGTCCAACTTCAAGGTTAAATTTTTGATCCAGGTAGTTTTTGTCTCGCCTTGACAGAGTAAAAAAGCGAGACATGGGTATGCTGTTTCCGGCGTTGGCGACGTCGGTGTCAACAATGTATAAGTTTGTGATTAGGCCTAAATTAAAATATTGTTTGTTTGCCCTTTTCCGACCTTATGTTTTGAAACAGGGTAGGTAGGTAGGTAAAATATTTTATTTTTCTTTCCCAAAAAATAACTTAGCTCGGTCCATTTTTTGTCATGGGTAGGCAGGTAGGTATAATATTTTATTTTATAGATACAAAATCTGCATGATGTCATTTTTGTCTGTATTGCTTTTGTTTAAGTATGCTTTTGCTAATAAGTTTCTAGGACTATTAGTATAATAGTCCCAAGTTTTGAAAAAAAAATATCATGTAGAATGTGAAGTTAATTCATATGCACTACAACTTTTTTTCAAATTTCAAAATATAGGGCTGTGCGGCATATTTTAAACGTTTACATACCTGGAATTTTTAAGAATTTTAACTTGCACTAATAGTACTCTGTACCTTGAACGCTTACTTCAAGGTTCAAACCTAAAGTTTTTCTGTAAGCAGGTAAGAAATAACTTTGTTCTGGTAAAATATGTCCGGGCATAAATACATTATACATTACTAGTAGAAAAAGTCCCTAGAGTGTTTAAATTTTTGTGTGTGCCTGTGTTTCCAATAAAAATGCTACAAGACTTGAAACTCAATTGTCACGTATTTTACACCGCATTTATAAATGATCTGTATGGAAAAACTTGGCGATTTTACTGCCAAATATTCTCCCCTTTACAGACCTTTGGTTCATGTCAGATATAAATCAGAATATATCAATGCTGGTCGAAGGCATCATTAACATAATCATCCTAATCTACGGACCACCAAAGGCCATCCCTACATAGGATACAAAGTCTGTTTACAAAATATTTTGTACACACGTTGATAATTTAGTATTGGACGAACTTTTTATTATACCCCCGCTTTAAAAAAGGGGGGGTATACTGTTTTACCTCTGTCTGTCTGTCCGTCCGTCCGTCCGTCCGTCAGTCAGTCCGTCCCATGAAACTTTCGTCACATTTTTCTCAGGAACTATACATCCACCCTTTCTGTAATTTGGTATCAACATTTATATATGTCAGCCATACCGTGTGATGCGTTTTCAGATTCATCACTTGACAACTTCTGTTTACCGAACACTTGTCTGATTTTACACATGATAGCCAAGTTGAAAATTTTCATCACATTTTTCTCAGGAACTACAATTCAAGGATTTCTGAAATTTGGTTTCAGGATTTATATATGTCAGCTATACCGTGTGATGCGTTTTCAGATTCATCACTCGACAACTTCCTGTTTACCGAACACTTGTATGATTTTACACATGATAGCCAAGTTGAAAATTTTCGTCACATTTTTCTCAGGAACTACAATACAAGTATTTCTGAAATTTGGTTTCAGGATTTATATAAGTCAGCTATACCGTGTGATGCGTTTTCAGATTCATCACTCGACTACTTCCTGTTTACCGAACACTTGTATGATTTTACACATGATAACCAAGTTAAACATTTTCGTCACATTTTTCTCAGGAACTACAATACAAGGATTTCTGAAATTTGGTTTCAGGATTTTTATAAGTCAGCTATACCGTGTGATGCGTTTTCAGATTCATCACTCGACAACTTCCTGTTTACCGAACACTTGCATATTTTTACACTTTTAATATTATCCACTTGCGGCGGGGGTATCATCAGTGAGCAGTAGCTCGCAGTTTCACTTGTTTTGAATGAACCCTGCTCTTCATGTATAAAGACACAGAGTAACGTTTTCAAAGCTTTCAACATCGATTTCAAACAAATGCTTTGAAACTCCAAATGCAAGTGTTCATTCATGTCAAAGGCTCATGTGATACCAAACGGACTAGACCTTATACAGGAAAGATAAAACCTGAGAATTCCGGTTAA
Source organism: Mytilus galloprovincialis (assembly GCA_037788925.1). Classification (NCBI taxonomy): domain Eukaryota; kingdom Metazoa; phylum Mollusca; class Bivalvia; order Mytilida; family Mytilidae; genus Mytilus; species Mytilus galloprovincialis. The sequence continues at coordinate 75,836,028 of CM075339.1, read as the reverse complement.
AAAGTTTTGAGCGGGAAATACAAATATAAGATTTTTGGTAGGAACAAAAAATAAAATAAAATAAAATCTTGCTGGTAAACATAAATAAAAGATTTTCAGGCGGAACAAATTTATAGGGTCGGTCGATAAAAGGCAAACAAACAATATTTTAATTTAAGCCTTAGGTCTAGTTTATGGTGAGCCACAATGTGGTAGGTCAATCATATTTGGTATGCAGTTGTATATGCATTGACACATCTCATTTCCATGGAGATTATTTGGCCCTGCCCCCTCAGTCATGGTCTATTGACTTTAAAACTTGTGCTTATTTTACATTTTTAAGTTTGTGATTAGGCCAGTTTATAGGGAACCACAAGTGGTAGGTCAATGATATTTGGTATGCAGTTGTGTAAGCATTGGCATATCTCATTGTCATGGAGATAATTTAGCTCCGCCCCCCTTAGTCATGGTTTTATTGACTTTGAAATCTTTTCTGGGTTATCATGTATTAGTTTGTGATTTGGTCAATTCAAGGGGAAAAATTAGTGGTAGGCCAATGTTAATTGGTATTCAGTTGTATAAGCATTGGCACATCTCATTTCCATGGAGAATATTTGGCCTCACCCCTCAGTGACAGTCTAATGACTTTGAAACTTATCTTAGTTAACATGTATTAGTTTGTGATTAGATCAGTTTAAGATGAGCTGCTAATGTTAAGTCAATGATATTTGGTATGCAAATTTATTGGCATTTAAAAGAATCCTTTCCATTGAGATTATATAGCCCCACGCCCTCTTATTGACTTTGAAACTTTTCTATAGTTTACTAGTTAATGATGGTATTTAGATTTGGGAACGACTTATAATAAGTCAATGGTCATGATGGTATTTGGTATGCAGTTGTATAAGCATTGGCACATCTCATTTACATGGGGATTGTTTAGCCATGTAACTCAGTCATGGTTCATTGACTTTGAATATTTTCATAACTTCTGTAAGATATTAAAGTATTGCTATTTTTATTTAAACATTTGCATAATCAAAATTAAAAAAGGCGAGACATATCTCTTTGATAACAGTTTACTTTATTGATGAAGTTTTAGTCCAATCAGCTTGAAACTGAGTACACATGTTCCCTATGATATGTTCGTTCTAAATCCAATGCCAAATTGAGAGTTTTTACCCCCCATTTCACGGTCCACTGAACATAGAAAATGATGGTGCTAGTTGGGCATCCATGAACTATGCACATATTCTTGTAAAATTATTTTAATCTCTCTTGGTTTTTAATTTAGTACATCACGAAATACATCAGTATGGATGCATCGTTACATGTTTTTCACCATTCTTTGTTTTAACCTTGACAAAGTTGAAAAAGCAAGACTCAAATGTACTGTATCTAGCGGCAGTTTGTTGAACCCTATACAAATTTTGGATTAATGAAATTTGAACTCGTGAAACAGATATTTTTTCACATGCATTATTTGCTTTTTGTGATAATTCATTGGTATTTATTCTTATTTTACACATATTTATTTTTAGCAAAACTACAAGATGAAGATTCAATAAGAATTGAAGATAATGATGATGAAGAAGAAAGCATTGACGAAGATGAAGATGATACTTAACTGTTTTGTTTTAATAAAAAAAAAATAGAAAAATTATTTCTTGTGTCAAAGGGAGACAATTGTACGAAGATGAATTTAATCTGTTTATTAGCAATGATCAACATCCTCGGTGGTCTTGAGATAATCAGTTAGCCGTAGTGTGGGAGGTTGTGGGTTTAAACATCTTGAGATAATCAGTTAGCCGTAGTGTGGGAGGTTGTGGGATTAAACATCAGCTGAGTCAAACCAAAGACTTTTTAGCTCACCATTGTGAAGGAACGGTGAGCTTTAGCCATCACTTGGTGTCCGTTGTCATTGTGTCCGTCTGGTGTAAACTATTTCAAACATCTTCTCCTCTGAAACTACTGAACCAATTCCAACCAAACTTAAGTTGAATGATCCTTAGGGTATCAGAATAAAGTTTGTGTTTTACTTTCTGTTTTGTCAAAAAAACATGGCCGCCATGGCTAAAAATAGAACATAGGGGTAAAATGCAGTTTTGGGCTTGTATCTCAAAAACCAAAGCAGTTATAGCAAATCTGACGGGGTAAAAGTGTTTATAAGGTAATGTTCTATCAGTCCTAAAATTTTCATGTGAATCTAATATGAACTAGCACATTACAAATCTGGCTCAGCGTAATAATCAAAGCAGGGTTATTTATGTAACATATAAAACATTTACTTGTGTTTTAGTGTATGGATCTCTCCGAAATTGTACTACAAGGTTCAATACCACAAAGGAAAGCATGGCATTGAGTTTAAGGGTTATTGCTCCAAGGGGGGTTTCAATAAGTTTGGGGGGGGGGGGGGGGGTTACCATTTTTTTAAGGCATTCTTTTTTTTTCAAAAATTTTCAAATTTCGAATTTTGAAAAGTTTCAAGAAGAAATCTTTAATTGCACAGCACTGTGCAATAGAGTTGCTAGTTCTTTGACCAGATTAATTTTGTGACAAAAACTTGTATTATGTAAAAAATTTGATCGCAATCCAAATTCAGACAGTATCAAGCTTGAATATTGTGACCAAATTTGCCCCAACTGTTCAGTGTTCAACCACTGGGGTCGTATAAAGCTGCGCCCTGCTGAAAGCCTGGTTTACCATTTTTTTGTGTGTGGAGAATTTGAGGTTTTCTTTTCGTTTTTGATTCACAAATTTTTATACTGGAAAGGGTTTATAGCTGAAATCTTGTAAAGACTCAGGTCTGTGTTGCCTTCTAAATGTCTTATTATGTTGTAAGGTTGCTGTCTCGGTGACATCTCCATTATGTCTCCTTTCATTTTGTGGCTTGCAGTGTATAGCTGGTGCTTCATGTTTGTATGATTTTGTTATCTCTTGTTGTCTCGTGCATGATCACACTTTAAATTTTAGTTTTTGATCAGAGTGATGTTATGGGTTTCCTTTAGATTTACCAACACATGGACTTATCATTTCTTCTTATTTCAGTTTGTTAATCTGTAATATTTTAATTTTGGATGCACATGTCTTCTGATTGGCTGATGTTATTTTGTTATCAGCCCATAGACATAATTTAGTCGTGTGACTGTGACGTCATCAACGTTTTTTCATGGTTTTCTACGGTTTAAAATGGAATTTAGAATTAAATTATTAGAAATGACTGGAATATTTTTTTCTGTCTATTCGAAATAACATAAAAAATGTGATGCACACTGTTAAATAACCCGCTACGCGAGTTATTCAGTGTGCACCAAATTCTTTATGTTATTTCTTCATAGACAGAAATAATATTACAGTCATTCATTAAATATTTTTATAACAGTGAAACAGATCATTCCTTATATATTTTGTGTAATAACTAGTTTATTTGGTGTATAGCAGGATTGTGAGGCAATACTAAAATTGAGAATGGAAATAGGGAATGTGTCAAAGAGACAACAACCCGACCAAATAAAAAACAACAGCAGAGGGTCACCAACAGGTCTTCAATGTAGCGAGAAATTCCCGCACCCGGGGGCGTCCTTCAGCTGGCCCCTAAACAAATATATACTAGTCCAGTGATAATGAACGCCATACTAATTTCCAAATTGTACACAATTGTACATGTCTGTCTGGCATTGTTCACATGACCCCATTTTCATGGTTCAATAGTCAATAATATCTTGGTAAGATAAATTTCTCAGATACTACAAGCCATTGTTCAAGTACATTTTGTGTTTTGGAATGATTATGAAAATTAGCTGTACTAACAAAAAATTATTAAACAAATTAAAAAAAATATTCATTTAGTGGAAAATGTCCCTCTCCCCTGGAATTTAAATGGTTGATCCTTAACTATATTATCTCCTAAAATTTTACAATATTTACATCACTTTGAGCCATAGCAGGATATCAGCATCATTCAGCATGACTGAATAACACAAACAAACAAAAGACATCTAGAAGTCAACATTTGGTCTTGCCATCATAAAACTTTCAAGCACAGTTAGTGCAGAGCTCCAGATAAGAATTCACAAATTGGGTTTTTTACCCACCATTTTCTTATATAATTGGGTGATAAAGTTTATTGATTGCATTATCAATTCCAATTCACCCCTCATGTTAATATCAAATTGGGTTTTTCACCACCAAGCTCCTTAATGTATTGGGTTTTTTCATCAACACAATATTGAATATTTAGGCAATATCAACCCCAGATTTGTTTTTCCATCTTAAATATGTTTCTTTCTTTGTTTAGCTGTTTTATTTGGTTTAGGGTTAGGGTTAGGGTTATTTGCTAGCTGTTTTATTTGGTTTATTGACTGAGAAGCAATTGTAGGTTTAATTTGTGTTCCGTTTCAAACCTTCTGCCAGTTTTGTATTTTCTCATATAAACTGTAAAAAAACGGATATATATGTGTATTCACAGGCACTCGTCTTATACCTTTATATAATAAATTCTGAGACCAGTGCTTGTGTGTGTATTCATTAATTAACCGTAAAATGAAAAAAATAGTATATAAACTCTAATTATACTGGAATGTTTTTGTTTTATTCCAATTTTCATAAATCTGGGTTTAGTTGTCTTTTATTAGAACTTTTGGTTTCTGATGCTTTATCATGTCATAATTGATTTGGCCTTTTTCCAACTGATTTCGTTTTTGAGGAAACCCTGCTTTTATAAGCAATGTTCTCGTTAAGGTACGCACACACGCCTGTTTGTTCGATGGACGCTTCCTAAAAACACTAGCTGAGTCTTGTTATCATCATAACTTTCCCTAAGCTTTTCAAAAGAAGCAGAAAACATGCTTCTATTCAATATTTTTACCGGACATTCACTTTTGTTTTAATTCAATGTATGTTATGATAAATCCCGAGCAATGCGAAAAAAATATGACTTCATGACACACGCTAATTGGATAAACGCCGAGAAGATCGAAATGTTTTCAAAAACACGTGTACCTTTCGAGCAACGGAAAACTCTAACAGGGACCCATTTCAGGGTTACACTAATGTCCTGACAATGTCCTGACAAAGTCCTGACAGAAATGTAAATGCCTAATACTTTTTTGTTATTGGAAGGATTTACTTGAAATTTGGAATCAAGCAAGATGAGAACTTATATTTAATAAATAAAATTAAAAAAAAAAAAAAAAAATAATTTAAGACTTAAAAAACTTGACCTGACCAACTTGACCTCGAAAATACTATTGTCCTGACAATGTCCTGACATAAATGTAAATGCCTAATACTTTTTTGTTATTGGAAGGATTTACTTGAAATTTAGAATCAAGCAAGATGAGAACTTATATTTAATAAATAAAATAAAATAAAATTAAAAAAAATAATTTAAGACTTAGAAAACTTGACCTGACCAACTTGACCTCGAAAATACTATTGTCCTGACAATGTCCTGACATAAATGTAAATGCCTAATACTTTTTAGCTCACCTGGCCCGAAGGGCCAAGTGAGCTTTTCCCATCACTTTGCGGCCGGCGTCCGGCGTCCGTCGTCGTCCTGTGTCCGTCGTCGTCCTGCGTCCGTCGTCGTTAACTTTTACAAAAATCTTCTCCTCTGAAACTACTAGGCCAAATCAAACCAAACTTGGCCACAATCATCATTGGGGTATCTAGTTTAAAAAATGTGTGGCGTGACCCGGTCAACCAACCAAGATGGCCGCCACGGCTAAAAATAGAACATAGGGGTAAAATGCAGTTTTTGGCTTATAACTCAAAAACCAAAGCATTTAGAGCAAATCTGTGATGGGGTAAAAATGTTTATCAGGTCAAGATCTATCTGCCCTGAAATTTTCAGATGAATCGGTCAATCGGTTGTTGGGTTGCTGCCCCTGAATTGGTAATTTTGAGGAAATTTTGCTGTTTTTGGTTATTATCTTGAATAATATTATAGATAGAGATAAATTGTAACAGCAATAATGTTCAGCAAAGTAAGATCTACAAATAAGTCAACATGACCAAAATGGTCAGTTGACCGGTTTAGGAGTTATTGCCCTTTATAGTCAATTTTTAACCATTTTTCGTAAATTAAAGTTATCTTTTACAAAAATCTTCTCCTCTGAAACTACTGGGCCAAATTAATCCAAACTTGGCCACAATCATCTTTGGGGTATCTAGTTTAAAAAATGTGTGGCGTGACCTGGTCAACCAACCAAGATGGCCGCCACCGCTAAAAATAGAACATAGGAGTAAAATGCAGTTTTTGGCTTATAACTCAAAAACCAAAGCATTTTGAGGAAATCTGACATGGGGAAAAATGTTTATCAGGTCAAGATCTATCTGCCCTGAAATTTTCAGATGAATCGGTCAATCGGTTGTTGGGTTGCTGCCCCTGAATTGGTAATTTTGAGGAAATTTTGCTGTTTTTGGTTATTATCTTGAATATTATTATAGATAGAGATAAACTGTAAACAGCAATAATGTTCAGCAAAGTAAGATCTACAAATAAGTCAACATGACCAAAATGGTCAGTTGACCCGTTTAGGAGTTATTGCCCTTTATAGTCAATTTTTAACCATTTTTCGTTAATTAAAGTAATCTTTTACAAAAATCTTCTCCTCTGAAACTACTGGGCCAAATTAATCCAAACTTGGCCACAATCATCTTTGGGGTATCTAGTTTAAAAAATGTGTGGCGTGATCTGGTCAACCAACCAAGATGGCCACCACTGCTAAAAATAGAACAAAGGGGTAAAATGCAGTTTTTGGCTTATAACTCAAAAACCAAAGCATTTTGAGGAAATCAGACATGGGATAAAAATGTTTATCAGGTCAAGATCTATCTGCCCTGAAATTTTCAGATGAATCGGTCAATCGGTTGTTGGGTTGCTGCCCCTGAATTGGTAATTTTGAGGAAATTTTGCTGTTTTTGGTTATTATCTTGAATAATATTATAGATAGAGATAAATTGTAAACAGCAATAATGTTCAGCAAAGTAAGATCTACAAATAAGTCAACATGACCAAAATGGTCAGTTGACCCGTTTAGGAGTTATTGCCCTTTATAGTCAATTTTTAACCATTTTTCGTAAATTAAAGTTATCTTTTACAAAAATCTTCTCCTCTGAAACTACTGGGCCAAATTAATCCAAACTTGGCCACAATCATCTTTGGGGTATCTAGTTTAAAAAATGTGTGGCGTGACCTGGTCAACCAACCAAGATGGCCGCCACCGCTAAAAATAGAACATAGGAGTAAAATGCAGTTTTTGGCTTATAACTCAAAAACCAAAGCATTTTGAGGAAATCTGACATGGGGAAAAAAATGTTTATCAGGTCAAGATCTATCTGCCCTGAAATTTTCAGATGAATCGGTCAATCGGTTGTTGGGTTGCTGCCCCTGAATTGGTAATTTTGAGGAAATTTTGCTGTTTTTGGTTATTATCTTGAATATTATTATAGATAGAGATAAATTGTAAACAGCAATAATGTTCAGCAAAGTAAGATCTACAAATAAGTCAACATGACCAAAATGGTCAGTTGACCCCTTTAGGAGTTATTGCCCTTTATAGTCAATCTTTAACCATTTTTCATAAATCTAAGTAATCATTTACAAAATCTCCACTGAAACTACTAGGCCACAATCATCTTTGGGGTATCTAGTTTGAAAAATGTGTCCGATGACCTGGCCATTCAACCAAGATGGCCGCCACGGCTAAAAATAAAACATAGGAGTAAAATGCAGTTTTTGGCTTTTAACTATGAAACCAAAGCATCTAGAGCAAATCTGACAAGAAGTTAAATTGTTAATCAAGTCAATATCTATCTGCCCTGAATTTTTCAGATGAATTGGACAACTGGTTGTTGGGTTGCTGCCCTCCAATTGGTAATTTTTAAAGAAATTTTGCCGTTTTTGGTTATCTTGAATACTATTATAGATAGCGATAAACTGTAAACAGCAATAATGTTCAGCAAAGTAAGATCTACAAATAAGTCAACATGACCTAAATGGTCAATTGACCCCTTAAGGAGTTATTGCCCTTTATAGTCAATTTTTAACAATTTTCATTAATTTGGTAAATTTATGTAAATTTTTACCAAATATAGTTCTCTGTTACTAATGGGCAAAGTTCATTATAGATATAATTGTAAGAAGCAAAATAGTTCAGTAAAGTAAGAACTTCAAACACATCACCATCACTAAAATACAATTTTGTCATGAATCCATTTGTGTCCTTTGTTTAATATGCACATAGACCAAGGTGAGCGACACAGGCTCTTTAGAGCCTCTAGTTTGTTATTGGAAGGATTTACTTGAAATTTAGAATCAAGCAAGATGAGAACTTATATTTAATAAATAAAATTAAAAAAAATAAAAAAAAATAATTTAAGACTTAGAAAACTTGACCTGACCAACTTGACCTCGAAAATACTATTGTCCTGACAATGTCCTGACATAAATGTAAATGCCTAATACTTTTTTGTTATTGGAAGGATTTACTTGAAATTTAGAATCAAGCAAGATGAGAACTTATATTTAATAAATAAAATTAAAAAAAATTAAAAAAATTAATTTAAGACTTAGAAAACTTGACCTGACCAACTTGACCTCGAAAATACTATAGTCCAGACCGATATGAAACGGCTAAAACATAATTTATTATTGACAGGATAGACTTCAAATTCGATACCAAGGAAGATTAAATCATTTATTACAAAAATATAAGAAGAAAAAAAAGAAAAAAAATATTTTAAGAGTTAGAAAACTTGACCTGACCAACCACGTCCAACCGTGACAAATGTCCTGACCGATATAAAACTGGTAATTTAATTCTCAAATTCGGTCGGATTGACTTCAAATTTGACACAAGACAAGAGAGTAACATTGAGTAAATACTCATTTGAAAAAAAATAGGGGGGAAATACTTTAAGGGTAAAAAAAACTTGACCTGACGAACATCGACTTTGTTGTGAATAAATGACCGATATAAAAGTGCTAATACTTGCAACATTGTTGGTATGATTGAGTTCTTAATTGAAACCAAGTCAAATTGTAACGTTTTTATTTTTATACTTGCTGCAATAAATTGGAAACAAAATATTTTCAAGGAAATAAATACTTGACTTAACCCCTTAAACTTAATACACAAACAACAACATTTTTAGTTCTTACCTTATATTGTAATTGAATTTATATATTTCCTATCCATAAAATACAACATCCAAAGCAAATAAATTTTGTTAAATGAAAAGATAGGGGAAATATGAGTTGCTGAGTGACTGTGAGTATTGTTTACCCCTTTGTAACACAAATCTACTTAATTTGATTAATAATTCAGATTGACTAATGAAACTAATTATTGAATTATTAACCTCAATTAAAAACTATAAAAATGTATAGTGATTAGCTAGCTACCTACTGATTTTAATAACTAAGTTTTCTTTTTCTTCTTGGTGCAATAACTAATCTAAAAAATGTATTAAAATAAAGGCAAAGGAAGGTGACAAGAATCAATAAAATTAAAACACACCTACATTAATTACTATAATCATAATTTGGAATGTTTTCTTTACAATCAATAAATTTTGTTTTATCTAGTTATTGAGTGATTATACATGTCATATAAAAGCAGGAAATGGGCTTCGTTTTGTTTGAAAAGGATGTGTATACAAGCATATACATTAATATTATATTGGAATCACAAAGAAATACAATAAATTAACACACAATTTTCTCTTACAGAAAAATGATGCAATCAAATTAAGTTCCAACAGAACAATTAAGTCACAAATACCTACCTATACAATAAAATAAACAATACACAATAATAATTTCAATAAAATACACAATACCTTTAACAAGTACAATACAAAGAATAATTATATTACAATACATAATACAACACAATATACAATACAACACAATATACAATACAACACAATACACTATACAACACAATACACTATACAACACAATACACTATACAACACAATACACTATACAACACAATACACTATACAACACAATACACTATACTACACAATACACTATACAACACAATACACTATACAACACAAACTTAAATACAGAATACACAATATAAATTTGAATTACAATACAATACACATGGTGTATCTTGACTGATGAATGTCCGAAATTTTCTGTCCAACACTGTTTATCTTCATCGAAAAGAGGCGCTAAACCTGTTGGTTGTAATCAAGATATAAGTGGGAATTGTTTCGCTATTATATTCATGCTCACATTTATAATTTCGGAACATAGCCATGAAATATTTTCCAACATAAGTTTGTGTTCTGAATTTAAACTGGCTACCCAAGGTGTATGGTTTGAACTCTTAACGTTTGTTGCTAATTTTCGCTTTTTCATCGGAAGTCGGCAGGTACTCTTCGGTGACACAGACGGCAATATTAGCTGTATTTCATCCTCATCCTCTAAAAATCGCAATTTCTTTCCCTTTTAAGGTGTTTCACAAGTGTTCGTATCCTGTTCCTTACATTTCAATTTAATTTTTTTCTTCGATTTAGGTGTTTCCGTTGTGGACGATTGTTTTCCTGGTGTTTCTGGCATATCTATATTTTCCACTATTTCCGAATTTTGCGCTGGTATAACTTCGGTGTTATAATCAGTCTTAATGATAGCACAAGTTCAAGTTCATAATTTAATTAATTGGATTAACAAATAGGTTATTAATCTAATCATCACAAGCCCCTAATCAGATTAACTAATAGAGCAATAAGAGAATGTTAACATGAATAAACAATACTCACATTCAGCAACTGGGACTGGGCCTAACACTTTTCTTTCCTTCATTTCAACTGTATCTCTCGTGTTCAATGTCGTTTTTAATATTATTGTGATCGGATATTTTAATTTCACTAATTTAAGGTAAGAGGTTAACAAGTTAGAAAATTTATCAAGTCCTACAGTGGTCAGGTCAATATTATTTACCCTTGCAATAATTGTTCACTTTTTTTCTTTTAGTCATTTAAAAATTTAATAAGATAATGATAGTTTTCAAACTTAAAGACATTTATTTAAGTAATTAACATTATGATAGTCATTCTATTTTTTTTAAAGATACATGCCTTTTTTCGGTGAATAGCCTATGTTGGTCAGGTCAAGTTTTTTGGTCTTTTCAACATTTTTTTTCTTTTTATTTCTTTTAATTTCTTTGTTAAATGTTGCAAACTTCTTTACTACTCAATTTGAATTCATTCATTACAATAACAAAATAGATAGAATCATTTTTATATCGATCCGGACATGAGTCGCGGCAAATGTGTAGTTGGTCAGGTCAAGTTTTCTAACTCTTAAAATTATTTTTTTTATTTTTTTTCCTATAATTTTGTAATAAATGTTTTAATCTTCCTTGGTATCGAATTTGAAGTCTATCCTGTCAATAATAAATTATTTTTTAGCCGTTTCATATCGGTCAGGACAATAGTATTTTCGAGGTCAAGTTGGTCAGGTCAAGTTTTCTAAGTCTTAAATTATTTTTTTTTCATTTTTTTTATTTTATTTATTAAATATAAGTTCTCATCTTGCATGATTTCAAATTTCAAGTAAATCCTTCCAATAACAAAAAAGTATTAGGCATTTACATTTCCGTCAGGACTTTGTCAGGACTTTGTCAGGACATTGTCAGGACATTAGTGTAACCCCCCATTTCAGCTACTTGATGCAGGGATCTATTTTTAGAACGAAAGGAAATTTCCAATTATAAATATTATAAAAATAGTTTACGCGACGACTGTAAACAGATAAGGGTAAATAACGCAAATGGTAGTCAATAAAAGGGTTGAGAACTCATGGTTTTGGAATATAATTGGGTTTTCCTTTGAATTAATTGGGTTATTGAACCCTGCAATGGGCAATTCACGCAAATACGCAGCTTATCTGGAGCTCTGGAACTTAGTGTATATAAAACTCAGTAATCAACCAATCAAACTATAGGATTTTGTGTTTTAAATTATAGGATTTGGTGTTTCAAGCACAAATTTTGTAATGTGAGTACCGAGTGAAGATTTACCACCTAGGGCCAGGGTCTTCATCTATAGAATATCATGTCTGTTTAGTTCACGCATCATCAGTCAGGGGCATTACTTAAACAAGTAACAAGTAAAATTACCTATACAAGTAATGTTGAAAACGAGGCTAATTTAAATATAACTTATATAAGTTATTTTTCTGAATATTATTTTTATAGGTGTCCAAGAATACAGATTTTATTAGCTTTAAATAATTTTCACAGTTATCTGGTTATTTTTCCCTTGATATATAAAAACTAATTCTTCAGAAACACTAATTAACTTTCCAACGCACTTATCTTTCATACCGACGCTTCTGGGTCAAAGATTTGTCTCTTGGGACTATTAAATTATCATTTTTCTCTAAAATCTTGAAGGTAGACTGATATAAATAGATAGATACTTGTGAATTAATTAAGACCTGAAGTTATTTATAATTTGTAATCTAAATCAATGACATATGTGCCTTAGATAAGTGTAATTGCTATTTTTTCAAAAATGTTTAAAATAACGTATTCCAAGTAATATTTTTGTCATTATTTTCAAAGTAACCCTTTATCTCTATACTCCTCTCAAAACTGATAAATTCTTTATTTTATGATATAAAATGTTGTTAAAAATCATGAAAACTACATTTAGTCTATGTTTGTATTGAAAATTGAAATAACTCTCTTAAGTAATTTTATTATTTTTAAAATAAACAATTACTTATATAAGTAATTAAAAATAATAACTTGTTTAAGTAACGCCCCTGACTGATCATTGTAAATATAACGGAATTTGATGAGACTTTCATCAAAGTGAGAGGTTTAGCACTTTAAAACCAGGTTTAATCCACCATTTTTTACATATGAAAATGCCTGTACCAAGTCAGGAATATGACAGTTCTTGTCCAATCGCTTTTGATGTGTTTTGATCCAATGCTTATACCACTGAATACCAAATATCATTGACCTATCACTTGTGGTTCCCCATAAACTGAACTAATCACAAACTAATTCAAAATTTTCACAGTTATCTGGTTATTTTTCCCTTGATATATAAAAACTAATTCTTCAGAAACACTAATTAACTTTCCAACGCACTTATCTTTCATACCGACGCTTCTGGGTCAAAGATTTGTCTCTTGGGACTATTAAATTATCATTTTTCTCTAAAATCTTGAAGGTAGACTGATATAAATAGATAGATACTTGTGAATTAATTAAGACCTGAAGTTATTTATAATTTGTAATCTAAATCAATGACATATGTGCCTTAGATAAGTGTAATTGCTATTTTTTCAAAAATGTTTAAAATAACGTATTCCAAGTAATATTTTTGTCATTATTTTCAAAGTAACCCTTTATCTCTATACTCCTCTCAAAACTGATAAATTCTTTATTTTATGATATAAAATGTTGTTAAAAATCATGAAAACTACATTTAGTCTATGTTTGTATTGAAAATTGAAATAACTCTCTTAAGTAATTTTATTATTTTTAAAATAAACAATTACTTATATAAGTAATTAAAAATAATAACTTGTTTAAGTAACGCCCCTGACTGATCATTGTAAATATAACGGAATTTGATGAGACTTTCATCAAAGTGAGAGGTTTAGCACTTTAAAACCAGGTTTAATCCACCATTTTTTACATATGAAAATGCCTGTACCAAGTCAGGAATATGACAGTTCTTGTCCAATCGCTTTTGATGTGTTTTGATCCAATGCTTATACCACTGAATACCAAATATCATTGACCTATCACTTGTGGTTCCCCATAAACTGAACTAATCACAAACTAATTCATGTAAAATAAGCAAACGTTTCGAATTCAATAGACCATGACTGAGGGGGCAGGGCCAAATTATCTCCATGGAAATGAGATGTTCCAATGCTTATACAACTGCATACCAAATATGATTGACCTACCACTTGTGGTTCACAATTAACTAGAACTAATCACCAACTATTACATTGTTGACGCTGTCGCAGACACCGAAGCTGGAAACAGCATACCTGTCTCGCTCTTTGACCCTGTCAAGACGAGATACAGATAAAGATGCCAGGTTCAACCAAAAATAGAAAAACAGATTATGATATCGGAACTAAAATATTGAATATTTAGGCAATATCAACCCCAGATTTGTTTTTCCATCTTAAATATGTTTCTTTCTTTGTTTAGCTGTTTTATTTGGTTTAGGGTTAGGGTTAGGGTTATTTGCTAGCTGTTTTATTTGGTTTATTGACTGAGAAGCAATTGTAGGTTTAATTTGTGTTCCGTTTCAAACCTTCTGCCAGTTTTGTATTTTCTCATATAAACTGTAAAAAAACGGATATATATGTGTATTCACAGGCACTCGTCTTATACCTTTATATAATAAATTCTGAGACCAGTGCTTGTGTGTGTATTCATTAATTAACCGTAAAATGAAAAAAATAGTATATAAACTCTAATTATACTGGAATGTTTTTGTTTTATTCCAATTTTCATAAATCTGGGTTTAGTTGTCTTTTATTAGAACTTTTGGTTTCTGATGCTTTATCATGTCATAATTGATTTGGCCTTTTTCCAACTGATTTCGTTTTTGAGGAAACCCTGCTTTTATAAGCAATGTTCTCGTTAAGGTACGCACACACGCCTGTTTGTTCGATGGACGCTTCCTAAAAACACTAGCTGAGTCTTGTTATCATCATAACTTTCCCTAAGCTTTTCAAAAGAAGCAGAAAACATGCTTCTATTCAATATTTTTACCGGACATTCACTTTTGTTTTAATTCAATGTATGTTATGATAAATCCCGAGCAATGCGAAAAAAATATGACTTCATGACACACGCTAATTGGATAAACGCCGAGAAGATCGAAATGTTTTCAAAAACACGTGTACCTTTCGAGCAACGGAAAACTCTAACAGGGACCCATTTCAGGGTTACACTAATGTCCTGACAATGTCCTGACAAAGTCCTGACAGAAATGTAAATGCCTAATACTTTTTTGTTATTGGAAGGATTTACTTGAAATTTGGAATCAAGCAAGATGAGAACTTATATTTAATAAATAAAATTAAAAAAAAAAAAAAAAAATAATTTAAGACTTAAAAAACTTGACCTGACCAACTTGACCTCGAAAATACTATTGTCCTGACAATGTCCTGACATAAATGTAAATGCCTAATACTTTTTTGTTATTGGAAGGATTTACTTGAAATTTAGAATCAAGCAAGATGAGAACTTATATTTAATAAATAAAATAAAATAAAATTAAAAAAAATAATTTAAGACTTAGAAAACTTGACCTGACCAACTTGACCTCGAAAATACTATTGTCCTGACAATGTCCTGACATAAATGTAAATGCCTAATACTTTTTAGCTCACCTGGCCCGAAGGGCCAAGTGAGCTTTTCCCATCACTTTGCGGCCGGCGTCCGGCGTCCGTCGTCGTCCTGTGTCCGTCGTCGTCCTGCGTCCGTCGTCGTTAACTTTTACAAAAATCTTCTCCTCTGAAACTACTAGGCCAAATCAAACCAAACTTGGCCACAATCATCATTGGGGTATCTAGTTTAAAAAATGTGTGGCGTGACCCGGTCAACCAACCAAGATGGCCGCCACGGCTAAAAATAGAACATAGGGGTAAAATGCAGTTTTTGGCTTATAACTCAAAAACCAAAGCATTTAGAGCAAATCTGTGATGGGGTAAAAATGTTTATCAGGTCAAGATCTATCTGCCCTGAAATTTTCAGATGAATCGGTCAATCGGTTGTTGGGTTGCTGCCCCTGAATTGGTAATTTTGAGGAAATTTTGCTGTTTTTGGTTATTATCTTGAATAATATTATAGATAGAGATAAATTGTAACAGCAATAATGTTCAGCAAAGTAAGATCTACAAATAAGTCAACATGACCAAAATGGTCAGTTGACCGGTTTAGGAGTTATTGCCCTTTATAGTCAATTTTTAACCATTTTTCGTAAATTAAAGTTATCTTTTACAAAAATCTTCTCCTCTGAAACTACTGGGCCAAATTAATCCAAACTTGGCCACAATCATCTTTGGGGTATCTAGTTTAAAAAATGTGTGGCGTGACCTGGTCAACCAACCAAGATGGCCGCCACCGCTAAAAATAGAACATAGGAGTAAAATGCAGTTTTTGGCTTATAACTCAAAAACCAAAGCATTTTGAGGAAATCTGACATGGGGAAAAATGTTTATCAGGTCAAGATCTATCTGCCCTGAAATTTTCAGATGAATCGGTCAATCGGTTGTTGGGTTGCTGCCCCTGAATTGGTAATTTTGAGGAAATTTTGCTGTTTTTGGTTATTATCTTGAATATTATTATAGATAGAGATAAACTGTAAACAGCAATAATGTTCAGCAAAGTAAGATCTACAAATAAGTCAACATGACCAAAATGGTCAGTTGACCCGTTTAGGAGTTATTGCCCTTTATAGTCAATTTTTAACCATTTTTCGTTAATTAAAGTAATCTTTTACAAAAATCTTCTCCTCTGAAACTACTGGGCCAAATTAATCCAAACTTGGCCACAATCATCTTTGGGGTATCTAGTTTAAAAAATGTGTGGCGTGATCTGGTCAACCAACCAAGATGGCCACCACTGCTAAAAATAGAACAAAGGGGTAAAATGCAGTTTTTGGCTTATAACTCAAAAACCAAAGCATTTTGAGGAAATCAGACATGGGATAAAAATGTTTATCAGGTCAAGATCTATCTGCCCTGAAATTTTCAGATGAATCGGTCAATCGGTTGTTGGGTTGCTGCCCCTGAATTGGTAATTTTGAGGAAATTTTGCTGTTTTTGGTTATTATCTTGAATAATATTATAGATAGAGATAAATTGTAAACAGCAATAATGTTCAGCAAAGTAAGATCTACAAATAAGTCAACATGACCAAAATGGTCAGTTGACCCGTTTAGGAGTTATTGCCCTTTATAGTCAATTTTTAACCATTTTTCGTAAATTAAAGTTATCTTTTACAAAAATCTTCTCCTCTGAAACTACTGGGCCAAATTAATCCAAACTTGGCCACAATCATCTTTGGGGTATCTAGTTTAAAAAATGTGTGGCGTGACCTGGTCAACCAACCAAGATGGCCGCCACCGCTAAAAATAGAACATAGGAGTAAAATGCAGTTTTTGGCTTATAACTCAAAAACCAAAGCATTTTGAGGAAATCTGACATGGGGAAAAAAATGTTTATCAGGTCAAGATCTATCTGCCCTGAAATTTTCAGATGAATCGGTCAATCGGTTGTTGGGTTGCTGCCCCTGAATTGGTAATTTTGAGGAAATTTTGCTGTTTTTGGTTATTATCTTGAATATTATTATAGATAGAGATAAATTGTAAACAGCAATAATGTTCAGCAAAGTAAGATCTACAAATAAGTCAACATGACCAAAATGGTCAGTTGACCCCTTTAGGAGTTATTGCCCTTTATAGTCAATCTTTAACCATTTTTCATAAATCTAAGTAATCATTTACAAAATCTCCACTGAAACTACTAGGCCACAATCATCTTTGGGGTATCTAGTTTGAAAAATGTGTCCGATGACCTGGCCATTCAACCAAGATGGCCGCCACGGCTAAAAATAAAACATAGGAGTAAAATGCAGTTTTTGGCTTTTAACTATGAAACCAAAGCATCTAGAGCAAATCTGACAAGAAGTTAAATTGTTAATCAAGTCAATATCTATCTGCCCTGAATTTTTCAGATGAATTGGACAACTGGTTGTTGGGTTGCTGCCCTCCAATTGGTAATTTTTAAAGAAATTTTGCCGTTTTTGGTTATCTTGAATACTATTATAGATAGCGATAAACTGTAAACAGCAATAATGTTCAGCAAAGTAAGATCTACAAATAAGTCAACATGACCTAAATGGTCAATTGACCCCTTAAGGAGTTATTGCCCTTTATAGTCAATTTTTAACAATTTTCATTAATTTGGTAAATTTATGTAAATTTTTACCAAATATAGTTCTCTGTTACTAATGGGCAAAGTTCATTATAGATATAATTGTAAGAAGCAAAATAGTTCAGTAAAGTAAGAACTTCAAACACATCACCATCACTAAAATACAATTTTGTCATGAATCCATTTGTGTCCTTTGTTTAATATGCACATAGACCAAGGTGAGCGACACAGGCTCTTTAGAGCCTCTAGTTTGTTATTGGAAGGATTTACTTGAAATTTAGAATCAAGCAAGATGAGAACTTATATTTAATAAATAAAATTAAAAAAAATAAAAAAAAATAATTTAAGACTTAGAAAACTTGACCTGACCAACTTGACCTCGAAAATACTATTGTCCTGACAATGTCCTGACATAAATGTAAATGCCTAATACTTTTTTGTTATTGGAAGGATTTACTTGAAATTTAGAATCAAGCAAGATGAGAACTTATATTTAATAAATAAAATTAAAAAAAATTAAAAAAATTAATTTAAGACTTAGAAAACTTGACCTGACCAACTTGACCTCGAAAATACTATAGTCCAGACCGATATGAAACGGCTAAAACATAATTTATTATTGACAGGATAGACTTCAAATTCGATACCAAGGAAGATTAAATCATTTATTACAAAAATATAAGAAGAAAAAAAAGAAAAAAAATATTTTAAGAGTTAGAAAACTTGACCTGACCAACCACGTCCAACCGTGACAAATGTCCTGACCGATATAAAACTGGTAATTTAATTCTCAAATTCGGTCGGATTGACTTCAAATTTGACACAAGACAAGAGAGTAACATTGAGTAAATACTCATTTGAAAAAAAATAGGGGGGAAATACTTTAAGGGTAAAAAAAACTTGACCTGACGAACATCGACTTTGTTGTGAATAAATGACCGATATAAAAGTGCTAATACTTGCAACATTGTTGGTATGATTGAGTTCTTAATTGAAACCAAGTCAAATTGTAACGTTTTTATTTTTATACTTGCTGCAATAAATTGGAAACAAAATATTTTCAAGGAAATAAATACTTGACTTAACCCCTTAAACTTAATACACAAACAACAACATTTTTAGTTCTTACCTTATATTGTAATTGAATTTATATATTTCCTATCCATAAAATACAACATCCAAAGCAAATAAATTTTGTTAAATGAAAAGATAGGGGAAATATGAGTTGCTGAGTGACTGTGAGTATTGTTTACCCCTTTGTAACACAAATCTACTTAATTTGATTAATAATTCAGATTGACTAATGAAACTAATTATTGAATTATTAACCTCAATTAAAAACTATAAAAATGTATAGTGATTAGCTAGCTACCTACTGATTTTAATAACTAAGTTTTCTTTTTCTTCTTGGTGCAATAACTAATCTAAAAAATGTATTAAAATAAAGGCAAAGGAAGGTGACAAGAATCAATAAAATTAAAACACACCTACATTAATTACTATAATCATAATTTGGAATGTTTTCTTTACAATCAATAAATTTTGTTTTATCTAGTTATTGAGTGATTATACATGTCATATAAAAGCAGGAAATGGGCTTCGTTTTGTTTGAAAAGGATGTGTATACAAGCATATACATTAATATTATATTGGAATCACAAAGAAATACAATAAATTAACACACAATTTTCTCTTACAGAAAAATGATGCAATCAAATTAAGTTCCAACAGAACAATTAAGTCACAAATACCTACCTATACAATAAAATAAACAATACACAATAATAATTTCAATAAAATACACAATACCTTTAACAAGTACAATACAAAGAATAATTATATTACAATACATAATACAACACAATATACAATACAACACAATATACAATACAACACAATACACTATACAACACAATACACTATACAACACAATACACTATACAACACAATACACTATACAACACAATACACTATACAACACAATACACTATACTACACAATACACTATACAACACAATACACTATACAACACAAACTTAAATACAGAATACACAATATAAATTTGAATTACAATACAATACACATGGTGTATCTTGACTGATGAATGTCCGAAATTTTCTGTCCAACACTGTTTATCTTCATCGAAAAGAGGCGCTAAACCTGTTGGTTGTAATCAAGATATAAGTGGGAATTGTTTCGCTATTATATTCATGCTCACATTTATAATTTCGGAACATAGCCATGAAATATTTTCCAACATAAGTTTGTGTTCTGAATTTAAACTGGCTACCCAAGGTGTATGGTTTGAACTCTTAACGTTTGTTGCTAATTTTCGCTTTTTCATCGGAAGTCGGCAGGTACTCTTCGGTGACACAGACGGCAATATTAGCTGTATTTCATCCTCATCCTCTAAAAATCGCAATTTCTTTCCCTTTTAAGGTGTTTCACAAGTGTTCGTATCCTGTTCCTTACATTTCAATTTAATTTTTTTCTTCGATTTAGGTGTTTCCGTTGTGGACGATTGTTTTCCTGGTGTTTCTGGCATATCTATATTTTCCACTATTTCCGAATTTTGCGCTGGTATAACTTCGGTGTTATAATCAGTCTTAATGATAGCACAAGTTCAAGTTCATAATTTAATTAATTGGATTAACAAATAGGTTATTAATCTAATCATCACAAGCCCCTAATCAGATTAACTAATAGAGCAATAAGAGAATGTTAACATGAATAAACAATACTCACATTCAGCAACTGGGACTGGGCCTAACACTTTTCTTTCCTTCATTTCAACTGTATCTCTCGTGTTCAATGTCGTTTTTAATATTATTGTGATCGGATATTTTAATTTCACTAATTTAAGGTAAGAGGTTAACAAGTTAGAAAATTTATCAAGTCCTACAGTGGTCAGGTCAATATTATTTACCCTTGCAATAATTGTTCACTTTTTTTCTTTTAGTCATTTAAAAATTTAATAAGATAATGATAGTTTTCAAACTTAAAGACATTTATTTAAGTAATTAACATTATGATAGTCATTCTATTTTTTTTAAAGATACATGCCTTTTTTCGGTGAATAGCCTATGTTGGTCAGGTCAAGTTTTTTGGTCTTTTCAACATTTTTTTTCTTTTTATTTCTTTTAATTTCTTTGTTAAATGTTGCAAACTTCTTTACTACTCAATTTGAATTCATTCATTACAATAACAAAATAGATAGAATCATTTTTATATCGATCCGGACATGAGTCGCGGCAAATGTGTAGTTGGTCAGGTCAAGTTTTCTAACTCTTAAAATTATTTTTTTTATTTTTTTTCCTATAATTTTGTAATAAATGTTTTAATCTTCCTTGGTATCGAATTTGAAGTCTATCCTGTCAATAATAAATTATTTTTTAGCCGTTTCATATCGGTCAGGACAATAGTATTTTCGAGGTCAAGTTGGTCAGGTCAAGTTTTCTAAGTCTTAAATTATTTTTTTTTCATTTTTTTTATTTTATTTATTAAATATAAGTTCTCATCTTGCATGATTTCAAATTTCAAGTAAATCCTTCCAATAACAAAAAAGTATTAGGCATTTACATTTCCGTCAGGACTTTGTCAGGACTTTGTCAGGACATTGTCAGGACATTAGTGTAACCCCCCATTTCAGCTACTTGATGCAGGGATCTATTTTTAGAACGAAAGGAAATTTCCAATTATAAATATTATAAAAATAGTTTACGCGACGACTGTAAACAGATAAGGGTAAATAACGCAAATGGTAGTCAATAAAAGGGTTGAGAACTCATGGTTTTGGAATATAATTGGGTTTTCCTTTGAATTAATTGGGTTATTGAACCCTGCAATGGGCAATTCACGCAAATACGCAGCTTATCTGGAGCTCTGGAACTTAGTGTATATAAAACTCAGTAATCAACCAATCAAACTATAGGATTTTGTGTTTTAAATTATAGGATTTGGTGTTTCAAGCACAAATTTTGTAATGTGAGTACCGAGTGAAGATTTACCACCTAGGGCCAGGGTCTTCATCTATAGAATATCATGTCTGTTTAGTTCACGCATCATCAGTCAGGGGCATTACTTAAACAAGTAACAAGTAAAATTACCTATACAAGTAATGTTGAAAACGAGGCTAATTTAAATATAACTTATATAAGTTATTTTTCTGAATATTATTTTTATAGGTGTCCAAGAATACAGATTTTATTAGCTTTAAATAATTTTCACAGTTATCTGGTTATTTTTCCCTTGATATATAAAAACTAATTCTTCAGAAACACTAATTAACTTTCCAACGCACTTATCTTTCATACCGACGCTTCTGGGTCAAAGATTTGTCTCTTGGGACTATTAAATTATCATTTTTCTCTAAAATCTTGAAGGTAGACTGATATAAATAGATAGATACTTGTGAATTAATTAAGACCTGAAGTTATTTATAATTTGTAATCTAAATCAATGACATATGTGCCTTAGATAAGTGTAATTGCTATTTTTTCAAAAATGTTTAAAATAACGTATTCCAAGTAATATTTTTGTCATTATTTTCAAAGTAACCCTTTATCTCTATACTCCTCTCAAAACTGATAAATTCTTTATTTTATGATATAAAATGTTGTTAAAAATCATGAAAACTACATTTAGTCTATGTTTGTATTGAAAATTGAAATAACTCTCTTAAGTAATTTTATTATTTTTAAAATAAACAATTACTTATATAAGTAATTAAAAATAATAACTTGTTTAAGTAACGCCCCTGACTGATCATTGTAAATATAACGGAATTTGATGAGACTTTCATCAAAGTGAGAGGTTTAGCACTTTAAAACCAGGTTTAATCCACCATTTTTTACATATGAAAATGCCTGTACCAAGTCAGGAATATGACAGTTCTTGTCCAATCGCTTTTGATGTGTTTTGATCCAATGCTTATACCACTGAATACCAAATATCATTGACCTATCACTTGTGGTTCCCCATAAACTGAACTAATCACAAACTAATTCAAAATTTTCACAGTTATCTGGTTATTTTTCCCTTGATATATAAAAACTAATTCTTCAGAAACACTAATTAACTTTCCAACGCACTTATCTTTCATACCGACGCTTCTGGGTCAAAGATTTGTCTCTTGGGACTATTAAATTATCATTTTTCTCTAAAATCTTGAAGGTAGACTGATATAAATAGATAGATACTTGTGAATTAATTAAGACCTGAAGTTATTTATAATTTGTAATCTAAATCAATGACATATGTGCCTTAGATAAGTGTAATTGCTATTTTTTCAAAAATGTTTAAAATAACGTATTCCAAGTAATATTTTTGTCATTATTTTCAAAGTAACCCTTTATCTCTATACTCCTCTCAAAACTGATAAATTCTTTATTTTATGATATAAAATGTTGTTAAAAATCATGAAAACTACATTTAGTCTATGTTTGTATTGAAAATTGAAATAACTCTCTTAAGTAATTTTATTATTTTTAAAATAAACAATTACTTATATAAGTAATTAAAAATAATAACTTGTTTAAGTAACGCCCCTGACTGATCATTGTAAATATAACGGAATTTGATGAGACTTTCATCAAAGTGAGAGGTTTAGCACTTTAAAACCAGGTTTAATCCACCATTTTTTACATATGAAAATGCCTGTACCAAGTCAGGAATATGACAGTTCTTGTCCAATCGCTTTTGATGTGTTTTGATCCAATGCTTATACCACTGAATACCAAATATCATTGACCTATCACTTGTGGTTCCCCATAAACTGAACTAATCACAAACTAATTCATGTAAAATAAGCAAACGTTTCGAATTCAATAGACCATGACTGAGGGGGCAGGGCCAAATTATCTCCATGGAAATGAGATGTTCCAATGCTTATACAACTGCATACCAAATATGATTGACCTACCACTTGTGGTTCACAATTAACTAGAACTAATCACCAACTATTACATTGTTGACGCTGTCGCAGACACCGAAGCTGGAAACAGCATACCTGTCTCGCTCTTTGACCCTGTCAAGACGAGATACAGATAAAGATGCCAGGTTCAACCAAAAATAGAAAAACAGATTATGATATCGGAACTAAAATTTTATTTGTTTTTCTTGGACTTAAATATTGAACGTTTCTGATTGCTATGATGTCTGTAACTTTGATAAGCTTGTTTTTTCTCTTTTACATTTCTCTGTTTCAGAATCTGGTCTTTTCCTTTCAGTTCACTTTTAAATTTTCTCTTTTTGCCTCCAGCAGATTTCTGTTGTTTACTCTCCTCCATACCTTGAGTGTGCCCTGAAATATCAAATAACAAGTCAACATTGTTGAACAATTGGTAGAATTAAACTAAGTAACTGCTATTTAATGTTACTTTACAAGTTATTGTCATGTTTTCATCAGTGACTTGGTGAGTATCCCAATAATAAGGACTGGCCTTCTGATAACAGAAATATATAGACCTGTATTCACTTTTTCTCAAAATCACAATAACAAAACTCTAATTTGTCCATTCTTGAAAAATACCAATAATAAATGCATGTCTAATTCTGAATTTACAGTAAATTATTTGATCTTTATTTGTTGCTGTTATATGCCAGTTCCAGTAACTATCTTTCGCAGGGAAACTGGCAACACTTGGCAATAAACCAAATTTTTTTAAATACCTCAACTAGAATAAAGCACCTTGACTAAAATTAACTCTCAAAATATTCTTTTGACCCTTTGACAAAAATATAAATTTTCAAAATACTTGAATCACACACTAAATAGGAAAAACTTCAATGGATATTTTGGGTTCATTTATTTATTGTGGTTTGAAGAAAACTTGCATATTCATGGATAGTTTATAGCGTGGTTTTTGGCAAAGTCTGCATACAATCCTTTAGAAAATTTGTAATTTCGTTGAACATTTAAATTCGTGGTTCCCTTGTACCAAACAAATCCAGGAAAATTGGTATCCAACAAATATTAATGAACCCACAGTATATAGCAGTTTGACAAACACTAATTTTGATTATTGAGAAGCATTCATATTTCCTTAATATAAATATAACATAATTAAAATGTTCAGCTGTATTATAATGTACCACCTTAATTAAAACAATAACTTGACACAAGACAGACCCAGACTAAAAATATTATCACCCATCATTCTCTATTCTTTGGTTCTTTTTTTTTTTATAGCCCTTTTAAACAGGCCAGCTCTGGGATACGGTTTTTAGATGAATCTCAGAGGCAGATTTAGGGGAGGGGGGGCTTGGTCCCCCCTTTTTGGGGAAAAATTTGGTTGCTTGTATAGGGAATCACTTAAGCGTGACTGGAGCGGGCAGTCAGTGGGCCCCCACTTATGAAAATTTCTGGATCCACCACTGAATCTGTCATGTGACTTCCATCATTATGTGACAAAAATGTATGCATAGAAATTTCCAACACATGTTGAGCAAACCTGTGAAAAAGTTATATTTTATACTGCACAAAATACTTGGGAAATTTAAATCTAAAAGGATGGTCACCCTCCCTCAGTCATACGGCAGTCACAATTATGTACTTACGGAACATTAATTATTTCTATACTACCCTACAGAATGACGATTATGAAAGTGCTGGAATCTTTTAATAGAGCAGGGATACAGACGCGCCTTCTATCTGATAAATAACGTCATACAGGCATGCAAAATTGACAATCTTTCCAGTGAAAGACATGATTCCAGAAATGATCGATTCTATATTCATTATTCAATCACCCCATCTCTATTCTTAATAATTTTGGTATATTTTCTCAATTCTTAATCATTTTTAATCTATTTTATCTATCCTTACTTGATAGGCCATTTATTCTGTATTTTCCCAATATTCATTATTCTGAAAACCCCATCCAGCCAGACACCTCATAATGAAATCAAGTACATTATGATAAATTTATCTTTTCTTTTAATTTAATTTTTAAACCAAATTTTCTTTTTCCTCTCTTTTTTAATAATACATACATCTTCGTCTTTTAGTTCCTAAGACTGTAAATCTTTCAGACTGTTGCTGTGGTTTCCTCTCGTGATCGCTATCATTGTCATCGTCATTCTGGTTGTCTTGATCGTCTACTTTTGTTTTGTTTTTCCATTCTTCATAAGTAAACAAAGTTAAGGTCAAAGGTCTAACTATTAAACACATTAAAAAATTAAACATAGGTGAACCAATGCCTGGTAACTCTTCTGTCAGAAGATTAACTATTAAACATATAGGCTCCCTCAGATAGAAATGGACCTTATGCTTGAGAAAATCAATATATATCTGTTAACCTATTAATGCTTGAAATAACATATCTATCAAAAGTCTAACATTTGGAAGATTAAGTTATTATATGAATCCAAGAAATCAGCCCAAAATCCATCTTTAATTTTGAATTTGAACATGTTCAATGTTCATAAATCCAATCAGAGTAGAATCCAAGTACATGTACATTTTCACTTGCATAAGGTCAATTTCTATCCGACGTAGATCATATGTTAAGTCTACAGTATGTCATAGTTATGATTTGGGAATTGTATCGAAGCACCAAATGGTAATATTTGCCAGACATGTCTGATTCTGAAATGCTAATTAAATTTAATTATGTCACCCGATCGACAATGTCGGGTGACATATTGCTTTTCCTCTGTTTCTTTACTATTATTATGTCACCCGATCGACAATGTCGGGTGACATATTGCTTTTCTTATGTTTCTTTGTTATTATTATTATTCTTCCACCTTTTTTTGTCCGACAGGTTTTTTGGAGTGAAATGGAACCAATCTTAATGATAATTCACTATAAGGAGGAACACAAAATTTCGGGTTGCAGTAGGGTCTAAGACCATGAAAAATGGCTGCCGTTTCCATGGAAACGGAACAATTGTGAAAAATTCCAGTTTTTGGTTTTGTGAATAATTTAGAGATGCTTAAACTCAGAATCATCATATTTTATCAGAATGTAGGTGCCAGCCATATATTGGTTTTGGATGATATTGGCAATCATTGGAACCACTATGTTGCCATGGAAACTACCCCAAAAATTTCAAAAATTTCAAAATGCTCCAAATTTTTTGAAACTTCATAGTAACGATGAGCAACTTTGGTAGATGCGTAATTTGGCGTTGGAATTTCCAAAATGTCTGCCGTTACCATGGAAACAGTGCATAAGTGTCAAAATGCTGTAAAAACCTCAGGGTTTGGTGAATAATTTTGGTATGCTAGAACTTGAAATCATCAAATTTTTACACAATATAGTTGTCCACTATATACAGCTTTTGAATGATTTTGACAATCATTGGAACTCTTCTGTTTCCATGGATACAGGACCAAATATTTCAAAAATTTCAAAATGCTCCTAAGTTGATCAAACTTAAGATGATTGTTGACTGGCAAGTCTGGATGAGACTTTTGACTTTGGAATTTCCAAAACGGCCACCGTTGCCATGGAAACTGCAAAAAAGTCAAAAATTCTCTAAATGCTTTGAACTTAATGAAACTTGATATTATTGTTAACTGGCAAGTAAAGATGAGACTTTTGACTTTGAAATTTTCAAAATGGCTGCAGTTGCCATGGAAACAGCAGAATTGTGAATTTTTTTAAATGCTGTGAATGTACTGAAAATTTACAGAAAGATGTTTTGCCATGCATATATGTGCATTCACTGTTAAACAATTTTGAAATGGCTGCGGCTTAGTGGCAATTGGGGGAAGGGTGACATCCGCTATTGCTTGCAATGGCAATTCTAGTTATTATTATTCTTCCAATGATTTTGTCCGGCAGTTTTCTTGGAGACAATGGAACCAATCTTAATGATAGTTGACTATAATGAGGAACACAAAATTCCGGGTTGCAGTAGGTCATAAGACCATTAAAAATGGCTGCCGTTACCATGGAAACGGAACAAATTTGAAAAATTAAATTTTTGGGTTTTGGTGAATAATTTGGAGATGCTTTAACTCAGAATCATTATATTTTGATACAATGTAGGTGCCGACTATGTACTTCTTTTTGATGATTTTTGGCATTCATTGGAACTACTATGTTGCCATGGATACTACACCAAAAATTTCAAAAATATCAAAATGCTCCAAATTTTTTGAAACTTTAGCATAACGATGAGCAACTTTGGTAGATGTGGAATTTGGCGTTGGAATTTCGAAAATGTCTTGTGTTACCATGGAAACAAGGCAAAAATGGTCAAAACGCTTTAAAACCTTAAAAAGTGGCATTTACTTCCTTAAAATGGTAGGTCAAATCCATTGAAACTCTTATGGTATGTTCCCTCCCATGTACCAATGGAGTATCTGCCATTAGAAATTTGGAATGGTCTGTGTTACCATAGAAACCAGCCAAAATGTCAAAAGTTTCAAAATGCTCAAAAAGTAATGAAACTTAATATGATTGTTGACTGTCAAGTCTGCATGAGACTTTTGAAGTTGGAATTTCCAAAATGGCCACCGTTGCCATGGAAACTGCAGAAATGTCAAATATTTTCAAAATGCTCCAAACTTAATCAAACTTAATATTATTGTCAACTGGCATGTATAGATGAGACTTTTGACTTTGGAATTTTCAAAATGGCTGCCGTTGCCATGGAAACAGAAGAAAAGTGAAACTTCTGACAATACTCTAAATGTACTGAAAATTTACAGAAAGATATATCCCAATTAAAATAGATCTGCATTCACTGTTTGATTATTTTAAAATGGCTGCCGCTTAGTGGCAATGGGGGAAGGGTGACATCCGCTATTGCTTGCAATGGCAATTCTAGTTGTATTTAGGATTTCTTTCAAGTAAAAAAGAAATAACAGAAATAATTATTGTCATTTCCTTGTGATGAGTATTTTAGAAATGCATAGAGTATTTTCATGTTCCACTTCTAACTTCTGCCTAGTCATCCCCCCTTTTTTAATCTTGGGTCCACATTTTTTGTTACACCAAGTTTTCTCTGTAATGTGGGAGCCCAGGAACAATAATTGTAGGAGTAGAATTTTTGGGTCTGGAAATAATTATAGATTATCGTTGATCATCTCAACAAGATTGATTTTCTCGCTTGAGCTGGTACAGATGACCAATGATAATCTGTTTATCGCTATTTTACCTATGACGACGTTGTCAATTTCATGTCAATTTCGTTAAAAAATTTTCGATAATTTTCCATCTCAAGCGAGAAGCATGATATGAAAATTATCACAAAAAAAGATCAAAAGAAAAATGCACAAAAAAGCGATAAAAGCCATTATCGCTAGTTTACAAAATTTTCCTTTGATCTTACTGACTGATAATTTCCTTTTCACCACATTAGAGTGATATGAAAAATGATCGCTAGGAAATAAGGAGACATGTGTCTGTTGTCAATGAAATTAACAACGTTGTCATAGTTAAAATAGTGATACACAGATTATCATTAGTCATCTCAATCTAGATTGCTTTTCTCACTTTCACGGTACCAGCTAAAGCGAGAAAATCTATCTCGTGGGGATGATCAACGATAATCTATATAGAAAACATATATGTTTTGACTAATGATATAATAAGGATATGCAGTAGACTTGAATGATGCTGAGATCAGAGTTTTGACTAATGATATAATAAGGATATGCAGTAGACTTGAATGATGCTGAGATCAGAGTTTTGACTAATGATATAACAAGGATATGCAGTAGACTTGAATGATGCTGAGATCAGAGTTTTGACTAATGATATAAAAAGGATATGCAGTAGACTTGAATGATGCTGAGATCAGAGTTTTGACTAATGATATAACAAGGATATGCAGTAGACTTGAATGATGCTGAGATCAGAGTTTTGACTAATGATATAATAAGGATATGCAGTAGACTTGAATGATGCTGAGATCAGAGTTTTGACTAATGATATAACAAGGATATGCAGTAGACTTGAATGATGCTGAGATCAGAGTTTTGACTAATGATATAATAAGGATATGCAGTAGACTTGAATGATGCTGAGATCAGAGTTTTGACTAATGATATAAAAAGGATATGCAGTAGACTTGAATGATGCTGAGATCAGAGTTTTGACTAATGATATAATAAGGATATGCAGTAGACTTGAATGATGCTGAGATCAGAGTTTTGACTAATGATATAATAAGGATATGCAGTAGACTTGAATGATGCTGAGATCAGAGTTTTGACTAATGATATAACAAGGATATGCAGTAGACTTGAATGATGCTGAGATCAGAGTTTTGACTAATGATATAACAAGGATATGCAGTAGACTTGAATGATGCTGAGATCAGAGTTTTGACTAATGATATAATAAGGATATGCAGTAGACTTGAATGAGGCTGAGATCAGAGTTTTGACTAATGATATAATAAGGATATGCAGTAGACTTGAATGAGGCTGAGATCAGAGTTTTGACTAATGATATAAAAAGGATATGCAGTAGACTTGAATGATGCTGAGATCAGAGTTTTGACTAATGATATAAAAAGGATATGCAGTAGACTTGAATGAGGCTGAGATCAGAGTTTTGACTAATGATATAATAAGGATATGCAGTAGACTTGAATGATGCTGAGATCAGAGTTTTGACTAATGATATAAAAAGGATATGCAGTAGACTTGAATGATGCTGAGATCAGAGCTCCACTTTCTGTTCTGATTTTCTTCTTCTTTGGATCCAGTCCTCCATCCTTTACAAACTTCTTCTTCTTTCTATCCCTGAAAAATACATTTTCTATTATAAATACCCTTCATAAATCATCTTTTAAACAAAACAATGTTCAATTTGGTCAAACTAATATGTAAAGGGATTACAAGAAAAAAAGTGTTCCATTTATAATTATAGCAGATGGTATATATTTCAGAGACCACTTTACAAATTATTGTGAATAAAAGTGGTCTTTAAATTCTAAAAGCCAAGAACAAAGACATATCTATTTATGTTTGCATAATAATGATGCTCTATACATTCTCTTATGAAAAACAAAAATGTTTATAAAAACAAGTTACAATTGACCATTACAGAATCTAAAGGGCTATGGGTAATTTCATTGTTCGTACACCAAAATGGTCATTGGTTGAATTGCCTTTGTTTAGTATTATTTTTGTATTATCCAAATCGGGACATTTAGATGTACACTTTTGAAAATTTTACCAGAATGCATAATATTCTTAAACCTTGAATTGTGTACAATATTTACCATCTGGAGGCTGATTTTGTTTGCTGTAATGTATTATCTTCATCCCCAGTTATGTCCATAGACACACCAGCGGCCTGCTGCTCAAACGATGTACCAACGCCCAGTCTGTAAAGGTAAAAAAACAATAACATACAGTATCCATGGCAACAATGCTGCTATTTTCTATCTCTTCTGGTCATATAGATCCTAACTTATTCAACCATTAACATTTTTTAGTATGAGTGTGTTCCTGATGAAGGTCAACCTAGAAAATGGCAGATAGACATGTATACCTTACAATAAATCTACACACCAAATAATCTTCCTAGCCAAGGGTGAACAGCAGCATTTTTTTTTTATCTTAACCCTTGGCTGACAAAGATGTCACCAAATATAGCTGGTCCTATAATACTTATTGTATTATAGAAATGGACATCAACTAGAAAACTTAATTTTGACCAATGATCCATGACCATGAAGCAAAGGTCATATGGACACTGTCAGACACACAACCATTATATACATTAAATATGGTTGATCTATTTCTTACAGTATCTTCTGGGAAAACACACACTGACTAATGAACCATGAGAATGAGGTCAGACCAAGGTCATAAACCATGCCATATTGAAACTGACATGCATTTCCCTAAAGAAGAAATTGACTAAAGACCAGGTACCTCTTAATTACAGTGCAATATTTTAAAAATACATGTATCAATTTTTTACATCATGCGACTCGCTTGAGATGGAAAATTATCGCTAGAAACTAAGGAGACATATGGCGTTGCTAATGAAATTGACAACGTCGTCATAGGTAAAATAGCGATAAACAGATTATCACTGGTCATCTCAACCGTCCCATCCCGGCTCAGGCGAGAAATTCAATCTCGTTGAGATGATCAACGATAATCTATAAATACACATTTAAGGTAGTGATGGAGAAACGTGAGTAATTTGTTTATGACTTTCCATTTCAATGAAAAAATTCATATGTTTTACTTTATAGTTATCATGTTTATACTAAACAAATTTGAAAGAAATTTTTTTGTTCATTATAAAGTCAAACATTTGAAAAACATGCCTTATAAGGGGAGATTACTCAGATAATGTTTTTCTTCTAAAAGAATGTGCAGTACCTTCATATATTTTGTTAAGGAAGAAGGATGGGATTTGGCGAACTTTTACACCTTTTTAAAAAAAATTTTATGTTTCTACTATCGTCATGATATTTTCCCCCCCGTTGTTTCTGAATAAACAAATTTCAAGAGTTACCTATTTATTTATTTTTTCAAAATTCTATTATTTTTTTCTCTCTAGTCACATGATAATTGCTTTATCATTTATAATTTTTTAACAAAATACAGGAACTCTGCAAAAATTTTATATGAAGCAAGAACATTTCCATCATATATTTCTAAATAGCAGCACTATAAACATTTTGTTAATGCATATATATACAATTTTTTTTATTCTCCCATATATCTATAGTCTATAAACCTTAAGGAATTGCTAAAAGATTTTTTGGTGTTAACGACCGTATAAGGCCATATCACCTCATGATGCAGTGGTGCTGTTTTTATTAACACATTATAACATATAGTATAAAAGTAGTTCTTGTGCTAATTGTAACCTAGCAATAATTGAAAAGACGGACAGGTGGTACTATAATGTGACATATCGTTACTGTGGTAACCATGGAAACAATAATTTGTCAGCAGGTTATTTGTGGTCATTATTTATTGATATTAGTTAGTATTGGATATCTAGACCTGGATAGAAGTTAGTTTTAACTAAAGGTAAATAAAACACCGGATGATGGATAAAACTGAACAAAAGAAATAAAATACTGATAAGATTTATTAGTATTAATAAAATTTAACTAGGAACTTTAGAGGAAATCTTGTTTTCACAATTTGATTAAAATGACCAACTGAAGGAAGAATAATAATCACAAGTGTTACAAGAATCAATGAAATTAATAACTTGAAATTTAGGGTGAATTTTTTTTTCTCATAAATTGCCTAAAATGACTGAAGGAAAAAAAATAGGAAAGTTTTACAAGAATCAAGAAAATACCTGAAAATTTTGAAGGTCAGTGTAAAAATGTAACCTTGACTGTCAAAATATTTTTAACAGAAAAAAAATGGAAAATGTGTCAATGGGATAAAGATGCTATCCCATTTTGTATAAAACGTTAATGTGATAAAGAAGCATAACTGTCAGAACTGTAAAAGTGACACTAACAGCACCCAAATTAGAACTTGATCTGTGTTTTGTGGTAAGGGGCATAACTCTAGAACGGAAATGAAAAAAAATCAGCAATTTTTCCTTGTGGAAGGGGGCATTACTCTAGAACGGTAAAAGTGACACCACCAAAATTCACACATGATATGTATTTTGTGGTAATAAGCATTGTGTATAAGTTTCAAAATATTTGATTGAGGCAAACTATAAAGTTAGAGAATAGACACAAAAATACTACAATTTTTTCAATTTATGGTAAAATAATTTAATTTTGGATGTAACACGTCTTCTGATTGGCTGACGTTATTTTGTTATGAGCCCATAGACATAATTTAGTCATGTGACCGTGACGTCATCAACGTTTTTTCATGGTTTTTCGACCGGTTTAAAATGGAATTTAGAATTAAATTATAAGAAATGACTGTAATATCTATTCTGTCTATTCAAAATAACATAAAAAATGTGGTGCACACTGTTAAATAACCCGCTACGTGCGTTATCCAGTGTGCACCAAATTTTTTATGTTATTTCTTCATAGACAGAAAAAATATTACAGTCATTCCTTAATTGATTTTAATTATGCATGTGAGATTTAAAGACTGCATATATGTTATAAAAATACTTATACATGTATGATTAAATACACTTAGATATGATTAAATAGAAGTATTAAAAGCCTACACTCTATACAATTCAAAGGAACAAAAGGATTGTTTTATAGTAAGGTTTTTTAAGAAGGAAGTTATATATTGTGCAAGACTAATGCCTTTTAATTTCATAATCTTTACAACCAAAGACGTTGTGGTGTAATCCTACTTCAAACCCACTATAGTGTTTACATAAGATATATCTGATAGTATTCCTACTCACTCATTAAGTTGGATTTAATAGTGTTAAACTTTTAAATCAAAGCGTTTCATACAAGGTATGACATTCTAATACTGTAAATTTTGAAATTAATGTGTGCATTTGTGAATACTTGACTATTGACAAAAATTATTTTATGGAAAAGATTTTTTTTTTTTTTAGGAAAAAACTACTAAATTATGAATTTAAGTTGTTATTGGGAACTTAATACTTTCACATTTAATGTATTAATAAAAAAGTCTCAATAATGTTTGTATTTACAGTATGTACTTTCCATATATATGATATAACTTTGTAAACAAATCTTTTCAACCCTTTTTAGAAACAACAGGCCAGAATAATCCATTTTTTCTCTCTAAATAACATCCGAAAGACATTTCATATTTACAAGACAAATTTACTACAGTTAGGGATAACTCATAGCTTTTTTCCTTAACAATCCTTCTACAGCTTTTAAGAAACAACAGGCCAGAATAATCCATTTTTTCTCTTTAAATCAAATCCGAAAGACATTTCAAGACATTTTACAAGACAAATTTTTTTCAGTTTGGGACAACTCATAGCTTTTTTCCTTAACAATCCTTCTACAGCTTGAGGAATACAAAAAGTGTAGACATTTTTACTAAAAAAAAAAACCACCAGTATCAAGATAAATAATTACAAAATAAACAGCTGCCAAAATATAGAATTACTCCAATTACATGACAATCAAATATTATTAATCAATTTCATAAATTAACAAATAACCTAATTACACCCACTCATAATTAGGGCCTCCAAGCAATTAGGTCAGAACAATCAATATCTGTGTCAAATCTACTTCACAGATTACATTGCCCTCTAAATAATCAGATAAAATACTTCCTAACCGAGAGATAATCAGTTTGTAAAGATTTATTCACATTAAAGGTTACAAAAGGTGAAAAGATAAGCCAAGTCTATATATTATGTATATATATGGTTAGAGCTTCACACATATAAAGATATAAACTTGTTTCAAACAAGGTAACCTATATTTTTTATTATTATTTTATTACTGTCAAATTTTTTTGTGAATACTTTTTTCTGTGTTTTGTCGATAAATAATTAAATAGGGAAAATATTAAACATTATTTTCATTATTATTCTTATGTTTGGGTTAAGTACATTGTAAATAATAAAATTATCATAATTCAGTGTGACTGTCCTAAAAAAAGGGATGCTCAAGTGATTCCCTATATATTTCACCAAATTTTCCCACAAAAAGGGGGGGGGGGGGCTGGGCATCTTGTCATGACTTATTATCTTTTTGGTTTGATTTTTTCTCACTTTATTTATTGTAAAACAATCGATTAAGAAACACCAATGGTTTAATCTATAGAAAAAACTGAGAAATGAGCAATACTTATGAACCTCATCAACAAAGGACAACAGGTTCATGACTCAGGACAAACAACCTTCACCCTATAGAACTTTTAAAGTGGGGGTATACATCAAGGAAACAGCATCAAAATATAAGACAGACTGACGTCCATTCATATGTTGATGGTGTCTATACAATACATGCTAAAACACTAAAAGTCATTAAAAGTCAAAAATAAATTTAATTGACTTTTAACAAGAATATGTCCAAAGTACACGGATGCCCAACTTGCACTATCATTTTCCATGTTCAATGGACCGTGAAATTGGGGTCAAAACTCTAATTTGGCTGTAAAATTAAAAAGATCATATCATAAGCAACATGTGTACTAAGTTT
The DNA here is from genome assembly GCA_037788925.1 of Mytilus galloprovincialis. Classification (NCBI taxonomy): domain Eukaryota; kingdom Metazoa; phylum Mollusca; class Bivalvia; order Mytilida; family Mytilidae; genus Mytilus; species Mytilus galloprovincialis. The sequence goes on along the minus strand of CM075339.1, from coordinate 75,800,082 downwards.
CAAGTTGATTGGACTTCAGCTTCATCAAAAACTAACTTGACCAAAAACTTTAACCTGAAACGAGACAGACAGACTATCAGGCGAACGAATGAACAGACGAACGAACAGACGGATGCACAGACAAGAAAACATAATGCCCCTCTACTATCGTAGGTGAGTAGGTGAGGCATAAAAATCAAAAGTTAATTCTAAGACAACTTTTGACCGTTCCTGACCTGGGACAATCCCATGAACTTATGGTAACAATTATTTTCAATTTGAAGGAAATTGAAGGTTGATAGTTCCCTGTTTGTTTTTACACATTAATTTCAATGATCAACAACTTCCCAGAGATAATGGGACACACCTACACATTATTGTTGATATCTATGTACACAATGTATTAGTCAAAAGTTTCCTGTTATTTAAGTTCATGTGAACTTTATTTTAATCATATTTATTTGTTTATCTTATTTCTGTCAAGGTTTATTCTATTTTTATCATTAAACAAATTTGTTTTGATGAACAGGAATTCCCCTAAAATGAAGTAATTAATCCCACACTTTGATACAAATATAGTAGAAACTTTAAATATCCACAACAGACTAACAATAATTTGTCTAAGGTATAAACAATAGAGGTTTGTAAAGTTGAAGTTTAAGAAATTTGGAGCACCTGTTTTATCCTAATTTTATTTTATAGAGCACCTGTTTTTATCCTAATTTGCGCACCTATTTTTGTTCGATTTATTCTTAATTTGTGTATTTCTCTGTCCTGAATGTTCTTCCATTTATTTGTATTGTAGACCTGTCAGGTAAAGTTGTCATTTTAGTGTTATATTTAACATTGTCATAAAAGCGAGAGGTTTTGGCTAGCCACATAAGCAGGTTCAATCCTCAATTTTGTCTTAAAATGTCCTGTACCAAGTCAGGAATATGGCAATTGTTATATTATAGCTTGTTTCTGTGTGTGTTGCATTGTTGTTTGGATTTTTGTAGCACTTGAGTGTTTCTGTTGTGTGGTTGTTTTCTTCTCATATTTGATGTGTTTCCCTCAGTTTTAGTTTGTAACCCAAGATTTCTTTTCTCTCAATGAATTTGTGACTTTCGAACAGTGGTATTCTACTGTTGCCTTTATTAACACTTATTTAGAGCACCTGTTTTATCCTAATTGAGCACCTGTTTTGACCCAATTTTAAACACCTGATTTTACCCTAACTTACAGCAACTATTTCTATTCCAATTTAGAACACATCAGGGCAGATCCAGCCACTTGAAAAGGGGTTGGGGGGATTGTTAACCACATGTCCCCGTTCAAATGCATTGATTAGCCAAAAAAAGGGGGATTCCAACCCACGGACCCTTCCCTTTTGCACATTACTTATGTCTTTGAAAACTGTGTTTAAATATTTCTGTTTCTTTTTTTCAGACCTATAACACAAAATTACTAAAAGTAGAAGAAAAGAGCTACTGGACTTTTAAAACAAAGATTTAAAGTTCTCCATTAGTGGTATTAAATCATATATATAGAAGAATACCAGGGATTAAATCTAGTCCAGCTTGTGAAGCATTTATCTTCAGAACATCTATCAAAGAAAGGAAATATAATCTCAATTGTGCTTTAGAAAATTGTAACCAAGACAACTGAAAGACCTTGCCCTTCAAAATGGCTACCATTGCGATTGATTACAACATGGTGTATACAGCCGCCTTCCAGAAAATGATTGTAGCTGAAGCAGAGATGGGTAATATAGAGAGAACAGGAAGGAAATATGGAGTCAAAGTATCGTGGATAAAAGAATGGCAACAGACTTGGAGCAAGAAGGAAACCAATAACAATCAGTTTGTTTCCATGGGAATAATTAGAACTTGATAGGTGTTGGCAGACGTTTATTGGATTTTGTTGATATTTGGATGGTAGTGTGTTCAATTTTTCTATACATGGATAAACAGCTGGTTTAAATATAGCTCAATCTAGATGGTGGATAATGGGATATATGCTACATAATCTTATTTGTGTTCATGGTGCATTCTCAGACATTCTGGGATATAATCCATTCTATGATATCATGTGATTCTTAATGTTGTCATGTGACTCATAATGTTATCATGTGATTCATAATGTTATAAACTGATTCATAATGTTATCATGTTTTAATGCTCACTACTAGTGTTTATTCTATGAACAGATTTTGTGAATAATGACTTGGACAATGATTTTTGTGTTGGTGCTAAAAGTGAAAAACAATTAAAAAATTATGTAACAAATACGCAAATTTCTCTTTAATTCTTTTGGCTCATCATTTTTATAGTAAGAATGTGTGTCCATTGGAAACATGTCAACAAGCAAATAAGTTACCAGTTGATGGGACTACAACTTTATGGTAAAGTCCTTGAACTCAAACTTTAACTACCGCTGTTTTATTCTCTAAAATTGAACCTGCCAGCTATTTTGACAGACTAATGGATGGATAAAACCACAGACCTAACAAAATCAATCTGTTCCTATGGCTTCATCATGAGGGGAAAAACAAAATGTCATAAGAGACTCACACTGATGCAAGTGGCTGTCATTAACTTGCAATTATAAGTTTTTGGTCAGTGTTGTAGTCATCGCTGTGACTTTGAAAAGAACTATGACAAATCCAGTGTACTTTTGGTTTTAGTTTTGTTAAGATAAAGCATTAGTTTTGTTGAGAGTAAATACTCAATATGCTGTGTTGTTCAGTAAATACTCAATATGCTGTGTTGTTCAGTAAATACTCAATATGCTGTGTTGTTCAGTAAATACTCAGTATGCTGTGTTGTTCAGTAAATACTCAATATGCTGTGTTGTTCAGTAAATACTCAGTATGCTGTGTTGTTCAGTAAATACTCAATATGCTGTGTTGTTCAGTAAATACTCAATATGCTGTGTTGTTCAGTAAATACTCAATATGTTGTGTTGTTCAGTAAATACTCAATATGCTGTGTTGTTCAGTAAATACTCAGTATGCTGTGTTGTTCAGTAAATACTCAGTATGCTGTGTTGTTCAGTAAATACTCAGTATGCTGTGTTGTTCAGTAAATACTCAATATGCTGTGTTGTGTTGTTCAGTAAATACTCAATATGTTGTGTTGTTCAGTAAATACTCAATATGCTGTGTTGTTCAGTAAATACTCAATATGCTGTGTTGTTCAGTAAATACTCAATATGCTGTGTTGTTCAGTAAATACTCAATATGCTGTGTTGTTCAGTAAATACTCAATATGCTGTGTTGTTCAGTAAATACTCAATATGCTGTGTTGTTCAGTAAATACTCAGTATGCTGTGTTGTTCAGTAAATACTCAATATGTTGTGTTGTTCAGTAAATACTCAATATGCTGTGTTGTTCAGTAAATACTCAATATGCTGTGTTGTTCAGTAAATACTCAGTATGCTGTGTTGTTCAGTAAATACTCAGTATGCTGTGTTGTTCAGTAAATACTCAATATGCTGTGTTGTTCAGCGTATCAATTGATTGTTTGATTACTGGTGCTTTAACGCCTCTTTTAAGTGCCACCTTATGGCTATTTTGAGTAGGCCAGTTTTATTGGTGGAGGAAGCCGGTGTGCTCGGAGAAAACCACAAACCTTCTAGAGTGGGGTGCTCATTTTCGCCACATCTTTCCATGTTTTCTACAGTTTATGTTCAGGTATAAATGTTTTTGAAGTATACTGATATTTCTATATGAAGATAACTTCAAATGCAAAATATACTTAAGCTTGAAAACCGGTTTGTTTTAAGAAAATCATCTGAAAAGTTAGATTAAAGGGTGTTTGAAATTTCCGGATGTTTTGTCAATGGGGGACACATATTCGCCGTTTTTACACATCTATTTAAAACCAAATAACCGCAGCTTTTAACAATTTTTATCAAATCAATTGCATTATAGATGAATAGCAGACATTTCAAATGTATAAAGAATTCAAAATTAGGGCATTCAGTCAAATAATCACTCAGAAATACTTCTTTGAAATCGTGTTTTTTATTCAGGAAATTGTCCGAAAATCGTTGTCTGTTTTTCGGTCATTTTCGGTAGGAGCCGCAATTTTGTCTCAGTTTAAAAAAATATTATATTTGTTATAAAAATATAATTTCTGGTACATTTCTTCCATTTCAGCCATCCTTTGAAGTTTTTACACCTCAAAATCCTTAAACGGCGAAATTGTGTCCCCGGCGAAAATGAGCACCCCACTCTATAGGAAAACTGACAATCCTAGTCAATTAAGACTGGAGTTGAGTGCACCTACAAGTGGGGTTCAAACTCACAACCTTAGTGTTGAATAGCTAGTAATTACAGTAGTAGAACTATGTAAATCGCTTGACCACTGAGGCCCCACAGCACATCAATAAAAAGTTGCTACATGAAGAAACATGTCAACTTTTGGGAAAATATTGATTACTGTGGGTTCATTATTACTCATAGGAAAAGACATTTTATTCTTTGATTTCATGTGTATGATTGAACCACTAATTTATATATTTAATGAAGTACAAATTCAAAATAAAATTCTATACAGATTGTGTCAAAAACTACGAAATCAAATATCCATGAAAAATGCAATTGTCCCTTTAATCGGTGAAAATTGACACCAACGAAAAATAATAAAAATCCACAGTTTTACAAAGTAAATATTTCAAAACATTCTGGAGTTCATTAGCAACATGTGTTTCTCCATTTTTTATGACTATAAAAGTAACCAGGAGCTCCACAGGGTGCAGCTTTATATGACCGCAGAGGTCAAACCCTGGACAGTTGGGGCAAGTATGGACACAACATTCAAGATTGATACAAGATTGATACAGCTCTGAATTTGGATGTGATCAAATTTTTGACATAATATGTGTTTCTGACACAAAACAAATGTCAAGATCTTACAAATCTATTGTGCAATCTATTTTGCAATATTGTGCAATTAAAGATTTCTTCTTCAAACTTTTCAAAAATTTGGAATTTGAGAAATTTGGAAAAAACCTACCCCCCTCCTTTTTTTTTTGCAATTAGTCCAAAACCTGACATTTTATTATACACAATTGACAAGTAGTGAAAGGTGGTAAATCCGAAAAAACCTAACATTGGATGTTAAATGTTTCTGAGTTACCTCCCTTACACTGCTTTTAAATTGTCTTATAAAATTATCATAACCCCCCCAAAGTCAATAGTATTGAATACTAACCATCCCTTCATGGTATGAAAACTTGTGGTACAATTTTGAAGAGATTCATAAACTTAACCACAAGTTATTGTTTGAAAACTACAAAAATGCTTATTTTGGGCCCCCTTTTTGGCCCCTAATTCCTAAACTATTGGGACCATAACCCCCAAAATCAATACAAACCTTTCTTTAGTAGTATTTATAGAGATCCATTTACTAAAACTAAAGTTATTGTCCTAAAACTAAATGTGTCTTCGGACGACATAATAGCTTTATACAACGCAATTTTTTTTTCCGGTAGTATAAAAATCATTAAATAAAATTGAGAATGGAAATGGGGAATGTGCCAAAAAGACAACAACCCGACCATAGAAAAAAAACAACAGCAGAAGGTCACCAACAGGTCTTCAATGTAGCGAGAAATTCCCGCACCCGGAGGCGTCCGTCCTTCAGCTGGCCCCTAAACAAATATATACTAGTTCAGTGATAATGAACGCCATACTAATTTCCAAATTGTACACAAGAAACTAAAATTAAAATAATACAAGACTAACAAAGGCCAGAGGCTCTGGACTTGGGACAGGCGCAAAAATGCGGCTGGGTTAAACATGTTTGTGAGATCTCAACCCTCCCCTTATACCTCTAGCCAATGTAGAAAAGTAAACGCATAACAATACGCACATTAAAATTCAGTTCAAGAGAAGTCTGAGTCTGATGTCAGAAGATTTAACCAAAGAAAATAAACAAAATGACAATAATACATAAATATCAACAGACTCCTAGCAGTTAACTGACATGCCAGCTCCAGACTTCAATTAAACTGACTGAAAGATTATGATTTCATCATATGAACATCAGGCACAATCCTTCCCGTTAGGGGTTTAGTATCATACCATCATAACATATATGAGAAGAACATAACCCGTGTCATGCCAACTGTATACAATAATCTGGTAATTGTTGAAAAAATCTGTTTAATAGTTGTCTGAGTTTGTTCAATATTTTAAACATTCCATATATTTTTTTTTATGTATATCCATAACTGTAAAACACAACATAAAACTCTATCATTTATGGGATCACATGGGGAATTCCAAAAAAGAAATATTGGCACCGATTTAATTTTTTCAGTGAACATTGCATTGTATAAAGTATTGGTTGTAGTTGATTCAACTGCTATTATGGACAAAGGAAGATAACTCAAATTTAAATAATTACTTTTAACAATTACTATATTTTTAATAACAGATATTGGATTTCTATTTTTCCATTTGTAAAGGAGCATAACACTAGAAAGGTTGCAGTGACACCACAAAAATTCAGCCTTGATCTGTATTTTGTGGTAATAAGTATTGTGTATAAGTTTAATAACATTTGGTTAAGGCAAACTAAAGATAGAGAACAGTAACCAACTTTAGGACGTACGTATGGATGGACGTCTGTCCGTACGTACAGACAAACAAGGATTAAAATAAATGGGGAATGTGTCCATGGGACACAGATGATGTCCCTGCTTGCATATCAATTTAAGTTATAAAGGGAAATAACTGAAGAACCGTATAAGTGATGATACCCAAATTTGAACTTGAGTGAGTGTTAATAGTTATCAAAGGTACCAGGATTATAATTTAGTACACCAGACACACGTTTCATCTACATAAGACTCATCAGTGACGCTCATATAAAAATATTGACAAAGCCAAACAAGTACAAAACTGAAGAGCATTGAGCATCCAGAATTCCAAAAAGTTGTGCCAAATACGACTTAAGAGTAAAAATTTGTAAGGGTTCCGCGGAACCCAGTGTCTCGCCTACTTTTGCTGTTAATCACACACTCAACAAAAATGATGAAAAAAATCAATAAAATTATTCCTCTTGATACTATCTTTGGATTGTCAGAAGCTTCTGTCCAAGTTTGGTAAAAATCCAGGCTTATTTAAGAATCTTAAAAATGTTTTAAAAACTTTAACTGCAGACTGTATGTAATGTTAACTGGAAGAAAAACTAAGTCCATTTATAAGAAAATGCGGGAAAAATGGAATTTTATTTAAAAAAAATTTACTTCTGGATACTATCTTTTGATCATAAACAAGCTTCTGGACAAGTTTCGTACCATTCCAGGATAGTTTAAGAAAGTTATAAAAATTTCAAAAACTTTAACCACAGAGTGAATGTAATGGTTCCTGGCAAAAAAACTAAGTCCATTTATAAGTAAAATACGGAAAAAATGGAATTTTACTTTTACAAAATTTACTCCTGGATACTATCTTATGAACATAAACAAACTTCTGTCCAAGTTTGGTAGACATCGAGGATATTTCAAGAAAGTTCTTAAAATTTCAAAAACTTTAACCACAGAGTGAATATTTGTGGACGCCGACGACGACGCCGACGGAATGCAGGATCGCTATGTCTCGCTTTTTCGACTAAAGTCGAAGGCTCGACAAAAATGGTCTAGATAAAAAAAAGTGATAATAGTACAAGATAAATAGGGTGATAAAATTGTGGAAGGTAGGTTGTATTAGGATTCAAAAGGTGAGAAAAAGTTAATAGATATAAAAAAAAAAAAAAAGAAGATGTGGTATGATTGCCAAAGAGACAACTCTCCACAAGAGACCAAAATGACACAGAAACAACCATGAATGAAACAAAAATATCATAATTGTAATCTGAATAAAAATACTGAACTTCTCAGTCATGTGTCATTTAAGTATTATCAGAATATGGTATAGGCTAGGGCACTCATAATGCCATTTTTTGGTAGCCCCATATTATAAATTTACCAGGAAACAGTCTAAATGTTTTTTTTCTTCTATAAAATAATCAGGAATCACCTTTATACTGTCCTTAGCAAGGATCCGGAATTTTTTTCACCTAATTTCGGTCATTTTGGGATAACTTAAAAGTTGGTGCCCTTTTTCAAACCAAGATTGTGTGTATGGTCATACAGTCATACTCGTAGCATCAACGAACTTCTTTAACTGTTGCATCGCATTTACTTCAGAAATTTCCCTACCATTTTCCTTAAAATCGATCTTGAGCAATAAAAGGAAGGCAACAGTCTAAAAATGAAATGATTTTAATGACTCAAAACGAAAAATTTCTCAAACTTCGCTTACTTTTCTTTCGATATTGAAGACAAAATTGTAACCGGATGTTTTACGACAATAGTAAAACGACCAATTCCGGACTCATTTCCGGGATTAGTTTTGTTTATCAAATTCACAGGAAATCGTCGGCTTTTTAAACCTTTTTTAAACTGTTTTACCTTTAGTAGTGTTTGAATATTAATTATAATAGTTGGACTTGTTTAATTAAGCATGAATTCATTTTGAATTTACGATTTAGTGTCTTATTTGCGGAAGAGAATTTCAAGCATGCGTATTAGTAAACAAAGCACGTGTGTTTGTAGTGAAACAATATTTTGTTCTAATGAAAAATTAATTTAATTTTAATTTAATTTTAAATCAGAATTGACAATTGCCTAAGCTGAGAAAAGTAATTCAATAATGCAGACAGTTTTTATGAACTTTTAATTTCTTTAAAATATTTAGTTCTGAGCTTGTGATCAATAGAAAATTTAGTTAAAAACACAGGTAAAGATATTAGCGATCATTAGCCAATATTTCCCCGAGGCATTACTATAGTTATTAGGAGGGCCCTCAGGATTATAACACTTTACTGGAGTGGCAGTTTTATTACAGGAAAAGGATAACAAACAAAAAATAATTTCAAAATGGCGATTTAGACAATGCTAGAAACTCGATCTCAACGATATGACATTGAATGGCCGAAATTATTTCTGTAAAATAAAAAATAAAATTTGTCCTAAATCCCAATTACTCATTTAGGACAAAATACTTTCAGTTTAGGTCAAGACTGGCATATATGACCGTTTCCAGACCCTTGGTCCTTAGCTCTGATACTGAAATAATACATATGCCTATATTAAAAAATAAATAAATATATTGTTTGCTATGATGTTAAAATTTATCAAAATAAACTTGATTTGATTGTAGCCTCCCTCTTTTTATATTCTTTTATTACCTGCTCTCAGTATCAAAGTCTGATGATTTATAATGGAAATAATTCTCTTCCATTGTAACCTCCCCCCTTTTTTATATATTTTTTTTTACCTGCTTTCAGTATCAAAGTCTGATGATTTATAATGGAGATAATTCTCTTCCATTGTAACCTCCCCCCTTTTTTATATATTTTTTTTACCTGCTCTCAGTATCAAAGTCTGATGGTTTATAATGGAGATAATTCTCTTCGTCTCTTATTTCCACTTTCCTTTTCTTTGTACCTGGGTCTACAGTTGTCTGACATGGCCTCTTTTTACCAATCACAACATTGAAAGCATTCTGTGGAGGAAAAAATGATGGATAGTTTAAAATGAGGGGGAAAGACACAACAGCTAACATTAAAATGCAAATGTCAAAGAAAGACAGAAAAAAAAACATTAGATAAGAAAAAAATGATGAATGTGTCCATCTGAGATGAAGCCTCTGCTTGTATATAAAGTTATGAAGGGACATAACTCAAGAACAGTAAAAGTGATGCTACAAAAAATTGTATAATTGTACTTGATCTGAGTTTTATAGAAATAAGCATTGAGTATAAGTTTCATAACATTTGGTTGAGGCTAACTTAAATTAGAAAATGGAAATGAAACTTCTGTAAAGGGGCATAACTCTAGAAATGTAAATGTGATGGCACCCACATTCAAACTTGATCTGTGTTTTGTGGTAATAAGCATTTACAAGTTTCATGAAATTAGTTGAGGCTTACTTAAGTCAGACAATGGAAACCAATTTTGGGACATACAGACAGATATTAAAGGGTAAAACCTAATGACCAAACAAGTGAAATTGTAAATAATAGAAAATTTGTCATGTAGAATATGTACTTTGATCAACAAGACTGTTTTGTTTTATTTTTCTGTTTTTTTTACGCATTTTTTGGTTAATTTTGTCACAAATTGTATGATATATAACAGAACAGGGTTTCAATGTCCCAATTATTGCACATATTAAATCTTTAACTTTTTAAGTTTCTTACAGATATAAAGGTTTGAGAGCAGATGAAATGCAATTTCCAATATAATCAATATTTTCAAGGGGCATAATAACTCTTTAAAAAAATATTTGATCAGCACTGGTTTTTTTTTAATTTGTCCAAGACATTGCTGATATAAAACTTTGATATAAATGTGAAAAAAAATCTGGCAAAAACTGTTGGTAGGGCTATTGGTTGGGATGTTCCATAAAATTAATATTTCAAGGGGACATAACTCTCCTGACAAGCATCATTACTCACTGTCAAGTCATCCTCATCTGCTGCATCTTGTTTGTTTACAGTTTCTCTGTATGCTGGAGTTGTCTCCCCTACCAACCTATTGACCTGCTGTTTTATCACTCCTTGATGGTATCCACGTTTCTTCTTCATCACGCCAAATGCTCTTGTTTTAGACGTGGCATTTACTTCAAATATTGTCTGAAATTGATGTTATAACAGTAAATTCTAGAAATACATTATTGATGATTCATTTCATTTTCTTCGGCAACATTTAATGTGGATTTAGGGAAAACAAGAATAGGTCCACAGTATACAGATACCCCACTCACACTGTAAGTAGACCGTTAAATTGGGGTAAAAACTCTAATTTGGCATTAAAATTTGAAAGATCATATTATAGGAAACATGTATACTAAGTTTCAAGTTGATTGGACTTCAACTTCATCAAAAACTACCTTGACCAAAAACTTTAACCCCAAGCAGCACAGACGGAGGGACGGATGAACAGACGCACAGACCAAAAATATAATGCCTTCTACTATCCTAGGTGGGGCATAAAAATATTTTCCTGGATTTTATATTTCGTTGTTTTGCTTAAGTTTGTATAATAAGCATAGGCAATAATTCCTGAATCTATACTACTGTTATGTATGTTTTATTGTCTGTGGAAATAGTTACCAATAATTACCAAACATTGTAACTCTTACTTTCAAATTTTTGTAACCTTTTTTTAATATTATCTCTTCCAATAAATTGTATTGTTTTTTTATTTGTTTTGTAGCTGTCTAACTGATGTATACTCTACACCTCTTTTCAACCATACCAATAATGTGTAACTAATAAATGTAAAACTGTTGTATTAAACTAACCGTGTTGGCCTTGTATGACTTCAGTGCATTTAACAACTGTAATCTCCCATCTTCTTTTATACTGTCAAAATCACCTGAAATAAAACGGAAAAAATCATGTAACAGGTAATTCTTTAATTCTATGATTTTAAATATATCATGTATATTGACAGTTATAATATCAATATATTGTGGATTCATTATTTATTTTTGTGGGTACAAATTTTCGTGCATTGTGGAATATATGTGTCTATGTGATTTTGTGGTTTTACCAATGTCTGCATACAACATGATAGAAAATGCGTAATATTGAACATTTGAATTCTTGTTTAACTTTACCCATGAAAATTGGTTTCCAACAAAAAATAATGAATCCACAGTAGAATAGAAAATTTAAATGAAAAATGTGGAATGTGTCAAAGAGACAACCTGACCAAAGAGCAGAATACAGCCGTGAACCACCAATGGGCCTTCAATGCAGCCAGAAAATCCAGCACCCAGATAGCTTTAGCTGGGCCCTAAACATTAATGTATACAAATTAACTCATCATAGATACCAGCACTAAATTTTATATATACGCCAGACGAGCGTTTCGTCTAAAAAAGACTCATCAGTGACGCTTGAATCCAAAAAATACTTATAACACTTTGGTTGAAAACATAGATGTACCAAGGGGGTAATAAAAACCTTAGGTTTAAAAATGAATACTCTTGGCTGAAAAGAAATAAACTAAAAAGTAAACTCTGATCAAAACAAACCCCATCATAAAACCATTATAAAGTAAACTCTGATCAAAACAAACCCCATCATAAAACCATTATAAAGTAAACTCTGATCAAAACAAACCCCATCATAAAACCATTATAAAGTAAACTCTGATCAAAACAAACCCCATCATAAAACCATTATAAAGTAAACTCTGATCAAAACAAAGCCCATCATAAAACCATTATAAAGTAAACTCTGATCAAAACAAAGTCCATCATAAAACCATTATAAAGTAATCTCTGATCAAAACAAAGCCCATCATAAAACCATTATAAAGAAAACTCTGATCAAAACAAACCCCATCATAAAACCATTATAAAGTAAACTCTGATCAAAACAAACCCCATTATAAAGTAAACTCTGATCAAAACAAACCCCATCATAAAACCATTATAAAGTAAACTCTGATCAAAACAAACCCCATCATAAAACCATTATAAAGTAAACTCTGATCAAAACAAACCCCATCATAAAACCATTATAAAGTAAACTCTGATCAAAACAAAGTCCATCATAAAACCATTATAAAGTAATCTCTGATCAAAACAAAGCCCATCATAAAACCATTATAAAGTAAACTCTGATCAAAACAAAGTCCATCATAAAACCATTATAAAGTAATCTCTGATCAAAACAAAGCCCATCATAAAACCATTATAAAGAAAACTCTGATCAAAACAAACCCCATCATAAAACCATTATAAAGTAAACTCTGATCAAAACAAAGTCCATCATAAAACCATTATAAAGTAAACTCTGATCAAAACAAAGCCCATCATAAAACCATTATAAAGTAAACTCTGATCAAAACAAAGTCCATCATAAAACCATTATATGGGGACAAAGTCCCCAATTACGGTAGAAAATTCAAAAAAAAAAAAAAAAAAAAAAAAATCGGGAAAATTTCCCGAATTTTTCATTGTACTAATGAACTCAAAATCGTTAACTTTTTTTTTCAGATCTAGTTCCTGTTCCGGTTTTCCCGCATTTGCGCAGAAATCTGTCTTGTTTGCATGAGACTTTGATTTTTTTTTTTATATTTACCAGTCTAGTAAAACATAAGATTGGATCTCAATACAAATTCAATTTTAATAATTGTTTGATATGAAAAAACCGGTCCGTGTAACACTTATCAATTCAAAGTTTTAAAAAATTTTGAAATTTTAGATTTTTGGAATTTTGATCAAAGTTATAAAATATCAAAATTTCAAATTGTGTAAAAGTTTTGAAATTTTGAAATTTTAACCAAATTATTAAAATATTAAAATTCTAAATATCGTTTATAAATTTGATAGTTTAGGAATTTGATCAAACTTCTAAAATACTAAACCTAACGTGCAATTTTGATTATTTCACTTTTTGAAAGTTTGATTTTTTAAATTTTTGATTAAAATATCAAAAATAGATAAGGGGCGAAAAGAGGGGTACCTGTAAACACTGATGTAAACACGGCTCTGATAACAATCATTCTTAGCTATAAATAAATAGCACGAAATATATCAAATCATTTTTAATTACAAAAATTATGAAGAGAAGAAGTCGGTTTTTTTTTTTTATGAAACGTATTAGACATCACATTGGATAACAGTATCCTGAAATTTAAAACTTGTGCATCTATCAAAAAAAATTAATTAAACCGGAATCAAATAAGTTGATTTAAATCTCTTATATAAGGTTAGCGTTTGAGATAAATAATTCAGAGCTATTTAGTGTTCCCAGTGTATAATTCATCTTTTTGGCGTTCCTGATGAAGGTAGATCCAGAAAAAGCGCTTCGGTCGCATGCAACTTTAAACGTTTTGTTTTCTTTTTTATCGATTGCATGACGATAATTAATTGCCTTTTATGATTTATTTCAGTTCCAAGAAATGACACGGAAGGAATACTTAATGTATAGCGTCGCAATGAACGTTGTGCTATGCGTGCCTCAGCTGGCCCCTAGACAAAAAAAGTGTACTGGTTCAGTGATTATAGACATCATACTAAACTCCGAAATATAACAATGAACTAAAATTTAAATCATACAAGACCAGGGAGAGAGTCTGCATAATGAAGACATATAAAACCTTTCAATTAGTTCATGAAATATTTGTCACTGGCAACAAAAAATAGATAATTTAAAATAGGTTGTTTACATACAAATTACGAAGAAACGTAGGATTCAACTCCCTAGGACAAAGTAGCCCTTATAGATGGATTTTGATATGTTTTAACTTCACTTTGGCCAAACATCTTTTCAATTGTTTCGGTTCTTTCAAATTTCAGTTTCAGCGTTCCGTAGGTGAATTCTTTACTTAAAATTCAGCGTTTTACATTGTACTGTTTTTTCGAGAGCAATATTGGTGTACGGCCAAAAATGGAAAAAAAATCATCACTCAGCTGACAGTGTGGCTTGTCTTTACACGCCCCATTTTGGCTGGATGTACATGTGTTCTTTTAGTTTGCTCAAAGTCGATTGTCGTACGATAACTTAAAAATGCTCAAATAACAAAATGCAAATACGGAACAATAATATCCCTTAATACAAAAAAAAAATCCCTTTCCTTTTATTTATTATTTAAAAACAGTGGTTGATTTAGGATCCATAATAGAGCTACGTATATGATAACCAGTCCAAACGTTGTCTATAAGGGAGCAACCATTTAACTTTAAAAGTGAGGTGTGGTTGTTTTGTCGAAGCGCTAACAATTTTATTAAGTTTTTCATCGCCATTAATCAACTTGTCTGGTTCAAAATTTAACACTATAAGGCATGGAGAAAATTTGGATTCAGAATTTTTCTTTTGTCCTCTGCTGGCACAGAATATTATTTTTTCGTCAAATTGGGGATCAGAATATTTTAATGTACCATTATCGAAGCCCCGCGTGGTAGTATAAAAGTTAAAAAAAAAAAAAGTGACTATCTACGTATATATTGGATTCCCCCAAAACATTACCATTTATTGCTGATATAAACTTGAAAATAATTTTCAAAA
This sequence comes from Mytilus galloprovincialis, assembly GCA_037788925.1. NCBI lineage: Eukaryota > Metazoa > Mollusca > Bivalvia > Mytilida > Mytilidae > Mytilus > Mytilus galloprovincialis. Next base: position 75,785,037 of record CM075339.1, on the reverse strand, counting down.
TGCCGACACCTACAAATGGATAGATGGGCGCTTAATGTAGTACAGCGGCAACTATTACATAAATATGAATGTTAGATGGGCGCTTAATGTAGTACAGTGGCAACTATTACATAAATATAAATGCTTGTGAAAATAATGTTTATGGTATACGTTTATATATGATATGAAAGGTTTCAACTTTTACAAAACCAGAGCTATAAGTTGGATTTAAACGTTTACTTTATTTGGCCTTTTTAATCTTATTTGACTTTATTTGCCTTTTTAACTTAATTTGATTCGAGCGTCAGTGATAAGTCTTTTGTAGACGAAACGCCCGTCTGGCGCAAAAACCGGCAAAATTTATACCTGGTATCCATCTATGATGAGTTTTTGTAGATACCTTGTAACAGTATCTTGGCTTCAATCTACTTATATTTTATCTTAGTACTCTTAATTTCAGCGTAAATAAGATATATATATTAAAAACGTCACACATTGTAGACTAGCACAACCTTAATTGGGACACCATGCATTCAGTATTCCTACCGTACCAAAAAATATTAACTAAAATCATTGATACAAGTCAATATAATTATGATCGTCATACAACCGATAAAATGAAAACATAACGTCGAAGCGCTTTTCTTGATCGACCTTCTTAGGGAACGCTCAAAGCTGAATATTTAGGGCCAACAACTTACAAAACAGATTAAAACGTTAAAGATGATCGTTCATAATCTACATTAAAAGATATATTCTTTAGCCAACATGATTGCAGAAAGTAAGAAGTCGTAGGGCAAAACAGAAAAAAAATTGAAATCAAAAGAGATAATACACCGTGTATTGAGCCTTTTTATTGCTTAGAGTTCAGTAGAAAATATATATACATGCTCAACCTAACCATACTATTTGACCTACTGCGAGTTTTTCAGTTTTTATACTGTTACTCCTGTTTCTCCTAAAATATGGTTGCTAGAAAAACCAGCAAGTAAAATGGCCAATGTCAGAGCCGTACATCTGGTTTTGAAATGAATTCTCTTCTTTTGAGAAATATTTATTATGTCGTCCAATTTTTCACCGCTTACAACTGTCTGTCTGTGGTTTTATTTCATACATAAGCTTTTAAGTATCAGTATGTTTTCAATTCATATTGTTTCGTTTCGTTCCGCTTTTATTTCGTTTCGCTTTTTACAGGTACCCCTCTTTTTGCCCCTTTTTTATTTTTGATATTTTAATCAAAAATTTAAAAAATCAAACTTTCAAAAAGTGAAATAATCAAAATTGCACGTAAGGTTTAGTATTTTAAAAGTTTGATCAAATTCTTAAATTATCAAATTCAAAAACGATATTTAAAATTTTAATATTTTAATAATTTAGTTAAAATTTCAAAATTTCAAAACTTTTACACAATTTGAAATTTTGATATTTTATAACTTTGATCAAAATTCCAAAAATCTAAAATTTCAAAATTTTTTAAAACTTTGAATTGATAAGTGTTACACGGACCGTTTCCTGATGAAAGCGTTTCTTTTGTTTACCTCTAATATGACGTCATAACTTAAAGAACGTCACAGCTAATTCCCTAACAACAGAACCAAATTCGGGAACGTTACGCACGGTATTTCCTTCTCTTTTATCAACATTTTGAATTAAAAATATAATACATACAGACTTCGTCCCCATTCACAGGTTATGCCTGCCTCATATTAAAGTAATCTCTGATCAAAACAAAGTCCATCATAAAACCATTATAAAGAAAACTCTGATCAAAACAAACCCCATCATAAAACCATTATAAAGTAAACTCTGATCAAAACAAAGTCCATCATAAAACCATTATAAAGTAAACTCTGATCAAAACAAACCCCATCATAAAAACCATTATAAAGTAAACTCTGATCAAAACAAACCCCATCATAAAACATTATAAAGTAAACTCTGATCAAAACAAACCCCATTATAAAGTAAACTCTGATCAAAACAAACCCCATCATAAAACCATTATAAAGTAAACTCTGATCAAAACAAACCCCATCATAAAACCATTATAAAGTAAACTCTGATCAAAACAAACCCCATCATAAAACCATTATAAAGTAAACTCTGATCAAAACAAAGTCCATCATAAAACCATTATAAAGTAATCTCTGATCAAAACAAAGCCCATCATAAAACCATTATAAAGAAAACTCTGATCAAAACAAACCCCATCATAAAACCATTATAAAGTAAACTCTGATCAAAACAAAGTCCATCATAAAACCATTATAAAGTAAACTCTGATCAAAACAAACCCCATCATAAAAACCATTATAAAGTAAACTCTGATCAAAACAAACCCCATCATAAAACATTATAAAGTAAACTCTGATCAAAACAAACCCCATCATAAAACCTTTATAAAGTAAATCTGATCAAAACAAACCCCATCATAAAACCATTATAAAGTAAACTCTGATCAAAACAAACCCCATCATAAAAACCATTATAAAGTAAACTCTGATAAAAACAAAGTCGATCATAAAACCATTATAAAGTAAACTCTGATCAAAACAAAGCCCATCATAAAACCATTATAAAGTAAACTCTGATCAAAACAAACCCCATCATAAAACCATTATAAAGTAAACTCTGATCAAAACAAAGTCCATCATAAAACCATTATAAAGAAAACTCTGATCAAAACAAACCCCATCATAAAACCATTATAAAGTAAACTCTGATCAAAACAAAGTCCATCATAAAACCAGGGTGAACTCCTTTGGATGGGAAATATAAATCTTACCATTGGCAACTACTTGATTACCATATAGCGGGTTATTTTCGCGGGTGTAAAATTTCGGGATTTTCATTGAATAAGGTATACGAAAAATTTTGGCGGTTATTATTTTGGCGGATTCAACATTTTTAGCATTACCTTTGCATGAACACTTTTAAATTGGCGGAATTTATTTTGGCGATTCTGTTCTATCCGCGAAAATAAGCGAAAATTTACACCCCGCGAAAATAACCCGCTAAACGGTATTACCTGTACCACTAAATCACAAACAAAAGACAATTACTTATTGAAGATCACATTTAGTTTTACAAGGAGGGAATCCATTATAAGAAGGGGATTACTTTGTTTGGTTTATATCCTTACCAAAGACTGGATGAACACCAGGTTTGACCCCAGATTTATTCATCTCTTTATAACGTTTAATTGACTCTGAAGCAGGTGCTTGTCGAGACTTGATATATTTATTCAGTGCATTCTCAACCACCTTCTTCATGCTCTCCTGAAAAGAGAAATAAAGAACTGCAGGAAAAATAGGCAAATTGTACCCAAGGAAACAGGTAATAAATTAGATTTAAATGTGTTTTTGGAATTCTAACTAAAAAGGTTTAGAAGATAGGAAGTCTGAAAAACAATAAGTTTATTTCTATCTAATAATTTGTTTTTTCCTTTATTTTGACCTTTTGTTGTATCAAATCAATGAGTTTTCTTTCAGCCCCTTAAATATCAAATAACACATTCTTTGTGCAAAATTACATAAAATTTGTCATACAAACTGAGAAAAAAAGTTAAAAAAACTCTCCATTTAATTACTATAAAAAGAAAGATAACTCTTACTAGTTCTGCCATTTCTGTATGCCAGATTCTTGTTTTTTCTGACATGTCATCAATAACATCCTGAGGTACCAAGCCATAAAAACCATCATCATCTGAAAAAACATATATCATATATATCAATCAATATAGTTTTTAATTTTACATTATATGGTCTAGATAGGTAAATAGGGAGAGTAGAAAAGTTTTATGGTAAAACCCAACCACATTTTGTGCCAACACCAAGTCAAGATATCAAGTCATGGGCTGTGTTGTTTGTCACTATTTGTGTGTCTGTTATTTTTAAGGAGAAGTCAGGTGTTCATGTGATCCAGTATTTGTGTAATTTTTGTTAACCTTTATATGTATTACTTAAAACTTGAAAAGTATCAAATGCTAAAACGCCTAAAAAGAAAAACTGAACTTCAGGTTTGAACCATAATATAATCTACAAAATTACAATCTATACTATTAAACAAGCAATCTAATTAAAATTAAATCCTTTAATTGCTCCTGTTCTAATATGATGCGCGACATATCAGAACAGGAGCAATTAAAGGATTTAATTTTAATTAGATTGTTAAACAAGAAGACCTCATTTTAAGTGTCGCTTCTCTTCCTTCCAAAATAAATAAATCATCATGCCTTTGTGTTCTATAGGTACCATGCATAGTCGCATTTGTCATTTGTTCTTATGATTATTCATTTTGGGTTATTTTGAGAGAAAAACAAAAATACAGGCGTCCAGATATAGTTCCGTCATTGGAAGGAATTTTAAGTCAGACTAGATTTCCAGTTTGCTTTTTTCTGCATACCATGAATAAAGTGTATGTGATATTTGCTATCATTTTAAAGTTAACTATGGCGGTCACAGAGTTTATTATATAGAGAATATACAGATAAACACTCATATTATTCATGTATTATTGAAATTAAAAGAAAACCAAAAATTGGAATTCTAGAAAAAAGGAGGAGCTGGGCTAGAAAAAGAATTGTCCTCAGTGGCAGATACAGAAAATTTCATAAGTTGGGGCCTTCTAACAGCCTAAGAGGGGGCCCGTTCCAGTGATGCTTCAGTGATTCCCTATATAAGGCCAGGATTTTTTATTTTGTTGGTTTACGGATCCGCCGACCCGATTTTGCCGATTCCTAGAATAAAAATAAAATTGACTTTTCATGCTTTTTTATTCCCGCCGACCCAAACAGATACATTATCTCTGAAAAAATAATTAAATTCTTCTTTTTTATGAAATGAAATGCATGAATCACTAACAAAATTGATAACACTCTCTGTTGTGAAAAAATAAAACTTCCAGTTTACGTTTCTAAAAATAGACAAATCAATTATAACTGACCTTGAAATGTCGTTTACGCAAATAATTTTGCTGAACGAAATCTGTGTTTAAAACCCATTACACAATAAGTTTGTTTCCTTTATTTGTCATCAGTCTGTAAGATGCATAATCTCATAGAAATAGACTTGTCCAAATGTGGACAGGTGGAAAGCACCTTGGAAGTAAAAGTTCTGAATATCAACAAGTCATTTACAATTTTCTTGTTTCATGGATAATAAAAAAAAAATATCGTCCATTTGGATTAAAAACGGGAATGCATGACACTAGATTAACCCGATATTCTCGTATTTCCGTGGACGAGTCTATTACGTTTTTGACACGTGTGTTGAAACTTATTTTTGTACGACGTTTTTTACATTTTTTTCTTTATCAGTTTTCGTTTTTGAAGATCATTACTCACCAAGTTTTCTGGAATTGATTAAGAGCTACGCGAGTTTGTTTTTCTTGGTTGTGAAAAGACGATTTAATTTCGTTTCTGTCTGTGAACACCCCCCTTTTTTACGGCAAATCATTAGACAATGTCATGCGATATTTATGACAGCTGAGCAAGAATATTTCATCGAACTAAAATTTGAAATGATGACAAAATAGCATAAAATCATTTTGTTAGAAAGGTGAAATGTATATTTATTTTGGCTTTTTTTTCTGTCTTGAAAGATTTTTTTTTCTTTTTTTTCCCGACCGACCGACCCGACTTTTTCATGGGGAAAATCCGTAAACCAACAAATTAAAAAACCGTGGCCTAATCAACCAAATCTTTTTCACAAAAATGAAGGGGGCAGTCCCCCTAAAAAATACCCACTAAATCCGCCTCTGGTCCTATCCCAAAGTACCTATGACTTTTGATACCTTTTCTGAATTTCTCCATCATTCTTACAACAGTTTACACACTTTCAACCACACTCTGAATGCCTGCGATTTTGCAGGTGTCTTCTAGTTACTTATAATTGAAGATAAACTGAAATAATGCAAAGAATCAGTACCTGTGACTTTTTTATCTATTGGAACTACTTTCAATGATCTGCCCAAGAATACACAAAGATCCAGAAGATATGGCATCTCGTCCAATGAAACAAGAGAATAAGCCATACCACTCCTTCCTGCTCTGGCTACTCTACCTGAAAAAACAAACAACATATATGAAAATACACTAATCTATTCAAAAGTTTTAGTCATAAAACAACATCTTTATGATATCTTGCTAGCCAGTATAAGATAAAAAGCAAATAGAAAGTCCAGTTTAAAAAGCTTAAATATGTGTGCATCAGTGTTAAGAAAGATACAGTACTGCAGCAAACAGACACTCCATAAATGTATTCACACTGTTTAGCTTACCACTATGATGTTTTTTACCAAATATGTTTTTAAAAAGAAAATAGTGTAAGTGAAAAAAAGGCTACATTGTAAAGTATACCAAAAGGAAACTCAACACTGTCTTAGGTTAGGGGAGTGTTGAGCACTCACAAACATGTTTAACCCCACCACATTCTTTATGAGCCTATCCCAAGTCAGGAGCCTTTAGTTCAGTGGTTGTCATTGGTTGGTGTCTCATGTTTATTTTTACATAAACTGTTTTGTTATCAATAAGGCAATTGAAAGGTTTCATATGTTTCATGTCTATGTCTTTCATAGTCAACCACACGATGTGAATTTTCTCATTGTTGAAGGACTTACGGTTGTCTATAATTGCTTACACCCACTTCATTTAAATTTTATTGGATAATTGTCTCATTAGCAAATATACCACATACCCTTATGTACAGTGGAAAGTGTTACAGACAGTATACTCCCCTCCCTTGGGAGAGAGGTAAAACAAGGATATTCAATCTTACCAACTCTATGTACAAAAAGCTTTCCTTTGGCTGGGAAGTTGTAATTTATAACATTGTCCAACAGTGGTATATCTTTACCCTTAGCTTCTATGTATGGGACTACTTACCAACTCTATGTACAAAAAGTTTTCCTTTGGCTGGGAAGTTGTAATTTATAACATTGTCCAACAGAGGTATATCTATTCCTCAAGTGGTATGTATAGGACTACTTACCAACTCTATGTACAAAAAGTTTTCCTTTGGCTGGGAAGTTGTAATTTATAACATTGTCCAACAGTGGTATATCTATTCCTCTAGCAGCTATGTCTGTTACTATCATAACTGACGATTTTTTGTTTACAAATTTTCCGACAGCGATTTTACGGGCTGTTTGGTCTAAAGAACTGTAGATATAGGTGGAGTCTATACCTGCTTTCTGAAGTAGCTGTAAAAATATAATGACACAGTATGATTAATAATTCATGGAACTCATACTGTCTTAATGTTTTTATGATTGATTAAGGGTGCTATAAACAGTTTCGTATAAAAAACTAGGGGTTATTCCCCAACTAAAAATAGACATGGAGGGAAGTCCCTTTTTATCAACATAATTGGTGAAAAAGTATCATGTTTTTTGTATTTGGTTGTAAAGATATGTTAATTAACTTCAATTAAAACAGGTTGAATGATTAAAATAATTTAAAACTAGAGGCTCTAAAGAGCCTGTGTCGCTCACCTTGGTCTATGTGAATATTAAACAATGGACACAAATGGATTCATGACAAAATTGTGTTTTGGTGATGGTGATGTGTTTGTAGATCTTACTTTACTAAACATTGTTGCTGCTTACAATTATCTCTATCTATAACAGTACTTTCTGTGGAAAATGTTATTGAAAATCTTCAAATTTTAAGAAAATTGTTAAAAATTGACTATGAAGGGCAATAACTCCTTAGGGGGTCAATTGATTATTTTGGTCATACTGACTTATTTTTAGTTCTTACTTTGCTGTACATTATTGCTGTTTACAGTTTATCTCTATCTATAATAATATTCAAGATATTAACAAAAAAACAGCAAAATTTCCTCAAAATTACCAATTCAGGGGCAGCAACCTAACAACCGATTATCCGATTCATCTTAAAATTCCAGGGCAGATAGATCATGACCTGATCAACAATTTTACTTCCTGTCAGATTTGCTCTTAATGCTTTGGTTTTTGAGTTATAAGCCAAAAACTGCATTTTACCCCATGTTCTATTTTTAGCCATGGTGGCCATCTTGGGTTGTTGGTCGAGTTACCGGACACATTTTTTAAACTAGATACCCCAATGATGATTATGGCTAAGTTTGGTTAAATTTGGCCCAGTAGTTTCAGAGGAGAAGATTTTTCTAAAAGATTACTAAGATTTACGAAAAATGGTTAAAAATTGACTATAAAGGGCAATAACTCCTTAAGTGGTCAACTGACCATTTTGGTCATGTTGACTTATTTGTACATCTTACTTTGCTGAACATTATTGCTGTTTAAAGTGTATCTCTATCTATAATAATATTCAAGATAATAACCAAAAACAGCAAAATTTCCTTAAAATTACAATTTCAGGGGCAGCAACCCAACAACGGAATGTCCGATTCATCTGAAAATTTCAGGGCAGATAGATCTTGACCTGATGAACAATATTACCCCATGTCAGATTTGCTCTAAATGCTTTGGTTTTTGAGTTATAAGCCAAAAACTGCATTTTACCCCTATGTTCTATTTTTAGCCATTGCGGCCATCTTGGTTGGTTGGCCGGGTCACCGGACACATTTTTTAAACTAGATACCCCAATGATGATTATGGCCAAGTTTGGTTAAATTTGGCCCAGTAGTTCAGAGGAGAAGATTTTTGTAAAAGTTAACGACGCCGGACGCCAAGTGATGAGAAAAGCTCACTTGGCCCTTCGGGCCAGGTGAGCTAAAAATAGATTAAATATTCATGTTTTGAGGGGAGACAACACTGTAAACAGTCTGTTTTTTTTGGCAGTGAAAATTCAAAACTTATTTGCAGCCACTGTAGCTCTTTTCGGAGCAGGCGAACGTAGCCTAAAGCATGATTTTTTTGAAAGACCAGGTAAAAATCTATGAAATTCATACAACTTTGATTATGAAAAATGTGCAGGTATCATGTCTTCAGGGGTGTGCACATGACCTGATTTCAGGTTTTTTAAGCTTAAATTAGGCAATGTTTTTCCCAGTTTCTCTGGATAAAACTTTTTTATACTATTAAAAGTACACTTTTTTTTTTACTCCATTATAAACTAGAGAACATTCCGATTCCAGTGGTATCTAGTTTTATACAAGTATCTTTATTAATCAGTCCACCACTAAGGGTCACTTATACATGGTCCCTCAAAATATGACGTCATAGAAAAAAACTGTTGATTGCACCCTTAAGGGACAAATATAAAATATAGTGATGTTTTAGCATAGAAATGTGTTTGCGAATGGAGTAAAATAATTCTGAAAAATATTGTACGGCATCTATACATTAATTTAAAAGCATCAGTTTGGTATATTTAATGCAAATATTACAGATTTGTACATAGCAACCAGATATAAGAAAACCAGACTCTGTGCGAATATTGAAGTTTTTTAATTTTTTGCGACGTCATGATATTTTTATTCAATCTCTCATATATTTGGAACCAAAAGTTGCATATGAAAAGTGTAGATTTTTTCTACTTTGACCTTTACTCCTGATCAGTGTAACATAAAGTTTTATTCATTATAATATATATTTGGTACTTTTTATAGTCAAAAAGGTACACAAGCCATTCCTAAGAAAAACACTATTTCAATATTTTCTCAACTCAGCTATAACTTAGTTCATATAGTACTAGGGACAAAATCTATTTAAAGTAACTTTATTCATGCCTATTTCATAGTTTTTATTCTATTTATTCAAAAGAAACCCTATTTTATGATTTATTTTCTTTGTAAAACTGATGAAAATGTGATACAGGAAATGTTTGGGATTTGCCAGTTAAACTGTTTGCCACTGGCCAATATGCCACTACTGCGAGACATAAAAAAAGAGCTGTAGTTTCACTATTTGTGGTCACAATCCTTAAAGTAAGACATCATTTTAATCGGTATAGTGTTCATATTCAGAAATACCGAGAATTTTTTATATATCACATACAAGGTTTTGCTTAAGGGTGCTATAAACAGTTTCGTATAAAAAACTAGGGGTTATTCCCCAACTAAAAATAGACATGGAGGGAAGTCCCTTTTTATCAACATAATTGGTGAAAAAGTATCATGTTTTTTGTATTTGGTTGGGTTGTAAAGATATGTTAATTAACTTCAATTAAAACAGGTTGAATGATTAAAATAATTTAAAAAAATAGATTAAATATTCATGCTTTGAGGGGAGACAACACTGTAAACAGTCTGTTTTTTTGGCAGTGAAAATTCAAAACTTATTTGCAGCCACTGTAGCTCTTTACGGAGCAGGCGAACGTAGCCTGAAGCATGATTTTTTTGAAAGACCAGGTAAAAATCTATGAAATTCATACAACTTTGATTATGAAAAATGTGCAGGTATCATGTCTTCAGGGGTGTGCACATGACCTGATTTCAGGTTTTTTAAGCTTAAATTAGGCAATGTTTTTCCCAGTTTCTCTGGATAAAACTTTTTTATACTATTAAAAGTACACTTTTTTTTTATTCCATTATAAACTAGAGAACATTCTGATTCCAGTGATATCTAGTTTTATACAAGTATCTTTATTAATCAGTCCACCACTAAGGGTCACTTATACATGGTCCCTCAAAATATGACGTCATAGAAAAAAACTGTTGATTGCACCCTAAATGCCACTTTCATCACTCTTGCCAGTTTTTATTGGTTGAAGAAACCCGATTTCCCTTAAAAAAAAACCATTGACCTTCAGCAGGCTTTCCCAGTTAATAAAGATGGAGACACCTGTCACACATGGTGCTAACTACATACCTCAGTAATGACAGATCACTGTAGAAGAACTACTTAGGCCACTCAGCCACGTAGGCCACTCAGCCACGTAGGCCACAAAGAAAATGTATGGCAATCATTCATGAGAGGTATCAAAACAACACAATGAAAAGGGTCCATAAAACTTTAGATGGAAGTTCAGTTTGTCATTGCAGTTCAAATCATAGTAGAAAATATTATAATCTTTGTACAAATGATTCTTCTTTCATTTTTTTGTTGTTGTGAAAATGTAACTTCATATATACAAATTTTAATTTAGCAAAACTTTTAGGAAATTTTGGTCTTCAATGCTTTTCAACTTCGTACTTTATTTGGTCTTTTAAAAAAAAAACATGATTCGAGCGTCACTGATGAGTCTTTTGTAGACAAAAAGTGTGTCTGGATCATACAGATTTTCAATCCTGGTATCTATGATGAGTTTATTAACATACCATGTTAAGATATTCCACATGATGTTTCGTGGCAGCAAATACTACTGTCTGTTCTGATTGGTCAATAATATTCTTCAGTAGATGAATTAAAACTGAAGCCTTGTCATCTTCTCTGCATCCAAAGAATGACATCTGAAATGGAAGTCAGAATTAGTAAAATATTAATTCTTCTAACTTAAAACTGTAAAAACTGATCAGTTTCAATGTTCAGTTGTTTTTTTAAATCAGTTAACAAATTTTCCTGTAGTATATTCTATTATTTTGGATTTTTTTAAATCCGTTAAATCACAAAAAATAATCAGCATAATGTACAATGTGACAGTAACCCAACAGCATAATTAACAAAAGACAACTAGAGCGAAGTCTTCCATAATAGGCAAGTGTCTATTAAATTTGTCATGCCATAATTGTCTGTAGCAATTTTTTGTACACTTTCCTACCATCAATATTGATTTTAAATACTTTATTAAGTGCTCTGCTTTATACATGTATGTACCTTTAAATTTTCGCTAATCTTTGTTTCAACATCCAATCTGATCAAGATCGGGTCATGAAGACCTGCTTTAGCAAATTCCACCAGTAGTTTAGGCAGTGTTGCCGAGAACAACAGGGTCTGCCTAGTTTCCGGAACTCTGTGTAAGATTTCTGTCATCTGTTCCTGAAATCCCATCTCAAACAGCCGATCGGCCTCGTCAAACACTATGTACTCTATAGTCCGTAACTTTAGATTCATCTCTACAAGGACATGAAGCAATCGACCAGGGGTTGCTATTATTCTAAAATTAGAGTAATATTAGTAACTTTGGATTCATCTCTACAAGGACATAGAGCAATTGACCAGGGGTTGCTATTATTCTAAAAATAATTATAATATTGGTAATTACTGATTCATTATGAGTATCACACATGAGAGGACACACTAAAATGTCTTGACTTTACAATTGATAAGGACTACATTACAGAGACCAAGATCTTACTTCCTGTTTTCAACTTACAGAAGAGAAACAGTCATACTAACAACTAAAAATTTTACATTTTATTAGCATCATCCATGCTGTAATGACACAACTTGACTACAACATGTTTAAAATGTTGTCATATGGGAATTTAAAACATTTTAAGTAATAATAGTTTATTGTATGATATTTTGCCCTGAAAATGCATTAAATTTGAATTATAAAACCTATCTTTCTCTGAGACAGCTTTAACTTACATGTCAGGGTTTTCATGAAGGGCTGCAAACTGATCATCCATTCTGTAAAATAAAATACATTTCATACTTTAGTCACAACTTTTGAAGGAGCTTGACATATGGTTTAGACACTGGTCTATTATTGAAGACAGTGTGTTGACCTATACAATGAGGGAGGGTAGGAGGGGTCATGATCCCAAAAACCCCGGGCTTAAAAATATGTAATCCCGAAATCCCGGGCTTAAAAACACGAAATCCTGAGGTCCCAATTTCGAAAAAAAAGAATTCCCGGATCCTGAAAGGGTCAATCCCGAAATCCTGAGCTTAAAAACACCCGATCCTGGAGTCCCAATAAAGATCCTATTCCCCCTCTATAATGTATTTAGTTTTTTGTACGTTGTTGATTTACTGTCAAGTTGATGTATTTTCTATTTAAATTGTCAAGGATAACATTTTTTTCACCTTCAATAGTTCTCTAAGGATTTAGTTTTTTAGTCTTTGGGTTTCTGTCTCATTCACCCTCACCCTAGATCTCTATTATTTATATCTCTTTTGTGAGAGGAAAATAAATATATCATTATTTCAAAGCTCCATATGATTACAGACCAACTTATTTTCATGACTTTGGTGCACAGAAAACGGCATGAATATAAAATATTAATCATTATCCCCGGCTTAGTATATATCTAGGATTTTTATTGCTTAAAGCACGTCGTTACAAAACCCATAGTCCCTGGGTGTTGCTAACCCATATCCTTGGACGTCGCTAACCATTATCCCGGGCTCTTCACGCAAGTTTCCTTAGTTCCATGATTGCTCCTTGTAAAATATTGAATGCTGTAGATTATCCATCATGTTTGTAATTAAATATTTAATTCATTAACGATTTTGTCCTATTATGCCGATCATTTACACTCATTTCATTAAATGCATCACTAGACTGCCACAGTTTTCAAGGAATGGGACTACTGACCTATCTATGCAAATGACCCAAGTTGACGTCACACCATCTTTGACGTAACTCTCACAACATTGAGCGCCAAATTTGACTCAATTCAGTTTCTCTGTCTCCGTATTAAAAACGTCTTATATTTGACTACCAAAGGTAGTACCATACACCAAAGGTAGTACCCTACACCCGTAAAAAATATATAAAATTTTCAAATTCCAATAAAACTTTTATAGATAATGAAAAAAACGCTGTTTTCACATTTCATATTGTACCGGAATTTCATTAAACTCGCCCAATTCGGACTAAGACCGGGGATAAATTAGTTATCTACGTTCATATCTGTAGATATGGATATCTTAACACCCTTCAGTACCCTGTACACCCTTGGGCTTCACCTCAAGGTGTACTGGGGTACTTCAGGATGATAAAATATCCATATCTACGGATATGAACGTAGATAACTTATAATATATATAAACTCATTCTGTTCTAAAATCTTTTCCCGTTTCTAGCCTAAGGACCAATATTTCAACATTTTTCTTGTGTGTCTATACAAAATTTTGCAATAACTTTAGTACAAATCCAATTTCTTTTTTACTCATATCCGGCATTGGACTTATGACTAACTGTAAACTTGAATCTTAACTTAAATAAATACATATAGAAAGTAAAAAATACCTGTCTCCTCCTAAGATAACTGCTGCTTTAAGTCCAGTAAACTTCCCAAGCTGAAATAACAAGACATGTAATATTATCTTTGTTTCGTCTTTAATATTGAATGCAAAAGGTTGAACACTATTGCTTTGTTAAAATAAAATATATCTATGTGTTGTAATATGTTTTGTGAAAGTTAAGGTTTTCATTTTCATTGTTTTTAGGGAAAAGTAATTTACTTAGCAGTTCTTCATATAGAAAAAGCATGTAATTCCAATTGCTTTAATTTTTCAAAAATAATCACATTTGTTGTCCCATTGACTTCACAATTCTCCATTTTATTCATATTTTACTTATTAAGCTCAGAATGTGCTACAATGCAGGATTTTTTAAAAAGGACAAAAATTAAATTTAAATTGTTTAGTGTTGCCTACCAGAAAAGTTTTATGACACAAATTCTTTAAACCATTATATTTATAAACAAGATTTTTTCCTATTTACATTTGTTTCCCTGTCTGAAACTAAGAAAAATGTAACTTATGTTGCTGGCCAAAAATATATTTCCCCAGCTACCCTTCTAACTAAATACCCGTTAAAATAAAGGCCACAAAGGTCCTTCCACCTCCTCTAATTACCTTCTAACATATATTTGTAGTAACACTTTTTACAATAATACCTCCTTTGTAAATTTCAATGTCTGTAATGCCAACTCTCTAGTGGGAGATAGGATCAAAGCTCTAGCTCCAGTCTTTGCTGAATGTATCTTTAACTTCTCAAACATCGGCAGAAGGAATGCTGCCGTCTTTCCACTTCCTGTCCTCGCCATGGCAACAACATCTTTACCTTCTATCAACAAAGGTATGGTCTAGAAGACAAAAAATAATCAGTGTAACCTCTTTTACTGTGGATTCATTTATTTTTTGTATGTACCTATTTCAGTGGATTGAGGAAAACTTGCATTTTCATGGTCTATGGATATTTGAGTTCCTGGTTTTCCAAAAAGTCTGCATTTAATCATACAGCAAATTTGTGGTTTCCCTGTACCCACGAAATCCACGATAGTTGGTATTCAATGAATAATAATGAATCCACAGAAAATCATTATTTCAGCAAGCTAAGAGTTTTAGAGTTTCTGGTGATGATAATGGTAAGGAAAATATTGAATTTGAACTAATGCATAACACAAACTAAAATGAGTCTTCTGTTGTTGTCTCTTTGACACATTGCCCATTTCCATTCTCAATTTTATTCTTTGCACAGTCTTTGAAATATTTTATGAATCCATAACATGCAATCAACATTCATGTTTTGAAATGACTTTTATGAGCCCAGATCATTCATGAAATTTTGGCAGAACTTTAATCAATGCATTCAGTCTTTCTGTGTTGCATTAGAAAACATTCTTTTTTTCACAATCTATTATTACATCCATCATGTTTTTCCCTTTTAACTTGAGTTGTGGTTGATTACCATTTTTGTCTATTGCCTAAAGCATGAGTCAGGCAGTTAATTTTCTCTCTTGAATTGTTTCAATTTTTCATCAATTCTTTAAACATGTTAACAGTTAACTATACTGTACGGGTTCTTCTCATTGTTAAAGGCCATGCCATGACCTTTTGTTGTTACATGTATCACCTTATTTGGATAATTATTTCATCAATATTCATACCATATCTTCATATTTTTGTATACATTAACTTCAATAAATTACCTTTCTTTGAATAGGAGTAGGTATCTTGTAGCCTTTCCGTGATATCCCTTTATATACTGAATGAGATAATCCTGAAAATAACAATTATAATCTAAAATAAATGTCAATTTGAAAATGACAATGATCATAATGACAACTTAATAATTACAAGGTGTATTTGAAAATATTAATATGAAATAACAGTGAAGTTTGAAAATACAAATGAAAATTTACAAAGAAACATTGATTATTCAATAAATAACACTGATAGTTTTAACATCAATATGAATATTTGAGAGAAAAAAAACCATAAATAGGAATCCATTAAGAGTTATCACCAATAGAATAAATTTCAAAAATAAAATAAGATGTGGAATGATTACCAATGGGACAACTCTTCACAAGGTCTTATACCCATACATGCCATAGACTGAAATCCTTCAAGGTTCTGATGTCTTTTTAGCTTATAACAACTGACCCATGGACTGACATCCTCTCGATGTCTTTTTAGCTTATAACAACTGACCCATAGACTGAAATCTTCTCGATGTCTTTTTAGCTTATAACAACTGACCCATGGACTGAAATCCTCTCGATGTCTTTTTAGCTTACAAATACCTACCCGTGGACTGAAATCCTCCTCTTTTTAGCCTACATTTTACTGACCATAGACTGAAATCATCCTGGTGTCTTTTTAGCTAATATTACTGATCATGAACCATAGACTGAAATCCTCCCGATGTTTTTTTAGATTTCATATTACTTACCCATAGACTGAAATCCTCCGGATGTTTTTTTCTTTCTGTTATGCTGAGTAAGAAGTTTCCTTGTATCTTTAGCCTCTTGATCAGAATTTTCACCATCAGATGGATTGTTGGACTGCTCTGAAGCTTTCTGATAAAGAAAAAATATCATAATCTTTCATGTGGTTTTCAGGTTTTAAATGAAAATCTATCATTCAGTTGATTTATTTGATAAATTATTGATTTGAGGAGACTGAATTAGAATATATACAGTATTCTGACATTTCTTTGACAACACTTTATATAAAGTATCATACACATACATCAGTCAGAGCTCTGACATAAACAAGTCAGAATAAAATGACTTCCATAGGTCAGATATAATTTGATGCAAGTGTTGTCTCCCTTCTTGCACTCAACAGAATATGACTTGTACAGGTCAGTTTATGTCAGACTTTAATTTATCATAAAATGACTTCCACAGGTCAGCTTTTGCATAAAATATTGTGACTTAATATCTTCATATTCTAATAAGATTTATGTCCCTTTTTAATACATTTTGACTTAGAGAGGTCATTTTTGTTCTGACTTGAAGCAGTCATTACTACCACTTTGTTATCAATCTCCATAAAATATAGTGATTACTAGTTTCGAATCAAAGAGTTTAAAAAGTGGGGCTCGTCATACCTTCTTCTTTCCAGAATCTTAACATAATATATTTATCTCATCAAATTCGATCATTTCAAAATTAATACAAACAAAAACCAAAGCAGAAAAATGGATCATACAATTTTCTGTCAATATCAAAAGATTTACAAAATACAATATTGGTACTAGTACCATGACAATACTTCAAATCTTCCAAGGAAAAAATAAGGGATCTATTTTCATCCACTTTTAGCTAAATTTATCAAGAGCAAAACATTTATTATTTTAATATTTCATTGAGGTAAATACTGTTGTGCAAACTGACTCAAACAAGTCACACTATGTTCTGACTTGAAAGAGTCAGTCAAAACTAAACTTATTTCAACCTTTATGTCTTGTACTGTCATATTGATTTAAAAATGTATGGGAACGCCAGATATAGGACAGAGAAAATATTAAAGGTCCCCTAAAGTCACAATGAGGACAATAAAAAAAAATATTTGGTATATTCAATATTTAAATGCATTTTCTTTTAAACAGGTCAAATCATGTTTTGACTTATAACAGTCAGCCCAAAACTAAATTTATTGAAATTTTTAGAGTGGGGCACTGACATATGATATTAAATGAAAGTATGGGAACGTCAGACATAAGAAATATATGTAAGATCCCCTAAAATAAATAACCATTTGACTTAATTGTTTCTAAACATTTATCAAATAAATTCACAAATGGCAGATTCAGAAGCAGGGCTTAAAGGAAGTACACCTAGCTTTGATTGGAAAATTTGTTCTGCAATCTGACTTGAACAGGTCAAATCATGTTCAGACAAATTGACTTAAACAGGTCAAATGGGCATGTTCGGACAAATTGACTTAAACAGGTCAAATCATGTTCTGACTTAAAAGAGTCTGTCAAAAACTAAATGGCTTGCAAAGTTCTGTAAAAGTCGTGCATTATCATGATTGTGATGTGACTGTTAACTTAGAATGTATGGATACAAGTAGGAAAAAAAATCACAAAAAATTAAGTCACAATTATAAGAATTATATATATAAAAGATAATTTGGTATATTTTTGATACATTGTATCTTAAGATTTCATTGAGGTAAATCCTGTTGTGCAAACTGACTTGAACAAGTCACATTATGTTCTGACTTCAAGGAGTCAGTAAAAAACTATACTTTAATCAAGTATTGCAACTTTAAGTCTGGGATTGTCATATGCATTTCAGAATGTATAAGAAACTCAGATAAAAGACACCCAATAATAAAGTCACAAAAACGTGGACTATAAAAAAGTGTATTTGGTATACTATTATTTAATATTCAAATGTATTTTGTTAACAAATTTCTCCAAATTATTTTAAAATTTTATTATATTTCTGTATTTTCATGACTTTTTTTCTGTTAAATTAACATTTGGAACTTTCGGTTTTAAAAAACATTATTTTAAAAACCATTTGACTGAATTGTTTCTTAAAAATAATTATGAATTAATTAACTCAACAGTAGCAGATTCAGATATGGAGGGGGCTTAAAGGAAAAAGACTTAGTTTTTATTGGACATTTTTTTTTCTCTGTCAACTGACTTATTAACAGGTCAAATCGTGTTCTGACTTCAAAGAGTCAGTCCCTACTAAACTTATTTCAACTTTTAAGTCTAGTTTTTTCATATTGATTTAAAAATGTACGGAAAAGCCAGATAAAAGACAGAGGAAATAAGGTCCCTATACGGCGCAATAATGAGGACTATAAAAAAGTTTATTTTGCATATTCAATATATTTAAATGTATTTTGTTTTAAACCGGTCAAATTATGTTCTGACTTCAAAGAGTCAGTCAAAAACTTCACTATAGCTAATCATTACAACTTTTTAGTCTGGCATTGTCATATGCTTTAAGAATGTATGGGAAATTCAGATAAAAGACACCCAATAATAAAGTCACAATAATGAGGACTATAAAAAAATGTGTTTGGTATATTTTATATTCAAATAAATTTTGTTTACAAATTTCATCAAATCATCTTTAAATTTTATTATATTTTTGTATTTTCATGACCTTTCTTTTCTGTTAAGTTAACACGTGGAACTTTTGGTTTTAAAATATATTATTTTAAACCATTTGACTGAATTGTTTCTAATAAACCTATCAATTAATTAACTCAACAGTAGCAGATTCAGATAGGGGAAAAAGGGGAAGAGAGGGAGGGGGGGGGCTTAGAAGAAGAAGACCTAGTTTTGATTGGATTTAATTTTTTTGATTGGATTTAATTTTCTCTGTAAACTGACTTTAACAGGTCAAATCATGTTCTGACTTCAAAGAGTCAGTCAAAACTAAACTTATTTCAACTTTTAAGTCTAGGATTTTCATATTGATTTTAAAATGTATGGGAAACCAGATAAAAGACTGATGAAATAAGGTCCCCTTAAGTCACAATAATGAGGACTATACAAAAATGTATTTGGTATATTTTATATTCAAATGTATTTTGTTAACAAATTTCATCAAATTAATATCTTAAAAATTTATTCTATTTCCGTATTTTCATGACTTTTTTTCTGTTAAGTTAACAAATAGAACTTTTGGTTGTAAAAAACATTATTCTAAAAGCCATTTGACTGAATTGTTTCTTAATTATTTTTTTTAACTCAACAGTAGCAGATTCAAATAAGGGGAAAAGGGGGGGGGGGCTAAGATGAAGAAACCTAGTTTGATTGGATTTTTTTTTCTGTAAACTGACTTTAACAGGTCAAATTATGTTCTGACTTTTAAGAGTCTGTCAAAACTAAACTTATTTCAACTTTTAAGTCCAGGATTTTCATATTGATTTAAATTATATGGAACATTTTTATTTGATATATTGAATATTCAAATGCATTTTGTTTTTTTGAGATTTTCATCAAATTATCTAAAAAAAAAAAATATTGTATTATTTCTTTATTTTCATGACTAATCTTTTCTGTTAAGTTAACATATGGAACTTGTGGTTGCAAATTTTTTTTATATTTTAATAACCATTTGACTGAATTGTTTCTAAAAAAAATCAGTAATTAATTAACTCAACAGTAGCAGATTGATATTTAGTGGGGAGGGGGATTAGAGGAAGAACACCTAGCTTTGATAGGACATTTTTTTCTTGTCAACTGACTTTAACAGGTCAAATCGTGTTCTGACTTCAAAAAGTCAGTCCCATCTAAACTTATTTCAACTTTTAAGTCTAGTTTTTTCATATTAATTTAAAAATGTACGGAAAAGCCAGATAAAAGACAGAGGAAATAAGGTCCCCATACAGCGCAATAATTAATGAGGACTATAAAAAAGTTTATTTTGCATATTGATTATTCAATATTTAAATGTATTTTGTTTTAAACTGGTCAAATTATGTTCTGACTTCAAAGAGTCAGTCAAAAACTTCACTTTAACTTATTATTACAACTGTTAAGTCTGGCATTGTCATAAATATATGCATTTAAGAACGTATGGGAAAATCAGATAAAAGACACCCAATAATAAAGTCACAATGATGAGAACTAATATTCTATATTCAAATGTATTTTGTTTACAAATTTCATCAAATCATCTTTAAATTTTATTATATTTCTGTATTTTCATGACCTTTCTTTCATGTCTTTTCTGTTAAGTTAACACATGGAACTTTTGGTTGTAAAATATATTATTTTAAACCATTTGACTGAATTGTTTCTAATAAACTTATCAATTAATTAACTCAACAGTAGCAGATTCAGATAAAAGGGAAAAAGGGGGGGGAGGGGCTTAGAAGAAGAAGACCTAGTTTTGATTGGATTTAATTTTCTCTGTAAACTGACTTTAACAGGTCAAATCATGTTCTGACTTCAAAGAGTCAGTCAAAACTAAACTTATGTCCATATTGATTTTAAAATGTATGACAAACCAGATAAAAGACTGATGAAATATGGTCCCCTCAAGTCACAATATTGAGGACTATAAAAAAAAATGTATTTGGTATATTTTATATTCAAATGTATTTTTTTTAACAAATTTCATCAAATTTATATCTTAAAAATTTATTTTATTTCTGTATTTTCATGACTTTTTTTCTGTAAAGTTAACATGTAGAACTTTTGGTTGTAAAAAACATTATTCTAAAAACCATTTGACTGAATTGTTTCTTAAAAAAAAAATGAATTATCCCAACAGTAGCAGATTCAGATAAGGAGAAAAAGGGGGAGGGGCTTAGAAGAAGAAGACCTAGTTTTGATTGGATTTAATTTTCTCTGTAAACTGACTTTAACAGGTCAAATCATGTTCTGACTTCAAAGAGTACTTATGTCAACTTTTAAGTCTAGGATTTTCATATTGATTTTAAAATGTATGACAAACCAGATAAAAGACTGATGAAATATGGTCCCCTCAAGTCATAATATTGAGGACTATAAAAAAAAATGTATTTGGTATATTTTATATTCAAATGTATTTTTTTTAACAAATTTCATCAAATTTGTATCTTAAAAATTTATTTTATTTCTGTATTTTCATGACTTTTTTTCTGTAAAGTTAACATATAGAACTTTTGGTTGTAAAAAACATTATTCTAAAAACCATTTGACTGAATTGTTTCTTAAAAAAAAAATTAATTATCCCAACAGTAGTCGATTCAGATAAGGAGAAAAAGGGTGGGGCTAAGATGAAGAAACCTAGTTTGATCGGATTTTTTTTCTGTAAACTGACTTAAGCAGGTCAAATCATGTTCTGTAAAAAAAAATTTGAGAAGAACATACTTAGAAAATCAGACTAAGTTTGGTGACTTTGTTGTCCTTCAAGAAGTGGTACATATAAATACATAATATTTTCACTACAACTATCTATTGGGTGTTTTTTAAATATATTTTTTTAGCAACATTTATAACTTTGTAATTTATGTTCAATTGTACACTTGTTATTCTTAATATATATTTTTTTGGGAACAAAATCTTGTCAGGGTTTCTTATGGTACTAGCATGACAAGAGCATTCATATTCTTAAATACTCTAAACATTAAAAACAAGTCATTATCTTCAGATCATTCTGAGTCTTTCTGGCCTTATTAAATTAAAGTCAGAACATTCAGACTTTCATAATAAGTCAGAACATTCAGACTTTCATAAGTCAGAACATTCAGACTTTTATAGGTCAGAACATACTGACTTCCAATGTTCTTCTCACTTCTGTAGAAACAAAGACTATCTATATTTCAAATAAAAGGTTAATGCTTTATGTGGCTAATTAGCATCTGGGGTAAGAATTATAGATGTGTAACTTCATAGGAAAACATATATGCCATATAATTAGGGATTGACCCTGTATGTCATTCAAATCTTCTTGAAATGACGAACAGGAATATTATATGGTTTAGGGGTGGTGATTCAAACCATTTCAAAAAGGGGGATGGGGATGACCCCCATGGACTTTCCCTTTATTTCATTTGATTCGTTGTATTGTCCCATATAATAATATATAGGCTTAAGGGGTGGGGATCTCAACCGTTTACAAGTTTTCAAACATGAGGGGGTGGGGTGACCCCAAGGGACTTTATCTTTATTTCATTTGATTTGTCTTGTTGTCCCTTACACTAATATATATATGGTTCAGGGGTGCGGATCTTGACCATTTACATGTTTTCACACAGACTGACAGTAGGGGTGAACCCCCCCCCCCCCCCCAAGGGACTTCCCCTATATTACATTAGGTTTGTTTTATTTTCCCATACAAGAATATATATAGTTTAGGGGTGGGGATCTCGACCGTTTACAAAATATAAGAACATTCGCAAATGGCAGGGGAGGGGGTAAACCCAGAGACTAGCCCGGTATATTTCATTCAAATCAATTTGACATTATAAAAAGGAATATATATGGTTTACAGGTGGGGATCTCGATCATTTTCAAGATATAAGATCATTCTCAAATAACAAGGGGTGGGGCGACCCATAGAGACTAGCCCAGGGGCAGATCCAGCCATTTTAAAAAGGGGGGGTTCCAACTATATGTCCCCATTCAAATGCATTGATCGGCCAAAAAAAAAGGGGGGGGGGTTCCAACCCCCGGAACCCCCCTCTGGATCCGCCACTGTAGCCTGGTATATTTCATTATACTTTACAGCGAGAAAAAATTGAGTTAAGGGAGCAGGGATCTCGACTGTTCAACATTGTCAAATGACAGGGGTAGGGTGATCCCTGGAGCCTTACCCTACATTTCATTTGATTTGTTTTTAATATCATATTCCATGTTCATAATTGAAAAACCCGTTTTGTGAATCTCTTTATAATGTTCTCAAGTTAAAATCATTTTTAAAATAAAAATAAAAAAATATTTCGGTTCTTTAGTTAAACCCTCCCTTCCCTTTACCATTATCAAAATTATTCCGATTTCATTTCATTTTCATTAATATCAATATTCAAAAGATCGTTTTTCTCATTGGGAGAAACGAAAAAACAAATATATTTATAAGCCGCAAACTCGGAAAGGTTAAAAAGTCAATTCATGATTGAGTTTAAAAATAGAAAAATCACGTGATGATGTTCAGCTCGAAGCAATAATTTTACTTTTAAAATTGCAGTGACTGGTTATTAATGTTAATACTGTTTAAGACAACACGAGTTGTCTCCCGAAAATAACAGTTCATTATCATAACAACATTTTCTGACCTGAACAAGTCAGAATTGTCAGACACCCGGTCATCTCAAAGGCCACGCGTCCGTATTTACAGGTCACGCGCCTTCATGAAACAGCAACAAAATCACTTGCAAAGACCTTCTTCACACGCAAAAAATATTAAAATGGCCAAGAAAATACGGAGGTAATATGTATTACCTTCTGAAAATGACCACATTGACCTAGATTTGCACTAAAAAAAAACGTAAATAATCACTATATTTTCAATAACTTCTCGTTCGAGAAACTCCCAAAACAACGTTACCTGTTACCTGTTACCTAGTCTTTATCTTCCTCCTCTAGCAGGAGCTTCGCTTCTATAGCGTAATTCCAATTTGCACCCTTATTTGCACCCTAACCCTTACACACGGGGCACTCATAAAATCAGTATACGTAGGTAGTTATTATAACAATTTATATAACAGTAACATATATACAGCATGCGGACTAATCCATCACCATGGAAACGTAGTTAACTATATATCTTACACAGTCCAATCGTTTCATAGCCGGATCACTATTATATCTCCATATAACATAGTGTTATAGACTATAATTAAAATACTCCTGCCCTCGCAATAGCATTTACTGTTCAAAACACTGTCCTTGGTATCTTTAAAATCTAAAAAAACGTTTCACTGTTCATTTTGTAGACAATTATTCCATATAAAACACGCTAATAAAATATTTAAAATCTAAAACCACTTGATATTTTACAAGCCTTGGATACGAGTTTTCAGTTCAAACACTATCCATCTCTCAATAATGCAGAATAAATCCTGACACAATCCAGTAAGTGCGAATCAAATTTACTCAGACATTAAAAGTAAACGTTTGTGATATAGTTTGTAACACAGACCTCTGGTTAATGTCTCTATACGGACCTGTTCCTTGTAGGTAAGAAAATGATATGATGTACAGTCTATAATTAGATGTAAAAGATTCTCCTTGTCATCAAATAGTTCTTGAATTAGCAAAGGTGGCTTATTACAATCTACGAGAAGAGATTTCAACTCTTGCATAAAGCGATTTCTTATGCTTGACAGTTTTTCACATTTAAGTATAAAGTGAGTCATATCTTCTGGTTCAATGTTACATAATGGACAGATTGCTGAGATACAGTTTTTTGAAAATCTAGACCTCTGATACTGAAGAATCATTATTCCGGTGGCGATTTTAACTTTAATTGCAGCCATATTAATAGAGTATGGGTCAGTCCCACTGCTTTTCCAAATATTATGCACAGTTCCTATGTTGGAATCATTAAAATTAATATATTTCAAGGATGACTTTTCTTTAGCTTCCTTCTTTAAATTTTGTAAAAAATGATTATTTATACAGTTATTCACAAGTCTATTCCAGCTTATTTTTGATGGTGGATTCTCAATGACTCTCAAACACGTGATCTCTCGCAAAAAACCACGTGATCGTATGTGTCTTAGATCGGCGGCAAATTCAAAATATCTTCTGGTTTGACGGACTCGATGGAAAACTACGCAAAACAAAAATTGACCCGTACAGGTCAGAATTTCAAAACATTTTCTGACTTGAAGAAGTCATTTTATTCTGACTTGTTTATGTCAGAGCTCTGACTGTACATGTAGCTTGAACTCTGTTTCATTGACGGCAGGGCTATATGGTCTGGGTGGCAAAACCGCCAACCTTCCAATGGTATCCGGTCGTTCCGGCCCCAAACCGATCCGGCCCCAAGTCAATCCGGCCCAAAGTCGATCCGGCCCAAGTCGATCCGGCCCCAAGTCGATCCGGCCCCATAATAAAATATGAAATAACTATATTGATCTTGGAGGACTTTGTGACACAGTATAAATGGAATTTGCAAAAAGTCTCCGATGATGGATGACAACAGGTAAGTGAAGTTATTGTGTCGTCGGTTGTATAGTAGCTTCAACATATTTCAAAATATGAAGTTATTTTCCATGATAACTTTAACTTATTTTAATTTATTGAAGTATTAGACTGTCATTTCAATAATTGCTTACTTCCATGTTCTTCATTTACTTCAGTTGCATATTTGTCTCATTGAGAAATTTTAAGAACTTAAAAGAAAAACAAAGTTTGTATATGTATCAGCTTGGGGATCGGCTTGTACCGTTGTGTATGTAACTATTTGTTATAACACAAGATGAAAGACTTGTTAGGATCACAGTCAATTGAAAGAAAACGCTAATTAGTACTGCTGATTAATGTTGATGTCTGAATTGTTTTAATATAATTATACCCAATCATCTTGAAAACTTGTAATAAAAACATAATCAACCTAGTTGTTTTATACTCATCTGAAGAAAATGTTTTTTAATTTTTTTTACCGTACACCTTTAACATTATAATAAAAATCATAAACATTTATGAATTACTTTCATATATATCTTTATTTTTATTCCTTATAAATATATTTTTTTATTGGGGCCGGATCGACTTTACATTTGGGCCGGATCGACATGGGGCCGGATCGACGTGGGACGGATCGACTTGGGCCGGATCGACGTGGGGCCGGATCGACGCGAAAGCCCTTCCAACATGCCCCACACCAGAAACTATCAATGTTTTGCAAATGCAATATTATGATTTTTTTTAATGAATTGATGATGATGAAGTGTTTAACGACCTTAAGTGGCTTTACAGCCCTTTGGAATTGTTGAATGCCTTCACAACAGCTGCTTCAGGGCCAGATTGGTAGCCTGCAGCTAACCACGATGATTGAGTAACAGTCTATGAATCTAGAACGTAGTAATAATGATGACAGGAAGCATAATCAGGACCAAAGTTGTGAGACAGTGAAATGGCGGTCCATTATCTTACACCTAGGATAAAGCCCTCAGACATCATTCTGCATAACATATCTCATAATCATAATGGATTTTGAAGTGTATATGCTGACGCAGGTTTTCATATTAAAAAGTTGTAGACTGAACAGCGCTGGATTGGTTTCTGTCGTCGAAAGTAGTAAGTCTATCTACCAGTAAATCCTCATCATCATGATCATATACATGGTTTAGTGAATTGAGAGTAGATTACCGTGAAGAGGAACACTGTGGGGATTATGAAATTAGTTTAGTGTTAAAGGAACATATTCACTGAATCGATTCATATAAGGTAGGGATTTTTAGCATTAAGTTGAAGGGTAGAAAAAGCGTCCCAAGCGGAAAATGTCGTGACCTAAAAAAAAATTTGTTAGCCACCTTCTTCTATTTATATGGATAGTCGACCTTTGTATGGATAGAAACAAGTGCCTGTGTCTATTGTCCTCAAAAGCAACAATGCAGAGCATCCATCTTGGATAACTTATAAGCAAATATGTCCACCTTTTTTAAATGGGACGAGCTGTAACGTCCCATAGCCCAAACTTGCAAATTAAGTGTTGAACGTCAGACTATCTTAGCATTGGGTACGCACTGAAACCCGGACCGGACCGGACTCCGGACCCGGACTTGGGTATGAAACCCGGACCCGGACTGGTCGCCGGACCCGGACTGAATGCCGGACCCGGAGTTTTTTTTACCACTTTCAGAAATATTTTTTTAAGATTTATACTGTCATATAATAAGTAATGGTATAGTTTTAAAAAATCCACATTCCGAGCGCAAAATTGACCAAAAAGATTAAAAGTAAGGAAGAGATAAAATAATTCCCTTGTCGTTATTGTTTTATGGAAATTAATAAAATCTTTTTATTATCAATGACAGCAAATTAAATTTTTATTCAAAGGAAGAGTGAAGCGCAACAGTTTGAAACATTCGAGGATTATATTTCTTTGTTTGTTTTCTTCTTCTAGACATAAAGGGAAAAATAGAATTCCTGCTTTTCTAAATAATGCGCCCGTGTGTTTATATTTCTCTAAGAAACTGTATAAATAAATTTTGAGTTATTACGACTTTTTTGTCTTATGACTCAATGTTTTACTTCTATAAATGATATATGATGGTTATTTTCTCCCTCTTCATAAACATTTATCGAAATTTACGAATTTAGCCTTAACTTGTGCTTTACATGCAATTGGACAAGAAATTAGATCTTTCTTGTTTTGGCAGTCTTAATTAATCACTTTTAATATTAGTTCACTTTCATGAGAACATTAATTAAGCGTTGTTATGTCACTGTGTAATGAAAGTCTAGTGCTTTATTGTGTGTTTGACATTTACGCCGATTTTTAATAGTTTCGATCTTTCATTTGCGCCGATTGTGCACAGGTAAATTGCAGGTGAATATCACTTTCTATTCATCAATATAAACCTCTTTCGTTAGCGAGTTGTACATATCAGAATTGTCAATTAGTATCATAAGAATTCCTATGATCTATTATTGTTCCTCCGAATGTTTATGATATCTTATTGTTCTTCCAAATTCTTATAATATCTTATTGTTCATCATAATTCTTATGACTTGATTTTTCCTCCGAATTCTTATGACCTCTTGCTGTTCCTCAGAAGCCTTGTGACTTTTTATTGTTCATCCGAGTTATTATAATCTCTAAGACTTATCGTTCCTACGAATGTGTATGTCTTTTAATTGTTCCTCTTAATTCTTGTGATCTTTTACTGTTCCTCATATTGTATTATTGGCAAAGTTTTACACAGACTCGCTTTAGGATATTGAAAGAAAACGAAAAAAGAAGACACAACCAGGAATTACTTACAAGATACGTTTTTTCCCGTTTTGCTTTTGGCTTTTCCTTTATTCATTTTTCTATTTCTTAAATTAAGTTTGTTGACTGAACATTTGATTACACATGTAATACATCGGAAATTCCATTAGAAGTTATAGCTTATAATACATAGATATACCATTTAAAATTATACCACATCTTTCTTTTTGGTTAGTGTTTATTGGCCTAGACGTTTTTTTGTTGTTTTGTGAATAGCTTCCACCATTCAACATTCAAATTCCTTAATCAAGTTAAAATATCCCGATCAAGCTGCATGTGATAACACATATTTTGTTGTATTGTTCAAATACGTAAATATATATATTTTTTTGAATTGATGGAAAATAATAAATTAAGTAAACTTCACTATGCTTATCCTTCAAGAGCATACAGCCACCTTTCGGTATATATAATTTTTTTTTTATTTTGTACGAGGATTATTTACATTTTAGTAATTTCTTTACATTTGCACTGTACCTTTATTTTGTCTTGTATACTTATTGTACGAGTTTTGTCTCTGATATAGACACCTGAAACAGGTTCCTTGATATAATCGTAATTGGCAAAATGAGTGATTTTGAGTTCATTTTCATTTCAAATACCATAGATGAATATTTTAGGACAGACAAGGAACAACCAATGAAATGCATATGCGATGTTTTTGATAAAACTCGGTCGATCGATTGTGTATGAATGCTCCAAGTGATTGTACAGTAGATTTGCAAGTGATTGTACTGTCAATAAAAATATCTGACATAGAGAAAATGAATATTTTTGGAATTCTCCTTGAACAATGGCTTTGAAACTTTCAGACAGGTGAAACTATATATCAGAAAATGTACACGTGAAAATTCTGGTAGAAACGATTGGTTTTTCGATGTTTATTTGACAGTTTTGATCGCTGATGTGAGACAGCTTTAATCGTTCTACTCGGATCTCCACCATTCAAAGAAGCACGTTTTTTTTTATTATTTAATTGGTTCATAGTTACATAGAAAATTATTAAGCTATCAAAATTTGAAGCAGAAACGTCATAAAGTAATATTAGAGTTCATCAAAGTTTCCATCAAGCAACTTGAAATTTTCAAAATGTCGGATCCATGCTTGACAGTCTCCAGAATGACAAAAATATTAGAAAACCGTACAGTTCAGTTCCCACACTGTGTATACACAATTCTTGATAATATTACCACAAAACACAGATCAAGTTTAATTTTTTTAAGTGTCATTTAAACTACTCTAAAGTAAAATTCCTTTACAAATGGAAAAAAATGCTGAAATTTTCGTTTCCGTTCTCTAACATACACGAAGGTTTGATTTTACCAAATGTTAGGAAACTTATACACAACAAAGAGATCAAATTCGAATGTTGGTAATGTCAATGAAACCTTTCTGGAGCTGTTATACTACGTAAAAAATAAGAAATTAAATGATATATGATATGCAAGCGGGTACATGGGATCCATATACAGTTCAACGTTTTTATTGAAAAATGCCTCTACTCCATTTATAGTTGTACATCTTGCGGTAAGGATACCCTTGAAAAACATTAACTGACACAAAAGGACTCCTGCCAACTATAGTCGTTTTTAAAATATTTTTTCCTACGTTTATGAAACAAATAAATGTCTTGAGAATATAAATAAGATAATTGCTTAAATCATTTCATAGTTCAAAGTCAAACTAGCGGTGTTCCGTGTAAAAACAGTTTTCAAAATATCATTTTGGTCATAACACTTTTTACATTTGTTTATAATTCGGTCCTTCCCTAATTTACCAGCATGACTAATGGTATTATTGCCAGAGTTATTGTGAGGTGACCTGACTAGGTATTCTTGCCATTTCCTATCGGACTTTTATACACTTATTACACAATTACGTAATGCAGGTTCATGCATCGCGTCACTAATGCCCATATAAACTACTGTCACGGTATGTATCAGGTCTGGTTATACAGGTCTGATTCATTTTCATAATTATTATAGATGTAATGCATCTTGTATATTTCTGCCAAAATAAACTTCCTTCTGGATAGTTTCAGAAACATAATAATTGTTCAATATGTACGAAAAGTGATATCGGAGAGGAATACCACTATATTTTTGTTTGCCTAAACTGGACCCCTGTTGTGTTCACTTATCGCTTCACTGACCTTCGGTGCGAAGCTATAGATAGAACGGCGGACCAGTTTATTGTTTGCCCGGCTTTACAAGATGAAAGAAGAAGATTTATCCCAAATGAACTAATACCAAGACATAACACTATTGCATTCAACAAACTGTTTAATTCAAAAAAACCAAAGACACTTAGAAATCTCTGCAATTTTATAAGATGTATTAATAGTAAGCTCACTCCTTCTTAACAACCATAATTTATATACCATACCTATACTTATAGATAGTATTTCTTTATACAATTTTAACTATTACACTTGACTATCAAAATCTATATATATATTCTTTAATATGTTATCTCATCCGAAATTTTTGAATTTTATGCATTTTAAATGCATAATTTGTTTTATATGTATATATTTTTCAACTTCTCTGTAACCTTTGTACTTGCATGGTTTTATGAGAATAAACTATCTATCTATCTGATAGACGAACAAAAAAAGGAAAAAATAATTTTAAGAAAATCCACTTTCTCCCTATAATTTAATTTTTTTTTATTTCTATGGCTTTTTTTTAAAGTCATTTGTAAACATTGATACATATATATATATATATTCAGATATATAAAACGTCTGAATAATAGTCAACGATTTTTCCCACGAGGGCGCTGGATCGTTACAAGTAACGATACATGTACACAATAAAATAAATTATATAAACGCCTAAAAAGTGTACATAACAACACCAATAACACAAAAAGGAACTATAAATGTAATTATTTATAAATATTTCGGATAACAGATATCCTTCGTCAGTCAGATTCTGATGTGAAATGAATCATCTTTGAGTCTCGTTAGATTATTATTTAAAGTCATTTGTAAACATTTTTTTTTATTTGGTCGGGTTGTTGTCTCTTTGACACACTCCCCATTTCCATTCTCAATTTTATTGATACATCAAGGATTTGTATAGTTAGACAACTATACAAATCCTTGTTGATACATATATATATATTTTTTTTTAAAAGTAGTTGCACAACTGTAAATTGAAGATTCAGAATCATTGCAAGTCTAACTTGCATGCTAGACTATACAAAAGTAAGAGCAAAATTTGATGATCTCATAATTAATATAATGTGTTACAGTTCTCCAAAAATTATCTTCCTTCCACCTAATAAAAAAAGAAAAGGTATTTATAAGAAAATTCACAATTTTTACCCAGTCCGGGTCCGGCATTCAGTCCGGGTCCGGGTTTCATACCCAAGTCCGGGTCCGGAGTCCGGTCCGGGTTTCAGTGCGTACCCTTAGTATCATGGTATCTATAGTAAGTTTATTGTCTGAATTTTGTATGCCATAACCATTTAATGTAAATGTGTTTGTGCGAATAAAATATATATTGTCTATATAAATTATAATTACCCTGATGGACTTTTCTAAACTTAAACATGTTGAATCGACAACTTCAAAATCAGAGTCATCGTCATCTTTGTTTCTATTCCACTTCTTCTCTCTCATTCGTTTGACTTTGTTTTCGTTTGCAATAGCAGCACGAGATTTTCCCTTACTCTCATTATTTTGGCTTTTATCATGTTTATCATGTTTATTGTCTTTTGGATTGTTTTTAGTCTTTTTTCCGTCAAATTTGTTAAACTTTGAGCTGCTGGTCTTTTTGGGTTTGGATTTATTTTGTTTCGCAAAGTGCTTAGATTTCTTTTTTGATGTCTTCATCTTATTTTTCGTTCTTTTTTCAGCTCAACGTGCATGTGGTGATGGGCGCAGACATTTATGTGTGTTTGTTGTTGAAATATTTTCGTATAAATAAAAGGACAATGGATAAAATAAATAATAATTTCAAAAATTATAGATAAATAATATTGTTAAATATTTTAGTGGATGGATTTTAATCCAGAGCACAAATCATATTTGGAATTGAATACACTGATTGTTTCGTATCAAGGGAAGCAACTTCTGTTGGATAAAATTACAGTAAAACGCTTTTCTTGGAATTAACAACTTCGATCCTTTATTTATCTAGTATGTTTAAACATGTTTATAAGATCATACATTAATTAAAGCAGCAAAATCAACATTTCTGTCATATCCCACATAAGTCACATAACACTCTGTCACCCTATAGGCCTAGATCTCTATAGATCTGCTGATGGACCTAAACTTTTGAATCATATGAAAAAATAACAATTCATTGTTTAAACACAATTTGTTAATTGATTTGGAAACATGCATAGGTATTCTAGTTCTATGCATTTTTAATTTCGGTTTGTACTGTATATTCTGTTTTAAGAGTTAAGCAAATGGTTAACCCCCCTTTATACTTTTTCTATCATATACTTTATCATGTTTATGCTTGCTTATATATTTTTGGTTTAATCTTATGAAATTACTCTACATGAATAATATAATATTTATTTGTGGATCAAGTCAAATAAAAGAAAAGACAACCAAACTCATGGAAAATTATGGTGGCACAAAAGCCATATAGATCAGAACAGAACAGAACAGAACATATTTTATTTCCAATTAAGGGCCCACAAGGGGCATACAGAGTATACATGAGCATATATGATCTGTCACTTAGTTAAAATAAGTCGAATTAATCAGCTAAATAAACATGTACATTTTTTAATCCTGTGTGAATATATTTCCATCCCCAATTGATTGGTATTTTATTGATTGGTATTTTATCTCTTAACCTTTCCACTATATGTACAGAGCACGTCTACTGGACCTTTTTTACACTACTTTATTTTATCGATTATTATTACCTTTGTCTTTTTTTCTTTCTAACCCATATTTTAATTAACTTTTAGAAATATAAAATAAATCTTTGATTTACCCACTCCTGTAAATACTCCTGATTACCCAGTACGGGGTGTTCCTTAGATAGGAAGCTCATACACAAGAAAGAAAGATAAGTCGATTAATTTAGTCTACTTGTCAGATAATAAAATTAAAATATTTGGTAGAAAATAAATACTTCTTTATGTATATGAAGCAATAAACTTAAATTAGACAGAGCTCATTCTCTGCAACTATTTAACATATATAATTTGTTGATATTGGCACCAGCTGACCCTCTGAAAAACTCTTTGTTTTATTGAGAAATAAGGAAAACAGTAGCTGATAATATTCTGTGTCTTTCTTCATCACTAATCTTACTATCTTGATCATGACTATTGCCTTATTTGTTAGTTTTAAAACAGCATTTTCTTAAATTTTGTAAAATGATTGCTTTATTTTGATCAAGGCCAACATGATTGTCTTCTTACAAATGTCTTATTTTCTTCTATATTTTCCAGGTATAAAATGGACCTTTTAGAGAAGAGTATTTAATCATGAGCTACAAGAATAAGAAAAAGCTTGGACCACCTCCTCGATGGATTGACTGTCCCCGTAAAGGTCAACTTATTGGTAGGATACATGTATTTAAATTATAAATGAATCTCTGGTGAACGGAAAATAAGTTTAAAACTTACTTTACCTTGGCTTTGTATTATTATAGAACAGAAATGGATGTGTGTTTGAAGGGTTCTCTGGATTTACAATCAGGAATGAAACCAAATAGAATTAGAATACATCTGTGTTTTTGAAAAGCAAATATTGACCTCTAAATGTCTTTTGGTTGTTATGTGTCTGGGTTACTGCCTCATTAATTATACCCAACATCTTCTTATGTTCATTAGTTTAAATTTATCATGTTTATTGTTTCAGTTGTATTGTATTTGTAAGCATGAATATAAATATAGATATATATCAAATAAATACAAACAAAATGTTGTGAAAATAAAATTTGTTAGCAATCTATGATACTGTAAATTCAGAAATTATTGCATGCATTTATCATATTTATTATTAAGATTTTTGAAGAATGGTGAAAAAAATGTGATTTCAGGAAAATCTGCATAAGGAAAAATGTATGAGATTTTAATCATGCTAAATAATTCTATACCCAACCATTCACACTATTCTCAGTAATAAGAACGTCAAAATTATTTCTGAATTTACCATTATATGAGTTTATAAAATAAGGTCAAAAGATAAAACAGAATAATTAATGATTTTGAGCAATTGATCTATTTCAGATTACTTATTATTGTATAGCAATATAATATTTCCCACAGAAAGTAACCAAAAGTTAGCATGCAATAAATTCAAATATTGCACTAGTGCAATAAATCTTCAAAATTCATGATGTCATCAACGACAAAATCTTAGTTTAAACCAATTTTTACTTTCAAATATTATATTGCTATACAATAAAAGGGTTATTGCATGAATATTGGTGAATATTGTCCCTCGTAGAACATATATTGCACTCTCAAGCTCGTGCTATTAACATTGCTTTTAACAGCACTTTATTGTGTGTATATTTTTCAGATAAGAAATTTTTACCATTTAAGACCCCACTTGACAAAAGTTATGAAGACCAGATTCCTGAATACAGTTGTTTTACATTGGACCTGCTGTTTAATTCACTTAAATCCATGAAGGTTTGTAATTTATGTTATTATATCCTTCACTTAATAAATAAAATTGAGAATGGAAAAGGGGAATGTGTCATAGAGACAACAACCCAACCAAAGAGCAGACAACAGCCGAAGGTCACCAATGGGGGAGAAAATCCTGCATAGAAATGTGTACTAGTTCAGTGAAAATAGACGTCATACTAAACTCCTAAACATATAAATGAACTGAAATTAAAAAACATACAAGACAAACCAGACTAACTAAGGCCAGAGGCTCCTGACTTGGGGACAGACGCAAAAATATGTCCAGTTAAACATGTTTTGACTCTATCATGTCTATATATAAGTTTTTACTTCTTTAACTTTTGCACAGTAAATTAAATGCAATTTGTAGTTTGTAACATGATTTGGGGAATTAGTTTAACTGGTAGTAACCTTTTCTTTCCATAAACAATACACATCAATACACAGCATAAAATTCAGTTCAAAGCAGTCTGAGACCTACATGTATATAGGATTAGGTAATAGAAGAAACTGAAGCAAAATGACAAGAATCAACAAATATGCCTGTATAATAAAAAAAATTAGCAGTTAATATAATTTTCAGGAATATACCAATTGCTTTTGAAGATTTACATCCCTTAGCAAGTTAAGAAAAATAGATTTAAACAATAAGTTAAGTTAAGTTTTTAAACTCAAGCAAAGCATCATATACATGATATATATATATATATATATATGTATACTTTTAAAATGTTTAATTTATTGTCTTTTTCAGCTAAAAATGGGTTTATTAATAGATTTAACAAACACCAACAGATTTTATAACAAAGATGAAGTTGAGGAGAAATTTGAATGTAAATATGTCAAGCTGCAGTGCAGAGGGTAAGAAAGGTCTATAAATAATATAAATACTTACATTTACAATGTACAATTTTTTTTTGTCTTTTTGAAATTTTCTCATGTGTCTATATAGCTAATTTATGCTTTTCCTGCAGTTTACATGTTACTGCAAAGTTTGGAAAGAGTTCAATACATGTCAATAAGGCATCACCACAAATAAACTAAGGTGCCCTTATGACCATTTCTGTTCATTCACATGCATTGCACAAGGCCAATGAGACAACTCTCAACAAGACACCAATGTACTGAAATTAAAAACTATAGTTCACTGTACCGCCTTCAGCAATGAGTAAAATCCATACTGCAAAAAGTGCATAGTCAGCATGATCCACTGGAAATTTTAAGTTAAATTTCACAATAAAAGATTTGATGTTATAAAAAGGGATGTTGACCATAGGTCAAAGGAAGACATGGAAGACTGATTACAACTTTAACATTGCCAATCAAAAATAAACAAGTTCACATGACACATCACTAAAACAATTGAACAAAAAATCTTCACTAAAACTCATGTATGAACTTAATTGAGGTTTCCTGCTTTCCTAGTAGCAGTTCTTGTTGCACAAGGCTACTAAGAAATACTACATTCAGTGATGTCATAAACCTTTAAAACTGTAGCAGGATTGTGGTCATTACAAGTGACCTTACCTTGATATAAAGAAGGGCTTCCAAAACTATACTATCATGTGTTGTTTAAATTTTATTACAGACATGGTGAGTCTCCCGATGCAGATCAGACAAGTGCATTTATTGACATATGTAGCAGATTCATTTCACAGAAACCATTAGAAGTTATAGGTAATGTAAAGTCATGTGACCAAACATTGGAAATATACAGTCATGTGACCAAATATTGGTAATATACAGTCATGTGACCAAATATTGGTAATATATAGTCATGTGACCAAATATTGGTAATATAAAGTCATGTGACCAAACATGGTGACCAAAAATTGGTAATATACAGTCATGTGACCAAATATTGGTAATATACAGTCATGTGATCAAACATTTGTAATATACAATCATGTGACCAAATATTGGTAATATACAGTCATGTGACCAAATGTTGTTAATATACGTACAGTCATGTGACTCAGTGTTGATGAAGAAATATTTATAAATGTGAAGTAATTTAGAAAAAATATATAATTGATATCATTAGAAATGAGAAATTTCAAAATATTCTACTTTTTTCATAGGTATCTAACTGAAAATGAAAAATATTTTGAAAATTATTCATTGAAAATAAAATGGACTGAAACTGTTTTTGCATCTAACATGTCTAACTCTATGTGACAAGAAAATATAATTTTGTAGAAAAATGTCACAAGTTTGTGAATTAATAAACCTTCTAGTTGTTTCCCTTTGACTGCAGTTCATTTCCCCTATTTGTGTAAATATTTAATTTTATAGGATTTGAAATTGATGTAAGGCATACATTTTTACCAAAACTAATTGTTAATGGTTCTTTAAAAATTTGAGATTATGTGCTGCCATGTTGTCCTGCTTTCACAGAATTTTATTTTGTTCTTTTTTTGTTGTTGATAGGGACATTAGTGTTACCCTTGACTTTCTGTCATTCTGTCTTTCTATTCCTCTGTCTTTCTGTCATTCCCATTTTTGTTTCAAAGCTTGAGCGAGGGCATTCTTCTTTTTATTTGAAAATAAAACCTTGAAATGTTTGAATGGTTTTACACTAGTAATTTTTTGGGCCTTTTATAGCTTGCTGTTCGATGTGAACCAAAGCTCTGTGTTGAAGGCTGTACCTTGACCTATAATGGTTTACTTTTATAAATTGTTACTTGGGCGGAGAGTTGTCACATTAGCACTCATACCACATCTTCTTATATCAATATATCATGTTTCTGATACCTATATCTAATTTGTGCTGTTTGTGTTTCTAGGTGTTCATTGTACACATGGCTTCAACAGAACTGGATTTCTCATTAGTTCATATCTTGTAGAAAAAAATGATTGGAGGTAAATATATAATATTGGACCATCTATTTATTATTTGAAAAAGAGGGGCAGAGTTACCTTGTCAAAGATGTGTAAAGAAAATATTCAGGCACATTTCTATCATTCAGATGCTTGGTTTAAATTAAATTTTAAACCCCTCAGACAAAAAAAAGTCTGATCCGGAAAAACACAATTTATAACTCAGATAATTTATGAGCCAATCAGGATTAGAAATGACTTTTGAAAAAAAACAGCGACCCCCTTTTTTCAGATATTAAATGGAATGGTTTATTTACTGCAAATTTTTTTTTCCATATGGTTTATAACGTTTATTGAATTAAAATGACAAACCGGTTTGGCGGGAATTATTTTCACGTTTTTTTCTTGTCCTTGTTGATACCTTTTCTTGGAAATGAAATTGAGAAGAGGGTAACATTTTCATGTTTATATGATCATCAGGATATCAGCAAATATATTAAAATTGAGAATAGATATGGGGAATATGTCAAAAAGACAACAACCTTACTAAAGAGCATACAACAGTAGAAGGCCACCAACGGGTCTTCAACACAGCTAAGAGCACCAATACACCTTATTGCTATTTGTCCACCATTACTGGATATCACACAGGTTCCCGTATAATTTTGACGTCATAACAACTAGAAAATCAATATCTTGTTGATTATTAATTATTTAAATATTTTGACCGTTTTATGTTTTCAGTGTAGATGCAGCTGTACAGACATATGCCACTCAAAGGCCTCCTGGTATTTATAAACAAGATTATCTTAAAGAATTGTTCTCAAGGTATGGGGATGTAGATGACACGCCCCCTGCACCACCCCTTCCTGCATGGTGTAATGGTGAGTATAAGACATATCTGATTTCCATTGCAACACTTTTGAATAGTGGGGGATTACAATATTCAAAAACAAGTTCTGTGTCCATTTTCTGGGAAAAGAAAATTACCTGGCACATTTAACTTCCTGATTAAGTAAGCATGGCCATAATTAAGATGGCCTCACCCAGCATGGCTGATGATTTGTAAACAGTACATGGTTCCTTACATTACCACTAATATTGTGAGAATGTTTATTTTATTTCAAAAATAACATAAAAAAAACTAATGTGCCAAATTGGGAACTAGGAATAGAAAAGAAAATGTTGGGAAATTTCAATAAGACACCCAAAAGGTATCATGGTTTACCATCCTTTTATTTCTAGTGAATAGTTTTCTCATTGGCATTGAATCCACATCTTCTTATTTTTATATAAAGGCCTTTAATGATAGACAGCAACTTGTTACATTCTAACGAGTTTTGTATGATATTATCAATAGGCAAGTTTTTTCATAAATCCAAACATTTTTAATGATTTTTTTTTAATTTTCAAGAAGGTACACTATTAAGGTAAAGTAAACTAAAGTTACTAAACCATTATAGGTCAAAGTATGGTCTTCAACACAGAGCCTTGGCTCACACCGAACAGCAAGCTATAAAGGGCCCAAAATATGACTTGTGTAAAACCATTCAAATGGGTAAAACATTTGTAAATGTATGTATTCTATTTATAAATTTTCAGAGTCAGAATCAAAGAATGTAGATGATGATGGACTTGAAATAAGCAAAAGCAGCAACTACAGTGGACCTAAACGGACTAAACGAGAATTTGTTAAAAAGGTATGGGTTTTTATGAGACCGCAAACAAATATTGTAGTTGTATATTGGTATCACGTCATCCAAAGACAGTTGGTTGTTGGACAATAACTTTAGTATAAGTATATAGAAATCAATGAAATTTAAATACAAGGTTTATAACCACAAAAGGAAGGTTGGGATTGATTTTGGGGGTTATGGACGTAATAGTTTAGGAGTTAGGGCCAAAAAGAGGCACCAAAAGGCATTTTCTAGTTTCCAGACAATAACTTTTGTTTAAGTGTATAAATCTCTCTGAAATTTTACCGCAAGTTTTCATACCACAAAGGGATGGATAGGATTGGCTTTTGGGGTTATGGCTCAAACCGTTTAGGAATTAGTGGCAAAAAAGGGAGGACAAGGGTTTCTTGGTTAATGGACAACTAAGACAGTTTTAAAGCAGTGTAAGTGAGGTAATCCAAATATATTGAGGTAATCCAAACATAATATGTTAAATTACCTCCCTTACACTGCTTAAGGTGTAACACCACTAATTCAGGCCCGGCCAGAAAGCACATACCAGAAAGTAGTACATATTTAACACAAAATAGTTCCTACGCATGAGTGTAACTTTCAAAATATGTAGAATATTTAGGTATTTTTGGTATCAAATGAAAGCTGAAGGACTGGTGATCATTGTAAAACACTTTTGGACTTTTGATTTTGAATATTAAAAAAAATGCACCAAATTTTAAAAAGAGGGTACATTTTGTCTGTTTGTCAGATCTGAAG
The DNA here is from genome assembly GCA_037788925.1 of Mytilus galloprovincialis. Classification (NCBI taxonomy): domain Eukaryota; kingdom Metazoa; phylum Mollusca; class Bivalvia; order Mytilida; family Mytilidae; genus Mytilus; species Mytilus galloprovincialis. The sequence continues at coordinate 75,744,749 of CM075339.1, read as the reverse complement.
TACCTGTTTTGGTACATCCAAAGTTTCGGGAACCAGTTCTTTCTTATATGCAATTAAAGGTATGTTGATTTTTTCAGTACAAGACACCATAAAGGGTTGCTTTGAAATGCAATGATTGCCACTTTATTTGAACTTAAAACAAAAGAGGTGTGCCTACTTGAAACGGAGGAATTTACCATAGAAAGCAATGGGACCATGAATTAGTGGTGTACTTCCTTAAAAATTATGGTATATTGTCTTGAGGTGATTAGCTGTCAATTAACTTTAAAAAGTTACTATTAAATTAATGCTGATTAAGGAATATTAATTTTCTATTTTAAGACTTTTATAATTGTTTTTAAAGGGGTGATTATGGTTGCATCTCCAATGGAAATTTGAATTGAGATCATGACCATTTTTTGAGGGAAAGGTTATTTTTTTTAAAGGGTGTAGTGGTTAGCGCATCTGACAACTAACACAAAGGTTCCTAGTTTGATTCCTGTTTCGGACAAAAAATTTCAGAGACTGAATTTTAGACACTACCTTGGCACCATTTGGGAGTAGGGACTTTAGAAACGATGATAAAGGGGACGATAAATGTCTGACCCGTATTAAGAGAGAGCCATGTCTCTTGCATTTAAAAGACACTCTTTTAGAATTTGAAAAAGAGCAGGCTAATGCCGCTACAAGACAGCACTCGCACGCACAATGTGGAAGGATTTATATAAGTTGTAATAACTTGTTTCCCAATCCATTATAAATAGATATGTTTAAACTAAACCTGAGAAGGGTGAAATTGAAAATCAAAGCCAAATATTTAGAAAAAAAGTGATAATGATACATATTTATTGTTTATAGGATGCCAAGTTTGTTGAAGGTGTGATGGGTGTATCACAGTTAATGATGAATATTTGTTGTTTATAGGATGCCAAGTTTGTTGAGGGTGTGATGGGTGTATCACAGTTAAAGTTACAACCTAGACTGGCTGAGGTTCAAAGAAAAGTACAAGAGTTATGTGCCTGGAAAAGGTAAGGAAAAAAAGAATGATTTGAAAGTTATATTGTTGTTTTGTTTAAATCCTTACCGTTAGTCAGTGAATCATTATGTATTACAGTGTCAGTGATGCGTATCAGATAAAATTAATTGTATTGGTTATTAAATATAGTTATGTAAAACTATGGGAAGTTTAAACTCATTTGATATTTTCCCTGGTCAAGTGAGGCTGTTAAAATACAGGGGTTCCTAAGTATGTGACCTTGGCTACTTAGGTATATATATGTCAGGAAATAATTGAATAAAAATATCTGTTATCGTTAAAAAAAAAAAAAAAATCCTTACCGTCAGAAAAACTTCATATTTTTCTCCAAGACAACTAAGTTGGAATTCAGAAATTACTTCTGTTTTCAGAAATGGTTCTATCCATCCTTTTTCTCACTATTGTTAATCTAGATTTGTGGGCCTGAGTGTTCAATTGGTCTAAGAAGTCGACTACTGTTTTACTAGCCTGTCAACACTGAGACTGTAGGTTTCAATCATGCAGGTGGCAGAATCACTATACCGGGTACTCCAATCTTAATCTTCTAGGATTGTTTGCTTTTCTACTGAATTGGTAGTTCTCTCCAAGCACTCCGGTTTCCTCATCCAATAAAAACTGACTGCCATGAATAACATAATATAGTGTTTAAAAATGGGGGTTAAAAACTAATCCATCATAAAATCAGTTTTAGAAATAAGATGTGTTTAATCTAGATTTGTCCAGAAACAACGTCTTTATTATACAAGGTAATCCACTTCCATTACAATCATTTGTCCTTTTAATTTATTTTCAATATAACCAATATTATCTACGATAATTGCCATAACGGTCAAAGCATGTCTGCTTAATACACATAATATTGCAACTATTTACGAGATAACTGTATTGTATTTTAAGCTCCGACAGCTTCAATCGGGGATTTGATGGTCGCAAATTAAGTTTACTGGCGACGCTTAAGCGGAGACAGTAAACGGTTATTTGCGACCATCAAATCCCAAATTGATGACGCCGGAGCTTAAAATACAATATTGTTATCTCCATTCTAATGAAACTGACAGAAAACAACGTTAAAACATGTATTCAAAATCTGTCATATGCCGTCTGCGCTTGCGTGACGTCCCAAAGCATCAAATTGTCAATTGATGCCATGTAAAAAAGTGACGTTATCCAATCAAAATGAACGTTACAAACGTTGTTGCATTAGAATTTTCTTTATATGCGTTTATGTCACTAAAAACATTTTACTTGATCTACAGTCTATAAAAAAGTATAAATATATATACCGGTATCTTTATTCACCTAAACCAAAGTACAATGGTACAAAGACAAAATAAAATAGTCAACTGTAAGGAAAATTAAAAAAGAATGTGTCCATAGTACACGGATGCCCCACTCGCACTATCATTTTCTATGTTCAGTGGACCGTGAAAATTGGGGTTAAACCTTTAATTTGGAATTAAAATTAGAAAAATCATATCATAGGGAACATGTGTACTAAGTTTCAAGTTGATGTAACTAACTTCATCAAAAACTACCTTGACCAAAAACTTTAACCTGAACTTCGCAATATCATTTTCTATGTTCAGTGGACCACGAAATTGGGGTCAAAACTATAATTTGGCATTAAAATTAGAAAGATCATATCATGAGGAACATAAGTGTACTAAGTTTCAAGTTGATTGGACTTCAACTTCTTCAAAAACTACCTTGACCAAAAACTTTAACCTGAAGCGAACGGACGCACAGACGGACGCACAGACGAACGAACGAACGGTGGCACAGACCAGAAAACATAATGCCCCTCTACCATCGTAGGTGGGGCATAAAAAGAGGAAGTTCATTATAACTGACAAACTCAAATCCTATAAATCTAAGGAACGAGCTAAAAACAGCTGCCGTATTCCTCACAAGGTACACACATTTTCATGACCCTGGTTTTATATTTAGCTGAACCTCCTACTAGTATGACAGTTTACTATTAGATAACAGATATTTCTACCCTCAAGCCAGTAAGGAGATATTGAAACACAAGAAATCATGTGTTGTGTTTTTGCTTTTTGATTTTGCCATTTGTTAGTGGACTTTCCTTTTGAATTTTCCTTGGAGTTCTGTACTTTTGTTATTATACTTTTTTTTAAACTTATCAACTTTGTTTCTCTACTATTTACCTTTGTATGCCCTGTCTACCAAAGAAGGGAGAATTATATTATACAATCTGTGCATCCGTTTGTAGGTTAGTGTGTATGCATTTATGTCTGTTTGTTTGTCAGTATCGGGTAGATGGAGGGGTTTATATATGTTTTTTTTTTACTCTTTGGTCGTTTTTTTTACTCTTTGGTCGAGTTGTTGTTTCTTTGACATATTCCCCATTTCTATTCTGAAGTTTACCATGATATTGTGGTCACATCAACTAGAAACGGCTTATTTATAAACAGGTTCATTAAGATGTGAACATTTATAGATGTTTGCCAAATTGAAGTTTTGACCAACATATCAAGAATCACTTAACATGTTAATGTGAATGTTGCATAGTGTCATATGAACACACATTATTGTTGAGTCTTTTTTATGCCCCACCTACGATAGTAGAGGGGCATTATGTTTTCTCGTCTGTGCGTCTTTTCGTCCATCCGTCCATGAGCCTAAAACGAAGCACACATTTAAAAGCTACAGATGGATACGTTATAAATCTATTTACATTTATTCATTCTCCTAAAATCATGCTAAGATATATATATATTGTTATACAACAGTAATAAAAACCTTTTAGGAGGGAGAACATTGGAGACGGAGGGGAAGATAGGGAAGGTGCCTGCTACATTGGTACAGGGGAGAACACTGAAAGTGGAGACAGAGGGGAGAACCAAGACAGTGGGGATGTAGGTAAAGATAGGAGGAGAGGCGACTGCTACAACTGTGGAATACCAGGACACAAGGAAAAGGATTGCCCAGAACCAAGTAGTCATAGAGGTAGAAGAAACCCTGTAAAAGGAGAGGGGGATAGCAGGAAGTGTTTTAAATGTAAGAAAACTGGACATTTAAAGAGAGATTGTCCTCAGGTGACCACAGGCGATGAGAGAAAAAGCTGCTATAACTGTGGCAAATCTGGGCATGTGAAAAGAAATTGTCCTGAGTTGAGAAGCGGGGATGATAGAAAAAAATGCTATAGATGTGGTGAACTTGGACATGTAAAAAGAAATTGCCCTAAAGCTAACAAAAATGAGAATAAAAAAAGCTGTGAAGATTTTAGTAATTTTACTAAAAATTACAAGGAATCAAATATAGAAGATGGAGATATCACCTCCGGAAACAACTGTGGTAATCCTGAAGATCTAAAAGAAGATGAAGATATCACAACCGGCAATACCTGTGGTAAACGTGAAAATCTTAAAGGAGATTGTCTGAAGGGACATTGTGATACAGAGGATTCAGATAAGAAATGACATTACTGTGGCATTAGCCACCACTTTGTAAAGGATTTTTATTTACGTGACAACAATGGCAGTAGAGCTAAATAAAATAAAGAAACTGTAGAAATAGAGCAATTTGCAAGAAATTGAAAGGAACATATATAGTATATGGCTGAATGCTTTTGTTTATGAATAAAACCATTAGCTTTAAGTTTAAATTGCTTTATATATAAATAGCAGAAATTGGCTTAATTGTGATGCTTTAACTGATACCATTGCTTAGTATATATCAATAAAAGAAATGTATGTACATATAGTAAAAAAAACCTAAAACATAATCCCTTGATGTTTAAGATTTTTATGCCCCATTTAATATGGGCATTATGTTTTTTGGTAAGTGCTGCTGCATACTTTTTTTTTCGTATGTTCATCCGTCCATCAGTTCCGTTTCATGTTCAAGTTTTTGGTCAAGTAAGTTTTTGATGAAATTTAAGTCCAATCAAATTGTAAATTAGGTGCACATGTTGCCTATGATATGATCTTTCTAATTTCAATGCCACATTAGATTTTTTACCCCAATTTCACGGTGCACTGAACATAGAAAATGATAGTGCCAATGGGGCATCTGTGTACTATGGACACATTCTTGTTATAGATCATTTTGGCAAGTATTGTGTGCAAAATAGTTATACTGTTTTGACTTGTTTATGTAAGTCTCCTTTGAATTTCATTTATCCTGTCAAATTTTTTAACGGTTAGCATACTTTTCCATTTGGCAAAGAAATAATATGTGTGGTTTAAAATAGGCAATTGATATCATGGTACAATCAAATACGGTAGATTAAAAAGAATAAAAAACTAAACCTAAGGCACTACAAAGCATTACTCAGGAATCTATAGACTGAGAAATACATACACATCAAAACTAAGATGATCTCAAAAGCTCTTGAAGTGTAGGCAAATCTAACCCGTTATAGTACAAAATGTATAGCAAGTAAACATTGGTCAATAAGTAGCTTTTTGTAACGTCAAGATCAGGTAAAAGAGAACAGAGTTTTGGCTTTGAAAATTTTGGGAATAATTTTGGATGGACAAAAGCGACAATTACTAAAAATATGTGCTTGTAAATTTTGACAACGTATGCACAAAGCATACCAGACATTAAACAACATTGTATACTCATTCCACTTTTGGCAAGGGTATAAAGTGGGGCTACATTCTTTTGACAATCATCCATATTTGAATATTTCCTGCCTGCATATATTGTTGTTCTGAATATGCACAAAATAGATGCCTGGAAAGCAGTGGATCAATCAATCTGTTTATTTTTTTGGTATAGAAAAGTAGCAACTTTTTTTTTTTACATTTTAAAATATATTGTGAGTTGCAGTTTGTGTATTTGTTCTAAGGTTGAAAAAACCCTTTATTTTGCTATCATTGCTTTTGTACTAGTTTTTAGATTTTAGAATATTCACTCAAAGGATTAGGAAAAGTGACTACTTACAAAAAAACTTGGTCAAAGATACCAGGATTATAGTTTATGATTTTATTTGTCTGGGAAAAAAAAATCCAGATAATTGTATATCTATCTAACACACAGATGTTATATCATTACTAGTACTGATTATCCTGTGATGAATTGGTTTGTTGCATTGCATTTTCATATTTTGTAAGTTGTCTCCCTTCCTCATCAAACCCTATCACTACACTGATCCTTACAGCTCCTTTGATAACATATCTGATCCTTGGTAACATATTTAACCCATGGAATAAATAAACTCATCATAGATTTCAAGGAGAATTGTATACGTATGTAAACACCATTTGACAATTGGAAAGCTTAAATAATCACATTTGTCATAGATTCTTACTCTAACGCTTACCCTTTATTTTTCTCATTTGAATTGTTTACATTGTTATTTTGTGGCCTTTTATAGCTGACTTTGCAGTATGGGCTTTGCTCATTGCAGAAGGCCCTACAGTGACCTGTAGTTGTTAATTTCTGTGTCATTTTGTTCTCTTGTGCAGAGTTGTCTCATTGGCAATCATACCGCATCTTCTTTTTTTAGCTCACCTGGCCCAAAGGGCCAAGTGAGCTTTTCCCATCACTTGGCGTCCGTCGTCCGTCGTCTGTCGTCCGTCGTCGTCCGGCGTCGTTAACTTTTACAAAAATCTTCTCCTCTGAAACTACTGGGCCAAATTACACCAAACTTGGCCAAAATCATCATTGGGGTATCTAGTTTAAAAAATGTGTCCGGTAACCCGGCCAACCATCCAAGATGGCCACCATGGCTAAAAATAGAACATAGGGGTAAAATGCAGTTTTTGGCTTATAACTCAAAAACCAAAGCATTTAGAGCAAATCTGACAAGGGGTAAACTTGTGTAACAGGTCAAGATCTATCTGCCCTGAAATTTTCAGATAAATCGGATAACCTGTTGTTGGGTTGCTGCCCCTGAATTAGTAATTTTAAGGAAATTTTGCTGTTTTTGGTTATTATCTTGAATATTATTGTAGATAGAGATAAACTGTAAACAGCAATAATGTTCAGCAAAGTAATATTTACAAATAAGTCAACATGACCGAAATGGTCAGTTGACCCCTTTAGGAGTTATTGCCCTTTATAGTCAATTTTTAACCATTTTTCGTAAATCTTAGTAATCTTTTACAAAAATCTTCTCCTCTGAAACTACTTGGCCAAATCAATCCAAACTTGGCCACAACCATGTTTGGGGTATGTAGTTTGAAAAATGTGTCCAGTGACCCAGCCATCCAATCAAGATGGCCACCATGGCTAAAAATAGAACCTTGGGTAAAATGCAGTTTTTGGCTTATAACTCAAAAACCAAAGCATTTAGAGTAAATCTGACAGAGGTAAATTTGTTTATCAGGTCAAGATCTACCTGCCCTGAAATTTTCAGATGAATTGGACAACCCGGTTTTGGGTTGCTGCCCCAGAATAAGTAATTTTAATGAAATTTTGCTGTTTTTGGTTATTATCTTGAATATTATTATAGATAGAGATAAACTGTATACAGCAATAATGTTCAGCAAAAAAAGATTTACAAATAAGTCAACATGACCAAAATGGTCAGTTGACCCCTTTAGGAGTTATTGCCCTTAATAGTCAATTTTTAACCATTTTTCGTAAATCTTAGTAATCTTTTACATCTTCTCCTCTGAAACTACTTTGCCAAATTTCACCAAACTTGGCCAAAATCATCATTGGGGTATCTTGTTTAAAAAATGTGTCCGGTGACCCGGCCAACCATCCAAGATGGCCGCTATGGCTAAAAATAGAACATAGGGGTAAAATGCAGTTTTGGGCTTATAACTCAAAAACCAAAGCATTTAGAGCAAATCTGACAAGGGGTAAACTTGTGTAACAGGTCAAGATCTATCTGCCCTGAAATTTTCAGATAAATCGGATAACCTGTTGTTGGGTTGTTGCCCCTGAATTAGTAATTTTAATGAAATTTTGCTGTTTTTGGTTATTATCTTGAATATTGTTATAGATAGAGATAATTTGTAAACAGCAATAATGTTCAGCTAAATAAGATCTAGAAATAAGTCAACATGACCAAAATCGTCAGTTGACCCCTTAAGGAGTTGTTGCCCATTTTATTCAATTTTTAACAATTTTCACTAATTTGGTAAATTTTTGTAAATTTTTACAAAATATTTTTCAATGTATCTAAAGGTCCAAGTTTATTATAGATAGAGGAAATTCTAAGTACCAAGAATGTTCAGTAAAGTTAGATCTACAAACACATCACTATCAGCAAAACACAATTTTGTCATGAATCCATCTGTGTCCTTTGTTTAATATGCACATAGACCAAGGTGAGCGACACAGGCTCTTTAGAGCCTCTAGTTATAATAACTTGTAGATGTTATAACAAATGATATCGGATATGTTCCTTACATCGTAACTACAATCCCCTTCCCTTTTATGAATGTGACCTACTGAATTAGACTATTTACCGGGTTTGTTATAACATAAGCAACACGACGGGTGCCACATGTGGAGCAGGATCTGCATACCCCTCCGGAGCACCTGAGATCACCCCTAGTTTTTGGTGGGATTCATGTTGCTTATTCTTTAGTTTTCTATGTTGTGTCATGTGTAGTATTGTTTGTCTGTTTGTCTTTTTCATTTTTAGCCAGGCGTTGTCAGTTTATTTTTCCATTTATGAGTTTGACTGTCCCTCTGGTATCTTTCATCCCTCTTTTATCAATCTGTGTCAATAAGGAGGAAATGATCAAGATATGAAGCAGCCCTTCTAGTTGAGGCAGTATTTTTCCAAAGTTCAATTCTCATATAATGATTATGAAGATGCACATCAAAGTTTAACTTACAAAAACTCAGGTTATAAACTGAGGTTATTGCTTGAACTTTCAAAATTAGCAAAACTAGGTTCATCAACAGGTTGAATGTCTCCTGAATGTCTCCTGCTATACATTTAATTTGCCACTAAACATCTAACTGTCCTACCATGAATGTATCACCCCCATGCAAACTCAGTCAAAATTTCACTATTGGAAATAAGGGGGGGGGAGTTAAAATTACAGATAAGAGGTCATAAGACAACTATTATTGTATCTTGAAATCTAAGGCAGAGAAGGCATTTCATTGGTGAGTTTAAACACAGACAGTTAATACAAGTCAATTGATGTAATGTAGTGTCAATTTCAGTCATTCTTCTGTTGGAGCGGCTATTGTATACGGAGCACACTCCTATTTATACAATGTCCTTAATCTCATTGTCACTATTTAGGAGGTGCAAGCTCTCACTGAAATTTAGGTTATTGAGTGACATGACATCAACAATATTTCTTAAAGGAAAATTAATGAATGTCTTATAATGCTTTTTCTTTTCAAATACTAGATTTTTTAAATTTTAATTAATGAATAATAATCAACTGTTGCCATTTTAAAGTTTTAATGAGAATAAGATTTTTTTTAAAGAACATGATTAATATTAATGAACTACAGTTAAATAAGCCAACAATAAACACTTTATAGTCACACTAATAGTTAAAACCCAGAGAACTCCACTTCATAAAGCTTAGCAAAGTCATCACTTTGCAGAACCTTAGAGGTACCTCCTATGAAGAAGTGTCCTGGTTTGGACAGAAGAAGAGAATGTGGACTTATTATTCCGTATTCTTCTGTCTTGTAGTAGGTAATCAATCCACCTTCCTGGTTAAGTATATAAAGTATTTCATTGAGATAATCAATCACAATAATGTTATCTGTAGGTGTAGTAACTATGCCCGTAGGACTAAATGGCATGTTTTTAGAGATAAAATCAGGATGACCATTGTATATCTTTATAACATTTCCCTTTTGTCCCAGGAACACCAGCCTACTCTTGCTAGGTAGAGCTATATAATCTATCACACAAATAATACCTTTACTGGTGCTTGTTATCTTTTGTGGAATTGTAAATAATGGTTTGTTATGGTTGTCATGTTCATACACAATAGGATGTTTTCCTTCTTCATCAAAAACCATCACTACACCTCTATTGTTGTCAGAGAATAATGGTCCTGGTGTAATAGCTCCTATGATAATTCTCTGATCCTTTGTGACATGTAAACTCCATGTTTGCAGTGGGGATACATCGTATTTAGAATCTGATATTTGTCCAGTTTGTTCATTTATCATCTTCAGTCTGGCTCTATCCACTGAAATCAGGATGTTGTTAGGTGATGTAACTGCCACCTCAGTTACAGACATATGAAATTGTGATATGACCTGAGTATTGTCTTCTGTCAGTCTTACATGCTTTATTTCCATATTGGGAGTATCGTTTAACCAAACAGAATCATCATGACAGGATGACATAGAATTAATGTTACCCATATCAGTAGAAAATTGTCTGACAACTTTGATCACCATTTTAGTTTGATGTACTTTTAAATCTACGCGGGTCTCTTGTTGAACTTCTTTGATATTGAGTATCTCATGATCGATGGCTCCTTTAAACTTTGGATGAATTTTGTCCTTACATCTAGAACAAATCAACAAGGAACACTGAATACATTTCCATTCAATCTTGTTTCCAGTTTCACACAGTTGGCACCCAATAGGAGTTTGAGCTTGATGTATGGATTGTGCAGAACCCATTTTGATTGTTTCCCTAAGTTTTTAAGCAGTATGTATAGTGCATGCAATATATTAGTTAAATTTGACAACTCTTCAATAAGATCAATTAAATCTAATTATATATAAGGTATTTCAGATCTCTTGATATACCTGTACTTTTCTAATCTTTTGCAACACATGTTAGTCATTTAAATCTTTCAAATCTTTTGTGTAAAAATCTTTTTACAAAAAAAATATTATGTTGAATTGTTAAGGAATATTTTAGACTAATGATTAATTTTACACTGAAGATTTTTTGTGTAAAGGGCAACCGATGTACAAAAATTTTATCCTGGTTTTTATGATGATTTAATTTAAATTAGAATTATATATAAGATGTTTAACATCTCAGGATAAACTTTATTTTCCTTTTACAATTTAGCTTTTTGTCAGTAAGTACTTTTCAATGTGTGTCTGCCGTACCAAATTTGAATCCTGATATTATGATGACTTTATTTTAAAAGTGAATTAGATTCAGATCTCAGGAGTTTAGTTTTCTTTTGCAAATTTTTTTTTTCTTGATTCTGTATATGAACAGAAAACAAAGTGAGTAAAAGTTTTTAAGTAAACTCACCATTAAACTTCATTCTAAATGCCATAAATATTTTAAAATAATAAATCTGCTTTTATAAGGAGTATTGTTTCTTAGTTATTTTTACTGCAAATAACAAATAATGTCTCCTGTAACTTAATTAGAATAGGGGATTCATGAATCTATGAAATTGATTTTATTTCCTTTATTTATGAGCTTAGGCCACGGTTTTTTAATTTGTTGGTTTACGGATTTTCTCCATGAAAAAGTCGGGTCGGTCGGTCGGGAAAAAAATAAAAAAAGTACCTTTCAAGACAGAAAACTGATATGCAAAATAAATATATACTTCACCTTTCTAATAATATGTTTGTTATCCTATTTTGTCATCATTTCTTAAATTTTAGTTTAATGAAACATTATTGCTCAGTTGTAATAAAAATTGCATGACATTGCCTAATAATTTCCCGTAAAAAAGGGGGTGCACGGACAAAGACGTAATTAAATTTCATAAAGGAAGACAAATTCACATAGCTCTTAATCAATTCCAGAAAACTTGGTGAATAATGATCTTCAAGAACGAAAACTGATAAAGAAATAAATGTAAAAGCGTGGTAAGAAAATAATTTTCAACACACGCGTCAAAAACATAATAGACTCGTCCACTGGAAAAAACGAGAATATCGGGTTAATCTGTTGTCACGCATTCCCGTTTTTATCCAAATGGACGAATTTTTTTTATTATCTATGAAACAAGAAAATTTTAAATGATCTGTTAATATTCAGTACTTTAACTTGATGTCCTGAACTTCCACCTGTCCACATTTGGACAAGTCTATTTCTATGAGAAGATGCATCTTACGGACTGTTGACAAATAAGAGAAACGGACTTATTGTGTAATTGGTTTTAAACACGGGTTTCGTTCCACAAAAATATTTGTCCAAACGACATGTCAAGGTCATTAATAATTGATTTATCTATTTTTAGAAACGTAAACTGGAAGTTTCATTTTTTCACAACAGAAAGGTTTATCAATTCTGTTAGTGATTAATGCATTTCATTTTATAAAAAAAGGCTAATTTTTTTATTTTTCAGGGATAATGCATTTGTTAGGGTCGGCGGGAATGAAAAAGCATGAAAAGTCAATTTTATTTTTATTCTGGAAATAGGCAAAATCAGGTCGGCGGATCCGTAAACCAACAAATTAAAAAATCCTGGCCTTATTATTATTATACTTTTTTTATATTTATGGTTTGCTGCAATTAATTTGCCAACAAATGTTTGATTGAAACATATTTTTCTTTTTAATCTAAAAGCTCACAACATGTATTTGTCTTTAAGAAGAAATGTTTTTTGTTGATATTTGATGAACCTCTTATTTGACAAAACTAGTGTTACTGTACATAATGACATCTACAAAAAAAAAATCAGAATCACATCAAACGGGTTTGAAAAAAAACCATGTTGGTAATTTTAATGTTTGATTTCAAAAATATTTCATATATAAGTAAAAACTGAAATGATGGGATTTTTTTTTTTTATCTCAGAGGGGCAGGAAACTGCTTTACCCTAATCTGTCTGTTTGACCTTCATCTGAAGAAACTAAAAACTTTTAAAAGCTTCATATAATTTCTTTCATGTTTGAAAATGCTGCACCTTGTAAAGTGGTTTCAGATTCATGGCTTGTCAAGTTCATGTTTACCAAATATCTATATATTTTAAAGATAATTTTCATCAGTGATGACCTGTCTGTCAGTCTATATCATTTCCATTGGACTTTTCTCAGAAATGACATATAAGAGCTTCCAGAAATATTTTATTATGTTTCATTGGAATAATACTTTACCATGTAATGTGTTGTCAGATTCATTTCTTTTCAACTTCTCGTTCACCTAACACAAGGATGTACTTAGGTGAGGTTAGGTGAAAATTAATAAATTAAGAAGTTAAAATTGATACCATAAGCTGGTAGAGCATCAATTAAGGATAAAATTAAGCAAAAAATATTGATAGGTCATGGACCTCCTTTTCGAGATATTTGAGATTTAAAATATGGCGGGAAAAGGCTGACTTGGACTTTTACCTTATATTTGCATTGGTATTATAAGGTCTCAAGACAAAAGAACGAAAATTAAGAATCTTCTAAAATTTTGGTAATTGACCTTTCATGAGCTATTAAGTCTTATATGGAAAAATAAATGGGTGTTATGGGGCAAAATATTTTACATTGTATTGTATGGAAAAACACAAAGGCGTCCAAACAGTTGACCCAAATTCCAAAACCTCACCTAAGTACATCCTTAAAGCTGGTTTGTCAATGGTATCACAGCTCTACAAGTCTTTAATGTGTCTTACTGTTTGATTTACAACAAATGAAATCATTCAATTTAAAAATGTTTATGATTAGTTACTCCAATTTGGGTTGGGGGTCATCCAAAATTCCTGTAAAAATAAATGCTCTCTTAACTTGTAGTGAGGTAATATTTTTTTTTGCATTGTGTTGAAGGCCTCATTGTGACTTAGAGATGAAGAATAGCAATACATGCACTGTTCCTTTTCTTTTTCTGTGTTTTTTTGTTGTGCATATACTGATTTTGTGTCATGGACGGATACCCGATATCCTCAATAATTTTTCTAATAAATCCTGTTTTTTTTAAGTATTTTTTCCCATATTCCAAAATGTTTATTATTTATTCCCAAGTCCTGATAAATATAAAATCCAAATTTCCACAAAAGTAAAGGCTAATCCTGGTGTCCTTAAAAGGTCCTTCTGCCTGTCAATACGTATACTATGGAAATCTTTCCTCTCAATTATTAAAATTGAAAGAAAACCTTATTTTAAAGATGTAATAGTTTTGTTACAATGCCGTTTATCAATATGCAATCATTTTGGGAATATTATATGTAAATAACATCATTAAACCACTTAATAGTTGTTAAAGTAGATTTTTGATACAAGCTATATATTGAATATTATAGAGCTTAATCATTATGTTTATATTTAGATCATAATTGGAAGATGTAATCATATTGTTATATTAAAATTTTATACTTCCACCAACTTATTGACTAAATTTTTAAATGTTTAGATTTTTTCATGATCTTTAATGTTTAAAACAATTTGAAAGAAAACATTTATTGTTTTGTTATAATCAAATTAGGCCATTATTTTTCTCAATTGAATCGTTTCATATTTTTCATGTCAGCCTTTTATAGCTGACCATACATATGGGTTTTTTCTCCAAGAATAAATGAAAAATTGAAATGCAAATAAAATAAGATTTGTAGAAATGCATTGAACTTATCTTTTTAGTCTGGTGACAAAAAAAATATTGGGGCATCACCAAATGGTGGGTCACCCTATAGTGATCAGTCTGTCTGTCTGTCTTTCTGTATTAAATTGTGTCTGCTCTACATATAGAGAACAGTTATAATTTCATACTTTATATTAACCAACAACAGAGGGTGTGTCATAATGTATGTACAACTTCCTAGGTTAAAGGTCAAGGTCAAAAATTTGTTTTAGTTGAAAACCCCATGTCCTATGGTCTAGTTGAAATCACTGCACCAATTTTTTATCCTTCTAGGGTACTACTTAGAGTTTAAGAAAACCCAGCGTTTTAACTTAGATTTACCTAACCCTTTTCTGAAGTAAAAAAAAAAGTATTTTGAGATTAGCTTACAGACTTTGAGTTTTCTAGTGTAATAATGTGAACGTGGTTTAGCATTGCACAGCATTTCGTGGTTGTTTGAAATGATCACAGACACAAGACAATACATATATGGCCATTTATTAGAATGAAGATATGACTACTTATTAGAATGAAGATATGACTACTAATTAGAATGAAGACATGGCCTCTTATTAGAATGGAGACATGGCCATTTATAAGAATGAAGACATGGCCACTTATTAGAATGGAGACATGGCCATTTATAAGAATGAAGTCATGGCCACTTATTAGAATGAAGACATGGCCACTTATTAGAATGAAGACATGGGCACTTATTTGAATGAAGACATAGCCACTTATAAGAATAAAGACATGGCCGCTTATTAGAATGAAGACATAGCCACTTATTAGAATGAAGACATGGGCACTTTCCGTCTTAATATTATGGATGAATTGATTTTCAATGGTTCCAAATTTTTCATTTACTTCAAGAAAGTTGTATCCTTGTGGGTATTTGATTTCATGGTTTTGTCAAAGTAACACAGCCAGGCCTAATGGCTATAGAATCATTTTATATTGTTAATCGTGAAGGTTTGTATTTCACCTGTACCCACGATATCCATAAAAATTGGTATACCATGACATATAGTTAATCCACAGTAACAACATTTCCTCAACATAACTTTGAGACTTTACCAAAGTTTCTATTAGAATAACACTGCTGTTCATATCTGCATTTAAGCTTTTTAGATTTCCCAATATTCCAGACTATTTATAGAATTTTGTATATTTCTATTTTTAGTTCTGGTTTCCCAGGATCTCAGCCTGTTTCCATGGATATCAACAATTTAGATTATCTGAGAAGAAAAGAATATAAAGTCAGCTGGAAGGCTGATGGTACAAGGTAAGAATCTTAGATGGTTATAATGATAAAAAAATAGACATGATGTGAAACAGAATGAAACTGAAAGGCTTAATAGCTTGCTTTGAGGTATGGGTTTTGCTCATTGTTGAAGATTATACAGTAACTTATAGTTGCTTACCCTACATGGTACAAAGATTCCAAATTTTGCTTTCCTGTTAACATTTTGTCCAATATAAGATGAACCAGATGATTCTTATGAATATATTTAAATAGATTTATGTCTTTGTATTAAAGAGATCTAGTTGTAAGCTATCTTTTTTCCCAAATTTGTTTTTGTTGCAACACATTTGTCTTATAAATTGTAAAGTTAATACAATGTATTGATATTTTTGGTTTGCAGATTTTTAATAATTTTGGCTTCCCATGTCTTAGAAGAATAAATTGTCCAAATTGTTTTAAGGAATTAAACTGGAAAAAATTCCAACTTAAGGTGGACAAACTTGGATTACATCCTTTTTATAGCAGATAACTCTGATCACTTCCCCCTTATGGCAGATAAACTAAGATTCCTTCCCTTTCATAGCTGAACTCAGATTACTTTCCCCTTATGACAGATAAACTTCGATTACTTCCCCTTTTGGCAGATAAACTCAGATTACTTCCCCTTTTGGCAGATAAACTCAGATTACTTCCCCGTTTATGGAAGATACACTTAGATTCCTTCACTTATATATCTGATAACATAAGCTTACTTGGCGTTATTGAAAATGAACTCAGATTACTTCCCCTTATGGCAAATAAACTTAAATTACTTTCCCCTTATGGTAGATAAACTCAGATTAATTCCCCTTATGGCAAATAAACTTAAATTACTTTCCCCTTATGGTAGATACACTCAGATTACTTCCCCTTTTGGCAGATAAACTCAGATTACTTCCCCTTTTATGGAAGATACACTTAGATTCCTTCCCTTATATATCTGATAACATAAGCTTACTTGGCGTTATGGCAAATGAACTCAGATTACTTCCCCTTATGGCAGATAAACTAAAATTACTTTCCCCATATGGTAGATACACTCAGATTACTTCCCCTTATGGCAGATAAACTTAGATTACTTTTCATTTATAGCAGATAAACTTAAATTACTTTTCCTTATGGCAGATAAACTTAGATTACTTCCCCTTTTGGCAAATAAACTCAGATTACTTCCCCTTCATGGCAGATACACTTAGATTCCTTCCCTTATATATCTGATAAGCTAAGCTAACTTGGCGTTATGGCAAATGAACTCAAATTACTTCCCCTTATGCCAGATAAACTTAAATTACTTTCCCCTTATGGTAGATACACTCAGATTACTTCCCCTTTTGGCAGATAAACTCAGATTACTTCCCCTTTTATGGAAGATACACTTAGATTCCTTCCCTTATATATCTGATAACATAAGCTTACTTGGCGTTATGGCAAATGAACTCAGATTACTTCCCCTTATGGCAGATAAACTAAAATTACTTTCCCCATATGGTAGATACACTCAGATTACTTCCCCTTATGGCAGATAAACTTAGATTACTTTTCATTTATAGCAGATAAACTTAAATTACTTTTCCTTATGGCAGATAAACTTAGATTACTTCCCCTTTTGGCAAATAAACTCAGATTACTTCCCCTTCATGGCAGATACACTTAGATTCCTTCCCTTATATATCTGATAAGCTAAGCTAACTTGGCGTTATGGCAAATGAACTCAAATTACTTCCCCTTATGCCAGATAAACTTAAAATACTTTCCCCTTATGGAAGATACACTCAGATTACTTCCTCTTTTGGCAGATAAACTCAGACTACTCCCCTTTTGGCAGATAAACTCAGATTACTTCTGTTATATATCTGATAACATTAGCTTACTTGGCATTATGGCAAATGAACTCAGATTACTTCCCCTTATGGCTGATAAACATAGATTACTTCCCCTTATAGCAGATACACTAAGATTACTTCCCTTTGTTTCAGATTTATAATGTTAATTGATGGTGCTAATGAGGTATACATGGCAGACAGAGATAATGCAGTATTTCACGTCCCAAATCTACACTTCCCTTATCGTAAAGATTTAAGTAGAACGTTAAAGGATACACTAGTGGATGGGGTATGTATAACTGACAGACATACAGTATTCCACGTCCCTCATCTACACTTCCCTTATCGTAAAGATTTAAGTAGAACGTTAAAGGATACACTAGTGGATGGGGTATGTATAACTGACAGACATACAGTATTCCACGTCCCTCATCTACACTTCCCTTATCGTAAAGATTTAAGTAGAACGTTAAAGGATACATTAGTGGATGGGGTATGTATAACTGACAGACATACAGTAGTCCATGTCCCTCATCTACACTTCCCTTATCGTAAAGATTTAAGTAGAACGTTAAAGGATACATTAGTAGATGGGGTATGTATAACTGACAGACATACAGTATTCCACGTCCCAAATCTACACTTCCCTTATCGTAAAGATTTAAGTAGAACGTTAAAGGATACATTAGTGGATGGGGTCAAAATCTAAACTTCCCTTATCGTAAAGATCCTGATTTGCATGTGGCATCTGTCACGTTGCTCATGCTAGTAATAACATGTGATATGTCAAATTTAGTAGGTCACATTTTGTAAATCATGTATAAATATACATAAAGCAGCAAAATAATCATTGATGCAAGATGTACTAAAAAATATCTTGATGGTCTATTCAGACTGATTGAGTTTCTTGTACTTATTAGAACCTGCCACAATCTATACTACTAAAGGAAGAGATTGATTTCATTGTGCCGCATCTCTTCTGAAACCAAACAAAAAGAGTCAGGAATATTTGTGATATGACGTATAAATATAGTGTTTTGCTCTTAAATGTGTCTATGAAACAATCTTTTTTCACAGAAAACACCAATTTGGACACAGTTATTGATCAGTGTCGTATACATTTTCATGCATGTTCAATTAACGTACTGCCCATGAAATTAAAAATTAAAAACTCTTTTTATTAACACTTGCCCAACTGGATTTCATTGCCATCTTCTTGTTACTCATATTTTAATATATTCTGCAAAATGGTTATTGATCATAGGACTGCAGATTATGGTCAGGTGTAACTGCGGATTCATTAATTTTCCGTTGGATACCAATTTTTGTGGATTTCGTGGGGGAATTACAAATTTATATATTCAATGAATAACAAATTTTCTAAAGGCGTGAATGCATAATTTGCCCAAACCGAGAACTAAACTATCCACGAACATGCAAGTTGTCCTCAATCCACGATAAATAAATTTACTCCAGAACATATATGACTTTTTTCCTGTGACTTTATCTTGAGACTTTTTTTCCTAAGGATTTTGTGACTTTTTTTCCCTTAACCTTAAAATTATATGTTTAAATTAGGCATCCAGTGATTCATGTGTTCATGTTTTATAGGAGATGATTTTAGACAAAGTGGATGGCATCGACGTACCTAGATATCTGATTTACGATATCATCTATTTTATGGTAAGTTTAGATATCTTGTTTACGATATCATCTTTTTTATGGTAAGTTTAGATATCTGATTTACGATATCATCTATTTTATGGTAAGTTTAGATATCTTGTTTACGATATCATCTTTTTTATGGTAAGTTTAGATATCTGATTTACGATATCATCTATTTTATGGTAAGTTTAGATATCTGATTTACGATATCATCTATTTTATGGTAAGTTTAGATATCTTGTTTACGATATCATCTTTTTTATGGTAAGTTTAGATATCTGATTTACGATATCATCTATTTTATGGTAAGTTTAGATATCTTGTTTACGATATCATCTTTTTTATGGTAAGTTTAGATATCTGATTTACGATATCATCTATTTTATGGTAAGTTTAGATATCTGGTTTACGATATCATCTTTTTTATGGTAAGTTTAGATATCTGATTTACGATATCATCTATTTTATGGTAAGTTTAGATATCTAGTTTACGATATCATCTTTTTTATGGTAAGTTTAGATATCTGGTTTACGATATCATCTTTTTTATGGTAAGTTTAGATATCTGATTTACGATATCATCTATTTTATGTTAAGTTTAGATATCTGGTTTACGATATCATCTTTTTTATGGTAAGTTTAGATATCTGATTTACGATATCATCTATTTTATGGTAAGTTTAGATATCTGGTTTACGATATCATCTATTTTATGGTAAGTTTAGATATCTGATTTACGATATCATCTATTTTATGGTAGGTCCTATGTATGAAGCTGCTTTTATTGATATTTCTTATGGTGATATACTTATTGAAGATACCAGGTTTACTATTTTGTAGGTAAGACACTAGACAAAAATAATCATGATAACAATAAAAGTAACATTCAGTTTGTATATTGACCTCTATGATTATAAATAATTAAGAATGGACATGCAATAATGGTCAAAATAATAAAGAATAGAAAACATACAAAAAGAGAATACATAATTGACCAAAAAAAACAAAGAATAAAAAAATAAATAAAAACCAATTCCACCTCATCTTGGATAATAATTATTTTACAATTGATATGATGTTTTTTTTAGCAATCCTCTCTATGATGGCTCCCATTACTGTTGTCTAGTTTATTTTTAGGGTCAAGAAGTTGGCAAGACTGATTTCCGAACGCGGTTAGTTTGTATTGAGAAAGAACTTATTGGACCCAGACATGCAAAGATGAAGACTGGAGAGATAGATAAAGCAAAAGAACCATTTAGTGTTCGATTAAAACCTTTCTGGGATGTCTCTGTTTGTAGGAAGGTAAGTTTAGTGTTCGATTAAAACCTTTCTGGGATGTCTCTGTTTGTAGGAAGGTAAGTTTAGTGTTCGGTTAAAACCTTTCTGGGATGTCTCTGTTTGTAGGAAGGTAAGTTTAGTGTTCGGTTAAAACCTTTCTGGGATGTCTCTGTTTGTCAGAAGGTAAGAAACATTTAGTGTTCGGTTAAAACCTTTCTGGGATGTCTCTGTTTGTAGGAAGGTAAGAAACATTTAGTGTTCGGTTAAAACCTTTCTGGGATGTCTCTGTTTGTCGGAAGGTAAGAAACATTTAGTGTTCGGTTAAAACCTTTCTGGGATGTCTCTGTTTGTAGGAAGGTAAGAAACATTTAGTGTTCGGTTAAAACCTTTCTGGGATGTCTCTGTTTGTCAGAAGGTTAGAAACATTTAGTGTTCGGTTAAAACCTTTCTGGGATGTCTCTGTTTGTAGGAAGGTAAGAAACATTTAGTGTTCGGTTAAAACCTTTCTGGGATGTCTCTGTTTGTAGGAAGGTAAGAAACATTTAGTGTTCGGTTAAAACCTTTCTGGGATGTCTCTGTTTGTCGGAAGGTAAGAAACATTTAGTGTTCGGTTAAAACCTTTCTGGGATGTCTCTGTTTGTCGGAAGGTAAGAAACATTTAGTGTTCGGTTAAAACCTTTCTGGGATGTCTCTGTTTGTCGGAAGGTAAGAAACATTTAGTGTTCAATTAAAACCTTTCTGGGATGTCTCTGTTTGTAGGAAGGTAAGAAACATTTAGTGTTCAATTAAAACCTTTCTGGGATGTTTCTGTTTGTAGGAAGGTAAGAAACACTGGCTTTGAGTAGACGTGAGACAAAGTTAATTTCAAAGCTGGTTTTAATAGTAAAAACTGAGACATTCAAAAATTTAATTTACATTGTGATCAACTTGTTTGTAATACAAACAATGTAATACAAACAATGTAATACAAACAATGTAATACGAACAATGTAATACAAACAATGTAATACAAACAATGTAATACAAACAATGTATAACAAACAATGTAATACAAACAATGTATAACAAACAATGTAATACAAACAATGTATAACAAACAATGTAATACAAACAATGTATAACAAACAATGTAATACAAACAATGTAATACAAACAATGTAATACAAACAATGTATAACAAACAATGTAATACAAACAATGTAATACAAACAATGTAATACAAACAATGTATAACAAACAATGTAATACAAACAATGTATAACAAACAATGTAATACAAACAATGTAATACTGTAATACAAACAATGTAATACTGTAATACAAACAATGTAATACAAACAATGTAATACAAACAATGTAATACTGTAATACAAACAATGTAATACAAACAATGTAATACAAACAATGTAATACAAACAATGTAATACAAACAATGTCATACAAACAATGTCATACAAACAATGTAATACAAACAATGTAATACAAACAATGTAATACTGTGATACAAACAATGTAATACAAGCAATGTAATACAAACAATGCAATACAAACAATGTAATACTGTAATACAAATTATGTAATACAAACAATGTAATACTGTAATACAAACAATGTAATACTGTTATACAAACAATGTAATACAAACAATGTAATACAAACAATGTAATACAAACAATGTCATACAAACAATGTCATACAAACAATGTAATACAAACAATGTAATACAAACAATGTAATACTGTGATACAAACAATGTAATACAAGCAATGTAATACAAACAATGCAATACAAACAATGCAATACTGTAATACAAACAATGTAATACAAACAATGTAATACTGTGATACAAACAATGTAATACAAGCAATGTAATACAAACAATGCAATACAAACAATGTAATACTGTAATACAAATTATGTAATACAAACAATGTAATACTGTAATACAAACAATGTAATACTGTAATACAAACAATGTAATACAATGTAATACAAACAATGTAATACAAACAATGTCATACAAACAATGTCATACAAACAATGTCATACAAACAATGTAATACAAACAATGTAATACAAACAATTTAATACTGTGATACAAACAATGTAATACAAGCAATGTAATACAAACAATGCAATACAAACAATGCAATACTGTAATACAAATTATGTAATACAAACAATGTAATACTGTAATACAAATTATGTAATACAAACAATGTAATACTGTAATAAAAACAATGTAATACTGTAATACAAACAATGTAATACTGTTACTGTAATACAAACAATGTAATACTGTAATACAAACAATGTAATACAAACAATGTCATACAAACAATGTAATACAAACAATGTAATACTGTGATACAAACAATGTAATACAAGCAATGTAATACAAACAATGCAATACAAACAATGTAATACTGTAATACAAATTATGTAATACAAACAATGTAATAAATTATGTAATACAAACAATGTAATACTGTAATACAAACAATGTAATACAAACAATGTAATACAAACAATGTAATACTGTAATACAAACAATGTAATACAAACAATGTAATACAAACAATGCAATACAAACAATGTAATACAAACAATGTAATACAAACAATGTAATACTGTAATACAAACAATGTAATACAAACAATGTAATACAATCAATGTAATACAAACAATGTAATACAAACAATGTAATACAATCAATGTAATACAAATAATGTAATACAAACAATGTAATACAAACAATGTAATACTGTAATACAAACAATGTAATACAAACAATGTAATACAATCAATGTAATACAAACAATGTAATACAAACAATGTAATACAACCAATGTAATACAAACAATGTAATGCAATCAATGTAATACAAACAATGTAATACAAACAATGTCATACAAACAATGTCATACAAACAATGTAATACAAACAATGTAATACTGTAATACAAACAATGTAATACAAACAATGTAATATAAACAATGTAATACAAACAATGTAATACAAACAATGTAATACAAACAATGTAATACTGTAATACAAACAATGTAATACTGTAATACAAACAATGTAATACAAACAATGTAATACAAACAATGTAATACAATCAATGTAATACAAACAATGTAATACAACCAATGTCATACAAACAATGTAATACAAACAATGTAATACTGTAATACAAACAATGTAATACAAACAATGTCATACAAACAATGTAATACTGTAATACAAACAATGTAATACTGTAATACAAACAATGTAATACAAACAATGTAATATAAACAATGTAATACAAACAATGTAATACAAACAATGTAATACAAACAATGTAATACTGTGATACAAACAATGTAATACAAACAATGTAATACTGTGATACAAACAATGTAATACAAACAATGTAATACAAACAATGCAATACAAACAATGTAATACTGTAATACAAATAATGTAATACAAACAATGTAATACTGTAATACAAACAATGTAATACAAACAATGTCATACAAACAATGTAATACAAACAATGTAATACTGTGATACAAACAATGTAATACAAGCAATGTAATACAAACAATGCAATACAAACAATGTAATACTGTAATACAAATTATGTAATACAAACAATGTAATACTGTAATACAAACAATGTAATACTGTTATACAAACAATGTAATACAAACAATGTAATACAAACAATGTAATACAAACAATGTCATACAAACAATGTCATACAAACAATGTAATACAAACAATGTAATACAAACAATGTAATACTGTGATACAAACAATGTAATACAAGCAATGTAATACAAACAATGCAATACAAACAATGCAATACTGTAATACAAACAATGTAATACAAACAATGTAATACTGTGATACAAACAATGTAATACAAGCAATGTAATACAAACAATGCAATACAAACAATGTAATACTGTAATACAAATTATGTAATACAAACAATGTAATACTGTAATACAAACAATGTAATACTGTAATACAAACAATGTAATACAAACAATGTAATACAAACAATGTCATACAAACAATGTCATACAAACAATGTAATACAAACAATGTAATACAAACAATGTAATACTGTGATACAAACAATGTAATACAAGCAATGTAATACAAACAATGCAATACAAACAATGCAATACTGTAATACAAATTATGTAATACAAACAATGTAATACTGTAATACAAATTATGTAATACAAACAATGTAATACTGTAATACAAACAATGTAATACTGTAATACAAACAATGTAATACTGTAATACAAACAATGTCATACAAACAATGTCATACAAACAATGTCATACAAACAATGTCATACAAACAATGTAATACAAACAATGTAATACTGTGATACTAACAATGTAATACAAGCAATGTAATACAAACAATGCAATACAAACAATGCAATACTGTAATACAAATTATGTAATACAAACAATGTAATACTGTAATACAAATTATGTAATACAAACAATGTAATACTGTAATACAAATTATGTAATACAAACAATGTAATACTGTAATACAAACAATGTAATACTGTAATACAAACAATGTAATACTGTAATACAAACAATGTCATACAAACAATGTAATATAAACAATGTAATACAAACAATGTAATACAAACAATGTAATACAAACAATGTAATACTGTAATACAAACAATGTAATACTGTAATACAAACAATGTAATACAAACAATGTCATACAAACAATGTCATACAAACAATGTCATACAAACAATGTAATACAAACAATGTAATACTGTGATACTAACAATGTAATACAAGCAATGTAATACAAACAATGCAATACAAACAATGCAATACTGTAATACAAACAATGTAATACAAACAATGTAATACTGTGATACAAACAATGTAATACAAGCAATGTAATACAAACAATGCAATACAAACAATGTAATACTGTAATACAAATTATGTAATACAAACAATGTAATACTGTAATACAAACAATGTAATACTGTAATACAAACAATGTAATACAAACAATGTAATACAAACAATGTCATACAAACAATGTCATACAAACAATGTAATACAAACAATGTAATACAAACAATGTAATACTGTGATACAAACAATGTAATACAAGCAATGTAATACAAACAATGCAATACAAACAATGCAATACTGTAATACAAATTATGTAATACAAACAATGTAATACTGTAATACAAATTATGTAATACAAACAATGTAATACTGTAATACAAACAATGTAATACTGTAATACAAACAATGTAATACTGTAATACAAACAATGTCATACAAACAATGTAATACAAACAATGTAATACTGTGATACAAACAATGTAATACAAGCAATGTAATACAAACAATGTAATACTGTAATACAAATTATGTAATACAAACAATGTAATACTGTAATACAAACAATGTAATACAAACAATGTAATACAAACAATGTAATACAAACAATGTAATACTAAACAATGTAATACAAACAATGCAATACAAACAATGTAATACAAACAATGTAATAAAAACAATGTAATACTGTAATACAAACAATGTAATACTGTGTGTAATACAAACAATGTAATACAATCAATGTAATACAAACAATGTAATACAAACAATGTAATACAATCAATGTAATACAAATAATGTAATACAAACAATGTAATACAATCAATGTAATACAAACAATGTAATACAAACAATGTAATACAAACAATGTAATACTGTAATACAAACAATGTAATACAAACAATGTAATACAATCAATGTAATACAAACAATGTAATACAACCAATGTAATACAAATAATGTAATGCAATCAATGTAATACAAACAATGTAATACAAACAATGTCATACAAACAATGTCATACAAACAATGTAATACAAACAATGTAATACTGTAATACAAACAATGTAATACTGTAATACAAACAATGTAATACAAACAATGTAATACAAACAATGTAATACAAACAATGTAATACAATCAATGTAATACAAATAATGTAATACAAACAATGTAATACAAACAATGTAATACAATCAATGTCATACAAACAATGTCATACAAACAATGTAATACTGTAATACAAACAATGTAATACTGTAATACAAATAATGTAATACTGTAATACAAACAATGTAATACAAACAATGTAATATAAACAATGTAATACAAACAATGTAATACAAACAATGTAATACAAACAATGTAATACTGTGATACAAACAATGTAATACTGTGATACAAACAATGTAATACAAACAATGTAATACAAACAATGCAATACAAACAATGTAATACTGTAATACAAATAATGTAATACAAACAATGTAATACTGTAATACAAACAATGTAATACAAACAATGTAATACAATCAATGTAATACAAATAATGTAATACAAACAATGTAATACAAACGAGTTGACCATTATGTATTTTTATAGTGTTATTGCATTGGTTTTTTGTAATCTCATTGCTGTAGACACAATGCATGCAAGAAAAATAATTAGCTGTGATGATTGATAAAAGAAAACAAATATTTTCACTCATACCACATCTTCATATACATGTATCTACTGATATGAAGACTGGTTTTGTTTTAAATCCTGGCTCTAAAACAGGATGATATACTGGTTTATTTCACTTTGTTTATGTTACGGATGTACTTAGGTGAGGTTAGGTAAAAATTAAGAAATTATAATTGGTACCTTAAGCTGGTAGAGCATCAATTAAGGATAAAGATAAGCTAAAAATATTGACAGGTCATGGAACTCCTTTTCGAGATATTTGAGATTTAAAATATGGTGGGAGAAGGCTGACTCGAACTTTTACCTTATATTTGCATTGGTATTAGTTGGGTCTCAAACAAAAGAAAGAAAATCAAGAATCTTCTAAAATTTTGGTAAATGACCTTTCATGAGCTATTAAGTCTTATATAAAAAAATAAATGGGTGTTATGGGGCAAAATATTTTACATTGTATTGTATGAAAAAACACCAAGGAGTCCGAATGTTTGACACAAATTCCAAAACCTCACCTAAGTACATCCTTAAGAGATTTTAAAAAGAAACAATAGATGGAAGTTTTGCCAGTCAGGTTAGCCATGAGGTGGATGGTTTAGTATTTCAATAATCGTTACCTTATATTGTAGGTTTTAGATGGAAGTTTTGCCAGTCAGGTTAGCCATGAGGTGGATGGTTTAGTATTTCAATAATCAATACCTTATATTGTAGGTTTTAGATGGAAGTTTTGCCAGTCAGGTTAGCCATGAGGTGGATGGTTTAGTATTTCAATAATCGTTACCTTATATTGTAGGTTTTAGATGGAAGTTTTGCCAGTCAGGTTAGCCATGAGGTGGATGGTTTAGTGTTTCAATAATCAATACCTTATATTGTAGGTTTTAGATGGAAGTTTTGCCAGTCAGGTTAGCCATGAGGTGGATGGTTTAGTATTTCAATAATCATTACCTTATATTGTAGATTTTAGATGGAAGTTTTGCCAGTCAGGTTAGCCATGAGGTGGATGGTTTAGTATTTCAATAATCAATACCGTATATTGTAGGTTTTAGATGGAAGTTTTGCCAGTCAGGTTAGCCATGAGGTGGATGGTTTAGTATTTCAATAATCATTACCTTATATTGTAGGTTTTAGATGGAAGTTTTGCCAGTCAGGTTAGCCATGAGGTGGATGGTTTAGTATTTCAATAAATAATACCTTCTATTGTAGGTTTTAGATGGAAGTTTTGCCAGTCAGGTTAGCCATGAGGTGGATGGTTTAGTATTTCAATAATAGTTACCTTCTATTGTAGGTTTTAGATGGAAGTTTTGCCAGTCAGGTTAGCCATGAAGTGGATGGTTTAGTATTTCAATAATCATTACATTATATTGTAGGTTTTAGATGGAAGTTTTGACAGTCAGGTTAGCCATGAACTGGATGGTTTAGTATTTCAATAATCATTACTTTATATTGTAGGTTTTAGATGGAAGTTTTGCCAGTCAGGTTAGCCATGAGGTGGATGGTTTAGTATTTCAATAATTATTACTTTATATTGTAGGTTTTAGATGGAAGTTTTGCCAGTCAGGTTAGCCATGAGGTGGATGGTTTAGTATTTCAATAATCATTACCTTATATTGTAGGTTTTAGATGGAAGTTTTGCCAGTCAGGTTAGCCATGAGGTGGATGGTTTAGTATTTCAATAAATAATACCTTCTATTGTAGGTTTTAGATGGAAGTTTTGCCAGTCAGGTTAGCCATGAGGTGGATGGTTTAGTATTTCAATAAATAATACCTTCTATTGTAGGTTTTAGATGGAAGTTTTGCCAGTCAGGTAAGCCATGAAGTGGATGGTTTAGTATTTCAATAATCATTACATTATATTGTAGGTTTTAGATGGAAGTTTTGACAGTCAGGTTAGCCATGAACTGGATGGTTTAGTATTTCAATAATCATTACTTTATATTGTAGGTTTTAGATGGAAGTTTTGCCAGTCAGGTTAGCCATGAGGTGGATGGTTTAGTATTTCAATAATCATTACCTTATATTGTAGGTTTTAGATGGAAGTTTTGCCAGTCAGGTTAGCCATGAGGTGGATGGTTTAGTATTTCAATAAAAAATACCTTCTATTGTAGGTTTTAGATGGAAGTTTTGCCAGTCAGGTTAGCCATGAGGTGGATGGTTTAGTATTTCAATAAATAATACCTTCTATTGTAGGTTTTAGATGGAAGTTTTGCCAGTCAGGTAAGCCATGAAGTGGATGGTTTAGTATTTCAATAATCATTACATTATATTGTAGGTTTTAGATGGAAGTTTTGACAGTCAGGTTAGCCATGAACTGGATGGTTTAGTATTTCAATAATTATTACTTTATATTGTAGGTTTTAGATGGAAGTTTTGCCAGTCAGGTTAGCCATGAGGTGGATGGTTTAGTATTTCAATAATCATTACTTTATATTGTAGGTTTTAGATGGAAGTTTTGCCAGTCAGGTTAGCCATGAGGTGAATGGTTTAGTATTTCAATAATCATTACTTTATATTGTAGGTTTTAGATGGAAGTTTTGCCAGTCAGGTTAGCCATGAGGTTGATGGTTTAGTATTTCAATAATCATTACCTTATATTGTAGGTTTTAGATGGAAGTTTTGCCAGTCAGGTTAGCCATGAGGTGGATGGTTTAGTATTTCAATAATCATTACTTTATATTGTAGGTTTTAGATGGAAGTTTTGTCAGTCAGGTTAGCCATGAGGTGAATGGTTTAGTATTTCAATAATCATTACTTTATATTGTAGGTTTTAGATGGAAGTTTTGCCAGTCAGGTTAGCCATGAGGTGGATGGTTTAGTATTTCAATAATCATTACCTTATATTGTAGGTTTTAGATGGAAGTTTTGCCAGTCAGGTTAGCCATGAGGTGGATGGTTTAGTATTTCAATAATCATTACTTTATATTGTAGGTTTTAGATGGAAGTTTTGCCAGTGAGATTAGCCATGAAGTGGATGGTTTAGTATTTCAATAATCAATACTTTATATTGTAGGTTTTAGATGGAAGTTTTGCCAGTCAGGTTAGCCATGAGGTGGATGGTTTAGTATTTCAATAATCATTACCTTATATTGTAGGTTTTAGATGGAAGTTTTGCCAGTCAGGTTAGCCATGAGGTGGATGGTTTAGTATTTCAATAATCATTACCTTATATTGTAGTTTTTAGATGGAAGTTTTACCAGTCAGGTTAGCCATGAGGTGGATGGTTTAGTATTTCAATAATTGTTACCTTATATTGTAGGTTTTAGATGGAAGTTTTGCCAGTCAGGTTAGCCATAAGGTGGATGGTTTAGTATTTCAATAATCATTACCTTATATTGTAGGTTTTAGATGGAAGTTTTGTCAGTCAGGTTAGCCATGAGGTGGATGGTTTAGTATTTCAATAATCGTTACCTTATATTGTAGGTTTTAGATGGAAGTTTTGCCAGACAGGTTAGCCATGAGGTGGATGGTTTAGTATTTCAATAATCAATACCTTATATTGTAGGTTTTAGATGGAAGTTTTGTCAGTCAGGTTAGCCATGAGGTGGATGGTTTAGTATTTCAATAATCGTTACCTTATATTGTAGGTTTTAGATGGAAGTTTTGCCAGTCAGGTTAGCCATGAGGTGGATGGTTTAGTATTTCAATAATCGTTACCTTATATTGTAGGTTTTAGATGGAAGTTTTGCCAGTCAGGTTAGCCATGAGGTGGATGGTTTAGTATTTCAATAATCATTACCTTATATTGTAGGTTTTAGATGGAAGTTTTGCCAGTCAGGTTAGCCATGAGGTGGATGGTTTAGTATTTCAATAATCAATACCTTATATTGTAGGTTTTAGATGGAAGTTTTGCCAGTCAGGTTAGCCATGAGGTGGATGGTTTAGTATTTCAATAATCATTACCTTATATTGTAGGTTTTAGATGGAAGTTTTGCCAGTCAGGTTAGCCATGAAGTGGATGGTTTAGTATTTCAATAATCAATACCTTATATTGTAGGTTTTAGATGGAAGTTTTGCCAGTCAGGTTAGCCATGAGGTGGATGGTTTAGTATTTCAATAATCATTACCTTATATTGTAGGTTTTAGATGGAAGTTTTGCCGTCAGGTTAGCCATGAGGTGGATGGTTTAGTATTTCAATAATCAATACCTTATATTGTAGGTTTTAGATGGAAGTTTTACCAGTCAGGTTAGCCATGAGGTGGATGGTTTAGTATTTCAATAATCATTACCTTATATTGTAGGTTTTAGATGGAAGTTTTGCCAGTCAGGTTAGCCATGAAGTGGATGGTTTAGTATTTCAATAATCAATACCTTATATTGTAGGTTTTAGATGGAAGTTTTGCCAGTCAGGTTAGCCATGAAGTGGATGGTTTAGTATTTCAATAATCATTACTTTATATTGTAGGTTTTAGATGGAAGTTTTGCCAGTCAGGTTAGCCATGAGGTGGATGGTTTAGTATTTCAATAATCGTTACCTTATATTGTAGGTTTTAGATGGAAGTTTTGCCAGTCAGGTTAGCCATGAAGTGGATGGTTTAGTATTTCAATAATCAATACCTTATATTGTAGGTTTTAGATGGAAGTTTTGCCAGTCAGGTTAGCCATGAGGTGGATGGTTTAGTATTTCAATAATCAATACCTTATATTGTGGTTTTAGATGGAAGTTTTGCCAGTCAGGTTAGCCATGAGGTGGATGGTTTAGTATTTCAATAATCATTACTTTATATTGTAGGTTTTAGATGGAAGTTTTGCCAGTCAGGTTAGCCATGAGGTGGATGGTTTAGTATTTCAATAATAGTTACCTTATATTGTAGGTTTTAGATGGAAGTTTTGCCAGTCAGGTTAGCCATGAGGTGGATGGTTTAGTATTTCAATAATAGTTACCTTATATTGTAGGTTTTAGATGGAAGTTTTGCCAGTCAGGTTAGCCATGAGGTGGATGGTTTAGTATTTCAGCCCGTCCCAGATGTAAGTATAAGTTGAAAAGTTATAAAAACTTTAAACATAAGGGCTATTGTAAATGTTTGCAATTAAACATTACTTTTGGATGTTAGTGAATATTAATTTTCACATGTAACATCAAGAAAAATTATAAATGATGGAAAAGAAAGGTTATCACTTTGGCAACAGACCAAACCAATAACTGGCATCGGAATTTTCTAAGAAAACAATACACATTATTGTTATTCATCCAAAATTAATGGACTTCACAAAGGTTCCCTTAAAATTTAATGTTATAATAGAAAAATATCTGACGCTCCATTTGAAATGTGATTGTTTTATGACTTCAAAAGTAGAATTGGGTGAACCAGCACAGTTTTCCATATAGTCATAAGGTGTATAGCACTGTTTCACTTGTTAACACAAAGGCTTTTATCTCGGAATTCCTTTTTTCTCTAAGTAAAATTACTGTATCAAATAATAGATTCACATCATATCTCAATTTTTTTTGTTAATTTGATAAACTTTGTGATAAGAGTAGAATATACAAACCAAAACAATAATGAACTACTTTTATAAATTGTTACTTGGATGGAGAGTTGTCTCTTGGCACTCATACCACATGTTCTTATATCTATGCACATGATTATCCTCACTTGGTTTTAATGAGACAGATTGTATTTTTCCCTTATAAATCATGTATAATTATATTTTTACCATGTAGCCTTACTGTCCAGGGAGGTGTATGGAAGTGCTTATAATTTCTTCTTATTATATTTTTACCAAGTAGCCTTGCTGTCCAGTGAGGTGTATGTAAGTGCTAATAATTTTTTCTTGTTATATTTTTACCATGTAGCCTTACTGTCCAGGGAGGTGTATGGAAGTGCTGAAATGGAAACCTCCAGAACTAAACTCTATAGATTTTAAACTCAAAATAGCAAAGGAAAATAAACCAGGGTAAGTCTTATCTCTGTCAGATTTCAAATAAAAAATAAACAAATAATTATTTTTATACCCCCGCTTTAAAAAAGGGGGGGTATACTGTTTTACCTCTGTCTGTCCTTCCGTCAGTCAGTCCGTCCGTCCCATGAATATTTTTCGTCGCATTTTTTTCTCAGGAACTACAATACAAGGATATCTGAAATTTGGTTTCAGGGTTTATCTAAGTCAGCTATACCGTGTGATGCGTTTTCAGATTGATCACTTGACAACTTCCTGTTTATCGAACACTTGTATGATTTTACACATGATAGCCAAGTTGAAAATTTTCGTCAAATTTTTCTCAGGAACTACAATACAAGGATTTCTGAAATTTGGTTTCAGGATTTATATAAGTCAGCTATACCGTGTGATGTGTTTTCAGATTCATCACTTGACAACTTCCTGTTTACCAAACACTTGCATATTTTTACACTATTAATATTATCCACTTGCGGCGGGGTTATCATCAGTGAGCAGTAGCTTGCAGTTTCACTTGTTTTACATACAGGGTATTATCATTTTAAATGTGGTAACAGTTGTTTAAACTTAAACCATGTTTTCTTAAAAAATTCTTTCAATTTAATGATGGAAGTGTGTAACGACCATGACTGGATATACATCCCTTTAAGACACCATCTGATATATAGTTCAGATTGTTCCCCTTTTGCACTCCTTAAACTGTTAGATTATTTTGTTTATAATATGTATTAATGATAACTGTTCCAACAGTTTCTTCTAAGAATAAAATATGCATATTGATGGCTGACTGTTTTAAGTAGTTCATGTATAGTGATTGCTACCCTGTCTGCTCTGATGTTATGAGTTCAAACCCCTTTATTGGCAAGGATAAAGTTTTCCTACATTAGGCCATGGTCCTTTTAACATTTAGACATATAATGATGTATATTTCAACAACAAAAGCACCTAGTTGATTTTATTTCAATCTTTGAATAGATATGTTTTCATTTACAATATGATTTGAGAAGCATGCTACATGTCAAAGGGAAATAATCCAAACTGTAAATAGTTCTGCTGATGTGAAAATATAAACACACACATTTGACTTTAAGCAACCACTGACTAAGAGTGTATACATTTAAAATCAATGGGATAAAGCTGATGACCATAACTGCATTCATGGTCATCCCAAGATGTCAGATGAAAAATTAGGTCAGTATCTGTATTGTCTGTTACAGTGTTTTTATATTATCTTTACAAAGGAGACATTGATACGATGTAAATTTATAAAAGATTCACATAGAAATCAGATATCCACGAACATGCAAGTTTTCCTTAATCCACGAAAAATTGGTACCCATGAAAATGAATGAATCCTCAGTATTCAAACCCTGCTCGTGACATATATCATCTATTTTCTTGCCATAGGTCAAGGTTCTCTTAAGGTATACAAATTCACTCCACTAAAGAAAACTGATTGTCATGTTTATAAACTAAAATTGGTGGCTGAAAGTCTTATTAAACACCAATAATTTTTACACATTACTTGACTGGAAAAGATTTTTATTGCAGAATGTTACCAGAGACAAAAGGATATCTTTATGTGTTAGGACAAGACAATCCTTTAGCTGAAATGAAGGTAAGTCTACTGAATAAAGGGGGAGGGGAAAGGGATATTATAGACATAATTAGTTAAAATTTACACTTGTATGCAAATTTGTCTACCATTACTTAAAATCACACAGTAAAATTTGATGTCATCATTAAAAAGTGTTGCTTGACGTCAAAAATTTATTCGAGGCAGATCTGTAAAAAATTCAACCAAATATAAAAAAGTAAACACTTCCTGAGTATGTCCGTAAATGTGTATAATCCCATGCCAACAGGGGGAGATAATCTAATCCAGAATATTAATAGTACACATATTGCAATTGAGAATATGCTCCTTTAAAGCCAATGAAAAGATACATGTAGTACAATAAAATTTTATGCTACTTTTTTTGAAAATTTTATTTCATATGGTTTGTACTGAAAAGAAATGATTGGATATGTATTGTTTACATAATTAGAAATAAAGAATTATGCTCTAATTTGATTTGACTTTTTTTTGGAAAGGAGGGGGTCCTATATAATAACAGTAAGAATTGAAGATCTGCCATTAAGACCTTATTATTCAAATAATAAAAAAAAACATAAACATGAATGGGCAGGATTAAATTACTTTAGAGGTCTCAACCCTCCCCCTTTTTCTACCCCCTCCATAGTCAACAGGGATATTAAGTGTTAACCTTGACCATCTTTCTGTCCTTTCATTTGTCTTTCTGTATATCTCATTTTCCTTACCGCACTCTTACTTGAGTTATCCTTATCCAAATTATAAAATATAAATTAAAACTCATACAAAATGCAAAAAACCAAAGCTGGCAGACAGAGTTTGTATATCGGCAGTGAGTCACTAAACTTTCTAGAATAATGCCACTTTTTAATTTGGAAAAAAAACACTAAATTGTTCATTTCAGCACTCTATGTTTTCCTCATCTAAATTATATAAAACTCTAACACAATGCTGAGAACCAAAACTCACAAAGTTTATATTTGACAAATGAGTCACTTACTGTTCTAGAGTTGTGCCTCTTTTTAAGGTAGATTCATGGTATACGGTCATCTTGGATTGTTCAATCACAGTACAAAATCGGTCTAGTTATTTGCATAAATGTGCAAATTTGGAGATAGATTTGTAATTCAATGGTTAAAATGGTTTTTCTATTTAATGAAAACTTGTTAATTAATCGTATTATTTAAAATATTTTAACAAATATCATTTTTTTTGGTTTAAAAATTATTTTGTTCAAATGAGCTATTTAAGGGGAGATAACTCATTTAGTACAAAATTTATACTGAGATTTTTTTAATTTTTTTTTGTTACAAAAAAAGAAGTGACACCATGTTTTCTTTTTATTTTCTTAAAACATATTATGAAACCTTTCTTCTCATAATTTATTTCAAAATTCTATAGAATGTTTTTTATGCACACTAATGTGTTTTTTCATAAACAAACTATAAACCAAATTTTGGCAATTTTCAACGACTCATAGCTTGAAAAATAGCACACTGATCTATATTTTTTATTAAATTTTTGAAAAGAGCATAATAAAATCTTCATCTTGGCAAGTTATAAAAAAAATCTGTCTCAAAAAATATATACTTGTGATCTACCTTAACTTGAAAAATCGCAAAGCTTGAGCAGGGGTATTTCATGTCCTCAGACACATTCTTGTTTTATATAATCTCAATCAGTGGATAAAAGCAACATACATCTATTTCAGTACACAAAAGATCTGAAAGAAATGGATGGAAAAATTATTGAATGTTCATTTGATGGACAGCATTGGAAATTCATGAGACAAAGAACCGACAAATCATTTCCTAATAGCATTAAAACTGCTCAAGGTAAGAGATCTATAGTGTTTTATGAGTGAAGAGTGTGAGCTAGAGAGATGATATGGAATTACATGAGACAGAGAACTGACAAATCATTTCCTACTAGCATTAAAACTGCTCAAGGTAAGAGATCTGTAGTGTTTTATGTGAGGAGAGTGTGAGCTAGAGAGATGATATGGATGGACATGACATTGAAATTTGTTAAAAAGACAAATCATTTATTGACTGTATCTAACTATTGAATGTTAGAGTTGTATAATATTGAAAATGGAAATGGGCAATGTGTTAGAGACAACAACCCTACCATAGAGCAGACATAGTGTTCATAACTTGGATTTTATGTGTTTATAGTATGATCTTGAAAGCTAACAATAATGGAAGAATAAAGTATGAAGAATAAAAAAAAATTAATCCCTTATTGTTTATAATTATACATGTATTTCAAGAGATGAATTAGCAAAGACAGTTGCAGCATGTCATATAAAATAGATATAAGAAAATATTGTATGAGTGCCAATGAGACAACTCTCCATCCAAGTCACAATCTGTAAAAGTAAACCATTATAGATTAAAGTACTGTATTCAACACGGAGCCTTGGCTCACACCAAACAGCAAGTTATGAAGTGCCCCCAAAATGACTAGTGTAAAACCAATAAAATGGGAAAACCAATGGTCTAATCTACTGGTATATAAAAAAATGAGAAACACTTATGAACCACATAAACAGACAACAATCACTGAACATCAGATTCCTGACTTAGGGCAGGTTCAAACAATTGTAGCAGGATTAAACGTTTTAATGGATCCAAACTAAAATAGTATAACATCACAACAAAGAAAGACACACTATAAAATATCAATTGGAATGGCTTAACTCAATCAAAAAATGTAAATTAATACACATTGAACGAATAAATTTGATCTGTGATACAATGTAAATACATACTTAATAAAAATAAGGGATGAATACTTAAAGTAAATGTATATTAAAAAATATGAATAAGCATAGACATTTACAGCATATCATATAAAAGTAAACTTTTTCTGTTTTGTTTTAGGTGTCTGGGGAAGTATACAATCACCAGTGACAAAAGACATTTTATTTCAAGTTGTTGAAGTGGAGAGATTTGTGCCTCCCCAAAAACAACCAAGTGACCTAATGCCACCCCCTGCTAAATTACCACGTAGATGATAGTTGTCATGTGATTTTACCGTTGTCTAAAATGTTATTCAAGTGATGATATACAATGTCAACCTGGCAAAATGACGCAGCAGGCTGAACAGGATGTCATCAAAATGCATAAATAAATGTTTACAATATAGATATTTATCAATTTGTAAAACCCATAGAGTTTTGGAATAACTAGTACTGTGAATACATGTATTTTTTAGGGTTCGTTTTTTCGTTGATTAAGGAAAACTTTCATTTTCGATGGTTTTCGTAAATCTGCATATATTCTAGAGAAAATTTGTAATTCGTAGGACCTTGTAATTCATAGTTCACTGGTAACCACACGAAAATTGGTATCCAACAAATTATAGTGAATCTACAGTATATATTCAGGATTCAATTATCAAAATTGAAAAAAGATGGTGTTAAAAATTTTGCAGTAATGATTTATTGCCTATTTCTCTACAAATTTTCTTTATTTTGTTCTTATTGGAATGCAAACATGACAGCCCACAGGTAAAAATGTTTAAAAAATTTTCCATAATGATTAAGATATGTTCCCTACAAACTATTTTGTTAAGATCAGATGGTAAACATGGAAGCTACAGTTAAAAATAGAACATTGGCGTAAAATGTGCATTTTTTGGCCATTATCGTTCACTGTTCTTAAGTTACTTAAAAAAGGGTGGTTGCCACACCTTCTGAAAAAAGGATAGCTGAAACACTTTCAGACTTATTGCTGAAAATGTTGGGGTTTTTTTTATCATCCTTTTGAAAGATAGAGAGAAACTTCAAGCAAATTTTTTTTAGCTGTACAAGGTTTACAAAAAATTGAATAACCGGAAAGGTCAGTGTACTTCTCCTGTTAAAATAGTAGTTATTGCCTTTCAAGAGGATTATAACCCATTGTTTAGTATAGTAGTACATGTATTGTCATCTTCAAAATAGAAAGAAAAGTTTGCAATGTCAGGGTAATTTAACATTTTGAATCAGTTTAATCATGTTATATTTAAGCTGTTGCCATCACCTAACTGTTGAGCGCTTTTTGAAAAATGATGAAAAAAAAATCATGAAGTAAATATGATGCAACAGTCGAAACAAGTTTGTTGATGCTATGAATCTGGTGTGATTTGGACATATTTTTTTTAAAAACTGTTAACTTATCTTAAATTCAAAATGAACAAATTGTGTAAAAAATATTCTTGGACCTTGGTAGCGAGATACTTCAAACAGCAATATATAATCAACAACTTGGTCAACTTTAATTGTCCATATCCCTATAGGGAAAACTATAATCAATAAATAGAAACTATTTCCTGGAAAAATAATCATCAAGATAAGAGTTTCATAAAAGTCAACATAATCGAACTTGGAGGATGTATTTCTATTCTGTGTCATTTTCTCACCACATTAGCCATTGCTTTTATGTTCTCTCACCCCATATAGAATTTACATATTGCATTAGGTCACTAGCACACTGTATCTAATAATATCTTTGGCACAATATTAAAAACTGTATTGAAAGTGGCTACTATGGCACCTGATTTAAATGTCACATTTTTAATCAGGTGAAGGATTCAAGCTCCTGAAAGCTTCTTGTTTGTTTATGTTTTCTTACTTTTGCCCTCAAAATTCAGGATGTTAATGTTGACGTTATTTACTTAGTTTGATTTTCCCCCCTGAATGTTTATGTGGTAGTTTTTGTCGAGCCTGCGACTTTAATTGCAGAAAGCTCGACATAGGGATAGTGATCCAGCTAACTTCTTAAAAGCTTTATATTTTAGAAGGTAGAAGACCTGGATGCTTCATACTTTGTATATGGAGGCCTCATGTTACAAAGTTTCCATCAGTCACATGTCCAATGTCTTTGACCTCATTTTCATGGTTCAGTGACTACTTGAAAAAAAAGTTAAAATTTTTTGTAATGTTAAGTTCTCTCTTATTATAAGTAGTAGGATAACTATATTTGGTATGTGCGTACCTTGCAAGGTCCTCATGCCCGTCAGACAGTTTTCACTTGACCTCGACCTCATTTCATGGATCAGTGAACAAGGTTAAGTTTTGGTGGTCAAGTCCATATCTCAGATACCAAAAGCAATAGGTCTAGTATATTTGGTGTATGGAATGATTTTAAGGTGTACATGTCTAGCTGGTAGGTGTCATCTGACCTTGACCTTATTTTCATGGTTCAGTGGTCAAAGTTAAGTTTTTGAGTTTTGGTCTATTTTTCTAATACAATAAGCAATAGGCCAACTATATTTGGTGTATGTAAATATTTTATGATCTATATGTCAGTTGTGCAGATTTTATTTGACCTTGACCTCATTCCGACAGTTCATTGCTCAGTGTTAAGTTTTTGTGGTTTGGTCTGTTTCTTAAACTATAAGCTATAGGTCAACTATATTTGTTGTATGGCAGAATTGTTAGCTGTACGTGTCTGCCTGTCATGGTTTATCATGTTTATCTGACCTTGACATCATTTTCATGGTTCATTGATCAATGTTTGGTTTTCTTGGTTAATGTTAAGTTTATGTGACAGTTGTAATAAAGCTTTACATTTAGGACTATCAACTTAAAAACAATGATTAGTAAAGAAGGCGAGACATTTCAGTGTGTGCACTCTTGTTTAATCTGTGGATTATCTCCCTCTGAATGTTTATGTTGAAGTTATTTTATTAATTTGATTATCTCCTCCTGAATGTTTATGTTGAAGTTATTTAATCTGTGATTATCTCCCCTGAATGTTCATGTTGAAATTATTAAATCTGTTTGATTATCTCACCCTGAATGTTTATGTTGAAGTGTTTGATATGTTTGATTATCTCCCCCTGAATTATTATGTTGAAGTGTTTTATATGTTTGATTATCTCCCCCTGAATTATTATGTTGAAATATTTTATATGTATGATTATCTC
Source organism: Mytilus galloprovincialis (assembly GCA_037788925.1). Classification (NCBI taxonomy): domain Eukaryota; kingdom Metazoa; phylum Mollusca; class Bivalvia; order Mytilida; family Mytilidae; genus Mytilus; species Mytilus galloprovincialis. The sequence continues at coordinate 75,704,309 of CM075339.1, read as the reverse complement.
CACCTGAATGTAAATGTTAATTATGAAGTGCGTTCATTTATCCCCATATTGAAGGTTTATATTAATGTTAGTGTACTAACATCAGTTTGGTTAAATTTCTCCATTTTTCTTTTGTTTTAGTGACTTGATCTGTTTGGTTATACCCCCCCCCCCCCCCCCCCCCACAACAATGCCCCTGAATGTTTTTTATTAAAGACAATGTGTGGTATGCTTCTCTACAACTGACAAATATCACAGAAATTAACAACTGTAGGTCATCATACGGGTCTTCAACTAGTGTTATATTTCTCATTTGCCGCAATAGTAATATCAGAGACATATAATATACAAATATAGCCTTTGTATGAGGTCGATACAGGGATATATTGACCTGAAAGAAGTATATTGACTGAGGATGAAGTCCGAGGTCGATATACTTCTTTGGGTCGATATATCCTGTATTGACCTCATACAAAGGCTATATTTGATATATTATTAATTCCCGACCATGTTTGTATCAAAATCGTCATTTAGGTTTGTTGAAACGTTATATAGATATTACATTGTCCCCTTGACAATAACAACATATTAGTTGTTATTTCATTTACTTTTTTTTGGACATCTTATGTATTTGAAATTTTTTTTTCGTCAAATAATCGATCACAGATATCATTTGTTTCAAAACGTTAAACAATTTCCTGAAATTCATTACATGACGTCACAAAGTATATCGGTTTTTAGATATTCTAAAAATAACCGTGCAATATGCTTTTTGCCGGTCCGTGAATATGCTTTTTGCTATCCGCCGTTTTCTCTCTACCTTCAAAAATATAGTTTAACATGTGACTATCCCTAAACGAATCAAATTTGTTAAAATATACGAATTAATAATATTACATTATATATATATGTCTCTGGTAATATATCAACTGTACGTCCGAGCTGGTATTACTGTTCATTGGTGGCTGCATCACTGAAGTTTGAAAGGGGGTCTTTCATTTCTGTATTCTTAAGTTTTACACTTTACTTTACTGAGTTGTTATCCATTTGTATGAGCCTGTTGCCCTTCATCTGACTTCTATCCTGCAAAACCCACATCAAGACTTTCAACATTCTCGTCATGTAACACCAGACGACTGATAAGGGGTCAGTGTCAGTGACCACTGTTGAGGCAACTGTATTGAAAACCCAAATCATGGCTTGATATGACCAATACTTTTATATAAAAAAAAATGCATATGATACAATCCTTTAAATAGACAGGCAACAGACCCCAATTGAAGAAAATAGCTCGGCCATGGCATTGTGCAAAAAAAAAAAATATGACCTTGTTCTGATATTTTATTAACAAATTACATATTGATATATCACTATAATGTACATTTTTAAGTTGAATTGATGACTTAGGCTATAAGTGTGACCTATATTGTAGACATACTAGGTGCATACTAATAAGCGTAACCACAAGTCAGTCTCCCCGGAAGTCTAACTTCTTGTTTACTACGTCTGGGTGAGAGATAACACATAAGTAGAGAGAATATTTAATATATGTCATCATCTTGTCACAGTTTTTATAGTTTTAACGACGATATTTATATCTTATAAATTTTTTTCTTACTAGTAACCTTTATTTAGTAAACTATTGATTATCTTTGAATTTTGTTTAAGAATATTTTACTCCAAATCTTAATCTTAAATAAACCATGCCTAATCTCCTAGACCTAACATTGGTTTTTATATAGCAATTCATTTGATTGATATTGGATCATCATTGTTCTTCAACTTTGTACTTGTTTGGCTTTATAAATATTTTGATCTGAGCGTCACTGATGAGTCTAATGTAGACGAAACGCGCGTCTGGCGTATTAAATTATAGTTCTGGTACCTTTGATAACTATAGTAACATGAAATAAGAAATTTTTACAATATGTTAACAGTTCGAATAGGATCACGATAGTATAAAAGTTGATATCTAGAATAAAACATAGTTCACTTTTACTATTTGATATTTAAGAATAGCCCAGAGAAATAGATACTGATAAACAAAATGGAGAACATAAAAGCATGATTGTATCGCCTCATATGTCCAAAATGTATGTCAAATAACTCACAATATTTAACTAAAAAGAAAAAGCATTAGCAATGGGAGATTCGTCATTGGACTTACGGACACCGGGTCGTTGACTCTCTTCACGGACTCTCGAGACAGTATTCCTTCTACTATAGCTTTCAATACTAACGCTCGCTTCACAAGTGTTCTTGACATGACCTTCCCCCTTCTCCAGAGCATTGCAGATAAATTTTCCCACTAATTCTAAAGCTCTTCAGGTGGACCTTTCCATACTCTGAGTCTCAGAGATTTTGATATAAGTTCTTCCCCTAATCCCTGAGCTCTTGAGGCTGAACCTTTTCCAGCTCCAAAAACTATTAAGATAGCAATATATTCACCTACTAGTAATCCTAAAGATCTTGAGGCGGTATCTTTAAATGCAGTTAAAGTACTTTAGAATAAACCCTAAATTTAATGATCTTTAATCAATCCTTAGACTTTCGAGACCGGATCTTCCCCGGCCTGCTCTAAATTATTGATTGTTTAGTGTTACATATTTGTTAATCACTTAACGAAACGCAATCTAGATTCATGAAATGATTTTTGTCGAGCCTTCGACTTTAGTCGAAAAAGCGAGACTAAGCGATCCTACATTCCGTCGGCGTCGGCGTCGTCGTCGTCGGCGGCGTCCACAAATATTCACTCTGTGGTTAAAGTTTTTGAAATTTTAATAACTTTCTTAAACTATACTGAATTTCTACCAAACTTGGACAGAAGCTTGTTTATGATCATAAGAAAGTATCTAGAAGTAAATTTTGTAAAAATAAAATTCCATTTTTTCCGTATTTTACTTATAAATGGACTTTGTTTTTCTGCAAGGAAACATTACATTCACTCTGTGGTTAAAGTTTTTAAAATTTTAATAACTTTCATAAACTATCCTTGATTTGTACCAAACTTGGACAGAAGCTTGTTTATAATCATAAGATAGTATCAAGAAGAAAATTTTGTAAAAATAAATTTCCACTTTTCCGTATTTTACTTATAAATAGACTTAGTTTTTCTGCGATGAAACATTACATTCACTCTGTGGTTAAAGTTTTTAAAATTTTAATAACTTTCATAAACTATCCTTGATTTGTACCAAACTTGGACAGAAGCTTGTTTATAATCATAAGATAGTATCAAGAAGAAAATTTTGTAAAAATAAATTTCCACTTTTCCGTATTTTACTTATAAATGGATTTAGTTTTTTTGCCAGAAACAAAACATTCACTCTGTGGTTTAAGTTTTTAAAATTTTTATAATGTTCTTAAACTATCCTGGATTTCTACCAAACTTAGACAGAAGCTTGTTTCTGATCATAAGATATTATTCAGAAGTAAATTTTGTAAAAAAAAAATTCACTTTTTCCGTATTTTACTTATCAATGGACTTAGTTTTTCTTCCAGTTAACATTACATACAGTCTGCAGTTAAAGTTTATACAACATTTATTAGATTCATAAACTATCCTGGATTTTTTACCAAACTTCTTTCAATCAAAAGACAGTATCGAGAGGGAAATTTTTATTGATGTTTTTCCTCATTTTTTGAGTCTGCGATTAACAGCAAAAGTAGGCGAGACACTGGGTTCCGCGGAACCCTTACAAATTTTTATGAAAGCATGTGGTTTATACTGGTACAACAAAACAGGAAAAATTATTGACCTGATTGGTTTAAGTAACATATAAGTCACAAGAATGGGTCATCCCGATGTTCTGTCCCTCCATTGATAGTCCGACACTTAAATGTATAGTCCGACATGGTATTAGTCCTGCAACTCAATAGTCCGACATGGCATTAGTCCGACACACACGAAGTCCGTCACCCCGCTAGTCTGACACCCTCAACAGTCCGACACCCCATTTTCCAACTTCAAGTCAATATGCAAATCTTAACCCTCAAATTATACATTCAAGACTAGAACCAGCAGAAAGACTCTGTTAGCAGTGCCACTTTAAACTAGCCTCTAGCTGTCGATACCTGTATCTTGGCATAGCACAAGGGCATGTTTGTCTCTGACTGTTTATGACGTCTTTACATTAAATCCATTGGATGTTGGATGTGTACGGATTGATAATTTAGTCTTAGATGCATGATTTTTTTATTAGTTGTTAGTGGCTTTGAACTAGTTGTCGGTTAACTGTGAGTACTCTCAGATCTGTGTCTGTTTGATGTTGGGATGTACAAGTACCCGGCCACGTCCATTTGTCCATCTGATGAGTTAAGCCTTTTTCAACTGATTTTTATGCAGTTAAGCTGCCTTATCCGAGCACACTAGATTTGTGTTCTACCCAATAATGCTGAAATACGTGCCTCTATGGTCGGATTGTTGTCGCTTTGACACATTCCCAATTTCCTTTCTCAATTTTATCATTGTTATTATCTAGCTGGCTACTGTATTATATATAACGAATTGAACACTTTTTTAATTACTTTTAATTCTCTATTACAAAAATATGACCAGAAAAACCTTAAATGATCGTCGAATCACCCAAAAGTTTTGGATTGTTGTCGCTTTGACACATTCCCAATTTCCTTTCTCAATTTTATCATTGTTATTATCTAGCTGGCTACTGTATTATATATAACGAATTGAACACTTTTTTAATTACTTTTAATTCTCTATTACAAAAATATGACCAGAAAAACCTTAAATGATCGTCGAATCACCCAAAAGTTTTGAAGTTTCACATAGGAAGTAGTGCTCATTAGGAATCCTTATGTAGTTTATTATCGCCTGTGCTTTTGGCTTAGATGTCAAAGAACAATTGTATGAAATATCTAATCGCCGAAAATCTCTTAAGACAAGTAGTTTGGATTTCCCAAATGGCAAAAGTCGTAGGAATATTGTTTGTCGTTAATACGAAGTACAACTACGTCATGAGTCTATTATATAAGTTCAATTGTTCATAATGTTGGCGGCAATTTTAAATTGAAGATGCAATTTTCGTATCTTTTCAATTTGGAGGCGGGGGTTCAAATTAGCGGTGGTCCGAGGTCCGCTAAAATCCACTTTTGCAATCGGACTTTCGACTTGGTTACTAGCTACGCCCGACGGACCTTTCACTTGGAAGAAAATAAAAAAAAATAACTTTCGCGGCAAACCTTCAACCGCTAGCTTTATACAGAAAATCGCGGACAAATAATGTGTAAATACGAGTAAAATTGTATCTGACTGACGAAAACATCATTGAAAACATAATGACAATTGATGCCTTGAAGACAATTGCAATATCGGATCCGATACCGGAAGCGGATAAAAGGTGTCAGACCACCAATTAAAAGTCCCTATCTGTTCAACCACATTTTGCAATTTTCATAGTTTTCTAAATTTTTTATCTTAAGTTTTACCTCATTCAAACCAGGTTTGTCCTGAATCGTACAGGTATCACCTTTCTTCATGCCAATTTTCAACATACCTTTAAAGCCATATAAGAAAGAAGAGCCCTTCTGAACTGATGTACCACTAAAAATAACCCCTTGTTTTCTTGAAATCTTAAATTAGTATACTATGAAGCGCATTAATCCTCAATTTTTAATGTCAACTCATAGACAAGTAAATTTGGGCTCAAAATGGTCTTAATATATTTCTCTTTCACCAAAAGTTTCATTTCTGCAAATTTGTTGGGTAGTTTAAGTAAACAATGACATCAAATGCAATATTTTTTGTCCGAGTAGGCCTACTTTCATTTTTGGGTGAGTAATTGGTGGTGTGACACCTAAGGATAATTCCGGGTTTTGGCGATCAACTACAAACAAAATCTGAGAAGGTGACAAAATACATCTATACATGATTAATGAATATAAACATTAGAATAAAAACCAAAAGATATATGTAAAAGAAAGAAAAAGCAGAACATATTTTATACAGAAACTCAAAACTACTTTTTGACAAATTTTAATGTCAAAATTCAATACAATGTGATAGCTGGGAACAGTATATCTAACAATATCTATGTTTCTGGTCACAGTATAAATTTTATTATCAGTGATAAATGTTGATAATGTATGTAAGATGCTTTTAAAGTGTAAACATATTACTGCAATTTTGAAGGAATAGTCTTTTCTCAATTTTGAAGGGTCAGTTTAAGTAGCTGGAAGTTTCTCTTCTATCTAATACCTGAATGTAAGCAAATCATATGATATAAAGGTGACGTCCTTAGGGCCACTCTACCCCCTCCTGTCTGATAACGTTTAAACGGATGAGACCCTCACCTCTCAACCATATACACTCATGTATGAGACTATATAACTAATCAAATGAAATATAGGGGAGTTCATGGGGTCACCCACCCCCTCCTGTTTGGGAACTTTGAAACGGTTGGGACCCCCCCCCCTAAACCATATATATTCAAGTATGGGACAAATATATTCAAGTATGGGACAATATAACTAATCAAATGAAATATAGGAGGAGTCCCTGTGGTCACTCTACCCCCTCCTGTTTGATAACTTAGAAACGGATGAGATCCCAACACCTAAACCATACATATTCATGTATGGGACAATAAAACTAATCAAATGAAATATATGGGGAGTCCCTGGGGTCAACCTATTCGTTCCTGTTTGGGTACTTTGAAACGTTTGGGAACTTTGAAACGGTCGAGATCCCCACCCCTAAACCATATATTCAAATATGGGGCAGTCCCTATTGTCACCCTATCCCCTCCTGTTTGATAACTTTGAAACGGATGAGATCCCCACCCATACTCCTAAACTATAACCAACGTAAACTACCAACTTTAACAACTGCAATCATTGCGAACTTGTACCACTGCAGACTCACCATAAAATATACATTGATATATGCATTGCTTTTCAAGCCTTGATAACATATGAATTATTTGCCTTAATAATTAATTCATTAGGTCAACATAAATGTACAATATATGAATGTTTAATGTTGAAGCAACATTGCCACAGTTTTCATAATTTCGTTTGTCTTGGTTTTTGTTTAACTGCCTTCAGCGCTTTGACTTTAGTTGGTGCTTATGATGTACTGTTATACCACTGTCCCAGGTTAGGGGAGGGTTGGGATCCCGTTAACATGTTAAACCCTGCCAAATTATGTATGTATGTGCCTCTCCCAAGTCAGAAGCCTGTAATTCAGTGGTTGTCATATTACATATTTGTTTTTTATATAAATATGGCCGTTAGTTTTCTCGTTTGAATTGGTTTACATTGTCATTTTGGGGCCTTTTATAGCTGACTATGTAGTCTGGCTTTGCTCATTGTTGAAGGTCGTACGGTGACCTATAGTTGTTAATTTCTGTGTCATTTTGGTCTCTTGTGGAGAGTTATCAGTGGCAATCATACCACATCTTCTTTTTTATATAGCATATATTCTGTTTATACTTTGAACGTCAAAATTATTTTTTTTCTACCTGTGTGACGTTTACAACTGATATATACGTCAAACGCACGATTCTACGTCAGAGTTAATGGTGACCTGACCATGTGCCTGTCAGGGTAGTAAGAGATCGGCCACAGTACTTCAAATCTTTCTTTATGTGTGTTTTTAACATAGATAGATACTATCGTATAATAATTAAGTAAATGAATGCATGAGGTTGTAAAATTCGATATATATGCCTTTGTATGCTTCTTTGTTACATATTTGCCTCTTTGTATAGTGATTAAGATTATAACACAATGTTTACGGCTGTACCCCTATTTTTTTTTACATTTTTATCTATTATGTCTGTTTGTTTTTTTTAGACATCGTCGTAAATATAATGGATATGATGCGACTGTCATACAAGCAAGAGGTTGAGCTATCTATAAAACCAGGTTAAATCTAAGAAAATGTCTGTACCAAGTCAAGGATATGACAGTTATTATCCATTCGTTTGATGTGTTTAAGCCTTTTATGTTGCCATTTGATAAGGGACTTACCTTTATGAATTTAACTCGGAGTTCAGTATTTTTTGTGATTTTACTTTATATTACGATCAACACGTTAAATATTATTAACATTTGGGGATACATCAGTTTGAACAAGCATATATACATACCATATCAAACTGAATTATAAAAAAGAGGGTTTTATATGTCTTTAAATATTGCTTTATTGAATATCGATGAAAGAATAGTTATACAAAAAAATAAGTATGTATTAAAAATTACGAAAGTTTAGTTCATTCTGCAAAGTAACAAACTGAAGAAAAATTAAAACAACATATTATAAATCTCATACGTCCGAAGCAATGTTCTGGATTTAACTTCATCATTATTGAGGGCCCTCATGGGGTTTTTGATTATGTGATTACTTGGCCGTTTTTTTAATGATTATTTGATTATTAAGCCAAATATTTCATGATTATTTGATTACCTAGGACTGTATTTTTAGTTTATGATTATTTGATTACTAAAGATAAGCAAATATTTAATGATTATGTGATTATATTGGCAAAAAAATGGTGATTATGTGATTACTAGGACCCCCCCCATGAGGGGCCTCATTATTAATGAGGAACTCTCTAATCAAAATATTAGAAAGCCAATGATGTTTAAGAACCTAATTAGTTGATAAAATACGAATATAAATAAGTTTAATTATTCCTGCGAATGTTATGATGACTGAATTAACGTCATGCAATTGCTCAAACAATTTTTGGTATACCTTTTGGTATACATCTAGAATTTTTATATATATTCACATGAATGTTACGAATGGAAGCTCTTTCGTCCAAACCGAGTAGACGCTTTACAATTTTTCATGTCATTAAATAGTCTGATAACCTCCTCTTTAAATTTGTGATCCAGGAACCAGTAGATTATAGGATTTATCATACTGTTGATAAAATATGTCCTCATAAGAAGATTGAAAAGGATTATCTCTGAAATGCTCATTTCGTCCCAAAACTCATCATTTAAACCGTTCACAATTTGTATACAAAGATAAGGGAGGAAACTTATAATAAATATTATTGTTATAACAAACAGCATGCCTGTTATTCTTAGAGTTCTCTTTTCTTTCTTTGTCACGTGATGTCTGTGGGATGATTTGTGGGACCGTGAAGACCCATGATCCATTGTAGAAGAATCATGCTCAGTACTTGAAGGTTCAGACATCAACCGCATTACTCTCCGGTTTTTCCTTTCTTTCTTTGGATCAGACGTTGTCGATCTGTATGGTAAAGGTGAATCTTTTGGTGCCGTGACCAAGGAATTCGAATCAAATATTTGAACATTACCACCCTCTTTATTTTTTCCATAATGAACAAGCATAGGAGATCCGCGTTTAGCTTCATCTGTAATGACGTTCAGTTGTATGATCGATGTGTTTGGCGTGCTTTGACTGGAACCTGATCTCTTTGACTCATGTGAGGACTCATTAAATTTCCTACGTTTCCAAATTGTAACCCCGACTTTGCTATAAAATCCGACTAGTATAAAAACTGATACGATAAAAATCAAGAAAGTGAAAGAATCGTAGATTAATGGGAAGTAAGATTCGATATAGTCATCTGAGACGTAGCATTCCCTTCCTGTTATATTTGGATTCCTAGCGGTTGGGACTTCAGCGGTACCATAAATTAGAAGCATTGGAATGGCAGCGATTATTGCTATAAGAACAGTCACCCAACTCATTATCTTTGATCCTATACCAGAAAGCTGCTTTTTAAACGGTCTACAAATTTTCCTGTACCGATCAATTGCGATGAGATCCAGTATAAATATAGATGCCAAAATCGTAAATGTAAGAGCAAAACTTAGAACTTTGCAAAGGGTGTCCCATACAAACAGATAAGGATAAAGCATGTCTAAGATATGGTATGGCATCCCTAAAAGACACGTGATCAAATCGAACGCAGCGAGACTCAGAATGAATATTCTTGATGTTGACCTTTTGAACCTGAACTTGTAGATATACAAGACAATAGTATTGCCAACAACACCCGTTATCATTAGAAGGATGAGATAAACGGTTATCGGCGTCAGCGCTTCAGCTTCGAATGTGTTTTCTATCTTTAGCAGACGATTAATGTTCTCCTCGTCAAGGTTTAATGCCAGAATCATATTAGTAGAATTCTCCTGCCTGGCAGTAGTATTATCGGACTTTATTGTAGAACCTATATTATCCGTCGTACTTTTCTGCATTGTTGTTTTTCCGAAAACGTCATCAAGACTAGTTAAAACAGACTTAGTTGTTGTGAAAATGATCTTGTTAGTTGTCATGGTTGAAGTCTGATCTTATATTCTATACAATGTTCATGAACCTATAACTTTGGTTTTATCTACTTTTAATCATTTTCAATGTTAATGTTCTTCCAATGTCAACGTACTTACACTGCTAGTGTTCTTTTACAGTTATTGTTCTTCCAAAGTTAATGTTCTTCCAAAGTAAATGTTCTTCCAAAGTTAATGTTCTTCCAAAGTAAATGTTCTTCCAAAGTTAATGTTCTTCCAATATAAATGTACTTCCAATATTAATGTTCTTCCAATATTAATGTACTTTCAATATAACTGTTCTTTGATATGTATTTTAAAGAACTTGTGAATTTCTCTTCCTCCATCCGATGGAAGTGAATCTTATAATAGTATTGTTTTATTATATTGTTGAATACTTCCAAAAATCATTCATATAATTTGTTTATGCGAAAAAAGATGCGAGTTTAAAATCTTTCCAATGAAACCTTTTCTTTCGCAAATATAGTTACAAATTTGAAACTTTATAGGAACATTATTTCCAAACGATTTCGAAATTACATACACTGTTGCTGACAAGAAAAATATATTGTATCGGTTAAATCATAATGCACTTTCAAATAATCATATCAGAGATTTATTGTTCTAATTAAACAACGTTTCCAATGTTTGCAAACAAAATCATGTATATTTTTCTCGAAATATATATCTAAATATCTACTTCAAAATGAAACGTCCTTTTCCTCTCATTAAATAAAAACTGTTAACATGGTTAATGCTTATCTGTTGTTTTTAGATTTACGTGTTGGCATAATTTATAAAACAGAGTTTATTTGAGGAAACCACCGATGTCATCATTGTCGGTTGTTTCCTATCAAGGAGAGGCTCAATGCCAAGAAACATTATTTATTTGGTTTTGTTTTAAATACGCTATAAACATGAACATGTATCAATAAAGGTGAGATAAAGTAAACATCAATGAGAAAGAAAACTTTTACTTTGTTGAGACAGCAACCCAATGACAAAGGTATCTTTTACTTTGTTGAGACAGCAACCCAATGACAAAGGTATCTTTTACTTTGTTGAGACAGCAACCCAATGACAAAGGTATCTTTTACTTTGTTGAGACAGCAACCCAATGACAAAGGTATCTTTTACTTTGTTGAGACAGCAACCCAATGACAAAGGTATCTTTTACTTTGTTGAGACAGCAACCCAATGACAAAGGTATCTTTTACTTTGTTGAGACAGCATGCCAATGACAAAGGTATCTTTTACTTTGTTGAGACAGCAACCCAATGACAAAGGTATCTTTTACTTTGTTGAGACAGCAACCCAATGACAAAGGTATCTTTTACTTTGTTGAGACAGCAACCCAATGACAAAGATATCTTTTACTTTGTTGAGACAGCAACCCAATGACAAAGGTATCTTTTACTTTGTTGAGACAGCATGCCAATAACAAAGGTATCTTTTACTTTGTTGAGACAGCAACCCAATGACAAAGGTATCTTCTACTTTGTTGAGACAGCATGCCAATGACAAAGGTATCTTTTACTTTGTTGAGACAGCAACCCAATGACAAAGGTATCTTTTACTTTGTTGAGACATCAACCCAATGACAAAGGTATCTTTTACTTTGTTGAGACAGCAACCCAATGACAAAGGTATCTTTTACTTTGTTGAGAAAATTAACCAATCAATGACAAAGATACCTTTTTAATTTGTTTAGAAAGCAATCCAACGACAAAGGTATCTTTTACTTTGATGAGAATGTAACTAAAAAAAATAAAATCACAAAAATACTGAACTCAGAGGAAAATCAATTAGGAAAGTCCATAATCACATGGCAAAATCAAATAACAAAACGCACCAAAAACGAATGGACAAGAACTGTCATATTCCTGACTTGGTACAGGCATTTTCAAATGTAGAAAATGGTGGATTAAACCTGGTTCTATAGCGCTAACCCTCTCACTTTAATAACAGTCTCATCAAATTCCGTTATATATACATGATGCGTTAAATAAACAGTCACAATTAATAAAATAGTCAAAATATGGGTACATCAGTCATCATCGTATAACAATTTTAAAAGGGGACAACATCCCGACCATAGAAAAGACAATAGCAGAAGGTCACCAACAGGTCTTCAATGTAGCGAGAATTCCCGCACCTGGAGGCGTCCTTCAGCTGGCCCCTAAACACATATATATTAGTTCAGTGATAATGAACGCCATATTAAACTCCAAATTGTACACAAGAAACTAAAATTATAAAAAATACAAGACTAACAAAGGCCTGATCCTGACTTAAGACAGGCGCAAAAATGCGGCGGGGTTAAACATGTTTATGAGATCTCAACCCCCCTATACCTCTAGCCAATGTAGAAAAGTAAATGCATAACAATACGCACATTAAAATTCAGTTCAGGAGAAGTCCGAGTCTGATGTCAGAAGATGTAACCAAAGAAAATAAACAAAATGAACTACAAAGTTATCTTTTACTCTGTTAAGGCAGGAACCCACCTACAAAGTTATATTTTACTTTGTTGAGACAGCAATCCAGCTACAAAAAGTTATCTTTTACTTTTTGAGACAGCAACTCAACGACAAAGGGATCATCTACTTTGTTTAGAATGCCCCCCTCCCAACGAAAAAGGTATCTGTTATTTTTGTTTTTCTCTTGTCGTATATGTAATTTATGACCTTAAAAATAGACATATTGCTTTTTTCGTTTCTTAAAGTTTTCTGTTATTAAGAGAAATTTTTATAAATATGTTTGCGTCATTTTTGCACCTAGGGCGGTTTAGAACTTGAAACTTAACTATTATTGCTGAATATAAAAAAATTAGAAGATGTGTTATAATTATCAATGAGACAAATTTCCATAGGAGACCTGATGACACAGAAGTTAACAACATTACGTCACCGTACTGCCTCAATAATGAGTAAATCTCCATGGGAGACCCGATGACACAGAAGTTAACAACTATACGTCACCGTGCGGCCTTCAATAATGTGTAAATCTCCATAGGAGACCTGAAGACACAGCAGTTAACAACTATACGTCACCGTACTGCCTTCAATAATGAGTAAATCCAATATGACTGTATGGGGAGCTCTATTTAAAAAGATATGAAGAGGTAATAAGGTTGCTAGTGAATCAACTATCCATCAGAGACACAAAAAAAGAAGATGTGATTTGATTTTAAACATACTTTATTCATTAAGATATGAAAAGGATTGAACAACAGGCACTGCCTATAAAAACACTCTCCATATTACATGTTCAAGGTATAATTCAATTATTGCAAACTGTACATGGATTTAAAATAATTTAATATAGTGGAAAATACACGCTGCTTTATATGAGCATACACGAGTGAATATATGTTTACAATGTTACTTACTAAATGTAAAGTACAAAAAAATATATAGGCAATTACTCATCGTGATCAGTTATTCAAGTACCTTGAAACATGCAAATATCCTTTCTGATGAGTCTTTTTTAGACGAAACGCGCGTTTAAATTTAGTCCTGATATCCATGATGAGTTATTTACTACCACTGGGTCGATGCCACTGCTGGTGGAGATTTATTTCCCTTTTGCACTTTTGTGCTGACATGAATTATCATTGATATGGTTATATTTATAAATTTACTGTTTACAAAATTTTGATTTTTTTTTAAATACTAAGGCTTTTCTACCTCAGGTATAGATTGCCTTAGATGTATTTGGCAAAACTTTTAGGAACTTTGGTCCTCAATGCTCTTCAACTTCGTACTTTATTTGGTATTTTAAACTTTTAGGTATTCGTTCGTCACTGATGAGTGTTTTTTAGACAAAACGCGCGTCTGGCGTATATACTAAATTTAGTCCTGGTATCTATGATGAGTTTATTATAAGTAATAAGAAATATAGGCATATGTCTCGGTAGAGACCGACGCTTGCTTGGTGGAGTAAATGAATTAATGTTGAAGTAAAGGAGAAACAAATAAATAAAAATAGCACAAAATGAAACAAAAAAAAAGAAACTTTCAAACAAGACGTTGAGTGTCACTGATATGTTTCTGAACAGATTTAAAAAAAGGAATATTCATATCATATAAAAAAAAATGTGTTTTCAAAAGGTAATAATTCAATATTTATTCTGTTACACCGTTCCGTAATTTATATAGTTCGTTTGATTATATTCTTAATCTATTTATGTGTTCCAGTCTAGGAGGATTATTCATCTTTAACCTTATAAGAACATTAAAACATCGTATCATCGCTACCTTTCCCCTGCTCACACGGATCTCAAACCGAACATTGCAAGGTCATACCAGTTCTGGAGAACTTTTCAAAGGACAAACGTCATCTAGGACACAATTCGTGGCTAACCACAGAGTGAGTTAACTTTACAACATTGTTTGTGAAGCCTTCAAATTACTCTATACATATTTGAACATTCTCTCCGTGAAACACTGGAAATTTAACTGCTCTTGAAAGTACAACATTTTCTCGGATTCAACGGACTGTGCTATCTATTACCTTTGACATTTCGTTTTAATAACATTAATGAGGCCCCTCATGGGGGGGTCCTAGTAATCACATAATCACCATTTTTTTGCCAATATAATCACATAATCATTAAATATTTGCTTATCTTTAGTAATCAAATAATCATAAACTAAAAATACAGTCCTAGGTAATCAAATAATCATGAAATATTTGGCTTAATAATCAAATAATCATTAAAAAAACGGCCAAGTAATCACATAATCAAAAACCCCATGAGGGCCCTCATTAATTGAACACATTGTAAAATTGTATTTTATTTGTTTTTCAGCTTTTTACCATTTGTTAGATTGGTTTAAGAATAAATTATCAGCACCTGATAGTCTTGTTGCTTGAGCCCAATCGTCGGTTAAACTTAATGGTCAGGCCATTACAGTAAAAAGTCTACAACTTGCCTGTTGTGTCTCACAGATAACGCCACTCCACAGCTACACAGCAACCTACCTGTTGAGCCCTGCATGTACGCGTCATCCCTTGACGTACAGTTAATTGACGACAACCTGTCTTTACATATCCAGACAAGGAACGACAACGTAGCAACGTACATACGTACATATCTTGTGTGAACTCGACAGCAACCCAACAACGTTGAGTCAACATGGATCCCAGTCATGTGGAGCAACAAGAAGAGATTCAGCCCCAAGAAGGAAATGTCCCAGATCTAGAACTATTACAAAATCCGTCTAATACCACACATTTAGATGAAAATCCCGAGACTAGGCGAGTACGGGATCTCACCGAAAAAGGTAAAGGAGCCTACACAGAAAGACGTAATAAGTTCTGTGAGGAATTAGAGGTCCTTTGGTCAGATATAACGACCCAGTTATCGGAAATCACCACACCTCCCAATGAACTTCAGCAAGTCTTAACAGCCCAGGACAATCTTGTAAAAGCCTGTACAAATTATCGGAGGCTCACAGACGAATATCTGGACTTTCTAAAAAGGACCAGAACGTTGGACAGTCAAAAAGACATAGACGCATGTAACCTTACATTGGATCTCCGTCTGTCCAAAGTGGAACTGGCCATGGACTCTTTACACGAGCATCGCCTTGCCCTCACTAAGTCTAAATCAACTAAAACAAGGACCTCAGGGTCAAAAGGTAAGAAAACCTCACGCAGTGGTAGCTCTAACGTGTCAGACATGTCAAGCCTAGCACGGAGAAAGCGTGCCAAGGCAGAGGCTGCCAAGTCTAAAATAGCCTTTGTAGAAAAACATGCCCTTATCCTACAACAGGAAGCACTGTTAGAGGAACAAGCCCTGTCCAGACAAATTGAAATGGAACAAGAAGTCGCTCAACGTAAGGCTCAAATGCAACAAGAAGCCGCACGAGTAAGCCGGGAAAAGGTCGAGCTTAAAGCCAAATTTAACCTTCTTGAAGCACAGAGAGAAGCTGCAGCCGCAGAAGCCGAGGCTCGTATCCTGGAATACGATGACAGCCAAGTGTTTAGCGATCTCCCTGACGAAAAGGAAGACCCGCTCCAGCGTGTGCAAGATTTCGTCAATAAACTTCCTGTATCAACTGCTGTAAAGGAAGTAACAGGACCTCAAAAGAAAAAACAAATTCCTGTTAAAATTGAGCTGAGTCATGAAGCACCAGCGTTTGTGCCATCTGTGGCACTGAACTTGCCATCACAAACACCCAAGGTCTTGCCTACACGTGCTAAGTCACCAGATGTTAATGCATTCCCAGATCTGGGAACAATAACTAACATAGGAAAACAGGGCGTTTCAGAAAAGATCCCTGTCTTACACCAAAATCAAGGCGTCATAGAAGAGATCCCTGTTTCGCACCCAAAACAAGGCGTAATAGAAGAGAACCCTGTAGCATACCAGCAACAAAACAATCCTACGTTAGAGATAACCAGATTTCTCCTTCGCAAGGACTTGCTGTTCTCCCGGCTAACAAGCTTTAACGACCAGGCAGAATCATTTCATACATGGAAAGCCAGCTTTAAAAATGTCATAGACGAACTACAAGTTTCAGACTCAGAACAGATAGACCTACTTATTAAATGGCTTGGACCAGAGTCAGGTAAACATGCCATGAGTATAAGGGCATCAAATGCCAACAACCCAACAAGAGGCCTACACAGATTATGGGAAAGACTGGACGATCGATATGGTGCTCCAATAATGTTGCAGACGTCTCTCGTCAACAAACTTGACAACTTTCCAACACTGACAAATAAAGACAACTCACTCCTTTACGATTTGTCAGACATTATCTCAGAAATAGAGTATCACAAAGAAAATCCCAAGCTGGGATCTTTGCTAGCTTACTTCGACTCGTCAAAGGGGGTAAATCCTATTGTGGAAAAACTACCATACGGACTCCAAGAAAAGTGGATAACAAGGGCTTCAAGATACAAGTCTAAATATGAAGTTGCCTTTCCACCTTTTACAGAATTCTCTGCCTTCATCAGGGAAATGAGCAAAATTAAGAACGATCCTGGGTTCATCTTTGGTTCAAAGGTAACACCAAATACAAAAGACTCTACGCCAAGGTTCACACCTCAGACGTACTCTAAAGTCAACGTCCATAAGACGGCTGTTGAACAGCAAACTGAAGACAGCAGTCAACAACAAAATCTGTGTATCCTACACAAGACAAAGCATACCTTGAATGAATGCCGAGCATTCCGAGCCAAACCAATCGAGGAACGCAAGGAACTGTTAAGACAAAACAATGTGTGCTACAAGTGTTGTGAGTCAACCACACACAGAAGTCGGGACTGCAACGCAAGTATCAGTTGTAACGAGTGTGGAAGTGAACGACATACCACAGCACTTCACATCACTAGACCACAACAATCTGAAAGTTCCCAGTTTAGCTCACCCAGACAAGCCTACGGCGGGGAGCTAACACAAGTCTACGGCGGGGAGCAGACAGAGTCAGCTGAAACAAAGTTAACCTCTGTAAGTTCGATCTGCACAGAGATCTACAAAGATCATAAGAGCGAGAAATCTTATGCCAAGATATTACCTGTGGACGTGTACCACAAGGACAAGACAAACAAAACTATCAGGATGTACGCCATTATTGACGACCAAAGCAACCGGTCTCTTGCCTCTCCTGAATTCTTCAGTCTGTTTAACGTTCGGGAGAAACCTGAAAACTACTCTCTTACGACATGCTCCGGCAGAGTAGCTACTTCCGGGAAAAGAGGAAAAGATTTCGTCATAAAATCTGTACATAGTGACGTACAATTTGATCTGCCTACATTAATTGAATGTAATAATATTCCCAATCATCGAGACGAAATTCCTACTCCTGAAGTTGCAATGCATCATCCTCATCTGAAAGAACTCAGAGGAAGCATTCCACCAATAGAGGAACGTTGTCAAATTCTTCTCCTTATTGGAAGGGACCTTATAGAGGTACACCACGTCCTTGAACAACGCCTAGGACCATCCCGAACTCCATTTGCCCAAAAGTTGAGACTTGGTTGGGTCATAATTGGAAATACATACATTGACAAGCAAACTTCTCCTATTCAAGTCAACACAAAGATAACTAACGTTTCAATCACGGAATCAGAACAACGTCTTGCCTCAAGACCGGAAATAGCCGTCAAGGACAAGAATCCAATTGTTGTTCAGTATAACGACAAAAACTTTCATTCGAATGCCAAGGTCGCTAAATCGCATTCAATACAATCCCTTGAATGTAATGGACCTAGTACCAAGCCTGGTAAACGCACAAATTCATCTAAAGGGACATCACTCGCGTCACTAAAAGCAAAATCTGTGACTTCTATAGAAAAATCTATAGATAAAGAAAGTTTCAATCCGAAATCAACAGAACCTAAAGTTCATGGAGAGGAAATCAATAGCATTCACAAACCTATTCCGAAAGAAGGACCTATTGGCAATCTCAATCTGCCATTGCATGAGCAACGTCTACTACGAGGAGGAAGCAGTATTGTCAATTCTGACTTGAATATAAGTGAAAAGGAACCAGTAGTCTTATCTGGACATCGTCACAGAGTAACACCTTTTCTTGGACATTACTACGACAAAATCAAACATAGAGGACGCCACTCTACAGATAGAGCGACTAGATCTGCAGGATTGGACGTTATGACGAAACGCCTAATTTCGTCTGATACTCACAAAGATGTGTCATATCGCCAAATCGGAAGACAACCAACTACTAACTCTTGTTATACTTCGATCTATCTTCGATCGTCATCGCCGTCTAACTACGTTGGAGAAAACAGTTCCCATTATCGATACAGCAGTAATAGAACATTCTACAGAACACAACAATGTCGTCCGAGACACCCTTCTTCTAAAGGACAAAAAACTGTGCCTACCCAGTTTCACGTGGAACGTACTTATTAGGAACCTTTATAGTGAAAAATCGTTGAGATCTGATATTTCTCACACGAAATAGTGGACATTTCACCTGTATATATTCAATTTATATTGGGATTAATTCATTTGTGTAAATCTTGTATACATATTCGAAAAATTTATGGAAAAGTGATATCAGATAGACATCAGACGGGGAGTATTCTGTTACACCGTTCCGTAATTTATATAGTTCGTTTGATTATATTCTTAATCTATTTATGTGTTCCAGTCTAGGAGGATTATTCATCTTTAACCTTATAAGAACATTAAAACATCGTATCATCGCTACCTTTCCCCTGCTCACACGGATCTCAAACCGAACATTGCAAGGTCATACCAGTTCTGGAGAACTTTTCAAAGGACAAACGTCATCTAGGACACAATTCGTGGCTAACCACAGAGTGAGTTAACTTTACAACATTGTTTGTGAAGCCTTCAAATTACTCTATACATATTTGAACATTCTCTCCGTGAAACACTGGAAATTTAACTGCTCTTGAAAGTACAACATTTTCTCGGATTCAACGGACTGTGCTATCTATTACCTTTGACATTTCGTTTTAATAACATTAATTGAACACATTGTAAAATTGTATTTTATTTGTTTTTCAGCTTTTTACCATTTGTTAGATTGGTTTAAGAATAAATTATCAGCACCTGATAGTCTTGTTGCTTGAGCCCAATCGTCGGTTAAACTTAATGGTCAGGCCATTACAATATTTATGTCAACAATACCGGCAATGGAGTAAATGGAATCAAGTAGGATCTGTCTTACAACATTGTACTTTATAGGACAAATAAAAAAGAAATGTTGGTTATCTTCAACAGTTTTGCATTAAAAGTGTTCTCGCATAAGAGCTGTGTAAACAAAATAAATGAGATTTTAAATTGCTAGCATTATTTCTGAGTTAACAATTACTAATCCGATGTTGCGAAGCAAGCTAAAAAGGGCATCGACATTAAAAATGTAAAACAATTCAAACGAGAAATCTAATGACCTGAGTAATGTACAAAACTATAAACGAAAAAAACAAACGACAACCACTGATTAATTCAACTTTAGATATTCTTAAAACAACTGCCGAATAGTGTGACCAATTCTGATGACGTCTCTACTGTTCTTTATCCTCACTCGCAGTAGTAAGCTGCTGATCGATTTCTGGTCTACGTCCGTACGCCCGTTTGTCCTTCCCCAACAACTTGTTAATTTAACTTTATTTATTGTTTAAACAACTGCCGAATAGTGTGACCTATTCTGATGATGTGTCTGTAGCCCCGCGTGTAGTAGTGAGCGGCTGATCACTTTCCGGGAGTCCGTTTGTCCGTCCCAAACTACTAGTTGTAGGTTTATGTTTTGGTTAACCAAGTTAATAGCCGATCAGAACTTTTGAAAACATCAATCAGTGAAATTAAGCACAAGTTATAATGTGACCTTTTCAAAATTTGTACCAATGATGACCTTGACGTCGGTTTAATGGTTCACTGAACAGAAACATTTGACATTGTGAAATTAGAACCCGATTTCACGATTCACTGAACATCATCATATGATAGGTTGGACGAGAATGATGCCGCCCGTATAGACACACTTTCCCTGGATTGTTGTCAACTCGGTATCTATCCGACATCTGCTCTTAGAATACCAAACATTCACTTGCTCATTGTTTTGTTTTGTTTTGTTTTGTTTGTTTTTCGGTTTGCTCGTTCCAGGTATTTTATTTCTAATAATAATACATTGTTATTGTTGACCAATCAGAAACAAAATAAGCGAGTGCAGAGACTTAATTTTAATTAGATTGGGTTCGTATTGGGTAATCTATATTACAATTTTATTATGTTTAGGGGCCAGCTGAAGGACGCCTCCGGGTGCGGAAATTTCTCGCTGCATTGAAGACCTGTTGATGACCTTCTGCTGTTGTCTGCTCTATGGTCAGGTTGTTGTCTCTTTGACAAATTCCCCATTTCAATTCTCAATTTTATGAATTTTATCCAAAGTGTAGATTAAAATATGAAATACAATAACAATTATAACAGACGTAATTATATGATTCGTCAAAGAAATCTACTGAACCCCCACACCCCTTCCTTCTAACATGTATCCACTCGTGAAGATAATCACTCATTTAACCCAAGTTATATCTTATATTTTTGTAAATATTTTACGTAAAGTAACCTGCATAATCCATTAGGTAAAACGGATTCACGTTTCAAAAATTTAAAACCTTTTGATCTTATTCAGGGTGCGTTAGGTACACATTTATTTTATATTACATATTCAATAATTATTTACAAAGTACGTGACTCGTTACTTCATTTGAATTGTGCGCCTTACTTGGATGGTTATTTCCCCCAAAATTGTTTGTAAAGATAAAAGATATATTCAATCATACGTCAAAAACTGTTCTTGGACGATTTTATTAATTCTTTATGTGTTTATATATTGCTTTTTTTCTCTTCATTACAATATTTTAATAAATTTTTTCAAACTTCCAAACTTTAATTTTTTTTTATCATATTTCAGCACTCTTCAATATGCCTTAATTATGGTGAAATTAAATATAATGGTCTTTGGATAGGGCTTAAATAATAATAAACAGATACGTGCTCCTGACACAAAATAAATAGAAAACAAAGTTTAACAAAATAGCAAAGAAAAGAATACAGAAAAAACGTTTTACAATTACAGAATGCAGACTTAGAGCCCTAACAACCAGACGGCCAATTAAATACAAAATGTAATTTGTTCATAACCAGAAAGGAATTTGCTGGTATCAGATCCCATCATATTTGGTATATTTCTTATGTACGTACACGTAAATGTACAGATAAAATGAAATCCACCGGCTTTATATACTTTTAGAGTAGTAATTATAAATAGGAAACAAATTTTACCATAGAATGCATTTAAACCGTCAAACCAGGGAATCGGTCGTTAACCTCATAGTGTGTATAAATATAGACAATTCAGCGAACTTTCATTCTAAAGTGAGATTTAGATTTAAGAACAATAACATGTATCATGTTTTCTAATTTTTTGTGGACTGTTCATTCGATGTAAATATGCCGGTAAACTCGCTAAGATAAAAAGTAATGTTACCATATACAATGATATATATTTTAGACAAGGTCGTCATGCCTGTCAGACAGTTTTCACTTGACCTCGACCTGATTTCATGGATCAGGGAACAAGGTTAAGTTAAATTTTCGTGATCAAGTCCATATCTCAGATACTATAATCAATATGTATACTATATTTGGTGTATGGAATGATTGTCAGGTGTATACGTCCAACTGGCAAGTGTCATCTGACCTTGAGCTCATGTTCATGGTTCAGTGGCTTAAGTTAAGTTTTTGTGTTTTGGTTTGTTTTCCTTATACTGTGTGCAATAGATCAACTATATATGGTGTATGAAAATATTTTACGATGTACATGTCATGCAGTCTGCATGGCATGTTTTATTTGACCATGATCTAATTTTTACGGTTCATTGCTTAATGTTATGTTTTTGTTTTTTTGTCTCTTTTTCTTATACTTTTAGCAATAGGTCAACTATATTTTGTGTATGAAGTGATTGTAAGGTGTTTATGTCTGTCTGGCAATTATCATCTGACCATGACCACATTTTCGTGGTTCATTGGTCAATCTTAATTTTTCTGATTAAGTTTGTGTCTTACTAATGTATATGCAAAAGGTCAAGTTTATTTAAAGCATGTAATGATTGTAAGGTATATATGTCTGTCTGGCAGGTTCGTCTGACCTTGACCTCATTTTCATGGTTCATTAAATAATGTTAAGTTTTACTGGTTAAGTTTGTTTCTTAGATGTGCAATAGGTCAACTACGTGACTTTATGTATATCTAAAGCAGAGTTGGTGTATGGAATGATTGTAAGGTGTACATGTGTTTATTTGATAGTTGTAGTAAAGCTTTATATTAAGAACTATCAACATGATATCAATGGTTAGTAAAGAAGGCGAAACATTTCAGCGTGTGCACTCTTGTTTCAACAATTCGCCATTTCGGAATTTAATGCTTTTTGGATAATATTTCAAAAGTGCACACCAAAACGTTGGGATTGATTAAAAACGTCCTAAACAACGGAAATTCAACCAATGAAGAGACATTTCTTTCATTTTGGGGTACAAACAATTTAATTACCCATTATCCTTTAGATTCTGAAACGGCCAATTACTTACAGGAGCAAGCATTTTATATTCAATTATGTGTTGCAAAAGAAACACATTACATCCTCTGAAATAACAACGTTGTTCCAGAAAGTTATAATGAATTAATTTATTTACATAAACCCCGTCACAAAAAGATGAAGATTAACCAGTGACTTATATTTAAAACATTTAGGAGATACAGAAGTTTGAACAAGCTTATAAATACCGCATCAAACTGAATAAAACAAAGGGTTTTCAGACAAGATAAGACGTGTCACGGTACTTGTCTATCCCAAATTCATGTTATATTTGTTATTCTCGTGGGATTTTGTCTAATGCTTGCTCCGTTTCTGTGTGTGTTACATTCTAGTATTGTGTCGTTGTTCTCCTATTATTTTAATGCGTTTCCCTCGGATTAAGTTTGTTACCCCGATTTTGTTTTTGGAGTTTTGAACAGCGGTATACTACTGTTGCCTTTATTTTATATATATCATTAAAAATGCTTTATTGAATATATATGAATGAATAATTACACAGATAAATACGGATTCATTAAAAGTTCCATTATATAAAGTTTATGTATCTGAACAAATCGACATGGGTGAAAGGAAGGACCTAGACGGTGGCGGATCCAAGAAGGGCGTACATCCCCTGGTTTGATAAAAAAAATCTTTTTATTCGCATGAAATCGTAAAAAAATGTCTTCGTTAAAGAGACCTACACTCATTTTCACTTTTCCTCGTAAACCTGGATCCGCCACTATCAGCTTCGCTAAAATGAAAATAAACACTATTGGTGTGGAAACATTTGTTTTAAAAGAATTTAAAACAATCAGAGGTAGTTATTTGAAATAAACCCTATCAGAAGAAAAGAAATGAAGAGTACCGTAATCGTAGAAAGTTGACTCCTTGGCAATGATACCTCATTTTATTTTTATACTGATGATCCCTTTTTAGTTCACATGATTTCATTTCGTATCTTGCTTTGACTATGACATGAAATGTAAAATGACATTAAAGAAAAAACATAATCAACTTAGATGAGACAGCAATCCAACAAAAAAAAAAGACCACTGAGGTCTTGGATACAAAATCATTATGGTATCATGTACGACTTTATACAAATCTACAATATAAGTTCATTGGTGATGTACAATGATATAAAATGATGTACACAATGAGGGGGGATAGGACCTTTATCGGGACTCCGGGATCGGGTGTTTTTAAGCTCGGGATTTCGGGATTGACCCTTTCGGGATCCGGGAATTCTTTTTTTCGAATTTCGGGACCTCGGGATTTCATGTTTTTAAGCCCGGGATTTCGGGATTTCGTGTTTTTAACCCGGGATTTCGGGATCAGGACCCCTCCTATCCCCCCTCCACAATAGATAAAGTAACAAACTTTGATAAAACATGAAAACAACGCGTTATAAATTCCATGCGTTCGAAGCGAATTTCTGTATTAACCTTCACCAGGAACACTCAAAGCAAAATATTTGAAAGCCAGGGATGTATTAGAATTGAAACAGTTAATAAAATAAGAATTGATAAATTAGTTGAAATAAAATTCTAATCATGCGAATGTGATTATGATTGATTTAACGTCATACAATTCCTCTGAAAATGTTTTATACCTTCTGGTATACTTTAAGAATATATATTCACATGCATGTTACGAATGGAAGCTTTTTGGTCCGAATCTAGTAGATGCTTTACAATTTTTCATGTCATTAAATAGTCTGATAACCTCCTCTTTCAATTTGTGATCCAGGAACCAGTAGATTATAGGATTTATCATACTGTTGATAAAGTATGTCCTCATAAGAAGATTGAAAAGGATAATTTCCGAGATGCTCATTTCATCCCAAAATTCATCATTCAAACCGTTCACAATTTGTATACACAGATTAGGGAGGAAACTTATAATAAAAACCAATGTTATAACAAACAGCATGCCTGTTATTCTCAGTATTCTCTTCTCTTTCTTTGTCACGTGATGTCTGTGCGATGATTTATTGGACCGTGTAGACCCGTGATCCATTGTAGAAGAATCGTGAGCAGTACTTGACGGTTCAGACATCAATCGCATTACTCTCCAGTTCTTCCTTTCTTTCTTTGGATCAGACGTTGTCGATCTATATGGTAAAGGTGAATCCTTTGGTGCCGTGACCAAGTAATTTAAATCAAATATTTGAACATTACCACTCTCTTTATTTTTTCCAAAATGAGCAAGCATAGGAGATCCGTGTTTAGCTTAATCTGTAATGACATTAATTTGTATGATCGATGTGTTTGGCGTGCTTTGACCGGAACCGGATTTATTTGATTCATTTGACTCGTTAAATTTCCTACGTTTCCAAATTGTAACACCGACTTTGCTATAAAATCCGACTAGTATAAAAACGGATACGACAAAAATCAAGAAAGTGAAAGCATCGTAGATTAATGGGAAATAAGATTCGATATAATCATCTGAGACATAGCATGCCTTTCCTGTTATATTTGGATTCCTAGCGGTTAGGACATCAGCGGTGCCATAAATTAGAAGCATTGGTATGGCAGACATTATTGCTATAAGAACAGTCACCCAACTCATAATCTTTGATCCAATACCAGAAAGCTGCTTTTTAAACGGTCTACAAATTTTCCTGTACCGATCAATTGCGATCAGATCCAGTATAAATATAGATGCCAAAATCGTGAAGGTGAGAGCAAAACTTAGAACTTTGCAAACGGTGTCCCATACAAACAGATAAGGATAAAGCATATCTAAGATATGGTATGGCATCCCTAAAAGACATGTGATCAAATCGAACGCAGCGAGACTCAGAATGAATATTCTCGGTGTTGACCTTTTGAACCTGAACTTGTAGATATACAAGACAATAGTATTGCCAACAACACCCGTTATCATTAGAAGGATTAGGTAAACGGTTATTGGCGTCAGTGCTTCAGCTTCAAATGTGTTTTCTATCTTCAGAAGGTGATTAACGTTCTCCTCGTCAAGGTTTGATGTCCGAATCACATCAGTAGAATTTTGCCGCGGAGCCGTAGTACCGTCAGACGTTACTATAGGAACTATATTATTCGTCGTACTTTTTTGCATTGTAGTTTCTCTGAAAATGTCACCGAGACTACTTAAAACAGACTTAGTTGTTGTGAAAATGATCGTGTTGGTTGTCATGGTTGAAGTCTGACCTTATATTCTATACAATATTCATGAACCTATAATTCCGATTCTGTCTACTTTCAATTTTCTAATGTTAATGTTCTTTCAATGTAAATATACTTCCCATGTTAATGTTTTTCCAATGTTAATGTTCTTCCAATATTAATGTTCTTCCAATTTCAGTGTTCTCATAATGTCAATGTACTTTTCTTTATAATGCACATGTATTGCCAAATGCAGTGTACTTCCAATGTCAATATTCTTCCAATTTTAATGTTCTTCTAAATTCATTGTTCTTCCAAATTCAATGTTCTTCCAATGTTAATGCACTCCCAATATTAATATCAATGTAAAAGTATTCAGGGGCGTAGCTAGAAAGAAACGATGTGGAAGCAACTACTGCCGAGCGGGACCCTATTATGCAAATGTTTTTTTTCGGTTTTCGGTCATAGGACGGTTAAAAGAGGAGCTAAATGTAGATACAAATTTATGAATGTAAAACTATTAATAAATCTTCTGAATATAGTAATACATAAACAACACATATTTGTGATACAGAATTTACTCAAAATTGTCCGAAATCTGCTCTTCGGGTCTGGGCAGAAACAAACTTCTCTATTACTTTGTCAACATTCACACTGAAATCCCGATGAATATGCAGTAATGCTATGTATCTTTTGTTGTTCATTGTTGATCGTACATTTGTTTTCAATTACATACGTAGTACCGTGACTGATAGATCTCAGGGCCATCATGGCATGGTAGCACTCGCGAGATGTTATAAACCAGCGTTCGTGTTCGGCATCGAGCGATCTCCCAATTGAATTCGTCAAAATTACATGCTAGGTCAGTTTCGTATGTTTCAGACAATATTGATATTTGTTCGTTTGTGATATTTCCTACAACACGATGAAGTTGATACAGCACAAAGAAGCGATTTTCTGATGCGACTCTACTCTCCAGTTGCCTTATCATATGGTCTATGAACGCAAAAAATAATGAGACTTTCCAATACTGTTTTGGCGTGGTTGCAGGGTGATTGGCTCCGGTAGTCTGTCAACCACATCGCCTCGGCATATTTTCAACGATATCGAAGGGATCTGACAATTCTAATGTCGATTGGTACATCTCATTCCAAACTGATGAACTCGGTTCACTGTAAAATGTGCTTCAAAACTACATTATCTTAGACTGAGTATTACAAATTCAAAAGTAAAAATCTTGTAAAAAATACAATTAACCTTCCGATTTTGTCATAATCTTCATTTTTGTTTGTTTTTGAAACCAAATGTCGTTAT
The DNA here is from genome assembly GCA_037788925.1 of Mytilus galloprovincialis. NCBI lineage: Eukaryota > Metazoa > Mollusca > Bivalvia > Mytilida > Mytilidae > Mytilus > Mytilus galloprovincialis. The sequence continues at coordinate 75,676,531 of CM075339.1, read as the reverse complement.
TTAATGATCAATTAAAAAAGTGACAACATAGGTGTTTCCTTTAACATTCAATTTATAAATTTTTATTTTGCGATTTCTTTTTTTGCATGCCGAATCAATGTGCACGCAACTTCGGAGACGGAAAGACACCAACAGTCTCCGATTCCGATTGACCAACTCATCTCTCTCTTCTGCTTTTTTTATTTTTTTATTTTTTTTTTATTTGTGAAAACGACGTGGATGCACGTGCTGTCGTGCCTCCGGGTAGCTACGACCCTGGTATTTTATTTAAAATAACTCGTGTATTTCTCTACCTCCATTCAATGTAAGTGAATTTTTATAATATTATTATTTTATTATATTGTCCAATGCTCTCAACAATCATTCATAGAATTTGTTTATGTGAGCAAAAAATGTGAGTTTTAAATCTTTCCAATTAAACCTTGTCTTTCGCAAATATATTTACACATTTGAAACTTTGCAGGAAGGTTATTTCCAAGCAATGTTGATATAACATTCACTGCTGCTGGCATAAAAATATATTGTATCGGTTAAATCATAATGCACTTTCAATTAATAATTTCATAGATTTTTTGTTCTAACTAAGCAAACTTTCCAATATTTGCCAACAAAATAGTGTATATTTTCTCAAAATAAATATCTAAATATCTACTGCACAATAAACAGTCCTTTTCTTCTCAGTAAATAAAAACTGTTAAAGCTTATCTGTTTGTTTTTAGATTTACGTGTTGGCATAATTTATAAAACAGAGTTTGTTTGAGGAAACCACCGATGACATCTTTGTCGGTTGTTTTCTTACTTGATAATCACAGGAGAGGCTCAATGCCAAGAAACTTTATTTATTTGGTTTTAACTATAATCAGCTATAAACAAGAAAATGTATAAATAATGGTGAGATAAAGTAAACATCAATGAGAAAGAAAACTTTTACTTTGTTGAGACATCATGCCAATGACAAAGGTATCTTTTACTTTGTTGAGACAGCAACCCAATGACGAAGGTATCTTTTACTTTATTGAGATAGCAACCCAATGACGAAGGTATCTTTTACTTTGTTGAGATAGCAACCCAATGACGAAGGTATCTTTTACTTTGTTGAGACATCAACCCAATGACGAAGGTATCTTTTACTTTGTTGAAATAGCAACCCAATGACGAAGGTATCTTTTACTTTGTTGAGACATCAACCCAATGACGAAGGTATCTTTTACTTTGTTGAGATAGCAACCCAATGACGAAGGTATCTTTTACTTTATTGAGACCGCAACCCAATGACAAAGGTATCTTTTACTTTATTGAGACCGCAACCCAATGACAAAGGTATCTTTTACTTTATTGAGACAGCAACCCAATGACAAAGGTATCTTTTACTTTGTTGAGACATCAACCCAATGACGAAGGTATCTTTTACTTTGTTGAGACAGCAACCCAATGACGAAGGTATCTTTTACTTTGTTGAGATAGCAACCCAATGACGAAGGTATCTTTTACTTTATTGAGACCGCAACCCAATGACAAAGGTATCTTTTACTTTATTGAGACCGCAACCCAATGACAAAGGTATCTTTTACTTTATTGAGACAGCAACCCAATGACAAAGGTATCTTTTACTTTGTTGAGATAGCATGCCAAGGACAAGGGTATTTTTTACTTTGTTGAGACAGAAATCCAACTACAAAGTTATATATTTTACTTTGTTGAAACAGCAACCCAATGACAAAGGGATCATCTACTTTGTTTAGAATGCTCCACAACGTAAAAAAGTATCGGCTAATTTTGTTTTTCTCTTATCGTATATGTAGTTTGTGACCTTAAAAATAGACAAATTGCCCTTTTTCGTTTCTTGAATTTTTCTGTTATTAAGAGAAATTTTGATAAATATGTTTGCGTCATTTTTGCACCTAGTGCGGTTTAGAAATTGAAACTTAACTATTATTGTTGAATATAAAAAAATAAGAAGATGTGTTATTATTATCAATGAGACAAATCTCCACAGGAGACCCGATGATACAGAAGCTAACAACCGTACGTCACCATACTGCCTTTAATAATGAGTAAATCCAATATGACTGTATGTTGAGCTCAATTTAAAAAGATATGAAGTATGATTGCCAGTAAATCAACTATCCACCAGAGACATACAAACGTAGATGTAAGCAACTATAGGTAATTGTAAGTCCTTCAATAATGACAGAAACCGATGGCGCAAAGCAAGCTATAAGGGGCACAACTATTAAAAATGTAAAACAATTCAAACGAGAAAACTATTGACCTGTGTAATGTACAAAACTATAAACGAAAAAAAAACAACAAACAAATATGATATACAGCAACAGACGTCAACCACTAGTGGATTTAACTTTAGTTATTGTTTAAACAACATTATGATTTTTATTATTACTTCCTTCACCGGAGGCCCACAAAAGTAACTACGGGTGTATATCCTGACAAGAAAACACCGGAACGTTACACTATAGAGGATGATGCCCTATAGAGGAAGATGCCCTATAGAGGATGATGCCCTATAGAGGATGATGCCCTACAGAGGATGATGCCCTATAGAGGATGATGCCCTATAGAGGAAGATGCCCTATAGAGGAAGATGCCCTATAGAGGATGATGCCCTATAGAGGAAGATGCCCTATAGAGGATGATGCCCTATAGAGGATGATGCCCTATAGAGGAAGATGCCCTATAGAGGATGATGCCCTATAGAGTCAGATGCCCTATAGAGGATGATGCCCTATTGTTACGCCCCGGTGCTTTGAAAGCTGACATTTTTACTGTGTTCTCCGTTCCACACTTGATATACGCAGATGTCCGTTGTTGTTTTCTGATTCGTATTTTACATAAGAAATAGCATAATTTGACCTTAAATCTATATATCTACTTTATTTATATGACTTTTTTGTGTTATTGTTCTTTTTGTATTTGTTTATACTTAGTTTCAGTATAACGTGCCAAAATGTAACGTTACGTGTTCTTGTTTATGAAGAACTTGTGTATTACGTCACACATGGTATAAATAAGGAACGCATGTTCCTACGTTGAGCTTCTCTCCAAAAACCTCCATGCAGTTAGCAGTCTCTCTAGAATTTGCTGTACCAAGTAAGAGCACTTGGTGATAGTGCAGTGCACCAAGTAGATTTGCAGCACCAAGTAAAGTTGCTTGGTGAGAGTTTTTTGATGCAGTGCACCAAGTAGATTTGCATGCACCGAGTACGCTGAGTATTCAAGTTGAATGCAGTGCACCAAGTAGATTTGCTGCACCGAGTACTCTGAGTATTTGAATGCCGTGCACCAAGTAGATATTCTTGCACCAAGCAATGTTTTATTAAACTTGGTGCAAGTAATGCACCTTGCCGTATTGCTTATTATATTATTAACGTATTTTGTTTCATGAACCACTGTATTTGATGTATTGTTTAAATAGAAATAATACAATTAACGAACTTCCATTATGATTTTTATTATTACTTCCTTCACCGGAGGCCCACAAAAGTAACTACGGGTGTATATCCTGACAAGAAAACACCGGAACGTTACACTATAGAGGATGATGCCCTATAGAGGATGATGCCCTATAGAGGATGATGCCCTATAGAGGAAGATGCCCTATAGAGGATGTAGCCCTATAGAAGAAGATGCCCTATAGAGGATGATGTCCTATAGAGGAAGATGACTCTTTTCTTTATTTGAATTGTGCACCTTACTTGGATGGTTATTTTCTCCAAAATTGTTTGTTAATATATTAGATAAATATATTCAATCATACGTCAATAATGTTTCTTGGACGATTGTATTCATTCTTCATGTTTATATTGCTCTTTTCTCTTCATTACAATATTTTAATTAATTTTCCCAAGTTCCAAAGTTTAAAAAAACTATGATATTTCAGCACTCTTCAATATGCCTTAAATATCGTTCTAAGTTTTTGTGGATTGTTCATTCGATGTAAATATGCCGGTAAACTCGCTAAGGTTTCACTTGACCTCGACCTCATTTCATGGATCAGTGAACAAGGTTAAGTTAAGTTTTCGTGATTAAGTCCATATCTCAGATACTATAAGCAATAGGTATACTATATTTGGTGTATGGAATGATTGTCAGGTGTACATGTCCAACTGGCAGGTGTCATCTGACCTTGACCTCATGTTCATGGTTCAGTGGCTTAAGTTAAGTTTTTGTGTTTTGTTTAGTTTTTCTTATACTGTATGCAATAGATCAACTATCTTTGGTGTATGAAAATATTTTACGATGTACATGTCAGTCTGTCATGTTTTATTTGACCATGATCTAATTTTTACGGTTCATTGCTCAATGTTATTTTTTTATTTTTTTGTCTCTTTTTCTAATACTTTTAGCAATAGGTCAACTATATTTTGTGTATGGAATGATTGTAAGGTGTATATGTCTGTCTGGCAAATAACATCTGACCATGACCACAATTTCGTGGTTCATTGGCCAATCTTAATTTTTCCTGGTTAAGTTTGTTTCTTAGATACTATATGCAAAAGGTCAACTTCATTTAAAGCATGTAATGAATGTAAGGAATACATGTCTGTCTGGCAGGGTTCATCTGACCTTGACCTCATTTTCATGCTTCATTGATCAATGTTAAGTTTTCCTGGTTAAGTTTGTTTCTTAGATGTACAATAGGTCAACTACATGTATATTTAAAGCATATTTGGTGTATGGAATGATTGTAAGGTGTACATGTGTTTATTTGATAGTTGTAGTAAAGCTTTATATTAAGAACTATCAACATGATATCAATGGTTAGTAAAGAAGGCGAGACATTTCAGCGTGTGCACTCTTGTTTCAACAATTCGCCATTTCGGAATTTAATGCTTTCTGGATAATATTTCAAAAGTGCACACCAAACGTTGTGATTGATTAAAAACGTCTTAAACAACGGAAATTCAACCAATGAAAAGACATTTTTTTTCATTTTGGGGAACAAACAATTTAATTACCCATAGTCCTTTAGGATCTTCACGGTGGCGTACATCCCCTGTTTTGATAAAAAAAATTCTTATTATTCGCATGAAATCGTAAAAAAATGTCTTCGTTAAAGAGACCTACACTCATTTTCACTTTTCCTCGAAATCCTTGATCCGCCACTATCAGCTTCGCTAAAAAAAATATTGACGTGGAAACATTTGTTTTAAAATAATTTAAAACAATAAGAGGTAGTTATTTGAAATATACTCTATCAGAAGAAAAGAAATGAAGAGTACCGTGCTCGTGGAAAGTTGACTCCTTGGCAATGATACCTCATTTTATTTTTATACTGATGATCCCTTTTTAGTTCACATGAATTCATTTCGTGTCTTGCTTTGACTATGACATGAAATGTTAAATGACATTAAAGAAAAAACATAATCAACTTAGATGAGACAGCAATCCAACAAAAAAAAAGACCACTGAGGTCTTGGATACAAAATCCTAATGGTATCATGTACGACTTTATACAAATCTACAATATAAGTTCATTGGTGATGTACAATGATATAAAATGATGTACACAATAGATATAGTAACAAACTATGATATAAAATGATGTACACAATAGATAAAGTAACAAACTTTGATATAACATGAAAACAACACGTTATAAATTCCATGCGTTCGAAGCGAATTTCTGTATTAACCTTCATCAGGAACACTGAAAGCACAATATTTGAAAGCCAGGGATGTATTAGAATTGAAACAGTTAATAAAATTAGAATTGAGAAATTAGTTGAAATAAAATTCTAATCATGCGAATGTGATTATGATTGATTTAACGTCATACAATTCCTCTGACAATGTTTTATACCTTCTGGTATACTTTTAGAATATATATTCACATGCATGTTACGAATGGAAGCTTTTTTTTCCGAATCTAGTAGATGCTTTACAATTTTTCATGTCATTAAATAGTCTGATAACCTCCTCTTTAAATTTGTGATCCAGTAACCAGTAGATTATAGGATTTATCATACTATTGATAAAGTATGTCCTCATAAGAAGATTGAAAAAGATAATTTCCGAGATGCTCTTTTCATCCCAAAATTCATCATTCAAACCGTTCACAATTTCTATACACAGATAAGGGAGGAAACTTATAATAAAAATCAATGTTATAACAAACAACATGCCTGTTATTCTCAGTATTTTCTTCTCTTTCTTTGTCACATGAAGTCTGTGCGAAGATTTATTGGACCGTGTAGACCTGTGATCAATTGTAGAAGAATCGTGAGCAGTACTTGAAGGTTTAGGCATCAACCGCAGTACTTTACGGTTCATCCTTTCTTTCTTTGGATCAGACGTTGTCGATCTGTATGGTAAAGGTGAATCTTTTGGTGCCGTGACCAAAGAATTTGAATCAAATATTTGAACATTACCACCTTCTTTAGCTTCATCTGTAATGACGTTCAGTTGTATGATCGATGTTTTTGGCGTGCTTTGACCGGAACCGGATCTTTTTGATTCATTTGACTCGTTAAATTTCCTACGTTTCCAAATTGTAACACCGACTTTGCTATAAAATCCTACTAGTATAAAAACTGATACGATAAAAATCAAGAAAGTGAAAGCATCGTAGATTAATGGGAAGTATGAATCGATATAAGCATCTGAGACATAGCATGCCTTTCCTGTTATATTTGGATTCCTAGCGGTTGGGACTTCAGCGGTGCCATAGATTAGAAGCATTGGAATGGCAGAGATTATTGCTATAAGAACAGTCACCCAACTCATAATCTTTGATCCTATACCAGAAAGCTGCTTTTTAAACGGTCTACAAATTTTCCTGTATCGATCAATTGCGATGAGATCCAGTATAAATATAGATGCTAAAATCGTAAATGTAAGAGCAAAACTTAAAACTTTGCAAGCGGTGTCCCATACAAACAGATAAGGATAAAGCATGTCTAAGATATGGTATGGCATCCCTAAAATACACGTGATCAAATCAAACGCAGCGAGACTCAGAATGAATATTCTCGGTGTTGACCTTTTGAACCTGAATTTGTAGATATACAAGACAATAGTATTTCCAATAACACCCGTTATCATTAGAAGGATTAGATAAACGGTTATCGGCGTTAGCGCTTCAGCTTCGAATGCGTTTTCTATCTTTAGCAGACGATTAATGTTCTCCTCGTCAAGGTTGGATGTCCGAATCACATCAGTAGAATTTTGCTGCGGAGCCGTAGTACCGTCAGACGTTACTATAGGAACTATATTATCCGTCGTACTTTTTTGCATTGTTGTTTCTCTGAAAACGTCATCAAGACTAGTTAAAATAGACCTCGTTGTTGTGAATATGATCGTGTTGGTTGTCATGGTTGAAGTCTGACCTTATATTCTATACAATATTCATGAACCTATAATTCAGATTCTGTCTACTTTCAATTTTTGAATGTTAATGTTCTTTCAATGTAAATATACTTCCCATGTTAATGTTCTTCCAATGTGAATGTTCTTCTAATTTATATGTTCTTCCAATTTCAATGTTCCCCTCTTTATAATGCACATGTACTACCAAATGCAGTGTACTTCTAATGTCAATGTTCTTCCAATTTTAATGTTCTTCTAATTTCATTGTTCTTTTAATTTCAATGTTCTTCCAATGTTAATGCACTCCCAATATCAATGTACGTTCAATGTAAAAGTTCTTATTTGAAAGAACTCGTGTATTTCTCTACCTCCATCCAATGTACGTGAATTTTTATAATATTATTGTTTCATTAAATTGTCCACTGCTTCCAACAATCATTCATAAAATTTGTTAATGTGAGCTAAAAAAGTGAGTTTTAAATCATTCCAATAAAACCTTGTCTTTCGCAAATATATTTACACATGTGAAACATTGAAGGAAGGTTATTTCCAAGCAATGTTGATATAACATTCACTGTTGCTGGCATAAAAATATATTGTATCTGTTAAATCATAATGCACTTTCAATTAATAATATCATAGATTTTTTGTTCTAATTAAACAACGTTTCCAATGTTTGCACACAAACTTATTTATACTTTTCTCAACATAAATATCTACTGCACAATAAACAGTCCTTTTCTTCTCAGTAGATAAAAACTGTTAAAGCTTATCTATTTGTTTTTAGATTTACGTGTTGGCATAATTTATATAACAAAGTTTATTTGAGGAAACCACCGCTGACATCTTTGTCGGTTGTTTTGTTTATCTGGATAGTCACAGGAGAGGCTAAATGCAAAGACAGATTATTTATTTGGTTTTGTTTCTAATAAGCTATAAATATGAACATGTATACAAAAAATGTGAGATAAAGTAAACATGAATGAGAAAGCAAATCAACGACAAAGAAACCTTTTACTTTGTTGAAAAAGCAACTAAACGACAAAGGTATTTTATTTTACTTTGTTGTGAATGTAACTTAACTACAAAGTTATCTTTTTACCCTGATGGGGCAGCAACCCATCTACAAAGTTATATTTAACTTTGTTGAGATAGAAATCTGACTACAAAGTTATATTTTACTTCGTTAAGGCGGCACCCAACTACAAAGGTATCTTTAACTTTGTCGAGAAAGCATGCCAATGACAAAGGTATCTTTAACTTCGTCGATAAAGCATGCCAATGACGAAGGTATCTTTAACTTTGTCGATAAAGCATGCCAATGACGAAGGTATCTTTTACTTTGTTGAGACAGCAACCCAACTACAAAGGTATCTTTAACTTTGTCGAGAAAGCAACCCAACTACAAAGGTATCTTTAACTTTGTCGATAAAGCAACCCAACCACAAAGGTATCTTTTACTTTGTTGAGAAAGCAACCCAATGACAAAGGTATCTTTTACTTTGTTTAGACAGCAACCCAACGACACAGTTATATTTTACTTTGTTAAGGTGGCACCCAACTATAAAGGTATCTTTAACTTTGTCGATAAAGCATGCCAATGACAAAGGTATCTTTAACTTTGTCGATAAAGCAACCCAACTACAAAGGTATCTTTAACTTTGTCGATAAAGCAACCCAAGGACAAAGGTATCTTTAACTTTGTCGATAAATCAACCCAACTACAAAGGTATCTTTAACTTTGTCGATAAAGCAACCCAAGGACAAAAGTATCTTTAACTTTGTCGATAAAGCAACCCAACTACAAAGGTATCTTTAACTTTGTCGATAAAGCAACCCAAGGACAAAGGTATCTTTAACTTTGTCGATAAAGCAACCCAACTACAAAGGTATCTTTAACTTTGTCGATAAAGCAACCCAAGGACAAAGGTATCTTTAACTTTTTCGATAAAGCAACCCAAGGACAAAGGTATCTTTAACTTTGTCGATAATGCAACCCAACTACAAAGGTATCTTTAACTTTGTCGATAAAGCAATCCAACTATAAAGGTATCTTTAACTTTGTCGATAAAGCAACCCAAGGACAAAGGTATCTTTAATTTTGTCGATAAAGCAACCCAACTACAAAGGTATCTTTAACTTTGTCGATAAAGCAACCCAAGGACAAAGGTATCTTTAATTTTGTCGATAAAGCAACCCAACTACAAAGGTATCTTTAACTATGTCGATAGAGCAACCCAATGACAAAGGTATCTTTTACTTTGTCGATAAAGCAACCCAAGGACAAAGGTATCTTTAACTTTGTCGATAAAGCAACCCAACTACAAAGGTATCTTTAACTTTGTCGATAAAGCAACCCAAGGACAAAGGTATCTTTAACTTTGTCGATAAAACAACCCAAGGACAAAGGTATCTTTAACTTTGTCGATAAAGCAACCCAAGGACAAAGGTATCTTTAACTTTGTCGATAAAGCAACCCAACTACAAAGGTATCTTTAACTTTGTCGATAAAGCAACCCAACCACAAAGGTATCTTTAACTTTTTCGATAAAGCAACCCAAGGACAAAGGTATCTTAAACTTTGTCGATAAAGCAACCCAACAACAAAGGTATCTTTAACTTTGTCGATAAAGCAACCCAAGGACAAAGGTATCTTTAACTTTGTCGATAAAGCAACCCAACTACAAAGGTATCTTTAACTTTGTCGATAAAGCAACCCAAGGACAAAGGTATCTTTAACTTTGTCGATAATGCAACCCAACTACAAAGGTATCTTTAACTTTGTCGATAAAGCAACCCAACTATAAAGGTATCTTTAACTTTGTCGATAAAGCAACCCAACCACAAAGGTATCTTTAACTTTTTCGATAAAGCAACCCAAGGACAAAGGTATCTTTAACTTTGTCGATAAAGCAACCCAACTACAAAGGTATCTTTAACTTTGTCGATAAAGCAACCCAAGGACAAAGGTATCTTTAACTTTGTCGATAAAGCAACCCAACTATAAAGGTTTCTTTAACTTTGTCGATAAAGCAACCCAAGGACAAAGGTATCTTTAACTTTGTCGATAAAGCAACCCAACCACAAAGGTATCTTTAACTTTGTCGATAAAGCAACCCAACTATAATGGTATCTTTAACTTTGTCGATAAAGCAACCCAAGGACAAAGGTATCTTTAATTTTGTCGATAAAGCAACCAAACTACAAAGGTATCTTTAACTTTGTCGATAAAGCAACCCAAGGACAAAGGTATCTTTAATTTTGTCGATAAAGCAACCCAACTACAAAGGTATCTTTAACTATGTCGATAGAGCAACCCAAGGACAAAGGTATATTTTACTTTGTCGATAAAGCAACCCAAGGACAAAGGTATCTTTAATTTTGTCGATAAAGCAACCCAACTACAAAGGTATCTTTAACTATGTCGATAGAGCAACCCAAGGACAAAGGTATCTTTTACTTTGTCGATAAAGCAACCCAAGGACAAAGGTATCTTTAATTTTGTCGATAACGCAACCCAACTACAAAGGTATCTTTAACTATGTCGATAGAGCAACCCAAGGACAAAGGTATCTTTTACTTTGTTTAAAAAGCTCCACAACGATAAAGGTATCTTTAACTTTGTCACGAAAGCATTCCAACGAAAAAGGTATATTTTACTTTGTTTAGAAAGCCCCCCTTCTATAAAGGTACTTTTAACTTTGTCGAGAAATCAACCTAACGAAAAGGGTATCTTTTACTTTGTTGAGACAGCAACCCAATGAGAAAGTTACCTTTTACTTTGCTAGGAAAAATAACCCACCGATAAAGGTATCTTTTACTTTTGTTTTTTTCTGTCTGTTGTATATGTAGTTTGTGAACTTGAAAATAGACAGATTGCCCATTTTCGTTTCTTAAAGTTTTCTATTATTTAGACAAATTTTTTTCTAAATATGTTTGCGTCATTTTTGCACCTAGTGCGGACTTGACACTTATTTATTATTGTTGAATATAAAAAAAATAAGAAGATATGTTATTATTGTCAATGAGACCCGATGACACAGAAGTTAACAACCGTACGTCTCCAATAATGAGTTAATCCCATATGACTGTATGTTGAGCTCTATTTAAAAAGATATGAAGTATGATTACTGTTACATCCCAGCTCCTTTGTTCTAACAGGGGTGATCTGAGCCGGATCACCCCTACCAAATCACCCCAGTTTGAGAGTCTTTGTTATGCATGCTTTCCTTTGTTCTAAAACATTTTGGCGGGAAGGACACATCCACTGTAAAACTTATAATTAATTATACGGAAAAGACTATGTATCAAAATTCACGTAGAAAAAATCCAGTGTATATGCTGGGATTCGAACTCGAGACCTTTAGCATATCAAGCCACGACACATACCACTACACCAGGACGACTGGATATAAACGAACAGTAATTTAACATACTTAACGGAAGCAAGATATTTTGATAAATGGGTCGAGTTGGCAGACCTTTATTCAGTGGGGTTTAAACCTTTTTCGTTAATAAGTGAGATATCAGACTGATTATTCAATTTGATTTTACACTTTTTTAAAAGTAGGGAGAGTCGGTAAACAAGAGTGTGACGAATTTTTTATAAAGTGGCGATATAGTGTGGGCCGATTGGCAAGTGGGGGGTCACAAAGGGTATACATCATATGGTAATATATAAAGTATATTATAATGGTTGTGTGGCGTTCTAAACTAGATTTTATGAATTGTAAATGGTTTTTCGTCTTATCTAAAACAGCTGGGATGTAAAATATTTATCCCACTCGGACTTGGTGTGTCAGTGTTAGATCACCCTCTGGCCTCCGGCCATCAGGGTGATCTTACACTGACACACCAAGTCCGAGTGGGATAACTATTAATGAATCTACTATCCACCAGAGACACAAAAACGTAGATGTAAGCAACTATAGGTAATTGTACGTCCTTCAATAATGAGAGAAACTGATGGCGCATAGCAAGCAATAAGGGACACAACTATAAAAAATGTAAAACAATTCAAACGAGTAAACTAATGACCTGAATTATGTACAAAACAATAACGAAAAAACAAATATGTTTACAGCAACACACGACAACCACTGATTGATTTAACTTTAGATATGGTTAAAACAACTGCCGAATAGTGTAACCTATTCTGTTGATGTACTTTTCCTTAGCCCCGCTTGCAGTAGTAAGCGGCTGACCGATTTCTGGTCTACATCCCAACTATGAGTTGTAGGTTTATATAATGCGACCTTTTCGAAAATTGTATTAAATGATGATTGGCCTTGACTTCGGTTTTATGGTTCACTGAACATAAACATTTGACATTGTGAAATTAGTACATTTCTCAGGGTTACATTTTTGGTTAAGCTATTTTACCCTGAAGTTATGTGATCAGCTAGAAATTTAGTGCAAATGTTCATTAGGAAGTAAATTTTAAAATGATAATTACAATTTAGAACCCGATTTCATGATTCACTGAACATGGTCATATGATAGGTCGGGCGCATTTTCGCTCGGTTGTTGTCTCATTGGTCTCTATCCGACATCTGTTTTTAGAAAACCAAACATTCACTTGCTAATTGTTTTGTTTTGTTTTGTTTAGTTTTGTTTTGTTTTGTTGTGTTTTGTTTTGTTTTGTTTTGTTTGTGGGCAGGAAAATGTCTTTTTGTTTGTTTGTTTTTCGTATTGCTCGTCCCATGTATTTTATTTCTTATAATAATACATTGTTAATGGTGACCAATCATTAACATTATTAGCGAGTGTGGAGACTTACTTTGATTGGGATTATTTGCCATCCATATTACTATTTTATTACATACATGAATTTCCTGCAATACAATAACATTTCTAGCAGTGGTAATGATATGATACGTTAAAAAAAAATCAACTGACCTCCCCCCCCCCCTAATATGTATCTACTCGTGAAAGTAATCACTAATTTAACCCAAGTCATATCTTATATTTTTGTAAATATTTTACGTCAAGTAAGCTGCATAATCCGTAAGGTAAAACGGATTTACGTTTCAAAAATTCAAAAACCTTTTGATCTTATTCAGGGTGCGTAAAGTACAAGATTATTTTATGTTACATATTCAATAATTATTTACAAAGTACGTGACTCTTTTCTTTATTTCAATTGTGCACCTTACTTGGATGGTTATTTCCTCCAAAATTGTTTGTAAATATATTAGATAAATTTATTCAATCATACGTCAATAATTTTTCTTGGACGATTGTATTCATTCTTCATGTTTATATTGCTCTTTTCTCATTCATTACAATATTTTAATTAATTTTCCCAAGTTCCAAACTTTAAAAAAAAAATATCATATTTCAGTACTCTTTTTATATGCCTCAGATATCGTTCTATATGGTGAAATAAAATAATTGGCTTGGATATGGCTAAAATAATAATAAACAGATACGTGCTCCTGACACAAAATAAATTGAAGATAGAGTTAAATAAAATAGTAAAGAATAGAGAAAAAAAGTTTTAAAATTAAAGAATGCAGAAATAAAGACCTCACAACCAGACGCCCAATTAAATACAAAATGTAATTTGTTCATAACCAGAAAGGAATTTGCGGGTATCAGATCACATCATATTTGGTATTTCGTTCTTTTGTACGTACACGTAAATGTATAGATGAAATGCAATTTACCGGCTTGATATACTTAAAGTGTAGTAAATATAAGTAGGAAACAAATTTTACCATATAATACATTTAAACCGTGACTTCGCTTATAATTGGAAACATTTCCTTTTAGCGCGTCTAACTATTGGCTATTAGCATTTCGAGTAGCAGTATTATTCAATGCACGCAGTCATTTCGTGAATAAAGGTAAAATTATATTCTGTAAGGAAGATGACAAGCCGGATATTATGTACGTAAGATTAATTTGCTATCAACAACAACATATATTTCCGATATATTTATATGTGATCGATGTATTGATTTTGTTACATTCGTGTTTTTTTAACCGATTTGATACAATCTACATATATTTGTTAATAATCCAACTTGGTGAATATTGGAAATGACTTCTAGTACGACCAAGCTCACATCATATACGGAATATGTGACGTCAACATATAGCAATAGTAGCTCAGCTGCCTCTAATCTTATTTCAACCAAACTGATTGACTCTGTTACAAATTCAACACATTTCTTTGAGGATGTTACAAAATTCATAACGACTCCAAGATCAGTTTTTGAAACGACCGACGGGTTTGGTATTTTTAAAAATACTTCTTCACCTGTCATAGAGGATACCGAAATCGGTTCTCTAATAGATTACAATGCAATCTTAGAAAGAGAAAACCACAAGGAAGCGACGGCCTTGATACCTGTGACGGTGTACCTGATAATCCTAATGATTATTGGAATCTTTGGGAATCTCCTTGTTCTATATGTGTACAAGTTCCGTTTCAAACGTAGCACCTCTAGAGTTTTCATCCTAAGTCTTGCAGTATTTGACCTCCTGACCTGTTTGCTGGGGATGCCCTTCCACATCATGGACATGATATATCCATTAATGTTTGTGTGGGACGGTGCGTGTAAATGTCTAGGATTTGCTTTATCATTCACCATCTTGGCGTCCATATTTGTTCTCGACTTAATAGCCATTGATCGTTATCGGAAGATATGCATTCCGTTTCAAAAACAACTGTCTGCGAAGGGAACCAAAATCACGTGTTGGGTAGTTGCTTTGATATGTCTACTGTTAGCAACTCCGATGCTGTTTATTTACGGATCTGTCGAAGCTGATACTAAACATCCGAATGTGACTGGGAAGGAATGCTATATTTCGGCTGATATGTGGGATTCGGACTTTCCCATGATTTACAATGCTATTAACATTTTGATTTTCCTGGTTTCAGTTTTTATTCTCACAGGACTATATATCAAAGTTGGGATCGTTGTGTGGCAGAGAAAAAGTTTTCACGATTCACACTCAAGTAGAAATGGATCTAAGCGTTCAACCTCTGGAACTAGTACTCCGGACACAACTGTCATTCAAATGCACTCGATAATAGACGATTCAAAGCAATCAGTTAAATTCGACAAAGGAAGTCAAGAAAGCGCAGTTCAATTGTTTAGTTCTAAACCTGCGATATTTAAAACTGACTCGGTTAGTTCAGCCTATAATTCACCAAGGACCAAAAGAAAGGAAGAAAGCATGCACCGTAAGAAGTTAAAACGTCTGATGTCAGAATTATCAAGCACGAGCGGGGATGAGGGTCCATCTGAACGAGGAAACAGCAAATTTAATACTAAAAAGCAGATGAGAACGATCCGAATAACAACCATGCTTTTCCTCATCACTTTGATATTCATAATTAGTTTCATGCCATATTTGATAATCGAGGTGTTAAATAGTCTAAATGACGAATTTTGGAATGGTATGAGTATGAGTGAACTTGTTATTTTCAATTTTTTACTGCGGACATATTTCATCAATAACATGGTTAATCCTATAATTTACTGGTTTTTGGACAAAAAATTCAAACAGGAAGTGAAAAAGTTTTTCCGAGATATCAGGAAATGTAAATGGTCCAGAACATTCCGATTGGACGCTAAATCGTTTACATCGTAAAAAGTGGTTTGAGAAAAAACAAACATGACTTACTTATATTCCATGATTTTTTTTAGATAACGAGGATCAAAAAGCGGTAGATGATTTTCATTTCTGTGTAGCTACTTTTCATCCATTATTCTTATATTTTTTACTGGATGCTTAACCGGACGCTAAACAACAACATTTTCACTGCTACATACATGTGTATATTAAAACCAATTAGTCTTTTTTCTTTATGTCTTGGCCTTCTTTTTCCTTTTTATGTTTTTAGATTTACTGACTTTTTAGTAAACCTCATTCCGACCCTGATACATTAGATATTAGATTTATGTCGGACATTTATTTTTGCAGATCTATTGCATAGCAATCAAGTATGTTTGTCAACAGCCGAGTAATATTCATGAATTATGTAGCCTATGCATAGTGTTTTGTAACCACTAAATTAAATCTTATTAAAATAAAACATTTATTGTCGAAATGCGCACTTGGCGCAGTAAAGAGAAATTGTACCGTTGTTATCCCTACGTTGATACCTCTGTTGGTTGTCTGTAAGTATCCGGGGGTATCATCAATTCAGTAGCCGGTAGTGTTATGACAATGCGGATATTGTATAATTAAAAACTGATGTTACTTCATGCAAAGTTATGATTCTTTGTCCGCATTGACTACAATGTTTGTCCTTTTTGGTTTATGCACTCTTCATTTAAAAAAAAATCGGCCAGTCATACAAAATCCCCGATTGAAAACAAAACTTTACGATAAAAGAAATGATTTCAGCTTACCAATTGTGAACTTTCCATTTCTAAGTAGCAACATTCCAGCAGCACCTGCATACGGTGTATATATCTCCCTATTGATACGATATTCCCGTGCTTGCATTTGATATGGTTATATTTTTAAATTTACTGTTCACAAAATTTTGAATTTTTGAAATACTAAGGCTTTTCTACCTCAGGCATAGATTACCTTAGCTGTATTTGGCAAAACTTTTAGGAATTGTGGTCCTCAATGCTCTTCAACTTCGTACTTTATTTGGCCTTTTTAACTTTTTTGGATTCGAGCGTCACTGAGTAGTCTTTTGTAGACGAAACACGCGTCTGGCGTATATACAAAATTTAGTCCTGGTTTCTATGATGAGTTTATTTACTACCACTGGGTCGATGTCACTGCTGGTGGAGATTTATTTCCACGAGGGTATCACCAGCCCAGTAGTCAGCACTTTTGTGCTGACATGAATTATCATTGATATGGTTATATTTTAAAATTTACTGTTCACAAAATTTTGAATTTTTGAAATACTAAGGCTTTTCTACCTCAGACATAGATTACCTTAGATGTATTTGGCAAAACTTTTAGGAATTTTGGTCCTCAATGCTCTTCAACTTCGTACTTTATTTGGCCTTTTTAACTTTTTTGGATTCGAGCGTCACTGAGTAGTCTTTTGTAGACGAAACACGCGTCTGGCGTATATACAAAATTTAGTCCAGGTATCTATGAGGAGTTTATTTACTACCACTGGGTCGATGCCACTGCTGGTGGAGATTTATTTCCCCGAGGGTATCACCAGCCCAGTAGTAGCACTTTTTTGTGCTGACATGAATTATCATTGATATGGTTATATTTTTAAGTTTACTGTTCACAAAATTTTGAATTTTTCAAATACTATTAAAGGCTTTTCTGCCTCAGGCATAGATTACCTTAGCTGTATTTGGCAAATTTTTTAGGAATTTTGGTCCTCAATGCCCTTCAACTTCGTACTTTATTTGGCCTTTTTAACGTTTTTGGATTCGAGCGTCACTGATGAGTCTTTTGTAGACGAAACGCACGTCTGGCGTATATACAAAATTTAGTCCTAGTATCTATGATGAGTTCATTTCCTATCATGATTTTGTTGATAGAGGGTTGTTTCTCACAAGGAAGCTATTAAATCAAGAGTTCCAAATGGTGAAGTTGAAATCATCTCTTCGTAAAAGAGGGACGAAAGATACCAAAGGGACAGTCAAACTCATAAATCTAAAACAAACTGACAACGCCATGGCTAAAAATGAAAAAAAGACAAACAGAAAAACAATTGTACACACGACACAACATAGAAAACTAAAGAATAAACAACACGAACCCCACCAAAAACTAGGGGTGATCTCAGGTGCCCCGGAAGGGTAAGCAGATCCTGCTCTACATGTGGCACCCGTCGTGTTGCTTATGTGATTACAAATCCGGTAAATAGTGTAATTCGGTAGGCCATATTCATGAAAGGGAAGGGGATTGTAGTTACGACATAAGGAACATATCCGATATCATTTGTAAAACGGTTATTCCATAACGGTCAACCAACTCGTGATGGCGTCCGTAAAATTTACGAAGGGATGATTTCAACTTTACCATCTGGAACTCTTGGTTTAATAGCTTCCTTGTAAGCAGCAAACCTCTATCAAGAAAATCATGATAGGAAATGCAAGCACGGGAATATCGTATCAATTGGGAGGTATGTACCCCGTATGCAGGTGTTGATGGAATGTTGCTACTCAGAAATGGAAAGTTCACAATTGGAAAGCTGAAATCATCTCTTTTGTCGTAAAGTTTTGTTTTCAACCGACCCTCATTGTCAATTTCTAGATGTAAGTCAAGATATGAAGCCGACTTAACTGTATCTGTAGTATCCTTTATCTCTAGTTCGATTGGATAGATGCGTGCCACATAGTCACCAAATTTTGAATTGTTTAGTGAAAGAACATCATCTATATAGCGGAAAGTAGAGTTAAAGGATATTGCTAAATTCTTATCTTTCTTCCTACGAAGTTCCTGCATGAAGTCAGCCTCATAATAATAAAGAAACAAGTCGGCGAGTAGAGGAGCACAGTTTGTTCCCATTGGAATGCCGACAGTCTGTTGAAAAACACGTCCTCCGAACGTAACAAATATGTTGTCAATCAAGAAATCAAGCATCTTGATAATATCAGTTTCAGAGAATTTTGTTTGAATCAGAGTGATTTTTTACAAAGTAGGGTTTATCCCTCCCTAAGACAAGATACTTGTATCTACGTTGGCCATTCTTTTTTATGAAGCAAAGTAATACCAACTCTTTCAATTTGTTTTTTAGTTTGGAATGTGGAATACTTGTGTACAGAGTAGAAAAGACAAATGTTTTAATACTGTTACAAGATGAAAGAGAGTTAGATTGTATGTACTCTAAAAGATCTTTTGAATTTTTAAGTATCCACATCTGATTCACGCCACCTCTAGAATAGGCAGTTTCACAATAACTTTGAAGCCCGTCTTTGATTGCTGATAAAATAGATGTTAATAATTTAGAAAGAGGTTTCGTGGAGCACTTGGAAGACCCAGCAATATACCGTTGTTTGTAAGGACACTTATGTAGTTTAGGTATCCAATACAGTGATGGAAGATCCAGTTCTTCATCTTTGGTTGAAATTCTAAAGGAACATAGAACAGACCTATGATTATCCAGGATTTCCTCTTTGGTAAGTGTCGTGAGGGTATATGTTGAGTTTCCAAGTGTATTGTCAATACCTAGTTCGTTTATCAAGCAGTTGATGTAGTGACTTTTACACACAAAAACGATGTTATTTGGGGCTTTATCTGCGGGGACAACAACATATTTGTAAATGTTACGGACGCCATCACGAGTTGGTTGACCGTTATGGAATAACCGTTTCACAAATGATATCGGATATGTTTCTTACGTCGTAACTACAATCCCCTTCCCTTTCATAAATGTGACCTACCGAATTACACTATTTACCGGATTTGTTATCTCATAAGCAACACGACGAGTGCCACATGTGGCGCAGGATCTGCTTACCCTTCCGGAGCACCTGAGTTCTCCCCTAGTTTTTGGTGGGGTTCGTGTTGTTTATTCTTTAGTTTTCTATGTTGTGTCATGTGTACTATTGTTTGTCTGTTTGTCCTTTTCATTTTTATCCATGGCGTTGTCAGTCTATTTTCGATTTATGAGTTTGAGTGTCCCTCTTGTATCTCTCGTCCCTCTTGTATCTCTCGTCCCTCTTTTTTAACAAATATAAGTGTAATTTTATCATGATAACTAAAACAGTGCCCAACTGTTATTTGGGGATTTGCGGGGAGCATCGTTTATAAAGCAATATTTAATTTAATTTTTTTTAACTTTTAATTTTTTTTATTTCCAACAATTACATAATATACATGACATACATACAATTTAATACATATAAGATATATACAATGTCATAATTATAAATATATCTTAATTGGAAATATTTTACATTTTCAATTGGAAAGATAGAAAGAAGAAAGAAAAATAACAAAAAAAACAAAAAAAAACAAAAAAAAAACAAAAAAAAAACATACCAAAAAACACAAAAAACACAAAAGGATTATCCAGTCACGTCCCTAGCTTTATTTTAAATATCACATATTCATGTGAAAAAGTATTTTCAAAATTAACTAAACATATTTCTTTCGATCACACAGATCAAGTAATAAACATGAGAATAATATTTTCTTTAAAATATATTATAATTAAATAGACATAAGTAATTGTAACAAAAAGGACATTAGCTGGAATTCAATAAAAAAATCAAAAACAATCCATACATTGTCAAATTCAGTTATCTTTTTATTTTTTACAGCTATCATACTCTCTAATTTATACATATCTAAATTTCAAACATATTAAATCATCCCTTTGAAAACTTGAAGGACGCCATCACGAGTAGGTTACCGTTTACTAGATGTATCATTCACAGATATCGACGGATACATGTTTTAATTGTCGTAACCACAACCTCGTCCTTTTTTCCTTGAATCATAACTACCTAATAAGAATTATCACAGGGTGTGTACTTGTATGTGCAACACGACCGTTTCAACATGTAGAGCAATATCTGCCTAACTTTTCCTTTTTATAAACTTGCAATATCCAACTAAGTGGTGACATATAGCGAGCTACCATTTTGAATTATTTTGTCCCATTGAAACTTGTCACGTGGTATGCTATCAAAGTTGATTAGGCCTGGGATAGATATTAGTGAGGTACACATAATTTTTGTATTCTCTCGTTACGAATCAACAAATGAATACTAATACAAGTTGATCAATATTTCTGCTATTTGTATTAAACAGTTTTACCCTTCATACTAGCGCTTTGAAAGTCCATATTAAACTCATTATAGATACTAGGATTTAAATTTTGAACGCCAGATGCTCGTTTGGTCTACCATTTTTGTTTGGGTAGAATTACAATTTACCGAACTCCAAAAAAAATGGTTAAAACGCAATGTCACTTACCAAATGGTAAATAGTTATCAAAGGTACCATGCTTATAATTTAATACACCAGACACGCGTTTAGTGATAAAGCCAAACAAGTCAAAAGTCGAAGAGCGTTGAGGACCTAAAATTCCAAAAAAGTGGTGCCAAATACGGCTAAGGTAATCTATGCATGGGATAAGAAAATCCTTAGTATTTCGAAAAATTAATACTTTTCAAAATTGAAAACGCAAACGCGTCAAACGAATTAAAAATAACTGTAATAAATACCGACTGGGTACAGGCATCTCTTCAGCAGAAAACTTTTTGGATTAAAACTTGTGTTATAGCTAGCTTAAAGAAGAAGGTTGTTTCATTGGTAATCATACCCCATCTTCTTATTTTTATCTTAATGATCGTTTATTTAGTGTTTATGTATATGATATTAGGAATCATAATTACTTGTTGTTTTATATGGACCGTTTGTAATGTTGGTAATATATTTTATGGCATGAGGACAATATATAAGTACACATACATTAAAAACCTTTACGTCAATACAACAGGATGTTAACTGTATGTCCTGTTAAAACAAATCAAGGGTATTTTACATGACCGCATTGCGTAAATAAAGCCAACAGTAGTAACTGGTGTTCTAAGGTTATAAATCGATTGAGAGAAAACATCCAAAGGTACACGCAATACTTCTTAGATTTAGATTTATGAGTTTGACTGTCCCTTTGATATCTTTCGTCCCTCTTTTCTTCAAACAGTAGATTGTCCTTTCTCTCTCATATATCCTCATGCCGACCGGTGTGTCCACATCTTTGCTAGCCAAAGGTTAGGATCCATTCCTCTCATCTACAGAGGAGGTGAGCGGATCGTAACCCTTGACTAGCGAAGATGTTGTGTTAATGAAATCTCATTTCTCATTGTCCGAATTATCTTTATTACCTTGGTCCTGTTCTCTTGTAACTTATGATAGATGCGGTTATTACATTATCTCATTAACAAAAAATGTCTGCCATTGTTGTAAACATATAAATCTTCAGTTGTTATTTTTCTTTACAATTTTTGTTTGTTTGCTATATACATAGTCTTAAACAATGACTTGTTTATTCTATTCTGTTTATAGAAGTCAAACAGACAATAGTTTCCCTCAAACCGCTGTTAGGAGAGGTCTTGACTTTGCAGATAGACGAGAATTATTCTGCTTCATGTTCAATAACTCTTTGAAGATGGAGACAATCAATAAAAGCACTGATACTTTTCTTTTTTAAGTGTTTTTGCTGCGAATGTACCGTTTTGTGTCATTGGTGGATACCTCATATGCTCATTGGTGGATACCCCATATCCTCATTGGTGGATACCCCATATCCTCATTGGTGGATACCCCATATCCTCATTGGTGGATACCCCATATCCTCATTGGTGGATACCCCATATGCTCATTGGTGGATACCTCATATCCTCATTGGTGGATACCCCATATCCTCATTGGTGGATACCCCATATCCTCATTGGTGGATACCCCATATCCTCATTGGTGGATACCCCATATCCTCATTGGTGGATACTTCATATCCTCATTGGTGGATACCCAATATCCTCATTGGTGGATACCCCATATGCTCATTGATGGATACCTCATATCCTCATTGGTGGATACCCCATATGCTCATTGGTGGATACCCCATATCCTCATTGGTGGATACCTCATATCCTCATTGGTGGATACCCCATATCCTCATTGGTGGATACCCCATATCCTTAGATTTTTTAGTATTCTTATTTTGTATAGTCAGTATAAAACGGTACACTGATGACTTCAAGTCTGTTCGTTCAACAAACTTGTAAGCAAGGGTCTAAATGTGTTCATGGCGTGAAATTGGGCTGCAAGGTACACGTACGTCTTCTTCAAACGCCAGTATGTGGCTGGAGAGGACTTACTTGTGTTATTACATCCGATGGATCAAAGAAAAGCGTGTAACAAAGCAGGTCATTTGAGTTGTCTATCCAGAGAACAGTTTTATTTTGTTGAGGCTCGTGTCACTCAGGTTTGGATTACGATATTGTGTTTTGTGTACTGTTGTTATTTTTTTTTATATTCGAAAAGGTATCTTTCGTTTCTCTTTTTTAAAAATCTTGAAATTAATTTGTATTTGGTAATTAGTTATCAAAGATTCTAGATTTCGTTTCGTCTATATAAGGCTTATATCAAAATTATCATACAACCATACAAATCAAAGTTGAAGGGCACAAAGGACTCAAAATCCCCCTCCTCCTAAAAAAAAATGTGGCAAACAAGGCTACAGTAACCTATGCCTGGGATAAGAAAATCCTTAGTATTTCGAAAAATTCAAAGTTTTGCAAACAGTTAATTTATTGAAATGACCATTTAAATGATATTTATGTAAACACCGGAGTGCTGACTTTGGGCTGGTAATACCCTCTGAGACGAAACGTCCACAAGCATCGGTATCGACCTAGTGGTGTAAGTAGATACCAGGCGTACAATTTAATACGCCAGACGTATGTTTTGTCTTATTAAGACTCATCAGTGCATGACGCTCAGATCACAATTGTTCGAAAGCCGAATAAGAACAAAGTTGAAGAGCAATGAGGAACCAAAGTTCCAAAAAGTAATGCCGAACACAGCTAAGACTATCTTGTTGTTTCTTTCGAAATAGAAATAAGTATCAAAGACATTCAAAAAAGGCAGAATTCCATAAACAAAATATAACAAAATCAAAAGCAGTCACCCCCAGGTTCTAGCGGGGTTTGTGTTAGTTTTTAGTGTTCTATGTTGTGTCTTAAGTACTATTATTTGTTTGTTTGTCTTTTTATTTTTTAGCCATAGCGTTTTCAGTTTATTTTCGATCTATGAGTTTGAGTGTCCCTCTGGTACCTTTCTCCCCTCTTCTTCAATCAACTGAACCATTTAAAAACTGGCATATTCCTAAATGGACACAGACATTTTCCTTTAAAATAGTTGGTTGAACCTGGTTTTATACCTAGCTTAACCTCTCACTCGTATGGCAGTTGTTTAAAGTTCCTTTATGTTAACGAATCTTGCAGAGCAACAGAAACATACATAATAGTTAAATGCGCCAATAATTAGGATCCAGCAGCCAACACTCTGTAAAAAACACCACAGACATAGACCACATCTGACTAAAATATTCAAACAAATGTGGAATTTAATTTACCAAAGACGTTAAGAAAAAGGTGAAGTAGATACTCCGTACTAAATTACAAAGTTTGCATTGTCTCACTACACAATTTTCTATAAGACTGGCAAAGACGGGAAATGGAAATGATACTGTATATTTCTTTGAAGCCTAATCAGTTTTTTCTGGATTTGTTTTAATGCACAATTGTCAAAGGATTTATAGCAACTTGAATACTTAAGAAGCTAAATGACCAAAAGGAACATAAAAAACAAAGCTAAATCCACTTAAGTTCACCTGAACCCGAGGCAGTTGCAACCTTAATTTTCAATAATGTCTGCATTTAACAAAGAAGAATTTAAGGAAAGTTCGAGTTAATGCTTTGACAAGAACCTCCTAGTTCAAAAAGGCACATGTATATAAGAGACACTTATCGAAATGAATAATATATTGACCAACAACATAATTATTGAATTTAGTGGAATTATATTTCAATAAACTGTTCTAACTTTGCAGCCCGGCTAACAAAATAAATCAAACGATCACATAAACCAGAATAACAGATTAACAGAAAACTTCTTTAAAGGAAATAGATACGGATCTTGCCGAGTTTTTTTTTATTATATTTATGAACAATGATATAATTTCCAATCCAAAGTAATGTGTATCCCTTTTGCGCTACGTGAATACACCGCTGGAAAAAAGAACATGAATGTAGAAGGTTGTATTACATTTTACTAAAGATGTCCTTCACTAAGTATTTTATTATTTATAAGGTGAAGCACATAGTATATTTCGAAATTCCATTATACTTAGAAAGTACTAAATTGCGCAAAATCATTGTTATCATCAATTAATAGTTTCCGCCACTTATTGTTTTTATCATGGTGGTACTTGAATTGTTTATTAGAAATAAACCACTTTAAAACGGACATTTTCATCCCTAAAATTCATAGTAGCCAAGTGTAAAAAACAGTAAAGATCTTGAAAAATTCATAGCAGCCAAATGTAAAGTACAGTAAAGAACATGGACAATTCAACATCCAATAATACAATTTTACTGTCAACGACAGACTCAACAAGTTCAATTATAACGTCAGACCTAATAAGTTCATATACAACGAAAGAATCGACAAGTTCGTTAACATCGACAGAAACAGGATTTACGACTATTGATATTGCAGTTCAAGTAATTAACAAAATAATGGGAACAACTGCAACTGACGAAACAACATTAAGTGCAATCATCGAGTCAACGGTTCTGCTGGACGAGTCAACAGTTCTGCTGGACGAGTCAACTGCCTTTTTAAAGGGTCAATTCAACACCACTTTCGGATTTAATGGAACAGACGGGAATATTGATAAGAATGCGCTGCTCCAGTGGGAGAACTACAATTTAGCCAAAGCTCTGACACCAGTGACAATTTATCTTATTATCCTAATGATCATAGGGGTATTCGGAAACTCTCTGGTGATCTATGTTTACAAATTTCGATTCAAACGGAGTACATCAAGAATCTTCATACTAAGTCTTGCTATTTTTGATCTGCTGACATGCCTGTTTGGGATGCCGTATCATATTCTGGACATGATATACCCTCTAACTTTTGTCTGGAATGGCGTTTGTAAAGGGTTAAGTTTCGCGCTGACGTTTACAATTTTGGCATCGATATTTGTATTGAACTTGATTGCAATTGACCGCTACCGGAAAATTTGTATCCCGTTCAAAAAGCAACTTTCAGGAAAAGGGACATTGATAATGTGCTGGGTGGTCGTTTTTGTTGCTCTCATCATGGCCGTTCCGATTATATTCATTTACGGTTCCGTGGAAGTGGAAACTAGAATTCCGAATGTTCCCGGAATGGAATGTTACATATCCGCCGATCTAATGGATTCAGTTATACCAATGATTTACGATGCAACTAACATTCTTATTTTTGTAGTCACTGTCTTCCTTCTGAGTGGATTATACATAAAAGTTGGCATTGTTGTATGGGAAAGAAAACAATTCCATGAAATAGTACGAAACGCATCTAAACATTCGACTACTTCCGGAACTAGCACTCCAGAAACTATGGTGTTTCAAATGCATGCTCTAAACGATGAGGCAAAACTTGGTGTTCAATTGAAAAAAAGCAATAGTGACAATGCTGTTCAACTTTACAACACGAAAACTCCAATATATAAACAACCATCGATCGATTCATCACGTATGTCTCCAACAATCAGAAAAAAAGAGAAAAATGCACAACAAAAGCAAACGAAGCGTTTGATGTCCGAGTTGTCAACCGTGAGCGGCGACGAAACGAATACAACAGGTAAATCAGCATCTGTTTCGAATAAAAAACAAATGAGAACGCTCCGCATAACGGCCATGTTGTTTATCATTACCTTGATATTTATCGTGAGTTTCCTCCCTTATCTGACAATCCAGATTATGAATGGATTAAATGGAAACTTTTGGAATGATATGAGTATTACGGAACTGATCCTAGTCCATCTCCTGATGAGAACTTACTTTATAAATAACATGATCAATCCAATAGTCTATTGGTTCTTGGATAAAAAGTTCAAGCAGGAAGTCAGGAAATTTTTCCGTGAAATCAGCAAATGTAAATGGTCGAAAACATTTAAACCAGGGAATAGGTCGTTAACATCGTAGTGTGTCTATATATAGAAAAAGATCTCAAGACTATTCCGCGAACTTTCGTTCAAAAATGAGATTTAGATTTAAGACCAAAAACAAATATCATGTTTTCTAAGTTTTTGTGGACTGTTCATTCGATGTAAATATGCCGGTAAACTCGCTAAGATAAGAAGTAGTGTTACCATATATACTTTAAGCATAAAAAACAATGTTTATTTTTAAAGTTTACACTAGAGAAATGTATCAGTTGGTTTATTGACTACTGTTCCAAATTCGACTACTTGTATAATTATTTGCTGCATAAAAGTAAAGACCAAGACGAATTGTAAGAAGGTCTGAATTGTGTCATTTATTTCTGTATTCTTTCATTTCTTATGTAATTTGTTTCACAATTCTTTATATTCAGGCCCATATCTTTTTTTTTTCATTTTCTGGAGCCCTATCCCCAATTATTCTCTTTTGTCTCTATATTCTTTTTTTTAATATATAATGACAAAGTACGAGACCTCGTTAGTTTAGTATTATAGATTTCGCGGAAAGTACGTCGACTGAGAATGCGCGAAAGCGTATAAAAATCAGATCGATAATTTGGATATTTTCTAAACAATTTGTGTTTTCTTTGGAAAAAAGCTTGTTTTAAAGACAAATTTAGGCAGTAAAAAACACTACATTTTATTCACACGTCATATCACAAACATTTCTGACTTTGAACGGTTTCAGAGGAGTTGCGGCTCAATGATATCGGTCTCTTCCTTTAGTAGTATAGATATCTGAATGACATCCTTATAAATTTTCCTAAATATCCTCAATTTAAAACCTAACTCACATTTTTTTTATAGTAGTTTGTTTTGAAATTCCACTCTGATATAACTCCCCATATATTCATGTTATAGTCATGTTTATTTTACATATCTAAATAACCGAAAAAGACATATAATACATAAGGTACCATATCAATCTCTTATCACTAGTATTATCATACACTTATTTTACACAAAACACGTATAGGTACCATATCAATCTCTTATCAATAGTATTATCATACACTTATTTTACACAAAACACGTATAACCACATGTTTCTCTTTTAAATTTGTTATAGTTGAAAGAAATAAAAATATATATGCTTATTCTGTTTTACTATTAATTTTTCTTTAAATGAATGACTGGAACGATTTTAAGTGACTTTTTTTTATTAGGGACAACGTCTTTACACAAAACTAAAGCGGTCGTCAATTGGGAAGTAAAATATCTGAATTCTAAAGCAAGCCGTTTTTATTACCAAAAGTTCTGTACTACAACTCTTTTCTCTTTAGGTCTGCCTTAGAACTCAGTTTGGTCACTATTCATGTGCATTCATACTGGTAAAAAGTAAGATCACAAAAATACTGAACTTAGAGGAAAATCAATTCGGAAAGTCCATAATCACATGGCAAAATCAAATAACAAAACGCATCAAAAACGAATGGACAAGAACTGTCATATTCCTGACTTGGTACAGGCATTTTCAAATGTAGAAAATGGTGGATTAAACCTAGTTTTATAGCGCTAACCCTCTCACTTTGATGACAGTCTCGTCAAATTCAGTTATATTTACATTGATGCGTAAAGTAAACAGACACAATAAATATAATAGTCAAAATATGGGTACATCAGTCATCATCGTATAACAATGTTAAAAGGAACAAATTAACAGAACACAAAAACATCTATCTACAAACACATTCATTGATTTGTGTGTCTGACGTCAGATTTTTTTTTATACGTCACATAAATTTGTCGTTCAATGTGCATGCAAACAATTTTAAAATTTACATAGGCAACGTTAGCATATAGGGTTAAAAAATCAAAAGTATGTAAGAATAAATATCAGAAATAGACCGAGATTGAAAATAGTCCAAAAGTTATATTTAGAATTTATATGAATCCACAAATAGTTAATTCCACCATCAGTCATCATCGTATAACAATTTTAAAAGGAACAATTTAACAGAAAACATAAACATCTATCTACAAACACATTCATTGATTTGAGTGTCTGACGTCAGAAAATTTTATACGTCACATAAATTTGTCGTTCAAGGTGAATACAATCAATTTTAAAATTTACATAGGCAATGTTAGCATATAGGGTTCAAAAATCAAAAGTATGTAAGAATAAATTTCAGAAATAGACCGAGATTGAAAATAGTCCAAAAGTTAGAAATATATCATATTGACATAAACTAGAACAATATCATACTGACGGGATCTTTTAAAGAACAGAGTCACGTTATAAGATCAAAGAAATAAATCAAAAAGTCGCATATACAAACCACGACATCAAAAATTGAAAGTCAATACAAACACATTGATGAGATGTACAAGTACCGAGCCACGTCAAACGGATATCACATAAAACCATTCAACAGTAAAAGTAATATTGATAATAGAACAAAGACAAATGAAAGAACTATAAAACACGTTGTTAAGATGATAAACAACATCAGTACGCAGAATCTATACATCATGACCATCGTGTATTATTTGTGTGAAGTTGATACGGAATATTTGTCAACAAGGTCTTGGTACCTTCCGATGAACTTTTTTAGAAAAAGGACGAGACGTTCTTTGACATACCCCTGGTTCATTAACTTTCTACTCAGACACTAATGACGTTTTACAAAGTCTGAGTAGGAGCTGCAAGCTCTTGAATAGCGAATAAGTTGGGAAATATATATCCGATATACAGGTGAAGTTGGTAATTTGCTACTAAGGTGGGGGAAATTTATAATTTCAAAATTAAAATCGTTTCGTTTGTCATAGATTCTGGTACTGAGATGACTGTGTAAGTCAAATTCGAGATATAAGTCTAAAAATAAGGCGGAGGAAGCCATGTCTGTTGTTTCTTTAATCTCTAGTTCTGGGGGATATATTAATGGAACCCAATCAGAAAAGTTCGGATTGTTTATGGAAAGAACATCATCAATATATCTGAAAGTGAAATTAAATAATCTGGCTTCTTTGATCCTCTTGTTTTTGACAAGTGTCTGGAGGAACTCCGATTCATAAGAAAATAAGAAGAGGTCGGCAAGAAGAGGCGCAGTTTGTTCCCATAGGAATGCCGACAATTTCCAATTTGCGACTCATGAGACCAATCGTTTAGATCATATTTTGGAACCACCAGTGAGTGAACGAACGAAACAAAATATCTATGAATATTATATATATCCCCAAAAGAGGCGTGGTTTGTGAAAAATTTGTTATACCGAGTTGTCGTATTAAGCAGTATATCAAATTTATCTGTTGTTAAATGTTTTATACATATACCAGGTCTTCACTTTTATGCTTGATTTGTTTAACTTTTTTTTTATGTCGGAGCCTATCATAGTTTGATCTTCGGTAGGGCAATTTGATATGTTAAGCTTTGATAATTGTGTCCACGTTTTCATATGCCAATGTTTTATTCTATTTTAATGGAACTTATATAGTTATAAGAAGATGTGGTATAAGTGCCAATGAGACAACTCTCTATCCAAGTCACAATTTGTAATAGAATACCAGTTTAGATCAAAGTACGGTCTTCAACACGTAGCCTTGGCTTACACTGACCAGCATCCTATAAAGGGCCCTAAGATATGAGGAGTGTAAAACCACTGAATCAAACGGTCTAATTTATATAAAAGACGAGAAATATTTATGAATCACATCAACAAACGACAACCACTGAACATCAGGTTTCTGACTTAGGAAAGATGCAAACCAATGCAGCGTGTTTAAACGTTTTAATAGGTACCAACCTTCACCCTTACCTGAAACAATAGTGTAACATCACAACATATCAATTGAACTTGCTTTTCTTAATGTAAATATATATGAACACACACTTAACAAATAAATTTGATCGATGCTACAATGTTAGTATATGATCAATAAAATAAGTAAGTATTTATATATATATATATATATATTTGCCAGTAATATATCTTAGCTTTGTTTTATATTATACTCTTTTTGGCATGCACTTTGTTAATATTGACCCGCATATATTGAAGTACTGCACGAATTTGCGAGTTCAGTGTATATTGAAAGTTTGGCCCTAATATTTTTTATTAACTGTGCATTTGCATTCAGATATCGCAGATCTAATTTATTCGTTCATAGTGTGTTAATTTACGTTTTTTTGGTTGAGTTAAGCCTGCCAATTGATATTTTATTGTGTGTTTTTCTATATTGTGATGTTATGCTATTGTTTCAGAAAAAGGGAGAAGATTTGGTACCATTAAAATGTTTAATCCCGCTGCAAATGTTTGAACCTGTCCTAAGTCAGGAATCTGATGTACAGTAGTTGTCGTTTCTCGTTTTTTTATATAGATTAGGCCGTCGGTTTTCCCGTTTGAATGGTTCTACACTAGTAATGTTGGGGTCCTTTATAGCTTGTTGTTCGGTGTGAGCCAAGGCTCTGTGTTGAAGGGCGTACATTGACTTATAATGGTTTACTTTTATAAATTGTTATTTAGATGGAGAGTTGTCTCATTGGCAGTCACACCACATCTTCCTATATATATTTGATAAAGTGTTGCTTAGTCTTTCATGGGCAAATTTGTGTCTTATTTACTAATATTTGTCTGTTTGTCTTTTTCGTTTTAGCCATGGCATTGTCAATTTGTTTTCGTTCTATGAGTTTGACTATGGTATCTTTCGCCCCTGTTTTATGAAGAATTATATTCACCCTATTATTAATCTTTACAATTTGTTTATAGCATATTTTTGAATAGTTACCGAGCCACGTCAAAAGGATATTACAAAAAAAAATTATAGTACAAGGTTGAACTTAATGATATACAAAGACAAATAAAAAGAACACTATTACACTGAAGTTGATACTGAATATTCATCAACATGGTATTGGTATCTGCCGATGAATTTTTGTTAGAAAAATGACGAGACGTTCTTTGACACAATCCTTGTTCACCAACTTCCTCTAAGACACTGGTGACTTTTCATAAAGTCTTAGTAGCAGTTGGAAGCTCTTGAAAAATGGCTCTAAACATAATGTTTACATGTTATATTTAATTCAAAAATTGTAAATTGTAAATTGTTTCATTTGTTTTCTGTTTCGGACCCTAAATATGTCTAATAAGTAGTATTTACATTGTTATTTTAATAAAATAAAAGACACTGCTATTTTAGTGTTTTATCCAGTTTTGCTGTCACTGTGCACCACATGTACAGTTCAACATTGAACCCTATAGGAGAAAAACAGAGACCTCTTTATGTCATAAAAACTATGAAACCTCCAAACATACTATCCACACTGATTTGTGTCCACACTTGCTATTGAAATAACATTTTGTTTTGTAGGTTGATTCAAAACTTTCTTTTGAATTTAGAAGTTATCAGTATTGCCTAAGTTTACTGTGACGTTCTTAGAGAAATCCCTCACTCAATTGATTATTTTCACCTCTGCAAAAAATATGTTCGTAGACATGAAAATATTTTTTTTAAGTACACAAAACTGCATGGGATGTTGTATTTATTTTATATCAATAATATATTTTCAATCTTTTGAACGAAAACTGTGATTCAAACATAAATGTTGATTTCTAACAAAATTTCAACATTATTTCTATTGATTGTTTCTGTGTTTGAAAATGATGAAGTTCTTCTTTTTAAAATTGTATTCTATACATAAAAAAACACCAAACAAAAACTACAAAAAAAAAAGAAAATTCTATAGAATTGTGCAAGAAATCTATAAGGAACAATATATGTAGCTATTGTATATATTCAATGGAATAATAAAACAATAATAAAACAGAAAAAAATGAAACAAAAGTCTATAGAAATTATGCTAAGAATTGTGGAAGAAGTCGATAAGACACAATAGCTATTGTATTTATTCAATGGAACAATAAAACTGACAAAAAATTTTAAAAATAGAGTGAAAGATAGAAGATGAATATGTGGAAATGTCTCATTATGTTTGCAATAAGTGTAATTATTGATGAAAATTTGATAAGCGGAACAATTTGTACAATTAGATATGAAAAAGGACGTTGATGGATAATTCTGGCACATCACACGGTACATAACACAAGCTTTCTACCGAATTTCAATAATCTATGATTTGTAGTTCAGTAGAATTTTAAAACAGAATCATTCGTTTGAGAGAATCTGAAATCAAAAATGATTTTTGATTAATTTATCTAATATAATATATACAATATTTTTCATCGTCCGTCTGTGAATCATTTCTTTGTGACATCTACCCTTTGTGCCTTGTACTGGTCTGTTTTCGGGATGGCGTTGAATTGTTGGTTCCGCGGTGCATCTGTGGAATAATAAACAACTATCAATTATTGTTTTTTTTTATTTGATACGTACTTAGGATATGTTCCTTACGTCGTAACTACAATCCCCTTCCCTTTCATGAATGTGACCTACCAAGTTAGACTATTTACCGGATTTGTAATCTCATAAACAACACGACGGATGCCACATGTAGAGCAGGATCTGCTTACCCTTCCGGAGCACCTGAGATCACCCCTAGTTTTTGGTGGTGTTCATGTTGTTTATTCTTTAGTTTTCTATGTTGTGTCATGTGTACTATTGTTTGTCTGTTTGTCCTTTTCATTTTTAGCCATGGCGTTGTCAGTTTATTTTCGATTTATGAGTTTGATTGTCCATCTAGTATCTTTCGTCCCTCTTTTACAGATTTTTCTAGAAGGCTTTTAAAACCCACCCCCGATTTCGTATTGCTTTTGTTTTCTATATTGTGTTTTGCTACTCTTGTTTGTGTTTTTGTGTTTTTTGTTTTTTGCAATGGCACTGTCAGTTTGTTTTTTGACGGGTGATAGCGGGGTCTAAGAGGAGACTGTCGAATTATATGACGTGTGATAGGTGATTGGTTTTAGCATTTTTCATTCAAACAAAAGCATTTAATCATTTGTTTCATAAAGATTGTCTTGTGAAAAATGAAAAAAAAGTTTGCTTGCTTTCACTTTTTAATAAGCT
The DNA here is from genome assembly GCA_037788925.1 of Mytilus galloprovincialis. Lineage (NCBI taxonomy): Eukaryota > Metazoa > Mollusca > Bivalvia > Mytilida > Mytilidae > Mytilus > Mytilus galloprovincialis. The sequence goes on along the minus strand of CM075339.1, from coordinate 75,642,561 downwards.
TTAGACAAAACGTTTAAGAAATCAATACTTTACTGTTGTAAAATAAACTTGTTAGAGAATTGTTCCGTGAATACAAACCCAACATCAAATTACTCAACTTTCTAGAAGCCAAACTTTAATACCAAATAAAAATTTTTTCCTCGTTTTTTTTAATTGCAAGCAAAAATATCTGTAGGTATCCCCCCCAAAAAAGGGAATTAGCAACCTCGAACTGGTTCGAGCAAGATACCATGTTTTTTTGGCCAGGCGATATCCTTTTTTTTTTAGACTTTTGGTGAACAATTACCATTACGTATTTTTGGGATTCCCTTTCCTTTTTTATCCTGTGGAATTGCTATGAGAATATTACACCAAATGCCACCTTCATCTAAAATTTTGTTCTAATTTTCAATCCAGAGTCTTTATCGTTTTTTTATAATTTTTTTATTTACTGTCCCATTAATTCATGCCTATTAAAGAGGAATAACTGAGATTTCATTTCACAATAAACAGATAAACCAAATACATAATTTTATAACATTTCAGAATTACAAACTTAATTATACCTTTCATTTCAAATTCCTTAAATAACAATGAATCTACAGCTTAGATTGATTTTTTGGTATACGCCCGTATCAATCGGGACATAGTATGGTATACCGTTGTACGTCCGTCCGTCCGTACATCTGTCTGTCCGTCTGTTCATCTATTTGCCCCTCATCATTACAGTGGTACAGGGAATAAACTGCAATTAAAGTGGGCTTGGACAAATTTATAAAAGTGACGAGCAAATAAAAAACAATCACACCACATCTATAGTCTAATAAATAGTTTGATAGTCTAGAAGTGAGTCACGTGTCAGGTAGGACTAACAATACATACCACTGCGTTCTCTGTATGGTGGAGGTGGACTAACAATACTTACCACTGCGTTCTCTGTATGGTGGAGGTGGACTAACAATACTTACCACTGCGTTCTCTGTATGGTGGAGGTGGACTAACAATACTTACCACTGCGTTCTCTGTATGGTGGAGGTGGACTGGCAATTCTATAAAAATCACCTGACGTGTTGGTCACATGAGCACCATTGCCTGAAACTTAAAAATAAATGTGTTATCCATAGTATATGGTTTATTTAAAAGTCATACGTATCTTTTTAAGTTCAATGGGTGTTTGGATGGGTTTCATATTTGTTGATGTTATTGTTCTACATGAAAGTAAGTGAATCGGCCAAATAAACGAAATATCAACGAAATAAGTATTATCACTTGTATATCAAATCGATTAACTTCTCTATCTTTTAATCAGTGGTTCTAGTGTAATAATGAGATCGTTTGAAATATGCAGTCTATACGGTGAAATTCATTTTGTTTTTGTTGTTTGTTTTCTGTTGTTACTTTTGGCAAATGAAAAAAAATAATATGAGATATAGGGGAGGATTGAGATCTCCAAAAACATGTTTAACCCCGCCGCATTTTTGCGCCTGTCCCAAATCAGAAGCCTTTGGCATTTGTTTGTCTTGTACGATTTTTTTTTTAACTTAAGTCTCTTTTATACCTTTTATATATTTCGGAGTTTAGTATGACGTTCATTATTACTGAACTTGTACATATTTTTGTTTAGGGGCCATCTGAAGCACGCCTCTGGGTGCGGAATTTTCTCGCTGTATGAAAGACCCGTTGTTGGCCTTCGGCTGCTTTCCACTCTATGGTCGGGCTGTAGTCTCTTTGACACATTCCCCATTTCCATTCTCAATTTATTTACAATATAATATAAAAACAATTACCTGGATAAATTGCACTGATTGCATTATGCTTGGTTGACATATTCCTTTTCTTCAGTTTTTGTTGCAGCATTCTGTATTTGTAACAGACACAGCTAGTAACAACAAACATGGCCGCCGCCATTATACTGACAACGATCAGAATGACAAGACTTCCAATACCTTGTTTGAACGTTTCTACATCTGAAATTTGGAATAGGTTGTTGTGTACAAATAAAATATATCATGCGTGGATAATATGTGATAACAAGATGAAGCAACACTATATACATGTGTTTCATTTCCTGGATTTACCTTTAGGTATCATTATGCCGAAAAAAAGTAAAGCCAATAATGAATTAAAACTTTCATGTCAAATAACGAAACAGCAAGTTTGTCTTTACCGGAGCATTACTGTGTTGGACGTTGCGTCCTCTTCTTATAAAATATAAAAAGTAAAATCACAAAAACACTGAACTCAGAGGAAAATCTATTCGGAAAGTCCATAATCACATGGCAAAATCAAATGATCAAAAACGAATGGACAAGAACTGTCATATTCCTGACTTGGTACAGGCATTTTTAAATGTAGAATGGTGGATTAAACCTGGTTTCATAGCACTAAACCTCTCACTTTAATGACAGTCTCATCAAATTCCGTTATATGTACAATGATGCCTGAACTAAACAGATAAAATACAGATAATAAATAAAATAGTCGAAATATGGGTACAACAGTCATCATCGTGTAACAATTTTCATTGGGAACGAAGGGATTTATTTATTTCTTACTTGAACAAACTATTACATATGTAAACATCGTCACAAAGATCGGTCATGCTGTTTACATCTTTCATACATACCTTAAAGGGGCACTAGCTGTCAAATTCATTGTAACCGATTTGACTCAAATTCTCATATTTGGTTTATAACAATGTAAAACATTTATCCAAACTATCAAAAGTCTAAAATAAACAGTTTACAGAGCATGGGGTAGATAATATATAGGTTCGTTTCGTGTGTATTTTAGTCCAGACGCCATCTAATTAACTATCGATTTGACCTCAGATGACCATATAAGCGATGTAAACAAAAATAAAGATACGAATAGATTAAACCATCACGTGCAATTGCATTTTTATAGGTCTGTTTGATTTTATTTTATAGATTAAAAATAGATGTTTCTCATTGTTTTTTAACCATATAAGAATGATTTTATGTGCATCGAATTAGTAATCAAATGAATTACCGTAGTTTCACTTTCATTGTTGACATTCTTTTTCTTTAAATAACCAGTACACGTACAATGCATGCGTTGTCAATCTCTAGCTAGGGGTTAACTTGAAGTTCACATGAATACCGGTTAGAATGATGATGACGTTTTCACTTGCAAGTGAATCAGTCAAAAATTATGTTTAATCGCTTATTTCAACAAAATTAAAGGAAATTGATTGCTAAAAGCAAATTATTATTTCATTATTCAAATTTGATTAATGATTGATCTAAAAAAAATCGTACTTTATTTTTTTTATATATATCGTAGCTAGTGCCCCTTTTTAACATATGTAAACATCGTCACAAGGATCGGTCATACGGTTTACACCTTTCATACCTACCTTTACATATGTAAACATCGTCACAACGATCAGTCATACGGTTAACATCCTTCATACATACCTTTACATATGTAAACATCGTCACAAGGATCTGTCAGACGGTTAACATCGTTTATACATACCTTTACATATGTACACATCGTCACATGGATCGGTAATCCGGTTAACATCTTTCATACATGTCTGGAAGAACGAACACTGCTTACAACGTACTTCATACCCTTTATCTGACTGTAAATAATAAAGTATAAATACTGTAGAAATAATAACAATACTATGGAGAAGTGACTCACGGTAATTAGCTGTAGAAATAATAACAATACTACGGAGAAGTGACTCACGGTAATTAACTGTAGAAATAATAACAATTCTACGGAGAAGTGACTCACGGTAATTAACTGTAGAAATAGTAACAATACTACGGAGAAGTGACTCAAGGTAATTAAATGTAGAAAAAGTAACAATACTACGGAGAAGTGACTCACAGTAATTACTGTAGAAATAATAACAATACTACGGAGAAGTGACTCACGGTAATTAACTGTTGAAATGATAACTATACTACGGAGTATTGACTCATGGTAATTAACTGTGGAAATAGTAACAATACTACGGAGAAGTGACTCACGGTAATTTACTGTATACATAATAACAATACTACGGAAAAGTGACTCACGGTAATTAACTGTAGAAATAATAGCAATACTACGGAGAAGTGACTCACGGTAATTAACTGTAGAAATAATAACAATACTACGGAGAAGTGACTCACGGTAATTAACTGTAGAACAATTACATTACTCTTAAGAAGTAACTGACCGGAAACTTACTGTAGAAATAATTACATTACTATCATACAGTAATTGACTGTATATTGACTGTAGAAGTAATTATGTTACTCTGAAATATTAGAAATAGTTACATTATTTTGAAACAGTAACTAACGGTACATGGGCTGTAGGAATATTTACATTTTTCTCAGGTACAGTAACTTACGGTACATTGACTGTAGGACTATTTACATTATTCTCGGGTACAGTAACTTACGGTACATTGACTGTAGGAATATTTACATTATTCTCAGGTGCAGTAACTCACGGTACATTGTAGAAATATTTACATTATTCTCGGGTACAGTAACTCACGGTACATTGTAGAAATATTTACATTATTCTCGGGTACATTAACTTACGGTACATTGACTGTAGAAATATTTACATTATTCTCGGGTACAGTAACTAACGTTACATTGACTGTAGAAATATTTACATTATTCTCGGGTACAATAACTTACGTACATTGATTGTAGAAATAGTTACAGAAGTCAGACGTTGGACATTCGTCGTATTCATTACTATGAGACAATAACTTACGTTACATTGACTGTAGAAATATTTACATTATTCTCGAGTACAGTAACTTACGGTACATTGACTGTAGAAATAGTTACATTATTCTCAGGTACAGTAACTTACGGTATATTACCTGTAGAAATATTTACATTATTCTCGGGTACAGTAACTTACGGTACATTGACTGTAGAAATAGTTACATTATTCTCAGGTACAGTAACTTACGGTACATTGCCTGTAGAAATATTTACATTATTCTCGGGTACAGTAACTTACGTTACATTGACTGTAGAAATATTTACATTACTCTTGGGTACAGTAACTTACGTTACATTGACTGTAGAAATATTTACATTATTCTCGGGTACAGTAACTTTCGTTACATTGACTGTAGAAATAGTTACATTATTCTCGGGTACAGTAACTTACGGTACATTGACTGTAGAAATAGTTACATTATTCTCAGGTACAGTAACTTACGGTACATTGCCTGTAGAAATAGTTACATTATTCTCAGGTACAGTTACTTACGGTACATTGCCTGTAGAATTAGTTACATTATTCTCGGGTACAGTAACTTACGGTAAATTGACTGAAGAAATATTTACATTATTCTCAGGTACAGTAACTTACGGTACATTGCCTGCAGAAATATTTACATTATTCTCGGGTACAGTAACTTACGTTACATTGACTGTAAAAATATTTACATTATTCTCGCGTACAGTAACTTACGTACATTGACTGCAGAAATAGTTACAGAAGTCAGACGTTGGACATTCGTCGTATTCATTACTATGAGACATTAAATTACGGTACATTGACTGTAGAAATAGATACAGAAGTCAGACGTTGGACATTCGTCGAATTCATTACTATGAGACAGTAAATTACGGTACATTGCCTGTAGAAATAGTTACAGTAGACAGACGTTGGACATTCGTCGTATTTATTACTATGAGACCATTACTTACGGTACATTGACTATAGAAATAGTTACAATAGTCAGACGTTGGACATTCGTCGTATTTATTACTATGAGCCATGAACTTAAGGTACATTGACTGTAGAAAAAAGTACAATAGTCAGACGTTGGATATTCGTCGTATTTATTACAATGAAACATGAAGTTACGGTTCATTGACTGTAGAAATAGTTGCAGTAGTCAGACGTTAGACATTCGTCGTATTTATTACTATATGAAAATAATTTACGGTACATTGACTATAGATATAGTTACAATAGTCAGACGTTGGACATTCGTCGTATTTATTACTATGAGACAGTAACTTACGGTACATTGACTGAATAAATAGTTACAGTAGTAAGACGTTGGACATTCGTCGTATTTATTACTATGAGACAGTAACTTACGGTACATCAAGCTGACTGTAGAAATTGTTAGAGTAGTCAGACGTTGGACATTCGTCGTATTTATTACTATTAGACAGTAACTTACGGTACATTGGCTGTAGAAATAGTTACAGCAGGCAGACGTTGGACATTCGTCGTATTTATTACTATGAGACAGTAACTTACGGTACATTGACTGTAGAAATAGTTACAGTAGTCAGACGTTGGACATTCGTCGTATTTATTACTATGAGACAATAACTTACGGTTCATTGACTTTAGAAATAGTTACAGTAGTCAGACGTTGGACATTCGTCGTATTTATTACTATGAGACAATAACTTACGGTACATTGACTATAGAAATAGTTACAGTAGGCAGACGTTGGACATTCGTCGTATTTATTACTATGAGACAATAACTTACGGTGTATTGGTTGTAGAAATAGTTGCAGTAGTCAGACGTTGTACATTCGCCGTATTCATTACTATGAGACAGTAAATTATGATACGTTGACTATAGAAATAGTTACAGTAGTCAGACGTTGGACATTCGTCGTATTTATTACTATGAGACAGTAACTTAGTATACGATAAATTTACTATAGAAATAGTTACAGTAGTCAGACGTTAGACAGTCGTCGTATTCATTACCCTGAGACAATAATTTACGGTACATTGACTATAGAAATAGTTACAGTAGTCAGACGTTGGACATTCGTCGTATTTATTACTATGAGACAGTTACTTACGGTAATTGACTGTAGAAAAAGTTACAGTAGTCAGACGTTGGACATTCGTCGTATTTATAACTTTGAGACATGAACTTACGGTTCATTGACTGTAGAAATAGTTGCAGTAGTCAGACGTTAGACATTCGTCGTATTCATTACTATGAGACATGAGCTTACGGTTCATTGACTGTAGAAATAGTTACAGTAGTCAGACGTTAGACATTCGTCGTATTTATTACTATGAGCAATGAACTCAAGGTACATTGACTGTAGAAATAGTTACAATAGTCAGACGTTGGATATTCGTCGTATATATTACTATGAAACATGAAGTTACGGTTCATTGACTGTAGAAATAGTTGCAGTAGTCAGACGTTAAACATTCGTCGTATTAATTACTATGAGACATGAACTTACGGTACATTGACTATAGAAATAGTTACAGTAGGCAGACGTTGGACATTCGTCGTATTTATTACTATGAGACAATAACTTACGGTGTATTGGTTGTAGAAATAGTTGCAGTAGTCAGACGTTGAACATTCGCCGTATTCATTACTATGAGACAGTAAATTTTGATACGTTGACTATAGAAATAGTTACAGTAGTCAGACGTTTGACATTCGTCGTATTTATTACTATGAGACAGTAACTTACGATAAATATACTATAGAAATAGTTGCAGTAGTCAGACGTTAGACATTCGTTGTATTTATTACCCTGAGACAATAATTTACGGTACATTGACTATAGAAATAGTTACAGTAGTCAGACGTTGGACATTCGTCGTATTTATTACTATGAGACAGTTACTTACGGTAATTGACTGTAGAAAAAGTTACAGTAGTCAGACGTTGGACATTCGTCGTATTTATAACTTTGAGACATGAACTTACGGTACATTGACTGTAGAAATAGTTACAATAGTCAGACGTTGGATATTCGTCGTATATATTACTATGAAACATGAAGTTACGGTTCATTGACTGTAGAAATAGTTGCAGTAGTCAGACGTTAAACATTCGTCGTATTAATTACGATGAGACATGAACTTACGGTACATTGACTATAAAAATAGTTACAGTAGGCAGACGTTGGACATTCGTCGTATTTATTACTATGAGACAATAACTTACGGTGTATTGGTTGTAGAAATAGTTGCAGTAGTCAGACGTTGAACATTCGCCGTATTCATTACTATGAGACAGTAAATTATGATACGTTGACTATAGAAATAGTTACAGTAGTCAGACGTTGGACATTCGTCGTATTTATAACTATGAGCCATGAGCTTACGGTTCATTGACTGTAGAAATAGTTACAATAGTCAGACGTTGGATATTCGTCGTATATATTACTATGAAACATGAAGTTACGGTTCATTGACTGTAGAAATAGTTGCAGTAGTCAGACGTTAAACATTCGTCGTATTAATTACTATGAGACATGAACTTACGGTTCATTGACTGTAGATGTAGTTACAGTAGTCAGACGTTAGACATTCGTCGTATTTATTACTATGAGACATGAACTTACGGTACATTGACTGTAGAAATAGTTACAGTAGTCAGACGTTGGACGGTCGTTGTATTTATTACGATGAGACATGAACTTACGGTTCATTGACTGTAGAAATAGTTGCAGTAGTCAGACGTTGGACATTCGTCGTATTTATTACTACGAGACAGTAACTTACGGTTCATTGACTATAGAAATAGTTACAATAGTCAGACGTTGGACATTCGTCGTATTTATTACTCTAAGATAATAACTTACGGTACATTGACTGTAGAAATAGTTACAGTAGTCAGACATTGGACATTCGTCGTATTTATTACCCTGATACAATAACTTACGGTACATTGACTATAGAAATAGTTACAGTAGTCAGACGTTGGACATTCGTCGTATTTATTACTCTAAGATAATAACTTACGGTACATTGACTATAGAAATAGTTACAGTAGTCAGACATTGGACATTCGTCGTATTTATTACCCTGATACAATAACTTACGGTACATTGACTATAGAAATAGTTGCAGTAGTCAGACGTTGGACATTCGTCGTATTTATTACTATCCCAGTCCCAATGGTGTTCAGGCTTGTCTTCTGAATGGTGGTGTTTCCCATGTGCTGTAATATATATATTTTATTCTATTACAATTGTGGACACAGATCAGTGTGGATAGTAATTTTGAATGTTTGACATTGTTTTCTGGTATAGGTATTCTATTAATAGCTCTGACTCGCTGTAATATTGATCTGCAAGCTCCACACAATCAGTACTGGTCTATGTTTCCTTTTTTTGTGAAAAATTAGGGATTATATAGACAAAAAGGTGATTTGTCCTGACATGAAGTTGACCTAAATTGTTCTTATGTTGTGCTGTAACACCACTGTCCCGGGATAGGGAAGAGTTGGGTGCTTACAAACATGTTTAACCCGGCCATATTCTTTATATATGTGTCTGTTCCGCCCTGAGCCTGTATTCAAGTGGTTTTCGTTGGTTCATGTCTGAAATAATTGTTTTCGTAAATTGTTTTATTATAAACTAGGCCCTAAGCTTTCTCGATTTAATTGTTTCATATTTTTCATGTCAGGGCCTTTTTAAAGCCGACTTTACGGTATTTTGTTCTCATTGCTGCAGGCCGTGCGGTTGCCTATACATTTTGTAATTGCTTACATCCACTTTATTTGAACTCTGGTAGATGGTTGTCTCATTGGCAACTATACCACGTCTCTTTAATTTTATATGTACATAAATAAGGGTTCAGTATTCAACATCTTAAAGAGACATTAGTTTATTGAGAACCTCTAAACTAAAGAATTTTCTTGTACAAGCTGCGATTCAGAAAGAAGCATTAAATTCTTATCATTCAATTTAATAAAAAAAAAACCAACAACTATGAAATGACGAGTAAACAAGTATCTTCTGTTCTAAATGTGCATATACATTGTTGTAATGTGTGATTGCGTTCCTGGATGCGCGTTTTTAAGACTATAAAAAATCACTTAAAACACTCAATCCGTTGCCTCTTTTTACCAATCAAAATTATTTGAAATGATTCGTTTATTCGTTCTGTTTGTCTTTGATACGTTAGTTTTCCATTCGACTTTTAGCTGTTTTGAATTAGTCGTTGATTTCACCATTCAATTCAGTGTCTGTTTTCTGTAGGCTGTCTTTTGTATGATGTTTATTCATTCATTCATTTATTCATTTGAAACAGTTTTTAAAATCGATTAGAAATATAATTCATTCGCGTTCGTTTGTTTGATAATTCATTCGTTTGTTCATTTTCAGTGATTAACTAATGCTCGTTCACACGTACATTGAATTCAAATTGAATTCGAATCGAATGCGAATCGAATTCGCTAATTCACACACTCTTCTTTTTTTTTAAATTAGAATTGACGTTAGGGCGTAAAACATTTCGAATGCGAATTACACTTTTTCGAATTAGTTAATGCGAATCGAATTCGAATTACGTGTGAACTCGGCATAAAATGACGTTCTCACCGTTCATTGGACACACGAGAATAAGACACGAAATGAAACTGACTAAGGTGGTTTTGTCCATATCTGAAAATCAACCATAACATTAATAACAATATACCAAAAAGGACTTGCAGCACCCTAATTACTATACTTGTCAATGTTCAATTTACTTCGAGTATGTTTTTCAATTTTAAATTCATTCAAATTGTAATTTTCTACTTAAATGCTTCTTTATATGTATTTTGTATTTTAATTTTTTAACAAGATCAGATGGCATAGCTAATTTCTCATTGATGGGGGCAATACGAATGCCTTATTTTGACTTTACTATTTCATGTGAAAGCCGTCTTCAGCAATCAGTCATTTTTTTTATATCAATCATTTCAAAAGTTTAACATATATCATATTTTTCACCGAAGTAATTACTATATAAAAAAGAAGATGTGGTATAATTGTCAATGAGACAACTCTCCACAAGACCCAATGACACAGAAATTAACAACTATATGTCACCGTACGGCCTTCAACAATGAGCAAAGCCCATACCGCATAGTCAGCTATAAAAGGCCCCGAAATGACAAATGTAAAACAATTCAAAAGAGAAAACTAACGACATAATTTAAGTACAAAAAATGAACGAACAACAAATATGTAACACATCAACAAACGACAACCACTAATGACTGGCTTCTGACTTGGGACAGGCGCTTACATACAGAATGTGGCGGGGTTGAACATGGTTAGCGGGATTCCAACCCTCCCCCTAACCTGGGACAGTGGTGTAACATTACAACAAAAGAACGAACTATAAAAATCAGTTATAAAAGGCTTAACGCATCAGATGGATGCAAATAGAAATAATACAAAGAGTGGACGTTGCCGGGTACTTGTATAGCCTAACTATAAATGTTTCGACAGATAAATCTACGATATTGGCACGGACGGTTATGCGATTGTTTGTTTGGTTGTTTATATCTTTTATTGTCCGATCACCCAAACTAAGAGTAGAGCTATACTAAAGCTAATTCCTGTCCATATCCATTATTGATAATACGAACAATATATATAGTTTAATATCTTATAACCGGTCGACCTAAAAATACAGAAAACTGAGCATTTTGAGAACAGTATTAATTGCAATATACAATAACTCACCGCTAATCGTAGATCGAACCCCACTTTATTCTAACTATCTGCAGAATTTAATACTTAGAAAATGCATGTGCACTGTATTATACCCCATTTGTACACTGATAAGCCCCTGTACTCGGAAAGCTAACTTGTAAATGCATTTAAACATTTTCACATAATCATTTGTAAATCTGTTAATATTGTTTTTTTCTTTTTCTGAAACAATTGTTTTGTTGTTATTTTGAATCAAATATTTTCATGAGGTTTGTCATATATATGCTGTTTTTGTTATGTACCTTTCTCATTTGATCACATTCAAACCAGAAGGCTTTGTATATGTTGCAGATCAATGGATGTTTCGATATCTGGATTTGTTTTTTTAGACTTTTAAGTTTTATTGTTTATTTCAGCAAAAACACATCAGTTGAAAGTCAGCTTGTAAAAATCATGGTTGGATATCTCAGAAAAAAAATGAATAGATTAATCGTTGTTTGCAAAACGACTAGTAGCAAATTGTTTTTGCGTATTCATTTCGACGAACACGCCCTTGATGATCAAATGAGATCACCGCCGGTTTTAGGCGGGGTTTCGTGTTGCTGAAGTCTCTAGTTTTCTAGGTTGTGTTTTGTATATTGTTGTTTGTCACTTAGTCTTTTTTGTTTTTAGCCATGACATTGTCAGTTTATTTTCGACCTATTATGTTATGAATGTGAATGGTCCTGCGGTATCTTTCGCTCACTTTTGGCTGATTAACGTCCATTAGCAAATATATGAGGACGGTAAAAAAGAAGAACCCAATCTGATTAATCCTATGGTAGTTTTCTTTCCATTTTATTTTTATTAACTTACCTTTCTAACACTTTATGGTCCTTTTTGATGAATAAAAAATATCACAGTAAAATATACAATATCTAAATTTGGCTGCAATCGTATTTTCCAATCAAGTATACTTTTAGCATTGTTTAATATATCACGATACCCTTTGTTATATCGTGTGTAATATATGCATACATACTAACAGGGGATGTTTATTGAATTATACCACATGATCTTATTCGTTCCATGTCAGTTAGCTTCGAACAGAGAACATTATGTAAAGAAGTTGGAAGTTTATCAACTTGACTTTGAATAACGATTTAATTGATGAAATTCACATGGTTTAAATTTAATTTTATTCTCCATATTTAATTTTTTGTTACGCATTAGTAAAATGTAACAGGATATATTTTATGACTTAATACAGTAAAGTTTATAATTATAAATCTTTCTTTTTTTTTTTTTTATCTTACACGATAAAACATTTATGATGATGACGGATAATCATTGCTGTTTTAACGTCCAGTAGCAAATTAAATGCATTTTCAGGTATAGCAAATATGTATGCAATGAATATACATTCTGATTTGTTCTACACCGTCACAGTGATCTTGATTTTTAATGTGCTAGTTCACTAAGTAAATTTCCCTCGGCAGAATTTCACCTTATTTGGACAAAATATTCTGACTCCGGGCCGACCAGTCTTGATTCAGTCTTTGCTCTCACTTATTAATATCGGATGTTTGCGGAGAAGCAGTAACTACCAGCAGTCAAGTTTATAAAACTGAACTCTTCCCCTTATAAAACAAACTCTAAAAAATTTCCTTTTTATACAGTAATTATATATATAAAGGTGATCATTAATAACAAAGATTTATTTCGATCAAGAATACAACGATCTTATTTCCGAATGTACAGCATGTGTTTGCAATTTTCTATATGCACGACACGTGATTCCGATTGTCCGTTTGCATGACACGTGTTTTCGAATGTCCGACACGCGTGCGCTCGACACAGGTTTCAGATTGTCAGTACACACAACTGTAACACATGTTTCCTATTTTCAAAGCGCACTACACATGTTTCTGATTGTGCAAGCGCACGACGCTGGTTTTCGATTGTCAATGCGCACGACATGTGTTTCCGATTGTCCATGTGCACTACATGTGTTTCCGATTGTCCAAGTGGACGACACGTGATTCCGATTGTCCGAGTGCAAGACGCTTAATTTCGATTGTCAATGCGCACGATATGTGTTTCCGATTGTCAGTGTGCAATACACGTGTATCCGATAGTGAACGCGGAAGACGTGTGTTTTCGATTGTCCGTGCACACCTTATGTGTTTCCAATTGTCCGTGTGCACGACATGTGTTTCCGATTGTCCGTGTCCACGAAATGTGTTTCCGAGTGTCCGACACATGTTTCCGATTGTCCGCGCGCACGACACGTGTTTCCAATTGTAAATGCGATGACATGTGTTTCCGATTGTCTGTGTGCACAACATGTGTTTCCGATTGTCCGTGTGCACGACACGTGTGTCCGATTGTCAATGCACACTACATGTGTTTCTGAATGTCCGTGTGCACAAGACGTGTTTGCGGTTATCCATGCGCACAACATTTAATTTCGATTGCCCGTGCGCACGACATGTGTTTCCGATTGTCCATGTGCACGACATGCGTTTCCTATTGTCCGTGTGCCTGACACGTGTTTTCGATTGTCCGAACGTATGACATGTGTTTTGATTGTCCGTGTACACGACACGTTTTTTCGATTGTCCTTGTACTCGCCATGCTTCTCCTATTGTCCGTGTGCCCGACACGTGTTTCAGATTGTCAATGCCCATGACATGTGTTTCCGATTGTCCGTGTACACGACATGCGTTTCCTATTGTCCGTGTGCCCGACACGTGTTTCCGATTGTCCGAACGTATGACATGTGTTTTCGATGGTCTGTTTGAAAGACACGTGTTTTTTATATTGTTCGTGTTTTGCTGGTTATTTTTGCTGTTTGCAGTTTTTCTCAATCCACCAAATATTTCGCCAATGCAAAAAATTCAAAAATTAGTAGGAATAATCAATAAATGACAATAACTCTTGTATGGAATTGACTGAAAGTTTCGGTCATCTTGTCATATTTGTAGAAATTATCCTGTTGATATATTTAAAAAAATATAAAAGTTTTTATACATCTGTCAAGTTTTTAGGAAAACAGGGATAACGTCAAAAATGCAAAAAATAATTCGTCATTTAAGGGCAATAACTGATATAAGGAGTTGACTGACCATATGGGATATTTATCTTATTTGTAGACTTCAATTCCAATACAAATAACCCTTGGGTTAATAGCTTCCTTGTAAGCATCACACTAAATCAAGAAAATCGTGAAAGGAAATGCAAACTCTGGAAAATCGTATCAACTGGGAGATATATTCTCCACATGCTGGAATGTTGTTTACAAGTTCTCTATGTATAGCAGTTACCGGTACATATATATTTCTCTATATTAAGCGATTACTGGTATAACTGTATTTCTCTATATTAAGCGGTTACTGGTATAATTGTATTTCTCTCAGTATAGCGGTTACTGGTATATTTGTATTTCTCTATGTATAGCAATTACTGTATAATTGTATTTCTATATGTATAGCAGTTACTGGTATAACTGTATTTCTCTATGTATAGCGGTTACTGGTATATTTGTATTTCTCTATGTATAGCGGTTACTGGTATATTTGTATTTCTCTATGTATAGCGGTTACTGGTATAATTGTATTTCTCTATGCATAGCAGTTACTTGTATAATTGTATTTCTCTATGTATAGCAGTGACTGGTATAATTGTATTTCTCTATGTATAGCGGTTACTGGTATATTTGTATTTCTCTATGTATAGCAATTACTGTATAATTGTATTTCTCTATGTATAGCGGTTACTGGTAAAAACTATACTTGTATATCTCTATGGATAGCAGTTACATGTATAATTGTATATCCCTATGTATAGCAGTTACTGGTATAATTGTTTATCTCTATCTATAGCAGTTACTGTAATAATTGTTTATCTCTATGAATAGCAGTTACTGGAATAATTGTATTTCTATATGTATAGCGGTTACTGGTATAATTGAATATCTCTATGTATAACAGTTACTGGTATAATTGTATATCTCTATGGATTGCAGTTACTGGTATAATTGTACATCTCTATGTATAGCAATTACTGGTATAATTGTATTTCTCTATGTATAGCAATTACTCGTATAATTGTATTTCTCTATGCATAGCAGTTACTTGTATACATGTTTTACCTGTATAGCAGTTACTAGTATAATTATATTTCTCTATGTATAGCAGTTAATAGTACAATTGTTTTTCTCTATGTATAGCAGTTACTAGTATAATTGTATTTCTCTATGTATAGCAGTGACTGGTATAATTGTATTTCTCTACGTATAGCAGTGACTGGTATAATTGTATTTCTCTATGTATAGCAGTTGGTGGTGTAATTGTATTTCTCTATGTATAGCAGTTACTGTATAAGTGTATTTCTCTATGCATAGCATTTACTAGTATATATGCTTTACCTGTATAGCAGTAACTAGTATAATTGTATTTCTCTATGAATAGCAGTTACTGTATACGTGTATTTCTGTATGCATAGCAGTAAATTGTATATATGCTTTACATGTATAGCAGTTACTAGTATAATTGTAATTCTCTATGTATAGCAGTAACTGATGTAATTGTATTTTTCTATGTATAGCAGTTACTAGTATAATTGTATTTCTCTATGTATAGCAGATGCTGGTGTAATTGTATTTCTCTATGTATAGCAGTTACTAGTATAATTGTATTTCTCTGTGTATAGCAGTTACTAGTATAACTGTATTTCTCTATGTATAGCAGTTACTAGTATAATTGTATATCTCTATCTATAGCAGTTACTGGTATAATTGTATTTCTCTATCTATAGCAGTTACTGGTAAAACTGTATTTCTCTATGTATAGCAGTTACTGGTAAAATTGTATATCTCTATTTATAGCAGTTACTGGTATAACTGTATTTCTCTATGTATAGCAGTTACTGGTATAATTGTATTTTTCTATGTATAGTAGTTACTGGTATAATTGTATTTCTCTATATATAGCAGTTACTGGTATAACTGTATTTCTGTATGTATAGCAGTTACTGGTATAATTGTATTTTTCTATGTATAGTAGTTACTGGTATAATTGTATTTCTCTATATATAGCAGTTACTGGTATAACTGTATTTCTGTATGTATAGCAGTTACTGGTATAATTGTATTTCTCTATATATAGCAGTTACTGGTATAACTGTATTTCTGTATGTATAGCAGTTACTGGTATAATTGTATTTCTCTATGTATAGCAGTTACTGGTATAACTGTATTTCTGTATGTATAGCAGTTACTGGTATAATTGTATTTTTCTATGTATAGTAGTTACTGGTATAATTGTATTTCTCTATATATAGCAGTTACTGGTATAACTGTATTTCTGTATGTATAGCAGTTACTGGTATAATTGTATTTCTCTATATATAGCAGTTACTGGTATAACTGTATTTCTGTATGTATAGCAGTTACTGGTATAATTGTATTTCTCTATATATAGCAGTTACTGGTATAACTGTATTTCTGTATGTATAGCAGTTACTGGTATAATTGTATTTCTCTATATATAGCAGTTACTGGTATAACTGTATTTCTGTATGTATAGCAGTTACTGGTATAATTGTATTTCTCTATATATAGCAGTTACTGGTATAACTGTATTTCTGTATGTATAGCAGTTACTGGTATAATTGTATTTCTCTATGTATAGCAATTACTGGTATTGTTGTATTTCTCTGTGTATAGCAGCTACTGGTATTATTGTATTTCTCTTTGTAAAGCAGTTACTGGTATACATGTTTTCCCCCTGTATAACAGTTACTGATATAATTGTATCTCTCTCTTTATAGCAGCAACTGGTATGAATGTATTTTTCTGTGATCAGCGTTAACTGGTATTTTATATCTCGTTTTGTTATAATATTTGAATTTAATTTTTTAAGCGTGTAACACATACGGTTGAAATCGTATATTATTTTAGAATACTGTCTTCGAAAAAGATAGGTTTGGAACATGTCTTGATGACAGTTTATTCAAAAATGCTCTTGGATTTCATTGATAATTCTTTAATCAACTGAACAAATTAAATTTCTTTAGATAGAAGATAAGTAAACTATACCAATCTCACCTCTTACACTCCCTCCCCCGAAAAAAAAGGAAAAAAAAAAAAAAACCAACAACAAAAAACAACAAATAAACAAAAACAAACACTATTTTATCATGTTTATGTCAGACGATCCTAATTCCGACTATGTCAATGTTTACATGTTTTACATCTGGTAAAAAACTTAACGACTTCCTTTTTGAATTTTTGATCTAAACACCAGTAAACAATGGGATTAACCATGTTGTTTATAAAGTAAGTTCTATAGAGAAGACTTGATATAACCAGTTCCCACGTCTCCATGGTGATCCAGTAGGTCTCGTCCGTGTTACTAATCACTTCTATTATAAGATAAGGCAGGAAACTGATTACAAAAATTAAAGTAATGATAAATAACATTGTAGTTATTCTAAGGGTTCTCCTTTGTTTTCTGGACGCCATTTTGGTCTGGTCGATAATTTTGAGTTGACCTTGACCTCTGTCTAAGGTACCAGTTCCAGAAGTAGAGTCGTACTCCCCACTTGATACGTCAGACATGGCACGTTTTAGTTTTTGTCTGAATGATTTTTCTTTCTTCATTTCTTTATTAATTTTCCTTGGTATCCGAGGTGAATTGTACGATAGGTTTGAAAATTTAGATTTCTGTTTGATGATTGGTGAATGGCCATGTAGATGTGGACGAATGGTGCCATCCTTTTCTCTGAGACTTCCTAAGGGTGTTGATATAGTGTCCTCTCCTGTAGTCGTCCGTCTTGATCCTAATGGTGTACCGAAACCGGAACCGGATCCATTCAGGTTAGATTCGTGGATCTTCTTCCGTTTTCGGACGGCTATTCCAACATTAATGTACAAAATCGACACAATTAAAATCGAGAGAAGAAAAAGAAGAATAAAAAATCCGTCATAAATCAAAGGAAATTCTGTAAAAGAATATTCATTTGAAATGTAACATTCTTTTCCAGTAATGTTTGGTGTTCGTGTGTTAACGTCTGCAACGCCATATAGAAATATCATTGGTGACGCAGAAATCGCAGCTACAAGGGCGGTAACCCAGCATATTATTTTTGTTCCCATGGCTGACAACTGTTTTTCCAATGGTTTGCATATTTTCCGATACCTATCTATTGCAATCAAATCTAAAACGTAAATAGAACCTAGAATCGTAAAAGTCAGCGCAAAGCTTAAAGATTTACAGACTCCATCCCACGTAAATGTGTATGGATACGCTAAGTCCAATATATGATACGGCATTCCGAATAAACACGTGATCAGATCAAAGGCAGCGAGACTCAGAATAAAAACGCGGGAGGTTGACTTTCGGAAACGGAACTTGTATACGTAAAGAACCATTGTATTTCCGAATATTCCTATAATCATCAACATGACTAAGTAGACAGTCACTGGAGTTAAAGCTTTCGCCTCGTATCTGTTCTCAGCCAATAAAATCTCCTCATAGTTTTGTAAGTTCTCCTGCACTACGACAAATCCAGATGCATTATTCATTATGATAATATTTGTTGAATTAAGAATGTCTTTGTTTCTTCGTTTTTCTTTCCGTTAGTCTGTATTTGTTCCTTATTTTATAAAGTTGGTTTAATTTGCGAACTGTAAAAATTATTTCGGATCACTAATTTTACTGACAAACTAGGAGAAATATACAGATTATTTTTTTTTTCAAATCAGTCCATTATGTATCACACCGAAAAATTGGCCGAAAGTGCATATTGTGCGTCGATATATTTTGTAATTTGAAGTTGTTATATCCTCATTAACACTTTTAAACAATCCATCAACTCATTCGTCTGATTAAAACGCTTAATTTTTAAAATAATTTCTGAATAATAAAGCAATTATTATGTCTGTATTAAACTTGTTATATAAACGCGTATCGGAAACTGTTACCACTTGTGTAGTGAACACAAGATATGATTGTCGGATATAACTATATAGATACAACCCTGACCAAATTTGTAAAATCTATAAATAAAGGGACGTAATCGAATGGCAAAGATTTTTAAAATAAAGGGACGTAATCGAATGGCAAAGATTCTATAAATAAAGGGACGTAATCGAATGGCAAAGATTCTACAAATAAAGGGACGTAATGGCAAAGATTCTATAAATAAAGGGACGTACGTAATCGAATAGCAAAGATTCTATAAATAAAGGGACGTAATCGAATGGCAAAGATTCTATAAATAAAGGGACGTAATCGAATGGCAAAGATTCTATAAATAAAGGGACGTAATCGAATGGCAAAGATTCTATAAATAAAGGGACGTAATCGAATGGCAAAGATTCTATAAATAAAGGGACGTAATCGAATGGCAAAGATTCTATAAATAAAGGGACGTAATCGAATGGCAAAGATTCTATAAATAAAGGGACGTAATCGAATGGCAAAGATTCTACAAATAAAGGGACGTAATGGCAAAGATTCTATAAATAAAGGGACGTACGTAATCGAATAGCAAAGATTCTATAAATAAAGGTACGTAACCGAATGGCAAAGATTCTATAAATAAAGGGACGTAATCGAATGACAAAGATTCTATAATAAAGGGACGTAATCGAATGGCAACATGATTGATAGGATCCGTAACTGATGGGAGTAATTGACTGAATTATATCAGATCTCTTTTTTACGGAAGGATATATAGATTTATGGGGGTGGGTTGATGAGGGTAATTTCCTGTTATTGGGTATACGGTGATTTGCCAAAAATATGTTATAATTTTTCGAAATTTTATATAACTTATGAATGACCCTACTACTTAATGACATTATATATTAAATTGCATTTATGTTTGATAACTATATATTTATTTTATTTGGGGTATGATCTATACATTATATATAAATATGCGATAATTGAGAATCTTGTATTATTAATGGTCAATTATTATATTAAATCAAATCAATTTATATGAGAGTATGTAGCTGTATATTTATAAACTATGAGTAATGATATAGAATGATTTAGTTTATTTATTTAATTTATATATATATTTATTGCCGTATAAACTTTAAACATTAAGTTTGTGACATATAAAATAAGTAACCAATATAACTATAATTCACATATAAGTACGTCTGAGCCAGTGACAACTCTACAACAGATTTATCCATCGGATCAACAGCAATGATGGTGATACATGGCTGTGTACATTCTGTATATACAACTCGTCTAAACATCTGCCCAAAAATGTAAGATCGAGGTGTTCGAGTGGTCTAGCGCTTCGGATAAGTGTAGGCGATTTGGTGTCACGATATATTGTAGTAGCATGAGTTCGAATACCGGCGAGGGAAGAACAAAAAAATTGCGACAGCAAATTTACAGATTTAACATTGTTGGGTTGATGTTTAGACGAGTTGTATATAGGCTTTTGTTTTAGGCCTAGGACCCCAAGTTATTTACTTGTAATGGTGTTGATGGATTGAGTTAAGAAATCAACTTTTCTTCATCAGTTAAATCTTTAACAGAAAAATTAAAATCCAAATTGTTAAAGAAAAGTTGTTTCTTAGTTCCATATTTAATTTACAATCTAATATAAAATGTTTTTCGTTTTCTAATGTTTTATATCTAAGGCATAACCTCTGCTCTCAAGGAATATTAGAATGTCTGCCTTTTTCTATATTTAAATTATGGTCACTAATTCTTAGTTTTGTTATCAATTTTTTGTGCTTTCTCGTTTTTTATATGAACTAGACCTTTGGTTTTCCCGTTTGAATTATATTACACTAGACATATTTGACGCCCTATATAGCTTGCTGTTAGGTGCGAGCCAAGAGTCCGCGATGAACACCGTACCTTGACCTATAATGGACATAGGAAGATGTGGTAATAGTTCCAATGGCAGAGCTCCAGATAAGAATTTACAAATTGGGGTTTTTACCCACTATTTTCTTATGTAATTGGGTGATAAAGTTTTTTTAATTGCATTATGAATTCCAAATTACCCCTCAAGTTTATATCAAATTGGGGTTTTCATCACCAAGCTCCTTAATATATTGTTTTTTTTCAACAACACAATATTGAATATTTAGGCAATATCAACCTCAGATGTTTTTCCATCTTATATATGTTTCTTTCTTTGTATATGTGCTAGCTGTTTTATTTGGTTTATTCACTAACCAGTAATTGTAGGTTTAATTTGTGTCCTGTTTCAAACGTCTGCCAGTTTTGGATTTTCTCAAAACTTATGTAAACTGTAAAAAACGTATATGTGAATTCACAGGCACTCGTCTCAGATTTTTTCTTTCCTATATACCTTTATATAAAAATTCTAAGAAGAGTGCATCTGTGTGTATTCACACATTAACCGTAAAATGAAGGAAAAAATATGATATAAACTCTTAGTCTAATTATATTGAATTTTTGGTTTTATTCAATTTACATAAATCTGGGTTAAGCTGTCCCTTACTGGAACTTTTGGTTTCTAATGCTTTCCAACTACATATCATGTCATAATTGATTTGGCCTTTCACTTTTTCCAACTGGTTTCGTTTTTGACGACAAAACCAAGTGTTTATTAGCAATGTTCTCGATAAGGTACACAGATACGCCTGTGCATTCAAAGGACGCTTCCAAAAAAACACTGGTTGAGTCTTGTTATCATCATAACTTTCCCTCAGCTATTCAAAAGTAGCTGAAAACATGCTTCTATTCAATATTTTTACCGGGCATTTACTTTCGTTTTAATTCAATGTATGTTATGATAAGTCCCGAGCAATTCGAAAAACTATGTCATCATGACATACGCTAATTGGATAAACCCCAAGAGAATCGAAATGTTTTCAAAAACACGTGTACACCTTTTGAGCAACGAAAAATTCCAACTGGGGCCCATTTCTGCTACTTGATACAGGGATCTATTTTTAGAACGATTGATTGATTGATTGCTGGTTGCTTAATGTCCAGTGGCAAATATTTCATGCATATTCAGGACGAAAGGACATTTCCAATTTATATAAATATTATAAAAATAGATTTACGCGACGACTGTAAACACATAAGGGTAAACAACGCAAACGGTAGCCAATAAAAGGGTTGCGAACTCATAAATGAATGGTTTTGGCATATAATTGGGTTTTTTCTTTGAAATAATTGGGTTATTGAACCCTGCAATGGCAATTGCATTGGGATTTTTATTATTTGTATTGCGTGATCACGCAAATACGCAGCTTATCTTAAACTCTGCAATGGCATTGCTTTTTAACATATCCTCTATGAGAACATACTCAGCCATTCTCGTCCAATGATAAATCAGTATTTTCCCTTCTATTTTTCATAGTACATGCACTATAAAACACTATGAACACGAATGACTTTTTATTGTAGATTAGTTATGAAAGTGGAATTTTAAAAACACCACAACTAAATTGCGGATTTTGATGTCCTTTCAATAATGATGACAGTTATGAATTAAAGACGCTTTACCATTGGCTTCCACATAATATTATTTCACAAAAGTTTTCTTATTTAATTAAATAGTGGTTTAAAAAGAACTGTGATAAGATATTTCATAATGTAAAGTTTCTACTGGACTATATATTTCTGTACGGTTCGGTATCAAAGGTTTTATCTATGCACTCCGGATCCACACATGGGCAGGATCTGCTTACCCTTCCGTACCACATGAGATCACCCCCTGGCCCCCCAATTTAGGGAGAGGGTATTCGTGTTGCTCATTCTTTAGTTTCATATTTTGGGTTTTGTTTACTGTTGGTTTTTTTAAGCCATGGCATTGTCAGTTTATTTTCAACTTATGAGTTTCAATGTCCCTCTGGTATCAATCGCCTCTCTTTCCGTAGCATATTATTTTTTCCATATTTGTTATGAATCATATCCTAATCGAATTGATAAATTCATTAACATTTACTGTTTGTAACCGTGATGTAATTTTCCAAAAAATTAAAGCCAGGAGTCTATCATTCAGTGGTTGTTATGGGTTAACTTTGCTGACTATTTAATTTGTTTATCGTTCATAAATATCAGGCAGTCTTTTTTCTTTTGATTTGTTTCACATTTTGTAATATCCTTTTGAAGATGACTTTCCGTTATGGTTTTTATCTTTGACTTAACTTAATCAGATACAAATAAATCGTATAGATTAAAATAATAATACTACTACTAATAATAATAATAATATGGGGACGAAGTCCCCAATTACGGTAGAAAAATCAATGATAATAAAAAAAAAAAAAAGAAAAAATCGGGAAAATTTCCCAGATTTTTCATTCTACTAATGAACTCAAAATCGTTAACTTTTTTTCAGATCTACTTCCGTTTCCGGTCTTCTTCCGTTTCCGGTCTTGTTTGCATGAGACTTTGAATAAAATGTATATTTATCAACATATAGGAAGGAATTCAACACCTAATCATTTTTAATAATTGTTTGATATGAAAATAACGTTACCTGGATAACAGCATTTCTTTGTTTACATTGAATTTTACGTCATAACTTAAATAACGTCACAACTAAATCCCTAACAACAGAACCAATATTGGAAAACGTTACGGTATTTCCGTTTCTTTTATCAACATGTTTGAATTTTTAAAAAAAATACAGACTTCGTCCCCATTCACAGGTTATGCCTGCCTCATATTAATAATAATAAAAAAAAGAAAATGATTTGAATGAACCCGGCCACTTTAACACCACTAGTACAGAGCAAATGATATGGTTAGTTGTGTTAGTACATAAATCTACAATAAATTTAAATCGAATATAATCTTTGTAGTCTTTTTTTAGAGGCTGTGATTTGATTTCACGAGTATTTCTACGAGCATGAAAATCTTTGAGATCGAATGTTCATCCGGGTAACACCGCATGTAAGTGTCTTTGCTCTACGTTTGACTGGTTGGTCACACATGACTGGAGTCTCTTTTTCTTCAACTGTGTCATCAAATAAAGCGTCTAAATGATCCTGGTGCTGGATGCATGACTTCCGGACTTTCTCTTGCTGGATGTCTTTGTATAATTGAAGGAATTGTTTCGCCAGTAGTTGATCTTGTTGTCGAATTTCAGTCTGGAATAGAACAAAAAACTCATGTTAAAATAAAAATTTAAGTTGTAACTAGAGAATTCGTCAATTACACTATTACACGACAACTATTTAAAAAAGCTATCTTTTTCTAGATGATTTTTACGTCGATCGCTGTGTTTAGTATATTTGATTTTTAACTATAAAGCTTCTATTTCTGTAAAAGTATTTTTTTAACACTGGTTTTGGAAATGTTTCACTATATCAAACCCCGTGTATACCATGCATATTGTCATCTTCATCTGAAGGTATAATCTACGGATATTGTCAGAATATTTACATTTATGTATTTGGAAGGGAGAGTATCGAAATGATGCAACAAAGTTGAAAATAAAGGCCAAAAGAATCTTAAGTGAATGCATTAACAAGTTTCCATCTATGTGAATTTCGTTAAGTTTAAGAGCAATAACGAGATGATTATGATTGTCTGGTAAAAACTTAGAATAAACTATCTATTTCTGCTCCACATAATGCAGGCAATCAATTGGATTAAGATCATAATGATTAAACGGTCCTCGAAAAAATCCCTTCCAAAGAAAATCAAAATGATTGTTTTCTTGTCCACATCTGTAGCAGGATCTTCTTACCCTCCCGGAACACCTCAGGCAACCCCAAATGTTTGGTGAGGTTCGTGTTGCTCAATATTTAGTTGTCTTTGTTTTGTTTTGTTTGTTTACTATTGCATTGTGTTGTTTGTTTGTCTTTTTCTCTTTAGCCAGCGTTATCAGCGTATTGTATGACTATTAGGTTTGAATGTCCCTTTTGTATCTTTCGTCTCTCTCTTAGAGGTAAGAGCAAACAGGAACAGTAAGTACAAACGTGAAAACTCGAGTTTAAGGAAAGAGTTATGCGGTGAGATATACTAGTATTTGAAATCAAGGTGAGATAAATTACATCAATAATACACTCATACACAACATCAAATTTGAACTCTATAGAACGGTTCGCATATCCTGCTGCACAGGAAATTATGATGGTCTATGTGAGGTTAACATAATAGAAAATAATGAACAAAAAACAAACAGAATAAGGGGGAAAAAGAAAATAGAAAATTAGGTAAAAATCTACAGAATAGTGAATAGAGGAGGGGGAGAAGCTATCAATAAAGAATTGAAAATAATGGGGTGCTAACATATACTGAATAGAGAGCTATGGGGTGCTACAATATATAAAAATAGAGAATAATAAGCAAAATATATATAAAACAGAAAAAAAAACCTGTCTAAAAATTGAAGAATGAAAAAATTAAAAAACCGATATGCTTATTTAAAATACAGACACAATTTAAGATTACCTGTAATTTTCTTACGTATTGAAGCTTTTCTAAGATTGTCATGTTTTTACAAGCTTCGAGACACGTGGAATGAAAACAACTATCATGTTCCTGTACAACTGCTAGTACAGACTGACTAGAAATCCTACGCATTCTGGACGGGCTATCCAGGGAACCAGCTGAAGAAGATTTACTGGTACTCTCCATTGAGCCACTACGAATACGCCCATGGGAGTCAGACACGATATCTAGTACTGCATGACTGGAAACTTTTCTGATCCTCCCCGTCGGATTGATGATAAAGCGTTGTAAATCAACTTGCGGTCTGATTTTCAATTTTTTCGTAATGTCAACTAGAGCCTCAAGATAATCTTTTGTCATTGTGATTTGTGTTTATAAAATGTGTCTTGTTGTCAAATGTCAAGAAATATTGTATTCCTTATTAAAATATCCTCAGATATGTTTTTCATCTTAAATAATTAATCAGCTGTTCGACAATTCACATGGCAAAAGTCGTATCCCTTTTTGACTGATAATGCATAAGTTTATCTGAATATATTGTCAATTTCGTCCACAATCAATCAAAACAAATAAGTCACTGACGAATTAAAATTTATTTTTCTAAACGTATTATACACTTTATTGACAAACACCGGTATTGACATTTAACCGATTTCCTTGTTATAACATGGCAGGAAATCGAGTCATCCTAAACTTAAGCTATACCAGTGTGTGTACCAATGTACTTACATCATATATGTGTGTACTAATGTGAGGTTGTGAAACAAGCAGGAAATTGGCTTGTATTTACAAGACTGGTTTCTGATGAAATTTAATGATGTTCACGAAGAACTCTATTTTTTTTTAAATTTTTAAACATTGTGAATTGGTTGGACTTGTCTTATTGCCACTCATACCTTATCTTCTTATTTCTATAACTTATATTTAGTAGATTTAATATGATATAAATGTATGATGGAAAATGAATGAAAATAAACTCATCATAGATACTGATGAAATTTTTATATTTACGCCAGACGCGCGTTTCGTCTACAAAAGACTCATCAGTGACGTTCGAATCAAAAAATGTTTAAAAAGCCAAATAGAGTACTAAGTTGAGGACCAAAATTTCCTAAAAGCTTTGCCAAATACAGCTAAGTGAATCTATTCCTGAGGTAGAAAAGCCTTAGTTTTTCAAAAATTTAAAGTTTGGTTAACAGTTAATTTGAAATTATGAACATATCAATGATAACTCAAGTCAACACAGAAGTGCTGACTTCTTGGCTGATGATACCCTCGGGGAAATAAATCTCCAACAGCAGTGGCATCGACCCAGTGATTGCAAATAGACTCATCATAGATACCAGGATAAAAAAAAATACGCTTTTAAAGGGATCATTATGTCTGCAAATGTTATTTTTGGGCAAAACATGTTAAGCTTCGTTTTTAGACAAAAGCGATACAATCTTAAAGGCATATACATTTTATTTATTATTGAAGGGTATACGGCTACGTGTTGCACATCATTGACTTTTGGTCTTCATAATTATGGTTTTCTCTTAATTGTCTACCCCAATTAGGCGTATGCAATTACACCAATATATTGTGGTTAATGCAAAATGATTTAGTTCTCTAGTTATGGGTTATGTGGATTTTTTATAGCATTTTGTCTTATGACATTATGGGATAGAAAGATACATTCATAGGAGATTCAATTATATATGAAATGACGTATTTGTATTAATTTTGATATACATGAATATACATGTAAACTCCCCAATATAAAAAAAACCTGGACATTATGTCAGTTGTATATAATTATTCTATGTCTCTTTTATATGTGGTGTAAATGTCAAGAGAAAATAGTTAGTGTTTGTTTTACAATATATGGGAAATTACTTAAAACTTCTAGTTTATTAGACAAACCTTCTTTTAACTCTTTTAGCCGTTGTTCGGTTACTTTCGCTGATACTTCAACAACCCCACCGAAACCCACAAATTATAGAAAACTGTAAATGCTTCCGATATAACGCAATGTCAGTAACAATTCAAACAAGGAAAATATTAGGTACATCATTATTCATGTTCAAACATTAACCGAAAAACAATTGTGATAGATAACAACTGAAGAAACACAACACAACCACATCTTATTTTTTATACAACATAATCAAAGTTCTTGTAATCACTCTAACGGCATTCATTTTGATGTGGGAACTAAGTGTATTGATCATTGTTACAGTAGTAAATCAATACTATATATGGGTTGGTTCATCTACAATTAAGGACAAAGGAAGATAACTCCATTTTCAAATATTGCAATGACTTTTATTTTAAAACTGATTGCAGATTCCTAAATCATGGCCAATTTATATAATTTTTAAACAGATACGTGCATTACACTTCATTTCGTAACTTGAATATATGAGTATATATTATATTGTTAAATTTGTGAAATGTACATTGGTAGGATGTATATAGAATGTCGTACTCAAAACACTGATTATTTTTTTTTATACTGTTTGGAAAATTGATAAATATCAAGCCATTCACATAATGGTTCTGATTGCACAAAACGTATTACCCTGTTAAGTTGGAAACGGCTTGACTCGTCAGGTAAGAACGAAGCACAGAAACAACTACTGTAAAAACAAACGACTTCTATTCCGATTTTTTAAGAATACTCGCCACTTAGTCTAGTTAACAGAATTGGTGAGCCTATGAAAGAATTTACTAAACAACGATTGAAAGATACACATACCGTCAAAAGGTATAAACAGAACTTCTGCTTTAAAATAAAATTACAAAAAAAAAAATCCCCGGAAAATGAACAAAAAGGAAAATGAATATCAACCTTTTGGTCTCAAATTTTTGTTTCAGATTCCAGTGTGAAACTTTGAAAATATCCAAATGTCTGTTTTTTAAAAGAATCTGAGAGATACCTGTCGAAAAGCGCTGTGGACGCAATAATTATTCAGGTTTTATGACCCATTTAAGCACCAATTTGATACAAATGCAGACAAACTGCTAGTTCTGGATTAAAAATCTTATAATAAATCAAAAATATACTAATCAATGTATATAGCTGAAAACTGAGAGAAATAAATGAACTAAAAAACGCCCGAGACTATGTGCTTCGACAGTGTGAGTATCCCTTCTATTTTTTCTTGTTATGTTTGAATCACTTGAGAATCCAAAAATTATGACAGAATGTCGCGATCTAGAATAAAACACAACTGGTAAATTTTTCAGATGATATTTCTGAAATTCAAAGATGTTCCACCGTGCAACAAACCGCTAGTCAGTTAATAGAATGACATAGCTTATCGATTGACAACTTGTAATGGTACATCAACACGGAGACAGTGTCATTTTCAGTCGTTCTTTCACAAATGTCTGTATTGGCAGTTTTTGTGACACGAGTACGTGGAGAATGCATAGTTTCTCATGTATGAGCACAACTTATTATTATGGCCCGCAACAAAGTTAGCGGGGCCATTTTCACCCTTGTCCGTCATTCCGTCATTCCACAGCAAAACGCCTCCAGATATTGGGCCGCGATTTGTTTTGTATATATAAGTTAACCAATGTCCATGATGAGTTACAAATCAAGTCTCATTCTGCTCTGCTCATTTTTGACGAAATTACTGGCTTTAGACTATGATAAATATTATATACGCCTTCAGATATTGGTCTGATTATAGAATGTGAGTTAACCATGAAGCTTACAGATATAGTTCTAAAGTTTTGTTTCGCTCTCCTGCTTTTTAGCAAAATTTGTTAAGGCATTCAAATGGATAAAACCAGAGGATTCTGAAAATCTGACCAAAATTCTAAAAACATGACAAGCCAGTTTTCGAAAAAAATAAGGAAAACTGATAAATTGCCTGAAGTACCAAGGACCATAACTCTTCAAAATGAATTTTATTAGAACCGAACAAAATTAATCATAACTTATCATAGTAAAACTATATTCCAACAATATCTTAAATGCGTTTTGACTGTCCCTCTTGTATCTTTCGTCCCTCCTTTTAAAGCATTTACAAAAATGTGGGGAAAACTTGATGTGTGAATTTTTATAAGACTGAGGACCATAACTCTGCAAACCAAACAAAACTCGAACATAATCTGTAAATTTGTCGTTGTGAGGCTATATACCAAATATAGAAACAATATCTTCCATCACTAAGGAAAAAAGTGTCGCAAACTGATTTGTTGGACTGACAGACGGACAGAGTGCAAACTTAAAATCCCCTTCGACTTAAATAACAGGGAATCAATAACCAAATAAATATTTTCACCTGATGGATGTTTCAATCTCATTGCACTATATCCATTTATCGTGGGTAAAACTATCATATTTGAAACACAACATGTAGATGAATCTTTTATTCACATAACAATATTTGCTGAATGAATTCAATTTAAAAATAGTATAAAATAGAACGTCTCAATACTTGTCCACTATTTCACCATGGCCATGTTATTATATGAGCTACGTCGGATAGAAATCGACTTTATGCAGGTACACGTATACATATACACGTATAAGCTTAGATTGATTTTTGAACATTCAAATACGAAATAAAAGATGCATGGTGCTCTTTTTTGTATAAAGGTTTTTAAAACAACTCAATTTTCAAATAATTGCAGACTTTCAGTAGAGATTGTTTCAACCTACAATCGGTTAACAGAGCGACGTAATGATATATATGAAAACATTAGATTGTTTTTTTTTGCAGCATCACGTAGTGTTTGTGTCACAATTAGAAACTGGGTGTATCTGTGACTGGGAAATGTGTTGGCCTGGAACCACACACACACAATAAACAGTACGACAAGTCTGCACGGACTCTAACTCTGGGACTAGCTCTTGTAACAAAAGACGACTCTGGTTATAGCGCGATGTATAATTTAATAAATTCAGCGTGGAATACAATTGTACAGAGTTGGAACTGCTCAGTGTAATACTAAATCCAATCTGCTACATTAAAATAATAACATAGTTTATATAACAAGCCAAAAACTACTTGAATGGACTTGACAAATATTTCTCTAAATGAGTGAGAAAAGTCAATTAAGGGATTACAGAAAAATTAGCACATAGATAATGACTAACAATAGAACATACAGACTTATTTATGGAATTAAAGTCTTGACCTGTCATATACGAATAATAGATCATTTGTAGTAAAATGTCGCTAATTGAAAAACAAATTAAAACATGAAATTAGATTAGCTTAATCTTCTAAACTTGACTTAAATCTTGCACAATAAGAATAACAAAATCCCTTAGTGAAATATTGCAATTATAACAAAACAGTGATTTTACAAAATCTTTTACAAAATGTCCGAAAAGTCTCAAATTAATTTTAGCCCATTTTTCCACTGTGACATTTGTATCAAAACATGCTAACTTTTGTGTTAGGATTGATCATCTGCAAATCTGTTTCTATCTCCTGTATTTGATTTACATTCAATTTACGTATGTAATTCACGGTACAACTTAAACAAATTATGAAGATGATGATTTTCTTCTCCTGCGTGGTGGAACGTATGTTGGTTGTTCAATATCAACTTCAAGAGCTATTTCTGAAAACAGAATAAAACATCAGTACACTGAGATATTATATAATGACTTTAAATATCTCATGTATGCATTAATTATTTAGATAATGGATCAAACGGTACTTGAATAATCTGATAGGGGATTTTTTCTTAAGCGCTCAGCACTTAAATACTTGATTAACAAGAGAAAAAAATGATAGTTACATTTAATTTGTAAACCACTTGGCAACCGACAGTAATATTTCCTATTGGAACCGAGATGGGATCCGACGGTCCCGTCTTGTGGACTTGTTTCTTGATAATTGATATGCAAACAAGACATTTGTTTCTCAAAAATCTATTCGTATGTTAACAGTTTTTTTTAGCTACAGCTGGTTGTTAAATGACGTACAGTGTAATTGACCAAAAATATCGGATTATGTTAGATTTTTTTTGACCATTTGTTTAATATAACAACATATTGCAAACTTTTCGAAAGTAAGAATAACGCAACGCATTGCTCAATCTTAAATTCTTGCAATTTGGTCAAGAAGCTAAAGCTGCAATAACAAATAATAATAAGTTTGAAGCATTTACCTAATCTTACATCAGTTTCACTTTCAACTAATTTAACATCCTCCATTGAAACAGTTTTAGCCAAAATGTCATTTAGCTGATCTGTATACAGTCTCGAAGGTTTATTATGTTGATCAAATCTTTTCAAAAGATCAACTATAACATTAATTAACTCATTAAAACGTGTATGAAGGAGATTAAATGTCTTAGAGTGCTGTAGTTCATTTCTCGTAAGTCTAATGCGTTCGATATCATCTCCAATAGATATGTCTGTATTCTGAATATCTTGCCATTCACCACCCCATCTATTACTTGGGATATTTTTATTAAGGGCCCTGAGATTACGGTACAAGTACGTTATATCGCATTCACTCCTAATAGGCAGTGTGGTTTATCTGGCCTCAACAGATCATATAAAACACCAGCAAGAATATTCAACACAATCATTCCCATCTTTGTGAAATTTTTCTCTTCTTCAGTCAACTGAAAAAAGACATAAAAATAAAATTATAACTAGAATATTTCTATTAGCTATCATATGCAGTTTTTATTTTATTTTTTTGGGGGGATGATTAAATATTAATCTCATAAAAAAAATGATAAAAAAATCAATGTTTTGTTTAAATACACGCAAATGGTATTTAAAAAAAATACTAGTGTCGATGTCAATTGTTTTAACGGCACTGATGAGTCTTATGGTGTGGTTCGTGTTGCTTAGTCTTTAGTTTACTATGTTGTGTCTTGCGTACTATCATTTGTCTGTTTGTCTTTTCATTCTTAGCCATGGCGTTGTCAGTTTATTCTCAATCTATGAGTTTGATTATCCCTCTGGTATCTTTCGTCCTTCTTTTCTAACAATCTGGCATATTGGAAAAACGGAAGAGGCTGTAATGATACATACCCCTCTCAAACCTTCAGTAATTGAGGACTGAGATACATTTGATAACGATCTTAAATCAGTTTTGACACGTAAACGCACCTGCAAAAGGCAAAAAAAAATCTATTATAATGCATGTAAAATAATTTGTCAACGTAAACGAGATTGTTAGTTTAGTTAAAAAAGCTTCAGACATCAGAGATAATTGAATAATACATGTCCAGTCCTATCATTGGCCTTAATAAAATCCCTGCAACAACTTATGAATTTACAGTCAATTAACATAATAAAAGTATAGGACCTAATATTTTTCAATACAAATTTAACGAAAAAAAAACAATGTTTTTTTTAATCAAAACTGCAGTTGTAAGGTAGAATATAATTCTGTGTCAAAGACTTTATTTAGTATCATTTATTATGCTTCAAACTATATACAAGTTTGATTTGGGATACTTTTACAAAATCAATATTTTTCTAAATGTTAAATCAAAATCAAAATACAGTGATTATACATCTTGTAAAAGAGATTATGCTATTGGTTTTATTACTGGCATGTTTCTTTTTATTCCTAGATAAAGGCAACAGTAGTACTCCGCTATTTTAAAGTCGTAAATCGATTGAGAGAAAACAAATCTGGATTACAAACTAAAACCGAAGGAAACACATCAACTATATGAAGAAAACAACGAACCAACAAAACACTGAAGTGAACCAAAAAACAAACAACAATACAACACTCATAGAATCGAACTATGAGGTAACAACTGCCATATACCTGACTTGATACAGGAATTTTAAGAAAAAAATGGTGGGTTGAATCTGGTATTGTGGCTAACCAAACCTCCGCACTTAATGAATTTATTAGATTATCCTTTTGTGTCTTTTTCCTTTTGAACATGTTGGAAGTTAAACAATTTGTGTGTATTAAAAATAGTTATTAGTATATATCCGAGTTAGTTTTTGTTATGTAGTTATCATCACTGCAATAAGTGTGTTACGAAATTTCTCCACTCGAGATAGTCAAATTTTAATATTAAAGCGCGAGACTTTTTTAAATAATCAATACGCGAGTTTTAGTGGTGGAATCTGTTTCTCTAGGTTTTTTTTTATCCTTCCGTTTTAAAGATTTGTGTTCTTTATATGTGACGTCATCAGACATGGTTGCCTCTTTCAGGATATCACAATGGGAAGAAATCAAGAAAATTTAACGACATCAATAAAATTTTGTTGAGAACAGATATAACACTTGCAATGATAATATTTTTTCACACTGCTCAAGAAATGTGAAAATAACACTTCAAGTAGAGAAACCCATAACACCGGCAATGATTAGCATTATCAAAATTTAGAATGAATCTGTTTTATTGTAATTTCCAAGACATTACCCAAGAATCTAAAACAAAACAAGCCCAGATTTTTAAAAGAGGGGGGGGGGGGGCAAGGGTTTAGCTGTTATGCTGGTATGGGGCATTTTAATTCTTTGTTATCTGTTATTCTGAAAATTTATTTGCTGTTAGCTGTTATTGTCTTATTCTTTGTTAGCTGTTATTGGGCTTTTAGTTTTTTTGTTATCTGTTATTGTGATAATGTATTTGATGTTAACTGTTATTGAAAATTGGAATGTTAGCATTTTTTGACAGCCAAAATTCGGTAGAAATTGAAGATCATTGGACATTGGGGTCTACCACTACTAATATGTTGGTCCTGTATTCAGAGAAGGATTCCATTAACATATACCCATCACAGAAGTGAGGTCCAGGATAATTCCAGTATATCTTATGATTATCCTTTGTAATACATTCCATTTTTTTGGGAACATTTATCTAGAATTATCTTATTTTTTTGTATGAGGATAATGTTCCTTGTTTCCGTACAAACATATTAAATTATACTATGATAATTCTTAATATGACAAAAAGGAAAACATATGGCCAGGAATATCTGACAAGGATCTCAATTTAGGACTAGGTCCTTACAACCAGTTAACCTTTTATATTATATGGTACAAAGACTCAGCTCTTTTCAAAGCAGATCCAAATACATTGTACAATGAAAGTTCCCACCATGTACTGGGTTCCGAAGCTGCACATAACTCATTACAAACAAAGATTTATTTCGTCTTCAAGCCATTGTTCCCCTACTAAACTATGTATTCTTCTTACTAGTAGACTTGATACAATAAAAAAAAAACCTGATAAAAAATTGTTCAAATAAGGCCTTTAAAGGTAGTGGAATAAATTATTTTTGGAGTGTCAAAATTGGTTCGAGGTACTTGATAAATTGCATGCTTATAATTGGTACTTTTGATTTTTTTTACCCTATATACAACTTTGCCTCATAGTCTTATTCAGAAAAATTCAAACACCTCATTAAATGGGCATTTAAAAAAGTCAGAATGCGAATTTATATATTCACACTCTTTTAGGTAATTTTTTAGTAGCAACAACCACAAGAACTATGTCAATTTGACCTACTTTGATACCATAACTACATTTTGTACCCTTGAATTTTTACTAGATATCATTTTTGTCTCTTTGACATATTTCTCATTTCCATTCTCAATATTATAACACACTATTTAAATTACAAGCATGTGTGAGTTTCTGATTTCACTCCCGGTTTTAGTGGAGTACGTGTTGTTTCTTATTTCTTATATATTACTGTTGATGTAAATGTCCTTTGGTTTTATGAGCTCATGTCAATAGATATAAACAATTCACAAAAATTCCCTGCAAACTTGTGAAAGGATTTTTGAGATATTATTAGAAAACTGAAATAAAAACACCATTTTTATTGAATAAAACCCCATTACTCAGATACTTAAAATCTAAAATTTATAAAAAAACAAAAAAAAAAAACCAACAGGGAGCTCACGTCAATAGATATAAACAATTTCCCAACGTTTTATGTAAATTGGTTAAAGAGTGTTTGAGAGACGGACGGACAAGAATATACCAAATATATTATCTAGATACATAATTCTAAAAACCATGTTCATAGAAAATGGAATTCATTACAAAGGATTATACTCGTAATAAGAAATACTGGATTTGTCAAGGACCCGACTTATTTTAATATTCCATTTACTGTTATCTGTTTTTGTCCATTTTAATTCCTTGTTATCTGTTATGAGCCAAATCAATTTGCTGTTTTGCTGTTATTTGGACCCCCCTTGCCACCCTCTTATAACATACATTGTATGATTTAGACCTACAGCAGGAACCATAATTAGAACGCCCCATCCTGGTATATATCTATGATGTATCTACAGATGTAAGGCACCGAAAAGATAAAATATATCTTCCCATTATACACACATATCAATAAAGAATAATGGAGCAGGTGAAAGAACCCTAGTAAGGAACTGGATTCAGTATGACATGTTTAATGCGTAAATGCTAAAAACAGGTACAACATGTACAAGGAATATTTAAGTAAAAGAAAGGAAAAAAAAATGAAATGTCAAAATGAGACATGTTTCACCTGCTTTTTCAGTTTAAAACCACTAGAATCAAATGATGTTTTGGTACGAGAAACACCCCAAATTCACCAAATTGTAACATTAAGACAGTAAGTGAACGTGGATTTTGCTGGATTGAAGATAAAAATCTTAAATAATCATATATTGTTTAGTTTATTTAAAATTATAAGAAGTCTGTCACAAATATATTCTGGGTGTATCTGTGACTGGGAAATGTGTTGGCCTTGAACCACACACACACAATAAACAGTATGACAAGTCTGCACGGACTCTAACTCTGGGACTAGCTCTTGTAACAAAAGACGACTCTGGTTAGCGCGATGTATAATTTAATAAGTTCAGCATGGAATACAATTGTACAGAGTTGGAACTGCTCAGTGTAATACTAAATCCAATCTGCCCCATCAAAATAATAACATAGTTTATATAACAAACCAAAAACTACTTGAATAGACTTGACAAATATTTCTCTAAATGGGTGAGAAAAGTCAATTAAGGGATTACAGAAAAATTAGCACATAGATAATGATTAACAATAGAACATACAGACTTATTTATGGAATTAAAGTCTTAGCCTATCATATACGAATAATAGATCATTTGAAGTAAAATGTCGCTAATTGAAAAACAAATTAAAACATAAAATTAGATTAGCTTAATCTTCTAAACTTGACTTAAATCTTGCACAATAAAAATAACAAAATCCCTTAGTGAAATACTGCAGTTATAAAACAAAACAGTGATTTTACAAAATCTTTTACAAAATGTCCGAAAAGTCTCAAATCAATTTTTGTCCATTTTTCCACTGTGACAAGCCGATAAATTGCCAGGAAAAAACATCAAACGAATGGATAACAACTGTCATATACCTGACATTTTTTGCATTGTGTATCTTACTGATTGTTCATATGCATTCAACCCCTCAATGTATAAATGTGCATTTCTGTAATAAATTAACATAAGAAATAATGTTATTTGGACGCGACGCATGTACATTTTTTGGATCATTGCAGTTCTTCCCCCGCGGAAATTGCCAATACGTATACATATAGTCACTTTCCCCCATACCAATCTTTCCCCCATATGATAGCTTTCGTTATATTTATATAGTCTGAAAATTAAATCCAACAGAGTTAGAATTAGATTTCCATGCTGACAATTATTTATTTGTCAATTTACATTTAAATTACACAATTCAGGGGCGGATCAAGCCATTCTAAAGGGGGGGGGGGGGGTGTTCCCAACCCAGAGTAAAGGAGAGTTTCAACTATATGCTCCCATTCAAATGCATTGATAGGCCGAAAAAAGGGTTCCAACCCCTGGAACCCCTCTCCCTTGATCCGTCAATGCAATTCTTCGTCAGTCTGTCTATGTGTCCACTAGTCTGTCTTTATTTTCACCAGTCTTTCTAATAGTCCCCTAGTTTGTCTACATTCTCCACAGTTTGGCTATGTGTCCACAAGTCTGTCTACATGGTTACCAGTCTGTCTATGTCCACTAGTCCGTTTACATCTTCAACGGTCTGTCTATGTATATATTAGTCTTTCTTCATGTTCAATAGTCTACTATATATTCTGTTTACATGTCCACCAGTTCTTCTCCGTGTTCAATAGTCTATCTACATGTTTACCAGTCAGTGTACATTTCCAACAGTCTGACAACATGTCCACCAGTCCGTATATGTGTCCATCAATCTGTCTACATGTCTATCCTACCAGCCGGTCTATATTTCTACCATACTGTGCCTACATGTCCATCAGTCCGTCTAAATTTTTACCCGTCAGTAATTGCTTTTAGTATAATTGATTTAGGGGAAAATTTGGCCTGGTCCTGGTTTCCCACCCCCCATCATGCTGTGGGGGAAAAGTTGGATCAAGCCAATTTTTCCTAAGGAAAAAAATTGGATCAATCCAGCCCCCCCCCCCGGAAAAATTGGCATAGGGAAAGAATGGCTATAGGACACCGGAACGGGAGAAGTCCAGTTGACCATATTTCCATGCCCCAGTCAACATTGTCAACCTTTGAGATGTTCATAGTTGTAAGAATGCATGTTTTTCATCGGTTACCGCAGAATCCCCCCTCTTTTTGAAATTAATAGCTATGGGACTTGCTAGAATCAGAGACATATATGTCTTTGCTAAAATATATAATCTCCTTTTCTTTCATGAATGAAATATTGTAATATCATCTGGTGCATGTATGTTCAATAATTTATAATCACTTAACGGCATTTTTAAGTGGTTTAAATAAATATATATTTGTATATTGTATTGCATTGGATGGTATTGTATTACATTCTAGATAACCGTATGTAAAAATGACTTGTCGACAGTCGATTATGTCTGTGTGTTTACATATGAAACGAAAGTGGAAATTCATTTTAACCAAGTGGACAATCGCTTTTTAAAGGTAATTTTAATTATTTCTGATAAAATATGTATTGATTATTTAGACAATAATTTAAGTATCTTGTAATCTATATTTGTGTGTTACATGATTTAATCTTTTTACAAGAATATCATAGGCTCTGATTGTACTGATTAATTAAACTGGGCTTTTTACTGTCGGGTCCCCTGTTTTTTTTAATGTGCCCCTCTGGCCCCCTCCATTTTTGAGTCCTGGATCCGCCACTGGTGAAAAGTATCATATGTAACACATATATGCCTACCATTTGGGGACCTCATTCGGAAATCATAAAAAAATATTGTATTGGTATATGGCACTTGAAACAAGTTAGCGTACTCTTATGGTCAACTTTCTTTTAGTAATTAAACATTGCTACATGTATCTGGTCGTAAGAGCCATACTTCCTTGTAATGCTCAGCGGATCCAGGGGAGAGTTCCGGGGGTTGTAACCCCCTTTTTTGGGACGGTCAATGCATTTGAATGGGGACATATAGGTTTGAACCCTCCCCCCTTTGTCCTGGGTTGGGACCCTCCTTTTACAATGGCTGGATCCGCCCCTGTATCTGGTCGTAAGGGAATACGTCCTTGTACTGGCCCAATATCTGTTTCCATGGTATACAAAAATATATATGTAATGGTATCAAAGACTATTGCCAAGATTAATTTGCCAGTAGGACAACGTTTCAAGTAATTAGTTTATTAACTCAATTCATAGTAAACCAAATAAAAAAGATGGACTTCTTAATACAAACTTTTGGTGTAAGATGCACATATTTATTCGTTTAAAGAAATTTATTTATAAACTAGTCTAACAGGTTTTACAATCGCCTTTGGTTACCGTCCCGTAAAATGATTTGTAATAGCTATAAGTATTCTTTCAATAAGAAGCTAACAAAGATAAAGCTATTTAAAGGTCCATCTAACAAAAAGTAAACATAACGTCCTTATTGATTGTACACGCACAGGTATCATTGACTATAACATTTAAAACTGATCCAGTCAGGTGAACCAGACACAGATTATTGAATTCTAGTCAAATTGAAACTTAGTACATATGTTCCCTATGGTATAATCTTTCTAGTTTTAATGCCAAATTAGATTATTACCCAATTTCACAGTCCATGGAACATGAAAAAGGATAGTGCGAGTGGGGCATCCGTGTACTTTGGACACATTCTTGTTATAAAATAAAGAAAATTTGTTTTTTTATTGTTTAAAATAAAATAGTGACATTCTAGAAACGTAAACAGGTTTTCTTTTGTGAATTATTTGGACAAAATTAATAATAAATATTGTCATGATGATCAAAAAGTGGCGGATCCAGAAATTTTCATAAAGGGGGGTGCCCACTGACTAAGAGGGGCCCGCTCCAGTCATGCTTCAGTGATTCCCTAAATAATCAACCAAATTTTTCCCAGAAAAAAACCTGGAAAACCCTGTAAATCAGCCTCTGTCAAAAACTAAATCATTCGTCTATTAGACTTGTTAAAGTAGGGCAGAAGAATCCAAATGGCTATCAAACTCGTCACAAACTGCTAAAAATAGTTATCTTTCATTTTATTTATTAAAAGTCTTCATTGTTTTACTTATACCAAGCTAACTACTTGTATTTTACTTTACACCAATCACATAACAATAATACCAAGTTATCTTTGTTAATATCAATTTAAAACAGTATCATAATTAATATATCAGTCAGGGATACTACATGTACTTGTACAAGTTATTTTTATTTACTGGAAGAAGTTAAAAAAATATATACACATTTAAGTTAATTATAATGTTTAAATAATCTCCCCTTAATTTTCAGAAAAATTCACTTGTATAAGAAAATGTTTCTTACAATCCCACAAAAATTCTCAAGTTTTGCGATGTAAAATCATGCCTTTAATGATTTTCCCAGGTTTGCTCATAATTTTTTTTATTAGAGTTCAATGTTTCATCTCATTAATTCAACAAAGAAACTGATTGCCCAAAAATCTTAAGTATTTGCTCAAGGCCTTAAAAAATATCCCACTGGGGACTTGTAAATGAGCAGTGTTCTAAAAATAACAGACAAATGGGATTTTCATTGTCCATGCAATAACACTTTAATGATAAGTTAAGACATCTGCAAAGGGCAGACAATTTAAAATTCTATTTCATTAACACTATAAACAGAATAGTTTTTGAATTGAATTTAATTTCCTGTTTAATATAAAAAGAAAATTTAGTGCTAGATTTTTAGCTAGTACTTTCTTACAAGAGGAAAAATATAATTGTCTAACTATAAATAATGGAACATTGTAGTGCCACGAGCGATCAAACACTTTTTTTTCAAGTCTCACCGCTTCTTTCATTTTCAATTTCAGTTTTAAAAATAGAAGTCACTTCTCCCTATGATTGTAAAGTAGTATGAGCCCTGCAACTACAAAGTGTGTGGTTTTTCTCTAGATTGATCAACCAATATGGCCTCTTAGTCTAAAATAGAACATAGAGCATGTAAAGGCCAAACTAATATTTCTAAAATGATAACATGCCGCACCGGTAGCAAATGAGGGGGATGCAAAGTTCCCCTTTTGTGGAGATCAAAAATATAAATAAAAGACGTATAAAGGTGAGATTCAGATTAAAAAGGTTGACTATTAACATTACAGTGACATGACACAAAAATAACTCCAATTAGACAGCCTGTCTAATAATACAGTGACATGACACAAAAATAACTTCCTTTAAAACAGCCTGGCTTATAATACAGTGACGTGACACAAAAATAATTCCCATTAGACAGCCTGGGTTATAATACAGTGACATGACACAAAAATAACTCCCATTTAACAGCCTGGCTTATAATACAGTGACGTGACACAAAAAAAAACTTCCATTAGACAGCCTGGCCAATAATACAGTGACGTAACACAAAAATAACTCCCATTAGACAGCCTGGCTAATAACACAGTAATGTGACACAAAAAATAACTCCCATTCGACATCCTTGCTAATAGTACAGTGACATGACACTAAAATAACTCCCATTAGACAGCCTGTCTAATAATACAGTGACTTGACACAAAAATAACTCCCATTAGACAGCCTGGCTAAAAATACAGTGACGTGACACAAAAATAACTCCCATTAGACAGCCTGTCTAATAATACAGTGACGTGACACAAAAATAACTCCCATTAGACAGCCTGTCTAATAATACAGTGACTTGACACAAAAATAACTCCCATTAGACAGCCTGTTTAATAATACAGTGACTTGACACAAAAATAACTCCCATTAGACAGCCTGGCTAAAAATACAGTGACGTGACACAAAAATAACTCCCATTAGACAGCCTGTCTAATAAAACAGTGACATGACACTAAAATAACTCCCATTAGACAGCCTGTCTAATAATACAGTGACGTGACACAAACATAACTCCCATTCGACAGCCTGTCTAATAATACAGTGACGTGACACAAAAAAAACCTCCCATTAGACAGCCTGTCGAATAATACAGTGACGTGACACAAAAATAACTCCCATTAGACAGCTTGGCTAATAACACAGTGATGTGACACAAAAAAACTCCTATTAGACACCTTGCTAATAATACAGTGACATGACACTAAAATAACCCCCATTAGACAGCCTGTCTAATAATACAGTGACTTGACACAAGAATAACTCCCATTAGACAGCCTATCTAATAATACAGTGACGTGACACAAAAATAACTCCCATTAGACAGCCTGTCTAATAATACAGTGACGTGACACAAAAATTACTCCAATTAGACAGCCTGTCTTATAATACAGTGACATGACACAAATATAACTCCCATTAGACAGCCTGTCTTATAATACAGTGACATGACACAAATATAACTCCCATTAGACAGCCTGTCTAATAATACAGTGATGTGACACAAAAATAACTCTTATTAGACAGCCTTGCTATTAACAGGCCTTCATGCTATTATGAATTTGTCCTAAAACTCTTACACTGAGCTATTTATGGTACTATGGTAGGTTATACCCCTTCTTTTTAATTCATGACAAGTTACTTGTCACAATGTTTACATATTCAGAAATAGTTCAACTGATATTTATATAAATGTGGAGAACTGAAATTGAGCTATTTTATATTTTCAGTTTAAAGATCTACTGGTCGTTTTTATTTGATTCGAGTCCAGTCAATATGTTACTTAGTAAAGGTAATTTAATATTATAGTCAAATTGTATTGGATCGTTTAGTTATTTATTTTTAACAAATGAATTTCAGAAATATATTTCAATTGTAAATGTTAAAATGAGCTAGCTGGTTCATTCTAAGTAGCATTACACCAGTGCTTTTTATTTTTAATTCTTTTTAAACAGGATTAACATTTTGCACTCATCGACTTTTGTTAATAAATTGGTAACAAAAAACACGTGACATAATTACAAATTAATTGCATTTGGGAGTCAAAACTAAACAAAACATTGCAATCATTACATTGTGAGTTGCTTAAAGAGTAAGAGTTTTAAAGGAGTCACTTGTGGTGTATGAATGAAAGATTGAATGTTAATGTCAATGAGACAGCAACCATTCAATGAAAGAGGTCAACATTGTATTCAACCAATGAAAACTTTGTACTTATTAATGAGCAACACAAGTGCCACATGTGGAGCACCTGAGATAACCTCTAACTTTTGATGGGTTTTCTGTTGCTCAGAAAATAATCTATTATCTTTATTTATTAGATCCTTGTACATGTCCAGTCAATGCGATCCTTGTACAGTCAAGCTGTTATTATAGTCAATGTGATCCTTGTCCAGCCAAGTTGTTATTATAGGTAAGTGTACATTATATGTGAACTATATAGGATCATTTACTATTTGTTTCAAATGTAAAATGTTCAAACTCTATAAGGGGAGATAATGTAAAATATTCAAACTCTACAAGCATGGTAAGGGGAGGTAATGTAAAATGTTCAAACTCTATAGGGGAGATAATGTAAAATATTCAAAGGGGAGATAATGTTAAATGTTCAAACTCTATATGGGGAGATAAGGTAAAATGTTTAAACCCTATAAGGGGAGATAATGTAAAATATTCAAACTCTATAAGGGGAGATAATCAACATATAGTTTTTACATTCAAAATACAATAACACCAATGTTTTTATAGTAAACAAGACTCGAAGAATGTGATGTATGAATGAAAGATTGGATGCTAATGTCAATGAGACAGCAACCATTCAATGAAAGAGGTCAACATTGTTTTCAACCATTGAAAACTATCTTTAAATTATTACTATCACTGAGTGTGTCCAGAGCTCCAGATAAGAATTCACAAATTGGGGTTTTTACCCACTATTTTCTTATGTAATTGGGTGATAAGTTTTTTAATGGCATTATCAATTCCGATTCACCCCTCAAGTTAATATCAAATTGGGTTTTTCACCACCAAGCTCTTTAATATATTGGGTGTTTTCATCCACACAATATTGAATATTTAGGCAATGTCAACCCCAGATGTTTTTCCATCTTATATATGTTTCTTTCTTTGTAAATGTGCTAGCTGTTTTATTTGGTTTATTCACTGACCAGCAATTGTAGGTTTAATTTGTGTCCTGTTTCAAACGTCTGCCAGTTTTGGATTTCTCACAACTTATATAAACTGTAAAAAAACCCGGATATGTGTATTCACAAGCATGGTGACCCCTATGGATCCGTATGGGGTTAGTAAATTTTATATGGGTTCATGACTTCCGTCTATTGTTAATGGTGACGTCATCTATTGATGTTGTTGTATTTCATTGTTTATTTTTATACAAAATGCAACAGGAAAAGTCCCATGTGCGATAAATTTGTTATATCGGATTTGATATATATGGATTTGATCCGTAGGGGTTCAATAGCGAACCATATAACTTATAATTGTAAGTTTATTTTATTGAAACAGGGAGATAACACACACACATTGATATGTTTATAAGAAACATTCATAACAAGTACGAATGAAGTATTTTTAATTGATACTTAAACTTTACATATATATCGTGCTTAAAAAAGTATTCAGATTTATAGTTCTTATTCATATTTCGCCTTCGGTCTCAAGTAATAAATTAGCTTAACTTCTCTATGAGGGGTGAAGCTTACATGTAATATCTCTGTTTAAAGAAACAAACTATAACCACCAGACCATAGCTGGCCAGTGACCTTGACCCTAGTATATAAGCACCTGTTCCATAATAACTTGTCATTATTTTTCTAGAGGGTGTGAAGTGAACACTTCACTTGAATTCTTTTTAGTTATTTTATTTTTATCTAAGATTT
This sequence comes from Mytilus galloprovincialis, assembly GCA_037788925.1. Classification (NCBI taxonomy): domain Eukaryota; kingdom Metazoa; phylum Mollusca; class Bivalvia; order Mytilida; family Mytilidae; genus Mytilus; species Mytilus galloprovincialis. The sequence goes on along the minus strand of CM075339.1, from coordinate 75,597,578 downwards.
AGGGGAAAGTTACTAAAGTTACATTTAACTTCTTGTCTACGATGTACGACAAGTTCTAATGTTATTTTGTTAATTAGAAATAATAATTCCTCAATTGTCTACGATGTATGACAAGTGTTGATGGAAATGAATTTAAAAATTTCTTGTCTACGATGTATAACAAGTTTCGATGGAAATTGATTAAAATTTTTATTGTCTACGATGTATGACAATTTTATATTATTCATTAAGTTTTTGCCTTAGTACGATGTACAGCACATTTGTTACTTAATTCATACTCCTGTTTGTTAAACAGGTAGATATTTAAAAGTATTTCTATTCACCTGAAGGTCTAGAGTACTCTTCAGAATTTACACGTGTTTTACCTGCACAGGTACACATTATTTTATTACAATGGCTGAATTTGATTATGCAAATGTATTGCTTTTGCAAGATGTTTAGAATTATGTTTACACTTACAAGGGTGATGGTTATGATTTTCATCACCTCTGAGTTGTTTTAGAAATTAAAGATGATAAATTTAATAGGAAAACAAGAGGTATTTTGAATAAATCCTCTTCTTAAACAGTTATAAAACCTAGTAGTTTTATAAAAGATCATAATGGCATTGCAATTGGAAATAATTGACAAAGCAACAGAACGAGTCAAAAGTAAGTTTTTAAAATCTAGTGCTACTTGTATAGCTTCAAAATCTCCTTGATTTGTGAATTTTTTTCAAGACAGTGCTGTTGAGATTTAAGATAGGCATGTATACATATTGATGCATTGACTCATTATTATTAATGTAGTAAAGAACATGTATGAATCATGAGGTTTGAGACAGTTTCTCTGCCTTCAACTCAAGCAGAGTTTGTAGAGAAACCTGCTGCTTTATTCGAATTTTGCCATTAGAGGCTTACTTTAATGAAGATTTAGTTCTAATTTTGATCTGAACTACTGTAATGATACTGTTCATGTACCTCCTTTTGGAGTTTGTGCCATGGCTGATGATAGTCCAGCCAGAACTGAATTTTGATACGTCTTTTGATCCTGCATTAAGGTTTTCAGAAGCCTTTAAGGCTTCTCTTAGTGAGATTAATGGTCCATTATCTCATCCTGTTTGTTGAACAGTTAAATCATGATTTTGCTTGGAAAATCCCAAAATTGTTTAAAAAGGCAGAAAACTGTGTCTAAGTTTTCTTCTGGACTTTCTGTGACTGTTAATAATACTACCATGTCAGTAAATATCAAATCAGGAAAATATCAAGTTCATAGAGGAGTAATACTATCACCCTGAGAACTGTGAGAATCCTAGTGTGTCTAGGATAAATAACAAGATTGAAATGGCACTGCCTAGAAAGGCCCACTATGTGGTTTCAAAGATGCAGGAAACCCAGAGATACTTTATTAAGGGGTTGATCATCACCCCTATTGTTGAGGATTTTATTGTAAAATTCTATTTGTTTGTTTGACCATGGGTTTCTATTTAAACGCATAGGAGATCCTCAGAAATATCTAGATGATAAAACTTATTTGTAATTCTGATGTGATAGTTGATTTATTACGTTTTTAGTTATGATTGCATGAAGCAAACCTGGTGATTATACAAAGATTCTAAAGCAAATTCTAGATTCCTTGGAAGAGGTTCCAGGTCTAGCAATTATTTTACTCCCAGTTGTTATGGAAAAGGCAATATCAGTCTTTTAACTGTGGAGGCTCTGTTGGTCAACAGGGCATATACTAGTAGGCAATTCCCTTCATTGAGAGTGAGAGGTTTCCCAAAAGGGAACAGAGAATCTCAAAGAGGTCACATTTCTCAACCAGTTGCTATATACAGTAGATAACTTAAATATTATGATTCGGAAAATGTTACTAATAATCTATTGATATTAGATTTAATAAGAAATGGTTATAAAATTATTTTTAATGATGTACCACATATTTTAATAAAATACATTTCACCTTTCATAAGGATGAAATAATTTCAGGAGTCCAAAAATTGATAGCTGTGGCTAATCAGCATTTGGAGCAGGACGATTTATCTTTTGTTTTGATGTAATTCTTAGGGATTATTATCTATATATAAATAGAGAGAGAGCTAACATCTATAAATCTCACAGATGCATATTTAAGTATCATTTATGATTATATCACAATTTGCTGATTCATGTGGAAAGGACATTGATATGATATTTATGTTCTTTGTTTTGGATTGGCTTCTGCATCAAGAGTTTTTACTAAGGTTTTAAAACCTGTCTATGTATTTTTATGAAATAATGTCACTTGAAGTATATACATGCTATAGTTTATACATTGATGATTCTTTTATTATGGATCAGAATTTAGATGGTTGTATTGTGAATACAGAAGAAGTGGTGCAAATGCTTGATAAGCTGTGCTTCGGAATAAATTTTGAGAAGTTGGTACTCATTCCTTGGAAGCACATTGTCTCACTATTGATACTGAGCTATTTAAGTTTTTTCTGACAGATGAGAAATGGTAAAATTATCTCCCTTGGGAAATTCTTCTTAAATAGAATTGTGTAACTGTATTATTGATGATTTGCATCATATATTGGTCTTGTGGCACATGCTTTTAATGCAGTACATTTGTGTATCTGTGGGAATGTTGCAGAAACATGGCGAGAAATAATGTTGAAACACTGTATAGTTGTTACAGTGTTTATTATCATCAATTTATAGGTGAAATTTTTAACAATTTAAATCAGAAATTAAGAATTGATTTTTAGACCCATCCAAATAAGTTTTTGGATTTGACCAGATGCCTCATTAGAAGGATTTGGGATCCAAATTTGAAGAAAATTTTTCTTTTGGTAGATGGAGCTTCTTTAAGAACATGCGCTCATTTCATATAGATTTCTTAGAATTGTTGGCTATATTTTTTTTTTTTGGAGAGAAATTTTTAGTCACAGAGAGTTATACAATCAGAAAATACAATTTCAGTAGCATTTATTGTGCAATAGGAGGTATAACCTCTTTGTCATTTTTAAAAACATGCTTACTACAAATATTTCATTATTTGGGCTTGGTGTTCAAGAAAGAACATTTTTATCACAGCTCTTTATATTCCTGGTAAGAAAATGTTGATGCTGTTATCATATGTCTAAAAAATTTACAGATTCAACAGGATGGCAATTGAAAGAAGATATATTTGTTTTGTTGTCATCACGTTTTCATTTTCAAATCTATAGATAATTGATTTGTTGTCTTTTGACCAACAAGCTCCTTTCAGAGATGTTTGTACTTTTCATGGTCAGATTTAAGACCTTATATTTTCCCATCTTTTTCATTGTTGTGGATAATTATAAAGAAAATTATTAGTGATAAAGTTCAGAAGGCTCTTTTGATTATTCCTTTTGGTCTGCTCAGAGTTGGTTTTCTTTGCTTAGACCAATTTTAATTTATTTGACAGTTAAAAGTTCTGCTAAACATAATAGTTCTGCTAAACATAAAAGTTAGTAACAATGTTACAAATGAAGAATGCCTTTCCGTAAGGAAGAGATTTGATTTAACTGTGTATTGTAAAAAATATAAGTGAACCAACACCTGAAGATATGATTGTGCGGTAGGGTAAAAACGTGTGTATTATATTCAGAAATCACTTTAATATAAACAGGAGATTTCAGAATCATTTGTAAAATATATTTACACTTCATTTTGGAGAACATGCATCTATGATCAAGCATTATCAATATTTTTTGAGAAATTTCATTATTTGGTGTGTTCAAAGAGAACCAACTCCTTATCACCATCTAAAAAGGATGTTATTGATTATTGAAATTTTTTGTAAAACACAAGCTTTTCATATTCAGCATGTTTAATGTGAATTTTACTTGTTTTATGTTGAAACAGACTTGATCCTTTAAGAAGTAGATGTTACTAAATTTGTTTGTTTACTACATGCATATGTGAAAGGTTGCTTAAGCCTGAATCTGCAATTGAAGAGTTAGATACTCTTTCACTGTGGAGATGAATTTAGTGCTATCTTTTTAAGTTCTTTATATTCATTAGAGGATTTAACATTGAAGACTGTCTTTTATACTTGTGTCTTTATTTGCCTTGACTACAACTGCCAAAGTACAATCTTTATCAGCTGTAGATTTACATTCCATGTTTTTCATTCAGAGACATGGCACTTTATTTTTTCATATACATGAGTTTTTGAAAAATACTAGATCTGTTAGTTAGTCTACCTAATGCATGTAATAAGGTGATCAAGGGTTTTGATAAACCAAAACTTTGTGTTGTTAAGACAATGATTTATCATGTTTTGTGTACAAAATATGTGAGAGAATTCATCTAAGTCTTTTTGGAAAGTTTAGATAGTTAGAGAGAGTTCTAATTTTAGCCGAGGTTTTAAGGTTTACTCATTTAGAGGAACCTCTTCATAAGTGCATTTAGCTTCAGGATGTTCTATTAAAGACATTATGGCAACAGCTTAGTCTGGACATATGGTAAAACTTTTATAAGTTCTATAAAAGGGAAAGTGAATAATATCAGTACTAAAACACTTTTCTTCAGTTGTAGTTACTGGATGATCTTGTGATTTCTATGCTTTATTAAATGTTGGCATTTATAAAAATTGTTTTTAGTTTGTGTCTACACTTTAAACAAGCTAATTTATTACTTGAGACCGAAGGCGAAATATGAATAAGAATGTTCCTTCATCCAAGCATATCTTGGATGTGCAGGATGAAGGTCATTCTTAGAATATGAGCCTGAGGCTCGAAAGTAATTAATTCCCACCCTAGGGATTATCAGTCAGACCCACCCTTTTTCCAATGGGTTTTATATTTGGTCGACACAAACTTGCTTTAAATTATGACAAGTTATTATGGAACAGGTGCTTATATACTAGGGTCAAGGTCACTGGCCAGCTATGGTCTGGTGGTTATAGTTTGTTTCTTTAAACAGAGATATTACATGTAAGCTTCACCCCTCATAGAGAAGTTAAGCTAATTTATTACTTTCGAGCCTCAGGCTCATATTCTAAGAATGACCTTCATCCTGCACATCCAAGATATGCTTGGATGAAGGAACATTATTTTTTATACGACCGCAAAAATTGAAAAATGTTTGGTCGTATATTGGTATCACGTTGGCGTCAGTTTTGTCGTCGTCGTCGTCGTCGTCCGAATACTTTTAGTTTTCGCACTATAACGTTAGTTTAAGTAAATAGAAATCTATGAAACTTAAATACAAGGTTTATGACCACAAAAGGAAGGTTGGGATTGATTTTGGAAGTTTTGGTCCCAACAATTAAGGAATTAGGGGCCAAAAAGGGCCCAAATAAGCATTTTCTTGGTTTTCGCACTATAACTTTAGTTTAAGTAAATAGAAATCTATGAAATTTAAACACAAGGTTTATGACCACAAAAGAAAGGTTGGGATTGATTTTGAGTGTTGAGATCCCAACAGTTTAGGAAATAGGGACCAAAAAGGGGCTCAAATAAGCATTTTTCTTGGTTTTCGCACCATAACTTTAGTATAAGTGAATAGAAATCTATGAAATTTAAACACAAGGTTTATGACCATAAAAGGAAAGTTGGGATTAATTTTGGAAGTTTTGGTCCCAACAGTTTAGAAATAAGGGGCCCCAAAGGGTCCAACATTAAACTTTGTTTGATTTCATCAAAAATTGAATAATTGGGGTTCTTTGATATGCCAAATCTAACTGTGTATGTAGATTCTTAATTTTTGGTCCCGTTTTCAAATTGGTATACATTAAGGTCCAAAGGGTTCAAAATTAAACTTAGTTTGATTTTAACAAAAATTGAATCCTTGGGGTTCTTTGATATGCTGAATCTAAAAATGTACTTAGATTTTTGATTATTGGCCCAGTTTTCAAGTTGGTCCAAATCGGGGTCCAAAATTAAACTTTGTTTTATTTCATAAAAAAATGAATAATTGGGGTTCTTTGATATGCCAAATCTAACTGTGTATGTAGATTCTTATTTTTTTGTCCCGTTTTCAAATTGGTCTACATTAAAGTTCAAAGAGTCCAAAATTAAAATAAGTTTGATTTTAACAAAATTGAATTCTTTGATATGCTGAATCTAAACATGTACTTAGTTTTTTGATAATGAGCCCAGTTTTCAAGTTGGTCCAAGTCAGGATCCAAAATTAATATATTAAGTATTGTGCAATAGCAAGAAATTTTCAATTGCACAGTATTCAGCAAAAGCAAGAAATCTTCAATTGCACAGTATTGTGCAATAGCAAATATTTTCAATTGCACAGTATTGCACAATAGCAAGAAATATCTAATTGCACAATATTGCGCAATAGCAAGAAATTGTCAATTGGAGTTATCTTTCTTTGTCCAGAATAGTAGTTGAATCAACTTAAATCATTGTTTTATACAATGTATATCACTTTTACTACCAACTGATAAATTAAAACAATCTTTACCATTCAGTGATAACAATCACTTTTTTTACATTTTAATATTTTATGATGTATTTAAATGAGAAGTTATTATTGCAAACTCCAATAAAAATTTGAATTGAGATCAGGTTTGGAATAAGGGAAAGGTGGATGTGAAAAAAAAATTTGGGGGGGGGGGGGGGGTTAAATTTTTCTCAATAAACAAATTTTAAGTTTATTAGACCACATTCATTCTGTGTCAGAAACCTATGCTGTGTCAACTATTTAATCACAATCCAAATTTAGAGCTGAATCCAGCTTGAATGTTGTGTCCATACTTGCCCCAACCGTTCAGGGTGCAACCTCTGCGGTCGTATAAAGCTGCGCCCTGCGGAGCATCTGGTTTACAGATGCTTTAGATGACGACACAACCTTACTTATAAATTAGGCTGACCACAGAGGTACATAAGTAATTATCTTTTATTATGTATTGTATAATATATGTTTTTTAAAAGGACAAAATAAATCAATCAATAAAGACTGCCTCTTTGATCTTCATGGTGTTGTAGTATTGTGTTCAACTTTAGTGTGGGAGGTGGTGGGTTTTAACCCTGGACAGTTCAACTAAAGACTTAAAAATTAATATTTGCTGCTTCTCCAAAATGAGTTAAATCAATACAGAGTAAGTAGTTTTCACATATGCCATACAGCCACTTCCTGTTTTCACTTCCATACAGCCACTTTCTGTTTTCACATTTGCCAGACAGCCACTTCCTGTTTTCACATCTGTCATACATCCACTTCCTGTTTTCACATCTCTCATACAGCCACTTCCTGTTTTCACATCTGTCATACAGCCACTTCCTTTTTTCACATCTGCCGTACATCCACTTCCTGTTGGTTGATAGTTTGAAATTATACAACACTCATTGTACAATGAAAATTTCTTTTTCTTGGCTTCTACGGAAGGTTAATAGCTTGAAAATGTTGATTTGTAGAATGTTAGCAATTTTTGTTTCTGCTGTGCAACTTCTTTCTGTTAACCAGTAGTTTGAAATTATACAACATTCATTGTACAAAGGAAATGTTCATGAAAGTTCTTGTTATGATTAACAATGATAAAAGTATCTCTAGACCAAAAAACAAAGATATAAACAATTACAGGTCGTCCAACAACCTTCAACAATGAGCAAAACCCATACCATATAAAAATAAGGAGATGTGGTATGATTAACAATGATACAATTATTTCTAGACCATAGGACAAAGATATAAACAATTACAGGTCCTCCAACAGTCTTTAGGTTGCACTTCTGTAAATATAGACAATGCAGTTTCACAGAGGAACTCCCTTTGCGGCTAAAGCTGTGCCACTATCACTATGAAGTTTAGTGAAAAATTATATCCTAGAATGGAAAGTTGATATGCAGTACTTTTTTATTCAAAGGTCAAAACATAGGGCCGTGTGGCATATTTTCAACATTTATATGCCCAGAACTTCTACGAGTTTAAACTTAAACTAAAACTCTGTACTACCCCTCCCTTCACTTTGAGTCTCCCTCAGAAATCAATTTCCCCAACTACTATGTGTTTTTAAATGGTAAGATTCCCAAGTTATTTCTCCATGAGATGAAACATAGAGATCATATCTGGGAACCAGTATGTAACCACAACAAAATATCTATGAATATTATATATATCTCCCCAAAAGAGGCTTGGCTTGTGAAACAGCTGTATTTACAAAGTGCATCCTATAATAACATTTATTCAAAAAAAAATTCTTGAAAAAACAATACTTATTTATCAGAATTATAGCCTTAAAGAAATCACTGCATATACTCTAAACTTTTCTTTACAGTACATTTTATAACCTCAACCCTGTTTCAATTTTTAAAGAATTTAATTATTGTCAGCTTAACCTATATGCATGTTTGCTGACATAAAATGGCTAGAACCTGTTTGAAACTATTCTCATAACAAATTGAAAGCATTTCAGAATACTATAAATGTAAAGTTTAATAGTTAATCATTCCAACATTAAAGTTTATATAAAGTATCCAATCCTGCCGCTGTCTCCAGTCCACATCTTACTGTATGACTATTAGTCAATGAAAGTTCACAAATTCTGCCTCAAATGGTCAGTTTAGAAATCTTGTCTCAACAATATCATCTCTAACCATATATCTAACATAATTTAGCTAATATATGATCGAGAAGTGTTAAACAAAGCCATATTTGCAAAAATTGTATGTATGAAGTTACCAGTCTGATGTATGAATTCACTAAAAGTTTTATAGAACTGACTGCTAACATCTGTTTTTTACATAACTTCCTAGCACAGTTATTTTTTTATGACCCAGGGGGTAGGCATTTTTTTCTGTTTATTGCCACTGGGGCCTCAAATTAACTAACTTTTTCTGCTGTTTCCTTGAATATGGAAAATTTAGAACATATTTATGATAGAACATACTATTGTTAGTTTTGTTAAGGTATTATTGTATTCTAACTTGTATTTTTTTGTTGCAGTCACAAAAAAAAGCAAATTCAGGTGTTACGGCTTACTTTTGGGTTAACGACATGACAAAAACACCCCAGCAACAATATTCATAAGAATCTATGAGTTTCAATGACTGCGAAGAGTGAAAAAAAGCAACAATTTAGATTACAAATATACATATATTATGAATTAATTTTGCATTCAGGGCCTTAAGAGCATATCCAACAGTTTATTTCTGACGGTGAGAATTTTCCCCTCTAAGATATATAGGCTATTTTTTACCTGCTTAAATCAAATATGTAATAAAAATATAACTTCGTGCGCTACTTTTTGAGTAACATAAGGTCGAAATTAGAGATATTTCCTCAAAATTCGGATTTATGGACGTATTTTTCCTCCAAACAGAAATGCATAACTTTTTTGTTTTAAAAGATAAACACAAGCTGTTTTTTGTTAAATTGTTCTCCTTTATATTAGTATCTTATAAATATATGAAATATTTTGTTTAGAAATAACTTAAATTTACCAAATGTTGATGAATATAGAAAAAAACGTCATTTTTTGCTGCATATTTATCAAATTTAAAAAAAATTGCATCATTGGCTTTTTCATGAAATTTGGTACAACTAATCTTCATCCGTAATCAAACCAAATGTCATTTTAAAAAAGAGGGGCCCATGAACTCGTGTTAAAGTAAAATCAGTTTGAATGAGGAAAATCAGTCGAAAACTGCATCTTTTCCAAAAATGTCAAAGATTGACGTTGCGAAAATAACATTTTACGTTAGTAACGTCATTACCTCCCCTGTAACTGCAACATATGCCCTTAAGCAAACTATGAATACTGTAAACTGTCATCATAATTAAGGCCCAGGATTTTCTCAATCTTCATGAAATATTTATAAAACTAAATATATTTGAGTTGATTTCATTAAAATCTCTTGAGATAAACCTGATTTGGTGAAATTCTATATGTTCTCTTTTGTTCATCCAAGACAGGCAAATATACAAAATTAAGAAACAATATTAAATTTAATCTGACTGGTCTAGTTGATTATAGACAGTGTTTCAAGAAGCTGCAATATGATATTTAATATTGTTCTCTATGTGTGTCTGAATGCTGGTAAATAAAACTTTTGAAATTCTTAGGTTTGGGAAAGTGCAATAGATGTTCTGGTTTTTGATGGAAAGAGTCACACCCTGCTTTTAGAATACCTTTGTACCTCATTTAGGTATGTAAGTGATCAGATCTTCAAGGTTTTGAGTTCAGTTCATTAACTTCAAATAGCGCAGAAAAGTTGAGATAAATAAAGGCAACAGTAGTATACCGCTGTTCAAAACTCATACATCTATGGACAAAAAAACCCAACAAAATCGGGGTAACAAAATAAAACTGATGGAAACGACTGTTCATGACTGTTTCAATGCTATTATTATTTGAATGAAATTAGTATCTGAAAATATAAGGTCAGTTTTTACATCCAATAAATACATTTGGCAGTAACAAAAATACCTCAATAATAACTCAACTGTTACAGTATATATTGAATATCCTTTTTCTTATCTATTTTTAGGATATAATGGAGGATTGGAATAAGGTAAGATTTACTTAATAGTTCCCTTGTCATGTGTGGTTTTGTTCCCCTTTATTGTACAATTAGATACAAGTATGTGATAATTTGAGATAAAAACTAGTAGAATTCTAGGTGAACTACAAAACTTATTATTCCAAGAACACAGATCAAACAAACAAAAAATACAAAACTAGGACAAAGGCAGGTGCATTCAAAACATTTGAGTTCTCTTCTCATTACACGGGTGACACTTGCACACATGCAGATTTCCTAGTAACTTGATATATATCCTCTGAGGTTAGGGTGTCAGTAACTTAAATGGGAGTGCTCTGCTTATTATAATACAATACTGAGTGGCAGTTTAGTTCCACAAAAAACATTTGAATCAGTTTTTTCAGTAAGACATTTATCAAATAATTTTTATGCCCCACCTACGATAGTAGAGGGGCATAATGTTTTTTTATATGTGCGTCCGTCGTCTGTACGCTCGTCTGTCTGTCCGTTCGTTCCGGTTCAGGTTAAAGTTTTTGGTCAAGGTAGTTTTTGATGAAGCTGAAGTCCAATCAACTTGAAACTTAGTACACATGTTCCTTATGATATGATCTTTCTGATTTTAAAGCCAAATTAGACTTTTGACCCCAATTCCACAGTCCATTGAGCATAGAAAATGAAAGTGCAAGTTTCAGGTAAAAGTTTTTGGTCAAGGTAGTTTTGATGAAGTTAAAGTCCAATCAACTTGAAACTTAGTACACACGTTCCCTATTGTATGATGTTTCTACTTTTAATGCCAAATTAGATTTATTACCCAATTTCATGGTCCATTGAACTTGGAAAATGATAATGCAAGTGGGGCATCCGTGTACTTTTGACACATTCTTGTTTAAGTATGAGTGTACACTCTGAAATTTTTTCATAGTAAACAGTATATTATTTTTGTAGTACCTTCAGAATCCTTGTTTACAATGTCAAATATGCAACCCTCAAGTCTATAGAAGTATTAGTAAAAATTTTGGACAATTTTTCTAAATAAGAAAAATGTAACACAGTAGTTCTTTTCCTTGGCTCTGTAAAGTACATGTAAGTTAAATAAAACATTTCTATTTTATGGTATCAAGTGCTAACTGATACAACACACCATTTGAATCCAATCGTGTTTTTTTTATGCCCCACCTACGATAGTAGAGGGCATTATGTTTTCTAGTCTGTGCTCCGTTCGTGCGTCCGTCCGTTCGTCTGTGCGTTTGTCCGTCCGTCCGTTCAGGTTAAAGTTTTTGGTCAAGATAGTTTTTGATGAAGCTGAAGTTCAATCAACTTGAAACTTAGTACACTTGTTGCTTATGATATGATCTTTTTAATTTTTGAAGCCAAATTAGACTTTTGACCCCAATTTCACGGCCCACTGAACGTAGAAAATGAAAGTGGGAGTTTCAGGTTAAAGTTTTTGGTCAAGGTAGTTTTTAATGAAATTGAAGTCCAATCAACTTGAAACTTAGTACATATGTTCTCTATAGTATAATCGTTCTAATTTTAATGCCAAATTAGATTATTACCCAATTTCACGGTCCATGGAACATAGAAAAGGATAGTGCGAGTGGGGCATCTGTGTACTTTGGACACATTATTGTTTCTGGTTAAGTTATAGTCTCATTACTTTATTATAACCCACATCTACATTTATTCAGTCTATAAACATTTATAGAATTTTCTCCTTTAGAAAGTTAATAGAGAGATTTTTACTATCTGATATAAGAAAGGAGGAGAAAGTACCTAGGGGCAATTAAAGGACTAAGTGAATGAAAAACAACTGTCTTCAAAAGGACAAAAGTCAAAGTTCCCAAAAGCACTACCAGAAATAAATATCAGGGATATGCCAAATCTAGTCCATTATTCTATTAAAAAATATTTTTTAAAGGTTAACAATTTTTGTTTATCTTGATAATTTGAAATGCATAAATTCCATTTAGCTTTTCTTTCTCTCTAAATGTTATATGAAGGAAGGATGCTACTTATTTATGTAGTCATTGCTATACAGAAGAAGACATAATTATTATATAAATTAACAGCAATTATTTAATACAATTTATTAAATGTAAAATCTATGTTTTACTTACAGAAACTTATTTCAACTGTTTGGGATGGAGATATCGAAGCCTTAAAATGATGTCTCAAGTAGCGCAGACATTGATTATCAAGATTAAATGTACTATCTATGTTTTACTTATAGAAACTTACAACAGCTGCTAGGGATGGAGATATAGCAGCCTTACAATTAAGCCTACAGAATGGCGCAGACATTGATTTTCAAGATTAAATGTAATATCTATGTTTTACTTACAGAAACTTACTACAGCTGCTAGGGATGGAGATATAGAAGCCTTACAATTAAGCCTACAGAATGGCGCAGACATTGATTAACAAGATTTAATGTACTATCTATGTTTACTTACAGAAACTTACTTCAGCTGCTTGGAAGGGAGATATAGAAGCCTTAAAATTATGTCTACAGAATGATGCAGGAATTGATTAACAAGATTTAATGTACTATCTATGTTTACTTACAGAAACTTACTTCAGCTGCTTGGAAGGGAGATATAGAAGCCTTAAAACTATGTCTACATAATGGTGCAGACATTGATTAACACGATTTAATGTTCTATCTATGTTTTACTTACAGAAACTTACTACAGCTGCTAGGGATGGAGATATAGAAGCCTTAAAACTATGTCTACAGAATGGTGCAGACATTGATTAACAAAATTTAATGTTCTATCCATGTTTTACTTACAGAAACTTACTACAGCTGCTAGGGATGGAGATATAGAAGCCCTTAAATTAAGCCTGCAGAATGGTGCATACGTTAATTATCAAGGTGTAAGTGAATTGGTCACATTAAAAACTACCTGAATTTAATACTTCATAGAAAAATCAAAATATGGCAGATTGTTCGTAAATTACTTCAAAAAGTTAAACAGGATAAAACTACGAAATGCTTTCAAATAAAGCACAGTAAAACAGTATAAAACTACAAGTGACTTCTAAATAAAGCACAGTGAAACAGTATAAAACTACAAATTACTTCAAAATAAAACACAGTGAAACAGTATAAAATTACAAGCTATTTCAAAATAAAGCACAGTAAAACAGTACAAAACTACAAGTTACTTCTAAATAAAGCACAGTGAAACAGTATCTACTACAAGTTACTTCTAAATGATGCACAGTGAAACAGTATAAAACTGCAAGTTACATTAAAATAAAACACAGTAAAACAGTCAAAAACTACAAGTTACTTCTAAATAAAGAAATAAATCACAGTCAAACAGTATAAAATTTAAACTGCAAGTTACATCAAAATAAAGCACAGTAAAATAGTATTAAACTACAAGTGACTTCAAAATAAAGCATAATGTAAAACACACAACTAAAAGTAACTTCAGAACATAACAGATTGTACATAAGCAATATAAAACACACAACTACAAGTTACTTCAGAACATAACAGATTGTATACAGGCAATATAAAACACACAACTTCAAATTACTTCAGAACATAACATTTTGTTTATAAGTAGTATAAAACACACAACCACAAGTTACTTCAGAACATAACATATTGTTTATAAGCAGTATAAAACACACAACTACAAGTTACTTCATAACATAACAGATTGTACATCAGCAGTATAAAACACACAACTGCAAGTTACTTCAGAACATAACAGATTGTACACAAGCAATATAAAACACATAATTACAAGTTACTTCAGAACATAACATATTGTTTATAAGTAGTATAAAACACAAAGTTACTTCAGAACATAACAGATTGTACATAAGCAGTATAAAACACACAACTACAAGTTACTTCATAACATAACAGATTGTTCATAAGCAGTATAAAACACACAACTACAAGTTACTTCATAACATAACATATTGTTTATAAGCAGTATAGAACACACAACTACAAGTTACTTCGTAACATAACAGATTGTACATTAGCAGTTTAAAACTTACAACTACAAGTTACTTCAGAACATAACAGATGGTTCATAAGCAGAATAAAACACACAACCACAAGTTACTTCATAACTGAACAGATTGTACACAGGCAATATAAAACACACAACTTCAAGTTACTTCATAACATAACAAATTGTACATTAGTAGTATAAAATACACAACTACAAGTTACTTCATAACATAACAGATTGTATATTACTAGTATAAAAAACATAACTACAAGTTACTTCATAACATAACAGATTGTACATTAGAAGTATAAAATACATAACTACAAGTTACTTCATAACATAACAGATTGTACATTAGCAATATCAAATACATAACTACAAGTTACTTCATAACATGACAGATTGTTTATAAGCAGTATTAAACACACAACTACAAGTTACTTCATAACATAACAGATTGTTCATAAGCAGTATAAAACACACAACCACAAGTTACTTCAGAACAGAATAGATTTTTCATTAGCAGTATAAAATACATAAATTTAAGTTACTTCATATCATAACAGATTGTACATTAGCAGTATAAAATACATAACTACAAGTTGCTTCATAACATAACAGATTGTACATTAGCAGTAAATAATACATAACTACAAGTTACTTCATAACATTACAGATTGTTCATACGCAGTACAAAACACACAACCACAAGTTACTTCAGAAGATAACAGATTTTTTATTAGCAGTATAAATACGTAACTACAAGTTACTTCATAACATAACAGATTGTACATTAGCAATATAAAATACACAACTACAAGTTACTTCAGAACAGAACAGATTGTTCATTAGTAGCATAAAACACACAACCACAAGTTAGTTCATAACATAACAGATGGTATATAAGTAAAACAAGTAAAAGTTACTTTAGAATATAATATAATAATATACCTGTATGGAAACTGAATTAGATATTAAATTAAAATCTGTTTTTATTTTCACAGTTTAAGTGACAGAAAAAAATGCATACATGTATTTTTTTTAAATAATTATTTTTGTTTGTTTTGAATAAAAGTGGAGAAAGTTCTTACTTTGAATATTTACAAGAACATTTTTTACACCAAAGTTTTACAGCAGTTGTAACACAAATATCACACATGTTTGTTATTGCTTCACTTTGACCACATTTCTTCATCTATTCAAAATCATGTTGTTAATAATTAGACAGGTTTAATGGACAACAAATATTTGTAAGAATCATATAAAGTGGGGTCCCATTTTGTTTGTCTCCTCAGGAAATGTAACAATTTTTCATATTTCTTTGAAAAAGTAACTTTTTAAAATATTGATCATTATTCTGAATCCTGTTAATCAGACAGCTTTAATCATTATACCAACAAATACATGTTAGGATTATATTAAGTGAGATGGCATTTTACTCAGAGAGTGGTAATGAATCCATTGATGTAAATATTTTATTCATTTCTTCTTCTTCTTCAAAAAAAATTAATATAACAGTTTTGATGAAAGTGTCGACATCTCACAAAAAACATGCTGTTTATTTGTTGTTTATATACAATATCAATACAAGTGTGACTGGTCATTTTATTCAGTTTTGACCACTGATTCATGTGATATAGATTTTGTTTATATTTATTGCACAACATTGTCCAGTTTATCAGACAAGTTTTGATGTCAGTTGTATTATTCCAGGAGTATGGAATGACAGCATTAATGTGGGCTGCCAGGGGAGGACACCTGGAGGATACCCAATTACTCCTGGACACCCGGTGTAACACAGATATCACAATGGTATGTTATCACTTTACTCTCTGATCACAATCCTATATCTTCACAAAATTATGTTGTTAATTAGAAAGGTTTAATGGACAACAAATATTTGTAAGAATCATATAAAGTGGGCTCTCATTTTGTTTGTCTCCTCGAACTAAATCAGGAAATGTAACTATTTTTCATATTTCTTTGAAAAAGTTACTTTTTAAAAAATTAATCATTATTCTGAATCATGTTAATCAGACAAATTTATTCATTATATCAACAAATACTTGTTAGGATTATATAAAGTGAGATGTCATTTTACTCAGAGATTTAATCATTATATCAACAATTCTTGTTAGGATTATATAAAGTGAAACGTCATTTTGCTCAGAGATTTAATCATTAAATTAACAAATACTTGTTAGGATTATACAAAGTGAGATGTCATTTTACTCAGAGAATTGTAATGAATCCATTGATGTAAATATTTTACTCATTTCTTCCAAAAATTTGTTTTTTAATATGACAGTTCTGATGGAAGAATTGACATCTCACACAAATTTTTTTGTTTATTTGTTGTTAATGTACAATATAAATACAAGTGTGTCTGGTCATGTTATTCAGTTTTGACCACTGATTCATGTGATATATATTATGTTGATATTTATTACACAACATTGTCCAGTGTATCAAACAAGTTTTGATGTCAGTTGTATTATTCCAGAGAGATGGACGGACAGCATTAATGTGGGCTGCCATGGGAGGACAATTGGAGGTTACCCGATTACTCCTGGACAGCCGGTGTAACACAGATATCACAAACGTATGTTATCACTTCACTCTGATCACATTACTTAATCTACACAAAATTATGTTGTTAATTAGACAGGTTTAATGGACAACACAATTTAATATTTGTCAGAATCATATAAAGTGGGGTCTCATTATACTCAGAGAGTTGTAATGAATTCATTGATGTTAATATTTTATTAATTTCTTCCAAAAATATTTTTAACGTGACAGTTCTGGTGGAAGTTTTAACATCTCACAAAAACATGTTGTTTATCTGTTGTTTATGTACAATATAAATACAGGTGTGATTTTTGACCACTGATTCATGTGATATATATTTTGTTGATATTTATTACACAACATTGTCATGTGTATCAGACAAGTTTTGATGTCAGTTGTATTATTCCAGAGAGATGGACGGACAGCATTGATGTGGGCTGCCATGGGAGGACACCTGGAGGTTACCCGATTACTCCTGGACAGCCGGTGTAACACAGATATCACAAACGTATGTTATCACTTCACTCTGATCACATTTCTTAATCTACACAAAATTATGTTTTTCAAATAAAATCAAATCAAATCAAATCAAGTTTATTGTACAAAAACAGGCCTCCAGCCCACGGTACATTTATAAATTCACATTTTAATATCAACTACAGTTCAATAATAACATATATTAAACAATACAACACACACATATTACCAACATATATATATATATAATTTTCAAAAAGTTTTATAAACTTGTATTTGTAATAAATTTATTTATTTATTTATTAAGTATATTCATTTGATCAAGTCATAGTGACAAGACTTCTTCTCTACAGCATTTAGCTTTTTTCAAAAATACAGCCAGATTTTTCAAAGTAATTAAATTTTCTGTTCTAAAAAGACTAGTTAAAGTGTCTCTGTTACAATTACTTTGACACCATAATGGTAAAAAATTTCTCCTTATATCAGCCAAAATTGGACAAACTAGTACAAAATGGAATTCATCTTCTATTTCATTTGTATTACAAATTTTACACAACCTATTTTCCCTTGGTTGGTTTTCATGTCTACCTTGTTCAATAGCTAGCTTATGGTTTGAACATAAAATTGAAAAAATTTCATATCTAAGATTATATGACAGTTTCTGTATATTTTCATTTATACAAATATAATCCTTAACTTTTGAATAAAAAGCACACTTTGATGAGTTGCCAATATAATCTGACCAAGATTGTAAGTTTATATCTGTAAGTCTCTGTTTAAATAAATGTAAAAACAATTTTGCATCTCCAACACTTTGACTTTCCCATACAACACCAAATCCATTTGAAAATAATAGTCTTTGCACTTTAGAACACCAATTTAAACGTCCATGTTCATTCATTTTAAACATCATACGATAGCATAGTTTTGGAAGTCTGTTATCATCCATGCATTGTAAGTGTAGAAAATACTTAATAGGTTTACACGCATAATTTATATATAGTTCATGACGGCCACATTCACCTCTTGCTATGTGATTATTAGTCTTTTGGCCCATTCCTAGTAGCCATTTACAAAATTTATTTTGAACAGTTTCAATGTCTTTCACTTTCTCTGTTCCCCATAATTCTGCACCATAATAAAGAATTGGAGCAACCATAGAGTCAAATAACTTAAATCCAAGATTTATATCTCTAGTTCCAAGTTTACACATACAATGTTTTATCATGTTCAGAGCCTTTTCACACTGTATTCGTAATGTTTTGCAACAGTAAGTCCATTTCAGTCTATTGGAAAAATATATTCCTAAATACTTATAATAACTGACAACTTTTAAAGGTTCATTATTGAAGTACCACTTCTCGTTTTTAGATAATTTACCTCCATTTTTAAATACAACAATATTTGATTTGTCCATGTTTATAGTCATATTCCACTTTTCGCAATACTTTTCTAAATTGTTTAATCTTCTCTGTAGATCAATTGGTGTATCGGCTATAAGTGCAAGATCGTCTGCGAAGAGTAGTAGCATAACGTTATGAAAGTTCTCATGTATAAAGATGCCATTTCCACCACTGTTCTCAATTTCAGTTGCAAGTTCATTTATATACATTGCAAATAACCAAGGACTTAAAGGACAACCTTGTCTCACACCAGAATTACATGTAAAAGTTTCTGATAATCCATCAGTTGTTTTAACTTTTGCTTTGACATTGCCATAAATATTTTGCAATAGCTTTATCATTCTACCATGTAAATTTTTACTTAACAATATATAAAAAAGTTTTGAACGATTTATGCCATCAAAGGCTTTGCTAAAATCAATGAATGCACAGTACAGAACACCCTTTTTTCTTGATAAATATTTCATAATAATACTACACAGTATGAAAATATTATCTATTGTGGAATAGCCACTGCGAAAACCAGCTTGTTCTTCTATTAAATGCTCATTCAAATCTGACCATACTTTTAATCTATTACAAATAATACCCATAAAAATTTTACTTATAACACATAAAAGTGATATACCACGATAGTTACCACAATCATTTCTATCGCCTTTTTTGAACAATGTAATAATAATAGCAGTAGACCAACATTCTGGAAAATCTCCAGTGTGAAATATTTTATTAAATAATTTTAATAACACTGGCAGAAGTGTTGAAGATAAACATTTATAAAATTCCCCTGATAAACCATCTTCACCTGGTGATTTATTATTTTTAAGCTTTTTTAATTCACTTAAAATTTCTTCACTAGTAATATCACTGTCTAAATATGAAAATTTTTCATCAGTACATAAATCACATTCAGTATTATGAGCCTGTACAAAATTATCAACAAATTCAGAAAAATTTACATCTTTATCTATTATTTCAGGGTTCAAAAGATCAGAAAAATAAGTTTTCCATTCTTCGCTAGAAATATTTGACCTAGGTATATTAGATTTACTAATAACTGATTTGATCAATTTCCAAAATTTACAAGAATCTCCAGTTTTGGCAATATAACATAATTCAGTTTTCTTATTCTCTTTGTGTTGTTTTTGTTTAGTTTCACACAACTTGTTAACATTTTGTTTCGTTTTAACATATTCTTGTAGTATGTCAGCATTGCTAGTTGCTCGAAAATCATTTAATAATTTACACTTTTTTCTTTTCATAGACACACATTCTGAGTCAAACCATTCCTGATTGTTAATAGCACGTTCACTGCTTTTATTATGACATGATAATAAACCTGCTTCTGTACAAATATTTTGCAAGTGAGATATTAATGCCTTGGCAGCGTCATTTGTATTGCTGTCTATTAATTCTAAAATATCATTTAAACCTGCTAAGGAAGTCGGATTGACTATTAGATCTTTGCACAACTGAGCTTTGTTAGTGTTCCATTTAAATCGTATCTGTTTCTCATAACAATATTCTTCACCATTTTCAACATGTCCTGAAACTGGAATATCTAAGCAACAAGAAATTGGTAAATGTTTAGATAAATCAACAGAAAGTACACTAAAATGTGATATCCATCTGAATATGTTATAGCTAGAAATAATATAATCTATAACACTAGCACCATTTGCACACATATAAGTGAATTCACCATCTCTATCATTATATTTGCGTCCATTTAATATATATAAATCCTTTGCACAACACAACTGTATCAATGAGCGACCAAAATTATTTGTGATTTTGTCTTTATTGCTACGTTTACACTGCGTAATATATGACTTTGAGTCGTGATCGTTGTTTATTATGTATTGAAGACCAGGAATATAGTTAGGTTTATCTTTTGTGACAAAATCATTTAATTCTGAAGTCCTAGAATTAAAGTCACCCGCCATAAGTATTTCACAATTATCATACAATGATTCAACCTCAAAAAGCGCTTCTTCAAGAATATCAATACCATTTGTAGTGTTCTGATTACTATAAAAAATAGAGTTTTCTGGGGGTATATAAATAAATACCATTATAATTGTTTTGTTTTCAGAACAAAATTTAAGTATAACCATATCTTTAAATTGTTTCAAGATTTGTATAACTTTATATGTTGTAACAATATTTTTTCTAACCAACACACCACCTGAAGCTTTGTTGTAGACAAATTGATCGTTTACACGAATACTTTCGTAACATTCAAAATCACAAAACGTATTTACAAATTCATCCTCTGTTTTTTTAAATGTTTCTTGAAAGCTAATAACATCATGATTTTCTACTATCTCATCAACAGACTTCTTGTCACGATATAACTTAGTTTTTAGACTTTCAATGTTCCAAGTCACAATCTTAATTTTGTTCTCTGAGGAATCGGGTTTACATTTAAAATAATTGTCATATGTACAGTACCGTGAGCCTTGACCACATCCCTATTTTCTTGTGACTTCTTGTATGTCTTGAGTTTCCGCGTCAAAAGTGTACAGTTTACTATCGATCAAAAGTTTATCTTGACGCATTGAGACTTTACTGCCATTTTCCCTTGCACGTAGAAGGAATGGGCTTAAATTTTTCCTTGCAGCTCGCACACTTGGTGTAAAATCTTCGTTGACTCTGTAAGTTTGACTTTGTTTAAGAATATTTTTTGCCGTTTTCAATACTAGGTTTCTGTCTCTGTAGCTTAAGAATCTAACAATTATCGGCCGTTTTCTTTCTGTTCCACGGACACGTTGTACATGTTCAATTTGTACATTTTCAGCAAATTCTTTACCCAGTTCTAGTACAGATTCTAAGAATAGCCTTATTTTCATTTCACACTCTTCCCAGGACTCTTTTTGATTTGACGATTTATTACTAATATCTTCGAATACATTGTTTACATCACTGGGTTTATCATCGACACCCATAAATAGCAAGTTGTTCTTATGGGAACTGGCCTCAATTTTATCTACCTGATTTTCTAGGGACATATTTTCATAAGACAGGTTTAATGAACAACAAATATTTGTTAGAATTATACAAAGTGGGGTCTCATTTTGTTTGTCTCCTTGTACTAAATCAGGAAATGCAACTTTTTTTTTTATATTTCTTTGAAAAAATTACTTTCTAAAAATTGATCATTATTCTGAATCATGTTAATCAGACAAATTTAATCACTTCATCAACAAATACTTGTTAGGATTATATAAAGTGAGATGTCATATTACTCAGAGATTTAATCATTATATCAACAAATACTTCATTACTTGTTAGGATTATATAAAGTGAGATGTCATTTTTCTCAGAGATTTAATAATTATATTACCAAATACTTGTTAGGATTATAAAAAGTGAGATGTCATTTTACTCAAGAGATTTAATCATTATATCAACAAATACCTGTTAGGATTATATAAAGTGATATGTCATTTTACTAAGATATTTAATCCTTATATCAACAAACACTTGTTAGGGTTATATAAAGTGAGATGTCATTTTACTCAGATATTTAATCCTTATATCAACAAACACTTGTTAGGATTATATAAAGTGAGATGTCATTTTTCTCAAAGATTTGATGATTATATTAACAAATACTTGTTAGGATTATAAAAAGTGAGATGTCATTTTACTCAAGAGATTTAATCATTATATCAACAAATACCTGTTAGGATTATATAAAGTGATATGTCATTTTACTCAGATATTTAATCCTTATATCAACAAACACTTGTTAGGATTATATAAAGTGAGATGTCATTTTACTCAGATATTTAATCCTTATATCAACAAACACTTGTTAGGATTATATAAAGTGAGATGTCATTTTTCTCAAAGATTTAATCATTATATCATCAAATACTTGTTAGGATTATATAAAGTGAGATGTCATTTTACTCAGAGATTTAATCATTATATCAACAAATACTTTTTAGGATTATATAAAGTGAGATGTCATTTTACTCAGAGATTTAATCATTATTTCAACAAATACTTGTTAGGATTATATAAAGTGAAATGTCATTTTTCGCAAAGATTTAATCATTATATCACCAAATACTTGTTAGGATTATATAAAGTGAGATGTCATTTTTCTCAGAGATTTAATCATTATATCAACAAATACGTGTTAGGATTATAAAAAGCGAGATGTCATTTTTCTTAGAAATTTAATCATTATATCAACAAATACTTGTTAGGAATATATAAAGTGAGATGTCATTTTACTCAGATATCAAATCCTTATATCAACAAACACTTGTTAGGATTATATAAAGTGAGATGTCATTTTTCTCAAAGATTTAATCATTATATCATCAAATACTTGTTAGGATTATATAAAGTGAGATGTCATTTTTCTCAGAGATTTAATCATTATATCAACAAATACTTGTTAAGATTATATAAAGTGAGATGTTATTTTACCCAGAGATTTTATCATTTTATCAACAAATACTTGTTTGGATTATATTATGTGAGATGTTATTTAACTCAAAGATTTAATCTTGATATCAACAAATAAAGGCTGTACTTTGACCTATAATGGTTTACTTTTATAAATTGTTACTTGGATGGAAAGTTGTCTCATTGGTACTCATACCACATCTTCCTATATCTAAATACTTGTTAGAATATTTTATTTTAACACGACAGCTCTGATGGAAGTTCTAACATCTCACAAAAACCATCTTGTTTATGTACAATATAAATACAAGTGTGATTTGTCATTTTATTGAGTTTTGACCACTGAATCATGTTGTATATTATTGATATTGATAACAAAGTTTTTTCCATAATATTTACATGTTATTTGTTTATATTCAAGATTGGTGGATACACAGCTTTACATATAGCTGCTGAGGAGGGACATCTACAGATCACAAGATGTCTGGTAGAACAAGGTGACAGTCCCTTGATTAAAACACGCGAGGTAATATTTTAAAGCATATGCCAAGTGTTCAACTATTAAGTAATGAATAAAATGATGTATAACATGTGGTTGGTCAAATGGATTCTATTAAAAGGCTATAGTTAAAAGTCATATCTATACTATTAAACGAGAAGACCTCATTTTTGGTGTCGCTTCTCCTCCTTTATCAAGAAATTAATCATCATGCCTCTGTGTCCTATAGGTAACATGTATAGTCGCATTTGTCATCCATTCTTATGATCATTAAGTTTGGGTTATTTTGGGATAAAAAACGAAAAAGAATACGTCCGGATATTTTCCCGTCATTGGACAAAACTTTAAGTCAGATTAGACTTCCGGTTTGTGTTTTTCTGTACTTCGAACATACAAAGACTATGAAATAAAGTATATGAATTTGCTTTCTGCTATCATTTTGAGTTCTAGCATGTATCATCCTTGCTGAACGTGTTTCAGTTTGGGTTATTTTTGGAAGAAAACGAAAATGAATAATATTTGCTATTTACTATCAATTAGTTTACAGTGGCGGATCCAGACCTTTTCATAAGGGAGGGGGGCGTTGACTGACATAAAAGGGGGGGGGTACTCTCATGCTTCCCCATATAATCAACAATCTTTTTTCAACGAAATGGGGGGCAGCCCCCCCCCCCCCCAGCCCCGCCTGGGATCCGCCTATGGTTTACTATTAACGGCGGTCACTGCGGATATATTTCTATACACTCACATACATTTACTATGAATTACTGTATTTGTTATAATTTACTATAAATTCCAATGGTTATCTTGGGGGGGACTCCTTACTATTCATGTCGTTCACTGATGTATATATATAAGTACCTTTGACTTTTGATACCTGGAATTCTCTGTATTGAGTAATTAAAATATATATGCATGTTCATAGAGTACAGAAAAACAGAAGGTATAAAAATCTGTATTTGGAAAATAGGAGGAGGGCAAAAAATGTGCCCAGTCCCTAAGTACCTTTGAATTTTGATACCTCTCCTGAAATTCTCCAGTCAGTATATTTTGTTTTACACTTTACACACGCTCTATTTCCCCGCGATTTCGCGGTTGTGTTCTAGTGATTATTTAAATTGAACTTAAGCTATGAAAATGTTTTATAGACTTGAATGGCTAAATGTTATAATAAACCACATGAACATAGACTATCGTACAAGTTTGCTGTAATTAAAATCTATGTAAACAAACAAACTGTCAAACAAAACTTACACCTGTCTGTTGTCATGACAATTATAACAAAGTTATGTGATAATATCAAAACAGTCTAAGCAATGCATTGACGACATTTGTTCACCAAGTGTTTATATTCAAACAGATGCGAGGTGGACAATGCCAGATAATCTTTATGATGGGTGAAACAAACTTTATATACAGGAATAAACACTACTAGACAATATTTATATGGATTCAATAAGGGGGAAATAAAAATTGCTTAAGGATTATGTACCCTTGTGTTGATTCAATGCTAAGTATATGGATATTTTATAGAAAATCCACAGCCTTTATCCTTGTACTCTCATATTTGGCAATTTGATGGCTGATAAAAAAAAAATTTAATGTAGTTATGGGTTAAAACAAATAAAAATGTTTTAAAATCAAGTACACCTTTTAAGGTGCGCTCGACTTTAGTGACTCAGCACGAGGTATTTTGGAATTTACAGGTTGGTTAGAACTTTTTGTAAAACATAAACACTAGCACATCATAGAAAAGCAAGTGAGTAATTTATGTTTCAAATCGTAGAACAAAAATCTCTGTCTTAAAGGCTTTGGATTTTCTATAAAAATCTTGGTTTATTTGCCACAAAGTACTTTTTTTCTGTTAAATGTAATGAAGCAGTAAATAATAATGCTTTGCATCAAGTTTACCCTTGGTATATGTTCAAGATGGCCTATCTCTATTATTCATTATATCTGTAGTTTTGATACAATTGAAGTTTGAAAAGTTCGTACAAAAATGGCTACAGAAGGGGTCATAAACCTTAATCATTTCATATTGTTGGCAGTATGAAAATATTTAATGCAATAATTTGAAAAAGATGATCCTATGGAAACTTCAATTTTCTACAAGCTGTCTAGTGTCAAGAGATAAATGTCATCTTGTCATAATTTATTTATTTCCTTATTTGAACAGTCACTAAAAACTATGAAATGCTGTAAAATAAAGATATACATATATAGGTGTACATGGGGTATACAGATATGGGAGGATGTGGATAGAGTATACAGATATATTGTTTGTTGGTTGCTTAACGTCCAGTGGCAAATATTTCATGCATATTCAGGACGAGAACAAGTTCACAATAAATACTAAAGGTAGGTCTTGAAATAATAGAGGCCATCTGGGATGATGGTCGGGGAAATTTGGACTGCCACTGGAAAATGAGGGTATATTGGATAGGGACAGGAATTTTGCTTTGCAACAGGTCACCTACGGACCCATCAAAGAGTTGTTGCAAGGGTTCTTAACGTGCAAAGAGCGTGGCACTCTCTTTACACGAGGCATCGGACTTAACGTCCTCAATCTGACCGGACGTGACTGCGAACTTAATACATCCCGCACAGCCAAACGGACGCCTCACTTCGGCAAGCGTTTTACTGCCGGTCGGAAGAAGACCAAGTGACCATATTTCTATTCCCCAGTCACCCTTGGGGTTATACAGATATAGGAGAGTGTGGATGGGGTATACAGATAGAAGATGATATGGATGGGGTATACAAATATAGGAGGGTGTGGATGGGGTATACAGATAAAGGAGGATGTGAATGGGATATACAGATATAGGAGGATGTGGATGGGGTATACATATATCGGAGGGTGTGGATTGGGTATACAGATATAGGAGGGTGTGGATGGGGAATACAGATATAGGAGGCTGTGAATGATGTATACAGATATAGGAGGGTGTGGATGTGGTATACAGATAAAGGAGGGTATGAATGGGATATACAGATATAGGAGGATGATGACGGGGTATACATATATAGGAGGGTGTGGATGGCGTATACAGATATATGATGACATGGATGGGGTATATAGATATAGGAGGATGTGGATGGAGTACACAGATATAGGAGAGTGTGGATGGGGTATACAGATATAGGATGATATGGATGGGGTATGCAGATATAGGAGGGTGTGGATGGGGTATACAGATAAAGGAGGGTGTAAATGGGATATACATATATAGGAGGATGTGGCTGGGGTATACATATATAGGAGGGTGTGGATGGCGTATACAGATATATGATGATGTGGATGGGGTATACATATATAGGAGGATGTGGATGGGTATACAGATATAGGGGTGTGTGGATGGGGTATACAGATATTGGAGGATGTGAATGGAATATACAGATATAGAAGGATGTGAATGGAATATACAGATATAGGAGGATGTGGATATGGTATACATATATAGAAGGGTGTGGATCGGGTATACAGATATTGGAGGGTGTGGAGGGGGTATACAGATATAGGAGGCTGTGAATGGTGTATACAATACAAATATGGGAGGATGTGGATAGGGTATACATATATATGAGGGTGTGGATGGGGTATACATATATAGGAGTGTACGGATAGGGGTATACAGATAAAGGAGGGTGTGGATGGGGTATACAGATCAAGGAGGGTGTGGACGGTGTATACAGATCTAGGAGCGTGTGGATGGGGTAAAATGATCTAGGAGGATGTGGATAGGGTATACAGATATAGGAGGGTGTGGATGGGCCATCAAGATATAGGAGGGTGTGAATGTCGCATACAATACAGATATAGGAGGTTGTGGATAGGGTATACATATAAAGGAGGGTACGGATAGTGTATACAGATATAGGAAGGTGTTGATGGGGTATACATATATAAGAGTGTCTGGATGGGATATACAGATATAGAGGGTATGGACAGGAAATACAGATATATGAAGGTGTGGATGGGGTATACAGATCTAGGAGGGTGTGGATGGGGTATACAGATCTAGAAGGGTGTGGATTTGGTATACAGATATAGGAGGATATGTATGGGGTATACAGATCTAGGAGGGTGTGGATGGGGTATACAGATCTAGAAGGGTGTGGATTTGGTATACAGATATAGGAGGATGTGGATTGGGTATACAGAAATAGGAAGGTGTGAATAGTGTATACAATACATATATAGGAGGCAGTGGATAGGTAATACAGATATAGGAGAGTGTGGATGGGGTATACATGGTATACAGATATAAGATGGTGTGGATAAGGTGTTGATGGGGTATACAGATATAGGAAGGTGTGGATGGGGTGTACAGAAATAGGAGAGTGTAAATAATGAATACAATACAGATATAGGAGGATGTGGATAGGGTATACATATATAGGAGGGTGTGGAAGGGTAAGACAGCTATAGGAGAGAGTGGATGGGGTATACAGTTATAAGATGGTGTGGATGTGGTATACAGATATAGAAGGGTGTGGATGGGCTATACATATATAGGAGGGTGTGGATGTGGTATACAGATACAGAAGGGTGTGGATGGGGTATACAGATAAAGGAGGGTGTGAATGGGGTATACAGACAAAGGAGGATGTGGATGGGGTATACAGATATAGAAGGGTGCAGATGGGGTATATAGATATAGGAGTATGTGGATCGGGTATACAGATATAGGATGGTGAGGATTGGGCATACAGCTATAAGAGGGTGTCGATTGGTAAAACAAATATAGAAGGGTGTGGATGGGGTATACAGATATAGAAGTGTGTCGATGGGTAATACAGATATAGGAGGGTGTGGATGGGGTTTACAGATATAGGAGGGTGTGGATTGGTAATAGAGATATTGGAAGGTGTGGATTGGTAATACATATAGAAGAATGTGTGGATGGGGTATACAGATATAGGAGGGTGTGGATGGAGTATACAGATATAGTGGGCGTTTATGTGGTATACAGATATAGGAGGGTGTGGATTGGGAATACAGGTATTAGAGGTTTTGGAGACAGTAAATATATATATATAGGAGAGTGTATATAGGGTACACAGATGTAGGGGCTTTGATGAGGTATGCAGGTATAGGAATGTGTATATGGGATTTACAGATATAGGAGGGTGTGGATGGGGTAAACAGATATATGAGGAATGTGGATGGGGTATACAGATATAGGAGGGTGTGGATGGGGTATACAGATATAGATGGGTGTATATGGGGTTTACAGATATAGGATGGCATACTTTAAGTTTCTTGTGTACAATTTGGAGTTTAGTATGGTGTTCATTATCACTGAACCAGTATATGTTTGTTTAGGGCCAGCTGAAGGACGCCTCCGGGTGCCAGAATTTCTCGTTGCATTGAAGACCTGTTGGTAGCCTTCTGCTGTTGTCTGCTCTATGGTCGGGTTGTTGTCTCTTTGGCACATTCCCCATTTCCATTCTCAATTTTAGATATATGAGGGTGTGGATAGGGTATACAGATATAGATGGGTGTATATGTGGTATACAGATGGGGCAATATGCGCAATTGTTATTCCATAGGCCGTAATGGTAACGTTTTCTTCTGTTGCTCAGCCCATATCGTAAACTTGTATATGTATGATGGCTTGTTTCGAAGCTGAGACATTTTTACATATGTGGTTAAATTTTCGGGGTACGAAGTGTGATTCATTTTTCCGTAATTTAGCAAACCCCGAGTATCCTTTTGCGATGTCGCTCCTCATGGTAAAAAATCCCAATTTTAACACAATAAGTTCTTTGAAATTTTAATACTTTGAACACATTTCATAGCTCCATGGTTTTTAAACATTTATTCTGTGTTCCCTTATTTTCTAAATTAACACTAATGGTTCAGCTCAGTCATTTGTTTATCATAGAAATGTGTCAAATATCACTACACAGAGATTTTTTGTTTACACGTGACTTTTGTGTTCCTCATTTCAAGGCGCATTAGGGGTATTGTCCCAGATATAGGAGGTGGGTAGATGTGGTATACCGATATAGGAGGGTGTGGATTGGGTATACAGATATAGGTGGATGTGAATGGGTATACAGATATAGGAGGGTGTGGATGGGGTATACAGATATAGGAGTGTGTTTAAGGGGTATACAGATATAGGAGGATTTGGATGGGGTTTACAGATATAGGAGGGTGTGGATCGGGTATACAGATATATGAGGGTGTGGATTGAGTATACAGATATAGGTGGATGTGAATGGGTATACAGATATAGGAGGGTGTGGATGGGGTATACAGATATAGGAGGGTGTTTAAGGGGTATACAGATATAGGAGGATTTGGATGGAGTTTACAGATATAGGAGGGTGTGGATCGGGTATACAGATATATGAGGGTGTGGATTGGGCATACAGATATAGGAGGGTATAGATGGGGTATTCAGATATAGAAGGGTGTGGATGAGATATAGGAGGGTCTTTATGGGGTATACAGATATAGGAGGGTGTGGATTGGGAATACAGGTATTGGAGGGTTTAAATGAGGTATACCTATATAGGATGGTGTATATGGGGTATACAGGTATAGGAGGGTGTGGATGGGGTATTCAGGTATAGGAGTGTATATATGGGGTTTACAGATATAGGGTGTGTGGATGGGGTAACAGATATAGAAGGAATGTAGATGAGGTATACATATATAGGTTGGTGTGGATGGGTATACAGATATAAGGGGGTGCAGATTTGGTATACAGATATAGGAGGGTGTATATTGGGTAAACAGATATAGGAAGGTGTAGATGGGGTTGACAGATATAGGAAGGTGTAGATGGGGTTGACAGATATAGGCAGGTAAGGATGGGGTATACAGATATAGAAGGGCGTATATGTTGTATACAGATATAGGAGGGGGTAGATGTGATATACAGATATAGGAGGGTGTGGATTGGGTATACAGATATAGGTGGGTGTGGATGGGTATACAGATATTGGAGGGTGTGGATAGGGTATACAGATATATGAGGAATGTGGTTGGGGTATACAGATATAGGTTGGTGTGGATGGGTTAACAGATAAAAGGAGGGTGTATATGGGGTATACAGCTATAACGGAGGATGCAGATTGGGTATACCCTCCTATATCTGTATACCTCATATACACCCTCCTATCCTCACATTACGCGAAATTCATACATGTACCTATAAGCGTTAGCGCTCTCTATATGTAACGTCATGGTTGCTATGTCTTAACGTGATTGTATTCCAGCATTAAATCATCCATTTGTATAGACGTCTTTTTTCTCTATTCATAACACAACGCAAACTACAATTATACGATCACGAGATTGTTACCGAGACCGAGGTAAAAGATGGATTCGTCGAGAATCAAGTCTATTCGAGCTGAAAATAGAGCAGCTGTCACGAAATTTTTCAAGAAACTAGATGGGCTGAACACTGATTCGAAGATAGATATGGACATTGCAGGTCCAATTATTGACGTTATAGTGAAAAAATAAAGTGTAATTCTTAAACTGGATGAACAGATTTTGGAAAATACATAGAAGTTGAAATCACAGATGCAGATGAGTATAATTTAGATCTTGAAACGCATTTACGCTGTTATAAGAAATTAGCACAAACAGTTATACGTACATGTACAGAATTATCTCACGAAAGTATCCCAAACACACAACCCGTCATGAACATGCATGAAGTCAATTCCGAAACCCGTCCTGTAATGAACACAGAATTCATCTCAAGATTTTCTTAACAAACTTGTTTCAATTCTTGAGTGACAATACTTTTGGGAGTCGTTTGAAAACACCCTTCACAGCAATCATACACTTACTGATGTCCAGAAATTCACGTACCTACAGTCACTTCTTGATGCAGACACTATTAATGTCATAAATGGTTTAAACCTGTCCAGCGCAAACTATCACAAAGCCGTGGAGTTATTAGTAAATCTCTTTGGGAAAACGCACAAAATTGTGAACGCTTATATGAAAACTCTTTTAGATTTGTCAGCACCCTCATACACATTAGATAGTATCCGTAATTTTTCGGATAAGTCAGAAGTTAATATCCGCGGATTAGAATCTTTAGGACAGTGCCAAGATACGTATGGTTCCCTGTTAATTCCAGTTATGCTTGGCAAGAAACAAGTAAAACAGAAAATGGCACGCCAATCATGCATACATCTGCTAAACAGGAAAATTCTACCGTCTTCTTAAAAACGGCAATCGCGCCAATATGGTAACAGAATCCGTGCGCCGACGCTCGCGTCCTTTTCGACGAAGGAGCGCAACGATCATTTATGACGCAGGAAATAGCCGACAAGTTGAACGTCAAGCCAGACGCTCAGGAAACCCTCAACATATCCGCCTTCGGAAATTCTGACAAGAATGTTCGTCACATGAATAAAGCCACAATGTATTTAGAAACAGACTCGGGAGAGAAAATACCTTTATAGGTATTGATTGTACCTACCATAGCAGCGCCGATTCAGAATAACCGCAGGTACATTTCGCAGCAACTACATTATTTGAAAGGACTAAAACTAGCCCACCCGTTATCAGATGATAATAGCTTTAAAATTTCGTTACTCATTGGAGCAGACCACTACTGGGATGTAATCAAGGATGATATTGTTCGAGGCAACGGACCGACAGCGATGAGCTCAAAAATAGGATATTTGTTATCTGGACCACTTACATGTACAAGAGGACAACGCAATTCACATATGATGCACATATTATTTAGTCACACAAAAGAGGACTATGATATTGAGAGGTTTTGGAAATTGGAGTCCATTGGTATACAAGAAAACGACAAACGTATAAATGTAACACGGAGAAACAGAACATCAAAGAATTTTCATCGACATCGATGACATATGAGAAAGGAAAGTACGTTGCAAAACTTCCATGGATTGAAGAATGTCATGAATTACCGACAAACGAGATGATTGCAAGAGTAAAGACCCACAGAGACGTTAACCCCTTAAACCAGGAACCAAACTTATTTAAAATATATGGCTACATAATTAAAAGCAGGAAAAACGTGGTTTTATCAAAAAGGTAGAAGAGAAGGAGCACGAGCCAAAGCGCATACACTACATAACGCACCAACCCGTTAAAAAAGACTCTAAAACTACTCCGATTAGAATTGTGTATGATTGCAGTTGTAAAGAGAACGCAAAAAGTCCGAGTTTGAATGACTGTCTTCACTCATATCCGCCAATTTCAAATGACATAACAGAGCTACTTACCAGATTTCGTACTCAAAAGTTTGCAGTGACAACAGATATCAAAAAGGCATTTCTGCAAGTTAGACTTCATAAATCTGACCGCGATGTAACTCGCTTCTTTTGGTTAAGTGACCCAACTGATTCAGCCAGTCAATTTACAACTTATCGTTTCAAGTCAGTCTTATTCGAAGCTACATGCTCACCATTTATAATAAATGCAACTTTATTAAAACACTTTGAAGAGAATCCTAGTCCAACAGCTTCAAGAATTACACAAGACTTGTTTATTTATTTACTCACATGAAACAAACCGGGGTGTGGTATTCAGTACGTAGGAGAAACTGGACGATATTTATCTAAACGCACTCAAGAACATCTGTATCGTTTTAAAAGACCCAATAAATTCAAAAGTATCATTTACCAACACCTTAGGAAGCACAACCATCCTTTTAAATATTTAGCAGTTCAACCTTTAGAAGTAGTTAATAAGCAGCCTGGTGAATCGCATTCATAGTTTGTACGATCACGGAAAATAATTGAATTAAATTGGATTAAAAAATTACAGACAGTTTATCCTCTCGGTCTAAATGATAATATCATGGGAATTGGTAATATATCTAGAACCAATTCCGTTAACATTTTGGATATAGTTTCTAAAACTGTTCGTAAAAAACGTTCTCACGGTCGTAGAACAAATCGCAATCAAAGAAAATTTCGGGCCAATCATACCAATATTTCGGACCTAATTTCTATTTCAAAAAACAACGGCAGACATTATCTGTTAACAAAACTCTGTTCGTTACCGGTTAATAAGTTAAAGAAAATTTTGGAGGATTGCAACACAATTTCATATAGCAGTCCTAAGTATGAAATTTTTCAAATTATTATGGCATATTGTTATTCTAAATTATTTCCCAAAATTGATCGCCCTGAAGATCATAAAAAACATTTTATTAAAATTAAAATATGTCAATAAAGGCTTTGATTTTGTAAATATTGCCGGTATATTTAACAACCATTCTGTTAAAGAACAAATTCCTGGATATTTTGACAATACTGAGCTACCTCTTATTTGTTATATTTACAAGAAATCTACCCGGAAATTTGTGTTTAATTATAGTCAATTGTGTAAAGATGTTAATATCAGTGAAAATACACCTACTTCATGTAATTGCAGCAATTCCGAATATATTTATGGACCCATTTCCCATGTTATAACAGGAGATCTTAACATCGTTCAAGACAGAGAGTTAAAATCATTCCTCAGTAAAGGACCTAAATATCGTCCCCCGTCAATTATTAATTGGAATGAGTGTCGTAATATCATCCACGACTCACTCCATACTTAGTGTATGAAATGGATAAAACGGGAAAAAGCTGACAAAAAATCTTTGGACTCTTTTTTTAATTCAGTAATGAAGATAGTTGATATACGTATTCAACATTTTAAAGAACATTTTACTATTAACAATAATCACAATAAACCTATTTCTCGTATCAAACATAAACTAAAAGAACTAGCCAAGGAATTTGTTTTTGTCCCGGCCGATAAAGCTGCTAATAATATTATTATTGTTTGACGTAAATTTTACATTGAGGTTCTGAAAAAGAAAATCACCAATTCACCAACATTCCAACTAACTCCATTTTCAGAAAACGAAATCTGTAACAAACATAAACTTTTAGCCACCGCTTTACAAGCAGAGCCAAATACAATGTAAGTCCCAACTATGTATTGGCTTCCGAAGCTACACAAAATCCCTTACAAATATAGATTTATTTCGTCTTCAAGCCATTGTTCAACTACTTAATTGTCTATTCTTCTTACCAGCACACTTGGTACAATTAAAAACCTGATAATAAATTGTTCAAATAAGGCCTTCGAAAATAGTGGAATAAATTACTTTTGGAGTGTCGTTGGAAGTACTTGATAAATTGCATGCTTATATTGGTGATTTTGAATCTGTTCAAAGTTTTGATTTTTCTACCCTGTATACCACATTGCCTCACATTCTCATTAAGAAAAAATTCACACACCTAATTCAATGGGCATTCAAAAAATCAGAATGTGAATATATATTTTCAAACTCTTTTAGGTCATTTTTTAGTAGCAATAAACAAAAAAACTATGTTAATTGCACATGCTTTGATACTATATATGCCCTCGAATTTTTACTAGATAACATTTTTGTTGGCTTTGCGGATTCCGTATATCGTCAGATTATCGGAATTCCAATGGGGACTAACTGTGCACCACTTATTGCGGACCTGTTTTTGTATTGTTATGAGTTACAATTGATGACAAAAATAAGCAAAGACCCATCGAAACAACATCTGATAAACAAATTTAATAATACTTTTAGATATTTGGATGATATTTTGGCTCTCAATAATGACGACTTCAGTATGTATATTAATGAAATTTATCCTGTTGAACTTACTTTAAATAAAGCTAATACTAACAATGACCACTGCCCGTTTCTCGATCTTGATATCTATATAACTAATGGAAAGCTGAATACTAAAATTTATGATAAAAGGGATGATTTTTCATTTCCTATCGTTAATTATCCGTTTTTAGATGGTGACGTTCCCCTGTCACCATCTTACGGTGTTTATATATCTCAACTTGTACGATTCGCTCGTGTATGTAACAATGTTTTAGATTTTAACGAGAGAAATTAAGTATTACTGAAAAATTATTACACCAGGGTTTTCGATATCACAAACTAGTCAAAACATTTACTAAATTTTATCATCGGTATAAAGACATCATTCGTAAATATAGCTCAACATGCAGACTTCTAATACGTTCAGGTATTTCACATCCAATTTTTTATGGAAATATTCTTTATAAAGCACAAAGGTGTCAGTATTCACCTCAAAAACTAACAAAACCTTTGAATAGACTTATTAAGAAGGGATATAGTTACGATACTGTTGTCAGGTCATTAAAGATTGCATATTTTGGCGTTGATAATGAGTCACTGATAAGGTCTTTGCATCGGAACTAAACACATTTATTCTAAAAACAGTTGTTGGCATGACACGGGTTATGTTCTTCTCATATATGTTATGATGGTATGATACTAAACCCCTAACGGGAAGGATTGTGCCTGATGTTCATATGATGAAATCATAATCTTTCAGACAGTTTAATTGAAGTCTGGAGCTGGCATGTCAGTTAACTGCTAGTAGTCTGTTGTTATTTATGTATTATTGTCATTTTGTTTATTTTCTTTGGTTACATCTTCTGACATCAGACTCGGACTTCTCTTGAACTGAATTTTAATGTGCGTATTGTTATGCGTTTACTTTTCTACATTGGTTAGAGGTATAGGGGGAGGGTTGAGATCTCACAAACATGTTTAACCCCGCCGCATTTTTGCGCCTGTCCCAAGTCAGGAGCCTCTGGCCTTTGTTAGTCTTGTATTATTCTAATTTTAGTTTCTTGTGTACAATTTGATAATTGGTATGGCGTTCATTATCACTAGACTAGTATATATTTGTTTAGGGGCCAGCTGAAGGACGCCTCCGGGTGCGGGAATTTCTCGCTACATTGAAGACCTGTTGGTGACCCTCTGCTGTTGTTTTTTATTTGGTCGGGTTGTTGTCTCTTTGACACATTCCCCATTTCCATTCTCAATTTTATGTAGACAATGTTTAACTAGTTTTACTGATGAAGACGAATTAATACAATTTTATCGTGATTCAAGGTGTTTATTACAGAAAGGAGGCTTTAACCTCAGATCATGGAACTCTAATTCTAACAGACTACGAGAACTTGCTGAAACAGAAAACGTACTAGATTCCAGTAACAAGGTCAACATACTTGGAATGCGCTGGAATGTTGCGGACGACAACCTTTTATTTGCAGAAGTAGACATAGATTCAACCATGGCAGATGTAGCCAAAAGAGAAATATTACGACAGTCGTCTAAAATCTTTGATCCGCTTGGCATACTTAGTCCCGTGACAGTGAAAGCTAAGATACTAATGCAGTCACTATGGAAACGTAATTTTGGATGGGACGAACGCTTACCTGAAGATGTAACTACGCAATGGACTATTTTATCTACAGATCTTAAAGATACAAAATCAGTTGAACTTTCCAGACTACTTAACAACGATGGATTATCGCCACAAACAGCAAGAATACACATTTTTACCGATGCTAGCAAACAGGTTTATGGAGCATGCGCCTACTTTGTACAAGGAAAACAATCGCAATTAGCTCTGGCTAAAAACAGAGTTGCACCGCTTAAAGTAATTACTTTGCCGCGATTGGAGTTGATGGGCGCTGTAGTTGGAGCAAAATTAGCTAAACATGTGTCAAATATTTTAGGAATTACAGAAATTACATTTTGGTGTGATAGCCAAATCGTTCTGAGTTGGTTATATTCGTCGAAATACAAAAAAAACATTTATAGCTAATAGAATTACAGAAATCCGACAACTTGTGGAAAATAAAACTTGGAGGTATTGTCCAACTTACTTTGGCTATACTTTTTGGACCTTTTGGATTATAGCTCTTCATCTTTTATATAAGCTTTGGATTTCAAATATTTTGGCCACGAGCATCACTGAAGAGACATGTATTGTCGAAATGCGCATCTGGTGCAAGAAAATTGGTACCGTTAATTTTATTACTGTAACCCCGCCGACTATCTTATGCGCGGCATGTCTTCATCTAAGTTTTTGAATAATGATACTTGTTTCAACGAACAGAAAAAATGGCTTGCACATGAAGAACAATGGCCGCATTGGGATCGAAATTCCGTTGCTATGACAACAATTACAGACAATGAAAGTAAAGACATAGACCGGCAAATTCAACAAAATGATGACAGATTCACAGTAGTAAAGGAAGTCATCAATATAGAGAAATTCAGCAGTTTTCCGAAACTGCTTCGTATAATGTCTTACGTATCGCGCTTTATAGCGAATTGCAGAACAATTTCACAAAACAGGAAAGACCAACATTTAGAGGCAGACGAGATTTAAAATGCTTCACTCGTGCTGATACGGAATGTACAGCAAACTATTTTTATGAATGAAATCCGCAATATTGTTTCAAAGGATACTAACCGACTACCTATTGTACATCCGTTACGGTTATATATCGACGAAAAAGGACTACTACGTTCCGGCGGAAGAATTGACAATGCGCTCGTTAGCGAAACAGTGAAATACCCTTATTTACTTCCGACAAAACACCCATTGACAACATTAAGTATTTTGGACGCACACAAATTACAAAATCTCAGTGGAATAAATGGGACAATTACATTAATTCAACAGACATATTGGTTACCGAAAATCCGACAGAGAGTGAAAACCGCATTACGGAATTGTATTCCCTGTAGGAAGATAATTAGTCGATCGTATGTGGTGTCTGACCCACCACCGCTTTAAAAGGATCGTCTTGGAGAAGACCCGCCATTCAGCGTCACGGGAGTTGATTTTACAGGAGCGTTACATGTACGACAAAATAGTAAC
The DNA here is from genome assembly GCA_037788925.1 of Mytilus galloprovincialis. Classification (NCBI taxonomy): domain Eukaryota; kingdom Metazoa; phylum Mollusca; class Bivalvia; order Mytilida; family Mytilidae; genus Mytilus; species Mytilus galloprovincialis. The sequence goes on along the minus strand of CM075339.1, from coordinate 75,559,076 downwards.
AAGGAAACAAAAGCGTACATAATTCTATTTACGTGTGCTTCAACCAGAGATGTTCAGAGTTAGTTCAGGATTTAACGACACATTCATTTTTATTAGCTTTTCGCAGATTTGTTAGTCGTCGATCTTTACCGAACATTGTGATATCTGACAATGCTTCTACGTATAAATCTGCAGCGATAGAGATTTCTAAAATATTCAAATCAGAACTGTGCACAGAAAACTTATAGAATTTGGGACAGTGTGGAAGTTTATACCAAGCAGAGCTCCTTGGTACGGAGGATGGTAGGAGCCCCTTATTTGACTCACAAAAACTTCGCTCAAGAAAACATTAGGACGTGCCTGTATCGACTTAGATAAGCTACACACAGTTGTTACAGAAATCGAGTGCACACTGAATGACCGACCGTTAACGTACATCTCTACTGATGAAAAGGATCCAGAACCACTAACGCCGTCTCATCTTTTGTATGGCAGAAGATTAAAGACACTTTCGTATCCTTCAAATGACCACAGCGAATTCAAAGACACTAGAAAAACACTAACTTGCGCTCATACGCTAAAACGTAACAAACAACAACAAGTTTTAATACAACACTTTCGGACGAGATGGAAGAAGGAGTACCTAACATCACTACGGGAATTTCAAAGAGCCAGTAGAAATAATCTACAGAGGATAAAGACCGGGGATATAGTAAAGATTCATGATGACTCGTCTAGAACTGTATGGAACATTGGTATCATCGAGAACCATGTGCGTGGTGGAGATGGTTTGGTGAGATCAGCTTTAGTGCTTACAAAATTTAGACTTACGAATAGACCAATCGTCAAACTCTACCCACTAGAGATAAATTCAAATGACAATGATGAATCGCAAATACTTAGAAGGAGTGCTCGTTTACAAAACCGCAATCCGAGACTGTAATTATAATTGAGAACATACAGAGATAGTTTTACATGTGATTCATAGACTTTAAAGTTTCTAATATTTCATTTCTTTTCATTTATAGATTATTTTATTAATTTAGATAAATCGCTTATTGAGACTTTAATTGCACTACTCGCGGCCCCGAGTAAGTCGCGGATAAATAGAGACAATCACATTACACGGGATTCATACATGTACTTATACGCGTTAGCGCTCTCTATATGTAACGTCATGGTTGCTATGTTTGAACGTCATTGTATTCCAGCATTAAATCATCCATTTGTATAGACGTCTTATATATACAAATATATACAAGAAGGGTATATATGGGGTATACAGATATCGGAGGTTGTGGATTGGGTATACAAATATTACAGGGTGTTGATGGGGTATACAGATATAGGAGGGTGTGTATGGGGTATACAGATATAGGAGGGTGTAGATGGGGTATACAGATATAGGAGGGTGTGTATAGGGTATACATATATAGGATGGTGTGGATTGTATATACAGATATAGGAGGGTATGGATTGGGTTCATAGATATCGGAGGTTGTGGATGGGGTTTACAGATATAGGAGGATGTGGAGGGGGTGTACAGATATATGAGGGTGTGTTGTAGTTATACAAATATAGGAGGGTATGGATGGGTTTACAGATTAGAAAATCATGAATGGAAGAAGAAAAAAATGAAAATGGAGAGAAATCGGTAAAAAAATAATGAATAGAAAAGAATTGGGTGCAAAAATATAAAAAAAATTATAATGAAATTCGGGTGTTAAAAATATAAAGAACTGTCAATAATGTGTCCACCAAATTAGAAAAGATAGTTAAAAATGAAGACCCCAAAGGTCCTCCACACCTTCATGTAGACAATCTTCAAACTGCAAAGAAAATTATAGGACAAAAAAGAGTTAAAAGCCTATTTAAAGTCTTCACAAAATTGTGAAAAATGATCTAAATGTCGTCTCATGAGTTATATATATATGGTTAGCATCTGTTAAGATAAAATAAATCACCACTCAGCTGCTACTTGTCTAACTAATTGTAAGATATGTATTACAGAAGCCTTTCTTGTAACAGGTGAAAGCAATATAACGATGTATCTGTATTTCAGGGTAAGACTCCTTACGATCTAGCAGCAGAACATAAATTAGGGCAGTATGAAGATGTGATGAAATACTTACAGGTACTTATTGTGATAGATATGATGGTGTTGAATTATAAATGCTTACACTTCAATGAATCAATTAGAAAATAAGTTACAAAAGATAAAAAAAAAATATAAAACTCAGAAATCAGATATCACAAAACCAAGATACTTCAGGAGAAAAATCTTAAAACAATAGTTTGAACAAACAATTTAAAATTCTAATGCAATTTATTTGTTATCACCATTTTGATTAGACATCATATATTTGAGGCGCTAGATCCGCAATTAACAAGCTTTTAACTTAGCTTAGTTGCCATTTTTCAATTCAGGAATTTATTATTATCTGATTTCTTCAATATTCAACAAAATTAGCACATGTCTTTTATTTCATATTCTAGAGCGAACAAGACAATAGCAAGTTTTCTTGATTTTTGATATTTAATTGTTTCTGGTTATTTATTTAAGGATGTACAGCGGCTGCCAAACACTGTCAGTTCATTAACATGAAAAAGCTTTGACGAAATCTTTTCAAATTAAGATATGTTGTTTCCTGTGACAAGTTCAATTTTCACGATTTGAGCTGTTTTCGTTGTTGATTTGTTGGCCTTTCAGTAAAAAAAGTGATTTTTACCATATGGATTTGATTTATTTTCCTTTGAACAGAAATGGTGTAATTAATACTTTATTTCTATGTCATTTGGTCTCTTGTTTATTTTGAGTTATTTCCCTTTGAACAGAAATGGTGTAATTAATGATTAATTTCTATGTCATTTGGTCTCTTGTTTATTTTGAGTTATTTCCCTTTGAACAGAAATGGTATAATTAATAATTAATTTCTATGTCATTTGGTCTCTTGTTTATTTTGAGTTATTTCTCTTTGAACAGAACTGGTATAATTAATAATTAATTTCTATGCCATTTGGTCTCTTGTTTATTTTGAGTTATTTCCCTTTGAACAGAAATGGTATAATTAATAAGTAATTTCTATGTCATTTGGCCTCTTGTTTTTTTGAATTATTTCCCTTTGAACAGGAATGTTTTAATTATAAGTATCTCATCAAAAATAGATTTCTTGGGTTTCTTTAATATGCTTATTCAAACAAGGTACTTAGATTTTGGATATTGGACCATAATAGGTAAATGTCCAATTTCCAAATTTTCAGTTCTTTTACCACATTCATTTGTGTGTCATAAACCTATGCTTTGTCAAATATTCATTTTTTTTAATTTTGTATAGAATGCATAGAAATTGAGATAACTGTATTGTATTTTTATCTTGGCCAACAATTAACTTTGTCCTACCTTAGCAAATATCCTGTACGTAGCTAACAAATTTTTCACTAGCCTTTTTACATACAGGTTATGAGTTTGAGTCCCTCACATGGCAGGTCCTTTGACTTCTTAAATTCACGCAAGTAATCAGTTTCCACACTTTTTGTCGTCATGCTTACAGATGTTGATTTGTTATTTGGTATCATTTATGGTTTACTGTGACAAATTATAGAACAATTTCGAATTTTGTTCTGGTCTGAAGTTTTGTGCAGAGTTATGGTCCTTTGACTTAAACAATAAAGAAAAGTAATCAGTTTTCAGCATTTTTATACGTTCATATTTATAATGCTATGATGTCGTAGGTGTTGTCGTCAGCAGCGTCATCGTCCGAAGACACATTTGGTTTCCAGACAATAAATTTAGTTTAATTGATGTCTCTCTATGAAATTTCACCAGAAGGTTCAATACCACAAAAGGAAGGTGGGGATTGATTTTCGGGGTTATGGTACCAACAGTTTAGGGGCCAAAAGCAAGCATTTTTGTAGTTTCCGGACAATAACTTGTGTTTTAGTGTATAGATTTTTCTATCTAATTGTACTACAAAGTTCCATACCACTAAGAGAAGGCTTGGAATGAGATTGGGGGGATTTTTTTTCAATTTTTTTTTTTTTTGGGGGGGGGGGGGGTTTCATATTTTTTTTCTTAAATTTTTTTGAAAAATTTAAAGAAGAAATCTTCAATAGCACTGTATTGTAAAAAAAGCACAGTATTGCGCAATAGCAAGAAATTTTCCATTGCGCAGTAGCACAGTATTGCGCAACTGCACAGTATTGCGTAATGGCACAGTATTGGGCAATATCACAGTATTGTACAAATGCACAGTATTGTACAATAGCACAGTATTTTGGCAATAGCAAGAAATCTTTAATTGCACAGTATTGCACATGAGCAGGAAAACTTCAATTGAAAATAGAGAAAAATCTTTTAACAAATTTTAATGGGATTAATTCAAAGTCTATTTTTTGTTAAGGAGAAATCTTCAATTGCACAGTATTGCAAAAAGCACAGTATTGCACTATAGCATTGTATTGGGCAATATCACAGTATTGCACAATACCAAAAATCTTCAATTATACAGTATTGTACAATAGCACAGTATTGGGCAATAGAAAGAAATCTTTAATTGCACAGTTTTGTGCAAAAGCACAGTATTGGCAGTAGCAAGAAATCTTCAATTGCACAGTTTTGTTCAAAAGCACAGTATTGGCAGTAGCAAGAAATCTTCAATTGCACAGTATTGACAAATAGCATAGTATTGCACAATAGCACAGTATTGCACAAAAGCACAGTTTTGTGCAATAACAAGAAGTCTTTAAGTGCACAGTATTGTGCAATAGCAAGAAATCTTATACAGTATGGCACAATAGCATAATATTGCACAATAGCATAGTATTGCACAATAGCACAATATTGCACAATAACACAGTATTGCACAATAGCAGGAAATCTTCAATTGAAAATAAAGACATTCTTTTAACTAATTTCAATTGGATTAATTAAAAGTCTTTAATTTTTGGGGTTCTAACCTTGTATTACTATTTTGAATATTGGGCCCCATTTTTAACTTGGTCTACATTGAGGTCAAAAGGGTCCTAAATTAAACTTAGTTTGATTCCATCAAAAACTGACTTATTGCGGCTGAATGATATGCTGAATCTTATTGTGCATTTAGATTTTGTATTTTGGGCCCTATTTTCAAATTAGTCCATATTAAGGTTAAAAGGGTCCAATATTAAACAGAGTTTGATTTCAACTAAAATTAAGATTTTGGTGTTTTTTTATATGCTGAATCTCACCATGTGGTTAGATTTTGGATATCAGACATTCTAGGAATTTAAATGTCCCATTTCAAATTTTTAAGATCTTTAACCACATTTATTTGTGTCAGAAACCTATGTTATGTCAAAAATTTGATCACAATCCAAATTCAGACAGTATCAACCTTGATTAGACTTGACCAAACTTACCCAAACTGATCAGGGTTCGAACTCCGCGGTTGTATCAGGCTGCACTCAGCCAAGCATTTTATTTTATCTTGCTTTAAGATGTTGATTTGATATTTGGTATATAGTTGTACCATGACAAGTTACAGATCAAGTTCAGAGTTTGTTCTGGTCTGTTGATTTTGTGCAGAGTTCTGGGACTTGGACTTAAGAAATTTGGGACTATTGATTTTATTTGTAACTTTATAACTTAAACAATTTTCCTATAATGTTCTTTTCATAATCTTCATGTTTGATTATTCCATTGACTTATATATGAGTGTTTTTAACAACACGGAAATTAAGCAGTATTTATATTTAGTGTTTTTATAAATTTAGAAACACGTCAGAGGGAATTCCCCAGTTTTGATAAAAATGCGAGAGTTCTCTGAATTCCGATGAATCTATTTCTGTCATATAATAACTGAAGTGGAGTTTTTCTTATTTGTTACCGTTATAAAACTGATATTTGAGATTGTACTTCCATAAATATATAGAGAACCATCTAGGTTGTTTAATAAACATTTTTAATATACGTTCCTGTTCATGAGGGTTTGCTTTGGTAATTATGCGCATGCGTATAGTTTTCTTGACTTCAAGGGGTATTGGATTGCATGGTTGCTCTGGATTCCCCACTCAATTAATTAATTTATAACTCATGGGATCTTTTCTATGTATGTCTGCTTTTGAGAGTTATTGTTGTTGCATAATTTTAAATCATATGCATCATTTGAATTAAGGTAAATGTAGTCCACATCGTCAAGTTGTAACGAGAACACCCCTTTAGGCAAAATGGAGTCTTCCATATTTTGGTTTCGAGTTGTCTCCCTTCCGGAAGTCACTTCCGTGAATTCTGAATCAAAACACGTTGAGTATTAGCTCGCTCTGTCAATAAACGTCGTATTATATTTAAAACGATCGCATTTTGAACCGAGGAATGTGTACGAAAAGGAGTCATGATCGCTGACCCAAACGAAATTAAATATTTTAAAGAGCTAGGAATGGGGTCTCTCCTAGAATTAACGTTATACGAAGTGAAATAACTTCTCTCATTCTGAGTCCAGAGTCTTAGTGACTGCTGTGGAAAGTAAATTTAGAATTGATAGTACAAAAATAAAACACAATAGGCCTAAGTACATTGTTCATACACTTTTATGAATTGGCTATTTTGTAACTATTCAGATTACGCAAATTACATTTTACATGTACAGTTGACTTAGTTTTAAAATAACATTATCCAGCTAGATGTATACATGTGTCAATGGAACAATGACAATCGTATCCCTGAGAGCAATCTGCTCTTTGATTGTATATTATTTTTGGGGGTAAATATTTTAGAAATTTAATAATTCTACGAGTGACATGAATGAAGATATATTAACATTGCATATTCCTCATTTTTGTCAGACTGTCATATCAGAGAAATCTTCAGGTGTGACTGCTGGACAAGGGATAGAAGGTAATTAATTGTGAAGTTTGCGACGTTTGTCACAGAAAGCTCGACATAGGTATAGTGATCCGGCGGCGGCAGCGTTAGCTAACTTCTTAAAAGCTTAATATTTTAGAAGCAAGAAGACCTGGATGCTTCATACTTTGTACATAGATGTCTTATGTGACGAATTTTTCGTCTGTCATATGTCCATTGTCCTTGACCTCATTTTCATGGTTCAGTGACTACTTGAAAAAAGAGTCAACATTTTCTTACTTATTATGAGTAATAGGATAACTATATTTAGGAGGTGCGTACCTTGCAAGGTCCTCACACCCGTCAGACAATTTTCATTTGACCCTGACCTCATTTTATGGATCAGTGAACAAGGTTAAGTTTTCGTGGTCAAGACCATATATTAGATACTATAGGCAGTAGGTCTACTATATTTGGTATATGGAATGATTGTAAGGTGAACATGTCAAACCTGTAGGTGTCATCTGATCTTGATCTCATTTTCATGGTTCAGTGGTCAAAGTTAAGTTTTTGAGTTAGGGTTAGGGTTAGGGTTAGGGTTAGGGTTAGGGTTTTTCTAATACTATATACAATAGGTCAACTATTAGTATATTTGGTGTATGGAAATATTGTATGATGTTCGTGTCAGTCTCACAGGTTTTATTTGACCTTGCCCTCATATTCACGGTTCATTTCTCAGTGTTAAGTTTTTGTGTTTTGGTCTGTTTTTCTTCAACTATAAGCAATAGATCAACTATATTTGTTGTATGGAAGGATTGTTAGGTGTATATGTCTCATTTCTACTTTGCTAGAATTATTTTCCCAAGAAAATTTTAAAAGGTAGGTATTGTATAGACAACATACTGACACTGAACTACAGGTTTCTGACTTGGGACAGGCACATAAAGAATTTGACGCAGTTAATATAAAAAAGAAGATGTGGTATGATTGCCAATGAGACAACTCTCCACAAGAGACCAAAATGACACAGAAATTAACAACTATAGGTCACCGTACATCCTTCAACAATGAGCAAAGCCCATACCGCATATTCAGCTAAAAAAGGCCCCTTAATGACATTTGCTAAAAAATTAAACGAGAAAACTAACGGTCTAGTTTAGGTACAAAAAAATTAAATGGAAAGAGACTTTTTGCCATCAGCATAATTTTGTATTTAACTGGATTTTAAGGAAAACAATTTTTTAACAATATTAAAAACAAAAGATTTTATCTATATGTTTTACCAAGGACATGTTTTAGATACTTGTGTTATATCATATGCTAAAAAAAAAGGAAATACATACTAAAGTTAGATATATATCTAAAGAGCTTTTGTCTCGCCTGCAACGAAAGTCACCGAAAACAGGACGTAGGGACTGTTTTTCCGGCAACGTTTCTGGCTCCAACATCAACAATTAATCAGTTTTCTGCTTAAGTAAGTTTGATAGGAACTATGCTGACCGACTTTAGAAACACAACACTAGATGATTCTTTTTAATTCTAATTTGATCAATTTGATCAAATATTTATAAAGAGTTTTCAAGACGCAAAACAGACATTGGTTTTAATTACACAAATAAAAGATGTGCAACTTGGTGTACATTAATGGAACTCAGTTATTACATTACTTAAGATCTAATAGAACTATACAGCTTTTTAGGTCTCAACACCACTGTCATGCAAATTGTAATTTGATATTACTACATATTTTGTGAGGTATTTAGACTGAAAGCATTGTTTCTTGAACAGGACGTCGTATAAGAGGTTATACAAGTATCCAGTTGTTCTATTTTAAGAAAAGCAAGTTGCTGTACTGTTAATTGTTAATTAGTTTACACTTGGTCTTAGTCTTTTTAATCGATATTCTTTTTCCTGACATCTTTTTGCTAGAGAATTTGATAAGAAATGGTGGATTTTAAAAGGATTATAATTTAATTCTTTAACTATCGTTACGTTTGATCTATGCTACATAAAATCATTCTCTAAATTAAACCATGTGGCAAAAGAAAATGATTAAGAATTAATAAGATGTATTTTTTTTCAAAGAATTAACTGAAGATAAAATCTAAAAGGGATCCATTGTGCTACTCGTGCTGACTCAATCTGTTTTCTGTTTGGTAAAGCGATATGTATTACTGCGAAAAAACTGTGTGACTTGTAGAATTGTGTAAGAAGAGCCTGACTGAATGGCCTCTTGTTACTGAAATTGGGTGATGCACCTGATCACACAATGAAAAAATTCACTGATTGACAATGATAACTCTGGGTTTTAAACTCTGGTACAAACTAGCGCTTAAGACTCTAGAACTCACGACGAATAATTCAGTAATTCAGCATGGAATACTTTTATTTCCGATGGACAGCGGTCAGTGTAAAGTCCTGAGTCCAATCTTATTTATTAGAATAATAAACAAGTATTTATACACAATTGAATTGACAAGTATAAACATAACAAATAACAATCATTATAAACAAGTATTTATACACCATTGAATTGACAAGTATAAGCATAACAAAATAATCAATCTGAGTGATATTTTTCACTCTCAAAGTTTATACTATTTATAAAACTTGGAAGAATGCATGTGAATTAATAGTGTGATTATGACAATCAACTCCAGTTTTTTGATTGGTTTGTGTTGCTCAGTCTTTAGGTTTCTGTGTTGTGTTTTGTGTGCTATTGTTTGTCCTTTGGTCTTCTTTGTTTTAGTAATGGCGTTGTCAGTTTATTTTTGACTTTTGAGTTTGAATGTCTCTTTGGTATCTTTCGCCTCTCTTTAGGAACATGCATTTATGAATATTGTAAATGGTCACTGATTAGGTAACAAATTAAAATATGTCACTCAATCTACAAAATGAGGATTCCAAAATGTCAGAATTGAAAGTAAAAGTCAAAATTAATTAGAGAAGCATCTTTTTTGTCGGCCATATATGTAAAGATCAACAAACAAATGTGTTTGTTTGTGCAAGAGTTATTAATACACATATATGTACATGACGTAAGTTTGGAGGCATTGACTTCATAGATACATCATTAAATGGAATTGTGATTACTGTCATACAAGTTTGAGGCTTGACACACTTGACACCTGGTTCCCTCCACTTCTTGTATTCAACTGTGATTACTGTCAATCAAGTTTGAGGCTTGATACACTTGACACCTGGTTCCCTCCACTTCTTGTATTCAACTGTGATTACTGTCATACAAGTTTGAGGCTTGACACACTTGGCACCTGGTTCCCTCCACTTCTTGTATTCAATTGTGACTACTGTCATACAAGTTTAAGGCTTGACACACTTGATACCTGGTTCCCTCCACTTTTTGTATTCAATTGTGATTACTGTAATACAAGTTTGAGGCTTGACACACTTGACACCTGGTTCCCTCCACTTCTTGTATTCAATTGTGATCAGTGTCATACAAGTTTGAGGCTTGACACACTTGACACCTGGTTCCCTCTACTTCTTGTATTCAATTGTGATTACTGTCATACAACAAGTTTTAGGCTTGACACACCTGACACCTGGTTCCCTCCACTTCTTCTATTCAATTGTGATTACTGTCATACAAGTTTGAGGCTTTACACACTTGATACCTGGTTTCCTCAATTTCTTCTATTCAATTGTGATTAGTGTCATACACGTTTGAGGCTTGACACACTTGACACCTGAATCCCTCCACTTGTATTCACTTGTAATTACTGTTTTACAAGTTTGAGGCTTGACACACTTAACACCTGGTTCCCCCCACTTCTTGTATTCAATTGCGATTACTGTCATACAATTTGAGGCTTGACACACTTGACACCTGGTTCCCTCCACTTCTTCTATGCAATTTTGATTACTGTCATATTAGTTTGAAGCTTTCCACTTCTTGTATTCAATTGTCATTACTGTCATATAGGTTTAATGCTTGACACACTTGACACCTGGTTCCCTCCACTTCTTGTATTCAGTTGTGATTACTGTCATACAAGTTTGAGGCTTGACACACTTGACACCTGGTTCCCTTCACTTCTTGTATTTAGTTGTGATTACTGTCATATAAGTTTGAGGCTTGACACACTTGACACAAGGTTCCCTCCACTTCTTATATTCAATTGTGATTACTGTCATACAAGTTTGTGGAATGACACAACTGACACCTGGTTCCCCAACTTTTTGTATTCAATTGTGATTACTGTCATACAAGTTTGAGGCTTGAAACACTGGACACCTGGTTCCCTCCACTTTTTGTATTCAATTGTGATTACTGTCATACAAGTTTGAGGCTTGACACACTTGACACCTGTATCCCTCCACTTCTTGTATTCAATTGTGATTACTGTCATACAAGTTTGAGGCTTGACACACTTGACACCTGGTTCCCTCCACTTCTTGTATTCAATTGTAATGACTGTCATACATTTGTTTAAGGCTTCACACACTTGACACCTGGTTCCCTCTATTTCTTGTATTCAACTGTGATTACTGTCATACAAGTCTGAGGCTTGACACACTTGACACCTGGTTCCCTCCACTTCTCGTATTCGATTGTGATTACTGTCATACAAGTTTAAGGTTTGGCACACTTGACACCTGGTTCCCTCCACTTCTTCTATTCAATTGTGATTACTGTCATACAAGTTTTAGGCTTGACACACTTGACACCTGGTTCCCTCCACTTCTTGTATTCAACTGTGATTACTGTCATACAAGTTTGAGGCTTCACACACTTGACACCTGGTTCCTTCCCCTTCTCGTATTCGATTGTGATTACTGTCATACAAGTCTGAAGCTTGAAACACTTGACACCTGGCTCCCTTCTATTATTGTATTCAATTGTGATTACTGTCATATAAGTTTGAGGCGTGACACACTTGACACCTGGTTCCCTTCACTTTTTGTATTCAATTGTGATTACTGTCATACAAGTTTGAGGCTTGACACACTTGACACCTGGTTCCTGTAGTGTTTGCTATATATGCTTTAGTATATCGGTATAGAAAGAGGGATAACTCAGTTGTATGTTAGAACAATTTATGTAAACTGCTGATCTCCTTTTGTACTGTGTTAACATACAATAGACGGAGTTTCCGGTTATGTAATAAATGATGTACCTTCAATGGTGATTGTTTGTGTGCCAGTATCAGGTTTAATCTGAGTGTTCTTTGTGACAGACACTATAGTTCCCTCTAATTCTTGTATTCCATTGTGATTACTGTCATACAAATTTGAGGCTTGACACACTTGACACCTGGTTCCATCCACTTCTTGTATTCAATTGTGCTTATACAAAGTCATGTTAATACAAGTCAATCGTCAATAGTTTGAAGAGTTTTCACGGAATAGTTCCAGTATATATTAACATTGATTATTAGAATTGACTATACAAGTTAATATTGATAAGGTCTATGCTTTTCCAAAAGGGAAATACCTTACTGTATTTCTTCTTATTGTTAACATTCTGCTGCCAAACTTTGACACAATTTCCCTCTGTAAGACATCACAATCAGGTTCATACTTAATAATGTTATCACAAATACCTATCTGGATCTCACCCTGTGTCAGTCCTGAGTTATCTGCTCAAAACCCAAACCAAAATCTTGTTAGTAAATAAATGCCTTAACTGTCATAGGAAGACCAAAACCGATGAGTGAAATTTGTTCAAGAACTCACCCTGTGACTTTGATTTATTTAAACCGAAAAAGATTCAAAGACTCCTTGGATGGGTTATGCCCCTTTGAAAATTAAACAAAGTCGGTTGGCCACTCTAAATCAGAAACCGTAAGTCGTAGACACTTGGGATTTTCACCAATGATTATTCATTCATGTGACCTTATAGATAACTGGACGTTACACAAACAACAATCAATCCATGTTTGACATAGACTTTTAATGATTTGTTAATGAAAAATATTGAAAAAAACTTTTAAATTGGTTAACAAATCTATATTAAACTTAGACTTTATGATATTTTTATAGAAAAAGTTATAATTACAGATCCAATCCACACACAGACAAAGTCTGCTATGTTAAACAGGTTACTTGGTAGTGGAACGTATGTTTCCTATGACATGCGCTGTATGGTAACAGGCCAGTTCGCGGTCGGAAAATCAAGTCTTGTCAAGATCTTAGCTGGTGATGTTGTCCCAGAAGGAAGACATCCTACCGATGGGATTTCCCTACTAGAAGGTCGCTGTGGTCTTGATGTTGAGACTAGAAGCTGGATTTATATTGATCCAGGTAAGAATATCTACAACATTAAAACTTTTCATTTATATTTGAATACCTCTTTGGTACCTTCCACCTCTCTATTAGCTTCAGAATCAGGTAATCTTTATAACTTGAAAAGACAAAGCCATAGAAAAAACCTGCGGCTTATTGAACGAATTTAACCGTAATGTAGTTTTTCTTGTGATTTAAACATAATTCTAGTCTGATATTCAGAGATATTGTCCTTTTATCATATTAATGGTCATATTTTTGGAAATTTGATATGCCTCAACCGGCGTAAGATATTGTTGTGTATTTTGTTTTGTACAGGGCCATTATACTGACTTCTGATAAAAAAATAAAAACTTCTGCATATTATATTTGATTCTTACAGCAAGTTCAAAAGTATATACTATAATGAACTCATTGCATAGCTCTTTGTTAGTCCCCTACCAGGGGAGTCGAAGAGAAATTTAGGTTGCACTCTGTTCGTCTGTCTGTCTATCTGTCAGTCCGGCAAATCAGTTTTCCACAATTTTTATTCCCCCGCCGTAGTGGAGGGGGCATTAAGTTTTAACCTTGTCCGTCTGTACATACGTCCAAAAATAGTTTATGTTCTCTAAATTTAACTGGCCTTAACCAAATGTTATGAAACTAATACATAATGCTTATTACCACAAAACACAGATCAAGTTTGAATTTTGGTGGCCTCACTTTTACTGTTCTAGAGTTATGCCCATTTACAAATTAAATTGAAAAATTGCTGAATTTTTCGTTTCCGTTCTCTAACTTTAGTTTGCCTCAACCAAATGTTATGAAACTTATACACAATGCTTATTACCACAAAACACAGATCAAGTTTAATTTTGGTAGTGTCACTTTTACTGTTCTAGAGTTATGCCCCTTTTAGGTGTAATACCACCATATCATGATACGTCACATCCGGTTGCATACGAAAGTAGGTCTAAAAAAATATTCCCTTGAATTTGACGGTTGTAGAAAATTAACCCTGCATTTCAATGCATTTAAATTTTTCTGAGTCATAAACATGTATGTTGGGTGTCTGAAAGCATCATTCTTTTTTTATTTGATGGTCTTATAAAATATTTTGAAAAGTTAAGGTTACATAGTTACCAAAGCAGGTAACCAGTAAATAATAGTGTAAAAATTGGGTTGTTTACTTCCGGTGCTGGTTACTTTCTTATATGCAATGAAATGTAGTGTGAAATTTTCACTGTAGCACTGGAAATGATAAAACTTTATTCATGCAAAGTATTTCTTTGGTTGAAATAAAGTTAAATACTGTACAATTTTTTCAAAAGTGCCAATTTAACAAAGACTAATAGGGGAAAATCATTGGTGGTATTACACCTTTACAAATGGAAAATTTCCTGCAATACATGTTTCTGTTCTCTAACCTTAGTTTGCCTCAACCAAATGATATGAAACTTGTCCACAATGCTTTTTACCACAAAACTCAGATCAAGTACAAATTTAGGTAGTGTCACTTTTACAGTTCTTAAGTTATATCCCTGTTTAAAGTAATATGCAAACAGGGGTATGATCTGTGTCCCATGGACACATTCCCCATTTATAAACTTCATGCTTGAATATATTGATTTGATATTTGGTGTATAGTTTTATCATGACAAGTTACAGATCAATTGAATTTTGTTCCGGTCTGAAGATTTTTTGCAGAGTTATGGTCCTTTGACTTAAAAAATTCAGTAAAATTATCATTTTTCCGCACTTTTTTTGTCATTCATGACGATATTGATTTATTATTTAGTATATAGTTTTATCATGACAAGTTACAGTTCAAGTTTGAATTTTGTTCCGGTCAGATGTTTTGTGCAGAGTTATGGTCCTTGAACTTTGAAAATTTACTCAAATAATCAGTTTTTGCTTGAAGGTATTGATTTGTTAATTGGTATATAGAAGGACCACTTTGTAAACGACCACTCTGATTCAAACAAAAAATTCTTTGAAACTGATTTTATCAAGATGCTTGATTTCTTGATTGACAGCATATCTGTTACGCTCGGAGGATGTGTTTTTCAACAGACTGTCGGCATTCTAATGGGAACAAACTGTGCCCCTCTACTTGCCGACTTGTTTCTTTATTATTATGAGGCTGTCTTCATGCAGGAACATTTTAGGAAGAAAGATAAGAAGTTAGCAATATCCTTTAACTCTACTTTCCGCTATATAGATGATGTTCTTTCACTAAATAGTTCAAAATTTTGTGACTATGTGGAACGCATCTTTCCCATCGAGCTAGAGATAAAGGAAACCACAGAAACAGTTAAGTCGGCCTCATATCTCGACTTACATCTAGAAATTGACAATGAGGCTCGGTTGAAAACAAAACTTTACGACAAAAGAGATGATTTCAGCTTTCCAATTGTGAACTTTCTATTTCTGAGTAGCAACATTCCATCAACACCTGCATACGGGGTACATATCTCACAATTGATACGATATTCCCGTGCTTGCATCTCCTATCATGATTTTCTTGATAGAGGGTTGCTGCTCACAAGGAAGCTTTTAAACCAAGAGTTCCAAATGGTGAAGTTGGAATCATCCCTTCGTAAATTTTACGGACGCCATTACGAGTTGGTTGACCGTTATGGAATAACCGTTTCACAAATGATATCGGATATGTTTCTTACGTCGTAACTACAATACCCTTCCCTTTCATGTATGTGACCTACCGAATTAGACTATTTACCGGATTTGTTTTTACATAAGCAACACGACGGGTGCCATATGTGGAGCAGGATCTGCTTACCCTTCCGGAGCACCTGAGATCACCCCTAGGTTTTTTGGGGGGTTCGTGTTGTTTATTCTCTAGTTTTCTATGTTGTGTCATGTGTGCTGTTTTTGCTTGTCTTTTTCATTTTTAGCCATGGCGTTGTCAGTTTGTTTTAGATTTATGAGTTTGACTGTCCCTTTGGTATCTTTCGTCCTTCTTTTATCATGACAAGTTACAGATCAAGTTTAATTTGTTTTCCAGTCTAATGATTGAGTGCAGATTTATGGTCCTTGGACTTACAACAATCACTGAAACACTTTAAAGATATTGACTTGATATTTGTTAAATACTTTACAATATGACAAGTTATAGATCAAGTTAGAATTTTGTTTCAATACAATGCATTTTTAACTGGTAGGGGACTATGTATTGCCATGCAATACTCACAGAATGCTTGTTAGCTATAAACTTGGAGTTTATCGTCTCTTTATCTACTTCCGTTCTGTCTGTAATTTTTTTTAAATATTTATTCTTCTTAAACTGAACTTAAATCATGTCTGAAGCTTCTAGCTTCGAATTTATTCCTGAATTTACTGCTTAAAGTTTAAACACAGAAATAAAACAAACAAAATAGTAGTTTTTGTCTTTTCTAAAAAGACAGTACGACATATACATATAGGGACCTTATTTATTCTGTTGAGGCATATGTTACGGTTTTGTTAACAATTATTCAATGCTTTCGGCCTTGAGCATGTCTTTTGATGATTATTTAAAAAGATGGTATCAGTATAACAACAGCACATTATTAAACCAAAATATATTTATTTTAATATTATCTATTCAAGTGATATATATTATTTTACAGAAACGTATGACGCTTTAGATGTGGTTTACAATAAGGTGTTGATGACTTCAGTAGAAGAGGATGAAAGAAAAGAAGACAAAACACCAAAGAAACCACATTTACCAGATTCACCCCTTGTTAGAAGTGATGGTAAAGTGATGACCGCTGGTCCCTCCCAACATCCTCTAGCAGCCAAAGCTTTGTCACCTCAAATATCTGACAGTGTGTCCAAGAGAATACCAGAGTTAAAAACAAACATGAAATCGAAAATGACAAAAGAAGAAATAAGAAAGAGAATGGAAAAAGTCCTTAAAAGTGGGAACTACAAGATGAAAGTTGGAAGACTGATTTTTTGGGACTTTGGTGGACAGTATGTTTACTATACCACACACCAAACCTTCATGACGTTCAGAGCTTTGTTTCTGGTGGTATTCGACGGAAGCAAAGGATTACATGAAGTAGTCCCAGATGTTCTGTGTTTTCCAGGACAGCACATGACACCAACCCCAGCAGGTACTGTATGTTAGTTACAATACAAAGACTCATTTTGAACATCATTTATTGTTTATTAGGTTAAAAAAACATCTACTTTATCATCAGTAAAGGCTTCCAGGTTACTGTGCCAATACTTACTTTAATACTGTGAAGACAATGAAAGCTTTTCCAATAATCAGTTGGAATTTAACCTGTGATTTAAATTGATGCAAAGTGTACTGTCCCATTGAATAGTTACCATAGCTTTGTTATCTGTGTTGTACATGTTTATGTTGTCCCATTGAATAGTTACCATAAATTTGTTATCTGTGTTGTTCATGATTATGTTGTCCCATTGAATAGTTACCATAGCTTTGTTATCTGTGTTGTTCATGTTTATATTGTCCCATTGAATAGTTACCATAGCTTTGTTATCTGTGTTGTTCATGTTTATGTTGTTCCATTGAATAGTTACAATAGATTTGTTATCTGTGTTGTATATGTTATGTTGTTCCATTGAATATTTACCATAGATTTGTAATCTGTGTTGTGCATGTTATGTTGTTCCATTGAATAGTTACCATAGCTTTGTTTTCTGTGTTGTTCATGTTTATGTTGTCCCATTGAATAGTTACCATAGATTTGTTATCTGCGTTGTTCATGTTTATGTTGTCCCATTGAATAGTTACCATAGCTTTGTTATCTGTGTTGTTCATGTTTATGTTGTCCCATTGAATAGTTACCATAGCTTTGTTATCTGTGTTCTTCATGTTTATGTTGTCCCATTGAATAGTTACTAAAGCTTTGTTATCTGTGTTGTTCATGTTTATGTTGTCCCATTGAATAGTTACCATAACTTTGTTATCTGTGTTGTTCATGTTTATGTGTTCCCATTGAATAGTTACCATAAATTTGTTATCTGTGTTGTTCATGTTTATGTTGTCCCATTGAATAGTTACCATAGCTTTGTTATCTGTGTTGTTCATGTTATGTTGTTCCATTGAAGAGTTACCATAGATTTGCTTTGTGTGTTGTTCATGTTTATGTTGTCCCATTGAATAGTTACCATAGCGTTGTTATCTGTGTTGTTCATGTTATGTTGTCCCATTGAATAGTTACCATAACTTTGTTATCTGTGTTGTTCATGTTATGTTGTTAAAAGAAAACTTGGAATTTCAGATTTTCATGAAAAAAATCATTCATTGATTATAACATGTATAAATAGGGCTGTACCAATTCAATACTAGTGATAAAAAAATCATTAAACTGAATAATTTAATTTTGGACGTAATGCATCTTCTGATTGGCTGACGTTATTTTGTTATGAGCACATAGACATAATTTAGACATGTGACCGTGACGTCATCAACGTTTTTTCATGGTTTTCTACGGTTTAAAATGGAATTTAGAATTAAGTTATAAAAAATGACTGGTAATATTTTTTCTGTCTATTCGAAATAACATAAAAAATGTGGTGCACACTGTTAAATAACCCGCTACGCGCGTTATTCAGTGTGCACCAAATCGTTTATGTTATTTCTTCATAGACAGAAAAAATATTACAGTCATTCCTTAAATAAATGACATATATTACAAAATTATATTAATAACAGACTAGAAATGAGTGCCGATTAGTTATTTTCAAAACATTTATTGTTAGTTATCTCATGTGTTCAATTTTTGCCAGATTTTTTATGCCGATTTATTATTTTTAAGCATTCATGCCCTTTTGAAATATGAAATATATTTAAAATAGCTTTACATTTGCAGTCAAGTATGTGTTTTCTAATTTTTTTTGTAGAGTAAAAAGAACAAAAAAAAAGCTATTTTTTTTAAGAAACTGCCACTGGACCTTGTCAATTTGATCCCCAATAAAATGTTTTTCTTTGGTTTTTATCACTATCAATTATGTCATATCAGTTTCTATGTGTATTAAACTTTTATTTCATTTTTGCGGTTGTTTTTATATTTCAGTATTCCTTCAACATTGGGTTAACTCTATCCTAACGTATTGTAAGGTGGTATATGTAGGCATTCCAAAGATCTTGTTTGTTGCCACCCATAAAGACAAAATACCAGTGGTGAGTAAATTAGTTAAAAAAGGAGGCTGATCAAGTCAATTTTGTCCCGTGTCCACTTATTTATTTAAAGTTATTAACTAAAGATTTAGATTGTCTTTTATTCTTTCGTAAGATATATGACATAGTAAATTTGAACTCATGACAAAAGTCTTGTGCAATGGGTCATAATTTATTCATTCTATTGATTCGTATGAATAAAAGCAGATATTTGTGTTGGCATTAAGTAAGTATGACAGCAGCCTAACATCATCAAAAACAAAAGAACATTAGTAGTCAACAGTTATAAATCAAATACAATTATCAAGCACCAAATCATTTGACTGAAACAAAATTTTTTGAATTAAAGATCTGCTATTACGCTAATGTAGCGTTAGAAAACCATCTGCTCTATGGTCGGGTTGTAGTCTCGTTGACGCATTCCCCATTTCCATTCTCAATGTTATTTAACTTTATTGAGAGTAGATAACACCAACATAGAATATTATGTACAGCAAATTTGCCAGGTTAGTGTACTCTACCAAGTACGATTAAGGCCACACACAACAAATAGTATGTTAATTGTCTGCAGGCTACACACAACAAATAGTATGTTAATTGTCTGCAGGTCACACACAACAAATAGTATGTTAATTGTCTGCAGGCCACACACAACAAATAGTATGTTAATTGTCTGCAGGCCAAACACAACAAATAGTATGTTAATTGCCTGCAGGCCACACACAACAAAAAGTATGTTAATTGTCTGCAGGCCACACACAACAAATAGTTTGTTCATTGTCTGCAGGCCACACACAACAAATAGTATGTTCATTGTCTGCAGGCCACACACACCAAATAGTATGTTCATTGTCTGCAGGCAGGTATGGACATTTTAAGTACGTAATTGTGAACTGAACTCCCGGTCCCTGTTCCTGTACAACCTACGCATGTATTTATGATAATTATGTATGCCTACAGCCCATATCAGTTAAGTTTACA
Organism: Mytilus galloprovincialis; assembly: GCA_037788925.1. Taxonomy (NCBI): domain Eukaryota; kingdom Metazoa; phylum Mollusca; class Bivalvia; order Mytilida; family Mytilidae; genus Mytilus; species Mytilus galloprovincialis. The sequence goes on along the minus strand of CM075339.1, from coordinate 75,538,914 downwards.
TGCAAGAATGACGTCATGGCCAAAAATAGAACACAAGGGAAAGTTTTCTCGTGTATCTTGTAAACCTGTGTATTATATAAAAAAGTAAATAATTACTCTGAAAACACAACTGCTTATTATATAAAAAAGTAAATAAGTACTCTGAAAACATGTATTGTTGTCAAGTCCTAGGTATTTTCAATATCATCATTTAGAAAAAATAAAAATTTAAAAAAGAAGTTAACGTCATATCTATAATTATCATTTTTAAGGATGATGTGGAGTCCAGACGTGAGGAATTGTACAATGGAGTAGATGAATTGTTCAAGGACCACGAGGGACGAAACCACCTAGTCCTAACACATCGGATATTTGTCGACGCAAGGGATAACACAGATACAGAAATTGAAATCCTGAAGAAAGCCATCACAGAACTTACGTTTGAACATCCTTGTTGGGGGGAGAAGATGCCCAACGCTTGTGTCTCCCTTGAACTCGAGATTGCAGAGCTTGTGGCAGAGGGAAAACAAATCTTGTCATTGAAGGATGTAGAAGAATTGAACGTTATAAGCAAGGTGTCTGTACTGTCCCCTGACCAACTTAAAGATTTCCTTAATTTCCACCACTCCTTGGGGAAAATTGTTTACTTTGATACTCCACAACTTAAAGATTTCGTAATCATCAACCCCTTACTCATGGTGGAGGTTATGAGGTCCTTTGTGACAGGTAGATATGTCAATACTTATTATAAAAGCTTCGATATTGTGTGACAGGTACCGTAAAGCGGGTTATTTTCACGGGGTGTAAATCTTCACTTATTTTCGAGGATAGAACTAAATCGCCAAAATAAATTTCGCCAAGTTATAAGTGTACATGCAAAGGTATTGATAAAAGTTTACAATCCGCAAAATTATTAACCGCAAAAAATAATTCATGTACTATTTTCATTTATTTTCGTGGGCATCAATTTTCGTGGATTGATGAAAACTTTTCGTGTGTATTTGATTTTCTAGTTTTGCCACTCTCTGCTTTCAGAGTCTATAGAAAGTTGTTAATCTCTGCTTACAGAGTCTGTAGAAAGTTGTTAATTTCTGCCTTCAGAGTCTAAAGAAAGTTGTTAATCTCTGCCTTCAGAGTCTATAGAAAGTTGTTAATCTCTGCTTTCAGAGTCTATAGAAAGTTGTTAATCTCTGCTTACAGAGTCTATAGAAAGTTGTTAATCTCTGCTTTCAGAGTCTATAGAAAGTTGTTAATCTTCTATAGAAAGTTGTTAATCTCTGCTTATATAGTCTATAGAAAGTTGTTAATCTCTGCTTTCAGAGTCTATAGAAAGTTGTTAATCTCTGCTTACAGAGTCTATAGAAAGTTGTTAATCTCTGCTTATATAGTCTATAGAAAGTTATTAATCTCTGCTTACAGAGTCTATAGAAAGTTGTTAATCTCTGCCTTTAGAGTCTATAGAAAGTTGTTAATCTCTGCTTTCAGAGTCTATAGAAAGTTGTTAATCTCTGCCTTCAGTGTCTATAGAAAGTTGTTAATCTCTGCTTACTGAATCTATAGAAAGTTGTTAATTTCTGCTTTCAGAGTCTATAGAAAGTTGTTAATCTCTGCCTTCAGAGTCTTTAGAAAGTTGTTAATCTCTGCCTACAGAGTTTATAGAAATTTGTTAATCTCTGCCTTCAGAGTCTATAGAAAGTTGTTAATCTCTGCTTACAGAGTCTATAGAAAGTTGTTAATCTCTGCCTTCAGAGTCTATAGAAAGTTGTTAATCTCTGCTTACAGAGTCTATAGAAAGTTGTTAATCTCTGCTTTCAGAGTCTATAGAAAGTTGTTAATCTCTGCTTACAGAGTCTATAGAAAGTTATTAATCTCTGCTTACAGAGTCTATAGAAAGTTGTTAATCTCTGCCTTTAGAGTCTATAGAAAGTTGTTAATCTCTGCCTTCAGAGTCTAAAGAAAGTTGTTAATCTCTGCCTTCAGAGTCTATAGAAAGTTGTTAATCTCTGCTTTCAGAGTCTATAGAAAGTTGTTAATCTCTGCATTCAGAGTTTATAGAAAGTTGTTAATCTCTGCTTACAGAGTCTATAGAAAGTTGTTAATCTCTGCCTTCAGAGTCTATAGAAAGTTATTAATCTCTGCTTACAGAGTCTATAGAAAGTTGTTAATCTCTGCCTTTAGAGTCTATAGAAAGTTGTTAATCTCTGCTTTCAGAGTCTATAGAAAGTTGTTAATCTTTGCCTTCAGAGTCTATAGAAAGTTGTTAATTTCTGCTAACAGAGTCTATAGAAAGTTGTTAATCTCTGCTTACAGAGTCTATAGAAAGTTGTTAATCAGAGTCTACAGAAAGTTGTTAATCTCTGCTTAAAGAGTCTATAGAAAGTTGTTAATCCCTGCTTTCAGAGTCTATAGAAAGTTGTTAATCTCTGCTTTCAGAGTCTATAGAAAGATGTTAATCTCTACCTTCAGAGTCTATAGAAAGTTGTTAATTTCTGCTTCTTACAGAGTCTATAGAAAGTTGTTAATCTCTGCTTACAGAGTCTATAGAAAGTTGTTAATTTCTGCTTCCAGAGTCTGTAGAAAGTTGTTAATCTCTGCTTTCAGAGTCTATAGAAAGTTGTTAATCTCTGCTTACAGAGTCTAAAGAAAGTTGTTAATCGTTAAACATTTCTATTCGTTGTTCATCTGTTCTTATGAAAACCACGAAAAATTTGTATCCATCGAATAATATTGAATCCACAGTACCTTCTTCCGTGAAAATTGCGAAATTTTACACCCGCGAAATGACACGCTATACGTCATTTATGTCAATACTTATTATGGAAGTTACATGTATGAGATCCTTTTTGATAGGTATTGATGTCAATATTTTAAATAGAATAGAGGTCATGCAGTCCTTCGTGACAGTTATTCATGTCGATACTTATAATGGAGGTTATGAGATCTTTTGTGACAGTCATTTGTTTGTACTTAGTATAATGGAAGTTAAATATATGCGATCTTCTGTGACAGGTATTTATGTCAATACTTTAAATAGTATAAAGTTTATTAAGTCCTTTGTGACAGGTACTTATGTCAAAACTTATTATGGAGGTTATGAAATCTATTGTGATAGGTTTTTATGTCAAGACTTGTCCTGGGGGTTGTGAGGTCTTTTTTGACAGGTGATTATATCGAAACTTATTATAGAGGTTCTAAGGTCCTTACTGACAGGTGTTTCTGTCAGTGTCCCAATACTTCTCAATTGCAAAATTTATAAAATCTGTAGTTTTCTCAAGAGACTTTCAATGCCTTTTAGCTTACAGTTGTACATATAACATGAACTTAGGATATATTTTGAGAAGGGCAAGATGTTCTTTTGATACAAATTCTAGCAAACCTTCAAGATTTGCTTCAGATAAGATGAAAATTTGCTTTCAAGTGGACTTTGATTAATTTCATGTTAAATATTAGATGACTTACATTCAAGTAGGTTTGTCTGTGGTGAATAGTTGTAACATTGGCAATCATACCACAGGATCTCCTTTTTAAATAGTTTTTTTATTATTTATTTTATATTTTGCAGATAAAGTATTTTGGCCAGAGGAAATGAGAATTCAGGAAACCTTCAAACGAATGTCAACATATGGGACCATAAGACGGGAAGATCTTTACTTGATTTGGGAGCAAACAGATTTCAGTGCAATTTTACCATACAAAGAGTTTATATTTAACATCCTGATTTATCTAGATATCTTGGCAGAGCAAAGGAGATATGATACAACTACAGGAAGTCGGTTACCAGTGAAAAACTTCTTTGTTCCCTGTATGGTTACAGAGAGAAACACCACCTGCTTCATGGATACAGAATGCACACCAGAGAGAGCTATATGTTTAGCGTTTCTATTTAAAGGGACTGTTATACCACCAGCCCTACCAAATCGTCTGATCAGTGCATGTCTAAGCATGTGGACCGTCAAGCAGTATGAAGGGAGACAACTTCTGTTCTCGGGATTTATTGGTTTATCATTTGACAAGTCACATGATATTGTTGTATGTGTTGAAGGCAACAAGATTCTCCTTTACATCATTCACAGAACCTCCTCCGGATTAATCGTGTCTGATATAGCTACAGGTGTTAAGGAATGCCTGGTTGTAACAATGGAAAGAATCTCAGATTTCTATCAGTCTACAATCTATGCAAAACACAGCCAACAATCGCCATTTCACATTGAGTATACATGTTCAAGTTTGAAATGCTTCATCAGTGAAGAAGAGGCCAAACAGACTAATGAATGGATTTGTGACAAACATAACCAAATACAAAAAGCAGGACACTGGCGTGTTTGGAATCAAGATCAGGTGTGTTTTATTATATCTGTCGAAAAGTTAATAAACAAATGAATAACATAATCAAATCAAAATCACGTTAATCATATGATATAATATAGAACATAATTAAACCAACACACATTAATAAATGAATATAATCATGATAATATGTAACAAGCATCTGAGAGTCGTTAGTGGCAACATGATTAAGCAAGTACGCATCCAATACTCTAGCAAGTAATTGTACAAACATCAGTTTCACTGGTTAAACTGTTAACCAACTTATTTGAGTCCTATCTGTCAGACTTTATATCAATTTATATTCTTGATTGTCTAATTAAGCTCTCTGAAAAAACTTTTGTTATATAATCTCTTTCTTTGTCAAACAGTTTGTGTGTGTGTTCTTCCGTCTCTCCGGGTATCAAACGTTTTTCACATGATAACTTGAGTATAACCTTGCTTGAACGAAATACAGATAAAAATTATACATATAAGGAAGAAAAATAAATAATTGATTTTTGTGTCAAATGGACTGTTGTTTAATACCAGTTAAATAACATATAATGTGCATTTAAAACATATATTTCCCATACATTTGATTCACAATAATAATTGCAACATTAAAAACCTACTTATAATCTATTATTAGAATCTGCCATACATTTGATTTAGAATGATATATTCATTTTCTGCAGACAAAAGAACAGTGTGAAGAGGAGTGTCAAGGTAAATATTGTAAAAAATAATTCTAATCTGTAAATCTGTTTGTGTATACGAGTCCCTCTGTGTACATTAAATTATGAATTTTTCGTGAGATCTTAAAAGAGAATATATATAAGAGTGATCTGTATGAGAAGATCTATACCACCTTATTAATTGCTGGTGATCAAGTATCTATGATAGAATATCTAAAATTATAATAATATTGTTTGAGAGATAGAATCAAAAGAAAATATGAGACAACTTTTCAAGCACAGGGTTAATGTTGTAACTTTAATATCTTTGTGGTACACATTACATGTACATACTTTCATGATTATTTATCGGAAAACTGTACTTTTGTCAAGCACTTTTCTCATGTTTTGCTTGTTGAGTGAATATCCTGAAATTCTCACCTTTAATTAGAATTAGTTCTGTTTTAATGATGGTTATGCAGGCAAAGATCATTTTTGCAATGTTTATTTCAGGTTTAAATGATGATGCTTTGAGCAAGACACCAAGTGACATTGAGCTGTTGCGTTTTTCAAACCACTGCAAATTAAATCAAATGCATGAATTGGTTACACATCTTGGAATGCTCAGGAAATGGGAAAATATTGAATACAATCATCGTATGAATATAGAAGTTGCAAAATTTTTGATTTTATCCAAGTGGAAAGAGATGAAAGTTAACTGCAATTTTAAAACTTTGTCAGAAACTCTGATCAGCATGGATACATCAACACATGTCTTGTGTCAAGTAAGTTTGTGCATGGTTTTAAGGATAATATTTTAACCATTGAATGAACAATTTGAGAGTTTAAGAATCCTTTGAATTCCAATATATTGAAATAGTTGAATAGAAATTAGAATACACCAAGGTTGCAATCAATGTAAAGAAATACTTACATGGACAAAGGGAAAAAAAAAATTCAAACAACAGTGCATATATATAAATTTCAAATACATATTGAAAAATAACTTTTCATTATTTTTTACATTTATACTTCCTTTACAGTCCTAAGACTAAGGTACAATTTTCCTCTCAAACTGAGAAGTATGTTATCAGCAGCTGTAAATGATACTAATGTGATTTTAAACAAAAGTTGACATATTTATGATATCAACACATGGTTGGTTTCAAAATCAAAATTCCTCTGTTTTTAATGTTTTACTGTGAAGTACTTAAGTGTGTAGATAAGTAATTATATATCTGATTACACATCTGAAATCTTATTGTATGAAATAAGACAATAAGTTTTAGTAACGATTTTATTTTATTAAAAGGATATTTATATTTTTTTTTATAAAGTATACATTTTTCTTTATGAATTAAATAATGATTATTTTACAACACTGAAAAATGTTTTTAATTTATATTTTTAACATACATTTGTTTTCGTGGTTTCTTGATTGGAGTAATGAAATTCTTAGTTTTATATGGGTTAATGTAAAGTTGAAATCCCCCTTAAATCTACACACATTAAGTAATAATATTTGATGTAAAATTCAACATCTAAAGAAAAAAAACCACATTCTAATTGCAAAGATAAGTCAGTGATAAACGTGTCCAGTAATTACTGTTTGATTTAATACATTCATATTATATGACCAGTTTGAACTCCTTAAATAAGACTTAATGACAATACAATTGAATACCATAAAACCAAATAGATAAGAACAAGTAACATGTAAATAATAGTTGTTTTGATTGATATTGTTTATCATTTATGTGTCTTGTTTGGTGTTGATGCCAAAGGTATTTTTCTTCTGCATCCTTTTTGTGGTGTTTCCTTCTGTTTCCTTTTTCTTGTTTGTTCCCTTCCGGTTGATGGCGAATTCAAGCATATTAGGTCATTTATGTCACCAATAAATGAATCAGGTCCCAAATCATATTCTATATCTCCAGATTTGGTTTTTCTCAGACACCCTCTTTCTAAGAAATTTGGTAGAACAGCATTTGATTTCCATACTGTCAGTAGATAATCAACCTGACATCCTATTAGGAGAACCAGTCTGTCTAATACAGATGAAGGTGGCATCCAAAGTTGTAGACCTCTAGTATTTTTTGCAAGAGGATCGTTCTGTCTTTTTTGTCTAGGCTTGATGGTTAATCTCCTTACTTCTTCTAATGACAATTTGGAAGAATCTACTTTATTTGGACAGTACAGTTGTTTGACAAGATCTTTATATAAACTGCTGTCAATTGTTACTGAATGAACAGCTTCAAATTGTATATTAAACAAACTGCATCGTAGTCGAGGTGTTTTCAAGAAAATTTCAAGTATCTTTTTATGTGACATTCCATGAAATTTTGGAATAAAATCATTGCCTCCTAAGCAAAGTGCCAATGCAATTTTGATTCCAATATGTTTGTCCTGCAGCTGTTTTTCAAGCACCTCCAATATTCGAGTGATGCAATACAAATCATATATTTTTCCAGGTTTTTGTAAAAAGACATACACTGGTATTTTAAAAGTGCTGTCATCTTTTCTTGGCCAAAGTCTTGATAGTGCAAAAAGATGTATAACAACAGCATCAATGTCACCAGATGTAACAATACTCATTACAGCCTCCCCACTGCCAAGTTCATGTTCAATTTCAAAAATCCAGTCTACCTGTGCCATTTCTGCTTCACCTTTAGTTTGATGGATAGTTGTTAACATTTCTGAAGATTCAAAACCATTTTCCTCTGAATATTTGCATCTCAGAGGAACAGCATATCTTTTACAATGGCAACTTTCGCTTTCATCCTCACATTGACAGCCTTGGAGAATATATTCACTGTCAAAGTCTAGGGTTATGTTGTTATTAATCTTAAGTTTATCTGCATGTTTTGCCAAGTATGTGCTGATCTGGATCTTTCCTTCTAGTGTACTTGTAATAGCTTCCTTTTGAAATGTGTGCTCATTAATCAATTCAGTACTTAGTTTTAAATGTGCAATGGATGAATTTCTTGCTTTTTGCCTCTGTTCTCTTGTAGCTGCTTTCAGGTCATCGGGGGTGTAAGAATATTTTTCTTCACATACAACTAGCCTTTTTAATCTTGGAAGCATCCCAAGTGTTGGCCTAAGAACAGCTTTTTCAACAAAATTTAGATACTCTGTCCCTGAAGGAACCTTACACTTGAACTTTACACCTGCAAATTCTATGGTTGCTACTTTAACACTTTGCATTATTTCTGTTGGCGGGCTTTTCTTCTGCCTAATCCATGCAAGTTTAGCTGCAGAAAGTTTTTCATAATCGGCTTCTTTCACTGTATCTAATGAAATGTTGTCTACTTGGAAGTCAGGATTATCTACAACCTTTAGCAAAAGGCCTAAAAGGGCTTGTTGAATACCAGTAGCTTTTAGGACTTTGGGCTTTGTGCAGTCTGGCTTCACTATAGCTTGACAAGCATTCATTGTTGATGATAGATGATCCAGATTTTTGGTTAGTTTTGTAACTTTCTTAACCCTCTTTTCCTCAGCTATATCTTTCTCAGTCTTGTCAAGCAATGCTTGTTTAAACTTTGTACGACAAATGACTGTGCCTTTAGATTTCTTTACTCTGTCAACTAATGGTTTTGGACCTAGTATTTCTTCTACTTTTGGTAAGTCGTCCTTTGTACATCCAAATAAAGATTCTGAAGCTACAAACTTTTGTATCAAATACCTTCCAATGTCTGATGTTGTAGTGTCCAAGAGAGCAGAAGACAGCATAGTATTTTTTTTGGCATACACATTGTAAGGTATAATGTTCACATCAGTTTCTAGCCCATTTCTCCTCAATATAAGTTCTGCTGTTGGTATAACATGCTTTAGGTCTGTATTCTTAATAACTGAAAAGGGCAGTTTTTGCCTCAATTTACTTTCAATATGATTTCGTTCAAGGTGTGCTTGGCCTAATTCATCAATGATTGACATTCGTGGTATGATGGACTTGATGGAACTTTCAGAGCGAAATCCTTTTACAACATCCCCTATGGTCCATTTCTCTTTGAGAGTCCAAGCCGAAATTTACAGTACCAGTCCTGTGTGGCGTAGAGTACAGTGCCATTTTCAATTTCTGATGATACATTCCTGCAGTATAGTGTTCGTGTAAGAGATGTGTAGTATAAGCTGCATAAGATGAAGCCCCATTAAGAAAAGCAAAGGGCAATGACGACTTTACAGCAGCTAACAACAAACTATATCCCTTGCATCCACCAAGACGTTCTGAAAATGCAATTGCTAAAACTTCATCACAATGGTTCATCATTTCTTTGTGAAGAGTAAATGTTGCATTCCTGTTAGTACCATGCTCTATAAAATCACCAAGCTGATTATCCCAAAATGACAACAAGTTGTTGTAGTTTTTATCATCCATGTCCTTAATTATTTCTTTGAGTTTCTGTGAAGGCAACTGCATAATGAACTGTAAAAAGAAACTCAAATGTAATGAGAGGCTTAATCTCCAAATAACAGTCGTTGCATCATCAATACATCTTTCAGACAAAAGCTTTGACCATTCATCTGTATTGTCATCACGCATGTACTTTAAAAGATGAACCAGCCCTGCATTCTTATACCCAGAAAAAATGTTACAAATTCTTGATTTCCGCAAATGTAAGATAGGAAACTCAGGAAGAAATATTTGGTATTTTGAGCATTTCTTCATCAATGATATCAAATTTTTCCCGATTTTATGATCTGGAGCAAACAATATTCTATTTTGCCCATCTTTGTATGTTTGTTGCTGATCTGACTTAATCAAAATGTCATCTAAAATCTCTCTAAGTTTTGATTCATCATCGTCTCTTCCAGTATACGGTGGTGGATGCCTACAAAGAAGGGAAGGTGCATCATATGCCTTAAAGTTTAGAGCTTCAATTAAAGTTGGATATATTTGTTCACTATTGTTTTCAGAATTGTCTCTGTCATTGGTGTCACTTTCATCATGAAAAACAGAATGAAGGTCTTCAATATCTCTTTTATCAGCTTCAAGAATGAAAGATTCTGGATCAAATGGCAGCTCAGCATTTAAAAGTGCCCTTGTCAAATCTGTTATATCTTCTTCGATGCCTGTTTTGTCTTCAATTTCTGTACTATTATCAGGAGTTTCCTGTAAAAAAAATGAATTTGTATCATATTTTGTCGATTTTATATGTCAAGGTCATTTAAAAAATATGTTTCCCTGGTTTTAATTTGGGACACTATCTCATTTGAATCGATTTCTCGTATTTTTTAAAAAATATAATGCATAGAACAGCAATGAATATTTATATTTTTGAAAATTATTTTGGATAGTTTTGTTCTATTATTGAATTGTGTTCTGACGGTTGTTTACCATTTGTTTGATGTGTTTGAGATTTTGATTTTGCCATTTTATTAGGTATCTCCGTTATGAATATTCCTAAGAGTTTGGTATTTTTGTGACTTTACTCTTGTGTATAAATGTATCCGACTATGATTTTCTAGAGACTAAACAATTAACTTGTTTGCAAGGTTTTTTGTTGATGATTTTATTCTTAACATTTCTTGACTATTTTTTGTTTTATTTGAAACAATGTTTTAAGACTGACCTCCTCGAAACTCTGTAGCTCTATTTCAAACAAATCCTCCTCCACACTTTCAATAGAGACATCCAGCTCACTAAAAGCTGCTCCTAATGATTGAAGAGAAGTTTCCAGAATCTGACTTTCATTAATCTGGAGTGATGCCATAGAAACATCCAAAAAATCATAGTCTATTGTGTCCTCATTCCCTTCAGAATGTTCTTCCCTCTCCGTCTCAATAGAGGGTAGTACTTTGGCGAGTAGAGTCTTGATATATGGTTCTGAAACACACAATATAGGAATGCGATAAATAATGTTAATTATAAGTGTTTATGACAAACATTAATTGTATTTTTTTTATTGTAAAACTTATAGTATATTTTATCTTTTAAGTAGCCAAAATGAAGAACTTACATTTTGTGCATCATAATTTAACACCTAAAGCACATTAGTCAGTGTTCGTCTCATTCTGGATTGTAAATAATTTACTCAAAAAAATCAGTACTAACCTATTTTTATGGTCTCCCAACACTCAACTATTGACCACTGGATAAGCTGACAAAACTTCTTTATATCTGAACTCTCTTCTTCTGTCAAAACTGTCAAGCTATTCAACCCATCTGTTTTATTGATATTGCATCTTTTGCGGCAATTACAATTGTCAACTAAGTCGCACATGTCATCATGCCACTCACGTGTTACGTTAGAGTCATGTGGAAGTCCTTTGATAGTAACAGGCAATGTACAAATCTGTTGAGACCTATTTTCACCAGGATCTGGATCGCTATGAAATCTCAGTCTTACTAAATTGTCAAGCATCAACACAAGAACACATTCACGTAAACAAAGCCTAGACTTTGACTGTTCATCAATTGTTACATATGGAAAAGAATGCCTTTTCAAGTATGTATTGTAGTAACAAAGATCAGGGTCAGCTTTCTCTTTCAATTGTCTTTCTGCTTCTTTTAAACTTAGGGTAGTACCTGTATCAGATGTTATATCAAACACTGTCTGTATATTTCTATAATTCAGCAGAAGTTCCTCGGTGTTTCGGATTTGCAACACACCTATATAGGTTCTATTGAAGACATTCAAAAGTGTATCGTATAATGAATACATGCATGATATTTTCTGTTCAACAAGAGCTTTAACATCTTTGGACTTTTTTATGGAATTGCTATTGATTAAAGTTTCAAATAATATCTGCATGTGCAGTGGAACACCAAGTTGCCATTCTTTAAGGTTGTTAAAACACTTCCAATCTAGTGGTTCAATATCTGTGTTTGTTTCACAGGAAGGACAGCTTTCTACAATTCTCTCAATCTCATTGTCTTCTTGTTGGTGAATATGAGTAAACACTATATGGTGATGAATTCGTGAATTAATGTAATCATCTCTTAGTATAAAACGATTAAAACTGCCCTTAGAATTTTTGTATCTGGTCAGTGAAGTTGGTCGACAAAATATAACTGACCAGCATTGAATACTATGTTTGTTTTTAATCGTGCTTTTCATTAATAGTGAAATGTCGTGGAGGTTGAAATCCTCAATCATATCTGGTAATTCAACAATTACATGGATGCCTTCGCCGTGTGAACATTTCCGCGTACAGTCAAAACACGCAATATTTTCAAAAATATGTTCTATGTTCAGGTCTATACCCTGTTGACAAATGTCTTGCTCAATTTTGTTCGCCAAATGAAATTTATTGTCAATCCAAAATCTTATAGTTTCATAGTCTGAGGCGAGTTCCTTCCTTTCAGTTTTCATCTGTATTGTTTGCTTTGACTGCCTAGCTACATCATCTACACTTACGGTGAAATGTAATAGTTTTTTCCAAATCTTCCATTTCTGCTGTGTGAGTTCTTCATATTCAAGATTTACGTTGTTGTACAAGTGAAAGTGATATTCAAAAAGACATATTCTTTTCCAATCTTTCTCCAAAAATAGTGGCTTATATTCAGGATATAAGTACACAATTTTGTCTTCTGGAAGTTCTATGTTGTTAAAGAATATGTCTTCTATGGCAACATTTTTAAAACTCTTCTTGGCAATTTCTTGATATAAGTCAAGACATGAGGAGTTTTCAACTAATTTAATTGGTTCTTTTCCTTTAGATTTAGACAGTATTATGTTGACTTCATGCACAATTTGCTTAGAAATATGAAGTGAGTTTTCATGGTTGTAACAGTACCGAATTATTCCTGTTAGACTCACAAATGTTTTATCATCTACAATTTTGGAGTCACTTTTTAGATCTCTCTTTATATTTTTGAAGTCCTTCAATTTATCATGTTCTTTACTGTTTTTTTTTTTCAATAAATTCACAAATAAAGTTAAATCACACCACTGATTGTTCTCCTGTACAAAGATTGATTTTAATGATGGGACATTCATGTTTCAATATCTATAATTAACTTCTTTCTCTTCATCTTCACCCATTTTCGTGGTCTTGAAATGTTTCCTCACTCATATTCTAAAGAAAAAATTGTGATGTCAATGCTTATTAAAAAATCAAAATGGTAAGGGTCCAGTAATTGCATGGCTTCTTTGATATGTTTACGGTATGGGATGACAAATAAAATGTCACTATTTTTCCAAGCCCCCTCTACTGCAATAATGGATAAAAATCTTACCTTCTTTTTTTTTTAAAAGACTAAACATTTAAAGCCCCCCCCCTTTTTTCTTCTTTTTCCAAATATCTATGTATATATTTTACAAAATAACATAAGTTTCTACATATAACACTTTAAGTTGAACATTGTATCAGTAGAACATGCAGAGCTTCAAAGGGAGGTTGGATGTTAAAAATGTTAAAATTAAGTATTTTTTCATTTTTATTTGAGCTGAGCATAGCAAGAATCCCCCCTAAAACTTTTCAAAGCCCCTCTCAGGCCTCTATAGGTTACAACTCACCAGTCCCTTAAACAGCAATTTGTAGAATTTATTTTTAATTTTCATTGCTAGATATTAATCTAAAGTCTTTTTTCAACTTGCAGCTAGATTAATTGATCTTGGTTATATGCATGTATTATATTTATATTTAATTGATATAAATTTCTTAATTTGAAATTTAAATATATATGTATAATGAACTTACCAATCTATTTTCTTCTTTTTCTTCCTTTATCGATACATTTTCTTTGTTCATGTGTTGCTTTTTTTATTTCATATTAAAACATAAATATACGTCTACAAAAAAATTGCACTTAGACTACTGTAACATTATCTTTGTTTCTATATACTGTACATGTGTAACCCTAAAAGTAATAAACCTGTCACAACAATTTAAAATACATATAACTATGAATAATGCTGCTGATAACAAACTTCTCAGATTGAGAGGAAAATTGTACCTTAGTCTTAGAACTGTTTAACTATATTACTATATTTTATCATAGTCTAATTTCCTTGTCAGTTGGAAGATGGTGTGTTTTAAAGCTACATAGCCAGTAGACTGAAACATTTTAAAATTACATTTGAAAAATAAATTATAGTATTAGATGATCACAAAAAGTAAAGAACATAAGATTGTGTTACACAAATTTATTAAAATCTTTAAAAGTGCAATGAAATAATAATTAATAAGATTTAAAATGACTTAACCAAGTGAACATGCATTGATGTTTTGGTATCTTTGATATACATTATAAGAAAATGTATCATAAATACTGAAATTCAGCTCGAAAAAGTTCGTACGCTTAATAACCTGATATTTGATTCTTCAATAATGGTCATGACCTGCATTTTCATCGTCACAGGTTGACAGGTATGCAGTGCTTAACACAAGTAACACAGATTTTACAAGCAAACAGCATGAACACAGAAATCAATCACATAGGGTTAACTGTGGTCCAATCTAGTTGTTCGACTGTCCCGGTCTTCTTTTGGTATTTGTTCTCTTACTCAAAAAGAGTAAAACTCTGATGATAAGTTTTTTATTTTATGTCATGAATTTGGAATAGACTGGAGTACAGAATGTTTGCTACAACAAATTCAACATGTCAATACTATTCTTTTACAGAGATGATACTTATCAGTCAACCAAATTATAGTGGGTTTTAGTAAATTTCAAGAAGATGTTATTTGACGTTAGAATTTCAAACCTTTTATAAGTACTAACCCTTTAACAAAATCCTGATGTAAAACAATTCCTCAAATATTATATTAAATGTCAGATATATACTCCCTGTGGAATTGCTGCTGGAAGTTTGCCATAGTGAAAAACAATCGTGTTTTATTGGTTGTCAGTTTGACTCGATGCCAGGATAGTTGTATCTTAGCAAATTGGTTTTCACTGTTTTCCTTGCAAACAAGTTAACAAATTATCCGGTTCATAATAACACAGTCAAAGGGTAAAACATAGAGAATAAATATACTTTTACCGTTGGTTTCAGTTAATATATAAAATAAAATATTGTTATCAATGTGGTTTAAATTTTGGTTTCCAGGTTAGAAGAGTCATGAAAGTAGAAACAGGTATGTAATACATAAAGATTATAACATGGCATTTTTCATATCAGGTCCCTTATCAGTCCAAGAGTTGACGGGCTCAAGGGATGATTTTGACCATGTGCTAATAAGACGTCTGATTTGAAAAATGACATGTTATGTTCTTTTATCATAAACTTTAGCAGAAACCATACAGACAAAAAAAGTTTTTTTAAATTCATTTATTGTATTATCTGTTTTGCTTTTTATAATAATATATTTTCATGTTTTGTAATATTCGTTCTTTTATTCTACCTATTAATGTATAACTAAAATATACCACTGAGATTTATTTTCCGGAATTTGCAGAATGACATGCTTTGCTATAACGTTAAAAAAATGCATGCAAAGCTATCTGGAAGCAGTTGATATATGTTTTGTTTTCATAAAATGTTTTTATTTCATATATATCTTTTTTTCAGATATATCTGCCGATTACATGGATTGCATTCCAACGGATGAAATTCTAGATACATTAGCTCCACTAATTGGTCAAGTGTTTTTCCAACTTGGCACTGAGATTGGACTTTCAATTCCTATCCTGGAAAATATACAGAGCAACAATCCTTCTGACTTAGCAGAACAGAATAGGGTCGTATTGTTCAATTGGAGAGAAGACCAACTAGTCAAACCTACAATACGGGTCCTTATGCAGGCTTTGTTCAACATTGGGAGAGGTGTGCGTTGTTTAGAAGAAGTTTTAAAGAATATTGATCTGAACACCCTTATAGTTTCACAACAGTCGACAGTTAAAGAGGCAATTCTAAAGAAACCCAAAATAAGTTCCAAACTGGAATCACAGAGTCAAGGAAAGTCACAGAATGTTGATAGAGACACACTAATAGGTTCACAACAATCGACAAGTAAAGATGCAATTCCAAAGAAAGCAATAATAGAATCAGATCAGGAATCACAGAGCCAAGGACAATCGGAGAATGTTGATCGAGACACACTAATATGTTCACATCAATCAGAAGACAAAGGTGCAATTCCAAAGATACAAAAATTAAAATCAGAACAGGAACCACAGAATCGGGGAAAATCACAGAAAGTTGATCACGACACAGAAATAGTTTCACAACAGTCGAGAGGTGAAGGTGCAATTCTAAAGAAACCAAAAATAAAATCAGACCAGGAATCACAGAGTCAGCGAAAGTCACAGATCGATCTCAACCTATTGACAGGTTCACAACAATCGAGAAGTAAAGGTGCAACTTCGAAGACACCACAAATAGAATCAGAACAAAAACCTCAGAGTCGGGGAAAGTCACAGAATGACGATTGGGATACAGAAATAGTTTCACAACAATCAACAAGTAAAGGTGCAGTTCAAAAGAAACCCAAAATAAAATCAGAACAAAAACCACAGAGTCGTCGAAAGTTGTCAAAGAAGTGTTCAATAGCATGAATAAGGCACATCAAGTGAATGATAAAAACAAAAGTGCATTTTAATAGGGAAAATATATTATAGGCAAAATAAGTGTAAAATATTGTGCATAATTTAGCTTCATTGTTTTGACAGAAAAGATATGCTGTTACTTTTGTATTTCATTTGTTCCATGAGCATTCAACATATCCATCCCCTGTTATTAAAATGTATTATACCTCCGCTTTAAGAAAGTGAGGGTTTACTGTTTTACCTCTATATCTCTATTAGACCATCCATCAGTCCATCTGTTAGTCCGTTAATCTGATCGTTCCATGAATATGCTTTGTCGCATCTTTCTCAGGAACTACATTTAATGCAAGGATTTCTGAAATTTGGTTTCAGGGTTTATATTACATGTATAAGTCAGCTTTACTGTTTGATGCGATTTTTGATTCGTCTATCAACAAATCCTGCTTACCAAACACTTCTATAATTTTACACATGTCATCCAAGTTGGACTTTTTCTTCACATTTTTCTCATGAACTACATTACAAGGATTTCGGTTTTAGGGTTGAGTTAAATATACCGTGTGCAGTGTTTTCAGATTCGTCATCTTCCTGTTTACCTTCGTATTTGGTCGGGAGTATTATCAGGGAGCAGTAGCTCACAGTTTCACTTGTTTTTTGTAAGGTTGAACAACATTATTTGTCTTTTTCTTTGAAAATATCTGAATGACTAGGCAAAACAATCTAATATAAAGTAGGGAATATCAAAGTTGTTTTTCATGTGCATGATGTGTTCGATGTGTTTTAGCTTTTGATATACACATAGGGACCTTTTTGTAATAAATTTTCTTTGGAGTACAGTATTTTTGTGAGTATACTTTTCTGGTGTATTTCCTGCTTTGTTGGCCTTGTTGTCCTTTTTCTATTTATTTGCTTCTTTCTAATCCTTTTTAGATCACAGGGCCCATAGGGCCAAGTGTACTTTTCTCATCACTTGACCTTCGTCTTCCGTCGACGTCGTCCGTCGTATAACTTTTAAAAAACTTTTCTCCTCTATAATTAATTGACCAAATTTGATCAAACTTGTCCACGATCATCATTGGGGTGTCTAGTGTAACAAATATGTCCGATGATCCGGCAAACAAACCAAGATGGCCGCCATGGCTAAACATAGAACACAGGGTTAAATGTAGATTTTTGGCTTGTATCTCTAAAACCAAAGCATATAAAGAAAATCTGATGAAGTAAAATTGTTCATCAGGTTAAGATATATTTGTCCTTAAATTTGCAGACGAATCAGACAAACTGTTGTTAGGTTTCTACTCCTGAATTAGTAATTTTAAGAAAAATTTGATATTTTTGAATATTATTATAGATACAGATATAATTTGTTAACAGGATTATTTTCAGCAAAGTTAGATCTACATATAAATCAAAATGACCAAAATGATCAATTGACCGCATAAAGAGTTAATGCCATTTAGAGTCAAATTTAACAATAATTCGTAATTTTTTGTAATCTAACTTTCACAAAAGTGTTGTCCTGAAACAACTGAGACAAATTTAACCACAAATAAACATTCAGGTATTTAATTTAAGTTTTTATAAATGTGTCCGATAACTCTGCCTGCAAACCAACATTGCAGACATGGCTAAACATAGAATATAGGGGGAACATGCCGTTTTTGACTTTTATCTCTGAAACTATAGCTAAAGTATCACGATTGGCCTATTTCATGCATCAATTGTAAATAAAAATATCATAAGAGCCTCTAGTTTGTGTATGTACTCCTTTGTGGTGCATTGTGCCTTTTTATGTGGTGGATATGTGTTCTGTGGTGCATTGTGGTCCTTTGATGTGTATTGTTTTTTTTTTTGTGGTGGATGTGTTCTTTGTGGTATATTCTTCCTATGTGGTGTATTGTTCCTTTGTGGTGTATTGTTCCTTTGTGGTGTATTCTTCATTTGGGTAGGAAGTGGTCCGTTTTGGTGTATTATATCGTTATTGCACAAGTTATTTTCGCGATAATGTCAGCATTTTCGGATAATTATAATGTTATTTTTGCCATATAACGATCAACCAATTCGTGATGGCGTCCGTAAAATTTACGAAGAGATGATTTCGACTTCACCATTTGGAACTCTTGGTTTAATAGCTTCCTTGTGAGCAACAACCCGGCATGCCTCTACAATAACTTGTTTTTCAACTTGTCCAGTAGGACAAGTACATACGAAAACTTACTTGTCCGAATGAAATTGTAACTTGTCCAAAATATCTTAATATTAACCTTTTTTGCATTTCAAGTTGATTCAAGGAACAAAATGAATTAAAAAAAATTGAACAGAATTTGTTTTATATCCTTTGAAATACTTTTAAAAGATATGAGCCACGAACAACTGAATTTAGTTGTGTCACAGGACTTAGGTTCTAGTTTTTATCAATGCTAAAGTCTCATAATACTTTGCACATGAGGCACCATCTGATTGGCCTCTAAATGAACACTCATTGGATTTTTATTATCCTATTTTTTTTAAAGTTGAAAAAAGTTTATTGAAATGCAATCAATAAACAGAATATGAGGTATGATTGTCAATGAGACAAAAGACCAAATGACACAGAAATTAACAACTATAGGTCACTGCATTGCAAGTATCGTTTTTTTATACATAAAGATCAAACATGATTTGATGATTTTTATGGTAAACAATTTCCTCATTCTTATTTAAAAATACGTTATGGACATTCGTGTTAATTATTATAAAGCAACAAAATAAGTTAGGAAAAGAAGTTCTGATTTGTCTTGTTCCAGAAATGTCTACTGCCTTGCCAAACTGTATATTAATCATGTCTATGAAATATGTCTCCTACAGTGCCCAACTGTCCATTAAACTTGGAGCCGAATCATTTCCGAGCTGGTGACAAACTGTCTTTTAAAGTTACCTTATTTAAAAAGCACATGGTTGAATGGGATCGGTAAGACTGGTTTCTAAGAAAAGTGTGCTTTTTACCTGTTAAAAGTACTTGACAAAGAACCAGTTTTAAATTATCGATTGCAAGTCTGAGGGGTCTTGAGAAATAAAAAGTTTCAATTAGTTTCAGTTTAAAAAGGAAAGATGTCAAACAAATCTTCTTTTCTTGTTTTTTGTTAATAATTATACTTTGTTCATCAAAGTTTGAATAAAATTTATTTTCTGCAGAATGATTCTACTTGTCCCATCGGACAAGCTTGGTATAGCTTTTACTTGTCCGACCTTTTTTACCTCTGGGACCGGACAATCGGACAAGCGTTATGGTCAAGGCCTGAACCCTCTATCATGAAAATCATGATAGGAAATGCAAGCGGGATAAATTATTTAACCATATAATTGTGTTTATGTATGATGTTTACTATAGGATTATTTTCATAATTGATTTTCAACATATGTTACACATTACAGGATCCGATTGCGGATGTGGTATGTGCTTTGCTCATTGTTGAAGGCCGTATGGTGATCTATAGTTGTTTATATCTGTGTCATTTTGGTCTCTTGTAGAGAGTTGTCTCATAGGCAATCATACCACATCTTCTTTTCTTATACTCACATTGGAAGAGGACTCGTTATTTAGTCGAACTGTTGAAGGGCAGCAATGTTCTGTTTCATGTGGTTCTACTGTACTATTTTTTTTTAAGGAAAAGTGAGTTCTTTCGCTTGTTTATTTTGTAGTTTGCCAATGTAAATGATCTGCTGTTTTGGGTTTCTTGTCTTTTTATCATGTGCTTGTATTACTTTTTTTTCTGTTTTTGTAGGTAGTTAAATGGTTCAGTAACCAGCACCACTACCTCAATAACGTTGTAGAGCATAGTCAGCCTCTGATGTTTCCTTTGATCTTATGGATGTTGTATTCCCAGCTTTAAAAGCATATATGTATCGCAACTTGTTTCTCTTGTAGTCGTGCAGGATGAAACGTGCACCTCTTTTCTGTATGCTTTTTATTCAAGTCACAATTTGTAAAAGTACATATACATGAACATTTTATAATATCACTTTATATATGAGTGTTACCATATAATTATGTTTATATATGATTGTTATCATATTTTATGTTTATACATGATTACTACCGTATTTTATGTTTAAATAAATGATTGCTATCGTAATTTATGTTTAAATAGATGATTGCTACCGTATTTTATGTTTAAATAGATGATTGCTACCGTATTTTACGTTTAAATAGATGATTGCTACCGTATTTTCATATTTATATATGATTTCTGCTATGTGATAGTTACCATATAATAATATTTATGGATGAGTTTTACAATAGAATTGTGTTTATATATGATTTTTGCCATACTATGTACATATTATGATTTTTGATATTTCGCATTTATGTTGGTAATCAACATGCTTGTACATTCAATTAACAGTATAGTAAAAACATCTATAAATAATGTTGATAACTTTACATTAACATGATTAACCCGTACCACTTGTGGAGCAGGATCTGTTTGTCTTTTCAGAGCACCTCATATAAAAAAGAAGATGTGGTATGATTGCCAATGAGACAACTATCCACAACAGACCAAAATGAAACAGACATTAACAACTATAGGTCACCGTACGGCCTTCAAAAATGAGCAAAGCCATACCGACTATATATATATTTTTTATAACTATAAGATAAAATCAATAGGCACATTTAGTTTAGATGAGAGTATGAAAAGAAAATTTAAAGGTGTCTTTATTACACTGAAGTTGTCTGTATGTCTGTTGATTGGTAGTTCTTGTTCTAGACTGGCTTTTTATGAGTACAATGTATATTTTGCGATGGTATTGCAATTTCATTGTTTATGACTTTGTGTGCAACATTTGGAGTCTAGTTTTTAGTCTGCGTTCTTGTAAGGATTGCCGTTTTAGATGTTCTATCATTTCAGATACACTGCTGGTATTGTGGTATCTGTTGCAAGTATATCTTGCAGCTCTTCTTTGTACTTTTTCCAATTTATATATATTTTCTGAGGTGTGTGGATCCCAAACTGTACAGCAGTATTCTAGTTTTGGTCTAACTATTGTTTGTTGAATTTGGAGATTTTTTTCAACAAATTGTCGGCATTCCTATGGGAACGAACTGCGCGCCATTCCATGCTGACTACTTATTTTCATATGAATCGGAGTTCCTTCAGACATTTATCAAAAACCAGAAGATCAAAGAAGCCAGGTTATTTAGTTTTACCTTCAGATATATTGATGATGTTCTTTCCATTAACAATCCGAACTTTTCCGATCGGGTTCCATTAATATATCCACCAGAACTAGTGATTAAAGAGATAACAGACACGGCTTCCTCCGCCTCATTTTCAGACTTATACCTCGGCGAATTTGACATACACAGTCATCTCAGTACCCGAATCTATGACGAACGAGACGATTTTGATTTTGAAAGTATCAATTTCCACCACCTTAGTAGCAATATACTAACTCCACCTTCATATGGAATATACATTTCCCAACTTATTCGGTATTCAAGAGCTTGCAGCTCCTACTCAGACTTTGTAAAACGTCACCAGTGTCTGAGCAGAAAGCATACCTGCCAACTTTTGAAAATGGCCATGGGGGTTTTTGTGCACGGCACCATTTTTGAGCGTATAATTTTTTGCGGCATTTTTTCGTCTGATGATTTGGCTCCTAAAAATGGCTGACATACTTATTTTTTGGGAGATGATAGTTGAAGATGCTGTTGTAACCTATCTTTTTTTTTTTAAATTGTTTGATTGTTGTATTCTTTTTGTTGAGATAAACACCAGTAAGATGAGTTTATGTTTGTCTGATACATTGTCAAAAAGTAATATTTTTAATAATTTAATAACAAACAAACAACAATATATTATATAGATCAATATCACAAGTTGTAATGTCAAACACAAAAGGTATGTTCTGTGCGTTGAATGACTTCTGGTGAAGATCCATACTATAATGTTTGGAGACATCATTAAGGCCACCGTTGTCAACTTTAAAGTCTCTGTTGCAAATTTACAAAAGGCATGTGACAATCGTAACGTTGATTTAGACAACCAGCCCCTGTACTTGACATCATTCTCCCACTTCTCTAAGTATTTGCACGAAGCAACACGCTTTTTCTTCTTAGGCGGAGACAGAACCATTTTGCAAGTGACACATTTTTTTCAAAATTGAAATACTCTACGTAGTCTTTCTTTCTTTTAATTTTCACTGGACCGTTTCTATTCTTTATCCTTTAATTAATTATAGATAAAACAAGTCAATTGTGCCGCAATGACCATAAGAGGGGTTACGGAGGACCTAAATGCCTAATACGCGTGAAAATTAAGAAATAGCCTATTTTGAATAATGAAATAGATATTTTGAATAATGGAATGGAATGATACGACCCTTTAGCCCTAATTATAGATAAACCTGATACCTCATTCGAAAGCTTATTACGAGAGGAACAAAATGTAAATAGTCAACATGTTCCGCAACGCATATAAGAAGAGTAACGAATGACCTAAATATCGAAATACGCTTGAACATTAAGAAATAGCTTATTTTGAATAATAGAATGGACTGCTGTAACCCTTCAGTCCGTAATCAAGGCAAAATTTATAAACCAAATTAAAGCTTATTAATAGGGGAAGAAACTGAGTATAAACCATATGTGAAGCAATGACCATTAGAGGGGTTACGGAGGACCTAAATGCCAAAATACGCGTAAAAATTAAGAAATAGCCAATTTTGAATAATGAAATAGATATTTTGAATAATGGAATGGAATGATACATCCCTTTAGCCCCTAATTATAGATAAACCTTCTACCTCATTCGAAAGCTTATTACGAGAGGAACAAAATGTATAGTCAACATGTTCCGCATTGCATATTAGAAGAGTAACGAATGACCTTAATATCGAAATACGCTTGAACATTAAGAAATAGCTTATTTTGAATAATGGAATGGACTGCTGCAACCATTCAGTCCCTAATCAAGGCAAAATTTCTAAACCAAATTAAAGCTTATTGATAGGGGAATAAAATGAGTATAAATCATGTGTACCGCAATGACCATTAGAGGGGTTATGGAGGACCTAAATGCCAAAATACGCGTAAAAATTAAGAAATAGCCAATTTTGAATAATGAAATAGATATTTTGAATAATGGAATGGAATGATACATCCCTTTAGCCCCTAATTATAGATAAACCTTCTACCTCATTCGAAAGCTTATTACGAGAGGAACAAAATGTATATAGGCAACATGTTCCGCAACGCAAATAAGAGGAGTAACGAATGACCTAAATCTCGAAATACGCTTGAACATTAAAAAAAAGCATATTTAGAGCTAAACTGGAAAAGGCTAAGGAACCAAAGGCATCCTCCAGTTAATCCAAGCCGGCCCTGAAAAGGGGTAACCCACCATCCACCAGGAGAAGGGACGCCAAGCGTTACGACCAGTGGGTGCAGGCCAAAAGCTCTGCTGCAACATCAGCTGAGGTCATACCACCAACCACCAGGGTAGACCAGAAATAGCAGACAGAAACTATAACAACACTAGAGAGCAGCAGGGAGATAATACCTACAAAATACCAAAGGAAACCTGAGGGCATCAGTCATCAGTCCGTTCAACCCCAGGAAGGCATGCCATCGCCAATATTATCTCCAACCAACCAGCGACAGAGCAAAGCGATGCCGGATTGATTATGACGAAGGATTTGACCTAGATGATCCCCAGTTACTCCGGACACCACCACACACATCGCCACTAGTAATGTCATCTCCAGAGGCAGTAGTAACAACACTTACGATCTTGGAACGGCCAGATACACCATACCATACTCCTCGATGCAAAGTAAAAGCTAAAAGGTCATCAGAAGTAGAACCACACAATATAGGTAGAGGTTAGTCCGCAATATCCAGACAGGATAGCCGGACGGTAAAATCCACTTATCATCAGATAACAGGCCACAACCATAAGAGATTTACGATGCCGTCACATCAAATTTTAATTTCATTATACACGTCTTAACATGTGACAACTTTATGACAGACCGCATTCTCCATCGGACAGCAACTGGTTATACAGGGCTTACATGTTGATATATAACATTGTTGGATCTTCAAATTTCCGTTAGTACCAAGACCTAATAAAATGCAGTGTCTACTTAACAAATAATACAGGATGGTCTTGCGTTATAGATTCTAGGTGAAGACTAAGCATTTTATCTACTGAACAGTGTATACCTTTATTTGCCTTTGTGCTATTATGTTCCATTTGAACGTGGTTCGGTAAATGTGCATTCAGCTTTCAGGTTTTGCCTTTTGGCGTTCTTTATGTGGGTATGTTCAGAGATGCGATGTGGACACATGACGTTTTTATAGTGTTGCTTCATTGTGTATACCCTTGTATTTATATTTTACTTTTTTTGTATTTCTTTGGGAAAAACTCTATGTCATTATGCACGGTAAGGATCCCCTTAAGGCCAAGTAAAAAGAAATATTTGCGTTTGCCGGAGATTTAATCTGGTGCGCACTAGCTTGCAAAATCGTGCGCACGACATTTGAAAACTGGTGCGCACAACTTCCAAAAACTGGTGTGCTCGGCTTTCAAACTAGTGCTCCTCCTATTCCCACTTTTTTAAAATTGCTATTCCTTCTATTCCAACTTAAAATAACAATAGATATTTTGATAAATAATTTGTTTTATAACAATCAAGGTTAATTAGAATTTCACCTATGATTTAAAAATAAATTTTGTAAATAAATACGAAATTTTGTTTTCATGTGGAACTTGGTTACTAGAAAATAATATCATAGAAATAGAAGGTTTTGTAAAATATTATGTTTCAATATAAATGTTAAAATAGGTACCCAACATGAAGGTGAATTAGCTATTTTTTGTAAAATACAACCCGACTTAAAGGTGAATTAGCTATTTTTTGTAAAACACACCCGACTTGAAGGTGAATTAGCTATTTTTGTAAAACACAACCCCACATGAAGGTGAATTAGATACGTTTTGTAAAACACAACCCGACATGAAGGTGAATTAGCTACTGTTTGTAAAACACAACACGACTTGAAGGTGAATTAGCTATTTTTTGTAAAACACAACCCGACTCGACATGAAGGTGAATTAGCTATTTTTGTAAAACACAACCCGACTTGAAGGTGAATTAACTATTTTTTTGTAAAACACAACCCGACATGAAGGTGAATTAGCTATTTTTGTGAAACACAACCCGACTTGAAGGTGAATTAGCTATTTTTGTAAAACACAACCCCACATGAAGGTGAATTAGCTATCTTTTGTAAAACACAACCCGACTCGACATGAAGGTAAATTAGCTATTTTTGTGAAACACAACCAGACTTGAAGGTGAATTTGCTATTTTTTGTAAAACACAACCCGACTCGACATGAAGGTGAATTAGCTATTTTTGTGAAACACAACCCGACTTGAAGGTGAATTAGCTATTTTTTGTAAAACACAACCCGACTCGACATGAAGGTGAATTAGCTATTTTTGTGAAACACAACTCCACATGAAGGTGAATTACCTATTTTTGTGTAAAACACAACCCGACATGAAGGTGAATTAGCTATTTTTGTAAAACACAACCCGACTTGAAGGTGAATTAGCTATCTTTTGTAAAACACAAACCGACTCGACATGAAGGTGAATGAGCTATTTTTGTAAAACACAACCCGACTTGAAGGTGAATTGCCTATTTTTTTGTAAAACACAACCCGACATGAAGGTGAATTAGCTATTTTTGTAAAACACAACCCGACATGAAGGTGAATTAGCTATTTTTGTAAAACACAACCCGACTCGACATGAAGGTGAATGAGCTATTTTTGTGAAACACAACCCGACTTGAAGGTGAATTAGCTATTTTTTTGTAAAACACAACCCGACTCGACATGAAGGTGAATTAGCTATTTTCGTGAAACACAACCCGACTTGAAGGTGAATTTGCTATTTTTTGTAAAACACAACCAGACTCGACTTGAAGGTGAATTAACTATTTTTTGTAAAACACAACCCGACTCGACATGAAGGTGAACAAGCTATTTTTTGTAAAACACAACCCGACTTAAAGGTGAATTAGCTATTTTTTTGTAAAACGCAACTCGACTTGAAGGTGAATTTGCTATTTTTTGTGAAACACAACCCGACTCGACAAGAAGGTAAATTAGCTATTTTTTGTAAAACACAACCCGACTTGAAGGCGAATTAGCTATTTTTTGTAAACAAAATCCGACTCGACATGAAGGTGAATTCGCTATGTTTTGTAAAACACAACCCGACTCAACATGAAGGTGAATTAGCTATTTTTTGTAAAACACAACCCGACTCGACATAAAGGTGAATTAGCTATTTTTTGTAAAACACAACCCGACTCGACTTGAAGGTGAATTAGCTATTTTTGTAAAACACAACCCGACATGAAGGTGAATTGGCTATTTTTTTGTGAAACACAAACCGACTCGAAGATGAATTAGCTATTTTTTGTAAAACACAACCCGACTCGACATGAAGGTGAATTAGCTATTTTTTGTAAAACACAACCCGACTTGAAGGTGAATTAGCTATTTTTTGTTAAAACACAACCCGACTCGACTTGAAGGTGAATTAGCTATTTTCGTAAAACACAACCCGACATGAAGGTGAATTAGCTATTTTTTGTAAAACACAATCCGACTCGACTTGAAGGTGAATTAGCTATTTTTGTAAAACACAACCCGACTCGACATGAAGGTGAATGAGCTATTTTTGTGAAACACAACCCGACTTGAAGGTGAATTAGCTATTTTTTTGTAAAACACAACCCGACTCGACATGAAGGTGAATTAGCTATTTTTGTGAAACACAACCCGACTTGAAGGTGAATTTGCTATTTTTTGTAAAACACAACCAGACTCGACTTGAAGGTGAATTAACTATTTTTTGTAAAACACAACCAGACTCGACATGAAGGTGAACTAGCTATTTTTTGTAAAACACAACCCGACTTAAAGGTGAATTAGCTATTTTTTTGTAAAACGCAACTCGACTTGAAGGTGAATTTGCTATTTTTTGTGAAACACAACCCGACTCGACAAGAAGGTAAATTAGCTATTTTTTGTAAAACACAACCCGACTTGAAGGCGAATTAGCTATTTTTTGTAAACAAAACCCGACTCGACATGAAGGTGAATTCGCTATGTTTTGTAAAACACAACCCGACTCAACATGAAGGTGAATGAGCTATTTTTTGTAAAACACAACCCGACTCGACATAAAGGTGAATTAGCTATTTTTTGTAAAACACAACCCGACTCGACTTGAAGGTGAATTAGCTATTTTTGTAAAACACAACCCGACATGAAGGTGAATTGGCTATTTTTTGTGAAACACAACCCGACTCGACAAGAAGGTAAATTAGCTATTTTTTGTAAAACACAACCCGACTTGAAGGCGAATTAGCTATTTTTTGTAAACAAAATCCGACTCGACATGAAGGTGAATTCGCTATGTTTTGTAAAACACAACCCGACTCAACATGAAGGTGAATTTGCTATTTTTTGTAAAACACAACCCGACTCGACATAAAGGTGAATTAGCTATTTTTTGTAAAACACAACCCGACTCGACTTGAAGGTGAATTAGCTATTTTTGTAAAACACAACCCGACATGAAGGTGAATTGGCTATTTTTTTGTGAAACACAAACCGACTCGAAGATGAATTTGCTATTTTTTGTAAAACACAACCCGACTCGACATGAAGGTGAATTAGCTATTTTTTGTAAAACACAACCCGACTTGAAGGTGAATTAGCTATTTTTTGTTAAAACACAACCCGACTCGACTTGAAGGTGAATTAGCTATTTTCGTAAAACACAACCCGACATGAAGGTGAATTAGCTATTTTTTGTAAAACACAATCCGACTCGACTTGAAGGTGAATTAGCTATTTTTGTAAAACACAACCCGACTCGACATGAAGGTGAATGAGCTATTTTTGTGAAACACAACCCGACTTGAAGGTGAATTAGCTATTTTTTTGTAAAACACAACCCGACTCGACATGAAGGTGAATTAGCTATTTTTGTGAAACACAACCCGACTTGAAGGTGAATTTGCTATTTTTTGTAAAACACAACCAGACTCGACTTGAAGGTGAATTAACTATTTTTTGTAAAACACAACCAGACTCGACATGAAGGTGAACTAGCTATTTTTTGTAAAACACAACCCGACTTAAAGGTGAATTAGCTATTTTTTTGTAAAACGCAACTCGACTTGAAGGTGAATTTGCTATTTTTTGTGAAACACAACCCGACTCGACAAGAAGGTAAATTAGCTATTTTTTGTAAAACACAACCCGACTTGAAGGCGAATTAGCTATTTTTTGTAAACAAAACCCGACTCGACATGAAGGTGAATTCGCTATGTTTTGTAAAACACAACCCGACTCAACATGAAGGTGAATTAGCTATTTTTTGTAAAACACAACCCGACTCGACATAAAGGTGAATTAGCTATTTTTTTGTAAAACACAACCCGACTCGACTTGAAGGTGAATTAGCTATTTTTGTAAAACACAACCCGACATGAAGGTGAATTGGCTATTTTTTTGTGAAACACAAACCGACTCGAAGATGAATTTGCTATATTTTGTAAAACACAACCCGACTCGACATGAAGGTGAATTAGCTATTTTTTGTCAAACACAACCCGACTTGAAGGTGAATTAGCTATTTTTTGTAAAACACAACCCGACTCGACTTGAAGGTGAATTAGCTATTTTCGTAAAACACAACCCGACATGAAGGTGAATTGGCTATTTATTTGTTAAACACAAACCGACTCGAAGATGAATTAGCTATTTTTTGTAAAACACAACCCGACTCGACAGGCAGGTGAATTAGATATTCCTTGTAAAACACAACCCGACATGAAGGTGAATTGGCTATTTTTTTGTGAAACACAAACCGACTCGAAGATGAATTGACTATTTTTTGTAAAACACAACCCGACTCGACATGAAGGTGAATTAGCTATTTTTGTGAAACACAACCCGACTTGAAGGTGAATTAGCTATTTTTTGTAAAACACAACCCGACTCGACATGAAGGTGAATTAGCTATTTTTGTGAAACACAACCCCACATGAAGGTGAATTACCTATTTTTGTGTAAAACACAACCCGACATGAAGGTGAATTAGCTATTTTTGTAAAACACAACCCGACTTGAAGGTGAATTAGCTATCCTTTGTAAAACACAACCCGACTCGACATGAAGGTGAATTAGCTATTTTTGTAAAACACAACCCGACTTGAAGGTGAATTACCTACTTTTTTGTAAAACACAACCCGACATGAAGGTGAATTAGCTATTTTTGTAAAACACAACCCGACATGAAGGTGAATTAGCTATTTTTGTAAAACACAACCCGACTCGATTAACTATTTTTGTGAAACACAACCCGACTTGAAGGTGAATTAGCTATTTTTTTTGTAAAACACAACCCGACTCGACATGAAGGTGAATTAGCTATTTTTGTGAAACACAACCCGACTTGAAGGTGAATTTGCTATTTTTTGTAAAACACAACCCGACTCGACTTGAAGGTGAATTAACTATTTTTTGTAAAACACAACCCGACTCGACATGAAGGTGAACTAGCTATTTTTGTAAAACACAACCCGACTTAAAGGTGAATTAGCTATTTTTTTGTAAAACGCAACTCGACTTGAAGGTGAATTTGCTATTTTTTGTGAAACACAACCCGACTCGACAAGAAGGTAAATTAGCTATTTTTTGTAAAACACAACCCGACTTGAAGGCGAATTAGCTATTTTTTGTAAAACACAACCCGACTCGACATGAAGGTGAATTAGCTATTTTTTGTAAAACACAACCCGACTCGACATAAAGGTGAATTAGCTATTTTTTGTAAAACACAACCCGACTCGACTTGAAGGTGAATTAGCTGTTTTTGTAAAACACAACCCGACATGAAGGTGAATTGGCTATTTTTTTGTTAAACACAAACCGACTCGAAGATGAATTAGCTATTTTTTGTAAAACACAACCCGACTCGACAGGCAGGTGAATTAGATATTCCTTGTAAAACACAACCCGACATGAAGGTGAATTGGCTATTTTTTTGTGAAACACAAACCGACTCGAAGATGAATTGACTATTTTTTGTAAAACACAACCCGACTCGACATGAAGGTGAATTAGCTATTTTTGTGAAACACAACCCGACTTGAAGGTGAATTAGCTATTTTTTGTAAAACACAACCCGACTCGACATGAAGGTGAATTAGCTATTTTTGTGAAACACAACCCCACATGAAGGTGAATTACCTATTTTTGTGTAAAACACAACCCGACATGAAGGTGAATTAGCTATTTTTGTAAAACACAACCCGACTTGAAGGTGAATTAACTATTTTTTGTAAAACACAACCCGACTCGACATGAAGGTGAACTAGCTATTTTTGTAAAACACAACCCGACTTAAAGGTGAATTAGCTATTTTTTTTGTAAAACGCAACTCGACTTGAAGGTGAATTTGCTATTTTTTGTGAAACACAACCCGACTCGACAAGAAGGTAAATTAGCTATTTTTTGTAAAACACAACCCGACTTGAAGGCGAATTAGCTATTTTTTGTAAAACACAACCCGACTTGACATGAAGGTGAATTAGCTATTTTTTGTAAAACACAACCCGACTCGACATAAAGGTGAATTAGCTATTTTTTGTAAAACACAACCCGACTCGACTTGAAGGTGAATTAGCTGTTTTTGTAAAACACAACCCGACATGAAGGTGAATTGGCTATTTTTTTGTTAAACACAAACCGACTCGAAGATGAATTAGCTATTTTTTGTAAAACACAACCCGACTCGACATGAAGGTGAATTAGCTATTTTTTGTAAAACACAACCCGACTCGACATGAAGGTAAATTAGGTATTTTTGTGAAACACAACCAGACTTGAAGGTGAATTTGCTATTTTTTGTAAAACACAACCCGACTCGACATGAAGGTGAATTAGCTATTTTTGTGAAACACAACCCGACTTGAAGGTGAATTAGCTATTTTTTGTAAAACACAACCCGACTCGACATGAAGGTGAATTAGCTATTTTTGTGAAACACAACCCCACATGAAGGTGAATTACCTATTTTTGTGTAAAACACAACCCGACATGAAGGTGAATTAGCTATTTTTGTAAAACACAACCCGACTTGAAGGTGAATTAGCTATCTTTTGTAAAACACAAACCGACTCGACATGAAGGTGAATTAGCTATTTTTGTAAAACACAACCCGACTTGAAGGTGAATTACCTATTTTTTTGTAAAACACAACCCGACATGAAGGTGAATTAGCTATTTTTGTAAAACACAACCCGACATGAAGGTGAATTAGCTATTTTTGTAAAACACAACCCGACTCGACATGAAGGTGAATGAGCTATTTTTGTGAAACACAACCCGACTTAAAGGTGAATTAGCTATTTTTTTGTAAAACACAACCCGACTCGACATGAAGGTGAATTAGCTATTTTCGTGAAACACAACCCGACTTGAAGGTGAATTTGCTATTTTTTGTAAAACACAACCAGACTCGACTTGAAGGTGAATTAACTATTTTTTGTAAAACACAACCCGACTCGACATGAAGGTGAATTAGCTATTTTCGTGAAACACAACCCGACTTGAAGGTGAATTTGCTATTTTTTGTAAAACACAACCAGACTCGACTTGAAGGTGAATTAACTATTTTTTGTAAACAAAACCCGACTCGACCTGAAGGTGAATTCGCTATGTTTTGTAAAACACAACCCGACTCAACATGAAGGTGAATTAGCTATTTTTTGTAAAACACAACCCGACTCGACATAAAGGTGAATTAGCTATTTTTTGTAAAACACAACCCGACTCGACTTGAAGGTGAATTAGCTATTTTTGTAAAACACAACCCGACATGAAGGTGAATTGGCTATTTTTTTGTGAAACACAAACCGACTCGAAGATGAATTTGCTATTTTTTGTAAAACACAACCCGACTCGACATGAAGGTGAATTAGCTATTTTTTGTAAAACACAACCCGACTTGAAGGTGAATTAGCTATTTTTTGTAAAACACAACCCGACTCGACTTGAAGGTGAATTAGCTATTTTCGTAAAACACAACCCGACATGAAGGTGAATTAGCTATTTTTTGTAAAACACAACCCGACTCGACTTGAAGGTGAATTAGCTATTTTTGTAAAACACAACCCGACTCGACATGAAGGTGAATGAGCTATTTTTGTAAAACACAACCCGACTTGAAGGTGAATTAGCTATTTTTTTGTAAAACACAACCCGACTCGACATGAAGGTGAATTAGCTATTTTTGTGAAACACAACCCGACTTGAAGGTGAATTTGCTATTTTTTGTAAAACACAACCAGACTCGACTTGAAGGTGAATTAACTATTTTTTGTAAAACACAACCAGACTCGACATGAAGGTGAACTAGCTATTTTTTGTAAAACACAACCCGACTTAAAGGTGAATTAGCTATTTTTTTGTAAAACGCAACTCGACTTGAAGGTGAATTTGCTATTTTTTGTGAAACACAACCCGACTCGACAAGAAGGTAAATTAGCTATTTTTTGTAAAACACAACCCGACTTGAAGGCGAATTAGCTATTTTTTGTAAACAAAACCCGACTCGACATGAAGGTGAATTCGCTATGTTTTGTAAAACACAACCCGACTCAACATGAAGGTGAATTAGCTATTTTTTGTAAAACACAACCCGACTCGACATAAAGGTGAATTAGCTATTTTTTGTAAAACACAACCCGACTGGACTTGAAGGTGAATTAGCTATTTTTGTAAAACACAACCCGACATGAAGGTGAATTGGCTATTTTTTTGTGAAACACAAACCGACTCGAAGATGAATTTGCTATATTTTGTAAAACACAACCCGACTCGACATGAAGGTGAATTAGCTATTTTTTGTCAAACACAACCCGACTTGAAGGTGAATTAGCTATTTTTTGTAAAACACAACCCGACTCGACTTGAAGGTGAATTAGCTATTTTCGTAAAACACAACCCGACATGAAGGTGAATTGGCTATTTTTTTGTTAAACACAAACCGACTCGAAGATGAATTAGCTATTTTTTGTAAAACACAACCCGACTCGACAGGCAGGTGAATTAGATATTCCTTGTAAAACACAACCCGACATGAAGGTGAATTGGCTATTTTTTTGTGAAACACAAACCGACTCGAAGATGAATTGACTATTTTTTGTAAAACACAACCCGACTCGACATGAAGGTGAATTAGCTATTTTTGTGAAACACAACCCGACTTGAAGGTGAATTAGCTATTTTTTGTAAAACACAACCCGACTCGACATGAAGGTGAATTAGCTATTTTTGTGAAACACAACCCCACATGAAGGTGAATTACCTATTTTTGTGTAAAACACAACCCGACATGAAGGTGAATTAGCTATTTTTGTAAAACACAACCCGACTTGAAGGTGAATTAGCTATCCTTTGTAAAACACAACCCGACTCGACATGAAGGTGAATTAGCTATTTTTGTAAAACACAACCCGACTTGAAGGTGAATTACCTACTTTTTTGTAAAACACAACCCGACATGAAGGTGAATTAGCTATTTTTGTAAAACACAACCCGACATGAAGGTGAATTAGCTATTTTTGTAAAACACAACCCGACTCGACATGAAGGTGAATTAACTATTTTTGTGAAACACAACCCGACTTGAAGGTGAATTAGCTATTTTTTTTGTAAAACACAACCCGACTCGACATGAAGGTGAATTAGCTATTTTTGTGAAACACAACCCGACTTGAAGGTGAATTTGCTATTTTTTGTAAAACACAACCCGACTCGACTTGAAGGTGAATTAACTATTTTTTGTAAAACACAACCCGACTCGACATGAAGGTGAACTAGCTATTTTTGTAAAACACAACCCGACTTAAAGGTGAATTAGCTATTTTTTTGTAAAACGCAACTCGACTTGAAGGTGAATTTGCTATTTTTTGTGAAACACAACCCGACTCGACAAGAAGGTAAATTAGCTATTTTTTGTAAAACACAACCCGACTTGAAGGCGAATTAGCTATTTTTTGTAAAACACAACCCGACTCGACATGAAGGTGAATTAGCTATTTTTTGTAAAACACAACCCGACTCGACATAAAGGTGAATTAGCTATTTTTTGTAAAACACAACCCGACTCGACTTGAAGGTGAATTAGCTGTTTTTGTAAAACACAACCCGACATGAAGGTGAATTGGCTATTTTTTTGTTAAACACAAACCGACTCGAAGATGAATTAGCTATTTTTTGTAAAACACAACCCGACTCGACAGGCAGGTGAATTAGATATTCCTTGTTAAACACAACCCGACATGAAGGTGAATTGGCTATTTTTTTGTGAAACACAAACCGACTCGAAGATGAATTTGCTATTTTTTGTAAAACACAACCCGACTCGACTTGAAGGTGAATTAGCTATTTTCGTAAAACACAACCCGACATGAAGGTGAATTGGCTATTTTTTTGTTAAACACAAACCGACTCGAAGATGAATTAGCTATTTTTTGTAAAACACAACTCGACTCGACAGGCAGGTGAATTAGATATTCCTTGTAAAACACATAATTATAATAAAAAAGCACCTTCATATATTTATTTTTTATTAGTTGTTATTGGCTTTAATCTAGCTGTCAGTTACTGCGAAAACTCTCAGAAACAGATCTGTACTGTTTTGATATGATTTAGGCTTTTATTTTTCACAATTGAATTGTTTCATATTTTTCATGTCGTGGCCTTTTATAGCCGATTATAAGGTATGGGGTTTTCTCATTGTTGAAGACCGTAAGGACCGTACGGTTATCTATAGTTGCTTACATCCTCTTCATTTGAATTTGGATGGATAGTTGTCTCAATGGCAATTAGTATACCACATCTCCTTATTTTTATAAAACTAAAAAATAGAAAATACTAGTGTTGTCAAATCGTACACTTTTGCCTAACCGGTTACTCGTATAATAGTTCGACCGATTAACCGGTTAACCGGTAGTTTAAGTTAATGTTTGAAGGCCTTATCAAAAGTATCCTACACATCGATATAAGAAGATGGTATGAGTGTCAATGTGACTACATTCCATCCAAGTCATACATTTATGTTTTTATAATACGATGAATTGAAGTTTGGCCTTTGGTTTTATAGGGCTTGTCTGTGACGATTCCTGTCGAAGTTTGACTTTTAATAAACAAATACACGGTATCAATTATGCCGTTTGTACTAACTTCAAATTGAAAAATAAAAAAAAAAACGTCTTGATCTCGTAGAATTGAATATGTCTGAAACTGATGATTCTTCCAGTTTGTCTTGTTGTCTCCAAAAATAATGTGAGTTGTTTCATTTAAAATTGATTGATCCTGATATTCGTACCATCCAGTATACATTGATTACATTCACGTTGGTTTGCTTTTTACAGTTTTTGATTTAGCATTTAGTTTAAATTATGACAAAGACTTGCGCGACGGAGATTGCACATTCAGATGTAGGTCTACACAATATAAGATCAAAAGTGAAATAATGAAGTAAATCGTAAAATTTAATCGTATTACTGATTAAAAATTACTGTTAAAAAACATGAAGCTAATTATGTTTCCTTAAGTGTTAATTAATTTTATATTTTTGGATTAACAATACCAATCAGTAAACTGGACAATTGATCCGTCAAATTAATTACCACGACAACATTTTTTAAAGAAAACACAACTATTTAATAATTTCAATACAAATTTATATGAAATCTATTCAAATTGAAAAAAGTCCGGTTAACCGGTTAGCTGTTTTGGTATTCGGTATTCGGACGTTCAAACGGTTAACCGGTTAATCGGTTAACCGTTGACAACACCAGAAAATACCAAAATGCTAAAATATAAAGAATAAAGAATTATGCGCAAAAACATTAGAGCTACGGCGGATAGAAATCAAATGTATACAAGTGCACGTACAAATGTATATGTATAACACTTTCATTGATTTTTGAACATTCAAATAACAGACACAAATTTTGGTTTATTTTGTAGGTTTCTTATTTCAACTCAATTGTCAAACAGTTACACTTTTTTTTTTTTTGCATATAGATTTGTTCCACCCGAAATAGTTGAACAAATGTATTGAAATAAGTTTGCATAAGGTCGATTTCTACTCGAAGCAGCTCATTATAAGAACAGAGAAAAATTGACTTAAAAAATTAAAGAAGACAAAAAAAAAAAGCTCATGAATTTCAGGAGGATTTTGAAAAAAAATATTCTGGCCTGGTAAAAACTGAAAACTATAAAGGGACGACCATTCTGGCCTTGTAAGAACTGAAAATTATAAAGGGACGACCATTAGTTTTGATGTTCTGTGAATACTTTATACACAATTAGAAATAAATATTTGTAGTATTTGTATTTTTATCCATCTGATGAGTTAAACCTCTTTCAACTGATTTTTATAGTTCGTTCTTATGTTGTACTATCACGACACTGTCCAAGGTTAGGGGGAGGGTTAGGATCCCGCTAACATGTTTAACCCCGCCACATTCTGTATGTATGTGCCTGTCCCAAGTCAGGGGCCTGTAATTCAGTGATTGTCGTTTGTTTATGTCTTACATATTTGTTTTTCGTTCACTTTTTGTAAATAAATCAGGCTGTTAGTTTTCTTGTTTGTTGTAGATGTCTCTGTTAACATGGTTAAGATTATCTCAACTTGTTCAGAGTCGGGGCAAGTTAGATCAAAAAACTTTGTATAGAAATTGTCTGTTGTTGTAGATGTCTCTGTTAACATGGTTAAGATTATCAACTTGTCTAGAGTCGGGGAAAGTTAGATCATAAAACTTTGTATAGAAATTGTCTGTTGTTGTAGATGTCTCTGTTAACATGGTTAAGATTATCAACTTGTCTAGAGTCGGGGGAAGTTAGATCATAAAACTTTGTATAGAAATTGTCTGTTGTTGTAGATGTCTCTGTTAACATGGTTAAGATTATCAACTTGTCTAGAGTCGGGGGAAGTTAGATCATAAAACTTTGTATAGAAATTGTCTGTTGTTGTAGATGTCTCTGTTAACATGGTTAAGATTATCAACTTGTCTAGAGTCGGGGGAAGTTAGATCATAAAACTTTGTATAGAAATTGTCTGTTGTTGTAGATGTCTCTGTTAACATGGTTAAGATTATCAACTTGTCTAGAGTCGGGGGAAGTTAGATCATAAAACTTTGTATAGAAATTGTCTGTTGTTGTAGATGTCTCTGTTAACATGGTTAAGATTATCAACTTGTCTAGAGTCGGGGGAAGTTAGATCATAAAACTTTGTATAGAAATTGTCTGTTGTTGTAGATGTCTCTGTTAACCAATGGTTAAGATTATTTCAACTTCTTCAGACTCGGGGCAAGTTAGATAAAAAAACTTTGTATAGAAATTGTCTGTTGTTGTAGATGTCTCTGTTAACATGGTTAAGATTATCAACTTGTCCAGAGTCGGGGGAAGTTAGATCATAAAACTTTGTATAGAAATTGTCTGTTGTTGTAGATGTCTCTGTTAACCAATGGTTAAGATTATTTCAACTTCTTCAGACTCGGGGCAAGTTAGATAAAAAAACTTTGTATAGAAATTGTCTGTTGTTGTAGATGTCTCTGTTAACATGGTTAAGATTATCAACTTGTCCAGAGTCGGGGGAAGTTAGATCATAAAACTTTGTATAGAAATTGTCTGTTGTTGTAGATGTCTCTGTTAACATGGTTAAGATTATCAACTTGTCTAGACTCGGGGGAAGTTAGATCATAAAACTTTGTATAGAAATTGTCTGTTGTTGTAGATGTCTCTGTTAACATGGTTAAGATTATCAACTTGTCTAGACTCGGGGGAAGTTAGATCATAAAACTTTGTATAGAAATTGTCTATTGTTGTAGATGTCTCTGTTAACATGAGTAAGATTATTTCAACTTGTCTAGACTCTGGGGAAGTTAGATCATAAAACTTTGTATAGAAATTGTCTGTTGTTGTAGATGTCTCTGTTAACCAATGGTTAAGATTATTTCAACTTCTTCAGACTCGGGGCAAGTTAGATAAAAAAACTTTGTATAGAAATTGTCTGTTGTTGTAGATGTCTCTGTTAACATGGTTAAGATTATCAACTTGTCCAGAGTCGGGGGAAGTTAGATCATAAAACTTTGTATAGAAATTGTCTGTTGTTGTAGATGTCTCTGTTAACATGGTTAAGATTATCAACTTGTCTAGACTCGGGGGAAGTTAGATCATAAAACTTTGTATAGAAATTGTCTGTTGTTGTAGATGTCTCTGTTAACATGGTTAAGATTATCAACTTGTCTAGACTCGGGGGAAGTTAGATCATAAAACTTTGTATAGAAATTGTCTGTTGTTGTAGATGTCTCTGTTAACATTGTTAAGATTATTTCAACTTGTCCAGAGTCGGGGGAAGTTAGATCATAAAACTTTGTATAGAAATTGTCTGTTGTTGTAGATGTCTCTGTTAACATTGTTAAGATTATCAACTTGTCCAGAGTCGGGGGAAGTTAGATCATAAAACTTTGTATAGAAATTGTCTGTTGTTGTAGATGTCTCTGACAACATGAGTAAGATTATCTCAACTTGTCTAGACTCGGGGTGAGTTAGATCATAAAACTTTGTATGGAAATTGTCTATTGTTGTAGATGTCTCTGTTAACAAATGGTTAAGATTATTTTAACTTGTCCAGACTCTTGGACAAGTTAGATCATAAAACTTTGTATAGAAATTGTCTGTTGTTGTAGATGTCTCTATTAACATTGTTAAGATTATTTCAACTTGTCCAGACTTGGGGTAAGCTAGATCATAAAACTTTGTATCGAAATTGTCTATTGTTGTAGATGTCTCTGTAAACATTGTTAAGATTATTTTAACTTGTCCAGATTTTGGACAAGTTAGATCATAAAACTTTGTATAGAAATTGTCTGTTGTTGTAGATGTCTCTATCAACATTGTTAAGATTATTTCAACTTGTTCAGACTCGGGGCAAGTTAGATCATAAAACTTTGTATAGAAATTGTCTATTGTTGTAGATGTCTCTGACAACATGAGTAAGATTATCTCAATTTGTCCAGACTAAGGGCGAGTTATATCATAAAACTTTGTATAGAAATTATCTGTTGTAGTAGTTGTCTCTATTAACATTGTTACAATTGTTTCAACTTGTCCAGACTCGGGGCAAGTTAAATCATTGTAACATTGTAAATAAATTATCTGTTGTTATAGATGTCTCTGTTAATATGGTTTAAATGATGTCAACTTGTCCAGACTCGGGGCGAGTTAGATTATTAAACTTTGAATAGAAATTGTCTATTGTTATAGATGTCTCTGTTAACATTGTTAAGATTATTTCAACTTTTTCAGACTCGGGGCCAGTTAGATCATAAAACTTTGTATAGAAATTGTCTATTGTTGTAGATGTCTCTGTCAACATGAGTAAGATTATCGCAATTTGTCCAGACTCGGGGCAAGTTAGATCATAAAACTTTGTATAAAAGTTGTCTTTTGTTGTAGATGTCTCTGTTAACATGAGTAAGATTATCTCAACCTCTCCAGACTCTTGGGCAAATAAGATCAAACAACTTTGTATAGAAATTGTCTACTGTTATGTATGTCTCTGTTAACATTGTTAAGATTATCTTAACTTGTCGAGACTCGGGGCAAGTTAGATCATAAAACTTTGTATAGAAATTGTCTGTTGTTGTAGATGTTTCTGTTAACATTGTTAAGTTTATCTCAACTTGTCCAGACTCGGGGCAAGTTAGATCATAAAACTGTGTATAGAATTTGGCTGTTGTTGTACATGTGTCTATTAACATTGTTAAGATTATTTCAACTTGTCCAGACTCGGGGCCAGTTAGATCATAAAACTTTGTATAGAAATTATCTATTATGATAGATGTCTCTGCTAACATGGTTAAGATTATTTCAATTTGTCCAGACTCTTGGACAAGTTAGATAATAAAACTTTGTATAGAAATTGTCTGTTGTTGTAAATGTCTCTATTAACATTGTTAAGATTATTTCAACTTCTCCAGACTCGGGGTAAGCTAGATCATAAAACTTTGTATAGCAATTGTCTATTGTTATAGATGTCTCTGTAAACATTGTTCAGATTATTTTAACTTGTCCAGACTCTTGGATAAGTTAGATCATAAAACTTTGTATAGAAATTATCTGTTGTTGTAGATTTCTCTATTAACATTGTTAAGATTATTTCAACTTGTCTAGACTCGGGGCGAGTTAGATCATAAAACCTTGTATAGAAATTGTCTATTGTTGTAGATGTCTCTGTCAACCCGAAAAAGATTATCTCAACTTGTCCAGACTCGGGGCGAGTTAGATCATAAAACTTTGTATAGAAATAGTCTGTTGTTGTAGATGTCTCTGTTAACATTGATCAGATTATCTCAAGTAGTCCAGATTCGAGGTAAGTTAGATCATAAAACTTTGTATATAAATTGCCTATTGTTGTAGATGTCTCTGTTAACATGGTTCAGATTATTTCAACTTGTCCAGATTTGGGGCGAGTTATATCATAAAACTTTGTATAGAAATTATCTGTTGTTGTAGATTTCTCTATTAACATTGTTAAGATTATTTCAACTTGTCTAGACTCGGGGCGAGTTAGATCATAAAACTTTGTATAGAAATTGTCTATTGTTGTAGATGTCTCTGTCAACCCGAAAAAGATTATCTCAACTTGTCCAGACTCGGGGCGATTTAGATCATAAAACTTTGTATAGAAATAGTCTGTTGTTGTAGATGTCTCTGTTAACATTGATCAGATTATCTCAAGTAGTCCAGATTCGAGGTAAGTTAGATCATAAAACTTTGTATATAAATTGCCTATTGTTGTAGATGTCTCTGTTAACATGGTTCAGATTATTTCAACTTGTCCAGATTTGGGGCGAGTTATATCATAAAACTTTGTATAGAAATTGTCTGTTGTTGTAGATGTCTCTATTAACATTTTTAAGAATATTTCAACTTGTCCAGACTCTGGGCAAGTTAAATCATAAAACATTGTATATAAATTGTCTATTTTTGTAGATGTCTCTGTTAATATGGTTAAAATGATGTCAATTTGTCCAGACTCGGGGCGAGCTTGATCAAACAACTTTGTATAGAAATTGTCTATTGTTGTAGATGTCTCTGTTGATATGGTTAAAATGATTTCAACATGTCCAGACTCGGGGCGAGTTAGATCATAAAACTTTGTATTGAAAATGCCTAATGTTGTAGATGTCTCTGTTAACATGGTGAAAATGATTTCAACTTGTCCAGACTCGGGGCGAGTTAGATCATAAAGTTTTGTATAGAAATTGTCTATTGTTATAGATGTCTCTGTTAACATGGTTAAGATTATCTCAACTTGTCCAGACTCGGGGCAAGTTGGATCATAAAACATTGTATAGTAATTGTCTATTGTTGTAGATGTCTCTGTTAACATGTTAAAAATTATCTCAACTTGTCAAGACTCGGGGCGAGTTAGATCATACAACTTTGTAGAGAAATTGTCTATAGTTATTGACAGTTGTTATCCATTCGTTTGATGTGTTTGGACTTTTGCCTTTTGATTTTTGATTTTTTTTTTTAATTTTCCTCGGAGTTCAGTATTTTTGTGTTTTTACTTTTTGTTGTAGATGTCTCTGTCAACCTGAGTAAGATTATCTCAACTTGTCCAGACTCGGGGCGAGTTAGATCATAAAACTTTGTATAGAAATTGTCTATTGTTGTAGATGTCTCTGTTAACATGAGTAAGATTATCTCAACTTGTCTAGACTCGGGGCGAGTTATATCATAAAACTTTGTATAAAAATGTCTGTCGTTGTAGTTGTCTCTATTAACATTGTTAAGATTATTTCAACTTGTATAGAAATTATCTATTGTGATAGATGTCTCTGCTAACATGGTTAAAATTATCTCAATTTGTCCAGACTCGGGGCAAGTTAGATCATAAAACGTTGTATAGAAATTATCTATTGTTGTAGATGTCTCTGCTAACATGGTTAAGATTATCTCAATTTGTACAGACTCGGGGCAAGTTAGATCATAAAACATTGTATAGTAATTACCTATTGTTGTAGATGTCTCTGTTAACATAGTTCAGATTATTTCAACTTGTCCAGACTCGGGGCGAGTTATATCATAAAACTTTGTGTAGAAATTGTCTGTTGTTGTAGATGTCTCTATTAACATTGTTAAGATTATTGCAACTTGTCCAGACTCGGGGCAAGTTAAATTATAAAACATTGTATATAAATTGTGTATTGTTGTAGATGTCTCTGTTAATATGGTTAAAATGATTTCAACATGTCCAGACTCGGGGCGAGTTAGATCATAAAACTTTGTATAGAAAATGCCTATTGTTGTAGATGTCTCTGTTAACATGAAAATGATTTCAACTTGTCCAGACTCGGGGCGAGTTAGATCATAAAACTTTGTATTGAAATTGTCTATTGTTATAGATGTCTCTGTTAACATTAAGATTATCTCAACTTGACCAGACTCGGGGCAAGGTAGATGATAAAACATTGTATAGTAATTGTCTATTGTTGTAGATGTCTCTGTTAACATGTTTAAAATGATCTCCACTTGTCCAGACTCGGGGGGAGTTAGATCATACAACTTTGTATAGAAATTGTCTCTATTATTGTAGATGTCTCTGTTAACATTGTTAAAATTATCTGAACTTGTCTAGACTCTGAGCAAGTTAGAATATAAAACTCTGTATAGAAATTGTCTATTGTTGTAGATGTCTCTGTCAACCCGAGTAAGATAATCTCAACTTGTCCAGACTCGGGGCGAGTTAGATCATAAAACTTTGTATAGAAATTGTCTTTTGCTGTAGATGTCTCTGTTAACATGGTTGAGATTATTTCAACTTGTCCAGACTTTTGTGCAAGTTAGATTATAAAACTTTGTATAGACATTGTCTATTGTTATAGATGTCTCTGTTAACATGGTTAAAATGATTTCAACTTGTCCAGATTTGGGGCGAGTTAGATCATACTACTTTGTATAAAAATGTCTATTGTTATAGATGGCTGTGTTAGCATTGTGAAGATTATCTCAACTTGTCCGGACTCGGGGCAAGTTGGATCATAAAACTTTGTATAGGAATTGTCTATTGTTGTTGATGTCTCTGTTAACATGGTTAAAATGATCTGAACTTGTCCAGACTCGGGGCAAGTTGGAACATAAAACGATCGACCTTCTTAGCATAAGTTTGTTATAAACACTGGAGTGAAAAAAAAACAAAAAACAATTGAGTATTTTGTCAGGGGGAGACGGAGGACGATCGTTCTATTTAGCATAAGTCTGTCATTAATCAGTTAAGGATGACAAAATACAGTTGAGTATCTTGTTAACGGGAGGGGAGGGGCGGAGAACGATCGACTGTCTTAGCATAATTTAGTCTGTTATAGATACAGATAAGGAGTGAAAAAACAGTTCAGTATCTGGTCAGCAGGAGGGGAAACGAAGGTCGATGCACCTTCTAAGCATAAGACTGTTATAAATTCACATAGGATTGAAGAAAAACAGTTGAGTATCTGGTCAGCGGGGGGACGGCGGACGATCATTCTTGAAATTTTCAGGTACCAATCGCACAATTTGGAGTATAACACACAATCTTTTCCTTGTTTGGTAAAAAATGTACTCATTTGCATTAGTGCAGCTGATCCGTGCATATTTTCAAAAGAATTGTGGGTTTGATGATAAAAGCATGCAACTTTGCACAATGGTAGATCTATATATGGAAGTCAATTTAAGCTATGGACCCAACCTGACAAATCCAATATGGCGGTCATTTTCAAGATGGCTGCCAATCAGTCAAAATCTCAGTTACCATTTTTAAATTACAGCAAATGATATTCAAATCTATTATTTTTAATGCACCAAAAATGTTATTCAACATTTAAAGTGAGTCATGGCGGTATTTTAAACTTAACAAAAAAAATTAAATGGCGGATATTTCAAAATG
Organism: Mytilus galloprovincialis; assembly: GCA_037788925.1. Lineage (NCBI taxonomy): Eukaryota > Metazoa > Mollusca > Bivalvia > Mytilida > Mytilidae > Mytilus > Mytilus galloprovincialis. Next base: position 75,494,429 of record CM075339.1, on the reverse strand, counting down.
GCCGCCAAAAATGGGGAAAATTAATTCATCTAAACTAAAACATGGCTCTGTTGATATTCTTTTCATTTTTCGAATTGCTTTTTGCAGTTGATACTACGTTCTAGTGATTGTGTTTCTATAATACAAGGCTTGGATGATATTTTAATAAAATATCCCATAAATGGAAACATTCGAACGTTTTCATGACGCCTTTCTGATTTGTTTGAATGTGTACCATCTAAGTCACAAATGATGATTTTTAAATAAAAACGATGTGGTATGATAGCTAATGAGACAAATCTCAACAAGAGACAAAATGTCACAGAAATTAACAGCTATAAGTCACCAGACGGCCTTCGACAATGAGTAAAGCCCCTACCACATGTTCTACCTCTCCTTGTCCGATTCATAGTATCTTTTTTCAATTTGTCAATGCAGTGTGATTTATTCCTTATTTTTTCAAATCTGTGTTGTCAACAAATGACCTTTTAAAGCAGTGCTTCCCATCATACAGAAATGGGAAACCTGATATAATTTCACACTTTCACATTTGGTCAAATATAAGATGACAAAATTAAAAAGATGTTGGTATACTTAACATATATACCAACATGTTTTTAATTTGATTTTACTGGATATCACTCATCAAGCTATTTAACCAATAACACCTTCTGACCCTCCTTAAAAAACCTGAGATCATTCCCTGTTTTATGAGAGGGTTCATGTTGCTCATGGTGTCTTCCTAATCTTTTTTAACATATTTCAACAGCAGTTTTAAAAAATGTGTACCAAGTACAGCCCATTTAGTCTATGCACAACTCTTCACCACATTTGAAAGAAATGTACATAAATCATAATCATCCCACATTTTTATCTACCGCTAGAGTATCTTTCAACCATATTTTATGAGCTCATACAAAATGCTGATACCTTTGTGATAAGTATCCGATAGGGTATATATCCATCCCTGTAAAGATTTCCTATTTTTGTGCTGTATTTGTGCAATATTATTAATTACATTCAATACGATAGCCCGGCCTTCTTTTTTTACAAGTGTTCAATTCTACTCATTTCTTGATCTACATATACCATTTTCAAATGACGTTAACAACACTAGAGCTGTATAGTTACTGGTACATCACATACAATAGCACACGAACACTATGATAAATAAGATGAGAAAATGCTAAGAACCACAGAATAAGCAGCATAATAAACCCTTTATACATTAGAAGAAAAATCATCTTAACCTTCTAACATAAAAAATGTCTACTTCAATCATTAATGTTACAAATCAATAGAGGTTACGCGGAGTCAATTTATCCTAATTAATTTTTTCTTTGACTGTTACATAGTTTACCACTGTCAGTTAAAACTATTTGAGAATATTTGTATAAGAATGAGAAGTAATCATGCTGTAACTTCATAGATATATCTTGATCATGATGCATGAGAGCATGTGAAAAGAATCTGCTGTTCACGAAAACTATGCTCAATTACAGCTTTCGAACTTATCACGTATTACTAAGCTTCTAAATAATGCCATTACTATATATATATATGTATATCTAAAGCAAAATGTTCACCATGTTCCACTGTTCAAATTTGATATCAGCACCAACAAAGAAAGATTGATCATAAGTAATAGTTGATACATGTAGCCTTTTCAATAGTCGTCTGGCGCGAAAAGGACGATAACTCAATTTTAGAATTTAATATTTTTGGAGACGGTCAATTTCCGGAATTCCATGCTTGATCATCCCGATTTTTTCTTTGGCCGTTGACAACAGAATTATTGCTGCATTCTTTGACAATAAGGTATATTTAACAAGGCAGTATTATCAATGTATTATCGTGGTATCAATATATGTTAGAAATGTTAGATACCTGTCAGTCACGTCTCAGTCCTTACAGCTGAACGGACGTGCTGGGTCAGCTCTCCTTTACCCGCTATCTTCGATGAGGGTTTATTGCTAGATGGTCAACGACATACTACTAAGATGACAGAAACCAATCCATGCCGTACAGAGAGACGTAGTAGTTGGCGTACCCGCGTTAACATGCCTCCAAAACCATTGTCTATTATGGGGAGTGTCATGCCGATTAACGTCCGAGGGCTGTATCCTAGGCTGTTGGGTGATACGACCTTCATTTTCCTGCCTCACGGCTTGGGTCCTGATAACGCTTCCTGTCATCTTTAGAACTACGTCCACGATTCATCTACCGGTACTCCATCATCGAGGCTAGCGGGCTGCCAAGCTGACCAAACTGGCCCTGAAAGCAGCCGTTGTGAAGTAAAGAAAACAACAAAAATAGTCAAAAAGTAAAATCAACTCACCAAAACCAAGATGGCGGCCTCCATTCGGCGTCCTTTGCTACCCGTTCCTGACCCACGGCACAAAATATTTAAATGCTCACCAATCGTCTTCGGGCACCGAGCCGACCGTGCGAGGGCTGAAAAGCCAGTCAAGGTCGTTAAACACCACCACATATATACAGTCAAGGTCGTTAAACACCACCACATATATATATGGTAACAAACTTCCTTCTGTTGTTTGATTGAAAGCAGTCAATGGCGCTTTTCAAGCACTGCCAACGCTAATACTGTATATGGTTGGTAACAACTTTGAATGATTGAGATGTTTATGAAGAGCTGACATTCAGTCCGACCATGGGAAGCTGTGCTCTGCCGGATGCGTGCTCAATTATTGTAGTCATTCAATGCTATATTTCTCTACTTTAGGTCTACATAATAAAAATTGTACTTATTGAAAAAAAATATATATTGTTTTCATTTATTTTATTAAGATAGCGCTATCACATTCGGCATCCATCGTATTTTTATTTATCTGAATATCAGTTGTCAAATTAGACCAATATGTGGTCTGCATCCCCTGCATAATTGATCTTTTACATACATGTCAGACTCCACTCCTTTATTTCTTTAATGGCTTTCAGTTATTTGGTGGACACAGGGAATTGATTCCCAGTTCCCTCCCCAAACTCCTACTTCACTCCATATTCTGTTCCTCTGCACTCTTATTTTTTCATCAACAAAAATTATCCCTGTTTTATCAAACTTTTCTCACAATTAAGACCACCCTGCCTCAAGCTTTCATCCATCAAATTCTCATTTCTAGTCCTCTTATTCCACAGTTCCCGTAATTCTGTCCAACCCCTTTAAAGTGTCCCAATGACTCACACCCATTAACAACCCATCATTCGACAAATTATATTAAACAACCTGATTTGTCTCCTATATGCAAAAATTACGAGTCAGGTTTTTTTGCTTTAATATAAATGGCAATTTTTTTTCACACATCTCGTTTTTGAACTCTCATGCGTATTTGTTACTATCAACTATATGGCATCAATGCACACAATTCAAACGATCTTTTCACAAAAACACAAAAATTGCATAGCAAATACATTCTCAAGATTTTTAATAAAGTTTACTTTGCGAGCACAAAGTGAGGAATTAATTATAAAACAATTTGGTAAAGCAAAATAAATATCTAAAAGATGTTTTAAAAATAGACTATAGTGGATGAGCTACCCTTCGTGTAACAAGATTTATCTCTCCAGGGATTTAAACACATTGCGATTGAGATTGAATTGTTTCCCTTTGATAACAACCAGTTCCAAAGCAAGATTATTTGTGTGATGATTTTTAATTGTTTAACAATATTTTGATAAAGGAAAAGGATAATACTTTCAATTTCGAGGTCTCACAAAGGCTTTTTCACCTTCTATTCTAATTTTACATTAAAAACTCAAATTTAGATGAAAAGGCTAATACATGTCAAGGAAAACCTTTGACACATTGCTGGATTGTATTTAGAGAATGTCGATTCGTAGTGACATATTTGATCTCTTTCTGAAACGTTATTCAGTGCGGATGGCCAAATGCGTGGAATGATGTCAAGACATACTTAAAATGTTCATTGTCATCTGCTGCAACCCATCTTTGTTATTATTTTTGTTGACTTGTGTACATGTACCATGTACAGAGAGAGTTGCACAATTGACTAGTTTTACCAAATAATCATTGTTAAGACTAATTATCCAAGTTAGACAGAACAAATTGTGAAGTAAGGCAATGTTTGTCCTACGTGTGTGTAACGATTCTCTGACCGTATTTGTTGGCAATATTGTCAATGCTGGTGTTGTAAAACCACCAGCGTTCGCGACAGGTTACACACATTCAATATTAAATAGATGGAATCTTCTAGTTCAGTCACTAAAGATAAATGAATAATCGGATCATACATAAACCACCATTGTAAACTGTACATTTTGTTATTTAGTACATGTACCTCATTTACTGGTCCTGGATCCAGCTGTAAAAGGGTCATATACATTAAGAGATGGTTCTAGTTGAGTTGATTGTAGTATAAATAGAAGACTAAGACAGAAGAAACTGTGAAGTGAATAACATAGTAGTTGTCTCAATGGAATACCTTGAGTGCATCTGAATATTTGCGAAAAAGTAATGTTTTATTGACTTTGGGAAAAGACTTTGTGAAATATTGAAATGTTTTCCTTAAGAGCCAGTCTGCCATAAAACCATGCAAAATCTCATATTTCGTCCAAATTGGTAGTTACAACTTGGCAACATTATATATATTTCCAAAATCTTTGGGTATTTAGGAGTTAAGATGAAATTTTTTTTTTGTTAATTTACACTATTTCCCATTTAACAGCCTAATTTGCATATTTGGGAATTATTTAAAAAAAAATGCAAAAAAAATCACCATATTTAGGTACTTTTTAAAGGTCTGGATAATTGATATATCTCTTAAATATAACATTATTTTGTTATATTTTGCAAAGAACATCATTAAATTACCAAAAAAAATGCATGTTGAGATTTTTTTATGTTTTGGCAGGTTGCCAGAGAGGTTCGTGCAACAGATGTATTAGATAACTTGCATATAATACATGTACTCAGTAGGAGTTTTCTCTCAAGATCATATATTTTTTTTTGAACTTTTATTCTTTTTTTAAAGGTGCATATCAGTTCTAAGACACAAAAAAAATTTGAGCCTGGCAAATAACGGGAAGTTAGTAAAAAATGCACCCCAAATATCTATAAAATGCACTAATTCTAATAGTTTTTGCCCCTTAATATTTTAACTAAAACTGATCAAAGTAGACTTATATTGATTTATTTTATGCAGAAAAATTATTACTGTCTAAATATCATTTTTTTAAAGTTATTCTGCAAAATTTAACATTAAGTTACCCAAAGGTAGCCTCGATGTTATGGTTGTGGTTGGATTATCTCCCTTAGTGGAAATCTTTAACTGGCAAGATGGCAGCTTCCAGTGATGGAAAAGCAGAAGTATCTATTCGATGCGATTTTTCTCACCTTCAAGGTTGTTGCGGACAATCAAAACACTATTCTTCCATTCATTTAGAAAATGTTTATCAATGTACAAAGGACACAACCACGCACTTTCAATCTCTTCACTGCACTGATGCCTCTTTGACTTTATCCAACTCTCAGTTCCAAGAAGGACTTTTGATTTTATATAGAAGTGGTATTTTTTCAATTGATCGTGCGTCTTTAAATTTGTCCATATGTCCATGGCACAGAGACTTTTTTGGGATTTATTGGCGGGACAATTCAGCAAAGTGCAAATTTAAAGAACATCCTGCTGGCAGTAAGGTAAAAGCTGTAAGAGGAACAACACCAACCCAGTCCAAAGAATACTGGCTTTTGAAAAGAGAACTCATTCCAATTGGATCAGGTAAAAATCGAATATAAAAGTCTTTTGCTAATTACAAAATAGTGAGGTATGACCTGAGGGGGGATAGGACCTTTCTCCTGACTCTGGGAAGGGTATTTTTAATCTTGGTGTTTCAGAATTGATCCTTTCGGGATCTGGGAATTTTTGTTTCGAATTTCTGAATGTCGGGATTTAAATCTATTTAATTTCCTGACCTCAGGATTTCGTGTTTTTAAGCCCTGGATTACAGTATCAGGACCCCTCGAACCCCCCTCTTACCTGATACTCTTTATTTTCATTGACATTTTGTGTGGCCATGGATGCAGTGTATTTCTTAATCTGGTCGTTTCCAACCTATTCATTCGTAACTAACTAGGTAATTTTGTAACCGAGACATGTCTCAACTCTATAAAAAGTAAAATCACAAAAATGCTGAACTCTCAAAATCAAATCAGAGAGTCCCTATTCATGGCAAAATCAAATGACAAGACACATCAAAAACTAATGGTCAACAACTGTCATATTCCAGACTTGGTACAGGCATTTTCAAACCTAGAAAATGGTGAATTAAAACTGGTTTTATAACGCTAAACCTCTCACTTTGTACGACAGTCTTATCAAATTCCGTAATATATTTACAACGATGCGTGAACTAAACAGACATTTTTTTTTGTACACACAATCTGAATCACCATCTTCGATTTATAAATGCAAACTTTAAATTGCAAGACATTAGTCAAAAAATATGTCAAGATATCAAATTGTAAATTATAAATTTTTATCAAGGCATGATTGTGCTATATTGATGTTTTGAATGTGTATGGTTACATTAGCTGGCTTCATTATTCCATTTTTTATCAAAGATGTACATTGACTTTAATTTGTAGGTCTCTGCAAGCAGTGTTTTACCAAAATTAGACAAACAGTAGATGATGGGGGAATCAAAGTTGATTCAAAAGAAGATGTTGGTAAGCAAACATACATGTACATGATGTATGAGAATGTTATTGCATTTATAAAAATAAGTGGTTTGATCTCCAATGAGACATACAATGTTCAACAAGAGACCAGATGACATAGAAATTAACAACTATACATGTACCGACAACCACTGATGTACATGTAGGTCATCATACTGCTATGTTGGGCTTAGAGACCACTGTAATATATCATGTATATATATATTCTACTAGTAATTAATTTAGACAACAAATGCATGACATGGACAATGTATACCTGCCAACTTTTCAAAATGCAAATGGGGGTTTTACATGCTTGATGGTTCTTATATGTTCAAAACCTACAAGGGGGCCTTCAAATATATTTTAATGTTAGTTTTTTTTTTGGCTTCTTCATATACTTTTACAAGCCTGAAACCAATGTAAAATAAATTGTTTTTTTTTTAAATTGTGGACAAAATTGCTCTTTCAAAATCTCCAATTGGGAGTCTTCATGGGGGAAATCACCCGCAAATAGTGGCAGTTTGCAGGTATGACAATGGAGAAATATAATATTGATCTACATGTACATACCACAGTAGCAAACGTCTGATCCTAAGAAATTCATAATAAAAATGCTGTGGATGTTAAGTTCTCTGGTATCTTCTATAATCAGAGGCGGATTTAGAGGGGGGGGGCCTGGGCCCCCCCCCCCCTTTTTGGGAAAAAATTTGGTTGCTTATATAGGGAATCATTGAAGCGTGACTGGAGCGGGCCCCCTCTTAGGTCAGTCAGTGGGCCCCCCTTTATGAAAATTTCTAGATCCGCCACTGATAATTTACTATCAATTAATCTATATATTTTCCAGCTGCAGAAAAGAGTCATGAAGTTCTAGATTAAGATTAAAATTATTCCACTTTAATGTGTAACAGAGTCTTTCCCTCTCAAACAACTGATCGCCAAATATCAAACTAGACTGCTTATTTTTTTACAGATTTGTATCAGTCGGTGCAGATTAAGATGGCATGTGACATTAATGTTGATGCAGAGAAAGTTTGTGTAGAAAATGAATCAGGTAAGTGTGTAAATAATACAATGTAATGGTAAAAGTCATTTGTAAGGATTAGCAGGGGCGGATCCAGCCATTTTTAAAAAGGGGGTTCCAAGTATATGTCCCCATTCAAATGCATTGATTGTCCCAACCCACCTTTCTGGATTTGCCACTGATTAGAATTTCAAAGATGAACCATTGTTATGCAGAAGTTCAGTGTGACATTCTTTTTTTTTATATATATACAAAAAGTGAGGGTATACTGTTTAACCTCTGTCTGTCCATCTGTCAGTCCGTCGGTCTGTCCATCCACCCGTCAAATGAATATATTTCGTCACATTTTTCTCATAAACTACAATACAAGGTTTCTGAAATTTGTTTTCAGGGTTTTTATAACTCAGCTATACTGTGTGATGAGTTTTCAGATTGATTCATCACTCTACAACATGTTGTGATATATAAACTTCCTATTGAGCAAGAATAATGAATGAGTCAGGATATACCTAGCATGACTTCCCGTACAACCCCCGTGTTATTTTAAAAACATATATTATGTTGGTTGGTTTTTCATAAGACGAAGGGCGTATCATGCGCTCGAAGCGCAGCTGTTTATTTTTTTTATAGATATATTAGAGAAATGACGGAATGACAGAAAATACAATGCAATTTTCAATATAATTAATATTTCCAAATGGCATAACTCTTTTAAAGAATAGTTGATATGCACTGATTTTCGAACGTGTCCATACGATATCAGTTTTATAGAAAGTTGGCAAGAATTGTACACTTGAAAAATCTAATTAACCAGAAGTCCGGAAGGACAGACAGGGGAATGGACATGCGGTATTTTATATACGCGCTGTGGTGAAAAAAATATATAGTTATTTACCAATAAAATTACGCTATGAGAGAATGATTTTAATCGCAACTAATTGTAGATCATTGTAATATATCCAGTCCTCTCGCTATTAATTCAATCGTTTTTTCGCCAAATCAAAAATTTCAAAATTATAGTTTCTCTGTCTGGACAAAAGCATCCATTAGCAAATTGAAGATTTTGCTTCTGTTTTCTGACCACATAAAACAGAAGATGTGGTATAATTGCCAATTAGACAACTCTCAACAAGAGACAAACATGACACAGAAATTAACAACTATAGGTCACCGTACGGTCTTCAACAATGAGCAAAGCCCATACCACATAGTCAGCTATAAAAGGTCCCGAAATGACAAGGTAAAACAACTCAAACGAGAAAAGTAACGGCATAATTTATGTGCTGCAATTTATGTACAAAAAAAAGAAGTTCCGTTTGCAGGGGAATGCTGAGTTCACACCTAATTCGAATTAGTTTAATTCGCATTCGAAATGTTTTACGTCCTAGCGTAAATTCTAATTCAAATTGCAATGCGCGTCAAATTTGATTACTGTCCAATCGACGCTAATTATAACTTTTATAAAATTCGTATCAACAAAAACAGATTTTCTCAGTGATTAAAACGTAAATTAAAGGATATTAAGGAGTATGTGTAATGAAACAGCAGCCAACCAAACAAAACAAAACAAAGAACAACATCTAGAGGTCATCATACAGTATGAAATAATATACGAGTGTGTACAGTAAATGTACCTGTATGTCATGTTCTAAATTGCCGAGTCTTTAACTTTTGAAAGCCGTAAAAATTATCAACAGTCCGTAATAACTTTTCTTGAGATGTTTCTCACTTAGACCACAAACACAGAGAGGTATTTGTTATTCACATGATTTTACTTCCGAAAACAATGTTACCAATTTATAGTTAGTACTTTACAAGCAATATTTATACATCTGAAAAATGTCGCGGGTAATTTGAAGCGATAACGTCGAAATTGTCTGCCAGCGACGTCGTGCACTTTAGCGCTAACGTTGAGGTTACAAAGGGGTGACACAATTTTTTAGGATTAATCGCGATTATCATGGAATCCAGCACGGTGACCTATATTTTTTATTTGAAATTTGGAGAAAGCAGGACAAAATGCAGTTTATTCAGAAAAATGATAAAAATGACATTTTGAGAAACAGTTTTTTTTCCATTTTTTTAGGTTTAGAAAAATACCACTTTGAGCATCTGGTCCGCAATGTCAAGCAAGACTTGAATAATTTTATAGTTATTCGTGTAGTGATTTATTTTTTTCTTTATTGACACTTATCACAGCTTCAGATTGAACCAGATCTTAATAATTTACGACGAAGAATATCTGCTCCAAAAATTTTATAACATTGCCTATTTTTTTTACAAAATTGCACAAATCCCCAATTTTCAGCCTCAATTTTCTCGAAAACAAGCACGGTGACCTATGTTTTATTTTGTATTTTAGTTTATAACTCGCCAAGGCCTACAACATATTTCAAAATTATAAAAATGACATTATATCGAGAAACTGTATCGGATGCCCTTAACAAAAACTTCACTGAAATTACTAAGACAAACTTAACCAAACTTGACCACAATCATCATTAAGGTATCTAGTTTAAAAAATGTGTCCAATGGTCCTGACCACCATCCAAGATGATCGACTTGGCTAAAAATAGAACATTGGTTTAAAAGGCATTAAGTGAAACTAAAGCATTCAGAGCAAATCTGAGAATGATAATAATAGAATAACTAATCAAAGAATTCAAATAGAGAAAAACATTCAACGAGTGTCCAAACAACACATTAATTCACAAATGTGCGTAGCGCATGAGTTAATCATCAGTGTTGTTCAGTCACGAGTTGAATAGATTCTTAAATTTTGGTCCCATTTTCAAATTGGTCTAAATGAAGGTCCTAAGGGTCCAAAATTAAACTAAGTTTGATTTTAACAAAAATTGAATTCTTGGGGTACTTTGATATGCTGAATCTAAACATGTACTTAGATTTTTGATTATTGACCCAGTTTTCAAGTTGGTCCAAATTGGGGTCCAAAATTAAACATTGTTAGTTTTCAACAAAAATTGAATTCTTGGGTTTTTTGATATGCTGAATCTAAACATATACTTAGATTTTTTATTATGGGCCCACTTTTCAAGTTGGTCCAAATTGTGGTCCAAAATTAAACTTTGTTTGATTTCAACAAAAATTGAATCCTTGGGGTTCTTTGATATGCTGAATCTAAACATGTTCTTATAATTTTTATTATGGGCCAAGTTTTCAAGTTGGTCCAAATAGTGGTCCAAAATTAAACTTTGTTTGATATCAACAAAAATTGAATCCTTGGGGCTCTTTGATATGCTGATTCTAAACTTGTATTTAGATTTTTGATTATAGGCCCAGTTTTAAAGTTGGTCCAAATTTCGGTCCAAAATTAAACTTTGTTTGATTTCAACAAAAATTGTATATATGGGGTTCTTTGATATATGCTTAATCTAACCATGTATTATATTTTAGATTTTTGATGTTTGGGCCCAGTTATCAGATTGGTCCTCATTGAGGTCTAAAGGGTCCAAAATTGAACTTTATTTGATTTCATCAAAAATTGAATTCTTGGGGTTCTTTGATATGCTGAATATAACCATGTATTTCGATTTTGGATATAGGACCCTAATAGGTAATGTCCAATTTAAAATTTTAAGTTTTTTAAGTTTAAATTCTTAGACCACATTCATTATGTGTCAGAAACCTGTGTTGTGTCAACTATTTAATCACAATCCAAATTCAGAGCTGTATCAAGCTTGAATGTTGTGTCCATACTTGCCCCAATGTTCAGGGTTCAAACTCTGCGGTCGTATAAAGCTGCGCCCTGATGTTTATCAGGATGAAGTCTATCCGCCTAAACGTTTCAGACATTTGTAGGTTAATATTTCAGATACTTGACATGGTATAGCATGGACACTTAACCAGTGGATAGTTTTGGGGTTAAAGATAGTTTAGTACAGCTCAATACGCCAAAAGTACACAACATAATTTACTTTAAAAAATAGTTATTCCATATATCATGGGCATGTATCTATATTAGAATTCATTCCACTTTAATTCAAATATTTTTTTTTCATAGCAGATGTATTTCTTATATTTTCAGATAGAGATGAAAGCCAAACTTTAGATGCTGATTCTCAGACAAGTATGTTCACAACATCAACTCATTTTTCACAATCTTCAGCATCAGATTGGGAAGCCGATAACATGTCTGACAGAGAGAAACTGAACAGAGCTTTGCATATCCTTAGCAATGGAAAGCATCCACCATTTAAAAACCAACTGAATCTGGCATGGGATGAGGCATCAAAAAGTACGAAGGCTTTTTACACAAAATTATCTTCTGAAATTATAAATTTAGTTTTAAGTTATATCGTACCTGGACAAGTCGATAAAGTTTTTGCATCTGTAGTAGAAAAGAGGAAAACTGACGAAACACAGTCAATATTACAACTGGATGTTATGACTGAAGCTCTTATTAAAGCCTACTTAGACCAGAATAGTCATCACACTCAGCTTCAAATCTTATCACTGTTTGCCCACAAATTTACAAAGCAAAAACTTTTGACTTTAATTCCTGGTGTAACTATGTCAAAGATTGATGCAGCCAGAAAGCATGCAAATTTGGAAAAACCAGGCCAAATGCTGAACACTCCAAGAATTTATAGAATGCGTCTCAGTCAGCCACAACTGATGCACTTTGTTGAATTTATATCAAGCCCAATGTACCACCAAGCTGTAGGCTATGGATCAAAAACACTGCAGCTATCGTCTGGCCTAGAGATGACAATTCCTAAGGTAGTTAGAAATATCATAACATCTAGATTGATCACCTGTTATACTGCATACTGCAAGGATCAGGGCTATGAAACATTCAGTAGATCAACATTATATAACATCCTCAACTGTTGTGTAGCATCACTGAAAAAAAATCTCCATGGACTTGACAATATAACAGCTGATGGGATGAAAGCAGTAGAAAATATTACAGACGTGATATCAAGATTACAAACATTTGGGCTAGAGGAAGAAAAAGCAGACAAATTAAGACAGATGATTTACAGTGCAAACCAACATTTAAAATTTGAGATGAAGGGCCATTTGTCATCTGAATCAACATGCATTGATCATTGCACAGTACATAGTTTAAGTGATGCATCATCAGTAAACTTTAGATCAAATTGTAACCATGAGCATACTGATGGATGTAACAATTGCTGTCTGGTGAACAATTTCTTTCATCAGATTGAAACAACATTCAAAAGTCTTGTATCATTACCAACTGATGTTATTGATGAATTTGACCATGACATCAATAGAGCAAAAGACCAAATTTTATCATGGAAGGCTCATTGTTACAGAACTGTCCACCAAGATCGAGCAAAAACTGAAGTATTAAGAAATTTACAAGACAACCAAGCATTAGTTGTGATGGATTGGGCTATGAAACTCTTACCCATCAAGCATAGAGAAGCTCAAAGTGATTTCTTTGGTAAAAAAGGGATTAGTTGGCATATATCATCTCTTATCCTGTCTGGGGATTCTAGTGACTTGAATGTTTACACATTTGTTCACGTCCTTGAATTGGGGAATCAAGGCTGGTTTTCTGTTGCAGTGAGCTGTATTGGCATCACAAATGTCTGTCCCTGATTGTGCCTCACTTAAAATGTACTGTGAAATCTTTATATCAATATTTCCATGTATGTTTCAGTTTTGAATATAGGATATCAGAGGTATGCAATGATAGCTGCCAGCATTGTTAGATTTTAGTATCAATTCTGAGATGTTTGTTGAATAATGGATATCTGTAGTAGAAGGTCTGATATAATGTAGGCAACAAAAAACCAGCCATGATTCCCTAATTCAAGAAGTGAAAAAATGTGTAAGTCACTGGAATCCCCAGCATGATAAGAGTTGATATATGCCAACTAATCCCTTTTTTACCAAAGAAATCACCTTGAGCTTCTCTGTGCTTTATTGGAAGGAGTTTCATAGCCCAATCCATCACAACTAATGCTTGGTTGTCTTGCAAATTTCTTAATCATGTTAATGCTTCAGTCTTTGCTCTATCTTGGTGGACAGTTCTGAAGCAATGAGCCTTCCATGATAAAATTTGGTCTGTTAACATCATGGTCAAATTCATGAATAAGGCCTAAAGTAAAATATTGTTTGTTTCCCCAATACCTAGCAACCCTGTGCAAAAATGGTCCAACTCATAAAATTTTATTGTCGTAACTAAATATTATTTTATTCATTTCTGATTTTCGGGCTTGCCGGATCATTTAATAATATTCAGGCTTGGCAGGGTCGGGATTGGGGAAACCAAGAATATATCAATTTAGGCCTTATATCAGTTGGTAAGGATACAAGACTTTTGAATGTTGTTTCAATCTGATGAAAGAAATTGTTCACCAGACAGCAATTGTTACATCCATCAGTATGCTCATGGTTACAATTTGCTCTAAATTTAATGATGATGCATCACTTAAACTATGGACTGTATAATGATCAATAAATGTTGATTCAGATGACTAATGGCCCTTCATCTCAAACTTTAAATGTTGGTTTGCCCTACAAATCATCTGTCTTAATTTTTCTGCTTTTTCTTCCTCTAGCCCAAATGTTTGTAATCTTGATATCACGTCTGTAATATTTTCAACTGCTTTCAACCCATCAGCTGTTATATTGTCAAGTCCATGGAGATTTTTTTTCAGTGATGCTTCACAACAGTAATGCAACAACGTGTGTAACGTTTATTTTGATTTGATAATGTCACTTGTTTACATGGCATCAATTGACAATTGATGCTATGGGACGTACGTGCAAGCGCAGACGTCATGTGTCCGATTTTAAATACATATTTTAACGTTGTTTTCAGTCAGTTTCATTAGAATGGAGACAACAATATTGTTGTTTAAGCTCTGACTGGGGAATTAATGGTCGCAAATACCTGTTTACTGTCTCTGCTAAGGCGTCATCAGTAAACTTTATTTGCAACCAACAAATCCCCAATTGATACCGTAGGAACTGATAATACATTACAGTTATCTCCTAAATTAAGGGTGTTATATAATGTTGATATACTGAATGTTTCATAGCCCTGATCCTTGCAGTATGCAGTATAACATGTGATCAATCTAGACTTCTAACTACATTAGGAATTGTCATTTCTAGGCCAGAAGAAAGCTGCAGTGTTTTTGATCCGTAGCCTAGCTTGGTGGTACATTGGGCTTGATATAAATTCAACAAAGTGCATCAGTTGTGCTTGACTGATGCGCATTCTATAAATTCTTGGAGTGTTCAGCATTTGGCCTGTTTTTTTCAAATTTGCATGCTTTCTGGCTGCATCAATTACACCGGGAACTAAAGTCATGAGTTTTTGCTTTGTAAATTTGTGTGCAAACCGTGATAAGATTTTTTTAATTGGTCCTCATTCATGTCATTAAGGACCAAATGGTCCAAATTAAACTTAGTTTGATTTTGACACAAATAAAATTCAAGGTATCCTTTGATATGATGAACCTGAGCATGTTTTTATATTTACCCTTCTGGACAAAGCTTTCCAGCTTATTCGAATGAGGATCCAAAAATAAAAACTTTGTTTGCTTTAAAAAAAAAATGTTTGTGGTACTTTGACATGTTTCATATGCTGAATCTAGCCATGTATTTAGATATTACATTTCAGGCCCAGTTATCAAATTCATGCAATAATTTTTTTTTTCTTTTTCAGATATACAGGCGAGGGTCATGATGTTTTGACACCAGAAGACATGATTACAGCTTTAAATTCAAATGGTGGTGTAAAAGGAGTGTTTGCATCTGTAATTGCTGTTGACCAGAAGTATGAAATAAAGACCAAGGCAAAGATACCAAACATCAGTTCTATGAACAATTTTGAATTTCAAGCCTATGGAGTGGTAGTGCGACGTGCTTATCAAATAGGAAAAGGCCAATGTTACCAATTAGATAAGACAATTCCTGTTCCACTTAAAGGATTCAAGGTATATACATACAGGCCAACGTTTTGAAGTAAATAACTTTTATATTACCTGTACTAAGTCATGGTAGTGAGGTTGTCAAAATGGTTGTAGGATTAAGTTCAAGGTCAAACTTTTATTAAAGTTCAAAATTGCAGACCCATATTTTATGCTTCATTGACTGACATTAAAGTTTATATCCATGTTCATATCTGAGCAACTATACATGGTAGGATCATCCAGCCTTATATTCACATTATACATCAGACACAGACTTGGATGCTAAAGGTACTTCAATACCGGTAGTTCACCTCAACTTTATAGATGTAAACTTAAAACTGCTGATGTAGGAAAGAGTTAATTAATAACCAACCAACATTTGTAATCGCGACAAATATAATGTGGCATATTTAATTGAATTTGTTGCATGAATGTTCGATCCTTTTGATTATGAATGAAATATTTCAATTAGGGCGTATTCTTCATAATTGCATGTTTAAAAGACATACAATTTTTTCTCTTCTTGCCTTGCAAAAAGTATTAAGAATGTAAAATGGGGAATGTGTCAAAAATACTGCAGCTAATAAAAAGTTGGGAAACAGCCAAAGCAGACCTTTTGGTCTTTAAAAGCAAGGTTACTCCGGATTCCAAAGGCTAGCAGCAACAGGATCCTAAAAACATGTAAAACAATTTTAGAAATGGACATTACACTGAACTCAGAAACATATAAAAGTATGTCAATTCCTTAATATTTGTTTCATAATGTTGTAAATATATATATATATATATACATGATATATAGAAATCAAAAATTTATTGATTTTTTTTATTTTCCAGATGGTTGTCCCATTTCCAGAATTTGTAGAAGAACACCATGGAAAAGTGGCAGCATTAAAAGAAAGTGTTGACATGAACGAAAACAACAATCAAAACAGTAATGTCACTGAAAATACATGTATGTTAGAAAATGATGAGCTAGAAAATGAGAACTGTGATGGCCTTTTTGCATGCCCTGAACAGAGCTGTGTTAAAGAGTATACACATCCCCGATTTCTGGAGTCACATATTTGTAGAGGAAATCATGTGTACAGTAAAAATGAAAATAGTTATGACAAGGTCAAAAAAATTTGGTCTGAAAAGTGTATAGCAGTAGATAGGCAGTATAAGGTATTGGTAAAATCTGTATCGTCAGAAGTTTCAGAGACCAAGGAAGGATGGGCACTGAAAACATCCAGGCCTTGCAAACGATTCACAAAAAAGGTTAAAGACTACCTTTACAACATCTACCTGAATTGTGGCACAACTGGGAAGAGACCTAACTTTGATAGATTGTCAATAGAGTTGAAAATGCAAAGAATTGAAAATGGAACAAAAATGTTTTCTAGGGAGGAATGGCTTTCTCCATCCCAAATTCGAAGTCTCTTTGCAAATTATGTAAAACTTGGTTCACCAGTATTGATAAAACCAGAAATAATTGAAGATGATGAGGAAATTTACAATGTTCTGCAGGAAATAGAGACCCTTGAATACCATAATGGAATTTCAGAGTTGGTAACAACTATTGGTTCTCAGTTTGAGTAACTTTGAACTCTTCATGTAGCAACACATGTATCTGTTATCATGTTTATTTGTAATTTAAACTAATGCTAGAACTTTAAGACAATCATTGTCCATAGAGGTTGTGAACATGCTTCGCCACTGTTGGTTTTTTTTTCAAGATATTCTGAATCCTCTGGTTTCATCCATGTAGTGCCATTAAAAGTTTTGCCTGCAAACTCTCTACTTTTCTTTTTATAATTTGTTTACATGTATAATTTAAAAAAAAACTACTTTTTTAATAAACCTTTAAAATACTTGTTATTTTCATTTTTTCCCCTTGTTTTGTACATGTAAGTGCCAATGAAAAATATATGAACAAAATTTTCAGCCAAAATTCCATTGTTTTATATCTTGGAAAACAAGCACACAAACCATTAATTTTTTCTGGCATTTTAGTTCCTTTTTTTCATATACTTTCAATTGATGACAGTCTTTTAAAAAGCTTGTTACATGAAACAGATTTGTGAATATACTTGTACTTCAAAATATCTACCTCTTTAAAACTTTTGATCACCCATCGAGTGCCTAGATTAGAAAGTTGTGTCTATCAGAGCTTATCTAAAATAATGTGGCCATTTCTTTTTATCTACGAAAAAAGTAAATATGTGCCATATAAAAGTTTTTGGTTTATATCTCAAATTAAATCCAGATAAAAGAAAGACAGTTGAGGTGGCCCTGCTTCTTCAAAATTCAAAAGCTTTTCCAAGATTATCTTGAATGTCTTTAATCCCCTCTCCAAAGACCATCTCTTTTCTGTTTGTTGATACTTTGAGATTTTGATGTTTAGTCTCCTAATGATGAAGTAGAAGTGGACTTAGGTTTGCACTGTGTCTGTCTGTCAGTTTGGCATATCAGACTTTTTTGTGCTTGTAGATTTTAACTTGATATTTGATTTATTGATTTATCATGACAAGTTACAGGTCAAATTCATTTTTCACGCTTTAAGCTTTTCTCTTTGTTCAGTTAAAGCCCTTTCTTTAGAATTTTTTGATAAAATACTTATTCATCATGTTCATTAGAAGATTTCTGTTCAAACGAAAATAACTCATTTTTTTAAAGACAAAATGACATTTTGGTATTTTCCTTTTCTTTGGTATTTAGTGGTTCAATTTTGTTCCAGTCTGATATTTGTGTGCAGAGTTGTGGTCTTTGGACATGTAAAATTCACTCAGATAATCACATTTCAAAAAGTTTTTTGGTTATGCTTGAAGATTTTGTCTTGATATTTTTATGAAGTTTACACCATGACAAATTATAGATCAAGTTAAAATTTTGTTCAGTTGCAATGAATTTGTAACGGGTTAGGGACTATGTACATGTATTGCCATGCAATAATCACAGAATGCTTGTTTTTATCAAAATTTTCTCAACTCTGATGCTGCAAAATTCTTTGATATTTATTTATAATAGATATTGATAACTTTATTATGTTAAATTTTTTCAGATCTATCATACTTTTATTCTTTTTTGCTAATACCTTATAATATTAAGCTTTATCATGTTCATGCATGACTAAAAACTTGTATTTAGACCATTTTGCACGTTTTTCTTTACGGTATACCACCAAAATATTATATAAACAGTAAAATCATAACCATTTTAATGGCAATGTCTGCTCAACAGTTTAACCATTTATCTGTGTATATTTGTTTTTATTACATGTGGTTATGAAATAAATTTTATTGCAATTTGAAATATTTGTGTTTGTCTCAGCTGGTAGTAATAGACCAACTGTATCTTACATGTCTTATTTGCAAGTCTCAAGTTGCTAGAGATTACATTCTAGGAGGAAACTGAACATCTCCCAGAAGTGACATAGGGATTATAAGTATCTCTTGTATCTGGTTCATGTCCCGTCACAAAATTTCAGTTGCACTTTTATGAGGAACTATTAGGAGTAGTCTCTTTATATTTGGCCTAAAGCTTTATCACAATTTTACAAAATATAGAACTTTTTGAGGTAAGAAGCACAATTCTATGATATTCACAAAACTATAAAATCTTCCACTTTTCTGGAAATAGATTACATATAAAAAGAAGATGTGGTATGATTGCCAATAAGACATGTGTCCACAAGAGACCAAAATGACACAGACATTAACAACTGAATGTACAAGGCTGTGCAGTTTGAACAATTTTGTCTACATTTTTATACTATTTTAGAAAAAAAAATATCCTGATTTCATCTGAAGGAGTAGTGCTTAGAATTTTAAGTACCTTTACGATAGTTTTTTGTCTAAATTGTAAGGGGCTGCATTCATGTTTAGTCATTATCTTTTATATGTTAAACAGTTTTATGAATCAATATAAATACAACATGCTTTAAAAATTTAAGACTGAACTCAATTGAGGCCACTTTGAATTTAGACAAAAAGCGTTAAAAACTAGCATATTATAAACATGATAAAATGCTAAAATTGTGAAGAACTCATGATGATATTGCTTGCTGAGTGTGCATAGTATTGTAATTAAAACAGCCTATTTTTTAGTTACTAAAGTAATTTTCTTATGAATAAGTTTTTATTTTAAACATATTGTAAAAATGCTCAGTTTAGGGGAAAAAAGGCAAAAAAAGGGTCTTACCGGACTAACTCCTTTAGTATATTTTCTAATTTAAACTAAGTTAAACTTAGTTTATTCAATTAATATAAGCAGTAAACATTAGTTTAGTCATTATTTTTCTAGTATTTTGACTATCATATAGTTTTGAAAAGTTTCTATTGAAACAGATGAAAAAATCACAAATTCGGCAAAATTGCCATCATGTCCATCTTTAATTATGATTTTTTTGTAAGAAGGTATCATTTGCCAGGCTCCATTTTCTTGTATTTTCTAAATATATATATAAGCTTTATGATATATTACATTTAATTGAAAATAAAACATGATCTTACAAGATTCAAGCCTTTAAATATATACAAATTTTGCTGAATCGGCACTTTTTCAAAACCATGCAGTTTCAACCTGTCAGTAGGGGTATTGAGAAATGTCACAACTTTTTGAATTATCATAATTTTCTTTCATTTTAAGTTGTTTGTTAAGATATTTGTTATCATTAAGCTGTATTTTTTATATAACACTAAAAAAAATCGGGTCAAAATACCCTCAAATAGGCTAAAAATGGCCTTTTGTCAGTACAGAAATGGACAATTATCGAATGTTTGGCATACACAAAAAATGGCTGAATATTTTTTCAAAATATTTTGCACAAATAATTATTACATATAAGGTATCTAAAATACAAAATATCAGTCTGATTGGAATATTTTGGATTTGGACAATTTTGCATGGTTTTATGGCAGACTGGCTCTTAATGACAATTCTTAAGCAGTAGTTGAACTCCAGTTGTTTTCAAAAATTGTTCATGGCTGTTGTTGTAAAACCATCAGCATTCGTGAAAGAATCAACATATTCAGTACTGAATAGATGGAATCTTCTAGTACAGTCACTTTAGATAAATGAATAATTGGATCAAACTAGTACATAAAAGACATCATGCCAACATCATGCCCTTTTGAACTACCTGTTTGTGCAGAATATTCATGTATCGTAGTCATATAAATATGTTGTAGTTGCCCTGTTCAATTGCATCACCAAAATAATATTTGACTAGAAGAAGTAACTACCTTGCTAATGGCATGCGCTGAGGTCATGCCAAGCATCATATTACTGCAATTGTGTTAAGATTATTACTATGTCCTCTTCCATCCAATCAAAAAGAAGCTGTTTGAGTCGAGAATTTTTCATT
This sequence comes from Mytilus galloprovincialis, assembly GCA_037788925.1. Taxonomy (NCBI): domain Eukaryota; kingdom Metazoa; phylum Mollusca; class Bivalvia; order Mytilida; family Mytilidae; genus Mytilus; species Mytilus galloprovincialis. The sequence continues at coordinate 75,473,469 of CM075339.1, read as the reverse complement.
TTAGTTAATATATATTGGAAAACGCCATTCCTCGTTGTAGGCTATATTTCTGCAAGAATGATACCACAGTTACGATTTTTATAATTTCTTCACATATATTTTAATGTTGAGAGAGCCAATGTTGCTTTGCTGAAGTATAAAAATGTTGCATGTAGCAAAAGACACTTAGTGTAACTGATGGTAAGTCAAAACAAAACTCTTTGTTACTATATATATTAAATGTATATGTGTTGATTTTGATATCGTATGGCGGCCATCTTGGAAGAAGCCGCCATTTTGAAATTTTAACTTGGTCCATAGGTATTATTGTACCAATCATCCAGGACTACTCCCATCCAAAATTTGAACGTGCATAAGTGATATTTTCTGATTTTGCTTTTTTATGGCGGCTAGCTTGGAAAAAGCCGCCATATTGAAATTGCAAGATGTATTCATAATCTTAACTTTTTGAAACACCTCTCACTATTTTGATATGAGCGTCACTGATGAGTCTTATGTATACGAAACGCGCGTCTGGCGTACTAAATTATAATCCTGGTACCTTTGATAACTACTCTCACTACTGTCATGCCAAATTTGGACCTGAAACTGACATTATACAAGTTATGTATGCACATTTTGATCTTGTATGGCGGCCATCTTGGAAAAAGCCGCCATATTAAAATTGCAAGGTGGGTCAATAGCTAATATGTTTTAAATTAACCAGAACTACTACCATGCCAAATTTGGTGCTTTTATCATCAAACCCACAATTGTTTCACCAATCTGCCGGACTACATGAAGAATATCGCTTTGATTTCTAGACATTTTCATATGAATATACAAGCAACAAGGTATACAATAATTACCAGATTGGTAAACTAAACAGTCAATGTGTGTTACCTCTGAATAAAACCGAAAGGCAACAAGAAACCCCTTCGTCACTGGCTGATAGAAAATTTACAAATTAAAAATATAAAGGTGCGAATTACAGAGTGACGACAGATATGTTTCATTTGTCATATTAACCAAAACCCCGGTCGATTTTCCTCGAAATTGAATAAGACTTATCACCTGATTTATACTTACATGAGCATATGTGGAGCAAGATATGCATACCCTTCCGGAGTACCTGAGACCATCTCGGTTTTGTTGGGTTGTTTGTCTTTTCTTTGGTGAATAATAGGGTAATACGTTCTTGAAATGTATGAGACTCCTGAACTGGGGAAAAAAGTTTCAATTGCCATTGTTCTCATTCTTCTGACTTGCATCTCTTTTTATAGTAAATTCTCATAGATGCTAGACAAGACATCATACACAAAACATAGTGCTCTTTCTTGCACTGTTTTCAATTGCTTTTGAAATTTTTCTGTGTGCAGAAATGCCATGCCAAAGTTGAAATTACTTAAGACGAATTTTTGAAAAAGGGTTCATTTGCACAGTTTGTTAAATAAAGTGCCTAAACGTTAGAGCATATTCATTTGATCGGATGTCTTCCTGCAAGTCTTACTTATATAGAAAAAAGAAGATGAACATCAACATTAAGTTGCTAATCTATATCTACACCAAGTACTCTGAATAAACCATGTAGCCGACAGTAATAGTGATATTCATTAGGTAGAGATATCATTGTTATAAAAAATAAGAAGATGTGGTATGGTTGCCAATGATACAACTCTCCACCAGAGACCACATTTGGTAGAAGTTAATATAAAAATACAGAAGATGTGGTATGATTGTCAATGCGACAACTCTCCACGAGCGACAAATCGACACAGAAATTAACAATTATAGGTCACCGTAAGGCCTCCAATAATGAGCAAAGCTTATACCGCATATTCAGCTATAAAAAGCCCAAAAAATGACAAATGTAAAACAATTCAAACGAGAAAACGAACGGCCTGATTTATGTACAAAATAATGCTCGAAAAACAAATATGTCACACAGCAAAATACGAGACCACTGAATTACAGGCTCATGAGTTAGGACAGGCACATAACGAATATGGGGGGGGGGGGGGTTAACTAGAACGAACGAAGGCACCAACCCTTCCCTAACCTGGGACAGTGGTTTAACAACTTAACATAAGAACAAACTATAAAAATCAGTTGAAAAAGGCTTAACTCATCAGAAGGATACACATTTAGAAATACATCTAACAAATACACAGAATGGACGTGGCAGTGTTCTTATACATCCCTACAATAATAAGTCCAATGAGTTGTTCTGTGTGGCTGATAAATTATTGTTTGTCATAATATGCTTGCAGTACTTTTTGATATTGCTTACTTTTTGATGTTGCGTAAGGGATTGTGAACTAGTTTTCATGTATATTTCGTCCTGTCAAATGATTAAGAAGTTATTCGGTTTTTATGTCATTGTGTAAACTATGGAGTAGTTGACAGTTGACAGGGTAGACAGTCAGAGTCGATATGTTTCCAAGGGTCGACAGGCTAAAAAGGGCTAAAAGCCTAGGATGACAGGAAACAAGTCTTTTCGTGTAAACTATGTATTACAGGAATAAAGTCAAGTATTTCATTACAAAAAATTCTTTAAGATTTTTTCAATTTATTCTTATGTTGTTCTGTTACACCACTGTCCCAGGTTAAGGGTATGGTTTGGTGCCGGCAAACATTTTTAACTCGCCACATACGGCCTGTGCATTGTCTGTAATTCAGTGGTTGTTGTTACTGAATATCATTTTCCCCCACCTACATGTATACATCTCAGATCAACGGACCTATACTACTCAGGTTTTATTTTACCTATACTTCTCAGACAAACGGATTCATACTATTCGGGTTTTATTTTACCTATGCTTCCCAGAATGAGATCAACATACCAATACTATTCAGTTCAATGGACCCAAGCTACTAAGATTTAGACCAACGGACCTATACTATTCATGCTCTTTGCAATACTTCTCAGATCAACGGACCCATACTACTCATGTTTTATTATACGTATACTTCTCATATTAACGGACCCATACTTCTCAGGGTTATCTGCTCAGACATTTGAAACAATTCCACTCTGTCCATAAGATACTCTGTTCCTCGGAACCATTCTACTCAGATCATCAGACCAATATTAATAAGATTATTGGACACAAGCTACTCAGATCATTGGACCCATGCTATACAATTCAGGACCCTAACTACTCAGATCAATCGAAACATGCTACACAATTCAGAACCCTAACTACTCAAATCATTGGACCCATGCTACACAATTCAGGACCCTAACAACTATGGCACTAGAAATAAGTCTTTAATATTGCACGGTTGTGACGTCATTTATAACCCGCGATATAAAGTAGACTAAATGATGCTATTTATAAACTACACGAGTAGGGACGTCATTTGTTTGGCACCAGAGATAGTCTTTATATTTGCATATGTTTATATTTATATTTGCATAGTTGTGACGTCATTATTAACCCGCGGTATGTTTGGCACTGGATATACAGTCTGTAATTGTATAGTAGTCTAAACAATGCCATTTGTACCCCGCGACATGTTGGTGATACATTTAGTAATTGTACAGTACTTAGTGATATTAGTTATCATTGGTGTAATCAGGGGTGTAGGGAATTGTCAACACCGTTGTTAAGTTCCGTACACTACTGATTACACGAATCTTACAAAGCGTTCCCTTACATTTTATTTGTACAATGTATGAACGATGAAAACACACACATTAAACACTTCGGTAAGCAAAGTATACATCCAACAAAATATCAAGACGACAAAAGCAAAGTAATTTAATAAAGTTTCTTCTCTTTTACTGACCACGCAAGCGAAAACAGCACATTAAAAAAAATGAAAATGTATCATTTGCTACTTTTCTTTATCTCCGGGCGTAAACAGTTTAGTTGGGATGAGTTGCTATAGGTGGCACGGTAGTATTTGCATTCTAGAATTTAGGTAAATGGATCTAAACAATGTGATTGGACAAAATATCAGTATCAACTGAACATACTTTCCCAAGGGAGGAATCAGGTGTAGAAAAATATGAAATAATTTTACATACAGATGAAAATGAATTTTTGAGAATTTTTTTTAATTTTGTATTCACTGCACCATAAAAGACCTAAAAGTACTAGTGGCCGTAGGTTTTTTAAAAATAGTAAAAAAAGTAAACGGTCATGATACATATTCAAATTCATTTCTGAATAGTAAAATGAAAGTACTTTAGTTAACTGTGAATGTAGAATTTTTTGCAGTGTTAGAAAGCGGTGAAAATTCTAAAAAGGCTATCATTATCCCTTATGGGCCAGGAAATACTACCGTGCCACCTATATACAACCGGTTAGATGGAGAAGACTTCATAAGTATAATTTACTTGTGTCTAATCCTTTTTGCTTTGATTCAGTAAATAAGATATGTTTAAACTAACCGGTTAGATAACCTATCAGATTGCAAGATTCTTGTTTCTTGAAATTCATTTTTTTTTGCATTGTGTATCTTACTGATTTTTCATATGCATTCAACTCCTCGATGTATAAATGTGCATTTCTGTAATAAATAAACATCAGAAATAATGTTATTTGAACCCCACGCATGTAAATGTTTGGCACTGTTTCACATTTACAGTTCCTTAGATTAATGCAATTTTTTTTTACAGAAATCATTCCACAGTCACAATTTGTTGCACGTGAACCAAAGACGACTTAAAACCCTATTAGACTAATTTATAAGTGTTAAACGAATAAATATATGCATCTTACAAACAAGTTTTAGAGCATCCCCCCCCCACACACACGTAAGATGCACATCGGTAAAAACTATTTTTGGAAATATGTTAACTATTTTCAGTTATGATGTATCAATTAGTTGTTGCTTAACGTCCAGTGACAATTATTTCATACATATTTAGAACGAGAAACCATTCCCAAATAGGGAGGGGGTCGGAATGAAGGGCGGGAAACTTAAACCCCTTAAGAAGTTGCTTCAAGTATTATTTCACAAGGGCCAACCTACTTTCTCTTCACGAAGCATCGATTCTGACCGGATGTGGCAAGGTATTTATACATCCCCGCACAGCCAAACGGACGCCTCCCTTCATCAAGGATTAAAGTTTCTGTCGGTGTTATATAGCCATTCTTCCCCTATATGCCAGTATTTTGGGGAAATTTTGGATCATTGCAGTTCTTCCCCCGCGGAAATTTGGCAATACGTACACATATAGTCACTTTTCCCCCATATGATATATTTCATTATATTTATATAGTCTGAAAATTAAATCCAACAGAGTTAGAATTAGATTTTTATGCTGACAAATATTTAATTGTCAATTTACATTTAAATTACACAATTGTTCGTCAGTCTGTCTATGTGTCCACTAGTCAGTCTTTATTTTCACCAGTCTTTCTAATAGTCCCCTAGTTTGTCTACATTCTCCACAGTCTGGCTATGTGTCCACAAGTCTGTCTACATGGTTACCAGTCTGTCTATGTCCACAAGTCCGTCTACATCTTCAACGGTCTGTCTATGTATCCATTAGTCTTTCTTCATGTTCAATAGTCTACTATATATTCTGTCTACATGTCCACCAGTTCTTCTCCGTGTTCAATAGTCTATCTACATATTTACCAGTCGGTGTATATTTCCAACAGTCTGACAACATGTCCACCAGTCCGTATATGTGTCCATCAATCTGTCTACATGTCTACCCTACCAGCCGGTCTATATTTCTACCATAATGTGCCTACATGTCCATGAGTCCGTCTAAATTTTTACCCGTCAGTTATTTTTTGTGTTGTTTGTCTGATCGTCCGAATCTTCAACATGCTGACCTTTACATGCATTCTTTTGACCTAAAATTTACTACATTTAGGTGTATACTCCATACTATAGTACCCTCATGCTTTGAAATGCCAAACAGTTTTCGTTGGGGTTCATTATCACCCAAGGAACATTTATAATATGTTTCGCCACAACAATTCACGTTGCAAGTTTAGTTTTTCTGACAATAGGCTAGTATGACGAGTAAACTTGTATTTCAATGATGCAAGTAAAGCTTCAAAAATAATAGTCTTATCTATCTCCGGTTGAAAAACTATCGTTTCAAAACTATACTAAATAGACATGTTTTCGCAGTTAATGTCTGTCTCTGCGTGCTTAAGCTTTTTTTATATGAATTGTAGCATTGTCTCATACATAAAAAAAATCGTTCGTAGTTATTTCGTTAATAAAGAACAACCAGTCTGACGTCGCCGACGTTATATTACAAGGGGGAAATTAGCTTCCCGTGCTATTAGGGGGAAAATTTGGCCTGATCCAGGTCCCCCTCCAAATCGCTGAGGGGGAAAAGTTGGATCATGCCAATTTTTCCGGGGGGGGGGGGATTGGATCAATCCAGTTTTTCCACCGGAAAAAATGGCATGGGGGAAGAATGGCTATAGGACACCGGAACGGGAGAAGTCCAGGTGAACATATTTCCATGCCCAAGTCAACATTGTCAACCCCTGAGATGTTCATAGTTATGACTCAGCATTATGTGCAATAAATTTTCAGAATGCATGTTTTTCATCGGTTACCGCAGAATCCTCCCCCCCCCTTTTGAAATTAATGGCTATGGGACTTGCTAATATCAGAGACATATATGTCACTGCTAAAATATATAATCATCTTTTCTTATATGAATGAAATATTGTAATATCATCTGGTGCATGTATGTTCAATTATAATCACTTAACGGCATTTTTAAGTGATTCAAATAAATATATATTTATATATTGTATTGCATAATTTGAATGGTATTGTATTACATTCTATACCCGTATGTAAAAATGACTTGTCGACAGTCGATTATGTCTGTGTGTTTACATATGAAACGAAAGTGGAAATTCATTTTAACCAAGTGAACAATTGTTTTTTAAAGGTAATTTTAATTATTTCTGATAATATATGTATTGATTATTTAGACAGTAATTTAAGTATCTTATAATCTATATTTGTGTGTTACACGATTTAATCTTTTTACAAGAATATCATAGGCTCTGGTTGTACTGATTAATAAAAATGGGGCGTACCAAGGAGGCACCTTATGGCCGAACATTGGGTTTTATGTGCATTTCTAAGGCTTTTAACTGTCGGGTTCCCTGTTTTTTTTTAATGTGCCCCTCTGGCCCCCGTCCATTTTTGAAAGTCCTGGATCAGCCACTGGTGAAAGTTATCATATGTTACACATATAGGCCTTCCCTTTGGGGACCTCATTCGGAAATTATAAAAAATATTGTATTGGTATATGGCACTTGTAACAAGTTAGCCTACTCTTTTGATCAACTTTCTTTAAGTAATTAAACATTGCTACATGTATCTGGTCGTACGGGCCATACTTCCTTGTAATGCTCAGCGGATCCAGGGGGAGGGTTCCGGGGGTTGGAACCCCTCTTCTTTTTTGGACGATCAATGCAATTGAATGGGGACATATAGTTGGACCCCCTCCCTTTGTCCTTTTAAAATGACTGGATCCGCCCCTGTTTAAATCTGGTCGTAAGAGAATACTTCCTTGTACAATGTTGTACTGGTCCCATATCTGTTTCCTTGGTATACAAAAATAAATATGTAATAGGATCAAAGACTATTGCCAATACTAATTTGCCAGTAGGACAACGTTTCAAGTAATTATTTAATAACTTAAAGTTATTTAACTCAATTAATAGTAAACCAAATAGAAAAGATGGACTAATCTGAATACAAACTTTTGGTGTAAATTGCACATATTTATTCGTTTAAAGAAATTTATTTATAGACTTGTCTAACAGGTTTTTCAATCGTCTTTGGTTACCGTCCCGTAAAATGATTTGTAATAGCTATAAGTATTCTTTCTATAGGAAGCTAACAAAGATAAAGCTATTTAAAGGTCCCTCTAACAAAGAAGTAAGTATAACGTCCTTATTGATTGTACACGCACAGGTATCATTGACTATAACATTTATGCCTAAAACTGATCCAGTCAGGTGAACTAGACACAGATTATTGATTTATCATGTTTATTTCCTTTCAAAGTTTGCGTGTAACCCTAAACATCATATAAATCGTGAGCAGCATGAGATTTCTTTTTCGATCAAAAGGGAAGAGATTGTACGCTCTAGACGTGCCCTCAGGCCTGGGTCCGCCACTGCAACTTCTTCTCTTCTTTTAGTTTCCGCACTCCATCATAATATAGATGACTATATGCCGTGCATGCGTGGGTAAAATTTACAATTTTATATTTACATAAAAAAATTAAATAAAGAAATAATAACTTGTTTTTGATTTTCACTGTACATATAAGATAAAACTATTTACAAGGTGTTAAATTACATGTTGTAGTATTGGTTGAGAACAGATATAGGAATCTGTTCTCTGAATGCTTCAACGGTGGTGCATTGGACAGCAGTAACTGGTAAAAGGTTCCATTGGACGATTGTCCTAGGATAGAATGAAAATTTATATGAGTCTTTTTTTGCCTGTATGTGCCTGAATGAGTGACTGTGAGTGTCTGATGGTATTAACAGGTTCGTGGGGTATATTGCTACTTGATGGTGTATAATTTTAAAGAAAAATATAAGCCTTGTTCTTATTCTTCTAAGTTTAAGTGTTGGCCAGTTAAGATGGTTAAGCATGTTTGTCACAGAGCTGGTGTTATGATATCGATTACATATATACCTGGCTACACGTCTTTGGACCATTTCTATACAGGCGCGTAGCTCCCTATAAGCCAACACGCAGTTGCGTGCACATCAATTCGGCATGCAAAAAAAAAATTGCAAAAATAAAAATTTATAAATTTAAAATTTAAAGGATACACATACGAGTATATGTATGTCGCTTTTTCAAATGATGTATTGTCATTAAATAGCGGCATTTGGTTTCAAAATTAAAGTTTTATTGCAGATGACAAAAATGGACAGTAACTTGAATCTATTACAAGATTAGAATTTGTTATATTCTTGTAGTTTCGGAGAACATTTTACAGAGTACGGTTTAGTCTTGGAAAGTCTCATTATATTTTGCGTCCATAGACCACATGATAATTTATGGAACTGGAGTCGCGTCTGACATCAGTCAGAAAAATCACTGCTTTGCGCATATATCTGCTTCCTCGTGTTGTATGAAATACAACAAACGAAAAATTCGCAGCATTGTTTGAGATACGAAACTGACTTGTCATGTAATTTTGACAAATTCAATCGGGAGGTCGCTCGATGGCGAACACGCTGGATTTACATCTCGCGGGTGCTACCGCGGAGAGATCGTTCTGACAGTGTACTACGTCTGTTGAAAACATATGTACGATTAACAACGATTATTACATTGGTTGCAATGAATTACATTGATTTCCCAGTTAGATAAAACCGATAATTTCACATGTGAAATAAACGTGGTTATTTCACTCTCTGACGTCATACAACAATAGGCGTTGTCAAGACGTCAATAACGTCGGATCAAAACAAATTATCAATGCGTAGGAAAAAGATATAGTTCCTTACATTTTCTACTTTAATTTCATAAAAAAAAAGCCATTTGTCCATGTAATAAAAAGAATAACTAATCGCCGTATTTGAATATCAAAAATAAGACAACTTGTGACCGAACGCCGCTATGGATTAAACTCGTGCTGCGCACTCGTTTAATCCATGCGTCGTTCGGTCACGCGTTCTCTTATTGTTGATATTCAAATACGGCGATTAGTTATACTATAAACAACGACGGTTTAGCATCACTATCATTGCTGCATATTCATCGGGATTTTTGTGTGAATATTGACAAAGAAATAAAGAAGTTCGTTTCTGCTAAGATCCGAAGGGCAGATTTTTGACAATTTTGAGTAAATTCCATAACACAAAAATGTGTTGTTTTTGTATTCAATTAACTATGCTTTATTCTATTTAGAAGTTCTATTCAGAAGATTTTTGAATAGTTTTGCATTCATGAATTATGTATAAGTCCTATGTACATGTAGCTTCTCAATAAACCGTCCTATGGCCAAAACCCGTAAAAAAAACATTTTCTGCATAAAAGGGTCTCAAAATTTTTCGCCTCGCTCCGCTCGGCGGTATATGCTTGCACATCGTTTCATTCTAGCTACGCCCCAAAACTGAATGTGATTGGTTCCGCGCGAAAAAAAAACTTATCTGACTTAAGATTTTCCGGAGAAACAACTCCTGAAACGAGTTATATATTATGCGCACCCGTTTCGCGCCCCTGACCAAAATATGTTTCCTGTGAAAGAAAGTGTAAAACTTACGATTTTGGTAAAACCTACTCAAAGATATACCAAGGTATTGTGAGAACACAGATGTAAGACGGACCTGGGACTATTATGCTAACTATTTTAGTATAATAGTCCCAGGACGGACGTACATTTTGATAAAGTTGATCCCATGGGGTGCGAAATATACACGGGCACTTGTTTCTATCCATACGAAGGTCGACTATCCATATAGCACTTGTATATATTTATATGGATAGTCGACCTTCGTATGGATAGAAACAAGTGCCTGTGCCAATATACCTCAAAAACAGTTTCAAAATAATATTATTGAATAATAATATCATTTTAGGCATTTACATGTTATTTTAACACCAACAATACTTTATTTTATAAATATATTCAGGGGCGGATCCAGCCATTTTAAAAAGGGGGGGTTTCTAACCCAGGACAAAAAAGGGGGTGGTTCCAATTACATGTCCCCATTCAAATGCATTGATCGTCCAAAAAAAGGGGGGTTCCAACCCCTGAAACCCCCCCTCTGGATCCGCGCCTGATATTTAATTTTAAAACACTTTTTTCCTCGTAACTTGTTCTGTTCATGTCAGCCGCTTACGATCACAAAATGACTTTTTACCCCAATATCAGTGCCCAATATACCCAAATACATGTATACCTAAAATATACTCCAATAAAACGTTTCAGTGCAATATTCATGTTCTAATGTGTTCCAGAATGATATTTTACCCATATTTATTTTTTAAAAATCCCAACCTATGCACATTTGAATGATTTCATTTGTGTGTATTTAGAAGCTTTTAAAACTATAGTTAACTCGAATACTGATAACGGTAACACTAAAGACCAGAAAATATACAGGGCAATTTTTAAATAGCAATTTTTTTTTCACTCCTTCAAATTTAAGTTTTATTCAATATTTCTGAATTAAATTTCTCCTACATGAAATAAGATTTTCGAATTTTCATTGAACAAATTATGTTTAATCATCACTTGTTTAAAACGTAATGTTTACATAAACTTGGACGGACCAGAAATTACAAAGTTGGTAGTTTTATTTATATGTTTCACTTTTCAATAAACTTCAAATTAAAAAACTTGTAAAAAATAAAATTTATTTAATTCCATTCATCTAGACGGAAAAATACTAATTTCTGAAGCCACAACTCGGGCCTGAATGGGGAGTTTAACGACTTGAATGGACATCAATCGGTTGGATTCATTTAAGCATGTGAATTATTTATTCAATGGATTTCCTTCTTACTTTTTTAAAGTCGAGGCTAGTCTTTTAATTAAATTCAACCAAGTTTTAAAGAATTATATGTTTGTGATAAAAAAAATTGGACCTAAACCATAACATTAAAAGACATCAAAACAAGAAATTCTGTAATCATCTAATCACAAAAAAAATATTCATTTAAAATATTCACGAATTTTTATTCATGAAAATATAAATATGTACCTAAAAAAAAATCTAAATTCAACCAGCATTTGAATAAAAAAAAGGGTGGGAACGTAGCCAAGGGGTGAATGTGTGGGGTGCGAAGGTGTTTTGGGAGCGAACGATAACAACATATGGATGGAACCCCCCTTTACCTACATTTGTAGGTTGGAACTTGGAACACCCTTTTTAAAAATGGCTGAATCCGCCCCTGTCGTCTGTCATATGACCATTGTCCTTGACCTCATTTTCATGGTTCATTGGTAGATGATAAGTTTTTGTGTTTTGGTCTGTTTTCCAAATATTATAAGATTAGGTCAACTATACAATGTATATTTGGTATATGGAATTATTGTAAGGTGTACATGTCTGTTGGGCAGGTATATTCCGAAACTTGACCTCATTTCATGGTTCATTGGTAAATGATAAGTTTTAGTGTTTCGATCTGTTTTTGGGATACGATTGCTTTCAAGCAATCTGTAGACTTATACCAGTGGCTCAGGACAATTCCCTCACGTCAACCGTTTTATCATTTTATTCTAAACATTAAGGACCATCTCAGATTCTTATGATTGTCTTAGTTTAAAAGGTAAAAACAAACAAAGGGATTGAACTTAAACAACTTTCCTATAATGTTCTTTTCATAATCTTCATGTTTGATATTTCCCTTGACTTACAATGACTTATATGCGTGTTTTTAACAACACAGAAAATCAGAATCAAGCAGTATAAATTTATATTTAGTGTTTTTATAAATTTAGAAACACTACAGAGGGAATTCCCCAGTTGTGATAAAAATGCGAGAGTTCTCTGAATTCCGATAAATCTATTTCTGTCATATAAGAACTGAAGTGGAGTTTTACTTAATAGTATATGTCACCGTTATTAAACTGATATTTGATATTGCAGTCTGCACGGTTAGCCACTAGTCCGATGCCCCAGACTAGTAAGTTTTTGCAAAACTTTGTTTGGCCCAATAAGAAAAATGTCAGAATATTTGTCTTCGGACTAGTAGTTGAAAAAGTTTTTGGTGCAGACTGATATTGTACTTCCATAAAAAATAGAGATCCATTTAGGTTTAATATACGTTCTTACTGCAGGGTTTGTTTAGCAAAAATGTTTAGGTAATTATGCGCATGCGTATAGTTTTTCTTGATTTCAAGGGGTACTAGATTAAATGGTTGCTCTGGATTCCCCACTCAATTGATTAATTTATTACTCATGGGATCCTTTCTGTGTATGTCTGCTATTGAGGGTTATTGTTGTTGCATAATTTTAATCATATGCATCATTTAAATTAAAAGAAATGTAGTCCGTTACTTTCAACACCCCTTCAGGCGAAATGGAGTCTTCCATATTATCGTTTCGAGTTGTCTCCTTCCAGAAGTCACTTCCGTGAATTCTGAATCAAAACCGAAGCATCTAAACAACACACTGAGAAAAATTAACTTGTTCTGTCTATAAACGTCGTATTATATTAAAAAACGATCGCAATTTAAACCCAGGAATGTGTAGGGAAAGGAGCCATGATCACTGACCCAAAGGAAATTAAATATTTAAAGAGTTAGGAATGGGGTCCCTCCTAGAATTAACGTAGGAAAATAGGTGATAAGATACGAAGTGAAATACTTCTCTTACTTTGAGTCTCACAGTGACTGCTGTGGAAAGTAAACTTGGAATTGATAGTACAAAAATAAAACACAATAGGCCTACATTGTAAGTACATAATTCATACACTTTTAACTGGGATTGGCTTTTTTGTAACTATTCAGATTACGTAAATTACATTTTACATCAGTTGAATTAGTTTTGAAAATAATATAATCCAGCTACATTTGTACATGTATACATGTGTCAATGAAAACTATGGCAATCGTATCCCTCAGAGCAATCTGCTCTTTGATTCAAATACTATAAGCAGTAGGTCAACTATATTTAGTGTATGGATTGATTCTAAGGTGTACATGTCTGTCTGGCAGGTATAATCTGACTTTGACCTCAATTTCATGGTTTATTGGTCAATGTACGTTAAGCTTTTGTGTTTTGGTCTGTTTTTCAATACTATATAAGCAGTAGGTCAACTATATTTATAGTATGGATTGATTTTAAGGTGTACATGTCTCATGTGTCTGTATGGCAGGTATAATCTGATCTTGACCTCAATTTCATGGTTCATTGGTCTATGTTAAGCTTTGTTTTTGGTCAATTATCATAAGCAATATGTCGATTATATATGGTATATATTGTTAATGATTAATACTGGTAATGGTAAGGTGTACTTGTCTGTCTGACAGGATTTAATATCTGGCCTTGACCTCATTGCCATGGACATGATGGCTATTTAGAAATGTTAAGTTTATGTGATATTTGTAGTAAAACCTTCATCTTTAAGTAAGACTTTCTACATAAAATCAATGGTCAGTACAGCAGGCAAGACATTTCAGCATGTGCACTCTTGTGTTTACTTTTTCTCCAAATTGTGACCACACAGAAATTGTGATTACACAGAAGTTGTCATATCAATAGACCAAATCATGAGTTGTCTCCCCTTAACTTAAACTATTGATTAATAGTATTTAGAAAAGTCTTTCTCACTAGTTAGCAACAAAGAGACTAATTTAGCGCCAAGAAACAACTAGAAAACAAATATAGAGTCAAGAAAATTTACAATTAAATACTTAAAATTAACAAATAATTTAGAAAAATTCATTAAAGTCATTCTTTAAAGTGGCGTTGTTTAACTTTAACTGAAAGTTTAAACGTAGACTAGTTGAATTAGGGAAAATCTTCTTTGGCTCAGTCGGTTAGAGCGCTGGCTTTGGATCCAAAGATTGAGGTTTGGAATCCTGCTGGTACCATCCATGTATTTTCACTATTACAGGTTGGGAAGGACCCTCATAAATTGGTATTATACCCCAAAACGGCTATCAATTTTCAGTGACAAAAATATAAACTTTGGATTTACAGATATTTTCTGTCATGGCGCAAACATTTAGGTAAAGCCTAAAGACCAGAAATGGGTCTGATTACTTTCAATTTAATCGATTAAATTACATTTTTTTGTTGAATTAAGATGGCTGACATGGCTCAAAGGACTCTTTATTGGAGTTATTGCCCTTTAAATGACAATTTTTTACCAAATTTTTGTGTGTATGCCCAAAATCTGAACAAAACTATAATAGATAGATAATCATATAAACTTAAATAAGCAAAAATTATCAGCAAAACAAGATTTACAAAAAAATCAACATTACATGGTTGAAATTGTCTGATGACCTCATTTTGGAGTTACATGTATTGTCTTTTATGAAGATTTTTATCATTTTTTTTTGCGTTTTTGCCGAATATTATGGTCTGCAGATCTGTAAACAAACAAATTTAAAAACTCCCCTTATTGAAAATGAAAAATTATTTCTCTTTTTACATGTTTAGGTAAACTTTTGACATGACTTTGTGTCTGTCCATCTGTTTTCTGTAAACTTTTCTTTAAAGTCTTTTCTGAATCAATGAGTTGAAACCAAGATTTGTCTGCTTCATCTATAGCAGGTCTCACGCTAGCAGGCGACTGGGCTAAGATAACGCTTTCTTGTCCATCACTTAGCTTTGTCCAACCGTCAAAAGTGATATCCAGTCGCCCAGGTGTTCACGATATCGCTTTCTGTCACTTTTGTCATCAGCAATTTTTCATTTTTACCAAGTTGATGAAACAGCAATTTTTCATTTTTAAGTAATGAAATTCAAAGTCTTAAATGATTTATTTCTTTAGAAAAGAGGTGAAAGCATTGACTTTATAGATTGGTCGTATGTCATTTCAAACAAACAACTTTGTATGAAGTATTTTTATTCACTTCCGATACTTGTTGCTCGAGAGCATACATTAAAACATTCTGATTATCAGCAAAATAAGTTTATAACTTCATTAGAACGTGATGAATATTGCCTTTAGTTCATGTTCCATCCATTTATTGCATTAATTGCATTAAAAGCGTCATATTCCATTTCCAAATCACTTGTATAAATTGTTTATTTTTGAAGCGGATCAGCTACATGTATGACAGAAATCCGTATTCGTACCATAATAACAGTTAAAGTGACATGACACAAAAATAACTCCCATTAGACAGAGCCTGTCTAATAATACAGTGACGTGACACAAAAATAACTCCCATTAGACAGCCTGTCTAATAATACAGTGACGTGACACAAAAATAACTCCCATTAGACAGCCTGTCTAATAATACAGTGACTTGACACAAAAATAACTCCCATTAAACAGCCTGTCTAATAATACAGTGACGTGACACAAAAAAAACTCCCATTAGACAGCCTGTCTAATAATACAGTGACGTGACACAAAAATAACTCCCATTAGACAGCCTGTCTAATAATACAGTGACGTGACACAAAAATAACTCCCATTAGACAGCCTGTCTAATAATACAGTGATGTGACACAAAAATAACTCCCATTAGACAGCCTTGCTAATAACAGGCCTTCATGCTATTATGAATTTGTCCTAAAACTCTTACACTGAGCTATTTATGGTACTATGGTAGGTTATATCTTACACTGAGCTATGTATGGTATTATGGTAGGTTATATCTTACACTGAGCTATGTATGGTACTATGATAGGTTATACCTTACACTGAGCTATTTATGGTACTATGGTAGGTTATATCTTACACTGAGCTATTTATGGTACTATGGTAGGTTATATCTTACACTGAGCTATGTATGGTACTATGGTAGGTTATACCTTACACTGAGCTATGTATGGTACTATGGTAGGTTATATCTTACACTGAGCTAAGTATGGTACTATGGTAGGTTATATCTTACACTGAGCTATGTATGGTACTATGGTAGGTTATATCTTACACTGAGCTATGTATGGTACTATGGTAGGTTATACCTTACACTGAGCTATGTATGGTACTATGGTAGGTTATACCTTACACTGAGCTATGTATGGTATTATGGTAGGTTATATCTTACACTGAGCTATTTATGGTACTATGGTAGGTTATATCTTACACTGAGCTATGTATGTTACTATGGTAGGTTATATCTTACACTGAGCTATGTATGTTATTATGGTAGGTTATATCTTACACTGAGCTATGTATGGTACTATGGTAGGTTATATCTTACACTGAGCTATGTTATATCTTACACTGAGCTATGTATGGTATTATGGTAGGTTATATCTTACACTGAGCTATTTATGGTACTATGGTAGGTTATATCTTACACTGAGCTATGTATGTTACTATGGTAGGTTATATCTTACACTGAGCTATGTATGTTATTATGGTAGGTTATATCTTACACTGAGCTATGTATGGTACTATGGTAGGTTATATCTTACACTGAGCTATGTTATATCTTACACTGAGCTATGTATGGTATTATGGTAGGTTATATCTTACACTGAGCTATTTATGGTACTATGGTAGGTTATACCTTACACTGAGCTATGTATGGTACTATGGTAGGTTATATCTTACACTGAGCTATGTATGGTACTATGGTAGGTTATATCTTACACTGAGCTATGTATGGTACTATGATAGGTTATACCTTACACTGAGCTATTTATGGTACTATGGTAGGTTATATCTTACACTGAGCTATGTATGGTATTATGGTAGGTTATATCTTACACTGAGCTATGTATGGTACTATGATAGGTTATACCTTACACTGAGCTATTTATGGTACTATGGTAGGTTATATCTTACACTGAGCTATTTATGGTACTATGGTAGGTTATATCTTACACTGAGCTATTTATGGTACTATGGTAGGTTATACCTTACACTGAGCTATGTATGGTACTATGGTAGGTTATACCTTACACTGAGCTATGTATGGTATTATGGTAGGTTATATCTTACACTGAGCTATGTATGGTACTATGATAGGTTATACCTTACACTGAGCTATTTATGGTACTATGGTAGGTTATACCTTACACTGAGCTATGTATGGTACTATGGTAGGTTATATCTTACACTGAGCTATGTATGGTACTATGGTAGGTTATACCTTACACTGAGCTATGTATGGTACTATGGTAGGTTATATCTTACACTGAGCTAAGTATGGTACTATGGTAGGTTATATCTTACACTGAGCTATGTATGGTACTATGGTAGGTTATATCTTACACTGAGCTATGTATGGTACTATGGTAGGTTATACCTTACACTGAGCTATGTATGGTACTATGGTAGGTTATACCTTACACTGAGCTATGTATGGTATTATGGTAGGTTATATCTTACACTGAGCTATTTATGGTACTATGGTAGGTTATATCTTACACTGAGCTATGTATGTTACTATGGTAGGTTATATCTTACACTGAGCTATGTATGTTATTATGGTAGGTTATATCTTACACTGAGCTATGTATGGTACTATGGTAGGTTATATCTTACACTGAGCTATGTTATATCTTACACTGAGCTATGTATGGTATTATGGTAGGTTATATCTTACACTGAGCTATTTATGGTACTATGGTAGGTTATATCTTACACTGAGCTATGTATGTTACTATGGTAGGTTATATCTTACACTGAGCTATGTATGGTACTATGGTAGGTTATATCTTACACTGAGCTATGTATGGTATTATGGTAGGTTATATCTTACACTGAGCTATGTATGGTACTATGGTTGGTTATATCTTACACGGAGCTATGTATGGTACTATGGTAAGTTATATCTTACACTGAGCTATGTATGGTACTATGGTAGGTTATACCTTACACTGAGCTATGTATGGTACTATGGTAGGTTATACCTTACACTGAGCTATGTATGGTACTATGGTAGGTTATAACTTATACTGAGCTATGTATGGTACTATGGTAGGTTATATCTTACACTGAGCTATGTATGGTACTATGGTAGGTTATATCTTACACTGAGCTATGTATGGTACTATGGTAGGTTATACCTTACACTGAGCTATGTATGGTACTATGGTAGGTTATACCTTACACTGAGCTATGTATGGTACTATGGTAGATTATACCTTACACTGAGCTATGTATGGTACTATGGTAGGTTATACCTTACACTGAGCTATGTATGGTATTATGGTAGGTTATATCTTACACTGAGCTATGTATGGTATTATGGTAGGTTATATCTTACACTGAGCTATTTATGGTACTATGGTAGGTTATATCTTACACTGAGCTATGTATGTTACTATGGTAGGTTATATCTTACACTGAGCTATGTATGTTATTATGGTAGGTTATATCTTACACTGAGCTATGTATTGTACTATGGTAGGTTATATCTTGCACTGAGCTATGTTATATCTTACACTGAGCTATGTATGGTATTATGGTAGGTTATATCTTACACTGAGCTATGTATGGTATTATGGTAGGTTATATCTTACACTGAGCTATTTATGGTACTATGGTAGGTTATACCTTACACTGAGCTATGTATGGTACTATGGTAGGTTATATCTTACACTGAGCTATGTATGGTACTATGGTAGTTTATGTCTTACACTGAGCTATGTATGGTATTATGGTAGGTTATATCTTACACTGAGCTATGTATGGTACTATGGTTGGTTATATCTTACACTGAGCTATGTATGGTACTATGGTAGGTTATATCTTACACTGAGCTATGTATGGTACTATGGTAGGTTATACCTTACACTGAGCTATGTATGGTACTATGGTAGGTTATATCTTACACTGAGCTATGTATGGTACTATGGTTGGTTATATTTTACACTGAGCTATGTATGGTACTATGGTAGGTTATACCTTACACTGAGCTATGTATGGTACTATGGTAGGTTATACCTTACACTGAGCTATGTATGGTACTATGGTAGGTTATATCTTACACTGAGCTATGTATGGTACTATGGTAGGTTATACCTTACACTGAGCTATGTATGGTACTATGGTAGGTTATACTTTACACTGAGCTATGTATGGTACTATGGTAGGTTATATCTTACACTGAGCTATGTATGGTACTATGGTAGGTTATATCTTACACTGAGCTATTTATGGTACTATGGTAGGTTATATCTTACACTGAGCTATGTATGGTATTATGGTAGGTTATATCTTACACTGAGCTATTTATGGTACTATGGTAGGTTATATCTTACACTGAGCTATTTATGGTACTATGGTAGGTTATATCTTACACTGAGCTATGTATGGTATTATGGTAGGTTATATCTTACACTGAGCTATGTATGGTACTATGGTAGGTTATATCTTACACTGAGCTATGTATGGTACTATGGTAGGTTATATCTTACACTGAGCTATTTATGGTACTATGGTAGGTTATATCTTACACTGAGCTATGTATGGTATTATGGTAGGTTATACTTCTTCTTTTTCATTCATGACAAGTTACTTGTCACAAGTATACATATTCAGAAATGGTTCAACCGATATTTATATAAATGTGGAGAACTGAAATTGAGCTATTTTATATTTTCAGTTTAAAGATCTACTGTTTGTTTTATCTGATTCAAGTCCAGTCAATTTATTACTTAGTAAAGGTAAGTGAATATTATAGTCAAATTGTATTGGATCGTTAAGTTATTTATTTTATCGAATGAAATTCAGAAATATATTTCAATTGTAAATGTTAAAATTCTAAAAGGGGAGATAATCAAGAGCTAGCTGGTTCATTCTAAGTAGCATTACACCAGTGCTTTTTTTAATTCTTTTTAAACAGGATTAACATTTTGCACTCATCTACTTTTGTTAAATAAATTGGAAACAAGAAATAACATGACATAATTACAAAAAATGAAGTGCATTTGTTAGTGAAAACTAAACAAAACATTACAATGTGAGTTGCTTAAAGAGTAAGCATTTTTTAGAAGTCACTTGTGGTGTAGGAATGACAGATTGGATGTTAATGTCAATGAGACAGCAACCATTCAATGAAAGAGGTCAACATTGTATTCAACCATTGAAAACTATCTTTAAATTAGAACTATCACTGAGTGTGTACTTACAATAATGAGCAACACAAGTGCCACATGTGGAGCACCTGAGATAAACCCTAACTGTTGATGGGTTTCCTGTTGCTCAGTCTTTAACTGTTAATTTTGTGTTTTGTGTACTGTTGTTTTTCTTTTTCTTTTTTAGCCATATTTTTAGTTTAAGCATCTATTATTTGTATTTATTAGATCCGTGTCCAGTCAATGTGATCCTTGTACAGTCAAGTTGTTATTATAGTCAATGTGATCCTTGTCCAGTCAAGTGGTTATTATAGTCAATGTGATCCTTCTACAGTCAAGTTGTTATTATAGTCAATGTGATCCTTCTACAGTCAAGTTGTTATTATAGTCAATGTGATCCTTGTCCAGCCAAGTTGTTATTATACTAGGTAAGTGTACATTATATGTGAACTATAAAGGATCATTTACTAAACTCTATAAGGGGAGATAATGAAAAATGTTCAAACTCTATAAGCATGGTAAGGGGAGATAATGTAAAATGTTCAAACTCTATAGGGGGAGATAATGTAAAATATTCAAACTCTGTGAGGGGAGATAATGTTAAATGTTCAAACTCTATAACGGGAGATTAGTAAAATGTTTAAACTCTATAAGGGGAGATAATGTAAAATATTGAAACTCTATCAGGGGAGATAATGTAAAATGTCCAAACTTTAAAAGGAGAGATAAAGTAAAATCTTCAAACTTTATAAGGGGAGATAATGTAAAATATTCTAACTCTATAAGGGGAGATAATCAACATATAGTTTTTACATTCAAAATACCACCAAAGTTTTTATAGTAAACAAGACACAAAGAATGTGATAACATCATTACAATGTTATTTGTCTTCAAATATAAGCATTGAACTTGTGCTATAGAAAAATAAAGTGAGATATATGTCAATGAGCAACCCAACAAAGCAAGAATTGAGATGTGTACAGGTCAATATATAGTCAACGATTCAAAAATAACCTCATATGATAATTTCTTCATTTTCATGAAGCGGGCCATTAAATTTAGGATTTATTCATTTTAAGGAAATAATTGCACATTATACCTTTTTATCGCACCACAGGTAAATTATGAAGTTGTGATTGGTTTAACGCCGTCACATTGTGACCCCCTATGGATCTGTATGGGGTTAGTAAATTTCCTATGAGTTCATGACGTCAGTCTATTTTTAATGGTGACGTCATCTATTGATGTTGTTGTATTTCATTGTTTATTTTTATACAAAACACAGCAGGAAAAGTCCCATGTGCAATAAATTAGTTATATCTTATATATGGTTCACTACTTACCCCCTTCGGCCTCAGCACCTATGGATTTTACTAACCCTCTATGGATCCATAGGGGGTCAAAAGCGAACCATATAAATTATAACTGTAAGTTTATTTTATTGAAACATGGAGATAACACACACACATTGATATGTTTATAAGAAACATTCATAACAAGTACGAATGAAGTATTTTTTAGTCACAAGTAAATACGATTTATAGTTATTTTTCACGGATGCTTTAGATGACGACACAACGTTACTTATAAATTAGGCTGACCTCAGAAGTACATTCATCAGTATTTATTTATTAGTATGTATTGTATAATATATGTTTTTTTAAGAGAACAAAACAAATTAATCCATAAAGACTGCCTCGATGATCTTCACGGTGTTGTGGTATTGTGTTCACCTTTAGTGTGGGAGGTGGTGGGTTTGAACCCTGGACAGTTAAACCAAAGACATGAAAATTAATATTTGCTGCTTCTCCAAAATGAGGTAAATCAATAGTTACAGAGTCAGAGTAAGTAGTTTTCACATCTGCCATACAGTCACTTCCTGTTTTCACATCTGCCATACAGCCACTTCCTGTTTTCACATCTGCCATACAGCCACTTCCTGTTTTCACATCTGCCATACAGCCACTTCCTGTTTTCACATCTGCCATACAGTCACTTCCTGTTTTCACATCTGCCATACAGCCACTTCCTGTTTTCACATCTGCCATACAGTCACTTCCTGTTTTCACATCTGCCATACAGCCACTTCCTGTTTTCACATCTGCCATACAGTCACTTCTGTTTTCACATCTGCCATACAGCCACTTCCTGTTTTCACATCTGCCATACAGCCACTTCCTGTTTTCACATCTGTAATACATCCACTTCCTGCTTTCGCATCTGTCATACATCCACTTCATGTTTTCACATCTGTCGTACAGCCACATCCTATTGGTTGATAGTTTGAAATTTTACAACACTCATTGTACACTCATTGTACAATGAAAATTTCTTTTTCTCGGCTTCTATGGAAGGGAATGATTTTATATTTGATGAACAGCTTGAAAATGTTGATTTGTAGAATGTCAGCAATTTTTATGCCCAATTTATGGTCATGTTTTTTTTATCTGAGGGTCCGTCTGTTTGTCTGATCTTCCGTCCGTTGGTCCGTCTGTCCTGCTTCAAGTTAAAGTTTTTGAAGTCCAATCAACTTGAAACTAATACACATGTTCCTTATGATATGATCTTTCTAATTTTAATGCCAAATTAGAGATTTTACCCCATTTCACGGTCCACTGAACATAGAACATTATAATGCGGAATGGGCATCCGTGTACTTAGGACACATTCTTGTTGTTTATGCTGAGCAACTTCTTTCTGTTACCCAATAGTTTGAAATTATTCAAAGTCATTGTATAAAGAAAATGTTCATGAAAGTTCATGTGATGAATAACAATGATACACGTATCCCTAGACTAAAGAATAATGATATAAACAATTACAGTTTGTCCAACAGCCTTCAACAATGAGCAAAACCCATACCATATAATCATCTATAAAAAGCCTTGGTATGATAAAATGTGAAACATTTCAAAAGAAAAATCAACAGCCTACTACAACAACGAAGGACAAAAAAAATATGGTACACAGCTTCTAACTACAGCCATTTCGTTATATAGGTCCTGTCTGTGGACAGGCACATACAGAATAAAAAAAAATGATTGAATTTAATGTGACTGGTCTAGTTGATTATTGATAATGTTTTAAGAAACTGTTACTTGATATTTTTTATGTGTTTCTTAAATGCCGACCTTTTTATAAAACCCAAATCTCCAAACGATCTCAAAATAAAGAGTTGTGGTATGATTAACAATGAAGCAATTAATCCTAGATCATAGGACCAAGATATAAACAATTACAGGTCGTCCAACAGCCTTCAACAATGAGCAAAACCCATACCATATAATAATTAGGAGATGTGGTATGATTAACGTGATACAATTATTCCTAGACCATAGGACAAATATATAAACAATTACAAGTTGTCCAACAGCCTTCCACAATGAGCAAAACCCATACCATATAATAATTAGGAGATGTGGTATGATTAACAATGATATAATTATTCCTAGACCATAGGATAAATATATAAACAATAACAGGTCGTCCAACAGCCTTCAACAACGAGCAAAACCCATACCATATAATAATAAGGAGATGTGGTATGATTAACAATGATATAATTATTTCTAGACCATAGGACAAAGATATAAACAATTACAGGTCGTCCAACAGCCTTCAACAACGAGCAAAACCCATACCATATAATAATTAGATGTGGTATGATTAACAATTATACAATTAATCCTAGACCATAGGATAAATATATAAACAATTACAGGTCGTCCAACAGCCTTCAACAATGAGCAAAACCCATACCATATAATCATCTATAAAAAGCCTTGGTATGATAAAATGTGAAACATTTCAAAAGAAAAATGAACAGCCTACTACAACAATGAAGGAAAAACAAATAGGGTACACAGCTTCTAACTACATCCACTACGTTATATATTTCCTGTCTGTGGAAAGAGTCACACCCTGTATGTAGAATACACAGCTTCTAACTACAGCCACTACGTTATAGGTCCTGGCTGTGGACAGGCACATACAGAATTAAAAAAAAATGATTGAATTTAATGTGACTGGTCTAGTTGATTATAGACAGTGTTTGGAGAAGCTGCAATATGATATTTAATATTGTTCTTTATGTGTGTCTTAATGCTGGTAAATAAAACTTTTGACATTTTTAGATCTGGAAAAGTGCAATAGATGTTCTGGTGTTTGATGGAAAAAGTCACACCCTGCTTGTAGAATACATTTGTACCTCATTTAGGTATGTGATTAGATTTTTAAGGTTTTGAGTTCAGTTCATTAACTTTAAATAGTGCAGAAAAGTTGAGATAAATGACTGTATCAATGCTATAATATATTATTTGAATGAAATAAGAAGATGAAAATATTAAGTCAGTATTTTACCACTCATAGTGATCATGTTTCAATTGGCAATAACGCAAATACCTCAATTAAAACTCAACAGTATATATTGACTATAATTCTTCTTTTCTATTTTTAGGCTATAATGGAAAGTTGGAATGATGTAAGATTTACTTAATAGTCTCCTTGTCATTTGTAGTTTTGTTCCCCATTATGCCAAATAAAAAATTATGTATGGTTCCAGTAACCCTACCGTCCCTACTTTTTCGGCTTAAAAATAGCCTACCCTAAATATTTTTGTCATTTTTCATTAAGCACTGTTAAAGTCAGAATGTTGCTCCCATAGACTCAATGTAAAAAAAACACATAAAATAAAAAAAATCCCTGTCTACCTACCCTAACTTATTTTCAGATGTAACTGGAACCACACATACTTTTTATACGACCGCAAAATTTGAAAAATTTTTTGTCGTATATTGCTATCACGTTGGCGTCGTCGTCGTCGTCGTCGTCGTCGTCCGAATACTTTTAGTTTTCGCACTCTAACTTTAGTAAAAGTGAATGGAAATCTATGAAATTTTAACACAAGGTTTATGACCACAAAAGGATCGTTGGTATTGATTTTGGGAGTTTTGGTCCCAACATTTTAGGAATAAGGGGCCAAAAAGGGCCCAAATAAGCATTTTCTTGGTTTTCGCACTATAACTTTAGTTTAAGTGAATAGAAATCTATGAAATTTTGACACAAGGTTTATGACCACAAAAGAACGGTTGGGATTGATTTTGGGAGTTTTGGTTTCAACAGTTTAGGAATTAGGGGCCAAAAAAGGGCCCAAATAAGCATTATTCTTGGTTTTCGCACAATAACTTTAGTTTAAGTAAATAGAAATCAATGAAATTTAAACACAATGTTAATGACTACAAAAGGAAGGTTGGTATTGATTTTGGGAGTTTAGGTCCCAACAGTTTAGGAATTAGGGGCCAAAAAGAGACCCAAATAAGCATTTTTCTTGGTTTTCGCACCATAACGTTAGTATAAGTAAATAGAATTCTATGAAATTTTAACACAAGGTTTATGACCATAAAAGGAAGGTTGGTATTGATTTTGGGAGTTTTGGTCCCAACAGAATAAGGGGCCCAAAGGGTCCAAAATTAAACTTTGTTTGATTTCATCAAAATTGAATAATTGGGGTTCTTTGATATGCCGAATCTAACTGTCATGACTGTGTATGTAGATTCTTAACTTTTGGTCCCGTTTTCAAATTGGTCTACATTAAGGTCCAAAGGGTCCAAAATTAAACTTAGTTTGATTTTGACAAAAAATGAATCAGTTAGGTTCTTTGATATGCTGAATCTAAAAATGTTTTCAAGTTGGTCCAAATCGGCGTCCAAAATTAAACTTTGTTTGATTTCATCAAAAATTGAATAAATGGGGTTCTTTGATATACCAAATCTAACTGTGTATGTAGATTCTTCATTTTTGGTCCTGTTTTCAAATTGGTCTACACTAAAGTCCAAAGGGTCCAAAATTAAACTTAGTCTGATTTTAACAAAAATTGAAATCTTGGGGTTCTTTGATATGCTGAATCCAAAAATGTACTTAGATTTTTGATTATGGTCCCAGTTTTCAAGTTGGTCCAAATCAGGATCTAAAATTATTATATTAAGTATTGTGCAATAGCAAGTCTTTTCAATTGCACAGTATTGCGCAATGGCAAGAAATATCTAATTGCACAATATTGTGAAATAGCAAATTTTTTTTTAATTAGAGTTATCTTTCTTTGTCCAGAATAGTAAGCAAGAAATATCTAATTGCAAAATATTGTGCAATAGCAAGATTTTTTTTTAATTGGAGTTATCTTTCTTTGTCCAGAATCAACTTAAATCTTTGTTATATACAATATACAATGTATATTCACTTTTTACTAACAACTGATAAATTAAAATAATCTTTACCATTCAGTGATAACAAGCAGTTTTTTTACATCTTATTTCCTTATTTTATCTAAAATGTTTTTAGATAATGTATGTTGGACATTTGCCAGACATGACTATGATGTCATTTTCTATTTTTATTTGCCAATAACTTTAGGTAAATAACTTCATTGGAAATTTGCCAATATAAAATGTTGCTGATGAAGTTTTTTTTATTGTTTTATACAATAAACAATGTATATTCACTTTTACTACCAACCAATCTTTACCATTCAGTGATAACAAGCACTTTATTTTACATTTTAATATTTTATGATGTATTTAAAAGAGTAGTTATTGTTGCAAACTCCATTAGAAATTTGAATTGATATCAGTTTTGGAAAAAGGGAAACGGGGATGTGAAAAAAGGGGGGGGTTAAATTTTTCTCATTTCAGATTTCATAAATAAAAAGAAAATTTCTTCAAACATTTTTTTGAGAGGATTAATATTCAACAGCATAGTGAATTGCTAAAAGGCAAAAACAAACTTTTAAGTTCATTAGACCACATTCATTCTGTGTCAGAAACCTATGCTGTGTCAACTATTTAATTTTAGATTTAAAAAGTTTGAAGAAGAAATCTTTAATTGTAAAATTTGTTAAATCTTGACATTTGCTTTGTGTAAAAAAAAACATGTAATGTCAAAAATGTGATCACAATCCAAATTCAGAGCTGTATCACGCTAGAATGTTTTGTCCATACTTGCCCCAACTGTTCAGGGTTCGACCTCTGCGGTCGTATAAAGCTGCGCCCTGCGGAGCACCTGGTTTTATTTGGCCTTAGTGTACAATTAGATACAAATATGTGATAACTTGAGATAAAAACTAGTAGAGTTCTAAGTGAACTACCAAACTACTTATTCCAAATACAAAAAAATACAAAACTGGGACAAAACAAGGGGAACTCAAAAACATTTCTACTCATTACACTGGTGACACAAACAGCATTTGAATCAGTATTCAGTAACTGAACAAAACAAACAAAAATGCAGTTTACTAAGAAATTTAGCGAATATTTTTCAAGTATGAATGTACATGATGTAGGAGGGGATGGACAGCTTTTGAGGGAGGTGGGAGGGAGGTGTGTGAAAAAAAGATTCTAAAAGTAGGTGGTGGGAGATAGTGTATTATTTATGTAGTACCTTCAGAATCCTTGTTTATTTGTAACTCTAAGTAGGTCTGTAGAGTTATTTGAAAAAAATATTGGGACAATTTTTCTACATAAAAAAAATAGAATACTGAAGTTATCTCCCCTTGCCATTATTAAGTTCATGTGAGTTGAATTAGACCAATCTATTTTTATGCCCCACCTACGATAGTAGATTTAGTATGTGCGTACTTTGCAAGGTCCTCATGCCCGTCAGACAGTTTTCACTTGACCTCGACCTCATTTCATGTGTCAGTGAACAAGGTTAAGTTTAGGTGGTCAGGTCCATATCTCAGATACTATAAGCAATATATCTAGTATATTCAGTGTATGCAAGGACTGTTAAGTGTATATGTCCAACTGGCAGGTGTCATCTGACCTTGAACTCATTTTCATGGTTCAGTGGTTACAGTAAGGTTTTTGTGTTTTGGTCTGTTTTTCTTATTCTGTATGCAATAGGTCTACCATATTTAGTGTATGGAATGATTGTAAGGTGAACATGTCTAGCTGGCAGGTGTCATCTGACCGTGACCTCATTTTCATGGTTCACTGGTCAAACTTCAGTTTTTGAGTTTTGGTCTTTTTATTTAATACTTTATGCAATATGTCAACTATATTTGTTGTATGGAAATATTTTATGATGTATATGTCAATCGCACAGGTTTTATTTGACCTTGACCTCATTTTCACGGTTCATTGCTCAGTGTTAAGTTTTTGTGTTTTGGTCTGGTTTTCTTAGACTATAACCTATAGGTCAACTATATCTGTTGTTTGGAAGAATTGTTAGCTGTACATGCCTTGACCTCATTTTCATGGTTCATTGGTCAATGTTTAGTTTTCTTGGTTAATGTTAAGTTTATGTGACAGTTGTGATAAAGCTTTTTATTTAGGACTATCAACATAATTTCAATGATTAGTAAAGAAGGCGAGACATTTCAGCGTGTGCACTCTTGGTGCTTTTTTGGTGATATAAAGTGCATAAATCCCAACAATTATATGCTATTAAAAGAATTCCTCTCTGTCTGTTATTTGAAGGAAGGATACTACTGATTTATGTAGTCATTGCTATACAGAAGAATATATAATTATTAACTTATTTAACAGTAAGGACATTCATTTCAATATATTTCTATGGTTTACTTACAGAAACTTCTTACAACTGCTCAGGATGGAGACATAGAAGCCTTAAAATTATGTCTAAAGAATGGTGCAGACATTAATTATCAAGATGTAAGTAAAATAGTCACATTCAGAACCACCTTAACTTAATACATTATAGAAAAATCATCTTAAGACATATCGTCTTATGGTACATGTACAATAAAAGACGCAAAACTACCTTATTCTAATAATTCATAGAAAAATCATTTGAAGATACAGGGCCACCCTTAAAAAATTGTTTGTTTGGCATTGCCGACCCACACTATCAGCAGGTGGGTAGGTAGGTAGGGGATTTTTTTTTTTTTTTACATTTAAAAGCTTTATACATGTAAATCATGAAGTCTCTAGATCAATGTTGTCTAAAGCATTGCAGCATTGTTGTGTGTACATGCTGGTGGTTTCTTTGAAAGGGGTCAACCGCAGGGTTTCCCCTGGGTCAATTATTTTTTTCGCCACCTTTTTCGCCAAAACAATATATTTTTCGCCACTCTATTATTTTATTCGCCAAGTAACACAAATATATTTTTCTTTTAAAATTTTCCTTTTTTTCCAACCCCCCCCCCCCTAAATAAGAAGTGGTATTACAACAAAACGAAGCATCTTATCACTTGGAATTGATCCCTCGTGTAAGGTGAAGTCGTTACATTGAAGGGTTACTCTCATGCCAACCTTTTGAATAGATTTCATCATAACGACAGTTTTCTTTTCTAGACAAGAAAACTGTCGTTATGATGAAATCTATATGCTTGAAATATGTGTGTCACTGAAACGACTTTGAAGTACCCACTCAACAGCTCAAATCAATGTTCTATATGAAAGTTAAATGATAAAGTTTTAAATCAGAGACCTTTCTTGCTTTTGAACATTTTTCGTCATAACAACAATTCTATTTTCTGGACTATCATTAAAAGAAGGAGAGGAAGCGTAAAAATTTTGCTTCAAACATGTGCGTCGCAAAGTGGTTAATAAATCCCTTTTGTGACATGTGACAGAAGCCATTTTACCATATCATTTTGTCATATCATACAATCAACACCTTTATTAATTAGTCCTTTGATGTCGAAAGCTATGAATGCAATCAGCTGATTATTGATTTTCTGTCAAAATCTTAACGAGTTCAAGGTGAATTCCGAGTATTGATGATCGGTAAAGTCAGAGAAACCCGAAAAAAGTAAATAAACAAGATGGCTGAAAATAAATCGTTATATATATTTCTTTCGCCAAATTCTTTCGCCAATGACGAATTTTAATCGCCACAATTAAACGGAAACCCTGCAACCGTCAATGTCACATTCTACATCATATGGATAATTTCATGTAAGACGGTCAGTTTTATTGGCAAAGTTAACCAAAGTACCCAGAAAAAACACAGAACTGAGGCAGAAAACTGACAAATTAACCATATAAAATGTATGACGTGAAAATTAAACTTTTATTGTGGGACTGCCCATTGAACAGAGGCCTGATGTCACATCTTGAAGTTGTGGTCACAGTTTGGTAAAATTACCATAAGTTAAATGGCTCAACCACTACGGCTCCTTGTACAAATGGACAAAGATTTAAAAAAAATTGCTTTGGTTTTATAAACATCCCTTTCTACACCATATGGGTAATTTCATGGCAGTCAGTTTTAGTGGCGTACTAAACCGTAGTACGTGAAGGAAAACGCCAACCTGCGGGAGGAAACTGACTAACAGACTAACGTAATTACTATCATAAAAAAAGGATTGGAAGGGTGGTAATGAAATCAAATTATATAAATTCTCTAGGCATTTTGATTTTTAAAACATAATATTTAAAATGCTTTTTCCGTTTTTGTGAAAGCATACAAAATGCAGGTTAATGTATATTTAAAATAATATAACCAACATGGTATAGTTGTATATAAATGTAACATTATGTAAAAATGGTGAATGAATCTAACATCGCGTGCTTACCACAGCGCTATCAAAAAATCCTGGGGAGAACACTGTAACCTTATCACATATGAAATAAAAATCAAACCTTAATTTTGCAACTGTTAGTGCCCAACTAGGGCTCAAACCAATACCTGGAGGCTAGTAATCATACATGCAAAGTGTGACGCACTACCATACAAACACGCCTACTGTCCCTGATATAAAGTTTTGAGGATAAAGGATCTGTTCCAAATTAGGATAGCAAAAATAAAAAAAATTGGAAGGTTGGCACAAATAGACATGGTGTTTTAAATACTAATATTATCGAAGTGCAAGGTTTTTCAGGGCTAGGTTTAAAACGTATGATAAATTCAAAATAGAAATATGCAGCAGATAAATAAATTATGGGTTCAAATGCTTGTTTGATTAACAGAAATCTAAACATGCATTACATGAATATAGATAAATTAATGAGCTCTTAGAATTGTGGAAAAGGAGGGGATTTTATTCATCACTAGTACACTAGATACATTTATAAATATGTTTCTGTCAGTATCTTTTATTTTTGAAGAATTATCTTATTCATGTTAAGAGGAAAGGCAAGAAAAGGGGGAAGTACTTCAATTGACACAAGATGCTAGTCTTTAAAATATGTATGTTTTGTACCAGGCTAGCATCTACTGGTACAAAACTTCTATAAACCTGTAAATCATTTTGGTCCGTAATCTTTGGTGCTTACAGCCATAATTATCTTGAATCATCGGCATCATTGTGGTTCTTACTATAGTAGATACTTTGTTCTCTGATTCAAGGGAAAATTTGTCAATGATAAATTTCAAATATTTAATAAATTCAACAAATGTAAGAGCCACGCATATTTGTTCTGTGATGTCCCGGTGAAAAACTTCTATCTCATGAAGCGACAAAGTCAAGCAGAAATCATCTGTTTCTGCTTTACGAAAGATAAAATTGAGTCCTCTACAAGGTCTCTCAGAACGTTTCTTTCGAAGGAATAGCTGCATAAAAATTCGATTTTTGATAAAATCCATCTCCCTTAACCAATGCATTGCAGCATGAGGAGATGCCTTCCCCTGTCGGCCTCTTAGACATTACTTTTGGCAGACTTTTTTCTATTCCATGTCATTTAAATGTTTGCTCCCAATACAGTGTAAGGCAAGCGCTTTTAAGATCTTGATTTGAAATAAGTAAAGCCAGACCAACTCAGCGGATACGATCAAATTCCGGCACAATTTCGATTTTTTTTTTAAATAAAAAAAATAAATTTCTGAAACGCAAATAAAATTATTTGGGCAGCAAGTTTTTCAGTGGGTCGGGCGGCAATGCCAAACAAATGAAATTTTATTTTAGGCCCAGCCTATTATGGTACATGAACAAAAAAAGACACAAAACTACATGTTACTTAAAATTAAAGCACAGTTAACAGTGAAAACTACAAGTAACTTCAAAATGTTGAATATAGTACATAAACACACGACAACAATTTACTTTAGAACTATAAGAACAGAAGTATAAAAAATATAAAAACAAGTTGCTTCAGAACAGAACAGATTGTACATAAGCAGTATAAAACACACAACTACAAGTCACTTCAGAACAGAACAAATTGTACATAAGCAGTAAAAAACACACAACTACAAGTTACTTCAGAACATAACAAATTGTACATAAGCAGTAAAAAAACACACAACTACAAGTTACTTCAGAACATAACAAATTGTATATAAGCAGTAAAAAAACACACAACTACAAGTTATTTCAGAACAGAACAGATTGTACATAAGAAATATAAAACACCCAACTACAAATTACTTTAGAACATAACAGATTGTACACCAGCAGTATAAAACACACAACTACAAGTTACTTCAGAACAGAACAAATTGAATATAAGCAATAAAAAAAACACACAACTACAGGTTACTTCAGAACAGAACAAATTGTACATAAGAAATATAAAATATACAACTACAAGTTACCTCAGAACATAAAAGATTGTACACAAGCAGTATAAAATATACAACTACAAGATACCTCAGAACATAACAGATTTTACATAAGCAGTATAAAACACATAACTACAAGTTACTTCAGAACATAACAGATTGTACACAAGCAGTATAAACATACAAATACAAGTTACCTCAGAACATAACAGATTGTACACAAGCAGTATAAAATATACAACTACAAGTTACTTCAGAACATAACAGATTGTACACAAGCAGTATAAAACACACAACTACAAGTTACTTCAGAACAAAACAAATTGTACAAAAGAAATATAAAACACACAACTACAAGTTACTTCAGAACATAACAGATTGTACACAAGCAGTATAAACATACAAATACAAGTTACCTCAGAACATAACAGATTGTACACAAGCAGTATAAAACATACAAATACAAATTACTTCAGAACACAACAGATTGTACACCAGCTGTATAAAACACACAACTACAAGTTACTTCAGAACATAACAGATTGTACACCAGCAGTATAAAACACACAACTACAAGTTACTTTAGAACACAATAAATTGTACATAAGAAATATAAAACACACAACTACAAATTACTTCAGAACAGAACAAATTGTACACCAGCAGTATAAAACACACTACTACAAGTTACTTCAGAACATAACAAATTGTACATAAGAAATATAAAAAACACAACAACAAATTACTTCAGAACATATCAAATTGTACACCAGCAGTATAAAACACACAACTACAAGTTACTTCAGAACATAACAAATTGTACATAAGCAGTAAAAAACACACAACTACAAGTTACTTCAGAACAGAACAAATTGTACATCAGAAATATAAAACACACAACAACAAATTACTTCAGAACATAACAAATTGTACATAAGCAGTATAAAACACACAAGTTACTTCAGAACAGAACAGATTGTACACAAGAAATATAAAACACACACCTACAAATTACTTCAGAACATAACAAATTGTACATTAGCAGCATTAAACACACAACTACAAGTTACTTCAGAACATAACAAATTGTACATAAGCAGTGAAAAAACACACAACTACAAGTTACTCAGAACAGAACAAACTACATCAGAAATATAAAACACACAACAATAAATTACTTCAGAACACAACAGATTGTACACCAGCAGTATTAAACACACAACTACAAGTTACTTCAGAACAAAACAAATTGTACATAAGACATATAAAGCACACAACAACAAATTACTTCAGAACATAACAGATTGTACACCAGCAGTAAAAACATACAACTGCAAGTTTCTACAGAATATAACAGATTGTACATCTGCAGTATAAAACACAACTGCAAATTACTTCAGAACATAACAGATTGTTCATTAGCAGTATAAAGCTCATAACTGCAAGTTACTTCAGCACAAGCAGTATAAACATACAAATACAAGTTACCTCAGAACATAACAGATTGTACATCAGCAGTATAAAATATACAACTACAAGTTACTTCAGAACAGAACAAATTGAATATAAGCAATAAAAAAAACACACAACTACAGGTTACTTCAGAACATAACAGATTGTACATAAGCAGTATAAACATACAACTACAAGTTACTTCAGAACATAACAGATTGTACATAAGCAGTATAAACATACAACTTCAAGTTACTTCAGAACATAACAGATTGTACATAAGCAGTATAAACATACAACTTCAAGTTACTTCAGAACATAACAGATTGTACACAAGCAGTATAAACATACAAATACAAGTTACCTCAGAACATAACAAATTGTACACAAGCAGTATAAAATATACAACTACAAGTTACTTCAGAACATAACAGATTGTACACAAGCAGTATAAAACACACAACTACAAGTTACTTCAGAACAAAACAAATTGTACAAAAGAAATATAAAACACACAACTACAAGTTACTTCAGAACATAACAGATTGTACACAAGCAGTATAAACATACAAATACAAGTTACCTCAGAACATAACAGATTGTACACAAGCAGTATAAAACATACAAATACAAATTACTTCAGAACACAACAGATTGTACACCAGCTGTATAAAACACACAACTACAAGTTACTTCAGAACATAACAGATTGTACACCAGCAGTATAAAACACACAACTACAAGTTACTTTAGAACACAATAAATTGTACATAAGAAATATAAAACACACAACTACAAATTACTTCAGAACAGAACAAATTGTACACCAGCAGTATAAAACACACTACTACAAGTTACTTCAGAACATAACAAATTGTACATAAGAAATATAAAAAACACAACAACAAATTACTTCAGAACATATCAAATTGTACACCAGCAGTATAAAACACACAACTACAAGTTACTTCAGAACATAACAAATTGTACATAAGCAGTAAAAAACACACAACTACAAGTTACTTCAGAACAGAACAAATTGTACATCAGAAATATAAAACACACAACAACAAATTACTTCAGAACATAACAAATTGTACATAAGCAGTATAAAACACACAAGTTACTTCAGAACAGAACAGATTGTACACAAGAAATATAAAACACACACCTACAAATTACTTCAGAACATAACAAATTGTACATTAGCAGCATTAAACACACAACTAAAAGTTACTTCAGAACATAACAAATTGTACATAAGCAGTGAAAAAACACACAACTACAAGTTACTCAGAACAGAACAAACTACATCAGAAATATAAAACACACAACAATAAATTACTTCAGAACACAACAGATTGTACACCAGCAGTATTAAACACACAACTACAAGTTACTTCAGAACAAAACAAATTGTACATAAGACATATAAAGCACACAACAACAAATTACTTCAGAACATAACAGATTGTACACCAGCAGTAAAAACATACAACTGCAAGTTTCTACAGAATATAACAGATTGTACATCTGCAGTATAAAACACAACTGCAAATTACTTCAGAACATAACAGATTGTTCATTAGCAGTATAAAGCTCATAACTGCAAGTTACTTCAGCACAAGCAGTATAAACATACAAATACAAGTTACCTCAGAACATAACAGATTGTACATCAGCAGTATAAAATATACAACTGCAAGTTACTTCAGAACATAACAGATTGTACACAAGCAGTATAAACATACAAATACAGGTTACTTCAAAACATAATAGATTGTACACAAGCAGTATAAAACACATGACTATAAGTTACTTCAGAACATAACAGATTGTACATTAGCAGTATAAAACACACAACTCAAGTTACTTCAGAACATAACAGATTATACATAAGCAGTATAAAACACACAACTACAAGTTACTTCAGAACAGAACAAATTGTACACCAGCAGTATAAAACATACAACTGCAAGTTACTTCAGAACATAACAGATTATACATAAGCAGTATAAAATATACAACTACAAGTTACCTCAGGACATAAAAGATTGTACACAAGCAGTATAAACATACAAATACAAGTTACCTTAGAACATAACAGATTGTACATCAGCAGTATAAAATATACAACTGCAAGTTACTTCAGAACATAACAGATTGTACATCAGCAGTATAAACATACAACTTCAAGTTACTTCAGAACATAACAGATTGTACATAAGCAGTATAAACATACAACTTCAAGTTACTTCAGAACATAACAGATTGTACATAAGCAGTATAAACATAAAACTACAAGTTACTTCAGAACATAATATATGTATGAAATCTGTTTTTGATTTAACAGTTTAAATGAGAGAAAAAAAGTACTCAAAGGATATTTACAAGAACATTTTTTACACCAAGGTTTTACAGCGGGTGTAAAACAAATATCACACATGTATGTTATTGCTTCACTTTGACCACTTTCCTTAATATATACAAAATTATGTTGTGAATTAGACAGGTTGAATGGACAACAAATATTTGTAAGAATCATATAAAGTGGGGTCTCATTTTGTTTGTCTCCTCGTGCTAAATCAGGAAATGTAACTATTTTTCATATTTCTTTGAAAAGTTACTTTTTAAAAAATTGATCATTATTCTGAATCGTGTTAATCAGACAGATTTAATCATTATATTAACAAATACTTGTTAGAATTATATAAAGTGAGATGTCATTTTACTCAGAGAATTGTAATGAATCCATTGATAAAAATATTTTGTTCATTTCTTAAAAAAAAAACAAAAAAAAATTAACTTGACAGTTCTGATTTAAGTTTTGACATCTCACAAAAAAAAAAACAGTTGTTTATTTGTTGTTTATGATCAATATAAATACAAGTGTGACTGGTCATTTTATTCAGTTTTGACCACTGATTCATGTGATATATATTTTGTTTATATTTATTACACAACATTGTCCAGTTTATCAGACAAGTTTTGATGTCAGTTGTATTATTCCAGAACTTTGGAGTGACAGCATTAATGATTGCTGCCATGACAGGACACCTGGAGATCTGTCGTCTCCTCATTGATAGAGGATGTAAGATCGACATCACAAATGTATGTTATCTACTTAGTCTCATCACATTACTATTAATCTACACTAAATCATGTTGTTAATTAGACAGTTTTAATGAACAAATATTTGTAATAATTATATAAAGTGGGGTCTCATTTTACTTGTTTTGTTCTACTGAATCCATTGATATAATTATTTTACACATTTCTTGAAAAAAATATTTTTTTAAGATATCAGGTTTAATGGAAGTTTTGACATTTCACAACAAGACATGTTTATTTATTGTTTATATACAATATAAATATAAGTGTGACTGGTCATTGTATTCAGTTTTGACCACTGATTCATGTGATGTATATTTTGTTTATATTTATTACACAACATTGTCCAGTTTATCAGACAAGTTTTGATGTCAGTTGTATTATTCCAGGAGGATGGAGACACAGCATTAATGTCTGCTGCCATGAAAGGACACCTGGAGATCTGTCGTCTCCTCATTGATAGAGGATGTAAGATCGACATCACAAATGTATGTTATCTACTTAGTCTCATCACATTACTATTAATCTACACTAAATCATGTTGTTAATTAGACAGTTTTAATGAACAAATATTTGTAATAATTATATAAAGTGGGGTCTCATTTTACTTGTTTTGTTCTACTGAATCCATTGATATAATTATTTTACACATTTCTTGAAAAAAATATTTTTTTAAGATATCAGGTTTAATGGAAGTTTTGACATCTCACAACGAAACATGTTTATTTATTGTTTATATACAATATAAATACAAGTGTGACTGGTCATTTTATTCAGTTTTGACCACTGATTCAACTGATATATATTTTGTTTATTAGCTCACCTGGCCCGAAGGGCCAAGTGAGCTTTTCTCATCACTTGGCGTCCGTCGTCCGTCGTCCGTCGTCCGTCGTCCGTCGTCGTTAACTTTTACAAAAATCTTCTCCTCTGAAACTACTGGGCCAAATCAAACCAAACTTGGCCACAATCATCATTGGGGTATCTAGTTTAAAAAATGTGTGGCGTGACCCGGTCAACCAACCAAGATGGCCGCCACGGCTAAAAATAGAACATAGGGGTAAAATGCAGTTTTTGGCTTATAACTCAAAAACCAAAGCATTTAGAGCAAATCTGACATGGGGTAAAAATGTTTATAAGGTCAAGATCTATCTGCCCTGAAATTTTCAGATGAATCGGTCAATCGGTTGTTGGGTTGCTGCCCCTGAATTGGTAATTTTGAGGAAATTTTGCTGTTTTTGGTTATTATCTTTAATATTATTATAGATAGAGATAAACTGTAAACAGCAATAATGTTCAGCAAAGTAAGATCTACAAATAAGTCAACATGACCAAAATGGTCAGTTGACCCGTTTAGGAGTTATTGCCCTTTATAGTCAATTTTTAACCATTTTTCGTTAATTAAAGTAATCTTTTACAAAAATCTTCTCCTCTGAAACTACTGGGCCAAATTAATCCAAACTTGGCCACAATCATCTTTGGGGTATCTAGTTTAAAAAATGTGTGGCGTGACCTGGTCAACCAACCAAGATGGCCGCCACGGCTAAAAATAGAACAAAGGGGTAAAATGCAGTTTTTGGCTTATAACTCAAAAACCAAAGCATTTAGAGCAAATCTGACATGGGGGTAAAAATGTTTATCAGGCCAAGATCTATCTGCCCTGAAATTTTCAGATGAATCAGTCAATCGGTTGTTGGGTTGCTGCCCCTGAATTGGTAATTTTGAGGAAATTTTGCTGTTTTTGGTTATTATCTTGAATATTATTATAGATAGAGATAAACTGTAAACAGCAATAATGTTCAGCAAAGTAAGATCTACAAATAAGTCAACATGACCAAAATGGTCAGTTGACCCGTTTAGGAGTTATTGCCCTTTATAGTCAATTTTAACCATTTTTCATAAATTAAATTAATCTTTTACAAAAATCTTCTCCTCTGAAACTACTGGGCCAAATTAATCCAAACTTGGCCACAATCATCTTTGGGGTATATAGTTTAAAAAATGTGTGGCGTGACCTGGTCAACCAACCAAGATGGCCGCCACGGCTAAAAATAGAACAAAGGGGTAAAATGCAGTTTTTGGCTTATAACTCAAAAACCAAAGCATTTAGAGCAAATCTGACATGGGGTAAAAATGTTTATCAGGTCAAGATCTATCTGCCCTGAAATTTTCAGATGAATCAGTCAATCGGTTGTTGGGTTGCTGCCCCTGAATTGGTAATTTTGAGGAAATTTTGCTGTTTTTGGTTATTATCTTGAATATTATTATAGATAGAGATAAACTGTAAACAGCAATAATGTTCAGCAAAGTAAGATCTACAAATAAGTCAACATGACCAAAATGGTCAGTTGACCCGTTTAGGAGTTATTGCCCTTTATAGTCAATTTTAACCATTTTTCATAAATTAAATTAATCTTTTACAAAAATCTTCTCCTCTGAAACTAGAGGGCCAAATTAATCCAAACTTGGCCACAATCATCTTTGGGGTATATAGTTTAAAAAATGTGTGGCGTGACCTGGTCAACCAACCAAGATGGCCGCCACCGCTAAAAATAGAACATAGGGGTAAAATGCAGTTTTTGGCTTATAACTCAAAAACCAAAGCATTTTGAGGAAATCTGACATGGGATAAAAATGTTTATCAGGTCAAGATCTATCTGCCCTGAAATTTTCAGATGAATCGGTCAATCGGTTGTTGGGTTGCTGCCCCTGAATTGGTAATTTTGAGGAAATTTTGCTGTTTTTGGTTATTATCTTGAATATTATTATAGATAGAGATAAATTGTAAACAGCAATAATGTTCAGCAAAGTAAGATCTACAAATAAGTCAACATGACCATTTTGGTCAGTTGACCCCTTTAGGAGTTATTGCCCTTTATAGTCAATCTTTAACCATTTTTCATAAATCTAAGTAATCTTTTACAAAATCTCCACTGAAACTACTAGGCCACAATCATCTTTGGGGTATCTAGTTTGAAAAATGTGTCCGATGACCTGGCCATTCAACCAAGATGGCCGCCACGGCTAAAAATAGAACATAGGGGTAAAATGCAGTTTTTGGCTTATAACTATGAATTCAAAGCATCTAGAGCAAATCTGACAAGAAGTTAAATTGTTAATCAAGTCAATATCTATCTGCCCTGAATTTTTCAGATGAATTGGACAACTGGTTGTTGGGTTGCTGCCCTCCAATTGGTAATTTTTAAAGAAATTTTGCCGTTTTTGGTTATCTTGAATACTATTATAGATAGCGATAAACTGTAAACAGCAATAATGTTCAGCAAAGTAAGATCTACAAATAAGTCAACATGACCTAAATGGTCAATTGACCCCTTAAGGAGTTATTGCCCTTTATAGTCAATTTTTAACAATTTTCATTAATTTGGTAAATATATGTAAATTTTTACCAAATATAGTTCTCTGTTACTAATGGGCAAAGTTCATTATAGATATAATTGTAAGAAGCAAAATCGTTCAGTAAAGTAAGAACTTCAAACACATCACCATCACCAAAATACAATTTTGTCATGAATCCATTTGTGTCCTTTGTTTAATATGCACATAGACCAAGGTTAGCGACACAGGCTCTTTAGAGCCTCTAGTATTTATTACACAACATTGTCCAGTTTATCAGACAAGTTTTGATGTCAGTTGTATTATTCCAGGTTGGTAGATCGACAGCATTAATGGAGGCTGCCTGGGAAGGACACCTGGAGATCTGTAGACTCCTCATTGATAGAGGATGTAAGATCGACACCAAAGATACAGTATGTTATCTACTTAGTCTGATCACATTACTATTAATCTACACTAAATCATGTTGTTAATTAGACAGGTTTAATAAACAAATATTTGTAAGAATCATATAAAGTGGGGTCTCATTTTACTTGTTTTGTTCTACTGAATCCATTGATATAATTATTTTACACATTTTTTGAAAAAAATATTTTTTTTAAGATATCAGGTTTAATGGAAGTTTTGACATTTCACAACAAAACATGTTTATTTATTGTTTATGTAGAATATAAATACAAGTGTGACTGGTCATTTTATTGAGTTTTGACCACTGATTCATGTGATATATATTTAATTTATATTTATTACACAACATTGTCCAGTTTATCAGACAAGTTTTGATGTCAGTTGTATTATTCCAGTTTAGTGGAGAGACAGCATTAATGTCTGCTGCCGGGAGAGGACACCTGGAGATCTGTAGACTCCTCATTGATAGAGGATGTAAGATCGACATCACAGATGTATGTTATCTACTTAGTCTGATCACATTACTAGTAATCTACACTAAATCATGTTGTTAATTAGACAGTTTTAATGAACAAATATTTGTAATAATTATATCAAGTGGGGTCTCATTTTACTCGTATTATTGTTCTGAATCAGAAAATATTACTCCTTTTCATGTTTCTTAAAAAAAATATTTTATTAAAATGGATAATGATACTGAATCTACACTAATTCCTGATGTTAATTAGACAGTTTTAATGAACAAATATTTGTAAGAATCATATAAAGTGGGGTCTCATTTTGTTTGTTTTGTTCTACTGAATCCATTGATATAATTATTTTACACATTTCTTGAAAAAAATATTTTTTTAAGATATCAGGTTTAATTGAAGTTTTGACATCTCACAACAAAACATGTTTATTTGTTGTTTATATACAATATAAATACAAGTGTGACTGGTCATTTTATTCAGTTTTGACCACTAATTCATGTGATATATATTTTGTTTACATTTATTACACAACATTGTCCAGTTTATCAGACAAGTTTTAATGTCAGTTGTAGGATATGTTGTATATTATTGATATTGATAACAAAGTATTGTACATTATATTTACATGTTATTTGGTTATATTATAGGACAGTGGATACACAGCTTTACATTGGGCTGCTGAGGAGGGATATCTACAGATCACAAGATGTCTGGTAGAACAAGGTGCCAGTCCCTTGATTACAACACGTCAGGTAATATTTTATAGTATATGACCAGTGTTCAACTATTAATAGTCCGGCCGATTGGTGCAGATATAGAGCAGAATTGCTCACTTGATGAGGAAAACATGAAACTTTGCATAGTAGTTCTTGGTTATATACCCTTTGATTTCAGCTATGGACCCACTCTGAAAAATCCAATATGGCTGCCATTTTCAAGATGGCGGAAAAACGGTATCAATATCAAGATTGTCCCTAAGGTATTCTATATAATTTCGGAAATTGAGGTAATGATTCTTTAAAAATAGACTTCATGTTCCTGAATTTGTTATCAATTAATTTTAAAATATAAATAAAATAATTTGGTTATTTCTATAACAAATACATTTGCAAATATGGCTGCATATATATACAAAAACAAATAGTGAAATTCAAAGTGTTGATCAATATGTTACATGTTATTGTAATTGATCTTTAAAAGCTTTCAATTTTAATGATTGGAATGAAATAGGTTGAAACAAGTCGATTGCACGTTAATATAGGTCGGTTAAATGTGGTGGAATAGTAGGTACTGTGGATTCATTTATTTTCGTGGGTACCAATTTTCGTGGATTATGGGAAATTTGCAAGTTCGTGGATATTTATTTTCGTGGTTTTGCCAAAGTCTGCATACAAGCTTATATAAAACTTGCTATTCGTTAAACATTTAATTTCGTGGTTCGTCTGTACCCACGAAATCCACGAAAATTGGTATCCAACGAATAATAATGAATCCACAGTAACTCATCTGAACTTTGAGGCAGTGCAGAGGGCACCTTGTCTCGGGTCTATTCAATGCCACGTCTTACGTCACTTATCGCGTTTTCATCTGCCATACCCACTACATCGTCCAATTATTCTATGTAATCAATAGGTGTACCTTTCTTCGGGCGGATTAGACGACTGCCATCATTCAAAATGGTTAAGGGGCAACTATTTCCTTTTCCAACTACGTGCGAAACCAATTCGCAACTATTCAACGAGCATGGTCCTAAAATTCACTCCTGGTCAGCATTTTTATTAGTTTTATTGGTAACAGTTATTTCTGAGTTTGGCGGAACTGTGATGGTTTGTTTTATGCAAACTTGCTGAGTTGACATCTCGTTACC
This sequence comes from Mytilus galloprovincialis, assembly GCA_037788925.1. Lineage (NCBI taxonomy): Eukaryota > Metazoa > Mollusca > Bivalvia > Mytilida > Mytilidae > Mytilus > Mytilus galloprovincialis. The sequence goes on along the minus strand of CM075339.1, from coordinate 75,429,724 downwards.
ACTGTTAACAAATGCCGCATTTATCACTTTATTATTGATGGTAATTGTAGGAGTACTCAGGTTTGTCACTGCGCTAAGTGTGTTCAAAATATCTAGCCTAAGTATAACATAGTCTGTTAATGGCTCTTTGCACACATCTCATTGTATGTTTACTTTAATAATGTCGAGAGTCGCTCTTTATAATCTTCCCAATAACAAGCTGTTAACCCAAACCACGTAGCGTTACGGTCTCCAAATCTCCATTTCTGCCGGAACTAATTTCTCAGTTATCATTGCAGCAGTGTCCACAATCATGCTCACATTCTGGTCATGTATAGTACCTCGTACTTCTAAGCTCTTTCAAATGGTTCGTCTAATGAAAATATCGGACGAGGCCGTGTGCCTCTGTTCGATTTTGTGATGAGGTGATGTATGAAACAGACTTTGGAATCGTGCGTTTGCCTGCTGGCCCGACCCTTTGCTGTGTAAAGATTCCATTGTTGGGTTGCACTTTGATTTGCTCCGTATCCTGGTGAAGGTGACCGTTGTCTGAAATAACCGGGATTTCTGGAGTTTGTCGATGGAGATGCTAACCGTTGTCTTTAGGGACTATATGATCTCTAGCTTAGTGATGTGTTGTGTTGCTGGTCGATAGGTATTTAGCTTGGGTGTATTTCTATCTGGCGATCTACCGCGATTGTATTGCTCAGAAAATCTTCCACGTGCATATTAATCAGGTGATCGTCTATTGAACTGGTGATCTTCCATGATTATCAGATCAGAAGAACCGAGGTCATATTGATCGGCCAATCCACGGTTATACTGATTAGTTGAAAGCATAACATCAGCTAGTTTTGTGACAATTTGTGTGTGGTTAGCCATCTCATTATCCAAATGACTGCTCATATTTCCTTTATCGGTCGGTGATACTGCGCCATCAGCAAAGTAGACTTGTCGATGGTCATAATTGTCACTTTTTGATTCATATATCGCCATCTGGTTTGCTATTGAGGTTTTCAATTGTTTTAACGCCTTGTTGAATGTATCTGGGTTCCTCTCTATTATGATTACTGCTGTACCCATATGTTGACTATTTTATTTATTATGTCTGTTTAGTTCACGCATCATTGTAAATATAACGGAATTTGATTAGACTGTCGTACAAAGTGAGAGGTTTAGCGCTATGAAACCAGGACTAATCCATCATTTTCTACATTTGAAAATGCCTGTACCAAGTCAGGTATATGACAGTTGTTGTCCATTCTTTTTTGATGTGTTTTGTCATTTGATTTTGCCAAGATTAGGGACTTTTCGATTTGATTTTCCTCCGAGTTCAGTATTTTTGTGATCTTACTTTTTATATGCCATTAAGAATCTTTGTCTTTACATCCTCGGTTGAATGCTTCGGTTCCAATCTGGTTTGATCGTCTTTCTTGCTGAAGCGCTGCTCCAATGTTTTTTTTATGGCCTTGGAATCATCATCTGTGTTTACCTTGCGAGCATATTCAAAGCCAACATCGGCCTGGCAATCTGGGGCCTACACACATTTTTCCTGTTTCCCATTGTCATCATCCCGCAGTTCGTTCAAATTGTTAAATGAACGCCTCCCAATTCAAGGATCCTCTTCAATTGAGTTTTTGCATTTTTGGGAGGTGTGGGCTTCGGCTCCGGTCCCTTGCACCAATATTTTCTTGCTATCGGGTATATTCTCTCTACAATGAGGAGTCTGAAGAAGAGCTGTTGCTACTCTTTTTGTTTCCTCTGCCCTTTCCTGGATCGGTCAGTGAAGTCAGCTTGTTGTTATGGGAAGCCTGTTAGAACTCAAGGAGCTGACGAGGTTGTCATAATTGGAGTGATAAATGTAGGATTTGCCATTGACTCGACGGGGATGATACCGTAAGTAGGCACTGCATTCAGCATTGGAGAAACTTGATAGGATCCACATGCAGTCAATTGTTTCTGTAATGGTGTGCTGCACTGAACCAAATATTATTGGCTCATAGTAGATGGTAAATGTGCGTAAGAAGACACATACGCCTTTTGCTGGTATCCTTGATGTTCTTTAATGGAGATTGTCGTTGAATAGTTTGAACTGTCTCACGCAGGGCCAAGGGCCCTGACTTAGGAATTTTGACTTAAGGTGAAGACACCTTCAACAGAGTTGGCGCGGTTGATGGTTCATGCAAACTACAATTGGGGAAAGACTCAAGGCATGGATTTTGTTGTGTACTTTTGGCAAACTTGTGTTGTACTTGCTAAGGTTTAGATGATGTGTCCATTGCAGGAATTTTAACTTCTTTATTTCGATTGTCCAATAATTTATTTACAACAGATGCCAGTTGTTGGAAGGTACCCTGCTGTTCAAATACACGTTTAAATTGAACTGTGTCTCCTTCCTCATCAGTTGTTATCAGCTTGTCAATTCGTCTCACCACAACATTGAATATCTTATTGGTCTGACCATCAATTCCACCAAACAATTACCACTAGCCTTGTGGTCTACCCTGTCTTCAGACTGCTGAGGTTGCTGAGATATTGCTCCCATCTGTTCGTTATTAATATTCTTTGCCTCTTTCTGTTCAGCTTGAATCGTAATGAGACCAACACATATTTTATCAATTTGCGCTTTACTCTGTTTTATTTTGCGGTAAATCTCAGCTGTTCTTTGAGCATTAGCTTTTCTATCTGCTAAAAATTCTTGGTACAATTGTTTAATAGTCATTTCTGAGCTGTCCTCTGTTAAAGCGTCTTAAGCTGTGGGTTTCTCCATTTCCCCAAGTGATTCAGTTTCTACCATTTCAAAGTTCTTTTTCTTGTTGTCCTCCATTCCTGCCATTTCACTGATATGTGTTTAAATGATTCTCAATTCACAGTATAATATCTCAAATTGTAAAATATTGCGACCCAAGAAATAAGATAGGCACTGAATAATATCTTAAGGCAGATAAATCCCACATCACAGCTTTTAAGTATGACCCAAGACAACAAATAGTGCACCTTTTAATGAAAGCTACTACTGCTGATTTTTTAGAAAGCTACTACTTTGTGTATGAAATGACAAGCCAAGCAAAATCCAAAAGGACAGAACTAGGACAGATGCTAAATGACACTAAACATCAATAAAATGCTTATATCCAGGTCAATTCTCAAAAATGAATATTTGAATATTTTTCAAGGCGGCCATTTTGAAAATTACCGCCGTTTTGTATTTCAAAGATAGATCAAAACAAAATCTTGCTAAGTACACCAAGTCATTCAAATATGTTGATTTTTGGGCTTTCAGCATCAAATCCACTGTGGTTTGTACAATACTGGAAAATATTTTAGAACGTACGGCAGCCATCTTGAAATAAGCCGCCATATTGAATTTTGACGGTGGGTCCATAGCTAATATTGCTCAGTACACAAAAACGTACCATCATGCAAAAATTGGTGCTTTCCTCATTATTTGAGCAATTTTTTCCCCGGTCGGCCGGACTATAAGTTATGAATCAATAAAATGATGTACAAGATATGGTTGGATTCTATTTAAAGGCTATAGTTAAAAGTCATATGATTATTTAAATTGGACTTAAAATATGAAAAAGTTATAGACTTGAATGGCTAAATTTAACTATAAAACACATAGACTATCTAGCTGTAATTAAAGTCAGTGTAAACAAACAACTTGTCAAACAAAACTTACACCAATCCGTTGTCATGACAATTATAACAAAGACTAATTACTAGACAATATTTGTATGTTCAATAACGAGGAAATAAAAAATGTTTAATAATTTTATATTGTGTCGGCACTTTGAAAATAATTTGAAAGAGATGATCCTATAAACATGATGAAGACTTTAATTTTTTTCAAATTCCTGTATTCAAATTGTCTAGTGGCAGAGATACCTATCATCTTTGTCATAATTTATTTATTTCCTTATTTTAACAATATCAGTGATAACACTAAAAACTATAGAATGCTGTAAAATAACAATATAAAGATATAGGAGGGTAGAAATAAGGTATACAGATATAAGAGGTTGTGGATGGGGTACACATATATATTAGGGTATGAATGGGGTATACAAATAAAGGAGGGTGTGGATGGGGTACACATATATAGTAGGGTGTGAATGGGGTATACAGATATAGGAGGGTGTGGATTGGGTACACATATAGTAGGGTGTGAATGGGGTATACAGATATAGGAGGGTGTGGATGGGATATACAAATATAGGAGGGTGTGTATGGGGTATACAGATATGGAAGGGTGTAGATGGGGTATACAGATATAGGAGGGTGTGGATGGTGTATACAGATATAGGAGAATGTGGATGGGTTATACAGATGTAGGAGGGTGTGTATGGGGTATACAGATATAGGAGGGTGTGGGTGGGGTATACAGATATAGGAGGATGTGGATGGTGTATAAAGATATAGGAGAGTGTGGATAGGGTATACAGATATATGAGGTTGTAGATAGGGTATACAGATATAGGAGGTGTGGATGGAATATACAGATATAGGAGGGTGTGTATGGAGTATACAGATATAGGAGGGTGTGGGTGGGGTATACAGATATAGGAGGGTGTGTATGGTGTATACAGATATAGGAGAATGTGGATGTGGTATACAGATATAGGAGGTTGTGGATGGGGCATACAGATATAGGAGGGTATAGATGGGGTATACAGATATAGGAGGGTGTAGATGGGGTATACAGATATAGGAGGGTGTGGATGGGGTATACAGATATAGGAGGGTGTAGATGGGGTATACAGATATAGGAGGGTGTGGATGGGGTATACAGATATAGGAGGGTGTAGATGGAGTATACAGATATAGGAGGGTGTGGATGGGGTATACAGATATAGGAGGGTGTAGATGGGGTATACAGATATAGGAGGGTGTGGATGGGGTATACAGATATAGGAGGGTGTAGATGGAGTATACAGATATAGGAGGGTGTGGATGGGGTATACAGATATAGGAGGGTGTGGATGGGGTATACAGATATAGGAGGGTGTGGATGGGGTATACAGATATAGGAGGGTGTAGATGGGGTATACAGATATAGGAAGGTGTGGATGGGGTATACAGATATAGGAGGGTGTAGATGGGGTATACAGATATAGGAGGGTGTAGATGGAGTATACAGATATAGGAGGGTGTGGATGGAGTATATAGATATGAATTTGTACATACTTTAAGTATTCTAGGAACAACAAAACATACAAGTGAAGCTTGGTTTTTTCTAGAACCTCGAAAAAACATACAAATCTTTTGTTTATGAATTAATTGACCAAGCTGCATGATTATTATGTTCACTTCTATTGAAAAGTTTTATTCATTAAATTTTAATTCCCAAGTCATTAAAATGTATTTTTGTCATCTCATAATTGATGATCAAGGTATGAATTGGTGAACACAGGAATTGTTTTGTTGTGAGTTATGCATCAAATTAGACTTGAAATAAGCTTGATTTTTAACTCGTTAAACACTTGCTTTCATTACACATGCATTGTTATCACATGAAGGATGTGTGCTTTTGTAGATTTGATACCATAAAATGAATAGGAAAAAGGAGGTCCCTGTATACTGTTTTTAACATCAGAAAACTGGGGTGTACACTGAATACAGGGAATACCCCACTTTTCTTGACTTATCTTACCTTGAAAAAACATTGAAAATGGAGAGAAGTGGGTGCAAACATATAAAAATTAGAGAATAATATTTGTGTGTTGAAATATAAAGGTTAGAGAATAATATTTGTGTGTTGAAATATAAAGGACTCCATAATATGTCTAAAAAATTAGAAAAGAAAGTTAAAAATGAAGACCCCCCCAAAGTCCCACACCCCTTATGTAGACATAAGGATACATTTACCAATCTTTAAACTGCAAAGAAAACGACAAAGATCAACAATTGTGAAAAATAATCTGAATGTCGTCTCATCAGTTATATGTAATGAAGGAATATAATCTGGTTAGCATCTATAAAAAAAAACACCACTCAGTTGCTACTTATACTAATTGTAAGATTTGTGTTACAAAAATCTTCTTTGTAGTTATCAGATGAAAACAATATAAAGATTTATCTGTATTTCAGGGTAAAACTCCATATAATGTAGCAGCAGAAACAAAACAGAGGCAGTATAAAGAAGTGATGGAATACTTACAGGTACATATAGTGGTAGATATGGTGTTGAATTGCAAATGCTTACAAAAATATTTTTTGTTGAAAAATAAGCTGTATTGGAGGATACCGACTGTAGTGACAACAAACAAATTAATGAATTCTTCAATGATGGCGATAGTGAAGACAATTTTGAGGGATTCCGTCCTGCATGTTTTTACAATTTTGAGGGATTCTGTCCTGAATGTTTTTACGATATTAATCGTAACATACTTGCAAACCTGCCAATATTTGACTTTTCACCAGAGAATGACAGGGAATTCCCAGACGATCTCCAAAATTGATGGTCATGTCAGGACAGTGATGTAATCATTGCCCCGTTTACCGATGAATCTAAATAAAACAATGGTATGCAAAGTATTGAACCTTTGGATTTTTAAAAATTATTTATAAATGATGATTTTATAAATGAACTTGTATTTCAAACCAATAAATTTGCCAAGATAAAAACCAATGACGATGAAGGTCTGAAAGTAAATAGCCGCATTAAAAAAATGGCAACCGGTCACTCTAGACGAAATCTATTACTGGATTTGACGGCAGATTTCTAAACAAGCTGACTTTATTTTTAGTGAGAATAAATGCAATACAACCTGTACAAAAGTGGTTATTGGTTTGTTGAGCCGGTATGGACTTTTGGAAAATGGTCATCATGTGTACATGGACAATTATTACGTGTCACAAGAACTATTTACAGAACTTGGAGTATTAAATACTTATTCCTGTGGCACATTGAGAAAAAATTGTTTGGGGGTACCCGATGCCCTGAAAAAAACCCCAATCTGGAGCTGAACTTGTGTGTTATCAATACTTTCATTTTGAACAAAAAGTATCCACCTGTAAATAAAACCAGAAAAGAACATTACATTTCAGGACATCTGTAGTAAATGCTCTCATTCAGAAGGCTGTGAGTACTCCCCGACCGCAAAGTTGCATTGTGTGTACCAAAATGTTTTCAGGTGTACCATGCACGCCAGAACTATTGAGTAATCCTCTTGCCTGCTGGTAAAAATTCTGCTGATTCTGGATAAACAGTTGTTATAGTCGCTTGATCAGCAATTTTGAACATTAATTTAGTAACATTCATTGTGTTATGTTCATACTGTTTATTACAATTTAACGTGTTTTTTGTCCTTAATGAGTTTTTTTGACTCACCTGTGTAATACCTGCAGTATTACCTGTGACTTTTACAAGTTTTTTGCCAATTTTTTTTTTACAAATATCTAATAATTACAAATGTTCTTGTTTTACAAAGTTTTATGTTTATTGAATTGTTGAAATATATTAAATCATAAAATTTTACCTTTATATATCGTTATTTGTACCTGTACAGGTAAAAATGACTGCAGACACAAACAGACACAAGAAATGAAAAATCCAGAATCTTAACAATATTTGTTCACATACAAGTAACTTTTATTGCTGTATAGTCAATATTTACAAAGATATAGCTATTTAAAGTCAATTCCACAAATAATTCATATTTTATTCAGCATTGCACAATGACACAATAAATCAATGCAGCAGTCTAAGGGTTAAACACCAAGAAGCAATAAATCCAATTTAGTTTTGGCAAAATTGCCACAGTTCACGAGTGATAGTCGTTCTTGTTTGAGTCTCTTGTTTAATTTTAATTTCTGCTTTTCATCTTAAAAACTATGAAACTTGGTTGAGCCAAAATGATCAGCAAGACTGGTTTTGGCACACAGTTTCCATTAAACACATATGTTCTTGTTGCAGTGCATATTTTTTTGTGCAAAGATTCTGGGTTAGCGATAAACAGGCTTCTTCGAGTCTTAAATGATTTATTTATACCCCAAATACTACCTTAAAGGACAACAGTGGAACAGATCTATACTTGATTTACCCCCACATTTCATACTTCAAATGAACGTTATCCAAAAGTGGACGTAGAGATAATCAAGAAAAATGATAACAAGTGTGAGGTCACAGAATATTACAATATTATACAGTTGAATAATTTTCCATTCAAAGGTGCATTTGCAAATAACATGAAGTAAGTTTATGTCTTCAAGAGGATGTTCTAAATTCAAAAACAACCTGTACACTTTAAGCTGTGACGCTCTATTACTCTTGGGGCCACACATTTTCCTGAAAAATATTAAAATGTGTTCAATATATATAATATAATAATAACGTGAAACATTGTTATATATATTATTTTTGGGGGTTGATATTTTAGAAATTTAGAATTTCTACAAGTGACATGAGTCAAGATATATTCACTGTGCATATTCCTCATTTTTCAGACTGTCATGTCAGAGAAATCTTCAGGTGTTACTGCTGAACTAGAGATAAAAGGTATTTTTTAAAACTTTATATCATTATTATATATATAGTCGCTTGGCTTCCAAAATGTTGTATATGGCTTTTGTTGTTGTTACTAAAACCTACATTTTCACACAAACTGACTTGATGGTAAGGGCTATTCAATAAAAAAATGTATGGTGGGGTTGGAAGGCACTTTTTGTCAGCACCCGCCACCCAGACAATTGTAATTGAGACTTATAGTGCATTATAGTGTGAAAAGTTGCTCTGATACCCATCACCCATGTATTATTAATACAATGTGCCTTCCAACCCCCCCATACATTTTTTTCTGGAATAGCCCTAAGAAATCTCTGATGTTCCAAAATATTGGAAATAAGATTAATAACTATAATAGATAATAAACTATGGAGCTTTAACTTTAGCACCTTTCAAATATATGATATACACAACATAGTAAGTACCACCAAATATATGATATACATGACATAGTTAGTACCACCAAATATATGATATGCACGACATAGTAAGTACCACCAAATATATGATATACACGACATAGTAAGTACCACCAAATATATGATATACACGACATAGTAAGTACCACCAAATATATGATATACACGACATAGTAAGTACCACCAAATATATGATATACACGACATAGTTAGTACCACCAAATATTTGATATGCACGACATAGTTAGTACCACCAAATATTTGATATGCACGACATAGTAAGTACCACCAAATATATGATATACACGACATAGTAAGTACCACCAAATATTTGATATACACGACATAGTTAGTACCACCAAATATTTGATATACACGACATAGTAAGAACCACCAAATATATGATATACACGACATAGTTAGTACCACCAAATATATGATATACACGACATAGTAAGTACCACCAAATATTTGATATACACGACATAGTAAGTACCACCAAATATATGATATACACGACATAGTTAGTACCACCAAATATATGATATACACGACATAGTAAGTACCACCAAATATATGATATACACGACATAGTAAGTACCACCAAATATATGATATACACGACATAGTTAGTACCAACAAATATTTGATATACACGACATAGTAAGTACCACCAAATATATGATATACACGACATAGTTAGTACCACCAAATATATGATATACACGACATAGTAAGTACCACCAAATATATGATATACACGACATAGTAAGTACCACCAAATATATGATATACACGACATAGTAAGTACCACCAAATATATGATATACATGACATAGTAAGTACCATCAAATATATGATATACACGACATAGTAAGTACCACCAAATATATGGTCTTCTTTAGAATGCTATAGGACAAGCAATATTCTACTTTGCTAGAATTATTTCACCAAGCAAAAGGTAGCCATTGTATAGATGACACGCTGACATAAACGCTGTTAGAAATCAATAATTTTGTCTCACTAAAGTCTAAGAATGTGAGATATAAGGATCACACTCCAATCATGGCATGGCTCAGTGATCAAGGTTAATTTAAGTGTTCGATGTCAAGTCGGTATCTTAGATGCTATAAACAGTAGGTCAACTGTATTTGATGTATAAAATGATTATAAGGTGAACATGTCAGTCTGGCAGTTTTCATCTGACCTTGACCTCATAATCATTGTTGAGGGGGGATAGGAGGGGTCCTGATCCCGAAATCTCAGGATTAAAAACACTAAATCCCGAAATCCCGGGCTTAAAGACACTAAATCCCGAGGTCCCGAAATTCGAATAAAGAAATTCCCGGATCCCGAAAGGGTCAATCCCGAAATCCCGAGCTTAAACACACCCGATCCCGGAGTCCCGATAAAGGTCCTATCCCCCCTCATTGTTTATTGGTCAATGTTGAGTTGTTGTGTTGAGTCTGTTTCTCGAATCAGGTACGCAATAGGTCAACTATATATGATTTATAGAATAGTTGTAAGGTGAACATGTTTGTCAGGCAGTTTTCAACTGACCTTGACCTCATTTTCATGGTTCATTGGTCAATGTCAAGTTGTGTTTTGTCTGTTTATTTGATCCTGTAAACAAAAAGTCAACTATATTTTTTATATTGGATGATTGTTAGAGGTACAAGTCTTTCTGGCAGGATTTATCTGACCTTGACCTCATATTTATGGTTCTTTTATTGATGTTTTTATACGACCGCAAATTTTGAAAAAAATTTCGTCGTATATTGCTATCATGTTGGCGTCGTCGTCGTCGTCGTCCGAATACTTTTAGTTTTCGCACTCTAACTTTAGTAAAAGTGAATAGAAATCTATGAAATTTTAACACAAGGTTTATGACCATAAAAGGAAGGTTGGTATTGATTTTTGGAGTTTTGGTCCCAACATTTTAGGAATTAGGGGCCAAAAAGGGCCCAAATAAGCATTTTCTTGGTTTTCGCACCATAACTTTAGTTTAAGTTAATAGAAATCTATGAAATTTTGACACAAGGTTTATGACCACAAAAGAAAGATTGGGATTGATTTTGGGAGTTTTGGTTTCAACAGTTTAGGAATAAGGGGCCAATAAAGGGCCCAAATAAGCATTTTTCTTGGTTTTCGCACAATAACTTTAGTTTAAGTGAATAGAAATCGATGAAATTTAAACACAATGTTTATGACCACAAAAGGAAGGTTGGTATTGATTTTGGGAGTTTAGGACCCAACAGTTTAGGAATTAGGGGCCAAAAAGGGACCCAAATAAGCACTTTTCTTGGTTTTCGCACCATAACGTTAGTATAAGTAAATACAAATCTATGAAATTTAAACACAAGGCTTATGACCATAAAAGGAAGGTTGGTATTGATTTTGGGAGTTTTGGTCCCAACAGTTTAGGAAAAAGGGGCCCAAAGGGTCCAAAATTAAACTTTGTTTGATTTCATCAAAATTGAATAATTGGGGTTCTTTGATATGCCGAATCTAACTGTATATGTAGATTCTCAACTTTTGGTCCCGTTTTCAAATTGGTCTACATTAAGGTCCAAAGGGTCCAAAATTAAACTTAGTTTGATTTTGACAAAAAATGAATCGGTTGGGTTCTTTGATATGTTGAATCTAAAAATGTACTTAGATTCTTGATTATTGGCCCAGTTTTCAAGTTGGTCCAAATCGGGGTCCAAAATTAATCTTTGTTTGATTTCATCAAAAATTGAATCCTTGGGGTTCTTTGATATGCCAAATCTAACTGTGTATGTAGATTCTTCATTTTTGGTCCTGTTTTCAAATTGGTCTACATTAAAGTCCAAAGGGTCCAAAAAGTTTGATTTTAACAAAAATTGAATTCTTGGGCCTCTTTGATATGCTGAATCTAAACAGGTACTTAGATTTTTGATTATGGGCCCAGTTTTGAAGTTGGTCCAAATCAGGATCTAAAATTATTATATTAAGTATTGTGCAATAGCAAGTCTTTTCAATTGCACAGTATTGTGCAATGGCAAGAAATATCTAATTGCACAATATTGTGAAATAGCAAATTTTTTTTTAATTAGAGTTATCTTTCTTTGTCCAGAATAGTAAGCAAGAAATATCCTATTGCACAATATTGTGCAATAGCAAGAATTTTTTTTAATTGGAGTTATCTTTCTTTGTCCAGAACCAACTTAAATCTTTGTTATATACAATATACAATGTATATACACTTTTTACTACCAACTGATAAATTTAAATAATCTTTACCATTCAGTGATAACAAGCAGTTTTTTTACATCTTAATATTTTATGATGTATTTAAATGAGTAGTTATTGTTGCAAACTCCATTAGAATATTTTAATTGAGATTAGTTTTGGAATAAGGGAAAGGGGGATGTGATTAAAAAATTGGGTTCAATTTTTCTCATTTGAAATTTCATAAATAAAAAGAAAATTTCTTCAATAATTTTTTTGAGAGGATTAATATTCAACAGCATAGTGAATTGCTCTAAGAGAAAACAAAAATTTTAAGTTCATTAGAACACATTCATTCTGTGTCAGAAACCTATGCTGTGTCAACTATTTAATCACAATCCAAATTTAGAGCTGAATCCAGCTTGAATGTTGTGTCCATACTTGCCCCAACCGTTCAGGGTTCAACCTCTGCGGTCGTATAAAGCTATGCCCTGCGGAGCATCTGGTTTCATTCTAAGGTCTGTTTCTGGGTACTATAAGCATTAAGTCATCTATATTTGATACAATGTATTTCAAATAAGGTATGGTGAGCATGTCTGTCTGGCAGAGTTCATGTAAACTTTTCATGTCAGGGTGTTTTGTGCCCAATTATATATGTGGGGGCTTTTCTCATCATTGAATGCCTTGCAGTGACCAATCGTTTCTTTTCTTCACTTATTTGAACTCTGGTAGATGGTCCGAGACCACAATTGTCGTCCCTTGATTTTCGTTGTTCACGAATATAGTCCCTATTGTTGACAGTGGGTTACTTGCCATTAATTTTTATACCCCTTCCAAATTTATTTCTCCATGTTTAATGCCTCAAATTGGAAGTAGGGGGGGGGGGGGGGTGAAATTACATTGTAAAAAAAATTGGGTCCAGAATTTTAAAGGAAAGTAGTGATTTGGTCCAGCTGAAAAAGGTTGAAAATTAGCACTTCGGAAGCTGTCAAAAGATTTCAAGACGCCCTAAACATAAAATTGTCCATATTTTGAGTTAGAGCCGATGAAGTTTTCTATAATTTTGATACAATTTGTCCCAAAAGTAGTACAACACACTGTCAAAGTTTCTTTGAGAAAGCGCTGGTGGAATTTTTTTTATTTTCATTTATGTTCTAAAAGAAATGCACTACGAAATAATTGTGTTCTCGGACCTAAGAGGTGAGATCTGTAAATATAGAATCTGTACTTTGGCAACTTCCCTAAATGTTTTGATGGTGTCAATTTGTCAAATAGCATGAAACTAAAGGATTTAAACTTAAATTTTATAGAATTTCTGCAAAAATGACAAATTTTGGCATTTTATGGTCAAAATAGGCACTTATAGCTTTTACAATATTGATGCATAAATGGCATCCTGACTTTCTATCTGACAGGTTTTCATGTGTCAATATTTGTGTTTCTATGCCTTTATCTAGTTCTTTTACTTATTTATGAACTCTGAATCTACAGAAAAGAAGATTATCTCAGACAATATGTGCAAAATGTGTTGTATAAATGACCCTTGTCTAACGCCCTCTTTGGATGAAGTAAAAAGTGGAGAGCTTGGTACATAAAATTTGAAGTCCATAAAAAAGACCTCACTAAATTTGTATCAAAAGCACTTTACAATGTCTATTGTACCTGTTCCATTTCACATAATTTCTTTCTTTTCTTCTGTAGGATAGCAAGTGATTTAAATATAAGCCTGTTGAGAATAAATTGCATGCAAGTTTTTCCCTAAAAAGGCAAAAATCTTTGTATCAGACCATACTGTTTGTAAGAAAAGTTAATTGCAAGAGTCTTTTTGTGCTCAGATGTGTTGTATCATGTCACATGAGTATAGAAATGATAAAAAAAGACACAAATTTTTATTTCTTATAGCCTCAGTATGCATTTTTTAATGTAAATATATGGCACCGCCTAAATTGACCCTAAATTTTTTCCAGTCTTACTTGGCCTAAGACCCTTGTAAACTAATATGATATGTTATTTGTAACTTTTCTTTCCATTTAAAGTACTTTCAATACATATGTAAGGATCATTTATATAACCAAAAAGCTTCACAAATTTAAAATTGCTGGAAAATATTACATCTTCATGTAAGGCTCCCCTTCATTGAAAAACCTCATTTTTTAGGTGCAGGCTCATATAAATTTGACTTTTGAAAAATTATGCCAAGTCTGATAAATCAAATGAGTACTCTATTGCTTTAAGTACAGGATAAGTTAAATATTAAGGTATTTAAAAAGTATTTTTTTGCAAAATTTTAATTTTTAAAGCCCCAAATGTTGATAGTTGAAACTTTTCAATTTTATCGTCAAAATTTTACGCGCAAAGATGAGTATAGAACTTAATTTATTGTCTATAATATACATCGTATTGTCATGAAACTTTGTAAGCAGTGTTATAATTTATTAAGCTTTGGTTATGCCAAGTTTTTTTAAGATTTGTCAACTCTTTCTATCCTATTAGGTCCGAGACCACAATTGTCGTCCCTTGATTTTCTTTGTTCACGAATATAGTCCCTAGTGTTGACAGTGGGTTACTTGCCATTAATTTTTATACCCCTTCCAAATTTATTTCTCCATGTTTAATGCCTCAAATTGGAAGTAGGGGGGTGAAATTACATTGTAAAAAAAATTGGGTCCAGAATTTTAAAGGAAAGTAGTGATTTGGTCCAGCTGAAAAAGGTTAAAAATTAGCACTTCGGAAGCTGTCAAAAGATTTCAAGACGCCCTAAACATAAAATTGTCCATATTTTGAGTTAGAGCCGATGAAGTTTTCTATAATTTTGATATAATTTGTCCCAAAAGTAGTACAACACACTGTAAAAGTTTCTTTGAGAAAGCGCTGGTGGGATTTTTTTTAATTTTCATTTATGTTCTAAAAGAAATGCACTACGAAATAATTGTGTTCTCGGACCAGATAGTTGTCTCATTGGCAATCCTACCACATCTCCTTTATTTTATATTGACCTCAATTTTCATTGTTCATTGGTTCAAGTTTAGTTTTCTTGGTTAGATCTATTTCACAGATACTTTTAGTAAAAGGTTAACTATATATTTTTATGGAATGATTGTAAGGCTTACATGGCAGATATTTACTACCTGCTTGCAGATACTTGATTTTTCAATATTTTGAATGAACTTAATGAACTAAAATATTTTTGTCACACATTTCTCTCAAATACTGCAAAACAGAATGACTCTTTATTTGGTCAGCTGCTTGTTATTGGTGAGTTCTAAAGTGTTTGCACTTTTCTGATCGTCAGACACCTACTTCTTGTTTTCCAATACTTTGAGTTAAGAGTGGAGGTATGCTCAGTCAGAAAGCAAGCCCTTACAAACGACTGTTGTTGCTACTTTCTAAAGACAACAATGGGACTGATATAAAGGGGTCTTCATTAAAATTCATAGAATTTTTTAATAATTTGTCAAAATGTAGTTTTTAATCATGCTTTTTTTCCAAAATATTATAAACAGTATGGGTCACCGGACTTTTTTTTCAAGCTACAGGTTGTGCAAAATTGTCAGATTTTGTATAGATTATGCATGGAAGATCCAATTTTGTGTGATAAAAAGAAAACAACACCATGTTATTTTAAGATAAAATGTGAGAAGATAGCTCTTATAACATGCTTTTAGATCAGAAAAAAATGGTTTGATGACTTACAGCAAAGAGCGACGATTTACAGAAAAGAACCGAAAAGAACCGAAAAGAATATCGATTTTTTTTGTAATAGAAGGAAATAAGCAAATTGCATTTAATCATTAAAAACCTTATACTGTGACAGGACTAATTTTAACTCACATGTATGTGGAAACTACAGGTAGGGTCGAATGCCTATCTTATAGAATAGAAAAATAGAAAAGATTTTTTTTATTCACCAAATAAGGGCCTCTAGGAGGGCATATAGCATACAAACAATGAGGGGGATAGGAGGGGTCATGATCCCGAAATCCCGGGCTTAAAAACACTACATCCCGAGGTCCCGAAATTAAATAAAGTAAATCCCGTCATCCCGAAATCCGAAAAAAGAATTCCCGGATCCCGAAAGGGTCAATCCCGAAATCCCGAGCTTAAAAACAGCCGATCCCGGAGTCCCGATAAAGGTCCTATCCCCCCTCAACAATAACATATGCAATACGCAGACAATAGATATGTAATATAAGTAATAAAAAAAATACTGCAGGAAACACGCAACAAAATAATAGCAATATACTATAATTCAATTAATACTAGTCTTGACATTGACTAATGTGCTCCAGGTTTATTAGTGTATTTTACCTATATAAATGAAAAACATGAAGCATAAGTAGTTAGTGCTGAGAAATATATCTACACATATAAATACATTAAATTACACACCGTTTGTTTTTGAAATAAATTTACTGCACACGTTGGCGTTTTATCGTAGTTGTCCTATCAGCCAGTTTCCTTTTCCTCTGACCTTTCTTCTTTCCTTTCGACCTAGCTTCATTGACCACTCGTCTGCCATCTGTTGACTTAACCAATTTGGTCTTCATACGGTATCGGCGGAACCTGGCAAAATATTTGTACCTTTCCATTAAAGTTTTGTTTGCCCAAACATGCCTGTCAATCTTAAAATGTTTGTGTGTGCTCGCAAGCGTTTAAGGTCCTCTCCCTATCCCTGCTCTCCGTAAATCTTTATAGTTTGCCTCTACCATGTCAGTCATCTTTATAACAAAGTCAACTAATGACTGAGGCTTCTAATCAACAGCTATCTTCAGAACATGATTGTACGATTCACTATTGTTGTTAGTCCACTCTCTTTCAATTCTTCCCACATTTTGCGGCTCATATATTTTCCCTTTAAGGACTGGCTTCAAAACCGTTGAAAAGTAGCCTTTCAATGATGGAAATTTCTCCTTACAGAATTCTTTGACTTCTTCACACTTTTCTTCAAAAACGGCACTATCGTCTGCATTAGATATGCCATTTCTTCCAAAAATGCGTTGCTCGATATCTAATCTGTCCTTTCTGTGCATCCCAACTCCATTTTTCATCTTTTCTGAAAGGTTTAGTTTCAAATGCCGTGTACATAATACATGAGTTGCTTCTGGAAAACTTTTGACAATGGCTTTAACTAAAGATCCTTCTTGATCGGAACCAATGACTAATTCCGAGGTGTCCACATCCCCGAGTTTGGTCTTAAGATGCGAGAGAAATATACTATACGTATCAAAATGCGAACAGTCATGTAAAAACATGGGTCCGACAAATAAAGGCGGTTCTCCTGTTTCCACCTTTGTGACAGAAAGTTGTTTGAAAACAGATGGTGTCACATGAATGTCACAAATGTTAAATGTTTTGTCGAAACCCAAAAGAGTTTGTCCACTGCAGCACAAGTTCACAACATCCTTCATCATTTCTTTCGTATACAGAATAACGCACGGTGTTTTACCTGGCGAATGAGCCACATGCTTAATTAAACTGTGTCCTTTCTGCATCATATTTTCTATAGTTTGTATGTTATCTGCCATATTTCCACGGTTTCCTGTTACGCCAGTTATATTTCGAATTTCTTTCTTCTTATAGCGGTATTTTTTGTCATGAATCTGTCTTGGTGCCGAAGGCCCGGTTGCTTCATCACTACAGTTGATTAGCAATTTATTATATGCATTTTTTGGACGCATGGTCTTCACAAGTTCTCCCATTTCTTCAAATAACAGTGCTGGAGTTCGAACGAATTCGTTTCCTTTCTTTGAATTGCCATGAGCAGAAAAACCAGGGTGTTTGCCTTTATATTCCACGACAGCCGCATTGAAGTTGATATCAAATGAAGGAGGTGCTTTTCTGACCCATGTTACTCTTTTCTTGTATGACTGTTGCTTAAGAGTGGAGTAGCTACGACTGATTTCCAAGATTTTTTCATCTGCGGGCTGAGGATCCACTGGAATGAATTCTTTCTTCTTGTTTATTTGCTTTTCAGTACAAAATATACCCTGTCTAGATACAACAGCTTTTAGCTTACCATCATCTTGAACAACATAATATGTCTTAGGTGTTGACCCAGATGAACTAATCCAGACCCCACAGTCATCGGAAAATTCACTACGTAAGTTATTAACTCGTCTTGCAATGTTTCTGGAGTTGTCAATTGTAAAACATACGTTGTCTTTCTTTCCTTCTGGGATACCATGTCTAACATCTTTTGATTTCAGTTTATTTAAAAGTTCCTCTAAATATAAAAATTCTCCGTATCTTAATTGTTCTTCTGGTTGAAACATACAAGAATTTGACACTTCATCGAGAGAATCGTCTTTCTCGGCGTCATCTGAACTGTCATTGTCTCCATTCTCCAGGTTTTCGTTTGCCTCATCTGACCCATTGATCCTTTGGTTATGAAAGAAACTAAAATTGTCTGACAAAACTGATTGATCAAGTAAAACTGTTGTGTGTATTGCTACCGCTTTCATCTGGATCACTTTCACCAAATATATCCGTAACAGTTCTTTCTGCAGATTCACCAGTTTCGTCTGTAGTCTTTGGTTTTATGCTGTAAAAAAAATACATGTCTTAATAGAATAAGAATGAACCAACGCGCCATATAGTTATCATAAAATACAGATGACACATCACTTACAAGAATACTACTAGTATTTAAAATTGATATTCACTTGATGAACTACTAAATAGCTAGAAATTGTATTTTATTATGGTGTAAAAGCGGCATCACCCTTAAACGGCAAATCAAACGCTGTTTTATGTGGCAATGAGTATTGAATGCATAAATTTCATACGGACGTACAAACGAACAAGGGTAAAGATTGAATGGCCCTTTCGCTACGGGGGCCATACAAACGAATCTTATAATTATTTTTTTTATAATGCAACCATGAAATTACTAATTATCACAAATTAAATCGTTTTACTGTGTGCAGTGGTGTGACGTTGTCGTGAGAAGCAAGATCATGTGATGTAATGAATGTTGAATTTTACTGAGTGATACGCTTTGATATTGCAATGTCATTTGTCATATTGAATAAGTATTTATATCATACCTTTCATTGTTGTATGTAGCATCATTACTGTCGACAGTATCACTGTGTTTGTTGTGCTGTTGGCTGCTGTTGTCTCTGTTGTGGGGGTCTATGCTTATCTCGTGGTCTTGGTTAGTGCCTTCTTTGTTGCATTTGTTGTTTTTGGCATTGCTTTGGTTACTTGTATGATCCTGATCACTACTGTCGTCCAGATCCACGAACTGTGAAGTCGGTGTATGTAATCTCAAAAGAGGTACAAAGTGGTTTGGATCAAACACTGCGAATGGTTGTGGTCTTACTTTCATAGTCCACATTATTGTTACTGCAGCCTCTTCACATTCATTAACAGTTCTCCCAACTATTTTTCTGTGATATGGCTCTGTATGGTAGTTTGAAGATACCAAAGGTGGATAATATGATTGAAGTGGCTTGTTTATAACAGCACTCAAACCATACATATGTTGCATGTCGGAATATGCTCCTATGACTTTCGCTAATCTACATATATCTGTTTTAAGTGGTTTATTAGATAAAATAAATAGAAATCAACAGGCCTGGCATTAATTTTTTCACACCCTTTATCTATACGCTAATTATAAGGTAAACAATTATTAATTATACCGAGAGCGGGTGCGCTTTTCATTTATTTATATTTCCTATGAAAGACGAAACGAAAAGACTATAAAATACTAATAATTGGGACTATTATACTAATTTAGTATCATAATCCGATCTAATAATGATGTCATTTTTTTTTTATTAATAAATCTTCTTTTATCTAATGTAGCCCTTTATTTTATACGAATCAAGAAATTGAAACTAAACAAGAATCTCGTAAAGTTTGTCAAGTTTAACATGTAGCAGGACTTGAAATTTTCGTCCAATATTTTTATAATTCTATTTTCTAAATATTTACCTTAACAAGGACTGCTGGCAGTCAAAACTTTCCTGATCAAAACAGCAAAATTTGCAGTAAAATTTTAGTTCTCTCGTTGCCCATTGTTTTGTTAATTCTGATGACATTCCTTTGCCGACACAGCCACTGTGCACCCATTTTCCACACCCAAAGCAGAGGACGGATTCTGTGCATTCACAATCCTTACTACAGATACAGCAGGGGTACTGTTTTCAATATCGAGATTGACAACTACGTGCTCTCACCATTTTTTGTAATTTTGAAAACAAGTGAGGAAACAAGCCTTTTTATTTTTGTTAAAGTGACGATTATCGTGTTTAAATCACGTGCAACAAATATATTTGACATCTAACATCCGAGAGGAAATGGTGATGCTGACATGTATATTTTTTATATTACCATACCCAATGCCACCGGGCAATATGTTGACATTTTAATATAAACAAACGAAAAAAAAAATTTAAATGTAAGGATAAACATTTATAGTACGATTATATTTGCTTTTCATTTATTCTTACTGGGTATTATTAAAAACATTTAAAATGCTTAATTAAATGTTTAAACCCGCTGCATTTATATTTGCATCTGTCCTAATTTATGAACCTGATGTTCAGTGCATGGTTTTTTTTTCGTTTGAATGTTTTTTTCAATAGTCATTTTTGGGGGCCCCTTTACAACTCCCTGTTGAAGACCGTATTTTGACTTATAATAGTTTAGCTGTACACATTATGACTTTGATTGGGAGTTTTCACACCTTCTGATATTTATAAAAACAAATATTTAAATGATAATTAAGATTAAAATTCTTGATGAAAAATAAATGATAATTAAGCATACATGACTTGTATTAAAAAAATATTTACTAAAAAAACATGTTAAATTGTTTCTTTTCTGTAAATTCACATATTCTTATAAATACACAATCTAAATTTTGAATTATGCATTCAATTTTATTATTACGAAGAATTGTTAACAATATACAAAAATCCGTGTATATATACATTGTTTTAACTTTATTTAATAGATATATATATATGTATCCTCTTTTCGGTTCTTTTCGGTCCTTTTCGGTTCTTTTTGGTCCTTTTCGGTTCTTTTCTGTAAATCGTCGCTCTTTTCTGTAAATCGTTGGACCGAACATAAATGGGGTCGCCAGACTTGTTTTCTTGCTTCATATTAAAATATGTAAATTCACAACACTTTCTATTATAAAAATTACTTAAACAAGGTATTTCCCCTACTATCTGAGTTAAGTCTCTTATGTGGACAGTGGTAGAGTTGAATAAAAATGAATCAAACATTAATAATTTTCTATATCAACATGAAAAGTCTTACACATGAATTAAATACTACTCTAAAAATTTGAACATTTCATTAAAGATCTAGACCAATTGTTATTTGCTACTTCAAAATCCAAGATGGAGGGAAACACCCGCCATTCTGAAGTTGCCTTATACTGCGGGAAAATGAAATTGGCGGCAATTTAGAAATTTTCTGTTTCTGTTTCTGTTTCTTACTTCCCATTGGAGTCAGAAATTGATGTCTTGAGCATGTATCTTGTTAGAAAATATAATTAAAATTATGCAAATTGTCTGTTAGTTTTTCTACTTTTTTCACCAATAAACTTGCATTATATAAATTTTACAGAAATATAAAAAATAATACAGACATTTTGTATCTCAAAGTAAAAAAACCTATTTAAAGTCTAAAGATCTGTCACCCCATATGAAACCCCAATTGAACTAAATTCCAAAAGAAAGACATTTTTTGACATTGTAGTTTTTTTTTGTCTCAAACATGGATATCAACATGCATGTGAACCGAATGTACACAACATTTAGTGTGTTTCAATCAATTATTTAAATTATGTTCACTTGTAAATAACAGCATATAGATCTTTAATGCAGCAAGAAACTCCCGCACCCAAAGGTCTTTCAGCTGGGCCCTAAACAAATATCTATACTGGTTCAGTGACAATGAACGTCATACTAAACTCTGAATAATACTTGTAAATAACAGCATATGACTCTATACCATATCTTTGTAGATGATGTAGTTCCAACTGAAATAAAATTAATGGCTGACAAAAGATCTATTGATTTGTACCTCAAATTACTCGAGTCAGGATCTGAGAAAAAGAGAGACATACGTTTAGTAGTTGTTGGAAAACAAGGTGCTGGAAAGACATCATTGATTAGAAGATTGTTTGGTGAAGACATTACAGATGTAACCAGTACAAATGGAATCAAAATTCACAAAATAAAATGCAAAGCAATGTCTGATGATGGCATATGGAATAAGTTAGATGGTATGATGTTAACTCTTAAAAAAGAAAATATTTACAGTTTTTAATTTTCCGACTTATTGCAAGAGTTCCAAGTGGTGAAGTTCAAATCGTCCTTTTGTAAATTTTAAGACTGCCATGAGCATGATGAGGAGTTGGTTAACAATTATGGAAGATCTGTTTCTTAGTTGACAATGCATTTGTTCCTATTTTCGTAACTACAATCCCGTCCCTTGTTCCTTAATGTTACCACCTGAGTTACATTTATCACCGGGTTTGTATTAATATAAGCAACATGGTGGATGCCACATGTGGAGCAGGATCTGCTTGCCGTTTCGGAGCACCTGAGACCACCCCAAGTTATTGGTATAGTTCGTGTTGCTCAGCCTTTAGTTTTTGATGTTGTGTGTTGTGTACTGTTGTCAGTTTATTTTCGACTTATGAGTTTGAATATCCCTTTGGTATTCCTCACCTTTCATTAATTGCAAGTTATGATCAAACAGTGACTTTAAATATGGAGAAGAGCAAACCCTGCAAACGCTAATGTCAGGTTCAGTGTTAACTGCCCTGTCTCTGAAAACAAGACTAAAATGTTTAAGCTCAGTCAACTACTAAAATAGCATCATGTAAGATATCATTGCATACATTTTTTGTGGCTCTATTTAAAGTTCTAGACGCATTAGGGAAATTGACCCAGATTTGGGGCAGGGTTCATCTGAGCTTTTCATAATTCTTTGGTCAATATTGAATTGTATCGTGATAAGGTCTGTTATTAGATACTTTAACTGATGGGCTAACTATATTGGATTTATAGAACAACTGTGATGTGTACATCTCAATATAATTGGGTTTAAACAATCTTGACCTTATTTAATGGATCATTTATTATTGTGCTAAGTTTATTTAATACATGTATTAAGACATCATTCTTTTAGACATTTAACTTCAAATACAATCCTTTCAATTCAGCAGGCTAGATATTTTAGTGTATGCACTCTTGTTAGCTCATCTGACTACTTGGGCAAAACATTACCCCCTTTTAATTTCTTACAAAAGTAATAGAGTGATTTCTTGTTAATGGCTAATTTTGGAAAATTTAGAGTTTTAAACTAGACCCCCCTATTTATTCTTAGCCTGCCTGACCCATGTGACCAAGTGATTTAATCTCATTACTTCGCATCCAGCATCATCTGTAAACATTTACAAACATCTTCTTCACTAAAACTACTTGATCAATTGAAATCAAACTTGGCCTCAATCATTCTTGGTCTATTTGCTGTACATGCTATATAGATATAAGTCTATACATAGAACCAACCATCTTGTATTAGTACTGTTATGCAAATTTTTAGATAAGCACGTCTAAACAAGTGACATATTCATAACTACTCTAAACATCAACACAACAATTTTTAAATCAGCAAATTTACTGAAGCAAATCTTTGTTCTTCCCTCGCCGGGATTCAAACTCATGCTATTGGGATATCGAGATTACACCACCTGCACTTTGTCCATCGCTATAGACTACTAGGCCACCTAGACAGAACTTAATAATTTAGCTTTCGGAGGCCTAGTGTTATCTTTCCTCGTCAGTAGAATCTAGAGTTGTAACACAGTACATGATATATAAGACATGATGATGGAATTGATTGCAGATTAGCAAAATATCTATCGTAAAGGATTGTATGATAAAGTCACAGAAATAAAGTACGTCTGAACAAGTGACAACTCTACGACAGATCCATCCATTGGATCACCAATGAAGGTGATACATGGCTGAGAACACATATAATATTCATAACTTCTCTACATAGAGTTGTGTTAGTGATGGACACAGTGCAGGCGGTGTTGTCTCGATGTCCCAATAGTATGAGTTCGAATCCCGGCGAGGGAAGAACAAAAAATTGCTTCTGCAAATTTGCAGATTGAACATTGTTGTGCTGATATTTAAAGTAGTTCTGCAGATCCTTCTTGAACACCTAAGATCGCCTGCAGTTTTCAGTGGCGTTTCAGTTGACTTAAGTCTTTAGTTTTTCTATGATATATTGTGTATATTGTTATTTGTTATTTAATTATTTATTGGTTTTTTTTTGCCATGGCATTGTCATTTTTTTTAACTTATGGGTTTGAATATTCCTTTGGTATCCTTTGCCTCTATTTTATAGTGAATGCATGTTTACCTACTTTGTGATTTTTTTGTCAATTATAATTGCGGAAGCTTCTCTTCTTATAGCATGTATTTTTAAAGTTTGAATATATTAGGGTAGTACAGAAACCACCTTTATTATTTTGACTATGTACACCTTTCAGATGTATTTTTAAAGTTTGAATATATTAGGGTAGACAAAGTCCACTGTGTAACGGTTTATTGCTTTTTTTATTCCTTTGTACTAAACGTTTCCTTATTTCTACTGACTCAGAAATAAACTGAGATGTTTATTTTTTAATGATAGAAAAAAATGAAGCAACTGAAGCTCTTGGAAGACTATTGAAAGAATTTGAGGAACAACTTCAGGACAAAGGAACTAAAGAAAAACCAGTAGAATCACACATGGCCATTAAGGACAAAAGACCAGCAATATCTTATGATGAATCAATGAAATCAGAGACAGTATCCATGCAACCGAAAATAATAAGACCTCTAGAAGAACCTCTAGTAACACCTCAACAGTCAAGCCAATCCTCTGAACAAGCAGCAAGGGATTTTGAAACAATGCTAACCGCTAAGTCTAAAGTTGATAGACATGACAAAGAGGAATATGCCACATTTTTGCTATGGGATTTTGCAGGGGATGAAGAATTTTACCACACACATCAAACCTTTCTGTCCCAAGATGCAGTGTATCTTGTTGTAACAAAACTCAATGAAGCAGATGATTCTAGTGCACAAGGTAATATTTCATATTGATTAATGAGTAAGTTTAACAATTAGATTTCATTTTTTTTAGCTTTAAAGATACTTTTACCAAAACTCTTGTCCTGAAGCAGACTGTTGTAATTTTAAATTTTGTAAATTGCAATTTGGCTTCTTCAAAATTGGTTGATATGGAAAGCGTGATTGAAGTTTCAAAATGGTTATTAGTTCATATATTTAAAAGGAGTATAATGCATATGTGTCTTTGTCATTCATTTAATAGTTTGCACTATCACCCTTAATTCGATCATTTAGTTATATGTGATATTCAATTTAAAATACTGATTGTTCTGTAATTTTTTATTAAAATTGTTAACATTGATAGCAATACTTAAGTGACAAATATTTAGTAAGCGTCAAGGTTTTCAATCATTCATACTAGCATTAGGAGATAGCGCAAATGTATTTTCAATTACTATCCAACAAAACTCACGATAATGATAAACAAAGATTATGTGTGATGCCGATGGATTTAATAATATAGATAAAAAGAAGAGTGACATGATAGTTTACGTTTTTTGAATGAACCGCAGACTTAGTACGTGTAAAGATAGGACTGTTTACCAACACTAAACTACCCTTAGCTTTGTTAACCCACTTTCCTATGAAATCTTGGGTTGGGGTCTAGGGTGCCATGCCATCAGTACATCATAGGTCACTGGTATGCTGTATAGCCTGTATAGGTGATTAAGTTTTGCATTTTCAGGGCTTGAAGTCTTGGATTATTTAAATACCCGGCGAGTATTTGAAAAAAATCCAGTGTGAAAGGGGAAATTGGGGATGTAAATCGCAAACTAGGACATATTGCAAGAGATTGTTGTTTTTTTGCAGTGGAAGGAAAATTCACTCATTAACAGCCAATCATTTAAATGTTCTAGAATTTTTAACTTCGTTATATCAAAAAAGGTTTAGGAAACAGTGCTATTAACATTGCCAGAAGTATGGTATCTTCATTTGTGTGTTTGAATCAAGAGAAAATTGTTGGTCAATGGCCATTTATGAAGCGAGTTCTTAAAGGTATATTCAATATTAAGCCATCATTACCAAGATATCAGATAACCTTGGACGTTGAAGTCGTGCTTAAAGACATTGACACCAGTTTATATGTTATATTTAGGTGTTTGATCATAAAGCCAGTTACACTTGTTAACAGTTCTAAGGTTACAAACCATTCATAGTTTAGATTTAGATGATATAACTGTTACAGATAGTAGTTTATTGAAATGTTCGAAGCCAGGGAGGCATGTACTAGCAATTGAGTTGCCAGCTTTTATTGAGGACAGAAGGATGTGTATTGTAAATGTTCTAAAAGAGTACTTGGTTAGAACATCATGTTTTGGGAAAACTCAAAAAATAATCTTGAGCTGTATAAAACCATATTCTTATGAGTCTAGCACTCTTGGACGTTGGGTTAAAATTGTTTTGCAAATGGCTGATGTAGACATAATTAAACCACATAGTACATGTGCTACTTCCGTTGATACAATTTTAAGAGTGGCAGATTGGTCAGATTAATCAACATTCAGGAATGTCTATAATAAACCTGTTTCGAAACATAATTATGATGATAGTTATAGTGTTAGGGTTTTGAGAAGTTTTATTCTTGTCAAATTCTGATGAGTCTGATGTATAATGAAAACAGATATGTTAGATTTAGTATGAACAAAAAAATTAAACTCACAAACATACTGAACTCTGAGGTAAAGTATCACTGAACTAGTATATATTTGTTTACGGGCCAGCTGAAGGGCGCCTCCGGGTGCGGGAATTTCTCGCTACATTGAAGACCTGTTGGAGACCTTCTGCTGTTGTTTTTTCTATGGTCGGGTTGTTGTCTCTTTGACACATTCCCCATTTACATTCCCAATTTTATTATTTAATTAAATATTAAAGGTACCAGGATTATAATTTGATACGCCAGACGCGCATTTCGTCTACATAAGACTCATCAGTGACGCTCAGATCAAAATAGTTATAAAGCCAAACAAGTACAAAGTTGAAGAGTATTGAGGACCCAAAATTCTAAATGTTGTGTCATATATGGCAAAGGTAATCTATTCCTGGGATAAGAAACCCCTTAGTTTTTGGAAAAAAATGTAAAGTTTCGTAACAGGAAATCTATGAAAATAACCATATAATTAATATTCATGTCAATACAATTATACTTGAATAAATGCTGATATGAAATTGTTGTACTATGACTTTGTAGCTTTATTCCGACTCTGGATTGACTCAATACATTGCTACAGTAGACTGGAAGAGGGAAATATCATATCGGATGACAAGGCGACAACGTCAGGTTATCTTGATCCACCAATAGTTATTGTTGGTACATGGAAAGATGCTGTAGATGTCTCAGAAGCTGAAACGGTATATGATGTTTACAAATTTTATAAAGACACTTCGCTATTGATTCATGTATTGTGTTTGTTCTGCTTTTAAATGATTAATTATTTTATGTAGTAAGTGTTTGCGTTTTTTAAGTGGGGTTCGTGTTGTTTTTTCTGTAGTTTTCTATGTTGTGTCATGTGTACTATTGTTTTTCTGTTTGTCCTTTTCAGTTTTAGCCATGGTATTGTCAGTTTATTTTCGATTTATGAGTTTGACTGTCCCTCTGGTATCTTTCGTCCCTCTTTTAAGGGTATAAAATATATTTTGTAAATCGTGCAGAAGCAATAATTCAAGATCTGCCTTTTCTGAAAATCGGCTACGAGCTTGCCGCAAATGTCAACATTTGTTTGCCGAAGGTCACTGATAGCGGTCAACACTGGTAAATACATTTCAGGTTTTCTGGCGAACTAAAGAGATTGCTGTAAATTATATTATTTCATCTTAATTACGCAAAGTGCATGTCAGTAACTTTTTCACCTTTATTGCACACAGTGTACGTATTTATTACATTGATTTCCCAGTGAAATGAAAAACCGTTAATTTACCATGTGAAATACACGTGGTAATTTCACTACTCTGACGCCATACAATAATAGGCGTTGCCATGTCGTCGGATCAAAATAATGAGTGCCTTGCATTTTCTAATTATTTCAGAAAACGCCATTTGCCTATGTTATTATAATATAAAGAATAATTAAGGTAGATTCATGATATACCGACATATTGGATTGTACAATCTGGGTACAAAATCAGTCTAGTTATTTGTCCAAATCTGCAAAACTGAAGACAGAATTGCAATTTATTGGTTAGACTTTTTATCTAGATAAAGAAAACTTGGTGGTATTACTAACTCAAAATATTTTAACAAATATCAAATTTTGTGTTTTTAAAATTATTTTTTTTTAAAATAAGCCAGTTAAGGGGAGATAATTCCATTAGTAAACCATACATACTGATTTGATAAGAAATCTTAATATGTTTTCTTGTAGCAAGAAAACAAGTTTGATGACACAACTTTTCTCTTTATTTTTTTAAAGCATATTATGAAATCTATCTTCTCACACAATTTATTTAAACATTCTATCTCACAGAATTTTGTTTATGCACACAAATATTCATTTTCCCATGAACAGCTGTCTAACCAAATTTAAGCAATTTTCCACGACTCATAGCTTGGAAAATAGCACGGTGACCAATACTTTTTATTATAAATTTGAAAAAAAGTATAGTTAAAACTTCATTTTGACAACGTATTAGAAAATTTTATCTTAAGAAATATTTACTTACATGACTTATAATCTACCTTAA
Organism: Mytilus galloprovincialis; assembly: GCA_037788925.1. Lineage (NCBI taxonomy): Eukaryota > Metazoa > Mollusca > Bivalvia > Mytilida > Mytilidae > Mytilus > Mytilus galloprovincialis. Next base: position 75,400,787 of record CM075339.1, on the reverse strand, counting down.
TAAAAAAACATGTTTTGTTCGGTCACTTGTTGCATATTTTTCTCTATTTGAATTCTTTGCTTATGTGTTTTATAAGTAATATACTTAACATTGAGCTTCAAAAACAGTTATCTCATTGGCAATTATACCACATGTTCTTTTTATGCCCCACCTACGATAGTAGAGGGGCATTATGTTTTCTGGTCTGTGGCTCCGTTCGTCCGTCTGTACTTCTGTTCGTCCGTCCGTCCATCAGGTGAAAGTTTTTGGTCAAGGTAGTTTTTGATGAACTTGAAGTCCCATCAACTTGAAACTTAGTACACTTGTTGATTATGATATGCTCTTTCTAATTTTAAAGCCAAATTAGACCTTTGACCTCAATTTCATGGTCCAATGAACATAGAAAATGAAAGTGGAAGTTTCAGGTTAAAGTTTTTGGTCATGGTAGTTTTTGATGAAGTTGAAGTCCAAACAACTTGAAACTTAGTACACATATTCCCTATGGTATGATCTTTCTAATTTTAATGCCAAATTAGATTTTTAGCTCACCTGGCCCGAAGGGCCAAGTGAGCTATTCCCATCACTTTGCGTCCGGCGTCCGTCGTCGTCGTCCGTCGTCGTCCGTCGTCCGTCGTCGTCCGTCGTCCGTCGTCGTCCGTCGTCCGTCGTCGTTAACTTTTACAAAAATCTTCTCCTCTGAAACTACTGGGCCAAATCAAACCAAACTTGGCCACAATCATCATTGGGGTATCTAGTTTAAAAAATGTGTGGCGTGACCCGGTCAACCAACCAAGATGGCCGCCACGGCTAAAAATAGAACATAGGGGTAAAATGCAGTTTTTGGCTTACAACTCAAAAACCAAAGCATTTAGAGCAAATCTGACATGGGGTAAAAATGTTTATCAGGTCAAGATCTATCTGCCCTGAAATTTTCAGATGAATCGGTCAATCGGTTGTTGGGTTGCTGCCCCTGAATTGGTAATTTTGAGGAAATTTTGCTGTTTTTGGTTATTATCTTGAATATTATTATAGATAGAGGTAAACTGTAAACAGCAATAATGTTCAGCAAAGTAAGATCTACAAATAAGTCAACATGACCAAAATGGTCAGTTGACCCGTTTAGGAGTTATTGCCCTTTATAGTCAATTTTTAACCATTTTTCGTTAATTAAAGTAATCTTTTACAAAAATCTTCTCCTCTGAAACTACTGGGCCAAATTAATCCAAACTTGGCCACAATCAACTTTGGGGTATCTAGTTTAAAAAATGTGTGGCATGAATTGGTCAACCAACCAAGATGGCCGCCACGGCTAAAAATAGAACAAAGGGGTAAAATGCAGTTTTTGGCTTATAACTCAAAAACCAAAGCATTTTGAGGAAATCTGACATGGGATAAAAATGTTTATCAGGTCAAGATCTATCTGCCCTGAAATTTTCAGATGAATCGGTCAATCGGTTGTTGGGTTGCTGCCCCTGAATTGGTAATTTGAGGAAATTTTGCTGTTTTTGGTTATTATCTTGAATATTATTATAGATAGAGATAAACTGTAAACAGCAATAATGTTCAGCAAAGTAAGATCTACAAATAAGTCAACATGACCAAAATGGTCAGTTGACCCGTTTAGGAGTTATTGCCCTTTATAGTCAATTTTTAACCATTTTTCGTAAATTAAAGTAATCTTTTACAAAAATCTTCTCCTCTGAAACTACTGGGCCAAATTAATCCAAACTTGGCCACAATCATCTTTGGGGTATCTAGTTTAAAAAATGTGTGGCATGACCTGGTCAACCAACCAAGATGGCCGCCACCGCTAAAAATAGAACATAGGGGTAAAATGCAGTTTTTGGCTTATAACTCAAAAACCAAAGCATTTTGAGGAAATCTGACATGGAATAAAAATGTTTATCAGGTCAAGATCTATCTGCCCTGAAATTTTCAGATGAATCGGTCAATCGGTTGTTGGGTTGCTGCCCCTGAGTTGGTAATTTTGAGGAAATTTTGCTGTTTTTGGTTATTATCTTGAATATTATTATAGATAGAGATAAATTGTAAACAGCAATAATGTTCAGCAAAGTAAGATCTACAAATAAGTCAACATGACCAAAATGGTCAGTTGACCCCTTAAGGAGTTATTGCCCTTTATAGTCAATTTTTAACAATTTTCATTAATTTGGTAAATTTATGTAAATTTTTACCAAATATAGTTCTCTGTTACTAATGGGCAAAGTTCATTATAGATATAATTGTAAGAAGCAAAATCGTTCAGTAAAGAAAGAACTTCAAACACATCACCATCACCAAAATACAATTTTGTCATGAATCCATTTGTGTCCTTTGTTTAATATGCACATAGACCAAGGTGAGCGACACAGGCTCTTTAGAGCCTCTAGTTTACCCAATTTTACGGTCCATTAAACATGAAAAATGATAGTGCGAGTGGGGCATCCGTGTACTTAGGACACATTCTTGTTTATATTTGCGATATTTTCAAAAGATTCATTTGTATAATATTCTTCTTTAAGAACTTAGCAATAGAAAACCACACAAAATACCAAGAATGCTAATATTACATTTTGTAGGTCGAGAAAGCATACAAAGAAAGCCTGTTAAAATACACCAATGAACTAGCAGATGATGAACGTGGTCATTTAAGGTGTGAATACTTCATTTCCAATAAAGACGATGAATGTAGTGCATTCCAGCAGATACGTCAGAACATTCTAAATTTAGCCAGAGGAATGAGAACCTGGAACATAAAATATCCATTAAAATTCATTCAACTGGAACAACGACTTCAAGAAAAGAAAAAAGACTTACCGATCATTTCCTATCAGAAAATTAAGGACTATTCAACTGATATACCAGAGCCTTTAAGTGAGGAAGAACTGATATTATTTCTAAAATTTCACCATGAACTCAGAGCTTTAGTGTATTTCAAGGATCTATCCGAATTTATCATTTTAGATACACAATGGTTGTCTGATGCTTTTAGATGTATAGTAACAGCACAGAAATTTCAAATTAATATCAGAAATCAAAAAGAATGGAATGATTTTTTTCAACGAGGCAAATTAAAAAATGCAGTTTTAGAAGATATATTTAAAAATGAAACAACAATTGTGTATGAACATAAAGACTTTATCTTGAAAGTTATGGAGAAATTTGATATAATTATACATCCAAACAAATCAGAGGATGTTGATGAAAACCATTGTTACTATGTACCCTGTATGATAAAAGAACAATGCCCATGTGACATCTACCAAATGTTTGAAGTGCCAGAAGATACACGTCACAGGTCCACTTGGTTGTGTTTCAAATTTAGGTTTCTACCACCACATCTTAAGAATCATTTAATTGCATCACTGAGCCGAAGGTATGCTATAGCACAAGTCGGTATATCAAATCAGAAGAAAATGCAGATTGCTATTTTCCGGAACATTGTGGTCTTTGAGTTACAGAAGACAAAATTGAGAAAATTGCTTGTAACGACATGTCCAAATTCAATTCAGATACAAGTTTTAGAATTTGGGAAAGGTATGGAAAGAGGGTTGTTAAAGAACATCGCTGACTTTGTTGAGATGGAATTAGAAAAGATAATTCATACGAGATTCAACATGCCAAATGTAAAATTTGAAAAAAAGTGGGAATGTGGTCTTACAAAACCAGAGTTTGTAACAGGTATCAATGACTTTGGTGGAGAGCAGATGACAGAATACTATTGTGAAACATGTAGAAAAACCCACAAGTTCGTGGATGAATGGTCAGGTTTACAAATGGAATCTCTATGCGTAAGTGAACATTATACCTTTAAAGAAATTTGTTTGCAATTATTTGGTCTGGTAGGTTAATCTTGCAAAGTGAGATACATGTATGAAACCTTTGAGGGAATAGCCACAACAGTTTAGAGTTACATGTAATGTGAGATCAGAAATAGACGATAAGAAATTAAGAGGTATTGCTGAACAACTATGATATATCAAATTAAGGACACCAATGACAATGCATAAAGAAAGAAAAAACACTTCCCAACAGAAAACTAATGATTGAGTAGCATTACATTGTGACTGATTTGTGTGTTGGCATTGAAATATCGGATGTTCTTAACTATTATAATTTGGATATCATTTCAGTTTCTCCATTGTTCTAATGATGCTGAACACTCAAATCCTCATCTAGAACCCCCCAGTAAAAAAAGAAGAATGTCCACGAAGGTAACAAGCTATGATTGATTTATTTTAAAAGTGATGAATGTTGCAGATTTATTACAATTATGAACAAATAATCACTCTCCGAATAACTAACATGTTAAATCATTCTTCTGAGACAGATCTCTTGACCTTGATCAAGTATGTCTACTTATAAATATCTTTAGAATAGTACTGCAATCAGTGTATGTTTTGATTTCAAGAAAGACCAGTGACAAAACAAACAAAAAGGTTGCTAGTCATATTTTGTCATAGTTCTGGATATACATTTTTACAGTAACAGTAAAAAAATGTAAACTTAAAATTCTTCCAGTTTCTTTAAACTGTCTTCAGAGTACATACTTAGACATAACAAAAAACTCAGAGAAAAAATGCAGTAACCAAGTATTTTAAAATGATACGGTGAGTGTACATTCAGCCATGGTTCATTGATTTTGAATATTTTGCAGAACTTACATGTTTGGAATAAATAAATATTGCTATTTTAATTTCAGCATATAAATTTTACCATCAAAATAGCAAAAAGATGAGACATATATCTCTGTGTTAAAGTCATATGAAACGAGTGACTAGTGAAAAATAATGTTTATCCAATTTTTGAACCAACATGCATGTATATGTCATAAACTTAGACTTCAGTGCACGATTTTATCATTTTTTATGCAAATAGATCGTATAATTGTCAATTTGTTTTCTCTCTGTCTGTTATGAGGTTAGAAAATGGCAGCTACTTAATTGTCGTGTTTTGAAGCTGTAGTTTACCGATTGTCACCTCATAGTAAACAATCAACAAAGAAGCATGGATATTGAGCACGTGTTTAACATGTAAAATTACATAATTGTTTATTTTAATGACAGATCCATGCGTATTGCGATCACCGGATTTTTACGAGATGGGTCACGTAAGGTCAATTTGCATACGGAAAATATGTCGGCGAATTGCTTCCTGGAAGCAAGCAATTAAAAAAAAGTAATCTTCTCAATGTGTACAAATTAAAGAATTTTCTTCAGGAAAAAGTACATGTACATAAGTTTTATAATGAAAACTATCCATTTAGGTATAAAAAAACATATGCATCATTTTTTTTTAAATTTGAGGTTTCATATGACTTTAACAGTTTATTAAATTTAGAATTTATTAAGAAACTAAGGTTTCAACTCTGTCCTACAAAGTTGACCTAAGATGGATTTGGCTATTATTTTTAGGTCTTGTTTGGTCATATAGCTTTTCAAATGTTTGGTTTCTTATACATTAATGACTCAAATATTTAGCTTTGAGTATTCCTGATAAAGGTAAATCCAACAAAAAATATTGTTTTGACGAATAAATTGCATAAAGTGTTGTTTTCATTTATTATGTCAACAAGCATTCATATCTTTAACTACAAAAACGAAACCCACATCTAGTAACTCTTTGTCAGGTAAACGCATTCAATTTTGATTTACAATAAACAATTTACCTTGTAGATACGTTACTCCTTGCAAGCTGGTATGCAAGCATTTTCAGATGTAACTGTAGAGCCAACTAGAACAGGCAGTTTGACTGGGGTATGTAGATCAAAATAGAACCAATATTTAAAGATATTTAAAAGATCTATCAAGAGTTATTTGGTGATCTTTCATGGCTTATTTCAGGATGATTGAAAGATCTTGTGTCCAAGTTTTGAGTACAAGGATCTGAAAACACTTTGATGTTCTCTGTTCTAAAGAACTTTTTGGATCTTCTGGTTTTGTCAGATTAGTTCACACCTTCAAAAGTTTGGACGATGTAATTTCATTGCCTGATGTAAGGACACAGTATATGTATTATAAGAAGATTGGATTTATTAAGTTGACAGAAATAAATATGATGATGATGATGATGACAACAAAGTTTACCAGAACAACTAATGTTCAAAACAATACAATAATATTATGATTGCTTGCATGTTATGGAACTGAATGATTTTCGATGGGCTTGTTCTACATTGGCTAGAGGTAAAAAGGGGGGTTGAGGTCTCACAAAACATGTTTAACCCTGCCACATTTTAGCGCCTGTCCCAAGTCAGGAGCATCTGGCCTTTGTTAGTCTTTGTATGTTTTTTAATTTTAGTTCATTTATATGATTTGTAGTTTACGTATGACGTCCATTTTCACTGAACTAGTACTCATTTTTATTTAGTGGCCAGCTGAAGCCCGCCTCTGGGTTAACATGATGCACTTCTCTGGGTGCGAGAATTTCTCGCTGTAACTCAATACAAGTTAAACATTTGTGCAATCGATCTTCAATCGAGGTCAAATTATTTTTGCAAATGTGCTTTGTCTATATGACTTTTTTGTGTTTCTTTGTTACATATGACATTGGTCTCTACTTATACATTCCGTCATTTTGTTATTTGTGTGATATGGTAAAAAAAAAATTATTCATGTCTGTCATTTTTGCTAATGTGCTCTGTCTATATATACCTTTATGTGTTTCTTTGTTACATATTTGTTTGTTTTTATAGTGATTGAGATTATAACACAATGTTGACTGCTGTACCCCAATTTTTTACATTTTTATACGACCGCAAAATTTGAAAAAATTTTCGTCGTATATTGCTATCACGTTGGCGTCGTCGTCTGCGTCGTCGTCGTTGTCCGAATACTTTTAGTTTTCGCACTCTAACTTTAGTAAAAGTGAATAGAAATCTATGAAATTTTAACACAAGGTTTATGACCACAAAAGGAAGGTTGGGATTGATTTTGGGAGTTTTGGTCCCAACATTTTAGGAATTAGGGGCCAAAAAGGGCCCAAATAAGCATTTTCTTGGTTTTCGCACTATAACTTTAGTTTAAGTTAACAGAAATCTATGAAATTTTGACACAAGGTTTTTGACCACAAAAGAAAGGTTGCGATTGATTTTGTGAGTTTTGGTTTTAACAGTTTAGGAATTAGGGGCTAAAAAAGGGCCCAAATAAGCATTATTCTTGGTTTTCGCACAATAACTTTACTTTAAGTAAATAGAAATCAATGAAATTTAAACACAATGTTTATGACCACAAAAGGAAGGTTGGTATTGATTTTGGGAGTTTAGGTCCCAACAGTTTAGGAATAAACATTTTTTGATAAAGGACCCAAAGGGTCCAAAATTAAACTTTGTTTGATTTCATCAAAAATTGAATAATTGGGGTTCTTTGATATGCCGAATCTAACTGTGTATGTAGATTCTTAATTTTTGGTCCCCTTTTCAAATTGGTCTACATTAAGGTCCAAAGGGTCCAAAATTAAACTTAGTTTGATTTTAACAAAAATTGAATCCTTGGGGTTCTTTGATATGCTGAATCTAAAAATGTACTTAGATTTTTTATTATTGGCCCAGTTTTCAAGTTAGTCCAAATCGGGGTCCAAAATTAAACTTTGTTTGATTTCATCAAAAATTGAATAATTGGGGTTCTTTGATATGCCAAACCTAACTGTGTATGTAGATTCTTAATTTTGGTCCCGTTTTCAAATTGGTCTACATTAAAGTCCAAAGGGTCCAAAATTAAACTAAGTTTGATTTTAACAAAAATTGAATTCTTGGGCCTCTTTGATATGCTGAATCTAAACATGTACTTAGATTTTTGATTATGGGCCCAGTTTTCAAGTTGGTCCAAATCAGGATCCAAAATTATTATATTAAGTATTGTGCAATAGCAAGAAATTTTCAATTGCACAGTATTCAGCAATAGCAAGAAATCTTCAATTGCACAGTATTGTGCAATAGCAAGAAATCTTCAATTGCACAGTATTGTGCAATAGCAAATATTTTCAATTGCACAGTATTGCACAATAGCAAGAAATATCTAATTGCACAATATTGTGCAATAGCAAGAAATTCCAATTGGATTCAATTGGAGTTATCTTTCTTTGTCCAGAATAGTAGTTGAATCAACTTAAATCATTGTTTTATACAATATACAATGTATATTCACTTTTACTACCAACTGATAGATTAAAACAATCTTTACCATTCAGTAATAACAAGCACTTTTTTTTACATTTTAATATTTTATGATGTATTTAAATGAGTAGTTATTGTTGCAAACTTCATTAGAAATTTGAATTGAGATCAGTTTTGAAATAAGGGAAAGGGGGATGTGAAAAAAAATTGGGGGGTCAATTTTATTCATTTCAGATTTCATAAATAAAAAGAAAATTTCTTCAAACATTTTTTTGAGAGGAATAATATTCAACAGCATAGTGAATTGCTCAAAGGCAAAAATTTTTTTTTAAGTTCATTAGACCACATTCATTCTGTGTCAGAAACCTATGCTGTGTCAACTATTTAATCACAATCAAAATTTAGAGCTGAATCCAGCTTGAATGTTGTGTCCATACTTGCCCCAACCGTTCAGGGTTCAACCTCTGCGGTCGTATAAAGCTGCGCCTTGCGGAGCATCTGGTTACCTATTATGTCTGTTTGTTTTATTCCCACATCGTTGTCAATATAATGGAATGTTGTGCGACTGTCATACAAGTGAGAGGTATAGCTAGCTATAAAACCAGGTTCAATCCACCATTTTCTACATAATAAAATGCATATACAAAGTCAGGAATATGACAGTTGTTTTCCATTCGTTTGATGTGTTTGAGCTTTTGATTTTGCCATTTGATTAATGTCTTTTTGTTTTGAATTTTCCTCGTAGTTCGGTATTTTTGTTATTTTACTTTTTACAGGTTTCATATTTTGTTGATCCAAATGGGGTTGAATTTGTATCTTCCAAGACTGTAATATATCAGAGAGGTTTTGAGCTCACTTTTGACCGGGTAACCAAACTTGCTACAAAACGGAATTATAAATCAAGTCTGTTTTTTTAATTGAAACTCAAATGAAATAAGTTACCCTTTTTTTATATTAAACTAAACAAAATGTTAACTTATGCTGATTTAATTTGTTCAATACCTAAAATGCAAAAAGCTAATTTCTGTTGTAGTATTATCAAAATTGAAAAAAACCCAAAACATTGGTGTTTGAAATTCAAAATCAGACAGATAAGTGACCAGCAAGAGACTCCCTCAATACGCAATTTAAAAGGTTTAATTTTGGCGTCATAAAACTGTCAGAGGGCAAAGTCTTTAGTGGCGAAAAGGAAAATGAATATCTTGTATTTATTGTCTGTCTGTCATCTGATATTGCTTAATCATAGAAAAATATATATGTAAGATTCAGATTAACGTCCTGTCTCAAATCAACGTCCGTTCTGCAAAACATTTGTCTAAATCTGACGTCACAATAACATAATATTCAAAATCAATTTATTGTTCTCAAATCGACGTCCAATTTTTGTCTTCTCTAATGGATGCCCGTTTTACGAATTTGCCACAATACCTTTATTTAATGATGTCGTTGATGGCTTCAACTATGGAAACAATACATAATAAAGGATATGTTTAGGTGAGAAAAAGGAAAATGGAATAAAGAAAGTTATTACAATTCAAAATGTATGGTGGCAATTAGTTTCTTAAATTAGCAAAACGATAAAAATGATGTAAATAAAGATCAATGTAATAATTATAATGCTAAACAGGATTCAAAATCTTCCTTCTGCAATTCTACGACAGGTTGACAATTTGATGTCGAGAATTAAAAACTGTAATAATGGTTAAAGGTTGACAGCGGACAGAATGACATTTCCACAGGTCGACAGGTTGACAGTTATAAGTCAAGACTTAATGAATAGTATTCCAAAAGAAAACAAAGCAATAGTAAGCAGTTTATTTTTATCAGATTGTCAACTTGTTAATTATACCCCACGTAACAAAGTTGCGGAGGGTATAATGTTTTTGACCCGTCCGTCCGTCCGTCAGTCCTGTTTCTTGTCATCGCAACTCCTCTCAAACCACACAACAGAATTTCACGAAACCTTTTCAGATAATAAGGACATACTATGTAGTTGTGCATATCAACGGGAAATTGCAATTCAATTTTTTTTCTAGGAGTTACGTCCCTTTGAACTTATTTACTTTAATGTACTACTGCAACAGTTTGTCATCCCAACTCCTCTCAAACCACACAACAGAATTTCACGAAACCTTTTCAGATAATAAGGACATACTATGCAGTTGTGCATATCGACGGGAAATTGTGATTCAAATTTTTTTCTAGGAGTTACGCCCCTTTGAACTTATTTACTTAATGTACTACTGCAACAGTTTGTCATCGCAACTCCTCTCAAACCACACAATAGAATTTCACGAAACCTTTTCAGATAATAAGGACATGCTATGTAGTTGTGCATATCGACGGGAAATTACGATTCAATTTTATTACTAGGAGTTACGCCCCTTTGAACTTATTTGCTTCAATGTAATACTGCAACAGTTTTTCATCACAACTCCTCTCAAACCACACAACAGAATTTCACGAAACCTTTTCAGATAATAAGGACATACTATGTAGTTGTTCATATCGACGGGAAATTGCGATTCAATTTTTTTTCTAGGAGTTACGCCCCTTTGAACTTATTTACTTAATGTACTACTGCAACAGTTTGTCATCGCAACTCCTCTCAAACCACACAATAGAATTTCACGAAATCTTTTTATATGAAAAGGACATATTATGTAGTTGTGCATATCTACGGGAAATTACGATTCAATTTTATTACTAGGAGTTACGCCCCTTTGAACTTATTTGCTTCAATGTACTACTGCAACAGTTTGTCATCGCAACTCCTCTGAAACTACACAACAGAATTTCATGAAACCTTTTCAGATAATAAGGACATACTATGTAGTTGTGCATATCGACGGGAAATTACGATTCAATTTTATTTCTAGGAGTTACGCCCCTTTGAACTTATTTGCTTCAATGTACTTCTGCAACAGTTTGTCATCTCAACTCCTCTGAAAACACACAACAGAATTTCATGAAATTTTGTAGATAATAAGGACATACTATGTAGATGTGTATATTGACAGGAAATTATTATTCAATATTTTTTCTTATACAACTTTTTTTTCTTATACTTATTTAATTTCTCCAATGACAATGTGGGGACGTGGGGTATGTGAGCGTGTACTAAGGTTCTTTAATTTATGATTTTTTTTAAACCTATTTACTTGTTTAATTGTAAAATTAAACCTGTCAACCTGTCGACCTGTTAATCTTACCACTTGTCAACCTATCAACTTTTTTACTTGTCGACTTTCTATTGTCAACCTGTCGCCTTCTTAGTCTGTCAACTTATGTACATATAAACAAATTTACTTCTTGAGTTAAACCGATTTACTCCTCTGTTCTTCCTATTGAACTATAGTACCGTTTATCCTACTTGACCCAACATCTGTTCCACATTTCTGGTTGAAAAAATCTCTATGTCTGTAACTGTTTGAAAAGTTATTTGTTTGTCAGAAAACGTGTGATGTTAGGGAATCCAGATTAACATAATTTTTACTCGGAGGTATTGAAAAAAAAAATGTAACGATATCCGAATGGTATTTGTAATGTTATTTTCATTCCTATTTTGGGTTTAGTAATATACTAAGATTTAATAAAGCATTCTTCTTTCGTCCTTAAACAGGAATCACATTTAGATTATCATAACTGAATCTTCAACCAAGTTAGACAAAGTTGAAAATAATGTCACATGCATAAATAATAAGTGCTTCAAAACGTGATAAAGTAAGCAGTGATGTAGAAGAACACACTGAATTGATTGATTGACGGTTGATTAACGTCCAGTAGGAAATGTTTCTTGCATGATGCAATACAATTTTGAAGAAGAAAAAAATTGACACATTTGATGAACCCGTCCGAAAAGGTTAAAGATTCTGTTTCGTGTGAAAATTATATACACATTCTAAATACAGTACATTTTGTATGGTGTAAATGTGTGACCAGGTACATAATTCAGAAGTAGAAGCTAAACAAATGTAGTCCTAATGAATAAGCCGTAAAAACTTATAGGTATGATACCACCAACTCATAGCACGTCACATCCAGTTGCATACGAAAAAGGGTAGACAAAAATATTCCCTTGAATTTGACAGATATAGGAAATTAATCCTACATTTCTTGGTCATAAACCTATATCTTGGGTGTTACAAAGCACCATTACTTTTTATTTGGTTTTTGCTTTAGAATATTTTGGAAACTTGAGGTTACATATGGTTACCTAAGTTTGTACACAGGTAAAAAAAAAAAGAGGTGAAAATTCATTGGTTTACTTCCAGTGATGGTTATTGTCTTGCCTTCGACGAAAGTCGGGATTGCTATCTGATGACAACAGCGGCGTACACTATTTGTGTAAAGCTTTATATTTAAGAAGGTGGAATGTCTATATGTCCGTCAGGCAGGATTCACCTGACCTTGACCTCATTTCAGTTTTTGTGTTTTGGTCTGTTTTTCAAGTACTATAAACAGTAGCCTAGGTCAACTATTTTTTGGTGTATGCAAATGATTGCAAGAGGTATATGTCAGTCTGATATGTTTCATCTGACGTGACCTCATTTTCATGGTTCATTGGTCAATGTTAGGTTTTAGTCTTTTAAGTCAGTTTTTGAAACGCTTAAAGTAATAGGTCAGCTATATTTGGTGTATGAAACAATTGTTAGGTGTACATTGTCTATCTTGAAGGTATTATCATCATTATCTGATCTTGACCTTATTTTCATGGTTCATAAGGTCAATGATACATTTTCGTAATTTTGTCAGTCTATCAGTTTGATACGACTGTCATACAAGTGAGAGGTTTAGCGCTATAAGCCAGGTTCAGTCCACCATTTTCTACATTTGAAAATGCCTGTACCATGTCAGGAATATGACAGTTGATGTTCATTCGTTTGATGTGTTTTGCCATTTGATTAGGGACTTTAAGATTGAATTTTCCTTGGAGTTCAGTATTGATTTGACTTTTTTTCAGATACTATAAACAACAGTACAACTATATCATGTATATGTGGTGTAATAAATGATTGTAAGGTGTACATGTCTGTCTTGTCTGGTTCATCTGACCATGACCTCATTATCATAGAACATTGATAATGTTATGTTTATGTGATATTTGTGGTAAAACCTTCATCTTACAGACTTTCAACATAAATTCAATGATAAGTAAAACAGACAAGACATTTTAGCGTGTGCACTCTTGTTTTATTATAACTATAGTACTGGACAGGATTAAACTTTACTCATGCCAAGTATTTCTTTATTTGAAACAAAGATCAGTTCTGCACAATTTTAACAAAGACTAATTGGGGAAAATCAATGGTGGTATTACACCTATATACCAAGTGCAGGACAGATAGTCTCAGGGACACGGGTAAAACAATAGGCTCCAGGCATTTGGTCCAGCGAGCAAAATATTCATTAGCGTATATGATGATGTATTATTTTATTAGGCATTTGATGACAAAATATCTTCTTGAATAAGCAGTTCATAGTAGAATACAAATTGACGGTATTTAAGATACTATGAATCGTGAAAATTTGAAAATATTGCGAACATTTTACACGATCATGTAATACAAATATTATGTATAAGTATTTGTTTTTTTATTTAAAGGAGTAGGTCCGGTAAGGACCGATTTTGACGTCAAATTTCAGGTTCATTTGACTAAAGATTTTGACCACTTTTTAAACATTTAAGTGTCTATTTCATTTGATTCAATTAGTTTATGTGAAAGATCTTAACTGAGTTAGTCATTAAAAACGATCCGATTCAAGCTCAGATATGAAAAATCTAACAAATATAGCTATAAATGTCACTTTTCAGATGGTTTTTGTCAAATGAAAGTGGCAGCAATCGTGTTCATCCTTAACCTTTATATATGTTATGTATTATCATCAAATACTTTGAACTTACATTTCAATATTAAGGATGAACACGAATGAAGCCACTTTCGTTTTACACGGAAATCGTCTAAAATTTAACTAAAAAGCTAGAATTATGAATATTTCAGTCATTTAGCATGACTTAATGGTGCTACTACACGATATATGTGGATTGTATTGTCAAATACAGCCATATTTATGTAGCAGAAGCATTATTCTGTCCAATGAATAACTAAAAGTTTACATTTTAACAATTTTGAAAAACTGCTATATTTTGAGGCTAAAAAGGGGTCTTACTGGACCTACTCCTTTCACTTAAGTGTGATTTTTTCCATTTTTGATCTTTCATTTGAACCGCATCTATAATTTGTTTTTCTTTTGTAATCGAATACGAAATGTATAGAATGTGACGCTAAAATGAAGGTACATTTTAATATATAATCATATACATATTTGCAAATTTGACATATAGAAACATTTATCTTTCAACTATTTCATACCAGACTGGACAAATTGTTTGTTTAATTTGTTCTAAGTTGTCATAAAACATCAGGATTTACGTTTGCCATCAATTGCATGGTTGTTTTCAACAGCAGAAACGATAACTTTTGGCGTAACGCCATTCGGTATTGTGTAACAGTAAGGAGCTCGAGGTAGGGATAAGGTAATTATGGGCAATATGATTTAATAACAAGGTTTCAAAGTTCAAAGTTGCAACAATATAAAGATTATGTGATTTGTTTCTAAGTGATTACGGAAGGTACGTCTACAGATTTATATGAAAACTTAATCAAGTAATGGATAGTCATGATAGTAGAGAAGTATAATTATCTTTTACTACAATAGTCAAAAATTAAATCTTTGAGATTAGTCAATTTCAAGTGGTCATTTCCCGTCGATATGCACAAGTGGTCATTTTAACCGGATTTTTGTGTCAAAAATGTCGGTTATTGATTTGGGGATGTACGGCGGGCGGGCAGGCGGGCGTCAACCAAATGTTGTCCGTGCATTTACTCATGAAGCCAAACCCTTCAAAATTTTAATATGTTGTTACTGACAACAAAATGGAGGTCAAGTTCAATAATGACGATTTTGACTTTTACCGTTCAGGAGTTACGGTTCTTGAAAGTTTTAAAAATGTTGTGTCCGTACATTTGCTAATGAACCGTTCAACTAAACCTTTTAAAATTTTAATATGTTGTTACTGACAACAAAATGGAGGTCAAGTTCAATAATGACGATTTTGACTTTTACCGTTCAGGAGTTACGGATCTTGAAAGTTTAAAAAATGTTGTGTCCGTGCATTTACTCATAAACCGTTCAACCAAACCTTTTAAAATTTCCTATTAGGAGTTTTGGTCCTTGTAATATTGATAAATGCCAGAACACAAATAAATGTTAAAGAATCCGGTTTACTGTCATTTTGACAGCTCTTGTAATATTTTTTAACTTTATATTTTAACTTTGGTTATACTTTTTTCGGTTCATCAATATCGATGATGAGGATTAGTGTGGTGCATTGTTTGTTTGGTAGCACTATTTTGAAGATTAAAATTTAAATTATTTGTAAATGATCAGACTTTATTTTGGTACTGTTTAGTCCTGTACATATTTTACATCACTTCTAATTAAGCGTTTGATTTTTTTTTTCAGTTTTTAAAGGAGGAGATCAATTTTGCAAAGATGGGGATGATTGTGCTGAATATTCTTGCTGATGTTTTATATGATCTATTGAAAAAAGATAAACCTAACCTAGGTCCAAGGAGTGATTGTGATATCACATACTTGTACAAGGAGCTCAGAAAACTAAATAAGCATGTACCAAGCCATTGGTGGGGAGAAACATGGCAGAATATTCAGGTTACAGACAAAGCTATTGGAGATGATATTGAACGCATACGACTTTTACGAAATGACCTACAACACTCGAAGACATTCAAACTCGATGATATACGGTTTAATGAGTCGTACATTATAATTGTTAATCTTGTGGAAAGATTTGATTTACATAACAAACCAACAAGGCTGTATACTGACCTACTAAAAGAAATAATGGCCAAAACAGTTTCTGAAGAGGAAGTGAAACGTATTAAGCATCAGTTTATAAATGAATTAAAATTAGGTAAACTAACTTTCTTTTCATTTGATAGATTTCCATAATATTGAAATGCATAGATTGTCTATTGGTAGTGAATAAACTCATCAGAGATACCAGGACGAAATCATTATAACGAAAATTCAATGAAACAGTTAAAGATACCTAACTTATAATTTGCACATTTCGTTCATGTACGACTCACTAGTAGTGCTCAAATAAAAGCATTTGCAATTCCAATTACAATTTTGAAGAATATTAATGAATTTAAAATTTCAAAATGTTGTACCTAATACGCCTTAGTAAATTTATCTCTGCAGTAGAAAAACGTAAGTTTTTTTTAAATATTTAAGCTTTTTATAAACAGTTTATTAAGAGCAAATGACCATATCAAAATGTCATGTAAATTAAGCATTGATGACTACTGGGCTAGTGCAACCAAGCACTGGCATCGACCCAGTGGTTATAAAAAAAACCACAAAAAGGTACTAGCTTACAATTTAGTGCACAATAAACACATTTCGTCTACATAAGACGACGCATCAGTGGTGCTCGAATAAAAAAAGTGTGGCAACCAAAACTCATTTACATAGTTGAAAAACAGTAATAACCAAAAATTCGGCCTTCTTTTACTTTAAGGGTCCTTATACTTTAAAGTAAGAGTTCATTTATGGATATTTTTGGTTAGGGTTAGGTTTTAGAGTTACAGCTAGTGTTAGGTTTAGGTATGGGTTAGGCTAAGGTTTAGGGTTTAGGGTAGTATAGTATAGCTCTATATGGGTTGGGACCCCTAAAGTAAAAGAAGACCGAAAATTCTGAAAAGATGTGCTGAAAACACAATGTTCTCTCTGTCAATCAGTCTATGTGTTGAAAATACTTGCAGTGCTTAACTAAATCCTTGTGACATAGAAACACTTTTTGTCGATTCCAATAGATATATATAAGCTCTCATTAAGTGGTGAACATATAAATATTTGTCTTTAGATTTTAATTTTGAAGAATTCAAGAAAACGGGAACCCTGTTTTACTTGAAATGAAATCTATGGCTCCACAGAGAAACCTCTTTTTATCAATATTGTCATTTCAGATTACATGGATTAATTGAATAAATCGAAAATAAGTTAAATAATAAAGTATCTAGATTTATCTTCCAGAAAACACAACCACTACATTGTCAAGTGTTTGTAAGGTCATCTTCAGTTGGGAAATTTGGTGTTTGATCTAAACATTTCTTGTCTTCACATCTGTTTGAAACTGATCGTAAATTTGTCCATAGATTTATGAGTTATGAACAGTGGTATACTATTGTTGCCTTTTTTTACAGTTTTGTAGATTTTATATTGGAGGAAACACACAAATTTTATTTTGTATAGACTAGCATGCAGACTCTGGCACAAACATGAAATTAAATATCCACAAAAAAAACCTAATTTTTCTTAGGTTCCCGAAAATTGATATATACAACAATATATGTATCAACGAAACTACATGCCAGGTTAAGGTTTTGACAGAAAATTGTACGATACACTGACATTTGGAATTTGATTTTGTAAAACCACTACATTCTCGGGTTAAAGTAGATACTAATGAAACTGTGGAAACATTAACTTATATCTTTTTAATCATGTTTATTACAGTCAACAATCAACAGTCAAATTAAAACCCTAATTACGGTTCTGATTCTGATTTCACTGTTCACTGCTCATTAGAAATGATAATGTGAGCACCATAATGTCCTACAAACCTATTATTCTGTTATATAGAATTTTTAAAGTGATTTGTATAATTCTTTACTTTCAGAAATGACAGTTGATATTGATATTGAACAACAATGAATATATCACCAACATAGAACATCAACCCAGAATCACTATTGTATAAAACTGCCCTTGAAGGCATGCAACTGTTATAGCTAGAAATGGGATACTTTACTCATGGTGCCAACTACAAAATAATTAAAAAATGTATATTTCTATTATAAATTAGAAAATACTTGGAACCACAAACGCCAAAATTATTTAATTACGTAGTGGAATCAACCATTTATGGATTCTTATAAATTCTTTAGAAATTTTGACTATTTTGAATCTCGGTCTATTTCTGAAACTAATTCTTACATACTTTTCATTGTTTAATCCTGTATACTAACATTGCCTATGTGAAATTTTAGAGTTGTTTGTATAAACATTGAACGACAAAACTATGTGACGTATTAATTTTCTGACATGTCAGACACGCGAAATTGTTTCTTTTAAAATTGTAACACGATGATGACAGCTGTACCCATGTTTTGACTAATTTATTTAGTGTGCCTGTTTGGTTCACGCATCGTTGTAAATTAAGGGAATTTGATGACACTGTCGTACAAAGTGAGAGGTTAAGCGCTTTTAAAGCAGGTTTAATCCACCATTTTCTACTTGAAAAATGCTAAAATATACCTGATTTTAAAGAGTAAAAACAAAAAAGCTAACTTAAGTCAGTAAGAAATCAATTTTTTTTGATTTTTTGAAAATATAAATAAGTGATTGTTTCAATGTGATGTCATCTCTCATTCATGTTGAAAGTCAAAATTTCGAGATTTTTTTTTATTTCTTATCCTCAGTTAAAGAATTGATAAAGAAAACAACTGTCAACTTATAATTTAGAATCATGCTTTAATAATAAATGTTGTGTTTGGTAAAGTTCTAAACTTCCACTATACAAACATAAATGTGATTAACTTAATTTATTTTTTTGTTGAAATTTTGAAACATGTAAGTGAAAGTAATCGAAAAGTAATGAAATTACTTTTTACAAAGTAATCGATATACATACTAAAATTTGAGTAATCGATTGCCTAAAAATCCCTTGCATATAAAGAGCACAAGTTTCTAAACATCTTTGAAAAAGAAGGATACAAATCATCAGAGAAACAGATTCCTTCACTATAACTCGTGTATCACGATATTACTCCACTCTCGACAGTTAAATCTTAATTGTTTAAATTCTCGGCAAGCCTCGTGCTTTAAACAATAAAATGTAACTGTCTCGAGTACACTTGTCGCAGTGTAGGAATCTATATTTATCTGATACATAATTTCGAAGATCAAATGTTTAAAACTCCAATGTTACAAACATATGACAGCCTTAAAGCCTAAACGATCTAAAGAACTCAGACAGGAAGAATAGTTCTTACTTTTCGGAGTGCAAATTTGCCGATGGTAGGACGTGTCAAATGGTAGAAAATATTTAACAAACAGTTTCTTCAACAATTGTGTATATAATAACTGCAATAAAAAACAAATGTTAGAAGCACGTTGATTTTTTGTCATTATTGTTATTAAATGATTATCCTGTATTATGAATTGTTCTATAGTTTCAGTTTTATAAAACATGAATACAACATACACTACAAACCAGTAAAAGTCTGAAATGGTCGATATCTGTAGACTGTACTGATTGATTTTTACTCGACCAGTCTGAATTGGTCTGAAATTTACTTGATAATACTGGACTGTAGTCTGAACCATACTTAACAGTCTGAATTTGTACTTGACCAGTTCCTAACATTTTTATACGAGTCTGAACCATGCTCGACCAAGTCAGAACCGTACTCGACCTAGTCTGAACCACACTCGACCTAGTCTGAACCATACTCGACCAAGTCTTAACCAACCTAGACCTATTCTTTGTATCTATCAACTGAATAGGAAATATTTTTAATAAAAATGAAATTTGAACAACAACTTGATATTAACAATGTATTCAATATAGTATTGAAATTAAAATTTCACGATAAACAATCATAAAATAACTTTAACACAATATCAACCAACACTTACATAATAATATATGTCAACCTTAAAATACAAATAAAACAAGGACTTAGTTTAACAAAAGACTCTATGTGAAATATATACAAATGTCTTCTTTTAGAGAACCACTGAATGTTCCTTATGAGGTGTTGACCAAGTGTTGTTACTTTGTAGCCGATCCATCATCCAGGATGGCCGCAGGGACATAGTTTAACATAGCTCACTCATAGTGGGAAATGCATACAAATGACTTCTTTTAGAGAACCACTGAATGGAATGAAACCAAACATGGCATGAATGTTCCTTATGAGGTGCTGACCAAGTGTTTTTACTTTGTAGCCGATCCGTCATCCAAAATGGCCGCCAGCGGGGGACTGGGTTTAACATAGGACCCTATCGGAAATATATACAAATGTCTTCTTAAAGAGAACCACCGAATGGAATGAAACCAAACATGGCATGAAAGTTCCTTATGAGGTACTGATCAAGTGTTTTTACTTTGTAGCCGATCCATCATCCAAGATGGCCGCCAGCGGGGGACTTAGTTTAACATTGGACCCTATGGGAAATATATACAAATGTCTTCTTTTAGAGAACCACTGTATGGAATGAAACCAAACATGGCATGAATGTTCCTTATAAGTTGTTGACCAAGTGTTGTTACCTTGTAGCCAATCAATCATCCAAGATGGCTGCCAGCGGGGGACTTAGTTTAACATAGGACCCTATGGGAAATGCATACAAAAGTCTTCTTTTAAAGAACGACTGAATTGAATGAAATCAACATACATGTAGCATGAATGTTCCTTTCCTTATGAGGTGCTGGCCAAGTGTTGTTAATTTAAGCCAAATTTTATATTTTTTTATATGATTTCAAAAACCCAAGTAGAATCAGGTGAGCGATACAGGCTCTTGAGAGCCTCTAGTTTAAGTTAAACAGGATATTGTAATTTTGAATAAATTTTATTTAGAATTTAATACCTCTGACCAGGTATGATCTTATTTATAAGTTTGCCCCAAGCAGAGGGTATACTTAATATTACACCACTACTCAGAAAAACAATTTTATTCATATATTTAATTTTATCCCTTTTTGATATAAATTATATATAATATATTATTTTTTTTCCTAAATATAATAATAGACATATTTCTAATATCAGGTTAAACAATTTATAAATTTTGTTGGCTGTTATTATAAATGTCAGTTAAAGAGAAAAATTTTTAACAGTTAAAAAAGTAGAGATATTCTAGTATGGTTCAGACTGGTCGAGTATTGTTCAGACCTTTGGTTAAGTATGGTTTAGACTGGAAAAATAGGTCGAGTACAGATCAAGAATGGATTAAGACTGTTCCAGACTGGTCGAGTAAAAGTTCAGACTATTTTCAACGGCAAAGATAAGGGTCAAGTACGATTCAATACAGTCGAGTACGGTTCAGACTGGGGTCGAGTAATGTCAAGTTAAAGTCAGACCAATTCAGACTGGTCGAGTAAAAATCAGTACAGTCGAGCACAGATATAGGCCATTTCTTACTCTTGTTGTATTTAATGTGATTCCATGTATGTGCTTGTATTATATCAATATTTTCGTCCTTATCGATTTGGCAGATTTGAAAATTTTTAATTTAATATTTAATAAGTAGAAATAATACTAACTAGTAATTTCACATTCTGCAGATACTTATAATTTGGTATCGCACAGGTCGCAATTTTCTCTGTCTGTTGTATTATAGTTTGCAAAAATATAATTTATTTGTAAGTTAAAATGACCTTCTATCAAGCTCGCATTAAGTTCCGAGCTTTTTAAATAATTAAACTGTATCTGTCGAGAGTGGAGAAATATCGTTATACACGAGTTGTAGTGTATGAATCTGTTTCTCTGATGATTTTTATCATTTTTTTCAAAGATTTTTTGGGAACTTGTGCTCTTTATATACGACGTCATCAGACATGGTCGCATTAATTACGTTTATGTTGGTACTTCTTGTCTAATGTTTTTTTTTTTTGTTTTTTGTTAATGGTTTGTGTTCCTCCTTTAAGTCTAAGATAAGACAACAATTGTGTTTTTTTAGTCGCAATACAGCATGCCTTTTCCAACTGATTTATACTGTGTGCTCTTATATTCTGCTGTTGTACCTTTAGTTTAGGCAAGGGGAGGGTGAAAGACAGAGAAACACGTTTACTTCGCCGAACATTTCAAGGTTCTTACTGTATAATTTTGACAATTTTCATTTAGAGTACATCATATTATATTTCCATCTTATTGTTCTCATTTTAGGAGTCATATTGTGTAATTTTGACCATGAACCGCTAATATTTAGCTTCCATATAATGTATTTTTGTCATAACATAATTTACGTTAGGATTCACACATGGTAGGTCAAAGTATATTGATGTTAGTTCTGTTTTCCTGACATCGTGTTATATTGTCTCAATATTACATTTCAGTATTAAAATCATTGTGTTTGTTACTGTATGATTACATTTAATGGTCCATATCTTCTTAATCCTCATTGTATGATTAACATATAAGGGACCACATAATGTTATTTGTTTTTAATTCACATTTTAGGTTGCAAATCGTTCTATTTGTTACTATTGGATTCACATGTTTTGTGCTTTCCTGTTGAATGTGACTATGATTCACATGTAAATGTTATTTTTTTTAATCGTAGTACTTTGTCAGTGTTGTTGTTTCTTAAATCGTTTTAAATCATGTTTTTATGACAGTGCTGTCATGTATATATAAACAGTATCTGTATATTAAAGGGAACTAAATAAATGTTAGTTTTATTTGAACTGCAATTAATGAAAGCTAGTAGACACAGACCATCTTACGGCTTCCTTGAATCTATAAACTTTAGTGAAATAACGATAACTATTGGTGGTGCAACTTTAGGTTTTTATGACGAGAATGTAAGAATATGTATTGCTAGATATCGAGATTAAACCTGATCTCAAAAGTGAAGTAAGACGTTTTCTGCAATGAAACAAACAATGAAATCTAGATCATTTTCCCTGTTCATTAAAATAACGAACTTCGACACCATTTTTTTCTTGCACCAAATGAATTTCATGTCAAGTTAAACATTGATTTTTTTTTATAATCTTCCAAAATACTGACATTTTTATGCATTTTTTTCCCTAGTCAATGTACTTATTTTTGTATTTCACTGACTGTTTATGACGTCTTCACACTAAATGCATTAGATGCTGGATGTGTACTGATTGATAATGAGGTCTAAAATGCATGCTTGTTTTTATTAGTTGTTAGTGGCTTTGATCTAGCTGTTAGTATCTGCTAGAACTCACGTATCCGTATTTATCGTTTTGTTGTTGGGATGGAAAAGTACCCTGCCACGTCCACTTGTATTTGTAGTATTTGTTTCCATCTGAATAATGATATGTTTATCCTTTTTCGACTGATTTTTATAGTTCATTCTTATGTTGTACTGTTACACAACTGCCCCATGTGAGGGAGGATTGGGATCCCGCGAAATTTTTTAACCCTATCACTTTAAGTATGTATGTGCCTGTCCCAAGTCAGGAGCCTGTAATCCATTGGTGGTCGATTGTTTAGTCTTACATATTTGTTTAATATAGGGTAATTGGACACATGTTTTAAACTAGATACCCTGATAATGATTGTGACCAAGTTTGGTTGAATCTGTCTCGATGCTTTAACAGGTTTTCCGATTTGTCTGAAAGTTTCGGAGCAGATAGATCTTGACCAGACAAACAATTTGCTTTTAATGCTTTGGCTCCAGAGATATAAGCCAAATTCTCCATTTAACCCCTATGTTCTATTCTTTGCCATGGCGGCCATCGTTTTGTTGTCCAGGTCAACGGACACATAATTTAAGCTAAAAATCCCAATAATGGACTGTGGCCAAATTTGGTTAATTTTTTAAAAAAAAGTTTGGTTAAATTTAGTCAAATAGTTTCAGAAGAATTTTGTAAAAGGACGACTGACGACTAGTGATGAGAGAAGCTCACTTGGCCCTTTGGACCAGGTGAGCTAAAAATACATTCAAGATCAACAATTTACCAGTATAACTTGAGTCCGATATTATTTATAGATTATGCAAGTAACCGGCCACGTTCACTCTGTGTCGTATTTTTTTTGTATCCATCTGATGAGTTCAGCTTTTTTCATCTGATTTTGATAGTTCTTCTTAAATTGTTTGTACAAAAGAAACATAAATAATATAGTGGTTCATACAAAATTGTCAACATTGTTTTGTAATTTTAATCATTACAAACACACACACACACACACACACACACACAAAAGGTCAACTACAAAAAAACATATAAAACGGGTCAATAGTTTTCAAAGGTGACCGGTAATTTGATACGTCAGACGCGCATTTCGTCTTCACAAGACTCATCAGTAATACCTGCCCCACACATCAGCATATTTCACTGACGTACGCCAGGCGTGGTAAAAAAAACCATGTACGCTGCAAATACTCTAAGTAATGTTGGACGCATTCAATCAGTTAATCATACGTACGAGAAGCGTAAATATACGTTTATCGGGTTTCAAGTTACGTATGTTGGCGTATGTCTAGTGTTTGTCTAACGAAGATGAAAAATGCAAGCTACGAAGAACAAACGGAGTTGGGCCTCAGTCGGCTCAAAAATATAAATGTGTACTAGTTCAGTGAAAAATCCAATAATTGCTTGTCCAAGACACGCCGAAAGCACGGATAATCGTTCCAAGTACAAACGGGACGCGTCTCAAATTTGTTCAATGGACGTCATACTTAACTCCAAACTATATAAATGAACTAAAATTCAAAAAACATACAAGAAGTAAAAAGGCCCGAGACTTCTGACTTGGGAACGGCGCAAAAACGCAACGGGTTAAATGTTTTGTGAGATCTCAACCCTCCCCATATGCATCTAGTCAATGAAAAAAAATACAAACACACAGTATACAGTAAAAATCAGTTTAAAGAAGTCCGAGTCCGATATAAGAATATGTAATAAAGGATCTAAGCAAAATGACAATTATACAAATGATATATAAATTACCAAAGGACAACTAGCAGCTACTGACATGTCAACTCCAGAACTCTTTTAAACTGATTGAAAAATACATCTTATGAAAATCAAGCACAATTCCTCCCGTTAGGAGATTAGCGATCATACCATCATAAAATATATGAGGAGAACATAACCCGTCTCATGCCAACAACTGGGTCTAGAATAAATGTGTTTATTTACGACGCAAAGACCTTATGAGTGAATCAATATCAATACCAAAATATTCCATCTTTAATGACCTGACACATATTGTTACTATATCCCTTCTTAAAAAGTCCGTTTAAAGTTTTGGTAAATTTTTTAGGAAAATACCGACATTTTTGTGTGCTTTGTAAAGAATACTACCATACAAAATTGGATGCCATTATCTAAACGTATAAGATGTGATGTCTACATGTTGATTCATATTACGAATGATGTCCTTGTACCGATTATAAAATTGAGTACATGTTTTGACTACTTTGTAATATTGAAAACCCTGATTTAATAATTGTCCAGTTATACTGAGATTTTTTTCGTTAAAATCAAATGCATTGTAACATACATGAGCGAATCAATCAAGGATCTGCTAACCCTTCCGGAGCACCTGAGATCACTCCTAGTTTTTTGGTGGGGTTCATGTTGTTTACTCTTTAGTTTTCTATGTTGTGTCCTGTGTTCTATTGTTTGTCTGTTTGTCTTTTTAAGTTTAAGCCATGTCATTGTCAGTTTATTTTCGATTTATGAGTTTGACTGTCCCTTTGGAATATTTCGTGCATCTTTTGAGATATATAAACACCATAAGATAGTGACAATAAAATGGAAAAATAAAAATAAGAAATGAAAAATCATCTCTTTTATCATACTTGTTGGTAATGAGTTTACCGTTAAAGATATAAATATCAGAGCAAGTTTCGTTGAATTTCAGAATACGACTTTGATACGCCATGGGTGCATTTAATACGTGCACGGACTGCTCAAACTACGCCAAGCATATGTTACAAACACGCCATACATACGTCCAAGGTAAAGTCTAAGCCGAATTCAAACGATCTTGAGGCGTAAACAACGTGGCCTATAAAAAAAGTAAAAACACAAAAATTCTGAACTCCGAGGAAAATTCAAAAATGAAAGTCCCAAGTCAAATGGTAAAATCAAAAGTCCAAGCACATCAAACGAATGGATAACAACTGTCATATTCCTTGGTACAGGCCTTTTCCTATGTAGAAAATGGTGGATTGAACCTGGTTTTATAGCTAGCTAAATCTCTCACTTGTATGACAGTCGCATCAAATTCATTTACATTGTCAACGATGCGTGAACAAAACAAACAATAAGTAAAGATGTCAAAAATAGGGGTACATCAGTCAACATTGTGTTATCATCTTGACACTATAAAAACAACAAATGTAACAAAGAGGCAAAAAAAGGCATACATCAAATTTAACATCCTCAGTTTGCTTATATAATCGATTTATCTATGTAAAATCTACCCATAAAGGATGGAAGGTTTTCAGAACTGGTGTAAAAAGGTAGACATAAAATATTTTTTTCGTTCAAAGTATGACGGCATACATAAATGCAGAGTCACGTAAAGTAGATATAACACAAAAAAACAGACTTAAGACTTGGCACTCACACCACATCTTCCTATCTATTAATAATAATAAATAAAATAATTGTGTGGTTCAAAGTATGAAGGGATACAAAAGTACAGAGTCACGTCAAATGTATATCACAAAAAACAGACTTAACAGAAAAAGTAGTATTAATTAATAAAATAGTTTTGTCATTCAAAGTATGACAAGATTCATAAGTAAAAGTAATATTAATAAAGAAAATTTTGTCGTTCAAAGTATGATGGTATACATAGGCACAGAGTCACGTCAAATTAATACCTAAAAAAACTGACTTAACAGTAAAAGTAATATTAATAAAGACAAATAAAAGAATACTATAACACGTTATCAAGATGATAACCAACGTCAGTACGCAAATTCTATACTTCAAGACTATCTTGTATTATTTGTGAGGTTGATACGGAATATTTATCAACAAGTTATTGGTACCTTCCGATGAACTTTATTAGAAAAAGGACGAGACGTTCTTTGACATACCCCTGGTTCATTAACTTTCTGCTGAGACACTGGTGACGTTTTACAAAGTCTGAGCAGGAGCTGCAACCTCTTGAATACCGAATAAGTTGGTGTATTGCTACTAACGTAGGGGGGAAATGGATCATTTCAAAATTAAAATCGTCTCGTTTGTCATAGATTCTGGTACTGAGATGACTGTGTATATCAAATTCAAGGTATAAGTCTAAAAATGAGGCGGAGAAAGCCCTGTCTGTTGTCTCTTTAATTTCTAGTTCTGGTGGATATATTAAACGTGTTTCAATCCTATCTGTAGCTTGAAAAACGCTAGAGATAGATGAAAAGTTTAATGCTGCGTACAAAATTCCTAGAGTTATAGCGTCAATCATGGGCATACCTTTGTATTTCGACAAACTTTAAACTTATGCAACGTGCGTCACACAATTGATGAACGTTCCTCTTGCGTGCACATAACGTAAATAGACTTTCTCTATGTTCGTCTGGTGTACTTACGTCTATACGCCAATGTGTGACGCTGGAATGACGCTCAGATAAAAAAAAAAGCCGAACAAGTATAAAATTGAAATGAAATACAGCAAAACAAAGCAACGAAGTATTTACATGATATAACAAGAACATTTTTTGTAAGTGTTAAACTTGGAACATGTTTACAAATTTGTATTTCAATACACCGCGTGTTTTTATTTATTCTAACTCTAGCTGTGTACTTAAGATGGTAATGAAATCATGTATCACTATACTTTTATCTGTCGAAAGGATTTAGAATGTTAATAAAATTAATAATTCAGTCTGATTTAAGATTAAAAACTCCATTGTCCAATAACATTTTGGTTTTTTTTTTTTTAAATTTTTATTTTTTATTTTTTTTTTGACCTTCAGAACAAGGCTTCTACCGGTGGATTTCATGTTGTACCATATGGAAAATAGTTATAAAACAAAAGTGCCAAAATAAGTTCCTTTTTATTTTTTCGAAATGAATGTCATTATAAAGGACTTCATATGAATGTAAACAAGTATGAACATTTAGACATAACACAAAAATGCTCAATTGTTTTTTGTTCACTTTCTTTTTTGAATAGTATTGATAACTTTTTATCCAAGGTACTTGTTTTTTTGGATTAACAAAAAATGAATTTTAGTTGATACAAGATTTCATGGTTTTTCAAACCACCTTTAAACAAAGTTTAACCTATAGATAATAGGTACTTTGTCGAGCATTTAGATTCGTGCATAACCTCAACCAACGATAACAACGGACATAGATATATATTTGATATTGATTCCTATTTGATTTTTTTTTAATCCACTCACTAGTGTTTTTTTTTCTTTGTAGGGAAAATGCCGTAGTATTCTTTTAAATGATGGCGTTTAATGTCACAAGAACTCTTATTCGTTTAACGAGATCTCTGAATTTTCATTGTATTTCTAGTGAAATAAAACATGTTAACTATTAAGGTTTTTTATCAGAAGCATCAGCCGAAATTCTCCAGATATCAATATATAGATACAAGAACATTTGGTATAAGTGCCAATGGTACAACTATTTATAGAAGTCACAATTTAAAATAGTAAACCATTTTACGTCTAAGTATGTCTTCAACACGGAGCCCTGGCTCACACCGTACAGCAAGTTATAATGGGCCCAATAAATTACTATCGAAAATCATTCCAACGGGAAAACAAGCGGTCTTATCTATGTATAAAATGAGAACCATATCAACAAACGACAACCGCTGAACATCAGGTTCCTGACTTCCTTTTTTCACAATGCCTCTTACATTTTTAGAAAAGTCCTAATACGAGTAATTGTCCTCAAATAGATATTTGTGTTGATGAATTGTCACTTGTAATCTATTATATGTAATCTTAGATTATTATATCGAAATGGTCTGCGCATGCGCGTAAAGGAAGTAGTGAAAAATTCTGGATAGAAAATATTTATTTAAAATCGCGTTAAATCCGATTATTTAAAAGCCATCCGACATATATTATATGAAAATCATCAATTTGGAAGCCATGAAAAGAGATATGTAGGAGATAGGACGGGTCAAGCTGTGTATCTTTCCCAATATACCACTTTGAAAAATCATTATAAACCACACCATACAAACAACGTGGAAGTCAACATTCATCGATACCCTCACATACCACCAACTTTAGTAATATAAACGTATTGCTATATATTTACCAACACCGACTCACTGAATACCAACAAACTTTGATGTCAAAAAACAAACTTTTGAAGCAATTAGAGCGTCATCTCGTACCGCCAACCGGTGAACGAACGCATACCCCCGCCGTACTTTCCGACAGTAAAGGAAAGTGGCTAGAGAGGAAAATCACCAACCCCCTAGAATCAAACATAAAATGGTGGACAAAATTAGGTGAAACTACAGAGAAAGGTTACAGCTGGTTAAAAAACAATATCAAACGCAAAACCAAGAAACACGGTCAAATCTGGTTGTACATTTGGTATGGTACCTGCGACCTTACATCAAAAAACAAAAAGTATATAGCTCTTACATCAGAAACAGACAGCGCAATAGATAAAGCCGCTGAATACCTTGGGAAAATAAAGGAACTTGTGAAACAATATCCTAAATGTAGAGTCACCTTCCTTGAAATACCGGTCTACTCAATATCAGAATACAACAAAAACAAAGACCATAAAACACCTGAAATATTCAAGGAACAAGCCAAAAAACTAGAGGCACAAATATACAAGTTGAATGAGAAGATCAGAACCCTCAACAAGGATGAATTAACATACTTGCCGTTATTCACAACCGACATCATCCATAACTCAAAAACAATCAAAAATAAAAGAACTAGGACATCAACTACAAGAAAAACACTCAGCTTCTGGCAATACGCTGACGGGATACACCCAGGACCACTTCTAGCTAAAGTCTGGCTAATGAAAATAACAAAACATGCATTAATCAACTGTTGGAAACAAGATCAGTAAGGATTACCCTTGCTATATCTATTAAACATAAACTATAAACAATCCAATCAGTAAGGATATCCCTTGCTACATTGGACCGCCACTTCAAGACAAAATCAGTAAGGATTTCCCTTGCTACATTTTACATGCAACTTAACCGATCAGTAAGGATCTCCCTTGCTACATTGGACCAACACAACAGAAACAATCAGTAAGGATTTCCCTTGCTACATTGTACATACTAAAACCTCACAACAACAACAATCAGTAAGGATCTCCCTTGCTATATTAGTTACAACATGAAGTATACACTGTTACTTTTCCTAGCCAGCTCATTAGCTCTGCATATCATAAATGCACATACAGGGTCAACAAAACAAAATCTAGTCAACTTGCTAAACCCGAAATTACATCATAGCGGAAGAAGGCCAATATCATTACCAATACATGCAAGGCAAAATTTAACAACAGCACTGCTCATCATACTACTATCAGGTGACATTGAATCAAATCCAGGTCCAAAAACAGCAAACGTCTTCCCATGTGGTTTGTGTGAAAGACCCGTTACATGGTCAACAGAGGGAGTATGTTGCGATTGTTGCAGCATATGGCACCACCGCTCATGCATCGAACTGTGCACGACAGATTACGAACTTCTACAAAGGTCAAACGTGCAATGGATGTGCTGCAAATGTGACAGCTTAAATGTATCCTCATTCACTTACCATGCATACGAGATTGAAAACATTAGCTATTACGAACCTCTAACAACAGATCTCAGCTTTATGGACTCCTTTTCTTCATCATTTAGTCCACTTGTAACAAGTAGTCCAAAAGACAAATCAATAACCAAAAATCGGTCAGTTACAAACAGTACAAGAAACAGCGTAAAGGACACAACACCACCACCCTTTAACATCATCAATAAAAGAAACCTCAGAATCATGACGGTAAACTGCAGAAGCATCAAAGATAAAACCTCAGAATTCAAAACAACAATACAATACACAAAGCCAGATATTATTATTGGCACAGAATCTTGGCTAAAAGGGGTAAAACCCGGAAAGAACCCAACCAAAGATGCTATAAAATCAGCTGAAGTATTCCCTGATAATTATACATCATTCAGGAATGACAGGGGTACCTTAGGAGGAGGAGTATTCATCTTAGTCCACAACAGCATGATTAGTACTGAACAACCACAATACATAACAAAATGTGAAATTGAATGGGTAAAGCTCAAACTAAAAACAGCCCAAGACCTAATCATCGGCTCATTCTACATGCCACATAGAAACAAAGCCCAACTAGAAGAACTAGAAAAATCTCTGGAAAAAATCACAGAGGAGAACAAAAACAGTAACATCATACTTGCAGGCGATTTCAACTGCCCAGACATAATGTGGGACAACCTCACCATTAGGAAAGATGCTCAAGATCCAGAAGTTCAAAAACAGCTCGTAAACATCACAACTCAATTTGGCCTTACACAATTCCACGAAGAACCAACAAGGGAAAACAACCTACTGGACCTTGTATTCACAACAAACCCGTCACTTATGAAAACATCAACAAACATACCAGGTATTTCTGACCATGCAATCATCATAACTGATACAGACATCAAACCTTTCTACTACAAATCTAATCCTCGGAAAGTCTACACCTGGGCAAGAGCCAACTGGGATGAAGTGAACAAAGATCTAGATTCACTATTATCTCAGATAAGTAACAGTATCCAAAACAACCAAAATGTCAACGAAGCATGGCTGATGTTCAAGAAACACCTATTTGCCAGCCTTGATAAAAACATACCATCAAAAATAGTCAAGTCCAACAACAGACTACCATGGATAACACAAAAAATCAAAAAGATGCTGAAGAAAAAACAAAACTTGTATAACCAGGCCAAAAGAACAAAATCATGGACAAACTACCGCCATTTCCAAAAAACATGCAAAAGAGAAATTAGGAAAGCGGAAAACAATTATATTAACAACGCTATAATTGAAGGACTGAATAAGAACAACACAAAACCTTTCTGGAAGTATGTTAAGTCAAGGAAACAGGACAATATAGGGGTTGCACCACTAAAGAAACATGGACAGCTCATAAACGACAGTAAGGAGAAGGCGCAAATTCTACTGGAGCAATTTGCGTCTGTCTTCACAAAAGGAACAACTAAAACACTACCCAAAACAAACATCAGGGTAAAAGACTCCATACATCAAATTACCATCAGATCAGAAGGAGTTAAAAAGCTGCTACAGACAGTAAACCCATCCAAAGCATCTGGTCCTGACAACATACCAAACAGAGTACTAAAACAATGCGCCGAACATCTGGCACCAATAATAACACTCATATTCCAGCTCTCACTAGACAGTGGTACACTACCAGAGGATTGGAGAAATGCAAACATCTCTAGCATATTTAAGAAAGGAGACCGACACGCGGCCGAAAACTACAGGCCAGTCTCATTGACATCAGTACCATGTAAACTTCTTGAGCACATCATATGCCGTCATATACTTAAACATCTGGAAAAGCATAATGTATTAACATCACTAAACCACGGCTTTAGATCTGGATATTCCTGTGAGACCCAACTTGCCATTACAATCCATGATATGCTACAATCCTACGATAAAGGAAACCAAGTAGATATTGCGATTCTGGATTTTTCAAAAGCGTTCGACACAGTACCTCATGATAGACTCTTGCACAAAATAGACCAATATGGAATTAGAGGAAATATCCACAAATGGCTAACTTCATTCCTAACCGAAAGAAAAATGCGAGTACAACTTGATGGAGAAAACTCAAGAAATGCTTCAGTTGAATCCGGAGTCCCCCAAGGAACGGAACTAGGACCCATCCTCTTCCTGTGTCATATAAATTATCTCCCAGATGCAGTAAACTCATCAGTACGACTATTTGCAGACGACTGTTTGCTCTACCGGGAAATCAAAAACCAAAATGACCATAACAAGAGGATCTCAAATCACTAGAAAAATGGGCCGACGACTGGGGTATGCGCTTCAACGCCAAAAAATGTTATATGCTTAGCCTGAAAAGTAAAAGTCAGCGTTTTTACAACCTTAACAACCACACGCTAGAACAAGTGTCATCCAACCCATACCTAGGACTCCAAATACAAGAAGATCTTAAATGGAAATAACAAATAACAAATACGTGTAACAAAGCCAGTTCTACCCTAGGCTTCCTCAGAAGGAACCTACAACACTGTCCTATGGAATGCCAAAAAACAGCATATATAGCTCTCATACGATCAATAATGGAGTATGGATCAATTATTTGGGACCCATATACCCAAAAAGACATTGACAAACTAGAATCCATACAAAAGAGAGGTGCTAGATTCATTACCAAAGACTACAAATCAAGAGAGGAAGGATGTATGACAAAAATGCTAAAAGAACTTCAGCTCCCGTCATTACAATCAAGACGCCAACAACAACGACTGATCTTCTTTTTCAAAGTGGTTGAGGGGAAGATACCAGCGCTTCCTCCCGACGATTTAATCCAATTTCATAGACCAAAGAGACAAATCAAAGCAACAACATATAATAACTTTGTAACAAAAAACATTATAGACCACCAAGTCCGTAACAACAAACGTGCGGTCATAGTTCCAACCAGTATGACAGAACAATACAAGAACTCTATTTTTGTGCGCACTGCAATAAACTGGAACCATCTGGAAGACTCAGTAGTGTGCGCCACTACTACCGAGGAGTTTAAATCAGCACTCCTCAGTAAGCGCAACTAATTGTGCGCAGACCAACCCGTCACATAATAGCCGAAAGGAATCTGTGACGTACCCATCCTAATTACACAAGTGGGAAATACAGACAGACAGATTATACCTGTGGTAGAAAATACTTAGTATTTTAAAAATTCAAAATTAAGTAAACAGTTAATTTATGATTATGACCATATCAATGATAATTCATGTCAATACAGAAGTGCTGACTACTGGGCTGGTGATACCCTCTGGAAATAAAAAATCCACCATCAGACGCATCGAACCAGTGGGTGTAACTAAACTCAGTACAGAGATAAGGATACACATTTTTATTTGCGCCAGACGCGTGTTTCGTCTACAAAAGACTCATCAGTGTCTTTCAAATAAAGAAAAATGTCATCAGGCCAAAAAAGTACGAACTTTAATAGCATTTAATACCTCAATGTCTTTAAAGTTTTGTCAAATACAGCTATTCCTTGGTAGAAAAGCCTTAGTATTTTTAAAATTTAAAGTTTAGTAAACAGTTAATTTATGATTATGACCATATCAATAATAATTCATGTAAGCACATAAGTCCTGACTACTGGGCTGGTGATACCCTCTGGAAGTAAAAAATCCACCATCAGATGCATCGAACCAGTAGGTGTAACTAAACTCAGTACAGAGATAAGGATACACATTTGTATTTACGCCAGACGCGTGTTTCTTCTACAAAAGACTCATCAGTGTCGTTCAAATAAAACAAAAGTTAAACAGGCCAAATAAAGCACGAACTTGAATAGCATTTAATACCTTAATGTCCTTACAGTTTTGTCAAATACAGCTTAAAATTCAAAGTTTAGTAAACAGTTAATGTATGATTATGACCATATCAAAAATATTTCATGTCAGCACAGAAGTCCTGACTACTAGGCTGGTGATACCATTGGCAATAAAAACTCCATCAGCAGAGGCATCGACCAAGTAGTTGTAACTAAATTCCTTACAGATATAAAGATTAAAATTTTGTATTGAAGCTACAAAAGACTCATCAGTGTCGCTCGAATACAACAAATGTTAAAATGGGCAAACAAAGAACCATCTTTAATAGCATTGTGGACCAACAATTCCTATTAGCATGACCATATCAATGATAATTAATGTCAACACAGAAGTGCTGACTACTGGGCTGGTGAAACTCTCAGAGAATAAAAACTCCACCAGCAGTGGCATCGACCCAGTGGTTGTAAAAAAACTCACCATAGATAAAAGAATTAAAATTTTATATATGCGCTAGCTGCGTGTTTCAAACGACTAATCAGCGCAGATCGAATTTAAAAAAGTTAAAAAGGCCAAATACAGTACGAAGGACACTTTAAAATTGAGAATGGAAATGGGGAATGTGTCAAAGAGTCAACAACCCGACCATAGAGAAGACAACAGCAGAAGGTCACCAACAGGTCTTCAATGCAGCGAGAAACTCCCGCACCTTGAGGCGTCCTTCTGCTGGCCACTAAACAAACATATATACTATTTCAGTGATAATGAACGCCATACTAAACTCCAAATTGCACACAAGAAACTAAAATTGAAAATAACACAAGACTAACAAAGGTCAGAGGCTTCTGACTTAGGACAGGCGCATATATACGGCGGGGTTTAACATGCTTATGATATCTCAACCCTCCCCCTATACCTCTAGCCAATGCAGAACAGTAAATGCATGACAATGACTAGTTTTCAGGTTTTGCATATCATCACACAATCTTTGATAGACAAATACAAAACAGTAAAACAGATCGGCAATACAATATCTACACAAATGCTGATACGTCAAAAACCATCCGACAACTCATTATACAAATGTTATATGAGGCATATGCCTTAAAAACGACGAACGAGTTTTGTTAAGTTTAGTTTATGCCGATAAACTTATAAACAACAGATAGGATGAAACTTATAGGAGTTATTGGCAATATCAGATGATTTTCATAATACTTATTTTCTCGAAAACTCTGATTAGTAAGCGAAAACCCTAACAGTAACAATGACTATGAATACACAATATACAAACATAAATAAAAGTTATAGGCATGTTCGCATTAAATCTTGATTTTTATAAGTTTGTTTTATTTTTTTGGTTTTGTCTATTATCTCGAAATAATTAAAGGATGTACTTTGATCAGGTTCAGAATTCAGTGTCAGATGTTCGGACTCCTTCTTTTCCCCTACGATATAGGGTAAAATAGTTTGCCCAATAACACCTATGTTTCTTTTCATATAACTTTAAAAGCTCACAAAGGTCATATATAAAGAAATAAGCAGATTACAGATTGCTTTACTTTCGATATTAGATCCAAATAATACCAATGCAAATATAAGGTAAACGACTGAGTCAGCCTTTTCCCGTCATTTGTAAAAACAAATCAAGTATATCGAAAAGGAGCTCCATTACCTAGCATTTGTTTTGCTTATTTATTCCTTAACTAATATTCTTCAGAATTATAGTTTCAATTTTAAAATGTATTCTTAATTCATCCTAATTTAGTAATTTCTTCCCTTAAATAGCTAGAAAATGGAAACAGTAAAACTAGTCAGAATACAATGTACAGTAATGTTTCGACAAATGCTTGATTTTGACATTTTCAAATGGGCAGTTTTTTTTAATTTACCATCTAACAACATAGTTTAAGAATCGATTATGTTTTTTGTCCTAGTAAAAAAAAAAGCTGAAGCCCTCTTCCGGTTGCTGGATTTTCTCGCTTTGTTGAAGACCAAATTGGTGGCCTAGTGATGTTTTTTTTACTTTTTTGTCGGGTTGTTGTCTGTTTGACACGTACCCAATTTTCATTCTTTATCGTATTTGATACTAGCAAAATAACTGTCTCACTTTTTTTTCGAAAAGATAAATTTTCAAGAAATTTAGAATCAAACATAGTATGTGTCTTTTGCATGTTTGTATGAGCTGCATTTCATTTGACCCTGTATAAAGATTCCTATTTTTAATCATCTTTTTCTTTTACACCTGGCAAACATTTTTATAAATACCAGATAAAACTGTCATTTTGTATTTTTTGTAGATATCAATAAAATTTTGGAAAATTGCACGGTTTTGAAAACATTAGAACTAATTAGTTTTATGAGTGCCATGAGATTGATTTAGATATTGGCAAAAAAGATTCAAAATTTCAATTTAAGTTTCGAATACAGTTTTCAGAATTCTAATTTTTAATTAAAGCAAAATATTTGTTACATTTTCCGTCTGAAATTTGTATTCTTTATTCTTTTTTAAATCAATCATAGTATATATATATATAAAACATGTCTGCATGAGGTGTAGTTCTACGGACCATTTATACAGATTTAATTTTAAGTTATTTATTTTTCTTTTATAACTTGAAACTATTTCCAAACAAGTTCTAAAATTTTCCTAAAATATTTCAAATACTCTAAAGAGCTGACATGTTGTAATTGTAACTAAATATCATAATATTATTCAGACATTTAGACTTTCGTGAAATAAATTCTTGTTGAATTTAACTTTTTGGTTTTATCGCCATGTGCATGTCTCTTCTTCCAATTCCAATGGAGAAGATTTTTAAAAAAATATACCAGCTTTTTTATGGTTTTAGAAAGTACAATTTATAGCTATTTTCAGAACAAGGAAGATAACCAGTGTAACAGATTGACTGTGATCGGTGAAGTCCCTTGAAAGTTGCAACAAGGAAGAATGTATTGTACTTTCCATGTTGTAATATTTTAAAAAATCAATTTCTTTCTACAATGCAAACTGGATCACAAATACCTGAAAACTATTTTCTTTATCACTCTTGTTTTTAAGAAAGTCATGAAATTGACACGTCAATCTTTGAAAAATGAAAATTGTTTTTTAACGGTAGAATTTGGTGGACTTTTTGTCATGTAAGACTTGTTGAAAGAAACATGTTACATGTATATATGCTTATTCCTCAATAAAATGAAAACAACACGTTGTAAATTGTATGCACCCGACATGATTAACTGTGTTTACCTTCATCGGGAACGCTCAAAGCCGAATATTAGAAAGCCGAGAATGTATAAGAAACCTTAACAATTGAAGATATATATAACCAAAAAGGACCCAACAATTACAACTTTGCCTGAGGGAGTTAAAATGATAGTATTATTAGGGTTCAAATCGAAAACGCACTGTATAAGTGTTTTGAATACCATTGTAACATATAGAGGAGAGAGTCTAGACAAGTATCCTTTTTTTCAAAAAAAGCAATTATATTCAAGAAAACTGATTATTTTCTTGAATCGAATTTGAACCTGCATTTTTTGACATGTGTATTTCATTACAAAAATTAAACAATGATTAATCACTAATGTAAAAAGAAATGCATCTTTCACAAAACAATTTTGTGAGAAAAAAAACCAGATTCTCTTAAGTTAGATAAAACTAAAAAAAGTTCTCTTCATGTAAACAGTTCAGAACGAAAAATAAACAAATAAGTGTTTCAATTTTAATTATTTTGTTTAAACTGTTTTGCCAGACAACCACCACTAGTTTAAATATGTTCGTGAAAGATTTTCAGCAGTATATTCTCAAAATTTATATTTAATCTTGAAGGCACATGGTTTGATTTCGCTTTCTTATTGCATTATCAGGTTTTACTTATCATATAAGTCAACAGGGGTATAGTATAAGTCTATTGCTGTATTTCATCGTTTAGCAACGATTGTTTTGTATTGTGTATCACAGGTTTAAGTGTTTAAGCTACCTGTGCAAGTTTTCAATGTAAACTATAAGATTGTTAATGAGATATCTGTACAAAAGAATAAATTGGGAAGAGACTGTTGTTAGTTTCTCCTGACCACAAAGAAAAACAGCATATGTAGCAATTTTGAATAATTATCTACTGTGAATTCATTAATAATAGTTATTAAATATCCACAAATATGCAAAAAGTAAAATCACAAAAATACTGAACTCCGAAGAAAATTCAAAACGCAAAGTCCCTAATTAAATGGCAAAATCAAATATTAAAAACACATCAAACGAATGGACAACAAATGTTCTTTAACCAAAAAAAAAAATAGATACGCACACAAATAAATGATTCCACAGTAGACACTTTCATCAGATATTTACGTTTATATGTCATTGATTTCTTACCTTTTATACAAGGAAGTTTTTACTTGCCACAGCTGGTAAAAAAAATTAGAGATATGTATATACGAAAAAAATATGAGTAATAAAAAGCATCACTTCTTCATCTATATTGTATATCTAATTTAACTTAGACAGACG
Source organism: Mytilus galloprovincialis (assembly GCA_037788925.1). Taxonomy (NCBI): domain Eukaryota; kingdom Metazoa; phylum Mollusca; class Bivalvia; order Mytilida; family Mytilidae; genus Mytilus; species Mytilus galloprovincialis. The sequence goes on along the minus strand of CM075339.1, from coordinate 75,361,798 downwards.
TTGAGCAGACATCATGCACAATCTCAAGAAAATTGTGACTTATTTAATTTTTTCACTTTTTGAATTTTTTTAGGAAACAATTTTAAAAGCTATATAGCAGTCACATTATTTTCCTTAATATTTCAGCTCAATATAGAAAGGCATGTGGTCCTTTTACCATGCTATCTTAAAAAAGGTCCATTGTGATTAAGATTAATACATTATTGACTGTTGTACCCGTATTATTGACATTTTTACTTTTTAAGTATGTGTTTCTTGTTGACCCATTGTTGACGGCTGTACCCGTATTTTTGACATTTTTACTTTATGATTGTATGTTTGTCTTGTTGACGCATTGTTGCCTATATAATATACGACTGTCATATATTTTTACATTAGAAAATGTCTGTTTCAGTTCAGGAGTATGAGAGCTGTTATCAATTCGTTTAAGGTGGTATAGGTGTCCACCGCCATCTTGGATTATAAAAATCAGAGAAACTAAGGTCCAGTTTTTATATCAAGTTAGCAAAATTTTATGCAGGAATTCTGATATTTAATGTGAATTTTCATGATACTTTACCCCTAACGGGAAGGATTGTGCCTGATATTCATATGATGAAATCATAATCTTTCAATCAGTTTAATTGAAGTCTGGAGCTGGCATGTCAGTTAACTGCTAGTAGTCTGTTGTTATTTATGTATTATTGTCATTTTGTTTATTTTCTTCGGTTACATCTTCTGACATCAGACTCGGACTTCTCTTGAACTGATTTTTAATGTGCATATTGTTATGCGTTTACTTTTCTACATTGGCTAGAGGTATAGAGGGAGGGTTGAGATCTCATAAAAATGTTTAACGTATTTTTGCGACTGTACCATGTCAGGAGCCTCTAGCCTTTGTTAGTCTTGTATTATTTTAATTTTAGTTTCTTGTGTACAATTTGCAAATTGGTATGGCGTTCAGTATCACTGCACTAGTATATATTTGTTTAATGGCCAGCTGATGGACGCCTCCGGGTGCGGAAATTTCTCACTACATTGAAGACCTGTTGGTGACTTTCTGCCATTCTTTATAAGAATGTAACTTATAAAAATTAATGTATATTATAAGTTATATGGTTCGCTACTGACCCCATACGGATCCATAGAGGGTTAGTAAAATCCATAAGGGGTGAGGCCGGAGGCCGAGTCCCCTATGAATTTTATTCACCCTCTATGGATCCGTAGGGGGTCAGTAGTTAACCGTATAACGAATTTATCGGACGCTGGACTTTTTCTGCGGCGTTTTGTTGAAAAATAAACAATGAAACACATCAACATTAATAGATGACGTCGCCATTAACGCGTCATTAACCCCATATGAAACTTGCTAACCCCATACGGTCTCATAGGGGGTCACCACGTGACGGCATTTAACCAATCACAACGTGATAATTCATCTGTGGTCCGATAAAAGTGTAGATTATTTTTGATTGTTTGAAATGTTTTTAAATTGGCATTTTAAGGGGAAGTTACTCTAAAGCAGTGCATTTTCTTAAGGAATCTACATGGAATTTTCCTATTTTGTAATTTAGCCGGAAAAAACGTACGGTGACCCTATCTTTTCTTTTGATATTCTCAAAGTAATGTCTGAAAGTTATCTTTTCCTCATTTAGTTTACAATTGTTTCATTTTGTTTAGAGTCTTATAAAAAGAATGGTGTTTTTCCCTGTATAATCTATAAAAAAATATGTCATTTAGTCACAACCTGTAACTTGAGAAAATGCACTGTGACCTATAATTTTAATTATATTTTCGAACATATATCAATAGATACTACGTTTGGTCAAAGTATAAACACATTTTATACGGGGCGCCGAATGGGACTCTTGTGGTTTTGTACAAAATTCAATTCTGTCATAACAAAATTATTTTATACAGACTTGTTTTATGAGAACATCAATTTTGTGATGACAAAATTCATTTTTGTCGACAAAATTCATTTTTGTAGACAAAATTAATTTTTGTAGACAAAATTCTTTTTTGTCATGACAAAATTCTTTTTTGTAGACAAAATTCTTTTTTGTTACTAAAATTCTTTTTTGTAGACAAAATTCATTTTTGTAGACAAAATTCATTTTTGTAGACAAAATTCATTTTTGTAGACAAAATTCATTTTTGTAGACAAAATTCATTTTTGTAGACAAAATTCATTTTTGTAGACAAAATTCATTTTTGTAGACAAAATTGACCTATGTGAGACAAAATTGACTTTTGTGAGACAAAATTGACTTTTTGTGAAACAAAATTCAATTTTATCGTCAAAAAATTGACTTTTGTGAGACAAAATTGACTTTTGTAAGACAAAATTGACTTTTGTGAGACAAAATTGACTTTTGTGAGACAAAATTGACTTTTGTGAGACAAAATTGACTTTTGTGAGACAAAATTAACATTTGTGAGACAAAATTGAATTTTATGTCACAAAAGTCAATTTTTTGACGACAAAATTGAATTTTGTTTCACAAAAAGTCAATTTTGTCTCACAAAAGTCAATTTTTTCTCACAAAGGTCAATTTTGTCTACAAAAAATGAGTCCAAACTAAACTAATGTGTCTACAAAATTGGGTAACAAAATTTCAAATTAGGTAACAAAAGAAAAGTCTGTGTTACAAAAATGAATTTTGTCATGACAAAAGTAACTTTTGTCCACTGAAAGATAATTTTGTATGACAAAATTTTAAATTTGTAGTATGCTACAAATTTTGTTTAACTGAACTCATTTTTGTTGAACAAAACTCACTTTTGTCCGTACAAAATTGAATTTCGAGTACAAAACCACACGAGTCCCATTCGGTGCCCCGTATTTTAACATTTTATTTTAGACTCCCATACCACCTTAAGTTGTTTTTGAGCGTTTGATTTTAACATTTGATTAGTATTAATCCTTTTTGAATTATCCTCGACTTCGTAATTTTTGTCAGTTTTATATAGTTAGCTGAACAATTTCTTACACAATTCTACATTAACATTCTTGTAATTGTTATAAAATACTTCAAATATTCGTTATTCTATTAAGCTATTTCAGTGTACTGTCCTAAATTAATTTTAGCTATGTGCTGTTGTTCTGTAGTTATCATGTCGCAATATTTTTTATTTATGTATTTCTCTGTCTTGGATTTTCTTGCATACATTTTGTAATGTATTCCCGTCATGCAATGTTTTCATTTTATCAGTATATTAAACATTACAATTAATCATGAGGTTTGCCTATCAACAAAACTAGGTGCACCCCACCATTGTTTCTAAAAATGTTCCGTACCAAGTGAGGATTATGACAGTTGTTATCTAATAGTTCGTGTCTATGTATGTTGCATTGTAGTTTGTTTTTGCTGCACTTTAGTGTTCTGTTGTTTGATCGTTGTTTTTTCTCTGATAATTCATGTGTCTCCCTCGGTTTTTGGTTTGTATCCGGATTTGCTTTCCCTCAATCGATTTTTGAGTTTTGAACAGCGATACTGTTGTCTTTTTCATCCTTTAAAAACATTAATTCTGTAATTTTTTCAGAAAGTAAAAGTCGTTTCTTTTATTTTGTCGTTTTTCAGTTTAAACAGTCATTCGCTCCATGCAAATCCTTTGTTGTATTGTTGGTATCTGTATACATATATATATTAAACTATTGGGATTAATAAATAAAGGGAACTTTAAAATATAAGTACCCTTCCGGAGCACCTAGTCATTTTTTCGGTTATTTATTTTTGTACGAGCACTATTTCCATTTTAGTGATTTATTTACAGTTGTACTGTCCTTTTATTTTGACTTGTATACTTATTGTTCGAATGTTGATTTTCTATCTGATATAGACATCTTCAAACAACTTTTATAATATCTTTTTTAATCGGCAAAGTAACAGATTCCGTGCTCATTGTTATTACAAATACCATAGATGAATGTAATGGGACAGACAAGGAACAGCCAATAAACGCATATGTTATGTATTTAATGAATTTGGCTAAGGAAAGCTCTGAGTAATTGTACAGGAGGGCTCCAAGCGATTGTACTGTCAATTACATTTCTGACATTTAGAAAATGAATATATTGGGGTTTCTACTTGGACAATGGCTTTCAAACTTTCAAACAGGTAGGAGTATATATCAGAAAAGATGAATATGAAAATTCGGATAGTAACGATGGGTTTTTCGATGTTTATTAAACAATTTTGATCGTTGCTCCGTCACAGTTTTGATCGACTTCCTCGGATGTCCACCATTCTAATGATATGCAATCTAATTTGATGCATATGTTGTTTTTATTGTTTTATTGGTTCATATATACAATAGTAGTATAGTATGCGTTGTATGACCCCCAAACCTCGGACACGGGACGCGAGCTGCTTGCATGTGCTGACGCTATATTTGGGCCTTAGCGTGGACGCCGTAGTTGACTCTGAAATCTAAGGGTATGACTCACAGGACGACGCCAGATTTGGGCCTGCTGCTGCTATTGCTGCTGCTGCTTTTATTGCTTTTGCTGCTTTTGCTGCTGCTTTTGTTTCTGCTACTGTTTTTGCTGCTGCTGCTGCTGCTGCTGGGTTAGAACTTGGTGATATAGTTGCTCATCTGAAGAATGCTTAATTCTCATATGTCTTTGAAGATCGTGCGGCCACACATACACTTTACGGCAAAGATTGCAATTAAACATATTGAATCCACATACATAGCCAGTATCCTCTAATTTCAACCGGTTCTTGTTTCTCTGCACAGAAATAACTCCTTCACGTGCACAACAATTTAAAAAACGGAGGATAAGAAAAAGAGAAATCTTACTGCAATTAAATATAGTCATATTTATTTGTATTCCTTTTTTTTATAGTTTCACAGCCCATAGTTCTCTATTCCTTATAGTTTAGCAGCCGTATATTTCTCTATTCATTCTTTATATTCTAGCAGCCCATATTTCACTATTCTTATATTTTTTGTTATATTTCTTTATTCTTTGTTTTTTTCTCCCCTATCTTTCTCTATTCTTTCTTTCTTTATTTTTTTGCTCATTATTCTCTAGTCCGTAAACCCCATCCAAACTCCTTGTATATAAATATAAATTGATTAAATACATTATCCGTGTATTTTTGAAGATAAAAATGACGACAGTGGATCAACTATATAGATAAGATATGTTAAATGAGAAACAATTTGTATTAACAAGATGTGGTTTTGGTTTAATTATTCGGGGTAAAATTTTAATCAAATGATATTAATTATAAGTGGTTCAAAGAAGTAGAAAAGCAATACTACTGAATATTTACGGCTTATAAGATAAGAAATCTAAAAACGAAAGATAAGTATTTCATGTCACAGACGATATTTTTATTGTTGCTGTCCGTTAATTAGGAGCAGATAAAATAGTGTACACCTGTAAACATGTTATTGAAAGAAAGTGTATAAAGATACTTATTTTTAATCACCAGATGTGCTTTATCTTTTCATCTAATTATTTGAGGTGTCATTTTAATCAGCACCATATGATATTAATTAAGTGGTTGAAAGAAATCGCAAAGCAATACTACTGAATGTTTCACGATTTTCATGTTAATAAGATAAGCAATCCAAAAAAGAAAAAGAAAAAGATAAATATTTTATGTATTGATTTCAAACATTTTAATCCAATTATCTTTACACGTGCATCTAATTATAGTACCGCCTACCGTCCACGCTAAGGCCTAAATATAGCGTCAGCGCATGCGCGCAGCTCGCGTCCCGTGTCCGAGGTTTGGGGGTCATACAACGCATACTATACTACTTACAATGATATACGTATAAAATGTTTTGATTACCAAAACTTGAAGCAGAAACGTTTTATAGTAACACGTGAGTTCATCAAAAATTCCATCAAGCAACTTGTTATTGTTACGTATGTCGGAGTCCCAGTTGACAGTCCCCCAAATAACCAAATTATTATAAAGCCGTATAGGTCCGTTCCCACACTGTGACTATTGACCTTTAAAATTATGTGATGAGTTGATAACGAATTCAAACGAAGCATATTGAATTATTTGATATTTTGCATATAAACAAACGGGTGAGATTTAAGGGCTTCTCATACATTGTCATAATAATCGATTATTTCTATGTTATAACAGTAATAAAAACCTATTTTGTTTACTCTACTGTAATATTGACAGAACAAATAACTTGATTAGAACCTTTTGTATCTCAACATTTTGAAATTTGTTTCGTTTAGTTTAGTAACGTACCTGTCAATAAAATAAATCCATAAAAATGGCGAAGCCAAACAGTTAATTACGAAATTACATATCCGTGTTCCCTTTATAATTCTATAATGCCTTAGGACTGTTCAACATAATGAATTCCATTCAAACGGCATCTAGATTGATTGTATCAGTCCAAATGTTATATAAAATTAACAGTTAAACGATAATCACATACACAGTTGTATGCAAAATTACTTTTATAAAGATTTTATTTAAAATCAAAACGATCAAGAACAAAACAAATGTCCATCTTGATTTTTTGTGATGGTCAAAAGACAGCAATGTCAATTATGACGGTTATTACCTGCAGTCCTTGTTTTAATAGAATTAGAACATGTCTTTGTTTCCGAAGCGAAAGAAGAACTTCTTGATAAAATAATCATTTACGATTCTCCGTTAAATAGTTGTTGTCACATAGAAAACATATTTCTCCGATCTATATATGGCACCCACGTATTTCTTTATGAGAAATACTTCAGATATAAAATGCATACATTGTTATAAAATGAATATCGTAAAAAAGCGTGTCCTAATTTGGGAATTCTTGAGTGTGTCAAATGATATTATACAATTATAGCCTTTGTATGAGGTTGTTACGAGGATATATTGACCTTAAAGTAGTATATTGACTGAGGTCAAAGTCTGAGATCAACATACTTCTGTGGGTCATTATATAATGTATTGATTTCATAGAAAAGCTATAACTGTTATATTATTAATATCCGACCAGATTTATATCAAAATCGTCGGTGCATTATATTTGTTTTTTCGATCATTTAATTTTGTTGAAATGGTATAATATACCATTCCAACAAAATTAAATGAATTATACCATTCCAACAAAATTAAATGATCGAAAAAACAAATATAATGCACCGACGATTTTGATATAAATCTGGTCGGATATTAATAATATTATGTGTTATATTGTCTCTCTGACAATAACAGCAAAAAAATATTTAGAAAAGTTATTACAGGTGCAGGTTTAATTCATCGTCTCGAAATTTTGATTGAATTTCTTCTCGGGTAAAACCTGGACGGATACTCGTAAACGAAAGCCTAAGATTTTACATGTTCCTTAGCCTGATACTCGTAAACGAAAGCCTAAGATGTTACATGTTCCTTAGCCTGTTTCTCGTAAACAAAAGCCTAAGATTTTACATGTTCCTTAAACAAAAGACTAAGATGTTACATGTTCTTTAGCCTGATTCTCGTAAACAAAAGCCTAAGATGTTACATGTTCCTTAGCCTGATTCTCGTAAACAAAAGCCTAAGATTTTACATGTTCCTTAGTCTGATTCATTTGTTTTACATATTATATAGCTACTGTTGATTAATTTATTTTTGTGGCTATAAAATTTTGTGGATTGAAAAAACCAGCATGTTCGTGGGTATTTAATTCTTCGGAATTGTAAATGTCTGCATACATAGCTTATAGAAATGTGCAATCCGTTGAGCGTTTGAATTCGTGGTTCACCTGTACCTGAGAAAACCACAAAATGTGGTATCCAACGATATATTGATTATGTGTTTTTTCTGTTCGATGCACTGACGTTGTTTCATTATAAATCCATTGGACTTTTTACATTTTATTCATCGTTGTTGTCATGATACATGTTTGTCTTTTTGTATTGTATTGCTTCGTGGTAATTTTATTTACCTCCTATTAAATCGATCTCACATGAGGCGACAATTATGCAACAATATAACCTTCTGCTATCTGCCATTCAATATCATGAGCTGAATTTCGGTGTTCTTATATATATATATATCTCATATATATATATGGGAATTTGTATTATAGTTTTTATATATATATATAAAGATATATATAAAACGTCTGAATAATAGTCAACGATTTTTCTCACGTAGGAGCTGGATCGTTACAAGTAATACAAGTAACGATACATGTACACAATAAAATAAATTATATAAACGCCTAAAAAGTGTACATAACAACACCAATGATATAAAAAGGAACTATAAATGTAATTATTTATAAATATTTCGGATAACAGATATCCTTTGTCAGTCAGATTCTGATGTTAAATGAATCATCTTTAAGTCTTCTTAGATTAAACTTTTACTAAATCTTGAAATTTATACAATAAAAAAGGCAAACCGAACATCAGTTAAGACGCTTGCACCATTCTAAAAATTTGTTGAATATGACATACTTATATGACTAATTACATTAGAGAGTTCAAATATATGCTTTAAATAAAAATAATAATGTGCGATGTGAACTAGCACAATTTTAAAGCTTTAACGGTGTCGATATTATGATGTTACAAGAAAGATTGCGTCAATAAGAATTCCAAATAAACAGCACTGAACGGTCTAAATTTCTAAATATTTCAGATTTGACAACTGTAGTGTAGTTACATTAGACTCTGCGATGTTTAAAACAAACGGCCATTAAAATATAATAACAAATTTTGACTAAAGTAAAATAGTTGGACGTGGCTTGGTACTTATACATCCCTCAAAAAATTAAGCAATTTAAATTGTTATATTCAACAGATCTATTTTAGAGATGAGTAAGGTAAAGAAATAGAAACGGAGACTGTAATAATAAGTAATATAACCCAGATGTGAAGCACTGCATGGTGTCGAACTACATCTTTTCATTTATCCCATTTGGTGCCAAAGTTGTTAATTTTCTTATCCAAAATCTTTCCCGAGTAAGTCTATCCTCCCTAGACCAAGCAGAGTTGTGGTCAATGATAGTAATGGTCAGTCGATTGAGATCTGCCTTAGTGTGGCCAGGGGATCTCAAATGTCGACTAAGAGGGAGGTCTGGCTTGCATTGTTAGTCGCTACGATGACCGTTCATTCGTTTGTGAAACGGCTGTTCTGACTCGCCTACATACTGTTTACCACATTTACACTGTAGGAGATACACAACATTTGTAGTCTTGCAATTAACATTGCAAAATATGGTGTATTCTGTACCAGTGGAGTGACTGTTAAAAGTCTGGGTATCCAGTATTTGTTTGCAAGTCAGACATCGTGTTTCCACAACCCTTACAAGAGCCCACTGACGAAGAGCCTGCTTGAGAGGATAACTCAGCTCTCACCAGCAAGTCTTTAAGGCTTTTGGGCCTGCGGAAAGCCAGTACAGGTGGCTAGGGAAAGATCTTGGATAGTTTAGGATGTTTTTCGATATCTTTCCAACTTTCGCGGATAAGGTGAGACAAGTTGTCAAATTTTGGATGGTAAGTCAACACAAAAGGCACCCTCCTGTTGACCTTTTTGACTTTATATTGTAAAAGTTCATCTCGGCTGATGTTGCTAGCACGAGAAAAACCTTTATCAATGTCTTTCCTTTTGTAGCCTCGATGTTTTAGGTGACCGCGAGGTTCTTGTAGTCGTTTTTTGGCAACATCGTTGGTGGAGCAAATCCTTTTTATTCGTATGGCCTGGCTGTAGGGAATGCTCTTGGTGCAATGTTTAGGGTGACAACTTGAAGGAGACAGATATTGATGTTTGTCTGTGGGCTTGCAATACAGATCTGTAAATATGTTTCCATCCGATGTTGCCAAAAAACGACTACAAGAACTTAGTGGTCACCGGAACATCGGATGGAAACATATTTACAGATCTGTATTGCAATCCCACAGACAAACATCAATATTAACCGAGCGCTGGAACGAGTACATGCGCGCTAATAGGGTCATTTCATCTCTAAGAACAAATTGTTACCACCAGAGACATGGACACAATTGAAAATCCTTTTCGAAAAGGTGCAACGTACAACAAACGTATTATAAGTGAAAAGGTAACGAATAGGTAACAGGGTATTAACCGAGCGCTGGAACGGGTACATTCACACTAATAGGATCATTTCATCTCTAATTACACATTGTTACCACCAGAGACATGAACACAAGTGAAAATCCTTTTCTAAAAGGTGCAACGTACAACAAACGTATTATAAGTGAATAGGTAACGAATAGGTAACGAATAGGTAACAGGGTATTAACCGAGCGCTGGAACGGGTACATGCGCGCTAATAGGGTCATTTCATCTCTTAGAACACATTGTTTCCACCAGAGACATGAACACAATTGAAAATCCTTTTCTAAAAGGTGCAACGTACAACAAACGTATTATAAGTGAATAGGTAGCGAATAGGTAACAGGGTATTAACCGAGCGCTGGAACGGGTACATGCGCTCTGATAGGGCCATTTCGTCTCTAAGAACATATTGTTACCATCAGAGACATGAACACAATTAAAAAACGATTTACTTCAAGGTGCAACGTATACTTACCCCGCGCATTAAAAGCGAATAAGGAACGAATAAGTAACAGGGTATTATTCGCGCGCTGGAACGGGTACATGCACGCTAATAGAGTCATTTTATCTCTGAGAAGACATTGTTACCACCAGAGACATGGACACAATTGAAAATCCTTTTCTTAAAGGTGCAACGTACAACAAACGTATTATAAGTGAATAGGAAACGAATAGGTAACGAATATGTAACAGGGTATTAACCGAGCGCTGGAACGGGTACATATGCGCTAATAGGGTCATTCCATCTCTAAGAACACATTGTTACCACCAGAGAATTGGACACAATTGAAAATCCTTTTCTAAAAGGTGCAACGTACAACAAACGTATTATAAGTGAATAGGTAACGAATAGGTAACAGGGTATTAACCGAGCGCTGGAACGGGTACATGCACGTTAATAGGGTCATTGTATCTCTAATTACACATTGTTACCACCAGAGACATGAACACAAGTGAAAATCCTTTTCTAAAAGGTGCAACGTACAACAAACGTATTTAAAGCAAATAAGTAACGAATAGGTAACGAATAGGTAACAGGGTATTAACCGAGCGCTGGAACGGGTACATATGCGCTAATATGGTCATTTCATCTCTAAGAACACATTGTTACCACCAGAGACATGAACACAATTGAAAATCCTTTTCTAAAAGGTGCAACGTACAACAAACGTATTATAAGTGAATAGGTAACGAATAGGTAACGAAAAGGTAACATGGTATTAACCGAGCGCTGGAACGGGTACATGCGCTCTAATAGAGTCATTTCGTCTCTAAGAACATATTGTTACCATCAGAGACATGAACACAATTAAAAAACGATTTATTTCAAGGTGCAACGTATACTCACCCCGCGCATTAAAAGCGAATAAGGAACGAATAAGTAACAGGGTATTATCAGCGCGCTGGAACGGGTACATGCACGCTAATAGAGTCATTTTATCTCTGAGAAGACATTGTTACCACCAGAGACATGGACACAATTGAAAATCCTTTTCTAAAAGGTGCAACGTACAACAAACGTATTATATTAAGTGAATAGGTAACGAATAGGTAACGAATAGGTAACAGGATATTAACCGATCGCTGGAGCGAGTACATGCGCGCTAATAGGGTCATTTCATCTCTAATTACACATTGTTACCACCAGAGACATGAACACAAGTGAAAATCCTTTTCTAAAAGGTGCAACGTACAACAAACGTATTTAAAGCGAATAAGTAACGAATAGGTAACGAATAGGTAACAGGGTATTAACCGAGCGCTGGAACGGGTACATATGCGCTAATAGAGTCATTTCATCTCTAGGAACACACTGTTACCACCAGAGACATGAACACAATTAAAATCCTTTTCTAAAAGGTGCAACGTACAACAAACGTATTATAAGTGAATAGGTAACGAATAGGTAACGAATAGGTAACAGGGTATTAACCGAGCTCTGGAACGGGTACATGCGCGCTAATAGGGTAATTTCATCTCTAATTACACATTGTTACCACCAGAGACATGGACACAATTGAAAATCCTTTTCTAAAAGGTGCAACGTACAACAAACGTATTATAAGTGAATAGGTAACGAATAGGTAACGAATAGGTAACAGGGTATTAACCGAGCGCTGGAACGGGAACATGCGCGCTAATAGGGTCATTTCGTCTCTAAGAACACATTGTTACCACCAGAGACACGAACACAATTAAAAAACGATTTATTTCAAGGTGCAACGTTTACCCGGAGCATTAAAAGCGAATAAGGAACGAATAGGTAACAGGGTATTATCCGAGCGCTGGAACGGGTAATATGTGCTAATTGGGGTATTTCATCTATAAGAACACATTATTACCACAAGAGATATGAACACAATTGAAAATCCGTTTCTTAAAGGTGCAACGTACAACAAACGTATTAAAAGCGAGTAAGTAACGAATAGGTAACGAATAGGTAATAGGGTATTAACCGAGCGCTGGAACGAGTACATGCACGCTAATAGGGTCATTTCATCTCTAATTACACATTGTTACCACCAGAGACATGAACACCAGTGAAAATCCTTTTCTAAAAGGTGCAACGTACAACAAACGTATTATAAGTGAATAGGTAACGAATAGGTAACGAATAGGTAACAGGGTATTAACCGAGCGCTGGAACGGGTACACGCGCGCTAATAGGGTCATTTCATCTCTAAGAAGACATTGTTACCACCAGAGACACGAACACAATTAAAAAAACGATTTATTTCAAGGTGCAACGTATACCCTGCGCATTAAAAGCGAATAAGGAACGAATAAGTAATCGGGTATTATCCGAGCGCTGGAACGGGTAATATGCGCTAATAGGGGTATTTCATCTATAAGAACACATTATTACCACAAGAGATATGAACACAATTGAAAATTCGTTTCTTAAAGGTGCAACGTACAACAAACGTATTAAAAGCGAATAAGTAACGAATAGGTAACAGGGTATTAACCGAGCGCTGGAACGGGTACATGCACGCTAATAGGGTCATTTCATCTCTAATTACACATTGTTACCACCAGAGACATGAACACAAGTGAAAATCCTTTTCTAAAAGGTGCAACGTACAACAAACGTATTATAAGTGAATAGGTAACGAATAGGTAACGAATAGGTAACAGGGTATTAACCGAGCGCTGGAACGGGTACACGCGCGCTAATAGGGTCATTTCATCTCTAAGAAGACATTGTTACCACCAGAGACACGAACACAATTAAAAAAACGATTTATTTCAAGGTGCAACGTATACCCTGCGCATTAAAAGCGAATAAGGAACGAATAAGGAACGAATAAGTAATCGGGTATTATCCGAGCGCTGGAACGGGTAATATGCGCTAATAGGGGTATTTCATCTATAAGAACACATTATTACCACAAGAGATATGAACACAATTGAAAATTCGTTTCTTAAAGGTGCAACGTACAACAAACGTATTAAAAGCGAATAAGTAACGAATAGGTAACAGGGTATTAACCGAGCGCTGGAACGGGTACATGCACGCTAATAGGGTCATTTCATCTCTAATTACACATTGTTACAACCAGAGACATGAACACAAGTGAAAATCCTTTTCTAAAAGGTGCAACGTACAACAAACGTATTATAAGCGATTAGGTTACGAATAGGTAACGAATAGGTAACAGGATATTAACCGAGCGCTGGAACGGGTACATGCGCTCTAATAGGGTCATTTCGTCTCTAAGAACACATTGTTACCACCAGAGACATGAACACAATTAAAAAACGATTTATTTCAAGGTGCAACGTATACTTACCCCGCGCATTAAAAGCGAATAAGGAACGAATAAGTAACAGGGTATTATCCGAGCGCTGGAACGGGTACATATACGCTAATAGGGATATTTCATCTATAAGAACACATTATTACCACCAGAGATATGAACACAATTGAAAATCCTTTTCTAAAAGGTGCAACGTACAACAAACGTATTAAAAGCGAATAAGTAACGAATATTTAACAGGGTATTATCCGAGCGCTGGAACGGGTACATATGCGCTTATAGAGTTATATCACCTCTAAGAACCCAAATCTACCACCAGAGACAACAAAACAATTGAAAATCATGTTTTAAAAGGTGCAACGTATGATACACGTATTATAAGCGAATTATAAGCGAGTGATGGAACGAATTAAACAAGGTAATAGCATGCTCCGAAACGATGTACACCCTGATAACATGTTTAACCCCACCACATTATGTTAGTATGTGCCTGTCCCTAGACAAGAGCCTGAAATTAAGTAGTTATCGTTTGTTTTTGTGTTACATATTTGTTTTCCGTTTAGTTTATTTTTTTGTATATGAAATACGGCCGTTAGTTTTGTTGTTTGAATTGTTTGAAATTGTCATATCTGGGCCTTTTATAGGTGACTACACGGTTTGGGCTATGCTCATTGTTGAAGGCCATACATTGACCTATAGTTGATAGTTTCTGTGTCATTTTGGTCTATTGTGGGTTGATGTCTCATTGGCAATCATACCACATCTTTTTGTTATGCAAGCGCTAACACGGTGATTTCATCCCTTGGAACCAAGATCCATCTTCAAACATACGGACATAAAGCAGTTAAAAGGTAGAACGTATAAAAATCAAATAAGGAACAAATGAGTATCGAACATAAAGTAAAAGGATCGGTTGAGCACAAACACATATAAACAGGTCATAAAAAGATTATTTTACCTCAACAAATTTAGAACTATTACCAGATATAAGAGTATAAACAACAAGAAGTAATTGTAACAGGATGCTGTTACGAAGTCTCCCAAACAAAGCTCCCATAACTCGCAATTCATATGGTCACATGTTCATTTGATTTGATTTTTTGTCCCATACAAGAATATATATGGCTTACTGGTGGGGATCTGAACCATTTACAAGTATTCAAACAGGAGGGATGTTGGTGACCCCCAGGGACTTTACCTACATTTCATTTGATTTGTTTTATTGTCCCCTACAAGAATATAAGGTTTAGGGATGGGGATGTTGAACGTTTACAAGTTTTCAAACAAGAGGGGGTGGGATAACCCCCTCAGGACTTCCCTTTTATCTCATTTTTGTTTTGTTTTATTGTCCCCTACAAGAACATATATGGTTTAGGGGTGTGGATCTGGACCATTTACAAGATAATAGTACATTCTCAAATTGAACGGGGTGGGAGTGACCCCAAGGAACTTCCATTTAATTTCCTTTGATTAGTTTTATTGTCCCTTACAAGAATATATATAGTTTAGGGGTGGGGATGTTGACCGTTTACCAGTTTTCAAACAAGAGGGGGAGGGCTGACCCCCTAGGGACTTTCCTTTTATTTCATTTCATTTGTTTTATTGTCCCCTACAAGAATATATATGGTTTAGGGGTGGGGATCTGGACCATTTACAAGATAATAGTACATTCTCAAATTGAACGGGGTGGGGGTGACCCCCAGGAACTTCCATTTAATTTCATTTGATTAGTTTTATTGTCCCTTACAAGAATATATATAGTTTAGAGGTGGGGATGTTGACCGTTTATAAGTTTTCAAACAAGAAGGGGTGGGGTGACCCCCTAGGGACTTTCCTTTTATGTCATTTCATTTGTTTTATTGTCCCCTAAAAGAATATATATGGTTTAGGGGTGGGGATCTGGACCATTTACAAAATAATAGTACATTCTCAAATTGAACGGGGTGGGAGTGACCCCCAGGAACTTCCATTTAATTTCATTTGATTAGTTTTATTGTCCCCTACAAGAATATATATGGTTTAGGGGTGGAGATCTGGACCGTTTACAAGATAATAGCACATTCTAAAATTGAACGGGGTGGGGATGACCCCCGGGGACCTCCATTTAGTTTCATTTGATTTGTTTTATCGTCCTATTCAAGAATATATATGGTTTAGGGGTGGGGATCTGGACCGTTTACAAGATAATAGTACATTCTCAAATTGAACGGGGTGGGGGTGACCCCCAGGAACTTTTATTTAATTTCATTTGATTAGTTTTATTGTCCCATACAAGAATATATATGGTTTAGGGGTGGGGATCTGGACCATTTACAAGTTAAAAGCATATTCTAGAATTGAAGGGGGTAGGGATGACCCCCCTCCAGGGACTCCCGTATATTTCATGTGATTGGTTTTATTGTCCTTTAATCATTTCTGAAGACTGCATGTATCTATCACTTACAGTTTTCAAGTTATATTCATTTGAAAATTTTAGAAAATAAAATCCCATAGGGTTCTATAGTAAACCCCTCCCTTCTTTCTGCCCCCCCCCCCAAATACCCCTTAATAGACCCCAATGCACAAATGAACGGTTGATAGCTCACCTAGACATATTAGTCTAACATTTTATGAAACCCTAAGTAAATCTGACAAGTAGTTTTGGAGAAATGCTGCGGACAAATTCATTTTTAAAGTGGCGGAAAAAGAAGAGGAAGAAGAGGAGGAAGAAGAATAACTAGAATTGTCATTGCAAGCAATAGCGGATGTCACCCTTCCCCCTATTGCCACTAAGCGGCAGCCATTTCAAGCTTGTTTAACAGTAAATGCTGCAGATCAACGCATTGCGATATATCTTTCTGTAAATTTTCAGTACATTTTGAGCATTGTCAAAAGTTTCACATTTCTTCTGTTTCCATGGCAACGGCAGCCATTTTGAAAATTCCGAAGTCAAAAGTCTCATCTATACATGCCAGTTAACAATAATATAAAGTTTCATTAAATTTGGAGCATTTTGTTCAAAAGTCTCATGCAGACTTGACAGTCAACAAATAAATTAAGTTTCATCAATTTTGGACCATTTTGAAATTTTTGAAATTTTTGACATTTTGGCTGGTTTCTTTAGTAACAGATACGTATATATACCATTCCAAATTTCTAATGGCAGATACCTAATTGGTACATGAGAGGGAACATACCATCAAAGTTTCAATGGATTTGACCTACCATTTTAAGAAAGTAAATGCCACTTTAGGGTTTTTGACCATTTTTGACTTGTTTCCATGGTAACGACAGACATTTTTGAAATTCAAACGCCAAATTGCACATCTACCAAAGTTGCTCATCGTTACTGTGGAGTTTTATTAAATTTGGAGCATTTTGATATTTTGGAAATTTTTGGTGTAGTTTCCATGGCAACATGATAGTTCCAATGATTACCAAAATAATCCCAAAACTAGAATATGCCCGGCACCTACATTGTATCAAAATATAACGATTCTGAGTTTAAGCATCTCCAAATAATTCATTAAAACCAAAAACTGGAATTTTTCACAATTGTTCCGTTTCCATGGTAACGGCAGCCATTTTTATGGTCTTAAGACCTACAGAAACCCGAAATTTTGTGTTCCGTATTATAGTTAACTATCATTAAGATTGGTTCCATTGGCTCCGAGAAAACTGCCGGACAAAAAAGTGGAAGAATAATAATAACTAGAATTGCCATTGCAAGCAATAGCGGATGTCACCCTTCCCCCATTGCCACTAAGCGGCAGCCATTTCAAAATTTTTTAAGAGTGAATGCACATATTTGCATGGCAATACATCTTTCTGTAAATTTTCAGTACATTCAGAGCATTTTGCTGTTTCCATGGCAACGGCAGCCATTTTGAAAGTTTCAAAGTCAAAAGTCTCATCTCTTCTTGCCAGTTAACAAAAATATCAAGTTTCATAATGTTCAAAGCATTTTATAAATGTTTGACTTTTTTGCAGTTTCCATGGCAACGGTGGCCATTTTGGAAATTCCATCTTCAAAAGTCCCATCCAGACTTGCCAGTCTACAAACATATTAAGTTTCATCAATTTTGGAGCATTTTGAAATTTTTGAAAATTTTGACATTTGTGATGATTCCTATGGCAACAGAGACCATTCCCAAAATTTAATGGCATATACCACATTGGTACATTGGAGGGACCATACCATCAAAGTTTCGTTAAATTTGACCTACCATTTTAAGAAAGTAAATGCCACTTTAAGGTTTTTGAACCATTTTGACCTGTTTTGCATTGTTTCCATGGTAACGGCAGACATTTTCAAAATTCCAACGCCAAATTCCACTTCTACCAATGTTGCTCATCGTTACTGTGAAGTTTTATAAAATTTGGAGCATTTCCATATTTTGGAAATTTTTGGTGTAGTATCCATGGCAACATAGCAGTTCCAATGATTGCCAAAATCATCCCAAAGCAGTATATAGTGGGCACCTACATTGTATCAAAATCTAAAGATTTTAAGGTTAAGCATTCTCAAACAATTCACCTAACTCCAAAATTATATTTTTTCTCTATTTTTCCGTTTCCATGGTGATGGCAGCCATGTTTTTAGTTCCAATACCGGAAAGCAACAGGAAAGTCAGGGTTCCTTGTTATAGTGCACCATCATTCAGATTGGTTCCTTTGGCTCTGAGAAAACTGCCGGACAAAATTAGGTGGAAGAAAAATAATAATAATAGAGGAAAAGCAATATGTCACCCGACATTGTCGATCGGGTGACATAATAATACAGAAAAAGAAACAGAAACAGAGGAAAAGCAATATGTCACCCGACATTGTCAATCGGGTGACATAATAAAAATAATAAGAACTGAGCAAAAACAATAAGTCTCCAAACTTTGTTTGGGAGACTTAATTAAAAAGGGGGAAGGATATTAAAAATCGAATAAGTAACGAATAAGGAATAGGGAATAAATAACGAATAGGTAACGATAGGGAATAGGGAATAAGTAACGAATAGGTAACGAATAGGGAATAGGGAATAGGTAACGAATAGGTAACGAATAGGGAATAGGGAATAGGTAACGAATAGGTAACGAATAGGGAATAGGGAATAGGTAACGAATATGTAACGAATAGGGAATAGGGAATAGGTAACCAACTTGACGTCCATACACCAGTATGGGTTAAGCCAGAGAGCTTCCGAAAAGGGGAAATCCCACCTATGTTTACCTAACCCAATCACTCATTTCTGCTCAAAATATCAAAAAGAAATTTTACAGAAATTATCTTAAATGACCTTACATTCACATTAAAGCAAAAAAAGGCGAAAAAATTCAAAGGAAAGGCAAAAAAAAAATTTAAGAAAAAATATACTGAAATTAAAGGGAACTATATTTGTGGACAACGAAAATTGAAGGGGGATAATTGTGTTCCCGGACCTAAATGTTCTACATGTACTAAGTGGAAGCAACCCCACTACACATATATGGAACTTTCTTTGTATTGTGTTGTGCTCGTAAAGAGGTAGATAAAGGTGTATGTGTGTTACCGATGTCATTTTCCGAAAATGGAGTCAGTTCAAATTTTGGTGAATTCGTAATTGTTTGCAGTAGCACTTATAGTGAACTTCATATCTTTGTGGTAGATTTTTATTTCATTTCACGTCTTAAAATGTATTAACATATCTTATGTATGGGTCTACTTAGGAAGAATGCATTATCCCTTGTCTTACAGTCAACCTGACGTGCAGGATCAGCTTCTGCATATCAGTAAGCTAGAACATGTAACGATGATGGTATGGCTCAACGACACACTACTTCACGTGGGATTTTGTCTATGTGTGGTACATTTTAGTTATGTCGTTGTTCTCCTCTTATATTTAATGCGTTTGCCTCGGTTTTAGTTTGTTACCCCGATTTTGTTTTTTGTCCATGGATTAATGAGTTTTGAACAGCGGTATACTACTGTTTCCTTTATTTATAGCAATTAGTTAACAAAGGTACCAGGATTATAATTTAGTACGCCAGACGCGCGTTTCGTCTACATAAGACTCATCAGTGACGCTCATATCAAAATATTTATCAAGCCAAACAAGTACAAAGTTGAAGAGCATTGAGGATCCAAAATTCCAAAAAGTTGGGCCAAATATGGCTAAGGTAATCTATGCCTGGGATAAGAAAATCCTTAGTTTTTCGTAAAACTCAATGTTTTGTAAACATGAAACTTATAAAAATGACCACATTATTGATAGTCATGTCAACACCGAAATGTTGACTACTGGGCTGGTGATACCCTCGGGGACGAAACGTCCACCAGCAGTGGCATCGACCCAGTGGTGTAAATAGTTATCAAAGGTACCAGGATTATAATTTAGTACGCCAGACGCGCGTTTCGTCTACATAAGAATCATCAGTGACGCTCATATCAAAATATTTATCAAGCCAAACAAGTACAAACAAAGTTGAAGAGCATTGAGGATCCAAAATTCCAAAAAGTTGTGCCAAATATGGCTACGGTAATCTATGCCTGGGATAAGAAAATCCTTAGTTTTTCGTAAAATTCAATGTTTTGTAAACAGGAAATTTATAACAAGAGTGCACACACTGAAATGTCTCGCCTTCTATACTAATCATTGATATTATGTTGATAATCCTAAGTATAAAGCTAAGCTTTATTACAACTGTCACATAAACTTAACATTAACCAAGATAACTAAACAAAAACCAATGAACCTTGAAAATGAGGTCAAGATCAGATGAACCATGCCAGGCAGACATGTACAGCTAACAATACTTCTATACAACATATACAGTTGACCTATTACTTATAGTTTAAGAAAAGTAGACCAAAACACAAAAACTTAACACTGTGCAATGAACCGTGAAAATGAGGTTACAGTCAAATAAAACCTGCGCGACTGACATAAAGATCATAAAATATTTCCATACACCAAATATAGTTGACCTATGGCATATTGTATTAGATAAAAAGACCAAAAACTCAAAAACTTAACTTTGACCACTGAACCATGAAAATGAGGTCAAGGTCACATGACATCTGCCCGCTAAACATGTACACCTTACATTCATTCCATACAACAAATATAGTAGACCTATTGGATATAGTATGAGAAAAACAGACCAAAACACAAAAATTTAACTATAACCACTAAACCATGAAAATGAGGTCAAGGTCAGATGACACCTGCCAGTTGAACATGTACACCTTACAGTCCTTCCATACACCGAATATACTAGCCCTATTGCTTATAGTATCTGAGATATGGACTTGACCACCAAAACTTAACCTTGTTCACTGATCCATGAAATGAGGTCGAGGTCAAGTGAAAACTGTCTGACAGACATGAGGACCTTGCAAGGTACGCACATATCAAATATAGTTATCCTATTACTTATATTAAGAGAGAATTCAACATCACACAAAAATTGAACTTTTTTTTCAAGTGGTCACTAAACCAGGAAAATGAGGTCAAGGACATTGGACATGTGACTGACGGAAACTTCATAACTTGAAGCATCTATATACAAAGTATGAAGCATCCATGTCTTCCACCTTCTAAAATATAAAGCTTTTAAGAAGTGAGCTAACGCCGCCGTAGCCGCCGTTGCCGCCGGATCACTATTCCTATGTCGAGCTTTCTGCAACAAAAGTTGCAGGCTCGACAAAAATGACCACATTATTGATATTATTAGTAACAAGAGGCTGTCACAACGACAGCAAACCGGATTTATTAACATTTATTTGTGTCCTGGCAATATCACAAGAACCATAACTGATGAATGCTGAAAGTGAAAATCGTCAATATCAAATTTAACCTCCATTTTGTAGTCAGTATCAACATATTAAAATTTGAAAAGCTTAGATTGAATGGTTCATTAGTAAATGCAACAACGTGAATGGAAACGCCATTTTACTATCTTTCAAGAACCATAACTCCTGAACGGTAAAAGTCAAAATCGTCATTATTGAACTTGACCTCTATTTTGTCATCAGTAACAACATATAAAAATTTCAAAAGCTTTGGTTGAATGGTTTATGAGAAAATGCACGGACACAACTGGAAACACCATTTTTCAATCTTTCAAGAACCATAACTCCTGAACGTAAAAGTCAAAATCGTCATTATTGAACTTGACCTCCATTTTGTCATCAGTAACAATATATTAAAATTTGGGAAGCTTTGGTAGAACAGTTCATGCGTATACACGGACACGACTGGAAACTCCATTTTTCAATCTTTCAAGAACCATAACTCCTGAACGGTAAAAGTCAAAATCGCCATTATTGAACTTGACCTTCATTTAGTTGTCAGTAACAACATATTAAAATTTTAAAAGCTTTGGTTGAATGGTTCATGAGTTAATGCACGGACAACATTTGATTGCCGCCCGCCGTACATCCCCAAATCAATAACCGACATTTTTGTCACAAAAATCCGGTTAATAAATCAACTCAACTGTACAGTTCGACTCAAACTAGTCCGTGTCAGCATATGCCCTAAAACCCTTCATGGATTGGGTGGTATTGTGACTCCCAGTAGGCCAGAATCCGTTGTGTTGTCTAATTGACTAGCTTTCCACCGTGGTAGTACCCTATCTAATCTTTGTTTTATTGCACATTGTATCGAGATACCACGCTCGTCCTAAATAGTCTTCCTGCAGAAATTTATTACTGTGTTCATGATTCATTCACCAGCAAAACATCCACGTGGTCATAACGGACTACGTAACCTGATGATCAACCTGGTCCTGAAAGTAGCGGTTGTGAAGAGCAGTGATGTTAATCAAGATACAAATGGTAAAATATCCAAAACAACAATAGCAAAACCAAAATAAACGTCTCCTAAAAGACAATTTTTTTGTCAAGGACACCTTTAAAATTAAATTCCTTTGGGCACTGAAACAACCGTTCGAGAGCTGTCAAGTCAAGTCCGTTAAACATCACTCTTTATCCTTAACGTTACATTTTACTGTATAAATGATGTCCTCTCTGTTAAATGATTGTGTTGTGACTATTTGTTAACCGTAGAACTAAAAATAAAGGACACAACAGATACAGTTAAATCTGCGTAATATCGTGAACATAACGTACATTACAATAAACAAGATGATTTAAGCTTCCCAAATTACTGCAAATAGTAACAATAGAATTTCATCACCCGAATCTTTCTAGCAATCAAAACAGTAAGTTTTCACCACGTTTTTACTTGTTTTACGAAGGAGCTCAGGAGAACTTTGAGATTCAAGACAGTACGCACTAGTTATAAACTGTTGGGACAAAACTTATGCATTAATGGTTGCATCAAGTTTGACAGAAAACCAATGGTTTACTGGTAATTCAGATATTATTATATGCACTTATTATTGCGATTTTTGGAGCCTTGACAAACTAGAGGCTCTCAAGAGCCTGTGTCGCTCACCTGTTAATGTGTTTACTGATGTCGGCCATCTTCGTTGGTAGGCGGGGTCATTAGACACTTTAAAAAAAATAGATACCCTAGTATTATGTTTGTGGCCAAGTTTGGTTAAATTTGGCCAAGTCGTTTTAGAAAAGATTTTTATACAAGTTACAAAAATGACGAAAAGTTGTTCAATATTGACTATAAAGGGCAATAACTCCTTAAGGGGTCCTCTAACAATTTTGATCATGCTGACTTATTTGTAGATCTTACTTTGCTGAACATTATTGCTGTTTACAGTTTATCTCTATCTATAATACATGTAGTATTCAAGATAATAACCAAAAACTGCAAAATTTCCTTAAAATCACCAATTTTAGGGCAGCAACCCAACAACAGGTTGTCCGATTCAACTCAAAATTTGTGAGGGAATATATCTTATTCTGATGGACATTTAAATCTTGAAAGATTTGCCCTAAATGTCTTACTTTCAAAGATATAAAGCAAAAACTGCATTTTACCACTATGTTCTAATTTTAGCCATGTCGGCCATTTTGTTTGGCAGGCTGGGTCATCGGACACATTTTTTAAACTATAAACCACAATGATAATTGTGGCCAAGTTTGGTTAAATTTGGCAAAGTAGTTTTGGAGAAGAAGATTTTTAGAAAAGTTACAAAAAATGACGAAAAGTTGTTAAAAATTGACTATAAAGGGCAATAACTCCTTAAGGGGTCAACTGACAATTTTGGTCATGTTGACTTATTTGTAGGTCTTACTTTGCTGAACATTATTGCTGTTTACAGTTTATCTCTATCTATAATAGTATTCAAGATAATAACCAAAAACTGCAAAATTTCCTTAAAAAAATTTGTAAGGGTTCCGCGGAACCCAGTGTCTCGCCTATTTTTGCTGTAAATTGCAGACTCAACAACAATGAGGGAAAAAATCAATAAAAATATTCCTCTTGTTACATGTACTATTTTATGATTGCAAGAAAATCTAAGTCCATTTAAAAGTAAATTACAGAAAAAACTGAGTAATCTTTTTACAAACTTTACTTCTGGATACAATATTATGATCATAAATAAGCTTCTGTCCAAGTTTGGTACAAACCCAGGATAGTTTAAGAAAGTTATTAAAATTTTTAAAACTTTAACCACAGAGTGAATGTAATGGTTCCCTGGAGAAAAACTAAGTCCATTTAAAAGTAAAATATGGAAAAAATGGATTTATTTATTTACAAAATTTACTTCTGGATACTATCTTATGATCATAAACAAGCTTCTGTCCAAATTTGGTACAAACCCAGGATAGTTTAAGAAAGTTCTAAAAACTTTAACCACAGAGTGAATGTAATGTTTCTCCGCAGAAAAAACTAAGTCCATTTATAAGTAAAATATGGAAAAAATGGAATTTTATTTTTTCAAAATTTACTTCTGGATATTATCTTATGATCATAAACAAGCTTCTGTGCAAGTTTAGTACAAACCCAGGATAGTTTGAGAAAGTTATTAAAATTCTAAAAACTTTAACTACAGAGTGAATGTTTTGTTTCCTCGCAGAAAAAACTAAGTCCATTTATAGTAAAATACGGAAAAAATGGAATTTTATTTTTACAAAATTTACTTTTGGATACTACCTTATGATCATAAACAAGCTTCTGTCAAAGTTTGGTAGAAATCCAGTATAGTTTAAGAAAGTTATTAAAATTTCAAAAACTTTAACCACAGAGTGAATATTTGTTGACGCCGCCGACGACGCCGACGACGACGGAATGTAGGATCGCTTAGTCTCGCTTTTTCGACTAAAGTCGAAGGCTCGACAATAACCATTTCACAGGCAGCAACCCAACAACAGGTTGTCCTATTCGTCTGAAAATTTCAAGCCAGATAGACCTTGACCTGATCAACCATTTTACCCCATGTCAGATTTGCTCTAAATGCTTCGGTTTTTGAGTTATAAGCCAAAAACTGCATTTTACCCCTATGTTCTATTTTTAGCCATGGCGGCCATCTTGGTTGGTTTGACGGGTCACGCCACACATTTTTTTAAACTAGATACCCCAAGGATGATTGTGGCCAAGTTTGGTAGAATTTGGCCCAGTAGTTTCAGAGGAGAAGATTTTTGTAAAAGTTTACAGACGACGGACGACGGACGACGGACGCCAAGTGATGAGAAAAGCTCACTTGACCTTTCAGGTCAGGTGAGCTAAAAATGTGTTATTAATCAGTGCGATAACGGGAATATCTGTATCAGATTTCAAGTTCTTATTGTTATGATATTGATACTCGCACAGTCGGTCACATAATTCGCGATAATTTCTGAATTTACAGTAATTAAAATGATTAAAGAAGATCTACAAATGTAAATTATTCAGTCAAATTCAATAACATTTTGATCTTTTATATTTCTCAAAGGAATAGTATCTGGAAAACTTAAAGAAACACACTTTAAAATTGTCAATAAATACGGATTTCATTATCTGGTTGTCTGAAAAGGCATCATTCCAATGAAATTGGTTTTTAACAATAACTTTCATTGGACGTTGACAAATGTTTAAGATGGGTAAATTCCCCCTTCTACCAGTACGTATCTAAGAATGCCACCATTTTGTTAATTCCGATTTTTTTAATATTTAATATCTCACAAAATAAACATAAAAGTCACATTGAATTCATTATGAAGGGTTCGAAAGGTATAATAAGTCTATAGTTTTATGTTCGACATTGTGAGTACATTGGTTAGTTGCTAAAGCCATGCAACAGTTTTGTGGACTTTTTCATTTATGCAATTTTACACCATATAAAGGCAACAGTGGTATACTGTTAGAAATTCATATATCGATTGAGAAAAAAAACCAACTTAAAACTGAGGAAAATGCATAACACACAAGAGAAACTACAACACAACAGAAACACAACATTAAAATGTAACACACACAACTATAATATAACAATGGCCATTTTCCTCACTTGGAACAGGACAATTTTAAGAAAAAAATGATGAGTTGAACCTGGTTTTGCAGGGCAAAAAAAAACTCCATGGAAATGAGATGTGGCATTGCTAATGTAATTGTATACCAAATATGAATGACCTATCACTTGTGGTTTACCATCAACTATAGATAATCACAAACTAATAAATTGTTGACGACTCCGTTGCTGCCGTCTTTGCCAACGCCATTGACATCATACCCATGTCTCACTTTTAGACTCCTTTAAGCCTAAGGGCGAAACAAAAATACTTTCTTTGGGCCCCTTTCGAGCCCTTAATTACTACACAGATGGGACAATCACCCCAAAAAAGATTACAACCTCCATTTGTGTTATTATTCTTTTTGCTTAAATTTCATAGTGATCCATACACTCAAAATAAAGTTATTGTCCAGTAACCAAATGTCTTCAGAAGACAACGTAGAGGTCTAAGCAAATAAATGTCCACATATATATACAACCCCACAATTTGTTGGCAGTCTTATAAAAACTAAGTCTATATATCAGTAAATTATTGAAAAATGAAAAAATGCCAAATCTTGCTCTAGATACTACATCTTTTGTCCAAATTTCAAAAATTCTGTATAGGTTTGAAAGATTATTACCGTCTACAAAATCTTTGATCACTCAGATGTCTCAGATGACTAAATGTAGGATCACTATATCTCTACTTTCGCCATAAAATGTTGAGGGTTCTATAAAAATAACCATTCATTTAAATTATTTATTTTCAATCTGTCATTTGACATCATGTTTCTGCTGTTTCCACTTGCTTCATCCTTAACACAACAGGAACAGACGTACAGGGAATCAGTCCAAGTTCTGTGATCACCACAGATACAAACTCTGGTGGGGTTACATCGTAAACTAGATTCAGTAATGTTAATGAATTATAGTCTCTCCAGTCAGATAAATAGGCTGTCTTGTTTCCAATGTTAACTAGGTCATCTGGGTCACCTAAAACATCAAATTAATTCATTTATTTCAAGGTGCAATTTCAGAAGCCAAAGAAAAGTAACTGAACTAATATACATTATTGTTTAAAGGGCTGCATAAGCCTACTTCATGTGTGGGATTTACTCTTGTGTGTTGAAGACCCATTCATTTTTTTCCATCGGTGGCCCAGACCTGCCAACTATCCCAATTTTAACGTTATCATTCTGATTTTCATGCCTCAACCTGAATCCCGATTTCGGGATCGAAAACAAGTCAAAACCTGATTTTCACCAAATTTACCCCAAAAAAATATTGATTTTTGATTTTTAAGTTTTTCAGATCAATTTCCATAAAGCTATAATTTTACCTGGCAATATATTTATGACAAGTATATGGCCCTTACGCTAATTAACAATCACAGCAGGTGCCCTTATTTATTGTTTCAAGTAATCCCCTCATCTGATGGGTCATAAAAATCTTCTAGATTAATTAATTTGTAAACAGAATTGGTCAGTCAACATTTCATTATCATATGTTCCCCTTAAATAAGCCTCTGCCGGTAAGAGCACCTCTGAACATAAAGAAAGATAACTCAAATTTTATCCATTTTCTCTGTAGATTGTAGGTCTTCAGGGTCATGATGCAAAGATAAGAAGGAAAAGGGGAGGGGGGTCACTTTGACTCTTTAATACTGATATACTAACTCAATCTTTCTTCATCATGTTCATCCTTTTAACTTAAGGACATTTAGGGTGAAGTCTTTTGAGTCATGATGCAAAGATAAGAAGGTCTAAAAAGGGTGAAAAGGGGGGGGGGGGTGTTCTTCACTTTGAATTCATTATTTTTAATGCCATTTTTCTCTATTCTGAAGTTATTTTGCCAATAATTAAATACAAGAATCATGCAAATAAAAGAAATGAAGGCTTGTTACCTGATCTTCAGTATACCAAAAGTAAAATGAAGAGATATGAGGATATTTCAAAGAGATATGAAACTATTTCCAGATTAAAAAATAGTGTACACAGAAACGCCAAAAATAATGTAACCCTTAAAATCTGGTCGCACGCTAAATCCCCCATGGAGATTTTCAAAAGTTGGCAGGTCTGGTGGACTTTGGACTCTGGTGTCTGTTTTCAGCTCTTTGGTCAGGTTATTGTCTCTTTGACACATTTCTGTTTCAATTGGCAATTCTAAATGATATGGTTTAACTGTCCCTATATACCCTAATTTATTTGGTCCCTATCCCCAACATACTTTGGCTATTTTCAAGCATGCACTAAAGAGTCCACAGTATTTCGAGGGCAGTTATTAGTGAGTATCTGGGTAATGAATAACAAGGATGAGCCACTGAAATAGCGTGATAATATATACTGGCAGGAAATTAAGATATATATATGGTAAGGTTGCTGATTTAATCAGTTTCTGAAACTAATCATATTTCCTGATTTTTCAAAGATCTGATTTTTGCATGGTTTTCTGTGAGACAAGCTCTTAAAGCACATATTTAAATAAGCAGATATTTGTCATATCATAAGCCTCATATTGACAATAACGATCCGTTGAAAACAAAACTTTACAACAAATATATGTGTTTGTCCTGTAATCTACTAACCCAGTTCATTCAAAACAAAGCTATCTGTTTGTCCTCTTTCACAGAATTTATAAGTTTCACAGCAGACTAGTACAGACACATTAAATGATTTGGCTACAAGAGCTAACTGTGAGCTGCCAACCCTGGACATCACACACCCATTGGCCAGCAAGGCATGAGCTCCTAAGAACACTTTGGTAGCCTGTTAAATACAAAAAGAATGATAAAAATGACAGTAAAGAATACACATCTTCAATATTCCATATTGGTATTATTTTAGTAGGTTTTAGTCTCGCTTAGATGAAGTGGTCAAAAACACAACTTAGGCATGCTGTTTAAGACAGTGACATAAACAATATATATATATATTTGTTTATGATTTGTAAATTCTTTGTTCTTCCATATTGATATTGTTTTATTAGGTATATCTATGTTACTTGAAGGATATAGGGTTATTGCATGAATATTGGGAAATAATTACATTAGATGTATGTTTCATTATAATATTTTATTCTGATTGGCTAACTGCACATCACATGTTATTCCGTAAGCAGTTGCATTGCTCAATACAACTTTTCACTCATGATAACACATGCTCCAACAATAAAGTGCACAGGTGAATTAAATAATAAAATATATAAAATTCGTGTTTTCATGATCATAGCTAAAAAATGTAATTATAAGTATTGAATGCTTCTTTTTGTAACTTTATAGGGTTGTAAAAGCGTTGACCGTGCATACATTTTTAAATGTACTTCGGTCAACACTTTTACACCCCAATAAATTTACAAAAAGAAGCATTCAATTCTTAAATATTGTCCCGAGTAGAATTTTTATATTGCAGGAGCTTGCAATATATGTTCTACGAGGGACAATATTCCCCAATATTCATGCAATAACCCTTTCATTGTATAGCAATATAATATTTGAAAGTAAAAATTGGTTTAAACTAAGATTTTCTCATTGATGACGTCATGAATTTTGAAAAATTATTGCACTAGTGCAATATTAGTATTTATTGCACACTAACTTTTGGTTACTAACTGTAGGAAATATTATATTGCTATACAATAAAACAGAATATTCATCTGAAGCAAAGTTATATTCACCACTTTAAACATATTCCTACATGTACAATCATATTAAATATTTTGTTTTGTTAAACTTATTTGTTCTAATAATTATTAAGACAAACCTCTTGCATGGCATATGATACAGCATTAATCAACATATAGGAGCATTTAATTCCTGCTCTTACCAGTCTTCTTAACATCTCTTTACCTGAAATTAATAAAAAATGTGCAATTAAGTCAAATATAAAGTTTAACAACATCTGTCAATAAATAAGTATGTAAAGAACAAGATCAAACAATAAGCTATAATAATACCCTGCTAAAAGTATTCAGTAAACAGGATATGATGAACATAAAATTGAGAATGGAAATGGGGAATATGACAAAGAGACAACAACCTGACCATATATCAGACTACAGGCAAAGTCAACCATTGGGTTTTTAAAGCAGAGAGAAATTCCTGTACAGGAGGTGTCCCCTCAATAAAATTGTGTACTAGTTAAGTGAAAATGGACATCATACTAAACTCTTATAATAAGATTATACATGTATACACTCTATGTGCTTTTGATACTCTTTTCATGTACCTTTTAGTGAGTAATACCTTAAAGTTTTAAGAAAAGGCATATGCATGTATAAAGAATCACATACTCAAGGAGCTATATGAACAAAAAGGAAATCATAAGAATATAGTTCATACCATCTATCTAAAATCAACTGTGCTGAGGCAATTGGAACCTTAGTTTGTCATGTTTGTAACTAATTTATCAATTGAAAATTTAGGAGAGGTGTGACTTTTACTGTGCATATTGCTGTGTATTTCTTTATTATACATTGGCTAAAGGTAAAGGGGGAGGGTTGAGATCTCACAAAACATGCTTTATATGAAGTTTAAGGAAAGTTTTGGGTACTGATGTTTGTCATTTTTTCTTCTTTAGCCATATATAAAAAAGATGTGATATGTCAATGAGACAACTTTCCACAGAGGACAAACGACACAGAAATTAACAAATTTAAGTCACTGTATGGCCTTTAACAATGAACAAAGCCCAGTTTATTTTCGTTGCAGGGCCATATAGTTTTACCCTTGTCCGAAATTCCGCAACAAACCAGTATACACAGTTTTTTTTCTAAAAACCTTCAGATATTGGGCTGATTTTTGGTATATGAGTTAACCATGGTGAGTTACATATCAAATTTAAGTTTCTTTCCACTCCGCTATGTTGCGGAAATCATGGGCTTCATGGACTTTGATAAATTGTTGAAAATCACAGTTATACAGACTTTTTTTCTAAACGCCTTCAGATATTGGGCTGATTTTTAGTATATAAGATAACCATAATGAGATACAGCCAGGGGTCGAATTTAAGCTTTTTTGTGTACTGGCCAGCCGGACCAGTGGACTAAAAAATCTACTGGTCCCGCTCCAAATCTACTGGTCCTGCAAAAACGAAGTTAATTTGACAAACACTAATGATAGATGTTTAATCTTATTTTGATGCTTTTGTTTACATAAGTTAGACAGTAACAAAGGAATAGTCTTTATTCTGATTTTGATAAGGCTTTGGTAATCTCATTGATTTTCTTTATCAAAATCAGGATCAAGGACAGAAAATATCACATTGTCTTCCACGTCATTGTAATCCTCACGACGACCATAGAGTGCCTGACTAGGTCGTCTTAGAGCGCTGTCCAGAAATATTCCACATTTCAATCCAATCTGAAATTTGACGATCCAGTTACGAAAAAACATTTCCTATCTAGGTCTGTCACTGCAAATTTTTCATTAAATTCCAATCTACTATATAATGCAACCATTCATGATCTTTTTCCCATGATATTTGGTATTTGTGTTTCCTTTTGCCACTTTCATATACTTCGATCTTCCTTTTGATTTTCAGTCATCTTAATTTTTTTGTCTGGCGGTTTAACTCCTTCCAAAAATATTGTTGTGAAGGACGCTCACCCGAGATATTAATTAACTTGATCAAATTGTAATACCCCCAGTACCGTGTAATTGATTCCATAGGTAAATTGTTTTGTAAACAAACGGAGATTGCGATGCAATCAGTGATTTTTATTGACAAATTTCTACTGGTCCGCCGGACAACCAGCTGACAAAATCTACTGGTCCGACGCAAATTTTACTAGTCCTGGACTACCGGACTAGCTCTTATTTCGACCCCTGGATACAGATCAAGTTAAAGTTTTGTTCCCCTCGGCTAATTTTTGCCAAAATTACGGGTTTTGAACTTTGAAAAATTGTTGAAAATCACAGTTATATGGACTTTTTTTCTAAATGCTTTCAGATATTGGGCTGATTTTTGGTATGTGAGTTACTCATGATGAGTTACAGATCAAGTTTATGTTTTGTTCAGCTCCATTTATTTTTGCCAAAGTTCAGGGTTTACAACTTTGAAAATTGTTGAAAATCACAGTTATACAGACTTTTTTACAGCATGTTGAGCTGAGTTTTGTTGACAGTTAAATTATAATTATGACCCTATTAATGTGAGACTACCATCATGTTTGTATCCACATGTGTTATTGGAATTGCAGATTTTTCAACTTTTTAAGACGGGGCCATTCGTGTTGCTTTGACCCAAATAGTTGTTTATGTGTTTGAAGTCCTCTGGTATCTTTTGCCCTCTTTGATTAAGAAGAACTGTAGAATTATGATTTTTTGCTCGGTCTTTAAAATTGTAAAAATTGCAATGAAATTAGTGTCCTAAAAAAAACCTCACATATTAAATTTTGATAGCTTTATATGAATGCAGCATTTTTTGAAATTGCAATATTTAAACTCATATTTTTGGTTAATTATTTTAAAATAAAAATTATAAATACCGCTAATTATTTCTGAATTTTCAGTGGTAATTTCTGAAGAAAAAAATGCATTGAAACTTTCATACAAGATGATTATGTCTAAAAATAATTGCATGATGTTAATTGAGTGATGAATGTGAAAATCCATCACATAGTGAAGCATGCCCCATGAAGCTTGAATTTTTCACAGTGAAAGGAACAGAGCTAAAATATAGAAAGTATCAATAGTTTGTTACCTTCCATTCTAGGTCGTCCATCTATCACAATAACTCTGAATTTTATTCCATTTTCGTGTGCTGTACGTAAAACTCTTAACACCAATGACGAACTGTAAAGAGAAAATATACAATAAAACTCTAAACACTGCAATTAGAAAAATATAAATCAAAATTAGATGACTTGAAATTAGGCAGGGATGATATATATATAAAGTAGAGACCTCACCAAATGTCCAATCGAAAAAAAAAACCACCAGATACTTAAAACAAGATTAAATTCTGGAAAATAACATTATATCAAAGGGACATTACACACTAAATCACTAAGTCATACACTACATTGTCATCTAATCAAATCTAGGTCTTAACCGAGGGATGTAAGTACATATATGGAAAGGGACAAAAAAGTCATACAAATCATTAACATCTTTAAGGACGATTATCTGATCAAAGGGACATAACTCAAAAAGTAAAACATTATTTCATTATCATCTTCTAGGATGATTACTGTGAATTTAGAAATTATTGCAAGAGTTTTATTAATGCAAACAAGAGGCTCTCAATAGCCTGAATCGCTCACCTGTATTTCAGAGGAAAATTTTAAATGTTAGCAAACTTGATGAACAAATTGTGTAAAATTTTCTTTAAAAGGCAATAACTCATAAGGGTCAATTGATAATTTTGGTCATGTTGACTTATTTGTAAATCTTACTTTGCTGAACATTATTGCTGCTTACAGTTTATACCTATCTATTATAATATTCAAGATAATAACAAAAAACTGCAAAATGTTGTTCAAACCACCAATTCAGTGGCAGCAACCCAACAATGGTTTGTTCAATTCGTCGATAATTTTAGGGCTGATAGATCTTGACCAATTGAACAATTTAACCCCGTGTCAGATTTGCTCTAAAAGCTTAGTTTTTGAGATATAAGCCAAAAACTGCATTTGACCCATATGTTCTATTTTTAGCCATGGTGGCCATGTTTGTCAACGGCTCAAAAATTAGGACACTATTTATAAACTAGATACCATAAGGAACATTTAGTTAAAGTTTGAAGGTATTTGGCCCAGTAGTTTCAGAGGAGAAGATTTTTTAAATAGTTTACGACAACAGACGAGGAAAGACAACATATGATGGCATAAGCTCACATAGGCCCAAAGGCCCTCGTGAGCTTAAAATGTGACTTTGTGATTTACAGTATCTGATCAAAGGGACATAACTCAATAAGTCATACAATACACTGACATCTTCTAGGATAATTATCTGAACAAAGGGACATAACTCATCAAGTCATACAATACATTGACATCTTCAAGGATGAATATCTAATCAAAGGGACATAACTCACAAAGTAATGCAATTCATTATCATCTTCAAGAACGAATACTGTGAATTCAGAAATTTTGCAAGGGTTTCACCAATGCAACAAATACAACTTTGAGATATACAGAATCATAGCAAAGGGACATAACTCACCATGTCATAAGGATGATTATCTTATTAAAGGGACATAACTCACCAAGTCATACAAAACACTGACATCTTTAAGGACGATTATCTAAACAAAGGGACATAACTCACCAAGCATATACTACAATGACATCATTATCAACTATCTTTTTGTCCTCTATGACAAATGTAGAGATAGCCTTTGCTGGGAGGATAATTTTAATCTTTATATAATCATCAATACTGTCTATTAAGTTCTGTTTTGCCTGAAAAACAAAATATTGTAAACTGCATTCACTAGCAATAACACTGTATTCATATTGGATACCACATTGTAAGGCTATTTACTTCTACAATAAATGTCAGATAGAAATTGAAGTTATGGAAATCTTTATCTGTTAACTTCAGCTTATTTCAGGTTGAAAATTTCTATTATGAGTCTAGTATCAATCTGTTCCTGTTTCAACATTGAGATGATATACTGTTGATTTATTATTATTTGTTGGATACCAATTTTTGTGTTTTTGTTGCATTCATGGGAACAGGTGAACCATGAAATTACATGTTCATCGAATAACAAATTTTCTATAGGCTTATATGCAGTCTTCAGCAAAACCATGAATTTAAATATCAACGAACATGCAAAATTCCGTAATCAAGGAAAATTGGTACCCACGAAAATAATGGAATCCACAGTAAATCTACAATACACCAAAACTTATCTTTTATTTCATCTATGAATGTCCCACAATCAATGACAGTTTATTCATGTACATGTATACATGCACTTTCATATGGTTGATTTCGAATATCAGCTCACATCCCAACACAATAGGTGGTAAATTTCGAATAGGATCTGATTCAGGGGCACAAAAGTATACCATGTTTTTTGGGGTTTATGTTACTCAGTCATTATTTTTTTATTATCTATTTTGTGTACTGTTGTATGGTTGTCATTTTCTCTTCAGCCATGGCCATGTAAGTTAGTATTCAACTGGTGAGTTTGAACTTCCCATGGTATCCTTTGCCTCTCTTTCTATATTATTTGTTGGATATCATTTTTTGTGAATTTTGTGGATAAAGGTGAACCATTAAATTAAATTAAATTAAATTAAATGAAATTAAATGTTCAACGAATGATAAATTTTCTAAAGGCTTGTAAGCAGACTTTTGCACGAATTTAAATATTCAGGAACATTCAAGTTTTCCTTAATCCACGAAAAATGAATGAATCTATAGCATACAACAAAGTGACTACAAATGTAAAGAAGAACGTCATCAATTTTAACTGATATTGTTTTTCAACAACAAGTTTGTTTGGCCAAAGCAAATCCTTCAGAGCCCCATATAAATGAGGAATATTTGGGTGTAGAAATCTACAATTAGTTCATAAGTTACTTTATAAAGTGTATATAGAGCTTTGTATTTGTTGCTGTTTTTCAATTGGCAGAATATGGTATAATTAGTGCAATCCTTGACAATATGGTGTAACAAGAAAAAAACACTATGTTGAGAAAAAAAACTACATCGTAGAATTTGACCCATACTAAGTTGACAGTTAATAAATATCTGTGGAGCATTGCGAGATATTATTTTTTTTAGTTATATATTTGATTAATCACAGACACAGTTTCCTAGGACCATATAAGAAACAATTCTACTTACTTCAGTTTCAGACAGATCTCTGGTGCCACATGATATATTATATTTCAGGTATTTTATGGCATTTCCCATACTAACAGACATTAGTCTACACTGGTTTAAAAAACTAAAACAGAAAACAATATTACATTAGCGTTCGTTGTCCATCTACTTTGATTAACTTTTTTTCAAGCATGTTTATTCCAAAATCCATTCAATGAACTTCATCAAAACCATCCGAGTCTGAATGATGCTAGCTTTAGTCATCCCCTTATAAACAATTGCTTCACAAACCTTCGGACGCGAGCCATTTATTATATTCGTTTGAAATGTAAAATGTGCAATTGGTTTTTTTTTTTTTAGATGTGAACATGCTGAGAACATGTGCAACTAGTCTCCATCAGGTCAATAGTTGTAGGAATATGATCCAGATAATTTCAAAGTTAAGAAATACACTCAAATAGTTGAGCTGTAAATAATGTTTGAGTTTTGGTGGCTAATTTAATTGTAAACAAACTTAGCTGTACCATAGCTTATAAAATGTATACCATGATTAACAGTTTTTATTGATGGATGAAGTAGATGTAATCAGATAGATCATCACACAGTCAATTAAGATCAGTTTCAGAAGTTGGATTTGAACTCACAAAATAAGTATACAGAGTAAAGGTTACCATAAAAAAAACATGAGAAAGAACTAATTATGTAACTAGTGTTGACAGGCTACTGATCATTGTAGATCAACTACAGATATGGGGCATTGTTGTATATGTACCTTGAGGGGGGAGGGGTCCTGATCTGAAATCTGGAAAAATTTCAAAACATTTGACCCAAATTCTGACATGATTCTTGCTAATAAATATTATGACAGTTCCTTTCTTGATAATGATGGATTGGTTAGTTTAAACAATATTTATTCAGATAAATCAACATTAAACATATTATACAATGAAATAATATGAAGGATTCAGAAACAAGCAATTTGCTTTTACAAATCTGTCTCCCTTTACAGACATAATACACTTATTGAACAATACATAAATATAAATACTGGCATGCTCTGTAATAAATATATGAATATGAAAAAGGTGAAAAAGGAAGAAAAAAAAATATTCATGAGAAAAATAAAATAAAAATAATAAATAAACGTGAATTATTGTAATGTATACAGTGTGAAATGCTTGGGTTCCTATTGAGTGATGAGGCATTAACATCAAGGGTTAAAACGTTTACTTTTAATAATATATTTTTGCACCAAACTGAATAAAATACTATTTTGCTCATCTGAGAGTACCGTTGATCCAAAAAGCAAAGTTTTTGTGTTTACTTGGACAGGAAGAACTGAAATAGAATCTAATAGTTCATGTCTTAAATTAGTGTATATAGGACAAGATAACAGAAAGTGAGTATTTGTTTCTACATCACCACAAC
Organism: Mytilus galloprovincialis; assembly: GCA_037788925.1. Classification (NCBI taxonomy): domain Eukaryota; kingdom Metazoa; phylum Mollusca; class Bivalvia; order Mytilida; family Mytilidae; genus Mytilus; species Mytilus galloprovincialis. The sequence goes on along the minus strand of CM075339.1, from coordinate 75,324,450 downwards.
GACAATTTGGAGAGTCTACTAAATTACGAACGAAAAGGTGAGAATTCAAAGAACTTGAATCCATTCTTAAGCGAGCATGAAGAATTTGACCAAGATGATGTCCTATATAATAATACGTTGGGACCTTACTATTTTGGGTACTAATTTGTTTTTTGAATAATGACAGAGATTCACATTTTCTTATGTTTGAGTTAAGAGTGTTCCATAGTTTTGTTGTTGCAGGGATGAAATATTCAGAATATAAACGGGTCCGTGTGTTGACTTGGGTAATATCATTTCTTTGTCTTGTATTATGATCATGCCTACTTCCTACTGAATCAGGCAATAAGTCTCTCAAATACTCTGGAGTTTTATTATTCAAAATTTTGTGATAATGAATTAGTCTATGATTGCGTCATCTTTCAGATAATTTTTCCCATCGAGTTTCAACATATAAATTGTTTATACTAGTAAATTTAGTACCCCCGTGACGATACGCGCTGCGTCAAGCTGAATATTTTCAAGTTTAGCAATCAAATTCTGATTTTGGGAGTCCCAAACGACATCGGCATATTCAAGAATTGGGCGAACAAATGATATGTAAACTTTTTCAAGTGAAAATCTATCAAGAACATTTTTCATTTTTCTCATTATATTTATTCTTTTGTAAGATTTAGAAACTATATATTCAATATGGTCGTTCCAGGATCCGTTGATAGAAAAAAAGACACCTAGATGTTTGTGTTTACTAAACTGTTTGTAGCTCTTGGGTATTCATATTTAATGGAGGATGAAAGGGTCTATTTACTTTTTTTGAAATTATCATACTTTTAGTTTTTTGGGCATTAAAATTCACAAGCCATTTTTTTGACCAATTATAAATCTTATCTAGATCGTCATTTAAAATTGTAGCTGTTTCTGTTGGATTGTCAACCATAATATATAATGAAGTGTCATCTGCGAATAGCTTAATTTGAGCTTGAATGTCTTCTACAATATCATTTATAAATATCAAAAAAAGGAGAGGGCCTAGAATGGACCCTTGTGGGACGCCTGCATTTACAGGTAACCATTCGGAACATGAACCGTTAATAACCACCCGCTGGACTCTATTTGTAAGATAATTTTCAAACCACCTTAGTAAAGAACCTGATATACCCACTTGTTGAAGTTTAAATAGCAGTCCCTTATGCCAGACTCGATCAAACGCTTTACTTATATCACAGAATACTACCCTTATTTCTTTACCCCTATCTAAAGCCTTCCAAAAATCATTTGAAATGTTAATTAATTGATTAACCGCTGAATCCCCCCGTGTAAAGCCTGACTGATTTTTCGTTAAAATATTATTACGCATAAGGTGATTGTAAACGTGTTTATATACACATCGTTCCATACACTTTGAAATTACACTCAACAAGGAAATAGGTCTATAGTTTTTAACGTCATTCGGTTTACTATTTTTATAAACTGGGGTAACATTTGCTCTTTTCCATTGATCTGGAAAAGTAGAAGTACTTAACGATAGGTTAAATAGCTTACATAGTGGATACTTCAAAACAGAAGATGCTTCTTTTAACAATTTGGGACTTATTAGGTCTGGGCCAGAAGCTTTTGTGGGATTAACAATTTTCAATATATCTTCAACTTCAGTAACAGTAAGTTCTATATAACCGATGTCATCACTAATAGTTTTAAGTTCTTCAGGTAACATAGCACTTGAATCATCAATATTTGACTGGGAAGAAAAAAATCAATTAAATTCATTTGTCTTTTCTATTTCATCAAATATTAAGTTGTTATTAACCATTAATGGAGTTGTTATGGATTGGTTAGAGTTCTAACATCCAGTGGCAAATGTTCCGGTGAGATTAAAGTGTTTCTTTAATATAGACATTACCTTATATATGGTTTAATTCTAGCTTCTAAATCTCTTGACAGTTCTTTATGTGCTGGTGTTGTGTAATCTGCTATTACCTATAAACACAAATTATTTTACTTGTTTCAAAGACCCAGTCTTCTAAATGTGACTGTATAAAGTATTAATGGCATAAAATGTGTTATCAAAATATCTCATACAAGCAAAATGAACAGTTCCTAAAACATGAAGTTTCCCTTAAAAGTCAATATAAACATGATAAAAAGTAGCAGTTGGAACCAACCTTTTTGACAATCAATGCATTTAAATGGGGACATATAATTGGGACACTCCCTCCTCTTTTTTTTTAAAAAAATAGCTGGATTCACCCCTGAAAAACTGTCTTCCGTTTTCAATTCTTTGAAGCTAGGTTACTGCTACTGATTCTAAAATTTATGCATGTATTTAATATCTCATAATGTTTTCATAATGGACAAAACAGTGAAATTAACTATTGTTATTTCAGTAAATACAATGTCTGCAGACATATATTACAGCTACTTTAAATTTACTTTTTTCAACGATACTTATTTTTATAATAGTTTAGAAGTGTATACATATTTCATGGATTTTTGATTTTGTGATTAAGTCAAATTGTTTCATTCAGACTATAGAAATTAGTAACTCCCTGAAAAATTAAAACCTGTATTCACAAAATTTGTGAAAATTGGTGATAAATCCACAAATAATAATGAATCCACAGAATCTTTTTTTTTCTCTTCTGAATTTACAGTATATATAATTTGTGGACTACTGTACACTGATCATGGTGGTAAATCACACTAAGCCTAACATTTAACTCTAATACCACCTTAAAAATCAATAATCAAACATTAATAAAATAAAAGTGCTGATTTAACTTAACTAGCATGGCCAAATATTTAGGAATAGACCAACATGTTTTAGGCCTAGTGGACTTCTCTATATAAATTTACCATACACCTGTTAATATGCAACTAGCATTAGACCTTCATTTGTTAGCCTTCGTACCTGTACCTGTTTCAATGTGCTAGCATGGCCAAATATCTAGCAATAGACCAACATTTGTCAGCCTTTGTGAACCCTAAAATAAATTGTCCATTACCTGTAAAAATGCAACATACATGTACATGACCAAATATATATCAAGCATTAGACCTATTTTTAAGTCAAGGGTGCTTTTCTATTTACTTGTACAGGTTAGATATTTGAGAGGTAAGGTTCTATCTTTTAGAAATTAAGATTTTTTAACCACATACCTGTTTAAACGCTACTAACATGGCAAGACACCTTGCATTAGACCCACAAATAACACCTTCAGCGTACTGGACCCCTAGCCTCACTATAGCTGGATGTATAGTGCAACTTCTAAACCTGAAAAAGAAGATTATTAACATTCAGTATATCATGTACATGATATACAGTTACTGAGATCACTGTTTTGGTCTTTTAAAAGTATAGTTTAATTAGAAAATTATTGATTCATCTATTTTCGTGGATACCAATTTTCGTGGACTGAGGAAAAGTTACATTTTCATTGATATTTGGTTTCGTGGTTTTCAAAAATTCTATATTTAGGAGATAACTGTGTTTTATTTTAAGCTCTGACGGCATCAATTGGGGATTTGATGGTCGCAAATTAAGTTTACTGGCAACGCGTTAGCGGAGACAGTAAACGGGTATTTGCGACCATCAAATCCCAAATTGATGCCGTCGGAGCTTAAAATACAATATTGTTATCTCCATTCTAATGAAATTGACAGAAAAGAACGTTAAAACATGTATTTAAAATCTGTCATATGCCGTCTGCGCTTGCGCGTACGTCCCATAGTATCAATTGTGAATTGATGCCATGTAAGAAAGTGACGTTATCCAATCAAAATGAACGTTACAAACGTTGTTGCATTAGAATTAGTCATACATCAAATTTGCAATTCATTGAACATGTCAATTGGTGGTTTCCCACAAAATCCACAGTATGTGTCCAAACATGCTATAGGACACCATGCTCTCTGCAGGTCTCACCAGCCTAATTCTATGTTCAGTAAAGTATTAAATCTTAGTCAAAACACTTATACTTTTAGGTATATATGTTAACAGCTGAATTAATAATGAACAAGTGTACAATATTTCAAGTTGACAACAAACTACCCTGAGATTTCGACCTTAAAATAAACTTTTAAGACCCTGATTTTAGAGGACAAGACTTTGTGTTAGTGACAACGCTTTCTCATAAGCTATAAATCCTCACAATAAATAAGTAAGTGAGCACTCGCACTCATCAGCCAAACACTTACACCTTCCTTTTATAATTTTACAACTACATCTCGTCAGTCATAAACTCACAGAAAAATATGTGTAAGTGAGTCCTCTCACTCATAAGTCATAAATACTCACGATAAACTTTGTGTAAGTGACACCTCCCTCTCATACTGGTGTAGATGTTCAAACAGCCGGACTTGACGCTGAACTTTTGTGCGTTGTGGTATTTTCTGTTTCTCTAATTTCTTGGCCATCTTTTTCTGTGCTTGAACATCGTCAGCCATTAAATGGTCTGGAACTCTCTTAGGTTCTATCTTAGCCACTGAAATAGGCAAATATATCAACATTTCATGGTGAAGAATGTATATATCTAAGTGGCCTAAATGGCAAGTTCGTTCTCAAATAATTTGAAATTGATTCAATGAGATATTAGATATCATTCAGTAACATAATGGTTTTTCATAATCTGACCTAATCAACAACTTAAACATGTAAACTATGCAAAACTTCTAGTCAATAGACCATGACTGAGGGAGCAGGACCAAATAATTTCCCTTGAAATGTGCCAATATAAAAAAGAAGATGTGGTATGATTGCCAATGAGACAACTGTACACAAAAGACCAAAATGAAACAGACATTAACAACTATAGGTCACCGTAGGGCCTTCAACAATAAGCAAAGCCCATACAAATGCTTGTACAACAGCATATAAGATGCATGAAATGTGTCAAATGTCGTTTCATCACCATAAGACTATTAGTGGTTACCCTTTTTACTGATCTTATCACAAACTAACATTAAAATTTGAAAAGGAGCAAACATTTCAAGGTCAATAAACCATGACTGGTATCCTAGTTCGGACCAGACATATCTATTCTACCTGAAGTTAGTATTGGTATCTTAACTGGGACCAGACTTCTCTCTTAAACCATTTATAAGCAGACATTGCATACTTTAATGCATATATAGAACCAGAATATCGTTTTAAAAAAGCTTGTTTTCTAACTGGGAATGGACTTCACTTTTAGACCCAAAGCATTTTTACCAGACATTTTTACTGAAAGCTGAGCTGGAATCCTTTATATGTGTTCTAGCTACAAAGCTTGAACAGAGCGCATTGCCAGCCCTATTTAATGATGCCTGTGTCATTTTTGGTGATGCCCATGCCTTTTTCCTGCAGTTTCTATGGTACTATGCTGTTTTTAGCGAAATAAGCATTTTTCTCAGATGAGTTTTGACAAAATATTCCTCACCATCTTGACACTGCGTAACATGCCACCTACATGACCTATTGGTGATTCAAACTAAACTGAGAACTTAATTAGATCCAAATAAATATTGTCATTATTTTCACAATGCTGACTGGAGATAGACAAATGGAAGATGAAAGTAAACAGAATTGTAGCAAAAATAAAACTTTAACATCCTTCTTTACTAAGTGGAAATTATTTTTAGAAAAAAGTTTTGAAATCTTTTACTCTGCTTATTTACACTCCACCAAAAAAATTAAAAAAATTAAATATGCTATTCAAAACATGAAAAGTGATTAACACAACTCTATAACCTATGCTTTGAAAGTATTCTACATTATTGCGCAACACTTGAGAATTGCTACATATCATATGATCAATGTCGTGATCAAATTACTCCATTTTAACTGAAATTTCATTTTACCATGATAGTGCCTGAGTATTTTGTTTGTAATTTTATGTACATGTGCCTGAGTATTTTGTTTGTAATTTTATTTACATGTGCCTGAGTATTTTGTTTGTAATTTTATGTACATGTGCCTGAGTATTTTGTTTGTAATTTTATGTACATGTGCCTGAGTATTTTGTTTGTAATTTTATGTACAGTGCCTGAGTATTTTGTTTGTAATCTTATGTACATGTGCCTGAGTATTTTGTTTGTAATTTTATGTATATGTGCCTGAGTATTTTGTTTGTAATTTTATGTATATGTGCCTGAGTATTTTGTTTGTAATTTTATGTATATGTACCTGAGTATTTTGTTTGTAATTTTATGTATATGTGCCTGAGTATTTTGTTTGTAATTTTATGTACATAGAACCGGGCGTTTTCCGTGTTATAGTAATTCAAAGACGGAATACCAATACTTTAAACTTTATTAGCAAGGTCCAGACAGTACCAGACCTAAGACCTAAACTGACTACAAAATAACATACAAAAGCATATATAAAAAACAGTTACTATAGAAAAGGATTAGTGTCCAACGGATTAACTTGTCATGGTCAGAGTGATTTCCATCACGACAAACATATATCTAACAATAGAATTAATTAGACACAAAGAAATGTAAAAGGTTTGATAAACGGATTAATAAATTGTCACTATAGCACTTAAAATATATTGTCTGAATTTGATTTATTTCTAATCGCAAATAGTCCAAATCTTCCTGGTTATATACATATGTATTTTATGACATACATGACATATGCTAATAAATAATGTGACTCAAATATTTACACTTTTTGAAATGACATTTATGCTTCCGGACTAGTACCCTACCCTCTTTAAATCCTTGCTAGAACACTGTATACTAGGACCTTTTTCCAAGTATAGTATCCTTTTTCTTTACCAATGTTTACCTGAAGCAGAGCTGGTATCCTTGCTTGAAGTTCCAGTTTCTTTTTTCTGATCTTTTAAAGCCCTCTGTTGTTCCTACAAATATAAAATAATATAAAACCATCAGTTAATTCATTAGATAATATCTTATCATACTAAAATTTAGTTCTTTGAAAAATATCAATAAATACAAAAGGTAAATTCCAATTTCTTTTATGATTATAAATTTTCTGTTTTTTTCCCTTAATAAAATCAGGGATGATTTCACTATATAGTTTAGGGCTGCTGAGCGGCCCTTAAACAGGCCAGCGGCCCCAAAAAATTGTACATGAAAATTAATTCCCAATTCAGGAAAATAAAATAAAAATCGATATTTCCGGAAAAGTTTCTGTCACCGATTAAGGCAACTATAATTTTTCATAGTTTGTTGTCAAAATGTTTTAAAATCTGGATAAGAATGCTGTATACGATCGCATTTTAAGTTAACAATTTAATTATGTCAACATGTGGCAAACAATTTTAGCAGCCAAATTCAATTGATTAATATGTTATGGGAGTATTCGATCTTGTAAAAGCAGATTGCCCAGCAGGTTGATAAAAATGGGTGTCAAAGCAGACCTCGACAGAGAGCAAATTCAAATTTTGATATAACATTGATGGATAAAGGTTAATGGGCGCTGATCTCGTAAAAGCAGATCGCCCAGCAGAGCCGGTTATATAATATGATGAAAACTTGTTTTGTAAAAGAAATTATTTCCTCAAAAGACAAAAGTTTGAGCGTTTTTTGAAAATAATGTTGATCATGTTGATGATAGACCATTCATGAAATACGATGTCATCATAATGGAACTATTTCAAAAGATTTGAAGATGATCCAAATATTTTTAAAGATCACTGGTTCAATGCTTTAAATATCTTATCAATTAAGTATATGAACTTTTGTAATTGCTTTTCTGAATTCGACAATTGACCAGTTCAATTTGAAATCCATTTGAATCAAGGTAAATTTATAGAGATGACCTGCTGTTGAAAAATACCCGATGAATGATTTTTTTTCAGTGGTTTAAGTTAGCTGAAATATATGTTTTTGTAATAGCTAAGTTAAAAGAATAGTACATCATGTTCAATGATATTCATGTAATAACAGTAGCCCATCCAGAATTATTCAAAATGTTACAACTTACATGAACATTAGTGTACAGGTTAAACTTAATAATATACATTTTACGTTTTTACAGGAAAATAATGTTATTTCGTCTTAGATTTTATGCTTAAAAAATTCACAATTAGAAAAAAATTCCCAATTTGATGTTCAAGGGACCCATTTGAAAACACCTGGAATCATCCCTGAAAATCAACTCTGCAAAAATGTGTGTATAAAGTGTTAAAATCAAACTTGTCAGTTCAGCTCATGCACTTAAATGTAGTAATGGGGGATATTTTGTGAACTATTTCATGTATTTCAGGGATGCATATAAATAGAATGTTTTTTTATTGGATGACTGAATAATTATGAAGTTCAGAATCCCAAAAAACTTTGTCATAACAGCATTTTAATCTTGCATGTGTCCATCATTCATTCATAAGTTTCCAGCAATGAAAAAAATCTTGCTTGCATTTACAAAAAAAATGTATTATTGCCATTATTTTTTGGAAACTAAACAAAAAATTGTTATTTATTATTTTGGTTTTAGGTAATGTTGTATACATTTAATGGCAGTCAAATTTAAAAGGTAAATTTATATTTTTGCAAAGTCTTTGAATTTTCCTGTCACATTTTTCCCCCTAAAATAAAACATGTGAAAGACATAACAAGACTTTCAAAATTTATAACTATATCTTGTTTATAGTTATACCTGTAATGCCCTTCTCTCTGCCTTTAATTCTGCTTTACTTTTCTGAGGTTTGTTTGGATCAGTCTGATTACCATTATTTGGGGCTTTCTGTGGTCCTTTAGGTTTTTGTCCTTTACTTGGGTCTGTTTGATTTGTTACATCTGTCGGCTTATCTTCTGTCTTCCCTCTGGGAGATTTGTTGCCATCTGCTGTTTTCTGTTGACCTTGACCTTTACCATCACCAGCTGAATTACCTCCCTTTCCACCTTTTGTTTTTTTGTCCTTCTTTTTTCCTGGTGTTGACCCTTGATCTTTCCCTTTATCTTGACCTGATGCTCCCAGTTTGTCTGACATGATTCAATCTAAAAATAGATAATTGTCTATTAAACTGTGTTAAATATATGCCATACTTTATAAGGGTCAACTAAAAGGGAACTTGAAGGACCCGACCATATTCATTGCAACTGGTACTGCTGGTTTGCCTTCACAATGTTAGTTGTTATGAAGACCCCTGATATGTACTTGCAAAAATTGTATTTGAAATTTTTAATCTAAACTCCAAGCATGACAAGTCTTGTAAAAAATTATACAAGTAAGGCCAAACAGAAAATGTATGTGTGTTGACTGTTAGTTACATGCTAAAAAAAGGGGTAAGTACACAATGTGGCAGCAACATTGTTAGCAATGGTTAGTAACATTATTGTAACAAAAAGGCATGATTCTTTCGAAGGCAGATTGTGAGCTAAAATGAAGAGTGACCCCATATTTTTATTAAATTTTTCCATTGAGAATGGGATAAAGTTTATTTAAAGAAAAAATAGCGAAATCCTATATTGAAAATAAATTTGATTTAGAGCCCCCTTAATCATGTTATTCTTACAGATTATGTTATAATACTTTAGTGTTGCCAACAAAAATCAAAGCGCTGTAAGCGCTGAAGGCAGTTAACCAAAAACCAAGACAACCGTAATTATGAAAACTGTGGCAATGTTGCCTCAACATTAAACATTCATGTATAGTACATACATGTTTATCTAATGATGTATTTATTAAGGCAAATAGTTTATAATATGTTATCAAGGTTTCAAAAGCAATGCATATATCAATGTATATTTTTATGGTGAGTCTACAGTGGTACAAGTTTCCAATGATTGCAGTTGTTCTACTTGGTAGTTAACCTTGGTTTTATTTGACTGCTAGAAGTTCAATTTGACATAGTATGAACATGTAATAGTATGAATGGACTGGTTTCCCTGGAAAGAAAACTGAGTTTGTGTTCTATAGTACAAAAGTTATGAGACACGAATCAGACAAATGTTCACTACAACAGGGATCAAAGATGAGGTCTGACTGACTTGCCCATAGTAAATGTAAATGATTTGTTATTTTGTCCCATACATATGAATATATATAATTTAGGGATGAGGATCTCAACGGTTTTCAAGTTCTCAAACAGGTAGGGGTAGGCAGAGGATTTAGGGGGCAGGGGGCTTATATAGGGAATCACTGAAGCGTGACTGGAGCGGGCCCCTCTTAGGTCAGTCAGTGGGCCCCACTTATGAAAATTTCTTGATCCGCCACTGGGGGTAGGGTGACCCTAGGGACTTCCCCTACATTTCATTTTATTTGTTATATTGTCCCATACATGAATATATATGGTTTAGGGGTGGGGATCTCATTGGTTTCCAAGTTCTCAAACAGGAAGGGTAGGGTGACCCAAGGGACTTCCCTTATATTTCATTTGATTTGTTATATTGTCCCATACATGAGTAATATATATGGTTTAGGGGTAAGGATCTTGACCATTTCCAAGTTCTCAAACAGGAGGGTGAACAGTGACCTCAGGGACTCCCCCTATCTTTCATCTGATTTGTTATATTGTCCCATACATGAATATATATGGTTTAGGGATGGGGATCTCGACCATTTTTAAATTCTAAAACAGGAGGGGTGGGGTGACCCCTAGCGACTCTTCCTATATTTCATTTGATTTTTCATATTGTCACAAACATGAATATATATGGTTAAGGGGTGTGGATCTCGACCGTTTCCAAGTTCTCAAACAGGAGGGGGTGGGGTATCTCCAGGGACTCCCCCTATATTTCATTTTTTATTTATTATATTGTCCTATACTTGAATATATGCAGGGGCGGATTCGGACAGGGGGGGTTGCGGGCTTGCACCCCCCTTAAATTTGCAAGCATGGGTTGTTCTCAGCTTAATAAAGAAAATTCCGATAATTTTACCTCAATTTTTTTTTAATAAGCTGAGAACAGCTCGGCGAAAATTTAAGTTTGCGCCCCTCCTAACCTAAAATCCTGGATCTGCCCCTCATATGGTTTAGGGGTGGGGAGCTCGACCGTTTCCAAGTTATCAAACAGGAGGGGGAAGAGTGGCCCAAAGAATGCCACCTATATATCATATGATTTACTTACATTAAGGTATATATAATATAGTTTCATTATTTGTGAAAATAAAGAATGAAACTTTCAGCTACTTTAATTGACCCTTCAAAATTGAGAAAAAACAAATAACCCCTTGAAATTGCAGTAATATGTTTACACTTTAAAAGCATCTCACATGCATTATCATCATTTATCATTTATAAAGAAAATTTAGACTGTGACCATGAACATGTATATTGTTAGATATACTGTTCCCAGCTGTCACGTTGTATTGGATCATTTTAAATTAAAATTTATCAAAAAGTAATTTTTAGTTTCTGAATAAAATATTTTTTAGCTTTTTCTTTCTTTTACATATATCTTTTGGTTTACAATACTAGTGTTTATATTCATTTACCATGCATAGATGTATTTTTTCACCTGCTTGGATTTATTTTGTAAATGATCGTCAAACCCGGAATTATCCTTATCCGCTTCCGGAATCGGATCCGATTTTGTAAAATTTTGTCTTCACGGCCGCCATTGTTATGTGTTTACAATGTTGTTTTTGTCAATCAGATACGATTTTACTCGAATTTATACAATATTTGTCGGCGATTTTCTGTATAAAGCTAGCGGTTGAACAAAATGAACATCGCCGTCACGAATGATAAAAATAAGTTTTTAGCTCGTTTAATTGGAGACTTTGGTGAACATGGTGCCGAAAAGGTTTGCAAAGTAATTTCTTATTTTCTTTCAAATGTAAGGCGACTACGTCGGGCGTAACTAGAAACCAACTATCCTAGTCGAAATTCCGCTTGCAAAAGTGGAAGGTCTCGGACCACCGCTAATTTGCACACCTGCCTCCAAATTGAAAAGCTACGAAAATTTCTTTTTCTAATTTGAAATTGCCGCCAACAGCATGAACAGTTGAATTATATAATAGACTACTGACGTAGTTGTACTACGTATTGATGACAAACAATATTCCTACGACTTTTGTCATTTGGGAAATCTAAACTGCTTGTCTTAAGAGATTTTCGGCGATTAAATATTTCATACAATTGTTCTTTGACATCTTAGCTAAAAGCACGAGTCATAATGAACTACACAAGGATTTTTAATAAGCACTACTTCCTATGTGTAACTTTAAAACTTTTGGATAAATCGACGATCATTTAAGGTTTTTCTGGTCATTTTTTTTGTAATCCAGAATAAAAAGTATTAAAAAAGTGTTCAATTAGTTATATATAACATAGTAACAAGCTAGATAATAACAATGGCAAGTATTTCAGGATTTATTAGGTAGAACACAAATCTAGGGTGCTCGCATAATGCAGCTTAACTGCATAAAAATCACTTTTTAGGGGTGTTGAAATTAGTGGTGGTAATTACAAAAGTGATTAAAAAATTAAAACTTAATTAAATACACAATCATTTTGACAATGTAAATGATGTATAAAATAAGATAAGATAATTTTATTAACCATGCAATCATGGTGTTCAAAATCTGAGCTACAATTAATCATAACAATTATGAACCATGACATTTTGAGCACCACTGTGACCTGCAAAAAATTACATAATTTTATAGTCCTAAGTCTATGGGAGACAACTCCTGATTGATTTGAAAATATAATTTTTTCATTTCTTTCTATTTTTCAAACTACATTGATATTTTCTAAGAGTTTCTTTCATTCAATGTATACATGTATGTTCAAGACCGTATGAGTATTTAAACTGTAAACTGAAATTGAAGATACCTGAAGTAAACATAATATGGGAGAATAGCTGTTTTAGAATGTTTAGCAACTTTACAAACAAATGCAAATGCAAAGAAACATGAATGAACTGCAAACATCAGTCAGGGGACTTACTGAAATAAGTGATTTTTAAATCACTTATTTGAGTAGCAAATTTGAGGTTTTGTCACAAATTGGGATTTTGTAGTTTTTTCAAAATTTTAAACACATAGGTTTAAATAATATCTTTTAATTAGTAAAATTAAAAAATATGAACTTTTTGCTTCTTTTAAGGAGCAAGGTTTATGCCTTTGATGCTATCATTCAGCTGAAAATTCTATTTTAGTTGAAAAAATGCTATAATAATAGCTTTACATAATGAACTGATACTTTCTTAAAAGATTTTTCACAGCAGTAGGAGTATTTTTCCTGTGAAGTTCAAGGTTTCATCTTTCAGATTATGTAATAAAATTCTACTGTTCACGATAAAAATTTCACTGTTCGGGGTTGTTGAAATTAGTGGGGGTTATTAAAAGAATAATACTTAAAGAAGTGATTTTTGGGAAGGAAATTGAGGTCTGATACTTAAACAAGTGATTTTTATGTCATTATCCTGGAATCAGTACAAGGTCATCACCTGAAATGACCTGGTCATCCTAGACAACACAGATGTTGGTTCTGATAAGTTTAGAAACATAATTAGTCCCTGGATCATTAGTATTCTATATTTAAAGCTACAATAAAATTAAATCACTTCTTCTAGTGATTGATTTGTACTACTTAAATAGGTGATTATTAAAGAAAGACAACTCCAACTTCCAACCTTTATGGAAATAATGTTACTTGAATCAGTGATTTAGAAAATCACTTGTTTAAGTAAGTCCCCTGACTGAACATGTATATTTTTAAATGTATTTTTTTTTACGTTACTTGATGTAGGATTCAGATATACAATAGACGTATTTACACTTGTATGCAAATTTGTCGGCCATTACATAACATCACACAGGTTCCCGTAAACTTTGACATCACAATTCAAAACATTTGACGTCACAACTAAAAAGTGATTGTTGCTTGACGTCAAAAGGTTTTTCGGAGGTGATATGAGGTCATTCGGAGGCAAAATACAGCTTAATAACAAAATTGTAAATACGTTTATGAAACATTCATTTTCAATTGTTTGTTTGTTCAGTTTATCCATCTAATTGTAATAATAACAATTTGTAAAACTAAAAATAAAGATTGTGATAAATCATGATAAATTGTTTAAACATAACTCATATGATCCAATCACATGTATGGTCAGCTTGTACTGGACCATAGGCATATACTCAGATACTTATGAATATGGACCGTATGAGTATAGGTATACAGTCCAGAACGTAAGTGTACAGTCCAATACTCATATGGTCTGGAACCTATATATAAATCTACTGTCATGTACTGTTAAAGAAATATCTGAAGTATTCTAAAAGTGTACAGTCTTCATCCCCTTTCACAGGTAACACCTACCTCAACATGCATAGATCTTTTGATTTTGAATAAGCCAAATTTGATTTTAAACTTTTTTGATTTGATTTGTCCAACAACCGCTTAACCTGTTAACTGAAATCTATGGGCTTCTGTGCTTCATACAAAATGTACTTAGGTCAACGCTTTTACACCCCAATAAAGTTACTAAAAGAAGCATTCAATTCTTAAATACAGTCTAACTGGTAAAAATGTTTGCTGTCCAAATCAATTTGCAATATGTCTCGTCTGACAGTTGGAATCTGTCACTCCACTCCTTCATTCTCCGTAAAATGACGTTCTTTATATAGACCAAGAAAAAAAAAATAACGATTTAGTTACCTGTCTTTAGATTAAATATATATAAAGTCAAATTCAGCCTGATGAAATAAACGAGTAAACACTGAACAGTTTTTAAACGTTGAATACCGAAAAATAGTTAACATTCATACATGCAACGTACGTTTATAATTATATGGAATGAAAATCAATGAACTTGTTAGATCTAAGAACTGCCGACATGTTTCGTATTACAGGAAAGTCGTAGTGGAGAATTTCATTGATCATCTTTTACAATTTACTGCTTGAGTGCTTGTATCATTCTATAAGTTATAAATATGTTATTTTATTTACTCCTCAGGCACGTTCTCGCTTGGACGTAACAAGTGAATCATTAAAACTCGCCCCAGCTGTGGATCGTCCCAAATTTCTTGTACTGGCATATCGACCCAATTCATCTCAATCCCACATGAAAAAAAAAATATCCAAGCAACTGCCAAATCGCCCATTAGTTAAATTAGGGAAATTTAATTAAGGATATGAAACGCCGCACGATACTATTTTGGTGATATCGACGACAGGACACACTGCCGATTCATATGGCATTAATTTATAAACATTAAAATTGATATCATAAAGTGTAATATAGAAATCATTTAAAGCTTTTAAATTCTTCTTTCATAATATAGCAATTTTGTATATGTAAAAGCCTTTTTCTTTACGTAAAATCAATGAAACCTTCATTTGTGAATATCATTTCCTTGTCCTGCGTAACACTTTAAGTTTTCAAAATCAACGGGAGAAATCTCCGTGAATTCATACCTTAAAAAACAGATAAAAAATCCACCAAATAATATAATAGTTCCGTTTAGAACATGCACGTCATAATTGGTCGATAACCTAAGGTCGGTTTTTTTTATTGGAAAAGACAGAATTTAGTGATAAAAAGGGATCAAGATGATATAAATGTATGCCGGTGTCCCATGCACGAACATTTTTCCGTTTTTTTTATGCCCTGCGTTTACGGTACCTATTATAGTATATACCGTTGTCTGTCAGTCGTCACTAAACATTTCAGACATTAACCCAAAATTTGTACATCATTATGTTTCCGAGTTATGGGATTTCATAATATCCATTAAAAAGGGGGCGATTTCCCTGTTTTTGGACACTTACTTCTCAAAAATGCTTTAGTTCTCATGAAACTTTGGTGAATTGTTTTAATCTATTGATATAAGCTTCCTTTTGATTTTTATGAATTTCTGATATGACATTGAAAAGTTATTGAACTAGAATCCTTGAATGAAAATGAGACTGGCGTTTTATGCGCTAGCTCATGGCGCAGCTGGTGTTGTTTTAATTTTCTAAATTGTCCCTAAAAGAGAATACCAGAGCAATCACTATGTTGTAAGGACATAATTCTTATTCTTGTTAGTATTTTGTACCAAGCTCACACTTTTGCCTGATGCAATAATCAGGTTTTTTTTTTTCTGACAGCATTTTGTCCCCTTGGTTTAATACCGACTTCTGTTTTTTATGATTTTAATTTGAGACAGTTTTTTTTTCCGCTACATAAATAAAAATATATAGGATAAAAGTACAAAAAATTATCTCTATTTAGTATCAAATTCTCATAAGTTTAATCTAAAAGTCGAGATATCAGATAAAACTAGTCTATAATGTCCGATACGATGTCCCTACATACGATTTTGACGTTATGTAACAAAATATACTAAACATTGCGTCTAATTGTGATTATTGTTGTTTTCACACACGATTCGGAATATAGCTCTTTTTATGCTGGTAAGGAAATTTTAAATGTTGTTGAATAAAAGCTCTACCGATTCCTGGGAGGGGTAAAGATTTCCTTACGGAACTGTCGTGTTTTCCGGACTTTATCATGATCGACTGAAGAATTCGCTACAATTTAATTAAATAGAAAAGAAAACAGCTATTGTTCCCGTTGATTCCCTTGTATATATGTATGCACTGACACTGACATGGTAGATATACCGTAGTCCATTTGCCTCACCATACTGAGTGTTTAAATGAGTGCATTTGTAGTGCATAGTGAATTGAAAAGAAACCGATTGCTTTTGTAATTAAAATGTATATAAACGAGATTGATGGTTTCAATTCAATTTACCTTTTTATTTTCAATTTGTTAGTTAAAAGCGCTGTATCTATTCTTTTATCTAAGAAAAATGTGGATCTTATGTTCTTAAGGTATTGCGCTCATAAAATCCGTTTTCAGAAAGCCATCTTAAAAACGTGCATTCTAACGTTTTGATTTTGGCTAGCGTCTTCCGACTTCCAAGCAAGGACCGAAACACATTAACTCGGCAATTATTGCTAAAAATAGTTTAGTTAAGTTTTTGTTAAACATATTTTATTTACCCAATTAAACGGTAAAACAGATTAGGCACAATGGGAGTCTGATCCGAATATTACAGTATAAAAAAAAACGATACAACGGTGAATATATGAGCTTACAATATTTCAAAACAAACAATACTTTACTAAAATTAATAGAGGACAGAAAATCAGTCGATACAAATTATTAAATAGTGTATCTAATAGTTATGTTTATAACATACTATTTCTAAAATTCCACATTGATGTGTCATGTTAAGAAATTACTGAAAAACTAAGGTCCAACTTCCCCATGTACACTTACAAAGCGGACCATTGATGAATTTGATTACAAAACAAATATGTAACGTTTCTACGTATAAATCTGGCTTTCAAATGTTTGGTTTTTAGCCTTATTCTGATGAAGGTCAATCTGGGGGAAAAAGTGCTTCGGATGCTTGAAATCTATGAGAGAAAACAATCATTACATAAATAAGGCCGTTAGTTTTCTCGTTTGAATTGTTTTACATTGTCCAATCGGGGCCTTTTATAGCTCACTATGCGGTATGAGCTTTGCTCATTGTTGAAGGCCATACGGTGACCTATAGTTGTTAATGTCTGTGTTATTTTGGTCTTTTGTGGATAGTTGTCTCATTGGCAATCATACCACATCTTCTTTTTTATATATTCGTCTGTGCATATTTGCCTTTCAGCTTCATTAAACTGTCTATCACATGATCGTACTGTTACTAATATAATCAAATTTTCTAGTTTGCATGGTTTGTCAGAAAATACAGAAAACAGCATGTAAGAGTAGTTACAAATTATAGTTCGTTGAAAAATAGATATGAAGAGTTCCACAGAAATTCATTCTGGGACCTGTATTATACACTGTTTAACACTTTCGTAATGCTATTTTAATTTTTTTAAAGAAAATTGCACTCTGTATGCTGACTATAACACATTGTCATATGTATATCAAGTATACCCAGGCCCTGAATTATAGGATTGTAATTTGTTAAGGCATCTTTAAATAAAATTTGTTTGATAAACTAAAACATTTGTGTACACAAAAAAAAAACAAATAATATTATGCCGGTGTCGACATCATATCGTTTAATATGCCCGTTCTCTTCGTCCCTACCGACAGAACGTCATACCAGGAGCTGACAACATGAAATCACTTTATCAAATTTGTGTCCTTTCGTATAAAAAATGAATTCCAGCATTAAAACATATATCAATCTCAAAAATAATGACTGCACAACCTCCTTATTGATTGCAAATATATACACCATCCTATAAGACTCGATCACTGTCCATATAACCAAACCCTTAAAGATATTACTGCTTCTTATGAAGGAGAAATATATTACCTCTTGTAAATGTGAAATAGCTGTTACTGCGAATTATTCATGTTATTTGTATGGTGTTTGATATTTCGTCTGCTTTTATAACATCAACTAAAAGAGGGACGAAAGATACCAGAGGGACAGTCAAACTCATAAATCTAAAACAAACTGACAACGCCATGGCTAAAAAGGAAAAAGACAAACAGAAAAACAATAGTACACATGACACAACATAGAAAACTAAAGAATAAACAACACGAACCCCACCAAAAACTAGGGGTGATCTCAGGTGCTCCGGAAGGGTAAGCAGATCCTGCTCCACATGTGGCACCCGTCGTGTTGCTTATGTGATTACAAATCCGGTAAATAGTCTAATTCGGTAGGTCACATTCATGAAAGGGAAGGGGATTGTAGTTACGACGTAAGGAACATATCCGATATCATTTGTGAAACGGTTATTCCATAACGGTCAACCAACTCGTGATGGCGTCCGTAAAATTTACGAAGGGATGAAAAGATCTACCAACACATGTTGCTGCTTCTATATGACTGTTTTCATCAGAAATAAAAAATAAAATAGCCAAAACTAGAAAAATAATTTTACTTGATGTTGTAAGAACCTTTTTGTTTTGTTTTACAATTTCTTAATTTTATCAACGAATACTAGTATTCAAATGAAATAATAAATTAATCATACAACCAACAATCATCCCCCTGTTGAGTTCTTGGATCATTTCTTCTGACAAACAACGAAAGCGGCTGACACAAATTATTCTCTCGTTTCTTGTGTTAATACAAGACAAAAGTGTGTGATGATATTTAAGACGGTAAATCCATGGGTTGTAATCGCTCAAAACGAATAATTATTTGATACATATGGACATTAGGGGTTTTCATTCATTTTCAAGTACCTGTCCAGACATACCTTTAGATAAAATAGAAATCTACAATGATAGCGAGGTCTTAGTTTACATGAATCCGATTGTAGCAAATTTCCACAAAAAGTAGTCACTTTATTATTATTATTGTCTTTATTAAAGGTTTCAATTTTGTATTTGGTTTGGCTTTCTAACTGTGTTGATTTGAGTTCCACCGGTGAGTCTTATTTAGACCAAACGCGCGTCTGTGACACAAAATTGAAAGTGGAGAAATTTTAATATTTTTTTACAACGTCCCAATAGATGTCACCAGCCCAGTAGTCTGCACTCTTGTATTAACAATTTTCGTACAAATGATCGCGATGGGGTGTTTTCAATGCTCCTCAATTTTGTATTTGTTTTGACTTTCCAATACTTTTGTTTCGAGCGCCACTGGTGAGTCTAACGAGATCTGAAGTAATCAATACGCATCTATTACGAAATAAAAAAAATAAGCCTAACATTTTAATGACATTTACCGATATAATCAGATATAGAGAATTTGTTTAAAATTACACAACAAACAATGAAAAATAATTTTAAAGATTTTCAAATCGAAATATTCCAGTACAAAAATACAAACGCAAATGACCTTATATTTATATCAATATTCATGCAACGAAAACGGCCGGCCTTTAATCTTTTTTTTCACGATAAAATATCTGGCTATGCAAAATACAAACTTAAATCACTTGATATAAATCGACGACATACAATAGTTCATAGCGAAATACGCCAAAATATTGAACAAGATGAAAAATATTTTCATCGTGTTTTTACTCTTTGATGTTCAAGTGTGTGTACATTTTAGTGAAATTGGAGTCTTTTCAAATAGAATTGTTTTAACTTCAACCCGTGAAGATGATCCAGACAAATGGTTTGATAAAGAAAATCCACAATTCCAATACATCGGACAGGTAAGAACATCTTTAATCAATAATCATTAAGATTTATTAAGAAAGAAATAAAACAGAGCGACCCTAGTTAGTTTTTAATTAGTTGTTGACCAATATTTATATGTTTTCATTGATTTACGTAACATGTTTAACTTCCTTGTTACTGTTTGATATTTAAGCTACAACCAGGTTATGTAAATCAGAGTCAAGGTGACATAGAGCTTTTACAAATTTCGAGTACCAAATATCATATGGGGCAAAATCTGGTTACTCTTCTAGCATGTCTAGGTCTGTGGTTGGGTTAGTGTTGAACAGTCTTCATTTTTCTATATGTTGTGTTTTGTATACTGTTGTTTGTCTTCTGACCGTTTATCGTTCTTTTTTGTGTATCATTGTAAGTCCGTTTTAGATGGGTATGTTTGAATGTTCTTTCGGTATCTTTCAGCCTCTCTAATACAAAATATTAGACTAAGTATAGATACTCGTACTCCACGTAAAATTTGGAACTAAGTTAAATGCATATTAAGTAACGAAACATATTTTAAATAAGTGACACTATTAATTAATAAGATAATCGAAGTGTGACATAATCGCCCATATACATTTGTCTGATTCGTCCAATACGTAATATAAGTAAAATATACGCATCCCTTGCCATTTATATGAGAAGGCACCAATCCTATATAAAAGAGTATAAGGAAACAATCATACCTTTCATGACATCCATATTCAGTGGGAAACTGACATACAATATTTTATTGGTTAGTGTTCTTAGACCCAAACTATATTAAGGTATATTCAGACAATACAGTTAGTATCACGTGGGCTTAAATACAAGAAGATAATTGATACATGTATACACCACTTGCACTATAACAACACATATGAATACATCCATAGAGCATACGGGCATTCAACTAAAGAGAAACACATATATATACGTATCACATGTCAAACCCAAAGCCATATATATAAATGGCATCAGTGAGCAAATGGCGAATCCAATTGGTTGGTTTATTAAACGCATAAAAAGTCAATACGTAAATGGCAGTGAAAGGTTCCCTTGAATCCGTGATTTAACTTTAGTTAAGACTAATAAAAAGTTAAATAACGATTTCTTAGAAAAATTCAAATCTAAAAGTCCATTATCAAATGGCAAAATCAATCTTTAATGGCAAAAACACACCAAGCGAATTATTAACTATCATATTACTGACTTGGTACAACACATTTGCTAATGTTGAAAATGATGGATTAATTCTTGTTTTATAGCTAGCTAAACCTCACAATTCATTGTATGACAGTCGTGTAAAATTCTATTATTTTGACGAACACGTGTGAGCAAAACAAACATACGTAAACCTTTAAAATATCAAAAATATGGGTAAAGCAGTCAACATTGTGTATAAAAGGTTTACATGTAAAAAGAAAAGCACTGTGCTATATTAGTAATCACTATAAAAAAAAAACATCTCACAGCAAAGGATCAACAAAAAAATAAACGTTTGCACAACTTACATTTATTTGAAAAAGGAAACAAAGGTATCGAATGTTTTGTTAAGTTGTTGTTTTTGTTTTGTTCTTGACATGTTCGAACACAAATTCTGGAGTAAATTTGAATTAAAATAGCTATATGGACCAATAATATCATATATGCATAGAATATACATGCTAATATTAAGTGTTTTCCCGTAAATCTTTTTAATTAGTTGTGGATAGGTGAAACCAGATATATCAAAGCCAAAATACGACAGACAAATACTAAAGAAAAAATAAGCTCTTTGAACGAAGACCCGGATGTTGATAATCTTAGACGAAAACAAGAGGTAAGATAAGAAATTGAGAAGTTTGCAAACGTGTATGATAATTGAAATTACAATGGTTGTCTGTTTTGTCTATAACGAGACACAAGAAATGAAATCTACTAGAATATTTAGCCTTTGGTAGTATAGTACAATAATTAATTATGCATCATTATAGCATTAGCACTTTATAGGAGTCGTGAATCAGATGTTAACATAATTACAATTGCACAAACATTTTAATTGAAAATGCTTATTTAAAGTATCTTGTGTACCGGTATCTATGTTAAGCATAAGTGACTTCTGTCATTTTATTCTTTATGTGGTATCAAAATGTTAAGTTCCAAGCAGTAGTTTATGAATAGAAAGTGTAAAGGAACAACTTTTTAGTTTCAAGATTAAATCAATCTGTAGTTTTGATATCCTGCGTCAGCAGTATGAAAAGTACAATGAAAAAATGAAGAATAATGATAAACATTGATAAAAGCAGGGAAACAACAATGAAAGTAATATAATAGAATATAATAGAATGAGCGAATTCTAAAAATCTTTTCAAAATAATACGTATAAAAAGTAAAATAACAAAAATACTGAACTCCGCCGGAAAATCCAATCGGAAAGTCCATAATCACATGGTAAAATCAAATAACAAAACACATCAAAATGAATGGACAAGAACTGTCATATTCCTGACTTGGTACAGGCATTTTCAAATGTAGAAAATGGTGGATTAAACCTGGTTTTATAGCGCTCACCCTCTCACTTTGATGATAGTCTCCTCAAATTCCGTTATATTTACAATGATGCGTGAACTAAACAGACAAAATACATAAAATAGTCAAAATATGGGTACAGCAGTCAACATCGTGTAACAATTTTAAAAGGAACAATTTAACAGAACACAAAAACATCTATCTACAAACACATTCATTGATTCGCGTGTCTGACGTCAGAAAATTTTATACGTCACATATATTTGTCGTTCAATATTACATTCAAACGACGTTTCCTTCCTATATTTAAATTTCCCTAATACTGATGTCTTGCATCAAACCACTGATGAGTTCAAGATTTTGCGTTTATTGTATTTAAATTCCGCTCATAATTACAATGGTTCTCTGTTATTTCTATAACGAGGTGCAGAAAATGAAACCTACTCGATTATATCGCCTTTGGTATTATTAGCACTTTATAATTTTGGAGTGTCTGCATGTTATTGATTTATCTTTATCAGGATCGTTCAAATTCATAACTTTAAAGGGAAAATTCACGATTTTTTACTTATGGTTTAAATATGTTCATTATGACATAATATATATATTCACAAAGTTTTATCGCTATATGTGCAGTAATAAAGGAGAAATTTAATAATTAAAGAAAAAATATCAACTACTTCCTGTAGGTCGTGACGTTTTCTCCTGATTTTTGCATGCCGGGATTTAAAATACAATCATTAAAAGTCTTGGTTTTTAATCATATTTTAACGTAATCGTAAGCGCGCCGATGACTTATGCTTTATCTAATAACCATCCGATAATAAGAAGATAAAACGCACAGACGTTCAATTGTACTCATTCGTGAGATAAATTATCTATGTTAAACGTATATATTCGAATTATTTTTGTAGACAACACAAAAAGTTATAAATTTATTTTTAATAAATGCATTTTCGGACTGATAAGGTGAACAAATTAAAGTACAATAATCTGTAAAGACAATATGTTGGTGTACTATTATTGACCTTTTACTATCTCTGCTATGGCTAGGTTAATACGATGTGTGTATTCAGGGTTCTGTGGCAATACTCGTAGATGGCTTGTTGAAAGGTAAATTGTTATTTGCACTTCGGTATTTAACCACGCCTCTAGGGCACACCTTGCCAGGTGTGACTGTCTATTCGGATCAGTGGTAGCATTTAATACACACATTAAAAATACATATTCAAGTTGGTGACAAATAAAAATTGGTCGCCGTGGAATTATTTAATTATATTTGGTGCTATTATTTATTTGAATTCAAATAAGTTAATTTACTAAGAAATACACAATTTTCGGTTAAAGACGGGAAACTTAATTCATATGTCAGAATGAAATGATATACAAGTCTTGTCCTTGATTTATGTCTCATAAAAAAGGGGGACTTAGAAATTAGAAATAGCTTCACTAAATCATTTTTATTTGTCTTTATTAGGCGAAAAAATATACGAGAACACTTACATTTAGACTTTTGAAAGCCATGTATTAATTAATATATGAAACTATCTGAAGATAACTCTACCGAAGCGGAATATAATATGTACGAATAAAGAAAAAAATATTTTTGTAATGGAATCGAAAAATTACGAATAGATATTCTTTTCAAGTGTGATAAACGTCAACCAAATTTATTCATAATGGGGAACGTCCTTATTAAAATCTGAGACAACTATAATAATCGTCGTCTCCCAACGTATATATATACTTAAATAACTATTTGATCAACGATGTTTAAAATTAAAAGACAACGAATTTAATGTTATCTTTCCCTATTTTTGAATGTTATTATAAGTCTGTTCAACTTGCAAGAATACCCCTAAAGCGGACAAATATCCGACAAGCAGTTTATTCTTTAAATTGCTGTCATTGAATATCAAGAAAGAAAATAAATCCCGAAATTGATACTCAATAGTTTTCCTAGAAAATATTCACATTCCTTGGGGATTATTAGTGTACGTCCAGTTGCATATATTTTACATGAATGTTGGAACAATTGTGATGATGACGAATTTCGTCCTTTATTCGAGAACAATTTAATTGATATATAAATCTGTGAGTTTACTATGTTCTTAACTTCGATGAACCAAAGCAAGTTATAAATTGACCTGTATTTAAATCAAATTGTTTCTTTTTTTTCTTCTTCTTCTTTTGGTATACAATAGTCTATCGAATTCGTTGATTACATACTGTTGGCATACATGGACTAGTCTATTTACAAAACTTTTACCACAATTTACACAAAATGTATGTTTCTTTCTTATGTTCAATGTATACATGTATACATATTTTAAATTGCGCTACTGACTATAGTTCCGTAACTTTCTACCAGGCGTAATTATACACGAATCGTCGACAAGTGCGCACATTTTTTTAGATCAATAATTCTGGTATGTTCCAATCTGTCCTAACTATTGACAACGAGTATATATTACATTTTCCCAAATTAACCCTTGGAAAAATATGTAAATAGATTTGTATTTCTTCAATTATTTTTTTTTGTATTATTTTTTTTTTATAAATAATATTCTTTACACCAGAAATGTTATTCATAAACAAGCGTATGAGTTCAGTAATGACTAGTATATTATATCACTTTCGGACACGCAAGACAAAAATGTATATTATACATGCACCTGATAGTTCAAAATGGAAAGTTATAAGTAACGGTCGTGTACACTGATCAATACCTACAGAAGTGAAACGATGCATGAACTTGCAAGCCCGCCGGACAGGAAATCGATTGAATACCTGGACGTGTCACCTTACACCCCTTCCAATACCTTTGGGAGTAATACCTTTCGCCATGCTGGTGATCAGATAAGGGAAGATCCGAATTTATTTAAATAAAGTTTATTACTTGAAAGAATTATGAACGAATTAGATTTTCGAAAACAATTTCCACGGCACACTTATTTATCATTTTATGATTTGAACTTTGACTTTTTAACTAATTACAATATTATCAGTTTAAAAATAACAGACTATATGGTTATTTAAAAATATAAGACCATTTTCCGTATCAAGTTAGTCAGTCAGATAAACCAACCGTACGATTGACAAGATATCGACACGCAATTACGACTACATCGTTTACTGTAGTTTTGTTCCTTTGTGGTTTATTGACATATCGGGATTTTTCATCGGAGAAGATGACAAGATGGCGGAGAGTAGAGAACTGATACTCAAAATTTAAAATCGATGGTGATCTCTTATTTAGCGGAATAAAACTTTAATATCTATAAATTTGAGCATTTTTATACAGAATGGACATAATATCAATTTTTGATTTTTTTGCGAAGTTTCCCTTTAAGCGATTTATTAGTTGTAAAAAAATATCAAAATCAAGTTATTTTTATCTCATATATTTTTTTATATCTCTTATATAGATATCATGGGTAGAACAAGAAAAAATCCAAACGAGAATAACAAGGACAGTTGATCCAGAATGGCCTAATCTGTGGTACTTAGTAAGTATTAGCTTAAATGACGATTGGTTGGTAATATTAACAATATAGATGTTGGATATATATGAAATGCCAGTAGTAATCATTTTGAAATGTGCTAGAATCAAATGCAATCAGGGTTATATTTCAAAAAGCGCACGTCGAAACGTTGTTATTGGTTAAAAACTTCATAAGAATTGGAAATTATTATTATTTTCTTTTTCGAATACGATTATTGAAATTAACCAATGTTTTAAAGGTTTAATAAAAGGCGGAAGATAAAAAGAGACATTCAAAAGTCGAAAAGAAATTAACATTTGATGAAAAAAATACGGAATTATGAGTACAACAATTGAAACATATCCATGGTCAGCTTCAAAGTTACCACTTTAAACCCTTTGTTCAGTAATGTCCCTCTTAGTAACAACTCCTTATAAAAGAAACGTGATAGAAAACGCACACAATGCATATAACATCACATGAGAGATATACCCCGGCCGCTGCTAGAATTTTGCTACATAGAAGTTGAAAATTCACAATACGCAATCTAGAATCATTCCTTTTTGTTGTACAGTTTTGATTTCAATCAACCCTCTTATTCATTTTCCTGAGAGCCGGAAGTCAAATAAAAAAAGGAGAACGTTAGTAAGAAGAGGAGCTTATTTGGTACGATAAGGAAAGCTAACTGCTTTCCAGTTCATGCAACAACCCATTTTCCAGATGATATCTTATTTCTTTAGATTTCACATATTACACTTATAAATTCCATTTAACCTCGATTGGAACATAATCGTATGCCACTTAACACAGAAGTTCCCATTGCCACGAGAAAAAAGGTATCAACTAGGATTTGCTAAACGCTGATGATGGATAATTCTTCCCAAAGGGTATCAACAGCGTTGTAGTCAGTGCTACATTTCTGACTTCAAAATAGATGATACGTCAAATTTGTCAATTTGCGAAAATTGAAAACAAAAAATCATTCAAAATTTAAAAAGAAAAATCATTGACTGCCCATATATGATTTTTTGAACAAAGGGTTATCAATTTCGGAATAAGTTTTGTTTTCTCACTGTTTTGATTTGAGCACCTCTGAATAGTCGCATATAGACAAAATGTTGTCTTACAACCACTGGGTCTATATAATTTCTGGTTGGCGTTTAGACCCTGAGGGTATCACTAAACAAAATTTGTGGTACAAATGTAGTTGTTGATATTAAATTCTAGTTATAACACTGACGAGGTTCACTGAGGGAAAAATGATAATATTAAGAAAAAACATGAAAAAACATCAAATAATGTAATACACATCTGCCGACGTTTCGTCCAGTTACAGTACTTATAATATCAACACATATTTAACAAAATAATAGTTATCAAAGGTACCAGGATTATAATTTAGTACGCCAGACGCGCGTTTCGTCTACATAAGACTCATCAGTGACGCTCATATCAAAATATTTATAACGCCAAAAACAAGTACGAAGTTGAAGAGCATTGAGGATCCAAATACGGCTAAGTTAAACAATTACTGGGATGAGAAAATCCTGAGTTTTTCGAAAAATTTAAAGTTTTGTAAACAGGAAAAAATTTACCACATAAAACTCATCCATTTCTTCGGAAAGTGCGTATACCAAGTCAGGAAAATAATACATGATTTTTTTTACGATTTGATGCATATATAGTATGAACTTTGATTTTGTCAAATTTTATGGACTTAGCCTTTTTGAATTAGGGACTTTATACTTTTTATATTGAAGTATTAAAGTAGCGTATTTACCTGACGATATCGGGATATGGATATTTAGTCGGATTTTAACCGAAACGTAATAATATACCAATTTCAGAACGATGAGATTTCTCCATCACTTAAAGTGTCCGAAGCATGGAATGCTGGCTATTCCGGCAAAGGGGTGATAATTGCTGTGGTTGATGATGGACTTCAGACAGACCATCCAGATATCTCTGCAAACGTCGTAAGTATTTAATGCTATGTTTAAAATTAAATGAGATTTTTATAAGGTTTGTTAGTCTTTTTATAACACTATCATTTCCTTCGATAACTTTGTTATTTTGCAAAAGATTTAATAAAAATAATTCTATCATTTGTGACAGTTGTCAATTTGTTTTAGTATTTATTGTCTTAGACAGAAAGCTGATATAACAAAATTTTTTCCATGTACTGATCAAGTATTCGCATTCCTAAAAAGTCATACTATTTTTTATAAAGATTTATGCATGTATACATCTTCTTTTAATTTGATGTTTTAGGATATAGAACATGGTATCAGTTTTCGTGATGGAGCCACAGATCCAAATCCAAAGTCAGATAAAGACAAGTAAATTAAAAGAAAAAAACAATATGTAGCTGTACTGAATGCATTTTTTTTTAGAAATATTCGCCAATAAGAACCAAACTCAAAAACACAGAAACCCTTAAAGTTATGTGCTTCCTTTGATTTCGCTCAGACGTCTACATGCTACACATTTGGCTTTTCCAAATCTAGCTTTGCATATAGATGTTTGAAAGTTATATTGTCATTCAAGTTTTATATCTAACATTGCCATAAAAGCGGGAGATTTGGCTAGCCACAAAATCAGGTTCAACCCACCACTTTTTCTTAAAATTCCCTGTACCAAGTCAAGAAAATGGCCAGTGTTATATTATAGCTCGTTTCTGTGTATGTTGTATTATAGTGTTGTGTTTCTGTTGTGTCGTTGTTCTCCTCTTTTATTTGATGTGTTTCTCTCAGTCTGAGTTTGTAGCTCAGATTTTTTTTCTTCAATCGATTTATGAATTTTGAACAGCGGTATACTACTGTTGCCTTAATTTATTATCTATTATCTGGTATCTTTTATCTGGTATCTATGACTATCTGGTATCTATGATGAGTTTATTTATCTTTTTTTCATAGACATTTTATAAAATTATTTTGAGTTTCTTATTCATTATTTTAAATTCTAATATATTATTAACGAAGGTTTAGAAAAGCAATTCATTGTCAACATACTTCAGTTATCTCGTGCTAAAATTAATATATAAATATATCATGTATATCATATATAGTGGGAGATATTATGGACATAATTGTGCAAATGGTGATACAAGCATGAAATTTGGTATAAAGGTTTACTAAATGATACTTATAAAAAATCCGCTGCTGGCCAGAAAAAAAAAACAATTTTTCAAGATGGCCACCACACATTTTGGAAATGGCATCATTACAAATTGGAAATAATTCGTTAATCCTTTGAAAGGTGTGTTATATGTAAAATCCAATATTAAATTTGATAAAAAGTAAATGACAGTTCCTAAATTACGACTAGACAATACATTAATGAAACTAAAGGTGACTTCCGGTTTCAAAATGCCGGCAAAAAAGTCAAAAATTATAATTTTTATACTTTCAAGAAACTTCTCAAGGGATGTAAATCCTTGAAGGATGTGTTATAGGTATAATCCAATGTAAGTTATGATAAAACATTTAAAACAGTTCCTAAGTACGACAAAATAACACATAAATGAAGGAAAATAGTGATTTTCGGTTGCAAAATGGAGGCAAATACGTAGAAAATATTTTTATAATTTCCATCAACTTAAAAAGTGATAAAACTCTTTGTTAAGTTTAAATGCCTAGTTTGGTTAAAAAGACAGGTTGTTTATCTTATAATTATCTGACAGTTGCCTATACAACAACCCGTACAAGGAAATCCAGAACGGTAGCATTTACAGTTACCAACACAGCTGGATTTTTGCCTTCGCATTTCAAATGTTCCTGACACGAGGATGCAATGGTAGTCCAGAAGTCCATTTCGATTTCCAACTGTCATTGTTTTTTTCTTTCATCCAACCCCAGTGTTCATGACTTGGTACATGTACCTGTCGAATACATGAATCAGGCTGAGCCCAAACAACTCCTCCTTGATTTACTTCTCTTTTGATATGCTCTGGAAAAGAACTTCTTGTAGGCGGAATTGCATCACAATGACGCTGCTTCCTGGCAAACCAATCACATCGTGCCTCGCTTTATACTTAAGCCAAAACAAAAACATCTTTTATATATGATAAATCTCCCATTGTTAGCCAAGATGACCTCTTCCCTTTCCCACGACAATTCTACAAAGTGTCACATCCACTAAATGCATGGACGAAAGGAAGAGCAGCTACACAAGGACCAAACGCATTTGATATGTATCCTTATTGAAATTGCAAAATAAATATTTTCACCATGAGTAACATACACATTTTTAGTCTCTTTTATAAGAAGCAATTTTGTCAGCAAGAAACTTGAACAATTTTGTTTCGTTGTCATCTTCACAGAGAAAACTACTCCAAACCCTTGGTGTTCAACCAGAACCAATACCTTTCAATCTGGCACAAAAACCTTGCCTTTGTATTGTCACAGCATTTTAATTATTTATTGAGTAAACATCAAATACAATGTCTACTCTTTTATACTTATTGATGCAAGATTTTATGTAAGGCAGTATGACTTCATTTCCATAACCATCACATATTGTTACCCACCTTTGTGACCTGGAATTACCAATTGTTGCCCCACCAACGACAAATGCGTCCGAATTTGGATCAACAAATCGCAGAATGTTTCAAGTAAACCCATTTGCAGCGATTTAATACCACTATTTCAAAAAACATCCTGAGATAAAAACGGAGGAGAAGTTTGGT
Organism: Mytilus galloprovincialis; assembly: GCA_037788925.1. Classification (NCBI taxonomy): domain Eukaryota; kingdom Metazoa; phylum Mollusca; class Bivalvia; order Mytilida; family Mytilidae; genus Mytilus; species Mytilus galloprovincialis. The sequence goes on along the minus strand of CM075339.1, from coordinate 75,293,772 downwards.
TTTAATGAATAAAAAAAAACATTCCAAGTAAAACTGTCTACTGTGACAAGACATGAAAAGTCTAGAAAAGATATCGCAATCACTTTTAAGGTTCTCTAGCTCTTTTTTTGGCAAAGACGTTTCCAGTTTCATTTTGCGGCCAAAATAAGAAGTTGTTATTTTTTATTTGGTTATAAAAAGCAGGTTCTCCTTCGTTTTGCATTTGCTTCTAAAGATCTTCGTATTGTTTGGACCAATATCTTGGAGTTTATTCACATATCTTACCTGTTCAACAATTTCCTAAATGGAGTATATTTTTTCCAAATCTGACTACTCTTCAAGAAATGAATTTCCAAACTCGTTCATCACTTTACAAAACCTTTAAAGTTGTTTAAAGACATCTTTTTGTGTTTTCGTAGAGTCTTCATAAGGTCTTTCATCTGTTTAAGAATGACCCAAACCACAATATTTTTTAAAATAATTCTTCTGGTATACTGACTCCTGGTCCAGCTACCACCCATTTGTCTAATGGGATCTTCGGTTAATCCTATGGCACCAACATTGCCCTTCACAATTGCATTATTCTGTTTTTGTGCCTGATCAATTGTGTTGAAATTTGCTAGTCTTACGTAAAGTGAAATTATCATTTTCAAATTTCATTGCCACCTGTGGGTGATGTTCGGGAAGTGAAGTCATATCTTGGAGATGGGTCGGTAACGATCGAGCATAATTTACACGATCAACACCTAAAACAATACGCTATCATGCTTTATATGGACTGTTTGTAAAGTACGAAATGTCACTCATGAAATGAGCATAATACCAAACTCAGAATGAGTTCTAAATTTATAATTGAACGCCAGGAATGAAACTGTGGTCGAGATGACTCTATACACCAGTCTTTCACAAAATCATTGAACGTCACAGAGTCGTGAAATAATTATATATTCTGAGTTTAGCTTTCATAATCCGAAATTAACAGTTCAAGAAAAATACATGCAGTTGTCTGATGCGCCTGTCTAGTCCTAGGTACATTTGAACATACATAAAAAGAATCTGCCGTTCTTTGTGTTGCAATATTTGCTACAGTAAGACAACATGTCCATCCCCTATCACGCAATATATCACCCAGAGTTTCATAACAAGGCATTTCAATGTGCAATCCACCAAACATGACGATAAACTTATCTTTTCTGTAACAATCAGGCCATTCCCAGTGAATTTGCTTAGGCATTTCCAAAAGTGGCTGATTAGCAGTTTCAATTGATGTTTCTCAGGGATTCACAACATTTTCGCCTTATCCATCAAATACCTGAGAATTGCTTGGTAGTGCATACAAATCGCTCTTGATGTCTATTAATAGTTTGCACATGCGCAAAAGTGTTTCACACAGGTGTATCATAACCTTGAAAAATGTTATTAAACCAATTCGTAATATCATAGAAATCCAAAAACACTAAATATATAGTAAATAGTTCAAATGATTTTCAAAGAATTTTGTAACATTTGCGCGCATGCGCAAATACTGGATATATCAAATATTCTTTTTAAACAAAAATGTAATGTAAGGAAGGTAACCGCCAAACCTGATAATTGGTTTTTACTAAAAGAAGTTCAAAGAAAAGTTTTCCAGAAATCAGTATTTTCAAACTGAAGAAAACAGCCATTTTAGAAAATGGCCGTGGCCATTTTGAAAAAAATATTTTTTTGAATGGCCAGCAGTTATTTCTTAAAAAGTATATGCTAATGATGCTTTGTGGTAATTGTCATGCTTGTATCATCATTTGCACAATTCCCTCGATTTTGCTTGCTAATATCTTCCATAATCATATGGGCATATAGAAATGCATAATTTCACATTAAATCAGAAAATCGTCCAGTTATTTCCATTTTATCTTTGGTAAGAATCATTCACGAATTATTTACACTAAATCTCATTCACATGATACTTTATAAGGAATTCATGTGTTTTTAAAATAAAATATATAACATAAAATTGAGAAAGGAAATTGGGAATGTGTCAAAGCGACAACAACCCGACCATAGAGCAGACAAGAGCCAAAGGCCACCAATGAGTCTTAAATGTAACGAGAAACTCCCGCACCCGGGGGCGTCCTTCATCTGGTCCCTTAAAAAATATGTATACTAGTTCAGTGATAACGGACGTCATACTAAACTCCGAATTATTCACTAGAAACTAAAATTAAAAATCACAAGATTAACAAAGGCCAGAGGCTCCTGACTTGGGACAGGCACAAAAATGCGGCGGGGTTAAACATGTTTATGAGATCTCAACCCAACAGTTTATTTCAGCCACGGAACAAGTGTGACTGGATTAATTGCAGCCGTCAGGGACAACAATATATGTATTCCTGGCGTAGCATATAATTCAACCATCGTAGGTGAGTAAAATATATACACTTACAGATGTACCTGATATAATTTGTACAAATATAGTCATTAAGAAGAAATCAATTTGACAACAACAAAAATCCTTAGGATTCCAACGTCCGGTTTTTTTTATAAGCCAACAAAAATAAATCTACTAGTCATCACTGTAAAATACACACACATATAAACATCCCACTTATTAAAAAACATACTAGACTAAATTAAGGCCAGAGGTTCCTGAATTGGATCGGGCGAAAACATGAGGCGGGGTTAAACATGATTATGAGATCTCAATCTATACCTATAGGCAATATAGAATGAACAAACGCATAGTAATACGCAAAGTAAATCTCAGTTTAAGGGATAGTCCGAGTCCGATATCAGAATAGGTAACATAAGAAATTATAAGGAAAATGACAATGATACATAGAAAAAACTTAACCACAAAAAAAATCGAGGAAAGTTCAAAACGGAATATAACTAATCAAATGGCAAAACAAAAACTTAAACACATTATGACAGTTGCATAACAAACAGACACAATTGAAGGCCGTACTTTGAACACGTCAAATGAATATTACCACAAAGCTTCCTCGATACTAATAGATAACATCATGGCAAATAAATGCAATAGACAAAAAGACGGACAACAGCATACAACACACAACATATAAAACTAAATACTGAGCAACAAAAATCTCATCAAAAACCGAATGTACGAAGTTGAGGACTAAAAATTTCAAATGAAATTTCATCCTCGATTTCCTAATACTTAATTTAAAACTATGTGTTTTACAGGAGTACAGTTGCTTGGTACCAACGACAATATAAATAATACGGTAGATTCAGATGAGGCTACTGCTTTTCTGCATTATCTATCAAATGTTGATATATATTCCAATAGCTGGGGACCTCCGGAAGGTAGTGGATTTGAAGGCCCTGGTTATTTAGCTAAGAAAGCGCTCCGCGATGGAGTAACAACAGTAAGTCAAACCACACTTCTTTAAAGTTTTATAAATATAGTTATAGACAAAAGAATTAAGAGTTGAAAATGAAACTCTCTTTATCATGTATTGTTCGTAGTTTCGCTGAAAATCACAATTAGAGGTAATATTCGGTCACTAAATACACCTGTATATCAAATACTGGCAGAGAACATACAAATTGCTTTAGGCATTTCCTGTATTTCTGTACAATTTTCCGTCTCAATAATGCTATTCACGCTGATTTTGTATGAAGTGCGTGTTTCTGAATTCTTACTGCTTTTCTAGGACTCTAATTAAGTTTTAAACTTACAACCTTCTCTTGCCCTCAAATGTAAATATATTGTTTTATTATACCTCAGTTTTCATTTTCTATATTAAATAAGTACACAATATTTTGAAACTATTTGAACGCAAGCGTCAATATATTTCGCGGAATTTTAAATACAGCTACGGGATTGGATGATTCTGAAAAAACCGCGGGAGTTACATCGTCGCGTTTTACCTATTTTATCTAGGGGTGACGTAAGTGCAGAACGTACCATTAGCATTTCAAAATATTGATGAAGCGAACGAAGAAAATAAAACAGTGTGGTTGGGTTTTTGCTTTTTATATTACGATAGTTGATTTATCCCCGACATTTATTGTATGATGTCTTTTTCGATATAATAAAACTCTTACAGACAGGATATTCGTTTGATAGTAATTTCATGGCAATAGTTGCACCTCGTGGACAATTAACTTACTATTCCACTCATTACCAATTATATTTAAAAACTAATTAATGCCGCATGTTGTTTTTGTTTGAAACACCAGATATTAAAGACTGTCAAACTTTTATACTGGTTTTGTTTTATGATTCTTATCCTTTTGAATTATTTAATGTTTTGCATATTTTCCTTGAATTAACGTTGCATGGCATATAAAAGAAACCAAACGAAACTATAGTGATAACAGTCTTTTATTGACCAAACATAATTAATCTCTTTGTTATCCTTTTTGATGCGCAGTTATTTTTTTGAATTCCAGGGACGAAATGGAAAGGGCGCCATTTACGTTATTTCAGCCGGTAATGGGGGATTGGTAGACAATTGTAATGCTGATGGTTATGCGAATAGTATATACACAATAGCTATTACAAGTGTACAAATTGGAAAAAATGCATGGTACTCTGAGGTGTGCGCGCCTGCTTTAGCAGCAACATATGGTGGGAGTGAGCAGGATAAATATTTGGTACGTGATTTGGCAGTGATGACATTTGTGTCTTTAATCTGTACCTTATAAATTTTTAAACGAACACAAACAGAAAACAGAAGGTTATAGGGTATGGTGATGAAATTCTTCATACTTGTTTCTGCAAAGAATCCATAAAAATGCAGTGAAACATTGATTTATTCTAAGATTATAAAGTATGCATATAAATTTTAATCTCTAGTTATAAGATACAATATCTGAAAAAGTCTAGTTTTTGGCAATAAGAAAAAAAAAATCTTTAGACCCGGTATTTTAATAGCACAAATCGAAGAATACATATTGGGGATCTAGGAACTGTTGCCTGTAATTCAAACAATTGTTTAAAAAGGAAACATTGGCAATTTTAAAAATAATACAAAAAAAATCCAGTTCTTTCCTGTTACCAAAGTGAATCAATTATAAAAAGTTTCTAATGGGAATAAGGAATAAGTTTTAGACACTATGTGTGGTTTACTAGTATATCCTGCAATTGTTTATCAAATGCCAATTATTGATTTTAGCATTTGCAATACAAAAGGTTTAGAAATATACTTAAATATAGTCAGATATGTCGGTAACATGAAAGAATCTTGAGTAACAGGACAACGGTAACAGGACAGAGTTGGTAACAGAAAGGATTTTTCTGCTTTATTTTAAAGTTTAAGAAAAATACATAATTTTAGATTGGTCACAATTGGAAGATAACAGCAAACAATGTCATTTATTCTTTGAAACTGTATTTGCAAGATGAATAATCTGCCTAGGTAATGAAAAATTCTAAAATAAATTCCTTTCTGTTACTATATACTATACTAGAATTGCAAAATGTTCTCTGCTGTTATCAAAAGCAAAAAACCTATTTTTTTATTCAAAATACTGAATATTATTATGAAATTTATTTGATATGGTGGTGATAACTTATATTTAATGAAATGGTTGGAATATAGTAGATTTCCTTTTCGATTCTTCAGTGAAAATGTCTTGAACATCCTTCCTGTTACTGATGATGGTTATGCTGTTACTTTTTATCAGGTAACATGACAGAACGTAACAGAATGGAATTACGCGATAGTTTTTGTCCTTTTTATCGCATTAAATGTAAGTGTATTTCCTGTGACATATAACTTTTAAAAAGATGATATAAAAACACACTTAATGTTGTGGTGCACACTTAAAAATATTCTCAGAAATTGTAAGAAAAGGCTATAACAGGATAGAACACCAATAAGTATTTTTCTATAAATTCTTACCTTGGATGGGCTTGAATTTTCAACCTGGCTGCCTTTTCAACTATTTCTTTGTACTATTGCATTCAGGAAATGATGCTCTTCACAATATATAATGGGAAAATAACTCTTGGTCTTGTAAATATTTCCACAGGTTAAAAAAAACTCAGTGGTAACAGGAGGGAATAACCCCTGGGGACAATTTTTTTTCTCTTAAAATTTGCAAAATTTTATTACATGCTATAGTTATAATATAAAAAGACAAATGAGGGGCAAGTTTATTATATAATATATTATATATGTGAGAATCGGACGCCTGTTTAATTAATTTGAATATTATTTAAATGATTTAGTTTTAAAAAAAAACCACAGGGGACAACATGATTTTAGGGGGGGGGTTGAACATTTAAATTACAATATTTTATTGGAAGAAATATAAGAATGAGTGTGTACTTGGCAAGAGTTGGTGCATTATATAATTTAGTTTATACTGAAACTTAAAATTTTCAAAAAAGATGGTTGAATGAAAAAATAATTACTGGTAAAGTGCGGGACATGGAAATTAGACTTTTTCAGATATTGTCTCATAAACTTTATTAAAGGCGATTTATGTGACCTTCTGTATTACGTAAAAATTGTTATATATTGGTTCTTTTGTAAAAGTAATATTGGAAATGGTATTTTTTACGATGTTATACAACTTGATCTTATAATGAATTGTACATTTTCAGACAACAACCACCATTAAGTCAGGTTGTACAAACACTGGTATTCAGGGAACTTCCTTTTCGGCACCTATTGCATCTGCAATTATTGCCATGACACTTGAATCAAAGTAAGTTCTATTACACTTGAAGCAAAGTAAGTCATACACTTGAAGCAAAGTAAATTCTACACTTGAAGCAAAGTAAGTCATACACTTGAAGCAAAGTAAGTTCTACACTTGAAGCAAAGTAAGTTCTACACTTGAAGCAAAGTAAGTTCTACACATGAAGGAAAGTAAGTCTACACTTGAATGAAAGTAAGTTCTACACTTGAAGCAAAGTAAGTTCTAATACACTTGAAGCAAAGTAAGTTCTACACTTGAAGCAAAGTAAGTTCCAAACTTGAAGCAAAGTGAGTTCTTCACTTGAAGCAAAGTAAGTTCTACACTTGAAGCAAAGTGAGTTCTATTACACTTGAAGCAAAGTTAGTTCTACTACACTTGAAGCAAAGGAAGTTCTACTACACTTGAAGCAAAGTAAGTTCTACTTCACTTGAAGCAAAGTTATTTCTACTACACTTGAAGCAAAGTAAGTTCTACTACACTTGAATTAAAATGAGTTCTACTACACTTGAAGCAAAGTAAGTTCTACTTGACTTGAACCAAAGTGAGGTCTTCTAAACTTGAAGCAAAGTGATTTCCAAACTTGAAGCAAAGTAAATTCATCACTTTTATTATCGAATATAAGCTCTATATAATTGTTGATTATTACTTTCAAAAAGAAGAGAGGCGAAAGATACCGGAGGAACTTTAAAGCTCGTAGATCGGAAATATACAGACAATCAAAGGAACACAAGACTCAACATAGAAAACTAAAGACTAAGCACCATGACCCCACAAAAAAACTGGGGGGGGGGGGGGGGGGGGGGTGATCACATGTGTTCTGGAAGAGTAAGAAGAAGATAAGCAGATCCTGTTCAACACGCTGCACTCGTCGTGTTGTTCATGTTTCTACAAATAAGGTAAAGAGTCTAATTCTGTAGTATCTTCACCATCGTCATTTCAAGGTAATAACCATAGTAAATTAAATGGATATTACACAAAGACTAGTTATATCGATTAACCATTCAATATAATGAACAACTTTATCTAATGTCTTATCAAAATCTATAAACATTTCTTTCTGATCATTATGTGTGTAAAAATCAACGGCAGATACCAAAAGAATTTCAAAAAAAAAATTGAATCAACGCAATTACAAAAAAAAAACAACAAGTAAAAAGTAAAATTACAAAAATACTGAACTCAGAGGAAAATCAATACGGAAAGTCCATAATCACATGGCAAAATCAAATAACAAAACGCATCAAAAACGAATAGACAAGAACTGTCATATTTCTGACTTGGTACAGTCAAATGTAGAAAATGGTAGATTAAACCTGGTTCTATAGCGCTAACCCTCTCTCTTTAATAACAGTCATATCAAATTCCGTTATATTTACATGATGCGTTAAATAAACAGTCACAATTAATAAAATAGTCAAAATATGGGTACATCAGTCATCATCGCATAACAATTTTAAAAGGGACAATTTAACAGAACACAAAAACATCTATCTACGAACACATGCATTGACTTGAGTGTCTGACGTCATAAAATTAGTATACGTCACATAAATTTGTCGTTCAATGTGCATACAAACAGTTTTAAAATTTACATAGGCAATGTAAGCATACAGAGTTAAAAATCTAAAGTATGTAAGAACAAATTACAGAAATAGACCGAGATTTAAACTAGTCCAAAAGTTATAGGTATAATTTATGAGAATCCAAAAAAAGTTAATTCCACTACGCGATTGAATGATTTTGACGTTTGTGGTTCAACGTATATAGTAATTCATAATAGAAATATATCATAATGACATATAATAGACCAAAATAATACTGACGGGATCTTTTAAAGTACAGAGTCACGTAATAAGAACAAAAGAAATACAAAGAGTCGCATATACAAAACAAACCATTAAAAATGAAAGTCAATACACACACATTGACGAGATGTATAATTACCGAGCCACGTCAACAGGATATCACATAAAACCATTCAACAGTAAAAGTAATATTAATAATAGAACAAAGACAAATGAAATAACAGTAAAACATGTTGTTAAGATGATAAACAACATCAGTACGCAGAATATATACATCAAGACCATCGTGTATTATTTGAGAAGTTGATACGGAATATTTATCAACAAGGTCTTGGTACCTTCCGATGAACTTTTTTAGAAAAGGGACTAGACGTTCTTTGACATACCCCTGGTTCATCAACTTTCTACTCAGACACTGATGACGTTTTACAAATTCTGAGTAGGAGCTGCAAGCTCTTGAATATCGAATAAGTTGGGAAATATATATCCCATATGAATGTGAAGTTGGTATGTTGCTACTAAGGTGGGGGAAATTTATAATTTCAAAATTTAAATCGTCTCGTTTGTCATAGATTCTGGTACTGAGATGACTGTGTAAGTCAAATTCGAGATATAAGTCTAAAAATGAGGCAGAGGAAGCGGTGTCTGTTGTTTCTTTAATCTCTAGTTCTGGGGGATATATCAATGGAACCCAATCAGAAAAGTTCGGATTGTTTATGGAAAGAACATCATCAATATATCTGAAAGTGAAATTAAATAATCTGGCTTCTTTTATCCTCTTGTTTTTGACAAGTGTCTGGAGGAACTCCGATTCATATGAAAATAAGAAGAGGTCGGCAAGAAGAGGCGCACAGTTTGTTCCCATAGGAATGCCGACAATTTGTAGGAAAAGTCTACCTCCAAACTCAACAATTAAACGACGAGAAAACAATATCACGGAAAACTAAAATTTGATAAAACGTTTATATTATTTATAAACTTCGTACTAATGTTAGTTTCTCCTTCTTACTCTTTCAGTACTACAGGGTTTGATCTGTTTTTTAATTTGCTCGATTTTTTCATATTTGTTTGTTAACTGTGGCATGTCTTCCTTTTTCCTTCTTTCACGATTTGATCTGGCATATGTTGTCAATGTTCAACATGCATGTATTGCCCTCAGTACCATCAGTATTTGTCCTTGTACGAGTGCCTGAAGAAACATGTGCGAAGTGAAATACATTGACAATGGATATGTGTGTGTTTGTTTTGTGTCTAAGTTAATGTTTCAAAAATTAAGAAACAGAAATTGAATTTGCAGTCCAAATCTGACATGGAGAGATATCCAACATCTAGTTGTGCTGACTTCAAACAAGAACAACTTCACTGATACATTTTCAGATTGGTCATTAAATGGAGCTAATCAAGAATGTAAGTGCAATAACTATTTATATATACTATATATTTATAATGAGCTTTTTTATTTCAGAACGACAGGGCTGGTTTTTATAAAGTTAATATACTAAATTACTTCCAAAATGACTTGCAATGTTCATGTACCGAAACAATTGCTTTGTTTCTTGCTTCAAACAATTACAATGAAATTTTTATTTGATTAAACATTAATTGGTTTTAGCTTGTAAACTGATTTTGTCTTCTTTCAATCGATTTATTATTTAAGGTACTAGTTTGTTTCACTTGAGGTTTAGCGCTATAAAACCAGGTTCAATCCACCATTTTCTACATTTGAAAATGCCTGTACCAAGTCAGGAATATGACAGTTGTTGTCCATTCGTTTAATGTGTTTTATCATTTGATTTTTCCATTTGTTGAGGGATTTTCCGTTTTGAGTTTTTAATCCTCAGAGTTCAGTATTTTTGTGATTTCACTTTTAAATTTGGTTTATATTTGTAGGATTTAGTAGGACAACTCGTTTGTTAGTATCAGACAGATTGAGATCTCACAAACATGTTTAACCCCGCCGCATTTTTGCGCCTGTCCCAAGTCAGGAGCCTCTGGCCTTTGTTAGTCTTGTATTATTTTAATTTTAGTTTCTTGTGTACAATTTGGAAATTAGTATGGCGTTCATTATCACTGAACTAGTATATATTTGTTTAGGGGCCAGCTGAAGGACGCCTCCGGGTGCGGGAATTTCTCGCTACATTGAAGACCTGTTGGTGACCTTCTGCTGTTGATTTTTTCTATGGTCGGGTTGTTGTCTCTTTGGCACATTTCCCATATCCATTCTCAATTTTATGAAACATAAGAATATCAATTGCGGTGTCATCAAAAAGTTTTATACGTAATATTATACAATTTATGACTCTTCATCAGGTTGATTCAATGATTTATCAACCCCAGAGATATAACATTCACCGAGGGCAACGACTGAGTGTGAATGTCATATATCTGGCGTTGATAAATTACTCTATCAACTGAAATCAAAAGTAAACAGTTGTTTTATTATATATTTTTTTCCAGTATATATGCCTAAGATACTTTTAAAACTTCTCTCTGTTTTTATATCAAATATATCATATGCTTTCGCAGTTGCTTAGTAAAAATATTCAGTACAGTAAACCATTTTGTAAACTAAAACCAAAATCACAAAAAAAAGAAGAAAAGAGAAAGAAAAAAATCCACCGAAAACAAGAAGACAAAGGAAAAAAGGGGATTTTCTTGACGTCCCGAATGTACGTCGACGTTGCCTTGGAATATCTATATTTAGGTACACGGTTGCTGTCCCAACTCTTATATTGACCTCTTTGATTTTTGGCGTGGTGAATATAACGTTTGATCAATGAGGATATCCTATGTTATTAGCAAATGAGAAAACAGAAAATGTTTAATCATATGATAAAAAGTATTTATATGATAAGACTACGACAATAACATTTAAACAATAACAAATATACAGGTCAATGTGCGCGTTCCAATAATTTGTAGTTTCAGAATCTAAAGAATCATGGGTAATTTCATTCTTCGTACCCAAAAATGAAAATAACGTTACGTCATTGGTTAAATTTCCATTGTTTATGACATTTTTAACCAATCACGACGTTTTGGTGTACAATTTTGAAAATATTACCCAGGATGCATTAGATTCTGAAACGACGAATTTGTAGGTGCCAGTACAATTCAAAATTCGTTCGAAAGACCACAACAATAATAAGAAACTAAATAATGTGTTTAAAATTATGGATGAACAAGTTGTGCTATCTTTTTGTTTTGTTTATAAAAACTAGGCCCGACAAAATCTACATTTGAAATCGAGCAACTAATGGTGATAAAATTATTCTTTTATAGGAATACATTTGTTTTATCTATTAAAGACACACATACTATTACTCTATTCATTCAAATATACCTAAATGCGTGAATGTGTTGTTATATGACTATATCAATGTTTACAGTCCTGTGCGTGTACATTTATTGTGTCCGATATTGCACTTTAAAATTTTGGAGGTAAAAAAAAGGGTGCTATGTAAAAAAAAAATCATAAATTAAAACATGTATTTCACTTAAAGTCCGTTTGCAAATGTAAGTTTTGTCGTGCTTAGTTTCAAGTTTCATATACATGCACACGAAATTTTGAAGATAGTTAATAATTCCGCATCTTGCATATCAATAATCTAAAACTAAATTTTAAACACCTTGATAAATGTCCCCCTTTTTATGTTGTATTCTTTTATAATTATTATTATTAGTCAGCCAGGTTCTAGGCTTTGGTCTTATGAATGCTGAGACTATGGTATCTGTCGGTTCAAAATGGAAATCAGTCCCACAACATCAGACTTGTGCATCAAGGACCAAATTCTCACATATGTAAGTCTTTCCTGTGGGGCAGAATTGTTCGTATTCTCAATAAATATGTAAATTGTGGAATGATATTCCCTTTTTTCTCTGTAAAATTTGCCTTCTTGTATAAAAAAAAATGCATATAAAAGTTTAAGTCTGGCTTTATGGATGATAAATGCACAAAAAGGTCCGCTTACCGTGTCTTTGAATTCGACCCCGATCCGTATGGGTTTTATGTTATTCCGGTAAATTTGTTTTGACCTTGCTTTTTATATTTGATTCATAAACATCTGTTTGCCTAAATAATTATCTATATGTATTATTTAAGTATAAACAAACAGTTGTTGAAGCTATCTTATGAACTGAAAGAATACCAAATCCATTTGGCACGTTACCAAACCGTTGATTGTACCATACATGCCATATAGACAATAGTTGGCATATAAAATGCATTTCGAAACGTTGAATAACCGTAATTAAACATGTTACAAGAAGCAGAATATATCGAAGGGGCACACTAACTCGTCGAGAAACAAATAAATGTTAGTCGGTAGTTTATTCAGAAAAAAATATTTTCCATATTGTGACAGGGCGATGATTTCAGTTCGTGTTGTCGCCTTGCGCACTGATCATTTGAGTTCTGAGTAAGGCTCTATTCAAATCATTTTAATGAGTGTTTTCAGATAGATACTTTGTATGATTGTGTTATGTATTTCATGCTTCGTACCGATCTGGGTTCTAGCATTTAATTCTTTTTCTGCTAATACCTACGATTTGTTTATTTGTGTAGTCTTTTATACCACTGTACAAGGTTTTGGCAACGATTGAACGCTCAAAAACATGTTTAACCCCACCATAAACAATTTTGATGTAACGGACATTTTGATCTTACCAGCTATTGAAAAACTGATATATAGATAGATACCATTTCGGATTGTCAGACTCTACTTAACAGTACTAAATGGACAGTATGTAAGTGCTGAAAAGCACCGATTTTCCCACTAATCCTGTATATTGCGCTAAACACTGACTGTGCCAAAATGGTTTATCGTTTTCACTTTTCGGATGATTTTAAGATCAAATGGGAATTATAACACATCTCCTTTTTTTAATTTAGAAAATAATCCTGTAAATCCTTAAATCCTTAAATCAATCTTCTTATATCTACATAGAAATTTAAAAGTAAATGATACAATATGATAAATCAATCAATGTGAACAATATTGTTTATTTAAGGAGCACAACATCTACAAAATCGGATTTCATTGATATATCCGGTCTGCTATGTTCAACAATAAATTATTTGGAACATGTTGAGGTCATTTTAACATTTTCGTATACAAGATATAGAGGTGGTACTCAATTGTACTTAATTTCACCTGCTGGTACAAAGAGCAACCTGTTACATCACAGAAAGGAAGATGCAGAGGATAATCCGTCTGCTGGGAGTCTAACTTGGACTTTTATGTCAGTTCATTTTTGGGGAGAAACTCCAATCGGAAATTGGACCTTACAGATGAGTTCAACAATCAATTCGGTTAAAGGTAAAACTTTATATCAAAGACATAAAATTTCTCGTATCCAAGGCGTCACATTGTATTGTATGAAAACTCCGTAAAAAATGAATACGACAGATATATTTAAGGAATGACTGTAATTTTTTTCTGTCTATGCTTAGTGGGTGACCTTAAAGTGTGCACAGTTTTTTTTTTAAATGTTGTTTTTTTCGAAAATAAAGAACCACTATTACAGTCATCCCTTGAAACATGTGAAATGTAACTCTAAATAAATAACATTTTTAGCCGGGGAAAATAGTGAAAAAATGTTGATGACGTCACAATCACATGACAAAATTATGTCTATGAGCTGATATACAAACCATTGTCAGCCAATCAGAAGACGCGTTAAATCAAACATTATGAATACATAGTATCGGCTATTGAAATTCTTTTTGATTAAGTCTACATTGAACTTTGCTACCTAAAGGTATGTTGAATGTAAAAAAATGTTACAGTTAGTTTGATACTGATTAGTGTAACATGTATAATGTTGGTTAAAAATGCGTCATAAATTATTGTATACATGATTGCATACAAATATAGATGAGATGGAATCGATGTGTTTCAATATAGTTCACAAATGACAGGAAGCCAACAAGACAAACAAATATGGAGTCAATAAATGGTCTACATATATGGAGACGTGACTTTATCATACGGCAATTTCTAAACCCTCTTTATTCTAGACAAAAGAATACAAAAGAAGTCATCTTATGACATAAATTTAAGACGCACTAACAAAAACGTCGAAATACAAAAAAATAAAATAAAAAATAATACAAAATTGAAAAGGAGTTTCCAATTGTATATAATTGATTCGATCTATTAAATGAAATATCAGAATAAAAATATTCGATTTGGTATAATTTTGATACATCAACTGAAATAAGTATTGATAACTTTTTGCTCATGATAGTTTTCAAACTGCTTCTTATTTTATTTTAAATCATCTGTGTTGGCAGATGTTAACTTTTAGTTGAAATATTCGATAAAGATTACGAAAAAAGGACACCTTAGTTAAGAAAATCAGAAACATTATACCGAAAAATAAGAAGGAAAGAAAAATCGAGAATTTGCATTGCATTATAAATGGAAGTTTTGCGGTGAATATAACGTTTTATCAAAGAAGACCTTATCTATATTAAATGCTTCTAGCCATCAAGAAAGATAATATTTTAAGTCATAAAATAAAATAATAGTTAACAAAGGTACCAGGATTATAATTTAGTACGCCAGACGCACGTTTCATCTACATAAGACTCAGCAGTGACGCTCATATCAAAATATTTATAAAGCCAAACAAGTACAAAGTTGAACATGTTGAAGAGCATTGAGGATCCAAAATTCCCAAAAGTTGTGCAAAATACGGGTACAATAAAATATCAGGTTACGGTTTGTTTTTTACGATATTTGTCTGTATAGGTCATTATAATGACGTTCTGTATATTTTCAGTAAGATTAGATAGGTGGTCCCTGAGGTTTTATGGTACTACAACAGATCCATGGCAGAGTAAGTTGTATTGCAACAGAGCCTTATATACAAAATAAAATCAATAATCTTGTTAGAATTATCATTCAATTTGTGTTGATATTACTTACGGAATATTGAGATATTTCAACCGAAGTCTTTTGTGAACACGTCATTCATTGTCTCTACTATTTGTTTCAGAATATTCTCTTTCAAAAGTAACTTTAACAATATTCAATATGGTTGATCCTTAATATCAATTTTATTTTATTCCAATAACAAACAGTAATATAAGCAGAACCAAAAGTTATAATTCGGTTTATTGTTTGACATCAAAAATGTTAAAACGACAAACCAGTACATCGACTTTGAAAAGTTTTGTCTGCACCTCAATTACGGTGGTCGTTTTACACGTGTAATGTTGTCATTTTAATGTTATAATTAACACTGTAATTAAAGCGGGAGGTTTGGCATGCCACAAAACCAGGTTCAACCCACTATTATTTTCATCAAATGCCCTGTACCAAGTCAGAAAAATGGCCATTGCTACATTATAGTTCGTTTCTGTGTGTGTTTCGTTTCAGTGTTGTGTGTCTCTGTTGTGTCGTATTTCTCTTATATTTGATACGTTACCCTCAGGTTTAGTTTGTAACCTGGATTTGTTTTTTCTCTATCGATTTATGAATTTTGAACAGCGGTATACTACTGTTGCCTTTATTTGTCTTTACACGTTTAAGTATTTTGCCTTTCACTCCGAAAACGATAAAAGATGGATAGAAAGTATTAGGAACTAAATGATTAGCATCACATTATATGATTGAAATTTAGGCAAACTACAAATATGAATTATCATTGGAATAATAAGAATATCATTTTTTAGTGGTAATGCGTTATGTATTTCCTGTGAACTTTGATAGATAGATCATGTAGAAAGACACATAACAAAAGTAATTGGGGAGGTAAAGGCTTTGTAGATATTTGCATCTTTTGATAGAACATAGCGTTTACTATTGTCAAACTATCAAGCGTCTCGTTTACATACGTATCATTGAAAAAATTGATATTTTACTAACTTGTAATGTAAATTACATTTTTTCTTTTGATGTTTTAATGAAACAATTTGCTAAAGAAGTGTGTTGAGAGAAAACCATGGTATATTATCTGCATTTAGATGTTGTACCATACCTTGCTAATTTAGTTTCATGCTTGTATCACCATTTGCATGATTTGTGTGGTAAGCTGCTTAACTAATTATATTTGCAGCTCAACTAAAGTCCAAAGGAAAGAAGATGGAGCTTAGCTATTTTACAACATATTCATTTTCATGTTATTCCATGGCTAAAGCTCCACCCATTTTTTAAAGATATCCGCCTCTGAACTATGCTTACCCTTCCGGAGCACCTGATTTCGTGGAGTTCGTGTTGTTTCTTAATCTTTTATTTATATCTGTTGATGTAAATGTCCTTTGGTCTTTGTTTATTCCTTGGTTTTGATTGTTGTTGTCTATATACAAAGCTGAAAAACGTAAAGGGTCACCAACACTTACTTTTTTTTCATTTTATAACGAAAGCAATAAAATTGAGAAAGGAAATGGGGAATGTGTCAAAGAGACAACAACCCGACCATGGAGCAGACAACAGCAGATGGTCACCAACAGGTCTTCAATGCAACGAGAAATTCCCGCACCCGGAGGCGTCCTTCAGCTGGCCCCTAAACAATTATATATTTACTAGTTTAGTGATAATGAACGCCATACAAAACTCCAAATTGTACATTTTTACTCGTAAATATGTTAACTCGTCAGAACCATGGTATATAAAGTACTTATGCAATGAATTTGTCAAAAACTTTTATCATTATATCAATGGAAGAATGCAGAAAAAAAAAATGTTTTGTTGAAATTTTTTGAAATAAAATCGTAAAAAAACTTTATATATAACTATATATAAAAGAAATTAATTATCATAAAACAAATGCAATGAAGTCATATTTTATTGTGTTTAAAATGTCAACAAAAATATGCTTACTTTATATTCTTGGTTATTTTAGCTGCTATCTACAGAGTGGTTCTTGTAGTTGAGACATCAGCTTATCAATCATCAGACATAACCACTTTAAACAATCCATCATCCGACGAATTCAAAGATGTTAAAACAGGAGTAAGTGAACTATAACAATACGTTGAAATGTCTATCACTATTCATTATTTTAATGCAGCTGACATATCTAGCTGAGGGAGCTAATGAATTTATTTACGTTATTGACATTCAAAAAGGAAAAGAAAAGCTAAACAAATTAAGTAACATTTTGGTGTATTGATACAACCCACTCAACAGCCAGAATGTGCATGCTTTAAACAAAGAGAATGTATAGTATCCCAGAGCGTTTTGTGTCCAGAAAAATTGTCTACACAACAAACATGCATTGTTGCGTGTACATGAATCCTGGTATAATAATCTGAATACCCTTGTCAAACATTGCCTAGCCTATTTCATTGTTGAGGTACGGGAAACAATGTACTTATCTAATTGAAATGATTGTATATACATCATGTACATTGTTTGGTCAATAAATGTAGAAAATTAACTCGCTACAAACAAGTAATTAGGCTTTGGAATTTTGTTATCTGCGCCTCCTCAAAGTCGTACATTACATTTCTCTGCTTCTAACATTGACGCTTTCATGTGCATCTTTTTGATATTAAAATTCGTCTTACATAAAAGTACGTTGGCCGTTTGCATGATACACATTTTCACATTTGTCTAAATTTTGATTTACTTCAAGTGACTGCAACACAAGAAGTGTGTTCCGGGGACTATTCAACTTTGTAAGACTCCAATCGATAGAATTTAATGCGACATTTATTTCTCGTGGTCAATCAAATGTCCGTATGGGCTATTGGTTTCTGACATTTAATTATTGAAGTTTAGTTCTTTTACTTTCTCTTCTCCTTTCTTACATTTACAGCTTCAAAGGTTTTGGTCCACCAACACTGGAACAAGTTTTTATAGTCTAGCTATAAATAAATTAACACCAGCAGAGTAAGTTACCATATAACCTGTAATAAAGATATTTATCGCAATTATCACTTTTTATAAGAATCTGTTTCATTAGCAATTACAGTGTATGTCCTTTAATTAGTTTTCTGTCTGTAAATTACAAAGAATCTTAGGTCTTGACTGCATACAGCCGTCTGTCCGTAGGTATGTATGTTAGTCTTAAAAAAGATTTCAGTAATTTTTCTGTAATGTTTTTTCACATGATTATATATTTGGTTTAAATTCATGTATTGATATACAATAGCGTCAATAGTATTATCATTAACATATATAAAAATATAGCAAAGGTACATTTTAGAAAAAATATAGTTTTGATTTGGTATACGATTCGTTGTGTTTTAAATTCATTCGTCTTGGATCACAAATATCTGAAGAATCTAAAGAGTTGTGCTTTTAAAAGTGTATAGCAATACAATATCATGTGAAAAAAAAGTTAAATCCTAAAAATACTAAACTAAAGGAAAATTCAAAACGGAAAGTCCCTAATCAAATGATAAAACGCATCAAACGAATGGACAACAACTGTATTGGTCCTGGATTTGTTATAGCACTAAATCTCTCTTATACGACAGTCGCATCAATTTCTATTATATTGACAATGATGCGTGAACAAAATTTTACAAATAAGGGTACAAAAACAACACGGACCCCAACAAACCTAGGGGTGATATCTGGTGCTCCGGGAGGGGAAACAGTCATTAGCAAGCACACGTTATGTTCGCTATAAATATAATCTGACACAACTTTGTTTGTCCACTCGCAAGTAATTTGTGTCAAATAATGTACCTTTATACAGACCTGCATGTGTTTATATAAGGTTTACATATCTGTACCAAGTCAGGAATATGACAAGTGTTTTCAAATAGTTTGAGGTTTTTGTGTTTTTGATTTTGCCATTTGATAAATGTCATTTTGTTTGTGAATTTTACCTTGAGTGTGGTATTTTTGTTAATTTAAATTTACATTAGATAAAACGAATAAGGTGATTTCCTGATTTTAACATATCAAATTGATTTATTATGACTCTTTATCTTTTTAAGGAAAGGTTCTATAATTGTTGATCAGAAAGTCTACACAAACGAAAATAGTGTTGGATCATTGATAAAAGCTTGCTACAACTTAGTGAATAATGCAGAATCGTTAAGATTTGGACGCATTTCATCCTTAAAAGTATCAGTTGCTAATATTACAAACTATGAATTACCTAACAATACAGGTAAAGCTTCTAAACTGGTAATGAAATAATTGATATTTACACAGAATGTCTTACAACTTAGCTATGTTAGAAAGCTATTGCTTAAAGCAACATATACATTAGCGTTTTTCATGAATACCATTTTTAGACATCTATATTTTAAATGAAATATAAAATATAAAGAAATATGACACAAAACTATTTTAAAACATATTTTTTTTAGTGACGGGTAGTTAAAACCATATTTCATAAAGATAAAGTCTAAAATAGTATTGGTTGTCTTCTGGTAGCACCCTACCGCCAATGCAGTTGACTTTTTGTTTTTAACCTCTACAGCGTATGAGCTCGAACGTGTGATTTGGATTTAGTACGTGTCTAAATGAAAGTATTTTTATTTTCATCAACATCTAATTATTCTGAACATTTTTAAAATACAAACATTTGTAGAATTATCGTTTAATCTATCTTTTCAGTGGAAATAACAAACCAGACACAGACAAACGAACTGTGTTCCATCTATACTACATTTTCAACATGCAGTTCTAAACTTAAATGTAAAGTTTTTGAGGGCAAACCATCGTGTGTCTCCAAGTAAGTATGTAGTTGTAGAACTGAATAATGAATCTTTGATATGTTAACAATCATCAGGTCATTTACTGCCCTTCTGCTTTATTATTTATACAAAATTGGCAAATTCAGGGAAAATCCTGACTCAGTTAATATATAAGCAAAGGAAAACAAATGTTTATAGATATTCGTAGTCAAGTGTAATGTGAATTTTCCTTTAGTCTAATATTGTGCAAAACATGGATCACTTCCTTGTTATTGCAGTATTATTTAATGATATATTATATAATTTATAGTTTAATATGTTACAGAATTTGTTTTATATTCTTGTCATTTTCAAAGTCAATTTTCATAATAATTAACTAGTACTGTTGCACGTTGCTAAACATTCAACCAACATCTTTTACAATGCAATCAAAACCTTTATGTGCTTATCTTTTACTAATCATAATAATAAATTTCTGATAGTTATCAAAGGTACCAGGATTATAATTTAGTACGCCAGACGCGCGTTTCGTCTACAAAAGACTCATCAGTGACGCTCATATCGAAATATTTATAAAGCCAAACAAGTACAAAGTTGTAGAGCATTGATGATCCAAAATTTCAAAAAGTTGTGCCAAATACGGCTAAGATAATCTATGCCTGGAATAAGCATGATAAGAGAATCCTTAGTTTTTCGAAAAATTCAAAGTTTTGTAAACAGGAAATTTATAAAAATGACAACATGATTGATATTGATGTCAACACCCAAATGTTGACTACTGGGCTGGTAATACCCTCGGGGACGAAACGTCCACTAGCATTGGCATCGACCCAGTGGTTTAAATAGTTATCAAAGGTACCAGGATTATAATTAAGTACGCCAGACGCGCGTTTCGTTTACATAAGACTCATCAGTGACGCTCATATCGAAATATTTATAAAGCCAAACAAGTACAAAGTTGAAGAGCATTATACGTGTCCACTTATTTGTATTGTTTTCTCCAACAAATAGAGGTAATATTTTTTTTCTGCAGGTCATCCTCTTCAACAGGTATGTATAAGTTCTACAATTATCTTAGTAGAGAATCCATTCGTTATTCAACCGTCATAAATAAGGTGTAAACAATGGAGAACAAATACCAAGGGATCTATCGAAAATTCAACCAAAGACCGACAAGACCGTGGACATAGATCAATACGACGATCGGACAAACATCAATAACAAATCAGTACATATGAAACAAAAGACTAAGCAGCATGAACCCCAAATAAAACAAGGATAAAAAGAATAAAACGCACTTCCCGTTTCATATGGATAACCCGTCATGTTAGTTAAGAAGATCTGGCTTGAACTCCTCTCCTTAAAGGTGCATTCGACTGGGATCTAAAGATCTAAGGGAAAACCACGAATAATCAACTTTTACACAAATCAAGTTTTAAAATTCTGCTCATAAATCTTAAAGTTTGTTTTGAACATTCATATAAATAAGTACTTTTCTCAATATATAAACATATGATATATCTTTGTTGGAAATAACTTTTTGCTCTTTGACTATTTACTAGACATAAAAAGATATCCAACGGAATAGTTGCATGTTAAACTTCAAAATACTGATGAATTCAGTCGAGGATTTTGCCAGGCGATGGGCTATACTCTTTCCGAATTGATTAAGGCTGTGAGGTCGTTAATACAAAACCGAATTAAGAAACTCAATTGGATCTATCAATACCCACGCTACGTCAATTTTTAAAGACCCAAATGTTGCAAAACACTTGCCCTACCTCCATAACAAATATGTTGTTGTCCCCGCAAATAAAGCACAGAACAATATCGTTTGTTTGTAAAAATAGCATTACATAAACTGCTTTATAAATTAATTAGGTATTGACAATTCGCTTGGAAACTCAACATATACCCTCACGACAATTACCAAAGAAGAAATGCTAGATATTCATAGGTTTGTTCTATGTTCCTTTAGAATTTCAACCAAAGATGAAGAACTGGATCTTCCATCACTGTATTGGATACCTAAACTACATAAGTGTCCTTATTGCTAGGTCTTCCAAGTGCTTCCCAAAACCTCTTTCTAAATTATTAACATCTATTTTATCAGTAATAAAAGCCGGGCTCCAAAGTGATTGTGAAACTGACTTTCCTAGATGTGGATACTCAAAAAATTCAAAGATCTTTTAGAGTACATACAATCAAAGACTCTCTCATCTTGCAATAGTATCAAAACATTTGACTTTTCTACACTTTACACAGGTATTGCCCATTCCAAACTAAAAGACAAAATAAAAGAGCTGGTAATACTTTGTTTCATAAAAAAGAATGGCGAACGTAGATACTACAAGTATATTGTCTAGGGGAGGGGAGGGATACATCCTACTTTGTAAAGGATCACTCTGATTTAAACAAAAAATTCTCTGAAACTGACATTATTAAGATGCTTGATTTCTTGATTGACAACATATTTGTTACGATATGGAATTTCAATGAGAACCAATTGTGCCCCTCTTCTGGCCGACTTGTTTCGTTATTATTATGAGGCTGACTTCATACAAGAAATTCTTAGGAAGAAAAATAAGAAGTAAGAAATATCTTTTAACGTTACGTTCCGCTATATAGATAATGTTTTCTCGTTAGATAATACAAAATTTGGTGACTATGTAGAACTAATCTACATGTATCCCATCAAACTGGAGATAAAGGATAATACAGATACAGCTAATTCTGTCTCATGACAAAAGAGATGATTTCAGCTTCCCTATTGTGAACTCTCAATTTATATGTAGCAACATTCCAGTAACCCAGCATACAGAGTATATATCGCCCAATTGATACGATATTTCCTATCATAATTTACTCGATAGAGGATTGCTACTAGCAAGGAAGCTATCAAACAAAGAGTTCTAAATGTGGAATTTGAAATCATCCCTTCGTAAATTTTACAGAGGCCATCACGAGTTGGTTGACCGTTATGTAATAACCGTTTTACAGATGATATCAGATATTTTTCATTATGTCGTAACTACGTACAATACCTCTTTCCCTTTTCCCGAATGTGACCTACCGAATAAGACTATATACCGGAGTTGTAATAACATAAGCAACACGACGGGTGCAACATGTGGAGCAAGATCTGCTACCCTACCGGAGAATCTGAGAGTTTTTCGTGGTTAGGGTTCGTGTTGCTTAGTCTTTAGTTTTCTATGTTGTGTCTTCAGTACTATTATTTGTCTGTTTGTCTTTTTATCATTTAGCCATGGCGTTGTCAGTTTATTTTCTATCTATGAGTTTGACTCTCCCTCTTTTATGTCTTGTTCAACATGTTCTAATGGTTTGTATGTACTTAATGATAACGGTAGCACCATATATCAGTGTCAGGTTTAATTGCATAACATAATTAATTATTTCAGTTAATAAAGGTGCTATTATTGGAGGGGTGCTCGGAGGTATCGCTACTACAATAGCATTGGCGGGTGCATTATATCTACATTGGAAACAAAGACGGCAATAGTTAAACCAAGGTAAAAAAATATTGATAGTGTATAGCTAGGAAACGAGCTCACTTACTGATATTTTATTTCTAATAAGTCTTAAAAAAATTGATTGCACGTTTCTTAATACAAAAGTACATCTGTTTAATCATTTCAATAGTTTAGTCATATGAGAATTTGTCATCATTAGCTACTTTTCAATCCATACGTTTAATGAAAAGTAAAATCACTTAAATAATCAAAAGACAAAACACACCAAACGAATGGACAACAACTGTCATATTCCTGACTTGGTATAGGCATTTTCTTTTGTAGAAAAATGTAGATTGAACCTGGTTTTACAGCGCTAAACCTCTCACTTGTATGCCAGTTGTATAACATTCCATTATATTGACAACGATGCGTAAAAAAACAGACATGATAGGTAAAATTGTCAAAATAGGGATACAGCCAGCAATACCGTGTCACAATATCAATCTGATCAAAACAAACGAATAAATAACATAGATGGATAAAACGGGATATATAAAAAAAACCAACCACATGCATTTCTTCTTATACATGTATTTAAAATCAACCCAAATGACTGCATGGCGAGGTTCCGCGTGTTTGATGTTGGATTAAAGTTGTCAAATTTACAAAAGTGGCAATTCTTCTAATACAGTTGAATTACTCTTTTTCCCAATACAATGCTTCTTATATAAACAAAATCAAATATTCCTATTATTAACTATGCGTTAGCAACCAGATTGCCAATGACTTCAAACGTCAACACTGGAACTAATGACACAATGCATTGTTTAAGGCAATGATTCAATACATAGCATATGGCATTAACCTACACTTCTACAGTCTGTGCAATACCTTCATCATATAATAATTAACTAATTCCCGAAAGCCATAAATGAATTGTAAAAACATCCATTAAACATATTAAATATGTGACAATGATTGATATATTTTTTTTATAATTGAAACAAGTTATGTTTTATTGTAGTTCAAATAATATATAGTAAAAATGAAGAAACACGATTTTAACAAATAGATATTTACAATGTAATTTAATCTTAATCGAATCAATGATTTTCAAAACATGTATCTATACCACACTGATAACATTTGGAGCATAAAACATAATAACAATCATCCAAAAAATAAAAAAATTTTGCGATCGATTTATATTTTAGAAAAATGAAATATGTTAATACACAATGACGAATTTTTTGAAATAATATATGTTCTTTCAAAAGCTGTGAGCCCTATAATTGAGTGGATTTGTTAAAATTAGTTGTTAGTTTGTTGGTTTTTTTGTTGGTTTTCTTATTTGTATTGTTTGACATGTTGTTGAATGTCAGGAGCTCTTTATAGCTTGCTATGCGGTAAATATGTGCTAATTATTGAAGGCCTATGACCACCTATAATTATTAATATTTACGTCATTGTCACCACATCTTATATGATAATGATGTTTAAATAAATTTTGAATATATTTTTCTCTCATTCTAATCAATTTAACATATCATAATTTTGAAAGGTGATAGATATTTACTAGATAGTATGTTGTTTAAACCTGAGATCCGGAATTAGGTAAAAATTATGAAATAGAAATGTGTCGAATTAGAATAGCCAAAAGCTAGCCTTAATATATGCCTCTAGATCATTATTATTTCCTTTGTCATAAATTTACACTCGTGTAGTGAAAGTGGAAATCAAAATTCCATCAATCTTATTTTCTATTTGGCATTCGTCATTAGAACAATGTATAGACTATTTTATAAAGATCTGTTTTGACTTTTTTATATTTAAGTGTATTATCATTATCACGTATGCCACGTCTCTTTTTATACATAATGAATTCACTCCTGTTATGTGCTATAAGATTGCTAGCCCTAAGATAGTTTGTATTTGTCGTGTGTCTGTTTTTGATAAAGTTTAATTTTGTGTTCTTGTTTTCAACATTATAATGATTATTGTTTATGTGTACTTTTGACTTTTCTTCAATCCTTTTTGATTTTGATCAATTATATTTTAGCCGCGCTTTTTATATTGGAAAAGAGAAGTAGCGCCACTGAATAGCATGCGAATAAAAACATTCTTATTCATCTATGACTGTTGTTAGTCAAGATGACTACCGAACTTGTAAATTATGATTTGTATTTGATATTTTTGATTTGTAAATACATACTTACCTAATATTTCGATATATTCGTAGCATACATTGTTATATTTGTAAGTTTTTTTTAACGATTTAACATTTCAATATTTTTAGATTGATGTATTAAATGTGTATTTACTTATGTGTTTACATATTTGAATAAAATTGAGAATGGAAATGGGGAATGTGTCAAAGAGACAACAACCCGACCATGGAAAAAACAACAGCAGTAGGTCACCAACAGGTCTTCAATGTAGCGAGAAATTCCCGCACCCGGAGGCGTCCTTCAGCTGGCCTCTAAACAAATATATACTAGTTCAGTGATAATGAACGCCATACTAATTTCCAAATTGTACACAACAAACTGAAATTAAAATAATACAAGACTAACAAAGGCAAGAGGCTCCTGACTTGGGACAGGCGCAAAAATGCAGCGGGGTTAAACATGTTTGTGAGATCTCAACCCTCCCCTATACTTCTAGCCAATGTAGAAAAGTAAACGCATAACAATACGCACATTAAAATTCAGTTCAAGAGAAGTCCGTGTCTGATGTCAGAAGATGTAACCAAAGAAAATAAACAAATTGACAATCATACATAAATAACAACAGACTACTAGCAGTTAACTGACATGCCAGCTCCAGACTTCAATTAAACTGACTGAAAGAAAGATTATGATTTTTTCATATGAACATCAGGCACAATCCTTCCCGTTAGCGGTTTAGTATCATATCATCATAACATATATGAGAAGAACATAACCCGTGTCATGCCAACAACTGGTTTTTGAATAAATGTGTTTAGCTCCGATGCAAAGACCCTATACGTGAATCAATATTAACGCCAAAATATGCAATCTTTAATGACCTGACAACAGTATCGTAACTATATCCCTTCTTAATAAGTATATTCAAAGGTTTTCTTAGTTTCTGAGTTGAATACTGACACCTTTGTGCTTTATAAAGAATATTTCCATAAAAAAATTGGATGTGAAATACCTGATCGTATAAGAAGTCTGCATGTTGAGCTATACTCACGAATGATGTCCTTCTACCGATGATAAAATTTAGTAAATGTTTTGACTAGTTTGTGATATCGAAAACCCTGGTGTAATAATTTTTCAGTAATACATAAATTTCTCTCGTTAAAATCTAAAACATTGTTACATACACGAGCGAATCGTACAAGTTGAGATATATAAACACCGTAAGATGGTGACAAGGGTACATCACCATCTGAAAATGGATAATTGACGATATGAAATGAAAAATCATCTCTTTTGTCATAAATGTTAGTATTCAGCTTTCCGTTAGTGATATAGATATCAAGATCAAGGAAAGGGCATATTTTACTTATATTAATAGTAATTTAATTCCTGTAAAGCACTTTTCTTGATTTACTTTCATCACGAATGCTTAAGGCACAAAATAACAATAATCTATCTTTCGAAAGAAAAAAAAAAACGTCAATTCAGGATACATATTTTTCCCAAGTATGAATATTTACTCAATCATTAAGCATCCGACAATTATTTACACTAACGTGAATTTAGTCTTACCGGCGTTTTTCTTTGATTAGGATTACATGTCTTGTTTTTGGCATGCCACAAAACCAGGTTCAACCCACCACTTTTATTCCCCTTTAAAAGTGTCCTGTACCAAGTCAGGAAGATGGCCATTGTTATATTATTGTTCGTTTCTGTGTGTGTTGCATTTTAACGATGAGTCGTTTGTGTTTTCTCTTATTTTTGAGATATTGAGATCAGACGTGGCACGGTACTTGTCTATCCCAAATTCATGTATTTGGTTTTCATGTTATATTTGTTATTCTCGTGGTGTTTTGTCTGATGCTTGGTCCGTTTCTGTGTGTGTTACGTTTCGGTATTATGTCGTTGTTCTCCTCTTATATTTAATGCGTTTCCCTCGATTTTAGTTTGTTACCCCAATTTTGTTTTTTGTCCCTGGATTTATGAGTTTTGAACAGCGGTATACTACTGTTGCCTTTATTTATAGGGTGATTGTAGCTTTTCAGAAACACATTACAAAAGTGCTTGAAGCAAAATATTTCTTTTCCATTTACCTTTGCACAAGCTTTAAGGTAGTACAATACAAAGATTTTTTTTTGTCCAATCACTTACCTTTGAAATGCTGTAACTTTCTTATGAATGCATAGAAAATAATAAAAGAGGTATATATAGATAGATAAAAAATTAATCTTTAAAATGAATGCAATCATTATGTAATCAATTATTATGTAATTAGTGGCAAAATCTGGGTAAGTTCACTTGAATGAATTTAGCTCTATTATCTCTTTGACTATACAGAAAATTTTAACGAAATCTTAATCAACACATCATGGGCTACAAAAGGGTGCCTGAGATTGTTTCTATGGTATTCCATTCACTCATAAATCTCTAACTAGTGTAGACATCCTGACCACATAAAAGAAGATAATGTTTAAATAGGTGTAACATTTGTTGTATACATTCTATCTGAAATCTGAGACACTCTTTTGTAGATAATGGCCATAGGAACAACATATAATAAAATCAACCCTCTAGGTATACCTATGCAGAGGCTAATTTCATTTGAAAGTGGAAATTTGGTGAAAAATATTTTAGACACAGTTAACATTTTAATTGGTTACATAATTGTTGCATAATACTAACATTGTATTAATTTGAAAGAGTAATCTCTTAGCTATCCATAACTACCACTTTTATAAATTTTCAAGCATTATTAAGAAAGTTACAGCATTTTAAAACTTGGGAGTTGGAGTTATAAAATCTTTGAATTGTGCTACCTTAACAGTTTCCGATTTATTCAATAAAAAATATTCTGGGGTGGAGGGGTCACGTGTTAAAGTTCATAGATCAGGGAGTCTAAAGGTGAAAATAGTAGGACCCGACCAGGTATCAAGTCAAATTACAACATTTTTGGAATATTTATTTAGGAGTATTTTCCTTACGGCAAATCCGTAGCTTTTCAATCAAAACTGGTGAAATGTTTTCCTGTCGCAAATGAGTCATGAGTACCAATGATGAATATTCGACCTTTGAACTATGTTTTTTATTGGTAGTGACGTTTGACGAAATTGGTGCAGAACTGGAACGGAATTATCTGCCATTAGGGTTTGTCAAACTATTTCGATCCCATTTAATGACATATTGCTGTGTTCTCGGGTTTCCCCTTCCCGTAGTTGTTTATATAATAATGGCGTTCAAGTATATATGACGTGGCTCTGTACTTTAAACATCTCGCTATTGTGTTATTGTTCTTTTATAAGTTTTGCATATTTTGAACGACACAATTGTTTTACATCTCTACCTGTGTGACGTTTACATTCTGACGTCAAAAACGCGATTCTACGCCAGAGTTAAAACACAAAAACAAGTAAACAATGCATGAAGTTGTTAATGTCATATATGTCTTTTGTGCTTCTCTGTTTGATATTTGTTTGGTTTTGTTGTGATAAATATTCTGACACGGGGTTGACTTCTGTACCACTATTTTGACAATTTTACTTATTATGTATGCTTGGTTTTTTTCTTCACGCATCGTTGCCAATATAACGGAATTTGATGCGACTGTCATACAAGTGTGATTAACGCTATAAAACCAGGTTTAATCTCCCATTTTCTGAATGTGAAATTGCCTGTAGAAAGTCAGGAATATGACAGTTGTTGTCCATTCGTTTGATGTGTTTGTGCTTTTCATTTTGCCATTTGATTAGGGACTTTTCGCTTTGAATTTTCGTCTGAGTTCCGTATTGTTATGAAATTAATTTTACCATATTTACACAGAAATTAAAGAACAAATTTAGTCCTGCGCTATCCTCGATCCAGAGTTACCATTTTAATGCATCATATATATATGCAAGAGTGAATAAGATGTGTCAAAGAGCCGAAATACAACAATCATAGAATTGTGTAACATTTTCACTGTTATTTTCTCTCTTTTTTATGAGGCTTGTTAACTACTAAAAGGCAGGTATAAAAATAAATATATTTTCTTACCTGAGAAACCGAAATATCGATGAACTAAATCACAAGAGATTTATCTTTTGAATGTTTGCACATTACGTAATACTTCAAACATTTTCATTTCCCAATATGTATGTACGAAGTTTCGCTCTTCATTTTATTGCTGACAAAATAAACTTTTCTGACACTTGATTATTCAAGAAAGCGGGAATTGATGTATGTAAATTTTGGTTATTGTTTTTGTAAGTAATCTGTGACATTTGTCCGTAGAACCATATTTATCATTATCATTTCTGCTCCCAATCTGATTAACTAATCATTTAATATAAGTCAAGAGATAAAATTGATCCTTGTCCTAAGGCTAACCTGCATAATGTATTTTGTTGTCCTTATTTTCCATTACTGAAATAGTTTTGACGAAAATATACTTTCCTTCGTCTGATTGAGATCTTTTTCATCCTTTTCCTTTTAAGAAAGATCTTTATCAAACAGCATATAAGTAAAATGTTTCCACAACACTGATCATAGACTTCATATATATAATTTTAAATTGAAACATTGGACAACGATTATTGGTATGCGAAGTTTAGGAAATAATAATGTTGTTTTTCTGTAAATGCATATTTTAAGGTTTTTCTTGTCGTATAAACTAGGCGGGATGTCAAGATTGCTCAAATGTGTGGGGAAACCGGACACCAAAATGTGCATTATAAATTATATACTCACGTCAAACAGATTCAATTGATAAGTACTCTATTTTTATATCTGCATGATAATTTGATATCTCTAAAAACCAAGTATTTTATTTCAAATAAAGACAACAGTTGTATACCCCTGTTCAAAAGTTATACATTGATTTAGATAAAACAAGTCCGTCTTACAAACTACAACTGAGGGAAACACATCAACCATAAGAGGAAAACAACGCCACAACTGAACACTAAAGTGCAACAAAAACAAACGACAATGCAACACACCTAGAAACTATATTATCTACTATGACTATATACATTTATAAGACTTAAATATGTGCTATAACTTGATTTATTTCACTTGACTGGGCGGGGTTTAACCGGTTTGCTAATCATAGACCAGTCCATCTAATATATGAGTTTTGGGATAAACTCATCAATGAAGTGTCCAGTAATGGTCAATGATCCGGTTTAAAAATGTAAACACTATACGTGTATTCGCAAATAAAATAGTGAGACACAGCCGTTGATTTTATTGTAAAATAGAGTTTAAAAACATGTAATATTTGCAACAGTTTGGAAATTGTGAATATGAAAGCATAATACCTATCATGCCTATGACGACGGCAGTTGCAAAATATGCATACATTGTAATCTACACCGTTTTTTATTGCTTTGATTCCGAATGTTTTTTTGTTATGGTTGGGGGGGAGTTGAATAAATTGCAAATGGTACTTCAACTTTATTGATTTCCTTTATTGAACAGCAATAAGAATTGTCCTTAAAGATTTTACTTTATGTATAATTATTAAATGTAACAAATATTCATATAAACCTCACAATTAGATATTTGTTTAATCAAAATAATACACTAGCCTATACTTTAAAATGCTTAGCTACACATGCTATATAGCACATTTAAATAAGTTTTATTTCAAATTTTTCTATTCGTTCCATATCATACACTCATTCTTTTGTGAATTCGTTTGGTGACACCAATAGGTGATTAGAAATCAATAATAATTTTAACGGCAATCATTCTTATCACACATATCTTTAAATAGACTACCCCTATACAAATTAAAAAGTAAGCTCCGCCCTATCAGTTAAAATAACATTTTTAATAACACATATTGACTGTCAAACGTATTTAGATATCATTGATCATTTGATGGAAGGACATCTGTTCAAAACTTGGTAAGTTTATCTTTCATTACCTTCGAGAAGGAAGAATAATAACTTTACTTAAAAATACTCAATTTGCTCTGCTATAGAACAGAATATGACAATTGTTTTCCATTAATTCCGTTCGTTTATATAGGTCATGGATTGATTTGGCCAAGTTTTATGACTTCCCCTATTCAATCATTTACCTTTACTGTTTAATCCATTTTTGGTAATGTCCCTTTGGTGTATCAAAGTACTTATACTTTTCGTAATTGTGTCATTGTGCTACGTATTTTTGTATCCGTCTCTTTCAATTTTGCTTATGTGTTTTGTATATGTAACAGGAGGGTCGGGCTTGGATTCTTCTGTCCCCTCTAGTTAGTTATTTCTGTCGTGTTAATAACTGAGATATATGACTCTATATACCTAATATACAAATAGCTATATAGTGTGTTGACGATTGATGCCAAGTGAGATCATTAGACTATCTCAGTTCTTATAGATCTTCTCAGGGAACTGAGCTATGGCAGTAGGATAACAAGATACTACAGATGTTTATATTTGTATTAAATATACATGATGTAAAGTAATAAAAACAGTATACAATATCAACAAATGTAAACTTGTCTAAAAGGTATATTAAATTCAACAGTTTATAATTAACAGTAGTTAAATAATATTCTGAGTAGTATAACAAGTACGCACTTTACTGATGTAATCTCATTGCAATTTATACCATAAATCTCACTATAATACATAATATTAATACTATAAACACATATATATTTGCCGACTGTCCTAGAGGTGTCACATCACCAATTTCTCCCTCAAATTTAGAACGTATGTGAAAGTTGGCCTACTCGGACCAAAAAAAAGTGCATTTGATGTCATTGTTTACTTAAACTAACCAACAAATTGGCAAAAATCGGCGAAACTTTTGGTGAAAGAGAATTGTATTAAGACCATTTTGAGCTAAAATTTACTTGCTTTTTTTTGGTTGAACAGATAGGGACTTTTAATTGGTGGTATGACACCTTTAAGCGAAATGCGGTGAAACATCAAAATCAGAAAACAATTGTTTTTGTTTTGTTTTAATTGATCATTTAAAAAATAGTAGCCACATTTCAATCTTTTTGGGGGCAAAATGTCACATATTTCAAATTTTAAGCCTAAAACTTGAGTTTGTGCTATTTTAAGCTTTCCCACCCTGACAATATGCTTTTATATAAAAAATGTCCTAAATTGTTATAAATGCAAAGAAAGTTGTTTCTGTGGTGTTAAACATTGAAACATAGGTTGTTTACTACCCCAAACAAATTTTGTCATGCAGATTTAATGAAATTATTTGATTTTTAGCCCTTATATCATTGCGTCATACTATGTACTTGGCAGATAGAATAGCCTTATGTAAACACTGCAGATAAACTCAGCATAGATACCAAGACTAAATTATGTATGTACGCCAGACGCGCGTTTCGTCTACAAAAAAGACTCATCAGTGACGCTCGAATCCAAAAAAGTTAAAAAAAAAAAGGCCAAATAAAGTACAAAGTTGAAGAGCATTGAGGACCAAAATTCCTTAAAGTTTTGCCAAATCCAGCTAAGGTAATCTATGCCTGAGGCAAAAACTCACAAAAGTACCATTTATTATTCCAAACGAAATTTTCATATCTTAAATTTTATTAACTGATGTAAATAAAAACAGTTAAATGACCATGACTGCACTTTTGATCAATTTGTAGTACTTTCCTGACACCAGATGAAAAAAGGGGGTCAATATTCCTTGAGACTTCAATACCTTGGATTTTTCACTACATTCATTGCAAAAAAATGTGGAAAGTCTTTAAAATAGTAGAACAAACAAGGAAAAATCATCAAAAAGTGATCTTGATATTGAAAGTTTATGTTCCTGTAGCCCAAAATGAAATTTCCAAGTATTTTCTATTACAGTCAGTTTAAATTGAGCTGTAAATTTTTTAATATAAGTCGCATTATGCTCAGATAGGCTGTTTTAAACTACAAATTGAGAAAAGATTAAGAATAAAGCAAAACAAAAGATTAAGAATAAAGCAAAACAAAAGATTTCTAATCAACTTTTTTTGTCTCTTTAGGTGTCACACCACCAATTACTCCCTCAAATTTAAAACGTATGTGAATGTAGGCCTACTCGGACAAAAAATAGTGCATTAGATGTCATTGTTTATATAAACTAACCAACAGATTGGCTGAAATGAAACTTTCGTGAAAGAAAAGTATATTAAGACCATTTTGAGCTAAAATTTACTTGCTTATGAATTTGCATTCAAAATTGAGGATTATTGCACTCCATATCATACTAATTTGAGATTTCAAGAAAACCAGGCTTATTTTTAACGGTACCTCTATTCGGAAGATGTTTTCTTTTTTTATATGATTTTAAGCATCTATTGAAAATTGGCATGTATAAAGCTGATACATGTACATTTCAGGATATACCTAGCTTCTATGAAGTTAAACTTAAGGTAGAATATTTAGAAAGCTGTGAAAATTGCAAAATTTGGTTGAACAGATAGGGACTTTTAATTGGTGGTATGACACCTAGAGGACACCGGATTTATTACGAATAAATAAACATGATGACATGTGAAATATAACATAAAATTGAGAAAGGAAATGGTGAATATGTCAAAGCGACAACCACCCGACCATAGAGCAAACAACAGCCGAAGGCAACCAATGGGTCTTCAATGTAGCGAGAATTCCCGCACCCGTAGGTGTCCTTCAGCAGCATGTATGATATAACCATACAGCATAACATACTGAGTTGTAACTAATAATAAATCATCAAAATTTCTCAATCCTCTTCGATCCCGCCAGCCAGGAAAAACCGACTCTGTCGATAGAAGGCGTCGGAAACCTGTGTCCAACACCCTAATTTGCTGGTAAGCTAATTTGCTCAAAAGACCGTTTCCGGAGTCATACTTGGACAGTTTACTTAAAGATATGACATATAACAACAATAAAAAAAATCATATAAAGGGGAAGCATGAAACTTTAAAATAACCATGTATTACGTGCATCAGGACATTTAGCAAAAAACGTAAATAGATATAGGAAGATGTGGTGTGAGTGCCAATGAGACACCTCTCCATCCAAATAACAATTTATAAAAGTAAACCATTATAGGTCAATGTACGGCCTTCAGCACGGAGCCTTGGCTCACACCGAACAAAAAGCTATAAAAGGCCCCAAAATTACTAGTGTAAAACCATTCAAACGGGAAAACCAACGGTATAATCTATATAAAAAACGAGAAACGAGAAACACGTATAAATTACATAAACAAACGACAACTACTGTACATCAGATTCCTGACTTAGGACAGGTGCAAACATTTGCAGCGGGATTAAACGTTTTAATGGTACCAAACCTTCTCTCTTTTTCTGAAACAATAGCATAACATCACAACATAGAAAAACATCAATTGGAAGGCTTAACTCATTCAAAAAACGTAAATTATGAACGAATAAATTTGAACTGCGATACCTGAATGCAAATGCACAGGTAATAAAATATAAGGGACACACATTTAAGGCAAAAAAGCAAACAAACAAGTCCAAACAAAGTCATGGCAAGACAGCACCAGTGCAAAATTTTAACCCTTCGAAAATAATCTCTTTTGAAGAAAACCAGTTATAATAATATATAAAGGCAAATGAAAAATAACTTTGTCGTTTTAGGTATAAAAAAGAAGATGTGGTATGATTGCCAATGAGACAACTATCCATAAAAGACCAAAATGACACAGATATTAACTATAGGTCACCGTACGGCCTTCAACAATGAGCAAAGCCCATACATGTTTAACCCGTCACATTATTTATGTATGTGCCTGTCCCAAGTCAGGAGCCTGTTATTTAGTGGTTGTCGTTTGTTTATGTGTTACATATTTGTTTTTCGTTCATTTTTTTTTATATAAATAAGGCCGTTTGTTTTCTCGTTTGAATTGTTTTACATTGTCACATCGGGGTCTTTTATAGCTGACTATGCAGTGTGGGCTTTGCTCATTGTTGAAGGTCGTACGGTGTCCTATAGGTGTTAATGTCTGTGTCATTTTTGTCTCTTGTGGACAGCTGTCTCATTGGCAATCATACCACATCTTCTTTTTAATAATAACAAGATTAAATTAGCGCAAGGGAGATAATTATCCTTTATCTTATGGCGAAATTGTTACATATACATGCCACTTGTTATTTGTTGTTGACATATTTTTTTCTTTTATATTGATTATGATTATAACTCAATGTTGACTGCTGTACCCCTTTTTTAACATTTGTACCTATTATGTATGTTTATTTTAATCACACATTGGTGTTAATATAACGGAATTCTAAGCGACTGTCATACAAGTTAAAGGTTTAGCTATCTATGAAACTAGTTTAATTCACCAGTCTCTGCATAAGGAAAATTCTTTGTCAGGAGTATAATATTTGTTTTCCATTCGTTTAATGGGAATTTGCATTTGATTTTACTATTTAGGAGATAACTGTTTTGTATTTTAAGCTCCGACGGCATCAATTGGGGATTTGATGGTCGCAAATTAAGTTCACTGGCGACGCGTTAGCGGAGACAGTAAACGAGTATTTGCGACCATCAAATCCCAAATTGATGCCGTCGGAGCTTAAAATACAATATTGTTATCTCCATTCTATTGAAACTGACAGAAAACAACGTTAAAACATGTATTTAAAATCTGTCATATGCCGTCTGCGCTTGCGCGTACGTCCCATAGCATCAATTGTCAATTGATGCCATGTAAGAAAGTGACGTTATCCAATCAAAATGAACGTTACAAACGTTGTTGTATTAGAATTGATAATGATATTTCCGTTTTGCATTTTCCAGTATTTTTGTTATTTTTCTTTTTATCATTGAGTTGGTTTTTTTCATTAATAGTTTTGTCATTTTGCTCTTAGTATCGCGTGGTTTGCAATTTTACTAATTAATACATTTTACCTAATTACGTTAATGAATAAATCCAGTGGACATACAAAATGTTTTATATCGAATTAAAATCTATGAAATATGGTGCGATTGTCAAGGCGACAGCTGTCAGCAATTGAAAGTATTTTCTATCAACAACCATTTACCGTTGAGCCCACTAAAATTACCATAACAAAACTATGCAGTCAGCTATATTATAAAGTATTAATTTCATTCACTTTTTGAGCCTTGGATAACAAAATATGACAGAATGTAGAAGAAATACTGCCTGATTTTATGTATGAGCAATAAAAGAAAAATAATTATAATGACAGCAACCAAAAAGACAAATCACACCAAAAACAAAAGAAAAGTAGTGTTATTAACCACAGGTCAAAAATGCGACACCAACGTTTAATGCACAGTATTCGTTTATGTCTAGGTCATGCACATATAAAATATGACCAATTCGAAAGAGAGTTAAGATAATCCGAGAGGCAATTTAGAACTATAAGTCAAAAACACAGACACTATCACCGCAAAAAGACGAATAGACAAACACTAGTCAACAAAACATTCTACATGGAAAATAAATAGAGCGAGAAACATGAACCCATTTGAAAGTAGGTGCTTTACGAAAGGGTAACAGATGGACACTTGTATTTTAACTCTTTTCACAGTAATATTTCGGAGAGTGGATGGGACATTAAAAAAAGGGTACAGAATTGTGACTACAACTACAACAAACCATTTGTAGTCATCTGAAATTCAAATACAGGTTAAAAATCTAGCTTCTCTTAACTTTTGTTTCTCGTATTGATTGGGTTTAAACTGACCCTGACTATAATTTCGAGATGAAAATTTTGTTCCAGTACACATTTTTTTCTACAGCAACAAACAAAACATTCGGGTAAAGAGTAGCATACTAGTAGTATATTCACACAGGAATGCCAATTATCTGTACAAAAAAAACCACGTTATTCACCAAACAAATGTGTTGTCAATAATGAAAATTAAACATAAATCATCCAGTTCATTTGGTAGATTTAACTTTTTAATATTACTATTACTGTTAAGTCTGTTTTTTTGTGATATACATTTGACGTGACTCTGGACTTATGTATCCCGTCATAGTTTGAACCACACTATTATTTTATATATTATTATTATTTTTACTGTAAAGTCTGTTTTTTGTTATATCTATTTTACGTGACTGTATTTATGTATCCCGTCATACTTTGAACGACAAAATTATTTTATGTCTACTTGTGCGAATTTCAAACGCGCAATTTTACACCAGTACTTAAAACCTTCCATCCTTTATGCGTGCATTTTACATAGATAAATAAAATCGTATAATATAAGCAAAACGAGGATGTTAAATTTGATGTATGCCTTTTTGTGCTTCTTCGTTACATTAATTTTGTTGTTTTTATAGTGATTAAGATGATAAAACAATGTTGACTGCTGTACCCCTATTTTTGACATTTTTACCCATTGTGTCTGTTTGTTTTGTTAACACATCGGTGACAATATAATGGAATTTGATGCGACTGTCATACAAGTGAGAGGTTTAGCTAGCTATAAAACCAGGTTCAATCCACCATTTTCTACATAAGAAAATGCCTGTACCAAGTCAGGAATATGACAGTTGTTATCCATTCGTTTGATGTGTTTGAACTTTTGATTTTGCCATTTGATTGGGGACTTTCCTTTTTGAATTTTCCTTGGAGTTCAGTATTTTTGTGATTTTACTTTGCATCAACAAAATTTACACGATATGTTTGGTTTGCAGTTTGATCAGAAGATACACCCACAAAGCTAGATAATACAATTAATTATCTAATTACTACTACAATTAAATATTAATTAGTATTATGATTTTCAGTGTTATTAATATTAGTAAGATAAGTCATACAAATCCAATCTGGAATTTCATCCAAATTCTTTCTTAATTTTCGGAACACGTTTTAGAAATTTGTATGTGACGTCACTTTGGGCGTTGCATTGACTATGGCTAACAGGGCTGTGATTTTGTAATGTATTCGTTTTTATTATATAGAGCTTGTCACCACTTCAGTTTATCTATCATATAGTTATTTTATAAAATTTACTGTTTGCAAAACTATGTATTATTCTTGATAATAATGATGTTTTTGTCCCAGTCGGATAGCCCTGGTCTCACAATTTTTTGAACTTTTGGTCCTCGGCGATCTTCAACTTTGTGGTTGTTGTGGCTTTCAAACGTTTACATCTGAGCATAGTTTTGTGTGGACGTAGCGCACGTCTGGCGTATACAAATATTTTTTAACATGTTAGCTTTTGATGGCTATTATTCGTTTGTTTCTCTGTCCTATATTTTCTCCCATTTATCTGTTTATTTATTGTAACCCTGTCGTTTAATGTTGTCATTTTGATGTTATAATTTATACTGCCATTAAAGCGGGAGGTTTGGCATGTAGTATAGTTAGTTTCTGTGTGTGTTACATTTCGGTGTTGTGTCGCTGTTGTGTCGTAGTTCTCTTATATTTGATAGGTTTCCCTCAGTTTTAGTTTGTAACCCGGATTTGTTTTTTCTCCATCGATTTATGAATTTTGAATAGCGGTATACTACTGTTGCTTTTATGGATCTCACACTCATTTAAGCCTCGAAACACAAATGTTGACAAACATTAAAGTTTAAGAATACATTGATCTTTAAACTTCTGTTGATCTGTATTATTACAGAAAAAGCAAGCCAAGTTTGCAGTAACTTTCTTTGCAATCTACTAGGACCAATCATTCGTCAAATTCGATTGATATTTAACGGTTTACGTACAATAGGACAGACTTTCCCTTCACATTATATACTAATCATTACAATTTTTCTTTTTACTCACTTCCTGTTAGGCGTTTTATTCACACATGAATATGTACGAGAGTGACAACTTTGGATATTCCATACCGGATTTCATAGAAAGATACCAAATGCGACTTCCTATGATGGCAGTGGTAATCAAAGGTTTCTTTGGAGAAACAAATGATGATACTGTCAGCACTGGTCAGGTAATATAACTGTCAGCACTGGGCAGGTAATATAACTGTCAGCACTGGTGAGGTAATATAACTGTCAACACTGGTGAGGTAATATAACTGTCAGCACCGGTCAAGTAATATAACTGTCAGCACTGGTCAGGTAATACAACTGTCAGCACCGGTGAGGTAATATAACTGTCAACACTGGTGAGGTAATATAACTGTCAGCACCGGTCAGGTAATATAACTGTCAGCACTGGTCAGGTAATATAACTGTCAGCACTAGTCAGGTAATATAACTGTCAGCACCGGTGAGGTAATATAACTGACAGCACCGGTCAGGTAATATAACTGTCAGCACCGGTGAGGTAATATAACTGTCAGCACTGGTCAGGTAATATAACTGTCAGCACTGGTCAGGTAATACAACTGTCAGCACCGGTGAGGTAATATAACTGTCAGCACTGGTCAGGTAATATAACTGTAAGCACTGGTCAGGTAATATAACTGTCAGCACCGGTGAGGTAATATAACTGACAGCACCGGTCAGGTAATATAACTGTCAGCACCGGTCAGGTAATATAACTGTCAACACTGGTCAGGTAATACAACTGTCAGCACCGGTCAGGTACTATAACACTCAGTACCGGTCAGGTAATATAACTGTAAGCACTGGTCAGGTAATATAACTGTCAGCACCGGTGAGGTAATATAACTGACAGCACCGGTCAGGTAATATAACTGTCAGTATCGGTCAGGTAATATAACACTGTCTGCACCGGTCAAGTAATATAAATGTCAGCACCAGTCAGGTGATATAACTGTCAGCACCGGTCAATTAGTATAACTTTATTTTTTCAAACGTTTAGCTGGGTTGAAAAAATTAGATTCAGGTAAAACTTTAAAATCAATTATATAGATTTGTGATAGGGAGCTTGAGTGTAAGCCTAACTGTTTGAAACAAAAGATAATCAAATCGGGTTTGTAACAGTATACATTCAACAGGAATTTCCTTTATCCTTTGTGGCTGAGGTTGGTATGTTTTGATATACTAATTTAATTATACGGCCAAGGGCCTCGCAAAGTGCATTTATATCTGTCATTAATTGTCACGAGTTATCAAATATACTTTCTTATAGACATAGATCCTCCAGATAATACTCTGTATAATTCTAGTTCCTAGCAACTTTTGAACTCCATATACTTGTTTATTTAGTAACGATAAACATTTTTAACCCCACCGCATATTTGCGCCTGTCCCAAGTCAGGAGCCTCTGGCCTTTGTTAATCTTGGATAATTTTTAAATTTAGTTTCTTGTGTACAATTTGGAGCAGTGATGGGGTAATCGTAATCTGTAATCGTAATCGATTGTAATTGATTACATTGGTTTTCCAGTAATCGACAGTAATCTGTAATCGGAGACATTTTCGATTACATGTAATCTTAATTTAATCGATTACAGCAAAAGTTGTGATGTATTCATAGATTCCTTTTCGATTACATTTCAATTACTTGATTCAATAGTTTGATGAAATATAACCTATTATAAACATGATAAATGAAAGTATGTATGTATTCATCACTTTAAAGTACAGATAAAACAGAATGCATTAATATGACTTAATAGTTTATCAACTGCTTTATATCTATCTATTGTCTCAAGCTGCATTATGACCAACCAGATCCCCTTCCAAATTTTACTTTGTATCTAGCTTTTGAAAAATAATTCAAGACCTTTTATATTAAAATACGAGAATAGATTTGAAATAAGAAAAAGATAATAAATTACATTTGTCAGTAATCGTGCCCATCCCCGATTTGGAGTTTAGTATGGCGTTCATTATCACTAAACTAGTATATATATTTGTTAAGAGGCCAGCTGAAGGACGCCTCTGGGTGCGGGAATTTCTCGCTGCATTGACGACCTATTGGCGACCTTCTGTTGTTGTCTGCTCTATGGTCGGGTTGTTGTCTCTTTGGCACATTCCCCATTTCCATTCTCAATTTTACTTACACATAATGATTACTCACTCTGCTACAAGATATCATATGTTATACGGGCTTCATATTTGCTGAGGTCATGTTTATATTTGCTGAGGTCATGTTACTAGTGAAGCCAGAATAACAGTTAGATAATACGTGAGTGTCCTTATTTCAACATTGATTACCTTTTTGATTTTTCATATTTGTTCACGGGATATATGGGCCTCATATACCCTGTAAACCACGAAACTACTGACTTTGACCTGGGACAGGCATATAAAGCCTGCAAAGTAAGTACTAAGTATGTTTGTAAACGCATGTACTAAAATCTCCTCTTTGACTGTACCGGGTTTTAAAAAAGAACATAACACAAAAAATAAAATCGGTTGAAAAAGTCTTCGTTTAAACAAATCCGGTGATGTCTACTTCGACAGGTCACATTCGGTGAGAAGTGGACGGGATTGGATATATTTTTCAACTTAATGCGGTATTTGACCTTCAAATGTTTGCCTATTCAGATGATATTATGTTGTGTGCCTAGAAGACACGTACTATTGTCATCCAAACTTTAATTCTGAAGCTTATCTGATGATTAATCCAGATACGTGTGTTTTATTCACATAACTATGTATCATATGTCTTTAAAAGAGAGGCGAAAGATACCAAAGGGAAATTCAAACTCATCAGTAGAAAATAAAACTAACAACACCATGGCTAAAAAGGAAAAAGACAAATAGACAAACAGCAGTACACAAAACACAAAATACTACATTGAAAAACCAAGACAGAGCAACACGAACCCACCAAAATCTAGGGGTGATCTCTGGTGCTCCGGAAGGGTAGACAGATCCTACTCCACATGTTGCACCCCTCGATTTGCTCATGCAAGTACAAACCCGGTGATATCTCATTCGGCAGGTCACATTCGGGGAAAGGTTGATGGGATTTTAGATATTTTCAAATTCAAGCGGTATTTGACCTTGGCATGTTTGCCTCTTCGGATGCTGTTATTTTTATCAATTGTTTTTGCTCCGAAGACACGTACTATTGTCATCTTAACTTTAATTCTGCATCTTACTCTAAGAAAACTTACCTAATAAAGATTATTATAAATACGCTTGTTGTATTGACATAAGTATGTATCATATGTCTTTAAAACATGTACCGAAGATTTTTTTTTTGCTTTCTAGTGATATTTGTAACCCATCTTCTTGAAAATATATTTACAGTTACTACGAATCCACTGTGTACAAACGATTCCAAGAGTCAAAGCTAAAATAGTTGATGACCAGGAAGGACGTTACCGAAACATAAAAACTATAAGTTTACCTGTGAGTTCGAAACAACCAATTTATGTACGAACAAAAAAAGGTTTGTTACGATGCTTATCAAAAATAAAAAAAAACCCAATAAGATCAAAACCAGGTTTTTACTTACACGAGCAACACGAATGGTTAGCAGTATATGCTTCCCCTTCAGTAGTACCTGACATCACAATATAATTTTGGTGGGCTTCGTATTGTTCAGTCTTTAGTTTTCTATGTTGTGTTTTGTATACTGTTTGTCTTTGTATCATTTTTCATTGTTTGCCAAGGCATTTACACTAAATCCATTGGATGTTGGATGTGTACGGATTGATTGTTTAGTCATAAAAGTATGTTTTTCGTTCAGTTTTTTTTTTATATAAATAAGGCCGTTTGTTTTCTCGTTTGAATTGTTTTACATTTTTACATCGGGGCCTTTTATAGCTGACTATGCGGTATGGGCTTTGCTCATTGTTGAAAACCGTACGGTGACCTATAGATGTTAATGTCTGTGTCATTTTTGTCTCTTATGGACAGTTGTCTCAATGGCAACCAAACCACATCTTGTTTTTTATATTGTCAGTTTGTTTTTGTCTTATGAATTTGAAAAACACTTTGATGTCGTTCGGCTCTCTTTTCCAGTGAATGATAAACTGATAAAATTGACGGGCGTTGTAATAAATT
Organism: Mytilus galloprovincialis; assembly: GCA_037788925.1. Taxonomy (NCBI): domain Eukaryota; kingdom Metazoa; phylum Mollusca; class Bivalvia; order Mytilida; family Mytilidae; genus Mytilus; species Mytilus galloprovincialis. Next base: position 75,250,272 of record CM075339.1, on the reverse strand, counting down.
TGCTGTTGTAGCATTTTTGGTAAGAAAGGTAGGCTACTTTAAGTATATTGTGTTTCTAAGTACTGCTTACAAGGAAGCTATTGCATCAAGGGTAATGAGTTGTAAAGTTGAAGTAACATTTATGGATTGTTACATGTATTAGGGCGACTTAGTTGAACCGTTATGGAACAGCTGTGAAACTGATGAATACTGATGAACGTCATTACCACAATCCCGCTTTGGTTTCTTAAATTGTGACGTTCCAAATGCAGTTTATCATATTGTATAAGTAACGCTACATTTGAGACTGCAAGCGATTCATTTACATGAACACATGTGTTGCCCAAGTGTTTTAAAGGGTTGGCATTGCTCAATATTTAATTTTTTGTGTACTACATTATTAATTTTGATTTTCTTTTTGTCGTCTTCTTTTGACAAGGTGTTTGATTGAACTAAAGATTTTCGATTGACCACTTTATAACTCCATCATTTCCTTTATGCTTGATTGTATATTTATGCTTTTTCCTCGGTTTGGTTTCGTTATGGTCCTAAAAAGGAATAATTGTAAAAGAAATTAAGTATGAAAAATATCATAAGCACATGTACTTTTCACTTATGAGTGCACGTGCTTTACGTGACGATGTTAAGGCAATGCATAGAAACACAAAAGAAAAGCGTAATATAAATCTTAGATACATATTTGTAGCATAAAAAAAATAATTATATGAATTGAACTCATCTATTTATAATTATATAGAGTTTTGAAATCGTACATTTTTAGAATGAAGCGCTTCAACGTGCTTCGGTCATTATTTTTACACCAAAAACAATTATGAAAAGAAGCATTAAGGTGTTAAATATTTATTTGTTATTCGAAGTGCTTATTTTGAGCTTTAGTGTTGTCGCTTTTTATTGGACTTATGACTTTCAATTATTCCATTATTATCTTCTGTATAAAGTAGGTATGAGACAACATTTAGTTATGCATATTTATATTGTTGAGATTTTAGGTAAAACCAAATCACTGCTGGAGATCAGTAAGAAAGGGGAGTTCCCTTGCAAGATTACATTAAAAGACACATATTACCTCAATCAACGTGATAATACCTCTTTGCGCATAGATCCATCTGTATCGCTGTTGTTAGAAGGACATACTGACTTACGATACCTTCAGGGCAATCCGGTTACCGGCGGTGAGTCTTACAACAGCTATGACTGCTATTTGCCAAAATTTGGAGAGAAACAAAACTAATCTCTAAATCTGTTTTATTGTGGTCTTCTTAGATACTAAGTCTTTTTCTTTTTTTTGTTAATATATTGATCATTTCGTGCACACCTTTTGACGATTATTGCAAATTCTGATAAATGTATGGCTAAGGTATCTTTTAGGGTCATTTTAGTCACTGATGAGTTTTTGTAGACAAACGAGAGTTCAAATTATTTATCCCGGTATCCATGATTAGTTTATTTTCATAACATGGTTTGCTATCCATTTGATGTTCTATAAAATTGAGAATGGAAATGGGGAATGTGCCAACGAGACAATAGCCTGACCATAGAGCAGACAACAGCAGAAGGTCACCAACAGGTCTTCAATGCAACGAGAAATTCCCTCACCCGGAAGCTTCCTTCAGCTGGTTGTATATAAATATATATATATTTCCGCGTTTCTTATGGCAGCAGGTCTAGAAAAACAACTAATAAGATTCGTTGAAATGTATATAATTGATGAATTCAACAACAGTTACCGTTATCTTGATGAAGAATTTTCTAATATACTGCCAAAATTTACCCACACAGACTTACTTTAAATAAATCAAATATAAACGATTATAACTGTCCTTTCCTAGATTTATATATTTCAGTTATACACGGAAAACTCTACACTTACATTTACGAAAAAAGGGACGAGTTTTTGTTACCTATTGTTAATTTCATTTTTTGGACGGGGATGTTCCTTTGGCACCATCTTACGGTGTTTATTTATCACAACTCGTTCGCTATGCCTGTGTCTGTTGTGATGTTGTCGATTTCAAAGTACGTAATCTATGTATTACTGGTAAATTATTAAGTCAGGGATTTCGTTACTACATAATACATTAAACATTTACTAAATTCTTCCATGATACAAAAATTTGCTTTGGAAGTTTGATTGTACTTTTTTTTAAACAGGATAGCATCTCCTAATATGAATGTTCGATACTTTAAATAAACTTATCCAAAACGGTTGCTAATTTAGCACTGTAATTAATTTGAACATAATTCTATAATCTGTCGATACCTGTATCTTGGCATTGCACATTTTTTTCTTCATAAAAATAAGGAGATGTGAAATGATTGTCAATGAGCCAACTATTCACCAAAGTTCAAGTGCAGTAAGCATAGGCAACCATACGGCCGTCAACAATGAGAAAAACCAATACGGTGTAATCAGCTATGAAAGGCCCCGACATGAAAAATATAAAACAATTCAATTGAGAAAACGAACGGCCTAATTTAAAACAAAACAATGTACGAAAAACAATTAGAAAGACATGCACCAACGACAATCACTGAATTACAGGCTCCTGACTTAGGACAGGCACATAAAAACGTGGCGGCGTTAAACATCATTGTGAGCGCTCAAACCTCCCCAACCTGGAACAGTGGTGTAACAGTAAACATTAGTTGAAAAAGACTTAACTCACCAGATAGATACAAATAGAAATACATCTGACAAAAACACCTGGTGGACGTGGACGGATACTTGTACATCCCCACAACAAAAAGACACTTAGTACTGATCTGAGAGTACTCGCAGTTACTGGCAGCTAGTTCAAAGCGTATAACAACTAATAAAAAATAATATGTATCTAAGACTAAAATATAAATAAGTACACATTTAACTTCCAATGGATTTAGTGTAAAGGCTTCATTTACAGTCAAAGAAAAACATGACCTTGTTCAATGCCAAACTATAGTTGTCGACAGATTGTAGTACCGTGAAAGTAAATATGTATAATATTTAGTATGGTTTCAATTTACTGATACTGACGTCTTTACACTCAATCCATCGGATATTGGATGTATACTGATCGATATGTTAGTCTTAGATGTATGATTTTTATTGGCTTTGACATGTTTGAACTAGCTGTCAGTAAAACGTAAAATAACAAAAATACAGAACTCTAAGGGAAATTCAAAACTGTAAGTCCTTTATAAAATGGCAAAATTAAAAGCTTAAACACATCTTAAGAATTGAAAACAACTGTCATATTCCTGACTTGGTACAGGCATTTTCTTATGTAGAAAATGGTGGAATAAAAATGGTTTTAAATCTAGTTTAATCTCTCACTTGTATGATCGTCGCATATAGTTCCATTATATTGACTACAATATGTGAGCAAAAAATAATAGGTAAAACGTCAAAAATTGGGGTACAGCAGTCAACATTGAAATGTAACTGCGAGTACGCTCAAATCTGTACTCAGTTTATATTTTGTTATGAGGATTGATAGTACCATGCCACGTCCGGCCAGCGTTTTTGTTAGATGTATTTCTGCTTTGTATCTATATGATGAGTTAAAACCTTTTCAACAGATTTTTATAGTTTGTTTTTATGATAAGTACGTTGTAACACTGTCCCAGGTTAGGTGGAGGGTTTTCGCCTTCAAACTAGTATCACATTCTGTATTTGCCTGTCCAAAGCCAGGAGCCAGTTTCCAGTAGTTGTCGAGTGTTGCTATATATCATATCTGTTTTCTATTCAATATTTGGTACATAAATCAGGCCGTTAGTCTTTTGTTTAAATTGTTGTACATTTGTCGGGGATTTATATAGCTGACTATGCGGTATGGTTTTTTCGTTTATTGTTGAAGACCATACGATGACTGGTCTCTTGTGGAGTGTTGTCTCATTGGCAATTATACCACATCTTCTTATTTACAGAAATGCTACATTCATTTTTTACTTTTATGATTTTATTGTGTTTTTCCTATATTTTTTATTTTCATTTTATCTAACTAACATTTGAAACTAAATGTCACATGCAAATACTGTATTGACTCCTGGAATTGCAATTTATATTTATTTTAATTGCAAAACTATAATGAATTGAAATGTTTTCACATTTTTCAGTGGAACTATTAAATTATCCTGTTATATTGCCTGAGTACATTCGAGAGTTGGAATTAGCAGCGGTAATTGGAATCAAAGGATTTGATTACAAACAATGGCAACAGCTTCAAATATATATGTCCGATGTCGTTAAAAGATATGTAAGGTTTGAACAAGAACCTGTTCTCGGAGGTATATAACTGAAAATACTGTTATTTCACTAATTACTTTTAAACTTGCAACATATTCACCAAGACTAGTTTTTCATTAATTCGGGCTAAAAAATTATTTTTTTGAACATTTTTGTCAATTTGCATTGCATAGTATCGAAAATGTGTCCGTTAATTCATAAATAAAGTACGGCTGAGATTAATCAAAAGGAACAACATATTATATGGCCCTCTCGGTTGTGTAATTTATTTTTTTGCCGTAATGAATATTCTGTTATTGATGTTTTTTTGTTTGTTTTTTTTTTATGAATTATTACTTTTTAGTTTGCGTATATTTTTTTTTTAAGTTTCTTCGATGTTATTACATTCATAATAATATTGCCCGACAAGTCATGTGTTGTAAAGTGAAAAACTAAATTTACATAGAGTTTTGGATTTTTTTTAGGTTTGATAGCCCTGTCCGAGTTCGACACCTCTACATATACTAACCATACAAATGAATATTTACAATGTATACCGTCAGAAGAGGACAAACAGCAAGAATCGTCTCTGAGGTCTTATAATTCCTTAAAACAACACGCAACAAGTGAAAACGTGTATGATGTGATACCAGATAACAGACATGCTGACTTGTCTACACTATCCAGGGAGTGGAAACAAAGACTTAATATAACAGTTAAAAAAGAACCAGTTCAAATTCAATATTCTGGACATCGAGCATTAGCAGCAACTATGCCTAACGAGTCTGTTTTAAACCAGAAGGCTCCAAGAGGTTCTTCGCGACAAGTTTTAGCCCAAAACATAGCACCACATTTACCAAGAAGGAACAAAGAACGTTCTAATCCAGGTATTTTTTTTTATAATCAAACAAGCAAAGTCAGCACAATATTAACATAAAAGCGTGAAGTATAATCGTTTTCATGTTAATATGCCAAGAGGCGATCCCCAGCCTTTAATTGCATCCACCAGATAGAAAATTTTAAGAGACTAATAATGAAAAAAGTCAATATCATAATGACTTCTAGACATTACAATAAAAAAGTACTTTTGTGATCAGAAAATCTCGTTTAAGGTTGATATATATCGACATACTCTCACACAATAAAAATTAACAAAACGATTTACGATTAATTTTCTTCACATCTATCCTTCCAGAACGCAGCTTTGTATTTCAAGAATAATCTCCCTCGGTTTTCTATTTACATTGCATATCAATAAGCTCAATGTGTTCTTCCTGACAACATTCAAGAACTGCGAAGAGCAAGAGAAGTGAAATGAGATAGCATAAGTTGATTATAGATTTAATATTTGTAATCAACATGACATATTTAAAAGATAGGCAAAAGATACCAAAGGGACATTAAAACTCATAAGTCAATAATAGACCAACAACGCTATGGCAAAAAATAAAGAAAAAGACCATATGAAAAACAACGGTACACAATACTTCACGAAGAAAAATAAAGACGGAGTAAAACGATCCCCACCAAAAACCGGGTGGTCTCAGATGGTACGGAAAGATAAGAAGATCTTGCTCCACATGTTGCACCCGTCGTGTTGCTTATGTAAGTACAAATCTGTCGTATAAGAGGACGGGAATGTGGTTACGACAAAAGGAACATTTCCGTCAGCATCTTAAACATACATCGCACTTACCTGGTTAATACCGAATTACTTGACGACAACCAGAGCCTTAAACTATCTACAAGTCTTAATTTGTAAACCTGATTTAATAAATATACGGCAGGTTTGAAATAAGGTTACCTGTCGTTGAGGCGATACTTGATTTAATATATATACCTTTAGGTGACATGTTTGAAACAAGGTTACCTGATACTGAGGTGATACTTGATTTAATATAATTTTTAGGTGACACGTTTGAAACAAGGTTACCTGATATTGAGGCGATACCTGATTTATATATTATATACTTTTAGTTGACACGTTTGAAACAAGGTTACCTTATATTTGGGCGATACCTGATTTATATATATACTTTTAGTTGACACGTATGAAACAAGGTTACCTGATATTGAGGCGATACTTGATTTAATATTTATACTTTTAGGAGAGTCCTTTGTAACAAGGTTACCTGATATTGAGGCGATACTTGATTTAATATATATATATACTTTTAGGAGAGTCGTTTGAAACAAGGTTACCTGCTATTGAGGCGATACTTGATTTAATATATATATACTTTTAGGAAAGTCCTTTGAAACAAGGTTACCTGCTATTGAGGCGCTACTTGATTTAATATTTATACTTTTAAGAGAGTCGTTTGAAACAAGGTTACCTGATATTGAGGCGATACTTGATTTAATATATATATACTTTTAGGAGAGTCATTTGAAACAAGGTTACCTGATATTGAGGCGATACTTGATTTGATATATATATACTTTTAGGAGAGTCCTTTGAAACAAGGTTACCTGATATTGAGGCGATACTAGATTTAATATATATATACTTTTAGGAGAGTCCTTTGAAACAAGGTTACCTGCTATTGAGGCGATACTTGATTTAATATATATATACTTTTAGGAGAGTCGTTTGAAACAAGGTTACCTGATATTGATACAATGACAATTGCAGACATAGGCAGACTTTTACATCGATTGCATCTTGATAGTTATATTCAAATGTTTGCAGACTCTCTTGTCGATGGAGTAATTTTAAAGGAATTCAACGAGGATATTTTAAAAGATTTTGGATTTTCACGACTGGAAATCATCCGACTTATGAAATTTATTCAGTGTGGTCATGTCCCAAAGTGAGCATATAGACTGTGAAATAAACTAATCATAGATACCAGGCTTAATATTTTTTCCGCCAGACGCCCGCTTCGTCTACAAAAGATTCATCACTGACAATCGAATAACGAAAGTTCAAAAAATCAAATAAAGAACGAAATTAAAAATCATTGAGGAACCGCTATTCAGAAAGGTTTTGATCAAACACATCAAACGAATGAATAACAACTGTCATATATTCATGAATCTATACAGGCATTGTCTAGTTTTGAATAATGGTGAATGAAACCTGGTTTTATAGCTAGTTTAATCTCTCACTTGTATGACAGTCATTAAACTCCTTTATATTGAAATTTCTTTTAATGTTAATTAGGCTTTTATTAAAAATTGTTTGATATCCTCTCTCTGTGATTAAAGTAAGATAACTCTGGTCTATTTTCCTAACTTTCAATCATTATGGGAATATATTTCTGTTTTCATTTATAGTATTTTTCAGAAAAGTTCTAATTGTTCTGGGAAGGTTCCAATTACAATTTTTCACTATTGCATTAGACATCAGTTAGAAGCTTCTATTATTAAGTGGTGTCTATGGTGTACTGTTTTGTGTTTGTGTGTTTGTTTTAGGCGTTATTACACTTCTTTCATGTATTTGTCTTTAGGGATCGAGTAAAGCAGATAAGTTACATCAGCGTTTCTGCTTCATTTGAGTTCTGACATAACTTTGTTCGCTAAATCTACAAATTTTATTAGATATTATAAATTTTTATTACAATAGATTAATATGCTACACTATAATAACAAAAAGATAAAAGACATATAGACAAAACACATTAGTTAAATTGAAAGATAAGAATACAATTTACCATAGCACACTAACATAATTTTTGACAAAGACAAATAAAAGAATACTATAACACGTTATTAAGATGATAAACAATGTCATTACCTAGAATATATGCTTGGCACTCACACCACATCTTCCTATATCTATTCAAGACCATCTTGTTTTATTTATGAAGTTGATACGGAATAATTATCCACAAAGTCTTGGTACCGTCCGATGTTCTTGTTTTAGAAAAGGACAAGATGTTTTTTGACATACCTATGGCTCATCAACTTTTTACTCGGACAAAGGTGACGTTTTTCGAAGTCTGGGTAGCAGCTTCAAGCTCTTGAATAGCGAGTTAGTTGAAAAATATATATAGGTTTTAATCTAGTCATATTACAACATGTCTTGAACCTTCAACTAGGAGGTATTACGAAAAAAGTAAAATCACAAAAATACTGAACTCAGAGGAAAATCAATTCGGAAAGTCCATAATCACATGGCAAAATCAAATAACAAAACGCATCAAAAACGAATGGACAAGAACTGTCATATTCCTGACTTGGTACAGGCATTTTCAAATGTAGAAAATGGTGGATTGAACCTGGTTTTATAGCTAGCTAAACCTCTCACTTGTATGACAGTCGCATCAAATTCCATTATATAGTCACCGATGCGTGAACAAAACAAACAGACATAATAGGTAAAAATGTCAAAAATAGGGGTACAGCAGTCAACATTGTGTTATCATCTTAATCACTATAAAAACAACAAATGTAACGAAGAAGCACAAAAAGGCATACATCAAATTAACATCCTCATTTTGATTATATTATACGATTATATTTGTCTATGTAAAATGCACCCATCAAGGAAGGAGGGTATGGGTACTGGTGTAAAATTGCGCGTATGAAATTCGCACAGGTAGACATGAAATAATTTTGTCGTTCAAAGTATGTCGGGATGCATAAATACAGTCACGTAAAATAGATATAACAAACACTGACTTAGCAGTTAAAGTAATAATAATAAATAAAATAATAGTGTGGTTCAAAGTATTACGTGATACATAAGTACAGAGTCACGTAAAATGTATATCACAAAAAAAGTTGGTTAACAGTAAAAGTCAAACACGTGACTTCCGGTCGGCATGGTCAAGCTTTTTCTGCTGCTACAAAAAGTCAAGAAAAGATAAGTTTTCTGTGTGTTTTTGTCAGTTAGTTGTACAAGTCAAACATTTTCAGTATATAAGTCATAAATAACTGTATATAAATGTAAATATGGATTAATCAGCGAAGAAAAGTGAAAAATCTCCTCTGAAATTGTGCATTGACACTAGGCTCGTTGCCGCCATTTTGGATTTTTTTTTCTTCCGGGAAATTTGAAATTGAATCTTGAATATATATATATATATCCGTAATTGACATTGATTAATTAACTTGTAATTCATGTCAGTGAATAAGATTATAAAAGAATACAAAAAGGTTTATAACCTATTTAAAAGGCAGGGCCTTTCACGAGATACCGTACTATTCACGGATAGCAAGGGGTTCAGTCTAGATAGAATAGTCCCAGATAGCATCAGTGACAAGTTTCACATAGTAGCAAAGAGTGGAGCTACAGCATCCAATGATGAACATCTAAAAACCCTTTTTGCAAAACTAGAAGAGTTGAAAACTAAAGATCCAATCATTTTAATCTGGTTCGGAACTTGTGAAATAACAACAAAGGGGAAATACATATACTTAAGGAACTACCCTTATCAAAATATAGAGTCAATACTCACAGGATACAGAGATTTAAGAGACAAAATATTGGCAAAATTCAAATATGTCACTATAATCTTTCTTGATTGCCCTTACTACTCGATAACAATCTTTAACAAAAAAATCAGAGATAGAGAAGAGAAGAAAAACAAAGATAAATTAGATCAAAACAACAACCAAACAAAATCAACAAACTTCTCCTTAGTAGTGAAAAAGTATAAGGGTACCAGAATTGTAACAAAAAAGGACAAAAATAAAAGGCACTATCCGGCACTGGTAATCGACAAGACAAAAGGGTATAGATCAGTAACGCAAGCGAGTAGCCTGGATAAAGAACTGTGCTATCAAGTAGACTACTACAATAGACAGCTAAAATTACTAAATAAGAAGTATAGAGCACCTAGATTCTCACAAGACCAAATAATATCTAATAAACCCAAAAACAAAACCAGGGTGAGATATAGGAAAAATTACAAACTACTGTCAGACGGCATCCATCCAAATAGAACATTAGCTAAACTATGGGTTTATAAAATGGTGGAACTGTCCCTAGAAGTGTCTGAAACCTGTTAAGGAAGTATCAACGAAATAGGGAAGCCCTGTTTTCAGTTGCATAAGGTAACGGTTATTATACAGATATATATTGATAAAACCAGACAGGGAAGCCTTGTCTAGGTACAGTAAATATAAGGGAGGTAATACAGAATAGGGAAGCTCTGTTCTGCAGATATCGTAGTGAAATATTGACTCTATAGATAGGTAATTAGTTCCGTAGACAAGGAAGCCTTGTCTCCAGATTTATAAGGTATAAGCATATTCTAACAGAGAAAAAATAGTAATAGGGAAGCCCTATTAAATAGAGGTAAGCATAGTTTTATTTAAGAAGGGAACAAAACAAACAAAAAAAAACAACTAAAAAACAAGGAAGCCTTGTTTTCTGAGCGAAGGAAAGGAATATATACAACAAGGAGAAAATTAAAAAAACAACAAAAAAACAAAGGAAGCCTTGTTTCTTTTATTTTTTAATAAAGAGGTCAGTGCTATTAATCAACTAATAGGAAAGGGAGATAATTATTGAAGAAACAGGGAAGCCCTATTTCTATCATTCGAGAGTGCAGTCTATGTCAAACGGATGAGGAAGCCTTGTCCCGAAAAAAAAAAGAAAAAAATTTTTTATACGCATGATAGGGAAGCCCTGTTGAAATTATGATAGTCTAGCTTCATTCGACAATCAAATATAGTCAAGGATAGGGTAGCCTTGTCCTTTAAATAAAAAAAAAACCAACCATAAGATAGTCTAACCTCGGCTGAAGTACAACAATCAAGGATAGGGAACCCTGTTCTTTAAATAAAAACAGTACAAAATAAAATACTTCATAAGAAATTGGTGTAAGGAAGCCTTATACAATCTCTCAGACAGATAAAAAAAAAATAATAGGGAATCCCTATTTTATTTAATTAAAAGTATGACAACTAGAAAAGGTAGTATAACAGGTCCCAAATCGTCACAAAAATTAAATCAAGACGAGGAGGAAGCATGGACATGCGCTAAATGTACCAAAATCTTCAAAGAGCCAGAGGCTCAACTTATGGAATGCCAAAGGTGCAAGGAACATTTTTGCATATCCTGCCTAAAGAAAACAAAAGCGGAATACAGCATGTTATGTAAAACAGATGCAATGTGGTTTTGTGGAAAATGCAGGATAGTCATGGAACAACACGCAGTTACCGATATTGAGATAGAAAAAAGGTGCAAACAGATAATGGAGAGTTATGAGGAAAGAATAACATCACTCGAAAAAACAGTTGAAAATAAATGTGACGAGGACAAAGTCAAACAGATTGTTTGTGAGGAAATTAAGAGCTGCAATGAAGAGATGGTAAAAATGATGGTAAAAGAGGAAGTGAGCAAAATAGAGGCACCAATCACAGAAGAAGGTTGTGACGAGGATAAAGTGAAAGCCATAATAACAGAAGAAATAAGCAAGATACAAAAGCCAGATAATAAAGGAGATAGTGACTCCACTAACAACGAGATAGATAAAACAGCGAAAAATATAACAAGGAAGGAGACTGTTACAAATGTCCTCGAAGAAATTAATGAGAGAAAGTCTAGAGAAAATAACTTGATCATCTTTGGGATTCCGGAAATAGACGAAGAGAGCAAAGAAGTAAGAGAAAACACTGACAAAGAAAGACTAAATGAGCTATTTAAAGACTGCAAAATACAATTGGATAAGGAAAACTTGAAGACAATTAAAAGACTTGGGAAATTTAACAGAGAAAAACTAAATAGACCAATCCTAGTAAAATTACCAAGTGCAGAGCCTAAGATCACCTTATTCAGAAATATTCACTACATAAAAACAAACCCCAAATATGCAAAAGTGGGAGTTAGTAACGACCTAACCCAAGCAGAAAGAGAGCAAGAGAAAAGATTATGGGACCAAGCAAAAAAACAAACGGAGGAAGAGATTTCGGGGGACTACCACTTCAGAGTAAGGGGCCCACCTTGGGCAAGGAAGGTTGTCAGATTAAAGAAGCTAGACTCCTAAAAGGAAAAAGAGGAAAAGAGGATGTAAATAATTTTAATGGTAAAAAGGTTTTTAAAAATGTAAAAACAGATAATTTTACAGTTTTACCCAAATTGAGCTGTATATACACAAATGCAGATCAGTTATTTAACAAGCTGCCTGAACTAATAGTACGAACACGAGACGACAAACCAAAAATAATTGGTATCACAGAGGTTAAACCAAAAAATAATCGTTATAAACCAGGAATCTCAGAATATTCTTTAGCCGAGGTATCTGACTACAACATGTTTGGTAAAAACCTAGACGTCGACATAGGCAGAGGTCTTTTATTGTACATAGATAAACAACTGGACGCATCACAGGTCCATATGAATACAGAATTCCAAGAAAACTTATTTATTAAGATTAATTTAAATCAGTCAGACCAGCTATTATTAGGCTTGATATACAGGTCACCATCAAATAGATCACAAGGGTACACTAAACAATTAAATTTACTTACTACTGAAGCGTGTAATAAAGGCTACTCACATATCTTAATAATGGGAGATTATAATTATCCAGAAATAAACTGGGATAGTTGGAATTCACCAGGTGATAGTACAGAAAGTAATGAATACAGATTTTTAGAAAATCTACAAGAAAATTTCTTATTTCAACATGCTACAAGACCAACAAGATGGAGAGGCACCAATACACCACATACCCTGGACCTGATTTTAACCAATGAGGAGAATATGGTCTCAAATTTAGAATACCAAAGTCCACTAGGAAAAAGTGATCATTGTACCATGAAATTTGACTTCAATTGCTACACAAATATTAAAAGCAAACCTAAATTAATTAAATTATTCAGTAAAGGAAACTACATAAAAATTAAAGAAGAATTAAATAAAATTAAATGGCCAGAATTACTACAGAAAGAAAATGATATAAATGAAAACTGGAAATCAGTTTTAAGTATAATTCAAGATATGGACAAAAAGTATATACCAACAAAAGAAAGGAAACAAATCGGTAGAGGGAAAAATAATTTCCCAATGGACAAAAACATAGATAAAATTAAAAGGAAAAACATCCTGTCAAAAAAGATTACCCATAATAACGACCCAGAAGTGAGGAAGGAATACAATAAGATAAGGAATCAAGTAAAAAGTAGGGTAAATAAGTTGAAGAGGGAATATGAGAAAAATCTATCAGAAAAAGCTAAAGAAAACCCTAAAGCTATCTGGAGCTATATCAAGTCAAAAACAAAAACCAAAGAAGGAATTGGGGACTTACATTTGGATCCAGAAGACACAAAATCAGATAAAACGGAAGATAACAGCAAAAAGGCCAAATTACTAGTAGAATACTTTTCCAGTGTCTTCACAAAGGAACCTGATGGCAAGGTACCATCACCAACGCCTGTATTAGTAACTAATGATATGCCATATCAAAAAATTAAGGAAGAAGTAGTGCTGAGACATTTAAATGCATTAAAAATAGACAAATCTCCAGGGATGGATAAATTACACCCCAGACTGTTAAAAGAGATCGCTGAATCATTGGCAAAACCTTTATGTATCATTTATAATCAATCACTTGAAAGTAAGACCGTACCTAACGATTGGAAGAATGCTATGATAAGTGCAATATTTAAAAAGGGTAATAAGTCACTAGCCAAAAACTATAGACCAGTCAGTTTGACATCAGTAGTATGTAAAATAATGGAGAAAATATTACGTGAATTTATAATAGAGCATATGAAAAAGAACAACCTATTCTCTAAAAAGCAATATGGATTTATTGCAGGAAGGTCAACTGGTCTCCAATTATTAGAAGTGATTGATAAATGGACAGAGGCACTAGATCAAGGATTAGACATAGACTGCATTTATACAGACTTTATGAAGGCCTTTGATAAGGTACCACATAAAAGATTAATAGCCAAAATCAAAAATCTAGGTGTCCATGAAGATATAGTAGGGTGGATAACGAGCTTTTTAGAAGATAGGAAACAAAAGGTCGTAGTAAATGGTGAAGAGTCAGACTGGGCAAACGTTACATCTGGGATACCCCAAGGATCAGTATTAGGACCACTACTATTTGTTTTATATATAAATGATCTCCCAGACCAAGTAGATTCTGATGCATACCTATTTGCAGATGACACTAAGATCTTCAGAATAATTAAAACACAAAATGACAGACAAATTTTACAAGAAGATCTTAATAAGATGGAATCCTGGAGTGACAAATGGCTACTAAAATTTCACCCAGAAAAATGTAAATATATGAAAATAAGTAAGAAATCTAATAGCACTGACCATCCACCAATCTATAACCTACTAAATCATCCTATAGCACAAGTTAAAGAGGAAAAAGATATTGAAGTCCTCATTGATGCAAAACTCACATTCGAAAACCACATTAGTGAAAAAGTGAACAAAGCAAACTCCATATTCGCAGTTCTTAGAAGAACATTTAAATACCTGGGAATAGAAACATTCATGCCACTATACAAAACCATGGTTAGAACACACCTAGACTATGCCAGCTCAGTCTGGTCCCCATACAAAAAGAAAGATATAGACAAAATAGAAGGTGTTCAAAGAAGGGTAACAAAACAACTACCAGGGCTAAAAGACATGAGCTACCCAGAGAGACTAAAAAAACTAGGCTTACCTACATTATCCTATAGGAGAATAAGAGGAGACATGATCGAAACCTTCAAAACAATGAACGGACACTACGACAAAGAAGTTAGCTCATTTTTAAGAAAGGCAGAAGATTCTCAACAAAGATGTAGTAGTAGGACCAACAGTAATAAAGTAGTTCATCAAAGATTCCAATCAAATATCCGTAAACACTCTTTCTCTGTTAGAATTGCTAAACCTGGAACAAACTACCAGATAAAATAACAAAGTCACCATCGATAAATTCATTCAAAAATCGACTAGACAAATATTGGTTAGACGAAGAATTATACTATAATGACTATAGAGCAGAAATATCCGGAAGTCACGGTCAAAATAGTATAAGAAACACACTAAATTACGAGTCTGGTGAAGAGGAACCTTGAGGGATCCTGTACTGGAAATCAACTATAAGTAACTATAAGTAAGTAAGTAAGTAATATTAATGAATAAAATAATTTTGTCATTCAAAGTATGACAAGATACATAGGTACAGAGTCACATCATAAAATAATTTTGTCATTCAAAGTATGACAAGATATATAGGTACAGAGTCACATCATAAAATAATTTTGTCGTTCAAAGTATGATGGGATACATACGCACAGAATTACGTCAAAAGGATATCTCAAAAAAAAAGACAACAGTAAAAGTAATATTAATAAAGACAAATAAAAGAATAATACAACACGTAATTAAGATGATAAACAACGTCAGTACTCAAAATCTATACTTCAAGACCATCGTGTATTATTTGTGAAGTTGATACGGAATATTTATCAACAAGTTCTGGGTACCTTCCGATGAACTGTTTTAGAAAAAGGACGAGACGTTCTTTGACATACCCCTGGTTCATCAACTTTCTGCTCAGACACTGGTGACGTTTTACAAAGTCTGAGTAGGAGCTGCAAGCTCTTGAATACCGAATAAGTTGGGAAATGTATATTCCATATGCAGGTGAAGTTGGTATGTTGCTACTAAGGTGGGGGAAATTGATAATTTCAAAATCAAAATCGTCTCGTTTGTCATAGATTCTGGTACTAAGATGACTGCGTATGTCAAATTCGAGGTATAAGTCTAAAAATGAGGCGGATGAAGCCGTGTCTGTTGTCTCTTTAATTTCTAGTTCTGGTGGATATATTAATGGAACCCAATCAGAAAAGTTAGGATTGTTAATGGAAAGAACATCATCAATATATCTGAAAGTGAAATTAAATAACCTGGCTTCTTTGATCTTCTTGTTTTTGACAAGTGTCTGAAGGAACTCCGATTCATATGAAAACAAGAAGAGGTCAGCAAGGAGAGGCGCGCAGTTCGTTCCCATAGGAATGCCGACAGTTTGTTGAAAAAGTCTACCTCACACTCAACAAATATGTTGTCGATAAGAAACTCCAGCATACTGACCACTTGTTCTTTTGTGTAGCAGGTTTTACCTTTTTGTTTGTCACTATTAACGAAATATGCCTTATGAAATCCCAAAGTAATAAATTTATAGCGTATGCTACCATTTTTATGTTGAAAGGCATTGTGGATTATTTCTTTTAGGCGATTTTTCAATTTCACATGGGGAATGGTGGTATACAGGGTTGAAAAATCAAAAGTTTTGATAGAACTAATTTCAGAAATAGACCGAGATTTAAAATTGTCTAGAAGTTCTTTAGAATTTTTAAGAATCCACATATGGTTAATACCACTACGCGAGTAAACAGTTTCACAGTATTGACCGCAACTTTTCGATCAAAACTTGTTTATTATTTTCCTGTGGTCCAAGTGTCATGAGTTTTATTGGTGAATATTCGATCTTTGCCCTATGGTGTTTTGGTAAAATTAGTGCAGAATTGGAACGGTATTATCTTCAACAAATAGCTATACGTTAATATAAAATTATGAACCTGTTCAAGGGAGACAATACTCGCATAGCCTTACTTGACTTTTTTCGAATTGGAACATAGTACAAAGGAATGTCACGCTTGCATACAAATGACACATACTCACTGACATTGATTATATGAACACTGCTTTCGTGCTCCAACTTCAATGAAGATTCTAAGTTACCAATATAACCAAATGTTATTAATTATAGAATAGTGACAACTAATGCATGCTAATCCACATAGTAGTAAAGAATATTTGTTTGAAAATTTTATTAAACTTACTCTGAAAAATGCTCAAACTACTTGACTTGCGTAGCTCATAATTCACGTGTTTACATAGTAATATAATATAGAAGCTAAATAGTATTTGCCTCTCAGTGTTAAAGACGCGATACTGGTCGTATGCTTTTTCGTGCGTATTGTTATGCGTTTACTTTTCTTCATTGGCTAGAGGTATAGATCTTAAAAAAATGTATTTAACCCCGCGGCATTTTGCGCCTGTCCCAAGTAAGGAGCCTCTGGCGTTTGTAAGTCTTGTTTGATTTTTAATTTTTGTTTCTTGTGTATAATTTGGAGTTAAGTATGACGTCCATTATCACTGAACTAGTATATGTATATGTTTAGGGGACCAATAAAGGACGCCTAAGGGTGCATTGCAGACCTATTGGTGACCTTCTGCTGTTGTCTGTTCTATGGTCGGGTTGTTGTCTCTTTGACACATTCCCAATTCCATTCTCAATTTTATTGCATTAACTTACAAAATTATTAATTTAATTTAAGCCAGAACATTTTGATACTGTTAATTATTTTCATCCCTTTTGATTTCTTTATGTTTGAAAATTTTCCTATTAAGATTCGACTAAATACCTTCAATCCGATATCGTTTAGTAAATTCGCTACATCATAAATTATACGAGAAGAACATAGCCCATTAAATTGCCAACAACTGGTTTTAAACATGTGTTTATTTCCGATGCAAAGACCCCGTGAGGGAATCAATATAATTACCAACAAATGCCATCCTCAATGATCTGACAACAGTCTCGTACCTATATCTCTTTTTAATAAGTCTGTTGAAAGGTTAGGTAGTCTTTTGAGGTGGAATCTCAATGTGCCTATTGATTCCTGCCTGTCATATTTCTTTGTCATTAATTAGTTTATTAGGGGTCCGTTTTCACTATTGAAAAGTTTCAATTTTTCATATCGGGACTCTTTATCGATATAGTATGGATTTTTTGTTGAAGGCCGTATGGTTGCCTATAATAACTTTCAATTACTACATTTGAACTTTGTTGGATAATTGTCTCATTGCCAATCATACCACAAATCTGTATGTTGGTTTCCCTTTAATCTCAATGTTCCATTTAGGTTTTTAGGGAAACTGTCAAATTTAAATATAACAGGAAGTTTTCGTGAATTAACTCCAGCATACTATAATACATTACAGCTAAGACGGGCTTATATTACCACATGATTATATACGTACATAAAGTCAGCAGTAGTATATCATACACAGACATACAAGAATTGAGGTGCTCAAAGTGGCTGTAATCTCCGTGTAAATATCTTTCTTTTTTTATCTTTCTTCTCGTACAATGTGAACAATTTAACGAGAAATCAAACAAATTCGAGGCAAGGTTCAATCAATTCGTCATTTTAACATGCATTTTTACTTATTTCTCCGTTAACATAGAACGGTTATAGAAAATATTACACCTCACAATAGAAAATAGTTATATACGTGTACACATTCTTCGATATCATAAAGATAACAAATATATAAACAGAAACAACCTTTTCTCTGTCTAATAATGTTCCGTCACCGCGCCGGATATTAGATACCATCGACTCCAAACATTTTTTGCCGGTGTGGTTTAGACACAGTGGTATACTGATGTTAATAAAAAGATAACTTCCACCTGTCGTTTATATAAACAAACATTTAAACCACATCATATTTACAAAATTTATGAAACGAAGTATATATGATAAACATTATTGATTTATGTGACGCATAATATTTAACAAAATAATTACTTCCTGAATCTATCACGTGACAAATATGTACAGAAACTACAGGACAGAATATTCTGTGAAAGATTTTATTTCCAAATATCAAACAAAGTTTCCCCTCCTAGCGGTCGTTACTCAAGGTTACCATGGGAACAGTGATTTGGACACATTTGCTACCGGACAGGTAAATATTATAACGTTTGACATATCAGGAATATATCATTCTATTTGAGGAGTTTTAAATACAGATTTTATACAACGCGATGCGTCAGTAAAAGCTTATGTATATTGTTTAAGTTGTTTACTTATTGATTTAAATAAATCCATATAAACCAATATGCTGATCAACTGTGTACTTACCATACATTTGAGAAATTCGTCGTTAAGCTTTACTTTTATGCCGTATCAAACCATAAAAAAAATCTACTAAATACTTTAGTTATTCATTCACAAAAATAAATTAATTAAAATTAAAAATATTTAATCCAGAGTTTTCTTTTCTTTTAAAAATAATATTGACTGAATAAGCAATGATAATCTGTAATGGGGTGTGGGCTATCATGGTAACTTTATAGCAAAAAAAGGGGGGTTGAAGTGGGTGTTAAATAGATGCCAACAATAAAGTATTCTAAACCTTTTTATTTAGCATGTTTTCAGTTGTCGTTTAAATTTAGAGCAAAGTTAGTTTAAGTTAAATGTGAATAAATTTTTTTTCACCCTAGGCAAACCAGTTTGAAACCGTAATATCTGATTCGTTTGTTCGCGTTACTAGTGATTGTTAGAAATCATTGATTAATGCATTTGTGTTAACTTTTAGGAAGAGAATTTATTTAAAAAGGGCATATGCAACTGCTTTCTCTAAGGATGATATTTTGCAAATCCGTTGATTTTGAGGAAATTAATTAAATTTACAAATATGATATTCATTCATTTGGATGATAGTGTTGCCAACATACTTATAAAATACCACATACGACACAAAGGTTTGCTACAACTATTTCAACTCCGCAAACAATTTACTGGACATTTTGATTTCTTTAAATTTGTTTAGCAAACAAATTGAGACATAATTAATTAGAATTCCTTTTTAGCTTAGCTGGCCCAATGCACCGAGTGACTATTTTCATCACTTGGCGTCCTTCAACCGTTTTCGTCCGTCGTCCGTCGTCATCCGTTAACCTTTACAAAAATCTTCTCTTCTAAAACTACTGTGCCAAATTTAACCAAACTTGACCACAATCAGTATTGGGGTATGTAGTTGAAAAATGTGTCCAATGACCCTTTTCCCATCTAACATAGTCGCAATGGCTAAAAATAGAATATACGGTTATAATGCTGTGTTTCCTTTTTTGAAAACCAGTATGAATAGAAAAAATCTGACGGGGGAAAAAGTTTCAAAATTTTGAGCTGTACCTATTGTCCGTATACGTCAAATTGTCAGATGACTCCTTATGGGAGTTATTGCCCTTAAATGACAAATTTACCATTTTTTATTTCAATTTTTTTCCTATTATATTAAAAACTATAATAGATACAGAGAAATAATACATGA
Source organism: Mytilus galloprovincialis (assembly GCA_037788925.1). Taxonomy (NCBI): domain Eukaryota; kingdom Metazoa; phylum Mollusca; class Bivalvia; order Mytilida; family Mytilidae; genus Mytilus; species Mytilus galloprovincialis. The sequence continues at coordinate 75,230,029 of CM075339.1, read as the reverse complement.
CAAAAAAAGATCAACAGGACACGTTCTGCAAATAAGTGTCAATGTCGAAATTGTCAGCCAACTCCTTATTAGTGTAATTGTAGTCTTATGTAGACGAAACGCGCGTCTGGCGTACTAAATTATAATCCTGGTAACTGTGATAATTATTTATTGCCGTTTGATGATGATTTTTACCATTGTTTAAGTTTTTGTTTTAAAAATTATAATAGATAGATGTTTTAAAAATTATAATAGATAGAACGAAATATAAAAAAGAAAAAAATTTAGCAAGACAAGACCCACAATTTAGACAATACAGAGGAAATTGTCTGACGTCTCCTTAGAATTATGGTCCTTTAATGACGACTCTTATCATTTTTTTGGTGGTTGGTTTTACATCATTAAAATTATGATAAATAAATAGACACTTAAAATCACAAAACTATTATCAACATAGTAAGATCTACCAATAAGCCAAATTCCGCCAATATAGGTAGTAGGTTGACACTCTTAATAGGAGTGCTTGCCCAGCTCCTTAAATAAGGATTTAGTTTTACCCTCTTTTGTGTATTGAGCAAACACTAAATAAGATAGTGAGAAACTGAACAGATAAAATTATCAGCAATACAAAATCAACAGAACGGACAGTTTTTCATGGATTTAATATTGTCTACAATGTTGGAGCGTGTCCTTTGTTGACTATACACATATACCAAGATGAGCGACTCACGACCTTAGAGCCTCTAAGTCAGGTTTGTCGACACGATGACACTGTATCAATCAAATGTTCAACACATGACCATTTGCTCATTGTAGTTATACTGATAGCATTGAAAATTACACGGACCAGCTAACAAGAATAATCACATGTCTCTTCAAATCATTTGTTTACTTCACAATATTTTGTGAAAATTTTCTACTCAATATTTAGAAACAATAGTTCTCCCAGAAAATATTCTTGTCAACGAGATACTATTTGACATTACACATTAAATCATGACGGTTTCAGGCACATTGAATGGCATGTTTAGTTTGCATTTGTGAACTCGTACCATATCGGTACGGTAGAAAATAACAACGATATAAACATTCATGCAAACAGTTTGTATAAAAACTGAAATTTTAAAATTGACATAGTTTCGTTTTATAGATTTGCAATTCAAAGTTGTATAACATTATCATGATTATATTATTGTTCCTTTACACTCATTGTCGATGTATACGGATATCCGTGTCCAATGTTCTATTACAATTTCCTCTTTTAGATATTCATAACTATAGAACAAACAACATTTTTTTATAGTTTTATTCATTATTTCCATTTGAAATTGATTCATTCATTGTGAATACTTTGCCAATTATTTCCCTCTCTAGCTAAAATAATATCGCTATGTCTCCAACTTGCATTAAACTAATTTCGACAAAGTCATATAGTATTTTGTCTGTTGCATGCTCCTTTTGTTTGTTTGTTTTTATATCAAGCTTTTAAAAGACAATTGCTTATTGTATATAAATAATGGAACTAAAAAAGCAGGAACAAATAAACATTTGTGTACTTTTTTCAGCTATAACCATTAAACATTTTTCGAAACATGATTCCCTTTGATTTTTTTTTTATAAATTTGACATGCACAAGGGTTGATATGAATTTAAAGAATGACTTTTATAATAAATGTTATGAAATTAGGAACATTAAGAAGAGGTTAGATGGTAAAATGTTTAATGGCACCAAATGGATATAGTCAGATTCTTAGTCTGGCAAAACGCAAATTAAAAAAAAATCCACATACATTTTTGACCATATAGACAACTTGTAGTCATATTCTTTTTTATTTCGAATATCAAAATTTTTATATCTGTGGATTTTACTACAACACTTTTAGTTGCAGCTCATGCTGATGGAATGTACATTAAAATTAAAAAAATATATATTTTCCCTTTCCCTTTCCCAGTGAAAAGGGGGGACCCACGTCGACAACTGATTTATTGATAGTTTTATATTTGCAATCTGACTTAAGTCAGTTTAATACATACTGTAGTCTTAACTAAATATTGTTTTACGGAGTGGTTCAACACGGTTCAGTAATGCCTTCCGAAATGCATTGAGTTAACCTTTGGAACAATGGATTATGTTCTTCTACTTCGTACTTTATGCGGCACTTTTAACTCTTTTGTTTCGAGTGTCACTAATGAGTCTTTTGTAGACAAAACAACCGTCTCGCGTATATAAGTCGGACCCTGGCAATAAGTTTACTTTTACTATTTTACAAAAAAAACCTTGTTACTGATTTTTGAACCCCTTTTAATTATAGAAATAGCTTAGGACAAGACCTTTGGCATCTACAGAGAATTTAAGGGTATCTTGTCGTTTTGTACTTGTTATTCGAGCTTCACTGGTGATTCTTCATTGATATATTTATTGCGTGCTGCTGGTGTATGTGTCCATGATATGGAAGTTTCCAAGAAGAAGTTTTTAAAAGTTAACAAAATTATTATCAAGCTTCACAATGTATAGAAAGATCAGGTCTACTCATATTTGAAATTTAGAATATCAAGATAAAATATAATATTTTGTAAAGACATACCTATTGTTATCGTTGTTTATATAATGATTACAAGTTCATAAACACAAAATGATTCCTTAATAGAAACACCCACACCATGTTAAGGTGTCAAAGCCATCACTTATATTCTGCGTACGTTAATGGTTGGTTGATTGAAAAGTAAAATCATGAAATTACCGAACTCCAAGGAAGATTCAAAACCGAACATCCCGTATCAAATGTCAAAATCAGAAACCCAAACATACCAAACGAATGGACAGCAAAATCCTTGATATAGTCTTGATTTTTACTATAACCCGACAAAAATGAAGGTACTACTAAACAGTAAATATATAGGCAAATGACATAAACATAAAGAATACAACAACAGAATTCTCAACTCTGTTCTTTTTATTTTAGCATCCCTTGATTATTTATTCCTTATGTTATGGTCCATTGCTGTCTATTCTTTTTATTAGAAAGTAATTAATCTCTAGATTTTTCCCTTTTGAGCCGATTCTTCTCTATTCTCTATTCTTCTTTTGTTCCTTTATTTGTTGGCTTGATTTGTCCATAATCTTGTTAAATATTAGACTGTAATTTTTTAGCTACGTTAAATAAGATCTGATAAGTCAGCAACTTCATAAAATGAAACAAAACGTTAGAGAGACATTATGTCATTAACAATCAACTTCAAAATATTTATCGTACGAATCCAGCTTAAAGCTAACGTCTACAGCATTCATTGGTTTAGGCTTGGTGGTTTTTGGCACTGATATTTCTTGACTCACTGTCGTGGTAGTCTATGACGAAAGAAATAAGTGACATAATAAAAATTACATCAGTTGCAAATTGATCTCAAACGAATTAGTTACAAATAAGAATGAATGTGTCTCTCTGTTTAAGGTAATACGGATACATTCCGTAAAGACAGTTCCACGAGTTATTGGAATAATTGCTAAAACTGAATGTTCCCGTACCACAAAGGCTTTAAGCTTACCGTTATCACCAAACAGAGACATTTGGATTAAAACAAGTAAAGGTAAGTATTTACAAAGTTCTACCTATAAATGTTTAACGACAAGAAATAAAACAAAAATAATACTAAACTCCAAGGTTATTTAAAAAAGAGGGAATTACCTAAAACTGACAATATTTATAGATACCATGATTGAAATTCGTATTTACATTAATTTAACACTTATCAAAATTATAAGAATGATAAGATATGTTTTATAATACGCTTAAAGAAAACTAAAAGAAAAATTGTGTCACCGAACTTGTTCTCTTCCTGTAAAGTCGGCTTCATATCTTGACTTACATCTAGAAATTGACAATGAGGGTCGGTTGAAAACAAAACTTTACGACAAAAGAGATGATTTCAGCTTTCCAATTGTGAACTTTCCATTTCTAAGTAGCAACATTCCAGCAGCACCTGCATACGGGGTATATATCTCCCAATTGATACGATATTTCCGTGCTTGCATTTCCTATCATGATTTTCTTGATAGAGGGTTACTACTCACAAGGAAGCTATTAAACCAAGAGTTTCAAATGGTGAAGTTGAAATCATCCCTTCGTAAATTTTACGGACGCCATCACGAGTTGGTTGACCGTTATGGAATAACCGTTTCACAAATGATATCGGATATGTTCCTTACGTCGTAACTACAATACCCTTCCCTTTCATGAATGTGACCTACCGAATTAGACTATTTACCGGATTTGTAATCACATAAGCAACACGACGGGTGCCACATGTGGAGCAGGATCTGCCTACCCTTCCGGAGCACCTGAGATCACCCCTAGTTTTTGGTGGGGTTCGTGTTGTTTATTCTTTAGTTTTCTATGTTGTGTCATGTGGACTATTGTTTTCTGTTTGTCTTTTTTCATTTTTAGTCAGTTTGATTTAGATTTATGAGTTTGACTGTCCCTTTGGTATCTTTCGTCCCTCTTTAATCAGGTTATCGTCCGTTAAACGCACTAATCACATGATTTACAACTATGAAAAACGTAAAATATACGTCTTTACTCTAAAAAATCGTAATTTCAAAAGTATGCTTTAAATGCATTGAACTTCGCGAGTGAGAAGTTAAGCGCTACAAAACAAGGTTCTATCCACCATTTTCTACATTTGAAAGTGGCTGTACCAAGTCAGGAATATGACAGTTGTTGTCCATTCGTTTGGTGTGTTTTGTCATTTGATTTTGCCATTTGATTAGGGACTTCCCGTTATGAAATTTCCTCGGAGTTCAGTATTTTTGTGATTTACTTTTCACAAGCATCTGTAACAAACATCAAAAAATGAAAAATAGTAAAAACTTCAAGGAAATACACAACGTATGTTTGTGTTTTTGCTCTGTAATCTCAGGTGCTCCTGACTGGCAATTAGATCCACCTCTAGTACTTTACTGCAGAATTTAGTACTGTAAATAACTCATTCCAGTTTTGTTAACCAGTCGACCAGTTACAGATTACCCTGTTGAGACACTTGGTCTTATTCAATTTTGAGTTCATGCGATTCCCTCTTTTCTTAATCGATTTGAATATCGGAAATCTACTGCCGTCTTTTTGTGTCTATCCGTTAGTTAGACAATCCTGTGTTATTGCAAACTTTCACGTTCAATGACACCTGAAGATAAGAGAATGTACAATTATCGATGGTTTACTTAGTTGTTGATGTCTTATAGTTAGTCAAAAGACATTTACTTATCCACTGTTCTATGGCGAATAATCATGAATCAATAAAGAAATATATAGGTGTTAGCTTATTTTTCTTAAGCATCAATCTCTTTTTGCAATAGATATAACTATATAATGAAAAGCTGTGAATAATCATTTAACAGGGAAACGCAAGTCACTTAGAAAAATAACAAGAAAAGGACAATTACCATGCGAAGGTTTTCTAACTAACGATGATCAGCTGGGCAAATATAATGACACTTCTTTGTTTCATCAAAAATCAATACAACTTCTACTCGAGAGACAAGTAGAGTTACGATTTCTTCTGGCTAATCCTGTTAGCGGAGGTATGTCATTTCAACTTTTAATAGAAAGACAAGTAGAACTACGATTTCTCTCGGGAAATCCTGTTAGCGGAGGTATGTCAATAGAACTTTTTAGACAAAGACATGTAAAACAAGGACTTCTCCTGGGCAATCCCGTTAGCGGAGGTATGTCATGACAACTTTGAATAGAGAGACAAGTAGAGCTACGATTTCTTCTGGGCAATCCTGTTAGCGGAGGTATGTCTTAACAACTTTGAATAGTGAGTCAAGTAGAGCTACGATTTATTCTGGGCAATTCTGTTAGCGGAGGTATGTGAATACAATATCTAATAGAAAGACATGTAAGACTACGATTTATTCTTGCAAATCCTGTTAGCGGCGGTATGTGAATACAATATTTAATAGAAAGACATGTAAAACAAGGATTTCCCTTTGGTAATCCAGTCAGAGGAGGTTATTTCTGTGAAATATACTGTTAGCTTTTTTAAATGTCACGTGATAATGAATGCTTATTTTGTTTTTCGTTTTTGATACTCTGATGACAATGTTAGTTAAAGATAAAAGTCAAGCAATCAGGTATTTTTGTGATTCTATCTAACATACACATGATACAAGCCACATTATTAATTTAAGAAAAACATAGTTATGTTTTATCTGAACCGAACGCAAGACGGAAATAAATGAGGAACGAAAGATACCAAAGGGACATTCAAACTGACAGATCGAAAATAAACTGACAACGTCATGACTAAAAAAAAAGACAAATAAACCAAACACTAGTTCACGAAACCGAACATAGAAAACTAAAGACTAAGCAACACAAAACTTACCTTATCCTAGGGTGACCTAATGTGCTCCGGAAGGGTAAGCAGATCTTACGTTAATGGATATCTTTTATACCATTTTACTATTTGCTTTTAATTTCTCCATGTCATGCATTGTAGTTGAGTTGTTGAACCGTATCATAGTCTTACCAGAGTATTCACAAGATCTACGTTTGTCTGTTGTAAATGGTATCGAGGGATTAAACACAGAACAATGGAACAAGTTACAAACCTATATGGTAGAAGTTGTACAGACGTACATAAACTTTGACAACTTTAATTTCTCGGAAGGTGACAATTATACTGAAATTTAGTTTGAAGTAACTAAGATATTAACAACTAGTTATATTAGTAGTCAATAGTTCGTGTATGATGACTTCCAGCATTTTACCGGTATAAAAGGATGCGAATTTTCAATGAATAATCGGCATCCTATCGGAACAATTGTTTGCCCTTTTCTTGATTCTTGGTCCTTTATTTATATGAGGCTGATTTATTTTTATTTTTAGCCATGGCTTTGTCAGTTTATTTTCAATCTATGGGTTTGACTGTCTCTCTGGTATCTTTCGTCCCTCTTTCATGCAGGAACTTCTTAGGATGTGGTAATAGAAGTTGGTAGTGTTTTTTTTATTTATTTCCGCTATATAGATGATGTTCTCTCGCTAAATAATTCTAGCTCAGGCGATTTTTATAACGCATATATCACATCGAACTTGAGATAAAGGATATAAGTCATCAGTCACTTGTCTCAGAATTGTTTTTTCCTATATACCTTAATATAACACAAGGTACTTAACCCGCATTTTAGAAAAACTGCGAGACGTTTATTTCCAATTTTGAGTCGGTAGACGAGAAATAATTACGATTGACATACTTGGGTAGGATTGCTACGGATGATTCCAACAACAAAAGTAGGCGTGTTATACACCATTGTGAAGACAAATCAATTTAGATTTACGACATAACACGTTTTAGTGGGGTTGACAGCCGAGAAATCGGCATAAAACGGAATTTCTTCACCGCCTAACATTTTTCTAAAATGCGAGTTAAGTACATTATTTTTATATCAAGATATAAAGGGGAAAACATTTCTGAGACAAGTGCCTAGGAAGTCATGTATAACAGATACTGTTAAGTCAAACATATGACAGTTGTTTTCCATTCGTGTGATATTAGTGAGCTTTTGATTTTGCCATTTGTAAATATACTTTCCATTGAGAATTTTCCTTGGAGTTCAGTATATTTTAAAATAAGTAAAAAAAAATGTGTCTTCATACCAGAGAAAATCTATAAAGATATACAAAGCAAGAACATTTTGTTTGTCTGTCCTTTTATATAAGATATGACTTATTTGTCAGTGATGTGTGTGTCAGATAACATTTCGTCCCATGTTTTTGCTATCAATTATTTACTCATCCGATATCCTTCATGTAACTACATCAGTTGCTTTATTGGAGTGTGCACAATGAAAACCATCATTGAGAGCAACAACTCAAAACGGAGTAGGTTCAATGTATCGATATCACTGTATATGTTAGTAAGTAAACATAAAATAAGTAAGCTTTTTATTCCGATATAATGTATATTTATTGTACAAAGTTTATAAAATTGCGAATGGAAATTGGGAATGTGTCAAAGGGACAACAACCCGACCATATAACAGACAACAGCAGAAGGTCACCAACAGGTCTTCAATGCAGTGAGGAATTCTCGTACCTGGAGGCGTTCTTCAGTTGGCCCCTAAACAAATATATATACTAGTTCAGCAATAATGAATTATGTATCATTGTAGGTATAATTGCACTTCCGGATACCGACGATGAAACACACACCTTACACACCTATGAATATGTTTACTGTAACTCCCTGAATTCACAAGGAACTGCACAAAAAGAAGAATACGTTAGCTTACAACCAAAGCCTTTAAACAATTCACAGGAACATATTTATCATACCATTCCGGATAATAATTGTGAATATCTATCATTTCAATCTTTGGAATGGAAACAGATGTTAAATATGGGAGACGATAAAGGCTCAACCGGAAGTTCATTACAAAATGCAGAAAATTTAACGGATAGCAATTCGTCAACAACAAAGGTAGTACCACCACCATTACCTCGCAAACTTATCAGGCATAAAGTTGAAATATGTCCAGATGATGGTTTTGGTAAGAAATGTCATACTTCGAACACAACACATTTAGAATCAGGTATATTATCTCACTATTCTTGAATATTTACTCGATTTTTTTGTTTGGTTCATAAATATAGTATTGAGATTTTTTATGAGAAAAAAAACACCCTCAACCCAAACTATTCGTTTCAATAACACCAGTGGAACTAACATCTGTTGTGTTGAAGGATATACATTCAATTACTTGAAGCAACTACCAATCTTTCTGATAAGAGTTCTTAGGTAATTACAATATTTTTCCATTTCTTTCAAAAATCGATCAAACTGAAACTCCTCCGGTTCACAAACAAAAACTGAGGGAAACACGTCATCTATAAGAAAAAACTAAACGAACGGCTTAAATACTGAACTGCGACATAAACAAACGAAAACATACATAATCTATGTGATAACAACTGCCTTGTAACATGACATTTGAAGAAAAAAGGGTGGGTTGGACCTGGATAGCTATAACCAAAAACTCCCGCTAATATGGCAATGTTAAAAATACCGGTAAACTGACATTACGTGACAGGAGAACACTACAAAAAATGCTAGAACATAAAATCGATAAATATAGATAATCACTTACATTCAAATATTATAGGTAACCCATATTTTTAGAGTCCCTTTGTATTATTTTTCATACAAAGTTGTATCATCATGCACATGTTTGTTGCCAATTTTTTCTCATATACATTTTTAATAAAGAGACAGACGATGACAGAGTAAACACTCCAAAACTAAAGAATAAAAACAAACATGACAAAAAAGGAAATTGAACGATGCATCAAGCACAATACAGAAATAAAGGATTGCATTACACAAACCCCCCAAGTGCTAACTGAATCTATGGAGGGTTAGAAATCATGTTTATCTAGTGGCCCATATCGTGCAACTCATGGCGAGTATTTGTCACATAAATCACATTATTTTTTTTTAATTCAAGACAACTCTGCCATTCAAATCGATAAAAATCTTGATCTGAATTACTCATGTTTTCCTTAGGAGTTTTGCTGCTCTGTTTCAAAAAAGCAAGCTTTTCAAAAGACTGTTAAAAATTGATAGTATATAAATAAATGTACTTTAAAAGTAGAAAAATCTTGTTATATTTTCATTGCTTTTGAAAGATAAAAACTGCAATGTTAATAACATGAAAAATCTAAAAAACAATATTTCAAATGGCTTATATCTCGAAAACAAGCACATGAACCCTTGATTTTTTTCTGCTTGTTTTGTTCATTTATTTATGCACTATCAATTTATGACAGTCTTTAAAAAGGCTTGTTATTTTGAAACAGAGTAGCGAACACCCTTAAGCATCTCAGGTCACACTGGTTACTAATGGTGTTAATGTTGCTCAGTCTTTTATTTTATTTGTAAGGTTCACTATATAGTTTCCTCGGTTAGTTATTTTGTCATGATGTAGACAAAATGTCTTCGACTCATAAGTTGAATGTTCCTTTTGAATCGCAAGCTTCAGTGGTTTTTTTCTCTATTCATAGCACAAAAAGTCTTGAACTAAAGCAATTGAAATATATCCAATAAAATTGAGAAAGGAAATAGGGAATGTGTCAAAGCGACAACAACCCGACCATAGAGCAGACAACAGCCGAAGGCCATCAATGGGTCTTCAATGTAGCGAGAAATTTCCGCACCCGTAGGCGTCCTTCAGCTGGCCCTTTAAAAATATGTTTACTAGTATAGTGATAATGGACGTCATTCAAAACTCCAAATTATACACAAGAAACTAAAATTAAAAACCATACAAGACCAACAAAGGCCAGAGGCTCCTGACTTGGGACAGGCGCAAAATTGCAGCGGGGTTAAACATGTTTATAATCTATATTACAAAACTTATTATTATAATTCCAGAGGAAGCCCCTCAAGCGGCTGATCAAAGTAATCAAATAACAGAAATGAGCATTAAAGATATTGGAAAAATCTTGGAACGTCTAAATTTACATGAATATGTGGACTCCTTTGCAGGCGCACTCGTAGATGGGATGATATTAAAAGAGTTCGATAAAACGACATTGGAGGAATTTGGTTTTAAATCAATAGAATCAATAAGACTTCTGAAGTTTATCCAGTGCGGACATATCCCTAAATAACTAACGTAAACTTTTCTGTGTTGACTAAATAAACTATAAAGAACCATCATACAAGTGGGTGTTTAAGTAATTATAAAACCAGACTTAACCTACTATTATTATTGCAATATGTTTGTGTCGAGTCAGGAATCATTTTTGTTCCATTTGTTTATTTGTTGAGATAGCTCAACATTTGATTATGTCAGGTTGTATGAAGTTTCCTATTTTTGAATACCGAACTTTTTAATGTTGAATCAGTAGTGATACATGTTGGTTTACTTGTTGTTATGTTTTATGATATAGTATTTGATTGTATTTCTCTTTCCTAAGTGATCTTTTATTTATTTGTTCTGTTACCTATCAATTAATGTTATCACCTTAGCGCTTTTAATAACATTGTCATATAGATGAGAGGTTTGGCTAACAACAAAAGCAGGTTCAATCCAAGTTTTTTCTTGAAATATCTAATACGAAGTCATCAATTTGGCAGTTGTTATCAAAGGGTCCCTTTCTGTTGACAATTGAACAGTGGTATGCATTTATTTGGAGTATAAACATTCCTGAGGAGAATCAATTTAATTAGTTATTAAAGGTACCAGGATTATAATTTAATACGCAGGACGCGCGTTTCCTCTACATAAGACTCACCAGTGACCTTCACATTAAAATAGCAATAAAGCCAAACAAGTACAAAGTTGAAGAGCATTGAGGACCTAAAATTCCAAATAGTTGTACGAAATACGGCTTAGGTAAACTATGCCTGGGACAAGAAAAAAACCTTAGTTTTTCGAAAAATACAAAGTTTGATAACAGAAAAATTATAAAAATAACCATATATTGGATGTTCATGTCAACACCGAAATGCTGTTAGTGTGCTTCGGTCGCAGCAAATGAATATTTCATAACAACTTGTCCTTCCGACGGTTTTGATTTGAGCAACCCTAACGAATCTTGTATTAGTGCAACACACACCGGACATTCTAAATCACGAGCCTACCAAGTATCTACACTTTTTTTGAGAAAAAGCATACATTACATCAAAAAGAATAAATAAATTGTTTGCTATCATTTATTGTTCCACTTTTTATAAAACTTCAACTTTTATGACATGTTTTATCTTAAATAAAACCTTCATTAATGAACTATTTAGGGATTTATTTGTAGTTGAATGTTCTTAAAAGTGAAAAAGAAAATTAACTAGCTACAAGGAAATTTAAAAACAGAAATTTTAATGTCAAAGTACCAAATTACAAGCTCAAACATCAAACACATCAAACGAACTGTCGTATTCCAAACTACAAATTCAGAATCTGACCATGCCTTTTACCTTGACTCCATTGTATTGGTAGGGGACTAAGGACCTCAACTCTAAAGACCTCAGATCTCTATCACTTATGGTTTACCAATTACAAAAACATTTTTCTTATTTAAGATACACAAGGGGAAAACACTCTCAAATGCAGTCTCCGGACTGCTCCGCCTGAGAATATAACGAAAAAATTGGTGATTTAATTCTGTCGTCATCTTAAACGATTGCAATAGAAAATACAGTTTCTGGGGAGATGACTCTTACAACAAATATTCGGCTAATTTGGTAAGATTCAAAATCGCAATAACTGTTCGATACCATATGCAAAACATTCAAGTGATATTTTGCGAAACCACAAAGTACCGTCTGAAAAAAAATGTGGCTGACAAATAACAAAATAATGATAATATAATATTCAGAACAAAATCAATAGGTCTTTCAGCAAAAACATGGAAAGGAGTTATAAATGTTTGTTTTTTTAAGACACAAATTTAATTTAAAGGAAAATTTGTTCATCAATTAAAAACTAACCTAAGGTTTTTTTACAGTAGTAAGTTCAGAAAAGTGAAATAAAAAATACCGAAATGCAAATGAAATTAAAAACGGATATGTCCTTTTCAAATCACAAAATCAGAATCTCAAACACATCAAACAAATGGAAAACAACCGTCATATTCTTAACTTTGTGCAGCTATTTTCCAATAAATATTTAATTGTCCCGCAGCTATTTTCCAATACAAATTTAATTGTGTTTTGTGGAAAATACACCGAACAATTGAATGTTCCATTATCACTGAACTAGTACACATTTTTTCCGGGGGCCAGCTGAAGTACGCCTTCGGGTGAGGGAGTTGTTTGCTGTGTTGAAGACCCATTGGTTGCCTTCGGCTGCAGTTTGCTCTTTGGTTGGTTTGTTGTCTCTTTGACACATACCCCATTTTCGTTCTGAATTTGATCATCAAAGATTTAACAAAACAAATATTTTATAGATTTTTTATACAGGACTCAGCTTTTTTTTTAATACAATTAAACTTTACCACAACATATTAAATCATTATTTTGGTAGTATATAACTGCGTTTTGGCCTCAAATAATAAGGAAAATGTTATAAATTCTTTGCGTTCAACGCGAATGTTTGATTTTTCTTTCACAAGTAAGTTTTCATTTAAAGTCATAAGAAACGAGTGACCGGTGATAAATAATGTTCTTCCAATTCTTGAACCAATGGATACAAACATCATAAACTTAGTCTTCTGTGCACGAATTTATCATTTTTTTCGTGTAAATTTCGCATAATCCTCAATTTTTTTTTCAATCGGTCAGTGTTGTTGTGAAAATATGGCAGGTAATTAAAGTTCGTGTTTTGAAGCCGAAGTTTAACGATTGTCACCTGTTTGTCAACAATCGACAAAAAAAAAAACCAAAAAAGCATGGAAATTGAGCACGTGTTTGACATGTAAATTCAGATAATAGTTTATTTTAAGGACATCCATGCGTATTGCGATCACCGGATTTTTACGAGATGGGTCACACTGAGGTCACTTTGCATACGGAAAATATGTCGGGGGAATTGCTTGCTGGAAGGAAGCAATTAAAATAAAGTAAACTTCTTCTAAATATGAATAAATTAAAGAATTTTCTTTAGAAAAAAGTATATGTACATAAGTTTTATAATGAAAACTTTCCATTGAGTTATAAATAAACAAATGCATTATTTTTTTTTGATTTGAGGTTTCTTATGACTTTAAAGCGAGTAATTTTATAACTACAAAGAAAGTTAGTTACTTTATTCCAAAATAAAAACAAAGTTTTAAACATTATAGACATTTGCTAAATATTTGTAAGAAATTTCTTCAATGAAAGTTCCTAATCAAACGACAAAACCAAAAGCTCAAACACATCAAACGAATGGATAACAAATCTAATATTCCTCGCATGGTACAAACATTTTCTTATGTAGAAACTGGTGGATTAAACTTGTATGACAGTTTCTTAATTGGTTATCAAAGGTACCAGGATTATAATTTAGTACGCCAGACGCTTGTTTCGTCTACATAAGACTCATCAGTGACGCTCACATCAAAATATTTACAAAGCCAAACAAGTACAAAGTTGAAGAGCATTGAGGATTCAAATTTAAATGAGAGAAATTGATATTCACTTGTTTTTTAAAGAATCTACTAGTAAGTTGATGGCATATGTCGAATTTTAGGTATCAATCTAAAAATGACGCAGATCAAGCCGTGTCTATTGATTCTTTAAATTTTACTTTTTGATGATATATCAATGATAAAAAAAAATATTTGATAACTACTGGCATATTCGTGACTTGGTAAAGGACGTTTGAAAAATAAATGGTGTTCTTAACCTGGTTTATGGCTTTATACATATTTTGTCATGCTAAAAAAATGCCTTAAAAGACAACACTATATGCTGGAATACAGCACAGACAAACGCACGAATACTCAGCACAGACAAACGCACGAATACTCAGCACAGACAAACGCACGAACATTCAGCACAGACAAACGCATGAACACTCAGCACAGACAAACGCACGAACACTCAGCACAGACAAACGCACGACCACTCAGCACAGACAAACGCACGACCACTCAGCACAGACAAACGCACGAATACTCAGCACAGACAAACGCACGAATACTCAGCACAGACAAACGCACGAATACTCAGCACAGATAAACAAACAAACAGATAATAAACATGTTGTTTCAACATGAATAATAGAAAGTGTTACATCTCCTTTGAATCACATTTTCTATCAAGTATTGGAAAAACTTGTATTTTAATAAAAGTAAAACTGAATCCAAGAAAAAATCAATTCAGAAAGAAAAATCAAAACCCCCTTAATTACATGAAACGAATGGAAAACAACTGCCATATTCCCGATTAGAAAAGAATAAATTTGACTTATTTTATACATGTTATAGTAAACTAAACCTCTCAATCGTTTGAAATTTTTTTATAACTCCACAATAGATAAACTTAATATGACATCTTTTTAAACCACATTTCTTTGCAAGTCATTATTTAAATCTGAGTTGAATCTGTATTTATACGACCTTGATTAAACTAATAATTTGTGACACATGTTGTTTTTCTTTCTTTGTATCCTTGAAGGGACAACACATCCTTGAGTATGCAACATCCAAGGCTATATATCTATCTCATTTCAATCGGACAGTCCTATATAATACTGAATTTTGTTGAATTTTTGATATTATTTCACCATCCAGTTAGTATTATTTCGGCAGATGATGCGCATTTTATGGTTAAAAATCTTTATCACCAGAAAAATCTTGGAATTTGATATTATCCATTGCCCGGTTCCTACGCATTTTCAAAAATTATCCTAATAATTTTCTGGTTAGTCTTGATTTTTAATTTTTTTTAAATAACAAAAATACCAAACTCGGAGGAAAATTCTAAGCGAAAAGTCCCTAATCAAAAGGCAATATTAAAGCTCAAAAACATTTGTCATATTCCTGACATGGTACATGCATGAGATTAAACTGATACACCTGTCCCTGGAGTTACAGTCGTAGAAAGTTCCATTATATCGACAACAATGTGTGAACAAAACAAACAGATATAATAGATAAACATGTCAAAATTAGGGGTACAGCAGTCAACATTGTGTAAGGTTGTGTAGCACACCGTTTAACATTTTATTTTGGACAAAACATTATCAAAATGAATAAATGTTTGAAAACATATTTATTTGACAAAGGAGGGATGAAAGATACCAAAAGGAAAGTCAAACTCATAGATCGAAAATAAAATGACAACGCCATGGCTAAAAAAGAAAATAGACAAATAATAGTACACAAGACACAACAAAGAAAACTAAGGACTAAACAACACGAACTCAATCAAAAGCTGGGAGTGATCTCGTGTGCTTCAGAAGGTTTAGCAGATCCTGTGTAAAATATTCTTTCATTAATTTTAGGAAAAACTATTATCCTAAAGAAACAAAATTGCCTTACACCACTATACTGTGCAGGTCAATAATTATTTCACGTTTTAATTTGTGTTTATACGACCTTGATAAAAATCATTAATGACTTATGTTGTTTTTATTTCTTTTTATCCTTCATCGGACACCACATCTTTGAACATTCAACATCTAGCAAGACAATATATCTATCTCATTTCAATCGGACAATCCTTTAATGCGCTGGTATTTTTTTAAATGATTTAATAGGTCAACATCCAGTTTAAGTAATTTCACCAGAAAAATAATTCCTCCTGGTTTAACATCTCTCTTTTTAAAAATGTCCTTGGATGTGATATACTCCATAGCTCCTTTTACTTGCATTTCAACATTTTATTTTGGACAAAACATTATCATAATAAATAAATTTTAAAAACGTATTAAGATCAGGCTCGATTATATTATTTTTTTTCAAATTCCCTTGAGCGTTTAGCATATCTATTATTAATTTCAGAAGCGCGTTTCGTCTACATAAAAGAGGGGGGCAAGAGATACCAGAGGGACAGTCAAACTCGTAAATCGAAAATAAACTGACAACGCCATGGCTAAAAATTAAAACGACAAACACACAAACAATAGTACACACGACACAACATAGAAATCTACAGAATAAGCAACACGAACCCCACCTAAAACTAGGGGTGATCTCAGGTGCTCCGGAAGGGTAAGCAGAGCATGCTCCACATGTGGCACCTGTCGTGTTGCTCATGCTTTAACAAATCCCGTAAATAGTCTAATTCGGTAGGTCACATTCACGAAAAGGAAGGTGATTGTAGTTGCGACGTAAGGAACATATCTGAAATCATTTGTGAAACGGTTATTGATCAACCAACTTGTAATGGCGTACGTACAATTTAAGAAGGGATGATTTCAAATTCACCATTTGGAACTCTTGGTTAAAAAGCTTTCTTTTGAGCAGCAACCCTCTATCAAGAAAATCATGATAGAAAATGCAAGCACGGGAGATATATACCCAGTATGCAGGTGCTGCTTGAATGTTGCTACTTAGAAAAGGAATACAACACGTTATTAATTTCGTGCGTCCGAGGCGCTTTTCTGGATTTACCTTAATCAGGAATGCTCAAAGCCAAACGCTTGATATATAAGTACCGAAACCGTGGAAGAGCTATACGTCAAAAATACCTACAATAAATAGCCAAATTTATCTAAAGCCAAATTTTCCTGAGGGAGTTGAAACTTTAGTTTCTGAATAATTTTTGAAAGATCACATAAGACTCATCAGTGACGCAAAATAGTTACAAAGCCTTCCGTCACATTCTTTATCAATTTATGACCAGAGCATCATCTAAACAAGGAAATATAACTTTTATGTTTGAACCCCGTTCTTTATCAATATCAGGACGAAATATATCAAGACGAAATATCACAGTTTCAGAATTCTGTGAATACCTCCTGACCATATATCATAGAAATGTGTCAAAATATTTTTAAACAAAGAAAGGAAAAAACGCAATTTGTAATTAATACAATCTGTATGAATTTAAAGGCGCACTGCTATTTTGGTACATAAAAGAAAGAAAGAACAAATGATATAACTACATATTTGGTGTAAAACAACTTTTTCTCAAACCTTAATGGGCACTTTCCCTTGATCAAATTGCTCCATTTTGCTAATTTGATTTGTGTATCTCTCGAGATGGAATATTTTATTTTTTTTTTTAGTTGATATAAAACAGTGTATTATGCTCTCGCCTGTTTCAGCTAAAAAGTAAAATCACAAAAATACTGAACTCAGAGGAAAATCAATACGGAAAGTCCATAATCACATAGCAAAATCAAATAACAAAACGCATCAAAAACGAATAAACAACAATAACAGATTAACGGTCATCAAATTTACTGATTCTTAAATCTAATTGTTGTGTGATAAGCTACATGATCACTAGTAGAGTAAAATTGATCAAATAATGTTAAACAATCAGAAAGTATGAAAAAGTAAATGAAAGTTTGACGCTCTCAAATTATATGGTCCGCGTTCAATGACAGATGAAGAAAAAAAAATGCTAAACAATCAGAAACAAGAAAAAATAAATGAAAGTTCAACGCTCTCAAATATATGGTGCGCGTTCAATAACAGATGAAGAAAAAAATGCTAAACAATCAGAAACAAGAAAAAATAAATGAAAGTTCAATGCTCTCAAACATATGGTGCGCGTTCAATGACAAATAAGAAGAGAAAAACAGCATATGTCACTAACCTTGGTTACATATCGTTAACAGGTATCCTATAAATTAGATTTCAAGTGAGTAGCTAAATCATTTTGAAAGACATCTTTCTAGCTCCAGCTTTGATATTACACATTCAGGTATATTCTAAGTTTGATAGTCATATTTCAAAGTTCAGTTCTGATATTACACATTAAGGTATATTCCTAGTTTGATAGTCATGTTTCTAGCTCCAGTTCTGATATTACACATTAAGGTGTGTTCTAAGTTTGATAGTCATACATCTAAGTTCAGTTCTGATATTACACATTCAGTTGTGTTCTACGTTTGACAGTCATATTTCTAATTTCAGTTCTGATATTACACATTTAGGTGTGTTTTTGGTTTCACAGTCATATTTCTAAGTTCAGTTCTGATATTACACATTAAGGTGTGTTTTTAGTTTCACAGTCATATTTCTAAGTTCAGTTCTTAGTTTGATAGTCATATTTCAAAGTTCAGTTCTGATATTTCACATTAAGGTGTGTTCTTAGTTTGATAGTCAATTTTCTAAGTTCAGTTCTGATATTACACATTAAGGTATGTTCTAAGTTTGACAGTCATATTTCTAAGTTCAGTTCTGATATTACACATTCAGGTGTGTTCTAAGTTTGATAGTCATATTTCTAAGTTCAGTTCTGATATTACACATTAAGGTGTGTTCTTATTTTGACAGTCTTATTTCTAAGTACAGTTCTGATATTACACATTCAGGTGTGTTCTAAGTTTGATAGTCATATTTCTTAGTTCAGTTCTGATATTACACATTAAGGTATGTTCTAAGTTTGATAGTCATTATTCTAACTTCAGTTCTGATATTACACAATAAGGTGTGTTCTTAGTTTGAAAGGCATCTTTCTAGATCCAGTTTTGACATTACGCATTAAGGTGCGTTCTTAGTTTGGCAGTCATCTTTATAAGTTTAGTTCTGATATTACACAATAAGGTGTGTTCTTAGTTTGAATGGCATCTTTCTAGCTTCAGGTCTGATATTATACATTTAGGTACGTTTTAAGTCTTTTACTAGGAACAAAACTTGTAGTAATCTGCAATCGTTCAATTCGTTTAGTGTGTCATTTGAAGTAGCATTTTCACATTAATTTTGCTTATTAAAAAATGTGAACTCTAAATTAAAAGTAACTTATATTGAAAAACAAAAATATTCCTGAAAAATATACATTTTGAATGACTGAAAGACATCCTTCTACATATACGATATCTAGTTTCATTTAGAAATAATGAATATTCTTCTGATATATCAAGCTCAATTCTGGCAAAGTTACATATTCGTTTCGTGCAAACTACTCAGTAGCATGGATGATATCTCACACACATATTTTTTAATAATACATAACAATGATATCAGTTGTTGAATTTTTTTATTTTAAGACATCACGAAATTTGTAAACTATTGGACATGTAAATTTTTCAACTATATAGAATTAAGGAAGCTGGCTTGTCATGTTTTAGATTATTTGTCAGATTTTCGGAATCCTCTGGTTTTATTCATTTGAATGCCTTGAAAAAATTTGACCGGTGACCCCCATTTTTTCTAATTGTAAATCTTTTACATGTATAATGATAAGCCATCTGTAAAAGTCTTATAAAATTTTAATTACTTTTTAACAGTTTTTGAGAACTTCAACTTGTCAATGAAAAAGCTATGAAAAGTCAAGAGAGAATATTTTCCCGCCAAAATTTCAACGGCTAATATCTAGGAAACAAGCACTGTGACCTATATATTTTTTGTTTGCTCTTTGAATTCCTTAATTAATCCCCTATCTATATAAACTAGTGTTTTGAAAAGTTAATTACTTTGAAACTGAGAATCGAACTCCCTTAATAGTCTTCAATATTGCTAGACAACATATGAAAACAAAATAACATAATTCTGTTTTCAGCATTATGACAAACTTTTGCTATTTGATGGTAATACTCCTCTGTACAATTGGTGTTTCTAATGGCGACGGTAAGTACTTTTATGTATAATAAAACATTGACTCAAAGATGGTTGGTGTTCGATAAGGGACATAAGGCTATTATGGTTGTAAAATCAAAACCACAAAAATACTGAACTTCAAGGAAAATCTAAAAAAGAAAGTTCATAATTAAATGGAAAAATCAAAACATTTCAAACGAATGGAAAACAGCTGTCATATAACTGACTTGGCACAGGCATTTTCTTCTGCAAAAGACTCTTCAGTGACGCTCATATCAAAATTTTTATAAAGCCAAACCAGCACAAAGCTTAACAGTTGCATCAAATTCCATTATATTGACAACGATGCGTGAACAAAATAAACAGGCAAAATAGGTACAAATGTAAAAAATTGGGGTACATCAGTCAGCATTGTGTAATCATCTTAATACTATAAAAACAAACAAATGTTACAAAGAGGTCATAAATGGTAACTCGTAAATAAGTCATAAATAGTTACTCGTAAAATTTACGATATTTGAATAGCGATATTCTACATTTAACGTTAAGATGTTTAATTCAAATATAAACTATGTTCATAACTGAATTGAAAAAAAAAAAAATCCAAGGATTTTTTTGTCAGCTTTTTTGGTTTCACCCATTTTATACATTAAGGACGAAGTGAGTCGTTGGTGACATTCATTCGAATTAATAATGGACGGGGGATGGTATTTTTTTAGTGTCTTTTACTGAAGAATGGTTACAACTCTTCGTCTGGACGGTGTTAAGGTATCCGTTATTATATGGGAGCTGGGGTCATACATGTATTTGAAATTGTTGCAATTTGACGACGTAGGTGTATGGTCAATAACATATTCACTCACCTCACCATAAATTAACACATATTCCCGTGTTGATTATTTGTAAACATAACAAGTAAGAAGGAGCTTAGTATTATCAATATCAAAATAACCAGGAATTTGTTCTTTTACGGAATGGTCATTAAGAATACCGGCAATATTTTCAAAAATGAAAACCAATATTGACATATTTGATTTAAATAAAATGTCTTTTTCAAAGATAGTATAGTCTACATGGAGAACTTTTAATTAGTATGAATCTTTGAAGTAAAATGTTTAGCTAGGTTCTAAGGATGTTGATGAAATAAGTATGTGGCACATAGTTGACCTATGTTTGGACAGTCGAAATTGTCAAATTGTCTAGTTATGTGTCACTTATTGGAATTTAGATAATCTTCCAAAAAATTTGATATTCATTTCTATATAATCATATTATATAATCTTGTATTATTTAATCATAACTTGGAGAATACACACCTCCATTTTATTACAATAAAGCGTGAGAACTTTTGTTTTGGCTACAGATCTGTTCCAATTTTTTCAGCTATATTCTTATTGAATAATGTATAAATCAAAAGTCAATTCTGCCATATTATATCGAAGAACTTTACTTTTCAGGAAATTGTCGGGCTTTAAATGGCAGATGTGGAGTAAGAAATGTTACTTGTGAGCTAAAATTTGGAGAAGGATGGGAAAGTGTAGGCAAATGCTGTCATCAAAGACCATGTTGCAAAAGTTAGTATAAACATAAATGATACAATAGTTATTATTCCTCTTATTCAAATAGAGTGAAATGTATAGACCTGTGTTTGAATAAGACCATATTTATATTTGCTTCCTATATGTTATAATGTTTGCACAACAGTGAAGAACGCCAATGAAGACGACGGACAACAGTTTCCAACTGAAAACAACATATTAACGTGATGTCTAGTTAAGTTTAGTTTTAACAATATTTTATTCAAATAAATTGAATTGAAATGGGGAACAGGCATATCCTATGTAAGCCCTCTTTCTTACGCGATTTCAGTGCATGACGTAACGTTTTAGAATTCAATAGATTAAAAAAGTGTATTACGTGTCTCGTTTTGTACCCATTGTCACAGGTTAGGAATGATCAAACTTGTTTATCGTCGCCACATTCTGTATGTTCCTGTCTCGTATTGTACTGTTACACTATAGTCACTGGTAAAAGGATCAGATATGTTTATCGTCGCCACATTCTGTATGTTCCTGTCTCGTATTGTACTGTTACACTATAGTCACTGGTAAAAGGATCAGATATGTTTATCGTCGCCACATTCTGTATGTTCCTGCCTCGTGTTGTACTGTTAAACTATAGTCACTGGTAAAGGGATCAGATATTTTTATCGTCGCCACATTTTGTATGTTCCTGTCTCGTGTTGTACTGTTACACTGTAGTCACTGGTAAAGGGATCAGATATGTTTATCGTCGCCACATTCTGTATGTTCCTGTCTCGTATTGTATTGTTACACTATAGTCACTGGTAAAGGGATCAGATATGTTTATCGTCGCCACATTCTGTATGTTCCTGTCTCGTATTGTACTGTTACACTATAGTCACTGGTAAAGGGATCAGATATGTTTATCGTCGCCACATTCTGTATGTTCCTGTCTCGTGTTGTACTGTTACACTATAGTCACTGGTAAAAGGATCAAACTTGTTTATCGTCGCCACATTCTGTATGTTCCTGTCTCGTATTGTACTGTTACACTATAGTCACTGGTAAAGGGATCAGATATGTTTATCGTAGCCACTTTCTGTATGTTCCTGTCTCGTGTTGTACTGTTATAAATCGAAAATTTACCGAACACGCCTCGCTCAGAACGAAAAAGATCAACAAACAAACTACGTACATTACACAAAACACACCACAGACAGACTGAGCAACATAAAACCCACAATGAACTGGTGGTGATCCCAGTTGCTTCGAAGCGCCTGCTCTACATGTGACATCCGTCATGTAGTTCATGTTTGTACAGACACGGTAAAGACCCCTTATTCGGTAGGTTATATTCGGGATAAGGGGACAGGACTGTAGTTATGACATAAGAAACATAGCTTTAATCATCGGTAAGACAGATATTCCACAACGATCAATAATATCTTGTTGGCGTAAAAGTTAGGTGCTGTGATTTACACACTAAGCAATGTTATTTGGAACGTATTCTGTGCGGTTTTGAAAGATGCGTGATTGATTTATCATAGATAATAATTTACCTATTCAGTTTATTAATTATGATTTATATCAACAACCTTACAGCATTAATCCAATCAGAAAGAAATGTCTTTTGCCTCTCAAATTACAAAATGTCTGACATAATCTTTTTCTAAATTTATCAGAATTTCGAACTTGATATTTCATTATGTATTTCGGCACACACAATTTTGGTCCTTGAAATACACATTTATCAGAAAATGGAATTGACAATGTTTAGTTCAGCAGTAAAATCGTTGCTCATCGTAGTGTTGTTTGACCGATCATGGTTAAAATATTTCAACACATTTATTTAACAGTAATATGTCAGCGGCTACCCAATGCACACACCATAATAGGAAGTAGAAATGTGTTAAATACTTCATAATTCGTCCTTAATAATTGCCAACCCAAACATATGTTTTCACTTTTATTTATTATTATTTTACAATGTGATCTGAGAAAATAAATTTAACTTTTTTTCGAAATATTCAGCTGTCGATGATCCCCAAGTCGTTATACAATACAGTTGTGGATTTGAAGTTGGGGAATCGTGTATTTTCAAGAATGTAGATGGGTCAACTTATGAATGGACGAGAGCTATTGATTCAACTGTAAGAGAAAATGTTATTAGATTAACTACCAGAAATAATTGATTTGTGTTAAAGAGATAAAAAGTTACAAAATGGATTTTCAAACTCATAAGTCGAAAACAAACATACAATACAATCGTTAAAACTTGAGTAAAAAAAAATATCTCATAAACAGAACATAGAAACTTAAATCTAAGCAACTAGAACATCAACAACAACTGGATGATATCGTGTGTTCTAGAAGCGCAAGCAAATTTTATTCCATGTATGGCTCCCGTCAGATTTCTGGTGCTATCAAATATTTGACAATAATTCTAATTCGATGATTAATTGTGAACTGTAAAATGTTTCTGACAAACCTGATAATTGCGCACTACTGTTTATGCTCTTTATATCTAAATCGTTCACTTGGCTGATAAAATGTAATTTTTCAGTTTTTATAATGTGATAATTTTTATAAATTTCCTGTTAACAAAACTTTGTATTTTTCGAAAAACTAAGGATTTTTTTTTATCCCAGGCATAGATATTTGGCACAACTTTTTGGAACTTTGAATCCTTAATGCTCTTCAATTTTGTTCTTTTTTTTTTTGGCTTTATACATATTTTGATGTGAGCGTCACTGGTGAGTCTTGTGTAGACGAGACACGCGTCTGGCGTGCTGGATTATAGTCCTGGCACCTTTGACAACTATTTATGGACTTTACCTTTTTAAACTTACCTTGAGGTTCGGTACTTTAACAGTACTTTTTCATAAAATTAACTAGAAAAAGTGCAAAGAGCCAACATTGAACATATAATATTTGTCATTACCAAAATCATCTAGTTGCTTAATTTATTTATAATATTTGGAAAAATAAAGTAAATAAACAAGACTTCCGAACTCTAAGGAAAAATCCAAAAGGAAATTCCTTACATAAATGGCAAACCCAAACAATAAAACACATCAAACAAATGGACAACAGCTGTCATATTCCTGAATGGGTACAGGCATTTACTGATGTAGTTAGACAAAGATGCTTCGCCCAACACTTTAACATCTTATATCATTACAATATTAAATTTCAATTCTTAATTAAGAAAAACGTTTTTTGATGATTCCAGAGATGACACATGGCTAGAGTTTACATAATTAATATGATGTACGTCCTACAATATATTCAGAGGTATCAGTTAAAGGTGGTACCTAACATTTCAGGGAAAGTACTCTGTAAAATCATCTAAACGATTTAATCACGTTCTATAATTTATAAAAAATTAAGGTCCTAATGTTTTGAATAAGTGTTTGCCAAACTGCTATATATCTAATGAAATCTTTCAGTGAAAGTTACTGGTTCAAATATTTTTGAAATTTTTATATTCTTTTAAAAGGCTGCAAGTATTTTTTTTTCTTTAAAATTGATGAAAATTGAACGAGCAAAATTAATTTTAGTCAAAGTGTTTGGTACCACCTTAAGTCAAGTGTTTATCAAGTTTAAACTTTTGATGTTTTAGCCTTCCACGAGTGAAGATATAAGGCCTGACATAGCCGCCAAGGGAAAGTACTACATATACACAGATCAAGATGGTATGACAACAAGCAGAGCTAAACTCACAACTGAAGCCTCTGACTTACAAGGTACCTTTATGTAGCCGTTTACTTCACGTTCACAAATGGTCATACAACAAGCATAGCTAAACTCACAACTGAAGCCTCTGACTTAAAAGGTACCTTTATGTAGCCGTTTACTTCACGTTCACAAATGGTCATACAACAAGCTTAGCTAAACTCACAACTGAAGCCTCTGACTTAAAAGGTACCTTTATGTAGCTGTTTACTTCACGTTCACAAATGGTCATACAACAAGCTTAGCTAAACTCACAACTGAAGCCTCTGACTTAAAAGGTACCTTTATGTAGCTGTTTACTTCACGTTCACAAATGGTCATACAACAAGCATAGCTAAACTCATAACTGAAGCCTCTGACTTACAAGTTACCTCTATGTAGCTGTTTACTTCACGTTCACAAATGTTCATACAACAAGCATAGCTAACCTCACAACTGAAGCCTCTGACTTACAAGGTACCTCTATGGCTGTTTACTTCACGTTCACAAATGTTCATACAACAAGCATAGCTAAACTCATAACTGAAGCCTCTGACTTACAAGGTACCTCTATGTAGCTGTTTACTTTACGTTCACAAAATATGGTCATACAACAAGCATAGCTAAACTAACAAATGTAGCCTCTCACTTACAAGGTACCTCTATGTAGCTGTTTACTTTACATTCGAGTTATCACGCACTAACTAGGAGAAAATTTCTGCCGGGCTTGAGTACATTTAGCAAAGTTTTTATTGGGTGAATGCAAATGAAGATTCTGATTGTGAAATTTAGGATCTGTAGATTTGATGAATAATGAGTCAATTTTCGTCCTAATTTTCTATTCACCCATGTGAAAGTAGAATATCAGAAATATCGAATTCAAAGTGAGGTCCTTTATGAAATGTCACTAAAATAACTAACTCTAGTAAAGGACAAGCATTGCTGTCTGTACGAATAAGATATGTATCAAGAGCTGGTTGACTGTTATTGAATATCCGTTTCACTGATGGTAGCGTATATGTTCAAATAACGCTCGAAATAGTTAGAAAGCAAAAGAAGTATACAGTTGAAGAGCATTGAGAACCCAAATTCAAAAATGTTGAGCCGAATACTTCTAAGGAATTTTATACCTGGGATTAGAAAATCCTTAGTAATTCGAATAATTCATAAATTTGCAAACAGTTAATTCATCAAAAATAACCATATCATTGATAAAAAATAGATCTAGTTAGTACTTACTAATAATCTTGAAATCTAAATGACTAAATCATGAATTAGCAATTGCTTTATTAGTATTTCAACCAACCAACCTCCTCCCACCCTCACCCCCAAAAAAAATCTATATTTTGGAGGAATATACAAAAATAAAAAGGGTCACATTCCATGTAAGGCTTGCATTGTTAACAATGGACATCTCAGTTTCAATCCTTTATGATCTCTTTACAATATTGATTATTTCAGCAAGTTCTTTGTGTCTATCCTTCCAATACTTTTTGATGTACAGCATTACATCATTAGACGTAAAGGCTGGAAATACAGATTCTGCTTTAACAAGTATCTGGTCCAAATCAGGAGATGAAGGACCATTTATATGGAAATCTGCTACTATAGATATACCATATTTACTTAAACCGGTTGTAAGTATTCTGCGACTCATTTTACAACTATATGAAAAATGAAATTTAAACCTCATGCTGCCGGAGAAACACTTATATCAATGTTTTAATGTATGTCATTTTCTCAGCATCATTGTACCTCTTTAAATTAAATACCGTAAACAGCGGAATATTTCTACTTTTATGGGTCTCCAATGTAACATCATAAGGGCTTGACGTCATATCAAATTACAATGGTAGACATTTGACGTCACAGACGTCCATCAGTCTTTTTTTTCCTACACATGAAATGCAGCATTCTAATGCAATTATTTTGTAACAATTGTTCTGATTGGATTACAGCAAGCGTAAAATTCTCTATCTCCTTGTCTGTAACTAAGGAAGCCGACATTTTGAATTTCGTAGTGTATTGACCTGTTATTTCTACAATAATAAACAAAAAACTCACTTGTTGCGCCTAAAAATCTTCTTTTTATCAAATTTTATTACATTCTGAAGCGGCACAGAAGCCAGAAAACGCCCGGTGTTTATGTTTGACGCCGGAAGCATACCTATGACGTCACCTAGTATAGGGACCAAAGAAGATAACATCTTTTCGCGGAATTTTCTTTAATGAAGATTTTATACTGAAATAATGATTGAAATTTAATTATAAACTTGTTTTGCATTAGAATAGAGATAACTGTATTGTATTTGAAGCTTTTCGGACGTCCATCGGTAGTTTTACTGTCGCAAATACCCGTTTACCTGTCTCCGCTCCGCGTCGCCAGGTAAACTAAATTTGCGACAGTAAAACTACCGATGGACGTCCTTAAAGCTTCAAATACAATACAGTTATCTCTTAAATATAAAATATCGGGATAAAGTTAGGTAAGGGAAATGTATAACTTAAAATAAATTTTCGACGTTAGAATAACTGAAAAAAAGAGCACCCGTAACATAAACATCAGGAGATATTGTATGCAATTGCTAACAAGGCAACAACCAAAGTTTTACTGATGTGGATAAATGAATTTATAGGTTACAATACAGATTTTATAAATCAGCAAATATAATACCATTGAGTTTAATTTATCACCATTCATGAAAATAAGATGTGACGAACAATACTTGAACTTAATTGTACATTCATACTGGCTTGGAGAATCGTTACTAAGTTAAAAAAAAACTTGTGTATTATCTGTATGCTAATTTTGAACCATTGAATCATGCTTAACTTAATCTTATTGTATGGCAAATCACTATTTAATAAAAAAAAATATATATAACTATTGCGTCACTATTGAAAACTACTACTAACGAAAAAAAAAGTGACAAAGTCGTAACTCTCCTACTAACCTTGTTTTGAAGGAAGCCCCGCCTTCCTACTAACCTAATTTGAAATATACACAGTCCTCACGCGGACGTTTTCAACCAATCATATTTCTAGAAATGTATAGGAGGTAAGATAACTTATATATTATTTGATGGTAATACAAAAAGTAGACAGTAAGCACAAATATATGTAAAACTTTTCAATATTTGATTATTTTAGATCACCATAGAAGGAGAAATGTTTGAGAATGCACAAGCTGTCATTGCTATTGATGAAATCTCGCTTCTTACTGGGACATGTCGTAAGTGTTATTAGTTTCGTCATCATGAATATTCATTAGATATTTGACACTTTAGGTTAAGATTACAACAGTCAATAAACTTTACATTACCTGTATACAAGTTAACGATGGAAGGAACCACTTATTGAATAACGATAACGAAAAGGGCATACGATACAGTTATAGAAGGAGGTCGTGACGTCCCGAAAGTAAAATGTTATTTTTCGCTACGTCAAACTGTGAAACATTGACTGATTTTGAAATTAAATTGAAAACAAGTAAGGATTAAAAATGACAAGTTCAAGGATTACGTACTCTGTTTTAAGAAATGACATTTGGCTTAATTATATTGATTCCTCTACCTTTGCATTACACAAGGTATTTTTTTTTCCTACGAAAAGCCCACATTTTTACCAATAACAGGCACGCAAAAACATGTTTGCTTTATATGTACTTATACAGATAATTTACCCGCGTTGTGACATAGATGAATATTGTCTCTCCTTCTACAGAACACTGATTCATACAGTCGTTAATAAATCATGTATGATTTAAATCAAAGATAGAGCGTCACTGATGAGTCTTATGTAGACGAAACGCGCGTCTGGCGTATTAACTTATAATCCCGGTACCTTTGATAACTATTTACACCACTGGGTCGATGCCACTGCTGGTGGACGTTTCGTCCCCGAGGGTATCACCAGCCCAGTAGTCAGCACTTCGGTGTTGACATGAATATCAATTATATGGTCATTTTATAAATTTTTGGTTTACAAAACTTTTAAATTTTTCGAAAATCTAAGGATTTTCTTACGCCCAGGAGTAGATTACCTTAGCCGTATTTGGCACAACTTTTTGGAATTTTGGGTCCTCAATGCTCTTCAACTTTGTATTTTTTTGGCTTTTTAATTGTTTTGATCTGAGCGTCACTGATGAGTCTTATGTAGACGAAACGCGCGTCTGGCGTATTAACTTATAATCCTGGTACCTTTGATAACTATGTATGTACATGACGTATATCAAATATGAAGATCGGTGGTTTTCTCCTGTCACTCCGGCTTCCTCCGCCAAAAACAATGGCCGCCACGGAAAAGCTGGAAGCGGTGCTTAAAAGTCATGAAAGTTGCGTCAATACACCAAAATTTAAATCGAATCAAATATAATACAAATGTAAATTTTTTATTCTCTCTTTTTTAGCAGGCAAAAAGTAAACAGAAAACAGAATAACCCTTCTATTATGCTAGTGTGATATTAACAGTTGTTAATAATTATCATGTGACATAATGTAACTTATTGATCATGAGATATACACAGTCACGTGGTCGTCATAAAGACTATGTAATATTCAATAATTTGACCATTGACTGTGCTAGCAATTTTTTAAAATAATAAATATAACTGATATAAATTTGTGTTTTTATTTCATTAAGGGACATTGTTCACTTTGCCTTCTACTATCGCCTGTCGCCTATTGTAGTCAAGCTTTACCGTCATCTATCGTATGTCGTCTATTATAGTCAGGCATTGCCGTCACCTATCGTCTGTCGTCTGTTGTAGTCAAGTTTTGCCTTCACCTATCGTCTGTCGTCTATTGTAGTCAGGCATTGCCGTCAACTATCGTCTGTCGTCTATTGTAGTCAAGATTTACCGCTATCTATTGTCTGTCGTCTATTGTAGTCAGGCATTGACGTCACCTATCGCATGTCGTCTGTTGTAGTCCAGCATTGCCTTCACCTATCGTCTGTCGTCTGTTGTAGTCCAGCATTGCCTTCACTTATCGTCTGTCGTCTATTGTAATCAGGCATTGCCTTCAACTATCGTCTGTCGTCTGCTGTAATCAGACATGACCTTTACCTATCGTGAGTGGTATAATGCAGTCAGACAATGCCATCACCTATAGTCTGCAATCTACGGTAGTCCGGTATTGCCTTCACCTATCGTCTGACGTCTATTGAAGTCCAGTTTGGCCTTCACCTATCGTCTGTCGTCTGTTGTAATCAGACATAACCTTTACCTATCGTCAATCGTCTATTGCAGTCAGACAATGCCATCTCGTACCGTGTGCCAACTACGGTAGTCAGGTATTGCCTTCACATATGGTCTTTCGTCTGTTATAGTCCAGTTTTGGTTTAACCTATCGTCTGTCCTCTGTTGTAATCAGGCATGACCTTCACCTATCGTCAATCGTCTATTGCAGTCAGACAATGCCATCTCGTATCGTCTGCCAACTACGGTAGTCAGGTATTGCCTTCACATATCCTCTGTCGTCTATTGTAGTCTAGCAATGCCTTCACCTTTCGTCTGTCGTCTATTGTAGTCCAGCATTGCCTTCATCTATCGTCTGTCATCTATTGTAATCAGGCATTGCCTTCACATATCGTATGTCGTCTATTGAAGTCCAGCATTACCTTCACATATCGTCTGTCGTCTATTGTAGTCCAGCATTGCCTTCACATATCGTTTGTCGTCAATTTTAGTCCAGTACTGCCTTCATTTATCGTTTGTCGTCTATTGTAGTCAAGTTTTGCCTTCACATATCGTTTGTCGTCAATTTAAGTCCAGTACTGCCTTCATATATCGTTTGTCGTCTATTGTTGTCAAGTTTTTCTTTCACCTATCGTCTGTCGTCTATTGTAGTCAGGCATTGCCGTCAACTATCGTCTGTCGTCTATTGTAGTCAAGCTTTACCGTCATCTATTGTCTGTCGTCTATTGTAGTCAGGCATTGCCGTCACCTATCGTATGTCGTCTGTTGTAGTCCAGCATTGCCTTCACCTATCGTCTGTCGTCTGTTGTAGTCCAGCATTGCCTTCACTTATCGTCTGTCGTCTATTGTAATCAGGCATTGCCTTCAACTATCGTCTGTCGTCTGCTGTAATCAGGCATGACCTTTACCTATCGTCAGTGGTATATTGTAGTCAGACAATGTCATCACCTATAGTCTGCAATCTACGATAGTCCGTATTGCCTTCCCCTATTGTCTGTCGTCTATTGAAGTCCAGTTTTGCCTTCACCTATCGTCTGTCGTCTGTTGTAATCAGACATGACCTTTACCTATCGTCAATCGTCTATTGCAGTCAGACAATGCCATCTCGTATCATCTGCCAACTACGGTAGTCAGGTATTGCCTTCACATATCGTCTGTCGTCTATTGCAGTCCAGCATTGCCTTCACATATGGTCTGTCGTCTGTTGTAGTCCAGTTTTGCCTTCACCTATCGTCTGTCGTCTGTTGTAATCAGGCATGACCTTTACCTATCGTCAATCGTCTATTGCAGTCAGACAATGCCATCTCGTATCGTGTGCCAACTACGGTAGTCAGGTATTGCCTTCATATATCGTCTGTCGTCTATTGTAGTCTAGCATTGCCTTCACCTATCGTCTGTCGTCTATTGTAGTCCAGCATTGCCTTCACATATCGTTTGTCGTCTATTGTAGTCCAGTACTGCCTTCATATATCGTTTTTCGTCTATTGTAGTCCAGTTTTGCCTTCACATATCGTCTGTCGTCTATTGTAGTCCAGTACTGGCTTCACATATCGTTTGTCGTCTATTTAAGTCAAGTTTTACCTTCACCTATCGTATGTCGTCTATTGTAGTCGGGCATTGCCGTCACCTATCGTATGTCGTCTGTTGTAGTCCATCATTGCCGTCACTATCGTCTGTCGTCTGTTGTAGTCCAGCATTGCCCTCACTTATCGTCTGTCGTCTATTGTAATCAGGCATTGCCTTCACCTATCGTCTGTCGTCTGCTGTAATCAGGCATCACCTTTACCTATCGTCAGTGGTCTATTGCAGTCAGACAATGCCATCACCTATAGTCTGCAATCTACGGTAGTCCGGTATTGCCTTCACATTTCATCAGTCGTCTATTGTATACAATGTCCAGTTTTGCCTTCACCTATCGTCTGTCGTCTGCTGTAATGAGGGATGACCTTTACCTATCGTCAATCGTCTATTGCAGTCAGACAATGCAATCTCGTATCGTCTGTCAACTACGGTAGTCAGGTATTGCCTTCACATAACGTCTGTCGTCTATTGTAGTCTAGCATTGCCTTCACCTATCGTCTGTCGTCTATTGTAGTCCAGTACTGCCTTCACATATCGTCTGTCGTCTATTGTGGTCATGTACTGCCTTCACATATCGTCTGTCGTCAATTGTAGTCCAGTACTGCCTTCACAGATCGTCAGTCGTCTATTGTAGTCCAGCACTGCCTTCACATATCGTCTGTCGTCTATTGTAGTCCAGTTTTGCCTTCACATATCGTTTGTCGTCTATTGTAGTCCAGTACTGCCTTCACATATCGTCTGTCGTCTATTGTAATCCAGTACAGGCTTCACATATCGTTTGTCGTCTATTGTAGTCCAGTTTTGCATTTACATATCATTTGTCGTCTATTGTAGTCCAGTACTGCCTTCACATATCGTCTGTCGTCTATTGTAGTCCAGTACTGCCTTCACATATCGTCTATCGTCTATTATAGTCTAGTACTGTCTTCACATATCGTTTGTCGTCTATTGTAGTCCAGTACTGCCTTCACATATCGTCTGTCGTCTATTGTAGTCCAGTACTGTCTGCACATATCGTCTGTCGTCTGTTGTAGTCCAGTACTGCCTTCACATATCGTCTGTCGTCTATTGTAGTCCAGTACTGCCTTCACATATTGTCTGTCGTCTATTGTAGTCCAGTACTGTCTGCACATATCGTCTGTCGTCTATTGTAGTCCAGTACTGTCTGCACATATCGTCTGTCGTCTATTGTAGTCCAGTACTGTCTTCACATATCGTCTGTCGTCTATTGTAGTCCAGTACTGCCTTCACATATCGTCTGTCGTCTATTGTAGTCCAGTACTGTCTGCACATATCGTCTGTTGTCTATTGTAGTCCAGTACTGCCTTCACAGATCGTCAGTCGTCTATTGTAGTCCAGTACTGCCTTCACATATCGTCTGTCGTCTATTGTAGTCCAGTACTGCTTTCACATATCGTGTGTCGTCTATTGTAGTCCAGTTTTGCCTTAACATATCGTTTGTTGTCTATTGTAGTCTAGTACTGCCTTCACATATCGTCTATCGTCTATTGTAGTCCAGTACTGCCTTCACAGATCGTCGGTCGTCTATTGTAGTCCAGTACTGCCTTCACAGATCGTCTGTCGTCTATTGTAGTCAAGTTTTGCCTTCACATATCGTCTGTCGTCTATTGTAGACCAGTACTGCCTTCACATATCGTTTGTCGTCTATTGTAGTGCAGTTTTCCTTCACATATTGTCTGTCGTTTATTGTAGGCCAGTACTGCCTCAGATATCGTTTGTCGTCTATTGTAGTTCAATTTTGCATTCACATATCATTTGTCGTCTATTGTAGTCCAGTACTGCCTTCACATATCGTCTGTCGTCTATTGTAGTCTAGTACTGCCTTCACATATCGTTTGTCGTCTATTGTAGTCCAGTACTGTCTGCACATATCGTCTGTCGTCTATTGTAGTCCAGTACTGTCTTCACATATCGTGTGTCGTCTATTGTAGTCCAGTTTTGCCTTAACATATCGTTTATCGTCTATTATAGTCTAGTACTGCCTTCACATATCGTTTGTCGTCTATTGTAGTCCAGTACTGCCTTCACATATCGTCTGTCGACTATTGTAGTCCAGTACTGCCTTCACATATCGTCTGTCGTCTATTGTAGTCCAGTACTGCCTTAACATATCGTCTCTCGTCTATTGTAGTCCAGTACTGCCTTAACATATCGTCTCTCGTCTATTGTAGTCCAGTACTGCCTTCACATATCGTCTGTCGTCTATTGTAGTCCAGTACTGCCTTCACAGATCGTCTCTCGTCTATTGTAGTCCAGTACTGCCTTCACAGATCGTCTGTCGTCTATTGTAGTCCAGTTTTGCCTTCACATATCGTCAGTCGTCTATTGTGTTCCAGCTTTGCCTACACCTATTGTCTGTCGTCTATTGTAGTCCAGTTTTGCCTTTACTTATCGTCAGTCGTCTATTGTAGTCCAGTTTTGCCTTTACTTATCGTCTGTCGTCTATTGTAATCCAGTTTTGCCTTTAAAGTCCTTTACTGAGAGCATCTCCTCTGAAACCTTTCTTCCAAATTTAATAAAAATAAGCATTTCATTTTTTGTTGGTTTCATGTGACATTGACTTCAAGGTTAATCGGTCAAAATTTTTGTTTTGTTTTGGTCTTTTTTATATGAAAAGCAGTGTCTCACCTTTTTTTGATGTATGGATGATGGTCTTCTATACCTTCTCTACCGGTGGACCATAAGTCAACGAAAATGTTCCTAACCCGGAAGTCAGTCGACTTTTCTACTGCTAGACTGTTACTAGCCCTGTAGCCAGTCACATTCTCTGCTAGTGGACCGTAAGTTCATGGAAGTGTTACTTGCCCGGTAGTCAGTCACCTTCTCTACTGGTGAACTGTAAGTCCCCGAAAGTGTTGCTAGCCCGGTAGCCAGTCGCTTTCTCTGCTGGTGAACCGTAATCCTCCAAAAATGTTGCTAGCCTGGTAGTCAGTCGTTTTCTCTGCTGGTGGACAGTATTCCTCAAAAGTGTTGCTAGCTCGGTAGCCAATACCTCAGGTTTATCTGCTGATGGACTGTAAGTCCAGA
Source organism: Mytilus galloprovincialis (assembly GCA_037788925.1). Classification (NCBI taxonomy): domain Eukaryota; kingdom Metazoa; phylum Mollusca; class Bivalvia; order Mytilida; family Mytilidae; genus Mytilus; species Mytilus galloprovincialis. Next base: position 75,194,855 of record CM075339.1, on the reverse strand, counting down.
AAGTGTTGCTAGCCCGGTAGCAAGTCGCCTCCTCTGCTGCTGGACAGTAGGTCCCCGAAAGTCGCATTCTCAACTGGGGGACCGTAATTCCCAGAAAGTATACTAGTAACTAGCCTGAAAGCCAGTCGCTTTCTCTGCTAGTAAATCATACGTCCCCGAAAGTGTTGCTATTCCGGTAGCAAGTCGCCTTCCCTGCTAGAGGACCGTAATTCCCCGAAAGTATTGCTAGACCAATAGCCAGTCGCCTTCTCTGCTGGTAGACATCAAGTCCCCAAAAGTGTTACAAGCCTGAAAGCCATCCGTTTTCTCTGCTGCAGGACCATAATTCCCCGAAAGTATTGCTAGCCCGGTAGTCAGTGGCCTACTTTGCTGGAGGACTGTAATTTACAAAAAGTGTTGCTAGCTCGGTAGTCACTCGCTTTCTCTGCTGGTGGACCATAATTCTCCGACAGTGTTACTAGCCCAGTAGCAAGTCAGTCAGTCACCTTTTCTGCTGATGGATCGTGAGTCCCCGAAAGTGGTACTAGCCCGATACCTGATCATTGTTACACATGTATGAAAATACAGGTATTGAAAAACGTTTCTTAAAATTGAAAATCATTTTTCATCAACGAAATGTATCATCCTCGTGCATGGCCCTTTTTAGTTGTCTTAGCTCTCCAACTTTGCTATTTTATTTTTTTAATTTGTAGTTTTTCCCCAAGGACCACTAAAGAGACATTTATTGTCAACCTGAGAACTGTTGCAGGCCTTTGAATCGTTAGAGAAAGGTGAATGATACCACTAAAGAGACATTTATTGTCAACCTGAGAACTGTTGCAGGCCTTTGAATCGTTAGAGAAAGGTGAACGATACCACTAAAGAGACATTTATTGTCAACCTGAGAACTGTTGTAGACCTTTGAATCGTTAGAGAAAGATGAACGATACCACTAAAGAGACATTTATTGTCAACCTGAGAACTGTTGCAGGCCTTTGAATCGTTATAGAAAGGTGAACGATACCAAATTAATAGTCAAACTCATAAAAATAAAGTGATAATGCCATGGCTAAAAACGAAACAAACAGACACACAGACTAACAGAAATCAAAAATATACTAAATATTATAAAAAAAACTAGACAACAGTCACGAACCCCACTAAATAGCTACGTTGAACTATGTTATATTTTTTTTCTTTTTCTGTGAGCTCGAATATCAGTAACGCAATAATTGAACGAAAAATATATATTCATAATTGTTGCAGGCATTTCCTCTAAAGCGTTTCATATTCAAGAATGATATTTGGTGAAAAAGACATGTTTGATAAATGTTTATACTAGTAGTTTAGACCGGGTGTCTGGAGTTGATTGTTGAAATATTCATACTCGGGATCATCTTAAACATCATATGTTTGTAACTTTTTTTTTCTATCGAACTGAAATAGGGAAGTTTATCAATAAAGGACATGAGATAACCATTCATGATTTAAAGAACTTGATAACGAAGTAGGATATCCTAAAATGAAGAAGTTTATCAATAAAGGACATGAGATAACCATTCATGATTTAAAGAACTTGATAACTAATAAGAATAATAGTATATCCTAAAATGATGAATGATATCGGTCAAAAATCAAGGATGAAATAATGGATTTCATTAAAGATACTCTTTAAAGATAGCATTAGAGTTAAAAATTTATAGATTATAATTAGTTCATTAATGGATAACCTTAATTTATCTAAGTTTGCGACTTATTTGTCCTTAATCAATGTCCAAAGTCTTCTTCCATTTATTTGTACTGTATTCCTGTCAAGTTATGTTGTAATTTTAGCGGTATTTTTAACATTGGCATCTACGCGGGAGTTTGGCTTGCAATAATAACAGGTTTATATAGCTGGTTTGTGTGTGTGTGTGTGTGTGTGTGTTGCATTGTCGTTGTGGTGTTTTGCACTTCAGTGTTTCTGTTGTTTCGTTGTTTTCCTCTTATTTCTAAGGTTTTTCCCTCAGCTTTAGTTTGTAACCCGGATTTGGTTTCTCTCAATCGATTTATAACTTTTGAACAGCGGTCACCCACTATTTATTCTTAAAATGTCCTATTTCTATGTATGTTGGCGTCGTTTGTTTTTGAAGCAGTTCAATTCTCCTGTTGTTGCCTCTATATATTTTTAATTAAGAACTCATAAAACTTTATCAAACATTAAAAACCATATTTTTAACCAAAAAAATGCGATAAGTATTGCATCAGCTGTCAAAAAATTACAGCTATATGCATAAAGGAAACATTTTTTAAAAGCTCGAATATGTTTGTAAAGGAGGGACGAAAGAAACCAGAGGGACAGTCAAACTCATAAATCGAAAATAAACTGACAACGCCATGGCTTAAAAGAAAAGGACAAACAGACAAATATGACACAACATAGAAAACTAAAGAATAAACATCACGAACCCCACCAAACACTAGGGGTGATCTCAGGTGCTCCGGAAGGGTAAGCAGATCCTGATCCACTTGATGTGTAAGTTTTAATCACTGCAGTTAGATTGAATAGTGGTACAAAGGTATAATGAAAATAATAACCAAATTATTTTGTTGTATACGTGCCTTACACGTTTAAATAATAAAATATAACAACATAAATAACAACCATAAGATAACAAAATATGTAAAATTGTATTTCAAAATTAACAATAACAATAAACTTATGAGGTATCTTACAGCAATCTACAATAATAACTGATAAAATAAAAACTTAAATCCACTCTTAGACTATACATACTAATTCAACTTAAAACAAAAGTTGCCAATAGGCAACCAAACCATAAAAATCAAAGAAAGACAAACAAGATTTGCAGACAAACACTATATTATAATAGATTATAATGATGTCTGATAGCATAATATTTATGAAAGAACGTGGTAAAGGGGACGTAACAAACGGTAAATATTTATGAAAATATATTAAAAAAATAAACCAGTACAGTATTATTAATCATAATGATGTATGAAAATATAATTCTGATGAAAGTAAATGTTAAAGTGGAAGTAACATAACAGTAAATATTTATGAAAAGGTATAAATAAATATATATATATATATATATACATTATATTTAACATTTTATGATGTATGAACGTATAACTCAAAAGGTAAAATTACAAAAATACTTAAAAGGAGGAAAATTCAAAATGGAATTCTCTAATCAAAAGGGCAAAATCAAATGCCAGAACACACCAAAAGAATAGACAACAATTGTCATATTTCTGACTTGGTACAGGCATTGTCAAATGTAGAAAATGGTGGATTGAACCTGGTTTTATAGCGCTTAACCTCTCACTCATACGACAGTCGCATCAAATTTCATTATATTGACAGTTAACGATGCGTGTAGAAAACAAAGACACAATAGGGGTACAAAAGCAACACTAACCCCACCAAAATCTGGGGGTGCTCCGGAAATGTAGACAGAACCTGCTCCACATCTGCCACCCGTCATTTAAATACATATTAAAGAGTAGGTAACAAAATACTAAATATTGTATGACAATGTTGTTATCCATTCGATTGATGTGTTTGGACTTTTGATTTTGCCTTTTGATTTTTGATTTTCCTTTTTGAATTTTTTTCGGAGTTCGGTATTTTTGTGTTTTTACTTTTTTTTTTAAAATATACTATTATAAATTATAACGCTGTATGATAGTAAGACTCGCATAAAGGTCCATGGTTAAAAAGAGAGGTTAAAAAAAACAGGTAATACACAATGTATGTATAAAAATGTATATAAAAAACTATTTATTATAATATGTCATTAAAATGACTGAGAGCTAAACTCTAATTATGAAAGTACCTGTTAAAGAAAGATAATTTTAATTGATAGTCTCAAGACAATGTTCCTATTTTTAAATAGAAGCTTGTATCTCAGAGTTTCAATGTAAAATTAAAGTTGATTATCCAAAACGTATGTTTAGATTATATTCATAATCATTTGTATTAATATTGTGAAATATATATTTGTGTTACTATAAGTAAGGAGCCTATAATTTAGTGGTTGTCGTTTGTCGCTGAATATCATATATATTTTCGTTTATTATTCTGTACATAAATCAGGCTGTTAGTTTTCTCGCTTGATATATCTTGATCTGTCTTAGGTTTGTCATTTCTTTTCATTTTGGAGTTGACTATGCAGTATGGCTTTAATAATAATCTTTATTTGTCATATAAGTAACATTATACTTGTGACATAAACAAAAGTAACAACAACAATAAAATAACTGAGTTGAACACACACATATCTATATATATACAAGTAAAACTAACTAAGAGTCCCCTGTCCTCAGCTCTAAAGACTGTTTTATAAAGGAACCTGTTTTTTTTTCACTTGGTTTATATTAGAAGGATTTAGTAGGATTACTAGTTTTTGTGTATCAGATAGATTTGGAAACATAGGATTATCTATTGCCATGTCATTAAAAAGTTTTATACGTAAAATGTTATTAATTTGACAGTGGAGGAGAAAGTGATTTTCATCTTCTAAGGTTTTACAAGTTGGACATGTTCTATTGTCTCGAGGTATTTTTAGATATCTGCCCTTCTCAATGAGCAAATTATAGTCACTAATTTTAATTTTTGTAAATAAACGTCTTGTTTCAAAATTTTGATATATTCAAGATAAAATTCTTGGTCTTGTTTGACTTTAATATTTTTGTAAAGAAAAAGTTTGTTATTTTCGTTCAAACTATTTATTTTATTTTCCAGTAGTTCTGAAAAAAATTTACTTGTAATATTCTTAATCCAAGACTTTAATTTGTTAACTTGTTCCATGTTTTGACAGGACATTACTTTGTGTATATCATTTTCTGTAACCGATCGCAATGCTTCTTTGTATCATTCCATCTCTTCAGTCTGCATTCATGCAATCTTAACGCTCCACTTTGATTTTGCTTGATTTTGTATGTTATGGTGAACTTCCCCATTTCAGTAATCAGCTTATAGGTATTGGATACTGAAACTGTTGTTGGATAGGATCATTTCCATATCTGGTGTTATACAGTATGATGTTAACTGGTAACGTACTGGCAATATGCATTTAATTTAATGTTTTATGATAAAGGTGGCGTCTGCTAAACCACGTTAGACCAGGAATGTCTTGACTGTGCCTTTGACAAAAGCTCTACACATTGGACACCTGCGCAAAGCTGGTGCGCAGTCGGAACAACTTACTAAATGTCCACAAGGGAGGAAAGCTATGGAAGCATCCAATTCTAGACAAATCTTACACAGACGTTGATCTCGTAGCTGTCTATTTTCTTCAATTAATGACTCCGCATCTGTAATAGTAAGGTTCCAAGTAGAAAATCACAATTTTAAAAAATGGTTCAAATTTTTAAATCCTGAAGATGTCTTATGATTATTTTGATGACACAGTTAACCAAGAAGGAGTAACTGATTAAAAGTTGAATATAGGTACATCTTTAAATGGATAGAAAGCATTTTCCTGAGTCTAAATACTTTGAAACGTTCTAAGAACCCAGTTATAACAAATAAATAATTATGACTTACCTTCTAAATTTGATTCACTCAAATCATTTATAAGGGGTTCAGGTATATTATTTCCTTGTGTAGTTGCATTAAGTGACAAATCATTAGCAGATGAATCGTTCCTAACTGCATTAGCTGACTCAGCAGAACTGTTCGGTTGATCATTCTCCAGTAAAACACTCATGATATCAGTTGCTGTGTATGTTCCACCTACAAACAAAAGTAAAATCACAACAATACTGAACTCAGAGGAAAATCAAATTGGAAAGTCCATAATCACATGGCAAATTTTAATGACAAAACACATCGAAAACTGTCATATTCCTGACTTGGTACTGGCACTTTCAAATGTAGAAAATGTCGGATTAAACCTGGTTTTATAGCGCTAAACCTCTCACTTTGTTGACAGTTTCATCAAATTCTGATATATTTACAATGATGCATGAACTAAACAGGCACATTTTGTTTATATAGATTAGACCGTTGGTTTTCCCGTTTGAATGGTTTTACACTAGTTATTTTGGGGCCCTTTATAGCTTGTTGTTCGGTGTGAGCCAAGGCTCCGTGTTGAAGGCCGTACTTTAACCTATAATGGTTTAATTTTTGAATTGTTGTTTGGATGGAGAGTTGTCTCATTGGCACTCACACCACATCTTCCTATATCTATATAAGAAAAAAAATAGTCAAAATATGGGTAAAAAGTATAAAATATGTGTTTAAGCTTATATGGGTAAAAACATTGTCACGTTTATTGTATGCTCATGATGGTCGATAAATTGTCAATAGTTTGTTGAGACTGTACGCGATGTATTCAATTTGTTTTTGGTTAGTTCTTCTTGTCGATATAATGGATTTCTTTGCGCCTGAGATACAAGTGAGATGGTAAGCTAGCTATAAAATAAAATTGAGAATGGAAATGGAAATGGGGAATATGTCAAAGAGACAAGAACTTGACTAAAGAGCAGACAACAACCAGGTGTTATCTACCACTTTCTAAAAAGGGAAATAACTTATATGAGATGTCAGGAATATGACAGTTGTGTTTGAGCTTTGAACTTGCTTCTTGATAAAGATTTTTTCTATTTAAATTTTCTTTGGAGTTCGTTATTTTTGTTATTTCCCTTTTTACTTCAGATTACTCGCTATCCCTGAACATTCAATTCATAGAGAAATTGATGTTATACATTCATGTATAGTTTCTGAAGTTACGGCCCTTTTTTGTATTACTCTCATCTCATTGAGTTTAAGTTATATATATACCTGGTTTATCCGGTAATAATTGCTGGATAACTCGAAGCACCTGTTCTTGTGTGTATCCCATCTCTAAGACACTCCTGGCTGCTGCTGTATCAAGATAGCTGGGACTGCTACTTTGTTCTGGATTGCTGTGTGAATGTAAATGGGGGACATTTTGAGTTGTTTCTGTCGTTTGGAAGGATGTTAATTGGTCACTTTTCTTACGTTCTTCTTTGTTCTTAAATTAAATAATATTAACATGTAAATGTAAAATGAATTTACTCTGATTTAAATGATGGAAATGAAGATATTAAAAGTGATTGGTATGGTTTAACTTACTAGTAATTAAATATCAAGCCTAATTAATTTACTTACCAATTGTTCATGTTTATCTTGAACGGCTTTTATAAACCTATCACCCTTGTTCTGACGTAGGTAAGAGCACTTCGGAAACCATCTAGCATGTTCCACCCATGGATCGTCACCTGCTTCCCAATTTCGAAGTCCACCGCCACAGAAGAAACATCTAGTGTAGTCCTGGTAACCAGCAAACAGGAAACCAGCTGTTGCCATTTGTTTTGGTGTCTGGTCTAAATACGATGGCCATCCCTGAAAGGAGCTGATTCTCACTTGTAAAGCAGCGTAATTCGGGTATCTGGGATTATCGAGATCGATACCAAATGAAGAAGTGGCATTACTACTTATTCTGCTTGAACTTGTTGATTCATAACAGCCACATGCTCCATGACTAAGAGTGTTATTCACTTCCGGTTCTGGGCATGTGTCTTTATTGTTATCTACATGTTCCAAATTGACTGCATTCCTGTTTGGTTTCGGTTCCGCGTATCTGATTGTATCATTTCCAATTGATTGATTGTGACCTGTTGCTCCGCTTGAATTAATAGTAGAATTTTGCGTTATGGGACTTAAATTTCGTCCCTCAGACATACACCCACTTTGTTGTATTCCTATAGATTGTTGTACATTAACGCTTGGTATGAAAACAGATTGTGTTGGTATATTAGTTAATCTTGCATCCTGAGAAGGTATGTGTTGCTGTTCATTTGTATCTATAGCAACAGAATTACAGTTTCGAATATGGGGACATAAGGGTGAAAGTCGTCTGTGTATTTCTATCGGAATATCGCCACGTTTCCAGTTCCGGTATGTTATTCCACATGCGTAACACTGTACGTTATCATCGTTTCCTGTGAAATAAAATCCTGCTTTAGATAGATTACTCACAAATATTTCTACGGTTCGAGGGAAATTGTTAAATGAATGAAGTCGTAGAAGACTATTTGACATGGATTCGTCTGTAGATATTGCACTACCAGAAGATAAGCTATCGAAATAAGTATTCAAGGTAACTGGCACTATATTTAGATACTGTGTTGGTATCCATTGAAGCATTAATAAGTAGTCTAATAAGTCGAACAGACCTTTGGAACGTTTAGGTGATTCTACATTGATTTCTTCTTCAGATTTCAAGTAATTGTGAAATTTTGAACAAATATTTTCGTTCGTTTCCGACTGGGCATCTATTAATGTTTCCACTTCGTTTAATGTTTCTTTGATTGTGTTAAGTTCTTTTCTCAAGTTCGTCGTAATTATTGGCTTTGCATTGCTGTCGAATAATTCTGTCTTCATTGAAGGTTGAAAAACATTCATATTAGCGTTCGTCTGTTGATTCAATTTCAGATGAATTCGTGTCGTACTTGATTTCATATTTGATATACTTTGTCGTAATTGAACATATTCATGTTGGTCCATTTCATCCTTGCAAGTAATTACACTATTAGACCTTTTATATATATGCTTTGAACGCGTAACAGGGAGAGTATTCATATCTGGGTTTTGCACACAAGCTTTCTCTGATCGGGGTGACATTCCAGTAGATTGTTTACACATTTCTGTTCTCTTTGATATTATTTCTAAAAAAAAACACATGAATTCTTAAATGATATTTTTCGAATTATTTTGTAAATTACATGCAATGGCAAATCATTATTGGACGACTTCCTTTAAAACACACTTATCAAAATAATTTTTCCACATGCACACATTCATCTTACAACAAAATCATATTTCTTCTTGTTAAATTGTTTGTGAATTGATTCGCCGGTTTTTACTTGTGTACTCCAGGTGTGCGTTTCATCGACACTGGAACGTAAGCGGTTTAAATATCATTGTATCAGATGAGCTTATAGACAAATCGTGCTTCGAAGAGATATGTGTGAGGCCAAAACAAAACAAAACAAATGCGAGCTTCAAAGAACATTACCAAAGAGTTTTAAATGGACGGTGAATAAAATTTGTGAAAAATGGTTACTTTCCCATGTTTCCCTAATTTGAAATACAGTTAAATCTCCCTCATGCAAAGCTCTGATTCCTTTCGCGAATTTGGCTTTACCTTTTGGACCTTTTGGATTATAGCTCTTCACCTTTTATATAAGTTTTGGATTTCAAATATTTTGGCAACGAGCATCACTGAAAAGACATGTATTGTCGAAATGCGCATCTGGTGCAGATAAATTGGTATCGTTAATTTTATAAGACGTGTTATCACTTCCATTAAATAAACCAATATCTCTATTTATATAACAATACCAAGGGTCTGTGGTTTAGAGATATCATCATAGACAAAGCTATACGGATTCGTGGTACTCATGAATTCTAATAAACTTGGTTCATCTAACCATTGTTTTTCCACAAATGCTGTATCTTTTGTGATGTAAACATTTTAGTCAGATCTAAAAGGGTAACTTGAGGTGATTAAATTAAAAAGGACGAAAAGTATAGCTAAACTTGTTAAAAAAAACTTGATTAGGAAGACCCATTCTGAAATTTCAAAATATTGTCCGAGTTGTGATACTGCATAATTAAAAATCAAATAATATCCGTATATTTATATTATTATGTCACGTTCCATACTGAGCGTCACTGATGAGTCTTATGTAGACGAAACGCGCGTCTGGCGTATTAAATTATAATCCTGGTACCTTTGATAACTATCCATACCACTATTTACATTATAAAAGGTCCCAAAATGAAAAATGTAAAACCATTCAAGTGAGAAAACGTTATGGCCTGATTTAAGTACATAAGTCAATATGGTGAACGAAAAAACAGTTATGAGATACAGCAACAAACGGAATTTGTATAAAATCAAACCAAGTTATATAGATACGTTTATATTATATATGATTTGCGTCCTTGTACTGCAGTTTGATATGCTTACAGGTAAACATTCAAACTAGAAAAAACATGTACCCACATTTAAATATATTTATAGAAACTATAGGTTTACCTTTGGTAGTATATGTTGGTGATTCCCTTACTGACTCATATTCATAATGACGACAAATAGAAATTACTGATACATATATACTAGTATGACGTAAAACTTTATATTTAGTTTGACGTCACTTCCCTTTTCATAGTGATTCAAGATCACCTGACATAAACAATAACACATTTTGAAAACACCCACGTATAGATCTATTTTTATCTAGGGTTAACTAAGGTAAATATTTTAACTTCGAATGTATGTGTCGCTTATTATTATGACAGTACTATGTGAGTATATTCTAGCAAACTGTAGCTGTATCGTGCTTTATTAAATAATTGATAAACAAGTATGTGTTGTTGGTTCGTAACTTTAAGTTGTTTTGTTCTGAGTTAGGTCGTAATTTTTATCAGTTTCATATCTTAATCTCAATTTTAATGTTCGAGCCTTATAGCCGCCTTTAAGGGATGGTGGTTTCTTATTGTTGAATGTAGTACGGTGGCCAACAATTGCCTGCATGCGCTTCATTTGAAATGTAATGGATTGTTGTCTCATTGTATACAGTATCACTTGGAACATAATCAATCATTACGTGAAAATTTTCTGAATTGTTACAAAGATTTAAGAGAAAATACTCGTAAGTTAGATACAAGTAGACTTATTTCTTTAATTTGTATATTTTGTTGGTATAAAAAAAATATTTAGAAATTAAAGATAGTCAAACACTCTGTTTTTCCAAAAGATCATACATATATGTAGATAAATCGGTGACAAAGGTTATTAAAAAAATGCGTCTCTTATGTTAAATAAAATTGAAGATGAATACAATTTAATATGTTCATTTCCTCTTTAAATTGTTTTGAATAATAAATAAACTCATCATAGATACCATGGCTAAATTTAGTATATATACGCCAAACGCGCGTTTCGTCTACAAAAGAATCATCAGTGACGCTCGAATTTTGAGTTATATTATAAGATTTTAAAAAGTTATAAACATATCGAATTGTGAAACATGCTACAATAAGTGCTAAGTGCAGTTGACTTTTCTAAAAAGACCAAGATGTTGATGTTGAACATTGTTGGAACTTTATAAATGTTTTGAACTCAGATCCATATAGTATAGAATATGTTTATAATGTTGTAACATATTTAGAAAATTTTGCTATTTTAAATATTTGGTATAATTTGTTGTATTGCTTCTTTTTCCACATATACTCACGGTTATTTATTTTCCTATCAAATAAGATTTTCAAACTCTTTGAGGGACGACATAAAAAAAACAATGAAGGATAAAAAAAACTTAATTCAAATAGTTTGGGGTGGGGGCAATATTGCTACAAGTTTTGTTTAATTGACATCAATTTGATATATATCCTTATTGGTCAAGCAATTTTTCCCAAATTAAGTTAAGAGGGGGGATAAGGGGTAAGTGAAAAATTAAGAAAGTTTTTTTTTTATCCTACATTGAACTTTTGATGTCGTCCCTTACTATATATCTCACTATGTATATAATATAAAAATTCATTGTAATAAATTTACTTTGCTCATCATGAGCCTTTTATTTAGAATCTTTACATTGTATATCATGTGTATGTGAGTCAACTTGTCAATGAGCAATATCACGTGTATTATAAAATCAACTTATCGAAATCCTTGTAGTTTGCACAGGCATATTTTATCTCATTAGAAAATGCAAAAAATATAATAAAAGAAAAGTATTTCCCCAAACCTATCAGGTTTTTCTATGAATATATTAACCTATCTTTAATGTAGTAAATTTGTCGAAGATATTTTGATATTGAGGTTAGTCTAACGGTATGGTATTTCTATTTTTAGACTCAAATTTCCCCATTATATCAATGCCATTCGGAATCTCTCTTGGCCAATCCATAAAATATTTATTTTTAGAAAAGATATTCACCCATCGGAAACCGGAATATGTTATTATAATATAAAATTTCTATCAACACAAATAGAGGTATACATTATTTTGGAATTAATTTAATGTAGATTATCGATAAACTATAGTATTACTGAAGAAAGCGACATCCACTGGATCGTTAATGGAATAATTATTTTCACGACGAAACGGCAAACAACACTTACAAAACATCGAATAAATAGCTAAATTTTAATTAAAACAAATTTGAAAACCCATACAATAAAAATCAAGGTTAAACGCTGGCTCTTCAGAAGATTAAGGATGCATTTCTTTCTAACACAAACGAGGCAAAAACGGCTAAGCGCGCACATGTTTTGATCATTTGTTTATAACATACGTTTGCATAGTTTGCATAAACTTTGACAAGCTATGCATTCGCTAAAAATGCGTCTTCAGTTTGTCGTTCATCGTGTGTTAGTACAAACGTTAATTGTGTTTCTAACTTCAACCTGATTACTCGATGTTTTTGTTTCTACGTTTGATGAAAGTTTGTTTACCAATAACATGTGCATGCATTATTGAAAGTTCAAACAGGGTCAGTAATCACTAATTAAAACGTTGGCTGTATTTGTTTCTACTTTTGAAGTGTTTAGAAAACAACAACAAACACCACCAACGTTTACAAAATTTTGGTTAGAAAAAAATGCATATTCTTAGCTTCCTGTTCCATTACATGTATAAAACCCATTGTATTGCTCGTGAAATAAGTAACATCATTTAATGCAACAGTTTTTGGTTTGTTTGATAAAGATACCTTACATACAACATATATTGATCTCAAATGACATTCCAGTATATCTGTAATCCTATCCAGACTAAATTGAGTTCACCACATACGACCATTCTTCAGTCTGGTGGCTAACAGGTCTTACAAATACTTTAAATATTGGGCCGAAGGTGATTTTTCTAGCTATCGGTGGTCCCCGAAATACTTACATTACACGCAAGTTCAAATAGGTGGTTTTCATGCTTTTCATTGAACCACTGATATTTATATCTTAATCAAATAGGACTTCTCAACACGGAAGAAACTGTTTTATTCACAGATCATAAAACTCATTGAAATTCGTCAAAAATAACCTTTTGGATTTCTTCCGCATTCTTCTCTATATTTATGAATGGCGCTTGCATTGAATTAGAAATTATCAATGAAAATCGTATATATGACCTTAACTAGAAATTGTTCAACGAATAATGTAAACGATAACTAAAAATGGATAAAATCATTTATTTTTCTAATACTAGTAACCATGGTAACTTGAAAACTGACAATATCATGACAAAATATGAAACCGGACGAAACAACAGTATACAATACAATATGAATAAAACTAAAAACTAGAAACACAAAAACACAAAAACACATATCCCTCAAAACCGATAATGAACTCAGAAGCACCGGAAGTAGGGAGAATTTCCAAATTCAGTAGGCATTTTCAATTTTAATATTTTAGATTTACAAAATTTTTATTAGAAAAATGTATTATTCTGCCGAAGAAATACATGCACAGTTCCTTAACACAATTAGTGAATTCAATAAGGGTACGTTTAATTCCGTTATTTACAGAGGAGTGCAGTAAAACATTTTTATCTTTAATTATTACACAATGGGATGCACTGTTGACCACTGTCATAGGAAAGGCAAAAAGTAATTGGAGGTTTTACCAGTGCAATATTTAAAGTTCGATCGCAAGATATCTTATGAAGTTTGTTAATGCATCGTCATACGACTCAGTCTGCTTAAACTAGTAAAACAAATAATATAATATTTCAATGGACATGCAATTTCCTTATACATTCGAATGAAGAAAAGTGCAGTTAACAAAATTTACAAACTACTACGTCTGTGGTTTGGGACTTCATTTACTTTATTTCTGGAAACAGAACAATTTAAAGTTTCTAAATTTAACCTTTTTTCCATGTACCTTGACATTTATAGAAATACCAAAATCAAGACTGGTCAAGCACTCAAGTACCTTCTTCAAATATTTTTAAGGAACACATTGTCCTATAACTCTCTTTTCTAGCATCCGTGCATGCCCATTGTATTTAAATGTAGAAACTGGTTCCCAACCGGCCTCTATTGATGTGGTACCTTTTTTAACCGTGTCATTATACATTCAAGAAATATATGTCACTTGATATTTAAAGTCATTGCATCCACTATTCACTGAGGTCTTATCCTGCTGTTGATAAAGGAATAATACTTGAATCAGCTTTTTATCACAACTGTGAAACTTCTTTTAAAGCAGGCAACACGGATTTCAGTATGCGCTTCTTGCATCACGTTAAATGGTAAGTACCATGGTTAGTGTATATAACTTAAGTTATTTGCATTCTCAAAATTATTTTGTAAGAATCCGGTTCATCATCTGTAGGTAAATGTAACTTACCTATGGCATGCAAATAACATATCCCCTGACCTGGGAATATAGCTTTGTTTTGTACAACACATAGTATTATGCGAGATGACTCCGAGTTTGGAATTTATTCTAAGATAAATATAAAGTTTATGTATAGGTTATGTAAGGAATATGACAGTTAACTTGATATTTATTACAACTGAAAAATCTTAAAAGACATTTTTCGATTCATCTGAACATTTACTTATCTATTTTATTTATTCAATGATCTATTTAATTATTCATTAATATAAATATTTATTTATTCTTTTATTTTATTCAAATCGTTATTTAAATTCTTATTATTAACACTCTGTATTATACCACATTTGTATTTATGTTCATGTATATCCATACTCTCCTTAAGGAGGATAATAAACATATATATATATATATATATATATATATATATATATATATATATAGCTTTGTTTTGTACAACACATAGTATTATGTGAGATAACTCCGAGTTTGGAATTTATTCTAAGATAAATATAAAATACATATCGCTTAGGTTTTGTTTTATTCGAATCATTTTTCCATAAGCGACTTAATCGTCTACATTTTATGTTAGAAGTGATTAAGGCTATATCACTAACACGTAGGGGAATTAAAGTTATCTTTCTTCCTTCTGAAAACCCAGTTTAACAGTTGTCAATCAAAGTTGTAATGTACGTACATGTAGGTCATATATCAAGAACTCTCTGTTAAAGTGAACACTTATAAGAATATCTCCTACACGAATGTACTTTTGTAAGTTTTGATCATATAAGATTGCATCTTTTTTTTATGTTTAAATTGATGAAATTAATTTTACATCACTCCTCAAATAAAAATTAAGGAGCAGTATATTCGAGTAGCACTGGTGGTTAGTTATATATTTCCTGTTCGTAATACTAGGAAATTTTTCAAAGGAAAACTACATTTATGGGTTATACGATATACCATATTTACTAGAAACTACACGATTATTCATTTCAATGACAAAAAGTACATTTTCACAATCAGAAACAAGAAAAAAATAAATGAAAGTTCAATGCTCTCAAACATATGGTGCGCGTGCAATGACAGACAAGAAGAGAAAAACAGCATATGTCACTAACCAAGGATACATAGCATTAACAGGTTTCCTATAATAAGATTTGAAGTGAGTAGCTGAATCATTTTGAAAGACATCTTTCTAGCTTCAGTTTTGATATTTCACATTCAGGTGTGTTCTTAGTTTGAAAGTCATATTTCTAAGTTCAGTTCTGATAAAACACATAAAGGTGTGTTCTTAGTCAGAAAGTCATATTTCTAAGTTCAGTTCTGGTATTTTACATTCAGGTGTTTTCTTAGTTAGAAAGTCATATTTCTAAGTTCAGTTCTGGTATTTTACATTCAGGTGTGTTCTTAGTTAGAAAGTCATATTTCTAAGTTCAGTTCTGGTATTTTACATTCAGGTGTGTTCTTAGTTAGAAAGTCATATTTCTAAGTTCAGTTTTGATATTTCACATTCAGGTGTGTTCTTAGTTTGTAAGTCATATTTCTAAGTTCAGTTCTGATACTACACATTAAGGTGTGTTCTTAGTTTGAAAGTCATATTTCTAAGTTCAGTTCTGATATTGCACATTCAGGTGTGTTCTTAGTTTGTAAGTCATATTTCTAAGTTCAGTTCTGATACTACACATTAAGGTGTGTTCTTAGTTTGAAAGTCATCTCTTGGTGTCTATCCTTCCAATACTTTATAACGGGGGGCAGCAAATCTTCAATACACGTAGAGGCTGAGAATAATGACGAACTTATGAGAGGTTACTGGTACAAAATAGGAGGTAATGGGCCATTCATGTGGACATCTGTTTTTATAGATATACCATATTTTAGTAATCCGTCTGTAAGTATTCTGCGACTCATTTAACAAATATATGAAAAATAAAATTTAACTTTCTTGCTGCTGGAGGAACATTCATGTCAATATTTTAATTTATGTCAGCGTTTCCTCGTCGCTGAATCTCTTTCAAAATAATTACCGAAGATTAAACAGCGCAATATTTTTACTTTAATGGGTCATGAGGTCAATGGTAGACATATATTTATATTTGTATCCATCTGATGAGTTAAGCATATTTGACCTGATTTTTATAGTTCGTTCTTATGTCGTACTGTTACACCACTGTCCCGGGTTATTAAGAGGGGTGGGATCCCGTTAACATGTTTAACCCCGCCACATTCTGTATGTATGAGCCTGTCCCAAGTTAGGAGCCTGTAATTCAGTGGTTGTCGTTTGTTGATGTTTTACATATTTGTTTTTTTTTCAATTTTTGTAAATAAATTAGGCCGTTTGTTTTCTCCTTTGAATTGTTTTACTTAAAGTTATGTCTTTTTGGGGGCATTTTAAAGCTAGCTATGCGTTATGGGGCTTTCCTCATTGTTGAAGGCCGTACATTGACATAAAGTTGTTAAATTCTGGATCATTTGGCCTCTAGTTGAAAGTCGTCTCATTGGCAATCATACCACATCCTCTCTTTTATATATGACGTCACAGACGTCCATCTGTCGTTTTTGTCTGGCACATGAAATGCAACGATATAAACTATCGTAAACAAGTTTAGTTAAGGGTAAAGTATAACTTACAAAAACTTTTTGACGTCAGAATATTTTATGAAAAATGCACCTGTAACAGGAACATCGAAAGATATTGTATGTTATTGCTAATTAGCCAACACTCAAAGTCTTACTGATGTGGATAAAAGAATTTATGGGTCACAATATATATTTCACTTGTCAGCAAATATAATAACATTGGGTCTGATTTATCACAATTCATGACTCAGACTTTGTAAAACGTCTCCAGTGTCTGAGGAGAAAGTTGATGAACCAGGGGTATGTTGAAGAACGTCTCGTCCTTTTTTTATGAGTTCATTGGAAGGTACAAAGAACTTGTTGATAAATGTCCATATCAACTTCACAAATAATACTTCATAGTCTTGATGTATAGATTCGGCGTAATTACGTTGTTTATCATCTTAACAACGTTTTATATTGATCTTTCATTTGTCTTCGTTCTATTATTAGTATTAGTTTTACTGTTCTGTTTGGTCTGCTTTCTATGATATCCATTTGACATGGCTCGGTACTTATATATCCCTTTGCCTTTTAAGTCCTTTACAAGGAGCATCTCTTCTGAAACTATTCTGCCAAATTTAAAAAAAAATAGCACTTCATTTTTTTTGGTTTCATGTGACATTGACTTCACGGTTAATCGGTCAAAGGTTTTTTGAGTTTTGGTCTTGGATTTTTTTTTTATATGAAAAGCAATGTCTCACCTTTTTTATGTATGGATGATGGTATTCTATACCTTCTCTGCTGTTGGACCGTAAGTCCTCAAAAATGTTACTAGTCAGGCATTGCCTTTACCTATCGTCTGTCGTCTAGAGTAGTCATGCATTGCCTTCACTTATCGTCTGACGTCTATTGTAGTCCGGCATTGCCTTCACCTATCGTCTGTCGTCTATAGTAGTCAGGCATTGCCTTTACCTATCGTCTGTCGTCTATAGTAGTCCGGCATTGCCTTTACCTATCGTCTGTCGTCTATTGTAGCCTGGCATTGCTTTCAGCTATCGTTTGTCGTCTAATGAAGTCACGCATTGCCTTCACCTATCGTCTGTCGTCTATTGTAGTCAGGCATTGCCTTCATCTATCGTCTATTATAGTCCGGCATTGCCTTTTCCTATCGTCTGTCGTAGATTGTAGTAAGGCATTGCCTTCACCTATCGTCTGTCGTCTATTATAGTCCGGCATTGCCTTTACCTATCGTCTGTCGTTTATAATAGTCAGGCATTGCATTTACCTATCGTCTGTCGTGTATACTAGTCAGGTATTGCCTTTACTTATCGTCTGTCGTCTATAGTAGTCAGGCATTGCCTGCACCTATTGTTTGTCAACTACGGTAGTCCGGCATTGCCTTCACTTATCGTCTGTCGTCTATTGTAGTCCAGGTTTGCCTTCACCTATCGTCTTTCGTAAGCCCCTGAGTAATATTAGCACTGTAGCAGTCACCTTCTCTGCTTGTGGACCGTAGGTCCCTGGAAGTATTACTAGCCCGGTAGTCAGTCGCCTTCTTTGCTGGTGAACTGTAAGTCTTCAAAAATGTTGCTAGCCTGGTAGGCAGTCGCTTTCTCTGCTGGTGGATTATAAGTTCTCAAAAGTTTTGCCAGCTCGGTAGCCAGTACCTCAGTTGTATCTGCTGATGGACTGCAAGTCCCCGAAAGTGTTGCTAGCCCGGTAGCCAGACGCCACCTCTCCTGGTAGACATCAAGTCCCATAAATTGTTACTAGCCTGGAAGCCAGTCGTTTTCTCTGCTGGAGGACCATAATCCCCCAAAAGTGTTGCTAGCCCGTTAGTCACTAACATACTCTGTTGGTGGACCAATAGTCCCCAAAGGTATTGCTAGCCCAGTAGTCAGTCGCACTCTCTGCTGGTGGATCGTGAGTCCCCGAAAGTGATGCTAGCCCGGTAGCCAGTACTTCAGTGGTATGAAAATACAGATATTGAAAATCATTTCTCAATTATGAAATGTAGTTCCCCCGTGCATGGCCCTTTTTAGTTTTATTAGCTCTCCAACTTTGGTATTTTTTTTTCTTCAATTTTGTAGTTTTCCCCGCAAGGACCACTAAAGAGACATTTATTGTCAACCTGAGAACTGTTTCAGACCTTTGAATCGTTAAAGAAAGGTGAACGATACCAAATTGACAGTCAAACTCATAAGACAAAAATAAAGTGATAATGCCATGGCTAAAAACGAAACAAACAGACACACAGACTGACAGAAATCACAAATACACAAAACACTACACAAAAAACTAAAGACAACACGAACCCCACTAAAAACTGAGGAGGCTGATCACAGGCTATGTTATATTTCATTTTCTTTTTCTGTGAGTTCGAATATCAGTTACGATGCTTTAACGAAAAAATATATATTCATAATTGTTGCAGGCATTTCCTCTAAAGCGTTTCATATTCAACAATGATATTTGGTTGAATAGACATGTTTGATAAATGTTGATAGTTTAGAATAGAGTGTTCGGAGTCGATTGTTGAAATACTCATAATCGGGATCATCTTTAACATCATATTTTTGTGAACTTTTTTTCTATCGAACTGAAATAGGGAAGTTCATCAATAAAATCAAGAAAGGACTTGGGATAACCATTCATCATTTAAAGAACTTGATAACAAATAAGGATATCATAAAATAATGAATGATAACGGTCAAATAGTTATTAGTTTTGTAAACAGGGAATTTATAAAAATGACCACATTATTAGTAACAATCACATTTCGTAATGCAAATTTGAACATTAGGTTTAAAGTGACTTATAGGTCCAACGGGCCGGGTGTAAATTTATTGAACTATTGTATTCTTATTATGTAATACTATATATACTACACATGTCACTATAATAAATGATATACTTACTTACGTATTGAAATTCATCTTAACATCGAAGTGTTGACAAGTGGACTGGTGATACCCTCGGGGACAAAAATTAAGGATAAAATAATGGATTTCATTTAAGATACTCTTTAAAGATATCATTATAATTAAACATTTATAGATTATAATTAGTTCATTAATGGATAACCTTAATTTATCTAAGTTCGACTTATGTGTCCTTAATTAATGTCCAAAGTCTTCTTGCATTTATTTGTACTGTATTCTTGTCAAGTTATGTTGTCATTTTAGCGGTATTTTTAACATTGGCATCTAAGCAGGAGTTTGGCTTGCAATAAAAGCAGGTTCTTATAGTTCTTATAGTTCGTTTCTGGGTGTGCTGCATTGTCGTTGTGGTTTTTTGTTGCACTTCAGTGTTTCTGTTGTTTCGTTGTTTTCCTCTTATAGTATTTACCTCAGTTTTAGTTTGTTACCCGGATTTGTTTTATCAATCCACTATTTATTCTTTAAACATCCTGTATATGGCAGTTGTAATCAAATAGTCTGTTTCTATGTATGTTGGCGTTTGTATTTGAGGTTGTCCAGTTCTTCTATTGTTGCTTTTATATATTCTCAATTAAGAACTTATCAAACATTGAAGACCAGATTTTTAACCCAAAAAAATGCAAAAAGTATTGCATCAGCTGGCAAAATATTACAGCTATATGCATTAAGGAAACATATTCTTAAAGTTCGAATATGTTGGTAAGTTTTAACCACAGCAGTTGGATTGAATAGTGGTTCAAAGGTATTATAAAAAGAAATAACCGAATTATTTTGTTGTGTACGTTCCATACACGTTTAAATAATAAAATATAACAACATAAAAAACAACCATGAGATAACAAAATATGAAAAATTGTATTTGGAAATCAAACAATAACAATAAACTTATGAGGTATCTTACAACAATCAACAATAATAACTGATAAAATAAAAACTAAGATCAAGTCTCAGACTATACATACAGATTCAACTTAAAACAAAAGTTGCCAAACCATAAAAATCAAAGGAAGACAAACAAGATTTTCAGACAAGCACTATATTATAATGAATTAAAATGATGTCTGATAATATAATATTTATGAAAGTACATGGTAAAGGAGACGTAACAAAACAGTAAATATTTATGAAAATGTATAGAAAACACTATTATATCATAATAAATTATAATGATGTATGAAAGTATCACTCTGATAAAAGTACATGTTAAATGGAAGATAACAAAACAATAGATATGTCAAAAATGTAAATAAAACATTATTATATTATAATAAATTATAGTCTGATGGTAAGACTCTTCTAAAAGATTATGGTAAAAGGGGGAGGTAACAAAACAGGTAATACACAATGTATATAATAATCTAATAATATATTGTAATAATGGCTGATAGTTTGACTCTAATAATGAAAGTACATGTTAAAGGAAGGTAACAAAACAGTAAATATATATAAATTATTTTTTTAATTAATAGTCCCAAGACAATGTCCATATTTTCAAATAGAAATTGTTTCTCAACAGAGTCTCAATGTAAAATTAAAGTTGACTATCCAAAAAGCATGTTTAAATCTTATTCACAATCATTTGTATAAATATGGTGACAAATATATTCGTATTGCTATAAGTAAGAAGCTGGAAATCTAGTGGTTGTCGTATGTCGCTGAATATCATATTGTACATAAATGAGGCTGATATTTTTCTCGTTTGAAATGTCTTAAATTTGTCATTCCTTTTAAATTAGAGCTGAATTTGTTGTATGGCTTTAACAAAATGTTGAAAGGCCTAAAGCTATTAATTTCTGTGTCAGTCTTTCTCTTGAGGAGAGATGTCTTATTGGCAATACCATCTCTCTTTATTTTCATATACTCAAAAAACGGTAATTATGTCAATATCGATTCACTAAAATGTTGTTTTCGCTTTTTTTTGTTATTTTTTATATTATGGCATAAAGATGATCTTTGCAATTAGCTTTCTGTAATCGATCACATTGCTTCATGGTATTTTCATCTCTTCAGTCGGAACCCGTGCAATTTTGACGCTCCAATTGATGCCATGTAGATAAGTGACGTTATCCAATCAAAATGAACGTTACAAACGTTGTGGCATTATAATTTGATTTTGCTTGATTTTGTCTGTTTTGATCGACTTCCCCATTTCAGTAATCTTCTTATTCTTAGCTATTGGATATTATTATACTTCACGTTAAAATGCCATATTTTGATTGGCTAAGACAAGGGTGTTAATCTTCTTATACTTAGCTATTGGATAATGAAATAAATTAACGGTACCAACTTTTCTGCATCAGATGCGCATTTCGACAATACGTGTCTCTTCAGTGATGCTCGTGGCCAAAATATTTGAAATCCAAAGCTTATATAAAAGATGAAGAGCTATAATCCAAAAGGTCCAAAAAGTAAAGCCAAATCCGTGAAAGGAATCAGAGCTTTGCATGAGGGAGATACATTCCTTAATTGACTGTAGTTGGATAGGACCATTTCCTATCTCTGGTGCTATACATTAGGATGTTTACTGGAGGTTAATAACGTACTGGCAATATACATTTACTTTAATGTTTTATGATCGAATGGCGTCTGCTAAATGAAAACCACGTTAGACCAGGAATGTCTTGACTGTGCCTTTGACAAAAGCCCTACACATTGGACACCTCCGCAAAGCTGGTGCACAGTCGGAACAACTTACTAAATGTCCACAAGGGAGGAAAGCTATTGAGGCATCCAATTCTAGACAAATCTTACACAGACGTTGATCTCGTAGCTGTCTATTTTCTTCAATTAATGACTCCGCATCTGTAATAGTAAGGTTCCAAGTAGAAAATCATCATTTTAAAAAATGGTTCAAATTTTAAATCCTGAAGATGTCGTATGATTAGTTTGATGACACATTTAACGAAGAAGGAGTATCTGATTAAAAGTTGAACATAGGTACATCTTTAAATGGATAGAAAGTATTTTCGTGAGTCTAAATATTTTGAAACGTTTTAAGAACCCAGTTATAACAAATCAATAAATATGACTTACCGTCTAAATTTGATTCACTCAAATCATTTATAAGGGGTTCAGGTATATTATTTCCTTGTGTAGTTGCATTAAGTGACAAATCATTAGCAGATGAATCGTTCCTGACTGCATTAGCTGAGTCAGCAGAACTGTTCGGTTGATCATTCTCCAGTAAAACACTCATGATATCAGTTGCTGTGTATGTTCCACCTACAAACAAAAGTAAAATCACAACAATACTGAACTCAGAGGAAAATCAAATTGGAAAGTCCATAATCACATGGCAAATTTTAATGACAAAACACATCGAAAACTGTCATATTCCTGACTTGGTACTGGCATTTTCAATGTAGAAAATGTCGGATTAAAACTGGTTTTATAGCGCTAAACCTCTCACTTTGTTGACAGTTTCATCAAATTCTGATATATTTACAATGATGCGTGAACTAAACAGACATAAGAAATAAAATAGTCAAATATGGGTAAAAAGTATAAAAGATGTGTTTAAGCTTATATGGGTAAAAACATTGACACGTTTATTGTATGCTCATGGTGGTCAATAAATTGTCAATAGTTTGCTGAGACTGTATGCGATGTATTCAATTTGTTTTTGGTTAGTTCTTCTTTTCGATATAATGAATTTCTTTGCGACTGCGATACAAGTGAGAGGTTAAGATAGCTATAAAATAAAATTGAGAATGGAAATGGAAATGGGGAATATGTCAGAGACAAGAACTTGACTAAAGAGCAGACAACAACCAGGTGTTATCTACCACTTTCTAAAAAAGAAAATAACTTATATGAGATGTCAGGAATGTGACAGTTGTGTTTGAGCTTTGAACTTGCTTCTTGATAAAGATTTTTTCTATTTAAATTTTCTTTTGAATTCGTTATTTTGTTATTTCCCTTTTTACTTCAGATTACTCGCTATCCCTGAACATTCAATTCATAGAGAAATTGATGTTATACATTCATGCATAGTTTCTGAAGTTGCAATATTAAGAGTTACGGTCCTTTTTGTATTACTCTCATCTCATTGAGTTTAAGTTTATATATATACCTGGTTTATCCGGTAATAATTGCTGGATAACTCGAAGCACCTGTTCTTGTGTGTATCCCATCTCTAAGACACTCCTGGCTGCTGCTGTATCAAGATAGCTGGTACTGCTACTTTGTTGTGGATTGCTGTGTGAATGTAAATTGGGGACATTTTGAGTTGTTTCTGTCTTTTGAAAGGGTGTAATTTGGTCACTTTTCTTACTTTCTTCTTTGTTCTTAAATTAAATAATATTAACATGTAAATGTAGAATGAATTTATTATGATTTAAATGATGGAAATGAAGATATTGAAAGTGAATGATATGGTTTAACTTCCTAGTAAATAAATATCAAGCCTATTTAATTTACTTACCAATTGTTCATGTTTATCTTGAACGGCTTTTATAAACC
Source organism: Mytilus galloprovincialis (assembly GCA_037788925.1). Taxonomy (NCBI): domain Eukaryota; kingdom Metazoa; phylum Mollusca; class Bivalvia; order Mytilida; family Mytilidae; genus Mytilus; species Mytilus galloprovincialis. The sequence continues at coordinate 75,170,524 of CM075339.1, read as the reverse complement.
TATCACCCTTGTTCTGACGTAGGTAAGAGCACTTCGGAAACCATCTAGCATGTTCCACCCATGGATCGTCACCTGCTTCCCAATTTCGAAGTCCACCGCCACAGAAAAAACATCTAGTGTAGTCCTGGTAACCAGCAAAAAGGAAACCAGCTGTTGCCATTTGTTTTGGTGTCTGGTCTAAATAGGACGGCCATCCCTGAAAAGAGCTGATTCTCACTTGTAAAGCAGCGTAATTCGGGTATCTGGGATTATCGAGATCGATACCAAATGAAGAAGTTGCATTGTTACTTATTCGGCTAGAACTTGTTGATTCATAACAGCCACATGCTCCATGGCTAAGAGTGTTATTCACTTCTGGTTCTAAGCATGTGTCTTTATTGTTGTCTATATGTTCCAAATTGGCTGCATTCCTGCTTGGTTTCGGCTCCGCGTATCTGGTAGTATCATTTCCAATTGGATGATTGTGACCTGTTGCTCCGCTTGAATTAACTATAGAATTTTGCGTTACGGGACTTAAATTTCGGTCCGCAGACATACACCCACTTTGTTGTATTCCTATAGATTGTTGTAAATTAATGCTTGGTATGGAAACAGATTGTGTTGGTATATTACTTAATCTTGCATCCTGAGAAGTTATGTGCTGCTGTCCATTTGTATCTATAGCAAAGAAATTACAGTTTCCAAGATGGGGACATAAAGGTGAGAGTCGTCTGTGTATTTCTAACGGAATATCGCCACGTTTCCAGTTCCGGTATGTTATTCCACATGCGTAACACTGAACGTTATCATCGTTTCCTGTGAAATAAAATCCTGCTTTAGATAGATTACTTACAAATATGTCTACGGTTCTAGGGAAATTGTTAAATGAATGAAGTCGTAGAAGACTATTTGACATGGATTCGTCCATAGATATTGCACTACCAGAAGATAAGCTATCGAAATAAGTATTTAAGGTCACTGGCAATATATTTAGATACTGCGTTGGTATCCATTGATGCATAAATACGTAATCTAACAAGTCGAACAGACCTTTGGAACGTTTAGATGATTCTTTATTGGTTTCTTCTTCAGATTTAACGTAATTGTGAAATTTTGTACAAACGTTTTCTTTTCTTTCCGACTGGACATCTACTAATGTTTCCACTTCGATTAATGTTTCTTTGATTGTATCAAGTTCTTCTTGCAAATTCGTCGTACTAGTTCCTGGTTTTACGTTGCTCTCGAATAATTCTGTCTTCATTGACTGTCGCTTCAATTTCAGATGAATTCGCAACGTACTTGATTTCATATTTGATATACTTTGTCTTAATTGAACATATCCATGTTGGTCCATTTCATCCTTGCTAGTAATTACACTATTAGACCTTTTATATATATGCTTTGAAAGCGTAACAGGGAGAGAATTCATATCTGGGTTTTGCACACAAGCTTCCTCTGATCTTGGTGCCATTCCTGTAGGTTGTTTACACATTTCTGTTCTCTTTGATATTATTTCTAAAAAAAAACATGAATTCTTTCATGATATTTTTCAGATTACTTTGTAAATTACTTGCAATGGCAACTCATTATTTGACGACTTTCTTTAAAACACACTTATCAAAATAGTAAGTAAGCGGTTTAAATTTCTTTATATTAGATGAGCTTATAGACAAATCGTGCTTCGAAGACATGTTTGAGGCCAAAACAAAACAAAACAAATGCGAGCTTCAAAGAACATAACCAAAAAGTTTTAAATGGACGATGAATCAAATTTGTGAGAAATGGTTACTTTCCCATGTTTCTCTTATTTGAAATACAGCTAGACATTTTATCACTTCCTTTAAACAACTCAATATCTCTATTTGTATAACAGTACCTAGGGACTGTGTTTTAGAGATTGTGAAATTTCTAAATATTGTCCGAGTTATACCGCATAATGAAAAATCAATCCGTATATGATCATGTCACGTTCCATGCCACTTTTACGTTATAAAAGGTTCCAAAATGAAAAATTTAAAACCATTCAAGTGAGAAAAATTTATGGCCTAATTTAAGTACAATATAGTGAACATGGTGAACGAAAAAACAGATATGATATACAGCAACAAACGGAATTTGTATTACTTCAGAACATAGTTATATAGATACGTTTATATCATATATATAATTTGCGTTCTTGTACTAATGTTTGTCAAAACAGGTAAACATTCAACTAGAAAAACATGTACACACATTTAAATATATTTATAGACACTAGGTTTACCTTTGGTAGTATATGTTGGTGATTCCCTTACTGACTCATATTCATAATGACGACAAATAGAAATTGCTGCTACATATATACTAGTATGACGTAATACTTTATATTTAGTTTGACGTCACTTCTCTTATCATGGTGATTCAAGATCACCTGACATAAACAATAACATATTTTGAAACACCCACGTATAGATCTATTTTTATCTAGGGTAAACTAAGGTGTATGGATCGCTTATTATTATGACAGTACTGTGTGAGTAAACTCTAGCAAAATGCAGTGTATCGTGCTTTCTTAAAAAATTGATAAACAAGAATAAGTTAGTTTTTCGTAATTTGAAATTGTTTTGTTCTTAATTTTCTCAGTTTGATGTCTTAATGTCGGGGCCTTATATAGCCGTATTTACGGTATGGTGGTTTCTTATTGTTGAAGGCAGTAAAGTGCAAGAAAATTGGTACCGTTAATTTTATTACATAAAAGTAGACTTATTTCTCAATTTGTATATTTTGTGGGTATAAAAAAAATATTTAGAAATTAAAGATAGTCAAACACTATGTTTTGCCAAAGGATCATACATACATGTAGATAAATCTGTGACAAAGGTTATTAAAAAAAATGCGTCTCTGACATTGGCAATCATATCACATCTTCTTTTTTATATGTTTAATAAAGTTGAAGATGTATACAATTTTACATGTGCATTAATTCCTCTTTATATTGTTTGAGTTCTATCATAAAATTTTGAAAAGTTCTAAACATATCGAATTGTTAAACATCTTAAAATAAGTGCTAAGTTCAGTTGACTTCTCAAAAAAGACCTAGATGTATTGAACATTATTGGAACTTTATAAATGTTTTGAACTTAGATCCATATAGTATAGATATGTTTATATGTTGTAACATATTTAACATTTGTTTAGGAAATTTGGCTGTTTTAAATATTTGGTATTAATTGTTTTATTGCTACTTTTTCCACATATACTTACGGTTAAAATGATAAATTTATTTTCATATCAAATAAGATTTCAACAAAACTCTTTTGCTATATCTCTAAATGTATATAATATATTAAAAATTCATTGTAATAAATTACTTTGCTCATCATGTGCCTTTTATTTAAAATCTTTATGTAGTCAATCAATATCACGTTTATTATAAAATCAACTTATCGAAATCCTTGTATTTTGCACAGGCATATTTTATCTTTTAAGAAAATGCAAAAATTATAAAAAAAAAAAAGTATTTCCGCAAAATCTGTCAGTTTTTATATGAATATATTAACCTATCTTCAATGTAGTAAATTTGTCGATAATATTTTTATAATATTCTTACTCGAGTAGTCTTACTATTGAGGGTAGTCTAATGGTATGGTATTTCTATTTTTAGACACAAATTTCTCCATTATGTCAATGCCATGCAGAATCTGTCTTAATCTGTCTTAACTCCATAAAACCTTTATTTTTAGCATGATGATTCACTCATGGAAACCGGATTATACATGTATTATTATAATATAAAATTTCTATCAATACAAATTGGCGTGTATTATTATAATATAAAATTTCTATCAACACAAATTGGCGTATATACATTGTTTTGGAATTAATTTAATGTAGATTATCGATAAAACTAGTATTAATGAAATAGACAACACTGCATCGTTAATGGAATAATTATTTTCACGACGAAACGACAACGGTGACCTAGCTATCTATATAAATAGTTGTTAATTTCTGTGTCATTTTGGTCTCTTGTGGATAGTTGTCTCATTGGCAATCATACCACATCTTTTTTTTTATATTATCAACACTTACAAAACATCGTATAAATAGCTGATTTTGAACAACACAAATATGAAAACCCATACACTAAAAATCAAGGTTAAACGTTGCCGCTTCAGAAGATAAAGCAATTCCTGTCCACGCGTCACCCCCATTGTGTTGCCCCTATAATAAGATACATCTTTGCAATATTTTGTTTGATTGATAAAAGTACTGTACATACAACAAATTGATCCCATGTGACATTCCAGTATATCTGTAAGACTGTTCAGACTAAATTGAGTTAACCACATATGATCATTCTTCAGTCTGGTGGCTAACAGGTCTTACAAATACTTTAAATATTGGGCCGAAGGGGATATTTCTAGCTATATGTGTTCCCCGATATACTTTCATTACACGCAAGTTCAAATAGGTGGTTTTCATACATTTCATTGAACAACTGATATTTATATCTTAATGAAATAGGAGTTCTCAACACGGAAGAAACTATTCTTATTCACAGGTCATAAAACTCATCGAAATTCGACAACAATAACCTTTTTGATTTCTTCCGCATTCTTCTCTATATTTATGAATGGCGCTTGCATTGAATTAGAAATTATGAATGAAAATCGTATATGTATGACCTTAACTAGAAATTGTTCAACGAACAATGTAAACGATAACTAAAAATGGATAGACAATTTATTTTTCTAATACTAGTAACTTGAAAACTGACAATATCATGACAAAATATGAAACCGGACGAATACCAAAAAAAACAGTATACAATACAATATGAATAAAACTAAAAACTAGTAACACAAAAACACATATCCCTCAAAACCGATAATGAACTCAGAAGCACCGGAAGTAGGGAGCATTTCCAAATTCAGTAGCCATATTCAATTTCAATATTATAAATTTTTACAAATTTTTCATAAAAAGGGCAAAAAGTAATAGGAGATTTTACCAGTGCAATATTTAAAGTTCGATCTCAAGATATCTTATGAAGTTTGTTAATGCATTGTCATACGACTCAGCCTGCTTGGCCTAGTTAAACAACAATAATAACACGAAAATATAATATTTCAATGGACATGCAATTTAATTATACATTCGAATAAAGAAAAGCGTAGATAAAACAGAACAAATTTAAAGTTTCTAAATTTAACCTTTTTTCCATGTACCTTGACATTTATAGAAATACCAAAATCAAGACTGGTCAAGCACTCAAGTACCTTCTTCAAATATTTTTAAGGAACACATTGTCCTATAACTCCCTTTTCTAGCATCCGTGCATGCCCATTGTATTTAAATGTAGAAACTGGTTCCCAACCGGCCTCTATTGATGTGGTACCTTTTTTCACCGTGTCATTATATATTCAAGAAATATATGTCACTTGATATTTAAAGTCATTTCATCCACTATTCACTGAGGTTTTTTACGTGACTTTGAATTTAGCATGCTTCAAATATTTGTCACTGAATATTTCGCAAATAAGATAATAAACAATAACTCAATTAATCGATCTTTTCCTGCTGTTGTTAAAGGAATAATACTTGAATCAGCTTTTTATCACAACTGTGAAACTTCTTTTAAAGCAGGCAACACGGATTTCAGTATGCGCTTCTTGCATCACGTTAAATGGTAAATACCATGCTTAGTGTATATAACTTAAGTTATTTGCATTCTCAAAATTATTTTGTAAGAATCCGGTTCATCATCTGTAGGTAAATGTAACTTACCTATGGCATGCAAATAACATATCCCCTGACCTGGGTATATAGCTTTGTTTTGTACAACACATAGTATTATGCGAGATGACTCCGAGTTTGGAATTAATTCTAAGATAAATATAAAATATATATCGCTTAGGTTTTGTTTTATTCGAATCATTTTTCCATAAGCGACTTAATCGTCTACATTTTATGTTAGAAGTGATTAAGGCTATATCACTAACACGTAGGGGAATTAAAGTTATCTTTCTTCCTTCTGAAAACCCAGTTTAACAGTTGTCAATCAAAGTTGTAATGTACGTACATGTAGGTCATATATCAAGAACTCTCCGTTAAAGTGAACACTTATAAGAATATCTCCTACACGAATGTACTTTTGTAAGTTTTGATCATATAAGATTGCATCTTTTTTTATGTTTAAATTGATGAAATTAATTTTACATACCTCCTCAAATAAAAATTAAGGAGCAGTATATTCGAGTAGCACTGGTGGTTAGTTATATATTTCCTGTTCGTAATAGTAGGAAATTTTTCAAAGGAAAAGACAACTACATTTATGGATTATACGATATAACATATTTACTAGAAACTACACGATTATTCATTTCAATGACAAAAAGTACATGTTCACATCTATAATAAGATTTCAGGTGTGTTCTTAGTTTGAAAGTCATATTTCTAAGTTCAGTTCTGATATAACACATTCAGGTGTGTTCTTAGTTTGTAAGTCATATTTCTAAGTTCAGTTCTGATATTACACATTAAGGTGTGTTCTTAGTTTGTAAGTCATATTTCTAAGTTTAGTTCTGATATTACACATTAAGGTGTGTTCTTAGTTTGAAAGTCATCTCTTGGTGTCTATCCTTCCAATACTTTATGGCGGGGGCAGCAAATCTACAATACAAGTAGAAGCTAAGAATAAAGGCGAACTTATGAGAGGTTACTGGTACAAAACAGGAGGTAATGGGCCATTCATGTGGACATCTGTTTATATAGATATACCATATTTTAGTAATCCGTCTGTAAGTATTCTGCGACTCATTTAACAAATATATGAAAAATGAAGTTTTACTTTCTTGCTGCTGAAGGAACATACATGTCAATGTTTTAATTTATGTCAGCGTTTCCTCGTCGCTGAATCTCTTTCAAAATAATTACCGAAGATTAATCAGCGCAATGTTTTTAATTTAATGGGTCATGACGTCAATGGTAGACATATATTTATATTTGTATCCATCTGATGAGTTAAGCATATTTCACCTGATTTTATAGTTCGTTCTTATGTCGTACTGTTACACCACTGTCCCGGGTTATTAAAAGGGGTAGGATCCCGCTAACATGTTTAACCCCGCCACATTCTGTATGTATGAGCCTGTCCCAAGTTAGGAGCCTGTAATTCAGTGGTTGTCGTTTGTTGCTGTTTTACATATTTGTTTTTTTTTCAATTTTGTACATAAATTAGTTTGTTTTCTCCTTTGAATTGTTTAACTTAAAAGTTATGTCTTTTGGGGGCATTTTAAAGCTAGCTATGCGTTATGGGTCTTTTCTCATTGTTGAAGGCGATACGTTGACATAAAGTTGTTAAATTCTGTGTCATTTGGCCTCTAGTTGAAAGTTGTCTCATTGGCAATCATACCACATTCTATCTTTTATATATGACGTCACAGACGTCCATCTGTCGTTTTTTTCTGGCATATGAAATGCAACGATATAAACTATCGTAAACAAGTTTAGTTCAGGGTAAAGTATAACTTACAAAAACTTTTTGACGTCAGAATATTTTATGAAAAATGCACCTGTAACAGGAACATCGAAAGATATTGTATGTAATTGCTAATTAGCCAACACTCAAAGTCTTACTGATGTGGATAAAAGAATTTATGGGTCACAATACATATTTCACTGGTCAGCAAATATAATAACATTGGGTCTCATTTATCACCATTCATGACTCATGTGACTCAGACTTTGTAAAACGTCTCCAGTGTCTGAGGAGAAAGTTGATGAACCAGGGGTATGTTAAAGAACGTCTCGTCCTTTTTTTATGAGTCATTGGAAGGTACAAAGAATTTGTTGATAAATTGCCGTATCAACTTCACACATAATACATGATAGTCTTGATGTATAGATTCGGCGTACTGACGTTGTTTATCATCTTAACAACGTTTTATATTGTTCTTTCATTTGTCTTCGTTCTATTATTAGTATTAGTTTTACTTTTCTGTTTGGTCTGTTTTCTATGATATCCATTTGACATGGCTCGGTACTTATACATCCCTTTGCATTTTAAGTCTTTTACAAGGAGCATCTCTTCTGAAACTATTCTGCCAAATTTAAAAAAATAGCACTTCATTTTTTTTGGTTTCATGTGACATTGACTTCACGGTTAATCGGTCAAAGGTTGTTTTGGTCTTGGATTTTTTTTTTTATATGAAAAGCAATGTCTCACTTTTTTTATGTATGGATGATGGTATTCTATACCTTCTCTGCTGGTGGACCGTAAGTCCTCAAAAATGTTACTAGTCAGGCATTGCCTTTACCTATCGTCTGTCGTCTAGAGTAGTCATGCATTGCCTTCACTTATTGTCTGACGTCTATTGTAGTCCGGCATTGCCTTCACCTATCGTCTGTCGTCTATAGTAGTCAGGCATTGCCTTTACCTATCGTCTGTCGTCTATAGTAGTCCGGCATTGCCTTTACCTATCGTCTGTCGTCTATTGTAGCCTGGCATTGCTTTCAGCTATCGTTTGTCGTCTAATGAAGTCACGCATTGCCTTCACCTATCGTCTGTCGTCTATTGTAGTCAGGCATTGCCTTCATCTATCGTCTGTCGTCTATTATAGTCCGGCATTGCCTTTTCCTATCGTCTGTCGTAGATTGTAGTAAGGCATGGTCTTCACCTATCGTCTGTCGTCTATTATAGTCCGGCATTGCCTTTACCTATCGTCTGTCGTCTATAGTAGTCAGGCATTGCATTTACCTATCGTCTGTCGTGTATAGTAGTCAGGTATTGCCTTTACTTATCGTCTGTCGTCTAAAGTAGTCAGGCATTGCCTGCACCTATTGTTTGTCGACTACGGTAGTCCGGCATTGCCTTCACTTATCGTCTGTCGTCTATTGTAGTCCAGGTTTGCCTTCACCTATCGTCTTTCGTAAGCCCCTGAGTGACACTAGCACTGTAGCAGTCACCTTCTCTGCTTGTGGACCGTAGGTCCCTGGAAGTATTACTAGCCCGGTAGTCAGTCGCCTTCTTTGCTGGTGAATTGTACGTCTCCAAAAATGTTGCTAGCCTGGTAGGCAGTCGCTTTCTCTGCTGGTGGATTATAAGTTCTCAAAAGTTTTGCCAGCTCGGTAGCCAGTACCTCAGTTGTATCTGCTGATGGACTGTAAGTCCCCGAAAGTGTTGCTAGCCCGGTAGCCAGTCGCCACCTCTGCTGGTAGACATAAAGTCCCATAAATTGTTACTAGCCTGGAAGCCAGTCGTTTTCTCTGCTGGAGGGCCGTAATCCCCCAAAAGTGTTGCTAGCCTGTTAGTCACTAACATACTCTGTTGGTGGACCAATAGTCCCAAAAAGTATTGCTAGCCCAGAAGTCAGTCGCACTCTCTGCTGATGGATTGTGAGTCCTCGAAGTGATGCTAGCCCGGTAGCCAGTACTTCAGTGGTATGAAAATACAGATATTGAAAAACGTTTGTTAAAATTGAAAATCATTTCTCAATTATGAAATGTAGTTCCCCCGTGCATGGCCCTTTTTAGTTTTTTAAGCTCTCCAACTTTGGTAAAAAAAAATTTCAATTTTGTAGTTTTCCCCGCAAGGACCACTAAAGAGACATTTATTGTCAACTTGAGAACTGTTGCAGACCTTTGAATCGTTAAAGAAATGTGAACGATACCAAATTGACAGTCAAACTCATAAGACAAAAATAAAGTGATAATGCCATGGCTAAAAACGAAACAAACAGACACACAGACTGACAGAAATCAAAAATACACAAAACGCTACATAAAAAACTTAAGACAACACGAACCCCACTAAAACCTGAGGAGGCTGATCACAGGCTTAGTTGCAACTATGTTATATTTTATTTTATTTTTCTGTGAGTTCGAATATCAGTAACGATGCTTGGACGAAAAAATGTATATTTATAATTGTTGCAGGCATTTCCTCTAAAGCTTTTCATATTCAACAATTATGATATTTGGTTTTAACAAAAAAAGGCCTAAAGCTATTAATTTCTGTGTCAGTCTTTCTCTTGTTGAAAGATGTCTTATTGGCAATACCATCTCTCCTTATTTTCATATACTCAAATAACGGTAATTATGTCAATATCGATTCACTAAAATGTTGTTTTCGCTTTTTTATGTTTTTTTTTTATATTATGGCATAAAGATCATCTTTGCAATTAGCTTTCTGTAATCGATCACATTGCTTCGTGGTATTTTCATCTCTTCAGTCTGAACCCGTGCAATTTTGACGCTTCAATTGATGCCATGTAGATAAGTGACGTTATCCAATCAAAATGAACGTTACAAACGTTGTTGCATCAAAATTTGATTTTGCTTGATTTTGTCTGTTTTGATGGACTTCCCAATTTCAGTAATCTTCTTATACTTAGCTATTGGATAATGAAATAACATTAACGGTACCATTTTTTTCTGCATCAGATGCGCATTTCGACAATACATGTCTCTTCAGTGATGCTCGTGGCCAAAATATTTAAAATCCAAAGCTTATATAAAAGATGAAGAGCTATAATCCAAAAGGTCTAAAGAGTAAAGCCAAATCCGTGAAAGGATCAGAGCTTTGCATGAGGGAGATACATTCCTTAATTGACTCGTTGGATAGGACCATTTCCTATTTCTGGTGCTATACATTAGGATGTTTACTGGTAGTTAATAACGTACTGGTAATATACATTTAATTTAATGTTTTATGATAAAGGTGGCGTCTGCTAAATGAAAACCACGTGTTACGGCCAGAAATTACCTTTAAATTGTAGCCAACAAAAGACACAAATCAATAATAAAATTTAACAATATTTATTATACAAAAGTTTACAAGAAGTATTACACAAATATTACTGTCAACTTAACTGTCAAAATATGAGTCCAATCTTTTATCTTTATCTGTATCCGGAAATCTTTCGGAATCCAATCTGAATATTACGTTCACTTCTAAGGTCACAATCCAGTATGATGTTGTTTGCAGAATAAAAATGTCAATCCAAATGCTATGAATATTAATGGATATCGATGTCTAAGTCCAAATCCAAGAGTGAGCGTTTAACTTTAGTGTCTGCATATATATAATTGTCAAGGAAAATTCTAGAACAATCTATACTGGAACATCCTAGAAAGTTACAATGGAAGTTTCTAGTAAAATGTAGAAGTTTATATAACGTATCTTTTATTGGGATCATTCTGGAAAGTTCCAATCATTCTGTAATTGTTCCAGTGATTTCTAAACTGCACAGTTCTAAGATTATTCTGTAAACAACTATCAGGCCACACAACACAAACTAGGCCAACATAAATAAATCCAATAATTACAATATCATAACACACGTTAGACCAGGAATGTCTTGACTGTGCCTTTGACATAAGCCCTACACATTGGACAACTCCGCAAAGCTGGTGCGCAGTCGGAACAACTTACTAAATGTCCACAAGGGAGGAAAGCTATGGAGGCATCCAATTCTAGACAAATCTTACACAGACGTTGATCTCGTAGCTGTCTATTTTCTTCAATTAATGACGCATCTGTAATAGTAAGGTTCTAAGTAGAAAATCACAATTTAAAAAAATGGTTCAAATTTTAAATCCTGAAGATGGCGTATGATTATTTTGATGACACAGTTAACCAAGAAGGAGTATCTGATTAAAAGTTGAATATAGGTACATCTTTAAATGGATAGAAAGCATTTTCTTGAGTCTAAATACTTTGAAACGTTTTAAGAACCAAGTTATAACAAATAAATAATTATGACTTACCGTCTACATTTGATTCACTCAAATCATTTATAAGGGGTTCAGGTATATTATTTCCTTGTGTAGTTGCATTAAGTGACAAATCATTAGCAGATGAATCGTTCCTGACTGCATTAGCTGAGTCAGCAGAACTGTTCGGTTGATCATTCTCCAGTAAAACACTCATGATATCAGTTGCTGTGTATGTTCCACCTACAAACAAAAGTAAAATCACAACAATACTGAACTCAGAGGAAAATCAAATTGGAAAGTCCATAATCACATGGCAAATTTTAATGACAAAACACATCGAAAACTGTCATATTCCTGACTTGGTAATGGCATTTTCAAATGTAGAAAATGTCGGATTAAACCTGGTTTTATAGCGCTAAACCTCTCACTTTGTTGACACTTTCATCAAATTCTGATATATTTACAATGATGCGTGAACTAAACAGACATAAGAAATAAAATAGTCAAAATATGGGTAAAAAGTATAAAAGATGTGTTTAAGCTTATATGGGTAAAAACATTGACACGTTTATTGTATGCTCATGATGGTCAATAATTTGTCAATAGTTTGCTGAGACTGTACGCGATGTATTCAATTTGTTTTGGTTAGTTCTTCTTGTCGATATAATGGATTTCCTTGCGACTGAGATACAAGTGAGAGGTTAAGCTAGCTATAAAAAAAATTGAGAATGGAAATGGAAATGGGGAATATGTCAAAGAGACAAGAACTTGACTAAAGAGCAGACAACAACCAGGTGTTATCTACCACTTTCTACAAAAGGAAATAACTTATATGAGATGTCAGGAATATGACAGTTGTGTTTGAGCTTTGAACTTGCTTCTTGATAAAGATTTTTTCTATTTACATTTTCTTTGGAGTTCGTTATTTTTGTTATTTCCCTTTTTACTTCAGATTACTCGCTATCCCTGAACATTCAATTCATAGAGAAATTGATGTTATACATTCATGCATAGTTTCTGAAGTTGCAATATTAAGAGATACGGCCCTTTTTGTATTACTCTCATCTCATTGAGTTTAAGTTTATATATATACCTGGTTTATCCGGTAATAATTGCTGGATAACTCGAAGCACCTGTTCTTGTGTGTATCCCATCTCTAAGACACTCCTGGCTGCTGCTGTATCAAGATAGCTGGGACTGCTACTTTGTTTTGGATTACTGTGTGAATGTAAATGGGGGACATTTTGAGTTGTTTCTGTCGTTTGAAAGGGTGTAATTTGGTCACTTTTCTTACTTTCTTCTTTGTTCTTAAATTAAATAATATTCACATGTAAATGTAGAATGAATTTATTATGATTTAAATGATGGGAATGAAGATATTGAAAGTGAATGGTATGGTTTAACTTCCTAGTAAATAAATATCAAGCCTATTTAATTTACTTACCAATTGTTCATGTTTATCTTGAACGGCTTTTATAAACCTATCACCCTTGTTCTGACGTAGGTAAGAGCACTTCGGAAACCATCTAGCATGTTCCACCCATGGATCGTCACCTGCTTCCCAATTTCGAAGTCCACCGCCACAGAAGAAACATCTAGTGTAGTCCTGGTAACCAGCAAACAGGAAACCAGCTGTTGCCATTTGTTTTGGTGTCTGGTCTAAATAGGACGGCCATCCCTGAAAGGAGCTGATTCTCACTTGTAAAGCAGCGTAATTCGGGTATCTGGGATTATCTAAATCGATATCGAATGAAGAAGTGGCATTGTTACTTATTCGGCTTGAACTTGATGATTCATAACAGCCACATGCTCCATGAGTAAGCGTGTTATTCACTTCTGGTTCTGAGAATGTGTCTTTATTGTTATCTACATGTTCCAAATTGACTGCATTCCTGTTTGGTTTCGGTTCCGCGTATCTGATAGTATCATTTCCAATTGATTGAGTTTGCCCTGTTGCTCCGCTTGAATCAATTGTAGAATTTTGCGTTATGGGCCTTAAATTTCTATCCTCAGACAACCCACTTTGTTGTATTCCTATAGATTGTTGTAAATTAATGCTTGGTATGGAAAGAGATTGTTTTGGTATATTTCTTAATCTTGCATCTTGAGAAGTTATGTGTTGCTGTCTATTTGTATCTATAGCAACAGAATTACAGTTTCGAAGATGGGGACATAAGGGTGAGAGTCGTCTGTGTATTTCTAACGGAATATCGCCACGTTTCCAGTTCCGGTATGTTATTCCACATGCGTAACACTGTACGTTATCATCGTTCCCTGTGAAATAAAATCCTGCTTTAGATAGATTACTTACAAATATGTCTACGGTTCGAGGAAAATTGTTGAATGAATGAAGTCGTAGAAGACCATTTGACATGGATTCGTCCGTAGATATTGCACTACCAGAAGATAAGCTATCGAAATACGTATTCAAGGTCACTGGCAATATATTTAGATACTGCTTTGGTAACCATTGAAGCATTAATAAGTAGTCTAGTAAGTCGAACAGACCTTTGGAACGTTTAGGTGATTCTACATTAATGTCTTCTTCCGATTTCAAGTAACTGTGAAAATTTGAAGAAATCTTTTCGTTCCTTTTAGACTGTACATCTATCAACGTTTCAACTTCGTCTAATGTTTCTTTAATTATGTTTAACTCCTCTTGAAAGCTGACGTTCTTAGTATTCGACCTATTTTTTGAGGTTCTTTCATTTGTCTCTGTGTCTAATAATTCTGTCCTCATGGACGGTTGCAAAACCCCTACATTACTATTCTTCTGTTGGTTTAGCTTGAGGTGTATTCGCAATGTACTTGATTTTATTTTTGAAATACTTTGAAGATTTTTTAGTCTATCAACCTCATCCTTGCAAACAATAACACTGGTTGACCTTTTAAATATCTGCGTTGAAGACACTATAGGGTATGTGTTTCTTTCTGAAGATTTCCTGTCGGCTGCATCTGCTGGGAATCCTGTAGAAGATTTACACATGTCTCTTTTCTGTCGTCTCAATATTCTATTTAATAATTTTAAAAAAAAAGCTTAATAATTAAACTAGTATGTTGTCTTTTAATCACTCATGAAAATTATTATAAAAATGTGCTTTTAATAAAATGATTCTGTTGACAATAAGATACTTTTCTTCAACAGAAACGCGTTTTCAACAAGTTCATATATATGTCTCACAATGCAATGCATCAATTATCATTTCGTTAATTGTAGTTATTTTCTTAATGACCAATTGTAGACAAGACTAAGCGGCCAAAAGACACATTTTGTTCTGGAAACAACAGTATAAATAGAATGAGATGTGGTATAATTGCCAAATAGGCAGGGGATTGTCAAACATAGATCAAATGGTACAGATATTAGCCACTTTACATTGTAGATCACCGTAGTAAACAAAACCTACATTGCATTGTTAGCTATTAAAGGTCTCGACATGATTAAAACGTAAAAAATATTAGTACTGTTATTCTATTCTATATATATATTATGTAGGGTTATAAAGGTAAACCTCAGACGTGAATATATATAAATATAAAAAAGAAGATGTGGTATGATTGCAAATAAGACAACTCTCCACAAGAGACCAAAATGACACAGAAATTTTAAAACAACTATAGGTCATATAATTGTAAAATGACAAATATTTTTCGTTGTGTCGGTAAATAAATTTAAAAAAAGTTGTATTGGAGAACACTCGACCAGTGTAGTCTTTCTTCCTGTTTGTAAGGTAAAGTTTGTATGTTCGTATAACATTAACAAGAAAGGTATTTGTAGTATGTGTATATGTCACAATTTATATAAAGTATTTATAATATGTTGTAAAGACGAATCAACATTATTCAAATCCTTCCAAATCGAAATGTGTACACAGGTATATTCAAATATCTATTTACGGGGTTTACCTTTTTTAAATGGGTTGGTAGTTCCTTCACTGACTCATGTTCATAATGACGAAACAGTAAACTTACCTGATATATATACATACACACTAGAATGACGTATTTCTAAATTTAAGTGTGTTATGTCATTGAGGGCTAAAGTCCATTAAAAATAAGTTTTTAATATGATATACAGGGAATTTAGAATTGTTACCAAACAAAATAAAGGTATTAGTTACATAGTTCGAATAACATGAAAAATAAATATATAATGTATCTATTATTTTTATTAAGAGTAAACGTATTTGAATTGTTTCAAGTTCTATATATATAAAGCTGCATAGATATTAGAATGACGTAGTCTTTCAAAATTAAGTGTGATGTCATGGATGGTTTAATATAGACGAAAATCACATGACATAGATAAACAGTAAACATACAAGTACGTCATACAAAGGTCAACAAGCTATGAAGTGTTTTTTATATTGGAAATTGGACTAGCTAACTTAGGAAATTTAGAATAACAAATGAAATAAAGGTATTATTACATATTTCATTTTGTAAGTATAATCTGGAAAATTAATATAATTGTTTTACTTAGGGACGACATCAAAAGATCAATGTTGGATAAAAAAACTTAAATCAAATCAGTGTTGTTGGGGTTTTTTTAGGGGGAGAAGAAGGGGGTAAATTGCTGCAAGTTTTGTTTATCCATAATCGACTTAAAATTATATATCCATACTGGTCAATCACTTAATTTTCCTCAAATTAAGTTAGAAGGGGGTACATACATTTGTAACTATATTTGTAATTATGGTCTAAGTACTTAATATGACTATTTCTAATATCATTCAATTATTCCAAAATAGTTTACGGTTCAGGAAAGTTATTATTCAAAACTTCATATCGAAAGCCTAAAATTAATGCGAAGACTGATTATTTCTTGAAAGGGAAAAGTTCCAAATCCGACAAGTTTTACAAGTTAAACTAATTTTCTTTCGTCTGAGCCACACATTCTCCTGACAAATGTGACAAATGGCTCGTAAACATTACAGAAGAAAACAAAATATGAAAAAGTATCTCTATTGCTATAAGTACCATGTACCACTCACACACTCTATAAGTCGTTATATTTCGCTCGCTGCATTGGCAGTAAGACAGATCGAATTTATGGAAAAGAGGCCTGAATTATGTGCATTATTTAACCAGACATTTGATTGCGATTTTTAATAATAAAACAAGACAATTATTCTATCTAGACGGATAAATTGCTTTAAAAATAGTATCGACCTAACTTGTGTTGTCTAATTATTTATTACTGATTATATGCCGACAAACTAATACATTAACTGTTCATAAAAAAAAAAAAAAATGATCAACCGTTATATAACAATCACCAAAAAAAGTATTTTTTCAAAAGTGTATTCTTACTTTTGTTGTCCAGTAGAAATGTAATATGGATATTCAACGTAAATAGTTGATCCAATGTCATTCTAATACTATCTTCAACTGTTCTAATCTACTTTATTCATACAGAATTGTGTTTACTTCATAGGATCAAATATTTTATATGTAAGCATAAAAAGTTCCTTTAATTCCGTTTATTTTCCCTAAACTATTCAAATACCACCCAACCTCAGAAAGGGGTTTTCATTTCTAGGTACCTTTATTACAAGAAACTATATTTGTGAATGTACTGGGACTTTCTTTTGTTTAAGTACAAGGACAAGGAAGTGTGTATTTCAGTTTACTACTCAAACATCATTTTACCCATTGACAAAAATAACTTTAAATAATGTCTTCCTCATTCTTTTTATTAATGAATGGACAGTATGTCCCACTGAAAATACTGTATGACGAGCAAGGTGAGGTGTACAAAATAGAGAATAATAAGCAAAACTGCAGAATAAAGGTCTAATAACGTAAAGAAATGAGAAAAATTTAACAAGCTTAAACTGTTGTAAGTTTTATACATATTAGTTTTAATTTGTTGGTGTTAAATTGATTTAAAAAAATCACATTACTCATTAATATATATTAAAAAAAAAATGTGTGACTGCCTGGTAGCACTAGTCTAGTGCCTAACTGTATATTTTCTGTTCGTGAATGAAAATTCGTCACAGAAATTATAACTTAAATTCTAAGCTATTCTACAAAAGGTATTTACTAGAAATTTACACGATTATTTACTATAAAAGATATTAACTATATATAACTAGGCATTTACACGATCATTAAGTTTCAAATACAAAAATGTAGTATGATTTATTTCGGGTTGACTTTTCATCTTCTTATCTCTTCCTAGAGTAAATCAAACTTATGCAGTTGTGAATTAAAGTTGTGATGTATGTAAGTCATATATATCAATAGTTTTCTGTTAAATGGATGTTAAAACGGATGGTGTATTATCCTCATAAGTACTATTTGACTTTAACTTCTCCTACACGAATGTACTTTTGCAAGTATTGATCAATTGAGGTTATGTCGGTTCCTTTGATTGAATTTATAAAGCAAATTTCCAGTTTCTCCTTAATGAAACTAAAGGAGGATAGAATAGTAGCACTTGTGGTTACATGTAGTTCAATATATTTCCTGTTCGTCAAAGCAAAATTTTCAGAGGAAAAGAGATCTAATTTTATTAGTTATACTTAAAAATATAACTTAAACGAGTATTAAGTGACAGAAACTGCTATTTCACACAGACGATGATATCAATGATATTATTGTGATCATGTCAATATGTTTGATTCTTTATCTATTGATTCTCCGACTATGATAGTAATCGAGTTGCATTAAGTTTTCCGTTCTGTGTTTTCGTCTGTTCGTTAGTCCGTCTGTCTCGTATCAGAATTTTCGTAAAGATACACGAGATACACAAGATACACGAGATACACCGGATACTTAATATAAGAATAAAATTATATTACTTCCGTTTTTTTCTCTCTATTAAATAAGCGACTAAATTATCCGTGATAAAACCATTGAAAACTTTCGGAGTACCGATATACCATATAATAACATATTAAGTAATGTTGGGTGCTACAAAATACCATATTATACTATACCAAAGAAAGTTCGGAGTACTGAAGACTATATAATATCACATCATTGAATGTTCGTAAGTAATTGACTAAATATATTACCAACTCAAGTAATGCCTTGGACCTTTGAGTTACTGAATAATACCACGCGAGGAAATACTCTGAATTACTGAATACCATATAATACCATGTGGCGGAATCATATAATATCACGTGAGGGAATACTCCGAGTTACTGAATACAATATAATAGCACGTGAGGGAATACTCTGCGTTACTGAATACAATATAATACCACGCGAAGGAATCTCAGAGTTACTGAATACCATATAATACAACGTTAAGGAATGCTCTTAGTTACTGAATACAACATAATACCACATGAAGGAATTTTCATAGCTACTTAATATAATATAATACCATGTTAAGGAATACTCTTAGTTACTGCATACAATATAATACTACGTGAAGGAATGTTATACAATTACTGTCTTTTGATGAGGTAAATATGCGGTTTTATTGACTTTTGAAAAAAATGATATTCACTGAGGCCGACGGCCGAAGTGAATATCAGTTTTTCAAAAGTCAATAAAACCCCATATTTACCAAAACAAAAGACAGTAATTGTTTTATTCCATATTCCGAGAAAAGAAAATGTATTTAATGACAAACATATACCAAAACAAATTTTTACACGAAACATTTTACCATAACGTTGCATGTAAAAGCGCGTGACGTTTAGCCCGGTGAATAACACTTTCTCAGGTGAATATGCTTTTTTATTCAAAATCCAATTCATATAGAGAAACCTACTAAAATAATTCCAATATAGAATAATCATAGTTACTGAATACAATATAGTAGCACGCGAAATAATCTCAGAGTTACTGAATACAATATAATACCACGTGAATGAAGCTTAGAGATACTGAATACAATATAATACCACGTGAATGAATCTAAAAGTTACTAAATACCATATAATACCACGTGAAGGAATCTCAGAGTTACTGAATACAATATAATACGACGTGCAGGAATCACAGAGCTACTGAGTACAATATAATACCAAGTGAAGGAATTCTCGGAGTTACTGAATACAATATAATACCAAGTGAATGAAGCTCAGATTTACCGAATAAAAAACAATACCACTTGAAGAACCGAAGAGTTAATGAATACCATATAATACCACGTGAGGGAATACTCTGAGTTACTGAATACAATATAATACCACGTGCAGGAATCTCAGAGTTACTGAATACAATATAATACCACGTGCAGGAATCTCAGAGTTACTGAATACAATATAATACCACGTGCAGGGATCTCAGAGCAACTGAATACAATATAATACCACGTGAAGGAATCTCAGAGTTACTGAATACAATATAATACCACGTGCAGGAATCTCAGAGCTACTGAATACAATATATTATCAAGTGAATGAGGCTCAGAGTCAATGATTACCATTTAATACCACGTGGGGGAATACTCTGAGTTACTGAATACAATATATTACCACCGTAAGGAATCTCAGAGCTACTGAATACAATATAATACCGCGTGAAAGAATCACACAGTTACTGAATACAATATAACACCACGTGCAGGAAGCTCTTAGTTACTGAGTACAGTATAAGGAATTTCAGAGTTACCGAATACCATATTATACCAGGCGAAGGAATCCCAGAGTTACTGAATACCATATAATACCACGTGAAGAAATGTTCTTAGTTACTGAATTCAATATAATACCCCGTGCAGGATTCTCAGAGTTAATTAATACCATATAATAACATGTTAAGGTATGCTCTTAGTTACTGAATACAAAATAATACCACGTGAAGGAATGTTCATAGTTACTGAATACAATATAATACCACGCAAAAGAATCTCAGAGTTACTGAATACAATATAATACCAAGTGAATGAATCTCAAAGTTACTAAATATCATATAATACCACGTGACGGAATACTCGGAGTTACTAATATATACCAAGTGAATGAAGATTTCAAGATTTCAAGATTTTATTGTAAAGCAACGCTCAGGCACATATATGTGTAACATGAGGTACATATATACAATGATAAACATGATTTATAACACAAAGGTAACATTAAAAAAAAAAAAAAAACAATAAAAAACAGAGTTAATAAATACCATATAATACCACGTGAAGGAATCTCAGAGTTACTGCATACAATATAACACCACGTGAAGGAATCTCGGAGTTACTGAATACAATATGATACCACCGTAAGTAATCTAAGAATTACTGAATACATTATTATACAACGTAAAGGAATCTCAGAGTTACTAAATACAATATCATCCCATGTGAAGGAATCTCAGAGTAACTGAAGACAATATAGTACCACGTGAAGGAATCTCAGAGTTACTGAATACAATATCATACCACGTGAGGGAATGCTCGGAGTTCTGAATACAATATAATACCACGTGAAGGAATCTCAAAGTTACTGAATACCATATAATACCACACAAGATCATGCTAGGAGTTACTGTATATCATAAAAACCATACATTTAAAGGAGTGCTAGGAGTGTATACCATATAAAACCACGTAAAGAAATGCTCGGTGTTACTAAACAAAATGCCATACCACGTGGGGGAATACTCATAGTAACTTAATAAAATGTTATACGCCAGGAAGGAGTTCTCGGAGTTATTGATACCATATAATAGAACGTGAATGAATGCTCTGAGTTACTGTATACAAAATAATAGCATGTGATTGAATGCTCAGAAGAGATGAATACATACTATCCCACGTTTAGCCTGCCTGTTTTGATTTATTCTAAAGCATATAATATAATATCAAAGAATGCTCGGATGTAATGAAAACAATATAATACCATGTTTCTGCTTTGAATTACTTTATAGCATGCATATGATGTAATTTCTAGGAATGCTCAAATGTATGCAAGCCCATAGTTACTGAATACTGTGTAAAAGAGGGACGAAAGATACCAGAAGGACAGTCAAACTAAAAAATCGAAAATGAACTGACAACGCCATGGTTAAAAATGAAAAAGACAAATAGACAAACAGTAGTACACATGACACAACACAGAAAACTAAAGAATAAGCAACACAAACCCCACCAAAAACTAGGGGTGATCTCAGGTACTCCGGAAGGGTAAGCAGGGTAATAGATTACATAATACCAAGGAAAGCTCGGAGCTTATAAAAACGATATCGTAACGCATGAAGGATTGCTTGGGGTTACTAAATATTATATTATGAAACATAAATGAATAATCGAAGCTTTTGAAAACCATGTAATACGACACCAATGAAAGCTTAGAGTTATTGAGTACCATGGTATACCCTATTTGAAAAAAAGCCGTTAAGCTTAAAAAAAATATATGCTAAGAATACTTAAAAGTGAACAAGCGGGCATGAACATAATATTAACCCATAAATCAATGTTATTTTTTAAACGTGCTTTATACCATTATTAATCAATCTCTTAATTTCTTACCCAGCTTGCCGTGATCGGAACTTGGTTGTTTCTTTTCTCTACTTTAACATGTTTAATGCCAAATGTTTTTATACAATGTGTATACGTAAATTTTCGAATAGTAAGCATTTTTTTGAAATAAAGAACTGTATTAATTTCTATAAAGAAAAATTATTTTTAATTAGAAACACAAAATACCTGTCCTTTCTGTATACCTTTTTATTTTTAGACAGGTAATTTTAGTCTATTTTTATTTTCGTTTCAGTTTTCTTGTACTCCTTTACTTCCTGGAAGTAGCTATAGACTTCGGTCTGAACTAATCTCGGAACTTATACGATGGAAAAAAATGATTGATTCTTCAATCATTGTCAATTGCATCTGGAAAATAATCATAGATTAGAATATGTTTTTACTATACCTTAACACTATAACTAACAAAAGGCTAATACATTTGAAATCATTTATATGTTTATATCATTTCTTTTCTTTTGTAATTTCTTTTCTTCACATTGTATTTGGGTTTTTCACTAAGCTTTCGGAAAAATAAGGAGGATTGATAATTTCCATTAATTTCTCAAGTTATTTGAAATAATATTTTTAGAATACTGATGCTCAGCGGAATTCTTCAATTTATTTGTTTGCATTTGTTTGAACATATTTCGACAGTTTGTATTATCTATTGACCGCTGTAGGTGCATGTACATCCGCGAAAATAAAACAAGAATCTCAATTATAGCAAGCACCAGCACCGACTTTTTAAAAATATTCAATTTTGATGATTATTGGTGCATATTTTGTTTATAAATGGATTTTTCAGAATTTTCAACATGTTCAAGAAAGAGAATTGGCAGTCTTAGCATCTACACGGCCGACACTGGGCTAACCGAGAGATTGGTCGGTTAATCTATATTGAGTATGCGGCTATATGGGCGATTGGTCTGTTAATCGGGTTGGTTATACGTCTGTTAAGAGTAAAACGCTTAATTTAATGCCAAACTCTATTAAATATACAGATTTTTGGCATGTTATAAGAACCAAATCAAAAAAAGAAAAGTGTCTGACAAAATGATATCTATCATAGAACATTTTGCACTTGTAAAAACATTTCTTAGTCTGCGCAGTTTTCAGTAAAACTAAAAGGCGTCGCGCAAGTATGTAGTATTTATGCTTATACGCATAACAATTTTTTTAATAAAAGGCGAAACAAACAAATTTAGATATCATTCAAAGGACAAAAAATAGTACTGTGGTTCTAAAAAATAAATTGACATGAGTAAATATTTCATAATTGTAAAATAACGTGAATAATACCACGTTTTAGTGAAAATTATGGGAATAAAGTCTGTTAATGGGTTGGACAATTGAAATTGTGTCAGTTAAGAGTTATTTAGCCATGACAATAATTTTGCTACCTTTATATTTTCCCCTTGAAAAATTTAAGAATGAGATGTTCCTGAGTAAACAAAAATGACAATACGGTGCCCAGTATCCTAGAAAGAGCATTTGTATTTTGACTTTCTTTGCATTTTATTGAAGGGTGTGTCACTTCAATATAGCGTGATATGGATTGGCCTGTGGAATATGCATGAATTTCTATGTTGGCCGGTGAAGTCCATTTCGCGTTTTCGCGATTTCCCCTTTTATATTCTATAGGGCGAAAACGCGAAGTCGAAAACGAGAAATCGGTTTCGCGTTTTCGCGTTTTCGTTATATAGAATATGTAAGGCGAAAACGCTCAAGCGCTAAAACGCAAAATGGCATTAACCTGCCACCATATTTGTCCGCATGTAAACTTCTAGAATTTGTCACCAATATAAGTACATCGCAATCCGTTACTGTTTCAACAGCCATCGGTTTTTCATGTTTGTATTCTTAAACAAGTGTTATTTTTCTCTCGGTTTTAGCAATGTATCACTCTTTTCTGTCCTTATATATTACTCTTTATTCCGCGTTTCCATCCAGATTCTTGTGTATACCATGAGGGTCCGGATTGGGGGTATTGTTTATTTCTGTATTCTTTAAATTGTTATGTCATTTTTTCTACATCTTATTTATCTTACTCATTATTCTTTCTTTATTTTTCATATTTTGTCATCCCCCCAATATATTTTACTTACTGATGTTTAGTTACTATCTCTGATTTATATACTGGTTTCCAATGTAGATGACAAATTTGTGTCATTCATGACAATTAAACAGAATCAACATGATATATGCGATCATTCTTGGATGAAATTAATATTACTTTAATATTACACTTTTTGAAACCATTTTTATCAATTTTCAATTTCATGTGTTGTTTCCGTATATGTTATGTTTCATTGCTCATGTGTTGTTTTCGTATATTTTAGCCGCTCGTCTTGAGCCTACTCATTTGATCAGAAAACACCCCATATAGCGCCATTCATAACTCTTAACAGACCAATTAACAGACCGGGTTTTATACATCCGACCCATTAACAGACCAGGTTTTAAATAAAAATTGATTTATGTCACCAAAATACAGATTTTCGTGTAGATTTTTCACACAATGATATCAATATGGTTAACAAACATAATGCCTTTCTTTTTTCGATGTTAGAAATATTGAATGCAAGTAAATTTAACCAATGTGTCATTTTGTGTACATTTTATGTGTGTAAAATGTGTATAAGTTTAATGATGAGTAACCCGCCTTTTCATTTTATAGATCGTACATCGAAGCTAGAAAAATAATAATTACACCACTAAATTCAGTACATTGAATTGTTTTGTTAGACATGAATACTTTTTATGATGAAAGTATATTTAGAAAGTTATACAATGAAACATGCTGAACTTTCAATGATTTTCTCGATAACACCTGATTAACAGACTTTAGCCAACCCGATTAACAGACCAACCGCCGATATAGCCGCATACTCAATATAGATTAACCGACCAATCTCTCGGTTAGCCGAGTGTCGGCCGTGATCTATAGGTTTCATTATTGTCTTTGATAATGAGAAAAAATCCATAACGTAAAATAAGCTATTAGGGAACGACCATTTGATTTTCTGGGGGGAGGGGGGGGGGGGGGGGGGCAGAAGGATTTGGAAAATAAATGAAAATAAATTACTTGACTTGCAATGTTTCGAAAATAAATAACTCAGCAGGTCTAATCGAAAGTATGAGATGGCACCAGATTCTTCATAAATTTATCTTATTTCCCAAAAAAAATCGGGAAACACTTCCCAATAAAGTATAGTTTCTTTTAATATACTTGAAATGTCTGAAAATTGGTTTCATTTAACTTGAGGTATATTGTCTCAGGAAACCTTACCTCACTTTTATTTTAACAGGGCCGTAATTACATAGAGGCAAATGCCTCGTGTAGGAAATTTCAAAACCATATCAAATTGCGTTCACGGCGAGTGCCTTGCAACAAGCAAGTTCTGTTTTCCCTCAGACGTAGCCCTTTTTCGGGATCAATGTTTTTTTATTTATTTGTCTTTTGTTCATTGATTGCCCTTCTGTATTCTGTTAGTGTTACATTCCTTTGTGTAATCTAGTAATTTTGTTATGAACTTGATCATGACTTTAAAAAAAACAGCAGCCACAGACTTAACTATGTGAATTCCATTTTTGCTTTATCATGAACATTGGTCTTTTGATGTTGTCTCTAGAAAATTAAGTCTTACACGGAATTTATACATTTTGCTTTGAGACCAAAATATTGACAAAAAATTATTAAAACAAAATTTGCATTTTCAGATTATGAAAGGGTCTTTGAAACACCCAGAAAGCATGATTTTACATCATTTGTTCTATAGCTTCTTGGGCCTTCAATGGCTCCAAAACCCTTAAAAAAAGTTTGCCTCTCTCCGCTCGGCAAAATATGTTTCCCAATACTTTTAAAAGAGGATAGTTACAACCAAACTTTAATACTATGAATGCAGTTGGGAATATAAAAGATTCATTTCTGCAAAGGATGATGATTAATTCTGACTATACATGTATTTTTATAAGAAACAAATCATTTAAAAAATGTGAGTTTTCGAATATCATGAATATAGTTGTGAAAATGAATAATCAGTCCCTTGCTTTAATGAAAATGAAAGATCTTGCTTCAATAGTGCAGAAAATGAATAATCTGTCCCCTTAATTTACAAAAATAAATAACCGATCAAAAACAAATCCTACTCCCCCTCCCAGAATATCAAATGATCGTCCCCTTAATAAGACTGTTTTACAATTTCTTGCTCCACTTGAAGATGATGACGAGATAAAAAGTATTTTCGTCATCTAAATATATTATACACTTCCTGAACCTTTTCACAAGTAATGATCAAGATACAATTAAGGCCTTCAATATACAAAGTTAATTAGATCGATACGTCTATTTCCCAATGACGCCTGCAGGATCGAGGAGAATGAATCGAATTTGAAATAATAATACGTTTGCGGTATGATTCGTGTTTTTTTTAATCGTTTTTGTAAAATACATTTATGTCTTTAAAGTTAATAAGAAATGTAACCAAATAATAATAATCTCCGTAAAATGTCCACTTGATAACACTTAGATATTGCTACGAAGAGCAGAAGCGTCCCAAATGCAACAAGTGTTTTACTATATGTACATTCTCAAACTGTTATTATGTGCGTTGTGCTTGCCGTGATCGGAACTTGGTTGTTTCTTTTCTCTACTTTAACATGTTTAATGCCAAATGTTTTTATACAATGTGTATACGTAAATTTTCGAATAGTAAGCATTTTTTTGAAATAAAGAACTGTATTAATTTCTATAAAGAAAAATTATTTTTAATTAGAAACACAAAATACCTGTCCTTTCTGTATACCTTTTTATTTTTAGACAGGTAATTTTAGTCTATTTTTATTTTCGTTTCAGTTTTCTTGTACTCCTTTACTTCCTGGAAGTAGCTATAGACTTCGGTCTGAACTAATCTCGGAACTTATACGATGGAAAAAAATGATTGATTCTTCAATCATTGTCAATTGCATCTGGAAAATAATCATAGATTAGAATATGTTTTTACTATACCTTAACACTATAACTAACAAAAGGCTAATACATTTGAAATCATTTATATGTTTATATCATTTCTTTTCTTTTGTACTTTCTTTTCTTCACATTGTATTTGGGTTTTTCACTAAGCTTTCGGAAAAATAAGGAGGATTGATAATTTCCACTAATTTCTCAAGTTATTTGAAATAATATTTTTAGAATACTGATGCTCAGCGGAATTCTTCAATTTATTTGTTTGCATTTGTTTGAACATATTTCGACAGTTTGTATTATCTATTGACCGCTGTAGGTGCATGTCCATCCGCGAAAATAAAACAAGAATCTCACATATAGCAAGTACCAGCACCGACTTTTAGAAATATTCAATTTTGATGATTATTGGTGCATATTTTGTTTATAAATGGATTTTTCAGAATTTTCAAGAAAGAGAATTGGCAATCTTAGCATCTATAGGTTTCATTATAGTCTTTAACAATGAGAAAAAATCCATAACGTAAAATAAGCTATTAGGGGACGATCATTTGATTTTCTGGGGGGGGGGGGGGCGGGGGAGGAGGATTTTGAAAATAAATAACTCGGCCTTGATAATCACAAAAATAAATGGTTTGTTCTGTGGTAGCTTGAAAATAAATTACTTGACTTGCAATGTATAGAAAATAAATAACTCAGCAGGTCTAATCGAAAGTATGAGATGGCACCAGATTCTTCATAAATTCATCTTATTTCCCCAAAAAATCGAGAAACACTTCCAAATTTTTTTAACAGTGAAAGTATAGTTTATTTAAATGTACTTGAAATGTCTGAAAATTGGTTTCATTTAACTTGAGGTATATTGTCTCAGGAAACTTTACCTTACTTTTATTTTAACAGGGCCGTAATTACATTGAGGCAAATGCCTCATGTATGAAATTTCAAAACCAAACGCTTGCCTCCATATCAAATTGCGTTCACGGCGAGTCCCTTGCAACAAGCAAGTTCTGTTTTCCCTCAGATGTAGCCCTTTTTCGGGATCAATGTTTTTTATTTATTTGTCTTTTGTTCATTGATTGCCCTTCTGTATTCTGTTAGTGTTACATTCCTTTGTGTAACCTAGTAATTTTGTTATGAACTTGATCATGACTTTAAAAAAAAACAGCAGCCACAGACTTAACTACATGTATGTTGATTCCATTTTTGCTTTATCATGCACATTGGTCTTTTGATGTTGTCCCTAGAAAATTAAGTCTTACACTGAATTTATACATTTTGCTTTCGGACCAAAATATTGACAAAAAATTATTAAAACAAAACTTGCATTTTCAGAACATTTTGGAACACCCAGAAAGCATGATTTTGCATCATTTGTTCTATAGCTTCTTGGGCCTTCAATGGCTCCAAAACCCTTGAAAAAAATTTTGCCTCTCTCCGCTCGGCAAAATATGTTTCCCAATACTTTTAAAAGAGGATAGTTACAACCAAACTTTAATACTATGAATGCAGTTGGGAGTATTCATTCATATCTTTATTTCCTCTTTATAGAGATCACATGAATTATATTATAATGAACAATAAATTAATACAATAATAATAGAAAATAAAATAGTAAAGTTATGAACAATGCGTATTATTTACATATAAATGAAAATGTTAATATATATTGCAAGCTGTAAATGAGTTTATGTTGCGAGCTGTCGATATTACATGTGCTAACAGTACATAATGACTTGACTATACATGTATTTTTATAATAAACAAATCATTTAAAAATTGTTAGTTTTCGAATATCATGAATATAGTTGTGAAAATGAATAATCAGTCCCTTGCTTTAATGAAAATGAAAAATCTTGCTTCAATAGTGCAGAAAATGAATAATCTGTCCCCTTAATTTACAAAAATAAATAACCGATCAAAAACAAATCCTACTCCCCCCTCCCAGAATATCAAATGGTCGTCCCCTTAATAAGACTGTTTTACAATTTCTTGCTCCACTTGAACATGTTGAAGATGATGACGAGATAAAAAGTGTTTTCGTCATCTAAATATAATTTTTATATACACTTCCTGAACCTTTTCACAAGTAATGATCAAGATACAATTAAGGCCTTCAATGTACAAAGTTAATTAGATCGATACGTCTATTTCCCAATGACACCTGCAGGATCGAGGAGAATGAATCGAATTTGAAATAATAATACGTTTACGGTATGATTCGTGTTTTTTTAAATCGTTTTTGTAAAATACATTTATGTCTTTAAAAGTTAATAAGAAATGTAACCAAATAATAATAACCTCCGCAAAATGTCCACTTGATAACACTTAGTTATTGCTACGAAGAGCAGAAGCGTCCCAAATGCAACAAGTGTTTTACTATATGTACATTCTCACACTGTTATTATATGTGTTGTGCTGCGTAATCAAAGATAGTAATTTATTAATGAAAAGAAAACCATGACATATTATCACTTTCTTCGTCTAGGTGTCAGTGTGGTAAATAAAAGTATAATAATGAAAAGTAACAGATTACAAAGTCACATAACAAATATTATAGTGATAAATAATTTTAATTTTATTAAATTCACGTTTCGGCAAATTAATAGTTTTAGATGAAGCATGTGTCCATAGTACGCTGATGCCCCACTCCCACTATCATTTTCTATGTTCAAAGGACCGTGAAATTGGAGTCAGAATTCTAATGAGGCATAACTTAGACAGATCATAATAAGTTTCAAGTAGATTGGACTTCAACTTGTATACCTTTATATGTATAAGGATGAATGTATAAAAAAAATATAAACGACACGTTTAATAATTTCTTGCGTCCGAAGCGCTTTTCTGGATTTACCTTCATCAGGAACGCTCAAATCCAAACATTTTGAAATCCGAACATGTATAAGTACTGAAACCGTTGAAGAGCTAAAACTACCTAAAATAAATAGCCAAATCCATCTAAAGCCAACTTTGCCAGAGGGAGTTGAAACCTTAGTTTCTTAATGATTTCAAAATTCATAAACGGACAATTTAAGTAAAGTTTGTTAAATTATGTCAGTACCAAAGTATGTAACTTAAAGGATGAATGTATCAAATATAGTGCAGCAGCTTTTAATGAAAATTGAGTCAATCTGAACTTCACTTCATGCATCAATTACTTTGGGGAATTTATATCTGATAGATCTTAAAAGAACAAAAATAATTTGCAATAATAAAGGGTCTTGGTGGAGTCCCTCTTTTCTGTAGTCTTAAAAAAAAAAAGTTGTTTGGTCCATTATTTTTTATTCTGCTCATTTTAGTATCAAATTATTCTTTATTCCTTCATTATTTTGTTTTGCCTGTTCTTTTCTGTTTTTATTTTTTATTTTTTGTGGATTCGAGACTAAATCATTTCTTCTTTAAAAATCATCCAAACCCTCAAAACAGCTTAATACTATAAAAAAAAATTCATTTAACCTTTAATTAATTATTTTCAAAACATTTTGGAACTATTTCTTCAGGTGCATATGGTCAAGCGTCATACTCATTTACTTTCTGTTTAGTTATAATTATATCTGCCAATGAAGTTCAGACTTCAAAATTTAGAAGGTGTGTACTAATCCGACAATACAAGAGGATCTTGAAAGGTTTGTAAGACATTATGTACAATAAAGCGTTTTCATATCCTTCTCAGCAGACTGAGTTTGAACATAAGATTTGTATATTAATCCGATTATACAAAGTAAATTCTATACAGGTAATGACTGGTATAATATCATATGATCGATTTGAGGACCACTAGGTGATAGAAAGTGCTGATTGAATAGGTTTGGAAACTCAGAAATATATAATAAGGTCTATGCAATTCCAATTACTTGTTATATGAAAAGCCCAGTATTTTTTTCACAGCCGAAAGTCTCGCCGAAAGTAAACATTATTACATACGGAATCAGATCTGAGCTCCGAGCAAAAGTAATATTTCAATAATTATGCCGGATTGCAACTTGTTTGTATTCTTTGTTTGTTCTTCTTTGTCTTTCTAAGTTCTTGGAGTTCACGGCTGTGATTTTAATTCGCAAATGTTCCCTCTTTTCGCATTTTGGTAATGATAAAATGATGTAAAATTAGAAAAAGTTCACCTACACAAAACATAATACAATGCTACGCAGGGCGCAAATTGATACGACCGCAGAGGTCGAACGCTGAACAATTGGGGCAAGTATGGACACAACATTCAAGCTTGATACAGCTCTGAATTTGGATTGTGATTAAATAGTTGACACAGCATAGGATTCTGACACAGAATGAATGTGGTCTAAGAACTTAAAACTTTTAAATTGGACATTTACCTTTTATGGTCCAATATCTAAAATCTAAACACATGGTTAGATTCAGCATTTTAAAGAACCCCAAGAATTTAATTTTTTGATGAAATCAAAAAAAAAATCAATTTTGGACCCTTTAGACCTTTATTTGGTCCAATTTGATAACGGAGCCCAAATATCAAAAATCTAAATACATGGTTAGATTTATATTTAGAACATAAATATAGTTTTTTACACATCGACAGTACAATGAAAATTACACCTTATGTAAGCATCTTGGGTTTTGATTGATTGATAGCCAGTGTATTTTTCACTAATATACTGTTATCAAATGAATATCGTTCATTTTTTAACGCCGCCTGGGTATTTGCCAAAAGGATATGCCTTTTTTACCCTCTCTGTCGTGGTATTTGCCAAAAAATACTCTATCCGACTGGACGCTTGTAACGTCACGATCATCAATGCGTTTTGAACATTAACATTCGGTGTAATTAAGCAGATATAGCATGTTCTTTGCCGGGGGGGGAGGGGGGGGGTATTTGCGAAAAATACCAGTCTTGAGAATGAATTTCCCTCGCCTTACGGCTCGCGAAATTTAACTATCTCTCGACTGGTATTTTTCGCAAATACCCCTCCTCAACATGATATATCTGTTTATAATTAAACCTTATATGAGAATCGAAATTTAACATTCTCTCGATTGGTATTTTTCGCAAATACCCCTCCTTAACATGATATATCTGTTCATAATATTATGCTAGTATATTTTGTTTTTTGTATTTACTTTTTGTTGATATTAGTATGAACCGTGAGATGTACAATATGATGTACATGTATGAAGTATGGACTTAGTCAACTGTTCTCACATGATTTTGAAAACATTGTTTTGTTACTACAAGTTAAAAATGTTTGGTGTGTATCTCCTGTTATATCAGTCTTTGTTGTTTCTTTATATAGTATCAGAAATAATTTATGTTCGGACGAGCAAAGAGAGGTAGAACATTAAAGATATTTTTTAACATATCGACACAAATCGATAGAGCAAGTCTTCTGGTATTAAATTTTTTAACAAACCCACAAATAAAGGCAACAGTAGTATACCGCTGTTCAAACTCATAAATCCATGGACAAAAAACAAAATCGGGGTAACAAACTAAAACTGAGGGAAACGCATAAATATAAGAGGAGAACAACGACACAACACTACAATGTAACTAACACACACAGAAACGGACCAAGCATCAGACAAAATCCCACGAGAATAACAAATATACTAGTAACATCAAAACCAAATACATGAATTTGGGATAGACAAGTACCGTGACACGTCTTATCGCAATGTCAATTTAGACTAAAAAATAAGAGAAAACAAACGACGCAACGTTAAATTGTAACACACACAGAAACGAACTATAATGTAACAATGGCCATATTCCTGACTTGATACAGGACCACTACCAACATCCGCTTTTCAAGGGTGATGGTCATACGTCCGGAGTTGAGAAGACTCAGTAGTTTATTGAAATAACTTTTTTATTTTATCATTTTGCAAAGATATATGAACATTTAAGAGTATTATCATAATTGTTTACAATTGTTTTTATCATAATGCTGTATATAAAATAACTTTAACAAACCAGTAACAAAATTAATCAACAGTATTGACTATAAAAACATACAGTATTGAAGACATTAACAATGTTGAAAATAGAATTGACTAGCTGTATTGAAGACATTAACAATATTGAAGATAGAATTGACTAGCTGTATTTAAGACAACAATAAGCAACAGTAGATGCAAATAACAACAATTAACAATATTGAAGATACATGTAATAATAATTAAATATTTTTTTACGATAACACTAATTAACAGTATTGACGATAACATAAATAACAGTATTGATTATAACATTAATTAACAGTTATGACAGTAACAATAATTAACCGTTTAGACAGTAACACTAAGGAACAGTATTGACGATAACACTAATTAACCGTTTTAACGATAACAATATTTAACCGTTTAGACGGTAACAGTTTACACTAAGAAACAGTATTGACGATAACACTAATTAACAGTTTTAACGATAACAATATTAAACCGTTTAGACGGTAACAGTTTACACTAAGAAACAGTATTGACGATAACACTAATTAACAGTTTTAACGATAACACTAATTAACCGTTTTAACGATAACAATATTTAACCGTTTAGACGGTAACAGTTTACACTAAGAAACAGTTTGTTTTGACGATAACACTAATTTTAAAACAGTTATAACGATAACAATATTTAACCGTTTAGACGGTAACAGTTTACACTAAGGAACAGTATTGACGATAACACTAATTTATAACAGTTATAACGATAACCATAATTCTCAGTATTGACGATAACCAGAATTAGCAGTATTGACGATAACCATAATTAACAGTATTGACGATAGCACTCATTAACAGTGATAAAGATAACAATAATTAAAAGTGCTGACGATAATTCTAATCAACAGTTTTGAGGTAGCAATTGCATTTTTTTATGATTTAAAACAACAAACGAAATAATTAAATTAAATCGTTCTCACTAGCACTAAAAGATACAGCAACTACATATTAAGTAAACATTTCAACAATAATAACAATATTCAGAATCAACATAGAAACAAAAAAATATCAATTGATTAGATATAAGAAACATGATCATCGTGAAAAAAGAAGAGATTGGTTACACGTTTGTGTAAGTTGGTGTCTTTTTTGATCTGTAAACTATCTTTCATGGTATCAATCGTTCGATCTATTGTTTGCAGGTTTACATTATATTTACATTTTTACTGAGGTTATTCTATGGACATAGATTTTCGGCATTGAGAATTATATCTTTACATGTAACATGTACTTGACTATGACTTCTTAATTAACCAAAACAAGCAGAATATTATACTACTATCACCACTACTGATTGGTTGAGTGTTATTTGCTTTAAGTACAGTGGTAGATAGTTTATACATGTTCATGACGATGCAGAATGGCTTTTATCAATAGTTAACTAATGAACTGAATATATGATTTCGTATCTTGGGTCACTAAACTATTATGAACTTGTTGATTACATGGTCTACGTTGCTTCTACATGTACATGGCATTGATTGGAGTAAGGCCATAAAAAAGAATAGGCTTGTTTGCCCAAACCCTACCTACCCAGAAAAAAAGCTGCCTACTCAAAATCTTTTATTGTCCTGATTTAAAGAAGTTTTTTTTAATCAGATAGGAATGAAGACTAATAAACATCCGACACGTAAATTTCTTTAAAATTTTTTTTTTTTAAAATGCTTACTTACCTACCCACTGTCTCAACCTTGGGTAGGGTTTGGGCAAACCAAAATATTTTTAATTGTGGCCTAATTTAATTCTGTATTCTTTAATTTTCAGGCCGTTTTCTGTATTCTTTATAAATTACGCCAATTATTCCTCATTCTTTACAATTTGGGTTTCCATTATTCCTTATTTTCTTGTATTTTTTTTTTCTCTCCATTCCTGATTGCTTTGGCCTATTTTCTGTAGTACAATCACATTATTCTCTTTTCTCTTATTAAAACCTGACTGGACTTTTCTGTAGTGTTGCTATTTCTGATAGTGATCGAATATGCCTACCCATGGGATTTGGGATTTGAAAGGCTGTAGTCAACCAACTTCCGGTTTATATTAGGAACGTCTTTACAGTGCCTTTGACGTACGTTCTACATATTGGACACTTCCTCATGGCTGGTGCACAGTCGGAACAACATACTAGATGTCCACAGGGGAGAAAAGCTATGGAGGCCTCCAATTCTAGACAAATCTTACACAGACGTTGGTCTCGTAGCTGGCGGTTTTCTTCAACTAACAATTCTGCGTCTGTAATACAAGGTAAATCGGAAATATAAAAGTGTTATGACTGTTTGAACCCAACTCTGCTTGTAGAATAAAAAAAATCACACAACGATTAGTACAGAAGAAGTATTATCTTAAATTTGCTACAGATACCTCATATTAACATGATTATACCATACAGACATTTTACATACGTTCATAATATATGGAGAACAAAATTTAAGGTATTTTTTCTAAAAACAACCTTGTTTTTTTGTTGTTTTTTTTAGAAAGCAATCAAAAGACTCTTCTTTATTTTACATTTTTTTTAATAGTAACTTACCATCCAGATTTGATTCATTTAAACTATTGGCAAGACGTTCGTGTGCTCCATTTTCATGTGTATTTGTAATTGATGACAATGCATTTGTAGATGTTCCGGATGTATTAGTAGAATTACCGGATGTTGATCCGGTAGAACCATTTGGTAGATTTTCATCCTTCTCCAATAAAACAGTCATGATATCGAGAGCTGTGAATGTTCCTCCTACAAATAGAAAGTATAAAATTATAAAAATTACACAATTAGTGTACGTCTTTTTAAAATTTCTTGGTGGTTGAGTTCAGCGCTTGCATTGGGTGTGGAAAATCATTGGTGTAATCATCGCCGGCGTCATGTTATAGACTTTTTACCTTTCGGAATTTAATGCTTTATCAATTTCTGCACGATGCTATTCCATATAA
Organism: Mytilus galloprovincialis; assembly: GCA_037788925.1. Classification (NCBI taxonomy): domain Eukaryota; kingdom Metazoa; phylum Mollusca; class Bivalvia; order Mytilida; family Mytilidae; genus Mytilus; species Mytilus galloprovincialis. The sequence continues at coordinate 75,134,564 of CM075339.1, read as the reverse complement.
AATATTGTTCTTTTTTTGTTCTTGTATTTTATTGTCTTTCATGTTCTTATTTTTATATTCTTTCAAGATTAAATTACACATTCGTATTCAAAGATTCGTTAATTATTTATAAGTTGCTTGTCTTCGTGTCCCACTATCACCTCACCTTTACCATGTTTACTCGCTTGCAATTAGGGTTTTTTCAATTATGTCCATCTATATTATCATATGTTCTAAATCATATACTAGTAAGTTGATTGATATATACCAATTAAGTTTGATTGGATTGATAAGCTTGCTTAAGGTATACAATTACTGCTTATAAATATATACCTGGTTTAACCAGTAACAATTGCTGGATAACTCGAAGCACCTGTTCTTGGGTATATCCCATCTCTAAGACACTCCTGGCTGCTGCTGTACCAAGATAGCTGGGACTGCTACTTGGCTGTGGATTACTGTGTGAAAGTAAATTGGAACCGTTTTGAGTTGTTTCTTTCGATTGTACATGTTGTTTTGACGTTATTTGGTCACTTTTGTCCTTTAATTAAATAATACGAAAATAGATATAAAATGAAACATATTTCGCTAAAATATATAGAGTGACTTATGTAAATCTTATGGTTACACTTATCTTAACAGTTTGATTCAAGTACTTACCATTTGCTCATGTTTATCTTGAACGGCTTTTATAAATGCATCTCCCTTGTTCTGACGTAGATATGTGCACTTCGGAAACCATCTAGCATGTTCCACCCATGGATCATCACCAGCCTCCCAATTTCGGAGTCCACCGCCACAAAAGAAACACCTTGTGTAGTCATGGTACCCAGCAAACAGGAAACCAGCTATCGCCATCTCTCTTGGTGTCTGGTCTAAATACGAGGGCCATCCCTGAAAAGAGCTGATTCTAACTTGTAAAGCAGCGTAATTCTGATAACGAGGCTTCTCAAGATCTATCCCCAATGAGAAAATGTCGTTATTAGTTAATTGTCTCGAACTTGAAGATTCAGAACATCCACATGCTCCATTTTGATTAGCTTTCGTCGATTCTGAGCATGCGCCATTGTTATTTATATTATGTTCAAAATTAGTGCTTTCACTAGAAAAATTAGCCGTTGGTTTAAAATCATTACTTGTTAATTGATTACGGATATTATAACCAGTTTCACCGTTTAAAAGACTGGATGGCTCTGAAGTTGTCGAACTTGAAAGTTTGTTTTGGTCGTTGGAAGCAGCACCAATCAAAAGACTGGATGGCTCTGTAGTTGTCGAACTTGAAACTTTGTTTTGGTCGTTGCAGGCAGCACCATTTAACAGACTGGATGGCTCTGAAGTTGTCGAACTTGAAAGTTTGTTTTGGTCGTTGGAGGCAGCACCATTTTGCAAGCTTTGTTTATTTGGTTTCAAGGAAGATTCAGAATGTACTGATGATCCATTATCAATAGAATTCGTATGCTGGTGTTCAGCTAGACCTGAACCACCAAACAATCTAGAATTTTGAAGATGAGTACACGATGGAGAAAGTCTACAATGAATTTCCAATGGATTATCATCTCGTGTCCAGTTCTGATGAGTAATGCCACATGCATAACATCGCACGGTATCAGTACTTCCGGTGTAATAGAAACCTGCCTTTGACAATGCACTAACAAAAACATTCACATGACGAGGAAAATTACTATACGAAGACAGACGTAGAAGGTGATTTGACATAGATTCTTCCATAGACATGGTACTACCCGAAGAAAAACTATCAAAATAAGTATTCAAACTAACTGGTAAAGCTTGGAAACATTGATTTTGAACAAAACGAAACATGAATAAGTATTGAAGCCAGTCAAAAGAATTTTTCGATTTTAGGTTTCCGGTTTCATGTTTTAATTTCGGAATTGACATTTGCTTTTGTAAGTTAATTTGAAGTTGTTCCTTAGTTTTTGATTGTATATCAAGATCCATTTCGATGTCGTTAAGACCTTTCTTTATTTCTGTGACAGTTCTTAAACTATTCTGTTCAAATGTATCAAAACCACGTGATTTATCTGATTCACTTCTTGTACTATCGATCGTTTGAGCCTTTGTATGCTTCACCTTAAGTTTGATTCGAAGTACTAATGATTTTATTTCAGACAGGTCCACGCTAATTTTTCTATTTTTGATGTTATTTACTTCTGTTTTGCTGAACGGATAACTGTTTAATCTCCGTCGTTTATGAATCGAATTCGACATTTTATCAGTCGGAAAGAAGCTTTGATGCATTGCCTGTCTTTCTGGTTCTCGTTTTGCAGTTTGGTTATCTTGTATATACATGTTTAGCTGATTTGTCTGAAATAATTATGCATAATTAATCAATATCATCTAAATCATTAGCATCTTAATCATCAATAATTACTAACACATATAAATATAAAAAAAGAAATGAATTACTGTAAAACATTTGATCGCTTCGCCCTTGTATCACAGTGAACCTTGGTGACCTTAATTCTAGATTTTTAACATTGCATTTAAAATGATAGTAGTATTTCATCACTGTATGTGTTACATGATGCATACAATACATTTTGCCATCTATTAAGTATTTAATAATTTCTGTTATTTTATTATCGAAGTCGAATTTTGAAAAGCTGATCCAATACTACGAGTCTATAGTAAATATAGTAAATACCTGTTAGGATTCCCCATGTATTACTTCATTCATAAAATGACGACAAAAAGGGTTGACGAGTTTATATATACTGTATTACATGCGTAGGTCTCTGACGTCGGATGATGAATCATGAAGTGTTAGTTACACAATTACAATAGTATAATACATAGCAGGAAAACAGTGCGTTTGTTTTGTTTACTTGGACTTTATCAATGTTTATCACCAAAATAAAAAGAGGTAATGTAATTGTATAATCGCTTATTTGATTTATTTTTTACTTAATACAGATTTAAAAACAAATCTTTTTGTTCTTTTTTGTTTATTTAGAGATAATTAACCTGGGACAGCCATTACTTTATAAGTACTTTGTTATGGATTAATTACTTTCGGAATCCTTCTTTGACGTCTTCTTTTTATAATAAGCGGTCTAAAACTTATTATGAACATTTTAATGAATACTATTGCAGTAAAATAAACGTTCAAATATCCTACCTGTACTATAAGGTAGCAGCGAAAGTTTTTTGTCGACAAGAAGTATATTTAAAAGTATTTTCAAGTATAAAGGAAATAGAACTTATCACTCAGAATATATACCATTTTTATTTTTGTAAGGACTATCCCAATCCGGTCCTGAGAAACAAGAAAGCATCTCACATATACCCAATGTATTTCGAGATCTCGACTATACTATACTAAATTTAAGAAATGATCAAAACATATAAATTGAGAAGCAGAGGAAGCGGAAGACAAAACATGTACCTGGATAAATGTATTCCTCTTGATGAATTCAAGCAGATTTGGTCTTTTATAAAGATATACCGTTTTAAATAGGTTTCAACATCACAATATATGTGGGAATTTATTTGAACCCTAATTAAAGAGTTTGTACCAAAATGTTCAGATTGAAGAAAATTCGTCGAAATGTCCTTCAAGGAAAATAAAAATCCCGTAACTTAATTCAGATTATTATAGTATTGGAAAATATGTGTTCAATGCAATATTTATAAATCGTTTCACGGAAGTTAAGCTTTTCATCATAATACGTTATTCTCATTCATATTTGGACTATTGAATGTACGTCCGTTCTGCTTAATCTTTTTTTTTTTTTGTTAAGCTTTAAAAGTACTTCCGCTTACGTATTTAGATGTTTTGGTGAGAAGGGTCTGTATGGGGTGTACAGGATAGAGATTAATAGACACGAAAAATAGTGAAATAAATTTGATTTATCTATTTCTGTAATTATGTTAATTCCCATCCAGACCTTACTATATAAATAAAGTGTCAAGAAAACAGCAGCATAAACAAATGACAATTATATACGATATTGAAAATTCAACATACGGTCGTTTTAGAAAATTATGCACTTTATCCCTAAAAGTTGTTTTTTGCAATTTTAGTTAAGGCACCTGGTTGTGGTCCTTTGACTTACCTTCTTAAAGTTTTAAGTCCGATGCTTTTCTTTTAACATTTTTAAATTATATAAACATAATTAAAAATCAACATAACAACGTATAAAAACACAAAAAAATGTAAAAATGAACATTTAGAGTTTGCACAAAATTGAAGGATACTGTTTATAATAAAATAAGTAGGTATATCGCTATTACATTTGTCTCTGCTTGCATGATCTTGACTGTTTGCTTACCTGTAGAGATGCTGTGCAGAGGTATATCAGTTCGGTGTTTTTTTGGGTTTTTTTGGTTTTTTTTAAAGCTGGCTACGAAAACCCCAACTATCTTCAAAACAATTTTAAATATATGTTATTGGTCAATTCAGTCTTCCGGTTTCGACATTTATATATGATAATAATCCAGATTTTCTGAAAGTGCACCAATTAAACTCTCAAAGAATGGGTTTATTAAACAAGAGAACGAATACCAATAATAATACATAATTTAAACCAACAAGTAGTTGAAGAAATATAGGCTAAACCATAGTTATAGAATAAATCAAACAGACAAATAAAAAAACATCAGTACAAAAATAAACTGAGATTGAAATTATTTTCTGTTTCATATTTTGCAAGACTTTTTTTATTGTTTTTACTTTCTTTTTGACAGTTTATTCTCTATTTTCGGAAAGTTCTGATACTTTTATCTATTATATTAGTTTGAGAACATGTGTAATCCTTTGTACAACGAGTTATTATACATTATACTAAAGCTCAATTGATAATTGATTAAGATCAGTCATGGTTAATGAATACAACATATAACTTTGTGAAGAATTTAATGTATAGGAAAAAGATTGTTTTTTGTTTTTAAATTATTTATTTATTTATTTATTTATTTTTGTTGGGGGTGGGGGGGGGGGGGGGTACTTCATTTTCAAAAGAAACCAACTTCGTTCTTCAATTCGCTTTTTAAACATGTACTTTAAGAAAGTGAGATGAATAAATGATGCCTTATTAGTTGTGTCCTTAGAGTTTAATATTTGTGTTATCACTTTACTTTTGAGATACTATTGAGAGCGAAAAAGTCCTAAGTACACCAACAAAGGCTTCCTTTTCCTTAATGTTTTAATGACCAGAGCAAATCATTATGGTATCTTTCGCCTCTTCTTTAACAATCGCTTGAGACGGGTATTTTAGAAATACAAAATTGAAATCTCTAAATCCTCCGTAGCATAAAAAAGGTTAAGAATAAAATAACTGAGACCACCAAGAATCTGTTTTCTTAAACGGTTACATTCATACTATCTTTACACTAATCTGACAGCAACCCGACGTTACTAGGAGACAAAGTTATCTGAGTTAGCCATGCAAAATGCATTTTTTTATTAACAACAAGATGTGTTTACTTATCTAAGAACAAATGTGCCATCATTTAACTTATAAGTTCACATTCTTCGACCCGAGTCTGAACTTGTTTGCCATATTGGAGTCATTATTAATAAGTATTTAGAGGGTTGACACTCCTCTGAGAGACATATTCATGATACCCAGTCCTGAAGCAACTATCACATTACATTTGTGTATTTATTTTTAAAATGTTCATTTTTATGGGTTTTTTACACATGTTACACGTATACGCATTTCATTTGATATTGCTTGACCATATGGGTGTAATTTATCAATAGAAATATGAATACATTGTGTGTTAACATGCGTCTTTATCGAGTACGTTTAGTGGCGTATTTCCTTAGTTTTTTCTCCGTTTTTTTGGGGGTTAATATCTTTTGATATTTTATTTGATTACATTCGGCAATCATACCAAATCTCTACGTATATTCTACTTATTTGTTTACCTTGTTATACTAGTCCCTCTTGAATTATATTGTGTTTAGAGTAAATTCGATATGTTTAATATCGTAATTATACTTGTAAATAAACAAAAAACAATTATACAAGTTGTCCACTTGACTTGCGATCATTTACGTAAATCATTATCAGATTTACATGTAACATACACTGAAGAAAACAATAACATCCGTATGTTAATGAATTAAATACCTCACATTTACATGGCCTTAACATAAATCGATTTCCGTAAACAAACCACTTCCACATGATTAAACATGTTAAACTGAAATGTATACAGTATATATAGTGTATTCAGATTGTAATAAACAATTAATTTCTCCATAGGCATGGACTACAGGACAAAACACATTAAGATATATTCAAAATCCTATAGACTTATGAAGATATTGTGGTTAAGCATCTGCTAATGCTAATCACCTGGCACCAATGTAAGAATCTATACATGCTATATGCAAACTAAATTATGTGCATGAACGACTATTGCTCTACGCATTGTATCATATGTGCTTTGTCCAATAAAATATTTGATTTTTTGATTTTGTATGCCAAAATAGAATTGCTGTCAGTTTCTCTATTTCGCTAATGATCAAATCTTTTTTTATAAATAATTAAAATTGCGTTAAATTGTTATTGAATTTAAAAAAAAAAAGGCGATACATTTTTACATACCCACTTCAGTAGTTAAAGATCCAGCTGAGGATTTTTTGCAGGATGGAAATTATTATTCACATCAACTGTTAAAAGTTTCAAGGAACTAATATTCAAATTTAGAATTTCAGGTGTGCCATTCCACGAAAAGACCTTTGATTGTTTCCGGGAAGAATCTCATTGAAGAAACGGAACGCAACCTTTTATATATAGAAATACAATGCAAGATCAGTTTTGCCTATTGTTTCCAATTAACTCTTTCATAGCCTTAAGGAGATAGATCAGAAATAAAAATTTGACTGTTTGGTGTGAAGAAATATCATATTGCAGGAGAGGTGGAATCTGTTTCAGACAATATGTAGAGGAACTTCAGTCATGGTGTATCCTTCTTTATCAGTGATCTGGAAAAAGTGGGTTTGTGTCGCCATTTTTGCTAACGTCACAATTGGAATTCCAAGAAAAGCAAGAAAATTGACATCATAAACTAACGTCGAACAATGAAGAACGATCTTTCTTTGTCAATGCATGTGTTCTTTTGTTCGATAGACTTTCTTTTCCTATCATTCCGCTCGTCATGACATTGATAAAATTTTACCAATTTCCCCAAAATTAAAGCATACTTTAAGACTATTTTTATAACGTCAGCAATAATACACTGCCACAAGAAAATTTGTAAGATGAGGCGAATTCCCCGAAAAGTTCGAGTATTATATTATGAACACTGAACACTTAAAGGGGCACTAGCTATCAAATTCATGTTCACCGATTTAAATATAATTCTCGTATTTGATTTATAACAATGTAAAACATTTATCCAAACTATTAAAAGTCTAAAATAAACAATTAACAGGGCACGGGCATGAAAATACGTAGATTCGTTTCACATGAAATTCATGTGAATATAAAAAAAATAAAAGTAAAACAATTGAAAGGTCTTTCCTGTCAAAGTGGTGTTTTTGTAATGTACTTTGTACGACCTTTCGTTTGATATACGACAAGCATACCTTCTGAAACTTTTCGCTTTTAACACTAAATGACCTCATCCGCCTACATTTTTGAGATCGGAATTATGATAATTGTAACATAGAGTAGATGAGCTTTCATTTGATATGCGACAACGCCATGTTCTAGAAAGTTTGATTTTTCATTTGATATACAACAACCCTATCTTAAAAGAAAATTTCTTTTTTGCACTCAATGACCCCATCCAACCCATTTTTGGGAGACGTCAATTTGAAATTCGAAATGTACGCTTTATGTTCTTTCATTTGATATGCGACAACCTTACCATCTACGAAATTTGAATGTTTGCACTAAATGACCTAACCCATCCCCCTGGGATGAAAAGGGGGTTTAAAATTTTCATATTTAAGTAGAGTTTACTAAGATCTTCAATTTGATATATTAGATGACCCCATTTGACAAAGTGCAAATAATGATGCAATATCAACTATCTAAATAGAAGTTATGAAACTTACAAAGTCAATGCAAAACTTGAAAATTTCAAATTGATTTTTTTGGTGTTTTTTCCATGGAATGTTTTTGGTATTTGGTCAAACATATAACTATGTTAACCTCTTCAATTTCTAAAACATTTTAAGTGGTAAGCTCTTGTTAATTCAGAAATACATGCCTCCGCTCGCAAAAATTCAAACTGCATTATCTCTTAAACGACAATAGATATCTCAAATCTGTTAAATGATAAATGATCTACAGTTGAAGGACAACATTAAAGAACAAGAATTGGGACAATTTCGAAGTTCACCAAGGTCACAATTAATCATCAAATATATGATGCAATACCAAACTTAAGAACCGGAAGTCATAGAGACATGGGACTATCAATATTCAACTCAGGACTACTTGACCTTTCAAATATCACAAGGTCAAGGTCATTGTATACTGTGAAGGTCAAGGTGAAATTTCATCATGACCTGACATTGAATTCAAATTGAAGGTCTTGAATTACTGATCATCTTTGCAATTTATAGTAGGTTGATATCTGTTACCTTTAAAAAGATATACACACAATCCTAGACTTTTAAGAATCATCCCGTTGTAACTTTAAAACAGACGGTTGGACATTTTTTTTTGCACTCAGTGACCTTTGACCTGGGGTGCAAATTAAAGGTCACATGAATTAAAGAATATTAGTGAAGGTCCCTAGTCTCTACGACTTCCGGTTCTCGAAATATAATTTTTCTAAAAAATTATAATTTTTCAAGGGAAATAACTCCTTATCAGGGTAAATAATCTACTAATTTTTTATGTTTATTAACATTGCCATCTGTTCCTATACATGCTGTCATTTTCAATTCTATTCTATCTCTAATACTTTTTAAGAAAAATGCAAATTAAAAAAATGCTTCAAGGGGATATAACTCTCAAAGGGGATGATGAAATCCTTCACAGCCTCATCTGGTAATACGTCATAATGAAAAACAATAAGGTCTTTCCTCACGTAGGGGAAAGACCTTAATAACATCTAAATAAATTTTCAAATCATGAAAGTACCTATTATATATTTTTTGTACAGTTCAAACACGAACTATGCGAAATTCACAAGATAAGAACACAATGTTGACAAAACGGACTTTATATGTTTAGTGTCGTAAGTTTGTCACATGGATGAATGCAGTCCAATCAATACTACTTCACTGTAAGTGTAGAAGCTATTAGGAAATATATATATATGATAGCGCATTTGGAGGACATTGCACCCTCTTAGAGATTAAGTACGCACTTCCGTAAACAAACAGAATACTGACATCATTTTACATCCACACATTAATTACGTATACTGATCAAAAGTTATTCAAGGTAGAGAAATGTTCCTTTTTTTACATTCAAAAACATTGATAAAGAATTATTTCGATGACAATTTGTACATGTCTCGGTACATGAATAATTCATATGATTTCAAAACAAAGTTGAGCGCACTGATCTTTCTGTGGCTAGCTGATGCCCTGTTAAAACAGAGCGCAAGGGGAGATAAAGTTTTTCAAAGTAAACATCGCTTTAGATCTTAGTATTTCTTAGTCGATTTTTTTTCTCACGTGTTAATAATAAAATCCTACAGGCTTTACATAGTTAAAAAAAGTCCTCGTTTACGAAAAATGTGTGAAAATTAAGTTGTATCTTCGTGAACCATCAATGGAACTGGTCCAGAACATAGGAAGTACGTGAAAATAGGGTCAAACTTAGCAAGTTATTTAGGATTATGTACCTTTATTTTATGTTAATTCTAAACATCTGAATATTTTATTAAAACATCCACAGCCGTTCCCCTCGTACTCTTATATTTGAAAACTCTGTACTTGATAGATAACTTTTTATTGTAAAGTTTGTCTAGGACTTAGTGTAAACAATAATCTCTAGTACAACATGGGCAAACAAGTGAGTAAATAATGTTAGAAAGAGTTACAACGAAAACGCCTGTAAAAAATGTCTGTGGATTTTCTGTGTAGATCGTATCTTAATTTGCCCAAAATCCCCGTTTTCTATGAAATGAAATATTATTGATCAGAATGACGTTTCCCTTTGGTATATGTACAAAATGGCAGGTCTTTTTACTTCAGATTTTTTGCTGTTTGATATTATTGCACTTTTTTGTAATAAACAAGCCTTCAGAAGGGAACATCAAACTTAAAATTCGATTATAGTAAACAATGATGTTAAATGCTATTTGAAAAAAGTTGTGTCTGAAAGAAAAACATTTGATATCCCGCCAAAAAATTATAGGTAAAAAGTAAAAATTTGCACAAGAAAATAAATTTCTTTTATTTTTACTTTAGTACTAACACCCTGCTTGACATACACGTTCTATCACGACAATTGTATGGGATGAATGAGCCGCACAACCATGTACCCAACATGCCTAACTCGATAAAACAGCTTGTCATGAAAAAATTAGAGAAAATCAAAATCTTGATTATTTGCACACCTTAAGTAAAGTTATCGTATAACCCCTTATATAATTTCAAAGATGTAGCTTGAACACTGTAGCAGTCTTTGGCCAATTAACCATGTATTCGATGTCAGACGGCGGTATGGATAGGGGTAAACCAATGTTTCCTTGACATTTCTTCGCGGGTGTGGGGCGGTTAGTGGAGGGCTTGGCAGTACACACGTTTTCTTTTGCATTCGTTACTTATTATTATTATTCAAGAAGATTAAATGTATGATCTACAAATGATGGTGTCAGCAAAAAAATTCAAAGGACCATTTTGTCCACAATTTAAAGGATCGTTTTATCAGCAATAAGTCAATTATTATTGATGTTGGTGTTCTAACGAAACTTTTTAGCGCCACTTTTGGTCTATTTCGTGGTGGCCATTTTTTTCTTGGTGGAGGAAGCCGGAGTGTCCGAAGAAAAACATCGACTTTCGATAGGAAAACTGACAACCCTAGTCAATTAAGATTGGATTCGAGTGCACCCACACGAGTGGAGTTCGAACTCAAAACATGAGTGTTGACTGGCTAGTGGTTACAGTAGTTACTATTTAGACCAATTGGCCACCGAGGCCTCTACACTTCTTTGACAAATTAATGTAACGGTAAGATATTGGGATATTAATCTTGATTAAAATGTTGCACTCTTTCCAGTTGAAAAATTAGGTTTGATTTGATAATTTTTGTTGTTTTACACGATTGAGAGGTCAAAATGATTTTTATTGTGTTTGGCATCTAATGTTGTTTATGTAAGACCATATATCTTGCAAATAAATCATGATCATTACAACTATTGGTTCCCCTTATGAAATAGAACAAACCATATCGTGACCTTCTCTAGATTTTTTTTAATTTCCCAATTGAGAGGGTCTAGATTTTAGTATACTTCATTTCTTTACTATTTATTTTTCGTGTTCAGTTCTATGTTCTTTATTTGTAGGCCTATTTTGCATTTTCGCCTTTTGCCCTATAGAATATAAAAGTAGTTATATTCTGTTCTAAGTAAAACTTGAACAAGAAATAAAATTTCTGTTGATTTTCATACTTTTATTTTAGTACTTACTCCCTGCGTGACATACACGTTTAATCATGAAAATTATATAGGAGTAGTAAACTGCACAACCACGTACCCCGCATGCCTTATTCGATCAAAAATACGACCAAAGGTATAACAGCTTGTCATTATGGAAAAATTCCAAATCCTGATTATTTGCACACCTTACATGTAAGTAAAATTGTGGTATTACCACTTATATAATGTAGCAGTCTAGGAGACTTATCCATGTACTTGAAATTGGAAGGATGTATGGACAGCGGTAAACCAATATTTCCTTGACATTTCTTCGCAGGAGTGGGGACTGCTAAGGTAGAGGGGCAGTATACACGTTTTCTTCTGTAACCGTTTTGCTTTTAATATGAGGCAGGAATTACCTGTGAATGGGGACGAAGTCCATGATTTTTTTTTAAATCAACAATGTTAAAAAGAGAAACGGAAATATCGTAACGTTTCCGATTTTGGTTCTGTTGTTGGGGATTTTAGTTGTGACGTTATTTAAGTTATGACGTCATATTCAATGTAAACAAAGAAACGCTGTCATCAGGTAACGTTTTTTTAATAACAAACATTTTTTAAAAATGAATTAGTATTAGTTCCTTTCTTAGACTGATAAATATACATTTAATTCAGTCTCATGTAAACAAGACCGGAAAAGGAAGTAGATATCTGCGCCGATCCGGAAATTCAAAAACGCGACAAAAAAAAAATTTAACGATTTTGAGTTCATTAGTACAATGAAAAATTCGGAAAATTTTCCCAATTTTTTTTTTTTTTTTTTTTTATTCAATTTTCTACTGTAATAGGAGACTTCGTCCCCATATTACTTGAAGAGATTAAATGTATGCTTTTCAAATAATGACTTCAGCAAAACTTTAAAGGAACTTTTTTCCACAATTATTCTCTATTTTTATGACCAGTATGTTTACAATTAAGGGAATGTTTTTAACCACAATTTAAAGGGTCATTTTGTCATCAATTGGGCAATCATTATTGATAATAGACAACTGAAAACAACGGCAAAGTTACTAAGGAATAGTATAATATAGGCCTCCGCACGACCGACCTCCGACTACGACTCCGACTATGATGGTATTTAAGTGTGCTGTATAGTCGATCAAAAATATCGAACTCTTAAGATAAATTCAAAAAATGGAATGTCCGTGAAAACTGACATGATAATGACTCCTCCTTTAACACTGGTTATCGTGTTGCAAACTCGAGATACACTATTTGTATAGCAACCCTACAACATCAAAACAATATAAGACACTTTAAGTGTATAAGGGAGCAACCATTTAGCCTGAAAATGGGGTTATGTTTTTTTGTCGGAGTCAGAAAAATGTTTTTTCGCAAAACGCGAACATTTTATTTAGTTATTCAACGCTTTCAATCAAAGGAGTAGGTCCGTTAAGAGCCGATTTTGGCCTCAAATTTCAGGTTCATTTAACGAAAGATTTTAGACACTTTTTAAACACTTAAATGTCTATTTCAATTGATTAAATTAGTTTATGTGACAGATTTAAACTAAGTTAGTCATTAAAAACTCTCCGAATTAAGCTTAAATATGAACAATCTATCAAATATGCCAAAAAACATCACTTTTCAGATGGTTTTTGTCCAAAAAAAAAAGTGGCCGCATCCGTGATCATCCTCAACCTTTATATATGTTATGAATTATCATCAAATACATTTTGCATTTCAATATTATGAATGAACACGAATGCGGCCACTTTCATTTAAGACGGAAACCGACTAAAATCTAACTAAAATGCTAAAGTTGTGAAGATTTCAGTAATTTAGCATGACTCCATGATGCTTGTACCCGATATATGTGCATTGTATTGTCAAAAACAGTCCATATGTATGTAGCAGAAGCATTCTACTTTTTAATAGATAGTTAAAAGATTAAATTTTCACAATTTTGTAAAACTGCTATATTTGGGGCCAAAAGGGGGTCTTACTGAACCCACTCCTTTGTTTTTTTCAATATTTAACAATATAAGGATAAGGATTCAGAATCTACGATAGGAGATGGGCATTAGGTTTTCTGGTCTGTGCGTCCGTTGGTCTGTCCATACGTCCGTCCGTCCCTCTTCAGGGAAAAGTGTTTTGTCAAGGTAGTTTTTGATGAAGTTGAAACAACTTCAAACTTAGTACACATGTTCCTTATGATATGATCTTTCTTATTTTATTGCCAAATTAGAGTTTTTACCCCAATTTCACGGTCCATCGAACATAGAAAATGATAGTGCGAGCAGGGCATCAGTGTACTGGGGACACATTTTTGTTTTGCCATCTGCTTGACCAAAATATATTTTTTCATCAAATTACGGATCAGAATATTTTTGTAGAATAAAAACCATTACCACAACCCCTCACCCCTTTTGAAATTAAATGGTCCTTCCTTAAAGGTTTAATTTGAGACATTTTTTCTACAGGGTGAGAAATGAACTTGAGAATGAAATCGGCAGGGGAATAAGAACAACTCGACCAAAGAGCAGAAAACAGCCCAAGTTTAACAATGGGTCTTGAACCAAGCAAAACGTCAAACACCCGGAGTTTCTTATCATAACTTTAACACGAAACCATGATACTGTGAGTTTAAGACGCATTCGAATATTAGCTCAATTGCTTTTAATAAAAAAAAAAAATTGGTATATAAAGTGTTACCAATCTCTTGTGGGATTTTTGTAGTAATTTATAGAGAAGGTTGGCCACAGCATTTTGGATGTCAATTGTTTCTTTGAACTAACATTTTTTGTTTCCTTTTTATCAACTCCCAAATTTCCTAAATTTATTCTATTTTATTTCAATGGTGTCATCCGGTAATTATACTGTATTGAAATGTATTTACAAATTTAATGAAATAAACAATCGTTGGGGCCAATTTCTCATTTCGTCTGTTTATTTCTTAGGTTAAAAAAATCACACACACACACAAAAATTGTGGATATTCATGCACATAACAAAGTTGATACTATTTTAAATGACATGAATGTAAATAAACATTAACACCCTGTTTCTTTTCATATCACACTGAATTTACACACCTTTATATAGTAATAGTTATAATCATGTTCCTGTTTGAAATATGGGGACATTTTACCTGTTTTAATGGGTATCGCAGACTTCCTTTAAAATACATCTTACTAACAATAGGTCAACACAATTGTCTTACCTAAACAGCAGTAAATTGACCGTTATCTGCGTACGGAAAGTACATTCAAATACAATGCAAACACAATGACGTGTGCATTTATACAAAACGTACAGCATTTTGTAATATGGTGCAATATTTCATAATGTGTTGTAAGGTAAAAAAACAAACGTTCCATTATGAAAAGGAACACAATCATTTCTTGGTCTGCTCAAGGTTTTTTTATTTCCCATTTGGAAGGGTCTATTTGTCAGTAGACTTCATTTCTGTATTCTTTAATAATTTAGTCCATTTTCTCTTCTTAGTTTTTGGGTCTATTGAATATTTTTGTATCTCTATATTCTAGCGCCCCCAATTTTAAAACTACATGTCCTGTAATCTCGATCGTCATTTGAGAATGGTTACACTTGACATGTATTGTAATATTTTACTATTACAGTCTATGCACTTAAAACTCAAATTACATAAGATATCCTCTTTTCTTTATATTTTCGAAACTCATTATTGTCTCTTTTCTCCATTTTTCTATATTTTTAATTCTTACTATTTTCTTGTTCAGTAAATCCCCACCCTCATCATCTGATTTACTAAATATTGTGCTATTTGTAATGGTTTTTCTTATCTTTTTGTCTGTAATACCTGTTTTACCGATTTAACAACATCAAGTTTTTTTTTAAAGCAAAAGGTCATCTTTACGAAAACCATATAATTTGGAACATGTTTAACAATCAAGACGTTTAACGGGAAAATGATGAAATGGTGGTTCTCCGTTAAAACACCAACTCTTTCTATCGATACATCATTGATATATAATTATTTTTATGGACATTAATTTAAGCAACCAATTTATGAATTAACTGACGTCATTGACAACGTGTGTGTATTATTAAACATTTTTATAAAATATATTTAACTAGATTATGTACTAGATCCCACTTATCGTTTTTCTCATTAAAAATATATACATAACAATTCTTTTATAAACAATACCAGAAACGATGAATAGACAAAATTTCAATACTGGTATTTATGATGCGATATACAAAGAGCTGAATTTAAAGTTCGATTGTATTTACACATGTTACATGAGTTACGACCCTTTTATGTTTATTCCACAAATATTACATATGAATATTTTGATTGTTGAGCAAGATCTTCTTATTCTACTTCCTAGAAGTTTGATAGTACCAAAAACTGGTACTTTTGATGAGAACAAAAGGGCAAATGTGCCCTCATATTAAAATTTATATATTCCGTCTTTATTCAAAAGAAACTTTCAATAAGGTTTCTACAGTGATCTCAACACCATTTGCTTTCATTTGATACCAACATATTTTCACCTTTTGACAAACAAACAGCTATATATACGTATTAACTATTTTGTATAAAATTTGTGGTATGTTCATTACGACAGGGCCTGAATAAGTGGTTCTATACCTCAAAGATTCGGCACTCCACATTAAAAGTTTCCATCATTTCTTGGTATTTATACTGTATTGAAATTTAGTAACAAAATAAATTTTAAAAAAATGGTTTTGGACAATTGATCATTTCTTCTTTGTTAAATTTAACCGTTTTCGATCAAAAACCTAATAATCACTTATATACCTTAACACAGATAAACAATTCGGGGTCAAGTGCATATGGCATATTCTTACATGTATATAGCAATAGTTATGATCATATTCCTGGTTGAAAAAAGTAGCATGGGTATAGCAGACACAAGAGTAAGTCAACATAAACGTTTCACTCGGACTCCACACCGCAATATGTTCTACCCGAAACCTGTGTACAAAATATACAATACGACTTAGATAAAATCTTTCTTCATATAAAACATACAGCATTTTGTAGTTTGGTTCAGTATTTCATAATGATTTTCAGGTCAATAAGTTGCATTAGCAAATGGAAGAAGCCATTTCACGACCTACTGATATAAATTTTTCTCATCTTAATTTGAGTTATACTTTTGTCTCTTTTCTTTTGAATTTAGCGGCACTTTTGGTACTGTACAGTTCTGTACATCTTTTAGCTTTAAGTATAAATACTAGTAGTAAGGCATATAATTAACATTATTATGATGAAATAACATTGAACAGCAACTATTTTTAACGATTTTTTCTTGTTCAAATTGTAAAAACCTCGATAGCTTCAAGGGGGGCTGCGCCCCCTGACCCCCTGCCTCTGTATAACCAGAAGGCAAGCTACGCCACTGCTTTATCCTGTAATCCTGACCTTTTGAGATTTGTAACATTTTACATTCAAAATTTGTCCACTTTAGCCAATTTTGTTATATCTCCTAAAGAAATTGATGGTTCGAACAACTAGTTTGATCCCCGTTAAAATGTCACGTGAGTCCGAGTTCATTTTGTTTTTGAATTTTTGGTTAAACGACGCCTCAGGGCAAATATCCAAAATCTTTCTATATTATGTTATCACTCGTTCTATCATTCAGAACACTTAAACATACTACAGCCAAGATTACGTCACAATCGAAAACAAACACGCTAATCTCATTCTTAGAACATACTCACCCCTTATCGTCCAAAGAAAAGTCAGTTTTTACCCCTCTAGTTTTCATAGTACATGGTTTTCCATGCACTATGAAATGCTATACATGAATGACTTTTCATTGTCAGTTAATTATGAAAGTGAACTCTTAATAACTGCACTAACGAAGTGAACAATTCCCTGAGGCATTTTCCATGGGAAAAAAGCCGACTGATTAAAGATGAAAGAGAAAATATTAAAACAAAACATTTTGAATTTTGCAAATTTTCAAGCATTTTCTAACGGTACACACATATAGAATAAAACAAAAACAAGAAAACAATGCCAGACTGCTGATATATAAAGAAACGAATTTTCTTCGGAGAAACATAAATACATCAAATTTATCAATAAAATGTAAGCATTTAATGTTGAATGGTCTGTATTTTAATATTTTTTCAGAGCGTTTTATATTCATAAAAAAAAGTCAAATTTCAAAAAGGAGATTTATATAACATTGTGTTGGTTTTTAAAATAAAAAAATCTCAAGATATATAAGTATTAAATTTTACCTTAAGCAGAATCCATTATGTCTTCACAAATTATGTCCGAGCTTTTTCATTCCATCCATTGAAATGATGATTACCTATGTTTTACATTAAGTTCATTATAAATAGTGAACTCTTATTTAGGTTTGAATATTACAATGGGAAAGGATAACTTTGTAAGGTCACTCGAAAGTGTGAATATGTTCTAAATTGGTCAGACAATACTTGGTCATTTATGAAGATTTAAGCCCTCGTATTGTCTAACCTATCAATAAAATATAACATATACTGGATGGTATTATTTTTGAATTAGTTAACTCACGCCATTGTTATTATATAACAACATGACATATTACATACCCAACCCTCGAAACTACAATAACAATCATCAGTATTTTAGATAAGTCTTCAATGTCGCGACTTTATTTATATGCAACCGTACAAGGTCAAAATTCTCTATATATTTGATATTCAAATATGAAACGTCATGATTATCATGAACTGCAGTACATATAGTATTTTTAATGCAATGTCATGGCTATTTTTTATATCACAGTCATATTCATCCATTTGAATTCTTGTCACAAGTCTAAATATGTTTTTAATTAACATTGGTATCCCTTTACATTGTTGCTTTATTCAATGGCAGTTACATCATTTACTTGAATTTACATTTATATTACCTTTGATCAGCATGTACAGATTTTAAATTAATAAGAAAAAAGTCAATGCTTCCAAACATGAGATGTGCTGTCAGGGATCGGAATTAGCGCTGGTCCGGTGGTCCGGGACCAGTAGAATGTGCGTTGGACCAGTAGATTTTGTCAGCTGGTGGTCCGGCGGACCAGTAGAAATTTGTCGATAAAAATCACTGATTGCAATCTCCGTTTGTTTACAAAACAACTTACCTGTGAAATCAATTACACGGTAATGGGGGTATTACAATTTATCAAGTTAATTAATATCTCGGGTGAGCGTCCTTCACAACAATATAAAATGTGGAAATTTTTGGAAGGAGTTAAATCGCCGGACAACAAAAATCAAATAAGTGAAAATTAAAAAAAAGATCGAAATAAAGTATATGAAATTGACAAAAGGAAACGCAAATACCAAAACTCATGAGAAAAAGATCGCAAATGGTTGAATTATATATAGTAGATCGGAGTTTAATGAACTGTACAACATGTGAAAAATTGGCAGTGACAGACCTAGATAGGAAATGTATTTTCGTAACTGGGTCGTCAAAATTCAAATTGGATTGTGTACTTGCTCATGAGCAATCAGAACAGCACAAAAAATCTACGGTAATAAAAGACAGGAAGACACCCGATGAATCAAAGGCAGGGGAAATTATTCAAACCTCAGTAGCCTGTAATTCAGTGGTTGTCGTTTGTTTATGTGTTACATATTTGTTTTTCGTTCATTTTTTTACATAAATGAGGCCGTTAGTTTTCTCGTTTAAATTGTTTTACATTGTCTTATCGGGGCCAATTATAGTGGACTGTGCGGTATGGGCTTTGCTTATTGTTGAAGGCCGTACGGTGACCTATAGTTGTTGATGTCTGTGTCATTTTGGTCTTTTGTGGTTAGTTGTCTCATTTGCAATCATACCACATCTTCTTTTTTATATTTTAATCAAAACGTGTTCAGAAGGTTGGTGAACATATTTAGAAATGTACATCACGGCTGGTAATCTACACACGCAGAACATTTGGTTCTGCAATGAAAACCGTGAGAGGATTTTCCGGTTGTGCTTGAGTGGAGTAATTGTCACCGCTTCAAAAGGTATGTACATTTCTAAATCTCAATTTTCTTATTCAACTGATCAAAATATTGAAAATCAGAGAATGCTATGCTGTGGTGAATACTTTAACGAAGAGATACGTGTATCATTCACTGTTGTACGTAGAGTTGAACTCCTACAAAATCAGTTGCCCCACGAGAAATTGCCTAAAAAAGTGACATTTCAATTTTGAAATGGTTCTATTTACAGACCTACAAGTTCACATTTAGTTTTTTTTTCGGGCAATGGGTATGAATGTTGTTTTCGGCGGCGTGTACGCTGTCCGGTGTTGATAGACGTCTTAATAATTCCAAAAACTACATTTTTTCATTAAGTCATGCGTGAGGGGATCGGTTCTGATTGAGGACATCGTGAATGCGTGAGGGGAAGGACAAACTTTTTTTTTAATCTTTGCCTTTGTGACTTTTGTTGACTCAATAAATGTGATCAATGCTGATTAAAAAGCACTGATTTATCATTATACTTTAATAGATGTAAACTGATCACTGATTCAATGAAATCAAACTATTAATTTTTTGTTCAATTTCAGAAAATGCCATTGTTCAAAGGAAAAAGGAAAAGAGGACTAAAATTGACTCTCTACAAATAGCCATGGAGATACAAGTTATCCCCGCCCTCGAAGCGAACTAAACCCTCTGGGAGTAGTCCTGTCGTCAAATATACGTCACAGAGATCACCACATATATTTAAGAAAAGTATATCGCCGATCAAATCTTCAACACCTATATATATTAGACGTAATCTGTTCACCCAAAATCACAAAATTTTCGAAACAAAAAAGGCAGATATACAGAATTTATTATTCACGAACATCGATGAAAGCCAAGATAATCTCGAGGAACACCATAAGGAAGAGCATGTATTAGACAACGAAGAAGTCATAGAAGAAGACCACGTAGAAGACCACGAGAAAGACCACATGGAAGACCTTGAGAAAGAATATAAAGTTTTTTAAAGTGCTTTAGATAAACTCTCAGACGTAGGGAAAAGGGAAAGATTTTTTTTTTCATTTGTACAGAGTGGACGTTTTCCTTTTAAACAACATTGCATTCGACCTGTTTTTTGACATTGTTGAGTGGTTTGAAAATGACGAATCAAGACGAATGAGATACTCCCCAACATCTCTGCAGTATTTTTGGTTATCGTTGACGACATTTTTTGTTTTTATTCTTCATATAGGTTCCTACAATTTATTTCATAATTCAATCTCATAAAATTTTCTAAGCACATATAATAATTATTATGTGTTTTTTACTGAACAATGTAGCCTAATTTAGGTAAGTTTCAACGACTCATAGCTTGAATATAAAGTTATAATTTGTACTTCCCCTCACGCATTCACGCATTCACGATGTCCTCAATCAGAACCGATCCCCTCACGCATGACTTAATGAAAAAATGTAGTTTTTGGAATTATTAAGACGTCTATCAACACCGGACAGTGTACACTCCGCCAAAAACAACATTCATACCCATTGCCCGAAAAAAAAACTAAATGTGAACTTGTATGTCTGTAAATAGAACCATTTCAAAATTGAAATGTCACTTTTTTAAGCAATTTCTCGTGGGGCAACTGATTTTGTAGGAGTTCAACTCTACGTACAACAGTAAATGATACATGTATCTCTTCGTTAAAGTATTCACCACAGCATAGCAT
Organism: Mytilus galloprovincialis; assembly: GCA_037788925.1. Classification (NCBI taxonomy): domain Eukaryota; kingdom Metazoa; phylum Mollusca; class Bivalvia; order Mytilida; family Mytilidae; genus Mytilus; species Mytilus galloprovincialis. The sequence continues at coordinate 75,113,364 of CM075339.1, read as the reverse complement.
TCTCTGATTTTCAATGTTTTGATCAGTTGAATAAGAAAATTGAGATTTAGAAATGTACATACCTTTTGAAGCGGTGACAATTACTCCACTCAAGCACAACCGGAAAATCCTCTCACGATTTTTTATTGCAGAACCAAATGTTCTGCGTGTGTAGATTACCAGCCGTGACATGCTATTGTTAAGAATAGACGCCCATTCACAGATTTTCTTTGGATATGTGAATATGACGAGATGATGCAGAAAGGGGGTTTTTGAGATGAAACTTGTAAAGAATGATTGGCGATCAAAATTGCGTCCAACTGTTTTATCAGATCTTTTATTCATTATGTTTCACACTGATGATATAGCATCATTTGAACCGGTCCCGGATATTGAAATGTGGAATATTTCTGGACAGCGCTCCAGACGACCCAGTCAGGCACCCTATGGTCGTCGTTAGGATTGCGACGACGTGGAAGACAATGATGATATATTTTCTGTCCCCTTTCCTGATTTTGAAAAAGGAAATCATTGAGATTATCGAAGCCTTTATCAATATCAGAATCAAGACTATCCCTTTGTTCCTGTCTAACGTGTGTAAACGAAAGCATCAAATTAAATTTAAACATCTATCATTTATATCAGGGTTTCTCAAATTAATGTAATTTTTGCAGGACCAGTAGAGTTTGAGCCGGACCAGTAGAGTTTTCAGTTCACTGGTCCGGCTGGCCAGTACACAAAAAAACTTAAATTCGACTCCTGTGTGCTGTATATCTGACGTCCAAATTACAAATTTAAGTCTCTGTTTACTGTTTCTTATTTAACGTACAACTGCTGTTGATTCAAACCCTCTGAGTTTGACATGTATTGTGGTTTTAACTTTGAAACAATCTGAACTCTCCGTTTGTGTATTCGCAATTTGATTTTATGTCGTATGAAACACTAAGTACTCTTTCACCGGATAATCGTAGGCTGTATTCGGAGACTTTCGGAATTATGGGTCCTCGTTGCTCTTCAACTTCGTACTCTATTGATATTTCTGTCAATAAAATACATGTCTGTTTATTACTTTATAAAACCGGTAACGACGTTAATATAAAAAGATATACTTATAGGTTTCATAACGAATGAGAATGGGATATCGCTTTATATCAACTCGGGTTTAATTTCTATATAACGATAAACGAGCCTTCAGCTTGTAATTCAGTTACAGTATACTTCTAAATTAAATGTTTATACATGTACATGTGTGTATATGTACATGTATGTATGTATGTATGTATGTATGTATGTATGTATGTATGTATGTATGTATGTATGTATGTATGTATGTATGTATTATCTTGTATGTTGAAAAAAAAATGGGCATGATAAAGCCAATGCTCTTCAAAACTTCAAGAAATAGCAACAACGGAGCCTAACATATGTTGAAAACTACATGGACAAGATAATGATCTGGAATTTAGGTTTATTCAAGCGAGAATAGTTAATATAGAGACACATATCTTGTGAATTGATCATTTGGTAAATGGATTCACTGCAATGTGGTTCGGTATTTAAACTTTTAATTCAATGTGTTACTTGAAGGACACCTTACTCATGTTTTAATCTTGATCTTGAAAGGTGAATGTAAGTAGTTTATTTGTCTTTCTTCATCAAAAAATATTATTTGACATATAATTAAAAAATTTATATCACATACATGCAAATATTTCACAAAGAGAATATGCCTTCTTTATCTGGCCTTCAAAAACAGCTTTCATTCCTACTTCAATTTGTGTTCCCTGCTTACTTTTTTACATTTTATTTAATTCTTTTGCATGGTCACTCATGCAAAACTTTTAGGAATTTTGGATCTCAATGCTCTTCAACTTCGTACTTTATTTGGCCTTTTTTAAAACTTTTTTGCGTTCGAGCGTCACTGATGAGTCTTTTGTAGACGAAACGCGCGTCTGGCGTATATATAAAATTTAGTCATGGTATCTATGATGAGTTTATTCACTCATCCGTGCTCCGTTCTTTTCTATTTGGTGCCTGCATCCAATGACCATTTAAAGAATCTCTAATGTGTTAAAAGGTTTTCTAATTATATGATATTCACCGGAAGCAATTAAACAATATCTTCGTAACAATTAGTATTGAAAAAACCTGTTTACAAAATGAATTGAATTGAAATAATTCGAATTCATAACACGGATACATTTCAAATAACTATATATAAGAAACGAACAAGTCATTGAGATAAAAGTATGTAACCATAGCGATTACCATTTCAATATTTTCATGAGAGGAAAAATACCCTTATAGATTTGAACTTAGCGTTACCATGGTTCACCTTAATTTTTTTTACAAAACCTCTTAAATATCAAGAACATGATTTGTAACACTAATCTAGCAAATGAAATTGTTGTTCTGCTAACTTTAGTTTGTTAACATTAGCATTTGAATTGAGTGAACTATCTGGAAACTGTAGCCGTTAATTATACTAATAAAAAGATAATGTCTTCAATATTTGAAACTCAAGTACAATCCCTCTTGTTAGTCTTAAGTATCAAACCATTATAAAATATATGAGACAAACCTATCACGTGTCATTCCAACAACAGGTTTTAGTATATATGAATTAATATATTATTTCTTAAGCAAAGACCCTTTGTGTAAATCAAATTTATTACCAAAATATGCCATCTTCAAGGACATGACAACAGTATCGTTACTATATCCCTTCTACATAAGCATGTTTGAAGATTTGATTAGCATTTGAGGTGATTACCGACATGTTTGTGCTTTGATAAAAACAAACTACTATGAAAGATCTCATGTGAAATACCTAAACGTTTAAGATGTCTCATGAAGATAATAAGATATGGTAAATTGTTTTATTATTTTGTATTATCGAAAACCCTGGTGTAAGAATTTTCAGATATACAGAGATTTTCCTTCGTTAAAATCAAATACTGTCGATTCATTAATATTCGTTGATTTCGTGGGTACAGATTAACGACGAAATCACATGTTCAACGAATCACAAATTTCCTATAGACTTGTATACAGACTTCAGCAAAACCACGATATTAAATATCCACGAACATGTAAGTTTTCTTTAAACCACGAAAATTGGTACCCACGAAAATAAATGAATTCACAGTACGTTGTTGCATACACGAACGAATCAAACTTTGTCATGTTTAATAAAGGCGATAGTTTTATCCCGATAATTAAAGGTCATAAATTGATTGAGTGATCACAAATCCGGGTTAACATCTAAAACAGAGGGGAAAAAATCATATCTAAGAAAACAAGGGAACAACAGGAACACTAAAAAGAAAAACAAACGCCAACATAAATAGAAACAACTGTCATATTTCTGACTTGGTACAAGACATTTTAAGAAAAACTGGGTTGAACCTTGATTTAATGGCTAGCAAAACAAATGGCTGTATGACAATGTTAGAAGATAGTCCTGAAATGACAACACTACGTGACAGAAATACAGCACAAACAAAACGTTTAACTTCGCTGCATTTGCTTGTACCTGTCCTTAGTCAAAGTTTGTTGATGTGGTTAAAAAGCGTTTCTCTTTTCTCGATTTTTGTATTGATTAGACCGTTGGTTTTCATTTTTAAATGATTTTACACTAGTAAATTTTAATGCCCTTTATAGCCTGCTGTTCGAGTGATCAATATCTCCATGTTGAAGGCCGTACTATGACCAATAATTGTTTGCTTTTTACAAATTGTGACTTTGATCATGTTGATGGAGCGTTGTCTTAATATCTTATTATATATAATTTGTACATTATGATTTTGGCTAAATAAATAAATGATTATATAGTAAAGCGAACAACAAACTTTAATTAAAGATGTTCTTTTATTTTAGGTTAATGTTCAAATGTATCATACAAAATGTACATTGAATAAGAATATTCTTTTAAACATATTTTGCTTGTACTGCGTTTTTCTTATCAACAATGATCTGTGAAGCGTTACAACTTACTGGCAGGTTACCAAAAAATATATTGTTGTAATTATAAATCATAAGGGACCCTCCTAATATTTAATCGACACAAACAATAAGTTTATGAATTAACTATTTCTTTAATAAGAGCGCTTAGAATTTTATATATTTTTTTAACCGAAACAGTATTGAATATCAATCGTGATGTATTTTGTCACAAAAAAAGGAATGATTGATCGAACATTTCATAACTGCCCGATTGGCAACAAGTGGCAACTGTTTTATGCATATGCTGAGAGGGAGAGGAAAAGGTATTTACGGTTTCAGAATGTGGATTGTTGTCAAAACTCTACCTATAGGTTGCATTTTTGTCAATAGTGACAATGCATTTTCCCATAGGAACTCCCTTTACGGCTAAAACTGTACCACTTTTACTATGAAGTTTTGAAAAAAATCATATCCTAGAGTGGAGAGTTCATATGCACTACTATTTTTTTCAAAGGTCAACACATAGGGCAGTGCAGCATATTTTCAACGTTTAAATGCCCCGAACTTCTAAGAGTTAAACTAACACTACATTTTTTAACTACCGCTACCTCGACTGTATGGTTACCACAGATTTCAATATAAACAATATTCAGACGTATATTTACTGGTAGCATTCTCTATGTCTCTATGAGATACAACCTACAGATCAGAACTGGGAACCAGTATGTTCACAAAATTACTTATCTATGAATATTCTATTTCTCTCCAAAAGAGGCGTGGTTTGAGAAACAGCTTTCTCTAATTGTTGTGCTATTTTCACATTTCCTGACCGGTGTGAGAAAAATATTTCTTCTCACCAGTGAAAAATCTGTTCTCGGCAAATGATTGGTTGAAATTTAATTGTGACGTTAAATTTTCTTGTTTTCTGTTGAATTTTTTACTGTGATGTCATGAAGAAAGGCGATCTTGCCTGATGACGTCACATCCAAAGTACACAACTTTCCTCAAATCTTTGAAAATGAAAGATAAATATCATTAGAGAAACAGATTCCACTACTGTTACTCGTGTATTACGATATTTCTCCACTCCCAACAGTTAAATTTTGATTATTTAAAAAGCTCGGCAAGCCTCGCGCTTTAAATAATAACATTTAACTGTCTCGAGTGAAGAAATATCGTAATACACTTATTGTAGTTGTGGAATCTATATGTATTTACAATGTGCAACCTATACAAACATTTATTCAAATAGAAAACACTTTTTCTCACATTAATACTCAGAATTAAAGCCTTAAGGAAATCACTGCATTTGCTCTGAGTTTTCTTTTACAGTACATTTTATACCCCCTCCCCTGTTTCAATTTTTTAAAGAATTTGAAGACAAGACTTTAATTATTGCCAGCTTGCCCTATTTGCATGTTTTCTGATATAGAATGCCTAGAACCAGATGAAAACTGTTCTGGTAACATATTGAAAGCATTTTAGAATACTGTAAATGTAATGTTTAGCAGTCAATCATTCCAACCTTAAAGACTATATAAATTATCCAATCCTGCCCCTATCCTCAGTCCACATTTAATTTACTGTATGCCTATTTGTCAATAAAAGTTCACATTTTCTGCCTCAAATGGTCAGTTTGGAATTCTTGTCACAACAGTATCATCTGTAACCATATGTCTGACACAATTTAGCTAAGATATGAGTTAGAAGTGTTTAAAAAAGCCGTATTTGCAATAGTTGTATGTATGCAGATACCAGCCTGATGTATAATTTCACTTAAAATGCTACAGTGATGACTTCTTACATCTGATTTTTACAATCTTCCAAGCACAATTATTGGTTTCTATATAAAGACCGTTAACTTCATAAAATCATAGCATTTACAGGCTAAATAATTTGTTAACTTGTTGCCTTTTGTTGGCTGTTGTTCGTGTGATTCTTTGTCAATTGTGTTCTCCAATTTATTTATATTGTAGTCCTGTGTTGTCATTTTGATGTTATATTTCACATGGCCATAAAAGTGCGAGGTTTGGCATGCCACAAAACCAGGTTCAACCCACCATTTTTTCCTTTAAAAATGCCCTGTACCAAGTCAGGAATATGGTCATTGTTATATTATAGTTCGTTTCTGTGTGTATTACATTATAACGTTGTGTCGTTTGTTTTCTCTTATTTTTGAGTGTAAATTCACATTGCGATAAGACGTGTCACGGTACTTGTCTATCCCAAATTCATGTATTTGGTTTTGATGTTATATATATATGTTATATTTGTTATTCTCGTGGGATTTTGTCTATATGTGTTACATTTTAGTGTTATGTCGTTGTTCTCCTCTTATATTTAATGCGTTTCCCTCGGTTTTAGTTTGTTATCCCGATTTTGTTTTTTGTCCATGGATTTATGAGTTTTGAACAGCGGTATACTACTGTTGCCTTTATTTAAATGACCCAGGGGGTAGGCAATTTCCCTTGTTTTCCACCTGTGGCCTCAAAGGAGTTAGTCCGGTAAGGGCTGATATTGACAAAACCAGGTTCAACCCATCATTTTTTCCTTTAAAAATGTCCTGTGCCAAGTCAGGAATATGGCCATTGTTATATTATAGTTCGTTTCTGTGTGTGTTACAATTTAACGTTGCGTCGTTTGTTTTCTCTTATTTTTTAGTGTAAATTGACATTGAGATAAGACGTGTCACGGTACTTGTCATCCCAAATTCATGTATTTGGTTTTTATGTTATATTTGTTATTCTCGTGGGATTTTGTCTCATGCTTGGTCCGTTTCTGTGTGTGTTACATTGTAGTGTTGTGTCGTTATTCTCCTCTTATATTTATGCGTTTCCCTCAGTTTTAGTTTGTTACCCCGATTTTGTTTTTTGTCCATGGATTTATGAGTTTGAACAGCGGTGTATTACTGTTGCCTTTATTGGCATCCAATTTCACATTCATCTGACGAAAGATTTTGTACACTTTTTTTAAAATCACTAAAGTGTCTATTTCAGTTGATTCAGTTTGTGTATGCGAAAGATTTTAACTGATTTAATCATTAAAAACGCTTCGATTCAAGCTTAAATAAATTATGTAAAATCTATCAAATATGCCAAAAAATGTAACTTTTCAGATGTTTTTTGTCAAATTGGAAAGTGGCCGCATCCGTGTTCATCCTCAATCTTTATATATGTTATGTATTATCAACAAATACAACTTACATTTCAAAATTAAGAATGAACACAAATGCGACCACTTTCATTTATGATTTTTTAGTAATTTAGCATGACTTAATGATACTAGTACCCGATATGTGTGCAGTGTGGTGTCAAAAAACAGCCCATATTTATGCAGCTGAAGCATTCTACTTTCCAATAAATAACTAAAAGTTTACAATTTAACAATTTAGTAAAACTTCTATATTTTGGGGCCAAAAGGAGGTCTTACTAGCCATGGACCTACTCCTTTCCTAATTTTTACTGCTGCTTTTAGCAATATGGAATAACATTCCAGCAGCACCTGCATACGGTGTATATATCTCCCAATTGATACGATATTCCCGTGCTTGCATTTCCTATCATGATTTTCTTGATAGAGGGTTGTTGCACACAAGAAAGCTATTTAATCAAGAGTTCCAAATGGTGAATTTGAAATCATAACTTCATAAATTTTACGGACGCCATCACGAGTTGGTTGACCGTTATGAAATAACCGTTTCCCAAATGATATCGGATATGTTCCTTACGTCGTAACTACAATCCCCTTCCCTTTCATGAATGTGACCTACTGAATTAGAGTATTTACCGAATTTGTTATCTCATAAACAACACGTCGGGTGTCACATGTGGAGCAGGATCTGCTTACCCTTCCGGAGCACCTGAGATCACCCGTACTTTTTGGTGGGGTTCGTGTTGTTAATTCTTTAGTTTGCTATGTTGTGTCATGTGTACTATTGTTTGTCGGTTTGTCCTTTTCAGTTTTAGCCATGGCGTTGTCAGTTTATTTTCGATTTATGAGTTTGACTGTCCCTCTGATATCTTTCGTCCCTCTTTAAATACATATTCAGGATAAAACACACTATTGTAAATTGTGTTGAGATATTTTTTATATTTCTAGCTAGCTTGTATTTTTCATGTCTTTGTGACAAAAAAGCAGATTTAGGTGTTACGGCTTACTTTGGGGTTATCGACAGGACAAAAACACCCCACTAATAATATTCAGGAAATAAAAGCACTTCTGAACAATTTAAATTACAAATAGACATATATTATGAATTTCTTTTTGCATTCAAGCCTTTAAGTAAACTATGCATACTGTAAACTGTGAATTTATGCCGCGTCATCATATTTAAGGCCCAGGATTTTATCAATCTTTATTAAAATATTTATAAAACTTATATTTAAGTTAATTTTATTGAAATCTGTGAGATAAACCAAATTTGGTTAAATTCTGTATGTTCTCTTATTTCACCAAATATAGGATGCTTTTTCTGTCAATATTGACAATGCATTTTCCCATAGAACTCCCTTTACGACTTAAACTACCACTTTTACTATGAAGTTTTGAATAAAAATCATATCCTAGAATGGAAAGTTCATATGCACTACTTTTTTTTCAAAGGTCAAAATATAGGGCTGTGTGGCGTATTTTCAATGTCTATATGCCTCAAACATCTCAGAGTTTAAATTAACACTTAATTTCTTAGCTACCGCTTCCGCGACTGTATGGTTATCACATATTTCAATATAAACAATATTCACATGTATATTTTCTGGTTACATTCCTACATATTAGAACTGGTAACTTGTATGTAAACAAAATTAATTATCTATGACTATTCTATTTCTCCTCAAGAGAGGCGTGGTTTGAGAAACAGCTGTATTTACAAAGTGCAACCCTTAGGATGTTCGGAAGAGATGATCTTGACATTTTTTCAGAAATTTTGATTTTATTAGTTTTATTTATGTAAAGCACATTAACCGTTTCCTCGGTAACCCCTTATTTGGTTTTTATATTTTTATACATTCAGTTCAAAAATTCATCTCTATAAAAATTTATTTTCCATTTAAAAAAAACAAAGGAGAAATTTTTTTATGTATGACAAATCAAGAGATGATTATTCCCAGAACAAATTCAATTGCTTAGATTCCCTTTTTATTGTACATAAATAATAACGATAGTTTTCTCGTTTGAATTGTTTTACATTGTCATTTCGGGGCCTTAAAGGCTGCATAACTATGCGGTATGGGCTTTGTTCATTGTTGAAAGCCGTACGGTAAACTATAGTTATTAATTTCTGTGTCATTTTGGTCTCTTGTGGAGAGTTGTTTCATCGGCAATCATAACACATCTTTTTTTTGTATATATATATTTATATTTAGGGTTCATTTTATATATATAAATGCTACTGTAAGGTGTTTGGAGCATTTTGACTCACTATGCATTATTTCCATTGTCACAACCATTTTGGAAATCCAAAAGCCAAATTTCACATCTACAAAAGTTCCTTATCTTTAGTATGATGATTCATAAAGAATGGAACATTTGCATATATTTGCTTCAGTTTCCATGGCAACAGACAAATCAGTCAAAACCTGTATATAATGAACATTTGCATTGTAATAAATATAATGATTTTAAGTTTAAGCATTCTCAAATTATTCACCTAACTCCAAAATTTACTTTTTTTTTACATTTGTTTGGTTTTCACGGTAATTGTAGCCATTTTTTATTTCCAAAGTTGCACTTCAAATTGAAAGTCAGGGTACCTTGTCATAGTGAACTATCCTTTAAGATTGGGTCAATAGGCTCTAGGAAAACTACCGTACAAAATGGGTGGAGGTGTAATAATACTAATACAGAAAAAGAAACATAGGAAAAGCGATATGTCACCCGACATTGTCCATCGGGTGACATAATAATAAAGAAACAAAGGAAAAGCGATATGTCACCCGACATTGTCGATCGGGTGACATTATTATAAAGAAACAAAGGAAAAGCGATATGTCACCCGACATTGTCGATCGGGTGACATAATAATAAAGAAACAAAGGAAAAGCGATATGTCACCCGACATTGTCGATCGGGTGACATAATAATAAAGAAACAAAGGAAAAGCGATATGTCACCCGACATTGTCGATCGGGTGACATAATAATAAAGAAACAAAGGAAAAGCGATATGTCACCCGACATTGTCGATCGGGTGACATAATAATAAAGAAACAAAGGAAAAGCGATATGTCACCCGACATTGTCGATCGGGTGACATAATAATAAAGAAACAAAGGAAAAGCGATATGTCACCTGACATTGTCGATCGGGTGACATAATAATAAAGAAACAAAGGAAAAGCGATATGTCACCCGACATTGTCGATCGGGTGACATAATAATAAAGAAACAAAGGAAAAGCGATATGTCACCCGACATTGTCGATCAGGTGACATAATAATAAAGAAACAAAGGAAAAGCGATATGTCACCCGACATGTCGATCGGGTGACATAATAATAAAGAAACAAAGGAAAAGCGATATGTCACCCGACATTGTCGATCAGGGGACATAATAATAAAGAAACAAAGGAAAAGCGATATGTCACCCGACATTGACGATCAGGTGACATAATAATAAAGAAACAAAGGAAAAGCGATATGTCACCCGACATTGTCGATCGGGTGACATAATAATAAAGAAACAAAGGAAAAGCGATATGTCACCCGACATTGTCGATCAGGTGACATAATAATAAAGAAACAAAGGAAAAGCGATATGTCACCCGACATTGTCGATCAGGTGACATAATAATAAAGAAACAAAGGAAAAGCGATATGTCACCCGACATTGACGATCGGGTGACATAATAATAAAGAAACAAAGGAAAAGCGATATGTCACCCGACATTGTCGATCGGGTGACATAATAATAAAGAAACAAAGGAAAAGCGATATGTCACCCGACATTGTCGATCAGGTGACATAATAATAAAGAAACAAAGGAAAAGCGATATGTCACCCGACATTGTCGATCAGGTGACATAATAATAAAGAAACAAAGGAAAAGCGATATGTCACACGACATTGTCGATCAGGTGACATAATAATAAAGAAACAAAGGAAAAGCGATATGTCACCCGACATTGCCGATCAGGTGACATAATAATAAAGAAACAAAGGAAAAGCGATATGTCACCCGACATTGTCGATCAGGTGACATAATAATAAAGAAACAAAGGAAAAGCGATATGTCACCCGACATTGTCGATCGGGTGACATAATAATAAAGAAACAAAGGAAAAGTGATATGTCACCCGACATTGTCGATCAGGTGACATAATAATAAAGAAACAAAGGAAAAGCGATATATCACCCGACATTGTCGATCAAGTGACATAATAATAAAGAAACAAAGGAAAAGCGATATGTCACCCGACATTGTCGATCAGGTGACATAATAATAAAGAAACAAAGTGGCAGTCAATTCTTGTCAAAAATTAATCTTAGGCTAAAAAGTTCAAAATACTTTTAACTGCAGATAAGAGCGCACTGGATCACGGAAGATAGTGCAACAACCGGTACTTCTGGTCTGTACAATAGGGCAAATGTGCTCCCCTGTTATAATTTTTCGGTCTGTTTATAGATTATTTGTCAGAAATAACCCAAAAATCGTTTTCTTCGTAGGACATGTTTAAAATTACAAATTTACTCGAGGCGTTTAAGGTACATGCAATTATTTATTTATGATGGCAGCTAATAAATATTCTTATATGACGTGTTTCTTTCGCTTTGTAAACAACACTGTGTGAAAATTTTCGATATATCTATACTTAGCGCAGACTCAGAGATATACATAATAATGGATGTTACAATATACCTCCTACGTAAATCCACTTTGCCAATTTTATTCTATTAGAAATTGATATAAAACAAAAGATAAAAGAACTTTTATTCTTATTGGGATGCATAATAAAAAGAATTAATATATTGTAACTAGTTTTGTTTATTTCCGAAATATAGTAACACAGCTATATTTTGTGCAATGTCAATTTCGCTCAGGATAAAATTTGAATATCACGGCCCAAGTCATGTGTAAATTTCCAACAAATCTATGGCTTCCATGAATTATTTCTTAAATATTCAATTATTTTTCAATAGATCATTTTTATTTACAATGTACATTTTATATTTTATAGTCAAATATATGTACTTTTGACATCACGTTTGTTAATTAAGATCAAAAGATTAAAATAAATGTAAATGTATTGTTCTTTTGACGTACTAGGTACATATTGATAATGGGTTAACCAAACTATGAAACAATACATTGTGTATTTGGAAATTTTTAAAGCCTTTTGTCATAATTCAGCATTTAAACTTTAAATTGAACAATTTGTATTCCTAAAGATATTGATTTAGCAAACTTTTATCTCTCTGTATTTTTTTTATCGCCTGATCAAAGATTTGATAGACGTCGAAAAATACGAAACACAAAGAACGCGTGTGTGGTCATCGCTAGAATAAAGATTTTTGTTTTAACATATGGAGCGGCATAGACGAAAGTTTTAATATCCAGATTGTTTTTTATTTATTTTCTTTTTTTAAATTGAATCTTTATCGATAATTATTTGATATTCAGATATATATTCAGAAGCGCGTTTCGTCTACATAAGACACATCAGTGACGCTCAGATCAAAATAGTTATAAAGCCAATCAAGTACAAAATTGAAGAGCATTAATGAGACCCAACATTCGAAACAGTTGTGCTGAATACGGCTTAGGTAATCTATTCCTGAGATAAGAAAATACCGCTGTTCAAAATTCATAATGTATACTAGTGCACCAACATGACATTCATTATAACCCTATTGTAAAGTCCCGCTGCTTCTCGACAATAAGTCAACAAAGGTGCCATTCGTTTGGTTATACCTGTACATTTTATTTGTTATTGTCTGTGTGATGGCTAAATCTAAAGTTGGAATTAAATCAGATATTCATTTTATCTGCTTAGCTTGTAAATTTGTCCATAACAAGTGCATATGAAGATGGTTATTTCCCCAAAAAAAAACACATTGTGTGCTTATTGAAATCTTGTAATTTGTTTTAACTTCTACTCGTTGTACAACTAGCAGTGGTTTAATTGTCCCTGGTAGATTCATTTGCCCATATGCCATTGCTTGAATAATGTAATGATTTGAAAGTATTTGAATAGGTTGGGGAAACTATCAAAAATATATGATAAGTTCAGTAAAGTTTCTATAACTTCTTTGTCTATCATTTTTCTTTTGACACTTTGATATTCCACTCTTACATTTCACTACATGAAACCAAAACAATATGAAAAAGTTTACAGTTTACCTATGCAATATAGGTCTTAATTTTTATAATCTGAATTATCGGAAAAGAGTGGGGTAACATAAACTCAGAAGCACCCCTATAAATTAAGTCTTTTTTCATATAGGGAAGTGGTTTTCCCAGAATACATGTAAGAAGAAGGAACCAAAAATTAGTTGACTTTACTTTTTTTTACAAAACTTTCAGTTATATGTATAAAAACGTACGATACAGCCAAGGAAATTGAAACTCATGAGTTGATGACAAACCGACAATTCCATTGCAAAATACTGATAAAAGACGATTTTTGTAATTCTGATCTAAAATATGTCTTCTTCATTGTCAAAATCCACGTACTGGTTGGTGCCACATGAAGTGCAGGATCGGCTTACCTTTTCTGAGCAAATGAGATGATCCTCCAGTTTTTCGCTTGAGTTGCTCGGTCTTCAGTGTTCTCTAGTTTTTTTTGTGTTATACTGTTTGTCGTTGGTATTTTCTTTGTTTCCTTTGTCATCAATATGGATTGAAAATCCCTTTGGTATCTTTCACACATCTATTACACGAAAGATTAAAAAAAATCATTTAGTGTGTGTTGTACTGATATACTTGAATATATTGATAATAAATAACCAAAAAGTCAAATTCATATCTAGTTAATAACGATGATTAGTTTGATATTTTAAACGTCTCTGAAAACACTTACCATCCAATCAATAATCAAATATTATTTTCTGTTATCTTGACTTAGTTATTGAAGTTTGGAAACATAGATATGTCACAGAACAAGTTGTGTAGTTTGTCCAATCGGTATAAAAGCAAGTGTACAACATAAACGTGTCTGTATGGCAGAACATGGTGATGACGTAGCCCAGTCGACAGACAAGCATCGGAACTATCCTTCTCAAAATAGGCACACCAAATTACAGACAAAATCGAGTTCTAAGACAGGTATGACTTACATTTATAAATTGTTATTTGGTTGGATAGTTGTGTCATTGGCACTCAAACCACATTTTCCTATATCTTTCTATTCAATTGATATATTTTCTATTAATACTCACAAATTCAGTTCAAGTCAATACAATAATGTTAACTTTAAGGTTGAGGGTTTCTTCTAATAAAATCTTTAAAACCTTCGTTAGCAATTTTCAACGTGTTATAAAAGTCCAACTGGAACCAAAGTTGGCCACAATTATCTTTGTGTCTAATGATACCCCTCCCTTGACAATGAGTTTTACTGGGCGTATTGATGTGTGTTTGATTTTTTTACATTGGATAGATATACAGGTACAGGTAGATGTTGAGATCTCAAATAACATGTTTAACCCCGCTGCTTTTTTTTTTTGCGCTTTTACAAAGTCAGGAGCCTCCTTCCTTCCTACAAAGTTTAGTATGAGGTTCAGTATAACTGAACTAGTATACATTTTTGTTTAGGGACCAGTTGGACTACGACTCCGCGTGCGTGAGTTTCTCGCTGCCTTGAAGACCCATTGCTGGCCTTTGGCTGTTGTCTGCTCTTCGATTTGGTTGTTGTCTCTTAACATATTCTCCATTTCCATTCTCATTTTTTTTTCAGAATGGGAAAACAAAAACATAGCTTAAATTTTCAATTGGAGCCTTGCGTGACCATTTTAAACTTTTTTGAGGGGTTTCGTTGGAGACTATTGAAACAACAAAACTGATCTGCCAAATAATATTTATAAATGAGAAACAGAAACTTGGGGACAGAAATTATCAGCATGATAGATCTATAAATAAGTTAGTGGATAAAGAAATCTACTCCTTACACTGTCTTAACGATCTAGTACGTTATAACAATTGTTAATGGTACTGTCATCTAAAGAAACTCAAAACAGCAAAATTTTACGTCAATGTAAGATCTGAAAATAAGCTAGTTAAAATCTTCAGCATAAGTTATATACCTATTTTGTTTTTTTTTTCTAAAAACACTATAATAGTTAGGACATTTAGCACCAAAGAACATAACTAGGATATAAAAAATCCAAATGCATGAAGATGTCTGTCAAACCTTTCACAAAGGTAGCAGTTGTTGTCCGTGTACAATTGGCAATAGCTGGAAAAAAATCAATAGACAATTTAAAAAGGAAACAATGAGTCAAAATGACCGATATCGTCAGTTTTCAATTGTGAAGACGATGTGTTTTTCAACAGATTATTGGAATTCCAATGAATCAATTGTGCTCCTCTTCTTGTCGATTTGTTTCTTTATTATTATGAGGCTGACTTCATACAGGAAACTTCTTAGGATTAGAAATAAAATGTTAGCAATATCCTTTAACTTTGCTTTCCGATATGCAGATGTTGTTCTCTCACTAAATTATTCACAATTTACTGACTATGTTGAACGCATCTATCCAATCGAACTAGAGATATCGGATACAACTCATACAGTTAATTCTACCTCATATCTGAACTAACATCTAGAAATTGACAATAAGTGTTGATTGAAAACAAAACTTTCTGACACACGAAATGATTTCAGCGCCTCCATACGGAGTATAAATCTCCTAACTGATACGGTATTCCCGCGCTTGTATTTCCTATCATGATCTCTTGATAGTGGGTTGCTGCTCACAAGGAAGCTGATAAACCAAGAGTTCCAAATGGTGAATTTGAAATCATCCCTTCGTAAATTTTCAGACAACAGCACGAGTTGGTTTACCGTTGTAGAATAACCGTTTTACAAATGATATCGGATATGTTTCTCACGTCGTATCTACAATCCCCTTCACTTTTCATGAATGTGACCTACTGATTTTGACTACTTATCGGATTTGTATTAATACGAGCAACACGACGGGTGCCACATGTGGAGCAGGATCTGTTTACCCTTCCGGAGCCCCTGATATCAACCCCAGTTTTGGGGTTCGTGTTGCTCCGTCTTTAGTTTTGTATGTTGTTTCTTGCAAACTATTATTTGTTCGCTTGTCGTTTTTCATTTTAAGCCATGGCGTTGTCAATTTATTTTCAATTTATGAGTTTGACGGTTCCTCTTGTATTTTTAGCCCTCTTTTAAATGTTGCTACATGTGTTTTTGTGGTTATAATATTCGTTTACGTACCAAACACTCGAAACTCGGACACCGTTTTCAAAAAAGTTTTCATACTTTATAGAGGTTATTTGTCATCATACTTTCTTTACCGTATACTCTACTGTCCTTTACTAATTTTAAGTTTCTGGTACTTTGGTTCAATTTAGCAGTCTTGTAACTTCTTGGTCAATTACTTCAAAAGCCAGAAAAAGAAAAGGTTGATCAGCAATATTATCGTTGTAGAAATGTATGCTTGACACTAAGTATATGGTGTTGATAAAAACATTTATATGTTACACTTTTAAATTCTTGCAATAATTAAACAAATTCAGAAGCTATTTAATAATACTTGTAAATTTTAGATCTGTTTGTGAGAGCTGTCTATCTCTATTATTTTAAGGGGGAAATGTTATTTAAATTGATGTACTAATAATGAAGGCATTTCAATATATATTTGATCGTTTCTTGAGATGTTGCAAGTGTAATAGATAACTTTGCAGAACAAAACATGCTTTTAGATTAGAAATCGATTTTTTTTTATTGCAGAAGGGTTATATACACCACAAACGTAAGTTGTTTTACTGTTTAATTGGTTTACTACATTTGGTTAAAAACTGAACGATTAATCATTAATATAGTGACAAATTTCTGTTGTAAGAAAAACGTGGTCTTGATCTTGATTATATACAATGTCACCAACTTCGACATTTCTACAACGCGCAAGAGCCAAGGTTAATAATTTATTTACCATGGTTGACACTCCCTTACCCGTACAATTTCTCTCAGTAACTTTGCTGGTTCTTCCATGAATCGTATTTTGGATATGATATCCGAAGTAAAAAGGTTCCGTTCTTTTATGTATTCAAATTAACCAAGCACTGAATATTTTCTAATTTAGAATAAATTACAGCGTGATTTTGCATTTATAAAGAATCCTAAGGCAAACTTCAAATAAGAACTGTCAATTTATTTCACGTTACGTCAGAACATTGAATTGATATCAAAAGTTTTAAATTAGACCTCGTTTTAATGTCAATCATTGTTTTGATGTCATTTAAGAATTTTTGACAGTTTCTTAGTTAAAAAGAAAAGTAAAAAATGTCAATGGTAATATCAAAATAAAGCCGTACGTGTTCTCAAATTGTGTTGGATCAATTAGTATAAAAAAAAGTCCAAACAATAGTGAGAAAACAAGCCTTTAAGTTTCAAAAGTGTTTTTGATAGCATCATCATCATACATGCACATATAGTATAGGAACAGTTTTCAGAAAAAATAGGTGCAGTATACTGGTATATGTTCTGGACAAACTTTGTATTCAAAAGTTGCTAGTAACTAAAAGGATAATGTTATGCATGTATCTATTTTACACTTCGCGATATCATATTATACAGTTACATAGGAATTGGAATATCGTACCCTGCAGAATCTTAATACTTTAAACAATTATTTTTCTAGCACTCAAGATATATTGGTATCTACTCTTTTCATGATATCTGATAAATTTCTACATGCATCTGGTTTTGTAGTAGTTTTTTTATCGTCCAGGTTGTTTCTTCTAATTTATTTCACATTCTTTTTGAGAATTTTAGATTTTGGCATTTATTTACAGTAAATGAAGGTGAATTTTACGGAAATGGCATTGTGCTGGTGTTGTTATAAAAATAAAATAATTTGACATGCTATTTACAGCATTGATGACATCAACAACTATAGTATGTGATCAGGTCAGTTTAAAGGGAACCACTGATAATAGTTCAATAATATGTTCACTGTTTAATTTCCATTAGTATTTCACATTTCTAAGAAGAATATTTAACCCTGGTTCCCCCCTTATTCATATTATCAATCTGAGAAAAAAATAATATTAGGTAAGTTTTAGGGGAAAATCTCACAGAAGGTCAATAATGATTGGTATGCAGTTTTATCGGTAATTCGTATATTTTCCCTTTGATCTTACTGCCTAATATTTTCGAGTATCAACGTACTGGCTGTATCACTGAAAATATTAGGCAATACATTGTGTGACGTCATAATTACCGATAAACAGAATAATAGGTATCACGGGCTCGTCTAGATATTCCGCATGATATAGTCAGTATCAAAAACGAAACTACCTATTATTCTATATGTATCAGCATAGCCATATCTTTTTTCCAGTTATTATTTGACAATGCTCTTTTAATCATATTTAATTGACTTTTCAAGTATTGCAAAGATTGCATGTCACAGTCTAAGGTACTGCCTTTTTTGTTTCTGTATTTGATCTTACTATTAACATTACATACAATTGATATGACATATCCCTGTGTCAACAATTTGTTATAGTTCAAACATGAAAATTGAAACAATTACAATAAAATCAATCCACAATCGAAATACTTTATTACAACATTGAAAATTTCCTCAGAAATTGTCATTACACTTCGACAATTGTCTAGGTTCTTTGTACTTGTTTGGCTTTATAATATTTTGCTATGAGCGTCACTGGTGAGACTTATGTAGACGAAACACGCGTCTGGCGTACTAAATTATAACCCTGGTACCTTTGATAACTATTCCCTCATCTTTTCCGTATTTACAGAATACGAACAGAAGAAGAAAACCTGTTGCAAGCAGCCTATACTGTTCTCTTTACTGTACCTAGGGCTCTTGAACACTTCATAGACAAAAATTACACCGGTGGTTTTCTCCAGTCTATCCGTGATCATAAAGATTGTCTCAAGACCAAAATCAGAACAGAGGAAAGGGATTTGGTGAGCAAAATTATAGGTACATAAGAAGCTCGGTATATTTGGCAACAATTCAATTATCATATATATATATATACAAAGCAAAAAACAAGTACTAGTATCAAAATCACGTGGTTGGGTACATATTACAACAACGAAAAAGAAATAAATGAAGATCTCAGATTACTCACATTTACTGACATCTTGTTTAAAACCAATACCGACTAATAAAATCATCATGTTTCTAAAGTATCAATCATTATAAATCCAGAATCAAATGTATTTAGTGACAAACATGCATTGTGAAATGCAATAATAATTCTAATGCAACAACGTTTGTAACGTTTATTTTGATTGGATAACGTCACTTTCTTACATGGCATCAATTGACATTTGATGCTATGGGACGTACCCGCAAGCGCAGACGGCATATGACAGATATTAAATACATGTTTTAACATGGTTGTCTGTCAGTTTCATTAGAATGGAGATAACAATATTGTATGTTAAGCTCCGACGGCATCAATTTGGGATTTGATGGTCGCAAATACCCGTTTACTGTCTCCGCTAACGCGTCGCCAGTAAACTTAATTTGCGACCATCAAATCCCAAATTGATGCCGTCGGAGCTTAAAATACAATACAGTTATCTCCTAAATGTATCAAAATATTGCATAAAAGAGGGAAAAAAGATTCAAGAGGTAGAGTCAAATTCATAGAAAGAAAATAAACTGACAACACCATGGCTAAAAATAAAAAGACAAACAATATCACAGAAGAGACGATAAGAAAGCTAAAGACTAAGCAACACGAACCCCACCAAAAACTGGGGGTGACCTCAGGTGGTACGAAAGGGTAAGCAGATCCTGCTCCACATGTGCTTATGTTATTATAAATCCGGTAAATGGTATAATTCGGTCACATTCGTTTAAAGGGAAAGGGTATTGTAGTTACGATATAAGAAACATATCCGTTATACCATCTCTGTAACGGTTACTTTATAACGGTCAACTATCTCGTGATGGCGTCCGTAAAACTTACGAAGAGATGATTTCAACTTCACCATTTGGAACTCTTGGTTTAATAGCTTCCTTGTTAGTAGCAATCCTCTGTCCAGGAAATCATGATAGAAAATACATGCACGGGAATCTCGTATCAATTTGGAGATATATACTTCGTATGCAGTCGTTGCTGGAATGTTACTACACAGAAATGGAAAGTTCACAATTGGGAAGCTGAAAACATCTCTTTTGTCGTAAAGTATTGTTTTCAACTAACTCTCATTGTCAATTTCTAGATGTAAGTCAAGATATGAGGCAGACTAAACTGTATCTGTAGTATCCTTTATCTCCAGTTCGATTGGATAGATTCGTTCAACTGTTATATGTACTTATCGTATGAAGACATGAGAATTAGATTTTTCGAACTATCAATTAATTATATATAAAAAAAAGTCTTAGGTTTAAAAAAAAAGTTGAGAAAACTTACTTAATAGCCGAATCGAAACAATATTTAACGGATTTTTGGTGTAATTTATGTTACTTATATATAGTAGAAATAATCAAAAGAGACCGAAAGCTGTGATGCGGTCACAAAATGACGATTAACTATATTGCTCTTTGTGAGACACACAGACTTGAATGTAGAATAATTTACATTTTCATTTTAACGATTTTCCCGGTAATATGTATGTTATACAACCACCATATTGCTGTCTGCTTACTTCACGTTTCTATCTTATTCTATGAATAGACGCTTTAGGTACTCATTTATTCATTTCAAAAGATTTTTGCAAAAACTGATATTCAAATATCCACAAATACATACGTTTTTGATATAGATTAAACCATTCGTGTTCGTGTCTGAATAGTTTTACACTACACTACAAACTGCTCACAGTCTGAAAAGTAAAGTCGAGTACACATTTTACTCGACTAGTCTCGACATTATATCGACAGTACTTAACTATACTTAACTGTACTCATCTTGGTCTCAACTTTAACTAAGTCTGATTCAGTACTTTATGATCTTGGTGTAGTCTGAAATTGTCTTGACCAAGGCTCGACCAGTTTTGTCCAGTCTCGACTAGTCGGGACCTTCAAATTTAATTTGGGCTAGTGTAAATCAGAACATCTAACTGAATTAAACATAGATCTAAAAATATTCTAGTTTATTTAATCGTTTGATTCAAAATAAGGAGATAGTGTATAAAGCAAGTTTTCGAAATTATAATATACATTATTTTCATTTTGCGATATTTTTCTGGTAGATGGACATTTTGCTAACATTTATCATTTACTGATAATACAGGGTCCGTGTTGTTTTTGTACCCTTAATCGTGACATTTTGTTCACGCATCATTATCAATATAATGGAAATTGATGCGACCGCAATACAAGTGAGAGGTTTAGCGATATAAAACCAGGTTCAATCCACCATATTCTACATTTGAAAATGCCTGTACGTAGACAGGAATATGACAGTTGTTGTCCATTTGTTTGATGTGTTTTGTTGTTTGATTTGGACATTTGATTGGAGACTTTCAGTTTTGAATTTTCCTCGGACTTCAGTATTTTTGTTATTTTACTTTTTACAATCAGTCTGGGATTGAAATATTTCAACATGAAACATTTGTAAACTTTTGTTGATTGTTATAAAATTTTATCAGAAGCTTAACTGATAAAATTAATTTTATGATGATCACCCAGGTTACCAATTGTTTTGTTTCTTTTCCAGTTCACCACAGATTGTACCATTTCTATGATCAGATAATACAAGACACTATTTTAGATCATGAAGTCCTTGATCTACTTATTTCTAAATGTGTCCTTAGGAAAGAAGATAGAGCAGAAATAGAACATCATCCAAGACAGTCAGACCGCAACAAATGTATCTTAGATCTTCTAATTCAAAGACCACAGGATTCCTACAGTGCATTATTAGATGTTCTTAAGGAGTCTTCCACTTGTTCTAAAGACTTCCTAGAATGTTTGGAAGGCCAACGTTTTTCCCATCCTCAAGTTGGTTCTGAGTCTAAAGTTAAATCATGTAGTGAGTACTTTTTTTATATGTCTATTATTTGGATGAAAAGGAGTGCCAGGTATCTAAACATGTCAATGTATCGCTCTCCTTTTTTAAATATGTATTAATAATTGATTTTTGCGTTTGGCTTTTGGCTGAAAATCTGTAACATAAATCTTCAGTGCAATTATAATATAATATAACTAACATAGTACAGAAAATGGCTTTTCTTTTAGTTACAGGGTACCATTCCGTCAGGTTACAAAAGAACTACCACAATCTAACTCAGAATTTGTCTGATACAGAAAGTGTCATTGATTCATTAATATCTAAGGAAGTTTTAGATCCTGATGACCGCGCAGAAATTATTTCCAGTGGGGTTCAAGCCAAGATAAATAGAAAACTAATACATAAGATTAGAAGTGAAAAAGATTATCGCTTTTTTCTGAAGGCCCTGAAGGAGGACCCTATGAATGCAAAGCTGGCATCTGACTTAGAATCAACTGACGTCAAACCAGATGAATTAAAGTTACTTCAAACAGGTAAAGTAAATTTCTTTACGAATGCTTAAGGTGGTACCTAACACTACAGGGAGATAACTCTGTAAAGTTAGCTAAACGTTTTAATTACGTTGTGTTGTAAAAGGAATATTAAGCTTCTCAATGATCAAAATTGGCGTTTATCAAATTGCTTTATAACCAGTGTAATTTTTCTGACAAAACGGTTAGTTCAATTTTTTTTTAATTTTTATATTTTTGTTAAAGTGTCAAAGTAAATACTTTGGCAAATTTTTATAAAAATTAAACGAGCCAAATTAATTTTAGTGAAAGTGTTGGGTACCACCTTAATTTATATTAACTCAACATGAAAAATACAGTAAAGAAAATTGTACTTCAATTACAACCATAATACCCCTATTTTTCGTTTCAAACATTTTCTGACATCAGACAAGGATTTTTTAAAACTTAGTTTTAATATGCGTGTTTCTGTGTTAGTTTATTCTACATTGGCTAGAGATATAAGGGATAGTTGGGATTTCACAAACATGTTTATCCAACCGCAGTTTAGTGCCTGTCCCAAGTCAGGAGCTTCTGGCATTTGTCAGTTCTGTATTGGAGGGTTTTTTTAATTTCGGAGGTAAAGTGTTACGTTCATTTGACTGAACTAGTACACATTTTGTTAAGGGGACAGATGAAACTCGCATCCGGTTTTGGGATTTTCTGTCAGTGTTGAAGACTTATTGCTGGCTTTGTGATGTTTTCTGCTCATTTGTCGGGTTGTTTTTTCTTCAACACATTTCCAATTTTAAAATTTAATGATAGCTAATGAAGAAGTGTACCGCCAGTTACCATCTGAAGTTGATGTAAGCTTATAGGTTGCCATTTGGCAACCCTAGTAATACCATACACACACCCTATTCATTTCAGGATCTCAGTTGCCTAATAATATTCCAAACGTTTGATCTACTGTATAACTAGCCTGTCAACGATGATTTTGTACATGGCAAGTACACATGTCATTAAATCTAAACCAAATGCCTAGGTTTGTCATTTTTCCTACCGAAGGTCCGTGGTTCTCTCCGGACACTGAAACTCGAAAATAAAATTTTGACCACTTTGAAATAGCGCAAATCTGTTGAATATTTCAATATGCTTATACATCACAAGTTTTCAAAAACAAAATTCCAACCAAGAAAAAAAACACATATATATTTTATTTTACAGGATACATATTACCATCACTAACAAACACACTAGGGTGTACGACACTGGTTATATTAGTTTCTATGGTA
Source organism: Mytilus galloprovincialis (assembly GCA_037788925.1). Taxonomy (NCBI): domain Eukaryota; kingdom Metazoa; phylum Mollusca; class Bivalvia; order Mytilida; family Mytilidae; genus Mytilus; species Mytilus galloprovincialis. Next base: position 75,089,536 of record CM075339.1, on the reverse strand, counting down.
AAATCTGTCCATCTTATTAATAAAAAGCCGGAGAGCAATGATACCAGTTTACCAGCTGATTTATATAGACTACAGTCTTGGTATAAAAAGATCATTAAAATGACATCAATGGACTCACATCAATATCAACAATTTGTTCAAACAGTAAAAGAAGTAAGTTGTTTTCTGAAGTTTACATAGTACATGTACTTAAAAACTCTTAAAATAAATACTTTATTGATTTTGTTTTTGTTTATTGTTTGTGTATTTAGTTGTGACGCGTTCTCTGCAACAAATTAAATTACATAATTCATGTTATTTTCAATAATTGATGAAATTAAAAAAAAAACATATAATTAAATAAGCTTACCCTGATTAATTAGATCAACTGTCACCAAGACGAAATCATTTCCAATACATTATCATAAAAGATCTTACATTCAACATTCAGACAAGGACAAGTTTGAATCTGATTAACGAGTAATTAATGAATTAGATTATTCATTAAATTCTTCATTTTTTTCTAATAAATAGCACGACAAGATTTATTTTGTCTGGACCATTTTATATTTCTCTTTTGGTACTTCATGAACAAGTTGAATCAATATTGAAAATTAACAAAGTTTTTCGATGTTTTTGATATTGCAAGAATAACGTAGAACAGGTTTGTCAAAATTGCATTTTATATATGATAGCTAATGTGTACAAAATATTTCTTGATCTCGCAGCAATTAAACAAATCAAACTATAGCTTATATTGTTAGGGGTAGGCCAACGATAGCAAAGGGATATTAAAACTCATAAATCGAAAACAAACCGAATGCCAAACAACAGTCTTCAAAACGCAACATAGAAACATAATGTTTCTTGTAAGTTTGATTTGCTAACAACAATAGCATACCTTATATCCATATAAAATACAACAGCAATGATTTCACGGTGATTGTAATTAGAATGCAATGAAAAAAAAAAGATGAAAAATTCATATGACTTTTAGTTTCACGATTGTTTCTTTAAAGTTGAATCATAAAAATTGATTGCTTTTTGTTTTAATTATATAGAGTTGCAAGAGCACGTGTTTGGTATGAACTGCTTCTGGGGCTTCATACAAAATGTGCTTTGGATATTGCTTTTTCATTCCAATAATTTATTTTTTTTAAATAATTCAAAATAAAAACTGAGCAGCACGAACCCCTCCAATTACAGTGATATATATAACATTCAAATGTGTCTTTTTGTTTCCCGGTATATCGGGTTTTTATCACGGGTGTAAAATGTTGTGATGGAGGGCCAACAAATTATACAAAAAGAATTTCCGCTTTTTTATGTTGTTAGATCCCAGTTTAAAAAATTTGGCGGATACTGACACTGATGCCGTATTGACATATAAAAAAATTGACAAATTAATGGTTGTTTTTATATTGATATGATTTATGTATTCTGATTGACGTCTTATTTATTTATTACATGTATATTCCAATGCTATTGATCAATAGATTGCTGTGGGAACTTATATTTCGTCACATTTATACAATCTTCTTGAAAATGTGTCCTGACCTTTCATGAACTTTCTGATTAGGTTATACAATAAGCAAGAGTGATTTAGTAAAGTAAAATCATATTTCTGACATGGTACAAGCATTTTCAAATGTAGAAAACGGTGAATTGAATCTGGTTGTAAAGCGCTTAACCTCTCACTTGTATGGCAGTATCATCAAATCATATTATTTTTACAATAATGCGTGGACAAAACAGACATACTAGGTAAAATTGTCAAAATTGGGATACAGTAGTCATCACTGTGTCACAATCTCAATTAGAACAAAAACCAATAAATATTGAACAAAGAAGTACAAACAGCATCTATCAAATTTAACAACCACATTTATAACTTACTTATATATGTATTTTAAATCAACCCATAAAGCATTGAAATATTTGAAGTCCTGTGCATGAATGGCAAGGTTCACATCAACTCTAGTGTAGAGTCGCATGTTTGAAGTCAGAATGTAAACGTCACACAGGAAGAAATATAAAAAAGGTGTCGTTCAAATTATTTTCAAAAACGAATGCCGATGTGCATATGTGTAGCATATAATAGCTCTGTTGTATAACAGTGTTTACATGATAAACGGTAACAATATATATATATCAACATAAAAGGACATAAAAACAAACAACAGATTATAGAACACATAAAAGAAAACTAAAGACTGAGCAACACGACGCTCTAAAAAACGGAAATGATATCAGTAGCGCTTGAAAGATAAGCATATCTTGCTCCACATGTGACACTCGTATGTCATTTTTATAAATGGAAATATATATATTTATCATAAACTTAGCATTGATATGATAGCGTTTGCAAATGTGTAATTAGCGGAAGTACACAAGCCATAATTTCCCACCCGGGCTGATAACCAATATCAGGTGCATCTCGTGCACAAAACCCATAATAGTGCCTCTCGTGCAAGTTACTTCCCGTGTTTTCGGTATCGGTTGTTTACTTTCCATTGTGACGTCAGATATATTTTATGACGACGTCAAAATTTACGGGAACTTTTGTGTGGATAGTTTAGTACTTGCTAACAAATACCATTAACAATTATGAATAATTCTATAGTACAACAAACATGGAGTAATAATGATCATAAAACTCTTCCAAATTTTCAATGTTTCAAAATGCCTCTGTAGGAAATGTTACCATACATATATATGGAAGTAGTGATGCTGTTGTTGGACAATTATAGTATATTTGATTCATAATTTTACTAGGCATATATTGCATTAGTCGTATTTGACACAACTTTTTGGATTTTTTTATCCTCATTGATCTTCAACTTTGTACTTGTTTGGTTTTATAAATATTTTGATATGAGCGTCACTGATGAGTCTTATGTAGACGAAACGCGCGTCTGGCGTACTAATTATAATCCTGGTACCTTTGATAACTATTAACTTCTAGTTTATTAAGTTTTTGAATGTTTTAGTTATTGCATTTGAGTATTTGCCTTACATAAAACTATTGTCGGAAGTATATGATTCCGTCTTGGGCTGATATGAGGTCTCGGGATGATGCCCAGGCTGATATGGAAAAGGCCATGTATTAATCTCAATGTATCAAATATTTAATGATTTGTTTGATCTATGAACAGATATTGGTAAGAATTGGTGGAGATCCTCTAGAAATAACTTTGAACACTGGGATGCTTAAACAAGTCAAAACGGTTCTTGATAGTGTAAAAGGTAACAATAGCCACATGAATTAAATAAAGCTGAAGAAAATTATTTATACCGCCTAAATTTTTGAAATCTGAAAGTACTCACAGTTATTGAAGCTAATCCAAAATCAATACCAACTAATGTATTGAAGGCTTAAAATATAACCAGTGCACATTCCAGTTTCAATTGATTTAGAAAAAGACGTCATTAACAGTAGACAAAAGTTTTGCCTTGTGCAATGCCGAATATAGGTATCAATAGATTTTGGTCTTGTCGTGGCAATTGAAAACTTCATAAGGGTTATCGCTTTTGCTCATTGTTTGAAGTCTATACTATAAAAAAGAAGATGTGGTATGATTGCTTATGAGACAACTATCCACAAAAGACCAAAATGACACAGACATTAACAACTATAGGTCACCGTTTGGCCTTCAACAATGAGCAAAGCCCATACCGCATAGTAAGCTATAAAAGGCCCCGATAAGACAATGTAAAACAATTCAAACGAGAAAACTAACGGCCTTATTTATGTAAAAAAATGAACGAAAAACAAATATGTAACACATAATCAAACGACAACCACTGAATTGCAGGCTCCTGATATAAGCTAACTTACAGTCGCTATTTGTACTTAATTTAGTCTCTAGTTGAGACTTGCATCATTGCAAATATCAACCATGCCATATTTTAGTGTTTTTTTTATACATTTGTCAATCATTTGAATTTTTCATTATAAATTTCGTAAATGCAATTTCCTTAAGACCTCATGATCATACTTCTAACATTATTTCAGAAAAAGAAGAACTTTTTTTTATCTAAAAAAGAAAGTAAAGGAAATGGAAACTGAGCAGAAAGAAGTAATACCAAAGAATATAAGAGGTATACCATTAGTTTGACATTTAAAAATTAGGACAGTGGCATAGACTGCGACAACGACAATGACCTCGCCCACGGCTCGGTCATTATTACTGTCTTAATCAATATCACTGTCCTGTGGGCAGTCCATATATCACAATGATGAACAGTTGTTCAATAACTTTTTTGTAAGTACGGGAGTCTTAAATAAAAATGACAGAATTTGTTCATAATTTTTTAAAACGTAGTACCTATTTATATATGTTCAAAAATGATAGGTCACCGTGCATTTTCGCAAGCTACAGATTACGACAAAAGATACATTTTGCATGGATTATACAGGAAAAACGCAATTTTGTGATTAGAGACTACACAAAATAAAACAATTGTAAAATAAATTTGGAAAAGAATGCTTTCAGACAATGCTTTGAGAATATCAAAAGAAAAGATAGGGTCACCGTACGTTTTCTTTCCGAATAAAATACAAAATAGGAAAATTCTATGTAGATTCCTTCAGAAAGTGCACTGTTTCAGAGTAAAATACCAATTTAAAAACAATTTAAAACAAACAAAAGTAATCTTCAATTGTAAAAATCTAAATATTTATAAGTTATATTCTTAAAAATTGGTTGTTTTAAATGAAATTTAATATTAAATATCTGCATTCCAGCATCAAATTTTGCTAACTTGATAGGAAATTTGGACCTCTTGGTTCTCTGGTTTTTTTTTATATTCCATGATGGCGAAAGACACCCATACAACCTTAATGTCCTTTTGAATGAAGTTGATATAAGCTTTTATTTAAAGTACCAATCCACTTAGACAATATTTCAATGTCTTGTTTTACATTTTTATGAATTTCCTGTTTACAAAACTTAAAATTTTAATTAAAAAAAAACTAAGGATTTTCTTATCCCAGGCATAGATTACCTTAGCCGTATTTGGGACAACTTTTTGGAATTTTGGATCCTCAATGCTCTTCAACTTTGTACTTGTTTGGCTTCATAAATATTTTGATATGAGGGTCACTGATGAGTCTTATGTAGACGAAACGCGCGTCTGGCGTACTAAATAATAATCCTGGTACCTTTGATAACTTTTTACGATATAATTATCATAAGGAGTTTCAATTATAATGGTATCCTAACATTCAGATATGATGTGATGGCCAATGAGACAAATATACAACAAAGGAAATGCTCTAATTAGGTGTAATACCACCATTGATTTTCCCCTATTAGTTTTTCTTAAATTTGCACTTTTCAAAAAAATGTGTAGAATTTCTTTTTGTTTCAAAGAAAGAAATAATTGGCATGAGTAAAGTTTTATCCTGTCCAGTACTATAGAAAAAAATTCACATAACATTTCAGTGCATATAAGAAAATAACCATCATTGGAAGTTAACCAATCTAATTTTCCCCCTTATTTTATCGTTGTACAGGGTTACATCATGTAACCTCAAGATTACAAAATTTTCTATAGAAATCCAAAATAAGAAATAATGGTGATTTGAAATACCCAAGACATATGTTTATGACACAGAAATGTTTTTACTGCAATAAAATGTAGGATTAATAACTTACAACTGTCAAATTCAAGGAAAATTTTTATTTCCACCTACTTTCGTATACAACCGGATGTGACGTACCATGATTTTGTGGTATGACACCTTAAATCTGTCAGGTCGATCAATGTCATCCAGTCTTCAACTATAAGTAAAACCGATACTGTATAGTAGCCTCATAAACATCTAAAGATTTTAAAATTTGAAACAACAACTTATATATCAAAGACTTAATTCTTTATGTTATGCATGTTTTGAATGATGATATATAATTCTTATATAAGGTCAATTTCTATTTGGACATCAGTTGCCTAGTGCTGAGCGTAGTCCAACATCTCTATCTGTAGTCTAAGAACAATTAAGTCGTGAGTGGGCTGGAGTTATGTCAGTTTTCCTACAGAATGTCGGTGTTTTCGAAAATATAGCATCCTCAACCAATATGAATATTGTTGGAAACGAAATAACCAACAACGCTGAAAATGGCGTTAAACACATATCAATCAATATATTTTTTTTGTGATTTGCTAATTATAGACACTTTATTTCTTTTTTGTCAGACCAAATAAAAATACAGATAAAAGACTGGGAAGAAAAGGATGTGATGTTTTTGACTACAAGAGCCAGTAAATACGTGATGGAACGTTTAAAGTACAAAAGTTGTTTGACTTTAACTGGTCCATCAGGAGTATGGAAATCTTTTATTGCAAGACACATAGCATTGGCTTTACAGATTTCAAAGGAAAGATACACAATAATACCAGTAGGAAAACCAGATGATATCAAAGATTATTACCAGCCAGGAAAACAGACAGTCTTCATTGTAGATGATATTTGTGGAAATTTTACTGCAAACCAACAACAGATTGAAAACTGGAAACAACTGTTACCTGTGATTAACACAATAATGGCAGACAAATGTTGTAAGATTATTGTATCTTGTAGGTTTCAAGTCTATAAAGATGATAAGTTTAATATGTTAGTACCTTTTAAATCATGCGAATGTAATTTAATGTCAGATAAATTATGCCTAACACCAGTAGAAAAACAAAATTTGGCAAAAAGGTATACTGGTTTAAGCTTGTGTGATATTGATAGATTATCACAAAGTATAGAATTCTTTCCACTTCTATGCTCTTTATATCATGGGAAAAAAGATGGAAATGTTAAAGAATTTTTCAACAATCCATTTATCGTCTATCAAAATGAATTAGACAATTTAAGATGGCATGGTGATGAAGGGAACTATAAAATATGCAGTCTTGCTTTATTAGTTCTCTTTAATAATCAACTGAAAGAGAAATGGTTTCAGGGTAAAGTTACAAATGAGCAACGACATATCATAGAAGACACATGTGAGGCATGTAGATTGAACAGAAATACTTCGAAAGAACAAATTAAAGAGGCCCTTCATACTCTAGATGGTACATTTGTATATAAACAGAATGGTATTTATAGAACTGTGCATGATAAACTATTTGACTTCTTGGCTCATTACTTTGGTCAAAAAATGATTGAATGTTTGATAGAACATGGTAATAGCGATTTAGTTCATGAACGCTTTATATGGAGGAAGTCACCAGAGGCCAAAAACAGTAATATAGACTTCATTATTGAAATACAAGATGATTATTTGGAAGCATATTTAAAAAGGTTTGTAAAAGACTGGTCAGCAGGAAAGGTGGGAATTGTGTTCTGTAACAACAACATGGAAGTACCGTTATTCCGACAAAAGGTATTACAGCACTTAAAACAAATGGACAAATCACAACAAGTAACTTTAGCCAATACCAAAGACACAGTATACCCAAAAGAGCACCATGGATCAGGTAGTACTTCATTGATAGTGGCTTGTTGTAATGGTTATGCTGATATTGTACTGTGGATGTTGCAGAATGATGTGGATGTGGATCAGTGCAGAGATGATGCGTCTACCGGGCTTTGCATGGTAAGTCAGGAAGGACATACTAGTGTGTTAAAGCTGTTGTTAAGGGGGAATCCGAACGTTGATCTATGTAACAATGATGGTTGTAGTCCACTGTACATGGCAAGTCAAAACGGACATATTGAAATAGTAAAGTTTTTATTAGAAAAGAATCCCAATGTTGATATATGTGACAATGATGGATGTAGTCCACTAAGACAGGCAAGTCAGGAAAGAAATACCGAAATAGTAAAGTTGTTGTTGTCGAGGAATGCTAATGTAAATTTACGTGACCATATAGATGGATGTAGTCCACTATACATGGCATGCCAGGAAGGACACACTGAAATAGTAGAGTTGTTGTTAGAGAGAAATCCCAATGTTGATCTATGTGACAATGATGGATGGAGTCCACTGAGACAGGCAAGTCAGGAAGGACATTTTGAAATAGTAAAGTTGTTGTTGGAAAAGGACCCTAATGTTGATCTCCTTGATCGTAATGGCTTTAGTCCACTGAGACAGGCAAGTAAGAATGGACATACTAAAATTGTAGAGTTGTTGTTAGAGAGGAATGCTACCGTTGATATATTTGACAACAATGGCTGTACTCCTCTGAATATAGCATACCGGCAAGGGCATACTGATATAGTAAAGTTACTATTAGAGAAGAATCCCAATGTTGATTTATTTGATGGCGGTCTTTTTTGAATATCTGATTGTCTGGGGATCTGTCTGATATCTATTGCTATCCATCAAGTTATATTCTACCAGTGGTTGATATCTAATGCTATTCATCCGATAACCCCTCTCTGTGTTTGATATATATATTCCATTCATCCCATTACTTCTGTTTCTATTGTTATCATGGTTACCAGAGACTTGCAGTATTAATTCATTTTACATGATCATTTCTTGATTTTATCACCGGGAATATCGGTTGTTGCTGTTTTGGCCATGTGTCAGTTTACTTGTTTGAATCACATTGGGCCCTGTATTGCTTACTTTGTGGTATGTGTTTTACTCATTGTAGGAGACTATATGGAACCTAAAGTTGCTTATCTTCTGTGATTGACAATGATTCCAAACTCGGAAAACATCATAATTATACAAGATATATCATTGCTTTGATGTTTTAATTACTTCAGGGTTTTCTTCTTCACACTTCTTCAAACTTCACCAATGTTGTTAAATCATATTTTCATTATACGATATATATTATATTTTGCTATAAATGTTATCCATCGCACTTCAGTATTACCACAATCGTACCATTTTTAGGATGCCATCACGATTTGGTTGAACACTATAAATTGATTATTTCACAAATGTTTATACATGTTATAGACATGCTCCTGTTGTCGTAAATTTCCACTTGTTTTTAAGACAAGTTATTAGTCGTATATGTACTGTATTGTTTCCTATTTGCTCAAAATTTGCCATACATTTTGAAACAACAAAAACCCGTCATAGATTTGGATATTATAATACTTGCCATAAATTAGGATTGTAAAAATTCTGCCATAGATTTGGGATTGCTTGACGTCATATTTGCCATAACCTAGGAATCTGCCATAGATTTAGAACCCACCAAAGATTTGAGTCCTACATATTTAATGCTTAAAACTTTAGACTTCAGCTTAGTATTTTGCGAATTTCATGTGGATTGGAATGTTCCTATCAGGCGTCACGTTAATATGATCCTACGTTTGTATTACCACAATTTTGAGAAGATACACATTTATCGCGACAAATATCTCGTTTGATGTATCCACTCAAAAGAGAAAGGCCATTTACAGGAACAAATAAATGTAATACAGACAATGTCTTTCGTGTATATGGGCACTCACTTTTAGTAACTCACCTAAATATTCTATTAACTTCGTTGATTATAATTATATAAACAATGCACATTAATTACATATACTGTTTATTAACTATTTGTTTGTGACATGCTGAGTATTTGTTTTTTAATTATTACTTAATAACATTCAGTGACAAATGTTTGTAGGAGAAAGGAAATGTATCATCATTGAAAAGTAAAATACCTATTTGTATGTTAATTAGCCGTTTCAGAATCTAAAGAATCATGGGTAATTTCATTGTTCGTACCCCAAAATGAAAATAACGCCACGTCATTGGTTAAATTTTCATTGTTTATGACATTTTTAACCAATCAGGACGTTTTGGTGTACACTTTTGAAAATATTACCCAGGATGCATTAGATTCTGAAACGGCGAATTGTCTACCTTGGGTGACTTCATATCGAATTTGTATACTAGTTCAAGATACTTAAATTATTTTTATTATTTACATTTCGGTTATAATATTTAAGAACTGATTTGATTTTTTGTGATTGTGTTTAGTCTTATTAACGTTGAAAACATACGATATAGTTATAGGAGAGGTAATGTTGTTTCTAACGACAACTATTATCATTCGCGACGTCAAACCGTATACCGGGAAAAGATTTTTCGACGGATTTTTACCATTGTTAGCACTCCACATGGCCCCTGTGGATTTTTCTAATATGAAATCAAGTCTGCAAAATAATTATTTTTAATATACCTGAAGATTGATATAGCTTTCATATTGATTTCATAGGAACATCAAGTTGAGGTATTTTTCTGTAATTGTTATCATTAAAATTTGGGTCTGTCACAATACGTTTGAAATTAATTGATTGATAAGAAAAATCAGAACCTTTCTGTTTAAAATGCTACTTCCTTTGAAAATAAAAATGTATTAATTATGAAACTTTTAATGTTACAATTGATGTTTGGTAACACAGTTTCTCATTTTATAATTGTCAGGAAAAAACAATCTAAAACAAAAAGAAGCGTTTGGAATTGCAATCTGACATAACGATTACATATTTTTAAAAAGAACTCTTATTGTTTGCATAGATTGTTTATATGTGTATGTATGGACATTGAAATAATAAACATTTGCAATTTCCTTGTTGTGCTAATTTTGATGATAATCACCACAGCCATGGCCAAGCTCGACCACCCCTTTAGTGACCAACCAATTCTATTATGGGTCAGCTACCCAAACCACACAGTGAACTTATTGTTAGGGGGAAGTGCATACAACTTGCACTCTACCCTTGTCAACTCAATATAATATGACGTTGTATGATTGCCAAATATACAACTAAGCACCATATTTCAAATGACATATACCGTTTCAATTGCAGATATAGAAAAAGAAGATTGGTCTGTTTAACAATGAGTCAATTCTCCACTACATTCATATAGTGTCCTCTTTGTTGATTTATCAATTTGTTAAAAGTAACATATCAGAGCGTGTCATCTTTGATTCAGTTATTAATTTGTTATAAGGAACAAATCAAGATAGTGTCATATTTTGTTGATTTGTCAATTTGTTAAAAGTAACATATCAGATAGTGTCATCTTTTTTAAAAGGAACATATCAGATAGGGTCAGCTTTGGTTGATTTATCCATTTGTTACAAGTTTCCTCTTTATCTTATGTACTTATATGTTAAAAGGAACATATCAGATATTGTCATCTTTGTTCAAAGGAACACATCAGATAGGGTAAGCTTTGGTTGATTTATCCATTTGTTACAAGTATCCTCTTTATCTGATGTACTTATATGTTAAAAGGAACATATCAGATAGTGTCATCTTTGGTTGAGTTACTAATTTGTAGACGGAACATATCAAGAAAGTGTCATCATTGGTTGATTTATTAATTTGTTAAAAGGAACACATCAGATAGTGTCATCTTTGGTCGATATACAAATTTGTTTAAAGGAACATCTCATATTTCGTCCAGCTTTTAATTAATTCACGTTAATTTGGAGATTCCGTATATCGTCAAGTTATTGGAATTCCAACGAGGACTTAATGTGCACCACTTATTGCGGACCTGTTTTTGTATTGTTATGAGTTACAATTTATGACTTAAATCAACAAAGATCCATCGAAACAACATTTGATACAAAAATTTAACAATGCTTTGAGATATTTGGATGATATATTGGCTCTCAATAATGACGACTTCAGTATGTATACTAAAGAAATTTATCTTGTTGAACGTACTTTAAATAAAGCTAATACTAACGATGATCACTTTCCTTTACTCGATCTTGATATATATATCATTAACGGGAAGCTTAATACAAAAATTCATTCTAAAAGAGGAGATTTTTCATTTCCTATCGTCAATTATCCATTTTAAATGGTGACGTTCACTTGTTACAATCTTATGGTGTTTATATATCTCAACTTGTACGATTCGCTCGTGTATGTCACCACGTTTTAGATTTTAGCAAGAGAAATTTATGCTGTACTGAAAAAATATTACACCAGGGTTTTCGATATCACAAAATAGTCAAAACATTTACCAAATGTTATCATCGGTATAAGGAAATTTTTCGTAAATATAACTCAACTTGCGGAAATCTTATACGTTCAGTATTTCACATCCAATATTTTATGGTAATATTCTTTACAAAGCACAAAAAGTGTCAGTATTCACCTCAAAAGCTAACAAAACCTTTAAACAGACTTATTAAGAAGGGATATAGTTAGAATGATGTTGTCAGGTCATTAAAGATTACATATTTTGGCTTTAATATTGATTCACTTATATTGTCTTTGCATCGGAATTAAACACATTTATTCTAAAATCAGTTGTTGACATGACACGGGTTCTTCTCATATATTTCATGATGGTAAAATACTAAACCCTTAACAGGAGGAACTTTGCGTGACATTCCTATGATGAAGACATAATCTTTGAATCAGTTTAATTCAGATCTGGAGCTGGCATGTTAGTAACTGCTAGTAGGCTGTTGTTATTTATGTATTATTGTCATTTTGTTTATTTTCTTTTGTTTCATATTCTGACATCGGACTGGGACTTCTCTTAAACTGAATTTTACTGTGCGTATTGTTGCACGTTTGTTTTTCTACATTGGCTAGAGGTATAAGGGGACTATTGGGATCTCAAAAAACATGCTTAACCCTGTCGCAATTTTGCGTCTGTCTCAATTAAGGAGCCTCTGACCTATGTTGGTCTTGTATGATTTTTAATTTTAGTTTCCTGTGTATAATTCGGTGTTTAGTATGACGTCTATTATCACTGAACTAGTATAGATGTTTGTTTAGAGGTCAGCTGAAGGACGCCTCTGGATGTGGGAGTTTCTCGCTACATTGAAGATCCATTGGTGGCTTTCGGCTGTTGTCTGCTCTATGGTCGGTTTGTTGTCGCTTTGACACATTACCCTTTTCCATTCTCAATTTTATTCAAAACATGGATAACGTAGTTTTTATATTAACTCAGAAGAGACACCAACCCAACAACACGAAAAGCAAAAAAACATATAAAAGGAAACACGAACAACATGTATGATGAAGCTGTCTAAATAGCGTTTCGTTGATAAAATTTAAATACAATTATCACCAATATTCGATATTAAGTCCTCAAATATATCAAAAAGTCAATATACACGGACGCTTGATGAACGTTAATAGTGCAGGGATACAGGCGATCTCCTCTTTCTGGTAAATGACGTCATAAAGGTGCGTATGATTGACGATTTTTTTCGGTAAAAGACAAACTTAAAAGTGGTCTATGCAGTGGTTGTCGGTTGCTGTGGATTCATTAATTTTCGTTGGATACCAATTTTCGTGGGTTTCGTGGTTACAGGTAAACCACGAAATTAAATGTTCCACGAATGACAAATTTGCTATGGGCTTATAGGACGACTGCATCAAAACCACGAAATTAAATATCCACGAACATCCAAGTTTTTCCTTATCCACGAAAATTGGTACCCACGAAAATAAATGAATCCACAGTGTTGATGTCTTATACATTAGTTTTTCGTTCATTTTTTTGTACATAAATTAGGCCATTAGTTTTCTCGTTTGAATTATTTTACATTTGTCATTTCGGGGCCTTTTTAATATAGTTGACTATGTAGTAATTGCCTATTTTAAATGTCTTGCTTCGACCGATTGCTTGATTTTTGTTTTTTTTGTCTGTGATATTTGATTTAGTTTTGGCTGTTATACTCAACTCCTCAGACAAAAATTGACGTCAGCATGAATTTGGCAATTCTATTTGCTCTGATGATCTAATTTTTTATTATATTTGTCTTTTCAAACATTTTTGGGGTAGACTGCTGAAAGGCAAAATGTCTGCAACCTATATAGGAAAACTTTGTTTTCTAATTGCAGTCAAAACTTTATCGCTTTCATTATGGTCGTTTTACTATGCATAATCTATTGTATAAATTGTGAATTTTATCTTTTTCTAAATACGCGTGAACTATACGTCACTAGACTTTAAACTAGCTGCAACCAACGAATCATCTGCTTGTGTTCCCGATAAAGGTCGTACCGTAAATAGAAAGATTTCGACGTGACAAAATGTGAGTGTGAGTTATACCCCTTGGTTTCTGTTTTGATGACATCAATTGTTGATTTGCTTATTTGGCTAGCACAATTGAATCATGTGATACAAACAACTTTTAAAATATATCCTTACAAGATCAAAGTGAAGAATCAACCGTCGCTGAAAAAAAATTAAAATGTGCAGAATTTTTTTTCTTGAGTATAGCGGTCAGTATAACATGTGAAATTTGACTGATTTATGAAGAAACTTGATTACATTAACATCCCACATAGCGACAAAAGGGACATAATGTTTACTCTCAATGTGTAAACATCGTAACTCATGAACATTGTGTTGACTTCATGTTCAACTGAAATTGAGGATATTACTATTGACTGAATGTTACATATATTTTATTGTTATGCAAGATATGTTTTAACAGTTCCTTTTATATATTTGCGACATATTGGACAATTTCTCATAGCAGGTGCGCAGTCTTTACAACACACTATATGTCCACATGGTAGAAAGGCTATAGAGACGTCTAAATCTAGACACACTTTACATAATCTTTGTTCTTTTAATTGTTGGTTTTCTTCTAATATTTTTTCTGCTTCTGAAAACAAAATCACAGTTGATACATTTGCTTATGAATTTTAGGTTAATAAAGAGAATATTATAATGTTTTCAACTGTTGTGTTTAACAGTACCAATTATATTGAGCCAGATGCGCATTTCGACATAAATGTCTTTTCGGTGATTCTCGAGGCAAAACGATTTAAAATTCAAGACTTTTATTTATTGATTTTGCATACTGTAAAAATCCAAAATGACGAAAATACCAGACTCCGAGGAAAATTCAAAACGGAAATCAAAAGTGCAAAATCAAAAGCTCGGACATATCAAACAAATGGATAAGAACTGTCATATTCCTGGCTTGGTACATGCAAAACAGTCTTGATCTTTTGCCCTTCCTATGTACAACTTGAAGTGCCATATACAACTATATTAGAAACATCCATATTATGATATTTTGCCTTCTTTTGTGGTGTATCAAATGCATTCAAATACATGACACTCATACGTCATAACAATACGTCATTGTTTCTGATGTGCTGTGCTGTTGTTAAAGGAAGATATCCGTTGTTTCCTCGGCTTTAGTTTGTTTTCTCTCAATCGATTAATGACTTTTGAACAGCGTAATACTACTCTTGCCTTTATTTATTTATCTAAAATTGAGAAAGGAAATGGTGAATATGTCAAAGCGACAACCACCCGACCATAGAGCAAACAACAGCCGAAGGCAACCAATGGGTCTTCAATGTAGCGAGAATTCCCGCACCCGTAGGTGTCCCTCAGCTGGCCCCTAAAATATGCATAATAGTACAGTGATAATGGACGTCATACTAAACTCCGAATTATACAAAAGAAACTAAAATTTAAAATCATACAAGACTAACAAAGGCCAGAGGCTCCTGACTTGGGACAGGCGCAAAATTGCGGCGGGGTTAAACATGTTTATGAGATCTCAACCCTCCCCCTATACCTCTAGCCAATGTAGAAAAGTAAAACAATAACAATACGCACATTAAAATTCAGTTCAAGAGAAGTCCGAGTCTGATGTCAAAAGATGTAACAAAAGAAAATAAATAAAATGACAATAATACATAAATAACAACAGACTACTAGCAGTTAACTGACATGCCAGCTCCAGACCTCAATTAAACTGATTGAAAGATTATGTCTTCATCATATGAATATCAGGTACAATCCCTCCCGTTAGGGGTTTAGTATCATACTATCATAAAATATATGAGAAGAACATAACCCGTGTCATGCCAACAACTGTTTTTTTAGAAATAAATGCGTCCAGCTCCGACGCAAAGAAAATGACATTGTTTATTACATTGTTTATTACTTTTGTTTGTAAATGTAGGTACAAAGTTTGAATCTGATTTATTTTTATTTTCCTTCATCTTGACATTAGATAACTCACCATCTCGTAATGTTGGGGTACTTGACGTTGCAGAAATGTCAGTAAGTGTTTCTTTTAAAGTACTAGGCGTTGCTACACTCTCAGTGGCTTGAGTAGATGTAAAAGTATCAAATCTGATTGCATTCTCACCATCAAGTAAAATTTGCAAGACATTATAAGCATTTAACTCTGAAATAGAATACAAGAACGTAATAACTATTTCATGAATGATGGATGATCGTTGGTATCTAGAGTTCGTTTTATCTCGTCGCTATTCATTATTTTTTGCATTCCGTAACTTTATTCCTATTGATAATTTCACTTCCCTTAGTTCATTGTAGTTGTAAAGTGAATATATAGATTATTTAAACTTTCATATAGTTCAGTCAAATTTACAGATAGTCCAGTCAAACTTACAGGTAGTCCAGTCATTTTCTTAAACTTACATCGGCTGATATTTACAAAAATGTTCCATCTTTTACGAAACATCATATTTTTTCAATCAAATTTGGCCGCAAACTTAATCGGTAAGATATAAGTGATTTTAACCTGGAAATTCAACTTCCAGGGTGTTTTCTCTATATATGGACAAATCGTGAACAATATCTTCTTGTGACTTTCTTTTTATTTTGAATCTGGCTTTTTTACGATTTTGTGTTATTCCATATACAAGTTGTATTCCGCTTTTGATTTGAACCTGAAAGCCCGGCAGTTTCAAACTAAAAGTCCAAAATAAACTGACAACGTCATTGCTAAAAAAGAAAAGACTAACAGACAAAAAAAATAGTTCATAAAACACAACATAGAAAAAAACTATAAAATAAGCAACACGAAGCTCAAATAAAGCGGGGAATGATCTCATGTGTTTTGGGAGTGTAAGCAGATTTTTCTCCAGATCCGTCGTGTTACTGATGATAGTACATAAGTACCAACCTGGTAGTAAGTCATAATCGGGAAAAGGTAACTGGATTGAAGTTACGACATTTTGGTACATATCTGATATCATCTGTGAAACGGAAGTCCCATAATAGTCAACCAACTCTTGATGGCGTCCGTAAAACTTTCAAAGGGATTAATTCATCTTTACCCCAATCATGGCAATTGAACTGTTGCTCCCTTGAGAGCAGACAATGTTCATTTGCAAATGAACAGAAGCCAACTACATGTACAATCATCTACATGAGAAATATTTGTTGATTCCACGGTGGAATTAGCATATTTGCATTATTTGCGGGAAGCGGTCATGTATAATCCTATTGTAATGGCAGTCGTTATAATACGGCAGCATGGCCGTTATACATATTACCAAAAAACACCAAATTTTGCTATATATTGTACTGGTTGAGAGGAACTAGAAGTAACCGGAGAGAATTATATATAGAGTTCTTCGTTAGGAAAACTGTCTTTCCTCGTTGCATTAATTTGGAGTCAGACGCACCGGTCCCATGGGTAGGGGTATAACTCGCAACCTCATGATATGGTGATGACTCAAGTGAAATACAAAAACTTAGGCCCCAATATCAACTACAGATCGAGGAAATTAAATGAGATACGATATACATATATACATGTATTTTATTAGATTGAACGTTTATCTGGAATATTAAAGGGAGACACAAAGGAACAATAAACACCACAAATCGAATAATGACGGATCAATCCCAAAGAAAATTACGTTATAGACACCTCGGGGTGTCAGGATTGCCCAAAGAAAGACCACCCTACGGTCGGTCTTTCATTTGATCAATCCTGACACCCCTCGGTGTGTTCTTCGACAAGAAAAACCTTAAAATATGCATTAGCTGACTTATATACCGTCAAAAAATATCTTTTTTGTAAAGATTTGAAAAAATTGAGCATCCTATTTTAGCGACGATACTAAAGTGGGATATTCCTTTCTAATGCGTTCAGGTTTTAATATGCCCTAGGGCTCATTTAGAATGTGAAATAAAATTCATTAATTAATTTAGATGTAAACCATTGAAATTATCATTATCCATATACAATAAAAAATATTACTGTAACTGCACGAAGAAAGACATAAATGAACAGTGTATGACAAATACAAAACACATTGTAAGTAATTTAATAAACCAACTTAGTTTATGGAAAAGGGTGGTATGTTTTTTTTCTATTTGTAATGACATTTCTATCCCGGAAAAGTGGTTATTTTTCAACAATTTTAGTTGAATCGAATGAAATATTCAGAAAGATTGTCTTTTGAATAGCAATACATTTTAACAGATATTCAGGATATAATTATATACCATCCACACCCGCCCCTTTTGTGAGCTACGTGAATGTTATTCTTTTATTAGTTGATAATTTGATAAAGTAAAAGGTATAAATAAATTTTAGAAAGTTAAGAACCATGAAGACGAATATAAATAAGTGTGTATCGTCCTGAACATGCATGAAATATTTGCCACTGGACATAAGCAACCAGTAATTGTTCAACGTATTCAGTGTGACTCCATAAGATTTTCACAATCTTACGCACGAATATGTTAAATTTGACTTTATTATATGAAAGTCTGCATTAGAATTCATCTCACATATATGAGAATATCTCTGTATTGGAGCGATATATTAACAAAACTTCACGTTATTTGTTTCTAAAATTAAAATGTAGGCAATGACATTTTTATTACGCCTATCATTGATTGAACTTTAAAAATTAAATTCCCAAATCGGCAACAAAAATTATCAGACGAAAATGATTTTGAAGTAAATTATGCAATGTAGATTGCATTTTTATCAAGGAAAATAATGACTGACACAGGTCATTATTTTATGCCTTGGAGCATATTTCATTGAAACATGGTATAGTCCGGGTTGATTCTGAAAAAAAATGACCCATGGTTCTGAAAGAAAAAAACTCCATATAGGTATATAAAAACCGATAAGTCACCAACAATCAACATAGTAATACAAAAAGTACGAAGTTGAAAAGTATTGAGGACCAAAATTCATTAAATTTTGCCAAATACAGCTAAGGTAATCTGTTCCTGAGGTATAAAAGCCGTAGTATTTCAAAAATTAAAAATTTTGTAAACAGTTAATTTAAGAATATAACTGAACACAGGTCCTCAGGAAGGATCAAAAGGTCCTGTTCCACCAATGATACTTATTGTGTTGGTAGTCTCATATCCGGTTGAACAGGTTGAAATAGAATACCAAATACACAACAAAACAAATGCTTATTGAGACGTTAAGGTGTATTTTTTTGGATATTCTACATAACATCGGAATAGATTTAATGGACGAAAGCTATTATCAGCCAAAAATATTATATTCGGCCCTTATTCAACTGTATTTGGACATTATAAAGGATCGCTACAAAAACACCCTCTTATAATACTATAAGAATAATGATTAAATAAGTACCAAAATCATCTAGATATGTGAGTATGTGCTAGAAACATTGCTTACCTTGTCCCGAGTCCTTGAGTATCTGTAATGGTTTTACAACTTGTTCCCTAGTATATCCCATTTCACAAACACTTTTAACAGCGACACTATCTAGTAATGGGTTTTTATCAACGTCAGTCGCAGTCTGTGTCCTCCTACCACCGCTAGCTTCACCTGAAGATGTATGTATGTTGTTCTCTTTAGTAGTGATTTCCTTGAATGAAACATTTCAAATAAAATAAATGAAAACATGAATAATTAAATTATAAGACATTCCTAAGATGCGCTGTTTTTTAAAAGCTGTCTGGTCTCGTTTATTTAAACACAGCAATAGAAAGCATAAAATAAAAAAGATGATTAAAACATAATGTCTGCATTAATTACCGTTCATCCAATATATTAGTGCATGCAAATCATACGTGTTGTGTACATCGATATATGACGTATAGCTCTCACAAAAAAAAACTTGTTTTTCTCATGGAGCAGAAACTGCTTACCAATCCGGAACACATGACTTTAGCTTGGTTTTTGGTGCGGTGTTTATTTCCGTCATAAGATTTCAGTGTGACATGTTCTTTCTTATGTTTTTGGCAGGGTATTGTCTGTTGTTATTATTGTTTTATGCAATGAAATATGAATAATTACCAATTGTTTTTTCCGTCTCTGAATGTCATTGACAAATACATCGCCTTTGTTTTGTTTCAAAAAAGAACATTGTGGAAACCAACGCGCATGCTCTACCCAAGGATCGTCACCAAGCTCCCAGTTTCGTAGTCCACCTCCACAGAAGAAACACCTCGTATAGTCATGGTAACCTGCAAAAAAAAATCCGGACACAGCCATCTCACGTGGTGTTTGGTCAAGATACGATGGCCATCTTTGATATGAGCTAATTCGAACTTGAAGGGAAGCATAATCTGGATACTTCGGCTTGTCAATGTTAATACCAAGCGATGCATAATCGTGTTGACAGTCGTTCGTCCTTGAATTATTTTTACTATCGTCACCAGTTTCTCCTGTTATGTCACTGGTTGCGATATTTCTAGCCGCATTTTCGGTTGAAGCATGAGAAATTGGAACACTTATTGGATTCACTGTCGTTATCATGTGACCAGTGTACGCATCTCTTGGTGAAGATGCTGTACCTTGACTTTGTTGAAGATTTTTGTCATGAACACCGACGTTCATAGATGTAGAAGCATCTTTTGGAGGTGTTCTTACTAAGTAACTATCACCTTTAAACGGAGGTATTTCACAACCAAAACTGTTCACAAGTATACACGATGGTGATATACTTATGTGAATTGCTGAAGGATCATCTCCCGATTTCCATTGGTCGTAAGTTATACCACATGAATAACATTTTGTTGCACAGCCCTCTCCAGTAAAGAAAAAACCAGCTCTTGCTAAACGTGTCATGCTGATATCTATATGACGTGGGAATGTACTTAATGACGAAAATCTCATCATTTCATTTGACATTGATCTTGATAAAGGATAAAGATAATGTGTATGGTATTGAGGTACACGGAGTCTCAATAAATCGCCTAACTCTTTTCTTGGTATTCCTTCTGCATTAACCATTTTCATATCATATTTTTTTCCATGTAAATGTATACTTTCTGGATCATGCATTCGGATAAAACTTTCATCGTCGGTATTTACATTTCCTTTCTTTTCAAGTTTTTCACAAGTCGCTTTTAATTTATTTTCATGTTTCACAATATTTGTGGCACTATCCAAATTACCTCGTTTGTTCAAATGTTTTTGGATTTGCAACAATAGTAATTTGCATGCTAATATACCCTCTGAGAGGCATTGTTTTTCTGACGATTCTAAACTTAACGAGTCATCCCGCTTAAGTCTTTCCTTATCTGCAATCTCTTTAATTAATGACATGAATTGTGTCTGCTTCTTTCCTTTGATCGACTCGTGGAGTGAAAACCTTTCCATCGAAAGAGTTTCGTTGAATTCTCGTGCTGATGCAAAAGTTTTTGCCTTCATATTGACGATATCCTACAAAATTTATTTAATTTATTAAATCATTATATTATGTTGCTGATTTGTTTTAGAACAATATCTATCCGGGGGTACGACCTGTCTGAAAAAAAATGGAGATGGTGCTAAATGTGGTAGTAGATCTACATATGTTCATGTTCCTCCTTTTTTTGGTTTTCAACAAGGAGATCAGACCTTCTTTAAATGAACTTTAATTATTAGAAAAGTTAAGATAGAGACTGTCATATAAATCTAATGTAAAACACACACACACACACAAAATGTCCAAATCACAAGTAATTGCTAATAATGAGTTTGTATTTTTCTTAAAGAAACACTTAAATATTAAAAACGACAGGAACTTTAACAAATATCATGTTAAAGTATCGTAAATAGATTTCTAAAAAAACATATACAGGTAACAAATAAAAACTAAGTGAATTGCATAAATTCTAAAGTGTACTTGTTTAACATCGTTCTGCAAGACGTTTTAAATATTATTCCCATCAATTGAAAAATCCCTGACAACATAAATTTATTTTAAGGAATATTTTCACATCAATTAAAAATTGTCTGAGGAGGTAAAACAACAAACCTGTAGTAAATGAAAGAGGTAGGTAAACATCCTTCTCTACTTTTTGCACTCTCTGGTCCAGAGTCTGAATTTGTTTTTAAACCTTCATTGTTTTAAAATTGCCGTTTTGAGCCACCTTTTTGCATTATTTATTTGGTCTTATGGACAGAAATTCACCCAAAAAATGTTAATATCTTTCACTATAAATTTGAATCTATGAATCAGTTGATTTTAGAAAAGATTGACGGACTATTACAAATTGATACTGGTTTTAAATAATTCAGATGAAATTGGTCCTACCATTTACTTGTATGCAATTATTTATGAATGTATTCCTCAGAAAACTAGAAATGATTATTGAATGTAATTGTAAATTAATATAATCGATGTCCTCCGTAGAATAGCTAAAAGTAATATTCGGAATTGTTTAAATAAAAACCTGTATGACGTTAATGATTATCGTGAGCTAATAATCCCCTGCCAAATAGGTAATGACACAACGGATTACCTTTTTTATTATTTCATAATAGGGGACAATGATTAGTGTCCAGTACACATCGTTCTATTTATAGCAAAGGTCAATAGGGAAACGAAGTCAAATATGGAAATATTTTGAAAGATCATAATAAAAATAAAGAATTACAAAATGTTTACTCTTCGAAATTACAAAAAAGTAATACAATTTGAAACACTTATTACTAACAAGATTGCCTTCGATCTAACGCCAGTCTTTATATTTTTAGTTTGAAGCTTCTTTCATTCATAACTTTAACTTAAAATAGACGTTGTTACACATCCTGGTGACCAAAAATAGATATAATACAATACATCACAATAAACATAAACAAAGATCAATGAAAATTACCTTCAAAAGTATCTTCAACTTATCAGTTTTACTTTGTTAGACGTTTTATTTATGGTAAAGAATAAAAAAAGAAATGATTTGCCTCGTCATACAGAATGTTCTAGTGAACATATATTATATATATCGATGTGTAATAGACGAACTGGCATTTAAGGTATTTATATAGAATGGGTAAATATAAGGAAATAAATAAATCTCAGCATTTGCCCAAGTTTAAATCGAGCAATTTTTATTCGGGGATACACTAATGTTACACAACCAGACGACATAAGGACTCAAAACTAATGATAGTATATGTATACCACTCTCTGAAATATGCCCCTCCCCTCAGACGTGTTCATTCGCGTCATTGTATGTCTTAAAATGATTAGATTTAAATTGTGTTCTGATTGTATTTGTCAATTTATTAATGTAATGATAATTTGCGAAGGTATTTAGATTTGAGGAGGTTTTTTTTAAGCTAAACAAGGTCGTTGCTTTGTTTTAACAACAAAAGGGTGTTTTTTGTAAAGTGCAAACTAACATCGACCAAATGTATGTTCTAAACTATCCGTTTAGTTTTGAAGTTTTTCTCTCGATCGTTTGAATTGTTTGAAATTTTTTTATTTTATCGTGATTGGGGTATTTAAAGCTTACTAAACGGGAAAGTTGAAGGCAGTTATGTACCTTTTATTTTCTTACATCAAAGTCAATTTCGTGGTTAATTGTCTATTCAGACTATTGATAATCATAAAAAGTCAAATGATAAAAATACAAACTCAAAGGAAAATTCATAACTGAGAAATAAAGGTAACAGTAGTATACCGCTGTTCAAAATTCATAAATCGATAGAGAATAAAACAAATCCGGGTTACAAACTAAAACTGAGGGAAACGTATCAAATATAAGATAACTACGACGCAACAGAGACACAACACCGAAACGTAACTCACAGAGAAACGAACTATAATGTAACAATAGCCATTTTCCTGACTTGGTACAGGGCATAAGTCACTTATCAGATGGCAAAATCAAAAGCTCAAACATATCAAACGAATGAAAAACTCTCATATTCCTGACTTGGTACATGTAGAAAACCTGGTTTTATAGCTAGCTAAACCGTCCACTTGTATGATAGTCCCATAAAAATCCATTATATTGACAACAATGTGTGAACAAGACAGACATAATAGGTAAAAATATCCAAATTAAGGGTATGGCAGTCAACATCGTGTTATTATCTTAATCACTATAAAAAAACAACAAAGAAAAACAAAAAAGCATAAAGACAATGTTCATACGCAAAAATGAAATAAAAGACCAGAGCAGAATAACACATTGGCGGGATGTATAAGTATCGAGCCACGTCAAAGGATATTACCAAAAATAGACTAAACAGAAAAGGTTAATAATTTACAAAGACATATAAAAGAAAACGATACCACATATTCTTCTTATGATATGGAGAACGAATAATTTTGTTCAAAATTAAAAAACCGACCGACACAAATGAGTTATCAAAATAATCAGAAAATAAAACAATACAAACATAATAGTTTGTACAATAAAATAAAGATTACCTTGTACTTCAACATCGATGTTTCTTTCCTGTATGAAATTGCTAGTATTGTGTTTAGGGAAACAGCTAGTAATGGATAATCATCTGAAAATTTGAATCTTTAAGGAAATGTAAAGTACAGATGACGACGTTTCTTTAATAAAAAAAATATATAAAACCATTGTTAAAAATAAATTTTATGAGTGGTCACGTTTGTATCACGTCAAGATGCTTTGCTAATTCTAGACACATTATGAATCTTAATACCATATATTGAAATATCTAGGGAAAAGTCATGATATGGCATTGTATTTTTAAAAGACACTTGATAACTGTAAGATCAAAATTTTCAATTCAAATTTAAGCAACCGACCAACACAAATAAGTTATGAAATATGATATGGTAATTAATACATTAATAAAATACAGAAGTATTTGTTTAATTTGACTTTAGAGGTGGTCGTATCTATATTCAGAAAGGATAGACATATTGACCTACATATCATGGCTTCTTACAAGTAAATGCTACTCACATTTTTTCTAATTGAATTTAACACATATTTGTTTAGAATTTTCCCAAAAAAATACTTAAAACATTTTATTGTATATTTTAGAATACGATAGAAAATGAAAACAACCCGTTTCTAGAATAAAAAATTATAATTTGATTACTTTCAATAAAGAAATTTGATGTATGTTATTTATATATCTCAACTTGTACGATTCGCTCGTGTATGTAACAATGTTTTAGATTTTAACGAGAGAAATTTATGTATTACTGAAAAATTATTACACCAGGGTTTTCGATATCACAAACTAGTCAAAACATTTACTAAATTTTATCATCGGTATAAAGACATCATTCGTAAATATAGCTCAACATGCAGACTTCTAATACGTTCAGGTATTTCACATCCAATTTTTTATGGTAATATTCTTTATAAAGCACAAAGGTGTCAGTATTCACCTCAGAAACTTACAAAACCTTTGAATAGACTTATTAAGAAGGGATATAATTACGATACTGTTGTCAAGTCATTAAAGATTGCATATTTTGGCTTTAATATTGAGTCACTGATAAGGTCTTTGCATCGGAACTAAACACATTATTTTTTAAAAACAGTTGTTGGCATGACACGGGTTATGTTCTTCTCATATATGTTATGATGGTATGATCATAAACCCCTAACGGGAAGGATTGTGCCTGATGTTTATATGATGAAATCATAATCTTTCAGTCAGTTTAATTGAAGTCTGGAGCTGGCATGTTAGTTAACTGCTAGTAGTCTGTTGTTATTTATGTATTATTGTCATTTTGTTTATTTTCTTTGGTTACATCTTCTGACAATCGGACTCGGATTTCTCTTGAACTGAATTTTAATGTGCGTATTGTTATGCGTTTACTTTACTACATTGGTTAGAGGTATAGGGGAAGGGTTGAGATTTCACAAACATGTTTAACCCCGCCGCATTTTTGCGCCTGTCCCAAGTCAGGAGCCTCTGGCCTTTGTTAGTCTTGTATTATTTTAATTTTAGTTTCTTGTGTACAATTTGGAAATTAGTATGGCGTTCATTATCACTGGACTAGTATATATTTGTTTAGGGGCCAGCTGAAGGACGCCTCCGGGTGCGGGAATTTCTCGCTACATTGAAGACCTGTTGGTGACCCTCTGCTGTTGTTTTTTATTTGGTCGGGTTGTTGTCTCTTTGACACATTCCCCATTTCCATTCTCAATTTTATGAATAAATATATATATTTCTATGCTTTTAAAAACAATGACGTTATCGATTTTATACAGTGATTACATAGTTATATAAAATTCCCGGTATATTTGATGTGAAGTTGACAATGACTAGTATCAAAAAGTTTTGAGAAATAGATTCATCTATAGCAACATTAATATTCTGATAAGTATCAATTAATCTTAACTGTTCAACGTAAATATTACAGAAAAGATTTAATACTTGATACGATTTTATGAAAACAAATTGAGAATTAAAAGAAAGGACAAGGTATGATAAGGGCTATTTTTGGCCCCCTCTCCAAATAAGTTTAAATTGATATCAATGATGGTCTTAGTGTAGACACTTGAAAAAATAATGATTGTATTGTGTTCCGGTGAAAGGAAGGTTGCCTAGCAACGGTTTTTATTAAGAATGAAAATTATCACATATTAATTGTTTTATCAGTAAAAATTTAAATATTTGCACACGATATTGTTTGTCCAAGAAGAACTTGAAGTCACAAATGAAAATACCCTTTGATTTTGTTTATTATATGCTAAAAAACAACCTTGGCAACAGAAATGTTGCCTAGCAACAGTTAAAAAATTGGTGCTTGCCCCTCTGAAGTATGAATTAAGCAGTTGTTTGAAGATTTTTCTTTCCATTTGGTGTTTCATTCCAATATTTTTCATATACATCTTTTTTTATTCTTTACAAATTCCGTATTGAGCATAGCAACACAAGTGTTGTTTAGCAACAGCAAAACATGTTTGAATTAAATCCAACTACAAATCAATAAGTCATTTTATTGAACAAATTAAATTGAATGCAATGCAGATTGTCTGTTTGTGAACATGTTTAGTTAGAAATGAAAACTTAGTTCAATTGTAGGTCACTACACGCTGATCAACAACTAAGTTACATAACAAGTGCATATCAACCATGCAATAATAGGTTCTTTATATTTTTTGAAGTATGAGATTAGTTATTTTTTAAGAATATACTTCCTAATACGGTGTTACACTATAATATAAACATCTAGATTATCATTATTTTTTGGACGAATTCTATATCGAGTATAGAATCCCACATCTTGCTAAGCAACATCAAACATTTTTTTTAAATTGTAGACAACTACAAAATCTTTGTTTCAATGTGAAAGTCTTTTCATGAAAACAAGAATATATAGGATTTAATAATTTGAGATGAGTTTGAACAGCTTTTAAAGATACTTAACAGTTAATGGAACGAAAGAGACGTGACTTGTACCACTTACAGACATTGTGTGGAATAAAATGTCTAATCCAGGCAATTACGATTTAATATGATGTAGGGGTTGGAATGTGTCCTCTGCATGGGTACAAAACCTATGGTGAATTAGAAACAACTTATCAAGGCAAAAAAAGGGGGTGTATAAATCATT
Organism: Mytilus galloprovincialis; assembly: GCA_037788925.1. Lineage (NCBI taxonomy): Eukaryota > Metazoa > Mollusca > Bivalvia > Mytilida > Mytilidae > Mytilus > Mytilus galloprovincialis. The sequence continues at coordinate 75,062,118 of CM075339.1, read as the reverse complement.
TTGGAGTTATTAACGAGGCATTAATTGAGCTAAGAAATTAAGCCTATTGTGAAGTAAAGAAACTGGCATAGCCTGTAAGAACATATATGGTTTAAGGGTTGGACAATCATTTAACCATGAAAGTTAAAGGTCAATTAATTGGACCTTGAGATCAACGGTAAATGTCATAATGATATTAAAATAGAGAATGGAAATGGGAAATGTATCAAAGAATGTATCAAAGAGACAACAACCCGACCATAGAAAAAACAACAACAGAAGGTCACCAACAGGTCTTCAATGTAACGAGAAATTCCCGCACCCGGAGTCGTCCTTCAGCTGGCCCCTAAACAAATATATACTAGTTCAGTGATGATGAACGCCATACCTAATTTCCAAATTGTACACAAGAAACTAAAATTAAAATAATACAAGTCTAACAAATACCAGAGGCTCCTGACTTGGGACAGGCGCGAAAATGCGGCGGGGTTAAACATGTTGATGAGATATCAACCCTCCCCCTATACCTCTAGCCAATGTAGAAAAGTAAACGCATAACAATACGTACATTTAAAATTCAATTCAAGAGAAGTCCGAGTCTGATGTCAGAAGATGTAACCAAAGAAAATAAACAAAATTAGACTGTTATGATATTTGAGTCATGGCTATACACTGTATGCCAAATATCATAAGTCAATGTATAAAAACTAAATAAGTGTAGACCGGGACAGTGTGTATGAGAATAAAATTCCAAAAAAGAAGAAGAATAGTTATGTTTTTGAAGTATACTGATATTTCTATATGAAGATAACTTCAAATACAAAACATTCCTAAGCTTGAAAACATGTTTGTTTGAAAATAATCATCTGTAAAGTTAGATTAAAGGGTGCTTGAAATTTCCTGACGTTTTGTCAATGGGGGCACATATTCGCCGTTTTTACACATCTATTTAAAACCAATTTAAAATATTAAATAAATATCAAATAAATGCAGCTTTTTATAATATTTATCAAATAAATTTCATTATAGATGAACAGCAGACATTTCAAAGGTGTAAAAAAACAGAAATTTAGGCCAATCAGTCAAAAAATCTTTGAAAATCCTGTTTTCATTCAGGAAATTGACCGAAAAATTGTTGTCCGTTTTTCGATCTTTTGCAGTTAGTGCCGTAATTTTGTTAAAGTTTAAAAAATAATCATATTTGTTATAAAATTATAATTTATCGGCATATTTTCTTCCATTTCAGCCATCCTTTGAAGTGTTTATACCTCAAAATCATAAAACGGCGAAATTGTGTCCCCGGCGAATATGGGCCTCCCACTCTATGTTGCAAAAGTTATTTCTTTTGGGTGGATGTGTATGTTTAAGCGCGGATTCATATAAGATGGATTCTTACAGTATGCACCCTTTTATTAATTCATTGTACAATTTAATAAATATAATAAATGAATTAAAACGCCTGATATCGTGGGTTCTGACACCGGCCTGGTCAAACTTAAGACTTAAAAATTGGTATTTGCTGATTTCCGTTAATCAATTGGCATTAAGGCGTAAGAACAAAAACTAGTTGGATCGGAGTGTCAAGTTAGGGTAATATGTCTTCCAACGGACTGTAACCTTTCAAGGTATAGCACAATAAAAATTAATGAAACAAACAACCCATGCAGCAACATGATGTCCAAAAGTTAGCACTTTGTGTAAACATGAATTATTATTGAAATAGTAACTTTTATGAATTAACTGTTAACAAAACTGTATATTGTTTGCAAAAACTACGGATAATATATTCAGGAATAAATAACCTTTATTCACAAAAAAAAAAAAAATCGGAATTTTGAGCCTTTTTAATATGGTCATTTGACATTTTTTATTCGACCGTCACTGATGAGTCTTTTTTATGCGAAACACACGTCTTACAAGCAAGATATCTTTAATTATGATGCGTTTTATTCCTTTCATATTCAATACTTATTTTATTTTCTTTGACGTGTAAATATCTGATTAAAAAATAAAAGAAGCTTTTATTCTTTTGAATATATTTAAATTCATTATACATGTAGTGCTGTTATTTTAGAAGATATATGATTGATTGAATGTTGTTTTCTGACCGTCCAGTGACAAATACTTTATGCATGCAAATTTTAACGGAAAGATATGTAGAGAATAATTTGCAAACAAGAAATACGAAGTAGCACGCGTTGTCGTCAAGATAGAACAACGGGAAGGCAGGTGACAATTACAAATAATAAGTCCAATAAATTCAACACCATGACCAAAAAAATAACTCAAGATACATAATTTAGATCATAAAAGTGTTGGATAGTTTTGTTTAATCTTGATTATTGTTACACTTACACAATTAACTAATTAAAATTGTCACATGGTGTCTACTTATGTGATATGAATAACAATGTATGTTATTATTCACAGTTCTGTAGTTTATTTTCGCCATCTGTATTTTTATTAAATGATTGTCTAAAAAGTTAACTTGGCATGCCATACTTGGTAGAAATGCGGACGTGAAAGAAAGCACCTTTCACAAAAGTGTCAGTGGAGATTAAAACATTCCAGGGCGACGATTTTGTCAATTATGAAACAAAATACGTATATGCACTTTTTGAGTATGAACCAGTTATTATATTCATTCACAATTACGTTCCCAGTATTTCTCTGAAGTTTATCACAGTTCCGTCTAATTTTGGGTCAAATTTCGACGGTCTGCTAAAATGTCACTTTAAATTCAAGAATAATGAGTGAAGGAATATCCTGTTTTCCTGTCTCAAATATGTTTATTTTTCGTCCTAAAGAAACTAGCCATTATTATAGCGTAGCAAGAATACATTTCCGTCGTCGGATCTAGTAAATACCGGAAATCATCTCCGGTCCGCAGTTCGGTTAAAAATTTCGATGATTCAATGAAAACAACAACGATTTTTTGTCACTTTTTTGAATTTTTAACTATGAGCGTACTTACGACCCACTAAAATATTTGAACTGCATCAACATTTATGTTCAAGGAATGCCTGGTATAAATATGATCGTGGGTCGTAGGTACGCTCATAGTTTAAAATGCAGAAAAAGGTTTGGAAACTGACATTTTTCTGCCTTTTTCCAGAAGCTTGAGGTCTTTACAGCAACAGAGCATGAATAATATCAACGAAAGTTGAAAAATCTATTGATGTTTACAAAAATATAGGTTTTAAACTTTAAAAATAATGTATTATATTTAATAGCAAGTCACTTTTAATTTGAACGAAATTAGGGGGCCATTCTCTGATGCTTATCGTACCTTGTCCTTTAAACATTTTTAGCACACAGTAACACATTTATATAATAGTTCTTGAAAAACTGGTCATTATCGTGATACATGGACTGCCCGTAGGACAGTGGTATTGACTGCGACAGCGATAATGACCTCGCCTTCGGCTCAGTCATTATCACTATCTTAGTCAATACCACTGTCCTGTTTTTATTTCATGTCGGTTGAAAATAAGATTTTCTTATTGGATTAAAAGGGGTCACATGACATTCATTATTCTTCAATAATAAATTCCATCGGTCATTAACAGAAAAAAACGGACCAGAAAACCGGTCGTTAACGAACTTTTACATGATAATGACCGGTGGGACGTGGTTTCCGTCTGATAATGACCGTTGGGGCGTTGTTTCCGTCTGATAATGACCGTTGGGGCGTGATTTCTCTGTTAATGACGGGTGGGGCGTGGTTTCTCTGTTTAAAGAGATGTACCTTTTATAAAACATGTTCCTGTTTTTAGTATTATATTTAAGTTGTTGAGTTGTTTATTATATGTTTTCGTTAATTATAAAATTAAAGATAACTTGATTAAGTATTTATATACTGAAAAATTGCACTAAAATGAATGGCAGTATTACTACGACTGGTCTTCACTCTTTGCCATAGAAATCGTACAACTACTCGAGTTCGCTGTAGGCATTTTGAATTTATGAGAATTTTCCAAAACATGGTTTTTCAATGATATATCTAAATATAAACTACTGGATTCCCAAATCAAACATATAGTCATTCATAACCTATAATTGATTCTAGTCATAAGAATAATACAACTTATGAATAACAAGAGATCTATTTCAATTGATGATTCTCGTCATTCTATATACATGTATATATAGTAATCGATTTACCAGATGTTATCACATGTTAACTGAGGTTGCCTTTATTTAGCATAGTGTGTCAAAGTAGCATTTTCCAAGCCACTCAACACCCACCCTCAGCATCCTGTACCTAAGTATTTAAAAAAAATCAAAACAGGAATAGCTTTGTTTTGTTTCAATTACATATTTATAAAATACGTCATGAAAAAGTAGAAAAGTTTATTACATTAACTTTAATGAAATGAAAATGTTGATCCTACAGCATTTGTACAGTGATACTTGTCATTGACCATCAAAGATACAATTTACATCTTTCAGGGTGGTTATATTGAACAACAAATATTAACAATTACCATCATAAAAAGGGTTTATCAATTTAGAATGTCAAAATAATATAAAACTCACCGCTTAAATGCTTATGTTTAATCCTTTTTTCATCAAGAATATAGTTATTCAGTTGTTTGGTTGCCTTTTGATTATTGTGTAACTATAAACACATGCAGAGTGTGGAAATTTTCATAGGCGTTGGCAAATATGCAAAACGCCATCACTTTTATTTAAATTTATTATTGCACGTAGCATCATTGTTCTTTTTTTTTCTATTTTCGGAGGATGATTCAACCAATTGTTATGTAATGCCTTGTAATAGCAAAGACAGGAAATAGTATCTGTTGTTTCAATAACTAAGCTTAAACAAAGAAAAAAGTGTTTCCCAACTAAAACTATTTTTTTCTACACTGTATGAGAGGTGTTTTTTCATGTTTCACTTACTATACGTAAAAGTATCGACAGGCAGTAGGATAGATATAAGAAGATGTGGTATAAGTTCCAATGAGAAAAATCTCCATCCAAGACACAATTTGTAAAAGTAAACTATTATAGCAATTGGTCAAAGTACGGCATTCGACATGGAGCCTTGGCTTAGATTTAAACTTATAATAAATAAATTATGTATCATCTTACATATATAGATAACACCACCTTCAGAACTATTAAATATACCATAGCGGTCAGTTATGATTGATGGAGGAAGCTTGAGTTTTCGCAGAAAACCACTGATTTTCGGCAGGAAAACTGACAATCGTAGACTAGTCAATTTAGATTAAAATCGAACGCACCTTTCACGTCAGGAATTTTAACTCACAAACCTTACTGTTGATAACAGAATTCACACAAGGAAGATATTCATATTAAATCCAGGCAAAACAAAACAAAACAAGTATTTTCAACTTAATTACATCAATTATTAAATTGTAAATAACAAGAATAGCTGATTATTGCTAAGCGTTCTTTTGATTTTACCCTTACGAGGAATAAGTAAATTCTGCAAATTTTCAAATTCAATTCATTTTTAACCGCTTTATCTCGAATTAGCACTGTAAATTGTTTATTTCTAAAATTGAAGTATAAGTCTCCAAGGAACAAGGAACAAGGAACTTCTGCAAATTTGCACAAATTCTATTTAATCTAAACTATGTATATCCGTTATGCAAGATTCGAGTAAATCTGTACGATGCAAATAAAAATACAAAGAGATATGTATAAATTATGCACATACAGATACAATTATGCACATACAGATACAAACCTTATAAAAATTCTCTAATTGTAAATAGGAATCAAAATTCAACGTACTTTATTGTGAGCATTCTAGATACTAGTACTTGAGATTCAGAATAAAAAGAAAAGTCAGAATTAAGATAAAATGTTATAGAAAATTCATACCGTAAAGGTTACAAGGTTATGAGTGACAATGTATGTGATTTTGAAATGCAGTAGTTCGTATTTGATTATGTTATTGTGTGTCAAAATATTTACCTTTTTTTAATTCTCATTTTGTTTTCAAACAAAATCTCTTCCCATATAAACTAAACGGAGCAGTAGCATACCGCTGTCAATGGCCGTAAATCTATATGCCAGTATTTACACTGTTAAGTCAGTAAAGATCAATAAATTCTAATCAGAATATCATCATTACTATCACGTAATATCTTATCAAAACTTTGTGGTTTTGTGGTTTTGTGTTGTTCACAAAAAAAAAAAATATTTAAATGTCAAACGACCTCTTGAATAAAGGAACAGTCAAAAGTCAAACATATGATAACTAGTTATCAAAAACCAGGTATGGTTATTAATGGGGATTATGTGTAATGGTATTATACAGACAGGTTAATTTATGGTTATTGAAGATATTCATATTTGATGTGTTTCCCTCAGTTTTAGTTTGTAATCCGTGTTTTGTTCTCATCGATTTATGTATAATGATCAAATTGACAATAACATACAAAAAAAAATCTAAAAAATTATTCCATTTCTTACACAGGTGATCCATTTATTCAAAATGAAAAGAAATAGATGATTTCAAGCATTCATTTTAAATTTTTTTGTCATGTAGGTTTGATATAAATGGTTTTTCTGATGAGATAAGTTGATCTCCATTATCACACCTATCATGTCCCTAGGGCTTTACACAAAGGCTGGTGTCTGCTCTTTTGTCGGGTTGTTGTCTCCTGACACATTCCCCATTTCCATACTCAATTCTAATTTTATTATTTTATTGCATACTTGAAAATATAGTTTTTCTTTGCAACTGTTGGACTCACCATGACCAAAAGTGACGAGTCCCTAGACTCGCTTCCACAACTCCTTAGTGAGAAATATGGTAAGGTATAAAAGGGGGAAGGTAAGTAATAGATAATAATAGAGCCGACTGTACAAGTGCAAGGGCTGTTTAGCCAGTCAAGGCCGTTAAAAACTTCCATTTGTTGTAGATAATAATAAATGACGTGGGGAAACCCCTTTGTTATTTACTATTTCATGAAATACTTATGAACTAATGTGGTGTTATAAATAGGGAAATATCTTATTTAAATGAACATACGTCAAGAGTTATGAATCCGTATAAGGACGTTCTTATCAACTTAAAAATAACACACAACATTTAAATAACTATGTTTAGTTTATGATTTTGACCAATTAAGGGCAAAAAGATAAAAATTGACCAACGAGACAACATTTACCAAAGTTTCCAATTGCCGAAATTTTCAGTAGAGTCCCTATTGGATTTCGTGTTTTTTTATGATTACCTTTATCCATGTTTAGTGTGGTTACCTGTTATTTTGAGAACAAGAATAGATATATAAACTATACTTGATTATTTATTTTAATTATTTTTTTTGTATTTAAGGTGGTACCCAACACTTTCACTAAAATTAATTTGGCTCGTTTAATTTTCATAAAATTTTGACAAAGTATTTACTTTGACCCTTTGACAAAAATATAAAAATTTAAAAAATTTGAACCAACCGTTTTGTCAGAATAATTACACTGGTTATATAGTGACAAACACCAATTTTGATCATTGAGAAGCTTATTATTCCTTTTACAACACAACGTAATTAAAACGTTTAGCTGATTTTACAGAGTTATCTCCCTGTAGTGTTAGGTACCACCTTAAGCGTTTCTGATAAAATGTTATTTTGATTATCCACTTAAAATTAATCTGAGTTTCAATGAGTCATAGCTCAAAGAAAATTCAAAACGTCTCGTAAAAAGCTAAATTCATTGGAAGGTTTAACATTAGAATAAGTCTTCGCACCCTTGCTGTTGTACATCAAATTTAAAAACTACCTAGCCTATATATTCATAGACACTTCCGGGTCACATAAGATCGCCGTTTTTTTTACTTTTCTAAAATTATAAAGAATAGACAAAATGGTATTTAAAAAATATTAAAGAATAAAGAAACAAATCTCAATTCCAGACCAGGGTCTACAATTTACTTCTGCTGAAATAATTACCAGTATTATTTTCTAGAAATATTTTTCATAAACTGTTGCTTGAATCGTCTCGTACTATTCGAAATATCTATATTAAGTATAATTATTCTTTTGAATGAACCATAAGATTTGAGGTTTGTAAATTAAAAAAAAATGACTTCTCTTTGCCATAAATCATGGTTTATATTGAATCTATGCAAAATATTTTGATTTTTCAATGCAGTTACATCCTTCAAATAAGAACTATAACATATTGATACATCAGTTTGAATTCGTTTTGTTGCTACTTCTCTTTGTTATAGCCTTTCAGAATACTTTTGGTCAAAATATTGTTGTACACATTTATAAAGCCCAAAACAACATCGTTTTTGAGTGTAAATTACTTTATATAAATTGCTTGATAAATAAGGTATTGACAATTCACGTCGAAACTTAGTTTACACCCCCAACTCCCCTCCTACCCCAAAGACACGTACCAACGAGGAAATCCTGGATAATCATATGTCTGTTCTGTGGTTTTATGGAATTTCAACTAAAGATGATCACCTGGATCTTTCTTTACTGTATTGGATACCAAAATAGTTTAAGTGTCATTAAAGACAATTATTGGGTTATTAGTGTGGTAGCAAGTAAATGATTTGTTAACTACCGTTGGCTAGCATGCTTGTTGTGTGAAAAGAAAGCGGAGTGCTTAAGTGTTTCCTGACAGTAGATAGCCTCTAAGTATCTCAGGATAAACGGCAGAAGATATCGGTGTAGCAAATAAGGGCCCTAGAGATGCAATGTGTATGCCTACCGGTGTGTGGACATGTCCTAGCACTTATCAATCTTGTCCCAGCTACGGTATGGATAAATAGTCGGTTAGGATAGTGTCGTAGCTCAATAAGGCAACTCATCTAGGAGATGGTAACTTTCGACAATAAACCTGGATAGAATGGATTCATTAGTTCAGGACAGCAGCCCTTCTAAAAGAAGAAAATCTTGATCACAAACTCCCTGGTCGTCCTGGTTGGAGTACTAGTGTTGGGCATGGGGTTATCTCCGCCATCATGTAAAAACTATATCAGTTACAGAAATCACAGAGGCCTTATGTTCCACTGGAAATGAACAGGATAAGTAAGTACCTATACTAAATGTCCTCTTTCTCATAATTCAAAGTGTGATGACTATGTTGATCTTTCACAACAAATTTAAATCAACCGACACAACAGATGCAGCTCAGTCTGTATCACAGCTTGACTTTCATCTAGAAATTGACAATGGCCTGTAGTTGTTCAGTTTTGTGTCATTTTGTCTCCTGTAAAGGGTTGTCTCATTGACAATCTTCATGCATACCACATCTTATTTTTATGTTTAAAGAGTGTCGGTTGAGATCAAAACTTTACGACAAGAAGATGATCTCAGCTTCCCCATTGTGAACTTTCCATTTTTTTATGTAGCAATATTCCAGCAGCGCTTGCATATAGAGTATATATCTCCCAGTTGATACGATATTCTATGCATCGCGTTACCTGTCATGATTTCCGCGCTTCATACAAAATGTATTTCGGTTAACACTGTTACACCCCCAATGAAGTTACAATAAACAAGGACGTATAACTAACATTTACGGTCAACACTTTTACACCCCAATGCAGTTACAAAAAACAAGGACATATAACTAACATCTACTATACGGTCAACACATTTACATCCCAAATGAAGTTACAATAAACAAGGACGTATAACTCACATCTACTATACGGTCAACACTTTTACACCCCCAATGAAGTTACAAAAAACAAGGACGTATAACTAACATCTACTATACGGTCAACACTTTTACATCCCCAATGAAGTTACAAAAAACAAGGACGTATAACTAACATCTACTATACGGTCAACACTTTTACATCCCCAATGAAGTTACAATAAACAAGGACGTATAACTCACATCTACTATACGGTCAACACTTTTACATCCCCAATGAAGTTACAATAAACAAGGACGTATAACTCACATCTACTATACGGTCAACACTTTTACACCCCCAATGAAGTTACAAAATACAAGGACGCATAACTCACATTTACTATAAGTCCTTGCAAAAAGGAAGCATTCAACTCATAAATACACAAACATTCAGTTTCGACATAATCTAATTGGATTATATAATAAAATTGAGAATGGAAATGTAATGTTATTTTATGGATCTTATTTAACGACAATTACACTTATTTCTGCACCTTTGACTTTGTTTAGTTTTAATTGAATATGTTTACATTTACAGAGGCAAAATCTGAACTTTACAAAAGGTGTTAAAGGCCTTTTTTAAACTAAGAAAATCATTTAATGACTCACTTCCAAAAATTTCAACATTCGTTCATATATTTGACCATACAATTCAGCCAATTTTACTGTATGCGTCAGAAATATGGGGTGCTGGCAGTTCCTCGAAACTCAAGGATTCATCTTTTTTTTTATAAACTATATAATGATTTTATACTTGAATGTAAAAAGTTGTAAATATATACTTGGTGTGAACAGAAAGAGCACAAATAATGTTGTCATGGCAAAAGTGGGACATTTACCAATACAATTGTCTATTTTATTAAGCATCCTTAAATATTGGATAACTTTAGAAAAATCTGAAATATTTTACTAAAAGAAGCACTGGCACTATCTAAAAGCCTACATGAAAAAGGTCACACTTCATGGTATAGTTATATTATTAAAGTTTTGGAGCTTCTGGATCTCACTCCCAACAGTTTACTAGATAAGAATTAATATTGTATTAACAAAATAGTCATGAGAAAACTTAAAGGATTGTATATAAAAGAATGGAAAATTAACTTTTTTAATGATGTATTAAGAAGTATTAATAACCAAAAAAATGAACTTCGTACATTTCGTTGATTCAAAACAAATTTCAATTTTGAACCCTATTTAAACCTGCTAAACTCGAAACAAATTAGGCAGGCATTAACAAAACTAAGAATTGGGGACCATCAACTTGCAATTGAAACAGGGAGGCACAAAAACATCCCAGCTCATGAGCGTATTTGTAAACTGGCTTTGTGAGGAGGAGGTGGAAGATGAGATCCACTTTCTCCTACGATGCACAAAAAAAAAAGGAAACATATAGAATAACATTTATTAAAGACCTTTGTATTTCTTATCCTAATCTAAAGAAATTTAACAATGAAAATATGTTTATATGGCTAATGGGTTGTGAGAATCCAGAAGTTCTAAAACACCTATGTAATTTTATAATCAGTCTCTAGATCTCGGGACTGAGAGGGATAATTTGATAAAAAAAATGTAAATGATGCCAAATTACTGACACCAACCAAATTTAAATTTTATGGCACAAATGGTATCCATAAACAGTAAAATAACATTTTTATATGTTGAATATATATAAATACTGATCTGCGGTTTTAATTTTGCTTTTCTGTTTATTTTCTCTTTTCTATATTTTGTCATTATATATCATTAAGAATTAATGATAATCATTGTAATAAATTGTTTGTAATTATACTGCTTTCTTAGGGCGTCCTTGATTGACTATAAGAATATTGTATTGTGTATTATATTGTTATGTTATTGAACATCGTGTCACACTGGGTATGGTTCCAGATCGTGATATTTCTTTTAGCTTATTTTATACCGACCGGATGTTGATATTTCAACGTTGTGAGACCGAAAATGTCTGTACAGTCGTTTGTTAGCAAAAGAAAGAAGCATTTCATTGGTTTATCAGCACCGTTGGGATATGTTCCTGGTTTAGGAAGAGGGTAGGTCAATGATGTATACCAAGTTGACATCAGACATTCATGAATTAGTCCCAATTTTGTATTTTTCTTTGATGAGGTTCATGTAAATATGACCAACAGCAACATCAACATGACCAAAACTGGGAACAAAACGAAATTATGTATAATGAATATAATCAAAGGTTAATAATACGGTGCATTCCTTACAAGTGGTGATGTCATCTATGGAATCAGTGTTTTGGTGGTACTGTTTATAGAAAGAATGATTACTGACACCTTATGATGGCCATGATGGCTTACATGCTGGCTTATTGATATTTGGAAATCTGCACCAGTTGAGAAGAGAATCTGTGCCAAATGACATTATGTAGTGTCTAATTTGTCTGTCAATCGATATTAGAACACCTGCCATGCCCCCACCTGAGTCTGCTCTTGTTTTGTATAGTAATAAAAATACTTAACACAAGATTAACTCTTGAGTTACACCTCATAATACCATAAAACTGTGTATTCACAGGGCCGGATCCAGGATTTTGAAAAGGGGGCAAAGTTTTTTAAAGATCAGGGAGCAGAGCCATGAGAGCAAGGCGAAAATTTAAAGGACCTTTAAAATTATAAAATAAGTTTAAAATGCACCCTTTAATATGTTTAACGGTTCCTGACGTCGAAAATGTATATTTTACAGGGTTGGACATGTTTTATGCTGTACTAATTCTCCATATCAAGTGTCTATCATAAAATGATAGTGTGGATCAAAAGTTATGTACTGAATCAGGGATGGGGTGGATTACTTTAAAATGTAATTGATTAAATTACAATTACTTTGCTTATAAAATGTAATCGATTACATTACAATTACACCTTATTTCAAATGTAATTGATTGCATTAAATTACTTTTCTTTAGGGTAATCATGATTGCTTGTGATTACTTATGATTACATTGTATATTGCAATATTCAAGAATTTCTAATAACTTTTTTTCCTCATGAAAAACCTAATTTTGGTGATTTTTTTTAAAGCCATAATTTATTAATCTTATTCAAAAGAATTTAGACAAGTACAGTGTAATTTGATAACATAGCTATATATAGACAAGTGTCCTTTCTCTATGTAAAAGATATAACTTTGTTTTTTCTACAAATTTTAACCAAAATATGTAAATATGCCCAATTCACCAAAAAACTGCTAAATAATGAAAAATCAATTAAGTATAGTTTTATTGTCTGTGAGGACATAATTGACACATCCATAACTGTTTTGACAGGTGTTAATCACTACTTTCATTTTGTTTTTACAAACAACAGGTGAGCTTGGGTACTAAAGTTTTATTGTCTTAATTGCAATATCAATAATGTTATAAGTGGTGAATTGTCATAATTTGTTTGAAAATTTTGAATACATGTACATATATATCATAATATTTATGGAAAACAAAATTTATTAAAATTGTCAAAAAATTAAATATGGTTTTAAATTCCATTTTGAATTAAAAGGGCTCATGCACTTATGTACATGATGTACAAAATGTATGTTGACCCTCAGAGTTAAAAGGAACTAAATGTTTTCTGCTTTTGAATTTCATTGTAGTTTTATAAAAAATATTGGGCATACTTATATGAAATTGGAGTTAAATATCAGAAGTGTTAAATCAATGAACAAAAATGCTTTCAACATGTTCAAGACATACTCTTATGTCATAATATTACACTGCAAAATATAATGGATTACAGCTGATTACGATTACTGATTACGATTACCCCATGCCAGGTACTGATATATTTGATGTGGGATTTGTCAGTAAAACAAAGACATGGCAAATTATCGTGTGTTGTATGTTAAATTAGGATAAACTTATAGATTTCTATTTGTAAGCAAAATATAGCCAGGCTATTCAATGAAATTTACAAAACGTCCGACACGAGTTAAAATACAAGCCAAATGTTTCGTTAAAAAGTTTCACTACAAAGGAAGTAAGGGGTTCCAAATCAACCAAAAGGCTACTAATGAGTCTGAAATGACAATGAATTTATGAATGCCGGTTGACAAATGGGGACATAAAGGCCACACCCAGTAGGCAGGCTGCAGTCTGTTTTTGAAAAAAGTATTCAATATATGAGTTCTGCGAAACAGACATTCTGACCAGACATGGAAACCCGGCCCCCCTAAAATATGCCTGTTTTTTATTCATCATGTTCATTAAATGCTAAATAATTCTGTTGGAAATTGTTGTTTCTCATAGTAAAAAAATATGGACAAGATTAGTGTTTTCAATCCAGATCCGGCAAGAATTTTTGTTTAAAGCAAACATCAGAGTTAGATTTTTTTCTCAAATATCTCAGACTGCCTTCTCAAATTTAAGTACCTTAACTTTAAATCTATCTAGAGCTTTAAATACTGACCAGGGATCATTGTTCAGCTATGTTATTCTGAAATACTTTCTGGCTCAATCCCGTCTTGCTTTGAAGGTGTCATGATTGTCATCCACAGCCTAAGCAATAAGTTACTGTAATTTGAATTTCAAAATGACTGAGTGATGTTATTTCGACGCACTGGTCAACTCCACTAAAGCGAATCACATGACTTTTCCATAGTCGGTATATATACCAGCGAAAAATATCTTTATAAGTAAAGAATTGTTGCATAAAAATTGAATACACAGGAAATGGCAAAGTTCAGGAAGTCTACTCTTATAAATCACTTTACAAAAAAAAATTCCAGCAAACATGGCAAAGGGATATAGCTATGTTACGGTAAACCATGAATTAAGATGTTCAACGAGACACCAATTATTATAATTGTATGCAGATTTTGGCAACCATGATTATACAGCATGTAAAAAATGTTCACAAGAATTTGTCCTCAATCCATGAGAATTGGTACATACCAAAATAAGTTAATTCACAGTATAAAAGGTTTCTCTTTGAATTTGATATGGTCATGATGGTGCTTAATAGGCCAGTTCCGGGATACAGTTTTCAGACAAAGGGATTCAGGTGCACCTTCTGGTATAACATGTATAATCATGATAATGACATCTTAAAGGTGTTCTAAATTCCTTATGTTCCTGTGAAAGACATGATTCCAGAAACCAGAAATGACGAATTGTCATTCAGTTATTATATATATATAAATAAGAGAACATATAACATAATAGGTTATTTTAATCGTTCATGTATCATGTGTATGTCATACATTGTATGTTGTCACATGTCAATGCTTGTGGACAAAATAAAACGACTGTTTGGAAGTTAAAAATCAGGCAGCTATCGGAGGAATTAGATAGATATCCTATAATATGTACATTGACCTATAATGGTTTACTTTTATAAATTGTTATTTGGATGGAGATTTGTCTCATTGGCACTCACACCACACCTTCTTATATCTATGTATGTTGTATAACGAACCCAAGTATGAGAAACTTCCTATTTCTATTTCAGAGCCACTGGTTTCACAACAAGATCTGATATTGGTCCAGCTAGAGATGCAGATGATATATCGTAAGTACATAGTACTATAGGTCATGTGCATTCTGTCATTTCTACTTGCCTTCTGTATGCACCACACTCCTTCCTACTCAAATAAACCATAGATGATTTGATTAGTATGAAGCAAAACAAGGGGGAGGGGTCTCATGTCACGTGTGGAGCAAGATCTAAAGATTAATGCAGGAAATATACTTTGAAAATGAAAGAAGATGTACATGTACTGTAGAGAACAATTCCAAAACAGTGTTTTAAAGAGGATCTAGGGAATTGACTGATTACTAATTTGAATAGATAAGAGTTAAATATAGAAATATTTGTTCGTTAATAATTTATACACTACATCATGCTACATACATTGTATATCTCATTATACCCCTGCTTTAAAAAAGGGGGGGTATACTGTTTTACCTCTGTCTGTCCGTCCGTCAGTCAGTCCGTCCCATGAATATTTTTCGTCGCAGGGGTATACTGTTTTACCTCTGTCTGTCCGTCAGTCAGTCCGTCCCATGAATATTTTTCGTCGCATTTTTCTCAGGAACTACAATTCAAGGATTTCTGAAATTTGGTTTCAGGGTTTATCTAAGTCAGCTATACCGTATGATGCGTTTTCAGATTCATCACTCGACAACTTCCTGTTTACCGAACACTTGCATATTTTTACACTATTTATTTTTTCGTTGCATTTTTCTCAGGAACTACAATACAAGGATTTCTGAAATTTGGTTTCAGGGTTTATCTAAGTCAGCTATACCGTGTGATACGTTTTCAGATTGATCACTTGACAACTTCCTGTTTACCGAACACTTGTATGATTTTACACATGATAGCCAAGTTGAACATTTTCGTCACACTTTTCTCAGGAACTACAATACAAGGATTTCTGAAATTTGGTTTCAATATTTATATAAGTCAGCTATACCGTGTGATGCGTTTTCAGATTCATCACTCAACAACTTCCTGTTTACCGAACACTTGCATATTTTTACACTATTTATTTTTTCGTCGCATTTTTCTCGGGAACTACAATACAAGGATTTCTGAAATTTGGTTTCAGGGTTTATCTAAGTCAGCTATACCGTGTGATACATTTTCAGATTGATCACTTGACAACTTCCTGTTTACCGAACACTTGTATGATTTTACACATGATAGCCAAGTTGAACATTTTCGTCACACTTTTCTCAGGAACTACAATACAAGGATTTCTGAAATTTGGTTTCAGGATTTTTATAAGTCAGCTTAACCGTGTGATGTGTTTTCAGATTCATCACTCGACAACTTCCTGTTTACCGTACACTTGCATATTTTTACACTATTTATATTATCCACTTGCGGCGGGGTTATCATCAGTGAGCAGTAGCTCGCAGTTTCACTTGTTCATTGATTTTTGAGAAAGAAAATACTTGTATGCCTCCATTATGTGGCAGTAAATGTGTGTGGCAAACTATGTTAGTTCAATGAATTGAGAAATGGATACATAAAATGAAAGGACAGCCCCAGAATACAAATGTGATTATATTCTATTTGTATTTATGTTTATTGTAATTTTGTTTCCATAGTGATGACAGACACGCTCACAATAAGAAACAGAAAACCGATGAGGAGGAAGAGGAAGATTTGAACGATGCTAACTACGATGAGGTAAAAAAACAATGTCATTTCAGAATGTCTGTTGTTATTTCACTTAAAGATTCAAAGTTTGTAACTATCAAACATCAATCATATCTATACAGTATCAGTTTTGTTCATTGTTGAAGACAACAGTATTTGTGTAAGTGTTAGCAATCATGTTGCATCTCCTAATTTTTATATCATATATATAGAAAAAAATAATATATTTGCTATTTGCTTAAATATTTAAAAATGAAACAAATATAAGAGTTCCTTGTGAAGGCTGTTCAAGAAATACATATTAATACTTTTGCAAATGTTGTCTTGACTATGTTTACCCATGGTGTCTCAGGTTATTTCCATACATAGGGCTTAAAATAAGTGTGGGTCTGAGGTCTGGGACTTTTCTTTTCTAGAAGAGGACTGTTCAATTTAAAATAACAAAATTCAAGGACAAGTTGTGAAACAATTTTATATGAATTAGCAGTAAAATGCCTTGTATTTTTCAGTTTTCTGGTTACGGAGGAAGTTTATGTGGTAAAGATCCATATGATGAAGATGACAAAGAGGCTGATCAGATTTATGATTCTATCGACAAAAGAATGGATGAAAAAAGGAAAGAAAGGAGAGAACTGAAACTAAGAGAAGATTTAGAAAAATATCGTCAAGAACGTCCCAAGATCCAGCAGCAGTTTTCTGATTTAAAGGTAACAGTCAAACCTGTATTAAAAAGGTCTTTATATTGTAACCCCAGAAACATATGTAATGTTTACATGTAATTAGATCTATGTGTATTTATTGTGTTTACATGTAATTAGATCTATGTGTATTTATTGTGTTTACATGTAATTAGATCTATGTGTATTTATTGTGTTTACATGTAATTAGATCTATGTGTATTTATTGTGTTTACATGTAATTAAATATATATGTATTATTTATTGTAGAGAAACTTAGCTGAGGTATCAGAAGACCAATGGTTAAATATCCCAGAGGTGGGTGATGCTAGAAACAGAAAACAGAGACTGGCTCGCAAAGATCAGTATGTAATACATAAAATTGAGAATGGAAATGGGGAATGTGCCAAAGAGACAACAACCCGACCATAGAAAAAAACAACAGCAGAAGGTCACCAACAGGTCTTCAATGTATTGAAAATTCCCGCACCCGTAGGCGTCCTTCAACTGGCCCCTAAACAAATATATACTAGTTCAGTGATAATATATAGTCTGCTTTTGTATAGGGAATTTCTGTCATGAATTCATATACCATACCCCTGCTTTTTTCTAACAAAGTTAAATATCCCAGAGGTTGGTAATGCTAGAAACAGAAAAGAAAGACTGAATTCATATACCATACCCTTCCTTTTCTCTGACAAAGTTAAAAATCCCAGAGGTAGGTGATGCTAGAAACAGGGAACAAAGATAGGCTCGCAAAGATCAGTTTGTAATATATAGTATGCTTTTGTTAACTATGTGTGTATGGGGCTTCAGTGGCCAAGTGATTTGATTAGTCAAGCTACTGTATAACTATAAGAATGAGAAGATGTGGTAGGATTGTCAATGAGACATCTTTCAACCAGACACAAAATGACATAGATGGTAACAACTGTAGGTCACTGTGCAACCTTCCACAAGGAGCAAACCTATACCCTGTAGCTAGCTATAAAGGCCCCAAACTGACTAATGTAAAAGAATTCAAACATAAAAACTAACTGCCTGATTTATGAATAAAACAATGAATAAAAACAAATACAATATACAGCAACAAATGACAACCGCTGAATTACAGTCTTCTGACTTGAGACAGGTACATATGTATTAATAGATATAGGAAGATGTGGTATGAGTGCCAATGAGACAACTCTCCATCCAAGTAACAATTTATAAAAGTAATCCATTATAGGTCAATGTATGGCCTTCAACACAGAGCGTTGGCTCACACCAAACAGCGAGCTATAAAGGACCCAAAAAAGTATGTTTGTGCACACCCACCCCTCCACTAACCTGGGACAGTGGTGTAAAAACACAACATATAAACAAACTGCATACAATAGCTGAAAAGGGCTTAACTCTTCAGATAGAAACAAAGCAGAAAAGCTAAGCTAATAACAAGAACACTGACCAGACATAGCAGGGTATTTATACATCTCCACAATGAAAAGACACAGTACAGATCTGAGAGTACTCACAGTCGCTGACAGCTAGTTCAAAGCCAATATCTGTTATGAATTCATATATTGCACACCTTCTTTCTCTGACAAAGTTAAAAATAACAACCAGGAGTTGGAGATTGGAAGTCAAAAAATTAATAAAATTGTGAGTGATAGGAGTGTGTGTGAACTCTACTGACTAATTATACAGTTATTTATTACTTGTAATTTTTAATAAAATACCATGCACTATAAAAAATCAACATTTTCGAAATGTATAAACTTTTTGTCTACCAATGAAATAAGTACAACATTGCAATTTTATTGAAATTCTCCCATATTTATTTTTCCAGATTTACTCCACTTCCAGACAGTGTATTGGCAGGGGCTGTTGCTAGAACAGGAAATGCTACATCAATATCAGATCGAGACCAGGTAACATATTAAACTGTTAAAACCTTGTCATGGAGACTAAAAATTATCTGAAAATATTGTTTTTGAACTGTCTGCCAGTCTATCCATCCATAGGCTAATTTGTCAGTCACTTTTTTTCCAGTTGGTTACACAAATACAGTTTATTGGTTTGCACCCTTACAAGTATATGTGGTCATATAATGAGATGAAGAACCCTATTAATTTTGAGGTTACCATGTAAAATTTCAGGGTCATAGTTATTAGAAAAAAACACTAAAACTTGTGCAGGAAAGGGATTTCTGGATCCTTAATCAAAATGGGCTCACATATACATGTATAATAATGAAAAGAGGATTGCTATTTGTTTTAATGTAACTATATATAATAGAGTTCAAGGTCATAGTTACAAAAAAGTGGATTGTTATGTAAGACCATATTTTTGTCTAAATTCATAACAGAAAAGAATCTTCTTGTATAGCCAGCATAAAAAAATGACAGCAGGTCACTAAAAGCTTATCTCGTTATAAGAAGGCACCATATTTTTCTTTAACTTTCATCATTAAACATGTTAAAATATTATTTATTTTTTGGGGGGTTGCAGTCTCATTGAAATATACCCCACTCATATAGTAGGATCCCTTTAAAACTTTCTTTCAATTTCTTTTAAACAGAAATATGGCGGAATTAACACACCGTTTGGAGCAATTACCCCTCTGGGTACCTCAACACCAGGGGATATTGATATGAAGAAGATTGGTGAAGCTAGGAATACATTGATGGATATTAAACTTACACAGGTAGTTAAACTTGTACAGGTTATTAAACTTACACAGGTATTGTGACTATGTCAATAACTTATGCTGGTAATGTCATTTGATTGGTGTTAGACTAACACAGGTCATATCAGTTAATGGATATTAAACTTCCACAGGAAATTTCAGTCAAAAGAGATACACTAACACTGGAAAAGGACATATAAAAGCATAGAGGAATGTGCAAAAACTAGATAAAAACATTTCACAATTTTTTTTATTTACCCATTGAGAGTGTTGACCATAAGAGAAATAGGTTTAACAACTTGTGAAAATTATATACTGCTTGATATCATCTCTCAGGGCCTAGATTAATATATTGCTTGTTTCCCCAATCCCGACCCTGCCGAGCCAGGTGTGGGTAGGTAGGTAGGGAAATAATTTTATTTTCTAAAAAGCTTGAACATTATCGGACCACAGGGGCTTGTTACAATTGCCGGGTTTACTATCCATACGAACCCCTAAAAAAAACAAATGTAGGGCCTCGATTCGTTCTATTTCAGAAATTTCAAGTTTGTTTTAAGGATTACAATAGTTATAGAGGTTACTTAAGGCAATAAATATATATCATTGAAAAGATAATTCAAGTGGGAACAGATTTATTCAGGTCACAAAGTAAGTGAAAGCCTTAAAAAAAAATTACAACAACAATTTGAAGCATTGTCGCAAATGAGCTTCCTCCCTTGTGTTTTTTTAGGGGTTCGTATGGATAGTAAACCCGGCAATTGTAACAAGCCCCTGTGATCGGACGATCCAGCAAGCCTGAAAATCAGATATGAATAAAATAATATTCGACTTAGTTTTGACAATAAAATTTTATGAGTAGCACA
This sequence comes from Mytilus galloprovincialis, assembly GCA_037788925.1. Lineage (NCBI taxonomy): Eukaryota > Metazoa > Mollusca > Bivalvia > Mytilida > Mytilidae > Mytilus > Mytilus galloprovincialis. The sequence continues at coordinate 75,041,162 of CM075339.1, read as the reverse complement.
ATTTTTGCAGGGTCGGTCGGGATTGGGGAAACAAACAATATTTTATTTTAGGCCTAGGTAAACTCATTTGAGATAGTAAAAATCTTGTTCTATAAAGGCCAAGCTGAAAATACAATACATTTATCTCCTAATTTACACAGGTAATATCAGTTGATGGATATTCAACTTGTGCGGGGAAATGATAGTTGCTGGTTTTATACGAAAGACATTGATTTTGTAGATCATTATATTAAACATGGTAAGATTGAGCTGTTTGACAAACAGTATTGTTTTTCATGCTAACACCATATGTACTTTTACTTATAGTATAGTTAGACTGCAAAATGAATTTTATTTCTAGGTATCCGACTCTGTGAGTGGTCAGACAGTTGTTGACCCCAAAGGTTACCTCACAGATCTTCAGTCTATGTTACCCTCACATGGAGGTGATATCAAGTAAGTGTTACCCTCACATGGAGGTGATATCAAGTAAGTTGTTACCCTCACATGGAGGTGATATCAAGTAAGTTGTTACCCTCACATGGAGGTGATATTAAGTAAGTGTTACCCTCACATGGAGGTGATATCAAGTAAGTTGTTACGCTCACATGGAGGTGATATCAAGTATGTTGTTACCCTCACATGGAGGTGATATCAAGTAAGTTGTTACCTTCACATGGAGGTGATATCAAGTAAGTTGTTACCCTCACATGGAGGTGATATCAAGTAAGTTGTTACGCTCACATGGAGGTGATATCAAGTATGTTGTTACCCTCACATGGAGGTGATATCAAGTAAGTTGTTACCCTCACATGGAGGTGATATCAAGTATGTTGTTACCCTCACATGGAGGTGATATCAAGTAAGTTGTTACGCTCACATGGAGGTGATATCAAGTATGTTGTTACCCTCACATGGAGGTGATATCAAGTAAGTTGTTACCCTCACATGGAGGTGATATCAAGTATGTTGTTACCCTCACATGGAGGTGATATCAAGTAAGTTGTTACCCTCACATGGAGGTGATATCAAGTATGTTGTTACCCTCACATGGAGGTGATATCAAGTAAGTTGTTACCCTCACATGGAGGTGATATCAAGTATGTTGTTACCCTCACATGGAGGTGATATCAAGTAAGTTGTTACGCTCACATGGAGGTGATATCAAGTATGTTGTTACCCTCACATGGAGGTGATATCAAGTAAGTTGTTACCCTCACATGGAGGTGATATCAAGTATGTTGTTACCCTCACATGGAGGTGATATCAAGTAAGTTGTTACGCTCACATGGAGGTGATATCAAGTATGTTGTTACCCTCACATGGAGGTGATATCAAGTAAGTTGTTACCCTCACATGGAGGTGATATCAAGTAAGTTGTTACCCTCACATGGAGGTGATATCAAGTAAGTTGTTACCCTCACATGGAGGTGATATCAAGTTAGTTGTTACCCTCACATGGAGGTGATATCAAGTAAGCATTATATGTTATATGTATAGATAAGATGTGTTTTGAGTACCAATGAGAAAACTCTAGTATCTTCTGAAAGTTGAGGCTATATTGCATCCTTGTCCATCTGTTAATTTGTGAAGAAAAAAATTCTATCACATATTTTTCAGGTACTTAGGAAAAGATTGACCTCATATATGGTCACACCTAATTTCTGTTTGCTGATACTTTAAATTTTTCAATAAGTTGAATTAACCTAAACTTTTTGTTACACTTTCCTATAATTACATTAGCTGTATGTTTCATTATAATACGTTATTCTGATTGACTACACTGCAATCTTGCGTTATTCCTTAATCAACTTCATTACACAATAAAATTTACCATTCATAATGACACAAGGTCCCACAATTAAGTGCACAGGTAAATTAAATAAAAACTTGATAAAAATTGTGTTTTCATGATTCTAGCTAAAAAATGTAATTATAAGTATTGAATGCTTCTCTTAGTAACTTCATAGGGTTGTAAAAGCGTTGACCGTGCACACATTTTTAGAATCCAAATGTACTTTGGTCAAGGCTTTTACAACCCAATGAAGTTACAAAAAGAAGCATTCAATTCTTAAATAAAAGCATTGCACAGAATGACTTTATATGTAGACAGCAGCTTTGCAATGATAATTTTTTCCAATCTGTCAGATACATATACAGTAAAACCTGTATAAACCGGCCGGCGACGGGACTATGAAAAAGGGCCGGTTTAGACAGTGAGCCAGTTTATTCAGGTTTCCGTTTTTACCGGAAGTTAATGACTTGTGACGTCCGACATTTTGCATGTAAAAGTTCTCTCTGATTGTAAATTATATCTGATAAATTAAAAGACTTTCACTTCGTTTTTCATTGTTTGCATTTGCATCATAATTGCTCGCGTTGTTTGGATTGTAAGACGAGAGTTTTGATTTACTCCCATGATCAATAATTTGAAATATTGGAATGGCCGATTAAAAAGCCAGAATATTATCAAACGTAATTTCATCACTTTCGAAACGTTGTCGTACAGTGTACAATATCCATTGATTGTTGTCATCCGGGTGTTTTTCATGATCAAGGTCATTTGTTTAGGGGTTCACAACAGGGAACCCAGGATTTCGAAATCACGATGTGAATTTCTTACTCAGCAATTTTAATTTATTTATCCAAGTTAAAACGTAAGTTCAATCCGAGATATATTCGGTGTGTCTTTTCGTTTAATTGACACGTTTATAATGTTTTAATAAATAATACAGCTCACTACTGTACGATTGTAAGTTCACAGTTTGACACCTGACTAATTGATTATCAAATATGTTTTGATTGCATATCGATCGATGAAACTAATTAGACAAACCGGTTTTGACAGGTAATAATTAATGTAATTAAGAGTATTGGGACTTCATAATTAGACCGGAATTCGGAATACACAGGGTCCGGTTTACAAAGGGTATTTTCACAAAGACTTTGAATGGAAAAATATGGGACTTTCATTTTCGGCCGGAATGGACAGGAAACCGGTTTATTCAGGGTCCGGTTTAATCAGGTTTGACTGTATATACTTCTTGTTTTATATTCTTTAATTACGAGTTGGTTAGCACAACAACCAGTAAAACTTTGGGCTTGTACTTGCTAGAAAACTGAAGTAAAGTTTGACAAGCCTCATTTTCTTCCTGTTATAGAAAGCTAGTACAAATGAATTTTATAATTTTCTATAATGAACGAATATTTTATTTTTATCTTAAAGTGATGTGAAGAAAGCAAGATTACTGCTGAAGTCTGTGAGAGAAACCAATCCTAAACATCCTCCAGCGTGGATAGCCTCGGCTAGATTAGAGGAAGTCACAGGGAAGTTACAGACAGCTAGGAACCTCATCATGAAAGGCTGTGAGGAATGTCCTAAGAGTGAAGATGTGTGGTTAGAGGCTGCTAGATTAATGGTAGGCAATGGTTGTATTTAAACATTCCAACAGTAATAACCTAAAAAGAGGGCATGTTTGTGAGCCCTTATTTAGCCTCCCTCTCACCTTGGACAGAAGAATATATGAACAAAATGTAAAAACTAGTTGCAAATGGCTTAACTCAATGAATTGAAATGAAGTACAAATAAACCAAATAACATAAAAACAATAGGGAAAATGTACTAATGAATAAGTACTAACAGTTACTAAAAGAACATGGGGAAATAAATGTGCCAAAAATCTTTTAAGAAAAAGTAGATGTTAGAGAAAAAAAAAAAAAAATACCGTAAATATGAATGAATCATTATATATTGATAGCCAGCTGACCAGGCTAAAGCAGTTATAGCACAAGCGGCCAGACAACTGCCCTCCTCTGTCAGAATATGGATCAAAGCTGCTGATTTAGAAACAGAACTGAAGGCAAAGAAAAGGGTCTTTAGGAAAGGTAAGATTACATCAGTGAAAATTTTTAATGTGTAGAAAAGGGCATGGAGCTTGGCACCAATTTTGTTTTTATGCCCCATTCATGGGCATTATATTTTCTGGTCTGTGCGTCCGTTCGTCTGTCCCACTTCAGGTTTAAGTTTTTGGTCCAGGTTAATTTTCACAGTCCACTGAACATAGACAATGATAGTGCCGATGGGACATTCGTGTATTCATGGTACTTGGGACACATTCTTTTTAACTGATGAAGTAATTAATGTCTTCAAAAGTAGAACCACAAATTTTAACGTTTAATAAATTACTTATTTTCTAAATAAATATATGCACTCTGGCAAAAACCATGAATTCATATATCCAGGGAGATGCAATTTTCCTTAATCCATGAAAAATGGCACCTACAAAAAAATAATGATTTCACAGTTGGTCCAGAAAGGTGGAATTTATTTTTGCATCAATTACATAGTAATTTGTGTATATGTAAGTTTTTAGCAACCTTTACTGGCTATACAGACAAAGTCATTTAAAAATCTGTTCCAATCTTTATAGTAAACTTGGTCTCAGGTAGTGGAAAGAGGTATAATGAATTACAAAATGAAGATTTTATGATTTGTGAAATTTGATATAATATTTTTAGCTTTGGAACACATTCCAAACTCTGTCAGACTGTGGAAACAAGCTGTGGAACTAGAAAATGAGGAGGATGCTAGAATCATGTTGAGTCGGGCTGTAGAATGTTGTCCAACAAGTGTAGAGGTAACGCATTGATTCCTTCACCTACTGTAGTGGGGGTAGGGGGCATTATGTTTTATGTTTAGTTCGTCCAATCAAATTAAAGTATTGTTTTTGGTGATTTACCTTGATTATGAGGTCACACTGACGATCTTTTTGAGAATATGGAAATAATTTTTTTACACTTTTTTATTTAATGTGTTTAATGTGAACTTTTAAAATATATTCCAAATTAGGGATCTGACTGACATTTTGCAGTTCAGTAAACATTGAAATTTATATATCTATGGGTGTGTTGTCCTATGGATACATATTCTTGTTTAACTTTGAAATTTTGGTTAACCTTGCCTGACCTCTAGTCTGACATGTGATACTCTTACCTATTTATAGTTGTGGTTAGCCTTAGCCAGACTTGAGACCTATGATAATGCCAGGAAGGTCCTTAACAAAGCCAGAGAGAATATCCCCACCGATCGTCAGATCTGGATTACAGCTGCTAAACTGGAGGAAGCCAATGGAAACAATCACATGGTAGACAAAATCGTAGACAGAGGTAAGATTATAAAATTAGATTAGGTAGAGTCCATTACAATGAATGGGGGAGGGTAGGAAGGAGGATTGTTAAAGGTAGAGTCCATAACAATGATAGGGAAGGGTAGGAAGGAGGATTGTTAAAGGTAGAATCCAATATTAGAAGTGTAGGATAAAATATTTTATTTTTGGACATGGGTCATTTCATATTTATGTTTGTATAGCCATTGATGTAATATGCAAATTTACTAGATAAAGGTAATAATTGGTGTATGGGGATTTAAAAAGTTTAGTTTTAAACATATTTCATTTGCTTAGATATGCAAAAGGAATGAGACACAAGTTAATCAAACTTATATAGTCTTCTTCCAACTTTTAAAGTCTTTCCTGACCTCCATGCTCACGTCAATGTAATTACACTTTTGGAAGATGTTTTTTTTTTAGAAACATGCACTTCAATCTCAATATATTCCTAGTAAGGATCAATTATTATTTGTGGGATATTCTATTTTGTGAATTTTAATGTTTGAACCATTTTTATGCTCCACCTACGATAGTAGAGGGGCATTATGTTTTCCGGTCTGTGCGTCCGTCCGTTTGTTTGTTCGTCTGTCTGTCCCGCTTCAGGTTCAAATTTTTGGTCAAGGTAGGTTTTGATGACGTTGAAGTCCAATCAACTTGAAACTTAGTACACATGTTCCCTATGGTATGATCTTTCTAATTTTAATGCCAAATTAGATTATTACTGAATTTCACTGTCCTTTGAACATGGAAAATGTGCCAGTGGGGCATCCGTGTACTTTGGACACATTCTTGTTTTTACTATTACCAAACCACTTAATCAAATATCCATGAAAAAAACAATTTTTACTAAAACCACCAAAAAAAAAATGAATCCACAACAGTGGTAAAATTTATTTTATCTGGACTCCATGATACATTGTGAATATTTGCAGCTTTGAACTCCTTGAGAGCTAACATGGTAGAGGTGAATAGAGACTTATGGATCAAAGACGCTGAAGACTGTGAGAAGAGTGGAAGTATAGTTACCTGTCAGGCTATCATGTAAGTTTAATATCAGTTACCTCTGGTTGAGAGGTAAATTCTTCGTTATTGTGGATACATTAATATTCGTTGGATACCAATTTTCGTGGGTACAGGAAAACCATGAATTTAAATGTTCAACGAATTACAAATTTTCTAAGAGATTTTATTCAGAGTTTGCCAAAACAATGAATTTGAATATTCAGAAATATGCAAATTTTCCTCAAAACATGAAAATTGGTACCCGCAAAAATAAATGTAAGTAGTCAGTTACCAGTCAGACTATCATGTTAGTTCTCAGTTACCTGTCAGGTTACCTTTTAAGTTGTCTCAATTACCTGTCAAGTTACCAGGTAAGTTACATATTATATATAAAAAAAGGAAGATGTGGTATGATTGCCATTGAGACAACTCTCCACAAGGCTATCATGTAAGTATTCATTTACCTCTGACGCTTTTTTGTTAGTTGTCAGTTACTTGTCAGACTTTTACACAAGTTGTCAAACACCTGTTGACCTATTGTCTTTTGAGTTGTTGATTTTCATGTCAAGTTAAGTTTTCACATTCCTGTCAAATTGATATGAAAGTTTGAAGTAACCTGCTAGCTTAGTATATATAAGTACTGTCTTTATAGAAGTTTGACATCCAGAATAGTCAAGTATTTGGTTTTGTTTGTTTATGAAAATAAGAAGCTGTGGTATGATTGCCAATAAAACAACTCTCCACCATACACCAAAGGACATAGCAATTTACAACTATAGGTCACCTTCAACAATGAACTTGTTTATTTGAAAATATATGTATTTATTTATTTACAGACGAGCTGTGATAAGTGTTGGTATAGAAGAAGAAGATAGAAAACATACTTGGTTAGAGGACGCTGAATCTGTAAGTCTGATCTAAAAATAGAAATCTGCTGAAAGGGAAAAAGAGTCTACAGCCTCCAATTTTTCAGTGAAGTGTTGCAGAGGTCTTAACATTATTGTTAACACTTTTTTCTTTCTGTTAAGGAAGCTCACTTGTCATGTTTTGGAATATTGGTCAGATTTTTGGAATCCTCTGGTTTTATCCATTTGAATGCCTTAACAAATTTTGCCCGGTGACCCTCATTTTTATGGCCCTGCAACGAAGTTGTCGGTGCCATATAGTTTTACCCTTGTCCAATATACCGAAATTCTGTAATTCTGTAAATCGTCATTCCGCAACAAACCATTATACAGAGTCTTTTTCTAAATGCCTTCAGATATTGTGATAATTTTTAATATGTGAGTTAACCATGATGAGTTACAGATCAAGTTTAAGTTTTGTTCCGCCCCACTAATTTTTTTTTGCTAAAATTACGGGCTTTGGACTTTGAGAAATTGTTGAAAATCACAGTTATACGGACTTTTTTTCTAAACGCCTTCAGATATTGGGCTGATTTTTGGTGTGTTAGTTAACCATGATGAGTAAAGTTTCATTCCGCTCCACTAATTTTTCACGAAATTACAGGCTTTGGACTTTGAGAAATTTTTGAAAATCACAGTTATACAAACTTTTTTTCCAAACACCTTCAGATTTTGAGCTGATTTTTGATATGTGAGACTACCATCATGTTTTTGTCCACATGTGTTTATAGTGAAATTGCAGATTTTTCAACTTTTTAGGATGGGCCATTCGTGTCGCTTTGACACATCTAGTTCTTTTTACAATTCTTTTACATGTATAATGATAAGCTATCTGTTAAAGTCTTATAAAATTTTAATTATTTTTTAATCGTTTTTGAGGACTTGCCCTTGTCAACAATAAAGCTATTAAAAGTCAAGAGAGAACATTTTCCCGCTAAAATCTCGAAAACAAGTACGGTGACCTATATATTTTTTTTGCTCATTTGATTCCTTTATTAATCACCTATCAATATATGCTAGTGTTTTGAAAATTCAATTATTTTGAAACTGAGAAGCCAACTCCCTTAACAGTGTGCCACGCAATCAGCAGTGGAGTGTGCCACAGTTAAGTGGTTATGTTAAGAAGTCTTTTCTTTCTGTGGACAGTGTGTCACACATTCAGCTGTAGTGTGGTGTGCCACAGTTATTTATACCTATGTTAACCCCACTTTTCTTCCTGTTTACAGTGTGCCACACATTCAGCAGTGGAGTGTGCCAGAGCTATTTATGCCTTTGCCTTGGCAGAATTTCCCAGTAAGAAGAGTATCTGGTTGAGAGCAGCCTACTTTGAAAAGAGTCATGGATCCAGGTAAGATTTTATATGAGATGTTTTACATACTGTTAATTCAGAAATTGTTGCGATGTGTTTTATTATTGCAAAATATGTGACAGGGTTATAATCCCAATAATTTAAACTTGCATTTAAAAAAAAATTACATGAATTTAACAGGATTTTTCTTAATATCATAAAGATAAAAATTGCATTTTAGGTCGCAATAATAAATACATGCAATAATTTCTGAATATTTTTTGTTGATGTTGTGGGTACATGTGAACCACAAGATTATTTGTTCATCGAATGACAATTTTTTTTTTTAGGCTTATATGCAAACTTTGAAAAAAACACCAAATTAAATATCAATAATCATTTAAGTTTTAGCTAATCCATGATAAATTGGTACCCATGTACATAAATGAATCCACAATAAATGATATACACTTCTGCTGTACATTTTTGCAATCTTTACATAAAATGATGAGGTATATAATAATCCGAGTCTTATAATTTACAGGGAATCTTTAGAAGCATTGTTACAAAGAGCAGTCGCTCACTGTCCTAAAGCAGAGGTCTTATGGTTGATGGGAGCTAAATCTAAATGGATGGCGGTATGTTAATTCTAACATTTTGGTGAAGAAATAATTCCTTCATGTCATGCTCTATGCTCATTTTAACATGGATTTATAGGCATTATATTTGTCAATATTTTACACTGATCATTAGGGTAGATACTTGAAGACCATTCAAAGTGATGGGTCAGACAAACCTTCTTCTTCTTTCTATAAAATCCTCCTGTGGTTAGGAGCACATCAATTGCTTGATTATTCACAGTGGGCTATTCTTACACGATTGAAAACCAACAACAATGTGGCAAATAAAACAAAACAAAAACAAAATGACAAGCAAAAGTCAACAAAGCCCCACATAGATAGTAAAGACTGTGCAACCAAACCCCACCATGGAAGTTAGCTCATACCTCTCCAGGAATTGTGATGTAGTGTAAAAGTAACAAATTCTTCATATTTTTTTTGCATTTTTTACAGGGAGATGTTCCTGCTGCTAGAAGTATTTTAGCTTTGGCTTTCCAGGCCAATCCTAACAGTGAAGAGATCTGGTTAGCTGCTGTTAAGTTAGAGTCGGAGAATAATGAGTATGAGAGAGCTAGGAGACTTTTACAGAAAGCCAGAGCTAGTGCCCCAACAGCTAGGGTAAGCTTAGTGACTTTCATAATGCCTGTGAAGTGAACACATTTTTCTCAAGGGTTTAATTTAGGGATTAGGATACAATCAGAAAAACTATCCCTTTTGTGTAATTTCAAAATTTATTAGATATTAGAAAACAGGATCAGTGACGAAAAAACCGTGAATATCAAATCTCACAAAAAAGTTTGACCCTAAAATATTGAAATTAACTTTTCAAAAGCAAACCTCTTTACTGAAGAGAACAATCACACAAAATGACACAAGTTATATCTCTTAGCCACTGTATGTGACTGTAATTATTATATTTCTGGTTCAAGAAAAATAAATGGCAATTTTCTTTAAATTAAAAATATCTCATAACACAGAAAAATAAAAGTTCTTAAGAATGAGTTGTGAAGATGGTAAAAATTCTGTTTTTTTTTCTAGTTCAACAAAAAGTAGATCCCTTTGAAATTAAGAAGCAAGACCTAGGTTAAGGGAAATAACTCTTGAAATCATCATGTGTCAACCGTTTTCATAAATATATTGTAAGCGTCTTTTATACATAGGTTTTTATACGACCGCAAAAATTTAAATTTTTTTGGCCTATATTGCTATCACGTTGGCGTCGTCGTCTGCGTCGTCGTCGTCGTCCGAATACTTTTAGTTTTCGCACTCTAACTTTAGTAAAAGTGAATAGAAATCAATGAAATTTTAACACAAGGTTTATGACCACAAAAGGAAGATTGGGATTGATTTTGGGAGTTTTGGTCCCAACATTTTAGGAATTAGGGGCCAAAAAGGGCCCAAATAAGCATTTTCTTGGTTTTCGCACTATAACTTTAGTAAAAGTGAATAGAAATCTATGAAATTTTGACACAAGGTCTATGACCACAAAAGGAAGGTTGGGATTGATTTTGGGAGTTTTGGTTTCAACAGTTTAGGAATTAAGGGCCAAAAAAGGGCCCAAATAAGCATTATTCTTGGTTTTCGCACAATAACTTTAGTATAAGTAAATAGAAATCAATGAAATTTTAACACAAGGTTTATGACCACAAAAGGAAGGTTGGGATTGATTTTTGGAGTTGAGGTCACAACATTTTAGGAATTAGGGGCCAAAAAGGGCCCAAATAAGCATTTTCTTGGTTTTCGCACTATAACTTTAGTAAAAGTGAATAGAAATCTATGAAATTTTGACACAAGGTCTATGACCACAAAAGGAAGGTTGGGATTGATTTTGGGAGTTTTGGTTTCAACAGTTTAGGAATTAAGGGCCAAAAAAGGGCCCAAATAAGCATTATTCTTGGTTTTCTCACCATAACTTTAGTATAAGTAAATAGAAATCTATGAAATTTAAACACAAGGTTTATGACCATAAAAGGAAGGTTGGGTTTGATTTTGGGAGTTTTGGTCCTAACAGATTAGAAATAAGGGGCCCAAAGGGTCCAAAATTGAACTTTGTGTGATTTCATCAAAAATTGAATAATTGGGGTTCTTTGATATGCCAAATCTAACTATGTATGTAGATTCTTAATTTTTGGTCCAGTTTTCAAATTGGTCTACATTAAGGTCCAAAGGGTCCAAAATTAAACTTAGTTTGATTTTAACAAAAATTGAATCCTTGGGGTTCTTTGATATGCTGAATTTAAAAATGTACTTAGATTTTTAATTATTGGCCTAGTTTTCAAGTTGGTCCAAATGGGGGGTCCAAAATTAAACTTTGTTTGATTTCATCAAAAATTGAATAAATGGGTTCTTTGATATGCCAAATCTAACTGTGTATGTAGATTCTTAATTTTTGGTCCAGTTTTCAAATTGGTCTACATTAAGGTCCAAAGGGTCCAAAATTAAACTAAGTTTGATTTTAACAAAAATTAAATTATTGGGCTTATTTGATATGCTTTATCTAAATATGTACTTTGATTTTTGATTATGGGCCCAGTTTTCAAGTTGGTCCAAATCAGGATTCCATATCAAGTATTGTGCAATAGCAAGAAATTTTCAATTGCACAGTATTGCACAATAGCAAGAAATATCTAATTGCACAATATTGTGCAATAGCAATTAATTTTCAATTGGAGTTATCTTTCTTTGTATAGAATAGTAGTTGATAATATATGTTGGAAATTTGCCAGACATGACTATGATGTCATTTTCTATTTTTATTTGCCAATAACTTTATGTAAATAACTTCATTGGAAATTTGCCAATATAAAATGTTGCTGATGAAGTTTTTTTTATTGTTTTATACAATAAACAATGTATATTCACTTTTACTACCAACCAATCTTTACCATTCAGTGATAACAAGCACTATTTTTTACATTTTAATATTTTATGATGTATTTAAAAGAGTAGTTATTGTTGCAAACTCCATTAGAAATTTGAATTGATATCAGTTTTGGAAAAAGAGAAACGGGGATGTGAGAAAAAAAAGGGGGGGGTTTAAATTTTTCTCATTTCAGATTTCATAAATAAAAAGAAAATTTCTTCAAACATTTTTTTGAGAGGATTAATATTCAACAGCATAGTGAATTGCTCAAAGGCAAAAAAAACCTTTTTAAGTTCATTAGACCACATTCATTCTGTGTCAGAAACCTATGCTGTGTCAACTATTTAATTTTAGATTTAAAAAGTTTGAAGAAGAAATCTTTAATTGATTTGTAAAATCTTGACATTTGTTTTGTGTAAAAAAAAAACATGTAATGTCAAAATTTGATCACAATCCAAATTCAGAGCTGTATCACGCTTGAATGTTTTGTCCATACTTGCCCCAACTGTTCAGGGTTCGACCTCTGCGGTCGTATAAAGCTGCGCCCTGCGGAGCACCTGGTTTATAATCTGTTTCAGGTAAATGCTTCAAATTTATTAATGAAACTTGACTTTTACAAACTCATAACTGATTCAAAGATTTATCTCCCTGAACCAAGGTCTACCTCTTTAAGTATTCAACCACATAAGTTGACAGGCTTCTAATTATAATGTATAAGATATAAATTCCAAGCTTAAAACTTGTCTTAATGGGAGGTAACTCTGAAAATACTGTTGACATTAACTGACAATAATGGGAGGTTACTCTGAAAATACTGTTGACATGAACAGAATTGGAGGTAACTCTGAAAATACTGCTGACATGAAGAGACAATAATGGGAGGTAACTCTGAAAATACTGTTGACATTAACAGACAATAATGGGAGGTAACTCTGAAAATACTGTTGACATTAACTGACAATAATGGGAGGTAACTCTGAAAATACTGTTGACATGAACAGAATTGGAGGTAACTCTGAAAATACTGTTGACATGAAGAGACAATAATGGGAGGTAACTCTGAAAATACTGTTGACATTAACAGACAATAATGGGAGGTTAAAAGGAAGTAAATAAAGATGACTGGCGCCACCTAGATTTTACATCCAGTATAATAGGTAGAAGTAAATTTATTTTCTGCTGCCTTGGTAATTAGAAATTAAAATTGAAATAGTGAGAAATGGGTGTTGGCCATTGGTGTAGAAATAGTGAGAAATTTAGAGCAAACTCTCTAAGACAAGCAACAATTTCTGTGCCAAATTAAGCAAGGGGTGTTCTTCATTTTGAAAATTCTGGAATGGTAGAGTACCCTTAAAAAATGCCATTTTTCTATCAAAAAAGCTGCGGCACCAAATGTGTTTGACCATTGCAATTACACCCAAAGGTGTTGATAATTCAGAACTCAAGTTTTTTTCAATGGATCTTAGATAGTGAAAAGGCAGGACCAAATAAGGCTACCATTGTCGCCTATGTAAATAATTACTTCCTTGTAACCAGAAGATAACTCTGAAAATACTGTTGACATGAACAGACAATAATGGGAGGTAACTCTGAAAATACTGTTGACATGAAGAGACAATTAATTCATGTTAATTTAAAATACTGTTGACATGAACAGACAATTAATTCATGTTAATTTTTATGCAGGTCATGATGAAGTCTGTGAAATTAGAATGGTGTTTAGGAGAAATACAGAACTCTAAAACATTACTGGTAGAAGCTGTCAGGCATTACTCGGACTTCCCAAAGGTAAATTTTGTTTAGCTCACCTGGCCTATTAAAAAAAGGCCAAGTGAACTTTTCTCATCACTTTGCATCCATCATCGTTAACTTTTTAAAAAAAATTTCTTCTCTGAAACTACTGAGCCAAATTTAATTAAACTTAGCCCCAATCATTATTGTGGTATCTAGTTTTAAAAATATGTCCAATAACCTAGCCTGCCAACCAAAATGGCAATTTTTTGGGGTTCATATAATGCTATGATGTTGGCATTGATGTGTCCCAAGACACTTTTGTTTTCCAGACAATAACTTAAGTTTAAGTAAATGGATCTCTATGATATTTTAGAAAGTTCAATACCACAAAAGGAAGGTTTGGATTGATTTTGGGGGTTATGGTACCAACACTTAAGGAATGAGCGCCAAACAAGCTTTTTAATTTTGCGATCATATATTTTGTCGTCGTTGTAGTAGTTGTCCGAAGACATTCTGTTTTCTAACAATAACTTAAGTTTAAGTAAATAAAAATTTAAACACAAGGTTTATGACCACAAAAGAAATGTTGGGATTGATTTTGGGGGTTATGGTCCCAATAGTTTAGGAATTTGGGGCCATAAAGGGGCCCAGAAAGCATTTTTTCTAGTTTCTAGACACTAACTTGTGGAATGGTGTATGGATCTCTCTGGAATTTGTTGAATAGCTGTCAATTTATTTTTAGAAGTTTTTTGGGGGTTTCTTTTTTTTTGAGGGGGGTGGGGAAGGAGGGGTGTTCAATTTGCAACAGCATAGTGCATTGCCCAAAAGCAAAAAAATAAACATAAAATCAAATCACATACCCAATTTAAGTTCTTTGACTACAGCTTAGTCTGAGCTATTCTGTGTCAGAAACCTATTATGTGTCAAATGTTTAAAAGAATCCAAATTCTGAATGGTATCAAGTGTGATATTGTGTCCAAATTTGCCCAAACTATTCAGGGTTGAACCTCTATAGTTGTAACCAGCTTTGCATCGCAAAGCAATTTACTGTAGTTTTGGGCTCCCAAAATGCAGTAAATTACTTTATTTTCAACAATAATAAAATCTTGCAAACAGGTTTTGGAAATTTTGTTTAAATGATTGCTTCTAAAATAAATAAAATTTAGTTCGTCGTACGTTCATGAATATTCATGACATGTGACCATTTGTCCGCACTTAAAACCAGTGCGGTCACCTTTCTGACCATCGACTCTCGCTATAGCCAGTAAGAAGACACGTGTATTATGTCCGAAGAAGAAATTTCTGCCGTGGAGCCAATGGACGAAAGTCAACTCTTACAAGACGACGAAAGTGATCTTACTACAGCTGATGCAGTTTCCTTATTTAATAGTTCTTTAAATAAGGCCCTACAGAGACAGAAAAGTGAGATTTTGTCGGAGTTTAAAAAGACTCGAGTAAGCTCTGTCAATACAAACACGCACGTTAGTCAGTGGTCAATCTTCTACAATTGCTTTCCAGCCTCCGTCATTTGAATTCAGACAGGAAGGGATTAAAATACAGTTCAATTTTAACACCGACCGTATTTCTTCATTAAGAAGAATTGAACATTTGCTAACTTCTGAGTCACTTGACCAAACGCTTGACATACAGTCTATTGTTAAAACTGAACTTGATACTTTGAACCAGCGAAACAAAATTTTGAAAATCACTGATCGCCATGGGTGGGATACCGTCCACGAATATCTGGACGATCCTCTTACTGACAGTGTTGAAGATGCTTCAAAGTTACGCACTGCCGTTTTCAGAGCTAACCGTAAACGTACAGCTAACAAGCCTTACAGCAGAGGTGGTGGCAGAGGAGGTTTCAATGCTAGAGAATTTTTTCGTGGCTTCAGCAAAGAATCTGGACCCAGAAATGACAACTACAGTCAGCAAAACAACTCCCAGCAGCAGTACAACGACGGACTGTGCTTTTACTGCAAAACTGACCAGGATACACTGCCCGTTTCTGTCCCTACAAAGCACGTACCTTCACTAGTACCAAGTCAGCACCAGCCACTATTACAAGCGCTCCATCCCTGTCTTAATGAAAAAGTTGAGTATGATATAGAATTTGATAGTTATGAATATACTGATGGAATTAAGACTGTAAAAAATCTATTAAAAGATCATGTCCAGTTTTGGGAAGAAAGTTTAAAACCTTCTGAATTAGTTTGAAGCACTGTAAAATTTGGTTACGTTATTCCTTTTATTCAAGAACCTCCATCAGTTTATTTGAATAATAACAGATCAGCATTTAATAGTTCCTCATTTGTTTTGAAAGCTATTACAGAATTAAAACTGAATGGTTGTATTACTGAAGTTTCAAATAAACCTTATGTAATAAATCCTCTAACTGTAGCCATCAGTGATTCGAAGAAGAGAGATTAGTTTTAGATCTGAGACACGTTAACAAATATGTACAAAAACAGAAAATAGAATTTGAAGGCGTTAAAGAGGCCAAGCAATACGCAAAAAAGGGTTTTTTCATGCTAAAATTCGATTTACGTCATGGTTATCATCATATTAATATACATCCAGAACATCAGAAATTTCTAGGTTTTTCCTGGGTAATTGGACAAGAAAGATATTTTATTTTCTCAGTTTTACCTTTTGGGCTATCTTCAGCTGGACATATTTTTACTAAAGTTGTTCGTACATTAGTTAACTTTTGGAGATCACAAAGTTTCCCGATCATTGTGTATTTGGACGACGGATGGGCTTGTGACAGCAGGGAAAGATGTGTACGCATGTCCAAATCTGTTTTACATACTTTATTGAAATCTGGGTTTTTACCAAACTTTGAGAAATCAATTTGTTCACCAGTGCAAAAATTAGACTGGTTAGGTTTTTCATGGAATCTGGTATCTGGTGTCATTGAAGTTCCCAGAAAGAAAATTGAAAAAATACAGTTAAAAATTGAAAAAATTCTTTCAAATAATCGTTCAACTGCTAGAAATTTGGCATGTGTTCTTGGGAAAATTATATCTTTGATCCCAGCTTTTGGTCATATTTGCCAATTGATGACACGTAATTTCTGCATGTCTGTTTGCCAGAGAAATACTTGGGACTCATATTTTGAAATTCCCACCCAAGTCAAAACCGAACTTGAGTTTTGGAAAGGTAATTGCAAATCTATACCTAATTTATTAGTATGTCCTATACACAAGATTCCAGAATGTATTATTTTTTCCGACGCCAGTATGTATGCTGGAGCAGGTTTTGTCGATGGTAATGTTTTACAAATTGCTCATTATATGTTTAGTGAACAAGAAAGACTTAAGAGCTTCACATGGAGAGAGTTGAAATCTGTCGAGTTTATATTAGAAAGTATGTTTGCACAGTTAGCAGGAAAACTTGTAAAAATTTATACTGACAATCAAAATGTCGTGGATATTTGTCGAGTTGGCAGCATGAAGCCTGATTTACATGAACTTGCTATGAATATTTATACAACTTGCATTGTTAATAGTATTACGATTGAGGTTGAGTGGATCCCACGATCCGAAAATGTACAAGCAGATTACTTTAGTAGAATTTTTGATTTTGATGACTGGGCTGTGGACGACAGCGTTTTTCTTATGTTTGATAACAGATGGTGGAAATTTACGTTTGACAGATTTGCAGACGATAAAAATCATAAAATTGCACGGTTTAATTCGAAGTTTTGGGTTCCAGGAACTACAGGAGTCGACGCTTTCGCTTTCGACTGGTCAGTAGAAAACAACTGGATTGTGCCTCCAGTCTGCTTAGTTTGCCGAGTTTTAAATCATATGTTAACTTGTCGTGCAAAAGGTGTATTGGTAGTTCCTAAATGGAAGTCTGCTCTATTTTGGCCTATGGTTTGGAACAACACAGAAAATAAATTTTACGATTTTATTACAGATGTTGTTGAATTTGATCGTCCTAAACATTTCTTTTTATCTGGTTCAGACAGAGACAGCGTTTTTGCTCAATCCTCATTCATCAGTAACGTCCTTGTTTTTAAACTTGATTGTTCATCGTAGGAGGTCACATTCCTTTGTACGGTTCAATGCACAATTTTACTATCGGGTGTAAATTTTTACTACACGTATCGAAATAGGTAATTACTACGGAATGTACCCACACGCTTACATATGTATTTATTTATTAGTTCAAAATATCTTAGCTTTTAAGAATTAAGATGCACCTTGTGCGGTTATAATTTGAGAAGCACCTTGTGCAGTATATAATTGAGATGCACCTTGTGCAGTTTATATTTGAGACGCACTTTGTGCATTATATAATTGAGATGCACCTTGTGCAGTTTATATTTGAGATGCACCTTGTGAAGTATATAATTGAGAAGCACCTTGTGCAGTTTATAATTGAGATGCACCTTGTGCAGTTTATAATTGAGAAGCACCTTGTGCAGTTTATAATTGAGATGCACCTTGTGCAGATTATAATTGAGATGCACCTTGTGCCGTTTGTAATTTCGAAGCACCTTGTGCAGTATATAATTACAAAGCACCTTGTGCAGTTTATAATTGCGAAGCACCTTGTGCAGTATATAATTGAGAGGCACCTTGTGCAGTATATAATTACGAAGCACCTTGTGCAGTTTAAATGCAAAAATGCACCTTGTGCAGACTTTAATTGAGAAGTACATTGTGCGGTTACAGTACAAAAACGCACATTGTGCGATTTAAGATTAGAAATGCACCGTGTGCGGTTTAAAAAATGAAATATGCACCTTGTGCAGTTTTAAAAAATGAAATATGCACCTTGTGCAGTTGTTTAAGATGCACTTTGCATGATTGTTCTGTTACAGTGATATATCTATATTTATTATTTAGCTAAGTTGTGCTTAGTTTTATTTATGTTTCATTATTACAGGACAGTGCAACATGGAGGGAAATTTCTCAGTTTGCGAATTCAAATCAACAGTTTACCGGATGTGAAAAAAGCATTTTCAATATTGTTAGAAGCAGTAAAGCAATTTCTACAAATAAAAAGTATGATGTGTATTTCAAAAAATTTAAAGAATGGTGTATTACATATAAAGTTATTCCGTTGCCTGCAAGTGTATCATCCGTTGCAGTTTATATTAGTGGCCTTGTGCAGCAATCCGTATCTGAGTCAGTTTTATAAGTTCATTTTTATAGCATAAAGTGGTATCATGATTTCCGTTCAGTGTGCAATCCGTGTGAAAACAAGCTTATTCAGATGATGATTGAAGGAGCTAAGAGAATTTTAAGTAAACCAGTTTTGAAAAAAGAGCCAATTACAGCAGATCATTTACAGAAGATAGTGGACAAAATTGGTAGTGATCGTGCTCATTTGCCGAATGTTAGAATTTGTGCTATGATGTTAGTTGGTTATGCAGGATTTTTACGCTACAGTGAGATAGCAAATTTAAAAATGTGTAATATAAAATTTTTTGACACTTATGTTTCTTTGAATATTGAATCTGGGAAAACTGATGTATATAGAAGGGGTAATAATGTTATAATTTCTAAAACAAATTTGTCTACCTGTCCAGTAGTTTGGTTATTGACATACATTAATTTAGCTAAATTGGCTTTGGATTCTAATCAATATGTTTTTCGTTCTGTTAGATTTTTTAAGTCAGTAAATTCTTACAAGTTAGCAGAGGTTAATCGTCCTTTATCTTATACTAGAGCTAGGGAGTTACTTTTGGGCACATTAACTGCGATTGGTCTTGATTGTAAACTTTTTTGCCTTCATAGTTTGCGCAGTTGTGGCGCAACTGCTGCTGCAAGAAATGACGTTTCTGATCGTTTAAATAAAGAGCATGGAAGGTGGCGTACCGATTTTACTAAAGATGGTTATATCAAAGATTCTGTTAAAAAGCAACTAACGGTTTCGTTAAATCTTGGTATATAACGGGTTATAAATATTTAATTTTTGGTGATATTATTCGGCTCAATTATGCTATGAATTTACTATTTTCCCTTTGTCTCGAGGTTATAGCGAGAAGCACACCTACATTATGTCTTTTGTTCTTTGTTAAGGCCATAGAATATTAATTACTTTATATTCGGACGAACGTAGTGAGGGAGAATATAAATAAAATTTAGTTCGTCGTACGTTCATGAATATTCATGACATGTGACCATTTGTCCGCACTTAAAACCAGTGCGGTCACCTTTCTGACCATCGACTCTCGCTATAGCCAGTAAGAAGACACGTGTATTCACGGATGATTAAATGTGAATTTGTAATTGGACAATGTTGGAATTATGATATTATTGTTATTATGTTTGTATTTGATACATAAATTGATGTATTATATAGAATTAAAGGTTATAGCGAGAAGCACACCTACATTATGTCTTTTGTTCTTTGTTAAGGCCATAGAATATTAATTACTTTATATTCGGACGAACGTAGTGAGGGAGAATATAAACACATAGTTGTGCTTTCTATATATTGATTTATAGACTGAACAGTTAATAAAGTCTTATTTTTGCAGTTATGGATGATGAAAGGACAGATAGAAGAACAACAAGGAGAGAAAGAAGCTGCTAGGGATGCTTATAATCAGGGGGTGAGTGCTTATAATCAGGGGGTGAGTGATTATTTAAATCAGTGACAGTTTAGTCATTGGTTTGTATTTGTGACATTTTTGCCTCTTGATTGAATTTGTGACATTTTTACCTTTCATTTGAATGAGTGACATTTTCACCTTTCGTTTAATTTGTTTTTGTGTAATTTTTGCCTGTTGATTGAATTTGTGACATTTTCACCTTTCATTCAAATCAGTGACATTTTTGTAATTCCTTTGTATTTGTGACTTTTTCACCTTTTATTAGACTCCGTGACATTTTCACCTTTCATTTCAACTGTTAACCGGTTGAACGACCGAATACCAAAAACGCTAACCGGTTAACCAGACTTTTTTTTAATTTTGATAAGATTTGATATAAATTTGTATTGAATTCAATAAGTAGTTATGTGTTATTTGAAAAATGTCGTCGTAGTAATTAATTTGACGGAACAATTGTCCAGTATATTGTTAATCCTAAAAACATAAAATTAGTTAGAGGTTGGGGCAGGATCTTAAAGAAACGTAATTAGTATACATGTTTTTTTAACAGTAACTTTAAATCAGTAATGCGATTAAATTTTACTATTTACTTCAATATTTCGTTTTTCATCTAATTTTGTGTAAACCTACATATAAATGTGCAACCTCTGTAGTGCAAGGCTTAGTCCTACTTTAAACGAAATGCTAACTAAAAAATTGTGAAATGCAAACCAATGTGAATGTACTCAATGTATACATGATAGTACAAAAACATGCTTGAAGAAAAAAGCAAACAAAGTAAAGAAACATGTTGTACGGTGACTTATAGTTGTTCATTTCTGTGTCATTTTGGTCTCTTGTGGAGAATTGTCTCTGACATATCATACCACATCTTCTTTTTTATAACTAATCATTTCAAATTGAAACACTCCACATTATTTTCCGAGACAACAAGAGAAAAGGAAAGAATAATCTGTTTCAGACATATTCAATTCTACGAGATCAAGAAGTTTTTTTTAATTTTTCAATCTGAAGTTGGTACAAACGCTATAGATGATACAGTGTATTTAATTTTTAAAAGTCAAATTTCGCCAGGAATCCTCACAGACAAGCCTTATAATGCCAAAGGACAAACTTCAATTCTATAAGCGTAAATTTATGACTTGGATGAAAGGTTGTCATATTGACACTCATACCTCATCTTATCTATGTGTAGGGTTCTATTGGTAAGGCTTTCAAACACCAACCTAAACTACCAGTTAACCGGTTAATATGTCGAATGATTATCCGAGTAACCGGTTAGGAAAAGTGCACAATTTGACAACACTAGTTTTAATCTTTGACATTTTCACCATTTGTTTGTAGTTGTGACATTTTTGCCTCTTGATTGAATTTGTGACATTTTCACCATTTGTTTGTTTTTGTGATATTTTCGTCATTCCTTTTTATTTGTGACATTTTCAGCATTCGTTTGAATTTGTGACATTTTCAGCATTTGTTTGAATTTGTGACATTTTCAGCATTTGTTTGTATTTGTGACATTTTCATCATACCTTTGTATTTGTGACATTTTTGCCTCTCGATTGAATCAGTGACATTTTCACCTTATATTGGACTCCTTGACATTTTCACCTTTCGTTTAAATCTTTGACATTTTTCCTTTTGCTTGAATCTCTGACATTTTCACCTTTTAGTTAAATCTGTGAATTTTTAGCTATTACCCTCCTATGCTATTGAATTCAGGAATTTAAATATAAGATGTTCATTAAATATATTTAAAAGTACTGCATACAAGTACCAGTTACCATGACAGTTAATGAAAATCCTGCATGACTGCTATGCTCTTTATGTGTCTGTATGTTCTATTTTCAACAAAGTTTACAACTAATATATATAATGAATATTGAAAACGAAATTAACATGACAAGTTGGTAGCAATACTCTAAGTAAAATGACATTACATAACCAGTAGCCAGAGGTGAAACCTTTCACATTAATTAAAATTAAATAATTACAATGAATTTAAGGGTATAAATCAAATTTATTTTTAATATAGGATTTTGCTTTATATTTCTATAAATGAACTTTATCATATACTAATTAGAAAAATGAATTAAAAAATGGGTCACCGTTAATTTAAGCTCACAATCTGCTGCCTAAAGAAGCATACATTTTTGTTAATGTCCCTTTTTTCTGTTGAACTAATAGTAGAAATAGACGTAATATCAAAATAAAAAAGAACTAAATTACAGAAATCACTTAGAATTTACAATTATTTAGTTTATGTACAGCTTATATGAAAACAATAATAAAAAATATAGGTCAACTATGAGTTAAGAAAGATATTTTAATTTATGCCAAAAAATTGTGTTTTTGCACCAAAGGGAGATAATTTGGAGCTTTTTCAATGATATAAACATTTTAAAAGTCATCTGGGGATAAATAGAATCCATTTTTTTGGTTGATTTTTGTTTCATATCATACAGTAATAACTACTGTTGTAATAAATAAAATTTGTAATGAAAAAACAACTGTTTAATTTTTTGCTGAAATTGTTGTACCCTCCAGCCTCTTTAATCATATAATCTCATTATATTTCGCCTCCACATTATTTTCCACACCTTCAGTATGAATCAAGGATAAACGTCTGTCAAACTAATATTAGCAATTTCATAAATAAAAGAATATGTCACAAATCCTTTAATATCGAATATCACTAATAAAAATAACAAGGCATCTCTTGTTTTCACATCTATCATATTTCTGTATTTGTAAAAAATAAGAAATAAGAAGATGTGGTATGATATCTAATTAGACAACTCTCCGACAAAGACTAAATGACTTAGAAGTTAACATCTATAGGTCACAGTAAGACCTTCAACAATTATCAAAACCCATACAGCATAGTCAACTTTAAAAGGTCTGAAAAATACATAATAAAATTCAAACAAGAAAACTAATGGCCACCATGATTTTATAAAATATCAAATTTATAAAGAGATAGATGAAATAAAAAAAAAGATGTTCAAATTTGCCTGGTGAAAATTTTTTCATTTTATATGAGGGTTGTAATGGGGGTACGTTCATGACAAATAACAATAAAAATTCTTGCCAAAAGACATTGCCAGAAATTTTTGGTACATGACTATAAAATGTACACATTCTATAGACGATAAAAGAATGGACGAATCATGTTAAATTTTTTCCAACAAATATAGTAACCATAATTATTTGAGACCTCAGACAAATCACGATTAGGATATTTTGAGGAATCACGGTAAAATTTTAACAAATTTGACGAAGGGTAGCCAAAAATTGTCATTTGATGTCTGACAGTAAAGGGCATCCCTACCCTCTCATATTTTTTATTGCTGAGTTGTGCTATACTGACAAGTTTATGTACAGTTTTTTATTTATTTAATTTATATCAATAGTTTTTAAAAAGATTCTACATATAATTGTCTATAGATGTCAAGAAATTTCAATGTTGTGTATTTTGGCGTCTGCTTTGCCTTTGAACGTGTCACACCCAACCCATATTAACCCTTTGTTGTCAATATCTAATGAGTAAGGAAAGATAACTCCTTGTTCTTTCATGTTTTTACATGTAATTAGAGTTCCCTCCCCTGATAGAACATGGATTCCATGGCTGACACAGTCTGCTACTATCACCAGACCTTTTGATGTTGTCACAATATCTCTAGGGTCAAAAGGTCGTTTGGTAGAATTCATTGAAGGGTGACCTTGATAAATCCACTTAAGTGTACCATCTTGTCCTAAATTGATTATTCTGCCGGAATCGTCTGCTATAACATCAATGACCACAATATCTTTGTTTGTATTGGTGGTTATTCTGTACGGAAATGTTAACATTTCATCTCCAAAGGATTGTTTCTGTTTTCCGTCCATTCCATAGACCATGATTTTTCTGAAGCTATCGTCTCCCAAGTTATACATATGTCCACGATCAGTAACACCTAACAGAATTCTGTTGTCTTTCGTGACATGAATAGCACGAGGCAAAAGTCCAGTTGAAACAGAGAATACTGATTTGATTTTCCCAGACTTCATCAGCATTTTGACCTCACATGTGTCGCGCATCGACAAGAAGATATCATTGTTAGATGAATTAGACATGTCAAAGATGTCTGCAGAAATTTCATGTAAAGTTTTGATATTGTTATCTTCAAAGGTTATCTGTCGTAATATTTTAGTGTTGAAATTTGAAATCCAGATGGACGTCTCACCAAGGATACGTAAACGGTATATAAAACTCAAGTCAGAATCGTAACTATTAACAACTGTCAAGGTTTCATTAGGATTTTTATATTCCGTAATTACTCCAAATAATTTCGCCATGTTTTCTGTACTCATATCCCCTTTTTTGAATTCCATTTTGTCCTTTTTAGCCTGATCACGTAGGCTCTTGGCATATTTTTTTACCATATCAATAGTTTCTTTTTCTGATTGGTCAATTCTGATAAGTATGTCTGATTCTGGTGCTTGGCCTTTCTTTGCCATATTGCATGAATAATAATCTCTGCAGTTAAAGGTTAAGATCGGATTTACAAATGCTCACAGTTTTTCACTTTATGCTATGTCTAGTTTCATGTTTTCACATGTTATGAAAAAGCTTATCTTGTGCTAGTACTGTACAGAACTTATTAGATTTGTTCCAACTTCCTGTTCTTCTAGAGAACAAATTCTTCCTTGGTATGTGGCTGAATAACTCAATGAACAACTATTTCACACAGTCAATTTACTCTAATCCTATCCAGTTAAAAAAATATCAATATTTTACTGTACAGGTAAAAGGAAAGTAATGTTTAAATATATCTTTGTTTATAGCAACAATATAAACAGTTCTAAAAATAGAATGCTAACAATTTAAATTTATTTGTTGAAATATTGATTTTTCTCAAGATGGATCTTCCTGGCTTTTAAACATTTAAACTTATTTTTAAATGTTCTTTTTTTATCAAAATAGATCATAAATTAGAAGAAGGGGAACATAAAGGGAGGATTACTATATTAGAATTAGTGGAAATTGTGAGAGAGGGAAACAAATTTTGTTTTTGGTAAAAAAAAAATGTGCATTTAATTGAGCATTTATTTAAAAAAAGTCTTTAAAAAATAGAAAAATAACTTGAATAGGTTTTAATGCCATAAGCATATAGGTTATGGTAGTAATGTTACAAAAAAAAACTTAATTCATTTAATTTTATCTGAATTTGGAAGGAGGGATGTTTTGAAAATTCATGCTTGTTTGATTATTGTCTTTGCTAGCTATGCGGAAATCAGCTCTGTTGAACTGTTTAATATATTTGGTTATTTCTGGTATCTTTGTTTGTATTATAAATTTTTGTATATACCTCAAACTATATTAAACAAATATAATGGGAATACAGCTGACATCAAATTAACATGCAGCTTATATAGTTATGATATAAAACAAATACACCTTTATTACTTTTTGTCTACAAAGGAGTAGGTTCAATAAGGTCCTAAAATGGCACTATTATTTAGCTTAAATTTTAAATTAGGATTTATTGACCAATATTACTATAAAGCATAGCTAATACAGTGACTAGAAAGGAAATAAGTCTATTTGTTGACAATTTACATTCCAGCGGTTTATTCATGACGTCACAAATAGTACTTGTTTTGATTTTTCGTGAAAAATCAATGAACATGGCTAAATTTCCGTTGATTATTGGACAGAAAACATATAGCGCATACGTAGACAAACAATATCTTTGAAAATAACGTTTGTAATGACATTTTACATGTTTAACTTGAATATTTAGGTTGTTGACGCCTGCGTTCTATGTTTCCTGGTCCTAAATTTTGTTGAAAACTGGCGGATTTTGTCAAATTTCATCAAAATCCCTTATTTTGACTTACATGGGATGTAAAAATCAATGCTTGATGTCAACTTGAAACATTTTTTATTCGGA
This sequence comes from Mytilus galloprovincialis, assembly GCA_037788925.1. Classification (NCBI taxonomy): domain Eukaryota; kingdom Metazoa; phylum Mollusca; class Bivalvia; order Mytilida; family Mytilidae; genus Mytilus; species Mytilus galloprovincialis. The sequence continues at coordinate 75,015,093 of CM075339.1, read as the reverse complement.
AATCCTTACTTTTTCCATTCTTGACTTATATATAATATTATATGCAAGAATGGGCATCATCTGTGTCCAATTGACACTTTCTCCATTTATTAATTAAATGTTTTATAATTTGAAATATTACAGCAAAAAAAATGTAAATGACAAATATTTTTTTAGAACACCACGAACACTGTAACTTGAAAGTAAATACAGTACATATCATACAATTTTAGTTTTATATTTTTTAGCTAAAAAAATGTCCCAAAGCAATACCATTGTGGCTGTTATTATCCAGACTAGAGGAAAAGAATGGACAGTTAATTAAAGCTAGATCAATCTTAGAGAAAGCTAGACTCAAAAATCCTCAGGTCCCAGATCTATGGTAAGAAACAAGATGGCATTTTATCATTCACATACTGTGCAACCTGTGTTACACACTGGGGGACCAGAGAAAAAATGTTAGATTAAGCAGGGTGTTGGAATACTTTTAAAAGTCTGTTCAGCAATGATAGGCCTAATTGGGACCCTGAAAAATGTCAGTTATAATGTTGGAATATATCGTTCTCAACCACATAAGTGATAAATGTGCATGTTTACATATGATGGAGACATAATCTTTCAATCAGTTTAATTGAGGTCTGGAGCTGGCATGTCAGTTAACTGCTAGTAGTCTGTTGTTATTTATGTATTACATGTATTGTCATTTTATTTATTTTCTTTTGTTACATCTTTTGACATCGGACTCAGACTTCTCTTGAACTGAATTTTAATGTGCGTATTGTTATGTGTTTACTTTTCTACATTGGCTAGAGGTATAGGGGGAGGGTTGAGATCTCAAACATGTTTAAAGAAGGGATATAATTACGATACTGTTGTCAAGTCATTAAAGATTGCATATTTTGGCGTTAATATTGAGTCACTGATAAGGTCTTTGCATCGGAACTAAACACATTTATTCTAAAAACAGTTGTTGACATGACACGGGTTATGTTCTTCTCATATATGTTATGATGGTATGATACTAAACCCCTAACGGGAAGGATTGTGCCTGATGTTCATATGATGAAATCATAATCTTTCAGTCAGTTTAATTGAAGTCTGGAGCTGGCATGTCAGTTAACTGCTAGTAGTCTGTTGTTATTTATGTATTATTGTCATTTTGTTTATTTTCTTTGGTTACACCTTCTGACATCAGACTCGGATTTCTCTTGAACTGAATTTTAATGTGCGTATTGTTATGCGTTTACTTTACTACATTGGTTAGAGGTATAGGGGGAGGGTTGAGATCTCACAAACATGTTTAACCCCGCCGCATTTTTGCGCCTGTCCCAAGTCAGGAGCCTCTGGCCTTTGTTAGTCTTGTATTATTTTAATTTTAGTTTCTTGTGTACAATTTGGAAATTAGTATGGCGTTCATTATCACTGAACTAGTATATATTTGTTTAGGGGCCAGCTGAGGGACGCCTCCGGGTGCGGGAATTTCTCGCTACATTGAAGACCTGTTGGTGACCCTCTGCTGTTGTTTTTTATTTGGTCGGGTTGTTGTCTCTTTGACACATTCCCCATTTCCATTCTCAATTTTATGTTTAACCCTGCTGCAATTTTGCGCCTGTCCCAAGTCAGGAGCCTCTGGCCTTTGTTCGTCTTGTATGATTTTTAATTTTAGTTTCTTGTGTATAATTCGGAGTTTAGTATGACGTCCATTATCACTGTACTAGTATACATATTTTTAGGGGCCAGCTGAAGGACACCTACGGGTGCGGGAATTCTCGCTACATTGAAGACCCATTGGTGGCCTTCGGCTGTTGTCTGCTCTATGGTCGGGTTGTTGTCTCTTTGGCACATTCCCCATTTCCATTCTCAATTTTATGTGATATTGAGTTATCTTTAACAACGTATTTTTTAAGGGGGAGGGGTTTGTCGTTTAGTGGTCTTAGTAATCGACCTACTGAATCTGTATCACTAGTCTGTCAGCACTGAGGTTACCCGGGTGTGAATCCTTCACGTGGCAGGTGAGTTCAGCTCCAATCTTGATTGACAAGGATTACATTAGTTTTCCTACTGACGTGGCAGGTCAGTTCAGCTCCAATCTTGATTGACAAGGATTACATTAGTTTTCCTACTGACGTGGCAGGTCAGTTCAGCTCCAATCTTGATTGACAAGGATTACATTAGTTTTCCTACTGACGTGGCAGGTCAGTTCAGCTCCAATCTTGATTGACAAGGATTACATTAGTTTTCCTACTGACGTGGCAGGTCAGTTCAGCTCCAATCTTGATTGACAAGGATTGCATTAGTTTTCCTACTGACGTGGCAGGTGAGTTCAGCTCCAATCTTGATTGACAAGGATTGCATTAGTTTTCCTACTGACGTGGCAGGTCAGTTCAGCTCCAATCTTGATTGACAAGGATTACATTAGTTTTCCTACTGACGTGGCAGGTCAGTTCAGCTCCAATCTTGATTGACAAGGATTACATTAGTTTTCCTACTGACGTGGCAGGTCAGTTCAGCTCCAATCTTGATTGACAAGGATTACATTAGTTTTCCTACTGACGTGGCAGGTCAGTTCAGCTCCAATCTTGATTGACAAGGATTACATTAGTTTTCCTACTGACGTGGCAGGTCAGTTCAGCTCCAATCTTGATTGACAAGGATTACATTAGTTTTCCTACTGACGTGGCAGGTCAGTTCAGCTCCAATCTTGATTGACAAGGATTACATTAGTTTTCCTACTGACGTGGCAGGTCAGTTCAGCTCCAATCTTGATTGACAAGGATTACATTAGTTTTCCTACTGACGTGGCAGGTCAGTTCAGCTCCAATCTTGATTGACAAGGATTACATTAGTTTTCCTACTGACGTGGCAGGTCAGTTCAGCTCCAATCTTGATTGACAAGGATTACATTAGTTTTCCTACTGACGTGGCAGGTGAGTTCAGCTCCAATCTTAATTGACTAGGATTGCATTAGTTTTCCTACTGACGTGGCAGGTGAGTTCAGATCCAATCTTGATTGACTACGATTGCATTAGTTTTCCTACTGACGTGGCAGGTGAGTTCAGCTCCAATCTTGATTGACTACGATTGCATTAGTTTTCCTACTGACGTGGCAGGTGAGTTCAGCTCCAATCTTGATTGACTACGATTGCATTAGTTTTCCTACTGACGTGGCAGGTGAGTTCAGCTCCAATCTTGATTGACTACGATTGCATTAGTTTTCCTACTGACGTGGCAGGTCAGTTCAGCTCCAATCTTGATTGACAAGGATTACATTAGTTTTCCTACTGACGTGGCAGGTGAGTTCAGCTCCAATCTTGATTGACTAGGATTGCATTAGTTTTCCTACTGACGTGGCAGGTCAGTTCAGCTCCAATCTTGATTGACAAGGATTACATTAGTTTTCCTACTGACGTGGCAGGTCAGTTCAGCTCCAATCTTGATTGACAAGGATTACATTAGTTTTCCTACTGACGTGGCAGGTCAGTTCAGCTCCAATCTTGATTGACAAGGATTACATTAGTTTTCCTACTGACGTGGCAGGTCAGTTCAGCTCCAATCTTGATTGACAAGGATTACATTAGTTTTCCTACTGACGTGGCAGGTGAGTTCAGCTCCAATCTTGATTGACAAGGATTACATTAGTTTTCCTACTGACGTGGCAGGTCAGTTCAGCTCCAATCTTGATTGACAAGGATTACATTAGTTTTCCTACTGACGTGGCAGGTCAGTTCAGCTCCAATCTTGATTGACAAGGATTACATTAGTTTTCCTACTGACGTGGCAGGTCAGTTCAGCTCCAATCTTGATTGACAAGGATTACATTAGTTTTCCTACTGACGTGGCAGGTCAGTTCAGCTCCAATCTTGATTGACAAGGATTACATTAGTTTTCCTACTGACGTGGCAGGTCAGTTCAGCTCCAATCTTGATTGACAAGGATTACATTAGTTTTCCTACTGACGTGGCAGGTGAGTTCAGCTCCAATCTTGATTGACAAGGATTACATTAGTTTTCCTACTGACGTGGCAGGTCAGTTCAGCTCCAATCTTGATTGACAAGGATTACATTAGTTTTCCTACTGACGTGGCAGGTCAGTTCAGCTCCAATCTTGATTGACAAGGATTACATTAGTTTTCCTACTGACGTGGCAGTGAGTTCAGCTCCAATCTTGATTGACTAAGATTGCATTAGTTTCCTACTGACGTGGCAGTGAGTTCAGCTCCAATCTTGATTGACTAGGATTGCATTAGTTTTCCTACTGACGTGGCAGGTCAGTTCAGCTCCAATCTTGATTGACAAGGATTACATTAGTTTTCCTACTGACGTGGCAGGTCAGTTCAGCTCCAATCTTGATTGACAAGGATTACATTAGTTTTCCTACTGACGTGGCAGTGAGTTCAGCTCCAATCTTGATTGACTAAGATTGCATTAGTTTCCTACTGACGTGGCAGTGAGTTCAGCTCCAATCTTGATTGACTAGGATTGCATTAGTTTTCCTACTGACGTGGCAGGTCAGTTCAGCTCCAATCTTGATTGACAAGGATTACATTAGTTTTCCTACTGATAGTCAGTGGTTCTCTATAGCTTCCTCCAATAATAACAACTGACCACCAAGAAATAACATAATAGTTCTGAAAGTGGTGTTAACAATCAATCAATCAATATTTACCTCCTGCTTTTGAATTGTGAGATGTAGAATACATAGCATGACAGCATTATAAAAAAAGAAGAAGTTGTGGTATGATTGTCAATGAGATAACTCTCCACCAGAGACCAAAATGAAACAGATTTTACTTCAAACAATTTTTTTAAGATGGTACCAAACACAGTGACTAAAATAATTTGGCTCATTAAATTTCATAAAATTTTTACAGCATACTTTGACAAAAATTGCAAAACAAAATCCAAAAATTTGAACCACACATTTTATCAGAAAAAATTCATTAGATATATATATATATAGCAGTTTGACCAGCACTTATTTTGATAATTTAAGCTTTATATATTTCTATAATAATAGAATGTAATTAAAACATACAGCTGATTTTCACAGAATCATCTCCCTGTAGTGTTATGCTTACCATAAATGCTTTTTGACCAGAGAATGGTCTTATTATAGCTTCTCTGTGTTACAATGTGGAACTTGTTTCTTTGTAGGTTGGAGGCAGTCAGGGTCGAGAACAGAGCTGGCTTAAAGAATATTGCACAAAACTTGATGGCACGAGGTAGGCTAAAAATAAATCCACATAAAAAGTAAAATAACAAAAATACTGAACTCCAAGAAAATTCAAATGGAAAGTCTCTTATCACATGGCAAAATCAAATGAAAATACACATCAAACAAATGGACAACAACTGTTATATTCCTGACTTGGTACAGACATTTTCAAATATAGAAAATGGTGGATTGATCCTTGTTTTATAGCGCTAAACCTCTCACTTGTACAACAGTCTCATCGAATTCTGTTATATTTATATTGATGCGTGAACAACACAGACATAATAAATTTTCTCAAATGAAATGTTAGTCTTTAACATTGGGAATATGGACATGAGGCATTAATTGTCCAAAAGATGCCTAAATATTGTTGATGAATACTACATCGTACTATGAAGTTCATAAATACCATTTGTTATGCCCCACCTACGAAAGTAGAGGGGCATTATGTTTTTTGGTCTGTGCGTCAGTTCATTGGTTCATCCGTCTGTTTGCTTCAGGTTATTGTTTTTTGGTCAAGGTAGTTTCTTATGAAGTTGAAGTCCAATCAACTTGAAACTTAGTACACATGTTCCCTTTAATATGATTTAATTTTAATAAAATTGAGAATGGAAATGGGGAATGTGTCAAAGAGACAACAACTCGACCATAGAAAAAGACAACAGCAGTAGGTCACCAACTGGTCTTCAATGTAGCGAGAAATTCCTGCACCCGGAGGCATCCTTCCAATTTAAATGCCAATTTAGAGTTTTACCCCAATTTCATGGTCCACTTAACATAGAAAATGCTAGTGTGAGTGGGGCATCCATGTACTGGGGACACATTCTTGTTTTTGTGAATAGTTCAACATTGAAATTTTCAACAAAGCATATATTTTCTAAATATATATGCAGACTTTTACAATATCAAATATTCACTTACACAATTTTCCATGAAAATTTGTATCCAAGAAAACTAAACGAATCCACACTTATTCAGTGTATCAATTCTGTACCAAACTCTACAAACTTATTTTGCAGTAGCACCACTTAATTAATAATGAGCAAAATTTGATCTTTTTCAGCTCTACAAGAATGTTCAAATTCTGGAATATTGTGGGCAGAATCTATAGCTATTGAACCTAGACCACAGAGAAAAACCAAATCAGTCGATGCTTTGAGAAAGTGTGAACATGACCCACATGTATTATTGGCAGCATCCAAGTAAGGAATGTTTCTTAGTTCTGATTTATGAACTCTTGCCTGAGAAATTTATATCTTAATTTTGTGAAACCAATCATGGTCTTGTTAAAAACCATATGATGCCCACTTAGTCTCTTCTTAGGTTTGACTGTACTGGTCTCATTGATGCATGTCATCTTTTATTTATTAATGTTCTGGTCTGAAGGAAAGTCTCCAGACTAGCCATATTATATTTTACAGATACATATTTTGGAGTAAGTAAGGTCCATAGGACAGTCCAATTTCACTGTACTATATGTGCATTTCAAACATAAGTGTCTCTACAGTGATGCCTAAAGGCAAAATATTTTGGAATCCAAAATGTAATACAAAGTTTATTTTACATATGCAAATTCTGGACTGAGGTCCATAAGAAAGTACCTGAGCTAATGGAAATTTATTATACAGATATAAATCTGGGCTAAGAGGAAGATCTGTAAAGCTAAGTATTCCCAGGACAGTCATAGATCCAAAAGAAAGTATCTGGAATAAATATAATTTTATTTTACAGATTTATATTCTGGGCCGACATGAAGATCAGTAAAGCTAGAGAATAGTTCACTAGAACTCAGGTCTGAAGAAAAGTCCCTGGACTAACTATAATTTATTTTACAGATTTATATTCTGGTCCGAGAGGAAGATCAGTAAAGCTTTAGAGTGGTTCTATAAAACTGAGGTCCATAGAAAAGTCCCTGGACTAACTATAATTTATTTTACAGATTTATATTCTGGGCTGAGAGGAAGATCAGTAAAGCTTTAGAGTGGTTCTATAAAACTGAGGTCCATAGAAAAGTCCCTGGACTAACTATAATTTATTTTACAGATTTATATTCTGGGCTGAGAGGAAGATCAGTAAAGCTTTAGAGTGGTTCTATAAAACTGAGGTCTTTAGGAAAGTCCCTGGACTAACTATAATTTATTTTACAGATTTATATTCTGGTCCAAGAGGAAGATCAGTAAAGCTAGAGAATGGTTCACCAGGACTGGACTAACTATAATTTATTTTACAGATTTATATTCTGGTCCGAGAGGAAGATCAGTAAAGCTAGAGAATAGTTCACTAGAACTCAGGTTTGAAGAAAAGTCCCTGGACTAACTATAATTTATTTTACAGATTTATATTCTGGTCCGAGAGGAAGATCAGTAAAGCTAGATAATAGTTCACTAGAACTCAGGTCTGAAGAAAAGTCCCTGGACTAACTATAATTTATTTTACAGATTTATATTCTGGGCTGAGAGGAAGATCAGTAAAGCTTTAGAGTGGTTCTATAAAACTGAGGTCCATAGGAAAGTCCCTGGACTAACTATAATTTATTTTACAGATTTATATTCTGGGCTGAGAGGAAGATCAGTAAAGCTTTAGAGTGGTTCTATAAAACTGAGGTCCGAAGGAAAGTCCCTGGAATAACAATAATTTATTTTACAGATTTATATTCTGGTCCGAGAGGAAGATCAGTAAAGCTAGAGAATGGTTCACCAGGACTGTGAAGATAGAGCCAGACTTGGGAGATGCCTGGGCCTTTTTCTACAAGTTTGAACTGATGCATGGGGATGAGGTAAAACATTAAGTTAATCATTTCGAAACTTATTAAAATAAAGGTGCTGTGTCTACTCGTCATTACAAGAATCTAACATCACTCTGTTTTGCTTTCTGATTTGGTAATCATTACATCAGCCAATGAAATGTCTGCCTTTAAATGTTTGAAAGTGTGTATTAATAAGACAAAACCAGAGGATCCTGAAAGGTCTATAAGACAGAAAGAAGGTCAGGAAGCTTTTAGTCATTTGAACCCATGCATCGGATATAAAATAGAAAGCTTTTCTTATAATGATCTGACAAAAGGCCGTTTTATTTTCTGTTCTTGTAATTATTACATCAGCCAATGAAATGTCTGCCTTTAAATATATGAAGGTGTGCTTAATTCAATATAACCGGAGGAACCTGAAAGGTCTTTAAAACCGAAAGTAGAACAGAGGATTTTCAACTTCATATAAAGCTTTGACACAGGATCTTTATTTTAATCTGATGTTAATTATCTACAGTTTAATCTTCATCAAGGTTGTAGAGCTTGTCTGGTTAAAAGCTAAGTTTCTTACCATTATAAAAAATAAACAAATGTGGTATGATTGCCAATGAGTGAACTATGCACCAGAGTTCAAAAGACATGTATATTACAGGCAATTATAAGTCACTGTACAGCATAGTATTTTTTTCTCCTCTCTTTTTATCTCGCCTCATCAAAGTCACAGAGGTAAGACTTGGTCATTCTGTTCCTGGCATAGGAACCAAAGTGTCAACACATTCTTTAAATTTAAATTTGTGATTAGGCCAGTTTAAGGGGAACCACTAAATCATTTGCACATTTCATTTGTATGGAGTTATTTTGCCCTGTCTGCTGATGAGTCGTGATCTATTGACTTTGAAACTTTGCATAGTTCACATGTTGAAGTTTTTTTTATAAGATCAGTTTTAAATCAAAGAGCTGAAAGCTCTGAAGAAAAATGACGCCACTGTCTCTAATATTGGGATAGTTTTTATGCAAGTCTTGATTTTCACATACCGTAATTAGTTTAACAATGCAACATGTCTCGTAAGCATATAATTGATATTCGTATATGTGTGTGTGTGAAGTGAAGGTGCCAACTGGCTGGGTTTTTTTTTAAGACAAATGAATAGGTCAAGACTACCTGAATTGTACAAATAAATACCGTAGAAAGGCTTCTATATTTCTCACTGGTACATAGGCTGAATCCGGGTCCGTTCGCGCCCATTCACGTTTGCGCCAACTCATGTTCGCCCCCTTTCACTTTCACACCCTACATGTTTGTAACTAATCTTAATTGGTTTTGTGTTTAATAACTCTGTAAGCAAGTGTTTTCTTATAAGTATAATTGTTGTCATTGTCTCAAAATAAAGTGAGACAGCATTTTTTTTTTGTGTTGAATAAATCTTAATCATGTTTTGGATAGCGTATTGTTAAAGATAATAATAATCCTTTCTAAATAAAGTGGTATTTTGTCAACGTTTTATTTAGCGTTGAATAACTCTTAATCATGTTTTGGTCAGTGTATTGCTATACTTTGTTTCATTGACCTCTTTCATAATGAAGTGAGATTCTGACTAATTTTTTTTCTGTGTGTTTAATTTTATCATGTTTTGGTTATAATAGTGGATTGCTATATTTTGGTTCCTATATTTTATTGTTTCAGATCAAAGGGCTTAAAAACAATTATCTTTTGTGTTTTCCTTTAAAATCTTCAATGTTTTACTCATACCAAGCTATAAATACATTCAGTATTTACACCAAAGCAATTTAAAACAACAATCATGATTTTCCAATTATTCAACTTGAATTTGAATTAAAATTGGGCGCGAATGAGTAGAGTGCGAACGGACCTTGGGTGTGAACGTGCGAGGTGCGAAAGTGTATTGGGCGCAAACAGACCTGATACCACATAGTCTGAACCCCCTTCTCCCACAAAATATGAAGTAAATTAAAAACAAATTGTTCAGAGAACAATTGAAGTCTTTCACTAGAAAAGATCTATTTTTATATTGAAATATGAAAAATCAGTTTAAAATGTTAGTTTCTTATGGCTTTATGACGTCCTATTAACCTATGACCTTGACCTCAATTTCAAGGTCACAAACCATGGACCTTGAATCAAAATATCCTAGGTCTTTAATATGTTTGGTTAATGAGTACTACCACTTGACGCGTAATTTTAAATGTAAGATGGACAAAAACTCCCTTTTATTGTATGCGCAGCCTTTCAACCAAAATATACAAGTAAGGACATGTAAAATTATTTGTCAAAATGTCATACGGTATTTGAAAAGAAGTGAAAATAAGCCAAAATCAAAATTTATAATATGACCTTGACCTTTGACATTGACCTCATTTTCATTTTAAGTACCAATGACCTCATGAAGACCCTAGGTCTCTATCAGTTATGGTTTACCAGTTGAAAATGCATATCGCTTGAATCAAATGAAAAAGGGGGAATAACTCTCATATGGAGTCCCCATAGAGCTATGGTTCAAACGAATATTCTTATCCTTAATATGTAACGAGCAATTTGGTAAAATAAAATCTTTTACGGTTACGAAGGAGAGGTGGCCACAAGAAAAACAGTGTTTGGGGAGATAACTCTTACAACGTAATGTATTTTGTTATAATTACATTTGATATATGTTTCATTATAATACTTTATTCTGATTGCCTAACTGCACATCACATGTTATTCCTCAAGCAATTGCATCACTCAATAAAACTTTTCATTCATGATAACACGTGGTCCCACAATAAAGTGCACAGATGAATTGAATAAAAAAGTTATAAAATTCGTGTTTTCATGATCCTAGCTAAAAAAAGTAATTATAAGTATTGAATGTTTCTTTTTGTAACCTCATAGGGTTGCAAAAGCATTGACCGTTTGCACATTTTTAGAATGAAGCGCTTACGCTTACACGCTTCATACAAAAAGTACTTCGGTCAACGCTTTTACACCTCAATGAATTTACAAAAAAAAAGCATTCAATACTTAACCCTCTTGCTGCCGGAGGGACACATATGTCCAAAACGGCAGTGCCGGAGGGACACATATGTCCATGGATAAATTTATGCAAGCTTCTTATCAATGCTGTATCTCTTTCAATTAAAATACGGAAGAATAAACAGGGTTATGTTTTTCTCCAATTGGTCCCAAATGTAGTGGTCATTTTGTCGTGACGTTATATATCGAATGACGTTGTTGTTTGGCATGTTACGTCACAGACGTTGAGCTGTCGTATTTTCCGGCATATGAAATGCAACCTTGAAAAACGGTCGGCAGCAAGAGGGTTAAATGCAGTTGTAAATTTTTAAAGCAAAAAGAGTTAATACTAACTTTCACTTTTTTGGATGTTCATGTACATTTTGTATGTATTTATTTTTCTCAACTACATGAATTTTTTGGTGTATTTTTAATGATATATATGAGTAGTCAAAATAATTATTACGTCTGGCAAGGCTTTTTAAATTTTATTCTGGGACACCTTCCTATGACCACAAGGCTATGTTAATTTTTTTCTGGGACGCCTTCTTAGGAAGCCTTCCTACGAACGTCTTAGGAAGGCGTCCCAGAAAAAAATAAAATAGCCTTGTCAGACGTCATTATTATTTGGACTAATACATGAGATATTGGATATTTTTAGGCATTATTTAACCAGTTGAGTCTTTTACAGGATTGTTTGTTTAATGCTGTTTAAACATTACTGAAAAAAAAACCACCTTAAATTTGCTAATTATTTGGCATGAAAGTTTGATTTATTGAAAGGGACTCATAGTTTTCCATTTAATTTTAATAATTGTCTAATGGTTAAAACAATAGCTTCGTTGTTTACTTTTATACACAACAACATATTCACTTTGGTTTCGTTGTTTACCTAATATTCACTATGTACCTTATATGTACTTGGTAACAGTTATTAATTAATTGAATAGAAAATATTATAATAAATATTATTGGAAGCCGAATTGACGTCAAATAGGTGCCGATTTGACTAGATGCCAATTTAACCAGGTGCCGACTTGACTTGTACGTTTCAATTCCTCTGCGATCGTTTGCGGTATTTTCTTGAGAAAACCTATTTTCCATCATCAAAGAGAAGAAGAAACTGCTTGAAATGATTCCCGAACGCTTCGTGATTGTTAAAATAAGTTTAATTCACTCAAAAAACAATTTTAAAACTTGCGATGTTTAATTCTGTATTCTGTTTAAACAGGAAGTTTCAAAAGCACGTGTAAAAGAAGAAATTAACCGGTGAGAGTGGAAATCCGTACATAACATATATCACTATAGTACGACTTTTAAAGCAAAACAGTTTCATCCTTTTGTAAAACAGTCTTTAATATACCTATCACATTAATGTTTGAAGGGTCTTAAGCTTATTCAAACCATATAAGTCGGTATGAAACACCAAAACGGAATGATAATAACCGATTACGTTTTGTAGTTTACAAAATTCTGGACTGGTTCCTGTCAAACTACAACACTTTGTTCGACTGTAGTGGAATACAAACAGAAACCAGTTAGTTTGTAAACTGGTTCCTGGCTGATAACTAGACAATGCTCATGCATAATGATAAGGAACACAAGCACATTCCAGTTTGTATTGAAATTAGTAAATACGAAACCAAGCGCGGTAGGCAGAGAAATCAGGTCGGCAGTTATGGAACAATGACTGCGTCATTTTCCAAAAAGATGGTATGCAAGCAGTATATTAGCATATTAAGATTTTCTCACTTACATTCATATCATATGGCCCAGCCCTCTCAGTCATGGTTCATTAACTTTTGCAGGTTGAGACTATAGGTCAATTTAATGGGAAATATTTGCAATTTATCAATTATGTTTTGTATTTCTTTTTCAGGAGACACAAAATGAAGTACGTAAAAAGTGTATAAATGCTGACCCACACCATGGTGAATTCTGGTGTCGTGTATCAAAAGACATTCAAAACTGGAGGTTAAAAACAGAACAGATTTTACCTCTGGTATCAGAACTGGCCCCATTACCAACATGATGTTATATATGTTTATGTATAAACTTTTATATGAATATACATTGTTTTGTGTGATTAAAGAGGTCATTAACAAGAGAATGTCAGATGAACTATGAACTTGTACTTGTAATAATCACCGTTTAGCCATTGAATGAAGAAACATGTCAGAATTTTTATGCTGCTACCACATTAATATGTGCTGGGTGTTAGATCCAGTACCAACGAAGTTTGGGATATTTGTACAAATGTACCCTTAAAAACATAATTTCAAAATTCATGGAAAGTATTTTTCTGAAGCTGAGAATTTCAATACCACTTAACTGCATACAAATGATACTTTTGAAAATAGAAAGAAAATATATGTTTACATCAGATTCACATTCTTGATACTTTCTTGGACCACTTTATTAACCATTTCTAATCATGATTTACATGTAGTTCGTTTGATCTCATTTCTACATTTTTCAATTGTGACGTCAATATCATTTTACTGTTCTCTGAATAAGCTATAAAATGTATGATGAAATATAATATTCAATCTCATGCTTTTGTCCATTGTACAACATTAATCACTGTTATTTGTACATCTAAGACTCATGTAAGAATGTGATTAATCACTGTTATTTGTACATCTAAGACTCATGTAAGAATGTGATTAATCACTGTTATTTGTACATCTAAGACTCATGTAAGAATGTGATTAATCACTGTTATTTGTACATCTAAGACTCATGTAAGAATGTGATTAATCACTGTTATTTGTACATCTAGACTCATGTAAGAATGTGATTAATCACTGTTATTTGTACATCTAAGACTCGTGTAAGAATGTGATCATAGTCAGTCAGGGGCATTACTTAAAGAAGTAATTTTTTTTAGTTACTTATGTAGGTAATTTTTGTTTTAAAAAATCAAAAAATTACTCAATAGAGTGATTTTAAATTTCAATAGAAGCATGGACTAAATGTAGTTTTCGTGAATTTTTACATCATTTTATATCATAAAATGAAGAATTCATTAGATTTTAGAGGAGTATAGAGATAAAGGGTTACTTTAAAAATAATGACAAAAATATTACTTGAATAAGTTATTTTATACATCTTTGAAAGACTTAGTAATAACACTTATTTTAGGAACATATGTAATTGTTTTGGGTTAAAAATTATGAATAACTTCAAGTCCTAATTAATTCACAAGTTTCTATCTATTTATTTCTGTCTACCTTCAAGATTTTTGAGGAAAACGATATTTTAATAGTCCCAAGAGACCAATCTTTTACCCAAAAGCGTTGATATGAAAGATAAGTGCGTCAGAAAGATTAGATTTTATATTTCATGGGAAAAATAACCAGATGACCGTGAAAATTTGTTAAAGCTATTAAAATCTGTATAGTTGAACACCTATAAAAATTATATTTAGAAAAGTCACTTATATAAGTAATATTTAAAATAGCCTCGTTTTCAACATTACTTGTTTAGGTAATTTTAAATGTTACTTGTTTAAGTAATGCCCCTGACTGATAGTAGTGCTGAAAGATAGAAATAAATATGGAAATTGGAAATAATGTATTCATTTTTGTCGAGCCTGCGACTTTTGTCGCAGAAAGCTCAACATAGGGATAGTGATCCGGCGGCGGCGGCGGTGTTAGCTCACTTCTTAAAAGCTTTATATTTTAGAAGGTGGGAAACCTGGATGCTTCATACTTTGTATATGAATGCCTCATGTTACGAAGTTTCCGTCAGTCACATGTCCAATGTCCTTGACCTCATTTTCATGGTTCAGTGACTACTTGAAAAAAAAGTTAAGATTTTTTGTAATGTTAAATTCTCTCTTATTATAAGTAATAGGATAACTATATTTTGTATGTGCGTACCTTGCAAGGTCCTCATGCCCGTCAGACAGTTTTCACTTGACCTCGACCTCATTCCATGGATCAGTGAACAAGGTTAAGTTTTGGTGGTCAAGTCCATATCTGGGATACTACAAGCAATAGGTCTAGTATATTCGGTGTATGGAAGCACTGTAAGGTGTACATGTCCAACTGGCAGGTGTCATCTGACCTTGACTTCATTTTCATGGTTCAGTGTTTATAGTTAAGTTTTTATACGACCGCAAATTTTGAAAAAATTTTCGTCGTATATTGCTATCACGTTGGCGTTGGCGTCGGCGTCGTCGTCGTCGTCCGTCGTCCGAATACTTTTAGTTTTCGCACTCTAACTTTAGTAAAAGTGAATGGAAATCTATGAAATTTTAACACAAGGTTTATGACCACAAAAGGAAGGTTGGTATTGATTTTGGGAGTTTTGGTCCCAACATTTTAGGAATTAGGGGCCAAAAAGGGCCCAAATAAGCATTTTCTTGGTTTTCGCACTATAACTTTAGTTTAAGTTAATAGAAATCTATGAAATTTTGACACAAGGTTTATGACCACAAAAGAACGGTTGGGATTGATTTTGGGAGTTTTGGTCTCAACAGTTTAGGAATTAGGGTCCAAAAAAGGGCCCAAATAAGCATTATTCTTGGTTTTCGCACAATAACATTAGTTTAAGTAAATAGAAATCAATGAAATTTAAACACAATGTTAATGACTACAAAAGGAAGGTTGGTATTGATTTTGGGAGTTTAGGTCCCAATAGTTTAGGAATTAGGGGCCAAAAAGGGACCCAAATAAGCATTTTTCTTGGTTTTCGCACCATAACGTTAGTATAAGTAAATAGAAATCTATGAAATTTAAACACAAGGTTTATGACCATAAAAGAAAGGTTGGGTTTGATTTTGGGAGTTTTGGTCCCAACATAATAAGGGGCCCAAAGGGTCCAAAATTAAACTTTTGTTTGATTTCATCAAAATTGAATAATTGGGGTTCTTTGATATGCTGCATCTAACTGTCATGACTGTGTATGTAGATTCTTAACTTTTGGTCCCGTTTTCAAATTGGTCTACATTAAGGTCCAAAGGGTCCAAAATTAAACTTAGTTTGATTTTGACAAAAAATGAATCAGTTAGGTTCTTTGATATGCTGAATCTAAAAATGTACTTAGATTCTTGATTATTGGCCCAGTTTTCAAGTTGGTCCAAATCGGGGTCCAAAATTAAACTTTGTTTGATTTCATCAAAAATTGAATAAATGGGGTTCTTTGATATACCAAATCTAACTGTGTATGTAGATTCTTCATTTTTGGTCCTGTTTTCAAATTGGTCTACACTAAAGTCCAAAGGGTCCAAAATTAAACTTAGTCTGATTTTAACAAAAATTGAAATCTTGAAGTTCTTTGATATGCTGAATCCAAAAATGTACTTAGATTTTTTATTATGGGCCCAGTTTTCAAGTTGGTCCAAATCAGGATCTAAAATTATTATATTAAGTATTGTGCAATAGCAAGTCTTTTCAATTGCACAGTATTGCGCAATGGCAAGAAATATCTAATTGCACAATATTGTGAAATAGCAAATTTTTTTTTAATTAGAGTTATCTTTCTTTGTCCAGAATAGTAAGCAAGAAATATCTAATTGCAAAATATTGTGCAATAGCAAGATTTTTTTTTAATTGGAGTTATCTTTCTTTGTCCAGAATCAACTTAAATCTTTGTTATATACAATATACAATGTATATTCACTTTTTACTACCAACTGATAAATTAAAATAATCTTTACCATTCAGTGATAACAAGCAGTTTTTTACATCTTAATATTTTATGATGTATTTAAATGAGTAGTTATTGTTGCAAACTCCATTAGAAATTTTAATTGAGATTAGTTTTGGAATAAGGGAAAGGGGGATGTGATTAAAAAAATTGGGTTCAATTTTTCTCATTTGAAATTTCATAAATAAAAAAGAAAATTTCTTCAAACATTTTTTTGAGAGGATTAATATTCAACAACATAGTGAATTGCTCTAAGAGAAACAAAAATTTTAAGTTCATTAGAACACATTCATTCTGTGTCAGAAACCTATGCTGTGTCAACTATTTAATCACAATCCAAATTTAGAGCTGAATCCAGCTTGAATGTTGTGTCCATACTTGCCCTAACCGTTCAGGGTTCAACCTCTGCGGTCGTATAAAGCTACGCCCTGCGGAGCATCTGGTTGTGTTTTGGTCTGATTTTCTTATACTGTATGCAATAGGTCTTCTATATTTTGTGTATAGAATGGTTGTAAGGTGTACAGGTCTACCCTGCAGGTGTCATATAACCTTGACCTCACTTCATGGTTCAGTGGTCAAAGTTAAGTTTTTGAGTTTTGGCCTTTTTTTCTAATACTATATGCAATAGGTCAACTATATTTGTAGTATAGCAATATTTCATGATCTACATGTCAGTCGCACAGGTTTTATTTGACCTTGACCTCATTTTTTACGGTTCATTGCTCAGTATTAAGCTTTTGTGTTTTGGTCTGTTTTTCTTAAACTATAAGCAATAAGTCAATTTTATTTGTTGTATAGAAGAATTGTTAGCAGAACATGCCTACCTGGCATGGTTCATCTGACCTTGACCTCATTTTCATGGTTCAAAGGTCAATGTTTAGTTTTCTTGGTTTATGTTAAGTTTATGTGACAGTTGTAATAAAGCTTTATTATTAGGACTATCAATATAATATCAATGATTAGCAAAGAAGGCGAGACATTTCAGTGTGTGCACTCTTGTCTTGTATATATATTACCTTTTTTTATTAAAGGTTTTAAAAGAACTAGAACACACACATTGATTTCATGTTGAAAATGTGTAATATGAAGCTTTAACTACAAGTATCACATTAAGGTAACTTAATCACTTCTATATGAAAATGAGGTCAAGGTCGGATGAAACATGCCAGACAGACATATACACCTTGTAATCATTTCATACACCGAAAAGTAGTGGTCATATCGCTTATATTACCTGAGAAACAAATCAAATCACATAATCTCAACATTGACCACTTAACAATGATAATGAGGTAAAATTCATATGAACCCTGCCAGACAGACCTGTACACCTAATGAACCTTGAAAATGAGGTCATGGTCATATGACACCTACCAGTTTGACACATACACCCTACAATCATTGCATACACCAAATATGGTCATATAGTAGACCTATTGCTTATTGTATCTAAGATATGGACTTGACCAGAAAAACTTTACCCTATTTACTGATCTATATAATGAGAATGAGGTCGAGAAAACAGTCTGACAGCTAGACATGAGGACCTTTACTTGCAAGGTACACACATACCAAATTAAGTTCTCAAATTACTTAAATAAAAATTAACATCACAAACTAGAGAGCCTGTGTCGCTCACCTTGGTATATATGCATATCAAACAAAGAAAACAGATCGTCGGATGGATTCATGACAAAATTGTTTGTTGGTGATGGTGATGTGTTTCGAGATCTTGCTTTACTGAACGTTCTTGCTACTTACAATTTTGTCTATCTATAATGAACTTGGCTCTTTAGTTCCAGAGGAAAATATTTTGTAAAAACTAATGAAAATTGTTAAAAATTGACTATAAAGGGCAATAACTCCTTAAGAGGTCAACTGACCATTAACTGGTCATGTTCACTTATTTGTAGATCTTACTTTGCTGAACATTATTGCAGTTTACAGTTTATCTCTATCTATAATAGTATTCAAGATAATAACCAAAAACCGCAAAATTTCCTTAAAAATTACCATTTCAGGGGCAGCAACACAACAACCAGTTGTCAAATTCATCTGAAAATTTCAGGGCAGATAGATATTGACTTGATAAACAATTTAACACCTTGTCAGATTTGCTCTAAATGCTTTGGTTTCAAAGTTATTAGCCAAAATCTACATTTTACCTCCTATGTTCTATTTATAGCCATGGTGGCCATCTTGGTTGGTTGGCCGGGTCACCGGACACATTTTTTAAACTAGATACCCTAATAATAATTGTGGCTAAGTTTGGTTAAGTTTGGCCCAGTAGTTTCAGAGGAGAAGATTTTTGTAAAAGATTTCAATCTTTATGTGTTGATTTCTGCAAATTTTGTAGCTTAATTCTTCTGAATTTAAGTAAAATATTTGATCATTCAACTTTAGCATCAAAAGTCATCAGAACATGAATTTTTATCTTAAATATGGTAAACTGCAATAAAAGAAGATATGATACTGTGGATTCATTATTATTCGTTGGATACCAATGTTCGTGGGTTTTGTGGGTACAGGTGAACCACGAAATCAAATGTTCAACGAAAAACATATTTTTAATAGGCTTTGTATACAGAGATTGTCAAAACCAAGAAATCAAATATCCACAAATATGCAAGTTTTCAGCAATCCACGAAATAAATGAATCCACAGTAGTCTTTAGCCTTTGGTCAGGTTGTTGTCTCTTTGACATATTCCCCATTGCAATTCTCAATTTTATAAATCATGTGTAGACATGCTGTCAATAAAAAAAGTAAACAAGGAATTTCAGCTTGGAATGTTTAATTGCTTTAACAAATAATTTCATGTCTACATGTTTACATACCTTTTATAACACTGATACACATTTTCATGGATTTTGTGGGTACATGTGAACTACGGATTCAAATGTTCAACGAATTACAAATTTTCAATGACTTGTATGTAAAATAAACATTTTGACATTTCACATTTTCTCCTCTGTGGTCACTTCTGTGATAAACATGAACAAAAGGGTTTTTATCTTGCTTTTCAAACTTTGTCTACTTTTTGTGGTTCAGTGTTACACACACACAGTTTTTGTGGTTC
Source organism: Mytilus galloprovincialis (assembly GCA_037788925.1). Classification (NCBI taxonomy): domain Eukaryota; kingdom Metazoa; phylum Mollusca; class Bivalvia; order Mytilida; family Mytilidae; genus Mytilus; species Mytilus galloprovincialis. The sequence goes on along the minus strand of CM075339.1, from coordinate 74,995,411 downwards.
ACAGTTTAACACAGACAGTTTTCTGTTCCATAAAAAACTCCATGGAATCTGTTGTGCCTTCTCTTCCTATCCCAGAATCCTTCATTCCACCAAAAGGCATATTCAGATCTCTTACCAGCCAGCAATTAGCCCACACTGTTCCAACCTGGAAACAAAGTAAATCAAATAACAACAGTAATTCAGTGCTGTCTTTTTGTAATGTCATGGTTTGTATATGTGTCAATGTCATGGTATGTATATGTGTCAATGTCATGGTATGTATATGTGTCAATGTCATGGTATGTATATGTGTCAATGTTTTGGTATGTATATGTGTCAATGTCATGGTGTGTATATGTGTCAACGTCATTGTATGTATGTGTCAATGTCATGGTATATTTATGTGTCAATGTCATGGTATGTATATCTGTCAATGTCATGGTATGTATATGTGTCAATGTCATGGTATGTATATGTGTCAATTTCATGGTATGTATATGTGTTAATGTCATGGTATGTATATATGTCAACGTCATGGTATGTATATGTGTCAATGTCATGGTATCTATATGTGTCAATGTCATGGTATGTATATGTGTCAATGTCATGGTATGTATGTGTCAATGTCATGGTATGTCTATGTGTTAATGTCATGGTATGTATATGTGTCAATGTCATGGTATGTATATATGTCAACGTCATGGTATCTATATGTGTCAACATCATGGTATGTATATATGTCAATGTCATGGTATGTATACATGTCAATATCATGGTGTGTATATGTGTCAATGTCATGGTATCTATATGTGTCAATTTCATGGCATGTATATGTGTTAATGTCATGGTATGTATCTATGTCCATGTCATGGTATGTATATGTGTCAATGTCATGGTATCTTTATATGTCAATGTCATGGTATGTATATGTGTCAATGTCATGGTATGTATATGTGTCAATGTCATGGTATGTATATGTGTCAATGTCATGGTATGTATATGTGTCAATGTCATGGTATGTATACATGTCAATGTCATGGTATGTATATGTGTCAATGTCATGGTATCTTTATATGTCAATGTCATGGTATCTATATGTGTCAATGTCATGGTATGTATATGTGTCAATGTCATGGTATGTATATGTGTCAATGTCATGGTATGTATATGTGTCAATGTCATGGTGTGTATATGTGTCAATGTCATGGTATCTATATGTGTCAATGTCATGGTATCTATATGTGTCAATGTCATGGTATGTATATGTGTCAATGTCATGGTATCTATATGTGTCAATGTCATGGTATGTATATGTGTCAATGTCATGGTTTATATATATGTGCCATGTAGTCTTGTTGTCTGATATTTTTGTATACAGTTTTCAGTTTAACTTGATAAATATTCCTTAACCATGTTGTCCTAATAATAGTGAAGATAAAGCGAGAAAGGTTTCTGAATAATTTTGGCGGGAAAAGGCTGGCAAGATTAAAAGGAGAATATCCAAAGCGACAAATACCAAGATTGGAATCTGAGGCATATTCACTGACAGTAGTGAAAAACATGCAAATTTGTTTGAAGTGAGGAAAAAAGGTTAGAATATGTCAAAATTACACTGGCTTAAGAACCAAAACAAAATCCAGCATTCTTATGAAAGGTGTAATTATACCTGTAATGCCCTAGACACTCTGTGTAATACAGAAGCATTTGTCGTCCACACAGTGGCACACAGACCATACTGGACATCATTAGCTCTCACTATCACTTCCTCCTCGGTATCAAATGGCATCACACAGGTAACAGGTCCAAATATTTCTTCCTTAATCAGACGAGAGTTGTCTGATACATCTGTTACTATCGTAGGTCGCATGAAATATCCCTAAAAGAAAACAAAGATCAAAACTAGGTCAAGTGTTATGGTTTCCAAATGTGTTTCAAGAATTTGGTCCCAAAACTAGGCAGACTTTGATTTAGGGAAAAAGTCTATGTATGAACTATATATATGTAGTTTCATAAGGGGGTCCTAGAACCTTGCACCCCCCTAAATAAGACTCTGGTTTCCATATTGTAATAAGTTGTTTTAAGTAACATCATTTATTTTCAAAGTGTCGGTTAAACTTTCATGTTTATCAAATGAGTTGAAGACTCTTTTTATCAAAGCAACACTAGGCATGGCTGTTATAATAAAACTTTTGAGTACGAATTACCCAAAAAATGGTACCCAACAAATCATGCAAATCACAATTATGCAAAGCATACAAAAAGCTAAAAAATATGTTCTGAGTTTGGACGTTCTGTTATGTCTTCAGAATTTAGGCTTTATCTTGATAATTGTCCCAATCATGTATATAATGTGACATCGTTAGCTAAGTATGACATGGATACTGACACATGAACAATTTACCCCAAAGAACATTAATTCAGGTCAATGCTTAATAAAGATTTTAAATCAAATCTAACAAATACACGTTTGTATCTTTGATTTAAGATTTTTTTTTTTAAATTTAAGAATTTTGATTAGAGATTATACTACTGTAAATTCAGACATTATTGCGTACTTTTATTATTGTGATTTTGTCATTTTAGACTTACATACTATTTTAATTTTATGATTTTGAGAAAAATCCAGTTTAATTCATATAAAATATTTCAAAATGTGAGTTTAAATTATTTCGTTTACAACTCTGTCACATTTTTCCCGAAATAAACCTCGCAATAATTTCTGAATTTACAGTAAAATCTAATTTTCTTCAAAGGGAATATCACATTCTTAAATAGCCTACCTGTTTATTTTTATCCTGTAAATTCATATCCTCTTTTCCACATAATATTGTTGCACCCTCTTTTTCAGCCACTTCAACATAACCTTTAACCTTTGCTAAATGTTCTTTACTAATCAATGCCCCAAGAATAGATTTGTCATCTTTAGGGTCTCCTACGACTAGCTTCCTAGAATGACAAAAATAGACCTGACTTAAATGGTAATTTTTTCAAAATGTTTCTTTAATAATATGAACTAACATTTAAATATTTGAAAACATAAATGTAAAATTTCCTAAAAACATTCACATAATACCTTCATAATGTGTGAAATCTTCTTGTGAGTTTTAGGAAACTAGGTTGAAAATGTACAGTAGGACAAGCTGGTTACAAAAAAACTTGTTTCCCTGAGGACAGGGGACTCTTGATTTACGAAGTTTTTAGTATATTGATATGTTGTAATTTCTATTTTGACTTGTCACTATATATTTTATACTTGCAACAATTGATATATATATAATAAAAAAAAAAAATTCGCAAATTACATTTCACATCAAATAATAACAGTTCGTTAAAATATTGTCACTAGAGCTTTCATGCCTTCTGGCAATCTTAATGTATACAATAAAAACTATAAAACAAATAACCATACATTTCGGCCATTACGGCCTTCTTTGTATGTATTATTTGTATGAGTGTATGTTATTTTTATTTTTTTAGTTTGTCACAAACATGTTTTGTTTGATTGTACGGCAATAAAAATTATTTATTATTAATTTTGCTGAAAAATTCTGAGTTCTCGAGTCTGATTTTTTTCTTCTTCAAATCTTCTTAAAATTCCATTGTAAGAGGTGCACAATTTCAACATATGTGTAACCTTCCTATGACGTTTCAGGGAGCTATGATCTAAATCTGAAGGATGAGAGGATTACATAAACTAAATTACTACTTTTTTAAAATATCCCAATATCATGAATATAAGTTGTTTACAGACTGTCAAACAGTCCAAAAATGGTGCATGGTGTTCAGAACTTATATACATGAGTAGCAATCTAATTAAAACTAAATCCTTGACACACCACATACCTGAACAAGAGTAATTCAAGGATTTAGTTATTATTAGATCACATGATGTGTAAGTGAAGACGAATTGATTGGTTGTTGCTTCACCTGTTTTTAATACCCTGTTAATTTTAAACCATACTAATAAATGTAAAGATTTCTGCCTAATGCAATGTAAATATAAATGCTAAGTATCAGTATAGGACTCTGGTAGTAAACAATTTTTAAAAAAGATAACAAATATATAAAGTTCACCTTATTATTTTTTTTCTCTTTAGTAATTTTCTGGGTTTTTTTTTCTTATGATTATAAGCTCTCTGCATTTTCATAACACAGGTACCGTATAGCTGGTTATTTTCACGGGTGTAAAATTTCATCAAACACTACCTCAACCAAAAACTTTAACCTGAAGCGGGACGAAAAGACGGACGGACGAAAGGACGGACAGACGAACGGACAAACGAATGCACAGACCAGAATACATAATGCCCATAAATGGGGCATAAAAAGGGGATTTCAACCATATGTCTCCATACAAATGCATTAGTTGTCAAACAAAAAAGAAAAAAGGACAGTTTCCAACCCAAGACCTCCCCCCCCCCCTTTTTTTTTGAATCACAGGGATGTTTTGTTTCTCCCCATACAGTCACCTTCATTCACCTCTATTGTACCTGGTTTCTTCAGAGAATCTCTCCAGGAATCTGGGATACAGTTCTCTCTGTACATAAATTCTACTGGTACACAAACAGATTTCTCCCTGGTTTATAAAACTTGATCTGTTAAAATAGAAAACATATATTAACATCATAGCCACAAAAATTACTAGTCAGGTGAAAATTTGGATGTTATTTGAATTACTGTATTTTAAAATTCATGTGAATTTCATGTGAAAAAAAAATCATGTGATTGATATCATGTGAGTTTCAAGTATAACCTGAATAAGCTTGTTTGAAGTGAAATTTAAATTCATGTGAAATTGATGTGAGTGAAATCTGCTTGAGTATGACAGAGACTCATGTTTTATCACTTAATTATGCTCTTCTACTAGACTGTTGGTTTTCCCATTTGAATGGTTTTACACTAATAATTTTGGGACCCTTTATAGCTTGTTGTTAGGTGTGAGCCAAGGCTCTGTGTTGAAGGCCGTACATTGACCTATAATGGTTTACTTTAATAAATTGTTATTTGGATTAGGAGTTGTCTCATTGGCACTCACACCACATCTTCCTATATCTATTTATCAAACTATCTATTAAGTGGGTCTCATCGGTCTAAGCCAGACGCGGGATTGACGATTTTTTGTAAGTGTGACACGTGAAAGTCGAATTATTGTGCCGTGAAAACGGGAAATGGAGTCTAGCGGGACCCAGGAAATTACAAAAAAATGAGAATTGCTTAAGAACATAGTGTAAGCAGGATATGGGAATCTGTCAAAACTGTAAGGGGGATCCGGGCTCAGAACCCCCCAATGAGACCCCAAAGTAACTTTATGTTATTAACCAATGGATCTTCATTTTGACATCAACCATACACATTTTGATTGGTCACTTACCTGACTGTTGTAGGAATACATTTATCTAAATCTGCATCGTTGAATATCACTGCTGGATTCTTGCCTCCTAACTGTAATACACACATTAATATTTCTACACTTTTAAAAACATTATACACAAACATAAAACAGGTAAAAAAACTTAAATTTAAATTCAAATCAATGGGCGACTGGTCTGAAAAAATCTCCATGCCTCCTCCAAAGCATTTAACTGGAAAATTCTTACTTATCTATTTATTATAATCAATTAATTTGAACTTTACAAATAGGACTTGTACATTATAATTCTTCACACAAAAACACATGTGTAACCCAATAAAATATCTAACCAATGGTGAACCTAATTGTCTCATGTGTTAGTCCCACCAGTACAGAAACCACGGAATGACAGCTCACCTCTAATGATAGTTTTTTACAGAATGGTGCTGCCGATGCTCTCAAACGTTTGGCTGTAGCAGTTCTAATAGTGGACAACAACTTACCTCTAATGATAGTTTTTTACAGAATGGTGCTGCCGACGCTCTCAGACCTTTGACTGTAGCAGTTCTAATAGTGGACAACAACTCACCTCTAAGGATAGTTTTTTACAGAATGGTGCTGCCGATGCTCTCAAACGTTTGGCTGTAGCAGTTCTAATAGTGGACAACAACTCACCTCTAATGACAGTTTTTTACAGAATGGTGCTGCGGAACTCTCAAACGTTTGGCTGTAGCAGTTCTAATAGTGGACAACAACTCACCTCTAATGACAGTTTTTTACAGAATGGTGCTGCCGATGCTCTCAAACGTTTGGCTGTAGCAGTTCTAATAGTGGACAACAACTCACCTCTAATGACAGTTTTTTACAGAATGGTGCTGCCGATGCCCTCAGACATTTGACTGTAGCAGTTCTAATAGTGGACAACAACTCACCTCTAATGATAGTTTTTTACAGAATGGTGCTGCCGACACTCTCAGACATTTGACTGTAGCAGTTCTAATAGTGGACAACAACTTACCTCTAATGACAGTTTTTACAGAATGGTGCTGCTGATGCCCTCAAACATTTGGCTGTAGCAGTTCTAATAGTGGACAACAACTTACCTCTAATGACAGTTTTTACAGAATGGTGCTGCCGACGCCCTCAAACGTTTGGCTGTAGCAGTTCTAATAGTGGACAAAAACTTACCTCTAATGATATTTTTTTACAGAATGGTGCTGCCGACGCTCTCAGACGTTTGGCTGTAGCAGTTCTAATAGTGGACAACAACTTACCTCTAATGACAGTTTTTTACAGAATGGTGCTGCTGACACTCTCAGACGTTTGGCTGTAGCAGTTCTAATAGTGGACAACAACTTACCTCTAATGATAGTTTTTTACAGAATGGTGCTGCCGACGCCCTCAGACGTTTGGCTGTAGCAGTTCTAATAGTGGACAACAACTCACCTCTAATGATAGTTTTTTACAGAATGGTGCTGCCGAACTCTAAAACGTTTGACTGTAGCAGTTCTAATAGTGGACAACAACTCACCTCTAATGATAGTTTTTTACAGAATGGTGCTGCCCAACTCTCAAATGTTTGGCTGTAGCAGTTCTAATAGTGGACAACAACTCACCTCTAATGACAGTTTTTTACAGAATGGTGCTGCCGAACTCTCAGACGTTTGGCTGTAGCAGTTCTAATAGTGGACAACAACTCACCTCTAATGATAGTTTTTTACAGAATGGTGCTGCCAATGCTCTCAGACGTTTGACTGTAGCAGTTCTAATAGTGGACAACAGCTCACCTCTAACGATAGTTTTTTACAGAATGGTGCTGCCAAACTCTCAAACGTTTGGCTGTAGCAGTTCTAATAGTGGACAACAACTCACCTCTAATGACAGTTTTTTACAGAAAGGTGCTGCCAAACTCTCAAACGTTTGGCTGTAGCAGTTCTAATAGTGGACAACAACTCACCTCTAATGACAGTTTTTTACAGAATGGTGCTGCCTAACTCTCAAATGTTTGGCTGTAGCAGTTCTAATAGTGGACAACAACTTACCTCTAATGACAGTTTTTTACAGAATGGTGCTGCCTAACTCTCAAATGTTTGGCTGTAGCAGTTCTAATAGTGGACAACAACTCACCTCTAATGACAGTTTTTTACAGAATGGTGCTGCCAATGCTCTCAAACATTTGGCTGTAACAGTTCTAATAGTGGACAACAACTTACCTCTAATGACAGTTTTTTACAGAATGGTGCTGCTGACACTCTCAAACGTTTGGCTGTAGCAGTTCTAATAGTGGACAACAACTCACCTCTAATGACAGTTTTTTACAGAATGGTGCTGCCTAACTCTCAAATGTTTGGCTGTAGCAGTTCTAATAGTGGACAACAACTTACCTCTAATGACAGTTTTTTACAGAATGGTGCTGTCGACACTCTCAGACGTTTGGCTGTAGCAGTTCTAATAGTGGACAACAACTCACCTCTAATGACAGTTTTTTACAGAATGGTGCTGCCTAACTCTCAAATGTTTGGCTGTAGCAGTTCTAATAGTGGACAACAACTTACCTCTAATGACAGTTTTTTTACAGAATGGTGCTGCCGACACTCTCAAACGTTTGGCTGTAGCAGTTCTAATAGTGGACAACAACTTACCTCTAATGATAGTTTTTTACAGAATGGTGCTGCCGACACTCTCAAGACGTTTGACTGTAGCAGTTCTAATAGTGGACAACAACTTACCTCTAACGATAGTTTTTTACAGAATGGTGCTGCCGACACTCTCAGACGTTTGGCTGTAGCAGTTCTAATAGTGGACAACAACTTACCTCTAATGACAGTTTTTTACAGAATGGTGCTGTCGACACTCTCAGACGTTTGACTGTAGCAGTTCTAATAGTGGACAACAACTTACCTCTAATGACAGTTTTTTACAGAATGGTGCTGTCGACACTCTCAGACGTTTGGCTGTAGCAGTTCTAATAGTGGACAACAACTTACCTCTAATGATAGTTTTTACAGAATGGTGCTGCTGACACTCTCAGACGTTTGACTGTAGCAGTTCTAATAGTGGACAACAACTCACCTCTAATGATAGTTTTTTACAGAATGGTGCTGCCGATGCCCTCAGACGTTTGGCTGTAGCAGTTCTAATAGTGGACAACAACTTACCTCTAATGATAGTTTTTTACAGAATGGTGCTGCCTAACTCTCAAATGTTTGGCTGTAGCAGTTCTAATAGTGGACAACAACTTACCTCTAATGACAGTTTTTTACAGAATGGTGCTGTCGACACTCTCAGACGTTTGGCTGTAGCAGTTCTAATAGTGGACAACAACTCACCTCTAATGACAGTTTTTTACAGAATGGTGCTGCCTAACTCTCAAATGTTTGGCTGTAGCAGTTCTAATAGTGGACAACAACTTACCTCTAATGACAGTTTTTTACAGAATGGTGCTGCCGACACTCTCAAACGTTTGGCTGTAGCAGTTCTAATAGTGGACAACAACTCACCTCTAATGACAGTTTTTTACAGAATGGTGCTGCCTAACTCTCAAATGTTTGGCTGTAGCAGTTCTAATAGTGGACATCAACTTACCTCTAATGACAGTTTTTTACAGAATGGTGCTGCCGAACTCTCAAACGTTTGGCTGTAGCAGTTCTAATAGTGGACAACAACTCACCTCTTATGACAGTTTTTTACAGAATGGTGCTGCTGACACTCTCAAATGTTTGGCTGTAGCAGTTCTAATAGTGGACAACAACTTACCTCTAATGACAGTTTTTTTACAGAATGGTGCTGCCGACACTCTCAAACGTTTGGCTGTAGCAGTTCTAATAGTGGACAACAACTCACCTCTAATGATAGTTTTTTACAGAATGGTGCTGCCGACACTCTCAAGACGTTTGACTGTAGCAGTTCTAATAGTGGACAACAACTTACCTCTAACGATAGTTTTTTACAGAATGGTGCTGCCGACACTCTCAGACGTTTGGCTGTAGCAGTTCTAATAGTGGACAACAACTTACCTCTAATGACAGTTTTTTACAGAATGGTGCTGTCGACACTCTCAGACGTTTGACTGTAGCAGTTCTAATAGTGGACAACAACTTACCTCTAATGACTGTTTTTTACAGAATGGTGCTGTCGACACTCTCAGACGTTTGGCTGTAGCAGTTCTAATAGTGGACAACAACTTACCTCTAATGATAGTTTTTACAGAATGGTGCTGCTGACACTCTCAGATGTTTGACTGTAGCAGTTCTAATAGTGGACAACAACTCACCTCTAATGATAGTTTTTTACAGAATGGTGCTGCCGATGCCCTCAGACGTTTGGCTGTAGCAGTTCTAATAGTGGACAACAACTTACCTCTAATGATAGTTTTTTACAGAATGGTGCTGCCGACACTCTCAGACGTTTGGCTGTAGCAGTTCTAATAGTGGACAACAACTTACCTCTAATGACAGTTTTTTACAGAATGGTGCTGCCGATGCTCTCAAACGTTTGGCTGTAACAGTTCTAATAGTGGACAACAACTTACCTCTAATGACAGTTTTTTACAGAATGGTGCTGCTGACACCCTCAGACGTTTGGCTGTAGCAGTTCTAATAGTGGACAACAGCTCACCTCTAATGATAGTTTTTTACAGAATGGTGCTGCGGATGCCCTCAAAAGTTTGGCTGTATTCGTTCTAATAGTGGACAACAACTCATCTCTAATAACAGTTTTTTACAGAATGGTGCTGCCAACGCCTTCAGACGTTTGGCTGTAGCAGTTCTAATAGTGGACAACAACTCACCGCTAATGACAGTTTTTTACAGAATGGTGCTGCCAATGCTCTCAGACGTTTGGCTGTAGCAGTTCTAATAGTGGACAACAACTTACCTCTAATGATAGTTTTTTACAGAATGGTGCTGCCGATGCTCTCAGGCGTTTGGCTGTAGCAGTTCTAATAGTGGACAACAACTTACCTCTAATGATAGTTTTTTACAAAATGGTGCTGCCGACACTCTCAGACGTTTGGCTGTAGCAGTTCTAATAGTGGACAACAACTTACCTCTAATGATAGTTTTTTACAGAATGGTGCTGCCGAACTCTCAAACGTTTGACTGTAGCAGTTCTAATAGTGGACAACAACTTACCTCTAATGATAGTTTTTTACAGAATGGTCCTGCCGATGCCCTCAAAAGTTTGGCTGTATTCGTTCTAATACATGACAACAACTCATCTCTAATAACAGTTTTTTACAGAATGGTGCTGCTGATGACCTTAGATGTTTGGCTGTATTCGTTCTAATAGTGGACAACAACTCACCTCTAATGACAGTTTTTTACAGAATGGTGCTGCCGATGCCCTCAAACGTTTGGCTGTAGCAGTTCCACCGGTGAATGATACCAAAGGAATGTCTGGGTGCTTTACTATGGCTTCACCTGCCTTTGGTCCAACACCAAATACTAAATTTACTACACCAGGTGGAAGTCCTAAATAAATATCAATTTTACCATAGTTATTTAATATCTGATTAATAAAAGTGAGAATGGAAATGGGGAATGTGTCAAAGAGACAACAACCTGACCATAGAAAAAACAACAGCAGAAGGTCACCAACAGGTCTTCAATGTAGCGAGAAATTCCCGCACCCAGAGGCGTCCTTCAGCTGGCCCCTAAACAATTATATACTAGTTCAGTGATAATGAACGCCATACTAATTTCCAAATTGTACACAAGAAACTAAAATTAAAATAAAACAAGACTAACAAATGCCAGAGGCTCCTGACTTGGGACAGGCGTAAAAATGTGACGGGGTTAAACATGTTTATGAGATCTCAACCCTCCCTCTATACCTTTAGCCAATGTAGAAAATTAAACGCACATTTAAAATTCAGTTCAAGAGAAGTCAGAGTCTGATGTCAGAAGATGTAACCAAAGAAAATAAACAAAATGACAATAATACATAAATAACAACATACTACAAGCAGTTAACTGACATGCTAGCTCCAGACTTCAATTAAACTGATTGAAAGATTAGGATTTCATTATATGAATATCAGGCACAATCCTTCCCATTAGGTGTTTAATATCATACCATCATAACATATATATGAGAAGAACATAACCCGTGTCATGCCAACAACTGGTTTTTGAATAAATATGTCTAGTTCCAATACCCTATACCCTATACGTGAATCAATATTAACGCCAAAATATGCAATCTTTAATGACCTGACAACAGTATCGTAACTATATCCCTTCTTAATAAGTCTATATAAAGGTTTTGTTAGTTTCTGAGGTGAATACTGACATTTTTGTGCTTTGTAAAGAATATTTCCATAAAAAATTGGATGTGAAATACCTGAACGTATAAGAAGACTGCATGTTGAGCTATATTTACGAATTATGTCCTTAATTAAACATGTTATATAGACCTTATTCCTTCAATCTTTCATATAATCATCATTGTTTTCATTAAATCTCATAAAGTTTAATAAATTTTACAGATCTTTTATCAAAATAACTTTTCTATGAATTCATTTTTATTCCAGAAATACTGATGTTTCTGGATTTCCAAGGTTAATGTTAAGTTAACCAGGAATTAAATTTTCAAAGAAAAACATTTTTCTTTAACACTTTCTAAAAAGAATTACCACATTCATTTCATCATTTGTATATTTACCACATTCATTGAAAATTTGTATATTTATCACATTAATTGAAAATTTGTATATTTACCACATTCATTGAAAATTTGCAAATTTACCACATTCAATGAAAATTTGTATATATATATTTACCACATTCATTGAAAATTTGTATATCTACCACATTCATTGATTATTTCTACATTTACCACATTCATTGAAAATTTTAGCTAGCATCCATGCTGTGACTGAAGTCATTTCACTTGGCTTGGCAACGACTGTGTTTCCTGCTGCGATGGCTGGGGCAAGTTTAAAGGTCAGTAGATACAATGGTAGATTCCAAGGACTGATGAGGCCAGCCACACCCACTGGATGTTTGATTGTGTAATTAAAGGCATCAACTCCATCCATAACTGATGACCTGTAGTAATAGAAACAGAAAAGGGCTGCAAGAATTATTTTAGATGCTGATCCACTTTCATCATCAGCTCCACTGTTTAAACAGCTTGGATGGATGACAGTAGAGAACAGAATCTCATACCACAAATCAGTTTTGATGCAGAAATGCCTTAAAAATGAAGCCCCTGTATATCTCACTGAAAAATTTAAAGAAATGCCAGAAATAAACCAATATTGTTTGAGAAATGCCTCTTGCAAAAATTTACAAGTTCCAAAAGCCAAAACAGAGCTTTATAAAAAATCATTTATATATTCAGGATCTATTTTATGGAATAATTTACCAATATCCCTGTAAAAATCAACATCAAGTACAAGCTCATTCAAAAAAGATTAAAAAAATTACTGGTTGGAACATTAAGAAACTGTGTTTTTTTATATGTGTAACGATATCGCCTCGTCGTAATTATAGGTTTTGGGTTGGGACTAGCTCAAGCAATAAAAACACGTCTTATGTTGACGACATTTAATAAAAGAGAGCAAAACAAAAAGGCGTTTCCGGACATCACTTGTACAATTCCGTAAAACATATAAAACTGAATTACACATATATAAAACATATATATCTAAATATATAACATCCCCCGGCAGAAAGAAAATTCCCAATGAATTTTTGCATATATGGAATTCAGATTCACAATCAAATAAAAATCCATGATCAATATTACAATACTATCTTTCTAACTTTCAAAATATTCAAAATTCTCTATCTTTCAATATATATCTTAACGAACAAGTAACTGGTATGAAATACTTGGTGGAATAAGCATCTTGGAACAAATTGCGGAGTACTACATGTATAAAAATATCTTGCTCGTCATGAACGTGACAGTTAAATATCATATATGATATAAAATACTATGAAATCACCAGAGTCCTTACTCTTATTTTGTAGATAAATGCTAAACGTGATAAAATATGCACACTTTTAAAGAGTCTCACACAAAAATACAATTCAAGACCAGCTCATAAAATCTCATGCACTCTGAATTTCTCGTGAACCATACTACTCACAGCAATACTACTCAGGTTATTCGTGATTAACATATAAAAGTCATTGACAGATATTCATACAATCTCATTTGGTTATCGATGCCTTACTATTCCAATTTCCATGTTTTGGAGTTATTAAACTTATTTCATTAACAATCAGCACTACAGAAAAAAACAATGTTCATTTCATAAAATAAAGTGTAGTTTCCTTTATAAAGTTTTGACAATTCGATTAAGTCTTTAACTAATCCTTGCAACTTTCCAACTTATAAAATTACATACAAATCGATAGTCATAATTCTAAATTCAAAACGGAGGGTGAAAAACAACAAGTAAATCTTCTAGCTACATGTTCTAAAGTCAATGAATTTGCCTTTCAAAAGTAATTCAGGCTAACTGCCCTTAAAGTCTAATAAAAGCTTCAATACAAAACAAAAACATGTTAATCAATCAAACAATATTATTCATGTTATCAATAATGAATACAAAATACGATATTTCAATAATCATATTTAAGTAGCAAAAATGTAAGTGATGCCGGAATCATATATAATAAACACATCAATGCATAAAAATACAAAATACAATAGGGAACATGCAATAAATGTTCATATTAATCTTTCTCTTTTGCCTCTTGGTCTTCATTTACGGATATCCCGTAAACGGATATCTTACTATGAGATAAATCTCACAAGTAAGTTTGCGGTAGAATAAAATACAGACGGCACTAAAAATATCACACAGATCCTTGACGAATTATGAATATCATGAGTCGATGTTCCAAATTTCGATAAATGTTACGTTGTACATAGCTACTTAATTAAATTGTCATGAGATAAATCTCACAGACAAATAGTAACTTGTGAATATATACAGTTTTATTGCGCATGTAGTCATGAGAAAACTCTCACAGACAAATAGTCTACTTGTGAATATATATTATATGTTTACCGTGAGTTGTTTCGCGCATGTACTCATGAGATAAATCTAACGAGTATATAAATGGTGGACGCTAATTAAATAAAGATGATGTTATGACAATAAAAATGTTTAAATTTTTGGCGGAGGTCGAGATTTTAATTTGGCCTTGGCTTTCAGTCCAAGCTGATGTTCTTGAAGCCACATAGCGTGTTGGGCTGGTTCACCAACTATATGAGTAAGATACGTTCTTTTTCCATTCATTATTTTGTGCGCTAGGAATCTTTTCACTTTTAACTGACTTGCAGACTTTGAATCGCTAGATACGTCAACCTCACTAAAATGAATGAAATTATTATCTTTGAACCTAGCGGGTAATTTCTTAGTGCGCTTTGGGCAAGACATGGTTGTACTATTTTCAACAATCAAAATATTGTCTGATTGGCTTGTATTATCAGAATCAGGAGTATTACCAGATAAATTGTCATAATTGGTGTTTTGGTTTTCCTGAACAGGCGTATTATCCTCATTCATAGATGTATAATCTTGCACTTCAACATCGTCTAGTTTCGTATGAACAGGGTCCATAAAATATTTTGACGGATTTGGTTTTCTCACATACGCAGATTTCAGTCTATTGATATGCACTGGCTGTGATAATATTTTGTTCGTATTTGGGTCCTTTAAGGTGTACATATGAGGACTATTTACTCTTGAGATCACATATGGACCGGCAAATCTATTCTTAAATTTTTTGTCCTGACCCGGTTGGTTCTTTCGACAAATAAACATAGTCGTTTTCATTAAATGAAATATTTGGTATTTTGTCCTTATTTACTCGGTCAACCATTTTAACTTGGGAATTAATAGCATTTTTTTCGACTTCAGTACGTATAAGGTTCAACTTTTCACATTGCTGTTTGAGATACGCATGACAATCTTTAGGTACAGACGAAAAGTCTGTGTCCTTAATATGCAAAGACAACGGAAATTGGGGTCTTTTTCCATACACTATTTCAAAAGGCGAAAATCCAACACTTTGGTTTGGCGTATTGTTCATCGAAAATACTATTTCCGGTAATACATCCTCCCATGGTTTTCCTTTTACAATAAACGGTGTTAGTCTTTCCGATAAAGTTCTGTGAGGTCTCTCACATGCTCCCAAACAATGATGAGCGAAGCTAGGGGTATATTCCTGAATAATATCCAATAAACGACAAACTTCTCGGAAACATTTACCAATAAATTCCGATCCTTGATCACTAACAATAGTTCGACAAACTCCAAATTGCGTGACTAATTTAAAAAGAGCATTTCCGACTGTTAACGGATCAGTGTTAGGTATCGGCTCTGCAAACATGTATTTACTAAATAAGTCAATTGCAGTAAAAATGTAAGAATTGCCACTTCAAGAGACGGGGACGGGTCCATATTGAAGGTCCATTTCCCAAACTTCAAATGGTGCACACGGCGTAGGAAATGATGTAATGGACGCTTTTGTTTTTAGTGTGGTATTTTTCCTGCTTTGACATTCATGACATGAACGAAAATAATCAGTTACTTTTTCACTCAAATTCGGAAAATAGTACTGTTCTTGGATTAAATCAAGAGTATTTTGTATACCACAATGTCCACCTAATGTCGAATCATGATGTAATGCAATTATTGTTTTCAGTGAAATTTCCGGGACAACTAGCTGAAAATTATTCATTGTTTTTGCACGCACTGATTTCCTATTTCGTGTATGAAATAATATTCCATTGATCAAGTGAAAATTTGGTATTAATAAAAGAAGTCTGCGGGCTTCTTTCTGCAGCTTTGGTAGTTCGTTTCTTTCAAGATACTGAATTAACGGTCTGCAGTTTGTGTCATTGCGCTGCAATTCATGTATCGACTCTATACTAAATCCCTTTTCCCTAAAAATGTCAATCGATTTCAAAATATTTACATTTGGATCACTATCAATACCAGTATCAGAGTCTCGTTTGTTGGTATAATTGTTCGTGATTTCATTTTCACTAATATAAGTATTCTGCGTTTCATTAACGTCAGTCGTTTGCTCAAATATTTTGTCTAAATCCTGTACATTATCACTTGCAGTGCTTTGATTAAATATTTTGTCTGACTTTTCATTTTGAGAACTTTCAGTGCTTTGATTGAAATATGTTGCATCACATTGAGAAGTAGCACTATCAGTACTTTGATCAAATATTTGATCCGATTTTGGTAAATTAGTCGACTGAGTGATTTGTTGATAAACTTTTTCAAACTGGTTCAACTGATCAGAAATCGATATTTGAGTATGCTTTGAGTCACAATCTGTCAGTTTATTCAAAGGTTCTGATTTTTTCACTACGTTATATTTCTTTCGTGGGTAAAGTTGTATCGTTTTTCGCGGTTTACGTTTCTTTGCTTCACGTGCAAACTGTTGATCAATGTCTTCAGTGTCGGCATCATATTCATTTTGTGGCTGTAATAATACATTTTTGCGTGGAACACTATTATCGACGGTGTACATCGGAACTGTCACAGACATACCAATATTGTTCAATTGTAAATTTTTACTGTCGCTAGTATCCGAGTCATGTAATAAAGTGGTCAATTGAATACCTCCTGGAACAATTATTTGACCTGTATTTTCCGGTTCATATGGGAAGTACGGATCTTGCTCGTCTGGACTTTCGAAGGCGTTACTAGTCTCTTGCGTGCATCGTGACAAAGCATCCGGAACTTGCATTTCCCTCGCAGGTTTGTATTGAATTTCAAAATTATATTGCTGCAAAATAGCAATCCATCGCTCATAAATTGCGCCTTTCAGTTGGTTGCTAAAATAGCGGTTTCAATGCTTGGTGGTCGCATTCTATAACAAAAGGCTTTGTTCGTAGGTATGATGAACATTCTAAAACAGCGGTAACCATGCCAAGTAATTCTAGCTTTGTTGGGCCATATGATTTCTGCCATTTACTAAGTGCCTTAGATCCGAATCGTATAACACGGATTTCATCAGTTTCGCTCATTTTCTGATATAGCACGTAACCAATCCTCTTACAACAAGAGTCTACAGCAAGTCTAAATGGTAAATTGAAGTTTGGAAAGGCCAGAATAGGAGAATCTAGCAGAAGTGATTTAACATTCTGAAATGCACGCTGTTGTTCATCGGTCCAGCTAAAACGTTCATATTTCTTTAAAAGTCTCGTCAGAGGTTCCATTTCAGCACTGAAATTTTTTATGTATTTCCGAAACCAATTAAATAAACCAACAAGGCGGCGCAACTCTTTCACATTTTTTGGTATAGGATAATCAACGATGGCCTGAACACGGTCCGGTGGCGGCTCAATTCCTTTATTTGAAATTTTATGACCTAAGTATATACAAGAGTTCTGAGCAAAGGTACACTTTTTGGGTCCCAGCTTTAAACCAGCATTCGAAAGTCTCTGAAAAACGTTCCGTAAATCTTCAATATGCTGATCGAATGTTTCGGATGCAATAAGGATATCATCATGATAGCACAAACATGATTTAAAAGTTAATCCTTTAAGTACTTTATCCATCAACAGTTGAAAAGATGCTGGGGATGAGCTCAGTCCCATCGGTAATCTTAAAAATTTGAAAGTACCAAAACAGGTATTAAAGGCTGTGTAACGTTGACTGTCTTTTGAAATCGGTAACTGAAAAAATCCAGATGATAAGTCTATTGAAGTTAGAAAATTCTGTGTTTTTGTAGAAAACGATTCAGTGAGATCTTGTAAATCAGGAATTGAATAAGAAAAGTGTTGAGTCATGGAATTTAAATACCTAAAGTCACAACAGAAACGAAATTTTGACAAACTAGTCTCTTTCGATGAAGCGTTTGCTTTGTCTTTTTGATACGTTCTTTTCGACACAAGTACCGCCGGACTTGTAATAGGAACATCTTCTGTTTCCTCTACTGGTGCAATTACACCTTGTCGCAAAAGTTCATCTAAATGATGTCTTAGAATATCCTTCTTTTCCGGTGTTAAACGATATGAACGTTGGTGTTTCGGTTTAAAGTCGGGCTTCAAACATATTTGGTGTTGAACAACATTGGTAAAGCCTAAGTCAGGGGTTTCCTCGGTTACAAATAATTCTTTATTAGAATGTAAAAATTCAATCAATGTCGATTTCTGTACTTCAGTTAAGTATTCGGGAATATTAAAATAAGACATAAATTTAGAGTCGATCTCAGTATCTTTATTCACCGGTTCAGTCGACAATTGAATATTTTGAACAAAATGAGTGTCATTATTTTCACTCAAAGGCATACATACATGATCCTTAGAAAATGGTTCAAGCTCCGCTAAAATCTGTCCTTTATTCAAATGTACAGTTTCATTAGTAAAATTCAAAATTTTAATCGGGACTTGTTTCTCTCGATTTACTGTCACTACAGCTTTCGATATTATGACTCCTCGGTCTTTAGATATTTTGGAAGTACATATACCTTGCATTCCATATTGCACTTTTCCGTTTACGTGTCCCCAAATAAGGACTTCTGAATTCGGAGGTATAGAAGCAGGACTTTGAGTTAAAATCTTGAAATGTTTAGATCTTATGCGACAATCACTAAAGTCAAGAACGATTTTCTTGGAATATAAATAATTCGTTCCTAAAATTAAAGGATGCGATGTTTGCACTAAAATATATACATGAATCCAGTGCTTTCCTTGAGGCACAGAAATCTTAACCTTAGCAGTTCCATAAATTTGCACTGTCTGATTATTCGCTAAAGTAATTTTGTCACTCGTAGCACTGAACTCAGACTTCATTGAATCTGGTATTGAATTAAAAAGTTGCGAAGACATGACATTTATTGAACTACCTGTATCAATTAATGCTGAAATTTCCAGATTTGCAATTCGCACAGGCATATACAAAAATTTACTAACAAATGTTGAATCGTCGTCACTTGTTGATTCAGTTGATTCAGAATAATTTACCGATTTATCAGAAATGTTAACATAGGCAGACTCGTGTACAGAAATTTTATCTACATGCCACCCCTGGGGTCCTGCCCTGTGAACCCCGGTTCATCCGGTTTCCCGAACTGTTTACACACTGTGGACTCTTATGGCCCGTTTGTCCACAAATATGACATATAAAAGAGAAATCTATATTACCCTGTTCATTCCAATTGCAAGCACGCGCAAAGTGTCCAGGCGCATGACATTTACGGCACAAACCACGGTCAGATTGATATACCTGACGATCTCGATTTCGTGAACGAGAAAAATTATCATTTCCTTGTACATCACGAGTATTGTCTTTTTGCTGAGAAAAATTGGTTGCAAGTTTTGATACGGCTTGAGTTAGACTGTTTACATGGTTTATTTGACCTTGTAATTCACTCACCACATCAGTGTTATAATTGTTTACATCTTTCGCCACAGTGGGTATCCTATTGGCAGATTTACTAACAGCAGCTACATGTAGTGCATCGTCCTTTCGATAACCGTAAGCTTCGCCCATTTTGGCAGCTGCTAGGCAATTCGCGCTGTCACTATGTTGACCTGCCCTAACAAAAAAGGCGAGTTGATCAGGCAAACCCTTTATAAATTTAATCAATATTTCGTGATCACTTTTGTGCAAAATTGTTGCTTTTTCAAGTAGTTGAGCGTAAAAATCATCAATTGATTGACCTTTTGAAAGTGTTAATGTTTCAAATATTTCACCTTCAAGAAGTATAGTTGGACTTCGAAAATCAATATCAATATACTGCTTCTTGTAAACCTGTTCAAAAGTTTGCCATACTTGCTTATTGTCGGTTGGAAGAGTATTGAACCAAGTAAGAGCTGGGCCACAAAGGTGTAAATGAAAAGCGGCAATTTTTCTAGCATCCTCCTCCGGTACTATATGATGTAACATGGCATAGGACTCAAACTCACTCAAAAACTGAAATGCATTTTCATGTGGGTATCCCCCAAATTTACGGCAATTGGCTAACTTTTCCATTTTGTGAAAAGAATTATGTTTGAAATTTAATGTGGAAGGTTGAACATCGTCGTCAAGTGTTGAAGAAACTACGGTATTTGACGTACTAGAATTGGTAAATTCTGAGGTATGAAATTGATCAAATGCTGTCCAGACAGGGGTAGCTGGCCTCTCTACATTTAGCAAACTGAACGAAGTATTTAACTGTAGTGGAGAAGCCGGTGGTTGCAATAAAGAGCCAATATCGGGTTCTAAGTCATCTGTTATTTGGTTATATAATAGAAAATCGTCTGTAAATACAGACTCGTTGTCAGATTCCGACATTTACCAAATAAAAATACAATGTTTAAAACAGTTTTATATATATATCACACGCAAAAATCAGTAATGAGAAAAATCTCACGTACTGTACGCTCAGCTGTACGTAGACGAGCAGAAATGAGATAAATCTCACATTCTACATAAATGGAAATAAATACAGGCAATACATACACTATAATAAATCTTTATTTTTGCAATCTTATATTATTCCAAGTAATTCCGTCTATACAAGACCATATATATTTGAATATACCCACGGATGTCCATGATGTTTTCTGACACGGGGAAGAATCATCTATGTATAAATGGCGATCCAATGTATTAAAATAAATATCTCTATGTTTGTTTGTATATATAGTTTTAAAATTAATATTTGTTCGAATAATTCACTGGTCTAAATGCTCTCATAATGTATCTGTATTGACGAATCAACCACGTGTGTCGTCCTCGTGTGTGGGGTCTACATGTATGATATACACGGACGTCACATTTTCAGAAAATAATTAAATATGTGTCGAAAACTGCATAAATGTTCTTAAAAACTCAGTAAAACGTCTCTATATATTCTTTTTAGGGTCACTCCACCATGTAACGATATCGCCTCGTCGTAATTATAGGTTTTGGGTTGGGACTAGCTCAAGCAATAAAAACACGTCTTACGTTGACGACATTTAATAAAAGAGAGCAAAACAAAAAGGCGTTTCCGGACATCACTTGTACAATTCCGTAAAACATATAAAACTGAATTACACATATATAAAACATATATATCTAAATATATAACATATGCATAATTATTTTCACACACTTACTCAAACTTGTTATTGTTGATGTCATTACTATAAATATATGTCATATGTGAATTTGTAATTTTTACCTGTTGTGAAAATTGTATACTTCATGACAATTTTTTTACTTCATTATTCATGTATGTGTGTCTGTTTGATACTTTGTAATTGTTTGTTATATTTCATTGTATTTCATGAGGGCCTCAGGGAAGATTAGCTTTATAGCTAACTGTGTAACCCTCTTTAAATAAAGAATTATTATTATTATTATTATTATTATTAATATATATACATGTATTAGATCTCATAAAACATGTTTACCCTCCTCCCCCCCCCTCCCCCAAACCCACTGGATGTTTGATTGTGTAATTAAAGGCATTAACTCCGTCCATAACTGATGACCTGTAGTAATATATATACATGTATTAGATCTCATAAAACATGTTTACCCTCCCCCTCCCTCCCCTAAACCCACTGGATGTTTGATTGTGTAATTAAAAGCATCAACTCCATCCATAACTGATGACCTGTAGTAATACATGTATTAGATCTAAAAAAATAACAGGTTTTCCCTCCCCCTCCCCCCCTCCCCCCTCTCCCCCCAAACCCACTGGATGTTTGATTGTGTAATTAAAGGCATCAACTCCATCCATAACTGATGACCTGTAGTAATACATGTATTAGATCTCAAAAAAACATGTTTACCCTCCCCCTCCCCCCAAAAAAACCCACTGGATGTTTGATTGTGTGATTAAAAACATCAACTCCATCCATAACTGATGACCTGTAGTAATACATGTATTAGATCTCACAAAACTTGATTCCCTCCCTCCACCCCCCTCCAACCAAACAAAAAAACCAACCCAAACCCACTGGATGTTTAATTGTGTAATTAAAAGCATCAACTCCGTCCACAACTGATGGCCTGTAGTAATATATATATTAGGTCTCAAATAACGTGTTAAACCCCACCACATACGGTATTTGTGCCTGTCCCAAGTCAGGAGCCTCATGCTGGCCTTTGTTTGACTTGTATGGTGTTTTTTTTTTTTTTTAGTTCATTTATAATGTTAGAAGTTAAGTGTGATGTCCATTTCCAGTCAACTAGTTCACATCTTTGTGGGGGTGTCTAAAGCCTGCCTTTGAATGAATGTGGGATCCTATTACTGTGTTGAAGAGCCATTAGTGGCTTTGGGCTGTTTTCTGCTCTTTGGTCGTTACGTAGTCTCTTTGACACATTCATCATTTCCATTCTCAAATATGCGCAATTTTGTATTATATATTAACAGGAAATCTTATTTGACTGAGGATACTTACTAGCATGGTTTGAGTAATAAAAGTTATACAGAATCAGGCATTGATGGTTCTTGTTAAAAAGAAAAAAAACTACATTTTTTTTTAGACAACTGCTATCCTCAACTTGAACAGTACTGACTTTCTCGCTTATTGATATTAAATAGCTACCATGTATATAAAAATAAGAAGCTGTACTATAATTGCCATTGAGACATCTATCAACCAGAGACAAAATGATAAAAGTTAGCAGCTATGGGTCATTAGCTAGGATATTTGTAGGATGAAATTTGAAAAAAAAGCAGGATAGGAGATTTGAGTAAAAAAAAATGCAGGATGACAACTTATGTAAAACAAGTCAGGAGAAAGATATAAAAAAGTCAGGACCTAATAGAGTGACAAATAAAAAGGCAGGACAGAGACTACAACTAAAAAATAATGCAGAACATTTTTTTTCAACTTTGCCCCCCCTCTTAAAATCAAATGGTTGCACCCTTACTTGTTTGTATCATGTAATATACTGGTTGCAAACGTCCTGATATTGTGAACAGCTCTAGGTATGTCAACAGCTTTAGCCAACCAGATTGGCTTTCCTTGATCATGTGATTCTTGTTCAGCAAAGGACTGTAGTTGTGTTTCTAAACGGTCTGCTATTTTTAACATAATGCGTGAACGTTCCTGTACTGGTGTAGAGGACCATCTGTAATATTAATTCATAAAATGAATAGTAAAAAGAAGATATTTCAATGCAATATAGTTTATAATCTTAGTCTCTAATAGAGTGCTCAATGAAATGACATTAAAGGGAAACTTCGCAAAAAAATCAAAAATTGATATTATGTTCATTCTGTATAAAAATGTTCAAATTCATAGATATTAAAGTTTTATTCCGCTAGATAAGCGATCACCATCGTTTTTAAATTTAGAGTATCAATTCTCCGAGATCCGCCATCT
The DNA here is from genome assembly GCA_037788925.1 of Mytilus galloprovincialis. NCBI lineage: Eukaryota > Metazoa > Mollusca > Bivalvia > Mytilida > Mytilidae > Mytilus > Mytilus galloprovincialis. Next base: position 74,971,782 of record CM075339.1, on the reverse strand, counting down.
TGTCTTCTTTCCCGATGAATAAAAACGATATGTCTATAAACCACAAAGAAACAAAACTACAGTAACCGATGTAGTCGTAATTGCGTGTCGATATCTTGTCATCGTACGGTTGTTTAATACGACTAACTAACTTGATACGGAAAATATTCTTACTTTTTTTAAATTACCATGGTCTGTTGTTTTTAAACTGTTGATATTGGAATTAGGTGAAAAGTCAAAGTTGAAATCATAAATAAGTGTTCCGTGAAAATTGTTTTCGAAAATCTAATTTGTTCATAATTCTTTAAAGTAATAAACTTTTTTCAAATATATTTTGATCTTCCCTTATCTGATCACCAGCATGGCTAAAGGTATTACTTCCAAAGGTATTGTGAGGGGTGTGAGGTGACACGTCCAGGTATTCAAGCGATTTCCTGTCGGGCTTGCAAGTTCATGCATCGTTTCACTTCTGCAGGTATTGATGTACACGGCTGATAACTTATAACTTATAACTTTCCATTTTGAACTATCAGATGTATAATATACAACTCTGTACTAAACTCATACGCTTGTTTATAAATAACATTTCTGGTGTAAAGAATATAATTCATAATATATAAATAATACCCAAAAAATAAGATTTGATGAAATTAAAATCTATTTAAATATTTTTTCCAAGGGTGAATTTGGGAAAATGTAATATATAGTCATTGTCAATAGTGAAGGACAGATTGGAACAGACCAGAAATATTGATTTAAAAAAATGTACGCACTTGCCGACGATTCGTTTATACGACTGGATATAAAGTTACGGAACTATTATAGCGCAATTTAAAATATATACGTGTATACATTGAACATAAGAAAAAAACATATATTTTGAATAAATAGGGGTAAAAGTGTTGTAAATAGACTAGCCAACGTATGCCAACAGTATGTAATCATCGAATGTCGATAGACTACAGTTGTATACCAAAAGAAGAAGAGAACCAATTTGATTTAAATACAGGTCGATGTATAACTTTTGCTTTGGTTCATTGAAGCTGTGGACCTAGGAAAATCACAGATTTATATTTCAATAAGATTGTTCTCAAACAAAGGAAGGAATTCGTCATCACAATTGTTATATATGCCACTGGACGAACACTAATTATCCCCAGGGGATGTGAATATTTTGCTGGGAAACTTTTGAGTATCAAAGTTTCAAATTAATTTCGGGATTTATTTTCTTTCTTGGTATTCAATAACCGAAAAAAGAATAAAATACTTGTTCGCTAAATAGGGATATTCTTGTCAGATAAAAGAATTTTAGTTATATTTAAAAAATAGGGAAATATGACATTAAATTGGTTCTGTCTTTTTTTAAACATCGTTTTGTGTCTAAGGTGAACGCCACAAGAACCCTGTAATACTAGTACGAGAGTATAGCATGTAAACATTCCTTCTCAATAATATGGTTGTATTGGAAAACTTTTCATGCAGATTGACAACTCATTGTCCGATATGCATGTAATATTTGCCACATGACGCCCATAGTTCTTTCTACCATCATCACCTTATTCCTTGATATTGCTGTAAACATCGATGGTTCACACCCAAACAAAATGGGAGTAATGAACCTTCAGAGCTTCTCCGTGTTATACACTTGTGAAATATATAGACGAAATTTCTGTATTGAAATGAATCTACATCTCACAAACAGGATTTTCAAATAACGATTTTGAGTAATCACCTTACAAACCAATATAAACGTATGGCAAGATATAACCATGAAGGAATTTAGTTTTTGTCAGAACTCATCACTATATCATAAACGTATACGTATATATATGCATACAGTTTCAAATATCAAGAACAAGCGTTCGATGTCGATAGTCTGTTCTCTAACTGTTCAGAGTTAGACATGTCACTTGTTCATTCTTGGAAGCCTTCATATTCCCCGTCTAACGATGGGAACTCTTTCTGATTGTGTTGACTATAAATGCTTGTATGGTAATTCTGTCGTTTATCTGTACAAGCGGTTGCATTTCCTCTCCTTTCCCAACAAACAAACGAACGAAACGCAACTAGTCTGATTTCTCTGGAGCTCATCCTCAATGGCTCTTATACGTCAGGAAACTTACATGTATACTAATAATGATTGTTTCATGAACAACGATGTATGAACGAACTATTATAAATTCGTCAATATCTGTAATGCATGACTAAAGTATAACTTTTATTACAACTACTGTATTACTTATTTGGATTAATGACGGCTATCATGTTCAACATTGCAAAACTATTATCATAGAATTTTAAAAAAAATCCTCAAAAATCCTCAAAAGATATAATGCCTTAGCTTAGATAATTAGTATTCTTTTCACAAAAAGTTCGTGTAAATGATTGTCAAATGAATTTAATTATGTAAGAATAAAATGTTAAAAAGAAACTAAAAAAAAATTATGCATGTTGTATGTTGTATTTTTTTGTCAATTAAAAACCTTTAAAATTGCAATAGTTTTATTAGCATTTAAACACAGCCAGATTTGAATACAAGTTAAGAAATTCCGGTAAAGTCATTGATATCAAACAGATGTACAATGGTATATCAAATTGGGTTATATTGCATTTAGTTTTTATTAAAGATTAAAACTACTATTTTTTGCTTCATATTTGAATCTTTACGCCAATTGCCGCTAAGAAAGTAATCAAAAATTGTTTCCTTTTATTTTTATACACTTTCGGAATTACGAATCTGAATTTTATTTTCAATTAATTTACACAATTTAATTATTGTATCTTTATTCTCATCGTGTATTTAATCTTAGTGTATTAACATCATGACAGCATATACTCTAATCCTTTCTATTTATCCTTTCCAAATAACAACATTTATACCTGTGTACGCTTGAACTCACACCTGCGGCTAAATAGCTACAAGGTAAACGAATTGACCTCAAGCCGAGAAATATACAGTGACCTTTACAAAATAATATACACACTCTGCTCACACATTAGTTGCATTGAAATGATTATCAAAACAATAACGGTAAATAGAACTGAAATATTTTCAGTTCAATATCAGTAAAAATGTTCAATAAATATTTTATGAAAAAAATCTCAACAATAATTAATTAAATTTATTCAAAAACATTTACTAGAGATAATTTTATAGGAGTTTAATTCAATCAATACAAAACGGTATATATATGCATATTCACTTTCGTTCATTCTTATATTGTGGTTTATAACTTCGACCATTCGTCAGCTGTGCGCTTTTAATTACGTATATTGTCGATAAGCTATAAGAGTTAAACAGATTTTATTTTTTCCCAGAATTCAATAAATCGGGCTAATACGTCACGACCCACTCGAGAATTCAACCAAAAAAGTTACAAATACTTGATTTTCTCCGTTATTAGAAGGAATATAAATTTAAAACTTTGCAAATGTGTTTTTTATGTTAAGATGAACATAATTAGATGATAAGTAAAAAATCGCGGAATTTCCCTTTAAAGGGAAACTTCGCAAAAAAATCAAAAATTGATATTATGTTCATTCTGTATAAAAATGTTCAAATTCATAGATATTAAAGTTTTATTCCGCTAGATAAGCGATCACCATCGTTTTTAAATTTAGAGTATCAATTCTCCGAGATCCGCCATCTTGTCTTCTTTCCCGATGAATAAAAACGATATGTCTATAAACCACAAAGAAACAAAACTACAGTAACCGATGTAGTCGTAATTGCGTGTCGATATCTTGTCATCGTACGGTTGTTTAATACGACTAACTAACTTGATACGGAAAATATTCTTACTTTTTTTAAATTACCATGGTCTGTTGTTTTTAAACTGTTGATATTGGAATTAGGTGAAAAGTCAAAGTTGAAATCATAAATAAGTGTTCCGTGAAAATTGTTTTCGAAAATCTAATTTGTTCATAATTCTTTAAAGTAATAAACTTTTTTCAAATATATTTTGATCTTCCCTTATCTGATCACCAGCATGGCTAAAGGTATTACTTCCAAAGGTATTGTGAGGGGTGTGAGGTGACACGTCCAGGTATTCAAGCGATTTCCTGTCGGGCTTGCAAGTTCATGCATCGTTTCACTTCTGCAGGTATTGATGTACACGGCTGATAACTTATAACTTATAACTTTCCATTTTGAACTATCAGATGTATAATATACAACTCTGTACTAAACTCATACGCTTGTTTATAAATAACATTTCTGGTGTAAAGAATATAATTCATAATATATAAATAATACCCAAAAAATAAGATTTGATGAAATTAAAATCTATTTAAATATTTTTTCCAAGGGTGAATTTGGGAAAATGTAATATATAGTCATTGTCAATAGTGAAGGACAGATTGGAACAGACCAGAAATATTGATTTAAAAAAATGTACGCACTTGCCGACGATTCGTTTATACGACTGGATATAAAGTTACGGAACTATTATAGCGCAATTTAAAATATATACGTGTATACATTGAACATAAGAAAAAAACATATATTTTGAATAAATAGGGGTAAAAGTGTTGTAAATAGACTAGCCAACGTATGCCAACAGTATGTAATCATCGAATGTCGATAGACTACAGTTGTATACCAAAAGAAGAAGAGAACCAATTTGATTTAAATACAGGTCGATGTATAACTTTTGCTTTGGTTCATTGAAGCTGTGGACCTAGGAAAATCACAGATTTATATTTCAATAAGATTGTTCTCAAACAAAGGAAGGAATTCGTCATCACAATTGTTATATATGCCACTGGACGAACACTAATTATCCCCAGGGGATGTGAATATTTTGCTGGGAAACTTTTGAGTATCAAAGTTTCAAATTAATTTCGGGATTTATTTTCTTTCTTGGTATTCAATAACCGAAAAAAGAATAAAATACTTGTTCGCTAAATAGGGATATTCTTGTCAGATAAAAGAATTTTAGTTATATTTAAAAAATAGGGAAATATGACATTAAATTGGTTCTGTCTTTTTTTAAACATCGTTTTGTGTCTAAGGTGAACGCCACAAGAACCCTGTAATACTAGTACGAGAGTATAGCATGTAAACATTCCTTCTCAATAATATGGTTGTATTGGAAAACTTTTCATGCAGATTGACAACTCATTGTCCGATATGCATGTAATATTTGCCACATGACGCCCATAGTTCTTTCTACCATCATCACCTTATTCCTTGATATTGCTGTAAACATCGATGGTTCACACCCAAACAAAATGGGAGTAATGAACCTTCAGAGCTTCTCCGTGTTATACACTTGTGAAATATATAGACGAAATTTCTGTATTGAAATGAATCTACATCTCACAAACAGGATTTTCAAATAACGATTTTGAGTAATCACCTTACAAACCAATATAAACGTATGGCAAGATATAACCATGAAGGAATTTAGTTTTTGTCAGAACTCATCACTATATCATAAACGTATACGTATATATATGCATACAGTTTCAAATATCAAGAACAAGCGTTCGATGTCGATAGTCTGTTCTCTAACTGTTCAGAGTTAGACATGTCACTTGTTCATTCTTGGAAGCCTTCATATTCCCCGTCTAACGATGGGAACTCTTTCTGATTGTGTTGACTATAAATGCTTGTATGGTAATTCTGTCGTTTATCTGTACAAGCGGTTGCATTTCCTCTCCTTTCCCAACAAACAAACGAACGAAACGCAACTAGTCTGATTTCTCTGGAGCTCATCCTCAATGGCTCTTATACGTCAGGAAACTTACATGTATACTAATAATGATTGTTTCATGAACAACGATGTATGAACGAACTATTATAAATTCGTCAATATCTGTAATGCATGACTAAAGTATAACTTTTATTACAACTACTGTATTACTTATTTGGATTAATGACGGCTATCATGTTCAACATTGCAAAACTATTATCATAGAATTTTAAAAAAAATCCTCAAAAATCCTCAAAAGATATAATGCCTTAGCTTAGATAATTAGTATTCTTTTCACAAAAAGTTCGTGTAAATGATTGTCAAATGAATTTAATTATGTAAGAATAAAATGTTAAAAAGAAACTAAAAAAAAATTATGCATGTTGTATGTTGTATTTTTTTGTCAATTAAAAACCTTTAAAATTGCAATAGTTTTATTAGCATTTAAACACAGCCAGATTTGAATACAAGTTAAGAAATTCCGGTAAAGTCATTGATATCAAACAGATGTACAATGGTATATCAAATTGGGTTATATTGCATTTAGTTTTTATTAAAGATTAAAACTACTATTTTTTGCTTCATATTTGAATCTTTACGCCAATTGCCGCTAAGAAAGTAATCAAAAATTGTTTCCTTTTATTTTTATACACTTTCGGAATTACGAATCTGAATTTTATTTTCAATTAATTTACACAATTTAATTATTGTATCTTTATTCTCATCGTGTATTTAATCTTAGTGTATTAACATCATGACAGCATATACTCTAATCCTTTCTATTTATCCTTTCCAAATAACAACATTTATACCTGTGTACGCTTGAACTCACACCTGCGGCTAAATAGCTACAAGGTAAACGAATTGACCTCAAGCCGAGAAATATACAGTGACCTTTACAAAATAATATACACACTCTGCTCACACATTAGTTGCATTGAAATGATTATCAAAACAATAACGGTAAATAGAACTGAAATATTTTCAGTTCAATATCAGTAAAAATGTTCAATAAATATTTTATGAAAAAAATCTCAACAATAATTAATTAAATTTATTCAAAAACATTTACTAGAGATAATTTTATAGGAGTTTAATTCAATCAATACAAAACGGTATATATATGCATATTCACTTTCGTTCATTCTTATATTGTGGTTTATAACTTCGACCATTCGTCAGCTGTGCGCTTTTAATTACGTATATTGTCGATAAGCTATAAGAGTTAAACAGATTTTATTTTTTCCCAGAATTCAATAAATCGGGCTAATACGTCACGACCCACTCGAGAATTCAACCAAAAAAGTTACAAATACTTGATTTTCTCCGTTATTAGAAGGAATATAAATTTAAAACTTTGCAAATGTGTTTTTTATGTTAAGATGAACATAATTAGATGATAAGTAAAAAATCGCGGAATTTCCCTTTAAAATCTGATTTTTTTTAAACTTTTGATTATAAACATGAAAAAAAATATGATATATATGTTCAGTTTTAATACAAAGGATATTTCAATCTTGATGCATCTTTGCCCTTACCAGCTCCACAATGTCAATATATAAATGATTGTTGTTTGACGTCTATAGTTCAAGTGGCCCATATTCGATATAATCTTGTCAATGTCAATTTGTGTAGATTTTCAAATAGGGATAAAATTAAGGTGTATAAAAGTATCAAACCCTTAAAAATTTAGTAACACTAAGGCAGCAACCATTTGATTTTCAGGGGGTGGGTGGGGGGAGGCTATGGATTTTTTTGGGGAAAAAAGTTTGTTTTCAGTTTTTTGAGAAGAAAAAAATTGTTTTAGACCCTGAGAAAAAAAAACTGTTTGTTTCACCCTCAGCTGCCACTATATGTAATCATGGTTATACTATAATTGAAAGAAAAAACTTGTTTTCGACTTGTTGCCAAAAAAAACAGATTGTTTTTCGCTACAGGCGAGAAAAAAAAATTGTCCAGAAAAAAAATCCATAGCCCCCCACCAGAAAATCAAATCGTTGCTGTCTAACAGTGTATTAAATTAATTCCTGCTGATCAAGAGTTGATTGAGTTAGCATATATATGTGAAGCACTTTGTTTCATCCTAAGCAATAGAGTTTGCCTGCCCTCTGGTCATGTTACATTGCGAAAATGTAACAAAATATTTGTTCCGGCGTGACATTTGTTCCGCCGGAACAAATTTCATATAAAATATGTTCCACCGGAACTTATGTCACAGAAAATATGTTCCAGCACTATAAAATTTGTTCCGGAACTAATTTTTTAAACAAGTGTGAAATAAGTTCCGGAACAAAAATTACAGCACCATGAGTTTTGTTCCAATACTAAAATTTAAAAGAAAAGGTGAAATAAGTTCCTGTGATATTAGTTTTGAACAAAGGTATTTTATAGAAATCAATGAAAATGTTCTGCTCGAACCTATTTCACATAAAAAATAAGTACTGTGATTGCATGGGGTACATTTGCAATTGAATGCATGACTGTAGGATGAAGATAAGAAATAAAAGCGATGATAATGTATCATAACTTGTATCTATGTTTTATCCTTTATGTGGTATTCAACCTCCTTGTTTCCTGTTGATCTATCATGGGTGTTTTTATCATACATGTACTTAGCAATGGTCATTGCACAGTTTTTAAAGAGTTTGTCTTTTGTTTCTTTGTCTTTTAACCTATTTGATCAGTCACTTTGTCCTTTTTTAAAAAGTACAAATGTTCATCTGTAACTATGATACCTTTTTTGGGGGAATGACTATGATACTATAATTGAGTATGTAATTTAACTTTTGCTGAACTCCACATGATCAAAATTGGATGTTTACACTTTTTATTTATTACATTATCAATATAATACAGACTAAATACATGTTTTTTTATAATGATTTTAAACTGACTGATGACAAGTGCTCAGTATATAAGATAACTTGTTTAACCAGTGGAACATATTTCATAGACAAGGAACTTATTTCACCAGGTGAGGAACAAATCTCACAAATCCAGAACTTATTTCACTAGGTAAGGAACAAATCTCACAAACATGGAACTTATTTCACTAGGTAAGGAACAAATTTCACCAACCCAGAACTTATTTCACCAGGTAAAGTGTGGAACTTATTTCATATAGATGGAACAAATTATATAGAAATTGTCTGTGTAAAAAGTTCTCCCAGAACATATTTCCTGTGAAATTAGGTCCACTGGAACTTTTTTCACAGGAACAAATTTTGGCTCACAAAAACACCAGCAGAGAACTTAAAAATAAAAAAGAAGTTTTAAAGCATTTTACATGTATCTGGGAACAGTATATCTAACATAATATATATGTTCCTGCATGTATTTATAATTTCTAAAATAAAACTTTTTGACTTTGACCTACTTTTGGAAAGCCTTCTTGGCTGCATCTACCGCTTTATTTATGTCTGTTTCGTCACTATCAGGAATTTTTGCCCAAACTGAACCTGTTGAAGGGTCGAAACTGTCAATATGTGACTTTGTAGGAACAAATTCACCGTTAATAAAATTTTCAATCACCAACATATCACTCATTGTGGTCGTTCTGTTCATAAATGGTAAAGTCGAAAGAGGTTCCGAAATCGTCCTTGACCTTATTGACCATTTTCTTCATCAAAGTTTTGATTGGACAATACAGGAGGTTGGGTTTTCCGACTGGTATCGTAACGCGCTTGATTAACAAAGAAACCAGCAGAAGTATAGACATAGACATTAGACATTATTTTATTTTCCAATCATGGGCCCTTGTCAGGCAAGATACAAAAACATCATAATACAATGATTATATAAACATTAGTGAAATACACAATAAGTAATACACAAATAATAAATTGATAATATGAGTAATGTAGGATATAATTATAGTAAGAGACATTGAGTGCAATGAGGCCAATTTAATATTAAAAGGATATGATATTAAGTTTATTTTAAAATACGGAAACTAAAAAATAGCAAAAATAGAACCGGGAATATAGTATCTCAATCTGCAGTAGTTCTCCTCATGACCAGTGCACAGTAGTGAGGGACTTCATCACAACAATGCAAAGGTCATCAAGGGGGGATCCTTCAGAACTAGCTACAGATACATGAGATTACTCCAATAGTGATTCTCCTCATGACTAATGCACAATAGCAAGGGTTAACATTGCTACTGGACAATATTCATCAAGGGACGGTGCTCTAGAACTCACTATGGAGAAAATATAAAGTTCAAATTACAAGTAGTAGAGGGAAATAAATCCCATTAAAACTTTTCATATTTCTTAATGAACATGCATAATTCTGATAATAAATTCTCATCTTCATTATTCATTAACCATATCAGTTTTTGTTTAGGGTCAAGATATTGAAAATTCTTGCAGCAATTATTTATCATTGTTATCATGTCTTTCCTTTGATCTGATAAACTATCACAGTTAAAAAGAAAATGTGTTTCATCTTCGACCTCATTACTACAACATCTCTTACATACTCTATTGTGTCGGGGAGTATTACTATATATTTAACCTATATGAAAGAGGGACAAAAGGGGAGAAACAATATTAAAAGCTTATTGCCATGTAATTTGTTATAAACAAGAAAACTAGCTAACTGAAAAACAGCCAAATAAGTCATAATTTATTTAAAAGTCTTAGATTCATAAATTGATTTACTTTGTTCATTCTTGAAACAAAGGCCATGTATATTACCCCAAATGTAGATTTTTAAAAATAACTAGTCACGTGACAACTTCTAGTGGAAAATCCCCGGCGGCATTACGGAAAAGTCGGTTTTCCAGTTAGTTCCAGTTGGAGAGACAAGGTTGACATAGTTGTTATTTACGTGTTAGGTCGTCTGTCGTTATCAAGAAAACGAAACAAGAAAGAACATTGTAATAATTCAAGTGGTATGGAAGTTTTGTCAACAATAGAACGCAAAACTCCGAATAAATATCCAATAGGAGTTGGTTTGAGACCATTTGTGAAGCCGGAATGTTTACATGCACGTCCAGGTGATCTGATAGAGATTGACCGTACAATTTTCGCCGAATGGGGGTTGTATTTTGGAAAAGGAGAAGTTGTCTTATTGGGTGGTGACTTAATGATAGGAAGAACTACCTCCACAAAAGTTGTTAAAAGAAAACTAACAGACATGGGTAACGTTCTTGTGCGCGTGAACAATAAGAAAGTACCTGCAAAAAATCGTGCGCTTATTTCATTAAAGGCAAAGACAGTCATTCAAAATGTGAACAAACTAATCGGAAAGACAGTTGAATATAACATTTTAAGTAAAAACTCAGAACATTATGTGACAGAATGGAAATATGGACATGGCTGGAGTGATCAGGTAAACAAAAATGAATTTGCACTCACCTTTAAATAGATAGAGTATTTGATAATTTAAGGTGGGTCTAAGCGTGACGCTGGATTGCTGATTTTATGTAAGCGTGCCATGTGAAAGTCAAATTATTGTGTCGTGAAAACGGGAAATGAGATCTTGCAGGACCCAGGAAATGACGAAAAAAATTTAGAATTGCTTAAGGAAATAGTGTAAGCAGACTCGAGGTTATGACAAAGCAGTAAGCGGGATCCGGGATCAAACCCCCCCCCCCCCAATGAGATCCCCTTTAAGCATGTACATTACAATATGTATGCAAATTCTTTTTAGATCAGAAATTTGTGATTTTACGTAAAAGTTTTATGTAAATTCACACATTTCTGTTCCCTTAAATTTGACGTCACATATAATTAGTGATTGTTGCTTGACATCAAAAAGCTATTCAGATCAGATCTAAAAAAAAATGAGAATGGAAATGGAGGGGTGATACATAAATAGACCCTCAAATCTGCACATAAAGATATTTTAGGCATGTCAAATGAGTTTTTTTCAGTTTGGAATCAATTTCTACTGATACTGCACTGTTTGGGAAAAAAGAAAGTTGTCTTTTTAGGAATAATTTTTAGCCATTTTTTTTCAAATTGTGATTATTCTCCAGTAATTTAAGGCACACAATATCACTGATACTGTAAATTCAGAAATTATTGCAAGCATTCATTATTGCCAATTTTTCACTTTCAACTAAAATGGGATTTTAATTTAGCGATTTTCAGATAATTGCAGTTTTAATTCATATTAAAAACTTCAAAAATGCGACAATAATTTCTGAATTTACAGAATATCTAGAACTTGCAATTTAATTGATATCTGTATGCAGATTTTTCTGGAATCTGAAAGATCAAACTGGTATTCTCTATTCATCCAAAAATCCAATATTATTAAATGCCAGTATACATGTATTTCTTAATTTACAGTAGGTCAAAACTGGTTAAATCTGGTTTAAATAACAAATATTATATTATATGTTAATTTTGATATATAATTTTTATGTTTGTTACTAATACATCATGTTTGTCTTGGGAACATGCATATTTAGAGTTTCACATGTATAACAAAAAACAATGAACAAATGTCTATGTTTTCTGTATTGATTTCTGTTTAAGTGGGAATGTGGGAGTTACACTGATTATTTTTTATTCCCATCAATTAAGAGATCTATATCATGTATTTTATTTCCTCCAATCATCACTTTCATGACTTTGTTTTGTTTGTTAGTTTCATTTTAAAGACGCTGTGAGTACAAAAATGGAGTAACGGGAAAATAAATTTATATATGTCCAAGTTGGGCCTACATTAATATATTTTTTGTTTCTCCAATCCATAATCCTGCCGTTAGGTGTGGGAAGCTAGGTAGGGAAATAATTTTATTTTTTTCAAATATTAAACTGTAACAATATCTGTATACATTTTCTGTAGATGACTGGCAAGCCTAAAAATGAGAAATGAAAAAATAATATTTGACTTAGTTTCATGACAATAAAATTTTATTCATTCACTGCTTTTTGATGTTCTGGATTGGGGAAACAAACAATATTTATTAGGCCTTGTACCTTTCTTAATTTATTATCCTGCTATAAATTACAATTTTACAGCAGGTGTTTCTATTAATAGATGACTAGATGCGTATTAGAATAAATTTAGAATGAAGGTAGCCTTGCCCCTAACAATCTATCATGTTTATTTTAACATTGTGTCTGGCATCCTGTCAGAATCTGTTTTTGCTAAGGGATAAAAACAGTATTAAAAGAACTTGGTACAGACACAGAATTAAATATGCATAGCTGCACACAGATCTCTAGGTGATACATTATAAACTGTCAGAGACATGTTTGATATATAACTCAAGATTGTCAAAGTTCTGCTTCTTCAGTCATGTATCAGTGACATTGTGGACTCCTCCCTTTTCTCCTGGGTTGGGAGACCCCCTTTTAGAAATGGTTGGATTAGCACCTGAAATTGTAATGACCTTGGTCACAGGGTTTGATTGTCAAGATTGTCTTTTAAGGTGGTACCTAACACTACAGGAAGATAACTCTGTAAAGTCAGTTTTAATTATGTTGTGTTGTAAAGGGAATATAAAGCTTCACAGTGATCAAAATTAGTGTTTGTCAAACTGCTATATAACCAGTGTAATTTTTCTGATAAAATGGTTGGTTCAAAATTTTTGAAATTTTTATATTTTTGTTAAACATGTTCAAGGGTCAAAGTAGATACTTTGTCAAAATTTTATGAAAATTAAACGAGCCAAATTAATTTTAGTGAAAGTGTTGGGTACCACCTAAAAGAAAAAAAAAACAAGAATTGCTATAATTTTAAAATATAAATTAGAACCCTTGGTTAATATCTGTGTCAGAAGTAAAATCATTTCACGAAGTACTGACTAAAAAACTTTTTTTCTTCAGAAAACTTCAATATATATGCAACATGTATAGTACATGTATTTATAAAGCAACATTGTTAACACTTTTTCATCATATACAGGGTTTGATAGTCACACTAACTTTTATACCTTATATATAATTAGTTGATAGTGGTCCACATGCCAAGTTAGTTTTAAATTTGGTAGTCTTCATAAGGGCCGAACAACCCAAGCCCAAGAGGAATTACCGAAATACAGTAAATTTGGAAACTAATCATGCTTATTTCTCCTGAACAAGAATTATGTCATTTCTTTTCTTTTTTCAGTCAAGAACAGCACTTCAATCCATGACAATATTTTCTACGCCACCTTCACCAAAAGATGCTGGTTTTGCTCATGAAAAACTATCAGAAAGTATAAAGAGTATCTTGCAAACACAGAACTCTATTGAAGATCTACAGTCTCCTGGTGCAGGAACTTGAAGTCCATTCTATTTTAACTCTATTGCGAGTTTACTGCCGACACAGAAGTTATGTGCAGAGAATGAGATGTTCGTTCCTCTGGTGAAGATACCTGAAGTTCGTTCATCAACACTGTTTGAACTCTATAAATAAGGAGTTACCTACATCAATGACATTATTATTTGAATTGTTAAGTCATGTGAATAAGTCCTCTGGAAAAAATACATCAAGTCCATTCATCAACATTATCAAACTCTGTAGAAAAGCATTTTGCTTATAATGTACAGGGATTATTCCAGGTGTTTTCAAATGGGTCCCTTGAACATCAAATTGGGAATTTTTATTCTAATTGGGAATTTTTTAAGCATAAAATCTAAGACGAAATAACATTATTTTTAAAACGGAAAATGTATATATATTATTAAGTTTAACCTGTACACTGATGTTCATGTAAGTTGTAACATTTTGAATAATTCTGGATGGGCTACTGTTATTACATGAATACCATTGAACATGATGCACTAGTCTGCTAGTCATTGCTAGTCTATCATCTTAGCTATAGTTACCTAGGCCTATTACAAAAACATATATTTCAGCTAACATAAACCACTGAAAAAAATCATTCATCGGGTATTTTTTCAACAGCAGGTCATCTCTATAAATTTACCTAAATTCAAATGGATTTCAAATTGAACTGGTCAATTGTCGAATTCAGAAAAGCAATTACAAAAGTTCATATACTTGATTGATAAGATAGTTAAAGCATTGAACCAGTGTTCTTTAAAATTATTTGGATCATCATCAAAACTTTTGAAATAGTTCAATAATGATGACACCGTATTTCATGAATGGTCTATCATCAGCATTATTTTCAAAAAACGCTCAAACTTTTGTCTTTTGAGGAAATAATTTCTTTTACAAAACAAGTTTTCATCATATTATATAACGGGCTCTGCTGGGCGATCTGCTTTTACGAGATCGGCGTCCATTAAACCTTATCCATCAATGTTATATCAAAATTTGAATTTGCTGTCTGCCGAGGTCTGCTTTGACACCCATTTTTATCAACCTGCTGGGAGATCTGCTTTTACAAGATCCAATACTTCCATAACATATTAATCAATTGTATTCGGCTACTAAAATTCTTTCCCACATGTTGACATATTTAAATCGTTGTTACTAAGATGCGATTGTAAACAGCATTCTTATCCGGATTTTAAAACGTTTTGACAACAAACTATGAAAAATTATAGTTGCCTCGGTGTCACAGAAACTTTTCCGGAAATATCGATTTTTATTTAATTTTCCTCAATTGGGAATTTATTTTCATGTACATTTTTTTGGGGCCGCTGGCCAATGTAAGGGCCGCTCAGCGGCCCTAAACTATATAGTGGAATCATCCCTGATGTACATCATTATTTAACACAAAAGTACATGTATGTTGAAGATTTTTGGTCCTCTAGTAAAAAGACATGTACCTAGGGTCCATTTTTCAGCCGACTAGGAGTTTTATTGACCTTAAATCTGATAGTATAGATGAGTCCATTTTTCAGCAGGTATGGACAGCCAAATTTATTTTTTTTGGATAATATTACAATTTACAATTCCATTGAAAATGTGTGAACTGTTTTTTGATGACTCTGAAGTCTGGTTGTATTGTTGTAAGATGAACCTATAAAAACATAGGATTATATTTAACACACTGGACTTGGTATATAATTGAAGATCTTTATTTCTGTATTATTGAAATCTTACGTCTGTTAATCAGATGGTTATAATCAATCTGAAAAACAGATCACGTGTAAAGCTTTAAACTTACAACACTACATGTACTTTCACTTTCTGTTTGGTTTCCCGTATAAGCTTTATAACAACACTACATGTACTTTCACTTTCTGTTTGGTTTCCCGGATCCTTCGGTTCCTTAGGTGTTGTCGTAACAGTTCATAATGTACACATCATAAAAAATTTCATTGGTTGATGTAATAATGATCAGAGCAGAAAATAGAATGTACTAGTGTTGTCAGATCTTTGTTAGTTAAACCAGGATATGTATTCTAATCAAATAGGGTCATAATACATATAGATATTGGATCAACTTGCATCCACATGTCTCGCCTTGAATTTTCATGAATGAAATTGAGTGTTCCTGAATTCATATCTAAAAAATGAAGATTATAAATGGTAATTGAATTTATATGATATTATATTTATGTACTGCCTTTAAATTTAGACCATGATAAGTTATGTTATTTACTTATACCTCAACGTATGGCACTCAGGGGAAATAATTTTTTAGTGTCACTACTTTGTAAATTCAGGATTTTCTTTTCTTAGGTGAATGTTTTATGCATATATCATGTATATATGGATGTCTCGACAATTTCTCAACAATGGCAAAAATCATGTAGATTTGACAGCTAATTAAAATTGTTAATTTTTAAAAGAGGAATAGTATACCGGTACTTAGTTTGTTCAAGATGTACTGTGTAAATTCACAATAAAGTCAAGCCCCTGCTCAACTTTAAGATATGACTATTATTTATCAAGTACAATATCATTATGTACATGTATATCAAGTTCAAGAAACCTGAATGCAATTCAAATAAATTTGCCTTTTCAGTATCTGGGGATTGCATGTCTGCATGTGGTAATAGAATCATGGTCATCATATTGTTTATAAACTGTACACCAAAATAAATGATATATACATTGTAGTATTTAAACACCATATCATGCTAGCTATAGGTATACACAAAAATAGATTTTGGATTTTTATTCTGAATTATACCTGTGTTTCAATGTGTTTAATGTGTTTAAAATTTCATCAAGTTACAACTTTCACAAAAAATATTAGAAAAATTATGTCGGCCAAATGTCATTATTACTGAAACGTAGATATTATTCAGGTGAGGAATTATGTTGTTCTTGTTAATGTAAACACGACTGCATAACATCTAATGATATTGATAAGTCAAGATAATTAATTTTGTTTTCAAAACATAACCTAATTTATTTTATTATGTAGTACAAAAATGTTAATCAAATGACCTTGAACCTTGTATTTGTATTAGATAACTGACATATTTGTAATCCAATGTCAGTAAGATATAATTATTATTAGGTTTGTTTTCACCTTAATTTAGGACTGTACAAATGCATTAATTTTATCATCTTCGCTAGCCAAGGGTTACGATCGACTCCCGGTCTCTTAGCGAAGATGTAATTTTATTGTCAGGAAAATAATTTTCCGTCCATTTTTAATGATCAAATTTTACCAAAAATGTAATCAAAGACAGTTAATTTAGTAGATATTTTTCCATGTATGCTATATATTCTAGTTTATTTTTGAAATTCCGTATGGCACACCTGTATTACTTGGCTGCATGTACATCAATTAAAAAGCCCTTAAAAATGAAAAAAAGTGCTCATAATACTTCAAACAAGTAACTTTGAAAAGGGCCGTATTTAGGCGTCCCAGAATATTACATGCAATTGATTCTAGATTAAAAGTGTTTCAAATTTAAATTGAAGAATGCACATTTATGCAGCATAAAGTGAAACAGAAATATTCTTAAAAATGCTAGGGTTGTCATTATCACCCAAAATAGGCAAATAAAATATTTTTTTAGTGAAAGCTAATTAAAATAAAAAACTACATTTAACAATGTTTAAGCCTATTGGAATACACCTAATCGCTATTTATTCCATTCCGGATAAGTTCTAAAATTACACAACTTTTTCATCCAGTTGAAGCTATCTGGGACCCTGTTTAAACAATTCATCATGCATGATACTTTTTAATGAGACCTGTTTAAACTACCGTAAATACTTCAAACAAAATATTTTTTTACTTCAATATTAATTTCGAAAAAAGTGGATCATACAATATCAAAGTTTCTTGATGATCACTTTCTAAAGTTTTTTCTTCCTCAGCTCACTACTGACGACCTCCATTTTTCGACCTGTGACCTCAAACAGGAAGTTGTATAAATGACTGTTTTTCCCAGAATGGACTAAATAGCGATAAGGTGTATTATAGACATGATAGAGAGAAAGGATCAACTACAATAAGACTTTGTTCTAATTAACGACCTTTGATGGGCAGCATAACATTTATATATACAAAAACAAATGTTTTACATTGAAATGAAATATTTAATGTTCTTACAGCATGATTTACCGGTGTAGAGCTACAAAAATGTACATTAATTCCTTCATCTTACATAAAGCATGTATAATTTTTCCAGGCAGGACCCATTAACCATAAAATCATTACAATATTAATTGACATTTTCGTAGCTTATTGAAGTTTTGTTTGAATCTGAAAGACAGGCATGACATATTTTTGGTTAATGCATGTTGAGAACATTTAATAAAAAATATTCG
The DNA here is from genome assembly GCA_037788925.1 of Mytilus galloprovincialis. NCBI lineage: Eukaryota > Metazoa > Mollusca > Bivalvia > Mytilida > Mytilidae > Mytilus > Mytilus galloprovincialis. Next base: position 74,953,510 of record CM075339.1, on the reverse strand, counting down.
GCTGCATGACCTTGTGCAAGAATACAACAGTGCAGTCTGGTCATAACCGTGAGAAAAGACATAGTGAGATAGACCTAGTCAAACTTTTTGCTAATGCTTCCAAACTGAACTTTATATACTTAATGTTACATGGTATAATTTTCAATCAGACATATTTACCTAACGTAAACTTAATGCTGACCAATCGTTAACAAATACTCCTCTGATACCATTGGATAATCAAAGTCAGAGCATACTTGGTATAAAAAAGTAGCGTAGCAAGTTTATATTGACCAATTCAGGGGCAGATCCAGTCATTTTTAAAAGGGGGTTCCAATTATATGTCCCCATTTAAATGTAATTTGATCGCCAAGATAAAGAGGGGGTTCCAAACCCCTGAACACAACCCCTCCTCCTTTTCCTGGATCTGCCACTGCGATTTGTTACTAGTGCTCACCGCTATTTAATAATCAAAGACAGAGCATAAAGTTAAGAAATAGTAGCTTAGTGTATGTACATTAGTCAGTAAAAATTAAGTCCTCACCATTAATTAATCAAAGTCTTAACAAATTTTAAAAGAAGTAGTAGCTTAGAACATGAACATTAGTTGTGAAAGATTGGTCCTCAACATAGATTAATCAAAGACAGCGCATTAAGTTAAGAAATAGTATCTTGGTACATGTACATTTATGCAAATTTGTGTCACATCATTTATCATGTGTAAAAATTGTCGTGTTGGTTCAATTTTTGCAAGTCTATTTATCATATGTCTAGTCCTTTAAAAGAATTTCCTGGTGATATTTAAGTTGTGTTTAAATAAATATATGTTGTATGTTCCTAGCAAAAGTTGTGTTAAAATATAAAATGTTTTTTACCATTATAGTAGAGTGGCATGGTTGAAATGGTATTTTTGAATTTTTTTTTTTTTAACTATAATCCATTTTTTTTTTTAAATTTGATAACTGTTTTGATTTTTGATGTATTACATTAGTGTTGAATTGTACATAGATTGAAACTTGTAGATATATCATGTACCAGTAAGAATGAGGAATACAAGAGTTATTCCCCTTTTACTGTCATTCATTAAATGAAATGAGTATATAATACTTTTAAGCAACATTTCACATAAAATATTGTAAAATATCTTCAAGAATATTTAAAAAATTGAAGCTTTGTGCTCATGGTCGACAGGTCCCTTTTTTTGGTTTTTAATATTTTGCTTTATTTGCTTTTTTCCCACCTGTTAATCCATACACTTGTCTTTTCCCATAGACTGTTTACTTGTCACCTATGGTTCATGTTTATACAGACAAAAAATGCTGTCCAATTATGTATTAATTGCTTTAAGCATTTTTTAATAATTTTTTCAAAAAAAATATTATCAGACTTTTCATCCATCATGTATCATCAGTTTACACATCATTGACATCTTCATAAAATCCACACACATGATGAGTTATTGACAAGTGCTACTGTATCCCTGCTGTATACTAGATTATGATGTGTACTGTATCCCTGCTGTATACCAGATTATGACGTGTAATCAGTGTTTCTATTGTTGTTATTGTTATTGACAAGAAATAAAAAAATGTTTGAATTAAAGTTGGTTGTGTTATGTTTGTTAGTGTTGAACATGGCAGTATAATGGTAGAAAGTTCTTGATGATAGCAATTTGGCAATATAATAGTAGAAAGTTCTTGATGATAGCAAACTTGGCAATATACTGGTAGAAAGTTCTTGATGATAGCAAACTTGGCAATATAATGGTAGAAAGTTCTTGATGATAGCAAACTTGACAATATAATAGTAGAAAGTTCTTGATGATAGCAAACTTGACAATATAATATTAGAAAGTTCTTGATGACAGCAAACTTGGCAATATAATGGTAAAAAGTTCTTGATGATAGCAAACTTGGCAATATAAAGGTAGAAAGTTCTTGATGATAGCAAACTTGGCGATATAATAGTAGAAAGTTCTTGATGATAGCAAACTTGGCAATATAATGGTAAAAAGTTCTTGATGATAGCAAACTTGGCAATATAATGGTAGAAAGTTCTTGATGATAGCAAACTTGGCAATATAATGGTAAAAAGTTCTTGATGACAGCAAACTTGGCAATTTAATGGTAGAAAGTTCTTGATGATTATTACTTACAGATGGTGGTACTGTCATATTCTCTTGACTGCTCATCTTTCTTCATATTTGAATCCCTGTCGCTCTCTGCCGGGTGCTTTGATGTCTTCAGATGGTTCCAACCTTCACCAGATGTTTCGACCCTGTACCATTACATCCTCCGGTTGGCGGGTCAGTAGAGGTGGCCAAACCTCTACTCATCAGCACTCGGCTTCCAGCTCAGATCATCTCGGCGATGCCATAACCAGCAAGATGAACGCTCTGCTGCTTCCCCTAGCTGTCTTACTGCTGTCTTTCTTGCCTTTCCAACTATTCCCATTGCCTGTAGCATCCTCCATACTGACTGTGCAGGAAAACCTCTGCAGCCTACTTCTACTGGGAACAGACATGCTTTCCAACCTCTCTCTCTACATGTTGTCATCAGCTCTGTATACTTTTCCTTCTTCCGCTGGTATGCCTCTTCACATCTCTCTTCCCAAGGAACTGTCAGTTCTATTGCAACTATCATCTTTGAAGGCTGTGACCACACTACAATGTCTGGGCGTAGGGTTGTCTGTACGCATTCTGGAAACACAAGCTTCTTTCCAATGTCAGCTCTCATGTTCCAATCACTGCCCTTGTCCAAGATGAAGTGCTGTTGAGACTTTGTTGCATGTCCAGTATCTCCCTCTCTAACGAATCTGATCTGTTTTGCCTCTGTTTTTGATGGTCTCTTCTTTTTTCTCTCTATATCAAGGATTTCTGCTAGATGTTTTAGGACCTTGTCGTGTCGCCATCGATACCTTCCCTGTGTCAGAGCAACCTTGCAGCCTGAAAGTATATGTGCCATAGTACCTCGTTCACCACATAACTTGCAGCTTGGTACTTCTATCAGCCCCCACTGGTGTAAGTTTGAAGGGGAAGGAAGTGTATCGTACACAGACCTAAGCATGAATGAGATTCTGAATGGTTCCATCCTCCATAACTCTGCCCATGTGATCTTTCTTTCTGGCAAGTTCCACTTCATCCATGCACCTTGACGGCTTAGCTCCACTGCTTTTGCCCTTCTTTGTTCTTCTTCTACTGTTCTTATTTCTGACTGTACCATGCTACTCTTCTCTTTTGGTGTTGCCTTTGACCACTGTTGGAAATGTGTCATTCCTAAGCCTTGTCTACCAGTACAGGTGTTGCCAACTATGTCTTTGTGGTGAAGAATACTTTCTGCTTGATCGACTGCAGTTCTTGCTGACCATTTACGTCCAGTACGTGTCTGTATTCCTGCCTCACTGATCTTGCTATCCTTCGAGTCTCTGAGAGTCATAACAAGTCTGCTCTTTGATACCTTGTATTCCTCCAAAGTTGATGTTAAAGGTAGCTGTAGTTGTGATGATCTACTGTAAAGGCCTATGGCTGTAAAGCTTGGTGGTACTCCTAGCCATCTTCTTAGGTGGCTGTTTATCTTTCTTTCTATAGATTCGACTGTTGTTGCTGTCATTTCATAGATCATGAGAAGCCATGTCAGTCGCGGTAACAACCCATGTTGGTATATCCAAGCCTTAAACTTCCCAGGCAATCCACTCTTATCTACCTTCTTCAGCCATTCTACAACCTGACTTTGTACTGTCTTCACACTGGTATTGTCTTTAAGGGTATCATCAAACCATTTTCCAAGGCACTTTATAGGGTTGTCTACTATTGTTGGTATTTCGTCCCCTTGAATCTTAAGCTGGAACTTTGTTGTTATCTTCCTCTTTTTCAGTATCATTGATCTTGATTTCCTTGGTTTAAATTTCATCCTTGCCCAAGTGACTACTTCTTCCAGTGCTGTCAGTATCCATCTTGCTTGAATATGGGATGATGTTGTTACTGTAAGGTCATCCATGAACCCTCTTGTTGCTGGTAGAAAAATCCCTGAATCTGTCTTTGGACCTCTTGTTTCTCTTTCTGCTGCCTTCATGATGATATTCATACCCATAATGAATAGTATTGGTGAGATGGTACAACCAGTTACTATTCCTTTCTCTAATTTCTGCCATGCTGTGGTCTTGTTATCTACAGTAAATCGCAGCAGTATTCCATCAAAATACGTTAAGACTATTTTCTTGATGTGTTCTGGAATGTGGTAGTGATCCATTGCCATCTCTATCAATTTGTGTGGTACTGATCCATACGCATTTGCCAGATCTAACCAGACTACTGCCAAGTTAGCAAACTTGGCAATATAATGGTAGAAAGTTCTTGATGATAGCAAACTTGGCAATATAATGGTAAAAAGTTCTTGATGATAGCAAACTTGGCAATATAATGGTAAAAAGTTCTTGATGATAGCAAACTTGGCAATATAATGGTAAAAGTTATTGATGATAGCAAACTTGGCAATATAATGGTAGAAAGTTCATGATGATAGCAAACTTGACAATATAATAGTAGAAAGTTCTTGATGATAGCAAACTTGGCAATATAATGGTAGAAAGTTCTTGATGATAGCAAACTTGGCAATATAATATTAGAAAGTTCTTGATGATAGCAAACTTGGCAATTAAATGGTAGAAAGTTCTTGATGATAGCAAACTTGGCAATATAATGGTAGAAAGTTCTTGATAGCAAACTTGGCAATATAATGGTAGAAAGTTCTTGATGATAGCAAACTTGGCAATATACTGGTAGAAAGTTCTTGATGATAGCAAACTTGGCAATATAATGGTAGAAAGTTCTTGATGATAGCAAACTTTGCAATATAAAGGTAGAAAGTTCTTGATGATAGCAAACTTGGCAATATAAAGGTAGAAAGTTCTTGATGATAGCAAACTAGGCAATATAATGGTAGAAAGTTCTTGATGACAGCAAACTTGGCAATATAAAGGTAGAAAGTTCTTGATGATAGCAAACTTGGCAATATAATGGTAAAAAGTTCTTGATGATAGCAAACTTGGCAATATAATGGTAGAAAGTTCTTAATGAACAGCAACTTGGCATTATAATGGTAAAAAGTTCTTGATGATAGCAAACATGGCAATATAATGGTAGAAAGTTCATGATGATAGCAAACTTGACAATATAATAGTAGAAAGTTCTTGATGATAGCAAACTTGGCAATATAATGGTAGAAAGTTCTTAATGAACAGCAAACTTGGCAATAGAAAGTTCTTGATGATAGCAAACTTGGCAATATAATAGTAGAAAGTTCTTGATGATAGCAAACTTGGCAATATAATGGTAGAAAGTTCTTAATGAACAGCAAACTTGCAATATAATGGTAAAAAGTTCTTGATGATAGCAAACTTGGCAATATAATGGTAAAAAGTTCTTGATGATAGCAAACTTGGCAATATAAAGGTAGAAAGTTCTTGATGATAGCAAACTTGGCAATATCATGGTAGACAGTTCTTAATGAACAGCAAACTTGGCAATATAATGGTAAAAAGTTCTTGATGATAGCAAACTTGGCAATATAATGGTAGAAAGTTCATGATGATAGCAAACTTGGCAATATAATAGTAGAAAGTTCTTGATGATAGCAAACTTGGCAATATAATGGTAGAAAGTTCTTAACGAACAGCAAACTTGGCAATAGAAAGTTCTTGATGATAGCAAACTTGGCAATATAATAGTAGAAAGTTCTTGATGATAGCAAACTTGGCAATATAATGGTAAAAAGTTCTTGATGACAGCAAACTTGGCAATTAAATGGTAGAAAGTTCTTGATGATAGCAAACTTGGCAATATAATGGTAGAAAGTTCTTGATGATAGCAAACTTGGCAATATAATATTAGAAAGTTTTTGATGATAGCAAACTGGGCAATTAAATGATAGAAAGTTCTTGATGATAGCAAACTTGGCAATATAATGGTAGAAAGTTCTTGATAGCAAACTTGGCAATATAATGGTAAAAAGTTCTTGATGATAGCAAACTTGACAATATAATATTAGAAAGTTCTTGATGATAGCAAACTTGGAAATTAAATGGTAGAAAGTTCTTGATAATAGCAAACTTGGCAATATAATGGTAGAAAGTTCTTGATAGCAAACTTGGCAATATGATAGCAAACTTGACAATATAATATTAGAAAGTTCTTGATGATAGCAAACTTGGCAATTAAATGGTAGAAAGTTCTTGATGATAGCAAACTTGGCAATATAATGGTAGAAAGTTCTTGATGATAGCAAACTTTGCAATATAAAGGTAGAAAGTTCTTGATGATAGCAAACTTGGCAATATAAAGGTAGAAAGTTCTTGATGATAGCAAACTAGGCAATATAATGGTAGAAAGTTCTTGATGACAGCAAACTTGGCAATATAAAGGTAGAAAGTTCTTGATGATAGCAAACTTGGCAATATAATGGTAAAAAGTTCTTGATGATAGCAAACTTGGCAATATAATGGTAGAAAGTTCTTAATGAACAGCAACTTGGCATTATAATGGTAAAAAGTTCTTGATGATAGCAAACATGGCAATATAATGGTAGAAAGTTCATGATGATAGCAAACTTGACAATATAATAGTAGAAAGTTCTTGATGATAGCAAACTTGGCAATATAATGGTAGAAAGTTCTTAATGAACAGCAAACTTGGCAATAGAAAGTTCTTGATGATAGCAAACTTGGCAATATAATAGTAGAAAGTTCTTGATGATAGCAAACTTGGCAATATAATGGTAGAAAGTTCTTAATGAACAGCAAACTTGCAATATAATGGTAAAAAGTTCTTGATGATAGCAAACTTGGCAATATAATGGTAAAAAGTTCTTGATGATAGCAAACTTGGCAATATAAAGGTAGAAAGTTCTTGATGATAGCAAACTTGGCAATATCATGGTAGACAGTTCTTAATGAACAGCAAACTTGGCAATATAATGGTAAAAAGTTCTTGATGATAGCAAACTTGGCAATATAATGGTAGAAAGTTCATGATGATAGCAAACTTGGCAATATAATAGTAGAAAGTTCTTGATGATAGCAAACTTGGCAATATAATGGTAGAAAGTTCTTAACGAACAGCAAACTTGGCAATAGAAAGTTCTTGATGATAGCAAACTTGGCAATATAATAGTAGAAAGTTCTTGATGATAGCAAACTTGGCAATATAATGGTAAAAAGTTCTTGATGACAGCAAACTTGGCAATTAAATGGTAGAAAGTTCTTGATGATAGCAAACTTGGCAATATAATGGTAGAAAGTTCTTGATGATAGCAAACTTGGCAATATAATATTAGAAAGTTTTTGATGATAGCAAACTGGGCAATTAAATGATAGAAAGTTCTTGATGATAGCAAACTTGGCAATATAATGGTAGAAAGTTCTTGATAGCAAACTTGGCAATATAATGGTAAAAAGTTCTTGATGATAGCAAACTTGACAATATAATATTAGAAAGTTCTTGATGATAGCAAACTTGGAAATTAAATGGTAGAAAGTTCTTGATAATAGCAAACTTGGCAATATAATGGTAGAAAGTTCTTGATAGCAAACTTGGCAATATGATAGCAAACTTGACAATATAATATTAGAAAGTTCTTGATGATAGCAAACTTGGCAATTAAATGGTAGAAAGTTCTTGATGATAGCAAACTTGGCAATATAATGGTAGAAAGTTCTTGATAGCAAACTTGGCAATATAATGGTAGAAAGTTCTTGATGATAGCAAACTTGGCAATATACTGGTAGAAAGTTCTTGATGATAGCAAACTTGGCAATATAATGGTAGAAAGTTCTTGATGATAGCAAACTTGGCAATATAATGGGAGAAAGTTCTTGATGATAGCAAACTTGACAATATAATGGTAAAAAGTTCTTGATGATAGCAAACTTGGCAATATAGTATTGCAACACCAAATTGAAATTCAAATTAATAAAGCACTCTTTATTTTTTTGTGATATAATTTGTTGAAATAGAACTGGTTAAACATTATTTAAATATCGACTCGATAAGTTCTTATCTGCACATGCAGCTACTGTACTCGTAAACAATAAAATAGATGTTTGTATCCTCATTATTTTCAACAAGTTTATAAAGTTATGTGATTGACACCTTGTAAACTCATAACTGCATCAAGATGGCAGATAATCAGCATGAGAGAAGCAGGTATGTCGCTGTGACAATTGCACGTATTGTTGGTCATCATCATTCCACTATAAGTCGTTTTGAGAATAAAAATCAGGCTACAAACAATGTTGAAGACCTTTCGAGATCAAGAAGACCCGCTATAACATCTGCTAGGGAAAATCAAGAATAACGAAGGTTGGTCAGAAGGAACCGCATTGCAAATAATACAATCCTAAAAAGAGAGTGATGACCATACAGGAGCCTTTAAACAAGAACTGTTCGAGATCGGCTCATCTATTCTCGTTGTCGTGCGATAAGACCATTTCGGGGACCTTTGCCTACGAACAGACACACAGTTGCCCGTATCCAATGTAGTGCAGAGCTCGCCAAAGTTGAAAATTAGCATCGTGGAGGAAGATCCATTGTTCCTATGGAATTCGGATTATCTTCCTTGGCCCGATCGTAGCCCGGATTTGAACCATATCGAGCATATATGGGACACTATTGGGCGAAAAGTGCACGAAAGGACACCCCAGTTCAAACAGGTCATGAAATAAACAATACACTTCGTCAGGAATGGTTGCTGCTACCTTAGCAACAAATTAGTCGACTTATGGCAGGAATCAGAAGACGTAAAGAGGTAGTTATCCGTTTGAATATAGGCTGCGCACAAAGTACTAAATCATTGGCGTCTAACGATCAACCATAATATGAACAATCATTTAAAGATTAATTTTGAAATGTCTGACATTGTAAAGTTCGACTACAGTAAAAGTTGTAAAATGCATTTTTTTTTGTACAAAAAACACTTCATTTTGTTATAAAAATTTTGGTTAGACAGATTAAACATTTTTTCATACATTTTTTATTCGTTTTAATGCCAATGTTATCATTAACTACGTTTCAATATCATTTTACAAATATTTTATCATATTCCATCCAAAATAAGAGGCTGATTTTTCAAGTTTTAAAATATCAAGGTGAAGCAATACTTTTTTCCATGTGTATATATTCAAACAGAGATTATTATAAATGTATTAAATGTCTCTGATACAAATAATCTTTATAAATTTTTTGATAAATTGTACCATTAACTACGGAGAAGGACCGATGAACGTTTTTAGGAAGAATTGGTTGAAAGCTTTTCTACATGTGATAGTTGCTTAGCTTAGTAAGCCTTGAAAGATTTTATTATAATCGTATAAAGCTGCGCCCTAACGTTATAATGGTATCATGTCGTCGTCGTAAAGAGAAAGGGGAATTTTAAATTTATAAACTTAAATTGCAAAACATATCATTCAGGGCAAATCTTTAAGGTTAATTGACAAATTTAACATATATTTTTCTGAAATTTTTAAGTTTTATAATTTTATACTAGTAGATAAATAGTATTACTAGTTTTTGTTATATTAATTTTCCGATCAAACGTATGAAAAGACCGAAAAATAAATATAACCGATTTCAGAAAAAAACTAGGGGAGATAACAATTGTGCAACAGTGATCCTCAAAAAAAGAAATGCAATCATGAACCTAAATACCTTTTTGTTATCATGATAGACGTGTAATCGTTTCGTTAGTATCAGAGACATATAAATACAGAGATTGGCAACTTATCGTTACGGCTATTGACCAGCGGTCAACTTCACGCGTGTGCACGAGATTTCTCGAGAGTAGAAAATTCGCCAAACAATCCGCCATTACTGATTATTTACAAACAGCTTTAACGTACAGAAAACAACCAAATTATAATAAAATACAATCTATATCAACACAATTCAATTAAAAATAACTTAAATTTATGAAGTGGCATAGTTTATTTATAATTTTAAGCTTTCTTTAGTAATAGTTAATAAAATTATAGGCGAATTTATATCCCGATTCAAGAAGCCCAAATTTTAGATTCAGTACTCGATAAGGCTCCCGACTTTTGGAACAAAAATAAATAAAACTAAGCAATATTTCGAGGTTGTGTTTGTTTAAACAATGACATATAAGGTCTATAAAACGGTTTCTTCTATTATAGTTGGACTAGGATAATCCTGAATAAAATGATCGTTGCGGGATAACAAAACTACTTGAATGGTCTCAAAATGGCTTCAGAGTCATAATGTTCTTTTACTTGAAAATTAAAGCAATGATAATTAAATTACTAAACACATGCTAATGTTCTTGTTGTTAAGCTCCATTGATACAGGTTTTAATGTTGCTAATTAAAAATCTTGATCATGGTAATAAAACTGTTTATAATTTGACACCTATAAATAAGTAAACATCCTGTAAGGTACACGAAGTAAAGATCAAACATGTTAGGTTATCAGTAGCTGTATGATTCTTCCTCTTAATAAGTTAGTAACTCATGTAATTAAACCACTTGGACATGCAGAAATGTCACCTGTTGTTAACAAATTGATGAAGTCTTTCTAGATTAATTATTAACATCATAAACAAGGTAGTGTGAACCCCTGGTGTTAAAACTTGAAACTTTTTATCACAGTGTAAAGTAGCTCGACATATCTTGTCAAGTTGTTATGCTTAATAAGTCATATATGCACCACGAAGCCATTTAAATTAAGTACCAAGCCACTTTGACATTTTGTTTTCATATAAATAATTATTCAATCTTGGCGGAATTGATGATTCTTAAAGTTTTTCTTAGGGAAGTATTACAAAATTAACATAGCATGCATGGACAGGACCTTAAATACTTTTAAAGGACATGCACTTTTGCATATCCTTTTTTTTTTTTTTAACAAATGCGTCCTTGTTAAAAGGATGAAGAAAAAAATAACATTTTCGCCTAAATTACATTTCTATTGTTTTCCATGTTGTCTTGAAGTGTGTCCACGGAACCCAGAGATAGATTTCAGAATCTTGTCAAAGTCAGGACATTTGTAACCAAAGTATAGCAGTAACATCTGCACTTAAACTCTTGTCAATTTCCTTGACCTTTTTTTTTTTTTTGGGGGGGGGGGGGGGTGCCACACCTGTCGCTAGAACAAAGTCGTCGTCACTATCTACAATTGGGTCAGTGTCTGTGTATTCCCCTAACAATATATCTAAATCTAAATTGTCGTCCCATGATAAAAAAATCTGTCTTGGACATCGTGAATATCACAACAACCACCAAGCATCAATTTTAATATAGATATAAATATTGAGATGATTGAAAGTTAATTTTAAAAGGGGAAATTTCGCTTGCTGACATCTTCGACATTACACAGTTATTTCTTCCAAAGATAATAATTTTCCACATACACACCTAATCATGGGACCCCCTAATTAACAGACCGATTGATGCTACATGTAAACAGTGTCATTATTATTCACCTGCGAATTTGTTTACAATACAAGATTTTAATTCTGAAAGTCTTTGTCACAGGCACTTGTTTCTATCCATTGGAAGAAAATATACGTTGATAGTGCCGGTTCTTCCAATGGATAGAAACAAGTGCCTGTGGTCTTTGTCCTGGTCCTTAATACAAAGAAAAACAACAGGGTGTTCCGAGTGATTATTATCGATTGCCTAGACTACCGCTAATCTCGTTATCAAATGATTAGAGGATGCTGGGTACGAGTTTACACGCGTGAAGTCAGCGAGATTTACAAGTCGCTAATCTCTTTAGTATACCATGTCTCTGTTAGTATAGAGGAAAAAAAACGTTGCTAGGCAACCTTCCGGCTTTTACCGGTACAAAAAAAAATAATACACAAACGGTCCCAGAAACGGCTTGTAAATTTCAACCATAAGAAAACTGAAACCATGCCCTTTTCCTGTAAAAATTCAAAACCTTATCATCCAACTTTAAGAATGAATAACGTAGAACTACATATGTTGAAACGCACATGCATTTAGGAGTATATTTTTCTAATAATGGTTCACAGGCACTTGTTGCAGAATTTTTCCCTATATACCTTAGTATAACACGTATCATAGGATATTTTTCTGAGACAAATGCCTGTGTAATGGTTCATAGAATGTACATGTTGCTTATATTGTACAGATATCTTACAAAAGACTTTATATATTAAGGGAAATTAAAACAATCTAAAAGGTTTACTTAAGAATTGAATGCTTCTTTTTGCAAATTTATTGGGGTGTAAAAGCGTTGACCGAAGTACATTTTGTATGAAGCGCGGAAGCGCTTCATTCTAAAAATATGCACACGGTCAACACTTTTACAACCCTATAAAGTTACAAAAAGAAGCATTCAATACTTATAATTACATTTTTTTAGCTATGATCATGAAAACACGAATTTTATATATTTTTTTTATTTAATTCACCTGTGCACTTTATTGTTGGACCACGTGTTATCATGAATGCAAAGTTGTATTGAGCAATGCAACTGCTTACGGAATAACAAGTGATGTGCAGTAAGCCAATCAGAATAAAGTATTACAATGAAACATACATCTAATGTAATTATAAACTAATAATTCACACAATAAACCTATAAGCATTTCGTCTTATCAGTTGCAATTTTCTTTGCGTTTTCGCGTTTTCGACTTCGCAATTTCGCGTTTTCGACCTATAGAATATAGCTTCCTGCTTTCCGTAGATTGTGTAGTCTTCGAGAAAAAAAAATACGGAACACCACTGCATGGTACACTATGGAAAATGCTTTACGAATAATTGATCGATGAGCTCTTGTAACCATGCATATATATTGCCTTGTATCATTGATGTCAGTTATGAGTATTACTATGTGGTTGGTTGTTGACAATCAACATAGCCGCCCGGCCGCTATACACGCCGAATTTAAGAGAAAGATCAAATATTAGTATATATAGATAATATAAAAGATAATAAGGGACGACATCAAAAGTTTTCAATGCAAGATAAAAAAAAAACTTAATTCATATCAATGTCAATTGAACAAAACTTACAGCAATTTTGACCCCCACCCCCAAACTATTTGGATGAATTTTTTTTTATCCTTCATTGATTTTTTTATGTCGTCCCTAAGATCAAAAGAGATCAATATTTTTTACAGATAGCTATCATGCAAGGATATTTCGGCATACTTGATAACTTTTTGACAAATATGTAAGACTTTACGGTGTGGTTTTAATTGCATGTGTTTAAAGGTACAACTGATTAGTTTCAGATTCAATCTGCAACCTTGACTTAAACAACACCTAAACTGGGTTGAACGTTGTCTAGCTCTCCCTTGCTCTCCCTATCAAAATAGCAGATGATGAAGAACAGAAGATCAAATAATAGAAAGGGGAATATATCATGTAAGAATAATATAAAAACGCGTCGCCAGTAAACTGAATTTGCGACCATCAAATCCCCAATTGATGCCGTCGGAGCTTAAAATACAATACAGTCATCTCCTAATTCATATAGAAAAACAAACTAAAATAATACCAATATGGAATAACATGATTTATCTGTATATAGAGGGTCTGAAAGGGGGGGCTTCATTTCTGTATTTAAATAAAAATATATATACCATTTTAGCTAGAAAAATTAAATAATTTGCCCATTATTATCTATCATGTAAACTCCAATCCACACTCTCTTTATACTGTTATTAGAATTAGATAAAATATTCTTGATATATTTTTTTAAAAGGTGGAACTTTGTTACATTGTATTAACTTGATAATTTGTAGACAAATTGTTCAACATAATACTCGCAGATATAAAAAGAAGGAGCGTTTACAGTTAAGCTTGTAATCAACAGATTGTTACTTAATTTAGAACAAGGAATGTTTATTTTCCATACTTTTGTTTTATACATGCTTAGCTTTCTAAGCCTCAAATATTCTAATATAATCGTATAAAGCTGTGCCCTAACGTTATATATATTGGTATCACGTCGTCGTAATGATAATAGTAAAATTAAATGTTTATAAACTTCTATTGCAAAACATACCATTACGGGTAAATCTCATAAGCAAAATTACAACTTTAACATTTATTATTTTAAAATTGTGAAGTTTTGTAATTGCATTAAATAAAATTAATAGTATTATTATTTTCAATATTATTCATTTCTTGATCAAATGCAACAAAAGACCAAAATATAGAAAAAAACTATTTCAGAAAAATCCAGGGAAGATAACAATGGTACATTGCCTATCAGTGCTTTTAGTACAGATGACATACCCCGAGTGACATACATAAAATTGATTGATTATATAGGAAATCACTGAAGCATGACTTCATTTTATGAACTAAGAAATTCACTCTTGTTGGATTGTTTTAATTTCTGTAAAATTGTAATGTCCATATTCATAATATTTAAGTGATACTAGAACACACCCGTGATATCCCGGGTCCGTGACTGAATAAAAGTATATAACTATGCGTATGCCTTATTTTAGTATTGGTATTGTCATCTGATAAAGTCAGGCCGATTATAAGATGCACAGTTTTCTCTGCTTTCAAAATCTTTCTGTTTGAACCCGTCGACCTTGAACCTATCAATTATTGGTATTATTAATAATTTGGAAAACAAAAGGGCCTGGAATGGAGTATTATTTTACTCAACAGTATACAGCAAAATTATAAATACACCGTTTGCCTGTCAGATGCGGAACGAACAGATAAGGTAATAGGTAACAGGTGAATATACTATTGATATCGGTGTCGGATTAGATTCGAAACTTTATAATTATTGGCAAAATTAATTACGTGGGAAACAAATGGGCCTGGAGTGGTGTTATTTTCGATCAACACTATTGTACTATATTAGTTATATATAAAGTTGAATTCTTTGATTCATCGTTTTTACGTGATGACGGCTGACAAATTGGACCTCGTAATTTTAGTATTATAGATATGTACCTTCCTGGATAATTCTGTACCTCAGAGTTCTGTACATTTGTATGACTGTATTTTGGTCATGCATTATATTTGTTATATTGTATTGATTGCACTATCATGCTCGATTATGTGAGACTTTTATAGTGAAATAATTTTCAGGTTTCACTGGTGATCCGATGGATACAATCGGAATCTGTCGTGGAGTTGTCACTGGTTCCGACTTACTTATAATCAAGGAATTGTATAATTGTATAATTAATTCCTTGTTATACATGTTATAATATAAATATTTGTGTGACATCGGATCCTACATTAATCATGTTAATGTGTAAGTTTCTCTATGTTAGTTATATATCAAACAACGATCAGTATTGCACTTCCGTAGGTGCTAAATGTGAGATAATTACCTACTATATTACAACTTTCCAACAGAATCAAAATGCATGCGGTCTTAAACGGGGGTCTCATTGCTCATTGCGGAGGGGGGTCCGATCCCGGATCCCGCTTAGGCAGCAACCATTTTTTTTTCGCCTGCGGCGAAAAACAATCTATTTTTTTCGCGACAAGTCCAAAACAATTTTTTTCTTTCAATTTTAGCATTACATATAGTGGCATCTGAGGGTGAAACAAACATTTTTTTTTCTCAAAATCAAAAACAAATTATTTTTTCTCTCCAAAAACTGGAAACAAACTTTTTTTCCCAAAAAAATAACATTTTTTTGTCATTTCCCGGGTCCCGCTAGACCTCATTTCCCGTTTTCACGACACGATAATTTGACTTTCACGTGTCACAAAAAAATCGGCAATCCCGCGTCACGCTTAGACCCCAATGAGACCCACTTAAACAATGAGCAAATCTCGTACCATATACTTACACTGTAGTAGGCCATATAGGCCTGCAAACACTGAAATATCTCGCCTTCTTAACTAATAATTGGTATTATGTTGATAGTCCTAGATATAAAGCTTTACTACAACTATCACATAAACTATATGATTCAAGAAAATGAGGTCAAGGTCACTTACACCAAACGAGAACATGATTCATATTTCATAAAATTCATATATATCAGCATGATCAGTGCCCATGGAGATCACAAGATCAGGAGAACAGGATTCATATATTGCGCAATGGAGGTTCATATAAGATTCATATAACAGTGCCCATTGAGGATCATGAGAACTGATTCAGATATTGCCCAAGGAGGATCACAGGATCTCGAGAACAGGATTCAGATATTGCCCATTGAGGATCACATGAACGGGAGAACATGATTCATATATTGTCCAATTGAGGTTCACAAGTCTCAGATATAAGTGCCCATGGAGAATTACATTCAGATATCAGTGTTCATGGCGGATTACATGGTCAGGATTCAGATATCCGTGTCCATGTCGGATTAATTGATTTAGGATTCAGATATCAGTGTCCATGGCGGATTAATTGATCAGGATTCAGATATCAGTGTCCATGGCGGATTACATGATCAGGATTCAGATATCAGTGTCCATGGCAGATTACATGGTCAGGATTCAGATATCAGTGTCCATGGCGGATTGCATAATCAGGATTAATATATCAGTTTCCATGGAAGATCAATGGATCAGAACAGCATTTATATATTACCCGTTAGAGATTTAGTGTTGCCATCATGACTAATTTCATAGATAGACTTTTTTGTTGTTTTGATTGGACTTTTGATTGGACTATTGATTGACAGATGAAAGAGGGACGAAAGATACCAAAGGGACAGTCAAACTCATAAATCTAAAACAAACTGACAACGCCATGGCTAAAAATGAAAAAGACAAACAAACAACAGCACACACGACACAACATAGAAAACTAAAGAATAAACAACACGAACCCCACCAAAAAACTAGGGGTGTTCTCAGGTGCTCCGGAAGGGTAAGCAGATCCTGCTCCACATGCGGCATCTGTCGTGTTGCTTATGTGATAACAAATCCGGTAAAAACTCTAATTCGGTAGGTCACATTCAGGAAAGGGAAGGGGATTGTAGTTACGACGTAAGGAACATATCCGATATCATTTGTGATACGGTTATTCCATAACGGTCAACCAACTCGTGATGGCGTCCGTAAAATTTACAAAGGGATGATTTCAACTTCACCATTTGGAACTCTTGGTTTAATAGCTTCCTTGTGAGCAGCAACCCTCTATCAAGATATTCTTTCGCTGGATTCTGACTTGAACTGAACAATAAGACATGTACCACTTGTGGAGAAGAAACTTTCTAATGCAACCAAGCTTCTGAATTTACCTAAATTTAGGATTGGTTGCATGTTTTTATGCCCCATTAATGGACATTATGTTTTTTGATCTGTGCCTCCGTCTGTTTGTTTGTGTGTTCGTCTGTCCGTCTGTCCAGCTTCAGGTTAATGTATAGAAAATTCTTAAGGGTTCCGCGGAACCCAGTGTCTCGCCTACTTATGCTGTTAATTGCAGGCTCAACAAAAGAGGAATAAAATCAATAAAAATATTCCTCTTGATACTGTCTTATGATTCTAAGAAGCTTCTGTCCAAGTTTGGTAAAAATACAGTATGTTTTTAAAACTTTTTTAAAAAGTCCATTTATAAGTAAAATACAGATACTAGCTTTTGATCATAAACAAGCTTCTGTCCAAGTTTGGAACAGGTCCAAAATAGTATAAGAAAGTTATTAAAATTTTAAAAATTTTAACCACAGAGTGAATGCGTTGTTTCCTGGCAGAAAATCTAAGTCCATTTAAAAGTAAAATGCACAAAAAATGGATTTATTTGTTAACAAAACTTACTTCTGGATACTATGTTATGATCATAAACAAGCTTCTGTCCAAGTTTGGTACAAACCCAGGATAGTTTAAGAAAGTTATTAAAATTTCAAAAACTTTAACCACAGAGTGAATGTAATGTTTCCTGGCAGAAAAACTAAGTCCATTTTTAAGTAAAATATGGAAAAAATGGAATTTTATTTTTCCAAAATTTCCTTCTGAATACTATCTTATGATCATAAACAAGCTTCTGTATAAGTTTGGTACAAATACAGTATAGTTTAAGAAAGTTATTAAAATTTCAAAAACATTAACCACAGAGTGAATGTAATGTTATGGCAGAAAAACTAAGTCCATTTATAAGTAAAATACGGAAAAAATAGAATTTTATTTTTACAAAATTTACTTCTGCATACTATCTTATGAACATAAACAAGCTACTGTCCAAGTTTGGTAGAAATCCAGTTTACTTTAAGAAAGTTATTAAAATTTCAAAAACTTTAACCACAGAGTGAATATTTGTTGACGCCGCCGACGACGCCGACGCCGACGGAATGTAGGATCGCTATGTCTCGCTTTTTCGACTAAAGTCGAAGGCTCGACAAAAATGAAAGTGGGAGTTTCAGGTTAAAGTTTTTGGTCAAGGTAGTTTTTAATGAAGTTGAAGTCCAATCAACTTGAAACTAAGTAAACGTGTTCGCTATGATACGATCTTTCTAATTTTAATGTCAAATAAGAGATTTTATCCCAATTTCACGGTCAACTGAACATAGAAATGATAGTACGGTTGGGGCATTCGTGTACTTGGGACACTTTCTTGTTTCACATTTATCACGTTGGCAGCTGTACCACAGGCACGTGTCTCAGAAAAAAAGTCTTATATACCTTAATATAACACAAGGTATTTAACTCACATTTAAAAAAAATGTCAACCAGTCGCTAAATACTGTTATATGCCTATTTCTGGGTTGGCAATCCCATTAAAACTGGTTTAAGCATAAATCGAAATTGATTTTTCTACATAATGATGTACATTTACAACACGCCTATGTTTGTTATATTAAGGTACATAGTATTTTTTTAAAGTGCCTGTGAGCTGTACCCTTATTTTTGACATTTTTACCTTTTATGTCTGTTTGTTTGTTCACAAAATATAATGGAGTTCAATGTGACAATGAAAGTTTTAGCTAGCTATAAAACCAGATTTAATCCACCATTTTGGACATAAGGAAATGCCTGTACCAAGTCAGGAATATGACAGTTTTCCATTTGTTTGATATGTTTAAACTTTTTGAAGACCATGGTGTTGACAAATTTTCTTGATCAACTTTTTTGTTTTTTTTATTACCCCCTTGGTACCTTTTTCTCAACACTCGTCTTAACTTGACCCATCTGTCATTCTATTTGAGAGAAGGGGAGTCAACCAAGGGTTGAAAAATAAGAGGCGAAAGATATCAGAGGGACATTCAAATTCATAAATCAAAACAAACTGACATGCCATGGCTAATAAACAGCTGCGCCATGAGCGCATGATACGCCCAACAACTAGTGTGGAAGTTTAATGCAATAATCATAAATAGTTTCTGAGAAAGTTTTAAGCAATAACCATATATTGTTTTTGAGATACAGGAGGACAAGTGAAACCTTCCTCTTTTTTTTTTTTTTTACAAAAAACTAAATATTGAGTATTTTGATCGCATGATACGCCGTTGTCTTGTGTGCAATAATCATAAATAGTTTCTGAGATACAGCGTGACATGTGAAAACACACCTTTTTTAACAAAAAACTCAATAATAACTCTAAAATAAAATTTTGAATCATCACCAAAAAGTATACAGATCTTAAGATAAATGTAACTACGAAGTGTGTTAAGTCTTAAGCAATAATCATAAATTGTTTTTGAGATACAGCGCAACATGTGAAAGCCCCCCCCCCCTTTTTTTTTCTTTTACAAAAATCTCAATATTTCTAAAATCAAAATCAAAAAGTATACAGATCTTAAGCTTAATATTACTAATAAGTGTGTAAAGTTTTAAGAAATAATCATAAATCATTTTTGAGATATGGCGCGACATGTAAAAAAAAAACTCCCCCTTTTTTTACAAAATACTCAATAACTCAAAAAATGAAATTTTAAATCATCACCAAAAAGTATACAGATCTTAAGATAAATATAACTAACAAGTGTGTGAAGTTTTAAGCAATAATTAAAAATCGTTTTTGAGATACAGTGCGACATGAAAAAAACACACCCCTGTTTTAATTACAAAGTGGCGTAACTCAAAAGTTTTAATTTTATTTTCACCAAAAATTATACAGATTACAGATCATTTGACCATCATAAGAAACAACTATATTAAGTTTCATGAAATTTGGATAAGTCGTTCTCAAGTTACGGTGCGACATGTTTACGCCGGACAGACAGACACCGGACATTTGTATACCATAATACATTTCGTCAAAATTTTGACAGGCATATATAAAAGGAAAAGACAAACAGACAAATAACAGTGCACAAGACACATCATAGAAAACTAGTAGAATAAGCAACATGAGGGAGCGATCTCAAGTGATCCGGAAGGGTATTCAGATCCTACTCCTATTGACAAACATTTCTCCATATTTTATCGGACATCAAATAATTTTCAAGATGTGATTATGTGTATCATTTAATTTTTAACAGATATATTGTAAAGCAAAATATGAGCATCAAAATAAAACAGCTGTGCAAGATATATATATAATTATTGGAATGATGACAAACAATCTAGAAATAGCAATGATGAAATAAAATATATCTTATATTTAATATAATTTTTATTTATAGAATAACGAATCGAAGAATTCAAATAGAGAAAAATATTGAACGAGTGACCGAACAACACATAAATTCACTAATGCGCATAGCTCATGAGTTAATTATTAGTGTTGTTCGGTCACAAGTTGAATATTTTTTGATATTTGAATTCTTTAATTAGTCATTCTTTTATTACATTGGCAAATGGCTTTTTTTAAAGAAATTAATGTAAAACATGTAAGGAGCTATATCTTTTTTCTACGCATTCACAATTTGTTTTGATTCGCCGTTATCGATGTCTTGACAACGCCTATTGTTGTATGACGTCAAAGAGTGAAAAAACCACGTTTATTTCACATGCGAAATTATCGGTTTTTATTTAAGTGGGAAATCAATGTGCAAGTTATTGTCTTTAAAAATTATGTCATACCTTATCTTAGAAGAGCTTTGACATTTGATTAAAATCTATTCAAAACTCATCCATCTAACGCCACAAATAAAATTTAAATTGTTTGATCTTGCCTACTTACCCACCAAAAGGGTTTAAAGTTTTTTGTTAGTTCCAACATTGATTTTCGATCTTAAACATTTAACTTACCGTATTGCACCCCCCCTCCTCCCCCCCACAAAAAATTCTTACCTACCTATATAAAAAAAGAAGAGGTTAATAATTGCCAATGAGGAATCATTTGAAACCTTTTCTATTAAATTTGATCAATTAAGATCTACTTAGAACTGATAAACGAAGGTGATTTTAACAGTTACTGATATTTATCATTAATCCAGGGTTGGTTTAACAAAACAGAAAGATATGAATGCACAAATTACAGACTAATAGTTCAGTTGTAAAACTTCTCCGGTTTTCAAAATGTTGCCATTTTTATCAACCAAATACAGTATTTTGCCAATATAACCTACTACCAAACAATTGTACATTGAAAAGTGAGATTGCCAAAAAAAATAATACTATAATTTAGGAAGACAGATTCAATTTAAACATCAATAAACATCTTATGACACAGTCAACAAATATAAATATTTTGCAATAAATAATTGGACGGAAATTTTTTATCACTTCATAAAGTGAAATGCTTAAGATGTATAATATTGAGTCAGTACCTCCTACCAGAAATAAAATCTCTATATAATATTGTACAATATTGAGTCAGTACCTCCTACCAGAATTAAAATCTCTATATAATATCATATGATTAATGTAACACATCAACATTGTACATATAAAGCGATACAACCTGTTTTATCACATAATAAATAAACGTTTCACTTAGTGAAGAAAAATATACTTCTTTCAAATAAAGATAATCTAACAATCTGTGTTTAACACTGAGCATAAATAAAATTGAAAAACACATAGAATAATCAATTTAATAAATATAATTTTGAGATTTCTTTCATTAGCATAAAAATAAACAAAATATGATTCAGATTGTCAGCTAAAATTGTTATTTTCATTTTTTAAAACAGTTTTAAACTATTGGAAAAACATTATTCAATATTCCAAATATTTTCATTACACAAACATGTCCTACAGATTGTTTAAATTGCTCTATTGCTGTGTTTATACTTCAATACCAACCTTTAAAAAAAATCTGTTATTTTTTGTGAAAGCATTTGAAGAAATTAGAAATAAAATTGCTACTTTTCCATATGTATAGAGCATAAATGTTAAACTATCAAATTGTCAGATTTATTTGTTTGGCAGTAAAATTAAGAACAATCTACAGGATGAACATGTGCATCTAATTATTTTCAAATCAATTTAAATTTTATCTTAATTCTTTAAATACTGGTAATCACATCGCAAATGACAATTTTTGAGAATTCCACACAGAAGAGATAAAGACAGATTTAATGTATTAAATCATGATGGACAAATAAATTTAAAAAAGAGGATTTCTGCTAAAACCCATCTCTGATTCATAACAGCAATTACAAATTTCTACAAAAGACAGCAAATAAATTTATATGAAACAACCTATTGAAATACATAATAAATTAAGCAGCAAATTTGTTTTCACATACATTAATATCACAAAATACCTGAATAATACAAGCTATCAACACTAAAACACACAAATAAATAATGATCACATTACAACTGGTGGCAGCTCAAGAACAGAACACCCAATCTTATCATTGTCAAAGTCTTATTTTTGTGAAGTCAAATGTTAAAATTGTACAAAAATATAAAAATATATGGCAAGTTGATCATCTGAATAAACAAAGCATACTGAACAACTTTTTGACATTTTACGTATCTACAATACAATGTCAGCTTATGAACACAATTTGTTGGATTTAGGATACACCTAGCTGTTATCCTCCAAAGTGCTTTATATACTAGTATATATAGGACAGAGATCAGTAGAATTATTGTATGATTGATGAAACATCCAAAGTAATATGCTTAGAACAATGTAGAAGTCAAAGTGCTTGTAAGCACAGAAGGGTAAAGATTGTGTTAATTTATCAATGGGAAATAAATAAATTTGGTGTATTTACTGTCTTTTGATTGGTTAAAATTATTAGTTTTATTTTCAATGTTATCAATATTTATGGCGACACGCACAGAAGGGTAAAGATTGTGTTAATTTATCAATGGAAAGTAAAATTAAATATTGCATTGTCAATTAAGCATTGGTTGTAGTTGATTCAACTAAAATTCTGGACTATGGGAGATAACTCACATTTTTAAAGATGACATCATTTATATTTTCAGAACAGATATTAGATTCCTGCACTTTGAAAAAGTTATGTAATTTCTCTTGAGAGGTGTATACATAACATAATTTTTTGACTTGAATATCTGAGCGTATATTATGTTGGTAAATTTCTGGAAACGTTCATGGACAGGATGTACAGAATGTTATGATCAATGCACTATACTTTGTGTATCAAAAATGTAGTGATAAGCCTTAGAAGATTTAGATATCAAGTCAGTAACATAGGGTTTTGATTGCATGAAATTTCTTTACCCTCCCCAAAAAAAAACAGTAAATTTTTGGATTTTGAAGTCAGGATACATCTAACTGTTACCATCCATAAAAATATGGTAAAGTACCGGTACGATTAAAAGCTATTTATGAGCAATCTACATTGATAATTTTCAGCTAGATTTATCATTTACAATGTGATATTAATGATTCAATTCTTGTATCCATAACAACCGTATACAAATATCACAGTTAATTCTTATTCAGATAAGTCTACACAGGCCTGTATTTTCCCCCGTCTATGTTTTCTTTATAGTCGCTGTAAACAAAAGATTTTCTGTTAGTACAGGTTTTTCATTATTATATCTGTAAAACTTGTTCAAACATTAACAAAATATATAAATTTTTCGTAATTCATTAACAAACTATAATTTTAAAATTTTGTCATATAGCAATCCGTCGCATTCCACATTCACAACAAAATTTGGCGTTCTGAATGGGGTATTTGTTTCCACACTCATGACAAAACTTAGGCATGTTCTGAGACTGTGAGCTTGAGTGATGATGGTGATGAGTTGAGGAAGATGAGCTAGCACTAGAGATACGACGCTGGAATTGTAAGTTGACATGTTCTGTTTCTGAGTTGCTGCTATAGTAACCAGATTCTCCTTCTTTATGATTTCCGCCACCGTGAATAGAAATTTTACCGCCAGTACTACCACCAGGGCTGTACTTACTACCTCCCATAGCGTCCCTGTAAAAATAAATAAAAATATTCAGGTTAAAAATCTTTTAGTATATGCAAGGAATATCATGTTAAATTTCTAGTCCTCTTTTTTAAAAGTATAAACCAGTTAAAATGTTATGAACTCATCATGTTTGTATGTTATGAACTCATCATGTTTGTATGTTATGAACTCATCATGTTTGTATGTTATGAACTCATCATGTTTGTATGTTATGAACTCATCATGTTTGTAGCTCTGCAATTTTTGTTTATTAATTTAGTCAGAAGGTACTTGTACATGTAAATCTGGTCAATGTAAAATCAGAAATTATTGTGTGCATTTATTATTGCAATTTTGTCATTTTAGACTAAAATGCCATTTTAATTTTTATGATAATGATAAAAAAAACAGTTAAATTCATATATATATAAAAAGTTAGTTTAACTTAATGTTATTATAACCATGTTACATTTTTCGTAAAAATTAAAACATCGAAATAATTTCTGAATTATTGCGAACCCTATCTTAGTTTTCCATAGATTCACCTGCAAGTTACCTGTCAATTTAAACTTTTGGCAGTTCTATTGTCCCATCTAACAAATACAACAGGTATTGTTCTCTGTGTAGTTTATTCACTGGGACCTTTAAATTTCTTCTAGGAGAAATATATCACTCATTGATTAATTTACCTGACCAAAAAATTATCTTCTTTTTTATTGAAATACTTCTAATAACTCACATAAACTGTATGCAATATTGTATTTATTCAATATTATCATTAATATATTTTCAATCTGTTCAATATAAAATCTGGTTTAATACTAAAAAGTTTATTTCAGACACATTTTTTAGTATTTTCCAATGAATTTACATGTTTTTGTTGTTGTTCATTTATAGACTTATGTTTATGAAGACCTTAATTTAAAGATAATAATATTCAAATCTTTATTTATCAAACACACAAAAATATTGAATATTTGATCAGAAATTAACTTTTAATTTTTGAATCAGTATTACAAATGTAATATTGAACACATTAAAAACGAGTTACTCCAGGTATCGAATAAATACAACACCACATTAAGTTTTGTGAGTCCTTACTTAGTATTGGTATAAGTATGTTTTCTTCATTGACAGTTCAATTTTTTACTCAGGTAAATTAATCAATGAGTGATATATTTCTCCTAGAAGAAATTTAAAGGTCCCAGTGAATAAACTACACAGAGAACAATACCTGTTGTATTTGTTATATGGGACAATAGAACTTACAAAAGTTTAAATGGACAGGTAACTTGCAGGTGAATCTATGGAAAACTATGATAGGGTTCGCAATAACAGTAACTCCATTTTGTAATAGTATATAAAGTCCAGTTATCTTGACCATGTGTTATTCTACATTGTTTTACCTCCTTTTTAGTCTGTTTTTTAGGGAAGAGTTGGGTGGTTGATGTAGTCTGTTGTATTTTCAAATATTTTTAATAATTCATGTTATATTTTTTTTTTATATAAAAAAAAAATAATAATAATATAACTTATGCTTTTCTTTTTCATTTCTTTTAGACTTCCACAAAAATAGTAACAGCAGTCAATTATATTTATGTAAATGCGACCACAGATGAAGGCTGTATTAACATTTCTAATCAGCTTCAAACTCTTTGTTTCAATATTTTTAAAACAACATCTGAATTTTTTTGCGTTTAAAGCTCATTTATTGGTTGATTGGCTGCTTCAACTATGTTTTATAAACCTCTTTTCTTATTAGTTGTATTTATATATAAAGCAAAGATATAAAATGTATGATTGCTTTTTATATTGAATTTGAAAAAAAGACTTAGCTTTTTTTTTTATATTGTGCAGCTATATTTGCACGCATATATGCTTTTCAAAGTATACTATTTAAAACATAACCTTATTAAAACTAAAAACATACCAACCATATATGTATATATTCAGCTGTTATTTTAACGATGCATGCATATGCCAAAATAAATTATTTGAAAAAATAGCCTCATTAAAGTCATAATTATTACCGTGTAATAAGACACCAAAATATATAAGACACGGCATGCAGTTGTTAAAAATAACAGTAAACTATGTAATATATATGCTGAAGTTCAGGTAGATCAAATCATTTCAACCAGTTCATACCTGTTAACTTTCCTTAAACCAAACTTTGACATACCTTAAACCAAGACTTTAACCTACTTTAAACCAGCACTTGAACATGTCTTCAACCAAGACTGTAATATACTATAAACTGACTTAAACCTGCTTTTAACTAAAACTCAAACTAAATTAAACCAAGATTTAAACGTA
This sequence comes from Mytilus galloprovincialis, assembly GCA_037788925.1. Classification (NCBI taxonomy): domain Eukaryota; kingdom Metazoa; phylum Mollusca; class Bivalvia; order Mytilida; family Mytilidae; genus Mytilus; species Mytilus galloprovincialis. The sequence goes on along the minus strand of CM075339.1, from coordinate 74,927,027 downwards.
CCTCAAACCAAAACTTTAACCGACCTCAAACAAACTCTTTAACAAATTGTCTTATGGTAAACCTAAAGCTTGCCACACAATAACCCAAAAATTAAACATACCTTAAACCAATTTAGACTTTAAACATCTTAAACCATAACTTTAACCTGCTTTAAACCAAGAATTTAACGCACATTTAACCCATGCTTTAACCCACCTTAAAAATACTTTTAATTCCATAAACCAAGACTTTAACCTATCTTAAACTAAGACTTAAACCTACCTTAAACCAATATTTTAACCTGGGACATACCATAAAGTTATCAAAGCAGAGGAATACAAAAACTCAACTCATCTTCCTTGGTACTGTATGCTCATTTCTAATAATTGGAAAAGGAATAGCATGTCCATTCAACAACTTGAAGGTGGGCAAACAGGACTTATTGATTGAACAGCATTGCCCACTCTAGACTGACTCCTGCCATTGACAATGTGGAATTGAGATAATCTACCTGACCAGCAGTGTTTGATGAATTATAATGCTATATGTTATTAGATAATGTTCGTGTTATTGTCATGCATTATTGCTATACACGTAGTTCATGCATGTCGTTATAACTTACGCTGACTTTATTCTTCGACTGTAAACAGTGAAAAAAGTGATGTTACTCAAACTGTGGTAAAAACCTCTCATGTGTAATTTACAAATTTTTTTAAGAGTCCGTTTCACAAAAGAACTTACGACTAAGATTGATCTTAAGTATACTTAATTGATCATGACTTACTATTTATCTTAGTCATAAGTTTTTTTGTGTAAACTAATCCTGCCCAATAATTAAGTAAAAATCATTTTGTCGAGTAAAAAAACAAATTGATCAGAACATTAAATGATGACCTATCATAGTACTAAAATGAAAGAATCCACAGAATAATATAACATTCCATGGTACTAATCCCAACAATAGATGTAATACATGTACATCTATGTCCCAACATAGGAACATCAAAATCTCAATAAACGTATTTACACTTTTGGTATATAGCTGTATTTTGCCTCCGAATGACCTTATATCACCTCCGAGTAACCTTTTGACGTCAAGCAACAATCACTTTTTAGTTGTGACGTCAAATATTTTGAATTATGAAGTCAAAGTTTACGGGAACCTGTGTGATGTTATGTAATGGAGGACAAATTTGCATACAAGTGTAAATACGTCTATTAACAAGCATGCTTAAAATGAAAAAGTAAATGGACCGATTTAGAATTTGTTGTTGGCATATCATCATGGAATTAAATTAAACCTGAAAGAAACTTGAATTAATTATCTTAGAAGAGAAGTGAATACTCAACCTGCTACCTTGACACAATTTTGTGTGCTTATAAAGCAGAATAGTTCTGGGTTTACATTTCATTTTCCAACCACAAACAGAATAGGCCAATGGGGTTTGAATTATTTTAGTAAGTATGTATTGGATTGTATTTGTCTGTCCAATGCACAAAACTCTGAATTATTTTAGTAATTGTGTATAAATTAGACTTTATTTGTCTTTCCAATACACGATAGGAACCCTCTTCCACATGGTACATACATATAATTTTATACTGATAAGTTGTAACATAAATCATTTTATCATGGCTTCCATGAATTATATTTTTTCAATTTCTTAGTCAAATAAGTGCAACTTGTAACATAACTGAATACAAACTACAGTGAACTGAAAAAGTGAACATTAAACAATGTATAAATTATAAAATTTGTTAGTACTGAACAGCCACATACCAATCTGGAGCTAGACTGGCAGGGGACATGCTGAAAATCATATCAAACTATTTCAGAAAAAAAATCAGACAGATTATTCCCACTCATTTAGTTTTTTATTTATAAGAAATTTTTTGATGACTCAAGTTTAAATTAAAATGACTTAAACAAAAAATAAATTCAATTCACCCCGTGAACAAGCAGTAGGTTTGTTTACACATATATCCTTTTATCATATATCAATATAGTAAACAAAATACATCTAGCAGACCATCAGTCGTTATTTTGCAAACATAAATATTATAAAGACTGACCCCAAATTGGGGCCAGTGTGGCAAAACAAAAATCCTGGAACATGAAAATGTGTATTTAGCATTAAGCGATTGACATTAAATATATTTTTACATTATATTTTAACACATTAAAAGCACACTAAAAAGCTCTCTACAAGCTGAAGAAACGAGCAGAAGACACATAAAGGTGTTAGTTCAAATTAATAAAAATGTGCAAGAAACACAAAAAGATCTTCCACAGAAAAATACTAAAACAATAAAATCCTCTTTTGGTTTCACACAACAAAAGTTCAAGTTCTCTGATGAGTATAGCAATGTCGTGACAGAAGAAACATTGATTGTTAGATTGTTGTTTGCTTGATGTCAAGTGGCAAATATTTCATGCATATCCATATTGTAAGACTAATTTACAATGAATCTGCTAGTTCAAGATTCCTTTTTAATGGCTTGTCCATCATCTAATCCTGCGCTTAGAAATGAAAGTAGACAAGATACTAAAAAGAGCTTATCATTACTCCTTACAGATTTTTCTCACTTACACAAACAAGTAAAATCATAAAAATACTGAACTCTGAGGAAAATTCAAACGGAAAGTCCCAAATCAAATGGTAAAATCAAAAGATCAATTAGCATACTGTGAATTCATTATTTTTCATTGGATACCAATTTTCGTGGGTTTTGTGGGTACAGGTGAACCACGAATTAAAATATTCAACAATTAGGCCAGGATTTTTTAATTTGTTGGTTTACGGATCCGCCGACCCGATTTTTCCGATTTCCAGAATAAAAATAAAATTGACTTTTCATGCTTTTTTATTCCCGCCGACCCTAACAAATGCATTATCCCTGAAAAATAATTAAATAATTTTTTTTTATGAAATGAAATGCATTAATCACTAACAAAATTGATAACACTTTCTGTTGTGAAAAAATAAAACTTCCAGTTTACGTTTCTAAAAATAGACAAATGAATTATAACTGACCTTGAAATGTCGTTTGCGCAAATAATATTGGGGAACGAAACTTGTTTTTAAAACCAATTACACAATAAGTTCGTTTCCCTTATTTGTCATCAGTCCGTAAGATCACCATCTCATAGAAATAGACTTGTCCAAATGTGGACAGGGTAAAGGCATCAAGTTGAAGTACTGAATATTAACAAATCATTTGGAATTTTCTTGTTTCATAGATAATAAAAAAATTATCGTCCATTTGGATAAAAAACGGGAATGCGAGACAACAGATTAACCCGATAATATCGTTTTCCAGTGGACGAGTCTATTAGGTTTTTAACACGTGTGTTGAAACTTATTTTCGTACGACGTTTTTACATTTTTTTTCTTTATCAGTTTTCGTGCTTGAAGATCATTATTCACCAAGTTTTCTGGAATTGATAAAGAGCTACGCGAATTTATTTTTCTTGTTTCTGATATGACGATTTAATTTCGTCTTTGTCCGTGCACCCCCCTTTTTTTACTGTAATTTTATTAGACAATGTCATGCGATGTTTATAACATTTGAGCAATAATATTTCATCGAACTAAAATTTAAGAAATGATGATGAAATAGCATAACAAACATATTGTTAGAAAGGTGAAATATATATTGATTTTGCATATTTTTCTGTCTTCAAAGATGATTTTTTTTCTTCTTTATTTTCCCGACCGACCGACCCGACTTTTTCATGGGGAAAATCCGTAAACCATCAAATTAAAAAACCGTGGCCTTATCATATTTTCAATAGGCTTTGTATACAGAGATTTGCAAAATCACGAAATCAATTATCCACGAATATGCAAGTTTTCAGCAATCCACGAAAATTGATACCCACGAAAATAAATTAATCCACAGTATATTTGACACATCCAATGTCAGAGTGGATAACAACTGTCCTGACTTGGTGCATGCATTTTCTTATGTAGAAAATGGTGGATTCAACCTGGTTTTATAGCTAGCTTAACCTCTCACTTAAGTCTATACTGATCCAAACTGAGAGTCCAGGAATAACAGAATTGAACCAAGAATTATCTTATACTATCTTTCTTACTTTAATTCTGACTTGCAGATATAGAAAAAAATAAGATGTAAGAGGTATGATCCACTAGAGACAAATTGATGTAGAAGTTAACAACTATAGGTCAGCGTATGGGCTTCAACAATGAGCAAAACCAATACAGCCTAGTCGGCTATTAAGGCCCTGAAATAACAAATGTAAAACAATTCAAAAGAGAAAACCAATGACCTATTTTTTGTACAAAATAATGAACAAAAACAAATATGATATACAGCAACAAAAGAGTATCACTGAATTACAGGCACCTGACTTTAAACAGGCACATACAGAATGTGGCAGGTTTGAACAAGTTTGAAGGCACGAACCCTCTCCTTATCCTAGTAAATATGTCAATAATATGATGAAGAAAATAATTGTCAGCCTAACACATGTCGACCACCAACTTTATGAATTCTTTGACTTTAGGCCAATTAACGATAGAATAGGACATCTTTAATGACAACAATATGAAGTTATGGCTCTTCAGCCTACTTAGTATTCCAAATTCTGTGTACATAAAGGCAACACCATTTTAACATACATGCAATACAGCTTATTAAGATCATAACAGAAAATAAACAGAACTCAAATAGCAGTTGCTCTGGATAAATTATAAGATACAGAAATATAAACATAGGTCAAAAACATTAAACAAACACCAACATAAAGAGGTTAGGATTCATGCTGTAAAAATAAATAACTGGTACCTTAACAAAGAATTGGTGGAACCCAGTTTACTGGCAGATTTAATGTCCCGTTTTGCCTCTTGGTAAATTCGCCCACCTCTGCCAGTGCGTAAGGCCTTGCCTGCATTCATTCCATTGTCGTGACCGTTACTTTGATTGTCAGAGTAATCTTGAGCCTATATAATTGTGATAATTGTAGAAATAAACAAGCAAAAGCATGCTCCCAGAGTCAAAGTGAAAGTAACTAGAGGCTCCAGGGAGCCTGTATTGCTCACCTGGTAAAGATATGCCATAGGATAAAAAATATTAATTTAAACAAAATTTCCTTTTAATCTAGTATTGCTTAACATTTTTGTTTAGTCTATTAATCATTTTTATGAAAATAAAAAGTAACAACGCCAAAATCTGTCGAAAAAGCTATAACTCTTTTAGGCAGAAATAATACTTTACCAATTATGAGCATTTTTTGGATCATCAAAAACTGGATATTTTTATCCTTTACAGTTTCTGTCTATCTATTATAGATTTCATAGAAGGTACGATAGTGTCAAAAGTAATAATTTAAGGGGAAATAACTTAAATGTTTCATCAATATTTTTCCATTTTTACAGATTAAGTAATTGCTGATCATTTCTTCTCATGACAGTTTGGTCTAGCTTATTATTTTTTCCAAAGTAATTTGCAAAAAATTCTACAATTCAGCTAGAATTACAAATAAAGGGGAATAACTCCCATAAGTTAAGAGTCAATTTTATATGGATACAGCTATTTTGACATTTTAGAATTTTGCAAGTGATTTTTGCTGTTTTAGTAACAAATTTTGTAGTGTTAATTAAATATGGGGTAAATACTAAAAAAAAATATTTTTGTTTTACTTTTGGTTAAAACTTATAAGGGTTCATTTGATAATGTTGTTACAAATGCAAGTTGGTAAATCATGACTTTCTAATAATTTCAACCATGACAGATTATTTTACGACAGATGATGGACGAAGAATGTCAAACACCAAGTGATGGCAAAAACTCATTATGACCCTTTGGCCCAGGTGAGCAAAATACTGAAAAATCTACAAAAGCATGCTTCCTGAATCAAAGTGAAAGTAAAACACTGAAAAAAATCTACAAAGCATTTGATATATTTTAAAAAGTGTACAGTGTAAACAATGTTATGTCACATGATCAACGTTAACTTTAAACTGAAGACTGGAAGAATAAATCTAAAAGTGAATGCATTTACTAATAAATAACTAAGCAACTGAAGTCTATATGTATAAAATTTTTTAATTAGATTATGATCTCAATAATTCTGCTAGATGGTTGAATTTGGTTAAGTTTTATCAGCCAATTTTCGAAACAAATTTTCAATTATTATAATAAGAGACCTGTTTTTATGCTTTATTCTAGCAAGGCTGTCAATTTCAGCCCAAACAAATATATTTTGTGAAATTTGAACCAATTCTATTGAACATGAATATTTTCTGACAATTACCATAGTTGTATCGATAAAGAATGGGGTTAATATATAGTAAGTCGGAGGTCAGGACTTAAGTTTATAAATTGGTGACATAACATAGCTCACAACCTTGTAGCATAACACTATACTGCAGTTGGTGATTAATCACCTAAAATGCCTCTTTTTTATATCTTATAATGCAATTTTAAATGATATATTACTATAAAGTATACAATATACAATATACAAAAACATGCATTTAATAAGCATTCGCTTCAAATGATCATATTTTGTAAATTATGAAATTACATTGAGGTTTTTATTAATGCGAATAATGAGACTAGTGGGTACCATTTGTAATTATAAAAACTCTCATTCTTAATCTTATATAAAATAAATATATATCTTGTATGCAGATTTTGCTGAACTTTCAATATCTCAGTATATTTTGGCTAACTAATTTTTTTAAAGATTAATATCTCTTGACTCCAATGATGATTTACAAAGCTACAAATTACACTTCAAAATTAGTACTTATCTTAAAACGAGTTAGTAGAATATTCACAGCAGCTTGGGAGGAATTTGTCATTTCTACCGGCCATCAATGTGGTTAACACACATCAAGAGTTTTAACTGAATTATCTCCCTTTACCACTAATGTTTCACATTCAAAGGAAAAATATCATTAAACTTCTGTTATCAATATTTTCCGAAAATCTTCCCTTCAAATGTGAGGTGTGGACTGTGGAAAGGTTAAAATGACAATGTGTTCCTGAGCTATAGCGTAAATAATCTGTCCTTTTATTATTAAAAAATGTACTAACATTGCTTAAGGTGGTATGACAGTATAAACGAAATATTATAAAATTTGTTCATGTCTTACTAAATGTAGAATATAATATTGTGAAATGAAATTCAGCAACTTTTCTATATATATTACCATAGAACAGTAAAACTAACACCACTGTACTTTTCAACATAATATAAAATGAAATTTCATAAGATTCCTTAAAAAGATTATAGCTTTTCCGAATTACTTTCCTAATACCAATGTTTAAATAATTTTGAAATTCAAGCAAAAAAATATTCTACTTTTGTAAAAATATGAGTGCATCAAAATATGCTGGCCTAAAATTTATTCTATACCTATATCATGTCTATATGTCCTGCTATTTCATAATCCAAGATGGCAGAAGATTAGCATACCACCTTAAAAGTTGAAATAAAACATGATTTTATTTCTATTCAAGCCCGCATTTACCTCTAATTATTAATTCAAAACTCAAACAACAGTTCCATCCAATTGTTAATTCAAAACCCAAACATGAATTCTTCACTTTGTTAGCTCTTCAACCCTTAAACTTGAATTACCTTCCTATTATAATAGTACAACAAGTTTCAGCTTTCTAAAAAGCTATGGACTGCTTCGCTTTACACTAATTTAAGGTTTTATGTGTGCATGTGGTTGTTAAATTAGTATCGAAGATGTGGTATTTTTAGATGTTGATTGATATAAAATGGATGTACTTTAAGAGTGTGCGTTATACACCCATGCTTTTTAAAAAAAAAAAATTCTTGTTGAAAGTTAAAACAATTATAAATGTAGACACGATTCTTGAGGTGTGCCTGTATTGTCAGAAGTTATAAAATACAGATAATGCATTTTTGTAAAATAGTATAGGAACATTGTTTAGCAAAGCAAATTGCAGAGCAACAAAGCAATTAATCAAGTATTAATAATTGATATTTCAATATTGAATTTATATGTGAAATGTATGCATAATAAAACGAACATGAATGACAGTTGATCAGAACTGAAATACACATAGTTAATTTTCCGGCATTTGATGTCTTATCCTGGACGAGAAAAGTCTGTTATTCTTTATCTCATTCAAGCAAATAGCTGTTGCTGTATTCCCTTTGTTAACTTTTAAACATACATGTATTAACCATAATTAAGTCCCTTTGTCAACTCCACACTACCAATTATCTCCCTTTGTTAACTCTAACATACTAACCACCTCCCTTTTTGTTATTTAAAAACATTTCCTTGACAGATTACCTCATCATTAATTGCATTTTCCTAGAAGTTTAATAATAAATTATTTAAAAGGAAGAACATACTGCTTTAATCACCATATTCCAGGGTTCTCGCTAAGGATTTTTGAAGGCGAGTCTGGGCACTCATCATTTTTGGTCATGGTGAGTCTAACAGCAAGAAGAAGATATTTTATTGCAATATAATGTAATATTTGAGTCTCCATGACCGTACAAAGCAATCAATAACATTAAATTCAGAATACTTTTAAACAATTGCAATAAAATGATGATGTGGGTGTTCAGTTTAAAAAAAAATATTTCAATCTTGATGCATCTGTGGACTCACCAGTTTTGAAAATGGTGAGTCCAGACAGATTTTGATGAGTCCAGGATTCATGGACTCGCCTTAGTGAGAACCCTGTATTCATTGCTCTAAAACTCATACATTTACTAAATAATTTTCTTGATTTGTTTAGAATTTTACCACATTTCTAATGTTTAGAAATCAATATTTAAAAGTAGGTGATGCAGCTAAATGCTTCAGATGACAATACAAAAAATTCCATCAAGTTTTGAATTTTTATAGACTAGTGATCAAAGGTAACAAACACATTCAATTTCTCAAATAAATGTGTTGTTTAATAATACTATGGTAGTTAAAATAATTTAAGCCCAATCTGAGCAATAAACAGGAAATTTCAAGTGTTGTGATTGGTGGTTATTTCGTAAAGATATTATTTGTAGCTTAGTTGGCAACACCAGCTTTGCTGTTCTTTAAAACAAATTTAAACCTTGAAAAATTGAAAATTTTATCCTAATTCCTAATAATCTCATTCTGTTTAATTAAAAAATTACAAAAACAGAAATAATATGACAATAATATAACATAATTACTCCAGTCCCTTGGCTATATAAAGCTGACTGATATATGAATGGTTAATCACATACACAACATGTACAACCAGCAATGGTTCAAACTTATTAAACAATAAAATTGAGAATGGAAATGGGGAATGTGCCAAAGAGGCAACAACCCGACCATAGAAAAAAACAACAGCAGAAGGTCACCAACAGGTCTTCAATGTAGCGAAAAATTCCCGCACCCGGAGGCGTCCTTCAGCTGGCCCCTAAACAAATATATACTAGTTCAGTGATAATGAACGCCATACTAATTTCCAAATTGTACACAAGAAACTAAAATTAAAATGATACAAGACCAGCAAAGGCCAGTATGTTACTGGTCTCAATTGTCACATCATGTATTACAACTAAAATCAAGTGGTCAATTTTATTGAAGAAAAAAATATCATTAGAACCATATGGTCTCCATAAATACTCAATACTGACATAATATATAACACATGTATGCCAGCGCAGAGGGCATACAACAGCTTTTTTTAATCAACAACTTCAAGCATTACAACTAAAATTGTTATAGTGTTCACAAATTTTCTTGCAATTTGATTGAAAAATATATTTTTAGACCCATATTGTTTACATTTAAGTACTCAATACTGACATAATATAACACATGCCAGCGCAAAGGGCATATATACAACAGCTTTCTTTTAATACTGAATTCAAGCGTCAAATAAATTTCAAAATATTTTTTTTTTGGTATATATCCTGAATCTCCAATCCATATCTTCAGCGTTAAAAATTATGAATGTTAACATTTTTTTATCATGCAGAAGCAGTATTAGATCACATTTTTTACCGTGTGAACAAATTCATCGACAGGTTCTAAAAAACTTGGTCGAAATGACACACGGTTGGCCCATGGTTTGTGTGGCTGTGGTTCTATAGCTTGCTCCTCATGGATGTCCTAGTTAAATGACCATTTTAAATACTTTTAAATCAGATTTATTTAAAATATTATCTCCCTTTAACTTTGTTTTTTCTGAATTATCTCCCTTTGACACATTTCTAATACATTTGAACTTTCTTAGCTTAGCTCAAATGAAAAGTATAAATCAAGTATAATATTACATTCAAACTATACTTCTTAATTATTATTGCCATATTTGTAACTACTCTTTTATGTAATATGTGAAAAACAGAAACTTTGTTCTAAAATACAATCTGATAGAACTATTAAAATTTCCTAATGCAGGTTGTATGAACTTAATTCTAGAAAAAAAAAATGTGGGCAATTTTTTACCCCCAAAAAAGAATGTTATAACTCAGCCATTGTTTAAAGGACATAGTACTATTTAACTCACCAAATTATCCACAATGCACCAGATTATGAATCACGGTAATGTTAAGATGGTACCCAACACCTTAACTAAAATTAATTTGGCTTGTTTAATTTTCTTAAAATTTTGACAAAGTATTTAATTTGACCCTTTGACAAAAATACCAAAAAATCAAAATATTTGAACCAAACAATTGATCAAAAAAATTACACTGATTATATAGCAGTTTGACAAACACTTATTTTGATTATTGAAAAGCTTAATATTCCCTTAACAACACAATGTAATTAAAACGTTTTGCTGATTTTACAGAGCTATCTCCCTGTAGTGTTAGGTACCACCTTAAGTGCAGAAAACAAGTACATTTCACTAAAAAATTGTCTTGAAAATATATGTAAGGTGAAGTTTTCCTAATATCTACTTAAAGTGATCATCAAATCTAATATATGTAAATTAGATTATCAAAAATCTTACCTGATATGATGTTGTTCCAGTAGAACGCCCTCTAGTGCTGGCGCCACCTCTACCGTAACCATTACTAGCACCAGGGGGAGTTCTACCAACTCCTGCTAAAAGTAGAGTTAAGAAATTAAAATTAAAACATCAGTAATAATATCATTAATATGTATTACCAGAGTAGCTAATGGGAAGAGTGGTCATACCAGCAAAATTTGACGAACAGACATCCAAGGTGGATGTAATCAAGTTGGGGTTCGTGTTGCTTATTCTTTAGTTTTCTATGTTGTGTCATGTGTACTATTGTTTGTCTGTTGTCTTTTTAACATTTTTAGCCATGGTGTTGTCGGTTTTTTTTTTTAATTTATGAGTTTGACTGTCCCTCTGGTATCTTTCGTCCCTCTTTTTCTACTCTATCTAGACTTTGAGTATAATTAATGGTATCTGTTAAGTTAAATTGGAACTTATGACTAGATATCTGAGATCTGTTCTCAATTTTGAATCACAATAAACATGCTTAAACCTTCTGTACATTATAGGGATGAGAAATTAAATCACAATATTGATGTTTACTTTAAGGCCAATTAAAATTAATTGGTAGATTTTCATCCCCGCCCGCCCCTCTGAAATCGTCCCGGCCCGATTTTTGTTATTTTAAAAAAAATTTCGATTTCCGGATTTGTTCATCTCCGTTTCCGGTAACCGTCAAAAATTGTGTTTCCTTCCAAACTTCCTGTTTCAAATTTTGAAATAAAAATTAAAAAAAAAATCCTCCCACTCGCCCCATTTTTTTCAAAAATTTGGATGAAAATCTACTAATTAATTTTGGTTGGCCTAATATGGGAAAATACATGAATTCAAAAATAGCAGGTTATTAATAAGTGTGTTCTACTAAAACTCTGAAAGTCATAAAATATTTAACAATAGATGAGATAATTATTAGGGTAGGGTCAATAACTCAAACCATTTAGTACAAACAAGTCATTCTATAAGCAGAACAGGAGAAGTCTGTAACAAAAAATATCAAATCTATTCAGCATATCGAAAAAATTAAAAGAACACACATTTCACAAAAATATAACTAAATCCTAATTTCCAATTTACTCTTTTTCTTTATTGATAATACATAAAAAAAATATTAAAAAAATTCTTGTTTCAAAATAAAAATAAAATAAGAATAAAAGTATACCAAAAGAAGCAATGAGTATGATTGACAATAACAGAAACAAGAAAAAAAAAGAACAAATTACCAAACATTATTATAAAGGAAGAAATAGGATACTTCGTCAAAGATAACAACAACGAAAACAGTTGTCAATGATAAAAAGAAATGAAAATCTTTATCAAGGAGTTTTATAAGTTAGATATACTGTGAATGTATTTAGGAAGAAGGTTCTACCAAAAACGTGCAATGTGCATAAATATATATACAGTGTAACTTGCCTAACCTGACACACAGGGGGACTAGAAAAAAATGTAGGATTAAGCAGGGTGTTGGAATACTCAGTTTTTTTCTGAAATGATAGGCATAATTTTGGACCAGGATAATGTGTCGGTCAAAGCAGGATGTTGGAAAACTCAGATGTGGGATTAGGCAGTTACACTGTATATGTATTATGCTTTTAATATATTAATAGATAGACTTAGTATTGGTTTAAGTAATGTAGTAGCTGGGTCTCATTTAAAAATTTAATGCATATTGTATGGTATTAATTATAGATTAACTAAACCCATTTTGACAAGAAATTTTTATATTTTTTATTTATGTCTGTGTAGATAAATCAACTCAAACCTGATATATATTCTTTCTTTCATTAAAAATTCTAAATTCTAAATTAAATGAAAAAAATACCAATGGTTTTCTGTAAAGCAACTAATTTTTTTGTGAGCTATTTATTTTTTTACTTTCTTGAGTAGAAAAAGTATGTGAATAATAATAATAGTCATGTATGTGTTAAACTTGGAATTTTCTTTATCTGTTTTCTTTAAGTAAATTTAAGAATTGCCGCGGAATGGTTTAGGACTAAAGGCTAAACATGATAAAAAGTGTCTGTGAAAATAAGTTGGTTTTCAGTATAAAGAAACAAACCAACACAAGATAACCCCAATACATGACATCTTAAGTTCTCATACAGTTTGAATTTATTAATATTTCGTTGTCCATTAATGTAAAAAAAAATCTCCACATTAATTTTAATAACAGTTCTCTAAATTAACCAAGGTTATAACTACATAACACTAACATTTAATCTAGCTAAAACATCATGGTTGAAACAAAAATAATATGTTAGCTTAAGGAGGTAGACCTAGGTTAAGGGAAGTAACTCTTAAATTCATCAGTACGTTTGTGTCAACCATTTTCATAAATATTTTCTAAGCTTCTATGTTACATAGACTATTTCCAATCTGTTTCAGGTAAATGCTTAAAATACATTGATGAACTTGACTTTTACAAACGCATAACTGATTTAAAGAGTTATCTCCCTGAACCTAGGTCTACAACTTTAAAGCCATTGTTTTACTTATCAAAAAAATTTTAAAAACTAGTGTCAATCACTTTAAAAATCAAACTTAAAAAAAAAAAATCAATATAGTTAAACAAGCTTTGTCTATTGTATTAACTTCGCAGCCATGCATGAAAGATGTGTTTAAATGTGAGTTTCCACTAATTTTAATTATTGTAAAGTCAAATTATAACTTAGCTTTATAATGTCATTATCATTATGGGTTTAGCAGTATTACATTTTAACTACATGACGATAACAGGTCAGCTCATATATATTTTAATAAAGAATGAATCAATGATTTTTTAATAAATATTTTCATCTCCTGTTTTTTTTATTTGGTTCTATAGGCTCCAAGTAGCCTGTATCCTTCACCCATTAACTATGCAGTGTATGCATGGTATGCTTATGTCAATTCATAAAGGGAATACTGGTTTGGTCAAGATGTCAGTGTACTAGACTGTAAATTATGAAATTATTGCATGGTTTATCATTTTATATTATTAATAATGAGACTGAGTGTGAATCGCAATAGTAAGAACGCACATTTTGATATCCGACAGATATAAATGTGCGCAGCTTTGTACAAGTCGCAATAATTAATCTTGCATTATTGTCCTTTCTGCAAAATTCGCAATAATTTCTGAATTTACAGTATTTGTTTTGCCCAAGTTCCACTAGGAACTTTCTAATAAACAATGTCATATCTGTCCCTTTTAGAACAATAATTCTATACCCTTAAAGAATAAATACTTTAGTATTATTACAGAGTATTTCTTCCACCTGGAATCAATATATTGAAAAAATTTCAATTTCATGACATAAAGTCACAAAAGAGGGAAATGGAGACGAATACTATTATTCATATATCATTTCCCCTAGTTATTATTAGTCAGACGATGTATGCCAAGTGAAAGCAATAGTTCACAATGACCTTGAGACAGGTGAGCTATTGAAATGTAATTTATTTCCTCACTTAACAAATTTTGACAAACAGCTGCTACAAAAGGAAGTGATAGTAAATATTTGTCCAAAAACCCAAAAATCATCAGAAATCAGAACAGACGAGTGCTGACCCTATATGTCCTCTGTATTAGCAATCTAATGAAGGATAAAACACATCTCAGATACCTTGTCATAAGATAGAACACGATGAAGACTTGGTTGCTTGTTTGTCACTTTTTTTGGACAGAGGCTTTTTCAATTTTTTGCCTAGGGAAATAAATGGAATAATATTACAACTCTCTGCTCAGTATAGACATTCTTATCCTCAAATTGTCTTCAATTTATTCATTTTGTGTCTTGATAAATAGTACATGAAAATGAACTGAAATCAAATTGAGAAATGCATAAACTGAAAATGGTCCTTTCTGTCATAATTTGTTGGTTGTTTCTTGATTTGTCCAATAAAAAATAAAATCAAAGACATATTTAACTCGCTTTAGTTTCTTCCTTTAATTTTAAGGTAAACAATTTTTTCCAAAGTTTTTTAGATGTAAATCGCAATCAATATAATATTTTTGTGATAATGTTCAAAGAACAAGTGACAGAAAGGTGTAATCTTGTATGGTGGACCAATGAATTACCCACAATGCATTACCTGGTTGAGAAGCTGGTGCCCTGCCATACCCTGGACTATCTCCTGCTCCTCCTGGGCTGGCTTTTGCCTTTGGCCTAGGTGCCTGATACTGTAAAATACAAGTACTTTAAATTAATAAGTTAAATAATCACTTTTTAACCAAAAAAAATCCTTTGATCTTACTGACTGATAATTTCCTTTCTCAGCACAGCAGAGTGATATGAAAATTATCCCTAGAAACTGAGGTAAAATAACGAAAAACAGATTATCACTGGTCATCTCAACTCGATTGTTTTTCTCACTTTTGCTTTACCGGTTCAAACATTGAGATGATTATCAATAATCTATAATAATACAGCTGTTCAAATGAGAAATCCTATGTACATAAAGTTAATGATGAACTTGCAACTAATATTGTGTGAGAACGTCTCTGTAATATGTGTAAATTAAAAATTGATAAAAAACATTTGTTAGATTTCTGTTCATTGTTTTTTACAGCTTGCTATGCAGTATTGGTTCTGCTCATTGTTAAAGGTAATACTTTGACCTATACTGTCATCATCTACTTCACTTGCTCTTTGGCAGATATTTGTTTCATTTTCAGTCATACTAAATTTCCATATTTCATATAAAACTATAATTTGACCTAACTCAATTAAGTGATATTATTTTATCATAACTAGGTTATTTTTTTTTATATTATTTTAGCTTACCGTATTACGAGCCATCATTTTAGCTTACTGTATTACAAGCCATTATTTTAGCTTACCATATTCATAGTATTACGAGCCATCATTTTATCTTATCGTATTACAAGTCATCGTTTTAGCTTACCAAGTTAAGAACCATCATTTAATCTTACCGTATAACGAGCTATCATTTTAGCTTACTGTATTACGAGCCATCATTTAATGTTACCGTATTACGAGCCATCATTTTAGCTTACCATATTACAAGCCATCATTTTAGTTTACCGTATTACGAGCCATCATTTTCGCTTACTGTATTACGAGCCATCATTTTAGCTTACCATATTACAAGCCTTATTTTAGCTTACCGTATTACAAGCCATCATTTTAGCTTACTGTATTACGAGCCATCATTTAAGCTTACTGTATTACAAGCCATCATTTAAGCTTACCGTATCACGAACCATCATTTTAGCTTACCGTATTACAAGTCATCATTTTAGCTTACCCTATTACGAGCCATCATTTTAGCTTACCGTATTACAAGCCATCATTTTAGCTTACCGTATTACGAGCCATCATTTTAGCTTACCGTATTACGAGCCATCATTTTAGCTTTAGCGTTGGGATCGCCCTTTGTTGCCCGGTTAGGTATCCTGGATTGTTGCTCCTTACAAAAGTTTATATGCCTCTCAGCAGCTTTTGCATTAAATCTTCTGGCACAGTAAGGACATTGCTCATAATCTAAAAATTAAGAAATAAAAGAGCATATGGTAACTAAATAATTGTGATTTGACAGTTGCAAAGATAGTTAACAGCTAAAGCTTTACATAATACAAGATGTTAAACAAATGTTCTTTTTTGGGGGTTAAATAATCAGAACAGATGTTAATGTCAAATGTCTATTACGGTAAAAGCTTTTTGAAGTTCAAACAATTTTTTTTAAGAATATTTCATTTAAAAAAAAATATGCTAAATTTAACATTAAATGATGTGTTCCATTGTTCCACTCAAGCCCTGCTAAAGGTTGTCTTAACCTTTAACCTTCTCCTTGTTGAGATGAAGAACAGCAATAAAAGCACTGTTCCTTTGATTTTTGTGGTGGGTTTTTTCTGTGCAAGTTATGATTTTTGTGTCAGGAATTGTTACAAAACATCTTCTGTTTTTCCTATTTAAAATTGACTTAAATCATAGAGAATAGGGGATTAATGATCGGAGGAGAGGAGGGGCTGAGTTTCATCCCTGCCTTACCTGGGTTAATGGAGGGAGGGGAGGAAGGGGCAGGGTTTCTCCTCTCTCCAAGGCCTGTGTTACACCCCTGACTTACCTTGGTTTAAAACTTTATAGAAGGAGGATGGGCTGAGTTTCATCCCTGACTTACCTGGGTTAATGGAGGGAGGGGGAGGAGGGGGTAGGGGTTCTCCTCTCTCCAAGGCCTGTGTTACACCCCTAGCTGCTCTGACAGTATTGATAAAGTCTTGATGCTGCAATCTCCAGTTAGATTTTGGAGGTTTTACAACCTGAAAAGAGAGAATTCATATCTAAATTATTTGTATATTACTACACTCTACAGAGAGAATTCATATCTAAATTATTGTATATTACTACACTCTACAGAGAGAATTCATATCTAAATTATTTGTATATTACTACACTTTACAAACCTTCTATATATACAGTGGAACATCATTATGTCTAGGTTGATTATTTTAAGGTCTTTTCGGTCATATACAAATGTAGCAATACTGTTACTACACTTTACAAACCGTCTCTCTCTATATATATATACAGTGGAACATCATTATGACTAGGTTGATTATTCTAAGTTCTTTTTCAGTCATATGCAAATGTAGCAATACTGTTTCAGTTCTTATTCATTACTGGCCTTAAAACAATCGGCTTTGAGCGTCTCTGATGAAAGTAAATAGAGAAAAGTGCTTCAGATGCATGAAATTTATAAAGTGTTGTGTTTTTTTTTTTATTTGCCCCAAATATCAAGTGTAAGGACCGAAAGTAATACTATTTGGGGATTAATAAATTAATAAGAATTATTTTAGTTTCTCAGTAAATATAAAAAAACGGCTAGTGGAAAACCAATGCATTAATAAGTTTAGGCAGCAACTAATTTTAATTGCTTTATATTTTTCATTTCAGGGCCTTTTATAGCTGACTATGGGGTATGGGCTTGGCTCATTGTTGAAGGCCGTATAGAGACCTATAGTTGTTAATTCCAGTGTCATTTGGTCTCTTGTGGAGAGTTGTCCCATTGGCAATCATACCACATCTTCATTTTTATATTATCAGTCCAGTCAGTCCTGTCCTCTGAAAAATAATTTGTGAAATTACTTAACTATTTATATAACATAATAACATTTTATCTGTGATCTCTGTTTGTGTAAAAATCATTATATCCGTGCTAAACTGAATGAACAATAAAACTTGTGATATTAATAGCTCAAATTAATGCACAATTAGGATTACATTTAAGATCTATTTATAAATTGTCTCTTATTTTTCAAAAAACAAAAATTCCATGTTTCAAAATCTAAGAGTTTTTAGTTTAGTGCTTTTGAAAATATTAACAAGAATGCATCATTTTGTGATGAGACATGCAACTAAATGACAATTCTTATTCTCAAAATCAAGATACAAAAGGACAAATATTTGACACTATCAATTTAGAATTCTTCTATAATGTTATATTTCTTCAACAGATATACATAATATAATTGTTTCTTGTGTTAACTGTTCAGTATTTGATATTCATTTTTTTCTTCCTACAACAGTCTTCACAATGAAGTATTAAATCTACAGGCCCGGAGCTCAATTTAAAAAATATTTTAGTTAGATTCTGTTGGCCTATAGATATGATTTTTACAGGCCAGAGAGCAATTCTACTAGCCTGGGCTGCCAGGGCTGCCACTCAGCGTGAAGACTGCTACAACACAGATTTAATTTGATAAATATAGAAATATGTTTCTGACAATATTATGACACAATAAATGTTCCATAAAATTCACTATGAACCTAGGACATGACTTTCATGACTTTGCACCCTAGTGACAAGTATTTAAATTTTGCATGAGGTTTTTCTGTAAATCCAGAAATCATTGTGTGCATTTATTATTGTGATTTTGTCATTTTTGACTTAAATGCAGTTTTTAATATTTGAGATATTGAGAAAAATACTGTTTTATTCATATAATACTGAATCCACAATACTTGGTTTACAGTAATCCTTTTTAGACTAGGTAAACATCAAACAAGAGAAAAATAACACCAAATTTAATTCAGTAACTGACAGTTGAGTATAATCCAGGGATTTTGTAATGAACTGTTTTTTTGAAAATAATTCCAACAGCTGTTTTGTGGAAGGGTATATATATATGTCAGTGTACTGACAGTCATATTTGGTTCATAGTAATATATTCTACAGAGTCTTAAGATGCATGATTTACGACAATGATGGGTACACCTAACAGTCATACTTTAATAGTCACAATCCTATCGATGATGATATTCATTTATTCCTAAATTAAAATTGTCAAGCCAACTAAATAAATCTTTTGCTTTTCACTTTTTTTCTCGTCTATTTAAATCTGCTTATAAGTCTTAATTTTGAATAAAATAATTAGGGACAAGTCACAAATTATTCCAATTCCGTTTTATGAAATATTTTCTGGTCAAAGTGTAAAAAGAATGCCATCTTTTATAAATATGTAGCTTTGGTTGAGAAGTTCAAGATTTATTTATTTGGCCATTTAGTAATAATTGTATTTCTAAGACTAGTCAACACAAACCATTGATTTAAATGCTGCAAATTTGAGTCTGACAGCAATATATAATAGAGCCATACTGACTAAATTTGCAACTGTAAAATCAAGGACATATGTTGACAAATATTCAAATGCATTATGATTTTTCAATTTTAATACGAAAGATATATTTCGTCAGTATAATTTCTTAATTAGCATGATAGTCCTTTGCTACTGAGCATGTCATTTTGTTTACTTTTAAATATCCCATTTCCAGAATTTTGACAATGAAGGCTAAAAATTAAAATCGACATTTCTCAATCTAAAATTTACCAAAAATCACTGCATAAGAATTTGATAAGCAATCTAATCAAAATAAGTTCTCTGCACTTGCTCCTTGTTGTTATATGTTGTGCAGACCCACATGTGACATATAAACAACGAGGAGCAAGTGCAGAGAACTTATTATAGTTAAGATTGTTTGATTAGAAAGTGAAATAAGATTTTGAGTATGAGATTGACTGTTTCAATGCTTTGTTTGTTTTTATACTTGCCTCTTGCTTGGCCTGTAATTGGTTGATAAGTTTAATATAACATTTAATATAGACAAGAATACATGTAAATAATACCAAATCTTGGTTCAGATTAATTAGGTAGACCTAGGATAAGGGACATAACTCCTATATATTTGTTGTACATTTGTGTAAATTTATTTTATAATTGTTTTCTAAGCTTCCAAGTATTATTATAAATGTAGATTATAAAAGTTCTGTTTCACAAAAAAGCTTATAAAGCTATGAAGAAACTGCTTATAATAAACACAATATTGATTTAAAGAGTTATCTCCCTTTATGTAAGTCTACATACATCTGATTTCTCTTTTCAAAGAATTGTGCACTCATAGTCCTTCAGCTGATTCAATCTTTTGAGATTATACAATTACAATCAGACTTGCCTTATTAATTTGTGAGTTTGTGTGAGTAATTTACGATAAACAACATCCTCTCTGTTTTTCAATCATTAGGATCCTCCCAATTTAAAGTTTTATTGTGTAATTGTTTTTGTAATTAACATTGAAAATCAGTACTGGGTCCTGTGCACAAAGGAACCATACCTTTTTCTGAGACTGTTTTATCTGTTTATAGCTGACTTCTGTACCCTCCGCCCTCTGTTTGGCAGAATCAAATACTTTAGGCTTTTTTGCTGCAGTCTTTCTACAAATTGGTTCATGCTTGGACTACAAATAAAATTCTGTAAATTTAGAAATCATTTCCATACCGTATAGCAGGTTATTTCCGTGGGTGTAAAATTTCGTGATTTTCATTGAATATGGTGTACGAAATTCAAAACTTTTATCAATAACTTTGCATTAGCTCTTTTAAACATGTTAAAGTGGAAAACTTATTTTGGCGATGTTGTTCTATCCGCGAAAATAAGAGAAAATCTACACACCACGAAAATATCCCACAGTACAGTATTAAATGTTTCATCTGTTTAAATGATGCCACCAGTTTTAACAACATTTTTATTAAGTCATGTAAATAATTGTTATAAAAACAAAATTGTTTTCATCAATGTCATGAACATTAAATTATGTTCTGGAAAGGAATTACTAATTTTTTTTTTTCAGTCAATATAAAATTCTACATATTTACAATATTGGTACGACAATGTATGAGGAGGTCCAGCATCAGAAGAAACACACAAACATAAAGCAGGGATATAATAACATGTAATCATCCTTTCATTTGATCTACAGTTCACTTTGGTCTATATCTTTATAACAAACCTGCCTCAGAGATATTTTGTTTATACATGTATATAATTACCAATGATTCTGGAACAAACTGTCTACCACAAATTCTGCAGGGCTTTCTCACTCCAACTGTAAAAAAATAAAATACTAATATTAAATTAAATAAAAAACACAATTATTTACGTTTCAAACGGTCTGCTACCAGTACATACATTGTATTGTGCCATCTGTGCAGTGTGATACAAGAAATATCTCTTCATACAACTATAAGAAATAGATGACAAGCCACAACCATATATATAAGAGAAACAGGTATATATCCTTATTGTCCACCACAAATTTTGCATGTTTGATTATCTCCCCTTAACCATCATTTATTCTTTTACATGCAAATTTAAACCCTCAGGTAAAGTAAAGTTTCAGCAATTTCACTTTAATGACACTTAGTTAATTAGAAAATCTGCTTACAAGGCACATGGATAAAAGGACGGACAGACGGGGAGAATCATATGTTTTCTAAAAAACTTTGTTGGGGGAATCATCATCTGAAACTTACGCAAAGAAACAACACGTTGATAAAATAAAAATAATCAACATGTCAGGAACAGTATAAATCAAGAATTAGAGAAAACTAATGACACAACTGCTGACAATAAATAATAAATTCCAACTAAATTGTACAACAAATTAATGAACCAATAAAAAGATTCATTAACTGCTGTTCCCTTATTGTCCAGTGGCAAATATTTCATACATGATAAGGACAAAAACAAATGATTAATAAATTCCAAAGGTTATGTGTTGTACATTTTGGAAAATGTGTTGATCTAGATGAATAGCTGGTTTGATTAGAAAAAAAAAATGAAGAAAAAAAACAACAATTTTGTGTTTACCTGATACATCAGACATATTTGTTTTTGTTCGATGAACAAATCTTCATCATCTCTTCTATAAGAAATCAGATAATTTACCTCAAGTCATAACATTGATTATATTTACAGTAACAATTAATGGACATCAATACTATTAAACCAGGTGTGACCGTCAACAATAACTCATGCATGAATCACAGGGAATTAAAATTCTTAATTTGTAATACACTCAAAGAAAAGTACTTTAAAGTTTACATTTTATTTCATTTAAGTTATAGTATAGATTCTTTTGATACAACTCTTTGGTCTATTTAATTTGTTTTATTAAATGTATATATTATGTGGTGTTTCAAGTGCAAGCAACTGTCATAATATTTACATGAAACTATGTAGCAAAAATTACATAAAGGAAATGTATAAAATAACAAGAATGTGTCTGAAGTACACGGATGCCCCACTCGCACTATCCTTTTCCATGTTCCATGGACTGTGAAATTGGGTAATAATCTAATTTGGCATTAAAATTAGAAAGATTATACTATAGAGAACATATGTACTAAGTTTCAAGTTGATTGAACTTCAATTTCATCAAAAACTACCTTAACCAAAAACTTTAACCTGAAACTTCCACTTTCATTTTTTATGTTCAGTGGACCGTGAAATTGGAGTCAAAAGTCTAATTTGGCTTTAAATTTAGAAAGATCATATCATAGGCAACAAGTGTTCTAAGTTTCAAGTTGATTGGACTTCAGCTTCATCAAAAACTACCTTGACCAAAAACTTTAACCTGAACGGACGCACAGACGAACGGACGGACGAACGAACGGACGAACAAACGCACGAACGGAGCCACAGACCAGAAAACATAATGCCCCTCTACTATCGTAGGTGGGGCATAAAAAAGAAAATGTGGTATGACAGCTGCCAACGTGACACCAGAGTAGAATGACATAGATTATGTAGATAACTTCTTGCATTTTAAAATTAAAAGGTATCATACACCAGTATTTTTATTTTTGAATTCAGGACTCCAACAATTAGTTCAAAACTGACAAAAAAAATAGCCATTTTGGGATCTTTTGATAAATACATCTGTTTTTTCAAAAAACAAGCAGCAAAAACACTTTCCCCAAAGGAAAATAAAATGCAAAATTCAAATGACAGCATTTTTTTAAATTTGCAAATATTTTAATATTTCAGGTCTTTTCATCAATAATAAATTAAAATCGTTGCACTGACATTTTATATATATTTTAGGATCAGTTTAATATATATTGACCTGTGTGTTCAGTTAACATCCTTCTTTTTATCATCTGCCATTAAATCTACAGAAGTTCAATTGTAACATGTAACAAGATATCATTATATGTATATATAGTTTAACAATATAAAAGGACATTTTGTTTAAATCAACTTTGCACTGAACTTAACCTGGCGTTATTTAAAAAAAACCAACTCATTTATCTTGTAACATGTAACAAGATATCATTATATGTATATATAGTTTAACAATATAAAAGGACATTTTGTTTAAATCAACTTTGCACTGAACTTAACCTGGCGTTATTTAAAAAAACCCAACTCATTTATCTTGTAACATGTAACAAGATATCATTATGTATATAGTTTAACAATATAAAAGGGCATTTTGTTTAAATCAACTTTGTACTGAACTTAACCCAGAGTTATTTAAAAAAAAAAAAAACTCATTTATCTTTCATGTCACCTTTTCAATTTCATGCATAATGATGTATATTATATTTACTGGCAACATTTCATATTTGACAAAACATTCTGACAAAAAGTTTATTAAACGGAGAAAACAGCTGACGTGTTATACACAACTGATCCATTCATAGACATATCATTTAATCTTATATAGATCTCTAATATCAAATTACAACAACTGTCCAACAAGTCTTTGCAGGTTAGAAAATAAAAAAAAAAAAAACAATTTGATATGTCATTATACATTGTGTAAAACATGCATTAAGTTTTATTAGAGATACATGTATGTGTAAAATGAATACTGTGATACTGTCAAATATAACACGAAAAACATGAATGTGTCCTAAGTACACGGATGCCCCATCCACACTATCATTTTCCATGTTCAATGGACCTTGAAAATGGGATGAAATCTCTAATCATATCATAGGGAACATATTTACTAAGTTTCAAGTTGATTGGACTTCAACATCATCAAAAACTACCTTGACCAAAAACTTTAAACCTGAAGTGGGAAAAACAACCCGATGAACAAACCAATGGACATAAGGACGCACAGACCAGAAAACATAATACCCATAAATGGGGCATAAAAACTGAAATTTAATTTTTAGTTAATGACCATGATGACCACAATAAAATAATCAAATAATCATCTACTAGATTAATTATTATGTAGATGTTTTTCCTGTGACTGAGTATGCATTTTCAAAATGAAAATTTAACAAGATTACAATGAAGGCCAAGAAAAAGTACATACTAGTATATATATAGCAGGGTGTATCCAGCTGTTTATAAAAGGGGGTTCTCAAACCAGGATAAAGGGGGTTCCAACCAGGTATCCCCATTCAAAAGCATAAATTGTCAAAAAAGAGGGGTTCCAACTCTAGACCCCCCTCCTGGATTCACCACTTAATACATGTATATATAGTTTTAATTGGTGGATGAATTAAGCTGGAGTACCTTAAGAGAACCATGAACTTCAGCAGGAAAATTGACAATCCTAGTGATTAAGATTGAAGCAGTCATCATGGTCATAGAAATTGGAGTTTGGCATTTACAGCAATACAAAACGGAATTGATGATTCTTCAAATTTTTCTTAAGAATGTATTACAAAATCAACAAAAATCAACAGGACAGATTATATTTTAAAAAGTCATGTCCTGTCACTCATTCTGTCCTCTGCTAATTTCTTGCTTGTATATTTTTAACAAATCATTTTTAATAAATAGTTTTAAAAACATTCTGTATCATTTAAAGTTAATCGATTTCAATATCAATTATATTGTCTCACCTTTATCTATTTTTAAATATTTTCAAAATTCCACACACAATCTGTAATTAGATCTTCAAACTATTTTTTAAATAGATTTACTCTGTGTACTTTATGCCTCATTTAAAAGTCATTTAATAAATGAAACTTGAGATTAGGACTGCTCAATAACGGGTTGTGATTTAAATTCTTTAATGGTATTGTGTACACTATATATCCTACTGTTCATTTAAGTCGAGAGATTGCAACGCTGCCTTACACTAATTCTGGGCGGTATCCATGTTTATCACAACATCTCCATGTAAATATTAGATATAAATCAGTTTATTTAAAGATACACAGTTAGTTATCTAAAGTAGTATCACTGTATATGAGTACTCTGTCATCTTAGGTTTCTCTTGACAGCAGCGGCTGAAATTGATTTTACAAGATTTAAAAAACAAGAATGTGTCTGAAGTACACGGATGCCCCATCCATACATTATTTTCTATGTGCACTGGAACGTGAAAATGGGATAAAATCTCTAATTTGGCATTAAAATTAGAAAGATCATATCATAGGAAACATGTTTACTAAGTTTCAAGTTAATTGGACTTCAACTTCATCAAAAACAACCTTGACCAAAAACTTTAACCAAAACTTTAACCAGAAGCGGGACAGACGAATGGACAGACGACCGAATAGATGCACAGACCAGAAAACATAATGACCATAAATGGGGCATAAAAAAGAACCAAGTTTTAAGCAAAACGATTTTTATAAATCAAGCTTTTCTTTTTCAATTTCTTTTGAAAATTTGAGAGGAGATACATGTAATCTAGATAATTTAGTTTTATAAAATTAATGCAAATTCTTGAATAAGGTGATTGAATTACATAGTTTACGTTTCTCCTAATACTTTTAATACTACAGTATGGTACATGAGTCACAGTTTTTCAGTCAACAAAATTTTCGATGGTTCAGTCTTTCTTCATTTTAAAATCCATCTATATATGGTAAACTTAAGTTAAATTTAAAACAAGAAAAAATTTATATAAATTTATAAAAGTTGCATTTTCTGAAATAAATGTAAATGTATCTATATGCAAGTTCCTATATTTAAGGAATGACTGTAATATTTTTTCTGTCTATAAAGAAATAACATAAAAAATGTGGTGCACACTGAATAACGTGCGTAGCGGGTTATTTATAGTGTGCACCACATTTTTTATGTTATTTCGAAAGTTTACATTTTTATGCATAAGTTTTAGGATTTATAAGTAGACTATATATAGGGATTATACATGAATTATTTATTAGAACTAGCTGTCTTTACGTAACGTCATGGTATACATGTATATGACATAAACATGATTGTCACTCCATCCTAAAATCTCTCATTTGTCAAAATAAAGACTTCTTTTTCAACTTTACATTCTTCAATATACAATCACTAGATAAGTACATGCAGTGCAGTCATTTTCTCAGTTTTTTGTGGGTTTTTTTTTTACAGTTTTTGAATTACCTAGAGCTATCAATTAAATCCTGTTGCCTTAATCATTTTAATAATCGGGGTAAGGTGAGAAAGGTTCCGAGAAGAACCTCCTGAGGGTAAATTAATAAGAGGACAAAATCCTCTATAACACTTAGAAAATTCAAAAACAAAAACAAATCTATTTTTTTTTTAATTTTTGAAAATTACCCACAAGAAAATCAGTCTACTAACATGACTAACAAAATCGTTCTTGGTTCACTTTTATTTTTCAGACTATTTTTACATGTATTTAATACCGCATTTGCGCAGAAATCTACTTCCTTTTTCCCATCTTGTTTGTCTGACATGAGACTTTGAGTAAAATATTTTTACTGATACATTAATCAGTCTAGTGAAATACACCTTATCGCTATTTGTCTGCCATTACTGGACATCACACAGGTTCCCATGAAATCTTGACGCCACAACGGAAAAGTGATTTTTGTAAAAGAAGGATGAAAGATACGAAACTGAAAGGGACAGTCAAACTCATAAATCGAAAATAAACTGACAACGCCATGGCCAAAAATGAAAAAGACAAACAGACAACAATAGCACACACAACATAGAAAACTAAAGAATAAGCAACACAAACCCCATTAAAAGACATCATAAGTTCAAGCGGTACAGATTCTTGGGTCAGCCGGGAATAGCGATAAGGTGTATATAAGAAAAAACACAATACCAATTTCATTTTTAATAATTCTTTGATATGAAAAAACTTTACCTGATGATAGTGTTTCTTTGTTTACCATGTTTACTTTGAATATTAACCATACATGTACATACATGACATAACTTAAATAACGTCACAACTAAACATGCTAGACTTTCTAACTTGTAACACTCAGGCTTAAATTAAAATATTGTTTGTTTGCCCTTTACCGACCGACCCTATAAATTTGTTCCGCCTGAAAATCTTTTATTTGTATTTACCAGCAAGATTTTATTTTATTTTATTTTTTCGTTTTTACCAAAAATCTTATATTTGTATTTCCTGCTCAAAACTTTTTTACCGGAATCCTTGGGTTTTATCTTTATCGTATAAGGTCTAGTCCGTTTGGTATCACGTGAGCGTTTGACATGAACACTTGCATTTGGAGTTTCAAAGCATTTGTTTGAAATCGGTGTTGAACGCTTTGAAATCATGATATGATGTACGTTAACTCTGTATCTTTATATTTGAAGAGCAGGGTTCATTTACAAGAAAGTTTGTTTAATACAAAATTATCAACGTGTGTACAAACTATTTTGTGTAAACGGACGTTATATTCTATTTAGGGATGGCCTTTTGTGATCAGGAAATCAGGATGATTATGTTAACGATGCCTTCGACCAGCATTGCTATATTATTTATATCTGACATGAACCAAAGGTGACACAAGCCTGTAAAGTGGAGAATATTTGGCAGTAAAATCGCCCAAGTTTTCCAAACAGATCATTTATTAATGCGATGTAAAATACGTGACAATTGAGTTTAAGTCTTGTAGCATTTTTATTGGAAACATAGGTACACACGGAAATAGGGACTTTTTCTACTAATAATGTATGTCTGCCAGGACATATTTTACCAGGACAAAGTTATCTCTTACAGAAAACCTTTAGGTAGAGGTAAGCTTACAAGGTACGTAGTACAGAATATTAGTGCAAGTTAAAACTCTTCAAAGTTCCAGGCATATATAAACGTTGAAAATATGCGGCACAGCTCTATATATTTTGTATCTATAAAATAAAATATTATACCTACCTGCCTACCCATGAAAAAAAATATACCGAGCCAAGTTATTTTTTTGGATAAAAAAATAAAATATTTTACCTACCTACCTACCCTGTTTCAAAACATAGGATCGGAAAAGGGCAAACAAACAATATTTTAATTTAGGCCTCAACAGAGCCAAAATCAGAATTTTTTTTTAACAGATTTTGAAGTTTAAATAAAATTGAGAAAGGAATGTATTTAATTACCAAAAAAAAAATCATAGACTCAAAATGTCAAAAGTTTAATAGGGCATTAATAAAAAATGTCCTCTTACACAGGTAATGCCTGCATCATATACACCTTATCGCTACATCACACTACAGCTCGGGTGGATTTTGCTTTGTCCACCGGCCCACCATGGGAGTAGCATATCATAAAGCAGAATATCTGACGCCACAATGGAAAAGTGATTGTTGTATGCGTCAAAAGTTCAAGCGGCCGCGGCCGGGTCACCTGGGATTAGCCATATAAAGTGTATCAAAATCCGACCTTTTTTTTTAAATAAGGTGTAACTATATCACTAATGTGCCATTAAAATAAGTTGATAGTGTCCATAAAGTAAAAGAAGGCCCTCTCACCAAAGGCACTTGTTTCTATCCATGGGAAGACCCACTTGGATAGAAACAAGTGCCTGTGCCACTCACCAGCTCACGGCAGTTGTTGGCAGTTGTTTAATAAAACTTATTTTCAAAGTTATAAAAAATAAACATTTTGTTGGTTGTCTGGTAATCTTATTCTAAATTTTATGTGAAAAATGTTGCAGTGAAGCTTTAACATGGCTTCGACAAGCTATGGTCAGTATGAAAAATACAGCAAAATTTTGGTCAGCAACCAAGTTGTTTACCATCGTAATCCGCCATCTTCCAAATTTCCAGCGACACTATTCAGCAGCAAATTAAATTCTTTCACTCTTTGAGGGTTTAAAAAAATATTTATTGACATTTTTAAAAAGACACTTTTATTTTCCTTTATTTGAAAATCAAAAATTGAAATTGTACTGATTTTAATTATATAATTTTGTACTCGTATTTGCCTCGGAAATTAAAAAGTTGTCTGCAACTTCCGGTCTAAATAATTATGATAAATTTTCAGGACGAAACTAGCAGCTGACTTAATATCGGAATCTAGGTATATTTTACCAACCAAAGCATACCTGCCAACTGTCACTACTTGTGGGAGATTTCCCTCATGTGGGCTCCCAAAGAGAAATTTTTTAAAGACCAACTGTGTCCTGAGTGTCCAATATTTTAAACAAAACAATGAATTTTACAATGACTTTAGGCTTATAAAAGTATGAAGAAAAAACAACATTGAAATTGATTTGAAGGCCTCCTTTCAGGTTTTTTTTAGGGGTATGACAGCCATCTTGCACACAAAACACCCATTTTAAAAAGATGGCAAATATATCAAGGTAATATGAGGCAGGCAATTATACCATGATATTAACCTGTGTACAAGGGGACAAAGTCTGTATGATTTTTTTTTTTTTAATTCAAACATATTTTAAGTTATGACATCATATTATATGTAAACAAAGAAACGCTGTTATCAGGTAACGTTTTTTTCATATCAAACAGTTATTAAAAATGATTGAGTGTTGAATTCCTTCCTACAATACACCTTATCGCTATTCCCGGCTGACCCGTCCGCTTGAACTTTTGACGTTAACAACAATCACTTTTCCATTGTGGCATCAGACATTTTGTTTTATGACGTCAAAATTTTACGGGAACCTGTGTGATTTCCAGCAATGGCGGACAAATAGCGATAAGGTGTATACACCTTATCGCTAATCCCGGCTGACCCGGCCGCTTGAACTTTTGACGTCAACAACAATCACTTTTCCATTGTGGTGTCAGATATTTTGTTTTATGACGTCAAAATTTTACGGGAACCTGTGTGATTTCCAGCAATGGCGGACAAATAGCGATAAGGTGTATTGTTGATATGTTGATAAATATACATTTTATTCAAAGTTTCATGCAAACAAGACCGCACATGCAAACAAGACCGGAACAGGAAGTATATCTGAAAAAAAAGTTAACGATTTTGAGTTCAATAGTAGAATGAAAAATTCAGGAAATTTTCCCAATTTTTTTTTTTTTTTTTTATTATTGATTTTTCTACCATATTTGCGGACTTTGTCCCCATAATATGAAACAGGCATAACCTGTGAATGGGGACGAAGTCTGAATAATTTTTTTTTTAATTCAAACATGTGAAAAAAAGAAACGGAAATACTGTAACGTTTTCAATTATGATTCTGTTGTTAGGGATTCTAGTTGTGACATTGTCATGATTATTTAAACTATGACGTCATATTCAGTGTAAACAAAGAAACGCTGTCATCAGGTGACGTTTTTTCATAACAAACAATTATTAAAAATGAATATTGGTATTGAGTTCCTTCCTATAAAAAAATCATGTAAACAAATCGGAAAAGGATTTCTGCCATGTCTGCGCAGATGTGGGGATTTAAAAAAGTCTGAAAAAAACAATTAACGAAATGAGTTCATCAGCAGAATGAAAAATTCGGGAAATTTTCCCAATTTTTTTTTTATTGATTTTTCTACTTCGTCCCCTTATTAAAAATGAAATTGGTATTGCGTTCCTTCCTATGTTATACTAGACTGATAAACATATATTTTACTCAAATTTTTATGCAAACGTGACCAGAAAAAGGAAGTACATTGTAGATTTCTGCGCAAATGCGGGATTAAAAAAAGTGACAAAAAAAAAACAACGATTTTGAGTTCATGATTAGATGATTAGTACATTGAAAATTTCAATTTTTTTAATTTAATTTAAAAAAAATTTATTGATTTTTCTACTGTTATAGGGGACTTCGTCCCCTTTATAATGCTTTTCACATTTGTTTTTTTTAACAAGAGATGCATAACAGGCCTCTACAATAACTTTTTTTTCGACTTGTTCAGTAGGACAAGTACATATCAAAACTTACTTGTCTGAATGAAATTGTAACTTGTCCAAAAAAAATCTTAATATTAACCTTTTTTGCATTTCAAGTTGATTCAAGGAACAAAATAAATTAAAAAAAAATTGAACAGAATTTGATTTATATCCTTTGAAATACTTTTAAAAGATAGGAGCCATGAACAACTGAATTCAGTTGTGTCACAGGACTTAGGTTCTAGTTTTTATCAATGCTAAAGTCTCATCATACATTGCACATGAGGCACCATCTGATTGGCCTCCAAATGTACACTCATTGGATTTTTATCCTATTTTTTTAAAAATTGAAAAAAGTTTATTCATTTATGCAATCAATAAAAAGAATATGAGGTATGATTGTCAATGAGACAAAAGACCAAATGACACAGAAATTAACAACTATAGGTCACTGCATTTCAAGAATTGTTTTTTCTACATAAAGATCAAACATGATTTAATTATTTTTATGGTAAATAATTTCCTCATTCTTATTTAAAAAATACGGTATGGACATTGGTATTAATTATTATAAAGCAACAAAATAAGGTACATGTAGGAAAAGAGGTTCTGATTTGTCTTGGTCCAGAAATGTCTACTGCCTTGCCAAACTGTCTATTAATCATGTCTAAGAAATATGTCTCCTACGGTACCCAACTGTCTATTAAACTTGGAGCCAATCATTTCCGAGCTGGTGACGAACTGTCTTTTTAAACTTATCTAAAAAGCGCATGGTTGAATGGGATCGATCGGTAAGACTGGTTTCCGAGAAAAGTGTGCTTTTTACCTGTTAAAAGTACTTGACAAAGAACCAGTTTTAAATTATCGATTGCAAGTCTGAGGGGTGTTGAGAAATAAAAAGTTTCAATTAGTTTCAGTTTAAAAAGGAAAGATGTCAAACAAATCTTCTTTTCTTGTTTTTCTGTTTTTTTGTTAATCATGTTAATAATTATACTTTGTTCATCAAAGTTGGATTAATTTTTTTTTCTGCAGAATGATTCTACTTGTCCCATCGGACAAGCTTTGTATAGCTTTTACTTGTCCGACCTTTTTTACCTCTGGTACCGGACAATCAGACAAGCGTTATTGTCGAGGCCTGCATAATGCCATTAATGACACACAACTGTCTCCAAAATAAATTCATCAAATCGTGGTGAGGTGGCGGTATTAGTGGCATGAAAATGTAGATTATTATAATGGTACTACATCCTCATTTTGATTCTACAATGAACCCGCTACAATTATACAACATTCCTACCTTGCTTAATTTCTGAGTTCCATTTAGCCCAAGTTTGGTACAAGCAGAGTTGGTTAGTCTGAGTTCTCCATTTAAGCCAGAGTTTGTTCTAGATAGAGTTAATTAGTCTGAGTTTGCTATAACCAGAGTTTGTTTTAGGCAAAGCTAGTTTGTCTGAGTTCTCCATTTAAGTCAGAGTTTGTTCTAGTCAGAGTTAGTTAGTCTGAGTTTGCTATAACCAGAGTTTGTTTTAGGCAAAGCTAGTTTGTCTGAGTTTGCTTAAGCCATGTTAGCTAGAATCTGTTGTAGGCAGAGTTAGTAAATCTTGAGTTCACTATAGCCTGAGTAATAATTATATGTATATATGTGTTACTTTGAGGCAGAGTTAGTGTCTGAGCAGTCAGAGCTCAGACATAAACAAGTAGATTTTTGTTTTAAAGAAGTCAAAACATGTATTTATTATAAAAATGTAATTTCAATTTAAGACTTATCTAAGTCAGAAAATGGCAGATTTGTTTACGTCTATTTACGTTGATGAAAAAAACTTACTAATTAATTTTACTTGGTGGCCAAAGTACACCACCTATGACAGCAAAAACCTATCTAATAGTTCACAAGGACTTGAGCTATCTATATTTATTTATCAAATTAAACATCCTTACTAAACACAGATGTTTTACCTTATTAAGTGTGGTTCCAGGTGGTTGCATTGTAAGGTTAAGTAACATTATCTTCGATTTTTTAGACTCTCATTCATATTTTTCTTTAGAAGAATATCATGATTATTTGATTTAGATGCATGACCTTTTTATAAATAAGCCTGGGGCTTGAAGTTAACCAATTTTGATAACTTATCAACTTGTAGGAGTCGATATTTGCAACTTTTTGATTCTGGTCAATTATTTCTTGCTTAACAATCATGAGTCGACAATATTTGACTTATTAAAGTTGTATTTTGTCTTGCATTAAAGGGAGTCAAATATAAAACTTACAAATTTAGACCTCTATGAGTCAAAAGCAGATACAGACTTATTTATTTCTGAGCTCTGACTGCTGAGTTCACTTTAGTCAGAGTTTATTTTAGACGGAGTTATTAAGAACCAACCATTAAAAGTAGATTCATCTTTAAAAAGAAATGTAATAAGAAAATACCATAACAAACAATACACTTCTGTCATGTCTGTAGAGTACACTTCTGTCATGTCTGTAGAGTACACTTCTGTCATGTCTGTAGAGTCTGTATGCATTCATTTGTTTTTTTCTTTTGTAGTGTGTCTACATGTTCTAAGAAATGGAATTTGCAGAATTTATCAAGACCCCTACAGTAGAGAATGTCTGTATGAAACGTCCTTTTACTAAAGCAGTTACTGGTACTCTTTGTATCACAGGACATCATGTCATACTGTCTTCTAGATCAGAAAATCATGAGGAATTATGGGTAAGTTATAATAAGAGTCATCTATTGAACTCGTACACTTTGTATCACAGGGCATCATGTAATACTGTCTTCAAGATCAGAAAATCATGAGGAATTGTGGGTAAGTTATAATAAGAGGCATCTATTGAACTCGTACACGTTGTATCACAGGGCATCATGTAATACTGTCTTCTAGATCAGAAAATCATGAGGAATTATGGGTAAGTTATAATAAGAGTCATCTATTGAACTCGTACACTTTGTATCACAGGACATCATGTAATACTGTCCTCTAGATCAGAAAATCATGAGGAATTATGTGTAAGTTATAATAAGAGTCATCTATTGAACTCGTACAAGTTGTATCACAGGGCATCATGTAATACTGTCTTCAAGATCAGAAAATCATGAGGAATTATGGGTAAGTTATAATAAGAGTCATCTATTGAACTCGTACACGTTGTATCACAGGGCATCATGTAATACTGTCTTCAAGATCAGAAAATCATGAGGAATTATGGGTAAGTTATAATAAGAGTCATCTATTGAACTCGTACAAGTTGTATCACAGGGCATCATGTAATACTGTCCTCTAGATCAGAAAATCATGAGGAATTGTGGTTAAGTTATTATAAGAGTCATCTATTGAACTCGTACACGTTGTATCACAGGACATCATGTAATACTGTCCTCTAGATCAGAAAATCATGAGGAATTATGGGTAAGTTATAATAAGAGTCATCTATTGAACTCGTACACGTTGTATCACAGGGCATCATGTAATACTGTCCTCTAGATCAGAAAATCATGAGGAATTGTGGGTAAGTTATAATAAGAGTCATCTATTGAACTCGTACACGTTGTATCACAGGGCATCATGTAATACTGTCTTCTAGATCAGAAAATCATGAGGAATTATGGGTATGTTATAATAAGAGTCATCTATTGAACTCGTACACTTTGTATCACAGGGCATCATGTAATACTGTCCTCTAGATCAGAAAATCATGAGGAATTATGGGTAAGTTATAATAAGAGTCATCTATTGAACTCGTACACTTTGTATCACAGGGCATCATGTAATACTGTCTTCAAGAACAGAAAATCATGAGGAATTATGGGTAAGTTATAATAAGAGTCATCTATTGAACTCGTACACGTTGTATCACAGGGCATCATGTCATACTGTCCTCTAGATCAGAAAATCATGAGGAATTGTGGGTAAGTTATAATAAGAGTCATCTATTGAACTCGTACACGTTGTATCACAGGGCATCATGTAATACTGTCTTCAAGATCAGAAAATCATGAGGAATTATGGGTAAGTTATAATAAGAGTCATCTATTGAACTCGTACACGTTGTATCACAGGGCATCATGTAATACTGTCCTCAAGATCAGAAAATCATGAGGAATTATGGGTATGTTATAATAAGAGTCATCTATTGAACTCGTACACTTTGTATCACAGGACATCATGTCATACTGTCCTCTAGATCAGAAAATCATGAGGAATTGTGGGTAAGTTATAATAAGAGTCATCTATTGAACTCGTACACGTTGTATCACAGGGCATCATGTAATACTGTCTTCAAGATCAGAAAATCATGAGGAATTATGGGTAAGTTATAATAAGAGTCATCTATTGAACTCGTACACGTTGTATCACAGGGCATCATGTAATACTGTCCTCAAGATCAGAAAATCATGAGGAATTATGGGTAAGTTATAATAAGAGTCATCTATTGAACTCGTACACTTTGTATCACAGGACATCATGTCATACTGTCCTCTAGATCAGAAAATCATGAGGAATTATGGGTAAGTTATAATAAGAGTCATCTATTGAACTCGTACACGTTGTATCACAGGACATCATGTCATACTGTCTTCTAGAACAGAAAATCATGAGGAATTATGGGTAAGTTATAATAAGAGTCATCTATTGAACTCGTACACTTTGTATCACAGGACATCATGTAATACTGTCTTCTAGAACAGAAAATCATGAGGAATTATGGGTAAGTTATAATAAGAGTCATCTATTGAACTCGTACACTTTGTATCACAGGGCATCATGTAATACTGTCTTCAAGATCAGAAAATCATGAGGAATTGTGGGTAAGTTATAATAAGAGGCATCTATTGAACTCGTACACGTTGTATCACAGGGCATCATGTAATACTGTCTTCTAGATCAGAAAATCATGAGGAATTGTGGGTAAGTTATAATAAGAGTCATCTATTGAACTCGTACACGTTGTATCACAGGACATCATGTAATACTGTCCTCTAGATCAGAAAATCATGAGGAATTATGGGTAAGTTATAATAAGAGTCATCTATTGAACTCGTACAAGTTGTATCACAGGGCATCATGTAATACTGTCCTCTAGATCAGAAAATCATGAGGAATTATGGGTAAGTTATAATAAGAGTCATCTATTGAACTCGTACAAGTTGTATCACAGGGCATCATGTAATACTGTCCTCAAGATCAGAAAATCATGAGGAATTATGGGTAAGTTATAATAAGAGTCATCTATTGAACTCGTACACGTTGTATCATAGGGCATCATGTAATACTGTCCTCTAGATCAGAAAATCATGAGGAATTATGGGTAAGTTATAATAAGAGTCATCTATTGAACTCGTACACTTTGTATCACAGGGCATCATGTAATACTGTCTTCAAGATCAGAAAATCATGAGGAATTATGGGTAAGTTATAATAAGAGTCATCTATTGAACTCGTACACTTTGTATCACAGGGCATCATGTAATACTGTCCTCAAGATCAGAAAATCATGAGGAATTATGGGTAAGTTATAATAAGAGTCATCTATTGAACTCGTACACTTTGTATCACAGGGCATCATGTAATACTGTCTTCTAGATCAGAAAATCATGAGGAATTATGGGTAAGTTATAATAAGAGTCATCTATTGAACTCGTACACTTTGTATCACAGGGCATCATGTAATACTGTCCTCTAGATCAGAAAATCATGAGGAATTGTGGGTAAGTTATAATAAGAGTCATCTATTGAACTCGTACACGTTGTATCACAGGACATCATGTAATACTGTCCTCTAGATCAGAAAATCATGAGGAATTATGGGTAAGTTATAATAAGAGTCATCTATTGAACTCGTACACGTTGTATCACAGGACATCATGTAATACTGTCCTCTAGATCAGAAAATCATGAGGAATTATGGGTAAGTTATAATAAGAGTCATCTATTGAACTCGTACAAGTTGTATCACAGGGC
This sequence comes from Mytilus galloprovincialis, assembly GCA_037788925.1. Taxonomy (NCBI): domain Eukaryota; kingdom Metazoa; phylum Mollusca; class Bivalvia; order Mytilida; family Mytilidae; genus Mytilus; species Mytilus galloprovincialis. Next base: position 74,889,803 of record CM075339.1, on the reverse strand, counting down.
ATCATGTAATACTGTCCTCTAGATCAGAAAATCATGAGGAATTGTGGGTAAGTTATAATAAGAGTCATCTATTGAACTCGTACACTTTGTATCACAGGGCATCATGTAATACTGTCTTCTAGATCAGAAAATCATGAGGAATTATGGGTATGTTATAATAAGAGTCATCTATTGAACTCGTACACTTTGTATCACAGGGCATCATGTAATACTGTCCTCTAGATCAGAAAATCATGAGGAATTATGGGTAAGTTATAATAAGAGTCATCTATTGAACTCGTACACTTTGTATCACAGGGCATCATGTAATACTGTCTTCAAGAACAGAAAATCATGAGGAATTATGGGTAAGTTATAATAAGAGTCATCTATTGAACTCGTACACGTTGTATCACAGGGCATCATGTCATACTGTCCTCTAGATCAGAAAATCATGAGGAATTGTGGGTAAGTTATAATAAGAGTCATCTATTGAACTCGTACACGTTGTATCACAGGGCATCATGTAATACTGTCTTCAAGATCAGAAAATCATGAGGAATTATGGGTAAGTTATAATAAGAGTCATCTATTGAACTCGTACACGTTGTATCACAGGGCATCATGTAATACTGTCCTCAAGATCAGAAAATCATGAGGAATTATGGGTAAGTTATAATAAGAGTCATCTATTGAACTCGTACACTTTGTATCACAGGACATCATGTCATACTGTCCTCTAGATCAGAAAATCATGAGGAATTGTGGGAAAGTTATAATAAGAGTCATCTATTGAACTCGTACACGTTGTATCACAGGGCATCATGTAATACTGTCTTCAAGATCAGAAAATCATGAGGAATTATGGGTAAGTTATAATAAGAGTCATCTATTGAACTCGTACACGTTGTATCACAGGGCATCATGTAATACTGTCTTCAAGATCAGAAAATCATGAGGAATTATGGGTAAGTTATAATAAGAGTCATCTATTGAACTTGTACACGTTGTATCACAGGGCATCATGTAATACTGTCTTCTAGATCAGAAAATCATGAGGAATTATGGGTAAGTTATAATAAGAGTCATCTATTGAACTCGTACACTTTGTATCACAGGGCATCATGTAATACTGTCTTCAAGATCAGAAAATCATGAGGAATAATGGGTAAGTTATAATAAGAGTCATCTATTGAACTCGTACACGTTGTATCACAGGGCATCATGTAATACTGTCTTCAAGATCAGAAAATCATGAGGAATTATGGGTAAGTTATAATAAGAGTCATCTATTGAACTCGTACACTTTGTATCACAGGGCATCATGTAATACTGTCTTCAAGATCAGAAAATCATGAGGAATTATGGGTAAGTTATAATAAGAGTCATCTATTGAACTCGTACACGTTGTATCACAGGGCATCATGTAATACTGTCTTCTAGATCAGAAAATCATGAGGAATTATGGGTAAGTTATAATAAGAGTCATCTATTGAACTCGTACACTTTGTATCACAGGACATCATGTAATACTGTCCTCAAGATCAGAAAATCATGAGGAATTATGGGTAAGTTATAATAAGAGTCATCTATTGAACTCGTACACGTTGTATCACAGGGCATCATGTAATACTGTCTTCTAGATCAGAAAATCATGAGGAATTATGGGTAAGTTATAATAAGAGTCATCTATTGAACTCGTACACGTTGTATCACAGGGCATCATGTAATACTGTCTTCTAGATCAGAAAATCATGAGGAATTATGGGTAAGTTATAATAAGAGTCATCTATTGAACTCGTACACGTTGTATCACAGGGCATCATGTAATACTGTCTTCAAGATCAGAAAATCATGAGGAATTATGGGTAAGTTATAATAAGAGTCATCTATTGAACTCGTACACTTTGTATCACAGGGCATCATGTAATACTGTCTTCTAGATCAGAAAATCATGAGGAATTATGGGTAAGTTATAATAAGAGTCATCTATTGAACTCGTACACGTTGTATTACAGGGCATCATGTAATACTGTCCTCTAGATCAGAAAATCATGAGGAATTATGGGTAAGTTATAATAAGAGTCATCTATTGAACTCGTACACTTTGTATCACAGGGCATCATGTAATACTGTCCTCAAGATCAGAAAATCATGAGGAATTATGGGTAAGTTATAATAAGAGTCATCTATTGAACTCGTACACGTTGTATCACAGGGCATCATGTAATACTGTCTTCAAGATCAGAAAATCATGAGGAATTATGGGTAAGTTATAATAAGAGTCATCTATTGAACTCGTACACGTTGTATCACAGGACATCATGTCATACTGTCCTCTAGATCAGAAAATCATGAGGAATTATGGGTAAGTTATAATAAGAGTCATCTATTGAACTCGTACACGTTGTATCACAGGGCATCATGTAATACTGTCTTCAAGATCAGAAAATCATGAGGAATTATGGGTAAGTTATAATAAGAGTCATCTATTGAACTCGTACACGTTGTATCACAGGACATCATGTCATACTGTCCTCTAGATCAGAAAATCATGAGGAATTATGGGTAAGTTATAATAAGAGTCATCTATTGAACTCGTACACTTTGTATCACAGGGCATCATGTAATACTGTCTTCTAGATCAGAAAATCATGAGGAATTATGGGTAAGTTATAATAAGAGTCATCTATTGAACTCGTACACGTTGTATCACAGGGCATCATGTAATACTGTCTTCAAGATCGGAAAATCATGAGGAATTATGGGTAAGTTATAATAAGAGTCATCTATTGTGGGTAAGTTATAATAAGAGTCATCTATAGAACTTGTACACGTTGTATCACAGGGCATCATGTAATACTGTCCTCAAGATCAGAAAATCATGAGGAATTATGGGTAAGTTATAATAAGAGTCATCTATTGAACTCGTACACTTTGTATCACAGGGCATCATGTAATACTGTCCTCTAGATCAGAAAATCATGAGGAATTATGGGTAAGTTATAATAAGAGTCATCTATTGAACTCGTACACTTTGTATCACAGGGCATCATGTAATACTGTCTTCAAGATCAGAAAATCATGAGGAATTATGGGTAAGTTATAATAAGAGTCATCTATTGAACTCGTACACGTTGTATCACAGGACATCATGTCATACTGTCCTCTAGATCAGAAAATCATGAGGAATTATGGGTAAGTTATAATAAGAGTCATCTATTGAACTCGTACACTTTGTATCACAGGGCATCATGTAATACTGTCTTCTAGATCAGAAAATCATGAGGAATTATGGGTAAGTTATAATAAGAGTCATCTATTGAACTCGTACACGTTGTATCACAGGGCATCATGTAATACTGTCCTCAAGATCAGAAAATCATGAGGAATTATGGGTAAGTTATAATAAGAGTCATCTATTGAACTCGTACACTTTGTATCACAGGGCATCATGTCATACTGTCCTCTAGATCAGAAAATCATGAGGAATTATGGGTAAGTTATAATAAGAGTCATCTATTGAACTCGTACACGTTGTATCACAGGGCATCATGTAATACTGTCTTCAAGATCAGAAAATCATGAGGAATTATGGGTAAGTTATAATAAGAGTCATCTATTGAACTCGTACACGTTGTATCACAAGGCATCATGTAATACTGTCCTCAAGAACAGAAAATCATGAGGAATTATGGGTAAGTTATAATAAGAGTCATCTATTGAACTCGTACAAGTTGTATCACAGGGCATCATGTAATACTGTCTTCAAGATCAGAAAATCATGAGGAATTATGGGTAAGTTATAATAAGAGTCATCTATTGAACTCGTACACTTTGTATCACAGGGCATCATGTAATACTGTCCTCAAGAACAGAAAATCATGAGGAATTATGGGTAAGTTATAATAAGAGTCATCTATTGAACTCGTACACGTTGTATCACAGGGCATCATGTAATACTGTCTTCAAGATCAGAAAATCATGAGGAATTATGGGTAAGTTATAATAAGAGTCATCTATTGAACTCGTACACGTTGTATCACAGGGCATCATGTAATACTGTCTTCAAGATCAGAAAATCATGAGGAATTATGGGTAAGTTATAATAAGAGTCATCTATTGAACTTGTACACGTTGTATCACAGGGCATCATGTAATACTGTCTTCTAGATCAGAAAATCATGAGGAATTATGGGTAAGTTATAATAAGAGTCATCTATTGAACTCGTACACTTTGTATCACAGGGCATCATGTAATACTGTCTTCAAGATCAGAAAATCATGAGGAATTATGGGTAAGTTATAATAAGAGTCATCTATTGAACTCGTACACGTTGTATCACAGGGCATCATGTAATACTGTCTTCAAGATCAGAAAATCATGAGGAATTATGGGTAAGTTATAATAAGAGTCATCTATTGAACTCGTACACTTTGTATCACAGGGCATCATGTAATACTGTCTTCAAGATCAGAAAATCATGAGGAATTATGGGTAAGTTATAATAAGAGTCATCTATTGAACTCGTACACGTTGTATCACAGGGCATCATGTAATACTGTCTTCTAGATCAGAAAATCATGAGGAATTATGGGTAAGTTATAATAAGAGTCATCTATTGAACTCGTACACTTTGTATCACAGGACATCATGTAATACTGTCCTCAAGATCAGAAAATCATGAGGAATTATGGGTAAGTTATAATAAGAGTCATCTATTGAACTCGTACACGTTGTATCACAGGGCATCATGTAATACTGTCTTCTAGATCAGAAAATCATGAGGAATTATGGGTAAGTTATAATAAGAGTCATCTATTGAACTCGTACACGTTGTATCACAGGGCATCATGTAATACTGTCTTCTAGATCAGAAAATCATGAGGAATTATGGGTAAGTTATAATAAGAGTCATCTATTGAACTCGTACACTTTGTATCACAGGGCATCATGTAATACTGTCTTCAAGATCAGAAAATCATGAGGAATTATGGGTAAGTTATAATAAGAGTCATCTATTGAACTCGTACACTTTGTATCACAGGGCATCATGTAATACTGTCTTCTAGATCAGAAAATCATGAGGAATTATGGGTAAGTTATAATAAGAGTCATCTATTGAACTCGTACACGTTGTATTACAGGGCATCATGTAATACTGTCCTCTAGATCAGAAAATCATGAGGAATTATGGGTAAGTTATAATAAGAGTCATCTATTGAACTCGTACACTTTGTATCACAGGGCATCATGTAATACTGTCCTCAAGATCAGAAAATCATGAGGAATTATGGGTAAGTTATAATAAGAGTCATCTATTGAACTCGTACACGTTGTATCACAGGGCATCATGTAATACTGTCTTCAAGATCAGAAAATCATGAGGAATTATGGGTAAGTTATAATAAGAGTCATCTATTGAACTCGTACACGTTGTATCACAGGACATCATGTCATACTGTCCTCTAGATCAGAAAATCATGAGGAATTATGGGTAAGTTATAATAAGAGTCATCTATTGAACTCGTACACGTTGTATCACAGGGCATCATGTAATACTGTCTTCAAGATCAGAAAATCATGAGGAATTATGGGTAAGTTATAATAAGAGTCATCTATTGAACTCGTACACGTTGTATCACAGGACATCATGTCATACTGTCCTCTAGATCAGAAAATCATGAGGAATTATGGGTAAGTTATAATAAGAGTCATCTATTGAACTCGTACACTTTGTATCACAGGGCATCATGTAATACTGTCTTCAAGATCAGAAAATCATGAGGAATTATGGGTAAGTTATAATAAGAGTCATCTATTGAACTCGTACACTTTGTATCACAGGGCATCATGTAATACTGTCCTCTAGATCAGAAAATCATGAGGAATTATGGGTAAGTTATAATAAGAGTCATCTATTGAACTCGTACACGTTGTATCACAGGGCATCATGTAATACTGTCTTCAAGATCAGAAAATCATGAGGAATTATGGGTAAGTTATAATAAGAGTCATCTATTGAACTCGTACACTTTGTATCACAGGGCATCATGTAATACTGTCCTCAAAATCAGAAAATCATGAGGAATTATGGGTAAGTTATAATAAGAGTCATCTATTGAACTCGTACACGTTGTATCATAGGGCATCATGTAATACTGTCTTCAAGATCAGAAAATCATGAGGAATTATGGGTAAGTTATAATAAGAGTCATCTATTGAACTCGTACACGTTGTATCACAAGGCATCATGTAATACTGTCTTCAGGATCAGAAAATCATGAGGAATTATGGGTAAGTTATAATAAGAGTCATCTATTGAACTCGTACACGTTGTATCACAGGGCATCATGTAATACTGTCTTCTAGATCAGAAAATCATGAGGAATTATGGGTAAGTTATAATAAGAGTCATCTATTGAACTTGTACACGTTGTATCACAGGGCATCATGTAATACTGTCCTCAAGATCAGAAAATCATGAGGAATTATGGGTAAGTTATAATAAGAGTCATCTATTGAACTCGTACACTTTGTATCACAAGGCATCATGTAATACTGTCCTCTAGATCAGAAAATCATGAGGAATTGTGGGTAAGTTATAATAAGAGTCATCTATTGAACTCGTACACGTTGTATCACAGGGCATCATGTAATACATGTACTGTCCTCTAGATCAGAAAATCATGAGGAATTATGGGTAAGTTATAATAAGAGTCATCTATTGAACTCGTACACGTTGTATCACAGGGCATCATGTAATACTGTCCTCAAGATCAGAAAATCATGAGGAATTATGGGTAAGTTATAATAAGAGTCATCTATTGAACTCGTACACTTTGTATCACAGGGCATCATGTAATACTGTCTTCAAGAACAGAAAATCATGAGGAATTATGGGTAAGTTATAATAAAAGTCATCTATTGAACTCGTACACGTTGTATCACAGGGCATCATGTAATACTGTCTTCAAGATCAGAAAATCATGAGGAATTATGGGTATGTTATAATAAGAGTCATCTATTGAACTCGTACACTTTGTATCACAGGGCATCATGTAATACTGTCCTCAAGATCAGAAAATCATGAGGAATTATGGGTAAGTTATAATAAGAGTCATCTATTGAACTCGTACACTTTGTATCACAGGGCATCATGTAATACTGTCCTCAAGATCAGAAAATCATGAGGAATTATGGGTAAGTTATAATAAGAGTCATCTATTGAACTCGTACACGTTGTATCACAGGGCATCATGTAATACTGTCTTCAAGATCAGAAAATCATGAGGAATTATGGGTAAGTTATTGTAAGAGTCATCTATTGAACTCATACAAGTTGTATCACAGGGCATCATGTAATACTGTCTTCTAGATCAGAAAAACATGAGGAATTATGGGTAAGTTATAATAAGAGTCATCTATTGAACTCGTACACTTTGTATCACAGGGCATCCTGTAATACTGTCCTCAAGATCAGAAAATCATGAGGAATTATGGGTAAGTTATAATAAGAGTCATCTATTGAACTCGTACACTTTGTATCACAGGGCATCATGTAATACTGTCCTCAAGATCAGAAAATCATGAGGAATTATGGGTAAGTTATAATAAGAGTCATCTATTGAACTCGTACACTTTGTATCACAAGGCATCATGTAATACTGTCCTCAAGAACAGAAAATCATGAGGAATTATGGGTAAGTTATTGTAAGAGTCATCTATTGAACTCATACAAGTTGTATCACAGGGCATCATGTAATACTGTCTTCTAGATCAGAAAATCATGAGGAATTATGGGTAAGTTATAATAAGAGTCATCTATTGAACTCGTACACTTTGTATCACAGGGCATCATGTAATACTGTCCTCAAGATCAGAAAATCATGAGGAATTATGGGTAAGTTATAATAAGAGTCATCTATTGAACTCGTACACTTTGTATCACAGGGCATCATGTAATACTGTCCTCAAGATCAGAAAATCATGAGGAATTATGGGTAAGTTATAATAAGAGTCATCTATTGAACTCGTACACTTTGTATCACAAGGCATCATGTAATACTGTCCTCAAGAACAGAAAATCATGAGGAATTATGGGTAAGTTATAATAAGAGTCATCTATTGAACTCGTACAAGTTGTATCACAAGGCATCATGTAATACTGTCCTCAAGATCAGAAAATCATGAGGAATTATGGGTAAGTTATAATAAGAGTCATCTATTGAACTCGTACACTTTGTATCACAGGGCATCATGTAATACTGTCCTCAAGATCAGAAAATCATGAGGAATTATGGGTAAGTTATAATAAGAGTCATCTATTGAACTTGTACACGTTGTATCACAGGGCATCATGTAATACTGTCTTCAAGATCAGAAAATCATGAGGAATTATGGGTAAGTTATAATAAGAGTCATCTATTGAACTCGTACACTTTGTATCACAGGGCATCATGTAATACTGTCCTCAAGAACAGAAAATCATGAGGAATTATGGGTAAGTTATAATAAGAGTCATCTATTGAACTCGTACACGTTGTATCACAGGGCATCATGTAATACTGTCTTCTAATTCAGAAAATCATGAGGAATTATGGGTAAGTTATAATAAGAGTCATCTATTGAACTCGTACACTTTGTATCACAGGGCATCATGTAATACTGTCCTCAAGATCAGAAAATCATGAGGAATTATGGGTAAGTTATAATAAGAGTCATCTATTGAACTCGTACACGTTGTATCACAGGGCATCATGTAATACTGTCTTCAAGATCAGAAAATCATGAGGAATTATGGGTAAGTTATAATAAGAGTCATCTATTGAACTCGTACACTTTGTATCACAGGGCATCATGTAATACTGTCCTCAAGATCAGAAAATCATGAGGAATTATGGGTAAGTTATAATAAGAGTCATCTATTGAACTCGTACACTTTGTATCACAGGGCATCATGTAATACTGTCCTCAAGATCAGAAAATCATGAGGAATTATGGGTAAGTTATAATAAGAGTCATCTATTGAACTTGTACACGTTGTATCACAGGGCATCATGTAATACTGTCCTCAAGAACAGAAAATCATGAGGAATTATGGGTAAGTTATAATAAGAGTCATCTATTGAACTCGTACACTTTGTATCACAAGGCATCATGTAATACTGTCCTCAAGATCAGAAAATCATGAGGAATTATGGGTAAGTTATAATAAGAGTCATCTATTGAACTCGTACACTTTGTATCACAGGGCATCATGTAATACTGTCTTCTAGATCAGAAAATCATGAGGAATTATGGGTAAGTTATAATAAGAGTCATCTATTGAACTCGTACACGTTGTATCACAGGGCATCATGTAATACTGTCTTCTAGATCAGAAAATCATGAGGAATTATGGGTAAGTTATAATAAGAGTCATCTATTGAACTCGTACACGTTGTATCACAGGGCATCATGTAATACTGTCTTCTAGATCAGAAAATCATGAGGAATTATGGGTAAGTTATAATAAGAGTCATCTATTGAACTCGTACACTTTGTATCACAGGGCATCATGTAATACTGTCTTCTAGATCAGAAAATCATGAGGAATTATGGGTAAGTTATAATAAGAGTCATCTATTGAACTCGTACACGTTGTATCACAGGGCATCATGTAATACTGTCTTCTAGATCAGAAAATCATGAGGAATTATGGGTAAGTTATAATAAGAGTCATCTATTGAACTCGTACACGTTGTATCACAGGGCATCATGTAATACTGTCCTCAAGAACAGAAAATCATGAGGAATTATGGGTAAGTTATAATAAGAGTCATCTATTGAACTCGTACACGTTGTATCACAGGGCATCATGTAATACTGTCTTCTAGATCAGAAAATCATGAGGAATTATGGGTAAGTTATAATAAGAGTCATCTATTGAACTCGTACACGTTGTATCATAGGGCATCATGTAATACTGTCCTCTAGATCAGAAAATCATGAGGAATTATGGGTAAGTTATAATAAGAGTCATCTATTGAACTCGTACAAGTTGTATCACAAGGCATCATGTAATACTGTCCTCAAGATCAGAAAATCATGAGGAATTATGGGTAAGTTATAATAAGAGTCATCTATTGAACTCGTACACGTTGTATCACAGGGCATCATGTAATACTGTCCTCTAGATCAGAAAATCATGAGGAATTATGGGTAAGTTATAATAAGAGTCATCTATTGAACTCGTACACTTTGTATCACAGGGCATCATGTAATACTGTCTTCAAGATCAGAAAATCATGAGGAATTATGGGTAAGTTATAATAAGAGTCATCTATTGAACTCGTACACGTTGTATCACAGGGCATCATGTAATACTGTCCTCTAGATCAGAAAATCATGAGGAATTGTGGGTAAGTTATAATAAGAGTCATCTATTGAACTCGTACACGTTGTATTACAGGACATCATGTCATACTGTCTTCTAGATCAGAAAATCATGAGGAATTATGGGTAAGTTATAATAAGAGTCATCTATTGAACTCGTACACGTTGTATCACAGGACATCATGTAATACTGTCCTCTAGATCAGAAAATCATGAGGAATTATGGGTAAGTTATAATAAGAGTCATCTATTGAACTCGTACACGTTGTATTACAGGACATCATGTCATACTGTCTTCTAGATCAGAAAATCATGAGGAATTATGGGTAAGTTATAATAAGAGTCATCTATTGAACTCGTACACGTTGTATCATAGGGCATCATGTAATACTGTCCTCTAGATCAGAAAATCATGAGGAATTGTGGGTAAGTTATAATAAGAGTCATCTATTGAACTCGTACACGTTGTATCACAGGGCATCATGTAATACTGTCTTCTAGATCAGAAAATCATGAGGAATTATGGGTAAGTTATAATAAGAGTCATCTATTGAACTCGTTCACTTTGTATCACAGGGCATCATGTAATACTGTCTTCAAGATCAGAAAATCATGAGGAATTATGGGTAAGTTATAATAAGAGTCATCTATTGAACTCGTACACTTTGTATCACAGGGCATCATGTAATACTGTCTTCAAGATCAGAAAATCATGAGGAATTATGGGTAAGTTATAATAAGAGTCATCTATTGAACTCGTACACGTTGTATCACAGGGCATCATGTAATACTGTCCTCAAGATCAGAAAATCATGAGGAATTATGGGTAAGTTATAATAAGAGTCATCTATTGAACTCGTACACGTTGTATCACAGGGCATCATGTAATACTGTCTTCAAGATCAGAAAATCATGAGGAATTATGGGTAAGTTATAATAAGAGTCATCTATTGAACTCGTACACGTTGTATCACAGGGCATCATGTTATACTGTCTTCAAGATCAGAAAATCATGAGGAACTATGGGTAAGTTATAATAAGAGTCATCTATTGAACTCGTACACGTTGTATCACAGGGCATCATGTAATACTGTCTTCTAGATCAGAAAATCATGAGGAATTATGGGTAAGTTATAATAAGAGTCATCTATTGAACTCGTACACTTTGTATCACAGGGCATCATGTAATACTGTCTTCAAGATCAGAAAATCATGAGGAATTATGGGTAAGTTATAATAAGAGTCATCTATTGAACTCGTACACGTTGTATCACAGGGCATCATGTAATACTGTCTTCAAGATCAGAAAATCATGAGGAATTATGGGTAAGTTATAATAAGAGTCATCTATTGAACTCGTACAAGTTGTATCACAGGGCATCATGTAATACTGTCTTCAAGATCAGAAAATCATGAGGAATTATGGGTAAGTTATAATAAGAGTCATCTATTGAACTCGTACAAGTTGTATCACAGGGCATCATGTAATACTGTCTTCAAGAACAGAAAATCATGAGGAATTATGGGTAAGTTATAATAAGAGTCATCTATTGAACTCGTACACGTTGTATCACAGGGCATCATGTAATACTGTCTTCTAGATCAGAAAATCATGAGGAATTATGGGTAAGTTATAATAAGAGTCATCTATTGAACTCGTACACTTTGTATCACAGGGCATCATGTAATACTGTCTTCAAGATCAGAAAATCATGAGGAATTATGGGTAAGTTATAATAAGAGTCATCTATTGAACTCGTACACGTTGTATCACAGGGCATCATGTAATACTGTCTTCAAGATCAGAAAATCATGAGGAATTATGGGTAAGTTATAATAAGAGTCATCTATTGAACTCGTACAAGTTGTATCACAGGGCATCATGTAATACTGTCTTCAAGATCAGAAAATCATGAGGAATTATGGGTAAGTTATAATAAGAGTCATCTATTGAACTCGTACAAGTTGTATCACAGGGCATCATGTAATACTGTCTTCAAGAACAGAAAATCATGAGGAATTATGGGTAAGTTATAATAAGAGTCATCTATTGAACTCGTACACGTTGTATCACAGGACATCATGTAATACTGTCTTCTAGATCAGAAAATCATGAGGAATTATGGGTAAGTTATAATAAGAGTCATCTATTGAACTCGTACACGTTGTATCACAGGGCATCATGTTATACTGTCTTCAAGATCAGAAAATCATGAGGAACTATGGGTAAGTTATAATAAGAGTCATCTATTGAACTCGTACACGTTGTATCACAGGGCATCATGTAATACTGTCTTCAAGATCAGAAAATCATGAGGAATTATGGGTAAGTTATAATAAGAGTCATCTATTGAACTCGTACACGTTGTATCACAGGGCATCATGTTATACTGTCTTCAAGATCAGAAAATCATGAGGAACTATGGGTAAGTTATAATAAGAGTCATCTATTGAACTCGTACACGTTGTATCACAGGGCATCATGTAATACTGTCTTCAAGAACAGAAAATCATGAGGAATTATGGGTAAGTTATAATAAGAGTCATCTATTGAACTCGTACACGTTGTATCACAGGGCATCATGTAATACTGTCTTCAAGATCAGAAAATCATGAGGAATTATGGGTAAGTTATAATAAGAGTCATCTATTGAACTCGTACAAGTTGTATCACAGGGCATCATGTAATACTGTCTTCAAGATCAGAAAATCATGAGGAATTATGGGTAAGTTATAATAAGAGTCATCTATTGAACTCGTACACTTTGTATCACAGGGCATCATGTCATACTGTCCTCTAGATCAGAAAATCATGAGGAATTATGGGTAAGTTATAATAAGAGTCATCTATTGAACTCGTACACGTTGTATCACAGGGCATCATGTAATACTGTCTTCTAGATCAGAAAATCATGAGGAATTATGGGTAAGTTATAATAAGAGTCATCTATTGAACTCGTACACTTTGTATCACAGGGCATCATGTAATACTGTCTTCAAGATCAGAAAATCATGAGGAATTGTGAGTAAGTTATAATAAGAGTCATCTATTGAACTCGTACACGTTGTATCACAGGGAATCATGTAATACTATCTTCAAGATCAGAAAATCATGAGGAATTATGGGTAAGTTATAATAAGAGTCATCTATTGAACTCGTACACTTTGTATCACAGGGCATCATGTAATACTGTCTTCTAGATCAGAAAATCATGAGGAATTGTGGGTAAGTTATAATAAGAGTCATCTATTGAACTCGTACACGTTGTATCACAGGGCATCATGTAATACTGTCCTCAAGATCAGAAAATCATGAGGAATTATGGGTAAGTTATAATAAGAGTCATCTATTGAACTCGTACAAGTTGTATCACAGGGCATCATGTAATACTGTCCTCTAGATCAGAAAATCATGAGGAATTGTGGGTAAGTTATAATAAGAGTCATCTATTGAACTCGTACAAGTTGTATCACAGGGCATCATGTAATACTGTCCTCTAGATCAGAAAATCATGAGGAATTATGGGTATGTTATAATAAGAGTCATCTATTGAACTCGTACACTTTGTATCACAGCGCATCATGTAATACTGTCCTCAAGATCAGAAAATCATGAGGAATTATGGGTAAGTTATAATAAGAGTCATCTATTGAACTCGTACACGTTGTATCACAGGGCATCATGTAATACTGTCCTCAAGATCAGAAAATCATGAGGAATTATGGGTAAGTTATAATAAGAGTCATCTATTGAACTCGTACACTTTGTATCACAGGGCATCATGTAATACATGTACTGTCCTCTAGATCAGAAAATCATGAGGAGTTGTGGGTAGGTTGTACAAATTAATTATTTTTTAATAAATATAAAATGGGTTAAAGGGCATCTTAACAGTATATGTACCTCACACACAAAACCGAGACTACACATGCTACATTAGGCTTAAATTAAAATATTGTTTGTTTGCCCTTTACCGACCGACCCTATAAATTTGCTCCGCCTGAAAATCTTTTATTTGTGTTTACCAGCAAGATTTTTTTTTATTTTATTTTTTTTTCCTACCAAAAATCTTATATTTGTATTTCCCGCTCAAAACTTTTTTACCGGAATTCTCTGGTTTTATCTTTCCCGTATAAGGTCTAGTCAGTTTGGTATCACGTGAGTGTTTGACATGAATGAACACTTGCATTTGAAGTTTCAAAGCATTGGTTTGAAATCATGATTTACCGAACGTTTCTCTGTGTCTTTATACTTGAAGAACAGGGTTCATTCAAAAAAAGTTAGTCCAACACTAAATTATCAACGTGTGTACAAAATATTTTGTAAACAGACTTTGTGTCCTATGTAGGGATGGCCTTTAGTGGTCCGTAGATTAGGATGATTATGTTAACGATTCTTTCAACCAGCATTGATATATTCTGATTTATATCTGACATGAACCAAAGGTCTGTTAAGAGGAGAATATTTGGCAGTAAAATTGCCAAGTTTTGCCAAACATATCATTTATAAATGCGATGTAAAATACTAGACAATTGAGTTTCAAGTCTTGTAGCATTTTTATTGGAAACACAGGCACACACGAAAATTCAAACACTCTAGGGACTTTTTCTACTAGTAATGTACAATGTATTTCTGCCCAGACATATTTTACCAGGACAAAGTTACCTCTTACAGAAAAACTTTAGGTCTAGTTAAGCGTACAAGGTACATAGTACAGAATATTAGTGCAAGTTAAAATTCTTAAAAATTCCAGGTATGTAAACGTTTAAAATATGCCGCACAGCCCTATATTTTGATATTTGAAAAAAATTGTAGTGCATTAACTTCACATTCTACATGATATTTTTTTTTCAAAACTTGGGACTATTATATTAATAGTCCTAGAAACTTTTTAGCAAAAAGCATATACATAAACAAAAGAAATACAGACAAAAACGACATCTGACATGCAGATTTTGTATCTATAAAGTAAAATATTATACCTACCTGCCTACCCATGACAAAAAATGTACCGAGCTAAGTTATTTTTTGGGAAAGAAAAATAAAATATTTTACCTTCCTACCTACCATGTTTCAAAACATAGGGTCGGAAAAGGGCAAACAAACAATATTTTAATTTAGGCCTTAACCATGACCATGGAACTTATTAAAAAAGAAGATACGAAAGAAAGACAAATATCAATACATGCTCTGATGTTGTCTAATTAGCAATTAGGTTAAGACGTCTTTTTCTATATTACATGTACTGTGTTAGATTGATTCTAATTCTAATTCCAAATAGAAAATTCCAATTTTGAACTATGGTAGGTTACCCATTTTAAATACTAGTAATGTGGAATCATTCCTGTTATGTATTCAACGCTTCAACACTAGAAACAATACAGAGAAAAAACAATCCTGTCAACAGTCAAAGGGAAAATATATACTGATTTTCTAAAAGCGAGATTTGAATACCTGTTATGTTTTTTGTCGACAACATCAACAATGTATACGTATTAGTTAATGTTTTACAGTTTTAGCATTTTTACATCTCATTTCCATGGAGATAATTTTACTGCCTCAGACGTGGTCTGTTGACTTTTAAACTTTTGATTACTAGTACAAATGTACTTGATATGTATTGCACTGGTTTGTGATTAGGTAAGTTTATGTGGAACAACTTTTGATAAGCATTGGCACATCTCAGTTCCATGGAGATTATTTGGCTCAGCTTCCTCAGTCTTGGTCTACTGACTATTTTGTGTTACTGTTACCACTTATGTTAAGACACTGGTATGCAGTTTTATCATGTTTATAAGCATTAATGCATTAGTAATTTTAATTTCCCGGGAAATAATTTGGTCCTGTACATTATTTCATGGTTTATTGACTAAATGAATGTGTTGTATAGTTTACATGTTTAAGCATTGACATTTAAATTCAATATTTGCATCATGATTATACTGTTATACTATCAAAATAACAAAAAGACGAGACATATCTCTGTGTCAACAATATAAATATGTAATTACAGCTGCTACACAGTGCTATAGACAGTACAGAGAAAAAAATGACCCAGTCAAATGGAAAATATATACTGATTCTGAAATGTAAAGACTTGCAGATGATAGAGTTAGAATTCAATGGTGGTGATGACTGTTTAGATGTAGCATCATCAATAGAGAATCTGTCTCATGTTGGTAAGTGATACACAAAGAAAAGGGGAGAGAAAAAACCTGTTCCATGTTGGTACAGTACACACAAAGAGGATGTAATCTCATACTCCCTACACTGTGTAAAAACTTGGTGTCACACCAGGAAACTCCAGCAACACTCTCCAAATCTTGGGAGGAAATTGGGAGAAACTTGGAGTAATTCCTCCCTAAAACTCCTTAGTTGTTTATTACCTTGGTGTGGTTTCTCCCAACACCATGATTTTTGGGGAAAGACGGCTTCAAGCCGTCAATTCCCTAATGGGGTTGGCCAGAGTATCATTCCCTCACGTCAATCATTTTGTTTTGATAGTTTGGAAACCCCCTCAAAATGTCATACTGAAATTGATGACTAGGAGAACAGATTGACTTTAAATACATTTTTTGCACATTTCCCTTCTGTTTCTCATTAAATTATCGTATATTGAGCTTTCCCTTACACTATATACGTTTCTTTTACAGTCCGGAAAAATCAGTTTTACGAAATATTCTAAATATATCTAACCTAGTGACGTCATTGTTGGAATGCCACACTACACAGGGATATCCTTTATTCATTATAAAAATAATTCACAGTACTTGTATACTAATTTAAAATCCGTATTTGTTAAATATAAACCTAATGATGTTTGCTGTAGTGTAGATGATTCACACACCAACATGAAATGCTTGAATCTGAGGCTATAATCAGATAATATGTAGGTCAACTTTCGCGGTAAACAATGTCAATGGGGATACATGAGATTGGGGAGGAAACGGCAGTTTTCATTGTTTCTGTAAAGTTCTGTTTTTAGAATCTTCCTCCAATTCAGGAGCACCTCAATTGATGAGTAATTTTACACTAAAATCAAGGTAAATGTTTCTGAACATTTAAAATGTGACATTTAGTATATGATAAGTAGTCTTCTATATAAAAAAAAATGTGTACCAACATAATTATTAAAATGGTTAAAAAAAAAAAAATGTTGCTTTTTGTAGTTTATACCTATTGAGATTGGGGAGAGCAACTGCAGTTTTCTTTCTTTCTGTAAAGTTATGTTTTTAGAATCTTTCTCCAATTAAGGAGCACCTCAATTGATGAGTAATTACCCACTAAAATGAAAGTTAATGTATATGAACACTGAAAATGTCACATTAAGTATATATATATGATAATTATTGTAGTGGTCATTTTTTTTTTCTCATTTTTGTCGAGCCTGCAACTTTTGTAGCTACCGCGGCTACGGCGGCTGCGGTGTTACCTCACTTCTTTAAAGCTATATATTTTAGAAGGTGGAAGACCTGGATGCTTCATATTTTGTATATAGATGCCTCATGTTACGAAGTTTCTGTCAGTCACATTTCCATTGTCCTTGACCTCATTTTCATGGTTCAGTGACCACTTGAAAAAAAAAATCAGATTTTTTGTAATGTTAAATTCTCTCTTACTGTAAGTAATAGGATAACTATATTTAGTATGTGCGTACCTTGGAAGGTCCTCATGCCCGTCAGACAGTTTTCACTTGACCTCAACCTCATTTCATGGATCAGTGAACAAGGTTAAGTTTTGGTGGTCAAGTCCATATCTCAGATACTATAAGCAATAGGTCTAGTATATTCGGTGTATGGAAGGACTGTAAGGTGTACATGTCCAACTGGCAGGTGTCATCTGACCTTGACCTCATTTTCATGGTTCAGTGGTTATAGTTAAGTTTTTGTGTTTTGGTCTGTTTTTCTCATACTTTATGCAATAGGTTTACTATATTTGTTGTATGGAATGATTGTAAGGTGTACATGTCTAGCTGGCAGATGTCATCTGACCTTGACCTTATTTTCATGGTTCAGTGGTTATAGTTAAGTTTTTGTGTTTTGGGCCATAGTTATTATATTTTTAGTTTTACAAAATTTTCTTACAAAACCAATGGGTAGGAGGACGAAAAAAAATAAAAAAAAATCAAGATTTTCTTTTTTTTTTAATTTATTTCGTTTTACGGACACCTATTAAGAAAAGAATGGGTAGGAGGAAGAAAAAAAAAAACTTCCAAAACAAAACACATTCCAAAAACAAACTGCAGAACTTCACAAATGATGACATGCGCTTGTGCTGTGACCATGGATTGATTTAATGCTCTTTAATATGTCAGTACCTATGTACTTTATCTGGAATTAAAACAAATTTTAATTCAAGTATAAATACTTTTTTTATTTTTTTTTACAATACAACAGACATGTTAGACAATGACAGTTCAATGTTCATTTTTGGACTTTTTAACTTTTTTGGCATTCCTGGTCGCAGGTTTCATTTTCTTCCAATGCATCCTTTGTATATGGGCCGCACAATACTGAGGTCTTCCTTCAGCTGTACTATTTCAGGATTGTTTGCAATGTCTTCAAAGTCCCCGCCAAAAAAGCAAACATCATTGAAAACCTGTGTGATACCTATTTAAAATAAAAGATGAAAAAAATCTCAGAAATTGTTTCATTCATGCCAGTGATTCAATCATATCATACCACTTTTCCTGCCTTGTACATTTTTAATATTATATATATATATAAAATAGGAATTTTGTTTTAAACTGAAAAATACAATTTAGATTCCAAAATTGTTTGAGACTCCAATCATGTTTGTGTATGAGGGTTTTGATTCCCTCCTCTAGGAGACAATTCAAATGTTATCCTGGGGCAAGGTTGGACAGACTATCCTAAGTAACTAAGATTCAGTCAAAGTGGACTGTTTGCTATAGCAGTATTCGCTACTAATATGTTTTTTTTTCACATATAAGAACAAAATCTCAGATAGAAACTACTACAAAATTACAGCTATAAATATTGTTTTCATGCATTTCACCAACACACAAATGTTGCATAATTTCATATTTAAGAATTGCTTTTCATCTTGATGAAATTCTAATTTAAAAATACATACCTGCATAAATGATAAGTCACCTTCATCAGACTTTCACAGGACAAGGATTCCATGACAATGACTTTGTCTTGATACACATTTGGCCAATAGATGTATCAGACTCCCCTTTTACTTTGTTTTTGATTACAGCAAGTTCAAAATCAAAACCAACTATATGGCCACAGACCACAATTAATTCCTCTATTAGTTCTTTATAACTTTTTGTCTCATTAAAAAAATTGGACCTAATCTTTTTGTCAAATTTTTTGTGTGTGTAATGTATAGTACTAGTCCAAAAACATATCCAAAATTCAGAAAGATTGCTCTGATGTAACTTACAAATTTAGCCAATACACATCCATACCCCTATGGACAAGTCAAGAGATGTTCCGAAAACTGAAAATATTACCTTTTTGCACTTGACCTAATCACTCTTTCCATATTAAAATCAGTTAAAATACCTTCAACAAAAAATTATTTCACCTCTCTTCTTTCATTTCCACCCCATAAAAACTAACAAATGAATGAAAAAGGCAAAGAAAAAAAATAAAGCAAAAATACACTATAATTAAGGGGAACTATATTCGTGAACAACGAAAAGCGGGGTCATTAATTGTGGTCTTGGGCCTATAAGAAGCCAAAAACTTGACCAATTCCAATAAAACTTGGCATGATTTAAGCTTAGTGTATTATAAGTCAGTTTACAAAGTTTAAAAGCCATATGATATATATTATAGAAAATGTGGCATTTTTTATATCTCAACTTTGGTTGCTGAATTGAGACGTTGAAATAGAAAAAAATCAACTTTCAAATTTTGGCTTCAAAAATTTCCCCAAAACACCAAATTGCACTTTTTTATGTCTCAATGTATAAGATATTATATATTCAAAGTAAATGATAGCATACTTAATGTATGAGACTTATAAAAATTTGACAAAAAGTAATTTTATATGTGCCTATGCCAAAAAATAGAGGTTTTCAAATGAAGCGAGGCCTTATATGAAATGCAATATTTTCCACTTACAACAATTTTCTGAAGTTGTTAAGTTAAAACAAAACATTTAACATTATCATAAATGTTCTTTTCATGTAAATATAAGTTTCAAAATGCATAACACATGAGTTTTACATGGTATTAAGCAATGTCAAGCTTAAAATAACAAGTTGTCAATTTAGGCCGTTCCCTATATTTCCATATTTAATTGCATATAAATGTTATTGGAGATGGAAATATGCTTCTTTTTGCCAAAATCCTTGCTGAGATATGATCAAATTTGAAGCCTGGATGTAACAAGACTGTTGCTTTTAATTGTATATGTAGAAAGTATGGTCTGATGCAAAGTTTTTTCAATTTACTGTTTAAAACCTGCATGGAATTTCAGTCTTAAAATGCCAATATTTTAACCACCAGCCATTCAGCAGAAGAAAATAAAGGTATTCTGTGAAACAGACAAGTTTAAACAACCTGTAATAAGTGCTTTTCATATAGATTCAGTGCAATCTGTTTAAAGAAATACAATTTTAAAGTGCATAGAACTTCATATTTCACTTGCTTCGTACGGACCGCTAGACCTAGGCTATTAAAACAGCACATTTTATACTCTTTTTATGCTTTCATCCACTTTTCTTTGTGTTCAGAGTTCACAAATGAGTAAAACACATGAAATAAATACCACAAACACAAATAGATATCAGAAAAAAATTGTCAGAGAAAAAATAAGGATGCTGATTTTGCAAAAATGTGGAGAAAAATTGAAAAAGCTACTTTTTGGGCATATTAGCTGAAAAGTGACTTTTTTTTACAAATTTCTATCAAATAAAAGTGGAAATCATTTCTTCTTATATAGTTTGACAAATCAATACCAATAGATCATTCAGAGAAGTTGTCAAAGAATAAATTCAAAATTTGCTGAAATGCACCTCTTAGAAGCCAAAAACTTGACCAATTCCAATAAAACTTGGCATGATTTAAGCTTAGTGTATTATAAGTCAGTTTACAAAGTTTAAAAGCCATATGATATATATTATAGAAAATGTGGCATTTTTTATATCTCAACTTTGGTTGCTGAATTGAGACGTTGAAATAGAAAAAAATCAACTTTCAAATTTTGGCTTCAAAAATTTCCCCAAAACACCAAATTGCACTTTTTTATGTCTCAATGTATAAGATATTATATATTCAAAGTAAATGATAGCATACTTAATGTATGAGACTTATAAAAATTTGACAAAAAGTAATTTTATATGTGCCTATGCCAAAAAATAGAGGTTTTCAAATGAAGCGAGGCCTTATATGAAATGCAATATTTTCCACTTACAACAATTTTCTGAAGTTGTTAAGTTAAAACAAAACATTTAACATTATCATAAATGTTCTTTTCATGTAAATATAAGTTTCAAAATGCATAACACATGAGTTTTACATGGTATTAAGCAATGTCAAGCTTAAAATAACAAGTTGTCAATTTAGGCCGTTCCCTATATTTCCATATTTAATTGCATATAAATGTTATTGGAGATGGAAATATGCTTCTTTTTGCCAAAATCCTTGCTGAGATATGATCAAATTTGAAGCCTGGATGTAACAAGACTGTTGCTTTTAATTGTATATGTAGAAAGTATGGTCTGATGCAAAGTTTTTTCAATTTACTGTTTAAAACCTGCATGGAATTTCAGTCTTAAAATGCCAATATTTTAACCACCAGCCATTCAGCAGAAGAAAATAAAGGTATTCTGTGAAACAGACAAGTTTAAACAACCTGTAATAAGTGCTTTTCATATAGATTCAGTGCAATCTGTTTAAAGAAATACAATTTTAAAGTGCATAGAACTTCATATTTCACTTGCTTCGTACGGACCGCTAGACCTAGGCTATTAAAACAGCACATTTTATACTCTTTTTATGCTTTCATCCACTTTTCTTTGTGTTCAGAGTTCACAAATGAGTAAAACACATGAAATAAATACCACAAACACAAATAGATATCAGAAAAAAATTGTCAGAGAAAAAATAAGGATGCTGATTTTGCAAAAATGTGGAGAAAAATTGAAAAAGCTACTTTTTGGGCATATTAGCTGAAAAGTGACTTTTTTTTACAAATTTCTATCAAATAAAAGTGGAAATCATTTCTTCTTATATAGTTTGACAAATCAATACCAATAGATCATTCAGAGTAGTTGTCAAAGAATAAATTCAAAATTTGCTGAAATGCACCTCTTAGGCCACAGACCACAATTAATTCCTCTATTAGTTCTTTATAACTTTTTGTCTCATTAAAAAAATTGGACCTAATCTTTTTGTCAAATTTTTTGTGTGTGTAATGTATAGTACTAGTCCAAAAACATATCCAAAATTCAGAAAGATTGCTCTGATGTAACTTACAAATTTAGCCAATACACATCCATACCCCTATGGACAAGTCAAGAGATGTTCTGAAAACTGAAAATATTACCTTTTTGCACTTGACCTAATCACTCTTTCCATATTAAAATCAGTTAAAATACCTTCAACAAAAAATTATTTCACCTCTCTTCTTTCATTTCCACCCCATAAAAACTAACAAATGAATGAAAAAGGCAAAGAAAAAAAATAAAGCAAAAATACACTATAATTAAGGGGAACTATATTCGTGAACAACGAAAAGCGGGGTCATTAATTGTGGTCTTGGGCCTATAAGAAGCCAAAAACTTGACCAATTCCAATAAAACTTGGCATGATTTAAGCTTAGTGTATTATAAGTCAGTTTACAAAGTTTAAAAGCCATATGATATATATTATAGAAAATGTGGCATTTTTTATATCTCAACTTTGGTTGCTGAATTGAGACGTTGAAATAGAAAAAAATCAACTTTCAAATTTTGGCTTCAAAAATTTCCCCAAAACACCAAATTGCACTTTTTTATGTCTCAATGTATAAGATATTATATATTCAAAGTAAATGATAGCATACTTAATGTATGAGACTTATAAAAATTTGACAAAAAGTAATTTTATATGTGCCTATGCCAAAAAATAGAGGTTTTCAAATGAAGCGAGGCCTTATATGAAATGCAATATTTTCCACTTACAACAATTTTCTGAAGTTGTTAAGTTAAAACAAAACATTTAACATTATCATAAATGTTCTTTTCATGTAAATATAAGTTTCAAAATGCATAACACATGAGTTTTACATGGTATTAAGCAATGTCAAGCTTAAAATAACAAGTTGTCAATTTAGGCCGTTCCCTATATTTCCATATTTAATTGCATATAAATGTTATTGGAGATGGAAATATGCTTCTTTTTGCCAAAATCCTTGCTGAGATATGATCAAATTTGAAGCCTGGATGTAACAAGACTGTTGCTTTTAATTGTATATGTAGAAAGTATGGTCTGATGCAAAGTTTTTTCAATTTACTGTTTAAAACCTGCATGGAATTTCAGTCTTAAAATGCCAATATTTTAACCACCAGCCATTCAGCAGAAGAAAATAAAGGTATTCTGTGAAACAGACAAGTTTAAACAACCTGTAATAAGTGCTTTTCATATAGATTCAGTGCAATCTGTTTAAAGAAATACAATTTTAAAGTGCATAGAACTTCATATTTCACTTGCTTCGTACGGACCGCTAGACCTAGGCTATTAAAACAGCACATTTTATACTCTTTTTATGCTTTCATCCACTTTTCTTTGTGTTCAGAGTTCACAAATGAGTAAAACACATGAAATAAATACCACAAACACAAATAGATATCAGAAAAAAATTGTCAGAGAAAAAATAAGGATGCTGATTTTGCAAAAATGTGGAGAAAAATTGAAAAAGCTACTTTTTGGGCATATTAGCTGAAAAGTGACTTTTTTTTACAAATTTCTATCAAATAAAAGTGGAAATCATTTCTTCTTATATAGTTTGACAAATCAATACCAATAGATCATTCAGAGAAGTTGTCAAAGAATAAATTCAAAATTTGCTGAAATGCACCTCTTAGGCCACAGACCACAATTAATTCCTCTATTAGTTCTTTATAACTTTTTGTCTCATTAAAAAAATTGGACCTAATCTTTTTGTCAAGAGATGTTCCGAAAACTGAAAATATTACCTTTTTGCACTTGACCTAATCACTCTTTCCATATTAAAATCAGTTAAAATACCTTCAACAAAAAATTATTTCACCTCTCTTCTTTCATTTCCACCCCATAAAAACTAACAAATGAATGAAAAAGGCAAAGAAAAAAAATAAAGCAAAAATACACTATAATTAAGGGGAACTATATTCGTGAACAACGAAAAGCGGGGTCATTAATTGTGGTCTTGGGCCTATAAGAAGCCAAAACTTGACCAATTCCAATAAAACTTGGCATGATTTAAGCTTAGTGTATTATAAGTCAGTTTACAAAGTTTAAAAGCCATATGATATATATTATAGAAAATGTGGCATTTTTTATATCTCAACTTTGGTTGCTGAATTGAGACGTTGAAATAGAAAAAATCAACTTTCAAATTTTGGCTTCAAAAATTTCCCCAAAACACCAAATTGCACTTTTTTATGTCTCAATGTATAAGATATTATATATTCAAAGTAAATGATAACATACTTAATGTATGAGACTTATAAAAATTTGACAAAAAGTAATTTTATATGTGCCTATGCCAAAAAATAGAGGTTTTCAAATGAAGCGAGGCCTTATATGAAATGCAATATTTTCCACTTACAACAATTTTCTGAAGTTGTTAAGTTAAAACAAAACATTTAACATTATCATAAATGTTCTTTTCATGTAAATATAAGTTTCAAAATGCATAACACATGAGTTTTACATGGTATTAAGCAATGTCAAGCTTAAAATAACAAGTTGTCAATTTAGGCCGTTCCCTATATTTCCATATTTAATTGCATATAAATGTTATTGGAGATGGAAATATGCTTCTTTTTGCCAAAATCCTTGCTGAGATATGATCAAATTTGAAGCCTGGATGTAAAAAGACTGTTGCTTTTAATTGTATATGTAGAAAGTATGGTCTGATGCAAAGTTTTTTCAATTTACTGTTTAAAACCTGCATGGAATTTCAGTCTTAAAATGCCAATATTTTAACCACCAGCCATTCAGCAGAAGAAAATAAAGGTATTCTGTGAAACAGACAAGTTTAAACAACCTGTAATAAGTGCTTTTCATATAGATTCAGTGCAATCTGTTTAAAGAAATACAATTTTAAAGTGCATAGAACTTCATATTTCACTTGCTTCGTACGGACCGCTAGACCTAGGCTATTAAAACAGCACATTGTATACTCTTTTTATGCTTTCATCCACTTTTCTTTGTGTTCAGAGTTCACAAATGAGTAAAACACATGAAATAAATACCACAAACACAAATAGATATCAGAAAAAAATTGTCAGAGAAAAAATAAGGATGCTGATTTTGCAAAAATGTGGAGAAAAATTGAAAAAGCTACTTTTTGGGCATATTAGCTGAAAAGTGACTTTTTTTTACAAATTTCTATCAAATAAAAGTGGAAATCATTTCTTCTTATATAGTTTGACAAATCAATACCAATAGATCATTCAGAGAAGTTGTCAAAGAATAAATTCAAAATTTGCTGAAATGCACCTCTTAGGCCACAGACCACAATTAATTCCTCTATTAGTTCTTTATAACTTTTTGTCTCATTAAAAAAATTGGACCTAATCTTTTTGTCAAATTTTTTGTGTGTGTAATGTATAGTACTAGTCCAAAAACATATCCAAAATTCAGAAAGATTGCTCTGATGTAACTTACAAATTTAGCCAATACACATCCATACCCCTATGGACAAGTCAAGAGATGTTCCGAAAACTGAAAATATTACCTTTTTGCACTTGACCTAATCACTCTTTCCATATTAAAATCAGTTAAAATACCTTCAACAAAAAATTATTTCACCTCTCTTCTTTCATTTCCACCCCATAAAAACTAACAAATGAATGAAAAAGGCAAAGAAAAAAAATAAAGCAAAAATACACTATAATTAAGGGGAACTATATTCGTGAACAACGAAAAGCGGGGTCATTAATTGTGGTCTTGGGCCTATAAGAAGCCAAAAACTTGACCAATTCCAATAAAACTTGGCATGATTTAAGCTTAGTGTATTATAAGTCAGTTTACAAAGTTTAAAAGCCATATGATATATATTATAGAAAATGTGGCATTTTTTATATCTCAACTTTGGTTGCTGAATTGAGACGTTGAAATAGAAAAAAATCAACTTTCAAATTTTGGCTTCAAAAATTTCCCCAAAACACCAAATTGCACTTTTTTATGTCTCAATGTATAAGATATTATATATTCAAAGTAAATGATAGCATACTTAATGTATGAGACTTATAAAAATTTGACAAAAAGTAATTTTATATGTGCCTATGCCAAAAAATAGAGGTTTTCAAATGAAGCGAGGCCTTATATGAAATGCAATATTTTCCACTTACAACAATTTTCTGAAGTTGTTAAGTTAAAACAAAACATTTAACATTATCATAAATGTTCTTTTCATGTAAATATAAGTTTCAAAATGCATAACACATGAGTTTTACATGGTATTAAGCAATGTCAAGCTTAAAATAACAAGTTGTCAATTTAGGCCGTTCCCTATATTTCCATATTTAATTGCATATAAATGTTATTGGAGATGGAAATATGCTTCTTTTTGCCAAAATCCTTGCTGAGATATGATCAAATTTGAAGCCTGGATGTAACAAGACTGTTGCTTTTAATTGTATATGTAGAAAGTATGGTCTGATGCAAAGTTTTTTCAATTTACTGTTTAAAACCTGCATGGAATTTCAGTCTTAAAATGCCAATATTTTAACCACCAGCCATTCAGCAGAAGAAAATAAAGGTATTCTGTGAAACAGACAAGTTTAAACAACCTGTAATAAGTGCTTTTCATATAGATTCAGTGCAATCTGTTTAAAGAAATACAATTTTAAAGTGCATAGAACTTCATATTTCACTTGCTTCGTACGGACCGCTAGACCTAGGCTATTAAAACAGCACATTTTATACTCTTTTTATGCTTTCATCCACTTTTCTTTGTGTTCAGAGTTCACAAATGAGTAAAACACATGAAATAAATACCACAAACACAAATAGATATCAGAAAAAAATTGTCAGAGAAAAAATAAGGATGCTGATTTTGCAAAAATGTGGAGAAAAATTGAAAAAGCTACTTTTTGGGCATATTAGCTGAAAAGTGACTTTTTTTTACAAATTTCTATCAAATAAAAGTGGAAATCATTTCTTCTTATATAGTTTGACAAATCAATACCAATAGATCATTCAGAGAAGTTGTCAAAGAATAAATTCAAAATTTGCTGAAATGCACCTCTTAGAAGCCAAAAACTTGACCAATTCCAATAAAACTTGGCATGATTTAAGCTTAGTGTATTATAAGTCAGTTTACAAAGTTTAAAAGCCATATGATATATATTATAGAAAATGTGGCATTTTTTATATCTCAACTTTGGTTGCTGAATTGAGACGTTGAAATAGAAAAAAATCAACTTTCAAATTTTGGCTTCAAAAATTTCCCCAAAACACCAAATTGCACTTTTTTATGTCTCAATGTATAAGATATTATATATTCAAAGTAAATGATAGCATACTTAATGTATGAGACTTATAAAAATTTGACAAAAAGTAATTTTATATGTGCCTATGCCAAAAAATAGAGGTTTTCAAATGAAGCGAGGCCTTATATGAAATGCAATATTTTCCACTTACAACAATTTTCTGAAGTTGTTAAGTTAAAACAAAACATTTAACATTATCATAAATGTTCTTTTCATGTAAATATAAGTTTCAAAATGCATAACACATGAGTTTTACATGGTATTAAGCAATGTCAAGCTTAAAATAACAAGTTGTCAATTTAGGCCGTTCCCTATATTTCCATATTTAATTGCATATAAATGTTATTGGAGATGGAAATATGCTTCTTTTTGCCAAAATCCTTGCTGAGATATGATCAAATTTGAAGCCTGGATGTAACAAGACTGTTGCTTTTAATTGTATATGTAGAAAGTATGGTCTGATGCAAAGTTTTTTCAATTTACTGTTTAAAACCTGCATGGAATTTCAGTCTTAAAATGCCAATATTTTAACCACCAGCCATTCAGCAGAAGAAAATAAAGGTATTCTGTGAAACAGACAAGTTTAAACAACCTGTAATAAGTGCTTTTCATATAGATTCAGTGCAATCTGTTTAAAGAAATACAATTTTAAAGTGCATAGAACTTCATATTTCACTTGCTTCGTACGGACCGCTAGACCTAGGCTATTAAAACAGCACATTTTATACTCTTTTTATGCTTTCATCCACTTTTCTTTGTGTTCAGAGTTCACAAATGAGTAAAACACATGAAATAAATACCACAAACACAAATAGATATCAGAAAAAAATTGTCAGAGAAAAAATAAGGATGCTGATTTTGCAAAAATGTGGAGAAAAATTGAAAAAGCTACTTTTTGGGCATATTAGCTGAAAAGTGACTTTTTTTTACAAATTTCTATCAAATAAAAGTGGAAATCATTTCTTCTTATATAGTTTGACAAATCAATACCAATAGATCATTCAGAGTAGTTGTCAAAGAATAAATTCAAAATTTGCTGAAATGCACCTCTTAGGCCACAGACCACAATTAATTCCTCTATTAGTTCTTTATAACTTTTTGTCTCATTAAAAAAATTGGACCTAATCTTTTTGTCAAATTTTTTGTGTGTGTAATGTATAGTACTAGTCCAAAAACATATCCAAAATTCAGAAAGATTGCTCTGATGTAACTTACAAATTTAGCCAATACACATCCATACCCCTATGGACAAGTCAAGAGATGTTCTGAAAACTGAAAATATTACCTTTTTGCACTTGACCTAATCACTCTTTCCATATTAAAATCAGTTAAAATACCTTCAACAAAAAATTATTTCACCTCTCTTCTTTCATTTCCACCCCATAAAAACTAACAAATGAATGAAAAAGGCAAAGAAAAAAAATAAAGCAAAAATACACTATAATTAAGGGGAACTATATTCGTGAACAACGAAAAGCGGGGTCATTAATTGTGGTCTTGGGCCTATAAGAAGCCAAAAACTTGACCAATTCCAATAAAACTTGGCATGATTTAAGCTTAGTGTATTATAAGTCAGTTTACAAAGTTTAAAAGCCATATGATATATATTATAGAAAATGTGGCATTTTTTATATCTCAACTTTGGTTGCTGAATTGAGACGTTGAAATAGAAAAAAATCAACTTTCAAATTTTGGCTTCAAAAATTTCCCCAAAACACCAAATTGCACTTTTTTATGTCTCAATGTATAAGATATTATATATTCAAAGTAAATGATAGCATACTTAATGTATGAGACTTATAAAAATTTGACAAAAAGTAATTTTATATGTGCCTATGCCAAAAAATAGAGGTTTTCAAATGAAGCGAGGCCTTATATGAAATGCAATATTTTCCACTTACAACAATTTTCTGAAGTTGTTAAGTTAAAACAAAACATTTAACATTATCATAAATGTTCTTTTCATGTAAATATAAGTTTCAAAATGCATAACACATGAGTTTTACATGGTATTAAGCAATGTCAAGCTTAAAATAACAAGTTGTCAATTTAGGCCGTTCCCTATATTTCCATATTTAATTGCATATAAATGTTATTGGAGATGGAAATATGCTTCTTTTTGCCAAAATCCTTGCTGAGATATGATCAAATTTGAAGCCTGGATGTAACAAGACTGTTGCTTTTAATTGTATATGTAGAAAGTATGGTCTGATGCAAAGTTTTTTCAATTTACTGTTTAAAACCTGCATGGAATTTCAGTCTTAAAATGCCAATATTTTAACCACCAGCCATTCAGCAGAAGAAAATAAAGGTATTCTGTGAAACAGACAAGTTTAAACAACCTGTAATAAGTGCTTTTCATATAGATTCAGTGCAATCTGTTTAAAGAAATACAATTTTAAAGTGCATAGAACTTCATATTTCACTTGCTTCGTACGGACCGCTAGACCTAGGCTATTAAAACAGCACATTTTATACTCTTTTTATGCTTTCATCCACTTTTCTTTGTGTTCAGAGTTCACAAATGAGTAAAACACATGAAATAAATACCACAAACACAAATAGATATCAGAAAAAAATTGTCAGAGAAAAAATAAGGATGCTGATTTTGCAAAAATGTGGAGAAAAATTGAAAAAGCTACTTTTTGGGCATATTAGCTGAAAAGTGACTTTTTTTTACAAATTTCTATCAAATAAAAGTGGAAATCATTTCTTCTTATATAGTTTGACAAATCAATACCAATAGATCATTCAGAGAAGTTGTCAAAGAATAAATTCAAAATTTGCTGAAATGCACCTCTTAGGCCACAGACCACAATTAATTCCTCTATTAGTTCTTTATAACTTTTTGTCTCATTAAAAAAATTGGACCTAATCTTTTTGTCAAGAGATGTTCCGAAAACTGAAAATATTACCTTTTTGCACTTGACCTAATCACTCTTTCCATATTAAAATCAGTTAAAATACCTTCAACAAAAAATTATTTCACCTCTCTTCTTTCATTTCCACCCCATAAAAACTAACAAATGAATGAAAAAGGCAAAGAAAAAAAATAAAGCAAAAATACACTATAATTAAGGGGAACTATATTCGTGAACAACGAAAAGCGGGGTCATTAATTGTGGTCTTGGGCCTATAAGAAGCCAAAACTTGACCAATTCCAATAAAACTTGGCATGATTTAAGCTTAGTGTATTATAAGTCAGTTTACAAAGTTTAAAAGCCATATGATATATATTATAGAAAATGTGGCATTTTTTATATCTCAACTTTGGTTGCTGAATTGAGACGTTGAAATAGAAAAAATCAACTTTCAAATTTTGGCTTCAAAAATTTCCCCAAAACACCAAATTGCACTTTTTTATGTCTCAATGTATAAGATATTATATATTCAAAGTAAATGATAACATACTTAATGTATGAGACTTATAAAAATTTGACAAAAAGTAATTTTATATGTGCCTATGCCAAAAAATAGAGGTTTTCAAATGAAGCGAGGCCTTATATGAAATGCAATATTTTCCACTTACAACAATTTTCTGAAGTTGTTAAGTTAAAACAAAACATTTAACATTATCATAAATGTTCTTTTCATGTAAATATAAGTTTCAAAATGCATAACACATGAGTTTTACATGGTATTAAGCAATGTCAAGCTTAAAATAACAAGTTGTCAATTTAGGCCGTTCCCTATATTTCCATATTTAATTGCATATAAATGTTATTGGAGATGGAAATATGCTTCTTTTTGCCAAAATCCTTGCTGAGATATGATCAAATTTGAAGCCTGGATGTAACAAGACTGTTGCTTTTAATTGTATATGTAGAAAGTATGGTCTGATGCAAAGTTTTTTCAATTTACTGTTTAAAACCTGCATGGAATTTCAGTCTTAAAATGCCAATATTTTAACCACCAGCCATTCAGCAGAAGAAAATAAAGGTATTCTGTGAAACAGACAAGTTTAAACAACCTGTAATAAGTGCTTTTCATATAGATTCAGTGCAATCTGTTTAAAGAAATACAATTTTAAAGTGCATAGAACTTCATATTTCACTTGCTTCGTACGGACCGCTAGACCTAGGCTATTAAAACAGCACATTGTATACTCTTTTTATGCTTTCATCCACTTTTCTTTGTGTTCAGAGTTCACAAATGAGTAAAACACATGAAATAAATACCACAAACACAAATAGATATCAGAAAAAAATTGTCAGAGAAAAAATAAGGATGCTGATTTTGCAAAAATGTGGAGAAAAATTGAAAAAGCTACTTTTTGGGCATATTAGCTGAAAAGTGACTTTTTTTTACAAATTTCTATCAAATAAAAGTGGAAATCATTTCTTCTTATATAGTTTGACAAATCAATACCAATAGATCATTCAGAGAAGTTGTCAAAGAATAAATTCAAAATTTGCTGAAATGCACCTCTTAGGCCACAGACCACAATTAATTCCTCTATTAGTTCTTTATAACTTTTTGTCTCATTAAAAAAATTGGACCTAATCTTTTTGTCAAATTTTTTGTGTGTGTAATGTATAGTACTAGTCCAAAAACATATCCAAAATTCAGAAAGATTGCTCTGATGTAACTTACAAATTTAGCCAATACACATCCATACCCCTATGGACAAGTCAAGAGATGTTCCGAAAACTGAAAATATTACCTTTTTGCACTTGACCTAATCACTCTTTCCATATTAAAATCAGTTAAAATACCTTCAACAAAAAATTATTTCACCTCTCTTCTTTCATTTCCACCCCATAAAAACTAACAAATGAATGAAAAAGGCAAAGAAAAAAAATAAAGCAAAAATACACTATAATTAAGGGGAACTATATTCGTGAACAACGAAAAGCGGGGTCATTAATTGTGGTCTTGGGCCTATAAGAAGCCAAAAACTTGACCAATTCCAATAAAACTTGGCATGATTTAAGCTTAGTGTATTATAAGTCAGTTTACAAAGTTTAAAAGCCATATGATATATATTATAGAAAATGTGGCATTTTTTATATCTCAACTTTGGTTGCTGAATTGAGACGTTGAAATAGAAAAAAATCAACTTTCAAATTTTGGCTTCAAAAATTTCCCCAAAACACCAAATTGCACTTTTTTATGTCTCAATGTATAAGATATTATATATTCAAAGTAAATGATAGCATACTTAATGTATGAGACTTATAAAAATTTGACAAAAAGTAATTTTATATGTGCCTATGCCAAAAAATAGAGGTTTTCAAATGAAGCGAGGCCTTATATGAAATGCAATATTTTCCACTTACAACAATTTTCTGAAGTTGTTAAGTTAAAACAAAACATTTAACATTATCATAAATGTTCTTTTCATGTAAATATAAGTTTCAAAATGCATAACACATGAGTTTTACATGGTATTAAGCAATGTCAAGCTTAAAATAACAAGTTGTCAATTTAGGCCGTTCCCTATATTTCCATATTTAATTGCATATAAATGTTATTGGAGATGGAAATATGCTTCTTTTTGCCAAAATCCTTGCTGAGATATGATCAAATTTGAAGCCTGGATGTAACAAGACTGTTGCTTTTAATTGTATATGTAGAAAGTATGGTCTGATGCAAAGTTTTTTCAATTTACTGTTTAAAACCTGCATGGAATTTCAGTCTTAAAATGCCAATATTTTAACCACCAGCCATTCAGCAGAAGAAAATAAAGGTATTCTGTGAAACAGACAAGTTTAAACAACCTGTAATAAGTGCTTTTCATATAGATTCAGTGCAATCTGTTTAAAGAAATACAATTTTAAAGTGCATAGAACTTCATATTTCACTTGCTTCGTACGGACCGCTAGACCTAGGCTATTAAAACAGCACATTTTATACTCTTTTTATGCTTTCATCCACTTTTCTTTGTGTTCAGAGTTCACAAATGAGTAAAACACATGAAATAAATACCACAAACACAAATAGATATCAGAAAAAAATTGTCAGAGAAAAAATAAGGATGCTGATTTTGCAAAAATGTGGAGAAAAATTGAAAAAGCTACTTTTTGGGCATATTAGCTGAAAAGTGACTTTTTTTTACAAATTTCTATCAAATAAAAGTGGAAATCATTTCTTCTTATATAGTTTGACAAATCAATACCAATAGATCATTCAGAGAAGTTGTCAAAGAATAAATTCAAAATTTGCTGAAATGCACCTCTTAGGCCACAGACCACAATTAATTCCTCTATTAGTTCTTTATAACTTTTTGTCTCATTAAAAAAATTGGACCTAATCTTTTTGTCAAGAGATGTTCCGAAAACTGAAAATATTACCTTTTTGCACTTGACCTAATCACTCTTTCCATATTAAAATCAGTTAAAATACCTTCAACAAAAAATTATTTCACCTCTCTTCTTTCATTTCCACCCCATAAAAACTAACAAATGAATGAAAAAGGCAAAGAAAAAAAATAAAGCAAAAATACACTATAATTAAGGGGAACTATATTCGTGAACAACGAAAAGCGGGGTCATTAATTGTGGTCTTGGGCCTATAAGAAGCCAAAAACTTGACCAATTCCAATAAAACTTGGCATGATTTAAGCTTAGTGTATTATAAGTCAGTTTACAAAGTTTAAAAGCCATATGATATATATTATAGAAAATGTGGCATTTTTTATATCTCAACTTTGGTTGCTGAATTGAGACGTTGAAATAGAAAAAAATCAACTTTCAAATTTTGGCTTCAAAAATTTCCCCAAAACACCAAATTGCACTTTTTTATGTCTCAATGTATAAGATATTATATATTCAAAGTAAATGATAGCATACTTAATGTATGAGACTTATAAAAATTTGACAAAAAGTAATTTTATATGTGCCTATGCCAAAAAATAGAGGTTTTCAAATGAAGCGAGGCCTTATATGAAATGCAATATTTTCCACTTACAACAATTTTCTGAAGTTGTTAAGTTAAAACAAAACATTTAACATTATCATAAATGTTCTTTTCATGTAAATATAAGTTTCAAAATGCATAACACATGAGTTTTACATGGTATTAAGCAATGTCAAGCTTAAAATAACAAGTTGTCAATTTAGGCCGTTCCCTATATTTCCATATTTAATTGCATATAAATGTTATTGGAGATGGAAATATGCTTCTTTTTGCCAAAATCCTTGCTGAGATATGATCAAATTTGAAGCCTGGATGTAACAAGACTGTTGCTTTTAATTGTATATGTAGAAAGTATGGTCTGATGCAAAGTTTTTTCAATTTACTGTTTAAAACCTGCATGGAATTTCAGTCTTAAAATGCCAATATTTTAACCACCAGCCATTCAGCAGAAGAAAATAAAGGTATTCTGTGAAACAGACAAGTTTAAACAACCTGTAATAAGTGCTTTTCATATAGATTCAGTGCAATCTGTTTAAAGAAATACAATTTTAAAGTGCATAGAACTTCATATTTCACTTGCTTCGTACGGACCGCTAGACCTAGGCTATTAAAACAGCACATTTTATACTCTTTTTATGCTTTCATCCACTTTTCTTTGTGTTCAGAGTTCACAAATGAGTAAAACACATGAAATAAATACCACAAACACAAATAGATATCAGAAAAAAATTGTCAGAGAAAAAATAAGGATGCTGATTTTGCAAAAATGTGGAGAAAAATTGAAAAAGCTACTTTTTGGGCATATTAGCTGAAAAGTGACTTTTTTTTACAAATTTCTATCAAATAAAAGTGGAAATCATTTCTTCTTATATAGTTTGACAAATCAATACCAATAGATCATTCAGAGAAGTTGTCAAAGAATAAATTCAAAATTTGCTGAAATGCACCTCTTAGGCCACAGACCACAATTAATTCCTCTATTAGTTCTTTATAACTTTTTGTCTCATTAAAAAAATTGGACCTAATCTTTTTGTCAAGAGATGTTCCGAAAACTGAAAATATTACCTTTTTGCACTTGACCTAATCACTCTTTCCATATTAAAATCAGTTAAAATACCTTCAACAAAAAATTATTTCACCTCTCTTCTTTCATTTCCACCCCATAAAAACTAACAAATGAATGAAAAAGGCAAAGAAAAAAAATAAAGCAAAAATACACTATAATTAAGGGGAACTATATTCGTGAACAACGAAAAGCGGGGTCATTAATTGTGGTCTTGGGCCTATAAGAAGCCAAAACTTGACCAATTCCAATAAAACTTGGCATGATTTAAGCTTAGTGTATTATAAGTCAGTTTACAAAGTTTAAAAGCCATATGATATATATTATAGAAAATGTGGCATTTTTTATATCTCAACTTTGGTTGCTGAATTGAGACGTTGAAATAGAAAAAATCAACTTTCAAATTTTGGCTTCAAAAATTTCCCCAAAACACCAAATTGCACTTTTTTATGTCTCAATGTATAAGATATTATATATTCAAAGTAAATGATAACATACTTAATGTATGAGACTTATAAAAATTTGACAAAAAGTAATTTTATATGTGCCTATGCCAAAAAATAGAGGTTTTCAAATGAAGCGAGGCCTTATATGAAATGCAATATTTTCCACTTACAACAATTTTCTGAAGTTGTTAAGTTAAAACAAAACATTTAACATTATCATAAATGTTCTTTTCATGTAAATATAAGTTTCAAAATGCATAACACATGAGTTTTACATGGTATTAAGCAATGTCAAGCTTAAAATAACAAGTTGTCAATTTAGGCCGTTCCCTATATTTCCATATTTAATTGCATATAAATGTTATTGGAGATGGAAATATGCTTCTTTTTGCCAAAATCCTTGCTGAGATATGATCAAATTTGAAGCCTGGATGTAACAAGACTGTTGCTTTTAATTGTATATGTAGAAAGTATGGTCTGATGCAAAGTTTTTTCAATTTACTGTTTAAAACCTGCATGGAATTTCAGTCTTAAAATGCCAATATTTTAACCACCAGCCATTCAGCAGAAGAAAATAAAGGTATTCTGTGAAACAGACAAGTTTAAACAACCTGTAATAAGTGCTTTTCATATAGATTCAGTGCAATCTGTTTAAAGAAATACAATTTTAAAGTGCATAGAACTTCATATTTCACTTGCTTCGTACGGACCGCTAGACCTAGGCTATTAAAACAGCACATTGTATACTCTTTTTATGCTTTCATCCACTTTTCTTTGTGTTCAGAGTTCACAAATGAGTAAAACACATGAAATAAATACCACAAACACAAATAGATATCAGAAAAAAATTGTCAGAGAAAAAATAAGGATGCTGATTTTGCAAAAATGTGGAGAAAAATTGAAAAAGCTACTTTTTGGGCATATTAGCTGAAAAGTGACTTTTTTTTACAAATTTCTATCAAATAAAAGTGGAAATCATTTCTTCTTATATAGTTTGACAAATCAATACCAATAGATCATTCAGAGAAGTTGTCAAAGAATAAATTCAAAATTTGCTGAAATGCACCTCTTAGGCCACAGACCACAATTAATTCCTCTATTAGTTCTTTATAACTTTTTGTCTCATTAAAAAAATTGGACCTAATCTTTTTGTCAAATTTTTTGTGTGTGTAATGTATAGTACTAGTCCAAAAACATATCCAAAATTCAGAAAGATTGCTCTGATGTAACTTACAAATTTAGCCAATACACATCCATACCCCTATGGACAAGTCAAGAGATGTTCCGAAAACTGAAAATATTACCTTTTTGCACTTGACCTAATCACTCTTTCCATATTAAAATCAGTTAAAATACCTTCAACAAAAAATTATTTCACCTCTCTTCTTTCATTTCCACCCCATAAAAACTAACAAATGAATGAAAAAGGCAAAGAAAAAAAATAAAGCAAAAATACACTATAATTAAGGGGAACTATATTCGTGAACAACGAAAAGCGGGGTCATTAATTGTGGTCTTGGGCCTATAAGAAGCCAAAAACTTGACCAATTCCAATAAAACTTGGCATGATTTAAGCTTAGTGTATTATAAGTCAGTTTACAAAGTTTAAAAGCCATATGATATATATTATAGAAAATGTGGCAT
This sequence comes from Mytilus galloprovincialis, assembly GCA_037788925.1. Lineage (NCBI taxonomy): Eukaryota > Metazoa > Mollusca > Bivalvia > Mytilida > Mytilidae > Mytilus > Mytilus galloprovincialis. The sequence goes on along the minus strand of CM075339.1, from coordinate 74,851,769 downwards.
TTTTTATATCTCAACTTTGGTTGCTGAATTGAGACGTTGAAATAGAAAAAAATCAACTTTCAAATTTTGGCTTCAAAAATTTCCCCAAAACACCAAATTGCACTTTTTTATGTCTCAATGTATAAGATATTATATATTCAAAGTAAATGATAGCATACTTAATGTATGAGACTTATAAAAATTTGACAAAAAGTAATTTTATATGTGCCTATGCCAAAAAATAGAGGTTTTCAAATGAAGCGAGGCCTTATATGAAATGCAATATTTTCCACTTACAACAATTTTCTGAAGTTGTTAAGTTAAAACAAAACATTTAACATTATCATAAATGTTCTTTTCATGTAAATATAAGTTTCAAAATGCATAACACATGAGTTTTACATGGTATTAAGCAATGTCAAGCTTAAAATAACAAGTTGTCAATTTAGGCCGTTCCCTATATTTCCATATTTAATTGCATATAAATGTTATTGGAGATGGAAATATGCTTCTTTTTGCCAAAATCCTTGCTGAGATATGATCAAATTTGAAGCCTGGATGTAACAAGACTGTTGCTTTTAATTGTATATGTAGAAAGTATGGTCTGATGCAAAGTTTTTTCAATTTACTGTTTAAAACCTGCATGGAATTTCAGTCTTAAAATGCCAATATTTTAACCACCAGCCATTCAGCAGAAGAAAATAAAGGTATTCTGTGAAACAGACAAGTTTAAACAACCTGTAATAAGTGCTTTTCATATAGATTCAGTGCAATCTGTTTAAAGAAATACAATTTTAAAGTGCATAGAACTTCATATTTCACTTGCTTCGTACGGACCGCTAGACCTAGGCTATTAAAACAGCACATTTTATACTCTTTTTATGCTTTCATCCACTTTTCTTTGTGTTCAGAGTTCACAAATGAGTAAAACACATGAAATAAATACCACAAACACAAATAGATATCAGAAAAAAATTGTCAGAGAAAAAATAAGGATGCTGATTTTGCAAAAATGTGGAGAAAAATTGAAAAAGCTACTTTTTGGGCATATTAGCTGAAAAGTGACTTTTTTTTACAAATTTCTATCAAATAAAAGTGGAAATCATTTCTTCTTATATAGTTTGACAAATCAATACCAATAGATCATTCAGAGAAGTTGTCAAAGAATAAATTCAAAATTTGCTGAAATGCACCTCTTAGGCCACAGACCACAATTAATTCCTCTATTAGTTCTTTATAACTTTTTGTCTCATTAAAAAAATTGGACCTAATCTTTTTGTCAAGAGATGTTCCGAAAACTGAAAATATTACCTTTTTGCACTTGACCTAATCACTCTTTCCATATTAAAATCAGTTAAAATACCTTCAACAAAAAATTATTTCACCTCTCTTCTTTCATTTCCACCCCATAAAAACTAACAAATGAATGAAAAAGGCAAAGAAAAAAAATAAAGCAAAAATACACTATAATTAAGGGGAACTATATTCGTGAACAACGAAAAGCGGGGTCATTAATTGTGGTCTTGGGCCTATAAGAAGCCAAAACTTGACCAATTCCAATAAAACTTGGCATGATTTAAGCTTAGTGTATTATAAGTCAGTTTACAAAGTTTAAAAGCCATATGATATATATTATAGAAAATGTGGCATTTTTTATATCTCAACTTTGGTTGCTGAATTGAGACGTTGAAATAGAAAAAATCAACTTTCAAATTTTGGCTTCAAAAATTTCCCCAAAACACCAAATTGCACTTTTTTATGTCTCAATGTATAAGATATTATATATTCAAAGTAAATGATAGCATACTTAATGTATGAGACTTATAAAAATTTGACAAAAAGTAATTTTATATGTGCCTATGCCAAAAAATAGAGGTTTTCAAATGAAGCGAGGCCTTATATGAAATGCAATATTTTCCACTTACAACAATTTTCTGAAGTTGTTAAGTTAAAAGAAAACATTTAACATTATCATAAATGTTCTTTTCATGTAAATATAAGTTTCAAAATGCATAACACATGAGTTTTACATGGTATTAAGCAATGTCAAGCTTAAAATAACAAGTTGTCAATTTAGGCCGTTCCCTATATTTCCATATTTAATTGCATATAAATGTTATTGGAGATGGAAATATGCTTCTTTTTGCCAAAATCCTTGCTGAGATATGATCAAATTTGAAGCCTGGATGTAACAAGACTGTTGCTTTTAATTGTATATGTAGAAAGTATGGTCTGATGCAAAGTTTTTTCAATTTACTGTTTAAAACCTGCATGGAATTTCAGTCTTAAAATGCCAATATTTTAACCACCAGCCATTCAGCAGAAGAAAATAAAGGTATTCTGTGAAACAGACAAGTTTAAACAACCTGTAATAAGTGCTTTTCATATAGATTCAGTGCAATCTGTTTAAAGAAATACAATTTTAAAGTGCATAGAACTTCATATTTCACTTGCTTCGTACGGACCGCTAGACCTAGGCTATTAAAACAGCACATTTTATACTCTTTTTATGCTTTCATCCACTTTTCTTTGTGTTCAGAGTTCACAAATGAGTAAAACACATGAAATAAATACCACAAACACAAATAGATATCAGAAAAAAATTGTCAGAGAAAAAATAAGGATGCTGATTTTGCAAAAATGTGGAGAAAAATTGAAAAAGCTACTTTTTGGGCATATTAGCTGAAAAGTGACTTTTTTTTACAAATTTCTATCAAATAAAAGTGGAAATCATTTCTTCTTATATAGTTTGACAAATCAATACCAATAGATCATTCAGAGAAGTTGTCAAAGAATAAATTCAAAATTTGCTGAAATGCACCTCTTATAAGAAGCCAAAAACTTGACCAATTCCAATAAAACTTGGCATGATTTAAGCTTAGTGTATTATAAGTCAGTTTACAAAGTTTAAAAGCCATATGATATATATTATAGAAAATGTGGCATTTTTTATATCTCAACTTTGGTTGCTGAATTGAGACGTTGAAATAGAAAAAAATCAACTTTCAAATTTTGGCTTCAAAAATTTCCCCAAAACACCAAATTGCACTTTTTTATGTCTCAATGTATAAGATATTATATATTCAAAGTAAATGATAGCATACTTAATGTATGAGACTTATAAAAATTTGACAAAAAGTAATTTTATATGTGCCTATGCCAAAAAATAGAGGTTTTCAAATGAAGCGAGGCCTTATATGAAATGCAATATTTTCCACTTACAACAATTTTCTGAAGTTGTTAAGTTAAAAGAAAACATTTAACATTATCATAAATGTTCTTTTCATGTAAATATAAGTTTCAAAATGTATAACACATGAGTTTTACATGGTATTAAGCAATGTCAAGCTTAAAATAACAAGTTGTCAATTTAGGCCGTTCCCTATATTTCCATATTTAATTGCATATAAATGTTATTGGAGATGGAAATATGCTTCTTTTTGCCAAAATCCTTGCTGAGATATGATCAAATTTGAAGCCTGGATGTAACAAGACTGTTGCTTTTAATTGTATATGTAGAAAGTATGGTCTGATGCAAAGTTTTTTCAATTTACTGTTTAAAACCTGCATGGAATTTCAGTCTTAAAATGCCAATATTTTAACCACCAGCCATTCAGCAGAAGAAAATAAAGGTATTATGTGAAACAGACAAGTTTAAACAACCTGTAATAAGTGCTTTTCATATAGATTCAGTGCAATCTGTTTAAAGAAATACAATTTTAAAGTGCATAGAACTTCATATTTCACTTGCTTCGTACTGACCGCTAGACCTAGGCTATTAAAACAGCACATTTTATACTCTTTTTATGCTTTCATCCACTTTTCTTTGTGTTCAGAGTTCACAAATGAGTAAAACACATGAAATAAATACCACAAACACAAATAGATATCAGAAAAAAATTGTCAGAGAAAAAATAAGGATGCTGATTTTGCAAAAATGTGGAGAAAAATTGAAAAAGCTACTTTTTGGGCATATTAGCTGAAAAGTGACTTTTTTTTTACAAATTTCTATCAAATAAAAGTGGAAATCATTTCTTCTTATATAGTTTGACAAATCAATACCAATAGATCATTCAGAGAAGTTGTCAAAGAATAAATTCAAAATTTGCTGAAATGCACCTCTTAGGCCACAGACCACAATTAATTCCTCTATTAGTTCTTTATAACTTTTTGTCTCATTAAAAAAATTGGACCTAATCTTTTTGTCAAATTTTTTGTGTGTGTAATGTATAGTACTAGTCCAAAAACATATCCAAAATTCAGAAAGATTGCTCTGATGTAACTTACAAATTTAGCCAATACACATCCATACCCCTATGGACAAGTCAAGAGATGTTCCGAAAACTGAAAATATTACCTTTTTGCACTTGACCTAATCACTCTTTCCATATTAAAATCAGTTAAAATACCTTCAACAAAAAATTATTTCACCTCTCTTCTTTCATTTCCACCCCATAAAAACTAACAAATGAATGAAAAAGGCAAAGAAAAAAAATAAAGCAAAAATACACTATAATTAAGGGGAACTATATTCGTGAACAACGAAAAGCGGGGTCATTAATTGTGGTCTTGGGCCATATACGGAACCACCAAAAACATTCAAGTCCTTTCTAACATCGATCGCTAAGCGTAAATTCCTGTTCTTTCAAGCGCTGTGCAGAGTCGGATCGAAAAATACAACTAAAAACCAAATTATTTTATTTTTACAACAAAGCACCGCGGCGGGCGGAAAAAAAAAAAAAAAAAATGTCGTTTTCCAATTTTATTTTTTTTCCAATTCGGCAAAAGTTAGGGTCGGCGGATTCGTAAAACTAAAAATAAAATAACTATGGCCTTGGTCTGTTTTTCTCATACTTTATGCAATAGGTTTACTATATTTTTTTTATGGAATGATTGTAAGGTGTACATGTCTAGCGGGCAGATGTCATCTGACCTTGACCTTATTTTCATGGTTCAGTGGTCAAAGTTAAGTTTTTGAGTTTTGGTCTTTTTATCTAATACTATGTCATAGGTCAACTATATTTGGTGTATGGAAATATTTTATGATCTATATGTCAGTCGTGCAGGTTTTATTTGACCTTGACCTGGTTTTCACGGTTCATTGCTCAGTGTTAAGCTTTTGTGTTTTGGTCTATTTTCTTAAACTATAAGCAATAGGTCAACTATATTTGTTGTATGGAAGCATTGTTAGCTGTACATGTCTGTCTGGCATATGGTTCAACTGACCTTGACCTCATTTTCATGGTTCATGTTAAGTTTATGTGACAGTCGTAATAAAGCTTTATATTTAGGAGTATCAACATAATATCAATGATTGGTAAAGAAGGCGAGACATTTCAGTGTGTGCACTCTTGTTTTTTTAAATATTGCTTTTTGTAGTTTAAAGCTATTTATTCATGAATTTTACAGATATATCAAAATGTGGGATCTGGAAACAAACTTCACACAGCTTTTATATCAATCATATTTGATTTTATAAGTACATGTATCCCTGTGATGAGAGTTGTAACTGGGAACTTTATCAATGGAAAATTAAAACTGAATAGATTTTTCAGTCCTCACTTTCTTGAGAATATTGTCACAAAAAATTGAGAATAGTCTTGAGCCTGCCGTTCAGTTGTACATAATTAAAATTTTAAAATATAATGTAGTAGTTGTTAAATTCAATTGAATTTTAGATAATTAACTGCCAACTTAAATCAAATGTTTTGATTTAGAAGGTGCAGATCTCATTGGTCCAAATTGTCTCTATGATGAATTCTTGACTAAGGAAATGAAATAACAATAAACAACAATTAGTTTCATTATTGTCAGCCTTTCTGTATGTTCCAGCTGTTCTTTTGCTCATTCTTTGTATGTAGACTATCAAAAGATACCCCCCTAAAAATTGGAACAATGGCCGTCTTTTCCCTTCAGAGCTCTTCAGCTCTTTGATTATTACTATGTTTACCTTTGAAGTGTGCCAGTAGTTGATGACTACAATAAACATTTCTTGTGTTTCCTGTCATTAAACGACAGTCACAAAAATGATGAAAAGTGTGAAATTTGTTAAATTTGATCAGAGATATATTATAATCTGATTTTATTAAAGAATCCTGCACAACTTTATTTATTAAAAATATATTCAGCATTTGTTCTGACAGTGTTGGTTTTTGATACCTAAGAAACATTATTAAAACAAACAAAACATCACCTGTATTAAAGTGGAGTATACTTAATAGAAAATAAAGACATATATTTTAATTGAATTTATTCATATTTTTTTTTATATAAATTTAAATAATAAATGAAGATTATTTAAATATAATGTATGAAATTTATCTACATTATTTTATTTTATTCATTTTTTTTGTATCATTACAAACCATGTATATATTAATATCTATATGTTTAAACTGACTATAAATACAACTTATTGTAAATGTCAAGTTGCCATTCTTAATTATGAGATTATGAAAGAATGTAAATAATTTTCCAATCTAAAAATACTTTTTGTATATAATTTTTAAAATAATTTCATTAACCTTTTTTATAGCTTTCAGAAATAGAAACTAAATAGGAAATGATTGAAATTGGAAGAAGTTGACATGTAATTATATGTCACTGTCGGACCATGCAGTCGTGCTTTGTTGGTTTTTATTACTTTTACCTGCAATCAACAGGTCATAAAACCCTCCCAGATGGGAGTAATTACTTGGTGTTTTTTGGGAGGGGAAATCTGTGTTTCACAGTGTGACACTGTGTTACACCAGAATCAGTGTTGAGAGTATGAGATTACATCCTCCTGTGTGTACTGTAAGTAGTTCAAAAGAAAAAGGGGAGAAACCTGTCTCATGTTGGTAAGTAGTACACAAGGAAAAGGGGAGAGAAATCTGTCTCATGTTGGTAAGTAGTACACAAAGAAAATGGGAGAAAAATCTGTCTCATGTTTGTAAGTAGTACACAAGGAAAAGGGGAGAGAAATCTGTCTCATGTTGGTAAGGAGTACACAAGGAAAAGGGGAGAGAAATATGTCTCATGTTGGTAAGTAGTACACAAGGAAAAGGGGAGAGAAATCTGTCTCATGTTGGTAAGGAGTACACAAGGAAAGGGGGAGAGAAATATGTCTCATGTTGGTAAGTAGTACACAAGGAAAAGGGGAGAAAAATCTGTCTCATGTTTGTAAGTAGTACACAAGGAAAAGGGGAGAGAAATCTGTCTCATGTTGGTAAGGAGTACACAAGGAAAAGGGGAGAGAAATCTGTCTCATGTTGGTAAGGAGTACACAAGGAAAAGGGGAGAGAAATCTGTCTCATGTTGGTAAGTAGTACACAAGGAAAAGGGGAGAGAAATCTTTCTCATGTTGGTAAGTAGTACACAAGGAAAAGGGGAGAGGAACCTGTTCCATGTTGGTAAGTAGTTCAAAAGAAAAAGGGGAGAAATCTGTCTCATGTTGGTAAGAAGTACACAAAGAAAAAGGAAGAAAAATCTGTCTCATGTTGGTAAGTAGTACACAAAGAAAAGGGGAGAGAAACCTGTCTCATGTTTGTAAGTAGTACACAAGGAAAAGGGGAGAGAAATCTGTCTCATGTTGATAAGTAGTACACAAGGAAAAGGGGAGAGAAACCTGTCTCATGTTGGTAAGTAGTACACAAAGAAAAGGGGAGAGAAATCTTTCTCATGTTGGTAAGTGGTACACAAGGAAAAGGGGAGAGAAATCTGTCTCATGTTGGTAAGTAGTACACAAGGAAAAGGGGAGAGAAATCTGTCCCATGTTGATAAGCTATACACAAGGAAAAGGGGAGAGAAATTAGTAGTTTTGTTAAACAGGTTTTATTGTCCCAAGTTAGGAGCCTCTGGCCTTTGTTAGTCTTGTATTATTTTTAATTTTAGTTTCTTGGGTATAACTTGGAGTTGAGTATGACGTCCATTATCACTGAACTAGTATATATAATAATATATTTGTTTAGGGGCCAGCTGAAGGACGCCTTCCGGTTGCTGGAATTTCTCCCTGCATTGAAAACCTATTGGTGACCTTCTGGTGTTGTCTGTTCTATGGTCGGTTGTTGTCTCTTTGACACATTCCCCATTTCCATTCTCAATTTTATTTATTGCTGTGGTTCTTCTTTTTATTTTTTTCCTGATTACCTATTTGGTAATTTTAGAATGAGTGCAAAGCATATACATACAAGCATAGTTCTTAGAATACTTTACTTATAGATGATATAAGCCTGAAGTATCCATTTTTCTATCGAGCTGGATTTGAGCCATTAGAAGACGGTTGGCAGGCATTTTTACCAGAGAATGAATACACCAGGTTTAAAGATTGCTCTGAGGAATGGAGACTAAGTTATGTGAACAAAGATTATAAGGTATGTTACTGAAGGGTGAATAAGTGAACGAATTGTGACATATTTCAGGTGCTTCTTTTAAGCTCTCAGGACACTTACCCAAAAAGATAAATATCATTTGGCAGCTATTGTCATGTCCATGCACTCTTTTCAAATTTTGTTATTCTCTGAAACTACAAGGCTAAATTAAACTGAATTTAGTAGGAAGTATTTTTGGTGGAAGACTTCAGGTCTTCTGAAGGCCAATGGTGCCGACTTTGAAATCATTGAATTCTCCAAATGCCGCATTCGTTTCTGTGTATTACAATTTCATAACAACTTCTGATTCCTGACACCGATTTTTACACATGATTAAGCATCTGAATCATTTAATTTGTAAATTAGGATTGAAAAACACTATTATTAGTAAATATGTACCCTTTTATTTATGTAAATTATTAGATTTCATCTCATCTACATGAACGTTATTTGTTTACTTGTAACCGGATGTTTTTACTGTGGATATTTGAAGTATGCATGCGTGAATTTGGTATCGGGACAACTCGCCCTGTTTACATGTTCACCTTTGAAGTTACGAATTTGCAGACAAGAAGATTTTGTTTTTATACGACTGCAGAAATTGAAAATTTTTTGGTCGTATATTGGTATCACTTTGGTGTCGTCGTCTGCGTCGTTGTCGTCGTTGGTGTCGTCGTTGTAGTTGTCCGAATACTTTTAGTTTTCGCACTCTAACTTTAGTAAAAGTAAATAGAAATCTATGAAATTTTAACACAAGGTTTATGACCACAAAAGGAAGGTTGGGATTGATTTTGGGAGTTTTGGTCCCAACATTTTAGGAATTAGGGGCCAAAAAGGGCCCAAATAAGCATTTTCTTCGTTTTCGAACTATAACTTTAGTTTAAGTTAATAGAAATCTATGAAATTTTGACACAAGGTTTATGACCAGAAAAGGAAGGTTGGGATTGATTTTGGGAATTTTGGTTGCAATATTTTAGGAATAAGGGGCCAAAAAAGGGCCCAAATAAGCATTATTCTTGGTTTTCGCACAATAACTTTAGTATAAGTTAATAGAAATCAATGAAATTTAAACAAAGGTTTATGACCATAAAAGGAAGGTTGGGTTTGATTTTGGGAGTTTTGGTCCCAACAGTTTAGGAATAAGGGGCCCAAAGGGTCCAAAATTGAACTTTGTTTGATTTCATCAAAAATTGAATAATTGGTTTTTTTTTATATATGCTGAATCTAACTGTGTATGTAGATTCTTAATTTTTGGTCCCGTTTTCAAATTGGTCTACATTAAAGTCCAAAGGTTCCAAAATTAAACTTAGTTTGATTTTAACAAAAAATGAATCCTTGGGGTTCTTTGATATGCTGAATCTAAAAATGTACTTAGATTTTTTATTATTGGCCCAGTTTTCAAGTTGGTCCAAAATTAAATTTTGTTTGATTTCATCAAGAATTGAATAATTGGGGTTCTTTGATATGCCAAATCTAACTGTGTATGTTGATTCTTAATTTTTGGTCCCGTTTTCAAATTGGTCTACATTAAAGTCCAAAGGGTCCAAAATTAAACTAAGTTTGATTTTAACAAAAATCAATTCTTGGGCTTTTTTGATATGCTGAATCTAAACATGTACTTAGATTTTTGATTATGGGCCCAGTTTTCAAGTTGGTTCAAATCAGGATCCAAAATTATTATATTAAGTATTGTGCAATAGCAAGAAACCTTCTGAATAATTTATTGCAATATAATTATAAATCCCTTTTGACAAGAGAAATCTGACTTTTGTCAGAAATATTTGTTTCACATGTTCAAAGGTAATCACGTATAGTGGCCATATTGGTTTGTTTACAAATATGTGAAGAAGCCTCTAGAACCATGACCTAAACATAAATAGTCTTCCGAAAACGTAAACTTTATGCAATACTATTTTATCAATCATGATTATTTTCATAAATTTAAATTTGATTATTTAAAGAAATAAAATTATAACAATTACGATTTTAGATTAGAGATTCTACACAGACATGCTTTGATCTATTTATAGCCAAATTAGTTTACCTGTGTGAAAATGTAAATAATGGTCTAAATGGATATTAATTTGTTTACTAAACAAATAAAGACAAACTATGGATGGAAGATAATACTCTTCTTCTTCTTCTTCACACTATGGATGGAAGATAATACTCTTCTTCTTCTTCTTCTTCTTTGCTTAAAACTTTACACACTTCTTTGTTATATTATAAATCTAAATCTAAACACCTGTATGCTTTTTGGTGATGATTCAGAATTTTATTTTTCAGTTATTCAGTATTTTGTAAAAAAGGGGGAGGGTTTTTTTACATGTCGCGCCGTATCTCAAAAACAATTTATGATTATTGCTTAAAACTTAACACACATCTTTGTTATATTAATGTAAAGATCTGTATACTTTTTGGTTTTGATTCAAAATTTTATTTTAGTGATATTTAGTTTTTTTGAAGAAAAAAAAAAGAGGAGAGGGGAGGTTTCATATGTCCCTCCGTATCTCAAAAACAATAAATGGAACTAAGCAGCCTGGGTTATTGGGGCTGCTTTTATGGTAATTCAAATTACCTTTTATTCACCTTCTTCCACCTCAGAGCTATCAGCTCTTTGATTAAGGCAAGCCCAATGTCAATCTCTAATTTGATGAAAAACTTGTCTACCAAAGGTAAGTTTTTTTTCTCAAGAAATTAGTATGGAGATGTTTACTGTATTTCATATTTTATTTTTCTTGAATATATTCATATATTTGATTAAAATTGTAGGTTTGTGCATCCTATCCCCATGCTGTGATTGTACCTAAATCTATAGATGATGAAACAGTTATCAAGGCTTCCCAGTTCAGACAAAATGGCAGGTTCCCTGTTCTCAGTTATTATCACAGACAGACTAAGGTATCAGTATAAAAAAAAATCTCTATTCATACAGGAAAGTAAATTTACTTTAGGTTAAGCAGGGATGATTCCACTATATAGTTAAGGGCCGCTGAGTGGCCCTTTAATCAGCCAGCGGCCCCAAAAAAATCTTTGTAAATATAAATTCCCAATTCAGGAAAATGAAATAAAAATCAGTATTTCCGTCACCAATTTAGGCAACTATAATTTTTCATAGTTTGTCTTCAAAACGTTTTAAAATCCTGATAAGAATGCTGACTACGATCGCATTTTATTAACAACTATTTAATTATTGTCAACATGTGGTAAACATGGTAAAACAATTTTAGCAATCGGATTCAATTGAATAAAATGTTATGGGAGTATTTGATCTAATAAAAGATGCTTATTGTCAAAATTGTTTTATATTTTGCTCTATGTCCATATGTCCTCAAAAGACAAAAGTTTGAGAGTTTTTGAAAAAAAATGTTGATGATAAACCATTCATGAAATACGATGGCATCATTGAAACTGTTTCAAAAGTTATGAAAATGATCCAAATAATTTTATAAAGTTCACTGGTTCAATGGCTTTAAATATCATATTAATGGAAGTATATAAACTTTTGTAATTGCTTTTCTAAATTCGACAATTGGCCAGTTCAATTTGAAATCCATTAGAATCGAGGTAAATTTATAAAGATGACCTGTTGAAAAAATTCACAATGGATGTTTTTTTTTACAGTAGTATATGTTAGCTGATATATATGTTTTTGTTATATTAAATAGGCCTAGGTTGCCATAGCTAAGATGATAGTGCATCATGTGCACTGCTATTCATGTATTAATGTAATAATTGACTGTCCCTCTTATATCTTTCGTCCCTTTTTTACAACTTCCCTGATCTCAATCCAATAACTGTCAAGCGATCTGGTAATCATATGATCTCTGAGAATCATAATTATGATAAAATATCATAACTGGGAACAGTATATATATCTAACATATATCTGTGTTTTCCTGATCATAATCAGTAGCCCATCAAAATTATTCAAAATGTTACATCTTTTTAAATCAGTGTACAGGTGAAATTTTAACACTTTATATACATTTACCGTTTTTACAGGAAAGTAATATTATTTCGTCTTAGATTCTTTGCATAAATTCCCAATTGGAATAAAAATTCCCAATTTGATGTTCAAGGGTCCCATTTGAAAACACCTGGAATCATCCCTGTTAAGATAATATCTAGTTCAGCTGATTATTGCTCTATTTGTTCAGATATGATTCCAAAGAAGAAAAAAAAACCTGAAACTTTTCCCAAGAATCAGTTGACCATTTATTATTTTACAAAGTGAACTGTCCCATTGAACACATACAATAGCTGCTGTACTCTGTGAAGTTAAATTAATCATTATGGGATTTTTTTTTCTTAAAAAAAACCAATTAATTATTTATTTGATTAATTTGGCTGTACAAATATCAACTCTTAGTTATAAAAACATGAAAACAATATTGAAAAATGTAAATTTAAATGGCCAGGTTCAGGTTATTTGTGATTAACATTACTTTAAACGGTGAATGTACACTTCTAAATAAAGTTGAGTTTGATCTTTTTCTTTTTTTTTTCCTGTCTGAGTGATAATTTAAGGTTCTTCAAATTTATGACCATTTAATTAAAATCCTTATTCCAGGCTGTGATGATGAGGTGTAGTCAGCCATTGACAGGAATGAACAACAAAAGATGTAAAGAAGATGAACGATTGGTCAATTCTGTAATGGGGAGGGGCAACAAAGGTTATATTATAGACACAAGGTCGCCATCTGCTGCTAAATCAGCACAGAATAAAGGTATGGTAAAGTCTGTAATGGGGCGGGGCAACACAGGTTATATCATAGACACAAGGTCACCATCTGCTTCTAAATCAGCACAGAATAAAGGTACAGTAAAATCTGTAATGGGGCGGGGCAGCAAAGATTATATCATAGACACAAGGTCAGCTTCTGCTGCTAAATCAGCACAGAATAAAGGTATGGTAAACTCTGAAATGGGGCGGGTCAACTTAGTTTATATTATGACACAAGGTTACCTTTTGCTGCCAAATTAGCACAGAATAAAGGTATAATAAAATCTGTAATTGGGCATGTCAATAAAGGTTATATCATACTCACAAGGTCAGCTTCTGCTGCCAAATCAGCACAGAATAAAGGTATGGTAAAATCTGTAAAGGGGCATGGCAACAGAGGTTATATTATAGGCACAAAATCAGCTCATTTTGAGTTTCTAGGTTATATCTGAGAAAATGTTCTATAAAGACACTCACACTCAGAGTTACCATTACAACTTCATTGAGATATTTTCCTAATACAAAGGAGGTAACCCAAATTGAACCATGTTCCATTGCTTTCTTTAAATGCATTGTTAGTTGCTACTTCAGAAATGTTTATTATGTGATTATGTGCATTTGTTTTGTCAGTATGGATATCATTTATTTTTTTTATGCCCCACCTAGGAGCATAACCTTTTTTTGGTCTGTTGGTCCATTTGTTCTTTTGTCTGTCTGTGGGTCCATTTGTTCTTCTATCTGTCTGTGGGTCCATTTGTTCTTTTGTCTGTCTGTGGGTCCATTTGTTCTTCTATCTGTCTGTGGGTCCATTTGTTCTTTTGTCTGTCTGTGGGTCCATTTGTTCTTTTATCTGCCTGTGGGTCCATTTGTTCTTCTATCTGTCTGTGGGTCCATTTGTTCTTCTATCTGTCTGTGGGTCCATTTGTTCTTCTATCTGTCTGTTGGTCCATTTGTTCTTCTATCTGTCTGTGGGTCCATTTGTTCTTTTGTCTGTCTGTGGGTCCATTTGTTCTTCTATCTGTCTGTTGGTCCATTTGTTCTTCTATCTGTCTGTGGGTCCATTTGTTCTTCTATCTGTCTGTTGGTCCATTTGTTCTTTTGTCTGTCTGTTGGTCCATTTGTTCTTTTGTCTGTCTGTGGGTCCATTTGTTCTTCTATCTGTCTGTGGGTCCATTTGTTCTTTTGTCTGTCTGTGGGTCCATTTGTTCTTCTATCTGTCTGTGGGTCCATTTGTTCTTTTGTCTGTCTGTGGGTCCATTTGTTCTTCTATCTGTCTGTGGGTCCATTTGTTCTTCTATCTGTCTGTTTGTTTGTCTAAAGGTTAAATTGTTTTGGTACATGTAGTTTATGATGAAGTTGAACTTCAATCAATTTTAAACTTAGTACACGTTCCCTATAGAATGATCTGTCTAATTTTAATGCCAAATTAGAGTTTTCACCCTAATTTTATAAGAAAATGATAGTGAGAGTTGGATATCCATGTACTATGGGCTTGTTAATTTTTTTATACCCCCGCTTTATACCCCCGCTTTAAAAAAGGGGTGGTATACTGTTTTACCTCTGTCTGTCAGTCCGTCCGTCCGTCCATCAGTCTGTCCATCAGTCCGTCCGTCAGTCCGTCCGTCCCATGAAACTTTCGTCACATTTTTCTCAGGAACTACACATCCACCCTTTCTGTAATTTGGTATCAACATTTATATATGTCAGCCACACCGTGTGATGCGTTTTCAGATTCATCACTTGACAACTTCCTGTTTACCGAACACTTGTCTGATTTTACACATGATAGCCAAGTTGAAAATTTTCGTCACATTTTTCTCAGGAACTACAATACAAGGATTTCTGAAATTTGGTTTCAGGATTTATATAAGTCAGCTATACCGTGTGATGCGTTTTCAGATTCATCACTCGACAACTTCCTGTTTACCGAACACTTGTATGATTTTACACATGATAGCCAAGTTGAAAATTTTCGTCACATTTTTCTCAGGAACTACAATACAAGGATTTCTGAAATTTGGTTTCAGGATTTATATAAGTCAGCTATACCGTGTGATGTGTTTTCAGATTCATCACTCGACTACTTCCTGTTTACCGAACACTTGTATGATTTTACACATGATAACCAAGTTAAAAATTTTCGTCACATTTTTCTCAGGAACTACAATACAAGGATTTCTGAAATTTGGTTTCAGGATTTTTATAAGTCAGCTATACCCTGTGATGCGTTTTCAGATTCATCACTCGACAACTTCCTGTTTACCGAACACTTGCATATTTTTACACTATTAATATTATCCACTTGCGGCGGGGGTATCATCAGTGAGCAGTAGCTCGCAGTTTCACTTGTTTTATCTTAATTCTAAGTCAATTCAGAGAGATGGTAATGAAAGCTATTATTTTTGTAGCAAATGGATTAGAAACTGTCATATCTTCATTGAACTCTGTTACATATATAATAAATTTCATACTAAATGGATTTCTGTTTTAGGTGGAGGTTATGAACCTGAGATATATTATCCACAGTAATGAATTTCATACTAAATAGAGTTCTGTTGTAGGTGGAGGTTATGAACCAGAGGTATATTATCCACAGTGGAGACGGATACATCAGTCAGTGGATAGGAGACAAGCTTTCCATGACTCACTCATCAAATTGATGGAATGTACGTTTATTTTTCGTCGATACCAATATAAACAGAACTTCAGGTTCACCACTCATAGATACTACAACATAATAGATATAAAATGTTATTCAAAATTGATTTGCAATGACAAAAGATATTTTGTTGATCATTTGTTTGTAAAATTGAATATTAAAAAATATTTTTTAATTATAAATATACAAATTTTTATTTTGAGAATCATAGTTTAAATGCACAGATTTCAACAAAAAGTGATTTATAGCTGTTTTTTAAAAATGCTTCCCAATTGTGTGGTGCACTTGCTGACATATTAGATGTTTAGTTTTTAATGTCTCCATTTCAGCATCCCTTGACAACACCAGTAGTATGGACAAATGGTTATCAAAGTTAGAATCCAGTAACTGGTTATCACACATCAAAGATATACTAACCTGTGCTTGTACTGTAGCACAGTGTATAGATTCTGAAGGTATGATTCTAATGTGTACTTGTACTGTAGCACAGTGTATAGATTCTGAAGGTATGATTCTAATGTGTACTTGTACTGTAGCACAGTGTATAGATTCTGAAGGTATGATTGTAATGTGTGCTTGTACTGTAGCACAGTGTATAGATTCTGAAGGTATGATTGTAATGTGTGCTTGTACTGTAGCACAGTGTATAGATTCTGAAGGTATGATTCTAATGTGTACTTGTACTGTAGCACAGTGTATAGATTCTGAAGGAATGATTCTAATGTGTACTTGTACTGTAGCACAGTGTATAGATTCTGAAGGTATGATTCTAATGTGTACTTGTACTGTAGCACAGTGTATAGATTTTGAAGGTATGATTGTAATGTGTGCTTGTACTGTAGCACAGTGTATAGATTCTGAAGGTATGATTGTAATGTGTGCTTGTACTGTAGCACAGTGTATAGATTCTGAAGGTATGATTCTAATGTGTACTTGTACTGTAGCACAGTGTATAGATTCTGAAGGTATGATTCTAACCTGTGCTTGTACTGTAGCACAGTGTATAGATTCTGAAGGTATGATTCTAATGTGTACTTGTACTGTAGCACAGTGTATAGATTCTGAAGGTATGATTCTAATGTGTGCTTGTACTGTAGCACAGTGTATAGATTCTGAAGGTATGATTGTAATGTGTGCTTGTACTGTAGCACAGTGTATAGATTCTGTAGGTATGATTCTAATGTGTACTTGTACTGTAGCACAGTGTATAGATTCTGAAGGTATGATTCTTATGTGTACTTGTACTGTAGCACAGTGTATAGATTCTGAAGGTATGATTCTAATGTGTGTTTGTACTGTAGCACAGTGTATAGATTCTGAAGGTATGATTCTAACCTGTGCTTGTACTGTAGCACAGTGTATAGATTCTGAATGTATGATTCTTACGTGTGCTTGTACTGTAAAAGATTTTTGTATGTGTGTGGAGGGGGGGTCAATATGCAACAGCATAATGTATTGCACAAAATCATAAATCGAATATAAATTCAAAATATATTAACAATTATAAGTTCTTTGACTACAGTTCTTCTGTGTCAGAAAACCTATTTGTGTCAAATATTTAATTACAATCCAAATTCAGACCTGTATCAAGTGTGAATATTGTGTCCATTTTTGCCCCAATTGTTCAGGGTTGGACCTCTGCAGTCATAACTAGCTGCGCTCAGGGAAGCAATTTATTGTTGTATTCTTACAAGGCTTCAGTATTGGTCCATGGATCTGAGGGATTTGATACAACACAGGATTACCTCCCCTGTACTAGTCCATCACACTATAATTGAGTTATTATTGTTGTATTTTACAGGAGCTTCAGTATTGGTCCATGGATCTGAGGGATTTGATACAACACAGGATTACCTCCCCTGTACTAGTCCATCACTTTATAATTGAGTTATTGTTGTTGTATTTTACAGGGGCTTCAGTATTGGTCCATGGATCTGAAGGATTTGATACAACACAGGATTACCTCCCCTGTGCTAGTCCATCACTTTATAATTGAGTTGTTGTTGCTGTATTTTACAGGGGCTTTAGTATTGGTCCATGGATCTGAGGGATTTGATACAACATAGGATTACCTCCCCTGTGCTAGTCCATCACTCTATAATTGAGTTATTGTTGTTGTATTTTACAGGGGCTTCAGTATTGGTCCATGGATCTGAGGGATTTGATACAACATAGGATTACCTCCCCTGTGCTAGTCCATCACTCTATAGTTGAGTTATTTTTGTTGTATTTTACAGGGGCTTCAGTATTGGTCCATGGATCTGAGGGATTTGATACAACTTTACAGGTTACATCCCTTGTACAACTTATATTGGACCATGACTGTAGGACCATTAATGGGTATTTTAATTTTAGATTATTTGGTCTTTTTTCAAGCAGTTAAATTCAGCTTTTTTTTTTAAATATGACTTAATGCAAACCACAACTGTATATTTTTTTAATTTTTAATGTCAGTTGACTTAAATGAATAAAAATGAAACAATCAGTTATATTTTTCCTGAATGAAAGAATACTACAATGTGACACAACTAAAATTTTATTTCATTGTAAAGACCTGCCATTTTACATGTTTATTTGCTTTATAATTTTAAGCCACTGTTGCTGGGCATGAATGGTTGAATTAAAATATCTGTTTGATGACCTTTGACACAAGTTGGTACTAATCTTATTTATTTATAGATTTGAAGCCTTAGTAGAACGTGAATGGTTACAAGGAGGACATCCATTTGCTGACCGCTGTTCCAAATCGGCATTTGCCATCACTAAACAGAGAAGTGAATCTCCCATTTTTCTTCTCTTTTTAGATTGTGTCTGGCAGGTTAGTATATTCATAGTTTTCTCAATAAATTAATATTCCATGGCACATAAAGCAAACACTATAAATTATTTTGAATTGAATATTTCATGGCAAATGAATTATAGTCCAGTCAAACTTAGTTTGAACCTCAAACTAATTGCAACAGAAAATGTGTAAATTCTTATCTATAGCATTTAGCCCCAAATGTACACTGAAAAAAGTCCCATAAAATCTTGCTTTAGGAAAACTCAAAATCAGCATTTTTAATTTCCTATGGAAATTAACATTGGAAAGGGAGATAACTCCACAAAAATGAATCTTTTAAGCTTACCTGGCCCAAAGGCCAAGAGAGCTTTTCTCATTTCTTGGCGTCACACATCCGGCGTCGTTCGTCGTCATTAACTTTTACAAAAATCTTCTCCGATGAAACTACTGGGCCAAAGTTAACTAAACTTGGCCACAATCATCATTGGGGTATCTAGTTAATTAAATGTGTCCGGTGACCTGGCCAACCAACCAAGATGTCCGCCATGGCTACAAATAGAACATAGGGCTAAAATGTAGATTTTGACTTATAACTCTGAAACTAAAGCATTTAGATAAAATCTGACATGAAAGTTAAATTGTTTATTAGGTCAAGATCTATCTGCCCTGAAATTTTCAGATGAATCGGACAATCCAGCATTTTGTTGTTGGGTTGCTGCCCCTGAATTGGTAATTTTAAGAAAATTTTACAGCTTTTGATTATTATCTTCAATACATTTATGGATAGAGATAAATTGTAAATAGCAATAATGTACAGCAAAGTAAGAGCTACAAATAAGTCAACATGACAAAAGTGGTCAATTGACCCCTTAAAGAGTTATTGCCCTTTATAGTCAATTTTTAACAATTTTCATATATTTTGTAAATTTACAAAATATTTTCCACTCTCACTTCTGGGCTAAGTTCATTATAGATAGAGATAATTGTAAGCAGCAAGATTGTTCAGTAAAGTAAGATCTACAAACACATCACCAACACCAAAACACAATTTTGTCATGAATCCGTCTGTGTCCTTTGTTTAATATGCACATAGACCAAGTTGAGCGACACAGGCTCTACTAGTTTATTGATATTTCTGACTTTTATGCAGAGTTATCTCCCATTTCAATGCAAATCTCCATAGGAATTTTAAAATTATTTTTTGTTTGTTTTCCTCAAGTTAGATTTTATTGGACTCTTTTCTGTGTATATTTGGGGTATAATGCTAAAGATTAAAAATTAAAAAAAATTAAAAAATCTTCAGTTGCTATTACTTCAAGGTTAGAGTTAAATTAATGCTAGATTGACTGGACTATTATTTTGAAATTAACCACTCATATTACCTGTATTAACATTTACACATTTCATTTTCATGGAGATCACATAGCCCCTCCACCTCATCATGGTTTACAGACTATCAACAATTGGCATAGTTCTTTTTAGGTTAGTTTAGATATTAGGTATGCAGTTGTATTGGAATTATCCTTCTTGAGGAAGGTTATAGGGACCTGCACATTCAGTCATGATTTCTTTTATTTGAAACAAAGATAAATTCTGCACATTTTTTTGAAAAGTGCAAATTTAACAAAGACTAATAGGGGAAAATCAATGGTGGTATTACACCTATACTCATGAATTTTCACTCTGTGTTTAGTCGTGTTGTCTCTTTGAACTATTCACTCTTTCCATTAAGATACAAAATGTAACCGAAAGGTGAAACATGTTTCTGTGTCAATAGTTTATTATTCTACATTAGTTTTGATTCATTCTCTGGCACATGGACTAAAAATCGATTAAACTATCTTCATGTGTGTCTTAGATACTCAGACATTTTATACTGCTGTGTTGTTTACATTGTAGATATGGCAACAGTTTCCTTGTTCATTTGAGTTCAATGAAGAGTTTCTAGTACTGCTGTTTGAACACACCTACTCTTCACAATTTGGTAAGTAGAAAACGGAAGCTTACTTCCACTTAATCTTGTTGAACCTCAGAACTACAATGTATTAAGAAGGAGATAAACATCCGCATTTGTCTTTGGAGAAATCATCAGGTAATATAATCTTTAGTCAGAAGTCATCAGGCTTGGTAACCTTAATTCTAATGCAATTCATTTGTAAAGATAATTTTTATTGGACGTTCACGATATTTTGAAGGGTTAAATTCCACGTTCTTCCAGTCCGTAACTAAGAAAGCCACCATTTTGAATTCTGATTTTTATGCCCCACCTACGATAGTAGAGGGGCATTATGTTTTCTGGTCTGTGCCTCCGTTCGTCCGTCTGTTCGCTTCAGGTTAAAGTTTTTGGTCGAGGTAGTTTTTGATGAAGCTGAAGTCCGATCAACTTGAAACTTAATACACATGTTCCCCATGATATGTTCTTTCTAATTTTAATGCCAAATTATAGTTTTTCACCCCAATTTCATGGTCCACTGAACATAGAAAATGATAGTGCAAAGTTCAGGTTAAAGTTTTTGGTCAAGGTAGTTTTAAATGAAGTTAAAGTTACATCAACTTGAAACTTAGTACACATGTTCCCTATGATATGATCTTTCTAATTTTAATTCCAAATTAAAGTTTTGACCCCAATTTCACGGTCCACTGAACATAGAAAATGATAGTGGGAGTGGGGCAATCGTGAACTATGGACACATTCTTGTTTTGTATATGTTATTTCTCACAAAGAAAAATCTTAAAATCTCATTTTAAGACTTAAAATCCTCTATAAGTCTGCTGTGCATCGCTAGGTAAACTCAATTTGTGACAGTAAAATCTAAGTTATACGAAGGCCAAGCTTAAAATACAATACAATTATCTCCTAAGTGAGATCTCAACAGGCATGGTAACCATTAGAAAGAGTTTAGCAAACATGATTCCATGTCAACCAAATATACCCTTTGTCTACCATATGTACATTTTCATCAGTATATAGTATGTGTCATCAAGGTGTCAACAGAATAAACCATTTGTCAACCATGTATCAGTCATTTAAAACATTTGTCAACAAGGTGTCAGTCATATATTATATGTATGTCAACCAGGTGTCATCAAAAAAGACCATTTATATATATAGATTGAATGGTTTTACACTAGTAATTTTTGGGGCCTTTTATAGCTTGTTTTTCATTGTGAGCCAAGGTTCTGTGATGAAGGATGTACCTTGACCTATAATGGATTAGTTTTATAAATTGTTACTTGGATGGAGAGTTGTCTTATTGGCACTCATACCACATCTTCCTATATCCATTTATGAAAAAAATGTTTCAGTCATGTATAAAATATATGTCAATCTAGTGTCAGCCATTAATACCCTATCAACCATGTGTCAGCCAAATATTACATTTGTCAGCAAAATATTACATGTGTCAACCAGTTTGTTTGTCCATGGTTTTGTGGTTAAAGGAACAGTTTTTTAGGCAGTTAAGCTGCCTTATGCGAGCACCCTGGATTTGTGTGCTACCCAATAAATGCTGAAATACGTGCCATTGTTATCATCTAGCTGGCTACTGTATTATTTATAACTTATTGGACAGTTTTTTCATACTTTTCATTCTGGATTACAAAAAAAAATTACCAGAAAAACAGTAAATGATCGTCGATTTTCCCAAAAGTTTTGAAGTTGCACATAGGAAGTAGAGCACATTAGGAATTCTTATGTAGTTTATTATCCCCTGAACTTTTGGTTAAGATGTCAAAGAACAAATGTATGAAATATTTAATCGCCGAAAATCTCTAAAGACAAGTAGTTAAGATTTCCCAAATTGCAAAAGTCGTAGGAATATTGTTTGTCTTCAATACGTAGTCAACTACGTATATATACGTCAGTAGTCTATTATATAAGTTCAACTGATCACGCTGTTGGCGGCAATTTTGAATTAGAAGACGAAATTTTCGTATCTTTTCAATTTGGACGCAGGGGTTCAAATTAGCGGTGGTCCGAGGTCTGCGACCTTCCACTTTTACAGTCGGACTTTCTACTTGGTTACTAGCTACGCCCGACGGACCTTCAAAGAAAATAAAAAAAATACTTTGCAAACATTTTTACCAAAGTTTCCTAATAAACGATCTCAAACTTATTTTCATCATTACTATTCATGACAGCGATGTTCAATTTGTTCAACCGCTAGCTTTATACAGAAAATCGCCGATAAGTAATGTGTAAATCCGAGTAAAATCGTATCTCACTATCTGTCAACAACATTGAAAACAAAATGGCTGCCGCGAGATTACAATATCGGATCCGATTCCGGAAGCGGATAAGGGTAATCCCGGGTTTTGGCTATTAAATAAAAAAAATCCAGACAGGTGACATAATACATCTATGCATGGTAAGTAGATAAATATAAACACTAGAATTGAAAACCAAAAGATATATATAAAAGAAAGAAAAAGCAGAAAATATTTTGTACACCAATTTTAATGTCAAAATCCAATACAATGTGACAGCTGGGAACAGTTTATCTATTAAATGTTGGTAATGCATGTTAAATGCTTTTCAAGTTTAACATATTACTGCAATTTAAAGCGATATTTTTTTCTTCTCAATTTTGATAGGTCAGTTAAAATAGCTGGAAGTTTCTTATTTAAAAAAAAGAAGAGGTATGATTGCCAATGAGACAACTATCCACAAGAGACCAAAATGAACAAAACTTGGTAACAGTCAGGATCCCCACCCCTAAACCATATACATTCATGTATGGGACAATATAACAAATCACATGATATATAGGTGGAGTTCGTGGGGCCACTCTACCCCTTTCTGTTTGAGAATTTATAACGGTCGAGATCCACAATCTTAAACAATATATATTTATAATAGATCCGTGTTTTCCTTTCTCGGATACTAATAAATAATAACTATATTTTTGTAACTATTTTCTATTCTCAAAACTACATCTATACATTTATACTACAAATCTACAACCCTCGTTTTTGGCTACACGTGCTGTCCTTATCTCTAAAGTCATGAATATTTATTAGCTATGTAGGCGTGTCAAAATCGTATCATACGCGATAATGACCAGCCAGTACACACTGTAATGATTTCATTAACCAGTATTAAAAAGATAAACATAACATCCCCGCCCACAAATTAGAAATTTCTAAAAATTTCTTACTGGTAAATGAAATCTTTAGATATAAAAATTATTAATAATAATAGAAAAAAAATAATCTGAAACAATATCTTGAAGCAAATACCAATTGCACTTTAATATACACACAGTAAAAAAAATATCATAGGTCCTCATTAAATAATAAAACTATGTTTCAAATTAAATAACTTCAAAATTTGTAGTCTAAAAAAATAAAAACAGAAAATTTTAAAATATCTAGAATAAAAGGTTTCTTTTTCATCGCTAAAATATGCAGTAAAAAAAAATCATAAGGTCAAAATAAATATGAAAAAAAAATTAAACATTTGTATCAATTAAAATCAATGATCATGGTTTCAACTTAGTTCCCAGTGTAATTAATGTAGTCTTGAAACGGAAATTCTGTTTATCTGATCTGTCACAATGACAAGTGTGCAGAAATTTTATAGTTACAAATCAACTAATCTATCCATTAAATCTCATTAGAACTCATTATGTAAAAACCACAACATCATAAATATCTCTCTGTGAAATCCCAGACACAGATGTTCGATACCATAGGTCGTAAAATCTTGACCATTAACCTCTCACTTGTTTATTTTACGGATACTTCCAAGAGCACGACAAATTACAACTGTCAACTTACTCAAGTGAACACTTGCGATGCATAAAAATGTAGCTTTATAAATAAACATACATGTTTCAAAGTGATGACACTAGTAGAGACCCGTGACTCTTAATATATTTCAAATAATAATAACTAGTCTATTCTCACTCTCTCACAGAATTACTCATTAATGCTCCGTTAACTGAGATTAAAGATTCTTACAACATTCAATCAAAAATAGATATTAATATATGAAAACAAAGGTTATTTCTAGCATAACATCTTTTGCGCTACTACATCTGTTGTTCAACGTTCAAACAATTCACAAATCCCGGCCACCAATTTTTGGCCCCTATTATACTTCATATCTCTTGAATCATTTGATTCCACCTGGCCACTAATTTTTGACCCTCATAACAAAATTCCGGTCACAAATTTTTGACCACTACTACTCAGTTTCTTGAATCATTTGATTCTACCCAGCCATCAATTTTTGGCCACTATAACAATTATATAAAATATCTCACGAATCATTTGATTCAACCTAATAATTCCAAATACAATTCGCATAGCAAAAGTAACTTTTACAAAACCTTATCAGCATGATTTAAGTATCAACAACAACAAATATACTACTACTAAATGCAGTCACGTGTAGCCCTATATATATAAGCATGCAAAAGAACCAATTCAAATAAAACAAACAAATTAATAACATGTCACAAACAATTCAATGTAAAGCAGTGTTCTCATTAACACATATCAACAAAATATTAAATTTCAACATTGTCTCTAAAATGTTCTTTCATCTCTGGTTTGGTATTTAGACATCAAAGTGGCGAGACAAACACATTAGAGGTGGCGAATCAATATTCACACACTCAAAAGGAATCTTGTGGCGAGGCAATTCTCACACACAAGTCTTTACTTTCTGTGGCGAGGCAATTTTCACACACAGATCTGTATATATCACGACTGGATTAATGTCGATTGGTTGTGGCGAAACAATTTTCACACACAAAGATACATTCACAGTATCATTGGAGGTGGTCTATTTTGAACTATCTTCTTTGCTTTAGGTGATAAACTTGACTCCTCTACCCATATAGAATTTTGTGCTGGCTCGCCGACAATTTGTACAAGATATTTTAGTTGATTATTATCGATTTTCCTGGCTAAAACACGTTTGATTTTATGATATCGATTGTCGTCTGATGATATTGAATCTGTTCCTAATTCGGAATCTAAATTAACAAAGTCGTTAAATTTTGCGGGTGGCTTTTTATGTCTAGTTGACTGACGTACGGGGACTTGTTCAGAATATGACGAAGTAGAAGAGTCGACAGTTGTATTTGAACTTTGGCTTTCACTTACGTGTTGCAAATACGGCTGTGGTTGTGGGGCACGAATATATGCCATTTTTAATCTATTTATATGTACAGGCATTCGAAGTCTTCGCTTGTTTTCAGGATCTCTAATTTTAATTAAATGAGGACTTGGTATTTTATCAACAATAAAAGGTCCCGTAAATTTAGCTGTAATTTTCGTCCCTGACCAATAGGCTCGTCGTGCAAGTACACATAGTCTCCAACTGATAATTTTAGAGGTGATGTTGTTTTATTAACTCTTTCAACCATTTTAGCATTTGCCTTTTCAACGTTTATTTGGACTTCTTTTCTTATTGTGCTCAATTTTTGTTGCAATTGTTTAAGGTAAACGTGTATATCTTTTGGAATATCTCTTAAATCTAAATCATGAGGAGTTGAAAGCGGAAATTGGGGTCTATTACCATATACCACTTCAAACGGCGAGTATTGTGAAGCTGCATTTGTGCAGGAGTTCATTGAAAATATTACAGCTGGTAAAATATCATTCCAAGGTCGACCTTTCCTTATATATGGAGTCATTCGTTCTTCTAATGTTCGATGTGAACGTTCACATGTACCTAAACAATGATGCGCAAAACTTGGTGTAAACTCTTGGGAAACTTCCAACATTTTACATAGTTCTTTTGTACCTTTTGAAATAAATTCTGACCCTTGGTCACTCAATAAAGTATGGCAAACACCATAAGACGAAAATAATTGAAAAAGTGCATGACATACAGACAGCGCATCACAATTATGTAAAGGTACAGCAAACACAAGTTTACTAAACATGTCAACAGCAGTGAATATATGTGAATGTCCTGCCGATGAAAGTGGGAAAGGCCCACATAAGTCTACTTCCCATACCTGAAACGGTGCTGATGGTGTCGGAAAAGAAATTATACCTGCTTTAGTGTGTACACTTGAGGTTTTACGTATTTGGCATTCGTGACATGTCCTGACATATTCTGATACTATTGTAGATAACCTCGAAAAATAATAATGTTCACGTACTCTATCGATTGTATTTTTAATTCCAGAATGACCTCCTAGAGGTGAATCATGACACATGTGTAACACTAAATTTCTCATTAATCTCGGAACCACAAGTTGAAAATTGTCTAAATTACTTGCTCTACGGGATTTCTTCTTTACCGAGCTATGAAATAATACGCCATTAATCAAAAGATAATCAGCCGCTTGTAATAATAATTTCCTAGCTTCTTTCTGTAAATTAGGAAGTTTATTTTCTTCCAAGTAAATAATCATAGGTAATAAATTAGGATCTTTCCTTTGCAAATCTTTAATATTTTGTGGTGTTAAATCACTGTTTTTAAAAATTTCAAGTTCCGATAAAGTATTTTCATGATTTTGCGTAGGTTTATCGAAATTATTGTCACTTGGCGTATCATACACCGTGGAAATATCAAAAATGTCTATTTTGTCACTACACTGGTCAGTTGATTTATCATATAAAGAGTCATTGTTATGAACTTGGGTAACATTTACAGTTTCACACTTTTTGTTAAGTTTAGTTTTCTTCTTTTTGTTTGGTGTCTCAAGAACATCGTCTGTATCAGCATCATAAACACATTCAGAGAAAATATCTATATTATTTACATTATTTACATTTATGACCGTTGCGGATTCGGTTTCAGAATTATGAAGAAAGTCAGCTAAATTTCTACCGGACGGCAATTTGATTTGGCCAGTTCGTTCTGTGACATAAGGAAAGAATGGATCATCTTCATCCGGACTGATGACGGGTTCATCATTTTTTCTCGTACATCGGGACAATGCATCTGCTACTTGCATTTGTTCTGCCGGTTTATATTGCAGGTCAAAATTGAATTGTTGTAAAATAGCCATCCATCGTTCATAAATTGCACCCTTGAATTGTTTTTGAAAAATAGGTCTCAGAGCTTGATGGTCGCATTCAACAACAAATTGATTTCCACGTAAATAATCAGCACAGTCTAGTATACTTACTACCATGCCCAAAAGTTCGAGTTTTGTCGGTCCATAGGACTGTTGCCATCTACTTAACGATTTTGAACCAAATCGTATAACTCTTGGTTGTTCTTCACCGTTTACATTAGGATGCATTTGATATAACATGTAACCCATCCCACGCGAAGATGTGTCTACAGCAAGTCTAAATGTCAAATCATAATTGGGAAATGCTAATATTTTTGAGTTCAGTAACGCATATTTCAAATCATTAAATGACGATTGTTGTTCAACATTCCAAACGAAAAACTGACCCTTTTTCAGTAATCTAGTTAATGGTGATATTTTTGCACTGAAATTTGGAATAAATTTTCGGAACCAGTTAAGCATTCCTATAAGACGCCGTAGCTCTTTTATATTTTTAGGTGGTGGGTATTCCTGAATTGCCTGTACTCGATCAGGTGGCGGACTTACTCCTTCCTTTGAAATAGAATGGCCTAAAAAGATACATGACGACTGAGCAAACGAACACTTCTTTGGTCCTAACTTAAGACCTGCAGAACGAAATCTATGAAAAACTTCTTGTAAGTCAGTAATATGTTGCTCAAATGTCTCCGAGCATATCAAAACATCGTCAAGGTAACAAAGACATGACTTAAATTTTAGCCCATGCAACACTTTGTCCATGAGTAATTGGAAAGATGCTGGTGATGACGAAAGTCCCATCGGTAAACGCAAAAATTTATATGTACCAAAACATGTATTAAATGCGGTGTAGCGTGAAGACTCAGGGTCAATGCCTAACTGAAAAAATCCTGAGGACAAATCAATTGACGATATATAGTTTGGAACAAATTGTGAAAATGACTCTGTAAGTTCTTGTAGATTAGGAATAAAATATTTAAACTGTTCTGTACATGAATTTAAATATCTAAAATCGCAACAAAATCTATATTGTGATAGGGCTGCATCCTTTTCACTGTGAAAAGCATCATTTTGTCTTTTTCGTTTAGTCACCAATACTATTGGACTTGTGATAGGCACATTTTCTTCCTCGCTAATCGGTGCTATGATTCCTTGTTTAAGGAGTTCGTCTAAATGGTGCCGCAATACTTCTCTTTTATGTGGCGGGAGTCGATACGGTTGTTGGTGTTTTGGTTTAACATCAGGTTTAAGATTTATTTTATGTTGCACAAAAGTTGAGAACCCTAGATCAGGATTTTCTTTTGTGACGAAAATGTCTTTGTTTTCATATAAACAGTCAGTTAATTGTGTTGTTTGTTCCGGATTTAATGGTTCAGGAATACTAAAATTCGACAAAAACACTGTCTTAGTTTCATCCCTAATTTCATTGTTTTTACTCGTTGAAATAATCGGATGAGTGGATCCAATCTGTACATTTTGAACTACAGGGGGACATTTAATGTCTTCAGTTATAACACTAAAGTCAGCATTCAATATCTGAAAGTTCGCTAAGATTGACCCTTTAGAGACTGAAATTGTTGTATTTGTAGGGTTCATTATCTTCAAAGGAATAGTTTTATCAATTGACACAGTGACTAACGCTTTTGCAAGAAGCAGTCCTTTTCCTAACGAAAACACATTGTTTGTACATAAACCTTGAAGACCAACAGATAAATGTTTCGGCACATTTGCCCGAACAAACATTTCAGAATTTGGCTGAATACTTAGCCTTTTATTACATTTCACATGATGATATTTACTGTTTGTGTTAAATTCACTGAACTTCAATGTAATATTACTAGATTTCAAATATTCCATACCTAGAATTAACGGATGGGATGTTGTGCTAAGAATGTACACTTTGACCTCATGCAAACCTTGATTTGTTTGTATTGTTACGGAAGAAGTTCCTTCTACAAATATTAATTGTCCATTTGCTAATTTAATGGGTTCAGTGAACCTACTGATATCGGATTTAACATGCCTTGGTAAAGATTTATATAGTGGAGCGGACATAATGTTAATTGAACTTCCAGTGTCAATCAAAGCTGCAATTTCAACATTACCACAACAAACATTCATATATATAAAATTATCAAAAGTAGATAGGTTATCTGGTTTGGAATCGGTATAGTTGACTTGTTTAGACCTCGAATTTATGGACCCGAACGATTTGGCCTTGTATCGACCGGGTATTGGTAGTTTTCCTGATTTGGTTTAATGGTTTTACATCGATAAGCAGTGTGACCCGTTTGGTGACAAATTTGGCATTTACTACTTGTTGTTTGTCCAAATCCATTCCAATTGCATTCTCGTTTCCTATGTCCTGGAAAATTACAGTTGAAACAATTTGAATTGGTGTTTGTGTTTGGGTATTGATACTGATGACTCCTTTGAAAATTATTTTGTGGTGATTCGTATTGGCTATTTCCTGATGCTTGTGGGACTTTCGAAATTAAAAGCTCTGACACAGTTTTACTGAGTTTAGCAACTTCATTCGTTAGACTAGCAAATTCAGAGGATTTGTTTACTTCAGAGGTGAGGTTTGAGAAATTAGAAATATCGCTTTGTTGGTCAGGGATAGAGGTGGAAACTGCATTTTCAAATATTTTCTCACGGTATCCACATGTTTCGGCCATTTTAGCAGACGTTAAAGCAGCGGACAAATCTGCTGGTTGGCCAGCTCGTACGAAAAATGCCATTTTCTCTGGTAGGCCCTTGATGAATCGAGCTAAAACCTCATGATCAGGTTTGTGTAAGAGGTTTCCTTTTTCAAGAATTTGACTATGGAAATCTTCAAGCTGTTGAGCTTTTCCTAATTTAAGGGTATTAAAAATTTGACCTTCCATCATAGCCATAGCACTGTGATTTTTAAAATTTGTAAATTTTTCCTCAAACAAAACTTCGATGGCGTTCCACGATTCTTTTGATCGTTCACTTAGAGTATTAAACCAGGTTAATGCTGGGCCTTTTAAATGAAGATGAAACGCGGCTACTTTCTTCCCGTCAAAATCACGAAGATCGTGCAAAAGAGCATATGACTTAAATTCCGATAAAAATTTCTGTGCGTTGTCCTGGGAATAACCCGAAAATGTAGAGCAGTTGGCAAGTTTTTCCATTTTTACAATGGAGTTTTCGCTTTTTGGAGGTGTTGAATCTAAATGTGTAGAATGCAATTTTAGCGTGGAACTTTTCCTTGGTGTTGGTAGGGAGAGAAAAATGTCATGTTCTTTAAATTCGTTAAATTCAAGAAAATCTGGAGTTAAAATAGTACTGTAAAAATCATCTACATTTTGATACAAATACGTAGATTCAGCGGTGTTATTATTTTCAGCGGAAGAAAAATCAATCTCTGGACTACTCATGTCAATTACAGATCAATTTGTAGCGTACCAATGTACACATACAGAAAACAATGATTCATCTCTTGCATTTTGTAACACATTCCCAAATATATACCTAATTCGGAACTGGAATATTGTAGCGCGACAATTTGCACATACAATTATATAGTATATAGAGAAACGTACTTACAGATAACTTGAGTTGAATTTTCCAAATAAATCCCTTTCCAGACAGAATTCTCGGATATTTTAGCTAAACACAGTACGTATTAAATACACGACAAAGTTTTAATAACCACAATCTTGATAGCTCTGGACGCGGATGAATACCATCATAATATCCAGTAAAAGTGTAACTAGAAAACGTATGTTTTCGTTTTCCTTGTTTCCGTGTTTGCACTAAATCATTCGACAAACTTGGGGAATGTACATGTAAAATACGGTTGATATCACGAATATAAATATTTAACTGCTCTATTTGAGTATGTAGGCACAGATCATCTTCACGAAATTGTTCTGGATTTGAATGATTATGGAAAACGTTCCACCAATAAATAGAATATACCGGAACTTCTATATAAATAAGTTTGACCTTTTCGAAATTACGAACGAAAAAGTAAATTTCTTTGTAGATCGAATAAATATGATTTACACTGTCATTCCCACTACTTTTCAAAGAAATACTGCCATCCCGTTCTTTCTTAGTTAAATCGTTCGTCCCTAACCACACAAACAATGTAATGTTAGTATACTGATTTATAAGTTCTGCTAAATTTTGCTTCAAAAAATTAAACTGTTCCTTCGTAGTAGCTCCTGATTTATAACACCATTTAATTGAATTTCGGAAATTAAGTTGATTTTGTAAACATCGACCTTTGCTGTCAGATAAGATAACCGGAACACTTGTTAAATTATTGTTTAGATACGGAATTTCGTCAATTTTCGACAATTGTTTGCGTATGTTATTCATGTAAACATTTAAAATTAAAGTCACAATATTAATAAATATAATTTGAGTCCTCCACCATAATAGATCCGTGTTTTCCTTTCTCGGATACTAATAAATAATAACTATATTTTTGTAACTATTTTCTATTCTCAAAACTACATCTATACATTTATACTACAAATCTACAACCCTCGTTTTTGGCTACACGTGCTGTCCTTATCTCTAAAGTCATGAATATTTATTAGCTATGTAGGCGTGTCAAAATCGTATCATACGCGATAATGACCAGCCAGTACACACTGTAATGATTTCATTAACCAGTATTAAAAAGATAAACATAACATTTATGTATGGGACAATATTACAAATCAAATGAATTATAAGGGGGTCCCTATGGTCACTGTACACCCTCCTGTTTGAGAACTTGGAAAAATTCGAGATCATCACCCCTTAACCATATATACTCATGTATAAGAGTATATAACAAATCAAATGAAATATAGGGGAAGTCCCTGTGGTCACACTTCCACTCATGTTTAAGAACTTTGAAACAGTTGGGATCCCCAACTCTAAATTAAATGAAATATAGGAGGAGTCCCTGCAGTCACCTGATTGAGAAATTGGAATGAATATTCATGTATGATAACTAATCAAATGAAATATAGGGAGAGTCCTTAGGGTCACCCTACCCACTCCTGTTTGATAACTTAGAAACAGATGAGATCCCCACCCCTCAACCATATATATTCATGTATTGGACAATATAACAAATCAAGTGAAATATAGGGGAATCACTGGGGTCCCCCACCCCCTCCTGTTTGAAAACTTGATAACGGTCTAGATCCCCACTCATAAACCATATATATTCATGTATGGGATAATATAAAAAATCAAATGAAAAATAGGGGTAGTCCCTAGGGTCACCCCACACCCTCTTGTGTGTGTTTTGAGACCTTGTAAAAGATTGAGATACCAACGCCTCAACCATATTCATTCCTGTTCGTCATTTCAAAAAAGATTGAATGACATACAAGGTCAATCTCATAGGCGACACATATGCATATCACTTTGCTAGACCCTAACACCTGTCATTTTATTCCAAACTTAGACATCATGGACTTGGGGTGAAGGTGGGAGTCATTTACATTTAGTATGGACAGGTCAGTCAGACCTCACCATTGATCCCTGTAGTAGTAAACATTTGTCTGATTTGTGTCTCATAACTTTTATACTGTACAACACAAACTCAGTTTTCTTTCCAGGGAAGCAAGTCCATTCATACTTTTACAAGCTCGTACTAAAGTCAACTTGAACTACTAACAGTCAACTAATACGAACAATTACGATCAACTAGAAGAACTGCAATCATTGCAAATTTGTACCACTGCTGACTCATGAAAGACTCATGACCATTCAGGGTCATGTGCGTTGCTATTGAAAACCTTGATAAAATATGAATTATTTGCCTTATTGATTAATTCATTAAATGAACATAAATGTACAATTATATATGATTGTTTAATGTTTGTTCTTTTAAATCTTTAAAAAAAAGTTGAAGCAACATTGCCACAGTTTTCATAATTATGTTTGCCTTGGTTTTTGGTTAACTGCCTACAGTGCTTACAGCGCTTTGATTTGTGCCTGTTGTTATTAGATATTTTGTTCTATTTTTAGGTACATTCCTGTGCTTGTTGTTATTGGATATTTTGTTCTATTTTTAGGTACATTCCTGTGCAATAATGAGAAGGAAAGAAAAGAGTGTAAATTGTCCTCAAGAACAGTCTCTTTATGGTAATTGAAGAAAAGTATTAATTAAATTATCCTTTTGACCTTTATCTAGAAAAAAACCATAAACGGCTACAACTATCTTGTTTCTAGTCATTATTCATCAAGAAAGCACTTTGTCCTTTTAAGGTAGAATAGTTCCTGGCCCATATTGGGTGATGATTATAAGGTCATTATAGTTAAGTTTTCGCAGCTTGAATTTAAAATAAAGATTGAGAAAATATCCTTTTCAGATTTTTCATTTGAAATTGTACATTGTATACCATTTTTGTCTCTCCTTTTTAGAAGTGCAACTGTGGTATACCATTTTTGGCATCACTTTTGTCAACAGCTTTGTAAACAAAGCCCTGAAGTTTGTGATTAGGTTACACATGAGATACATGTGGGTTACACATGAGATACATGTGGGTTACACATGAGATACTTGTGGGTTACACATGAGATACATGTGGGTTACACATGAGATACATGTGGGTTACACATGAGATACTTGTGGGTTACACATGAGATACATGTGGGTTACACAAATGACATGAGATACATGTAGGTTACACATGAGATACATGTGGGTTACACATGAGATACATGTGTTACTTGTTTACTGTAAAAGTGTTTAAGCACTGAATTGTTGATTAAACTTATTATTTTAGAACTCTTTAGTTTGAATGCTTGGATTTAAGAATGGCCATGGTAACATATTTTAATCTTTAACTTTTTTTACAGGACATATTTAGCAAGACCAGAAGTTTTACAGAAGTATCTTAATCCTATGTATGATCCTAATCCACGAGTTATATGGCCCTCTGTAGCTCCACAAAGTTTGGTATGTAATATAGCATTTCTCTTTAAATTTAATTAACCATATACAAATATCATAGCTGAAGTACCCTGAAAAGTAGGTGTTTATGCTCCGCCTAGCGGCATTATGTTTATCAGTTTGTGTGTCCATTTGTCTGTCTTTTTGTCCAACCTCATGTTAGTGGGGCTGCTTTTATGGTAATTCACCTTCTTCCACCTCAGAGCTATCAGCGCTTTGATTGGTCAAGATAGTTTTTGATGAAGTTGAAGTCCAATTAACTTGAAACTAAGTTCACATGTTTCCTATGCTATGATCTTTCTAATTTTAATGCCAAAGAGTTTTTCCCCAAATTTTATGGTCCACTGAACATTAAAGTAGTTTGGGTGGGGCATCTGTATTCTATGGACACATTCTTGTTTGTAATAATACTTACTTCTTTACCTCATTTTTTGTACCTATTGTAAGTGTATTTAATTTTACATCCTCACACACTTTTATCTGATTTCTGTCTATTCAAGATATTCAGTAATTTTTGTTTTTGCAGGTGTTGTGGTCTGGGTTATACCAGAGATCTATAATTGACCAATCAAAACAGAAGGAGGCTTGGCAGGAAGTCAGTAAAATTAGAGAGTATGACAAGGAATTAAGGTCAAAGGTCACCAAACTAAGGAGGTAACCATACTTACTACATAGTGATATTAAAGAGATATAGATATAAAGTTAAAGCTCATATTTGTCTCATTGTGTTGTTTTGTGAAAAATGAAGAAATTATTATACCAAACAACCATTAAGCATGGTAACCATTGAAAAATAACATAGAAGATTGAAGGCAAATAATGATACAGTTATGACTTTTGTGAATTCTGCTCCATGATTGCACATAGCTGTTACCATCTATAAAAATGGCAATATATTTAATAAAGGTTATGATAATAACTGTAAAGTTTCAATTGTAACCAATCTAACCGTCACCATATGGCCTTCAACAATAAGCAAAGCCCATACCCCTTAGTCAGCTTTAAAAGACCCTGAAATGTCAAATGTAAAACAACTAAAACGAAAAAACTAACGACCTAATTTATGTAAAAGAAAAATGATCAAAAAAACAAATATGTAACACAGCAACAGCAACACGGAAGGTTACTTGTACATCCCAACAACAAAACAACAGCAACACTGAAGGGTACTTGTACATCCCAACAACAAAACAACAGCAACATGGAAGGGTACTTGTACATCCCAACAACAAAACAACAGCAACACTGAAGGGTACTTGTACATCCCAACAACAAAACAACAGCAACACAGAAGGTTACTTGTACATCCCAACAACAAAACAACAGCAACATGGAAGGGTACTTGTACATCCCAACAACAAAACAACAGCAACATGGAAGGGTACTTGTACATCCCAACAACAAAACAACAGCAACACTGAAGGGTACTTGTACATCCCAACAACAAAACAACAGCAACACAGAAGGTTACTTGTACATCCCAACAACAAAACAACAGCAACATGGAAGGGTACTTGTACATCCCAACAACAAAACAACAGCAACATGGAAGGGTACTTGTACATCCCAACAACAAAACAACAGCAACAGGGAAGGGTACTTGTACATCCCAACAACAAAAAGACACTAAGTACAGATCTGAAAGTTCTTGCGTAACAGTAAATTTGGTCCGGTAGTAAAATTTGTCCGCCAGACATTTTATCCTAGTTAATCAAGTCCATGTCCATGATTTAACTAGGAATATAAGTTCTAGGACAAATGTTCCTAGGAAAATAAGTCCATAGCTAGTAAAATATGTCTGGCACTTATTTTCCTAGGAAAAATTGTCCCAAGACTTGTTTTTCTAATAGTTTTATAACATCATAAAAAAACAGTCACAATAGAAAAAAAACTATTAAAACAAAGGACATTTCCTTTATACCCTAATTAAAACATGAATATTGAGTTTCCATTGCTTATAACATTTTCATTTTATAATAAAACACATGGACATTTTTACCTAGGAATACTTATGACATGGACATGATTTCCTAGGAAAATAAGTCTGGGAACATAAATTATATTTAAAAAATTGATACACAACTCTTTAACAATATTAAAATATAACATTTATATTCACCTTTTAAAATTAAGGGCATGAACATTTTAACCAAGAACTATTATTAATGACATGGACATGATTTCCTAGAAAAATTAGTCTGGAGACAAATTTTATTAAAAATATTGATACACAACTCTTTCGTTTTGTCTTTAACAATTTTAAAACATACATTTATATTCACCTTTTAAAATTAAGGAAATGGACATTTTAACTGACCAAGGCCTAGGACTATTAATGACATGGACATGATTTCCTAGGAAATTTAGTCAGCTAATCATAAATTTTATTAAAAATATAACTATGCAACTCTTAAACATTACTAAAACATAACATGAAACATAAAATTTCCATGGTTTAAATTATTTGAATATATTATAGGATTATAGGACATGATTACCTAGGAAAATTAGTCTGGGGACATATATTACTAACATCGGACTGAATTTACTAGTAAATTCTGTAACCATGGACTTTTTATACTAGTAATGTTTGTCCGCCCAGACATATTTTACCAGGACAAATTTAATCACTTACACTTGCAGACTTGGGACAGACACATACATAATAGAATGTGGCGGGGTTAAACATGTAAGTGGGATTTCAACCCTCCCCTAACCTGGAAAGTACAAAATAAGAACGAACTATAAAAAGCAGTCAAAAAAGTCTTAACTCATCAGATGGGTACAAATAGAAATATATCAAACAAAAACAAAGGTACTTGTACATCCCAACAACAAAAAGCAAAAATAGGTGTCAGACAAGTTGTATCAACATATTAGATGTCCAATGGGACAAGTGAGTTGATTATCATCAAATTATAATTTATTTCCTTTATTGATGATTTGATGGTAGCAAATTAAGTTTATTGGCCAATCAATGCCATTAGAGCTTAAAATGAATTATTTTTATCTCCATTCTAATGAAAATTGACAGAAACCAACGTCAAATCATGCATTTAAAATCTGTCATAAGTTGCCTTGTTTGCTAATACATTTTCATAGCGTCAATTGTGAATTGACACCATGAAAATTGATAACATATCCAATCAAAATGAACAATGATTTCAAATATTTTGGCCACGAGCATCACTGAAGAGACATGTATTGTCGAAATGCGCATCTGGTGCAAGAAAATTGATACCGTTAATTTTATTACATTAGAATGACTAATTGATTGATTGATTTTTGGTTGGTTGTAATTGCTGATATAAATATCTGGCTGCTGTTATTTTATTTCAGACAACTTGCTTCATTAGAAAGAGAAGCACTAGGAGTTGGACTGATTCTTCCCTCAGAGCTTGGTGTTGATTGTATACCAGAATGAGGTCAATATTCAGAACAAACTTTACTGGACTGATTTATGAAAATTGTATAGTCTGTAACTTTTTGACATATCTTTAAATTATATTTTAAATACCATTTTGTCTTCAGGATGTACTAAGGCAAAATTAAAAATAATCTAGACTTTCAAATTGATACTAAATGTTGGCAGAGTATTAGTTAAGGAACTAAATAAGCTAAAATATTGACAGGTTATGGAGCTCCTTTTCAAGAAATTGAATATTAACAAAAAATGC
Organism: Mytilus galloprovincialis; assembly: GCA_037788925.1. Taxonomy (NCBI): domain Eukaryota; kingdom Metazoa; phylum Mollusca; class Bivalvia; order Mytilida; family Mytilidae; genus Mytilus; species Mytilus galloprovincialis. Next base: position 74,813,683 of record CM075339.1, on the reverse strand, counting down.
AAGAAAAGGCTGACTAAGACTTTGATATTTTTGCATTGGTATTATTTGGTAGGTCTCGAAAGAACATACCGGTAATTCTAAAATCTCCTTAAATATTGGTGAATGACTATTAAAGTCTTATATGAACATTAAAATTGGTGTTATGGAGCAAAATATTTTATCCTGTGTTGATGGAAAAAAACATCAAATTATCTTTTTACATGGTAGATTAAAAGTAATTATTATTATAATAATGCATTATACTGCAATTTAAAGTCATATAATTAGTTTACAGTTCAGCATATGTGCAATATTTAATTGTTGATGTAATCATGTTTATGTATGTACTTCTGTGATAAATAATAAAGTTTATTATGTCTGCTATGTTAAAGTGTCAATCAGTGACACTTAAATGCTGGCCTGTGAATTCCAAACTTTTTCTTAATTCTGCTTGCAACATACATTTGGGTAGTGGTATGTGAATATAAAGGTTGTCCTGTAGATTCGAATTTTTTCCTTGATTGTGGTAAAACCTGAATATATTAAGAGGCATTCTGTGAATTCTATAAAGAGGGACAATAGATACCAGAGGGACAGTCAAACTCATCAATCGAAAATAAACTGACAACGCCATGGCAAAAAATGAAAAAAAAAAAACAGACAAACAACAGTACACATGACACAACATAGAAAACTAAAGAATAAGCAACACCAACCCCACCAAAAACTAGGGGTGATCTCAGGTGCTCCGGAAAGGTGAGTAGATCCTGCTCCACATATGGCACTGGTTGTTAGTCAAGATATGCGGCCGAACGTAGCAAATATGTTGTCAATCAAGAAATCAAGCATCTTGATAATGTCAGTTTCAGAAAATTTTTTGTTTGAATTAGAGTGATCCTTTACAAAGTAGGATTTATTCCTCCGATATTTGTATCTACCTACGTTGGCCATTCTTAAGTAACACCCCCTCCCTAAGACAAGATACTTGTATCTACCTACGTTGGCCATTCTTAAGTAACACCCCCTCCCTAAGACAAGATACTTGTATCTACCTACGTTGGCCATTCTTAAGTTACACCCCCTTCCTAAGACAAGATACTTGTATCTACCTACGTTGGCCATTCTTAAGTTACACCCCCTCCGTAAGACAAGATACTTGTATTTACCTACGTTGGCCATTCTTAAGTTACACCCCTCCCTAAGACAAGATACTTGTATTTACCTACGTTGGCCATTCTTAAGTTACGCCCCTTCCTAAGACAAGATACTTGTATCTACCTACGTTGGCCATTCTTAAGTTCCACCCCCTCCCTAAGACAAGATACTTGTATTTACCTACGTTGGCCATTCTTAAGTAACACCCCTCCCTAAGACAAGATACTTGTATCTACCTACGTTGGCCATTCTTAAGTTACACTCCCTCCCTAAGACAAGATACTTGTATCTACCTACGTTGGCCATTCTTAAGTAACATCCCTCCCTAAGACAAGATACTTGTATCTACCTACGTTGGCCATTCTTAAGTTACACTCCCTCCCTAAGACAAGATACTTGTATCTACCTACGTTGGCCATTCTTAAGTTACACCCCTCCCTAAGACAATATACTTGTATCTACCTACGTTGGCCATTCTTAAGTTACACCAAAAAGGTTATCTTGATATAAAATTTGAAGGTGTCCAGTGTCCAAAGTAACGTCCTCCGTGATTCTGCTAAACTAATATCAGCACAATTGATAATCAATTATTGTAAAACGAGGAACACTTGCAGTAATTAATTACATGACGTTTTTAATTGTAAATTGAGGACCACTTGCAGTAATTAATTACATGACGTTTTTAATTGTAAATTGAGGACCACTTGCAGTAATTGATTACATGGCGAGGACCACTTGCAGTAATTAATTACATGACGTTATTACCCTTTAGAATGATGTGTTTGAACTTTTGGTTACGCCATTTGATAAGGAACTATCTGTTTTGAATTTTCGGCGATTATTTTTTATAAAAAGTACAAAGATTATTAATGTTATATACCTCACAAAAATGTTGCATTGGTTACACATGATTATACAGCGTCAGCAGTTGGTTTAGATTTTTTTTCGAACCGCCTTAAAACATAATGCAGGGAAAGTTTTAAATAGAGATGTTAAACCGACTCAAAAATGCAATAGATAAAAATATTCGTGACAACCACTCTCGATTCAAACAAAACAAACTATGTGCAGATCAATTACGTGACGTATCAAAGAGTTCAATTCATCACTTTATTCTGTTTTGTCGACTTCGCTAAAACCTCTGACAACTTAGATAGAGGTGACTGTGTTGTGGCAGTTGATGAGACACTATGGCATTCATGAAAATTTATTACAATCATCAGAAACAGCTATACAAGAATGCAGAGCAATTAAGATCATCCATGAAGGTCAACTAATAGAGCCCTTTGATATTGCAACTGGGTAAATATAAAAAAAGAAGATGTGGTATGATTGCTAATGAGACAACAGTCCACAAGAGACCAAAATGTCACAAACATTAACAACTATAGGTCACCGTACGGCCTTCAACAATGACAAGACTGTCATTTTTTCACCTATGCTATTCCTCCTGTCAGTTGACTGGATCATGAAGCATGCCACAGACGACAGAATAAACGGTATTCAATGCACGATTTTCACCCAGCTGAATGACTTAAAGGGAAATTCCGCGATTTTTTACTTATCTAATTATGTTCATCTAAACATAAAAAACACATTTGCAAAGTTTTAAATTTATATTCCTTCTAATAACGGAGAAAATCAAGTATCTGTAACTTTTTTGGTTGAATTCTCGAGTGGGTCGTGACGTATTAGCCCGATTTATTGAATTCTGGGAAAAAATAAAATCTGTTTAACTCTTATAGCTTATCGACAATATACGTAATTAAAAGCGCACAGGTGACGAATGGTCGTAGTTATTAACCACAATATAATAATGAACGAAAATGAATATGCATATACCGTTTTGTATTGATTGAATTAAACTCCTATAAATTATCTCTAGTAAATGTTTTTGAATAAATTTAATTAATTATTGTTGAGATTTTATTCATAAAATATTTATTGAACATTTTTACTGATATTGAACTGAAAATATTTCAGTTCTATTTATCGTTGTTGTTTTGATAATCATTTCAATGCAACTAATGTGTGAGCAGAGTGTGTATATTATTTTGTAAAGGTCGACTGTATTTTTCTCGGCTTGAGGTCAATTCGTTTACCTTGTAGCTATTTAGCCGCAGGTGTGAGTTCAAGCGTACACCGGTATAAATGTTGTTATTTGGAAAGGATAAACAGAAAGGATTAGAAAGAGTATGATGTCACGATGTTAATACACTTAGATTTAATACACGACGAGAATAAAGATTCAATAATTAAATTGTGTAAATTAATTGAAAATAAAATTCAGATTCGTAAATCCGAAAATGTATAAAAATAAAAGGAAACAATTTTTGATTACTTTCTTAGCGGCAATTGGCGTAAAGATTCAAATATGAAGTAAAAATTAGTAGTTTTAATCTTTAATAAAAACTAAATGCAATATTACCCAATTTGATATACCATTGTACATCTGTTTGATATCATTGACTTTACCGGAATTTCTTAACTTGTATTCAAATGTGGCTGTGTTTAAATGCTAATAAAACTATTGCAATTTTAAAGTTTTTAATTGACAAAAAAATACAACATACATGTTTGTTTTTTTAGTTTCTTTTTAACATTTTATTCTTACATAATTAAATTCATTTGACAATCATTTACACGAACTTTTTGTGAAAAAGTACCAATTATCTAAGCTAAGGCATTATTTTTTTTAAGGATTTTTGAGGATTTTTTTTTATGATAATATTTGTGCAATGTTGAACATGATAGCCGTCATTAATCCAAATAAGTCATACAGTAGTTGTAATAAAAGTTATATCTTAGTCATGCATAACTGATATTGACGAATTTAAAATAGTTCGTCCATACATCGTTGTTCTTGAAACAATCATTATTAGTATACATGTAAGTTTCCTGACGTATAAGAGCCATTGAGGATGAGCTCCAGAGAAAGCAGACTAGTAGCGTTTCGTTCGTTTGTTTGTTGGGAAAGGAGAGGAAATGCAACCGCTTGTACAGATAAACGACAGAATTACCATACAAGCATTTATAATCAACACAATCAGAAACAGTTCCCATCGTTAGACGGGGAATATGAAGGCTTTCAAGAATGAACAAGTGACATGTCTAACTCGAACAGTTGGAAAACGGACTATCGACATCGACCGCTTGTTCTTGATATTTGAAATTGTATGCATATATACGTATACGTTTATGATAGTGATGAGTTCTGGTGTCTGACAAAAACTAAATTCCTTCATGGTTATATCTTGCCATACGTTTATATTGGTTTGTAAGGTGATTACTCAAAATCGTTATTTGAAAATCTTGTTTGTGAGATGTATATTCATTTCAATACAGAAATTTCGTCTATATATTTCACAAGTGTATAACACGGAGAAGCTCTGAAGGTTCATTACTCCCATTTTGTTTGTGTGTGAACCATCGATGTTGACAGCAATATCAAAGAATAAGATGATGTATAGAAAGAACTATGGGCGTCATGTGGCAAATATTACATGCATATCGGACAATGAGTTGTCAATCTGTATGAAAAGATTTCCAATACAACCATATTATTGAGAAGGAATGTTTACATGCTATACTCTCGTACTAGTATTACAGGGTTCTTGTGGCGTTCACCTTAGACACACATCTTTTTAACGATGTTTAAAAAAAAGACAGAACCAATTTAATGTCATATTTCTCTATTTTTTAAATATAACTAAAAGTCTTTCATCTGACAAGAATACCCCTATTTAGCGGACAAGTAATTTATTCTTTTTTCTGTTATTGAATACCAAGAAAGAAAAAAAAATCCCGAAATTAATTTGAAATTTTGATACTCAAAAGTTTCCCAGCAAAATATTCACATCCCTTCGGGATAATTAGTGTTCGTCCAGTGGCATATATAACAATTGTGATGACGAATTCCTTCCTTTGTTCGAGAACAATCTTATTTTACTATGTCCACAACTTCAATGAACCAAAGCAAAAGTTATACATCGACCTGTATTTAAATCAAATTGGTTCTCTTCTTCTTCTTCTGGTATATTGTTATAATAGTCTATCGACATTCGATGATTACATACTGTTGGCATACGTGGACTAGTCTATTTACAACACTTTTACCCCTATTTTTTCAAAATATATATTTTTTTCTTATGTTCAATGTATACATGTATATATTTTAAATTGCGCTATAGTTCCGTTACTTTCTATCCAGTCGTATAAACGAATCGTCGGCAAGTGCGTACATTTTTTTAAATCAATATTTCTGGTATGTTCCAATCTGTCCTTCACTTTTGACAATGAGTATATATTACATTTTCCCAAATTCACCCTTGGAAAAAATATTTAAATAGATTTTAATTTCATCAAATCTTATATTTTGGGTATTATTTATATTTTTATGAATAATCTTCTTTACACCAGAAATGTTATTTATAAACAAGCGTATGAGTTTGGTAATGACAAGTAAGACAGAGTTGTATATTATACATCTGATAGTCTAAATGTTATCAGCCGTGTACACTGATCAATACCTGCAGAAGTGAAAAGATGCGTGAACTTGCAAGCCCGACAGGAAATCGCTGGAATACCTGGACGTGTCACCTCACACCCCTCACAATACCTTTGGAAGTAATACCTTTAGCCATGCTGGTGATCAGAAGAGGGAAGATCAAAATTTATTTGAAAACAGTTTATTACTTTAAAGAATTATGAACAAATTAGATTTTCGAAAACAATTTTCACGGAACACTTATATATTTGATTTCAACTTTGACTTTTTACCTAATTCCAATATTAACAGTTAAAAAACAACAGACCATGTTCATTTAAAAAAAATAAGAACATTTTCCGTATCAAGTTAATTTGTCAGATAAAACAATACGATTGACAAAATATTGACACGCAATTACGACTACATCGGTTACTGTAGTTTTTGTCCTTTGTGGTTTATAGACATATCGGGACTTTTAATCGGGGAAGACGACAAAATGGCGGAATACAGAGAATTGATACTCTAAATTTAAAATCAATGGTGATCTCTTATCTAACGGAATAAAACTTTAATATCTATAAATTTGAGCATTTCTATATAGAATGGACATAATATCAATTTTTGATTTTTTTGCGAAGTTTCCCTTTAAACTTTGCCGATGACATTGCGTTGCTGTCCCAAAACCACCACCAAATGGAGGACAAACTAGCAGGTTGAAAAGAGAGCATTCGAAACAGGCCTTTCCATCAATCACAACAAAATCAAAGTTAGTTTTAAAGTCAAATACAAGGTCCCTATATAGCAAGTCTGATGGTTAACACCAAATCTTAAGAAAAAGTCGATTATCTTACATACATTGGAAGCGTAGTGGATAATTTTGGCGCTCAGATCGATAAAGATGAAAAAAAAATCAGAATTGGCAAAGCTAGAACTGCATTTAATATGATGGGATCAATTTAGTTTGGAAAGCAAGAAACATCACTCACGAAACCAAAATACGCGTTATAGTTCAAATGTGAAAACCATACTCTTATTATGGAGTTGAGACTTGGAAAACAACAAAAAGTCTGATTCAAAACTACAAGTCTTCATCAACAACTGTCTCAGGTTCATCCTTAACATCAGATGGTCTGAGATGATTTCAAACAAAGATATATGAGAAAAGATCAACCAATACCCAGTTGATGACCAGAAGAAAAAGAGAAAATGGCTATGGAAAGGGCACACACTTAGGAGCCAAACAACATTACAAAGCAATATATGATTTAGCAGGTAAGAGAGCCTTAAAATAGACAGTACATACTTTCAAATGAATTACAAAAAAAGAAAAATTTTGAATTTTAAAGTTAGAAAGAACATCCTGTCGATTCCGTTTACTTTCACGTTTATATTACTGTGATAAAAAAAAGTCTTCAAACGAAGGGATATTTAAAGGATTTTTTAAAATTCAAAATAGATGCTTAATCTTGTTTTTGATATTGGAATTCCTACAAAACAAATCAATATCTTGACACAACTTGTGTTGAACACTATTAGTAATTTCTTATCATTTCATGATATTAATAAAATAAACAATTTTTATTGTTATGAGCAAGGATTTGTATAGTGTTATGAGTAACAATGCCTAGTGTTTTCGGCATGTAGCCGCAGGGGTTTCCAGAAACCCGCTATTCACACCTTGAGGTCAAAATCCATTGTAATATGTAGCGATAGATCTATTCAATTTACACTTGTTTCAGAAATATAAGAACTCAGTCGAAGTATAACAATAGAACTGGGGTTTCAAACGAAGATAAATATATTTGAATGTCCATCTAACAACGAATTAGACATAACTTCCTTATTCTTTTAATATGCACAGGTATTTTTGATTGTACGACATTTGAATGATCCAGTCAGGTAAATAAGACAAAAAAATATAGATTCATGTTTCCGCATGTCAAACCCTGCTCTAAAAACATTAAACTTTCGACACACACTATTTTTTTTAGAAGAATAGTATATATATATAGTTATAAAAATTTAAAAAAAAAAGGTACTCAACATTAAAATGGCATGTTATGCTTATAGTAAAGATTTAGTTTATATAAAACCACCACTTAGAGTGATCTTTTAGTAGGCGACTTCCGGAGTGCTTTGAACTTATCGACAGGACATTTATCTTATCCTCCGTCTTGTTCCCCACAAATCCGTAATTTTACTACAATTGATGGTAAATTCTCCATTAAATGTTGTTTTAGTAAATTTGTTGAAATATTACAAAGAAAAAAAAATATGGAAATAATTGAAATGAAAAGAAAATGGATTTTTTAAGAAAAAAAAGGAGGAGGATACAAAAGCAGCTTGTCCTATCTCCAAGTACCTTTAGACTTATATATGCAAAACTCCACATAAGATTCAAGCAAAATGTGATTCATTGACGAACATCTGCACATTTATATTTCTTGTATTTTTATTCAGAATGAAAAGTTTTAATTTTATTCGTGGTCATGACATACACGAGTTATCAGTGGTGTAGCAACTAAGCTTTTTTATCTTTTTCTTTATTTTACTTAAACACCATAAAGATACAATGGTACAAAGAAGTTCATCAAAAGTCATATAACATAACACAAACACACATGACAAGATGAGATGAAAATATCAAATAATACATGATAAACAGTATAGTAAAGAAGAGTGGTGATTAACCAGGAAGACTCACTTGAACAGTTATAACCCTGATAAATTTGCACAGCTTTTTCAACTTATTTTTAATTTTTAACTGAAATAGTTTTTCAAATTTTAGTATGTTACATCTGTGCAAGAAAAAAGTATCCAAATATTGTGCTCGAAAATTTGCCAAAGAACTACACTGCAAAGTGTAATGAAATTCATCACCAATCTCGTTGCAATGACATAAGTTACAATATCTAAGGTTTCGCTCAATCTTATTCCATCTACCAGTTTCGATGGGTAACTTATGGTTACCCGTACGAAATCTACAATATGTTATTCTATCTTTATCATTTAAAATATTCAGATATTCCTCAAATTCAAAATTTTGTTTATACAATTTGTAGGCCAAACCTTTTGGCGAACAGTCAATATCAGCTCTCCATTTCTGTTGAAACTGATCAAATAACTTTTGTTTTAAACTAATACCCAACCACTTAGAATTAAAATTTCCTTGTGACAACCATATATTGCTGTATCCACATTTATCTAATATATCTTTAATGCATTTCAACCAATCTGACCTAAATTGGTTGTCCGAATTTTTCAAGAACACGTATTTGTATAGTATTTTAGCAATCCTGTTATCATCCCCATTAACCATTTTTGACCAAAAATTAACCATACGCAGCTGTATATATAAAGACATGGGATAAATACCAAGTTCACCATAAATCATAAAATTGGGTGTCGACTTCTTAAGGTTTAATAATAATTTACAAAATTTTAGGTGCACTTTTTCTATAATATCAGTATTACTGAAACCCCAAATCTCACACCCATACAGGAGAATTGGCTTCACAATTTTATCAAAAAGATCATATTGTGATTTCACTGACAAGTTGTGCAACCTCCCCTTTTTCAATACTTCATACATTGCTTTATTTGCTTTTCTAACTAAAATCTTCTTAGCACTCATAAAGCTACCTGTTCTTGAAAAATTCAACCCAAGATATGTCAATTCATTGACTATCTCCAATGCATTTCCGTCATATATAAAGTTAATATTTTGGGGTAATCTACCACCAGAAAATATTATAATCTTAGTTTTACTTGTGTTAACTTTTAATTTCCAGGTACTGCAATATTCAAAGAACATATCTAATTGCAACTGTAGATCGGATGCATTATCCGAAAATAACACTGTATCATCTGCGTATAATAACACAAACAGTTTTAAGTAGATATCAAACTCATTCTCTATTTCATCAGTAATACAATTTAAACCATATACATTTTTTTCTTCAATAAACCGTTGAAGGTCGTTCAAATACAATGAAAATAAAAAAGGAGACATATTTTCACCCTGTCTTACACCGATATTGCATGAAAAGTATTCTGACATTTCACCATTATACATAATACGAGATTTAATACCAGTGTACATATTAAAAATTACATTATACATTTTACCGTTAATATCATTCACAAGTAATTTATGCCAAAGACCCTTTCTCCAAACAGTATCAAAGGCTTTAGCAAAATCTACGAATGCACAGAATAGTTTCTTTTTCTTATTTTTCATGATACTAATAAGCATGTAGATAACAAATAAATTATCTGTAGTAGAATAACCTTCTCTGAAACCAGCTTGATTCTGACATAGTAAACAAAAATCATCAGAAAATTTATTCAAACGTGAATTCAAAATAGAAGTAAATAATTTCCCAAAGCAGCTTATAACTGTTATAGGTCTAAAATTGCTAGGATCATGTTTGTTACCTTTATTCTTAAATAAAGGTATAATATTTCCAGAAAGCCAATTTTCAGGGATAGTTCCACTGTCAAATATAATATTAAAAAGTTTCACAAACACCTGTGACATAACACTAAAAGAGTGTTTTAAATATTCATTTACAATCATATCATCACCAGAGGATTTATTATTTTTTTAACTTTCTCAAAGATTTTTCAATTTCCTCTTCTGTAATAGGTGAATTTAATATAACATTTAAATCTTTTACATTGTTCTGATTTTCTAAAACAATCTCTTCATCTTCAGAATTTCCTAAATTTAAGTTCTTAAAATAATCAAACAAAATATTAATAGGTACACATGGATTGTTTCCCCTTTTACCACCGTTCAAAATCTTCCAGTATTCTTTCGGGTTAATCGATCTTAAGTTTTCTATCTTGTGTCTAATTTTCTTTCTATGTTTACGAATGCTCTTATCCATTACTCGCTTATAACTCTTTTCTAGTTTCTTTGTTTCATTAAGCAGACGAGCGTTTTCTTTGAATCTAACCTATAAAATAAAAGGCTAATATAAACGCTTGTTTTGAATCTAACCAATCCTGCACAAGAATTATACGACCGCTTGTTACATATAATAATGAATATGACTAAAATGTGCAGAAGAAATGGCAACAAAAAAGAAAAGAAAAAAGTAAAGTAGGGCAAACAAAAAAGAAAAGAGAATTATTGATTGCTATAAAACATTATGAAATGAGAATAAATAGGAAAAAAAAGACAAAGAAAAGGGCAAATGTGAAAAAAAAATCAAAGAATACAGAAATGAAGGACCCCATCCAGATCCTAATTAACAGTAAGGTTTTAAAATTGTTTTTAAATTTACAAGTTCCGCTCATTATGATGCCATCAATATGTACTTAAAACTCCAACATTTTACTTTGCAATAAGTTAATATGCAGACAAATGGCAATGCATGCAGCTAACTTCATTTTAACAATAGATACATTTCCAATTTAAATATGAAAAAATGACTCAACTGTTTGCATTATTTCATAAAGATTTGCATTATAAATAAACGCTAAAATATGAAAAATCACAAACTAGTTTGCATTTTGTACAAAAGCCTTTTAAAAGTTGATCTTTGTTATCGGTTCAATAAACATATATATGTTATATTGCATTGATGGGTCTTGTATTACATACTAGATACCCGTATGTAGAAATGAATTGTCGACAATCGGCAATGTTTATAAAGGAAACGAAAATGGAAATTCTCTTTAACCGGCAATAGAACTACTTTTAAAGGTAATTTTAGTAAGCTCTGTTGAATATTTATTTGAAATATCAATATGATACGAAGTTGTTTTCTATGGTGGCCGGTTAAGGCCATTTCGCGTTTTCGCGTTTTCGCGTTTTCGCCCATCATATTATATAGGGCGAAAACGCGAAAACGCGAAATCGCGAAGTCGAAAACGCGAAAACGCGAAGTCGAAAACGCGAAAACGCGAAAACGCGAAGTCGAAAACGCGAAAACGCGAAATATTTTTTCTTTCCGATTTCGCGTTTTCGACTTCGCGTTTTCGCGTTTTCGCGTTTTCGACTTCGCGATTTCGCGTTTTCGCCTTTTCGCGTTTTCGCCTTTTCGCGTTTTCGCGATTTCGCGTTTTCGCGTTTTCGCGTTTTCGCGATTTCGCGTTTTCGCGATTTCGCGTTTTCGCGTTTTCGCGTTTTCGCGATTTCGCGTTTTCGCGATATCGCGATTTCGCGTTTTCGCGATTTCGCGTTTTCGCGATTTCGCGTTTTCGCGTTTTCGCGATTTCGCGTTTTCGCCTTTTCGCGATTTCGTGTTTTATATACCAAAACATATTCTTAGTATTTAACTTTATTTCATAATCTATTTTGTTCAATTCAATATTTTATCATAAATATTTGTTGTTTTTTAAGGTGTTTCGGTTAAGGTTTAACTACCAAGGCTTTTCCTCATCAGGTATCCCAAGCCTCTAACTAATAAAATAATCAGTTTCAAAGTAAAGTTCAAAGCATCCATACGCATAGAATTTAAAAATTCTGCATACCGGGATACGACACCTGGTAACTTTGTATTGATGTATTGTATTCTAAATTAAATCAGTTTATGATTTGATATAACCATTGTCTTTTATGTTGTGATTTATCCTATAACTTGGTTTATCCTATAACTTGGAGGATGTAAGTAGATCCTTCAAGTTTTTGTGTCTTTTATATGCTATGATCGGAGGTTTTGGAAACATGGTTTTTGTGCTATCATTTTGTTCAATTAGGTGCCAATGTTTTTTAATTGCTTTATTTAGTCCATTGAAGGAAGGATTAAATTTGGTGGCTAAAACAAATGGAGGCATTGCTCTTTTGTTTTTAAGCTTGTACCTTAGACAATCTTTTCTTTCCTTATGAAGTGCATTTGTTATAATGGGGTTGATATCTTTTTCCGAGTATCCCCTTTGGAGAAGTTTTGTTTTAAAAGTTTCAATTTCTTTTAGTGTATCTTTTATGCATTTTTCTACCTAGTTCGTCAAAATCTCGTAAGAGATTTTGTTTAATGTATTTTACATCAGGACTGGGAATAAATTTTAATCCCTTTGCAAGAACTAATATTTCATAGTTTGTGAGATTCTCACGTGAAAACACTTCTATATAGTTTAAAGCTTTTTTTTACATTTTCATGAAAGTGTTTTGTGCGTTTAAGATGGCCTTTGTTATTATTATGTATACGGAGTTTACTTTTGTATTTTATTAATCGTTTTTTCTTATCCCTTTTTCTGAGAGATCTTTTTCTATTACTCATAGTAATTTATTTGTATAAATTTGTTTTGTGACAAAACTATTTTGTTTGTTTGTATAATTATTTCAACTCTAATTGAGAGATGAAATGAATATATATGAACTTCAACTCTATTTGAGAGATGAAATGTATTTTATTAATTCTACTCTATTTGAGAGATGAATTGATTTGTATTTTGTTTAAATCTATTTCAAAAATTATACATTGTATATGTAAACTCTGTTGAAGTGTTTGTTCACTTGTATCCCGGTATGCAGAATTTTTAAATTCTGTGCGTATGGATGCTTTGAACTTTACTTTGAAACTGATTATTTTATTAGTTAGAGGCTTGGGATACCTGATGAGGAAAAGCCTTGGTAGTTAAACCTTAACCGAAACACCTTAAAAAACAACAAATATTTATGATAAAATATTGAATTGAACAAAATAGATTATGAAATAAAGTCAATTACTAAGAATATGTATTGGTATATAAAACACGAAATCGCAAAAAGGCGAAAACGCGAAATCGCGAAAACGCGAAAACGCGAAAACGCGAAATCGCGAAAACGCGAAAACGCGAAAACGCGAAAACGCGAAATCGCGAAAACGCGAAATCGCGAAAACGCGAAAACGCGAAAACGCGAAATCGCGAAAAGGCGAAAACGCGAAAAGGCGAAAACGCGAAATCGCGAAGTCGAAAACGCGAAAACGCGAAAACGCGAAAACGCGAAGTCGAAAACGCGAAATCGGAAAGAAAAAATATTTCGCGTTTTCGCGTTTTCGACTTCGCGTTTTCGCGTTTTCGACTTCGCGATTTCGCGTTTTCGCGTTTTCGCCCTATATAATATGATGGGCGAAAACGCGAAAACGCGAAAACGCGAAATGGCCTTAACCGGCCACCATAGTTTTCCATTTGTTTGATGTTTTTAGCTTTGGAGTTTGCCTTTTGATAAGGGACTCTCCGATTGAAAATCTTCTTTGAGTTCGGCATTTTTGTTAATTTTGTTTTCATTATTCTAACAGAACTTTAGGTAAAGTTATTTTCTATAATTGTGTTTTACATTAAATGACCTTAATGAGTAAAATAATATTGTAGATTTTTGTGAACATGGCGTATCAGGGATTTGTATAGTTACATCTAACTATAAAAATCCTTGCTGTTATGAATCTCAGTTATGAATGTTTTTATTTTATCGGCTGTCTTAAATTTTAAATAGTTATTTGGTATAATATATCTTATTTTGAAACATATGTTTAAAGTTGTCTTTTTTAATATTGAGCGCCTGCTTTAACTACTTTACACCTCTGTTTCCTCCTCTCTCTATGAAAGCCTCGATCTGCTACTGAGGTGCTACATAACATATGTTTCAAGTTTGTACATTTTCAATGGGTAGCTAACAACGGCAAATCTATTTAAACATGATAAAGGTCTATCTAACAAAGAATACCTAACTTCCTTATTCATTGTACACGTAAGTGTATCATTGATTATACCATTTGAATGATCCAGTAAAGTGACTTAGACAAAAAAAATTCCCGAGTGATACCTATACCGAATAAGACTTAATTCCGCGTTTACAACAAGAAGCATGACATAACGTGAGCGGAATCTGCCTACCCTTCTGGAGCACCTGAGATTACCCCTAGTTTTTGTGGGTTCGTGTTGCGCAGTCTTATGTTTTCTATGTTGTCAGTTTGAATGACTTAAATTATTAATGTCCTTCTAGAATCTTTCGCCTGTATGCAAAAATGACTCAACTGTTTGCATTATTTCATAAAGTATAAAGCATTATTATAAGTAGACGCTAACATATGAAATATCACAAACTAGTTTGCATTATGTACAAAAGACTAGGCCTTTTAAAAGTTGATCTTTGTTATCGGTTCAATAAACATATATAAGTTATATTGCATTGATGGGTCTTGTATTACATACTAGATACCCGTATGTAGAAATGAATTGTCGACAATCGGCAATGTTTCATGATAAAGGAAGCGAAAATGGAAATTCTCTTTAACCAATAGGACTACTTTTTAAGGTAATTTTAGTTAGCTCTGTTGAATATTTATTTGAAATATCAATATGATATGAAGTTGTTTTCCATTTGTTTGATGTTTTTAGCTTTTGAGTTTGCCTTTTGATAAGAGGACTCTCCGATTGAAAATTTTCTTTGAGTTCGGCATTTTTGTTAATTTTGTGTTCATTATTCTAACAGAACTTTAGGTAAAGTTATTTTCTATAATTGTGTTTTACATTAAATGACCTTAATGAGTAAAATAATATTCTAGATTTTTGTGAACATGGGCGTATCAGGGATTTGTATAGTTAGATCTAACTATAAAAATCCTTGCTGCTATGAATCTCAGTTATGAATGTTTTTATTTTTACCGGCTGTCTTAATTTTTAAATAGTTATTTGGTATAATATATCTTATTTTGAAACATATGTTTAAAGTTGTCTTTTTTAATATTGAGCGCCTGCTTTAAATACTTTACACCTCTGTTTCCTCCTCCCCTATGAAAGCCTCAATCTGCTACTGCGGTGCTAAATAACATATGTTACAAGTATGTATACCCTTTGAGCACCTCATTCTGAAATATGAGAAGACAACTATTATTGGTTTTTAATTTACTAAGTTATTTAAATCATAGTAAATCAAATAGAATAGCTGGATTTCACAAAAAAACTTGTAAAGCCTCGTAAGATGTACGTATTTTTTTGTTTCTAACATATATTCCAATCGTCCTTGTTTATCGTCTAGTAAATGATCTGTGATAGCTATCAGTACATTTTCAATGGGTAGCTAACAACGGCAAATCTATTTAAAGGTCCATCTAACAAAGAATACCTAACTTCCTTATTCATTGTACACGTAAATGTACCATTGATTATACCATTTGAATGATCCAGTAAAGTGACTTAGACAAAAAAATTCCCGAGTGAGACCTACCGAATAAGACTTAATTCCGCGTTTACAACACGTAGCATGGCATAAAGTGAGCGAGATCTGCTTACCCTTCTTGAGCACCTGAGATTACCCCTAGTTTTTTGTGGGTTCGTGTTGCGCAGTCTTATGTTTTCTATGTTGTCAGTTTGAATGACTTATGAATGTCCTTCTAGAATCTTTCGCCTGTATATATGACAACACCTACACTTAAAACAGTAAAACAACTTTGCACACAAATCATTCGTCTTTTTCTGAAGTATAGTTAAACATTGTTCATGAATGATTATTAAAAACTAAAGTAAACGGCATTGACATGACATAGTATGCTCAGTAAAGAGAAAATCAGCATCTATCTAGAGTACTATTACTATTAAATATCAGGTGCCTTCTGGAGTGTCATTGAACTTATAGACAGGAAATTTTTTTGCCCTCCTCCTTATTTCAAAATCCATTGTTTGTTTTCTTTTAATTAAGGTCTTTCCTTTTACTAAAGGGAAAGACCTTACTGTATTTCTTCTGATTATTAAGGTCTTTCCTTTTACAAAAGGGAAAGACCTTACTGTATTTCTTCTGTTTATTATTATTCTTTTTCCGCCAAACTTTGACGAAGTTAGCAGCCTTAACCGTAAGACGTGTCGCTTTCATGTTCACACTTTGTATCGGTGTCATATATACCTATCTAGAACTCACCCTGTTAGTCGAAATATTTTGTCGGTTCGGAGTAATTCCTCCGAAACCAAAAAACCTTGTTATCGTTCCAACACCGTAACCGTAATAGGTAGAAAATAAACGAAGGGTGAAATTTGTTCAGGACCAGACCCCGGTTCTTCGTTACATTTGGATCGAAAAGATTCAACGACTCATTGGTAGGGTTATGCCCCTATGAAAATTAACCGGTGTCGGTGGACAACCAAAACTCAAAAACCGTAAGTCGTAGAGACCTAGGATCTTCACCATTCATCATCAATTCATGTGACTTTGAAAAATACCTCAAGGTCAAATGTGTATGTTGACCTTGACCTTTGACCTAACACCTTGTTATCAGAACAACTCAGAAACCATTATACTTACAGAAGTTTTAAATAGTGGAAAATGTTTGGGTCATTACGGGGCAACTTTGTTACATTTTGACCGAAGAGATTTGACCTTTTTGTAAGGGGCATAACCCCTGTTTTAGGTTTCTGAAAAGACAAAATCAGCATTTACTATATAACCAAAGGTCCTAGACCCATGGGGTCTTCAGCAATGACATTAGGGACCAATGACCTTGACAAAGGTCAAAAGGTCAAAGGTCAAGGTCATGTACCAGATAGCGAATTTAGTGATTTTAACCTTATTTAAGGGATTTTCAATGTGTTTTAAAGATTTTCAGTGTGTTTTAAAGCTGTTTAAGGTTGACCTTGACCTTTGACCTTAAAACTTTTAAGTCGATATCTCAAAAACGATTGTACTTACAGAAATAGTAAATAGTGAAAAACGCGTTGAGGTGGATGAGGCGCAACTTTTTGACATTTGACCGAAGAGATTTGACCTTTCTATAAGGGGCATAACCCTTGTTTTAGATTTCTGAAAAGGCAAAATCAGCTTTTACTGTATAACCAAAGGTCCTAGACCCATGGGGTCTTCAGCAATGACATTGGGGACTAATGACCTTGACAAAGGTCAAAAGGTCAAAGGTCAAGGTCATGTCCCATATAGCAAATTATGTTTTTTTTTACCTTATTTAAAAGATATTCAGTGTGTTTTAAAGCTTTTCAATACATTCTACGTCTATTGGAACATGTATTTTACATTACAAAAGGAAAGACCTCTCAATTGTTCAAGAACAATTGACATTTTAATTATTAAGGTCTTTCCTTTTACTAAAGGGAAAGACCTTACTGTATTTCTTCTGATTATTATTATTATTAAGGTCTTTCCTTTTACAAAAGGGAAAGACCTTACTGTATTTCTTCTGTTTATTATTATTCTTTTTCCGCCAAACTTTGACGAAGTTAGCAGCCTTAACCGTAAGACGTGTCGCTTTCATGTTCACACTTTGTATCGGTGTCATATATACCTATCTAGAACTCACCCTGTTAGTCGAAATATTTTGTCGGTTCGGAGTAATTCCTCTGAAACCAAAAAACCTTGTTATCGTTCCAACACCGTAACCGTAATAGGTAGAAAATAAACGAAGGGTGAAATTTGTTCAGGACCAGACCCCGGTTCTTCGTTACATTTGGATCGAAAAGATTCAACGACTCATTGGTAGGGTTATGCCCCTATGAAAATTAACCGGTGTCGGTGGACAACCAAAACTCAAAAACCGTAAGTCGTAGAGACCTAGGATCTTCACCATTCATCATCAATTCATGTGACTTTGAAAAATACCTCAAGGTCAAATGTGTATGTTGACCTTGACCTTTGACCTAACACCTTGTTATCAGAACAACTCAGAAACCATTATACTTACAGAAGTTTTAAATAGTGGAAAATGTTTGGGTCATTACGGGGCAACTTTGTTACATTTTGACCGAAGAGATTTGACCTTTTTGTAAGGGGCATAACCCCTGTTTTAGGTTTCTGAAAAGACAAAATCAGCATTTACTATATAACCAAAGGTCCTAGACCCATGGGGTCTTCAGCAATGACATTGGGGACCAATGACCTTGACAAAGGTCAAAAGGTCAAAGGTCAAGGTCATGTACCAGATAGCGAATTTAGTGATTTTAACCTTATTTAAGGGATTTTCAATGTGTTTTAAAGATTTTCAGTGTGTTTTAAAGCTGTTTAAGGTTGACCTTGACCTTTGACCTTAAAACTTTTAAGTCGATATCTCCAAAAACGATTGTACTTACAGAAATAGTAAATAGTGAAAAACGCGTTGAGGTGGATGAGGCGCAACTTTTTGACATTTGACCGAAGAGATTTGACCTTTCTATAAGGGGCATAACCCTTGTTTTAGATTTCTGAAAAGGCAAAATCAGCTTTTACTGTATAACCAAAGGTCCTAGACCCATGGGGTCTTCAGCAATGACATTGGGGACTAATGACCTTGACAAAGGTCAAAAGGTCAAAGGTCAAGGTCATGTCCCATATAGCAAATTATGTTTTTTTTACCTTATTTAAAAGATATTCAGTGTGTTTTAAAGCTTTTCAATACATTCTACGTCTATTGGAACATGTATTTTACATTACAAAAGGAAAGACCTCTCAATTGTTCAAGAACAATTGACATTTTAATTATTATTAAGGTCTTTCCTTTATCTATAAGGAAAGACCTTACTGTATTTCTTCTGATTATTATTATTATTCTTCTTGTTCCGCCAAACTTTGACAAAATTTCCCTCCGTAACCGTAAACCATGTCGCTTTCATGTTCACACTTTGTATTGGTGTCATGAATACCTATCCGGAACTCACCCTGTGAGTCGAAATATTTTGTCGGTTCGGAGTAATCCCTCCGAAACCCAAAAACCTTGTTATCGTTCCAACACCGTAACCGTAATAGGTAGAAAAAAAATGAAGGGTGAAATTTGTTCAGGACCAGACCCCGGTTCTTCGTTAAATTTGGAGCGAAAAGATTCAACGACTCATTGGTAGGGTTATGCCCCTATGAAAATTAACCGGTTTCGGTTGGCCACCAAAACTCAGAAACCGTAAGTCGTAGACACATAGGATCTTCGCCAATCATCATCATTTCATGTATCTTTAAAAAATACCTCAAGGTCAAATTTGTATGTTGACCTTGACCTTTGACCTAACACCTTGTTATGGGATAATCTCAGAAACCATTATACTTACAGAAGTTTTAAATGGTGGAAAATGTTTGGGTCATTATGGCGCAACTTTGTTACATTTTGACCGAAGAGATTTGACCTTTCTATAAGGGGCATAACCCCTGTTTTAGGTTTTTGAAAAGACAAAATCAGCTTTTACTATATAACCAAAGGTCCTAGACCCTTGGGATCTTCAGTAATGGCATTGGGGACCAATGACCTTGACAAAGGTCAAAAGGTCAAAGGTCAAGGTCATGTCCCAGATAGTGAATTTAGTGTTTTTAACCTTATTTAAAGGATTTTTAATGTGTTTTCGAGCTTTTTAAGGTTGACCTTGACCTTTTCAATACATTCTACGTCTGTTGAAACATGTATTTTACATTACGAAAAGGAAAGACCTCTCAATTGTTCAAGAACAATTGACAGTTTAATTATTATTATTATTCTTTTTGTTCCGCCAAACTTTGACGAAGTTAGCCTCCGTAACCGTAAGACGTGTCGCTTTCATGTTCACACTTTGTATCGGTGTAATGAATACCTATCCGGAACTCACCCTGTGAGTCGAAATATTTTGTCGGTTCGGAGTAATACCTCCGAAACCCAAAAACCTTGTTATCGTTCCAACACCGTAACCGTAATAGGTAGAAAAAAAACAAAGGGTGAAATTTGTTCAGGACCAGACCCTGGTTCTTCGTTACATTTGGATCGAAAAGATTCAACGACTCATTGGTAGGGTTATGCCCCTATGAAAATTAACCGGTGTCGGTTGACCACCAAAACTCAGAAACCGTAAGTCGTAGACACCTAGGATCTTCACCAATCATCATCAATTTATGTATCTTTGAAAAATACCTCAAGGTCAAATTTGTATGTTGACCTTGACCTTTGACCTAACACCTTGTTATGGGATAATCTCAGAAACCATTATACTTACAGAAGTTTTAAATAGTGGAAAATGTTTGGGTCATTACGGCACAACTTTGTTACATTTTGACCGAAGAGATTTGACCTTTCTTTAAGGGGCATAACACCTGTTTTAGGTTTCTGGAAAGACAAAATCATCTTTTACTATATAACCAAAGGTCCTAGACCCATGGGGTCTTCGGCAATGACATTGGGGACTAATGACCTTGACAAAGGTCAAAAGGTCAAAGGTCAAGGTCATGTCCCATATAGCGAATTTGGTGTTTTTAACCTTATTTAAAGGTTTTTCAGTGTGTTTTAAAGCTTTTCAATACATTCTACGTCTGTTTGAACATGTATTTTACATTAAAAAAGGAAAGACCTCTCAATTGTTCAAGAACAATTGACAGTTTAATTAAGGTCTTTCCTTTTACAAAAGGGAAAGACCTTACTGTATTTCTTCTGTTTATTAAGGTCTTTCCTTTTACTAAAGGGAAAGACCTTACTGTATTTCTTCTGATTATTATTATTAAGGTCTTTCCTTTTACAAAAGGGAAAGACCTTACTGTATTTCTTCTGTTTATTATTATTATTAAGGTCTTTCCTTTTACAAAAGGGAAAGACCTTACTGTATTTCTTCTGTTTATTATTATTATTATTAAGGTCTTTCCTTTTACAAAAGGGAAAGACCTTACTGTATTTCTTTTGTTTATTATTATTATTATTATTATTATTATTCTTCCGTTAAACTTTGACAAATTTAGCCGCGTTAACCGTAAGACGTGTCGCTTTCATATTCACACTTTGTATAGGTGTCATGAATACCTTTCTGGAACTCACCCTGTGAGTCGAAATATTTTGTCGGTTCGGAGTAATCCCTCCGAAACCCAAAAACCTTGTTATCGTTCCAACACCGTAACCGTAATAGGTAGAAAAAAAATGAAGGGTGAAATTTGTTCAGGACCAGACCCCGGTTCTTCATTACATTTGGATCGAAAAGATTCAACGACTCATTGGTAGGGTTATGCCCCTATGAAAATTAACCGGTGTCGGTTGGCCACCAAAACTCAGAAACCGTAAGTCGTAGACACCTAGGATCTTCACCAATCATCATCAATTCATGTATCTTTGAAAAATACCTCAAGGTCAAATTTGTATGTTGACCTTGACCTTTGACCTAACACCTTGTTATGGGATAATCTCAGAAACCATTATACTTACAGAAGTTTTAAATGGTGGAAAATGTTTGGGTCATTATGGCGCAACTTTGTTACATTTTGACCAAAGAGATTTGACCTTTCTATAAGGGGCATAACCCCTGTTTTAGGTTTTTGAAAAGACAAAATCAGCTTTTACTGTATAACCAAAGGTCCTAGACCCTTGGGGTCTTCAGTAATGGCATTGGGGACCAATGACCTTGACAAAGGTCAAAAGGTCAAAGGTCAAGGTCATGTCCCAGATAGCGAATTTAGTGTTTTTAACCTTATTTAAAGGATTTTTAGTGTGTTTTCAAGCTTTTTAAGGTTGACCTTGACCTTTTCAATACATTCTACGTCTGTTGGAACATGTATTTTACATTAAAAAAGGAAAGACCTCTCAATTGTTCAAGAACAATTGACAGTTTAATTATTATTATTATTATTATTATTCTTCCGCCAAACTTTGAAGAAGTTAGCAGCCTAAACCGTAAGACGTGTCGCTTTCATGTTCACACTTTGTATCGGTGTCATGAATACCTATCTGGAACTCACCCTGTTAGTCGAAATATTTTGTCGGTTCGGAGTAATCCCTCCGAAACCAAAAAACCTTGTTATCGTTCCAACACCGTAACCATAATAGGTAGAAAAAAAACAAAGGGTGAAATTTGTTCAGGACCAGACCCCGGTTCTTCGTTACATTTGGATCGAAAAGATTCAACGACTCATTGGTAGGGTTATGCCCCTCTGAAAATTAACCGGTGTCGGTTGACCACCAAAACTCAGAAACCGTAAGTCGTAGAGACCTAGGATCTTCACCATTCATCATCAATTCATGTATCTTCGAAAAATATCTCAAGGTCAAATTTGTATGTTGACCTTGACCTTTGACCTTACACCTTGTTATGGAATAATCTCAGCAACCATTATACTTACAGAAGTTTTAAATAGTGGAAAATGTTTGGGTCATTACCGCGCAACTTTGTTACGTTTTGACCAAAGAGATTTGACCTTTTTTTAAGGGGCATAAAGCCTGTTTTAGGTTTCTGAAAAGACAAAATCAGCTTTTTCTATACAACCAAAGGTCCTAGACCCTTGGGGTCTTCAGTAATGGCATTGGGGACTAATGACCTTGAAAAAGGTCAAAAGGTCAAAGGTCAAGGTCATGTCCCAAATAGCGAATTTAGTGTTTTTAACCTTATATAAAGGATTTTTAGTGTGTTTTCAAGCTTTTTAAGGTTGACCTTGACCTTTTCAATACATTCTATGTCTGTTGGAACATGCATTTTACATTACAAAAGGAAAGACCTCTCAATTGTTCAAGAACAATTGACAGTTTAATTATTATTATTATTCTTCCGCCAAACTTTGACGAAGTTAGCAGCCTTAACCGTAAGACGTGTCGCTTTCATGTTCACACTTTGTATCGGTGTCATGAATATCTATCTGGAACTCACCCTGTTAGTCGAAATATTTTGTCGGTTCGGAGTAATCCCTCCGAAACCCAAAAACCTTGTTATCGTTCCAACACCGTAACCGTAATAGGTAGAAAAAAACCGAAGGGTGAAATTTGTTCAGGACCAGACCCCGGTTCTTCGTTACATTTGGATCGAAAAGATTCAACGACTCATTGGTAGGGTTATGCCCCTCTGAAAATTAACCGGTGTCGGTTGACCACCAAAACTCAGAAACCGTAAGTCGTAGACACCTAGGATCTTCACCAATCATCATCAATTCATGTATCTTTGAAAAATACCTCAAGGTCAAATTTGTATGTTGACCTTGACCTTTGACCTAACACCTTGTTATGGGATAATCTCAGAAACCATTATACTTACAGAAGTTTTAAATAGTGGAAAATGTTTGGGTCATTATGGCGCAACTTTGTTACATTTTGACCGAAGAGATTTGACCTTTCTGTAAGGGGCATAACCCCTGATTTCGGTTTCTGAAAAGACAAAATCAGCTTTTACTATATAACCAAAGGTCCTAGACCCATGGGATCTTCAGCAATGACATTTAGAACTAATGACCTTGACAAAGGTCACAAGGTCAAAGGTCAAGGTCAAGTCCCAGATAGCGAATTATGTGTTTTTGACCTTATTTTAAGGATTTTTAGTGTGTTTTAAAGCTTTTTAAGGTTGACCTTGACCTTTGACCTTTCAACTTTTTAGTCGATATCTCAAAAACGGTTACTCTTACAGAAATAGTAAACAGTGAAAAATGTTTGGGTGACTAAGGCACAACTTTTCTACATTTTGACCGAAAGGATTTGACATATTCTTAAGGGGCATAACCCCCGTTAACGGTTTCTGAAAAGGTAAAATTAGCTTTAACTCTTGAACGAAAAGTCCTAGACCCATGGGGTCTTTTATAATGACATTGTGGACCAATGACCTTCACAAAAGTTACAAGGTCAAAAGTCAAGGTCATGTCCAAATTATCGAATTTGTTGTTTTTGTCATTTTTTAACGGTTTTGTGTGTGTTTGCGAGCTTTTCAATGCATTCTACGACTATTGGAACATGTACTTTACATTTCGAAAAGGAAAGACCTCTCAATTGTTCAAGAACAATTGACAGTTTAATTAAGGTCTTTCCTTTTACAAAAGGGAAAGACCTTACTGTATTTCTTCTGTTTATTATTATTATTATTATTATTATTATTATTATTATTCTTCCGCCAAACTTTAATGAAGTTAGCAGCCTAAACCGTAAGACGTGTCGCTTTCATGTTCACACTTTGTATCGGTGACATGAATACCTATCCAGAACTCACCCTGTTAGTCGAAATATTTTGTCGGTTCGGAGTAATCCCTCCGAAACCCAAAAACCTTGTTATCGTTCCAACACCGTAACCGTAATAGGTAGAAAAAAAACAAAGGGTGAAATTTGTTCAGGACCAGACCCCGGTTCTTCGTTACATTTGGATCGAAAAGATTCAACGACTCATTGGTAGGGTTATGCCCCTATGAAAATTAACCAGTGTCGGTTGGCCACCAAAACTCAGAAACCGTAAGTCGTAGACACCTAGGATCTTCACCAATCATCATCAATTCATGTATCTTTGAAAAATACCTCAAGGTCAAATTTGTATGTTGACCTTGACCTTTGACCTAACACCTTGTTATGGGATAATCTCAGAAACCATTATACTTACAGAAGTTTTGAATAGTGGAAAATGTTTGGGTCATTAAGGCGCAACTTTGTTACATTTTGACCAAAGAGATTTGACCTTTTTATAAGGGGCATAACCCCTGTTTTAGGTTTCTGAAAAGACAAAATCAGCTTTTACTATATAACCAAAGGTCCTAGACCCATGGGGTCTTCAGCAATGACATTGGGGACTAATGACCTTGACAAAGGTCAAAAGGTCAAAGGTCAAGGTCATGTCCCATATAGCGAATTATGTGTTTTTGACCTTATTTAAAGGATTTTCAGTGTGTTTTAAAGCTTTTCGATACATTCTACGTCTATTTGAACATATATTTTACATTATAAAAGGAAAGACCTCTCAATTGTTCAAGAACAATTGACATTTTAATTAAGGTCTTTCCTTTTCTATAAGGAAAGACCTTACTGTATTTCTTCTGATTATTATTATTATTATTATTATTATTATTATTATTATTATTATTATTATTCTTTTTGTTCCGCCAAACTTTGACAAATTTAGCCGCGTTAACCGTAAGACGTGTCGCTTTCATATTCACACTTTGTATCGGTGTCATGAATACCTATCCGGAACTCACCCTGTGAGTCGAAATATTTTGTCGGTTCGGAGTAATCCCTCCGAAACCCAAAAACCTTGTTATCGTTCCAACACCGTAACCGTAATAGGTAGAAAAAAAACAAAGGGTGAAATCTGTTAAGGACCAGACCCCGGTTCTTCGTTACATTTGGATCGAAAAGATTCAACGACTCATTGGTAGGGTTATGCCCCTATGAAAATTAACCGATGTCGGTTGGTCACCAAAACTCAGAAACCGTAAGTCGTAGACACCTAGGATCTTCACCAATCATCATCAATTCATGCATCTTTGAAAAATACCTCAAGGTCAAATTTGTATGTTGACCTTGACCTTTGACCTAACACCTTGTTATGGGATAATCTCAGAAACCATTATACTTACAGAAGTTTTGAATAGTGGAAAATGTTTGGGTCATTAAGGCGCAACTTTGTTACATTTTGACAAAAGAGATTTGACCTTTTTATAAGGGGCATAACCCCTGTTTTAGGTTTCTGAAAAGACAAAATCAGCTTTTACTATATAACCAAAGGTCCTAGACCCATGGGGTCTTCAGCAATGGCATTGGGGACTAATGACCTTGACAAAGGTCAAAAGGTCAAAGGTCAAGGTCATGTCCCATATAGCGAATTATGTGTTTTTGACCTTATTTAAAGGATTTTCAGTGTGTTTTAAAGCTTTTCAATACATTCTACGTCTATTTGAACATATATTTTACATTATAAAAGGAAAGACCTCTCAATTGTTCAAGAACAATTGACATTTTAATTATTATTATTATTCTTCTTGTTCCGCCAAACTTTGACAAAATTTCCCTCCGTAACCGTAAGACGTGTCGCTTTCATGTTCACACTTTGTATCGGTGTCATGAATACCTATCCGGAACTCACCCTGTGAGTCGAAATATTTTGTCGGTTCGGAGTAATCCCTCCGAAACCCAAAAACCTTGTTATCGTTCCAACACCGTAACCATAATAGGTAGAAAAAAAATGAAGGGTGAAATTTGTTCAGGACCAGACCCCGGTTCTTCGTTACATTTGGATCGAAAAGATTCAACTACTCATTGGTAGGGTTATGCCCCTATGAAAATTAACCGGTGTCGGTTGGCCACCAAAACTCAAAAACCGTAAGTCGTAGACACATAGGATCTTCACCAATCATCATCATTTCATGTATCTTTAAAAAATACCTCAAGGTCAAATTTGTATGTTGACCTTGACCTTTGACCTAACACCTTGTTATGGGATAATCTCAGAAACCATTATACTTACAGAAGTTTTAAATAGTGGAAAATGTTTGGGTCATTATGGCGCAACTTTGTTACATTTTGACCAAAGAGATTTGACCTTTCTATAAGGGGCATAACCCCTGTTTTAGGTTTTTAAAAAGACAAAATCAGTTTTTACTATATAACCAAAGGTCCTAGACCCTTGGGGTCTTCAGTAATGGCATTGGGGACCAATGACCTTGACAGAGGTCAAAAGGTCAAAGGTCAAGGTCATGTCCCAGATAGCGAATTTAGTGTTTTTAACCTTATTTAAAGGATTTTTAGTGTGTTTTCGAGCTTTTTAAGGTTGACCTTGACCTTTTCAATACATTCTACGTCTGTTGGAACATGTATTTTACATTAAAAAAGGAAAGACCTCTCAATTGTTCAAGAACAATTGACAGTTTAATTGTAACTGTTTTTTGTGTTTTTCTGTGTTATACTTCTTTAAATTTTCTACAAACAACATTTTTTTACGACTTTTATTACTATCAATTGCTAGTTTATTGTCGACAGCGGTCACTTATAATTTATTTGTATAAGTATTGCCGATTGACGACCAAATGTTAGATTTTTTCTTATTTTTTTCTGTGTGATCTTCATACTGCAAAGCAAATAATGTTTTGGAATTCAACATTTTTTGTTTTCTGTCATGAAAACTGTTCACATGATCACATTTAGTACTAGTACCTTGGACAATTCAGAGTCATTTAATATATCTTAAAAGGGGTGGATGTTTTTTTCTGCGGGATATCAAAAGTCATTTCTTAGGCCCGACTGGCTCAAAATATATTTAATGTGTGCCCATATTTGTTTCTGATGGGTCTTTTGTTGTCTTAATATGTAAAAATTGAGGAAATGCTGGCACAATTTGGCATCTGAGGGGTTTAAAACAAAGCACGTGAGATATTGAAATTTGCCCGAAATTTTTCTTTAAAGGTCTTTGACAAGGTATAATCCCCTTTCCCGGGTTTTCATATATCAAATGGAATGTCCCATTACGAAATTGTTTCTATGCAGCATGTTTGTTAACCATATGAGCAGTCAATATACAAGAATCAGGGCGGGTCCAGGATTTTTCAAACCAAGGGGCGGCGTTATTTGAGAAAACGGAATCTATCTACTACCGACGAGCGGAAACAGACCTTTTCGCTATTTAGGAATCTGCAACACTTGAACTATGGTAGCAATACACAGTTTGGAAAAAAAACTTAAAATTGACACTCATAATTTTTAACCACCCTCTTTTCCTTCCTTTTTAAAAAATAGGGCTTAATATTTGTGTTATGCATGTGTATATTTATGGAAAGAGCATCTTCCATAGATTTGATTTCCAATAGTTATAATGGTGAAATATACTCTCTTTATGGCAAGTTGCAAACAATCTGCTTTTTTTTATACAAAATATTGCAAAAAGGGGGCTGAAAATGTCTCAAAAATCTCCAAAATTTGGTTCAAAGGAAAATTTCAATCAATTACAGTGATACCTTTCCTGACACCATAGACATTTATCTATCAAGAGATCCAAAACAAATCATATGTATTTCTGATCATTTTTTCCATAAAATTGAATTGACTGAAAGATCAATGGTCAAATCTTTGTTGAAAAACATTACAATGATTTCAGGACCAATGGGCGGTACGGATGTGAAAATACGGACTGTCAAACACAAAAATGGCCTATAAAATATGCTAAAAACAATCTAGATGTTCATATAAACCCACTTGGAAGGCTATATTATTCTTCAACTATCTAAAAATCACTGAATTTTATTGTACAAACACTTTCATCAGTTGCGGATCCAGGGGGAGGGGTCCGGGGGTTGGAACCCCCTTTTTTTGGACGATCAATGCATTCGAATGGGGACATGTGGTTGGAAACCCCCCTTTTGTCCTGGGTTGGGACCCCCCTTTTTTTAAATGGCTGTATCCGCCCCTAGCTGTTCATATTCCATGGCCAAAATGCAAAACTAAACTTTTAACTGAGTATTGCTACCTTAAGGTTAAACTTTTTTTTTTCAATTTCCACAATTTTTGTATTCTGCTAGCTAAAACGAGCAAATTGGCCTGCTAGTTTTGAAAATTGGTTCGAAAATAAATATTTTATGAAGGTTAGCAGTTGCCACTGAAATGCAACAAAATAGTGATTTGAAGAAACATGCCATGTCAACATGATTTATCCAACATGGTCAAAGTGTAAATTCTCATTCTTTAGTTAAATTTCTAAAAGTATTGACGTAATACAACCATCACTTTTCCTTTGTGGCGTCAGACATTTTCTATTGTGACATCACTTTTTTTTTCGAGAATCAAAGGCTATATGATGTCCAGTAATGACGGACAAAAAGCGATAAGGGAGGTCTCTCATGGGGGTGTCCAAATAATCACATAATCACAATTTTTTTTGCCGCAATATGAAAAACCTCATGAGAAGGCTCATTCTTTCTTTCTTTCTTATGTATAAATTTAGCTTCCTATCTTAGGAACACTCCTAGAGTGGGTCGGTAAAACAAAGATTTATTTTAATTTTTTAAAAGTTAATTAAAACAGGGTCGTATACGTACTACCTATGAGACAGGGGAGGCCTCCCCTGAATTTTCTACACCAAATTTTTTTTTTAAGTTATAAAATGAAATATTGACAATATGTACACGAAGAACTTGAATTTATATTATTAACAAAACAAGTTTGTACAGTTTTAACAGTGTTATGTGATATGTGATATATATATATATATATAAGTGCCTATAAATAGCAGCACATGACATACAAATCTAAGGGAGTGTGGATTAATCAGTACAGAGATTAATTCAATTACACAAATAAAATTATAGATTGCCTAACAATGTAATTTTAACACACTATTTAGTATGTAAATATAAGAATGTTTAAAATATTTACAAAATGATGAAAATAAACGCAATATTTCGCTAGACCAACTAGCTTTATCAAGCGTGCATCTATCCAGGTGAAATGTAGATGATAAGAAACTTTTGCAGCTCAACGTCTGTGTTGCGCTTGCTTAACTGCCTTTAAAATAAGAAAATGTTTGCAGCTCAATGTCTATGAGCAATTGAATTAAGCTGCTTTGAAAATAAGAAAATTTTGCAGCTCAATGTATATGTTGTATTGGATTTAGCTACCTTAAAAATACATAATTGGTAGTTGAAGTTAGCAACGTCCATTGGCCAATATTACGGGATAAAGAGGACGATGCTTTGTTTTAAATTATTCTTTATCTTTCCTGTATCTTTTTTCGTCTTTTTCGTTAAGACGTACCATCAGGTTCTAAAGTGTGGAGTTGGTGGATCCAAAAGTTCTCTCTTCTCCTTCTCGCCGTGGTGTCCCACTCGGTGTTGACTTCTATAATTTGGAAAGTAACATTATCAAAAGGATGTTTTGTTGAACGAAGATGTCTTGTGAGAGGACAGTTTTTGTTGGTTTTATACGATGAACGATGGTTATTGAGCCGAATATTAAATTTGTCCATTGTTTCTCCCACATACTGAATGCCACAAGTGTCACATGTTAATATATAAATTGAGTTCTCCGTTTTACAGTTGGAATTAAAGTAGATGGTATAATTTTGTTTAGTAACGGAGCTGATGAAAGAACTGCTTGTATTGGCAGCTTTACAACACAAACAATTCCTTCGACCACATTGTTTGTAGCAACCGGGCGATGGATTAGGCTGCTTAGATATCAGTCGGTTAAAGAGCTCTTAAGAGCTCATGTTCTTTGTTATTATGTATATATGAAACCCCGACTTTAAATAAAGATTACTTTACTTTACTTTACTTTACTTTGCTAATACAAAACTAGTCGCCAAGAACTTCTTGAGTACAGAGATAAGAATAAAGCAGCTAACAGAACACCCCTTGTACTCACTTACCATCCTGATTTTAAAAATGTGTCCGCATACATTGTTCAGAAGCATTGGAAAATTATAGAAAATGATGTTAATCTAAAAAAAGTATTTTCATCACCACCAGTCATGGCCTTCAGAAGACCTAAAAACATCCGTGACACATTAGTGACATCTGTATTAGCAAAGCAGGTCAATTAATGCCTTAGTAGTTAAACACTCCCATTCGTTGTAGCAGGGACTTTCTATACTAAGTATATATAGGTCCATGATTGTAGTTATATACATGTTGTTATATACCATGTATACAAAAAAGTACACTTAAATTTACGTTAATTCAAGGTCCTAGATAAATAAAATATCTTGCGTTCTATGATCTTGCTTTATATGTTTTTTTAACTTACCAGTTTGATTTCTAACGAAAATATCTTTAAATACAGATAATTGTTTGCATAAAAAAATGCTTCCAGGATCCAGCAATACTGATGTTTCTTAAAGTATGGAAATCGAAGGAAAACGGGTCATTTTTAGCTATATTCATTAACTCACCCGAACAGCAATGTGAGCTTGTTTTGCATAAAAATTGCTTCCTGGTTAAAGCAATACTGATATTTCTTAGAGTAAGGAAATCGAAGGAAAACAGGTCATTATTAGCCATTTTACCGAGAGAAAAAAATCGGCGGGGAGCTCCCCAAACCCCCTCTCAAGGGGGCCTCAATCGGCGGCACCAAAACCCATGCCTCCCCTGAATTCGAACCTTAGTTACGGCCCTGTAAAATATGGGTTAGATAAAAAAAAAAAGACAAAGGTAAAAATAACAGATAAAATAAATAATGTAAAAAGGACCAGTAGACGTTAATATTTTTTATAATTTTCATAACTCCTCATTTTATAAGGATCTATAATATGTATAAGGTGTATTTAGGGCGGAATTTTTTTTTACGTTTTTATAATCATATCAATCTTGAGAACAATGAGAGACTGTTTTGACGATTAAAATGTAGCGTACGCCCTGTACGTTCCCCTGGATCAACCAGTACGACTGCAACCTGCATGTCTTACTTTTAAAAAAAAATCCTATCATAAAAATTTCCGGAAACAAGTCCTGAAACGAGTTGTATATTATGTATAGTTAGATAGTTTCTAGCCTGGGGTCCTGGCTAATCTTGTCAGTACGACGCGCAGCTCGATATCGGGCCGGGGTACCAGGCTAAATAAGTCCCGCCGCCTGTCAAAGTATGTTTCTGTACATAACGATTGTGAAAGAAATGGTAAGAGTAGACGGTTTTTGTCAAACATACGCATAGATGCAACAAAGACGTTTGTTAAAATAAGACGTGCAAGTTGAAATGTTGGTCCCAGCTGGTGCAGTGGTGGTCCTAGACCTAGTTCCAAACTGAGATTACTATTTATAGTATCGTCTATAGTCGCCGTCAGCTGAAATTCGTAGCGGTTATCGGTAAAAATAATCTAAACTATCAATCGTGTTCTCTCGAGAAATAGTTTTTCACATTCCATTCATAAATCGCAAAGAAAAAACCACTACTTACCTACCTTTTAAGTGATCACACTGTAATAGTCCTGACCTTCACATTTTCCACAATATTTTCCATTGTAATTCCGCCATCTTGTTTCTATGAGGATCATTTGTTTACATATGACATTCGTCACTGTACGCAGTTTCCTGAAATGTTCCTTTCATTGATGTGGGTTTCCCGCGCTTTATACAAATTTTATGAAATTGAACTCCACGGAAACACTTCCGGTAAAAACAATGGCTGATTCCACCATTCAAAATCGTCTATGAAAAAGTGAAGGTCAGGATTATTACAGTGCGATCACTTAAAAGATAGGTCAGTAGTGGTTTTTCTTTTTGCGATTTAAGAATGGAATGTGAAAAACTATATCTCGAGTGAACGCGATTGATAGTTTAGATTATTTTTACCGATAACCTCTACGAATTTCAGCTAACGACTAAAGTCCAAATAATTATGACGTCTTAAAAGGCTATTATAGTTTTTTACTTTGACGCCTTTCTTCGAAGCGTCAAAGAAAAAAATTATAATAGCCTTTCAAGACATCATAATTATTTGGACTAAGCTGTTGTGTCAAATGTTTTCATACGTCATATGTTTTTCGTAATATGAGGAAGCGCTAACTTAAATGCCAGAGTTATACCATTACTATGTCCTTTACGTTGATTGAGTGTTGGTTGCTTTAATGTCCAGCAGCAAATATTTTATGCATTTTCAGGATGAATGTCGTACATACAGTTTCGTTCTAACTACAGGTAACAGATACTTCTGATGGAAATTCAGGTGACAGCAATCTTCGAATTTAATTATTTAAATTCACAACCCTCAAAATGTGATTGTTCGAGAAAAAAATATTTTAGACAATGTTAGAAATGGAAAAAAAAAATCTAGGGTTGGGGGGTTCCAACTAGGGACAGTCGGGTAACTGGAACCACACATATATTTTTATTTGGCCCCATTAGACAGCCTTGCTAATAACACAGTGACGTGACACAAAAATAACTCCCATTAGACACCCTTGCTATTGATACAGTGTCCTGACACAAAAATAACTCCCATTAGACAGCCTGGCTAATAACATGAATAATACATAATACAGTGACGTGACACAAAAATAACTCCCATTAGACACCCTTGCTAATAATACAGTGACGTGACGCAAAAATAACTCCCATTTGACAGCCTTGCTAAAAGCTCAGTGACGTGACACAACAATAACTCCCATTAGACAGCCTTGTTAATAGACCTTTTCAACATCTATCGACACCTACAGTTGAGAACGACTACGACAGGTAAAATTTGAGGGGTCGTCTCAAAAATAAAAAATAAAAAAAATCATTATTGACTTTATTGCTTTCATTGACAATCATTATGATAGAACTTTCCTACAGAGTCCAAATAACATGGATTTTTTTAAAATTTATTATAAAGAAAATGATGGACTTTAAGTCACATTTCATCTTTTTAGACGTTGAGCTTCTAGCTGTACTGGTGGATTTGGAAAATGAAAAGAACAAAGCATGTTTAATTGTAGTTGATATTTAATTAAACAATGTTGTATGTCTGTTGACAAGGGCGGCACATGTTTCCACAATGTCTGTTAGTTTTGGCCTTGCGTGCCTCCATAATGTACTGAATACTTTGTATATTTTCAATTCACCAATTTGGTGTTCCACTTGAATTCTGTATTCACCAATCACGCGATTAAATTTTCTGCTCTTTCTTTCAAATGTTATGGCTTACGATTAATTTGAGGTGTTGTAAATGCAGTGGATTATTTCTCCCTATTTTGATTCAAAACCTCCCTTATGTATAGTCATAGATGAGATACAAAAAAAAAATCTTAAGTACGAAAAAACTTGAAAAAGGTACAAAACTTTGTTCCGGAAATTGGATATAGAGAAATAAATTCTGACCCGATGAAAACAAAACAAGATATAGCAATTACAGTGTATAGATAAAATCAACGAAATTTGATCAACTTCTTGTAAGAAACCCAAAGGTCATTTTCAGGAACGGGGGAAGGACACTATGACTAAGGGACAAGGTATGTTGTTCTCGGGACATCAGCCGCCGATCTCTAAACTCCTGTTTAGCACTTTCCATATTGATTTTGCAATGTCAACAAGCTTTAAGTATTAACTAACAATTTGAAATATAAATTCCATACACAGGTATGTAAAAAAATGCACTGCTTAAGATGTTGTAACATTAAAACGAGAAGTCAATAATATTTTTTTTTCTTCAAAATTTATCATGAAAAACATCAACTCTTACAAAATATCTTGAAGCGGAGAAGTCCGCCGTTGATAAAAAAAAAATAGATGTGATATTTTCAAGTTCCTTAGACCTTCAAAATCAATATGTGATTATCCCTCCAGAAATTGAATATGTACAGCAACTTAGGTGAAGATCGGTTGAAAAATACCAATTTGGTCGTGTTCACAAGTGTGATACGGAAATTTCATAAAAGCTTTTACACCAAAAAATTAATCGTTATTTACATGCGGCAAATATTTGGTAAAATGACTCACATAATCATAAAATTGAAGAGAAAGCGGATCAGGATGCAAAATGGTTGCTGTATTTGTTTTAATCAATTCAACATGAAATGTCGTGTAAATATACATACAAAATTAAAATATTATATAACAGAGACAAATATTTATTTATTTATTTGGTTGATATATATTCTGAAGCTATATAGTCAAGACAGTATTTAACCGCCAATCCAATATGTTACGTATTGGTAATCATGATGGTTCTTGTCTTTGATACGACCCATCCATTTTACCTGTAAATTGTAGGTGTCATTAGTCGGTGTCGAGAGATTTTGAAAAGGTCTAATAATACAGTGAAGTGACACAAAAATAACTCCCTTTAGACAGCCTGGCTAATAATAGTGTCATGACACAAAAATAACTCCCATTTGACAGCATGACTAATAATACAGTGACATGACACAAAAATAACTCCCATTAGACACCCTTGCTAATAATACAGTGACTTGACACAAAAATAACTCCCATTAGATACCCTGGCTACCTTTTAATAATATAGTAATGTGACACAAAAATAACTCCCATTAGACACCCTTGCTAATGATACAGTAACGTGACACAAAAATAACTCCCATTAGACACCCTTGCTAATAGCTCAGTGACGTGACACAACAATAACTCCCATTAGACAGCCTTGCTAATAATACAGTGATGTGACACAAAAATAACTCCCATCAGACAGCCTGGCTAATAATAGTGTCATGACACAAAAATAACTCCCATTAGACACCCTTGCTAATAATACAGTGACTTGACACAAAAATAACTCCAATTAGATAGCCTGGCTACATTTTTATAATACAGTAATGTGACACAAAAATAACTCCGATTAGACAGCCTGACTAATAATACAGTGACATGACACAAAAATAAGTCCCATTAGACAGCCTGGCTAATAATGCAACTACATGTACATGTACATGACACAAAAATAACTCCCATTAAACAGCCTGCCTAAAAATACAGTAA
Organism: Mytilus galloprovincialis; assembly: GCA_037788925.1. NCBI lineage: Eukaryota > Metazoa > Mollusca > Bivalvia > Mytilida > Mytilidae > Mytilus > Mytilus galloprovincialis. The sequence goes on along the minus strand of CM075339.1, from coordinate 74,778,101 downwards.
TGTGACACAAAAATAACTCCCATTAGACAGCCTGGCTAATAATACAGTGACATGACACAAAAATAACTCCCATTAGACACCCTTGCTAATAATACAGTGACATGACACAAAAATAACTCCCATTAGACAGCCTGGCTAATAACACAGTGATGTGACACAAAAATAACTCCCATTAAACAGCCTGGCTAATGATACAGTGATGTCATGTGACACAAAAATAACTCCCATTTGACAGCCTGGCTAATTATACAGTGACGTGACACAAATATAACTCCCATTAGACATCCTTGCTAATAATACAGTGACGTGACACAAAAATAACTCCCATTTAACAGCCTGGATTATAACACAGTGACGTGACACAAAAATAACTCCCATTAAACAGCCTGGCTAATGATACAGTGACGTGACACAAAAATAACTCCTATTAGACAGCCTGGCTAATGATACAGTGACGTGACACAAATATAACTTCCATTAGACATCCTTGCTAATAATACAGTGACGTGACACAAAAATAACTCCCATTTAACAGCCTGGATTATAACACAGTGACGTGACACAAAAATAACTCCCATTAAACAGCCTGGCTAATGATACAGTGACGTGACACAAATATAACTCCCATTAGACATCCTTGCTAATAATACAGTGACGTGACACAAAAATAACTCCCATTAGACAGCCTTGCTAATAACAGTGACATGACACAACAGTGTTCCAGCTAGGTTTTCAAAAGGGCAGGGTGCCAATCCTGAAAAAGAACATTTAACGTGCGATATGATAATATGAAAAGGGCATATTTTAATAAAAGATGTTAATCAAACATTTGTGTTTATTCGTTGAATCACAGGTTATACAAGAACAACATCTTTAGCCCATATAGAACTCTATCTTTCTACTTTTAAGGCTGAAAAACTTGTCAAGCAGCTTGTCACACAAGTTTTTTTATCATTGCTTGGCACAGTTGAACTTTATATGCAGTATGTTTTGAAAGGAGATCTGTTTCATACTGTTTCTATGGTCTACCACATTTTACCAGTTTCACCTTTCTACCCCTGCTGTGCTTGGTGGCAATACAGCACAAAACAGCTGTGCTCAGTAAATTCACAATTTTAGGATATAAAGCAACAGTGAAAAATAGTATCAAAAATAAAGAATACAGAAAAAGATGACCAAGGCACCCTACCAACACTGCTACTAAGACCCTCTTTAACTTTTCCCATAACTCAAAATAAATACCTAAACATTTATATTCTTAAGCAAGAAGTATGGAGACACATTTTAGAATATGTAAATGGGTTACTCAATGCTAGGAAAAAAATCAGATTGAGTTATCTTTCTTTATTCATGTCCTTCTTTGGAGGATTATAAACAGTACGTAAATATGATGTAAATATGATCACAATATGGCGGCCGATTTTGTTATTTTCGTATCAAAAATGAAGGCAGTCAATGACAAATACTTCTGAATTTTCTGTTTATTTTACAGAAAACAAGTAAAACAATGTCTTCAACGAGTTTATAATGGTTTTCCAACTTTCTGTCATTACATTTCTTCCATGAAACTACGGTAAACATCGGAAATTGTGTCCAAGTTGTTGTATGCACATTTCTTCAAAGATAATTGCCGACTGACCGATTCTATTTGAACGAATTAATGTTGATGATCATTAATGACCCATCCGATAAACGGATTACCTATAACAACAGATTATGACACCAGTTGTAACCATTGATTAGCTTGGGGTGGTAAACAAAGTCATAATCTTTTCCCCAGGTAAAATTTAGTAATTAGCGTATCATATCAATACGCAAATTAATATGCAATCGATCTTCAAAAAAGGCAGGGCACCCCGGAAACTGTAAAAAGGGCACAGGGCGCCACTCGGAAAAGGGCGGGCGCCGCACCCTCTGAAAACGGCCTAGCTGGAACACTGTTTATGTAAATTATTAGATTTCATCTCATCTATATGAACATTGTTTGTTTACTTGTAACCGGATGTTTTTAATGTAGATATTTGTAGTACGCATGCATGAATTTGGATTATGGGTTGACTCGGTCTTTTTACATGTTCGCCCTTGGTCTGTACCTCCTGAGTTCTTACGACCATATAGTATGTTCGCCCTGTGTTCATTCTCTTCACTCTTATCAAAGTCGTTTTATGATACGTCCTAGCATTTATTAAAAAATATAAAAAATCGTTAAAAAAAACTCTAAAACACGATTAAGTGAAAATCATCTGTTCCTTATTTTGTTCCCAAGGTAAAACAATCGTGTTCAGCCAATCAAATTCTATGTTTCTCATGATCAAATTAATAAGCCAATCAAAAACGTTTTCTCTGAAGATTATTCTAACATGCTAGATTTTGAACTTTGTTGTTTTCATCTTGTAAAATCGTGAACATGGCACTGCCCCAGGTGAATTTTCATCTGCAAAGAAGGTTCTTACACAGCTAAAGGATAAAAGCATGGCTGATTGACAAAACTCAATGATGCAGTACTACCATAAAGATAATACTGAATAGTAGTTTTTTCACTAATTTATTGACATAATATGTTATTTTTGTATTCAATTAAATAATTTAAAGCACAATGTAGTATTCTTTTTTTCACAAAGACCAACAAACAGGTTGTCACGCACTAAAAAAACCCATGGGAACTTTCAAAAGTTGGCTGGTATGTAACAAGTCTTACTATTTTTATGCCCCATTTATGGGCATTTAATGTTTTCTGGTCTGTCAGTCTGTCCTGCTTCAGGTTAAAGTTTATAGTCGAGGTAGTTTTTGTTGAAGTTAAAGTCCAATCAACTTTAAACTTAGTACACATGTGTTCCTTATGATATGATCTTTCTAATTTTTCGGTCAAATTAAAGATTTCACCTAGTTTTCACGGTCCACTGAACATAGAAAATGATTGTACGGATAGGAAATCCATGTACTTATGACATATCTTGTTTGAAGAAAAAAATACGTCATAACGATAATGGAACAAAGCAGGCTGGGTTAGTGGGGATGCTTTTATGGTAATTCAAGTTACCTTTTATTCACCTTCTTCCACCTCAGAGCTATCAGCTCTTTGATTAAATTATTGACCTATCACTATCACTGTGTTTGTACTTACATTCATGAGCAAGACAAGTGCCACATGTGGAGAAGGATCTGCTTACCGTTCCGGAGCACCTGAGATCACCCCCAACTTTTGGTGAGGTTTGTGTTGCTCAGTTTTAAGGTTTTTATTTCTCTACCGACAAAGTAGAATGGGACTTTAGGTCAGTCTGTCTGTCTGTCCATCTGTCAGTTCAGCAAATCAGTTTTCCAGTTTTTATAAGTCCGTCAAAAGTCTGTCAAAATTTTGAGGTATACAAATTACCGGCGTCTGTCTGTCTGTCCATCTGTCCGGCGTAAACATGTTGCACCGTTACTTGAGAACAGCTTATCCAAATTTCTTGAAACTTAATATAGTTGTTTCTCATAATGGTCAAACGATCTGTATACTTTTTGGTGAAAAAAAAAAATTAAACTTTTTCAGTTATGGGACTTTGTAACTAAAACAGGGGTGTGTTTTTTTTTCACATGTTGGTCATATCTCAAAAAAAAATTATGACTTTTGCTTTAAACTTCACACAATTCTTAGTTACAATAATCTAAAGATCTGTATACTTGTTGGGGATGATTAAAATTTTTATTTTAGAGTAATTGAGTTTTTTGTAAAAAAAAAAAGGGGGGGATTTCACGTCGCGCCACATCTCAGAAACTATTTATGATTATTGCATAAAACTGCACACACTTGTTAGTTAAACTAATTAATCTGAAGATCTGTATACTTTTTCAAGATGTTTCTTAATTTTATTTTTGATTTATTGAATTTTTATTGAGCTTTTTGGTAAAAAAAATATAAAACATGTTGTGAGCAATTGTTTTTCTGTCTCATATATAAACTTCCTCAAGACTGGTTTATCCACGTCTTATCTCAAAAATATGTGCTTCTAAAAGTTTAGTAAAATGTTTAATGCTTTACAGTACAATGATTTTTTAAATGGTAGGAGACTATGTATACCATGTAATAATGTCAGAATGCTTGTTTATTTTGTGTTTTGTGTACTGTTGTTTGTTGGTGTTTTCTTTTTTAGCCTTGTCTTTAGTTTGAACTTCTATTATTTGTATTTTTTATAGATCCTTGTCCAGTCAGTGTGATCCTTGTCCATGCAGTCAATGTGATCCTTGTCCAGTCAATGTGATCCTTGTCCAGTCAATGTGATCCTTGTCCATGCAGTCAATGTGATCCTTGTCCATGCAGTCAATGTGATCCTTGTCCATGCAGCCAATGTGATCCTTGTCCATGCAGCCAATGTGATCCTTGTCCATGCAGTCAATGTGATCCTTGTCCATGCAGCCAATGTGATCCTTGTCCATGCAGCCAATGTGATCCTTTTCCATGCAGCCAATGTGATCCTTGTCCATGCAGCCAATGTGATCCTTGTCCATGCAGTAAATGTGATCCTTGTCCAGTCAAGTTATTATAGGTAAGTGTACATTATATGTGAACTATATAGGATCATTTGCTTTTAAAATTTGTTCCAAATATAAAATGTGAGCTATATGTCAACGAGACCGCAACCCAACAAAGCAGGTGTGGTGATGTATACAGGTCAATATAAAGTCAACAAATCAAAAATAACATCATATGACAAGGTCTACATTTTAATGAAGCGGGCCATAAAATTTAGGAATTATATTTATGGCAATGAAATTATTCAGGCTCATTTTAATTTTCTGGTGAGGTGAACACAAAGAAATTATTTGTGGAAAACTTTGCTATGTATTCTAATTAACCAAATTAAAATGTAAAAATTTGCATTTGTATTTCACCCATTAGAAAATGAAAACAACAATCACGAAAATCATGGCCAGATAAACAAAAAAACTATTACTAAATCTTATGGTGTTTATTTTATAAAAATCGCTCATAAAGTAATATTTTTTTTGAAAAATATTGATTTTAGTTGAAATGATAGGACGTAAACTTTTACAAAAATCTTCTCCTCTAATACTACTGGACCAAATTTAACCAAACTTAGCCACAATCATTCTTGGGCTATCTCGTTTTAAAAAATGTGTCCGATGACTTGGCCATCCAACCAAGATGGCCGCCATGGCTAAAAATAGAACACAGGGGTAACATGTATATTTGGCTAATATTTTTTAAACCAAAGCATTTAGAGCAAATCTGACTAGGGAAAATTGTTGATCAAGTCAAGATCTATCTTCCCTGAAATTTTCAGACAAATCAGACAACCTGTTGTTGGGTTGCTGCCCCTGAATTGGTAATTTTAAGGAAATTTTGCAGTTTTTGGTTATTATCTTGAATACTATTATAGATAGAGATAAACTGTAAACAGCAATAATTTTTAGCAAAGTAAGATCTACAAATAAGTCAACATAACCAAAATTGTCAGAGGACCCCTTAAGGAGTTATTGCCCTTTATAGTCAATATTGAACAACTATTGGTCATTTTTTGTAACTTGTACAAAAATCTTTTTCTCCGAAACTACTGGGCCAAATTTAACCAAACTTGGCCACAATCATCAATGTGGTATCTAGTTTAAAAATGTGTCCGATGACCCCGCCTACTAAACAAAATGGCTGACATGGCTAAAATTAGAACATAATGGTAAAATGCAGTTTTTGCTTTATATTTTTGAAACTAAGACATTTAGGGCAAATCTTTCAAGATTTAAACAATCTTTCAAGATTCAAATGTCCATCAGAATAAGATCTATACCTTATCAAATTTTAAGATGAATCGGACAACCCATTTTGGGTTGCTGCCCTAAAATTGGTAATTTAAGGAAATGTTGCAGTTTTTGGTTATTATCTTGAATACTATTATAGATAGAGATAAACTGTAAACAGCAATAATGTATACATGTAGATAGTAAGATCTACAAATAAGTCACCATAACCAAAATTGTCAGAGGACCCCTTAAGGAGTAATTGCCCTTGATAGTCAATATTGAACAACTTTTTGTCATTTTTGTAACTTGTACAAAAATCTTCTTTTCTAAAACTATGAGCCAAATTTAACCAAACTTGACCACAATCATAACTAGGGTATCTATTTATAAAAGTGTGTAATGACCCCGCCTACCAACCAAGATGGCAGACAACAGTAAATACAGTAACAGGTGAGTGACACAGGCTCTTGAGAGCCTTTAGTTATTGGGAATTCATTTTTGTCCACTATCTGTACCTTTATTGTAAGTTTATTTAATTGAAACAGAGAGATCACCCACAAATATTGATATGTTTATACAGGGAGATAACCCACAAACACACCAACATTGATTTGTTTATACAGGGAGAAAACACACAACATTGATATGTTTATACAGAAAGATAACACACAAACATTAATATGTTAGATAACACACAAACATTGATATGTTAGATAACACACAAACATTGATATGTTAGATAACACACAGACATTGATATGTTAGATAACACACAGACATTGATATGTTAGATAACACACAAACATTGATATGTTAGATAACACACAGACATTGATATGTTAGATAACACACAAACATTGATATGTTTATAAGAAACAGGGAGATAACCCACAAACATTGACATGTTTATACAGGGAGATAACCCACAAACATTGATATGTTAATACAGGGAGATAACCCACTAACAATGATATGATTATAAGAAACAGGGAGATAACCTACAAACATTAATATGTTAATACAGGGAGATAACCCACAAACATTGATATGTTTATACAGGGAGATAACCCACAACATTGATATGTTTATACAGGGAGATAACCCACAAACATTGATACGTTTATACAGGGAGATAACCCACAAACATTGATATGCTTATACAGGGAGATAACCCACAAACATTAATATGTTTATACAGGGAGATAACCCACAAACATTGATATGCTTATACAGGGAGATAACACACAAACATTGATATGTTTATACAGGGAGATAATCCACAAACATTGATATGCTTAAACAGGAAGATGACCCACAAACATTGATATGTTTATACAGGGAGATAACACACAAACATTGATATGCTTATACAGGGAGATAACCCACAAACATTGATATGTTTATACAGGGAGATAACCCACAAACATTGATATGCTTATACAGGGAGATAACCCACAAACATTGATATGTTAATACAGGGAGATAACCCACTTACAATGATATGATTATAAGAAACAGGAAGTTAACCTACACACATTAATATGTTAATACAGGGAGATAACCCACAAACATTGATATGTTTATACAGGGAGATAACCCACAAACATTGATATGTTTATATAGGGAGATAACCCACAAACATTGATATGCTTATACAGGGAGATAACACACAAACATTGATATGTTTATACAGGGAGATAACCCACAAACATTGATATGTTTATACAGGGAGATAATCCACAAACATTGATATGTTTATAAGAAAACGGGGAGATAACACACACACTGATATGTTTATACAGGGATATAACACACACACACATTGATATGTTTATAAGAAAACGGGGGGATAACACACACACTGATATGTTTATACAGGGATATAACACACACACATTGATATGTTTATAAGAAAACGGGGAGATTTATAAACATATCAATGTGTGTGTGTGTTATATCCCTGTATAAACATATCAGTGTGTGTGTTATCTCCCCGTTTTCTTATAAACATAACATCTTATAACACACTTTGATATGTTTATACAGGGAGATAACCCACAAACATGGACATGTTTATACAGGGAGATAATCCACAAACATTGATATGTTTATAAGAAAACGGGGAGATAACACACACACTGATATGTTTATACAGGGATATAACACACACACACATTGATATGTTTTTAAGAAAACAGGGGGATAACACACACACTGATATGTTTATACAGGGATATAACACACACACACATTGATATGTTTATAAGAAAACGGGGGGATAACACACACACTGATATGTTTATAAGAAAACGGGGAGATAACACACACACTGATATGTTTATACAGGGATATAACACACACACACATTGATATGTTTATAAGAAAACGGGGGGATAACACACACACTGATATGTTTATACAGGGATATAACACACACACATTGATATGTTTATAAGAAAACGGGGAGATAACACACACACTTTGATATGTTTATACAGGGAGATAACCCACAAACATGGACATGTTTATACAGGGAGATAATCCACAAACATTGATATGTTTATAAGAAAACGGGGAGATAACACACACACTGATATGTTTATACAGGGATATAACACACACACACATTGATATGTTTTTAAGAAAACAGGGGGATAACACACACACTGATATGTTTATACAGGGATATAACACACACACACATTGATATGTTTATAAGAAAACGGGGGGATAACACACACACTGATATGTTTATACAGGGATATAACACACACACACATTGATATGTTTATAAGAAAACGGGGAGATAACACACACACTGATATGTTTATACAGGGATATAACACACACACATTGATATGTTAATACAGGGAGATAACCCACAAACATTGATATGTTTATACAGGGAGATAACCTACAAACATTGATATGTTTATAAGAAAACGGGGAGATAACACACACACTGATATGTTTATACAGGGATATAACACACACACACATTGATATGTTTATAAGAAAACGGGGGGATAACACACACACTGATATGTTTATACAGGGATATAACACACACACATTGATATGTTTATAAGAAAACGGGGAGATAACACACACACTTTGATATGTTTATACAGGGAGATAACATACAAGCATTGATATGTTGATAAGAAACAGGGAGGTAATACACGAACATTGATATGTTTATAAGAAAGGGAGATAACACTCAAACATTGGTATGTTTATAAGAAACATTCATAACCGCTAACTATAAAAAGATGAAGTAATTTTAAGTGATACATATATTTTACATATATATATATCAGGCTTAAACAAATAAATATGATTTATAATTATTTTCACAGATGCTTTAGATGATGGCACAACCTTACTTATAAAATAGGCTGACCTCAGCGGTATATTCATCAGTATTTATCCAATTAGTATGTATTGTATTTTTTAAGATTGCATAAATTTTTTTTTTTATAAAAGCTGCCTCGTTGATCTTCATTGTGGTGTGGTATTGTATTCACCTTAAGTGTGGGAGATGATGGGTTTAAACCCTGGACAGTTAAACCAAAGACTTGAAAATTAATATTTGCTGCTTCTCCAAAATGAGGTAAATTAATACAGCCTAGCCTGTAAACAGTTTTCACATCTACCATGCAGTCACTTCCTGTTTGCCGATAGTTTGAAATTATACAACACTCATTGTACAATTAAAATTTCTTTGAACTTTCCTTGGCTTCTATAAAAGGGAATGATTTTATATTAGATGAACAGCTTTTTGTTTTGGCTGTTCAGCTTCTTCCTGTTTGCCAATAGTTTGAAATTTTACAACACTCATTGTACAATGATAATTTTCATGAAAGTTTCTTGGCTCTCATGATTTTATGGAATGATCATTTATGCTTCAGTAAATATGTTACCTCAATCAATTGCATGCAGCGACACAACTCTAATTGTCTTGATTGAAGTTATGGTCCCACAGCATAGGTTAGTGCCATTTTTAAAAAGAGCTTTTAGTTAAGGACTAAGCAACAACCTAACATATGGCAATATAACACACCATTACATTATTCTAACTTTACTCTTCATAGTTTTAAATTAGTGGTCAGTGACCAAGTTTTAAATAAGTGTGAGCTAATGGTCAGGGACCTTTCATTTCTGTAAGAGAACATTTGAATTTTAGAAAACAAAGGTCCATGGCCTACAATCCGTTAAGTTAGTACTTATTTTAGGACCATTGAATTTCTTGAGGAGGGCCTTGTACTTAAAAATTCAAATGGTCCAGAACTTAACATATTTTTAAGCAAATTGTAAAACTTACTTATAGAAAAGAATTTCAAGCTTCAATCCTGTAAGTATATTAAGTATGTTAAGAGGGAGGGGGTATCTGTGATAATTATATTGTATAAAAATAAGGAGATGTGGTATGATAAACAATGATACAATTATTCCTAGACCATAGGACAAAAATATAAACAATTACAGGTCATTCAACAGCCATCAACAATGAGCAAAACCCATACCATATAATCATAAGGAAGTGTGGTTAGATAAACAATGATACAATTATTTTTAGACCAAAGGACAAAGATATAAACAAAAAATTTTACCGGTCGTCCAACAGCCTTCCACAATGAGCAAAGCCTATACCATATGATAATTAGGAGTTGTGGTATGATTAACAATGAAGCAATTATTTTGTAGACTATAGGACAAAGATATAAACAATTACAGGCTGTCCAACAGCCTTCAACAATGAGCAAAACCCATACCATATAATCATCTATAAATAGCCTTGGTATGATAAATGTGAAACATTTCAAAAGAAAAAATCCACAACCGAAAACAACAATGAAGGAAAAATAAATATGGTACACAACTAACTAGTCCTGGCTGTGGACAAGCACAAAGAATAAAAAAAATTGTCATCGCAACTCCTCTCAAACCACACAACAGAATTTCACAAAACCTTTTCAGATAATAAGGACATACCATGTAGTTGTGCATATCGACAGGAAATTGCGATTCAATTTTTTTTCTAGGAGTTACGCCCCTTTGAACTTATTTACTTTAATGTACTACTGCAACAGTTTGTCATCGCGACTCCTCTCAAACCACACAACAGAATTTCACGAAACCTTTTCAGATAATAAGGACATACTATGTAGTTGTTCATATCGACGGGAAATTGCGATTCAATTTTTTTTTCTAGGAGTTACGCCCCTTTGAACTTATTTACTTTAATGTACTACTGCAACAGTTTGTCATCGCAACTCCTCTCAAACCACACAACAGAATTTCACGAAACCTTTTCAGATAATAAGGACATACTATGTAGTTGTGCATATTAACGGGAAATTGCGATTCAATTTTTTTCTAGGAGTTACGCCCCTTTGAACTTATTTACTTTAATGTACTACTGCAACAGTTTGTCATCGCAACTCCTCTCAAACCACACAACAGAATTTCACGAAACCTTTTCAGATAATAAGGACATACTATGTAGTTGTGCATATCGACGGGAAATTGCGATTCAATTTTTTTCTAGGAGTTACGCCCCTTTGAACTTATTTACTTTAATGTACTACTGCAACAGTTTGTCATCGCAACTCCTCTCAAACCACACAACAGAATTTCACGAAACCTTTTCAGATAATAAGGACATACTATGTAGTTGTGCATATCGACGGGAAATTGCGATTCAATTTTTTTTTCTAGGAGTTACGCCCCTTTGAACTTATTTATTTTAATGTACTACTGCAACAGTTTGTCATCGCAACTCCTCTCAAACCACACAACAGAATTTCACGAAACCTTTTCAGATAATAAGGACATACTATGTAGTTGTGCATATCGACAGGAAATTGCGATTCAATTTTTTTTCCTAGGAGTTACGCCCCTTTGAACTTATTTACTTTAATGTACTACTGCAACAGTTTGTCATCGCAACTCCTCTCAAACCACACAACAGAATTTCATGAAACTTTATAGATAATAAGGACATACTATGTAGATGTGCATATCAACAGGGAATTACGGTTCAATTTTTTTTTCTAGGAGTTATGCCCCTTTGAACTTATTTGCTTCAATGTACTTCTGCAACAGTTTGTCATCTCAACTCCTCTGAAAACACACAACAGAATTTCATGAAATTTTGTAGATAATAAGGACATACTATGTATATTGACAGGAAATTATTATTCAATATTTTTTCTTATACAATTTTTTTCTTTCTTATACTTATTTAATTTCTCCAATGACAATGTGGGAACGTGGGGTATGTGAGCGTGCTCACTAAGGTTCTTTTATTATTTGAATGAAATTAGTATCTGAAAATATTAGGTCAGTATTTTACAATCAATAAATACATTTGGCAGTAACAATAATACCTCAATAATAACTCAACAGTATATATTGAATATAATTTTTCTTTTCTATTTTTAGGATATAATGGAGGATTGGAATAAGGTAAGATTAAACCTAAAAGTCTCCTTGTGTGGTTTTGTTGCCCATTATTGTACAATTAAATACAAGTAAGTGGTAATTTGAGATAAAAACTAGAAGAATTCTAGGCGAACTTCAAAATTACTTATTCGAAGAATACAGATCAAACAAAAAATACAAAACTGGGACAAAGCATGGTGCACTCAAAATATTTGACCAACTAAGGCCACGGTTTTTTAATTTGTTGGTTTACGGATTTTCTCCATGAAAAAGTCAGGTCGGTCGGTCGGGAAAAAAATAAAAAAAATACCTTTCAAGACAGAAAACTGATATGCAAAATAAATATATATTTCACCTTTCTAATAATATGTTTGTTATCCTATTTTGTCATCATTTCTTAAATTTTAGTTTAATGAAATATTATTGCTCAGTTGTAATAAAAATTGCATGACATTGCCTAATAATTTCCCGTAAAAAAGGGGGTGCACGGACAAAGACGTAATTAAATTTCATAAAGGAAGACAAATTCACATAGCTCTTAATCAATTCCAGAAAACTTGATGAATAATGATCTTCAAGAACGAAAACTGATAAAGAAATAAATGTAAAAGCGTGGTAAGAAAATAATTTTCAACACACGCGTCAAAAACGTAATAGACTCGTCCACTGGAAAAAACGAGAATATCGGGTTAATCTGTTGTCACGCATTCCCGTTTTTAACTAAATGGACGAAATTTTTTTATTATCTATGAAACAAGAAAATTTTAAATGATCTGTTAATATTCAGTACTTTAACTTGATGTCCTGAACTTCCACCTGTCCACATTTGGACAAGTCTATTTCTATGAGAAGATGCATCTTACGGACTGTTGACAAATAAGAGAAACGAACTTATTGTGTAATTGGTTTTAAACACGGGTTTCGTTCCACAAAAATATTTGTCCAAACGACATGTCAAGGTCATTAATAATTGATTTATCTATTTTTAGAAACGTAAACTGGAAGTTTCATTTTTTCACAACAGAAAGTGTTATCAATTCTGTTAGTGATTAATGCATTTCATTTTATAAAAAAAGGCTAATTTATTTATTTTTCAGGGATAATGCATTTGTTAGGGTCGGCGGGAATGAAAAAGCATGAAAAGTCAATTTTATTTTTATTCTGGAAATAGGCAAAATCAGGTCCGCGGATCCGTAAACCAACAAATTAAAAAATCCTGGCCTAAGGTGTTGCTAATAACTATAGCAGATATCGTCTTAATTGTTTTATCTTTTACTCATTACACGGTTTACACTTAATTGTCTTATCTTCTACTGATTACACGGGTGACACTTATTTGACTTATCTTCTACTCATTACACGGGTGACACTTAATTTTCTTATCTTCTACTCATTACACAGGTGACACATATTTGACTTATCTTCTACTCATTACACGGGTGACACTTATTTGTCTTATCTTCTACTCGTTACACAGGTGACACTTATTTGACTTATCTTCTACTCGTTACACGTGGGGTGACACTTATTTGACTTATCTTCTACTCATTACTCGGGTGACACTTAATTGTCTTATCTTCTACTCATTACTCGGGTGACACTTAATTGTCTTATCTTCTACTCGTTACACAGTTGACTTTTATTTGACTTATCTTCTACTCATAACACGGGTGACACTTTATTGTCTTATCTTCTACTCATTACAAGGGTGACACTTTATCGTCTTATCTTCTACTCATTACACAGGTGACACTTATTTGTCTTATCTTTTACTCATATCATGGATGACACTTGATTGTTTTATCTTCTACTCATAACATGGGTGACACTTAATTAATTGACTTATCTTCTACTCATTATGAAGATGACACTTGATTCTCTTATCTTCTACTCATTACACAGGTGACAATTAATTGTCTTAACATCTACTCATTACAAGGGTGACACTTAATCGTCTTATCTTCTACTCATTACACGGGTGACACTTGATCGTCTGATCTTCTACTCGTTACACAGGTGACACTTGATCGTCTTATCTTCTACTTATTACACGGGTGACACTTACTTGTCTTATCTTCTACTCATAAGACGGGTGACACTAAATTAATTGTCTTATCTTGTACACATTACACGGTTGACACTTGCACACTTGCAGATTTCCTAGTAACTTTAATATATATATTCTCTGAGGTTAGTGTGTCAATAACTTACAAGGGAGTGCTTTGATTATTATCATCCAATACTGAATGGCAGTTTAGTCACACAAAAATATTTGAATCTGTATTGAGTAACTGATGACAAACAAAAATGCAATTTAAAATGCAATTTAAAGTTTTTTCAGTAAGAATATTTGTTTAAGTATGAGTAAAATTCTTTCCAGTAGTAGACTGCAGTGTTATTTTTTTGTAGTACCTTCAGAATTCTTGATTACAATGTCAAATATGTAACCCTTAAGTCTATAGAGTTATTAGTAAAAATATTGGACAACTTTTCTAAATATAAAAAAAAAAAAACAATACAGAAGTTCTCTCCCTTTGCCTTTGTTTAGTACATGTAAGTTAAATAAGACATATCTTTTTTATGGTATAAAGTGCCGACTGATACAACCCACCATTTTAATCAAAAAGATTTTTTTTTGTATTGAATAGGTTACAGTCTCATTACTTTAATATAACCCACATCTACATTTATTCAATGTACTTACAATTAGGTTACAGTCTCATTACTTTATTATAACCCATATCTACATTTATTCAGTGTACATACAATTAGGTTACAGTCTCATTACTTTATTATAACCCACATCTACATTTATTCAGTCTACATACAATTAGGTTACAGTCTCCTGACTTTATTATAACCCATATCTACATTTATTCAGTCTACTTACAATTAGGTTACAGTCTCATTACTTTATTATAACCCGCATCTACATTTATTCAGTGTACATACAATTAGGTTACAGTCTCCTGACTTTATTATATCCCACATCTACATTTATTCAGTCTACAAACAATTAGGTTACAGTCCCATTACTTTATTATATCCCACATCTACATTTATTCAGTCTACATACATTTAGGTTATAGTCCCATTACTTTATTAATATTATATCCCACATCTACATTTATTCAGTCTACAAACAATTAGGTTATAGTCTCCTGACTTTATTATAACCCATATTTACATTTATTCACTCTACAAACATTTATATAATTTTCTCTTGAAGTAGGTAAAGAGAGATTTCTACTATCTGATATAGAAAAGGATGAGAAAATACATAGGGGCAGTTGAAGGACTAAGTGAATGAAAAACACAACTACATGTCTTAAAAAGGACAAAAGTAGGGGCAACTTAAGGACTAAGTGAATGAAAAACACAACTACATGTCTTAAAAAGGACAAAAGTAGGGGCAACTTAAGGACTAAGTGAATGAAAAACACAACTACATGTCTTAAAAAGGACAAAAGTAGGGGCAACTTAAGGACTAAGTGAATGAAAAACACAACTGCATGTCTTAAAAAGGACAAAAATAGGGGCAACTAAAGGACTAAGTGTATTACATATCTTTAAAAGGACAAAGGTCAAAGTCCAGAAAATACTTCAAGAAATAAAAATCAAGGACATGCCAAATCTAGTCCATGATTCTATAAAAAAATAATTTTTCGAAGGTTAACAATTTTTGTTTTTCTTGATAATATAAAATGTATAAATTTCAACAATTACATGCTATTTATAGAATTTCTCTCTGTCTGAATGTTTTATTAAGGAAGGGTACTACTGATTTATGTAGTCATTGCTAAACAGAAGAATACATAATTATTACCTAATTTAAAAGTAAGGACATTCATTACAATCTATTTCTATGGTTTACTTACAGAAACTTATTACAGCTGCTAGAGGTGGAAATGTAAAAACCTTAAAATTATGCCTAAAGAATGATGCAGACATTGATTATCAAGATGTAAGTAAAATAGTCACATTCAGAACCACCTTAATTTAATACTTCATAGAAAAATCATCTTTAGACAAGTTATTTAAAAATAGTGTACAGTGAAACAGTGTAAAACTACAAGTAACTTCACATACAGGATATTGTACATATACAATATAAAACACACAAAATATTACTACAAGTGACTTCAAAATATAGCACAGTAAAACAGTATAAAACTACAAGTTACTTAAAAATATTGAATATTGTACATAAACATACGACAACAAGTTACTTTAGAACATATATATAACCATAACATAACATAGAACATAACAGGTTGAACATAAGTAGTTAAAAACATACAACTGCAAGTTACTTTAGAACAGAACAGGTTGCCCATAAGCAGTTACTTCAGAACAGAACAGATTGTACATTAGCAGTGTAAAACACGTAACTTTAAGTTACTTCAGAACATAATAGACTGTACATTAGCACTATAAAACACACAACTACAAGTTACTTTAGAACATAACAGATTGTACATTAGCACTATAAAACATACAACTACAAGTTACCTCAGAACATAACAGATTGTACATTAGCACTATAAAACACACAACTACAAGTTACTTTAGAACATAACAGATTGTACATTAGCAGTATAAAACACATAACTACAAGTTACTTCTGAACATAACAAATTGTACATAAGCAGTATAAAATACACAACTGCAAGTTACCTCAGAACATAACAGATTGTACACCAGCAATATAAAACACACAACCACAAGTTACTTCAGAACATAACAGATTGTACATCAGCAGTATAAAATATACAACTACAAGATACCTCAGAACATAACAGATTGTACACAAGCAGTATAAAATATACAACTACAAGTTACCTCAGAACCTAACAGATTGTACATTAGCACTATAAAACATACAACTACAAGTTACCTCAGAACATAACAGATTGCACATTAGCAGTAAAAAACACATACCTACAAGTTACTTCAGAACATAACAGATTGTACATAAACAGTATAAAACACACAACTACAAGTTACTTCAGAACATAACAGATTGTACACAAGCAGTATAGAGCACACAACTACAAATTATTTTATAACATAACAGATTGTAAACTAGCAGTATAAAACACACAACTACAAGTTACTTCAGAAAATAACAGATTGTACACTAGCAGTATAAAACACACAACTTTAAGTTACTTCAGAACATAATACAATGTACATTAGCAGTAAAAAACACTCAACTACAAGTTTCCTTAGAACATAACAGATTGTACACCATTAGTATAGAACACACAACTACAAATTACTTCAGAACATAACAGATTGTACACCAGCAGGATAAAACAAACAACTACTAGTTTCTTCAGAACATAATAAATTGTATACCAGCAATATAAAACACACAACTACAAGTTACTTCAGAATATAACAGAATGTACATTAGCAGTATAGAGCACACAAATACAAATTACTTCAGAATATAACAGATTGTACACCAGCAGTATAGAACACACAGCTGCAATTTACTTTAGAACATAACAGATTGTACATCAACAGTATAAAACACACAACTACATGTTACTTCTAAACAACAGATTGTACATTAGCAGTATAAAACACACAACTACAAGTTACTTCAGAACATAACAGATTGTACACCAGCAGGATGAAACACACAACTACAAATTATTTCAGAATATAACAGATTGTACATTAGCAGTATAAAACACACAACTACAAGTTACTTGAGAACAAAACAGATTGTACACTAGCAGTATAAAATACACAACTGCAAGTTACTTCATAACATAACAGATTGTACACCAGCAGTATAAAATACACAACTGCAAGTTACTTCATAACATAACAGATTGTACATTAGCAGTATAAAACACATACCTACAAGTTACTTCAGAGCATAACAGATTGTACACCAGCAGTATAAAATACACAACTGCAAGTTACTTCATAACATAGCAGATTGTACATTAGCACTATAAAACATACAACTACAAGTTACTTCAGAACATAACAGATTGTACACCAGCAGTATAAAATACACAACTGCAAGTTACTTCATAACATAGCAGATTGTACATTAGCACTATAAAACATACAACTACAAGTTACTTCAGAACATAACAGATTGTACATTAGCAGTATAAAACAAACAACTACAAATTACTTCAGAATATAACAGATTGTACACCAGCAGTATAGAACACACAGCTGCAATTTACTTTAGAACATAACAGATTGTACATAAACAGTATAAAACACACAACTGCATGTTACTTCAAAACAACAGAATGTACACCAGCAGGATGAAACACACAACTACAAGTTACTTCAGAACATAACAGATTGTACACCAGCTGTATAGAACACACAACTACAAATTACTTCAGAATATAACAGATTGTACACCAGCAGTATAGAACACACAGCTGCAATTTACTTTAGAACATAACAGATTGTACATAAACAGTATAAAACAAACAACTACAAATTACTTCAGAATATAACAGATTGTACACCAGCAGTATAGAACACAGAGCTGCAGTTTACTTTAGAACATAACAGATTGTACATAAACAGTATAAAACACTCAACTGCATGTTACTTCAAAACAACAGAATGTACACCAGCAGGATGAAACACACAACTACAAGTTACTTCAGAACATAACAGATTGTACACCAGCCGTATAGAACACACAACTACAAATTACTTCAGAATATAACAGATGTACATTAGCAGTATAGAGCACACAACTACAAATTATTTCATAACATAACAGATTGTACACCAGCAGTATAAAACAAACAAGTACAAGTTACTTCAGAACAAAACAGATTGTACATTAGCAGTATAAAACACATAACTACAAGTTACTTCAGAGCATAACAGAATGTACATTAGCAGTATAAAACACATAACTACAAGTTACTTCAGAACATAGCAGATTGTACATTAGCACTATAAAACATACAACTACAAGTTACTTCAGAACATAACAGATTGTACATTAGCAGTATAAAACAAACAACTACAAATTACTTCAGAATATAACAGATTGTACACCAGCAGTATAGAACACAGAGCTGCAGTTTACTTTAGAACATAACAGATTGTACATAAACAGTATAAAACACTCAACTGCATGTTACTTCAAAACAACAGAATGTACACCAGCAGGATGAAACACACAACTACAAGTTACTTCAGAACATAACAGATTGTACACCAGCCGTATAGAACACACAACTACAAATTACTTCAGAATATAACAGATGTACATTAGCAGTATAGAGCACACAACTACAAATTATTTCATAACATAACAGATTGTACACCAGCAGTATAAAACAAACAAGTACAAGTTACTTCAGAACAAAACAGATTGTACATTAGCAGTATAAAACACATAACTACAAGTTACTTCAGAGCATAACAGAATGTACATTAGCAGTATAAAACACATAACTACAAGTTACTTCAGAACATAGCAGATTGTACATTAGCACTATAAAACATACAACTACAAGTTACTTCAGAACATAACAGATTGTACATTAGCAGTATAAAATAAACAACTACAAATAACTTCAGAATATAACAGATTGTACACCAGCAGTATAGAACACACAGCTGCAATTTACTTTAAAACATAACAGATTGTACATAAACAGTATAAAACACACAACTGCATGTTACTTCAAAACAACAGAATGTACACCAGCAGGATGAAACACACAACTACAAGTTACTTCAGAACATAACAGATTGTACACCAGCTGTATAGAACACACAACTACAAATTACTTCAGAATATAACAGATTGTACACCAGCAGTATAGAACACACAGCTGCAATTTACTTTAGAACATAACAGATTGTACATAAACAGTATAAAACAAACAACTACAAATTACTTCAGAATATAACAGATTGTACACCAGCAGTATAGAACACACAGCTGCAATTTACTTTAGAACATAACAGATTGTACATTAACAGTATAAAACACTCAACTGCATGTTACTTCAAAACAACAGAATGTACACCAGCAGGATGAAACACACAACTACAAGTTACTTCAGAACATAACAGATTGTACACCAGCCGTATAGAACACACAACTACAAATTACTTCAGAATATAACAGATGTACATTAGCAGTATAGAGCACACAACTACAAATTATTTCATAACATAACAGATTGTACAATAGCAGTATAAAACAAACAACTACAAGTTACTTCAGAACAAAACAGATTGTACATTAGCAGTATAAAACACATAACTACAAGTTACTTCAGAGCATAACAGAATGTACATTAGCAGTATAAAACACATAACTACAAGTTACTTCAGAACATAACAGAATGTACATTAGCAGTATAAAACACACAACTACAAATTATTTCATAACATAACAGATTGTACACCAGCAGTATAAAACAAACAACTACAAGTTACTTCAGAACAAAACAGATTGTACATTAGCAGTATAAAACGCATAACTACAAGTTACTTCAGAACATAACAAATTGTACATAAGCAGTATAAAACACATAACTACAAGTTACTTCAGAACATAACAGATTGTACACCAGCAGTATAAAACACACAACTACAAATTATTTCATAACATAACAGATTGTACACTAGCAGTATAAAACACACAACTACAAGTTACTTCAGAACATAACAGATTGTACACCAGCAGTATAAAACAAACATCTACGAGTTTCTTCAGAACATAATATAATAATATATTTGTATGGAAACTGATATTTATATCATTATACTGAATTCGATATTAAATCAAAATCTGTTTTTAATTTAACTGTTTTAGTGAGGGAAAAAAAATGCATAAAGGTATTTCTAAATATAATTGTTTTTTGTTTGTTTTGAATTATAGTTGATAAAGTTCTTACTTTGAATATTTACCAGAACATTTTTTACACCAAGGTTTTACAGCCGGTGTAAAAAAAAATATCACACATGTATGTTATTGCTTAACTTTGACCACATTCCTTCATCTATTCAAAATTATGTTGTTAATAACTGGTTTAATGGACAACAAATATTTGTAAGAATCATATAAAGTGGGGTCTCATTTTGTTTGTCTCCTCGAACTAAATCAGGAAATGTAACTTTTTTTCATATTTCTTTGAAAAAGTTACTTTTTAAAAAATTGATCATTATTCTGAATCATGTTAATCAGACAGATTTAATCATTATATCAACAAATACTTGTTAGAATTATATAAAGTGAGATGTCATTTTACTCAGAGAATTGTAATGAATCCATTGATGTAAATATTTTATTCATTTCTTAAAAAAAAACAAAATAAAATTAACATGACAGTTCTGATGGAAGTTTTGACATCTCACAAAAAAACTTGTTGTTTGTTTGTTGCTTATGTACAATATAAATACAAAGTGTGACTGGTCATTTTATTCAGTTTTGACCACTGATTCATGTGATATATGATTTGTTTATATTTATTACACAACTTTGTCCAGTTTATCAGACAAGTTTTGATGTCAGTTGTATTATTCCAGGGAAGTGGATGGACAGCATTAATGTTGGCTGCCAGGTGGGGACACCTGGAGATCTGTAGACTCCTCATTGATAGAGGATGTAAGATCGACATCACAACAACAGTATGTTATCTACTTAGTCTGATCACATTACTATTAATCTACACTAAATCATGTTGTTAATTAGACAGTTTTAATGAACAAATATTTGTAATAATTATATAAAGTGGGGTCTCATTTTACTCGTTTTATTGTTCTGAATCAGAAAATATAACTCTTTTCATGTTTCTTGAAAAAAAAAAATTTTTTAAGATATCAGATTTAATGGAAGTTTTGACATTTCACAACAAAACCATGTTGTTTATTTATTGTTTATATACAATATAAATACAAGTGTGACTGGTCATTTTATTCAGTTTTGACCACTGATTCATGTGATATATATTTTGTTATTTATTACACAACATTGTCCAGTTTATCAGACAAGTTTTGATGTCAGTTGTATTATTCCAGCGTTTAGGACAGACAGCATTAATGAAGGCTGCCAGGGGAGGACACCTGGAGATCTGTAGACTCCTCATTGATAGAGGATGTAAGATCGACATCACAGATGTATGTTATCTACTTAGTCTGATCACATTACTATTAATCTACACTAAATCATGTTGTTAATTAGACAGTTTTAATGAACAAATATGTGTAATAATTATATAAAGTGGGGTCTCATTTTACTCATATTATTGTTCTGAATCAGAAAATATGACTCTTTTCATCTTTGTTTAAAAAAAATATTTTATTAAAGTGAATGAGTATACTAAATCTGGACTACATCTTGTTGTTAATTAGACAGTTTAACGAAACAAATATGTGTAAGAATCATATAAAGTGGGGTCTCATTTTACTTGTTTTGTTCTACTGAATCCATTGATATAATTATTTCACACATTTCTTGAATTTTTTTTTTTTTTTTAAGATATCAGGTTTAATGGAAGTTTTGACATTTCACAACAAAACATGTTTATTTATTGTTTATGTACAATATGAATTCAAGTGTAACTGGTCATTTTATTCAGTTTTGACCACTGATTCATGTGATATATATTTTGTTTATATTTATTACACAACATTGTCCAGTTTATCAGACAAGTTTTAATGTCAGTTGTAGGATATGTTGTATATTATTGATATTGATAACAAAGTATTGTACGTTATAGTTACATGTTATTTATTATAGAGAGATGGAAAAACAGCTTTACATTGGGCTGCTGGGGAGGGATATCTACAGATCACAAGATGTCTAGTAGAACAAGGAGGTGCCAGTCCCTCGGTTACAACACATAAGGTAATATTTTATAGTATATGCCCAGTGTTCAACTATTAAGTAATGAATCACTAAAATGATGTATAAGATATGGTTGGTCAAATGGATTTTCAAGGCTATAGTTAAAAGTCATATGATTATTTAAATTGGACTTAAGATATGAAAATGTTTTGTTACTATAAAACACAAGAACATAGACTATCATGCTTGCTGTAATTAAAGTCAGTGTAAACAAACAAATTGTCAAACAAAACTTACACTAATCTGTTGTTATGACAATTATAACAAAGACTAATTACTAGACAATATTTGTATGTTCAATAAGGGGGAAATAAAAAATGTTTAATAATTTTATATTGTGTCGGCACTTTGAAAATAATTTGAAAGAGATGATCCTATAAACACTATAATTTTTTTTTCAAATTTCTTTATTCAAATTGTCTAGTGGCAGAGATACCTATCATCTTTGTCATAATTCATTTATTTCCTTATTTAATTCAATATCAGTGACAACTCTAAAAACTATAAAATTCTGTAAAATAACAATATAAAGATATAGGAGGGTAGAAATAAGGTATACAAATATAGGAGGGTGTGGATGGGGTATACAGATATAGGAGGGTGTGTATGTGGTATACAGATATATGAGGGTATGAATAGGGTATACATATATAGGAGGGTGTGTATGGGGTATTCATATATAGGAGGGTGTGGATGGGGTATACAGATATAGAAGAAGGTGGATAGGGTATACAGATAGAGGAGGGTGTGGAGGGGTATACAGATATAGGAGGGTGCAGATGGGCTATACAGATATAGGAGGGTGTGGATAACAGGGGTTAAAAAATGTTGTTACAGCTAACTAGCCCAGGACTTATTGGCAGCAGGATTTTACTAGCCCTGTTCGAAGAACTGCTAGCCCATCAAAACTGACCTGCTAGCCTATGTATGCCTTACAAATCAGAGTTTGCTGCATAATACAGGGTGGGTGTCATGTTTTGAAGGGGACATTATACACTGTATTAAACTAGTTCATTTTTATCTGTTGTAGCACTATGGGTCATTAAGGAGGCTCACGGGTCTAAATCAATTTTTTTTATTTACTATAGGATTTCTCTATATTTTTCTATAAATGAACTTTATCTTATACCTAATAGAACCAGATACTCTGCAGGGCGCAGCTTTATACGACCGCATAGGTCGAACCCTGAACAGTTGGGGCAAGTATGGACACAACATTTAAGCTTGATACAGCTCTGAATTTGGATTGTGATTAAAAAGTTGACACAACATAGGTTTCTGACACAGGATGAATGTGGTCTAAGAACTTAAACTTACAAACTTTTTTTAAATTTTTAAATTGGACATTTACCTATTATGGTCCAATATCCAAAATCTAAATACATGGTTAGATTCAGCATATCATAGAACCCCAAGAAAAATACTTATTTGGGCCCTTTTTGGACCCTAATTCCTAAACTGTTGGGACCAAAACACCCAAAATCAATCCCAACCTTCCTTTTATGGTCATAGGGTAATATCGAAATAAAAAAAAAAACTAAATTACAGAAATTGCTTAAATTTACAATTATTTAGTTTATGTACAGCTTCTTCGAAAACAACAATAAAAAATATAGGTCACCGATGAGTTAAAAAAGATATTTCAATTTTACTGCAAAAAAATAGCATTTTTGCACCAAAGGGAGATAATTTGGAGCATTTTCAATGATATCTACATTTTAAAAGTCAACTGGGGCCACACAAATTGATTTTTTGGAATGATTTTTGTACCATATGATAAAGTCACAACTACTAAAGGTAATAAATAGAATTTGTAATGAAAAATAAATGTTTAATTTTTTTCTGAAAATCTTATACCTGCGAGCCTCCTTAACCATGTTAACAGGAAAAATAAGTGAAACTGCGAGCTACTGATCACTGATGATACCCCCGCCGCAAGTGGTTAATATTAATTGTGTAAAAATATGGAAGTGTTCGGTAAACAGGAAGTTGTCGAGTGATGAATCTGAAAACGCATCACACAGTAAAGCTGACTTATATTAACCCTTAAACCAAATTTCAGAAATCCTTGTATTGTAGTTCCTGAGAAAAATGTGACGAAAAATTTTCAACTTGGCTATCATGTGTAAAATCAAACAAGTGTTCGGTAAACAGGAAGTTGTTGAGTGATGAATCTGAAAACGCATCACACGGTATAGCTGACTTATATCAAGCCTGAAACCAAATTTCAGAAATCCTGGTAGTGTAGTTCATGAGAAAAATGTGACGAAAAATATTCATGGGACGGACGGACTGACAGACTGGCGGACTGATGGACTGAAGGAAGGACAGACAGAGGTAAAACAGTATACCCCCTTTTTTTCAAAGTGGGGGTATAATTAAAAGTTATAAATTGGTATCAAACATGTTCATTGGTTTTATCGTGTGAAACAAGTGCCGTGGTTTAATTATTATATTTGTTGTCCACACATACAAGGGAGACCTTTTATTGGCGTGCTCGGTAAAAACATTGGCAATATTCTCAGAACATGGTCTCGGATTTTTCATCCTGACGCCACAGCTGACCTTGCCCAGGGGAATCTTCTGTCTATGTCACTAGATATGTTCTTTTCCGCTTTTCCCTATCGTATTTTACATTTTTTTCTGAGCGGGGGTATAATTAAAAGTTATAAATTGGTATCAAATATGTTCATTGGTTTTATCGTGTGAAACAAGTGCCGTGGTTTAATTATTATATTTGTTGTCCACACATACAAGGGAGACCTTTTATTGGCGTGCTCGGTAAAAACATTGGCAATATTCTCAGAACATGGTCTCGGATTTTTCATCCTGACGCCACAGCTGACCTTGCCCAGGGGAATCTTCTGTCTATGTCACTAGATATGTTCTTTTCCGCTTTTCCCTATCGTATTTTACATTTTTTTCTGGATGAATTTTCAGCCTCATTAGTACCCCCTTCATCTACCGATTTTTGCTTTGAAATTGACGAAGTTTCTGGGGTGCCCGTTCTAAAATATTTTGAAATATTTTGTTGTATTGTTTCGTGTTCAGCAGTTGTCCGACAAGACCAATACAAAAAACCCCGGTACTGTTAATTGAAAATCTCGACAGAAGCAATGTACAATACCCCCTGTACTGAGAAATCAATATTGAAAGTATGAGATATTGCGATCAATAGATGATACCTGGCCACCCTGAGTTATTTGTTCTATTTTTAAAACATGTACCTGTACAACAGGGTTGCATTCAATATCGTAGCGGCTACGTAGTGCTACAAAGATTTTTGTCTATACTGAACGAGTAGCTAGCGAGTAGCTGCTATCAATATCTATGTAGCAGCTAGGCTAGCTACACTTTCAATAGTCATAAATCTGCGTAGCCCTAAGTAGCCGCCACGATATTGAACGTAACCCTAGACCTGTACAAACCAGTTCAAATGCTTTGAATCCCGGATGACGTAATTGAATCTGATTGGCTAAGATAGAATAGGGATGAAGGGATTTTCCACTATCTATTTTGGAAACGCCAAGAATTTTTTGTTACTAGTCCGTCGGGCATATTGGGTTAAAAGTTTTGATTGCCCGAGGCGTAAATGCTCTAGTCCCGGGCGTCGGGCTAGTGGATTTTTTAACCTCTGGGATATGGTATACAGATATAAGAGGATGTAGATGGGGCTTTACAGATATAGGAGAGGGTGGATAGGGTATACAGGTATAGAAGGGTGTGGACGGGGTATACATATATAGGAGAGGGTGGATAGGGTATACAGATATAGGAGGGTGTGGAGGGGGTGTACAGATATAGGAGGGTGTGGATGGGGTATACAGATATAGGAAGATATAGGAAGATGTGGATGGGTATATTAAGATATAAGAGGGTGTGGATGGGGTATACAGATATAAGAGGGTGTGGATGGGTATATAGTAATAAGATATAGAGAGGATGGATTATCATTGGATATACAGATATATGAGGTTGTAGATGAGATATACAGATATAGGAGGGTGCTGATGGGGTATACAGATTTGGGAAAGTGTTGATGGGGTATACAGATCAAGAGGGTGATGATTGGGTATACAAATACACTTATATTGGTGGGTGTAGAGATACTCAGATATAGGAGAGTGTAAATAAGGGTATACAAATATAGGAGGGTATGGTTGGGTATATACAGATATAGCAGGTTGTGGTGTGGATATACATGATATACAGATAAAGAAGGGTATGGTTGGGTATATACAGATATAGAAGGGTGTGGTGTGGGTATACAGATATAGGAGGGTATGGTTGGGTATATACAGATAAAGGAGGGTGTGGTGTGGGTATACAGATATAGGAGGGTATGGTGTGGGTATACAGATATAGGAGGGTATGGTTGGGTATATACAGATAATGAGATATAGAAAGGTATGGTTGGATATATACAGATATAGGAGGTTATGGTTGGGTATATACATGTATAGAAGGGTGTGGATTGGGTATACAGATTTAGAGAGGGTGGATTATCATTGGATATACAGATATATGAGGTTTTGGATGGGAGATACAGATATAGCAGGGTGCTGATGGGGTATACAGATATGGGAAGGTGGATGGGGTATACAGATCTAGTAGGGTGGGGATTGGGTATACAAATACACTTATATTGGTGGGTATGGATAAACAGATATAGGAGGGTGTGGATAGGGTATACAGATATAGAAGGTGGATTGAGTACTGTGGATTCATTTTTATTCGTGGTATACCAATTTTCGTGGGTTTCGTGGGTCACAGCGAACCACGAATTTAAGAATTCAACGACAAATAATACCGAGAAATGTGTATGGAGTTGGATGTTTATTTCCGGTTATGTTATGCGGTTCTAGTATAGTGTTGACTAGCGATAAAAATTGTAACATAACACGTGATTTTTATTGAAAGAAGATACAAGTATTTTGATTAAATCTATAATAAATATATCGAATATCAGTGATAATTTACTTTTTAAAATTGATTAAAACTGTTCATGGAAAATAACTGCAAGTTGTTAATTACCGTGTCATAGTTTGGTTTACCTGTGATTAAAAATCAATAGGATTAAGTACGGGGATATTGCCCGTAGGTAATATTGTTTATGACAGGAACATCTATTTTCACACCTTATACTTATATCACTGTTTATTATATCGTGATTAGGGAAATTAGCTTTTAATCATAAAGTTTTGAATGCCTTATAGAATTCAGACAAGAATTTATAAATTGTAAAACAAACAAATAATTAGTTGTCTCTGCCCATTATTGTAATCGAAGTTATCAATGAACACTTAACCTAGAATGACCAATTAAGCGAGGATTTTGACAATTCAAAACTTTTTCAATGAATTCCTTCTTTTTAGTTTTGTTTTATTATTGATCGAACCAAGGATGTTATATGATCTCATAAATCAAAAAGAAATCCACGAATTACGTATCTAATTTTTGTTGTTGTAATCAGCGATCCACGAATTTACGTATACCACGAAACGTCTTTTTTTCTCTATCCACGAAAATTGATACCCACGAAAATAAATGAATCCACAGTATACAAATATAGGAGGGTGAGGGTGGGTATATACAGACATAGGAGGGTGTGGAGGGGGTATACAGATAAAGGAAGGTGTGGATTGGGTATACATATATAGAAGTGTGTGGTGTGGGTTTACAGATAAAGGAGGTTGTGGTGTGGGTATACAGATCTAGGAGAGTATGGTTGGGTATATACAGATTTAGGAGGGTGTGGTGTGGGTATACAGATATAGGAGGGTATGGTTCGGTATATACAGATTTAGGAGGGTGTGGTGTGGGTGTACAGATATAGGAGGGTGTGGTGTGGGTGTACAGATATAGGAGGGTATGGTGTGGGTATACAGATATAGGAGGGTATGGTTGAGTATATACAGATATAGGAGGGTATGTTTGGGTATACAGATATAGGAGGGTATGGTTGGGTATATACAGATATAGGAGGTTGTGGTGTGGGTATACAGATATAGGAGGGTGTGGTGTGGATATACAGATATAGGAGGGTATGGTTGAGTATATACAGGTCTTGGAGAGTATGGTTGGGTATATACAGATTTAGGAGGGTGTGGTGTGGGTATACAGATATAGGAGGGTATGGTTGGGTATATACAGATATAGAAGGGTGTGGTGTGGGTATTCAGATCTAGGAGTGTGTGGTGTGGGTATACAGATATAGGAGGGTATGGTTGGGTATATACAGATTAAGGAGGGTGTGGTGAGGGTATACAGATATATGAGGGTGTGGTGTGGGTATACAGATATAGGAGAGTATGGTTGGGTATATACAGATTTAGGAGAGTGTGGTGTGGGTATACAGATATAGGAGGGTGTTGTGTGGGTATACAGATATAGGAGGGTATGGTTGGGTATATACGGATATAGGAGGGTGTGGTGTGGGTATACAGACATAGGAGGGTATGGTTGGGCATATGGGTCATAATCTTTTATTGTTTTTACATAGGCGGTAATGGTAACGTTTTTTCCTGTAGCTCAGTCCATATCGTTAACTTGGATATGTATGATAGCTTGTTTCGAAGCTGTGACATTTTCACATATGTGGTTAAATTTTCGGGGTACGAAGTGAGATTACTTTTTCCGTAAATTAGCAAACCCCGAACATCCTGTTGTGATGCGGCTCCTTGTGGTAAAATATCCCCTTTTTAACACAACAAGTTCTTTGAAAATTTAATACTTTGAACACATTCAATAGCTCCATAGTTTTTACACATTTATTCTATGTTCCTCTACTTTCCTAATCACCACAAATAATTAAGTTCAGTCATTTGCTAAAAATAGAAACATGTCCAATATCACTACACAGAGATTTTTTCTATACACGTGACTTTTGAGTTCCTCATTTCAAGGCGCATTAGGGATGTTGTCCCATATTGTAATCCATACTTCTGATTTTTCCAAATATTTTTATGTGATCTTCATCGGTATAATATTCTGAATAAATCTTTGTTTTTTTGTCCATTTCTGAAAAAAAATAAAGTTGTTTTAGCACTATAAGGCAATGACACTTTCGTCGCTATATTCATTTATTTTGAATACAATGAGTATGTATAAGTAATTTCTTCCAGATTACCTCCACTAGTCAAATCAAGGACAAAACTTCTGATTATAACCTTTAATTACAATACACAGACCCTGATAAAGCATTCTATAAAATTTTCTTGTGCCTTAAAGTGCATTTTGACAGAGAAATTATGCAAAACTGAAGGTTTTATAAAAAAAACAACACCAAAATAATTATTCTTACTAGTGGAAATCTTGTATTTAATACTGTTGAAACCGCTCTAAACTACTGGGAAAGTCATCCGTATCATATAATTAGAGTGCAATATAGTGCAAATTTTCAAAACTTGTCCTTTCACATAATTCTATTTGAGAAAAAATGTTTTTTACATGTTTTTCAGTGAAAACCTTTTATCAGTGAGAAATCCACATGAGGTCTTAACGGAAACATTGTGACATCACATGTATTATATATGGCGTCATTAAATAACGACAGATCAAAATAGCGCTGAATATAGTTTGCAGTGTTACACGAGAAACAGTTGCCGCAAGATTTAACTCGAAATATTGAGTCCAAACGATCTGTAACTAAGCCTTTTCATTTAATACCAAGACCATAGCAACAGTTTTCATATTAGCATATTTTTAACATACCGACTGTAATTTTAATTGCATAAATACCAGAAATAAACAATTAGAGCTTGATTAATAAAACAAAATGCTTACCAGTTATTCAGGACTTTTCAAAACCTCTAGTTTGCCATCTCAGGTTGAAAAATAATGATATGTCTGGAACTGAAATAAGACAAAAAAAAAAATACTCAGGCTGTGTTATCATTTGATTTAAATACAAAGTATTATTGAGAGAGAAAAATCTATTCTTTAAAGTTTAATCACAAAGAAAGACAAATGCTTTTCCCTTGTGGCTTAGCCACCTTCATTTAAACCTTTTGTATTAGAACCATGGGTAGTAGCTAACTAGCTTAATAGTTGAATAGGTGCAGAAATATTGTTTTCAAGAAGGTTTGACCCTCCCCCTTTTTCACTGAGAAATGACAATATCCTTTGTTTTGCTCATGTGCATTAAAATAATAGTTCATGATTTTCTAAAAACATGTAACTGTTTTTGTCTGTTTTTTTGTGCATATGATATCTACTGACCAGGGGTCAAATCATTGGATAAAGGTACATGCGATGATGAATCTCACATTAAGAGTGTGTTATCTCCCTTGATTATCAGGTATTCCTGTAGACCAGAGTGATATTACATAACAAAGACTATATCTTGTCATGTTTACTTACAATTTAATAATATTTAAAAGTTATTTCTTGCCTTTTCAATGTAGTAAACACATTCCTTTTGGATCTCTCGGAAGTAAACAAATTTATGATTGTGCCTAAAACAAGTGTTCAGCCCCGTGCTAGTGATGCATTTTAAAAGCGAAAATTTTCTGAGTTTTTGCTGATCTTTATCAATAACATTTAGCTTAAATAATTTATAATATCTAGGTATAAATAAAAAACTACTTACCATCATTTTCGGTGGTGTACAAGGTGAAATCATCCATAAATCAGTCTGACAACCTCTGGAATTGAGCTTCTAATTTGGGTCAAAATCTTTAATTGTTTTTACATAGGCGGTAATGGTAACGTTTTTTCCTGTAGCTCAGTCCATATCGTTAACTTGGATATGTATGATAGCTTGTTTCGAAGCTGTGACATTTTCACATATGTGGTTAAATTTTCGGGGTACGAAGTGAGATTACTTTTTCCGTAAATTAGCAAACCCCGAACATCCTGTTGTGATGCGGCTCCTTGTGGTAAAATATCCCCTTTTTAACACAATAAGTTCTTTGAAAATTTAATACTTTGAACACATTCAATAGCTCCATAGTTTTTACACATTTATTCTATGTTCCTCTACTTTCCTAATCACCACAAATAATTATGTTCAGTCATTTGCTAAAAATAGAAACATGTCCAATATCACTACACAGAGATTTTTTCTTTACACATGACTTTTGAGTTCCTCATTTCAAGGCGCATTAGGGATGTTGTCCCATATACAGATATAGGAGGGTGTGGTGTGGGTATACAGATATATGAGGCTTAAATTAAAATATTGTTTGTTTGCAATTTACCGACCGACCCTTGAAAATCCTCCCGACTGTGAAAATTTTATTGCTTTAAATTTGAAGAATTTTTTTTTAATACTTCTATTGACGCGATCCGGAACTTTGGGTCCTTTCCGGAAATGATTTAAAGTCTGGGTCAATTACGCATTTCAAGTTCGGGTTTTCTTAGCTTCCTGTCAAGCGTTCATGTGACCATTTAATGATAAAGCACATGGAAATTGTTTACAGGTATCCATGAAGTCACGGAGGAGTACTTTACGCTGTCGTCTCGTGTCAATTTTAAGACAAATAAGAAACAAAAAAGTTTATTAGTAAACTGTTTATACAGATTCAGGCACATGTAATGATGTGTGATGATATCATTGACGATGATGCAGCGGATATTCATAACTGACACGATAACCATTCTGTCTCAAACAAATCGGGTACAGACTTTGTGGAGCCTGACTTTATGGAACCAATTTCAGTGGTTAAATAATTTGACAGCAGCTTGAAGTATGGCATATTTTCTACAAATCGTTGTGAAGACGACAAAGATGAAACCACTCCTCCGTGACTTAAATCTTCATGGATATCTGTAAACACGCCTGTACGGAGGAAGGGCTCATTTGAAATGTTAATGGATATAGATCATGTCAAATCAATAGGAAGCAACCCTAAACTACACAAAGATGTAGAGAAAATGAATGGTTAGCTTGAAAAATAAATATACTCTCTCTATATTAAATCGATTGCAATGAGTATGCTCCTTTAGGATAAGGGGAGCTGCCCCACTCATTGCAATTATTCTCTTTCTTACAATATTAAATATACCCAAACTGTGTGGCCTGTGTGAATTCTATTAAAACATGTCCTTAGGAGCTATGCTGCCAATTTTTTTTATGCATTAAAAACATTTCAGTACAGACCATTTACTTTTAATGGGGTGCTATGGATTTCACCCCATACTTTAGATTTCTTTGGTTTTCATTAAAGCCTGGCAAAAATATAACCTTATCACATATAATTAAATATTGTTAGAAATATGAAAACAGTCGAATGTCTTAATACTTTTTTTTCAAGTTGCCTTTTTTTCAATTGAGGAAGATTCAATGGTTATTTTTTTTTTTATTAAAAATACACTCTTTAATACATTGTCTTATAAATCTTTAATATCTACATTTTTCTGATGAAAATACTCTACTCATGAAAACATTCTAGTCAAGAAGCATACATGTCTGAATATATTTCTTTAAAATAGTTCTAGTCATAATGACATTCCTTGTATAAGTGTTCCAGTATTTAATATATACCATATTTTATGTCATAAATTGGATAATGACACTATGTTAAAGTTTCAGTTTTGGTTAAAAAGTTTTTTTTATCTGAAAATGCCTGTTCATTTGATGTTGGTTTTCAGCATGTCCAGTGTTTGTTGTTTTAAAATGTTTTTTTTTTCTTCACAAGAAACTTGGTTTAGTGTAACTGCTTGTTTAAACTGTATTTTGGCTGATAAAATAAAATATTTTTCCTACCTACCGACCCTTCAGTCTGAAGGTACAGTCAGAAAACTGCAAACAAACATATTTTTAAGGTTGGCCTGAGGGTATGGTTGGGTATATACAGATATAGAAGAGTATGGTGTGGGTATACAGATATAGGAGAGTATGGTTGTGTATATGTCGTGTACATGTTATTATTTTGTACAGGTTATTACTTGTACAAAATTTTCATACAAGTAATTACTTGTATGATGCCATCATACAGGTTATTACTTGTATAAATATAACTGTACAAGTGATAACCTGTACCAATTTTGTGGAGAAAAAGATAATAACTTGTACAAAACATTATTTTACATTGGCCTATTTGAAGTTCACAACAAATTGTTTCCCTTTTAACATATAATTCATTACTTTGCCTAAAGGTATAAACTCTCAATATGTGAGTACATTTAATATATCAAGTATATGAGCAAAACTGTTCATTTAAGTAGTCAAAACTAAAGTGCAGAGATGGAAAACTGTATAGAAAAGAAATTTAATGATGAAATAATTAAATTGTGTGATGACAATAATAAATCTTCTAATAATTCATTATTTACACGTGAAAGATACAGAGAGACTATTGGGAATGTAAAGAAAGCAAAATTAAGTTCCAAAAAGACTGCTCTTCAAAGATATTTCTTAAGGCAATATGATATTTTGAGTGTAGCAGGCATTGAAAAACTCATTCGCAAAGGCGACATTTTTTTTTTACTATTGTACAGTAGATGAACTTTATCCATTAATTAGAACTGCACATTCTGGAATTGGCCATGGAGGCATCCACAAGACATACAAGGAGTTAATAAAACAATTTGCCAATATCAGCAGAGAAATTATCAGAATTTTCATTCATATGTGTGAACAGTGTATTTTGAGGAAAAGGTACTGCAACCACAAATTAGTTGTTCGTCCTATCAATTCTACAGACTTTAATTCCCGTTGTCAAGTAGACCTTCTTGACTATCAGTCATTTCCAGATGGAGAATACAAGTAGATCATGCACTACCAGGACCACTTTTTTCTACTTATGGGATCTCCACATATACTGCAAAGTGATAATGGAAGGGAATCAGTTTACGGCTAATGTAATTACAGAACTTAAACATGTTAAACTCATTTGGCCAGAGCTGAAATAAATGAATGAAGGGTACCAATTTATTTTTGCTTTTAACGACCATGTCACTTTGCACCAGAAGTCCGTATTTACTGGAATCTAGCTGTTTAGCTAAATTTGCATAAGATGTCACATGAGCTTATGTCATTACTTTGCGTCCTTCGTACATCTGTAAACTTCTAACATTTCAAAAAATAATACTGATAAACACTTGAAAATAAGAACAGAAAAACAAACACAATATAAATTTCAAAAAATACGAAAGATAATGAGTTGTACAAGTTATTATCTTTTTCTCCACAAAATTTGTACAGTTTATTACTTGTACAATTATATTTATACAAGTAATAACCTGTATGATGGCATCATACAAGTAATTACTTGTATGAAAATTTTGTACAAGTAATAACCTGTACAAAATAATAAAATGTACACGACATATATACAGATTTAGGAGGGTGTGGTGTGGGTATACAGATATAGGAGGGTGTTGTGTGGGTATACAGATATAGGAGGGTATGGTTGGGTATATACAGATATAGGAGGGTGTGATGTGGGTATACAGATATAGGAGGGTATGGTTGGGTATATACAGATATAGGAGGGTGTGGTGTGGGTATACATATATAGGAGGGTATGGTTGGGTCTATACAGATATAGAAGGGTATGGTGTGGGTATACAGATATAGGAGGGTGTGGTGTGGGTATACAGATATAGGAGGGTATGGTTGGGTATATACAGATATAGGAGGGTGTGGTGTGGGTATACAGATATAGAAGGGTATGGTGTGGGTATACATATATAGGTGGTTATGGTGTGGGTATACAGATATAGGAGGGTATGGTTGGGTACATGTATATACAGATATTGGAGGGTATGGTTGAGTATATACAGATATAGGAGGGTATGGTTGGGTATATACAGATATAGGAGGGTATGGTTGGGTATATACAGATATAGGAGGGTGTGGTGTGGGTATACATATATAGGAGGGTATGGTTGGGTATATACAGATATAGGAGGGTATGGTTGAGTATATACAGATATAGGAGGGTATGGTTGGGTATATACAGATATAGGAGGGTGTGGTGTGGGTATACAGATATAGGAGGGTATGGTTGGGTATATACAGATATAGGAGGGTGTGGTGTGGGTATACAGATATAGAAGGGTATGGTGTGGGTATACATATATAGGTGGTTATGGTGTGGGTATACAGATATAGGAGGGTATGGTTGGGTACATGTATATACAGATATTGGAGGGTATGGTTGAGTATATACAGATATAGGAGGGTATGGTTGGGTATATACATATATAGGAGGGTATGGTTGGGTATATACAGATATAGGAGGGTATGGTTGAGTATATACAGATATAGGAGGGTATGGTTGGGTATATACAGATATAGGAGGGTATGGTTGAGTATATACAGATATAGGAGGGTATGGTTGAGTATATACAGATATAGGAGGGTATGGTTGGGTATATACAGATATAGGAGGGTATGGTTGAGTATATACAGATATAGGAGGGTATGGTTGGGTATATACAGATATAGGAGGGTGTGGTGTGGGTGGGTATACATATATAGGAGGGTATGGTTGGGTATATACAGATATAGGAGGGTATGGTTGAGTATATACAGATATAGGAGGGTATGGTTGGGTATATACAGATATAGGAGGGTATGGTTGAGTATATACAGATATAGGAGGGTATGGTTGAGTATATACAGATATAGGAGGGTATGGTTGAGTATATACAGATATAGGAGGATGTGGTGTGGGTGTACAGATATAGGAGAGTATGGTGTGGGTATACATATATAGGAGGGTGTGGTGTGGGTATACATATATAGGAGGGTATGGTTGGGTATATACAGATATAGGAGGGTATGGTTGAGTATATACAGGTCTAGGAGGGTATGGTTGGGTATATACATATTTAGGAGGGTATGGTTGGGTATATACAGATATAGGAGGGTATGGTTGGGTATATACAGATATAGAAGGGTATGGTTGGGTATATACAGATATAGGAGGGTATGGTTGGGTATATACAGATATAGGAGGGTATGGTTGGGTATATACAGATCTAGGAGAGTATGGTTGGGTATATACAGATTTAGGAGGATGTGGTGTGGGTATACAGATAGAAGAGGGTGTGGTGAGGGTATACAGATATAGGAGGGTATGGTTGGGTATATGGACCATAATTTGCTATTGGGCTCCGTGATCAAATGGGAATTACTGTAAGAAAAGTTGTAACAACATCTAAAGATGCCATTATTTTTATCAACATACAAGTGTATGCTACTCTTCCCTAGAAAAAAAAATTGAATTATACGAATTTCAAAGATTCTACAACCGTATTTTTGTGTCGTTTCTCGCGTTACTTTTTGCTTCGGAAGAGCATAACGCTGACTGATTTATAGATAATCGTCACCGGCAAATTCGTAACTTTTGCTTTCAAATAACAAAGAACATCGACCAATAAGAATAGTGAGAAGAAAATGCCGAGAACTATAAGTATTTATGTAGCAGATGTTAGAACAGTGGCGTGATTTTTGTGTCCGATTTCGTAACGCAAATTTTAGATGATGTAATCTGCTTTGTTGTAATAGAATTCTTAAAAACAATATGCAAATATGAACTCTCGCGAGATGTTCAACCAGGTAAATCAGAGATGATTTACATTCTTGTTTTGATCTTCGTAATAATTAAGTAAGAAAATGACGTTATCGTTATGCGTTACATTTCACACGAAACAGAAGTCCAGTTATTTATTAAAATTGTTTTTGTCCTTAAGTTCTAATCATTTCCGGTCAAACGTGAAACATGTGACTAACATGTGATCACGCCATTACGGCCGGATGTACGAAATACTAGGTCTAAACATTGTTTTTGTTTCCAACGGGATGTTAGCAAACATAATCTGTAGACTTGTTTCGTCTTGTTTAAAAGAGGAAAATACAATTGTCAAAAAGATTGCGCCGGTGGTCTGTTATTTTTCCTATGTGCATAATGTTACATACGATCCTGTGTGAAAATAAGTGCCCAATGACTTGACAAAATCGATTTCAGATTTGACAGACGTTAGAACACACTTCGTTTCCCGATAATGATGTGAAGAGTCCTTGGAAAAATCAATCGAAATTACGTCTCTTATCATTGTACCAATGCTCGTTGGATTGATTTAACTTCAGCAGTAAATATTACTGGATAGTTTAAGTGAATAAATATAATTTAATAAAAAATACATGTTAATATACCGTTACACTTGGAATGTACAAAGTTGGCATCTTTGTCACAATTTTTAATTATTTTTTTCTATTCATGTTCTGCAAACACTTATCAGAAACGCAATAAACTTGTCAAAGGAGAAGTAAACTTTTACCATGCATGACTTGAAAGGAAGTACTTTATTGATTTTAGCCCACTAAAGTAGGTTAAAATGTGGAAACCATGTAGATAGTGTACAGGTCACAAGTATCACATTGTGCCTATTTTAAAGATTTTAATTCCAAGTTAAAAGTGTTTTTCTTTACTGGATTTAAAGAATGTTACATTGCCAATAATTTGGAATAAATTGTATATAACTGGAATTTCAAAACCAAATATAAATACATTTTTTTGGCTTAAACATCAAGATACAACGGTTATGGTATCCTGTATCAATGAAGAAAATATGGAAATTCCTGAATAAATTGTACTAATTGCAATGAATTGTTTTCAAAACAAGCACATATTTAGGAGTTTTATAATCAATGATAATACTGTTACATTAAAGATGGATTTTAAGAAAAAGTATACTGTTCAGATTATTTTAAGCAGATTTTGCAATAAAATAAAACTTAAAAAATGCTTTCGGTTTCTTATGGTTTCCTGTCGCATTTAAAAAAAACTTCAATTTAACATGAAAAATAGATTTTAAATATTAACATGAAGCAAGTAACACTAGTAATGGTGTTCATTTATGTCTTATGAAATATATTGTGCAAAATAAAGAAAATAAAGATTGATTTCCTGTTTGGTTTCCTGTCACCTAAACGGTGAATCAAAATGTATTAATTTTTTCTTGAAAAACTCAATTGTTCCATTAATACTATTCTAACACCAACACAACCCACAGAATAAAAGTTAAAGTTTAAGAACTTATAAAAAAGGAAACCAAAAAAAACCAAAGGCCGAATACCAAATTATGGTCCATATACAGATATAGGAGGGTGTGGTGTGGGTATACAGATATAGGAGGGTATGGTGTGGGTATATACAGATATAGGAGGGTGTGGTGTGGGTATACAGATATAGGAGGGTATGGTGTGGGTATACATATATAGGAGGTTATGGTGTGGGAATACAGATATAGGAGGGTATGGTTGAGTATATACAGATATAGGAGGGTGTGGTTGGGTATATACAGATTTAGGAGGGTGTGTTGTGGGTATACAGATATAGGAGGGTGTGGTTGGGTATATACAGATATAGGAGGGTATGGTTGGGTATATACAGATATAGGAGGGTATGGTTGGGTATATACAGATATAGGAGGGTATGGTTGAGTATATACAGATTTAGGAGGGTGTGGTGTTGGTATACAGATATAGGAGGGTGTGGTTGGGTATATACAGATATAGGAGGGTATGGTTGGGTATATACAGATTTAGGAGGGTGTGGTGTGGGTATACAGATATAGGAGGGTGTGGTTGGGTATATACAGATATAGGAGGGTATGGTTGGGTATATACAGATATAGGAGGGTATGGTTGGGTATATACAGATATAGGAGGGTATGGTTGAGTATATACAGATTTAGGAGGGTGTGGTGTTGGTATACAGATATAGGAGGGTATGGTTGAGTATATACAGATATAGGAGGGTATGGTTGGGTATATACAGGTCTTGGAGAGTATGGTTGGGTATATACAGATTTAGGAGGGTGTGGTGTGGGTGTACAGATATAGGAGGGTATGGTGTGGGTATACATATATAGGAGGTATGGTTGGGTATATACAGATTTAGGAGGGTGTGGTTGAGTATATACAGATATAGGAGGGTGTGGTGTGGGTATACAGATATAGGAGGGTATGGTGTGGGTATACATATATAGGAGGTTATGGTTGGGTATACAGATCTAGGAGGGTATGGTTGGGTATATACAGATATAGGAGGGTATGGTTGAGTATATACAGGTCTAGGAGGGTATGGTTGGGTATATACATATTTAGGAGGGTGTGGTG
This sequence comes from Mytilus galloprovincialis, assembly GCA_037788925.1. NCBI lineage: Eukaryota > Metazoa > Mollusca > Bivalvia > Mytilida > Mytilidae > Mytilus > Mytilus galloprovincialis. Next base: position 74,737,968 of record CM075339.1, on the reverse strand, counting down.
TGGGTATACAGATATAGGAGGGTATGGTTGGGTATACAGATCTAGGAGGGTATGGTTGGGTATATACAGATATAGGAGGGTATGGTTGGGTATATACAGATCTAGGAGAGTATGGTTGGGTATATACATATTTAGGAGGGTGTGGTGTGGGTATACAGATATAGGAGGGTGTGGAGGGTTCTAGAGATAGAGGTAAACAATTAATGAATAGAAAATAATTGGATGCAATAATATAAAGAATAGAGAATAATATAAGAATATAAAAAACTGTCAATAATGTGTCAAAAAAATGTAAAAATATAGTTAAGGATGAAATCCCCCCAAATCCCACAGCCCTATATTATAAGTATGTAGATATAAGGATGCATTTATCATTCTTCAATCTGCAAAGAAAATTAAGAAGACCAAATGGGGACAGACGGCACATTTATTAATATCCTTTAAACATTTTTGAGTTAAAACCTATTTAAAGTCTTCAGAAAATTGTGAAAAATAATCTGAATGTTGTCTTTAATGAACGAAAATAATATGGTTAGCATCTGTAAAAATAAAAAAAAACACTCAGCTGCTTCTGGTCTTACTAATTGTAAGATATGTGTAACAAAAATCTTAGTAATTAACAGATGAAAGTAATACAAAGATTTGTCTGTATTTCAGGGTAAGACTCCATATGATCTAGCAGCAGCAGAACAAAAGAAGCAGTATAAAGAAGTGATGGAATACTTACAGGTACATATAGTGTTATAGAGTAATAAATGCTTACATTGAATCTATTAGAAAATAAGTTACAAAAGATAAAGAAATATAAAACTCAGAAATCAGATATCACAAAACCAAGATACTTCAGGAGAGAAATCTTCAAAAAATAAATATTCTTTATTGTCTTGAACAAACAATTTTAAATTCTAATGCAATTTATTTATTATCGCGATTTTGATTGGACAACATTATATATTTGGAGCTAAATTCCACACTTTAAGGGACTTTAACTAGCTAAGCCGTCATTTTTCATTTCACTAATTTATTGTTATGTGATTTCTTCATTAATCAACAAAATTAGCAGAAGTCTTCTATTTCATTCTAGAGTGAACAAGGCGAGAGCAAGTTTTTTAAATTCGATCATGACACCGACAGTATGTTGACAATTAACTGGTTTTTTTTAAAATTTTATATAGAATGCATAAAAATGGAGATAACTGTATTGAATTTTAAGCTTGGCCTAAATAAAACTTTGCAAGTATCCTTTACCTACTTAACTTCTCAGTTCTGTATCACTAGCCTTTTAACATTCAGGTTGTGAGTTTGTGTTCTTCACGTGGCAGGACTTCCTAAATTTTGGTTTTCCACACATTTTTTTCGTATTGCTGTCCCTAGTCAGGAGCCTGTAATTTAGTAGTTGTCGTTTGTTGCTGTGTTACCTATTTGTTTTGCGTTAATTTTTTGTACACAAATTAGGCAGTTAGTTTTTTCGTTTGAATTGTTTTACATTTGTCATTTCGGAGCCTTTTAAAGCTTTGCTCATTGTTGAAGGCTGTACGGTGACCTACATTTGTTAATTTCTGTGTCATTTGGTCTATTGTGAAGAGTTGTCTCTGTCTCGAAATAGAATTATCTTCATAATGTAAGTTCCAAATGGAAAATGTATTCTGGAATATTATTTCCACTGGAAAAAATATTACAGTATATGTTCCTAATGGAATAAATGATATAGAATATTTGTTCCAACAGGATATTGATTTGATATTTGGCGCATAGTGTTGCCATGACAAGTTTTAGTTCAAGCTGAAATTTTATTTTGGTTCTGATAATCATTTTGCAGAGTTATGGTTCTTGGACTTCACTCAAATACTCAGTTTACCACACTTTATTTCCGTCATGGTTTAAGATATTGATGTAATATTTGTTATATAGTTAACAACATGACAATTAATATATCAAATTAAAATTTTGTTTCAATAAAATGAATTTTCAGCAAGTGGGAGACTGTAGTTGTAGTGCAATGCAAAAGTCCCCAAATGCTTGTTTTCTTTTTTGTCTCTTATTTCAAAAGCAAATCCTTTATCAGAGATGCAAACAGTTTTTTTTCCCTGTCAGACATTGGGGCCTACATGGTACGAAGTTTTGCCAGACCCATCACATTTCTGCCAGACCTATATTTTCACTCAAAATAATCTATGTAAAAACTTTGTAATATGTCTATAAATAACAATGAAATGTAACTGTTTCCTGTTAAGGGGTTTCCCGAATTTTCCCGCTAAAAAGCACATGGCTTTCAACAATTGTAAACAAAGCATTCAATTTTTGATCATGGATTACAGCTTTAATTAATTGAATTTTGATATAGATATTCAACTTAAGGTACAGTCAGGCAATGTTTTTACTTTTTTCTGGATTAAAACTAATTTGAAAGAAAAGTTTAAAAAATAAAATATATTGTAAATATTCAGTGACCCATAGATTTTTTGAACTCTGCTACGGAGGTTAAAGTTACGTCATTATTCAAACCAATGGTGTGTATTCTCTGTTAAATAACTGCGTTTGATATAAATATTTCAATAAATTAACGATGTCAAACATACGATTTCAAAACTGAAATTTATACTGCAAAAGGTTTTATTTTTATTTTTTAAGGAAGGATATTTGGAAGGTGTCCGGCTATAATAGTTATCATTAAAACAGTTTGAACTCCCGATTTCTATTATGTAATCGAAGCCTTGAATGTTGTTCTATCTAATCATGCAACGTGGTTGTAAATTCACAATTTTATAAACAAAATACTCTGCCAGGACCGACGGGGAATTAAGTTTTGGCTGACCCAAGCAGACTAAAATATTGACGGCCATCAGGTCCTGCACAGCAACGAGTTTTGCCGGACCTGCATAAATTCTGCCCCTTAGGTCTGACAGGTCCGACGATTAGTTGCATCTCTGTTTATGCATGTTATGAAATATGTAAAAACTGTTTAAAGCAGAAGAGATCAGTAATACGCGATTCAAAAATGTTAACATGACCAAAAACAATGGACCATAGGAGTTATTGACCTTACATGACATTTTTTTTCAACTAATTTTAATACTTTTACCCATTTCTGTGAATACTATAATATAGAAGTATCAACTGTAAACAGCAAAAATAATCAGAAATGCAAGATCTATAAAATTGCCGATACAACCTACAAACTGGATAAAAAGGAATTATAGCCTTAAACGACAAAACATGGCTGCCATAGATATAGAAATAAAACATAAGGGTAAAATGCATTAATTGTATTTATCTTGCTACTGGATGTTAAAAAACCAACAATTAATCAATCATTAATTGTCTTATATCTTGAAAACCACATCAGACATGTCAGATTGAAAAAAAAATCTGTCAGTACCTACCTCCTATTTTCACTATAGCTATATATACGACCGCAACAAAATTTTGTGGTCGTATATTGGTATCATGTCATCGTCGGCGTCGTCTGAAGACAGTTGGTTTCGGGTCAATAACTTAAGTTTAACTAAATAAAAATCCATGACATTTCAATACAAGGTTTATAACCACAAGAATGATTTTGGGGGTAATGGTCATAACAGTTTAGGATTTAGGGGCCAACAAAGGGGCCCAAATAGGCATTTTTGTAGTTTCCAGACAATAACTTGTGTTGAAATGTATGAATCTTTCTGAAATTATACCACAAGTTTCCATACCACAAAGGGAATCTTAGAATTGACTTTGGGGGCTTATGGGTCAAACCATTTAGGAATTGGGGCAAAAAGGGGGGAAAACAAGGGTTTCCTGATTAATGGTCCGAGTACACAGTTATTTCGTAGTGCATTTCTTTTAGACAATAAATGTAAATAAAAAAAATCCCACCTGCGCTTTCTCAATAACATTTTTACAGTGTGTTGTACTACTTTTGGGGCAAATTATATCAAAATTATAGAAAACTTCATCAGCTCTAACTCAAAATATGGACAATTTTGTGTTAAGGGGGTCTTGAAATCTTTTGACAGCTTCCGAAGTGCTAATTTTTGACCTTTTTCAGCTGGACCTAATCACTACTTTACCTAAATATTTATCACCTAAATTTTTTTACAGTGTCATTTCACCCCCCAACTTGCCATATGAGGCATAAAACATGGAGAATTAAATTTGGAAGGGGTATAACAAAAATTGGCAAGTAACACACTGTCCACATTAAGGACTATATTCGTGAACAACGAAAATCAAAGGACGATAACTGTGTACTCGGACCTAATAGGATAGAAAAAGTTGACCAATCTTTATAAAACTTGGTATGACACAAGCCTAATATATTATAAGACTGCTTACAAAGTTTCATAGCAATAGGATATATATTATAGACACTATGATTAATTCTATATTCAACTTTACGTGTTAAATTTGGACGTTAAAATTGAGAAATTTCAACTATCAACATTTGGGGATTTTAAAATTAAAATATTGCAAAAAAATACTTTTACAATGCCTTAATATATAATACATCATGTATTTAAAGCAATAGAGTACTCATTTTATATATCAGACTTAGCATAATTTTTCAAAAGTCAAATTTATATGAGCCTGTGCCTAAAAATGGAGGTTTTCCAATGAAGGGGAGCCTTACATGAAGATGTAATATTTTCCAGCAATTTTAAATTTGTGAAGCTTTTTGATTATAAATGATCCTTACATATGTACTTAATGTACTTTAAATGGAAAGAAAACTTACAAATAACATATCATATTAGTTTAAAAGGGTCTTAGGCCAAGTATGACTAAAAATAATTTAGGGTCAATTTAGGCCGTAGCACATATTTACATTTAAAAATGCATATTGAAGCTATAGGAAATAAAAAATTGTGTCTTTTCTATCATTTCTATACTCAAGTGACATGATACAATGAATCTGAGCACAAAAAGCCTCTTACATTCAACTTTTTGAGCAGACAATATGGTCTGATACAAAGATTTTTCACTTTTTAGTGAAATACTTGCATGCAATTTTAGTCTCAACAGGCTTATATTTGAACCACATGGTATCCTACAGAGGTAAAGAAAGATATTATGTGAAATGAAACAGGTACAAAAGACATTGTTAAGTGCTTTTTATACAAATTTAGTGAGGTCTTTATTATGGACTTCAACTTTTATGTACCATGCTCCTCACATTTAACTTGATCCAAACAGGGCGTTAGATGAGGGTCATTTATACAACACACTTTGCTCATATTGTCTGAGATAATCTTCTTTTCTGTAAATTCAGAGTTCACAAATGAGTAATACAACTGGATTAAATCATAGAAACACCAAAATTGACACATGAAAACATGTCAGATAGAAAGTCAAAATGCCACTTATGCATCAAAATTGAAAAAGCTATGAAATGCTTATTTTGACCATATAATGCCAAAATTGGTTATTTTTGCAGAAATTCTATCAAATAAAAGTTTAAATCCTTTAGTTTTATGCTATTTGACAAATTGACACCATCAAATCATTCAGGGAAGTTGCCAAAGTACAGATTCTATATTTCCTGATTTCACCTCTTAGGTCCGAGTACACAGTTATTTCGTAGTGCATTTCTTTTAGACAATAAATGTAAATAAAAAAAATCCCACCTGCGCTTTCTCAATAACATTTTTACAGTGTGTTGTACTACTTTTGGGACAAATTATATCAAAATTATAGAAAACTTCATCAGCTCTAACTCAAAATATGGACAATTTTGTGTTAAGGGGGTCTTGAAATCTTTTGACAGCTTCCGAAGTGCTAATTTTTGACCTTTTTCAGCTGGACCTAATCACTACTTTACCTAAATATTTATCACCTAAATTTTTTTACAGTGTCATTTCACCCCCCAACTTGCCATATGAGGCATAAAACATGGAGAATTAAATTTGGAAGGGGTATAACAAAAATTGGCAAGTAACACACTGTCCACATTAAGGACTATATTCGTGAACAACGAAAATCAAAGGACGATAACTGTGTACTCGGACCTAATGTACAATTAAGACAATTTGAAAGCAGTGTAAGGGAGGTAATCCAAATTTAATATTTTGATTAACTTTTACATTGCCTTTAAATTATGTATAAAGAAATTTTGTATTGTCTTGAGGTCATTAGCTGTCAATTTACGTTTATTAAGTTATTATTAAATTTATGGTGAATAAGGAATATTGATTTTAGCTATGTTTTTTTTTATGTCCTTTCTATTATTTTTAGATATTACTATTAAATTTTGCTGATCAAGGTTTTCTAATTTTAGCCATGACTATGATGCCATTTTCTATATAACACTTTTATGATGTATTTAAATGTTTTTTTTTCATTTGAGTTACCTCCCTTACAATGGTTTTGTTATAATTTTCTAACATGCAGGAATTAAGTGCAAATAAAAGGTCCAAAACAAGCATTATTAAAGTTTCCAGACAACAACTTATGTTTAAGTGTATGGATCTCTCTAAAATTGTACAACAAGGTTCCATACTACAAAGAAAAGATTTGGATTGAGTTTGATGGATAATCCTCTGAGGGGATACAAACACTTTGAAAGAGGGGTTCCAATATTTTTTAAATGGTACATTTTTCAACATTTTTCAATTTTCAAATTTTTGAAAACTTTCAAGAAGAAATCTTCAATTGCACAGTATTGCGCATTAGATTTGTAAAATCTTTGACCATATTTATTTTGTGTCAGAAACCTATAGTATGGCAAAAATTTGATCACAATCCAAATTCAGATAGTATCAAGCTTGAATATTGTGTACCAATTTGCCCCAACTGTTCAGGGTTCGACCACTGCAGTCGTATCAGGCTGCGCTCAGTGAAGCATTTTATTATCTTTAAAACTATAACTCTTTGTCAAAATGATCAGTAAGACAGGTTTTGGTCCACAGTTTCCACCTGCATTGTGTATTTTTTTTGAGGAGATAGAAATACCTGCAAGGAGATTTTTTAAATTCAAAAACAACCTGTTCCCTTTAAACTTTTAAATGATTATATCTCTCTTTTATCTTGAAAAATATGAAAATGTGTTCTTTATATTTCATGTAATGGGAAGCATTTGTATTATATATTTATTTCTATGTGGTTTATAACTTAAATTTTAATAGTTCTACAAGTGATATGAGTGAAGATATATTTACAGTGCATATTCCTCATTTTTCAGACTGTCATGTCAGAGAAATATTCAGGTGTGACTGCTGGACAAGAGATAGAAGGTAATTTTCGTTGACTTTATTTCATTAGCTTTAACTCATTATCATGATTATACAACCACTCTAGGAATTGCAGAATGACAACATGTTTACTGTACGATTTCATCCAATTAATTGCATTGTGTTTAAAATTAAAATGTCAATTGTTCTTGAACAATTGAGAGGTCTTTCCTTTTATAATGTAAAATATATGTTCAAATAGACGTAGAATATATTGAAAAGCTTTAAAACACACTGAAAATCCTTTAAATAAGGTCAAAAACACATAATTCGCTATATGGGACATGACCTTGACCTTTGACCTTTTGACCTTTGTCAAGGTCATTAGTCCCCAATGTCATTGCTGAAGACCCCATGGGTCTAGGACTTTTGGTTATATAGTAAAAGCTGATTTTGTCTTTTCAGAAACCTAAAACAGGGGTTATGCCCCTTATAAAAAGGTCAAATCTCTTTGGTCAAAATGTAACAAAGTTGTGCCTTAATGACCCAAACATTTTCCACTATTCAAAACTTCTGTATGTATAATGGTTTCTGAGATTATCCCATAACAAGGTGTTAGGTCAAAGGTCAAGGTCAACATACAAATTTGACCTTGAGGTATTTTTCAAAGATACATGAATTGATGATGATTGGTGAAGATCCTAGGTGTCTACGACTTACGGTTTCTGAGTTTTGGTGGCCAACCGACACCGGTTAATTTTCAGAGGGGCATAACCCTACCAATGAGTCGTTGAATCTTTTCGATCCAAATGTAACGAAGAACCGGGGTCTGGTCCTGAACAAATTTCACCCTTCGGTTTTTTTCTACCTATTACGGTTACGGTGTTGGAACGATAACAAGGTTTTTGGGTTTCGGAGGGATTACTCCGAACCGACAAAATATTTCGACTAACAGGGTGAGTTCCAGATAGGTATTCATGACACCGATACAAAGTGTGAACATGAAAGCGACACGTCTTACGGTTTAGGCTGCTAACTTCGTCAAAGTTTGGCGGAAGAATAATAATAATAAACAGAAGAAATACAGTAAGGTCTTTCCCTTTTGTAAAAGGAAAGACCTTAATTAATCACTATAATAGATAATAACAAGCTATGAAGCTATAGTGTCAGCAGCTTTCTAATATATAAAATACATGACATAGCAAGTTGAAGTACCATCAAACTATATGGTCATATATAGTACATGCTTATTTGTACTCTGCAATAGCAAGGAATATTCTACTTTGCTAGAATTATTTCAACAAGAAAAGTATTCATTGTAAAGATGACACCCTAACATGAGAGCTGTTAGAAACCATATATTTTGTCTGACCTGCGACAAAAGTCATTGCATGCAAGACATAGGGATAATGATCCAATCATGTAATGGATCAGTGATTCAGGTAAACTTTGCTTTGTCAAGTCAGTATCTCTGGTTCTATTAAACAGTAGGTCAACTATATTTCAAGTACAGAATGATTGTAAAGGAAGTAGTTGTCGTTTGTTGATGTGGTTCATAAGTGTTTCTTTTCTTGTTTTTTTCTCGCCTTGAGGGAGTCAAAAAGCGAGACATGGGTGTGTTGTTTCCGGCAATTATTTGGCTCCGCCCACTCAGTCATGGTCTATTGACTTTGAAACTTTTGCTTAGTTTACAGGTATTAGTTTGTGATTAGGTCAGTTTAAGGGGAACCATTAGTGGCAGGCAAATGTTAACTTGTATGCAGTTTTATGATTAGCACATCTCATTTCTATGGAGAATATTTGGCTCTGCCTCCTCAGTCATGGTCTCTTGACTTTAATGCTTTTGCTTAGTTCACATGTGTTAGTTTGAGATAAGATCAGTTTAAGATGAACCGCTAATGTTAAGTCAATGATATGCATATGTTTTGGCATTTACAAGTCTTGTTTCCTTAGAGATTATATAGTATCACCCCCTCATCATGGTTCATTGACTTTGAAACTTTTTCAAATATCTATAGTTTACAACTTAATGTTTGTGTTTAGGTTTGTTTAAAGGGAACACCTTATGATAAGTCTATGGTATAGAGCCTTGGTGTAGTGGTTAGTGCACCAGACTACTAACACAAAGGTTCCTGGATCGATCCCCGTTTTGGGGAGAAAATTTCAGGAACTGAATTTTCAACTGTCCTTTCACACCATTTGCGAGTATGGTCTTGAGAAACGATGATAGTCCGTCGGAAGGGGACAATAAGCGGCTGACCCGTGTGAAGAGACAGCCATATCTCTTGCAAGTAAAAGACACCCTTGTAGATTTCGAAAAAAGAGCAGGCTAATGCCGCTACAGGGTAGCACTGGCACCTGCTAAGTGGAAAGGGATTAATATTAGTTGCAATATTCCAAATCCACTATGAATAAATATGTTTAAACTAAGTTAATGGTATGCAGTTGTATAAGCATTGGCACATCTCATTTCCATGGAGATTGGGTAGCCATGTACCGTCAGTCATGGTTCATTGACTTTGAATATTGCATAACAAACTTAAGTATTGTTTTTTTTTTAATTTCAACATTTGCATTAATATCAAAATTACAAAAAGGCAAGACATTTTTCTGTGTTAACAGTTTATTTATAGAATTAAACCGTTGGTTTTCCCGTTTGAATGGTTTAACACTAGTCATTTTTGGGACCCTTTATAGCTTGCTGTTCAATGTGAGTTTTCATCTGACCTTGATATAAGAATAATGAGATGTGGTTTGATTGTTAATGAGACAAATATCCACTAAAGTTAAAATAAAGTGGATGTAAGCAATTATAGGCAACCGTACCCCTTTCAGCAATGCGAATAGTAGGCCCTTACCTCAAATAGGTGATAAGAATGGTATGGAAAAAATGATTTGTGAAAGTTTCCATGAGTACAAGTCTTTATCGAACTGATTTCAAAGATTTATATCAGCAGGGCTTCTTACAAATTTGAAAATAAGTGTTGATCAACTCTTTCAAAAGAGTTTTTCCTTGGTGATTTTAGAATATGGAAAATTGCTTTCTAATTGCTTTTAAGATAGCGTTTCTTTTTTAGATTTGAAAAAAAGCCTCCATATAATTTCCCTCGGTCAGATAAAATATGTTCAATTTTTTTTTTGGGAGGGGGGGGGGGGGGGGTTAAAATAATGGAACTGTGAACCAGTAAAAATATTTGTTGAGAGGCAAGCTGAAGCCGCCTCTGGGTTTTGGATTTTCTTAAGACCCCTTGGTTGCCTCAGGCTATGTTTTCTGTTATTTTGTATGATTTTTGTCTCTATTTCCGGCTCAATTCTCTGTTTTTTCTTAATTTTACTCACTGAAAATTCAGAAATTAATGCAAGGTTTTGATTATAGCAAAAAATGCGACAGAGTTGAAACGCAATAATTTAAACTCACATTTTGAAATATTTTGTAAGAATGAAATTTCTTAAAATCATAAAAAATTAAAATTGCATTGAAGTAAAAAATGACAAAATAGTAATAATAAATGCACGCAATAATTTAATTCTGTATCACAATCTCATGTAAAATAAGCAATAATCTAAAAGTCAATTGGTCCAAGTTATAACACAGTTATTTCGTAGTGCATTTCTTTTAGACAATAAATAGACATAAAAAAATTCCCACCTGCGCTTTCTCAATAATATTTTTACAGTGTGTTGTACTACTTTTGGGACAAATTAATTAAAAATTATAGAAAATTCATCGGCTCTAACTCAAAATATGGAAAATTTTATGTTCCAGGGGTCTTGAAATCTTTTGACAATTTCCGAAATGCTTATTTTTAACCTTTTTCAGCTGGACCAAATCACTACTTTACTTTAAAATTCATGAATTAAATTTGTTCACAGTGTAATTGTATCCCACTACTTGCTATTTGAGGCATAAAACATGAAGAAATAAATTTGGAAGGGGTATAAAAAAGATTGGCAAGTAACATACTGTTCACACTAGGACTATATTCGTGGACAACGAAAATCGACAATGAAAATCAAGGCGCGATAACTGTGAACTCGGACCAATTGACCACATTTGAAAGGGGCGGGACAAACTAATCTCCATTGAAATAAGATGTTCTAATGCTTATTTATTCCACGGTATATGAAACAAAAATGCAGATCATACGGAATATAAGTTATTGGGTATTAATATAAGTGCTTTTGATTTTACTGAGTCTATTTTGGGCCAATTTGCGAAAAAAATAGTTTTGTGGGAATCTCTGTGTAGTGATATAGGACATTTGTTTCTTTTTTCAACAAGTGACTGAGCTTAATCATTTGTGTGGATTTAAAAAGTAGATGACCATATAATGAATGTGTAAAAACTTAAGTGGTATTATATGTATACAAAGTATTAAATTATCAAAGAATTTATTGTGTGAAAAAAAGATTTTTTTATAACAAGGAGACAAATCACGAAAAGATTTTTAGGGTATGCTACTTTAATTTTCTGTTTGATTTTTTCACCAATTTTGATATGAATAAAAAGGACAAATCTTGCTGTATAGCTGTTTACTTTGTTATGATTTGTGAGCCCAAATAGAAGAGAAGGGGGCATTATGTGTTACTCGTGTCCATCTGTATGTCCGAGCTAAGGTCTTAAATATTAAATTTTTGAACGAATCATGACAATTCAACTCACTAAGACTTCCAATTAAAACTGTAAAAAAAACTTCTAAAACTAACATACAAAGAAAACAGGCACCCAAAAGAATATTTATATGTGTATAGATGAGTAAAGTTTTGCTATGCTTTAATAAAACATTTATGAAAAATATCGTTTTAGGTGATATGGTTCCAACTGAAATAAAAGTAATGGCTGACAAAAGATCTATTGATTTGTACCTCAAATTACTCGAGTCGGGCTCTGAGAAAAAGAGAGACATACGTTTAGTAGTTGTTGGAAAAAAAGGTGCTGGAAAGACATCATTGATTAGAAGATTGTTTGGTGAAGACATTACAGATGTTACCAGTACAAATGGAATTGAAATTCACAAAATTAGATGCAAAGCGATGTCTGATGATGGCATATGGAATAAATTAGATGGTATGATGTTCATAATTAAAAAAATTGGTTTGTCCTTATCTGGTATATATACTGATCATAATGGTCTGATGGTATAGTCATGCAAATATCTATTGTTGTTTTTTTTTATTTCTGTAAAGTTTTGTTTTAAGACATTCCTGGCAGACAGACAACAATTCATGTGACCTAAACCTCATCAAACCAAAGTACTGTGATACTTTATATTATTCCTGATAATATCTCTATTTCAGACGGGTCAAGATGTTCAATTCCTTTCAGGAATTTGATAGACTTTTCTTGCATTTTATTCAGACTAGACATTTTAGTGTTTGCACTATTGTTAAAAGTTCATTTTACCCCTTAGCAAATTCCTTTGGATGTCAAAATTTACACCCTTTTCATTTCTAACAACATTATTAAAGGACCCAATAAAGGAAGGAATTCTCTTAAATGGCCATTTTGTGCAAATTTAGTGTTTTTACCTAGACCACCTATTTATTTTCACCTCACCTGACCCATAGAACCATGTGCATATATCGTTTACAAGAATCTTCTTCACTGAAACTACTAGGTCAATCTGAATCAAACTTTACATCAACAATTTTTGTCTCGCCTGCAACTTATAGGTTGCTTTTCGGGTGATGGCTGGGGTGGAGGCATCAACAATTATTAAAATTTCTGCTTAAGTTAGTTTGATTGCAACTACTAATTAAGAAAGATTGTTGATATTTAATATTAAGTTGCATTATTATCAGTATATATCAGTTTGACAACTATCATGAGTGACAACGTTTTCTACTAAGTAAGTTTGATAGGATCTACTTGTGATTGATCAATGTTAGTTTGTATGAAGTCGTATTACTATCAGTACATATCAGTTTGAAGACTTTTTTGAAGCTCTGTCGTCCAGTCACTTTGAATAAATTAGCAGTTCTCAATGTTAAGTTAGTTTGGAATAAATGTTTGATATGAACTTGTAATGTAAGACAATGATATTTTCTATAAAGTTGCATTACTATATCAGTACATCACAGTTTGAAGATCATGTTGATGCACTATCCTTTACCTTTATATGGTCCAGTAACTTTGAATTAATTAAAAATGTTGCTAAAGTGCAGGTGTCTTTTTCTAGGCGAGACATATCTCTCTGTCAACAGTTTAGTTAAGTTATTTACTGAAGCAACGATAGATAGACAGATACTTTAAACAGAAATAATTTCTACAAATTATTCATCATTGATATAGGAGTTATTGGCCTGGAAAGACAATTTTTACCTTTTTTTTTAGTATTTTGCAGAAAATGTGATAGCTATAGAGAGAAAGTTTTCAAGGCATGTTGTAACATGCATTGATATACATAAAAACCAAAATTTTCAATTGATGACTGAAAGCTGATGATAAACGCTTAAATAGATAATCCAAGAAAGATCAAAACGTTGCAAAATGGGAATATTTGTGAAACTGTTAAATTTTTAATACTGATAGTAAATACATAATATTTTTCAACGAAAATTTAAAAAGTGCCAAGTTTAATGCATTCTCTTAAACCATTTAGTTTTCTATGTTGTGTTTTCTTTCTTGTTGTTAGCCTTCCGTTGTTTTTATGCCCCACCTACGATAGTAGAGGGGCATTATGTTTTCTGGTCTGTGGCTCCGTTCGTTCGTTCGTTCGTTCGTTCGTCCGTCCGTTCGTTCGTCCCGCTTCAGGTTAAAGTTTTTGGTCGAGGTAGTTTTTGATGAAGTTGAAGTCCAATCAACTTGAAACTTAGTATATATGTTCCTTATTATATGATCTTTCTAATTTTAATGTCAAATTAGAGTTCTGACCCCAATTTCACGGTCCACTGAACATAGAAAATGATAGTGCGAGTGGGGCATCCGTGTACTGGGGACACATTCTTGTTTATTTTATTGTTGCATATTGTCATTTTGTTTTCTAATTTAGAAATTGCATATATCTTTGGTATCTTTCGCCGTGTATAATGCTTATTTTATACCTTTATCTTAAGCTTTTTTCTCATTTCTTTTTACACAGTATATAAGACAAAAACTAATATTGTTATTTTCTAATCATAGAAAACTATGAAGAAACTCAAGCAAGACTTTTTAAAGAATATATGGGAAAACTTCAGGACAAAAGAACAATTCAAGAACAAGTAGAATCCCACATTAAGGACAACACACCAGTAACATCTGTTGATGAATCAAAGAAATCAGAGACAGCATCCAAGCAACATAAAATAATAAAACCTCCAGAAGTAGCTAAACCTCAGTCAGAACCTCAAGTAACTCCCCATCAGCCCTCTGAACAAGCAGCAAGGGATTTCGAAACTATGCTAACCGCTAAGTCTAAGGTTGATGTACATGACAAAGAGGAGTATGCTACATTTTTGCTATGGGATTTTGCGGGAGATGAAGAATTTTACCACACTCATCAAACCTTTCTGTCCCAAGATGCAATGTATCTTGTTGTTACAAAACTCAATGAGGCTGTTGACCCTAATGCACAAGGTAATATATCATATTGATCAATCAGTAAGTTATAAAATGATAGTTCATTTTTTGTCTTAGATTTAAAGATATATTTACCAAAACTCCTGTCCTCAAACATACTGCAAATGTTTGCACCAGTCCTTAGTCAGGAATCTGATGTACAGTAGTTGTTGTTTGTTTATGTAAGTTATAAGTGTTTCTCGTTTCTTGTTTTTTATATAGATTAAACCGTTGGTTTTCCCGTTTGAATGGTTTTACACTAGTAAAGTAGTAAGTTCGACAAGTTTAATATTCAAATAAGATATATTAAATTTCTTCACAAACATTATTTTAAAAGATCTTTGTTGTCGACGTATGCGCTCTATGTGTCCTGTCAAATAATCTTTGGAAATTAAGCCATTTTCATTGATTTTTTCGTGAAAAATCAATGCGAGTACAACTTGTGACGTCATAATGAAACGCAGAAATGTAAAATTTTCAACAAAATGGCTTATATCCTATCTAATCAATGTATTAGCTATAATTTATTGTGATATTGGTCAATAAATCCGAATTTGAAATTTACGCTAAATAATGGGGCCATTTAAGGACCTTATCGAACATACTCCTTTGGGGCCCTTTATAGCTTTTTGTTCGGTGTGAGCAAAGGCTCCGTGTTAAAGGCCGTACGTTGACCTATAATGGTTTACTTTTATAAATTGTTATTTGGATGGAGAGTTGTCTCATTGGCACTCACACCACATCTTCCTATATCTATTAATAAATTATTTCATTTGTAATTATAAATTTTGTTAAATGTAATCTAGCTTCTGCATTTTGGGCTGATATGTAAAGCCTTACTAAAGTGTCAAAGTGGTGGATTGTAATATGTATATTTGAAGGAGTAAAATGTATATTTATCATTCATTTGATGATTTTATTCTATTTAAAATGGACATGACGTCACATGTGTGGTTCAAATTAATTACGTAACTAGTTAATGAATTTTTCGTAACTTAGAAATCTGTAGTACATGTATCATGTGATTCCTTCAGTTGCTGTTTTTTACTTTGATTTGTCTCTTCCAAATCAGTTTACAGTATTTGTTTATCAGTAAACTATTGTCGCCTTAATTTGAATTAATAAATACTGGCAATCTTCATCACACTTGAATAAATGGTGATATAAAATCGTTGTACTTTGACTTTATAGCTTTATTCCGACTTTGGATTGACTCAATACATTGCTACAGTAGACTGGAAGAGAAAAATATTATATCTGATGACAAGACGACTATGTCAGGTGATCTTGATCCACCAGTAGTTATTGTTGGCACATGGAAAGATGCTGTGACCTCAGAAGCAGACACGGTATATGATGTTTACACATTCGTATAAATTTAGACACATTGCTATTGTTTCATTTGTTTGTTCTGCTCTTTATATGACCGCAAATTTTTTTTTGCGTTCGTATAATGCTATCATGTTGTGGTCGTCGTCCGAAGACACATTTGGTTTCCGGACAATAACTTTAGTTTTAAGTGAATGGATCTCTATGAAATTTTACCAGAAGGTTTAACAACAGGAAGTTTGGGATTGCTTTTGGGGGTTATGGTACAAACAGTTTAGGAATTAGGGGCCAAAAACAAGCATTTTTGTAGTTTCCGGACAATAACTTGTGTGTAAGTTTATGGATCTCTCTAAAATTGTACTACAAGGTTCCATACCACAAAGGGAAGGCTGGGATTGGGGTAATTACTCCTAAGGGGGGGGGGGGTTTACAAATTTTTTGGGGATTTATATTTTTTTTCTTCCAAATTTTTAAAAAGCTTCAAGCAGAAATCTTCAATTGCACAGTATTGCACAATAGCACAGTATTGGGCAATAGCATGAAATCTTCAATAGCACAGTATTGCGCAATAGCAAGAAATCTTCAATTGCACAGTATTGTGCAATAGCAAGAAATCTTCAATTGGTAGATATAAGAAGATGTGGTATGAGTACCAATGAGACAACTCTCCATCCAAGTCAAAATTTATAAAAGTAAACCATTATTAGTACGGTCTTCAACACAGAGCCTTTGCTCACACTGAACAGCAAGCTATAAATTGAACAGTATTGCACAACAGCAATGTATTGCGCAATAGCAAGAAATCTTTAATTGAAAATAAATACAAATTTTTTAACCAATTTCAATGGGATTAATTTAAAGTCTTTAATTTTTGGGGGTTCTAACCTTGTATTACTATTTGGATATTGGGCCCCATTTTTAAATTGGTCTACATTGAGGTCAAAAGGGTCCAAAATTAAACTTTGTTTGATTTCATCAAAAACTGAATTATTGCGGATGTATGATATGCTGAATCTTATTGTGCATTTAGATTTTTTATTTTGGACCCTGTTTTCAAATTAGTTTATATTAAGGTTTATAGGGTCCAAAATTAAACTTTGTTTGATTTCACCTAAAATTAAATTTTTGGTGTTTTTTTATATGCTGAATCTAACCATATTGTTAGATTTTGGATATCAGACCATTCTAAATAAATTAAATGTCCCATTTCAAATTTTTCAGATCTTTGACCACATTTATTTTGTGTCAGAAACCTATATTATGTCAAAAATTTGATTACAATCCAAATTCAGACAGTATCAAGCTTGAATATTGTGTCCAAACTTGACCCAACTGTTCAGGGTTTGACCTCTACGGTCGTATCAGGCTGCGCTCAGCGAAGCATTTTATTAAAGGATTATATTATTTTGTTTTTGAAGTGGAATCATACCAATATTATTTAAGAATTCTTTTTGTGTTTTTTTAAGGGTATAAAAAAATATTTTGTATGAAGTGCAGAAGCAATAATCCTGGACCTGGATTTCCATAATAATGATTGCTAGGGATACTTATCTGTCTAGAAGGGTTCATCTGACCTTGCCACCATTTATATTTTTCATTGATCAATATTAAGTGATTGTTGTTTCGCCTATTTCTCAGATACTGGCAGGAAAGATGTCATATGTGGATAGGATTATTATAAGATGTACATGTCCCTCTGGCAAGGTTCATATTTCCTTGGACACCCCTTTTCATGGACCTTGCGATAGTGTTAAGTTTATTCAATAAAAGACAATATGTATCCCTATAATTTAACCTTAAACTTAAAGACTTTTAACATAAAAATTCAATCATGATCCGTAAAGTTGGTAAGATATCACAGCTAGAGCACTCTTGTTAAATATACCTTCATGGAAATTAAATCCTTACACATAGTGTACGTAAATTACCTTTTTTACACACAGTGTACATAAATTATAGTATATTTCACCTTAATTACACACAGCGTACATACATTATAGTATTTCACCTTAATTACACACAGTGTACATAAATTATAGTATTTCACCTTAATTACACACAGTGTACATAAATTATAGTATTTCACCTTAATTACACACAGAGTACATAAATTATAGTATTTCACCTTAATTACACACAGTGTACATAAATTATAGTATTTCACCGTAATTACACACAGGGTACATAAATTGTAGTATTTCAACAAGATATAATATAACAGTATGTATTATTGTATTATTTTCATAATATTAAGCTGCAATAACAGCTTTTATGCCCCTACCATCGTAGGTCGAGGGCATTATGTTTTCTGGTCTGTGGGTCCGTTCGTCTGTTCGTTCGTCCCGCTTCAGGTTAAAGTTTTTGGTCAAGGTAGTTTTTGATGAAGCTGAAGTCCAATCAATTTGAAACTAAGTACACTTGTAGCTTATGATATGATCTTTCTAATTTTAAAGCCAAATTAGACTTTTGACCCCAACTTTACGGTCCACTGAACATAGAAAATGAAAATGGGAGTTTCAGGTTAAAGTTTTTGGTCAAGGTAGTTTTTGATGAAGTTGAAGTCTAATCAACTTGAAACTTAGTACACATGTCCCCTATGGTATGATCTTTTTAATTTTAATGCCAAATTAGATGTTTTACCAAATTTCACAGTTCATTGAACATGCAAAATGATAGTGCGAGTGGGGCATCCGTGTACTTTGGACACATTCTTGTTTCTAATATTCTTCTTTAAAAACTTAAACTGTTAAAGCAATAGAAAACCACACAAAATACCAAGAACCTAAATATTATGTTTTGTAGGTTGAGGAGGCATGCAGAGAAAGTTTGTTGGTGTACACCGAGAATCTGGCAGATGATGAACGTGGACATGTAAGGAGTGAATACTTTATTTCTAATAAAGAAGATGATCACAGTGTATTCCAGCAAATAAGACGAGACATTATAAACTTAGCCAGAGAAATGAGGGCATGGAACAAAGATTATCCGTTAAAATTTATACAACTGGAGCAACGACTTCAAGAAAAGAAGAAAGAGTTACCGATTATCACCTATCAGGAAATGAAGAACATTTCTTCTGTTACACCAAAGCCTTTAACTGAGAAAGAATTGATATTATTTCTAGAATTTCACCATGAACTCCGATCTTTAGTTTATTTCAAAGATCTCCCAGAGAATATTATTTTAGATACACAATGGTTGTCTGATGCTTTTAAATGTATAGTAACAGCAAGGAAATTTCAAGCTAGTACTAAAAATCAAATAAGGTGGAATGAATTTTACCATACAGGCAAATTAAATTATGACGTTTTAGAAGATATATTTAAAAAAGAGACACACATGTTGTATGAACATAAAGACTATATCCTGAATGTAATGGAGAAATTTGATATCATTATACGTCCAAACAAATCAGGTGCTGATGAAAATCCTTACTTTTATGTACCTTGTATGGTTAAAGCAGAACCTGAGCGTGACATTTATGAAATGTTTAATGTGCCAAAAGATATATGTAAAAGATCCACGTGGTTGTGTTTCAGATTTCGGTTTCTACCACCACATTTAATGAATCATTTGATAGCTTCACTGAGCAGGAAGTATACAGTTGCAGAAGTGATTGACAGTAAGAAGAAAAAAAGACAAATTGCTCTTTTTAAAGGCACTGCTGTCTTTGAGTTACAACATGAAACAACGAAATTAAGAAAATTACTTGTAATGACATGTCCAAATGTTATTCAGATTCAGGTTTGGGAATTTGGGGAAGACATTAAAAGCGGTTTGTACAAATACATTGCCGACTTTGTGACAGAGGAATTAAACACAATCATGCATACAAGATTCAAGATGTCAAATGTAAAATTTGAGAAAAAGTGGGAATGTGGCCTTACTGAGCCAAAGTGTGTGACAGGATCAAACATATTCATGGAAGAGCCTATATATCAATGTGACACATGTCAAATTAAACACATGTTCATAGACGAATGGTCAGATCAACAAAATAAAGCACCATGGGTAAGTGTAATACATAAATACTTCATAGACACATAAAGGGGTGGTGGTCAATATGTCAAGTTCCACATACTTCCTGTTTGTTCCAAAATTATCGAATGACTCCTCAAGGAGTTATTGCCCTTAAAGAATTATTTTTGTCCAGCCTTCAACTTCTGTCGCAGAAAACTCGACATAGGGATAGTGATCCGGCAGCGGCAGCATTAGTTCACTTCTTAAAGCTTAATATTTTAGAAGTTGGAAGACCTGGATGCTTCATACTTTGTATATATATGCCTTATGTTACGAAGTTTCCGTCTGTCACATCAGTGATATTGTTTGCCTTAAATTAATGGAGAATAAAGGCTTTTCCCCTGGAGACAAATCCCAATTTGAAAAAAAAATGGCTTTAATTATTCCCAAGACAACTTTTTTCCCCAAACTGTGCAGTCTCAGTAGTAATTGTGCATGAATGTAAACTGAAAAACACTCATTTAAATATATTTTTCATGCCTAAAGTTACTACATGTATATGTGCAGATTTGAGGGTCTATTTATATATCATCACTGACAAAAAAGGGTCTTATTTTAAAGCAGGGTTTGACTCTTGAAAGTGGGTCTATAAATTGAAGTTTCAGTCAAATTCATGGTTTATTCTAAATTTCCCAATTTGGTGAAAATTACACATATTTTCCCAATAAAAAAGGGTAGAGGTAGTTTTTAAAAAACCCAACAATATCACTGCACATGTCCATTGTCCTTGACCTCATTTTCATGGGTCTGTTACTACTTGAAAAAAGTTAAGATTTTTTGTACTGTTAATTTCTCTCTTATTATGAGTAATGGTATAACTATATTTGATATGTGTGTACCTTGCAAGGTCCTCATGCCCATACGACAGTTTTTAATTGACCTCGACCCCATTTCATGGATCAGTAAACAAGGTTAAGTTTTGGTGGTCAAGTCCATATCTCAGATACTATTAAGCAATAGGTCTAGTATAGTTGATGTATGGAAGGATTGTAAGGTTAACATGTCCAACTTAGCAGGTGTCATTTTCATTGTTCAGTGGTCAAAGTTAAGTTTTTGAGTTTTGGTCTTTTTTCTAATACTATATGCAATAGGTCAACTATATTTGGTGTATGGAAATTTTTTTTTGATGTACATGTCAGTCTCACAGGTTTTATTTGACCTTGACCTCATTTTCATGGTTCATTGCTCATTGTTAAGTTTTTGTGTTTTTGGTCTGTTTTTCGTATATTGGTATCACGTCGTCAGCGTCGTCAGAAGACACATTTGGTTTCCGGACAATAACTTTAGTTTAAGTGTATGGATATCTATGAAATTTAAACAAAAGGTTCAATACCACAAAAGGAAGGTTGGAATTGTTTTTGGGGGTGATGGTCCCAACCGTTTAGGAATTAGGGGCCAAAACAAGCATTTTTCTAGTTTCAGGACAATAACTTGTGTATAAGTATTTTGATTGCTCTGAATTGTACCACAAGGTTCAATACCACAAGTAGAAAGTTGGGATTCATTTTCGGGGTAATTGCCCAAACTGTTCAGGAATTAGGGGCCAAAAAGGGTCTAAAACAAGCATTTTTCTAGTTTTCACACAGTAACTTGTCTCTCAATTTGTACCACATTATACAAAAAAAAGAAAATTTCTTCAAAAAAAATTGTATTTTGGAGGGGAAGAACGTAAACATTTTTTTTGTTGGGGGGGGGGGGGAAACAATTCTTTTTTTGGGGGGTTGCGTGCAAATTTTATTCCATCAAAAATGCAAAATTGAAGAAATTGTCAATTTTCCAAAGAAAAAAATAGGGTTCACAATTTATTTTGCTAATCCTAAATATATAGTCTGAAAACAGATTTACTAAGTATTGCGCAATAGCACAGTGGCAGGCCTCTACATTATCATTTTTTCTTACTTGTCCCTTCGGACAAGTTGCAAGAAAATCAACTTGTCCGAACTCATAACTCACTTGTCCGAATTTATAATTGAAAATTCTCCATATTGATTATGCATGTTATATGCAATAATAACACTTGCCCTTTGATTGTACCTAATAAAGATCAATAAAGGGAGCATTTTGTTATGTAATATGAATACTACATCAAAATTCATTTTATTATTTCAGACTGAAGGCCAAACAAGATTTTACAATTTGTCTTGATTTTTACATACATTGATATATGATCATGAAGTACATAAAACATTTTAGTAAAAAATCTGCTTTTTTAGATTTTATCTAATTTTTCCATCTTAACTTATTATTTTAACCTATAGATCTTATTAAATAATACCTTTTTTAATCTAATGTTATGCCTAAAAGCAAAATCAAATGATACAAACTTTAATTTAAAATTTTAAAGTTAAGGTAAAACTCCATATCATGCATATGGAGGTGCTCCTAATTCAAGAGGCTTATACTAAGAAGAAACATTTACATTTGGTTTCCTTCCCCTTACTTATTTTCCCCTGGTCAATGGCTGCCAGCATGCTCAAATACGTTCAATCAGAGACATAATATACAAGTTTATATGTCTCTGGTTCAATCAATGAATATTTATTTCATTTTGTATGATCAATAAAACAATCATTCATATTTTTAGGAATGTATAAGTCTTGAATTTGATCTATTAACATCTGACATAGATTTTTTCACTTGTCCCATCGGACAAGTAGTATGATGAATCTACTTGCCCGACACCTATTTCCACTTGTCCCGGACAATCGGACAAACGGTAATGTCGAGCCCTGCCAGTGTATTGCACAACAGCAAGAAATCTTCAATTGAATATAAATTCAAATCATACAACCAATTTCAAGTTCTTTGACACATTTATTCTGTGTCAGAAACCTATAATGTGTCAAATATTTAATTACAATCAAAATTCAGATCTGTATCAAGCTTGAATATTGTGTCCATTTTTGCCGCAACTGTTCAGGTTTGGACCTCTGCAGTCGTATCCAGCTGCGCTTTGCGAAGCAGTTTATTCTTAAACTATATGCAATAGGTCAACTATATTTGTTGTATGGAAGGATTGTAAGCTGTATGTGACTGCCTTGCTTGGTTCATATTACCTTGACCTCATTTCATGGTTCATTGGTCAATCTTTAGTTTTCTTGGTTAAGTCTGTTTCTTAAAAACTAGAAAAGGTGTACATGTATTTCTCGTTTGGTTTATATGACCTTGACCTCATTTTCTTGGATCATGTAAAATTTACAAATGTATGTGAAATCGTATGTGATAGTTGTAGTAAAGCTTTATATTTAGGACTATCAACATAATATGAATGGTTAGTAAAGAAGGCGAGACATTTCAGCGTGTGCACTCTTGTTTGCTAATTTTCATGTTATTTGGCCTAGATATATATTAACTTAATCCATTTTAGATAGGCAGTATGAAAAAAGAAGATGTGGTATGATTGCCAATGAGACAGCTATCCACAAAAGACCAAAATGACACAAACATTAACAACTATAGGTCACAGTACGGTCTTCAACAATGAGCAAAGCCCATACCGCATAGTCAGCTATAAAAGGCCCCGCTAAGACAATGTAAAACAATTCAAACGAGAAAACTAACGGCCTTATTTATGTAAAAAAATTAACGAAAAACAAATATGTAACACATAAACAAACGACAACCACTGAATTACAGGCTCCTGACTTGGGACAGGCACATACATGTTAGCGGGATCCCAACCCTCCCCCTATTTATTAGACACTGTTTAAGGCTAAAAAGTAATACAAGTTCTACAAAAATGCTAATATGACCGAATCAATTGGATGACTCCTTGAGAAGTTATTGGGTGCCCTTACTTGACAATTTTTAACTCATATAAATTTAGTGTTTTTGCTTTTTATCTGAAAAGATATGATAAATAGATGGAAACTGCAAAAAGCCAAAAAAAAGCAAATAGAATAATCTACAAAAATGTCATACAACCGAAACAATACATTTTGCAATAAGGAGTTATACCAATATACGACAATATTTGTATATTTTTCGCGTCCCTTGTACAGTCAGGGGCATTACTTAAACAAGTAACAATTAAAATAACCTATACAAGTAATGTTGAAAACGAGGCTATTCTAAATATTACTTATATAAGTAACTTTTCTGAATACTATTTTTATAGGCGTCCAATAATACAGATTTTACTAGCTTTAACAAATTTTCACAATCACAGTCATATGGTTATTTTTCTCATTAAATATAAAATCTAATCCTTCTGAACCACTAATTGCCTGTCTGACCCACTTATCTTTCATACTGACACATCAAAGATTGGTCTCTTGGGACTATTAAATTATCATTTTCCTCCAAAATCTTGATGGTAGACTGAAATAAATAGATAGAGACTAGTGAATTAATTAAGACTTGGAAGTTATTTATAGTTTGTAACTGAAGGAAATTACATATATATGTTCTTTAAATAAGTGATATTACTATTTTTTTCAAAAATGTATAACATTATATTATATAAACTTATTCAAGTAATATTTTTGACATTATTTTTAAAGTGACCATATATCTTTATACTGCTCTCAAATCTAATAAATTCTTTATTTTATGATATAAGATGGTGTAAAAATTACTGAAAACTACATTTAGTCTATGCTTCTACTGAAATTTAAAATAACTCTCTTAAGTAATTTTATGATTTTTACAAACAAAAATTACTTATATAAGTAACTTAAAAAAATAACTTGTTTAAGTAACGCCCCTGACTGTTGTATACTTTTAAAAAAATCGTCAATCAAAATCTCAGTTTTATATGACCTCTGGATTGTCAAATAATATTAACAAAATGATGTGTATGTGTATAACCATACATACAACTTGTTTTATTAAACAAAACTAGAACACTCCTGCGACATCGCGGGTCCGTGACAGAATTAAAGTACCAACGCCTTATTTTCAGCCTGGATTTTTAATATTCCAATTGTAATTTGATAAAGCTATGCTGATTATAATATGTTTCTGTTTGAATCCATCCTGATTTTCTTACTACAACCTGAATATCCTTGTAGATATATTTTTTGGTCAATGATTGAATTAAGTAGTATCAATCCCTTATACAATAATGTATCTGTATCAAATTCGATCCAAAACATGTTAATTATTGGTAATATTAATTATATGGAAAACAAAAGGGCCTGGAATGGTGTAATTTTTAATCAACACCATTGTCCTATATTAGTTATATATAAAGTTGAATTCTTTGTTTCATTGTTTTTACGTCATGTCGGCTAACAAATTGGACCTCGTTATTTTAGTAGTATAGATACATAAGCATGACAAGCAGTGCATGGAGTATGTATCTAAAGTACAAATGTAGAATTATAAACAAAGGAAGATAGCTCAAATTCTAAATATTGCCTTTAGACATGTGAGAAATGTTATCAATTGATAAATACAAGTCAATGGTTGATTTTAAATTTACACTAAAAACATTTGGCAATCTTCATTCTACAGTGCTCACAAGAAATGTTATCAATTGATAAATACAAGTCAATGGTTGATTTTAAGTTTACACTAAAAATATTTAGCAATCTTCATTCTACATGCAGTGCTCACAAGAATTTTGATTTTTTTTGTTTGCCTTTTATCTTGAAATACTCAATGAAAGTCGTAACATATAAACCACATAACACCAAGATAGAATATAAATCAGTTAAATACTAGTTAGAATAAAACAACTGTATTTAAAAGAATGTCAATATTTTAGCTAAAAAGGAAAAGCGGCGGAAGATACCAAGCAGATATTAAAAACTCAAGTCATAAAAATCACACCTTTTTATATTCACATGTTTTGGTTCACATCAAGCCATTAAACATTTGAATCAAACTCCTCATATGAGATGTCAAAGTTTGCACAATGAACAAGATTACATGACATTGTATATATTGTTATATATTTCAATAAAGATCTAAAAGTTTTAGTAGAGTGATGGGCAATAAATAGGGCTAATTATTTTGTAAATTTCTTTAGCCGTCTCAGATGTCTGAAAAGGCCCAACATGTTCCAGTATCGAATCCTAGCATAGATAACAGCAGTCAAATCGTAAGTACATCCACATAGTATCATAGGTAACAATCTACTGTTAGAAACACACAACATGTACACAATGTATAAGCTAGCAGGTTTAAATATGATTAATATACATTGTTTTAATATATACCTCAAGATTGGCTGGATAAAGAGGTTTTCATCCAATTTATATGGTAGTTGGCAATCATTGTTATTGAAAAGCCTGGAACAGTATGGTGGAGAAAGAGTATTGCATTTTAAAAAAAAAAATCAGAGAAATCTCTGATAGTCTTAGCAATCCTTTTTGGAAGGATGTATGTTTTAGCTTTCAATTGTAGCAAGGCCTGCTACCAATATTTCTGTTCAAGATATTTTGTCATTAGATATTTTAAATTTCGCACCTCTAGTAGATTTTCCGTACTTTATTCAGTGGCAGAGAAGGTGAGTGCAGTCTTTGTTTGACCTTATTAACTTAGAGACTAAGGATTTTTGTAATTTTGATCAGATAGGACCAAGACTTCAAACAAACAATTTTTTAAAGTATTATGGTCTCATTGCTAACATTCCAAAGTATATGAGAGAACATATTAAAGAAAACATTGCTCATGTAAATTTTGTAACTTTTAACTGTATTGATAATTTTTTGGAAAGATTATTGTGTAACAAAAAGGCAAAGTTTGTATACAAAGATCTTGTTGACAGAAATGTGCAACTGCCAACAGAAAAGTTCTTACAATGGGAGGAATTACTAGGTATTGAAATTGCAGATTGGTCAGACTATTATATTATTTTAAGAAAATCATGGAAAGACATTGAAAGACACTTATTTAAGAACTTTTCAATACAATTTTTTACACAGAATAATTGCAACTAATACTTTCTCGTTTAAAGTAAAACTTAAAGATTCAAAGCTCTGTACTTTTTGTAAGGTTTCTGATGAAACCATGGAGCATTTATTCTATGAATGTCCAATAACAAATTTTATATGGAAATCTTTTTTTACAAAAATTGAAAAGATATTTTGTGAACTTTGGCCTTTTTAACTTTTTTGGATTCGAGCGTCATTGATGAATCTTTTGTAGACGAAACACGCGTCTGGCGTATATACAAAATTTAGTCCTGGTATCTATGATGAGTTTATTTACATTATTTAAGAAGCACATTTTTCTTGGTTTTCAAAATGAGAGTTTACTTTTGATCATTATTATTGCAAAAAACTATATATACAAATGTAAATAATATGAAAAGAAACCAAGTATTATAGGGCTATTAGCAAAAATAAGAAAATATCAGGAAAATGAACATTATCTAGCAAAGAAAAATGGTACCACACATTATTTTCAAAAATTCTGGGCCCCAGTAGATTACATTTTTTACTGATTAGTCACCATTATTTTTTATTCAAATCATATAAAATAAAAAATGAAACTTACAGTTCATAAAGAGCAGATCTTTACAGAGATAACATTTTTCTTTACAATACACAAGTTGATATATGTTATGTTAATGCAAGTGCGAGAGTGTGTGTATGTGTGTGTGATTGTTTCTTTCCACTTTTTATTATAATGTTGATATTTAAATAATATATATTCACAGTAGAAGAAAAAAAATATAGTCAATTTTTTGTTGTACATATATATATCAAACACCTTAACACCATAGTCAGGTGATGATGTAAAGGGATTGTATAAGCCTGACTACTGAAAAAAAAATTAAAAAAAAAATTAAAAAATAAGCTAGTATCATGGACATTTTTGTAATTTTGTATAACAAATATTAAATATAACCAAATGATGTAATAGAAAAACAAAAGATATGGGGTATCCCTCCATGACACAAAATCAGTACATGCACAGCAAAAAAACACACAAACAAAATCAATATTAATACCGATGAAATGGATATTCAAAGATCTAATTACAGTGTTGAATTGGTAACCTTTTAGCAAAAATTTTTATTTAAAGGATCGATAAGTTTACCCTGATCGTTTCAAACGTCAGTGCTCGGTAAACAACATCTCTCTAGAAATGAGGATGTACTATCCCATTTGAAATAAGTTTTCTACAGGAACAACCAAACTTCAAAACCAAATCTTTATATCTATAGAAGAATGAAGTAAAGGTTTTAAGTAATTTGCAGTAACGAAATCCCTGACTTAATAATTTACCAGTATTATACATAGATTAAATTCATTGAAATCCAAAATGCTACAACGAACACGGGCATAGCGAACGACTTGTGATATATAAACACCGTAAGATGATGACAAAGGAACATCACCTTCCAAAAAAGGACAATAAACAATAGGGAACAGAAAATCGTCCCTTTTTGTCTTAAATTTTATTGTAGAGTTCACTGTGTAAAACTGGAATATCTAAATCTAGGAAAGGACAGTTATTACCGTTTGTAGTTGATATATTTACAGTCAGTTCCTTTGGGTAAATTTCGGCAGTATATTTAGAAAATTCTTGATTATTTTACAAAAAAATATCATCAATGTAACGGTAAATTTTGTTGAATTTATCAAGTAAATGCAATTTAAGTGGGTCTTTACTGATTTTGGTCATAAACTGTGATTCATAACAGTACCAGAACAAGACTGCTATTAAAGGGGTGCAATTGGTGCCCATGGGAATACCTACAACCTGTCGATAAACTTTATTGCCAAAACGTACATAAATATTATCAAGGAGAAACTTAACAGCTTTAATCTTGTCATCACACCTCCAGTAAAAGAGAGGCGAAAGATACCAGAGGGACATTCAAACTCAAGTCGAAAATAAACTGACAACGCCATGGCTTAAAAAGAAAAAGACCAACAGAGAAACAATAGTACACAAAACACAACATAAAAAACTAAAGACTAAGGTCACGAACCCCACTAAAAACATTAAATATATCTAGCATATGTACCTTTCCTATTAGAGAAGAAGGCCTTAAATGAGTTGCAGCAAATATATTTGCATTCAGATTTACTAAACGACCATTTAACAAAATAGGAAAACTTTTGTTTGATAAGATTGTGTGGAAGTGTAGTGTAAAGAGTTGAAAAGTCAAAACTGTCAACAGAACAAAAGGACCATCAAAAGCACGTAATTTATCTAAAACATCCAAAGAATAATTTACACTCCAAAAATAGTTAATTCCACTTTTTATACGCCCGTTTAATAGGACGTATTATGGTACTGTTGTCCGTCTGTCCGTCCATCGTCAACATGTCGGACATTAAGTCAAAAAACCTTTAAACGATTTGCCTAAAACTTTGGTGAATTATTTATATCTATTGATGTGAGCTCCCTTTCGTTTTTTTATAAATTTTAGATTTTACATTTTCGAGTTATGGGGTTTTATTCATTTAAAAAGGGGGATTTTCCAGTTTTCGGACAATAACTCAAGAATGCTTTCAATAACTTGCAAGAAATTGTGGTGAATTGTTTATATCTATTGACATGAGCTCCCTGTCGATTGTTATAAATTTTAGATTTTACGTTTCCGAGTTACAGGGTTTTATTCTTTAAAAAAGGGGGGATTTTTCCATTTTTCGGACAATAACTCAAAAATGCTATCAGCAATTCTTGTGAAACTTTGGTGAATTGATTATATCTATTGATGTAAGCTCCCTTTTGATTTTCATAAATTTCTGATATGACATTGAGAATAAATTGAACTTTATTGATCTTAATTCTTTGAAAATGTGACGAGCGTATCATGCGCTCATGGCGCAGCTGTTTATTTTGATATTTGTTAATACAAAAGTTAGTGATAAGTTCTTTGATAGTAGTTAAGAAACTAGTTAAAAGCACTTAAAGATTAGTTGTAGAACACTTACTAGAGGGCGAGATGAAATGATATTTTACTGGTTTTATGTGTAGTTTAGGTAACCAATACATAGTAGGAACCTTCAACATGTTCAACTGTTCAGAAGAGGCCTTAGCTGTGATGTGGTTATGATATGTTTGTTTACTATATGACTCTCTGTGGAGTGCACAGGTTAGAATGCAGAAGAATTTAAAATGTCATTCTTAGAACATCCGTGTAGTATTAATGACATACCACCACCACATTGTTGGCTGTAGTTTACACGTCTTGATGAATGAAACACAAGGGTAAACAAAATAGAAGCAACACAGTGTAAAACCCTTTGTGCCAAATTTTGAAAATCTATTCAAAGCTGTGATAAAATTTACCATGATAAATTAATGAACTAGAAAAAATCTGTAATTAAGCATAAAGAAAAATATGTCCTATAAACGGAAAGTTTTTTTTTTTTATTAAGTACATTTGAACAAAGGTTCATATCGAAAAAAAAACTCTCAAAGCTGCAGTGTTAACTATTCATGTTATAATACGGTCTGAAAATGAAGGAATCAACATATAGGCTTACCGTGTATAATCCCTCGTATTAATAATGTTACTTGTAAGCATAAATGATATTTGTTAATTTTCATGATAGTTTCATTATCATGTCTGTTACCATAAAGTTAAAGAAGTCAATGCTAAATTGATCGGCCTTTCTAACAAATTGAAATTCTCATTTTCTAGTGACATAAATTTCCCCGTCTTTAGTCCTAGATCCGCTCTTTTAGAGTTTTTGTTAAGAAGTTATTATCCTGAATATCTATGAAATATTTCCCACTGGGCATTAGTCAAAAATTATTATATCAACTATCATCATGATTAAAAATTTGGAGATACATGTATTGTTATTGAAGTTTTGTCTTATTCATATGAACAAGTTTTACTCGGGCAAAACATGAAATACAAAACATATATAATGCAAGAGCACGAACCCCTTCAAATTAAGTCATTATTTCGTTATAGATAAATCCTAAATTGAAACGTCATTCTTGTCTTTGGTACTTATAATGTGACATTATACATATGCTTTTCATTTTAAACCTAAATCTGGCCAGTCAGGTTTTCTCATTTCAATTGTTTTGCATCTTGTTATGTTGAGGACATTTTAGCTTGCTATGCAGTTTTGGTTTCGCTCATTATTGAAAGTTGTATGGCGACAATTAATTGCTAACATATAAGTCATGTGGTTTCTTGTGGATAGTTACATCGGATATCATACCATATCTCTTGAATTTATATTTAGTTAGCTCATATCATCTTCATTTGTTTATTGCCACCATATACATTCTGACTTTTCTCAAGGTAACTATGAGTTTCCGAACTTATTTGTTTTATCAAACCGCTGATAACATTATATGTTGCATGCTTTATCAATATGTTGAACCCTGTAGATAAATTTTTACTCCTCTGTCCATGAAAAACAGGATGAATAGAAATAATAAGTATCATCCACATTACTTAGTTTTCTGTCAGAATTAAAATATTTTGATAAGGGAATTACCAATTATATGTTGTTTTTATAACTAAACAGGATTTGTTAATTACAGGTGCGTGTCCATGTCAAAGCTGGTAAGAGAGATCATTCAAATGTTTCTGAAGACCAATCAAGTGAACGCAGTTTGAGAGAGGTATATGATATCACTATAATATTTTCGAAACTTAAGTATTAAAAACACTAAATGTCTTTTCATGCCTTAATTAGTAGTCGAAAATGAATAATAAATAAAAATAAAAAAATTTTGTCAGAGTTCCATGGAACCTAGTGTATCGCCTACTTTTGCTGTTGTCTATGCTTTCAGTGTAATTGAGGAATGCATATAATAGATTTACAGTTAATGAAATAAAACGTTTGAAAAAGTTGTTGGCTCAACATAAATGGGGAAAAAATTATTAAAAATTTTCCTCTAGATACTATCTTTTGATTGTAAGAAGCTTCTGTCCAAGTTTGGTAAAAATCCAGGATGATTAATGAATCTAATAAATGTTTTTAAAACTTTTAACTGTATGTTAACTTGAAGAAAAATTAAGTTCATTTATAAGTATATACGGAAAAACAGGAAATAATTTTTT
This sequence comes from Mytilus galloprovincialis, assembly GCA_037788925.1. Classification (NCBI taxonomy): domain Eukaryota; kingdom Metazoa; phylum Mollusca; class Bivalvia; order Mytilida; family Mytilidae; genus Mytilus; species Mytilus galloprovincialis. Next base: position 74,705,987 of record CM075339.1, on the reverse strand, counting down.
TTTAAATTTCCTTCTAGATGCTAGCTTTTGATCATAAACAAGCTTCTGTCCAAGTTTGGTACAAATCCAGGATAGTTTAAGAAGGTTAATAAAATTTAAAAAACTTTAACCACAGAGTGAATATTTGTGGACGCTGCCGCCGCAGATGGAATGTTTGATCGCTATGTCTTTTGCGAACAAAAGTCTCAAGCTCGACAACATTGAGATGCTGAGTTAATATAATGGAAACCGACACACATAGCGTCACAATAATATGAATGTTCCTTATGAGGTGTTGACCAAGTGTTGTTACAAATTGTAGCCGATCTATCATCCAAGATGGCTGCCAGCGGGGGACTTAGTTTAACATAGGACCCTAAGGGAAATGCATACAAATGACTTCTTCTAGAGAACCACTGAATGGAGTGTAACCAAACCTAGTATGAATGTGCCTTATGAGGTGCTGACCAAGTGATGTTACTTTGTAGCCAATCCATCTTCCAAGATGGTCGCCGGCGGGGGACTTAGTTTAACATAGGACCCAATGGGAAATACATACACATGTCTTCTTTTAGAGAACCACTGAACGGAATGAAGTCAAATATAACATGAATGTTCCTTATGAGATGCTGACCAAGTGTTGTTACTTTGTCGCCGATCCAACATCCAAGATGGCCACCAGCGGGGGACTTGGTTAAACATAGAACCCTATAATATGGGAAACACATACAAATGTCCTCTTTTAGAGAACCATTGATTGGAATGAAACCAAACATAGTATGAATGTTTCTAATGAGATGCTGACCAAGTGTTGTTACTTTGTCGCCAATCCAATGTCCAGGATGGTTGCCAGTGCGGGGACTTAGTTTAACATAGGACCCTATGGGAAATACATACAAATTTCTTCATTTAGAGAACCACTGAATGGAATGAAACCAAACATAGCATGAATGTTCCTGATGAGATGCTGACCAAGTGTTGTTACTTTGTAGCTGATCCATTATTCAAGATGGCTGCCAGCGGGGGGCTTACTTTAACATAGGACCCTATGGGAAATACATACAAATTTCAACTTTTAGAGAACCACTGAATTGAATGAAACCAAACATAGCATAAATGTTCCTATCCTAATGAGGTGCTGGCCAAGTGTTGTTACTTTATAGCCAAATTTTATCTTTTTTTAGCTCACCTGGCCCAAAGGGCAAAGTGAGCTTTTCCCATCACTTGGCGTCCGGCGTCGTCGTCTGTCGTCGGCGTCGTCGTCTGTCGTCGGCGTCGTCGTCATCGTCCGTCGTCGTTCACTTTTACAAAAATCTTCTCCTCTGAAACTACTGGGCCAAATTTAACCAAACTTGGCCACAAACATCATTGGAGTATCTAGTTTATTAACCCCACCAACCAAACAAGATGGCTGCCATTGCTAAAAATAGAACATAGGGGTAAAATGCAGTTTTTGGCTTATAACTCAAAAACCAAAGCATTTAGAGCAAATCTGACATGGGGTAAAATTGTTTATCAGGTCAAGATCTCTCTGCCCTGAAATTTTCAGATGAATCGGACAACCGGTTGTTGGGTTACTGCCCCTGAATTGGTAATTTTAAGGAAATTAAGGCACAACCATAATGTGGCGGGGTTAAACTAGTTTGAAGGCGCCGACCCTCCCTCTACCTTGGGACAGTGGTGTAACATTACAACATAACAAACTATAAAAAATCGTTTGCAAAGGGCTTAACTCATCAGATGGATACAAAGCAGAAATACAACTTACAAAAACACAGAGTGGACGTGGCAGGGTACTTACACGTCCCCAAAACAAAAAGACACTAATTACAGATCTGAGAGTAGCCATATTCACGATTATGTTGGCCTTTTACATACTTTACGTAACAATTCTATACTTTTTTCAGTTCACCATTGAGCAGATTAATTTTACAAAGATGGGAATAATTGTGCTTAATATTCTTGCTGATGCTTCATATGACCTACTTAAACCAGATAAACCACATCTACCGCCGAGGAGCGATTGTGATACAACATACTTGTACAATGAGCACAGGAGACTAAACAAACATATTCCAACTAATGGATGGGGAGTGATACGGCAAGTTGATCAGGTTACAGGCATAGCTGTTGGAGATGATATTGAGCGCATAAGACTGACAAGGAATGAACTACAACACTCAAAAGAATTTGAACTTGGAGATACACGTTTTGTTGAGTTGTGTAACATATTAACTGATCTTTTAAAACGGTTTGATCTGCTTAACAAACCAGCAAGACTTTATACAGATCAACTTAATGAAATTATGGCTAAAACAATGTCTGCTCAGGAAGTTCAATCAATTGAAAATGAAATATTAGGTAAATATGATTTGAACAGTTGGAATTCTTATCTTTTTTAAAACCAAAATGTGTGCACAAAGTTCGTTATGGTTTTATTCATATTTCTTTGCCCCATATTAGTGTATGTAACCGTAAGTATTAATCAGACAGTTTGTTTCCAGAAACGTGTTTCATTAGCTGATAATCATTACAGCTTCTTTTACTACTGAACCAAACAAACTAAGTTTATCTGCAAAACTTGTAATTTTGAAGTAGAATTTCAAACTGTAATTTATTTTATCTGTGCAGTCTTGATTTATTTATTTTTTATTTCAGGAATGGATATTACAGTTGAAATAGTAAACCAGGTGAAAGTTCAACCTTAATAAAGAATAATCTCATCCTCACGATTTTTATTGCAAACAGTTATTTTTGGCTCTTTATTAGACATATGCATACTACTTACTACTTAGCATACCAACATATTAACAGTAAATCACCAATCATTTATGACTAGAATACCGTCTTGAGAGTACAGATGTATAATGCTGTCTTTAGAGTAAAGATGTAATGCTGTCTATTATAGTTAGTCTTCTTAGCATACCGACATATTGACAGTAGATCACCAATCATTCGTGACTAGAATACTGTCTTTAGAGTACAGATGTAATGCTGTCTATTATAGTTAGACTACTTAGCATACCAACATATTGACAGTAGATCACCAATCATTTATGACTAGAATGCCGTCTTTAGAGTAGAGATGTAATGCTGTCTATTATAGTTAGACTACTTAGCATACCGACATATTGACAGTAGATCACCAATCATTTATGACTAGAACACCGTCTTTAGAGTATAGATGTAATGCTGTCTATTATAGTTAGACTACTTAGCATACCAACATATTGACAGTAGATCACCAATCATTTATGACTAGAATGTCGTCTTTAGAGTATAGATGTAATGCTGTCTATTATAGTTAGACTACTTAGCATACCAACATATTGACAGTAGATCACCAATCATTCGTGACTAGAATGTCGTCTTTAGAGTAAAGATGTAATGCTGTCTATTATAGTTAGACTACTTAGCATACCAACATATAAACAGTAAATCACCAATCATTTATGACTAGAATACCGTCTTTAGAGTAAAGATGTAATGCTGTCTATTATAGTTAGTCTTCATAGCATACCGACATATTAACAGTAGATCACCAATCATTCGTGACTAGAATGTCGTCTTTAGAGTATAGATGTAATGCTGTCTATTATAGTTAGACTACTTAGCATACCGACATATTGACAGTAGATCACCAATCATTTATGACTAGAATACTGTCTTTAGAGTATAGATGTAATGCTGTCTATTATAGTTAGACTACTTAGCATACCGACATATTGACAGTAGATCACCAATCATGTATGACTAGAATGCCGTCTTTAGAGTATAGATGTAATGCTGTCTATTATGGTTAGTCTACTTAGCATACCGACATATTGACAGTAGATCACCAATCATTCGTGACTAGAATGTCGTCTTTAGAGTATAGATGTAATGCTGTCTATTATAGTAAGTCTACTTAGCATACCGACATATTGACAGTAGATCACCAATCATTTATGACTAGAATGCCGTCTTTAGAGTATAGATGTAATGCTGTCTATTATAGTTAGTCTACTTAGCATACCGACATATTGACAGTAGATCACCAATCATTTATGACTAGAATGCCGTCTTTAGAGTATAGATGTAATGCTGTCTATTATAGTTAGACTACTTAGCATACCGACATATTAACAGTAGATCACCAATCAATCGTGACTAGAATGCCGTCTTTAGAGTAAAGATGTAATGCTGTCTATTATAGTTAGACTACTTAGCATACCGACATATTGACAGTAGATCACCAATCATTCGTGACTAGAATGCCGTCTTTAGAGTACAGATGTAATGCTGTCTATTATAGTTAGACTACTTAGCATACCGACATATTGACAGTAGATCACCAATCATTCGTGACTAGAACACCGTCTTTAGAGTAGAGATGTAATGCTGTCTATTATAGTTAGACTACTTAGCATACCGACATATTGACAGTAGATCACCAATCATTCGTGACTAGAACACCGTCTTTAGAGTACAGATGTAATGCTGTCTATTATAGTTAGACTACTTAGCATACCGACATATTGACAGTAGATCACCAATCATTCGTGACTAGAACACCGTCTTTAGAGTACAGATGTAATGCTGTCTATTATAGTTAGACTACTTAGCATACCGACATATTGACAGTAGATCACCAATCATTCGTGACTAGAACACCGTCTTTAGAGTAGAGATGTAATGCTGTCTATTATAGTTAGACTACTTAGCATACCGACATATTGACAGTAGACCACCAATCATTTATGACTAGAACACCGTCTTTAGAGTAGAAATGTAATGCTGTCTATTAGGTAGCACTCCACAGTTAGAAAATAAAATTAAAAATGAGCCACAAAATGTTTTATCATCTCCTATTCCTGGATTTCTAATACATTAACCTAACTGTTTGTGTTGTACATGTGCATAAGAATGTAATCAGTATATTCCATAGATTTGATTTTCAAAAGTTAAAAGAGTGAAAATTAATTCCTTTTATGTGTATCCATGGCAACATTCTACATTTATTTACCATAAAATATTGCAAAAAGGGGGGTGGACATGTCACATATCCCCCCAAAATTTGGATCAAACTAGAATTTCAATGCCTTTGAGTGATACCTTTTTAGAAACTGTTTTCATAAATCTTCCTAATGATCAAATAAAAAATGGGTGTCTTTCGCCTCATTTTTTCGTAAAATCCAATCACAAAGTTCGTGCGATAAAAAGTTGGAAAAAAACATTACAATAATTGCCGGACCAATGTATGGTAGGGACATGCAAATACGGACTGTCATACAGAAAACAGCCTATATTACATACATTACATAATCTTGATGTTCATATAAACCCAATACAAAGGCTATTTTAATACTCAGCTATCCAAAAATGAATTTTATTGCACACTAGCTCTCATATTTGAAAAATCCACAGGGGCCAAAATGCGAAACTACACACCTAACTGTGGAGTGCTACCTTAAGGTGAAATTTTTCCCCTCCTGCCTCAATTTTTATTATATTTTCTATGTTCTACTAGCTGTTACGATGAAAATGGTACTTTAGTTTTTAAAATTGGTTCAGTAATAAAAATTTTATGAAGGTTAGCAGTTGATGTTGAAACGCGACAAAAAGTGATTTAAAAAAAAATGCTGGATCATAGTGAAAAACTTCAAGTCTGTCTCATTTTTGGGGTAAATTCCTAAAACTTTTCCCATTATCTTATTTAAAATCATAAAATTACCTTAAAAGAGGACAAATTGTACAATTTTTAGGTATTTGAAAGCACTTATAGGTCAATTTTGCTGTAAATAGCATACCTAACCTTGGTTTAGAAGCTCTCAAGCAGGGTATAAATTTCTAGCAGTACTGGCATCATTAAATTTAATTAATGCCCAATTATAATATAAAATCCTGCTAGAAATGTTTATTTGACTTATTCGCATTCAAAAATATAAAGCGATACATTCTGAGGATATCACATAAAGCGCAATCTTTGGTTACATTGGCAAAGCTAATGGAGTACAAATTTAAGACCGCAACATGTCTAAGTGTCAAAATGTGTATATTTGGTTGCTAAGGACAGTAAACAATAAAATAAACATAAATTGCATTCCTAGCAGATTTTTTACCTTCAGAACTAAAACAAGAACATAAAAGACTAAAGATTTGTGGTAAATTTTATCTTAAAAAGTGCATTTCTGTGCTTTCTGATGTGCCATAAGGTAGCACTCCACAGTTAGAAAATAAAATTAAAAATGAGCCACAAAATGTTTTATCATCTCCTATTCCTGGATTTCTAATACATTAACCTAACTGTTTGTGTTGTACATGTGCATATGAATGTAATCAGTATATTCCATAGATTTGATTTTCAAAAGTTAAAAGAGTGAAAATTAATTCCTTTTATGTGTATCCATGGCAACATTCTACATTTATTTACCATAAAATATTGCAAAAAGGGGGGTGGACATGTCATATATCCCCCCAAAATTTGGATCAAACTAGAATTTCAATGCCTTTGAGTGATACCTTTTTAGAAACTGTTTTCATAAATCTTCCTAATGATCAAATAAAAAATGGGTGTCTTTCGCCTCATTTTTTCGTAAAATCCAATCACAAAGTTCGTGCGATAAAAAGTTGGAAAAAAACATTACAATAATTGCCGGACCAATGTATGGTAGGGACATGCAAATACGGACTGTCATACAGAAAACAGCCTATATTACATACATTACATAATCTTGATGTTCATATAAACCCAATACAAAGGCTATTTTAATACTCAGCTATCCAAAAATGAATTTTATTGCACACTAGCTCTCATATTTGAAAAATCCACAGGGGCCAAAATGCGAAACTACACACCTAACTGTGGAGTGCTACCTTATATTTAGACTACTTAGCATACCGACATATTGACAGTAGATCACCAATAATTCGTGACTAGAATGCCGTCTTTAGAGTATAGATGTAATGCTGTCTATTATAGTTAGACTACTTAGCATACCGACATATTGACAGTAGATCACCAACCATTTATGACTAGAATACCGTCTTTAGAGTATAGATGTAATGCTGTCTATTATAGTTAGACTACTTAGCATACCGACATATTGACAGTAGATCACCAATCATTCGTGACTAGAATGTCGTCTTTAGAGTATAGATGTAATGCTGTCTATTATAGTTAGTCTACTTAGCATACCGACATATTGACAGTAGATCACCAATCATTTATGACTAGAATGCCGTCTTTAGAGTATAGATGTAATGCTGTCTATTATAGTTAGTCTACTTAGCATACCGACATATTGACAGTAGATCACCAATCATTTATGACTAGAATGCCGTCTTTAGAGTATAGATGTAATGCCGTCTATTATAGTTAGACTACTTAGCATACCGACATATTGACAGTAGATCACCAATCATTCGTGACTAGAATGTCGTCTTTAGAGTAAAGATGTAATGCTGTCTTTAGAGTACAGATGTAATGCTGTCTATTATAGTTAGACTACTTAGCATACCGACATATTGACAGTAGATCACCAATCATTCGTGACTAGAATGCCATCTTTAGAGTAAAGATGTAATGCTGTCTATTATAGTTAGTCTACTTAGCATACCGACATATTGACAGTAGATCACCAATCATTTATGACTAGAACACCGTCTTCAGAGTAGAGATGTAATGCTGTCTATTATAGTTAGACTACTTAGCATACTGACATATTGACAGTAGATCACCAATGATTTATGACTAGAATACCGTCTTGAGAGTAGAGATGTAATGCTGTCTATTATAGTTAGACTACTTAGCATACCAACATATTGACAGTAGATCACCAATCATTTATGACTAGAATGTCGTCTTTAGAGTAAAGATGTAATGCTGTCTTTAGAGTACAGATGTAATGCTGTCTATTATAGTTAGACTACTTAGCATACCGACATATTGACAGTAGGTCACCAATCATTCGTGACTAGAATGTCGTCGAGTAAAGATGTAATGCTGTCTATTATAGTTAGACTACTTAGCATACCGACATATTGACAGTAGATCACCAATCCTTTATGACTAGAATACCGTCTTTAGAGTAAAGATGTATAATGCTGTCTTTAGAGTACAGATGTAATGCTGTCTATTATAGTTAGTCTACTTAGCATACCGACATATTGACAGTAGATCACCAATCATTCGTGACTAGAATGCCGTCTTTAGAGTATAGATGTAATGCTGTCTATTATAGTTAGACTACTTAGCATACCGACATATTAACAGTAGATCACCAAAAATCGTGACTAGAATGCCGTCTTTAGAGTAAAGATGTAATGCTGTCTATTATAGTTAGACTACTTAGCATACCGACATATTGACAGTAGATCACCAATCATTCGTGACTAGAATGCCGTCTTTAGAGTACAGATGTAATGCTGTCTATTATAGTTAGACTACTTAGCATACCGACATATTGACAGTAGATCACCAATCATTCGTGACTAGAACACCGTCTTTAAAGTAGAGATGTAATGCTGTCTATTATAGTTAGACTACTTAGCATACCGACATATTGACAGTAGACCACCAATCATTTATGACTAGAACACCGTCTTTAGAGTAGAAATGTAATGCTGTCTATTATAGTTAGACTACTTAGCATACCGACATATTGACAGTAGATCACCAATCATTCGTGACTAGAATGCCATCTTTAGAGTACAGATGTAATGCTGTCTATTATAGTTAGTCTACTTAGCATACCGACATATTGACAGTAGATCACCAATCATTTATGACTAGAACACCGTCTTCAGAGTAGAGATGTAATGCTGTCTATTATAGTTAGACTACTTAGCATACTGACATATTGACAGTAGATCACCAATGATTTATGACTAGAATACCGTCTTTAGAGTAGAGATGTAATGCTGTCTATTATAGTTAGACTACTTAGCATATCGACATATTGACAGTAGATCACCAATCATTTATGACTAGAATGCCGTCTTTAGAGTATAGATGTAATGCTGTCTATTATAGTTATACTACTTAGCATACCGACATATTGACAGTAGATCACCAATCATTTATGACTAGAATGCCGTCTTTAGAGTATAGATGTAATGCTGTCTATTCTAGTTAGACTACTTAGCATACCGACATATTGACAGTAGATCACCAATCATTTATGACTAGAATACCGTCTTTAGAGTAAAGATGTATAATGCTGTCTTTAGAGTATATATGTAATGCTGTCTATTATAGTTAGACTACTTAGCATACCGACATATTGACAGTAGATCACCAATCATTTGTGACTAGAATGCCGTCTTTCGAGTATAGATTTAATGCTGTCTATTATAGTTAGACTACTTAGCATACCGACATATTGACAGTAGATCACCAATCATTTATGACTAGAATGCCGTCTTTAGAGTAAAGATGTATAATGCTGTCTTTAGAGTATAGATGTAATGCTGTCTATTATAGTTAGACTACTTAGCATACCGACATATTGACAGTAGATCACCAATCATTTATGACTAGAATGCCGTCTTTAGAGTATAGATGTAATGCTGTCTATTATAGTTAGACTACTTAGCCTACCGACATATTGACAGTAGATCACCAATCATTTATGACTAGAATACCGTCTTTAGAGTAAAGATGTATAATGCTGTCTTTAGAGTATAGATGTAATGCTGTCTATTATAGTTAGACTACTTAGCATACCGACATATTGACAGTAGATCACCAATCATTTATGACTAGAATACCGTCTTTAGAGTATAGGTGTAATGCTGTCTATTATAGTTAGACTACTTAGCATACCGACATATTGACAGTAGATCACCAATCATTTATGACTAGAATACCGTCTTTAGAGTAAAGATGTATAATGCTGTCTTTAGAGTATAGATGTAATGCTGTCTATTATAGTTAGACTACTTAGCATACCGACATATTGACAGTAGATCACCAATCATTTATGACTAGAATGCCGTCTTTAGAGTATAGGTGTAATGCTGTCTATTATAGTTAGACTACTTAGCATACCGACATATTGACAGTAGATCACCAATCATTTATGACTAGAATACCGTCTTTAGAGTATAGGTGTAATGCTGTCTATTATAGTTAGACTACTTAGCATACCGACATATTGACAGTAGATCACCAATCATTTATGACTAGAATACCGTCTTTAGAGTAAAGATGTATAATGCTGTCTTTAGAGTATAGATGTAATGCTGTCTATTATAGTTAGACTACTTAGCATACCGACATATTGACAGTAGATCACCAATCATTTATGACTAGAATGCCGTCTTTAGAGTATAGGTGTAATGCTGTCTATTATAGTTAGACTACTTAGCATACCGACATATTGACAGTAGATCACCAATCATTTATGACTAGAATACCGTCTTTAGAGTAAAGATGTATAATGCTGTCTTTAGAGTATAGATGTAATGCTGTCTATTATAGTTAGACTACTTAGCATACCGACATATTGACAGTAGATCACCAATCATTTATGACTAGAATACCGTCTTTAGAGTATAGATGTAATGCTGTCTATTATAGTTAGACTACTTAGCATACCGATATATTGACAGTAGATCACCAATCATTTATGACTAGAATACCGTCTTTAGAGTGTAGATGTAATGCTGTCTATTATAGTTAGTCTACTTAGCATACCGACATATTGACAGTAGATCACCAATCATTTATGACTAGAATGCTGTCTCTAGAGTATAGAAGTAATGCGGTCAATTAAAGTTAGTTCATAAACTTTATTGATAGAAAGAAACTTCGAAGATAAACCTAACTGTCTATTCATAGAGTTGAAAAAGCAATGGCTGAGATAAAATAGTGAACCAATCTTTATACTCGTAGCATTATAGATAGTTATGGTCAAGATGAGATAGTGGACCAAAGTCGAAATATTGGACTAAACTTAAAAAGTGAACCAATATTCTACTGTTTTAGTGTTATTCTAAAAATTTGATCACATTCAGCAAACATGTTATATGAATATTATATAATTACCAATACTTAAATTGTTATGTACATAACAATTAATATTTGTTTATAAATATGTTTTGTTTGTTATATTAATGAAATGAACTGTTCAGTCGTAAGAAATGTGTATAGTACAGAGACAAAACTAGATAAAAAAATATCCAATCATTTTTATGGGAATTATTTTAATGTTTTTGTCCTTTAGTGAATTTAATGTAGATAGTTGACCTTATTAGTCATCATTATATATATTAACAGTTTTTGTATGCTTGGTTAGTCATCATAACATATATATACAGCTTTTGTATGCTTGGTTAGTCATCATACCATATATTAACAGTTTTTGTATGCTTGGTTAGTCATCATAACATATATTTACAGCTTTTGTATGCTTGGTTAGTCATCATAACATATATTAACAGCTTTTGTATGCTTGGTTAGTCATCATAACATATATTTACAGCTTTTGTATGCTTGGTTAGTCATCATAACATATATTAACAGCTTTTGTATGCTCGGTTAGTCATCATAACATATATTTACAGCTTTTGTATGCTTGTTTAGTCATCATACCATATATTTACAGCTTTTGTATGCTCGGTAAGTCATTATAACATATATTTACAGCTTTTGTATGCTTGTTTAGTCATCATACCATATATTTACAGCTTTTGTATGCTCGGTAAGTCATTATAACATATATTTACAGCTTTTGTATGCTAGGTTAGTCATTATAACATATATTTACAGCTTTTGTATGCTCGGTTAGTCATCATAACATATATTTACAGCTTTTGTATGCTCGGTTAGTCATTATAACATATATTTACAGTTTTTGTATGCTCGGTTAGTCATAACATATATTTACAGCTTTTGTATACTTGGTTAGACATCATTAGATATATTTACAGCTTTTGTATACTTAGCACAAATAAATGTATGTAGATAGTTGACCTTTTTAGTCATCATTAAATATATTTACAGCTTTTGTATACTAGTACTTTGCCCGAATAAATGTATGTAGACAGTTGACCTTATTAGTCATCATTAGATATATTTACAGCTTGTTTATACACAATGTTTGGTATATTTGCTAGACATTTGTCTACCTCAAGGGTAAATGAGGTATTGAAATATGTTCTTTTCCGACAAGCAATAAAACCCTTGCCATATTGGGCCATTTGCGGTGTGGCATGTATAAATATGCAGTCATTATGGGGACATTAAACCCGTAGCCTGGGAATGTTAGACTGCCACCACAGTCTCTGCACGTTTAAGAACCCTTGCACTTTGAATTTGTACGTTCATAAGCCACACAAGGGTGCCACATGTGCAGCAGGATTCAAAGCACCTGAGATCTGCACCTGTTTTTGGTAAAGTTTGTTTTTCTGAGTCTTGAGTTTTCTATATAAAACTAAAGAGATGTGGTATGATTGCTTATGAGACAACAATGCAAAATTCAAATAAAGTGGACCTTAGCAATTACAGTCAATTGTACGGCCTTCAACAATAAGAAAAACCATATCGTGAAGTCGGCTATAAAAAGCACTGACATGAAAAATATGCAATTGAGAAAACTAACGGCTCATATATAACAAAACAATTTGCGAAAAACAGATATGACAGACGTAAACCAACAACAACCGATGAACTATAGGCTCCTGATTTGGGACAATCGCATACAGAATGTGGCAGGACTAAACTAATTTGCTGGCACCAAACACTACCTTAACCTGGAACAGTGGTATAACAGCACAACGTAAGAACAAACTATAAAAATTAGTTGAAAAGTTTTGCATCGATCTGTCGGGTTAATAGATATAGGAAGATGTGGTATGAGTTCCAATGAGACAACTCTCCACCCAAATAACAATTTATACTAGTATCTCAATTGAAAGGTCTTTCCTATAAAAGTGATGTTTTCGTAATGTTCTTTGTAGGACCTTTCGTTTGATATACGACAAGCATACCTTCTGAAACTTTTCGCTTTTTACACTTAATGACCTCATCCGCCTTCATTTTTGAGATCGGAAGTATGATATATGTAACACAGGGTAGATGAGCTTTCTTTTGATATGCGACAACGCCATGTTCTAAAAAGTTTGATTTTTGCACTTAATTACCCCATCCAACCAATTTTTGGAGGTTGGGAATTTGATATTTTAAATGTACACATCATGACCTTTCATTTGATATACAACAACCCTATCGTAAAGAAAGTTTATTTTTTGCACTCAATGACCCCATCCAACCAATTTTTAGGGGACGTCAATTTGAAATTTGAAATGTACGCTTTATGTTCTTTCATTTGATATGCGACAACCTTACCATCTGAGAAATTTGAATGTTTGCACTAAATGACCCCACCTTTCCACCTGGGATGAAAAAGTGGTTTAAAATTTTCATTTTTAAGTAGAGTTTATTGAGACCTTCAATTTGATATATCAGATGACCCCAGTTGACAAAGTGCCAAAAATGATGCAATATCAACGATATAAATAGAAGTTATGAAACTTACAAAGTCAATGCAAAACATGAAAATTTCAAAATGATTTTTTGTTTTTTTTTTTTAAATGGAATGTTTTTGATATTTGGTCAAACATATAACTATGTTAACCTCTTCAATTTCTTGAACATTTTAAGTGGTAAGCTGTTGTTGATTCAGAAATACATGCCGCCGCTCGCAAAATTTCAAACTGCATTATCTCTAAAACGACAATAGATATCTCAAATCTGTTAAATGGTTAATGATCTACAGTTAAAGTACAACATTATAGAAAAAGAATTGGGACAATTTCAAAGTTCACCAAGGTCACAATTAATCATCAAATATATGATGCAATACCAAACTTGAGAACCGGAAGTCGTGAAGACATGAGACTACCACCATTCAACTCAGGACCACTTGACCTTTCAAATATCACAAGGTCAAGGTCATAGTATACTGTGAAGGTCAAGGTGAAATTTCATCATGACCTGACATTGACCTCAAATTGACGGTCTTGAATTACTGATCATCTTTGCAGTTTATAGTAGGTTGATATCTGTTACCTTTAAAAAGATATACACAAAATACTATACTTTTAAGAATCATCCCGTTGTAACTTTTGAACAGACAGTCGGACATTTTTGGACTTATCATATAAAATGTAGAACTCGTCGAGAGGAACATTTTATACGCTGTATGTATGTAGCAAAGTCTTATCGTTTTCCTAATATGTAAGCTTGAAATTGCAGCGTAAATATTTTTTTGCACTCGGTGACCTTTGACCTTTGTGCAAATTAAAGGTCACATGAACTTAAGACTATTGGAGTAGGTCCCAAGTCTTTACGACTTCCGGTTCTCGAGATACAATTTTTCAAAAATTGTGTATATTTTTTCAAGGGAAATAGCTCCTTATAAGGGTTAACAACAAAATGATTGTATATGTTTATGAGCAATGCCATCTCGTCTTGTACATGCTGCCGTTTTAAAATCGATTCTATCTTTAATACTTTTTGAGAAAAATGGAAAAGAAAAAAATTGCTTCAAGGGGACATAACTCTCATATTGGATGATGAAATCCTTAGCAGCCTCATATGGTAACACATCATGATGAGATTTACCTATTGTCCAAATAAAGTCATGATATCTTTTAAAATATTTATGGGGGGCAATGTTGAAAAAAATCAATATAAGGGAGATAACTTCTAAAGGGGATGATGAAATCCTACAAAAGTTCATCTGGTATAAGTTCATGATAAGGTCTATCGATGGTTTAAATTTGGTATTGATAACTTTTATAGACGCGGTAGGAGGGTGTGCCAAAACAATGCTGGAAGAAAAAAAAGAAAAAAAAACATTAGAAAAACAATAAGGTCTTTCCTCGCGGAGAGGAAAGACCTTAATAAACCATTATAGGTCAAGGAAAGCCTTCAACACGGAGCCTTGGCTCACATCGAACAGCAAATTATAAAGGGCCCCAAAAATTAGTCATGTATAACCATCCAAACGGGAAAACCAACAGTCTAATCTATATAAAAACGAGATACGAGAAACACATATGAACTACATAAACAAACGACAACTACTGTACATCAGATTCCTGACTTAGGACAGGTTCACCATCAATTCGATACAAAGCAGAAATCATCTAACGAAAACACAGACCAGACGTGGCAGATTATCTATACATTCCAAAACAAAAATTGCTCATTATCTTGAATACTATACAGAAAAAACTTTTAAAGGCAAGAATCATGACCCAACAACAGTATTTTGCTTTACAACAACAAAAAAATGAATATCATAAATTTCCAATTCAGGGCCAAGTGAGCTATTCTCGTCCATTGCCGTCCATCGTCCGTCTTACTCCATCGTCCCTTAATAAAATGATGATCAACAAACTAGTCAGCATAGCAGAAATGTTAGTTGATTCCTTATGAAGATTTTTATTCGTTTTATTTTTTGGGGGGAAGGGAAGGGGGGGGGGGGGGGGGGCAAAACTAGTTTACACAGAGAAACTGTAAACAGAAAAAATGTATGCAATGCCAGTTCAACAAAAAACGATTTTAGTTATGAATTATATCATAGTCTAGAATATAAGAAAGTGACCGCCATTTAAAATGCACATAGATCAAGGCTATCAACACAGTTTCTTTAGAGTCTACTTTTCATTTGAAACCGGTTGTACTGGATATTTGATAGATCTTGTACAACTGCAGACAAGCTTTATTCGGTAACACTTAATCAGAAGATCTGGGTCAAACGTGTATACATGTACCTCGTATTCCTTAACCACAATTAGAATCATAATGATTCTAAATACTATATCGAAATGGTTTTTTTTTCAATTATCATACTTATATATTTGTACGCATATAAATATATCATTGGGCTGTTTGTCAGTGTGTAACATTGTTATCGACGACTGTTTAATACACAATACGATTTTTTTTAATTTTTACATCGAAACTCATCGTTAAAGAAAATCAATTAACATGTGACTAAGATTTTAAAATCATTGAATAAGTTAATCTCTTATACATTCTGGTTTTTATTTAGAATGCCTTTCCAAATGATTTTCCAAAAAAAATCAAAAAGTTCTGCAAATTAATTAAACTGTATCAGTTTCTAGGTTTCTTTAGACATAATGATCATTTTTGATTTTTTAAGCATTTTTTGAAACACGCATCGAATAGAATAAAGCTTATTAGCAAGTTGCATACATGCAGCTGTGATGCTGTTGCCTGTGTAGCCTGTCAATAATAAGGTTGTGAGTTCAAAGCCCACTAGTGGCTGATACGTTGGACTCCAATCTTAATTGACAATGATTGTCACTTTTACTGTCTTAGGTCGTTGCTTCTCTCCCCTCCCCCCCCCCAAAAAAAACAAAAAAAACTAGAATTGCCATTGCAAGCAATAGCGGATGTCACCCTTCCCCTATTGCCACTAAGCGGCAGCCATTTGAAAACAATTTAACAGTGAATGCAGATCAACGCATTGCGATAAATCTTTCTGTTAATTTTCAGTACATTTTGAGCATTGCCAAAAGTTTCACATTTCTTCTGTTTCCATGGCAACGGCAGCCATTTTGAAAATTCCGAAGTCAAAAGTCTCATCTATACATGCCAGTTAACAATAATATTAAGTTTCATAAAGTTTGGACCATTTTGAAAATATTTGACATTTTTCCAGTTTCCATGGCAAAGGTAGCCATTTTGGAAATTCCAACTTCCCAACGCCAAATTCCACATCTACCAATGTTGCTCATTGTTACTGTGAAGTTTCATTAAATTTGGAGCATTTCCATATTTTGGTAATTTTTGGTGTAGTATCCATGGCAACATAGCAGTTCCAATGATTGCCAAAATCATCCCAAAACCAGTGTATAGTGGGCACCTACATTGTATCAAAATC
Organism: Mytilus galloprovincialis; assembly: GCA_037788925.1. Taxonomy (NCBI): domain Eukaryota; kingdom Metazoa; phylum Mollusca; class Bivalvia; order Mytilida; family Mytilidae; genus Mytilus; species Mytilus galloprovincialis. Next base: position 74,689,107 of record CM075339.1, on the reverse strand, counting down.
TAAAGATTTTAAGGTTAAGCATTCTCAAACAATTCACCTAACTCCAAAATTATATTTTTTCACCATTTTTCTGTTTCCATGGAGATGGCAGCCATTTTTTAGTTCCAAAGTCAAAAAGTCTAAAGGAAATTCAGGGTTCCTTGTTATAGTGCACCATCATTCAGATTGGTTCCTTTAGCTCTGAGAAAGCGGGCGGACAAAATTAGGTGGAAGAAAAATAATAATAATAACTAGAATTGCTATTGCAAGCAATAGCGGATGTCACCCTTCCCCCCATTGCCACTAAGCGGCAGCCATTTCAAAAACTTTTAACAGTGAATGCACATATTTGCATGGCTATACATTTTTCTGTAAATTTTCAGTACATTTAGATCATTTTTATAAAAAACATGACATTTTTGCTGTTTCAATGGCAACGGCAGCCATTTTGAAATTTTCAAAGTCAAAAGTCTCATCTATACATGCCAGTTTACAATAATATTAAGTTTCATTAAGTTTGGAGCATTTCAAAAATATTTGACATTTTTCCAGTTTCCATGGCAACGGCAGCCATTTTTGAAATTCCCACTTCAAAAGTCTCATGCAGACTTGACAGTCAATAATCCTATTAAGTTTCATTAATTTTGGAGTATTTTGAAACTTTTGAAATTTTTGACATTTTGATTTGTTCCTATGGCAACAGAGACCATTCCCAAAAGTTAATGGCATATACCACATTGGTACATGGAAGAGACCATACCATCAAAGTTTCGATCAATTTGACCTACCATTTTAAGAAAGTAAATGCCACTTTAAGGTTTTTGAACCATTTTGACCTGTTTTGCATTGTTTCCATGGTAACGGCAGACATTTTTGAAATTCTAACGCCAAATTCCACATCTACCAATGTTGCTCATCGTTACTGTAAAGTTTCGTTAAATTTGGAGCATTCTGATATTTTTGAAATTTTTGGTGTAGTTTCCATGGCAACATAGTAGTTCCAATGATTGCCAAAATCCTCCAAAACCAGTATATAGTGGGCACCTACATTGTATCAAAATATAATGATTCTGAGTTTAAGCATATCCAAATAATTCATTAAAACCAAAAACTGTTTTTTTTCACAATTGTTCTGTTTCCATGGTAACGGCAGCCATTTTTTAGTTCCAAAGTTGCACTGCAACTCGAAAGTCGGGGTTCCTTGTTATAGTGAACTATCATTTAGATTGGATACTTTGGTTCCGAGAAAGCGGTCGGACAAAATTAGGTGGAAGAAAAATAATAATAATACGGAAAAAGAAACAGAGGAATAGCAATATGTCACCCGACATTGTCGATCGGGTGACATAATAATACGGAAAAAGAAACAGAGGAAAAGCAATATGTCACCCGACATTGTCGATCGGGTGACATAATAATACGGAAAAAGAAACAGAGGAAAAGCAATATGTCACCCGACATTGTCGATCGGGTGACATAAAAATGCAACGCCACAAAATAGACAAAGAGACAATAGTGCTGAAAGTGGCGTTAAACAACAATCAATCCAGCGGCAATTATGTAATGCAAATTCAGTACAAGGACAAAAATGAAAAAAAAAATTATTCTTTAGAAGAGAGAGAAGATATAAAGGAGCCACTCAATAACCGCTAGACGAAGTTAGATAAAAACATGGACACACCGACAAATGAAGAAAATACAAACAACAGTCAACAACAAAAATTTGAATTTGACATGTATACAAAACTATTTTAAACATCTTTTTAAATAATGTATTATCTATGTAGGTGGTTATGATATTTCAGTGGCTTCTTATTGAAAGGGGTGCTCCAGAAGGGTAAGCAGATCCTGCTGCAAGTATCAAATTGGTATCTACTGATTGACAGTTCTGTGTAATTTTAGATGTCTCAATCATAGGCTTCCTATTGAAAGGGGAGCTCCGGAAAGGTAAGCAGATCCTGCTCCAAGTATCAAATTGACATCTACTGACTGACAGCCTGTGTAATTTTAGATGTCTCCATCATAGGCTTCTCATTAAAAGGGGTGCTCCGGACTGGTTAACAGATCCTGCTCCAAGTATCAAACTGACATCTACTGACTGACAGCTCTGTGTAATTTTAGATGTCTCCATCATAGGCTTCTCATTAAAAGGGGTGCTCTGGACTGGTTAACAGATCCTGCTCCAAGTATCAAATTGACATCTATTGATTGACAGCTCTGTGTAATTTTAGATGTCTCCATCATAGGCTTCTCATTAAAAGGGGTGCTCTGGACTGGTTAACAGATCCTGCTCCAAGTATCAAATTGACATCTACTGACTGACAGCTCTGTGTAATTTTAGATGTCTCCATCATAGGCTTCTCATTAAAAGGGGTGCTCTGGACTGGTTAACAGATCCTGCTCCAAGTATCAAATTGACATCTACTGACTGACAGCTCTGTGTAATTTTAGATGTCTCCATCATAGGCTTCTCATTAAAAGGGGTGCTCCGGACTGGTTAACATATCCTGCTCCAAGTATCAAATTGACATCTACTGACTGACAGCTCTGTGTAATTTTAGATGTCTCCATCATAGGCTTCTCATTAAAAGGGGTGCTCTGGACTGGTTAACAGATCCTGCTCCAAGTATCAAATTGACATCTACTGACTGACAGCTCTGTGTAATTTTAGATGTCTCCATCATAGGCTTCTCATTAAAAGGGGTGCTCCGGACTGGTTAACAGATCCTGCTCCAAGTATCAAATTGACATCTACTGACTGACAGCTCCGTGTAATTTTAGATGTCTCCATCATAGGCTTCTCATTAAAAGGGGTGCTCCGGACTGGTTAACAGATCCTGCTCTAAGTATCAAACTGGCATCTATTGATTGACAGCTCTGTGTAATTTTAGATGTTTCCATCATAGGCTTCTCATTAAAAGGGGTGCTCCGGACTGGTTAACAGATCCTGCTCTAAGTATCAAATTGACATCTACTGACTGACAGCTCTGTGTAATTTTAGATGTCTCCATCATAGGCTTCTCATTAAAAGGGGTGCTCCGGACTGGTTAACAGATCCTGCTCTAAGTATCAAATTGACATCTACTGACTAACAGCTCTGTGTAATTTTAGATGTCTCCATCATAGGCTTCTCATTAAAAGGGGTGCTCCGGACTGGTTAACAGATCCTGCTCTAAGTATCAAATTGACATCTACTGACTGACAGCCTGTGTTATTTTAGATGTCTCCATCATAGGCTTCTCATTAAAAGGGGTGCTCCGGACTGGTTAACAGATCCTGCTCTAAGTATCAAATTGACATCTACTGACTGACAGCTCTGTGTAATTTTAGATGTCTCCATCATAGGCTTCTCATTAAAAGGGGTGCTCTGGACTGGTTAACAGATCCTGCTCCAAGTATCAAATTGACATCTATTGATTGACAGCTCTGTGTAATTTTAGATGTCTCCATCATAGGCTTCTCATTAAAAGGGGTGCTCTGGACTGGTTAACAGATCCTGCTCTAAGTATCAAATTGACATCTACTGATTGACAGCTCTGTGTAATTTTAGATGTCTCCATCATAGGCTTCTCATTAAAAGCGGTGCTCTGGACTGGTTAACAGATCCTGCTCCAAGTATCAAACTGGCTTCTACTGACTGACAGTTCTGTGTAATTTTAGATGTCTCCATCATAGGCTTCTCATTAAAAGGGGTGCTCCGGACTGGTTAACAGATCCTGCTCCAAGTATCAAATTGGCATCTACTGATTGACATGCAGCTCTGTGAAATCTCCTCGGACAAAGGCAACACAACTTCTTACAATAAAGTCTGAGAAGCTCCAGTGTCCCTTAAAATTTTAATAGGCCGAGGAGTATAATTATCAACAATAGACATAAAGGGTTTATAATCCTCCATGTAATCACAACAGCTAGACTTAAAAGCCTTACTCGCTTTCAAGGGGTGTCGTACAAGCACTGGTCTTGGGCTTATTATCTCTTTCATTCTTCTTCTGGAGTCTAAAACAATCAGTTAAACCCCAATCAGGAACACCTAGACAAAAAAGTTTAACCTTCATTAGAAACACTTTAGACAAACCATAAAACATTTAACCTGTATCCAGAACACTATAGACAAAATATGTTGCCGTCATCAGGAACACTTATGACTAAACGTTTTACTTCAATCAGGAACACTTAAGACAAACAGTTTACTTTCATCAGGAACACTTATGACCAAAAGTTAAACTTCCATCAGGAACACTTTAGACAAAAGGTATTGCCGTCCTCAGGAACTTTTATATCTAAACGTTTATCCTTCATGAGGAACACTTAAGACACATGTTTTAAATGAACAGAAACACTTGTGACCTTATTATCTATCTACACAAGGAACACTTTACACAAAAATGTGTTCATTCATCAGAAACACAAGTGACCAAACAATTAACCTCAATCAGGAACACTTTAGACAGTTTCCTTCATCAGGAACACTTGTGACTAACGTTTTACTTTCATCAAGAACACTTTTGACTAAAAGATTTAATTTAGTTCAACCTCCATCAGTAACATTTTAGACAAAATGTTTTATCTTCATCGGGAACACTCGTGATAAAAAGATGTACCTTCTTCAGGAACACCTTAGTCAAAATATGTACCTTCATCATGAATACTTGTGACTAAAGGTTAATCGTCCATCAGGAACACTTTAGTCAAAATGTTTTTCTGTCTTCAGGAACACTTGAGACTAACATTCTACCTTCATTAGGAACACTTGTGATAAATAGTTTAACTTCCATTACAAATACTTTAGACAAAAAGTTTAACTTCCATCAGGAACACTTTAGACAAAAAGTTTAACTTCCATCAGGAACACTTTAGACAAAAAGTTTAACCTCCATTAGAAAAACTTTAGACAAAAAATTTAACCTCAAACAGGAACACTTTAGACAAAAAGTTTAACTTCCATCAGGAACACTTTAGACAAAAAGTTTAACCTCCATTAGAAACACTTTAGACAAAAAATTTAACCTCAAACAGGAACACTTTAGACAAAAAGTTTAACCTTCATCAGGGACATTTTAGACAAAACGTTTAACCTCAATCAGGAACACTTTAGACAAAAAGTTTAACCTCAATCAGGAACACTTTAGACAAAAGTTTAACCTCCATTAGAAACACTTTAGACAAAATCTTTAACCTCCATTACAAATACATTAGACAAAAAGTTTAACCTTCATCAGGAACACTTTTGACTAAAATTTTACTTTCACCATAAAAACATTCAACCTGTATCCGGGACAGAATAGACAACCAAATGTTGACGTCATCAGGAACACTTATGACTTAACGTTTTACTTCCATCGGGAACACTTAAGACAAACAGTTTACTTTCATCAGGAACACTTATAACCAAAAGTTAAACTTCCATTAGGAACACTTTAGACAAAAGGTTTTGCCGTCCTCAGGAACTTATATATCTAAACGTTTAACCTTTATGAGGAACACTTTAGACAAATATTTACAGAGCATTTGTGACCTTATGTTTTATCTCCACTAGGAACAGTTCACTAAAAAAAACTTGTTCATTCATCAGGAACATTAGTGACCTGAAAAAAACCTCAACAAGGAACACATTAGACAAGAGTTACCTTCATCAGGAACACTTGTGACTAAAATATTTAATTTAGTTCAACCTCTATCAGAAACATTTTAGACAAAATGTTTTACCTTCATCAGGAACACTTTATACATGTTCAACAATGTTTACGTTCAGCAGTAACATTTAGATGAATAGATGTCCCTTCTTCAGGAACACCTTATTCAAAATATGTAGCTTTATCAGGAACAGTTGTGACTTACGTTTTACCTTCATCAGGAACACTTGTGACTAACGTTTTACCTCCATCAGCAGGAACACTTGTGACTTACGTTTTACCTTCATCAGGAACACGTTGGACAAAATGTTTTACATTCATAAGGCACACTTGAGACTAAATGTTTTAATTTCATAAGGAATACTTGTGACTAAAGGTTAATCGTCCATAAGGAACACTTTAGTCAAAATATTTGTCTGTCATCAGGAACACTTTAGTCAAAATATTTGTCTGTCATCAGGAACACTTGTGACTAAAATTTTGTAGTCATTGTGTTCCAAGTTTGCTGTCATTTGTATTAAATGTATACAATCCATCCTAAGTTAAACAAATTACTGATTTATTTTGCGCTATATAAATGTTCGTAATAAAGTGCAAATATTGTCAGTTTTGGTAAATACGGTCACGTATTTTTGTTATACGAGCCAATCTGAGTTATCCAAACTACTGATTATTTTTGTGACGAGTCAATATTTAGAATAAACATAAGACATACTGGCAGTCAAAAATGTTGTACTACGAGCCAGTCTGAGATATTAGAATTATTGATATTTGATATTCGACAGACCTTAAGTTCGTTAGTTTCAAAAGCAATGATGAAGAACGGACGTTGACCTCTAGATTTCTTTGGTTCGTTAGTCTCAGGAACATTGATGAAGAACGGACGTTGACCTCTAGATGTCTTTGGTTCGTTAGTCTCAGGAGCAGTGATGAAGAACGGACGTTGGCCTCTAGATGTCTTCGGTTCGTAAGTATCAGGAGCAGTGATGAAGAACGGAAGTTGACCTTTAGATGTCTTTGGTTCGTTAGTCTCAGAAGCAGTGATGAAGAACTGACGTTGACCTATATAAATGTTCGTAATAAAGTGCAAATATTGTCAGTTTTGGTTAATACGGTCACATATTTTTGTTATACGAGCCAGTCTGAGTTATCCAAACTACTGATTATTTTTGTGACGAGTCAATATTTAGATTAAAAATAAGACATACTGGCTGTCAAAAATTTTGTACTACGAGCCAGTCAGAGATATTAAAATTACTGATATTTGATATTCGACAGATCTTTAGTTCGTTAGTTTCAAAAGCAATGATGAAGAACGGACGTTGACCTCTAGATTTCTTTGGTTCGTTAGTCTCAGGAACATTGATGCAGAAAGGAAGTTGACCTTTAGATGTTTTGACTCGTCAGTCTCAGGAGAAGTGACGAAGAACGGATGTTGACCTTTAGATGTCTTTGGTTCGTTAGTCTCAGGAACATTGATGAAGAACGGACGTTGACCTTTTGATTTTTTTGGTTCGTTAGTCACAGGAACAATGATGAAGAACGGACGTCGACCACTAGATTTCTTTGGTTCGTTAGTCTCAGGAGCAGTGATGAAAAAATGACGTTGACCTATATAAATGTTCGTAATAAAGTGCAAATATTGTCAGTTTTGGTTATTACGGTCACATCTTTTTGTTATACGAGCCAGTCTGAGTTATCCAAACTACTGATTATTTTTGTGACGAGTCAATATTTAGAATAAAAATAAGACATACTGGCAGTCAAAAATTTTGTACTACGAACCAGTCTGAGATATTAAAATTACTGATATTTGATATTCGACAGATCTTTAGTTCGTTAGTTTCAAAAGTAATGATGAAGAACGGACGTTGACCTCTCGATGTCTTTGGTTCGTTAGTCTCAGGAGATGTGATGAAGAACGGACGTTGGCCTCTAGATGTCTTTGGTTCGTTAGTATCAGGAGCAGTGATGAAGAACGGACGTTAATCTTTAGATGTATTTAATTGTAAGTCTCAGGAACATTGATGCAAAACGGACGATGACCTCAAGATGTTTTGATTCGTCAGTCTCAGGAGAAGTGATGAAGAACGGACGTTGGCCTCTAGATGTCTTTGGTTCGTTAGTCTCAGGAACATTGATAAAGAACTGACGTTGACCTATATAAATGTTCGTAATAAAGTGCAAATATTGTCATTTTTGGTTAATACGGTCACATATTTTTGTTATACGAGCCAGTCTGAGTTATCCAAACTACTGATTATTTTTGTGACGAGTCAATATTTAGAATAAAAATAAGACATACTGGCAGTCAAAAATTTTGTACTACGAGCCAGTCTGAGATATTAAAATTACTGATATTTGATATTCGACAGATCTTTAGTTCGTTAGTTTCAAAAGCAATGATGAAGAACGGATGTTGACCTCTAGATGTCTTTGGTTCGTTAGTCTCAGGAACATTGATGAAGAACGGACGTTGACCTCTAGATGTCTTTGGTTCGTTAGTCTCAGGAGCAGTGATGAAGAACGGACGTTGGCCTCTAGATGTCTTTGGTTCGTTAGTATCAGGAGCAGTGATGAAGAACGGACGTTGACCTTTAGATGTCTTTGGTTCGTTAGTCTCAGGAACATTGATGCAGAACGGACGTTGACCTCTAGATGTTTTGATTCGTCAGTATCAGGAGCAGTGATGAAGAACGGATGTTGACCTTTAGATGTCTTTGGTTCGTTAGTCTCAGGAACATTGATGAAGAACGGACGTTGAGCAGTGATGAAGAACGGACGTTGGCCTCTAGATGTCTTTGGTTCGTTAGTATCAGGAGCAGTGATGAAGAACGGACGTTGACCTTTAGATGTCTTTGGTTCGTTAGTCTCAGGAACATTGATGCAGAACGGACGTTGACCTCTAGATGTTTTGATTCGTCAGTATCAGGAGCAGTGATGAAGAACGGATGTTGACCTTTAGATGTCTTTGGTTCGTTAGTCTCAGGAACATTGATGAAGAACGGACGTTGACCTTTTGATTTCTTAGGTTCGTTAGTCACAGGAACAATGATGAAGAACGGACGTTGACCTCTAGATTTCTTTGGTTCGTTAGTCTCAGGAGCAGTGATGAAGAACTGACGTTGACCTATATAAATGTTCGTAATAAAGTGCAAATATTGTCAGTTTTGGTTAATACGGTCACATATTTTTGTTATACGAGCCAGTCTAAGTTATCCAAACTACTGATTATTTTTGGCACGAGTCAATATTTAGAATAAAAATAAGACATACTGGCAGTCAAATATTTTGTACTACGAGCCAGTCTGAGATATTAAAATTACTGATATTTGATATTCGACAGATCTTTAGTTCGTTAGTTTCAGGAACATTGATGAAGAACGGACGTTGACCGCTAGATGTCTTTGGTTCGTTAGATTCAGGAGTAGTGATGAACACCGGACGTTGACCTCTAGATGTCTTTAGTTCATTAGTCTCAGGAGCAGTGATGAAGAACGGACGTTGAACTTAAGTTGTCTTTGGTTCGTTAGTCTCAGGAGCAGTGATGAAAAACGGATGTTGACCTATAGATGTCTTTGGTTCGTTAGTTTCAGGAACATTGATAAAGAACTGACGTTGACCTATATAAATGTTCGTAATAAATTGCAAATATTGTCATTTTTGGTTAATACGGTCACATATTTTTGTTATACGAGCCAGTCTGAGTTATCCAAACTACTGATTATTTTTGTGACGAGTCAATATTTAGAATGAAAATAAGACATACTGGCAGTCAAAAATTTTGTACTACGAGCCAGTCTGAGATATTAAAATTACTGATATTTGATATTCGACAGATCTTTAGTTCGTTAGTTTCAAAAGCAATGATGAAGAACGGATGTTGACCTCTAGATGTCTTTGGTTCGTTAGTCTCAGGAACATTGATGAAGAACGGACGTTGACCTCTAGATGTCTTTGGTTCGTTAGTCTCAGGAGCAGTGATGAAGAACGGACGTTGGCCTCTAGATGTCTTTGGTTCGTTAGTATCAGGAGCAGTGATGAAGAACGGACGTTGACCTTTAGATGTCTTTGGTTCGTTAGTCTCAGGAACATTGATGCAGAACGGACGTTGACCTCTAGATGTTTTGATTCGTCAGTCTCAGGAGAAGTGATGAAGAACGGATGTTGACCTTTAGATGTCTTTGGTTCGTTAGTCTCAGGAACATTGATGAAGAACGGACGTTGACCTTTTGATTTCTTAGGTTCGTTAGTCACAGGAACAATGATGAAGAACGGACGTTGACCTCTAGATTTCTTTGGTTCGTTAGTCTCAGGAGCAGTGATGAAGAACTGACGTTGACCTATATAAATGTTCGTAATAAAGTGCAAATATTGTCAGTTTTGGTTAATACGGTCACATATTTTTGTTATACGAGCCAGTCTAAGTTATCCAAACTACTGATTATTTTTGGCACGAGTCAATATTTAGAATAAAAATAAGACATACTGGCAGTCAAATATTTTGTACTACGAGCCAGTCTGAGATATTAAAATTACTGATATTTGATATTCGACAGATCTTTAGTTCGTTAGTTTCAGGAACATTGATGAAGAACGGACGTTGACCGCTAGATGTCTTTGGTTCGTTAGATTCAGGAGTAGTGATGAACACCGGACGTTGACCTCTAGATGTCTTTAGTTCATTAGTCTCAGGAGCAGTGATGAAGAACGGACGTTGACCTTAAGTTGTCTTTGGTTCGTTAGTCTCAGGAGCAGTGATGAAAAACGGACGTTGACCTTTAGATGTCTTTGGTTCATAAGTCTCAGGAACAGTGATGAAGAACGGACGTTGACATCTAGATGTCTTTGGTTCGTTAGTATCAGGAGCAGTGATTAAGAACGTACGTTAACCTCTAGATGTCTTTGGTTCGTTAGTCTCAGGAGCTGTGATGAAGAACGGACGTTGACCTCTAGATGTCTTTGGTTCGTTAGTCTCAGGAGCAGTGATGAAGAACGGACGTTGGCCTCTAGATGTCTTTGGTTTCTTAGTCTCAGGAGCAGTGAAGAAGAACGGGCGTTGTCCTTTTGATTATTTTGGTTCGTTAGTCACAGGAACATTGATGAAGAACGGACGTTGACCTCTAGATGTCTTTGGTTCATAAGTCTCAGGAGCAGTGATGAAGAACGGACGTTGACCTCTAGATGTCTTTGGTTCGTTAGTCTCAGGGGCAGTGAAGAAGAACGAGCGTTGTCCTTTTGATTATTTTGGTTCGTTAGTCACAGGAACATTGATGAAGAACGGACGTTGACCTCTAGATGTCTTTGGTTCGTAAGTGTCAGGAGCAGTGATGAAGAACGGACGTTGACCTCTAGATGTCTTTGGTTCGTAAGTCTCAGGAGCAGTGATGAAGAACGGACGTTGACCTCTAGATGTCTTTGGTTCGTTAGTCACAGGAACATTGATGAAGAACGGACGTTGACCTCTAGATGTCTTTGGTTCGTTAGTCTCAGGAGCAGTGATGAAGAACGGACGTTGACCTCTAGATGTCTTTGGTTCGTTAGTCTCTGGAGCAGTGATGAAGAGTGTATACGTTGACCTTTAGATGTCTGAGTTTGGTCGTTTGATTGCTGTCTCATACACTGTCACCTAACATTTACTTGCATATATAATATGTAACGGTAAACATCACATTTTAGTTCTCAAATTCTTGATTCTAACATTTTGTGAGTTTAAATTTCAATCAGTTATTGACAGTTGTTAAAAGGGTAATATGCTAAAATGTTCTCTCTGGATTTGAAGTATATGTTTCCACACGATCATTTTTGTTTTATTTTAATACAAAATATTTGTAGGGGCACTGATTTTGTTTTATTATTTTTCGTTTCCGTTTTGAAATTTCTTGCTTCCAACTTGACATTTTTTCAGATTAAACTTTATCGATTTTTTGTGACACGAAACCCTGATAGTTCCATCTGCATTAAGAACTAATCGTGTTATTGCATGGCATGTTTGTCTCATCCATGACTGATCACTCTGCATTAGGAACACAGTAAACAGACAACCGATACAGTTCAGGATAATGCAGATGGAGCTGTCATAGATGAGACTAACAGCCCGTGCAGTAACACGATGTGGTCCTTATGCAGATGGAGCTGTCATAGATGAGACTAACAGCCCATGCAGTAACACGGTGTGGTCCTAATGCAGATGGAGCTGTCATAGATGAGACTAACAGCCCGTGCAGTAACACGGTGTGGTCCTAATGCAGATGGAGCTGTCATAGATGAGACTAACAGCCCGTGCAGTAACACGGTGTGGTCCTAAAAGTGCAGATGGAGCTGTCATAGATTAGACTAACATCCCGTGCAGTAACACGGTGTGGTCCTAATGCAGATGGAGCTGTCAAAGATGAGACTAACAGCCCGTGCAGTAACACGGTGTGGTTTTAATGCAGATGGAGCTGTCATAGATGAGACTAACAGCCCGTGCAGTAACACGGTGTGGTCCTAAAAGTGCAGATGGAGCTGTCATAGATTAGACTAACATCCCGTATAGTATCACGGTGTGGTCCTAATGCAGATGGAGCTGTCAAAGATGAGACTAACAGCCCATGCAGTAACACGGTGTGGTCCTAATGCAGATGGAGCTGTCATAGATTAGACTAACATCCCGTACAGTAACACGGTGTGGTCCTAATGCAGATGGAGCTGTCATAGATGAGACTAACAGCCCGTGCAGTAACACGGTGTGGTCCTAAAAGTGCAGATGGAGCTGTCATAAATTAGACTTACATCCCGTGCAGTAACACGGTGTGGTCCTAATGCAGATGGAGCTGTCATAAATTAGACTTACATACCGTCCAGTAACACGGTGTGGTCCTAATGCAGATTGAGCTGTCATAGATGAGACTAACAGCCCATCCAGTAACACGGTGTGGTCCTAATGCAGATTGAGCTGTCATAGATGAGACTAACAGCCCATGCAGTAACACGGTGTGGTCCTAATGCAGATTGAGCTGTCATAGATGAGACTAACAGCCCGTGCAGTAACACGGTGTGGTCCTAAAAGTCCAGATGGAGCTGTCAAAGATGAGACTAACAGCCCATGCAGTAACACGGTGTGGTCCTAATGCAGATGGAGCTGTCATAGATTAGACTAACATCCCGTACAGTAACACGGTGTGGTCCTAATGCAGATGGAGCTGTCAAAGATGAGACTAACAGCCCGTGCAGTAACACGGTGTGGTCCTAAAAGTCCAGATGGAGCTGTCAAAGATGAGACTAACAGCCCATGCAGTAACACGGTGTGGTCCTAATGCAGATGGAGCTGTCATAGATTAGACTAACATCCCGTACAGTAACACGGTGTGGTCCTAATGCAGATGGAGCTGTCATAGATGAGACTAACAGCCCGTGCAGTAACACGGTGTGGTCCTAAAAGTGCAGATGGAGCTGTCATAAATTAGACTTACATCCCGTGCAGTAACACGGTGTGGTCCTAATGCAGATGGAGCTGTCAAAGATGAGACTAACAGCCCGTGCAGTAACACGGTGTGGTCCTAATGCAGATGGAGCTGTCATAGATGAGACTAACAGCCCATGCAGTAACACGGTGTGGTCCTAATGCAGATGGAGCTGTCATAACAGCCCGTGCAGTAACACGGTGTGGTCCTAATGCAGATGGAGCTGTCATAGATGAGACTAACAGCCCATGCAGTAACACGGTGTGGTCCTAATGCAGATGGAGCTGTCATAAATTAGACTTACATACCGTCCAGTAACACGGTGTGGTCCTAATGCAGATTGAGCTGTCATAGATGAGACTAACAGCCCATCCAGTAACACGGTGTGGTCCTAATGCAGATTGAGCTGTCATAGATGAGACTAACAGCCCATGCAGTAACACGGTGTGGTCCTAATGCAGATGGAGCTGTCATAGATTAGACTAACATCCCGTACAGTAACACGGTGTGGTCCTAAAAGTGCAGATGGAGCTGTCAAAGATGAGACTAACAGCCCATGCAGTAACACGGTGTGGTCCTAATGCAGATGGAGCTGTCATAGATTAGACTAACATCCCGTACAGTAACACGGTGTGGTCCTAATGCAGATGGAGCTGTCATAGATGAGACTAACAGCCCGTGCAGTAACACGGTGTGGTCCTAAAAGTGCAGATGGAGCTGTCATAAATTAGACTTACATCCCGTGCAGTAACACGGTGTGGTCCTAATGCAGATGGAGCTGTCAAAGATGAGACTAACAGCCCGTGCAGTAACACGGTGTGGTCCTAATGCAGATTGAGCTGTCATAGATGAGACTAACAGCCCGTGCAGTAACACGGTGTGATCCTAATGCAGATGAAACTGTCATAGATGAGACTAACAGCCCATGCAGTAACACGGTGTGGTCCTAATGCAGATGGAGCTGTCATAAATTAGACTAACATCCCGTGCAGTAACATGGTGTGGTCATAATTCAGATGGAGCTGTCATAGATGAGACTAACAGCCCGTACAGTAACACGGTGTGGTCCTAATGCAGATGGAGCTGTCATAGATGAGACTAACAGCCCATGCAGTAACACGGTGTGGTCCTAATGCAGATGGAGCTGTCATAAATTAGACTTACATACCGTCCAGTAACACGGTGTGGTCCTAATGCAGATTGAGCTGTCATAGATGAGACTAACAGCCCATGCAGTAACACGGTGTGGTCCTAATGCAGATTGAGCTGTCATAAATTAGACTTACATACCGTCCAGTAACACGGTGTGGTCCTAATGCAGATTGAGCTGTCATAGATGAGACTAACATCCCGTGCAGTAACACGGTGTGGTCCTAATGCAGATTGAGCTGTCATAGATTAGACTAACAGCCCGTGCAGTAACACGGTGTGGTCCTAATGCAGATGGAGCTGTCAAAGATGAGACTAACAGCCCGTGCAGTAACACGGTGTGGTACTAATGTAGATGGAGTTTTAACGTTATTGCATGAGAAGAACCTTACAACTGCACTCCATTCTGTATTTGATACCGCCATCTGCTTAGAGAAGACATCGTGTTATTGCATTGGTTATTTGTCTTATCCATGACAGTTCCATTTTGTTCCTACTGCAGATGGAGCTGTAATAGATTCATGAAACATATAACCCATGCAGTAACACGATATGTTGCTTATGCAGATGAAGGTGTCATGGATTCGCGAGACTAGCAACCCATACAATTGTACGATGGGTTTCTAAAGTAGATGGGGCTGTCGTAGGTTCATGAGACAAATAACCCATACAGTAATACGATGTGTTCCTAATGCAGATGAACCTGTCATGGTTGAGACATACGATCAAATCAGTAACACGATATGTTCCTGATGCAGATGGGACTGTCATGGATTCGTGAGACAAATAATCTATACAGTAAAACGATGTGTTCTTACTGCATATTCAGCTGTCAGTGATGAGACATACAACGACCTAAGTAGCACAATGTGCTTATAATGCAGATGGAGATTTTATTGCTAATATGTTTAACACCGCCACATTCGGTATGTGCCTGTCCCAAGTCAAGAGCCTGTAATTCAGTGGTTGTTGTTTGTTGCTGCGTAACATATTTTCTTTTTTCATTATTTTGTACATAAATTAGACCGTTAGTTTTCTCGTTTGAATTGTTTTATATTTGTCATTTAGGGGCCTTTATATATGACTATGCGGTATGGGCTTTGCTCATTGTTGAAGGCCGTACGGTAACCTATAGTTGTTAATTTCTGTGTCATTTGGTTTCTTGTGGAGAGTTTTCTCATTGGCAATCATACTACATCCTCTTCTTTATATTGTCACGTATGAAACAAACAACCAATACAGTAACATGATGTGTTCCTTATGCACATGTTACTTTGATGGTTGAGACAAAAAAGACACAGTAACCAGTGGCAAATCCAGAAATGTTCATAAGGGCGAGGGGCCATTGACTGCCTAAGAGGGGGGCCGCTCGCCCTTATGATTCAGTAATTCCCTAAAAATCAACCAAATGTGTTCCTACAAAAGGGGAGTCCCGGGCACCCTGGCCTCCGCCGCCCTAAATCCGTCTCTGGTACCCAAAGTGTTCTTTATGCAGATGGAGCTGACATGGATTCATGAGAACAATTACGCATACAGTACCTCTACGTGATACTAAAGCACATTGAGCTGTAATGGATGACACAAACAACTAATTTAGTACCATGCACGATGTGTTCTCATGCAGAAAATGTGAAAACAGATACTGAAGATATTTTCTCACTTTTTTTTCTTATATGGTTGTTCTGAGTTACACGTCCAGTAGCAAATATTTCATGCATATTCAGTAAGAGAACAAATTAACAATTACTTCAATAGAGTCTAAGACTGGTTATTTAGAAGTCGCATAAAGCCAATACCAAGACAAACAAAAAACTATGACTAGACAAACAACTGTCCATACACAAGACAGAGAACTGAAGATTGACCTACGGAAATATAATCAATTCTTTCTCAATTAGTTGCACCCGTCATATCGGTTATGGTAAGTAAAATTTCAGTGATTATTTACATTCGGTGACAATCGATCATAATGATGAGGATCGATTGGTGTGTATAACGAGCAGTGGTAAATATTACATGTATATATAGCTATGGACGAAAGTGTGACACGCAAGTGTGATATGAACATGCTTAACCAACATGCTAAATTTCAATGTTGAAAAGGTTAAACCCACAGGAAGATATACCACCCTACCTGGACACATTATTTTGATTCTAAGTCGATCAGTATTTTGTTTTACTCCTAAGAACCGTGTGCTATGAACAGACTTAACAATTACTTATTTTCAGTTCTGGTTCAACCCTACTGGAGATCAAATATACAATTTCTGGCACTCAACGTGAACATCTACCACGAGATCACCTAGGACGTTTGTCACAATCACGGAAAAAAGGGGGCCATTGATAAGAAAATATTTCAATGGTCATTTTGTTTTATACCGGTTAACCATATCATGGTGTTGTCCGTAAACCTTTCCAAGGACTCATATCGAATCTTCCATTTGAAAACCTTGCCCTGGTAAACATCAACTTATACCATAGAAATAAGACAGGAATTGATAAAAATGAGATACATTTTCCAAACTTGACATTTATCTCAGTAAAATGAAAACACGACCAGGTTTGAGAACACAATCCGATTACTTAATAAAAAGACGACCAGGTCTTAGAACACTCTTAACATTACTGAATGAAAACACGACTAGGTCTGAGAACACACTCAATATTACTGAATGAAAACACGACCAGGTCTGAGAACACACTCCACTTTACTGAATATGATTATTTTTAACGTCATGTGGCTTTTTATAGCCGACTATGCGGTATGCGTTTCCGTCATTGTTAAAGGTTGTACATGTGCCTTTAATTGCTTACATCCACTTCATTTGAACTTTGGTAGATAGTTGTCTCATTGACAATCAAACCACATCTCCATATATTTTATATATATTTATCATATACCACATTCATCGATACAAAATGACAACGTTAAACACTGATTGGTTTTTTAGTTGGTGGGATTATACTTTTTGCTGGTCTTAACCGTGGTTGACTGTATCATTCAATGTTTAATAAGGATTTTACTGTCCACCACATCGGTTGTGATTCTGGCTTTGCAACATTTTTGGGTGCATATATATTATTTTTCTCCATTTTTCAATACATTTCTTATCTTAAATGTAAGGTCTTATAAAATTATAGACGTATTATCTGCTATTTGTCTCCAAATGAATTATGTCCCAATTTGTCATATCAAACATGTGAATGCTATACAATTTTATACCTTCAATTTACATTCAGCTATGTATGAGAAATGATTATGATTTCACTTACTTATCCAATTGGGGAATACTCTACAACATTTCTGATACGAGCCTCGTATTTAGGATACAACTTATATCAAAACTTTTCCGTTATATTTTCCCTGTATACATTGGCGCAGTATTTGTCGTTGGCGCAAATAAAATACAACCCTGTGGTGCAAATGATATACTGCACTTTTCAAAAAAGGGTGCAAATGCAATGCGCCCGATGACAGAGGCCAAGAGCGTTTTTGGTGACCGAATAGGATGATATCTTTACAAATTAGGCGATACAAAAATGTTTGTATTCATAGAAAAAATAGCACAACTTAGTATCAAATTATTTGTCTTAAAATAAATGTCCGTATTTAACGGACATGCGATTGCAAAAACAGGACATGAGCTATATTGAATTGTCACCGTTATTCCTGCTTCCCTCTGTCAGTCACACAACCGTATAAAAATAACAAATCAACAACTTCATTATATTTGGGCTAATTAACAAAAGGATAAGTTATGGAATGAAAGCATGAGATTTCTTTAAACGAATTGATTTAAGTATTAAGTAGATTTTTCAAACTGTTTACACTCTTAAACCCTGATTGGAGTTCGTTGTCTTGGGTATACATAACTTGAGATCAAGCATATCTTATATATGATAGTCAATGACCAAAACCATGTAATGCAGTGTAATTGGTTTTCCAAAACGGTTTTAGTTCAAGATAAACAAATAAGAATAAAGCTTAGGGTTTTGAACAATTTTATGACCGGCTACGAAAATAAACAATCGTGGTTCATTGCATTTATCTTCTTCAAAACAAAGACTGTTTTCACATTTACATTTCGACCTTAGCCAGGAAGCTACCACTTATTTCCAAAACACCACCTCAGAATGGAACATACAGTACGTGGTTGATTCCTTTATAGCATGTACATCACCCTGATAGTTTTCGTTAAATTTTGCAACGATTACCATTGGTGTATCTAATTCAAAAACTGTGTTGGATTACCCTGCCTGTCAGCCAAGTTAGCCGACATGGCTTAAATTAAAACATAGGAATAAAATGCAAGTGCTGCCTATTAAAAAACGCTATGAATAACGAAAACCTGATGTGAAAAACATGTATAATTTGACATCGGACTCGGACTTTTTTTAAATGAGTTTTACAGTGTGTACGCTTTATATGTGTTTCTTTATTCTACATAGGCTAGAGGTGTAGGGGGAGAGTTGGAATCTCACAAAACATGTTTAACCCCGCCGCATTTTGCGCCTGTCCCAAGTCAGGAACCTCTTGCCTTTGTTAGTCTTGTATATTTTTTTAATCTAATCTCATTTATATGTTTTTAAGAGTTTAGTGTGACGCCCATTTTCACTGAACTAGTACACAATTTTATTTAGGAGCCAGCTGATACCACCTCCGGGAAGACCCATTGGTGGCCTTCGGATGTTGACTGCCCTTTGGTCGGGTTGTTGCCTCTGTGACATACTCCCCGTTTTCATTCTAAATTTTATCAGAATGTTCAACCTAATGTCTATTCACGTA
Organism: Mytilus galloprovincialis; assembly: GCA_037788925.1. Lineage (NCBI taxonomy): Eukaryota > Metazoa > Mollusca > Bivalvia > Mytilida > Mytilidae > Mytilus > Mytilus galloprovincialis. The sequence continues at coordinate 74,670,115 of CM075339.1, read as the reverse complement.
AAAACAGTCAATGACTTCTTACAGGAGTTATCGACCTTATATGACGAATTTTCTCACTTGCATGTCACAGTCGCCTGTTATATTGAAATATATGGTAAATAGATAAAACTTTTAATAGCAAAAATTACCAGCAAGACAAGATCTATTGATTTTCATAGTTCTGAATTTCCCCGATTAAACTCCGTCTCATAATATAAAAGTTTCTTTCAGTTTCCGTTCCGTTTTCCGTTTCTGCCGTTTAGCAACACTCCATATAAAGAGCTTTCATCACATTACATACAAGTACATAAGATTGGACATAAATTTAGAGACATATAAGAAAACAACACCGTTTAACACTATTAAAAATGCTATAAAAGGCCAGGACAGAACCAGATTTAATACAATTAATATCTTTAAAATATACCATTGAAAATCATATTCCACTCAAAATATGTATATTTGTGGCTAATCTGCATTAATTTTATTATCTTTGAATTTCTCCTTATCTCTAGATTTTTAGATAAATTCTTTCCCAGACATTTAAATACATTTAAATTTTCTTGTGTAAATAGCCATGAAAACTTTGAAAAAATGTCTTAAGAATAATTACTTGTAATATCAATATGAAACTAATATATATAAAAAAAAACCTATCTTATCAATAATCCTGAAGGTCTGTCCCACAGCGTTGGACAGACTAGATTTTGGTGTAAGACAGATGTCGTTGTTGGAAAAAGAATATTGTTAAACAGATTTCGTCTTTGTTGGACAAACCCTATTGGACAGATATCTTTGTTGGTCAGATTAGATATGTGTGTTGGACAGATGTCCTTGTTGGAAAGATTTCTTTGTTGGACATATTTTTGGTAGACATGTCTTTGGTGGACAAATTCTTTATTGGGCAAATGTCAGGAGCCAGCTGTAATTCAGTGGTTGTCGTTTGTTGATGTGTTACATATTTGCTTTCCTTCATTGTTTTGTACATAAATTAAGCCATTAGTTTTCTCGTTTGAATTGTTTTACATTTGTCATTTCGGGGCCTTTTATAGCTGACTATGCGTTATGGGCTTTGCTCATTGTTGAAGGCCGTAAGGTGACCTGTAGTTGTTAATTTCTGTGTCATTTGGTTTCTTGTGAAGAGTTGCCTCTTTGGCAATCATACCACATTTTTGTATATTAAACAATAGACAAGCGTCTATACAAAATGTCAAGCTAGCTCTAAATTGTTCCGAGTCTTAATAGAGAGGTTAACATACAGTCTTAACAATAGACAAACGTCTATTCAAAATATCAAGCTCTAAATCGTTCCGAGTCTGAATAAAAATGTCAACATAAAGTCTTAAACAATAGACACACGTCTATACAAATTGTCCAACTCTAAATCGTTCCGAGTCTAAATAAAAAGGTCAACATACAGTCTTAAACAAAAAACAAGCGTCTATACAAAATATCAAGCTCTTAATCGTCTGAATAAAGAGGTCAACATACAGTATCTTTAATTATCGACTCCTAGGAGTCGATATCTAGGAGTCGATATTAAGAATTGAACGATGGACAGTGAGTGCGTGAATTTTTCTTGCTACCTGATTGGAAGATATTACGAGACGTGAATAATCAAAGTTTATTGATTGGTTAGGACAATCCAAACCTAGTAAATGTCCTTCAATCCCGTAGAGTATCGGATTTGTCCTCTCTATTTTAGCAATTAGATTTTGCCTGGTAATTAATCATGCATATTCATGATATTGGTACACAGGTAACTTTTCTCTATACATAGTCGAATCTTCTGGAGTTTCGTAGACAACAACGTTAAACGTTAAACGATAAATACTACTTCATAACGTGTGACCTCACGTGTGTGGTAAAATTTGTTGATTGATGCACGTGGTTTTTCTAGTAAATGAATTAACCTACAAAGCGAGAGTACTTTCCATTTTGATCAGCTAAGAGTCGACTAGCACTTTTTGAAAGGCTAATGCTTGTTGGCATTCAAATATCAAATTGTTTATTTTCTCAATAAAATTTAGCATTCAAGACTGCACCGGCGTGATTTCCATGACAACGCCACAACAATGTACAGATAAAAACAAACTTAAAGCTTGATATAACTCGTAATTATTTAGTTGTAGCAAATTTATGTTATTATAAGAAACGAATGCTTCCTTTTTTAAATTTTATAGGGTTGTAAAAGTGTTGCTCTGTACACAATTTTAGTATGAAGCGCTCCCTCATACATAAAGTGCTTCAGTAAAAAACAAAATTTTCCCAGAATTTTGAGCATTGGCCCATTAAATTGATCAATTGTTTAACGCCACTTTTAGCACTATCGGTTATTTTGCGGCGGTCAGTTTTTATTGGTGGAGGAAGCTTTCATTATTTTAAGGAAAACTGACAATCCTAGTAAATTCAGATCGGAGTCGAATGCACTCGTCATATGCAGTGTTTGAATTCAGAACATCAGTTGGACTACTTAGACCACTCGGCCACCAAGGCCGAAGCCCATTGAACACATCAGGTGTGAACTCGGGTGCTTCGGAAAGAACAGTTGTTCCTGCTTCACATGTGACTCCCGTCGTGTTACTCTTAAGATACATTGATGTAGGTGCTCCGGAAGGGCAAGCTGTTCCTGCTCCACAAATGACACCCGTTATACCCTTCTTGTCAATTGATGAGACATCCTATATATAGTTTAAAGAATTTTGAATTGTGCATTGTCTAACCCTATAAGACGTCAACAAATACACAAACCGTTGGTTCATGTTAATTCTCTAACTTTAAGACTTTGTGACAAGTACGAAATCCATTGATACTTGTTAATTCTCTAACCCTAAGTTATTCCCAAATACGATAACCATTGACACGTTAATTCTCTAACCCTAAGTTATCCCCAAATACGATAACCATTGATACGTTAATTCTCTAACCCTAAGTTATTCCCAAATACGATAACCATTGACACGTTAATTCTCTAACCCTAAGTTATCCCCAAATACGATAACCATTGACACGTTAATTCTCTAACCCTAAGTTATCCCCAAATACAAAAACCATTGATACTTGTTAATTCTCTAATCCTAAGTTATTCCCAAATACGATAACCATTGATACGTTAATTCTCTAACCATAAAACATCACCAAATACAAAAACCATTGATACTTGTTAATTTTCTCCTAGGACATCACCAAATACAAAAACCATTGATACTTGTTAATTTTCTGATCCTAAGACATCACCAAATACGATAATCATTGATATTTGTTAATTCTAATGGGTTCTCAAATAATATTTAAATTCTCACGAACGATTAGTTTAATGAATTGTATGAAATAACATAAAAATAGCATTTTTAATGTGTAAAATGCTTTACGGCATTAATGCTGTTTCCAATTAAGTTTCTGTGTTTAGAACTAAAATTTGTCCCGGATGCCGATTTTTCAAATACATAGCGTTATGACATCTAAATAAAGCAATATGCTGGGATGCCAAAAAACCTTTATGGCATCCCGAATATTCCGGCTGCTGGCATCCCTAATAAGTTGTATGCTGACATCCCTAATAAGCTGGATGCTGACATCCCGAATAAGCTGGATGCTGGTATCCCGAAAAAGCTGGAACTGAAATCCCGAATTTGCTGAATGCTGGCATCCCGAAAAAGCTGGATGCTGGCATCCCAAACTGTAGGAGTGGAGACATCTCAAAATATCCGAATGCTGGAATCCTACAAGTTCTGTATGATACTGTTTGCCGAATGTCTATATACCTACATGTTATATCACGAATGTCTATATACCTACATGTTATATCACGAATGTCTCTATACCTACATGTTATATCACGAATGTCTCTATACCTACATGTTATATCACGAATGTCTCTATACCTACATGTTATATCACGAATGTCTCTATACCTACATGTTATATCACGAATGTCTCTATACCTACATGTTATATCACGAATGTCTCTATACCTACATGTTATATCACGAATGTCTCTATACCTACATGTTATATCACGAATGTTTCTATACCTACATGTTATATCACGAATGTCTCTATACCTACATGTTATATCACGAATGTCTCTATACCTACATGTTATATCACGAATGTCTCTATACCTACATGTTATATCACGAATGTCTCTATGCCTACATGTTATATCACGAATGTCTCTATACCTACATGTTTTATCACGAATTTCTCTATACCTACATGGTATATCACGAATGTCTCTATACCTACATGTTATATCACGAATTTCTCTATACCTACATGTTATATCACGAATTTCTCTATACCTACATGTTATATCACGAACGTCTATATACCTACATGTTATCTGGCCATGATCACGAATGTCTATATACCTACATGTTATATCACGAATGTCTATATACCTACATGTTATATCACGAATGTCTATATACCTACATGTTATATCACGAATGTCTATATACCTACATGTTATATCACGAATGTCTATCACGAATGTCTATCACAAATGTCTATATACCTACATGTTATATCACGAATTTCTATATACCTACATGTTATATCACGAATTTCGAGTTCACCAAGAAAGCGTCCTGTTATTGAAATAATGAATCAATAATATAAAAAAAAGACTCTTGAAAGATGTGATTTGCCATCATGCGTAGAAATTCAGAGATTGTAAACTTGATGAGGAATCAATTCATAAGAATCACTTCTACCGATATTCTTGAAAAGTAATGAAAACAGATAATCCTTTTAACATTCTCTTTCTGTCATAATTAGTTTTTCTAATGTTTACTAAAAATTCGGCCTTAAACAAGGCTGTGTTTTGTCTCCAACACTTTTTTCTGTTTTAATGTAAGCACATGCACTATTTTTCTGTGCTAATTGCAGCAAATCCCACCCGCATGACGTCATGTAAAAAAATGTGTTTGAAATTGGGGAAGTGGACATGGTTGCAAGGGGAAAGAAGAAAGACACTTCTTTGGCCAGTACGCCACAGTTTATAAACATTTTATAAAACAAGGAGGGGGGGGGGGGGGTAGGACCTTTATCGGTTATCGGGACTCCGGGATCGGGTGTTTTTAAGCTCGGGATTTCGAAATTTATCCTTTCGGGATCCGGGAATTCATTTTTCAAATTTCGGGATGTTGGAATTTAAATTTCTTTAGCACTTAAAATATATTGTCTGATCTTAATTTATTTCTAATCGCAAATAGTCCAAATCTTCCTGGTTATATAGCCAATTTGTCTAAGAGACTAATTCATTGTTGTTGTTTTTGTTTTTTTTTTGTTGTTGTGGTTTTTCTCATTATTTTCATACATTATTAGTAGTATATTTTATTTCCAATTATAATTAATAATCATATTACAAGTAAATTTTTCAGTGTTTCAGATTTTTTTAACATGGCTTTTCATGGCCGTTCTATTGTGAAGAACAATTTCAAAATATGTTACTGGAACATAGGTGGTATTAATACACATAATATGAATAAGTTGGAAGATCCACTTTTTATAGAAGAAATGCAAGAGTATGATGTAGTTATTTTAGCAGAAACACATATTGGATATAATGTAAATTTACATGTTGAAGGTTTTAATTATATTCCTGTTTGTAGAAATATCTCAACCAATGGAAGATACTATGGTGGGCTAGGCATTTTTCGTAGGACATCTTTAAAAGATCATATTCAAATATTTCCTGGGTTGTCCAAAGATTTTCAGTGGATAAAATTTGAAAAACAGTTTTTTTGTCTTCAAAATGATATTTATCTATGTGCAGCATATGTCCCCCAACCAATTTATCTTATACTAAGAAGTTAAAAAGGACATAGTTTCTTACAAAAATAAGGGGGATATTATGTTCTGTGGTGATTTAAACGCTCGCACCTCCACTGAGGATGATTACATAGCACAAGTATAGCTCCAGATATCTTCCATTGTTCGAATCATACGAACCAGATAATCATATTAGATATAGAAAAAATTGTGATGAGACACTTGATAATCAAATGCGAATTGTAAACGGTAGATGTATAGGTGATTTACTTGGTCAGTTTATTTGTTTTAAAACTCATGGCCAAAGCACTGTTGATAACCTTATTAGAAATGAAACACTCTATTTTACAGTGTCAGAGTTGATTTCAACATTTTCAGACTGTCACTGTAAAATATCATGGGAAATTTTGGCTAAGTATCAATTAAAGGAATCTCAGTCGAATAATCTTCATGCGGCCCCCGTTTATTTCAAATGGACTGATGATTCTCCACTTAAATTTCACCAAGCACTTTTGTCACCAGATACCCCAGCAGAAAATATCATCTGTTCTTATTAATGATAGTGATTGCTCTTCTGAAGACATTAACAAAAAGGCACAGGATTTGTGTGATATTTTTCTTTCTGCAGCCAAAGTTTCCCTGGTAATCCCAAAAAAGAACAAGAAGGGTGCCAGACTCCCAAAAAAATGGTTTGATAGAGATCTTTTTATAAGGCGTAAAAATGTTAAATCTTTAGGTAAAACATATTTAAGATATCCTAAGGATCCTGTTATTAAAGGCAAATATTGTAAATACTATAGAATCTATAATAAATGAAGAAAAGTTGAATATAAGCAATTTAGCAATTTCATGCTACAAAAACTTGATACTCTCAAGAGTTGATAACCCTAAGCAGTATTGGAAATTAATAAATGATATTAAGGACAGTAAACAAGAAAACTGCTCCTCACAATTTGACTCGGATACATGGGCCAATCATTTTCGTAATCTTCACTCTGCAATTGATAATTCATTCTATTCCCGGCTTAAAAAGTTGGAAAGTTGTCAATCTTTAATGATTTAGATAATCAAATTAGTATTAAAGAAATCTCTGATGCTCTTGCAAGCTTAAAATCAGGAAAGGCCTGTGGACCTGATTTGATATCAAATGAAATGTAAAAACATTGTCAGTCATATCTGATAAATTGCTTATATATAAAATGTTTAATTTATGCCTCAAGAACAGTGTGTACCCAATGATTTGGGCTGATGGTTATATTTCACCAATCTTTAAATCTGATGATCCTGCTGACCCATCTAAATATAGAGGTATAACAATTACTAGTACCATTGGTAAAATTTTAAACAATATTTTGAATTCAAGACTTGACAAATTTTTGTTCCAAAATAATTTAATTCATAATTCTCAGATTGGCTTTACAAAAAATGCCAGAACTTCAGATCATATATTTATACTGAAAACACTGATAGACAAATACTGTCACAGTAAAGAGGGTAGATTATATACTTGTTTTGTAGACTTTCATAAAGCATTCGACAGTGTAATTCATAAAGGTTTAAAATTGAAGCTTATCAATATGAAAGTTGGTGCCTTGTTCTATAATATTATATCAGATATGTATAAAAATAGTAAAGCATGTGAAAGAGTTGGAGCTTCTCTCACTGACCAATTTAGCATTAAATTAGGTGTAAGACAAGGGGATAACCTGAGTCCTTCTTTATTCAAATTTTTTATAAATGACTTTCCATCTTATCTTGACTCCTGTCTGGATGCAGTTTCACTTCACTCAGAGAAATTAAACTGTTTGATGTATGCAGATGATATTGTTATAATGTCAACATCAGCCACTGGGCTCCAAAGTAGACTAATTCAGCTAGAAATATATTGTGCTGACTGGTGCCTTAAAGTTAAGATTAGAAAAACTACAGTTATTATTTTTTATAAGGCTGGAAGAAAAATTCAGGCTGATTTCCTGCTTCAGAATAACTTGATTGATTGTGTGTCACATTACAAATACTTAGGTGTTCACTTTACTGCATCTGGAAGTTTTCATCTAGCTAGAACTGAACTATATAATAAGGCTCGTAAGGCCTATTATAAACTAAGAAAGGATTTTATAAATTTGTCTCCGGGAATAAAATCCTGTGTACATATTTTTGATCATACCCTTAAACCCATTCTGTTATATGATTCAGAGGTATGGGGAGGTTATAATGTTTCATGTAATAAATTACAATCCTCATTTAATCGTGAAAATATTTATAAAAATCTTCAGTGTGGGTGTACACAAAAGAAGTGTAAATTTTGCTGTATTATCAGATCCCCCATACATTATGATATTGTAAAGTCAATTGTTAAATACTGGTATAAATTTGAAAATCTTCAGTCTGAATTCAGTCTGCTGAACGATGCTTATATATGCAGCCAAGATATTAAACAAGTAAAACATTATGATAAATGCTTTTGAATATATATCTAACAAACTAATTCACACTAAATATATTGACAATTGGTATGTTAGCCAAACAAATGCTTCTGATGGAAAATTGTTCAATTATTTAATATTTAAACAAAATTTTGGCTATGATAATTATCTCTCTTTGGTTAATAACTTTGATTTTAGAAGACCTATTTGTAGATAACGTATATCTGCTCATAAGCTGCAAATTGAATTTGGTCGTTTTTCTAATATTCCACGAAATGAAAGAATTTTCAAAAAATGCTCATCTGGCTGTGTTGAAGATGAAATCCATTTTTTAACTTCATGTCAAAAATTTAAATCTGATAGAGATGATCTCTTTGACTTTGTTTGTCATAAAATACCTAACTGTACTTTACTAAACAATCAGCAAAAATTGATTTATTTATAAAAGCTGTGAAAACGATCAGGGGTGGTGTTGTTTAACCCCGCCATAGTATTTATGTATGTGCCTGTCCCAAGTCAGGAGCATGTAATTCATTGGTTGTCGTTTGTTTATGTGTTACTATTTGTTTTTCGTTCATTTTTTTTTACATAAATAAGGCCGTTAGTTTTCTCCTTTGAACTGTTTTACATTGTCTTATCGGGGCCTTTTATAGCTGACTATGCGGTATGGGCTTTGCTCATTGTTGAAGGCCGTACGGTGACCTAGGATCAACTTAAGACACTCTTAAGTTGTATCTCGAAGCTATCTCGGACGCATCTTATTTTAGGACTTCCTATACATATCCTAAGTGCGAAATTTTAAATCGTTTAAGTAATTTTGTTAATTATAAAACATTTATTAATGACGAAACAAATTAATAAAACTGTTTATGAATTATATAATTGTATGTATAGAATTATATGCATGATTTCAAATGTAACTTTATTAAGTTAGGATGAAGATAGGAAGATCTTAAGACACATAATTAGGTGTCCTAAAGTTAGGACGAAAAATGCGATATATTCTTAGTTAAGAGAGCTTCGAGAACACGACTTAGGACAAAGACTTGTCATAAGTTGGTCTTAGGACTCGTCCTAATCCTAAGATAGCTTCGAGAACACCACCCCAGGTTCTTAATGCTGTTGGAAAATTTATTCAAGTCAATACGAGTTAGATGTATTAATTTCTCATATAAATATATTATATATTATAAACCAAGGTTTTTATTATTTACAGTCTAATTGAATCGTGATTATGCATGTAAATTCTATGTATAGATTTCTATGATTAGGTATTCTCTATATGCCCCTTGTGGGCCCTTAAATGGAAATTAAATATATCTTATCTTATACTTAGCTTACATGAAGAAATTTATAATAAATATGCTACATGGTTATGGGTCAAGCTAGTCCTACATATATGCCTACGTGTCATCTTTTCATAATTTAATGTTTTTAAGCTGATATTTTCATGTTTTTGCTTTTTTTATATTTACGAAGCTCGATGGTAGCTTGATAATAAAAACAATATATATAGCAAATATGCAAAATGAATGAAAAGAAAATACGAAAATTAAAGAAATGTAAATATCGCCACACGAGTTTTGTGTTCTAGGATCAGGCTCAAGAAAAAACCCCAATATAAATAAAGGTGTCAAACGAATCCACCCTTGGATGGGAATACAATTTCACGAAAATCGCCAACTAGGATGTATTTCTCCAAAAAAAGAAGAAACAATGTGAAATTGCACTCTTTTCTCCTTTTGATATTGTATAGATCTGTACGAAAGCCTATTAAGGTCACAATTTTTTTTATCTCGTAATTACGAGATAAATATATCGTAATTACGATATAATATTTGTTTTATCTCGTAATTACGAGATAATTATCGCGTAATTACGAGATAATATTTGTATCTAGTAATTACGAGATAACCATTTTTTTAATCTCGTAATTACGAGTTAATTATCGCGTAATTACGAGATAAGAAGTTTGTTTTTATCTCTTTATGACTTTAAAAGGCAATAACTCCTTATAAAATATTTACCCTGTCATTTTTGCTCTAAATGGTGAACTAGTACTTTACAAATCAGACTCCGTATGTTGGTCAAGTATACATTTCACTCTCTGACACATGCTTTCTCATTCTCAATATGCATTAAACTGGCTACTGCCTGGACTTGAACAAAAACAAAAATTATCATATTCTAGGCATTCATCAGTAATTTCAATAAGAGAGTGAAATGTATACTTGACCAACATACGGAGTCTGATTTGTAAAGTACTAGTTCACCATGTGAATGCTGATGTCAACAATTAGATATTGATAAAACTATGTCAATGTACTTAGTTTTCCAATAATTGGCAAATTTTAATGTTATTTTTCTAACTTTGATTACCATTATGTAAGACATGTATACATGTTATTGTGATTCGAAGGACTTTTATGTTGAGTTTGTGAGTAAGATCCCCGGTTTACACATCAATAACCTCTAGAAATAATGTGTTTAATCCTTATAATTCTTCAGCCAAACATTTGTGATGGCTACTATATATATTTACCATCAAAAGCACAATGGCAAGTCGTAACTAAGGAGTACGCCGCCATCTTGACTTTCTAAAGAGGTTATCTTATACTGGTGTTCTAGGCGCCTTCGAAGATAACCAGATCGGTCCGAGCATATAACTTAAAGGGGGCATGGGTTTTTTCGAGTAAGAATGATGTTTTCGCGATTTTTTTAGTTTATAACCGCGATATCATACTTTTTTTTAACATTATTTTATATGGAATTTCCGCTCTGAGATTTTTATTTACACCTTTCTGGTCAAAATATATTTGTTTAAACAAAACAACAGAATAACTTATTTATTTAGGAAAAAAACATGATACCCCCCCTCTTTTTGCAGGTTAAATTGTCGTTCCCCGAATAGTTGTTCATAGAAGAAATATAGTTGCCATGTGTTTAGTCGAGTTATTGTATTTTTGACACCACATCCCACGTTTCGTACTTAATTCTATTTAGCAAATATAGAATTCAACATCACATTGGAGGAAGAAATGAGGGGGGTGTGAATGTAAGGAGCGTATAGCCATTTTGGTACGCAGTCTTCCGGATATTATTTAAGAGTATTCGGTATCACCGTGTAAAGGCAAATTTTAAGGGGAGAGGGGGAGCACATGAATCGAAAACAATGGTTATACAGAACAATCATTATGTATTATCAGAGAAAGCAAATATATGGACCACGATATTCAGCAAAACATACCTTCATACTCTTGCCTTTGGTAACACACATCACGTTGTACAAGGCTATGTCATTTTCGCAAACACCTAGACAATTTGGGTATGCTCCTCCCCCTAAGATTCACCCATTTCAAATTGTTGAAGTGCATGTTTGTGAAAACAAGAGCGTTTTGCAAATCGTGTTTATAACCAAAAGAAAGAGTTTTATGCCTGATTCCGTGGTCTACCGTTTTACTTTCTCCTATGCTTTATTTTGCCTTGGGACAGTTTTTTTAATCATTGTGCTCCCCCACGTCCCCTTAAGATTTACCTGTATATGCTGGGTATGCGCATGCATGGTACGCGGTATTCCAAAATAGAGTATATAGCATTCAGTTACATAGATTTGTAATGTTTGGTAATCTTACAAATACAAAAAACCTTAATGGCATTCAAACAATCACCCCGAAAACGACCTAATAATCAAACAATCACCCCGTAAAAGACCTAATAATCAAACAATCATCCCGAAAACGACCTAATAATCAAACAATCACCCGAAAACGATCTAATAATCAAACAATCATCCCGAAAACGATCAAATAATCAAACAATCACCCGAAAACGATCTAATAATCAAACAATCACCCCGAAAACGATCTAACAATCAAACAATCACCCCGAAAACGATCTAATAATCAAACAATCACCCGAAAACGATCTAATAATCAAACAATCACCCGCCCCCTCCCCCCGAAAACAATCTAATAATCAAACAATCACACCGAAAACGATCTAATAATCAAACAATCACCCCGAAAACGACCTAATAATCAAACAATCACCCCGAACACGATCTAATAATCAAACAATAACCCCGAACACGATCTAATAATCAAACAATCACCCCGAAAACGACCTAATAATCAAACAATCACCCGAAAACGATCTAATAATCAAACAATCACCTCGAAAACGATCTAATAATCAAACAATCATCCCGAAAACGACCTAATAATCAAACAATCATCCCGAAAACGATCTAATAATCAAACAATCACCTCGAAAACGATCTAATAATCAAACAATCACCCCGAAAACGATCTAATAATCAAACAATCACCCCGAAAACGATCTAATAATCAAACAATCATCCCGAAAACGACTTAATAATCAAACAATCACCCCGAAAACGACCTAATACTCAAACAATTATCCCGAAAACGACATAATAATCAAACAATCACCCCGAAAACGATCTAATAATCAAACAATCATCCCGAAAACGATCTAATAATCAAACAATCATCCCGAAAACGATCTAATAATCAAACAATCACCCCGAAAACGATCTTATGATCAAACAATCGGGGTATTTTAATATGCCTAAATATTAAAAAAAAACATTACAATCTACAGTATAAAAATAAGGAGATGTGGTATGATTGCCAATGAGACAACTATCCACCAAAGTTCAAAAGAAGTGGATGTAAGCAATTATAGACAACCGTACGGCCTTCAACAATGAGAAAACGCATTCTGTATAGTCGGCCATAAAAGGCCGGACATGGAAAATATGAAACAATTAAATTGAGAAACTAAAAGCCTAATTTATAACAATTTGAAACAATTTACGAAAAACAAATATGACAAACATGAACCAACGACAACCACTGAACTTCAGGTATATATTTACCTTAATTACTGATCTTGTGTCATTAAAATTTTATCAACGTTATAGTTTTTGGAAGCAATACGTTCAGAAAACTCGTAATTATTCCCGTATACTCTTTGAACGCGGCAATCCATATTGACAAATTAGTTGAAAAGAAACTCTTGTTAATTGTATATCATTTATATTATACCTGTGTCCCCTGCGAAATAAGTTTGACTTTCCGTATGTTCAAATATAAGGGAGACAAACACAAATTTACAATGACCAAGTTTAGGCGTATTACGTACGTCAAACTATATGGTTTTTGTTTAATTTATAAGTTAAAGGTCAAAGGGAGATAACAATGGACATTTATTTGAAATGTTATACAATACATGAGTAAGAAATGATTTAGTTTTTTCAACACTATCACCCAAATATTTTTTTTCGAAATTAGCACTATTATGTATATACGGTATTCGAAAAATCAGGAATCAGAACATTATCTTGTCCTCTTCTTGACCACATTATATTTTTTCTCATAAAATTTGGGATCAAAATATATTTTAGGAAAAAAACATAACCCCTCTTTTGAAGTTAAATGGTCAATCTCTTAGTGTATTTTTATTGATGCTAAACTGAGTAAATATTTTAATAAAAAAGACAGGAAATATGTCGGTGAAACAAAAAGTTCAAATCTTATTGTAAGTGCCCGTGAACTCACTGATCATGCACGGGTGATTCTATTCATAAAAAGAGGGGGAGCCGAAAGAGGGCGGTAACAACTAAAAAGTGTCCGTGTAAAACCCGTTAATGTACTGTTTTCTATATCTCTGCTGGGGGTGGGGTGGGGGAGGGGGGGGGGGGGAAGTCGTACAAATTACGTTAAAGTACTTCAAAAACATAAAATTATCTAGTAAGCATGAACAGGAAGAGAATACTGCTAAGAACCTTTTTATGGGATTGCCGCTTTTCGGTCAACCATCGTGATATGTGGAGTAACCACGTACAATCACTCATGAACGATTGTGGACTTTTAAATCTACTAACGGTCAATCGTATGTGAAAATGAACATTTCTCAACAAGAAAGATCGGTGATTGCTTAACTAAGATGCGGAGTGTTCCCGCTAGAAATCGAATGTGGACGCTATCGAGGAATTCCTGCAGAAAGACGCTTATGTAAGATATGCAAGTCAGGCGGGGTCAATGATGCGACTCATTTTGTACTCACTGCATGCTCAACATATGCAACACAACGATTTACCATGTTAACAGACTATCAAACCAAATATATATAACTATGATCTTACAAATCTATCCGATATGGACAAACTTAAAACTTTTACTTGAAGTAAAGCAGCAATACTCATTACAGGGATAAAAGTAGTTACCAAATTCATTATTGTTATTTTCAACATTCGTACATAAAACGTATCTGTAGCAATTTGTTGCACAAATGACAGATACATATTTGTTTTTAGTATAATTGATGTTTAATATTTTTGGGACAAAGTGCTTTATAAGCCTATGGAGGCTGGCTGATATTTGTATTGTAAAATGTATAACTATGTATATAATTTAGCTAGGTTGCAATATTATAAACAAATGTATGTATATGATTGTATAACCATCATTCACCCCCCCTCCCTGGGGTGGGGCTGGGACCGGGGGAGAGGGGAGGGAATCGGGAGACTTGAAGAGGGGTGAAAAATAGGGATATGCTGGAAAAGTTCTTTGATCGATTATCGTCTGGGCGTAAGGGCCGGGGGAGGGAATTTGGAGTTGGAGGTAGAAAAGCGGGTGTTAGGGGGAGGGAAGTGGGAACAAGGTACCCCTGTCCATCCTCTCAGTATAAGATCGAGGGTCTGGATGGGGGGTCTTTCATTTCTTTCAATTCTTTAATTTTAAAGACCATTTTTCTCTATTCTTTATTCATTTTAGCCACTATTTTCTATTGTTTTATATTTCAGTACCCCCGATTATTCATTGTTATTCTTTATTTTTTTATACCATTTTTGTCTATTCTTTTTTCCCCTTTGTTTTGCATGCTGCTGCATCCATCATTTGCCAATATTCTCTATACTTTTTTTTATACCCTTTTTGTCTGTTCTTTTTCCCTTTGTTTTGCATGCACCTTTTCTCTATTCTGTAAATCCCATCCACATGACAATCATGACACATGATCATGATCAGTCCAGGCAATTATTGTTATTCGTAATATTCCTCAAACTTGTAATATTACAACAAATAGTAGCATTACTGCATTGTGTAATATATGGCCTATATATATTACAAAAAAGCGTAATAATCAATATTACGAATATCTGTAATATAGTTTTTCTATATTACGAATACTTGTAATATACGATTAACCGGCTGTATCGTAAAATTCGACGTGTCTTACCATGACATCAAGTAGTCTTTCTAAAAGAAATACATACGGTAATCATTTTTACATATGCAGAAAATTTAGTTTTAAAGTCGAATTTTGTTTTTTTTACAAAATTTATGATTTTCCTACGAAATTTCTAACTAACATTTGAAGTTTGGACAAACTGGTCATTCCCACAATATTAAAACTAATTTCCTATGAAAGAATTACATTTTTCCTTAACAGAAACGTTTTATTTGTTGTGGTTTGAATGCTAGTATCACGTCGAAAAATCTTTAAAGAAACATGTGTATCGATTCCAAACCACATTTCAGTGGAGATAACTCTTGGTCGCTTAGAAATGGCTGAAAAGTAAAAATCGTTGTCTCCCTTAAAATTGATCTCGTGCACTTGAAATTACAATGTTTGTTAGTAGCTGGTAAAAATTAGGACACCAACTGATGAAACAAATTGATTTCAAGTCTTTTTTGGAATAATTAAAATAATATAACATATCACAGAAAATGAAATAGAGGTGCATGACATCTTGCACACGCGACGAAGGCAATCATGTCCTATGTAATAATATAAATTTAAATTTTCCGCAATAAATGATATTAGGCATCGACCTTTTTTTTTTAAATTAGGATGGGATATTTTATTTTTTAAAGAATTGTTAAAATAAAAGTTTCTAAAATATAAAACTTGTTTCAGAACGGAAATAAGAAGGGAAAAAAATGTTTTATATTTTAAAAAAACTTTGATGAGGGCCTTGATTAGGATCTTCATATCTGTATTCTAGAATTTGTGTCTATTATTCTCGCCCGTTGGTTGCCAGGACGTCTGCTGATGCCTGCATTTCCCCACTGATAGACCGCGACTTAAATTTTATTCTTTTAATTTTAACACTCGATTTTTGAGAAGAAAAAAAAAACAGATTTTGTCCTATTAGATTTCTTTAAATTTGGTCCATTTTCCTCTTTTCGGTAAACCCGTTCTGATCATAATTTATTTAGATAAGTGTTGTTCGTCACACTGAGACCCCATCATAAAGAAAAAACAAAACACACATATAAAAAACACACACACACACACACACACCGAAATGAATGGAAGTTGTCCGAGTCGAACCAAACAAATATTTTAGACACAATCTACAGACATGCAGGTGTAATAACTGATAATTTTGATAAGAGGTTCTTACTTCCCACAAAGCTACCTATGTCAAACAATATTTATTATTACAGTAATATGAACAATCGTTTTAGTTCAAAATCCCACAAACCGATTGATTCAGGGATCCGTCCTATTTAATTGAAGTTTTTACCACTGAGAATTTTGTTCACACATAAATTATGTACACATGCAGTATTTTTTTTTTTTTATAAATGTTATATCAAAAGTATAATTTAGATACTTATAACGTCAAGTCAATCATGCAATGCTTCCATCAGTCTTTAAAAGGAAATAATGGCAGTACTGGAATATAGTGTGTTACACGGTTGGGGGACTAGGTATCATCCACTTTTTGGCAAAAGAAAATTAATGACAAATAAAAAAAAATGGAAATAAAAGAGGACATTGACAAAACAATAGACTATTATACTATAGAATATATATTTTAGATTATAGAAGACTTTTAATTTTTTTGTTTGCTTTCCAATGACAAAGCCTTGATCCCTCCCCTTCATTCTATTCTTACGTATACGCCGCTTATAATTTCGTAACTTGAATTTGTCCCTTTGTTTATAAGCGGTGCTACCCCAAAGAAAGTTGAAGATGCTGGCTGGTAAATTGTTTTTGAAAAGATAGGAGACGTTGTAAATTTTCTTTTAACATGGTCAGCACTCGTTAACCCAGCTGTCATTCTGTATTATTTCATTAAGGTTTGGATAAAAACTGTCATAAAACATTTAAGACACAACAAAATAAGTATTTGTATTTAGAATAATTGTGTTCTATTACAAAATACGGAACAAAAATATTGATTTGACGACTTCAATAGCTTATATAAGTGTTTCTATTAATGAATGTTTTTACATATTGTGTGTCGAGAATGATATATGATTTGTTTTGATTTTTGTTAACAAGACTTGTAAAGTTAATCATCTCCCATAAAAACCACACAAAAAAACGAAACAAAAAGAAACAACGGCATACCGTAAAACCTGATATGGTAAGATGATAGGGTATGCGGTATGGTACAAATGCTACCATGACGTGGTACAAATGTATGTAACGATGATATTGGGGTATGACATGGTCATAAAGAATATACTAAAATACCAAAGTAAAATTAAAACAAGAGGCTGTCACAACGACAGCAAACCGGATTTATTAACATTTATTTGTGTCCCGGCAATATCACAAGAACCATAAGTGATGAACAGTGAAAGTGAAAATCATCAATATCAAATTTGACCTCCATTTTGTCATAAGTATCAATATATTAAAATTTGAAAAGCTTGGGTTAAATAGTTCATGAGTAAATGCAACAGCATGAATGGAAACGCCATTTTTCGATCTTTCAAGGACCATAACTCCTGAACGGTAAAAGTGAAAATCGTCATTATTGAACTTGACCTCCATTTTGTCATCAATAACAACATATTAAAATTTGGGAACCTTTGGTTGAACAGTTCATGTGTAAATGCACCGACATGACTGGAAACACCATTTTTCAATCTCTCAAGAACCATATAACTCCTGAAAGGTAAAAGTGAAAATCGTCATTATTGAACTTGACCTCCATTTTGTCATCAGTAACAACATATTAAAATTTGGGAAGCTTTGGTTGAACAGTTCATGTGTAAATGCACGGACATGACTGGAAACACCATTTTTCAATCTTTCAAGAACCGTAACTCCTGAACGGTAAAATTGAAAATCGTCATTATTGAACTTGACCTTCATTTTGTTGTCAGTAACAACATATTAAAATTTTAAAAGCTTTGGTTGAATGGTTCATGAGTAAATGCACGGACAACATTTGATTGCCGATGCCCGCCAGCCGGCCCGCCCGCCCGCTCGACGTACATCCCCAAATCAATAACCTACATTTTTGTCACAAAAATCCGGTTAAAAATTGTATATTAAGAAAGTTTTAGTAATAAACTAAACTCATTTCAGATCTCCATAATATTGATAGCAGAGATTGAACTTGATAATAACTTGTTGAACCCATATTTCCTGTTAAACAAAATCGAACATCGGAATGGTAATAAACAGTGGCGGATCAAAAAGAGGGGTACGGGGAGTTGGAACCCCCTATTTTTTTTGACCGATCAATGCAATTAAAGGGGGACATATAGTTGGAACCCCCTCCCTTTTTGCCCTGGGTTGGGACCCCATCATTTTTTAAATGGCTGGACCCGCCCCTGATAAATGTTCAATTCGGTATACTACCGTATATATTCATGATTCACAAGGGTTCCTATGAAGCTTATATTTAACATATTGTGTGCCCTAAATAAGGTGCACAGATAACTTTACAAATGCACGGTGGTATTTGTATCATATCAATTGTGTATACATGCTACGATTAGATTTGTACCTTATAACCATTATATTGACGTTACAATACCACATATCATACCATTATACCATACCATGTTTTTCAGTATGCCCCCAAAAAATGCATCAGACTGATTAATAAAAAGAACTGATTATCGCAGCTGCATTTTGTCATTCTAAATACATTTTGACACATGTTTTGAATTTGTGATCACCTACTTACTTACAACAACATATAATAAGGTTATTGCAAAACGATAGATTTCAATAATTTAGTAGGGGCTCTTCAGCAAAGCAACCTTATGTTATCGATGCAAGATATAAAGTTTTAAATAATGACATCTTGGTTTAAATACAATTGTTAAAATAATACACATCAATTATATCACTTGATTCCTTTAGTTTTAGTTTGGTTCGTGTTGCTCAGTCTTGGGTTTTCTATGTATTTTGTTTGGCTGTGTGTCTTTTTTTTCTTTCTTTTTTAGCCATAGGGTAACGGTTGTCAGTTTATTTTCGACTTTTTGAGTTTGTCTTTTTGGTGTCCTTCGCCTCTCTTTTATAACTTAACTCGTGTGTTATATGTCTTTTTGGTGTCCTTCGCCTCTCTTTTATAACTTAACTCGTGTGTTATATGTCTTTTTGGTGTCCTTCGCCTCTCTTTTATAACTTAACTCGTGTATTATATGTGTATATAACTGTAATTTATGTTAATATGTTTACTAGTTAACCCTTCAAGTTTGACTTTTATCAATCATTATAAATTATTGTTTTTGTTTTTTTTAATCCGAACTAAAAGACTAGGTACATGTATATCTGTAATAAAAATTGTGCTATGCAAGAAGAATATTGATTGATTGATTGAAATTTAACACCACTTTCAACACTATTGTGCTATTGTGTGGCGATCAGATTTTATTGGTGGAGAAAGCCGGAGTGCCCACCGAAAACCACCGACCTTCTGTAGGAAAACTGACAATCCTAGTCAATTAAGAGTGGAGTCGAGTGCACCTGCTCCGTGCAGGATTCGAACTCACAACCTCAGTGTTGACTGGCTAGTGATACAGTAGTAAGATACTATGAACACTTGGCAACAAAGCCCCCTACAAGAAAAATAAAAAAAAGTTTGTTTTTTTTTGGGGGGGGGGACGCATAACAAAGTGTTCCATAAGAATAATTTAAGAAAAATTCGTAAAGGATTCCGTGAAACCCTGTTCTTCGCCAACGATTGCTGCTGTCCGATTAAAAGTGTAATGTCGACTTAAAAGTGAGTCTATTTATCAGTAAAAAAACAAAGACTTTCAAAAAAAACTTTGTCTTCAGATGCTATTTCTTGGAGATTAGCTTATGGCTAAGTTTCAACAATCCATCAAGTATTACAAACTTATCTTGTCCGGACTGTCTGTATATATATATTAACTACTAAATTTATTACTTGTTAACTGCAAAACTAAGTCCATTTATCAGTAAATGACGGAAAAATACTTATTATCAAAATTTGTTCTGGATACTGTTCTTTGGTCATTAAAAAGCTTCTGTCCACATTTAATAAAATTTCATGAAAGTTTTGCAAGATTATTGAAGAATGAAAACCTTAACCTAAGACTGAATCTGAATGTTAAGTTAAAACTTACTGTATTTTGGTCATTGACAGCTTCTTTCCTTTCTTAAAATTCTGTGAAGGTTTGACTAAGTTATTGATGACTGAAAAGATTTAACTTCAGTCGAACTGAATCTAAAGTTAAATGAAATAAAAATTAAGTCCTACTCAATTTATCAGTAGAATACGGAAAATGAAAATAAACATTTCAAATTTTGCTCTGAAAACAGTTACTCTATTCACAAAAATCTTAAGAGTAAAAATACTCTTAAGACATAAATATTTCATTTTAACTTACGACCAATTTTAATCTTAAGATTTTCGGGGAAAAGAGTCGCTGTATTTTGGTCACAAATAAGCTTCTGTCAAACGTTTTACAAAACTCCAGGAAAGTTTAATAAACTGTAAGCACAGACAGAAACTAAATGTTGACGCCGACGACGCCGACGACGAAATGTAGGATCGCTACAGAGGCGGATTTAGGGGGGGGCCCAGGGGACCCGGCCCCCCCCCCCTTTTTAGGAAAAAATTGGTTGCTTATATAGGGAATCACTGAAGCGTGACTGGAGCGGGCCTCCTCTTAGGTCAGTCAGTGGGCCCCCACTTATGAAAATTTCTGGATCCGCCACTGCGCTATGTTGCTTTCGCGACATAATGTTGCAGGCTCGACAAAAATAAAACTGAAACTAGAGAGTTAGCGCATGATCACATCTACCCCGCCCCGTAGAAACATAGAGATCATGATTTTGTTAAGTGGTCAAAAACATATCATTTACATTTCAATAGATTTCAAAAAGGATTTTCTATTTATAATAAGGAAACCACAAAATTAAAAGAAATCTCAACAAAAAAGTACTGTTACAATAACTCTGGAATGGTAACATACAAAGAAAACCGAACTAGTCATTAAGAAACCACAACATTTGGATTTTTCAAACGACGATTTGTTCACATAAACGACCGATTTAAGAATTGTAATGAGCTTTTACGAGCTATATACGGTTTATTTTCAATTATTAAAAGTTATTACGATGTATTAATACCAATATTCTACGATTTGATACGAGTTGTCACGAATAAATAAGAGCAGCTTCGTTTAGTGGCTTCCGGGCATGTTTTGATAATATATGGCTAGTAACGTATGTACATATTACGAAATTTTGCTATTCATCAAAGCTTTTACGTGTTAGTTACGACCTGTCAATGTGTTGTTAAGAATAGTAACGAAATAGTGTTACGAGTATTTACGAGCCCATACAATTTTGTAGCTTGTATACTAATACCTTACCAAAAATCGTAAATAGTACGCGAAAATATACGCAAAGAAAACGTATCTATTAGTAGTATTAACTACGCATAAAGTGCTTGTGATATAAACTCGTAGCAATCCATAAAGCCGTCGTGACATGAACCGAAAGAAATCGTAAGCAACACATAAGCACTCGTATTAATATTCCATCAATAATTTGTAAACAAATCGTTTAAAAAAAAGAATTACGAGTCATAAACGGATTGCTACGTTCTGTTGCGAGCGGTTAACGTACGATACCTACTGAAGGTTAAATACCGAAAAGTCGATCCATGGACAATCGTGAAAAGATTTTTGACATGAATAAAAATGTCCTCTCCTTTCACGATCCTTATGAGTGTCTGCGAGTTGTTGTGAGTTCTAACCAGTTATTTACGGGTACCAGCGAGTCATTCACGGATGCTTACAATCGACAACTAGCAAAGCGTAAGGACTCGTTAAAAAATCCGTGTATGTGAGGGGGGCATTTAAAAGTTTTCGACGGTTCTCAAGGACGACGGAAGCACATTTTGATATTTTGTCTAGATGAGCTAAATATAAGAATGACATAATATTGGGATGCAATTATTCCATGTACATTTATACAAGTCAAATAATTACTTCAATTGGAAAAAAGTAAGCAAGTATCTCCAAACAAGAATGTGTCCAAACAATCTAATTAAAAACCAATCTCTCATCGCTCCTGTTTCTGATATGTCGCGTGGGAGATCTAACGAAACCCGCTTTGAGTTCACATGTAAGTGACCTCGTAGGTGTGTCTTTTTCGACCAATGAAATTGAGTCTTCAACGATCTTGGAAGTTTAATGTAAGGCAAAGGGATGTAACTCATTTTATTTACGACGAAATCGTCAGTCAAAATAATTCATAAACTTTTTTGATTGGCTTATTAATAGGTCGTCAACTCATTTGCATATCTTTATAAATTCATAACTTTTAGTTCACTCACATGTGACCTCAAAGCCGGTTTCGTTAGATCTCCCAAGCGACATATCAGAAACAGGAGCGATGAGAGATCGGTTTTTAATTAGATTGGTGTCCAAAGTACACGGATGCCCCACTCGCATTATCATTTTCCATGTTCAATGGACCGTGAAATTGGGTAAAAAATCTTATTTGGCCTTAAAAGTAAAAAGATCAACCAAAAGGGAACATGTGTACTAAGTTTCAAGTTGATTGGACTTCAGCTTCATCAAAAACTACCTTGACCAAAAACTTTAACCTGAAACTCACACTTTTAATTTCTATGTTCAGTGGACCATGAAAATGGGGTCAAAAGTTTAATTTTGTTTTAAAATAAGAAAGATCATATCATAAGGAACATGTGTACTAAGTTTCAAGTTGATTGGACTTCAGCTTCATCAAAAACTACCTTTTTTCGCTAAATAATCAAGAATTTTCTCAATATACTGCTGAAATTTACCCCAAGGAACTTACTTTAAATAAATCAAATTTATTCGGTAATAACTGTCCTTTCCTTGATTTAGATATTACGGTTTTAAATGGGAAACTCCACACTAAAATTTACGACAAAAGAGACGATTTTTCGTTCCCTATTGTTAATTTTCCATTTTTTGATGGTGATGTTCCTTTGGCACCATCTTACGGTGTTTATGTTCCAGACCGTATGAGTATTTGGACCGTACGCGTACGGTCTGGACCGTATGCGTACTTTTTCAAAATACGCATACGGTCGGACCGTACGCGTACGGTCCAACTAATAATAAGAAGATGGTCAAGTTTATCAGATACAAATGTAAATAACAGATAAAAAAATCTTATATCTCAAATTAATATAAAAAGTTCAATTGATATTGAAATGAAAACTTAATGTTCTAACTTTTTAAAAGGGTCACGCTAGTTTAATCTGTTAATCTATTAATCTCCTGTAATTAGCATGTCAGTAATTAATTAAAGGCCTGTATGCTCATTGAAATTGAGGTTAACGGATGTAAACAAAACGTACCAAAAAAATGCATATGCAAAGGAACATGAATGGACCGCAAACATGTAAATGTAAATTAATAAAAAAAAAACATAACATTCCTTGTGGTAGTTAGTGACAACTGGAGCGAGAGTACAAAAATGGAGATATAGAATTAAACAAACATTTAATTTCAATTGTACGCTTATTCACTTACCCATCTGATGTAAAAATAGCATCTTGGAGAACTAAAGCTACAATTTTTTGGTTATTGTTATTTTTTTTAATTTAACCCATATGATACCAAAACATGTATGGTCAGCTGGACCGTACGAGTATACTCATACGGTCCGACCGTACGCGTATGGTCGGACCGTACGAGTATACGTATACGGTCCGGACCGTACGCGTACGGTCCAAATACTCGTATGGTCTGGAACATTTATATTTCACAATGCTATGCCCGTGTCTGTTGTGACGTTTTTGATTTTAACGAACGCAACCTATGTATTACTGGTAAATTATTAAACCAGGGATATCGTTACCATAAATTACTGAAAACCTTTACTAAATTTTTCCATAGATATAAAGATTTGGTTTTGAAGTTTGGCTGTACCTGTAGAAAACTTATTTCAAACGGGATAGCACATCCTCATTTTTACGGAAATGTTGTTAACCGTGCCCGGAAATTTAGAAATGATCCATGTAAACTTGTCGCTCCTTTAAAAAAAAATTATTCTAAAAGGTTACCTATTCAACACTGTAATAAGATCATTGAATATTGTTTTTATTGGAATAAATATTGATTTTGTTATCAGTAGATTAAAAGCTAACTAAATTTTACTAGTATGTTATATATATACATATTCATGGATCTACAATCTGTCGATACCTGTAACTTGGCACTGCACAAGGTCATGTTTTTCTCTGGGTGTTTATGATGTCTTTATACTAAATCCATTGGATGTTGGATGTGTACGGATTGATAGTTTAGTTTTAGATGGATGATTTTTTTATTAGTTGTTTGTGGCTTTGAACTAGCTGTCAGATAATTGCGAGTACTCTCAGATCTGTTCATTGTGTCTTTTTGTGTCGGGATGTATAAGTACCCGGCCGCCACGTCCACTTATATTTTTGTCCATCTGATGAGTTAAGCCTTTTTCAACTGATCTTTAACCGGATTTTTGTGACAAAAATGTCGGTTATTGATTTGGGGATGTACGGCGGGCGGCCGGGCGTTCGGGCGGGCGGGCGTCAATCAAATTTTGTCCGTGCATTAACTCATGAACCGTTCAACCAAAGCTTTTATATGTTATTACTGACAACTATACGAAGGTCAAGTTCAATAATGGCGATTTTGACTTTTACCGTTCAGGAGTTATGGTTCTTGAAAGATTGAAAAATGGAGTTTCCAGTCGTGTCCGTGCATTTACGCATGAACTGTTCTACCAAAGCTTCCCAAATTTTAATATGTTGTTACTGATGACAGAATGGAGGTCAAGTTCAATAATGACGAATTTGACTTTTACCGTTCAGGAGTTATGGTTCTTGAAAGATTGAAAAATGGAGTTTCCAGTCGTGTCCGTGCATTTATGCATGAACCATTCAACCAAAGCTTTTGAAATTTTAATATGTTGTTACTGATGACAAAATAGAGGTCAAGTTCAATAATGACGATTTTGACTTTTACCGTTCAGGAGTTATGGTTCTTGAAGGATCGTAAAATGGCGTTTCCATTCACGTTGTTGCATTTACTCATGAACCATTCAATCTAAGCTTTTCAAATTTTAATATGTTGATACTGATGACAAAATGGAGGTCAAATTTGACCATTCACCATTCATCAGTAATGGTTCTTGTGATATTGCCAGGACACAAATAAATGTTAATAAATCCGGTTTGCTGTCGTTGTGACAGCCTCTTGTTATAGTTCGTTCTTATGTTGTACTGTTATACCACTGTCCCAGGTTAGGGGGGTGGGGGGGATCCCGCTAACATGTTTAACCCCGCCACATTATTTATGTATGTGCCTGTCCCAAGTCAGGAGCCTGTATATTCAGTGGTTGTCGTTTGTTTGTGTGTTACATATTTGTTTTTCGTTCATTTTTTTACACAAATAAGGCCGTTAGTTTTCTCGTTTGAATTGTTTTACATTGTCTTATCGGGGCCTTTTATAGCTGACTATGCGGTATGGGCTTTGCTCATTGTTGAAGGCCGCCCGGTGACCTATAGTTGTTAATGTCTGTGTCATTTTGGTCTTTTGTGGATAGTTGTCTCATTGGCAATCATACCACATCTTCTTTTTTATATTGACCAAAAACTTTAACCTGAAACTCGCACTTTTAATTTCTATGTTCAGTGGACCATAAAAATGGGGTCAAAAGTTTAATTTTGTTTTAAAATAAGAAAGATCATATCATAAGGAACATGTGTACTAAGTTTCAAGTTGATTTGACTTCAGCTTCATCAAAAACAACCTTTACCAAAAACTTTAACCTGAAGTGGGACGAACGGACGGACGGACGAACGGACAGACGGAAGGACGCACAGACCAGAAAACATAATGCCCCTCTACTATCGTAGGTTGGGCATAAAAATAACAACAATGTGTTAACCAAGCATATTAACTAAGGTTATACTTCTCTAAAGCAAGGAGCATTTTTGTTTGATAAATATTGCGGCACCATATATATCTAGGAGCTTATATCATGGAAAAGTCATATCTTTTAATTTACTTTGACTTACAATGTTAAATATTTGACCAAATACAGATTATATATACACGCGCTTAAATGTATTTGCATTTGCGACCAGGATATGTTTATGACATGTTCTATAATAGTATTATTTTACTACGCCGGACGAGCACGCGTACCATATTCAAATCATTATGTAAAAAAAATGTACAAATACACCACAAAAGGCTAAAAAGGCACGGAAAAAGAGAAATAGGTGTTGCTTTTCTGGCGGGGTTGGCAGCGACAGAAGAGGGTGAGCCAACAATTCTTTAGTTTTCGGCGTCAGTCAGTTTGATCGGAACTACTTGATCAATGACATATTTTTACAAAGTTGCATTATATTAGTATCAGATCATGTAAGCTACTTCGAGACCCAGTCCCCTATGTCAAGGTCAGGCGAATTTTTATTAGTAAGCAATTTTCAATATTTAAGTTGCCTGTTTGTATGAGTTTGATAGGAACGACTTGTGATAGATCACTGACATTTTCTATAAAGTTGCAATACTATCAATACTTAATAATTTAAAGACTATTTTGAGGCCCTGTCCCTATGTCAGGGTGCAGTGGTTTTGAATTGGGAAGCAATTGTCTATGTTAGCTTCTTTTCTGCTTAAGTCAGTCCGATATATTATGAACTACTATATCGGGTTGTTGTCGCTTTGACACATTCCCTATTTCCTTTCTCAATTTTACTTGTGATAAATGAATAACATTTTCAAAAGAGTTGTGTTATTATCAGTACATACCAGTTTGACGACTATTTCGAGGCCCTTTCCCCTAGGTCATTGTCAAGCGACTTTGAATTGATTTGATTCTAAATTTCTGCAAATAGGTGAAACATTTCTTAGTGTAAAAAGTTTTTTTACTATGAAGATAAAAAGTCTCAGGCTAAAGCTTGAACGTCGAACGCTGAGGAATTAAAGTTCGGCGCAGGGGCTGTATATTTGCTCTGAAGATATTAGGATCAGCGCTGAAGAATATAAGTCTAGCTCCGACGATATTGAGATCAGAACTGAAGATATAACGTACAGCGCTGAAGCTGTAAACTCAAGCGCTACAAATATAAAGTTGGTCGCTGTAGATATATTTAAAATTTAGCAATGGATATGGAAAGACTAGCGCTACAGATGTAAAATGTGCGGTGGAGATAAAGTTCAGCGTTAAAGATATAAACCTATGCGCTGAAAATGAAAAGGCTAGTGCTGGAGATTTAAAAGTCTAGAGCTCGAAATAGGAGTATGGTGCTCTAAATGTAACGCAGTGGCGGATCTAGGAGGGGTCCGGGGGTTAGATCCCATTTTTTTGGACGATCAGTGCATTTGAATGGGGACGAATGGTTGAAACACTCCTTTATCCTGGGTTTGGACCCCACCCCCTTTTTGAAAATTGCTGGATCCGCCCCTGTAAGTTGTAACGTCTAGCGCTCGGTAATTAACTTTATTTTTTTTAAACTGCAATGTACATGCTGGGGCATAGCTTCATATACGCTGTCACGCCATGGCGTGCACATCGCGGGGTCTACTTGAAAAAAATAATTTACGCCGAAAAATTTAAAAAAAATACAAACGAGTAAAAAATATTAAATCTAACTTAACCAAGCAAAGTAGAAAACGATACAGTATAACTATTTTAATAACGTCACAATAATATTTCCGTCTGTAAAATCAACCCTGACCGAAATCGTTTTTAATTTATTTGCGAGATTTTCTTCTGGTACTCGACGTAAAAAGCAGCGTATAAAACATGAACAGTCCAAAGCGTGACAAGCCTAAAGGGCAAATGTTAGACATTTTTTTGTCTCACAAAAACGCCTACCAACAGTGATAGTCATATAGAAACACACCCAGCAACAAATCAGGACAATTTAGACCCCTGAAACGTCAAAAATTGACGATGATTGAACTTAGCTTAAGTGCCACATCAGTGTCGTGTCAAAGCCAGTACAAAAAAAATCTGGGACCATCTTATCCAGATATTTCTTTGTTGAAAGATTCGAAATCCTTAGGAAAAGATGTAAAGTTACAACTTTTGCCCGACAAATGGAAAGATGTCCACACCTTCAAATTTCCGACAAGGTATATTAACTCCATTTCAATTAAAAAATATATAATGCGCGTCGTTGAACTAACAGGGCTGCAGGGGTTGAAACCCACGTATTTGTTTAGATAAGGGTTGTAAATTTCATACATTATTTTGGCAAAAAAATGACCAATTGACTTTTGTTCCATTTTTATCTCTCAACTTCGGTTCCAACCCTGAACAATTTAATGAATTACAGTAAACTTTATATGAGTTTGACTGTCCCTTTGGTATCTTTCACT
The DNA here is from genome assembly GCA_037788925.1 of Mytilus galloprovincialis. Lineage (NCBI taxonomy): Eukaryota > Metazoa > Mollusca > Bivalvia > Mytilida > Mytilidae > Mytilus > Mytilus galloprovincialis. The sequence continues at coordinate 74,641,302 of CM075339.1, read as the reverse complement.
CCTCTTTTATATGTAAATTACGATAACGGTAAATACAAATCTGATTTCCCTCTTTAAATTATTGTTTTGAAGAGCTACTTCATATTGTTCTGTTTTGACACCTTCGATCCTGTTGAAATATTAAGGCGTCAACGCATTAAAAATAAAATAAAATAGCCTTTCAAGACTTCATCAAGTTCCGCAGTACTAGTCCGTTACTGAAATGTTGCGTTCCGAGCAAAATGATGATAATGTTTGGAACGAGCTATACCAAACCACTCTACATATAGCAGAGCTTTTTTGTATAGTTGAAAATGTTCCTAGGTGGTGTGGAAGACAAACCTCGAGAGCTAACCATCCAGCCGAAACACCTAAGGATTACTGGCGAATTTCTCTCTACTATCCGTTTCTGGATCATATGATCACAGAACTTGATTCTCGACTTCTGAATTCAGAAAACCGTTTTCATGCACAATATCTTCTTCCGTGTGTGGTCGAACAAATAACTAATGACCAATTGACCAATACTGTGTGTTCTCCTAACAATGCCCTTTGTTAGTGCTACAGCTGAAAGGTCGTTTAGCGTACTGAAACGTTTGAAAACGTACACCCGTTCTACAATGAGAAATGACAGATTATCGGCTTTGGGTTCCCCCGTGATTTTGAGGTCAATTTAGACAAGGCCATGGACGTTTTTGTTGCAGCTAAAAATACGAAGGGCAGATTTTTGAAAAAATGATCAAATACAGTCTTAATGATTTGCTAATCAAACCAATTTTAGGCCGTCAGAACGCACCATTTTGCGTCTAGCCATAAAAAAAATCTCGGGGGGGGGGGGGGGGGAATCCCCCCAACCCCCCCTGGTTGCGTGCACTTCAAAGGGACCCAGCTACGCCCCAGACATGTTCCAGACCATATGAGTATTTGGACCGTACGCGTACGGTCCGGACCGTATACGTATACTCGTACGGTCCAACCCTCAGAGGTCCAACCATACGCGTACGGTCAGACCGTATGACTATACGCGTACGGTCCGGTATGAGCTGACCATACATGTTATTCTATCATATGGGTAATTAATTAAACTGAAACAAGCATTTATCACAATCTTTATTTTACTAGTGATTTTAGTTTTACAAATTGTTATTGATCATTTATTACAACTGAAATAAAGTATTTGTTTAATTGTAAATCAAAATCCTATTTTGGTACTATCGCCCAAGGTTACACAATTCAAGTAACGTAATATTTTTTACATTTTCATGTATGCAGTTCATGCATGTTCCTTTGCATTTGCATTTTGTGGTAAAGTTGCTAAATATTCCAAAACAATTGACCTCCCACATGATATTTTCTTCCGATATCTTCAATTTCAGTGATAATAATTCAATTAATATATTACGGGGGTCTATTACTGATCGACATGCTAGATACAAGAGATTAACAGATTTAATAAGGGGGAATTTAAAAAAAAGTTAAAATATAAAGTTTTTGTTTCAATTTAATACAATTGAACTTTTTTATATTAATTTGATAGATAAGTTATGTTGATCTGCTATATGCATTTGTATCTAATAAACCTGACCATCTTTTTTAATCTTAGTCAGACCGTACGCGTACGGTCCGCCCATATGAGTATTTTTTTAAAAGTACGCATACTGTCCAGACCGTACGCGTACGGTACAAATACTCATACCGGGTCTGGAACATATATTAAGTAGTTATATAAAATCTACAGTCCGAGTTTATACCGTGTTCCCTCATCACACCATTTGTTAAAAATCAAATAGTAAAAGTCCATAAGTATTTTGTTGTTCGATTGCTGTTTCATCGATGTACAACCCACACCTTCTTTTATTTAGATCTGAATTCTGAACAAAATTGAAAGAAATATTTTTAATATTCTAAAAAGGTCCTGTGTATGAGATGTCACCTTAAACAAATAAGTTAATAAAGAAATTAGAAATACAATTGTTAAAATAATATAATTGCGAGATCAAGTGATTTAGTTAGTCATCGTGGTTTTGGACGGCATTTCCAAGTACAAAGTCTTGTGTAATACCCATATCTTTTACACCAAAACGAAATTGTTCACCCAATTATATTCAAGTATACAAACACCTTGTTTTATTTTAAGACTAAGCGGGAAATATAACTGCTTTAACCCAACCGACATGATTATTTAGATGGCGAAAGAAACGGGAAATATAACTGTAAGCTATACATAACATGCTGATTATGCATTTCTCACGGATATTTGATACAGAGAAGGTCGTTGTTTTATCATCACACCTACATTCCATCCTCTTGTTTCCGCCGTAATTTATAATTAATCTGACAGTGCTCGACATCATTTTAAAGTCACTGCTACACCGACTAAAAGGAGTTTGTTGCATTTTAGATATGACATTAAAAAAAACAACATTTTGTCAAAATAATATTGTATACAGTTACTATTCTAAGACAACGACCATCTTTTAATTTTATATAGGAACCATGAAGTTTCTAAAAAATGAAGAAAAAAAAATTCTGAGGTGAATTGAAAAAAAATATATCAATTGTTAATACCAGAAACAAGAAAATTGACTAAAAAAGTTTGTTCCTGTGTGTTTTAGAAAAAAAGGTTTTTTCCATTAAGTTGGAAAATAATGTTTGTCCCATGCAAGTATAACCATATTCCCTAGACTTTCTACAATTCCCTTGAGTTTCTTTTATTTCTTTCTTACTAATTTATATGTTTACGTCTACTGATTGCCTTCCTCCTGCAGATGTCAGTATAATGGAAATCTCCTAGTTATAGCAGTAAAAATGTTAAAGGGGCAAAATTGAAAAAAAAATAATTAGGAAGGGACATGTAGCAAGTCTACATACCCCCTTAAGCAGATGAATTGTCAGGCCAAAATGTCATTGGCTTTCATTTAGTAAAAAATAATTTTTAATCAAAATAATTATGTAATTGTATTATGCCTTATGAAAACGTGATTAAGCTTTTATGCACTGAGAAGATTAGCCCATATATATAAATATGATTCCGTACTACAATCAGTATCTTCTAAAGGACGACATATTCAAAAGATAGATGTAGGATAAAAAAAACTTAAATCAAAAATGTTGGGGTTGGGGGGGGGGGGGGTTAAAATTCTGCAATTTTTGGTCAAGATTTTGAAAATTTTGATTGACAGAAAGCTAGGGGTATAGTAGATTAGAGCAAACATAATGTCATACAATTGTAAAACTATAGTCAAATAGAAACAATGATCTTTTTGCTTTAAAATAAATTATTTAGAATAAACATTTTTTAAATTTTGATGTAAGAAATTGTTTGTTGTTTCAGAATACGACAGATTCTTTGTTATTTTGAAAATGTTTACGTTATTCCGCAAAAGTTTGCGTTATAATGCAAAGGTCTGCGTTATATCTCAAATGTTTGCGTTTATATTTCGCAAAGGTTTCCCTTTAGCGCAAAGGTTTGCGTTAAAACGCAAACATACACGTAGGAAGAAATATAAAAAAAAATGTGTGGCGCTAATAGGCGTCTGTAATCTTCCGCCTATACATTATATATTTATCATAGGGAAATTTCTCAACTGGACATTCAGTTTTAATTTTTTCCACTCCCAAGTTTTTTATTACCTTTTAGAATAAATAAATGTAGATTGAGAGCTTATCCCAGGGTTTAAGACACAGATCCAGAGTAACCAACAGTTATAAATAATATAACGCTGCATTATATCAAAGTCGAAATAAAAGGCGTGACGAAAATATTCAGTCATTGGCTGAAAAAGTTCAACCTCACTGATAATTTTTTGCTCTACAAATTTAAGCTTTGGTCAAAAGCAAATAACATTAGTAAACACAAGCTTTACAAAATTAACTATTTTCATGACAGTATCGAATCGCCCAAAAAAGGAGGACTGCTGTTCTATAATCACCGAGAGTAGCAACTGACATACTTTTCCAAAATTCGCCAATGATAAAAATTCGAAATTGTTTTAAAAGAAACTAGGGTTACAACTCCCTAAGGGTTAGCTGAACTTACGTATATTTTGCTATTCTTTGTATGTTCCTTTTGGTCATAAAGCTCCTAGCGTATGCTTATATATCTATACATTGTTAAATTGAGAATTGAAATGGGGAACATGTCAAAGAGATAAACCCGATCAAAGAGCAGACACCAATAGTGGCTTTGAACTAGCTGTCAGTAACTGCGAGAACTCTCAGATCTGTACTTAGTGTCTTTTTGTTATTGGGAGGATGTACAAGTACACGGCCACGTTCACTTGTATGTGTACAGTATTTGTATTTTTATCCATCTGATGAGTTAAGCCTTTTCCAACTGATTTTTATATTTCGTTCATATGTTGTACTGTTACACCACTGTCCCAGGTTAGGGGATGGATGAGATCCCGCTTACATGTTTAACCCCGCCACATTCTCTGTGTATGTGCCTATCCTAAGTCAGGAGACTGCAATTCAGTGATTGTCGTTTGTTTATGTGTTACATATTTGTTTTCGTTCATTTATTGTACGTAAATTAATCGTTAGTATTCTCGTTTGAATTGTTTTACATTGTCATTTCGGGGTCTGTTATAGCTGACTATGCGGTATGGGCTTTGCTCATTGTTGAAGGCCGTACGATGACCTATAGTTGTTAATTTCTGTGCCATTTTGGTATCTGATGGAAAGTTGTCTCATTGGCATGCAATCATACCACATCTTCTTTTTAATATCAGCCGAAGACCACAAATGGGGCTTAGTTTGCTTTCAAAGTTCTGGTTCTGGCCGTTCCTGATAAATGTCAATGAAGTTAGGTGCTGTAGATAAGACTTTTTAAAGGTTTATATGACCCTCTAGACGACTTTTAGTTTAATGTGTTGCTGGATTGGTATCTCATCTGCGTATGTCCCACATCGCCTTTTATACATACGTGTTTTAGCTTAACGATATTAAACTATTAATCATAATAATAAACATTTTAAAAATGGTAGTAGACACCGTTTTTGCATGAACATACAGGTACGATGGTAAAGCCTTTCTTAGCTTGATTGGTATAAAATCATAAAATTAGAAATAATTTTAAATCAACGGACAATCGTTATACTTTTAATAAAATCGTTACACTTTAATACATTTCAATAATGCATGATAATGCATGTAAGAGAAATGAGACAATAGCGTAGTCAGGGGCGGATCCAGCTATGTTCCAACCAAATGTACCCATTGCAAATGCATTGATTCTCCAAAAAAGGGGGAAATTCCAACCCCCAGACCCCCCCCCCCCCCCCACCCACACACACACATTTTTTGGATCCGGTACTAGTACTAAACTATGATCTATCGCCATTCGTATGTACTTGTTAGTTTTCAGTTACGATATTGAACTCAACCCAGTAGTTTGTCCGAGACCACCATTATCGTCCCTTGATTTTCGTTGTTCAATATAGTCCCTAGTGTTGACAGTGGGTTACTTGCCATTAATTTTTATACCCCTTCCAAATCTTTTTCTCCATGTTTAATGCCTCAAATTGCAAGAAAGGGGGAGGGGGGTGAAATTACACTGTAAAAAAATTTGGGTCCAGAATTTTAAAGGAAATTAGTGATTTGGTCCAGCTGAAAAAGGTTTAAAATTAGCACTTCTGAAGCTGTCAAAAGATTTCAAGACGCCTTAAACATAAAATTGTCCATATTTTGAGTTAGAGACGATGAAGTTTTCTATAATTTTGATATAATTTGTCCCAAACGTAGTACAACACACTGTAAAAGTTTCTTTGAGGAAGCGCAGGTGGGATTTTTTTTTATTTCCATTTATGTTCTAAAAGAAATGCACTACGAAATAATTGTGGTCTCGGACCAGTTTATATTAGATAGACATCAAAGTACAAATAACCCCTACTTTGTATGGGGTATATAAATATGGTTTCACCTGAGCCACGTTCAATATCGTAGCTGCTACGTAGTGCTACGTAGATTTTGACTATTGAACGTGTAGCTATAGACTAGCTGCTACATAGATATTGATATAGCAGCTATACGTAGCGGATCTGCTACGATATTGATCTCAACCCAGGCTTTCACATTTCTTGATCGGTGTGAGAAAAATATTTCTCATCACTAGTGAAATATCCCTCGGTTGTGTTCAATATCGTAGCAGCTAGCATTGCCACTTTGTCTTAGATATCTTATTCTATCTATGTTGAACGATATGCTATATATGTAGGTAGCAAAATGGCGTCATCAGTAATAACCTTCCCAACGCCATTTTGTATTCGCTTGACAGCATGATTGTGTTAGGCCAGGGTTGAGTTCAATATTGTAGCAGCTACGTAGCGGTTACGTAGCTGCTATCAGTATATATGTAACAACTAGTCTATAGCTACACGTTCAACAGTCAAAATCTACGTAGCACTACTTAGCCGCTATGATATTGAATGCCACCCTGAGATCTATTTAGCGGCTATGCTAGCTATACGTTCAATAGCCAATTTCTAGGTAGATGTAGCGCTACGTAGCCGCTACGACATTGAACGAAACCAGTGAGAATTGTGAAAACTGCAGTGTTGAGTTCAATATCGTAGCAGCTTCGTAGTGCTACGTAGATTTTGATTTTTGAACGTGTAGCTATAGACTTGTTGTTGAAAACAGCTACGTAGCCGCTACGTAACGTTACTGCTACGATATTGAAGTACGGCATTTCCATTGGCTAATCGTTAGCAAATTTCAAAGTTTAAGACGATGATGTTTCGTTCATGGCAACGGACATATATGATTTTTTCAATAAAAAACAATAAACACTCACACTATTCACCGGACAATCTTCCTTTTGTCAAATTTGATTGAATTCTGAAGGGTACAAATAGTCTTAAAATGTCTGATGTTAAAGTTCGACGACAAAGGCTCGTGAATTATTACATTGAAATTAAACAAGTGAATCTGTGAGCTATAGACTGCTCACTAAGGATACCTGCGTCCCCTAAAAGTATAATGTCAGCAGGAATTTGTTGAGTGATGAATCTGAAAACGTATCCAAAGTATACATGTAGCTGACTCATAAAAACCCTAAAACCATATTTCAGAAATCCTTGTAATGTAGTTCCTGAAAAAGATGCGACGAAAATTCATATTGACGGACGGACAGACAGAGGTAAAACAGTATACCCCCATTGTTTTGAAGCGGAGTATAATAACTCGAGGTGATATCAAGCGTTATCATAAGTATTTCATATTTTATATATCAATATGTATAGAACACGGTGATTATGTACTTATATAATTACATAATATATATATAGTCTTATAAAATATGAATGTTGTTTAAATTTCAATATTGTATGTTTGTAATGATTGTCATGTTTGTCTTGGTAACACTCCAATATTTGGATTTTACACCAATAAAATGATTTGATTTGATTTGATTATGGTGTATTAACCATAATGAAACTTTTCATGCTATAATGTCTGTTTATATTAAATATGATACGATGTTTATGTTCCAGACCATATGAGTATTATCAAATATGCAATTAGGACTCAACTAATTTTGTTTAAAATGAAAATAGTTGTGTTTGTATTACACGTACAAATTATCTTCTTAAAATTTATATAGTTTGAATTAATGCTGTGTATTGATATTAATCTATTTATGAAATAATTACCACCTTTGAATCAATGATTGATTGATCGAGTTGTTTCTGAACGTCCAGTGGCAAATATTTCATGCATGACGTTTAGGACGAGAACAAGTTAACAATAAATACAATAGGTAGGTCTTGTAATTAAGGCCATCCGGGATGATGGTCGGGGAAATTTGGACCGCCACTGAAAATGAGGGTATATTGGATAGGGACAGAAATTTTGCCTTGCAACATGCCCCCTACGGATCCCTCAAAGAGCGTGGCACTATTTTTACACGAGGCATTGAATTTAACGTGCCCATTCTGACCGGACGTGACTGCAAACGTGTACATCCCGCACAGCCAAACGGACGCCCCACTTTGGCAAGCGTTTTACTGTCGGACGAAGACCTAGTGACAATATTTCTATTCCCCAGTCACCGGGGGGAAAGGGGGGTGGGGGTGTCAATGACACACGACATGTGATATTTATCAATTATAATTGGAGTGACAGTTTAATTTGAAAAATGGTGTTTTCCTTAGTGTTGCTGTTACGATCATCTATTTCATTTAAAATAATTATCACATGTTGATAGATTAGAGATAAAGAATACTTTTACTAATTCATAAATTTGGAACTATAATTAAAGCTTGTCAGCGGCTTGACCGCAAATATTTATGTATCCGGTATCTTGTTTATTTTAACCACGTGCAATATGAAAATGTCAGGGTTTTCCCATAGTTGTATTCTTGCACGTGGTTGCCATGAATAATGCAGTGCAGTTGTGATATTATACTTGAATGGTTAACATCTTTAATAAAATGTAGTCTCTTCATTAGTCTGGATTATTTAAGTTCCTAATGGAACTTGTCCCCACTTTGGCCACGCAACATCTGGTGGAGGTACCCAACTTCGATCTACCAACTGAATGAATTCGAAGTACAATTTACGGAATGCAAGAGGGAATATGGCCGAAAACGCCGACATATCCATTACGGTAGAGGACGAGGCCACCGTCCAAATTAATCAGCAATTCACTAACATTGAATCGGTACTGCGATCCTTAGGGAACAAAATGGAAAATAGTGGAAGTTCGATGACATTCTGTCCCTCATTCTTTAGTGGACTCCCAACAGACGATCCAATATCATGGCTAGAACGTTTCCGTGCTTGGGTAGACTTTAACAACTGGAAAGACCCTAATAAGATATTTAACGCAATGAAGTTACGTCTGGCTGGATCCACACTTGAGTGGATCAAAAACGTGAGTGCTAACTGTATCGAAAATCCGGAGACTCTTTTCCAAGCATTTAAGGACCACTTTCAAAACATTCATCCTAAGTGGCTCTTAGAGCAGCAATTATATGACCGTAGAATGCGCGAGGATGAGAATCTGGAAGACTATGCAAATGACATTGAAAAACGGTGCATTCTTTTGCAAAAAACTGAAAAGGACAAAGTGATGTGTTTCATCCGTGGAATTACGGCAACACTAAGAATGTTCGTAATTCAACGAAACCCTCAAAATTGGCAGGAAGCATTACATACCGCTAGATTAGCCAACGAATCCGTCCACATTTTACCCCAGTTTAACCGTACAGCTGACGACCAAATGCAGATTTCGAGTGTGATGCAGTGCATCAAATCGCAAAATGACACTATCGCAAAATTAAGTGAATCTGTTCAAAAACTAACTGTGTCGCAAAATGAACCCGCTGTTTGTGCAGTTTCTGGCGTTACTTGTCAAATGTGTGACAAACCAGGACACATTGCGAAAAATTGCAACCAACTACCAAGATTCACCGGCCAAAAGAAGGAAGAAAGGAGATGTTATAAGTGCGGTACCGTCGGACACATTCAGAGGAACTGTCGAAAAAACTAGAAGTGCCTAGCCGTGTGAGGGCGGCCGCTGGGCTGAATGAACCTTTTACATGCCCCAGCGAAACAAACAATGTAAATATTTTTATGAATGGAATTAATTTGATAAACAATTATATTCAAATTAAGGTAGGACATGTTAATCAGTATGCTCTCATTGACTCAGGGTCAGACATTAATGTTATAAATGAACAAGTTATTAAGACTGTAAACTGTCGAAGGTATAGATCAGATAAGACGAGAATTACTGCTGTTAATAATGAGCATATGTCAATAAGTAGTGTTGTTTATATTCCAATAACAATTGGAAATGATATATTTAGTATAAAATTTTATGTTGTTCAGAGTATAAAGCCAGATATTATTTTGGGCTTAGAATTTTTACAAGCAAATAATATTATTATAGATTTTAATAATAATAAGATACGTGTAGACCCTCGACGTCAACTTATTTTAAGCAAAGACACTGTCATACCGCCGATGAGCGAGAAAGTTGTTGTAGCTAGAATAAGAGGTAGTTATCTGCCTGATGAAATAATTGGTTTAACATCAGCATCGCCAAAATTATTGTCTTCTGGGTTAATGACTGCTAAGTCAATTAGTAAAGTAGATAAAAATCAGATTTTGTTTGGTGTGGGTAATTTTACGGATAAACCAATTACTTTATCAAAACAATGTAATTTAGGAAAGTTTGTTTGTTTATCAAAGCATGATAAACTCTCAGGATAAACTGTATGATTTTGAATCTCTTGATACCGGAAGTAGAGTATGTAATGTATCAAAATCAAGTGTTGATGTTAAAAATCAAGCTGATAAATCTTTATCAGTAGATCAAATATCTCAGTTACAAGATTTAGTTGACAAATATAATGATGTTTTTGTTGGTAAAGACAGTAAACTAGGTAAATGTTCACTTTTGAAACACAAAATTGAGGTTCCAGAGGGAACCGCGCCTGTTCGTCAACGAGCATACAAGGTAGGCCCACGTCAAAAAGATGTTTTGGAAAACATGATTAAAGACATGCTTGAGCAAGATATTATTGAAGAGTCTATTAGTCCTTGGGGTGCTCCTTGTCTGCTCGTTGCGAAGAAAAATAACAATGGGTATCGTTTTGTTGTTGATTTTCGTTCTCTGAACAAACATATTGTAAATCTAGACGCTTATCCACTCCCTACAACAGATGAAGCGTTAGAAAGCTTAGGGTCGGCTTCACCGACGTACTTTTCATGTTTAGACCTTCAGTCAGGTTTTTATCAGTTAGAAATTGACCCTTCTTCCCGTCCCCTTACAGCGTGGCGTTGTCATTTGGGGTTGTTTCAGTTTAAACGATTGCCAATGGGACTGAAGAATAGCCCTCTGACTTTTCAAAGAGTCATGGAAGCAGTGTTGAGAGGACTCAATTGGAAATCATCGCTTGTGTACCTTGATGACGTTATAGTGTTTAGTCGAACTTTTCAAGACCATTTATTACATTTGCAACAAGTTTTCGAAAGACTTCGTAATGCCGGACTTAAACTGCATCCGTCAAAGTGTAATTTTGCAAAACGGGAGATACGCTATCTTGGACACATTGTCAATAGCGAAGGAATATCCCCCGATCCCGAAAAAGTGACCGCCATAAGAACATATCCAATACCAACCAATTTAAAACAGTTAAGAGCATTTTTAGGACTTTCAGGATATTACCGCCGTTTTATGAAGAACTATTCAAAACTTGCGTCACCTCTCTATCAATTAACGAGAAAAGATACAAACTTTGTGTGGACTGAACAGTGCCAAACGGCTTTTGAAGAATTAAAAGAATCATTAAGTCAACCACCAATTCTAGGATACCCGCAATACGACCAACCCTTCCGTCTCTACACTGATGCTAGTTCGTTTTCTCTTGGAGCTGTGCTATGCCAAGTTCAAAATGGAATTGAACGTGTAATATGTTACGCTGGAAAGTCTTTATCTGCGTCCGAGAAAAATTACGGAATAAGCGAAAAAGAGTGTTTAGCTTTAGTATATGGTATAAAACATTTCGATTGTTATTTAAGACACAATAAATTTGAAGCTTTTGTGGATCATTCTTCTCTAAAATGGCTATTGACGATGAATGAGCCTGTAGGAAAATTCGCACGCTGGAATGCGTTAGTGCAATCATACGATTTTGACATTAAGTACCGCCCAGGCAAAATTCATACTAATGCAGATGGCATATCAAGGCGGACTTATGATGACGAGGTAGATCATTCAGATAATTGGGATGAACTGCCAACTTTTGACTGTATTTCTCAACCAATCAAAGATACACAGAGGCGTGCCGAATTGCCAAATGATGCAGCGAAACTCAAAGGACTGACAATAGTCACGTGTGCTGCTGCCGTAACGGAGAACGACGAAAATGTAGTACTATCTAATGATAGTATCCGTGATTATCAAAGAATTGATGCGTGGTACAAAGATTTAATTATTTATCTTGAAACAGAAACACTTCCAGACGATCCCAAGAGACGTAGAGATATTCTTACCATACACAACTCTTATGTCATAGACAATGGAACTTTATTTCACATTTATACTCAAGATAAACGCAAAGTTAAGAACATTGACATAAACCTACAAATTTGTATACCAAAACGATTAGTGAAACTTGTACTAGAAGAAACACACGACTCTTTATTGAATGGTAATCACTGCGGCATAAATCGTACTTTATTCAAAACGCGCTTACGATATTACTGGCCATCGTTAAACTCCGACGTTATAGAATGGGTAAAGTCTTGCGTAATGTGCAGCCAACGTAAGCGACCACAAACATTAACAAAAGCTAGATTAATGTCTATGCCTGTCCCCAGTCAACCATTTGAAGCCGTTAGTACTGATATTTTAGGACCAATACGTAAGACTGTAACCAATGGAAATAAATATGTACTTGTATTTATTTGTTACTTGACCAAATATGTGGAACTTATACCTGTGAAAGACATTACCGCTGTAACTGTAGCAGATGCCTTTTTAAAGAATGTCATATGCCGCCATGGTATTTGTAAAACTTTGCACTCTGATCGTGGAACGAACTATTTATCGAACATTGTTCGCGAAACTTGTCGTCTTTTAGATGTAAAGAAAACACAGACAACTAGTTTTCATCCACAGTGTAACGGTCAGAGCGAGAGAATGATGTCAACTATAGTGAATTCTATTTCCAAGCGTATTGATGATGACGAAGATAATTGGGATCGATTTATTCCGTTCATTCAATATTCGTACAACAATACCCCTTGTCTTGACAGTACTGAATATACACCATTTTTTCTCACTCATGGACGATATCCTAGATCCTTGCTAGACATAAGTTTTGACAATTTTGATTTGCCAGTGACTTGCCGTGATTATATAATTCGTTTATTGGAAAATCTGGACAAATCACGAGAAGTAGCCGTAGAAATTCTCAAGGAACGAAAACAACAAATGGTGACAACAGCAAACAGAAAGACACATGAACTACAGTTCGCTGTCGGCGATATTGTGTACATATATCGGCCAGTTGTAACTCCAGGAAAGCATCGAAAATTCATGCGACCGTGGATTGGACCGTACTATATTACACAAAAACTTTCAGACATTCATGTTAAAATCCGCCGTAAATCAGATGGAAAACTGGTCAAGAACCGTGTTCATGTCAATCGTTTGAAACATGGGTTTTTGTGGCATGATAGGCCACAGGACCCTGAACCTCCCCCAAATGTAGATGCCACTGAGCCCGCTATTTTAGCAGATGAAGAAATTCCCCCTAATTTTGTAGATAACACTGAAATACCCCAGGGTGTGGATAATGTGTCTCAAAATGGTGACCCTCAGAATGATAGTATTTCTGAAAAATTGTATGAGGTAGAAAAAATTTTAAGAAAGAAATTTTTTGATGGTAAATGGTGTTACCGAGTGAAATGGTTAGATTTTGACTCTACGAATAATTCTTGGGTAGAGTACCAAGATTTAAATGAGAAATGTAAAAAATATGTGAATGACATGCATAAGAAAATATTAACTGATCGTAGAAGTAAAAAGAAGAATTAGTTGTTTGTATTACACAAGTTTTGAGTTTATATTTGTTTATTTCATAGACAGAACTTTGTTTACATGTTTGAATCATCGATGATTGGGTTGATAAGTTTGGAAAACCCCTAGGTTATTTTTAGATACATGTGTACTAGCAACTTGCATATTTGTAATCTATACACATTGACTATAGTACGTGTTTAGAAGTTTAATGTGGAAAACTTACCGTACTGTGTATATATTTTATTATTTGGTTTTATAGTGTTAGTTTTTTATTTAGTATATATAAAGATTAGAAGTTAGATTTTTTTCTTCAAGTTAATTAGTAAATTTAAAGATAATTTTTCTCTTGGCTAAGAATATTTTTTTTATCATTTCCGAGGACTTGATCACTCCAATGGTTTTGACAGAAAATGTAACTGATAACATGTGATCTTTTACAATGATTATTTTTAGCTACGATTTAAAATTATTACTTTTGTCATTTCTAATTTAATTTTATTTTGATTTATCAGAGAGTGGTACTCTGTTTGAAAACCGGAGGTAATGTTACTGTAACGTGTAACCGGGCGGGGACGTTTAAATATTTTTATCCTCGGGTTCGTACCAGTTTCCTGGGATTTGAAAAGCAATTCAAAAGTTCTAAAGTCAATAAAAAGTTTACACTATTACTATCAAATATGAAACAAATACTATAGTACATAAAACAAATTTCAACAACTATCAACCTAACCCGAACCTGTTGAATTAAAACTGTTTAAAACCCTTTCAGTCCAATACTGTTTCAAACCAACTGTTTGAAACTATAGTCTGAAACCTAAATGTATGGAACTGGTTTGAAACATAAATGTATGAAACTGGTCTGAAACATAAATGTATGAAACTGGTCTGAAACATAAATGTATGGAACGGGTCTGAAACCTAAATGTATGAAACTGGTCTGACGGTTTGGAACTGTTGTCTGAAACCAAAATGTTTGGAACTGGTCTGAAACCTAAATGTTTGGAACTAGTCTGAAACCTAAATGTTTGGAACTGGTCTGAAACCGAAATGTATCAAACGGACTGAAACCTAAATGTATAAAACGGTGCTGAACCGAAATGTATCAACGGGCTGAAACCTGAATAAAACGAATGTATGGAAACTATTCAAACTGTTGTAAACTTTCGACGTATGAAACTTTATTAAAATATATTTATATAACTGTTGGAACAGGGTAGCACTAAGGTATGGTTTAACAGCAAACACTCACTGCAATAGTGAGAGATGTGGAACGCAAAACCTTAGCACTAACCCTGTTTATACAACTTCTACGGAACCGAAACTATTTATATCTTCTCAACAGGTTTCAAACACTCCACTTTGTTTGAATATACTCCTGCTACTCGTCTTTAAATATTAACGGTCCTACCTTTTTAATCTTCTTCTATCAACGTCTCCGATAAGAATGACAATTTACACTCACTACAAACCATTAAAGTCTGAAATGGCCTATATCTGTACTCGACTGTACTGATTTTTACTCGACCAGTCTGAATTGGTCTGACTTTTACTTTACATTACTCGACCCCAGTCTGAACCATACTTGACTGTACTGAATCGTACTTGACCCTTATCTTTGCCGTTGAAAATAGTCTGAACTACTACTCGACCAGTCTGAAACAGTCTTAACCCATTCTTGACATGTACTCGACCTATTTTTCCAGTCTAAACCATACTTAACCAAAGGTCTGAACAATACTCAACCAGTCTGAACCATACTAGACCAAAAACTTCTACTTTTTGTACTGTTAAAATAAATTTCTTTTTAACTGACATACATGTATATAACAGCCAACAAAATTTATAAAAGATTTTAACCTTATAAAAGAATTATATCTCTGATTATATTTAGGATAAAAAAAAATATTATTATATAACTTATATCAAAAAGGGATAAAATTAAATAAATAAATAAAATTGTTTTTCTGCTTAGTGGTGAAATATAAAGTATAACCTCTGCTTTGGGCCAACTCATAAATAAGATCACACCTGGTCAGAAGTATTAAATTCTAAATAATATTGATTCAAAATTGCAACATCCTGTTTAAATTAAATAACAAGGCCTTTCGAATATACATGTATGTACTAGATAAGTAATACACGAATTTAAGAAAATAGGGCTTTCTTTTTACCTGTAAAACACATGTACTGAGGTAATTAGAACATATTAAAGTGCTTTATGTATGCCATGTTAATTTGACAAAAAAATACTTAAATTAATTGAAAAAAAAAATTACTGTTACTTTGGAATACATTTCCTTTTTTAAAAAGGTTATTAAGGATTGCTATGGAAATTCTATTATAATGATTATATTAAATTCTTGGTTTAATTAAACAAAACAATTAAGCTCTCATTTTTTTTTTAAATTTATTAAGTTGTTTAATATACTATTTTATATATATTTTAATAAAAAAAAAATTCACTGCAATTACCTGAACTCAACTGACACCATAAATCTATACTAGGCTTAAGTTAATGGTGAAAATAGTCCAGTTACCATAAAATACTTCCGAAATATTCATAAAATTTTGAATAATAATATATTAGTCACAATTCATTTTTTAGATTATTTGATCAGCCTGTTTTATTTATATTTTAAAAGTTGATGTATATTATTATGTAAGTGTTGATTACTATTGAGTTGAAGTTTTATTATGATTGATTATTGTGAAATTTTAATTTCTATACTATACGAATACATTTTTAATTTCAAGTTGTTGTTCAAATTTCATTTTTATTTAAAAAGTTCCTAAATTGATAAAATTCTGTTGATAGATACAAAGAATAGGTCTAGTTTGGTTAAGACTTGGTCGAGTATGGTTCAGACTAGGTCGAGTATGGTTCAGACTAGGTCGAGTACGGTTCAGACTAGGTCGAGTACGGTTCAGACTAGGTCGAGTACGGTTCAGACTCGTATAAAATGGTTAAGTACTGGTCAAGTACACATTCAGACTGTTAAGTATGGTTCAGACTACAGTCGAGTATTATCAAGTAAATCTCAGACGAATTCAGAGTGGTCGAGTAAAAATCAGTACAGTCGAGTACAGATATAGGCCATTTCAGACTTTTAATGGTTTGTAGTGACTGGATAGCTAACCACTATTTATACTTCTAACGCGGACCTCGAAGAGAGCACCCTAGTAACAACTGTACAGGTAAGCGTCTGATAGCAACCAATGATAAAGGGATGATTTTAGATACAGTTTTCAACGATGAACGGATGATATGGGAAACTAATAGAGATATCGGAAAATATATAACTGTAGAACTATTATAACCTTCTTAAACTGCAAATTCGTAACACTACCCACGCCTCCGATTTCATGCGTCCTCGCATGAGTTTTACAATTTTATACTGACTTAATCAAAACACAATCAAAACTGTTCTCGTTAAAACTAGCTGACACCATACCAAGGTTCTACTTTAAACCTCAATGTATCCACTCATTCCGCAGAATATCTCTCCCAGCAACTGTTTGTACACCGAGGGTTATACCATGATAACCAACTAATGGCTTTCCTACAACAATCTGTTGACAAACGTCAGACCTAGGGGTACCTTAGCCTACTCACAGTTCCGGGGTTCCTGTCAGCCTCTTTCGACTTGCATGTTCTTTCTGTTTTGTTTGTTAACTTTCTATTTTCAAAATATCCTACTTAAATTCACATTTGTACAAGCAACTGAATACTGAACTTAGATTACACTTTGACCACATAAAACCATTTCAAATATTCTAGTTTGAATACCACTTGAAAAGTTGTGTTGCCAAAAACCGGTTTAAAACAATTTTGCCTCACAACAGGCCACTTATGGACCCCTCAATAAGAGTTGTTGTAAAGGGTTCTTTAACGTGCACAAGACGTGGTACTTCCTGAACACGGGACCTCGGATTTAACGTCCCCATCCGACGGACGGACAGTCATAGACAATCACAAAATACTAAACAGAAATGCTCGACAAATCCCACCGCTGCCACCATTTGTAACGTGTAACCGGGCGGGGACGTTTAAATATTTTTATCCTCGGGTTCGTACCAGTTTCCTGGGATTTGAAAAGCAATTCAAAAGTTCTAAAGTCAATAAAAAGTTTACACTATTACTATCAAATATGAAACAAATACTATAGTACATAAAACAAATTTCAACAACTATCAACCTAACCCGAACCTGTTGAATTAAAACTGTTTAAAACCCTTTCAGTCCAATACTGTTTCAAACCAACTGTTTGAAACTATAGTCTGAAACCTAAATGTATGGAACTGGTTTGAAACATAAATGTATGAAACTGGTCTGAAACATAAATGTATGAAACTGGTCTGAAACATAAATGTATGGAACGGGTCTGAAACCTAAATGTATGAAACTGGTCTGACGGTTTGGAACTGTTGTCTGAAACCAAAATGTTTGGAACTGGTCTGAAACCTAAATGTTTGGAACTAGTCTGAAACCTAAATGTTTGGAACTGGTCTGAAACCGAAATGTATCAAACGGACTGAAACCTAAATGTATAAAACGGTGCTGAACCGAAATGTATCAACGGGCTGAAACCTGAATAAAACGAATGTATGGAAACTATTCAAACTGTTGTAAACTTTCGACGTATGAAACTTTATTAAAATATATTTATATAACTGTTGGAACAGGGTAGCACTAAGGTATGGTTTAACAGCAAACACTCACTGCAATAGTGAGAGATGTGGAACGCAAAACCTTAGCACTAACCCTGTTTATACAACTTCTACGGAACCGAAACTATTTATATCTTCTCAACAGGTTTCAAACACTCCACTTTGTTTGAATATACTCCTGCTACTCGTCTTTAAATATTAACGGTCCTACCTTTTTAATCTTCTTCTATCAACGTCTCCGATAAGAATGACAATTTACACTGGATAGCTAACCACTATTTATACTTCTAACGCGGACCTCGAAGAGAGCACCCTAGTAACAACTGTACAGGTAAGCGTCTGATAGCAACCAATGATAAAGGGATGATTTTAGATACAGTTTTCAACGATGAACGGATGATATGGGAAACTAATAGAGATATCGGAAAATATATAACTGTAGAACTATTATAACCTTCTTAAACTGCAAATTCGTAACACTACGATCATCTATTTCATTTAAAATAATTATCACATGTTGATAGATTAGAGATAAAGAATACTTTTACTAATTCATAAATTTGGAAATATAATTAAAGCTTGTTAGCGGCTTGACCGCAAATATTTATGTATCCGGTATCTTGTTTATTTTAACCACGTGCAATATGAAAATGTCAGGGTTTTCCCATAGTTGTATTCTTGCACGTGGTTGCCATGAATAATGCAGTGCAGTTGTGATATTATACTTGAATGGTTAACATCTTTAATAAAATGTAGTCTCTTCATTAGTCTGGATTATTTAAGTTCCTAATGGAACTTGTCCCCACTTTGGCCACGCAACAGTTGCAGATAACAAGTTCAGATATACCGCCAACATCATTTTAATTGCGATTGATTGATTGTTGGTTGTCCAGTTTCAAAAATTTTGATGCTAATTCTTAGGAATAGATGTAGGACTGTAAACCATGATAAACATGTAAATCAAGCATAAAAACAGAATGCGCTATGCTTGATTAAGATTTTTGTCTCGATAAATACTATATATACAGTCCTACATATAGTACTAATTCTATTTTTAAGGTTTTTTTTCGAAGTACATTGGACTTGTAGATAGGTGATTATCTAACAAAAAAAATATTCCAAACCTGTAGCGTTAACTATTGTTCAGTAAAATAACTGAATTCTTATTAAGGCAACAACCATTTTCTTATCTGGGGGGGGGGGGGGGGGGGGGGGGGGGGGGGGGGCCTGGGATTTTCATTGTGTTCATAATTTTTTTTTCTGAACCTTCCTGCGACAAAATATTTTTTTTCTTATGAGAAGGAAAGCAAAAAATTTTTTCCTATAATGTGGAACAGAAGTACAATTTTTTTTTCCACAAAACCATAAAATTAACATAAAATTCATTTTAATTTTTTAATTGATGTAAAATGTAAAGTGCATGGCTCTGTCTATATCCTGGCATTGACTGTTGTCTCAGTTGGTTTTTTTAGCCCACTTTCTACATTATGATATTCTCGGAGTCCGTCATACAGGTATCCTTAAATTTTAATACTGCAATTGAAGTGGCCACCATTGCCATATGTAATGGCAAATAGTGAGTAGCTCCAACTTATAAAATCCACTGTTTCCAACTATGATAATTGACATTCCATTGAAAAAAGTGGTATAAAGAATGATACAAACGGAAAATACTACCAGTATACAAGTCTGTGTCAACAGAGGCGGATTTAGGGGGGGCCCCCCCCCTTTTTGGGAAAAAATTTGGTTGCTTATATAGGGAATCACTGAAGCGTGACTGGAGCGGGCCCCCTCTTAGGTCAGG
This sequence comes from Mytilus galloprovincialis, assembly GCA_037788925.1. Taxonomy (NCBI): domain Eukaryota; kingdom Metazoa; phylum Mollusca; class Bivalvia; order Mytilida; family Mytilidae; genus Mytilus; species Mytilus galloprovincialis. The sequence continues at coordinate 74,621,314 of CM075339.1, read as the reverse complement.
CAGTGGGCCCCCACTTATGAAAATTTCTGGATCCGCCACTGGTCATACACAATCAGGGCTATCTTAAAAGACTGCTTATGATACCATATATCTATTACTGTTATAAAATGACCATTTCATGTTTATAATAGTTGCAGTTTTAAGTATGGTCTTACAGTAGTATGCGGGAGATTTGGAATTCTTATAAATATTTCTGGATCAAACACTATTATAGGAACATACAAAAAGTGATAAGGTATAAAGATCTATAAATAGAAATCTTAGCTTAATCTGTATTATATTGGACAGATGTTTATAATCTGCTGTTTCACTGTCTCGTCTGTTGTTAGTTTCACCATTCTCAAATTCAGCAGTGCAAAAAAAAAAAAAAAATTCAAGCAGGTGACGGCATAAAATTTTTTTCAGCTTCAGTGCAAAATATAATTTTTTTTTCGGTCAGCTAGGCCATCAAAATATTTTTTTCAAAAAAATCCCAGGCCCCCCCCAGATAAGAAAATGGTTGTTGCCTAAGAGGATGTTGATTTATAAGTAACAGATGGGATTATTGTGTATTAAATCTAAGACTAGACATGCTAAATTTCTGGGCCATTTTTTATATTATACAATCATTGACATTTGATCGAGATTGATACATACAGAATATCAGAAAAATGACAATGCTTAGATTATCAAGTTACTGTAAAACTAATGTGTAAAATTGAAGTTCCTTTTCTATGTCTTTTATTCTTTTAAATACATAATGTGTATAAATAATCTATTGAAGTTGTCTCATCAGCTAAAATAAAAAAGGAGATGTGATATGATTGCCAATGACACAGAAATTAACAACTATAGGTCATCGTACGGCCTTCAACAATGTGCAAAACCCATACCGCATGTAAATTTTTTGCTTTCTTTGGATGGTTATCAGAAAAACTTAAAACCTCTATTAATAACGTTTATGTTATGTTTATACTTTACTGTTTTAACATGCCATAACAGATTTATAGCTTTACTTTGCCATTTCAAAACTGCCATTTCAAAACTGAGAAAGCTGTTACATGTAGATTTTGTTTTCACTCTCAGCGGCCTAGCAAGACTGTATACCATTGAAAAGTAAAAATTTTCAAAATACTTGACAAATCACAATACTAAAATTACATCACTTCCTTTGATGAAACTTGCATATTACATCACTTCCTTTGATGAAACTTGCATATAAAAAAAATTCAACACTGAAATGTAATTACCTTTGGCGTTTTTCTGATGATATAAGTGCGAGAAATACTAGACTGTGCATCATTTTTAATTTTAACTGAATTGACCTGCGTAGGCGTAAAGGCAATACACTTATCAAGCATTTAACCACTTAACCATTCCACAATGCTTGCATGATGTTGAACACGCGCGTCTTATCGATCAGTCCCTTTAACAAATACCGCTACAGTATAAAAGAATAAAGCTACTTTCAGCTATCATTTTAAATCGTTTTAACTAATATTTATTTCTTCCGAATTATTTTTAAAAATGCACTTGGTCTTTGTTATAGGTTGAATTTCTGTTATCAATAGGTTTTTGTCGGAAGCTACTAAAGTTAAATTCAACATTTTTTTTTTATTGCAACAGGCGATACACGTATTTTAATTAATAACCGTCTCTTGATATTATGTAGAATGTGATATGACTATTGTTTCTCCCTTTTCTATACATATTTTCTTCAAATATTACATCAACCCGTTTTAGAGCATTGTTAATGGTATATTTTCTATCTAATTTTCTACGATGAATGTTTAATTATTTTGAGAACAAATGTAAGTTTGCGGATGGCAATGAACACTACTCTTTCCTGGATCATGATATCTATATCTTTAACGGGGAAGCTTAATACCAAAATTTATGATAAAAGAGATGATTTTTCGTTTCCTATTGTCAATTATCCATTGTTCGAAGATACAGAAAACGCACGAGACCTTTTTAAAAAGGGTGATTTTCTATTTAGCTATGATTTGAAATCGGCATATCACCATATTGGTTTTGCATTTGTTTTTGACGGTATTATGCGTTATTTTGTGTTTAATGTATTGCCATTTGGTATTGCAACAGCCGGGTATATATTTACCAAAGTGCTAAGAGAAGTTGTCAAACACATGAGGGCAGAAGGTAAACGTGTCATCTTGTTTTTAGATGACGGTCTCGGAGGGGACAATGATTTTGAAAATTGTATGAATAGTAGTTATGAAGTTAAAAATACACTCGAAAGATTAGGATTTTTAATAGCTCATGAAAAATGTCATTGGTTACCTAGTCAGAGTATGGATTGGTTAGGTTACACATGGGATACCATAATAGAAAGCCGAAAATAGTATTCGCAAATTATGCAGAGAAGCTACAAACGGTAGATTGTTATTCAGTGCTAGATTTTTAGCCAGTATTTTGGGTCAAATCATTTCCATGATTATTGTTATTGTCACTTTCTATGCTTGCTGGGCTATCGGCAATACTATATATTGTATTCATTTATGCTTTATAATAGATATGAGCGTATAGGTTATACAAGAGATGATTTTTCGTTTCCTATTGTCAATTATCCATTGTTTGATGGTAACGTTCCTTTGTCACCATCTTATGGTGTTTGTATATCTCAACTTGTCCGATTCGCTCGTGTAACGTATTTGATTTCAACGAAAGAAATCTCTGTATTACTGAAAAGTTATTACTCCAGGGTTTTTCGATATCACAAACTAGGCTACATAAGTGTAGAGTAGTATGCTGATCAGAGCTGGAACCGCTTGGGATTTTGGAGCCTCTGGCCTTTGTTAGTCTTGTATGTTTTTAATTTTACTTCATTTATATGTTTTGGAGTTTAGTGTGACGTCCATGTTCACTGAACTATAGTATTCAATTGTATTAAGGGCCAGTCAATTAAGGGCCACCTCCGGGTGCGGGATATTCTCGCTGCGTTGAAGACCCATTGGTGGCCTTCGGCTGTTCTCTTATCTGGTCGAGTTGTTGTCTCTTTGAAATATCCCAAATTTTCATTCTCAATTTTATCATAATATTAAAATAGTTATTCGTTTATTTATGATTAAATTGAGATTTTGAAAAAATCTAGTTTAGACCTTCAACATATTCCTGTGCCAGTCCTTACCTCGCCAGTTTTTGTCTTAATATGATATTTAATCCGGAGAATATGGTAATGATGATAGATATTTGATTGTCTAGTTTATGTTTAATTACAACCTTCATAATACTGAGGTAATTTGCATGTGTAATTGTTGAAAAATCCTACATTGATAAAAGCTGACTGACGACCTATGGGCGTGTATTGTTTTAAAGTATTATGTTGAAACACTATAAATCAAACACTGCTTGTCATATTTTCCGAAATCAATCCATTATATTATGCATTTATCTTTTTTAAATCGTGAACAACAGAAGTTATTCTTTTTAAATCTCTGATAAACAACTTCTCTCATATACATACAATAATGTTCTCTACAGTAGGTATATACTAAACCCTTTTCCGTTAATATTTCCTTGCTACCCGTCAGATACTGACAATATCAAATCAGATAATGATATACGCTGCATTACATGTAACCTTTTATTGGCAGATCATAACGAAAAGAAGTGTTATATTTGTTAATTTTACTTGCTTTGTTTATCTGTACTAATATATTTACATTTTAACCCGCCAGGGTTTCATGTTTTGTAATAAAGATTATTTATTTGATAAATTTCCCTTTTCTAACTTGCCTGTGTCTGTCGAAACATAGATGTAATAGTCGAAACAATCTATGATTAAAGGGAGATAACGCTTTCTACTCGTCTATATTACAAATATTCGTAATAAAGGTAAAATTACTTGTTTAAGTAATATTACCCATCCAAATAATATTACACGAATAAATAATCGCCTGGACATGATCCAGACCTTTAAATATTATTTTGTAACACGGTCTAATAGTTTAATATATAAATATAGATATTTCAACTCCAAAGCATGGCACCCCATTAATTGGCACGTCAGGCGTCATTCATAGTATTTTGTAGTACTACCATTATACCGACCTTGACTCAGCGGCATGTGGTTAAGGTGGTAAATAAATCTAGGTCACAGGATGGTCCATATAAATAATACGGGGAACCTATTCAAATAAATCTATTGCGGGCGATTGTGTATCAGCTGTGGGTTGAAATGCTCTGTATATTTAACTTTATTTTATTTATGAATTGGTATCGGGCTAGCAGACGTTAGATGAACTTTGTATATAGTCTTACTTAGGAAGCGTACATTTATTTATTCCACAACCCACACCCCTATAGTAATAGTGAGCAATTATACGGCACTTCATTGGTTGACTGCATTCTTTTCCCACGGTACGCACATGCGTGGTTCATGTAATTAAAGGACAACAAATGGCAGTCTGAGACTGACACACAGTCAAGAAAAAAAAGGAGAAAAAATGGCACAAGGGAAGCTGCACCTTGGCGATGGATATACCGCAATACACCATATAATCCCTTTACAAAAAAAACAAAACAAAGGTGAATAAGTGGGACATTCAAATTCTTGTTTTGGCCCATACGGTATAAGGTCGTTCCGGCCCCAAGACGTTTCGTCCCACGTCGATCCGGGCCGTCATCCAAATAATTATGCCGTTTTGAAACGGTAGGTCTTTCACAACCGCACACCGCCGAACACCCCAAAAGTTTATTATTTTGTCTATTATCGTTATCAATGTGAATTAAATATAATATTCAAGTCATTAATTCAACAAATCAGAAGATTTAAAGTCCAAATATCTACAGAAAACAGAAAGGAAGAGTCTTATAACACCCCACTTTTTGAACTCCGCTGACCCTCATGGATCGACACCTCAAATATACTTTTTTTTCCATTTTTTCTTCTTCTAACTCTTTTATAAAATAGCTGTACCAATAATCATGATAATAATAAAAGAGAAAAATATCAAAATCTAACCAATGAACAGAGATCCAGGTAGTCCAAATAATTATGACGTCTGGCAAAGCTAATTTTTTTCTTTTTCTGGGTTGTAGGAAGGTGTCCCAGAAAAAAAATAAAATAGCCTTGCCAGACGTCATAATTATTTGGACTAAGATCCAGGATACTTGAACTGATTACTAATTATGAATATATTGGAATTTTATAGCACACATAATCTGAGACTACTATAACACATGTGTTGTAGTACTCTCAGACATAATGTAATCCAGAAAGTGATGAATCCGGAGACATTTTTCCTTATATAAATATAGATTTTCAATTTTAACATAAAAATGATGCCCATAAAAATCGAAAAAATTGATTAAATTATATGTAATTTAATTTATTTTATCATTTTATTGTATAATATCAAAGTTTTTCTTAGTGGTTGGTGGTTTTTCAGGTGTTCGGCGGAGTTCGGTGGTGAAAAGACCCACGCATTGTGAAAGGCTTAATTAATCTTACCTTGTAATTAGAATTTTGATTTTGGGTCATGTTTTCAAGTGTGTCCAAATTGGGGTGCAAAATTAAGCTTTGATTGATTTCAATAAGATAAGATACAAAGAAATGTATTACAATGATTATTATAATTGTTACAATAATGAAACAAAATGACACAAATTATAAACATGGTGAATCTTATAATATATTTAGGCCCATTTTTCAAATTGGTCCACATCTGGATCCAAAGGGTTCAAAATTAAACTTGTTTGATTTTAAGAAAAATTGAATAGTAGGGGTTTTTGCTATGGCAAAATAAAAATATATTTGTGGTTCTAGTTACCATGGTTACATCTTTAAAAAATAAGGTTCGGTAGGTCGGCAATTTTTTTTATTTGGATTGTCCAAATCTGGAAAAAAATCGTGCATTCTCAGTCCGATTCCGGAATTATCATGATTATACACACACCTACCAGAAGTTTGCCATTTTCTATATGTTTGATCATTTTAAAATAATCAGGATTTTTCTAGTTTGTTCTTATGTTGTACCGTTACACCTCTGTCCCAGGTTAGGGGAGAGTTTGTTCTTATGTTGTACCATTACACCACTGTCCCAGGTTAGCGGAGGATTGGCACATCTTCAAACTGGTTTAACCCTGTCACATTTTATATCAATGTATATGTGCCTAACCCAAGTCGGGAGCCTGTAATAATGGTAATCATGGTAATTAAGTGGTTGGGCCTAAATTAAAATATTGTTTGTTTGCCCTTTTCCGACCCTATGTTTTGAAACAGGGTAGGTAGGTAGGTAAAATATTTTATTTTTTTCCCCAAAAAAATAACTTGGCTCGGTATATTATTTGTCATGGGTAGGCAGGTAGGTAAAATCATGAAAATATTTTATTTTATAGATACAAAATCTGCATAATGTCATTTTTTTGTCCGTTTGTTTTTGCAAATAAGTTTTCCGCTGGGACTATTAGTTTTGAAAAAAAAATATATAAGAGATAACTTTGTACTGGTAAGATAATGTCCGAGCAGACATAAATTACTAGTAGAAAAAGTCCCTAGAGTGTTACAAATTTCGTGTGTGCCTTTTTTTCCAATAAAAATGCTATAAGACTTAAAACTCAATTGTCACGTATTTTGCATCACATTTATAAATGATATGTATGGAAAACTTGGCGATTTTACTGCCAGATATTCTCCACTTTACAGGGTTTTGTCACTTTTGGTTCATGTCAGATATAAATAATTTAGCGGCATCGTTAACATAATCATTCTGATATGCGGATCACAAAAGGCCATCCCTACATAGAATACAACGTCCGTTTACAAATTAGTTTGTACACACGTAAATACTTTTGTATCAAACGAACTTTTTTGTAAATGAACCCTGGTCTTTAAGTTTAAAGGTACAGAGTAACGTACTTCATATCATGATTTCAGAAAGCGTTCAACATCGATTTCAAACAAATGCTTTGAAACTTCAAATGCAAGTGTTCATGTCAAACGCTCAGGTGATACCAAACGGACTGGACCTTATACGTAAAGATAAAACCAGAGAATTCCGGTAAAAAAGTTTTGAGCGGGAAATACAAATATAAGATTTTTGGTAGGAACGAAAAAAGAAAATAAAATAAAATCTTGCTGGTAAATACAAATAAAAGATTTTCAGGCGGAACGAATTGATAGGGTCGGTCGGTAAAGGGCAAACAAACAATATTTTAATTTAAGCCTTGTCGTTTTTTGCTGTTTCTTATATATTTGTCTTTCGTTTATTGTTTTACATAGTTTGTTCTTATGTTGTGCTATTACATCACTATCCCAGATTCCCAGTTCATTACTGGGGGAGGGTTTGATGCCAACAAACTTGTTTAACCCGCCACATTCTGTATGTGCCTGTCCTAAATCAGGGGCCTGTAATTCAGTGGTTGTCGTTTGTTGCTGTATATCATATTTGTTTTTCGTTCATTATTTTGTATTCTAATGCAATTATTTTGTATCCATGGTTCTGATTGGATGACAGTTAGCGTAAAATTCTCTATCTCCTTGTCTGTAACTGAGGAAGCCGACATTTTGAATTGCTGAATGTATTGACATGTAATTTCTACAATAATAAGCCAAAAAACTCACTTATTGTAGCTAAAAATCTTCTTTTTATCAAATTTTATTACATTCTGAAGCGGCACAAAAGCCAGCAAACACCCAGTGTTTATGTTTGACGCCGGAAGCATACCTATGACGTCACCTAGTGTAGGGACCAAAGAAGATAACATATTTTCGCGGAATTTTCTTTAATGAAGATTTTACACTTAAATAATGATTGAAATTTAATTATGAACTTGTTTTGCATTAGAATAGAGATAACTGTATTGTATTTGAAGCTTTGCGGACGTCCATCGGTAGTTTTACTGTCGCAAATACCCGTTTACCTGTCTCCGCTCCGCGTCGCCAGGTAAACTAAATTTGCGACAGTAAAACTACCGATGAACGTCCATAAAGCTTCAAATACAATACAGTTATCTCTTAATTCAAATCAGGGCGTTATTTTTCTCGTTTTTTATGCCCGGCAACAAAATGTTTGAGGGCATATTAATTTACCCCTGTCCGTCTGTTTGTCCGAATTAGGATACATTTTAATATTTTAATACTTTAATATTGTGTAGGATGTTCATACACATAATGAAGGTGTGCATGGCCACAGGATTTTGGCAGGGCAAAAAAGGGGGGGGGCATTGTCCATATCTAGTTTGTTTTACATTTGTCATTTCATGGCCTTTTATAGCTGACTATGCGGTACAGGTTTTACTCATTGTTGAAGGCCGTACTGCATGAACTGTGACCTATGGTTGTTACTTTCTGTGTCATTTGGTCTCTTGTGGAGACACTACTAGAGTTTAAAATTTCTCATTGGCAATCTTACCACATCTTCTTATGTTTATATGTTTTGTTTTTATTTAATTTTGTTGTATTCTTTTAAGAATTTTAGCAATTTTAGCCGTAGTGGATACTTCTATTAAATGGAAATTCAGATGACAGAAGTCTGTCAAAATGGAATTGTTCAAAATTTATTTTTCAGAAATGGAAAAGAAATTTCTAGGGTCGGTCAGATTGGTTTAACTGGAACTCACATATATATTTTCATTTAGCCTTTGTTGAATTGCTTATATTTAATCAATTTCATTTTTTTTTTACATTGAGAGTTACTTCCCTTACAATGTTTTTTGACTGTGATGGGAATTTTTTTGCTCTCACTGTGATTGGAACAAAGCTTTTCATTTAGCATTTCTTAAAATAGTCAGGGTCTAAGTAGCACTATTTGTAAAAATGGCCGGCTTATATAAAAATGGCAACTAGTGTACTCCCTGTTTGGTTGATGAAATCCAACCATACATTGTAAATCTGATATACAAACGTTCATGACAGTTTCCCAAAAAATTTTCCCATCCTACCCAGGGCTCACACTACTTCAGAATTATAGGGAGAAGTGACTTCTCTTTTTGAAACTGATAGGGAGAAGTGGTGAGATTTGAAAGAGAAGTGCTCATTCGCGCGGGTGCCCTACAATGTTTGGATTTTACAATAGTATAAAGGGCCATATGTAAATAATGTTCTTTTTATGTTGTTCAATTCATATGAGTATTAAATTACAATTAAAGTAACATTTGAAATTAAAAGTTGTTTAAGTTTTACTTAGGTTCTTGTGAGAAACTACCAACTAAATATCTAGCACTAAAAAAAAAAAAATTATTTTAAAAAATGTAAAGAAATTATGTCAATTACAATTTAATTAAAAATTATCTTGTGTATGAAATTCAGTGTTTCTCATAAAAAAATATAAAAGTTATTAAGCTGGGCCATAATATATTGATATTAGTATAATAGTCTCAGAGTTAAGCAACTTTAATCAATAGTTTGAAACATTCATAAAAAATATAGGGAATTATATACACCAATCAATTAGATGTAACCAAAAGTCTCTTAATGCGTGTGGGATGCGTAATTTTTCCCTTTGGGATCAATATTCTTCTGTCAGCTGTTCCATCCGTGCGTCCGTAGTAATTATTGTAAAAGTACGGATTTCGGTCATAGCTGGTCCGGTTCAGATCCGTAGTTTAGAAATCGGTCAATGGCGGACGAATGCAAGAAAATTTACAAAAATAAACGATGTTTGACAAGTTATTTGGAAAGGAACATGACGGTTTTAATGCAATAAATGGATTAAACATTTACTGGAGGCAACTTTTATCACGTTTAAATGAAGTAACAAACTTATTGTGCCGCCGAAATTTAGGTTGATGTACGTTTTCGAGTAACAAGCAACGGAACTGGCGAAAATGCACGAAGTGATAAAAAGTTGTATTTTTATCAAATAACCTGATACACACTGCGAAGACAATGCTTCAACCTCTTTTCTAAAGATAATGAATAGTTTATGTCTGAATTTCTTTAATTATCAGTAAAAAATTGATGTTTCATCAACTTGGTAAAAATTGAAAATGTCCGATGACGGAAGCGACTGAAAGCGACTATCGTCAAGAACAGGGCGACTTGTTTTCGCTTTTGGGGGTCGGGGAAAGCGAAGTGACGGTCGGCAGGGCGACTTCTTCGCCCAAGTCGCCTGGTAGCGTGAGCCCTGATCCTACCGACCTTATTTTTTTGGGCCATGCCACAGGAAACACACCTATTTTTATACGACCACAAACAAATTGTGGTCGGTATATTGGTATGACGTCGTCGTCGTTGTCAGCGTCATCTACTGAAGACATTTGGTTTTCGCACTATATTTTAGTATAAGTAAATAGAAATCTATGAAATTTAAACACAAGGTTTATGACCACAAAAGCAAGGTTGGGATTGATTTTGGGAGTTTTGGTTCCAACAGTTAAGGAATTAGGGGCCAAAAAGGGCCCAAGTAAGCGTTTTTCTTGGTTTTTGTTCAATAACTTTAGTATAAGAAAATAGAAATCTATGAAATTTTAACACAAGGTTTATGACCACAAAAGGAAGGTTTGGATTGATTTTGGGAGTTTAAATCAGGGTTCTCGCTAAGGATTTTTGAAGGCGAGTCCAGGGACTCATCATTTTTTGCCATGGTGAGTCCAACAGCAAGAAGAATATATTTTATTGCAATGTAATTTAATATTTTATCCTCCATGGCCTAACAGAGCAATGAAAGGACATTAAATTCAGATTACTTTTTAAACTTTTGATATAAAATGATGATATTTGTGTTTAACTGTGTTCAGTTGATAAAGGGCCCCAAAAATTAGTAATGTAAAACCATTCAAACGGGAAAACCAACTGTCTTATCTATATGACATTAAATTCAGATTACTTTTTGAACTTTTGATATAAAATGATAATATTTGTGTTTAACTGTGTTCAGTTGATACAAAATTTTACAATCTTGATGCATCTGTGGACTCATCAGTTTTGAAAATGGTGAGTCCAGACAGATTTTGATGAGTCCAGGACTCATGGACTCGCCTTAGTGAGAACCCTAAGTTTTGGTCCCATCAGTTAAGGAATTAGGGCCCAAATTAAACTTTGTTTGATTTCATCAAAAATTGAATTATTGGGGTTCTATGATATGCCAAATCTAACCGTGTATTTAGATTCTTAAATTTTGGTCCCGTTTTCAAATTGGTCTACATTAAGGTCCAAAGGGTCCAAAATTAAACTAAGTTTCTAATTGATTTTAACAAAAATTGAATCCTTGGGGTTTTTTGATATGCTGAATCTAAACATGTACTTAGTTTTTTTTATTATGGTCCCAGTTTTCAAGTTGGTCCAAATCGGGGTCCAAAATTAAACTTTGTTTGATTTCAACAAAAATTGAATATATGGGGTTCTTCAATATGCTGAATCTAACCATGTATTTAGATTTTTAATATTTGGCCCAGTTATCACATTGGTCCACATTGAGGTCTTAAGGGTCCAAAATTGAACTTTATTTGATTTCATCAAAAATTGAATTCTTGGAGTTCTTTGATATGCTGAATCTAATTATGTATTTAGAATTTGGATATTGGACCATAATAGATAAATGTTCAATTTAAAATTTTTAAGTTTTTAAGTTCTTAGACCACATTCATTCTGTGTCAGAAACCTATGTTGTGTCAACTTTTTAATCACAATCCAAATTCAGAGCTGCTACTTGAGCTTGAATGCTGTGTCCGTACTTGCCCCAACTGTTCAGGGTTCGACCTCTGCGGTCATATAAAGCTGCGCCCTGCGGAGCATCTGGTTTGTTGTTGGCCTTATTACATTTGGAATTGTCTTCACATTGTATTTCTTTTGAGTCTTTCTCTCCTCATTTTCATATCATTCTTACTTATTTCTTAAATTTCAGGGAGTCTTTGTTGCACATATCCTGAATACCTCCAGATGATGATGGTGACAGATTGGTACTTAAGACAGATTTAACCTGCTGCTGTGATTGGTGTTTTACTCAGTCCAACAGCGAGTCCAACATTACTATATAAGTTGGTTTCCTATCTGGTTAGTTGGTAGTAATTTCTATGTACAGTGAGAATAATTTAGAACTTATTATGGTAAATCGTTGCACCTCCATCTGTCTATCGTCAGCATGTTGGACAATAACTCCAATTTTCATGAAACTTTGGGGAATCGTTTATTTTGATTAACATAAGCTCCCTTTTGATTTTTATTAATTTTAGATTTTACGTTTAAGTTATGGGATTTTATTCATAAAAAATGGGGGATTTTCCAGTTTTCTTACTATAACTCAATAATGCTTTGAACAATTTTCATGAAACTTTGGTATATTGTTGATATATATTGACATTATATATAGCGGCCCTTATAAACTATATAGTAGAATCATCCCTGTCATTCTTTCATGTCCCTGTGGAGAAATCCAATACACACTACAGACATACTCATTGGGGATATACTAATGCATGGTTCTTGAATGCTGTATTCCACAGTACTTCATTTTGGTTAATATGGACATACCGGTTTAATCTACTTTCTCTTTCCCAGGTGGCGCTTGTTTTCTTTTCTCTTGTGTCCCTAAAAGTGAGATGAGGTCACTGTTGTATTTACACAGCATTGCCAAATGCATTGTGAAAATATTTTCAATTTCAATATGAATTACCTCCCTTATATCATACAAAAATGACAAATTTGTTCTCTTTTATTACATGTAATACTTATATTATCCTGAAATTTAAATCTGCTTAGTTTTTGGTATATTTAATGTTGATTTTATATTTAAAATGTATTTGTCAGTCACCTATTTTATTTCAAATAAATACTTGTATATAAATTTGATTTAATGTTTGAATAGACAGTCATAACTTCTTATCTATAAACTTATACGCCATGTATGTAGAAATGGTATTTTATTTGTATTTATTTAAATTTTGGTAATTTCTAATTACAAGAGACATTTATGAAGTAATTTATTCTTACTTTGTTGTTATAATAGGAACCTTTACAGATTTTTCCTGATTTTGTTCCCCTCAGCATAGAGAAGTCAGAAGAAGACCTATCATCTTTAGGACCAGTTGAAGATTTCCTCCACTTTGTATTTTTTGAGTGAGTTGTGGTTCTTTTTCTTAAAATTTAAGAGTCCTCAGATCTTTTCTGGTCTTATGGATTGTGTCCTTTATTGAAGGAATATTTATTTCCTTTTTAATTTTGTCACAGGCTTAGCAAAAAAATAACACTTGCACTAAAAAACATATATTAATTGAACAAGTATTGAATAGGTCTAGGTTTAAAGGAAATGTGAAATTTATTGAGTTTTTTTTTTTTAAATCACAAATTTTGAGAAATATTTTTTTGTCTTTTGACTTTAACAAACAAACTGTGTGTAGGTATAAGATGCATCCCTGGCGTCAAAATTGAGGAAAAACTAAGATTTTATTGCCCTGCGTAACGCGTTGGGGGGGACATGGAAATACCGGGCGTTCGTCCCTGTGTCCATCCGTATGTCCCTGCAGTCTTGTTAGTGCTCTCATGGGTACAATTCTTGCCAGATTTTTATAAAACTTATTCTATAGGTTAATATCAGCAATATCTCGGACAAGTTCTATCATGGTGGCTGATCGACTATTTTTAAAAGAGTTATGCCCCTTGGAAATATTAAATTAATGGAAAATGGCCTTGTGAGCCCTCTTACAGGTACAATTCTTGCCAGATTTTTTATAAAACTTATACTCTAGGTTAATATCAGCAATATCTCGACAAATTCTATAATGGTGGCCTATCGACTTTCTATGTCCCGCTGTAACGGAGGGGGCATTAAGTTTTACCCTTGTCGGTCTGTATGTGCGTCCGTCCGTCTGTACGTGCGTTTGTCCGTCTGTACCTCACAAAGTTGGTTTCCGTTCTCTAACTTTAGTTTGCCTCAACCAAATGATATGAAACTTATACACAATGCTTATAACCACAAAATACAGATCAAGTTTGACTTTTGGTGGCGTCACTATAACCATTCTAGAGTTATGCACATTTACAATTGGACAAATTGCTAAATTTTTTCGTTTCTGTTCTCTTACTTTAGTTTGCCTCAACCAAATGCTATGAAACTTATACAAAATGCTTATTACAACTAAATACAGATCACTTATGAATTTTGGTGGTGTTGCTTTAACTGTTCTAGAGTTAAGCCCATCACAAATGGAAAAATTGCTGAATTATTCGTTTCCATTCTCTTAAGTTGCCTCAACCAAAAGTTATGAGACTAACAACAATGTATACTAGACAATTGTTATTACCACAAAACTCAGATCAAGTACACATTTGGATACTCTTCACTTTTACCGTTCTTCAGTTATGTCCCTTTATAACTTTATATGATATGCAAGCGGGGGCATCATCTGTGTCCCATGGACACATTCCCCATTCATTGTAAAAGAGTTATGCCCTTGGCAAAACTAAATTTATGGAAAATGGCCTCGTGAGCACTCTCACGGGTACAATTCTTGGCAGTTTTTTTATAAAACTTATATACTATAGGTTAATATCAGAAATATCTCGGACAAGTTCTAAATGGTGGCCTCTCATTGAAATCCTATAACATGTATAATTTGCTTTTTACAATCATGATAAAAAAAATTATAATATATATTTATATTTATAAGACTTATAAAAAAAAATATAGGTGTGCGCAGCTAAACACTTAACACAAACATATGAATTTATACGGTTCAATAATAATACATGTACGTCCCCTAAATGAACATATATAGAAACAGCGAAATTTGTTTGAAATGAGGAAAAAAAGGTTAAAATATGCGAAAAATACACTGGCTACCAACCAATCATTGTGCCATTAATACAAACATGACAAATTAATAGTGTCCTTAAAGTAAAAGCAAGGTGGCAGTTGTTTTAAACTTATTTTCAAAGTTTAAAAAATAAACATTTTGTTGGTTGTATGGTTATCTAAAACTAAATTTCAAGTGAACAATGAATGCTTGTTGCAGTGAAGATATAATATGGCTTCGACAAGCTATGGTCAGTATGAAAAATAAAGCAATATTTTGGTCAGCAACCAAGTTGTTTACCATCGTAATCCGCCATCTTCCAAATATCCAGCGACACTATTCAGCAGCAAATTAAATACTTTCACTCTTTGAGGCTTTTATAATTTATTTGTTGAAACTTTAAAAAGAATATTTTACTTCGAATTTAGCTATTCGAAAATCAAAAATTGAAAACTATGGATTGTAATTATATATTTTTGCTTTGGAAATAATAGAGTTGTCTGCAACTTCCATCCTGAAAAATTATGATAAATTTTCAGGACGCTACCAGAAGATTACTTTATATTGAAATCCATGTATATTTACCAATCAAGGTATTAATGCTTTTCACGTTGATGTTTGTTTAACAAGAGATGCATTAATGACACATGCTGTTTTTTTAAAATTTATTTCAACAAATTATATTTGTTATGTTTTGTAGGGCACTACGGCGTACACTGTACTACACGGATTTGTTACTTTTTTGCCGGTTTTACTATCCATGGGAAACCCTAATGCCGCAGTCACACTAGTCAACTATCTCAGGACGCTCATCATGATCTAAAATAAATTCAAATTGGGGTGAGGTCACGGTATACATGGTATAAGGCATGAAAATGTCGATTTTCGTTGTTATTACGATGCTACTACGCCCTCATTACGATTCTACAATGAGCCCGCTACAATTATACAACATTCCTACCTTGCTTAATTTTCTAAGTTCCATTTAGCCCGAGTTTGGTACAGACAGAGTTGGTTAGTCTGAGTTCTCCATTTAAGTCAGAGTTTGTTTTAGGCAAAGCTAGTTTGTCTGAGACATGTTAGCCTGAATCTGTTGTAGGCAGAGTTAGTAAATCTTGAGTTCACTATAGCCTGAGTATGTTTTACTTTAAACACTATACACAGTCTGATACAAATATCCTCCTTTGCCTTTCTAAATCATGTGAAACTCAATAGAAAACGTACTACTACTTACTTATTTATAATATTAGCAATGTGCACAGTCATCTTCTGTATGCATTCATTTATTTTTTTTCTTTTGTAGTGTGTTCTACATGTTTTAAGGAATGGAATTTGCAGAATTTATCAAGACCCCTACAGTAGAGAATGTCTGTATGAAACGTCCTTTTACTAAAGCAGTTACTGGTACTCTTTGTATCACAGGGCATCATGTAATACTGTCCTCAAGATCAGAAAATCATGAGGAATTATGGGTAAGTTATAATAAGAGTCATCTATTGAACTCGTACACGTTGTATCACAGGGCATCATGTAATACTGTCTTCAAGATCAGAAAATCATGAGGAATTATGGGTAAGTTATAATAAGAGTCATCTATTGAACTGGTACTCTTTGTATCACAGGGCATCATGTAATACTGTCTTCAAGATCAGAAAGTCATGAGGAATTATGGGTAAGTTATAATAAGAGTCATCTATTGAACTCGTACACTTTGTATCACAGGGCATCATGTAATACGTATACTGTCCTCAAGATCAGAAAATCATGAGGAATTATGGGTAAGTTATAATAAGAGTCATATATTGAACTCGTACACGTTGTATCACAGGGCATCATGTAATACTGTCCTCAAGATCAGAAAATCATGAGGAATTATGGGTAAGTTATAATAAAAGTCATCTATTGAACTCGTACACGTTGTATCACAGGGCATCATGTAATACTGTCCTCTAGATCAGAAAATCATGAGGAATTATGGGTAAGTTATAATAAGAGTCATCTATTGAACTCGTACACGTTGTATCACAGGGCATCATGTAATACTGTCTTCAAGATCAGAAAATCATGAGGAATTATGGGTAAGTTATAATAAGAGTCATCTATTGAACTCGTACACGTTGTATCACAGGGCATCATGTAATACTGTCCTCTAGATCAGAAAATCATGAGGAATTATGGGTAAGTTATAATAAGAGTCATCTATTGAACACGTTTACGTTGTATCACAGGGCATCATGTAATACTGTCTTCAAGATCAGAAAATCATGAGGAATTATGGGTAAGTTATAATAAGAGTCATCTATTGAACTCGTACACGTTGTATCACAGGGCATCATGTAATACTGTCCTCTAGATCAGAAAATCATGAGGAATTATGGGTAAGTTATAATAAGAGTCATCTATTGAACTCGTACACGTTGTATCACAGGGCATCATGTAATACTGTCCTCTAGATCAGAAAATCATGAGGAATTGTGGGTAAGTTATAATAAGAGTCATCTATTGAACTCGTACACGTTGTATCACAGGGCATCATGTAATACTGTCTTCAAGATCAGAAAATCATGAGGAATTATGGGTAAGTTATAATAAGAGTCATCTATTGAACTCGTACACGTTGTATCACAAGGCATCATGTAATACTGTCCTCAAGATCAGAAAATCATGAGGAATTATGGGTAAGTTATAATAAGAGTCATCTATTGAACTCGTACACGTTGTTTCACAAGGCATCATGTAATACTGTCCTCAAGATCAGAAAATCATGAGGAATTATGGGTAAGTTATAATAAGAGTCATCTATTGAACTCGTACACGTTGTATCACAAGGCATCATGTAATACTGTCCTCAAGATCAGAAAATCATGAGGAATTATGGGTAAGTTATAATAAGAGTCATCTATTGAACTCGTACACGTTGTATCACAGGGCATCATGTAATACTGTCCTCAAGATCAGAAAATCATGAGGAATTATGGGTAAGTTATAATAAGAGTCATCTATTGAACTCGTACACGTTGTATCACAAGGCATCATGTAATACTGTCCTCAAGATCAGAAAATCATGAGGAATTATGGGTAAGTTATAATAAGAGTCATCTATTGAACTCGTACACGTTGTATCACAGGGCATCATGTAATACTGTCCTCAAGATCAGAAAATCATGAGGAATTATGGGTAAGTTATAATAAGAGTCATCTATTGAACTGGTACACTTTGTATCACAGGGCATCATGTAATACTGTCCTCAAGATCAGAAAATCATGAGGAATTATGGGTAAGTTATAATAAGAGTCATCTATTGAACTCGTACACTTTGTATCACAGGGCATCATGTAATACTGTCCTCAAGATCAGAAAATCATGAGGAATTATGGGTAAGTTATAATAAGAGTCATCTATTGAACTCGTACACTTTGTATCACAGGGCATCATGTAATACTGTCCTCAAGATCAGAAAATCATGAGGAATTATGGGTAAGTTATAATAAGAGTCATCTATTGAACTCGTACACGTTGTATCACAGGGCATCATGTAATACTGTCCTCAAGATCAGAAAATCATGAGGAATTATGGGTAAGTTATAATAAGAGTCGTCTATTGAACTGGTACTCTTTGTATCACAGGGCATCATGTAATACTGTCCTCTAGATCAGAAAATCATGAGGAATTGTGGGTAAGTTATAATAAGAGTCATCTATTGAACTCGTACACGTTGTATCACAGGGCATCATGTAATACTGTCTTCAAGATCAGAAAATCATGAGGAATTATGGGTAAGTTATAATAAGAGTCATCTATTGAACTCGTACACTTTGTATCACAGGGCATCATGTAATACTGTCTTCAAGATCAGAAAATCATGAGGAATTATGGGTAAGTTATAATAAGAGTCATATATTGAACTCGTACACGTTGTATCACAGGGCATCATGTAATACTGTCTTCAAGATCAGAAAATCATGAGGAATTATGGGTAAGTTATAATAAGAGTCATCTATTGAACTCGTACACTTTGTATCACAGGGCATCATGTAATACTGTCTTCAAGATCAGAAAATCATGAGGAATTATGGGTAAGTTATAATAAGAGTCATCTATTGAACTCGTACACTTTGTATCACAGGGCATCATGTAATACTGTCTTCAAGATCAGAAAATCATGAGGAATTATGGGTAAGTTATAATAAGAGTCATCTATTGAACTCGTACTCTTTGTATCACAGGGCATCATGTAATACTGTCCTCAAGATCAGAAAATCATGAGGAATTATGGGTAAGTTATAATAAGAGTCATCTATTGAACTCGTACACTTTGTATCACAGGGCATCATGTAATACTGTCCTCAAGATCAGAAAATCATGAGGAATTGTGGGTAAGTTATAATAAGAGTCATCTATTGAACTCGTACACGTTGTATCACAGGGCATCATGTAATACTGTCTTCAAGATCAGAAAATCATGAGGAATTATGGGTAAGTTATAATAAGAGTCATCTATTGAACTCGTACACGTTGTATCACAGGGCATCATGTAATACTGTCTTCAAGATCAGAAAATCATGAGGAATTATGGGTAAGTTATAATAAGAGTCATCTATTGAACTCGTACACGTTGTATCACAGGGCATCATGTAATACTGTCTTCAAGATCAGAAAATCATGAGGAATTATGGGTAAGTTATAATAAGAGTCATCTATTGAACTCGTACACGTTGTATCACAGGGCATCATGTAATACTGTCCTCAAGATCAGAAAATCATGAGGAATTATGGGTAAGTTATAATAAGAGTCATCTATTGAACTCGTACACGTTGTATCACAGGGCATCATGTAATACTGTCTTCAAGATCAGAAAATCATGAGGAATTATGGGTAAGTTATAATAAGAGTCATCTATTGAACTCGTACACGTTGTATCACAGGGCATCATGTAATACTGTCCTCTAGATCAGAAAATCATGAGGAATTATGGGTAAGTTATAATAAGAGTCATCTATTGAACTCGTACACGTTGTATCACAGGGCATCATGTAATACTGTCTTCAAGATCAGAAAATCATGAGGAATTATGGGTAAGTTATAATAAGAGTCATCTATTGAACTCGTACACTTTGTATCACAGGGCATCATGTAATACTGTCCTCAAGATCAGAAAATCATGAGGAATTATGGGTAAGTTATAATAAGAGTCATCTATTGAACTCGTACACGTTGTATCACAGGGCATCATGTAATACTGTCTTCAAGATCAGAAAATCATGAGGAATTATGGGTAAGTTATAATAAGAGTCATCTATTGAACTCGTACACTTTGTATCACAGGGCATCATGTAATACTGTCTTCTAGATCAGAAAATCATGAGGAATTATGGGTAAGTTATAATAAGAGTCATCTATTGAACACGTACACGTTGTATCACAGGGCATCATGTAATACTGTCCTCAAGATCAGAAAATCATGAGGAATTATGGGTAAGTTATAATAAGAGTCATCTATTGAACTCGTACACGTTGTATCACAGGGCATCATGTAATACTGTCTTCTAGACAGTGATTTAGCTAGCGCTCGTCACTTTCGTATTTTACGAAAAGGTTTTCGAAATGACGAAAATATTTCATATCAATTTCGTCACTAAAATTTGGAAAGTGTAAACATATTTACACTTCAAATTTCTTGAATTCTACCTGTCTTTATGTTTCTGACAAGTTTATGACCCTCAGGTAATTAACGTTTACCACAGGTGTTGAAAGTTGTGATGACAAGTAATCCGCCTATCGCCAATCAGATGGGTCACTAATCCCTTAATTATTATAAAACCTCATAAATGACCATCATAATAATCTATTTAAGTTAAATCAGTCAGTCAGCAATTCATTTTAATCATTTCTCACAATTCTGTCGTATTTTCGTCATTTGAACAAAATTGATAATCTTCCCGGACATTTCAACTTTATTTTACTTTCAATATTTCCTTTACGATCATAATTTGCAGTTTGCTTGTCGTAGTTTCGTCATTTTAACGTATTTTTGTCATACTTTACATAAATATTCATCAAAAACTTTCGACAACTTCGATTAAAAAGAATGAAATTTATTCAAAACGTAAATATTTTCACTTGCAAACAGGTGCTTCCTGTTCTATGTATTGCGCATGCGTGAAAGTTCGTAGATGAATCCGGTTTTATTCTGAAATTATTATTTAATTGTCACTTCCCGTTTTCATTTCATTTCGTTTAAAAATCGAAAGTAAACGTCTACAGTCATTAGAATCGTCACATAAAGTATAGATGCAGATCCTTCTATCCAATATTAAAGAAATTGATTCCAAATAGATATTTAAACGTATTTTCAAGAAAATAAATGATTGTGAAGTGAAAAAGTCGTTACAAGTTCATTTGACTTGTGCAGTAGTTTAAAAAATAGAGGCACACAACTTTTGTTGATCAGGGATGTGCCCTGAAAATAACTGAAGTGAAGTTGTGAACCATATTACCAGATCCCTGATCTTATCTTCATAACTTAGCATCACATCAGTCAATTCATGCAATATTGACAATAACTGCCTACATTAGCAATCCTAAAGTCTTCAAAGATCCTAGACTAGTTCTTGAAGAACTTAAACATATATGTATAGCTAGTTATATAAACATCCTAGACGGTAAGACCCCTTGCTATTATAAAAAATAAGCCTGAATTTTGTCACGCGCAAAAGTGACTAAAGCCCTCAAAATCCTAGCTAAAACCCTGCTTCTAGATCAGAAAATCATGAGGAATTATGGGTTAGTTATAATAAGAGTCATCTATTGAACTCGTACACTTTGTATCACAGGGCATCATGTAATACGTATACTGTCCTCAAGATCAGAAAATCATGAGGAATTATGGGTAAGTTATAATAAGAGTCATCTATTGAACTCGTACACTTTGTATCACAGGGCATCATGTAATACGTATACTGTCCTCAAGATCAGAAAATCATGAGGAACTATGGGTAAGTTATAATAAGAGTCATCTATTGAACTCGTACACATTGTATCACAGGGCATCATGTAATACTGTCTTCAAGATCAGAAAATCATGAGGAATTATGGGTAAGTTATAATAAGAGTCATCTATTGAACTCGTACACGTATCACAGGGCATCATGTAATACATGTACTGTCCTCTAGATAAGAAAATCATGAGGAGTTGTGGGTAGGTTGTACAAATTAATTATTAATAAATATAAAATGGGTTAAAGGGCATCTTAACAGTATATGTACCTCACACACAAAACCGAGACTACACATGCTACATTAACCATGACCATGGAACTTATTAAAAAAGAAGATACGAAAGAAAGACCTATATCAATACATGCTCTGATGTTGTCTAATTAGCAATTAGGCTAAGACGTCTTTTTCTATATTCATGATATTACATGTACTGTGTTAGATTGATTCTAATTCTAATTCCAAATAGAAAATTCCAATTTTGAGCTACGGTAGGTTACCCATTTTAAATACTAGTAATGTGGAATCATTCCTGTTATGTATTTAACGCCTCAACACTAGAAACAATACAGAGAAAAAAGGATCCTGTCAACAGTCAAAAGGAAAATATATACTGATTTTCAAAAAGCGAGATTTTAATACCTGTTATGTTTTTTGTCGACAACATCAACAATGTATACGTATTAGTAAATGTTTTACAGTTTTAGCATTTTTACATCTCATTTCATGGAGATAATTTTACCCCCTCAGTCGTGGTCTGTTGACTTATAAACTTTTGATTACTAGTACAAATGTACTTGATATGTATTGCATTGGTTTGTGATTAGGTAAGTTTATGCGGAACAACTTTTGATAAGCATTGGCACATCTCAGTTCCATGGAGATTATTTGGCTCAGCTTCCTCAGTCTTGGTCTACTGACTATTTTGTGTTACTGTTACCACCTATGTTAAGACACTGGTATGTCCTCAGTCCTGGTCTACTGACTGTTTTATGTTACTGTTACCACATATGTTAAGACACTGGTATGTCCTCAGTCCTGGTCTACTGACTGTTTTATGTTACTGTTACCACCTATGTTAAGACACTGGTATGTCCTCAGTCCTGGTGTACTGACTGTTTTATGTTACTGTTACCACCTATGTTAAGACACTGGTATGTCCTCAGTCCTGGTCTACTGACTGTTTTATGTTACTGTTACCACCTATGTTAAGACACTGGTATGTCCTCAGTCCTGGTCTACTGACTGTTTTATGTTACTGTTACCACCTATGTTAAGACACTGGTATGTCCTCAGTCCTGGTCTACTGACTGTTTTATGTTACTGTTACCACCTATGTTAAGACACTGGTATGTCCTCAGTCCTGGTCTACTGACTGTTTTGTGTTACTGTTACCACCTATGTTAAGACACTGGTATGTCCTCAGTCCTGGTCTACTGACTGTTTTGTGTTACTGTTACCACCTATGTTAAGACACTGGTATGTCCTCAGTCCTGGTCTACTGACGGTTTTATATTACTGTTACCACCTATGTTAAGACACTGGTATGCAGTTTTATAATGTTTATAAGGATTAGTAATTTTAATTTCCCGGGAAATAATTTGGTCCTGTACATTATTTCATGGTTCATTGACTAAATGAATGTTTTGTATAGTTTGCATTTTTAAGCATTGACATTTAAATTCAATATTTGCATCATGAAGGATTCATGATTATACTGTTATACTATCAAAATTACAAAAAGGCGAGACATGTCTCTGTGTCAACAGTTTATATATATATATATATATATATGTAATTACAGCTTCTACACACTGCTATAGACAGTACAGAGAAAAAAATGACCCAGTCAAATGGGAAATATATACTGATTCTGAAATGTAAAGACTTGCAGATGATAGAGTTGGAATTCAATGGTGGTGATGACTGTTTAGATGTAGCATCATCTATAGAGAATCTGTCTCACGTAGGTAAGTGGTACACAAAGAAAAGGGAAGAGAAACCTGTTCCATGTTGGTAAGTGATACACAAAGAAAAAGGGGAGAGAAACCTGTTCCATGTTGGTAAGTGATACACAAAGAAAAGAGGAGAGAAACCTGTTCCATGTTGGTAAGTGATACACAAAGAAAAGGGGAGAGAAACCTATCTCATGTTGGTAAGTGATACAAAAAGAAAAGGGGACAGAAAACTGTCTCTTGTTGGTAAGTGGTCCACTAGGAAAAGGGGAGAGAAATCTGTCTCGTGTTGGTAAGTGGTACTCAAAGAAAAGGGGAGAGAAACCTATCTCATGTTGGTAAGTGGTCCACAAGGAAAAGGGGAAATATATACTGATTCTGAAATGTAAAGACTTACAGATGATAGAGTTAGAATTCAATGGTGGTGTTGACTGTTTAGATGTAGCATCATCAATAGAGAATCTGTCTCATGTTGGTGGTACACAAAGAAAAGGGGAGAGAAACCTGTCTCATGTTGGTAAGTGGTACAGAAGGAAAAGGGGAGAGAAATCTGTCTCATGTTGGTAAGGGATACACAAAGAAAAGGGGAGAGAAACCTGTCTCATATTGGTAAGTGGTACTTAAGGAAAAGGGGAGAGAAACCTGTTCAATGTTGGTAAGTAGTTCAAAAGAAAAAGGGGAGAGAAATCTGTCTCATGTTGGTAAGTAGTACACAAGGAAAAGGGGAGAGAGATCTGTCTCATGTTGGTAAGTAGTACACAAGGAAAAGGGGAGAGAAATCTGTCTCATGTTGGTAAGTAGTACACAAGGAAAAGGGGAGAGGAACCTTTTCCATGTTGGTAAGTAGTTCAAAAGAAAAAGGGGAGAAATCTGTCTCATGTTGGTAAGAAGTACACAAAGAAAAAGGAAGCAAAATCTTTCTCATGTTGGTAAGTAGTTCAAAAGAAAAAGGGGAGAGAAACCTGTTTCATGTTGGTAAGTAGTACACAAGGTAAAGGGGATAAATCTGTCTCATGTTGGTAAGTAGTACACAAAGAAAAGGGGAGAGAAATCTGTTTCATGTTGATAAGCTATACACAAGAAAAAGGGGACAGAATCTGTCTCATGTTGGTAAGTAGTACACAGAGAAAAGAGGAGAGAAATCTGTCTCATATTGGTAAGTAGTACACATGGAAAAGGGGAGAGAAATCTGTCTCATGTTGGTAAGTAGTACACAAGGAAAAGGGGAGAGAAACCTGTCTCATGTTGGTAAGTAGTACACAGAGAAAAGGGGAGAGAAATCTGTCTCATGTTGGTAAGTAGTACACAAGGAAAAGGGGAGAGAAACCTGTCTCATGTTGGTAAGTGGTACACAAGGAAAAGGGGAGAGAAATCTGTTCCATGTTAGTAAGTAGTACACAAGGAAAAGGGGAGAAAAATCTGTCTCATGTTGGTAAGTAGTACACAAGGAAGAGGGGAGAGAAATCTGTCCCATTTTGATAAGCTATATTCAAGGAAAAGGGGAGAGAAATTAGTAGTTTTGTTAAACAGGTTTTATTGTCCCAAGTTAGGAGCCTCTGGCCTTTGTTAGTCTTGTATTATTTTTGATTTTAGTTTCTTGGGCATAACTTGGGAGTTGAGTTACATTTGTACTTGAGTATGACGTCCATTATCACTGAACTAGTATATATAATAATATATTTGTTTAAGGGCCAGCTGAGGGACGCCTTCAGGTTGCAGGAATTTCTCCCTGCATTGAAGACCTATTGGTGACCTTCTGGTGTTGTCTGTTCTATGGTCGGTTGTTGTCTCTTTGACACATTCCCCATTTCCATTCTCAATTTTATTTATTGTTATGGTTCTTCTTTTTATTTTTTTCCTGATTACCTATTTGGTAGTTTTAGAATGAGTGCAAAGCATATACAAACAAGCATAGTTCTTAGACTTTACTTATAGATGATATAAGCCTGAAGTATCCATTTTTCTATCGAGCTGGATTTGAGCCATTAGAAGACGGTTGGCAGGCATTTTTACCAGAGAATGAATACACCAGGTTTAAAGATTGCTCTGAGCAATGGAGACTAAGTTATGTGAACAAAGATTATAAGGTATGTTACTGAAGGGTGAATAAGTGAACAAATTGTGACATATTTCAGGTGCTTCTTTTAAGCTCTCAGGACACTTACCCAAAAAGATAAATATCATTTGGCAGCTATTGTCATGTCCATGCACTCTTTTCTAATTTTGATATTCTCTGAAAGTACAAGGCTAAATTAAACTGAATTTAGTAGGAAGCATTTTTAAGGCAAGCCCAATGTAAATCTCTAATTTGATGAAAAAAAGGTTTTTTTTCTCAAGAAATTAGTATGGAGATGTTTACTGTATTTTTATATTTTATTTTTCTTGAATATATTCGTATATTTGATTGAAATTATAGGTTTGTGCATCTTATCCCCATGCTGTGATTGTACCTAAATCTATAGATGATGAAACAGTTATAAAGGCTTCCCAGTTCAGACAAAACGGCAGGTTCCCTGTTCTCAGTTATTATCACAGACAGACAAAGGTACCAGTATAAAAAGTTCTCAATTGATACAGAGTATAAGTGAATTCACTTTAGGTTAAGAAAATATCTAGTTCAGCTGATTATTGCTTTATTTGTTCAGATATGATTCCAAAGAAAAAAATCCCTGAAAATTGACAATTGGTTTAATGTAAGGGAAGTGAAACTTTTCCCAAGAATCAGTTGACCATTTAGGAGATAACTGTATTGTATTTTAAGCTCCGACGGCATCAAATCCCAAATTGATGCCGTCGGAGCTTAAAATACAATATTGTTATCTCCATTCTAATGAAACTGACAGAAAACAACGTTAAAACATGTATTTAAAATCTGTCATGTACCGTCTGCGCTTGCGGGTACGTCCCATAGCATCAATTGTCAATTGATGCAATGTAAGAAAGTGATGTTATCCAATCAAAACGAACGTTACACACGTTGTTGCAATAGAATTATTATTTTACAAAGTGAACTGTCCCATTGAACACATACAATAGCTGCTGTACTCTGTGAAGTTAAATTAACCCCTATGGGAATTTTTTTTCTTAAAAAAAACCAATTAATTATTTATTTGATTAATTTGGCTGTACAAATATCAACTCTTAGTTATAAAAACAATATTGAAAAAGGGAAATTTAAATGGCCAGGTTCAGGTTATTTGTGATTAACATTACTTTAAACTGTGAATGTACACGTCTAAATAAAGTTGAATTTGATCTTTTTCTTTTTTTTTGCTCCTGTCGGAGTGATAATTTAAGGTTCTTCAAATTTATGACCATTTTTGTCGAGCCTTCGACTTTAGTCGAAAAAGCGAGACTAAGCGATCCTACATTCCGTCGTCGTCGTCGGCGGCGGCGTCCACAAATATTCACTCTGT
Organism: Mytilus galloprovincialis; assembly: GCA_037788925.1. Taxonomy (NCBI): domain Eukaryota; kingdom Metazoa; phylum Mollusca; class Bivalvia; order Mytilida; family Mytilidae; genus Mytilus; species Mytilus galloprovincialis. The sequence continues at coordinate 74,594,271 of CM075339.1, read as the reverse complement.
GGTTAAAGTTTTTTAAATTTTAATAACTTTCTTAATCTATCCTGGATTTCTACCAAACTTGGACAGAAGCTTGTTTATGATCATAAGATAGTATCCAGAAGTAAATTTTGTAAAAATAAAATTGGATTTTTTCCGTATTTTACTTATAAATGGACTTAGTTTTTCTGCTAGGAAACATTACATTCACTCTGTGGTTAAAGTTTTTAGAATTTTAATAACTTTATTAAACTATCCTGGATTCCTACCAAACTTGGACAGAAGCTTGTTTATGATCATAAGATAGTATCCAGAAGTAAATTTTGTAAATAAATAAATCCATTTTTTCCATATTTTACTTTCAAATGGACTTAGTTTTTCTGCGGGGAAACATTACATTCACTCTGGTTTTATGTTTAATAACTTTCTTAAACTATCCTGGGTTTGTACCAAACTTGGACAGAAGCTTGATTATGATCATAAGATAGTATCCAGAAGTAAATTTTGTAAAAAAATAAATCCATTTTTTCCTTATTTTACTTTTAAAAGGGCTTTTCTACAAGTTAACATTACATACATGTACAGTCTGCAAATAAAGTTTTTAAAACATTTATTAGATTCATAAACTATCCTAGATTTTTACCAAACTTGGATAGAAGCTTCTTACAATCAAAAGATTGTATCAAGAGGAATATTTTTATTGAATTTTTTCCTCATTTTTGTTGAGCCTGCTATTTATAGTAAAAGTAGGCGAGACACTGGGTTCTGCAGAACCCTTACAAATTTTTAATTAAAATCCTTATTCCAGGCTGTGATGATGAGGTGTAGTCAGCCATTGACAGGAATGAACAACAAAAGATGTAAAGAAGATGAACGAATGGTCAATTCTGTAATGGGGAGGGGCAACAAAGGTTATATCATAGACACAAGGTCACCTTCTGCTGCTAAATCAGCACAGAATAAAGGTATGGTAAAATCTGTAAGGGGGCGTTGCAACAAAGGTTATATCATAGACACAAGGTCACCGTCTGCTGCTAAATCAGCACAGAATAAAGGTACGGTAAAATCTGTAATGAGGCGGGGCAACAGTTATATCATAGACCCAAGGTCACCTTCTGCTGCTAAATCAGCACAGAATAAAGGTATGGTCAATTCTGTAATGGGGTGGGGCAACAAAGGTTATATATCATAGACACAAGGTCACCTTCTGCTGCTAAATCAGCACAAAATAAAGGTATAGTAAAGTCTGTAATGGGGCGGGGCAACAACAGTTATATCATTGACACAAGGTCACCTTCTGCTGCTAAATCAGCACAGAATAAAAGTATGGTAAAATCTGTAATAGGGGGGGCAACAAAGGTTATATCATAGACACAAGGTCACCTTCTGCTGTTTAATCAGCACAGAATAACGGTATAGTAAAATCTGTAATGGGGCGGGGCAACAATGGTTATATCATAGACCAAAGGTCACCTTCTGCTGCTAAATCAGCACAGGGGAGCCTCGCGTTTTAAATATTTAAAATGTAAGTGTCGAGAGTGGAATCTGTTTCTCTAATGATTTTCAAACAATATGCAGGGAAACTTATTCCTTCTTTTCGAATGATCTGCAAAAAGATGTGTTCTTTCTATGTGATGTCGTCAGACATGGTCGCCTTTTTTGATGCCTTCACAATAGGAAATTCAGAGGAAAGCAAGAAAATTCGACGTCATAATCGGATTTTAACCAATGATGAACTGAGATCAAACTAACCACACATTGATCAAATTTTTTTATACAATGGGTGCAGGAAGGGATAAATTGACGAAGAATTAGAGAAAATAAATTTCATACTAAATAGAGATCTTTTGTAGGTGGAGGTTATGAACCCGAGGTATATTATCCACAGTGGAGACGGATACATCAGTCTGTGGATAGGAGACAGGCATTCCATGACTCACTTATCAAATTGATGGAATGTACGTTTTTTTATATACTTGATTGGCATAGGATTTTTTCAATAATTTTTTTTTATCAGGTTTAAAGTATAAATGCATTGCGAAAAACAAATATTTCATCAATGAAATTCCAGTCAGATATTCTCATGAATATCCTTTTAATATTGGAAACAAATTTTATTAAGTCTGATACAGATTTTTCGAAGGTAAGACGTTTCAATTGAGGCACTACACAGATTTCAACAAAAAGTGATTTATAGCTGTTTTAAATTGTTTCCCAAGAAAATCAATTTGTATAAGTTTAATTTGCTCTCATAAAATGATTTCACATGTCAAGTGTTTGTTAAGTGCCTGCAAGCATGTGCAGGTGTGGTCCACTTGCTGACATATTAGATGTTTAATTTGTAATGTCTCCATTTCAGCATCCCTTGACAACACCAGTAGTATGGACAAATGGCTATCAAAGTTAGAATCCAGTAACTGGTTATCACACGTTAAAGACATACTAACATGCGCTTGTACTGTAGCACAGTGTATAGATTCTGAAGGTATGATTCTAATTTGTATTTGTAAATATGAAATTGTGGGAAGGGACAATTTTTTCTCATTTTAGATTTCAGAAATTAAAAAGAAAATTTCTTCAAATATTTTTTTTGGCAAAAAAGAGGAAGGGGGGTTGGGTTAAAAAAAAAATTGTGGGGGGGGGGGGGGGGAGGGGGATCAATATGCAACAACATAATGTATTGCACAAAAGCATAAATTGAATATAAGTTCAAAATATACCGATTCTTAGTTCTTTTTATACAGTTATTCTGTGTCAGAAACCTATTTGTGTTAAATATTTAATTACAATCTAAATTCAGACCTGTATCAAGCGCGAATATTGTGTCTATTTTTGCCCCAACTGTTCAGGGTTGGACCTTTGCAGTCATAACCAGCTGCGTTCAGGAAAGCAGTTAATTGTTGTATTCTTACAGTGCTTCAGTATTGGTCCATTCTATCTGTCAGTCCCGCAGGTTTTATTTGACTATGACCTCAATTGCACGGTTCATTGGACAGTGTTAAGTTTTGTGTTTTGGTCTATTTTTCTTAAACTAAAAGTAATAGGTCAACTATATTTGTTGTATGGAAGCATTGTTAGCTGTACATGTCTGCCTGGCATGGTTCATCTGACCTTGACCTCATTTTCATGGTTCATTGGTCTTTGTTTAACTATCTTGTTTAATGTTAAGTTTATGTGACAGTTGTAATAACGCTTTATACTTAGGACTATCAACATAATATCAATGATTAGTATAGAAGGCGAGACATTTCAGTGTGTGCACTCTTGTATAAAATTTAGAATGGAAATGGGGAATGTATCAAAGAGACAACAACCGACCAAAAAGTAGAAAACAGCTGTAATCCACCAATAGGTCATCAACAAAGCAAGAAAATACCACACTCTGAGGCGTGCTTCAGCTGGCCCCTTATCATAAAATGTGTAGTTCAGTGATGATGGATGTCATACTAAACTCTGAAATATATAAATGAACTTAAATTTAAAATCATACATGAAGAAAAAAGTTCAGAGGCTCCTGACTTGGGACAGTCTCAAAAAAATGTGGTGGTGTTAGATATGTTTATTACAGGCCATTTTACAAAGCGTTTTATTTGTGCTCAATGCTCTTCAACTTTGTACTTGTTTGGCTTTATAAATATTTTGATATGAGCGTCACTGATGAGTCTTTTGTAGACGAAACGTGCGTCTGGCGTACTAAATTATAATCCTGGTATTTATTCCTTCTCGGACACATGAACAAAGCATTTTTATACCCCTGCTTTCAAAAAGGGGGAGTATACTGTTTTACCTCTGTCTGTCCTTCAGTCCCTCCATCAGTCTGTCAGTCCGTCCATCCCATGAATATTTTTCGTCACATTTTTCTCAGGAACTACAATACAAGGATTTCTGAATTTGGTTTCAGGTTTATATAAGTTTGCAATACCGTGTGATGCGTTTTCAGATTCATCACTCCACAACTTCCTGTTTACCGAACACTTGTATAATTTTAAACATGATAACCAAGTTGAAAATTTTCGTCACATTTTTCTCAGGAATTACAATACAAGGATTTCTAAAATTTGGTTTCAGGATTTATACAAGTCAGCTTTACTGTGTGATGCGTTTTCAGATTCATCACTCCACAACTTCCTGTTTACCGAACACTTGTATAATTTTAAACATGATAACCAAGTTGAAAATTTTCGTCACATTTTTCTCAGGAATTACAATACAAGGATTTCTAAAATTTGGTTTCAGGATTTATACAAGTCAGCTTTACCGTGTGATGCGTTTTCAGATTCATCACTCAACAACTTTCTGTTAACTGAACACTTGCATAGTTTTACATTATTAAAATTATCGACTTGCGGCTGGGGTATCATCAGTGAGTAGTAGAGCGCAGTTTCACTTGTTATTCTTGCTGGGGTATCATCAGTGAGTAGTAGCGCGCAGTTTCGCGTGTTATTCTTTCTCGGACACATATATATAGAAAAGTGGGGGTATACTGTTTTGTCTCTTTCTGTCTGTCCATCCATCCATCCATCTATCCACCCATCCATCCATTCATCAATCTATCAGTCCATCCATTCATCAGTCCATCAGTCCATCATATATATAGAAAAGTGGGGGTATACTGTTTTGTCTCTTTCTGTCTGTCCATCTATCCATCCATCTATCCACCCATCCATCCATTCATCAATCCATCAGTTCATCCATCCATCCATTCATCAGTCCGTCACGTAAATATTTTTGGGAGCAATTTTCTCAGGAACTACATTACAAAGATTTATATTTATTAGGTTTATATTAGGCCAGTTTACTGTGTGATGTGTTTTCAGATTCATTACTTAACAAATTCCTATTTACCAAACACATCATTTTACACATAACATCCAAGTTGAAAATTTTCGTCATATTTTTCTCAGGAACTGCAATACAATGATTTCTGAAGTTTGGTTTCTGGGTTTATATAATTCAGCTATACCGTATGATGCTTTTTCAGATTCATCACTGAACAACTTCCTGTTTTCTGTCAAGTATTTGGACAAGGGTATCACAGTAAGCAGTAGCTCCCAATTGCACTTGTTAAAGCGTTGTTTACATTGTAGATATGGCAACAGTTTCCTTGTTCATTTGAGTTCAATGAAGAGTTTCTTGTCCTGCTGTTTGAACACACCTACTCCTCACAATTTGGTAAGTTATATAATAAGTAGAAAACAGAAGCTGGCTACAACTAAATCTTGTTCAGATTCAGAACTACAATGTATTATTAAAGAAAGAGATAAACAATGTTACATTAACATTTGTCTTTGGAATAAATCATCTTTAGTCACAGGTCATAAGGTATGGTAACCCTTAGTGAGAGGGCAACAGGCAGAGTAACCTTTAGTGAATGGTCATCAGGCATAGTAAGTTCAGAGTTCGCTAAAAGTGGTGGTCCTCTGGATTTTACCACCAAAATTTTGCATAGGACTGACACAATTTAAGTATTTTTCAATAGATTTAATAGTGAGGACCAGCAGATTTTCTTCAAGGACCACCAGGTAAAAAAAAGATTTCGCGAACTCTGAGTTACCTTTAGTAAGAGGTCATAATGCATGGTAACCTTTAGTAAGAGGTCATCAGGCATGGTAACCTTTAGTAAGAGGTCATCAGGCATGGTTACCATTAGAAAGAGGTCATCATGCATGGTAACCTTTAGTTAGTGGTCACCAGACATGGTAACTTTTAGAAAGAGGTTAGCTTGATACCATATGCCAATCAAATACATCATGTGTCAACCATATACACCATGTGTCAACCATGTACACCATATGTCAAACATATATACCCTTTGTTGACCATATATACATTTTCATCTGTTTATACTACGTGTCACCCATAAAGACAATATGCTGACCAGTTTTCAAACAAAATATATCATTTGTCAACCAGGTGTCAGTCATTTATATGTTAAATAGGTGGCATCAAAATAGACCATTTATGAAAAAAGGTTTATAGAATATATGTCAATCTAGTGTCAGCCATTAATACCCTATCAAACAGGTGTCAACCAGTTTGTTTGTCCCTGGTTTTGTGGTTAAAGGAACAGTATTTTTGTGCTTGTTGTTATTGGATATTTTGTTCTATTTTTAGGTACATTCCTGTGCAATAATGAGAAAGAAAGAAAAGAGTGTAAATTGTCCTCAAGAACAGTCTCTTTATGGTAATTGAAGAAAAGTATTAATTAAATTATCTTTTTCCTAGAAAAAAAACCCATAAACGGCTACAACTATCTTGTTTCTAGTCATTATTCATCAAGAAAACACTTTGTCCTTTTAAGGTAGAATAGTTCCTGACTCATATTGGGTGATGATTATAAGGTCATTATAGTTAAGTTTTCCCAGCTTGAATTTAAAATAAAGATTGAGAAAATATCCTTTTAAGATTTTTCATTTGAAATTGTACATTGTATACCATTTTTGTCTCTCCTTTTTAGAAGTGCAACTGTGGTATACCATTTTGGCATCACTTTTGTCAACAGCTTTGTAAACAAAGCCCTGAAGTTTGTGATTAGGTTACACATGAGATACATGTGGGTTACACATGAGATACATGTAGGTTACACACGAGATACATGTGGGTCACACATGAGATACATGTAGGTTACACATGAGATACATGGGGGTTACACATGAGATACATGTGGGTTACACATGAGATACATGGGGGTTACACATGAGATACATGGGGGTTACACATGAGATACATGGGGGTTACACATGAGATACATGTGGGTTACACATGAGATACATGGGGGTTACACATGAGATACATGGGGGTTACACATGAGATACATGTGTTACTTGTTTACTGTAAAAGTGTGTAAGCACTGAATTGTTGATTAAACTGATTCTTTTAGAACTCTTTAGTTTGAATGCTTGGATTTAAGAATGGCCTTGGTAACATTTTCTAATCTTTAACTTTTTTTACAGGACATATTTAGCAAGACCAGAAGTTTTACAGAAGTATCTTAATCCTATGTATGATCCTAATCCTCGAGTTATATGGCCCTCTGTAGCTCCACAAAGTTTGGTATGTGGTATTATATTTCTCTCTGATAGAATTAACAATAAACAATAATCTAACCTGAAAAGTACACTTTGTATGAATATGATTACTGTAAATTCAGAAATTACTGCGAGGTTTTTATTAATGCAAATAATGTGACTAGCTGAGTATCACAATAATAAGAACTTGCATTTTGATAAGACATAGATCAGTAATTAGTAGTGTTGTCAACGATTAACCGGTTAACCGTTCGAACGACCGAATACCGAATACCAAAAACACTAACCGGTTAACCGGACATTTTTTTCAATTTTAATAGATTTGATATAAATTTGTATCGAAATCATTAAATAGTTATGTTTTATTTAAAAATTGTCGTCGCGGTAATTAATTTGACAGAGCAATTATCCAGTCTATTGATTGCTATTGTTAATCCGAAAAACATAAAATTAATTAGAACTTGTCGCTCAGCTTGGGGCAAGATCTTGATGAAACATAATTAGTATACTTGTTATTTTAACAGTAACTTTAAATCAGTAATACTATTAAATTTTACGATTTACTTCATTATTTTATTTTTGATCTAATAGCGTGTAGACCTACTTCTAAATGTGCAACCTCCGTCGTGTAAGGCTTTGATATACTTTAAACGAAATGTTAACTAAAATATTGTGAAATCCAAATCAATGTGAATGTACTAAATGCATACGTGATAGTACGAGTAACATGCTTAATTATTTCAAATTGAAACACTCCACATTAATATCGGAGAAAAGAGAAAAGGAAAAAATAATCGGTTTCAGACATATTCGCTTCTACGAGATCAAGAAGTTTTTTTTTCTATTTTTCAATCTGAAGTTGATACAAACGCCATAGTTGATACGGTGTATCTGAATATTAAAAGTCAAACTTCGCAAGGAATCCTCACAAACAAGCCTTATAATGCTTAAGGACAAAAAGCGTGAATTTATGACTTGGATGGAAGGTTGTTACCACATCTTATAGCTATGTGTAGGGTACTAAAGATATATGGCTTTCAAACACCAACTTAAACTACCGGTTAACCGGTTAATCGGTCGAACGATTATCCGAGTAACCGGTCAGGTAATAGTGTACGATTTGACAACACTAGTAATTAGATTTTTCTGAAATCATAAAAATTAAAGTTCTTGTCCATTTTTTAAAAATTGCAATAAAAAATGCATGCAATAATTGATGAATTTACAGTATAATAAAATCTCTTCTGCGCATGTTGCAAAAATACTCTTTTAGTTTATATAAAATTAAAACATTTTACAAATTATCATTCAATATATATACAATAAAAACATAGAAATATGAAATTTAAAGATTAGTAAACTATCAAAATTTAGTTTAGTTAAATGAATTGAAAATTTTCAGGAAAAAAATCCTGTAAAAATCAAGGGCAGATAATTATATTTAGTTTTCTGTGAACGCTGGTTTAAACTTACATCATAATTTCTCCTACAAGGAAGTAGGTGATTACACCAAGATTTCTGTGAACACTGGTTTTAACTTACATCATAATTTCTCCTACAAGGAAGTAGGTGATTACACCAAGATTTCTGTGAACACTTGTTTTAACTTACATCATAATTTCTCCTACAAGGAAGTAGGTGGTTACACCAAGTTTTCTGTGAACACTGGTTTTAACTTACACCATAATTTCTCCCACAAGGAAGTAGGTGGTTACACCAAGTTTCCTGTGAACACTGGTTTTAACTAACATCATAATTTCTCCTACAAGGAAGTAGGTGATTACACCCAGTTTTCTGTGAACACTGGTTTTAACTTACACCATAATTTCTCCTACAAGGAAGTAGGTGATTACACCCAGTTTTCTGTGAACACTGGTTTAAACTTACATTATAATTTCTCCCACAAGGAAGTAGGTGGTTACACCAAGTTTCCTTTGAACACTGGTTTTAACTTACACCATAATTTCTCCCACAAGGAAGTAGGTGGTTACACCAAGTTTTCTGTGAACACTGGTTTTAACTTACATCATAACTTCTCCTACAAGGAAGTAGGTGGTTACACCAAGATTTCTGTGAACACTGGTTTTAACTTACATCATAATTTCTCCTACACGGAAGTAGGTGATTACACCAAGATTTCTGTGAACACTTGTTTTAACTTACATCATAATTTCTCCTACAAGGAATTAGGTGGTTACACCAAGTTTTCTGTGAACACTGGTTTTAACTTACACCATACTTTCTCCCACAAGGAAGTAGGTGGTTACACCAAGTTTCCTGTGAACATTGGTTTTAACTAACATCATAATTTCTCCTACAAGGAAGTAGGTGATTACACCCAGTTTTCTGTGAACACTGGTTTTAACTTACACCATAATTTCTCCTACAAGGAAGTAGGTGATTACACCCAGTTTTCTGTGAACACTGGTTTAAACTTACATCATAATTTCTCCTACAAGGAAGTAGGTGGTTACACCAAGTTTCCTGTGAACACTGGTTTTAACTAACATCATAATTTCTCCTACAAGGAAGTAGGTGATTACACCCATTTTTCTGTGAACACTGGTTTAAACTTACATTATAATTTCTCCCACAAGGAAGTAGGTGGTTACACCAAGTTTCCTTTGAACACTGGTTTTAACTTACACCATAATTTCTCCCACAAGGAAGTAGGTGGTTACACCAAGTTTTCTGTGAACACTGGTTTTAACTTACATCATAACTTCTCCTACAAGGAAGTAGGTGGTTACACCAAGATTTCTGTGAACACTGGTTTTAACTTACATCATAATTTCTCCTACAAGGAAGTAGGTGATTACACCAAGATTTCTGTGAACACTTGTTTTAACTTACATCATAATTTCTCCTACAAGGAATTAGGTGGTTACACCAAGTTTTCTGTGAACACTGGTTTTAACTTACACCATACTTTCTCCCACAAGGAAGTAGGTGGTTACACCAAGTTTCCTGTGAACATTGGTTTTAACTAACATCATAATTTCTCCTACAAGGAAGTAGGTGATTACACCCAGTTTTCTGTGAACACTGGTTTTAACTTACACCATAATTTCTCCTACAAGGAAGTAGGTGATTACACCCAGTTTTCTGTGAACACTGGTTTAAACTTACATCATAATTTCTCCTACAAGGAAGTAGGTGGTTACACCAAGTTTCCTGTGAACACTGGTTTTAACTAACATCATAATTTCTCCTACAAGGAAGTAGGTGATTACACCCAGTTTTCTGTGAACACTGGTTTTAACTTACATCATAATTTCTCCTACAAGGAAGTAGGTGATTACACCAAGATTTCTGTGAACACTGGTTTTAACTTACATCATAATTTCTCCTACAAGGAAGTAGGTGATTACACCCAGTTTTCTGTGAACACTGGTTTTAACTTACATCATAATTTCTCCTACAAGGAAGTAGGTGATTACACCAAGATTTCTGTGAACACTGGTTTTAACTTACATCATAATTTCTCCTACAAGGAAGTAGGTGATTACACCAAGATTTCTGTGAACACTGGTTTTAACTAACATCATAATTTCTCCTACAAGGAAGTAGGTGATTACACCCAGTTTTCTGTGAACACTGGTTTTAACTTACATCATAATTTCTCTTACAAGGAAGTAGGTGATTAAACCAAGTTTTCTGTGAACACTGGTTTTAACTTACATCATAACTTCTCCCACAAGAAAGTAGGTGATTACACCCAGTTTTCAGTGAACACTGGTTTTAACTTACATCATAACTTCTCCTACAAGGAAGTAGGTGGTTACACCAAGTTTCCTGTGAACACTGGTTTTAACTTACACCATAATTTCTCCCACAAGGAAGTAGGTGGTTACACCAAGTTTCCTGTGAACACTGGTTTTAACTTACATCATAACTTCTTCTACAAGGAAGTAGGTGAATACACCCAGTTTTCTGTGAACACTGGTTTTAACTTACACCATAATTTCTCCCACAAGGAAGTAGGTGGTTACACCAAGTTTTCTGTGAACACTGGTTTTAACTTACATCATAATTTCTCCTACAAGGAAGTAGGTGATTACACCCAGTTTTCTGTGAACACTGGTTTTAACTTACATCATAATTTCTCCTACAAGGAAGTAGGTGATTACACCCAGTTTTCTGTAAACACTGGTTTTAACTTGCATCATAACTTCTCCTACAAGGAAGTAGGTGATTACACTGAGTTTTCTGTGAACACTGGTTTTAACTTACATCATAATTTCTCCCACAAGGAAGTAGGTGATTACACCAAGTTTTGAATAAATCTGTTAAATCTGAAGTCACTGTTAAATTCAGTAGAAAAATTGACTTATAATAGCCAGTGGCAGATCCAGAACTAAGGGGGTGGCCTGCTCTAGTCATGCTTCAATGATTCCCTATATAATCAACCAATTTTCCCCCCTGAATCCGCCTATGATAGCAACTGTCAAATGTTGTCATATTATAGTTTATTTTGACATTTTATTCCTCTGTGTCATAGGGTTGCTATCTCATTTATTTATATCTCTCATTACTTTTATTCATATAAAGTCAGTTAGACAGGTGTCATATGTGGAGCTGGATTTGCCTACCTTTTGATTGTCACCTTGTGAATTCTTTTTATGTTTACCCTTTGAATGTCCATTTGTTAGAAACCACATCTCGGTCACAAAAATCAAAATTTTTATCAACTTAAATTTCTGTTTTTATACGCCCGTCGTCTTTTAGACGGGACGTATTATGGTATATCGTTGTCCGTCCGTCCGTCTGTACGTCCGTCGTCCACACTTTGGACAATAACTCAAAAACACTTTCACCAATTTCTTCACCAAGAATTGTTTATATCTATTGACGTAAACTCCCTTTCGTTTTTTTTTTAATTTCAGATTTTAAGTTTTGGATTTATGGGGCTTTATTCATAAAAAAGGGGGGATTTTTTCAACACATCGGACAATAACTCAAAAAGGCTTTCACCAATGTCCATGAAACTTTGGTGAATTGTTTATATTTATGATGTAAGCTCCCTTTCAATTTTTATAAATTTCAGATTTTAAGCTTTGGATTTGTGGGGCTTTATTCAGAAAAAAAGGGGGATTTTCAACACTTCGGACAATAACTCAAAAAGGCTTTCACCAATGTCCATGAAACTTTGGTGAATTGTTTATATCTATTGATGTAAGCTCCCTTTCAATTTTTATAAATTTCAGATTTTAAGTTTTGGATTTATGGGGCTTTATTCATAAAAAAAAGGGAGATTTTCAACATTTCGGACAATAACTCAAAAAGGCTTTCACCAATGTCCATGAAACTTTGGTGAATTGTTTATATCTATTGATGTAAGCTCCCTTTCAATTTTTATAAATTTCAGATTTTATACATTTCCGTGTTTTGAATTTTTATGCTTAAAAAAGGGGGGATTTTCCAATTTTGGGACAATAACTAACACTTTCACAAAATTTTATGCAACTTTGATAAATTGTTTATATCTATTGACATAAGCTCCCTTTCCATTTTCATAAATTTTAGATTTTACGTTTTCTTAAGTAATGAATTTTTATACTTAAAAAAGGGGGATTTTATGATACTTTGGTGAAAATATCAATGTAACATCCCTTTTGATTTGTATATATATTTCTAGTTGATCTTATAAATTCATTTAAAGCATAAAAGACAAGTTAAAAGAGCAACGGGCGTATCATGCACTAAAGTGCAGCCCTTTATTACAGGTGTTGTGGTCTGGGTTATACCAGAGATCTATAATTGACCAATCAAAACAGAAGGAGGCTTGGCAGGAAGTCAGTAAAATTAGAGAGTATGACAAAGAATTAAGGTCAAAGGTCACCAAACTCAGGAGGTAACCATACTTACTACATGATACTACACAGTGATACTTATTAAATAGATATAGGAAGATGTGGTATGAGTGCCAATCAGACAACTCTTCATCCAAGTAACAATTTATAAAAGTAAACCATGATAGGTAAAAGTAAAAACTCATATTTGCCTCATTTTGTTGTTATGTAAAAGATTTTTAAATTTTTATACCAATCAACCATTAAATAAGATAAACACTGACTAATAAGATAGAAGATTGTGGGAAAAATAGTAGATCACCCAACCATCTTCAAATATGTCTGCTTGAAAGGGGCAAATATCTATATAGGAGCTAAAAAAAGTTATTGTTATCTCCATTCTGATGAAAATGACAGAAACCAATGTCAAATCTAAAATCTGCCATAGGTCGTCTGCACTTGTATTTTTGTGAATTGACACCATGAAAATTAGTTACATATCCAATCAAAATGAACAATGTTGCATTAGAATGATTAATTGATTGATTGATTTTTGGTTGATTATAATATCTGGCTGTTGTTATTTTATTTCAGACAACTGGCCTCATTAGAACGAGAAGCACTAGGAGTTGGACTGATTCTTCCCTCAGAGCTTGGTGTTGATTGTATACCAGAATGAGGTCAATATTTAGGACAAACTTAGCTGGACTAATTTATGAAAATTGTATAGTCTGTAACTTTCTGATTAATCTTCATATTTTAAATACCAGGATAAAGACTTGAGTCACTGATAAGGTCTTTGCATCGGAACTAAACACATTTATTCTAAAAACCGTTGTTGGCATGACACGGGTTATGTTCTTCTCATATATGTTATGATGGTATGATACTAAACCCCTAACGGGAAGGATTGTGCCTGATGTTCATATGATGAAATCATAATCTTTCAGTCAGTTTAATTGAAGTCTGGAGCTGGCATGTCAGTTAACTGCTAGTAGTCTGTTGTTATTTATGTATTATTGTCATTTTGTTTATTTTCTTCGGTTACATCTTCTGACATCAGACTCGGACTTCTCTTGAACTGAATTTTAATGCGCGTATTGTTATGCGTTTACTTTTCTACATTGGCTAGAGGTATAGGGGGAGGGTTGAGATCTCACAAACATGTTTAACCCCGCCGCATTTTTGCGCCTGTCCCAAGTCAGGAGCCTCTGGCCTTTGTTAGTCTTGTATTATTTTTATTTTAGTTTCTTGTGTACAATATGGAAATTAGTATGGCGTTCATTATCACTGGACTAGTATATATTTGTTTAGGGGCCAGCTGAAGGACGCCTTCAGGTGCGGGAATTTCTCGCTACATTGAAGACCTGTTGGTGACCCTCTGCTGTTGTTTTTTATTTGGTCGGGTTGTTGTCTCTTTGACACATTCCCCATTTCCATTCTCAATTTTATTTCACATTCCATTGAGGATGTAAATAGGTGAAATTGAATATAGAAATTAAAATTGATACTATAAGTTGGAAGAGTATTAGATAAGGAAAAAAATAAGCTAAACATATTGATAGGTTATGGAACTCCTTTTTAAGAAATTGAATTAAAAAAAAAATTGCAAGAAAAGGCTGACCAAGACTTTGATAATTTTGCATTGGTATTATCTGGTGGGTCTCGAAAGAACATAAATCTAAAATCTCCTTAAATATTGGTGAATGACTATTGAAGTCTGATATGAACATTAAAATTGATGTTATGGAGCAAAATATTTTATCCTGTGTTGATGGAAAAAAACATCAAATTATCTTTTTACATGGTAGATTAAAAGTAATTATTATTATTATAATAATGCATTATACTGCAATTTAAAGTCATATAATTAGTTTACAGTTCAGCACTGTTAATTTATATAATTTGAACTCTAATAGAGGAATATAAATATTTTCAAGTGACGAAATATTTTTGACAGTATGTGCAATATTTAATTGTTGATGTAATCATGTTTATGTATGTACTTCTGTGATAAATAATAAAGTTTATTATGTCTGCTATGTTAAAGTGTCAATCAGTGACACTTAAATGCTGGCCTGTGAATTCCAAACTTTTTCTTAATTCTGCTAGCAACATACAATTGACTGGTGGTATGTGAATATCAAGGTTGTCCTGTAGATTCGAATTTTTTCCTTGATTGTGCTAACACCTGAATATATTAAGAAGCGTTCTGTGAATTCCATAAAGAGGGACAAAAGATACCAGAGGGACAGTCAAACTCATAAATAAAAAATAAAGTGACAACGCCATGGCTCAAAATGAAAAAGACAAACAGACAAACAATAGTACACATGACACAACATAGAAAACTAAAGCATAAGCAACACCAACCCCACCAAAAACTAGGGGTGATTTCAGGTGCTCCGGAAGGGTGAGCAGATCCTGCTCCACATGTGGCACTGGTCGTGTTGCTTATGTAAAACAAATCTGGTAAATAGTCTAATTTGGTAGGTCACATTCATGAAACGGAAGGGGATATTAGTCACGACGTAAGGAACATATCCTATACTATTGTGAAACTGTTATTCCATAACTGTCAACCAACTTGTAATGGCATTCGTAAAATTTACGAAGGGATGATTTCAACTTCACCATTTGGAACTCTTGGTTTAATAGCTGCCTTGTGACAATCATGATAGGAAATGCAAGCAGAGCATATCGTATCAATTGGGAAATATATACCCATTATGCAGGTGCTGCTGGAATGTTGCTACTTAGAAATGGAAAGTTCACAATCGGAATAGTTATCAAAGGTACCAGGACTATAATTTAGTACGCCAGACACACATTTAGTCTTCATAAGACTCATCAGTGACGCTCATATCAAAATATTTTTAAAGCCAAAAGAGGTACAAAGTTGAACAGCATTGAGGATCCAAAATTCCAAAAAAGTTGTGCCAAATACGGCTAAGGTAATCCTTGCCTTGGATAAGAAAATCCTTAGTTTTTCAAAAAAATTTAAGTTTTGTAAACAGGAAATCTATAAAAATGACCACATTAATGATATTCATGTCAACACTTCGTACTGGGCTGGTGATACCCTCGGAGACGAAACGTCCACCAGCAGTGGCATCAAACCAATGATGTAAATAGTTATCAAAGGTACCAGGATTATAATTAAGTACGAGACGCTCGTTTCGTCTTCATAAGACTCATGAGTGACGCTCATATCAAATACAAAGTTGAAGAGCATTGAGGATCCAAAATTTCAAAAAAGTTGTGCCAAATACGGCTAAGGTTATCTTTGCCTGGAATAAGAAAATCCTTAGTTTTTTTCGAAAAAGTTTTGTAAACAGAAAATTTATAAAAATGACCACATTATTGATATACTGGGCTGGTGATACCCTCGGGGACGAAATGTCCAAAGCTGAAATCATATCTTTTGTCGTAAAGTTTTGTTTTCAACCGACCCTCATTGTCAATTTCTAGATGTTAGTCAAGATATGAGCCCGACTTAACTGTATCTGTAGTATCCTTTATCTCTAGTCCAATGGGATAGATGCGTTCCACATAGTCACCAAATTTTGAATTCTTTAGTGAAAGAACATCATATATATAGCGGAAAGTAGAGTTAAAGGATATCGCTAACTTCTTGTCTTTCTTCCTAAGAAGTTCCTGTATGAAGTAAGCCTCATACTAATAAAGAAACAAGTCGACAAGAAGAGGGTCACAATTTGTTTCCACTGGAATGCCGACAGTTGAAAAACATGTCCTCCGAACGTAACAAATATGTTGTCAATCAAGAAATCAAGCATCTTGATAATGTCAGTTTCAGATAATTTTTTGTTTGAATCAGAGTGATCCTTTACAAAGTAGGATTTATCCCTCTTTAGGACAAGATACTTGTATCTACCTACGTTGGCCATTCTTAAGTTGCACCAAAAAGGTTATCTTGATTTAAAATTTAAAGGTGTCAAGTAAAACCCGAAGTAACGTCCTCCGTGATTCTGCTCAACTAATATCAGCACAATTGATAATCGATAATTGTAAAACAAGGAACACTTGCAGTAATTAATTACATGACGTTTTCCCCCTTTCGAATGATGTGTTTGAGCTTTTGGTTTTGCCATTTGATAAGGAAATATCTGTTTTACATTTTCGGCGATTATTTTTTTATAAAAAGTATAAAGATTATTAATGTTATATATTTCACAAAAATGTTGCATTGGTTACACATGATTATACAGCGTCACCATTTGGTTTAGATTTTTTTTCGAATCGCCTTAAAACATAATGCAGGGAAAGTTTAAATAGAGATGTTAAACCAACTCAAAAATGCAATACATGAAAATATTCGTGACAACCACGCTCGATTCAAACAAAACAAACTATGTGCAGATCAATTAGAAACGTGAAGTATCATCCTTAAACAAGCCTGAAAGAGTTCAATTCATCACTTTATTCTGTTTTTGTCGACTTCGCTAAAACCTCTGACAACTTAGATAGAGGTGTGTTGTGGCAGTTGATGAGACACTATGGCATTCCTCTGACAACTTAGATAGAGGTGTGTTGTGGCAGTTGATGAGACACTATGGCATTCCTCTGACAACTTAGATAGAGGTGTGTTGTGGCAGTTGATGAGACACTATGGCATTCCTCTGACAACTTAGATAGAGGTGTGTTGTGGCAGTTGATGAGACACTATGGCATTCCTCTGACAACTTAGATAGAGGTGTGTTGTGGCAGTTGATGAGACACTATGGCATTCCTCTGACAACTTAGATAGAGGTGTGTTGTGGCAGTTGATGAGACACTATGGCATTCCTCTGACAACTTAGATAGAGGTGTGTTGTGGCAGTTGATGAGACACTATGGCATTCATGAACATTTGTTACAATCATCTGAAACACCTATACAGGAATGACAATCATCTGAAACACCTATCAGGAATGCAGAGTAAGAGCATCCACGGAGGCGAACAAATAGAGGCATTTGATATTACAACTGGGTAAATATAAAAAAAAAGTAGTAATATGATTGCCAATGAGACAACTGTCCACAAGAGACCAAAATGACACAGACATTAACAACTATAGGTCACCGTACGGCCTTCAACAATGACAAGACTGTCTTTTTTCACTTATGCTATTCCTCCTGTCAGTTGACTGGATCATGAAGCATGCAACAGACGACATAATAAACGGTATTCAATGGACTATGTTCACCCAGCTGAATGACCTAAACTTTTCCGATGACGTTGTGTTGCTGTCCCAAAACCACCACCAAATGCAGGACAAACTAGCAGGATGAAAAGAGAGCATCAGAAACAGGCCTTTCCATAAATCCCAACAAAATCAATATTTTAAAGTCAAATACAAGGTCCCTATAAAGCAAGTCTGATGGTTAACACCAAATCTTAAGAAAAAGTGGATTTTTTTACATACATTGGAAGCGTAGTGGATAATTTTGGCGGCTCAGATCGATAAAGATGAAAAAAATCAGAATTGGCAAAGCTAGAACTGCATTTAATATGATGGGATCAATTTAATTTTGAAAGCACGAAACATCACTCACGAGACCAAAATACGCGTTATAATTCCAATGTGAAAACCATACTCTTATTATTGAGCTGAGACTTGGAAAACAACAAAAACGTCTGTTTCAAAACTCCAAGTCTTCATCAACAACAGTCTCAGGTTCATGCTTAACATCAGATGGTCTGAGATGATTTCAAACAAAGATCTATGAGTAAAAAAGATCAACCAATATCCAGTTGATGAAGAGAAAAAAAAAGAGAAAATGGCGATGGAAAGGACACACACTTAGGAAGCCAAACAACATTACAAGGCAATATATTGTAACGGTTTCGTTATTTAAATTTATAGGTAGATTGATTTACAACCATCACAGTTCTTTTATGAACGGTGGGAGGGCTAAACAATTTTCAAGCATTTACTGGACTTATAGTCGTGAAATCACATCATTATAATGAACTGTGTCGGGAATGTCAGGATCATATTATTACTCCAACTGAACGTTTATTTTATGTGTAATGTATAAAGAGTTCTTACCTTTACGATTTATTGTTTGCATTCCGTGGTAGCATCTTAAATTATTCATGTCTATAATTTGGAGTCCCGTTATTTTTATGTACATTGATTTTCATGTACGACGCTCTGGTATCAGATATTGTCGTCGCCATTATTGTTGACAAATTACGTCACACATTGAACCTTGGGAAAGTGCAGGTGGCATGACGTCACACAAGTGAACGTCAATTCTACTATGTTCTTATACAAAATGTGTGTCACGGTGTGTCTTAGTGTGTCGTCCTTGTATATAAATTTGCGACATCTAAGCACTCGGGTTCAGTCTTGTTTCGTCTGGGCGCCATTCCTACGACTTTCAAATAACTAAAGCTGCTTACATATTTTTGTCTTAAGGTTAGCATATAGGATTATAAATATATAAAAAAGGGTTAAAATAATATTTCTGGATATTATCTACAATTTGTCGGTGACAATAACTTTCATTAATTTCATTTAAGAGAATTATACTGATTCAATACATATCAACATTGCGACACGGTGCCGACACACATAAGTGTGTCGTGTTTCTAACAACGTATATAAAGCAGATTTTTTATACATTCTTTATATAAATAAAGATACGAAATTCACTTTTGAAAGTTATATAATACAAGGCGTATTAAAACTAATAGAAGAATAGAATATTGGAATTATTACTCTGAATAGGTTTTTCGTAGTATTTAGGCCTTATAGGACGACACACTTTTAAAGCAGATAAATAGTAATAACTCGACACACATACTTATATCATACAAGAGAATATTGTTTTAGACTAAGTAAGGGAATAAATTGTATATTATCATATTATTTGTTTATTGTCATAGTATTGTTCATAAGAGATATATACTGATACCAGAGCCATTCATTTGCTACCATAGATGTAAATAAGATACCATAAATCTATTTAGGACGTATTAAGGGGGTACCCATCACTATACCCCAAAAAAATCCTGTCGTTTAATTTTTCTTAATTTTTTTTCATTGATAAACTAGGCCAACCTCAACATCTTGTAAAAATTTTAAAAGATTTGAACCATAGGTTTAAAAGATTTGGCAACTCAAATATGGCATCTTTTACATACTAGTATCGGCCAAAATTGGAAGTTTCTGAAATATGGGTATAGGGTTGAATTTGTTAAAAATTTTAAAATTTAATCCTAAATTGACAATAGCATAGCTAATAATGATAGCTGAGGTGAATATTAGTTCACTGATACCCCTTCCTTGTAAGTTTTTTATTCCGGATTTAAAATTTTGCCAACTTTAATAGGGGGTATCAGAATCAGCCCCGAAAAGTGAATGCTGTGCTTCTAGTATTTGAAGAAGATTTTTTTTTTTGAAAAAAAATGTGTCGTTTAATTTTTTCATAAAACTAAGCATTTGGAGTGCTATACTAGTTGGTTGTTCTTGCAAAATTATTTTAAAATTTAACCGTTAGATTTTTTGGTATTTAAGTTTAAATTACGCCCCACCCTCAAATTGGTTCATTAAATAAGAGGAAAATCTATTCAAAAAGTACATAATGGCCATATTTTTGTTCGTCTTTAGAACTAGGCCTTAGCTATTTGGCATGTTGATGTATCATCACAGGGTTAAGTGTCTTGCATCATGATGACCTTTGTGTGACCTTCAAATGTGACCTCAAGGTCAACTTTATGGGTTTTTCCCCGTGAAAACACAACCATGTAGGCCATAACTTCTTTGCCTTTTGACCTAGGCCTTACATCTTTGGCATGTGGATGTATCATCATGAGGTGGTGTGCCTTCTTAAAATTTTGACCTTCATGTGACCTTGAACTTTGACCTCAAGGACGATAAATGTGGTTTTTGGCAAGAAACACTTGTACGGGCCATGACGTTTATGTAGTCAGTATGAATTCATATTTATTTTAAAAAATCATATTACACAAGCTTTAATCGACCATACAACAATATAGAAAGATTTATGACATGTCAACCCATTCAATGCACACGGAATAAATAATGGACATGTAGTCACATAAAATTGTTTGAAAAGGGAATCGTTTCTATTGAAGCGCAGCGTACGTACTTATACTACTCAACAGACAGCAAAGTGAAAACTTCCCAGAAATCAAACAGTAGGAGGAGTTATGCCAAATAACTATATACCAATAATGGGACGGACGGAAGGACAGACGGACAGGGGTAAAACAATAACCACCCCCCCCCCCCCCGACTTTCAGTTGCAGGGGCAAAAAAAGGATGTAACTGATTTTTCATTTGAGATACGAGCTGTTGAAATTAAAAGCATGACACGCCAAAAATACACATGATTCATAGGGAATAGCTTTAAAGTTGGCAGATGCTTTACATGATCAAGATTTTCAATTTATTGGTATTTTGGCCAGATTCAAAAATATACAATTCAAAACTTAACGACAAAACCATTGGTGCAAAGAACCACGGCTCATAAGAGATGAAATAGAGCTGACATCCTTATACTGTTTAATTAAGTTCGTTAAACATAGAATGTTTTTAGTATTTCTGCAGAGGTTATGAAAATTAGATACAACTGGTTTTTAGTTAAAAACACGGCAGTTACAAGTTTCACATTATTTTTGGGGCCCCTTATTATTATAGAGAATGATTACTCTATTCAGTAATAATCTTGAATTGAGACTTGAGAAGAAACATTTTCACTTGTCACTTGCAATAACACCACACTTTCTTTTTTATATTTATTTCAAAATTGCATTTGATAAAAAAAAATTCGGAAAGATACACAAGTTAACATGACAAATGCACAACAAAAGAAAATAACAAATTTTGCTATCCATTCGAAATTTAAATTTGATAAAGTGAAAATGACATGTTCTATTTATATCATACATGTGTAGTTTCAGTTTCAACTATGATTCTAAATATAGACTTTACTTTCCCTAAAATTGCGGACGGAATAGAAGACACCCGTTAATTTTCTACACCTGTCAGGATAAAGGTTGGAAAAAGATACTAGAAAGATATATATTTTTTTTATTCAGATGAATTAAGAAAGCAAAAATATGTGTAGTGTTTTTTGGACTGAAAAGGACGTTTTTTTCCTTCTTTTTGCCTTGTTCCGTGACATGTAAATGATGCACTGGTGGTTGATTATCCCTCTGGGTATCTTCTAATTTTTTACATGAATATAAATCATGCAATAAATATTCAATTGCACTTTAAAAAATATGACAGCAATTATAAAATTATAAATTATTCGTAATCTTTTTTACATTACTACATGTATTACTAAGGCCATAGTGTATTTCCTTAAAAATCAAACCTCATGTTTTGTTTAAAAAAAAGTATTGTGGAGTCAATTCAGTTTTGATTTAATCAATTTGATACAGAAGATCTACAAACATAAGCATTGTGTAATTGTCCAGGGATTCTTATTTATTTTGTTAAAATTTTATTGACGGAGGGAGCTACCATTTGAGGTAGGAGGGGTCCTGATCCCGAAATCCCGGCTTAAAAATAACGAAATCCCGAGGTCCAGAAATCCTGACATCCCGAAATTCGAAAAAAGAATTTCCGGATGTCGAAAGGGTCAATCCCTAAATCCTTACCTTAAAAACACTCGATCCCGGAGTCCCGATAAAGGTTCTATCCACCCTCATTTGAGGAGGGGGGGGGGGGGGGCTTTGATGAAATTTGAAAAAAGGCAAGACAGGCTTTTGAACAAACAAAGGCAGGATCAGTAATTTGGCATAACAAGCAGGATGACAATTTATGGAAACAATTTCAGTAAACTAATGAAAATTGCAGGTCCGTATAAGAATGAAAAATAAAAAATGCAGGACAATAATGATGATTACGACTATAAAAAAAAAATTAGGACAAAATTTTAAATCCTAGCCCTCTCCCCCTCAAATTAATTAAATGGTAGCATCCTTATACTTGTGACTTTTTGTACTTTATTTCATTTTATTTAAGACCTAGCCATTGCCAAGTAAAAAACGAAAACAGTTATGGTACTTTCTCTTTCTGTTTCCCTCCTTTTCTAACGTCCTGGTTTTCTTTTGGTAAATTTATTTCACTTTGAAATTTCCCTATTATGTCTCATTGAAGATTCATTTATTGAAAATGAGTAACTTTAAATGAATTAAAAGATTAAAAGAATAACAAAGGGTGTACAGCTGGTCTTAGCAATAATGTAAACATTCTAATCATGATCTTTTAAAAGCTTACATATTGCACATAATTTTAAAACGTAGCAATGAATCAAACTATGAGTAAGAGTTATCTTTTCTTAGGTGTTCTGTACCCCCTTAATAACTGTTTCTTGGTAATTAATCGACTTATTGTTAATTGTTATAAAAGATCATAATATATTTCACTTCTATAGTTAATAAATCGTTAACTTATTAAATATCTCCTTATATATGCCATACGTGATTCACTTTATACTATCAACTGTACCTAGAGGCGTTTACGTTCAGGATCATTCCGCTAAGGTTTAATAATAGGAGTACGTTATTGCCCATCCTCCCTTATAAAACGCTCTAGATCCGTTGATAGGTACACAAAGTTTCTTGGATATAAAATTGTTGTCGTTGAGGAGATTGTCGCTGATTACATCTCACAGGCAGCAGGTCGGACCCGCTTCAATATGATTTAGCAGGTAAGGGAGCCTTAAAATAGACAATATATTAATCTTTCGACTTTCAAATGAATTACAAAAAAGAAAAATATTGAATTTTAAAGTTAGAAAGAACATCCTGTCGATGCAAAACAGATGCTTAATCTTGTTTTTGCTATTGGAATTCCTAAAAAAAACCAAATCTATATCTTGACACACTATGTGTTGAACACAATTAGTAAGTTCTTATGTTCATGATATTCAAAAAATAAACAATTTTTATTGTTATGAGTAACAATGCCTAGTGTTTTCGGCATGTAGACACAGGGGTTTCCAGAAACCCGCTATCCACACCTTGAGGTCAAAATCCATTGTTATTTGTAGCGATAGATCTATTCAGTTTACACTTGTTTCAGACATATAGGAACTCAGTCGAAGTATAACAATAGAACTGGGGTTTAAAACGAAGATAAATATATTTGAATGTCCATCTAACAACGAAGTATAACAATAGAACTGGGGTTTAAAACGTAGATAAATATATTTGAATGTCCATCTTACAACGAAGTAGACATAACTTCCTTATTCTTTTAATATGCACAGGTATCATTGATTATACGACATTTGAATGATCCAGTCAGGTAATTAAGACAATAAATATAGATTCATGTTTCCGCATGCCAAACCCTGCACTTAAAACATAAAACTTTCGACACACACTATTTTTTTTAGAAGAATAGTTTAGTTATCAAAATTTAAAAAAAGGTACTCAACATTAAAATGGTATACTTATAGTAAAGATTTCGTTTATAGAAAATCACCACTTAGAGTGATCGTTTAGTAGAAGGCGACTTCCGGAGTGCTTTGAACTCACCGACAGGACATTTATCTTATCCTCCGCCTCGTTTCCCCACAAATCCGTAATTTTACTATAATTCATGGTAAATTCTCCATTTAATGTTGTTTTAGTAAATTTGTTGAAATATTACAAAGAGAAAAAAATATGAAAATAATTGAAATGAAAAGAAAATGGATTTTTGAAAAAAAGGAGGAGGAAAAAAAAACTTGTCCTGTCTCCAAGTACATTTAGACTCATATAAGTAAAAGTCCACATAAGAATCAAACAAAATGTGATTCATTGACGAACACCTGCACATTTATATTTCTTGTATTTTATTCAGAATGAAAAGTTTTAATTTTATTCGTGGTCATGACATACATGAGTTAACAGTGGTGAAGCAACTAAGCAGACGAGCGTGTTCTTTGAATCTAACCTATATAATAAAAGGCTAATATAAACGCTTGTTTTGTATCTAACCAATCCTGCACAAGACTTATACGACCGCTTGTTATATATAATAATGAATATGACTAAAATGTGCAAAAGACATGGCAACAAAAAAGAAAAGAATAAAGTAAAGTAGGGCAAACAAAAAGAAGAGAGAATAATTGGTTGCTATAAAACATAGAGCATAAATAGAAAACAAATAAAGGACCCCATACAGATCCTCATTAACAATAAGGTTTTAAATTTGTTTTTTAAATTTCTTTGTTCCGCTCATCACCATGCCATCAATACTTACTTAAGACTCCAACATTTTACCTTGCAATAAGTGAATAAACAGATAAAGGGTAATGCATGCAGCTTACTTCATTCAAACAACAGCTACCTTTGCAATTTAAATATGAAAAACATGACTCAACTGTTTGCATTATTTCACAAAGATGCGCATTATAAGTAAATGCTAACATATGAAAAATCACAAACTAGTTTGCATTATGTACAAAAGCCTTTTAAAAGTTGATCTTTGGTATCGGTTCAATAAACATATATATGTTATATTGCATTGATGGGTCTTGTATTACATACTAGATACCCGTATGTAGAAATGAATTGTATTACTTACTAGATACCCGTATGTAGAAATGAAGTGTCGACAATCGGCAATGTTTATAAAGGAAACGAAAATGGAAATTCTCTTTCACCAACAGGACTACTTTTAAAGGTAATTTTAGTAAGCTCTGTTGAATATTTATTTGAAATATCAATATGATATGAAGTTGTTTTCCATTTGTTTGATGTTTTTAGCTTTTGATTTTGCCTTTTGATAAGGGACTCTCCGATTTAAAATTTTCTTTGAGTTCGGCAGTTTGGTTACTTCTTTTTCATTATTCAGACAGAACTTTAGATAAAGTTATTTTCTATAATTGTGTTTTACATTAAATGACCTTTATGAGTAAAATAATATTGTAGATTTTTGTGAACATGGGCGTATCAGGGATATATCTTATTTTGAAACATGTGTTTTAAGTTTTAAGGTTTTTTTTAATATTGAGCGCCTGCTTCAAATAATTTACACCTCTATTTCCTCCTCCCTCTATGAAAGCCTCCATCTGCTACTGCATGGTGCTAAATATCATATGTTACAAGTATGTATACCCTTTGAGCACCTCATTCTGGAATATGAGAAGACACCTATTCAAGGTACTATTTTACTAAGTTATTTAAATCATAGTATATCAAATAGAAAAGCTGGACTTCATAATAAAACTTGTAAAGCCTCGTAAGATGTACATATTTTTTTTGTTTAAAATACACTTATAAACAAGTCTTACAGGTAAATCAATCGTCTTTGTGTATCGCGCTCATGAATGATTTGAAATAACTATCAGTGCTATTTCAATTGGTTGCTAACATGCAAAGGTTAATCTATTTAAAGGCCCATCTAAATATCCTTATTCATTGTACACTCAATTTAAATGATCCAGTAAAGTGACCTAGACAAAAAAAGTCCCAAATGAAACCTACTGAATTAGACTTATTACCGGATTTGTACTAACATGAGCTACACGACGGGTGACAAATGTGGAGCAGGATCTGTTTACCCTTCGAGAGCACCTAATTTCAACCTCAATTTTATGGGGTTGCTAAGTCTTTAGTTTTCTATGTTGTTTTTTGTGTACTATTATTTGTCTGTTGGTCTTTTCTTTTTTAGCGATGGCGTTGTCAGTTTGTTTTCGGCTTATTAGTTTGAAGGTCCCTCTGGTATCTTTCGTCTCTCTTTTATTGATTTATTTCCTCTGCATGACAACACCTCAGTGACACTAAAACAACAATTAAAACTTTAGGTACAAATCATTCGTCTTTTTCTGAGGTATAGTTAAACATTGTTTACTAAAAAAAAATATTTAAAAAAGTAAACAACATTGACATGAAATAAAATGCTTAAGAGAAAATCAGCATCTATCTAGAGTACTATTTTTAGTAGCAGGCGCCTTCCGGAGTGTCATTGAACTTATAGACAGGACATTTTTTTTTGCCCTCCTCCTTATTTCAAAATCCATGTTTTGTTTTCTTTAGATTGTAATTATTTTTTTGTGTTTTTCTATGTTATACTTCCATAAATTTACTACAAACAACGTTTGTTTACGATTTATATTACATGTACTATCAATTGCTAGTTTATTGTCGACAGCGGTAACTAATAACTTATTTGTATCAGTAATGCCGATTGACGACCAAATGTCTGATTTTTTCGTCATTTCATCTATGTGATCTCCATACTGCAAAGCAAATGATGTTTTGGAATGCAACATTTTTTGTTTTCTTTCAAGAAAACTGTTCACATGATCACAGTTAGTACTATTACATTGGACAATTCAGAGTAATTTTATATCTTAAAAGGGGTGGATGTTTTTTTCCTGTGGGATACCAAAAGCCATTTCTTAGGCCCGATTGGCTCAAAATATATTTGAAGGGTGCCCATTTTTGTTTCTGATGGGTCTTTTGTTGTCTTAATATGTAAAATTGAGGAAATGCTGGCACAATGTGGCATCTGAGGGGTTTAAATCAAAGCACGTGAGAGATTGAAATTTGCCTGAATTTTTTTTCTTTGACAAGGTATAATCCCCCCCCCCGCCGTGTTTTCATATATTAAATGGAATGTCCCATTACGAAATTGTTTCTATGCAGCATTTTTGTTTACCATATAAAACTATGGAGCAGTCAATATACAAGACTCAGTCAGGGCGGGTCCAGGATTTTTCAAACAAGGGGGCGGTGTTATTTCAGAAAACGGAATCTTTCTACTACCGACGAGCGGAAACAGACCTTTCTCGCTATTTAGGAATCTGCGACACTTAAACTATGGTAGCAATACACAGTTAGGAAAAAAAACTTAAAATTAACACTCATAATTTTTAACCACCCTCTTTCCCTTCCTTTTTAACAAATAAGCCTTAATATATGTGTTATGCATGTGTATATTTATGGAAAGAGCATCTTCCATATATTTGATTTCCAATAGTTAAAATTGTAAAATATAATCTCTTTTTGGCAACAATCTGCATTTCTTTTTATACAAAATATTGCAAAAAGGGGGGTGAAAATGTCCCAAAAGTTTTCAAAATTTGGTCCAAAGGAGAATTTCAATCCATTAGAGTGATACCTTTCCTGAAACCATAGACATTTATTTTTCAAGAGATCGAAAACAAATCATATGTTTTTCTGCTCATTTTTCCATAAAATTGAATTGAAAATATCGAGGGTCAAATCTTTGTTGAAAAACACAATGATTTCTGGACCTATGGGCGGTACGGATGTGAAAATACGGACTGTCAAACAGAGAAATGGCATATAAAACATGAACATGTTAAAAACAATCTAGCACATCCTCATTTTTACGGAAATGTTGTTAACCGTTCCCGGAAATTTAGAAATGATCCATGTAAACTTGTCGCTCCTTTAAATAAACTTATTCTAAAAGGTTACCTATTCAACACTGTAATAAGATAATTGAATATTGTTTTTATTGATATAAATATTGATTGTGTTATCAGTAAATTAAAAGCTAACTAAATATTACTAGTATGTTATATACATATACATATTCATAAATCTACAATCTGTCGATACCTGTAACTTGGCACTGCACAAGGTCATGTTTTTCTTTGGCTGTTTATGACGTCTTTACACTAAATCCATTGGATGTTGGATGTGTACGGATTAATAGTTTAGTCTTATTAGTTGCATGATTTTTTTATTAGTTGTTTGTGGCTTTGAACTAGCTGTCAGATAACTGCGATTACTCTCAGATCTGTTCATTGTGTCTTTTTGTGTCGGGATGTATATAAGTACCGGGCCACGTCCACTTGTATTTTTGTCTATCTGATGAGTTAAGCCTTTTTCAACTGATTTTTATAGTTCGTTCTTATGTTGTACTGTTATACCACTGTCCCAGGTTAGGGGAGGGTTGGAATCCCGCTTACATGTTTAACCCCGCCACATTATTTATGTATGTGCCTGTCCCAAGTCAGGAGCCTGTAATTCAGTGGTTGTCGTTTGTTTATGTGATACATGTTTGTTTTTCGTTCATATTTTTTTAACATAAATAAGGCCGTTAGTTTTCTCGTTTGAATTGTCTTATCGGGGCCTTTTATAGCTGACTATGCGGTATGGGCTTTGCTCATTGTTGAAGGCCGTACGGTGACCTATAGTTGTTAATGTCTGTGTCATTTTGGTCTTTTGTGAATAGTTGTCTCATTGGCAATCATACCAAATCTTCTTTTTTAAAGATGTTCATATTATAAACCCACTTAGAAGGCTATATAACTGATTCTTCAACTATCTAAAAATCAATTTTTTTGTACAAAAACTTTCATATTTGAAAAGTTCAACATGGCCAAAATGCAAAACTAAACTTCTAACTGTGTAATGCTACCTTAAGGTTAAACATTTTTTTTCAATTTCCACAAAGTTTAATGAATTTCTGTGTTCTGCTAGCCAAAACGAGCAAATTGGGCTGCTAGTTTTGAAAATTGGTTCAGAAATAAATATCCTATGAAGGTTAGCAGTTGCCATTGAAATGCAACAAAATAGTGATTTGAAGAAACATGCCATGTCAAAGAGTAAATTCTCATTTTTTAGTTATTAAAATTTCTAAAACTATTGACGTAATACAACAATCACTTTTCCTCTGTGGCGTCAGACATTTTCTATTGTAACATCAATTTTTTTTCGAGAATCAAAGCTGTGATGTCCAGTAATGACGGACAAAAAGCGACAAGGGAGGTCCCTCATAGGGGTGTTCAAGTAATCACATAATCACAAATTGTTTGCGCAAAATGAATCACATGGGGAGGCTCATTTTATAAGGTATATTTAGAGCGGATTTTTTTTAACGTTTTTATAATCATATCAATCGTGAGAAACTGTTTTGACGATCAAAGTGTAGCGTACGCCCTCTTCGTACCCCTGGATCAATCAGTACGACTGCAACCTGTCTTACTTTAAAAAAGTCCTATCAGAAAAAATTCCGGAATCAAGTCCTGAAACGAGTTGTATATTATGCATAGTAGATAGTTTCCCGCCGCCTGTCAAAGTATGTTTCCTGTAACGATTGTGAAAGAAATGGTAAGAATAGACGTTTTTTTGTCAATTAAACTCGAAGATATATCAAATATGTTGTGAATACTGTAACGTTCCGGGGTTTTCTTGTCAGGATATACACCCGTAGTTACTTTTGTGGGCCGCCGGTGAAGGAAGTAATAATAAAAATCATAATGGAAATTATTATTTCTATTTAAACAATACATCAAATACAGCGGTTCAAGAAACACAATACGTTAATAATTATATACAATAAGTAATACGGCAAGGTGCATTACTTGCACTAAGATTAATAAAACAATTGCTCGGTGCAAGAAGATCTACTTGGTGCACGGCATTCAAATACTCAGCGTACTAGTTGCTTTCAAATCTACTTGGTGCACTACATTCAACTTGAATACTCAGCGTACTCGGTGCATGCAATTTTACTTGGTGCACAGCATTTATACTTGGTGCATGAATCTACTTGGTGCACTGCATTTAAATACTTTCACCAAGCAACTTTACTTGGTGCAGCAAATCTACTTGGTGCACTGCATTACTTGGTGCAGGAATCTACTTGGTGCACTGCATTTAAATACTTTCACCAAGCAACTTTACTTGGTGCAGCAAATCTACTTGGTGCACTGCATTTAAAGACCAAACAGCCTATTGTTTATGCGCATCAGCTAACACAACTTGGTAGTGACATAAAAGCTCTATGACGTTGTTTCTAGCAATGAAAAAACGTCAAATTCGCGTTTTTCTCGGATTCCAACATGGTGTACGCTACGTACATGTACAAATGTAGGTACGCTACGTCTTCCAAGAAAAGAGGAACTGTTATGCATCGCGATATTTAAATATCATGTGGATATTTAACACAAATGGACTAATAAGATACTACACTATATTTAACCTTCGTTCCAATAAAAAAAAATATATATAAATTTTGATCTCGACTTTTTGCATTTGCGCCGTTCTAAGTTTTATTTTATTTTTATTCTTTCACATGTGTAAATTTTGTCTTATACATGTATTTGCGTCGATCTGCATATCATTGTGTCGATTTTTCAAAAAATAAAAAATTGAGTATTCACAAGGTTAGGCCGATAATCAATTATCCCTAAGAGTTTTGACCTACTGGTAACATGTGCATGTAACTGATGTCTGGATGATTCTTGTAAAATAATGTCCGATCTTGCAATGAAGTTAAAATTTATTTATACTGCTTTTTTGACAAAATCTCGTAGAAAAAATAAAATGATGACAAAGGGTCATTTTTGTTTGTCATTTGTTTCATTTCTAATTGTCTTTAAGAGAAATGAGAAATATATCGTCTAATCTCACTAAAGCTTACAGCTAATTTCCTAATGTCTGTATATCAACACTTTGGTTTTGCCTGCTTGCCTTGTTTGTATATTTTGTACAATTATATTTGGATAACGTATATACAGGTTTACATACCTATATATAAAGATGTCAATCTTAATTTCAGAGCTTGATTAAATATTAATACAAACAAAGCAAGGAAGCCAACCAAAGTTTACCCTACATGCATTAGAAAATTAGCTGTAAGGCAAAAACTATTAATAAAACTAATACTACTCAGCGAATGTGAATTAAAGTCATAATTTTCAGTGTTGTAAATTTAGCTTATGACAAAAACAATTGCTCCAAGAATAATATCTTACATAGAATCGCTCCCTTTCATTTAACTACAACTGTGACCGGAAAGAAAAAAAATCGATTTTCAATATCAGCAACAACTTTTTCTTTGTTTTAATTTTCAAAATGAGCAATTCAGATTTATCATATTTTATCCTGTTGTTGAAATCTTACTTTGTAGGTTTCAACGGAAAATTATTTCTAAATTAATTGTTCAATCAAAAACTTTTTGTATTTTATATTTACTGTCTCGTTTATTAAAAACACATTCATGAGGTTTTAATAAAAGGATTGTATTTTAAGATAGATGTATAATGTTTTAGAATCAAACTTTCATTCATATATTATACCTACATGTATATCTTTAATTTCCTCATATCTTAAATATTCAAAAATAATGAATTCACAAACTTGATGCAATAAATTCTAAACATTCGTCTTAGTCGGGAAAAATAATAGTATGATAAGTGTATGTCCGTCTTTTAACAGTACCGAATGGGTTCGTTACGACAAACTCCTGAAATTGACGCGAAAAAGAAACAAGCACATATAGTCTCTGGTAAAGTCAAATACTGTATGTTAACCAGGGCAATCTTTCATCTTTTTTTTATTTTCAATAATTCTGCTTATGTGGGACAAAGGACAAAACAGACTTTCAATACAAAAGAGGTGTGAAAGGTTATTTTAAACAATTTTCCATTCCGACGGATGGTTTTTCTGAAGGTTTATATTGTGCGGCAACATCATAAAAATTTGAAACTGATACATGCGTCATCTCTAGTATTACTGGACAATAAAGTAGGGAAATGTAGTTGTTACTCTTGGAACTTTAAATATGGGTTTCAAACGTCCAATTTGCGATTTCTTTTTTCAAATAGTGCGCCAGCAAGGAAAGTTTGTACTATGACGTCAGATGCAATGTTCTGAAGAAAGACAACTCTTTTCCTCAAAACGAACGAGAAAAAATCGGTAAGCGGAAGAAGGGATCCCGTAGACCGCCCTACGTCACGATTCATGAATTATGTATATTCTATTTATAGGCTATTTATAAACGATTCTGAAAATACTTATTCTAAAAATAGAATATTCTCAACATGTACAACTATTAAAAAAAACTCGATTTAAAATCATTAACTTTAATGTAACACGGTGAATTTGCTTTATTTATTTTGTTTATCACATGAAAAAAGGAAAATGTACCGCATTACAGTAGCATATATCATAGTACAAATATATATTCCTTTTTAAAATACACATGATACATTTCATATAGATATGATAAACAGTAGGACTTTGTGCCTTAATTATGTTGTAAAGACCTGCAAATGTCACATGCACGTGGTCCCATGACTTTGGATATACTACGGAGTTAATAATATTTTTATTATCCGTTTAAAAGAGTATTTTTATGTAGGCAAATTGAAAAAAGATGTAGCTTAATACACATGTTAAACATGTTACACGTACTAAGCTTTACAGGAGTGTGAGAGGGTGTTTAAACGGGTCTGCGTTTAAAGAAACGAATCTGTAATCTGACCCCCTGTTGTCTGACCATTCTACTATAGCTGGACGTTCTATAGGAACCATTGTTACTTGTTTACAATAAAGCTACTATTAGGGCGTTCTACAGGATCCCCTGGTCGTTCTACATGATCCCCTGTTGTCTGAACCTTATATATCTACTACAAAACGTTCTATAGGATCCCTTATATTGTTTGTTTATCATGTATACACTAAAAGGCGTTCTACAGGATCCCCCTGGGCAGTCTACAGGATCCCTTGTTGTCTGAATATTATATATATATATATCTACTATAGTATAGAACGTTCTATAGGAACAAGCTTTTGGTCAGGATTCTTCTGAAAAAGCTCAAACCAAATTTATGAAATATATTCTTGGTGTAAACAGAAAGTCAAGTAATATAGCTGTAATGTCAGAGATTGGTAGATTTCCTATGTATTTTACTATAATTTTATCAATGTTAAAATATTGTCATAGACTGGAACGTTTGAAAGAAGGATTATTATTTGATGCATTTATATGTTGTAAACATACAGTTACATAGTTCTAATGTAAATACATGGTATTCTAGTATAGATTATATTCAGAGAGAGATTGAATTACCAAATTTTGACCAATCAATTGGTTCTTTATGTCAGTATGTTAAAAATAAACTATGTAAAAGTAATTTCACATTTTGGAATAAACTGAAGTATCAAACAATTAACTCCCAAAAAGGGAAAAAATTGTTTTAAAAAAGAAAAATATTTAGAATTACAGGACTTCAAAAAAAAGACAGTCAATTTGAAAATTAAGAATAAGCGCTCACTCTTTAAAAATTGAGACAAACAGAAATTCAAAAAAACATGTAGAAAGATCTGAGCGTCTTTGTTCTAATTGCTCACTCGGTAAAGTTGAAGATGAGCTTCATTTTATATTAGAATGCCCTCTTTATGATATTCAAAGGGACGATTTTTTCCAAGACATTTCTAACAATTGTTATAATTTTATAACTTTAAATAAATCTTCTAAATTGTATGGCTCTTGACCCAAGAAAATGTTACTCTTATGGAAGAACTGGGCTGTTATATTGGTGACTTTTTTTAATTAAGGATATCAGATATGAACACTGACACTAAGTCAAGTAAACAATTTGAGAATAAATACATATATAATGTAATTTTATTATTCTTTTATTCACACTTTATATGTGGTTTTCGGCTTGATTCTGACCAATGCTTATATTCCAAATATATATGTATATGCCTTTATTATTGTTGTTGTTACCAATTATGTAAATCAATTGTATCTGATTCTATGCCCTTTATGGGCCCTGTAATTTTTGGAAAAAATATATATAGGATCCCATATTGTTTGTTTATCATGAATATACTAAAGGGCGTGTTCTCCAGATCCCCTGTTGTCTGAACATAATATATTAACTATAGAACGTTCTATAGGATACCCTATTGTTTGTTTTTGATGTATCTACTAGGCTAAGAGAACGTTCTATAGAATCCCCTGTTGTTTGTTTATCATGTTTATACTAGAGGACTCTCTACTGGATCCCTTGGTTGGTCTGTGGGATCCCCTGTTTTCTCAAAATTATATATAAACTATAGAACGTTCTATAGGATACCATATTGTTTGTTATTGATGTATCTACTAGGCTAAGAGAACGTTCTACAGGATCCCCTGTTGTTTGTTTTTCAAGTGTATACTATAGGGCGTTCTACAGGATCCCCTTGGCGGTCTACAGGATCCCGTTTTCTCAACATTATATATCTACTATAAGACGTTCTATAGGTTCCCCTGTTGTTTGTTTATCAAGTATATACTATAAGACTTTCTACGGGATCCCTTGGTCGGTCTGTGGGATCCCCTGCTTTCTCAACATTATTGTTTACTATAAGACGTTCTACAGGATCCCCTGTTGTTTGTTTTTCAAGTGTATACTATAGGGCGTTCTACATGACCCCCTAGGCGGTCTACAGGATCCCCTGGGCGGTCTACAGGATCCCCTGTTTTCTCAACATTATAAATCTACTAAAAGACGTTCTATAGGTTCCCCTGTTGTTTGTTTATCAAGTATGTACTAGACTTTCTACGGGATCCCTTGGTCGGTCTGTGGGATCCCCTGCTTTCTCAACATTATTGTTTACTATAAGACGTTCTACAGGATCCCCTGTTGTTTGTTTTTCAAGTGTATACTATAGGGCGTTCTACATGACCCCCTAGGCGGTCTACAGGATCCTCTGGGCGGTCTACAGGATCCCCTGTTTTTTCAACATTATAAATCTACTAAAAGACGTTCTATAGTTTTCTCAACATTATATTTCTATTATAGGACGTTCTATAGGGCCCCCTGTTGTTTGTTGTTCATGTTTATACTATAGGTCGTTCTACAGTATCCCCCTGGGCGGTCTGCAGGATCCCCTGTTTTCTCAACATTATTTACCTACTATATGGCGTTCTACATGATCCCCTGTTGTTTATTTTTCAATTATATACTATAGGGCGTTCTACAGGATCCCCTGTTGTCTTAACATCATATATCTACTATGGGGCGTTCATATGACCCCCAGTTGATTGTTTTTCAAGTCTATACTATAGGGCGTTCTACATGATCCCCTGGACGGTCTACAGGGTCCCCTGTTGTTTATGAAAATTATGCATTTAAGATAGGACCTTCTTAATATTCCCCTGTTGTTTATTTATCATGTATATACTATAACGCTTTCTATAGAATCACTTGGTTGGTCTGCAGGATCCTCTGTTTTCTCAACATTATATATCTACCATAAGACGTTCTATATGATCCCCTGTTGTTTGTTGTTCAGGTTTATACTATAGGGCGTTCTACAGTATTCCCTGGGCGGTCTGCAGGATCCCCTGTTTTCTCAACATTATATATCTACTATATGACGTTCTATAGGGACCCTGGTGTTTGTTTTTCATGTTTCTACTATAGGGCGTTCTACAGTATCCCCTGGGCGGTCTGCAGGATTCCCTGTTTTCTCAACATTATATATCTACTATAAGACGTTCTATATGATCCCCTGTTGTTTGTTGTTCATGTTTATACTATAGGGCGTTCTACAGTATCCCCTGGGCGGTCTGCAGGATCCCCTGTTTTCTCAACATTATTTATCTTCTATAAGACGTTCTATAGGATCCCCTGTTGTTTGTTTTTCAAGTGTATACTATATGGCGTTCTACAGGATCCCCTAGACGGTCTACAGGATCCCCTGTTTTCTCAACATTATATATCTACTATATGACGATCTACAGGGCCCCCTGTTGTTTGTCGTTCATGTTTATAATATAGGGCGTTCTACAGTATCCCCTGAGCGGTCGGCGGGATCCCCAGTTTTCTCAACATTATTTATTTACTATAAGACGTTCTACAGGATCACCTGTTGTTTGTTTTTCAAGTGTATACTATAGGGCGTTCTACAGGATCCCCTGTTTTTTCAACATGATATATATACTATAGGACGTTCTATAGGGTCCCCTGTTGTTTGTTGTTCATGTTTATATTATAGGGCGTTCTACAGTATCCCCTGGGCAGTCTGCAGGATCCCCTGTTTTCTCAACATTATTTATCTACTATAAGACGTTCTATAGGATCCCCTGTTGTTTATTTTTCAAGTATATAGTATAGGGCGTTCTACAGGATCCCCTGTTGTCTTAAAATCATATATCTACTATAAGACGTTAATAGGACCCCCCTGTTGATTGTTTTTCAAGTGTATATTATAGGGCGTTCTACAGGATCCCCTACTTTCTCAAAATTATATATCTACTATAAGACGTTCTATATGATACCCTGTTGTTTGTTGTTCATTCACTGGGCGGTCTACACGATCCCCTGTTGTCTGAACAATATATATATACTATAAGGACGTACTATAAGACCCCCAATTGATTGTTTTTTATGTTTATACTATAGGTCGTTCTACAGGATCCCCAGGGCGGTCTACAGGATCCTTTTTTGTTAAAAATTAGGCATCTGAGAAAGGATGTTTGTTTTTCATGTGTATACTATAAGGCTTTTATGATCCCTTGGGCGGTCTGCGGGATCTCCTGTTTTCTCAACGTTATATATCTAAAATAGGATGTTCTATAGGGTCCCCTGTTGGTGTTGTTAGTGTTTATTTTAAAGGGCGTTCTACAGTATCCTCATTTGTCTAAACATTATATATCTACTATAGAACGTTTTATAGGATTCCATATAGTGTTTGTTTATTATGTATATACTAAAGGGCGTTCTACAGGATCCACTGTTGTCTGAACATTATATATCTACTATAGAAAATTCTTTATGATCCCCTATTGTTTGTTTATCGTGTATATACTAAGGGGCGTTCTACATGATCCCCTGGGCGGTCTACAGGATACCCTGTTGTCTGACCATTATATATCTGCTAAAGGACGCTGTACAGTTTCGACTGTTGTTGGTTTTTTTTTCATGTATATATTAGAGGGCGTTATATATATGCTCCCATGGGCGGTCGATATGATCCCCTGTGGTTAAATAGTTGTGTATCTGTACAGGGCGTTCTATAGGATCGCCAGGGCGGTCTATATGATCCCATTGTTTGGTTATCATGTATTCACTAGATTTATCTACTAGAGAGCGTTCTATGGGATCTCCTGTTGGGTCTATATGATCACCTATTGTGTTGTAATAGTGCATCTGCTATAGGGCGTTCTATAAGTTCCCCGGGGCGGTCTATATGATCCCCTGTTGGTTGTTAATCATGAATCTATAACATGTTGTTTTATAAGATCCCCTGGGCGGTCTATAGGACCCCGTATTGTTTCATAATCGCGCATCTGTTAAATGGAATTCTTTGGGATCCCCGGGTCGGTCCATAGGATCCTCTGCATGTTGTTTGTTCAACATGTTTCTTCTAGAGGGTGTTCCATAAAATCCAAGGGTCGGTCTATAGGAGCTCTTTAGTTTTTTCATCATGTATCTATTAGAGGGCGTTATATATATGCTCCCATGGGCGGTCGATATGATCCCCTGTGGTTTAATATTTGTTTATCTGTATAGGGCGTTCTATATGATCCCCGGGGCGTTCTATAGGATCCCATTGTTTGGTTATCATGTATTCACTAGATTTATCTACTAAAGAGCGTTCTATGGGATCCCCTGTTGGGTCTATAGGATCACCTGTTGTGTTATAATCGTGTCTGCTATAGGGCGTTCTATAGGTTCTCCGGGGCGGTGAATATGATCCCTGTTGTTTGTTCAACATGTTTCTTCTAGAGGTGTTCCATAAAACCCCAGGGTCGGTCTGTAGTAGCACTGTAGTTTCATCATGTATCTATTAGAGGGCGTTATATTTATGCTCCCATATGCGTTCTTTATGATCCCTTGTGGTTTAATAATTGTGTATCTGCTATAGGGCGTTCTAAAGGATCCCCGGGGCGGTCTATAGGATCCCCTGTTGTTTGTTTTTAATGTATCTATAACAGGTTGTTCTATACGATCCCCTGGGCTGTCTATAGGATCCCCTGTTGGTTGTTCATCATGTATCTATAACAGGTTGTTCTATACGATCCCCTGGGCGGTCTATAGGAGTCCATTTTGTTTAATAATCGCGCATATTCCAGTGGCGGATCCAGAAATTTTCATAAGTGGGGGCCCACTGACTGACCTAAGAGGGGGCCCGCTCCAGTCACGCTTCAGTGATTCCCTATATAAGCAACCAAATTTTTTCCCAAAAAGGGGGGCGGGCCCCCTGCCCCCCCCTAAATCCGCCTCTGCATTCTAAAGTGCGTTCTATAGGATCCCCGGGTCTGTCTATAGGATACCCTATTGTTTATACCTTGGCGGTCATGATATTCAATATACAAAGTAGGTGTCAACAATTTGTATGATCCTCAGAACTACATGTACCTAGCAGTAGGTAGTTGTGTTTTTTTAGTATAAATTTTATTTCAAAATTGCTGACGGTAACCTAGCAATGGCAAGGTCGTCTGGAAACTTGACATTAGTATGACATCCGCCTTTGCTCGCAATGCCAATTCTGTTTGTTTTCGTATTCTTATATATTTGTACAGACAGGAGAAAAGAAATTGACCCGTATTTTAATATCCCTTTCCGATATATTGACCCGGGGATCCTATAGACCTCCCTGGGAATCATATAGAACGCCCTATAGCAGATACACGAATATTGCACAACAGGCGATCCTATAGACCCAACAGGGGATCCCATAGAACGCTCCCTAGTAGATACGTGATTACCAAACAACGGGATCCTATAGAACACCCTATAGCAGATACACAATTATTAAACCACAGGGAATCCTACAGACCGCACAGGGGATCCTGTAGAATGCCCTCCAATAGATACATTATGAACAAACAACAGGGCTCCTATAGACCGACCTAGAGATTCTATAGACCGACCCGGGGATCTTAAAGAACGCCCTAAAGCAGATGCACGATTATTAAATAATACGGGATCATATAGACCACCCAGGGAATCATATAGAACGCCCTGTTATAGATACATGATGAACAACCAACAGGGGATCCTATAGACCGCCCCGGGGATCCTATAGAACGCCCTATAGCAGATACACGATTATTCAACAATAGGGGATCCTAAATAGGACACCTTCAAGTGGATATATCTAGCAGATACACAAATATTAAACAATAGGATATAAAACGCCCTGTTATGGATACATGATGCACAACGAACAGGGGAACTTATTAACGGTCAAGAGAATCTTATAGAACGCATTATACTGGAAACATAATGAAAAAAATAACCAGGGGATCCTATAGACCGCCCCGGGATCCCATATAACACCGTACAGCAGCTACACGATTATTAAACAAGAAGTGATCATATAGACCCAACATGGGATCATATAGAACGTTCTCTAGTAGATACATGATAAACAAACAACGGGATCCTATAGACAGTCCCGGGGATCCTATAGAATGCCCTCTAATAGATACATGACGAACAAACAACTTAGATCGACCTTTGTATTATATCGAACACCCTCTAGAAAATACATGGTGAACAAACAACAGGGGGTCCTTTAGAACGACCCAAGGATTCTATAGAACGCCCTATAGCAGATTCACGATTATAAAACAATAGGGGATCTTATAGGCCGACCGGAGATCCTATAGAAAGCCCTATAGCAGATGCACAATTATTAAACAACAAGGGATCCTATAGAACGCCCTGTTATTGATGCATGATGAACAACCAACAGGGGAACATATAGACGGCCCAGAGGATCTTAAAGAACGTCTTTTACTAGAAACATAATGAACAAACAGCAGGTTATTCTATAGACCGCCCCGGAGA
The DNA here is from genome assembly GCA_037788925.1 of Mytilus galloprovincialis. NCBI lineage: Eukaryota > Metazoa > Mollusca > Bivalvia > Mytilida > Mytilidae > Mytilus > Mytilus galloprovincialis. Next base: position 74,553,938 of record CM075339.1, on the reverse strand, counting down.
TCCTATAGAACGCCCTATAGCATGCAGATACACGCCCTCTAGTATATACGTAAAGTAGATACATGTTTAGAAAAACAGAGGAACCTATAGAAGGTCCTATCCTAGATGCATATAAATCAAACAGGGGATCCTGAATAATATATAATGCTCAGACAACAGGAGATCCTGCAGAACGCCCTATAGTATAAACATGAAAAACAATCAACAGGGGATCCTATAGAACGTCCTATGATAGATATATAATGTTGAGAAAACAGGGGATCCTGCAGACCGCCCAAGGGATCATAAACGCCCTATAATATATACATAATAAACAAAGAACAAGGGAACCTATTGAATTTCCTATCTCAGATGCATATTTTTTTTAACAAAAGGGGATTCTGTAGACCGCCCAGGAGTTCCCGTAGAACGCCCTTATAGCATAAATATGAAAAACAAAGAACAGGGGAACCTATAGAATTTCCTATCTCATATGCATATTTTTTAACAAAAGGGGATTCCGTAGACCGCCCAGGGTATCCTGTAGAACGCCCGATAGTATAAACATAAAAACAAACAATCAACAGGGCATCCTGTAGACCGCCTAGGGGATCCGGTAGAACGCCCTTTAGTATATAAATAATAAACAAACAATATAGGGGATCCTATAGTAGATATATAATGTTCAGACAAAAGGCGATCCTGTAGACTGCCTAGGGGATCCTATTGAACGCCCTTTAGTATATAAATGATAAACAAACAACATGGGATCCTACAGGATCCCTTGGGCGGTCTACAGAATACCCTGTTGTCTTTACATTATATATGTACTATAGGACGTTCTATAAGACCCCCCTGTTGATTGTTTTTCATGTTTATACTATAGGACGTTCTAAAGGATCACCTGTTTTCTCAACATTATTTATCTACTATAAGACGTTCTGTAGAACGCCCTTTAGTATATACATGATTATCAAACAATAGGGGATACTTTAGAACGTCTTATAGTAGATATTTATTTTTAAACAAATGGGGATCCTGTAGACCGCCCAGTGGATCATGTAGAACGCCCTATAGTATAAACATAAAAAAAAAACAATCAACAGGGCATCCTATAGACCGCCCATAGTATCCTGGAGAAGGCCCTTTAGTATAAACATGAAAAACAATCAACAGAACGTCCTATAGTACATATATTATGTTGAAAAACAAAGATTCCTGCAGACCGCCCAAGGGATCATATAGAAAGCCCTATAGTATAAACATGAAAAACAATCAACAGGGAATCTTAAAGAACGCCATTTAGTACATATATATAACGTAAAGACAACAGGTGATCCTTTAAAACGCCCTATAGTATAAACATGAAAAACAATCAACAGGGGGTCTTATAGAACGTCCTATAGTACATATATTATGTTGAAAAACAGAGATCCCTGCAGACAACCCAAAGTTTCCCGCAGACCGCCAAGGGATCATATAGAAAGCCCTACAGTATAAACATGAAAGACAATCAACAGGGGATCTTATAGAACGCCATTTAGTACATATATAATGTAAAGACAACAGGGTATCCTGTAGACCGCCCAAGGGATCCTGTAGAACGCCCTTCAGTATATACATGATTAACAAACAATAGGGGATCCTATAGAACGTCTTATAATAGATATATTATGTTGAGAAAACAGGGGATCCTGTAGACCGCCCAGGGGATCCTGTAGAACGCCCTATAGTATATAAATGAAAAACAAACAACAGCGGATACTTTAGAACGTCTTATAGTAGATATATATTTTTAAACAAATGGGGATCCTGTTGACCGCCTAGTGGATCCTGTAGAACGCCCTATAGTATATACATGATTAACAAACTATAGGGGATCCTAAAGAACGTCTTATTATAGATATATTATGTTGAGAAAACAGGGGATCGTGTAGAACGCCCTATAGTATATAAATGAAAAACAAACAACAGGAGATACTTTAGAACGTCTTACAGTAGATATATATTTTTAAACAAATGGGGATCCTGTAGACCGCCTAGTGGATCCTGTAGAACGCCCTATAGTATAATAAATGAAAAACAAACAACAGGAGATACTTTAGAACGTCTTACAGTAGATATATATTTTTAAACAAATGGGGATCCTGTAGACCGCCTAGTGGATCCTGTAGAACGCCCTATAGTATAAACATAAAAAACAATCAACAGTGTAGACCGCCCAGGGGATCCGGTAGAACGCCCTTTAGTATATAAATAATAAACAAACAATATAGGGATCCTATAGAACGTCCTATAGTAGATATATAATGTAAATACAACAGGGGATCCTGTAAACCGCCCATGGTATCCTGTAGAACGCCCTTTAGTATAAACATGAAAAACAATCAACAGAACGTCCTATAGTACATATATTATGTTGAAAAACAAAGATTCCTGCAGACCACCCAAGGGATCATATTGAAATCCCTATTGTATAAACATGAAAAACAATCAACAAGGGGTCTTATATAAACAACGCCTTTTAGTAAATATATAATGTAAAGACAACACGGGATCCTGAAGACCGCCCAGGGGATCCTGTAGAACGCCCTTTAGTATATACTTGATTAACAAACAATAGGGGATCCTATAGAACGTCTTATAGTAGATATGTTATGTTGCGAAAACAGGGGATCCTGTAGACCGCCCAGGGGATCCTGTAGAACGCCCTATAGTATATAAATTAAAAACAAACAACAGGGGATACTTTAGAACGTCTTATAGTAGATATATATTTTTAAACAAATGGGATCCTGTAGACCGCCTAGTGGATCCTTAGAACGCCCTATAGTATAAACATAAAAAAAAAACAATCAATAGGGCATTCTGTAGACCGCCCAGAGGATCCGGTAGAACGCCTTTCAGTATATAAATAATAAACAAACAATATAGGGATCCTATAGAACGTCCTATAGTAGATAAATAATTTAAAAACAACAGGGGATCCTGTAGACCGCCCATGGTATCCTGTAGAACGCCCTTTAGTATAATCATGAAAAACAATCAACAGAACGTCCTATAGTACATATATTATGTTGAAAAACAAAGATTCCTGCAGACCGCCCAAGGGATCATATAGAAAGCCCTATTGTATAAACATGAAAAACAATCAACAGGGGGTCTTATACATACAACGCCATTTAGTACATATATAATGTAAAGACAACAGGGGATCATAAAGACCGTCCAGGGGATCCTGTATAACGCCCTTTAATATATACTTGATTAACAAACAATAGAGGATCCTATAGAACGTCTTATAGTAGATATATTATGTTGAGAAAACAGGGGATTCCGTAGACCAACCAGGGGATCCTGTAGAACGCCCTATAGTATATACTTGAAAAACAAACAACAGGGGATCCTGTAGAACGTCTTGTAGTAGATACATAATGTTTAGAAAACAGGGGATTACACAGACCGACCAAGGGATCCGCTAAAAAGTCCTCTAGTAGATACATAAAAAAAAAACATTAGGGTAACCTATAGAACGTTCTGTAGTTTATATATAATGTTCAGACAAAAGGGGATCCTGTAGACTGCCTAGGGATCCTATTGAACGTCCTTTAGAATATACATGATAAACAAACAACATGGAATCATATAGAACGTCTTATAGTAGATAAATAATGTAAAGACAACAGGGGATCCTGTAGAACGTCATATAGTAGATATATAATGTAAAGACAACAGGGGATTCTGTAGACCGCCCAGGGGATCCTGTAGAACGTCCTATAGTAGATATATAATGTAAAGACAACAGGGGATCCTGTAGACCGCCCAGGGGATCCTGTAGAACGCCCTATAGTATAAACATGAAAAACAATCAACAGGGGGTCTTATACAACGCCATTTAGTACATATATAATGTAAAGACAACAGGTATCCCGTAGACCGCTCAAGGGATCCTGTAGATCGCCCTTTAGTATATACATGATTAACAAACAATAGGGGATCCTATAGAACGTCTTATAGTATATAAATGAAAAACAAACAACAGGGGATACTTTAGAACGTCTTATAGTAGATATATATTTTTAAACAAACGGGGATCCTGTAGACCGCCCAGGGGATCCGGTAGAACGCCCTTTAGTATATAAATAATAAACAAACAATATAGGGGATCCTATAGAACGTCCTATAGTAGATCTGGTATAACACCCTTTAGTATATAAATAATAAACAAACAATATAGGGGATCCTATAGAACGTCCTATAGTAGATAAATAATGTAAAGACAACAGGGGATCCTGTAGAACGTCCTATAGCAGATATATAATGTAAAGACAACAGGGGATCCTGTAGACCGCCCAGGGGATCCTGTAGAACGTCCTATAGTAGATATATAATGTAAAGACAACAGGGGATCCTGTAGAACGCCCTATAGTATAAACATGAAAAACAATCAACAGGGGGTCTTATACAACGCCATTTAGTACATATATAATGTAAAGGCAACAGGTATCCCGTAGACCGCCCAAGGGATCCTGTAGATCGCCCTTTAGTATATACATGATTAACAAACAATAGGGGATCCTATAGAACGTCTTATAGTATATAAATGAAAAACAAACAACAGGGGATACTTTAGAACGTCTTATAGTAGATATATATTTTTAAACAAACGGGGATCCTGTAGACCGCCCAGGGGATCCGGTAGAACGCCCTTTAGTATATAAATAATAAATAAACAATATAGGGGATCCTATAGAACGTCCTATAGTAGACATATAATATAAAGACATCAGGGGATCCTGTAGACCGCCCAGGGGATCCTGTAGAACGTCATATAGTAGATATATAATGTAAAGACAACAGGGGGTCCTGTAGACCGCCCAGGGGATCCTGTAGAACGTCCTATAGTAGATATATAATGTAAAGACAACAGGGGATCCTGTAGACCGCCCAGGGGATCCTGTAGAACGCCATATAGTATAAACATGAAAAACAATCAACAGGTGGTCTTATACAACGCCATTTAGTACATATATAATGTAAAGACAACAGGTATCCCGTAGACCGCCCAAGGGATCCTGTAGATCGCCCTTTAGTATATACATGATTAACAAACAATAGGGGATCCTATAGAACGTCTTATAGTATATAAATGAAAAACAAACAACAGGGGATACTTTAGAACGTCTTATAGTAGATATATATTTTTAAACAAACGGGGATCCTGTAGACCGCCCAGGGGATCCGGTAGAACGCCCTTTAGTATATAAATAATAAACAAACAATATAGGGGATCCTATAGAACGTCCTATAGTAGATCCGGTATAACACCCTTTAGTATATAAATAATAAACAAACAATATAGGGGATCCTATAGAACGTCCTATAGTAGATAAATAATGTAAAGACAACAGGGGATCCTGTAGAACGTCCTATAGCAGATATATAATGTAAAGACAACAGGGGATCCTGTAGACCGCCCAGGGGATCCTGTAGAACGTCCTATAGTAGATATATAATGTAAAGACAACAGGGGATCCTGTAGACCGCCCAGGGGATCCTGTAGAACGCCCTATAGTATAAACATGAAAAACAATCAACAGGGGGTCTTATACAACGCCATTTAGTACATATATAATTTAAAGACAACAGGTATCCCGTAGACCGCCCAAGGGATCCTGTAGATCGCCCTTTAGTATATACATGATTAACAAAGAATAGGGGATCCTATAGAACGTCTTATAGTATATAAATGAAAAACAAACAACAGGGGATACTTTAGAACGTCTTATAGTAGATATATATTTTTAAACAAACGGGGATCCTGTAGACCGCCCAGGGGATCCGGTAGAACGCCCTTTAGTATATAAATAATAAATAAACAATATAGGGATCCTATAGAACGTCCTATAGTAGATCCGGTATAACACCCTTTAGTATATAAATAATAAACAAACAATATAGGGGATCCTATAGAACGTCCTATAGTAGACATATAATGTAAAGACATCAGGGGATCCTGTAGACCGCCCAGGGGATCCTGTAGAACGTCATATAGTAGATATATAATGTAAAGACAACAGGGGATCCTGTAGACCGCCCAGGGGATCCTGTAGAACGTCCTATAGTAGATATATAATGTAAAGACAACAGGGGATCCTGTAGAACGCCCTATAGTATAAACATGAAAAACAATCAACAGGTGGTCTTATACAACGCCATTTAGTACATATATAATGTAAAGACAACAGGTATCCCGTAGACCGCCCAAGGGATCCTGTAGATCGCCCTTTAGTATATACATGATTAACAAACAATAGGGGATCCTATAGAACGTCTTATAGTATATAAATGAAAAACAAACAACAGGGGATACTTTAGAACGTCTTATAGTAGATATATATTTTTAAACGAACGGGGATCCTGTAGACCGCCCAGGGGATCCGGTAGAACGCCCTTTAGTATATAAATAATAAACAAACAATATAGGGGATCCTATAGAACGTCCTATAGTAGATCCGGTATAACACCCTTTAGTATATAAATAATAAACAAACAATATAGGGGATCCTATAGAACGTCCTATAGTAGATAAATAATGTAAAGACAACAGGGGATCCTGTAGAACGTCCTATAGCAGATATATAATGTAAAGACAACAGGGGATCCTGTAGACCGCCCAAGGGATCCTGTAGAACGTCCTATAGTAGATATATAATGTAAAGACAACAGGGGATCCTGTAGACCGCCCAGGGGATCATGTAGAACGCCCTATAGTATAAACATGAAAAACAATCAACAGGGGGTCTTATACAACGCCATTTAGTACATATATAATTTAAAGACAACAGGTATCCCGTAGACCGCCCAAGGGATCCTGTAGATCGCCCTTTAGTATATACATGATTAACAAACAATAGGGGATCCTATAGAACGTCTTATAGTATATAAATGAAAAACAAACAACAGGGAATACTTTAGAACGTCTTATAGTAGATATATATTTTTAAACAAACGGGGATCCTGTAGACCGCCCAGGGGATCCGGTAGAACGCCCTTTAGTATATAAATAATAAATAAACAATATAGGGATCCTATAGAACGTCCTATAGTAGATCCGGTATAACACCCTTTAGTATATAAATAATAAACAAACAATATAGAGGATCCTATAGAACGTCCTATAGTAGACATATAATGTAAAGACATCAGGGGATCCTGTAGACCGCCCAGGGGATCCTGTAGAACGTCATATAGTAGATATATAATGTAAAGACAACAGGGGATCCTGTAGACCGCCCAGGGGATCCTGTAGAACGTCCTATAGTAGATATATAATGTAAAGACAACAGGGGATCCTGTAGAACGCCCTATAGTATAAACATGAAAAACAATCAACAGGTGGTCTTATACAACGCCATTTAGTACATATATAATGTAAAGACAACAGGTATCCCGTAGACCGCCCAAGGGATCCTGTAGATCGCCCTTTAGTATATACATGATTAACAAACAATAGGGGATCCTATAGAACGTCTTATAGTATATAAATGAAAAACAAACAACAGGGGATACTTTAGAACGTCTTATAGTAGATATATATTTTTAAACGAACGGGGATCCTGTAGACCGCCCAGGGGATCCGGTAGAACGCCCTTTAATATATAAATAATAAACAAACAATATAGGGGATCCTATAGAACGTCCTATAGTAGATCCGGTATAACACCCTTTAGTATATAAATAATAAACAAACAATATAGGGGATCCTATAGAACGTCCTATAGTAGATAAATAATGTAAAGACAACAGGGGATCCTGTAGAACGTCCTATAGCAGATATATAATGTAAAGACAACAGGGGATCCTGTAGACCGCCCAAGGGATCCTGTAGAACGTCCTATAGTAGATATATAATGTAAAGACAACAGGGGATCCTGTAGACCGCCCAGGGGATCATGTAGAACGCCCTATAGTATAAACATGAAAAACAATCAACAGGGGGTCTTATACAACGCCATTTAGTACATATATAATTTAAAGACAACAGGTATCCCGTAGACCGCCCAAGGGATCCTGTAGATCGCCCTTTAGTATATACATGATTAACAAACAATAAGGGATCCTATAGAACGTCTTATAGTATATAAATGAAAAACAAACAACAGGGAATACTTTAGAACGTCTTATAGTAGATATATATTTTTAAACAAACGGGGATCCTGTAGACCGCCCAGGGGATCCGGTAGAACGCCCTTTAGTATATAAATAATAAATAAACAATATAGGGATCCTATAGAACGTCCTATAGTAGATCCGGTATAACACCCTTTAGTATATAAATAATAAACAAACAATATAGGGGATCCTATAGAACGTCCTATAGTAGACATATAATGTAAAGACATCAGGGGATCCTGTAGACCGCCCAGGGGATCCTGTAGAACGTCATATAGTAGATATATAATGTAAAGACAACAGGGGATCCTGTAGACCGCCCAGGGGATCCTGTAGAACGTCCTATAGTAGATATATAATGTAAAGACAACAGGGGATCCTGTAGAACGCCCTATAGTATAAACATGAAAAACAATCAACAGGTGGTCTTATACAACGCCATTTAGTACATATATAATGTAAAGACAACAGGTATCCCGTAGACCGCCCAAGGGATCCTGTAGATCGCCCTTTAGTATATACATGATTAACAAACAATAGGGGATCCTATAGAACGTCTTATAGTATATAAATGAAAAACAAACAACAGGGGATACTTTAGAACGTCTTATAGTAGATATATATTTTTAAACGAACGGGGATCCTGTAGACCGCCCAGGGGATCCGGTAGAACGCCCTTTAGTATATAAATAATAAACAAACAATATAGGGGATCCTATAGAACGTCCTATAGTAGATCCGGTATAACACCCTTTAGTATATAAATAATAAACAAACAATATAGGGGATCCTATAGAACGTCCTATAGTAGATAAATAATGTAAAGACAACAGGGGATCCTGTAGAACGTCCTATAGCAGATATATAATATAAAGACAACAGGGGATCCTGTAGACCGCCCAAGGGATCCTGTAGAACGTCCTATAGTAGATATATAATGTAAAGACAACAGGGGATCCTGTAGACCGCCCAGGGGATCATGTAGAACGCCCTATAGTATAAACATGAAAAACAATCAACAGGGGGTCTTATACAACGCCATTTAGTACATATATAATTTAAAGACAACAGGTATCCCGTAGACCGCCCAAGGGATCCTGTAGATCGCCCTTTAGTATATACATGATTAACAAACAATAGGGGATCCTATAGAACGTCTTATAGTATATAAATGAAAAACAAACAACAGGGAATACTTTAGAACGTCTTATAGTAGATATATATTTTTAAACAAACGGGGATCCTGTAGACCGCCCAGGGGATCCGGTAGAACGCCCTTTAGTATATAAATAATAAATAAACAATATAGGGATCCTATAGAACGTCCTATAGTAGATCCGGTATAACACTCTTTAGTATATAAATAATAAACAAACAATATAGAGGATCCTATAGAACGTCCTATAGTAGACATATAATGTAAAGACATCAGGGGATCCTGTAGACCGCCCAGGGGATCCTGTAGAACGTCATATAGTAGATATATAATGTAAAGACAACAGGGGATCCTGTAGACCGCCCAGGGGATCCTGTAGAACGTCCTATAGTAGATATATAATGTAAAGACAACAGGGGATCCTGTAGAACGCCCTATAGTATAAACATGAAAAACAATCAACAGGTGGTCTTATACAACGCCATTTAGTACATATATAATGTAAAGACAACAGGTATCCCGTAGACCGCCCAAGGGATCCTGTAGATCGCCCTTTAGTATATACATGATTAACAAACAATAGGGGATCCTATAGAACGTCTTATAGTATATAAATGAAAAACAAACAACAGGGGATACTTTAGAACGTCTTATAGTAGATATATATTTTTAAACGAACGGGGATCCTGTAGACCGCCCAGGGGATCCGGTAGAACGCCCTTTAGTATATAAATAATAAACAAACAATATAGGGGATCCTATAGAACGTCCTATAGTAGATCCGGTATAACACCCTTTAGTATATAAATAATAAACAAACAATATAGGGGATCCTATAGAACGTCCTATAGTAGATAAATAATGTAAAGACAACAGGGGATCCTGTAGAACGTCCTATAGCAGATATATAATGTAAAGACAACAGGGGATCCTGTAGACCGCCCAAGGGATCCTGTAGAACGTCCTATAGTAGATATATAATGTAAAGACAACAGGGGATCCTGTAGACCGCCCAGGGGATCATGTAGAACGCCCTATAGTATAAACATGAAAAACAATCAACAGGGGGTCTTATACAACGCCATTTAGTACATATATAATTTAAAGACAACAGGTATCCCGTAGACCGCCCAAGGGATCCTGTAGATCGCCCTTTAGTATATACATGATTAACAAACAATAGGGGATCCTATAGAACGTCTTATAGTATATAAATGAAAAACAAACAACAGGGAATACTTTAGAACGTCTTATAGTAGATATATATTTTTAAACAAACGGGGATCCTGTAGACCGCCCAGGGGATCCGGTAGAACGCCCTTTAGTATATAAATAATAAATAAACAATATAGGGATCCTATAGAACGTCCTATAGTAGATCCGGTATAACACCCTTTAGTATATAAATAATAAACAAACAATATAGAGGATCCTATAGAACGTCCTATAGTAGACATATAATGTAAAGACATCAGGGGATCCTGTAGACCGCCCAGGGGATCCTGTAGAACGTCATATAGTAGATATATAATGTAAAGACAACAGGGGATCCTGTAGACCGCCCAGGGGATCCTGTAGAACGTCCTATAGTAGATATATAATGTAAAGACAACAGGGGATCCTGTAGAACGCCATATAGTATAAACATGAAAAACAATCAACAGGTGGTCTTATACAACGCCATTTAGTACATATATAATGTAAAGACAACAGGTATCCCGTAGACCGCCCAAGGGATCCTGTAGATCGCCCTTTAGTATATACATGATTAACAAACAATAGGGGATCCTATAGAACGTCTTATAGTATATAAATGAAAAACAAACAACAGGGGATACTTTAGAACGTCTTATAGTAGATATATTTTTAAACAAACGGGGATCCTGTAGACCGCCCAGGGGATCCGGTAGAACGCCCTTTAGTATATAAATAATAAACAAACAATATAGGGGATCCTATAGAACGTCCTATAGTAGATCCGGTATAACACCCTTTAGTATATAAATAATAAACAAACAATATAGGGGATCCTATAAGAACGTCCTATAGTAGATAAATAATGTAAAGACAACAGGGAATCCTGTAGAACGTCCTATAGCAGATATATAATGTAAAGACAACAGGGGATCCTGTAGACCGCCCAGGGGATCCTGTAGAACGTCCTATAGTAGATATATAATGTAAAGACAACAGGGGATTCTGTAGACCGCCCAGGGGATCCTGTAGAACGTCCTATAGTAGACATATAATGTAAAGACAACAGGGGATCCTGTAGAACGCCCTATAGTATAAACATGAAAAACAATCAACAGGGGGTCTTATAGAACGTCCTTTAGTAGATATATAATGTTCAGACAACAAGGGATCCTGAAGACCGCCCAGGGGATCCCGCAGAACGCCCTTTAGTATATACTTGATTTACAAACAATAGGGGATCCTATAGAACTTCTTATAGTAGATATATTATATTAAGAAAACAGGACGTAGACCGACCAGGGGATCCTGTAGAACGCCCTATAGTATATACTTGAAAAACAAACAACAGGGGATCCTGTAGAACGTCTTGTAGTAGATATATAATGTTGAGAAAGCAGGGGATCACACAGACCGACCAAGGGATCACGTAGAAAGTCCTCTAGTAGATACATCAAAAACAAACAATAGGGTGTCGTATAGAACGTTCTATAGTTTATATATAATGTTCAGACAAAAGGGGATCCTATAGACTGCCCAGGTGATCCTGTAGAACGTCCTTTAGTATATACATGATAAACAAACAATATAGGAGATCCTAAAGAACGTTTCATAGTAGAAATATAAGGTTCAGACAACAGGGGATCATGTAGACCGCCCAGAAGATCCTGTAGAACGCCCTAATAGAATATGTAGCTTCATTATAAACAATAACAGGGAAAACGAAGACTAGCACCCCCACCCCACCACCACTACCACTACCCCCTCACACTCCGTAAAGGAAATGTCTCGTGCCTTAGAACGTGTAAGCTACATGTTTTTTTTTCAATTTGCCTACATCAAAGTACTCTATTAAGCAGATAATAAAAATATCAACTCCATAGTATATTCAAAGCCATGGGATCACGTGCATGGGACATTTGCAAGTCTTTACAACATAATTAAGGCACCACTACTGTGTGTCATATATATGTGAAATATCATATATATCTTAAAAAGGAATATGTATTTGCTTAATGAGGGCACAATGATATATGCTACTGTAATGCGGAACATTTTCCTATTTAAGACACCATTTTACGTTGAACGTGAAATAATTTCTGTCATGAACGTTGCACGAAAAATAAAGACTTTAAGGTGAACCTTTTGTGACTGTGTCACTGTCCTCTTGTATATATGAACTCTCTGTTTTACTTAATATTCCCTATTTAGTGTGTACACATTTATGATATAAATAATTTACAGCTTTTAAAAAAGTATATAAAGATATTCTGAACTTTATGCAAATAAAGGAACAACATCATTGGCCTTACCGCCTTATCATTTCTTATCACGGAAACAAAATTAAATCAATTTGTAGAGAGCCGTGGTGTTTTGGTTAGTGCATCGGACTACTAACACTACGGTTCCTGGTTCGATTCCCGTTTGAGATGAAAATTTCAGGAACTCATGCAATTTTCGGCTCTCCCTCGACACCATTTGCGAGTATGGTCTTGAGGAAACGATGATAGTCCGTCGGAAGGGGACGATAAATGGCTGACCCGTGTTAAGAGAGAGCCATATCTCTTGCACGTTAAAGACACCCTTGTAGATTTCGAAAAAGAGTAGGCTTATGCCGCTACAAGGCAGAACTCGCACCCGCAACGTGGAAAGGGATTAATATAAGTTGCAAAACTTGTTTCCCAATCCACTATAAATAAATATGTTTAAACATAAATCAATTTCGTTCTTGACCATGTTGACGATCCCTGTCTGGTGTTTGATTTTTTTTTTGAAAAATACTGAGCAAAATAAGCATTTGAATCACGAAGCACGTACAAAAATTACATAAGCAGAACATTTTGAACACCTAGCTGTTTTGCACGACTGAACGTGTAATAAAAAAGTAAAAACACGTTGAACGTGAAATAAAAAAACGCGATCACGTTCCACGAAAATAACGCTTTACCACTCTCCATGAAAGTTAATGATTTTGCATCGTTTTTTTAAAGATAGTTTTACATGTTAAGAAAATTCTATTTTTAGCATTAGTATTTTCCGAATCGTTTAAAAATAGCCTATAAATAGAATATGCATAATTCATGAATCGTGACGTAGGGCGGTCTACGGGATCCCTTCTTCCGCTTACCGAAAAAATCATGAAAATTACTCATAACTTTTTTGAAAGGTCGGTGACATACACTTTTTTAACCGGATTTTTGTGACAAAAATGTCGGTTATTGATTTGGGGATGTACGGCGGGCGGGCGGTCGGGCGGGCGGGCGGCAATCAAATGTTGTCCGTGCATTAACTCATGAACCGTTCAACCAAAGCTTTTAAAATTTTAATATGTTGTTACTGACAACTAAATGAAGGTCAGGTTCAATAATGGCGATTTTGACTTTTACTGTTCAGGAGTTATGGTTCTTGAAAGATTGAAAAATGGAGTTGTCCGTGCATTTACGCATGAACTGTTCTACCAAAGCTTCCCAAATTTTAATATGTTGTTACTAATGAAAGAATGGAGGTCAAGTTCAATAATGACGAATTTGACTTTTACCGTTCAGGAGTTATGGTTCTTGAAAGATTGAAAAATGGAGTTTCCAGTCGTGTCCGTGCATTTATGCATGAACTGTTCTACCAAAGCTTCCGAAATTTTAATATGCTGTTACTGATGACAAAATGGAGGTCAAGTTCAATAATGATGATTTTGACTTTTACCGTTCAGGAGTTATGGTTCTTGAAAGATGGAAAAATGGTTTTTCCCGTCGTGTCCGTGCATTTTCTCATGAACCATTCAACCAAAGCTTTTGAAATTTTAATATGTTGTTACTGATGACAAAATAGAGGTCAAGTTCAATAATGACGATTTTGACTTTTACCGTTCAGGAGTTATGGTTCTTGAAAGATCATAAAATGGCGTTTCCATTCAGGTTGTTGCATTTACTCATGAACCATTCAATCTAAGCTTTTCAAATTTTAATATGTTGATACTGATGACAAAATGGAGGTCAAATTTGATATTGACGATTTTCACTTTCACCATTCATCAGTAATGGTTCTTGTGATATTGCCAGGACACAAATAAATGTTAATAAATCCGGTTTGCTGTCGTTGTGACAGCCTCTTGTTTTGCTTTATTTTGAAGAGTACATATGGTACTTTCCTTCTTTAATTTTTTATGAAGAAATCACTGGTAGATATTTTTTAATACTGGAAACGTTTTTCAGTTTTACGTTTAATTTTTGGCGGGAATGAAATAAATCATATTTTCAAAGATCAAGTCAATATGAGCCTTAAACTCTTGAACCTGTATTTGAAAGATACAAATCTACTGTTTAAAGTGAAACAAGAATTATGCTTGTAGGTTTGATATAAAGCATTTTTTTGAGAGTTCAGATAACAAGCAAATATTATGTTAATATTCGAGAAAACAGGAAACTGAGGTTGCTATAGTGACAAAACTAAGTCGGTGACCCCCAATTTTTTTCATCATATCTTGTTCCTCAAATCATGAAATACCTTCACACAAAATTGTAAGGAAAAATCACTGGTAGAAATGAATAGGCTGTTTGGTCTTTAAGAGAGACTGCTAACTGCATGGAGGTTGTTGGAGAGAATCTCAACGTAGGAACATGCGTTCCGTATTTTATACAACGTGTGACGTAATACACAAGTTATTTATAAACAAGAACACATAACGTTACATTTGGCGCGTTATACTGCAACTAAGTATAAACACATACAAAATGAATAATTACACACATAAACAGAGTCAATATATAGACTTAAAGAAATCAGTATATAATATAAGGTCAAAGTAAGCTATTTCTTCTGTAAAATACGAGACAGAAAACAACAACGGACATCTGCGTGTATCAAGTGTGGAACGGAGACCACAGTAAAATATCAGACTTCAAATCAGCGGGACGTAACAATACACAAAGAAGTATGTTAAAATAAGACGTGCAAGTTGAAATGCTGGTCCCAGCTGGTGCAGTGGTGGTCCTAGTTCCAAACAACAATAAAATATAAAAATGTAATACTAAATAGTCATAGTTTACCAGCGGTGACGGATCCCTTGA
This sequence comes from Mytilus galloprovincialis, assembly GCA_037788925.1. Classification (NCBI taxonomy): domain Eukaryota; kingdom Metazoa; phylum Mollusca; class Bivalvia; order Mytilida; family Mytilidae; genus Mytilus; species Mytilus galloprovincialis. The sequence continues at coordinate 74,538,371 of CM075339.1, read as the reverse complement.
CTGCCTAAGAGGGGGCCCGCTTCCAGTCATGCTCCAGTGATTCCCTAAATAACCAAGTTTTCCCAACAAAAAAGGGGAGGGCGGACCCCATGCCCCCCCCCCACCCAAAAAAAATAATAAATAATCCGCCTCTAACTAATATATCATTGACTACCCAATAGGGTCTTGCATGTAAGGGTCTGTACAGAGACAGTTCACAAATTGTACAGAGTATCAATGGCACTGGCTACAATTACCTTGAAACCAGTGTCGGTCACATATATATAATACTGTATAGTTATTCACTTATTGTTATGTTGGACATTAATTTCCGGATTGGCTGGGCTAGTAAATGATTAATTACAAATGTAACAATACTATTTGTGTTTCGGTTAAGTTGTGTTATTGTTAGGCCAACTAAAGTTAATTAGTAGATTTTTATCAAAAGTTTTGAAAAAATGGGGCGGGTGGAAGAATTTTATTTAATGTGAAACCTTCTTGTGATGTGAAATTCCTATATGCAAGTGTTATGATTAGCTTATACGATGTACATGTGTAAACATGTATTTATAAAGAATCATACATAATTTTTCAAATTCTAAAATAAATATCTCTGATTGGCAACGACTGTTCTACATGCAATTGCTACTTTAGAAACCTATTTCAAGTAAACAGTAAAATCATGGAAAAATTCTCTATTCAGTTGGACTACTTTTTAAGCGGTCTGACTAATTAGCGACAAGAAGCGACAAGAATAATAATATTAGCGACAAGAAGCGACAAGAAACTATTTAGCGACAAGAAAACATTTTTTTTTTATCAAAATTACTTATTCCAAATAAATATTAAAAGATTATGCAAAAGAAAACAATTTTAAAGACAAGTTAATATTAAGTGATAGACAAAAAAAGAAACATAGATCTAATTCAGTTGCTACATTTATTTACATGATATTTTATTATGTATAACAGCAAGTATTACGTTTACCACTGTCGTATTATGATATAACTTTTTTTGTGTTTTAGAACAATAATATATTTATCTTATAATTTGTTTTTAAAACTATCTTTGTACAATACATACAATAAACTTGCAAAATGCATTATTTGTGAATCATTGTACAGAAAATACATACAGTGGCGGATCCAGAAATTTTCATGAGTGGGGGCCCACTGACTGCATAAGAGGGGGCCTGATTTTGTCACGCTTCAGTAATTCCCTATATAAGCAACCACATTTTTTTTCTCAAAAGGGGGGGGGGGGGGGCGGGCCCCCTGCCCCCCCCTAAATCTGCCTCTGACATATACAAATTGTGAAATACAAAGAACTGAAATCAAAGAAGAGGAAAAATCCCTTCCTCACAAATGTTGAATTTCTTCATCTATCAATATAATAATAAAAACTACACATTCCCTTCCTCACAAATTTTTAGTTTAAAGATCAACTGTCCATTTTTATTTGATTCAAGTCCAGTCAATTTATTACTTAGTAAAGGTAAGTGAACATTATAGTCAAATTGTTTTGGAACGTTTGGTTATTTAATTATTTTATCAAATGAAATTCAGAAATATATTTCAATTGTAAATGATAACATTCTTAAAGGGGAGATAATCAAGAAATAACTGGTGAATTCTAAGGAGCATTACACCAGCACTTTTTTCTGTTCTTTTTTGTCTGCACCATATCCAAATATGATTTTAAATTATTCAAGCTACTCTTCAAATCTTTCCATGAGTGATTTCCATCACTTTGATTTTTTAATTCTTTTTAAACAGGATTAACATTTTGCACTCATCTACTTTTGTTAAATAAATTGGACACAAAAAATAACCTGACATAATTACAAAATTAATTGCATTTGGGAGTCCAAACTAAACAAAACATTGCAATCATTACAGTGTGAGTTGCTTAAAGAGTAAGAGTTTTTAAGAAGTCACTTGTGGTGTATGAATGACAGATTGGATGTTAATATCAATGAGACAGCAACCATTCAATGAAAGAGGTCAACATTGTATATTCAACCATTGAAAACTATCTTTAAATTAGAACTATCACTGAGTTTGTACTTACATTGATGAGCAACACAAGTGCCACATGTGGAGCACCTGAGATAGTCCTGAACTTTTGATGGGTTTCCTGTCGCTCAGTCTTTAATTTTTATGCCCCACCTACGATAGTAGAGGGGCATTATGTTTTCTGGTCTGTGTGTCCTTCCCTCTGTTCGTCAGTCCGTCCGTCTGTTCGTCTGTCCGTCTGTTCGTCCCACTTCAGGTTAAAGTTTTTGGTCAAGGTAGTTTTTGATGAAGCTGAAGTCCAATCCACTTGAAACTTAGTACACATGTTCCTTATGATATGATCTTTCTTATTTTAAAACAAAATTAAAATTTTGACCCCATTTTCATGGTCCACTGAACATAGAAATTAAAAGTGTGAGTTTCAGGTTAAAGTTTTTGGTCAAGGTAGTTTTCGATGAAATTAAAGTTGAAACTTAGTACACATGTTCCCTTTCGGTTGATCTTTTTACTTTTAAGACCAAATTAGATTTTTTACCCAATTTCACGATCCGTTGAACATGGAAAAGAATAATGCGAGTGGGGCATCTGTGTACTTAGGACAAATTCTTGTTAATTTTGTGTTTTGTGTACTGTTGTTTGTCTTTTTCTTTTTAAGCCCCACCTACGATAGTAGAGGGGCATTATGTTTTCTGGTCTGTGGCTCCGTTCGTCCGTCCGTGCGTCCGTTCAGGTTAAAGTTTTTGGTCAAGGTAGTTTTCAGTGAAGCTGAAGTCCAATCAACTTGAAACTTAGTACACTTGTTGCTTATGATATGATCTTTTTAATTTTAAAGCCAAATTAGACTTTTGACCCCAATTTCACGGTCCACTGAACATAGAAAATGAAAGTGGGAGTTTCAGGTTAAAGTTTTTGGTCAAGGTAGTTTTTGATGAAGCTGAAGTCCAATCAACTTGAAACTTAGTACACTTGTTGCTTATGATATGATCTTTCTAATTTTAAGCCAAATTAGACTTTTGACCCCAATTTCACCGTCCACTGAACATAGAAAATGAAAGTGGAAGTTTCAGGTTAAAGTTTTTGGTCAAGGTAGTTTTTGATAAAATTGATTAGTCCAATCAACTTGAAACTTAGTACATATGTTCCCTATAGTATAATCTTTCTAATTTTAATGCCAAATTAGATTATTACCCAATTTCATGGTCCATGGAACATGGTAAAGGATAGTGCGAGTGGGGTATTCATGTACTTTGGACACATTCTTGTTTAGTCATATTTTTATTTTTAACATCTATTAATTGTATTTATTAGATCATTGTCCGGTCAATGTGATCCATGTCCAGGCAAGTTACTATTATAGGTAAGTGTACAGTATATGTGAACTATATAGGATCATTTACTATTGAAATTTGTTTCCAATGTAAAATGTTCAAACTCTATAAGGGGAGATAATCAACAGATAGTTTTTACATTCAAAATACCATAACACCAATGTTTTTATAGTAAACAAAGAATGTGATGACATCATTACAATGTTATAAATTTACCTTCAAACATAGAATGGTTGAACTTAAGCATTGAACTTGTGCTAAAGAAAAAATAAAGTGAGATAAATGTCATTGAGACAGCAACCCAACAAAGCAAGAATGGAGATGTGTACAGTCAATATACAGGACTAAGCAACAACCTAAAATATGGCAATATAACACACCATTACATTATTCTTACTTAACTTTTCATAGTTTTAAATGAGTGTGGGCCCAATGGTCAGGGACCTTCCATTTGAATTTTGGAAAACAAAGGTCCATTTCCTACAATCCCTTACGTAAGTACTTATTTCAGGACCATTGAATTTCTTGAGGAGGATCTTTTACTTGAAAATTGAAATGGTCCAGGACTTAACATATTTTTAAGCAAACTGTAATTTAACTTACTAATAGAAAAAAATTTCATGCTTCAATCCTGTGAGTACATTAAGTATGTTAAGAGGGAGGGGATATCTGTGATCATTAGATCATTTTATTGTATAAAAGTAAGGAGATGTGGTATGATTAACAATGAAACAATTATTCCTAGACCATAGGACAAAGATATAAACAATAACAGGTTGTCCAACAGCCTTCAACAATGAGCAAAACCCATACCATATAATAATTAGGAGATGTGGTATGATTAACAATGATACAATTATTCCTAGACCATAGGACAAAGATATAAACAATTACAGGTTGTCCAACAGCCTTCAACAATGAGCAAAACCCATACCATATAATAATTAGGAGATGTGGTATGATTAACAATGATACAATTATTCCTAGACCATAGGACAAAGATATAAACAATTACAGGTTGTCCAACAGCCTTCAACAATGAGCAAAACCCATACCATATAATAATTAGGAGATGTGGTATGATTAACAATGATACAATTATTCCTAGACCATAGGACAAAGATATAAACAATTACAGGTTGTCCAACAGCCTTCAACAATGAGCAAAACCCATACCATATAATAATTAGGAGATGTGGTATGATTAACAATGATACAATTATTCCTAGACCATAGGACAAAGATATAAACAATTACAGGTTGTCCAACAGCCTTCAACAATGAGCAAAACCCAAACCATATAATAATTAGGAGATGTGGTATGATTAACAATGCATACCTGTCAACCTCTGAAAATGAAAAGTCAGGTCATGACCTGCATTGAGAAAAAAAATCTCAGGTCATAACGCGTACGACATTTTGCGGGCTCAATTGAAGAACAAAAATATGTTTACATATAATTTATATAGTCAATATAGTCAATATGTATATGAAACAGTTAGAACATGTATACAAGTTTATTTCAGACTATTGTTATATTCCATAGTAGCAGACTTGGCATTCTTTAAAAGAACTGCACTTTGTTTCAGTTCATAGCAATGCAAATGTGTATTCATTTTACAAGAAAGAAGAGCACACAGTGTATCCTTATTAAGATCAGCCCTAAACTCTGTAGCTATTTTCTTTACTAAAGAAAATGCCCTCTCACTGTCTGCATTGCTGTTTGGCAAAACCAGTAATGTTTTAGCAAGTTTTGACAAAACAAAAAATCTTGGCTTGTTAAGAAAAATGTCATGCAACTTGGACATTTCTCCCCAAAATGTACCAATGTCAGTTTCAGGGGAAGTGCAAAGTGGAAGTTCATCTAATGGGGTCAACTGATAGTCACTGAACTCATCTTGTAGCTGTGTTGTCTCTTCATATCGTTACGTAGCTCAGGTAAACAGTCCTACATTTTGACTTTTAGTTACATTGAAAAAGACCGATAAAACCGAAGGTCGTATTACTTCTAAATACCGGAAACAATTCCGGTCAGAAATCCGGGTGAAACGGGTAATGTTAGAAATTCCCGGGACCCGCCGGGTAAAGAAAAACTCCCGGATGAGAGGTGAAAATAACGGGTGTCACCCGCAAAAAACGGGTGAGTTGACAGGTATGACAATGATACAATTATTCCTAGACCATAGGACAAAGATATAAACAATTACAGGTTGTCCAACAGCCTTCAACAATGAGCAAAACCAAAACCATATAATAATTAGGAGATGTGGTATGATTAACAATGATACAATTATTCCTAGACCATAGGACAAAGATATAAACAATTACAGGTTGTCCAACAGCCTTCAACAATGAGCAAAACCCATACCAGTGGTCTCGTTAGCCCAAAATAGAAGGGCGCCGCGCCCTGGGTGCCCTCAGCCGCGCCCTGGGTGCCCTCAGCCGCGCCCTGTGTGCCCTCAGTCGCGCCCTTCTGCCCTGACGCCGTTTTCCAAAAAACCCTTGTGCCGTTTTGGTAAAATTGCCTTTGTTTCATCGATTTCTTATCAGAAGTTAAATTACAAATATGACACCTGGTGATTGCCCCCAGGTAATGAGGTTTATCATGTCATTACAATCAATTATTGTGGATAAGACTTAAAGGTGTTAATTACTAGGTAATTTAATTAAGACAATGTACCTTTTTGTCATAAATAAGATGAATGTGTCGGCATTTTCTTTCGATCTTCAAGTCACAATGAAAGAGTTTGCGAATGAAGACTTTCATGAATTTAGAATTGAATTGAAGTAATCAAAATAAAACTATGCCTTCTGACACAGAAACATCGTACATCTCAACTTGTGAGCGACAAGCAGACGTAAACATGGAAATTAATTTTGGAGTTATTTCCCCTGAAAATGCTTATAACAAAATTGTGCTCCTAAAATATTATCTAGCACTAAAAATAGGAAAAAATAACCAATTGAATACAAAATTATATAAGAATGTTACCTTAAGGATATTAACTGTCTTTGAACATAAAAAAAAAAAATATATTGCAATTTATTTTTGATAATCATACTTTTGGCAATCCATGTTTTATACATTCTTCTTCTTCTTTATTCTTTCCTCCACTATCTGGAGTACCACTACTTTTGTAGTGTAGCACGGATTAGCAACTGATTTACTGTAAGCAACTGTGTGCATGTGCAGGAATATTATACAGTGTATAAGATCGGTGCATATAATACCAGTATTATTTCGCCTAAATATATTGTTCTAGATACTGGTGTATTGGATGTCAACACAGCCTGGCGTACCCACCACCAATTTACAACGCAACGGCAGTTGGTCTTATCCAAATTGAGCTAAGGCTGCGATCCCAGCTAGGAGCTCAATTCAAACATAAACTTTAAAATAACTTAATGTCAAATCACTTTTGTAAACGTGCAGGAAACTGTTCCATCACCATACTATATACATTTGAACTCCATATAAATCACATACGTTATATCAATTATACACTAATCAATGTCTATTACTTTAAAAGTTCATGCACTGTGGCATATATATACTAAAATCTAAAATTACTTCATGTACCACCAAATTATCAATGTTACTGTGGCAATTTGTTACTCAGCATATAACTCAGCTTTTTATTGTTCATTCTGAATTAAACCAATATGCCATCTTTGTTGGTCATTCACTCAAGTTTCCTTACACTGCACCAGTAGCCTTATATCTCCTACTTCACTAGAAAAAACACACAACAATTAAAGTTGCTTACATAATAGTTACTTTATCACCTATTTGGGACAAAATTTTTATTATCCTAGTATAATTTCCTTATACCTTAATAGAAAAGTATTTTCTTAACTTAATAGAACAACTTAGCCATTTGTATCAACCCTTAAGTTTCCTTACAAACTTAAATTTAAGTAAAAATATCAGAACACAAGGCTTACTTAACATTTAATTGTCATATTAAACCTTAAACTTTTGATTAATAGTAACTTAATAAATTTATTTATTTTATTTTAAACTATTTAATGATTTTAAATGACTTTAAATGACTTTGCCATCCTAACTGCCAACTAGATCCAGTATAGAGCATCTTTTATGGTGTAGAGCATATACCATTCCTCTTGTTATGGCCTCAATTTTCTCCATAAATGAAAAAGTCTGTATTAAAATTGGAACTTGTGGGCTAGAAACATCCAAAATCACCCTCAATAGCATTGAATTGTTCGAGAAGACAAGATTTCCTATTTCATGATTAAAGTCATAAATCAAAGTTCTTAGCTTTGGAATAAATTGATTCCTCACAGTATCTGTACTAGCACATTGTAGTAAGAAATGTTCAATATCTTCGATCTCATCCATACACAACGGACATATTGCACTTACTTCATACTTATTAAATCTACTACGATTTGATTGCAGTGTATACACTCCTGTAAGTAGTCTAGCTTTTACATTAGCTTTCATAATAGAAATAGAGTCAAGTCCTGTGTTGGCCCAAACGTTATGAACAGTTTCACAATTCATTGACATGGGATGCAAAAAGCGAAGAGTAGACTTTCCTTCTGCCATATTCGTTATCTTCTGTCTCCAGAATGTTTCTATTCTCTTTTTCACATAGTTTTTCCAACTTTCTCTATTTGGAATTGAATTTAGGATGTCAAAAATAGATTCAAATTCATACAATGAGAGTATATCGTTCACATAAATAAACCAGCTATGAGAGGTATTATCCTTCATTACAAGTTGTCTAATACATATCTCCTTCTCTATATCATTGTTTCGCACAATGTTGCCAAAGTTTACTAAAATTTGTCTATGTAAAAACGCTTCTATTGGCATCTGGCCAGACAGAATATATATTGCTGCATCAGCGGTTCGTTCTGGCAAGTTTTGCAGAATTTTAAGTTGTGATTTGTGAAAAAAGTTCAATTCATCCAGTTCCTTTCTGGTAAGTGTTACACAGTCTAGTCCAAAAATTAATCGTGGGCGAACATATGTATTCCATAATTTGATGACTATATTTGGGTTGACTCCATTATATCCGTGCATACCTGCACCCATTAGCGAATAGCAGGTTCGTCTAGCTAATTTGATTCTTTCTGATACCAAACATTTTTCAACTGAATTTCGATTAATTCCGACATGAGTATATGAAACAACATGTTCTATAGGTTTTTCGTGTAAATAAAATTCATCCACACATTTTTCATTTCTTCTACTATTGAAAGTCATAATTTTACTTTTAGCTTCACTAATAAAATATCTATCTTTATTTGCAAAAGTTTCTTGTAAATTTAACATTGTCTGTAATGAAATAGCATCTTCCGCTAATAATACAATATCATCTGCGCATGCTGGTGAGGCAATATGTATCGTTCCAATACGGAGGCCCAAATGTTTGTTTTGATACCAATCTAATAACGGATTAATATAAAGTTTATACAGAGTAGGAGACAAAATACCACCTTGTCTAACTCCCTGTTGCTCATCAAAAGCTCTTGAGAAATGTCCATCCCACTTAACCTTTGATCTCATTTGCTGATACCATTTATATACTACAAACCAATCCTCATCCTTAACTCCAGACTGAAAAAGTTTTAACATTAAAGAATCATGCCACACAACATCAAATGCTTTAGAAGCATCAATAAAGGCTACAAATACTTTCTTTTTACGATCCTTTGCGTCAGCTAGCGCCTCAGTAAGTAGTAAAGCTGCATTTGTTGGAGATACCCGTTTAGTAAAACCACGTTGCAATTTATTTTGAAGTCTATCTAAGTCTGGTGAAATTTTAGACATATGTATAGTCTCAAAAACTTTTCCCATTATACTACATACTGTAATTCGCCTATAAGAATTTGGATCCTGCAAGGGTTTACCATGACTCTTGTGTATTGGAGTAATAATTCCAGACTGAAAAATTTCAGGTACATCTCTTTCTTGTAAAACACGATCAAAAAGAGCTTTTAATATTTCTCAATAAAGAAATATGATAATTGATTTTGATGTAACGATGTCCAACCTGTCATATTCCTAAAATGGAAGTGTGCAGTAATACTCTCATCACAAATCAACTTGAAGAAGCTACACTAAATAATATATTCTTAAACACGAACAATGAAAACAGGTTTTGAGGGCCAAGCTCTAGATGACATTTTGAAATACAACTACTCTGTCATGTACATGTATGAGATGTTTATAGAATAAATAATCAAAACAACAACTTTATAAATGCATCTTTATTAACAATATATACAGTAAAAAAATATGTGAACTCGTGATACACGCAGGGACGTAGACAAAAAAAATGACCACTGCCTTCTCCTATCATAAAAAAGTGCCCTGCCCTCCACTGGCACCCTGCCCCTTTTGAATTCTAGCTAGAGCACTGCATACCATATAATAATTAGGAGATGTGGTATGATAAACAATGATACAATTATTCCTAGACCAAAGGACACAGATATAAACAATTACAGGGTGTCCAACAGCCTTCAACAATGAGCAAAACCCATACCATATAATAATTAGGAGATGTGGTATGATTAACAATGATACAATTATTCCTAGACCAAATGACAAAGATATAAACAATTTCAGGTTGTCCAACAGCCTTCAACAATAAGCAAAACCCATACCATATAATAATTAGGAGATGTGGTATGATAAACAATGATGCAATTATTCCTAGACCAAAGGACAAAGATATAAACAATTTCAGGTTGTTCAACAGCCTACAACAATGAGCAAAACCCATGCCATATAATCATAAGGAAGTGTGGTTAGATGTGATAAAATGTGAAACATTTCAAAAGAAAAAATCCACAGCCTACTACAACAATGAAGTAAAAACAAATATGGTACACAGCTTCTAACTACATCCACTACGTTATATAGGTAATGTCTGTGGAAAGAGTCACACCCTGTATGTAGAATACATAGCTTCTAACTACAGCCACTACGTTATATAGGTAATGTCTGTGGAAAGAGTCGCACCCTGTATGTAGAATACACAGCTTCTAACTACAGCCACTACGTTATAGGTCCTGTCTTTCAACAGGCACATATAGAATAAAAAAAACAATTGAACTTAATTTGACAGTTCTAGTTAATTATGGATAGTGTTTTAAGAAACTGTTACTTGATATTTAATATTGTTTTTTTATGTGTGTCTTAAAGCTGGTAAATAAAACTTTTGAAATTCTTAGGTCTGGGAAAGTGCAATAGATGTTCTGGTTTTCGATGGAAAGAGTCACATCCTGCTTGTAGAATACATTTGTACATCATTTAGGTATGTTATCAGATCTTCAAGGTTTTTAGTTCAGTTCATTAACTTCTAATAGTGCAGTCTTTTTGCCAGAAAAGTTGAGATAAATCACTGTTTCAATGCTATTATTATTTAATTAAAATTAGTATCTAAAAATATTAGGTCAATATATTACATCCAATAATGATCAAGTATTTTTAATTGGCAGTAACTATAATACATGTACCTCAATAATAACTCAACAGTATATATTGAATATAATTTTTCTTTTCTATTTTTAGGATATAATATATAATGGAGAATTGGAATAAGGTAAGATTTACCTAATAGTCCCCTTGTGTGGTTTTGTTCCCCATTATTGTACAATTAGATAAGAGTATGTGATAATTTGAGATAAAAAAAAACCTAGTAGAATTCTAGGTGGACTACAAAACTATTTATTCAAAGAACACAGATCAAACAAAAAATACAAAACTGGGACACAGCAAGGTGTACTCCAAACATTTGACAAACTAAGGTGTTGCTAATAACTCAGAGATTGTCTTAATTGTGTTTTCTTCTATGGATTACACAGTGGACACTTAACCTTCTAATCTTCTTCTCATTACATGAGGACACTTACTTGTCTTATCTTCTACTCATTACGAGGGTGGCACTTGATCTTCTTATCTTCTACTCATTACATGGGTGACACTTGATTGTTTTATCTTTTACTCATTACCCGGTGACACTTTGGTAATTGTCTTATCTTCAACTCATTACAAGGGTGACACTTAATTGTCTTTTCTTCTACTCATTACACAGGTGACACTTAATTGTCTTTTCTTCTACTCATTACACATGTGACACTTGATTGTCTGATCTTCTACTCATAACACAGGTGACACTTGATCGTCTTATCTTCTACTCATTATATGCGTGACACTTGATCGTCTTATCTTCTACTCATTACACGGGTGACACTTGATCGTCTTATCTTCTACTCATTAAAGGGGTGACACTTGATCGTCTTATCTTCTACTCATTACACTGATGACACTTAATTAATTGACTTATTTTCTACTCGTAACATGGGTGACACTTGATCGTCTTATCGTTTACTCATTACACAGGTGACACTTAATTGTCTTATCTTCTACTCATTACACAGGTGACACTTGATCGTCTTATCTTCTACTCATTACACAGGTGACACTTAATTGTCTTATCTTCTACTCATTACACAGGTGACACTTGATCGTCTTATCTTCTACTTATTACACAGGTGACACTTGATCGTCTTATCTTCTACTTATTACACAGGTGACACTTGATCGTCTTATCTTCTACTCATTACACAGGTGACACTTGATCGTCTTATCTTCTACTTATTACACAGGTGACACTTAATTGACTTATCTTCTACTCATTACACAGGTGACACTTGATCGTCTTATCTTCTACTCATTACACGGGTGACACTTAATTGACTTATCTTCTACTCATTACACGGGTGATACTTGATCGTCTTATCTTCTACTCATTACACGGGTGACACTTGATCGTCTTATCTTCTACTTATTACACAGGTGACACTTGATCGTCTTATCTTCTACTCATTACACTGATGACACTTAATTGTCTTATCTTCTACTCATTACACAGGTGACACTTGATCGTCTTATCTTCTACTCATTACACGGGTGACACTTAATTGACTTATCTTCTACTCATTACACGGGTGATACTTGATCGTCTTATCTTCTACTCATTACACGGGTGACACTTGATCGTCTTATCTTCTACTTATTACACAGGTGACACTTGATCGTCTTATCTTCTACTCATTACACTGATGACACTTAATTGTCTTATCTTCTACTCATACACGGGTGACACTTGATCGTCTTATCTTCTACTCATTATATGCGTGACACTTGATCGTCTTATCTTCTACTCATTACACGGGTGACACTTGATCGTCTTATCTTCTACTCATTAAACGGGTGACACTTGATCGTCTTATCTTTTACTCATTACACTGATGACACTTAATTGTCTTATCTTCTACTCATTACACAGGTGACACTTGATCGTCTTATCTTCTACTCATTACACAGGTGACACTTAATTGTCTTATCTTCTACTCGATACACAGGTGACACTTAATTGTCTTATCTTCTACTCATTACACGGGTGACACTTGATCGTCTGATCTTCTACTCATAACATGGGTGACGCTTGATCGTCTTATCTTCTACTCATTACACAGGTGACACTAAATTGTCTTATCTTCTACTCATTACACAGGTGACACTTAATTGTCTTATCTTCTACTCATTACACAGGTGACACTTAATTGACTTATCTTTTACTCATTACATGGGTGATACTTGATCGTCTTATCTTCTACTCATTACACAGGTGACACTAAATTGACTTATCTTCTACTCATTACACAGGTGACACTTGATCGTCTTATCTTCTACTCATTACACGGGTGACACTTAATTGTCTTAACTTTTACTCATAACATGGATGACACTTGATCGTCTTATCTTCTACTCATTACACAGGTGACACTTAATTGTCTTATCTTCTACTCATTACACGGGTGACACTTAATTGACTTATCTTCTACTCATTACAGGGGTGACACTTGATCGTCTTATCTTCTACTCATTACACAGGTGAAACTTAATTGTCTTATCTTCTACTCATAACATGGGTGACACTTGATCGTCTTATCTTCTACTCATTACACAGGTGACAATTAATTGTCTTTACATCTACTCATTACACAGGTGACACTTAATCATCTTATCTTCTACTCATTACACGGGTGACAATTAATTGTCTTAACATCTACTCATTACACAGGTGACACTTAATCGTCTTATCTTCTACTCATTACGAGGGTGACACTTGATCTTCTTGTCTTCTACTTATTACACAGGTGACACTATGGTAATTGTCTTATCTTCTACTCATTACATGAGGGACACTTACTTGTCTTATCTTCTACTCATTACAAGGGTGACACTTAATTGTCTTATCTTCTACTCATAAGACGGGTGACACTAAATTAATTGTCTTATCTTGTACACATTACACGGTTGACACTTGCACACATGCAGATTTTCTAGTAACTTTAATATATATTCTCTGAGGTTAGTGTGTCAATAACTTACAAGGGAGTGCTTTGCTTATTATTTAGTCTACATACAATCAGGTTACAGTCTCATTACTTTATTATAATCCATATCTACATTTATTCAGTGTACATAAAATTAGGTTACAGTCTCCTGACTTTATTATAACCCACATCTACATTTATTCAGTCTACTTACAATTAGGTTACAGTCTCATTACTTTATTATATCCCATATCTACATTTATTCAGTCTACATACAATTAGGTTACAGTCTCATTACTTTATTATAATCCATATCTACATTTATTCAGTGTACATACAATTAGGTTACAGTCTCCTGACTTTATTATAACCCATATCTACATTTATTCAGTCTACATACAATTAGGTTACAGTCTCATTACTTTATTATAACCCATATCTACATTTATTCAGTCTACATACAATTAGGTTACAGTCTCATTACTTTATTATAACCCATATCTACATTTATTCAGTCTACATACAATTATTTTACAGTCTCATTACTTTATTATAACCCATATCTACATTTATTCAGTCTACATACAATTAGGTTACAGTCTCATTACTTTATTATAACCCATATCTACATTTATTCAGTCTACATACAATTAGGTTACAGTCTCATTACTTTATTATAACCCATATCTACATTTATTCAGTCTACATACAATTATTTTACAGTCTCATTACTTTATTATAACCCATATCTACATTTATTCAGTCTACATACAATTAGGTTACAGTCTCATTACTTTATTATAACCCACATCTACATTTATTCAGTCTACATACAATTAGGTTACAGTCTCATTACTTTATTATAACCCATATCTACATTTATTCAGTCTACATACAATTAGGTTACAGTCTCATTACTTTATTATAACCCACATCTACATTTATTCAGTCTACATACAATTAGGTTACAGTCTCATTACTTTATTATAACCCATATCTACATTTATTCAGTCTACATACAATTAGGTTACAGTCTCATTACTTTATTATAACCCACATCTACATTTGTTCAGTCTACATACAATTAGATTACAGTCTCCTGACTTTATTATAACCCATATCTACAATTATTCAATGTACATACAATTAGGTTACAGTCTCATTACTTTATTATAATCCATATCTACATTTATTCAGTCTACTTACAATTAGGTTACAGTCTCATTACTTTATTATAACCCATATCTACATTTATTCAGTCTACATACAATTAGGTTACAGTCTCATTACTTTATTATAACCCATATCTACATTTATTCAGTCTACATACAATAAGGTTACAGTATCATTACTTTATTATAACCCATATCTACATTTGTTCAGTCTACATACAATTAGATTACAGTCTCCTGACTTTATTATAACCCATATCTACATTTATTCAGTGTACATACAATTAGGTTACAGTCTCATTACTTTATTATAATCCATATCTACATTTATTCAGTCTACTTACAATTAGGTTACAGTCTCATTACTTTATTATAACCCATTTCTACATTTATTGAGTCTACATACAATTAGGTTACAGTCTCATTACTTTATTATAACCCATATCTACATTTATTGAGTCTACATACAATTAGGTTACAGTCTCATTACTTTATTATAACCCATATCTACATTTATTCAGTCTACATACAATTATGTTACAGTCTCATTACTTTATTATAACCCATATCTACATTTATTCAGTCTACATACAATTAGGTTACAGTCTCATTACTTTATTATAACCCATATCTACATTTATTCAGTCTACATACAATTAGGTTACAGTCTCATTACTTTATTATAACCCACATCTACATTTATTCAGTCTACATACAATTAGGTTACAGTCTCATTACTTTATTATAACCCATATCTACATTTATTCAGTCTACATACAATTAGGTTACAGTCTCATTACTTTATTATAACCCACATCTACATTTGTTCAGTCTACATACAATTAGATTACAGTCTCCTGACTTTATTATAACCCATATCTACATTTATTCAGTGTACATACAATTAGGTTACAGTCTCATTACTTTATTATAACCCACATCTACATTTATTCAGTCTACATACAATTAGGTTACAGTCTCATTACTTTATTATAACCCATATCTACATTTATTCAGTCTACATACAATTAGGTTACAGTCTCATTACTTTATTATAACCCACATCTACATTTATTCAGTCTACATACAATTAGGTTACAGTCTCATTACTTTATTATAACCCATATCTACATTTATTCAGTGTACATACAATTAGGTTACAGTCTCCTGACTTTATTATAACCCATATCTACATTTATTCAGTGTACATACAATTAGGTTACAGTCTCATTACTTTATTATAATCCATATCTACATTTATTCAGTCTACTTACAATTAGGTTACAGTCTCCTGACTTTATTATAACCCATATCTACATTTATTCAGTCTACATACAATTAGGTTACAGTCTCATTACTTTATTATAACCCATATCTACATTTATTCAGTCTACATACAATTAGGTTACAGTCTCATTACTTTATTATAACCCATATCTACATTTATTCAGTCTACATACAATTATTTTACAGTCTCATTACTTTATTATAACCCATATCTACATTTATTCAGTCTACATACAATTAGGTTACAGTCTCATTACTTTATTATAACCCATATCTACATTTATTCAGTCTACATACAATTAGGTTACAGTCTCATTACTTTATTATAACCCATATCTACATTTATTCAGTCTACATACAATTATTTTACAGTCTCATTACTTTATTATAACCCATATCTACATTTATTCAGTCTACATACAATTAGGTTACAGTCTCATTACTTTATTATAACCCACATCTACATTTATTCAGTCTACATACAATTAGGTTACAGTCTCATTACTTTATTATAACCCATATCTACATTTATTCAGTCTACATACAATTAGGTTACAGTCTCATTACTTTATTATAACCCACATCTACATTTATTCAGTCTACATACAATTAGGTTACAGTCTCATTACTTTATTATAACCCATATCTACATTTATTCAGTCTACATACAATTAGGTTACAGTCTCATTACTTTATTATAACCCACATCTACATTTGTTCAGTCCACATACAATTAGATTACAGTCTCCTGACTTTATTATAACCCATATCTACATTTATTCAGTGTACATACAATTAGGTTACAGTCTCATTACTTTATTATAATCCATATCTACATTTATTCAGTCTACTTACAATTAGGTTACAGTCTCCTGACTTTATTATAACCCATATCTACATTTATTCAGTCTACATACAATTAGGTTACAGTCTCATTACTTTATTATAACCCATATCTACATTTATTCAGTCTACATACAATAAGGTTACAGTCTCATTACTTTATTATAACCCATATCTACATTTGTTCAGTCTACATACAATTAGATTACAGTCTCCTGACTTTATTATAACCCATATCTACATTTATTCAGTGTACATACAATTAGGTTACAGTCTCATTACTTTATTATAATCCATATCTACATTTATTCAGTCTACTTACAATTAGGTTACAGTCTCATTACTTTATTATAACCCATATCTACATTTATTGAGTCTACATACAATTAGGTTACAGTCTCATTACTTTATTATAACCCATATCTACATTTATTCGGTCTACATACAATTATTTTACAGTCTCATTACTTTATTATAACCCATATCTACATTTATTCAGTCTACATACAATTAGGTTACAGTCTCATTACTTTATTATAACCCATATCTACATTTGTTCAGTCTACATACAATTAGATTACAGTCTCCTGACTTTATTATAACCCATATCTACATTTATTCAGTGTACATACAATTAGGTTACAGTCTCATTACTTTATTATAATCCATATCTACATTTATTCAGTCTACTTACAATTAGGTTACAGTCTCCTGACTTTATTATAACCCATATCTACATTTATTCAGTCTACATACAATTAGGTTACAGTCTCATTACTTTATTATAACCCATATCTACATTTATTCAGTCTACATACAATTATTTTACAGTCTCATTACTTTATTAAAACCCAAATCTACATTTATTCAGTCTACATACAATTAGGTTACAGTCTCATTACTTTATTATAACCCACATCTACATTTATTCAGTCTACATACAATTAGGTTACAGTCTCATTACTTTATTATAACCCATATCTACATTTATTCAGTCTACATACAATTAGGTTACAGTCTCATTACTTTATTATAACCCATATCTACATTTATTCAGTCTGCATACAATTAGGTTAAAGTCTACAAACATTTATATATTTTACTCTTGACATAGGTAAAGAGAGATTTCTACTATCTGATATAGAAAAGGATGAGAAAGTACATAGGGGCAATTAAAGAACTAAGTGAATGAAAAACACTACTATATGTCTTAAAAAGGACAAAAGTAGGGGCAACTAAAAGACTAAGTGTATAACATGTCTTCTAAAGGACAGAGGTCAAAGTCCAGAAAACACTACAAGAAAGAAAAATCGAGGACATGCCAAATCTAGTCCGTGATTCTATAAAAAAATAACATTTTTTCTTTTTCTTGATAATATAAAAAGCATAAATTCATTCCAACAATTACTTGCTATGTAAAGAAAACCTTTCTCTGAATTTTTATAGAATTTCTCTCTATCTGAATGTTTTATTAAGGAAGGATACTACTGATTTATCTAGTCATTGCTAAACAGAAGAATACATAATTATTACCTAATTTAACAGTAAGGACATTCATTTCAATATATTTTTATTACGGTTTACTTACAGAAACTTCTTACAGCTGCTCAGGATGGAGACATAGAAGCCTTAAAATTATGTCTACAGAATGATGCAGACATTGATTATCAAGGTGTAAGTAAAATAGTCACATTCAGAACCACCCTAAAAGAGGAATGAAAGATACCAAAAGGACAGTCAAACTCATAAATCTAAAATAAACTGACAACGCCAAGGCTAAAAATGATAAAGACAAACAATATTACACATGACACAACATAGAAAACTAAAGAATAAACAACATGAACCCCACCAAAAACTAGGGGTGCTCTCAGGTGCTTCGGAAGGGTAAGCAGATCCTGCTCCACATGTGGCACCCATCGTGTTATTTATGTGATAACAAATCCGGTAAATAGTCTAATTGGGTAGGTCACATTCATGAAAGGGAAGGGGAGTGTAGTTACGACGTAAGGAACATATCCAATATCATTTGTGAAACAGTTATTCCATAACGGTTAATTTAATACTTCATAGTAAATCATCTTAAGATATGTCGTCAAAATTATGGTACATGTACAATAAAAGACACAAAACTACAAGTTACTTAAAAATAGTGTACAGTGAAACAGTGTAAAACTACAAGTTAATTAACATACAGGATATTGTACATATACAATATAAAACACACAAAATATAACTACAAGTTACTTCAAAATATAGTACAGTAAAACAGTATAAAACTATAAAGTACTTCAAAATATTGAATATTGTACATAAACACACGACAACAAGTTACTTTAGAACATAACAGATTGTACACCACCAGTATAGAACACACAACTACAAATTACTTCAGAACATAACAGATTGTACAACAGCAGGATAAAACACACAACTACAAATTACTTCAGAACATAACAGATTGTACATAAATAGTATAAAACACATTGTACATCAGCAGGATAAAATACACTAACACAAGTTACTTCAGTACATAACAGATTGTACACCAGCAGGATAAAACACACAACTACAAATTACTTCAGAACAACAGATTGTACATAAATAGTATAAAACACACAACTACAAATTACATCAGAATATAACAGATTGTACACCAAGCAATATAAAACACACAACTACAAATTACTTCAGACCATAACAGATTGTACACCAGCAGTATAAAACTACAGGTTACTTCAGAACATAACATATTTACACCAGCAGTATAAAACACACAACTGCAAGTTACTTCAGAACATAACAGATTGTACAACAGCAGATTGTACATAAATAGTATAAAACACACAACTACAAATTACTTCAGAACATAACAGATTGTACACCAGCAGTATAAAACATAACAGAATGTACATAAGCAGTATAAAACTACAGGTTACTTCAGAACATAACAGATTGTACACCAGCAGTATAAAACACACATCTGCCAGTTACTTCAGAACATAACAGATTGTACACCAGCAGTATAAAACACACATCTGCCAGTTACTTCAGAACAAAACAGATTGTACAGTAGCAGTATAAAACACACAACTGCTAGTTACTGAAGAACATAACAGATTGCACATCAGCAGTATAAAACATACAACAAGTTACTTCAAATCATAACAAATTGTACATTACCAGAATAAAATGCACAACTTTAAGTTACTTTAAAACATAAAGGATTGTACACCAGCAGTATAAAACACACAACTGCAAGTTACTTCAGAACATAACAGATTATACACCAGCAGTATAAAACACACATCTGCAAGTTACTTCAGAAGAACATAACATATTGTACACCAGCAGTATAAAACACACATAACTACATGTTACTTCAGAACATAACAGATTGTACATTAGCAGTATAAAACACACAACCACAAGTTACTTCAGAACATAACAGATTGTACACCAGCAGTATAAAACACACAACTAAAAGTTACTTCAGAACAGAAAAAATTGTACACCAGCAGTATAAAACACACAACTACAAGTTACTTCAGAATATAACAGATTGTACACCAGCAGTATAAAACACACAACTACAAGTTACTTCAGAACATAACAGATTGTACATAAGCAGTATAAAACACACAACCACAAGTTACTTCAGAACATAACATATTGTACATCACCAGTATAAAACACACATAACTACAAGTTACTTCAGAAAATAACATATGTACACCAGCAGTATAAAACACACAACTACAGGTTACTTTAGAACAGAACAAATTGTACATAAGAAATATAAAACACACAACTATAAGTTACTTCAGAACATAACAGAATGTACATAAGCAGTATAAAATACACAACTACAAGTTACTTCAGAACATAACAGATTGTACACCAGCAGTATAAAACACAACAATCGGATAAAACACCCTACTACAAATTACTTCAGAACATAACAGAATGTACATAAACCGTATAAAACACACAACTACAAGTTACTTCAGAACATAACAGATTGTACATTAGCAGAATAAAACACATAACTACAAGTTACTTCAGAACATAATATGATAATATATTTGTATGGAAACTGATATTTATATCATTATACTGAATTCAATATTAAATCAAAATCTGTTTTTAATTTAACAGTTTAAATGAGAGAAAAAAAAGTACGTAAAGGTATTTTTTTCACTCATTAATTGTTTTTTGTTTGTTTTGAATTATAGTTGATAAAGTTCTTACTTTGAATATTTACAAGAACATTTTTTACACCAAGGTTTTACAGCGGGTGTAAAACAAATATCACACATGTATGTTATTGCTTCACTTTGACAACATTTTTTAATATATACGAAATCATGTTGTTAATTAGACAGGGTTAATGGACAACAAATATTTGTAAGAATCATATAAAGTGGGGTCTCATTTTGTTTGTCTCCTCGTACGAAATCAGGAAATGTAACTATTTTTCATATTTCTTTGAAAAAGTTACTTTTTAAAAAACTGATCATTATTCTGAATCATGTGTGGGCAAGGCGCGTTTTTGGCGTATTGAATTTTAAACCTGATGCTTTTTGTTATCTATTAATCATGTTTTTCTGTGTCTAATATGTTCTCCTATTTATTTGTAGTGTAGTCCTGTAATATTATGTTGTCATTTCAATGTTATATTTAACTTTGCCATTAAAGTGCGAGGTTTGGCATGCCTTAAAACCAGGTTCAACCCACCACTTTTATTCCCCTTTAAAAGTGTCCTGTACCAAGTCAGGAAGATGGTCATTGTTATATATTGTTCGTTTCTCTTTATGTTGCATTTTAACGTTGAGTCGTTTGTGTTTTCTCTTATTTTTGAGATATTGAGATAAGACGTGGCACGGTACTTGTCTATCCCAAATTCATGTATTTGGTTTTCATGTTACATTTGTTATTCTCGTGGTGTTTTGTCTGATGATTGGTCTGTTTCTGTGTGTGTTGCGTTTCGATGTTGTGTCGTTGTTCTCCTCTTATATTTAATGCGTTTCGCTCAGTTTTGGTTTGTTACCCCGATTTTGTTTTTTGTCCATGGATTTATGAGTTTTGAACAGCGGTATACTACTGTTGCCTTTATTCATGTTAATCAGACAGATTTAATCATTATATTAACAAATACTTGTTAGAATTATATAAAGTGATATGTCATTTTACTCAGAGACTTGTAATGAATCCATTGATGTAAATATTTTACTAATTTCTTTAAAAAAAAATTTTTTTAACATGACAGTTCTGATAGAAGTTCTGACATCTCACAAATAAAACATGTTGTTTATTTGTTGTTTATGCAGAATATAAATACAAATGTGACTGGTCATTCTATTCAGTTTTGACCACTGATTCATGTGATATATATTTTGTTTATATTTATTACACAACATTGTCCAGTTTATCAGACAAGTTTTGATGTCAGTTGTATTATTCCAGGATGGTGGATATGCAGCATTAATGTCTGCTGCCAGTGAAGGACACCTGGAGATCTGTAGACATCTCATTGATACAGGATGTAAGATCGACATCACACAAGTATGTTATCTACTTAGTCTGATCACATTACTATTAATCTACACTAAATCATGTTGTTAATTAGACAGGTTTAATGAACAAATATTTGTAATGATTATATCAAGTGAGTTCTCATTTTACTCGAATTATTGTTCTGAGTCAGAAAATATAACTTTTTTTCATGTTTCTTAAAAAAAATATTTTATTAAAATGAACAATTATACTGAATCTACACTAATTCATGTTGTTAATCAGACAATTTTAACGAACAAATATTTGTAATAATCATATAAAGTGGGGTCTCATTTTACTTGTTTTGTTCTACTGAATCCATTGATATAATTATTTCACACATTTCTTGAAAAAAATATTTTTTTAAGATATCAGGTTTAATGGAAGTTTTGACATTTCACAACAAAACATGTTTATTTTTTGTTTGTTTTTTGTAGAATATAAATACAAATGTGACTGGTCATTGTATTCAGTTTTGACCACTGATTCATGTGATATATATTTTGTTTATTATATTTATTACACAACATTGTCCAGTTTATCAGACAAGTTTTGATGTCAGTTGTATTATTCCAGGTTAATGGAGTGACAGCATTAATGTTGGCTGTCAGGGGAGGACACCTGGAGATCTGTAAACTCCTCATTGATAGAGGATGTAAGATCGACTTCACATCAGTATGTTATCTACTTAGTCTGATCACATTACTATTAATATACACTAAATCATGTTATTAATTAGACAGGTTTAATGAACAAATATTTGTAATAATTATATCAAGTGAGTTCTCATTTTACTCGAATTATTGTTCTGAATCAGAAAATATAACTTTTTTTCATGTTTCCTAAAAAAAAATATTTTATTAAAATGAACAGTTATACTGAATCTACACTAATTCATGTTGTTAATCAGACAATTTTAACGAACAAATATTTGTAATAATCATATAAAGTGGGGTCTCATTTTACTTGTTTTGTTCTACTGAATCCATTGATATAATTATTTCACACATTTCTTGAAAAAAATATTTTTTTAAGATATCAGGTTTAATGGAAGTTTTGACATTTCACAACAAAACATGTTTATTTTTTGTTTGTTTTTTGTAGAATATAAATACAAATGTGACTGGTCATTGTATTCAGTTTTGACCACTGATTCATGTGATATATATTTTGTTTATATTTATTACACAACATTGTCCAGTTTATCAGACAAGTTTTGATGTCAGTTGTATTATTCCAGGATGAAGGATGGACAGCATTAATGTGGGCTGCCGGGGGAGGACGCCTGGAGATCTGTAGACTGCTCATTGATAGAAGATGTAAGATCGACATCTCAGAAGTATGTTATCTACTTAGTCTGATCACATTACTATTAATCTACACTAAATCATGTTGTTAATTAGACAGGTTAAATGAACAAATATTTGTAATAATTATATAAAGTGGGGTCTCATTTTACTCGTATTATTGTTCTGAATCAGAAAATATAACTCTTTTTCATGTTTCTTAAAAAAAATATTTTATTAAAATGAACAATTATACTGAATCTACACTAATTCCTGTTGTTAATTAGACAGTTTAAATGAACAAATATTTGTAAGAATCATATAAAGTGGGGTCTCATTTTACTTGTTTTGTTCTACTGAATCCATTGATATAATTATTTCACACATTTCTTGAAAAAAATATTTTTTTTAAGATTTTTTAAGATATCAGGTTTTATGGAAGATTTGACATTTCACAACAAAACATGTTTATTTATTGTTTATATACAATATAAATACAAGTGTGACTGGTCATTTTATTCAGTTTTGACCACTGATTCATGTGATATATATTTAGTTTATATTTATTACACAACATTGTCCAGTTTATCAGACAAGTTTTGATGTCAGTTGTATTATTCCAGGATGGTGGATTGACAGCATTAATGTATGCTGCCAGGTATGGACGCCTGGAGATCTGTAGACTGCTCATTGATAGAGGATGTAAGATCGACATCACAGATGTATGTTATCTACTTAGTCTGATCACATTACTTTTAATGTACACTAAATCATGTTGTTAATTAGACAGGTTTAATGAACAAATATTTGTAATAATTATATAAAGTGGGGTCTCATTTTACTCGTATTATTGTTCTGAATCAGAAAATATAACTCTTTTTCATGTTTCTTAAAAAAAATATTTTATTAAAATGAATGATTATACTGAATCTACACTAATTCCTGTTGTTAATTAGACAGTTTTAATGAACAAATATTTGTAAGAATCATATAAAGTGGGGTCTCATTTTGCTTGTTTTGTTCTACTGAATCCATTGATATAATTATTTCACACATTTCTTGAAAAAAATATTTTTTTTAAGATATCAGGTTTTATGGAAGATTTGACATTTCACAACAAAACATGTTTATTTATTGTTTGTTTTTTGTAGAATATAAATACAAATGTGACTGGTCATTGTATTCAGTTTTGACCACTGATTCATGTGATATATATTTTGTTTATATTTATTACACAACATTGTCCAGTTTATCAGACAAGTTTTGATATCAGTTGTATTATTCCAGATGTTTCGAGAGACAGCATTAATGAAGGCTGCCGGCAATGGACACCTGGAGATCTGTAGACTCCTCATTGATAGAGGATGTAAGATCGACACCACAGATGTATGTTATCTACTTAGTCTGATCACATTACTATTAATCTACACTAAATCATGTTGTTAATTAGACCAGGAACATATATATTAACGGGACTTGACACTACCTAATTATCGCCGATTTCCTTGTCGTGAAGTTAATAATAAATGACACGATACGGAAACGGACATGGTATAAATTCGTATTCCCTTTTATGGTCGATAATTAACGGCTCTATTTTATAAAATAAAAACAAACCTCTTCTAGGAAATCGTTTTATCTTGAAAAATAACTTTCTTGTTCTTAAATGAATTATTTTAGTTTCCAATTATTAAATTAGAAAGCCATGGATAATTCTTTTAAATAAAGAAGCATAGTGAACTAATTACCAAAAAAGCGTGAGGAAAGCATAATTCTAGTGTTTGAATAAAAAACGTATCTTGTTTATACAAATCCTCATTAAATTTGAGGTTTTCAATATAAATAATTGTTTTCATTAAACTGCTTTTTTAGCTGATTAAAATGTAATTTCGAAATTATTTGCGGATCGAAAGATTTAATTAACGCAATTAAAACAATTATTATCCTAATTAAAAATGATGAAAATATTATGAAAAACACCCCAAGCCGACCGAGAAAGCTTGCTTTGATCATGATTCTTCAACATTCATGACAAAATGCACACAAGCCTACAACAAAGAGAATGAAGTTTGTAAATCCAAATCATTCATTTGCCAACCATGTACGACAAAGAGAACTTCTTATCTTGGTCTGATGATATCGACTTTGATGGTTTACTAGAATGCTACACAGAGCCTGACACTGCTGAGTTTTTCAGATGAAGAGTTTGAACCTTTACCTGCCAAAAAGTCTAAGACTGCAATAACAACACCATGTCAGCCTAGCCAACTGAACACACCCTGTTATCAGTGTCCAGATTGTGATAAGACGTAAAAGTCATTTGCTGGGTTTAGAGGTCATGTACGACAAAAGCATGGAATTACAAGAATAAAAGGAATTTTCTTCTATTCACACCTATATATATATATTAATATGTCTTCTTTTCTCAGAGTGCTTTATAAACATAATGAGACCAGATGTGGAATGATTGCACATGAGCTTACTCTCTTTTTTTGATAAGGTTGTGCAAGCTTTTGCTTTTTTCCTAGTTCCTAAATATATACATAAATTTTCCGAAAAAAGGCGTATATTTTGTTGTGCTGGAAAGACAGATTAACATTTGCAATGCGAATGCTAAAGAATGTTTTTTTTTTGTCAATGTATATTTTAGTATGGAAAACCTTAAACCTCAATCATGACCAGTTCTTAGGTATATATATTTTAAGTCTTCATATCAATTGTATCCTAGTTAGCTATAGATTGAATAACTATAACAAGTATTTTCCCATGTTTAACCCGCACATTCTGTATGTATGTGCCTGTCCCAAGTCAGGAGACTGTATTCAGTGGTTTTCGTTTGTTTCTGTGTAACATATTTGTTTTTCATTAATCTTTTGTGCATAAAAAAGGCCATTAGGTTTGTTGTTTGAATTTTTATTGTCATTTCAGGTTTTTCTAGCTGATATGCCATATGGGCTTTGCTCCTTGAAGGCCCCAGTAGTTGTTAATTTCTGTGTCATTTGTTCTCTTGTGGAGAGTTGTCTCATTGGTAATCATACCACATCTCCTTTCATATTGCTAGCTTTAATAAATGAAATAAATTTCAGCCCAATTAAAAAAAATGCTTTTTCAAGTTGCAAATATACATTTTGGTTTGTTGACCTCTGGTGAATATAAGTCTCATTGGTAATCACAATGTGTTTTTCAGGTTATTATTTAAAGCATAATTTAACTGCTATAATTCTTGCAATGGTGGATTAACGTTTTCTATTTGTGACGATACCAATTAGACTTTTTATTAAATATGAAATAAATAACAAACAAACTGGTATATTGCTATGCTCTCTTAAATAGAGAAAGGATCGTATTGGTAGGCAATATAATGTTCTATATTTTTATTGGTCTCATCTTGCTCAATAAGGAAAGCTGGTGTCTGAACACTGCTTATATCACCTAATACTGTCAATTCAGTGATGGGCCAAAAAACTGTATCTGTATGAACTGTATACGTATCTGCAATAAAAATTATAATTTTACTAAATTGATAAAATATAAATTGGAAATGTGTCCATAGGGCACAAATTATACCCCTGCTTCAAAGCTTCAAACTAAACCTTAACTATTATCATGATTATAATATAAAAAATGCAAAATGAAGCCATTTAAGAACCAAGCCACTTTGACATTTGTTTTCATAACAATTATTTGATCGTTATTGAATAAAATTTAATTACAATGTCAAAGTGGCATCATATAAAAGTTCTAGAAAAACAAACTACCATTTTATTTTCAAATCAGTCTTTCCTATTTTTAGGAAAAAAATCAAAAGTAAATTGTGACTTTATGTCTTGTGACTAAAAAAGGGAAACAAAGTAAAGAAATTAATAAAAAAATATCTTCTGCTAAAAGGTATTATATAAAACTAGAAAGTTATACATCATGCTTGCAGCACACCTATTAAAAAGATTTCACCTGGTCAGAGATTAATAGATTTTAAATAACATCCACTCCAAATTACAATATCCTGTAAAACTTTTAAATCACAAGGCATTTTAAATTCACTAAATAAGTTATACACAAGTTTAAGAATGTTTTTACCTGTAAAACACACCTGCTCCATGTTAATTAAACCTTATTTAAGTTGTTCTTGTATGCCATGTCTTTAACTTTAACAAAGCATGTTGAAGGTCGTACTTTAACCTATAATGGTTTACTTTTTAAATTGTTATTTGGATGGAGAGTTGTCTCATTGGCACTCACACCACATCTTCCTATATCTATTAAATTTAATTAAAATAAAAAAAATAACTATCAATTGCAATTCAATTTTAAAAGGTGATAATCAATGAAAATAACAATGTTTAGGAAGTTTCATCATCATGATTTTATAAAATCTTGGAGAATATTTATATCGATGACCAAGGCACCGTAAATGAAGGCAGGCATTGTAGGTAAACGGACAGAAAGTCACAGGACATAAGGTCACAAATTTGATAGGGCAAAAAGTAACAAATAATCTGTTGACAATTGTTTGAATATTTAAGAGGAATATCTTGAAATATTTACTTTTGAACACATATACATATATTCATATTAAAGTTTAGGAAATGTGTCATTATACTTGAAAAATGAAGATTTATTTAATATTAATCATGCAAAAGAAATATTTCTTGGCACCATGAAGCCATTTAAGTGCCAAGCCACTTTGACATTTTGTTTTTTTAACAATTATTTTATCATCTTTAATATTTTTTTGATAAAGTTTGTTTACAAAGTTGGTTTATATACAATATTTCAAGAATAATACAAAAATATTTTTGTATAAATAAGCGTCTTTTATTTGTTGGGGGGACATTAATGTACTTTGACAAGATCAAAATCACATCTGCAT
The DNA here is from genome assembly GCA_037788925.1 of Mytilus galloprovincialis. NCBI lineage: Eukaryota > Metazoa > Mollusca > Bivalvia > Mytilida > Mytilidae > Mytilus > Mytilus galloprovincialis. The sequence continues at coordinate 74,509,649 of CM075339.1, read as the reverse complement.
GTCAAATTTTATATTTATTTTAGTGTTTTTGTGCTTTAAAAGTAGTTTTAATGTGATGGAGATTGAATAAGGTACACCTTGGAATAGTATAATATAATAATATATATGTTCCTGGGTACACAGACTGGCCAGATAAGGGCCAAAAATGGCAAAATTGATGACTCGATATTTCTTTTAATATCAATAAAATGTCATTCAAACTAAGTTATACGGGATGCCAGTGTATCAAACTTGTAATCTGCAACAATTTTTTTTGTAATAATTGCATTCATTTAATCACAAAACGTTGGACAATGCAAGAGGGGGGGTAATAAAAATGGCGATAATGGCATTTCAGAATGAGACCGCGAATGATGACAGATTTCTTTATTAATACCAATATAATGACATTCAAACTACATAAAACGTGAAGCTAGTGTACTAAACTTGTAAACTGTCGCTTCAAATTTGTCATGATCGCATTTTTTTCATCACAAAACGTTGGGCAATGCAATCGGATAATACAAAAAAAATGGCGCCAGTTGCATTTTTTAATGATCGTGAATTTGGCCAACGTAATAAAACACTTTACATAGAATAAATCACTCTCATATTACTTACTTCATGTGAAAAAATATATCTTCTTTATGCTACAACTTACCAACTCATTATAGTTGTTGAACATGTGGAATTATGTGGATGATTCATTAGCAGTCACGATAGCTTTCAGTCGGACGCTTCCAGTCTCGCGAAGTCTCGTGTAGTACGGGATTGAAATAATTTTATACTGAAAAGCGTACGAGATTCATTTCCCGTTAGATATACTGTTCCCAGATTAGACAGGTTTAATGAGCAAATATTTGTAATAATTATATAAAGTGGGGTCTCATTTTACTCGTATTATTGTTCTGAATCAGAAAATATTACTCCTTTTCATGTTTCTTAAAAAAAATATTTTTTTTAAGATATCAGGTTTAATGGAAGTTTTGACATTTCACAACAAAACATGTTTATTTATTGTTTATATACAATATAAATACAAGTGTGACTGGTCATTTTATTCAGTTTTGACCACTGATTCATGTGATATATATTTTGTTTACATTTATTACACAACGTTGTCCAGTTTATCAGACAAGTTTTAATGTCAATTGTAGGATATGTTGTATATTATTGATATTGATAACAAAGTATTGTACATTATAGTTACATGTTATTTGGTTATATTATAGAACAATGGATACACAGCTTTACATTGGGCTGCTGGGGAGGGATATCTACAGATCACAAGATGTCTGGTAGAACAAGAAGGTGCCAGTCCCTTGATTAAAACACATAAGGTAATATTTTATAGTTTATAACCAGTGATCAACTATTAAGTAAAGAATCACTAAAATGATGTATAAGATATGGTTGGTCAAATGGATTTTCAAGGCTATAGTTAAAAGTCATATGATTATTTAAAATATGAAAAAGTTGTATAGACTTGAAATTTTACTATAAAACACAAGAACATGTCATGACAATTATAACAAAGACTAATTACTAGACAATATTTGTATGTTCAATAAGGGGAAATAAAAATTGTATTTTATATTGTGTCGGCACTTTGAAAATAATTTGAAAGAGATGATCCTATAAATTCCTGTATTCAAGTTGTCTAGTGGCAGAGTGGTAAACAGATAAAGGAGGGTGTGGATAGGATATACAGATATAGGAGAGTGTGGAAGGGGTATACAGATAAAGGAGGGTGTGGATGGGGTATACAGATATAGGAGGGTGTGGATGGGGTATACAGATATAAGAGGGTATAAATAGGGTATACAAATATAGGAAGGTGTGGATGAGTTATACAGATATAGGAGGGTGTGGATGTGGTATACATATATAGGAGGGTGTGGATGGGGTATACCGATATAAGAGGGTATACAAATATAGGAGGGCGTGGATGGGGTATACAGATATAAGAGGGTATAGATAGGGTATTTAAATATAGGAGGGTGTGGATGGTTTATACAGATATAGGAGGGTGTGGATGTGGTATACAGATATAGGAGGGTGTGGATGGGGTATACAAATATAGGAGGGTGTGGATGGGTTATACAGATATAGGAGGGTGTGGATGGGGTATACAGATATAAGAGGGTATAGATAGGGTATACAAATATAAAAGGGTGTGGATGGGTTATACAGATATAGGAGGGTGTGGATGTGGTATACAGATATAGGAGGGTGTGGATGGGGTATACAGATCTGATATAGGAGGGTGTGGATGGGGTATACAGATCTGATATAGGAGGGTGTGGATGGGGTATAGAGATATAGGAGGGTATAGATGAGGTTTACAGATATACAGTACTTGCAACCTAAGGCGTTACTGTTTGACGTGAACCTGACTGAGCGATGAGTGATGATAGTGATCGGTGATGGGTGACCCATAGAATCCATCAGATAAGTCAAACAACTGAAACAAGCTATGTGAGAGTAACCGTGACAACGGTCAGCGATCGATCAGTACATTAGTTTTATGCACGGATTGGACGGATACGTAAATATTTAAAATTCTTATGCAAACCCAATTACACAATGTTTACATTTGATGAACGCAGACCTCTACAAAGACACCTTTATTAGTTAATTTGTAATCGTCTAAGTTGGAATAACAAATAAATAAATATTAATAACTTTTCTCTACTCATATATATATGTATTTCTTCATATTCATTTAATTTTTCAAATTTTAGCGAAATAAATTACATAAGTGCAGAATAACGATATACTCAAAATATTAATGTAACACTCATCTGAGGTAAAATGTTGTCGTTTGAAATAAGTACTCTATTTAGCAATTTCATCTTCTTTTGATAAAAATTCATGCATTTTTTTTAAAATCTTTTATTTTAAAAGCCTCAAGATAAGTTTAAAGTCTTTTCTTATAAACTTTTTTTTTTGGGGGGGGGGGATGAGATTGCAATTATTTCTTTGTTATAATACAAATTACAAACTTCTATCAAATTTCAGTACTTTTTGTACATCAGGTTTGTTTGTTATTCACCAAATTTGCTAGATTTTAGGGAAAAGATAAAGAAAAAGTGTATGTGTTGCCTAAAATGCAAATATTCCCTGTCATATTTCACATAATGCAATATCAATTACAATCAGTCATTAAAAATACCTTTTGATAAGTTATTTTGTATCAAATGTGGATAGCTGATGGATAAATATGCATAAACTTTTGTTTTTTGTTTAAAAAGAACGTATTTTTATACGACCGCAAAAATTGAAAATTTTTTGGTCATATATTGGTATCACGTTGGCGTCGTCGTCTGCGTCGTGGTTGTCCAAATACTTTTAGTTTTCGCACTTTAACTTTAGTAAAAATGAAAGAAATCTATGAAATTTTAACACAAGGTTTATGACCACAAAAGGAAGGTTGGGATTGATTTTGGTAGTTTTGGTCCCAACATTTTAGGAATTAGGGGCCAAAAAGGGCCCAAATAAGCATTTTCTTAGTTTTCGCACTATAACTTTAGTTTAAGTAAATAGAAATCTATGATCCTGATCAATTTTATTTCTATATATATATCTATATATATTTTTCTTCTATTTTTTTTTTCAGACAACAATATTTTCTATAATTTTCTTTCGTTCTTCAAAAAGGGAGTGCAATAAATTAGATAAGTTTGAAGTAACAAACAAATCTTCAGATGAAAGAATCCAAACAAATTTCATTTCATCAGATAATCTTGAAAATTTTTTGAATTTTGAATTTAAATTAGATAGCAGTGTTCTAGGATTTTTTTGGCACCTTGACTTACCACGGGTAAGATCAATAAAAAAATTACTTACCCACATCTAAAAGTTAAATCCGCCAACCAATGCAGACGGCGCAAAGCGCCATTATAGCTGGGGGTCTGGGGGCCGCTCAAAAAACTTTTATGACATGCTTTAATTATATGTTGTGAAGTTTGTCTGAACAAAGCTGGATTCGGATACGATTGAATTTTGTACAAAATTTAAAAAAAACGATTTCTTACTAAATTTGACAAATATGTTATAGTTATTACTATGTCATTTATTAAGAGCTATAATAAATGCAACTGTAAGTTTATTTTCCTCCGATGACAAGAAAAAAAATCGTTTATGTCCCGATTTAAGCACCAGTTATCAATCCGGATTTTCCTATTTTACCGACACCGTGACCGACTTTTAGAATGATAGGAGAAGAATGTGGTCTCTTTTGCGCTTGATTACACCTAGTAAACGAGTGTTTGAATAAAAGCGCCGATAGACATCGACAAAATCTTCGATCTTTTATCAAAGTTTTTTGTCGTGATTTAATAAAAATAAAAAGCAGATATGGGAAAATTGAAGAGGACCGGGAAATCGACTTCAAACTTAGTACACATGTCCCCTATGATATGATCTTTCTAATTTTAATGCCAAATTAGAGTTTTTACCCCAATTCCACGGTCCACTGAACATGGAAAATGATAGTGCGAGTGGGGCATTCGTGTACACATTCTTGTTATTTTTATACTTTTATACAATTTTAAAAAAAAAGTTGAAAATTATTTTTTACATTTATACTTCCTTTAATTGTATTACCATATTTTATCATAGTCTAATTTCCTTGTTTAAAGAAAAACATTATGATTAAAGGCTACATAGTCAATAGTCTCAAACATTAAATTCTAATGTTTGATGATTGTAGTATTTTTTCTCAAAAAGTAAAGCACATAAAACTGAGTTACAAAAATTTATAAAAATCTTTAAAAGTGCAATGAAATAATATTAAATAAGATTTAAAAGTTCATACTCATTATGACCTGAGATTTGATTCTTCAATGCAGGTCATGACCTGCATTTTCATCGTCACAGGTTGACAGGTATGAGATTCCTGGTTATGTTTGTCCATAGAATGAGATAGAATTATGGCTTCCCTTAGAATAATATTTGAAGGTTCAATATCTTTCATAAGATGGATCCAATATTTTACCATATTCATTATTACATAATACAGTGTAGGAAGTGAACCTAATTCTCCTCTACATGCCATATTTGATGTTTTTATATTAACTCCAAGTGAAAATTTACAAAGCTTAGTATGAATTTTCTCTAGTACAAGATAATCAGTTTCTCTTGATATAAAGTTATCCAAATGTATTTGTTTCTTATGTGGTATATAACCCCAAATTTCAGATCCATACAACAAGATTGGTCGGATTGTATGGTTATAGATGTGTAATAAAGTACTAGGTTTTGGGCTTTCCACTGAAAAGGTCTTCCTTAATTTGAAATATGCTTTCATTCCTTTGTTATAAAGTTCTTTCTTTGCTATTTGGAAACTCCCAGATGATGAAAAATTTATACCTAAGTATGTGTAGTTCTGTACACATTCTAAAGTCTGGTTTCCTAATGATATTTTAATATTTTTAAGTCTTCCTGATTTGTGAAATACAAGAACCTTGGTCTTTTTTGTGTTAACTGTCATTTTATAATCAACTGTAAATTTATTTAATTTGTTAACACAATTTTGAAGTCCTTGCTCTGATGATGATAAAAGAACTACATCATCAGCATAAATTAAAATATTTAAGGGATGTGTATTTAATGGGATTGGGTTACATGTTTGGTCAAAATAGGTTGGCAAATCATTTAAATATATATTAAAGAGACAGGGACTGAGATTATCCCCTTCTCTTACTCCTATATTTGATTTAAAAAGGTTTGTCCTGTGTTGGTCTATTTTTACACAATTTTCTGTGTTTTCATATATACATTTTATAATGTCATAAAATTTTGTTGCAACACCTATACATTTAAGTTTATAAAAAGGTGGAGATGTGAAACTGAATCAAATGCAAGCTTAATATCTACAAAGCATGCATACAGAGGCTTCAAATTATTTTTCACAAATTTTGAATGATGGTATTTAACACATACATATGGTCTGTTGTGCGACATCCTTTAGTAAAACCAATTTGCTCACTTCTAATTATATTTCTAGTTTTTAAAAATTTTGTCAACCTGTTATTTAGAATTGAATTAAATAACTTGCCTATGTTATCTGCAATAGTAATGCCCCTGTAGTTTGATGGATCATGATTAGATCCAGACTTGTGAAGGGGGGTGATAAAGCCTTGGCCCCATAATTTTGGGTAAATACTACTGGAAAATACTAAATTAAAGAGTTTTTGTATTAGAGGGATACAAACGGTTTGGCTATATTTTATCATTTCATTCGAGATCATGCTGAATCCACTCGATTTAGAATTCTTAAGACTTTTTATTGCTTTTTCTATTTCCTCAGGTGTTATTAAGTAGGCAAGTTCATTAAAAACATTTTCATTATGGAATGATTCAAGTTTCTTCTTAAAATCAAATCATCACTATATTGTTCATTCTTATTTAATTTTTGAAAGTATTCTTGCCATTCAAATGGGTCGATAGTATTCTCAGATTTGTTTTGACTATTATTTGAGATATTTTTAATTTTATCTAGTAGTTGCCAATAGGCTTTGGGATTTTGATCATATAAATTATCGAGTTTATTCATGATGTCTTGTTTGAATTTTCTTATTTTTGCTCTTCTTTGTTTTTGATACGATTTCAGGCATTTAAAAAAGGACCCTCGTACATAAGGATCTGTGTTGTGATTTTGCATTAATTTGTATTTTCGATATAAGTTTTGTTTTAAATTTATTATATCTTGATCTTGCCATTCTCTATTCTTTTTAATTTTCTTCTTCTTGCTTTTTTTGGTTTTCTTATAATTTTCTTTAGTGATAAATCTGCGGCTTTTAGAAAAATCTTATTTAAATCTTCTACGGCATTATTAATTGAATCTTGGTCATAAATTTTATCTTTATACTGTCTAATAAAATTTTTGATTTCATTTGAATTTATGGCATCTTGAAATGCTGAGACTGAGTTATCATCCCATATATATTTATCTGGCATTAAAGCTAGATTTAAGTTTCTTTCATAAATTTTTGTGTTGCATTTTAACATGCATGAGATCTGACAATGATCTGAGAAATCATGTAAAAAATTATGAGTGTGAAAATATGTGAAATTTGGTAAGAGTTCCTCAGATGCTAAAAAATAATCGACAACACTACTTCCTAAAGGTTGGAAGCAAGTGTGTGCACCCATTAAATCACCCATTGTTCTGCCATTAAGGATACGCAATGATGAAGATATACATAGAGATAGGAGTTGTCTGCCCCTAGTGTTAGTAGAACTATCTTTACTGTTTCTGTGAATTAGACTAGAATCACATTTGTAATTGTCAAATAATGGAATATGTTTGTCTGAATCCATTTGGATATGATCAATTTCACAAGCAGTTCTTGCATTTAATCTCCTGCTATCATGATTTTTCCTGATTGGGAATATTTATCTATATCATTTTCAATCATTTCAAGAATATTATAATTCAATTTTCTATAGTAGGAAGAATTTTCAGATGGATTGTATACAAAACAAATGATAAATCTTCCTGAAACCCGAAGAATGTTCTGTCTAACTTTAACCATATAAAATCATTTGTGGCATGTTCTAAAAATTTAACACCCGGTCTTATTGTATTAAGTATATATACTGACAAGCCACCATGTCTTTTCCCACTAGGTTTGGTTCTAGGTCTTATAAGATGAACCGGTCTTTGAAAATTATCCAGATCACAGTGGGTTTCTTGCAAGCAAAATATGTCTTGCTGTAAAAGATTGTCAACAAAAATATCATCTTCAAATTTGTTAAATCCCTTACTTATATAACCATTGATATTCCATGTTGAAATTTTCAAGTTTTTTTTTGTATAAATCATGTGTGCTTACAATGATCAATAAAATAAGCATACACTAAAACCAGTAAATATAAGTCATAAAAATATGAGTTGCATGTAACTGTGTACTACAGAGATTTGTGATGTATAAAATAAAGTACATATACATTTGTTTATATTCATAAAATTGTACATTTTCTTAGGAAATGTATACATATATCAGTTGTTGCGTGTGTGTACATACATGTATTTCTATAATTTATAGACTTGCACAATATTTATGTCTGAAGACATTATAGACAGACTCTCTCTGTAGAGGAGAAGAGTTAATAATAAAAATAAAAAAATGTTACTTATGATATACATTTATAATATAATTATTTTTTCTTTTATTTTCCTTCTTTAAAATCTAGTTCTCATTCATGTATCTTTTAACATGTTTTACAAATGAAAAGTCAGTGTCATGATGGTCTTTTTAACTAACTTTATCTGTCCTGATTTTAATATTTTTAACTTTTGTATTACCACATATCATTTGCACCAGTGTTTTGAGTCTTTAATCTCACATTAAAAAATTAAATAATAATCCATATACAGATCATAAAAAACAGTGACCATGGTACTTAAATTCTTAACTAGAGAAGTACATGTATATGTAGGAAACTATAAGTATATAAACATCTATAATAATGCAAAAATAATAAACAATTTAAAGTCTTGTTACATTTTTACATGTATGTGCCTATTCAATCATATTATCTAAAGTATGGATAATTCCAGTCATAATTGTTTTGATCTGATATCCAACTACCTTGAGTGTTTCTATTTCCCTTAAATTAAGTGCTTTATATAATGCATATTTGAGGTTTGTGACAAACACTTTGGTTCCTTCAAAGTTGAGGTGTACCTTGTCAAAATTTAGAAATCTATAGTTTGCATTGCCTCTGTACCCCAAGGAAGAATTATCACAAAGGTGTATGTACTTTTTATGCATGAATATGTGCTGCAAGATTATATTGTATTTTTGTATTTTTTGGTTCAAGATATAAGAGTCTCCTCGACATATTCCCAATGAGACTACTATAGAAGCAGATGGCCATTTTACATGTATGCTATCAACGAGGGTGAGGGTGGGTAAATACAGATGTAGGAGGGTATGGAGGGGGTATACAGATATAGGAGAGTGGATGAGGTATACAGATATGGTATGGTGTTGATGGGGTATACATATATAGGAGGGTGTGTATTGGGTATTCAAAAATAGGAGGGTGTGGATGGGGCTGTACAATTATATAGAAGAAGGTGGATATGGTATACAGATATAGGAGGGTGTGGAGGGGGTATACAGATATAGGAGGGTAAGGATGGGGTATACATATATAGGAGGGTGTGTATGTGGTATACAGATATATGAGGGTATGAATAGGGTATACATATATAGGAGGGTGTGTATTTGGTATTCATATACAGAAGGGTGTGGATGGGGCTGTACAGATATAGAAGAAGGTGTGGAGTGGGTATACAGATATAGGAGGGTGCAGATTGGCTATACAGATATAGGAGGATGTGGATATAGTATACAGATATAGGAGGATGTAGATGGGGCTATACAGATATAGGAGAGGGTAGATAGGGTATACAGATATAGAAAGGTGTGGATGGGCAATACAGATATAGGAGAGGGTGGATAGGGTATACAGATATAGGAGGGGGTGTACAGATATAGGAGGGTGTGGATGGGGTATAAAGATATAGGAAGATGTGGATGGGTATCTTATTAAGATATAGGAGGGTATGGATGGGGTATACAGATATAAGAGGGTGTGGATAGGGTATATAGATATAGAGGGTGGATTATCATTGAATATACAGATATATGAGGTTGTGGATGGGATATACTGATATAGGAGGGTGCTGATGAGGTATACAGATAAGGTGTGGATGGGGTATACAAATACACTTATATTGGTTGGTGTAAATAAGGGTATACAGATATAGGAGAGGGTGGATTGGGTATACAAATATAGGAGGGTGAGGATGGGTATATACAGATATAGGAGGGTATGGAGGGGGTATACAGATATAGGAGAGTGGATGAGGTATACAAATATGGTATGGTGTTGATGGGGTATACAGATATAGAAAGTTGTGGAGGGGGTTTTAAGATATAGGAGGGTGTGGATTGGGTATACAGATATAGAAGTGTGTGGTGTGGGTATACAGATAAAGAGGGTATGGTTGGGTATATACAGATATAGGAGGGTTTGGTGTGGTCATACAGATATAGGAGGGTATGGTTGGGTATATACGGATATAGGAGGGTATGGTTGGGTATATATAGATATAGGAGGGTGTGGGTATACAGATATCGGAGGGTATGGTTGGGTATATATATATAGAATAACCATACATTGTCTCGAAATATCAATGTTATTTGTACAAGGCTTAGAAACAGGTAGAAAGCGAGGCTGTGCCGAGCATTTCTACCTGTTTCGAGCCGAGTACAAATAACCGATTGATATTTCGAGACAATGTATGGTTATTCTTTACATACTGCAACTCTTATAAGTGTTCTAAATGAAGTATTTAGGGTAAAACCCATCATTTTTTAATTTGAAGCGGACGACGTAAAATTTCCGCGAACCTGTATGTTTTATTGACGTCATAAATAAAACTCTACGGAAACGCATTGTCAACGTCATAAACAAGGTGATATATGGTCAGTGACTGTATATCACATATGAATATACAGTCAATGCAATTTGACTGCTCAAATAGGACAGCTGCAGTATATATACAGATATAGGAGGGTATGGTTGGGTATATACAGATATAGGAGGGTATGGTTGCGTATGTAGAGATATAGGAGGGCGTGGATGGGGTATACAGATATAGAGAGGATGGATTATCATTGGATATACAGATATATGAGGTTGTGGTTGGGATATACAGATATATGAGGTTGTGGTTGAGATATACAGATATATGAGGTTGTGGTTGGGATATACAGATATAGAAGGGTGCTAATGGGGTATACATATATGGAAAGGTGTGGATTGGATATACAAATACACTTATATTGGTGGGTGTGGATATACAGATATAGGAGGGTGTGGAGGGGGTTTACATATATAGGAGGGTGAGGATGGGTATATACAGATATAGGAGGGTGTGGTGTGGGTATACAGATATAGGAGGGTATGGTTGGATATATACAGATTTAGGAGGGTGAGTTGTGAGTATACAGATATAGGAGGGTGTGGTGTGGGGATACAGATATGGGAGGGTGTGATGTGGGTATACAGATATAGGAGGGTATGGTTGGGTATACAGATATGGAAGGGTGTGGTTGGGTATACAGATATAGGAGGGTATGGTTGGGTATATACAGATATATGAGGGTGTGAATGGAGTATACAGATATAGGAGGGTATGGTTTGGTATATACAGATTTAGGAGGTTGTGGTGTGGGTATACAGATATAGGAGGGTATGGTTGGCAGGGGTTAAAAAATCCACTAGCCCGATGTCCGGGACTACAGCATTTAGGCCTCAGGCAACCAAAACTTGTAATCCAATATGCCCGACGGACTAGTAACAAAAAATTCTTGGAGTTTCCAAAATCCCCTCATCACGATTCTATCTTAGCCAATCAGATTCGACTACGTCATGCGGGATTCCCAGAATTTGAACTGATTTTGAAAAAGTTTTAAAATAGAACAAATAACTCCGGGTGGATCCCATACTTTCAAGTACAGGGGGTATTGTACATTACTTATGCAACCAGAGAAATATAATGTAACCTGATTATACCTCCTTCTGAATAATTTATTGCAATATAAATGTGATTCCTTTTTGACAGCAGAAACCTGACTTTTGTCAGCTATTAATTTGTAACATGTGCACATGTTATGGACGCCATTTTGTGTTTGTTTATATACTGTGAAGCTGAGACTACTGTTATAGGAGGGGTGTAAAGGGGGTATCTGCATAGAAGAACACGAAATAAAAATTGCCATTTCACGTTCATCGAACAATTAAAAATTTCTTGCACATTGATCTTTTTATCGATTTCACAAAACACACGGTGAATAACGAACCTTTTTCACAGCTGCACGTGAAATAAAAATGAAAAAAACATGTTGCATGAAAAATAACCCTTTACCAACTTTTACAATAGTCTCAGTGTGAAGCCTCCAGAACCAAGACCTACACATTAACAGTCTTCAGAAAACTTAAACTTGATGCAATAATATTTGATCAATCATGATTATCTTCATTTATATTCAAATTAGTTCGATTTTTGAAAAAATAAAATTTATAACAAATACAATTTCAGTTTAGAGACTGTGCTCAGTTTGTTATCTATTTATAGCCCACAATTAGCTTACCTAATAAATAAATGTAAATATGGACCATAATTTGGTATTCGGCCTTTGGTTTCTTTTTGTATCCTTTTTTATAAGTTCTAAAACTTTAACTTTTATTCTGTGGGTTGTGTTGGTGTTAGAATAGTTTTAATGGAACAATTGAGTTTTTCAAGAAAAAATTAATACATTTTGATTCACCATTTACGTGACAGGAAACCAAACAGGAAACCAATCTTTATTTTCTTTATTTTGCACAATATATTTCAAAAGACATAAATGAACACCATTACTAGTGTTACTTGCTTCATGTTAATATTTAAAATCTATTTTCAATGTTAAATTAAAGATTTTTTTAAAAGCGACAGGAAACCATAAGAAACCGAAAACATTTTTTTATTAGTTTTATTTTATTGCAAAATCTGCTTAAAATAATCTGAACAGTATACTTTTTCTTAAAATCTATCCTAAATGTAACAGTATTATAAAACTCCTAAATATGTGCTTGTTTTGAAAACAATTAGTACAATTTATTCAGAAATTTCCATATTTTCCATTGATACAGGATACCATAATCGTTGTATCTTGATGTTTTAGCCAAAACAATGTATTTATATTTGGTTTTGAAATTCCAGTTATATACAATTTATTCCAAATCATTGGCAATGTAAAATTCTTTAAATCCAGTAAAGAAAAAAACTTTTAACGTATAATTAAAATCTTTAAAATAGGCACCATGTGATATTTGTGACCTGTACACCATCTACATGGTTTCCACATTTTAACCTACTTTAGTGGGTTAAATCAATAAAGTACTTCCTTTCAAGTCATGCATGGTAAAAGTTTACTTCTCCTTTGACAAGTTTATTGCGTTTCTGAAAAGTGTTTGCAGAACATGAATAAAAAAAAATAATTAAAAATTGTGACAAAGATACCAACTTTGTACATTTCAAGTGTAACGGTATATTAACATGTATTTATTATTAAATTATCTTTATTCACCTAACATATCCAGTAATATTTACTGCTGAAGCAAAATCAATCCATCGAGCATCGGCACAATGATAAGAGATGTAATGTCGATTGAATTTTCCAAGGACCCTTTACATCGTTATCCGGAAACGAAGTGTGTTATAACGTCTGTCAAATCTGAAATTGATTTTGTCAAGTCATTGGGCATTTATTTGCACACAAGATCGTATGTAACATTATGCACATAGGAAATATAATAGACCCCCGGCGCAATCTCTTTGAAAATTGTATTTTCCTTTTTTAGCTCACCTGTCCCGAAGGGACAAGTGAGCTTATTCCATCACTTGGCGTCCATCGTCGTCCGTCGTCTGTCGTCCGTCGTCGTCTGTCGTCGCAAACTATTTCAAGAATCTTCTCCTCTGAAACTACTGGGCAAAATACTTTCAAACTTTAACTGAATGTTCCTTAGGGTATCTAATTTATAAATTGTATCCGAAGTTTTGATCTATCAACAAACATAGTCGCCATTGCTAAAAATAGAACATAGGGGTCAAATGCAGTTTTTGGCTTATAACTCAAAAACCAAAGCATTTAGAGCAAATCTGACATGGGGATAATATTGTTTATCAGGTCAAGATCTATCTGCCCTGAAATTTTCAGATGAATCAGACAACCCGTTGTTGGGTTGCTGCCCCTGAATTGGTAATTTTAAGGAAATTTTGCTGTTTTTGGTTATTATCTTGAATATTAATATAGATAGAAATAAACTGTAAACAGGAATAATGTTCAGCAAAGTAAGATTTACAAATAAGTCAACATGACGGAAATAGTCAGTTGACCCTTTTAGGAGTTATTGCCCTTTATAGTCAATTTTTAACCATTTTTCGTAAATCTTAGTAATCTTTTACAAAAATCTTCTCCTCTGAAACTACTGGGCCAAATACTTCCAAACTTTAATTGAATGTTCCTTAGGGTATCTAGTTTGTAAATTGTATCCGAAGTTATGATCTATCAACAAACATGGTCGCCATTGCTAAAAATAGAACATAGGGGTCAAATGCAGTTTTTGGCTTATAACTCAAAAACCAAAGCATTTAGAGCAAATCTGACATGGCGTAATATTGTTTATCAGGTCAAGATCTATCTGCCCTGAAATTTTCAGATGAATCAGACAACCTGTTGTTGGGTTGCTGCCCCTGAATTGGTAATTTTAAGGAAATTTTGCTGTTTTTGGTTATTATCTTGAATATTATTATAGATAGAGATAAACTGTAAACAGGAATAATGTTCAGCAAAGTAAGATTTACAAATAAGTCAACATGACGGAAATGGTCAGTTGACCCCTTTAGGAGTTATTGCCCTTTATAGTCAATTTTTAACCATTTTTCGTAAATCTTAGTAATCTTTTACAAAAATCTTCTCCTCTGAAACTACTGGGCCAAATACTTCCAAACTTTAACTGAATGTTCCTTAGGATATTTAGTTTGTAAATTGTATCCGAAGTTATGATCTATCAACAAACATGGTCGCCATTGCTAAAAATAGAACATAGGGGTCAAATGCAGTTTTTGGCTTATAATCAAAAACCAAAGCATTTAGAGCAAATCTGACGTTGGGTCATATTGTTTATCAGGTCAATTTCTATCTGCCCTGAAATTTTCAGATGAATCAGACAACCTGTTGTTGGGTTGCTGCCCCTGAATTGGTAATTTTAAGGAAATTTTGCTGTTTTTGGTTATTATCTTGAATATTATTATAGATAGAAATAAACTGTAAACAGCAATAATGTTCAGCAAAGTAAGATCTTCAATTAAGTCAATTTGACCAAAATTGTCAATTGACCCCTTAAGGAGTTATTGCCCTTTAAAGACTTTTTTCACAATTTGTTCATCATGTTGACTTACTTTAAAAAATCTTCTCCTTTGAAACTGCTGTATCAATTTCAGCCAAACTTAGGCTAAATGAGTTTCAGAGTATCTAGTATAAATTTTATATTTTATTTCCTTGTATGTCAAGAAACATAGCTCCTATGGCTAAAATAGAACATAGGAGAAAATGATTATTTTTGGCTTTTGAAGAAAATAGGACGATCCAAAAAACATTTAAATAAATTGAAAAGCCAAAATAATCATTGATGAGAGATTTAACCAAAAAAATTAAGGTGAGCGATTCAGGCTCTTGAGAGCCTCTTGTTAAACAAGACAAAACAAGTCTACAGATTATGTTTGCTAACATTCTGTTGGAAACAAAAACAATGTTTAGACCTAGTATTTAATATATCCGGCCGTAAGGGTGTGATCACATGTTAGTTACATGTTCAGTATGACCGGAAATGATTAGAACTTAACGACAAAAACAATTTTAATAAAAAAAGGAAATAACTGGACTTCTGTTTCATGTGATTTCTGATTTACCTGTTTGAACATCTCGTGAGAGTTCATATTTGCATATTGTTATAAAGAATTCTATTACAACAAAGCAGATTACATCATCTAAAATTTGCGTTACGAAATAGGAAACCAAAGTAACGCTAGTGTTCTTACACCTGCTACAGAAATACTTATAGTTCTCAGCATTTTCTTCTGACTATTCTTATTGGTCGATGTTCTTTATTATTTGAAAGCAAAAGTTACGAATTTGCGGGTGATGGTTATCTATAAATCAGTCAGCCTTATGCACTTCGGAAGAGAAAAGTAACGCAAGAAACGACACAAAAATACGGTCGTATAATCTTTGAAATTTTTTTTCTAGGGAAGAGTAGCATACACTTGTATGTTGATAAAAATAAAGGCATCTTTAGATGTAGTTACAACTTTTCTTACAGTAATACACATTTTTATCACTTTTCTATCATAATAGGAAACGAGCCCAATAGCAAATGATGGTCCATATGTGGATATTACTATACTTCGTTTATAAAACAATTATAAAAGACACAAACTCTGGAAGGTGATATTTATTCATATAAATAAGACAAAAACAAAACGTATTATCTGACTTTCTTTCCTAGGGATAATCTGATATTCACAATGTCTGATATTCTCGCTTCCGTATATTTTTTTTACACCTTGACCATCTCCAATTGCGTTTCATGCTTTCGACTTGATTCGTCATTCTTTTTGTCTTGCTTGCCCGATGTTTTATTTTAAAAGTATTCATCAATTCAAAATCTTTAAGAATTGACACATTTGGTGAATAGTGGATAAAACATAATCGACGATCCCGGGTCAATGGACAAAGCCAATGCAATATTACGCGACTCGGGTTTGTATACTTATTTTACTCATTTTGGTAATCAATTTATTTCCGGAGTTATGTAATATTTATCGTCATGAACATTTATGTTTTTGGAAGTACACCACTAATTCATGGTCCCATTGCTTTCTATGTTAAATTCCTCCATTTCAAGTAGGCACACCTTTTATTTTAAGTTCAAATAAAGTGGCAATCATTACATGTCAAAGCAACACTTTATGGTGTCTTAAGCTTGTACTGAAAAAATCAACATACCTTTAATGGCCTATAAGAAAGAACTGTTTCCCGGAACTTTGGATGTACCAAAACAGTAGTCCGAGATTACTCTGACGTCCAACGGCTGTTTTGCCAGACAAGCTGGGGCCGTGGGACGTCAGAGCTCGTCCCATATCAAAAAGTGGATATTTGCCCACCCAAAATAGATGCGCTGCTTCGTCGCTTCTGGTGCCGACTGACGGCCTCGGAATTATATAAATCGGGCTTCAATCTGTTCATTTTTCATTTATCTTTTCATTTATGTAAGTTTCACCTACCTGCCAACCTTTATTTTTCCATATTTTAACAGTTTTCACAGAGACCCATCGATTTCTGCATTTTGCCTTTCATTTTCAAAGATTATCACGTGACCACGAGAAAACAGTGATGATTTATGCAAATGACCATAATGTAACACCTCGTTCATTTACCATGCAAGTTATCTAAATGTCCGAGAGCTTCCGATTGTCTCGTGGTCGGAACTAAATGCTTAATACCGATCTCCTGTAAAGGAGGTGAAAAATCATGGTTGGCTACTTAATGTTAAACATCGATCTCCTACAAAATTTGCATATTTGAGTCTCGAGGCCACGAACTCTCTCGTAACTTGACGTCCATTTGAAAGTGAAAGTCAAAATGCAGAAATCGATGGGTCTCTGTGAAAACTGTTAAAATATGGACAAATATCCACTTTTTGATATGGGACGAGCTCTGACGTCCCATGGCCCCAGCTTGTCTGGCAAAGCAGCCGTTGGACGTCAGAGTAATCTCGGACTACCAAAACAGGTACTTCAGATCTGACAAACAGACAAAATGTACCCTCTTTTTAGCTCACCTGTCCCGCAGGGACAAGTGAGCTTATGCCATCACTTGGCGTCCGTCGTCCGTCGTCTGTCGTCGTAAACTATTTCAAGAATCTTCTCCTCTGAAACTACTGGGCAAAATACTTTCAAACTTTAACTGAATGTTCCTTAGGGTATCTAATTTATAAATTGTATCCGAAGTTTTGATCTATCAACAAACATGGTCACCATTGCTAAAAATAGAACATAGGGGTCAAATGCAGTTTTTGGCTTATAACTCAAAAACCAAAGCATTTAGAGCAAATCTGACATGGCGTAATATTGTTTATCAGGTCAAGATCTATCTGCCCTGAAATTTTCAGATGAATCAGACAACCTGTTGTTGGGTTGCTGCCCCTGAATTGGTAATTTTAAGGAAATTTTGCTGTTTTTGGTTATTATCTTGAATATTATTATAGATAGAGATAAACTGTAAACAGGAATAATGTTCAGCAAAGTAAGATTTACAAATTAGTCAACATGACGGAAATGGTCAGTTGACCCCTTTAGGAGTTATTGCCCTTTATAGTCAATTTTTAACCATTTTTCGTAAATCTTAGTAATCTTTTACAAAAATCTTCTCCTCTGAAACTACTGGGCCAAATACTTCCAAACTTTAATTGAATGTTCCTTAGGGTATCTAGTTTGTAAATTGTTTCCGAAGTTATGATCTATCAACAAACATGGTTGCCATTGCTAAAAATAGAACATAGGGGTCAAATGCAGTTTTTGGCTTATAACTCAAAAACCAAAGCATTTAGAGCAAATCTGACATGGGGATAATATTGTTTATCAGGTCAAGATCTATCTGCCCTGAAATTTTCAGATGAATCAGACAACCTGTTGTTGGGTTGCTGCCCCTGAATTGGTAATTTTAAGGAAATTTTGCTGTTTTTGGTTATTATCTTGAATATTATTATAGATAGAGATAAACTGTAAACAGGAATAATGTTCAGCAAAGTAAGATTTACAAATAAGTCAACATGACGGAAATGGTCAGTTGACCCCTTTAGGAGTTATTGCCCTTTATAGTCAATTTTTAACCATTTTTCGCAAATCTTAGTAATCTTTTACAAAAAATCTTCTCCTCTGAAACTACTGGGCCAAATACTTCCAAACTTTAACTGAATGTTCCTTAGGGTATCTAGTTTGTAAATTGTATCCGAAGTTGTGATCTATCAACAAACATGGTCGCCATTGCTAAAAATAGAACATAGGGGTCAAATGCAGTTTTTGGCTTATAACTCAAAAACCAAAGCATTTAGAGCAAATCTGACATGGGGATAATATTGTTTATCAGGTCAAGATCTATCTGCCCTGAAATTTTCAGATGAATCAGACAACCTGTTGTTGGGTTGCTGCCCCTGAATTGGTAATTTTAAGGAAATTTTGCTGTTTTTGGTTATTATCTTGAATATTATTATAGATAGAGATAAACTGTAAACAGCAATAATGTTCAGCAAAGTAAGATTTACATATAAGTCAACATGACGGAAATGGTCAGTTGACCCCTTTAGGAGTTATTGCCCTTTATAGTCAATTTTTAACCATTTTTCGCAAATCTTAGTAATCTTTTACAAAAATCTTCTCCTCTGAAACTACTGGGCCAAATACTTCCAAACTTTAACTGAATGTTCCTTAGGGTATCTTGTTTGTAAATTGTATCCGAAGTTGTGATCTATCAACAAACATGGTCGCCATTGCTAAAAATAGAACATAGGGGTCAAATGCTGTTTTTGGCTTATAACTCAAAAACCAAAGCATTTAGAGCAAATCTGACATGGGGATAATATTGTTTATCAGGTCAAGATCTATCTGCCCTGAAATTTTCAGATGAATCAGACAACCTGTTGTTGGGTTACTGCCCCTGAATTGGTAATTTTAAAGAAATTTTGCTGTTTTTGGTTATTATCTTGAATATTATTATAGATAGAGATAAACTGTAAACAGCAATAATGTTCAGCAAAGTAAGATTTACAAATAAGTCAACATGACGGAAATGGTCAGTTGACCCCTTTAGGAGTTATTGCGCTTTATAGTCAATTTTTAACCATTTTTCGTAAATCTTAGTAATCTTTTACAAAAATCTTCTCCTCTGAAACTACTGGGCCAAATACTTCCAAACTTTAACTGAATGTTCCTTAGGGTATCTAGTTTGTAAATTGTATCCGAAGTTGTGATCTATCAACAAACATGGTCGCCATTGCTAAAAATAGAACATAGGGGTCAAATGCAGTTTTTGGCTAATAACTCAAAAACCAAAGCATTTAGAGCAAATCTGACGTTGGGTAATATTGTTTATCAGGTCAAGATCTATCTGCCCTGAAATTTTCAGATGAATTAGACAACCTGTTGTTGGGTTGCTGCCCCTGAATTGATAATTTTAAGGAAATTTTGCTGTTTTTGTTTATTATCTTGAATATAATTATAGATAGAAATAAACTGTAAACAGCAATAATGTTCAGCAAAGTAAGATCTTCAATTAAGTCAATTTGACCAAAATTGTCAATTGACCCCTTAAGGAGTTATTGCCCTTTAAAGACTTTTTTCACAATTTGTTCATCATGTTGACTTACTTTTAAAAATCTTCTCCTTTGAAACTGCTGTATCAATTTCAGCCAAACTTAGGCTAAATGAGTTTCAGAGTATCTAGTATAAATTTTATATTTTATTTCCTTGTATGTCAAGAAACATAGCTCCTATGGCTAAAATAGAACATAGGAGAAAATGATTATTTTTTTTGGCTTTTGAAGAAAATAGGACGATCCAAAAAACATTTAAATAAATTGAAAAGCCAAAATAATCATTGATGAGAGATTTAACCAAAAGAATTAAGGTGATCGATTCAGGCTCTTGAGAGCCTCTTGTTAAAATTTGGTGCAGTTTTTTCAATAATTTAAATTAAAAGTCCAAAAGTGTTCTACAGTGATCACCAGTCCTTTTTTTCATTTGATGCCAAAAATACCTAAATATCTTACATATTTTTATACGACCGCAAAAATTGATATGATGTTGGCGTCATCTATTGCGTTGTCGTCGTCTGAATACTTTTAGTTTTCGCCCTCTAACTTTAGTAAAAGTGAATAGAAATCTATGAAATTTTAACACAAGGGAGGTTGGGATTGATTTTGGGAGTTTAGGTCCCAACATTTTAGGAACTAGGGGCCAAAAAGGGCCCAAATAAGCATTTTCTTGGTTTTCGCACTATAACTTTAGTTTAGGCGAATAGAAATCTATGAAATTTTGACACAAGGTTAATGACCACAAAAGGAAGGTTGGGTTTGATTTTGGGAGTTTTGGTCCCAACCGTGTAGGAATAAGGGGCCCAAAGGGTCCAAAATTGAACTTTGTTTGATTCAATAATTGAATAATTGTGGTTCTTTGATATGCCGAATCTAACTGTGTATGTAGATTCTTAATTTTTGGTCCCGTTTTCAAATTGGTCTACATTAAGGTCCAAAGGGTCCAAAATTAAACTTAGTTTGATTTTAACAAAAATTGAATCCTTAGGGTTCTTTGATATGCTGAATCTAAAAATGTACTTAGATTTTTTATTATTGGCCCAGTTTTCAAGTTGGTCCAAATCAGGGTCCAAAATTAAACTGTTTTATTTCATGAAAAATTGAATAATTGGGGTTCTTTGATATGCCAAATCTAACTGTGTATGTAGATTCTTAATTTTTGGTCCTGTTTTCAAATTGGTCTACATAGTCTAAAGGGTCCAAAATTAAACTAAGTTTGATTTTAACAAAAATTGAATTCTTGGGCTTTTTTTATATGCTGAATCTAAACATGTACTTAGATTTTTGATTATGGGCCCAGTTTTCAAGTTGATTCAAATCAGGATCAAAAATTATTATATTAAGTATTGTGCAATAGCAAGAAATTTTCAATTGCACAGTATTCAGCAATAGCAAGAAATCTTCAATTGCACAGTATTGTGCAATAGCAAGAAATTTTCAATTGCACAGTATTGTGCAATAGCAAGAAATCTTCAACTGCACAGTATTGTGTAATAGCAAATATTTTCAATTGCACAGTATTGTGCAAAAGCAAGAAATTTTCAATTGGAGTTATCTTTCTTTGTCCAGAATAGTAGTTGAATCAACTTAAATCATTGTTTTATACAATATACAATGTATATTCACTTTTACTACCAACTGATAAATTAAATCAATCTTTACCATTCAGTGATAACAAGCACTTTATTTTACATTTTAATATTTTATGATGTATTTAAATGAGAAGTTATTGTTGCAAACTCCATTAGCAATTTGAATTGAGATCAGTTTTGGAAAAAGGGAAAGGGGGATGTGAAAAAAATTGGGGGGGGGGGGATAAACTTGTCTCATTTCAGATTTCATAAAAAAGAAAAAAATTCTTCAAACATTTTTTTGAGAGGATTAATATTCAACTGCATAGTGAATTGCTCAAAGACAAAAAAATATTTTAAGTTCATTAGACCACATTCATTCTGTGTCAGAAACCTATGCTGTTTCAACTATTTATCACAATCAAAATTTAGAGCTGAATCCAGCTTGAATGTTGTGTCCATACTTGCCCCAAACGTTCAGGGTTCAACCTCTGCGGTCGTATAAAGCTGCGCCCTGTGTACTCATGCGTAGGAACTATTTTGTGTTAAATATGTACTACTTTCTGGTATGTGCTTTCTGGTCGGGCCCAAATTAGTGGTGTTACACCTTTTACTCGCTGATTATTGGTTTCTTTTGCATAAATTAAACATCTTTATACGTTTTGAAATTAATCCTATATTTTTGCTGAATTTGAAGTTTGTCATGTATATTATTTTACTTTTCCACGGGCAACCAAGACAAAAATAATTACTTGTCCGGGTGTTAAAATGTACGAGTCGGGCAAGTAGGGCATAGCATTTCCACACCCCTGGGTGTGGTGTGGGTATACAGATATAGGAGGTTGTGGTGTGGGTATACAGATATAGGAGGGTGTGGTTGGGTATACAGATATAGAAGGGTATGGTTGGGTATACAGATATAGAAGGTATGGTTGGGTATATACAGATATAGGAGGGTGTGGTGTGGGTATACAGGTATAGGAGGGTATGGTTGGGTATACAGATCTAGAAGGGTATGGTTGGGTTATATACAGATATACGAGGAAGTGGTGTGGGTATACAGATATAGGAGGTTGTGGTGTGTGTATACAGATATAGGAGGTTGTGGTGTGTGTATACAGATATAGGAGGGTATGGTTGGGTATATACAGATTTAAGAGGATGTGGTGTGGGTATACAGATATAGGAGGGTGTGGTGTGGGTATACAGATATAGGAAGGTATGGTTGGGTATACAGATATAGGAGGGTATGGTTGGGTATATACAGATATAGGAGGACGTGGTGTGGGTATACAGATTAAGGAGGGTATGGTTGGGTAAATACAGATATAGGAGGGTGTGGATTGGGTATATACAGATATAGAAAGGTATGGTTGGGTATATACAGATATAGGAGGGTTTGGTTGGGTATATACAGATATAAAAAGGTATGGTTGGGTATATACAGATTTAGGAGGATGTGGTGTTGGTATACAGATAGAGGAGGGTGTGCTTGCATGGGTATACAGTCCCAGATATAGGAGGGTATAGTTGGGTATATACAGATATAGGAGGGTGTGGTTTGGTATATACAGATATAGGAAGGTATGGTTGGGTATATACAGATATAGACACAAAAAGACCAAATGGGGACAGACGGGGCATTTATTAATATCCTTTAAAAAATTAAGAGTTAAAAGTATTTAAAGTCTTCAGAAAATTGTGAAAAATAATCTGAATGTTGTCATTAATGAAAGAAAGTGATATGGTTAGCATCTGTAAAAATAAAATAAAACACTCAGCTGCTACTGGTCTTACTAATTGTAAGATATGTGTAACAAAAGTCTTTGTAATTAACAGATGACAGAAATATAAAGATTTGTCTGTATTTCAGGGTCAGACTCCATATGATCTAGCAGTAGCAGAACAAAAGAGGCAGTATAAAGAAGTGATGGAATACTTACAGGTACATATAGTGTAATAAAAGTGTAATAAATGCTTACATTGAATCTATTAGAAAATAAGTTACAAAAGATAAAGAAATATAAAACTCAGAAATCAGATATCACAAAACCAAGATACTTTAGGAGAGAAATCTTAAAAAAATAAATATTCTTTATTGTCTTGAACAAACAATTTTAAATTCTAATGCAATTTATTTAATATCACGATTTGGATTGGATAACATCATATATTTGAGGTGCTAAATTTCACGCTTTACCATCCTTTAACTAAGTTTAGTCCTCATTTTACAATTCAGGAATTTGTTGTTATGAGATTGCTTCAATAATCAACAAATTGAGCAGATGTCTTCTATTTCATTCAAGAGTAAACAAAAGAGAGCAAGTTTTTTTAATTTCAGTACGTTGATAATTGAAGGATTTGTTAATTTTGTATAGGAATGCATAAAAAGGGGGATAAATGTATTGTTTTTTGTGGAGCCTGCGACTTCAGAAAAGTTGACACAGGGATAGTGATCTGGCGGTGGCTGCGGCATTAGGTTACCTCTTAAAACCTAAATATTTCAAAAGGTAGAAGACCTGGATATTTCATACTTTGTATAAAGATTCCTTATGTTAAGAAGTTTCCGTCTGTTATATGTCCATTGTCCTTTACCTCATTTTCATGGTTCAGTGACTACTTGAAAAAAAAGTTAAGATTTTTAGTATTCTTAATTTCTCTCTTATTATGAGTAATAGGATAACTATATTTGGTATATGCCTACCTTGCAAGGTAAGTCTACTATATTTGGTGTATGGAATAGTTGTAAGGTTTACATGTCCAACTGGTAGGTGTCATCTGACCTTTACCTCATTTTCATGGTTCAGTGGTTATAGTTTAGTTTTTGTGGTTTGGTATGTTTTTCTAATACTGTATGTAATAGGTCAACTATATTTGGTGTATGAAAAAAAAATTTGATGTACATGTCAGTCTGACATGTTTTATTTGACTGTGACCCCATTTTTAAGGTTCATTGCTCATGCTAAATTTTTAACCGGTTTTTTGTGTCAAAAATGTGGGTTATTGATTTGGGGATGTACGGCGGGTGGGCGGGCGGGCTGGCAGTCGGGCGGACGTGCGGGTGGCAACCAAATGTTGTCCGTGCATTTACTCATGAAGCTATCAACCAAACCTTTTAAAATTTTAATATGTTGTTACTGACAACAAAATGGAGGTCAAGTTAATAATGACGATTTTGATTTTTACCGTTCAGGAGTTACGGTTCTTGAAAGTTTAAAAAATGTTCTGTCCGTGCATTTACTCATGAACCATTCAACCAAACCTTTTAAAATTTTAATATGTTGTTACTGACAACATAACGGAGGTCAAGTTCAATAATGACGATTTTTACTTTTACCATTCAGGAGTTACGGTTCTTGAAAGTTTAAAAAATGTCGTGTCTGTGCATTTTCTCATGAATCAGTCAACCAAACCTTTTAAAATTTTAATATGTTGTTACTGACAACAAAATGGAGGTCAAGTTCAATAATGACGATTTTGATTTTTACCGTTCAGAAGTTACGGTTCTTGAAAGTTTAAAAAATGTTGTGTCCGTGCATTTACTCATGAACCATTCAACCAAACCTTTTAAAATTTTAATATGTTGTTACTGACAACATAACGGAGGTCAAGTTCAATAATGACGATTTTTACTTTTACCATTCAGGAGTTACGGTTCTTGAAAGTTTAAAAAATGTTGTGTCCGTGCATTTACTCATGAATCAGTCAACCAAACCTTTTAAAATTGTAATATGTTGTTACTGACAACAAAATGGAGGTCAAGTTCAATAATGACGATTTTGACTTCTATCGTTCAGGAGTTACAGTTCTTGAAAGTTTAAAAAATTTTGTGTCCGTGCATTTACTCATGAACCGTTCAACCAAACCTTTTAAAATTTCAATATGTTGTTACTGACAACAAAATGGAGGTCAAGTTTAATAATGACGATTTTGACTTTTACCGTTCAGGAGTTACGGTTCTTGAAAGTTTAAAAAATGTCGTGTCCGTGCATTTGCTCATGAAGTCAAGTTTGATATTGATAATCATAAATTTTACCTATTAGGAGTTTTGGTCCTTGTAATATTGATAAATGCCAGAACACAAATAAATGTTAAAGAATCCGGTTTACTGTCATTTTGACAGCTCTTGTTGTTTTTTGGTCTGTTTTTCAAATACTATTAGCAAATTAGCAACAGGTTAACTATATTTGGTGTATGGAGTCAAATGCAGTTTTTGGCTTATATCTCAAAAACTAAAGCATTTATAGCTAATCTGAGAGGGGTAAAAATGTTCAATAGGTCAATATCTATCCGCCCTGAAATTTTCAGACAATTCCAACAACACATTGTTGGGTTGCTAGCACTAAATTGGTAATTTTAAGGAAATTTTGCAGTTTTTGGTTATTGTCGAGCCTGCAACTTTTGTTGCAGAAAGCTCGACATAGGGATAGTGATCCAGCGGCGGTGGCGGCCGCGGTGTTAGCTCACTTCTTAAAAGCTTTATATTTTAGAAGGTGGAAGACCTGGATGCTTCATATTTTGTATATAGATGCTTCATGTTACGAAGTTTCCGTCAGTCACATGTCCAATGTCCTTGACCTCACTTTCATGGTTCAGTGACCACTTGAAAAAAAAGTTCAATTTTTTTGTAATGTTGAATTCTCTCTTATTATAAGTAATAGGATAACTATATTTGATATGTGTGTACCTTGCAAGGTCCTCATGTCTGTCAGACAGTTTTCACTTGACCTCAACCTCATTTCATGGATCAGTGAACAAGGTTAAGTTTAGGTGGTCAAGTCCATATCTCAGACACTATAAGCAATAGGGCTAGAATATTTGGTGTATGGAAGGACTGTAAGGTGTACATGTCCAACTGGCAGGTGTCACCTTGACCTCATTTTCATGGTTCAGTGGTTATAGTTAAGTTTTTGTGTTTTGGTCTGTTTTTCTCATACTATATGCAATAGGTCTACTATATTTGTTGTATGGAATGATTGTAAGGTGTACATGTCTAGCGGGCAGATGTCATGTGACCTTGACCTCATTTTCATGGTTCAATAGTTAAAGTTGAGTTTTTGAGTTTTGGTCTTTTTATCTAATACTATATGCCATAGGTCAACTATATTTGGTGTATGGAAATATTTTATAATCTTTTTGTCAGTAGCGCAGGTTTTATTTGATTGTGACCTCATTTTTACGGTTCATTGCACAGTGTTAAGTTTTTGTCGAGCCTGCAACTTTTGTTGCAGAAAGCTCGACATAGGGATAGTGATCCGGCGGCTACGGCGGCGGCGGCGGTGTTAGCTCACTTCTTAAAAGCTTTATATTTTAGAAGGTGGAAGACCTGGATGCTTCATACTTTGTATATAGATGCTTCATGTTACGAAGTTTCCGTCAGTCACATGTCCAATGTCCTTGACCTCACTTTCATGGTTCAGTGACCACTTGAAAAAAAAGTTCAAATTTTTTGTAATGTTGAATTCTCTCTTATTATAAGTAATAGGATAACTATATTTGATATGTGCGTACCTTGCAAGGTCCTCATGTCTGTCAGACAGTTTTCACTTGACCTCGACCTCATTTCATGGTTCAGTGAACAAGGTTAAGTTTTGGTGGTCAAGTCCATATCTCAGATACTATAAGCAATAGGGCTAGTATATTCAGTGTATGGAAGGACTGTAAGGTGTACATGTCCAACTGGCAGGTGTCATCTGACCTTGACCTCATTTTCTTGGTTCAGTTGTTTTAGTTAAATTTTTGTGTTTTGATCTGGTTTTCTCATACTATATGCAATAGGTCTACTATATTTGTTGTTTGGAATGATTGTAAGGTGTACATGTCTAGCCGGCAGATGTCATGTGACCGTGACCTCATATTCATGGTTCAGTGGTCAAAGTTAAGTTTTTGAGTTTTGGTCTTTTTATCTAATACTATATGCCATAGGTCAACTATATTCGGTGTATGGAAATATTTTATGATCTTTATGTCAGTCGCGCAGGTTTTATTTGACCGTGACCTCATTTTCACGGTTCATTGCACAGTGTTAAGTTTTTGTGTTTTGGTCTATTTTTCTTTAACTTTAAGTAATGGGTCAACTATATATGTTTTATAGAAGCATTGTTAGCTGTACATGTCTGCCTGGCATGGTTTATCTGACCTTGACCTAATTTTCAAGGTTCATTGGTCTTTGTTTAGTTATCTTGGTTAATGTTAAGTTTATGTGACAGTTGTAATAAAGCTTAGCTTTATACTTTGGACTATCAACATACTATCAATGATTAGTATAGAAGGCGAGACATTTCAGTGTGTGCACTCTTGTTGTGTTTTGGTCTATTTTTCTTAAACTATAAGTAATGGGTCAACTATATATGTTGTATAGAAGTATTGTTAGCTGTACATGTCTGCCTGGCATGGTTCATCTGACCTTGACCTCATTTTCAAGGTTCATTGGTCTTTGTTTAGTTATCTTGGTTAATGTTAAGTTTATGTGACAGTTGTAATAAAGCTTAGCTTTATACTTAGGACTATCAACATAATATCAATGATTAGTATAGAAGGCAAGACATTTCAGCGTGTGCACTCTTGTTATCTTGAATATTATTGAAGATCTGTCTGTTATGAAATTTTCAGACAAGGGCTGCATTAAGCAGTTTCATCAATCACCCCTGTTGTATCCAGTGTTTTATCAGGTTTTCCTTAGAAGGGGTCACTTCAATCTCAAACAGTCTTATACCTTTTACTGGTTTTAATATTATATTCTCGAGTTTCCCAGGATCTTGTACGATGACCTGTCACATGACTACACATCAATTTAATTGTGAAGAATGTAAACAAATACATAAGTTTCCTTTCAATAAAAATGCATATTGCAAGGTTATTTTTATTCAGATGGAGATGAAAATTTTTTAGCCATATTTTGTGCTCTTTGAACTTTATGGCATTGTTGGAATCTGATAAATCCAGTGTGACTGTGGTTAATTAACTGAAAGTTATCATTTCTATTTCATGATCATGTTCATTTTTGTGTTGGGTTCTGAAATATATTACAATTTTAAGTTCTTTATGTGAGTATGCAGGTTGCTTCAAATAAGTACTGCATGTACATAGATAATTCCTTTTTGAAATACAGTACAAAGACATTCATTATTTACTAAACTTGCAAGTCCGTATTCGTGTGAAGTTCGATTTAACCCCTGCACTAGTTCAGTTTTATAATGTAATGTTATGCTAGTCATTATTGTTTAAAAAACTAATAGACAAAAAAAAATGAAAATCATAAATTAAAGAATATAACACTGAAGGAAGCTCGCTTGTCATGTTTTGGAATTTTGGTCACATTTTTGGAGTCTTCTGGTTTTATCCATTTGAATGCCTTAGCAAATTTTGCCTGGTGACTCCCATTTTCTTTTTATAATTCTGTTAAATGTATAATGATAAGCTGTCTGTTAAAGTCTTATAAAATTTTAACTATTTTTTAATAGATATTGAGGCCTTATAATTAACCTTGTCAATAATAAACTATGAAAAATCAAGAGGGAACATTTTCCCGCCAAAATTTCAATGGCTTATATCTAGAAAGAAGCAAGGTGACCGATATATATATATTTGATCTTTTGACTCAATTATTAATCCCTTATCAATATATGCTAGTGTTTTGAAAAGTTAATTACTTTGAAACTTGAGAAGCAACTCCCTTAACATGATGTGTCATGTATTTTATTTTAAATTAATTAAGATTTTTATTTGAATTTGAAAAATATTCCTATTTTGAAGCATCCATTTTGTTTTGATCTTTAGATACAATTTAATCATCATCATCAATTAGATAACAAAATCAAATGGGTCAACTAATATTCACGTGTGCAACATGTGGGCAGCTGCTCATATGAGCAATCTGATAGAATACACATGTGAAACAAAAGCTCATGAATATGATCATTTGCAAGTGAGGTTATTAACATGCAAATTAGGTTAGTTTCATATGTGCAATTTTTTTCGAAAATGCTCACCTAATTTGCATGTTAAAAACATCATGTGCAATCATGTTAGTTTCTAACGTGAGCATCTTATGTGCAACATGTTAGCACCGTTTACATGGTTTGTTAAGGGTTAGTACACATGTTTCCTATGATATGATCTTTCTAGTTTTAGTTCTGACCCTAATTTCACGGTCCA
This sequence comes from Mytilus galloprovincialis, assembly GCA_037788925.1. NCBI lineage: Eukaryota > Metazoa > Mollusca > Bivalvia > Mytilida > Mytilidae > Mytilus > Mytilus galloprovincialis. The sequence goes on along the minus strand of CM075339.1, from coordinate 74,479,941 downwards.
CTGAATGTAGAAAATGATAGTGCGGGTTGGGCATCAGTGTACTATGGACACATTCTTGTTTTGTACATTTTTTGTGAAAGTCCAATTACTTTTTCAAAAATCTTCTTCTCTGAAACTACTTTGCCAAATACTTAAAAACTGTAAAACTGTAATGGAATGTTGCGTAAGGTATCTAGTTTATAGATTGTATTCGGGGAATTGATCCATTCAAAAACATAACGGCAGTTTGTTAAAATAGAACATTTGAAATGAAGGGTCAAATGAAAGTTTTTGGCTTTCATCTCAAAAACTAAAGAAGTAAGAGCAAAACTGACTAAGTGAACGTGTTAAACAGGTTTAGATCTACTATTTCAAGTTATCTTCAGACCAGTAGGACAACTTATTGTGGGGTTACTACAGTGGTTCAAATTTACTTATAGCAATGGAAGGTCCAGGACCTTTAACTTAAAAGTCCTCCTTTTTTATTAGAAGGACAAAAGGTCTGTCAGAGTAGGGTCATGCAGGAAGGAAATTGTACAATGGTATTTTAACCATTTCCGTGTAACATTAAAATTGTTTTCATTAAAGTTCTACTAACTTTATTATCATTTTACCACAAGAATTTTGTTTACAAAATATTTCTTGAATCTTGTCCATATATCTTTGTTTTTATACGACCGCAAAAATTTTAATTTTTCGTCGTATATTGCTAACACGTTGGCGTCGTTGTCGTCTTGTGTCGTCGTCGTCTGAATACTTTTAGTTTTTGCACTCTAACTTTAGTAAAAGTGAATAGAAATCTATGAAATTTAACACAAGGTTTATGACCACAAAAGGAAGGTTGGGATTGATTTTGGGAGTTTCAGTTCCAATTAGGGGCCAAAAAAGGGCCCAAATAACCATTATTCTTGGTTTTCGTACAATAACTTTAGTATAAGTAAATAGAAATCAATGAAATTTAAACACAAGGTTTATGAACACAAAGGGAAGGTTGGGATTGATTTTGGGAGTTTTGGTCCCAACAGTTTAGGAATTAGGGGCCAAAAAGGGGCCCAAATAAGCATTATTCTTGGTTTTCGCACCATAACTTTAGTAGAAGTAAATAGAAATCTATAAAATTTCAACACAAGGTTTATGACCATAAAAGGAAGGTTGGGTTTGATTTTGGGAGGTTTGGTTCCAACAGTTTAGGAATAAGGGGCCCAAAGGGTCCAAAATTGAACTTTGTTTGATTTCATCAAAAATTGAATAATTGGGGTTCTTTGATATGCCGAATCTAACTGTGTATGTAGATTCTTAATTTGTGGTCCCGTTTTCAAATTGGTCTACATTAAGGTCCAAAGGGTCCAAAATTAAACATAGTTTGATGTTAACAAAAATTGAATCCTTGGGGTTCTTTGATATGCTGAATCTAAAAATGTACTTAGATTTTTGATAATTGGCCCAGTTTTCAAGTTGGTCCAAATCAGGGTCCAAAATTAAACTTTGTTTGATTTCATCAAAAATTGAATAATTGGGGTTCTTTGATATGCCAAATCTAACTGTGTATGTAGATTCTTAATTTTTGGTCCCGTTTTCAAATTGGTCTACATTAAAGTCCAAAGGGTCCAAAATTAAACTAAGTTTGATTTTAACAAAAATTGAATTCTTGGGCTTTTTTGATATGCTGAATCTAAACATATACTTAGATTTTTGATTATGGGCCCAGTTTTCAAGTTGGTTCAAATCAGGATCCAAAATTTTTATATTAAGTATTGTACAATAGCAAGAAATTTTCAATTGCACAGTATTCAGCAATAGCAAGAAATCTTCAATTGCACAGTATTGTACATGTGCAATAGCAAGCAATTTTCAATTGCACAGTATTGCGCAATAGCAAGAAATCTTCAACTGCACAGTATTGTGCAATAGCAAATATTTTCAATTGCACAGTATTGAGCAATAGCAAGAAATATCTAATTGCACAATATTGTGCAATAGCAAGAAATTTTCAATGAATTGGAGTTATCTTTCTTTGTCCAGAATAGTAGTTGAATCAACTTAAATTATTGTTTTATACAATATACAATGTATATTCACTTTTACTACCAACTGATAAATTAAAACAATCTTTACCATTCAGTGATAACAAGCACTTTATTTTACGTTTTAATATTTTATGATGTATTTAAATGAGTAGTTATTGTTGCAAACTCCATTAGGAATTTGAATTGAGATCAGTTTTGGAAAAAGGGAAAGGGGGATGTGAAAAAAAGGGGGGGTGTTAAATTTTTTTTATTTCAGATTTCATAAATAAAAAGAAAATTTCTTCAAACATTTTTTCAACAGCATAGTGAATTGCTCAAAGGCAAAAAAAATATTTTAAGTTCATTAGACCACATTCATTCTGTGTCAGAAACCTATGCTGTGTCAACTATTTAATCGCAATCCAAATTTAGATCTGAATCCAGCTTGAATGTTGTGTCCATACTTGCCCCAACCGTTCAGGGTTCAACCTCTGTGGTTGTATAAAGCTGTGCCCTGCGGAGCATCTGGTTTTTAACTCTATTAACAGAACCTTACAAATATTAGTTTAACATGTTTAAGCTGCACATAATTATATATAAGCGCTTTAACTAAATTTTGTATTTTTTGCCCGAATACTCGTTTTCTGTACTGATATTCACGAAAAAGAAATTGCAGAGACTATGTCAACAAACACAATTCTATAGCATAGATTAAATTGAAAGTCATAAAGGGTTTTTAAACATAAGCAATGAATGTCTTGTATTGTGCAGAAGTAATTTAGATTGAAAGCAGTTAAATATCTTGGTGAGCGAAGTACAGTGATGTCGTAAAAAAGAATGAGGATAATAAATCACACCACATCATCGTATTTGTATACATGTATATGGAAAAAAACTGTGATTCACTTATACACAGAAAAGTTTATTTTCTAGTAAAGAAGTAAAAGACGAAAACACAGATAAAGATAAACATTGTGTATAGCCAGTACAGCATTACATGTACTTCAATAATCATAGAACACATTATAATTGTACAAAAGTCATCAGACATCAGAACAACACATGCTCTAATAAACATCATTCTCATTCCGGATGATTACATGCTTACTCTCAAAGCAACGTTCAGAATTAAACACTTGAATGAACAATAGTTTCATATAATACTACCATGCATACGTCACTGACCACATTACATAGTACTGCTATCTCTAATTGTACCAAAAGCGCATGAAATATGTAGTCATCTGTAGGTTGTACTTTGTAAATACAGCTGTTTCTCAAACCACGCCTCTTTTCGGGAGATTTAGAATATTCATAGATAATTAATTTTGTTTACATACTGGTTCTCAGTTCTGATCTGTAGGTTGCATCTCATAGAGACATAACTTGGGAATGTTACCAGTAAATATACATGTGAATATAGTTTATATTATAATATGTGGTAACCCTACAGTCGAGGTAGGCATAAGTTAAGAAATTTAGTGTTTGTTTAAACTCTTAGAAGTTCAGGGCATATAAATGTTGAAAATATGACGCACAGACAGCCCTATATTTCGAGCTTTGAAAAAAATAGTAGTGCATATGAACTTTCCATTCTCGGATATGATTTTTTTTCAAAACTTCATAGTAAATGTGTTACAGTTTTAGCCGTAAAAGGAGTTCCTATGGGAAAATGCATTGTCAATATTTACAGAAATGCAACCTGTAAAAATTGAAATATAGTTCTTCCAAATGATTCAATGAATCCTTTTTAGCTCACCTGGCCCGACGCATAGATGCCAACCATTACGATTTTTGCGTAGTTTTTCCGATTTTGCGATAAAAACTACGCTGTTACGGTCAAAGTCGAATAGTTACGGATTACCAATCATTGCCGATCAATTTTGTAAAACGCGGATTTGTATCATTACTTTTCCATCCTGGTCCGGTATTTAGAAAACGCCAATGTAATGCTTCCGGTTCCTCGGGAGTTATCAACCTATTGTTGAGTAACTAACTGACTTCCGAAGAGGCAAACTTGCATTTTATGAAGGAGCTTTCCCCCTTTCTCTACTTCTCCTTGACAAAACGAAAATGTACGAGTCGAGAACATCTGAACAATTAATGAATGGAATACATACTACAGACAACATGTTAAACGACAAATTTTAGGGCACATCACTTTGCAACCACTCATCAGTAATTTTTATAGGTAAATGCACGTTTATAAATGATTACTGAAAACTTTTCAAAAATACGGAAAATTTGATAGTTTGTTACTGATTGTGTCAAAAGGGGGTTGGCATCTATGCCGACGGGCCAGCAGGGATGATTCCACTATATAGTTAAGGGCCGCCTAGCGGTCCTTAAATCTGCCAGCGGCCCCAAAAAAATGTTTGTGAATATAAATTCCCAATTCAGGAAAATAAAATAAAAATCGGTATTTCCGGAAAAGTTTCAGTCCACGATTACGGCAACTATAATTTATCATAGTTTGTCGTCAAAACGTAGTAAAATCTGGATAAGAATGCTGTCAGACTACGAACTCATTTTATTAACAACTACGATTTAATTATGTCAACGTGAGGTAAACAATTTTAGCAACCAGATTCAATTGAATAAAATTGCATGGGAGTATTTGAATTAAAAAAAGTATATATAGATTGCTCAGCAGGTTGATCAAAAACATGCTTGTTGTCAAAGCAGACCTCGGCAAAGGACAAATTCAAATTTTGATATAAAATTGATGAATAAATTTTAATGAGCGCTGATCTTATAAAAGCAGATAGCCCAGCAGAGCCGGTTATGTAACTTGATTAAAACTTGTTTTGTAAAAGAAGTGATTTTGTATTTTGCTCTATTTCCTCAAAAGATAAAAGTTTGAGCGTTTTTGAAAATAATATTGATGATAGACCATTCATGAAATATGATGTCACCATTATGGAACTGTTTCAAAAGATATAAAAATGATCCAAATGATTTTAAAGTTTATAAGATATCTTACATGATAGTTCATGAGATATGTTAAAAAAACTTATGAGATATCTTTTATAGTTTATAAGATATCTCATATAGTTTTCTTATAATCGATATTAGATATCTTCTTTGTCCATGCGAAAAGGTACAAACGAAAAATTTATGAAATTCTAAAAAGTGTGCATAATTATTGGTAGTAGACTTGTGATTTATAAAACACATTTACTTTTCCTCATATCATTAAGCTGTGAGCTACACGCACCTGTAAGTGTTGAGACCTTCCCTTCCTTCGTTTTATCAAGATTTTAAATGAATTATTTCATATATTTCAATCATTTTCAAAGTACAGTTTAAATGGCTTGATTTACCAATTAATAATGTTAACCCCGGTAACAGTGGGGATAAGACTCTCGCTTACGATGCTGATATCAATGCAATCTAACTGGGCAACGGTTCGAATCCCGTGCAATTAAGGTTGATTTATATAATATTTAATAAATTAATACAATATTTAATAACTTAACTTAATTTAACCTAACTTAACTTAACTTAACTTAACTTTGAATTTCTAAAACACAAGATGTCATAGTTTTTGTATTTTTCCTCATGTTTTAATGGTGTCTTACTTTCTTTTAATTATTGACTTTTGTCTCTGTAGTGTCGTAAATTTTTAAATTTCTGGTCGGTATAGCATTAGTTCGGGGAACAAATGATTTTACACTTGCTCAATTACCAAAAATTCAGATATTTCTACGTCTTTTTCTGTTTTAATTGACAATATCGGCATAGAATTGACAATCTTATGAATGTTTACATTAATGTATTTTTTTTTTTGGATAAAATCGTTTTTCAAAAATACTATAACAAACTTTGATAACGTGTCCTATAAAGTTTATCAAAAGGACTTTTTGTACCTTTTCACATGGACTGGCTCATATCATATAAGATATATTATTAAAGACATCGTATAGAAATTATAAGATAATTCATATAATATATCTTATATAATTTTCTTTAGATGATATCCAATAGACTATATAAGATATCTTGTATAAAAAATATTTATAAGATATATTTCATATACTTAATGAGATATCTTATAAACTTTAGAAGATATCTTATAAAGTATATAAGATACATTTGTATCTTATTGGTATATACGATATTTTATAATTATATACGATATCTAAGTATAAATATATAAGATATCTCATATAATATATAAGATATCTCATATAATATAAGATATCTCATATAATATATAAGATAGCTTTAAAAAATAAATTTTATAAGATATCTCATACATTAAATGAGATATCTTATAAAATCTTATATGTTATATCAGATATCTTATATATTATGAGATCATTTGAAATTCGAATAAATAGCTAAACTGCTAACTGTGTAAAATATATAAGATATCTCATATAATATATAAGATAGTTTTAAAATATTAAATTATGTAAGATATCTCCTATATTAAATGAGATATCCTATAAAAATCTTATATGTTATATAAGATATCTTATAAATTATGAGATAATTTGAGATAATTTGAAATTCGAATAAATAGCTAAACTGCTTGCCATAGGTTTATGTTAGCTGGTATATATGCCTTGTTTACCAAAGTTAAGATGATAGTGCATCATGTGCATGGTATTCATGTAATACAACTTCCCTGGTCTGAATCCAATAACTTCTTCAATCAGTGTACAGGTGAAACTTAATATACATTTTCCGTTTTTACAGGTCAGAAAATGATATTATATCTTTTTAGGTTGTATGCATAAAAAATTCCCAATTTGGATAAAAATTCCAAATTTGATGTTAAAGGGACCCATTTGAAAACATCTGGAATCATCCCTGGGCCAAGTGAGCTTTTCTCATCACTTGACGTACGTCGTTGTCCGTCGTCTGTCATCGTTAACTTTTACAAAAATCTTCTTCTCTGAAACTGCTGGGCCAAATTTAACCAAACATGGCCAAAATCATAATTAGGGATCTAGTTTAAAAATTGTGTCCGGTGACCCGCCAAACCAACCAAGATGGCCGCCATGACTAAAAATAGAACATAGGGGTAAAATGCAGTTTTTGGCTTATAACTCAAAAACCAAAGCATTTAGAGCAAATCTGACATGGGGTTAAATTGTTAATCAGGTCAAGATCTATCTGCCTCGAAATTTTGAGATGAATCGAACAACCCGTTGATAGGTTGCTGCCCCTGAATTGGTAATTTTAAGGAAATTTTGCTGTTTTTGGTTATTATCTTGAATATTATTTTGATAGAGATAAACTGTAAACAGTGAAAATGTTCAGCAAAGTAAGATCTACAAATAAGTCAACATGACCAAAATGGTCTGTTGACCCCTTTAGGAGTAATTGCCCTTTATAGTCAATTTTCAACCATTTTTCGTAAATCTTATTTATCTTTTACAAAAATCTTCTCCTCTGAAACTACTGGACCAAATTAAATCAAACTTGGCCACAATCATCATTTGGGTATCTAGTTTTAAAATTGTGTCCGGTGACCCTGCCAACCAACCAAGATGGCCGCCATGGCTAAAAATAGAACATAGGGGTAAAATGCAGTTTTTGGCTTATCACTCAAAAACCAAAGCATTTAGAGCAAATCTGACATGTGGTAAAATTGTTTATCAGGTCAAGATCTATCTGCAACAACAAAAGAGAGTTTTTAACGACCTAAGCTGGCTATACAACCCTTGCACAATCAACTGAATTTTGCAGAAATCATTAATAGGATAGATTGCCCTTATATGACAATTTTTTATTACCTTTTTGGTTTTTTTGACATAGGGGGGTTGGGGGGGGGGGGGTTGCGCAACAACAAAACAACTTTACATTTTTCTCATTACTTTGCATTTCTCGTTAGATAAATTTTACAAAAATTCTCCCCTGAAACATCTGTCAAATTTGAACAAACTTGGTTTAAATCACCACTAGGATATCCAGGGACCACTGTGTATGTTGACCCTGCCTGCCCACATGGCTGAAATAAAACATAGGTTTCAAACGCACTTTTTAGTATTATATCTCTGAAACTAAACGACAGTTCAACAGTTGCATTTATCATGCATCAATTGTAAATAAAAATATCAGGTGAGCGACACAGGGTCCAAGGACCCTCTAGTTATATTTTCCCAGAACTTTTTAACTAGACAAAGTAATAATTTAAAGGCAGTGGCTATATTGCTAGCGCCGCCAAAATTAAAAAAATAATTGAAACATTGGAAGTGAAACAAGGGTAAACAGTTTGGTTGACTGATTCGATCTACAAAAAAATCATCCTTATACAGGTAAAAACGATTATTAACATATTGATTTAACCTATAATATCAAATAAAACAGACCTAGAAAAAATCCAATTGCACGAGTTTGCTATCTATTTATACCTTTGTGTATGTTTAAATCGGGAAAGATGACTGTAGGCAGTCTTCTGAAGGTTGCCTCAATGGTTAATTAGATGGCGTCTAGACTTAAACAGTTAAAGGCGTCTAGACTTAAACAGTTAAATACACACGAAATGATAATACATACTATCGAGCCTAACATGAAATAGACAACTAATGCCCCTTTAAGTTTTAAACAGAAATTCCTTTTTTTGTCAATTTATTCTTAATTAGCTTTTATCTTGTAATCTTAACTAGTCTTGCTCATGGTTAGGATGTTCCGGTATTCCACATACAACTACATGTTTGAGTGTACTGTGTTATTATTTTTATTATCATGCCTCAATCCGTATGAAAAAAGATGTGATATTACTGCAAAGAACACAACTTTCAACCAGATACCCAATGACGTAAATGGATTCATTTTAAAACTAATAGAAATCCATAAATATCAGTTTTTATACGCCCGTTTTCTGGGCGTATTATGGTATAGCGTTGTCCGTCCGTCCGTTTGTCCATCCGTCAACAGCATATCAGACAATAACAAAACCAATTTGCATGAAACTTTGGTGAAGGGTTTATATATAGTGACGTGAACTCCCTTTCGTTTTTTTACAAATTTTAGATTTTACATTTCTGAGTTATGGGGTTTTATTCATTAAAAAGGGGGATTTTCCAGTTTTCGGACAAGAACTAAAACAAACCCTTTTGCCAATTTGCAACAAACTTTGGTGAATGGTTTATATCTATTGACATGAGCTCCCTTTCAATTTTTATAAATTTTAGATTTTACTTTTCTGAGTTATGGGGTTTTATGCATAAAAAAGAGGGATTTTCCAGTTTTCGGACAATAACTTTAAAGTGCTTTGAGCAGTTTCTATGAAACTTAGGTGAATTGTTTGTATCTATTGACGTACGCTCTCTTTTGATTTTTATAAATTTTAGATTTTGCGTTTTTAAGTTATGGGATTTAATTTAAAAAAAAAGGGGTGATTTTCCAGTTTTCAGACAATATCTTTAAAAGTGCTTTGAGCAGTTTCTATGAAACTTTGGTGACTGGTTTATATTTATTAAGATAATCTCCCTTTAGTTTTTCATATATTATTTTTTATATTTTAGAAATTTAACAGTTCTACAAGTGATATGAGTAAAGTTATATTCACAGTGCATATTCCTCATTTTTTTCAGTCTGTCATGTCAGAGAAATCTTCAGGTGTGACTGCTGGACAAGGGATGGAAGGTAATTTTCATTAATAATTTTTGTAATAAATATTTGGTATTTTAATTTGGTTTGGTGTATATGTCTGTCTGGCAGAGTTCATGTCAGGATCTTTTGTGGCCAACTACGTATAAATATGTACCGTAAATTCTAAATTATTGCGTACATTTATTATTGCAATTTTTTTGTACAACTGCAAATTTATTTGAAGTAGTATAATGTTATGGTGTTGTCTGCGTCTGAAGACATTTTGGTTCGCAGACAATAACTTGATTATAAATTCATGGATCTCTGTGAAATTTTAGCCCAACGTTCCCCATCGCTAAAGGACAGTTGCGATTGTTTTGGGGGGCTTTTGTCCAGCGGTTTTTTAATAAGGGACCAAAAAGAGTAAGTTTTACTGGTTCATTGAAAATACATTGGTTTGCAGACAATAACTTTAGTGTATGTGTATGGATGTCTAAGAATTTTTAGCACATGGTTCAATACCACAATAGGAGGGTTAGGATTGGTGTTGGGGGTTATTGTCTTAGTTTTGAAATTAGGGGCCAAAAACATTAATTTGTCTGGTTTTAAGTCAATAACTTGAGTATAATAGATATTTCTTTGATCAAAATTTTAGCACAAGGTTCCACAGCACAAAAGGAAAGTTAGGATTAATGTTGGGGGTATGGTCATAGATGTTTAGGAATTAGGGGCCAAAAAGGGTCTAACAAAACACATTTTTTTTTGTCAGGTTCACAGACAATAATTTAAGTCTAAGTGTATGGGTCTCCATAAAATGTGAGCACAAGGTTCCATACCACAAAAAGAAGGTTGTGATTTATTTTGGGGATATTGTCGTAGCTGTTTAGGAATGAGGGGCCAAAAATGGGCCAAAAACAAGCATTTTTCATGTTTCAGGACAATAACTGGTGTATAATAGAATTAAGATTTCTATGAATGTTTACCACAAGGTTCCATACTTTAAATTATAAGTTTAGAATGATTTGTGATTGTCATGGCCTTACCGTTTAATAATTAGGGGTGGAAAAGGGGCATCAGACAATTATTGTTCTGGGTCGCAGGCAATAACTTGAAAATTAGTGTATGGATCTCTATTCATTTTAGCACAAGGTTCCCTACCACAATAGGAATTTTAGGGTTTATTTCGGGATTATTATAGTAGCTGTTTATGAATTAGGGGCCAGAGTATGGGTTTCTATGAAATTTTATTACAAGGTTCCATACTTCAAAAGGAATGTTGAGTGTATTTTGGGGTCATGGTCCAAACCCTTTAATAATAAGGGGCTGAAAAGGGGGAAAACCAAGGATTTTCTGTTTTCTGGACAATAACTTGAGTATAAGCCTATTTTTTGCTATTTCATTGTGTCACAAGTTGTTATACCATATAATAAAATTTTGGATTGATTTTAAGTGTTGTAACCTTATTTGTTTAGTTAAGGTAGCACAATACAAAGATTTTATAACTCCAACTCCCAAGTTTTAAAATGCTGTAACTTTCTTAATAATGCTTGAAAATTTATAAAAGTGGTAGTTTTGAATAGCTAACAGATTACTCTTTCATATAAATGCAATGTTAGTATTATGCAACAATTACGTAACTAATTATAATGTTAACTGTGTCTAAAATATTTTCCACCTAATTTCCACTTTCAAATGAAATTAGCTTCTGCATAGGTATCCCTAGAATGTTGATTTTATTATATGTTGTTCCTATGGCCATTATCTACAAAAGGGTGTCTCAGATTTCAGATAGAATGTATAGAACAAATTTTACACCTAATCAAACATTATCTTCTTTTATGTGGTTAGGATGTTTACACTAATTAGAGATTTATGAGAGAATGGAATGCAATAGAGACAATCTGAGACACCCTTTTGAAGCCCATGATGTGTTGATTAAGATTTCGTTAAAATTTTCAGTATAATTAAAGAGATGATAGAGCTAAATTCATTCAAGTGAACTTACCCAGATTTTGTCACTAATTACATAATAATTGATTACATAATGATTGCATAATAAAAATATTGCATTCTTTTAAAAGATTAATCTTTTATCTTTCTATATATACAGGTCCTACTTTTATATGAAGTAATTCATAACTCATAAACTCATCTCGTTTCTTATATAATCTGATAATGGACTTTCCATTGTACAAACAGTTTACAACCTCAAATATTGAAGTACTGCTTACCAATATCAACACCTTTTTTGCTCTGCATTTCAAGAATAAATTCATAGTCACTGCATGAAGGGTTTCCCTTTTTTTGCAACACTATGCAGTGTTGAAGAGAACCTTGTATCTATTTATTACTGTTCATGTTTACATTGCTGCTTGAGAATACATAAGTGTCTGACAATAAATCTTTATACTTGAAATTTGGGTTACTTTCATGGATCCACTGCTTTAAACAAGATAAATGCTGGGGTGTCACTTGGTGTATTTTTATTGGGTCTATTTTAAGATTTTGTGTTCCCTTTACAAGTGCACTTCCTTTTTCTAAATGGGTGGGGTACTTCTGGCAGTTTGTTCACGACATTAGACCAGTCAATTCATCAAAGTATAGCTACGATCGATCGATTTATCAGACTTGCTTAAATTTCCGTTCCCGTTTTTAACGATCCTCTTTTGGTCTTTAGTGAGATCTTTTTTTTTATTTACTTTGTTTTGTTTTCACGGAAGGTGTTGAAGACTGTTCATCATCTTCAGGCTTTCTCTTGAAAGCAGACTCACTTTGTTAAAAAAATGTCTAAATGATTTGTCACGTGACTTATCGCAAACTATTTAAAACCTTGTGTTTCCAAGTGTACAAGGTTAAAAATAACTTTTATCACTCGTCGGCAAGGTCAGGGATGTACATTTCATTATCTCAATTTCAATAATAGTATGATCTAATATGGCTTTGAAATGACGATACTGATGGTTAAAAAGGTCGACAAAATTAATTTTTATTTTCTTTCAAATCGAAGGTCCGTCAGGCGTAGCTAGTAACCAAAACGAAAGTCTGATTGCAACAGTGGAAGGTCGCAGACCTTGGGCCACCGCTAATTTGAAACCATGAAGCTCTACATTTATAGATTTATTGTAAAAGAAATTTTGAATTGAGTCTTAGTTTAAAATAGATTTGTTTTTTCATGGGAATTTAATGCATTAAATTGGAGTTTATACATTTTACGTTCAGGTCCTCATCATCTGTTACCCTTCTCATCATGTGTTCAATTTTAGCAGAAACTTTAATAAGTTATTTTTGTCTACAGAGATAAGATAAGGATTTGACCAATCACATTACAGTGTATGTGTTGTCTGCTCGGATCTACCACAGGCATAAGTTGTATATATTTTGTGTATGTTATTCTTCTGAAACTGTAATGAGTAGCCCCCTAGAAAGCCAAATGTTAAAAAATAATAAATGTTCATTAAAGGATATATTTCATTACAATACATTGTGTAGATAAAAGTTGTTGACATTGATAGATAAGTTGCAGATATTAGTTTGTGACAAATGAAAGAAAAAAATATTGGGAACTATTAAGTATATATATAAAGTTTGATTACACTAAGTATTTTTAAATAATTTTCAGCTATTATCACCATAACAAAATATGTGGTAATTGTCAATCACACAATTATAATTGGAGTGACAGATTTATTTGAAAATTTTGTGAGTTTTTCCTAAGTGTTGTTGATGATAAGATAAAAAAACTCACAATGATTTCTGAATTGACAGTATACGATTATATGGTGTGGGTTTTTCTCATCATTGAATGCCTTGCAATGACCAATAATTGCTTATGTCCACTTATTTGAATTCTGATGGATAGTTGTCTCAATGGCAATCATACCACATCTCCTTAATTTTATAATGACCTCTTTTTCATCGTTCATTAGTCAAAGTTTAGTTTTCTTCAGGTAAGGTTTATTTCGCAGATACTATTAGCAAACTAAGGTTAACTATATTTGGTTAATTGAATGATTGTAGGGCGTACATGTCTCCTGTTTACTGCTTGTTTGCAAATACATTTGTACTTGATTTTTAAGTATGTTGACCAGCAATACAGTTGTCTAAGAAGCCAAACCAATTAATTATTTAATGATTCCAAAAACAATGTACTCAAATTGATAATTACTTTATGCAACTCTTTAGACATGTTAGAAATAATGTAAACTTAATAATTGAAGGTCAATAAAGGGAGAATGTTCTAATTTGATGATTATTCACTTATCCCATTTGACAACTAAAATGTTGGTTCTACTTGTCCAATTCTTACTTTTATTTGTTCCGGACAAACGGTAATGTTAAGTCTTGTGTACGCGCCATTAACAAGAACACTGAATAATATGTCAAAAAGAAAAAAAAAATAGAATATTGCAAACAATGAATTAATTGTGTATAAAGTGATTGCCTTGATTAATTTTCACCAGGCACTTGAGAAGTCTAAAATGTGTACATCATCTAATGAATGTGTCAGTAGGTAGGGACACTCACACCATTATTTAATTTTTGAACTTTTGGTTTTCCTTTCTAGTTCAGTTGTTGGAAGTCCATCAAGTTTATCCTCTAAATGTAAAGTTTCTGTAATTTGTTTCCAATTTTAGCTCAACTGGCCTAAAGACCCTGTGAGCTTCCGTCATCATTTTGCACCCATTTTTCATCCTGAACACTCTGTGGTCTGTGAACTTTTTTCAAAAATCTTTTCCTCTGAAACTGTTCAATGGATTGAAGGCAAACTTTCATTGTAGGATTTCAGCTTTAGGTGGCACTGTAGTATTTCCTGGCCGATAGGAATAATGATAGCCTTTTTAGAATTTTCACCACTTTCTAACACTGCCCATAATTCTACATACAAATTTAAAGTAAACTTAAGTACTTTCATTATAATATTAAGAAATGAATTTGAATATGTATCATGATCGTTTACTTTTTTGCCATCTTTATAAACATAAGGCCACTAGTGCTTTTAGGTCTTTTATCATGCATTACTTAAAAAAATCCCAAAAATTCATTTTCACCTTAATGTAATTTTTTTTCATATTTTTCTACACCTGATTCATCCCTCAGTTTAGGAAAGTATTTCAGTTGATACTGTATTTTTTGTCAAATCACACTGTTCAGATACCTTGACTTAAGTAGGGTACACAAAAGAGCAACCTACATTCCGGAATGTAAATACTACCGTATACGTACCACCTTTAAAGTTTGTGATTTTCGTCCAGGTTGATCAATCAACATGGCTGCTGTGTCTAAAAAATCAACAAAATTTGGCTGATATCTCTAAAACTATGGTAATTAGAGATGAACTAACACGGGTAAACATGAACAGCGCAACAAGCTTTAGATCTACTTATCCTGAAAATTATGGAATAACGTAACTGCCTGTTTGAAGGTATTGCCCCTGAAATATCCCCCCCCCCCTTTTTTTAGCAGTTGTTGGCTGTTATCATGAAAATTATAGGAACTAAGTTAAAAATGTAAATTGCAAAAAATGTATAAGCACGACAAGATTTATCTACCCTAAAAAAGAGAAAAATATGTTACCCTGTTTTGGAGTTATTGCCCCTAAAATTCACATTTATCCCAATGGACAAAAGAGAGAAAAAAATGTCCTGTTGAAAATGCTAGACAAGAGTTCTTTCTTTTCACAGATAATATGTTGAATACCCTTAAAAACTGTGAAGTAAATTCAATCTATTATATATTGAATAAGGAGATGAGGTATCCAATGAGAAAACTTTCCACCAAAGTTCAAATGAAGTGGGTGCAAGCATGTCGGCTATAAAAGGCCCAGGCATAAAAAAAATAAAAAAAATAAAAACAAATATGACCAACATGAACCAACAATAACCACTGAACTACAAGCTCCTGACTTGGGACAGGCTGGCGGGGTTAAACATGTTGGTGAGCACTCAGCAACCCCCCCCCCTTAAAACTATAAAAATCATTCACATTGTTGTCAATATAATGGAATTGTCATACAAGTAAGAGGTTTAGCTAGCTTTAAAACCAGGTTTAATCCACCATTTTCTACATAAGAAAATGCCTGTACCAAGTCTGGAATATGACAGTTGTTATCCATTCGTTTGATTTGTTTGAGCTTTTGATTTTGCCATTTGATTTAGGATCCTTCATTTTTGAAAGTTCCTTGGAGTTCGGTATTTTAATTATTTTACTTTTGAAAACTTGTCTTTTATTCCTTTCACGATATTTTTGGAATGTAAAATCTAAACGTAGAACCATGGTTGAAACTAAAACTCAACTGTATGGTAAAAATAGAATTGGACATTTCGTCTTCAATTTTATTTTCAAATTTAAATTTCAATGGTAAGCGAAAAAAAATTATTTTGTTATGCTTTTGCGTCTCATTCAGAAGTAGTCATTTTTTTTCTTCTCAAGTCTCAGTTAAAGAGTTTCAATAAAGTTTATTGTAATTTTAACCCCTTGAATTTATATAAGGATTCTTTTTTTTTTTACTTATTACAGCCATAAAATCTCAAGATAATATTTAGTATTTATATGTGAAATTAAAAAAATCTGTAGAGTAAGTTGTAACAGACTTTTTGTCATCAGCATAATTTTTAATTTAACTGGATTTTAAGGAATAAAATGTGTCCTTAGAATATTAAAAAAAAACCTGATTTAATCTATAAGTTTCATCAAGGCAAGGATACCATTCTTGTTGGGCTTTATCAAACTCATTTCAAACATTTATACCAGCAATGTTTCGTACAAATTTGAAAACCAGTGCTGGTCAACTATTTTAAAAGAGTTGTGCTCCTTGGAAATATTAATTATATGGAAAATTACATTGTCATTGCTTTCAAGCCTACATTTCTTTTACGATTTTTATAAAAAGATTTTAAGAACCTCCTTAAAATTTTTTTTTTATTATTGCCCTTGGTCAGATAAAAAATGTGCTACACGGTGTACATTGATGGAACTCAGTTCTTTAATTACTTTACTACATATCTAATAGAACTATACAGCTTTTTTAGGTCTCTACAACACTGTCAAGCAAATTGTGATTTTTTTATTAACACATATTTTGTGAGGTATTTACACTCAAAGTATTGTTTCTTGAAAAGGATGTCATATAAGATTTAATAATAGTACATGTATCAAGTTTTCCTATTTTTGGAAAAGCAAGTTGCTGTACTGTAAATATGTCAAGTAGTGCAAGTTCACTCCATCAAAGTCTTTCGCAAAATATTAAGCAGCACTGTTCTTATACATGTTAAAATTCATCTAAAAAAAGAGACAAAAAGAGATGAATATCTGATCTGGAGGGCGGTGGAACCAATCAATTTTGAAATTTTCAGTTTCCAAGTGAACAGCTGTTTGTATAACACAAAATCTAGTCTTTGTTTGGTATGCAAAATAAGACAGAATATTTTATAAAATCATTTTATAAGCATTAAACCAATAGAAATGCTTTAAATAAAAGAGCATTCTATCATGTTCAATTTGTTTATCTTCTCTGTCCGCTTCCGTGAAACCCAATGTGAAACACAGTGGTAATGAATATAAGGAAACTAAAACAGACTTGAAACAGCTCATTGAAATCTACAAATATCACTTTGATATTGTGAATTCAGGTGTAATACCACCATTGATTTTCCCCTATTAGCGATTAGTCTTTGTTAAATTTGCACTTTTCAAAAAGTTGTACAGAATTTTTCTTAGTTTCAAATATAGAAAACTTGGCACGAGTAAAGTTTTGTTCTGTCAAGTACTATAGACAAAATTTCACATAACATTTCATTGCATATAAGAAAATAACCATCACTGGAAGTTAACCAATCAAATGTTTACCTCTTTTTTATCTGTGTACAAGCTTTAGGGGTAAATTCAGTAAAAAATCTCCCATTGACTTTAATGCTAATCTATGTCTTGAATTAAAATACCTGATTTACTTTTAGAAATCAGAAGCTTTCATATATCATTGATTAAAGTACAAATGTAGCCCCATCTTTTGCAACAATAAAAACATAGGGTCATGTGGCATTTTTGGGCATTCACATGGCCTTGTTTACAAACAGTGTAAATTCACACTTAATTCCTTTACTGACCCCCATTACATTTCAACTCTGTAGTAAAATAATTTAGTGCATTCAGCATTCTTTTTTAATTTTTTTTAACTCTAGTGTTGATCCATCTATCAAAAAGTATTTATTACAAACATTATCTACCAATCAGAAGAGCACAGGACTTCAGTTTTATACAGAAAGCTCTTCCCCAAATGGGCGATCCCTGATAAAGTATATTTGCTGAATTTACCCCTTTGTAACCATGTTACCTCAAGTTTCCAAAATATTCTATAGAAACATCAATAAAAAAATAATGGTGCTTTGAAACACCCAAGTTATATGTTTATGACCCAGACATTTTTTTACTGGAATGAAATGTAGGATTAATTTCCTACAACTGTCAAATTCAAGGAAATATTTTTTTTAACCTTTTTCGTATGCAACCTGATGTGACGTACTATGATTTGGTGGTATTACACCTGAAGACTAACTTAGAGGCCTTACATCAATCAAGGATGTCAAATATTCGCCTTGAATTACCTTTATTGCTCATTATCTGTTTTAAACAGAAGTAAAGTATCACTAAAAGACATTTTTATGCCCCACCTATGATAGTCTGTCCGTCTGTTCATCTGTTCGTTTGTTTGTCATTCTGTCCATCCGTTCATCCCGCTTCAGGTTAAAGTTTTTGGTCAAGGTAGTTTTTGATGAAGTCCAATCAACTTAAAACTTAGTATACATGTTCCCCATGATATTTAGACAATATACGTATAGTGTCTTGAAATATGAAATTTATTTGTATGAGACTTAGAAACGGTGGAAATGCGAGGTTCTACCGAGCATTTCCCCTGTTTCGTCTGAATACAAATAAATTTCATATTTCAAGACACTATATGTATATTGTTTTAAACTTTTGATACTGAAATCAATAAAAAAATAAAAAAAATTAACAAATATTGTTAAAAAGAAGTGTTTGGAATTTCCCTCTTTGGGGTATTTCCCTATGACCGTAGTCAAGGCGGTAGGACATTGACATGTTAAGGAATTAGAAAAGGAAAATGAACTTAATTAATAACATTTAATAAACATGGTATATAAATTACCAATTTGAAGACATAACAAGTTTAAATTCATAAAAGTTTGACCATTGTTACTACACGTTGTCATGGTTGTGACGTGACGTTAATGATGAAATACATTAGTTCTGGTAAGAAGGCGGGGCTTATAGGTTATTTGATGTCATTAACGTATAAAGCTAACGTTTATACATTTAGCTTTATCCATGCCATTGCTGGTGGAGATTTATTTCCCTGAGGGTATCACAAGCCCAGTAGTCAGCACTTTTTGTGCTGACATGAATTGTCATTGATATGGTTATATTTATAAATTTACTGTTTACAAATTATTGAATTTTTTAAAATACTAAGGCTTTTCTACCTCAGGCATAGATTACCTTAGCCATATTTGGCAAAACTTTTAGGAATTTTGGTTCTCAATGCTCTTCAACTTCGTACTTTATTTGGCCTTTTTAACTTTTTTGGATTCGAGCGTCACTGATGAGTCTTTTGTAGACGAAACGCGCGTCTGGCTTATATACAAAATTTTGTCCTGGTATCTATGATGAGTTTATTTATCTGCATAGTAAAAT
Source organism: Mytilus galloprovincialis (assembly GCA_037788925.1). Taxonomy (NCBI): domain Eukaryota; kingdom Metazoa; phylum Mollusca; class Bivalvia; order Mytilida; family Mytilidae; genus Mytilus; species Mytilus galloprovincialis. The sequence continues at coordinate 74,460,700 of CM075339.1, read as the reverse complement.
AGTTGATTGGGTATAAGATCTTTTTTAATGCCAAATAAGAGTTTTACCCCAATTTCACGGTCCACTGAACATAGAAAAATGATAGTGCGAGTGGGGCATCCGTGTACTATAGACACATTCTTGTTTTTATTTTGTAAAAGGAAAAGCGTAATTATCAAATTGCAATACTTTTGCAATATATTTGTATTCTGTGATCATTTAAAAACCTTTAATCATTGTTAATAGCAAAGAAAACATTTCTGTCTTGCAAGAAAATTAGATGCTTTTTATAATGTGGTATTATCTTTGCATAAAGCGTTATATGTGAAAGTCAAGGACCTAGATACTTCATATCTTTTTTGTGCTGTTTCCTAGTAGTGGTGTCAACAATGTATTAGTGTGTGATAAGGTCAGCTAAAGGGGAACCACTAAAAAAAAAACATGTTTACCCTGCCACTTTTTGTGCTTGTCCCAGGTCTGGAACTTCTGGACTTATTATTTTTTTTATTTTATTTTGGTGCATCTCTATTTTTCAGAGGTTATGGTGACGTCCAGTTTCTCTGAACTAGTACACATTATTGTTTAGGGGCAAGATTAAGCTCGCTTCCGGGTGCAAGATTTTCCAACTTTGTTGAAGACCACTTGGTGGCCTTAGGCTGTTTTTCTGCTCTTTTGTCGGGTTGTTGTCTCTTTAACACATTTTCCATCATGATGTCCATTCTCAATGTTACTTGTCCCAATCTTTATCGTGTAATCTAAACAATAGTCTAAAAGTCAATTGATCATGATTGAAAGGGGTGGTACAAAAAAATCATCCTTCAAATGAGATGTGTCAATGCTAATACCACGATATATCAAACAAAAATGCAGGCCATATGGAATAAGGGAATATAATACCCTTTTTGCTTTTGCTTTTACTGAGTCTGATTTGAAATCTTCTGTTTTATTCTTTCACTAATTTTGAAATGAATATGAAGGACAAATCTTGTGCTAATTGTATAGCTGTTTATTTTGCTATGATTTGTTTGCCCCCACCGCTGCGGAGGTTGCATTAAATGTTACCCATGTCCATCTTTACGTCCATTCATAAGTTCATACATCCAAACATTATTTTCCGTTCTCTAACTTCAGTTTGCCTCGACTAAATGTTATGAACCTTATGCACAATGCTTATTACCACAACACACAGATCAAGTTTAAATTTTGGTAGTGTCACTTTAACTTTCTTGAGTCATACCAAGCTTTTCGTTTAAACTTACGCATTGTTTTTTCGATGTTCTCATGGAAAGCACATACAGTCAAGAAAAATGAATTTTATTGGTTATTATATAAAATAGAATATAATTTTAACATGTTTAAAATGCTTCACTACTGATCACTATCAATCACAACTACAGATTGTAATAAAACAGACATGTACAGTAAAAACAAGAGAATAGTTATATATGTATACTATAATAAATAAGTTATGCTATTCTTCTTTGTTAAAAAAAAAATATGAAAAAATATCGTTTTAGGTGACATGGTGCCAAACGAAATAAAATTAATGGCTGACAAAAGATCTATTGATTTGTACCTCAAATTACTTGAGTCAGGCTCTGAGAAAAAGAGAGACATACGTTTAGTAGTTGTTGGAAAACAAGGTGCTGGAAAGACGTCATTGATTAGAAGATTGTTTGGTGAAGACATTACAGATGTTACCAGTACAAATGGAATAGAAATTCACAAAATTAAATGCAAAGCAATGTCTGACGATGGCATATGGAATAAATTAGATGGTATGATATTGATAATTAAAAAAAATCTATATTATATTTTTAACACTAGTGAACACATTTACCACAATTAATGATTCTGCGTTTTGTTGTCCCTTTAACAAAAGTGTACTTTTTCTATATTTTTGTATTTCCCTTTCTCATACACGTCTTAATTTTTGTGAGATGGAAATGAAAGAAGAGAGCTTAAATACATTTTTGGATGTTTGATTTTAACTGATTTTGATATTGAAAAAGTAATTATGTCAGGTGCAAAAGGTTTGGAAAGATTAGAACTTGTTCTAAATCTTTACTAAGGCACCGGCCTCCCTAACAACACGACAGGTTAGCTACTGTTACTAAATGTATTAACACTGAAATATAGTTCCCTATGGTTCTCATGTATGTGCACATAATACACATATAAACTGAAAAACGGGTAAAATCTATTGGAACAGTTCATTCAGGAATTTTAAGGTGTGTTGATGTGCAGGTTTGATTAACAACTGTCATTACCACAAAACAACCAGAGGCAAGGTAACCAAATGTAGGCAATTTTCAACGACTCATAGCTGGAAAAATAGCACGGTGACCCATACTTTTTATTATATTTTTGAAAAGAGCATAGTTAAATCTTTATTTTGGCTAAGTATAAGAAAATTCTGTCTCAAAAAATATTTACTAATGATCTACCTTAATGCAACTTTCAGCAAAAGTGCTTTATTAATATTCATTTTTCCCAACCATACCTAAATATGAAGTTATTCAAACTACCCCTTCTAATCATCCATGAGTGATATCCATCACTTTGATTGGAACATCTATTGACTTGTTCATAAGGATATTGGCTTAGTAAGATGTAATCATGCAATGTGTCTGAAAGTTCGATATATTTTTGAACTTGTACTTTAGTAACACATGTTAAGCACACAAAAGATTAGACAAGAAAAGCAGGTTCAATTTTGTTTAAGGTCACACAATTTTATTAAGAACTAAAGAAGAACTAATTGTGATATTTAACCACTTTACAGCTTTGTATCTTCCAACTTATTGCGAATTAGGATCATAGATGTATTAACAACAGTGATCTTAAATATGGCAAACCTTATCAGTGCTAATGTCAATTCATTGTTATCTGCCCCGTCTTGGAAATCCCAGTGATTTGGGATTCATGCATGATCAGTCGACGTACTGCCCATAAAACATGAATACCAAAAACTGAGGGCAATGAAAAGTCGATCGCAGTTTACACTTATCCAATTGTACCTCGATTTGTGGGCATTTTCTTGTAATTCAAATATTATAAAGTTAGCTCGCACAATGTTTACAAGACTCATAAGCTACATATAATTGCATAAACAGGCTGAATTATCATATGAAAGTACATTTAGGTTTTTTCTTATTTGTATACAAAAAATCAACTTGGGCCCTAGAAAAAATATTTTGTGGGTCCAGTTCAGACCCTGGAGACAAAAGTTAGGTTTAGTCAATGCTACTGGTAGGTAAATTATATTTAGGTTGCAGCTGTATAAGCATTGACATATCTTTTTCAAAGGACAATATATGGCCCCACTCTTAGTCATGGTTTATTGACATTGAAACTTCTGGTTAGTTAACTAACATGTATTAGTTTGCGATTATGTCGGTATATTGGGAAATACTACTGGTAGGTCAATGATACTTGATAGAAGCAAGAGAGTAAATGAAGCCAGGTGCATGCATTACCAGGTTAATAATTGTTCAGTAACAAACACTCTACAAGGGGATCATATGTTATGACATTTTCAGGTGTTATTTATTTCTGAACATTTATTTGCCTCCACCAAAAGCCAGGTAAAGAGGTTGACACTTGTTAAAACATTGTAAAAATGACTTTCTGCTGGATAAGTCTCTCTTTTTATTCAAAGTTAAAACATGATTACAGTTTGACTGTCCCTTTGGTATCTTTCGTCCCTCTTTTCTCAATAGATAAGACTCCTCTAATGTTTAATTCTTTTACATGTGGATGAAAAATAAGAGTCACGAACACATTTGCTTTGACAGCCTTTAAGCCTTTGATTCTATTAAGTTTTTTTGCCAACTCATTCTTAAAACTACTAGTTTCAGCTAAAAAGGTTTAAAATAATTGAGCATTTTTATATAATCTACTGACCATGATGGCTGAATTTTTAATTGAATCCTATTGGTAATTGTCTTCCAAGTAATTTTTTTAACTTTTTTGTCATTTTTGTTTAGCCTGACACATTGTGCCGTGCAGGCATAGACAAAGCTACTCTCGATCAGGGTTCATCAAGAATTAAGTTCATTTTGTGCTCAAAGTCTACATCAATTACTTTGTCAACCTTAATGAAGATTTGGATATTGGTTTACATGATACAAAAAATAGTTTAAATAATATTTATAAAAATTGATGTCAATTAGATAAATGAAGGTTACTTATCCTTTTCTGACACAAATAACTTGATCAAATTGTTATGAGACTTATAAGCATTATGTCAGTATTTGTCTTGGATATAAGAAAACTTTTTGAAAATACTGCTTTTGTTTCTTTTGTTTCATATTTTATGTATTATTTACTGAAAAAGGACCTACATAGTGTTTGTGGTTTTCATAAAGAAACATTCTGGGGTTATATGCTTATATACATCAATCACTTCCTTAAATGGGGTAGAGGAAAGAGTCATCTAACACATTAGAAGTATGAAACTGTATTTTGACAAAATATTAATATTTTTTGTCGCTTGATATAGGTATAGTGATCTTAAAAGCTTCCTATTTTGAAAGGTTGAAGACATATTTCCTTCATGCTGTGCAAGTAGATTCCTTATGTTGTGAAGTTTTTGTCTTTAATATGACCAATGTTCTTGACCTCATTTTTCATGGTTTAGTGACTACTTGAAAAAAGTTAAGATTTTAAGTTTACTTACTTTGTCTCTTATAATGAGTAATATGATAACTATGTGTGGTATGTGTATACCTTGTACGGTCATGATGCCCATTGTCTTTGCGTCTGTTTTTGTATACTATGCGCAAAAGATAAACTATATTTGATGTATGGTATGATTGTAAGGTGTATATGTCTGTCTGGTAATTGACATCTGACCATGACCTCATGTGTATTAGTCTTTTATAAGTTTTATTTGATTCAGTATGTTTTGTAAACCCTTAGGCAATAGGTCAACGATATGTGAAGCATGTTACAATGTATGAGTTTAAGCATACACTAATATCTGGCATGGTTCTTCTGACCATAAACTCATTTTCATGATTTATTGATTAATGTATAATGTTCCTGGTTAAGTTTAATGTATGGAATGAATGTGAGGTGTTTAGTTTTTTAGCTCACCTGGCCCGAAGGGCCAAGTGAGCTTTTTCCATCACTTTGCGTCCGGCGGCGTCCGGCGTAGTTAACTTTTACAAAAATCTTCTCCTCTGAAACTACTGGGCCAAATTATTCCAAACTTGGCCACAATCATCATTGGGGTATCTAGTTTAAAAAATGTGTGGCCTGACCCGGCCAACCAACCAAGATGGCCGCCATGGCTAAAAATAGAACATAGGGGTAAAATGCAGTTTTTGGCTTATAACTCAAAAACCAAAGCATTTAGAGCAAATCTGACATGGGGTAAAATTGTTTATCAGGTCAAGATCTATCTGCCCTGAAATTTTCAGATGAATCAGACAACCTGTTGTTGGGTCGCTGCCTCTGAATTGATAATTTTAAGGAAATTTTGCTGTTTTTGGTTATTATCTTGAATATTATTATAGATAGAGATAAACTGTAAACAGCAATAATGTTCAGCAAAGTAAGATTTACAAATAAGTCTACGTGACTGAAATGGTCAGTTGACCTCTTTAGGAGTTATTGCCCTTTTTAGTTCATTTTTGGAAAATGACGCAGTCATTGTTCCATAACTGCCGACCTGAACTTCATTACATTGCTCTGCCTACCGCGCTTGGTTTCGTATTTCCTATTTTCCAAACAAACTGGAATCTGCTTGTGTTATCATTATGCATCATTGTGTAGTATTAAACCAGCCAGGACCCAGTTTACACTGGTTTTTGCTTGTATTCCACTACACTCGAACAAAGTGTTGTAGTTTGACGGGAACCAGTTTTAGAATTTGTAAACTACAAAACGTAATCGGTTATTGTTCATTCCGTTTTGGTGTTTCATACCGACTTATATGGTTTGAATAAGCTTAAGACCATTCAAACATTAATGTGATAGGTATATTAAAGATTGTTTTACAAAAGGATTGAACTGTTTTACTTTCAAAGTCGTACTATAGGGATATCTGTCATATACGGATTTCCACTCTCACCGGTTAATTTCTTCTTTTACACGTGCTTTGGAAACTTCCTGTTTAATCGCAAGTTTAAAAATTGTTTTTGAGTGAATTAAACTTATTTTAACAATCATGAAGCGTTCCAGAATCATTTAAAGCAGTTTCTTCTTCTCTTTGATGATGGAAAATAGGTTTTCTCAAGAAAATACCGCAAACGATCGCAGAGGAATTGAAACGTACAAGTCAAGTCGGCACCTGGTTAAATTGGCATCTAGTCAAATCGGCACCTATTCGACGTCAATTCGGCATCCAATAATATTTGATATAATATTTTCTATTCAATTAATTAATTACTGTTACCAAGTACATAGTGAATATGTTGTTGTGTATTTTGGTAAACCACGAAACGAAAGTGAATATGTAGTGTATAAAGGTAAACAACGAAGCCCTTACCAAAGCTGTTGTTTTAACAATTAGACAATTTGTGTAATTGTAAAAACAAGTCAATTATTAAAATAAAATGGAAAACTATGAGTCCCTTTCAATAAATCAAACTTTCATGCCAAATAATTAGCAAATATAAGGTGTTTGTTTTTCAGTAAAGTTTAAACAGCATTAAACCAACAATCCTGTAAAATGCTCAACTGGTTAAAATAATGCAGAAAAATACACAATATCTCATGTATTAGTCCAAATAATTATGACGTCTGGCAAGGCTATTTTATTATTTTTCTGGGACGCCTTCCTACGACGTTCAGGTGCCAATTTAACTAGGTGCCAGTTTGACTAGAATTCTTTGACAAATGTTTGAAACTATCTGAGTTTCATTAGACCTTTGATAGCAGTAACAAAAAGATTATTTACTTAATATTTTGTGGGAGAAGGGGGTTCAGACTGTGTGGCATCAGGTCTGTTTGTGCCCAATACATTTTCGCACCCTACACGTTCGCACATTCACACTCTACTCATCAGGGATGATTCCAGGTGTTTTCAAATGGGTCCCTTGAACATCAAATTGGGAATTTTTATCCCAATTGGGAATCTTTTATGCATAAAATCTAAGACGAAATCATATCATTTTCCTGTAAAAACGGAAAATGTATATTAAGTTTAACCTCAACACGGATTTAAGAAGTTGTAACATGTTGAATAATTATGGATGGGCTACTGATTATGATATATATGATTCTGATCTCATAGATATGATCACCAGATTACTTGAAAGTTATTGGATTGAGACCAGGGAAGTTGTATTACATGAATATCATTGCACATGATGCACTATTCCAAATAATTATGACGTTTTGAAAGACTATTATATTTTTTTTTACGCCTTACTTCAAAGTAACCTAGGCATATTACATATACATAAACATATATACCAGCTAACATAAATCTATGGCAAGCCGTTTTACTATTTAATCAAATGTCAAGATATCTCACTTAATATATAAGATATCTTCTATAGTTTCATTTACATAAGATTTATCTAGTTTTATATATTATAAGAGATATCTAATAAATATCTTTTATAATTAACAAGATATCTTTTATCATTTACAAGATATCTTTTATCATTTACAAGATATCTTATATAGTTGATAAGACATCTCATATAGTTTCTAAGATATCTTATATAGTTTGTGGGATATCTTATAAAGAAAATTATTTAAGATATCTTATAAAGAAAATTATATAAGATTTCTAATAAACTATATATTTTATAATATATCTTATATACTTGATAAGATATCTCCTAAAGTATTAAGATATCTTATGAATATATTTCAGATTAGATATCTTATATAGTTTATAAGATATATTTAAGATATCTTATCAAGTTGATAAGATAGTTCATAAGATATATTGTATAGTTTATAAGATAGCTTTTAAGATATCTTCAAGATATCTTATATAGTTCATGGGATATCTTATAAAGAAAATTATATAAGATGCCTTATAAACTATATATGTTATAAGATATCTCGTATACTTTTAAAGATATCTCCTAAAGTTATTAAGATATCTTATGAATATATTTCAGATTAAATATCTTATATAGTTTATAAGATATATTTAATATATATTATCAAGTTTATAAGATAGTTTATAAGATATCTTATATAGTTTATGAGATATCTTATAAAGAAAATTATCAAGATATCTTATAAACTATATATTTTATAAGATATCTTATATACTTTTAAAGATATCTCCTAAAGTTATTAAGATATCTTATGAATATCTTTCATATAAGATAACTTATAAACAATACATATAGTTTATAAAATATCTTATATAGTTAATAAGATATCTCATATAGTTTATAAGATATCTTATATAAGATATAGTTATATAAATTATTAGATACAGTATCTCTTATATTTTATGAAATTATTTTAAAAATTGTAAATTTCATAAACTTTATAAGATATCTTATATAATCTGTAAGATATTTCATATAATATCTTATAAACTATACAAGATATCTTATAAAGTGTATAAGATATCTTGAAATTAAATTAAATAGCAAAACGGCTTGCCATATAAACCAATGAAAAAAAATCATCCATTTGGTATTTTTTCATCAGGTCATCTTTATAAGTTTACCTTGATTAAAATGGATTTCAAATTGAATTGGTTCATTGTCGTATTCAGAAGGACAATTACAAAAGTTTATATACTTAATAGATAAGATATGTAAAGCAATTGACCAGTGAACTTTAAAATTATTTGGAAAAATTGTATATTTCATAAATAAATAAAAGAATATTTGAAATTAACTTAAAACCATTTATGCATGCGCCAGAAACACGGTGTCTATCCATATCGGCTCCTTTGTGAACAGATAACGGATCCTTGCCGTAAACATAAGGTGAGTTAATCTAAACGTTCCTTTAAAATTGTGTTTTATTCTGTCTAAACACTCTGGTCAACAAAAAACAAACATCAGGCGGAATAAGCCAACTATCAAGGTAAGTATATAGATGTATTTTATTTCGTTAGCTATTATGATTACGAAATAATCATTGAAACAAGGGAGTGCAATTGTATGAAATTACGAAGTGATGTTGACATTTTCCAGACTTTCAAGCATTTCTTCCCTGTTTTTGCTGATAAAAGTGCTGAATTGTATTAGAAATTGACGTTCTTTTATTGGGTAAAACAATCTACCGAAATTCTAATGTTCAGTCTTCTGAAATTAGTTCAAAATGTTATAAAATTTGTGGCAACGGATCTTTATGATCCGTTTCCAACACGGTCTTTTAATTCTATCTGGAGCTTATTGTATACGCTTTTATACGCTATAAAATGAAATGAGCAATTAAAAAATGATGAACTGTTTATTCAAATCGATATTGACAGAAATAACATGCATAAAACGCTGTTTTTTGGAAAAAAACAAAGGTTATGTGAGACACTTGCCCACTTTTTCTTGTAAAAATAGCCTGTTATTCTTAAAACTATCTATAGTCATAAGAAGAGTGGATCAGTTTGACATTCTAAAGTTCCGTGAAGTAAGAATTTAACATAAAATACCTCTCTGATTTGTTGTCATCCATAACTTTCTAACAACACCACATTGATTTTACGGCAAGGATCCGTTATCTGTTAACAAAGGAGCCGCGTACCGCTGAATTGTGCGTAAAGGATCCGATATGGATAGACACCGTGGGAAAGTAATTCTCAAAAAGTTGATGGTATTCTAAAGAAGAAGAAAGGATCATTTTCATAACTTTTGAAACAGTTCCATGTTATATGGTGACATATCGTATTTCATGAATGGTCTAATCATCAACATTATTTTTCAAAAACGCTCAAACTTTTGTCTTTTGATGAAATAGAGCAAAATATAAAATAATTTATTTTCATCAAATTATATAACCTTGCAGCTCTTCTGGGCGACCTGCTTTTACGAAATCGGCGCCCATTAAAATGGATTCGTCAATATTATATCAAAATTTGAATTTGCACTTAGCCGAGTTCTGCTTTCACACCAATTTTGACAAACATGTTTTTGATCAACCTGCTAGGCATACTTTTACTAGATCAAATAATCCCATAACATTTTAATCAATTGAATCCGGCTGCTAAAATTGTTTACTACATGTTGACATAATCATAGATATCTATGACATAATCAAATCTTCCACTAAAGTCAAAATATAGGACACTTTATAAAAAACTATACTTTGTCTATATTTTTCAACCTATAACGAATATAGTCCTAAACTTTTCCGAAAATACCGATTTTTATTTTATTTTCAAGAATTGGGAATTTATATTCACAAATATTTTTTTGGGGCCGCTGGCCGATTTTAGGGCCGCCAAGCGGCCCTAAAGTATATAGTGGAATCATCCCTGCTCATTCACGCCCAATTTTAATTCAAATTCAAGTTGAATAATTGGAAAATTATGGTTGTTGCTTTAAATTGCTTTGGTGTAAATACTGAATGTATTTATAGCTTGGTATGAGTAAAACATTGAAGATTTTAAAGGAAAAAACACAAAAGATAATTGTTTTTAACAGCTTGGTCCCATTGATCTGAAACAACGAAACAATAAAACATAGAAACCAAAATATAGCAACCCACTAATATAACCAAAACATGATAAAATTTATTCAACACGCAGAAACAAACATAGTCAGAATCTCACTTCATTTTGAAACAAGTCAATGAAACAAGTTATAGCAATACACTAACCAAAACATGATTAAGAGTTATTCAACACAAAATAAAACGTTGACAAAATACCACTTTATTTAGAAAGGATTATTATTATTTTTAGCAATACCTTATCCAAAACATAATTAAGATTTATTCAACACAAAAAAAAAATTGCTGTCTCACTTTATTTTGAGACAATGACAACAATTATACTTATAAGAAAACACTTGCTTACATAGTTATTAAAAACACAAAACCAATTAAGATTGGGTGCGAACATGTAGGGTGTGAAAGTGAAAGGGGTGAAAATGAGTGGGCGCAAACGTGAATGGAAGCGAACGGACTCAGATTCAGACTATGTACCAGTGAGAAATATACAAGCCTTTCTACGGTATTTATTTGTACAATTCAGCTAGTCTTGACCTATTCATTTGTCTTAAAAAACCAGCCAGTTGTCACCTTCACTTCACACACACACACATATACGAATATCAATTATATGCTTACGATACATGTTGCATTGTTAAACTAATTACGGTATGTGAAAATCAAGACTTGCATAAAAACTATCCCAATATTAGAGACAGTGGCGTCATTTTTCTTCAGAGCTTTCAGCTCTTTGATTAACCATTTTTAGCTCACCTGGCCCGAAGGGCCAAGTGAGCTTTTCCCATCACTTTGCGTCCGGCGTCCGTCGTCCTGCGTCCGTCGTCCGTCGTCGTCCTGCGTCCGTCGTCGTTAACTTTTACAAAAATCTTCTCCTCTGAAACTACTGGGCCAAATCAATCCAAACTTGGCCACAATCATCATTGGGGTATCTAGTTTAAAAAATGTGTGGCGTGACCCGGTCAACCAATCAAGATGGCCGCCACGGCTATAAATAGAACATAGGGGTAAAATGCAGTTTTTGGCTTATAACTCAAAAACCAAAGCATTTAGAGCAAATCTGACATGGGGTAAAAATGTTTATCAGGTCAAGATCTATCTGCCCTGAAATTTTCAGATGAATCGGTCAATCGGTTGTTGGGTTGCTGCCCCTGAATTGGTAATTTTGAAGAAATTTTGCTGTTTTTGGTTATTATCTTGAATATTATTATAGTTAGAGATAAACTGTAAACAGCAATAATGTTCAGCAAAGTAAGATCTACAAATAAGTCAACATGACCAAAATGGTCAGTTGATCCGTTTAGGAGTTATTGCCCTTTATAGTCGATTTTTAACCATTTTTCGTTAATTAAAGTAATCTTTTACAAAAATCTTCTCCTCTGTAACTACTTGGCCAAATTAATCCAAACTTGGCCACAATCATCTTTGGGGTATCTAGTTTAAAAAATGTGTGGCGTGACTTGGTCAACCAACCAAGATGGCCGCCACGGCTAAAAATAGAACAAAGGGGTAAAATGCAGTTTTTGGCTTATAACTCAAAAACCAAAGCATTTTGAGGAAATCTGACATGGGATAAAAATGTTTATCAGGTCAAGATCTATCTGCCTTAAAATTTTCAGATGAATCGGTCAATCGGTTGTTGGGTTGCTGCCCCTGAATTGGTAATTTTGAGGAAATTTTGCTGTTTTTGGTTATTATCTTGAATATTATTATAGATAGAGATAAACTGTAAACAGCAATAATGTTCAGCAAAGTAAGATCTACAAATAAGTCAACATGACCAAAATGGTCAGTTGACCCGTTTAGGAGTTATTGCCCTTTATAGTCAATTTTTAACCATTTTTCGGAAATTAAAGTAATCTTTTACAAAAATCTTCTCCTCTGAAACTACTTGGCCAAATTAATCCAAACTTGGCCACAATCATCTTTGGGGTATCTAGTTTAAAAAATGTGTGGCGTGACCTGGTCAACCAACCAAGATGGCCGCCACCGCTAAAAATAGAACATAGGGGTAAAATGCAGTTTTTGGCTTATAACTCAAAAACCAAAGCATTTTGAGGAAATCTGACATGGGATAAAAATGTTTATCAGGTCAAGAACTATCTGCCCTGAAATTTTCAGATGAATCGGTCAATCGGTTGTTGGGTTGCTGCCCCTGAATTGGTAATTTTGAGGAAATTTTGCTGTTTTTGGTTATTATCTTGAATATTATTATAGATAGAGATAAATTGTAAACAGCAATATTAATGTTCAGCAAAGTAAGATCTACAAATAAGTCAACATGACCAAAATGGTCAGTTGACCCCTTTAGGAGTTATTGCCCTTTATAGTCAATCTTTAACCATTTTTCATAAATCTAAGTAATCTTTTACAAAATCTCCACTGAAACTACTAGGCCACAATCATCTTTGGGGTATCTAGTTTGAAAAATGTGTCCGATGACCTGGCCATTCAACCAAGATGGCCGCCACGGCTAAAAATAGAACATAGGGGTAAAATGCAGTTTTTTGCTTATAACTATGAAACCAAAGCATCTAGAGCAAATCTGACAAGAAGTTAAATTGTTAATCAAGTCAATATCTATCTGCCCTGAATTTTTCAGATGAATTGGACAACTGGTTGTTGGGTTGCTGCCCTCCAATTGGTAATTTTTAAAGAAATTTTGCTGTTTTTGGTTATCTTGAATACTATTATAGATAGCGATAAACTGTAAACAGCAATAATGTTCAGCAAAGTAAGATCTACAAATAAGTCAACATGACCTAAATGGTCAATTGACCCCTTAAGGAGTTATTGCCCTTTATAGTCAATTTTTAACAATTTTCATTAATTTGGTAAATTTATGTAAATTTTTACCAAATATAGTTCTCTGTTACTAATGGGCAAAGTTCATGATAGATATAATTGTAAGAAGCAAAATCGTTCAGTAAAGTAAGAACTTCAAACACATCACCATCACCAAAATACAATTTTGTCATGAATCCATTTGTGTCCTTTGTTTAATATGCACATAGACCAAGGTGAGCGACACAGGCTCTTTAGAGCCTCTAGTTCGTAGATCTTAGTTATCTTTTAAAAAAATCTTCTCCTCTGAAACTATTGGGAAAAATTAATCCAAACTTGGCCACAATCTTTATTGGGGTATCTAGTTTAAAAAATGTGTGGCATGACCCGGCCAACCAACCAAGATGGCCGCTATGGCTAAAAATAGAACATAGGGGTAAAATGGGGTTTTTGGCTTATAACTCAAAAACCAAAGCATTTAGAGCAAATCTGACCGGGATAAAATTGTTTATCAGGTCAATATCTATCTGCCCTGAAATTTTTAGATGAATCGAACAACCCTTTGTTGGGTTGCTGCCCCTGAATTGATAATTTTAAGGAAATTTTGCTGTTTTTGGTTATTATCTTGAATATTATTATAGATAGAGATAACCTGTAAAGAGCATTAATGTTCAGCAAAGTAAGATTTACAAATAAGTCAACATGACCGAAATGGTCAGTTGACCCCTTTAGGAGTTATTGCCCTTTTTAGTCCATTTTTCACCATTTTTCGTAAATCTTAGTTATCTTTTACAAAAATCTTCTCCTCTGAAACTACTGGGACAAATTAATCCAAACTTGGCCACAATCATGTTGGGGGTATCTATTTAAAAAAAATATGTCCGGTGACACGGCCATCAAATCAAGATGGCCGCCACAGCTAAAAATAGATCATTGGGGTAAAATGCAGTTTTTGGCTTATAACTCAAAAACCAAAGCATTTAGAGCAAATCTGACCTGAGTAAAATGTTTGTCAGGTCAGAATAAAATTGTTTATCAGGTCAGGATCTATCTGCCCTGAAATTTTCAAATGAATCACACAACCCATTATTGGGTTACTGCCCCTGAATCAGAAATTTTAAGGAAATTTTGCTGTTTTTGGTTATTATCTTGAATATTATTATAGATATAGATAAACTGTAAACAGCAATAATGTTCAGCAAAGTAAGATTTACAAATAAGTCAACTTGACCGAAATGGTCAGTTGACCCCTTTAGGAGTTATTGCCCTTTATAGTCAATTTTTAACCATTTTTGTAAATCTTAGTTATCTTTGATAGAAATCTTCTCCTCTGAAACTACTGGGCCAAATTAATCCAAACTTGGCCACAATCATCTTTGGGGTATATTATTTTAAAAATGTGTCCGGTGACCCGGCCATCAAATCAAGATGGCCGCCACAGCTAAAAATAGAACATAGGGGTAAAATGCAGTTTTTGGCTTATAACTCAAAAACCAAAGCATTTAGAGCAAATCTGACAGGGATAAAATTGTTTATCAGGTCAAGATCTATCTGCCCTGACATTTTCAGATGAATCAGACAACCCGTTGTTGGGTTGCTGCCCCTGAATAGGTATTTTAAGGAAATTTTGCTGTTTTTGGTTATTATCTTGAATATTATTATAGATAGAGATAAACTGTAAAGAGCAATAATGTTCAGCAAAGTAAGATTTACAAATAAGTCAACATGACCGAAATGGTCAATTGACCCCCTAAGGAGTTATTGTCCTTTTCACGTCAATTATTAACAATTTTCATAAAATTTGTAAATTTTTATTAACATTTTCCCCTGAACCTACTGGGCCAAGTTCATTATAGATAAAAATAATTGTAAGCAGCAAGACTGTTTAGTAAAGTAAGATGTACAAACACATTACCATCACCAAAACACAATTTTGTCATGAATCCATCTGCTTCCTTTGTTTAATATTCATATAGACCAAGGTGAGCGACACAGGCTCTTTAGAGCCTCTAGTTTTTTACCTTGACCTAATTTTATTTGGTCATGTTAAGGATATGTGGCAGTAAATAAGCTCTATATTTTAGGACTGCCAACTTAAAATCAATGGTCAGTAAAAAAGGCGAGATAATTCTGCGTGTATATTAGTCAACTAATTGCAAAACGTTTTAATTGTATACATTTGTACATCGTATCTCATCATAAATTATATCAAGTTAAATTTCTCATATTTCTGAAGAACTGAGAAAATCCCCCCCCCCCCCCCCCCCACCAAAAAAAAAGAATCACTATTAAAATTGATATTGAAGCTAAGATAGTAAGTTTTGTATGACGTTCAAAGTCGATGTGCATAACCCTATCGACTTTGGCTTTAATATCACTAAGCATTCGATTCGAGGCAAGTCTGTTTATCTTCCTGCAAAAGCGTGTCATGAAAGTCAGATGTAGTGCTAATGTTATACCTCCCTCATATTATGAATCATGCAACTATGTAAAAAACATATTTTCAATTTGTACTACTTAAAAGTTGTAATTCGATAGCGTAGTGGACACGGTTCGAAGTGTTACTGTTTATTTCGACACATTACTGTGGAATTTAATGCGACTTTTTTTTAACCAAGTACCTTGTGTTGGCTATTATTGGTTTGTTTTTTTTGCCCTATTTTATCACATTTATTTGTATTGTTGTCCTGTCATGTCATGTCATGTTGTCATTTAAATGTTACAAGTAACATTGCCATTAAAGCGGGAGGTTTGGCATGCCACAAAACCAGGTTCAACCCACCATTTTTGTCGAGCCTTCGACTTTAGTCGAAAAAGCGAGACTAAGCGATCCTACATTCCGTCGTCGTTGTCGTCGGCGGCGTCCACAAATATTCACTCTGTGGTTAAAGTTTTTGAAATTTTAATAACTTTCTTAAACTATACTGAATTTCTACCAAACTTGGACAGAAGCTTGTTTATGATCATAAGAAAGTATCCAGAAGTAAATTTTGTAAAAATAAAATTCTATTTTTTCCGTATTTTACTTATAAATGGACTTAGTTTTTCTTCCAGTTAACATTACATACAGTCTACAGTTAAAGTTTATAAAACATTTATTAGATTCATAAACTATCCTGGATTTTTTACCAAACTTGGAAGCTTCTTTCAATCAAAAGACAGTATCGAGAGGGAAATTTTTATTGATGTTTTTCCTCATTTTTGTTGAGTCTGCGATTAACAGCAAACGTAGGCGAGACACTGGGTTCCGTGGAACCCTAACGAATTTTTATTTTAAAATGCCCTGTACCAAGTCAGGGAAATGGCCATTGTTATATTATTGTTCGTTTCTGTGTGTGTTACATTTTAATGTTGTGCTTCTCTTGTGTCCTAGTTCTCTTATATCTGATGCGTTTCCCTTAGTTTTAGTATGTTTTTTCTCTATCGATTTATGAATTTCTAATAGCGGTATACTACTGTTGCCTTTATTGATACCAGTGCATGAGAGGCTAAACTACATAAGGAAATGGCTGTACCAAGTCAGTAATAGAACAATTGTTTTCCATTATATTCATGTGTTTGAGTTTGAGCTTGAGATTTTTTCCATTTGTGAAGGGACTTTCCAATTTTCGTTTTATTTGTTATTTAATTTGTCTTACTGTATAGTGTTTGTTATTAAATTTATCTATTTGTTTCCAAAACAATTTGAGGTTTTTTTCTCATTATAGGAAGAAATGAAGAAACAGAAATACATGCAAGACTGTTGAAACCATATGAGAAAAAACTTCAGGACAAAGGGACAATTGTTGAAGGATTACAAGGTTGCAAACCTGTTCAGGACAACAATACTTCAACAAATATTGAAAAAGTAAAGGAACTCCAGACAGTACCGAAGCAGGCTGAAATGATGAAACTTCCAGAAAACACTCAAGTTAAGTCACCAGAACCCACTGAATATATAGTTAAATCTCCAGTTACTACACAACAGCCAAGCGAATCATCAGAACAAGCACACAAGGATATTGTAACCATGCTTAAATCTAAAGTTGATTTCAAAGACAAAGAGGAGTATGCCACGTTATTATTATGGGACTTTGCAGGAGATGAAGAATTTTACCATACACATCAAACTTTTTTGTCCCCAGATGCAATTTATCTTGTTGTAACAAAACTAAGTGATGCTGACAACAAAGACTCACAAGGTAAGATCAATAGGTTATTTTAAAAGCAGTTCACTATTTCTATTATATGACTAAAGATTGCAATAAGACAACAATCCACCAAAGTTGAAATAAAATGGATGAATAGGTTACTTTTCAGCCTTCAACAATGAGAATAAATCTATATCATATAATCGATTATAAAAGGACTTTACATGAAATAATATGAAACAATTTGGTCTAGAAAACTAACTAAACTTGTCAACTTGTCAATATAGAATTGTCTTCTTTTATGAATGTGGTATACTACTGCTCCTTTTATTGAGTAGCTTCCTTGTGAGCAGTAACCCATTGTCGAGGAAACCATGAAGTAGATACAAGCTCTTGACTATTGTATCAGCTTTGAGATATATACTCCACTTGAAGGCATTGCTGCTATGTTGCTACATAGAAACGGAAAATTCACAAATCATTTGTTTTTGGTCTTTACATTTGTCCTTAACCGACCCGCATCTATTTATGTGGTATCTGTTGAGTCTTGTATTTTCATCATTTGTTTAGTGAAAAGTGGAGTTTAAAGACACAGGTAGCTTCTTTTCATTCATTCTTATAAGCTCGTGCATGAAGTCAGCCTCGCATTCTTAAAAAAATATTAAGGAAGGTTAGGCTACTGTATGAGTTGTTTTTATTTGGTGTTTGGTAAATAGTAAGCATAATGATCGGACAATGATGATGCCAATAACTTCTTTGAAACTAATTACAGGTTTTTACTTAGTTTTTGGCAAATACGGTTGCATCAGATAGAAAAACAATGTTATTTTTTTACTCATTTGTTAACTTTTACTCGAATTTCAAAAAACATGTGCTGTTTATCAAAAACGCTATGAACATTTAAAAAGGCTTTAGAAAATGACTGTTATCTCTCTGCTAAACGTTTAAACTGTTTGCTTACGTGAATCTAATATATAGAAGTCAGAATATACAATCAAACTGATATCTTGGAAAATACGCCCTTATTCATCTATGACCATTGATCTTCATTTAACAGATATTACACCTTACGATTTGTTTAACGACCGGGTAAAACAGATAGTATAGATGTTTAGCTTTTGGCTGATATACAATTTTGCAATGGAATGGTTAAAGTCATTTGATTATTATGCAAGTATTAGAAAAACTGTTTACTTAAACTGTTACAATAATTCAGATTTCATTAAATATTAGATATTTGTTCATCATTTTTTGCATAAATCAGGACATTCGTTTTCACGTTTGAATTGTTTTACATTTCTTATTTTAGTGCTTTTATAGCTGACTATGCAGTGTGGGTTCTTTTGTTAAGGCTTATAGTTGTTTATGTTTGTGTCATTTGGTCTCTTGTGAAATATTGTCTTATTGACAATCATACCACATTTTCTTTTTCTTTTTTTTTTTATGAAAAGCTAATTCAAATTCCTTGATATCTAAACAAAAATCTTTTATCACTTGTAATGTCTTTACATAAAAAGTATAAAGGAATGATGCATTAACTATGATTAAAATTCTATTACAAGAAAGACAGTAACTTTATGTAGTTTTGTAGCATCTAATTATCAATGCCTCACATAACAGTAAAGCTACTTGTTCTTACATCTCAACCAGAACAGCAAGGCAACTTTATTTACTCTTCAATGTCCATATGAAAAATAGAACTATTTCTTTGTAGATTTGTTCCGTTTATGGATGAACTCGATACATTGTTACAGTAAACTGGAAGGAGACAAATATAAATCTGATGACAAAAACACAACGCAATATTACATTGATCCACCAGTAATTGTTGTTGGCACTTGGAAAGATGATTTGACCTCTGACATGTCCGGAGCACAACAGGTATAAATTATTCTAAAAGGTTTAATCACACTCACTGCTACAGTTTGTGTTTATTTGTATAGGTGTATGGTATGTTGTTATTGTAGCAATGTTATATTAAAATCAAACAATATGTAATCAGTAGTTTAATCAAAATTGTTTTCTCAATATATTTTAAGAATAGTCATACTTTTCAAACTAATACCCACTGTTTACATTGGTCTTACCATTTTAGACACCGGTTTTCCGCAACAACAGTTTAACATATATTTCTACTTGACAATTATATTATAAAACATAAAAAAACACTTACTAAGGATTGATTTTAGATTTTTAATTTTGTTAAAGACATCATATACATGTATAACAGTTTATTTTCCATTTTTTATGTAGTTAGAAGATGCATGCCGAGAAAAGATTTTTAAGTATACTGAGGATATGTCAGAGGTTGAACGAAGACATATAAGAAAACACTACTTCATTTCCAATACAGACGATGATAACAGTGTATTCCAGCTGATACGATTATACATTGGAAACTTGTCAAGATCGATGAAAACATGGAATATAGAATATCCATTGAAATTCATTCAACTAGAACAGAAACTTCAAGAAAGGAAGAAACTGTTTCCCATCATAACCTATCAGGACATTAAGGACATGTCTTCTGCAGTTACACCAACGCCTTTAAGTGATGGTGATCTGGAGTTATTCCTTCAATTGCACCATGAAGTCCGAACTTTAGTTTATTTCAAGAATCTCCCAAATTATATTATTTTAGATACACAATGGTTGTCTGATGCTTTTAAATGTATTGTGACAGCAAAGAAATTCCGAGCTAAAAATATTATAAATCAAAAAAGATGGGACACATTTTACCATAGAGGCAAATTAAGCGATACTGTTATAGAAGATATATTTAAAGAAGAGACACAAATTATGTATCAACACAAAGATTACATTCTCAACGTAATGGAGAAATTTGATATCATCATACGTCCAAAGAAATCAGAGGGTGATGATGAAAACCTCTTCTACTATGTGCCTTGTATGATTACAGCAGAACCAGATTGTGACATTCATGAAATGTTCAAGGTCCCATATTGTACATCGAAAAGATCCACCTGGTTGTGTTTCAAATTTAGGTTTCTACCACCACATCTTATGAATCATGTTATTGCTTCCTTGAGCAGAGAGTATATCGTTTCAGAGCTAGTTGGCAGCAAATCAAGTAAAAGAAAAATTGTCCTTTTCAAAGGCACTGCTGTCTTTGATATACCGAAAACATCAAAATTGAGAAAGTTACTTGTAGTGACATATCCAAATGCAATTCAAATTCAGGTCTGGGAATTAGGAGGAGAAATAAAGGCAGGTGTGTTTAAATACATAGCTGATTTTGTGACAGATGAAATGAACAAAATTATAAGAACTAGATTCAGAATGCCAAATGTAAAATTTGAGAAAAAATGGGAATGTGGACTTACCAAATCAGAGCTTGTTACAGGATCGAATGACTTTAGTAATGAGCATGGCAAAGTATATTACTGTGAGACGTGTACTACAAACCACGATTTCATTGACGAATGGTCAGATATACCAAGTGAAATCAAAGTATGTATAAGACACATAATGCGCATAGATCATTTCATAACTATTTTGATAAAGTAACATATTAAATTTGCATTTTACAGCAGAACCATGCTGAAATAACCATAGTAGAAAGGCTATATATTTCTTTGCATCCTTAGCCTTTTGAGCATGTTTTCAGAAGATATTGTTTGGTTCATGTTATATTTGTTATTCTCTTGGTGTCTGATGCTTGGTCCGTTTCTGTGTGTGTTATGTCGTTGTTCTCCTCTTATATTTAATGCGTTTCCCTCGGTTTTAGTTTGTTACCCCGATTTTGTTTTTTGTCCATGGATTTATGAGTTTTGAACAGCGGTATACTACTGTTGCCTTTATTTATAGCGAATATATATCTGTTCGCTATCAATAGTATATGAACAAACTGTCCAGTTTAAACAGTGATTTAATAGTTGATTTAAAACAACGTTTTCAACATTGTTACTTGTGAAACTTGTTGTATTTGTTTTTGACAAATACAGTTTGTTCAGAAATTATTGCGTGTATTTTTTTTCCTTCAAATTTTGGGTAATTAATAAAAATGCAATTTGTATAATCATGATAATGTAGATTTTAGGTTAAACTATATACTGATATATTTGGTGACTTCTTATTATTATGACAATCAAGTAGTCGCACTATTCCCATTTAAAAAGCACAAGCTACGAGATACAATAAACATTACAATTCTGATTGCTTTTGTTCAATCATTTATGGAAGTGGAATAGTGAAATAATAATTAGCTTTTAGCAATAAAGATGGTTCAGTTTTGTCAAATTAAGCTAAGAAACAATGATTATGCATTATTCACCTGCAAGTTAAACCCTTGGCAAAGTGGGGCGCCCGTTTGGCTGTTTTTGATGTAGAAATTGCAAGCCATGTCTGTTCAGAATGGGGATATTGAATTTGATTATGTAGGTGACATGTAGCAAATATAACGTTATTTACAGATGACATTCCAAACTTCTAACAAATTAACATGACCCGACCCATTTATTATTGAAGAAAACTCCTTGTGTATTAATTTAAATAAAAAAAAACCTCAACATTCATGAAATATTTGCCAGTGGCAGTTATGCAACCAGGAATACATCAAACAGTCACAATGAATCATATTTCCGGGCATCAAGATAACCGACTAATTATCTACGTTCATTTTACCATTTGTTTTGCAGTTAAATATTTTTGAAGTCAACATTATTATTATAAGCATGAAATTATCTGGTTTTTAAAGAGAGGGTATGTCATTGAATTTCAATAAGTTCATTTTCTTGGCAGTTTGGTTATAAATTTGTAAACTCTAAGACAAAGAGATACACTTTAAATAAAGTCAACCAGATAAGATCTACAGATCCATCTTCTAGGTGATTCATAATTCTTTATATTGTTGGGTTTGAGCATATATATTGATTGTAATTCTAGAATAGAAAATTGAAATTCACAAAAATTAGGGTTCTTGTTCATAACGAAGACATTGGTGAATATTCTATTTATATTTGTTATTTTTTCCAGCTACCGAAGAGTTTAGATGCTTTCACAGAATTGACATCTGACAAAGAAGACGCAACTCAGACCAACATTATTCCAGGAAATGTAAGGAGCTGTGACATCTTTTAAGTATTTGATAAAGGTGTCCAGACAAGAGAAATTATCATTCTAAAGCTTTTATTCTGCCTGATTCTCCATAGTTTGGAAAATGACTTTTTAGTAGAGATTCCCATGCAATCCCCAGAAATCAAAGAGAACCTTAGTTAATTCTACCAGAAAAGACAATAATTTACTTAGAATTGTGCAATTGATTATAAATATAGACATATATACTGATATACTGTATATTAATTATGTTAGTAGAACAACTACTTTGATTTATTTTATCAAAATAATATCATAAAAGATAAAAAAAAAAAATAGCACTTGGAAAATCATTGACTATTTTACGACTGCATTTCAAAAAATGTTAGCAGTTACAGATGATTTTTCACTCTCATTCTTCAAGACATAATTTCCTTATCAAAACATGTAAATATTCACATTATTTGCTATTTCTTATATGTTGAACATATATCGTGATATGATGTTAATTGTGGTGACATCATGGTTTCGATAAAGACAATGATGAACATTTTACTTATATTTTGTAAATCATTTTAGCCGTATAAAAGTTCTGAAGCTGCCGCAGGATTGACATCTGACATAGAAGGCACCACTCAGACAAACATTATTCAGGAAAAGGTAAGCAGATGTAACGTCATAGTAAACCAAAAATTGTACTGTTTGGAAAATAACATATTAGAGTCACCAGTGATAAATATGAAAACATTATTATCTTCCAGCATAGACGATAAGTTCTTTTATATGCATGTGACATGGCTCTATACTAATATTTTACGGATTACAAATGTGTTGTGGTTTGTGATTGGATAACAACACAGAGATGTCAGTGTATATTCAGGAAACTGCTGGGGTATATACGACGTTTTTTCCCCAATTAGAACCTCAATAACGTCATCATAACACCGGTTACCTTGTGACATATTTTTTCAATATATATATATAATGTAAAAAACTTTATTGAAATCATTTTTTAACGGAGAAAAAATTGTCAAGATAAAACATTTGCATTTAAATATATTACTAAAAGAAAAAAAAAAAAAAAAACATTAAATATACATGCTGCATTGTGAATGTTCAACTAACACCTGAACTGGAAAATAACATTAAGTCAGGGGTAATCCGTAATATATGTGTAATTCAGGTCTCAGACAGGGTATATACTATGACATTTCCGGCTTAGGGCTTATATATATAAACCCCTTAGCTGGGAATGTCACAGTATATACCCTGTCTGAGACCTGAATAACATATAATATTCCGTTATTGAATCCAGGTATATGTTTGTGTATACATTTTTTTTTAAAGTGATTAAGATGGTAACACATTGTTGACCCCTATTTTTCACATTTTACGTATTATGTGTGTTTAATTGGTTCAGGTCAAATAAAAAAAAATGTATGTATCCTATTTCCCTACCTATATTTTAATCTTTGAAACGCTTACCTTGAATATTTTTATGCCCCACCTACGATAGTAGAGGGGCATTATGTTTTCTGGTCTGTGCGTCCGTTCGTTCGTCTGTCCGTCCGTCCGTCCGTCTGTCCCGCTTCAGGTTAAAGTTTTTGGTCAAGGTAGTTTTTGATGAAGTTGAAGTCCAATCAACTTGAAACTTAGTATACTTGTGCCCTATGATATGATCTTTCTAATTTAAATGCCAAATTAGAGTTTTGACCCCAATTTTACGGTTCACTGAACATAGAAAATGATAGTGCAAATTTCAGGTTAAAGTTTTTGGTCAAGGTAGTTTTTGATGAAGTTGAAGTCCAATCAACTTGAAACTTAGTATACATGTGCCCTATGATATGATCTTTCTAATTTAAATGCCAAATTAGAGTTTTGACCCCAATTTTACGGTTCACTGAACACAGAAAATGATAGTGCAAATTTCAGGTTAAAGTTTTTGGCTTCAGGTTAAAGTTTTTGGTCAAGGTAGTTTTTGATGAAGTGGAAGTCCAATCAACTTGAAACTTAGTATACATGTGCCCTATGATATGATCTTTCTAATTTAAATGCCAAATTAGAGTTTTGACCCCAATTTTACGGTTCACTGAACATAGAAAATGATAGTGCAAATTTCAGGTTAAAGTTTTTGGTCAAGGTAGTTTTTGATAAAGTAGAAGTCCAATCAACTTGAAACTTATAGTCGCCGTCAGCTGAAATTCGTAGCGGTTATCGGTAAAAATAATCTAAACTATCAATCGCGTTCACTCGAGATATAGTTTTTCACATTCTATTCATAAATCGCATAAAGAAAAACCACTACTGACCTACCTTTTAAGTGATCGCACTGTAATAATCCTGACCTTCACTTTTTCCAGAATATTTTCCATTGTAATTCCGCCATCTTCGTTTCTATGAGGATCATTTGTTTACATATGACATTCGTCACTGTACGCAGTTTCCTGAAATGTTCCTTTCATTGATGTGATAAGGTTTCCCGCGCTTTATGCAAATTTTATGAAATTGAACTCCACGGAAACACTTCCGGTAAAAACAATGGCTGATTCCACCATTCAAAATCGTCTATGAAAAAGTGAAGGTCAGGATTATTACAGTGCGATCACTTAAAAGGTAGGTCAGTAGTGGTTTTTCTTTTTGCGATTTATGAATGGAATGTGAAAAACTATATCTCGAGTGAACGCGATTGATAGTTTAGATTATTTTTACTGATAACCGCTACGAATTTCAGCTGACGGCGACTATAGTATACATGTTCCCTTTGATAAGATCATTCTAATTTTAATGCCAAATTAGAGAATTAATTCCAATTTCACAGTCCTTTAAACATAGAAAATGATAGTGCGAGTGGGGCATCCGTGTACTGTGGACACATTCTTGTTGGTAATTTTTAAATTAGCCCTGTTAAAATCAGAATTTCTCTCCCATTGACTGTATGTATAAACAAAATGTAAAATAGAATAAAAAAAACCTACTTACCCAATTTTTTCAAAGATGTCATAGGAAACACACATATTAGTTTATTTGGCCTCACACATCTTTGTCAATATAATGGAATTGTAAATGGCCGACATACAAGTGAGAAATTCAAGTAGCTATCAAACTTAGTTTCTTATCAGCCATTTTGTTATTCAGAAAATGCCTGTATCAAAGTCAGGAATATGACAGTTGTTGTCACTCGTTTGTTGTGTTTCAGCTTTTGAATTTTTCACGGTGTTTTTCTACCTCTGGAATATATGACCTAAGCTGGATTAATTTTGCAAAAAAATTTAGGAATTTAGGTTCTCAATGCTCTTCAACTTTGTACTTTATGTGACCGTTTTAACTTTTTTGGATTTCGAGCGTCACTAATGAGTCTTTCGTAGACAAAACGTAGCATAAATACAAAAAATCCTTTTATCTATGACGAGTCTTTTAACAACCACTGGATCAATGCCACTGCTGATGGAGTTTTATTTCCTGAGGGTAAGACAAGCCCAGTAGTCATCACTTCTGTTCTGACATGAATTATCATTGATATGGTCATATTGAAAATTGAACGGTTTACACATCTTTTATATTTTTGAAATACTAAGGCTTTTCTTCCTCAGGAATAGTTTACTTTAGCTGTATTTGGCAAAACTTCTTGTAATTTTGGTTCTCAATGCTCTTCAACTTCGTACTTTATTTTGCCTTTTTACCTTTATTAGCTCACCTGGCCCGTTCGGTGTCGTCCGGCGGCGTTAACTTTTACAAAAATCTTCCTTCTTTGAAACGACAGGGCCAAGTTAAACCAAACTTGACCAAAATCATCATTGAGGTATCTAGTTTAAAAAAAAAGGGTCCGGTGACCTGGCCAACTAACCAAGATGGCCGCCATGGCTAAAAATAGAACATAGGGGTAAAATGCAGTTTTTGGCTTATAACTCAAAAACCAAAGCATTTAGAGCAAATCTTACATGGGGGTAAAATTGTTTATCAGGTCATCTCTGCCCTGAAATTTTTAGATGAATCAGACAACCCGTTGTTGGGTTGCTGCCCCTGAATTGGTAATTTTAAGGAAATTTTGCTGTTTTTGGTTATTATCTTGAATATTATTATATATAGAGATAAACTATAAAGAGCAATAATGTTCAGCAAAGTAAGATTTACAAATAAGTCAACACGACCGAACTGATTAGTGGACCCTTTTAGAAGTAATTGCCCTTTATAGTCAATTTTTAACCATTTTTCATAAATTTTAGTAATCTTTTACAAAAATCTTCTCCTCTGAAACTACTGGGCCAAATTAATCCAAACTTGGCAACAATCATCTTTGGAGTATCTTAATTTAAAAATGTGTCCTGTGACCCCGCCATCCAACCAATATGGCTGCCATGGCTAAAAATAGAACATAGGGGTAGAATGCAGTTTTTGGCTTATAACTAAAAGAACGAAGCATTTAGAGTAAATGTGACTAGGGTTACATTGCTTATCAGGTCAAGATCTACCTGCCCTGAAATTTTTAGATGGATCGGACAACCCTTTGTTAAGTAACTGCCCTGCATTGGTAATTTTAAGGAAATTTGCCGTTTTTTGTTATTATCTTGAATATTATTATAGATAGAGATAAACTGTAAACAGCAATAATGTTCAGCAAAATAAGATCTACAAATAAGTCAACATGATCAATGAGTCAATTGACCCCTTAAGGAGTTATTGTCCTTTATAGTTCATTTTTAACATTTTTCATAAATTTTTGTAGATTTTTTGAAAATATTTTCCACTGTAATTACTGGGCCAAGTTCATTATAGATAGAGATAAGTGTAGCAACACGAATGTTCAGTAAAGTAAGATCTACAAACACATCACCATCACCAAAACACAATTATGTTATGAATTTATCTGTGTCCATTGTTTATATGCACATAGTCCAAGGTGATAGACACAGGCTCTTGAGAGCCTCTAGTTTTTTATATTGAGCGTCACTGATGAATATTTTGTGGATGAAACGTGCATCTGGCGTATATACAAAATCTAAAACTAGTATTAATTCCCTTGTGCTGACACAAATTGTCATAGATTATGTCATATTTAAAAATTAACTGTTTACAAAACTTTTGAATTTTTTAATTATTAAGGCTTTTCTACCTCATGAACAGATTACCTTAGCTGTATTTGGCAAAATGTTTAGGAGTTTTGGTCCCCAATGATTTTCAACTTCGTACTCTAATTGGCCTTTTTAACTTTTTTTGATTAGAGAGTCACTGATGAGGGTTTTTTAGTAGACGAAACGTACGTCTGGCGTAAATACAAAATGTAATCCTGGTATTATGATGATTTTATTTACAACCACTGTGTCGATGCCACTGCTGGTGGAATTTTAATTCCCTCAGAAAAACTATTTCTGTTTAATGACTTGTTATATAAGATGAACCCAAACACTTGAAAAGTCATTGAATGTTTACACTTGTATTTCAAATAACAATTTCATCTGTAAACATTTCACATTTTAATATAAAAACATGTGAACAAACAGGAATAAACTGTTACGTTTGATATGTTTCTTTTTATAATTGCACATGTATTGTGCTATGAGTTTAGAAGTTGCAACTGGATTGACATCTGACATAGTAGGCGCCACTCAAACCAGCATCATTCTGTAATATTTAAGCTGCTGTAAAAATATAGTAAAATGATCTGAGTATTTTACATAGGAGTCCATAGGAAAAAAATCAGTATTCTTAAGTTTGTATTCTGTATTCTAATATGACGTGCTTCTTTCACTTTGTAAACAACACCGTGATCAAATTCTCCATATATCTATACTTAGCGCAGACTCAGAGATATACATAATAATAGCTGTTACAATATACTTCCCACGTAAATTCACATGTATTGGAACCTATTTGTAAACCATTTGCCGATTTTTTTTTTTTTTTAAATTGCAGTTAAAAACGACAAAATAACGTATTCTAATTCGGATGCATAATAAAAAGAAGTAATGCACAAGAGCTCGGAGAAATCAACAAAATAAAATAAAATTCCGCGAAAGTCTTTTAATGTTTCTGACGCAATTAAGTCATTTAAAACATGACGTCATACTAATGAAAACGCTACAATTTTCTGAAAAGTGAACCATCGAAATTCGTATAATATTGTATTAAAATTGATTTTTAAGGTAGGTTTTGTTTTATTTTCTATTCTATTCTATTGCATTTTTCGCATATTTACTGATTTCAGCAAGTCAACATGGCGGCTCCTTAGTTAGAAAATGTCAACTTTGGATTTGACGGTAGCTTACGAGAAAAAACATGTTAATTAAAAATGGCAAATGTTGGGTTTGTGAATTTAAAGAATTAAACAGATTTTTTTTTCTAGCGGTTATTCACTAAACAATCCATGCAAGCTACAGATTTTATGAATATTCGAGCTTTATTGAACCGGGAGTAAAACAAGAACAGCCACACACACAGCATACCTACCATCGCTTCAGTTTTTTAATGACAGTATTTGTCCTATTAGAATCGAAATAATTCATGGAAGCCATAGATTGTTGGAAATTTACACATGGCCTGGGCCGTGATATTTGTTAATTTTAGGCCATGTGTAAATTTCCAACAATCTATGGCTTCCATGAATTATTTCTTAAATACTGTATAGCAAATCAGATACTGTATTGTTTGGAAAATTACTTTAAGGTAGAGACAGAAACCAAAGGGGACCCTTGTTAACATACCAGAAAACACAATTCATTACGTAAAATTGTGCAGTTAGTTTCAAAATGTGAACATCTATACTGTTTCTTTGTTATGTATACATACAATCTTTTGATTTTCCAAAAACTTGTAATATAAGATCAACTTAAATACTTAAAAAGTTATTAGATGTTTAACATGTTTAACTGTTACAAATAATTTGTATGTAGGGTTACGTATCTACTGATGAAGATTTTTACAGTATGGTACCTTACATTTTCAAAAAAGGCCATATCAAAACGTGTAAATATACAGTTAATTGTAACATCGTTGCATTAGTTATTTCGTCATTTGACTTGCATGTTGTTAATCATTTCAGTCACTAAAAAGTTCAGAAGCTTCCTCAGGAATAACATCAGACAGAGAAAGCACCTGTCTAACTGAAATTATTTCTGAAAACGTAAGAAGCTGTATCATTTTAGTAGACATCATCTTAATGTGTAACAAATAAGTCTTCATTTGTAAATAATGTAGAATAATATAAGAAGTTTTCTATTAAAATTACATTTGTTACTGCATGTACAGATCTTCTGTAAAATGGGGAAAACAACTGAGCGAAAATGTATTACTCCAGTATGCATCACTTCTTTTTGTTTAGATTTTATAGAGATGTAATAGAATATTGATAGTTGTTGAATTTAGAATAACGTGGCAAATATGGGACATCTTTTTTTTAAATACGTTTAGTATGGGATTCTAATTTTCGACACTCTTTGGCAAAGTGAAACAGTTGACCTTTCGTGGAACATATAGAAAAGAGCTCATTAAAAACATCATTAGTCTTTAACTTTCATGATTATAGTCAATCAGTTTCTGAATAGATTGGAAATTGAAGTGAAAGTTAAGATTTCTATGCTATGACTAGAAATAATTAAGTGAAAAATTGCAATTAGTACCAACATTAAAAATCGGCCCTGGTTATTAATAAAACACCAGTCTATTTTATTGCTACAATAGAATAACTACTGTAGACTAAGAAGCTAATGTATGTATTCAGAGATTTCAATGAGACAGCAACATCAAAAACACACCAGTTTAAAACAAATTCTGTCATGAAGTAGTATTCAGATATTATTGAAAAAAATTATATAATTTTGTTGTTTTTACAGGAACAGAAGGGTAACCATAAAAGTAAGTGTTCATTTTGTAATTTTAAGTTGTCATCCTTTATTCCTTGAAAATAAAAATAAAAAAATCTTACTGGGCATTATATATCAATTAAAGATAAGATGTTATTCGTATTGATAAAAATATAAGCTGATTTAATTTTTCATTCAAAAGTAAGCTTCTAATTCATGTCTCCCTCGTCTTAATTCGAAGAACTCGTGTACAATATATTAGATATACAATTTTTAGATAATAACAAAAGCATGATTGACATACATGTAATGGTTGATTTGAAACTAACAGGTATAGCAAGTGTCGTTTAAAATATGCGTCACATTCTGTATGTGTCTGCCCTAAGTTAGAAAACAGTAATTAAGTGGTAGTTGTTTGTTGCTGTGTCACATTTATGTCACTTAAATAATGATAAGACAAACGTTATGAAAAAGTATATTATTAAAAGTGTTATCTTCGAATAGATTTTTTTTAGATGACAAAAGAATGCTTCATATAATGATTGATTTGAAATAAATAACAGTAGTAAATATAAAAAGAAAATGTGGTATGATTGCCAATGTAAGTATGTCTCGTTTGAAATATGCAGAATATTTTCATATGTTATGAAAAGTTTGGCAATTTAAATACAATTTGAAAAACAGAAACTGTCATACTGTCTATTGTTATTCATAAGAATTGTATTTTAAGTTTTAAAAGTTTTAAAGGCTGTTTAAGAAAAATGACAAAAGTTTGAAATCTCTTCAATTACGAGTTTTCTCAATGAAATATATTGCCTTGTATTTCTTAAGTATTAAATTAAAAAAAAAGATATGATAAAAAAAGTTATGATACAACAACAGTTGTGAAATGTATCTTATCAAAATTTTTATCTTATCTGATTTCAGGCACCATCGTAGATAAACATGACTACATCGTGCAGCAAATATTAGATGTAAGTGATATTTTAGATCGAATGATGACACATTTGGTAATAACAGTCAAAGACAGACACTACATTGAACATAACAAAAGGCAAGATGAGCAGACCAAAACATTGCTAGATATGGTGATTAAAAGGGGAGGTACAACCAACAATGTGTTTATTGATGTATTAACAGAATGTGGTTACAACGAACTCGCAAACAGTTTGACAAAAGAGTCGGAGAATAAAAGTCAAAGCTCAAAAATAGGTAAGACCTGTATGTATGCATAGTATCTATCAAAAGTTGAAGCTTTTTTTTAAACTGTTGTAACTGGAATTGAGCATGTTGGATTACTAATCTCGTTTGTCAGCTGTTAATCCAGCCATGATTTACATAACCTTAAAGTCTTCACTAAATATAGAAACTTTTATATGAATATATAGCAATATCATGATGTCTTTGTTTGCACTATCACATTGTTGAATTATTTTCTTATCATTATGTAGCCCAATTGTTTTCTTCTACCCCCTGGCTATATAGCCAACGTTATGTTATCTAGATTATCTCATTACTGTTCAAAACGCTATATTTATATAATAAAAAAATCATGTGTTAAGGCAGCACGCAATAGCGGATTGGTAAGGCCCCCAATTGTCCATAAGACGTAACCGTTAAAATAAACTCATCATACATGTCATAATAACAAAGATTAACATTTTGTACGAATGTAACGCGATTTGTCTACAAAATAATTATCACTGAGAGTTAACAGTTAAAAAGGCCAAATAGAATTCAAAGATGAACAGCATTGGGGACCCAAAATTCCAAGAGGTTTTGCTAAATACAGCTAAGGTACTATATTACTGGGCTCGAACATTTTTAGTTTCAGAAAAATGTAAAGATTTGTAAACTGTTTCTTTAAAATTATATCCATATCAATGATTCATAAGTGCTTACTACTGGGCTGATGATATATCCAAGTTTTCGCACCAGAGATTAACATTTACAAGTTTGTTCTTTTCCACATATAGCAACTTGCAATTAATAAATGGAAATAAAGTTTTCAATTTGAAGGAATAATCAGTCAAAAATGGCCATATGTGAAACAATGAATCCATAAACCTAAAAGGAAGATTAATTTTGATGACTGTTTAACATCACTGTTCTCCGATGCATATTAATTTAGCATTCACATATTTTGATGCATCTGTATGATTTAACATCATTAATTGCAAAAGTTTAGAAAGAGGATTATTAAGTCGAAAATCATTTCGTAGAGAGGTACTGATTGCTGCGTACCAATTTTTGACATTTCCAACTCCGATGTCTGTTTGTTTTGCTCACGCATATCAATATAATGGAATTGTATGCCACTGACATACAAATTAGAAGTTTAGCTAGGTATATAATCCACTATATTTAACATAAGGAAATGCCTATACCAAGTCAAGAAATCAAACAAATGCTTTCTTTTTTTATGTGTCTAAGCTTTTCATTTTTTGTATTTTTGTACAGACCTTCCGATTTTAACTGATCTTGGAATTTGATATGATTGGTTTTTTTTTATCTCTAGTAGTTTCAATGCTTGTCAATAACTCCAGTCTGTATTGCCCGATTCACGTAGTCGTCCATCTTAAGCTTTTTGTCAATAGGCATCTACTCCGGAATCAATCCATAAATTTTAGCCAAAGTTTGCCTCAATCATCCATGAGATTTCTGATTGCCATTGACCAACCCATATTCTAAAAAGTGTAAGCAATCGTTATATTTCTTTGCAAAAAACCTTAAAAAGATAAGAAAAATATTTCATACAAAAGCAAACACACGTCAATAATAATTAATCCCAAACACACACTAAATATTTAAAACAATCACACCAACACCTGAACGGCAACTTTTATAACTAATTTCATTGGCACTCAGTATATTAGAATTAGGCATATTAATTCAAAAGATAAATATATATTTAATATGAAAGAATAGTTACTTAGATGTAAAATATTTCACCAAATTTCAGAATGGACTATTTTTAACAGACATTTATATTTTAGGAATAGAAGATGTTCCAGATTACAAAATACGTCTACAGAAGAATTACTTAAAAATAATCAAGACGTTAAAACACAACCTACATAACGACCAGTAGAATTTCAAATGCATAGGAACATGTGAGAAACGACGGACACTTTTTTGTAAAGTATATAAACATTGACTTAATTTCCCGAATCTACACAAATGAATCCTGTATAAAATGGACTTAACAGACTAGATACAACATAAAAACGTATCACATATAGCAATTTATCTATCAATCGTTCAGACAATATTTATATTCATGATATCCTGAAAAATTCAATCAATGTTGAATCCTGGAGAGTGACTGCACTAGATATTGCAGATCTGATAGTCCATTAATGCATTTAGATGTAAAATGATATCTTATGATGCTCAATCTACGATAGAAGAGAGGCATTATGTTTTCCAGTTTGTGGGTTCGTTCGTCCGTCCATTCATTGACATTCGTCCGTCCGTTCATTTGTCTGGTCGTCTGTCATGATTCAGGTTTCAGTTTTTTGTCGAGGCAGTTTTTGTAAAAGTTGAAATTCAATCAACTTGAATCTTAGTGCACATATACCCTATGCTATTATATGTCTCATTGTAATGCCAAATTAGAGTTTTTGATCCAAATTTTCTGTTTTACTAAACATAAAAAGAGCGATTGAGGCATCCGAGTACTATATACACATTCTGGTTTTCAAAATGTATACAAAGTTTATGGTAAATAAAAAAATTCCTCATTGCTTTTTTCAATGTAACAGTGCATCCCTTTGTACGAATGGATTACTTTAAAAAATGTTTTTCTCTCCTTCGAATAGGTATAGATATTTTAGTTTATTAATGTTTTCATCTCAAAACAATGGTCTTAATATTAAGTATACAAAGTTAATGGGAAAAAAAAACTGAAATCTAGAAAGGACTTACTGAAAAATTATATCATGAATTAATCTGAATTATATATAAATAAATAAATCTAAATTGGAAGTAATCTGTTATAATAAATGCTAGCTCTTTAATGTTAACAGACATTCTTTATAGCATATTTTAGTTTTCAATATTTTATAAATCTAAACAAGGTTGGACTCTTTTCTTCAGTTCTGCCAGATGGAAGATCTGTTGCCTATTTATGGAGTAACGGTGCATCCCTTTGTACGAATTGATTACTTAAAAATCTTTTTTTTCTCATGAGATACTTGATTATTTGGTAAAGTCACATGTAAAGACATTTATTTGTTAAAAAATTCAGAAGTATTAGTCATTAGTCCAATAGATAAATTAGACACTCGATTATTTGGTTTAGTCGCATGTAAATAAATTTAATTGTTAAGAAATTTAGAAGTATTAGTCATTAGTCATACAGTGAAATGAGACACTTTTTTGTTCGGTATGGAAGCACGAGTCATTCGTCTTATATAGATAATTGATCTGTGTGTACATATTTTGTACTTGTATACAAATACTATGAAAACTCAGCCTTATCAAATAGTTTTTTATATATGTATATATGTATTTATTTTGTATTTATTTTAGATATTCTAACTTGCTCTTTAGTTTGACCATAATGAAATTTCACTTGAAGGATATTTTAATATAGCAATGACTATTATCTTTGATGTATATGTATATAGCTATCTTTACTAATAAATGCATGGAAATTCACATTATTACTTGCTGCATCACACTTAGTATTACAGTATGTATTCATCGTTGTTGGATTTTCCTCATCAACCAACACTGTTTGTGATCAAGCATAAGCCTTTATCTTACATGTTTTAGTATTATACAAAATCCTAAAAATACAGGATGTTGGTTCATTAAAACAGGTACCTAGGAGTTTATCTTTGTAGAACTAAATAATTATCCTATTCAAAATACGTGGATATAAGTAGTTATACGTCTTTGTACGGCCATCAATGATGAGGGGGAAAAAAGCAGAAAAGATCTCGACATGAAATATTTAAACTATTCAAAATACAATTTGTGAAAAACAAATATGACAGACACTCACCAATGACACACACTTGCTTCAGAGAGGCACTTACAAAACATATGGCTTTGTTTCTCATGTTTGTGAGCGCTCAACCCTCCTGCTAACCTGAGACAGTAATGAAACAACACAATATAAAGATTGACTGCAAATTAAAAAAAAAATTTAAAAACATAAATACATACCATAAAAACAAATAACATGTGACACACGACATTGACTTCAGTCTTAGAAAATACCTCTTTCTTAAATTTGCTGTTATTATTTTCAAATTGAATTCTAATTAAGGAATAAATCTACCTCATGCATTGTTCCAATTTCTAGTCTGTGTGTAGCTTGACTAAAATGTCGTAATCATATTAAATTAAGAAATGTATCTCCCTCAAGTATATCTCTGATTCCTTGTTCAGTTTCCATTTGTATGGTTTGCCCTTTGAGTCTGATTAGCTCTTCGATGATTGTTTTAGATTTAAGATTTTTTAATATTTTGACATCGTCCATCACTAAAGAAACATTAAAAGAGGGACGAAAGATATCAAAGGGACAGTCAAACTCATAAATCGAAAATAAACTGACAACGCCATGGCGAAAAATGAAAAAAGACAAACAGACAAATAATAGTTCACATGACACAACATAGAAAACTAAAGAATAAACAACACGAACCCAACCAAAAACTAGGGGTGATTTCATGTGCTCCGGAAGGGTACGCAGATCCTGTTCCAAATGTGGCACCCGTCGTGTTGCTTATGTGATAACTAATCCGGTAAATAGTCGGTAGGTCACAATCATGAAAGGGAAGGGTGTTATAGTTACGACGTAAGGAACATATCCGATATCATTTGTGAAACGGTCATTCCATAACAGTCAACCAACTCGTGATGGCGTCTGTACAATTTGAAGATTTAATTGTCGAAACGCAGATCTGTTGCCGAAAAAAATTGTACCATTAATATTCTTATTTCAAATGCATCTTAGCAAAAGGCATCTTTTGAAATTTATAGCAGGAACTTGCAACGCTTGTGGGGATGATACTTATTTTGACTCATCTTCAAATACTTCGATATATGAGGACGTTTTACACTGTTAAAGTCTAACAATGATTAATTAATTGATGGTGTTTTGATAGGGTTGTATTCATGTTCACTCTAGAAATGTTTATTTGAGCTCAGTCTTGGTATCTGTTAAGAGAAATTTACACCAGAATTATAACGAAATAAACTTTACCAGACACTGCATGTCATGTATATGCGCTTGACTTTGGAAAGATATGTTCTTATAGGCCATGTTGAACAAATCAAATATAACCACTGGTAGAAATGAGTTCCAGAGGGCAACTCATATCAGCAAGAAACACATCATATGACAAAAATACAAAGCACATAACGTACCGATATATGATCTATTTAATAAGTTATAACATCTCAGAATAAAGATATGAACCAATTGAAATATAACTGATTTAGCACAGAGGTCATAATTCATCTTTAATATCTATAACTTATTCTAGCATCGCTTTAGGTTGGTTATCCGGATTTGTTTTCGCTTTATCGATTGGTGACTTTTGAACAGAGTTAACTTCTTTTGCATTTATTTAGCCAAATTGGTCTTTCATACCGAACTCCGAGGAAAATTCAAAACAAAAATCCCTAATAAAATGGCAAAATCAAAAGCTTTAACACATCAAACGAATGGATAACAACTATAATATTCCTGGCTAATATTCTTATGTAGAAAATGGTTGATTAAATCTGGTTTTATAGCTAGCTAAACCTCCCACTTTTATAACAGTCGCATTAAATTTTATGATATTGACAACGATGTGTGAATAAAACAAACAGACATAATAGGTAAAAATGTCAAAAATAGGGGTAAAGCAGTCAGCATTGTGTTATGATCTTTATCACTATAAAAACAAAGAAAAATGTACCAAAGAAGCACAAAAAGGCATAAAGACAAAGAAAACAAAAAATTACAATAGTACAATAACACAATGACAAGATCATCCAGAAGGCATAAAGACAAAGCACATTAGCAAAAATTAAAGACAGTAAGATCAAAATTTTAGAATGTATACTATAAAATAGAAGTAGGAACAAGAACTAAACAGAATTAAAAACAATTGAAGGTCTTTCCACAATTAAACAAGTATTGTGATATGAAAATAGTAAAAGACATTAACAGCGTCAAATGATAGCTTATAGTATGCTGATTTAAAAACTATACGGTTTCTGAACAATATTCTTCAAATAAGGGAGATAAGTTGTTACTTCCGGTTTGAAAAAGGTTACTCCTGGTATTATTTAACTGTTTAATTCACACTAATTCCAAAAATATATGGGTCTATATACTTTCACATTCAAAAAGTACAGAAAAAAGCTACTTCCGATTTACACAAGGTAACTTCTGGTTCCTTTTTAAGGTCATATGGCTTGGAACGTAATGTAAAAAGTTCCATGGCTTTATCATGTATACATATGAGGTAAAAGAAAAGGTCAAAATCTAGAACGTCCAATTAACCTATGATTTTGAGCTGAAGTTCAAGGTCA
Source organism: Mytilus galloprovincialis (assembly GCA_037788925.1). NCBI lineage: Eukaryota > Metazoa > Mollusca > Bivalvia > Mytilida > Mytilidae > Mytilus > Mytilus galloprovincialis. The sequence continues at coordinate 74,422,818 of CM075339.1, read as the reverse complement.
TAAACCAAGGACCTCAAATCAAAAGACCCTAGGTTTTAATTTTATTTGGTTAACGAGTTATATCACCATATGCGTATTTTTTAATAAAACAGGGGAGAAAATTTTTATGTAAGCGTACCCTTTAAACCATTATGTATGTGTGACGACATGTCGCAACTAACAATAAAGTTCACATATGTGTTTGAAAAGAGGTGACAAAAAGACAAAATTCAAATTTGGAAATGACCTTGACCATTGACCTTGATCCTATTTTATTTTTTGGACCAAGGACCTCAAATCAAAAGACCTTTTGTCTCTATCAATTATGATTTACCAATTACATTTATATTTTACTTATTTTAAATACAGAAGGAAAATAACTCTCATATGGAGTGTCCGGACCACTTCGCGCAACATTATTTTTAAGATCATAAGGATAGAACGAGCAAATTGGTGAAATAATTTTGACGGAATATTAAAAAGGAACGAGTTATATCACCATATGCGTATTTTTAAACAAAAGAGGGGAGAAAACTATAATTTCATGTAAGCGTACCCTTTAATAGTTATCAAAAGTACCAGGATTATAATTTAGTACGCCAGACGCGCGTTTCGTCTACATAAGACTCATCAGTGACGATCATATCCAAAAAGCTATAAAGCCAAACTAAGTCTAGTACAAAGTTGAAGGGCATTGAGGATCCAAAATTCCAAAAAGTTGTGCCTAATACGACTAAGGTAATCTATGCCTGGGACAACAAAATCCTTAGTTTTCGAAAAATTCAAAGTTTTGTAAACAGTAAATTTATAAAAATTACCACTTTATTGATATTCATGCCAACACCGAAATGTTGAGGTGTAATACCACCAAATCATGGTACGTCACATCCGGTTGTATACGAAAGTAGGTCGAAAAAAATATTCCCTTGAACATGTTGAATTTGACAGTTGTAGGTAATTAATCCGACATTTTATTGCAGTAAAACCATTTCGGTGTCATAAACATATGTCTTGGGTATTTTAAAACACCATTATTTTTTATTTGGGATTTCTATAGAAAATTTTGTAATCTTGAGGTTACATGGTGACTAAACCTTGTACACAGATAAAATAAGGGGAGAAATTTGATTGGTTAACTTCCAATGATGGTTATTTTCTTATATGCAATGGAATGTTATGTGATTTTTTTTCTATAGAACTGCACAGGATAAAACTTTACTCATGCCAAGTATTTCTTTATTTGAAACAAGGATAAATTTTCACATTTTTTTGAAAAGTGCAAATTTAACAAAGACTAATAAGGGAAAATCAATGGTGGTATTACACCTATTATGGGAAGTTGTACATGCACCTTTTACCTTATGAGTAATCTCATGTGTTAAAAACTCTTGCTATTTAAGTGAAATAGTTCAACAAATGAAATATTTTGAGTGGATTGAGTCTTCAAAACACATTTTATGAGAAAATTGTCTTGAAATAGGACTCTACCATGAATATTCAGTTGACAGAACAAGCCATACTAAAGGGGGGGGCTTTTTCTCCTTATTTCTTCTATTCTGCTATGATAGAACATTTTACTAGGAAATACTTAAATAAATATATAGTTATAAGTAGATGAAATTATTGAAACCTCCTTGGAGACAGTAAACTTTTATATGGATTGTTCATTCTGCTAAAATGCTTCAATTACTCATTTCTTATAGCATTTCTACCATAACTGAGTGAAAGTTACACCATTATTTTTATTTATTGGCCTGAAAAGTTAAAATTTTGAGAAAATGAGAGGTATAAATAGACCAAAAGAGACCTTATAAGGAAAACAAAAAGGTCCTTTAGTGGTATTTATCTTCCTTAAATCATCTTGTGTATCATATTGAACTGTTTGTAGGCAGATAAGATAGATATTTGATCATTTATTGGTCCACACTCTATTCTATCTTGATGCGGCTTGGTTTGGATATTTCGAAGAAATTTTGCTTGAATCGCTGTAGATGTCGTCTTTCATTATACTAGATTTTTCTCAAACTATTGAACTGATTATGACAAAACTTAATAGAAAATGCTTGAAATAAACAGTATTACAAAGGGAAAAAGTTACATTCAGTTTATTGAACAAAAATATCTTCTTTAGGTGTAATACCACCAAATCATGGTACGTCACATTCGGTTGTATACGAAAGTAGGTCGAAAAAAATATTCCCTTGAATTTGACAGTTGTAGGTAATTAATCCTACATTTTATTGCAGTAAAACCATTTCTATGTCATAAACATATGTCTTGGGTATTTCAAAACACCATTATTTTTTATTTGGGATTTCAATAGAAAAGTTCGTAATCTTGAGGTTACATGGTGACTAAACCTTGTACACAGATAAAATAAGGGGAGAAATTTGATTGGTTAACTTCCCATGATGGTTATTTTCTTATATGCAATGAAATGTAATGTGAATTTTTTCTATAGAACTGCACAGGATAAAACTTTACTCATGCCAAGTATTTCTTTATTTGAAACAAGGATACATTCTTCACATTTTTTTGAAAAGTGCAAATTTAACAAAGACTAATAGGGGCAAATCAATTGTGGTATTACACCTTGACTACTGGGCTGGTGATACCCTCGTTGACGAAACGTCAAACAGCAGTGGCATCTTCCCAGTGGTGTAAATAGTTATCAAAAGTACCTTCAAACCATTATAAAATTGAGAAAGAAATGTTTTACGACATGTTGCAACTAACAATTGATTAAAGAAGAAGGACGAAAGATACCAAAGGGACAGTCAAAGTCATAAATCTAAAATAAACTGACAACGCCATGGCTAAAAATGAAAACATGACACAACATAGAAAACTAAAGAATAAACAACACGAACCCAACCAAAAAACTAGGGGTGATCTCAGGTGCTCCGGCAGGATAAGCAGATCCGGCTCCACATGTGGCACCCATCGGGTTGCTTATGTGATAACAAATCCGGTAAATAGTCTTATTCGGTAGGTCACATTCATGAAAGGGAAGGGTATTGTAGTTACGACGTAAGGAACATATCCGATATCATTTGTGAAACGGTTATTCCATATCGGTCAACCAACTCGTGATGGCGTCCGTAACATTTACGAAGGGATGATTTCAACTTCACCATTTGGAACTCTTGGTTTGATAGCTTCCTTGTGAGCAGCAACCCTCTTTCAAGAAAATCATGATAGGAAATGCAAGTACGGGAATATCGTATCAATCGGGAGATATATACCCCGTATGCAGGTGCTGCTGGAATGTTGCTACTTAGAAATGGAAAATTCACAATTGGAAAGCTGAAATCATTCTTATGTCGTAAAGTTTTGTCTTCAACCGATCCTCATTGTCAATTTCTAGATGTAAGTTCAGATATGAGGCTGACTTAACTGTATCAGTAGTATCCTTTATTTCTAGTTCGATGGGATAGAGGCGTTCCACATAGTCACCAAATTTTGAATTATTTAGTGAAAGAACATCATCTATATACAAATGATATAGCGGAAAGTAGAGTTAAAGGATATTGCTAACTTCTTATCTCTTTTCCTAAGAAGTTCCTGCATGAAATCAGCCTCATAATAATAAAAAAAAACAAATCGGCAAGTAGAGGGGCACAGTTTGTTCCCATTGGAATGCCGACAGTTTGATGAAAAATACGTCCTCCGAACGTAACAAATATGTTTTTAATCAAGAAATCAAGCATCTTGATAATATCAGATTCAGAGAATTTTTTGTTTGAATCAGAGTGATCCTTTACAAAGTAGGATTTATCCTTCCCTAAGACAAGATACTTGTATCTACGTTGGTCATTCTTTTTTATGAAGCAAAGCAATACCAACTCTTTCAATTTGTCTTTTAGTTTGGAATGTGGAATATTTGTGTAAAGAGTAGAAAAGTCAAATGTTTTAATACTGTTACAAGATGAAAGAGAGTTAGATTGTATGTACTCTAAAAGATCTTTGGAATTTTAAAGTATCCACATCTGATTCACGACACCTCTAGAATAGGCAGTTTCCCAATAACTTTGCAGGCAGTCTTTGATTGCGGATAAAATAGATGTTAATAATTTAGAAAGAGGTTTCGTGGAGCACTTGGAAGACCCAGCAATATACCATTGTTTGTAAGGACACTTATGTAGTTTGGGTATCCAATACAGTGATGGAAGATCCAGTTCTTCATCTTTGGTTGAAATTCCAAATGAACGTAGAACAGACCTATGATTATCCAGGATTTCCTCTTTGGTAAGTGTTGTGAGGGTATATGTTGAGTTTCCAAGTGAATTGTCAATACCTAATTCCTTTATCAAGCAGTTAATGTAATGAGTTTTACACACAAAAACGATGTTGTTTGAGCCTTTATCTGCGGGGACAACAACATATTTGTCATGGAGGTAGGATAGGTGTTTTGCAACATTTGGGTCTTTAAAGATTGACGTAGCATGGGCATTGATAGACCCATTCAGTTTCTAAATTCTTATTTGTATCAACGACCTCACTGCCTTAATCCATTCGGAAAGAGTGTCTACGTCTTCCTTCTCGCGCATAGCCCATTGCCTGTCATAATCCTCGACTGAACCCATCAAAATTTTAAAGTTGTATTTCCAATTGATGGATTTAGGTTCACGATATTTCGGACCTTTCGATAACACATTTCGTAGAGAAGTGTTATTAACAATGTTGAGGTCACCGGTGGCCAGCAGGTTATATGTGAATTGGGAACAAGCACAAGTGCAATCAGGAGGTTTTGACTTGAAGTCGTCAATATCGAGATCCTTCAAAACGTGTTTGTAATTGAAAATTTAGTTGCAACAGGTTGGGTGTAGATATAAGAAATGATTGGTACAGACTGGTCTTTGAAATAAGGAGGTATTTTCGATTGAACTAATTTATGATAAAGGATATTGCCTCAGTTGACGCCATCGAGACCTTTGTTGGCAAAGGAAAGATTAAGGAAAGATCTTTTCTCTTTTTCATCTTTTTCAATGCGGACTGGCTTGAAAAGTCTGTGACTTGCAATATCCGATATTATAGCTTCAAGTTTGTATTGGTTTGAATGAGGGTTTTTAACAGTGGATTCCAAACATAAATTGAACAGAGAATGAAGTTTTGAAAGGGGTAATGAATAAAGTTTCGTGCGAATGTGATGAATACCTAACGGCTTTTGTATAAATGGCAGCAAGTCATTAATAGAGACATCATGCAGAGAAGGTGATGTATAATGACGATGACCATGACTACGTCTACGTCGAGGAGTTGAGTTGAAAATATTCATCACATTCACCGAGTTTCACGATGGACTAGATAGAATACCTATACCATCAATTTTGTCATTGCAACCATAAGGTGTCGCAGTTCCCAATTGTCTAATCCAGTAGTCCTCTTTTTGTCTACGGAGAATCGTTGAAAGATTAGGATTGTTAGAGCTATGGTCTATCTTTTTGATAATGCGAACTGTCATAAAAATGATGGAATGATCGGGCTGATTGAAATGCTGGTATAGAATGTCGTAAGCATTGAGGTTAATGTCTGATCTATGACCGCACACACATTTGTTCAGCCTTCCTTTCGTTTCACCGAAGTATACCAATCCGCAAAGGTTGCACTCTAATCTGTAGACGACATTTATTGATTTACAATTCAGATCACCGTAACTTCTGGTAAAATATGACTTCTTGGTCAAATTGCTAGTGAATTCAGCATCTGTAATTAAAATTGCACAAGGTTTGCAGCCTTTGGTCTCACATTTCGAAATGCGACAGTGTTGTACTGTGTCATCAAAAACCAAATGTTTTTAAGGAGAACTGAACATGGCTGTATATGTGTAATATTGCTATTGTCACTAGGACGATGATCTGAATTAGTCATGTTTGAGATATGTTGTCGATATCTGAATTGTGTTTGCAAAGAAGTGAAAATAAGCCAAATTCCAAATTTAGAAATGACTGTGACCTTTGACATTGACCCTTTTTTCTTTGTTTTTGACCAAGGACCTAAAATCAAAACATCCTAGGTCTCTATAACTCCTGGTTTACTAATTACAACTACATATTTCTTATAAAAAATACAAAAGGCGAAATATCTCCCATATCATCATATGTAGTCTCCGAACAGCTTCAGTCAAATTTATTTTTACGATCCTGAGCATATAACGAGCAAATTATTGAAATAGTTTTGTCGTAATCTTTATTGGTTGCGAAGGAGATTTGTACACAAGAAAAACAGTGTTTGGGGAGATAACTCTTACAATAAAAAGTGTTCGGCTTAACAGGATCAGTTTCAAAATCGTGTTAACTGTTCGATATCAAACAAAAAAAACTAAGCGACATCTTGCGAAACACAAAAGCACCGTTAGAAAAAAGGTGGAGGAAGAAGAAAAAAAAATAACAATAATAATAAAAATAAACAGAAGAAAACCAATAGGTCTTTCCACAGAATAGTGGAAAGACCTAATAATAATAACTAGAGGCTCTCAAGAGCCTGTGTCGCTCACCTTGGTCTATGTGCATATTAAACATTGGACACAGATAAATTAATGACAAAATTGTGTTTTGGTGATCATGATGTGTTTGTAGATCTTCCTTTACTAGACATTCTTCTTGCTACAATTATCTCTATCTATAATGAACTTGGCCCAGTAATTACAGTGGAAAATATTTTCTAAAAATTTGCAAAAATTTACAAAAATTTATGAAAATTGTTAAAAAAATGACTATAAAGGGCAATAACTCCTTAAGGGGTAAACTGACAATTTTGGTCATGTTGTCTTATTTGTAGATCTTACTTTGTTGAACATTATTGCTGTTTACAGTTTATCTCTATCTATAATAATATTCAAGATAATAAGCAAAAACTGTAAAATTTCCTTAAAATTACTAATTCAGGGGCAGCAATCCAACAACGGGTTGTCCGATTTGTCTGAAAATTTCAGGGCAGATAGATGTTGACCTAATAGATTGTTTAATCCATGTCAGATTTGCTCTAAATGCTTTGGTTTTAGAGTTAAAAGCCAAAATCTACATTTTACCCCTATGTTCTATTTTTAGCCATGGCAGCCATCTTGGTTGGTTGGCAGAGTCAGGCCACACATTTTTGAAACTAGATACCCCAATGATGATTTTGGCCAAGTTTGGATTAATTTGGCCTAGTAGTTTCAGAGGAGAAGATTTTTGTAAAGATTACTAAGATTTACGAAAAATTGTTAAAAATTGACTATAAAGGGCAATAACTCCTAAATGGGTCAACTGACCATTTCGGTCATGTTGACTTATTTGTAAATCTTACTTTGTTTAACATTATTGCTGTTTACAGTTTCTCTCTATCTATAATAATATTCAAGATAATAATCAAAAACAGCAAAATTTCCTTAAAATTACCAATTTATTGGCAGCAACCCAACAACGGGTTGTCCGATTCATCTGAAAATTTCAGGGCTGATAGATAGATCTTCACCTGATAAATAATTTTACCCCGTCAGATTTGCTCTAAATGCTTTGGTTTTTGAGTTATAAGCCAAAAACTGCATTTTACCCCTATGTTTCTATTTTTAGCCATGGCGGCCATCTTGGTTGGTTGGCCGGATCACCGGACACATATTTTAAACTAGATACCCCAATGATGAGTGTGGCCATGTTTGGTTTAATTTGGACAAGACGGACGACGACGGACGTCGGACACCGGACGCAAAGTGATGGGAAAAGCTCACTTGGCCCTTTCGGGCCAGGTGAGATAATAATAATCAGAAAAAAAAAACAATAGATCTTTCCACAGAAAAATGGAAAGACCTAATAAGATTATAGATTCTTAGTTCAAAACATTTATGCATACGAGAACGATTCAATAATAACTAAAAACAACAATACAGAATTTTCTTGTTTCGCCACTTTAACAGATCATCACAGGGTTGACAGTCGTAAACAATATGTACTGTTATTCATTTCTAGAAATAAGCTCTTGTTAGCTAAAAAAAAAATCAAAACTGAAAGTCCCTAATCAAATGACAAAATAAACTCATCATAGATACCAGGACCAAAGGAGTAGGTTCAGTAAGACCCCTTTTTAGCCCCACAATTAAGCAGTTTTGCAAAATTGTGAAAATGTAATCTTTTAGCTATTTTTTGGAAAGTAGAATGCTTCTGCTACATCAATATGTGCTGTTTTTGACAATACAATGCACATATATCGTGTACTAGCATCATAAAGTCATGCTAAATTAATGAAATCTTCACAATTATAGCATTTTAGTTAAATTTTAGACGGTTTCCGTCTTAAATGAAAGTGGCCGCATTCGTGTTCATTCATAATATTGAAATGTAAGTTGTATTTGATGATAATACATAACATATATAAAGGTTGAGGATGAACACGGATGCGGCCACTTTCATTTTTGACGAAAACCATCTGAAAAGTGACGTTTTTTGGCATATTTGTTAGATTTTTCATATTTAAGCTTCAATCGGAGCGTTTTTAATGACTGAATCAGTGAAAATCTTTAGCATTAACTAATCGAATCATTTAAAATAGACACTTTAGTGTTTCAAAGTGTCCTAAATATCTCGTTAGATGAAACTGAAATTTGGGGCCAAAATCGGCCCTTACCGGACCTACTCCTTTTGTATTTACGCCAGACGCGCGTTTCGTCTACAAAAAACTCATCAGTGACGCTCGAATCCAAAAGAGTTAAAACGGCCAAATAATGTACAATGTTGACACATTCCTCGTTTCTTTTTTTTTTAAACTATAGTGTCCTATGGTGGTTTTTTTTCTCTTATTGTTAACTTTACCACACCTTTTAGATTTTATACCTTTTTCTGTAAATTTACTGGTTATAAAATGTTGAATCCTTCAAATGAAGGTTGTCTTCCCCGAACACATACATTGCATAATCCGTAATTAGCATACTTTCTCAATATTTTCTATGTGATATGCGTATTTGTTTTTTGCCTCCAGAGTTTTTATCTACACTTAAAACAAGTTTCAAGTTCCACGGTGACATGTTAAACATTCCGAATGAACTTGAAAGGAAAAAACCCATAGTTCATTCAAAATTTTGTTTCATACAAATCATTTACCTGGCGTGAAACGGTTTATACACATGAACAAAATGTCGACAAATACAAACAGACGATCGTATTTCTTCTTGATTAGAAGATAACAACATCGTCCTTGTAGAATAGTAAGTGTTGGTAAATACACACTGATGACCAGTTTTCTTCCTGTTTAGAAGATAAAAAAAAGCATCGTTCTGGTAGAATTGTAAGTGTTGGCAAACACATACCGACGAACAGATTAATTCATGATTGATAGATAACTATATCGGAAGAGTAAGTGTTGATATTTAATTCATTTGCTTCAGTAAAACAGTGGTTGTTTGTTTTGTAGTTTTCTATTTTTTGGCATCAAACTTTAAAATCAAGTACGTAGGTGTAAACATCTTTTAATTGTGTACGATAAGATAACTACTGATCCATAACGCATCATATTCATTTCAAATAATCGCTTCAAATCTTACAATTAAGGTCATCACTCAAGAAATTTTACGGTCGCCTCATGAGCTGATAGGCCATTATGACAAAAAGTGTGTCAGAAATCGTATCTAATATTCTTCCTCGGTCATAATAACCTTCCATCATTACCGGACTGAACAAAGAAATAACACGACGGGTGCCGTATACGGTGCAGGAAATGCTTATCCTTCCGGAGCACCTGATTTTACTCCCGGTTTTTAGTGGAGTTCGTGTTGTTTCTTAATTATTATTTATAACTGTTGATGTAAATGTCCTTTGTTTTTTTGTGAGTCTTTGTTTACTCCTTGGTTTTGATTGTTATTGTCTCTTACAATCATTTGTTCTTTTAAATTCAATACACTATATTGTGTTTTTTACGTGTACCTACTTACATTTGAATGTTTTGATTACGAAAAATGTCGTGAGAGTGCAAGATGACATTTAAACTTTTTCCAAGAAGCACCTCTTGGTATTTAACCCAATTTGCATAATACATGATGTCTGTCATTATTTTTTATTATACATGATTCAGACAAACATTCAATAATCCCAATTTTTCGAATTAATATACAGTGATGCGTTTACTTTAAGGAAGATAAAGTATAAACCGTATAATTTTATTTTTAATAACCTGACGCTTGTCCTTAAGTTTCTGGGATAAGCCTTCACTAACAAGCATAAACATAATCAATATGGCATTGTATGAATATAGTACACAGTGTTTTCTAGATTGTTGAGACAAATGATCTTTAAATCTATATAAATATTTTAGTCTTTGATTAGCTTTCTTTATAATAGTATCAACAACTTGTTCACCAGATACAAATTGTCCAAAATGATACCTAAATATTTCACATTTGATTAACCCTCAATTTAAATACTATCACATTCAATAGACAAATCATCTACATTAACATTATAAAGTTTTATCTTTGGACCAAATAAAATGCTTTCCGTCTTTCCTAAATGTAGAGACAAGTTATTATCAACAAGCCAATCTTTACATGATTTCAACATAAGCTTTCTAGAACTTATGTTTGGAACTGAATGTGAAAAAAGAATAAGGACAACAATACCCATGGTGTGTATGATATATCAAATCAATTTTACAATGAATGTGTGCAATTTTTAAAGTTTATTTACCTGGGCTGAATTGATTTGAATACACGAAAAATTTTCTTAAATTAAATACCGACGACTGTATTGTGCACATCAGGCTTGACAGATCACGTTGATGGAAACTTAAGTGTTTATATTTGAATCAGTTGCTTTATCATGTTTATGTTAATCAGTTGCTGTTTTGTAGTTTCACATTTTTCTGCATCAAACTTTAAAATCAAGTACAAGGGTGTCATTATATTTCTACTGTTGTTAATTTATCAGTTCTTGTTAATTCAATACACTATACTGTGTATTTAACATCTACCATTCCTATCTGTGTATGTTTTGTTACAACGTACTTTTTAAAACAATCGTGATAGTTCAAGGTGACATTTAAGTATTTTTAAAGTAGCACCTGTTGTTTTATTCCTCAAAAGTAATAATATTGACATGATATTGAAAGCACACATAGTATTGTTTACATGCAGATAATAGATAGATTATTGCGCCAATCAGTTGAAGTTCAAATATAATAAGTATATCAAACGATACACAATTTATGTACACATCTCCTTTTCACAACTCATTTGTGTGATAAGTTTTGTGATAATGCACTGTAGTGAACAATTGTGTCAATAATTGAAAGACAAAATGGGAAAATTAAGATAAACGACATCATATTATATTAAAGGTGTATGATTAAATGCATCCTGCAATTTGATTGATACATTTGAATGTTGTCTATCCAATTATGTGGTCATTTTTATAAATTTCCTGTTTACAAAATTTTGAATTTATTGAAAAACTAAGGATTTTCTTATCCCAGGAATATATTACCTTAGCCGTATTTGGCACAACTTTTTTGGAATTTTGGACCCTCAATGCTCTTCAACTTCGTACTTATTTGGCTTTATAAATATTTTGATATGAGCGTCACTGATGAGTTTTATGTAGACGAAACGCGCGTCTAGCGTACTAAATTATAATCCTGGTACCTTTGATAACTATCCAAGATAGTCGTTGTGGTTCGATAGATATAGTATAACAATGATCATGATGATGGAGTGTAGATGCAGACAACAACAGCAAGTCATATCTTTCATTTGATAATTTTAGACACCTTTCGTTCGTTTGTTTGTAAGTATATTTACTCAGACGAAGGAGCCAACAGAACAAATCTACATTATGTATTAGTTTTAGTACTGTGATAGAATGAGAGATTTCCATCTTGTATCAATAAGTGAAGTCTTGTATACTCTTGCAAATCATTGCTTAATTTCTACATTCAATGTTTTAGTTCATATATTGTTATGATATGTTTTAGCCCAAAATTTCTCCTAAAGAAAATGATTTTGTCTACATACACACAAATACCGCTGTGTTGGCCCTTCAATTCAATCTTATGTGTTCCTTGTTAATATTCTTCATATGATACAATTCAAACAAACTAGTCTCTATATAACTAAGCATGAAATTGAGGAACATTAAAAACTTGGTTTAATAAAAACTAGATGAGCTAATGTAAGGTGCCTTTGATTTCCCCTGTAAAACAGTAATTTGTGTTTTGGAATATGATTTGATTATTTGTAATTGGTTATTGACGTTCCATAAACGAGAGACGAGAGATACCAAAGAGACCAAAGTGAAAACGCCATTTAAAACAAACCAAGAAAAACAGACAAATACAAAACACAAAACACTACAGAAAAAACTAAAGAGAAACACAAACCCCTTATAAACTTGAATGACTATTCATTATTTATCAGATATTCATTATTTCTCTTCTCGGTGTAAGTTTGGTTTAATTTGAATCAAATTGAGGTTAAAGTAATGTCGTTGCAGTAACTATTTTTTCTGTGTTCGGATAAAACGATTCTCAAGTTATTGTTTTATTTTTGTTGATTAAACCTTTCAACTAGATTTCGACAAAAGAGACCAGACATATAAATTGTCTCTTACTAGGTTGGCATTTCGGTGATATGTGTACTGGGGCACTTCCTATAATATCAAATATATGAAATGTGAAAGGAAATGCTGCTGGAATAGGTCACCTCTTCAGGCTTAAACACATGTGAATAGGTCGGAAGACTATCAGAAATATATGACAAATCAATAAAATTCCATAACTTCTTCACTCATCTTTCTAGGTGTTGTCGGTTGTGTTTATATTATCAACCATTTTTACTCTTTGGACACATTGAAGATGGGGATAGGACGCAAAAGTATTGAAATTGATGTCATCTCCTTAATACAACTAGAATCAAACGGTCGCCCCCTCCTTATTCAGGTTGTCATAACCATAGGCGGATCCAAGGGGGGCCTGGGTTCCCCTGTTGTGGGAAAAATTTGGTTGATTATATGATGGATAATTGAAGCATGACTGGAGCGCCCCCCCCCCCCTTTTTAGGAAAAATTTTGAACCGCCACTAATAACAAATGGAAAAAATGTCTGATTGTCACCTATCAATTAGATGTTGGCGTTTCAGTAATCCTGCGTGTAAACTGGAAGCTCTGTCTGAAAGTGAAAGTTCCACCCGATTTCAAGTCGATCTCGATTATCACCACCAAACGTGCGGTATATTTTGAGTAAAATCTTGACTGTTTTTTCGTCTGTTTCAAATTTCTTCTGCTCACAGTTGGTCAGTCAACTTCATTCCACTTCCATCCATGCTTTCCATGTTGTTAACCGCCGGGGTTTACAATTCATCGAAAAGGGCGGTAAATTAAAATGAGGCACTTTGACGAGGTAAGCAAAGTAAGAGACAACTCCTGCGTGACGAAGACGACGCTTCAACGATAAAAAAATATTTGCACATCTCCAAATTGATTCATAACATTTAATGTAAAAAATCAATACTTTACATTTTGTTAGAATAGTTTGAGACCGTATTTAAACTATCGGAATAACAAAAAATCCAATGCGATTGATAATTAAAAGCAGTGTATATATAATTATGACAAGGAATCCTACGGTAAAACATGTATACGATCTTTAATTTTTTGTAGATTGACTTGACTCTATACACTCTCTATGATGAAAACACTATTCATAGGTTGGTTTTATCAGGTAAGACAATTTCTGTGTCCTTACTTTGTGAAGAACCACACTGATTCCTACAATTACTACGTTCAAATTATTTCATAAAAATGTGTAACTAAAATTGAGAATAGAATTGGGAAATGTGTCAAAGTGACAACAACCCGACCATATAACAGATAGCAGTAGAAGGTCACCAAACGTGTTGTAAGTATTAATTATGTATATTATTGTGTATATTATTTCTACGTGACTGAGAGGATGATCGAACCGTTTGTTAAACAGTAAAACATTGCCAACTTTACATTGCCAATTTTACATCTAATATTACAAGCTCAAGCCGTAACATATGTATATTAAGGGAGTTCGCTACTAAACCATATATATGAGAAGAACACAACCCGTGTCATGCCAGCAAATGGTTTTTAAGTAAATGTGTTTAATTCCAATGCAAAGACCTTATAAATGAATCAATATTTAAGCCAAAATATGCAATTTTAAATGACCTGACAACAGTATCGTAACTATCTCCCTTCTTAATAAGTTTATTTAAAGGTTTTGTTAGCTTCTGAGGTGAATACTGACATTTGTATGCTGTATAAAGAATATTACCATAAAAAAATGTATATCAGTCTATATCACCTGTTTAAGCAGAATTTTGTTGCTCATATCTGTAAATTGCAAGACAACATGCTTTCAATAAATTTTAAAAATCGAATAAAGAAGTATATCGATATGCTGTCATAAATTTTCATAATCTGACTGCAGTAAAGGAATTTCATGAGCAGTTCTGGGTTTTAACAGGCATGCTTCATATTTCGATATAAAAATAAAGATTGAACTAACTTGATTCACCAATAAAATCACAATGTTCTATGAAATTGATAAAACTAGTAAAATCCAATTTCATAGCAGACTAGCTATTTTATTTTATATTTTACTGTTGACTATTCAATGCGGTTACTTTGTTTTAAATATCCTTCTTGCTTTTTGGGAATTATATTAAACGAAATGAATTACTTGTGTATGAACATTCAATGTTTGTGAATAAAGTATTTGTTTTTGTCATTGCAATATCATATTTTATTGACTGTCATACATTTTACATCTAATATTACAAGCTCAAGCCGTAACATATGTATATTAAGGGAGTTCGCTACTAAGTTTCATAGTAATAGGCTTTTCATTACACAAGTACAAACTGATAGGGGATTAATAAAGAAAATAGCAAAAAACATAATTATGTAGGTCAATGTGCCTGTTTTCAAGATATTAGCCATTGAAATTTTGGCGGGAAAATATTCTATCTTGATTTTCATAGCTTTATCATTGACAAGTTGACGTTCTCAAAAACTATTAAAAAATAACAACGATTCTATAAGGCTTTTACAGATGCCTTATAATTATACATGTAAAGGATTTATAAAAGAAAAAATTGGAGGACATGGGCAAACGTTTTTAAGGCATTTAAATGGATAAAACAAGAGGATTCCGAAAATCTGACAAAAAAATCCAAAAAATGACAAGCGAACATCCTTAAGTGTCAAATGATATCTATACATTGTAATACTACTATACATTTAAATTTAACACGTTTAGTGTGTATAAACGGTTTCTATGAACATGTATGCTAATTATTTTAAAAAAAAAAACGAATTGTTCCATACCCATTGCTTTAATGAGACCAAAGAAAAGGGAACATTTGTTAATATTACAATTTGATAATAATTGGTAGTTCGGTGAGTTTTTTTTATACTAATTACGTTGACATAACTTTATCATATAATTTGATATATTGATAACAGATATGATCACAATGAAACAGTGTTTTGTTCGAATTAATTCTTGATATTTTTAAGCTCGTTGTTGTTACACTGGTATATGAACTAAGATGTCCAGCTCCAGGACATTGGCGTCTGAGAGCAAGAAAATTTTATTGTGGTCAGAGCTATGTATGTTTATTACGTTCACCAGAGAATTCGTATCGAGAGACCTGTGATGGACTCGATTACAGCAGCACAGGTAAAACTGTTTTCATTTATTAACCAATCATTACCCCTTCATATAGTCCCTATCTAAAAACAAAGGTCAAATACGAGCCTTTTACATAATCATGAGAAAGCGATAGACGCAATCTACCAAAGTGATATTAAAACTCAATGTCGAAAAAGAAACTTACCCTTGTCTAGGTTTATTAGCATCTTCAACAATGGACTCTCTCCAACATTGTTAACCTTGGCTTCGCCTAAGTTGGAAATGTTTTACTGTTTAACAACAGGCTCTTTCATCCTCTTAGTCACATGGAAAAAGTAAAATTACAAAAATACTCACTAAGAGGTAAATTAAATCCGAAAGTCCCTAATCACATGGCAAAATCAAATGACAAAACACTTCAAAAACGAATGGACAACAACTGTCATATTTCTGACTTGGTACAGGCATTTTCAAATGTAGAAAATGGTGGATTAAACCTGGTTTTATAGCGCTAAACCTCTCACTTTGTACGACAGTCTTATCAAATTCCATTATATTTACAATGATGCGTTAACTAAACAGACATGATAAATAAAATAGTCAAAATATGGGTACAGCAGTCAGCATCGTTTTACAATTTAAAGAAACAATTTCGCGTGTCTGACGTCAGAAAATTTATACGTCACATATTTTTGCCGTTCGATGTTTATACAAACAAATTTAAAATGTCTCATGGGCAATGTTAGCATGCAGGGTTCAAAAATCAAAAGTATGTAAAATCAATTTCAGAAATAGACCGAGATTTAAATTAGTCCAAAAGTTCTATAGAATGTATGAGAATCCACAAATGGTTCATTTCACTAAATAAATCAATTTTGATGTTTGTGGTTCCACGTATTTTCTTATTTATAATAGAAATATAACATAATGACATATTATAGAACAATAACATACTGATAGGATACTGACAGGATCTTTTAAAGTACAGAGTCATGTTTTAAGAACCAACGAAAAACAAAAAGTCGCATGTACAAAACACACTAGCAAAAATGAAAGAAAACACAAACACATTGACGGGATGTATAAGTACCGAGCCACGTTAAATGGATATCACAGAAAACAATTCAACAGTAAAAGAAATATTAATAATAGAACAAAGACAAATGAAAAAACAATATAACACGTTGTTACGATGATAAACAACGTCAGTACGCAGAATCTATACATCAAGACCATCATGTATTATTTGTGAAGTTGATACAGAATATTTATATAAATACTAACAACACGTTCTTTGTGTGTGTGGCCGTAGTGACATTTCATATTCAAAGAATGTAGTTTTGTTGTTTTTCACATAGCTTAATGTACTGTCTTGCTTTTGGTTATTCCTAAAGACAGAACGGGGATCTATTGTTGTTTATATCTGTGTCTTTTGGTTTTTTTTTTTAATTTGTTATCTTGCAATCAAAGCACGTTTCTTATTTGTTATTGTAAATTTTTTTATAATGCAAGTCGTCTATATCAAATTACTGTTATTTCAATTATAGGCAGCAAACTTATATTCGAACCATATTTCAACAAAGCAGGATGCAGCTATAAACGGTATCAGCCTTTCCCATTTTCAACTGATGGTAACAATAAGTGTGTTTATCAAAAGTCATTTTGTAATGAAGAGGGTCAAATCGTCCACCGTGAAGGAAGTATGATAAATGATACAACATGTGGATGCGATTCTTCACAAGGGTACATATTTGTTATCAAGCCAGAGCACAACTGTTACTGTATACCATCAAAAGAAGATTGCACTTGTCATAAGCTATCATGTAATGATAAAGGTAAATGTAAATATTCAACTTCACGTTAATGTATACTCTAAGAGGAAGACTGCCACTGTCACAAATTATCTTGTAACTAGGGAGGTCAATTTGATCAATTAGTCCTTTATACTACTGAAAAATCTGTATTGATAATAAGGGATGATAATACGCATCTTCAATTTTGTTTCAATTTCTAGCATTGCAATTCAAATGGATTTTTTCCTCTTAAAATGCGAATTTAAACTATGAATTCAATTAAGTTTTAAAATCTAAATTAATTACGTTTAACCATCATATTCGACATACGAAACTTCCTGTCAGAAATGGCAGTTGTCCATTTGTATCTGTTTGATGTGTTTGAGCTTTTGATTTTGCCATTTGATTGTGGGACTTAATTTTTCCTCGAGGTTCCTTTTTTGTTATTTTACTTTAAACGCATTTCTTAGTTAATTCAACTTACATAATTTATCTACATTATCAGTGTATTTGCTACGTAATGTTAGTAAAAAGAAGGTTTTAAACCTAAATGTCAAGGCACACAATCCCTCTATTACATGTATTGGAAATAATTGTAAGTTTTTTCTACTTCGATTTGACTTATGATATAATGTCAATTTACATGACAATCTTCAAAATGTATATTATATTTTACGTAATTGTCATAATTCTTTTCAATCCTATTAGATTCTTTCACTGTTTTTTTGCACTTACAGATACACTCTGTCCTTTTATTGGTTCTGCTGTTCGGAATGTATCTTGTCCAAAAATTGTTATCAGACCGTAAGTTTATTGATTATATGATAAAAAAAAATTCAGTAAAACCATTCAATACTACAGTAGCATGCTTACTATTTTTAATGCATGGATTATTTTCTCCCACCATAAGAATCGTTTTTCAATTAAGAATTGAATGCTGCTTTTTGTAAATTTATTGGGGTGTAAAAGCGTTGACCAAAGTACATTTTGTATGAAGCGCGGAAGCGCTTCATAATAAAAATGTGCGCACGGTCAACGCTTTTACAACCCTATAAAGTTACAAAAAGAAGCATTCAATACTTATAATTACATTTTTTTTTAGCTAGAATCATGAAAACACGATTTTTATCAAGTTTTCATTTAATTTACCTGTGCACTTTATTGGGACCTCGTGTCATCATGAATGATAAATTTTATTGTCTAATACAATTGTTTCAGGAATAGCACGTGATGTGCAGTTAGCCAATCAGAATAACGTATTATAATGAAACATACATCTAATGTAATTATTTCCTTTAAACAGGAATAACCAATAGTGTTGTTGGCTATAAAAAGGCCAAGACATGCAATTCACCATTATTAAGTTAGGTTCTCTGTTTTCTGTATAATCAGTTGAAGTTTTTACATTTATTTTCTATTAAGATTAGTGAATTTTTCGAAAATAACTTTCCACAGGTCAACACAAAAGAATGAGTCCTCAACATCAGTAGACAGATTTACAGACGGTAGAAGTAGTTATTATAAAGGTAAGTAACTATCTCATTTATGTCCTTGGCCAATTACAATAAATATTCTAATAAATTTTGACAAGAAAAAAAGAATCTCATAGGAGGGTTATACTACTTAATGCTGCATGCTTTGTAAATGTTTTATCAAACAAAACTAACAAGATCAACAGATGTTGTTCTCATTGATAGTAGGGAAATTTAATAATCGGAAATATTTTAATTAGCATTTTTGAGACTAATGTTCAGTCATAGATCGACCAATAATCTTTAAAAAAAAAAAGGAGAGCTGGTCAGTTGTTCTCACCTGTATGCAACATACTTAGTTTAATAGATATAGAAGACGTGGTATGAGTGTCAATGTGCCAATTCTCCATCCAAGTCACAATTTATAAAAATTAAACATTATATAGGTCAAAGAACACCGAGCCTTGGCTTACACCGAACATAAAGCTATAAAGATCCCCAAAAATTACTAATGTAAAACCATTTAAACGGAAATACCAACGGTCTAATATATTAGTATTTAAAAACCGAGACACGAGAAACACTTATGACCCACATCAACAATCGACAGATTCCTGACTAACGACAGGTGAAAGCCAGAATTACATTATCTGGTATATCCTGTAATCATTTCAATATAAAATACACAGAGATAGCAGGTATATACAAATATTATTGATAACACCGGATGAATGGTACGTCATACAAGACCTATCATTGATGCTCGAATCAAAAGTTTTAATGTTAAAAGGCCAAATTCATTACAAAGCCACGAAAACATTATAAGTGTACCGACAGTTGTGTTGTCAAAAGTTTTCCCGACATTGGATGAGTGTCTCTAATGCAAACATGATATTATAGGGAAAACGGTAGTATTTACTTTCACAGCATTAGGTTGCTCTTTTGTGTACCCAAGACAGGTGAAAGGAAGACAAACTTAGTGTGATTTGATTGGACACATGTATATTATATGTAATGAATTGAATTATTTCCTGATTAGAGGATAATTGAAGCATACAAAATTATACTAATAAATTAAATACAAGTAAGAATGAATTTTTGTTGAATTTTTAAAAAGTTTGTATTTTTCCCATTCACTGCGTACAGAAAAAATGTAAATATCCGGTACCCCCAAACTTCACTTGCCGGTTTCATTGGAAGTTGGTCATGCCCATATTCCAATGTTGTTTTAGAGATGTAAAGTGAATGTACCTCAGCTGTGGGTGATCAGAGGCATAGAGTTCTTGTTTTAAAGTACATAAAATTTTAGAAATGTTAGTATTGTCGCCTATGGGAAAATAAATACTACCGTTTTCCCTATATATGTGTTCATGTACATTGATGATCTGACCAAATGTTAGTGCATATATCGTTATATATGTAGGACTCTAATGTGCGATGGTCCACGCTAAAGTACGATGGTCACGCTAAAGTGCGATGGTCCACGCTAAAGTACGATGGTCACGCTAAAGTGCGATGGTCCACGCTAAAGTCCGATGGTCACGCTAAAGTGCGATGGTCCACGCTAAAGTCCGATGCCTCCATACGCTAAAGTGCGTTGGTCTACGCTAAAGTCCGATGCCGCCATACGCTAAAGTGCGATGGTCCGCGAAAGTATAGACGTACGAAACAAAGTTGCATAATGACGTTAACAGTCGTTTATACAAACCAAAAAATGAACTTGCCGAAAGATGAAATAAGCGAACAGATGCATATAAATGTTTACGATTTTATTGAGGAGTATAAACGTAAGTAAAATAAAGGTACACGTTTTCAAGCGTAAATCATAAATTGTCCATAAAAATAGCATGTGTACATTGTAAAGTAAGATATAACATGTATTAACAAATGATTAATATCCGCTACGAAAAGGGGAAAGCTCAAACTACAACCCCTTTCTCTCGCATTCCAATAAAAGATTGTACAATTAAATATTATTTATCCCGACAATGACTGAATTTTGTATTTGCAACTGACAACTTTAAGGGGACGTGTTTACATTAATAGGCTGTGTAAACGGCAAAATACATCCAATACGTCCCTCGTCCTGAACATGCATGAAACATTTGCCACTGAACGGCAACCAACAATCAATCCAATACGGCCGAATTATTAAAAATTCATTTAAAGGAAATATAGTATTTTGTAACACCTAAATAATACTTTTAGAAATTATTACTAGGTCAGTCTTCTAAATTTAGAAACAGTCACATAAGAATACCGGTAAAGTAAAAGTCTATCGCATTATATGTTTTATCATAGCAAACCAGATTTTGCAAAAAGACTTGTTTTAAACATTAGTGCCCTTGAACATGTCTCTTTTGTTACATCGCACTTAAGCAAACAAACAACCATCGCACTTTAGCGCAAGACACCATCGTTCTTTAGCGTAGACCATCGCACTTTAGCGTGACCATCGCACTTTAGAGTACCATCGCACTTTAAAGTCTTACATGCATATATATATTAAGTTATTTCTGGTACAGACAAAACAGTATCGCGATCGTGTACTGAAAAATATGAACAGAAATATTTCTCGTTACAGGAAGAAAATATAGATTAACATGTTTTTACTTCATCATAGCATTAATAGATGTTATGATCACTGAGTTAGCTGTAATTGGTATGTATATTTTCAATACACATATAATGTTCGATAACAATAAAATGTTATGCTATTGATAAAGAGGTGATCAGATCTGGCAAAAACTACCCTGATCATACTTAATCCATATGATTTCTTTCTCACTACGTTATCAGGAAATTTAAAATAAAATCAATGACAAAGCTGATGTTTAAATTTCCTTCTATGTGTAAGCAATACCATACCATCTGCTCCTTTGGATGGCTTTTACATTTCTGCTCAAACGTAACGCGTGTTATCACTATGTAATGCAGGCGTGACCCTTCCATAAAACAGCTTCGAGATATTTAAAAAGAAGGAGGACATGTTGATTGGCTGTGGCAAGAGACAATTATCCTGTCAACGCTCTATAACCCTTACACCAAAATCCTAGATCATTACTTCGTTTGCAATGACATCGGATATAATTGACTTTTATAATTGAAGTTTATTTAAATCACTCTAAGCATTGCATATCTTTTTTTAAACTTATAAAGTATTCTGAGTCTGTACGAGTGTATATGTTACAAAATGAGGAGAAATGATCTCTCAATTTTTCTCGATTTATTTACATTTTATTTGTAACTGCATTATTTTGGGTCATGTATTCCTATTATTTTATGTTTTTTGTAGTACTTTTATTTCATTTGATACTGCACTTGTAAGGACTTTAATGAAATAACACTGTAAATATTTGCAGGATTGTCAGAGTGGCCTGATGTTTTATATCGCTATCGTTCAACAGATAACAACACAACAGAACAATTATTGGTAGATCAACGTGTATCTGGTAATTCGTTGAATGAAACGGAAGGCGATTCGATAGAAATTGAACGATTACAAAAAGAAAAGAATAGGATCTTAATGGGAGAACTTTTATCTGGAGACGAAAACAGTTATAACAAATTTCTAACATTTCTAAAAGGATATCCGGAATATTATGACCTCATTTATGGAATAGAAAACACAGTTGTTACAGATGAAGATAGGATAGCATTTCAAAATTGTCAAAGGAACACTGAACAAAGTAGATAAACATATTTATTCAGACGACAATATCACGGCCGACACTCGGCTAACCGAGAGATTGGTCGGTTAATCTATATTGAGTATGCGGCTATATCGGCAGTGGGTCTGTTAATCGGTTTGGCTATACGTCTGTTAAGAGTAAAACGCACAATTTAATGTTAAATTCTATCAAATATACAGATTTTTGGCATATTATAAGAATTAAATCAAAAACAGAAAAGTGTCTGACAAAATGATATCTATCAAAGAACATTTTGCACCTTTAAAAACATTTCATAGTCTGCGCAGTTTTCAGTAAAAGTAAAAGGCGTCGCGCAAGTATGTAGTATTTATGATTACACGCATAGCAATTTTTTAATAAAAGGCGAAACAAACAATTTTAGATATCATTTAAAAGACACAAAATACTACTTTGGTTCTTAAATATAAATTGACATTAGTAAATATTTCATAATTGTAATATAACGTGAGTAATACCACGTTTTAGTGAAAATTATGTGAATAAAGTCTGTTAATGGGTTGGACAATTGAAATTGTGTCAGTTAAGAGTTATTTAGCCACGAAAATAGTTGTGATACCTTTATATTTTCCCCTTGAAAATGTTAAGAATGAGATGTTCTTGAGTAAAAAAAAATATTGTAAGGGTTCCGTGGAACCCAGTGTCTCGCCTACTTTTGCTGTAAATCGCAGGCTCAAGAAAAATGAGGAAAAAAATCAATAAAAATATTCCTCTTGATACTATCTTATGATTGTAAGAAGCTTCTGTCCAAGTTTAGTAAAAATTTAGGATAGTGAATGAATCTAATAAATGTTTTGAAAACTTTAACTGCAGACTGTATGTAATAGTAACTGGAAGAAAATCTAAGTCCATTTAAAAGTAAAATACAGAATAAATGGAGTTATCTTTTTACAATATTTACTTCTGGATACTATCTTATGATCATAAATAAGCTTCTGTCCAAGTTTGGTACAAACCCAGGATAGTTTAAGAAAGTTATTAAATTTTTAAAAACTTTAACCACAGAGTGAATGTAATGTTTCCCCGCAGAAAAACTAAGTCCATTCAAAAGTAAACTACGGAAAAAAATGTATTTATTTAATTACAAAATTTACTTCTCGATACTATCTTATGATCATAAACAAACTTCTGTCCATGTTTGGTACAAACTAAGGATAGTTTAGGAAAGTTATTAAAACTTTAAAAACTTTAACCACAGAGTGAATGTAATGTTTCCCCGCAGAACAAACTAAGTCCATGATTTATAAGTAAAATACGGAAAAAATGGAATTTTATTTTTACAAAATTTACTTCTGGATACTATCTTATGATCATAAACAAGCTTCTGTCCAAGGTTGTTAGAAATCCAGTATAGTTCAATGACGACGACGACACCGACGACGACAGAATGTAGGATCGCTTAGTCTCGCTTTTTCGACTAAAGTCGAAGGCTCGACAAAAAATAATAATACGATGCAACACTATCCTTCCAGGAAAAGCATTTTTATTTTGACTTTCTTTGCATTTTATTCAAGAGTGTGTCACTTCAATATAGCGTGATCTGGGTTGGTCACTGGAATATGCATGAATTTATTATTAACGATTTCAATCAGCCTTAATTTTTGTGTCTGCTCAAAGTAGCACGTTCTCAAATCTGATTGAACGTGTCTTTCTAATACAACACAGGGTACATATATAACGTGTTGTCGTTCTCATATGCCCATGACATTTGTCACTGGACGTTTAGGTGGTACCCAACACTACAGGGAGATAACTTTGTAAAGTCAGTGATACGTTTTAATTACGTTGTGTTGTAAAGGGAATAATAAGCTTCTCGAAGATCAAAATTGGTGTTTGTCAAACTGCTATATAACCAGTTAATTTTTCTGAAAAAACGGTTGGTTCAAATTTTTTGAAATTTTTATATTTCTGTTAAATTTAATACTTTGTCAAATTAAATACTTTGTCAAATTAAATACTTTGTCAAAATTTTATCCAAATTAAACGAACTACATTGATTTTAGTGAAAGTGCTCGGTACAACCTTAATCCTAATTCGTCAGCATCATCCAATTGTTTTTTTTTTCTTCTATTACTTAATCATCTGTTGTTTACAAATCATTCTAAAGAAGTAAATGGAAAGGAGCGAATGCAGCTACATTTGGTTGTATTAAAATTTAATTCATTTTATTCCGTTTAGTTCCTTTTCTACATATGTGCAGAGGAGAACTGCAGGTGTCCACATGTAAATGTCAAGCATTTGTCACCAATATGAGTACATCACAATCCGTTACTGTTTCAACACCCAAGGGGGTTTCATGTCTTTATTCTTAAACAATTTGTTTTCTTCTCTTTTTTAGCAATGCATCACTCTCTACTGTCCTTATCTTTTATTTTATATTCTGTATCTCCATCCAGATTCTCGTGTATACCATGAGGGTACGGATTGGGGGGGGGGGGGGGGGGGGTTATTTCTGTATTCTTTAAATGGTTATGTTACTTTTCTCTACATTTTATTTATCTTACCCATTATTCTTTCTCTATTCTTTATATTTAGGCATCCCGATATACTGATGTTTAGTTACATTACGACGTTAATCTCTGATTTATATACTGGTTACCAATGTAGATGACAAATTGGTGTCATTCATGACAATTAAACAGAATCCACATAATTTATGCGACCATTCTCGGATAAAATCAATTTTACTTTAATTTAACACTTTTTGAAATCATTTTTATCAATTTTCAATATCCATTGCCTACATTGTTATTGTTCATGTGTTTTGTTCCGTATATTTTATATTCCATTGCTCATGTTTTGTTTCCGTATATATTTTATGTTCCATTGCTCAAGTGTTGTTTCCGTATATTTTAGCCGCTCGTCTTAAGCCTACCAAATGAACACACCATAAAGTAATAAAATTATACTTTTATTGTCATTCATAACTCTTAACAGACCAATTAACAGACCGGGTTTTATACATCCGACCCATTAACAGACCAGGTTTTAAATAAAGATTGATTTATGTCACCAAAATACAGATTTTCGTGTAGATTTTTCACAAAATGATATCAATTTGGTTAACACTCATAATGCCTGTCTTTTTTCGATGTTCAAAATATTGCATGCAAGTAAATTCAACCCAAGTGTCATTTTGTGTACATTTTGTGTGTGTAAAATGTGTATAAATTTACTGATGAGTAATTTGCCTTTTCATTTTATAGATCGTACATAGAAGCTAGAAAAATAATAATTACACCACTGGATTCAGTACATTGAATAGTTTTGTCAGACATAAATATTTTTTATGATAAACATATATTCAAAAGGTTATACAATGAAACATTCTGAGTTTTAATGATTTTTCTCGATAACACCTGATTAACAGACTTTAGCCAACCCGATTAACAGACCCACTGCCGATATAGCCGCATACTCAATATAGATTAACCGACCAATCTCTCGGTTAGCCGAGTGTCGGCCGTGAATATGAACAATGATTAAATCATGTATGACCATGTGTGAACGAAACTTTAAAAACTATTGAGACAAAATTCAATTTCGGATAAACATATTGTTCCTTTTATACTTAGGAAATACAATTTTGAAACTTACTATTTGTGTAATTCATTGCTATACACAAAACTAGAACACGCCCGCAGAACTGTCGACTGACAAGTAACTTTGCCTTCAATAATAATTATAACGGTCATTATCCTTATTACACACATCTTCAAATAGACTGTTCTTATGCAAATTAAAACTTAAGTGAAATAAATCAAGTATAATAAATGTTATCTGGTCTTTGAAAAAAACGTCAAATTGCATAGTTAAAACATTGTTGAATAATCGACCGATCCTTGTATTCAAAAACTAATAAGATGTGAAATGTATGTCATCTCTTCACGATAAATATCTTGTTTTTCATAAGTATGAAACGTCAAATAATATTGTCTTTGTATGAAAATGGTACTACTACCAGTGATTTGTCAAGTAATAAGCATAAATGAGCACTCGGGTAATCAGAAATACAAAAAACAAATCATTTGACAAGAATGAGAATTACCAAATTATACTATTTACAGGCTTTGTAATAATATTAGCAACACGACAGTGTCACATTTTGAGCATGATCTGCTAACTCTACAGGAGCACCTAAGATCACCCTCCGTTTTTGGTGGGGTTCGTGTTGTTGTTTTCCCCTCTTTGTTACATTTTGTTCACGCATCGTTGTCAATATAAATGAATTTGATGCGACTGTCGTTCTTGTGATAGGTTTAGCGCTATAAAACCAGGTTTAGTTAACCATTTTTTACATAAGAAATTGCCTGTACCAAGTCAGAAAAATGACAGTTGTTATTTATTCGTTTGATGTGTTTGGGCTTTTGACCTTGCCATTTGTGTAGGGACTTTCGATTTTAATATTCCTCGGAGTTCAGTATTTTTGTGATTTTCCTTGTTGGTGTATTATAAGTCTCTCATGGCTTTATTGAACATTTACAGTGCCCAGAAACTCTGAGGACTTACCTTGTTTGTATTGGATACCTACGCTTCACAAACATACATACAAACAAAGGTTCATTGCAAGCTCATATGCATGTTCCACAAAGTAATCGCCAATTAGATTGACAAAACTGCTGTCCGCAGTGAAATACTGTTTAACTGTTTATTTACGTAGTGGTCTTAACCATATGTGGATTCTAAAAAACTCTTTTGAACTTCTGGATATTTTAAATCTCAATCTTTCTCTGAAATTAATTATATCTCAATTTTTGTTTTTCAAAGCAGTACTCGACACTATCGCATGTACATTTAAAACTAGAAAATCGTCTAAAACAGTAATGAGGGGGATGGGACCTTTATCGGGACTCCGGGATCGAGTGTTTTTAAGCTCGGGATTTCGGGATTGACCCTTTCGGGATCCGGGAATCCTTTTTTTTGGATTTCGGGACGTCGGGATTTACTTTATTTAAATTCGGGACCTCGGGATTTTTTTTTAAGTCCGGGATTTCGGGATCAGGACCCCTCCTATCCCCCCTCAGTAATCCACAATGATTTCCAATATAAAAAGGAAACTTACGCAACAACGGTCTTACTTTGATATATCAAATGGCATTGTATTTATAAAGACCATATATAGTGTATAAAAAGTAAAGCACGCTACACAGCGGACCAAGTTAGCAGTACGCTAATCGACAACATATTTGTTGAATTTGGAAGTAGATGTTTTCAACAAATTACCGGCGTTCTAACCTGTGTGCCTCTCCTTGACAACCTCTTCTTTTTTCTTTTAGTTCAAATCTTTCATACACTTGTCAAAAACAAGACGATGAATGAAGCCAGATCATTCAATTTCACATTCAAATATATTGATTGTGTTCTTTCCATTAACAATCCATCTTTTTCTGCTTGGGTTTCATTTCTATATTCTCCTGAACAAGACATTTAAGAAACAATAGACACGTCTTTTCCACTTTAATTTAGATCAAACCTCGAATTAGACATAAGCCGTCAACTGTGTACAAGATTATATGACAAACGAGACAACCCCCCCCCCCCCCCCCCCCAAATTTAAAAAAAAAACAACGCAGTAGCAATATACCCGTTTCACCAGGCTATAGGATACATATATATACACATTTCGAAACGAATTCGATATTCGAGAACTTTCAGCTGCTACTCAAGACTTAAACGCCACTACTAAGTGTCTTAGTAATTAGTTAATGAACCAGGGTTATGTCAAAGAACTCTCGTTTTTGTCACCAAAATGAGTAAACGGAGAGTTGTTCTTGTTCACTAGAAAAGTGTACAGTAAAACTTTTATTGACATTAAAACACGAATTAAATGTCTCTGTAGATTGCCTTTAGATCAGGGTAAATGATTACCTAACGCAGGCTCGAACGAAGGTCATAATGTTTGCTCTAAACTACATTTTATTAAAACTTGAGATAATCCCGGTTTGGTCTTAATAATGGCCGAAAGACAATAACCCCTTGTAAGTATATAATATAAAGAGAACTTTATTTAACATAATAAACTTGTCACGTGATTCTATTGTATTTTATATTCTCGTCGATGATGACAAACAATAAGCTCCTTCGTGTAGTTCGTTGTGTCGGTAACAAAAATGAAACATGAAAGAAAGTTTAAAATGTGTAGCAGTACTTTCGGAAGTGAAAAGTAAAGTAACCTTTTTTTATCCGGCACTTAAAAAAGCCAAGTTGAACATACTTTACGCGATTGCAAACTTAAGTTTATCAATGATCAAACGATATAAATCGTCTTATTTTTACTTGAAGTCTGTCAGATATAATTATTTACAAAATTGACAGAACAAAATAGCCATTAAACTAACAGATAAAGTAGACCTCTTTCGAGTTGTTTCTATTAAAGTTCATCATGCGTGTTCGTGATCGTCATTTGATCTAGATTGTTGTTCATTATTCGTAATTTTGAACGACGCCCATAAACACACGAATGATGTTCTCTAAAATTGAAAATTTTGACGGAATTGACGAACTCGAAAGTTGTCTATAGACTTTAATATTGACAGATGGAAGCACTTACGATTATGTGTGTAAAAGAACAATTAGAATTTATGTTATGGACCATTACCAACTGATCAAAAGATAGAAACTGATCTTGTTATGAGTTATCCAGTTTCGATAGAATAAGATTTTGATTTATACGGTCATAGTTATGCTGATGGTGGAAGTTTTTAACGACCTTGTCTGGCTATACAGCCCTTGCACGGTGGGTTGTAGTTATGTTCCTGCTGTGAAGACATTTATACGGTAATCGTTATTTCCTTGCTCCAACAACATTTTCCAAACAATTTTGAATAAACATTTTTACATTCCACTCTGAACTGTCTTTCCAGAAACAGATAAACGACAGGATTCCCCGCACTACTAATGAAAAATCCTCTGTACAAAATGGCCGACACGGATTTAAAAGAGCCAGTAGTTTCTGGATTGATAAAATCATTTAAAAAGCTGATCACAGTTAACAAATATCCAATATAAGACATAGTTGATGCCGCAATGAATAAAAATGAAATATCCCGCGAGTATTTAAGACTGTCATTCTGTTTTTCAGTTTTATCACGTGTCTTTTCCTTTTGATCACTGTTGCTTTTTGGTAGATAGACATTTGTCTGCAGCCTTGCAGAGAACCTACTATTGATCTGGCTCGTTATTATCTTTATAACAATTGAATATGCGATAATGCAAATTATGTATAAAATATTCAATAAAACCGCTAAAAAACCAATGAATATAATAAAATAAGATGACATAAAATGTTTCGGATCGACTGTACACTGGTAATGTTCTACATCCGAGGTTTCAGTTTCTACAGCACCATAAAAATAAACACTTGGTACAGATATTAGCCCTGCTATTATCAGAACTACGAAACAAGCAATGTGTGCCCTCTTTAATGTAAATTGTCGCCCATGGGGATCCCCTAGTTTTCTTTTCCGGTGGATTGCAATGACTGCTAACATGAAACCGGATGCCATCACTAGAGCATGCGTAAGGAATCGAAATAGTTTGCAAACGATGTCATACTTAAATGTCATATTCAGAACGACAATGGATATTTCGAATGGGATGCAGATAACACACACTGCAATATCTACCGATGACAACCATTGAACAAAAACACGGCAATTCGTTGGTTTAAAACGGAAAGTGTATATCAGAAACGCATGCGCATTTCCAAATACACCGACAACGCAAAGTATAGATAAAAATATTGTAACTCCAATGCCATCTTTTCGACAATTATCTTCTTCCAAGTCTTGGGAGGTTAGATTTGAAAACATTCCTTTTCGTCTTCCGAAATGGACTTCAATTAATCTACAAAAAAGTATCAAAATGAAGTTTTGTAATAAATAATCGACACAGCTGTGATTTCAATAAGAGAGGGTGGTAAAGGGTTATTTTCGTGTAACGTTTTCGGCCTTTTTATTTCACGTGTTTTCGTGTTTTTACGTTTTATTTCTCGTTTTCTCGTGTTTAGGTCGACGTGCATGCCTCGTGTTCTCCTTTATTTATTTTCCGTGTTTCATGTCGGTACTCTGAATTTCTCGTGTTTGTCCCGCATTTGATTAAAAAGTAAACAGGGACTAAATTCAAAGTCAGTCCTAAAATTGTTTGAAATTGTGTGTTCCCAGAATATTTAAAATTGCTATCAAACTAATTATTATGAATAATATGTTTCTTTCAAAGCAGTTGCAACTAGCGGATGCTCAAAGGTTACTGCACCTGGTCATCATGTCCATTATATAATGACTAGATGATCTCCACGAACGGCTGATTAATAAATTATTTTATTTTTTCCATTAATATTTACGATTTTATTTCTCGTGCTTCGTTTTTTCCGATTTTTATTTTCCGTGCAACGTTTTGGCGATTTTTATTTCACGTGTTTCGGTGTTCATGGCCCCCCTTTACCACCCTCTTAAGAAGCAGTCTCTGTCTAAACCAAGCAAAATGAGAAATATTTTTCTAGTAATTATACTTATCTTGGTCTCGTTTTAAACGAGCATTTAGACTATAATATTACTGCAAAAGCCGTTGCATTTTCAGCAAATAGAGCTTTAGGGTTGGCAATAGCCAAGTGTAAACTTTTAGGTGGTGTTTGTTTCGATGTATTTGTAAAATTATATGAAAGTTTGGTTTGTCCTATA
The DNA here is from genome assembly GCA_037788925.1 of Mytilus galloprovincialis. Taxonomy (NCBI): domain Eukaryota; kingdom Metazoa; phylum Mollusca; class Bivalvia; order Mytilida; family Mytilidae; genus Mytilus; species Mytilus galloprovincialis. Next base: position 74,391,565 of record CM075339.1, on the reverse strand, counting down.
ATAGAATATGGAGCAGGTATATGGGGTGTAAAAACATATTCTTGTATTAACTCCATTCATAATAGAGCTTGTAGATTTTTTCTCGGAGTAGGAAAATATGCACTAAATGCTGCAGTTACTGGAGACTTAGGTATAACACCTATTTTTGATAAGCAGTGGAAAAGTATTATTCGTTTGTGGTGTAGATTAAGTAACAAGAGCTCAAATCGGTTGAATGCAAAAGTTCACAAGTGGGCTGATAGTATGAGTATTAAGCATACGTGTGTTAAAAACTGGATTTTTTTAGTGAAGAAAACCTTCTGTGAACTAAATTTAAGTCATTTATAAAAAAATTTATGTCAAAATTACACGGAAAACATGTCGATAATTGGCATGCTGTTTTTATTCTGATAATTCTATATCGGGCAGAGGTGGCAATAAGCTACGAACTAACAGACTGTTTAAGGAAAATTTTGAACCGGAGGAATACTGCAAAATAGCTTTACCCTTCAGTCACAGAAGTGCTTTCGCCAAATTTAGATGTGGTGTTGCTCCCCTAAGAATTGAAACAGGGAGATATGAAAATATTGTTTTAGAAAATAGAGTGTGCCATATATGTGACGTTTTTATTGAAGATGAAGCGCATGTTTTATTAAAATGTCCTCTTTATGACGATTTTAGAAACCATTTATATTATGTTGCTGAAACTTTTAATGACAATTTTAATACTTTAGATGATAATCAAAAGTTAGTGTTTTTATTCTCAGATGTAAATATGATACGTGTGTGTGCCAAAACCTGTCATATGATTTTAAAAAGACGTAGAAATTTTATATATTGTAAATAGTATTTTATTTCATATTGTGTATTATATCTATATGCATTTTAATAGTCTCTTATAATTCTGTATAGAATGGCTCTCATTTTATTTAGTGTTATTTTACAATGTATAAAGATTGATTTTACTTGTTGAGAGATGAGACTTTAATAAAACATTGAATTGAATTATGATCCAGTAACAATATCCCTCATTCGAGTACTTTTCATTATTAAAAAAAAAATGGGTCTTTTTTTGGTAAGATGGCACAAATTCATAGAAAATGGAATAACTTCTACCAAAGAACTATATTTTTATTATGGGTTTTAAAAAAGTAAGTAGCCTTGAAAATAGTCATTTTTTTTAATTTTTCATGGGCTTGTATCTTCTGAGTAAATGAAGATAGGGGTAATCATCTTATGGAAAATTTGCTGCATTTTTCATGAATATGTGCCATTTTAAGAAAAAGATTCTTTTAAGAAAATTTTGTTTTTTGCACTACGAAATTATTACTCAAATGAGGGATTTTTACTCATCTGGGGATCAGTTCCCCACTTGGTGGGTTGTCCCCAACCTGTTGATTTATTTATAAACATGATGTGTGTTTTCTGCTCTATGGTCGGGTTGTTGTCTCTTTGACACATTCCCAATTTCCATTCTCAAATTTATTAAAACGGTTTCATATCTGATCATTCATTTCTATTGACAGTTATTTGCACTAGTGGCGGATCCAGATGGTCCGAAGTTGGAACTCCCCTTTTTGACGATCAAAACTTTTGAAGGGGGACATATGGTTAGAAACCCCACCCCACGACCCCTTTATCTAAGTTTGGAATCTTCTTTTTAAAATGGCTGAATCCGCCCCTGATGATTATTTTCTTACCTTATTTTTTTAGATAAATAAATAAAAACTCACGGTAGCAAGTCCGACCTTCAGAGTCATATATAGGAAGTAAATATTATACGTGTTACTGTATGACCAGTTAAGTACTTATGGTTTACATAGGTTGTTCTGACTAATATAAAATATGGTAATAAGCAAACAGTAAAACCCACCAAAATGTCATCCTATATTATGTAATAATATCATCACATCATTTGTTTTTTTATCGTCAGATCAATATATTTAATGTCTGATTGTGATATTATTATTGCTATTGTCGTTAATGATTTGTCATTTTGTTGATAAAAAAGACAACACAAGGGGGTAAATAGAAACAATACAGATGGTCTATGAAAAACTTAACACACACGTCAATAAAGTGTAAACCAATCGAGAATGGAGCAATAAATTACTAAAAAGCAATTATATACTGATTGTTCTTTGATTAAATTCAAATCAAATGCTAGTATATCATATAAAAAAAGAAGATGTGGTATAATTACCAATGAAACAACTCTCCACAAGAGACCAAAATGACACAGATAATAACAACTATAGGTCACCGCCAAAGCAAAGCCAATACCCAATGCTTTTATCAAACAAAACTACAATAAAAATAAATTTATAATTATTCTTTTTTTTTTCCAGTTACCTCGTACGGGAACATATATATTGACATACTGTTCGCAGCCTCGTACGAGACTAGAAAACCTTGGGTCGGACATACTTTCTGTGTCCCGTATACAATAGTATAAGTGCATTTTTTTTTTACTTTGTGTCTTTTCTTTCTCTCGGTCGTCCGTCTGTCTGTCTGTCATGGATCGTGTGAAAGCTTTGATATACATAAGGGAGTTTCAGATCTCCTGATGTCTTGGGGATATCAACCTGACATTTATTACACCTGTTCAGTGTGGTGTGAATTTTTTAAAGTATATATATACCAAAATTATGACTTAGAACAAGAATTTTGCAGTTAACTAAAAATAGAAATGTGTCATCAAGACTCACAACAAGGACAAAACCTTCCTTGATCAGATAAAGTTAAATGTTATGTTTTTTTCGAAGCACCTGTTTACGCTTCCGTTCTTGTTAGTTTGTGCATGCTTAAGTATTATATTTGGACATATCCTCCGAACGCATTTTCTCTAACCAGGCATTCAGGCATTGCTCGGCTTACTGATGCAAATTGGAGGTTTGACATGGATATTATACTGATGTTCCATTGAAATTAATCACTTCCACTGAACATAAAGCACAATCTGTAATGAACATGCTCTCGTCCTGATATTCATGTAATATTTGCCACTAAAAATTATAAACCAAACCCTTATAAACACTTTCTCGCTAATATTTATGTAATATTTGCCCCTGAACAATAAACACAAATTCCTAACAATCCACACCAAAATGTTTGAGTATTTACAGACAACATGTAAGGTATATACCAAATAAATTACATATAAAGAAAGAGAGCATACGCAGCAGTGTATGTACATGTTTTTCTGCTGACCTGAACATTTGTGTTTTATTTTGAGTTGTTTAGGGGGGGGGGTTGGAAAAGGGGGGGACGATAAGAGTGCAGATAGCATGGCATGATTATTCATGTATTAATGCACTGCAAGAAGGAAGTTGTCAAATTCTTTGATTATTCTAATCACTTTTGCATCTTATATATTCAAATATTAAAATTGAGAATAGAAATGGGGAATGTGCCAAAGAGACAACAACCCGACCATAGAGCAGACAACAGCAGAAGGTCACCAACAGGTCTTCAATGCAGCGAGTAATTCCCGCACCCGGAGGCGTCCTTCAGCTGGCCCCTTAACAAACATATACTGGTTCAGTGATCATGAACACCATACTTAACTCCAAATTGTACACAAGAAACTAAAAGTTAAAATAATACAAGACTAACAAAGGCCAGATGTACAAAAAACATCTGTTTGCTCTGGGTGTATTTATAAAAATTGACTAAAATTAAAACTACCATTATTATAGCATTTCTGCAATATAAACAGTCAAATCGAAGCGCACTACTTTACACATAAACTTTGTTTTTGTATTAATAATTTATTTTTATTTTGTTCTCAATTATCGATATGGTTTGATATGATTTATCAAAAAAATATGAATAGTGATAGTAAAATAACTTACACCTCTGAACGGAAATCTGCAGCCGGTTTATTTTCCTATAAATACATATATGTTTTTATAAAACGGAAATTTTAAGTTTCAGTTAGTAAAGAGCAATTTTGTAAACCACTTGGATTTTTTATTGTATGTTTACCGGATATGATATGTATATACATATTTTACTTGATAATTTACACTATCAACACAATCAGTGTAAAATAAAAACATTTTAAAACATGTAGTTACATTTTGGATCCAAAAGAGGGGGTCATGGAATTGAACCTCCCCGGCCCTCTTTAGGACGAGCAATGCATTTGAATGACGATCTATAAGTATTATTTCAAAATGACTTGATTCTCCCCCTGAGTTAAAAAACGACACAATTCAGAAAAAGTATGCAACCATTTTTTTTATTACGGGAAGGGAAACTTAATGCAGATAGAATATGAATTACTTCACATCTGTTGCAAGCCTGTCTTATATATTGGGAGCAACTTTTTTTTCTATTTATTTTTTCAATTTTGTACCTAACTGCCTTTTTACATACATTTTAATATGTCACGGAAAAGGTTTTTTGATTTCATGCAGTTTTCACAATACCAGTGTGTCTTTCCCCCTTCCCTCTTAACTATAAGTTTGCCTTCAGTGACCGTTTGTATATTTCTCGAGATTAAAAGGGAGATAATTAGTTGAATTGTCTACACTGGTGTGACCCTGTAAAGTTTTCAAGTGTCAATCGGTTAATCCCGGGTGACTCCCTTTACTTAATCTATTTATAGTTACCTTATATATCTTAAAAGTTTATTCTTCGATTTATAAAATTTGGTATTGATAGCAAATGCGTCTATTCTTAAAATTTGATTATGATTGATTCGATGAGATTAAGAATTTGACATATTTTACAGCCATTTTCTATTGTTTAAGATGTTAAGGGGTGTGTTTTGATATACGCCTGAGGCGGCCTATGGTTACCCATAGGTACCTATGGTTTGATATTTTGTGCTAGATCTAGCATTTCCTATAATGATGAAGCTTTTGAACAGTCCCTTTTGACTTTTACCGGTGCCATCACAAATCTGTTGACCGGTATGGAAAATCTGTTCCACAGATGGGGAGGGATATGTTGACCGGTATGGAATATCGGTTCCACAGATGGAGAGGGATATGCTGACCGGTATGGAATATATGTTCCACAGATGGGGAGGGATATTTTGACCGGTATGGAATATCTGTTCCACAGATGGGGAGGGATATGTTGACCGGTATGGAAAAGCTGTTCCAAAGATGACTAGGGATATGTTATAATTATCGTATCTGCAATCTCGCCAGCTTTTCATCTAATGTATCCCGTCGATTATAGACTTATCACCAGGTTTGTAAGTACTGTTGTCAGATGTATATCAGGATCTGCTAAACCCTTCCGGAGTACCTGAAATCACCCCCAGCTTTCGTGGGGTCATATTGCGCAGTCCTTAGCTTTCTATAATGTTTTTTTCTGTACTGTTGTTTTTCTAGGCTTTAATTTGTTAGTTTTAATAATAGATGTGAATGTCCCTTTGGTGTCTTACATTGTCTGCACATCCTTCCGGAGCACCTGGAATCACCTTCAGTTTTAGTGAAGTCTTGTTGCACAGTCTTTTCTGTTGTTTGTCTTGGAATTATCAGTTTGTTTTCAACTTAGTTTGAATGTCCCTTTGGTGTCTTCCGTTTCACTTTTGCATTACATTATACAATTACTTAACGGTGAGACATATATATATCTGTCTCAACAGTTTACATTACATTATACAATTACTGAACGGTGAGACATATATATCTGTCTCAACAGTTTATTACATTATACAATTACTTAACGGTGAGACATATATATCTGTCTCAACAGTTTATTACATTATACAATTACTGAACGGTGAGACATTATATATATCTGTCTCAACAGTTTATTATATTATACAATAACTGAACGGTGAGACATATATATCTGTCTCAACAGTTTATTATATTATACAATAACTGAACGGTGAGACATATATATCTGTCTCAACAGTTTATTATATTAATGAAATCTTATAATTGTTTGTTAGCTTATTTGTTTGCTTTGTTGGCTTTTTTTATACTTTATTTATACACAGATGCCACTAATTTGTACTTAGGTTGGGACAGGACATGTAATTTTGTAATACGGGACAGGACATGTAATTTTGTTATACGGGACAGGACATGTAATTTTGTAAAACGGGACAGGACATGTAACTTTGTAATACGGGACAGAAAATGTAATTTTGTAATACTTGTCGAAATACTTGAATGGTTTTTCAACAAAATGGAATAGTTACAACAGTGCGTTTAAAATTACCTTTCAAAGTCGATTAACTGATTATATATGGAAGATGTGGTATAAGTGCCGATGAGACAACTCTCCATCCAAGTCACAATTATAAAAGTAAACCATTATAGGCCCAAGTTCCGGTCTTTAACACGGAACCTATGCTCACACCGAACAGCAAGCTATAAAGGGCCTCTACAATTACTAGTGTAAAACCATTCAAACGGGAAAACCAACTGTCTAATGATAGATTTCTAGACATTTTAATTACAGAACAATCAAAATCAAGGAAATGAAAATGAAAATTTTGATACAAATTTAAGTATGAATTTTTAGGAGCAAAAGTAAGAACAGAGAAACTAACCCTAAGTCAGGCTTTTGTTAGTCTTGTGTGTCTCGTATGATTTTTAATTTTAGTTTATTTTATACAATTCGGAGTTTAGTATGACGTCCATTAACACTGAACTAGTATACATTTTTGTTTCGGAGCTAGCAGAAGCATGCCTCCGATTGCGGGACTTGTTCGCTGCATTGATGGCTGTAATTTGCTCTTTGACACGTTCCCCATTTCCATTCTCAATTTTACAATTTAATCGAAATTAACGTAGAAACTTGGATGACTGAAAGTAATTTATTACAATGATTTTTATAATTATCGACTCCTAGGAGTCGAGATTAAGAATTGAACGATGGACAGTTAGTGCGTGAATTTTTCTTGCTACCTGATTGGAAGATATTACGAGACGTGAATAATCAAAGTTTATTGATTGGTTAGGACAATCCAAACCTAGTAAATGTCCTTCAATCCCGTAGAGTATCGGATTTGTCCTCTCTATTTTCAGCAATTAGATTTTACACAGGTAACTTTCATCTATATATAGTCGAATCTTCTAGAGTAAACAACAACGTTAAACGATATACTACAGTACTTCATAACGTGTGACCTCACGTGTGTGGTACAATTTGTTGATTGATGCACGTGGCTATTCTAGTAAATGAATTAATCTACAAAGCGAGAGCACTTTCCATTTTCATCAGCTAAGAGCCGAATAGCCCTTTTTGAAAGGCTAACGCTTGTTGAGACAATAATGTTGATATAAGTCATTTATAAATATGAATATAACCATCTCAATTCTTAGATGTTAACCACAGCCAGATCAGAGCCACACACATATTAGAAAAAAGGCATGACAATTAATAATATATGTATTATTAACATGCAAATATTCTCAACGTCAAAACATTAGCTGTACTATATTGATAGTTTTCTTAGTTCAAAACATTTATTAATATAAATTGCAATACTTTGCAATACCTACGGTGGCAGAATGCGGCCATGAAAGAAAAAAAAATTATGTTGTTCCCTCAAGATACTATGTCGTTCCCTCAAGATGCTATGTCGTTCCCACAAGATAGTTATCTCGTTCCCTCAAGATACTATGTCGTTCCCTCAAGATGCTATGTCGTTCCCACAAGATAGTTATCTCGTTCCCTCAAGATACTATGTCGTTCCCTCAAGATAGTTATCTCGTTCCCTCAAGATAATTATCTCGTTCCCTCAAGATACTATGTCGTTCCCTCAAGATTTTATGTTGTTCCCTCAAGATATTATGTCGTTCCCTCAAGATGTTATCTCGTTCCCTCAAGATACTATGTCGTTCCCTCAAGATAGTTATCTCGTTCCCTCAAGATAATTATCTCGTTCCCTCAAGATACTATGTCGTTCCCTCAAGATAGTTATCTCGTTCCCTCAAGATAATTATCTCGTTCCCTCAAGATACTATGTCGTTCCCTCAAGATAGTTATCTCGTTTCCTCAAGATAGTTATCTCGTTCCCTCAAGATACTATGTCGTTCCCTCAAGATATTATGTTGTTCCCTCAAGATGATATGTCGTTCCCTCAAGATACTATGTCGTTCCCTCAAGATGTTATGTTGTTCTCTCAAGATAGTTATCTCGTTCCCTCAAGATACTATGTCGTTCCCTCAAGATTGTTATCTCGTTCCCTCAAGATAGTTATCTCGTTCCCTCAAGATACTATGTCGTTCCCTCAAGATGTTATGTTGTTCCCTCAAGATAGTTATCTCGTACCCTCAAGATACTGTCGTTCCCTCAAGATGTTATGTTGTTCCCTCAAGATGCTATGTCGTTCCCTCAAGATACTATGTTGTTCCCTCAAGATAGTTATCTCGTTCCCTCAAGATACTATGTCGTTCCCTCAAGATAGTTATCTCGTTCCCTCAAGATAGTTATCTCGTTCCCTCAAGATACTATGTCGTTCCCTCAAGATGTTATGTTGTTCCCTCAAGATAGTTATCTCGTCCCCTCAAGATACTGTCGTTCCCTCAAGATGTTATGTTGTTCCCTCAAGATGCTATGTCGTTCCCTCAAGATACTATGTTGTTCCCTCAAGATAGTTATCTCGTTCCCTCAAGATTTTAAAATTGTATTGATATATGATTCATTTCGCCCTTCGAAGCGGAACTGTAGACGTGGCCAGATCCCAAAAGTAGAATATTTACATAATAATAATGATATAATAATTCTGTATTTAAAGAGAATAACTGAGAGGGGATAGGAGGGGTCCTGATCCAGAAATTCCGGGCTTAAAAACACGAAATCTCGAAATCCCGAATTTAAATAAAGTAAATCCCGACGTCCCGTAATCCGAAAAAAAGAATTCCCGGATCCGAAAGGGTAAATCCCGAAATCCCGAGCTTAAAAACACCCGATCCCGGAGTCCCAGTAAAGGTAGCACTCCACAGTTAGATGTGTAGTTTCGCATTTTGGCCCCTGAGGATTTTTCAAATATAAGAGCTAGTGTGCAATAAAATTCATTTTTGGATAGCTGAGTATTAAAATAGCCTTCGTATTGGGTTTATATGAACATCAAGATCATATAATGTATGTAATATAGGCTGTTTTCTGTATGCCAGTCCGTATTTGTATGTCCATACCATACATTGGTCCGGCAATTTTTGTAATGTTTTTTTCCAACTTTTTGTCGCACGAACTTTGTGATTAGATTTTACGAAAAAATTAGGCTAAAGACACCCATTTTTTATTTGATCATTAGGAAGATTTATGAAAACAGTTTCTATAAAGGTATCACTCAAAGGCATTGAAGTTCTAGTTTGATCCAAATTTTGGGGGGATATGTGACATGCATGTTTACCCCCTTTTTGCAATATTTTATGGTAAATAAATGCAGAATGTTGCCATGGATACACAGAAAAGGAATTATTTTTCACCCTTTTAACATTTGAAAATTAAATCTAAGGAAGATACTGATTACATACATATGCACATGTACAACACAAACAGTTAGGTTAATGTATTAGAAATCCAGGAATAGGAGATGATAAAACATTTTGTGGCTCATTTTTAATTTTATTTTCTAAGAGGGTGGTAAAGGGTTATTTTCGTGCAACGTTTTCGGCCTTTTCATTTTACGTGTTTTCGTGATTTGGTGTTTTATTTCTCGTTTTCTCGTGTTTGGTTCGATGTGCGTGCTTCGTATTTCCCCTTATTTATTGTCCGTGTTTCGTGTCGGTGGTCTTAATTTCTCGTTCTTGCATTTGATTAAAAGTGAATTGGAAGTAACTCCACGTCTTTACTCCACCGTTTCGAAGTTGGAAATAAAGAATAAATCAATATAATTGTATTGCTATGTTGAGGGAACGAGATAACTATCTTGAGGGAACGACATAGTATCTTGAGGGAACGAGATAATTATCTTGAGGGAACGACAAAGTATCTTGAGGGAACGAGATAACATCTTGAGGGAACGACATAATATCTTGAGGGAACAACATAACATCTTGAGGGAACGACATAGTATCTTGAAGGAACGAGATAATTATCTTGAGGGAACGAGATAACTATCTTGAGGGAACGACATAGTATCTTGAGGGAACGAGATAACTATCTTGTGGGAACGAGATAACTATCTTGTGGGAACGACATAGCATCTTGAGGGAACGACATAGTATCTTGAGGGAACAACATAAATTTTTTTTCTTTCATGGCCGCATTCTGCCACCGTAAATACCTCTAGGTTTTCTTGAATAAAAAGCCAATTAAATTTGGCACTTGTGCTTAACTTTTCAAAATTGTTACAACCTTTTTAAATATTATCATAAAATTCTTTTCTTAAAAAGTTATAAAGTTTAACTATATATTTAACATGTTTAATGACCAAAATTAAATTGATTTTGGTCATTAAATGGCGTATTTGCCAATTTTAAAGTTGTTGACAAGTAGTATATATATATAGTGTTATATCGACAAACATGTACACTTTGACATGTATATGTTTTATTTATTACGCTAACGACGGTAATTTATAAAAAGTTAAATAAAAACCCACATCAAAAAGAATTGTATTGACAATTAAAATAACAATTGAAATAACAATCCACTTCTAGGGAAGGGAAGGGTTATAATATCAGAGAAAATCGATTCAATATCATAAACAAATACAATTGTCCTGGTCTGAAACTAAAACTAAACGATAAGTATTTATGATGAATTAAAATGAATAGTTCAACATATTTTTCCCATAATTTAGTTTCCTTATGAACTGATAACGATTTTGTCAACACTTTTTCCCACTATTTATAATTATACTTAATTACACATACTTGCAAAATAAAATTGTATATATTATTTGTACCTGAAAATACAATATTTAGTATGTCAATATATCTTATATAACCTCCTTGCTTGTACCGACCTCTATGAGTGTGTGTCACTGTGTCATGTATTCTTTATTTTATTTATAACTTAAGGGGCTACCATTTGATTTTCAGAGCGGGAAAAAAGCAGAACAAGAGTTTTTAGATAACAAAAGAACATCTTTCCCCAACAAAAGGACAGCTTATTTGTTTGCTTTGTTTGCCTTATATGAATACTTTATTTATGCACAGATGCCACTTATTTGTACTTAGATTGGGACAGGACATGTAATTTTGTAATACGGGACAGGACATGTAACTTTGTAATACGGGACAGGACATGTAATTGTGTAATACGGGACAGGACATGTAACTTTGTAATACGGGAGAGGACATGTAATTTTGTAATACGGGACAGGAAATGTAATTTGGTAATACTTGTCGAAATACTTGAATGGTTTTTCAACATAATGGAACAGTTACAACAGTGCGTTTAAAATTACCTTTCAAAGTCGATTAACTGATTATATATGGAAGATGTGGTATAAGTGCCGATGAGACAACTCTCCATCCAAGTCACAATTATAAAAGTAAACCATTATAGGCCAAGTTCCGGTCTTTAACACGGAGCATAGGCTCACACCGAACAGCAAGCTATAAAGGGCCTCTACAATTACTAGTGTAAAACCATTCAAACGAGAAAACCAACGGTCTAATAATAGATTTCTTAACATTTAAATTACAGAACAATCAAAATCGGGAAAATGAAAGTGAAAATTTTGATACAAATTTAAGGTATGAATTTTTAGGAGCAAAAGTAAGAACAGAGAAACTAACCCTAAGTCAGGCCTTTGTTAGACTTGTGTGACTCGTATGATTTTTAATTTTAGTTTATTTTATATAATTCGGAGTTTAGTATGACGTCCATTAACACTGAACTAGTATACATTTTTGTTTAGGAGCTAGCAGAAGCATGCCTCCGATTGTGGGACTTTTTCGCTGCATTGAAGACCCATTGGTGGCTGTAATATTTAATTGGATTTTATTCAAGAAAACCTCGAGGTATTGAAAAGTATTGCAATTTATATTAATGAATGTTTTGAACTAAGAAAACTATCACTATAGTACAGATATTGTTTTATTCAAGACGTTGAGAATATTTGCATGTTTAAACAAATAAAAAAGGCAGGACCGAAAAGAGTGAAAAGTAAAAAGGCAGGAAAGAGATTACCACTGAAAAAATAGTTTTGAGTCAAAAAAGGCAGGATGCGCAACTTTGGCACTAAAAAAGGCAAAATGACAATGTATGAAAAACAAAGTGAGGAAAAAGAAATAAAAATAGGCAGGACCGAATAGGGTGAAGAATAAAAATAGGCAGGACCGAATAGAGTGAAGAATAAAAATAGGCAGGACCGAATAGAGTGAAGAATAAAAATAGGCAGGACCGAATAGAGTGAAGAATAAAAATAGGCAGTACCGAATAGAGTGAAGAATAAAAAATCAGGACATAGATTACCACTAAAAAAATGCAGGACAAAAAGTTCACTCCCGCCCCTTCTAAAATGATCAAATGGTAGCTCCCTTGTGTAACATTATATATATATAAAATACTACATATGGAACAAACTAATAAGAACGAATTGAAAAACTAATCATGGCTATACAAGGCTTTATAATTTTGTACGCCAGAGGTGCGTTTCGTCTACAATAGACTCATCAGTGATCAGAATTAAAAACGTTAATAGGTAAAACAAATTATGTCAGTGGCGGATCCAGTAATTTTCAAACGGGTGGTCCTAACCCAGGATAAAGGGGGAGTTTCCAACCATATGTCCCTATTCAAATGCAATGATCGTACAAAAATCAGTTTCCGACCCCCAGACCCCCCCCCCTTTTTGAATCCGCCACTGTTTGTTGACTCTGAAGAACATCGAGGGCCCAAAAGTCCAAAAGGTTTTTCCAGATAAAATCATTGATTACTGCAGAAGAAATCCCTTAGAAATCCTAAGTATCTATTAATAGTTTATAGTTTGTGTTATCAATCTTTTACCGATATCGAATTTTTGTGGTGTTTTTTTTTTTCAGTTGGTGTAAGGGGGGACACAACAGTCTAACCATATAATTCTAATGTCATGTAAAAAACCAAAGCAATGTTAAAGATGACGTCCAAAAGATAATCCATAGATGCGTTTATTTACTTATTTCCATACACCATACAAGGAAGTATATATCGTAGTAGGACGGAAACGTACGTCAAGTACTGTTATGTTTCATCCTATTTAATCAGATTTCATTTTTCATTATTCTCATCATCAGATTTATAGAAATACAAAGGGTAAGTTTTATTACAAAAAAAACTTCTTTGGGTTTTATGTTTTTAAACTTAAGTTTATATTTTCATTACTAACCTATTCTCCTATGTTTAAGTTTTGATGATGGAAATATTTTGAAATAATCTGTTTAAGATGAATAATAAAATAGCGCTGATCAAAAATTGCAATTATACACATTGCTGGCAAATTTTCTAAAAGTTTAACAACACCTTTGAAATTGTTTTGGAAATAAACACATGAACCATTTCTAGGCAAAGCGCAGCTTATGTTATTCGGATTGATTGTTTTTGATCTTTAACTATGTTATTCTATTTTGATATCTAGGATGGAGGTCAACACTACTCGAAGCTTTTTTATGGATATTAAGAATTCAGCCATTACAACAGGCTTATATCAACTAAATACAACAGACAGCAACAATCTTGTGGAACTAGATCTCCAGAACTTCCTAGACAATGAAATTCCAGTAACATCTATTCTCAGTGTTCTTTCGTTACTCGGAGTTCTCGGGAATCTTCATGCTATTGTGATATTTCGTAGGTATCCGGTATCTCCCGTTACCATTCTAATCTTATGGATGGTTGTAGTTGATTTCGTCACGTGTTTCGTCTGTATCCCTCTAGAACTGGTGCAGATACGCTTCAAATACACGTATCCATCAGATGTATTATGCAAATTTACTCGTTTTCTTACTAATTATACGAGTTTTACTGCTGGTATCTTACTCATAATAATATCAGTTGAACGACGACAAAAAATATGCGCGCCATTCCAGTGGCAGTTATCTCTTGAAAGAGCGAAAATATTAGGAATAATTGTTATTATAGTATGTGCTTTTATGTCTATACCGTCAATCTTTTTATATGGATTTTCAGAACTTGGTGTAAATTATGCAGAAACGTTTGATAAAGGTTGTACATTTCTTAAAGGAAAGCAAAACTTAATGCCAAAAACCTACGCCATATTGGTTTTGGTCATCTGCCTAATTGGATTCTGCATATGCGCTGTCGCTTATATTCAGATTGTCAATGTAATACGAAAACAACTTCGGGCAGAAAAGAACAGAACGACACAGTATTTAGACGGAATGTCTAACAATGAAGAACCAGTATCCCCTGGACCAAGGACCAGATCAGAGAGCCTTACTCCAGAAGCTTGGGACCAATTCACTTCCACGATACAAAGAAGAAAGACGCGACAAAAGCGCTACAAAGACTCGAGAACTATGACTATTATGTTACTGATAGCAACCGGTGTGTCGTTCGCTGGTTTCATTCTACATGTCTCTGCTGTTATCCTACGAATAACAATAAAACCTTACGCATTAGAAGGCGTCCGGTCAATATATTCTGTTTTAGTTAGAGGCTATTATTTACATAGTTCTGTTCATCCAATTATTTACTTCATTGTGGACCAACGATTTAGGACTGAATGTAAAAAGTTTTATAGAAGTATTGTAATGGCATGTTCTGTTAGTAAAAAGTAACAGTAAAACCTTTATTTCTTTTTCTTTTTTAATTCAAAACGTTGGTCCGTTTTCCGTTAAGAGAGTTTGGTTTGATCTATAACTTTGTTTGTTTGAATATATATATATATATAAACATGAATATATATCTTTGAAGAAATTCAATGAAATTGACTTAACAAATTAAGAAACCAATTGGTCCCTTTTCCGTTAGTGATAGTTTGAACTATAATTTTGTTTAAATATATTTGAATATTTTTTTCTCTCGCCTTGAGAGTTATATCTTTTGAAAATCTTTGGAGAAATTCAATGAAAAAGACTGAAAAAAATAATAAGGAGCATACATGTTTTACACTTTATTATAATATAATACTTATTGTTCTAAATTCAAAATTCCAGCGATCTGATGCATTCGGCAATCCTCGGTAGAATCCGCTACTCTCCATCTATTCGTTAGATGAGGGTACGGAATCGGCCGAGTTGAGACGAATGAGATCTTATGATGTGTAACTGTGCACGTTAGGACACCTTTTTTTTTGGATCGGTGTGATAAAATTGCAAATGGAAATGGAGAATGTGTCAAAGAGACAACAACCCGACCAAAGTGTAGAAAAGATCCGAAGGCCACCAATGGATCTTCAACACAGCGAGAAAATCGGCCGCACCCGGAGGTGGGCTTCATCTGGCCCTTAAACCAACGTGTATACTAGTTCAGTGAAAACGGCGTCATACTAAATCTAAAACATATAAATGAATTAAAATGAAAATTCATACAAGACTATCAAAGGCCAGATATGATCTTGACTTAGGACAAGTGCAAAAATGAGGCGGGGTTAAACATGTTTAGTGATATTTCAACTCTCCCTCTGTACCTCTAACTAATGTAGAATACAGAAACACACAGACGTTCCTCATAATATTCAGTGATATTATAGTGAGCGTTCGTTACACGACGGTCCTATAAAATAAGGCTATTTGGTCGATTTCAAAGAATGTTTCAAGCGTTCGAGCTGATAATTGACGAGGTCATTTATAACTGCTGCAGTAAATTTTGTAACCAGATTTCGGTTTGTCGAAAAATGCATTGTTTTACAAATGAAACTCAAAGTTGTTTAAAAAAAAGGGGTTTTGAATTGGTGGCCTGGCATCTTTAAACGAAAAGATAAGGATCAGCTTTTGATGTTTGTCTCGCCTACAACGAAAGTCGCAAAATTCGAGATCGGTATATACTTTTTTTGCAAAAAGGGCCTTTAGCATGTTTAGTTTAAACATATTTATTTATAGTAGATTGTAGATTGGGAAACACGTTTTGCAACTTATATTTATCCCTTTCCACTTTGCGGGTGTGAGTGCTGCCTTGTAGCGGCATTAGCCTGTTCTTTTTCGAAATCTACAAAGCTGTCTTTAACGTGCAAGAGATATGGCTCTCTCTTAACACGTGCCAGCCATTTATCGTCCCCTTCCGACGGACTATCATCGTTTTCTCAAGACCATACTCGCAAATGGTGTCAAGTGAGAGCCTTTAAAAACGGGACAAAGGGCCTTTAATCAATGAGAACCTGTTTAATATGAGGTATTATAATCATTGGTCTTGGATTGTCCAACTCCCCGGAGGCTTAGCAGTTTTCGTGATTTTTCTTACTATTTGGGTGTTTTTTCTAGATATTTTTCACAGAAACACATTTTCAGACCTCAAATTAAAGACACTCTTTACAGTATATATTATTAATATAAAATTCACATATTGATATAGTAAAAGCCGTCTAAACTGAGCCTCTTAGTGATTTCGTTGTAGGCGAGACAAAAATCAAAAGCTGATCTTTATCTTTTCGTTTAAAAGATGTCGTTTGGTTTTTGCAGATGCTCGATTTAACCTGGTTCAATTTGATATGACTGGACATTAAAAACATATTTGATTTAAAAAGGATCGGTTTGAACAGGTTACACTGTATTTTTTTGTATTTTTTTGCTTTATGTTTGGTGAAGATCTGAACATTATCAGCTTATTGTTAAGATCTGTCAAAGTAGTAATTGTGTGATTTTTGGTAGAACTAGTAGAGCTGTATGACATATATATAGCTTCCTTTGTGTTTTCTCGTTTCATTAAAAGATATACATATACAGTGCTCTAGCTGGGACAGGAACATATCCACAAGATAATGTAAGACTGAAGTTCTATGGACTATGTACCAGCCTTATCCAAGTACTATTTAAAAATTAAGGGCAAAGTACACGTTAAACGGAAGTATTTCGGATTTTTATGAAATCATTTTTTATGAAGTCAACATATATTTGGAAATCGTCGACCCATCTGAATATTTACAAAGTGAAAGATATGTACAATTCATATTTTTAAGAGGAACATTTAATTAAAATTTATGAAAAAAGGATCTTGAATATACATAAGAAGCATCATTGAAATATCAATTTTTATTTAAATTCTTTTTCATTCAGGAAACGGAAATCATTTTCACAGCGATCACATTCATTTTAAAACCAAGTTCTTGGGAATGAATTTGGATAAAATCCCGTTCTCATGAGATAACATGTCTTTTGTCGTTGCTTCTTCCGTATACATCATCATTCTATATTTATTTATTAGTTTTTTCTTATATGATGAAATATAGAAAAAAAAGGACGTTTCATATTGTCATGCGTTCGAAGTGCTTTTCTGGAAATACTTCACCATGAACGGTCAAAGCCGTTAAACTGTGAAAGTCGAAAATGTACATAAGAACCGAAACAGTAATGTTGAAGAGCTATAATATGACAAATACACATAAATGGTCATCTTTGCCTGAGGGAGTTGAAACCTGTTTTCGTAATTATTTGAATTTATAAACTGAAAATCTTAGTATGGTTTAAAGTTAACAATTAATTGACCAATGACGATTAAAAAAGAAGAATTTAGACACGTTTGACGCATTAGTCACGATAGAGAAATATAGTGTATGTTTTACTGTGACACAGTCACTTGATAATACAGTGAATCTTGTCTAAACCGAACCGTTTTTCTGAGTAATGATAAGTGCTTCGGTTTTGAAAGATGTTCGGTTTCTTCAGGTGCACAAATGAACTCACCATAGATACCAGGATTAAAATTTTATATTTACGCCAGACGCGCGTTTCCTCTACAAAAGACCCATCAGTGACGCTCGAATCAAAAAATGTTTTAAAAGCCAAATAGAGTCGGCGAAGTTGAAGAGCATTGAGGAACAAACATTCCTAAAAGTTTGCCAAATACAACAACGCATACACTTTGATATTACTGGGCGTACGAACATGTTTTGTTCAGCCAGGTTTGCGCTTTATGCAAGGTTCGGCTTTCAATGTTCTTACAGGGTTCAATGTTAATTTAAAAAAATTCCCTTAAATCTTTAAGTGCAACTGTTTGCCCCTTGGAGAACTGAGTCCATGAAGACACCACAAGTCATTGTTTTAACAACAAACGAAGACTTTTCATACATGAATAATCTATTGTGAAAACGAGGTTGATATGTTCTAAACGTTTTTTTCTAAAGAGTTATTTCGTTGGTTGTTGTCTTTCACATTTTGTTACTTCTTATATTCAAGAAATAATTCGTGGCAGCCAAAGGTTTGTTTTAATTGAACCATATGTCTGGTATTACATGTAGTATTTTGATTATTTTATCCGGAGCGAAAGCGAGTGGTAAAATACCATGATAATTATTGTGAAAGGCTCTAGCCTATTGTTGGGATATTTTGATTTTTCATTAGGCATTTCAACTCGCTGGAATTATTTACTTTAAAGTAGTCGACAAATTTGTTGCAGTTTTCATTGATATGACTGCGGCCTTTGGCATTATAATGTCTGCAAAACTATCCTCAGCTCCCTAAGCCGCGAAAGAAATATAGCAATCCACAAATCTGCGTAAACTATATCCTATTTCATGCAGTAGACTTATCTTTGTCCATATAAGGCAAAAAACAATCTTTCCGTGGCATTTGCGCCACAAGCTAGGTTATATTTCATTTGCGGCAAACAATAAAAACTTCATTTGCAGGGGCGGATCCAGCCATTTTTACCTTGAATAAGATTTGTTTCTGCAGTATTTCCGCTGGATAATTGGGTGAGTTCGTACCGTTCTCATTTCTAATACAAAACTGAGGTTTAGAATCATATAGTGTTCACATTTATCCTTTATGTCTTAAAGGAGTAGGTTCAGTAAGACCCCTTTTTGGCCCCAAAATATAGCAGTTTTACAAAATTGTGAAAATGTAATCTTTTAGTTACTTATTGGAAAGTAGAATGCTTCTGCTACATAAATATGGACTGTTTTTGACAATACAATGCACATATATCGGGTACTAGCATCATTAAGTCATGCTAAATTACTGAAATCTTCACAATTTTATCATTTTTATAGCTAGATTTTGAGACGGTTTCCGTCTTAAATGAAAGTGGACGCATTCGTGTTCATTCATAATATTGAAATGTAAGTTGTATTTGATGATCATACATAACATATATAAAGGTTGAGGATGAACACGGATGCGGCTACTTTCATTTTTGACAAAAAAACATCTGAAAAGTGACGTTTTTTTTGCATATTTGATAGATTTTTCATATTTATGCTTGAATCGGAGCGTTTTAATGACTAAATCAGTTAAAATCTGTCACACAAACTAATCGTATTAATTGAAATAGACACTTAAGTGTTTTTTTAAAAAGAGTCTAAAATCTTTCGTTAGATGAACTTGAAATTTGAGGCCAAAATCGGCCCTTACCGGACCTAGTACTCCTTTGGAATTATTTTCTTCTGATGGAAATTTTCGATCTCTTTTATTTAGATGTTTTATTTTCTGGTTATTATCAGTCACCCTGAGATTGAAGCCCCTCATGGGAGTGTCAATGGAAGTGAATAACACTGATAATCACACACATTTTTTTTTTACCAATATAAACACATAATCATTTAAGAAATAATTCCTTCATGTAATGCTCTATGCTCATTTTTAACATGGGTAGGCGTTATATTTGTCGATATTTTACACTGAGCGTTAGCGAGGTGTAAAATGTGGTCAAATATAATGCCTACCCATGTTAAAATGAGCATAGAGCATGACATGAAGGAATTATTTCGATTCTAATAGGACAAATACAGTATTTTTATAGGTCGAAGCGTGTGAAATTACCGTAAAAACGTTTGGCTGTTCCCGTTTCCTCCTCAAGGAGTCTGTGCATTGCAGTTCATATAGATAAACTACGAGCAGGGTAAATATATGTTGTTTCATAAAAATATATTATAAAACTTTATGTTAGCTGCTTAAATGTATATATTTTAAAGGACAACGATGGAAATAAAGTTAATATAAACAGTAAGTTCGTGCGCATGTGTCAAACATATTTTGTGCGGCTCATTAGAACACGGCTTTGTTTACAAAGCGTAATAAGGACGTCATATTAGAATGATTATTTGTATGAAAAAGTTGATCATATAATCAAAAGTTAATTCCTAAATCATTGAATAATCAAAAGCTTCTGATTAAAAAGTTATGCATTATTGTCTAAACTGGGTTTTTCTTTTCTTTTAAAAAGAACTCTTCTTAGATTACTTTGTTTCCCAAGAAACTTTGTGTTCGATGGAATGTATTACAATTTTATTTTTTTTTTAAACTTTTTTTAATTACCCTGTCAGACCATTGTAATTAAACTGAAATATTCAAGTTACATCATTTTCAAATAACGTATTTTGTTTGTTTGTGTATTTCATTGCAATACAATATTACGCAAAAAATACTGATCTATTCCGGTATAAACTTCTTCTTTATATTAATAGGTCAGGACTACGTTTGAAGAATCCTGATATAATAACTACCTGTTAATAACTTTGAAGCACTATATTGACATTGAGGAAGTAAAAATTCGATGGCGATCATTCAAAGAGCACTGTTTACATGGTTTATTGTGCTTGTGTTCCTTATTTTAATGGTACTTCGCCTTGATAAAAAAGTCAGTTGGAACTGGTTCTTAGTGTTCATACCCATGTGGGTTTTTGATGCTGTTGTAATTATCTACATAACATTCAAAATTATAGTACATTGTAAAAATGGATTTGATCACCGATCCGATTTAAACATTTCTGTTTCAAAGAAAGTTCTTTACATGATGGCAGTGTTGTTAAAACTTTCATTTCAAGTGTTATTGTGTATGAGACTTCAATACTATCCACAGATCGACCTCAAATACGTAATGATTCCTTTCTGGATGTTACTGTCAAAAGCCATTTTTGATGTTTTCATGAACCTTGTACATGTAGCACGAACGCCGTCATGACCAATGCGAGTTCATGCTTTGAATTATTTAAATATGTGCGTTTCTTTTTCATCATCATAATCATTGACTTGACTTCATAAATCGGAGAACTAGATCATAGACATTGTCATTGACTACAAACCATATCACAAACATTAGCTGAAATTCTTGGAATTTTAACTAACATTAAGGCATTCCCTAATATGTGATTGGTGGATGGAATTTCAAAAGTGCAACCAGATGGAAGGAATAATACATTGTAAAGTACATTGTACTTCAGACTTTTGTTTTAGAAATAAGAAGTACATATAATTTCTGTTATTAAAGTGTGTGTATTGAAAACTTTTCCATGGTTTCTGTGTCTGTGATACATTTTTCATCTGTTCTAAATTTTATTTCTGACCATCATTTAGCATATGTATTTGCTTTTTTTTGTCAATGTTCATGTTTAAAATATAAACATGATATGTCATATATACATGTACATTTTGTACTGCAGAATGTCATTTTAACATGTGAACAGTTTCTGTATTTAATTTAATACATGTCATGCATGAAAATGCTAATAAATTTGTTGTTTTATAAACAAGTTGGTATCTGTTTTTTGATCTATCTGGACTTGTTAAACTCAGAATAAAAGGAGGTATGTGATATCCTTACCAAAAGGCTACCAGAAGGCATTATTAATAAGACAACTTAAATGTGCAAAACAAATAAAGAGATACACACATATTTTTACAAGAAGTATGTCAACATATTCAAAGAGCAAAACCCATACAGCAGAGATAGTGGACGGATGTCAAATGTGGAGCAAGACCTGAGAACCTGAGATTACCAGATTTTTTTATGGGTTTATATTGCTCAGTTTTTGTCGAGCCTGCAACTGTTGTACCAGAAAGCTTGACATAGGCAAAGTGATTCGGAGGTGGCAGTGTTAGCTAACTTCTTAAAAGCATTGTCAAACGTTTATAGAAGGTAGAAGACCTGGATGCCTCATACTTTGTATATAGATGCCTTATGATACCAAGTTTCTGTTTGTCACTTGTTCATTGTCCTTGACCTCATTTTCATTGTTCAGCGACTACTTGAAAAAAATAAGATTTTTTGTAATGTTAATTTCTCTCTTATGAGTAATAGGATAACTATATTTGGTATGTGCATACCTTGCAAGGTCCATATGCCCGTCAGACAGTTTTCACTTGACCTCAACCTCATTTCATGGATCAGTGAACAAGGTTAAGTTTTGGTAGTTAAGTCCATATCGCAGATGCTATAAGCAATCATGGCAATAGGTCACATGTATTTGGTGTAAGGAATGATTGAAAGGTGTACATGTCTAGATGGCAGGTGTCATCTGACCTTGACCTCATTTTCATGGTTCAGTGGTCAAAGTTAAGTTTTTGAGTTTTGGTCTTTTTTTTTTCTCTAATACTATACATGCTATATGCAATAGGTCA
This sequence comes from Mytilus galloprovincialis, assembly GCA_037788925.1. Taxonomy (NCBI): domain Eukaryota; kingdom Metazoa; phylum Mollusca; class Bivalvia; order Mytilida; family Mytilidae; genus Mytilus; species Mytilus galloprovincialis. The sequence goes on along the minus strand of CM075339.1, from coordinate 74,369,219 downwards.
ACTACATTTGGTGTATGGAAATATTTTATGATGTACATGTCAGTATCGCAGCTTTTTATTTGACCTTGACCTCGTTTTCATGGTTCATTGCTTAGTAAAGAAGGTGAGACATTTCAGTGTGTGCACTCTTGTTGAATAGTTTTCTATTTTGTATTTGTAGCTATATATACTGTCACAAATGTTTTATCTTTTGGTCATTTTTTCGAGTTTTGCCTTGGAATTAAGTTCATTTATCACTACCATGTGATAGATCCGTGTTTTACTTGCTGGGATACTAATAATTAATAACTATATTTTTGTAACTATTTTCTATTCTTAAAACTACATCTATACATTTATGCTACAAATCTACAACTCTCTAAGTTTATGGTTACACGTGCTGTTCTTATCTATAAAGTCATGGATATTTATTAGCTATGTAGGCGTGTCAAGATCGTATCATACGCGATAATGACCAGCCAGTACATACTGCAGTTCTGCACTGTTATGATTTCATTAACCAGTATTAAAAAGATAAACATAACATCCCCGCCCACAAATTTAGAAATTTCAAAAAATTTCTTACTGGTAAATGAAATCTATTTATTTAAAATTTATGAATAATAATAAAAAAAAATTTTTTTTTTTAAATCTAAAACAATATCTTGACTTGCTTGAAGCAAATACCAATAATTTATTGTACTTTAATATACACACAGTTAAAAAAAAATCATAGGTCCTCATTAGATAATAAAACTGATTCAAATTAAATAACTTCAAAATTTGTAGTCTATAAAAATAAAAACAGGCAGTTTTAAAATATCTAGAATAAAAGCTTCTGTTTCTTCGTTAAAATATGCAGTAAAAAAAAATATAATGTCGAAATAAATATGAAAGAAAAAAAAATAATAATGATAATTAAACATTTGTATCAATTAAAATCAATGATCATGGTTTAAACTTAAATCCCAGTGTAATTAAATTGCAGTCTTGAAACGGAAATTCTGTTTATCAGATCTGTCAAAATGACAAGTGTGCATAAATTTTATAGTGACAAATCAACTAATCTATCCATTAAATCTCATTAGAACTCATTATGTAAAAACCACAACATCATAAATATCTCTCTGTGAAATCTCGGACACAGATGTTCGATACCATAGGTCGTAAATTTGAATTTGAAAACAAATATTTTTTTTTTGAACTGAGACAGACGTAAAATCTTGACCATTAAACTATTACTCGTTTATTTTACGGATACTTCCAAGAGCACGACAGATTACAACTGTCAAACTTGCTCAAGTGAACACTTGCGATGCATAAAAATGTAGCTTTAAAAGTAAACATACATGTTTCAAAGTGATGACACTAGCAGAGACCCGTGACTCTTAATATATTTCAAATAATAATAACTAGTTTATCTCACACACTCACACAATTATTCATTAATCCCCCGCCGAGGATTAAAGATTCTTACTACAACATTCAATCAAAATAGATATTAATATATGAAAACAAAGGTATTATAATTTCTAGCATAACATCTTTTGCGCTACTACATCTGTTGTTCAACGTTCAAACAATTCACAAATCCCGGCCACCAATGTTTGGCCCCTCTTACTCTTGAATCATTTGATTCTACCTAGCCACCAATTTTTGGCCACTATAACACTTAATATCTCTTGAATCATTTGATTCCACCTGGCCACCAATTTTTGGCCACTATAACACTTAATATCTCTTGAATCATTTGATTCCACCTGGCCACCAATTTTTTGGCCACTTTTACTCTTGAATCATTTGATTCTACCCAGCCACCTATTTTTTTACCCTCATAACAAAATCCCGGTCACAATTTTTTGTTTGACCACTACTACTCAGTTTCTTGAATCATTTGATTCTACCCAGCCATCAATTTTTGGCCACTATAACAATTTTATAAAATATCTCACGAATCATTTGATTCAACCTAATAGTTCCTAATACAATTTACTCGCATAGCAAAAGTAACTTTTACAATTAAACTTTATCAGCAGGTATCAACAACAACAAATATACTTCTTCTAAATGCAGTCACGTGTAGCCCTATATACAAGCATGCAAAGTAATAAAAAAAAAAATCAATATAACAAAAAATAAAGTTAAAGTCACTAACAAATCAATGTAAATCAATTTTAAAACATATCATCAAAATGTCAAAGATTTTTAATATTGTCACACACATATATATATTCTTCCATCTACATCTCTGGTACCCATGGATTGGTATTCAGTTACATCTATAAAGAGTGGCGAGACAATTTTCACACACTCAATTCCAGAACCTTGTGGCGAGGCAATTCTCACACACTAAGTATTTCATAAACTTCATCACGACTATCTGTGACGAGGCAATTCTCACACACAGGTCAGAAAGGAACGTATTAAACAATGTTGGTTGTGGCGAAACAATTTTCACACACAAAAATATAATCACAGTATCATCGGAGCAAAAGGCGGTTACATGCAAAGTTGATCTTATACTAATAAATATATTTGAAAAACAGCTTTGCGGTTATCGTCTTCTTCTTCTTCTTCACATTCAGAAATTATTTTGGAACTTATAAGATATAATGCAAAATCCCAGAGAATTTCGTAAACTGGCCTACCTCTAATATGAAAATTAAAATCCATCGTTAAATGAGTCTTAATTGGAATGTTCAGAATAATAAGTTTAGATGCATGTCCACGGTAGTATATATCTGAGACTACTATCCCAGTATATATATATAAAATCACGCTGTCGCAGTGGCGTAGCTTGCCTTCTGTTTATACCGAGGCAGGGGGTCAGTGGGGCGCAGCCCCCCTGAAGCTAAAGAGGTTTTTACAATCTGAACAAGAAAAAATCGTTAAAAAATAGTTGCTGTTCAATGTTATTTCATCATAATAATGTTAATTATGCCTTACTATCTATACTCAAAGCTATAAAAATAACAAAATACGACGGTGAAGGTATCACATTAGACAACCAATGAAAAGTCCTGACTTGCTAGCAGTTACAGAAAGCAGGAACATATATACATATATATGTATATTGACATACTGTTCCCAGCAGAAAGCCATCTCAAATGCCTAATGTCTCCCAATATATTTCCAAGCCGTAATACACTCTAATATAGTTGGCTGTACATCACACGTCATATCACAAGAAATCATGATCTTTATTTGTAATAAGTTTTGTGATGATAATTTGTTTGGTCGTAATCCACGAATCAACGAATTATAGATAATCACGACAAAATTACTACTGGATTGAACAAACAAATTTCAGGATAAACAAAGAGAAAAACATATGCTACATGTAAATTGTAGCAAGGCACTTGTTTTAGTGGTGTATTCCTTCGAAGGTCTTGAAATTACATATTGAATGATTTTTAACTTTTTTTTCATTCACGATGAACATGACAACCGGCGAATAACTAACATTTACTTTATTCTGAAGTCTTCATTATAAATGAACAGTATTTGGTTGATTTTTTTTTATATATAAACTGACATTATGTATTAACTAACAGACATATTTCTCTGGAATTAGTGATTCCTTTAAATATTTTAAATTCCCTGCTTGTGAAAAACGTACTATGAATTTAAAATAGCGAGAATAAAACTTGTGAACCCCATCTTATAAATTATTTTCTGTGCACTATAATGTATAAATGTAAATGCATATTTTGTTTTGTTTAGTACCAAAGTCAATGAACATAGTCGTAGGGGAACATGTCAACACTTATAAATGAGGGTTTGAATGCTTAGAATGTGATTATCAAATTTTTTTTTTTTAATCATTGTCGCCCATAATTTGATTTTCCTTTATTTTATAATTTAGCACCATTTTAAATCCATATTCTTTCAAATTTAAATTAATTTCAGAGCCGATATTTCTGTTTTCTTAAAACCTCACCCAGGCCCTCATATACAATGTACTAGAAATTATTCTGACACAAAATTAACTAATTGACCTAATTCAATGGTAAAGTGATTTGATCGGGAGACTCGTGAGTTGCATCCTCATCTATTCTACTCACTGTTTTCGCTTGCAATGGGGTAGGACAAAATAAATCTGTTGTCGATTTCCTTTTACTCTGACAAACTTGAATTACAGAAAACTACCGTAAAGGGTATTTCCGAGTAGAGGAGGGAAAATTAATTCAAATGTTCCCATAAGTCTTGAATAATTCGTAAAGGGTATGAATCAATAACCGCGCCAACAAGACATATCAAGTTGCTACATTGTTGTTTAGTAGCCAGTTTTCTGCAATAATCATTTAAAAGAAAATACAGTGAAGGAAAATATTGTTTTTCTTTTTTTTTTACTGAGGCAGTTGCCTCGGTTGCCTCAACGTAAGCTACGCCCCTGTGTCGTATATAAAGTTCCTGAAAAGTCATTTAGGTAAAAAAAAATATATGTTTCACTTGTTTAAATCGCCGTTCTAGTCACAGCACCACCTCCGATATCCAAAGAAATTTTATTGAATCAGCACAAAATCCATGTGAATCAAAAGAAGAACAAGAGTGCACACGCTGAAATGTCTCGCCTTCTATACTAATCATTGATATTATGTTGATAGTCCTAAGTATAAAGCTAAGCTTTAATACAACTGTCACATAAACTTAACATTAACCAAGATAACTAAACAAAGACCAATGAACCTTGAAAATGAGGTCAAGGCCAGATGAACCATGCCAGGCAGACATGTACAACTAACAATGCTTCTATACAACACATATAGTTGACCTATTACTTATAGTTTAAGAAAAATAGACCAAAACACAAAAACTTAACATTGTGCAAAGAACCGTGAAAATGAGGTCACGGTCAAACCTGCGCGACTGACATAAAGATCATAAAATATTTCCATACACCAAATATAGATGACATATAGTATTAGATAAAAAGACCAAAACTCAAAAACTTCACTTTGACCACTGAACCATGAGAATGAGGTCAAGGTCACATGACATCTGCCCTCTAGATAGGTACACCTTACAATCATTCCATACAACAAATATAGTAGACCTATTGCATATAGTATGAGAAAAACAGACCGAAACACAAAAATTTAACTATAACCACTGAACCATGAAAATAAGGTCAAGGTCAGGTGACACCTGCCAGTTGGACATGTACACCTTACAGTCCTTCCATACACAGAATATACTAGCCCTATTGCTTGTAGTATCTGAGATATGGACTTGACCACCAAAACTTAACCTTGTTCATTGATCCATGAAATGAGGTCGAGGTCAAGTGAAAACTGTCTGACAGACATGAGGACCTTTCAAGGTACGCACATATCAAATATAGTTATCCTATTACTTATAATAAGAGAGAATTCAACATTACAAAAAAATCTGAACTTTTTTTTTAAGTGGTCACTGAACCATGAAAATGAGGTCAAGGACATTGGACATGTGACTGACGGAAACTTCGTAACATGAGGCATCTATATACAAAGTATGAAGCATCCAGGTCTTCCACCTTCTAAAATATAAAGCTTTTAAGAAGTTAGCTAACACCGCCGCCGCCGCCGGATCACTATCCCTATGTCGAGCTTTCTGCAACAAAAGTTGCAGGCTCGACAAAAATAATCTATCCAGGAGAAAAACAAGCCATTGTCAACTGTTCAAACAACTACCACGAAATTAAAGTCACAATATTAATATATATAATTTGAGTCCTCCACCATGATAGATCCGTGTTTTACTTGCTCGGATACTAATCATTAATAACTATATTTTTGTAACTATTTTCTATTCTTAAAACTACATCTATACATTTATGCTACAAACCTACAACTCTCATAAGTTTATGGCTACACGTGCTGTTCTTATCTATAAAGTCATGGATATTTATTAGCTATGTAGGCGTGTCAAGATCGTATCATACGCGATAATGACCAGCCAGTACAAACTGCAGTTTTGCACTGTTATGATTTCATTAACCAGTATTAAAAAGATAAATATAACACATGGTCATTAACGAGTATCCCTTTAATTTCTACTACCTCTCTTTCATTTTGTTGAAAGTATTGTTCTGGTTAAAAATAAATGGAATCAAGCCATCATGGTTGTCAAACATACAAACAGGGAATTACACGTACAATGTCCATATACACCCTTTTCCCACTATTTTGGCATGCCTCATTAAAGTGTTTTTTTTTCATAACTAGAATCTCCCAGTGGCGGATCCAGAAATTTTCATAAGTGGGGGCCCACTGACTGACCTAAGAGGGGGCCCGCTCCAGTCACGCTTCAGTGATTCCCTATATAAGCAACCAAATTTTTTCCCAAAAAGGGGGGGCCCGGGCCCCCCTCTAAATCTGCCTCTGTCTCCCTTCCATTTTCACATCACTGGCCTGTGTCATTACTTTCCCTTCTCCATACAGGAGGATCTGGATATGGGGGGGATTGAAAACATTGAATTTTTTTGTGATGCTGTTTTTGTTGCTTATTTCATGAAAACTTATATTAAGATACATTTTGTACATGACACTTGATTTGGCACTCATACCACATCTTCCTATATCTATGAACCTACCAGTTAAAGAACAAAACTTGAAAATTTCAAAGATCAAAATAATAAAGTGTTTTTAGGTACCGTAGGATTCTTTGTTATGATTTACAGACATGATAGACGATTACATATATATATAGACTGTATATGTATATAATTATAATGTTTAACAAAATCTAAATTTAGTAGTTTTGTTCTTGGCCTTTTACTTCATGATCATGATGATCTCAAAATTAATAGGGATCAACGTTATCGCATGTAAACAATTCAAGAAAGTGGTGACTATCTTGGTCAGTTGATTTATGCTGACCATGCTTTTAATATAACTTCAGGAAAATGCTATTAAATTTGAAAACTATATTTAAAAAAAAATATTTTAATAAAAAGTTTATTTTTTATTTTTTTGTGAGGCATGTTGTTCTATTAAAGTCGTACATGTATACTGAACTGTGAAAACACTTTGTATTAAAAAAAACTTTATTCTGTATTTTGTATTTTTTTTAATGTTGATTATCTATTAAAAATGTCAACATCTTTTACGTAAGGTCAACACAGTATTGTAACTGTACCTGGAAACATTTTGCATTAAAAAAAACTATAAAATATATTTATTTTATCAAATGTAATTGTATTAAAAATGTCAACATCTTTAAAACATGTTTAACTCTTTAAGTTCAACACAGAATTGTAATTGTTTCCAGATTTTAACATAATAAATATTTAAGTCGTTCAGCATTAAATCTTTTCAATTGCCTATGCATCCATATTTGATGGCATGAAATTCACCATGTTCACAAAACATGCTTAATATCCATTCATTATTTTGTAAAAGATTGTTGCGCCAATTCAGCACATCCATGATACATCTTATTTCCATGATTACATCCTAATCTGTTATCAGGAAAACAACCTCCTTAGAGAATCATTTAAATCATCTGTTGGATGTATTGAGATCAGGCACTTCAATGGAAATCACATCTGACATCCTGAGTACAGCATTTGGGATGTTGCCCATAGGTGTAGTTAAATCTGAGACTTGTACATGGTGAATATCAATATCTACTTGTCCTAAAACACATGACACTGATGTCCTCTCATGCATCTTAATTTTGGCGTCTTGACCTGATAAATGGGACAGAAGACGAAGAAATCTTTCACGTAAAAAAGTCCTCTGCTCTTGTTTTGTAACTGACGAATTGTTCATTGTTGTTTTAATTCTGAAAAAAAAGAAGAAATTAAATGTACATTGTACATGAAATCAAAATCAAAGTCACTAACAATGTATTACTATCATTACTATTTGGTCTAATAACTTGAGGCCACAATAAAATGTCTTTTATTTGTTTCTTTTTAAATCAATTATTTATTTTTAACATCATTCAAATTAAAATACATTGTTGTGATATGCTACACTTCTCACAAAAGTGGAGGGTATACATGTATATATCATACTGAAAACTTACAGCTGATTTTTATGAGATTATATTAAATCAATCTTAATGCTATAATAGTGTTTCCTACAGGTGGTTTTGGCGTGTAATGGCGCCCTGCCGTGATTTCTCGACGCCCTGCCCTATTTGGGAAAAAAAATTGGCGCAATATTTTTATATATATGACATAGTTCTTTCTTGTTTTTAAACATTTATAAAGAACTGATTTTGTTTTTAATTGTGTTTATTGTTTTAAATATTTCATATATATGTTTTAAACACTTTTTCTTGTTTAACAATTTTAAACTTTTTTAATAAATTTTTTTATATTTTTATTAAACTAGTATGTTTTAAATGAATCCATTTTATAGAAATTGCCTGTTTATATATATTAAGTAAGTGCCCTAAAATTGTTGTCCATCGCGCTTAATGTGCCCTCTGAGCTAACAATTACCCTGCCCTTTTTAAAAGCTGCAGGAAACACTATATATGACAGCAAAAAAATTGTATATGGATCTCTATGAAATTTTACCAGAAGGTTCATTGCCAAAATAATTTTGATTTTGTGGGTTATATTTATGGTATCAACAGTTGAGCATTTAGAGGCCTACAGAGAATCATTTTTGTAGTTTCCAGACAATAACTTGTATTTAAGCTTATGGATCTCTTTGCAGTTATAAAAAAAGGTTTGGGTAAGTGGTTGGGTAAGTGGTAATTACAAAAAAAAAATTTGGGAGGTTCATTTTTTTGGGTAAAATTTATGTTCTTTTTTGACTGGGTTTGACAGTATAACGGTTTGTTCAGCGTTTGACTGCGGTCGTATCAGGCTGCGCCCAGCGAAACATTTTATTTATTTTTGGGGCCGAATCGACTTGCATGACTTGGGGACGGAACGACCACAAACCTTGTAGGATTGGTGATACTCTTAAACTCGATGGCAATATACCTGTACACCGCTAGATTTATTATCTTCGCAACAGATTCATCAATTATTCAGTTATTGGAGCACTATATCTTAGAATCTTAGACGATCTTAGACCAACGTCAACAAATCTCGACGTCAAATGATTCTTACCGAGTTTTGTTATCCCCTTTGTTCGTAAACGCGTTGTTGCAGCAAATTTATGAATCTTCTTTTAGCACAATCGTGTGTTTTGTAAGAGATCGGTATGAATGATATAAATTTTGTCAACATGTGCCGTCACTTTTTGTTTACCGGTGGAATCATTTAACTTCCGGGGAAGGCAAGGACCTTTTTGGTTTTCGATTATTTAATTTAAAAAGTCACTTGATACAGTATTTTCAGAATTGAAAGTTATTAGTCGAAGATTTCAAATTAAAACAATATCACAACTATCAGCTGATTTACGTTGTTATGTCTTCGAAATTTTAAAAGATTATTTCAGAAATTATTTCTTCTAAAATTCCTTTCGGTTCTCGGCCAAACCGGAAGTAGTAAATTATGGACATCGTTACAGAACATGACCCTGAAAAATAAACTTCCCAGCTGATTATACACACAAATTTTCAAAATGGCAGGAAGATCTGAAATGTCAGATATGACAGATATGGGTAGTTCGGAATCAGAAAGTGTCCTTGGCCAGGATGACTCTGAACTTGCGTTGTCAGGAATAAGGATGTTACTTAACAATGGTTTTGAAGAGGCACAAGCTCTTTTTGACAAATACAAGTACGCCCCCTTATTGTTTTCATTAGAAACGTACACTCCAATAATGTTCTGTTGTATATATTTCTTGCCCGAAAAGATGAGTTTTGTTTTGTTACTTACAACATTTTTTACACGTGCAATCTCCTTATTCATTTGTCATTGCATAAAACACTAAGTTGCAGGATCTTAAAGGTGTTATAAAAATATGATAGTTGTCCTAGGTTAAAATTAAGATATAATTCCTTCATGTCATGCTCTATGCTCATTTTAATTTACACTGCAATCCAGAACTTTTCTTAAAGGGGGAACGCTGACTGACCAAAGGGGGGACCCGCTCCAGTGATTATATATAATCCACCCAAATTTTTTCCACGAAAAAGGGGGGGGGGGGCCTGGGTCCTCCTGTATCCACCTATGCACGGAGTCTGAGGCTACTAGTACTTTGAATTCTGTTTATAGTAGCCATTATGTTGTCAATATTTTACACCAAGCTTTAGAAAAGAGAATAATGTTCAAAAAATATATAAAAAGACTTCATAGAGAAAAATTACATAATTTTTTTGAACACAGAATTAAAGGACCTAGGACATGTCAGACATATTTCAAGACTTGGTATTACTGTTGCATATATCATTTATATACTAATAATTTAAATACATGTAGACTAAGTATTTCAATATATTTTTCAGAAATGACAGTTCTTTGATGCATGCTGGCCACAGCTTTGTATATTTTATGGTTAGTACTCAGAAAGTCAAATAACATACATGTGATGGACTGTGAAACTCAGATCAGGAAATTTGGAAATTTTGGTCAGGAGATTAGGACTCGGATCAGGATTTTTTTTTATCGACATAGATTTTGTTGTAAATGTATCCGTTTGATGTAGAAATTGTCTTTTAAAGTGTTTTTTTTCTTCAAATTTCCATCAAAATGTAGTATGTTTATAGTACCCTTGTTGCCTTTCTATTTGAATGATATCACATTATTAAAAATATTATTTGATAAGCATGATAAGGTTATTATTTGTGGGATAGCAATTTCTGTGGGTATTTGTAAAACAGAAATTTAACCAATTTAACAACATAACACTTATTCTACAATGTTCTATAGGCTTGTATACATCCATTGGCAAAACCTTGAAATTAAGCATTATTCTACAATGTTCTATAAGCATCCACGAAAATTTGAAATAATTGGTACCCTCGAAATTGATTAACCCTTGAATGTAGTGACCAATCTCCATTTAAAATGGAGTTGGTAATCCTAAAAATTTATTATTTCTTGTTTTATTAATTTAAATTGATTAATGTGACAGTATCACTGTATACCTAAATTATAATCAGCTTACATGTATATGTGTTTTATAGTATAATCAGCTTACAGAACAGAACAGAACATATTTTATTTCCAATTAGGGGCATAAATAAATATGTATGTGTTTTATATCATGCACAGCGATTTACCTTCTGATCTATTTACTTGTTTGTAGTTTTCAATGGGTCCCCTCTATTTACTTGTTTGTAGTTTTCATGGGTCCCCTCTATTTACTTGTTTGTAGTTTTCAATGGGTCCCCTCTATTTACTTGTTTGTAGTTTTCAACAGGATCCCTCTATTTACTTGTTTGTAGTTTTCAACAGGATCCCTCTGTTTACTTGTTTGTAGTTTTCAACAGGATCCCTCTATTTACTTGTTTGTAGTTTTCAACAGGATCCCTCTATTTACTTGTTTGTAGTTTTCAACAGGAGCCCTCTATTTACTTGTTTGTAGTTTTCAATAGGAGCCCTCTATTTACTTGTTTGTAGTTTTCAACTGGTACCCTCTATTTACTTGTTTGTAGTTTTCAATAGGAGCCCTCTATTTACTTGTTTGTAGTTTTCAACTGGTACCCTCTATTTACTTGTTTGTAGTTTTCAACTGGTACCCTCTATTTACTTGTTTGTAGTTTTCAACTGGTACCCTCTATTTACTTGTTTGTAGTTTTCAACAGGATCCCTCTATTTACTTGTTTGTAGTTTTCAACAGGATCCCTCTGTTTACTTGTTTGTAGTTTTCAACAGGATCCCTCTATTTACTTGTTTGTAGTTTTCAACAGGATCCCTCTATTTACTTGTTTGTAGTTTTCAACAGGAGCCCTCTATTTACTTGTTTGTAGTTTTCAATAGGAGCCCTCTATTTACTTGTTTGTAGTTTTCAACTGGTACCCTCTATTTACTTGTTTGTAGTTTTCAATAGGAGCCCTCTATTTACTTGTTTGTAGTTTTCAACTGGTACCCTCTATTTACTTGTTTGTAGTTTTCAACTGGTACCCTCTATTTACTTGTTTGTAGTTTTCAACTGGTACCCTCTATTTACTTGTTTGTAGTTTTCAATGGGTCCCCTCTATTTACTTGTTTGTAGTTTTCAACAGGATCCCTCTATTTACTTGTTTGTTGTTTTCAACTGGTCCCCTCTTTCTACTTGTTAGTTGTCTTTGAACATTTTTCAAGATTTACTTAATTCATTGATAAAAAAAGTGGAAATATGAAAGCTACAATAACTGACAGTTTTCTTGGCAAGATACATTCACTTAATTGAGAAGCTTGATATTTCCTAAACAATAAACATGATAAAAGAGGGTAGGAATGCCCTTTACCATGTTTACATTGTACATGTACCTTAAACAGTCATTTACGGCTACTGTTAGCGTCAAATTGGTTAAAATTTTACCCTGCTTTGTAGAAATATCCGCATCATGATCATTACCCATATTTAAAAAAAATAAAAGTGTGATTCTTCAAAATCAGTTGATTATTGTAATGACTGAAAGAAATTGTAAATTTTTATCTTTATGTTCCAAAATTTACGTTAAACATCATTCGGCAAGATTATTTACTGTTATTCATCATGAAGGTACATGAACCCTCATTACGACCCTCAAGTATTTTAATTAAAATGTTCAGCTGGTTTTTACAGAGTTATCTCCCTGTAGTGTTATGTACCACATTAAATGTATGGAAGCCTGGAAGGAAATTGAGAGTTGATGAATATAAATAAAGAGAAATCTGAACTAGTGGAATGTCTCAGAAGTTCAATATTTGAATTTGTTGAAAAAATTATTCAGACGTTGTTTAAAAATTTATTTATTGAATATGCTCTAATCTTTCAGACAGCATTGATTTCATTTGAAGATGAGAAGATGGCAGAAGCCTTGAAAAAATTAGAAGAAACAGAAAAATTATGTGACACTGATTCTGGTATCTTCAAATCACTGAAAAAGAAATTAAAATCAAAAAAGAAAAAGGAGGTTTGTTAAACATTTCATGTCTGTGTTCTCATGCACTTCTTATAGAATCCTGGTAAACATGGAATTTTGAAAGCTTGTTTCTAGAAATAATAGCATTACATCCAACATGTCCATATATACATGATATATATAACACAATTCATAAGAAAATCAGTTCCGATTTCTAATATGGAGAAAAAAAAATTTCAGCAAAATTTCAATCTTTCTATATGATGTTGGCATTATATTACCAGTACCTATAAAGGAAGCCTCTTCCTCCTTGGATTTTTAAAAAGCAGATCATAATCGGTCTAGATCTTTAATGAAATGTGCAAATTTCTAGAGTAATATGTATCAATATAATGTAGGCATTACCTAGAAAGGAAGCTACACTGTAGACTTGTCTCCCTTTGTTAATAATCATATATATAAGGTATATATTAAAAACAGATATAAACCTTTAGAAATAATCTAAAAACACAGATTTCTTGAAACAAATTTAAAAAATAATAAAGAAAGCAATTAAAGTCCTCCTTTGATTTTGATAAAGCAGATCATAAATGGTCTACATATTTCATGAATGTTTAATTCATTTTTTTAAAAAATTTGCCATATAAGGCAAGTTATTTCAAGAAGGCTAAACATTTATCTTTTCTTTTCTTTACATATTTGACAGGGAGAGACAACAATTAGTATTGAAGATAAAATACAACGACAAGTCATAGTGGCAGATTCCATTTTATATCAGGGGATATTGATTTTCACAAATCAGGACATTTCAAGTTATATCAAAGGGGGTTGGTATCTTCGTAAAGCATACAAGATTTACGAAAAACTTCACAAAGATGTTAATCAGCTCATTGCTGCTTCTAAATTAAAACAGAGCAAGTCTCAAAACAGTCTAACTAGTGCTGGTTCAGGGGTCAGCTCAGATGGACCAATCGACAGCAATGATAATGAACTCCCTCACGATGTCCTTTCACGTTTATTAGGAGCTGTAAACTTTGGTTACGGAACCTTTCAATTGTGTATATCAATGGTTCCACCAAAGATTTTAAAACTGATAGAATTTCTAGGATTTGAGGGTGATAGAGAGGCTGGACTTGCAGCCTTAGATTTTACCAATCATAGCAAAGATATGAAAGCCCCATTGGCTACCCTGGGATTGCTATGGTACCATACAGTATTACGACCGTTCTTTGCATTAGATGGTGCTAATGATTACGATGCAGGTAAATTTATCTTATCTTATCTTTGTTATACAAAGGTTAAATGGCGCTAATGATTATCATGATTATAATGCAGGTAAATTTATCCTACCTTTGGTATACATACATGACATAGTTTTGATAGTGATGATGATTAGGCAAAAAAATATAATACATGCGTTTCCCCTTACCATACCTTAACTAATTTATAATGCCTTAAGGGGAATCATAGATACCAAAGGGTCATTCAAACTCATAAGTGGAAAAAAAACAACAACCAAAAAAAAGTGATGATGTGTCATGGGAAAACTTCAAATTTAAGTATCATTATCCATATGATGTGGAAAAGAACCCAAAAGACAAACAGTAGTACACAAATTAAAACATAGAAAACTAAAGACAGCAACCCAACCAAAAACATACAAAACTAAAGACAGCAACCAAACCAAAAACATACAAAACTAAAGACAGCAACCCAACCAAAAACATACAAAACTAAAGACAGCAACACATACCCAACAAAAAACATCCAAAACTAAAGACAGCAACACATACCCAACAAAAAACATCCAAAACTAAAGACAGCAACACATACCCAACAAAAAACATACAAAACTAAAGACAGCAACACATACCCAACCAAAAACATACAAAACTAAAGACAGCAACACATACCCAACAAAAAACATACAAAACTAAAGACAGCAACACATACCCAACCAAAAACATAGAAAACTAAAGACAGCAACCCAACCAAAAACAGAGAAAACTAAAGACAGCAACCCAACCAAAACATACAAAACTAAAGACAGCAACCCAACCAAAAACATAGAAAACTAAAGACAGCAACCCAACCAAAAACATAGAAAACTAAAAACAGCAACCCAACCAAAAACATAGAAAACTAAAGGCAACCCAACCAAAATCATAGAAAACTAAAAACAGCAACCCAACCAAAAACAGAGAAAACTAAAGACAGCAACCCAACCAAAAACAGAGAAAACTAAAGACAGCAACCCAACCAAAAACAGAGAAAACTAAAGACAGCAACCCAACCAAAAACAGAGAAAACTAAAGACAGCAACCCAACCAAAAACATAGAAAACTAAAGACAGCAACCCAACCAAAAACATAGAAAACTAAAGACAGCAACCCAACCAAAAACATAGAAAACTAAAAACAGCAACCCAACCAAAAACAGAGAAAACTAAAGACAGCAACCCAACCAAAAACAGAGAAAACTAAAGACAGCAACCCAACCAAAAACATACAAAACTAAAGACAGCAACCCAACCAAAAACATAGAAAAACAGCAACCCAACCAAAAACATACAAAACTAAAGACAGCAACCCAACCAAAAACATAGAAAACTAAAGACAGCAACCCAACCAAAAACAGAGAAAAACAGCAACCCAACCAAAAACATAGAAAACTAAAGACAGCAACCCAACCAAAAACATAGAAAACTAAAGACAGCAACCCAACCAAAAAACAGGTGCTCTTGAAGGATAGGCAGTTTGTTAATATGAATATTATATTTATGATAAATGGTATTGGTCTAATTATAGTTTGCTAAAATGTTGACTATATTTTTCCGTCTTTCAGGTACTCATGATGCAGAAGTTATCATCGCAGAGAAAGAATCAGAATTTGAAAATTCAGCATTATTTTTATTTTTCCGTGGTAGAATACAACGACTAAGGGTAAATATATGAAATATAATATAAGAAGAATTCTGTCAACCAAAATTGTATATTCTGGACTGATTAATACTTTCATTGTAGAATAAATATTAACAAATACAGTGTACAATGAAGGGGTGTGTTTGGATATACGCCTGAGGCGGCCTATGGTTACCCATAGGTACCTATGGTTTGATATTTTGTGTATAAAATATCAAACCATAGGTACCTATGGGTAACCATAGGCCGCCTCAGTCGTATATCCAAACACACCCTATGTCAAACTTAAATCTTGTCTTTTATGAACACTTATCCAACAAAGTTAGGATGCCTCGGTGGACGAGTGGAAGACTTATCAAACAAAGTTAGGATGCCTCCGTGGACGAGTGGAACACTTATCAAACAAAGTTAGGATGCCTCGGTGGACGAGTGGAACACTTATCAAACAAAGTTAGGATGCCTCGGTAGACGAGTGGAACATTTATCAAACAAAGTTAGGATGCCTCGGTGGACGAGTGGAACACTTATCAAACAAAGTTAGGATGCCTCGGTGGACGAGTGGAACACTTATCAAACAAAGTTAGGATGCCTCGGTGGACGAGTGGAACACTTATCAAACAAAGTTAGGATGCCTCGGTAGACGAGTGGAACACTTATCAAACAAAGTTAGGATGCCTCGGTGGACGAGTGGAACACTTATCAAACAAATTTAGGATGCCTTGGTGGACGAGTGGAACACTTATCAAACAAAGTTAGGATGCCTCGGTGGACGAGTGGTCTAAGTTGTTACTACTGTAATCACTGGACAATCTACACTGGGGTTGTGAGTTCAAAATCCCACTCATGTGGGTGCACTCTACTTCAATCTTAATTGACTAGGATTGTCAGTTTTCCTATCAAAAGTTATGGTTTTCTCCGGGCACTCCTGCTTTTTCCACCAATATAAATTGGCTGCCGCAAATAGCCTAAATGTTGTGCTTAAAAGTGGTGTTAAAACACCACAAATTAAAAAAAAATATGGAACAGTGTTATAAAATAGTAAATATGAATTGCAGGCAAAAATTATTTTGGAATTTAAAAGATAAATACAGGTTATGATCATGTTTGATATACCATAAGTTTTAGAATTTTCACATTTTTCCATTTTATCATTATAATGTACTTATCAATATAGTTATTTTTTATTGCAATTTTCTGTGTTTTTAAGGTATGAATTTCTTCTTTTGGTTTGTAGAAAAAGACTGATGAGTCATTAGAATTATACAGAAGAGCTTTGGAGGCAGCAAAAGGCCAGAAAGAACTGGAACTTATGAATTTGTATGAAATAGGTAAACTAGTTCCTTTATTAAATATCGGATTTGTTTTCGTTTAAAGTGTAACTAATTTAATGATGTGAAAAGAATACAGGGTCACAGAAATTTAATTTTACTCATTTCAAATTCATAATGGTTGATTTTTATCCAAAGTATTTCTTTGGGAACAGTTTAAGGTGCTTCATTATAAAGAGAACAACCATATCTTGTTTTAAAATATAATTTAACTAACATATGATTGTCATCCAAGGCAAATGTTTTTAACAAGAGGTACCTGCTCTTTAACCCTTTCATATATGTTTTTGAATTTATTATACTGAATGTTCTATCCTTCTTGTCTTTCAAATTTGAAATTGAAAGGACATATTTTGACATTATGTACATAATCATGATAATGATATTGACAAAAACCTTGAAAGACGTATTAAAATTATTTTGGCAATCTATAATAAAATTCTGAGGCCAAAATGTAGAAATTGAGCATTGTCTTGAAAATTCTAGATTATAATTTATTTGATTGTTGTTTATATAATAAATTTTGATTTGTACCAGAGGTAGCAGTGTTCTAGGATTTTTTTGGCACCTTGACTTACCAAGGGTAAGATCAATAAAAAAATTACTTACCCGCCATAATAACTTTGAATATTGTAATTTACTGAACAAAGCTGGATTCGGATACGATTGAATTTTGTACAAAATTAAAAAAAAACGATTTCTTACTAAATTTGACAAATATGTTATAGTTATTACTATGTCATTTATTAAGAGCTATAATAAATGCAACTGTAAGTTTATTTTCCTCCGATGACAAGAAAAAAAATCGTTTATGTCCCGATTTAGGCACCAGTTATCATTCCGGATTTTCCGATTTTACCGACATCGTGAACGACTTTTAGAATGATAGGAGAAGAATGTGGTCTCTTTTGCGCTTGATTACACCTAGTAAACGAGTGCTTGAATAAAAGCGCCGATAGACATCGACAAAATCTTCAATCTTTTATCAAAGTTTTTTCTCGTGATTTAATAAAAATAAAAAGCAGATATGGGAAAATTGAAGAGGACCGGGAAATTTCAAGAGTTTTTCGGCTTCCCCGAACTTGAAAATTGACTTACCACCGGGTGACAAAGGCTAAAAAATGACTTACCCGTTGTCCTAATCCACTTACCCCGGGAAACGGGTAATGGGAATCCTAGAACACTGGGTAGTAATTCTAAAAAATAAACTCAGCTGAGCCAGGGGACTGAGTAAATTATCTCCCTTGTATAAGCCAAACAAAATCTGGCATTTGAACATGAAGTACAGGTATAATGAAAATTTATATGTATTCTGTTTGAAAACAAGGTAGAAATACTTGAAAGTAACTTCTGATTTTCCTGTTTTTAGCTCACCTGGCCCGAAGGGCCAAGTGAGCTATTCCCATCACTTTGCGTCCGGCGTCCGTCGTCGTCCGTCGTCGTCCGTCGTCCGTCGTCGTTAACTTTTACAAAAATCTTCTCCTCTGAAACTACTGGGCCAAATCAAACCAAACTTGGCCACAATCATCATTGGGGTATCTAGTTTAAAAAATGTGTGGCGTGACCCGGTCAACCAACCAAGATGGCCACCACAGCTAAAAATAGAACATAGGGGTAAAATGCAGTTTTTGGCTTATAACTCAAAAACCAAAGCATTTAGAGCAAATCTGACATGGGGTAAAAATGTTTATCAGGTCAAGATCTATCTGCCCTGAAATTTTCAGATGAATCGGTCAATCGGTTGTTGGGTTGCTGCCCCTGAATTGGTAATTTTGAGGAAATTTTGCTGTTTTTGGTTATTATCTTGAATATTATTATAGATAGAGGTAAACTGTAAACAGCAATAATGTTCAGCAAAGTAAGATCTACAAATAAGTCAACATGACCAAAATGGTCAGTTGACCCGTTTAGGAGTTATTGCCCTTTATAGTCAATTTTTAACCATTTTTCGTTAATTAAAGTAATCTTTTACAAAAATCTTCTCCTCTGAAACTACTGGGCCAAATTAATCCAAACTTGGCCACAATCATCTTTGGGGTATTTAGTTTAAAAAATGTGTGGCATGAATTGGTCAACCAACCAAGATGGCCGCCACGGCTAAAAATAGAACAAAGGGGTAAAATGCAGTTTTTGGCTTTTAACTCAAAAACCAAAGCATTTTGAGGAAATCTGACATGGGATAAAAATGTTTATCAGGTCAAGATCTATCTGCCCTGAAATTTTCAGATGAATCGGTCAATCGGTTGTTGGGTTGCTGCCCCTGAATTGGTAATTTTGAGGAAATTTTGCTGTTTTTGGTTATTATCTTGAATATTATTATAGATAGAGATAAACTGTAAACAGCAATAATGTTCAGCAAAGTAAGATCTACAAATAAGTCAACATGACCAAAATGGTCAGTTGACCCGTTTAGGAGTTATTGCCCTTTATAGTCAATTTTTAACCATTTTTCGTAAATTAAAGTAATCTTTTACAAAAATCTTCTCCTCTGAAACTACTGGGCCAAATTAATCCAAACTTGGCCACAATCATCTTTGGGGTATCTAGTTTAAAAAATGTGTGGCATGACCTGGTCAACCAACCAAGATGGCCGCCACCGCTAAAAATAGAACATAGGGGTAAAATGCAGTTTTTGGCTTATAACTCAAAAACCAAAGCATTTTGAGGAAATCTGACATGGAATAAAAATGTTTATCAGGTCAAGATCTATCTGCCCTGAAATTTTCAGATGAATCGGTCAATCGGTTGTTGGGTTGCTGCCCCTGAGTTGGTAATTTTGAGGAAATTTTGCTGTTTTTGGTTATTATCTTGAATATTATTATAGATAGAGATAAATTGTAAACAGCAATAATGTTCAGCAAAGTAAGATCTACAAATAAGTCAACATGACCAAAATGGTCAGTTGACCCCTTAAGGAGTTATTGCCCTTTATAGTCAATTTTTAACAATTTTCATTAATTTGGTAAATTTATGTAAATTTTTACCAAATATAGTTCTCTGTTACTAATGGGCAAAGTTCATTATAGATATAATTGTAAGAAGCAAAATCGTTCAGTAAAGAAAGAACTTCAAACACATCACCATCACCAAAATACAATTTTGTCATGAATCCATTTGTGTCCTTTGTTTAATATGCACATAGACCAAGGTGAGCGACACAGGCTCTTTAGAGCCTCTAGTTAAGCCATGTACACATAAATTTAATATTTTAAGAATACAACTATTCTATAATATACATGGCCATTAGTTTTCTGGTTTGAATTGTTTTACATTGTCTTATCGGGGCCTTTTATAGCAGACTATGCAGTATGGGCTTTGCTCATTGTTGAAGGCCGTACAGTGACCTATAGTTGTTAATGTCTGTGTCATTTTGGTCTTTTGTGGATAGTTGTCTCATTGGCAATCATACCACATCTTCTTTTTTATATGATATACACAATTATGAATGCATGCCATTATTTCTGTATTTACACAATTACAGTATTTTATAAAGAAGCTTATGATTTAACTTATTATAAATTCCTTTTATATTTTCCTATTTGAATAGGTTGGTGTAACATTATGAAGTTAAACTGGAGAGAGTCTCTTGGAGCTTTCACAAGGTACATATACTCCAGTGATTTATTTTATTTCTAAGTACTGTAAACAGACATATATTTTTTGAGGCCTTAATATATATGTATATACCTGTAATCAACAGGGTTAAGCTTAAACTCATTTCCAAGTAGATGGATTAATATACATGATATAAGCACATTGTTTCCAAATTCTTATTCATATTGTGACTGTGTTTATAAAATGTATTTGTATGATTCATAATAAAATATTGTTTAAATCAACTCATTTTCAATAAAAAAATCAGAAATCTTAAGAACCTCAACACTTGGTACTATTCTTGTTGTTTATTTGTGTATGTTGAGTTTATATGTTCCACATCTGTTCTGTCTTATCCGTTATCAATGTCTGGATGGGGGGTCTGTTATTCTGTAAACATTTAATTGTCACCCCTTTTTTCTCTAATCTTTAAAAAAATAACCCCTTTTTTCTCTAATCTTCATTTTTTTTGCCCGTTATTCTCTAATCTTCATTTTTTAAGGGCATTATTCTTTAATCATTTAACCCCACCCAAACCCTCATGGATGTAACTATATTATTATCAGCTTTTTTTTTTATAGTGCAACTAAATGAACAGGATTTTTAAACCTTACCTTTAGTCCCTTAAATAAATTCAGGTATATTACACTTACATGCATATTGACCAGGACAAGATTAACAAATATTTAATATTTTGTAGGTTAAAGGATGAGACTAAATGGTCCAAGTGTTATTATACATATCTTATGGGAGGTACGTACAGCTCTAAAGTAAAATAAATAAAAAAAAATTAAAAAAAATCAACAGGTCTCGTTATAGTGCAATTTTTGAATTAGTGACCCTTGACCTGATAATTTATTCAATTGAAATATTGATGTCACTTTTCTTTTGTTGTGCAAGACATTTTCTCTTGACATCAAACTTTTTAAAGTGAACATTTGTTATGTCCCGTAATGGCAGACAAAAAGCAAAAAAAGGTGTATTGTATTTTTTTTTTATTGTCCACCTAAACTTTGAAAACAGTATCCCATTAGTGTTTTTGCTAATTGTCATCTTTGCTAGCCAAGGGTTACGATCCACTTCCCTCCTCTCCACCCTTGGCGGATTGAGATAAAATTTTGGAGACAAGGTAATGATTTTGATTGGTTGCAGTTGTTACTGGCTGTATCAAAAAGCACATACACATAGTTACCTGTAAATGTAGAAAATGTAGGTAAACAATTACCACATGCTGATTGTGCAACAAGTCTTTACACCTCAAAACATACCACCATAATAAGAAAAATGTTAAGTGACAATTTAAATGTTCTTAATCAACTAATAGGAGTTCCTGTGTATGTTACTTGCATAAATGTTGAAATGTCAACATATATTTTTGTTTCCTGCTTCACCAAGTTTGTTGCTACTGTGTTTTTACCTTCACACTGAAGAGAGTTCAAGTGCTATCATTGATCAGGAATATTAATATGTAGAATGGGTGTGACTTTAATCAACTGATAGATGGCACAACATTGTTATCAGCCCATACTACATCTTCGGTTAAACCACAAAATCAAATATCTACAATACAATATTTCAGCAACCCACAAATGGTATTCAACGATACAATTGAAGGCATAAAAATTTGCTCAGTGCTCGGAGCACAAAAATCATGCTCGAAACATGAAATCCACCAATTTGATTGGTTGATTTTCAAGTCTGAGTACAAGAATCATGCTCGAAAGTTTTATGACCGTGAGGCCTGATATGATCTTTTTAATTTTAATTCCGAATTAGAGTTATGACTCCAATTTTGTGCGGTCCACTGAACATGAACATTTGCGAGTGGGGCATCCATGTAATAGGGACACAATCTTGTTAACATACATACAAAGACCCAGTGGTGCATGTAGTGGTCTATGTCTGTTTTCTGCTCTATGGTCGGTTTGTTGTCTCTTTGACACATTTCCAATTCCATTCTCAATTTATTTGTATTTGCATTATTTTTCTACTCATAAATATTAATTGGTATAGTAATACATGTAATGATTTCCAGTATATAAGGTAAGACATGATTATATATGTTTATTTTCCAGTATCTCTTGGTGCTATGGGGGATGTTAAAGGTGCTAAAGACACACTAAAAGATGTCCCAGGACTGCTGAAAAAGAAAAATAACCAGATTGAGGCTTTTGTTTCTAGGAGGGTAAGTTATAAATAGACAGTGTGTTTTAGGATAGGGCTATTCCAAAATTAAAAGTATGGGGAGTTGGAAGGCACTTTTTCCCATGGTCTCCGACAGTACAATTGAAAAAAAAATATGTGTTTTTGTGTGAATATATTTAAATTATATTTATATTAGGTGTCTTTTAATATCCCATCAATTATAAATTATGGTAAAGCCCATAGACAAATTAGCAAACAAATTGTTTGTCTGATGATCAGTTAAATAACATGCCTCTAAGAAAAAAGAATATATTGTGAAAGGTATTGAGCTTTTGTGGGAGTGTTTGTATATACTGTGGATACATTTATTTTCCTGGACTGAGGAAAGATTGTATTTTTGTGGTTTTGCCATAGTTTAATTGCCTTGAACATGTTGAACATGTTGAATACTTGCACTACATTGTACCCTTTATTTGTGGTTCACCAATCACTCAAAAATCATGGGTACCCCACTAATAACGCTGAATTCACAGTATATATTACAATTAAATCTGGAATAACTGATAGACAAATTAGCAAATTACTTGTTTCAGCCTTTCAGGGAATACACAGAAGATTTTATTGAGACACAGAAAAAATTGTGAAAGATAAAAAAAGACTGAAAGTTTTGGCAACCCTATTTTATTTAAAAAAAACAATTTCAAATGAAAGGAGATTTTTTACGTCAATTGCTTTGCCTATTTAAATTTACTATTATATACGTTATTTACCTTTAAGCCTACTGTGGATTCATTATTATTCAATAAACTCATCAGAGATACCAGGACTAAATTTTGTATATACGCCAGACGCGCGTTTCGTCTACAAAAGACTCATCAGTGACGCTCGAATCCAAAACAGTTAAAAAGGCCAAATAAAGTATGAAGTTGAAGAGCATTGAGGACCAAAATTCCTAATGGATACCAATTTTCATGGACTTAATGGGTACAGGTGAATAAATTTTTTAAAGGCTTTTATGCAGACTTCAGTAAGACCATGATATTTAAATATCCATGTAAGTTTTCTTTAATCTATGAAAATTGGTATTGAATCCAGAGTATATGGTATACTTGATAAAGGAGAGGGGATAGGACCTTTATCTCCCTGGACTCTGTGATCGGGTGTTTTTAAGCTCGGGATTTCGGGATCCAGGAAATTCTTTTTTTCGAATTTCGGGACCTCTGGAATTCGTGTTTTTAAGCCCGGGATTTCAGGATCAGGACCCCTCCTACCCCCTACAAAGGATCAGGTTGAACTGAATGTTATTTGAATATTTTGAATATATTGAGCATTATTTTTTGATAGGCAGAAAAGATGAAGAAGAACCCGCCTACCCAGGAGATCTGTCGTCTGCTGAGTTTAGAACTTATATTCCTATGGCATGCTCTTCCTACATGTACAGAGGACGAACTTAAACCGTTTTTAGATGGTGTGTAAAGTTATGTGTTAAAATTTGAATTTTAAATTTCAGGTCTTGTATATGTTTTCCCTCTTATCCCTTTTTCCTGCAAATAAAATTAGAGCTTACACTGTTGATAAGTATATTTTAATGGATACCAGTTTTCTTAGATAGATATAAGATGTGGTATGAGTGCCAATGAGACAATGCAACTCTAACACAAAGGTTCCTGGTTCGATTTCTGTCTGGGATGAAAATTTCAGGAACTGAATTTTCGGCTCTCCCTTGGCACCATTTGCGAGTATGGTCTCGAGGAAACGATGATAGTCCGTCGGAAGGGGACGATAAATGGCTGACCCGTGTTAAGAGAGAGTCATATCTCTTGCACGTTAAAGACACCCTTGTAGATTTTGAAAAAGAGCAGGCTTATGCCGCTATATACTAGGCAGCACTCGCACCCGCAAAGTGGAAAGGGATTAATATAAGTTGCAAAACAACTCATTTCCCAATCCACTATAAATAGATATGTTTAAACTAAGGCAACTCTCCATGTTTATGAAAGTTGCTGAAATAAAGTACCAGAAATTTGAAGAGTTATTTCCCTTTACAACAAATGTTTTCTAATTTTAAACATTACCTGTCTGATGACTAGTTTCAGCTTTTACTTACTCACTTTCATTTTTGGTTAATTTATTTGTCTTTTAAAACATATATATAGAAATCAAATATATCTGTAATAATTATAAATTGTTACTGAATTAACAATATATATTTATCATGCAATTGTATTTTCAGTCTGTGATATGCAGACAGATAAAAATGTATTCCACCTAAAGTGTCTACTAGAGGGCGCTATATATAAAGAATTGGGTCAAGATGAATATGCTTTACAAGTAAGATTTATTCATGAGGAAACATGTATAAGACTGTTTTAAGGGTGTTTCCTACAAAATTTAATCTGTTTGGGAAATCTGATTAGTATTAAAACATTAACATATTGACTCTTGCCAATTTACTGAAAATACTTCTTATTATTATTTGTAATTAAGAGCTTTTTGACAATTTTATTCCTAAATTGACATAAAACAATTTTTTTTCTTTAATTATCAGTCAAATATTTAAAATGTATCTGTTAAAGATTATTACTGTGAATAAAAATATGATATAGTGTTCAATGAGACAGCTACCCTACAAATTGATAAAACAGATTCATAGATGTCACTGTAGTGGGTCTCATTGGGGTCCCAATGGGGACAAAATGAGACACCCACTGTATGATCTTCAATGATGAAGTTGAGTTAGAACCCCTCACATAGCAGGAGTACTCATCTTAATCAACTAGGGTTGTACTTCAGTTTAGTGCAGAGGGTCAATGATCTGATGGCAACATAACAAACAAAACTGACAGCCGCAAAATAGCCATTAAACACCAATCAATCAATCAACAAAAAATATATGAGGGGGGATAGGAGAGGTCATGATCTCAAAATCGCGGGCTTAAAAACACGAAATCCCGAGGTCCCGAATTTAAATAAATAAAAATCCCGGATTCCGAAATTCAAAAATAAAGATTCCCGGATGCCGAAGGGGTAAATCCCGAAATCCCGAGCTTAAAAACACCCAATCCCGGAGTGCGGATAAAGGTCCTATCCCCCCTCATATATGTAAACTGCTCTAAAAAATGATATACTTATTGGTTTATTTTAATAATTGTGACTCGGATGCAGAGTTATCTCATTGGCACTCATACCACATCTTATATCTATTTATTGACAATTTTGAATGATTTGACCTTTGAGCTTTTGTTGTAGTGTTTAGATGAGTCACTAGCCAGACACCAAGGCATGAAGGATGACAACCATGTACCAGCCTTTACTTTGTATGAAATGGCTTCCATTAAAATGAAATCTCCCGAGGTAAGACAACCACGTACCAGGCCTTTACTTTGTATGAAATAGCTTCCATTAAAATGAAATCTCCCGAGGTAAGGCAACCACGTACCAGCCTTTACTTTGTAGGAAATAGCTTCCATTAAAATGAAATCTCCCGAGGTACGACAACCACGTACCAGCCTTTACTTTGTATGAAATGGCTTCCATTAAAATGAAATCTCCAGAGGTAAGAAAACCACGTACCAGGCCTTTACTTTGTATGAAATAGCTTCCATTAAAATGAAATCTCCCGAGGTAAGACAACTAGTACCAGCCTTTACTTTGTATGAAATAGCTTCCATTAAAATGAAATCTCCAGAGGTAAGACAACAACGTATCAGCCTTTACTTTGTATGAAATAGCTTCCATTAAAATGAAA
This sequence comes from Mytilus galloprovincialis, assembly GCA_037788925.1. Classification (NCBI taxonomy): domain Eukaryota; kingdom Metazoa; phylum Mollusca; class Bivalvia; order Mytilida; family Mytilidae; genus Mytilus; species Mytilus galloprovincialis. Next base: position 74,342,616 of record CM075339.1, on the reverse strand, counting down.
TCTCCCGAGGTAAGACAACCACGTACCAGCCTTTACTTTGTATGAAATGGCTTCCATTAAAATGAAATCTCCCGAGGTAAGACAACAACGTACCAGCCTTTACTTTGTATGAAATAGCTTCCAGTAAAATGAAATCTCCTGAGGTAAGACAACAACGTACAAGCCTTTACTTTGTATGAAATAGCTTCCATTAAAATGAAATCTCCCGAGGTAAGACAACAACGTACCAGCCTTTACTTTGTATGAAATAGCTTCCATTAAAATGAAATCTCCAGAGGTAAGACAACAACGTACCAGCCTTTACTTTGTATGAAATAGCTTCCAGTAAAATGAAATCTCCTGAGGTAAGACAACCATGTACTAGCCTTTACTTTGTATTAAATAGCTTCCATTAAAATGAAATCTCCCGAGGTAAGACAACCGCGTACCAGCCTTTACTTTGTATGAAATAGCTTCCATTAAAATGAAATCTCCAGAGGTAAGACAACAACGTACCAGCCTTTACTTTGTATGAAATAGCTTCCAGTAAAATGAAATCTCCTGAGGTAAGACAACCATGTACTAGCCTTTACTTTGTATTAAATAGCTTCCATTAAAATGAAATCTCCTGAGGTAAGACAACCATGTACTAGCCTTTACTTTGTATTAAATAGCTTCCATTAAAATGAAATCTCCAGAGGTAAGACAACCATGTACCAGCCTTTACTTTGTATTAAATAGCTTCCATTAAAATGAAATCTCCCCCAGGTAAGACAACTAGTACCAGCCTTTACTTTGTATGAAATAGCTTCCATTAAAATGAAATCTCCAGAGGTACGACAACCATGTACCAGCCTTTACTTTGTATGAAATAGCTTCCATTAAAATGAAATCTCCTGAGGTAAGACAACAACGTACAAGCCTTTACTTTGTATGAAATAGCTTCCATTAAAATGAAATCTCCCGAGGTAAGACAACAACGTACCAGCCTTTACTTTGTATGAAATAGCTTCCATTAAAATGAAATCTCCTGAGGTAAGACAACAACGTACCAGCCTTTACTTTGTATGAAATAGCTTCCATTAAAATGAAATCTCCAGAGGTAAGACAACCATGTACCAGCCTTTACTTTGTATTAAATAGCTTCCATTAAAATGAAATCTCCTGAGGTAAGACAATCATGTACCAGCCTTTACTTTGTATGAAATAGCTTCCATTAAAATGAAATCTGAGGTAATACAACCACGTACCAGCCTTTACTTTGTATGAAATAGCTTCCATTAAAATGAAATCTCCCGAGGTAAGACAACAACGTACCAGCCTTTACTTTGTATGAAATAGCTTCCATTAAAATGAAATCTCCCGAGGTAAGACAACCTTTACTTTGTATGAAATAGCTTCAATTAAAATGAAATCTCCCGAGGTAAGACAACCTTTACTTTGTATGAAATAGCTTCAATTAAAATGAAATCTCCAGAGGTAAGACAGCCTTTACTTTGTATGAAATAGCTTCCATTAAAATGAAATCTCCCGAGGTAAGACAACCTTTACTTTGTATGAAATAGCTTCCATTAAAATGAAATCTCCTGAGGTAATACAACCACGTACCAGCCTTTACTTTGTATGAAATAGCTTCCATTAAAATGAAATCTCCCGAGGTAAGACAACAACGTACCAGCCTTTACTTTGTATGAAATAGCTTCCATTAAAATGAAATCTCCCGAGGTAAGACAACCTTTACTTTGTATGAAATATCTTCCATTAAAATGAAATCTCCCGAGGTAAGACAACCTTTACTTTGTATGAAATAGCTTCAATTAAAATGAAATCTCCAGAGGTAAGACAGCCTTTACTTTGTATGAAATAGCTTCCATTAAAATGAAATCTCCAGAGGTAAGGCAACCACGTACCAGCCTTTACTTTGTATGAAATAGCTTACATTAAAATGAAATCTCCAGAGGTAAGACAACCTTTACTTTGTATGAAATAGCTTCAATTAAAATGAAATCTCCAGAGGTAAGACAGCCTTTACTTTGTATGAAATAGCTTCCATTAAAATGAAATCTCCCGAGGTAAGACAACCTTTACTTTGTATGAAATAGCTTCAATTAAAATGAAATCTCCAGAGGTAAGACAGCCTTTACTTTGTATGAAATAGCTTCCATTAAAATGAAATCTCCAGAGGTAAGGCAACCACGTACCAGCCTTTACTTTGTATGAAATAGCTTACATTAAAATGAAATCTCTAGAGGTAAGGCTTGGTTAAATATACTAAAAATAGGTCATGAAGAAAGGTAAATAACTCTGGCTTTAATTTACTCTTATAACTGGCAACCTTCTTGCATTAAAAGTCTCAAAGTTTTTTGGTAGTCGTGGAGTGAGAAACTTAAGTCTATGACAAACAAAACAAAAAGAAAATGCAGGAAAAGCTTTCATACAATTTTTGCTGTTGGTTATATATAAGTTATTTGATTTCCTGTATAAAAATTTGCACACATTGAATGGAAAAATCTACTTGCTATGGAGAAACTTTTCTTTTTACTTTTCTAGAAAAAGGCGTGTCCGAAATTTAAAATATTGTGTACCCATTATAAATACACAGCATGTTTGTTTTCATTTTCTTTTCTGTATGATTAAAATTTATCTTTTAGGCCTATTTCAGATTAATAATCGAGAATTCTTAATTAATAAAATTGAGAATGGAAATGGGGGAAAATCTACTTTTCCTAACATACTTACATATATTCTTCATATTTTCAGACAAAAGGAAAAGCAAAAGATCTTTTACAGAAAATTAAGGTTTGTTAACAACGATTTATGTCCATTTAAGATAACCAATTGTCTTGCAATTTTATAGGCTTGATTTTAATTGTTATCTTTCTACCAAAGTATGTGTGTTAAGACGACAAAATATTGCTTCAATTTAGTATTTTGAGCAAAGTGTGGTAAGTTGATCGTTATCTTTACGTGAAATTATTTGGTTTCAGACATGTCACACAGTCTGCACGGTTAGCCACTATTCAGATGCCCCAGACTTGTAAAATTTCATTCGGACTAGCAAGTTTTTACAAAAATTTGTTTGGACCAATAAGAAAATTGTCTGAATATTGGTCTTTGGACTAGTAGTTGAAAAAGTTTTTGGTGTAGACTGCATGTCATTTTGGTACTTTGAGTATAAAGGATGAATATCTTAATTGAAGCATCATGGCTTTAATAAATTTGATATAAAACAAAACTAATACATTTCATTGGTAGGGTTGAAGAATGTACATAAAAATACAGACATATGCTTAAAAGAATTAAACTGGCTCAATGACCTTGTCTATTCAAGGATGCAGGGTTCCAGTTTGCCCATGAAGCATGTTAAAAGATAGTATTATTTTTTTTTCTGCAAATGGAAATGATATTAATCAATAAATAGAAAAATGGTGTTATCTATTTCCTGCATACAATTTAGTTTTCTGTGAAGACTTTGCATTATTTTATTTAGAAGTACTCTTGCCTATGGTGCATTAACTTGAACAGAGGGAAATGAATATGAACTACAATTTAAATTTTGACATATTTTTGCCATTTAATAAATAGACCTTTTGAATTGTTTATTTATGGTTGAAGAAATTGCTTTTAATTTCCCCACATAATAATTTTGACATGTTATTTTCAGACACCTTTTGTACTGTCTATTATATTGTTGGAGAAATTGCTCTATTCAATATATTCCAATATTATATTTTTGCTTTCTGCTTATTTTTTCAGGATAACTATAAAGACTATGACTTTGAGAACAGACTAACTGTGCGAGTAAATAATGCTCTAAGGCAGTTAAAAGCTAGCGGATAAGTAGGATAGATCTAATAACCAAAGAGAAAGAACTAAGATTAAAGTGGATAGGTTGGATAGATCTAACAACCAAAGAGGAAGAACTGAGATTATAGTAGTAAACTGTCTCTAATGTTGTTGATAGTCAGTTCTACACACTGAATCAAAATTGTTATACTGTAATTTATTATTTTCCATTTTTAGTGCTAGGCATTGGTTTCATGAGAGTTATCTTTCTTAGAAGCAGGTACTTCCTATAGTATTGTCATGGAACATGTAGTATTTTTTTTTTTATATTATTTTTGATTTTTATGGCATTTAGAATACATAAATAGAATATAAATGTATAAAGTCCATGACATAACTTTTGTTCTAAGTCAGAAAATTTTGAACCAGCCTCATTCTAAGACACACCGATGATTTAAGCTGTCATGATTATAAATAAAAATTTTCTTTTAAGTCATCATTTTTGTCAAGATATTACAAAGACTAAACAATCTTTACAAAAATTCTTATTTAACATTTTATGGTAAAAGAAAAACTAATTGGGTTCAAGCTGTTTTCTGATTTTATTATACATCTATGAAGGTCTGGATGGGGTTATCAATATAGAATAATCACCTGAAAAGTTAAAGAATACAAAAATGAATCCCCCCTTTTTCAGACCCTAATCTTTGACTCCAGATTTATGGTCAGTTAATGGTACATTTTCCAGTAAAATTCTGATTGTTTGAGCTATGAACTTTTCGTGCAGTTTAATTGAAACATTTGCTATACAAGTCATAGAAATTGGGGTTTGGCATTTACAGGACAGAATTGATTATTTTTTAAAATGTTCATAGGAATGTAATAAAAATAAAATAATTAACAAAAATCGTCAGGACTGAATACATTTTTACAGGAGATGTCCTATCGGTCCTGTACTAATTTCGAGGAATGTACAACCTTTATACATGTATGTATCTTTAACATAAGAACAACTGTACAAAAGGGAGTGGTTCTTCAATGTAAACAGAAGGTTATGTTGTTTTACTGGACAATCATGAGATTAAAAATATGACGTCATATGATCAGTGTGTAGTAACTATATTTAGACTGTGATTTGACTTATAAATGTGATACACAGATGTAGAAGTAGGGTTCAAAGGTAAAAGGTCCTGGACCTGTTTTATATTGTGTAAGGTCATTCCAACTTTTGTTTGATTGACCTTTTTGAGAAAATCTGGTAGATTGAAAATTTGGAAAGTTTAAAGCTACCTCACATTTGAAAATTTGTAAAATGTTTAGTGGGTTTTTCAGCATTTTTCAATACCTCCTGAGTTTCATTAAACTCATAACATTCCATATTTTGATTTTGTTGTGAACATCATAATTTTGTATAGACTGCAAGAGGAAATCGAAACATGATGTGCAAAAAGAGTCATTGCAAATTGAACTTGGTCAATCCTGTGAAAACAACAAATTAAAATTAACACCATAGGAGCTTATCTATATCTGATAATAAGCTCGGAATTGTCATTTGTATTTTAATGAAGAGAAGCAGAAAAGATGACAGATTTTTTTATGAGAGATAGAATAGCATAGAAATTAAGATTGATAAGTCCAGGACCTTTGACTCACAGAAGATATATTTTTGAACCCTTGGACACAATAGAGTAGATTTATTTTGTATTTAAATCATGTCAGTAATTTTTCACAGCATTTAAGTCACTGTAAATTTATAATTTTTTTAGAGATGTTTTTTATTTTTTGAGAAAAATGTGTCATTTATATAGAAATCACAATTTGATTAACTGAAAATCTATCTCACATGTGTGAGCTGATAAACAAATCAAATCATATAAAATAATGAGGGCAATTATTTCTGACTTTCAACCCTTCATACTGAAGAGTTCACTATTAATCATTAATAAAAAAAAAATCTTGTCTTGATGGATAGATATAGGAAGATGTGGTATAATAGTATGAGTGCCAATGAGACAACTCTCCATCAAAGTCAAAATTTATAAAAGTAAACCATTATAGGTCAAGGTACGGACTTCACCATAGAGCCTAGGCTCACACGTAGTCTATTCAAAGAAAGGCATAGGTAGGCTGTTTCCAGCAGTGCTGTCAATATCAACAATGTATAAGCATGTGATTATGTCAGTTTATAGAGAACCACTAGTAGCAGTTCCATGATATTAGGAATGCTGTTGAATTAACATTGACATATTTTATTTCCATGGAGATTATTTATTTAACATATGCCAACTCTTTTAAAGTAAGGTAAATGTAGTGAACTTTTTTTACATCATCTTTATTCACCATTTATATATTTCCATTGAATTTCACAAGAGCAATATTTTTTTTGTAATTGAATCTTGCCTAGAAAAAACCAATATCCTAAGTCCCACCTGAATTTTTAGCTCACCTGGCCCGAAGGGCCAAGTGAGCTTTTCTCATCACTTGGCGTCCATCGTCCGTCGTCGTCCGTCGTCGTCGTCGTCGTCCGTCGTCGTTAACTTTTACAAAAATCTTCTCCTCTGAAACTACTGGGCCAAATCAAACCAAACTTGGCCACAATCATCATTGGGGTATCTAGTTTAAAAAATGTGTGGCGTGACCCGGTCAACCAACCAAGATGGCCGCCACGGCTAAAAATAGAACATAGGGGTAAAATGCAGTTTTTGGCTTATAACTCAAAAACCAAAGCATTTAGAGCAAATCTGACATGGGGTAAAAATGTTTATCAGGTCAAGATCTATCTGCCCTGAAATTTTCAGATGAATCGGTCAATCGGTTGTTGGGTTGCTGCCCCTGAATTGGTAATTTTGAGGAAATTTTGCTGTTTTTGGTTATTATCTTGAATATTATTATAGATAGAGATAAACTGTAAACAGCAATAATGTTCAGCAAAGTAAGATCTACAAATAAGTCAACATGACCAAAATGGTCAGTTGACCCGTTTAGGAGTTATTGCCCTTTATAGTCAATTTTTAACCATTTTTCGTTAATTAAAGTAATCTTTTACAAAAATCTTCTCCTCTGAAACTACTGGGCCAAATTAATCCAAACTTGGCCACAATCATCTTTGGGGTATCTTGTTTAAAAAATGTGTGGCGTGACCTGGTCAACCAACCAAGATGGCCGCCACGGCTAAAAATAGAACAAAGGGGTAAAATGCAGTTTTTGGCTTATAACTCAAAAACCAAAGCATTTTGAGGAAATCTGACGGGATAAAAATGTTTATCAGGTCAAGATCTATCTGCCCTGAAATTTTCAGATGAATCAGTCAATCGGTTGTTGGGTTGCTGCCCCTGAATTGGTAATTTTGAGGAAATTTTGCTGTTTTTGGTTATTATCTTGAATATTATTATAGATAGAGATAAACTGTAAACAGCAATAATGTTCAGCAAAGTAAGATCTACAAATAAGTCAACATGACCAAAATGGTCAGTTGACCCGTTTAGGAGTTATTGCCCTTTATAGTCAATTTTAACCATTTTTCATAAATTAAATTAATCTTTTACAAAAATCTTCTCCTCTGAAACTACTGGGCCAAATTAATCCAAACTTGGCCACAATCATCTTTGGGGTATCTAGTTTAAAAAATGTGTGGCGTGACCTGGTCAACCAACCAAGATGGCCGCCACCGCTAAAAATAGATCATAGGGGTAAAATGCAGTTTTTGGCTTATAACTCAAAAACCAAAGCATTTTGAGGAAATCTGACATGGGATAAAAATGTTTATCAGGTCAAGATCTATCTGCCCTGAAATTTTCAGATGAATCGGTCAATCGGTTGTTGGGTTGCTGCCCCTGAATTGGTAATTTCAAGATCTACAAATAAGTCAACATGACCAAAATGGTCAGTTGACCCCTTTAGGAGTTATTGCCCTTTATAGTCAATCTTTAACCATTTTTCATAAATCTAAGTAATCTTTTACAAAATCTCCACTGAAACTACTAGGCCACAATCATCTTTGGGGTATCTAGTTTGAAAAATGTGTCCGATGACCTGGCCATTCAACCAAGATGGCCACCACGGCTAAAAATAGAACATAGGGGTAAAATGCAGTTTTTGGCTTATAACTATGAATTCAAAGCATCTAGAGCAAATCTGACAAGAAGTTAAATTGTTAATCAAGTCAATATCTATCTGCCCTGAATTTTTCAGATGAATTGGACAACTGGTTGTTGGGTTGCTGCCCTCCAATTGGTAATTTTTAAAGAAATTTTGCCGTTTTTGGTTATCTTGAATACTATTATAGATAGCGATAAACTGTAAACAGCAATAATGTTCAGCAAAGTAAGATCTACAAATAAGTCAACATGACCTAAATGGTCAATTGACCCCTTAAGGAGTTATTGCCCTTTATAGTCAATTTTTAACAATTTTCATTAATTTGGTAAATATATGTAAATTTTTACCAAATATAGTTCTCTGTTACTAATGGGCAAAGTTCATTATAGATATAATTGTAAGAAGCAAAATCGTTCAGTAAAGTAAGAACTTCAAACACATCACCATCACCAAAATACAATTTTGTCATGAATCCATTTGTGTCCTTTGTTTAATATGCACATAGACCAAGGTGAGCGACACAGGCTCTTTAGAGCCTCTAGTTTTACAGAATCAAAATATTTTTGATGGAATATTTATAGTAAGATTTTGTGATAGTTTTGATTTTTCAAGCATTATTTACATAACACATATCAAAGTGTCAACATTAACAGCTGTATATAAATCGCTTTAGATAAAGCAATTGTTTACAAGGTGAATTAATTTATCTATTTATCAAATTTGATTACCCATGGTGGATTTTCCCGCCTTTTTTTTATTCAAATTTCATCCTAGACCCCCCCCCCCCCCCCCCTAAAAATCAAATGTCTCTCAATTCTTTGAATGTTGGATATTGAATTTAGTGCCAAACAAAATATAATCTTATTATATCTTATGTATGCAATTGTTTCTAGATATTTTTATTAGTTTATTTAGACTTATTTATTGCTCATATATGTTGTACTCATTGTTGAAGGTGTAAGGCTATTTATGGAGTTGTTATTTGATTTGAAAGCCCTCACATATGTTAAAACTGTAATGCTTTATAATTTTTAATAGCGGTTTTGAAAGCATAACCTTTCCAACTTTAATATTCTGTAAATTCAGAAATTATTGCGTGCTTTTATCATATTTTTTTTTATGAAATAACAAAAGATGGGAGATTTCTTATTGCGATTTCAAGAAAATCTGCATCATTTATACATGTATGTATTAGATATCAGAATACAAGTTATTATTGCAATCATCACAATGGCATTAGATGCAATAATCAATGGCGTATCTAGAAATTTTCATAAGAGGGCGCCCGATTCCGTCACGCTTCAGTGATTCCCTATATAACCAACCAAAATTTTTCTGAAAAAGGGGTGGGCCCGGGGCCTGGGCCCCCTTGCCGCCAACCCCCCCCCCCCCCCCAATCCGCCTCTGATAAGAAATCCTGGCAATAATTTCTGAATTTACAGAATATATTGTATTTTGTGTGTATTAAATGGTTTGTACTTTGTGCTGTGACAACTGATATTTGTTGCTGTTGTAATAATTTTTGTTTGCATTCACATTGATCGGGACCAAATATTAAGCCATACTGAATGTAAATCTGGTATGGCTGTAACTTATTTCAGGGTTTTGTTGTTTTACATGTTATCGATGCTGATAATGTTTCAATTTTTTTAAGATTACTGGGTATTTATGATTACAAACTATTAATTGACCTCCATATATTCTGTAAACCAACTTATTTTCGCGGATATTTTATTTCTTGTTTAACCCTTCAGAGTCCACTTGGCGTCGGTTTAATTTTGCGATTTTCTGATTTAGTCGATATATTTACATAAGGATAGATCCAAGATTTACATATTGGCGAGGATTAATATTTGCGTTATTTTTCTACTCGCGAAAGTCGCGAAAATAAGTTGGTTTACAGTAAACGATTGTGTAAGCATTTCTCACCCTTTATTGTGATGCTGCTCATAGAACTAAAATTGTAAAAAGTGATATATATCTATGGAAATATTGTTACATCTTTCACAATAAGGGCTACATGCGTGAGATACTCACTAATTCAGAAAAAACAAGAAATTAGTTGAATCTGGAATAATTTTGAATTCGAGAAAATAGATAAGGAATGTATAGTGGATTAGGCATGCGTGCATGGCTCAGGTTAGAATTACTTTTACTGATATTTTAACCCTTCAGCAATGGCATGCATTGTCAAGCCTAGTAATTTTAGCTAGTTTTCATCATACGTTTCTTATCAATTTTCCAGAGTTCAAAAATATACCAGATTCAGATAATTCCTTGTTTTGAAATGTTTTTTTCTTCGAATGGCCTGAAGATTGTAAATGCTTATGTTGATCTCTCAAGAATACTGCTGTAATCGATAATGAGACTTTATGAAACCTCTTTTAAACTGTGGCAGGCTCTCTTAGTCTGAAACATGCTCTTTTAAAATGTGGCAGGCCCTCTTAGTCTTGAGCATCTCTTTTGGTATCATGAATGTCTGAGGTAGTTTATTATAGAGATATGTAGCGTACAATTGTAAATTACTGTTTATTATTTATAAGACCTTTCAATAATCATGTTTACATTCCCAATTTACTGCTGAAAAGATGGTCAAGCCCAAAAGAATATATCTGTTGTTTTCTTTAAATTACCATATTTAATTTATGATGGACGATGTTTTCATTGTTTAGATTTTTAGGTTAATCAATATGCATTTTAAAATCACTGTTTTGTGCATAGAATGTGACTTTTGAGTTTCCTACATATAATAAAATGTAGCCCCCTAACCAAAGATTTTCCCACAAAGCATAAGTTAATATTGAAATTCATATATAAGGGATTCCAATATAACATTTTGTAGAAACATATGGGTAGACTTTTTCTAGTTAAATATTTTACTCATTGTCACTTGTTTGAAGAGTAAGATAGTTTCGTTCATCAGTATTACGGATCTTAAACCTGAAATCGTATTCCTAAAGACCATCTGGCAAACAAAAAAAGAAGGTGCTTTGGAAAACAAGTTCAATCTTTCTTTGTAAACCAGTGCCAGAAAATTGGTTTAATCCTTCTCTATATTAAACCAGTGCCTGAAAACAGGTTCAGTCTTGCTTTCGAAACCAGTTCCAAACAAGAATGTGTCCACAGTACACGGATGCCCCACTCGCACTATCATTTTCTATGTTTAGTGGACCGTGAAATTGGAATAAATTCTCTAATTTGGCATTAAAATTAGAAAGATCATATCATAGGGCACATGTATACTAAGTTTCAAGTTGATTGGATTTCAACTTCATCAAAAACTACCTTGACCAAAAACTTTAACCTGAAGCGGGACAGACAAACGGACAGACGGACGAACGAACGATGGACAGACAGACGAACGGACGCACAGACCAGAAAACATAATGCCCCTCTACTATCATAGGTGGGGCATAAAAAATGGTTTCATCTTTCTTATAAAACCAGTGCCATAAAATTGGTTCAATCTTTCTTTGGAAACTAGGGACAGAAAACTGGTTCAGTCTTCCTTTCGAAACCAGTGCAAAAAATCTGGTTTAATCTATGAAACCAGTTCGAGAAAACAGGTTTATTCTTTTTATAGAAACCAGTGTCTGTAACTACACACTTTGATCTCTTATCAAATATTTAATTGTCAATGGTTTATAAGCATTATGTTATTTATTATATTTCCTTGTTTACTATTTTTGCTGTTATCAGAATCAATCAACTAATTTTCTTCACTATATATTGTAAATTTTTATTATTCAATGTTTGAAATAAAAGAATTCTTAAAAAATAGTAGAAAAATGTTTATATTTTGTTTTGTTGTTCATTCAGTGGTACTTGTGTCAAGGACACACCAATTAGAGGTAGTTTATTAAATGTACCTTTTTATATTAAGATAAGGAGAGATAGTAGAGGGGGAGGACAGGGGGGTACCCTTCTCCCTTCTCCCACCCCTCTTCTCCTTTCTCCTTTCTCCCATTAGAATAAAACATCTCCTTTTAAGATATTTTTTCTTGAAATATTAGAAAAATTATTAAAAGGAGAGATATTTTATTTTTTCTCCTTTCTCCAACTTTTTCTCCTTTCTCCCAGCCTTCCTCTCCTTTCTCCCTGTCCTCCCCCTCATAGTATTATTGCCAATAAACTGTCACCAAATACCAGATGTGGAGGATATAAAACACTACAATTAACCATGCAGCATTCACAGTTGATTTTTCACAAACCACAGTAACATTAACCAAAAGTCAAGAAATAGAAATAAATGGACTCTCATAATTAGGATGATCTATGATTGATTAATTTTATTAGCAGACACATCTTGTCAAGAAGTATGCTTAATTTAATAGAATATCATCTTTTTGGAAAGTACCTTATTTGCTATAGGACACTGACATAAACAAGTATTGGAAATTATAGAGAAACACTTTACAAACTTCACTGGCCAAATTTTTCTAACATGCTTGAAAAATTTCATGAGATTCACTTCAAATGAGCTTATACATGAATCTAAAATGAAAATTTTAACTCCAAAAAAATAAATATTTTTTTATAATTTTAATTAAATTTGATACTTTAGATCTGGTGAAATTCAAGTGAGTTTCACGGTTTAAACCCGTTTGAGGTGAAGTTCAAGTGAATTTCTTGTCATATTAACATGAATTTACATTCATGTGCAATTGATGCGACTGAAATTTTCCAATGTACTGGACTATAAAAGCTATCTTTCAAGAGTTTTCAACTGTTTTGTATAAATATAAAGAGATATAGGGTACATGTCAATAAGACACCAACCCAATGACAAAAATAACCTGAAGAAATCTAGAAGGCAAGGATCTACCAAGTGCAAACAAAATTTTAACATTAACCAAGAAAACTAAACATTGACCAATGAACCATGCAAATAAGTTCAAGGTCAGATGAACCATACCAGACATACTTACAATCCTTCCATGCAACAAATATAGTTGACCTATTACTTCTAGTTAAGAAACAGACCAAAACACAAAAACTTAACACTGAGCAATGAACGGTGAAAATAAGGTCAAGGTCAAATTAAACCTGCCAGACTGACATGTATATCATAAAATATTTCCATACACCAAATATAGTTGACCTATTGCATATAGTATTAGAAAAAAAATCCAAAACTCAAAAACTGAACTTTGACCGCTGAACCATGAAAATTATGTCAAGGTCAGATGACACCTGCCAGTTGGACATGTACACCTTACAATCCTTCCATACACCAAATATACTAGACATATATTGCTTATAGTATCCGAGATATGGATTTGACCACCAAAACTTAACCTTGTTCACTGATCCAAGAAATGAGATCGAGGTCATGTGAAAACTGTCTAATGGACATGAGGACCTTGCAAGATACGCACATACGAAATATAGTTATCCTATTACTGATAATACATGTAATAAGAGTGAAATTAACATTACAAAAAAATCTGATTTTTTTTTTAAGTAGTCACTGAACCATGAAAATGAGGTCAAGGACAATGGACATGTGACAGACGGAAACTTCGTAACATAAGGCATTTATATACAAAGTATGAAGCACCAAGGTCTTCTACCTTCTAAAATATAAAGCTTTTAAGAAGTTAGTTACCAGTAACACTGCTGCTGGATCACTATTCCTATGTTGAGCTTTCTGTGTTTACAATTTAGCAAAAACCATTTTAGGGCTCCATTAAAATGTATGTGGGAGGGAAGGAAGGGAAGTTGAATTATTGAATGTAGGTCATGGGTCTTTTTTTCAGTATGCGTCTATTACTGTACTATTATGCAAAATTATATAAAAAAGGGTTCTTGGTTGTAGGGATATTTTGAAAGTCCTTTCCTTATGGAATAGCCCTTTAATATGAATATTGACAGAAGTATGCAAAATATTGTGTTATGTTCAGTTCAGTAGGTCATGGACTTAACTTTGGTTAGTGTTGGACCATTTTTTACCATAGTTGTTTGTTGTGATGTTTTTAACTGATTGGATATATTATTGGTTTAAGTCATGTTTTTTGTATGGTGACGTGTGCCTTCTAGATTAATATCCTTATTTGTAATTTCTTTACCTTCATGAAAAAAAAAACAAAACCTTATGTTAAATATTAATTCTACTAAAATGAGTGTGATACCATATTAATCCACTATCAACAGTTAAATTTTTTTTTAAATATTTTTAAAAGTGTCTAAAGTATATAAATATTGTATGGCACAAGATTTGGTGGTGAAATCTGTTTCTCTAATAAATTTTTGATGATATGCAGACCATCTTAATCTGCAAAAAAATGTGTTCATTCTGTTTGACATGACATGATCAAACATGGTCACCTATTTTTGTCATATAAAGAATTTTCAGAGGAAAGCAACAAAATTTTACGTCATAAACGAATTTTCAACCAATGAAAAACTGAGATCAAATAAACCACATGTTGATTGATTGAATTAAAATAATGAACAGGTCATGAAAGGGATAAATCAAGAAAGAATTATAGAAGATCTTATATCCAACATTTATATTCATAAAACTATTACAATTTCTCACAGATTCACACACACAAACAAATGATACAAGATATTGATTATTTGCTCCTTTTCTTTGCTTTTGTCATCACAACAACTTTTTCATTCTTTTTAGGGTCTTTTTCATCACTAAATTCATGTAGTCTTTGTAAAATGTCTAAAGTGGTTAATTCTGATGTCTTAAACTTGACTTTGTGGTCATCAACTGAAAAGATAGATTCATACACAACTATTAAGTACTACTTTCTACAGCTGGTATAATTTTAAAAGATCTGGTTTAAAACACATTATCTCAATTCTGGTATTAAAATATTTAAGTTTGAATAATTTATTAATTGCTTTACACAGGCATGGATAAGATCGAAACAATTATCAACTTTGTTGTGCATACTCATTGGCAATCATACCACATCTTCTTTTTTATATATCACAATACTCAGGTAAATGAAGGATGAAATCTAGCATTGAGTGTGTAGGTAAAGGTTATATCTTTTGTTAGCTTGCTTGCTAGCTGAATCGTAAAGTCATTATGAGGTATACTACCCTTCTTTTGAAGTAGTCTAGTCATACAAACAGAATGATTGGCTCTCTGTCGGACTAGTCTACTCTAAAAGTGAACACATAACACGGTCAAGGGTACCATGATTTACTTGTAAGTCTGAATTTGCTTTGAACTAGATTTCTTTAACTGCAGGTAGTTTTTAATCGGTATTTTGTGTTTAAGTCTCCTTGTTAGTTATTGCGCTTTGTGTCCTCCTGCATGACCTGATTAATCAAACTTTTTTCAACTGATTTTTCAAGTTTGTTTTTTTTATTATTGAAGACATGCTGAGTATGTTGATCTCTAGATGACTTTTTCATTATAATTTATTGTGTTGCAAGGTTGCTTGCTTACTTTAATTTACCGATCTTTTATTTTTCTCATATCGACTTATTCATACCTTATTTTTGCGCCTGTCCCAAATCAGGGCCATCTGGCCTTTGTTAGTCATGTATTTTTTTTAAATTTTAGTTCATTTGTCATGTTTGTATGTTTCAGAGTTTGGTGTGTTGTCCGTTTTCACTGAACTAGTGCATAATTTTGTTTTGGAGCCAGCTGAGGAAGTCACCTCCCTGTTGGGGATTCTCTCTCTGTGTTGAAGTCCCATTGGCATTGGTGGCCTTCAGCTGTTGTCTGCTCTTTGGTCGGGTTGTTGTCTCTTTGACATATTACCCATTTCTATTCTCAATTTTATGAACATTTTATACTCACTAAATGCTATGTTGATCTCAGGATCACATCGATTAGATTTTACATCAACTTTAGTTGCACAGTTCAAGTTTGTCTTTAGAATACGTGCCTGTTTTATCAGGAATAAACATTCTCTGAAAAATATATTATAATTTCATAATTATGATCATTGATGTAAATTTATACCATAAACATTGATTTATCAGTACAATAAAGTCTTCAACCTTTTAACCTTACCGGTATACAAGTCACAATTTGAGTGCCCATGCACTAAATGGTTGGGATTTAAAAGGTCATTTCCTGGTCCTTTCAGAAATTCAAACTTACCTAGAAAAAAGATTGTTCTTGTTTTATTGGTACACTTTAATACAGCTCTGTTCACATGAATGCTAGTGGTTCGTAACATTGGTCGATTCATAACTAGGTCAATTCGTTACTGAGACTTTTCATACCTGATGTAATTATATATGGTTAAAAAGTGTGTCTCTATAAGTATTGTCTTAATCAAACAATTTTTTAAGACGTGTCACGGTACTTGTCTATCCCAAATTCATGTATTTGGTTTTGATGTTATATTTGTTATTCTCGTGCCTGGATTTTGTCTGATGCTTGGTCCGTTTCTGTGTGTGTTAGTTACATTGTAGTGTTGTGTCGTTGTTCTCCTCTTATATTTATGCGTTTCCGTCAGTTTTAGTTTGTTACCACAATTTTGTTTTTTGTCCATGGATTTATGAGTTTGATCAGCGGTATACTACTGTTGCCTTTATTTAAGACAATATGTATAAATCAATTCATTGTAGTATGAGTTCGAATCCAGGCCAGGGAAGAATACAAAACTTGCAAACAGATTTTGGGCAGAATATTTAAGCGAATTATATATATAATATATATCAATAAGTCTATTTGTACTTTTCATAGAAATATTTATTCTACACTTCTCCAATAACCTACCACTCATATCATATTTTATTATAATAATCATGATAATAAGGTTACAAAATGTCTCAGTTACAAAACCACCTAGTTTAAGTTAGGTACGAAAGACAAGGTATGAAACAACCAGGTCTTGTAACATCTCAGTTCCAAAATGACCTAGAGGAATATATTTGTTTAGACTGGATTTAATTTCTAACAATACAATAGAAATCTGTTCATTGAGACATAACTGATTGGAATTTCCTGATCATCACAGCTTTCAATTATGATGAACAATAGATTGTATATTCAGTCAGTTAAGCAGTAAACTGGACATGTGCATATTAAATTAAATACATCATGGTGTACCAAATACTGCCATCATCCAATCCAAAGAAATATATCCCTCTATACAGGTATGAACACCACGAATTCACCCAATAACACGTTCGGGCCATAAAAAAGAATAGGTAGAAAATACCCAGAAAAGAGCTGCCTACTCAAAATCTTTTATTGTCCCGATGTGAAAATATTTTTTTTTATTCAGAGGCATGAAGACTAATAAACATCTGATACTTAAATTTCTCTTTGCCAAAAAAGAAAATGCCTACCTACCTACCCACTGTCTTGATGTTTGGGTAGGGTTTGGGCTAACCAATTTTTTTTTAACTGTGGCCGCCCACCCATTGATGTTCGCCCCCTTTCACTTTCTCACCCTACACATTCACGCCAAAAGAAGGTTTTCATCCTTTTATTGGTTAAGTGTTGAGTAATTTGTTATCAAATTTTTGTCAGTTTAATGCTAAAATTGTTTAAAAAAATAAAGTGAAATTCTTTTGTTTTTTTTGTGTTGAATAAATCTTAATCACCTTTTTGTTAGTGCTGTAGAGGGTGAAAATGTGAAGGGTGGGATTGGACCTGATACCAAACCATATAGAGGGTTTGTTCCCAGCCTGTTTATCACTTATTATCATTAACTTAAGAACTGTTACTTTTAGCATGGTTAATTTTCTTAGATCTGTAACTTTTTGCAATTTGCATCATTTTCCCATTTAAAATCTTTAAAACAGTAAAAATATCACTATAGTAGATGAAATATTCTATTTTGGTCTAGTTTCCCTCAGAACCAGTACATAACAGACCTGCCAACTATCCTGATTTTCATGGTATAATCTCGATTTTCATCCCTCAACCTGAATCCTGTAAAGCAAGTCAAAATCCCAATGTTCACAAATAATACCCGAAAAAAATATTGGTTACCGATTTTTAAGATTTTCTGATCAATTTAAAAATATCTCAGTGGTCACAACAGGTGTCATAATTTGTTGTTGCATGTAATCTGATTACCTGATGGGTCATAACAGTCCTCAAAATTAATTAATATGTATACACATGTATGTAAACAATTTATCATACGAGCACAATTTGCAACGTTTACCGTAGTTCCATGTCAAAAACGTAATTATCTGAAAGTTGAGAACTGTAATGAACTCTTAAGAAAACATTATTACCTTTAAATCAGTTTAATTTTTGAGTTTTATTACGAGTAAAAAACTGTGCACAGAAACACTGCAAAAATTGTAACCTCTAAAAATCTGGTCACACACTAAATCCCCCATGGAGATTTTCAAAAGTTGGCAGGTCTGACATCATGGACATTACGATCAGTACCTAGTCCAAATAATTATGATGGCTGGCAAGTCTTTTGTTGTTAAAATCTATGGATGGTACCAGCGGGATTCGAACCCTCAATCTCAGGATCTAAAGGCAGCGCTCTAACCATTAGCCAACAGAGCTCCAGATAAGAATTCACAAATTGGTGTTTTTACCCACCATTTTCTTATATAAGTGGGTGATAAAGTTTTTTAATTGCATTATCAATTCCAATTCACCCCTCATGTTAATATCAAATTGGGTTTTTCACCACCAAGCTCCTTAATGCATGTAATGTATTGGGTTTTTTCATCAACATAATATTGAATATTTAGGCAATATCAACCCCAGTTTTTTTGTCCATCTTAAATATGTTTCTTTCTTTGTTTAGCTGTTTTATTTGGTTTAGGGTTAGGGTTATTTGCTAGCTGTTTTATTTGGTTTATTCACTGAGGAGCAATTGTAGGTTTAATTTGTGTTCCCTTTCAAACCCTCTGCCAGTTTTGTATTTTCTCATATAAACTGTAAAAAAACAGATAAGTGTATTCACAGGCACTCGTCTTATACCTTTATATAATAAATTCTGAGACCAGTGCCTGTGTGTGTATTCATTAATTAACCGTAAAATAAAAAACAAAATAGTATAAAACTTTTATTCCAATTTTCATAAATCTGGGTTTAGTTGTCTTTTATTAGAACTTTTGGTTTCTGTTGCTTTATCATGTCATAATTGATTTGGCCTTTCACTTTTTTCCAACTGATTTCGTTTTTGAGGAAACCCTGTTTTTATTAGCAATGTTCTCGTTAAGGTACGCACACACACCCGTGTGTTCGATGGATGCTTCCTAAAAACACTGGCTGAGTCTTGTTATCATCATAACTTTCCCTCAGCTTTTCAAAAGAAGCAGAAAACATGCTTCTATTCAATATTTTTACCGGACATTCACTTTCGTTTTAATTCAATGTATGTTATGATAAATCCAGGGCAATGCGAAAAAAATATGACTACATGACACACGCTAATTGAATAAACGCAGAGAAGATCGAAATGATTTCAAAAACACATGTACCTATTGAGCAACAGAAAACTCTAACAGGGACCCATTTCAGCTACTTGATGCAGGGATCTATATTTAGAACGAAAGGAAATTTCCAATTATAAATATTATAAAAATAGTTTACGTGACGACTGTAAACAGATAACGCAAATGGTAGCCATTAAAGGGTTGAGAACTCATAGTTTTGGAATATAATTGGGTTTTCCTTTGAATTAATTGGGTTATTGAACCCTGCAATGGGCAATTGCATTGGGTTTTTTATTATTTGTATTGCGTGATCACGCAAATACGCAGCTTATCTGGAGCTCTGAGCCAAAGAAGATCCCCAACTCAACTAGTTAAACTACCTTTATATCTCCAGGTCTACAACACCCCTTTTTTTGGGCTGCGTACCATCCATCCGAGCAACTCACAGGTCTCCTACTGTACAACCCACAGAGTCGAGACTTCTACTAGAAAAGCCTCTGGCCAGTTCCCTAGATGTCACCTAGAATATTGTCATGGTATCCTCCAGGTCTACAACACTATTTTATTTATTTTTCTGTGACCTTACAATGTAGGAAGGCGTCCCAGAAAAAAATTAAAATAGCCATGCCAGACATCATAATTATTTGGAAATAACCAGTACATGTACCATGTTCATCACTGACACTGATAGTGTCAGTGACAGTGACAGCAGGGCCTGTCTATACTGTTACTAGTGTTATCATAAAATCACCTCATCGATCTGACATTTGGATGGTATGGGTCAAAGGTGAATTTTATAGACTTCATTGATCTCAGGTGAAAGGCTTCTAAAGTTTTCTTCATAGGATTTATAACCCGACTATAGCCTGCTCTTGAAAACCCTGCCATGCTTAGTCTTCTTCATAAGGTACAAATCAAAGGTTTTCCAAATGACTGTAAAATTTTCGGAACTTATCGTCAGATGTAGGTCAATTTTAAAATGAAGCTACCGTAGAACCATAATAAATATCACTAATAACTTCATTTGAATTAAACAATAAATACACTACAACGGATTGAAATTTTTGATACGGTTAGTATTACGTACATGGGGGGATATATAGTTGCCTCCCCATGCCGCTAAAGTTACATTTGCTTAAGAGCAACAAAAACACTTCTATTTCCATAGCACGTTTATTTCAAAGATACAGATAACACCACATGACAAATATGCATCATTATCATACAAAGGGACACAACTCTCACGACTAAACTGCAAAACACATACGACCATACAATACATATATACATAACATCCCGCCCCCAAAAGGAAAATTTCCCAAATTTTATCAAAATGGTTTATGTGTTTTATCCATATACAAATTCAAGAAGAAGAAAAATGCACTTTTACATTCAAACTATGTAATCACTTCCGTATAAGACTAAAATCATTTTCCAAATAATCATGTAAATACATTTATAATAACTGAAATGCTCGTGGCTGACCAGTTCTCACAACTAGCATCCATTGGCATACACACCAGTATCAACAATGCAGAAAAATTCGAACGTCTGGAATCTCGATCTCCCCCTTAGGACCTTATGAACGCATTACGTTCATTCGACAACACACAAAAAATATACATTTGATACATTTACTCAATCTACTAAATGGAAAGTACTAGGATATTGCCATAAATGTAGCTGTATACATCAAATTGATAGATAATCACCAGAGACCTTTAACTCTTAAAAATGGTAAATATAACATCAAAGAAACACTTCATAAGTTACATATGCAGTCAAAAGAAAATACGACTAATTCTCCCTCTCTAACGTGTTCAATCTCTCATACATGATCACACTCACAAAATAAAATAAAGATGAAACAAATGAATAGCTCCAGAAATGTCAATATCAACCTAGGTTTTATTTATGACTATTATCTCACCGCTACTGACAATCCGCTATCAAATCAGTCCAACTGTTAACAGAAATATATGTATTAATAATAATAAAAAAATCCTTCAGACAAAATTGAATTCATAATTAAAGTCGGTGTTTTCCTTGTAACTGGGTAGCGTACGACGAGATAAATCTCACACGGTACGTAGTATAATTTAAATAGATCAAAACTGCAACACATTTTCCCTGCTAAATCCTAAATACACATATAGGTCTAGTCCAAATAATTATGACGTCTGGCAAGGCTATTTTAATTTTTTTCTGGGAAGCCTTCCCAGAAAAAAATTAAAATAGCCTTGCCAGACGTCATAATTATTTGGACTAATATAGGTCAAGCTGATTAGTTAGTAAAGATAACGCCAATTACTTTAGCAATTATTTTCGAAGTACTGTAAGATGATAGGCCGGGACATCACATGACACATGCTACAGTTTTCTGCACACATACACAGCTGTATTTCTTGATGTCAAACTGACCAACGCCAAATTGCGGTTAAAATTTAATTGTTTGTGTAGAAATTTCAATCGCGTCCAACAGTCCAAATGAAAATCAAAGTTCAAATGATAATAAACAACTGCGAAATACTTTGGATATTAATATGTATGTATACAATGTTGTTTAAAAACAGTTCCTTGAATTTTACCGTTTTCTTTTGTTGACGAAAACTCCCATAAATTTGTGACTTCTGAATATTGGCTAAATCCAAATAAAAAACATCAAAATTTCACACAAAATCCAAAAATTGTTTCTAGTGTCAACTGCATGGTACTGCTATACTCCACTAAACGAAAATTCCAAGGTTTCAACGTGGTCAAAATTTAATAATGGCACCGCCAACCTCGTGGTCTAGACTTTAAAAAGTTGGTTATTCATCTTGGGGACAGCTAACATGATAAACACTTAAAAAGGGGTCGTTTTGAAGTCCTCCACCATATTACGTACATTGGGGGACATATACTTGCCTCCCCATGCCGCTAAACTTACATTTGCTTAAGAGCAACAAAAACACGTCTATTTCCATAGCACGTTTATTTCAAAGAGACAGATAACATCACATGACAAATATGCATCATTATCATACAAAGGGACACAACTCTCACGACTAAACTGCAAAACACATACGACCATACAATACATATACATAACACTTGACTATTATACTAATCATATAAGTAAAAGTACTAGATTGAATGGAATGCAATCAAGGTTTTTAAGAGATGGCTCAAGTATTTTAGCAAAGCCAATTACTTATATAGTTAACTTGTCAATAACTTCAGGCATAGTACCTGATGAGATGAAAACTACGGAAGCCCCTGGAGTGCCATGCAAAAAAAAAAATTTCAACTTGTGCGCACAAGTTACCAACTTACGCGCACAAGTTACTAACTTGCGCGCACAAGTTACTATCTTGCGCGCACAAGTTACTATCTTGTGCGCACAAATTACACAACTTGTGCGCGTGTAACTTGTGCGCACAAGTTATTAACTTGTGCGCACGAGTTGTACAACTTGTGCGCACAAGTTACACGTGATCTTATAGACATGCGCTGTTTTGCTAAAGAGACTACCTTATGGAACTCCGTAGCTGCCGAATACAAACATATGTTTATATACATGAATGCACATACTTTTCTATATCTGCACATGTTTTTTTCTATGTATACACATACTTTTCATAGTTTACTTTATATGCACTTACTTTTTATATATATATGCACATACTTTTCCTACATATGCACATTAAAATTGGTAAAGAAAATGGCAACTTAAATTAACAACTTTTGAACCGTTAGTGGTAATAATCCTTGTGTTAAAATTTAATAGAAACAAATCGACTCCTTCCACGTTTTGACATGAAAACCAAGTGACTATAGATGAAGACAACAGCGCCATACCATCATACATACCAACATAACAGTTGCCGTTAATTGAACAACATACATCATTAAGAAATTCTTAATTAACATTTCTTTTATTATATTGGAACCCTTAGTTCAGTTTGAAAAAACAACAGAAAAGCATAATATGAATTGTAATTCTCACGTTGAAAAACTATGTTCATATACACTGAGAAAAGTATTAACATGCAGAACTACATTTGTACATTCATATGCAGAATAAGTCTGTGCATATATAGAAAAAAAGTATATGCATATGAGGTTAACTATGTGCAGATAGATAAAATAAAATGCGCATATATGTGCATATAAAGAAAAGTATGTGCATATAAGGTAAACGATGTGCATATGTAGGAAAAGTATGTGCATATATATATATATAAAAAGTAAGAGCATATCAAGTAAACTATGTTCATATTTATGAAAAGTATGTGTATACATAGAAAAAAACATGTGCAAATATTGAAAAGTATGTGCATTCATGTATATAAACATATGTTTGTATTCGGCAGCTACGGCGTTCCTTAAAGTAGTCTCTTTAGCAAAACAGCGCATGTCTATAAGATCACGTGTAACTTGTGCGCACAAGTTGTACAACTCGTGCGCACAAGTTGTGTTACTTGTGCGCGCAAGTTGGTAACTTGTGCGCACAAGTTGAAATTTTTTTTTTGCATGGCACTCCAGGGTTTCCGTAGTAAACAGCTAGAGTGTGTCCTATATTTAAGAAAAAATAGTAGACTGGATGTCGGAAATTATCGACCAGTCAGTATATTAATTGCAGTTTCTAAAATTGTTGAAAGATCAGTAACTGTATATACACAACTTGAAAAATATCTGATGGAAAAAGTAAAATCACAAAAATACTGAACTTAGAGGAAAATCAATTCCGAAAGTCCATAATCACATGGCAAAATCAAATAACAAAACGCATCAAAAACGAATGGACAAGAACTGTCATATTCCTGACTTGGTACAGGTATTTTCAAATGTAGAAAATGGTGGATTAAGGTAGCACAATACAAAGATTTTTCATCCCCGATCAGACATCTTTAAACTGACGTAATTCCACTCATCCTTCTTTAAATTTTATAAATGAGGTACCAAAAGAAAGAAGAATGGTTAATATTTCAAATTGTGATAGTTTCATAATGACATAATTATTACATAATTAATTGTTATGTAATTAGTTGCTATATTGTAATGTCTATACTTGAATGAATTTAGCTTCTTTGTTATTCATAGCATCCCAAAATATTCTATAGATTCTATCACAACACAGTTTATAATACAGAACACACACAGAATATGGGTACATCAGTCATCATCGTATAACAATTTTAAAAGGAACAATTTAACAGAATACAAAAACATCCATCTATATACACATTCATTGATTTGTGTGTCTGACGTCACATATATTTGTCGTTCAATGTGCATACAAACAATTTTAAAATTTATCTAGCAATCTTAGCATACAGGCCCGGGTTAAAAAATCAAAAGTATGTAAGAATAAATTTCAGAAATAGACCGAGATTAAACTAGTCCAAACGTTATATATAGAATTTATAAGAATCCACAAATAGTTAATTCTACTGAATATGATCTACTTTATAATTTACAATCTGGCTTCAGATCTGCTTATTCTACAGATAGATAGATACTTTATTCTCTAAAAACTAAATACAAGTTTACAGAGAAACATACAATATAAATACATTTACAATAGTTAAGGTAAACAAATACAGTAAGATATTTTAAACGTGTCTTATTCATTTGTTAGATCATATTTAAAATGAAACTGCTAAGGGACTTTATACTAGACTGATAATGTTAGATTTACAAAAAGCCTTTGATACTGTCGAACATCTTATATTGTGTAACAAACTACAAAAAAATGGGTGTCAAATGTTAGTTTATGGTTTGAATCATATTTATGTAATAGACAACAAAAAGTTAGTATAAATGGTACTGAATCTGAATTAAGATATATTACATGTGTAGTACCACAAGGGAGTATTTTAGGACCACTTTTATTCCTATATTATGTTAATGACATATCTATAAGTATTAGTAAAGACTGCACAATTTTGTTATATGCAGAGGATAGTACCATACTATACTTACATAAGAACCCATGAGTTATATCTGAGAAACTGGGTAAGGAACTTGAATCTTGTAGCAAATGGCTGACTGATAATAAATTATCACTTCATTTGGGGAAAACAGAAACTATTCTGTTTTGATCAAAACGCAAATTATCTAAAATCCGTAACTTTGATTGTAACTTGAATTAATCACACAATTTCCTCGCAAAATTGTGTGAAATGTTTAGGCCTTAATATAGATAACTCTCTTTCTGGAGAATTTTTTTTAAATAATATTATTCAAAAGATAAATTCAAGATTGAAGTTCTTATACAGACAGGCAAAATGTTTATCAGAGCAATCAAGAAAGACTTTAGTAACAGCTTTAATTCAATGTCATTTTGACTATGCCTGTTCTGCATGGTATGCTGGTGTCAGCAAAAAAATATAATGATAAGTTACAAGTATTACAAAACAAATGTATTAGATTTATAAAAAAAACACTGGATATAGATCAAAAGTTGACCCATAATGCATTGAATGTTAAACAATTGAGACTAAACCATGTACATAATATTTATTACCACCATTGTCCTAATTATATGTATTTAAATTTTACAAAGGTGAAACATTTACATCATCATTTCACACGAAATATTGAATATAACTTCTGGGTTCCTCCAGTTAAGAGTCAACAAACAGTCACATTTTATTTTAAGGGCATACAAGATTGGAATATGTTGCCAATTAATGTTAAAAAAAATAAAGAAAATAAAGGAATTCAAAATTTGCGTCAAAGAGCACTTGACCAAAAGTTATAGTGCGGCTTCATCAGGCTCCTTTTTATATTATAAAACATATTTTTAAATAAATTATTTTTATATGAATTTTTATGCCTTATTTGTGTTATCTTTTTTTGTATATCGAAACTATAAGCCGTTTACATGAAGGGAACCCATTGGAAACAAGCTTTAGAGCTTTCATGGGTACTCTGATAAAATATCAGCTAATTTTTTTATACACTTAAGGATACTGCACTCATAATAATGCCAATATATTTTACCATATATGTGTAAAGCTGGGGTCACACATTTACTATTTTTACTGCCGTCCTTGACAGGACCATTCCCGAATAAAATTTGTCAAAAGTCTGATCAAGATCCTGTTAATCGTGGATGGAAATACAAATTTTAATTAAAACTTGTAAAAAAAAAATTTAATCACGACAACAATCAGATAGTGTTCAGGAAGCGTCGATAGTCAACCGTTTCCAAGCGAATGTGTCCCAATAATCCCGTTCTCAATCCGATTCTAATGCGATTTGTATATTTCACATGGTAAAATTCAACCGAGTCTGTCACGACTGCGTCCCGATTCTACCAAATGTAATCCGACAGAGATCAGACAGTGACCAGACAGTGAACTGACGCTGACGGAAGTTATCTCTTTGAAAACTGTCGGCATATTCGGGATGATCAGGTACTGTCGGAACGCAATCCTATCACGGTCCGCTCTATCGCATTGCAAACGGCTTTGTCTGGTCTCAGTCGTATTGTATTCTGTAATTGTCGGGACTCGGACTTGATTATCATTGACGAATTTCGTATTAATAACGGGACTTTTCCGGAACAGTTTCGGCAAAAACGGTTCGCAATCGACAAGATCTAAATGCAATCTGGACTCAATCGGCAAAAAAACAGCAATGAAAAATTTCTCCAGATCATTCCCGTTCAACAGGACACCGTCCAGAATATAAAGAACATTGTTTGGATTTTGTTCCGATACAGCAGAATCTGTCATGACACAGTCACGCTTGTAATCCAACTAGACAAAATCGAGTTTCCCCCGAATGTTAGGGACGCACCTAACTGTCTAGATATGGCACAAAATGTGCACCTGAATATAGGTATCTTGTTTTGTTACCCCCATTGAAACAATGGTTACATTGGTTACATTGGTTACACGCATGGACCTTAAGTAAATGATATGCAATAGTGGCTTTATATGTTGCAAACTGTACATGTGTGACTGTGCATGGGGAATCCAGTAAAAATTTGTAACAAGTCTGGGAAATTCGGGTTACAATGGCTACATGCATGGGGGTAACCATTAGGTCAATGGAGGTTACAAATGTACCAGGATTTGTTCTGAATATGATGATTTATGATAGTTTGTATGAGTGTAACCAATGTAACCATTTGGTCAATGGGGGTTACAAAACAAGGTAACTGAATTATGGTGCACATTTTGTGCCTTATATGTAACTTTCGGGGAGCTTCGCCGAACTTTCCGGACCATTCCCGACTCGTAGGAATCTGTTACGAACTTAAACGACTGCGTTCAGACAATGACAGGACATTCCAGATAATTGAGAATAGTAATCCGACTTTTTCACCTTTCGTGTCTTATCGCTGTCTGATCTCAAACGGGAGCAATAATCGGCAATGTGTGAACCCCGCATTAGTATTGTATTTATATATCGTATATATTGTGTATTGTAGTTATAAATATGCTTGATATTTTATTGAATAAAATATTACTATTATTATTAATTTCTGATAAAACACATCAAAAGAATGGACAGCAACTGTCATATTCCTTAATTGGTACAGGCCTTTTCAAATGTAGAAAATGATAAATTGAACCTGGTTTTATAGAGCTAAACCTATCACTTGTACGACAGTCACATCAAATTCCATTATATTGACAATCACGTGTGAACAAAGTGTCACAAATAGGTGTACAACAACAACACGAACCCAACCAAAAACTTGGGATGATTTCATGTGCTCTGGAAGGGTAAGTATATCCTGATCCACATGTGGCACCCGTCATGTTGCTCATGTTATTACAAAGAAGGTAAATAGTCCAATTCGGTATGTCACATTCGTGAAAAGGGAACGGTATTGTATTTACGACATTTTAAAGGAACATATCCGATATCATTTGTATAACGGATATTTCATAAATTTCAAAGAGACAACAACTCGACCGAAATAGCAGAAAACAATCCAAACCACCAATGGGTCTCCAACGTAGAGAGAAAATCCTATACCCGAATCCGGGGATCAGGTTTCCCCTGAACAAAAATATGTACTAGTTAGTGAAAATGGAATAGTATTGGTGAATATTAAAATTTAAGTATCTCCATTTAATGGCCGCCGAATGAACATAATGACAAAAATAAACTATAGTATACATTTAAATGGGACCGACCAATAACCCCCTAAATTGAACTACCACTGGATATAAACTGGCCTAAATGACCCTTCTTCCATTTGTTCTCACTTTGTAAGCAGCTAGTAACTATAAAAAATAAGCGAATATAGAGAATTTTGGTCAAGTTTCAAACGTAAAATTTCGAAAATCAAAGGACAGGGATTCAATTCAGCAGCACAAATAGTACATACGAAGACTGACACAAAATTATGAAAAACGTGTATGTTCTTTTAAATCGAGTTTTACTGTGCATATTGCTATGTGTTTCTTTATTTTACATTGGCTAGAGGTATAAAGGGAGGGGTGAAATCTCACAACACATGTTTAACCCCGCCGCACTTTTGCGCCTGTCCTAAGTCAGGCGCCTCTGGCCTTTGTTAGTCTTGTATGTTTTTGTGTTAATTTTAGTTCATTTATGTTTTGGAGATTAGTGCGACCGATCATTTTCACTGAACTAGTACGCAGTTTTATTTAGGGGTTAGCTTAGGCCTACCTCCGGGTGCGGGATCTTCTCTCTGTGTGGAAGACCTATTGGTGACCTTCGGCTACTGTCTGTTCTTTGGTCGGGTTGTCGTCTCTTTGACAAATTTCCCTTTTACATTCGCCACTGCTTTTCATCACTGTTCTCCGTCATAGATTTATAGATACAGACAGCAGTAGTAATCCTGTGTTCAAAAGTCATAAATCAATAGAGAAAAAAACAAATCCGGGTTACAAACCAAAATCGAGGGAAACACATCAACTATATAAAGAGGAAAACAAAGGTACAACAGTAACAATGAAGTGCAACAAAAACAAACGTCAACACCCATAGAAATGAACTATGAAGTATTTGATAACGACTGTCATATTCCTTGCATGGTATAGGACATTTTGAGAAAAAAATATGGAATGATCCTAGTTTAATGGCATCCCAAAACCTCCCATTTATAACATAAGTTATGATGTCACTAATTTGTCACGGATGTTTTTAGGTCTTCTGAAGGCCATGACAGGTGGTGATGAAAATACTTTTTTAAGATTTAAATCATTTTCTATAATTTTCCAATGCTTCTGAACAACGGATGACACATTTTTAAAATCAGGATGGTAAGTGAGTTCAAGGGGTGTTCTGTTAGCTGCTTTATTCTTATCTTTGTACTCAAGAAGTTCTTGGCGACTAGTTCTGTTTGCTCTTTCGAAAGCGCCATCAATGATGTTGTAATTGTATCCTCGAACAACTAGATGTTTACGAAGTTGTCCAAGTCTAGCATTTTTCTCGTATTTTCAGTAGAGCATATTCTCTTGATTCGCAATGCCTGGCTGAATGGGATACCACGGGAGCAGTGTTTAGGATGGCAATTTTTAGGAGAAAGGAATTGATGTTTGTCCGTTGTTTTGGTATGAAGGTCCGTTATGATGGTTCCGTTCTTGATGTAACTCGTAGTATCGAGAAAGTTTATTTTCTCCATAGATGATTCATATGTAAATTTTATTGAATGGTGGAAAGAGTTACAGTGTTCTAGAAATTCATTAAGATGTTCTTGTGAATCTGTCTATTTGAAATCAATATCGTCAATGAATCGGAACCATGAATAGGGCTGATATGGAGCACTAGCCAAGAGGCGTTTTTCAAGTTGGCCCATAAATATGTTGGCATATGACGGGGCCATTTTTGTGCCCATACTAGTACCGTCTATCTGGAGATAGTGTTTTTCATTGAAAGAGAAGTTGTTATTCTCCAGTACTAGTTTCAGAAGTGTAACAAGGCACTCGGTAGTAGGATTTTTTTCACTTCAAGTGTTCCATGCCTCTTCACACGCTGCTATTCCATCGTCTTGTGGAATGTTGTTATATAAAGAAGACACGTTCATGGATGCAAGTATAGTATTGCTTGGTAAAGGATTGAGGCTTTCCATTTTCTTTAGATAATCAGTTGTATCTTGAATGAATGAGGGTAGTTCTTTCACATGAGGGGTTAGATGATGGTCTACAAATTTTGATATCTTTTCAGTTGGATGACTATTCGCTGACACAATTGGTCGACCTGGGTTGCCCGTTTTATGTATTTTAGGCAACATATAGCATCGTCCTTTTTATCCCGTAATATTGGCCAATGGACGTTGCTAACTTCAACTACCAATTATGTTTTTTCAAGGCAGCTATATAAATCCAAGTGCAACATAGACATTGAGCTGCAAAACTTTCTTATTTTCGAGGGAGCTAAGTGCAACATATACATTGAGCTGCAGAAGTTTCTTTTTAGTTACATCCGATTTCACCTGGATAGATGAACGCTTGATAAAGCTAGTTGGTCTAGCGAAATATTACGTTTATTTTCATCATTTTGTAAATTTTAAACATTCTTGTATTTACATACTTTATAGTGTGTTAAAATTACATTGTTAGGTAATCTATAATTTTATTTGTGTAATTGAATTAATCTCTGTACTGATTAATCCACACTCCCATAGATTTGTATGTCATGTGCTGCTATTTATAGGCACTTATAATTATTTGTTTATATATAAAATATTTTCGGATGCCGAATAGACTTTAGGTGTCAGACCACCAATTACTCCCTCCAATTTAGAACGTATGTAACAGTAAAAGTAGTCCTACTTTGACACAAAATAGTGCTTTTGATGTCATTGTTTACTTAAACTAACCAACAAATTTGCAGAAATGAAACTTTTGGTGAAAGGGAAATATATTTAGACCATTTTGAGCCAAAATGCACTTGTCTATGAGTTTGCATTAAAAATTCAGGATTAATGCGCTACATAGTACACTAATTTAAGATTTCCAGAAAACCGGGAGTTATTTTGGTAGTACCTGTCTTTTCAAAATCAGAAATTTGTTACAAGACTTTAAACATTGGTTGAAAATTGGCATGTAGGCAGGTGATACATGTACAATTCAGGATATACCTGGTTTCCTTGAAGTTAAACTTAAGGTAAAATATTTAGAAAGCTGTGAAAATTGCAAAATTTGGTTGAACAGATAGGGATTTTTAATTGGTGGTCTGACACCTTTAGATAGGTACCGATATGACCTCGTGCCGATTTGACTTTTTCTTTAGGGTGCCGATTTTTAAAACTTGTACCCGAAAATATCCTGTATCAATGATTTGTATAGCCTATATAAATCCTTGCCCATATCTATTATAAAGTTTTGTTTGTGCGTTGTATACAATAATCATCAATGAATTTTAATTATATTAAGAGTGTTTCTAGGAGAAGACGTTCTTTTCATGCCATTAGATATACATAAGCTTGATTGGTTCAAATTTTGACCAATCCAATGTGGTGTGACAACTAATGGATGCAATAACCTCATTTGTGTCGAAGTGTGCTAGTACATTTAATTTAGATTTTTTGTGGGAAAATCGAGTAAAAAACCCATCAGCAGAAGTAAGTTATGTCATAGACATCTCAATCAACAAATTTACATTGACCGATAATTAATGAACATCTAACATAACTGTTTTTCAGAGAAAATTAGTTTGTAAATAAAGGAGCGTCCGCCATTTTCACCGATATTCATAACAGCTTTATCCCCGTTAGTTTACTAATGATCCGCAAAACGTCTTCACACGATACAAAATTTAGTTGTAAAATGAACGTTGTTAGATGATATTGTCACTTCTTTGATTCCTGTAAATGAAATAGAGGAAACATGCATGTAACATAAATTGGGTAACTCGAAATACAAAATTATACACGCAGACACCCGAGTATCAAGCTACGTGTACATGTACATCCATACGTTCGAACCATGGAGCCCAAAATTGGCATGGCCCAATATAAATACATTGTATTGAATGCAGATATAGAGACTGGTTATCTTTAAGAGTATCAGGACGAGACACAGCATCAGCATGATGGTATTTTTCCGTTGCTGATTAACAAAAGAAGAAGAGTAATTCAAATTTTAATTTTGTTGCCAGTGTTGGTTTCTGTTTGACATTTTGGTCAGACTTTGTTGTAGATTTTTTTATCTGAAAACAAATCAATTTTTGCAGTTGTGTTGTTTAATGTTTTAGGTTATGATTGCTTCCTTCATCAGTCATGTTATGTTTCAAGGGCTAACATACATGTATAACAGTTGAACATACTTCAGAATGAGAGTAAACATCTAACCCAGGAGTTTTCATGCACATCAAAATATTATTCAGTCCCAAAACCAAAACACAACTTATGCACAAATCAACCCCTTGAACTTCGTTTTCCAACCAGGAATAATTGTCCGCTTCCTCTTAGACTGATCATACAATTTATATTTTTCTGTTGAGTCAACAGCAGTTCACTTTTTCGTGACGAAAGGCTAAAGTACTTTCGTAAAGACATGAGTTTAGTGTTTACCAAAACAAATTTATACTTTCGATTTCCTCTAATATTTATTTTTTCCCCATCACTTGGCGTCCGTCGTCGTTAACTTTTACAAAAATCTTTTCCTCTGAAACTTATGGGCCAAATTTAACCAAACTTGGCCACAATCATCACTAGGGTATCTAGTTTAAAAATTGTGTCCGGGGACCTAGCCAACCGACCAAGATGGCCGCCATGACTAAAAATTACTAATAAAAATAGAACATAGGGGTAAAATGTAGATTTTGGCTTATAAATCTGAAACCAAAGCATTTAGAGCAAATCTGACATGGGGTAAAATTGTTTATCAAGTCAATAACTATCTACCCTGAAATTTTCAGATGAATTGGACAACCCCAATTGCTGTTTTTATTAGTTATTATTTGGAACTGTTATAGTAAGAGATAAACTGTAAACAGCAATAATGTTCAGCAAAGTAAGATCCAAAAATGAGTCAACATGACCAAAATGGTCAGATGACCCCTTAAGGAGTTATTGCCCTTTATAATAAATTTTTAACAATTTTCATTAATTTGGTAAATTTTTGTAAATTTTTACAAAATATTTTCCTCTGTATCTAAAGGGCCAAGTTTATTACAGATAGAAAAAATTGCAAGTAGCAAGAATGTTCAGTAAAGTAAGATCTACAAACACATCACCATCACCAAAACACAATGTTGTCATGAATCCATCTGTGTCCCTTGTTTAATATGCAAATAGACCAAGGTGAGCAACTCATAAAGAGTCTCTAGTTATTTGATAAACGCGATCGCGATTGGAATATTCGTTAGCAATATGCCAATGAATGTGGATCCTACAAACAGAAATCAAGTGGAAACACATGTTAGTAAAAGGTTAATTAACAGTCATGATTCTTACTTACTGTTATGAATGGGGTAAAATTTTCACATATCAATAATTTTTTTGTCAAAACACCAGAAATCATCCCACCCGCTAATAGTATGGTTATTCAAATATATATAAATGTGCAGAAATTTTTTGTTAAAGAACAAGTTAAGATAGACATTTCTTTATTTGTCCACTGTCATAGAAAGAGGAGACTCTCCCAACTGCTCAGTGGACAATTGTTTGCCCACTTAAAGTGTCATTTTTAGCTAGACTTTGCCATGCTAGTAATGATTTCAGTTAACATCTGATTAATTGTCTTTACAGATGCCTAGAGCATACAACAGACGTTCACACAGTAGGTCAACATCTTATGATGGCCGACATAAAAGACGAAGAAATGATTATTATGAAAGAAGATCAAGAAGGTAATTAGTTTAACAGTATATTACTGATCAGTCAGGGATATGTCTATAGGGTTATTATAGAAAATATCTTGCATATGTTTTTACAGAAAATATCTTACATGTGTTATTACAGAAGATAATTTGCATGTGTTATTACAGAAGATAACTTGCATGTGTTATTACAGAAAATAACTTGCATGTGTTATTACAGAAAATAACTTGCATGTGTTATTACAGAAAATATCTTGCATGTGTTATTACAGAAAATAACTTGCATGTGTTATTACAGAAAGTACATTGTATCTTGCATGTGTTATTACAGAAAATAACTTGCATGACTCAGTGTTCTCCCCAGGATTTTTGGATAGCACTGTGGTAAGCGCGTAATTTTCTGACAATTCTCAGTAACTGTGTTGAGGCACATGATTTGGTTGTTATTGATTTGTTATGTGTTTTTCTTTTAGGTGATAATTAATACTCCAAAGACTTGCCCATTTTCAGGGTTCATATGGATACTAAACCCGGCAAATTGTAACAAACCCCTGTGTTTGATCGATTTTAAAATCATCGTTTGTTCAAAGTTCGTAAAACAAGTTTGTGAGTGTCATCAGGAAAAGCGGTCGATTTATTACATCTCATTTATATATTCTTTTTATTAAAACAGTAGATGTCAATGTTGAAATCTTTGTTTATTTGGATCTTTCAGAGTCGCCATTTTGTAAATTTTTTTAGACTGGTCCCGTGGAGTTACTTAATACAAGAGAAATAATTCATTCAGAAATAGTTAACAAGTCGATCACGTGATCTGAAGTGAAAAATAAGCGGGAAATTTGAAAAATTATGAAAAAAAATATAGTGACGCACTTGCATTGGATAGCGCTGCAGTCAGTGCAAAAGAACAGCGGGAAATTGTGATAGCGCTGTAAAGCGCAGCGCTAAAACGGTCTGGGGAGAACACTGCATGTGTTATTACGGAAAATATCTTGCATGTGTTATTACAGATACTATCATGAGTTGTCTATTCCTTCATCCTAAAATTTTCTAAATCTGTAATAAAATATGTTTGTGTCATCTGTATTAAAAATAATTTATTAATATTTTTATCTTTAATGGGCTCTAGGGAACTCTTGAAATTTTGTGCAGAAACTAAATGCATAG
The DNA here is from genome assembly GCA_037788925.1 of Mytilus galloprovincialis. Lineage (NCBI taxonomy): Eukaryota > Metazoa > Mollusca > Bivalvia > Mytilida > Mytilidae > Mytilus > Mytilus galloprovincialis. The sequence goes on along the minus strand of CM075339.1, from coordinate 74,307,504 downwards.
CCTTGATAACTAATTTTTATGCAGTTAAGCTGCATTATGCGAGCACCCTAGATTTGTGTTCTACCCAATAAATCCTGAAATACTTGCCATTGTTATTATCTAGCTTGTTACTATGTTATTTATAACTAATTGAACACTTTTTTAATACTTTTTATTCTGGATTACAAAAAAAATGACCAGAAAAACCTTAAATGATCGTCGATTTATCCAAAAGTTTTAAAGTTACACATAGGAAGTAGTGCTTATTAAAAATCCTTGTGTAGTTCATTATGACTTGTGCTTTTAGCTAAGATGTCAAAGAACAATTGTATGAAATATTTAATCGCCGAAAATTTCTTAAGACAAGCAGTTTAGATTTCCTAAATGACAATAGTCGTAGGAATATTGTTTGTCATCAATACGTAGTACAACTACGTCAGTAGTCTATTATATAATTCAACTGTTCATGCTGTTGGCGGCAATTTCAAATTAGAAAAAGAAATTTTCGTAGCTTTTCAATTTGGAGGCAGGTGTGCAAATTAGCAGTGGTCCGAGACCTTCCACTTTTGCAAGCGGAATTTCGACTAGGAAAGTTGGTTTCTAGCTACGCCCGACGTAGTCGCCTTACATTTGAAAAAAAATAAGAAATTACTTTGCAAACCTTTTCACCATGTTCACCAAAGTCTCCAATTAAACGAGCTAAAAACTTATTTTTATCATTATTATTCATGACGGCGATGTTTATTTTGTTCAACCGCTAGCTTTATACAGAAAATTACCGACAAATATTGTATAAATTCGAGTAAAATCGTATCTGATTGACAAAAACAACATTGTAAACACATAACAATGGCGGCCGTGAAGACAAAATTTTACAAAATCGGATCCGATTCCGGAAGCGAATAAGGGTAATTCCGGGTTTGACGATCATTTACAAAATAAATCCAAGCAGGTGAAAAAATACATCTATGCATGGTAAATGAATATAAACACTAGTATTGTAAACCAAAAGATATATGTAAAAGAAAGAAACAGCAGAAACATATTTTATTCAAAAACTAAAAATTACTTTTTGATAAATTTTAATTTAAAAATCCAATACAACGTGACAGCTGGGAACAGTATATCTAACAATATACATGTTCATGGTCACAGTCTAAATTTTCTTTATAAATGATTAATCATGATAATGCATGTGAGATGCTTTTAAAGTGTAAACATATTACTGCAATTTCGAGGGGCTATTTGGTTTTTTCTCAATTTTGAAGGGTCAATTAAGGTAGCTGAGAGTTTCATTCTTTAGTTTCACAAATAATGCAACTATATTATATATACCTTAATGTAAGTAAATCATATGATGGCATTCTTTAGGCCACTCTACCCCCTCCTGTTTGATAATTTGGAACAATGGCGGATCCAGCCATTTTAAAAAGGGGGGGTTCCCAACCCAGAGTAAAGGGGGGGGGTGGTTCCAACTATATGCTCCCATTCAAACGCATTGATCGGCCAAAAAAAGGGAGGGGTTCCAACCCCCGGAACCCCCCCTGGATCCGCCACTGTGGAAACGGTCGAGCTCCCTACCCTTAAACCATATGTGGGGCAGATCCAGGATTTTAGGTTAGGAGGGGCGCAAACTTAAATTTTTGCTGAGCAGAGCGAGGCTAAAAAAAAATTGAGGTAAAATTATCGGAATTTTCTTTATTAAGCTGAGAAACAACCCATGCTTTGCAAATTTAAGGGGGGGGGGGTGCAAGCCCACAACCCTCCCCCGTCTAAATCCGCCCCTGCATATATATTCAAGTATAGGAAAATATAATAAATAAAAAATGAAATATAGGGGGAGTCCCTGGAGTTACCCCACTTTCCCTGTTTGAGAACTTGGAAACGGTCGAGATCCACACCCCTTAACCATATATATTCATGTTTGTGACAATATGAAAAATCAAATGAAATATAGGAAGAGTCGCTAGGGGTCACCCCACCCCTCCTGTTTTAGAATTTAAAAATGGTCGAGATCCCCATCCCTAAACCATATATATTCATGTATAACAATATAACAAATCAGATGAAAGATAGGGGGAGTCCCTGCAGGGATGATTCCACTATATAGTTTAGGGCCGCTTAGCGGCCCTTAAATCTGCTAGCGGCCCCAAAAAAATGTTTCTGAATATAAATTCCCAATTCAGGAAAATAAAACAAAAATCGGTATTTCCGGAAAAGTTTCAGTCACTGATTACGGCAACTATAATTTTTCATAGTTTGTCTTCAAAACGTAGTAAAATCCGGATAAGATTACTGACTACGATCGCATTTTATTAACAACGATTTAATTATGTCAACGTGAGGTAAACAATTTTAGCAGCCGGATTCAATTGAATAAAACTTTATGGGAGTATTTGAATTCGCAAATGTAGATCGCTCAGCAGGTTGATCAAAAACATGCTTTTTGTCAAAATTGGTGTCAAAGCAGACCTCGGCAAAGAACAAATTCAAATTTTGATATAACATTGATAAATAAATTTTAAGAGTTGCCAATCTTATAAAAGCAGATCGCCCAGCAGAGCCGGTTGTGTAACTGGATTAAAACTTGTTTTGTAAAAGAAATTACTTTATATTTTGCTCTATTTCCTCAAAAGACAACAGTTTGAACGTTTTTGAAAATAATGTTGATAATGGACCATTCATGAAATGAGGTCCCCCCCTCCCCTGAAATACGATTTCATCATTATGGAACTGTTTCAAAAGATATAAAAATGATCCAAATAATTTTAAAGTTCACTGGTGCCTGGTGCAATTGCTGTAAATATCTTATCAATTAAGTATATCACCTTTTGTAATTGATTTTCTGAATTCGACAATTGGCCAGTTCAATTTGAAATCCATTTGAATCAAGGTAAGTTTATAAAGATGATCTGTTGAAAAAATACCGAATGGATGATTTTTTTCAGTGGTTGATAAGGCAAGCCGTTTTGTTATTTAATCTAACATCAAGATATCTCATACACTTTATAAGATATCTTATATAATAGTTTGTAAGATATCTTATAAAGTTTATAAGATATCTTACATAGTTCACGAGATATGTTATAAAATTTATGAGATATCTTTTATAGTTTATAAATCTCATATATTTTTTCTTTATCAGATATCTTATAAATTGTATAAGATATCTTATAAACAATATGATATATCTTATAAACTATATATAAGATATATCTTATATACTATATATAAGATATCTTATATATAAAGTATATTTATAAGATATCTTATAAAAAATATTATTTAAGATATCTTATTTCTCTAATTCTTCATCAATTTATCCATTTCTGTACCCATTGTATAAAAAACATTTAATCAACGTGTGGTTTGTTTCATCTCAGTACTTCATTGGTTAAAATCCGATTATGACGTCAAATGTTCTTGCTTTCCTCTGAATTTCCTATTGTGACGGCATGAAAAAATGTGACCATGCCTGATGACGTCACATAGAAAGAACACATCTTTTTGCAGATCATAAGTTTGCCTGCATAATGTTAGAAAATCATTAGAGAAACAGATTCCACCACCAAATCTCGTGTAATACGATATTTATCCACTCTCGACAGTTAAATTTCATAAGATATCTTATTAAATATATAAGATAGCTTTAAAAAAATTAATTATATAAGATATCTCATATATTAAATGAGATATCTTATAAAAATATATGTTATATAAGATATCTTATATATCATGAGATAATTTGAGATAATTTGAAATTTGAATAAATAGCTAAACTGCTTAAGTATCATAGGTTTATGTTAGCTGGTATATATGCCTTGTTTACCAAAGTTAAGATGATAGTGCATTATGTGCAATGGTATTCATGTATTACAACTTCCCTGGTCTGAATCCAATAACTTCTTCAATCAATGTACAGGTGAAACTTAATATACATTTTCCGTTTTTACAGGTCAGGAAAATGATATCAGGGGTGTGGAAATGCTATGCCCGACTCGCCCGACTCATACATTTGAACAACCGGACAAGTAATTATTTTTGTCTTGGTTGCCCGTGGACAAGTAAAAAAATATACAAAACAAAGTTCAATACCAATAAAAATATATAATTGATTTCAAAACGTATAAAAATGTTTAATTTATGTAAAAGAAACCAATGGTCAGCAAGTAAAAACCTTAATGTTCATGACGATAAATATTACATAATACCGGAAATAGATGGATTACCAAAATAAATTAAAATAAGTATACGAACCCGAGTAGCGTAAAATTGCATTGGCTTTGTCCATTGACCCAGGATCATCGATTAGGTTTAATCCATCATTTACCAGAAGTGTCATTTCTTTAAATTTTGTATTGAAATTCAGATTGATAAATATTTTTAAATAAAAAGCCGGGCAAGCAAGACAAAAAGAGTAATGAGTCGAGTAGAAAACATAAAATGCAAATGGAGGACACAGAGTATTTAAAAAAAAAAAAAGAATTTCAGACATTGTGGATATCAGATTGCCCCTGCCCCTGGCTATCTAAGATGGAAATTCGCAAAATAAATTAATTAAGTTGTTGTCTTATTTATTGATGAAACGTCAATATTATTTGTTGTCGAAGTGGTAAATTAAAAGGGACGCTTTAATTGATCATCAAGACAATAATAAATAATCAAGAACAAGAGTGTCAGTTGAGAACCACAACATCAATAGTTTATTTATTATTTACTAGTTTACATTTCTTCAGTTACTGTCCTCTCCCTAAATTGAGTATATATATGTACCTTCTGGCTACAATCTTTATTCAAAAACTGCTGCAAAATTGTCCTTTACATGTCATTTCATTGGTTGTTTTGCTGTTAGGTTTCTGTCATATTGATGTTAACCCATTTCTTACTTTCCTATTTCTTTTACACATATAGACAAATGGATTTCATTTGTTTGTGAGGCACAATTTTAACAGTGCTTAGAAAGAATCACATATTAGCTAACAAGAAATACTTCAATATTTATTGGGATCATCGGGGCAAGTAACTTTTTTTCCGGACAAGTAAAATTTGTAGTTTTACTTGCCCAGGGACAAGTGTTCACAACAAATATTTCCACACCCCTGGATAGTATTTCGTTTTAGATTGTATGCATAAAAAAATCCCAATTGGGATAAAAAATTCCTAATTTGATGTTCAAGGGACCCATTTGAAAACACCTGGAATCATCCCTGCCCTGAGGTCACTGTTCACGCTCCTGTTTGAGAACTTGGAAATGGTCAAGATCCATACCCCTAAACCATATATACTCATGTATGGGACAATATAACAAATCAAATGAAATATAAGGGAAGTCCCTGTGGTCATCCCAACCCTCCTGTTTGAGAACTTGGAAACGGTCGAGATCCCCACACCAAAACAATATATATTCATGTATGGATCAATATAACTAATTAAATGAAATATAGGGAGAGTGCCTTGGGTCACCCTACCCTTCCTGTTTGAGAACTTGGAAACCAATGAGATCCCCACCCCTAAACCATATATATTCATGTATGGGACAATATAACAAATAAAATGAAATGTAGGGGAAGTCCCTAGGGTCACCCTACCCCCAGTGGCGGAATCAGAAATATTCATAAATGGGGCCCACTGACTGACCTAAGAGGGGCCCGCTCCAGTCATGCTTCAGTGATTACCTATATAAGCAACCAAATTTTTTCCCCAACAGGGGGGGCGGGTCCCCTGCCCCCTAAATCCTCTGCCTACCCTTACCTGTTTGAGAACTTGAAAACCGTTGAGATCCCTACCCCTAAATTATATATATTCATTTGTATGGGACAAAATAACAAATCATTTACATTTACTATGGGCAAGTCAGTCAGACCTCATCTTTGATCCCTGTTGTAGTGAACATTTGTCTGATTCGTGTCTCATAACTTTTGTACTATAGAACACACACTCAGTTTTCTTTCCAGGGAAACCAGTACCCATTCATACTATTACATGTTCATACTACGTCAAATTGAACTTCTAGCAGTCAAATAAAACCAAGGTTAACTACCAAGTAGAACAACTGCAATCATTGGGAACTTGTACCACTGCAGACTCACCATAAAAAATATACATTGATATATGCATTGCTTTTGAAACCATGATAACATATAAATTATTTGCCTTAATAAATAAATCATTAGATAAACATGAATGTACTATATATGAATGTTTAATGTTGAGGCAACATTGCCACAGTTTTCATAATTACGGTTGCCTTGGTTTTTGGTTAACTGCCTTCAGCGCTTACAGCGCTTTGATTGAATTAAATTAGTACATTTTTTATTAACCATGGTAAATCAATGAGACAACTCCATTTAGGGATAAACTTAGCTGTAATTACAAGGCTTAATTATTAAAGGCATGTGACTCATTTAGAGACACTTTGTATAATCAGTGAGCAGTAGCTGGTAGTTCCACTTGTTTGTTCTCATTCTTAATAGACATGAAATATTTTATATACAACGTTGTGCAAGCAAAAATCAATGAATCTAGCAATTTAGTTTAAATGATTGTTGATTACACCAGCATGGTTACTGTTGTTTTAAATAGATCAAAGTAATCAGATGCATATTAACAGTCTAAACAGAAAGTACATGTATCAATATGTAAAAAGTAAGGCAGACATAATCAACTCAGAGCTCCAGATAAGCTGCGTATTTGCGTGATCACGCAATACAAATGATAAAAAACCCAAAGCAATTGCCCATTGCAGGGTTCAATAACCCAATTAGTTCAAAGGAAAACCCAATTATATGCCAAAACCATGAGTTCTCAACCCTTTTATTGGCTACTGTTTGCGTTATTTACCCTTATCTGTTTACAGTTGTCGCGTAAATCTAGTTGTATAAAATTTATAATTGGAAATGTCCTTTTGTTTTAAAAATAGATCCCTGCATCAAGTAGCTGAAATGGGTCCCTGCTGGAATTTTCCGTTGCCCAAAGGTACACATGTTTTTGAAAACATTTCGATATTCTCGGCGTTTATCCAATTAGCGTGTGTCAAGTTGACATATTTTTTTCGAATTGCTCGGGATTTACCATAACATACATTGAATTAAAACGAAAGTGAATATCCGGTAAAAATATTAAATAGAAGCATGTTTTCAGCTTCTTTTGAATAGCTGAGGGAAAGTTATGATGATAACAAGACTCAGTCAGTGATTTTAGGAAGCGTCCATCTAACGCACGGGCGTGTTTGCGTAACTTAACGAGAACATTGCTAATAAACAAGGGGTTTCGTCAAAAACAAACTCAGTTGGAAAAAGTGAAAGGCAAAATCATAATATGTAGTTGGAAACGGAAGCATCAGAAACCAAAAGTTCTAATAAGGGATCACTTAACCCAGATTTATGTAAATTGAATAAAACAAAAACATTCAAGTATAGTTACAGTTTATAGGCCAATTAAAATTAATTGATAGATTTTCATCCCCGCCCGCCCCTCTGAAATCTTCCCGCCCCGATTTTTTTTATTTTTGAAAAAATTACGATTTCCGTATTTTGTTCATTTCCGTTACCGGTAACCGTCGATAATTTCGTTTCATGTGAAGCTTCCTTTTTCTAATTTCGGTTTTCGTATTTCTTAGAGAATTCTTACTGAATGATTAAAGTCGATATATTCTGCTGATATATGATGACAACATCATTTACTGAGAATAGAGATTGATTACGAGAAGGGCGTGAAATATTCGGGTTACGAGTAATACGCTGTGTCCAAGAACGCAAATCGCAGTATGTCACAAATGGCACAAATGTTTGTGAGAAAAACACCTTGGATTTCTTTTATTTATACAATGACTTTGTGTCAAGAAATTTGGACTGTGAATGAAACCCAAAAGTGTAAGAATCGTGAAACACGTTTGACTGGAATACAGAAATTGACACAAACATGAACTTTATAGATTGGTGACCGTATTTTGAGTTCAGAAAATCGACAAACATACGCATTTTTAATTTATTAATTTATAGCAAGCTCTTAGATTTAGATTTATCCATGCCTTTCGTTTTTTGTAGAAAAACAGCAAAAATCCTCTGTCCCAATACCCACGATAGAGTCATTAAACAACTTTATGTTCTGCATTGTAATTATATTTGCATCTTGCATATTAAGGACCAACCCTATTATTTCAACACTGTTTGAGTTTTCATTTTATTCCGTACTTATCGTGCTCGTGTTACATACCAATGCCTTTGTTTCATTTTATTAGGACAAAAAAAAACATTGCTTAGAAAGCAAAATACATTTGATATATAGATAGTCCAACTTAAGAGAGCATTTCTCCACATTTCTGTTGTTTACTATAAAATAGGTTTCTAAAGTGGCAATTACATGTAGAACCGTGGTTGCCAATCAGATATATATATTTACGAATTTGAAAAAGCGGCATCAGCATATGGAGTATATGTGTCTCAATTGATACGTTTCTCTAGAGCTAGCTAAAAGTACCTTAATTTTATTGAACAAGGAATACTGCTTTCTCAAAAGTTGCTAAGACAGGGCTCATAATGAATCAATCAAATTAAGATCATTACTCAAGCAATTTTATGGTTGCCATCATGAGCTGATTGGCCATTATGACAAAAGAGTGTCAGAAATCATATCTCAGTGATATTCTTCCTCAATCATAACAACCTTCCATCATTACCGAACTGAACAAAGAAATAACATGATGGGTGCCGTATACGGTGCAGGAAATGCTTACCCTTCCGGAGCACCTGATTTCACTCCTGGTTTTTAGTGGAGTTCGTGTTGTTTCCTACTTATTATTTGTAACTGTTGATGTAAATGTCTTTTGGTTTTATGAGTCTTTGGTTACTCCTTGGTTTTGATTGTTATTGTCTTATACACGATACCTTATGGATGTATTTACATGATATAAGCTTATTATTACACTTGCATATATGAATAACACGTGACAAGAAGGTTTCATATGAAATAAAATTTAAAAAATAAAATCCTCCCACCCGCCCCATTTTTTTCAAAAAATTGGATGAAAATCTACTAATTAATTTTAGTTGGCCATACTTTATATACTATTTTTTTTCCATTTTACGGTTAATGAGTGAATACACACACAGGCACTCGTCTCAGAATTTTTTATATAAAGGTATACAGGGGGGGGGGGGGGGGGGGGGGGGGGGAATCTCAGATGAGTGCCTGTGAAAACACATATCCATTTTTTACAGTTTATATAAGTTGTGAGAAAATACAAAACTAGCAGAAGGTTTAAAACTGGACACAAATTAAACCTACAATTGCTCTTCAGTGAATAAACCAAATGAAATAGCTAGCATGTATACAAAGAAAGAAACATATTTAAGATGGAAAAACATCTGGGGTTGATATTGCCTAAATATTCAATATTGTGTTGATGAAAAAACCCAATACATTAAGGAGCTTGGTGGTGAAAAACCCAATTTGATATTAACTTGAGGGGTGAATTGGAATTGATAATGCAATTAAAAAACTTAATCACCCAATTACATAAGAAAATGGTGGGTAAAAACCCCAATTTGTGAATTCTTATCTGGAGCTCTGTCAACTCTACTTTAATTACTTTTAAAACTGAGGCTACAAACTTATATGAATGTTTAATTTTTTTGGTTTGTTCATATGTTTCAGAGTTAAGTGTGTCACTCATTTTCGCTGAAGTAGTATACATTATTGTTTTTCTTTTTTCTGGTAAAAATCAAACTTTGTTGAGTGTAACCAATTTTAGACAGATTGTCATGGACAACATAAACAAGATCAATAAAATTTAACTATCAAACTGCTAGAGTTATTTCCCTTTCCTCAGAATATAGAAAATAATCAGCTCTGACACTGAATCATTCTGAATGTTCATTGTATAACTCATCTTGTAATTGTTATTTGTATATAATATACGTACATGAACATGGGGTTCCAGCCCCGGTCTGGGAGGAAGTTACGAATCAGATCTACTCTAACATTGTTAGGTTGATTTTCTAGGCACTTTATACATATATTCTAACGCCTGGTATTTCTTAATCATAAGAAATCCAATGGACAAGGTATAATTTGCAGTTGTCACTACACATAGGCAGACATATACAATGAACATGTATACATACTATATATTGATAGTCATTATCTGATTTTATTATTTTACTTCCAAAAGTTTGTTACTTTTATTTTACTTCCAAAAGTTTGTTACTTTTATTTTACTTCCAAAAGTTTGTTACTTGTATTCAATATTAATTTATTCAAATAATGTATTTTTCTAATGTTTAAAATAAATCTTAATTAAATACAATGTAGGTCTCTAAAAAATTAGCTAAAGAAAAAAGGAGTTGTACATTTTATAGTACATGTATCTGATTTCTAAAAATGGCTCAAAAAGTCTGTTGGTAATATATTTTTAATAGATAACAATTTTAGTTGCAATGATTGGATTTTGTTTAATGGGAACTCACTTTTGTCCACTGACTACATACATGTACAGTGCTCCAAACCACAAGTATTTTAACTATCCTAAGACCTTCATCATCAAAGTAATAATGCACTTCTCCCACTTATATATGATCTTAGATAATTACCGTTTTCTCATTATGACCTCATAAGAAAGATGTTAATTACAAATAGATACATGTGTTTGTACATGTGCCAGTGATGCATTCATTCTGTCGTGTGATTGTCGTCATGAAGAAACATTGTTGTGTCGTCATTGTGCTCATTTGGCAGAATATCTATTATGTTGACGTTTCTTCTTTTCTTTTCTATTATATTCCTAGACTGTTATTTATGTTGATGGGTGTTTGCGACTTTTCTGTCATTTTCCCGATGTTTCTATGTTTTCTGACAAATTGTAAACAAATAATTCATTTCTATGTGGGATGTACTGTCTTTGTTTGCTGTGATGCAGTGATCTTAAACAAAACACATTTCTGTACATTTATACCAGTAAAAACCCAAATTAAAATTGTAAATGAAGACGGAGGAATATTACAACAACCTGACGTAAAAGCAGAAAACAGCCCAAGGCTACCAATGGGTCTTCAACGCAGTGAGAAAATCTTGCACCTGGAGTTGGGGCTTCATCTGGCTCCTAAATAATGTTTATTTATTTATCATATGACATGTTCCTTAAAATATCAGAGACACTCCCCCTCCCCCTCCCCCCCCCCCCCCCCCCCCCCCCCCCCCCCCCCCTTAAAAAAAAAGAAGAAAACCCAACACATGCACACGAACTACAATTACATACCCTTGTTACTTGACTCATAACAGGATAGTTTAAATACAATATATTTTATTTTTGAAAAATAGTTCTGATAAATGTGAAAGGGAAATGGTCTGTTTAAAGTGTTTTTTATTTGACCAAAATGTGTGAGGACTTACTTCCCTGGTGCTAACCTAACATGTTTTAGAGCTTGCAAGAAATTTAGAGTATGTAAGGGGCAGGAATAGTACCCTATTTTGTTTGGTTTTGCCCTTGATAGTATAATAGTATAAAATTGAAGGTGGAAATGGGGAAAATGATAAAGAGACAGCACCAGAGCAAAGAGCAGACAACCGCTGAAGGTCACCAATGGGTCTTCATTGTAGCGAGAAAATCCCTCACCCAGAGGTGGTTGGTTCTCTGCTGGCCCCTAAATAAAATAGTGAACCATGTTCCTCCACTCTTGATTCAGAAGCTTAATTAATCTTAGAGTGTTAGCAATCCTTATGATGTGTCTTCAACAACTGACAAGCCCTCAGTGCTGTATGCAGGGTTGGCAAAAACCCGGGTTTTATGAGTATTGCCCAGCCCAGTGGGAAATACTGGGAAAACCCGGGTTTTACTGGGTTTTAATGGGTAATACTGGGCAATACTGGGTAATATAAAATACTGGCCTGAATTTTAAAGAGGATTCAGTGATCAAACTCAATTGCAATACATTTAAGATATTTATAAACACATTTTGATTTATAAATTAGTTTACTTGTTTGAGAGTGATAATACAAGTGTATATACATTTGAAAAAGTATTATTCTTGCAACTATGTAACAAGTAAACATGTAGTCACACATTACACAAATATTAATGGAAAAGGCCTTTATCAATAATTCTCTTCTGAAAGTCTATTACCGGTAAATCACCCTTTCATCTAGATTGGTCAAACTGTTATAATAAATTCAAAGAATTCATTTTTCAAATGTATTTATCTTACAAAATGTACATTAAGAATTAACAAGAAAATGTAAGAAAAATTACTTTTGCATAATTTATATGTACATCACTAATTATTAAGTAATTATTCAGATTAGGACATTGATATGTTTATATAACAATACTCAGCCTTTTCATTTCTATAAGGGTTAATGACTTGACCCTGTAGGGTGTTTATTTAGCAATATGATTGCATAGACATTTAAATTTACAATTCACATAAACACGGCTATAAAATGCATTTTTTTTTTAAAAGTTTGGATAGTTGAAACAATACATGGAAATAAACAAGGTATTAATAATCCGAAAATATTCAAATTTTGTATTCTGCCTACATAGAAGTAGTGGAGAAAAGAATGAAATTGAATTTTCAATCTTATAGAAACATGACTCTCAATGGTTATCTGTATAAAATGTATATTTTTAGCTATAATACTATGAAACTACAACAAGACTTTACTATTTTGTGTTAAAATAAGCTTAAAAAGTCTTATTGCCCAGTATTACCCAGTATTACCCATTTCTGGGAGTATTGCCCAGCCCGGGAAAACCTGGGAATTCCCGCCTGGGTTTTCCCTGGCGGGCAATACTTTGCCAACCCTGGCTGTACGGCAAGTCCTAAATCTTCTACAGTCTAATAATATATTTTGAATAAGTTGTATCTATCTATGCCAAATGGCCCTTTACCAAGTTCTTACTTCCTTTGTCTTGTGTAAGTTACAGATTTATATATTCTTGTGTCATATCTTGATATATTGCTTCAAAACATATCTTATAAGTTATAATTATTCTCAGAGGGCACTGCCCACTCATGACAGATAAAAAAATCATCAATACATTCAATCTTTGTTGCTTTTCATGGTTCATTGTCCTTTTGGTTCAATTTTGTTTCTTTTTGTATATATTTCTGATCTGAAAGATAAAACGTGAGTGTAGATTATTATATAATAACTCTGATTTCCAATAAGTTATAGATTCTTTGTTCATCACAAGTCCATTTATAAGTGATATATATCCTATTGGAAAATACATGAAATCAAAGGGTAGATAACTCTGATTTCCAATAAGTTATAGATTCTTTGTACATCACAAGTACATTTATAAGTGATATATATCCTATTGGAAAATACATGAAATCAAAGGGTAGATAACTCTGATTTCCAATAAGTTATAGATTCTTTGTACATCACAAGTACATTATTTACAAGCTATTTATTTATCCTATTGGAAAATACATGAAGTCCAAGGGGAGTTTATCCCGATTTCTAATAAGTCATAGTTTCTTTGTACCATCATGATCCCAAGTCTATTTATAAAAGACATATCATACAGGAAATGCTTAAAATCCAAGGGGGATATTACCCTGATGTCTAATAAGTTATATTTTTTTTGTACCATCGCAAGTCTATTTCTAAGGGGCTCATTCTATAGGGAAATGCACAAAAGTCCAAGGGGAGTTTATACTGATCTAATCAGTTATAGCTATATATAGTTCCATGAATCATCACCACATGTACAAAAGTCCATTTATAAGAGACATAAATCATATTGGAAAATGCACACAAAGTCCAAGGGTAGATAACCCTGATTTCTAATAAGTTATAGTTTCTTTGAGAGAAAAAAAACCTCGTGAACTTATTTGGTCTTAGAAATCTAGTAATTGAATTGTGCTGGAGATGTGTTATAAATTAAACACATAAATTTTTTTTTTTTTTAAATTTTAAAACTTATAAAAAGTGATTGGAATGATTCTAAACATAAAATTTGTGAAGTTATTTGTTACAAGTGTGCCTCATTACTTAAAACTCACTTGACATTTTATAAAAGAAAATTGTTGATATTTTACAGTAGTGACAGACGTCGTCCGCGGAGAAGAGACGACTCAGTGGACAATTACAGAGACAGATCTCACACCCCTGATCGTCATGGTCGCTGTAGTAACAGATACGAGGCTTCACACAACAACAGATACAGAGACCAGAGTGGGGGACACAGTAGTCATAGAAACAGCAACAGAGATCAGATAAGGACGAGACGACAGGGAAGACGTAGAAGTTATCGTCACAGACGGAGATCATCCTTCACCTCGTCTTCCAGCAACAGGGTTAGTTTTTGTTCTCGAGATAATAAGTCCAATTTTGGCCTTTTCAGTATTGCTTTTCTATTGAAGGTTCAAAATCTGCACTTAAGAATGGAATTTGTCATGTTGGTTTATAATGTTTGATAAATTGAGACAGTCATGTTTGTTACATTTTTAGGGTAACAAATATTAATATGATTTTTTTTAAACACAAAAATTTAATAAATAAGGAACTCAACATAACTGACTTTCCAGAATTGAAATTTTAATCCGAAAATAAAAAAAAAATCTCCATTCATGTAAAGATTTTGGACCTTGATATATGTATTAAGATTTGAATCAAGGTCCCCAATAAGAGTATAAACCAGGCCAGAGATGAAATATTTCTGTAGGCTTCACGTCTCAATTGACCCTGAAAAATTAATATGAATTATCTTTATTATATATCTCTTATTAAACAATTTGAAATTTGAAATTATTTTTATTAGAAATTTAGAAAAAAAGTCCTAATTAGAATTAATTTTTTTACTAGAAATTTAGAAGAAAAAAATTATTATCATACTGATAAACAATTTTAAGTTCATTTAAATTTTGTGAGTCTTTGGGACAAAAGCAGACAAATAATATTTGATTTCTGGTCCTATGTTTTCATTTTTTCCCAGCTATGCCAGGAACAGGTGAGTTATATGAATGTATATTAAAAGGCAGGAAAATCAACCAGGGCCATTATATAAGGGAAATATCCAATTGACATAATTATAAATGCTTAAGAACCTGCATCAAGTGGTTAAAACAGAAATATTGAGGCTTATAAAGGGGAATTTTAGAATTAATGGGATGAAAACAAGAATATTGAGGCTTTCAAAGGGGAATTTTATAATAAATAGGACGAAAACAAGAACATTGAGGCTTTCAAAGGGGAATTTTAGAATTAATGAGACGAAAACACGAATATTGAGGCTTTAAAAGGGGAATTTTAGTATTAATGGGACGAAAACAAAAATACTGAGGCTTTCAAAGGGGAATTTTAGAATTTAAATGAAGGAACTCAAAAGAAAGCATTGTAAGAAACTACAGGGTTAACATGTAAATAAACGTATTCAATTCAATTGATTTACCAAAAAACAATTTGTGACTTGGATGGAGATTTGTCTCATTGGCACTCGTACAACATCTTCTTATATCCAAATATTATGTTGTAGCCAGCTGATATATTTATCTTGGGGTTCCCAGTTGAAATAAAGGTTAATAGTTGATATATGCAGGGGAGACAATTTAAGAAAAAAACATTAAGTTAAATCTTAATGTGGTTCTATAAGCTGATCTCTGGTACAAAAGTATGCTATGATTATTTGTCAGTATAAAAATGAAGATATGTTTTTGATAGTCTGATAATATCATTCTTTCCTCATCAATCAATTCTTCAGAAATTGTTGTCATTATCAAATTTATAACCATGGCAAAAAAACAATTTCTGGACAATTACACGATTGATGATATTATGGGCCATTCAAAAACAACATTATTTAACATAATTATGTAAAAATATTACTGAATATTATACTACAGCAGAGATGTGTGAACATACATTGTTTTAATACCTTAATTAGCATAATTTATATCATCCATTTGAAAAATTATATACGTACAGTGCAAGCAAATTCTCTACTGGTATTTTGACATTATTTCTAATTCAATTTATTAGGACTTTTAATTATCCACTATGTAAAACCTCCAATTAAAAAATTACATACCAATTATAATTTGAAAATCCATAAAAATTTTGATTCATGAATATTTTAAACTGTTTTCACTGACATGACTGAGCTATCTATATATATACGATTGTTCCAATCTAGATCAAAAATGATTTCCCCTTATTCTTTAATTTGTAAGCACAAATTCTTTGAAAATGTGAAAAAAATATAAATTCAGTGGACATATTTATTGGAAATGAATTGAACGTTGGTCAGTAGAGTTAATTCTATACTATTGTGTGTTACAACAACTAAAAGGAATTTAAGTTTAGATATGATGAAAGGTTGAATAATCGTTTTATTTCTTTTGTTTGATATTTTTGATATCTGTTTGTCACTAATTGAATGAAGATTTGATTACAATGACAAATAATTCTTTCAAAGATTTCCAATCAATAAATGAATCAGAGCCCTTGACTTTTCAAAAATAACCATTTTCTTTGTTCCACATTCAAGCCTCAGTGGCCTACACATTTCATGATGCTTTTCAAATTTACGATCTTTGTATACATCTATGGATTAAGGAAATTGTAGACAAACATCTGAAAAAGACTTGGGTCTAATTACCCCACGTTAAAACTGCAATGACATTGATTATTTAGAGATGATTCTTGCCGCTTGCTTGCTTTGCTTTGCATATTGGGTAATTTCTTCAAATATTGATCTGTTCTGAGAAAAACATTCTGATTAAGTTTTAAGGTCCTTTGTTCTTGTCCATTACTATGGGATGAATGTGCAGCAGATATCATCATTTCTTTGAAATCTCTTCAGACGTTGTCACATTTAATGTTGTGATGTTTTGTGTTCCGTGTGTTCCGTGTGTAGTATAGGATTGTGATGTCCGAATGCTGATGTTAAGTGGTTAAGGAGTGAGAAACATCTATTAGAAATTGATTTTAGATCTGAATGCAGTTTTGCAATGTTAAATGGCTAGATTTAAATGGGAAAACATGGAATTAGTAATACTGTAGGATTGATTGAGTTCTGCATTGGTTTGAATGTTAAGATAAACGTACATTTTATTATTACTGTGACAGAGGCAAATAATATTTATTGAGTTTCAATGGAGATGCAGAAAGCATAGGGTGTCAACAATTTCTTTCAAACAAAAGAGGATTTGTCGTTTTAAATTGAGTACAATTTAGAAAATTCAAAACTATGTTAAGTTCGAAACGGTTAAACCGTTGAGTGCATAGGGGAGACTGAAACTATTAAAAAATATTAACTTTCCAAGAATGGTTTAATTCGGGATTTGTGTTGAATTGAACTATGATTGATTTTTGAAAGGCTGTTGGATGAAATGAAAAGTGGACTTAATTTCAAAAGTCAAATATGTTTATTCCAAGTGCTGACAGGCCTAAAGTTGTCTTAATCTTAGTGAAAAAGATTTCATGTATGATTGAGTGATATATAGTGAAAATTTGATAAAAATAATATAATTGATGATTTGAAAGCTAAAGACATGTAACAAACCCACAGGATCAGACAATAAATCAGAAAAACAACTATAAAAAGAGTCATGCTCTAGTGATTCCTAACTAAAGACTGGAGATAAAGGGTTTACATGATGACAGATAAAATAAACATATTGATCAGGATGAATATGAGGAAAATAACATCTGGTTGTAATTAATGATTGGTCAGTTAATTAATAACAGTATCTTGGACCCTAGGGGGTACAGATTGGAAGGATTACAGGGGTAGTGAAAGATGATAGAGAGACATTTATATCTATGTAGATAGAATTTAGACTGGTTATATTGCCAGAACTTCACAAAGATTCCTAGAAAAAGTTAAAATCTGAATGGAATTTAAAAATTCTAAACTGTTTTTCATCATTATAAGTGCGGATATGTTTTAACATTTACATAATTGATATAGTTGAGTGTTTGACAGTTAAACTTTGATAATGTTTGAAAGGTCAATGGAATATGAACAAATGGTTAAATGTTATTACATGAAATTGATGTAATTGAAAATCCGACTCTTATAATCATATTTCTACATTTCCCTAGAGTGCCTCGTTAACTGATCAATTTCATAATAGAGTTGTGTAGAGTCATTGATGATTTAATGAAGTGGTAATATCCTGTGGGAGGCCCCACATTTATTACACACACTCACAGCAGCATATTTTACGTGTGTTGTTCTACAGTAGTTTGTCAGACTTTGTAAAGTGATACTGCACACTAAACATACTGGATGCTGATTGCTCCTCAGACATTCTGAACTCCTTGGCTCTTTTGGTTTATTTTGAGGGAAGTGTCTAGAGTCAGTTCAGTAGAGAATGAGAGTTGATGGGATATACAGCAACAAAGAATGGGGGAGAATGCCGGCCACACACTATAATCCTTCCGGCACTGGTTACAATAGTTACAAATATGACACTGGACAAACGTCTTACCAAAGTTCATATCGTAGTCGATTTCTTGTGAGTTTTTTGTCAACTTTTGTTAAGTTTTAGGGAGTGAAAAATTCAAGTGAAATTCTGTGATTTTTTAGATGGAAATTTTAAGTTTGACATTACTGTAGTCGATTTCTTGTGAGTTTTTCATCAACTTTTGTTAAGTTTTAGGGAGAGAAAAATTCAAGTGAAATTCTGTGATTTTTTTGGCTGGGATTTTTAAGTTTGATGTCTTGGATTATTTCTGCTAATAAGTATCTAAGTATTTAGAATTAGTATTTGGATTTAATTGTTCAAGATTTTTTCTCTAAATTACTGAGTGTTTTGGAATATATTCATTATATCAGATCTTTATGGAATTTAAGAATTCCAAATGAGGGATTGTTTCTTATAAACAAAAAGTCAGTGACCAAACAGCTTTCATTTAAAGTGGAATTTACTTGCAGTGTGTTCTTGGATATACTTCTTTATAGCTTTGAATATTTTTTATGGACATAAAGTATGAGAAAATTCCAATCAGATGAATGTTTTAAGATTACCAGGTGTAGTAGCACTTCCAGAGCTTCTTTTAGATAAGTTTTTATGATTGTTTTGGTGCAGACAGTAGTTGATATGACCTAATTTTCCCCAGATGTTTTAAATCTCATAATCTCCTAAGAAAATAAGGATTAACTTCAAAGTTTGCTTTGATTTTGATAAAATTTTATTAAAAGATGAATTTTCACGAACTTTATGAAATCCTGCAAGTTATTTCTTCTGTTTTGTACTAAATTATCAATCAATTACATGCATATATACTTCAAATTATAACATGTCATTCAACACCACAAAAATGTTACATGTGTTTTGGAAAAGAACTTGTTCTCAAGTCACCAAAATTCTTGATTTCAGAATTTTCTAGAAACTACTTTAGTTATCAATAATTAGCTATAGGCCTAACTGATATCCTATAATGCTTAAACTTTCAACAATATGATTTTTGTGACCTAATTGTTACCAAACATGACACTTATACATATATATATATATATATTGTTTACATGTCATTGAGGGGTTGGCCAGGTCAAGTGTACTGAGTGTACTTAAATGTACTTTGGTTAACAAGTTCTGTTGTATGGGAAACAAAAATAAATTCCTTAATGATTACAATGATATTATAGGTCAAAATCAGCTGTTTGGTCACTGAACCCTATTTCCTGATGCCTTTTTTCATCTTGAATTATTTTATTAGGTATTTAACTGATAAAGTTTGCCTTGTGTTGTAATTTTGATAATGGAAGTTAAAAAAATAAACTTTTAAGACATTCTTGAGCTAGAAAGAATTGCTTGCCTGTACAGAAAAATGTATTTTTTCAAATATAGGTAATTGTTGATGAACTATTCAGCCTTTAATTTGATTATTAAAATAAAGTTGTTTTATATCTTCAGTGAAAAAAGTGCAAAGATGAATGATGATAGATAAATTAATCATTTGAAGTTTCATTTTGAAAATAAATATGTTATGTTCACACATCTCGCGTAGGTAAAAGCTTGCTATATGTGAAGAGACATCAGAGGCCAGCTACAGATTTAAACATTCACAAGAAAAGAAAGGTTCTCTACAGATCTTATATTGTATTGTTTTATGTATACTTTGAATACATCTTTCATCCTATGATTAATTCAATGGAAAATTAACCTTTAGAGACACCTAAAAAGTATGTGTCTCAGGGTTCCACACTAATACAAAATATAGAATAAATAACTGTTTTGTTGAGGAACATTCTCATGTAAATATTTTTTTTGTTTTCTGGGGGATGAATAAATTTTCAAACATTTATAAAACTTTTAGCTCAGCACAAAGATTCCCAGTTAAATGTAATTAAGGAAACCCTAATCAGATAAATTAGTATTTGGTTGTTCCCACTGGTTATGTTCTCTATATGCCTTCTGCAATGGTTGAATTTATATTAATTGTTTAAGTCCATTATGATACGATTGGTCATTTGTTTTCATGGGTATTCTTTAATAATAAATCAATGTTTGAATAAATTGCCTTTGATTTATGATCCTGTTTTTCCTATTTCTTAGTTCCTTTGCTGGGGGAGATATGATTAAAGTGTGTAAAACTGAAGATAAAAAAGATGAGAAATATCTCACCAGGAAGAAGCCGTATAGTTATTTATTGTGGAGTAGATTTATGAAATAAGAAATAAGAAAAAAAACCAGAGATCTGCATGTACAGTTTATTACTTCCTTGTCCTTCTACTAAGTGCAACGTTAAACAACTGTAAACATGATAGAATCAATTTTCCATAACTTCCACTTTATTTAATTTAGTTACATGTACAGTAAACAATATAAAAACCCATAATACCAGACAAAAAAGATAACTAAGTGTTGGATCCAGAATTTTATATAAATGCGGGCCCACTGATTTCCTAAGAGGAGGCTCGCTTTAATCATGCTTCAGTGATTCCCTATATAATCAACCAAATTTTTGTTGAGAGGGGGAGGGGGGGGGGGGGGGGGGGCTCTGAAATTATGCATTAGGCTTTGTTAGAAAGATTAAAACTTGGTCTTTGATGTCTTTTCACATTAAAAAAGCAAGCAAATAAAAAAAGTATAAATGACGTGAATTGAATAATAATAATAATGTGTATAGATTGGTAAATTGTTGTTATGTGACAAAATCTTTACTTGGTTGTCTCCTTCCAAACATTTTATTCTGCTGGTCCAACCTGAATGATCACATAAATTATCGTGGGCTGTAACGAAACATCAAAATGATGAACCTTGACCTTTGGTTGCCTTGGTGATTGTGTGTGTGGCGGACATTGGTGGATTGTTGATTGGGATTGTGTACTTACAGCAAGACCAGAAAGATACCAGTGAACAGGGAACATGCATTGCAGACGACGACGATGGTCACCTGATATATCAAGCGGGAGACTTGCTACAAGCTAGATGTACTTCCATTTTCGTAATGTTTAGCCTAGAATTATATTTCATGTTTTTGTGCCTGCTCTTTGGATCATTAATGTAACCTTCTGTTTTATTACAGAATTATCTCCCTTTGATTTTGACAGAATTATGTCCCCTGATTTTACTGCTTTCTTTATTTGTAGCACAGTTTTGAACCAAAGCTGTGCTTGTGTTTGTTTTTAACTCTTTTTTTTTTTTTTACAATACTAGCATTTATTTATTAATCAGAAAGAAATTTGGGGAGATATATGTCATGTATGTATGTGGAAGGACTTTGCACATTATGTTTATTAATTATCTCCCAAAATTAGAGGAAGATGAGTTACCTACCCTTATGTATTGTAATTTACATTGTACAACGATACATTCAGGAGGTTGAAAATTGCATGAAAATGCTGCACGAAGGGGTAAAATGAGAATGACTTTCTGTCAGACTGGGATGGGATAGGGCAACAGAAAGGGGAAAAGTAGTACATCTACAACTCAACAATTTACACGCATACATAAAACATCTTGGGTCGTCATGACCACATTATAAACAGGAAACAGGAGAGACTGCAGTTGTTATTCCCAGTTTGGGTTGGGGGGAGATGGCATATATTGCCATTTAGATCAGATTTTATCTGCTGTGTTGACTTTTTCAGATGAAGTGGCATCCACCTTAGGAGAAGGAACTTTTGGAAAAGTTGTCGAAGTGAAAGATGTGCACAGGTAAGTCTAGTAACTACGTACAGTATCACTATACGACTTTGCGTTTGTATATTGGTATCACTTCGTTGTCAACGTTGTCCGAAGACGTTTGGTTATTGGACAATTACTTTAGTAGAAGTAAATAGAAATCTATGAAATTTAAACACAAGGTTTATAACCATAAAAGGAAGTTTAGGATTGATTTTGGGGGTTATGGTCCCAGCAGTATAGGAAAAAGGGTCTAGAAGGGGCCAAAGTAAGCATTTTTCCAGTTTCCAGACACTAACTTGTGGAAAGGTGTATGGATCTCTCTGAAATTATACCACAAGTGTCCATATCACAAAGGGATAGTTAGGATTGGCTTTGGGGGATTGTGGCGCAAACCGTTTAAGAATTATGGGGAAAAATGAAGGAGAACAAGGGTGTCCAGGTTAATGGACAATTACTATAGTACAATATTTAAATCACATAACCAATTCAAGTTCTTTGACTACTCTTATTCTGTGTCAGAAACCTTTTATGTGTTAAATATTTAATTACAATCGAAATTGAGACCTGTATCTAGTGTGAGTATTGTGTCCATTTTGCCCATACTGTATAGTGATGGACATCTGCGGTTGTATCCAGCTGCGCTCTGCAGAACAATTTATTTGACTACATGTATGTCAAACTGTTCACTCTTTGTTCAGGCTAAGACTGATTTGTTAAAGATGAGAAATATTCTAACCAACATAGTTCTGTGATAATAAACACCTGTTTTTACTGTTTGTATAAGATGAATGAAATCTAGTCTGATGAAAAATGAAGATAAAACCTTTGTAAATATTTATTGGATAATCCCCGGCTAGTTGTCTGCATTGTAATCTGTTGGATGTAAGCTGGCTTTCTCTGTTTATGTTTAACGAGACTAGAGATTTTTCTAAATTATTTTTCCAATGAAAGAGGGGGAAAAGGGGGGATGGGGGATGTAAGCTGGCTTTCTCTGTTTATGTTGAATGATAAACTAGAGATTTTTCTAAAAACTATTTTTCCAATGTAAAAGGGGAAAAAGGGGGGATGGGGGTAACTTTGTTTTAGAAGTGACATAACATTAATAGGAAAGAAAGTTACTGTAGATTGGGTAACAATTTTGTGGTTTAGCTAAATTCTGCTTTGTAGCCTTTCGAAAATTTTCACCTCACTAAACATTTAAATACTTGGTTTAAAAAAAGCAAAGATTGGTTTCACATGAATTATGAGCATAGAATAAGCAAGAAATACTGGTATCTTTTGGTGTGAGCTAGGTAGGAAAAAAGTTTTTTTCAATTTCATTTATTTCTCCCTGCAATTACCTGATAAACTTAAAATATAATTGAACCAAGTTTTTATCTGCAAAATTCTGTAGGTTGCCCCCCTTGGTTATTCTATAAAATGATAAAGCAATATATTGTTCTCTGATTTAACCTACATTATCTGTTCAATGCCAGTTATTGAAATTCAATACCATCGAGCAAAATTCCATCCCTCTAATTACTCATAAGTGGATAATAGTTATTTAATTGATATTTCATTCATAAAATGCATTCTGATTATCTATTTTGTTTTCTATAATTTACGAAAAATTCCACTACAGAGAATTAGGCAAATTGATTCTAAAACTGTATATAATAGAAGCTGAAAATAGAACAAAAACATAATTTGAGCGTCTGGATTTATCATCAGTTCTGGGTGTGTTTTAGGCACAATGTTGTGTAGAAAACAGAGCCAATATTTTGCACAGATCATTAGAAACACTGTAACAGCAACTGTCCAACAAATTAGTCTATTGTTTGTCATCAGTGGCATCATTACACACACATATATATGTGTACACTTTGTACATTAGATTTAGTCATCACCAATATACATGTACATGTATTCTTTTACATTAGATACAGTCTTACTTAGTGGTAAATTAATTGCCCTGATGCCTTTATAAACAGTCTTTATATTTTGGCTGGAAAAACTTACCTATATAATTAAATTAACATTATCCAAAGTGTCCCTCTAATAAGAATCAAGTAATCAGCAGGTTTCATGATTTTGACCAAGAAAATCCCTGACCTAGGCTTACATGTACTTACCGGTACAGTTGGTGTTCATAATTTTTTTTGTATTTTTATCAAACACTCAATATCTGAAATCTATTCATTCTTATATAAAAAAAGTAAAGATATCACAACTTGCTATTGGCAGTACTTCCTGACTTTATTGTTAGAGATCAGACGATCTGTACATACTCTGACATATGGAGGTAATTATTACCCACCAGACTTTGGCAGATGTCTTCCTCTAGGATGATAATCACAGACTTGTACATATCATTATAACACCAGAACTCTTTTATGCATACCTCTAGCATTTTCTAGGATGATAATCACAGACTTGTACATACCATTACAACATCAGAACTCTTTTATGCATACCATCAATTATTTATTGATTGTTTGTAGAAGAATTGAGTAGTAATATTTTATATCTAAGTTTTCATACATGACATTGATTTGTTATATAATGCTCATTAGGCCCAACATTTCATTTTTCTATTCTGGTAAGTGTTAAATTGTCTAAAAATTAGGGTTGTTGTTTTGGGAATCCCCCCCCCCCCCCTTTCAAATTTAACTTGGCAGATATTTTTGCCCAAACCACTACTGGAGGAGGCATTAAGTTTTATCCTCAATGTCTGTCCATACTTTCCCAAAATTGGTTTCTGTTGTCTGTTCTCTAACTTTAGTCTGCCTTAACCAAATGTAATGGTGGCGACACTTTTACCATTCTAGAGTTATGCCCCTTTGCAAATGGAAAAATTGCTAGAATTTTATTTATCTGTTCTCTAACTTTAGTTTGTATCAATTGATTGTAATGAAACTTATAAACTGTAACACAACATTCATTACCCAAAAACGCAGAAATGTGCATGTAATGCTTTTAAAAGTAACACAACTGCATCAAAAGCTGATTTTAGATTTAGTAGAATATTATGTAAGTCTTAGTAATGCTGATAGAATGTAGAAGTTTGTGGTTTCTAAAGGATGTGCAATCACTGCTTCAATTAACAATGATTCACTGTAAGGTTGTGGAGTTGGTTTACATCATAGGAAAATTAAATCTGTGCCATTTAAAGATTATTTAACGAAGAAAAACTTTCTGACCTTAAGTCTATTCCTAGTCAGCTCTTGAGGGGTGCTCCAAATTAGGGAGGAATCTACGGGTACATATTTATAATGATTCACTAGAAAGTTGATAAGTTTGTTTAAACCACAGTTCCATTGGCGGATCCAGGGGGGTTCCAGGGGTTGGAACCCCCCTTTTTTTTTGGCCGATCAATGCATTTGAATGGGGACATACAGCTGGAACCCCCCCCCCCTTTTTGTTCTGGGTTGGGAACCTCCCTTTTCAAAAAGGCTGGAACCGCCCCTGAGTTCTTAGGGAGGATAACCATAAGAGAAAGTTTGATCTGTGGCTGTATAGCTAAAAGGGGAAAACATTCAATTCATAAAATATTTAATGTAGAAAAACTTTACCTAAAACTAAATGTTTATAAACATTATTGGCTGTCTGTTATAAACACAATTATATAAATAGGTTTACTATCTGACATCAATAATTGGTGCATTTTGGCTTCAAAGTGTAAAGACCTTGAAAATTAGGCATTTTCATTGAATTGAATTTATAGTGATTTTCCTTTGCAATTAAATTACATCTCACAGTTTTACCAGTATTCATTAAGTAGCTATAATAAATGCATGCATTAATTTCTTAGATTTACAGTACTTAATTTTATTCCTAGTTCACTCAGTTTATTTTCAAAGTTTTCGAGAGTAGAATACTTAAAGCAACTTTTTTTAAGTGGGATAGGTACTTGATGCCAGTTATAGATTTGAGTTATATAAATAAAAAAAAAAATGTCATGGTAATATCCCAACTTATTCTGCCTACGTGCATACCAACCTGACTAGGAAGTTTTAAGGTCATGAAAAAATCAGTAGTGGTAACCGTGGAAACTGTTATCTAAACAGAATGTGTATATTTCCTGCTACATTCTTCACAAGTTTTATCACTGATACATGGGATATCAATCAGAAATTAGGAAAAAGACATCAGTTAGTACTGGAGGGGCTCAGTAAAGGGGGGTTATCAGGCAGTGTTAATGGGGTGGGGAGGCTCAGCAAGGCGTAACTTGGTTTTAAAAAAGTAAAATTATAAAATACTGAACTCCAAGGAAAATTCAAAATGAAAAGTCCCTAATCAAATGGCAAAATCAAAAGCTCAAACACGTTAAAGGAATGGACAACAACCGTCATATTCCTGACTTATTTATCATGCAGTGTTAACGGGGAGCTCAGCAAGGGGGCTACTGAATTATCAAGCACTAAATGGGGGCTTTGAAGCAGGGTGTTAGATTTAAGATAATTATTTAAATTAGTTATAGTTTGAACCAGTAAGTAAAAAAGATTTGTATTGACTTACAAAGGTTGATTACTTGTTCTATGAGACAAGAAAATTCCTAATTTTACTCAGTTAATAGAAAATGGGATGGATTGATTGATTGTTATTTGAATAATAATGTCCAGTGGAAAATATTTCATACATGTATAGAACTAGAACCAAGTTGAAGGCTGTAGATCTTAGGACCTAGGTGGATAGTTGTCTAATTGACAATTTTACCAAATCTTATTATTTTTATCTTATCTAGTTCATCATCCAGTCACTTTGAATTGATAAGCAATGTTGCTGTCCATCAAATTTGTTTTTTTCTGATTTTTCTGAGGACAGGCTAGACATATATCTCTGTGTCAACAGTTTATTATAGAGGTTTAAACCATTATATTTTTAATACAAAATCAACATCAATACCAAATCAGAAGTTATCCATTTTGACAAAATGAACAAAATGTTTAGCATCAAAATCTTAATGCGAAAAAAAAATTAGCATGTGGTGAGGTTTGTTAGCCACCTGCTTCAGTAAATTCCTAACTGTTGTTAAAGATCTCTTATTAAGAATCAGCTTTGAATGTTTTGATAAAAAGTCAATTAAATATCAGTTTTTTGTTGCAGTTAAAACTTTATTATTCATATTTTATCTATTTATAACTCATGTAGGCAGCTTATAACAAAGAAGTATGAACTTTGGGGCATGATTGGGATTTATATTAAATAATGTTATTTGCAAACAAAAAAAATAAAGATTGACGAAAAAAATTTGCTTTAAAAAAAAAAATACAGGTATGAAGACCCTTCATTAATACTCTCATGAATTTGGGCCTGAAATGGGCATAAAGGAAAAATACAAAAAATATTGGTATGAACAAAACATGTTGGATATTTGTTTATGTGGCGGAAACCAAACAACACATAAGAAATCATAAAAAAAATATCTTGAGTTTTAACAGTTCCTTAGAGATTGAAATGTCATGTAGTTGGTAATGTAATCACTAGCCACTCAACACTGTGGTTGTGAGTAAGAACTCTGCTTGTGCGGGTGCACTCGACTCCAATCTTAATTGACTAGGATTCATAACGAAGGTCAGTGGTTTTCTCCAGGCACTCCAGCTTCCTCCACCAATAAAAACTGGCCGCCATGAAATAGCCCAAAAGTGGTGCTTAAAACACCAAAAATCAAAAAATCAAGTTGGTACACCGTAGGTTGTGTGTGGATTTCAGTCCATCATTTCAATTCATAATGTAGTATATTGTGTAAATAATTATTTTTCTTCTTTTATTGTAGAAATCAGGAACATATTGCCTTGAAGATCATCAAAAACATAGAAAAATACAGAGAAGCTGCCAAACTAGAAATCAATGTCTTAGAAAAAATACGGGAAAAAGATCCCGAAGGAAGATAGTAAGTGATTTAAAATGAGGGTTTCAACATTTTTCTTCTACAGTTATAACAACATAATTTTTCAATCCACAGGCCACATTTATTGGTGTTTGAGACTGTAAAGGAGTATTGGCAGTCTGGCCTGTATTTTGGCCAAATACTAGCTATATATATATATATATAGTGCAAATTGAAGTTTCCATAAAAATTCTTAGCTTACTGTAAATTCAGAAATTATTGCATGCATTTATTATTGCGTTTTGTCATTTTAGACTTAAAGATTTTGAGAAATGCGAGTTTAAAATACTGCATTTTACAACTCTGACGCATTTTTCACAATAATAAAAACCTTGCAATAATTTCTGTATTTACAGTATATATATAGTGCAAATTGAAGTTTCCATAAATATTCTTAGATATGTCTTTCTCTTTCTCAAGTCCAACGTGTTCAGAAAAAGAAAACACATTTCATATTTTAAGATTTACCATTGCATCAAACTTTCACATTTAAGTTACTTGATTATCCTTGTTTAAGTTTTAATTTGATTATAAGATAGATTGAAAAAGTATGTACACACTTAAGAAACATGTGTATAGCTTTTGATATGTTAGGTCTCAGTGTATTTTTCTTTTTCAGCCTATGTGTTCAGATGATGGAATGGTTTGACTACCATGGTCACATGTGTATAGCTTTTGATATGTTAGGTCTCAGTGTATTTGATTTTCTGGTATGTTTACTTAAATATAAGAAGATGTGGTATGAGTGCCAATGAGACAACTCTCCATCCATGTCATAATTTGTAAAAGAAAAATCATTATAGGTCAAAGTACAGTCTTCAACACAAAGCCTTGGCTCACACCGAAATGTAAAATAACTACAGAAAGTAAACCTTAACCTTGAACAAATAACCTTGCCGTCGAATAGAAAATTGTACACAGGTAAAAGAAAATAATTTTCTATTAAGGTGGAGAACAGAAATATTTTGTACAAAATAAATTATTTTTTTGGTCATAGTACAAGAAACAGAAGTGAAAATTTATAGTCATAGACAGTGTCTAAGAAAGATGGGCTTTTATCTAGAAAATATATTGAAAAGAAGACATCTTGACTATTTGATAGATGTATTAGAAAGCCCTAGTAACACCTAAAGGTGACATGATGTTACATAAATCACGGTACATAGTGAATGTCATATGTGCAGTATTTACAACCCGTTCGAATTACAGGGCAGGTGCTATGGACTCTTAATTGACTAGGATTGCCATGCTTCCTCCTAGAGGTCATGATTCTATTAACATGCTAAAGGAAGTCGGGCTTCCTCCACCATATAAAACTGGCCAACACCATATAGATAATAGTGTTCAAAGTGGCAATAAGTAGCAACAGTAAATAGATAGATAAATGGAAATGTTGGTAGCTTTCTGCCAAAATGTGAAGACCTCTGATGTTAACATTATGTATTTTATTTTACAGAAAGATAATCATTATATACCTTATCCATTAGATCAAGTACGACACATAGCATATCAACTGTGTTACGCTGTAAATTGTAAGTTATTTTTCCTGTAATGTACATGTATTAATTTTTTCTTCATTAAATTTTGTGATACTGCGAATTCATTTAATTTCATGGACATTTGATTTTTGGGTTTAGTTAAAAATCTGCATACAAGTCTATAAAAAATTTATGTAAACCGGGGATAATCTCAGATAAACTTGTCTGGCGATGGTTGTCCAAGTTTCTATTCAGAAGGAGGCATTTACATTTAAACAATTCAAAAAATAATTTTCTTATGCCTTGAAACAAGCTAAAAAATTCCATTCATTTATAGAAAACAACAGATATTCTCCCACTAACATTCTAAAAGATTAACAGTTCCTCAAGTGGAAGGTAGACTTGTAAAATTCAATAGTCCTGAGCGCAATTAAAAGACATTTAAAATGGATGGGTGAATAGATTTAAGATATTAATCCCCATATTGTACATTATCTTCCAGAATACCATTCAAAATCTTGATAGATAAACATATACATGTACATATTAAATTAAATTAGTAGACAAGGCTGTAAGTATGATAATTGAAAAATTTATTAAAGAAAAGCTCTCAGACTGAAAATGTTAAAACATAGCTTACATTTTGATATATATATATTGTATTTTCAGTTTTACATGAAAACCACCTCACACATACAGATCTGAAACCAGAAAATATATTATTTGTAAATTCAGATTTTACCGGTGTATTTAATCCTAAAAAGGTAAGTGAATTAAACTGTCACAGAGGGAGATTAAGGGCCCCCTACTTTTGTGGGGAAAATCTGGTTGATTATATGGGAAATTACTGAAGCATTACTGGAGCTTGCCTCCTCTTTGGCAGTCAGTGGGCCCCCTTATGAAAATGAAAATGATATGCCATTGTGTCAAGTTTTTCAACAAGATCACTTAGGTGGACAAATTTTACATAATTCTATCTTGGAGTTATCTTAGGACATCCATGGTCTACATTTTACAAACAATACTTTACACTAAGTTTGATCATAAGTCTACTTCATTGTTCTTGGCTTACAAGTAATTTTTGGTGAAATGAACTCCCAAGAACATAAAAAGGAAACATGTATTTTGGTGAAAGATCAGCATAAACTTAATGTTCCTTATTAACCTGAGACACCCATATATTGGATGAGGATTGATATCTTGTGGGATATTGAAAAAGCCATTTCATATACACTTCATTAAAAACTTCGAACAAGGGTTGATGGAACTAAAAAAAAACCTCCTTGTTTCAAGTCGATTTTTTTATGTTACATGATGTAATGCGAATTGTGGGATTGCCATTGACTGTATTACACAATTAATTTGTATTTACTTCAATGTACTGTTAAATAAAATCAGAAATTGTTGCATCCATTACCTGTTTATTTATTGCAATTTTTAAGAAAGAAAAAAAGCGAGATTGATTATTGCATGTCTGGAAAATCTGTATATGGTAATATGTACTGGATATAGGAATACAAGTTCTTATCACTGCAATATTCACCTAGTCGAAATTATTTGCATTAACTAAAACCTTTTAATTTACATTTTATAATATTGCGAATAGTTTTAAGTATGAATATGGTAAGAAGTTTATCGTCTAACGGCACAAACCATTTATTTTTCAGAAAAGAGATGAAAGAACAGTAAAATGTACAGACATTCGGTTGATAGATTTTGGTTCAGCAACATTCGATCACGAACATCATAGTACTATAGTATCAACAAGGCATTACAGAGCTCCAGAAGTTATATTAGGTAAGGACAGAAAACAAAGTAGGTTGATAAAAAAAAAAAAGATGTGGTATGATTGTCCATGGGACAACTCTCCACAATAGACCAAAATGACACAGAAATTAACAACTATAGGTCATCATACTTCCCTTAAACAATGAGAAAAGCTCATACCGCATACTCTGATATAAATGGCCCCGAAATGACAATGTAAAATTATTCAAACAAGAAAACTAACGACCTCATTTATGTACAAAAATGAACAAAAGACTTATTTGTAACACATAAACTAACGATAACCACTGGTACAGACACAAACACACATAATGTGTCAGGGTTAAACATGTTAACAGGATCCCAACCCTCCCCTGACAGTGGTATAACAGTACTACATAAGAACAAACTATAAAAATCTGTTGAAAAAGACTTAACTCATCCGATGGAAAAAAACACAAATGAAAGGGGCAGGGTACTTGTACATCCTAACTACAAAAAGACAATAGGTACAGATCTGAGAGTACTTGCAGTTAAATGACAGCTAGTTCAAAGCCACTAATAACTAATAGAAGAATCATGCATCTAAGACTAAATAAGTAAGGTACAGACAGTAAACAAAAGAAGGATTAATGAGATAAGGCCAAAAAACAAAAGTAGGTTAAAAGTGACCAGTCTTCACCCAAATTTGTTCTAACTGCTGGTCTAGACTGATAGAGAATTAGCTATGGTCTAGACTGATAGAGAATTAGCTATGGTCTAGACTGATAGAGAATTAGCTATTTATCAATCTTTTGATTCATTATTAATTGATTATTAAAAAAAGTTACTCTCATGGTCCAATTTTATAAAAAAAAAATAAGATTACAGAAATATTGACATATTAAAATATCCAAATTGTGTTCATCTTTGTACTAAGATCAGTACGTTTTTTTATGCCCCACCTACAATAGTAGAAGGGCATTATGTTTTCTGGTCTGTGCGTCAGAATGTTTGTCTGTCTGTATGCCCACTTCAGGTTTATGTTTTTGGTCAAGGTAGTTTTTGATGAAATTGAAATCCAATCAACTAGTAATTTAGTACACATGTTCCCTATGATATGATCTTTCTAATTTTAATGCTAAATTAGAGTTTTTATCCCAATTTCATGGTCCACTAAACATAAAAAATGATAGTGCGAGTTGGGCATCTGTGTACCATGTACACATTCTTGTTAAAAATTATAACAAATTTCTGTATGTGACATATTTGTCATAAAATATATTGAATGTTTTTGTTTCAGAACTTGGCTGGGCTCAACCCTGTGATGTGTGGAGTATAGGGTGCATTATATTTGAATTATATACTGGTTTTACATTATTTCAAGTAAGTAGCTTTAAATTTCTTTTAAAATTATTTATATTGGATGTGTTCGATTTTTTCAAATTTAAGACTATTGAGCATTTGGACTGTTCCCAAAATTGGAGCATGCATGCAAGAACGTATAGAAGAGTTTAATAGGAACATTTAAAGTGGATTGATTGTTGGTTGCTTTAACTTGAGTGACAATATTTTATTTATGTCCCCCTGGTATCGTTCCCTCTTTCAGCATGTCAGGATGACATGTATAGTGCATGATTTGGGTATTTTAAGTAATCATATTAGAATCATGATAACTTGAATCATTTTTGGACATTTTTTAAAAGATATAGGAAGATGTGGTATGAGTGCCAATGAGACAACTCTCCATCCAAGTCACAATTTGTAAAAGCAAACCATGATATGTCAAAGAACAGTCTTTAACCCAGAGCCTTAGCTCACACCGAACAGCAAGCTATACAGGGCCCATAAAATGACTAGTGTAAAACCATCCAAACATGATAACCAACAATCTATATGATAAAAGAGAAGCCTTGAAAATGACATATAAGTGAGAGGTTTGGCTAGCTTAAAAACCAGGTTAAATCCACCATTTTCAACCTTAAGAAAATGCATGTACCAAGTCACTGTCATGAATATTGTTTGATGTGTCTGAGCTTTTGATATTGCCATTTATTTTGGGACTTTCGGTTTTGATTTTTCCTCTGAATTAAGTATTTTTGTGATTTAAATTTACCTGTTTATTTACAGACACATGATAATAAAGAACATTTAGCTATGATGGAGAGAATATTAGGAACGTTACCGTACAGAATGATTAAAAAGACAAAGTAAGTACTAATGTAAAGCTTCCTCTTAATTTCTTGTATGTTTTTTGCCAAAAAAAATACCTTTTTGCCTAATTCCATCTCTGCCGCAACAGAAAATATTTAACATCATAGGTTTTTTTAAAAACATCTATCATGTCTATTGTTAATATTAAGGAAACTTTTTTTAAGTTATAAAATTCTGGTTTGTACGGTTTTGTGTGCGTTCATAAAATTAAAAAAAAGATTGTACTGTTATCAACATTGATAAGTCTAAATTAAAATTTATAAAAGAGAATTTGTGAATTTTAAGTTTTAAAGGAAGAAAACAATTGATTAGTTACTACAGTTGAATTATATTGAGCTTTACACCATTGAGGAACTTCTATAAATGAGTTCTTGGTATATGTCAATCAATTTGCTCTTTATAAAGAGGTGCTAGCAAACTTATAATCATAATAGGTTTTGAAACTTTTCAAGTGGCGATTGACTGCAGCTTCAATACTTCAATACTATTCTCTGCTTGTTTCTGAAAATTAATTGAATAAATTAATACTGCTTATTATTATTATTGGAAATTGTTCAGACAAGTTATAAAATCTTAGATTTAGGTCAAAATAGATGTACAAACAAAACAAAGATTGGAGCTTTTGAAGATGTACCCTAATGAAGTGATTTTGTATTTTTCTTCCCTGTAAACCTTCAATCTGTAAACTTATGATGGAACAAGCACTTTTCCCTTCTTTGTATTTCAAACCAATCTTACCAAGTTGTTCTGTGTCTCTGTCCGAGGGGTTTTCCTGTTTGTAGTATGGCTAATAATAGTACATCTATAATGAGCATGTAAATTATTTTTCTAGGGATTTTGGGCTGAAAAAATAATAAATTTCTTTCTTCAAAATTGTTTGGACAACACAAAAAGATGCAATGAAAAAGATAGTGATGGAAAATAACCACTGTGGAATTTATTATCTTATAATTTTTGGTAAATCGAAAAAAAAAAAATGTATTATCTTGATTTTTTTTATTTTGTGGTTTTGACAAAGTTTGCCTTGTACAAAATTTTACATTTGAAAAAGTGGTTCACCATTACCGATGAAATCCATAGAAATTGGTATCCCACAATGAATCCACGTTACTATCTTTAAGCCCATAACACAACAATATTTAATATAAACAAAATTTATTTCAGAGCGGTACATGTTTCAAATAAATACACAGTAAGATTCTGACCATTATTTATTCTATAACACAAAAATGACCAGTTAGATTTTACTTTGTTTGCAATGTTGATTAATTGTTAAGTAAACATTGACCTAAAAAGTGTACACCCATTGTGACCCAGTTTTCTGTTTAAATTATGAAGAGTACCAGACTTATTCTGGCATGGGCGACTTGATTGGGACCCGACAACCAATGCAGGCCGTTATGTCAGAGAAAATTGTAGGCCTCTTTATGTAAGTATGTCTAGCCTTGTCTGCCCAGACCTTGCCTGCCTGCTTGTGGCCTGAGTGGCCCATTAATCATTTTGCTTTAGAAGTATGAGCATGCCCAGTTGATATTTTATTTTTGTGATATGTGTTTCTCTGTGTCAAGTGTTGTATTGTCAAAATATTTTTTTTTAACCTTTTGAAACAAATTTAACAAAATTGACTAATGAAATTTCATCAAAACTAAATATTAGTGATATGGGTAGTAAAAAGGAAATTATAAAAAATTTTTTTTTTAACCAATTCAGGCAAATTTAACAAAAATGACTAATGAAATTTCAAAAACTAAATATTAATTATATGCATATATGGGTAGTAAGAAGGAAATTGTCTTATAAAAAATGAAGCAGCAATCCTAATGGGGAACCAGAGCGTTACCAAACCAATTTCATTGAAACATTTAAAATCTGTTTAATGTTGCGGATATAGCATTTGTATTATAACATGTATATAAGTGAAAGGTCTATTTTGGGAAATTAAAATCTTTGTGGAAAGGTCAAAAGGTCAAGCAGACTTTGGCAGACATACTTTACAGAGAGAAACTGATATCATTTTTAGCATGGAGTAGTAAGCATGTTTGTCTATTAAAGCTTTTGTTTGTCTAGGAAAACCAAGTACTTCTATCATGGCCGCCTTGACTGGGACTCCAAGAATAAGAATGGCCGTTATGTCAGAGAAAATTGTAGACCACTGAAGGTAGGATTTGTGTAATGTATTACCCAGTCATGAGTGTTTAGAAATGTACAAACTACTTAAGTTCTTACATTATTTGTTTTAAACTTATTGAAATAAAAAGACAATTATAGATTAAAATTTTGAATGTAGTCTATAGATTAATATAGATTTTACAACTGTATAAAGTGTTAATGATATTTCTCAAACCCTTTACATTTTTATTTTTAGATTTAACTGTCAAGAATGCAGAAATATCATATTGCATGAGATTTGGTTGTGAAATCCATTTTTCTAATGAAATTTAGGAAGTTTGTACGCAAATTTGATCCCTCTTTTTTTAATGATCTGCAAAAACATATTTTCTTTTTTTGTGACATCGTCAGACACAATTGCCCTTTTCCCTGTCGTCACAATATAAAACTGAGGAAATCAAGAATATTTAAATTGGCTGAAAAGAATGATGGATGATTGATTTACAGTTAATCAAAAAACTGTTTATCCAAAAAAATACCATTCCATAAAGTAACACAAATGTCAGGAGGTTTTGAATGTAGGAACTTGAGTTAGTTTGTACATTTGTAAAGGCGTTATTCAAATATTATCAGTGGCTAGTTGAACAACAAAATAACTTCATTGTGTGGACAAATATTTTTATAGGTAATTTGTGTATTTTTCCTTTGATTTAAAAACTAAAGGCTCATGTGCCATTGTCAATGATAACATCAACAATGTTTTAGGAAAAAAAGCAATATAATAAAGAGATTATCAATGGTCTTTCAAACTCAATGATGTTTCTCCGTCACATATCATGCCTTGGCTATTGTCTTTCATTGAGATTGTTTCTGAGAAACACCCTCTTGTTTGAAAAATCATCAATAATCAACAAGCATTCTTTGTTTATAGTTCATAAAAAAATTTCAACATTTCCATGATATTTAGTTGATCACAGGACTCAACCTCAAAACTAAAAATGTTCAGCATTTCAAAAGGATGTTATAAATTTCAAAACATAATCTTAGGCAATGGCACCAATCTAATATTGGCCAGTGAGACCAAGAATAAGATTGCCAAAATTTTTGATAATGTTAATATTTTTGTGTATATTTAAAATTAAAATTTTCTGTAAAACACTGATAATGTTTGAATAAATGTTGAAACAGGACTGGTGATTGTAAAAAAAACAAAAAACACAATATTAGAAATTATTGCTGTATACAATTAAGAATACAATCAGCTGCCACAAGAATATATTTTGCTCATGTGAATTTCATATATAAGAGCAAAATGTTAATGTACCATATAAAAAAAAAAGAACACTAGAATTGATGAATGCTACCAATAGAATGAACGGCTGTCCTTCAAAAAACAAAAGAAAAGCAAACCTGTAAAAAACACAGAACTCATGTCACATGTACATCACAATTTAAAAAAAAAGAAATGTATAGATAGAATGAGAATTCCTTTTCCAGTATTTAGTGGCAATTTATAAAACCTTCTTATTTTTATTTGATAATTGTCCATTACTTCACTGAAATGGGATTTCTTAGTGGAATAGAGAAAGAAAGTGATGAAGTCATAATCAAATGTGTTGATGTTACCTAGGAAAGTAGCTAACTTACATATATCTATGGTCTTTCACCTTGAGGAAGTTTTTCCTACATCTCATCTCAGATTTAATCAATCCTTTAAGAGAATCAAGCAGATGCACTCCCTCTTGTTTTCTATACCAAGGCTAATCTATAATCAAAAATTAATATTAATGGTTAACCTTCACTCGTTCAGGTTATGGGTGCTATAAACAGTTTCGTATAAAAAACTAGGGGTTATTCCCGTACTAAAAATAGACATGGAGGGAAGTCCCTTTTTATCAACATAATTGGTGAAAAAGTATCATGTTTTTTGTATTTGATTGTAAAGATATGTTAATTAACTTTTTTATACCATTAAAAGTACACTTTTTTTATTCCATTATAAACTAGAGAACATTCTTATTCCAGTGATATCTAGTTTTATACAAGTATCTTTATTAATCAGTCCACCACTAAGGGTCACTTATACATGGTCCCTCAAAATATGACGTCATAGAAAAAAACTGTTGATTGC
The DNA here is from genome assembly GCA_037788925.1 of Mytilus galloprovincialis. NCBI lineage: Eukaryota > Metazoa > Mollusca > Bivalvia > Mytilida > Mytilidae > Mytilus > Mytilus galloprovincialis. The sequence continues at coordinate 74,269,893 of CM075339.1, read as the reverse complement.
ACCCTTTATGTTAGAGTTCTGTACAAATCAAACAAATCAGGTACCAGATCCTTAGGGTCAGGAAAATTTCCAGTACATTCATCAGAGTTCAGTCAATCAAAATAATGGGTATTATGTTTTGAGCACTAGTTCTAAAGTACTAAGTTAAGTTTTATGGCTGAGAGCCAAGGCCTTACAATCATAAAACTTTGGAGCATGAGTAATGTACTCAGATCAAATTATCAGATTTGAGTTTTCAAGCACAAATTCTGTAATCAGAGTACTAAGTAAAGTTTTATGGTCGAGTTTTCTCCAGCCACTCAGTTTTATTCCACTAATAAAAAACTGGCTGCTTCGAATAGCTCAAAAGCGGTGCTTAAAACTTAAAAAAAAAAAAAACATCAAATATATGGCGGAGAACCCAGATCTTTGTTTTACTTTGCATGATCTGTTTTGATATGGATTAGTAGTTTGCAGACTTGTATGAATATTCCTGCATGATTGTTGTTGTCAATAACATGTCCACCACAATAGATGATATATTATTACATTTACCATTCCATGTTACATTTAGTAGTGAAAGTATGCCACATTTTTATCAAGGCTTTGCCTCCTTATTGTTGTAGTGTAATGTATAAATTACTTCCACTTGTTATTCTTAGTGTTCAAAATTTGATTGATAATTTTTTATTCATGATTATTTTTGCCCAGCGTTTCAAAAAGTATGGTCAGAAAAAAAAATGTTTTATTGTCGGACAATTGAATTTGGAACTAGTCAATACAATCAGTTGTCCAGAATGGTCTTTGGACAATGTCAATGTGATCATCAATGTTCCACGTCTAGATTTACCTTCATCATGCTTATATCTACTGACTGAAAAAACTATGCACTTAAGGAATGACTGTAATATTTTTTCTGTCTATGAAGAAATAACATAAAAAATGTGGTGCACACTGAATAACGCGCGTAGCAGGTTATTTAACAGTGCACCACATTTTTTAGTTATTTCGAATAGACAGAAAAAATATTACAGTCATTTCTTATAATTTAATTCTAAATTCCATTTTAAACCGTAGAAAACCATGAAAAACCATTGATGACGTCACGGTCACATGACTAAATTATGTCTATGGGCTAATAACAAAATAACGTCAGCCAATCAGAAAACTTGTTGCATCCAAAAATAAATTATATATCTATAACTGTAATAATTTAAGTATGAAAATAAATTTAACTAATCATAGATACCAGGATTCAAATCTCCTATGTCAGACACCTTGTTTTACGTAAAATTTGTGGCATACAAAGATTCTAACTATGTATGAATACCATGTGATTTGTCTAATTTGCATGAGATGAAATTGAGTGATTATTTGAAGTGAAATGTAAATTGTGAAGCTGTAGGCTCACTTACTGTTTTGGGTACAGATGTGTGAGTTCAATAAAGTTTTCTACTTTGAGATACTTTTGAACAAATCACAAAATTTTACAAAATTCGCCTTTTCAGAATTTAGAATACTACTGGTAATCTCATTATTCGTACACCAAAATGAAAATAACGTTATGTTATTAGTAGAATTTCTATTGTTAATCATGTTTTAAACCAATCACAGCATTTTGGTGTACCCTTTTGAATAATTGACCCAGAATGCATTAGATTCTGAAACAGCCATTTTTCCAGTATTCCAGTTTTAGAAGTTTTGTTCATACATTTCATTACAAACTTTGAAGATTTTGACAATCTGATTGGCTCTTTTAAATTTAGTCATATTTAAATTTAAAATTTGTGGTATTGACATGTTAATAATGAACTGGACCAAAATTAGAATCCCAAAAAAATTGTCAGTGAGTCCCCAGTAGACAGTTTATGTTTCACAGAGTTGATTCTGGTGTGTTTGTTTATTATAGAGTGTGAGATGTGGAAAGTGGAATCCACTGACTGATATCATAATGTTATATAATATTGTAATTTTATACTTTTTACCAATTTTTTCCATATTTTGTGATTTGTAATTTATTTGCTTATATTTCAATATTTTAATGAAAAACAAATAAATTCAATGATATTTATAAGTAAACTATCTTATATATATTTAAAGACAAAATAATTTTTCAACTTTATTATTTCTATGTTCTTATGTTGGAAATTTGTACATGTAATTGATCTAACAAGTAACATGGGGATAGAAAAATGCATTTGTACCAAGAATGACATGCAATCCTTTGGATTGTTAATATGTGAGGTTGCATAATGAAATTCACTAAAGTACCAAGTCCAATTGTACCAGTAGGGTTTAAAGATTACCCATTAGATACTAAAAATCCATTCAATAAATAAATTTTGCTTATTAGGTTGATTACATAACATTGGTTTGAGATCTCGAAAATTTTATCTTGAAAATTAAAGAAAGGAAAACATTTAATGATAGAAAAAATAAAGAATAGATAATATTTAATAATAGTGAAATATGTGTTCCATGAGAAGTTGAAGATTGTGGGTTTGTTCTTCCAGAGTTATATAAGAGACAAGGGCAGTGAACATCGACAGGTACTTGAAATTATTGAAATGATGCTAGAATTCATGCCAACAGACAGAATGAAACTCAAAGATGCCATGAAACATCCATTCTTTCGTCCCGTTAAAAAACAACACCCTAACAGATACCCTGAATACACTCCAACACCTGATAGGGAAGCCAAACCCACCAAATCAAGGAGATCATCACGAATTGTGGAGGAAGTTAGGGAAGAGGAGGCACGAGCAAAAGCCGAAGAAAAAAAGGCCGATGCAGCATGTGCCATGCAATGTGATGATCTGGCCCCTCAGTTGTCTATTGATGAGAAAGATGTTGATGATGTTCGGTATGAGCATATTTTGAAGGATGAGGAAGCTCGGACAAAAATTGATAGTGAGCGTAGCCCAATACAACATGGCATCAATCTCCCAGCTCTCGAGGAGGAAAAATCACGTTCTGAGCCAAAGATTCTGAACAATTTAAAACCACCAAAAAAGTTTGACGATGAAGAAAAAGAGAAACCAAAATCAGAAGAAACGTGTAAAACAAGTTCAAGAGACATTTTTGATACTGAGATGAATTTGTTAAACATGAAATTACGACATATCAAGGAAGAGTTTCAGATGGAATCAAAATCAGATCCAAAAAATGTGGAAGCTGCCTCTGCCAGTAAAAGCGTGTGGAAAAAAGAAGAAAATAAACCAATTGAGGAAAAACCAAAACATCAAAAGTTAAGTGATGCATCAATGGTAGAGGCAAATCTGACTCCCACACAGATGGTCAGACAATGGCTACAAACTCCAACTGTAGGGGGAAAATCAGACAAAAGTCCTCAAGGTTCTATCAGTCCAGCTGTGGCAAGGAAGGACTTGGCCCACGTGAGAAGTTCTTGTAGTCCATCAAGTTCTAAAGCAGACGATGACCAAGGGAACGCTGACGACACATCATCAAGGAGGAGAAATAGACGACATCGTCAGGATGCACAAACTGAATCTTTCGACAACGAGGAGGCGACAGATCTGGATGCCAGACTTGAAGCACGACGAGCTGCCAGACTCAAGAAGAATACTGATAGTCAAGATGTCTCACAAACCTCTCAAACTTCTAGCTTAGATGATGTGGAGGCAAGCGAGACTAGAGAACAGAGAGCTGCAGCAAGACGACTACGTAGAAATAAAAAGGTAGTGGAGCAAGAACCACCTTCGGAACCTAAAAAAGCAGAGATTAGTATGAGAAGTATATTTGACTTTTTCAAAAAAACAACCCCCGAACCCATCAAACTATATCCTGATTTATTTGTGGATCATTGTCCCAAAGAAAAGAGTCAATCAGTAAAAACTGACAAATCAGAAAACTCCGAATCAGCAAATCCTTTGTCAATAGAATGTAAAACAAATTGTGATAATACAGCTGAAGAAATGGAAGCCAGAACAGATGATGCCACAGACACAGTAGATACCACATTAGTAGAAGAAAACACACCTGTGGAGGTTAATGTGGAAGAAAACGGACCCATGGAAGGAAATGGACCCATGGAAGGAAACGGACCCTTGGAAGAAAACGTACCTGTTGCTGTGGAGGCTACTATTGTAGAAAATGGACCTACAGAAGACACTACGTTGATATCTGTGACTGTGGAGGCTGTTGTTCAAGAAAATGGACCTACAGGGGACACAACTTTGATATCAGTGGACGGGGCGGACAATAATGTGACATTGACAGAAGAAAACAATTCCAGGGTCGAACCGCAAAATAATATCACAGTTGTCGATGGAAACGAATCTAAGGATAATATTGAAAACAGTGACAATGTTTCTGCTAGCGCTTTCATGTGTGTGCCAACACAAATTATAAAATTTCCTGGATCTCTACAAACTGAAGAATCTGTGGATAGCTAATGGTTTTCATTGTAGGTGATGTTTGAATGATTTACAGTGTGTTTTACTGCATGGAGGTTTCATCACAGTTATTTATAGTTTTCTTGTTGAATCATCATTTCATTGCATTTTGAATCATATTTTCTTATTTCTGTAGATCCATAATAATCATTTAGTAGAGTTGTCTTGAAAAGTTAATTGAAACTAATTTTGGGAAATTTGGGGAATTTGACTGGGTTATTTTTTTTTACACCCTATGATTATTGTCTAAGACTTGGTATAAGATTGTATCATCTCAAGATAGTTGTTTATAAAAACATTTTTCTTTTCCCATTAATTTAACAGGACCTCAGGACTCTCTTCTAATTTAATATTGAAATTTTAGACAACTCTTCTCATGGAATGTTTTGATACTTTAATAGAATGAATGCTTTTAGTAAACTAATATTAGCTGTACAAAAATAGAGAGCATGAACTGATACTATAGATGGATGACAGACAGTGTTATATGCTACAACATAGAATGAGAGATCTGTAGGAATGAACTCTCATTGTATAAAATTAACTTGTATACTTAATTAACAAAATATGAGTGTGTGCTGTTGTCATATTTATCATAATTTGACTGATATTTTTCAAATATTTTTTTCTAATTCTTTGTTTACAAGTTGTCATCCCTTTCCTCTAGTTTGGGAAAGATTCATTCATTCTAATAAAAAGTTTGCATACAAGTAGTGACAAATGTATAAAAATTAAAAAATAAATAACCTTTTGATCTATTTTACCACACTGAATTTCAAAATAATTTTACATAACATATCCTTGAGTTTGTCAATCAATCAATGTTTTACATTATGCTGACCATGCTGTTCTATGATTTGTGTTATTTGTTATATTACTCGAGACTCAGCATGTTAGTCAAGTACAAAGCAAGATTCATATTCATATCACATTAACATAGGATCTTTTTTGATATGCATGCAAATTTTGCATCGGGACTTGAAACACCAATTTATCATCAGTTGACTTTTAGCTCACCCATCCAACATTGTCCAACTGAGCTTTTCTCATTTCTTGGTGTGCCTGTGGTGGTGCTTGTCCATTTACTTTTACAAAAATCTCCTCAATTACTGGGCCAAATTTAACCAAAATATGGGCATAGTCTTGGTCGGGTTATCATTTTGGAAAAATGAGACCTGCCTGCCAACCAACATGTCCATCTAAATTCTAAAATGTGCCTTACCTTCCAACCAACATGTCTGAGATGGCTATAAATAGAACATAGGGATGAATGCAAGTTTTGTCTTTAATCTTGAAACTATCCTGCTATAAATAGAGAAAATCTGACGGGGCCTCAATGTTCAGAATGATGAGATATACCTTCTGTCCATTTACATCAAAACAATGATGACTAATGGGAGTGATTGCCCTTGAATAACAAGTTTTGTCTTATTTTTTTCTCAAATTTTGCCTATTGTCATGAAATGATTAAAAGGTTATGACCAGTTGGCACCTAGGTACACTTGTGATTGTTAATTTATGTAATATATACATGTTTTCCCAAACTTATCCGATCAATTGTAAATTGTGAATCACAGATACAATCACTGCAGTAGAAACCTGCTTTAGTTACACTGTCATTTAACCAAGGCTTCATCATCTAACTCGTGTGTATTAATATTTAATGTTTGTGATGCATGTATTTGATATATTCTCATTGACTGATTAACTTATGTGGGATTGTTTTTAAAGAGAGGGTGTAAAAGTTTGAAAAACCACTAATCTCAAATCATAGCATCCCTTTAATTGTTGATGAGAAGAAAAAAACTACCAAACAAAAAAGCAGACTTTCCTTTCAGTACACACATCACCACAGAAAATAAATAAATTATGACAAACAAACAAAAATAACAATCATGCAAATAATTCATTCTAGTTCATCATAATTTAATTGCATATATATGATTATGATCAATATTAGAAAATTGTACTTTTATGTTTATAAATATATTTTTTAGCGTTACATTCGACAGCCTGAGAATCCAGAACATCAAGAATTTTTCGATTTCATCAGCTCCATGCTAATGTATGACCCTACGGAGCGTATCTCATTACACGAGGCTTTCAGACAACCCTTCTTCTCCCCCTACTTCAGAACAGACCAAGCGGCAGGCAATGACAATAGCGACCGAGACAGGTCACATAGTACCAGTAGATGACTATAGGGAACCAGTTAATAGCAAGGCAGAAAGACAGTAAAGAAGTCTGTTTAATGACTGATTACTTTGGCTGATGTGAGGCTGGCTAGAGCTATATGTATTAAACATCCTGTACTTGTGGTTTTTCATTGTAAAATGAAAGTTGGTTAAAGCTTTGACCTAGTTTGTAGTCAGGTTTTACATTGTAAAATGAAAGTTGGTTAAAGCTTTGTCCTAGTTTGTAGTCCTTATTTATTGAAGGTTGTGCAAACCCAGGTTTTAGCTATGGCTTTGGGTATGAAGAGGTCATATTTACACGGTGCTATGTATAGAACTCTAAACGACAATCCCTGCCCAGTATATAAGATACTGGTATATAAACAGAGAGAGAGTGTGTGTGTTAAATGGTGCTAAGACATATGTATAGAGGCTATCTAAACTCAAAATTAGTATTAACCTTTAAGACAGTATAACTGTGTGTTTTAAAGTCCCGTTGTCAATCTATATACATGCTTCAGACGAAATGTAGATATAATTCAAGCAGCTGTGTCTTATACGTAGTCGTTCATTTTATTTCTAAATGAATTAAGATAAATATGCTAAATGCATGTTACAGATCAAATTTAGAAATAATGTAGGCGTATGAGTCCCTCACTTCTTAAAAAAGGTCTAATGTGCTGAATTCATGATTTGTTTCAATACAGGTATGACTTTTAAGGCCAACTTTGATAACAAGGATTACAAAACGTTTATCATATTATAGGTACATATTGCAGTTTTGAATTTAAGAACAGGGTCATGTCACGTGGCTCTTTATTTTTTTTTCTATTGGTTTGTAATCAAATGTTAGTTTTTGAAAGTAAATGAACAGTAACAGTTTTGGTGATAAGTTATTTATAGATATGTTCTTTGGAATTAAATTTTGCCAAAGAGAACAACAAAATGTTTGAACAATGGTTCAATCATCAAAGTTAATATAATAATCATACATTAGTTTTGCATGTGAAAAGGGCATTAATCCATATAACAGGAAAAAAACACTGGTCTAATCTCAAAGACGTGTAGCACATTTTTTTATTGTAAATATGTTTAAAATGTATAAAACAAATATTTTGATGTCAGTTTGTTGTAATTAGTGTAAGATATGTAAATAGGTGAAACCTTGAAAATACAAAATGGCTGAATATCTATCTTGAGAGGTTATAAGTTTTGCATAGATATACAGTGGACATGAATTTTCCTCAAGTAGGATTAAAAGAAACTTAAATGTGATATTTAATTTATTGGTAAGATTTTAATTGTGAATGTCATTTTTTAAATAATTATATTTTACCAAAAAAAATGTCCAATAATTGTAATGTGTTTGTTCTTTAATGATGATTGTTTCGATTTTAAATACATATCTCATGGGGAAAATATTTTATTTGACATTTTAAATTGTATGAAACATAAATGGAACTGATTATAGAAGTGTTTTTTTTAATTTCTATATTAAGGGGAGACAACTGGTTATAATTACAAACTTTATAATTTACAGAATATATTTTTCCTAAAAAAAACTCATATCAACCAGTCCTTAATAATAATTAGATCCAGTATCCATTATTTCGACATATTTGTAGATCTACAAATCAATTTGTTGAAAAGTATGCATCAGTCTCTTTTGAAAAAAATATTTTTGGGAATGTGAAACTTTATCTTTTGACAAGAGCTTGAAACACAAAAGAATTGTCCATAGAATGAACAATCTTAAAACATAGTTAAATGTGCCTTGCAGGGTTTTGTATTCATTTTCATTCTAAGAATTTTCTGTTTTATGTGGAAAAAATAATAGATGTTCTGGATTTTCATGTTGTGGAGAGTTTGTGATCATATGCAATTTTTGAAAAATTCTGATTGAATGAAATAACTATATGATAATTCTTGTATTAATAGAATTATGATTACACCTGAACTAAAAGAAGAGTTTTATTTTGAAAATACAATAGAAGTTTAGAGACCTAAAATCTAAAAATATGTGTTTTTGCTAACCCCAAAAACTAAAATATTTTCATAGATTTTGATAATGTTTTTAAAAGTAAGAATCCTTCCACATATCTGTTTGGAAACAATAAGAATAGAAGGTGGGAGATGCTTTTGAAATTTAAACAATAAAATAAATCAACAGAAGCACAGTTATAATTTCATGTTTATGGTGTAATTTTATGTGAAAGATTTTGAATTTTTGGCATTTTATTTATAATCATTATAAAGTGTTTTGTCATTTGCATCATTTTCATTACAATTTTTGCAATATTTTATTTTCAGCAATCTTTAATGTAATTGTGCTAAAATGTGTGTTTTCATTGGTCAAGTGACCTATGTATGTGCTGATTGCTGGTATGAACCAGTTATTAAAATATCAAAATACTTCATTTTCTGTTTGAGTCTATTTTAATTCATCCTGATGTGCAAATGTTCATTAAAAACATAAACAACAAAAAAAGTTGAGCTCACTGTATAACCACATATCGGGTGCACTACATTTGAGGTTATTAAGAAAAGACAGACAAAAATTGGTCATTCCTACTAATTAAGGAGTAAATCATAAAAAAACTTCACATGCCAAAATTATGTCTGAGCTGGTTGACTAACAACTTTTATCCAGTCAGAAGTGTTACATCCAAAATTAAATTGAAATAAGGAAATTGTTGTTGTAAATTAAGACTGATTTTAGCACTTTATTTGCCAAATACCAACGAATAAGAAACTAAAAGAATACAGGGTACTGTACTGCCTTCAACAATGAGAGAGAAAACATATTATATAGTAATCTATTATAAGTCCCAAAATAACAAAATAAATAACACTAACAACACCAAAACGACGGGGCGGGGGATCATTCTACTCTAAAAGAAACTGTTATAACGAAGTCAATTGGAGACTTTCTTTGAGATATCATTGTGTCTGGGAGACAATGATGCCCCCACAGAGGCAAAGTGTTATTTAAAAATAAACGATATTGAGCATGGGAGCACATAGGTTTATGGTTCACTGTAGGAGGAGTTATCCAGAAACACTAAGCACCTCTTCTACAAGTATATACTCCAAAAATGACAAGTCTAACTATCGTCCTTAAGAGGTAATATCAATAAAAATCAAAACCTTGACTACATGCACATCTTCAATATATTTACACACAGCCAGCAAAGTTACAACTTCCTGGCATTCGCACTGTAGGAGGAGTTATCCGAAACGCTTGCACCTCTTTTGCAAATAAATACTCCAAAAAATGACAAAGTTCAACTATCGCCCAAATGAGCTATAAATATCAATAAAATTATGTACAAACAGCCAACAAAGTGAAAACTTCCAGGCACTCAAACTGTAGGAAAAATTATCTGGAATAACTAGATACCCAGACAGACAGACTGAGTGATAAGGATAAAACAGTATGCCACCAACTTTTAGTTGCGGGAGCATAAAAATGACAATTTTGGTTTCAGTGCATCAAAGTACTCCCTCCTGTCAGATTTGGTCATTGATAAGTTTTCCTGATCTGTCTATTTCTCAAACTACATATGAGCTTGTGAGGTTAAGATATCCTTGACTTCATTTCATGGATCATTCAAATGAATGGTTTTATTGATACATATAACAGAACCTTTATCTTAAAGACTTAATATAAAATTCACCCAGCTGGTACCAAAGAGAAATATCTCCTGCAAAATTGTATGTAATTGTTCAATGTGCACGAAGTTTCCTGGTCACATTGAGGTCGCGTAAGCAACACTTTAGTATGTTATTTCTAGAAGCTTCGACACATTCATAAGGTTTGTTTTAAAATTGGCATATATAAAGGTAATATATGTTCAGTACAGGTACATGGTTCTGTTGAAATAAAATACACTACAGTGGTTTTGAATAGGTGTTGCACAAGGCATATCATTGACAGTTCTGCATAATTGATTATCAAAAGTGTTGCGATTTGAAATTGTTATCAACAATTCGTGTATATGTCTGTACGTTTGCTTTTGTAGTATGTCTGTGTTTCTGTTCCGTTGTTTCCCTTTTATAGTAGTTGATGTGGTTCCCTCGGTTTTAATATGAGCCGGATTTGTATTTGCTTAATCCATTTATGACTATTGAACAGGAGTATACTGCTGTCGCCTTTATTACCATGTTACACTCTTTCTTTTTTCCTGCATCTTTCATGTAACCAGCCCCTTACAGAATCGATTTTGGTTTACCAGATAGTCGAAATCGATAAGTAAATCCGTTATTTAAATGATCTACGGCGGTCGGACGGCTTCCAAACGCTGAAAACATTTATAGTACGCGTCAGGTGTACTAAAATTATAATCTTGGTCCCTCTGCTAACTAATTATAGTCTAACATACAGTTTTGTTGTTATACGACCCCAACAATTTTTTGGGATCGTATAATGGTATGATGTCGTCGTCTGCGTCGTTTGGTTTCCGGATAATAACTTTAGTTTAAGTGAATTGATCTTCATGAAATTTTGTCAGAAGGTTCAATACCACAAAAGGATGGTTGGGATGGATTTTGGGGATGATGGTCCCAACCGATTATGAATTAGGGGCCCAAAACAAGCATTTTTCTAGTTTCAGGATAATAACTTGTGTAGAAGTATTTCAATTGCTCTGAAAGCATACCGCAATGTTTAAAACCATAAATAGAAGGTTTGGATTCATTTTAGAGGTTATGGAGCCAAATTTTAGGAATTAAGGGCCAAAAAGAGGTCAAAACAAGCTTTTTTCTAGTTTCAAGACAATAACTAAGGTGTAATTGTATGGATCTCTCCGAAATTGTCCACAATGTACCATATAACAAAGGGGAGGCTGGGATTAAGTTTTTGGTTAATTGCCCAAAATATGTAGGAATTAAGGGCCAAAAAGAAGCATGTTTCTAGTTTCCAAACAATCATGACAATAACTTGTGTTTAAGTGTATGGATTTCTCTGAAATTGTACTACAAGGTAACTTTTTTGGATTCGAGCGTCACTGATGAGTCTTTTGTAGACGACATGCGTGTCTGGCGTATATATACAATTTAGTCCTGGCATCTATGATGAGTTTATATTCAATACTGCAATGGAAAGCATAGGATTGAGTTTAAGGGTTATTGCTCCAAGGGGGGTTCAAAAGCTGGGGGGATTTTTTGTTTACCATTTTTTGAAGGGCTTCCTTTTTTCAAAGAAGTTTCAAGAAGAAATCTTCAATTGCACAGTATTGTGCAATAGATTTGTTAGATCTTTGACCACATTAATTTTGTGACAAAAACCTATATTATGTCAAAAATTTGATCACTATCCAAATTCAGACAGAATCAAGCTTGAATATTGTACACATTTGCCCCAACTATGCAGGGTTTCAACCAATGGTTGTATAAAGTTGCGCGCCCTGCGGAGCACCTGGTTTGTTTTGTATTCTTTATATCCAAATGTTGCCCGTCTGTTTTTTAGCAAATACAAATCTGGTATGTTATCCTACGTTGAATATCCAAGAGAACTAATTTAAAAACTAAATATAGTCATGAACGTGTAATGCGGGAATTTCTCGCTACATTGAAGACCTGTTGGTGACCTTCTGCTGTTGTTTTTTTTCAATGGTCGGGTTGTTGTCTCTTTGGCACATTCCCCATTTCCATTCTCAATTTTAATGTTCATACGCATGTACTGAGCACATTAGGGTCGGTTGAAAACAAAACATTACGACAAAAGAGATGATTTCAGCTTTCCAATTGTTAACTTTCCATTTCTAAGTAGCAACATTTCAGCAGCACCTGCATACGGGGTATATATATCCCAACTGATACGATATTCCCGTGCTTGCATTTCCTATCATGATTTTCTTGATAGAGGGTTGCTGCTCACAAGGAAGCTATCAAACCAAGAGTTCCAAATGGTGAAGTTAAAATCATACCTTCGTAAATTTTACGGACGCCATCACGAGTTGGTTGACCGTTATGGAATAACCGTTTCACAAATGATATCGGATATGTTCCTTACGTCGTAACTACAATCCCCTTTCATTTCATGAATGTGACCTACCGAATTATACTATTTACCGGATTTGTTATCACATAAGCAACACGACGGGTGCCACATGTGGAGCAGGATCTGCTTACCCTTCCGGAGCACCCGAGATCACCCCTAGTTTTTTGGTGGGGTTCGTGTTGTTCATTCTTTAGTTTTCTATGTTGTGTCATGTGTGCTGTTGTTTGTTTGTCTTTTTCATTTTTAGCCATGGCGTTGTCAGTTAGTTTTAGATTTATCGTTTGAATAGGTATAAATTTTTTGTCATGTCGGTGTTTTTTATACAGCTTCCTTAAGGTGTGAATTTTGTTCATTGTTAAAGGTCGAACGTTTGTTGTTAATCAAACTACTTCTCATTCTTTTACATCACTAAATGTCATAAAAGTGGTAAACAGCTATAAAACTATTAGTAATCATGCCACGTGTTACTGGTACAACCCTTATTTGGTCCACTCGCATCTTAAAACAGAAAACTAAAACACATCAACACCTGGGAGCTACAAAAACCAAAGCTAGCGAAATAACAACATATTTTTGACGAAATGATTGTAAACATCACATAATTCAAAAACTAAGCATTTATATTTTCACGTGTAACAATTAATCATTTTAACCACACTGGTGCAAGAACTATGTGCCGATTATTACAGATACGTAAAACATGCATACAAGTACTGAAATCGAATAGAAATATATAAACAGGAATGTATTTTAACTATATTGTATCTACCAGCCATTTACTGCTGCCTAAAAAAAACCGCTTGATTCTTCCTATAATCGACATATCGCTTTTTAACAATTCTTCAGCGATGTCGTTAGCTGCGATCGACTGCCTTGTGTTTTGAATTCTGTCTCTAAATATTTGTACGGAATCCCCATATTGTGCTGCACTTTTTCAGTGCATTTATTCGGCCTTCAAATCCACTTTTCTTTTCCATTTCCTCACTTGAAATCATGATATCTATATACTCCACAGTGCTGAACGGATCCGGACGTAGAGCAATTTCCTTCAGTCTATTGCATGGTTAGTTTTGAAAAAAATACTAACTTGTATTCCTTGCTCCTGTTTTGTGATGTCTTGGTTCATTTCATCTAAAACTTGTTCCTGGGTCAACGTTTTCTGTGTTGCTTCTTCGTACTTTCTTTTCATGTCTTCATAACGCTTTGTTACTTTCCTTTTAAACCATTTGATGACAAAAGGTGTGTTATGATGTTCTGACCAATGGCATCCATTTGGACATTCCATGCACGACCCTTCGCTATTCATTGCTATACATCCTGCTTTTTTATCATCGTTTAGAATTCTGCAGTTTCATGACAGGTAAAATTGAAAGTTAGACAACTGGTGGTATGTTGTCCGGTACCTCGCAAGTCTATTTTTTCTTGATAATCCTCCTCCACGATATACTCAAAATTTTTTGTTTGCCAGAATGTCCATTGAATGTTCTGAAAACAGCTGTACCTCTCTTTCCAGAAGATTTATTTTGGAAAGGCCAACATCAATTTCCTGGTGAAGATTATGTATTGTATTCTCAAGCTTATGCCTTTTTTCGAGTACTTCTGCCGTCAACCATAAACTTCTTGTTTGCATGTTTGTTACATGGCTGAAGAAAGTTTGGTAGCTTTTCATTCTCATTTGCCAGAAAAAGGATGACATCTGGTTATTTGCTCCCACGGAATTTTCAGCATACAAAGCAGAATTGTTGAAAGTAAAATAAGTGTCACATGGCAATGGTATTCCACCCAAAGCTTTTATACCTGCTAAAACTGGTGGTGTTTGTCCATCGGCAAATGTGATGAGGGTACATATGTTATCTTTGATATCATTTCCAAACAAGCATAAGATGGACTCAAATATATATGTTTGCGTTGGTGTTAGTCTTGCATCTGGTGCCTTTACGATGAAGCATACAGCGTCAAGTGTGGAAATTCCTTTTTTGTCTTTTGCTGTAAAAAGCTCGCGTATTTGATCTACAATTTTTGCATCTTGGTTTAAGCCCCTGGTGTCACCAAATCCCGGAGTATCAATTAAATTGACTGTATAATTGATTCGATCAGAAACACTGCTATACAATGTATAACATGTGACCCATTGAGTGAGTGACTGGGCCTGCAAATAAACAAAACTTTAAACATATTCTTTAAGTACGTTTATTTAATTAGAATTATATTAAAGTTTCCATTCTTGGTATATTTTGTATATAGTTATCAAACGTATCAGGGTTATGATTTAGTACGCCAGACGCGCGTTTCGTCTACATAAGACTCATCAGTGACGCTCATATCAAAATATTTATAAGGCCAAACAAGTACAAAGTTGAATTATAGATACAATGAATAAGATTTTACTCTTGAAAAAAAAACAAGTCATGTGTGTCCAATTGTACCATATGTTCATTTATTTACTTAAGAAGGATTAAATGTGCATCAAAATTAGTATCGGACTAAAAAGTTCTAATCATTCGTTATTAATAATCATCATATCAAAATCAATAACAAATTAGATCTAATACCTCGTTTCTTGACCTTTTCTTTTCTTCAGGTTCTAAATCAACTAGATTGAATCTAAAGTCATCTTCCCACTCCACACCAATGATGTAGTTAGCAATTGCATTTATAAGAGTACTTTTACCAGACCCAGTAGCGCCCACAATCATTAACGTTTTTTCAGCAACACCAACGCTTTCTGTACCTGCAATTATACATTGAAAGCTTTTAAGGAAAACAACAATTACAAACTATGAACTTGCATTGCAAATTTGTATTCGTTTATAACTTATACAAAGCATCAGGTAGAAAATATGAAAGGTAAAATATACTATAGCGCATGTACTCTCCATCTATTTTCCCTCCTTTACTTTTATCAAACATATCCATGTACATAATTTGGACATCGTGTTACTCTCATACTTAATTACAATCTAAATTATACATAAAAAAGAAGATCTGGTATATTTGCCTATTAGACAACTCTCCACAAGTGACCAAATGAAACAGAAATTATCAGCTACTGGGCATCGTACGGACTTCAACAATGAGGAAAGCCCATACCGCATAGTCAGTTATAAAAGGCCCCAAAATCATATATGTAAAACAATTCAAACGAGAGAACTAACTAACGGTCTAATAAATGTACAACAAAATGAACGAAAAACAACAATGTAACTCAGCAACAATCAACAACCACTTAATCACAGTCTCCTGATATGTCTGATGGATTTTTACAACCACTGGGTCCATACAACTGCAGGTGGACTTTTCCTTTCAAGCACAAAAAATAATGCTTATATGCTGACATAAAATTATTTATACAATGTTTTTTACAGGCTCATAGGCTGTTTATCCTCAATATATTGACAGCTTGAACCATTTTTGGCAGCCATTAATGATTTTTTGTTTTGTTTTTAGTTCTCTGAAAGCTCGTTATTAATTTGGCCTTTCAATCTTGTATATTGTGAGCACCATTGATGATCCGTAGTTAACAAAATGGAAGTCTAGCGTACTTGACTATAAAACGACTATCTTTAAACGACATCATATGAAATGATGCTTTTATCTATATGACGTCATGTTGTGTACGATTTGAGAATGGACATGGGGAATGGAATGTGTCAAAGAGACAACAACCCGATCATAAATCATATAGCTAAAAGGCCATCAAAGGGTCTTCAAAAAGCGAGAAAATCCCGCACCTGGAAATGGGTTTGAGCTTGCCCCTAAATAAAAAAGTGTTTTTGTTCAGTGAAATGGACGTCATACTAAAAATTGAAAATTATACAAGACTTATTACAAAGGTCAATGGCTCTTGCTTGGGACAGCTGCCAAATATGGCGGGTTAAACATGTTAAGTCTGATCTCAACTTATACATCTAGCTATGTAGAAAAGTCCGATTCCAATGTCAAAATAAGTAACAAAAGAAGCTAAGCTAAATTGCAATGATACACAAATTAACAAAAGACTACACGCAGTTACTAACAAGCCAGCCCAAGACCTCAATCAAAGCGATTGAAAGATTGTGTCTTCAACATATGAAAATCAAGCACAATCCCTCCCGTTAGGTGATTAGTAACATACCATCATGAAATATATGAGAAGAACATAACCCATTGTATGCAGACAACTGGTTTAAGAATAAATGTGTTCATTTCCGATGCAAAGACTCAATGGTAGTGATCAATATTAATACAAAAATATTCCATCTTTATGACCTGACATCTTTGATTATAGATCTGACCCGAAGTATGGCTAGGAAAAACCATGCTGTGACAAGGGAAGCGATATCAACGGAATAAGAAGTATGTCTCCAAACGTCAAACATGAATCTAGCTTCTAATTTGACTTTAAACTAAAAATGGTTAAACATTTTAGACTAGTTGAGTCGCTACTGAGTCAAAATATTTTACAATAAATAAAAAGCAATAGTTACCTAAATAAAATTTTCTTGTTTTCGCTCTCACATTCCTTGCAGAACGATTTTCCTTGATCGGTAGTGTGTAAACTGCAGGTGAACCGGCTTTTGTTTGTCTTGCCTTCTTCAAAACATGCTTAGCTGGAGATTCTTTGGTTTTAATGAGTTCACTTTCGTCTGTGAATTTGAACTCCTCCCCTGTTCGTTTATTAACTATCCTTACTTTAAATATATACGATGTTTTTGGCGTAAGCCCGAGTATTTCTATGTGTGGCTGGAAGCATGATTCAGTATTGTAAGTTTTCCATATAGCGCTTTGGGTCTCGGGGGATTCTTTAAACATTATCTGAAACGTCTCGTGGTCCAACAATGTCCCAGTCATTAGCCACTGCAGTGATATTCTGTTTGATCTGCATTCTGTTGAATAGGGTGGTTTGTTAATTCTTGTTGGTTTTACCTAAAATTATAAAGAGGTGAGACTCCAATAAATTGTTGTTGTTGTTGTTGTTGTTTAAAAAACAATGTTTAATCGAAACTACTATGTAATTAGCTTTTTATAGTTATTTGAAAAAGTAAAATAACAAATATACCGAACTCCGCGGAAAGTCCCTAAGCAAATGGCCAATCAAAAGCTAAAACACAGTAGTCGAATGGACAGCTGTCATATTCTGGCTTGGTACAGGCATTCTCAAATGTACAGGAAACAGTTGATTTAACTAAAATTAATTTTATATCCAACTAAACCTCTCACTTGTATGACAGCCGCATACAAACGAGTATTCTAAATGTATAATCTAATCAAGAAACTCAACCAATGCATGCCTACAACTGCTAATCATCTTTTGGTGGTGAAGTTTAACCGGTTATGACTTTGATTAACATATTCGAGGAAGATGAACCTCTTCGTAATTAATAATGTAATAAACGAATAGTATTCGAACTGACAGTATCATTTTGTTCATATTTTCTATAAAAATCTTATTGTATCTATGATATATTTCCATTACCGGTTGTGTTGTCTGTATGATTGGGTTTGAGTCTGATCCCATTTTCACGACGTCCATCCATTCTGGTGGGTTTGCCATCTGACTAAGACTTTAAAATGAAAATTCAAAATCGTTTTACAACGTTTTAAATTAAATCCATGCTCTGTTTGATTTATATTCATTGACTGTTCATAATCAAAATGAAACGTTCACTACATTTACAAACATGTAGTATTTTTATGCATGTGTAACAATCTGTTATGTTGTTTTCGAACATACCAAACTACCCAAATGCAAATGCAAATGCAACCTCGCTTCTTAATTGAATGAACTTAAATAAACATAAAAACGATATCTTTAAGGAAAACCCAAAACGTTAAAGTTATCTATTGAACATTGAATTAGATAAGCAAGCATATATACTGACTCGGGTTTGAGGAAGTAAACCAAACACGTACTGACTTGACAGGTTGATTTAAGTATGTTCGCTTTTGTTTCAAAAGGGGGACGAAAGATACCAAAGGGGCAGTCAAACTCATAAATCTAAAACAAACTGACAACGCCATGGCTAAAAATGAAAAAGACAAACAGAAAAACAATAGTACACACGAAACAACATAGAAAACTAAATAATAAACAACACGAACCCCACCAAAAACTAGGGGTGATCTCAGGTGCTCCGGAAGGGTAAGCAGATCCTGCTCCACATGTGACACCCGTCGTGTTGCTTATGTGATTACAAATCCGGTAAATAGTCTAATTCGGTAGGTCATATTCATGAAAGGGAAGGGGATTGTAGTTACGACGTAAGGAACATATCCGATATCATTTGTGAAACGGTTATTCCATAACGGTCAACCAACTCGTGATGGCGTCCGTAAAATTTACGAAGGGATGATTTCAACTTCACCATTTGGAACTCTTGGTTTAATAGCTTCCTTGTGAGCAGAAACCCTCTATCAAGAAAATCATGATAGGAAATGCAAGCACGGGAATATCGTATCAATTGGGAGATATATACCCCGTATGCAATTGCTGCTGGAATGTTGCTACTTAGAAATGGAAAGTTTACAATTGGAAAGCTTAAATCATCTCTTTTGTCGTAAAGTTTTGTTTTCAACCGACCCTCATTGTCAATTTCTAGATATAAGTCAAGATATGAAGCCGACTTAACTGTATCTGTAGTATCCTTTATCTCTAGTTCGATTGGATAGATGCGTTCCACATAGTCACCAAATTTTGAATTGTTTCAACTGGTGTGAAAAACGTAAGGTTCATTATTTCATCACGTTTGGATAAATTACAAATATTTCTTAAATTAATCGTTTAGAAAGTATACAAATTAAAACTTTCCTCAGGCAAACTTGCCGTTTGATGTATTTGGTTATTATATAAGTTTATTTTTGGTCATATAGCTCTTTAATTGTTTCCATTTTTAGACATCCTTTATTTTTCAATATTGGCCCTCCAACACATATATGGGGCAATATAATACAAAATGGCGGTTAGTATACGTCACAAAAGTCACGTGATGTCCGACTTAGTTGGATATGTATTTTCAATATTGGCCCTCCAACACACTGTCAGTATGTTTTCAACTTAGAATATCCTTTTGGTACTTTTTCGTCTCTGTTTTATAGAAGATGAACAGATGTATGCTATAGAATTCGCCACCATTATGAATTTATGAGTAAATCATTTATGAGTTTGATTGTCCCTCTGGTATCTTTCGTCCCTCTTTTATCATGTTGAAACCCTGAATTCGTGGTGATGTGCGTAATTTATGTAATAGTTTATTTAGTACACCGTTATATTTTTACATTCCCTGAACTGGTATGTTTCCATTACTTAAAGAAGCAGACAATAC
Organism: Mytilus galloprovincialis; assembly: GCA_037788925.1. Taxonomy (NCBI): domain Eukaryota; kingdom Metazoa; phylum Mollusca; class Bivalvia; order Mytilida; family Mytilidae; genus Mytilus; species Mytilus galloprovincialis. The sequence goes on along the minus strand of CM075339.1, from coordinate 74,250,023 downwards.
GATTTTTTAAATATTTGTTAATTACCTTAAACGAAGATGGTCCAAATCCGATGATATATTATGACCTCTTGTTGTTTTCATCGCTGTGTGCCTTTGTGCACATGGACTACATAATGGCTTGGAATCTTTGCAATCTAAGCAACAAACTGAAGCTTCGATATTCTTTTCAAGCAATCGGCATGTGACGCAATATATTATAACTCTTGATATACTCGTGACTTTATGGTTGGCATTATCCTTTTCTACCTGGATAAAATTTCATACAATCTTCGCAAAACCTTTCGTCACAATCTGCGCAGAAATATGAGCCTTTAATTTCTTTCTTTTGGTAAAAGCAAGGATCACACAAATCGCTTGATTTTTCAATATTCACACCCTCTGCACCTTAAAATTAAGTTCTCGTATTAATGAAATATTCATCTTTTATTGATACATTTACAAATTATAAAAGAACTATATGCCTTCTTATGTCATATAGCTCCTAACGTTTCTACGAGTATACATACCCCTGGTTTAAGGTGGTATAATTAAAAATGATGGAACTTGTTTATACTTTTCCAAAACGTAGTTTATGTTGATATATGTTAAAAAATATAATACAAATGATAGGTCACCGCACATTTTCTCAAGCTACAGGTTGTAATAAATTGACACATTATGTATGGAGTAAACAGGAAAAAAACATCATTATGTGATTAGAAGCTAAACTAAATGATAAAATTGTAAAATAAAATACTAGAAGATTTTACTTTATACTAGACGATAGCAAATTTTGCTTACTTGATTGAAAATCTGGACCTTAGATTCTCTGTTTTTTACAATCCATGATGGCGAAAGACACCCATACCATCTTAAAAGTATTTTTAGGTTTGAGCGTTCCTGGTGAAGGTGAATCCAGACAAACGTGTAGATTCCAAGATATGTACAAATCATAATTTCTTTAAACTCACCTCAACATTTCAATCATAATTAAAAAAAAAGAAGGTGAATTAAAATTAAGATCAACAAACAAAATTCATGTGCTTTAAATATTATCTTATTAACAAGAAATATTCAATTGTACAGTATTGTCCCGTTGTCAATTTGGTCTACATTAAGGTCAAAAATTAAACTTTGTTTCATTTCAACAAAAATTGAATATATGGGGTTCTCCAATATGCTGAATCTAACCATGTATTTAGATTTTCAATATTTGGGCTCGGTTATCAAATTGGTCGACATTGAGGTCTAAAGGGTCTAAAATTGAACATTATTTGATTTCATCAAAAATTGAATTCTTGGGGTTCTATGATATGCTGAATCTAACCATGTATTTAGATTTTGGATATTGGACCATAACAGGTAAATGTCCAATTTAAAATTTTTAAGTTTTTAAGTTGACGTTCTTAGACCACATTCATTCTGTGTCAGAAACCTATGTTGTGTCAACTATTTAATCACAATCCAAATTCAGAGCTGTATCAAGCTTAAATGTTGTGTCCATACTTGTATCTTATTAAAAATATTAATGTATTTTATTAAAACACATTGAAAGTTCGAAGTTGTAGGTGTATTTTTAGCCAAGAAATAAAAGACATAAGGATATGACATTACTTGTGATGGTACATGCATCGCTTTCTTTTTCCATCGGAATAACTTCTATAGCTTTCGACTGTTCACCACCGTTTCTGAGTTTTTCTGACCTACAATATAACAGTAGATTTCATTAACCGTGTCAAAATGAAAGCTCAAACGCATCAATAGAATGGAAAACAACTGTCAGTATCCTGACGTGCTTCATGCATCTCCTTATGTAGAAAATGGTGGATTAACCCTAGTTTATAAACCTCTCATTTTTATGACAGTTGCATATAGTTCCATTGCATTAATAAAATGTGGAGGAAAACATTTTTGTTTTCATATAGATTGTTATATAAACTTACATAAGTATGCAACTTGTTACATCATTGGATATTGAATGATGTTTCGTCTTTTTGTTAGTCTTATGGATATCAGAACATTCTGAGCAAAGAGGAATTTCGCAGTCAGTGCAATAAACAGTTGCTTCTTGTGTTTTATCTTCATCTCTGCAACTTTGCATGGTAAACCACTGTGGCGTTTACTTTGTTGTGTAAGAATTGTGGTATCGCCTGATATTTTGGATTTTTTATTATCTTGCTCGTCCTGCTTTATATCTGTTTTAGCAGATTCATTGTCGCGTTTGCGTTTCAATGACTCATGTTTGTCTTTACTGTCATCGTTTGGACAATTTTTAAGTGATTCGTGAAGTTTAAAACACTCCTGGCATAATTTAGTACTGCATCGTTTACATTCATTTGTAGGTTGTTTTGTTTCATTTTTTTTTCCACATGGCTCACAAAGTGATTGGTTTACATCTCTATCTGTAACAGAATTAATTTGCTATATTATCATCCTTTAGCAATCATTTTCATTTTGTAAAATGCTATTTAATTTATATATTTATATTTTATTGTATAAAAATAAAACAATCCCTTGTTGTAGTGTTTTCATTTGTATTTTGTAGAATGGTTTTAGATAAGGTGTTGATTTGAATATTACATATCTGGGCGTTTTTCAATAAAAGCGTTCCTTTCAGACCTAAAAAAAAAATGGAAAATCAACTAGTCTAAAATTTATTTTCAAGAGTTATTTTGAATACCTCTATTATAGACCTGTTTGTAAACAAAAAGTGCAATCTTAAACATCTTTAAAATGATATTATTTTCATAATTTGTGTACTGTTTCGTAGGGGACTTTTGTCCCCTACGAAACTGCTTCTAAAAACACATATTTTTGCAATTTTAAATGTTTCCTATAGACATTCCAGTTTGTTTATTTTATATACTAGAAAAATCTCATTTTTTTCTGAATTGGAGAACCAATTTTTATCGATAAAGATTAGACAGTACTTCACATATGAAGGTACAACTCATGTTACGTAGTGGACATTTTGATGCGTTTCGTAGTTGACAAAACCGTTTCGTAGTGGACAAAAAGTTTCGTAGTTGACATCAACCCTATTCTATGTTAATAAAAACATAATAAAAATTACATGAAACTAACCTTTGTTATTTGCTTTGCACGAATATAATTGAAAAAAAGAGTAAAAAAAGACTGCATGGTAGTGGTAGTGTCCACTACGAAACGTTTTTCTCCCAAACTTGTTTCGTAGGGGACCGTTTCGTAGGGGACGTATTCACATGTTTTATTTTTTTCTCACAACCCCTATATTGCAATAGTAACAAGACTGACTGTATTCATCAAAGCGTTATCAAGCTGTACACTGATATTTTTTTCATAATTTTAAAACCAGTTACTGAAGGAGATTTGACCCGTTTCGTAGTGGACATTTACAAAAATACGGTATCACTCTGGTCCATTTGATGTGCTCAATTTTTCTTACCAACAGTTTAATTGCCGTTATAAAAGCATCACTTCTTTTGTAAGACCCTAATGTTTATATCTCTTGCAAACAAAAAATTACATTGATTTTATAAAACTGTTTATAAGCAAGTTTTAATGACTTCGTTTCGTAGTGGACATTGTGTTAGGGACACACCTTCTAAAATAAAAAATCCTATGTTAAAAGCTGTTTTTTAAAATATGTTGGCTCTAAACATACTTTTGAATTATTAAAGAACTTATATTAAGTAAAATTTATGTTTATTTCTACATTTTTTTACGATATTTTAGAGTATGAATGTTGAACAGGCGGTCTAGGGACATGCCATTTTGGTTGTTTTGGACCATTCAGGAATCAATATCTTATCAATCCCTCTAAAAAATAAACTGTTGCTTTGCTTAAAAATGTTATATCTAATTCAATGTACTGACTGCACAAAAAATTACTTGCAAAGATCGAACACATTTTTTTTAAAGTGGCTAGGACCATAACAGGTAAATGTCCAATTTAAAATTTTTAAGTTTTTAAGTTGACGTTCTTAGACCACATTCATTCTGTGTCAGAAACCTATGTTGTGTCAACTATTTAATCACAATCCAAATTCAGAGCTGTATCAAGCTTAAATGTTGTGTCCATACTTGTATCTTATTAAAAATATTAATGTATTTTATTAAAACACATTGAAAGTTCGAAGTTGTAGGTGTATTTTTAGCCAAGAAATAAAAGACATAAGGATATGACATTACTTGTGATGGTACATGCATCGCTTTCTATTTCCATCGGAATAACTTCTATAGCTTTCGACTGTTCACCACCGTTTCTGCGTTTTTCGGACCTACAATATAACAGTAGATTTCATTAACCGTGTCAAAATGAAAGCTCAAACGCATCAATAGAATGGAAAACAACTGTCAGTATCCTGACGTGCTTCATGCATCTCCTTATGTAGAAAATGGTGGATTAACCCTAGTTTATAAACCTCTCATTTTTATGACAGTTGCATATAATTCCATTGCATTAATAAAATGTGGAGGAAAACATTTTTGTTTTCATATAGATTGTTATATAAACTTACATAAGTATGCAACTTGTTACATCATTGGATATTGAATGATGTTTCGTCTTTTGTTAGTCTTATGGATATCAGAACATTCTGAGCAAAGAGGAATTTCGCAGTCAGTGCAATAAACAGTTGCTTCTTGTGTTTTATCTTCATCTCTGCAACGTTTGCATGGTAAACCACTGTGGCGTTTACTTTGTTGTGTAAGAATTGTGGTATCGCCTGATATTTTGGATTTTTTATTATCTTGCTCGTCCTGCTTTATATCTGTTTTAGCAGATTCATTGTCGCGTTTGCGTTTCAATGACTCATGTGTGTCTTTACTGTCATCGTTTGGACATTTTTTAAGCGATTCGTGAAGCTTAGTACACTCCTGGCATAACTTAGTACTGCATCTTTTACATTCATTTGTAGGTTCTTTCGTTTCATTTTTTCTTCCATATGGCTCACAAAGTGATTGGTTTACATCTCCATCTGTAACAGAATTAATTTGCTATAGTATCATCCTTTAGTTTAAACATATTTTTTATAGTGGATTGGGAAACAAGTTTTACAACTTATATTAATCCCTTTCCACTTTGTGGGCGCGAGGGCTGCCTTGTAGCGGCATAAGCCTACTCCTTTTCGAAATCTACAAGGGTGTATCATCCTTTAGCAATCATTTTCATTTTGTAAAATGCTATTTAATTTATATATTTATATTTTATTGTATAAAAATAAAACAATCCCTTGTTGTAGTGTTTTCATTTGTATTTTATAGATTGATTTAGATAAGGTGTTGATTTGAATATAACATATCTATGTTGTTTATGATTCTTATATGTTGCAATAATTCATATATGATTTGCATATTAGAGAATAGTTTGGTGGAGAGAACTTCTGGTAGTTGATCTTGACGTTGGTTATTTTTTCGTAACCAATGTAGACAAGATGACGGCGATAATAACACCGACGTTACCAAATTTATTTTCACTGCATGTTGATTATTAAATAAAATAATGCACAAAACATTCGTTTGAATGTAAATTTAGTCCTGGTATCTTGATGAGTTTATTAATAAGAGTTTTTGTAGTTTACTGTTTAGCAGATAGCAATTCATACGCTAGGCCTATTCAATGACATGAATATACAGTTAACGTCTGATAGAGGTTACGAGTGTGGAAAAATATATGCCCTATCTCCAATTTTAAAGAATTATAAGGATTAAACGTCTTTCTTAACGGAATTTATTGGTGTATACACTGGACCAAGACACTCACAAACATATCATAAAAGTCCTTCGTTTAATCCTATAATATTTTTATTTCATTATGTCTGTCTGTCCCGATAATTGTTAAAGTTTTTGGTCAAGGCAGTGTCAGATGAAGTTGAAATCCAATCAACTTGAAACTTAGTTCAAATGTTCTCTATGATAAGATCTTAATATTGTTTGATAAGTAGGTTCTACATAGAGCGCAACCTATCCTTAAGTTCTGACCACGGATAAAAAAATCTTTAACGGGTGTTACTTCGAGTTACTGCTCACTGATGATACCCCCGCCCAAATATTTGACTGTAAACTGGAAGTTGTTGAGTGATAAATCTGAAAACGCATCACACGCTAAAACTTGCTCATATGAACACTGAAACGCAATTTCAGAAATCCTTGTAATGTAGTTCCTGAAAAAGATGTGACAAAAATGTTCATGGGACGGACGGATGAACTGACGAACTGGCGGGTGGATGGACTGACGGACTGACGGACTGACAGATAAACAGAGGTAAATTAGTATACCCCTACTTTTTAAGTCGATCTTTTTAAGCGGGGTATACTTAAATGCCCATCCCTATTAAGTTTTAAAAAAATGAAGAAAAAAAAGGTTGCTTTTATTTTTAAAAGTTGGCGCGGGCTTTTTTCTGTCATGTCTTTTTTTTCTCGGCTTTCCTTATTGGTTTCATATATTTTCTATTTTATCCTCGCGTCCTATGAGTGTTCCAAAACATAAAAAGGAAGACATATTATGGGATATATTAGTTTTAATCTTCACGGAATAAATATTATGAAATATTTGTTCAATAAGGAATATTTATAAGTGACATGAAATTATCTAACGTGATCAAGATTTCGAAGGGACGCTAGTTATAAGAAATAGATATACGCGGACATCATTATTATGTAGTTTAAACACAATATTTAATTGATACACAGGTAATTTAAATCTTTAAATCACTTGTGCGTTTTGATACGACACCCGCTTTTAAAGTCTAATTTGTCAACCTCAGCGTCGAGTATATACCTTTTCGTAACATGTATTATACTTATACAGTCTGTATCTACCAATTACTTTTTTTAATACTTATACAGTTTCTATCTACGAATTACTTTTTTAATACAATATGGAACATCTAAAAATTATTTAAAAAAAAAAACGTCATTTGAGAGGGCAATTAATACTATAAAAATTAGTCAATTGCTTAAGCCATTATGTCATATTTGTAGATCTTGCATATCTCATCTATTTTTTTCTGTTCACAGTTTCCATTTATCCTTAAGAGCAGGATCTGCTAACCCTTCCGGAGCACCTGAGATCACCCCTAGTTTTTGGTGGGAATAGTGTTGTTTAATCTTTAGTTTTCATGTTGTGTCTTGTGTATTATTATTTGTCCGTCTGTCTGTTTTTTTTTCTTCTTTTTTATCCATACAAGAAAAAGGCAAAGCTCGTACATAACTCCAAGCTATAAAAGTCATCAAATGGTTTTGTACTTGCTTGGTTTTATAACTTTTTCGATTTGAGCGTCACTGATGAGTCTTATCTAGACGAAACGCGCGTCTGGTGTATTATAATATAATCCTGGTACCTTTGATAACTATTTAAACATAGACGCAACTTTTTAAATCTTGTTTTTATGATCACAATTTCTGTTTACAGTGTTTACTCGTCATAGTTAATATTCAGTTAAAACCAGATCTTTCGCAGGGCGCAGATTTAAACGACAGCAGAGGTCGAACCCTGAACAGTTGGTGCAAGTATGGACACAACATTCAAGCTTGATACAGCTCTGAATTTCGATTGTGATTAAATAGAAGACACATCAAAGGTTTCTGTCACAGAATAAATGCGGTCTAATGAACTAAAAAAAAATTGTTTTGCTTTTGACCAATACACTATGCTGTTGAATATAAATCCCCTTAAAAAAATTATAAGAATTGAAAATCTTTTTAATTTCTGAAATCTGAAATGAGAAAAAGTTTACCCCTCACCCCATCCCTCCCTATTTTTTTCCCACCTCCCCAATCCTTTATTCCAAAAATAATCTCAATTCAAATTTCTAATTAAGTTGAAAACAATAACTATTCATTTAAATACATCATAAAGTATTAAAATATAAAATAACTTACAGTTATAGTTAAAATTAATATTAATTAATAGTAACTTCTAAAAATAAATTTACAGCTACACATCTCAAGACAATTATCACTTCCTTTAACATAATTTTCAAGCAGCGTAAGGGTGGTAATGAAGTAATTAAACATATATATAGATATATATTAAGATCCATTTTGTAACATCTTGTGATCAATTTTATTTGGCAATCGCCAATGGCAGTCATCAGGGTTAAAGAACATCAGTTGTTCGACCTGTTAGTCAAAAGCATTTTGTTTAAATATACTTTTTCACTTTTTTTGGTCTTTTGGAAAATGTTTTTTGTGCTGTATTTAGACCCTTCTACAACGAAATTTGTTTTACATGCACACGTATAAAAATTGCGGTTTTTATCCAACGCAATCATAGGTTTGAACGTAGTTTTCAATTTAGACTTGTTTATATATATATACAACTCGTCTAAACATCAACCCAAAAATGTTAGATATGTAAATTTGCTTTCGCCAATTTTTTTTTCTTCCCTCGCCGGGATTCGAACCCATGCTACAGAGATATCGTGACACCAAATCGCCTGCACTGTAGCCGTCCCGCTAGACCACACGACCACCTTGGCTTCATACAAATGAAGCTTTCGGTGGCCATGTGTTACCTTTCCACGTCAGTTTTAATCTAGCGTCGTACTACAGTACATGATATATAAGGCATGGAGATGTTATTATTACAGATCAGCTAAATTATCTATAGTAAAGGATCCATATATATATATATATATATATATATATATATATAACAGTATTCTTTAGATTTTAATTGGGAATTGGATTACCTCCCTTACACTGCTTTTAAATTGTCTAAATTGTCCTTTAACCAGAAAAACCCTTGTTCTCTATTTTTTGCCCCTAAATGCTTAATGATTTGATCCATTACCCCCTGCAACCATTCGTTTGTAGTATGGAAACTTCTGGTATAATTTCAGAAAGATTTATACACTTAAACACAAGTTATTGACTGAAAACTACAAAAATGCTTATTTGGGCCCCTTTTTTTGGCCCCTCACTTATTGAAACCCCCATGGAGCAAGAACCCTAAAACGCAATTCCAGCCTTTCCTTTGTAATAAGAAACCTTGTAGTATAATTTCAGAGAGATCCATACACTGTAACACAAGTTATTGTCTGTAAACTAGAAAAATGCTTCTTTTTGGCCCTTTTTTTGGCCCCTTATTCCTAAATGTTCATGGATATAAACTAGCCCAAAACTGACACCAAGCCTTCCCTTCATTATATGGAACCTTAATTGTAGTACAATGTCAGAGAGTATCATACAGTTAAACATAAGTTATTGTCCCGAAACTTCAAAAATGCTTGTTTTTTGGCCCCTTTATGGTCCTTAATTCCTAGACTGTTTGCCCCTTTACCCTTAAGATAAATCCCAACCTTCTACTTATTGGAATGAACATTGTGGTACAATTTCAGAGTAATTAAATTACTCATACACAGCTTATTGTCCTGATACTAGATAAATGTATGTTTTTGGCCCCTTTGGGCCCCTAATTCTAAAACCGATGGGACCATAACCCCTAAAATGAATTTCAACCTTCCTTTTGTGGTTATAAACATTGTGATAAAATTTTATTGATTTCTATTTACTTATACTAAAGTTATTAATCATCCGTCTTCGGACGACGACGACGCTGACGACAACGACGTACATAAGAAAATAATTATAGGGCTCTAAAGTACGATAGTCACGCCAAAGTGCCATGCATTCATACGCTGATGTCTGATAGTCCCAAAAAAAGTATATACGTAAAAAATGTATTTGGATGACGTTCACAGTAGTTTATACAACGAAACTAGAATTGATCCTGCCGGAATATTAATTAAGAATACATTTGATTAATCAAATTAAACCTAAACGTAATTTGTCGGCTGAATTACATGTTTTTTTTTTTGTTTTTTTTTTTGTTTTTTTTTTTTTTGTCCTGGAAAATTAGACTTGCATCCTACAGTCAATCATTTTACTGTATAGATACAAAAAAGTATTCTGTATCCTGTTTCTATTGGGCGCGAACAGATCCATTGTAATGAGGTTCTATGTTGCAGTTTACTTTGCAGTCCTTATTTTAAAATTGTCGATTTTCTTGAAAAGCTACGTCGGTAAAATAAAGGTAAATGTTTTTAAGGCTTAAATACTAGTCTGTACTTTGCAGGAAAATGTAACATGTATTTGTACTCGCTACGAAAACAGAGAAACCTCGGCAAACTTCGACTTTCGCTCCCATTTAAATTAAAGCTTGTACAAAAACAAATGTTAAATATTCCGACAATTAAAGATTTTTTTATTTGTAGTCTACAATAACGAATGTAAGGGGAGGCGTTCACATTAGTGATAGACTTGTGAAAGGCAAGTACACCAATTATCAAAATATTAAAAACGCCCGAATTGATAAAAAATAACTAATCATTTACAATTAAACAATTTTTTCCTAAAAATGTTTTTGTTCCAAGTCAGTAATATGTTATCAAATAGTTTGTTCCTGTGTATTTTGCATAGACCTTGGTTTTTGTTACATTTCAGCTTTTCTGTTGTACCGTTGTTTTCCTCTTACCCTCGGTTTTAGTTTGCAACTCGGATTTGTTTTTTCTCAATCGATTAATGTCTTTTGAACAGCGGTCTACTATTGATGCCTTTATTTACAGGATATATATAGTATTTCGTGGCATCTAAGTTACCTTTTTAGCAATCATTACGTGGTCGGTCTTCTTAATTTAAAATCAATCACTTAAGATTATCGGTATATTATAAAGCGTATCATATATGTTATACTTTGCAAAAAGACTATTTTTTATTATATCCTTTAACGTTTTAATCCCTTGCACCTTACCCTATTAGCTCATTGCGCTTTAGCGTAACATACCATCCTACTTTTTTAAACAAACAATCATTGCATCATATCGTTCGACACCATCGTACTTTAGAGTAAACCAGCGCACTTTAGAGTATCATCGCACTTTACACTCCTACAAATATATGGGTAAAATCAAATACTTTATAATGAGTCATAACACAAGAGAATGTTAAAATTTGAGTAGTATTTCTTCTTTGTATTTTTTTTTTATTTCCTTCACTCATTTTACAATTAATACTTAGGCACCCCCTCTTAATTTTTATAATTTAATACACCGGACGTGCGTTTCGTCCATACAAAACTAATCATTGACGCTCAGATAAAAAAAAGTTCGAATGCCAAAACAAGCACACAGTTGAAGAGCATTGAGGACCAAAAGTTCCTTAAAGTTTAACCTAATACGGCTTAGGTTTTCTGCCTGGGATAAGACCATCCTTAGTATTTAGAATAACTCATAATTTTTCAAACAGTAAATTTATAAAAATTACTATACAATAGATATACATGATAACTGAATTTTATAGTTCGTTCTTATGTTTGTACTGTTACACCAATGCCCCGGATTATGGGGAGGTTTGGGATCCCGCTTACATGTTTATACAATTAAAAGTTGTATGGCTAACAAATGATGTTAAAAAAAAAGATAAGGAAAAAAAATAGAATCCACAGAAAGGCTAAAAAATATAATAACCCATCGGAGTGGTCAAAATTTAAGAAAATACGAAATGAAGTTACCAGTTTAATAAGAAAATCGAAGGATGATTATAACAACAATTTAATTAAAAAAATCATGAACAGTAACCCGTCCACTACTAACTGGTGGAAAACGGTTAAACAAATATCCGGATTAAAAACAAACGACGCAAGTGTACCTCCATTAATGGTTAATAACAACTTAATATTTGATGAAATCGAAAAGGCAAATGAATTTAATCGATTTTTTTCTTCCCAGTCAAATATTGATGATTCAAGTGCAGTGTTACCTGAAGAACTTCATAATATTAGTGATGACATTAGTTATATAGAACTTACTGTTACTGAAGTTGAAGATATATTGAAAATTGTTAATCCCACAAAAGCTTCTGGCCCAGACCTCATAAGTCCCAAATTGTTAAAAGAAGCATCTTCTGTTTTAAAGTATCCACTATGTAAACTATTTAACTTATCGTTAAGTACGTCTACTTTTCCAGATCAATGGAAAAGAGCAAATGTTACCCCAGTTTATAAAAATAGTAAACCGAATGACGTTAAAAACTATAGACCTATTTCCTTGTTGAGTGTAATATCAAAGTGTATGGAACGATGTGTATATAAACATGTTTACAATCACTTTATGCGCAATAATATTTTAACGAAAAATCAGTCGGGCTTTACACGGGGGGATTCAGCGGTTAATCAATTAATTAACATTTCGAATGATTTTGGGAAGGCTTTAGATAGCGGTAAAGAAATAAGGGTAGTATTCTGTGATATAAGTAAAGCGTTTGATCGAGTCTGGCATAAGGGACTGCTATTTAAACTTCAACAAGCGGGCATATCGGGTTCTTTACTAAGGTGGTTTGAAAATTATCTTACAAATAGAGTCCAGCGGGTGGTTATTAACGGTTCTAGTTCTGAATGGTTACCTGTAAATGCAGGCGTTCCACAAGGGTCCATTCTAGGCCCTCTCCTTTTTTTGATATTTATAAACGATATTGTAGAAGACATTCAAGCTCAAATTAAGCTATTCGCAGATGACACTTCGTTATATATTATGGTTGACAATCCAACAGAAACAGCTAAAATTTAAAATGACGATCTAGATAAGATTTATAATTGGTAAAAAAAATGGCTTGTGAATTTTAATGCCCAAAAAACTGAAAGTATGATAATTTCAAAAAAAATAAATAAACCCTTTCATCCTCCATTAAATATGAACACCCAAGAGTTACAAACAGTAAGTAAACACAAACATCTAGGTGTCTTTTTTTTTCTAACAACGGATCCTGGAACGACCATATTGAATATATAGTTTCTAAATCTTACAAAAGAATAAATATAATGAAAAAAATGAAAAATGTTCTTGATAGATTTTCACTTGAAAAAATTTACATATCATTTGTTCGCCCAATTCTTGAATATGCCGATGTCGTTTGGGACTCTCAAAATCAGAATTTGATTGCTAAACTTGAAAGTATTCAGCTTGACGCAGCGCGTATCGTCACGGGGGATACTAAACTTACCGGTATAAACAATTTATATGTTGAAACTCGATGGGAAAAATTATCTGAAAGACGATGCAATCACAGACTAACTCATTATCACAAAATTTTGAATAATAAAACTCCAGAGTATTCAAGAGACTTACTGCCTGATTCAGTAGGCAGTAGGCATGATCATAATACAAGACAGAGAAATAATATTTCACAAGTCAACACACGGACACGTTTATATTCTGAATATTTCATCCCTGCAACAACAAAACTATGGAACACTCTTAACTTAAACATAAGAAAATGTGAATCTCTATCATTATTCAAAAAACAAATTAGTACCCAAAATAGTAAGACCCCAGCGTTTTATTATATAGGACATCGTTTTGGTCAAATTCTTCATGCTCGCTTAAGAATGGATTCAAGCTCATTGAATTCTCACCTTTTCCTTCGTAACTTAGTAGACTCTCCAAATTGTCGTTGTGGTGATGTAGAAACAAATTCTCACTTCCTGTTATCTTGTCCTATATATACTAATTTAAGACAAGAACTATTAGATTCTGTTTCAGTTCTTCCTGTCCAAGTTAACACAAAAATTTTGCTTTTTGAATCAACGGTACTCTCAGATGAGCAAAATAGTCTTTTATTTAGTTTGGTGCAGAAATATATTATTAAAAGTAAACGTTTTAATCCTTGATGTTAATGCTTCATCACTCAATAGGAACCAAAGCATTTCACACTGTATACATTACAATAATTCATGTTTATTTTTTTTATTTTTTTTTATTTTTTTTTTTTTTTTCATTAAATTTTTTCTTCTTTTTTTTTCTTCTTTCACCTTTTTCATATTCATATATTTATTACAGAGCATGCCAGTATTTATATTTATGTATTGTTCAATAAGTGTATTATTTTTGTAAAGGAGACAGATTTGTAAAAGCAAATTGCTTGTTTCTGAATCCTGAATATTATTTCCTTTGTATAATATCGTATTATGATGAATTATCTGAATAAATATTGTTTAAACTAAAAGTTGTATATGTGTTATTGTGTTCATGCGTGTTGTGTGATACTTACTTGATGCATGTTGCATATCAATCTGTTGGTGACATTGTGTAATAATTGTGTATATATATTCTGTTATGAAACATTGTGTTTATGCATTGTGAATGGGGTACTTTATTTTGCATTTTGATTTATGTGCATTGTGCTGTGTATATATTTTGCCTTGTGAATCAATTACAGGATGTGTTAATTGTTTTGAATAGGATAACTGGTTGTGGTACAGGTTTCATGTCGATCCGGCCCCACGTCGATCCGGTCCATATTTAAAGTCGATCCGGCCCCAATGAAAAATATATCTATAATGAATAAAAATGATATATATTAATTGTAATTCAGAAATGTTTATGAATTTTATTATAATGTAAAAGGTGTATGGTAAATAGTAAGACCTTTGACAAATATTTTCTTCAGATGAGTATAAAACAACTAGGTTGATTATGTTTTTATTTCAAGTTTTTAAGATTATTGGGTATAATTATATTAAAAACGTATATTATAACAGAATTGATTACAATCAACAAACATCAACATTACAATACTGTTTCAAGACAAGTGTGTCTGGTAGATATTTATTCGGTTTGGGGACGGAACGACCGGATAACGTGGTACAAAATTGAGTTTAACACTTGAAATCCTGATTTATTCAGATACGGATCCATTGATCGCCCGTTACACGTTATACTTTTTCTTATCTAAATTTTCTTTAAAAAAACAGACCATTTGTCGAAAATCGACGACAGTTTACCAGTTGCTCTCGAAAAAGCCCGGAAAATACCAAACATTGATTAGCAGAATTGTTTGGTTAAATACAAGGAAATTGTGTTTCATTGTTCCATAAAACACGTATATAGTGTCCAAAATAAGATGATTATGTATAAAACTATAATAATTACGAGATAGCAGTTAATTGATCTTATCGCATGTTTTATCACTCGAAAAAACCCCGATCTACACTCGAAAAAATGGACCGATATACTAAAAAAACCACGATCCTAGCCGGACACTATACTTACCGTGATCCTGGTATCTATAATGAGTTTAATTGCAACCACTTGGTCGATGCCACTACGAGTGGAGTTTCAATTCCCAGAGGGTATCACCAGTCCAGTAGTCAGCACTTCTGTGTTGGCTTGAATTATCTTTGATATGGTCATAATTATAAGTTAACTGTATACAAAACTTTGAATTTTTGAATACTAATATAAAAAAGAAAGATGTGGTATGATTGCCAATGAGACAACTATCCACAAAAGTCCAAAATGACACAGACATTAACAACTATAGGTCACCGTACGGCCTTCAACAATGAGCAAAGCCCATACCGCATAGTCAGCTATAAAAGGCCCCGATAAGACAATGTAAAACAATTCAAACAAGAAAACGAACGGCCTTATTTATGTAAAAAAAAATGAACGAAAAACAAATATGTAACACATAAACAAACGACAACCACTGAATTACAGGCTCCTGACTTGGGACAGGCACATACATAAATAATGTGGCGGGGTTAAACATGTTAGCGGGATCCCAACCCTCCCCTAACCTGGGACAGTGGTATAACAGTACAACATAAGAACGAACTATAAAAATCAGTTGAAAAAGGCTTAACTCATCAGATGGACAAAATACAAGTGGACGAGGCCGGGTACTTATACATCCCGACACAAAAAGACACAATGAACAGATCTGAGAGAACTCGCAGTTATCTGACAGCTAGTTCAAAGCCACCAACAACTAATAAAAAAATCATGCATCTAAGACTAAACTATCAATCCGTACACATCCAACATCCAATGTATTTAGTGTAAAGACGTCATAAACAGTCAGAGAAAAAACATGACCTTGAGCAATGCCAAGTTACAGGTATCGACAGATTGTAGATCCATGAATATGTATATGTATATAACATACTAATGATATTTAGTTGGCTTTTGATTTACTGATAACACAATCAATATTTATACCAATAAAAACAATATTCAATGATCTTATTACAGTGTTGAATAGGTAACCTTTTAGAATAAGTTTATTTAAAGGAGCGACAAATTTACATGGATCATTTCTAAATTTCCGGGCACCGTTAACAACCGTAAAAATGAGGATGTGCTATCCCGTTTGAAATAAGTTTTTTACAGGTACAACCAAACTTCAAAACGAAATCTTTATATCTATGGAAAAATTTAGTAAAGGTTTTAAGTAATGTATGGTAACGATATCCCTGGTTTAATAATTTACCAGTAATACATAGGTTGCGTTCGTTAAAATCAAAAATGGCATAACAGACACGGCATAGCGAACAAGTTGTGAAATATAAACACCGTAAGATGGTGCCAAAGGAACATCACCATGTAAAAATGGAAAATTAACAATAGGAAACGAAAAATCGTCTCTTTTGTCGTAAATTTTAGTGTGGAGTTTCCCGTTTAAAACCGAAATATCTAAATCCAGGAAAGGACAGTTATTACCGAATAAATTTGATTTATTTAAAGAAACGTCGAACGCTACTGGTGTTACTTTGGTAAAATCACGGACAAGACACATTCATCTTATTAATTTTTAAACATAAAAAATGATATTATAAAGTGTTGTATATCATTTTAAAGCTTTTAAACTCTTCTTTAAGATTATTGCAATTTTGTATATGTAACAGACCATTTTCATTAATTAAAACTCAATATAAACCTTTATTTTGCAATATTATTTCCTTGTCCCGCGTTACACTTTTAGTTTTGTGAAATTCTGAATACCGTAAAAAACATATAAATTTTATTACCAAACGATATAAAAGTTTGTCTAGAACAAGCAATTCATAATTGGGCGATGACGTAATGTCGATTTTTTTCTCTCGAAAAGACGGAAATATAAAAAAAAAGTGATCAAGATGATACAAATTATGTGTCCCATGCACGAAAGGTTGCCGTAATTTTTGTTAAATTGTCCCCAAAAAGGGAATTCCAGAGCAATCCACATGTCGAAAGTAAATAATTCTTATACTAGTATTTTGTACAAAGATCACACTTTCGCCTCATGCAATATTCAGGAATTTTTAAAATAAATTCTTATTATTCGAGTTGAATAGCAATGTCCGACATTTTGTCCCCTTCAAACCAAATTAAACGTAGGGTTACGTTTTCTGTTTTTTCATGATGTTTATTTAATACAGTGCCATTCGCTACATAAAAAAAAAATATAATGGATAAAAGTACAAAAAATTATCTCTATTTTGATATTAAATTCCCATAAATTAAATCTAATATACGAGATATCAGATTAAACTAAAATGTCCGATACAATGTCCCCACATACGAATTTGACGTTATTTAATAAAATATACTTCTAACGTTCCGTCTAATTGTCATTATTGCGGTTTTCACAGAAGATTTGGAATACGGCTATTTTATTTTGTTGCTTAATACGAAAACTTTAAAATTAATGTTTAATGAATGTTGAAGCTCTACCGATTCATAGAGAAGGGGTTGGGAGAGATTTTCTCGCGGAACTGAAGTGTTTTCCGGACTTTGATAGTCGGATCCGCTATTATAATACAAATTAATAGAAAAAAACAGCAATAATAATTGTTCCCGCTAATTCCCTTGCATATATTTGTGCAGAACTGACATGCTAGATATGCCGTAGTCCTTTCGCCTTGACATTCTGGAGTGCAAAGATGAGTGCATTTACAGTGCATAGTTTATCCATAAATCCATAAAAAAAAAGTAATCGATTGCCTTTATAATTAAAATGTATATAAAACAAATGGTTTCAATTCAAGTTACTTTTTTATTTTTAATTTGTTAATAAAACTAAAGCTTAACATCTTTTATCTAAGAAAAAAAAACACTCCTTTAAAATTTATTGTAAAAACCCATCTGAACAACATGCATATATGCCTTCCAAAGTTTTTATTTTGGCTTACGTCTTTGAGTGTGTAACGTTAGGTGACACCAGTATCGTGCGACGTTTCTAAGTAAGTTCCTTAGGGTAAATTTCAGCAGTGTTTTGAGAAAATTCTTGAGCTTTTCTACCTATGTATTAGATTACCTTAGGTGTATTTGGAAACACTTTGGGAATGTTTGGTTCTCAATGCTCTTCAAATTCTTTTTAACATTTTTGATTCGAGTGTCACTGATGAGTCTTTTTTAGACGAAATGCGCGTCTAGTGCAAATATAAAATTTCAATCCTGATATCTATAATGAGTTTAATTACCTAAATTTGGTTGATAATGGTCAAGTGGTTATAGAGGAGCAGATAGTCATAGCTCAATCATGATATCTATAATGAGTTTAATTACTTAAGTTTGGTTGATAATGGTCAAGTGGTTGTAGAGGAGCAGATAGTCATAGCTCAGAAAGCACTTTTGGCAAGGTGATATGAAACGAGGGCCAGTGAGGCAACGTTATGAGTTGCAAACAGCTTTGCATTAGGATAAAGAATTACGGACAAAATCATTTCCTTTAATTCTAACTTCCCCATAACAAAACAGTTTAATAAACATTTTATTCTTACGTCAACTCTCCGTCCAACGTTTACTTCAACATATTGAATTTAACATTGATGGTTATAAAAATATGAGTTATTCCTCTTTATCCATGACAAAATTCGAAAAATATTTATAAACAGCTGTAGTGTTTTACAAGATAGAAACAAAATCATAGAAACCTGAATTTATTCATAAAAGAACCATTAAAAAATCTTTCAAGTTTTATTTAAAGACAAGTTGCACTTTATTAACTCAATAATTTTATTTTGAGATATTTGAACAATATGTCATATTTTGTAATCATGGTTATAACACAGGTACTTTTTCAATATATTTGAATTTTTTATTGGTGGGAAAAGCCTGTACAGGCATTTATCGATTGGTTTGTTGGGCTTATTACGGTGATAAATGATAGTTGATCGCACACCATCGTTCTGGAGAATATGTTTTATTGGCAATCATACCCCATTTTATTATTTTGTGGAAATATTATTGTACAGTATGAAATGGTGTTCAACGCCACTTTCAGTACTAGTCTGCTTTTTCTTGTCAGGTTTGATTGATGAAGGAAGCCGGCGTGTCCAGAGAGAACCACCGACCTCCGGTAGGAATACTAACAATCATAGCCAATTAAGATTACTTAGACCACTTGGCATCCGAGGCCACCTTTGGCTTTTGATATAGGTATAGGTTTGATTCTGTTTGTTTATTTTTCCTATTTATGCTTTGTCACCAACGAACTAATTTAATAATGAACTTTTCCAGATGGTCATTTGGGGTTATTCACATGTTCTTGTTATTTGACACGACTGCAAATATATATGTGTGAAACATCTTACAGAAAAAAGAGTCAACACAGGTTATGTAAATTTACCACAATATATGATCTTAGTTTATATCAATACAGATCAAAACGTTTTAGGAGTAGGTATACACAGGAAATTGATTATACTTGAACAGACGGAAGACATAGCTTTTTAATTTCATTGTCAAATTCAATTAAAATGTTTAAACATTTAATAAAATGATGTGTGAAAAGTCAATCGAAAGTTGTTGTCGCCTTTGTCTTGAATTTGAGTAACTGTACAAACATTAAGGGTAGGTACATACATGCTTTATACGTTTATAAAAATATTTGTAGAAAAAATAAATTCTAGTTAATATCAAGTACAATATTATAAGCATTTACATGCTGTTTTCCCGTGAAAAGTAAGGTCATCGGCTAAATAATTAGTTCAGAAGTACCCATCAACAGTATATGAAAGTGGATGCGCCACATAAGATTTTCTTGGGGATTTGGGATGGGGCCAAGGAGTGTTTTGAAAATGAATATTCCGACCTAGTAAGAGCTAAAAAATGTTTCTTTTGGGACAAAATAAGCATGCAATGCAACAGATGAAAATATTCAACACAAACAAAAATCACCCTGCATCCCCCATAACATACCATAATGAGAGAATGAAATAATGTGTGGAGTTTATAATGATGCTGACTGTCAGTGGTCTGTTTCCGTCTGTATTATTACCAACTTATTCAGTGGTTGTTAATCTGCCATGTCGTACCTATTGTGTTGGTCTCTAGATCGTTTGGAAATCAATTGGGTTCTAATTTTTTAAGAAATTACTTGGGAATATTTGACTGACTTTTGACTCTTTTTTTTACAATCAAGGACCTCTATGCTTTCGAGTTGAATTCATTGTACAAACATCACTTTTTCATGGAAAGGCAAAACTATAATACGGCTAGAAAATAGACGGTCATAATTGAAAATATTTTATTATTTCTCAGTAATGTGGATCCTTTTTAGTATACTAGTACTTATTTTTGTAATCGATTTGCTTGTTTATAAAATTAATCAACAAGAATGTGAATTCATAACGTAAGAACTCACAGTGCCCCAAAGGATATGTAAATACATTTTTTAAACTTCTCGACCCAGATATGACCCACAGTAGAATTATTGTGAATGTGGCCGAATACCATAAAGTATCATTACAATTAGACCAGAGAATTTTACAGAAGTCAAATAATACAATCTTGTTTCTATATAATTTAGTATCACTTTATTGATTAAAAGTATTATATAGTCTTAGACACTGTTATTATACAACATTACTATTTATTTTGTGAAGTACCAGATCTTAAAAAGGCTTAGGAATACCATAATAATAGTTGACGTAGAACGTAATTTTGCAAATGATGATCCAGATTTAATTTTAATAGAAATTTAAATTTTTAAACAAAAGGAAAAATTCTTGAGGAAATTCCACTGAGGTAGAGTTATGATGCTCCGATCCTTAAATTTGTACTACTTAAAAAAAAAAAAAAAAAAAGAAGATATACCTTTTTATAACGACTCAATGAGTATGAGGGGCTCATGTGTGACCTGTTGCAACGCATTAGTTCCCCCTGTCCTTAATACCATTTTTTTCGAGTTGAAATGTAAATACCATGTCCTTCATCATGGTTAAACCACTTTGCAGAAATGGAAAAACTTGACATCACACACGCAATCGACTAATCGAAATCATCTAAATGGGATATAAAGTCTTTTTTCTGAAATTTTGCAAAGCATAACGTAAAAAAGGCTGAACATTGCATCTTTTTAACTATGTATTTGTACTCACCCATCTGATTATGGTTTATGGTATGAGAATGGCAGAAGAATGAATCATGTTTACTGGTAAATAGTCAAACACAAGCAAATATTAAATTAATTACTGCTTTTTTAGTCTTTGACGAATAATTGTGATGATATTGTGACGAGTAATCGCGATGATACTTTGAGGAGTAATCGCGATGATACTTTGATGAGTAATCGCGATGATATTTTGACAAGTAATCGCGATAATACTTTGATCAGTAATCGCGATGATACTTTGACGAGTAATAGCGAGGATATTTCGACGAGTAATCGCGATAATACTTTGATCAGTAATCGTGATGATACTTTGACGAGTAATCGCGATAATACTTTGATCAGTAATAGGGATGATACTTTGACGAGTAATCGCGATGATACTTTGATCAGTAATCGCGATGATACTTTGATCAGTAATCGCGATGATACTTTGACGAGTAATCGCTATGATACTTTGACGAGTAATCGCTATGATACTTTGACGAGTAATCGCGATGATACTTTGAAGAGTAATCGCGATGATACTTTGACGAGTAATCGCGAAGGAATTTGACGAAAAATCGAGATGATACTTTGACGAGTAATCGGGATGATACTTTGACGAAAAATCGCGATGATACTTAACGAGTCATAGCGAGTATACTTAGACGAAAAATCCCAATGATACTATGACGAGTAATCGAGATGGTATTTTGACGAGTAATCGCGATGATACTTGGCTGAGTAATCGATATGATACTTTACGAGTAATTGCAAATATGCTTTGACAAGTAATCGCGATAATACTTTACGAATAGTCGCAATGATACTTCGACGAGTAATCACGATGATACTTTGACGAAAAATCGCGATGATACTTTGACCAAAAAATCGCCATGATACTTTGACGAGTAACCGCGATGATAAAGCAAATTAATCATGATTGTTATACAAAAATGGACCAAAGGAACTCAAATTGACACAGAATAAACCAGAGCTGTTTCTACCCTTGACCTAAGGAATAAACACAGAAAATATTTGAATATGTCCAACCTAAACAATGTAACGTAAATATAAAGACCATAGTATAACACAGAAGTCGTATATACAATTATTTTGATAACATAAATAATCAATTTATTTTAACAATACACGGTAAATATTGTATTCAGATATTAAGATAATATTTAGTTGAAAAAAAGATTTGTAATGTATAAATACAGTGAGAAAGTGAAATGATGACTCATGTTCCGAAATCCGGACTTGAACTGGTGTATTGTTCCTTAGTGTCATACGTGTATCATGAAATAAGGACAGGACATTGGATAGTAAATACTGAAACTTTACTACATAGGAAAACGGAAATTTAAGAGAAGTCTCACGTTCGCTGAATAACAAGCTCAAACTAGTGGTATCTAGTTTAGAATTATAGATGAATAGCTTGTCCTTCGTAAAAAGTATTGAACTAGATTTATCCTACCAAATTAAGGTTAAGAACAAACTTTGCATGACACAAAGACATCAAAAGATATTGAAATGCAAGGATATAAAGGAAATAGAACAAAGTTTGTAAACATTGATAGTGCTAACTTTTCCTGACTTTGTTCGAAATTGTACTTGTTGCGCTACTAAAGCTACCTAACAAAGATTAAAACAACTTTTATAAATGTTATGCGTCCGAAGCATTTTGGCATCTTTTCGAGATCCATTTCTATTGATATTATTCCATAGTTTATTATCCCATGCAAAGTTATGGCGTGATCGCCAATTTGCAAAGAATTTCACTCAAACCGGTGCCAGGGGCGGCTTAAACCTGCTGTGAGGTGAGAATTGTTCTTCCATGTTGACTGACCTCACTGTCACATTCAGATGAAGAACAATGAAAGCCCTGGGGTTGAAGTCATAAAACTTTGCTCAGTGCTTGGAGCACCAAAATCATGCTCGAAACATGAAATCCACCATTTTGATTGGTTGATTTTCGAGTACGAGCACGAAAAACTGACTCGAAAGTTTTATGACTGCAAGGCCAGTTCTTTTCTTTTTGTGTTTTTTGCTGTTCATGTACTGATTTTGTATCATGGATTGATACCCAATATGCTCTCTTTTCTATTTCAAACTAATCATGGATTGATACCCAATATCCTCTCTTTTCTATTTCAAACTAATCATGGATTGATACCCAATATCCTCTTTTTTCTATTTCAGTTCATTGCTACGTAAACTTTGTGTTGCTCTGTTATAAGCAGTAAATATTTCTTTGGTATACGCATGCTATGTATAATAATTCATTTGCAAACAGTAAATTTATTAAAAAAAATGACCATATAATTGATATTCATGTCAACACCGAAGTGCTGAATAACCACAGAATAAAAACGAGCACGTTTTTGCATAGTCAAGGTAAGGTTATCAGAAGATTTTCAACTGAAAGTTATACGCAAATCATATCTATTAGTTTTTATGGTTTTTAAAAAATAATACCGTGCCATCTCTATTTTAGGAGGTGACAACCAAGTTATAACAAAAGATCAAACGCGTATTCCTTTCTTTGTGATAAAATCACTCTTCAATTACCTAATTCTTTGATCGCCAATTTCAAACATTGTAATTTGAAATACATAATATAGATTGTACACTGAGGAATTTAATGATAAAAATACTGCATTGTAATGTGCAATCAAAATTAATATTCAAATACCCCCCTTTTTTATTGAAAGCACGTGTCAGTGATTCAGCAGAATTGTGAACTAGAACTGCGATGAAACGATTGAAGTTGTTCATTTTCTCCTCAACAACCATGGCAACATCTGTTTATGTTTCTGTAATATAGTTTATAGACAGCTGGCCACCTTCTGCTCTTTTCTGCCCTTTGGTCGGGATGTTGTCTCTGTGACCCTCCTCCCATTTCCATTCTCAATTTTATTTATTCTTATATAAAGTACAATTGAATTTTAAGATTTTGAAATCCCTAAAACAATTTTTTCTGGGAAAAACTAACAAATAAAGTTGATCACAACATGTATTATGATTTTGCGACCAGTATGTGTACCAACACTGAAAACAACTTGATTAAAAACATAAATTGTTTTACCTTATATAAAAAAGAAGATGTGGTATGATTACCAATGAGACAACTATCCAACAAAGTTCAAATAAGGTGGATGTAAGCAATTATAGCCAACCAAACAACCTTCAACAACATCGCAATCTTAGATAATGAAATTTCACTTTTCATAACTCTTCCCAGCACAGGATTGAATAAGAATTGTCATTTAGAATTGAAAAGACTTTCGCGAATTCACAAATTTGGATCTTCTCTTGAATTAATTCAGCAACCAAGATGGATAATCAAAAAGGAGGCTAAAGAGGGATAAAAGTAAATGAAAACTCATTGAAAAAAACTGGTTTACATTATTCAATCATCACTATCGTCCTGAACATGCATGAAATATTTGCCACTTGACGATCAATTAATCAATCATCAATCATAATTACGATTCTTTCCAACAATTAACAGTCCACTGGGATCGAATTTACATGTAGCTAGGTTCTTAACTTCTTGTTAATATTCTTTGTAAACTATTATTTGTAAAACATAACGTTCATTTCTATGATTTCACATCTTGTAATTTTCTTCATTCGTAAAACAATAGGGTTGAACACCCACAGAAAATAAAGACAACCACGATATAAGGATACTTCAAATTATTTTGTGTTTTTTGCGTGCTTTTTTATGATGTCGCCTCGAAATACGAGAACCATAAATAATAATAACCTTCACGAGGAAAGAACAGAGTAAAGAAGATTTAAACATATGGAATAGGTGGATCACAAAACCGAAAAAAAGAGAAAAAAAAAACCAACAAAAAAACAGAACAACTTATTAATTTTTATTTTTTCATATCGTGTTTGACCATGTCTAAATTCAAGATTTTGTTCGCATTTTGTCCAGTTTAAACCATTCTTGTCAAACTTTTGTGCCTTTTCATTTCCTATTGAATTCAAAATACAATGCAATCAAAAAATCATTTTAAGGTCAATTTTATGCCGATGATCCAAATATTTGGTTTGTAGAACTTTCAATTAAAGTGTATGTGTTTATTTAAATAATTATAGAAAAAAATGTTATCAAATACATTTAAATTCCTTCTCAATGAAACTCTTAACAACCATGTAAATTTAAGTAAATAAAATCAAACAAAAATTAAGTTTTAATTGTTAGTTACTTATTCCTTTTAAATCTTTTCTGTTATTAGAAGTCAATGATACATGCGTTGTCACTATCTCTGTGAATCATTTTACTATCTCTCGCAGGTCCTCGTAGGTGTGAGGGGATTCTTATCGCGAAGGACATCCATTCAATTTCAAAATGTAGGGGTACATTTGTAACATTACTGAAAATGACAAATATGTATACCTAAAAATTCCAAAGAAGAATGTAGAAAGGAATAGAAGTTTACAAACACAATTTTTAATTTATTATGTTCTTTCCTTCTGTAATGTCAGCAGAATATGACGAACATATGTATATAGATTCCAACGAAGAATGTGTGTTTTTTTTTAATTATGTTCTTTCATTTTGTATTGTCAGTTCTGAGCGCTTCATCTACGAAAAGTATCAGAGTATATATTGCGAATAACCCGACGGTTTCAGTAGCGGAACAGAAAACGTTTACCCTTCCGGATCAGCACCGTTCATCTAGTTATATTTGCAGGTTTCTTGTTTCTTACTTTTTATTATAGAAGAAAAACCAAACTTAGGATACGTATTAATTTCTTCGACTTCTGACCCTATGCCTTTCCCCGGACTTTTTTTCTGTCTTTCTATGTAAATGGCTGATATCGAATCTACAGAACGATGTAGTTTACATTTTGCAATGCTAGGGGATAATTATTTTATATTCCGAATGAAGGGGAAGCGGATTATTAATTTCGGTTCTTACCAGTCCATGTTATCCATTTTCATTATCCACTACCCTACCCCCATCCCCAGAAAATAAAATTGTCGCCCCTTTATTTTTGTGTTCTAAGTATATAATGTCTTTATAGTTTAAACATATTAGTTTAACATTGATTGATAAAGCTTACATATATTGTTCGTACGGCATTTTTAGTTAGTACGTGTAAATAACAGCTGAACTAACAAACGCATAAATTAAAATTCCATTTTTGTTAATAAGAAAACTTTGTTTCTAAACATAATACACCTACAACCTACTTGAACTGACCACAACATCTCCAGTCAGTATATATTAAGCAAATATATTATAAGTATTTACTACCACGTTCGATTGTTCGTAATTTTTAAGTATCTTAATTTTAGATTTCAATTTATGAATGGACCACTTATAGTATCTGTTTTTTTTTACCAAATATTGGTGTCTGGTTTATACATACAACTATGATTCACTTTACATCTGGTCAAACTTTCTCATTAATCGAGTTCCCTCTTGATTTGCTTTTACTGCGGTTCGTTTTTTTTCAAACTAAGGTAACGGTTTTATGTTTACTTTTTTGTGGTTTCTGTTTAAGGATGAGGCAAATAGATACGTTTGTTTTAGATATTTGAGGGTCTTTAATCGTCATGATCTTACAATAAATATTTGCCACTGGACGTAAATAACAAACAATCAATCAATCGATGTATTCTTTGATATTGGGGCCATTTTTCTATATTTTGTTTTACCAATTATTCTCTGTTCTTTATATTTGAACACCCAATTATTTTCTATTCTTTTACAATTTGGTTCATTTTTCCTTATTTCTAAATTATTTGGTTCATTATTTTGACTTTTTTATTTAAAATTCTCAATTTGTTAACCTCATTAATACCCTCCTGTATGCCTGCGGGTACGTCTAAGTAATGCTTTACCAATCCAAATATTATTGCCTAAAAACGTACCTTAAATAGAAAAGATTCTAAAAGAAGAAAAGAGAACAAAAAACGAACCAATATTTTTATTTTTACAAATCTATTTATTCAATTTGTCTCAAGTGGTTCATAACCGTCTAAAAAAACCGAATGAGAGTAAATTGTGTAATGTACTGTGTGGGAACTTCAATATTTTATGAATGAACCCTTTGTTCTGTGTTTTAGTTCACTTTTACAATCCAATATGTAAACATTTGATTCGCCTAACTACAGGACAAATAAATAAAAAACACGTTATAATATTTTCAAGATTACTATCTAAATAACTAAAAGTATATAACGCTAAATCATTGGATAATCAAATAGTAAATCTAGTAAATTTAGCATGATTTTTTTTTAGGGTACTTGAAATAACCTTTCAACTGATAGAAATCGAACATTTAAAAAAATGGACATGGAGAATGTGTCAAAGAGACAACCACCATTCAAAAGAGCAGAAATAGCCCAAAGTCACCAATGGGTCTTCTACATAGCGAGAAAATCCGGCTTCCAGAGGGGGAATCAGCAAGCACATAAACAATGATGTATTCTAGTTCAGCAAAACTGGACGTTATACACTCCGAAACATGTAAATGAACTAAAAGTTAAAGACATACAAGACTAACAAAAGCCAAAAGCTCCGGATCCTGACTTTGGGACTGATGCAAACATGCGACGAGGATTAACATTAATGTGATATCTCAATCCCCCTCCCAACCCCTAATGCCCAATTTGTTTGTTTACAGATTTTGACAGAAATGTAGTGACTGTCTGTTGTTGGTTGGCTGTTACGGAATATCAATTTCACAGATGATATCGGATAATCATATGTTCCTTATGTTGTAACTACAACCCCGTTCCCTTTCAACAAATGTGACCTTCCGAATTAGACTATTTACCGGGATTGTTATAACATGAGGTAGAACTCTACAGTTAGGTGTGTAGTTTCGCATTTTGGCCCCTGTGGGTTTTTCAAAGATGAGAGCTGTGTGGAATAAAATTCATTTTTGGATAGCTGAGGATTAAAATAGCCTTCCTATTGGGTTTATATGACCATTTAAATTATGTTATGTATGTAATATAGGCTGTTTTCTGTATGAAAGTTCGTATTTGCATTTCAATTCCATATATTGGTCCGGCAATTATTGTTATGTTTTTTCCAACTTTTTGTCGCACTAACTTTGTGATTAAATTTTACGGAAAAATGAGGCGAAAGACCCGTTTTTTTTTTAGCATTAGGAATATTAATGTCAACAGTTTCTAAAAAGGTATAACTCAAAGGCATTGAAATTCTAGTTTGGTCCAAATTTTGGGGGGATATGTGACAGTTTCACCCCCCGTTTTGCAATATTTTAGGGTAAATAAATGCAGATTGTTGCCATGGATACACATTTAAGGAATTATATTTCACCCTTTTAACTTGTGAAAATCAAATCTATGGAAGATACTGATAACATATACTTGTATATGCACATGTACAACACAAACAGTTAGGTTAATGTATTAGAAATCCAGGAATAGGAGACGATAAAACATTTTGTGGTTCATTTTTAATCTTATTTTCTAACTGTGGAGTTCTACCTGAGCAACACAATAGGTGCCACATTTTGAGCAGGATCTGCTTACACTTCCGGAGCACCTGAGTTCACTCCCAGTTTTGGGTGGGGTTTTTGTTACTTAGTCTTTTGTATTTTATGTTGTGTCTTGTGTACTATTTTTTGTCTGTTTGTATTTTCTTTTTAAGCCATATGCATGGATTTTTTGAAATTTTTTGTCGTACATACTTATTAATTTTGGACACAAAAAAGTCATACTCGTTCGTCTTCTTTTCGTACTTTATGTCAAATATTTAAAGTTTTCGTTAGATAATGATAAAAAGGGGCCGTTTTTACTCGATAAAAATAGGATTTAGGGAAAATTCCAAAGCATCGATTAATCCGACTTTCTACCAAATTTATGAAGTAAATGTTTAAATAAGATGACCTTGACAAAAAAATAAAATGATATCATAATAGATATAATTATGTATTCAAAAAATAAAATTGAGAATGGAAATGGGGAATGTGCCAAAGAGACAACAACCCGACCATAGAAAAAAAAAACAACAGCAGAAGGTCACCAACAGGTCTTCAATGTAGCGAGAAATTCCCGCACCCGGAGGCGTCCTTCAACTGGCCCCTAAACAAATATATACTAGTTCAGTGATAATGAACGCCATACTAATTTCCAAATTGTACACAAGAAACTAAAATTAAAATAATACAAGACTAACAAAGGCCAGAGGCTCCTGACTTGGGACAGGCGCAAAAATGCGGCGGGGTTAAACATGTTTGTGAGATCTCAACCCTCCCCCTATACCTCTAGCCAATGTAGAAAAGTAAACGCATAACAATACGCACATTAAAATTCAGTTCAAGAGAAGTCCGAGTCTGATGTCAGAAGATGTAACCAAAGAAAATAAACTAAATGGCAATAATACATACATGTAAATAACAACAGACTACTAGCAGTTAACTGACATAAATGTTTAATTCAACAACAGTAACTAACCAGCGTATTTATATTTATTTTGACTGTGAAAAAATGTTTTTGTAATGTGTTTCAAATCGGTCATTGCTACATTGTATATTAATCTAATTCATAATCTTTATTAAGTATGAGGACATATTGGTATTTGTGAATGAATCTCTTAATACGATTTTAACGATTTTTAATCTGTTTGTTTAGTTTTGTTTTGTTAAGTTCTGCACTTTGTTTTATTAACACATGACTCACTTCAATACTAACAACATAAACTGTCAATTTTAGTGCTTATAGGTTTCGTTTCTTACAAATATTTCAATTATGTTCTTATATTCTTAGTATGATGAATGACGTTTATTTATCGTCAAGTGGGAAGTATTTCATTCATAATATTCAGGACGACAGAATATTAAGAATGAATCGAATAGACAGGTTCAAAAAGTGGATCAACCGAGAAGGGAGAGGCATTTTTTACTTCCACTGGAAAACATAATAAATTGGATAGGAATAAAAAGTTGAACTGCCTAAGGAAGATTTATATATAATATTTAAGAGATTATAATTAGCGAAAAACGAACAGATCAAAAGTTCTTTCATGGTTACACGAGGCATCGAATTACACGAACCTTTCCCATCCCGTCAGCATAAAAATCTAACCCTAACACTGATGGGTTCAATTTTCAGACTTATATATATTATATTTAACATCTTACAAAGCAAAATATACACTCGTACCCTTCAGTAAAAAAAAAAATATAAATGATATACATGTATACGCCTTATCCTGGGGTTGTGCGAAATTTTAATATAAACTTATTTTTATGAATTTTATTCGAATGTTTCAGGATTTTTATTATGATTACTAGTATAATACTAATATGCTTTCAATCAGACTAATTGCCCATCTACTAGAAAGTTGTCACACTCGCTGAGAAATGTATCTCATGACAGTAAAATGAGACGCAATATTTTGAAGCTAATTGGATTCACCCGAGGTATAAACTGGACCCCTGTTGTGTTCACTTATCGCTACACTGACGGTGCGAATTAAGCTATAGATAGAACGGCGGACCAGTTTACCCGAGGTACTAAATATAAAAAAGAAGATGCGATATGATTGCCAACGAGTCAACTCTCGACAAGAGACCAAATAGCACAGAAATTAACAGCTATATGTCACCGTACGGCCTTCAACAATGAACAAAGCCCAAAGTTAAAAATGCAACAGATGCATTTGACAATTACATTATCGAGAGAGAGGCTACACATTATGGTTAATTATGTGTCAAAGTGTTAGTTTCATTTACAGATCCAAAGAAATACTCCGAGTTTAATATTCAGGATAGATTTTGCGGGAAATCCCATACGACAATTTCCTTAACGTGTGGTTGAAAGCAACTTTAAACCCTAGACAGACGAAATAAAGTGAAAAAATGCAGGACAGAGATTACAACTTACAAATGCAGGATATTTTTCTCCATTCTAGCCCCACACCCATAAAAATCAAATGGTAGCTCCCTTATTGATTGACGGGTCTAGAAGAAAACCTAACAAAATAGGATACAAAGTCCAAATGAACGCCATAACACCGTAGAAGTACATTCGACAATTCTTTATCCCATGAATTATAGAGAAAATTTTGGGTAAACAAATAATCTATTCCTAAATAGAAGCATTTTACCCAGGAGATATAAGCACAAGTAAATATGTATGTCCGTGTGAACTCTGTGTCCATTACTAAAGAAATATTCATACAGACTATAATTGATAAAATCTTATGTCTTAAGCAACGGAAATATATATATTGATTCAAATGTCGAAATTGATATGTTATGAAAAAAAATAATTCATAAATTAAAAGTACAAAACTTGTTATAACTGATATCAGACTAGAAAATGGGACTATTTATAAATTAATAACAATTTCGTCACTTAGGAATTTTAAAAGTACGCTCGTATCTCTGTACGTGTTGGTTCGGTGTCTGTTCTTCATGAGAGTTATTATTAATTTCTATATGAAATTTTCTTTTCTTTACATAGATTTAAGAAGATGTGGTATGAGTGCCAATGAGACAACTCACTCTCAATCCAAATCACAATTTGTAAAAGGAAACAATTATAAATCAAAGAACAGGCTCCATCACAGAGCCTTGGATCACACATTATACAGGCTTCATCACAGAGCCTCGGATCACACATTATACATGTATGATATTTATTGTTTGTTTGCACTGTTATAAGCATCGCATCTGAGGGTCAACACAATGCTCTCCCCCAAAAAAACTAATAAAAGAAAGAAATTAGAGCATTTCCGTGATGTTAAAAGATATGATATTTATGCATGATTGGAAGATGATTAACAAAATCTAATTTTTCATAATGCATAAATAATTATATATCGTTTTTATTTCTCCGCTTTCTATTTTTGTATACCACACGTGAGGAATCTGCTCTTGGACACTGTAACTAAAGACAAAAATGTCCATTTTTAGATTTTATTTATTTTTTATGTTCCGCCTACAAAATCAATTGTATTTATTTGACACATTTAATCCTAGATAAATTGTATCATAAGATTTCTTGTCCATATTTTACTCTCAATATAGTATTCACCTTGGTAAGCAACCAAAAATGCTTCTCGTCAGTATAACGGTAGTCGAGATGTCTAAGTAGTTCAATTACTGTCTCACTAGCCTGCCAACACTGAAATTGTGAGTTTGTCAAAGTGACTCAATTCATAGCTGACTAGGATTGCCAGTTTTATCTGTAATATTTTTTGGGATGTTTTTAACGCCACATTTAAGCACCGCTTTGGGCCTTTTATGGAGTGCCCGGAGAAAACCACCGACCTTCGGTAGGAAAATTGACAATCTTAGTCAATTAAGATAGGAGTCGAGTGCACTCGCATAAGCGCAGAGTTTGCCATCACAACCTCAATGTTGACTGTCTAGTGAATACAGTAGTAACTTCTTTGACCACTCAGCCACCGAGGCACCTCCTGCATAATTGATAGGCAATGGGAAATAAATAAAAGCAACGGAAACCTAATTTAAATTACTATGACATACTTTCCTACTTTTTTAAATTCTAGC
This sequence comes from Mytilus galloprovincialis, assembly GCA_037788925.1. Taxonomy (NCBI): domain Eukaryota; kingdom Metazoa; phylum Mollusca; class Bivalvia; order Mytilida; family Mytilidae; genus Mytilus; species Mytilus galloprovincialis. Next base: position 74,217,401 of record CM075339.1, on the reverse strand, counting down.
AAGGTTTCATTCTTAAAATCAACCTTGTTAAGTCTCTATCTCAATAAAGGCTAATACTATTGCCTTTGGAGAAAATAATGGTATTTTGTATCTGACCTCTCTGTCTTATATTTCTAATTCCCTCGTTCGTGTGATACAATAATGTATTATCGTAAAGACGTAAACATACACAACCCTTGTCGCAATTTAAATGTTAAAACTTCCCCATATTAGTTTATTGCGGTTTTTATAATTATTGAATATTTCCAATGACAGCTGTTTCTATGGAATAAATTACTTTTAATGTCAGTGACGGTGACCTGTCACCATAGTCTGGCTCTCTAGAGAAGTTCGGGTTATACCTTAACTAGTACTTTTAGATTAAACATCTTCATTCGAGTGTCCTCGAGGATCTCCCCCACGATCAAACAGAGACAGTTACTGAGATATGAAATCATTGATAGGAATTAGTAAGATTAGTCATGGAACAAACGTATAAAATACGGAAATAAGTAAAAGAAAAAGTTTAACATGGTATAAAGTAGAACTTTAAAATTTTCCTTAGTAATCATGGGATTGGTTGACCAGATATATTGACCAGTTCTTGCGCAACTTGGTTTTTCGTCGAACAGTAAGCGCGTGATATACCGTGCTATAAAAAGCTATAGGTACAAAGAGTATAATATGTATTTCAAAATTAATTTCATCTATGCATTTAATAGAATGATTGTAAAATGACACATAGACCAAAAATTAAAAGTAAAATCAGAACAAAGACCAAAATTAGGCTTGTCATTAAGTACATAAATAATAATTTAAAGTAGGATTAAATAGTAAAGTGTATAAATCGTTATAAAATGGGACCAAATGTGATAAATCAGAACAGGAAATGCATTTAAAAGAATTGAACCAGAATGACCTGTGTCATGTGATAGTGAAGGACACATGTGATGTAATATAGACAAGAAGAAAGAGCTACTAGTATGTTGATTATTCATCGTGCTGTCCGTATCTGCAATTAATCTCAGATCTGTACTTAGTGTCGTTTTATTGCGGGGATGTATAAGTACCCTGCCAAGTCCACTCTGTTTTTGTCTTAGATATATTTCTACTTTTATCCTTCTGATGAGTTAAGACCTTTTCAACTGATTTCTATAGTTTGTTGTAGTGTTACACCACTGTCCCAGGCTATGTTTTAGGGTTGGTCTGCGGCTTCAACATGATTGACCCCGCCACATTCTGTATGTTTAGGCTGTTCCAAGTCAGGAGCCCTTAATTCAGTGATTGTCGTTTCTTGTCGTGTTGCATATTTGGTTTTCGTTCATTAATTTTGTACATAAATAAAGCTGTTAGTTTTCTCGTTTGAATTGTTTTACCTTGGTCAATCTGGGGCATTTTGCAGTTGAATATTCGATATAGGTATAGGTTTTGGTCATAGTTTAACCTCGTACAGTGGCATATAATTGCTTACATCCATGTCATGGGTGTCGGAAGTGGAGAGTTGTTTCATGAGCAATGATAGGACATCTTATTTATTTTTTAAACCTATAGACAACACCTTCTTTACAACAGATTTAAAAACTTCTACTTCCAAATGTGATGATACAGTGTAATTTACGATGACTAGATAAAATCCTTGGCAGTCCAAATTTTTTCAGGATGGAAATCCAAAACTTTCTTCAAAAATCTGAAAAATCATGCAGAAAATTAATAGAAATGTTTCAAGTGAAACCCCATAGGAAAATAAAACATTTTGAAAATTTCTCGATGATCATTTGTAAGTTTGTTTTTCATACATTTTTATTAAACCCTTCCAATTGATAAGACATTCAACCTGCATTAATATAACTTTATTCTAAATCTCATTGTATGTTTGAATACCATATATGTCAACGTAAAGGTAACGGTTACCTATACTTCCAATGATCAGAAAATTAGCCCTTGATCCCATAATTAGCCTTTTTGATTTGAATTATGACTCTGTCAACATCAACGTTTTACTGAAATAAACTAATGGGAAACATTATTCTATTAAACTTATTTAAGATTATAGTTTGTTTATTTAAAGGTGTTTTCCAGTAGTACTGTCTGTAAAAGAAGTTACTTGACACACTGCATTAAATAACGTGATAAAATGGATGGAGCTGAAAACACCCGACCAAAATAAAAATCTGGAGTATTCAGAAACTTCAATAATTTTATACAGCCTCAGTTTCGGCGATATCACTTTCTTAAATTGTCCGTTTATTAATTCAAAAAGTTAAAACTCCCGTTTGGAAAGTTTACAATAGAAAGATTGGGTTATTATTTTGATGTTCTTTTTGTCGTATATAGCTCTTCAATTCATGGCTATCAAATATTTGTTTTCTTGAGTTTCTGGTACTATGTGTGTTTCAACTCAAAATGAAAATTCAAACTACATAAAAGAAGAAGTTACTATGACAACGTCTAATAATAAAATTCCATTTAGCATATATTTTTGTTATATTGAATGTCTAGTTGTCAAAATAAACATTCCCAAAGTTTTAGTTTGGCCCGGTGTTTGGAATTGTTTGTGTTTTGTTTAAATATTTTTGAAGATTATCCCATGTAAAGTGCGAATGAATGAAGACACGTGTAAACAGTTTAAAATTCTTCTTACAAATACAATCACCAAAATACAGCAATGGAAACTTTGAAGTAATATTCATTGTATATGATTAAAAATATATAGTGTCTTTAAAGATTTATATTAAATCATTTACTAGTTGTTTCTATTAAAGGAACAACAAAGTTTTGATAAACTCATTTGAATTATAACGATCGATACTTGATAATTAATTTAGAGTCGAAATTTCGAAATTTAACAAGAAGTGAAATTTTGATTTTTTGAACGTATTAATTACGAAATTTAAAGTTTAAGTAATTTTATTGTTATATTTAAGATTGCCATAAAAGCGGGAGGTTTGCCATGCCACAAAACCAGGTTAAACCCACCATTGTTCCTTTAAATGTCCTGTACCAAGTCAGGCAAATGGCTCTTGTTATATTATAGTTCGTTTCTGTGTGTGTTACATTTTAATGTTGTGTTTCTGTTGTATCATTGTTCACCTCTTATATTTGATGCGTTTCCCTCAGTTTAAGTTTGTAATTCGGATTTGGTTTTTTTCTCAATCGATTTATGAGTTTCGAACAGCGGTATACTACTGTTGCCTTTATTTATATAAACATTGTGTTAGTACTTTGTTGTACACTTTTCTGTTACTGAAAAAGAATAGAGAAAACATAATATGTTTTCAAAAGAACACAGTAATGAAGGACCCAATCCTTAGATTCACGAATAGTCTGAATGAACAAAGATACATATAAAGATATAAGAAGATGTGGTATGAGTGACAAAAACATGAGACAACTCTCCATACAAGTCACAATTTGTAAAACGGTTTAAATTTCCTTTTACAAACAAAACAAAATAATCTAAAAGAGGGAAGAAAGATACAAGAGGGACAGTCGAAAAAAAAACTGACAACGCCATGACTAAAAGTGAAAAAGACAAACAGACAAACAATACAACACATGACACAACATAAAAAACTAAAAAATAAGCAACACGAACCCCACCAAAAGCTAGGAATGATATAGGAAGGGTAATCAGATCCTGCTCTACATATGGCACCTGTCGTGTTGCTCATGTTATAACAAATCCAGTAAATAGTCTAATTCGGTAGGTCACATGAAAGGGAAGGGGATTGTAGTTATGACGTAAGGAACATAACCGATATCATATGTGAAACGGTTATTCCATAACGGTCAACCAACTCGTGAAATTTACGAAGGGATGATTTCAACTTCACCATTTTCTAAACTGTGTTTGTGATATTGAATACAGCTTGTCAGGTTTAATTTACACTTTCTGTGTTTAGTCTAATAGAAAAAGAAAATATGATATGGTTGCAAATAAGACAACTCTCCATACGAGACCAACTTACTAAGAGTACTGTAAATTGGTGTACCGTTGGCCAAGATAAAAATAACTCGTTTGTCATAAAAATGTCTATTGTAGTAGAATCATCACCCTGTCAGCTTTGGTCTTTTTTTCTTTTCTCTCGGAGACATTTATTCAATGATTTGATCTAAGAACATTTGTACTGTCAACTGTACATACAACAATATATTCTAACTTGTACCGTGGGCCAATATCAACATGACTTTTTTGTCCTTGAAGATGTCTATGGTAGTAGTATTACGAATATAATTGACTTAATTAAAAACTATTTAAAATTACAACATATTTAATCAGCTTTAAATACTTTCAGTGGTTAAAAATCAAAGTTAAGTCACTGGGGCATTCGGTGTAAGATCTCCAGATTGAAGGCCTATTTTCAGATAAAAATAGAAGTAATTGTTAGATAAAGAATTACCACTTTGATAAAAATATGTGTTGAAAAGTATACATTGTATAGGTTTTAATTATATAAATAATCATTTTATTATTTAACAATACAAAGGATTAACGGAAGGACACACTGTTTTTATAATTTGCAGGCTGAAAAACGATTCTGACCAAAGCACAGATTTTTGTTGTTGTAGATTTGTTATTAAAATATTCCAAGGAGAGTTAAAACTCATAAATTTTAGTCCGAAATTGGAATGCCAAGATATGAAAAAATCTATGTAAATGTACTTGTAGTATTTATCATAAATCAGGTCTAACAGTTTTACACATTCCACATTTCATTATTTCAATATGCCGTATGTTTTGTCATCATTATTGAAGGGCTTAGGTCTTACGCAATATAGTTAAATTTGTTTACATTCTCGAACGTTGGTCAATGGTATTAAGTTTACTCATTGACAATCTAACCGCTTCTTCTAATTTGTATGCGTCTGGTGTAGTACTTTAACTGTTTTCAAACATTGAGCAGAACCTTCATTTTCTCCATTCAGCACACATGACTGCTTATTGAACAACAGCGGAAATTGCCGAGGTTTTTCGATTACAGCTGTCCTGACGTAGCAGTCAGATAAGAATTACGATATTATAGCGATTTGTTTTATTAATAAGAAACATGCTACTGGGTGAGTATCGCAATAACAAGAATTAGAATTTTCGGATTTTCTGTATGCAGATTTTTCTGAAATCACAATAACCAGTCTCGTATTATTGTCCATTCTTCAAAAAGCGCATAATGAATGTACCCAAACATTTCTTAATTTACAATACATCGAATCGATTTACTATACTATTCAAATTAAAAATAAATTTTAATTTACAAAATAATTGCTGTGACATCATGTCTAAAGTCTGAATTTGACGAGGAACTATAATATCTTAGTTTCCATTGTTTGAGCAAGACAAATACAATCAAAACATCGCCTAACACCTTATCAACGCACCAATTACAATATGGACACCAAGAGAGTCTTGAATATCCTTTCTATTTAAATAGTTGTTTTAATTCCACTTATTTCAATTCGAGTGTGGCATATGATATGCAGTATATTATAAGATATAATAAAAAGGTTTGACACGGAATGAATGAAGATTTAAAATGTATAGAATGTATCAAATTTAAAGGATTCAATTTTAGCGTTAATTACGACGACCTTGCATTTTTTCAGACAACATGTATAGAAGTTTTTCACTATAATGAAATATTTAAAGTTCAAGTTGATGCAACCACAAAGTTTTCATGACGTAAACGTACATGTGGGTATAAAGTGCACAGACGCGTGCCATGCAGCTTATATAATGTATTTCTAAATGGAATTAGTATCAATTATGATATTAAACGATGTAGTTGTCATTTCGGTTGTTACTAGGGTTAGCTACTATGGCATGATCTTTTGAATATTTGATGTGACGCAATCCACGGCATAAAATCAAACAGCATCATTCATTTCATTTGACTTATTCTTACGTTTACTCCTTGCTCGAAATGATTTTGTTTTGACTCCGGGACATTGTTTGTGTTTGTTTTGTTATATATTGCACCTACATGTCTTAGCTTTTCAGTAAGTTTGGTGTTGATGGCAAATGTAGTAAGATAAACTCTTTTTTTCACAATTATTTTGAGCCTTAGTGCTAGACATATGATACAGACACTTTTGAAGACAATAGGTTGACCCTCGAGATGGTTTTCAGTCTTTGGTTTCTATCTGTTCTATGAGTTCTATGAAGAGTTTAATTATAGACAAATACCCGACATTTCCTTTTAGCCCAAGCAATCATATTTATATAAGAGCTAGTGTTCCCTGATCCCAATTATTGAATTTTTTGTATATTTCGTATTTATGTCTTTCTTAAATTACATGTTTTTACATGTTTTTACTGCACTTGTTTTGTACCGTTTCTAACTATGTTGATCTATAGATGATGAGATGATACTTAGGGGTAAAACAAAAACAATAAGTCTAAGAAATAAAGTCTTCGATATCCTTTCAATTCAAATCTTTGTCCTTTCCTACCTATTTCATTTCGAGTGTGGCAGATATGCTATGCAATATATAATAATAAGATATAATAAAAAGGTTTAACACGTAATGAAGATTTAAAATTCATTGAATGTATCATATTTAAACGATTCAACTTTAGCGTTAATTACAACAACCTTGCATGTTTTCATACTACATGTAAAGATTTTTGTGTTTATAATAAAAGTGTATAAAATTCGAGTTGATGCAACCACAAGATTTTCATGACGTAAACGTACACTTGGGTAAAAAGTGCACAGACGCGTGCCATGCAGCTGATATAATTTATTCATTAATGTAAAGAGTTCTATTATCAAATAATGCAGTTGCCATTTGGGTTGTTATTAGGTTAGGTTACTACGGCATGACCCTTTGAATTTTTTGATGTGACGTTATACATGGCATCACATCAAACAGCTTCAGTCATTTTAATTTAACTAACTATACCAAGGTCTACTTCTGGCTCGAAATAATTTAGTTTTTTGTGTTTTGTCTTTTATTATACATTGCACCCTAAATAAAATTGAGAATGGGAAATCTAGTAAAATAAACTATGCTTTTTCGAAGTTATTTTGAGTCTCGGGACTTTTCAAAGCTGGGCACATGATACAACGGCTTGCTTTGTTTGAAGACAGTATATTAACCCTATAGATGGTTTTCAATTTTTGGTTCATATCTTATCGACTTGTATAATTAACCTTCTCTAAATCGTCGTCGATTTATCCCTTTCTGCACCCATTAAATAAAAAAAAAATCAACGTATGGTTCGTTTGATCTCAGTTCTTCATTGGTTAAAATCTGATTATGACGTCGAATTTTCTTGTTTTCGCTTGGTTTCCTATTGTGACGACATGAAAAAAGAAGACCATGCCTGATGACGTCACATAGAAAGAACACGTCTTTTTGCAGAGCAGTCGCAAAGAAGGAATAAGTTTGCCTACGTATTGTTTGAAAATCATTAGAGAAACAGATTACACCAGCAAATCTTGTGTAATACGATATTTATCCACTCTCGACAGTTAAATTTTAAATATTTAAAACGCGCGGCGAGCCTCGCGTTTTAAATTTGAAAATCAAACTGTTGTGAGTGGATAAATATCGTATCACACAAAATGGAGTGGTAGAATCTATATTTATTACCCCCTCATGTTTATCCTGTGTTTGAGAAGAATCTGAATTAAGCAATTTGCTCAAACTTAACATTTTTATGTTTAGTTTACGTTATCTTAACAAAATTTACAAATTAAACAGGACATAGAAGTACTAACAAAGAATAATGTCTTTTACATTTGAAAACTAGAAGCTTTTTCGGACCTTTCTTACTTTTTGTCAAATTCTTTTAAATTTATTACCACATTTGGTTATCCTGACATTGATAAGTACACCTCCAAGTCGAACCAGTTACACAGCCTACCTTATACAATATCTAAATATGACACATAGTATCAAAACGCAAGGAGAAATACTTATACAGATGACTATCTAAACCCTCAGTGACGTGTCGAACTACTATCAATTACTACGACCTTGCTGCTTTAACCGAAACCAAACGCGATTTCTAAAAGGCGTCAAAAGTTAAGTTACAATTATATTCAATTTTTAAATATTTTGAAATAAAGGTCACAAGAAAGTTAAATGATTATATGCCATCTCAATTTCTTAATTATACCCTTGGGTTTTTAATTTTTCTGTAAGTCAGTAGGCTTATAAACAGTATTTATGACTGATTAATATGTATCGGAGACTGTGACTTATAAAATGCACTGTAATATAATATTTGTTTAGTGGGAGGACATTTGTCTATTTTGTGACGTCTCATGCATCTATCCTTGTACATATTGATCGTTGTTAGGTGATAATACTGTTTTTTGGTCCCGATTTTTTTTCATCTTTTTTTTATGAAGTACCGTAATGACACAATTAACGATCTCAAAGTTTGAAAATAATTATTTGTCATATAGTTACATGTATATATATGATGACTTTCTTGTCTTGGACTTACTTATATTAAAGTGAATAACTTTTATGGTTACAATTGGTTTAAGGTGGTACCTAACACTTTCACTAAAATTAATTTGACTCGTTTAATTTTAATTCAATTTTGACAAAGTATGTACTTTGACCCTTTAACAAAAATATAAAAGTTTCTAAAATTTTGAACCAACCGTTTTGTCAGAAAAAATACACTGGTTATATAGCAGTTTGACAAACACCAATTTCGATCATTAGGAAGCTTAATATTTCCTATACAACGCAACGTAATCAAAACGTTTAGCTGACCTGTAGTGTTAGGTACCACCTTAAACAATTTTATTTTAGTAATAACATTGAGAATGGGTCATAGAGACAACAAGCCGACCGAACAAAGCAGAAAACAGTTGAAGTCCACCAACAGGTTTTCAACATAGCGAGAAAATCCCACACCAATAGAAAGGCTTCTTCTGGTCCCTTAACACAAATGTGTACTAGTTCAGTGAAAATGGACGTCACACCAAACTCCTAAACATATAAATGAACTAAAATTTAAAAAAAAACCCAACATAATAACTTGAATGGAGACTTGTCTCATTGGCCCTAATACCATATCTTCTTATTTCTAAAGACTTACAGAAGCACGAAGCTCCTGACTTGGAATAGACGCAAAAATACTGCGGGATTAAACATGTTTAGTGAGATTTCAACCCTCCTCTACATCTCTAGCCAATGTAGAATAAGCAAACACACGGTAATACGCACAGTAAAACAGTAAAAAAAGTCTGAATCCGATTTCAGAATATTTAACAGAATAAATTAATCAAAATGACATGATACATAAATTAAAAAAGGACTACTAGTAGTTACTGACATGCCAGCTGCAGACATCCATTAAAATGATTGAAAGATTATGTCTCCATCATATGAAAATCAAACACAATCTCGTCCTGTAAGGGTTCATACCATCATGAAATGTATGGAAGAAAATAACCCGTATCATGCCAACAAGTGGTTTTAGAATACATGTGTTTATTTCTGATGCAAAGATCGTACGAGTAAATCAATATCAATTCCAAAATATTTTGTAGTGACCTGAAAACAGTATCGTAGCTATATACCTTCTGGATAAGTAAGTCTATGAAATCATGATATATAGAAAATAAAACATTATGCAGTATGATTCAGAAACAAGCGCATTGTTTTTTTAATCTGTTAAGGCTTTAATTAGTTATCTGAGGTACCAAGCTGATAATATGATACGCCAGACGCGCGTTTCGCCTACATTAGACGCATCATTGACGCTCAGATCTAAATAGGTAAAAGCCAAACATGTATAAAGTTGAAGAGCATTGAGATCCAATAAAAGGTGTGCCAAAAACGGATAAGGTAATCTATTCCTTGGATAAGAAAATCCTTAGTATTTCGAATATTTAATACTTTTGCAAACAGTTAGTTTATAAAAATAACCATATAATGATATTCATGTCAAACCAAATGTGCTGACTGCTGGACTGGTGATAAAAATGCGAAGGAAAACTTTATGCAAATTCAAATTCAAATTTAACGAAAACAAGTCCGTTTGTTTCCAATTCTATCAGTTATTACTAAAAAATAGAAAACGTCAAGGAAATTCCTTAAAATCAACAAATTATTTTAAATAGTGTCATTTTCATATTTGATTACAGTTACCGTCAAATCCATTCGTCACAACTCTAAACACAAATCTAAGATAGAAGAAGAGAAGCAGAGACGGTTGATTGCAATCAAATCATAACTAAACGCTCGAGACAGACTATTGACATTCTCATTACTATTCCAGTCATTATTAAGTTATTATTGATACAAGCAGGTTAAAGAGACGGTAAATTCAAATCGATTAAATATCAAATAAAACATTCATCTTTTTAAATTGGTATTTTTGTTCACACACAAAAAAAAACTTTTTTCTTTTTGTTCACATAAAAAACCATTGTGTTTGTCAATATTTACAAGACTAATATTTCTTGATTTATATTTAATCTGTCTCCCATTAAAGTTATACAGCAATTTAACTGTTTACAAATTAGCCAGAAATCAATTCACTGATAAAGTTTTGAAAGAAAAAAATCACGGAAATAATTGACAATCAACGGGATTATTGCAGAAAAAGGCCTATAAATTGACATCTTTGTTCTATTGTTGATAACGAAGTGTAATCCATGCCGGCAAATTCTTTTATAACACAAAAGTACTTTGCTTAAAATAATTGCATTAGAAACAAAGTATAACAGTGCTACAACTGAATAGTTGCGATTTGCATTGTGCGCGTTAACAGAATTGACAGGAAAGAAACCCAGACTGTTGCTTGTTTTTTTTGTTATATTTGTTTTTTACCATGCTTTCGTCATTTTATAATCGACTTTAGAGTTTCGATTTCCCCTTTGGTATATCCCGCCTACTTTTTTAAGTACATATACTATACTTATGCCCATATCAATGACAATTCACGTCAACACAGAAGTGTTGACTACTGCATGGCCAGGTATGGATGCCTTCTGAGAGAAACCTTCACAAGTTTAAGAATTGACCAAGTGGTTGTAAATAATAGTTATCAAAGGTACCAGGATGATAATTTAATACGCCAGACGCGCGTTTCGTCTACATAACACTCATCAGTGACGCTCAGATCAAAATAGTTATTAAGCCAAACAAGTACAAACAGGAAGAGCATTTAGGACCCAAAATTCGAAAAAGTTGTGCAAAATACGGCTAAGTTAATCTATTCCTGGGATAAGAAAATCCTTAGTTTTTCGAAAAATTCAAAGTTTTGTAACAGGAAATTTATAAAAATGACCGAAGTGCTGACTACTGGGCCGGTGATACTGTCGAGGACGAAACGACCACCAGCAGTGGCATCGACCCCCCATATGTTTTCTCTCGTCGACATATGAGATTGATGTTCCCTTTGATATCTCCGACCTCTCTTCTAGCATAATACATGTAATAGGTATACTAAATAAAGGCAACAGTAGTATACCGCTGTTCAAAACTCATAAATCCATGGACAAAAGACAAAATCGGGGTAACAAACTAAAACCGAGGGAAACGAATTAAATATAAGAGGAGAACAACGACATAACACTAAAATATAACACACAGACAAAATCCCACGAGAATAACCAATATATAACATATATATATAACATCAAAACCAAATACATGAATTTGGGATAGACAAGTACCGTGACACATCGTTTAATTTTAACTTCAGTGGAAACACTACACATACCGCCATTTATTGTTGCTGCAACTACATACAGCATCATGAGCTGTATTTTATTTTACAAAATTTAAACCGGAGTAAACTGGATACAACTACATCCATCTAAAATAAGTATGGCCAATGACCCCTTGAACATAATAAAATGGCAATAAATTGCCTCGGCATGCTTTCGAATAAAAATAAAAATGAAATAAAATGCACTGGAATGATCATTTTTGAACTATACAATAGGTTATCAATCGCACGAATAAGGACAAAATCGTGAGAATCATACTCTCAATTCTAATAAAATACATCACTTGAATCATCTATCATAATAGGGTAAGCAGAAAAATATGACATGAAAAACTATTTCATATTGCAGACACTAAAAGAGGAGGGCATTACGTAAATTGTAAAAGTTAAACATTTTCCTTAAAATGAATCTTTGTTTTCAAATTCTGCATAATATCAGAATAAAATGTAAAAAAAAAAATAACGTTCACACATGTTGCATTAACACAATTTAAATTTAATGGAGACAAACATTCTGAAAAGCAGATATGTTGTAAGTCAATCTTGTATTGTGAAAATATATTTTAGTATTATTTATGAGACTAATTTTTTTTTCTTCAGTTTTATGAAAAAGAACAATTACAAAAGTTAAAAGAAATATCTCGGAAATAAGCATGCGTACCAATAGATACAAATGAATAATCAATCCTCAAATAATTCTCATACCCCCGACCTCAAAACACAATATTAAATTGTACAATAAACTACTAATTTTGCTGGGCCTTGGTGGCCAAGTGGTCTAAATAGACCAACTACTGTAATCACTAGCCAGTCAACACTGAGATTGTGAGTTCGAACCTCGCTCGTGCGGATGCACACGACTTCAATCTTAATCGACTAGGATCGTCAGTTTTGCTATCGAATATCGGTGTTTTTTTACGGGCACTCCGGTTTTCATCCCCATTAAAAACTGGCCGCCACGACACAGACCAAAAGAAGCGCTTAAATGTGGCATTAAAACTCAAACAATCAATCAATTTATCTAATTTTGCACTACCATTTGAATACTACATCATTTGCCATTTTATGCTTACTTCAATATTTTGAAGTTGTGTTTGTCAAGTAAAATCATGTATTTTTTCAAGTAAATTAAGTCTATTATCTATGCAAAAGTTTAGGGAATTTTTCGGTAACTTCTGTTTTAAAAGCAAATAGTGCAATACCACATTTTAAAAAGCAAAACAAATACATCATCATTGTTAAACAAACAAATAGATATTTAAACAAAGAATGCAAGCATTATGGGTGATAATCTTAGATAAACAGTAGGAGTGCAAATAGTTTTTCTATGTGACGTCGTCAAAGAATTAACATTGTAAATAATAGTTATCAGAGACAATTTAATACCTTCTAACTATATCAATGTTATCCTAGGATGCTGTGAGTACTGTTTATGTCGATAACGGAGTAGTCGCCCTTATCATATGTAATGTTTACCGATGTTCTTGTACTACGTTAAAATGTTTTCCATACTGGGTAAGGAAGCTATCATTGGATTTTCAGGGGGTGGGTCGGGGGCTTGAATGAAATTAAAAAAAAACCTGGCAAGACAGGAGTTTTGAGTAAAAAAGGCAGGATGAGTATTTTCGCAAAAAAAAGGTAGGACCAAATAGCGTGAAAAATAAATAGACAGGGCGGAAAAAGATTACAAACAAAACAAAAAACACATCAACTATAAGAGGAAAACAACGAAACAACAGAAACACTGAAGTCCTACATAATAGAAACACATCAACTAAAAGAGGAAAATAACGAAACAACAGAAACACTGAAGTGCTACATAATAGAAACACATCAACTATAAGAGGAAAACAACGAAAGAACAGAAACACTGAATTGCTACATAATAGAAACACATCAACTATAAGAGGAAAATAACGAAAGAACAGAAACACTGAAATGCTACATAAGAGAAACATATCAACTATAAGAGGAAAATAACGAAACAACAGAAACACTGAAATGCTACATAATAGAAACACATCAACTATAAAAGGAAATTAACGAAACAACAGAAACACTGACGTGCTACATAAGAGAAACACATCAACTATAAGAGGAAAATAACGAAACAACAGATACACTGAAGTGCTACATAAGAGAAACACATCAACTATAAGAGGAAAACAAAGAAACAACAGAAACACTGAAATGCTACATAATAGAAACACATCAACTATAAGAGGAAAATAACGAAACAACAGAAACACTGAAATGCTACATAAGACAAACATATCAACTATAAGAGGAAAATAACGAAACAACAGAAACACTGAAATGCTACATAATAGAAACACATCAACTATAAGAGGAAAATAACGAAACAGCAGAAACACTGAAGTGCTACATACATTTAAGAGAAACACATCAACTATAAGAGGAAAATAACGAAACAACAGAAACACTGAAATGCTACATAATAGAAACACATCAACTATAAGAGGAAAATAACGAAACAACAGAAACACTGAAATGCTACATAAGAGAAACATATCAACTATAAGAGGAAAATAACGAAACAGCAGAAACACTGAAGTGCTACATACATTTAAGAGAAACACATCAACTATAAGAGGAAAAAATCGAAACAACAGAAACACTGAAGTGCTGCATAAGACAAACGACAATTCAACATAAACGAATTATCAGATAACATCTGACATTTTTCTGACTTGGTACAGATTTTTAAGAAAATATGGTGAGTTGAACCAGGTTTTGTTGCAAGCCAAATAAAATTGAATGAGAAGTTCCCATAAAGTAGCAGAGGACGTTTGACTGTATCGGATTATGAGACACCCACATCTATTAAAAAATTCAAACAAATAACAACAAAATCAACTTATTTCAGATTAATGTATAACAAACAACACTCTCCAAAATGATTTGTCGGCTGTGCAACGATTTATATTGAAATGTTTTACTTTATAAGATAATGCCTTTCGTGTTTCGTGGGTGTTAGTTAGTTTAACTAATGTTGACGGAATGCTGATAAACAAATCATTCATATTCATTCATGAAAGCACTTAAAATTACTATTAAATATGATATGAATCCCAAACATCGATATATCTAGTCAATAAGCAAATCGTGTATATGGTCAGTTTATGGAACGGTATGATACTAATAAATTGCAGAAGCCCAAATGAGAGAAATGTTTAATGATTTGTCTTTTATGATGATGACGTCTTCAAAAAAATGTCAAAATTGATATTGGATTCGTTTTCGTAAAATTTGTATGAAAATTATCGACAATGCAAAATATAGTAGTTTAAATAAAAATTCTAATATGTCTCGAAAGTTTAAGGCAGACCACAATTCAAAGCAATTAAATAAAGTAATCCTCATTAAATAAACATTAAAAAAAAACACGAAAGAATATAAATTTTAAAATCCACGAATATATAACTATATTCACAATGTTCCGATTGCACTATCACATATCCATGTTCGGTGAACAACGAAATCTGATTCAAAACCCTAATTTGATATGTACATTGTATCTGTAAAAATTCACATCATGATAAACATGTGAAATGAGAGTGCAAACTTTATATAGCACAATATGCATCTGAACGAATCTGAAATGTTTTTACGTAACTAGTAGTGATTTTGTACTAGAAGCGGGGGATATACTTTAATTAATAATAAAGATATATTGTATGGTATCCAAGGAGACAACTTTATTTCCCTGAAAGTCCAAAGGTCATGAACAATTAAAAATTACCGTATGACTTTCAAATCAAGATCAAACGTACAAAGCACTGACACAAAAAGACAAAAGACACATTGTACCAATTTAAGAGTATCCGCATTACTGAAATTTAATGCAAATAATACATTGGCAATGTTTTATCTGATAAAATACAATTTAAACATGTATAGTTATAATACAATTGAGAATGGAAATGAAGAAAATGTCAAAGAGACCCGACTAATGACCAGACAACAGTCGAAGTCAACCAATGGGTTTTCAACGCAGCGAGAAAATCCCGCACGTGCAGGTGGTCCTCAGCTGGCCAGAAGCTTCTAACTTGGGACAGGAGCAAAAATGCGGCGGGGTTAAACATGTTATGAAAAATATTAACCCTTCCCGATACCTCCTGCCAATATAGAATAAAGAAACACATAGCAATATGTATTCTTATAAAAGCATGACATATAGTGCAATGCCAAAATATCATTAACCGACAAGATGTAGGATCATTAGTGTAAATAACTAGTCCGTGATATATGGTTTGTGATGCATTATACCATTTAAAACAAAATCTACGTTAGAATCAAAGACATTATAGTACCCAATAAAGAGAATGATTGTAGTTGATATGGTTTGTTTTTCGCTTTCCTCGTCAGATAGTTGAGCTGATCATCATGCATTTCATGTATGAGCGTAACCTTTCCCTAAATCCTATAAACTATTTTTTGTTATTAATACCATATAAAACGTCCGAAATCAAATAATGACAATAGGTTTATATTTTCTATGACATATATTTTCAATCATTAACTAAATGAATCATGTTCTTATAAGGACAAATGATGAATACTCGATATGATGCTTGCAATAGACGCCAATAGAAAGTATAAGGAAATAAATTTGAAATACAATGCATGATGCATTGCACTGTTGGTACAAAGAAATACATTGGATATAAAGTACATATAAACAGATAGTTAAAATAGTTTTTACTTCACAACTGCCATCGAAGAAAAGGACACATCGTGTCAAGCTGATCAAGTAATACGATTTGTAATCCTATTGATTTATAAACTTGCAAATTGCGTTCTCAATATTTACAGCGTGTTACTATATCTTAAGTAAATGATTTTAAGTCTGAAACCAAATTTGATATGGAACGGTCATTTTGAACTTACTAAAATCTAAAACAATAAATTCTTCAGTCATGTTTAGTCTTTTCTTCCTACCTTTTTTAGCAGCTCGTCAATTAAATTGTTTTTTATTCTACAATATACGGATATGGTATATACAATTTATATCCAGGAACATATATACTGATCCCATATATATCCAGGCATGTCTGTATGTCTCAATGAAAAGGTAGTAGACAAACAATTAACTTCCTAACTTATTTAATGATTCTAATATGTTGTGAGTAACCTACCATTTGTCCTTAGAGGAGCTTGAATCGTCACCCCTTCCGACACACTCGATTCACAGACTATTTCCTTATGTATTTAGCTTTGTGTTGATTTGTTTGGTAACTGATGCTTTCATGAAGTCTTTACGACATGGTATTGTCTAAATTGCCTTTAATTGCCGTTAAGGATGTTTGCTTGTAATGTTTTGAAATTTTGGTAAGATTTTTGAAATCCTCTGGTTTTATCTATTTGAATGTCTTAAATGGACCCCCATTTTTCTTTTCATAAATCTTTTACATGTATAATTATAAGGGAGCTACCATTTGATTTTTATGGGGGGGGGGGGGGGGCTAGGATGAAAAATTTTGTCCTGCATTTTTTTTTAGTTGTAATCTCTGTCCTGCCTTTTTATTTTTCACTCTATTCTGTCCTGCCTTTTTTTTTTTTTTTTAGTTTATCCTGACTCTTTTTACCTAAATTGTCATCCTGACTTTTTTTTTTGCAAGTGTCTCATCCTGCCTTTTTTTAATCAAAATTCCTGTCCTGCCTATTTTTTTCATATTTCATCCTAGCCCCCCCCCCCCCATAAAAATCAAATGGTGGCTCCCTAAGACATTTGTAAAAGTCTTCTAAAATCTTATTTATTTGTTAATATATTTTGAGAACTTTTATTGGTCAATGATAAAGGTACGAACAATCAAGAGAGAACATTTTCCCGGCAAAATTCCAATGGCTAATATCTCGAAATCAAGCACATTGACCCCTTTATTTTTTTTGCCTTTTTGATTCCTCAATTTATCCCCTATCAATACATACTAGTGTTATGAAAAGCTATTGATTTTGAAACTGAGCAGCAAACTTCCTGAAAGTGTATTTCTGACTTAGACGGAATAAATGGCAAGTGTCCTATCATCGAATGAAAGGTCTATTCATATACATTTCCGCAATACATATTAACAGTTACATCACCATTAGGGTACATCCAGGTATGAACGATTACGTAATACAAGAACTAAAGGACGATGTTGAACATGCCTAATGCTTGAACTTAAAGCTGGTCATATCATATGACTTTTTTGGTGTCAGTTAAATAATAACCAGTTAGACATATACAAGCTCCTTCAAAATTATAATGAAGACAATACAGATTTACAAATTTTGGTCAATATTTGGAACTTAAAATGATATCAATGGTGGTTTGAATTCAAAGTTTAAAAAAATAGAGTACATTATCTTTTTTTTTGTGCAAGCTCAAATTATGCAGCATAATGTATCATACCGAGAAAACTTTCAATGTATTGATTTTTGGCTACAATTAGTCTGCGAAACATTCCTGGCATTTGCACATAGACCATACCTTCGTATCAGAAGCTGTGAAAAATATATGAATAAATTACAGTCATTATGAAAACCTGCCATTTTTTATACAAGGAAGAGGAAACTGAATTATACGTTTATAACACAGACGTGTCAATGGCTTCCCCTGTTCCAATTAACTGATTAATTATATATGCTACAACATCATCGTGTTGGAAATGTTGTATAAAACATGTACAGATATAGCATGTTTAAAAAGAAAAGATGGAACATACCAATGTGATATTTAAGCTGATACACGGAAGACAAACTGTCAACGCCAAAGCAGAAGAAAAAAGTCTAATGAAAAACGTTGAAAAGACAAAGAACAGTTTAGATAACTAAAAACTTAGTGTAACACAATCCCACTTAATACAGATGATATCTGATCACAAGTGCTACGTAGGTATGCAGATCATATTTCATATGTTGCATAATAAAGTTATTCTGTAACTATGAAGTCGGTGATGACAAATTAGAGGACAAGAGGACGAAGTTGTTGTATCGACAATTGGATAAGAAACATGATGCATCGTGATCAGTATTATTTAAGATATGCTTAAATTCGTGTTTGGACTTCATTTTGAATGTCCCAATTTTATTTCTGTATTGCCTTAGAACAGGGGTTTCACATGTTAAAAAAACATGGAGATTTGGTTGGTTAAGAATTATAGACCTACAATCCTTCATCCATGAGATAAGTTCGTATCTTTTTAAATTTGTTTCTGTTAAATATCATTTTCAATACAAATCCAGGAAAAAAAAACCACACACAAATAAAAACCACGAAGGATAAACAAAACTTGAGCGTGCGGTTACATTCGGTCTCTGATGAGTAGTTGAATTATTTTTCGTCATACCATAATTCCTTCTGCTAATAATGTTTCGGGCTTTTGTTTAAATAGTATCATGTGATAATTCATAATTTTCTTTTAATTATTTGCAATTTATGATTTTTTCACATGCTTTTGCTTTCATTTTGTTAACTAATTTTTTAGTTTACATGTAAAACAGTCAAATATTCATTTTAAAGAATCTTTTTTAATACTAAGTAAAAATAATTTTCTCCATGTAATCTTCTGTAAATATAATGAATAAAAAGGGAGGGATAACAAGAAAAGAAATAACGATATATAACTATACAACTTTTATAGCACTACTCTTACATAAGTAAATCTTAAGTGCACAACCACTTGTCCTTGAACAAAACAGCAATACTTTAGAATATAAACAAAAGTTACAAAAGGTGATTTTAAACATAAAATATCTTAAAATATAATGCACCAAAGTCCATGTTATAGTGTAAACTTTCTTTCATTCTTTTCATTTAATTTCATAAAGAATCAATAGCTCATATATGAAAATGATAATGCATGTTTAATGGTGTATGGTGTATGGTATATGTTATAACCAGATAAATTAACCATATGCATTGAGAACCATATGACGTACAAACACGCGCTACAGTGAAGTTTACAATTTCAAATGCCACTACAAATTGTCGTATTTGAAAATTAAATACAGACAAATTATTTAAACTAATTTATTAAACTGTCCTCCAATGAAAATTATTTATTGCTTTTTTCAATGAACCTGAATGTGTGATAGCTTCGTGCTAGCCTCGTGCTGGCTTTTAAATTTAGCTTTATGACGTTTAAAAACAACTAACACAGCATACCGAAGTTGTTTTAACCAAAAGGTCTTCATCTCAGCCTTTTTTTTTTTAAATTTCCTGTATACAAAACTTTGAATTTTTCGAAAAACTAAGGATTTTTTTCTTATTCCAGGAGGAGATTACCTTAGCCGTATTTTGGCACAACTTTTCGGATTTTTTTGTCCTCAATGCTCTTCAACTTTGCACCTGTTTAGCTTTTTAACTGTTTTGATACGAGCGTCACTGATGAGTCTTATGTAGACGAAACGAGCGTCTGGCGTATAAAATTATAATCCTGGTACCTTTGATAACTACCTTAAACGTCAAAAGATTGGAAGGACAACACACACCAATACCCTATGAAAAATCTCACTAAAACTATATTGGACAAGCAAAAAATTACAGGACGAAATTAAAGTATCACACCAATAGTTGAGTGTCTGAACGAAGCTTACAGAATACAAAATGATTGGATACTCCTTCGCAAAAATGGTCATAAAGAAATATAAAATAAAAGGAAAAAATGGAAAAATAAATGGAAAAAAATAATCCAGAATAATGTAGTACCGAAATTCATTGTAAAGTGAATAATAGGCTGAAAAAATACGAATAGAGAAAACCTACATAAGAATACTTGGATGTCATTCGTAGTTTTACTCCCTGTGACTCATATTGCTCGACTAATCATTTAGTATTCGTTCTTGGTACTAATTTGACACTAAGATAACATGTTAGTCATACATAGAATCAAAGATGAACCACATAGCCACGATGATAGAATAATATAACATCAATGTCTATAATCATTGCCAAAAGCACTTGTTGTGAGAATATAAAATTTCGATAATATACCTTACTCTGTACTTACAAGGAAATAACTTTGAAATAAAATACATTTAAAGGAATGTCAAGACTAGTTTGCAGTTATCGTAGCGAACCAGTCCTGTCAAAACATATAAAATGAATATACGACATGATTCATACAATTTACATTTACATAAAAGGTCAGATGATGGTCGTTTCATTTATGAAAGAGGAACTCTACATAGAGTTGTCAACAAGGACAAAGTACACTCATACGTTGTCCCTGACTTAAAACAGGCCTAGCAATAAACGTTGCTATGCATTAACCTTCCAAGTATTATCTTTGTGATTGTAAATTTATATAAAATATGAAATTGTCAGTCATTTCCTGTGTCAGTTATTCTATTTGTGCGAGTCTTTTACATGTACCAATAAAGACTTACAAAGGCTTAGCAAAACATGGAAAACGACGACGAGACAAATCATTAGTCTATATAACAACGTAGAAAACTAAAGAACGAGAAACGTAAACCGGGGTGATCTCAGGTGTTCCGGAAAGGAAAACAAATCCTGCTTTACACTTATTGCGTGTACAAGTATAGATTGGGTGATTATTCTCATGTGATGTTGTTACAATTCAAAATTGTATTTATAATAATTGTTTCCAAAAATTAAACTTTTTTTCTATTAAGGAAATGAGTTTATATCATTATCCGAGCATCACTGACGAGTCTTTGGTAGACGAACGCGCATTTGGCGCAAATACAAAATTTCAATCCTGTTATATATGATTAATTTATATAAGTTGTCCCTGACTTAGAGCAGGCCTAGTAATAAGTGGTGATATACTTAAACCTATATAATATGTGTGGGTGTTTATACATAAAAATGAAATTGCGCATCTGGTGCAAGAAAATTGGTACCGTTAATTTTATTGAAGGAGATTTTCGCATTTTAGAACGATTTACACCTTGTAATATCATCAAACTTTACAAGTCGGAAGAATTATTCAATTGTTTTATATTTTGCCTGTCGGGGCCCTTTATTGCCGAATATACAGTATGAATTATTCTCATTGTTGAAAAACTTGGGTTGCCTATAATAGTCTACATCTACTTTATTTGAAATATGGGGGTAGTTGTTTCACTGGCAATCATACCACATTCTTTTATTGCTGATCATTTAAATAAATCATAATTATATGTATATGTGTATGTCATCATCAGTTACCGATATTGTACAGAGATCCGAGGATAAAAGCTGTAGATATACGATATAACAGTTAAGGTTCAAGAAGTAGAACCTTAAAATAGATAAACAACACTTTGTTTTCCTACAGTTGAAATTAATAGCTTTCCAAATAGATTTTTCCTAATTATTCAGGCTAATAAAATTTCATTGATGAAAAAGAATTCTATCAATTTCGGATCCCAAAACACACTTTTTACTTAAAAGGAGAGAGAACAAAATCATTACATGAAAACATCACATCGATGTTAATGTTTTTAAGGTGATATGATATATTTATTCCTTTATTTTTCAAATAACCGTCATACTTAAAAATCCTGTTAGTAAATTAAGTTAAAACATTTTAATTCATTTATAGAAATAAACACATTAACTCTCTCACAATTAATAAACCCATAAATCATATTCAATTGAAATGTTGATGTGATCTATATCATATGACATTGCAATATATACAATAGATAAGTCGAAATAAACATATTATAACTAATAAATAAGTTGTTAACCTTATCATCGATGGATGTCATACTAAAATGACAATGTCGTAATGTAGATTTTAAAATAAGTGATACCAGAGGCGGATTTGAACAATATGATGTGTGGCTAAAATGTTCAAAATGTATCATAAAAAAAATGAAAAACATAGCGATTCTACATTCTACAACACATTTTTTTTCAGCAAACAATTGGGTATCATCACTGTATTCTAAGGTAACCTTCATCGATTGGTTAACTTTGATATTTTTCTTAAACAAACTTCAAAAATAATATACTTTATAGTGTTTGTCCGGTGAGAATTTTCAGTTATGTGAGGCTTATCCTAGGTCTGTCGACACATCCGATTACTTTCTTTTTGTGGTTCTCAAGAGTTGGCAGGTATGTCATCAATATAATGAAAATACGAAAAATAAACTTGTGTTATAAAGATAGAAAAAAGTAAAAATACTGAACTCCGATGAAAATTCAAAACGGAAAGTCCATAATCAAATGGTGAAATCAAAAGCACAAACACATAAAACTAATGGATACTCCTGACTTGGTACGGGCATTTTCTTATGTTGAAGACGGGGGTTTGGTCCTGGTTTTATAGCTAGCTAAACTATATATTTTCTTCTATTTATCAGCAAACAGAAAGATGACTTGATAAGATCAAAATGTCCACCTAAAACTGCATTCATGTAATTAATACCGGTTCAAACATAAGCAGTGGATTGTTATTCGATGTAGAGTCAAAATAACGTCGACTTATTTCACTGATGTAAATACATTAATTAATGTACACAGATGATTTTTTTCTGGAATAATGGGGATACGTCTATTTAAGTGTCACTGCCTATTGACGCTGGAGTATAATATTTGTCAGTTAACCAATATGTGATAGGAAATTCTGGTACTCTGTCAAGTTACAGCAACTTATAAAAAGTAAAATTAAACTTACAATTGTTGCAATTTGAGGGAAAAAGTTATTGTGATATTTTTCTTTGTAAATGTCAGGCATAGATTACCTTAGCTGTATTTGGAAACTTTTAAAACTTTTAGGAATTTTGGTTTTCAATGGCTCTTTAACTTCATATTTTATTTGGCCTTTTAAACTTTTTTGGATTCGAGCGTCACTGATGAGTCTTTTGTAGACGAAACGCGCGTCTGGTGTATATACTAAATTTAGTCCTGGTATCTATGATGAGTTTATTTACGACAAAATATTTCCCTTTCTTCCCAACATTGCACTTATTTGACAAAGTTGATAGTAGGTCTAAATAGTCTACTCTGTTCACCCTGAACTGACATAGAAAATTAATAATTTTTTTCAATTTTATACTTTACCATTTTTATCCAATTTAATTGGGAATTTGTACCTTTTGCTATAAATATCTTTTCGTACAAGGAAGAACATGGTTCGTAACTTTTATTTTATTTGTACTGTTGAATTAATTGTACGTACCGATGCATGATTGACTTGATGATCTTCGATTATTTATAAATATGTTTTGCGCTGTTGAAGCTTTGATATATTTATTGCGCATTTACTAGAAGCATTTCATAATTTGTTGCTACATCCATTTACTTATCCTTTCAGAGATCCAAAATAATTATCATTCTATTATCGAAACTTTATGATGCATTCCAACTTCGTACTATTAGCTCGGCATACACTTTAAGTGTTCATTTAATTAAACTAAAATTGACATAACCTAAAGTTGTTCAGTTACCGTGAGTTTAGGACTATAAATACCTATACATTTATCTTAGCAAGCTACATGAGATTGTAAGTGGGAGGGGGTCGGATTGAATATTTCGTCCTGCCTTTTCGGTGTCTGCTTGTTTTTTTTTTGTTTTTTTTAGGTTTTCCTGACTTTTTTACATAAATTGTCATCCTGCCTTTTATTTTGCAATGTTGCTCATCCTGTGTTTTTTTTTTTGCAATGTTGCTCATCCTGACTTTTTTTTTGCAATGTTACTCATCCTGCCTTTTTTTTGCAATGTTGCTCATCCTGACTTTTTTTTTGCAATGTTGCTCATCCTGCCTTTTTTTTGGCAATGTTGCTCATCCTGCCGTTTTTTGCAATGTTGCTCATCCTGCCTTTTTTTTGCAATGTTGCTCATCCTGACTTTTTTTACTCATTACTCCTGTCCTACTTTTTTATTCAAATTTCATTCCCCATTAAAATCAAATGGTTGCTCCCTTATTCTGAAAATAAAAAGGCATGACACTAAACTCTAAACACTATGATTTCAATGATCACTAAAACTGAAGAAAGTATTTATTAAGCAGTAAAAAAATATGTACTGTAAGTGCACAATCACAAGTTGTCCTTGAACAAAACAGTAATAAATCAGAAAATAAACAACAGTTAAAATATTCAAGGGGATTTTAAACATTAAATATCTTTAAAAAAAGCACTAAGCTAAATGGTGTAAAATATGTTATAACCTGATAAATTATCACATGCATGGAGAAGAACGCTACCTTGTGACGTATGTACACGCGCTGCAGTGATGCTTACACTTGTAAATAGTATTTCAAATTGGAGTATTTAAATTAAATATAGGCAAATTATTAACACAAAATTACTAAACAAGCAAAATGTACGTTCTACGATAAGATTTGATAATTGCTATTTTAAATAAACCTGAATGTGTGATTTCTACGTGATAGCATCTTGCTAGCTGTTTGAAAATAACCTATTTAATTCTTATGTTTAAAAATAATTAACGCATCATACCGAATTTGTTTCAATCTAAATGCCCTTAATCTGAGTCTTAAACGTCAAAAGTTTGAAATGCCAACACACTCAAACCCCAAAAATTAATAAAATAGAAAAACAAATGGGACATCACAAAATTACAGGACGAAAAGCATCATCATGATCTGAAACAATAATAGCTGAGGGTCTAAATCGGGCCTACAAAATGTAAAAAAAAATGGATAATTCTTTGGAAAGTTGGTTAAAAACAAAATGGATATAAGAAAAGGATATAAAGTTGAAAAATATAGGAGAAAAAAGAATAAAAGCAATACAGAAAAATGGAGTTCTGAAATCAATTGCATAGAGAATAATATAACATATACAGAAAAATTATCTAAGAATACATGGATGTCATTAATTCGTAGTTTTACTCTCTGTTACTCGACATATAGCTCGACCAATTATCAAGTATTGACTTATGTTATCGTGGTACTACGTTGACACTTAGATAACATGTTAGTCATACATAGAATCAAAGATGAACCATATAGCCACAATGACAGAATATTAATATAACATCAATGTCTATAACCATTGCCAAAAGCACTTGTTGTGAGAATATAAAATTTCAATCATATACCTTACTATGTACTTACAAGGATAGAACTTTGAAAATAAAATACATTTAAAGGAATGTAAAGACTAGTTTACGGTTATCAACTGATATTGTAGTGAACCAGTCGTGTCAAAAACATATAAAATGAATATAAGACATGATTCATACAATTTACATAAAAGGTCAGATGATGGTCGTTTAATTTATAAAAGAGGACTTCTACATAGAGTTGTCAACAAGGACAATGACATTAAAAACAACAAGGCCACTCATAAGTTGTCCCTGATTTAGAACTGGTCCAGTGAAAGTGTCGATTAATGCTTTTTCTCATTCTCTTGAAATGAAATTCATGACATAAAACAAAAGCAAGAACATGTAGAGCTAGTCATAAAGGATCTGTTATTGTCATCAACAATGAAATGCTATATTTCTCAAACATTGTTAGTTCTAAACAGAAATCTCTAATGGAGTAAAAAAAGACTAGTTTTTGTATTTTTCATCAGTCCACATCTATTTTTGAAAAGGAGGAGCTGATAAAGTTAAAAAATGTCAAAAAAGGATAGCCCAAAACCTGTACTATATATTATGTTTGTGATTATATCTTTAAGACAACGAAATTGTCAATGTCTTTTTTTTTGTCTCAGTAAAGATGTTTGCGCAGGATTACTACACGTATCAATATAAACTGACAATGTCATGGTAAAAATTCAAATCCATGAGGAGACAAAAACAAATCTACAAAACACAGCATAAAGACTGATCAACAAGAACCAAACAAGAAACCAATAGTGATATCAGGTGGTTGGTTAGGTTAAACAGACAGTTGCTCCTGTGATTACGTATGTAGTGATAAGTCTCCTTTGCTGTTGATACAATAACAAATTGTATATATACGAATAATTTCCGAACATTAACAAAATTGTTAAAGAATTTTTTCTACTTAGGAAATGATTTTATAGCATATTATCTACTATGAATACAAATAAAAGAAGAAGATAAAAAGAAAAGAAATATACCAAAGTCCTTTTAACAAAAGAACTCTAAGCGCAGTTTCGCTTGTCCTTGCCCTTAACAGCAATTAATCTGCAACAAACAAAAGTTGAAAAATTCAAGGCGATTGAAAACATAAAATATTTTATTAAAGTATTGAACTATTGTCAAAGCGTAAACTTCTGTAATTTTGTTTTTCATTTTGTATTTCTTTACTGTACATATATATAACAAAAATCAATTGCTCATATTTGAAAATGATAATGTATGTTTAATGGTGTATGAAACGTTAATAATAAATAAATTACCACACGTAAACTGATGAACAGTATTGCTGACGTAGGACACGCGCTGCTGTAAACTGAAAGGGGTAAAAGCATTTAAGATTTTTATATTGAAAACCACATAAAAAGTCTATCAAACAAATTTTGCCAGGCAGGCAAAGGGCTCAACCGTTCTTCTAAATAATAGTTATTGTTATCATAAATAATGATTAATAATGCTACAAATATAAACATAAAAAAACATGTGTATAAATGGTAACGTAACCTTAGATGGAGATGGACCTCATTTTCGCAATTTTATGTTTTCATACGCTTCAAAGAGAACAAAATCAAAATTAATTTCGCAAACATGTAAAACAGAAGTCAAGGCTTAAAAATTGTCAAATAATTTTTTCACTCAATTCCAGTTGTCAGCTATTCAACGAAAGAAATCTTTGTATAACTAAACAAATGAGTTTCTTTTATTTTATCTACTCAAAATATAATATATCATACGGAGAGATAAATAGGAAAGAAATATCGATATACTATGGATTCATTTATTTTCGTGGGTATCAATATTCGTGGATTGCAGAAAACTTGTAAATTCGTGGATATTTGATTTCGTGGTTTTCCCAATCTCTGTAAACAAGCCTATTGCAAATATAATATTCGTTGAACATTTATTTCGTGGTTTTTCTGTACCCACGAAACCCACGAAAATTGGTATCCAACGAATTATAAAAAATCCACAGTACAGTAAAACTTCTTTAAACCGAACCTCTTTGGGACTTAAAGGATTATGTTTGGTTTTGGCCGATGTCCGGTTTAATAAGGTTCAAAAAGCACATAATTTGATATGACAGTGCTTACGAACATGTTTGGTTAATACAGGTTTTCGGTGTATTCAGGATTTGGTTTAGTAAGGTTTCATTGTAACTATATCAAAGTTCTTTTAAAAGCATTATTTTTACATAATGTACTCTAAGTGCACCTTCACTTGTCCTTGAACAAAACAGCAATAAATCTGCAATAAACAAAAGTTGAAAAATTCAAGGAGATTGAAAACATAAAATGGTTTAACGCATTGAAGTACATGTAATAGTGTAAACTTCTGTAATTGCATTTTTATTTCCTTTTTACACTTCTGTTTAAAGAATCAATTGGTAATATTTGAAAATGATAATGTGTGTTCAATGATGTATGGTATGTTATTAAAGGATAAATTACCACATGCTAAGAGAGGAACACTTATTGCGACTTATTAACACACGCTGTCGTGAACTTTACAACTGCAAAATAGGATTACAAATTGGAGTAATGAAACTGTGATTTGATATTACATATAGACAAATTGTATTATCAAAAAACGTTTTATAAGGCTGGTAAAATGTACAACCGTCCTTCAAACAGATTTGATTATTGATATTTGTAATAGAAATGTATGTGTGATATACCGGTGATGGAAATGCGATTTTACTATGGAATTATCAAAAGTTAAAGACAATGCCGCATTTGATGTAACCGAAGAACTTTTTTGTAGCCTTGAAGTTTGAAAGCCATCTTAGAACCAAGAAAAATAAATTAAAACAATATAGGCAAACATAGATGACCTTATGTTCTATATAGTCCAACATTAGCTAGTAATAGGTTAATCACTAGCCTCTAAAAAAATCCAAAGTACTAGTAAACTAAAGAACGAGGATACTCTAGAATAGTAACCAGTCTCCGATAAGATAAATTTCAAACTACACATGTTTTCAGGAAAAACAATAGGAAAAAAGTATTCAGGACGGCAATGACTTACAAATTCTATGAGTGATAATCACTTAACACTTATGAATACTTATTTTACCCTGAACTCCTTTTCTTTCATCCCTAAGGCTGCTGAGTAAAGCCAAGTATTCCCAACTGCATTTTACAGTGTGTTCTGTTTTTTGAACGGCAAAAACACATTCCCATGTTAGGGGAAGGGTAAAACATACACATTCATGTTTATCACCGGCAACCATGTTATGAATAAAGGCAACAGTAGTATACCGCTGTTCAAAACTCGTATATCTATGGACAAAAAACAAAATTGGGGTAACAAACTAAAACTGAGGGAAACGCATTAAATATAAGAGGAGAACAACGACACAACATTAAAATGTAACATACACAGAAACGGACTAAGCATTAGACAAAATCCGATGAGAATAACAAATATAACATTATGAGCCTGACGTAAGTCACAAACCAGTAATCTAGTGATGGTTGTTACAGAGTGTCTGCCTAAACTTTGTTATCAGGCTGCTGGTCTACTCTTTCGAATTGTTTTGCCGTTTGTCATCTCAGGGACCTTTATATCTTACTATACCCTATGCTATTGCTCATGGATGAAGGTCGTACAGTAACTTAAAGTTTACCAGTCCGATGAACAATTTTTAGTGTACAGTACAGGGACAAAAACTCAAAGCTTAGAAAAAAGATATTACAGAGAAGGGTCAAGAAGTAGAACCTGAAAATGGATAAACAACACATTGTTTTCATACAGTTGAAATTAACAGCTTTCAAAATTGATTTTTCTAATTATTCAGGCTAATAAAATTTCATTGATGAAAAAGAATTCTACAGGATCAATTTCAGATCACAAATACTCTTTGCACTTAGAGGGGAAAGGACAAAAACATAACATTAAAATATCACATCAATGTTTTGTGGTAATATGATATCATTATTCTTATATTTTTCAAATCACCTTCTTGCTTAAAAATTATTGTACCAATTTAAGTTAAAACTTTTTAATTCATTTATAGAAATAAACACATTAACAGAGGCGGATTTGGGGAGAGGGGGGCAGGGGACCCGGCCCCCCTTTTTTTGAAAACATATGGTTGCTTATATATTGAATCACTGAAGCTTGACTGGAGCGGGTCCCCTCTTAGGTCAGTTAGTGGGCCCCCACTTATGAAAATTTCTGGATCCGCCACTGATTAACACTCTCACAATTAATAAACACATAAATCATATTCAATTAAAATGTTGATGTGATCTTTATCATATGACATTGCAATATATACAATAGATAAATCGAAATAAACATATTATAAGTAATAAATAAAGTGTTAACCTTATCATCGATGTCATACTAAAATGACAACTAATGTCTTTATATTGATTTGAGAATAAGGGTTATCAGAGGCGGATCCTGGGTTTGAAAAATAGAGTGTGACTGAAACGTTGAAATTATAAAAAAAAATGCCGAAAACATAGCGTTTCTACATTCTACAACAATAAAATGTTTTTGATCAAACACTTTATATTAACGTATCATCAAGGTCTTTTAAAGGAAACGTCATCGATTGTTTTACTGTGATATTTGTCTAAAACAAACTTCAAAAAGTATATATTTATTAGTCGATGTGTTTGTCCGTTGGGATTTTTCAGTAATGGGATCCTTATCCTAGGCCTGTCGACGAATTCGGTCACCTTCTTCTTGTGGTTATCAAGAGTTGGCATGTATGGCATCAATATGATAAAAATACGGGAAAAAAATTAGTTTTTCTTTAATTTACCAGCAAACCGTATGATGACTTAATGTAGTTAATACCGTTTTAAGCATTAGCCGTTGATTGAAAATCGAAATTAATTCTACTTATTTTACTGCTGTACATATGATACTAATAAATATGTACATATCCTGTTTTTCCCGAATAACTGGGATAAGTCTATTTTAATGTCACATCCTTTTGACTCCGGAAGATATATGTTTGTTCAACGAGTAACTTAGTTAATATTTGGTAGGAGATTCTGGACCTCGGTCAAGTCAGAGCAACTAAAAAAAGAAGTAAAATCAAACTTACAATAATTGCAATTTGAGGGAAAAGGTTAACGTTATATGTTTTTCTATACATGTACATCTACGACAAAATCATAAGAAAACTGTCCATTTTCTTCCCTAAATTGCGCCGATTGTCAAAAGTCAGTATTTTTTCTCAATAGTCCATCTGTAAACTCTGAACTGACATTGAAAATCTATTCCTTTATATATAACGCCTTTCCCTATTTATCCAATTCTATTGTGATTTGTACCTTTTGCTATAAATATCTTTTCGTACTAGGAAGAACATGGCTCGTAACTTTTATTTTATTTGTACTGTTGAATTAATTTTACGTACCGATGCATGATTGACTTGATCTTCGATTATTTATAAATATGTTTTACGCTGTTGAAGCTTTGATATATTTATTGCGCATTTACTAGAAGCATTTCATATTTGTTGCTACATCCATTTACTTATCCTTTCAGAGATCCAAAAATAATGATCCTTCTATTATCGAAACTTTATGATGCATTCCAACTTCGTACTATTAGCTCGGCATACACTTTAAGTGTTCATTTAATTAAACTAAAATTGACATAACCTAAAGTTGTTCAGTTACCGTGAGTTAAGGACTAAAACTACCTATACATTTGTCTTAGGGAGCTACATGAGATTGTAAGTGGGAGGGGGTCGGATTGAATATTTCGTCCTGCCTTTTCGGTATCTGCTTGTTTGTTTTTTTTTTTTTTTAGGTTTTCCTGACTTTTTATACATAAATTGTCATCCTGCCTTTTTTTTGCAATGTTGCTCATCCTGACTTTGTTTTTTGCAATGTTGCTCATCCTGCCTTTTTTTGCAATGTTGCTCATCCTGACTTTTTTTTTGCAATGTTGCTCATCCTGCTTTTTTATTTGCAATGTTGCTCATCCTGACTTTTTTTTGCAATGTTGATCATCCTGACTTTTTTTTGCAATGTTGATCATCCTGCCTATTTTTGCAATGTTGCCCACCTTGACTTTTTTTGCAATGTTGCTCAACCTGACTTTTTTTTTTGCAATGTTGCTCAACCTGACTTTTTTTTACTCATTACTCCTGTCCTACTTTTTTATTCAAATTACATCCCCAATTAAAATCAAATGGTTGCTCCCTTATTCTGAAAAGAAAAAAAGCACGACACTAAACTATAAACACTATGATTTCAATGATCACTAAAACTGAAGAAAGTATTTATTGAGCAGTAAAAAAAATCAATGTGAGAAAATAAAAATAAGCATTCAAAATTTGGAAATTGGGAATATATCAAAGATACAACAACCCGGCCAAAGGGCAGAAAACAGGCGACGACTACCAATGGGTCTTCAACATAGCGAGAAAAACCGCACTCGGTGGCGGGTTTTAGCTATCCTGTAAACAAATTGTGAACTAGTTCAGGGTAGACACCACAACATATAAATGAGCTAAACACATATAGGACTAGCAAAGGCCATAGGTTCCAGATTTGGGACAGTCACAAAAATGCGGCGGTGTTAAATACCATACAGTCTTCAAGAATAGACCGGTTTGACAAAAGTAATAAAAGAAAAAAATTATTAAATTCTAAATTTTTTCATTAACAAAACCACAGTTTTTTCCCGGTAGTTGTTTTAAAAATGAACCAGGTTTCTTCTCCTTTCCGTCGCCTCTGTTAACTCATGGAAGTGCACCCGAGGGTAGAAGGTCGTAAATTCGATACACTGCCGAATCAAACCAAAGAACTCAAAATAGCACTGTCTGCTTCTGTGCTCATCACTTGGAATTAAAGGTAACAATATTCACAGCTTATGTCGGAATTCCGTTTCCGGGTAGGTCGATATGCAGACTTTAACCATGATAACTATTACGTTAAAAATCCGGAATATCTTGTTGGTCTACTATGAAGAACGATGCATTCATTTAATATGTACTCGTCCTATTATGGATGTAATATTTGGCACTGGACCATAACTATTTCATCATTAAACCATACCAATATTATTTGTTCTCGTATATAAAACTATGAAACTTTAATCTAAACGGAATTCTATCAATTGTCAACACGATTTTGTCGAACATAAATTGTTATAGTAAAAGCGAGATACATAGTAAAATATCAGATAAATTGAGCTAGTCGTCTGTTCGTTTGAAGCTGTCGTTTTCTTTATGAACACCAAATTTGTAAAACATACAAAAAGTACAAAAGCCTATATGGAATCGTTGCATTTTAAGTAAATAATATTGTGTCAATAAATTAGAAGAAATGTATTGATCAACAATAAAGTAGCTATGCGTCCTAAAACTAGTTTCACAGATATTAAAGACATATTAGACTGCTTTCATGCCTGTGAATACTTTAATTTTAACCTTGGCAGTTAATTGGTTTAGTGTACAAAGTTTAATTTCTCTTTCAAAACATCTAACAACTCTTTTATATATAAACGACAAAGACAACAATATCCCATGACATAGCAATACACCAATATTATCAAATATTGAATATCTATCAAGTTAACCAATAAATTATAGATTCTATGCCTTCATTTATATTAACCAGTTCGCAACCTTTAATTTTCAATTCTCAATTCATGATGTATTTTGCCAATAGGGATCAAATAGAGATTTAGTGATAACTATCTGTATACCCTGGGCCAGATATCGTGGATGACTTTAATATTTAAAAGATTTTTGACACCGGTAAGGTTAATGTATTTGTTGCTTGTAAGTGAAGGTGAAGTTTTAATTAGTAGTTTTGACGAAGTTTTATGTATATACGTTTTTTTCATTGAAAAAGAAATTAGTTTAGTTCATAAAGTAATTTGTCGATGTCATCTTATAATATTTTTTAGATGACAACTGCAAAATAGATAGATATGATTGGTCATATGGACGGAGGGAAATTTCTTTACGAGCATGAATGCATTTACGAAAAATCTAAAATGGACTATCGTAAACTATCATTTATGCCGTAAATCAATTATTGTGTTTATCGTTTGAGAGATTTTGTATGTGTTGCCCCAAGTCGGGAGCCTGTAATTTAGTGGTTATCGTTTAAGGGCGCCGAACTCTCCTTTATCCAGGGATAGTGGTGTGAGGACACAAACTAAAAACACATTGTAACAACTAGTTGAATAGGCATCGACTCATTATATTGTTTCAAAGCACCAACAACAAAAATAAAAAAGACTGTGTTCAAGTCCCAGTGGCTCATTTTTTGCTCTTTGGTAATTTTTGGTCGGGTTTAACACATTTAACACATTCCTTTTTTTCTCAATTTTATTCTATATTCATTATTGTATATATATACCCCACAATTCTTTAATTGATACGATATGTAGGTTAAATTATTATGATTAAGATATGATGTGACAATAATTATGATATGGTGTTTGACTGTTTAATGTTAATATTTGATGTTTATATTTAATGTTAATATTTGACTCATTCTTTAAATTATTCAACATCAATTTATCATATTTTTACTAAAGAATCAATTTTAAGAAAAGTGATAAATATGAAGCTACATTCTATCTGAAATTTATATATTCATACAGATAAGGACACATTTATCAATTTTAATTAATTTTATGCTAATTCAAGTCGTAAGTAGTTCTACCCTTTTCATTTACCTACATAGTCATCAAAATATTACAAAGTCAAATGAATGAATAAACTACTGATTAACATCTTAGAAAGAGATCTAGTGTAGTTATTGTGAAAGACTTGAAATTTGCGTTTTATATACTTGGTTAAAATCTTTGATATATTATGTTTTTTGTGTTTTTTTTTTATTATTATTTTCGCTTTATAAATAAATATTGAACCTAAGAATTTAAAACTTCAATAAAGTTGAATATTATGTATATTTTAGACCGAAGTACTATTTCTATTGAGCTCTTAATCAACACAGACTCTTGAATTTTTATACTGCAGGATAAAAAAAAAGTTTTGGTTTTCCATTTATTCTGTCAAAATAACTTCATGCTAATGTAGGTTTAATGTTTTGATAAGGAACCAATAAATACATAAATTGGACGGCAAGATTTCACATTAGCAAATTGAGAGTAATAGTTGATACGATTTTTTTAACTATTGACGTTATTATATACCGTTATTATAGAATTCAGTGATATTCTTGTGCAGAATGTTTTAAGCGCTTTGTTATGCTTTATCATGTGCCATAGACTGATTAATAATAAAGTGGTATTTTTTAGACTTACAAAAACTAGTTTAATCCCCCCAAATATTCATCTGGCCATTCCAAGCCATGAATTTGGTCACTGGACGACGGATTGGCCGGATCAATTCTTCCAAACCAAAGAAAGAAAATCACCGAACCGGTTTACATTGTTTTCATTACGTAATGAACTTTGTGAATCATTTTCAAGTTCTTGCTATCTGTACTATTGTAAATTATTAACATTGTCATCGACAATATATATAGATTAAACTGAATGCATTGTAAAAAAACTAATTAAACTTCGGAATTCGACATAACAAAGTTTTGTATATTTTTACTATTTGTCTCAATACAAGCAGATCACTTGCTGGGAATATCAGAACAAAAAACAATTACAACAGATTGCCAACAACAACAAAGCTCTTAGACATGAGAGAGAAAATATAAAAAAATAAAAGATCGACACTTGGCATAAAAGCAACGAAAAAATTGACAAAAGACAATCTAACTGAAATCAAACATTGAGCCTGTTCTGATATCGTATGCATCAAAGACATATAAGAAAAACGGGGACAAATTAGAAATTTAAAATTAAATATAATTATATTGGACAGAAGACAATCTAAACAACGCGAAGTAATTAATAAAGAAAGGTGAAAAATACCTGAGGGACATTCAAACTCATATCTCGAAAAGTAACAGACACCACCGTGGCTAAAAAGTAAAACACAACCAGACAATCAATAGTACACAAAAAACTACATAGAAAAATAAATATGAAGCAACACAAGCTCAACCAAAAACTGGGGGGGGGGGGGGGGTCAAATTTTACTTTCAACAAATAAATGGATAAAGACGGATTGGTTGTGCCAATAAATAAAGTATCCTCTAGTACTTCATAAATGTCATAATTGAAGCTCCAATTATTTTCATAGTTTTCGATTGTTACCTTTAAAAGGTTTTGAAAACATGTATACTGCATCACCAGATCAGAACGACTTATAAAAAGTAACAAAGAGCTTTTCAGATGTCTCAAGTGGTTAAAGAAATGACTATCTCGACATGATATGCTTTAGGTTGTCATGCAATTTCGTTCATATTGATGTATTTAAATACAACTGAATAAAGTAAAAATCGTTAAGTTAATATCAGGCATTCTGATACAGCCAATCATCTGTAATTTGGTTTGTGATAGAAATGTGCCTCAGAGAATTGAACTAGAGAGGTTTATATTTGCCAGGAGCGGGTCCAGTGCGAATGGGAGAGGAGGATCGCCCTGCGAATTATGAGATATAGGAGCATAGTATGGCGGTTCTTTTACCTATGAATTGTATCTGTTCCTTTATTGTTGGCAGCGACGATCTTAAACCATGCCTGTTTGCCATAAGTTAACATGAAACTTTTCTTTAACTAACTTTTGAAAATGGGCGAAAAGGCAAATGAAGAGCAACCTGGTACGCTTCTGTATTTGTACGAGTTATATCGAAAATGCATCTTAAAAATTTATAAAGCTTTAGATGTCTTATATCGGATAGAACCATGTTTTGTCTATTTTTTTACCATTTGTCTTAAAAAGTACAAGCAGATGACATGTTCAGAATATCAGATAAAAACAATGTATATGAAAAAATGCAACCAATGACAAGGCCCTTGTATGTCATGTAAACCTGGCTTGGGACAAAAATATAAAACAAAATACTGATCTCCCTACCATACTGCTAACCTGGAATACTGTTTTATCAGCTGTATATTACTATGTACTGTGTAAATATCACTTGAAAAGGGTTTGCCACATAAGATCGACAATATGTACACAAAAACAACTGAAAAAATAATTAAGACAATGTTATTACAATTAAATATTGAGTCTGTTTTAATACGTCGTAAAAAGATTTAAAATTCTAATGACGTTAAACAAAAACAAATCTAAAAAAACTCGCTGTTATTGAAAGCTTCAAATCCCAATTCCAACAAGTTAATAGCTAAAATTAGATTGTTGGGTGCATATTCTACAAATAAATAAACCAACATTAATCCTCTAGTACTTCTCAGATGTCATAATTGTCACTTGAATTATTTTAATAGTTTTCGATTGCTCCCTATAAAAGATTTGAAAACATGTACACTGCATCAACAGATCATCTCCTAGATAACAAAAGCTTATAAAAAGTATTCAAGAGTTGTTCAGATGTCTCGAGTGGTCCATGAAAAGACTATCTCGACATAATATGTTTCATATTGTCATGCAATTTCATTTTAATTATCAAAATTGACGTTTAAGTAAAACTCAATAAAGCAGGTATTTTGAAATTCAAAATCGTTGAGTTGGTATCAGGCATTCTGATACAGTCAATCATCTGTAATTTGTTTTTGTGACATAAATGTGCTTCAGTGAATAAATTGAACACCTAGAGAAGTTTCTTTTCTTTAACTTAGAGTTCTTTATATTGGATTCTGTCGAACTTTCGAAACTTCTTTCATCCGAGCGTCACTGGTTAGTCTTGTGTGGACGACACGCACGTCTGGCGTATTAAATTTTAAACCTGGTACCTTTTGTTAGCAATATTTCGTGTGTTTCTCTGTCCTATATGTTCTCCCATTTATTTGTATTGTAGTCTTATCATGTTATGTTGTCATTTTAATGTTATGTTTAACATTGCCATAAAAGCGAGAGGTTTGGCATGCCACAAAACCAGGTTCAACCCACCATTTTTTTCTTAAAATTTTAATGTTGTGTTTCTGTTGTGTCGTTGTTCTCCTCTTATATTTGATGCGTTTCCCTCAGTTTAAGTTTACCCCGGATTTATTTTTTTCTCTATCGATTTATGAGTTTCGAACAGCGGTATACTACTGTTGCCTTTATTTATGTTTGCCAGGAACGGGTCCACTGCGAATGGGAGAGGAGAATCGCCCCTACGAATTATGAGTTGGGGAGCTTATTATGGCGGTTCTTTTACCTATGAATTGGATTTGTTCTCTTGTTTTAGGTGTAAGACCACCAATTACTCCCTCCAATTTAGAACGTATGTAAAAGTAGCCCTACTCTGACACAAAATAGTGCTTTTGATGTCCTTGTTTACTTAAACTAACTAACAAATTTGCAGAAATGAAACTTTTGGTGAAAGAGAAATATATCTAGATCATTTTGAGCCAAAATTTACTTGTCTATGAGTTTGCATTAAAAATTGTGGATTATTGCGCTTCATAGTATACTAATTTTAGATTTCCAGAAAACCAGTTTTTTTTTTGGAGTACCTCTGTTTGAAGGTCAGTTATTTTATTAGAAGGCTTTAAAGGTATGGTGAAAATTGGCATGTAGAAAGCTGATACCTGTACAATTAAGGAAGTACCGGTTTCTATGAAGTTAAACTTAAGGTAAAATATTTAGAAAGCTGTGAAAATTGCAAAATTTGGTTGAACAGATAGGGATTTTTAATTGGTGGTCTGACACCTTTAGGTGGAGACGAAATGAAACCATGCCTGTTTGCCATCAGTTAATATAAAACTTTTCTTAAACTAACTTTTGAAAATGGGTGAAAAGGTAAATAGAGTTCCATTTATCGAAGCCACAATCTGGTTGCTCAAATTAAATAAAAGTAGCAAGTTGTTGGGAGCCCACTAGAAGCTTGTCCATAACGTAGATTGTATACTTGGCACAAATCTAGATGAAAATATGTGGCACATTAAAGATCGCTATATGTTAAGTAATGACATTAGTGGTCACTTCATTTTACCAATATCCATTTTGTTCTACCTTGTAAGCTTCTGTAATTGAGATATATCGAAAATGCATCTTAAAAACTTACAAAGCTTTAGGTTTTTTTTGTCTTAAAATGTGCAAGCAAATCACATATTCAGAATATTAGATAAAAACTATGTATATTAAAAAATGCAACCAACGACAAAGCCCCCAGATGACATGTAAACCTGGTTTGGGGCAAAAATACTAATATCCCTGACACCCTGCTACCCTTGAATAGTGATTTACCAGCATTACATTACTATGTACTTTGTAAATATCAGTTGAAAAGGGTTTGCCACATAAGATCGACAATATATACACAAAAACAACTAAAAAATTACTAAAAACAATTTTATCAAAATTAAATATTGAGCCTGTTCTGATACATCGTGCTTTAAGAATATTTAGAACGGGGGCAATTAAGAGACTTTAATTTCTAATTACATTAAAAAAAAGAAAAATCTTAAAACAACCTAGCAGTTTTTGAAAGCATTCAATCCCAATTCCAACACATACATAGATAAAGACAGATTATTGGGTGCATATTCATAAAAAAAAATAAACCAACAGTTATCCACATTACTTCTGAAATGTCATAATTGTCACTTCAATTATTTAATTGTTTTCGATTGCTACCGATAAAAGATATGAAAACATGTATACTGCATCAACAGATCATAAACAAGATAACAACAGCTTATAAAAAGTAATGAAGAGCTGTTTTGATATCTCGAGAGGTTAACAAAAAGACTATCTCGACATGATATGCTTTAGATTGTCATGCAATTTTTTTTATTACTGTCAAAATTGACGAATTTAAGTACAGCTCAATAAAGCAGGTTATAAAAAGTCGTTGAGTTGGTATCGTGCATTCTGATACACCTATCCGCCTGTAATTTTGTTTGAGACAGAAGTGTATTCGTGAAACAGCGATGACGTTGCTTTGATAAACTTTCAAATCAGTTTAGAAGAAACGCCGTTACCACTGTTTCGTAGTTCGTTTTGTTATGGCGCCAGTAAATATCAAGCCAAAAACTTTATTCCAATTCAAAGTCAGGACGTTTGTTACTAATTCAAGTACATTTTACACGAACATTTCTTGTCTTTAGTTTGACCTTTGAAGGTTGAAGTTTCCACTCGAGCCAATCATGTTACCTGTAACAGAAGGTTGAAGTTTCCACTCGAGCCAATCATGTTACCTGTAACATCACTGAAAATGTCTCCTGCATTCACAAACAGTATGGTAAACATGGCACCGCTGACATTTAAACATTTGTATAATTCATAAAAAGGTCTTCATTTTCTTTTAGTTGTCAGTTACATGTTACAAATACCAATATTACCTGATAATTACCTGGAAATTGTGTATTGATTTGCTATCTCTCATAGCTTTGAAGTACACCGCCTTCATATCAGTGTTATAACGTGTCGACAACTTGTTTGTTTATGTCTACCATTTCATATTATGTCTAAAAGAAACATGTTTACCTAAGAATTATGTTTAATATTTTTGATATGTAGCTATTGATCTTAAAACACCGAGATCGTTTTTATGAATTATACAGACTATTGAGAAAGTTTTAACGATTGAATAAAACAATTGCTGCCATTAATTTATCTGTTATGTCGTATTTCCCTATAAAAATGCACTCTTTAAGTTGATTCCATGGGTTTATAAAATCCGATAGCATGCTTTCATGACTGAACAATTCCCTTGCTACCCAACTTTAAGAATTGATGGAAAACAATTTTAAGTCAATTAATAAAATGTCATTTGAAATTGCAAACTGTAGAACATTACAATCATAATTTAAGACACAGTTTATTAATTCAGACACATTAATTTGTAGATGCACTTTTTAAAACATCCTCTACAGATTAACGCTCCAGCTCATTACACTGTACTATTATAAAAACAATTTAAATTTCTACTTTGATTGATTAGTTGATGTGTGTTTAACGCCACATGTATAACCTTTGGCTGTTTCGGGACTACTAGAAGTTTTTGGTGAAGGTAGCCTTAGTGCTCGAAGTGAACGACTGACATATGGCAACAAAACTGATGCCACTGAGAGTTTTTCGTTAAAAATGAATGATGTTATTAAATTTGTATAAGAATGTTGGATTATACCTGTTTATGTCTGTGTTGTCATTATTACGCAAATTAACATAATATACTGGATGAATAAAGAGCGCAATTAACAACTAAAATTTAAATGAAAACAAAGAATAAAATGACTAGGGATAAAAATACAAATTAAGATGTCCAATAGCACTACACATGAACTAAACATGCTATCAACACGAACATTACAAAATTAACCGAAACTGAGTGATACGGTAGGGTAAATATTCGGTGAGGAGTCACATTTTACAATTTCATTTTTTATATAAACTCTATATCGTCTAACATCGTCTATAGCCGTGTTTTATTGTTTTTCAGTAAGAAACCATATATTTCTGAGTGTTTAAGTGTAAGTGTGTTTGAATCAAAATGATTTTGTTTGTTTTTTATATACATTATGGAAATAAAAAATAAAGAAGCCATTATTAAAACTATTTTTTTAATGTTCAACTGAAGTACATTTAATAAGTATTTTTAGGCGTTTATCTAGGTTTATTGAAATTTATCAGGCTTTTAACAGTAGAATACTGTTTTCATCTAAATAAATAGACAATTGTTTGTTTCTACTCAAAATATGTTATTTGTAAATATGAACATTAACTTTAAAACAGTTAATATTTAATTATTACCTTTCATTTGTACTATACATATATAAAGCTATAAACGCCTTTTTTTCAAAAGCAGCCCACGTTTTCTATCAATGATTTCATTTTATTCTGTGAAAATGATTAAATAAAACATTCGTGGCTTTAGATGGGGTATACATTGAAAAAATGTAGTTCATATCGAATGGTTCAACTTGTATTTGTATAAAGTAACTAGCT
The DNA here is from genome assembly GCA_037788925.1 of Mytilus galloprovincialis. NCBI lineage: Eukaryota > Metazoa > Mollusca > Bivalvia > Mytilida > Mytilidae > Mytilus > Mytilus galloprovincialis. The sequence continues at coordinate 74,175,774 of CM075339.1, read as the reverse complement.
GTGCGCATTGCTTATATTATCAAAAATGACTTATGAGAAAGGTGAATAAAATTTATTTGAAAAATAATATAAGAAGATATCACTTCTAAAAAGAAGAACACTTGAACTATTTTCTAGAATTCGAAATGAATCGGCAATACTTTCTCTTACGTCTTGATTGATTATTTATTGTTTAGCGCTACTTTCGACACTATTGGTTATTTTGTGGAGGTCAGGTTTGTGGGTGGAGAAGCCAGGGAGTTTGATAGAAAAACTAACAAGCATAGTTAAATGAAATTGGAATTAACCGCACGTCCGAGGTTCGAACTCTCAACCTCAATGTTAACAGGTTATTGATACAGTAGCTAAAATTGAGAATGGAAATGGGGAATGTGTCAAAGAGACAACAATCCGACCAAATAAAAAACAACAGCAGAGGGTCACCAACAGGTCTTCAATGTAGCGAGAGATTCCCGCACCCGGAGGCGTCCTTCAGCTGGCCCCTGAACAAATATATACTAGTCCAGTGATAATGAACGCCATACTAATTTCCAAATTGTACACAAGAAACTAAAATTAAAATAATACAAGACTAACAAAGGCCAGAGGCTCCTGACTTGGGACAGGCGCAAAAATGCGGTGGAATTAAACATGTTTGTGATATCTCAACCCTCTCCCTATACCTCTAACCAATGTAGAAAAGTAAACGCATAACTAAACTACTCAAACCACCAAGGCCCTTTTACACCATGAAGTAATTCGTATACTTTTTAGCGGAAAACAAGAAACAATTGTATTGTATTATAATAACTAATGAATGCATTTATTACAAGTTAAATTGTTTTAATATTTGTACATCAAAACCCGGGATTCAAAAGAGACAGAAGGTTTATTATTGATTTTAAATCTTAAAACTGAATAGTTCATTTTCCTGGGTAAGGCCATTGATTTACTATCATCAAAAGCTTTGAAGTTTACCGTACTATATCATAGGTGTCAACTAAAAGAGCTGAATATTTATTTAAGAATTAGATGGATATTTTTTGTCTATTTATCTATCGATTTGAATATATCTTTTTAAAATAGAAACAAAACAGTTTCAGCACTAAATGTGAGCTATACAAATACATTTCATACATCACTACCTTAGTTTGGAGTAATTTCTCTATCAGGAAAAAACCCCGAGTATTTGGGTGTCTCTTTGAAATGGCGTCTATACCACGTCAGAAATATGATCGTTGATATACAGAACTTTGTGTTTTGAATATTTCTTGGAGTTCGGTATTTTTGTTGTGTTACTTTCCATTTATGGTTATGGTGTAGACAGAAAGACTGATTGACATTTCTGATCTATAGGAGATTTTCTTATTACCGACTTTTGACTCCGGAATTAATATTTTTTCGACAGGTTTTCTCCTCTGTGGTAGGACATCTTGGTACTCAGTAGGGGAAGGGAAACGTAAAAAGGGATAAATTCCAGATTTTAGTCAGTATAATTATTTTTATGTAACTCAAAGATACAGACTAAAACCTATATCCATTTTTTAAATTTTTGTTTTAGATCTTTACGATGCATGGTTTCAAACAAAACAAAAATAATCACAACTATCTGCGTAGGCCATGTTAGAGCAATTGACAGAAGTCTGGGGGTAAATACAGACTAGATCCTAGGAAAAACGTGTACACTAAACTTAAATCACTTTCCGGGTTTAACAACCAGCATGCAGTTTACGTTATCACCAAATTCACACTGCTGATACACTAACGTTCAGCGACATCATAGACTAACTAATTACAAATCTAACTCTTTTTAAAGAGGCTTGTGATACAGAATATGAGTATTCCTAAACATTTATGCACAAATTACGGAAACACGAAATAATTTCGGATCTTGTTTTGTTTATTTTTATTTACAGAAAACTTTATTTTTTAGAGAAGTCGTATTTTGTATAACTTTTCGAAATATTTTATTCGGCTTTGCAACTGTTTCGATTCCACCGCAACAGATTAGTCTCTGTACACAAAACGCGCGTCTGACATACCAAATTATCAGCGTAGTATCTTTGAAGAGTTTTTACCGTCGTCAAACGGAAATATAAAGCTTTTAATATTCAGTTGATCACACAAAATGCCTTAACGAACAGGACATAAACCGAAATCAAAAGAGCAGCTCTTGTACTGTTATTCGTCATCTCAAAGTTAGAGCGAGGCCTCATAAGTACTATCACATCGAAAATATTATCATTTAATCACCATCGGTTTATTTACGTGTGAAAATCTATTGTACTTTTTTAACTTTAATGACGTTTCTCAGAAAACATAAAACAAATCAGTTAGTAGTCTCTCCTATAAAAAATGTCCACCCACCTTTTATAATATTATGGAACCCCTACAATCACGGATATCTTTAATATGCTTGATATCATTCAATTACTAAAACGATGAAAACATTTTTTCCAAGATGTACTTTTAGATTACTTGAGGGAAAATGTAACACATATTAGTCATCAAGAAATTAAACGTTACACTAAGTTTTTTGGGGTTCATGTTGCTTAGTCTTCTATGCAGTGTTTTTGTCTATTCGTTGTTTTTATTTTCTGTCATTTTTTGCGGGGTTTTCATCGAATTATGATTTTCATAGATTGTCTATTCTGCCTTTTTTTAAATTGTGAACTAATTTTCAATTAACATTTTCTCTTTTTTAAAATTAAATATATTCGTTTTATGGTGTTTTTGTCGTTATGAAAACTAAGAAGATAGCACAAAAGACCAGAAAAGAAAACAAAAACTCATTGATTTTATATCTTGTACATATATACGTATACACAATAACATACACAAACATTTATATACATGTATGTGTATACATGTCTCTATTATAAGCAAGTTTATTCATTTCCTTGCATCGGTACATCTTTTATTAAGTACCATGTATATGTAACCGACTCCGATGTTAAATTGAAATAAGAAGATGTGGTTTGAGTGCCAATGAGACAACTCTCCATCCAAGTCACAATGTGTAAAGGGAATCAAAAGGTAAATAATTATAGATTAAAGTACGGCCTTCAAATAAAGGCAAACAGTATTGTACCTCTGTTCAAAATTCATAAATCGATTGAAAGGTTACAGACTAAAACCGAGTTGAAGACCGTACTGTGACCAATAATGGTTTACTTTTATAAATTGTGACTTGGATGGAGAATTGTCTCATTGGCATTCATACCACGTCTTCTAAATATCAGGAACGCCGTGGATTTAACATGTATATCGATACTTTATATTTGAGCAGCTTACTGAGAAGTATTTTAATCACTTATCTCGCCTTCCTTTAGATTTACATTTATATGTATAAAAGAGTCACTAGATACAACACAAAAGAGACCACAAAATTCAGCATAAAAAGTCACCAAATAAGGCATACAAGGGTTTCCTAATATAGCATAAAAGAGTAATCAAATACAAAATAAACGAGCCAACAAATACCAATTAAAAGCTTGAAAGAGACATCAAATACAACATAAAAGGATCGCCTAACATAGCATAAGAGAGAAGTCAAATACAAAAAATGAGACACCATATACAACTTAAAAGAGACAACAAGTTCAGCTTAAAAGGGTCTTCGAATACATCATAAAATGATCGTCTAATATAGCATAAAAGTGTAGTAAAATACAAAATAAACGAGTCAACAAATACCCATCAAAAGAATGAACAAATACAGCTTTAAAGAGACAAAAAATGCAGCTTAAAAGGGTCATTAAATACAACATAACGGGTAGTCTAATATAGAATAAAAGAGTAGTCAAATACAAAACAAGTGTCAACAAATACCTCTTAAAAAGGTCACCAAATACAACTTTAAAGAGTGAAAAAATACAGCTTCATAGGATCATCGAATAAAACATGAAACAGTGGCCAATAAATGTATACAGCTTAAATGAGCTAAAAAGAGTATCTAAATCAAAGGTCAACATTGCGCTTCCGTTGGACTTCTATGGTTATATGTTAAAACAAAAAAACATAACCTTATTGCAGCTTACATTTTCTTATGTAAATAATGGTGGTCTAAACCTGGTTTTAAAACTAGCTAAACCTCTCACTTGAATGACAGTCGCATCAAATCGCACTATATTGACAAGAATGTGTGAACACAACAAGCAGACATAAAAGTTAAAAATCTCACAAACAGAGGTATATCATAGTATAGGGGCAAATATATTAGTAATATTGATATTTTGTGCAGTTTCCCAAGTTCTTTTGCCTGAAGGTATGAGCCAATGTCAATTTCCCCCACCTTCTCTATCTCGTTGGCATACGTGCATATGTCATTTAATCGGAACCTCTTTAGAGCGAACCAAACTTTTAAACCTGCGTACCTGTTTAAAATGCTGTATTGATCAAGATGCAATATGTTTTAACTACTTTAGATTCTCTACTTTTTATGTATATTTATAAAGGGAAATAAATCAAAATATCGTCATACTTGTATTTTATTTTGCAAAGAGATCTACGTATTTATACTATTTTTTTTTTATAAATGATAATAATTATGAATTTACGGTAAATACTGGATGTACTTCAATAGGACAGCGACGCAGAACAAAGATGTTTTTGGATGATTGAACCTTTGACATCTTACTAGTTTTTAAAAATATTTAATTGTTTCAATTCAACAGTCTTATACATGTATTCAAAGTTTATTACCTGTATCACATAAGATCATATTTTAATACCTATAGTCTTATAAGATCAAAGTTTAATTTAGCATAACAATTGATTCACGTTGATACTTTTTTGTAACTTCACATTGAAGATGTCCAATCTTTTAACTGACCTCGTTTTGGGTTATAACTACCACGCGTCTTGAATGACAATGACATGTGTGTGGTATAATGAGGAGACACATGTTTACGTAACATTTCAGAGTTCCAGTCACCTTAACATTTTATCTTTGACGATATGACTATATTGCAAATACCATGAATGTATATGTAGTATTTAAAAAAAACATTACTGTTTACTAGTATGCTTTTTTCCCAAAACAATTTAATAGGAGGTATTAGGAGATTTATTCGTTATTCAAATATACTCATTGTAACATTTTCGATACTTCACCGTTTCACAAGAAAGTATAATGAACAAATACTGAACTCCGAAGAGAATTCAAAAAGGAAAGTTTCTAACCAAATGGCAAAATCAAAATCTGAAACACATTCAACGAATGGAAAACAACTGTCAGATTCATGACTTGGTACAGGCATGTTCTTATGCATAAAATGGTAGATTGAACCATGGATAACTGTCAAATAGCATTCCAACGCAAATATATATATATATACAGTTTCCAAAAAATTTCATTCAAATAGGCTTCGTCGCGTGCGTTATATAATTATATATTTCCACATCTAGATATTAAGTGATCAGTAGGCCTATTTTATACAAGTTTGCTTTACATCCTGTTGCATATCAAAAGATGAAAGAACTTTACATTGTAACAATAAACTAGCCAGGTATACTTTGCAATGATGTTCGACCATGATTAAGGGCGGTAATACTATATCTTAACTATCACTTGTACAGGGGGGGTATTGACAGAGTTTTTGGCTTGCATTATGTCTAATGTGGATTCCCAGTTGAGTTGATGTTCTTTAATGTAAAAACAGCAATGCATTTTTCTTACAAGATGCTTACGGTTAAAGGGCTCCCTATTCCGAATGGACATGGCTATGTATTTGTAGATTCCAATAATTCGAAAGGCGCTTTAGCATATAGGTGCATATCCAGGTGACTATATTTTTCGAAAATATTTTAATCTGAGCGTCACTGATGAGTCTTATGTAGACGAAACGCGTGGCTGGTAATTTTAATCCCGATACCTTTAATAACTATTATTTCTTTTGCCAAAACAAAAACATAATTGTGTCAGCCTTTTGAATGTTTTGGTGGTCAAAACCCTCGGACTATCTCTTTTCAAGAACTCTTCATGATGACCATATGTCGACCCCTTTGTCATTCTTTTATTAAGAGTATACTTTTCACTCATTCTTTCAACACCAACAAAACTATTATGAAAGGGATGCTTCTTTTTCTTGATACAATAAGAATTCAAAATACCAGCCTTGAGAAATTCATACTATATATGTATATAAAAAAAAAGTGAAATAACAAAAAAAGCGAACTCCGAAGAAAATTCGAAACGGAAAGTCCCGACTCAAATGGCAAAATCTAAAGCTGAAACATATGAAACGAATGGATAAGAACTGTCATATTCCTGACATGGAACATGCATTTTTGTATGTAGAAATATGTTAATTAATAGATTTACCCGAGGGTATCACCAGCCAAACAGTCAGCACTTCGGTGTTGACATGAATATCAATTACATGGTCATTTTTATAAATTTTCTGTTTTTAAAACTTTGAATTTTTCGAAAAACTAAGGATTTTCTTACCCCAGGAGTAGATTACCTTAGCCACATTTGGCACAACTTTTAGGAATTTTTGATCCTCAATGCTCTTCAACTTTTTATTTATTTGGCTTTTTAACTATTTTGATCTGAGCGTCACCGATGAGTCTTTTGTAGACGAAACGCGCGTCTGGCGTATAAAATTATAATCCTGGTACTTTTGATAACTATTTATATTACTTCTTGTTTTTAAGTTGTATACTTGAAATATATGAACACGCATATACTAACAATAACATCACGAACTGTTAGAGTGCTCTAGTTGTACAAACTCAAAAGGACCACAGTGATCATTTACATATTTAATTACGATCAGCAGTATATTTCATACTTTAAAAATCATTAAATACTATATTCTGTATGTATATGTATATGAGGGTATAGATGGGGTTTATGACTTGTGACATTTTTACCTTTAACGTCTGGGTTTGTTTCCACACATCGTTATCAATATAATGGAATTTGATGTTACTGTCATAAAAGTGAGAGGTTTAGTTAGCTATTAAACCAGGTTTTTAATCCACCATTTTCTAAGTTAAAAAAATGCCTCTCCAAGTCAGCAATATGACAGTTGTTTCCCTTCGTTTGAGGTGTTTGGGCTTTTGAATTTGCCATTTGGTTAGGAACTTTCCGTTTTGAATTTTTTCCTCGGAGTTCAGTATTTTTGTAATTTACGTTTTACAATTAGATTAAGATCGAAGATCAACCAGTGAAGATTGAAGGGGTGATTAAACTAAAGAGAAATAAAAGTCAAGATATTACAAAATAGAGAAAACTAGAGTGCTGAAATATAGATAACAAAGAGGTGTAGGATAAATAAAAAAAATGATCTAAAAATTAAAAGAATTCAGAAATGAAAGACACCCCATCCTTATCCCAATATATTATAGATTTAAATTAAAAAAACATTAATACCTTTACATGTTAATTGACGGTAACAAACTTTAAAGTAACTTGCTTTATCATGATAGGGTATGAAATCATCAACAGTTGACAGAGTTAGAAATATCTCAATCATAGCTGTTTTATTATGGACAATTAAAATTCTATTTGTATTGTAGTCCTGTATGTTGTCATTTTAATGTTATATTTAACATTGCCATTAACGTGCGAGGTTTGGCATGCCACAAAACCAGGTTCAACCCACCATTTTTTTCTTTAAAAATGTCCTGTACCAAGTCAGGAAAATGGCCATTGTTATATCATAGTTCGTTTCTGTGTTTGTAACATTTTTACGTTGTGTTTCCGTTGTGTCGTTTGTTTTCTCTTATATTTGAGTGTGAATTCGCATTACTATAAGACGTGTCACGGTACTTTTCTATCCCAAATTCATGTATTTGGTTTTGATGTTATATTTGTTATTCTCATCGGATTTTGTATAATGCCTAGTTCGTTTCTGTGTGTGTTACATTTTAATGTTGTGTCGTTGTTTTCCTCTTATATTTAATGCGTTTCCCTCCGTTTGAGTTTGTTACCCCGATTTTGTTTTTTTGTCGATAGATTTACGAGTTTTGAAGAGCGGTATACTACTGTTGCCTTTATCTATCAAATAAGTACGGTATAAAACTTTATCAAATAAGTAAGAAATTAAATGATACTTATAACCCCGAGAAGAGTGATAAAATTGTTGCACTTTAAGTTCATTTAATGAATCTAAAATCTTTAGTGCAGATACAATATTTGTTAGGGCCTTCCTTGGTATCTTTCGTTGTTTCTTTTTTAAGATTGTTTTGTTAGCAGTCTCAGAAAATATCTCCATATAGATATTGAACTGAAAATAAAAATACCTGTAACATTGTTTCACAGTCTAGAAAATATTTCAAAATTATAACAGATAAAATTTCATTTTTTTCTAAATAATTCATTAGCCTTGCAAAAAGAACTCATTACAAAAAAGATATGTCATTTACATAGAACGTGCAAGAACATAAATACTCATAAATGTGAATACAATCTTGTGGCATGGTGTGTGATCTATATCGTAACAAAAATTCACATACCATACATCTATTCATGGACTTAAATAATATCCTCTTAATGATAGCCTGATTGAGTTAGTGTCATGAATTTAAAGCATGATTTTATAAAATGGGAATTTCTATCAGTATGTCATTCGTAAAACTGACGAAAGGTGCTAAACTTAGCTTTCTTTGTATTTTTCTCTATATCCTCATTTCCTAAAATGTCGTTATTTTTCTTTTATTTCGCATATGTCTTTTTGTTTTTGTGTCATATTTTACACTTTTGTCAAAAGTAAAAGTACTGCAACATAATAAAAAAAAATAATATCGCATGTCTAAAATCAAATGTGACATGCTTTCTTATACTTTTGCATAAGAATGATATGACGGCATCGAGTTATACCAAGATATTACTGCATTTTATATATATTAAACGGTTAGCTAAAATGTTTTTTTTTTCTCTACATTTTAAAGGCATGTTTTTTTTAAATATACTTGTATCATTTTCGATCAAGGAACTATATGAATAATTGGAGACTTGTAAAAATCTAACCCAATATGAAAGGTCAACATATGTTTGTCAAAGATAAACAAGTTAATATAGTTCACAGTAGAAGACAAGGCATGCATCACTTACTCGGTACCTCTCTAGTGCTTACGAAAGGATAGAATGCAATGTCGGTCGGATGCAAAAACAAATAACTAACTCTATAGATTCTTTACTTTATATGTGTATAGTTATACAAGATGATCAGTAAAACTATTCGCAAATATTGTATTTTTTCCCCGGACAATGCTGGAAGGGGTGAACATCAATGAGAAAGCAACTCTAAAGAAAGATTTTGTTGGAGAAATGAACATTCGACTTATAACTAAAAAGTCTTATCAGTCTTTTAATGACATCAAATTGTTTTGATTCAACAGTGTAACACTTTTTTCAAGGTGTATTACCTATATTATATCAGATCAAATTATAATAGCTATAGTCAAAAAAGATCAAAATTAATTTAGCATAACAATTGATTCAGGTTGATACTTTATGTAACTTCGCATTGAAGATGTCTAATCTTCTGACTGACCTCGTTTTGGGTTATTAGTACCACGCGTCTTGATCAGAATGACAATGACATGTGTGTGGTATAATGAGGAGACACACGTTTACTTATCCTTTCAGAATTCCAGTCATCTTTACATTTTTTTCTTTGACGACAGGATTATTTCAAATACTGTGAACGTACATATTCAGTATAGAGCCTTTTTGATTATGTGATTACTTGGCCATTTGTATCGTTGGCGGATCCAGGGGGGGGGTCCGGGTTTTGTTTTTGGCCAATCAATGCATTTGAATGGGAGCATATAGTTGGAACCCCCTTTACTCTGGGTTGGGAACCACCCCTTTTTAAAATGGCTGGATCCGCCACTGTGTATAGTGATTATTAGATTATCAGACCAACTATGATTATTTGATATTCTAGGCCTGTATCACTGATTATTTGATTATCTTGATTAATAGAATAATTAATGATTAAGTGATTATGTGATTACTTGGACACCGTAATGTATTAAAAAAAAACTCATTTCTGTCAATTTGTATGTTTTTTCTCTCAAAAAGAATAGGATGTATTTTAGGAGATTTATTAAATATTCATTATACATATGATATTGTAACATTTTTTGATACATCACCGTTTCTCAATAGATAATTAACCGTTAATTAGCATCAAAACACAAATGTATATACACCCAAAGGTGACTGGGGTAAAGAATTATGGTCACTTGGTCTTCTCCCGACCGGCAGTAAAACGCTTGCTGAAGTGGGACGTCCGTTTGGCTGTGCAGGATGTATCAAGTTCGCAGTCACGTCCGGTCAGAAGGGGGGCGTTAAATCCGATGCCTCGTGTAAAGAGAGTGCCACGCTCTTTGCACGTTAATAACCCTTGCAACAACTCTTTGAGGGGTCCGTAGGTGGCCTGTTGCAAGGCAAAATTTCTGTCCCTATCCAATATACCCTCATTTTCCAGTGGCAGTCCAAATTTCCCCGACCATCATCCTAGATGGCCTCTATTACCACAACCTACCTATTGTATTTATTGTGAACTTGTTCTCGTCCTGAATATGCATGACATATTTGCCACTGGACGTTAAGCAACCAACAATCAATCAATCGAATGTATATATATATATTCAAATAGGCTTCGTCGCATGCGTTGTATTATTATACATTTCCACACCTAGATAATGAGTGATCAGAATTATAGTCTACAAGCATATTTCAGACGAATTGTGCACATGCTGTTACAAGCATGAAATTTGGCATAGACCTTCCTCAACTATTACTCTTTTATTTCAGATAGGGAGGCATTTGAAAAAAATGTCTCACTTCCGGTAAAATCCAAAATGGCGGACGTCATACTTAAATCAGCCCAATATCGAAGGCTAGCGTGTAAAAATGTGTTATTATCATGCTACTATCATAATATTTGGTACAGACCTTTGTTTTTTACTACTTTTGGATAAATTAAATAGATTAGATGTCTTCAGAAACCCCACTTTCGGTTAAAATCCAATATGGCTGACATTGTACTTAAATAAGCTTATTTTTTAGGGAGGGTAACTGAAATGTGTTTTAACGTATTGCTACTATCATTACATTGTGTATGAACCTTTCTTTGGTGTTTCTGATGGATACAATGCATAAGAAATATGTCTTAAAAACCCTTTCTTCCGGGTATATCCAAAATGGCGGACAGAGAAATATCAATTTTTTATTCAAATTTTCATTTTTTTCAATATGTAAAGAAATGATTTTATTTTGTGCTGGTCATTAAACTTTTGGCTTAAAGTTATCCTCAAAACCACTTATTCTAGCATGTTGTAAAAATTTAGATATAAAGTTGACACTTCCGGTTAAAAATATGACGTAAATTTCAAAGATGAGTCCTCAATCTATTTCTTCGATTTAGAGTTTTGGATAGATTGATTAAAACAAAATAAAATCACTATAGTACTAAAACTTATTTAAAATTATTACTATTTGGCCAAGAATACATGTTTATTCACAGTCACCATGACATGCACACATCGCAGTACACGGGATACCCGATTTTCCACATTAAAAATGACCGCGGAATCCTTTCTTACATCCACAATGTATAAGCTTTTGACAAAATGATGAGGCCTCAAAAAGAGTTTTTCAAAAGTTATCCTCTTTGTCCCCGCCTGGAGTGGGTAGCATAAGAGCCAATCCCAAGCTCGTCTCCCTAAACACCTGCCTAAGTATATTGCATTATTTACATGCTGGAAAAGACTAGACCAAGTTGAGGGAATAGCCTCGAAAAGCCGTCCCTGTTGCGCAAATAGTTATTTTCTTGCTTCGTTAACCATGTTATACCCATCTGCTAAGTTTGTGCGATCTTACAGTAAAACCCCGGTGATTTAGTCTGATTAATCATCATTCTTTTTGTTAAAGTCACATCTTCAAATGCAATCAATGTCTCCCACATAGTTTTCCCCCCTTTCAAGCAAAGAGAGAACCATATCACAACAGGTAAAGACATGGATAACAATAAGTGTTTCAGATCACCCAGATCACTCATTGCCTAGTGCATTTGAAAGGCCATTGATAGATATTAATTCAAAGTCTTTTGCCCTCCCAAACACAACGTCTACCCCTATGTCACGGAATAGCGAAACAGTATTGACAACATCATCATTAACGACTGTTCGAATCATGACTCGTTTAAGTGCGTGTTTCACTGCATCAGACACATGCACCATGATTTTAGTGTCTGCCTCTAAATGTGAACTGGGTGCTGAACTTGAAATACATTACGTGGTGGATAAGATAGAATATCCTGACCATTTGTTGCTATAACTACCATACGCATCCAAGACTTCATCCACTCGTATTTCAGTTTCAAGGTATTTTATTTAGGTAAGGACATAATACCCAATCAGCATACTCAGTAGGCCGCAATTCACAATCGGAGAGCTGATTTCCAACATTTACAAAGACTGGGGTATTGTTTCTCACATCTTAATAAATTCTGCAAAAACACATATTTTCTTGCCTTGTTAACCTAATCTGTTTCTTTTTTTTTATCTTCCAACAAAACCACGTATCGTTTTCAATGACATTAAACATCAAATCCATATGGTGATGTTGGCTGGTCAATCATCATTCTAAATGCTATAGTCACATCTTCAAACTCCATTAATGTCACCAACGCAGTTCCTTTTCCAGCGAACGTGTTATCTTTTAATGCCTAGTGCATTTGAAAGGTCATTGATTGATATATATCTTATACTTTTCCCCTTCTAAATGCAAACCAAAGTTTGTCTGCCCTATGTCACGGAATAGCGAAACAGCAATGACATCAGTATCGACTGTTTGAGTCATGACTCAGTTAAGTCTATGTTTCACTGCATCAGACACATCTATCTTGATTCTAGTGTCAGTCTCTTCGTGTAAACATGGTGCTAAACTTGAAACATCATCAAGTGGTGGATAACACTAAACATCCTGAGCATTTGTTGCTTCAACTACCTTGTACTCAAAATTGTATTGAGCAAGCTCCTGTGAATGAAAACTTAAAAGTTCTTTCTTACTGTCGTCATCTCTCAGAAAACTTTCCCATCTTTGAGGATGTTTTTAATCCTGGGTTCGTCTGTGTATTCCCTTTCCCCTAAATGTTGCCCTTGCTTCTTTTAGCAGCTTTAAAACTACCAGTATTTCGCTATTCCGTAACAAAGGGGCAGACGAACTATTGATTGTATTTGGGGAGGCAAAAATCTTTGGATTAATATCTATCAATGGCCTTTCAAATGCGCTAGGCAATGAGTGATCACACACTTTTATTTCTGACCGATACCTTATGACGGGTTGTGATACTGTTCTCTCTTTGCTTGAAAAGGAAAAAAAAGACTGCGTGGGAGACATTAATGGTATTTGAAGATGTGACTTTAACATAAAGAATGATGATTGATCAGCCTAAATCACCGGGGTTGTACTGTACAAACTTATCAGATCTAACATGATTAACGAACCAAGAAAGTCAATTTTTGCACAAAAGGGAAATCTCATTTTAAGTGAAGCTATTCCCACGACTTGTTCTAGTCTTTTCAAGCATGTAAAACGTGTAATATACTAATGCAGGTGTTTAGTGAGACGAGCTTTGGATTGACTCTTATGCTACCTAGTCTTGTCACTAATGGATTGCGAAGGGACAAAGAGGGTCCCTTAAAAAAAAAACTCTTTCTGAGACCTCATCATTTTTTCAGAAGCTTGTACATTATGGATGTAAGAAAGGATGCCGCGGTTATTTTTAATGTGTAAAATCGGGTCTCCCGTGCACTGCCTTGTGTGCATGTGGTGGTGATTGTGAATAAGCATGTATTCTTGGCCAAATAGAAGTAGTTTTAAATATTTTTTAGTACTATAGTGATTTTATTTTGTTTAAATCAATCTATCCAAAACTCTACATCGAAGAAGTAGATTGAGGACTCATCTTTAAAATTTACGTCATATTTTTACCGGAAGTGTCAACTTTATATCTTAGCATTTACAACATGCTAGAATAAGTGGTTTTGGGGATAACTTAAAGCCAAAAGTTTAATGACCAGCACAAAATAAAATCATTTTCTTTACATTTTGAAGAAAGTTGAAAATTTGAATAAAAAATTGATATTTCTCTGTCCGCCATTTTGGATACTTCCGGAAGTAAGGGTTTTTAAGACATATGTCTTATACATTGTCTCCATCAGAAGCACCAAAGAAAGGTTCATACACAATGTAATTATAGTAGCAATACGTTAAAACACATTTCAATTACCCTCCCTAAAATATAAGCTTATTTAAGTACAATGTCCACCATATTGGATTTTAACCTGAAGTGGGGTTTCTGAAGACATCTAATCTATTTAATTTATCCAAAAGTAGTAAAACACAAAGGTCTGTACCAAATATTATGATAGTAGCATGATAATAGGACATTTTTACACGCTAGTCTTCGATATTGGGCTGATTTAAATATAACGTCCGCCATTTTGGATTTTACCGGAAGTGAGACTTTTTTTCAAATGCCTCCCTATCTGAAATAAAAGAGTAATAGTTGAGGAAGGTCTATGCCAAATTTCATGCTTGTAACAGGATGTGCAGAATTTTTTACAAAGCCGCCGGACTATTACATTTGTTTGCTTTAAACCCTGTTGCATATCAAAAGATTGAAGAACTTTACATTGTTACAATAAATAAACTAGGTATGCTTTGAAATGATGTTCGACCACTATAAAGGATGGTATATTTAGACTATTACTATCAAGAGGAATATGGACTGAGTTCATGTCTTGCATTATGTCTCGTGTGGCTTACTAGTTAAGTTGATGATATTTTACGTGACGACAGCGTGGCATTCTTCCTACAAGAGGCTTAGGGTACAAAGTCTCGACGTTCCGAAAAGACGTGGTTTATGTATTGGTGGATTCCAAAACGCCAAAAGGGCGCCTCTCTTTAGCATAGGTGAATATCAAGGTGACCATATTTTTCGAAATACTTTTCTCCTGATGTTTCTTGGACAAGTTTACTGGTCCTTACTTTTATTTCTATTGCAAAATACCAAAAGTGTATCAGCCCTTTGAAAACTTTGGTGGTACGAATTTCGGACAAACACTTTTCATAATGACTATATTTCTTTACCCCTGATGTTTCTTTGACAAGTTTCTGGTCCTCCCTTTTATTTCTATTGCAAAATACAAAAAGTGTATCAGCCCTTTGAATGTTTTGGTGGTAAAAAATTTCGGAGCAAAACTTTTCAAAATGACTATATTTCTTTACACTTGACAATCATTTATTTTTAAGAAAAACCAATTCTTTCAACATCAACAAACAAAATATTGTGAAAGGGGTGTTTCTTTTTCTTGCTACGATTAGAAATAAAAATATCAGCCTTGAAAATACATAATATCCAATGTCAATTAATTGATTTGTATTACTTCTTGTTTTCAAGATGTATACTTGAATGATATGAACACGCATATATTAACAATAACATCACGTACTGTTAGAGTGCTCTAGTTGCACAAACTCAAAAGAACCACAGTGATCATTTAAACAAATAATTACGATCAGCAGTATAAACCACACTTTACAAATCATTAAATACTATATCCTGTATGTATGTATATGTATATGAGGGTATATATGGGATGTGTGACAGTTTTACCTATTATGTCTGGGTTTTTCACACATCGTTGTCAACATAATATAATTTGATGTGACTGTCATAAAAGTGAGAGGATTAGTTAGTTATAAAACCAGGTTAAATCCACTATTTTCTAAATAAAAATGCCTGTATCAAGTCAGAAATATAACAGTTGTTATCCCTTCGTTTGAGGTGTTTGAGCCATTTGATTAGGAACTTCCCGTTTTTGAATTTTTTCCTCAGAGTATGTTTGTGGTTAGATATAGATTGAAGATCAACCACTGCAGAATAAAAGGGTGATTAAACTAAAGAAAAAAAAATCAAGATAATACAGAATAGGGAAAATAGGGTGCTAAAATATAGATAACAAAGAAGTGTAGGATTATACAGAAAAACTGATCTAAAAATTAAAAGAATGTAGAAATGAAAGACACCCCATCCTTATCCCAATATATTATAGATTTAAAAAACATTGATACCTTTACATGTTAATGTATGGTAAACTAACATGCTTTATCATGAAGGGGTATGAAATCATCAACCGTTGACAGAGTTAGAAACATCTCAATCATAACCGTTTGATTATGTACAATAAAAATTCTATCAAATAAGTACGGTATAAATCTCTAGCAATTAAGTACGTTATAAAATGTATACTTATAACCCCAGCGAAGAGCAATAAAATTGTTGCACTTTAAATTGATTCAAAGAGGAAATAAAATCTTTAGTGCAGATACAGTGTTTATTCGGGTCTTCTTTTGTATCTTTCGATTCTTTTTTAAAGTGAGTTCTGCGAGCGCAGCCCACAAAATAACTCCGTATGAGACTATCGGTATATAATTGAAAATAATAATACCTGTAGCAGTATTGCACAGTCCAGATTATATTTCAAAATTATAGTGGATAAATTTCCATTTTTTAATAATTTATGAGCTTTGCAAAACGAACTCATTAAAAGAAAAATATATATGATAGCAATGAATGGTCGAAAAAAAAAACAAGAAAACAAAATCTTTAAGAACATTCGTTCTATCTTGTTGCTTTTCTTTGTTTTTTTTTCAATAAAAAAAAATCCAATTTGCATGTAACATTGAATCTGCATATAATTTACAAAGAACGTGCAGGAACATAAATATTGATAAACGTGAATACAATCTTGTGGTAAGGTGTCTGATCTATATCGTAACAAAAGTTCACATACCATAAATGTATTCAAGGACTTTAATATTATCCTCTAAATGATGATCTGATTGAGTGAGTGTCATGAATTTAAAGCATGATTTTATAGAATGGGAATTTCTAATGATATATTATTCGTAGAACTGACGAAAGGTGCTAAAATAACTTTCTTTGTATTTTCCAGTTTCCTGAAATGATGTTGCTATTCATTTAATTTGCATATGTCATTTTGTTTTAGTTACATATATCTATATATGTATACTTTCGTCAAAATTTAACGTACACAAATCTTTTTATTTTTATATTTTAAACACAATTGAGTATTGCATGTCTATTACTGAATCATTATTAAATATAGCATGCTTTCTTATATGCATAAGAATGATATGACGTCATCGAGTTATATCATGACAGTATTATATTATTATATGGTTATATCAAGTTATAACTTGCATGTTATGTATATTAAACGAGTAGCTAAATCATAAAGTTTATATAAAATTGATATTAGAGGACAAATTATTTCCTCAATTTTAATAATGGAAATAGATCAAATGATACTATTTTGATTTTCTGTTTGAAAAGGTCTATCCTCTACATCAAAGACTCTTCTGGCCTAGATCAGAGATAATCTTGATAACTACTTTTTTATATTTTCAACTGTTACAGTTCTGCCAATGACAAAATATTAAATCTCCAAAACTTTATTGTAATGATCGGCTGCTTCAAGTCAACATGACATAAACGTGAATAAGGCCGTTGGTTTTCTCGTTTGAATTGTTTTACATTGTCATTTCGAGGCCTTTTATATCAGACTATTTGTTATGGACTTTGCTCATTGTTGAAGGCCGCACGGTGACCTATAGTTGTTAATTTCTGCGTCAATTTGGTCTCTTGTTGACAGTTGTCTCATTGGCAATCATACCACATCTTCTTTTTTTTTTATATAAACGATTTAATTTCTTTTTTAAAGCAAAACGAAAGTGGTAGAAAATTTCAACCATACATTCTACTTTGACTAATAGTACAAAGTAATATATTGTCAGACGGTTCAAACGCCTGCCTGGAATCTGTCACATCCTATTACCAACACGAAGGATTTTATCAAACAACCCACTAAGCAAAAATGAAGTACCTTGTTCAGTCGATTTCAATGATCACAAGATGTAAACAAATTGGCAATAAATTTCCCAAAACTTCACAAGTGCATGTGTGAATCTTTCCCGAATGATTTATGTGTATTGAGGTGTTCAAATCTTACTAATACTTTCGTTTACTTCATTGTGTCTATTTAACTGACGATTAAATAGTTTTGTGTCGTTTACAGTCCAATATAATTTATATCTTGTTGTACTTGGATAACTTTACAGAGGTACTACAGATCTTGAAGGTCACTTATAACTTTCCTCTTAGTTTGGTATTTCCAAACCCATGCAAAAAGTAAGAAGGGTTGAGTGTTCCTCTTGGGTATGCATTCTTTATAAAGCACAACGGTGTCAGTATTCACCTCAGAAACTTACAAAACCTTTGAATAGACTTATTAAGAAGGGATATAATTATGATACTGTTGTCAAGTCATTAAAGATTGCATATTTTGGCGTTAATATTGAGTCACTAATAAGGTCTTTGCATCGGAACTAAACACATTTATTCTAAAAACAGTTGTTGGCATGACACGGGTTATGTTCTTCTCATATATGTTATGATGGTATGATACTAAACCCCTAACGGGACGGATTGTGCCTGATGTTCATATGATGAAATCATAATCTTTCAGTCAGTTTAATTGAAGTCTGGAGCTGGCATGTCAGTTAACTGCTAGTAGTCTGTTGTTATTTATGTATTATTGTCATTTTGTTTATTTTCTTTGGTTACATCTTCTGACATCAGACTCGGATTTCTCTTGAACTGAATTTTAATACGTATTGTTATGCGTTTACTTTACTACATTGGTTAGAGGTATAGGGGGAGGGTTGAGATCTCACAAACATGTTTAACCCCGCCGCATTTTTGCGCCTGTCCCAAGTCAGGATCCTCTGGCCTTTGTTAGTCTTGTATTATTTTAATTTTAGTTTCTTGTGTACAATTTGGAAATTAGTATGGCGTTCATTATCACTGGACTAGTATATATTTGTTTAGGGGCCAGCTGAGGGACGCCTCCGGGTGCGGGAATTTCTCGCTACATTGAAGACCTGTTGGTGACCCTCTGCTGTTGTTTTTTATTTGGTCGGGTTGTTGTCTCTTTGACACATTCCCCATTTCCATTCTCAATTTTATTATACAGATCCATACAAAAGTTGGCAGGGCTGATATTTCCTCTACGTTTTGTATGTTCCTGGTCCATACAAAGAGTAGAGAGAGATGACCATTAATAACACAGCAACATTTCCAGGTGCTTACATGCACGAAATCAAGGCAATTGTCAGTAGTATATGTAGATGTAGATTCTAAAACGACGTATGGTACCTTGCATTATATAAAGGTCTATGTAATTATCAGAGACAAGTGCATGTGGATGTAACGCAATGATCGTGATGCTGTTTACAAAACTGTACTTGCCGAGTTTCCAGTAGTGTAATTAAGAGCACGTGAGCTTCCAGTCTTGTAATTAGTTTAAATTTTCATTTTGTCTCCCTATTCATTTAACTTTGATTTAACAGTTAAAAATTATTACAAATATGAAACCCAAAATATAGTTTTATCTGCAGCAGAGAACTTTGTGATCACGTGAATCACATGGTTTTTTAGGGTGTCAGTGATGAAATGGTATCGCTAATTTACGACTGGTTGTACCGTAACGACTTGGTTTGTTCAAACAAATTCTGAAGATCTTAAACAATATTGAAATAGGGTTATTAAAATATCTGTTTGACACATCTTGTAGATTAAATCTGTATTTTACAATAGGCTGCACTCTTCACAGAACCGACACATAGGTACATTGAAGGTACAAAGTCCAAACGTGATTTTTTTACCTCCGAAATAGTATTGCTATTATTGTACCGATAACAAACTATAAGTGATAGAACGTGCTATAAAAATATTAATGATCACATGGCTGCATTATATATTGCGTTACTAGAAATAAATCACACAATTTAATTTTGTACTTTTTTTCATTCCAATTTTTAGTATAAAACAAAGGTCTAAATTCCAAAAATAGTAAGTGTGTGTCCCAACGCATTTGCTGCATCTTTTTAAATTTTGTAAATGTTAGTTTAAATACAAGGAGAGATGTTTGTATACGTCATCAGACAGAAAAAAAACTACAAAAAAAACCAAAAAATACTTTGAGGTCCACATACTGTTTATGGGCGTATCCAGCCATTTATAAAAGGAGAGTTCAGACCTAGGAGAAAGAGGGTCTTAATATATGTCCCCATTCAAATGCATTGATCGTCAACAAGGGGGAAGGGGGGGGGGGGGGTCCAACCATCAGACACGAATAGGATCCGTCACTGAAGTATACAACGTTCTATCAAAGATGTATATACCGTAAGCTGAATATAAGTTTAAAAAAGTGGGACGAAAGATTTCAGAAGGTGAGTCAAACTCATATATTGAAAATAAACTGACAACGCCATGGCTACATATCAAAAAGACAAACAGACAAATAATAAGACACAACATATAAAACTAAAGACTTAACACGAACCCCACCACATCTCAGATGCTCCGGAAGGATAAGCAGATCCTGCTCCACATGTGGCACCCGTATATAAGTTCAACAGAGCGGTTAAAGATGTCGCCAGGAAACACCAAACACAACAAAACAAAAGCAAGAGACAAACGACAATTACTGACAAGGTTTCTGACTTGGAAATAACGTGTTTGTATCATTTTCTTTTAATGTCGATGCTATTATTATTTGCTGATTTTCTTTTTATCTCTCTGCGTACGAAAATTGAAAAGTGGTTTAGTTTACACCTACACAATAGTTGAGCATTCAAGATATAAGTTAAACAGTGTTTTCTTTAAATACAATATTAGATTTTCATTTTGATGTAATATTAATTATTTTAAAAATGTAGAAAAAAATAAAAACATCAGAACATTTGTATATCTGATTTAAAACTTATTGTATCAAATTGAAAAGAGAACACAAAAATTTCAAGTCAATAGTGAAAATTGTTTATCTTTAAATCAATATTATTCATAGGTAGGTGATAAATGGTAAAATAAACAAAATTGTCCTTAAACCATGTCTGTTTATATCTATAGGTCACATGCTACTGAAATATATTGGTAAAATGATAGTAATAACGGTGATAGTGTCAATCACTGAGGGTAATACTAAATTATATAACTTGTCGGTTACTGAGGGTAACAATAATTGTTATAACTTGTCGGCCACTGAGGGTAACAATAAATTATATAACTTGTCGGTCACTGAGGGTAACAATAAATGATATAACTTGTCGGTCACTGAGGGTAACAATAAATTATATAACGTGTCGGTCACTGAGGGTAACAATAAATTATATAACGTGTCGGTCACTGAGGGTAACAATAATTGATATAACTTGTCGGTCACTGAGGGTAACAATAAATGATATAACGTGTCGGTCACTGAGGGTAACAATAAATGATATAACGTGTCGGTCACTGAGGGTAACAATAAATGATATAACTTGTCGGTCACTGAGGGTAACAATAAATGATATTACGTGTCGGTCACTGAGGGTAACAATAAATGATATAACGTGTCGGTCACTGAGGGTAACAATAAATGATATAACGTGTCGGTCATTGAGGGTAACAATAAATGATATAACGTGTCGGTCACTGAGGGTAACAATAAATGATATAACGTGTCGGTCACTGAGGGTAACAATAACTGATATAACGTGTCGGTCACTGAGGGTAACAATAAATGATATAACGTGTCGGTCACTGAGGGTAACAATAAATGATATAACGTGTCGGTCACTGAGGGTAACAATAAATGATATAACGTGTCGGTCACTGAGGGTAACAATAAATGATATAACGTGTCGGTCACTGAGGGTAACAATAAATGATATAACTTGTCGGTCACTGAGGGTAACAATAAATGATATAACGTGTCGGTCACTGAGGGTAACAATAAATGATATAACGTGTCGGTCACTGAGGGTAACAATAAATGATATAACGTGTCGGTCACTGAGGGTAACAATAAATGATATAACGTGTCGGTCACTGAGGGTAACAATAAATGATATAACGTGTCGGTCACTGAGGGTAACAATAAATGATATAACGTGTCGGTCACTGAGGATAACAATAAATGATATAACGTGTCGGTCACTGAGGGTAACAATAAATGATATAACGAGTCGGTCACTGAGGGTAACAATAATTGATATAACGTGTCGGTCACTGAGGGTAACAATAAATGATATAATGTGTTGGTCACTGAGGGTAACAATAAATGACATAACTTGTCGGTCACTTAGGATAACAATAAATTATATAACGTGTCGGTCACTGAGGGTAACAATAATTGATATAACTTGTCGGTCACTGAGGATGACAATAAATTATATAACTTGTCGGTCACTGAGGGTAACAATCATTGATATAACGTGTCGGTCACTGAGGGTAACAATAAATGATATAACGTGTCGGTCACTGAGGGTAGCAATAAATGATATAACATGTCGGTCACTGAGGGTAACAATAAATGATATAACATGTCGGTCACTGAGGGTAACAATAAATGACATAACGTGTCGGTCACTGAGGGTAACAATAAATGATATAACATGTCAATCACTGAGGGTAACAATAAATGATATAACGTGTCGGTCACTGGGGGTAACAATAAATGATATAACGTGTCGGTCACTGAGGGTAACAATAAATGATATAACGTGTCGGTCACTGAGGGTAACAATAAATGATATAGCGTGTCGGTCACTGAGGGTTATAACAGATGATGAAAAGAATGAATAGAAGATGTGGTATGAATATCAAAGAAACAACTGTCAACTAGTGAAGGTAGCAACTATAATAGGTTACAGTACTGGCTTTAACAAAAAGCAAAACCCATACCGCATATCAAGCTACAAAAAGACCCCGAAATGACAAGTGCAAATTAATTCGAACAAGAAACGAACTGCCTGATTGTAATATATATAAAATAATAAACCATTTACAAATAAGATATAGGAAACAAATGAATACCACTGAATAACAGACATCTTACTTATCAATTTTTAATATCTTGTTGCTTTACAATTAATGTTATTTATATAATTTATCACACATTACCTCTTATTTTTTATGTGTTCATAGGGTGTTTATTTCTAAATAGATAAAAAAAATCCTCATCAAATATACTAGGCTTATAATTGTTTCGCGCTTTGTCTGCGAAAGACTCTTCAGTGACGCTCGAATAAAAAAAAAAGGTCAATAAACTTGACCTTGTCGTTTATTGATATAAATATTATCTTTACAGGAAAGAATGTTGTAGCGGTCATACAAAGACATCAAACATTGAGTCGTGAGAAATCGTTATTGGTATGTTCAAGGACAATAATGCGACGCTTTGTGAAGGATGTGAATGGTCAAACACCCCAAAAACAAATGTCATGCTATAGAGAAAAACAAAGAATATGGGATCCATGATACAAAACCAGTACATGCACATCAACAACAGCAGCAACAAAAGCCATGCACCAAAAAATAAAAAAAAACAGCGCTTTTTTTGGCTGTACTTCATCTCAAAGTGTCTTAAAATAGAGTCGTTCTTGCATGTATATAATAAAAGCTAAATTTCAAACGAATTATCAAGGAAAAGTTACGAAAACCAAATGAATATTAAATATAATCGTTGCTTATTTCGAAACAAAAAAACAGACAATAGAAAAGTTTGACGTCACAATTGTAAGATTTGACTTTAAACCACAAAGTACGGGCATAACGCGCCATTGAAGGATTTACCAATTTCATTGTCTCGTGCCAAAACGGAAACCAGTGACACATATGATCCGTTCGTGTACCAGTGACCTCGTGATCTGTTGCTAGACTAAACTCAAGGACATTTTATTTAATTGTCTTGTCAGATTAAAAGACTCGTCTGATTTGCATAATAATGGAAGCTAGATTGTATAACTAAAATTTAACGTTATCACACCATTAATTATTGCTTTTGTTGCGTATTATATTTTGAGAGATTGTATTTTGTATTTTAACAGTTGTTACATATTTAACAATGGTGTGTTATTAACTTTCCTTTTAAATAGAATTTCCCATTGAAAAAAGTATTTTATAATGTTATTTGTTGCTAGAAGGGCGGTAGTCACTAATATTAATTTTAGAAATAATTGATTTGTGAAGTTCTAAATTTCCACTACAAATATGTTGAGCAGGATATATGTTAAACCTTTTTAATTTTGTAGCATGTCATTGTAATGTAATTACTATTGATGAATTAAGTAATCATATATTGGTGATTTTGAATCTGTTCAAAGTTTTGATTTTTCTACCCTATATACCACTTTGCCTCATATTCTTATTAAGAAAAAATTCACATCCCTAATTAACTGGGCATTTAAAAAGTCGGAATGCGAGTACATATGTTCAAACTCTTTTAGATCATTTTTTAGTAGCAATAAACAAAAGAACTATGTCAATTGGACATGCTTTGATACTATTTATGCACTTGAATTTTTACTTGATAACATTTTTGTTCGCTTTGGAGATTCCGTATATCGTCAAGTTATTGGAATTCCAATGGGGACTAACTGTGCACCACTTATTGCGGACCTGTTTTTGTATTGTTATGAGTTACAATTTATGACTAAAATTAGCAAAGACCCATCAAAACAACATTTGATACAAAAATTTAACAATACTTTTAGATATTTGGATGATATATTGGCTCTAAATAATGACGACTTCAGTATGTATACTAAAGAAATTTATCCTGTAGAACTTACTTTAAATAAAGCTAATGATAACAATGACCACTGCCCTTTCCTCGATCTTGATATCTATATCATAAACGGGAAGCTTAATACAAAAATTTATGATAAAAGAGATGATTTTTCATTTCCTATTGTTAATTATCCATTTTTAGATGGTGACGTTCCCTTGTCACCATCTTATGGTGTTTATATATCTCAACTTGTACGATTCGCTCGTGTATGTAACAATGTATTAGATTTTAGCGAGAGAAATTTATGTATTACTGAAAAATTATTACACCAGGGTTTTCGATATCACAAACTGGTCAAAACATTTACTAAATTTTATCACCGGTATAAGGAAATAATTCGTAAATATAACTCAACATGCAGACATCTTATACGTTCAGGTATTTCACATCCAAAATTTTATGGAAATATTCTTTATAAAGCACAAAAATGTCAGTATTCTCCTCAGAAACTAACAAAACCTTTAAATAGACTTATTAAAAGGGGATATAGTTACGATACTGTTGTCAGGTCATTAAAGATTGCATATTTTGGCTTTAACATTGATTCACTGATAGGGTCTTTGCATCGGAACTAAACACATTTATTTCTAAAAAAACAGTTGTTGGCATGACACGGGTTATGTTCTTCTCATATATTTTATGATAGTATGATACTAAACCCCTAACGGGAGGGATTGTACCTGATATTCATATGATGAAGACATAATCTTTCAATCAGTTTAATTGAGGTCTGGAGCTGGCATGTCAGTTAACTGCTAGTAGTCTGTTGTTATTTATGTATTATTGTCATTTTATTTATTTTCTTTTGTTACATCTTTTGACATCAGACTCGGACTTCTCTTGAACTGAATTTTAATGTGCGTATTGTTATTCTTTTACTTTTCTACATTGGCTAGAGGTATAGGGGGAGGGTTGAGATCTCATAAACATGTTTAACCCCGCCGCAATTTTGCGCCTGTCCCAAGTCAGGAGCCTCTGGCCTTTGTTAGTCTTGTATGATTTTAAATTTAAGTTTCTTGTGTATAATTCGGAGTTTAGTATGACGTCCATTATCACTGTACTATTATGCATATTTTAGGGGCCAGCTGAAGGACACCTACGGGTGCGGGAATTCTCGCTACATTGAAGACCCATTGGTTGCCTTCGGCTGTTGTTTGCTCTATGGTCGGGTGGTTGTCGCTTTGACATATTCACCATTTCCTTTCTCAATTTTATTAAAATCGATTACTTGCAAAAATCTGTGTAATCGATTACATCGCGATCCTTGCTTGGTACCATATCACATAGTCACTGAAGAAGAATGTAAAGTCGTTTTTCTGAATCAGTTTTCTTGTTAGTCTTTTTTACATGTTTTCTTTTGACCATGGTGTTATCAGATTGTAGTGGACCAATGCTTTACGATTGACTTTTGTGCATTAGGCGTAGGTAGGTATATTTATAAGACTCGGTTATATTTTGAAAATTCAAATCGGAAAGTTCCTTATCAAATGACAAAATCAAAGTATTGCAAGTCTTTTCATTATTTCACCTGCTTATCCAATTTCTGATCAAGACTGTGATCAACGCTCGAAAACGCGGCAATCGTTCAAAACAGAACTCCAGGAAAGTTCGGAAATCCGTCGATTTCTATTCGCTGAAATTGATTCTTATCATCCAAACTACAACGGGATATGGAGTACTATTGCATAAATTTTCTATTTTCACAGACAAAATCGATAATGTAAAATTTTAGATATAATGATATAATGATATATTTTTAGGATTATTAATTTGTCATCAATTAATATCGCTGCTTTCTTTACGACAACAATGCAGACCAAATTTCCGCTCTTTCTCTTTCAATGCAAAACAATTATTTTCAGCTGACAGGATATTTATTTGACGTAAAGGAAATTAAATAGTATTTTATAATAAATTTTGTGTACATGTCAAATACGTAAATTGTGTATTGCTAACCCCGATGTCACTCAATATAACAAAATCGCAGCTAATGATTAGCGTTTTGTTAAAGACTAATTAGAGTGAAATAGAGTGAAAACGCCTCCATTGTTACGCCATAATGGCCGCTGTTGTAATTGATGTTTGGTTTTCAAATGATTTGTCACTAAACACCATTTAAATTTATCCTTTTGAATAATACATAGTAATTTTATCCGTCATAAAGATAGATTTTGACGACTTTGAATTAATGATTTTCTATCAGGTTTTAGAATGAAATAAAAATGTTTGTATTGGATTTTAAAGGTTTTCCATGTTGATAGATTCACTATGTTAACAAATATACATTGAGAAGAAGACGTAAATCAAATACACGACAATAGACAATCAGTGATACTTTTTATTCAGCAACCCCTCACAAGAGAAGGATTTGAAACAGCTTTTTGGTGTTTTGATTGTAATATTGTTACATGTAGGTTAAAAAATCACAATATAATATAGTGCGTTAATACGAACATTGTTCATTCATTTATAGTTGACTTCCAATTAAATAACACATCTCTTCACGTCCAGTGGCAAATATTTCAAACATGAAAAGAGAACAGGAAAGTATTACGTCAGAATACAGGAAAAGATTACACCCGAATAAAGTAAAGAAGAAACGATGATTCTTGAGAGAATAATAATTTTAATCGTTTATTTTTAAAACTTCCAGTAACAAATATTTCATGCATGTTCAGGACGACCCGCGGCGACATAAATGCAAGCCGAATGTGTTTCTGGTGAAGTACATTTCATCATGTACGCGCGTTATACACTTATAACACTGGAGCTCAAAGACAGATGCAGACTATATCGATGTACCTGCTATCATGCAAGCTTGTGTGTGTGTGTGTGTGTGTGTGTGTGTGTGTGGTTTTCTTCGTTATTCTCATTGCATCCCTTTTCACAATAGTGTCATCATGTTTAATCTTTTGTTCATACTGCATATCAAATTAGGGCTTATATTTGAATGATTTTTTATTGTCCATAATTGAGGCCAGTGTCATCTTGCATTAATTAAGCCCGTAAATCTGTAGTTAAAGACATTAAACTAACTATGTCAAATTTGACTAAGTAAGCGATGACCTTGAACACGTGGTAACGGCTCAGTAGGCCAAAAATAGGACATTTGAAATCAATCGTATTTAAATGTACTGATAGTTAATCACAGAATTTGGCAGGAATCAATTACTTCCAGTCAAATTAGAGTTTTAAATTGAAAAGCAAACATTTAGCATGGATACACAGCAAATCATTGCGCGCCATACATAGCTGACTATGCGGTATGGGTTTTGCTTATTGTTGAAGGCCGTACGGCGACCTATAGTCGTTAATTTCTGTGTCATTTTGGTCTCTTGTTGAGAGGCGCTTCAGCCTCATTGGCAATCATACCACATCTTCTTTTTTTATTTTGTTATATTTTTCTTGCCTTTGATTTATGTTTTTTCGTGAACGAGATGGTTTTTGACAGCAAATCAACGACACAAAAATACCAATAGACATTTTAATTTAGATGCCAAGTTATGGTGTATACGCATGCTCTGTATTGCAAGAGTAATGGTGAGATATAGACTAAATGGTTGTTTTCATTTTATCAGATTAAATATTTATTTTCATCTAAAACAATATATTTTCATCTAAAACAATATATTTTCATCTAAAACAATATATTTTCACTTTAAAATACAATCGTTTCATACATTTTGTAGAGGATTTGTATGGTGAGATCGTCTATAACAATTCTTGATTTTGTGTTTCAGAGTTTGAATTTTTCACAATGTCTTGTTTAAGATTTTTTTTCAGCTCGTACCAGGACAGGGTATACTCCTCCTCAAGAAACGCAATGCTCGTCCCCTTAAGTAAATGACAAATTATTTCAGACAATGTTTGTACAGGGACTACACGGTAAAGAGTACATGGTGTGATTCTCGGTTCTGCCGGGTTCATACTAATCTTTCTTTGAAGTCTACCTGTGGTTTTACCTGTATATAGTTGCTTTTGATCTTCATAAGCATTGTCATTAGTTTACATTTAAATTGTTTTAAGAAATCTCCTTTGTGACCATTTGTTTCCAATGTGCAAATGTAATTTATAAATGTTTATAGAATGTAAAACGGAAACAATATACAAAGAAACGAACGCAACTTGATGTTGATAAGAGCAATACTATATAAATAAAAGATTTGTCAAGGTTAGGACACGATTCTTGGATGTTGAATCCTCGGTTTGGTGCATTTACATATAAAACAATAAACAAAAGAATGCATAATGCATTAAACATAAGACAAAATTCCACTATATATGGTTTTCATACACTATTTTGATGGGGTCTTGTATGGACAAAAATGCTTTCAACCCTCTCAAATTGACTGTGTAGTACTGAATACATTGTAAGTATAAATTTGTCAAAACTTAAACGACAATGAACTATATACACTTTAACTGAATGAATGAATCGTATAAACAATGCGTGTTTTGTTCCGCAACAGAAAAGATATAAAATAAAGAAATTGATACCCTTGTTAAACATTTGCTATTTAGAATTTAATTTGTAAATATATCAACTTATAGTCATAAAACACCTATGGTGTTTATCTATTTATGATGTGTTAAAATATTAATTATGAATAGGCTCAATATAGATGGTAGATATTCCCGAGGTTTTAGTTTTAATGAAAATAACGCGTTTTAAATCTCGTGCATTCAAGCAGAGACATATAGTACTAGTTTTATATGTATCTGATCATAGTGCCTTCGTTAGGTACGCTCAAATCCAGATATTTGAAGGGCGGGGATGCTAAAATTATCTGAAACCCTAGTAGCAGACAGTAGTAAACAGAAAAGACATGTTTATAAAAGGGATCTACGAATATATGTATACTATTTGATTTTAGGGGAGCTAGGATGAAAAAGGAGTTTTTAGTTAAAAAAAAAGGGGGGCAGGATGAGCAACTTGGCCAAAAAAGGCAGCCGGACCGAATAAAGTGGAAAACGAAAACGCAGAACAGAGATTACAACTACCCCCTCTTAAAATGAAATGGTAACTCCCTAAGGCCAATCTTCTCGAAGGCAATCAGAAGCTTATTTAATGATTCTTAACTCGGGTTTAGTAGGTTTAGTAGGTTTAGTAGGTTTAGTAGGTTAATAAACAAGTATGATAGACATAAAGAACACTCTAGTAAGAGTTTAAAAATGTTCAAATGTTTTCCTTTTGCGACAAACGATTTTTATGGTTGTTCTTCTTTTTTAGAAAACACTCAATCAATTTATTATGCAATTTAAATTCATAATTATTTGTTATTAATAAATCAGTTAAAGTATTGGAGCATAACTCATCCTTTTAATAAGTTAGTATTTTTGACTAATGTGAAGTTTAAAGCATTGATAATTTGCATCCGTTATTTTCCTCTTAAATACCATTTTTTTCATAACTTCTGAAGTATGAATAAATCTTTGTGGATTCGTCCTTGGATTTTGTTTTATTTAAATGGTTTCAATCATAGCCGTTCTCTTCCTCTTACAAAGCATCTCTTTTAACACTTTCAAATTAGGAAAATAAATCTTTGTGGATTCGTCCTTGGATTTTTGTTTTATTATCAAAATGGTATTTATTAAAGCCGTTCTCTTCCTCATACAAAGCCTCTCTTTTAAAACTTTCGAATTATAAAAAAAAATCTTTCGTCCTTTTTTTTTTTTTTTTTATTTTAATGGGAAAAATCAAAGTATTTAAAAGCCTATTTCTTCCAATCAGTAGCTTGTAAACAAACTCCACTTTTGTTATCAGAGGTCTATATTTCAATTAGATTGCTAGCATCGATAACTATAGCAATTGTCTTCCTCTTACAAAATACATTTTTTTTAAAATATTTAAATAAATCATTGTGAATTCGTCCTTAGCTTTTTTGTAAATTGATTAAAATGGGTGAAAATCAAAGTATTTAAATGCCTCTACTTCTTCCAATCAGTAAGTTGTAAACAAACACCATTTCTGTAAACAATTATCGTGAATAAAGTCAATTATACCCCAGATAACAGGTACTTCCTTGTAGGTATCTAGAAATGTGAAATAACTTGAAAAAAGTGTTTACAATAAAACACGCTTTTTCATAAGTAATGATATTGGTTGGACAAAAATTAGAAAAATCAGGTTCCGCATTTCATTGTATTTCCTTCCGGCATCGATATAGTGTCAGATGAATTATTTAAAAAAATCTAAAATTGAGAATGGAAATGGGGAATGTGTCAAAGAGACAACAATCTGACAAAAGAGCAAAACACAGCCAAACAACCGGAAGCGGCCGTTAGTCGGCCCCTCAACAAAATGTGCACTAGTACAGTCAAAATAGACATCATACTAAACACCAAAACATAGAAATAAACCAAGTAAAACGACAATGATACACTATTGTTTTTACAGCTATTTTGTCACTTTTATTACTTTATTATAATCCTGGTACTTTTGATAACTATTTACACCACTGGGTCGATGCCACTGCTGGTGGACGTTTCGTCCCCGAGGGTATCACCAGCCCAGTAGTCAGCACTTCGGTGTTGACATGAATATCAATTATATGGTCATTTTTATAAATTTTCTGTTTACAAAACTTTGAATTTTTCGAAAAACTAAGGATTTTCTTACCCCAGGAGTAGATTACCTTAGCCATATTTGGCACAACTTTTAGGAATTTTTTATCCTCAATGCTCTTCAACTTTGTATTTATTTGGCTTTTTAACTATTTTGATCTGAGCGTCACTGATGAGTCTTATGTAGACGAAACGCGCGTCTGGCGTATAAAATTATAATCCTGGTACTTTTGATAACTATTTACCTTTCTTCATATGATTATGAACAGTATTACAATTGGATTTGAAAGTTCATTATAAAACTAAACAGAGAAAAGCAATCGGACTCGCATAATTTTAAAAGTGTTATTCATTTTTTGTAACTGGGTCGAAAGATTTTTTTAGTGAATCTGTCCCACCGATACTCATTGAAATAGTGCACTTTCGAATCAAATTGATTGGCTGAACCATTCAAATTAATGTTTCAATCACTGTTAAAATACGCAATGATTGATTACGTTTTTACTTTGGTTCAGTGACAGATATTTCATGCATATCATTCAGAACAAAAAACCAAAATGAGAAATATACTATTGTTATCGGTATCGGGTTCGACATAGAACTTGTTTATTATTGGGAATATTAATTATTAGGGAAAAGGGACTGTATTGGTCTTTTTTAATCAACAACATTGTTATATATATTAGTTATATATAAAGTTGAATTATTTGCTTTGCCGTATTTACGTCATGCTGGCAAATAAATCAGACCTCGTTATTCTAGAAGTATAGATCTATTATCTTAACAACCATCTGAGATTGCATAATGCGTTGAGCAACATCAAAATATTATATTTTTATTTTATGTTCCCCCTATTTTCCAATTATATACCATATGTATACCTGGTATCATGTTTCATTATCATCGCCAAAACTCCGTTCATTTAAACCTATTTGGTTATTCCTCGTTACGTTATATATAGATATTTTAAAAGAACAAACCTATGATTTAAACAGAAACTGTCTCGCTTTAAACTAAATCTAGGACAAAATTTTCGACCAAAGCCATTTTTAATGAACAGTTAATTTTGAAAACAGGAATCCGGTTGCAAAATATATCAGCTATATATTTCGTTGCAGACAATTGTACATTAATAAGACTGTTGTTAGTTCTCTCGTTTGAGTTGTTTTACATTTATGAGTTGGGCTTCTTTTATAGCTGACTATGCGGTATGGGCATTGCTCGTTGTTGAGGATTGTACGGTGACCTATTATTGTTAATTTCTGTGTCATTTGGTCTCTTATGGAAAGTTTTTTCTTTGGCAATAATACTGCATCTTCTTTTTTAAGTTTACTGAAAAAAAAATGCTAATTCAGTTTTGATTTATTGAATATTTCTAAATTTGCATTGAATTAACAAAGATTTCCCTTCTGAACGAGGACCAATGTACTTTAGTATTTCGAATTTGTATAAAATGTCTAGTCTTTTACAAATTGATATCAAAATTATGGTGGGTATCATGTTGTTTATGTTTTAGTTTGATATGTTGTGTTTTTTAATTTATAGACTACAGTTTGTCTTGTTACCACCCCCCCCCCCCCCCCCCCCCCGCCTTTTCCCAAACTGTTTCTTTTTCATGTGGTGTACTATATTACATGTATTTTCTTTCATGTTCTTTCCTTTGTATTTTTGAAAAATATGTTACTTAAGGTATACTAGCAGCGATCTAAAATTGTAAATGAAACAAAGGTCCGAAGTAAAATGGCGTAAAGAAATGTTTAATGTCGGACCCACTCCCAGAAAATATCATTCTAATCGCTCAAATGACCCATTCTTTATAAATAAATAAAAAAAAAGCGGCAACAAATTCTTAAACTGAAAAAATAACAATCTCTTGTATTTATTCAGATAATATAAAACAAGTTTTCAAAGTAACTCCATGGCGACTTTGACCAGCTTTGTTTTGTATTTAGGATTGTACTTTTACCACATATCTTTGCCTACTCCGGATAAAGCGATTGGTCGTCAGCCAATAGAGATTTATATTGGTCAGACATAAGTCCGGCGACTTAACTACGACACCTTTAAAACTATAATGCCAGAATATGGGACATTTCATGAATTGGGCTGATTTTTCTACTTTATCATTTCGGTGTCTCATATAATATAGAAGACGTTGATATTTTTTTCAAAATTCGTGAAATGATAATATGTTATGTTGGTTTTTCTGACTGTGTTGAAGTCCATTTGGTGGACTCCGCGCGGCGTTTCCTGCTCTATGGTCGGGTTATTGTTTCTTTGGCACATTCCCCACTTCCCCATTTTCATTCTCAATTTATTGATTGGTAGCTGTCTCGATAAGAATCTTACTACAACTCTTTATACTTATATTCAATTCCTTACACATACGAAGTTTGCTTAATATATAAGGGTGCTACCATTTCATTTTTATGAAAAAAAGGGGGAGGGGGCTTTGATGAAATTTGCAAAAGGCAGGATGAGCAACTTGGCAAACAAAAAAGCCAGGATGACAATTTATGTTAAAAAAGGCAGGACAGAATAAAGTAAAAACAAAAAAAGGCAGGACAGGAATTAAACAAAAAAAAAAAAAAAATCAGGACAAAATTTTCATCCTAGCCCCCTCCCCCTCTATAAAAATCGTATTGAAACTCGGCTTAATTGCTTCCGATCACGAATGCGCAGCTTAGATGTGTGTTGATGTTCGTGTGTGTTTCTCTTCCTTGGTGGCTGTTTTGGTTTTGGAAATTGGAACTCAACGGAAATAGATGAATAACATCAAAATATTTGGATATGAGGATATGAAATGGAAGAAATAGTCGAATTGTCACTGCCTTTCGATCTTTAATCTTATTATTATAAAGTTTTTGTTGTTTTACATGATATGTTGCATTTGGCACGCATGCATTAGGTTACGACCTTTCAAAATGGTTAACGCTCGGTGTTATAAAAGTATTTTATGTACTTTAACGAGTTGCTATAATAATAATTATTTCTTTCATATGCAAAGGATTAATATAAATTTATGCACCTAGAGTTATACTAAACCTTTCACTGAATGGCACTGGCTTATACAGTGAAACCTGTTTAACCCAAACCTCTTCGGTATTTAAGATTTTGTTCGGTTTTGGCCGATGTTCGGTTCTATCAGGTTCACAAAGCAAACAGTAGGTACAAATGTATGACGATGCTTAAGAGCATGTTTGCCTTTGTTAGTCTTGTATTGTTTTAACTTTTAGTTTCTTGTGTACAATTTGGAGTTTAGTATGGGGTTCATTATCACTGAACCAGTATATATTTGTTTAGGGGCCAGCTGAAGGACGCCTCCGGTGCGAGAATTTCTCGTTGCATTGAAGACCTGTTGGTGACCTTCTGCTGTTGTCTGCTCTATGGTCGGGTTGTTGTCTCTTTGGCACATTCCCCATTTCCATTCTCAATTTTATTGGTTTATACAGGTTTTAGTTTTATGCAGGATTCGGTTTAGCCAGGTTTCACTGTAATAAGAATTGCTATAATATTACCAGAGCTGGCAGTAATCGTCTATAATACTAATCCATTTTATATAATACTGAATTAGAAACATAGTGCCCTATATATTTTCGACCCACACATATTCAATATATTAAATAGTTCCACCGTTTACTTTCAAAAGTTATGATTTCGAGATAAAGTTCTGTATTGAATTATTAAACAACATATTTTTGATTGACTGATGGTTTGATAATTGTCTAGCAGTGTTTATTTTATGCTTATTCAAGAGAATAGATGCATTGAACATCACAATTATATAGGTTGATATAAAAAATGGAATACTTGTATAACGGACACAGTCCTAATTTCGGTCTCCTGTAATGATCATGTGACTACCATGATGACGACTAAGATGGCGATGACAGGATGGCTGTTAGATTTACAGTACAAACTCACAGGCAATCGTCTCAGAAAAAAAAATCCTATATACCTTTATATAACACACGGTACTTAACTCGCGATTTAGACAAATGACAGGCGGTGACGAAATTCCGTTAAATACCGATTTCTCGGCTGTCAACCCCACTAAAACTTGTGGTGTCGTAAATCTAAATTATACAAAGGTATATAGGATTTTTTTTCTGAGACGAGTGCCTCTGTACAAACTGTACGTCATGCACATGCAGGACGAGAACCGTCATACTACATATGTAAACGACGATTATCAAAAGTCTGCTCAGTCATATTTTAAACACATGCCTTCTTAGGTAAACATTCATATATGTCACCTTTCCAGACCACATTATTCAGACTGCAATGGACCATATCGACCATGTCGAGCCAAGGCTCCGTGTTGAAGACCGTACTTCGACCTATAATGGTTTATTTTTCAAATTGTGACTTGGATGGAGACGTGTCTTATTGACTTTCATACCACATCTTCTTATATCTATTTGTTTTTTTACAATAAATGCCGCATGTTAAGCAGGAAAAAGCAAATATCAGTTTTGAAGGTTTTGGGTTGTCCAAGAGGGAACAAATCAACGATTCCTTCCAACTGTGGGCATGTACATAATTCCCTGACACTTATGGGAAAAACTTTAAAAATTAATCCGATGCAAGATTAACTAATTGGTGTCTAATCACTTTTTATCTAATTTGTCAGTTCGATGACAGAAGAAAAAAACATAATATAGTTTATCTGACCATTCCCGGAATGGTTATGAAAGAACATCTGGAATTTTCTAAGGCAAGTCTAATCCGGTGTAGGTAGTCACTAATTACTAAGTACAAAATGTAACATATAAGTGGATTAACAATTGAAAGCGTTTCATCAAAACATTGAGTAATTACTAAATTTAATCCGTTTAACTTAATGATTTAAAAGAAAGGAGTGATAATAATGGTACCGTTTCCAATACAGGTAGACGGACCTGCACGTACCGTATCCATTGTCCACCTAAGAATCTGCACGTACTGTTTTCCATTGTCGTTTTAAGAATCTGCACATTCTGTTTCCATTGCCGATACAAGAATCTGCACGTACTGTTTCCATATTGCCGATACAAGAATCTGCACATATTGTTTCCATTGTCGATCTAAGAATACGTTGCCGAAAAAAGAGTATACATGTACTGTTTCCATTTCCAGTACAAGAATATACACGAACTGTTTCCATTGTTGGTACAAGAACCTGCCGTTACTGTTTTCGTTACTGTTTTACAAGAATCTGCACGTACCGTTTCCATTGGTGGTACACGAATCTGCATGTACTGTTTTCATTGGTGATTCAAGAATCTGCACTTACTGTCTCCATTGGTTGTACAAAAATCTGCACGTACTGTTTCCATTGGTGGTACACGAATCTGTACCTGCAGTGGCATCTTCACGTTTTAGTGAATCGTTTTAGTGAATCGTTGGTTACACGCCATTATTCCGACAGCCCATTAGACCGACAGCCCATTGGTCCGACAACCCATTAGTCCGACAACCCAACAGTCCGACAACCCATTGCTCCGACAGCCCAATACTCCGACAACCCATAAGTCTGACACTTATCAAGTCAAGTATCAGGGTAAATTTTTTTTGTCTGTCTGTATTATTACGTTTATGTAATAGCATATTTTAAGAAATAACTCCGTATATATTACATAAGACTAAGGTAGTTCGAATACTTTCTATATATTCAATTCGAAATCTGTATATAGAATAGAACAGAAAAGAATATTTCATTTTCCAAATAACACAGTCTATAAAGAGCATACAAATCATGACCAACCAGTAATGGTGCGAGCTACTGGTGATACCCCCGCCCAAATATTTCGGTAAACAGGAAATTTTGGAGATGTGAATCTAAAAAAGCATCACACAGTATAACTGACTTATATAAACCTTGAAACCAAATTTCAGAAATCATTGTATTGTAGTTTCTGAGAAAAATATGACGAAAATGTTCAACTTAGCTCTCATGTGAAAAGTGTCCGGTAAACAGAAAGATGTTGAGTTAAGAATCTGAAAATGCATCACGCGATAAACTCGACTTCAATAAACCCTGACACCAAATTTCAGAAATCCTTGTAATGTTTTTTCATGAAAAAGAAGTAACGAAAATATTCACGGGGCGGACGGACGAACTGACGGATGGACGGACGGTCAGACAGAGGTAACACAGTATACTCCCCACTTTTTCGAAGCGGCGGTATAATGATTGGGTCAACATTAAGACATTACAATACTAATTTATACTAGTTATATTTATTTCACCATAAGCCTCAGTCACAATATGAGCCAAAACAAAATAGGAAAATGTTTATCTAACTTTTTCAAGTTCTGACAAGTGCTAGAAATATGCTGAAAGAGTTCCTCACTCAAATTATTATGAAGGGAGCATTCGATTGAAAAATGACGCTCATCCTCAACCTATCAGCTGTACAATACGATTTGTTTAGTATCTGACATTTTCTATTCCTAATGTTATGGGTGAGCACCGATTCTTAATTACCATATGATCTACCTTTCTTAAAATCAATGATATCTAAATATTTTTCTCCTTGAAACATAATGAAAAATAAGTGTCAAGTATGCCACAAAACACATACTGTACTAAGTTTTTACAACTAGATAATTTGACAAAGACACAAGCGTGACAAGAATTTCACACATTGTCTTAGATTTTTTACTAGTTGTTATTGGCTTTTATATTGCACTCGTTCTATTTTTAAAAGCAGTCAAATTGAGTTGACTGTTTGTTTCTTTGTCATATACAGTCCCTGAACCGATATCACTTTTCCTCATGAATATTTAAATAGAAGTTGCCGAAATGTTCACGTCCGTCATACTTGTTTTTCGTAATAAGTTTTGTTGTAAATCATAAGTCCTGCACCTCTCCCAACCATTTTAAAGGAGGGATATTTTTCCTAGATTTTAAAATAAGCTTGGGATATAAAATTAGTATCCCTAAAAATCTATTGAGTGTCATCTCTCGGACTATGTTTGATCTATCGTTTTTGGCTTGTAGTTGTCTCAGTATTTCGTGGATTCACATTCCCGAACATGATACCGTATTCATAAAAAACACCAGGCGAACTAGAACATCACAGACTGACAATTGACACACAAACGACGAAATATAAACAAATAAATACCCAAACACGTAAAACGAAAGAGGGTCGAATGTAAGGACTTAGCAGTAGCAATTAGCATGTGTATCAACTCCAATATAATGAGACAACTATACCGCATGGAAAGAATAATAGGAGTCAAAACGGACAACCCCAAATATTCAAGAGAACAGAGTTGGTCTTTTTAAAGAAAAATTACCAATACACACAAGACAGATGCATTGTCGGAGTAATGGGCTGTCGGAGTAATGGGCTGTCGGAATAGTGGGCTGTCGGAGTATCAATCTAATTAAAAACCGATCTCTCATCGCTCCTGTTTCTGATATGTCGCGTGGGAGATCTAACGAAACCCGCTTTGAGGTCACATGTGAGTGACCTCGTAGGTGTGTTTTTTTCGACAAATGAAATTGAGTCTTCCACGATCTTGGAAGTTTAACGTAAGGCAAAGGGATGTAACTCATTTTATTTACGACGAAATCGTCAGTCATAATAATTCATAAACTTTTTTGATTGGCTTATTAATAGGTCGTCAACTCATTTGCATATCTTTATAAATTCATGACTTTTAGTTCACTCACATGTGACCTCAAAGCCGGTTTCGTTAGATCTCCCACGCGACATATCAGAAACAGGAGCGATGAGAGATCGGTTTTTAATTAGATTGTCGGTGTATTGGGCTGTCGGAATAGCGGGCTGTCGGAGTAATGGGCTGTCGGAATAATAGGCTGTCGGAGTAATGGGCTGTCGGAATAATGGTTGTCGGACTAATGGGATGTCACCGAATCGGTTAAAGTAAACATTGACTGAGGAAGTTAAACTATACCTTACCTTCTCTAGCTACATGTAATAACCAACCATTTCTGGTATCTGCAGATTTAGAGAAGAATTAATTTACAAGTCAATCTTGGCTGATGAGGTTAAAAATATCCGTAACTTCTACGATGAATGACTTATGGTATTCTACAAATGTAGTTGTGTGGTATCTTTCATATTAATATGCCCACCTACGATAATAGATGGGCATTATGTTTTCTGGTCTATTTGTCTATTCGTCCATCCGTCCATTTTGCTGTTCGTCCGTCAGTCCGTCACACTCCAGGTTAAACTATTTGGTAAAGGTAGTGTTTAATTAATCAACTTGAAACTTAGTACATGTGTTCCTTATAATATGGACTTTCTAATGTTAATGCCAAATTAGAGTTTTGACCTCCAATGCACATGGAAATTGTTGGTGTGGTTGGGGCATTGGTGTACTATGGACACATTCTTGTTAGTGACTCAATTCAAGCCATCATTGACTGACAAGATTCAGTGATATCCACACAACCTTATATGAGCAACATTCCACTGGCAGTGGTGTCTACAAAGTTCAAATAAACAAGTAGTAAAGTACAAGCTTCCAATAAATGTGTACACTTTGCTTTGCATTTCTGTATTTCAGATAGACTAAAAAAGAAGGTGTGTTCATAACACCTGAGGCTGCAACCAAACGACATACAAATGTAATTACTGGAATACGAATAGAATATAGATATAATCAGATGTGGTATAAGTGCCAATGCAACAACACACCCTCCAAGTAGTCAACAAACAATGTCAAACAATAGGCAGGTGTCTATACAAGGTACACTCGTCTATAAAAGCTGTGACAAAACTCAAAGACTTGCAAACAACTAAAAAACAATCGAAGTAATGAGAACACCAAGTCAGATATGACATAAGGTTGCCATTTCATATTTGTAGGGGGCTAGGATGAAATTTGAAAAAAAAACAGAACAGAAGTTTTGAGTGGATGAGACACTTTACAAAAAAAATGGCATGAAGACAATTTATGTAAAGACAGTCAGAATAAACTAATAAAAAAATGCAGGACCGTATGGAGTGAAAAATAAAAATGCAGGACAGAGATTACAGCTAAGAAAAAAATGAAGGACAACATTCCTTCAAGCACCCCTAGCTCACCTCCGCATAAAAATCAAATTGTAGCTCCCTAAGCTTATAACTGACAAGGTTCCTACATGTACATGCCAAACTATGCTTTTTATAGCCACCCCCCCCCCTTTTTTCTTTTCGATGAGTGGACGTATAATTTATACAGAGGGATAAGTATTTAGTAAGTAAAAGATTATCTGAATAATCTGCACCTACAAATATAAACAAATATAAACAGTTATCAATAATCTTGTTTACATCTTACGCAAAGTTTTAAATGAAAGGGACTTTAAAACGACTTACTATAATTACCTGTACATATAAATCTAATTAGTGTATTGAACTTATTAACTTTTAAAAGCTGTTATCTCTAGACAAATTTGAAATTATTGTTTTGTATTCCATTGTTTGGTTACGTCATCAGCCGTTTAAATTGATGTAACGTGAAAAATACTGGATTAATTACTCACAGTCAAACAAATAGCGATCGGTTTGTATATTAGAGACGAATACTTTGAATCCCCGATAAAAAAAACTTCACCCATAAAACTGGTTGTTTATCAGTTTTGTATATTAGAAACGGCAATTGTCCTTCCCTAGATTTCACCCATAAAACTGGTTGTCTACAGTTTTGTATATTAAAAACGTCAATTTTCCTTCCCTCGGTAAAACGCAGGACCCAAAAAGATAACAGGGGAATAGCAATATACATGTAATTAGTTTTGTACTTCATTCGTCCTTGACAAAGTGGTGCGCCTGTCTGTCTGTGCTGGATAAATAAGTACACAGCCACGTATGGTTTAGTTTAAACATATTTTATTTGCTGAATTAAAGCAAAATGGATTAGACACAAATAAATCATACTTATGAAGTCTTCTCCATAGAACAATATAAAGTTACAATAATAGTAATCATATTATGACATTCATATAAAGTAAACAGTTTATAGAATATAATACTAGCTTTCATAGGAAAAAAAAGAGGAGAGAGAGAAAAAAAAGAGAAAAAGAAAATTTGAAAAGTCATATGATTCTGTGAGGATGACGCTCCGTGCCAGTAACAATAACGCTCTATCAAGGCATTAAAAATCTGTTTGACCTTTTAATGAAATTTTGAACATTTTATAAAATTTGGATATTTTGTTCATTCGAAAGTTCCAAGTGTCCGCAAATTAATAGTTTTGTATCTAAAACAAAGTTTTCGGATAGCCAGTTAAGATTATTAAATAAGTTTTTTCTACATGATGTGTATTTTGGACAAACAAAAAAGTAATGGTACACATCCTCAATATCTGACCCACAATGACAAGATGGATCATTTATAATATTAGCTCTAAATAGATAATTGTTTAAGAATGAATCTGAACATCTCAATTGCATTAAGATGATATTCAATTTCCTTGGGCCGTACAAATAAAACGTTTCAATTTTACATAATGGCCTTTCTTTTTTTAATTCTTTCTTAAATTTAGAAATAGAGTCGACACTGCGATCTTTTGGATCAAGTTTTTTTCCATTTACGTATTGTAGATGGAACAAACGATTCAGTAGTAAGGGAAAGTCTACAAAATGGAACAATAATGCCATGGCCATTTTGCAACGAATAGTTGGTTGTACTTTGTACACATGGAGGTACAAGATTACATAGATATTCAGGCGCATGCTTTTGGCTCATGTTATAAAACATCTGTAATTTTCTTCTCCTTCTTCTTTCAAACAGAGATTCCCATCCAACCTCAGAATATAAAGTTTCAGTTTTAGTTAATATTGGTAGACCGGTTACTATTCTTGCAGCCTCTAATTGCAAATTTTCTAATTTATTTGAGTAGCCTATTCCACAATTATCCCACACTTCCGTGGCATATTCAAAAATGGGTCGAATAAAAACTAAGTATAGTTTTTCTAAATTATTTCGAGATAATCGGTATTTAAGTTTACGTAAAACATCTAAGTGTTTCTTTACACTTGTAATTATACTTTCAATATGATTGTTCCATTTTGCGTTACTACTGAAATTAACTCCCAGGTGCTTATGAGATGTACTTAAAGGTATATTTTTACCATATAAGGAAAAGTTAAGGTCTTGAATCTCAATATTAGAACACATCATACTTTCGGTTTTATCTGGGTTAAATGACATAAGCCACCAAACATCCAACTCTTTCAGGTCGCGATCTATAACAGATTTAATCTGTTCACCGTCGTTACCATGCTGTGTTGTATGGTGTGCAGAGAGACGATAAATCCGAAATATCGCGTAACGGGGGGGGGGGGGGGGGGGGGGGGGGGGAGGAGGAGGGTAATACTCTCGCACGTTAAGATCCCTTGCAACAACTCTTTGGTGGTTCTTTAGGTGGCCTGATGCCTCTCTTTTGTTTTTGAATTTTAAAAAGATTTTCGGAATCCTCGGAATTTATTCATGTATTGCTATTACCGCCAGCTCCTACTTTTCTTTTCATAATTTTATTACATATAGTTTGAAACAAACATATTTGAAAATTTTTTAAGAACCTAGTTATTTTTTCATAGTTTTTGTTACATTACTGGTATTTGGGATCATTCGAAACCAATACAATGTCTTTATCTTTAAATATCAACTTCTTTTGTCGTTAACGTGCCCGAATCACCTAATGTGTTTTCATAAGTATATATACAGTCAATGCTTTCTGTTTGTCACAAATATTTGCACTAAATTGTAAGATCTGAAGTATTTTATATGAGCATGTTTGCATATATTCAAAGCATGTTTTCATTTCTTTATGCTTGTCTTGTTTGTTATGTATAATTTGCATATTGACATGAAAACATATATTAAAATCACGTGACCTAATAAACCAATGAGAAACAAGAAAAATCAAACCATACGTAATATAATTGGATATTGACCTGAAAGACAAATATCGCCGTTGAATATTGCTGTTAGCATACAAAGTCATCAGAATTGTTATCCTAAAGTGTTTACTTATGTTAAATTCTCCAACATTTTTGTACCTAAATGCCCTTATTTTCCATCAATTCCTCTCTGTTGTGACGCATACTATAATCCAAAAGCGTGACAGCAATTTACAAATACAGTTTGTTCCATAAACAAAGAGGTGTTTGACTATGTTTATGCGTGGTCACAACTATGATTTAAAATTAATATAATTCAATTTTCTACTCAACTGAAGCCAAGCAAAAGTAGTTGATTGAAATCTCGCGAGAATTAAAATGACCTTGATTAAAATCTTGCGACAATTAAAATGACCTTGCTTTTCTGCATCGTATAGGTAATATTAAAGAAAGAGTCTGTTGTCCAATGGTTATATTAAGTATATATTTTAAAACATAAATTTCGATTTGATTTCCGTTACCGCTTTTTGATTTGAACAGGATATATTGTTTTTCTCGACATTTGTATAGTGAATAGGTTTTGAGAGTTAGGGGATAACCTTTTGATTTTGTAGGTGCTATGAGAATTTAATAAAATAGTTAATAGTCTTGCCCAATACAGAATAAAAATTTGACATACATTTCTATGACATACAAAATGACACTTTCCCTACTCAAATGACCTGACACCCTATCGATATTCATAATTAAATGCTTTATAAAATCAATTACAATTTTGGAATATAAAAATTATCACCATTTTTGCAAAAATAAATTATATTCTGTTGAAATAAGGGACTAGATACATGTAAAACACGTTTTGAAGCATCAAAATAAAAAAAAAAGCCTCATCATGGCAAACAAAATATTTAAAACAAGTTTTGTCCGAAACTTAGACCCCGTTTACACTGACAAAAAAGGTCGATCTCATCTTTGGTCCAGTGTAAACGGGTAAGATCGATCTTCAATTGGACTTAAAAAGTCTACCTCTGGAGGTGGTTTTAAAAAGATCGATCTTATTTGAATCGATC
Organism: Mytilus galloprovincialis; assembly: GCA_037788925.1. Classification (NCBI taxonomy): domain Eukaryota; kingdom Metazoa; phylum Mollusca; class Bivalvia; order Mytilida; family Mytilidae; genus Mytilus; species Mytilus galloprovincialis. The sequence goes on along the minus strand of CM075339.1, from coordinate 74,131,581 downwards.
TTTTTTTTTGGTGTAAATGCTTAGATTGACCACGATCGACATTTTTTTCAGGTGTTTGTTATATTTAGATAGGAAAATGAATGTCAAAACCGGTTCTTCTTATGTTGTAGTGTAAACGCACTGGATTAAATAAGATCTTGCTTGTGCAATGTAAATGCGAACAGGGTTGAGTTCAATATCGTAGCAGCTACGTAGCCGTGGCTATCAATATCTATGTAGCTGTTAGTCTATAGCTACAAGTTCAAAAGTCAAAATCTACGTAACACTACGTAGCAGCTACGATATTGAACGCGGCTCTTTTTAGGATCGATTCAAATAAAGATCGATCCTATTTCGTTGCAGTGTTAACGGGGTCTACGAGTCCAAACAAGTGATGCCGACTCAATGTTAGCTCTATGCAATCAATTTAATGGTACAGCAACTTAGTTTTAATGAATTGCTTATACAACATTTAGTATTTTCTTTAATAAAGGCAACAGTAGTAGACCGCTGTTCAAAACTCGTAAATCTATGGACAAAAAACAAAATCGGGGTAACAAACTAAAACCGAGGGAAATGCATTAAATACAAGAGGAGAACAACGACACAACACCAAAATGCAATATACACACAAACGGACTAAGCACCATATAATAAGTGTTATATAATTTGTCGTGAAGACTGTTATACACAATATTGAATAGCTACAAAAAGGGGGAAGAGAAAAAAGTACTATAGTACTAATACGATTACTTTCATTGAAAGGATTTACTATACCGGACTAAATCAGGTCTAAAATGTTACTAATGTTAACGATAGGTTAGCTTTCCAGTAAGGTGATTGGGTGAATTAGGAGTTATGATCTTTCCGAAGATTAAAATCTGATCCCAAAAGATATTTTACAGTGGCTGATCCGGGAAGGTTCAGTCGTGGGGTGGGGTGGGGGTTAGAACGCCCTTATTTTTGGACGATCAATCAATTTGAATGGGGATATATAGTTGGAATTCCTCGCTTTGTCCTGGGTTGGGACCCCCCTTTTAAAATGGGTGGATCCGATCCTGTGTTCTGTACTGAATGAACAACAAATGTGACGGACGGGCAAGAGAACGGATCGATCGAGAATGCCAATATACAGTCTTTCAAAGAAACGAAGTATCAAAATCTAGCGTAATGACAGTATTTTTCAGGGACAAAAACGGGTGGTCTCCTGACAGGGAATGAATGGCCTGTAATTTGTTTTGGAGGCTATTTAACAAATATCGGCATGAAGGTATTTTTTTTCTACTAAATCAAATTATTTTTATAGGAAGAACAGGAGCTACACTACAAGCCAAATAGCTTTGATTGAAGCATATACAAAAGAGAATAACGGTTTTCAATATAATTATGCAATAATTCTAAGTTTGTTTAAATTGCTGTTGAAAAATTATTCTATGATTGATCGGTAATATTTGTAGTGACAATGTAAAGAGTTTTGTGGGCTGCTTTTTGTATAGAGGCATGCAACGTGAAGGTGTTAAGGTCAAATTGTAATTGCATGTTTAAGTTTTGTAAATACTAATTCAAAATGTCTTGAATACTGTGTGTCAAAAAAATCAGGGGGAAATTTGTTCGTATGAAATTTTCCACGGAGACTAACATTGGGTTGACATGGCTTGTTTGGTCTGTTTAGTTTCGAAAAAAAACTGGCTTTAAATATTTTGCCTTAATAATAATAAGATGTGGTATGCTAATAAGACAACTATACACCTTAGTTGGAATGAAGTAGATGTATGTCTGCTTGTTGTCATCTGTATTACCAACTTTTTTTCAAAATTAAATATTGTTTATCATTCAAAATTAAGTAACAAGTGAAGGTAATCGGGGTCCCCACTACCTTTGTTCGTAATAACAGCCAAAAGTCAAACTACAAATGGCAAGGGCAAGCGACGTGTTGGCATCGACCGCGTGTGGTTCTTTAGGAGGGGGAGAGTTACTTTCGTTCATTTTCCGTTATCATTTTCGTTCTACAATTTGTAGACACACACACACACACATACGATGTTTTCCTTTATTCTCCAATTTCATACCATTTTTTAGAATTAACTTCCTTCACTTTCCGTTATTTTCTACAATTTTGGACTGGTGACGGAACCCCCCCTTTTCTCCGTTATTCTCAAATTTCATATCAAAATAAGTATTTCGGAATACTATATATAATATCAAATATACTGTCCAAAATTAAGGTCAAATGCAGAATGGAAAATCACGACATAACAGTTTTCCCAATCTACAGAAATCCTAAATTGTATAGTTGGTGTCCTTTAATTGGAACACTTTATATGTTACGTATTGATAGAACAAAAGGCTCTTTAACAAACCAGTGTTTTATAACGTTGCTTCCATACATATCTACTGAACAGAACATTCATGTCACCACATTCCAGTGGCCATTTAAGGTTTGTACCCTTTGAATGTCAGTGTAGACATGCGGCCGTCCTATATATTATACCCTAAAACGTCACCAGTAACATTTTGCCAGTTTTATTGTCATAAATTTCGTTTAAGCATTGCTGCTCATTACCTATTTTTAACGTAAAATTCTTTATTTACTTTCACTGAAAAAGTAATTCCAAGGAAAATTCAAAGAGGAAAGTCCATAATCAAAGGGAACAACAACTTTTATATTCCTGACTTGAGTATAGCCTTTTTTCAAATAAAGTTTGTTGATCGAGCGACCTTCTTTTACCCCACTTGCACACGTATCTTAATGTGAACGATTTTGTTTTCAGTATGAACTAAAGCACAATTTTTCATTTTTCTTTCTTAATAGTATGAATTTTTCTTTTTTTTTTAAAACATTTTCTGTTTTATTCTTTAAAACTGAATAAACGTATAATGCAATATCAGTGCGCGTTGTGAATGCAGGTACTGCTTCATGAATGACCTCGGTTATATACACTTGATACCGAAAGTATAGAAAGCTAAACATATATAAACTCATGTTACTTGTGATTTAGTACCGACATGTGTATGCGTTGAAAATTTGTACACTTCTATTCCTGACATTGCACGAGATTTTGTGTTCGAATAGTCGTTCTGTATTAAATCTAATCTGGAGTAGCGCCACTGATATATTATAGTGGATGGTAGTATGATTTCTGTAAACAAGTAGAGTTCTTTGTGGTTGGGTTGCTGTCTCATTGGCCTATGTTTGCATTTTTTTTTCAAAACATACCACAATTACATAAACCTTCAATTTTTCAAAACGAAAACTACGTTTGGGTTTTACTAGCCAATGAATAGACATGTACATTCCCCATTTCCATTCTCAATTTTATACAACAATATAATCCTCCACACAGCTGTGTTCAGAATCAGAGAACATTTAAGAGTTTCTCCAGCTAATTGAGTATGTGTCGATTGTTGCTGTGATGTTTGTTTTTCGTTCATTATTTGTACATAAATTATACCGTCAGATTTCTCATTTGCATTATTAGTTATTTTTCATTTCGTGGTCTTTTAAAGCTGACTTTGCCGTATTGGCTTTGCTCATTGTTGAAGGCCATACAATGACTTATAGTTGTTTATTTCTGTGACAATTTGTCTCCTGGGGAGATTTGTCTCATTGGCAATCATGTCGCATCTTCTTTCCAATATTGGACATACAATGCTCAGTAACGCTTATTTTTACTCTTCCAAATTTAAATCTGGAAATACATTTAGCAAACAAACCGTAGTGAAAACAACACAAAATAAGGTTTTTAACATTTTATTCAGTTTTCGTATAATAACAGAAGGCTCAGGACGGATTTAATTAGCTGTTTCAGAATCTAATGCATCCTGGGTAATATTTTCAAAAGTGTAAACCAGAATGTCCTAATTGGTTAAAAATATCATAAACAATGGAAATTTAACCAATGACGTGACGTCATATTCGTTTTTGGGTACGAACAATGAAACTACCCATGATTCTTTACATTATGGAACGTCCAATTGAGCAGTCTTTGTACAAGCTTTCACAAAGCTCAACTCTAAAAATAGCACTAATTAAAAAAAAAACTATTTAGAAAGCGGAAAGAAAATATTGTTCATGTTATACGAAATTCGTTAACTTATGCTTTGAAAAAAAAAACAAATGTATGAAATTTTGGTTCGACTTTCTTGTCGTCTTTTGTCTATTATAATTAGCAAGTATCTTCTACTTTTAGGGTTTATACTTTCAAATGACTAGATAAATATTATCTTCTGGAATAAAATTCCCTTGTCATGGAGTTATGAATTAATGAATTCAAATATATTTGAGTGATAAATTTCACATCTATTAAATAAATAGTGAATGGTATCTCCTATGCCAAACCTGGCATCCTAAATGCACTCCTGTGAAAACTGGTTTACAGGTACACATATACATTTTGATTCAGCTTTTGATTTAACTATGAATAAGTTTACAACAAAAAATTGCAAAATTAACAAACATTTTCCTGATTCCCGACATAAGTAACTAACAAAACATTATCACAAGTGTCGGGAAACTCGCTCTTCTTCGCATTACTTTTCTTCGAAACAGCGGTTACATGGAATCCGAAACAACAACGGAAAACGTGTTCTTTATTTCGAAGAATGCAATGCAATCACAGATAAGAGAAAATAGCACCATATAGGAATATTCAAACAAATCTTAAAACAATGAATACATTATACTAATCATGAAGATTTATCTCTATACTGAAAAAGTCGAAATATTTAAGAGACAAAAAAATACTTGTACATCATTGGTTAGTTCTGTATGAAACTTTCTACGATCCGGCACACTTAGTTAGGGTTCCTCAAATGAAAAAATAAAATATTTACTATTTTTGGAGCTTATTATTTTCAATAAACAGTTATAATGGAACCCCAACATTTCAAACTTGGCACATTTGGAATCATCAACTGGTAATTTATTCCAGCTCGTAACATAGAAACGACAACCGGAAGTTGAAATCTTTTGCTGGCGATAACGCCAATAACATTATCAAAAGAGAACAAATTCCTTTACAATTCAAAACGAATATATATTAAATTAATTCTACTGAAAAATTTAAAGAATATCTATGTTTAGCAGAAAAACACACACTAGTAGAAGTAGATTAACTTGATATTGCTTACAAACTAAAGAGAGTTATGGTCCCTGGTACACAAGTTCAAGGTTACAAGATAAGTCTCAAAAGTCTGATATTGCTTGATATTGCCATAATACATGAAAAATGAAGTATTGAATACGAAAGTAAAATGAACGAAAGTATAACAAATATTGAAAGACATCATTTCGCCCCTTTTCGGGCCACGTCACATGACACAAAAACTTCCATACACTCACACGTACAATAATTTTATTTGTAATTTACTTTAAGTAACTATTTATCCAATTATCAAAGTAGTCCAATTATCAAAGTAACAAAATAATTAACGCTTAATCGATATATTTGCATTAAACATATCAAAGTTCGTTAATCAAAGATTTCCATACTGTACAAGTCAACAGTTCATTAGCGGTTCGGTTGCTAAGATTGTTTTCTTTCTAAGAATATTAGAAATACAATATTTATGGGTTTTTTTTATGTTTATAGTAATTAATTATAAGCTAAAGTGCTGTATAAAGCAAATAACTAAAAATAAACTTCTTATTTAAGTAAATTACATGACCAATATAGCTGTTACCTTTGAATTATTTAATCGCACGGGTTAATTACAAAAATTGTGGGAATCTAATAAAATCCATGTAAATAAAGTATAAACGTTAGGATCGCAGGCTTTCTTTTCTCTTTGATTTCTAAAACACAATTTTAATCGTAGTTTACATTGTAGTATATCATATTATATGCTTAAGTTTTTTTTATTTCGTATAAACGTAAAATGAAAGGACAAAGGTTGAATTTGTATAAATACACAATCTACCAGTAAGCACCCAAAATCCTGAAATGAAATAAATTCACAATTTTCTGCAATGAATTTAAAAATTAACAAAAAAGATAATTTTCACAAGAGATTAGAACCCCCTTTTTAATTCATTTAGCAAGTGGACGACAATTACACTTCGTTATCCTTAATTTTATAATTTCCAATGATGATTGCACAACAATGATATAAAATTAAAATCTTTAAGCTTGTATTGTACCTACAATATCCAAAATTATCCGTTCCTCTGATCATATAAACAGATGAAGAATTATTAAAGAGATTTGAATTTTTTGTTGCATTGTGGGGGACATTTGAATCTCGTATCCCATTATTTAAATAAATATTGTTAATTTTAATCGCAGTATTGTTCAAATAGGTAGAGATCAAATGGACATTATATGATAATTGTGTCTACATTTAAAACATAATTCCATGTGGAATTTAACGTGGGGGTGTTAAAGTGAAAAAGCTGCATAGTCTATTACTGGGATTTATAATTCCAACAAATAAAGATAAATTTATCTATTTTTAAATTTTAAATAAAGATAGATCTAGAATGTTAAGTCTTTAAATCAAAATGGTCTAAGAGTATCATCTTACCATGCTTACTGAGTGTCGAAAATTATTAATATTTTTAAAAAATTCTATGAGAATATGAATAAAGGTCCCAAAGAACTTACAAATGTATCAATAGCAATTATATTCATCAATTTTAGCTTGGGAAAACTTCATGTTATTTCTATCGATTTTCAGTATGCCCAGCAACGGTTGTCGTAAAAGCAGAACAGTTTTCAAGGTGATGTCAGACGACATACAGAATAAAATGCCATAAACATTGATGAACAATTAATGTCGTAAAATGCCGGTTGTAAAAATCGGGTGTTGGTATTTCTTTAAATCAAATGTTGACAAACAATCCCTTTCGTATAGAATCCTTATATGATAAAGCAAAATTATACCCGTTCATAATTTACCGTTAAATAAACATCTAAACAGAAGGTTGGGACTTTTTCTTCTTTGAAAATAGGACCAACTAACGAAAAGATTTATCAAATACAATATATGTATACTTTATCGATTTAAAAGGATAGTTATTAAAATTGGAAGATTTTAATACATCTGTGCGAAATGGGTCAGAAACGGTATTTGAAAAATATGAATAGTCAAAGATTTATTCATAAGGTTTATTTACTATCTTATATATCGATATGTTAATATAAACCGTCAGACTGTTGAAATAGTGACAAAAATAAGTTGAATGTTGTCAGAGTCATGTGATTTCATAGATTCAAATTTTCTTAGTAGTTTAAGTTTAAAAACGTGTGATTTCAATATTTAACAATAGAAAAAAATACAATTATAACATGTTTAAAATTTCACATCTTTATGATATTTGTTCATGCCTTTACATTAAAATTAGGGTTCATCGTGATTCTAAAAGTTAATGAACATACTAGTTCCTTGTACCTGTTTTACTATTTACCCATTCTCTCACCATACGTACATATCACAGAAAAGCATGAATAAATATATATATATGTTTGTTCCAATGTGTTGCGATGCCAGCACAACAAGAAACGATAACAAAAGTACAATAAATAACGTGATAAATGCGTCAAACTTACACTGTATATAATAAAAGAACACACTTCCGAATGGCTATGATTCCGAATATACAATATGAATAGCTGTGTCCGTTTGCACCGGTGTTTCGGCGTACTCTATTAAAGGATCTGGAGGAATTTCGACTTCCTCTTTTTCTACCCCAATCAACCATTCGATGATCATCTGGTCTTTTCCAGATTCTGAGTCCGTATCATCGTCATCTTCATCATCTTGATTTTCTTGTTTATTTCTGACTATACTATTTAACTGAACCGTTGAAGAGTACCGCCTCATACCGTTCACATTTCCGGAATTGTACTTGTTGTTATTCTGAGTCAAATTTTGTGTTTTCTCTATAGAAATTAACTTTTTATTTTGTGTCAGTTTATTGTCTGAATAATTTCTTTTCATCGTTGGTTTTCCTCCTTTACTTCCCATAAAATTTTCAATTGGTTGAATTCTTGGTTCACTTGCACAATGATAGAATTTATTTTGTCCTCCCGATTTAGAGTTGTTATTGCCACTAGATGTTGACATATCTTTAGAAGGCAATCGAGTAGTCCGAAAACCATTCGTCACTACCGAACGTGGTGTTCCAACGGAAATTCCATTTTTCTGTTTAATAGCATCCAATTTAATTCCCTCCGGAATTGTAGTCGTTGTCTGTTCCGGAGTTGTGGTAATATATAATTTCCGTGAAGCATTTGCTGAATTCCGTGCTGACGACGAAGACGAACCAGCACTAAGAGGAGAACGTCTTATATGAACACCTTTCTGCGAAGAGTCACTATTGTTACTCATTTTATTACTTCGAGTTCTGAAATATTCTGTACCGTTTCCCATGTTGATTTGAGTGTTAGAATATTTCCTTGAATCTAAAATAGGTGGTAATTCAGGAGCGCTCATTCTTCGGAAACTATCATAAGGTTTTGTGTTTAAGCATTCCTCTTGAATTGTTCCTATATCATATGAAATGGCACTTGCTCTTCTAATCCCAGGATTTGCTGATCGATAGCGTTTTATGTTAAGACCATTTTGAATTTGATGTTGACTGTTGAACGTTTTATTTGAAACTGATTGTAAAGGGTCTGCATATCTTTTATCAGACTTCATTGCGCATGTGTAAATTTGTCAAAAGTCTCATTAAATGTCCTTCTTTTGTAACAATATGTAAAGGTAAATATATATGAAAAATGGTTGGTTCAATCGATCTATTGAAATCCTTTTAAATGGTTAAATGTTCAGTTATAATTATATTTGTTCATGAACTTTAAACATGATATTCTCTGACGTCACAAATTCCAGTGCCCCACTTGCAAGGTCAATTATAAGAAAAATGATTAAGACTTTTTTAAAGACCAGTTGATTTGTTAGTTTAATTGGTACAAGTTAATTTTGCAATGCAATCCTACGCTTGGAGGATTTTTTGCAATGCAATCCTATGCTTGGGAGAAGGAATCTTTCCTGCTTCTTTTCAGTATGAAAACTGTTTCTTCCGATGAAAAATTTGCTGGCGTTTTTCCTCTTTTTTCAGCAATAACCATCTATCTGCAAAAGTACAGACACTCGCATTAAAACATGATAATCTGGTGTTGTCAACATAAAAAGATAAATAAACAAACAAAGATAATCTGTATACAATTATTAATATAATTCAACTTATTGATTTTTTACCTTTCTATTTACCATATTTGTTGTTGTTTTGATATTTTGCAATAAAGACCGATTAGAAATAACACTCGGGTCTCATCGAATTTCTACCTTTCTTATTAACATTACGGAATTTAAATTATTATTATTTAAAAAATGCAAATATTGTCAAATACAATCAGATTATGTCTTCAAAAAACAAATTGGAATTGATTAAACTATGTAAATTAATAAAGATTATTAACACAGGTGTATGTGCTCCTGGCTAAAATGGACTTTATATATTGTCTTGTCTTTTGTTTGTTCTGTCTTAGTTTAAACAATATTTATTCAAAAAGTGCATGAAATATAAATATACAATATAAATACAGGGATTCGGAAACAAGAAAAACTTATACAAATCCGTCTCCCTTAAGAAAAAATGACAAAATTAGGAACATAGTATATAAGAAACTCGTATAATCTAATTTTCAATTCACATTTAACATGTTTATTCTGTGGTTTGCCCGTTACTCAGAAGTCAGTTTGATCGAAAAATGTGATCAACTCTTTTTATTATAATTATGGTTCATGTATCTGAGAAATATGTAAATGTTCCGAAAAAAAGGTAACATTAAATCAAAGTTTCAACATCTAAATCGACATCGACATAAAGATAATTGTTATGGACCAAATCTCCCAGTTTCTAAAATAAATATTTGTACAACTTTAAAAATATATTCGTTTTCCTCATCACTGATGAGTTCCCTACCTGATACTAATGTTTGTACATTATATATTGGTAGTGTAGAAATGGTTTGTGCCCTGATGAGTCTATAATTATGACATTCTAGCAAAAAATGTTTGCTGCTCTCAACTTGCCCACATTTACACAGGCTGGAAAGAACAATATTTTTCTGGAAAAGGTGTTCATTTAAGCCACTGCAGTTCAACCGGAGTCTGGCGTGAAGTATTTGGCCTTTTCTACAACCAGTATTATAATATGTAGGGACTTTCTTAGTATCTCGATTTATGTAATTTTATGTTCTGTCTTGTTGTAAATATTGTACATAATTGTCTTCTCTTCTCTATACCTATGTATATGGTTTATCGAGAATAAAGATATATAAAAATAGAAACAACTATTGTTTTGAAATTATGCAATAATGAACAATAAGAAATTAAACACCCAGACTTAAATGTAATAATTTTAAGATTAAAGGTTAATTGGCGTATTTAATCAGCAATAGGGTTATGTTGTAAAAGGGAGTGGGTAAAAGTGTATACAAATTTTAAATTGTGGGTCTTTAAAAAAACGATCAGACATCTCACACAAACAAAGAATTTCCGTACTTCTACACTTTTGTATGGTTAACTAAATAGTTATGGTACTTATCGCGACGTTTTCATCGTTCTTTCAACTTCAGAGAGTAGATTGTTGAAATAGAAAAATATTTCTAATTGTTGCAACATTGAAAGAGTAAGGACCCTTCAGAACTCTGAAAACGACGAACACCAAGTCTCTCCAAAAATCAATTATAGGTTATATCGTTTGATTTTGTTCAATACGAATATCTGTAATTTATTTATTCACATTTTTCAAATACTTGCTCATAATACAATTTAGTCAAAACGGTTGTTTTTATAGCAGCGAGAGAGAAAAAAAGAATAGTTATGATATTTCAATTGTGACACAAAACTTAATATGAGATTGACAGAAGCCAAAGCAAAGGAAACTAGTGTTTATTGCTGTTCTTCATATCAAAATCACAGGTTTGTTTTAATATGAAAAAAGAAACAAAGGCTCCCATTTCACAAGTTCAACGTATTTAAAACAAGCTATGATTGAAAAGTTGGAAAATATACACGTTAATCCATTAACGGTATAAGAGCAAGAAGCAATGATTCCGACACCGTAGCCAACAAACCCCGCTACATTTCATAATAACCTGTTAAACGTTTTTATTGCCATTACACAAATGTACAAATCAGTCGTGTTTGAGATTGCTTTGACCTTCTCATTAAGTCACCAGATTTGTAGTCTTCAAAAACAGTGTTTTTCTTTTGCTATTCTTAGTTTCGGATGCGAATATTCATGAGGCTAATTTATTATATGGAAAGGCACAGGTCATTAAATTTATAAAACATCTTTGAATCTAGAAGACTTTTTTTTATCTTCCCCGAAGATTTTTAAATCTCAATCAAAGGCAGATAAATCTAGCAGTAAAATATATTTGGCCTTTTATTTTTTGGATTCGAGCGTCACTGATGAGTCTTTTGTAGACGAAACGCGCGTCTGGCGTAAATACAAAATTTCATCCTGGTATCTCTGATGAGTTTATTTATAAATATCGTAAAATTTATACACTTTACCTTAATGTTAAATGTACTTTACTTCCAAGTTATATTAAATATCACAAATAATATATCCACAAAAAATAAGAGCATTTAGAATTTGAAAATCTAAATAAAAGTCAGGAATAAAAACTAGGCCTCTGGACCTATGTAAAGTTGTCCTTAAAGTGAAAGTTTAAAAAGACAGAAGGAGAAAAAGTATAAATGTGTATTTGATTAATGATAAGTAAACCTGCCACGCTATATCAACACCCTATATGCATGTGTAAATAATGAATTTGTTCTCGTCAAGTGTGAGGCTCAAAAGGGGAGATAACTTAAATGAAAGAAAACGTACTCTGTACGGTTAAAATGCTTCAATCCTGGATTTTATTTTGCTAATTCGTTAATTTCTGTCACATTTATATTAAGTAGCCTTAAATTAGTGATAGATTGAACTAAGTAGTTAATTAAATTAACAGATAACCATACAGTCAGTCTTATTAACTGTATTGTAATCTATTATATTAATTGCTTTGAAATAGGATTATCATATCCAACCCTGGATTTCTGGTATTAGCAAGAAGGGACTCTTCACTGCAATGCTGGACTAGTGAAGTACACTGTTAACAGCAGACTGTGCAATTTGTTGTTGAATAAAAAAAGGGATTATCATATCCAGACTTATAAAGGTAGTTAGTGTCAACTTCTATCTTAATTAACCAGGAATGTCATTTTTTTCTGCCGAAGGTCATTTGTTCCCTCCGGGTACGCCAGGTATTTCAGCTTCGTCTGGCATCACAACCAGATAATAACTGGACGCAATAATACAGCCAAGTCGATTGAGAGTGTCGTTAAGCACCAAAAATCAATCGATCATATATATTGAGTTTGAAGTGTAACTTCTATCTAGCTTTGCACGTTTTCTTTTCCCTAGAATAGTGATTTGAAATATGCCCTTAATTTCAGATATTAAACACAGCAATAAAAAACCATACAATTTTATCAACTGTGAACTTTTCTATAACATTGCTTTTTTTCGTAAAAATTCTTATATTTTATGTTGGCGCTAATATTACGAAAGACCCAGCATGATCCTCTATACATACTGGGAAATTATCCAATCACCCAGACAAAGTTAACATAGAAAATTGCATTACTTAAACACTGATTTCTATATCAAAGAAAATCCCATATCGATCTCAGGTGAACGTGTATATATATAGGGGTTTAACTAATATTTAATCTAGTATTGACAAATTTGTATATTTCGACAGGTTTCAAGATAAAACCACGGGGTTAATTTAGTCTGTTGAACTAAATTAGGACACGCGCAAGTGCAGGTCTATCTTAAGACCATTTATCTTTCCGTGAGTAATAGGTATAAGTATTTCCATTAAAACATATTAGAAATGTATATTGTATTGGTTGATTCCTATTCTAGATACGTATTTATATTTAGACATTTTGTTGAATGCAAATACAGGGTGCATGTATGGCAATTTATTAAAATATTGAATGCAAATAAAATTGAAAAAATCAATCAAAATTGTATTAATTTTCAATCAAGTCAGCATATTTTAATTATCTTAAAATGTATAAGGTATATTAATCATTTGTTCGATATGTTGACTGTTTGTCCTTGGTTGATATCTTGTCATACATTGTTTTGTTATAAATTGTGCATTTTTTTCTCAAGTAAATTGATTCATTCTTTTCTTGTCTGTCATGTTTGTAGCCGTGACTATACGGTATCGTTTTTTTTTTTTCTCAAGTTGTTGGGGGCTTTATGGTTGCCTCCTTCCTCTTTTTGCCATCCTTTCTTCCAATCCCCTTTTTTATACCCTTTTATCCAATTTCCAAAAAGCGTGTCATTCCCCTTATTTTTAGGCTTTGAAAATATTGTATGTTTATTATAAAGCTATGTTTGTAAATGATCTTACTTACCTTTCATATACAAACTCTACTAAGTACTAAAGCATTTTACATCAATGAAAACACATTCAATTGTATTTGTCCCACACTATATTTTCTTGCTTTTTTAAAAGTTTTTATATTCGAGAGTCTGCCGTACAAAGTTTGGATATTGGTTTCTATTATGATTGTGTTTCTAGTCAGTTTGTCCTGCTGTAGGTTAAATGGGTATTATCAATAAAATATTATTGAATTAATCTTGAATTCTCGGGACCATTGGCGAACGTGGTACCATAGCTAATTGTCGCTTCGTTTGCATGTATTTGAAATTTAATTATCTGATTAAATATCTTCAAGTTTGGAAATCTTAGTTCCAGTTACAAATTTGGTAACATCGCTAATGTATACTGCATTTTCTAAAATGTCATTAAGTTTTTAAAATGTTATTAAAATTTAAACCCGATTGTACTCTTGTATACCTCCAATTCTGAGAACGAACAAATCTTGTCCTTATCTTAAGTATAAGAACTGATTTCCTAGTACTGTACGACCACTAAGAAAACTTTACGACTCTTAAGTGGAAAAATGTGACACTTTAAAAAAGTAACGCGATTTTTATAAACCCTCCAAACGAGTAATATTTACACTATGTCATATAAGTATCAATATAGTCCCATAAATATCTCTCGCTGTAGTAAGTTTTAAAGGAATAACTAAAATGTACGAATATCATTAAGCCGTTATGGGATATATATTATCAAAAGAAATTCCAAAAATAACCTTTCAAAGACGATACTTATATAGAACTTGTATAGAGTTTGTATATGAAAGGTAAGTAAGATCATTTACAAACATAGCTTTATAATAAACATACAATATTTTCAAAGCCTAAAAATAAGGGGAATGACACGCTTTTTGGAAATTGGATAAAAGGGTATAAAAAAGGGGATTGGAAGAAAGGATGGCAAAAAGAGGAAGGAGGCAACCATAAAGCCCCCAACAACTTGAGAAAAAAAAAAAACGATACCGTATAGTCACGGCTACAAACATGACAGACAAGAAAAGAATGAATCAATTTACTTGAGAAAAAAATGCACAATTTATAACAAAACAATGTATGACAAGATATCAACCAAGGACAAACAGTCAACATATCGAACAAATGATTAATATACCTTATACATTTTAAGATAATTAAAATATGCTGACTTGATTGAAAATTAATACAATTTTGATTGATTTTTTAGAGAAGTTTATTAATAATTCATAGTTTATGCCAAATGGTATACAATCTTTTATCAATGTAACAGTACACTACGACATTTATCATTGAAAGTTACAGACGCTGAAGTTAAAAGTCTTGCCGTAAAGAAAAGGACAAAATTCCAGACAAGGTCGATAATTATGCAGTTACTTGGTCCATTTTTATTAAAATTAGCAATAGAAGTAAAGATAGCTAAAGAACATTTATGTTCGTGGCAGAAATCTGGTGCAAATTTTAATAATTTTTCAAACATTCAATTTGATAGCAAACGGCTTTTTGCGGGCACCTCCCTTTACTTGAAATAATGTTGAAATGCAGGATATAAATTTCAGAAAGCTATAAAAAACACAAATTACTTGGTCTCTGATTAAAAGGTGTCTCATTGGAAACAAAGGGTTTCGTAAGCCGAGTGGTCTTAGTAGTTACTACTGTAAATGCTATCCAGGCAACACTCAGGTTGTGAATGTGTCCTGCACATGTGGGTGCACTCGACTCTAATCCTAATTGACTAGGATTGTGAATTTTCCGATCGAAGGTTGGGGTTTTTTTTCCAGGCACTCGGGCTTGTTCCATCAATAAATAAATGACCGCAAAAGCAGTCCATAAAAAGGCTTTAAAACACATAAAATTAGAAATCAGAAATCATTAGAAACAATACCACAAATCCTTATTTTATCTTCATAAATTGGTACTATCGAACAAAATGCAATACAAAGGCGTAAGATTGTTCACAGCTGAGATCTGTAAGTTGTCTACAATCATATATTTCGAGACTTTTATTACTTCTCGTGCAACCCTAAGCTAAAATGTACTTTTAATCATATCTTTAAAATCTAAGTTTTTTAAAATTCAAGATTAAAGTTTTAGTTTGCACGCAAAAAGCTATAAATATACAGTTATTTATAAATACATCTACTATATATTGTCCACAGTTAGTCCACAGTAACTGTACCACCTATTGTAAAACAAAGACATAAATGTTACACAATGTGCGTGTTCAAAAGAAAGTTGTGGTTATAGCATAAAGCTCTATGTATTTAAATATTATTTTCGCTTTTGACAATATCTGATAATTTCCGACCTTCATAAGGGTCTGGATGCATGAAAAATACAAAATTTTGGGCCAAAAATGTGAAGAAAAGAGAGCAAATCGTATAAAAATTGATAAATGTAGGCAACACAAATAATAAATGCAGAATAAGGGGGTACTGAAATATAAAGACTAGACACTAATGGTTAAAATAAATAAAGAAAAAAGAAAGATAATGGTCTAAAATTTTAAAGATAAAACAATAAAAATCCCCCTTTTCCAGACCCTTCCTTATGCATTATAGGATTAAATGAAAAGTAATATTTAAGAAAATGGGGATTTAAAGAATGAATTTTGAAATACTATCTTAATAAAAAATCTTAAAACAAACATGGTTACATACATTTTACTCTTGATAAGCATTAAAAAAGAACAGATACCTTTGTTGTCCAATACGATATTATGAGAAAAAGGTTTAAAAAACACGTATTACAATTCGATTAGTAATTGTGTATTGTTTTTCGGTTATCTATATTATAATAATTCTATTTCCTTATATTCGCAGAAATAGCACACAAACTCACACAATGAAAACAAATGAATTCAAAACTGATAAAATGTTCTGGACATCTGAACTGAAATTCTGTATTATTTAGAAAGAGTCGTTTACCATTTGCCAAAAGCCTCGGTCTAAATCAAATGCCAAGAATGATGTACAAGGGAAGCAACTAATGAAATGTCGGGAAAAGGATAATAACATTGGGGCTAAATAAACAGAATAACATTGATCTTTATTTACAAGAGTTCATTTAATATAAATAATACGTAAAACTAAAATATTTTCATTTACGGTATAAAGAAAATCCCGAAGCTAATTTGATTTGATGTCTAGTAAAAATAACACAAATCTTGTAACTTATCTGGACCTAGTCTGAGTTTACACACAATTAAATATGAAAATTAAAAGTGAATTGAAACTTTTTTCCAAACCTTTATCGACACTGGACGATTTAGACTTTAGTTGTGCATACAAAAACAATCATAACTGCAGACAATTAGACAGGTTTGAAGAAAATCAAAATCTGCACAATTTTGCAATTTGTCAACTCTGAACTCTCAAACATTACACATACAATAAATCTTACCAATTTAGCTATTTAAAATATCCAATGCTGTAAATTACAAAACTGCCAATTTGTGCAATCTATAAACTCAGAAGCCCCAAAGAGTACTTATACAATTATTCTTACACGTTTAGGTAAAAGGATATCCAATGCTGTAAAATACAAAAATGCCCATATTTGGAATCTATGAGCTCAGAACCCATTCAAAAAGTACCGATACAATTATTCCTATCAATTTAGCATGTTTAGGTACATAAAAAAAAAAACCAATTCTGTAAAAAAAATAATGCCCTTTTTGCAATCTATAAACCCCGACCCCCTAAAAAATGCACTAAGACTTACCAGTTTAGGCATATAAAACATCCAATACTGCCAAAATCCTACATCAATCTAAGATAAACGCTATCCATTACTTAAATCTAAATGCATCACACGATAATAGATATTATTTAAACACCTTTCACTTACAATAAGATAGTTTGTGGTGATAGAAAACCACTGTTTAAATTACCGCTTTATATATCCCTTTTATATTGACTTCCTGAATAAATAACGATGTAATTTTATTACAGAAATAAAAGTTCCGTTAGCCAATCAGCGTCTTGATAACTTAATAAGCTTTGGCCACTTGACTGGAGAGTGATTTTAACCTCGTTTTAACTTCAGATGTTGATAACATCTATTGATACGGTTATTGATGACGATAAAAACTGCATACATTTACTATATATAAGCTATTATAGTCTATATTTGGAATAGTTTATGTAGTTTGTTTCCGGTTTATGGCAGTGCTTCGTTGAAACATGATCTAGAGGTCTATAACGAACCATATACATTAAAACGTGAATAAATTTGGATTATTTTCGTACATAGTTTGATAAAAGTAAATTTATGAATGAAAAACAATAGGACCTTGAACTTTGACCCTTCTCATAAAAAAAGTATTAATGTTTTTTCCCAAGGTTCAGTTGAAGTACAAAGATTAAAGAGTAGATTCACAGACTTGTAAAATAACATAATTGGGGGAGGGGGGATTGTTGTACTTACATGTGACATTTGAAACAGCAAACTAAATTTCACTACAAAGTTTGTTTTACTTTCGCTGATAAACTGAATAACATAAATATTAGAATAAAGAAGTTAAAGGATTTCATTTCTTTAAGCAGTTGGCTGCAAATATTCAGCACTCAGAAATAATAAAAATATAAATAAATAAATTTGATTTTCGTGTTTTTCTTTGAAATGAATGCGCGCAAATGTAATCAAAAGCTGGGTGCATACGTAACGGTTTTTATGCGCAAATGCATTATTAATGCGCGCAAATGTAATGCACCGAACATTAAAAATTGCCTTATTCTTATTATCCAAATCTTGTACCTGCAATATTTACCCGACAATATAACTTCCATTCTCTTTCAAACTGGATACAAATAAATTTACAAATGTGTGTAGTATATTTTGAATATAGACTGTATGTATAGAGAGTTTGTGAATCAGATATTATGAGTCAAATAGATGCGTGTCTTACAATTGTAAAAATTATTCCAACGGAAATACACGTAATTCTATGTAAAAAAAGGGGGGTGACATATTATCTGTACGACTGTCTGATTTTATTTTTTTTAATGATTAACTTTTGAGCCTACAAGCACGAAACTAAATTTGTTTGAAAATTTTAGTTGGATTCTGTTGGCTTATAGAGAAGAATTTTACAAGGCAGAAAAGCATTTTACAAGCAAATGCTGTAGGACTTGTGGTTAATTAAGCGTGAAGACTGTCAAAAGAGCTAAAAAAAAGGTTAATTGAAACACAACCGGGAACACAAAGAAAGATGACATTCAAAGAAGATATTGGAACTAAATGATCTAAATATATATATCTATATATTCTCATATTTTCACCTACTTATTCACGTATTTTCAAGCTTGAAAATATGAACTATTCCAGCCACATGTACTAGTACCTTGTATCTTTAGTAGGAATCCCTCCTCGACCTAAGCAAAACACTAAGTTTTTTTTAGCGTGGTTATGTGCACAGTACTTTATAATACTTCGATAAAAGTTCGTCTCAATACTTAAGAGTTACAAATCACCTTTCAAAAGTGACGATCATCTTTTGTCTGTTACGACCATCGTCGAAAATATAATAGTTTACGTAACGATCATCATATATAAATAACGACCATCAAGTGCGAACGTTTGGTCGTCTATTTTACAAAAAAATCGAATGATTTTATGTACCAGTTTTTACCTTTATATCAAAGTACTAATTAAATGGTTCGTGTGTTTGAGATAAACGGTTTGGTTGAAATGAAATTTACAATGCACGAAAATTGAAAAAGAAAAAAAAACTTACCAAAGAATTGTCTCCCATCTTTGGCTAACCGTAATTTTATTGTACGACAGTCTGATTACCATCAACGATAACAGAAACAATAGCGTTCGTTAAAAGGATTAACAATAGTATATAATGGCAGAGGGATTAAAGACTTGTTTGTTATTTTGTTATTCTTACATAATGAATAGAAATAATTTGACAATAATTCCTTAACTGCATGTACAGCCACGTGTTTTTCCTTATATAAATTTACCATGTTATGTACAATAATAATACATAATAACAATAATAATAATAAGATAGAGTTTAATGGCGACTACTATGGAGGCATGCTTCAGCTGGCCCCTAAACAAAAATACATACTAGTTCAGTGATAATATTATGGACGTCATTATACACTCCAAAAATACATTAGAAGCTAAAATTAAAAATTTTATTTTGTGAGTTTTCCCCTAACTTTATCCAGGAAGATATATAGATATAGTGTTCCCAGCTTTATCTTAATGTTTTTAGGCATAGATTACCATGGCCGTATTTGGCACAACATTTTGGAATTTTGAATCCTCAATGCTCTTCAACTTTGTATTTGTTTGGCTTTATAACTATTTTGATATGAGCGTCACTGATGAGTCTTATGTAGACGAAACGCGCGTCTGATGTACAAAATTATAATCCTGGTACCTTTGATAACTACTTTCAATATTAGTTATCTTCTTAGTTATCTTATTTTACTATAATGGAGAAAAGAGTGGCTTTCAAGTTTGTGTACTGTGTGCTTATTGTTTCCCGTTTCGTTACAAAAAAACAATTTGTTTATACAGATAAATATGGTGTGGTAAATTCACATATAGATTGAAATAAACAATTAATTTCCCCATAGGCGACAATGGTAGCCTTTTTCGAGATACAAACTTCAGAAAGTTGATTTTGTTTTAACGAAACCTTGCTAGAATCAAAGAAAAGTTTTTAGGTCAGTAAATATAGGTTTGCGTTGCTTTACTAAGTGTATTTTGTACTTATTTCCAATGCCGATCAATTTTGCCCTTAAATACGTGTCTTGTCCTAGCGTTGAAAAGTCATTTAAGTGCCGTTAGGGCTACAGATTTTTTTTTATTTTGCCTTTTGTATAAAGCAGAGTGTTTCTAATAATACAAAAAAACAAATGTCAATGACTGAATTGATTTAAACCTGGCCGTGCTTTGTCGGTATTCGCATGGATATCGTGTATCCTGGTTTTTGTGGAAGCGAAAAGATACATTTGAATCATTGTTTATGTTGCAGTTTACTTTGAAGTTCCCTTGAAAATATTGTCGATCGTATTGGAAAGTAACGTCGGTAAAATAAAAGTACTTGTTTTCATGCGTAAATTATAATTTAATTTAGTCGGCTAAAACATTCGTTTGTATATTGAAGAAAAATGTAACATGTTTGTGTGGTCACTATGAAAAAGAAGAAAAGTCAGCGAACATCATCTCTCTCTCTCTTGTTTAGATTAAAGCTTCATAAAAATCTTACATTTTCCAACAATAATCTTATTTTGTATTTGTAATTTACAATGCAATCTAATTAAAATGTTATCACTAGTGATAGACTGTGTGAATGGCAATCAAAACCAATTATCTTTTGTAACTTGAAAAGACTATTTTTTAACCTCGATGTTTTAATCCCTCGAATATTAACCTTTTTTCCCATCGCACTTTAGAGTGAGACACCATCGTACTTTAGCACAGACCATCGTACTTTAACGTAACCATCGCACTTTAGAGAACCATCGCACTTTTAGAGTCCTACATATATATAAAGAACTTTCACTCAGAAGATACGTTACAATGTATATATGGGTTTATCAAACAACTGGACTTCATCCACGATTAATCATAATTAAAATCTGAACAAGCTCATACATGTTTATAAGATATAATTGACCTTTATAGCTTATGTTACATTTTTGGTTTTAAGTTTTGGTTGCGAATTTCAAAAAGCAAAAATAGATTTCTTTGTTAATGTATCTACTAATTGTAATCATTCAGAGCTCAGTTTTTTTGGTGCAGCCAACCCATCTTTCTACCCAAGATAAGAAGTTCCAGCTTCATATGATTAAAGGAACAAGAAGAGGAGCGCAGTTAGTTTCCATTGGAATGTCAATAATTTGTCGAAAATCACGCCATCCAAATTAAAACGTAACAAATATGTTGCTAAAGAATGTCATGTCGGAAGGTCACCACTCCAGCCAAACCACGAGTTGATAAGGTCTTACTATATGTTTATGAGAGAGTTTGGAAATAGTTCGTGTTTCAATGTGGAGGTAGAAAAGGTCGTTGCACGCTATATTATCTATGCATCTGCCTAGTTTTGAAAACAGGCGAATTAAGCCAATGGAATGATTTTCAAATATTTTACTTTTAAATAAGATTTTCCACCACGGCTTTTGACTTCTTTATAATTGTGAAATATTACTGTTAGCTAAGATATTACATATTATCGCTATTTTGTGCATTTTTCATTTGATTTTTTATATGATATATTTTTTTATACTGCAACTAGCTGTGTTTATTTCCTAAATATAATAACATAGCTATATGTTGTATAATGTTAATTTCATCATGGAACAATTTCTCAACAATCAGAGGTTCATTAAGGGATGAAAATAAGTTTGACATTTGTGTTACGATTTAAAAAGCTATCAATGTATTAGTTTATGTTGCAGTATAAAAACAATATGAGGTCAATGTCATAAAAATATAAACTTTTTTGTACTCGTCGCAAACCTTGGGAAGGGCTCGGTAGAACCTCGCTCTTCCCCAGTTTCTCAGCCTCATACAAAAAGTTTATATTTTTCTTTCATTGACCTAGCTAATATATATCATGCTACTCGCTTGAGATGGGAAATTATCGCTAAAAACTAAAGAGGCACGTGGCGTTGCTTATGAAATTGACATGAAATTGACAACGTCGTCATAGGTAAAATAGCAATAAACATATCATTATTGGTCATCTCAACTCGATTGCTTTTCTCGATTTCGCCGTACCCGTCGGCTCAAGCGAGAAATCCAATCTCGTTGAGATGATCAACGATAATCTATAAAGTTCAGACAAACAGCATCTTGTGGGTGCGGGAATTTCTCGCTGCATTGAAGACCTGTTGGTGACCTTCTGTTGTTCTCTATTCTATGGTCGGGTTGTTGTCACATTTGACACATTCCCTATTTTCATTTTCAATTTTATTTTTTATAAGAAATTACGTGACTCGTATGTGGAATGTGAGATCGGATCCGGTTAAAATTAATCTGTCCGCACACTTCAGTCACTACACCCTCTTAAGGATACTCATCGCAAGTCTATCTCGGAACTTAACTATTTAGTTTTAATTTTCCTAGAAAGAAACAGATTTAATAGTTTCTTCCAAAATTTTTAGAATAAGTTAGTGTGATGCCAAATATCATATAAGTAATGTTTCCATATGCCTCTTATTTTTTATAAGGCCGTTTAATTCTAATATTGAAAAGAATCATTGAATTTCTACCCATGATTATATATAAAAAAAAATATTCCACCAATGCATGCAGCATTTATCATGTACGTTTTCAATAAATCCAATTTATCTGTTTGCAAACGGTAATAAAACAAATGCTCGAAGCACAACACCATGCGTCAGTAGTTTTGTATTCGATTTAATTAAAATAGCAAATTAAAATCTTTCCGATATTCATTTTGTTGCAGATTGGTAAATTAAAAGTCTTACCTTTATTCAACATATGCACAGATAAAACATATTTCAATAAGCCGGCAGTTTTCAGATTATCCTAGATGAATCAACTAATCTATTCAAAGATCGAACAGCGAAACTGAACATTACATTAGGGGAGGTATATTGTCATAAATCGTTTGAAATATCTTTTTGTTATTTAATCTGACACAAAAGCAAGTGGTTTTAATTCGATATTTAACAATGGTTATATATAGTGTTTAATTAAGAGATTAAAGGTCAGCTATGAGATAGACATGTGAATGATCTGTGCTGGAGGAGTCCAAAATAGTACGATCTATATTTAGTTTTCAGGGTTTTTTCAGTGTTCTGATTAATCAAAATCAAGTACAAAATCAATCAATCAATCAATCAATCGATGTTTAAGAATTCCCTCCCCACAAATCATAATACTGATTTGTAAAGGAACCTGTTTTCATATTGTCTTTTGGTAACTTGTGGATATTTCACCGGCCACTAGCGTTCATACCACGTCTCTTTATTTTTATATTTTCTTCGCAAATTGTGAGGATAAAAGAGTTTAAGTAGAGCCACTATTTTTTACAGTATCTACGATAAATTGTATTTTGAAACACAACATTCTCTTGAGTAAGAGAACAACCTTTATATTTCAAAGGGGGGGGGTGCTTTTTCCTGAAAAACATCTGGGGCCGTGTCAACGAAGCTGTCCTAGGGCTAGGACATGTCTTAAAATGGTCTTAGGACACGTCTTAGTCCTAAGTCAGGTTAACAAAAGTCTCATAAAATAAGATATGTCCTAAATTTGGTCCTAAAGTTAGGACATACACATAGGTGTCTTAGGATAGTCCTAAAGGTTACAATGTCCTAAAACGTAATAAAAACAACAAATATGGCATAAACTCAATACTAAAAATACTAATACAATATTAAACTATCATATTGTTATAAGAATTAAATTAATAAAAGATTTTTTATTTTTTCAATTTTTGTTAAATATTCAATTGTATTACATTAAATTATTTCGTGCTGCCTTTTTTGAAGCCTAAAATATACTATCAGTGAAGCAGCGTTTTCGCGACTAACCAAAACGGTGCAATTATAATTTAGATATGGGAAAAAATTACTTCTTTTTTAACTAATCCTCATTCGATACATGAAATGAAATCGAGTGGACCTAAGGACAAAACTAGTTTATGTACTAAAATTGCAGCACGAATATCGCATTTAACAAAGTTTTGTGACTATTCACTTTTGTTTTCGTATTCAAATCATTTATATCTTTCTTCATATTTTTGAATAACGTATTTATTAGTATTATGTTAAAACTTTAACTTTTATTTTGCGTTAATTGTTTTCCATATAAAAGTCATCCACCATCTCTTTACATATATAGATCTTAAAATACAATAAAATCTATGTCATAGAAATTTCTACATATTTTTTTTAATTGAATAAATGTGTTAGGATGGTCCTAGGACCGTCGTAGTTAGGACAGTCCTAGGACAGCTTTGTTTTACATCCTAAGACATGTCTCAGTCACGTCCTAAGACCACCCTAAATAATGTCCTAAGACATACCTTAGGACATATCCTAAGATACTTTCATTGAAACGGCCCCTGATTCCTAGATTGATAAAAATTAATATCTGTTCAAGCAGAGGACAAAATAAATATTCTGATCACAGATTTTCTCCATTCCTTATAGTGTTATATTTTGAACAAAATCATTTGATTAGCGATACAAATGTTCCGACTCAAACAAACATCCATACCCCCTTTGAAGTTAAATGGTCGCCCGTGAGGGCAACCATTGAACTTAAAGGGGGTTTTTATATAATCAAAATTTCTCAGCGTATGTTATATGAGTAATACGAGGAGTGACACATGTAGAAAATTATATGATTTTGTCAGATTTTCTTGAGTTTCCCTTTTCTGAATTTGCTTGGGATTTAGTTTTTTCTGTTTTATTTCCCCCCATTTTATGTTCTGATATGTATAAAAAGGTACATTGTAAATGCAAAATTAAATTTGTTTAAACAATTGCCTGTTTTATTGGCAGACTAGCACTTTGCTTCAAAATCGCGATCTACAATCAACAATTTATATCTACCCGTGATTTCCACGAAATACCTCCTTAATATAGGTTCACTAATGTGTCACGTAAAACCAAGTTAGCTTGTTTGTCATGTGTAGGTAGAAACCAGCAACGACTTGTTTATATTAATGATCAATGTTAGTTCGTCCTTGCTTTTAATGTTTTAAATGCTATAAGGTATGATAAAAGAATATAATCAAATCAAACATGAAAATCGAATTTAAATACTATTTCTAAACAAGTTTTCTTTTCACTAATTCTTAGAACTGTAAATTTGTTCCTTATGACCTTCAACGATTTTATTAGCGTAAAAAATAAAATTACATAGAATTCAGACATTCAACTAAAATATTATTCCCCCCCCCCCAACCCCCATATCATTTCCTCTCATCAAATCAAACTTTATATAAACGTTTACGAACCTCGCGGACCAAGTGGTCTATTTTTTTTTTTAACTTTTTGCGTCGTCTCGATACGTCGATATATCCAAAATATCATATTGATCATAGTTCGTAGATCATAGTTTTGTTAATATAACGAAATGTTTGAACGAAACGAAGTGTGCTGAGTACAAAATACTTAATTATACTTTATTAATAAGGAATGTTTCAAAATACACAAGATCATGTATGTCTCAATTGTACTCAAATTTGATTGGTTCTTTTGAAAAGACATCATTCTAGTCCAAACACAGACAATAATATCTGGTGGATTTAGTGCGAAAAGGTCATGCAATGCTTAAAATAAATAACAACCTTAGAATTTACGAATAAGTAAAGTACATTCAATAATAAATCATTTAAGAAGTAAGACAGTATATTAAAATTATCAAGTTTTTTTTCAAAAGGAATATTATCCTGGATATAGCGTCTTTTGTATGATTGATATGAACGGTTCGTTTCCTAAGAACATTTGTGACAATGGATTTACATTAAAAATAAACATTTGAGGTGGCTGTACCCTACCGATGTGTTCAAATTTGTAAACAAATATAATTCCAACAAAATAAAAAGCCTTTTTAATAAAAGAAAATATATTGGATAGACCGAAAAGTACGCAAAGAAATGGCTTGTCGGGTCAAGACACTAAATTTACAAATATCATATCTTCACTACATAATAATACCATCTGTGGATGGTTGATATTGATATGGCTTTTGACCATATTTCCTTTCCCCAGTCACTTTGTTTATTTTCTTTTGTTTCATATTCTGACATCGGACTCGGACTTCTCTTAAACTGAGTTTTACTGTGCGTATTGTTGTGCGTTTGTTTTTCTACATTGGCTAGATGTATAGGGGAAGGGTTGAGATATCAAAAAACATGTTTAACGCCGCCGCCTGTCACAAGTCAGGAGCCTCTGGTCTTTGTTAGTCTTCTATGATTTTTAATTTTAGTTTCTTGCGTATAATTCGAAGTTAAGTATGACGTCCATTATCACTGAACTAGTATACATATTTGGGGGCCAGCTGAAGGACGCCTCCAGCTGCGGGAGTTTCTCGCTACATTGAAAACCCATTGGTGGCCTCCGGCTGTTGTCTCCTCTATGGTCGGGTTGTTGTTGCTTGACACATTCCCCTTTTCCATTCTCAATTTTACCATTGGAAGGAGTAATAGGTTTAGCAATGTGTCTCACTTCAGCAACTAGATTCACTCCAGTTTTAGAGTGTTTATGTTATAAAATCTTTTAGTTTTCTGTGCGGTTGTTCTCTGTTTTCTTTTTTTACCAGTTACCCGTAGCAGTTAAGGGAGTTTGGGGAAACAGTCGACCACCCATAGAAATTAAAATTAACTCACTTATAACTATTACAGTCGTGATTGATATATATAAGTTTTAAAAACAACTATTAAAGTTAGAGCATCATGACGCCATATTACCCTCCTCCTTAACATCCTGGCAACAGGCTTCTTTAAGTTCGGATTGTAATACAGTATCTTATATCTATTGAACTTTTCTGATGTATTAGATACCACTTTCTTATTTTGATTGGTGTTGCCATAAATGAATTGAGTACATTGACAATAAGAGATAATGTAAGTCTCGTATCAATAGATCAAAGATCGATTACATGTATTGTACTGGTATACGGACATCCTTATTTTCAATCAAACGAGATAAAAAATGACAGATATTCATTGTAATAGTCGAAGTCAAACCCATTGTTGAAATCCGATTGGTTCTGCTCATACGATAGATTATCCTTAAAGTGACATTTGAAAGATAATTATAAAAATGTAATAATTCCATACGGATAGAAAGGACATTTACACTCGGTATTATGTTCCTCATTGTCCAAAGACATTTGAACAGTAAATCATCAAACATATTACACTGTATATTACGATGATCAAATATCTTTATAGACTTTTGAACCCAATCAGCATTCAGGTATATACAACAACGGATTTTCAAATAAACAGATCCTGTTCGAAATGATCTGTATTCTTGAGATTTGGATTGGTTCCAGTGTTACATTAAAATGAGCTTCTGTTCAGTTGAATATATCCAGATATTTCATTCGGAGCAAAGGAGACTTGTTGATTTGTTTAATAACAATGTGTATCAGTACCGTTGTTAGAATGAGTTTAGGTGTCAGACCACCAATTACTCCCTCCAATTTAGAACGAATGTAAAAGTAGCCCTACTCTGACACCAAATAGTGCTTTTGATGTCCTTGTTTAATTAAACTAACCAACAAATTTGCAGAAATGAAACTTTTGGTGAAAGAGAAATATATATAGATCCTTTTGAGCCAAAATTTACTTGTCTATGAGTTTGCATTAAAAATTGAGGATCAATGCGCTCCATAGTATACTAATTTTAGATTTCCAGAAAACCAGGTTTTGTTTTTGGAGTACCTCTGTTTTAAGGCCAGTTATTTTGTTAGAAGGCTTTAAAGGTATGGTGAAAATTGGCATGTAGAAAGCTGATACATGTACAATTAAGGATATACCTGGTTTCTATGAAGTTAAACTTAAGGTAAAATATATAGAAAGCTGTGAAAATTGCAAAATTTGGTTGAACAGATAGGGATTTTTAATAGGTGGTCTGACACCTTTACCAATCCGGAATTCACAGTTAACCGTACCTTTTCAGATATTACGTAGTTTAATTGTTTAGTTCATCTTATCTCTAGGTTATGTTTCTTTCTTTTTATCACAATGTTCTGTCTTATGATTTTTATTGACCCGTTACAATTGACTTTTGCATATGAATCTATAGAAACTACATGTATGCTTGTACAATCCAATTTATTGAAATGTCAGTCGAAAATGAAAGGCAGACACTAATATGTTGTAAAAGCGATGGGTTGAAATGTTATCGGAAACAAAGTTCCCTTTTTCACTGTGGGTGGTGGTTTTCTCCCCGAGGGTAACACCAGCCCAAAATTCAGCACAATTATTATCAATATTGTTATAATTATAAATTAACTGTTTTTCGAAACATGCAGTAAGGATTTTCTACCCCTGGGACATGAATATATAACGTGAGCTGTATTTTGCAAAACATTTCGGTATTTTGAGTTCTCTATGCTCTTCAAATTCCTTCTTTATATAGCCTTTTTAACGTTTTTTTTTATTCAATCGTCACTGAATAGTCTTTTAAGACAGAACTTGTGTCTGGTGTGCTAATTTTAACCCTGTTGTCCATAACGAGTTATTTCTATATACATGTATACCGTTATGATAGCCGGTAAAAGTGTATGAGTAGTTTACAATACAAGTATATTCATGAAGATCAGTAACATCAAGACTTGTGTGTTATAGCTCTCCCTCCACGCTTATCGTAAATAAATTTAATTAAAATGTACTTTTGATCATTTAAATCTCTCCTTTTATTCATTTTTAGTAAATCATTACGACTTCTTCTCAAAATTATGTCATCTATAGTGCAATCCGTATTCCCTAAAAGCCTGATAATTTCGTTTCATCTATAATTCCTACTTACATTGCTTTTTAATTCCATTAAAACTGCGGTAAAATGGAAATTCGCTAGATATGATGAGTTTGATATAGTTCAAATTAAAAAGAAAATCTCCATAAATATTATATCGTTTATTTAATCAAAAAATGTGTTGAATTCATACAATTGATTTGTTACCTACACAAAGCGTTCTAATCTGTTGGTTATCCATGCTGTTACCGGTACAACTTTTTAATATCAAAGATATGAAAATCACAACATTTAATTGAATTCAAATAATTTAGAAATGTATCACTTGTTTGACTTCAAATTAATCAGAGGCGCATCCAAGGGTTGGGTTGGATTTGCATAGGGTTGGAATCCTTTTTTTATTTGAAAACTACTGCTTTTGTGTGTGTACCCTCCCCCGTTTTATATGACTTCCATGTGTTGCCACTTTTAAAAATGGCTGGATCAAAATAGAAGATTCATACATGTATTTACACATATTGTTTATAGTGCACTTGTATATAATTTATAAACTATTATTATTTACTGACTTCGTATTCAAACCTGGAACTATTATACTGGGACTATTATAATAATAGTCCCAGACTGGGACTATATATATATAATAGTTCCCGACTATAATAGTCCCAGTTCAAACTAATTAAACTGTTTTTTTTTTATAAAACACCGTGCGTAGCGATGCGAAATTAATTTTTATAAAGGAGTAGTTTCAGTAAGACCCCTTTTTGGCCCCAAAATATAGCAGTTTTACAAAATTGTGAAAATGTAATCTTTTATATATTTACTGGAAAGTAGAATGCTTCTGCTACATAAATATGGGCTGTTTTTGACAATACAATGCACATATGTCGGGTACTAGCATCATTAAGTCATGCTAAATTGCTGAAATCTTCACAATTTTAGCATTTTAGTTACCGTCTTAAATGAAAGTGGCCGCATTCGTTTTCATTCATAATATTGAAATGTAAGTTGTATTTGATGACAATACATAACATATATAAAGGTTGAGGATGAACACGGATGCGGCCACTTTCATTTT
The DNA here is from genome assembly GCA_037788925.1 of Mytilus galloprovincialis. Taxonomy (NCBI): domain Eukaryota; kingdom Metazoa; phylum Mollusca; class Bivalvia; order Mytilida; family Mytilidae; genus Mytilus; species Mytilus galloprovincialis. Next base: position 74,101,649 of record CM075339.1, on the reverse strand, counting down.
TGACAAAAAACCTCTGAAAATTGACGTTTTTTGGCATATTTGATAGATTTTTCATATTTAAGCTTGAATCGGAGCATTTTTAATGACTAAATCAGTTAAATTCTTTCACATTAATTAATTGAATCAATTGAAATAGAAACTTAAGTGACTGTTTAAAAAGTGTTCAAAATCTTTTGTTAGATGAACCTGAAATTTGAGGCTAAAATCGGTTCTTACCGGACCTACTCCTTTTATGCTAAAAAAAAAAACACCATATGAATTGTGAGAAACATAAGACTTAATTTTTTTGGCAATCAAAAAGGACGCGGACGCCCTCTACCCCCACTGGATCCCCAACTGGTATTCGTCAACTATATATAAATATGATGAATTTATGATTTATGATTTTTCCAGTTATAAATAATTGATTAGTTTGTAGTATTTTAACGATATAAAATAAATAAATTATAATTTTGTTTAACATTTTAGCGATATAAACACTCATTAAAAGGAAACTATACTATACATCAATGAAGAGAAAATGCATGGTGTGAATAGTCATGTTGCTTCAAATAATATTAAAATGTGATCAAAGCAAACGTTTAATTAGTTTTGAATTAAATCAGAATAGTATTTGTAGGTTTTTTGGTATTGAATTAGTTCTCAGAAATTAATTCAGAAAAGTACATCCGGGAGCTTCAAATAATTCGACTGACGTTTAATCTTTGTTATTTGAATTTCCTTTACGATGTATCGAATATAGCAATTGATTTATTCATCAAGTAATCAGTTTCAATTTAACCTTTGCATGTACATTTACTTAATAGGCTGCTATGGAGTACTTTAATTTAAGGATATTCGCTCGATCCTCTGTTTCAAATAAAAGACAAAAAATAAAAGACTAATATACATTTACAGTACTTAAGTATATATATTACGGAACTGAAAAAGCAAATTTGTCTCATTTAAAGTACTATGATGAAGACATAATATTAGTATATTTCTGTTTGAGTCATTCGGTGATATCTATTCCCAGCATTACCAAATCTTTTATTATGTAATTTAGGTTCGTTTCTGTATTCGTGGTAATTTGAACAATAAATCATAGATCTTTAATCAAATATTTGAAATTTGATTTTTTTTTATTTATACCCTTTTTCAATAGTATTTATTTAGCTGTATTATAAATTAAATTAAGTTTTTTTTTTTTTTATTTATGCATAAGTATTTATTAAAGCTCTATTATAAAATATATTTGTTTTTTTAATTTGTGAAAAAAAACATACATATTAAGATAAGAGCCGTCTGAAGTGTCAGTATCTAGGTTCTAAATTAATATATGCACGATCCACTCAGTTTAATATCAATATTAATTTAAAAATTATAACGTCATATAATCTTTTCTTGGAAAGCTATAGATGTTTGCCAAAAGAAAACATCTATATAGACGACATTTTGACGTTTTTATGGTACGAGGAAACATGGTATGAATGCCGATGAGACAATGTATTAGAGACCAAGCAACCTAAGGTTACCGTACAACCTTCACCAGTGAGTAAAATTAGGTACAAAATGCTACAGCATGACAGAACGTATAACAACATAATGCAGTATATTGTATAATAAAATAATAAATATATAAACAAGATAGTGACAAGCGAATATTTTATGATAGTATGATACGAAACCCCTAACGAGAGGGATTGTGCCTGATATTCATATGATGAAGTCATAGTCTTTCAATCAGTTTAATTGAGGTCTGTAGCTGGTATGTCAGTAACTGCTAGTTGTCTGTTGTTATTTATGTATTATTGTCATTTTGTTTATTTTCTTTTGTTTCCTCTTCTGACATCGGACTCGGACTTCTCTTGAAATTAATTTTACTGTGCGAATTGTTATGCGTTTACTTTTCTACATTGGCTAGAGGTATAGGGGGAGGGTTGAGATCTCAGAAAACAGGTTAACCCCGCCGCATTTTGCCCCGGTTCCAAGTCAGGAGCCTCTGGCCTTTGTTAGTCTTGTATGATTTTATTTTTTTTTCATGTAAAATTTGGAGTTTAGTATGACGTCCATTATCACTTAACTAGTATATATATATTTGTTTATGGGCCATCTGAAGGACGCCTCCGGGTGCGGGAATTTCTCGCTGCATTGAAGACCTGTTGGTGACCTTCCGCTGTTGTCTGTTCTATGGTCGGGTTGTTTTCTCTTTGACACATTCCCCATTTTCATTCTAAATTTTATCTATCCATGTCAACCATTGAATTTTACACTTGTATTGCAAGTAAATTATTGTATTACCCTAAACCGTAATGCAAAATAAAATGTATTGTGTATCCAAAAACTTGCGTACAAAAGAGGCGGAAAATATCAAAAGAATATTCTAACTCCGAAGTCGATGACCAACTGGCAATGCCATGGCATAGATTATATTATACTATATACAATTTTACTTGGTTACTCTACAATTCAATAATCATGATCATGATACCACATTTTAATTTTTGAACAATTCACTTTCAACTCGTTTTAAAGCAATCTACTATCTATGACACTGACAGTGCCTTGAATTTACAAGAGCTTTTGCCTTTAGTAATAGATACTTGTCTTACTTTGTATTGTATTGTGTTACACATGTATTGGGTTACTGTCTCAGTGCTGTATACAAAATAACTAATGTGTTACACATGTATTGGGTTACTGTCTCAGTGCTGTATACAAAATAACTAATGTGTTACACATGTATTGGGTTACTGTCTCAGTGCTGTATACAAAATAACTAATATGCTACACATGTATTGGGTTACTGTCTCAGTGCTGTATACAAAATAACTAATGTGTTACACATGTATTGGGTTACTGTCTCAGTGCTGTATACAAAATAACTAATGTGTTACACATGTATTGGGTTACTGTCTCAGTGCTGTATACAAAATAACTAATGTGTTACACATGTATTGGGTTACTGTCTCAGTGCTGTATACAAAATAACTAATATGCTACACATGTATTGGGTTACTGTCTCAGTGCTGTATACAAAATAACTAATGTGTTACACATGTATTGGGTTACTGTCGCAGTGCTGTATACAAAATAACTAATGTGTTACACATGTATTGGGTTACTGTCTCAGTGCTGTATACAAAATAACTAATGTGTTACACATGTATTGGGTTACTGTCTCAGTGCTGTATACAAAATAACTAATGTTACACATGTATTGGGTTACTGTCTCAGTGCTGTATACAAAATAACTAATGTGCTACACATGTATTGTGTTACTGTCTCAGCGCTGTATACAAAATAACTAATTTTAACCATACGTCCATTATCACTGAACTAGTAAACATTTTTTAGGGGCCAGCTCAAGTGCGCCTCTGGGTGCGGGATTGTTTTCGCTGTATTGAAGACCTATTGGTGACCTTTGCTGTTTTCCACTATTTGGTCGGGTTGTTGTCTCTTTGACACATTCCCCATTTCTATTTTCAATTTTATTGGTAATGAGTCAGTTATTTGAAGTATACGTTGTCATGACAAGCAACAGCATCATTTTTAGTCGTCAAGTGTGATCTTTGGTGTGCTCAATCTTTGAAAAAAACTGTGATGTGGTAATCATTAGAAATTATTGAATAAAATGTGTATATTATTGAAATATGAAGTTCGAAAAGTTTTAAATTCGACGTAAATAGTATGAGAAGTAGGACCAAATTTTACATTTAACCTTCAAGGTTATTTCAATTAAAAAATAAATATACTTGTAGTCCCATGTCCTTGTTTTTAAAATTTTAAATACTTTACAAAAGTTGTACTCAAAATGTACCTAGTGAGGTTAAAAACAAAATATTGAGAAGTGCATGTATAGGATTGTTTATAGCAAATGTGTTTGATGCATTAATTGCGAAAATCAAGAACAGTTTTGTAGTATTTTAGAGTTGAACAATTAGTATTGCTCTCAATAGGAACTTGAGCGTTTCTTTTTAGGAAATACAATGTATGTTATTTGCGACATTATATTTCGGTTTATTTCTGAAATTTGATTTGGAGTAAAAATCAAGTAAGAAATAAATTTGCTCAAAAATAATTTCTAACTGTTTTATATCTTTCTATAAAATAAAATTCAACAAAAATGAAATGGGAGCAAACATCAGTATCATATATGAAACGAAAAGAAAGGAAAACGACCAATGAAAATACCGCATATCATTCAGTTCGGTTGCATGTATATATTTAAGACTGTTGTAGTCCCTGACAATGTCAATTGTTCTGCCAATGCGATTTTCTGATAAGACAACCTAAACAATGTCTAATTTCATGGTTTTTTTTTCTGCTGTAGATAAAACATCAAAATGAACTTTATAAATCCTTCACATTAATTATTCATAAACATACATGGTAATGTCGAACATGTTGTTTCAAGAAGGTTCAAAAACATAGATGTTAGACTCCCTCGGCGTTTTAATATAAAATAAACTTTTATTATGTCGCAGCTCGCTTCTCAGAAGTGATTTAAAGAAAAGTGCAACCGGATTTGTCCAACATTACTTTAACGCATGTACAGTATGCATGCCTATACTGCAGGTCGTGATTAACTAATCAACGCATCGTGTCTTATTCTGTGCAGAGTTTCTGGAATTCCCACAGTTTTCAATTCTACAATTGTACATTCAAAACTTGACAGACGACATTTGCATATTTTGGCAGGCTGCCTTGATTTCAAACATTTTATTATATTTATCATGCATAAACCATATATTTTAAATTTCTCTTCAAATATTACCAAAAAACTTAAAGTGTATGGAAGAATAAATTTATTTGAAATATTAAAGTTAATATATGCTCTTCATTATTGTGGAAATAAAGAGATAAACATATCACGTTATGACTTATGACTTGGATCACATTGATTATATAAATGCTAATCTATTTTTTTTTGTTACGTACTTTCGCGTGTTTATTTTAGCTAAAAAGTCAATTTTGTCAACATTTGTTTGCAGGAAGATACACAGAGAAAAAGTAGTGCCTCAGTCCAAAAATCTTATTTATACAAACTTTTTATAGCCTCAATCTATGACCGTTTTAGAATTTTAAGAACATAATTCTATTTCATATGTGTATTTGGCTAACAAAACTTTTGCGTCGAAAGTTTTTTTTTAAAGACGTGTCATGTGTAGTGAATGGTCCTATGCCAAAAGACTTCACTCAGTTACCAATAGGACTAAATGTATGTTCGAAACCCAAATTTAAATGTTTTAATGTTAAGTCTGAGTACGATAATTCTACTTTCTTTTATTAATTTAAACACATTTGTTTATAATGGATTGCGAAACAAGTTATTGCAAATTATATTAATCCCTCTCAACTTTCCGAGTGGGAGTGCTGCGTTGTAGCGGCATTAACCTACTCTTTTTCGAAATCTATTCTACAAGGGTGTATTTTACGTGCTACAGATATGACTCTCTGTTAATACGGGTCAGCCATGATATCGCCCCCTTCCGACGGACTATCGTTGTTTCTCAAGACCATACTCGCTAAGAGTGTCGAGGGAGAGCCGAAAATTCAGTCCCTGAAATTTTCTCCCCAGACCGGGGATCGAACCAGGAACCTTTGTTTTAGTAGTCCGGTGCGCTAATTTCTTTTATTACCACAAGAGCTGGTCGAACGTTACTCTTACCCTACTTCATTTCTTACCACTTGGTATATCTCTCCAGGAAACACACTTTATCATCTGTATAGAAGTTATGTTGCGGATCCAAAGGGTGGTTCCGGGGGTTGAAACCCCCTTTTTTGGACGATCAATGCATTTGAATGGGGACATGTAGTTTGACCCCCCTTTTTACCCTGGGTTTGGACCCCCCTTTTTAAACTGGCTGGATCCGCCCCTTTTTTGGACATCGCTGGACATTGTTTGACTATGAAGTATTAAAAAATATCTTGAGCATATCATTTTTTTTTATATATCTGTTTAATCGAGTAATATAATGATGTTTAATTTCATTTAAACACAATAATTCTTCTCTTTGCAGTTTGTGCATTCATTCACGAATAATTGTATCATTCATCTGAAAAAGGTAATTTAATCAACATACACATAAATTTACAGATAATAATCGTATCTATATAGTTAGGCAATTGTATAGGTTTTGATATTTTACAAATGCATGAGTCTAAAGCCCACGAAGCACATGCACTGATTTATTGATTGATTGTTTAAAATTGCTTAAGTAAATTCGAATTGTCACTGGAAACCAGGACGTATTTCTAAGGGAAGACATTTAACATTACAACAAGTTACCCACAAAATTCTGTTCTCTTTCTTATTTGCCGCTTTAAATAATCGAACTGCAGCCGGAATTAACACAATGCCCAAGTTGGTGTGTCCAGCTGTTTTCTTGTTCCAACACAGTGTTAGCTGCCTCAAGGAAATGGACCATATTTATTTCGAAATTGGTGGTAATCTTTCTGTAAATGCCATTATAAATTGTTAGAGGAAACAATTTATTTTCGACAGCCACCCTCAAAGGTATATCTGTTCGAAGGGATAAAGTATGAAAATATAGCCATGCTCAACGGTTTATCTGTTTGAAGTAATAAACTCAATAAAGCATTAAAAAAAGTTCCACGTATTATTTTGTTATCTCGTATCTGGTTCAACATATATATTTGATATTATAACAGAATGATATAATATACTAAGTTAAACGTCTCCATGCTAATATAAGAATTTCCGAGAAAAAGATATAATACCAAATGACGATTTTAATTTTATCTATTTACCATAGAATCTGGGCTCAGTATGTGCTTATATTGATTTCATCAAAGCAAACATGGTATATGTATTTATCCGTATTTCACTGATTAATATGTAATTTATTTTATTTTTGATCTAAACAGAAGACATGGAAAGTATGATTTGATATTGAATTTCAAATATTTGTTTAAAGATCTATTTAAAATGAGCAGGAACTTGGCATATATTGATTAGCTCTTATAAGTAAAAAAAATTAAAGTTATACATTTAAACAGAAGACATACGAAACGATCTGAAACATCTGAAAACCGCGCAATAATTATTTGGCTATGAGTACCAGACTCAGGTTGCTAGTTGTCTTCGAACTCTCCGGCTTCATTCACCAATAAACTCTAACTGCTATAATATATCAAAGATTTTTGTTCATGTTTTTGTTAATAACTTTCTATAAAAAGGAGAAATTAAATTTACGGATATATTGGCAAGTATATATTTTGAAAAAATAGTCATTAAGTCATCAATTTTGTCTTAGACAGGACTTCAAACATTTTTAAGCATACTGTATCTCTTTATCAGCAAAGCTAAGTAAAATCCAAATGTCAAATTCAGTGATAACAAAATAATTGAAAGTACTTTTTACAGTTGTTTATGAAAACAACTTATTTGTGTCTAGAATTATTTGAATAATACACAAGGCAATATGTTAAAAAGTCAATAATATGCAATTTCACAAGAACCGTCACTCAAATATGCAAATTAAATGGTGTTTCGATAATGATGACCAAACAGGGGAGCGAGCCGTTTATAGTTATTCAATTTACAAGATATGATAATACCACATAATGAACTATAAATTCATTTGGAACAAAACATGTTTTCATTCCATAATTTATAAAAAGGTACAGATGATTATTACGTCACAGGTATACAGAGGGGGTCTAATGAATTAAAAAGATTAATTGAAATTGGAGAAAAATTAAATACTAATTTACATGTTTTTTTGACTCAAAGTCAAAACATGAATGAATGTTTCTCAAATGAATAAACCTCAGTGACAATACTGTCTACACGACGTTAACTACGTGTATGGCAGTATATCATCAGTTTGGTGGACGAAACGTACTTACAAGTAATTAGTTCAATATCTAGAACGTGAGTTCATTACCGTAGTTAAAGCTACATGTATACATATATATCACATAGATATAAGAGTTTGTGTTATAACTGTTAATGAGGCAACTATTCGCCACAGCCAGCTTCGCCTCGGGCCATTACAGCATTCCTCGCAACCAATATAAGACCAATACAGAAATAATTTCCTGAGAGGGTACTTAACCAGGAGAATGGGGAGGGTTCCAACGATATGTCCCCATTCGAATGTACTGTTCGTCATATGAAGGGTTACAAGAGCGCATTATTTGTTAACGTTTTACCGGCAATTTTTTACCCAAAGATGGTACTCAGAATAGAATCCTATACGGCTTCTGATTGGTTGATACAGGATTGGAATTACATTTAATCGAAAGCTTATCCAATTAGGTTTAAAAATTGCCGAAAATCATATTCACATTTTACGAAGTATAGAAAATATCGTCCATTTCTGCACGTCGGACCCATTAAAAATATGCCTTTTTCATTAAGCGAAAAAAATAGACGATCTTTTTCAACTGCATTTTAAGTCAATTTCGAGCCGCATGACCCTATATATTTTTTTAGTTGTAATACAACACTGGCATTTCTAGTAACAGGAACTGCTACCCGTTTTTCCCTAATTTGTGTAGTCTTCGAGAAAAAAAATACGGAACACTAGTGGTGCCCTATGGAAAATGCATTACGAATAATTGCGCTCTTGTAACCTATAGGGGATTCCGACACTAGGACCCCACTTGCATCCGCCATTGATCACTTAATCACACATTTAGCTGTATTTCTTCTGTTTTGAATAAACTTATTTGATCATTCTTACGCAGCAATTTCCTCTTCCGCGTTTAAATGTAAATCAAGTAAAATTACAGACTTAATTTACATATTTACATAAGAACCGTTATTTTTGTGACTTGATACATGATCATGCAGCTGTGCATTTAAATGAAGTGTACATCTCACATCTTGTTAATAGTTTACTTTGTCTGAACAAGATTTTATTGGAATTGTCAAATTAAGTGTGGTACATCATTGTTCTTTTTAAGAAAGGTGTCTAATTGGCTATTATACCACATCTTCTTTTTTCATATGCATGATGTAATTAAACTTTAATATTTCGCACAAGCATGTCCATGTTACATATTTAATTTCTCCTAATTGACAATAATCCTGTCCAAATCAGAACCTTGCACATTCGTATAAAATCTTCGTGGGGAGACGACTATCCCTCTATATTTATGACTATATAATCCATATATTCTTCTTCTAACACTTTATTCTAAACTTTAATGTAAAACTAATAATTGAATTTAAAAATACTTATTGAAATAAATATAACACGATAATATCGTTTGTATTGCATGACTTATTTAAGCAAAATTCCGCTATATGTATTAATTAGACGTTAAAAATACTAAAGGCAAGACAAGAAAGTTGTTCTATGTCTAGTGAGACTGGATTATAGGCTGTTTGTTTAAGCATTTTATTTCAGTATAATTTTCTTTAATGTCATCACCAACAGAGTTGCAGCCAATAAATAATAAAGAATTGAAAACAACACGTTTAATAATTTCTTGCGTCCGAAGCACTTTTCTGGATTTACCTTCATCAGGAACGCTCAAAGCCAAACATTTGAAATCCGAAGATGTATATGTCAAAAATACGTAAAATAAATAGCCAAATTCATCTAAAGCCTACTTTGCCTGATGAATTGAAACCTTAGTTTCTTAATTATTTCAAAATTTATAAACGGAAAATTTTAGTAAATTTTAAAATCATGTCAGTACCTAAGGCTGACTACCGAGCTGATGATACCCTCGGGGACACATATTGGTACCCCTAACCTGAAACAATTGTTTAACATTACAACAAAAGAAGAACAAACTATAAAAATCAGTTGGAAAAACGCTAAACTGATCAGATGGATACAAACAGAAATATACAACTCACAAAAACACAGAGTGGACATAGCCGGGTACATCCCAACAACACTGTGACAAAATCACTAAGTACAGATCTGAGAGTACTTGCAGTAACTGTCAGCTAGTTCAAAGCCACAAACAACTTATACAAAAATGATGGATCTAAAGAGGCTAAATCATCAATCAGTTCACATCTAATACTCTTCTTTGTTAAAGAAGAGTTCCTTTGAAAACCTTATCTATGATTGTAAAGGGGCATGTAAGATCTATAATCATGTAGATAATTAACAGTTATCAATAATTTAAAAAAAAAAAAAAAAAAAATCTTATGTTGTAATGTATTGTAGCATTGATTTAAAAATGTTTTGATATGTTTGTATTTTTTCCATGGACATCAAACTTAACAAAACAAATAGTTACTAACCAAATCATAATTCATAATTCAAATACTATCATAATATTAGGATTGATATTTATTCAGTTCATTTAATTCTAATTCTTCAATATTAACGTGTTGATATACATTGTGTTAACTTGTAACTGAGCATGATGAAGATACAAGTATTGTTCGGTTTATTAAAATCCAATATTGGTGAATTTTCCATTGAAATGGATAAAAATTTATGAATATATGTATTGTAAAATACTTGCAACCTTTTACGTGCCTGTTACAGTGATTTGTTGTAAAACCAAAAAAGTCATATAAAAAGTCATTGTTTCGTTGTATATTTATGTATATAGTAGTTGAAATAATTGAGAATGGAAATGGGGAATGTGTCAAAGAGACAACAACCCGACCATAGAACAGACAACAGCAGAAAGTCACCAACAGGTCTTCAATGCATTTGTTGTATTCTTGATGATTATCCCATAACTCCCTTCTTATTACAAGATATATACTAATTGTGTATCAACAGTCATAAAGTAAAGGCATAACTAAGTTTCACTGTGTTATATAGTAGACAAAACATAAACGCTAGATTGTCTTTAAGCCGACATGAATCAATTGTCGAGTGGTCGATATATATATAAATATTATAAAAGATGTCTGTGAAATATGACGAATTCTATTTTTATTTTGTTTTAATTTTTTTTCATAGAAGTACATAATTCTGCGTTATTCCAAATGTTATCGAGATGAAGAGTATTACAGCTGTCTTTGCAATATGACAAATTCTATTATTATTTGTTTTAATTTTTTCCCATAGAAGTACTTTATCATAACAAAAATAAACAAATCGTAACCAACAACACGATAATTCATAATTTTGGATCATATTTTATCATAATATTAAGAGTTGTATTTACTTTAATTGATATTATAACGTGTTAAAGTATTACTTTAAATCAACTGACTGAAGAATTTAAATTCTTTATTTGGCTAGAAGTTTGATTGTACCGTGTTCATTGAATGACCACTCCAGTAGAGTAGGTCACGTTCTATTTATAGAATATGAAATTTAAAGGGAAAATTTTAACTGATACCTGTCAAGTCTATTAAGAATAGTAATGTATTTAAAATGTAAATCTTAAAGATTTACACATGGTAGGTTGTCTTTTAAATATGAGTATGAGGAAATAACTACAACAGTTTATATCAAAATTACAATCATTAGTCACAAAAGGTATTGAAAATCAACGCAGGACTTTTATAATTGATTAATGTCTATTGACATAATCCAGCAATTAAGAAAATAATTTTGTGTCCTTTTTTTTCTTACAAAAAAGGATATACATTATTATGATATGAAATGGTTTTATCCTTTATTTATTAAAAAGTGCATGCAAATACTTGAAATATTACAGCTAACTAACAAATTAAATAGTGGTTAAAAGGGGTCTTGTAAAAGATTGACTACTTGAACTTATTTTAAAGAAGATCCATGTCTTAGAATATAAAATCTATATAAAACAGGTGGAATGCTATAGTCTACCAGACATTTTCAGTTGCGAGCCGCGAGTGATTAATCAATTAATGTTTTGATGCCTTGTACAGTGGTTACTTTTAGTAGTTTTTATGATTAAAAGTTTCAAAATGTTGGCAAGGAACCGAGGGGAAGATATGACCAAGGCAACATTGACATAATGTTGACATCTGTACCCATTTTTTAAAAAATTTTAACCTATTACATCTGTTTGTTTTGTTCACACATTATTGTCAATATAATGAAATTTTATACAACTGACAAACATGCATGTAAAAGGTTAAGCTAGCTATGCAACCAGGTTTGATCCACCATTTTCTACTTAAGTGAATTCACGACCAAATCAGGAATATGACAGTTGCTTTCATTCGTTTGATGTGTTTCAGCTTTTGATATTTTCAATTTTTAATTGACTTTGTGATTTGAATTTCCCTGGATTTCAGTATTTTTGTTACTTTTACTTTCTTACGCCCATGTAGTTACATGAAAATGAAACAGAAAATTAATATGTAAACTGATTCATAAAAAAATATGTGGCAGAATTCAAAATAACCATTACCAGCATATTATTCCATAATGCATTAAACATTGTGTTTCTTTAATTATTGATATTTCGAAAGACACAGTTTCAAAACTGAAAGTCTAAAAAAAAACCCCACAATGAAATTAAGATATATGCATCTGTAAAATTGAGAATGAAATGATCTGTGTCTAGTTTTGAAGACATTACTGTAAATTACTATTTTTTTCTTTTTGATTTTGTCTATAACAGAACACTTAGCTACCAGTTCATACTCTCCAACTAGTATTTAAATATATGGATTAAATATACAGTATTTTACTCAAATGTCAGAGAAGTGGCGGACAAAGTTTACAGGAAAGATATCTTTAAATAACCTGAATGACAAATGTCCTGAACTTGGCCTGGTTTTAAGGTTTCTCTATTATATAACCTAATATATGTCTTCTGTAGTTATTTGATTAAGAAGGCCATGTTGGTGCTCAGCTTTGAACCTAAATCGCTACTTTGAATCAAATCGAATTAACAAATATTGACAAAATCGATTTGAACAAAATTCCGATCACATTACTTTGATACGGTCTGCAGCTGATAAAAGAATTGCCACGAGTTCAGAACGTGAAACATAAATGATTTAATTGATTATGAAATACAAAAACATGCATTAATCATCTATTTAAATGTATACGTGCATATGAAAAAAAAATGCAAACGTTGCTTGTGAAGAGTTGTCCCATTGTAATCACACCACATCTTTTTTTTTATAGTTGCTTGACTATAACCAGTGTTACCTTTCCGGAATACCTTATATAAGTGGAGTTCATGTTGCGCATGCAGTCGTTAGTTGTCTGAGTTGTGTTTTAAGACTGTTATTTGTCTTCTGGTCGTTTCATTTTTTCCATAGCATGGCTAGATCATTTTCGCCTAAAAGTACACTTGCATTCGTAAAACATTTAGAGGTCGCAAGAAAATATATATAAGGTTAAAAAACAGGATTAAAAATGAAACTTGCCTCCTGTCAAAATATTTTTTTGTTGTTGAAATTTGATATAATTCTGCAAATTATTTTTTAGGAATAACAACTGAATTGACTTGGAAGCGGACACCTTCATCAATAAACTGCTCATATATACCAGGAGTCAATTTCGCAAAAAAAAAAACTTCCGACTAAGATTGATCGTAAGTTTACTAGTACTGATTTGTTCATGACTTCAGACCAATCTTAGTCTTAAGTTTTTTCTGTGAAACCGACTCCTGGATTATAATAAGATTGTGTACGACGTATGATCGTTTCGTCTACAAGATACTCATCAGTGACGCTCATATCATAAAAGTTAAAAAGACCAGAATGTGTGCAAAACAGTAATTTTAATACGCATATATACAGTCTGTAAAAAAGTAAAATCACAAATTTTAAAATACTTAACTCCGAGGAAAATTCAAAACGAAAAATTAAAACAAAATCAAATGGCAAAATGAAAAGCTCAAACACATCAAAGGGACGGATAACATAATTGTAGTTACATACACTACCAATTACATGTCGAAGTCGATTTTTTAAAAACAGTGTTTTATTCATACAGTTTTACCAATAATAAAGAACAATACTTATGATTAGACAAAGAAATTATTGAAATTGTGCAATGTTATTTTTAGATTTTGTATGTTTAAAATTGAGAATGGAAATTGGGAATGTGCCAAAGAGACAAAAAACCGACCATAGAGCAGACAACAGCAGAAGGTCACAAACAGGTCTTCAATGTAACGAGTATCTATTGTTTTTTGTTTTGTTTTGCGGTAAACAATTATATATATACATAGAACTCCCTTAACAAATGTATAAACATCATATAATTAAAAATATTTACAAAAAATACTGATACCCAAAGTATATTCAAATGTGGAAATCCTTAAAAACGGACAAAATCACAAACGCAACTATCTCAACGAACGGCACGAATAGAAAAGAACTTTTTTTTTTCGTCCAGTGAAAATGGCGCGGAAAACTTTGTTTTATCGCTAGCTAAACCTCCCACTTGAATGCCAATTGTTAAAAGTTCCGATGTCAAAAACTCGTAACCTGCTGGTAACAAATATTCAGCGGTCACTATTTTAAGGTAGATTCATGGTATACCGCCATCTTGGATTGAACAATGACGGTACAAAATTGGTCTATTTTTTTGCCCAAATCAGCAAATTTGGTAACAGATTTGCAATTTAATGGTTAGATTGTTTATTTATATAAAGAAAACTTATTAATTTATTGTATTATTTAATTTTTTTTATCAAATATGAACCTTTTTGGTTTTTAAAATTATTTTTTTCAAATGAGCCATTAAAGGGAAGATAACTCTTTTAGTACAAAATTTATACTGGGTTAATTTTTTATTTTTACTTGTGGCTAGAAAACAAGTTCGGTGACACCATGTTTTCTTTTTATATTCTTAAAACATATTATGAAACCTATCTTCTCACAATTTATTTCAAAATTCTATCTCATAGAATTTTTTTTTAATGCACTCTTATGTGTTTTTTCATGAACAAACTAACCAAATTTAGGTAATTTTCAACGACTCATAGCTTGAAAAATAGCACGGTGACCCATAGTTTTTATTATATTTTTGAAAAAAGTATAGTAAATTCTTCATTTTGGCAAAGTATAAGAAAATTCTGTCTCAAAAAACATTTACTTATGATCTACCTTAATATAGGATTTAAAATAATTCTACTCTTGAGAAATAAAACAAAAAAGAAGAGAATTTCCTATTTTTTTTTCTGTGTTTTGTTACTTTTTAAACAAGACACTTGTCATCTGAATAGATAACTTACAAATTAGTTTTTGAGCACCTGCATACGGGGTATATATCTCCCAATTGATACGATATTCCCGTGCTTGCATATCCTATCATGATTTTCTTGATAGAGGGTTGCTGCTCACAAGGAAGCTATTAAACCAAGAGTTCCAAATGGTGAAGTTGAAATCATCCCTTCGTAAATTTTACGGACGCCATCACGAGTTGGTTGACGTTATGGAATAACCGTTTCACAAATGATATCGGATATGTTCTTTAAGTCGTAACTACAATCCCCTTCCCTTTCATGAATGTGACCTACCAAATTAGACTATTTACCGGATTTGTTAACACATAAGCAACACGACGGGTGACACATGTGTCTTTTAGTTTTCTATGTTGTGTCGTGTGTGCTGTTGTTTGTTTGTCCTTTTCATTTTTAGCCATGTCGTTGTCAGTTGTTTTAGATTTACGAGTTTGACTGTCCCTTTGGTATCTTTCGTCCCTCTTTTACAAAGCAATTGATTAAAAGTAGGCTGAGATCACAATTATATTTTAATGCATTAAGTTAATTAAAACATGCACCGAAAACTCTGCTGCAATAGATTCTGGAACAGTGATCGCCGCTATAGTGACGTAATCAGTCACTTTAGTTAACACGATAAATTGTAAGAACATTTCATTAATTAAAATCGAATTATGTCTTTTCTTAAAATTTCTGCTTCCGTCGATGCCATTGTCTGATAATCTAAAGAACTAGATGTGTATATAACTTATTCTATGCTAAGTCATTTACTACAATACTGCCTTTATAGTATACAAAGTAAAATCACAAAAATACTGAACTCCTATGAAAATTCAGAACGAAAAATAAAACGAAACCAAAAGGCAAATTTAAAAGCTTAAACAAATCAAACGGACAGATACCATAATTGTAGTTACATACACTACCAATTAAATGTCGAAGTCGATTTTTTAAAAATAGTGTGTTTTATTCATACAGGTTTACCAATAATAAAAAAACAATACTTATGATTAGACATCGAAATTATTTAAATTTTGCAATGTTATTTTTAGATTGTGTTTGTTTGTTTGTCTTCAATGTTGTTTTTGTTTTGCAGTAAACCATTATATATATATACATAGAACTCACTTAACAAATGGATAAACATCATATAATTAAAATTATTTAAAAAAAATACTGATGGCCCAGAGAAAATGATGCGTAATTGAACCTTATTTTATCGCTATCTTAACCTCCCACTTCAATGCCAGTTTACTATAGTTCCGTTGTCAAAAACTCTTTTTCTGCAGGTAACAAATATTGAGCGTTAACTTTTAAACTTAATGTTTTACTAGAATGTTGCTCTTGAGAAATAAAAACAAACAGATAATTTCCTATGTTTGTTCTGTGTTTTGTTACTTTTTAAACAAGACACGTGTCATCTGAATAGTTAACTTCCATATCAATTGATTTATAGTAAACTGAGTACACAATTATCTTTAAATGCATTAAGTAATAAAACATGCACCAGGAAACACTACTTCAATATATTCCAGGAACAAAAGATGGCCGCTACAGTGACGTAATCAGTCACTTTAGTTAACATGATAAATGTAAAGAACATTTCATTCATTAAATTTTGAAATCGAATTCTGTCTTTTCTTAAATTTTTCTGCTTCCGTAGATCAATGTTTCTCTTGTCTGAATATTTATAAAAGAACTATATGTATATCTAATCATTTAATGCTAAGTCATTAACTAGAATACTGCATTTGCAGTATACAAAGTAAAATCACAAAAATACTGAACTTCGAGAAAAATTCGAAAATGAAAAATGTCTATCAGCGAGATGCTGTATTTCATTGTACATCAAAATGTTCTATGTTATTATCCTTTAATCATAATGATGTCACGTTCTGATCCATTCACTCAAAAAGTTTATTGGAGTAATGTGGAAATTTCGAGCGTAATTCTGGCAAAAAGTCCCTAATCAAATGGCAAAATCAATTGATAAAACACATCAAACGAATGGAAAACAACTGTCTTTTTCCTGACTTGGTATTTTCAAATGTAGAAAATGGTGGATTGAACCTTGTTTAATAGCTAGCTAAACCTCTCACTAGTATAACAGTCGCATCAAATTTCATGACATTGACAAAGATGTGTAAACAGACATAATAGGTACAGATGTCAAATAAAGGCAACAGTAGTATACTGCTGTTCAAAACTCATAAATCCATGGACAAAAAACAAAATCGGGGTAACAAACTAAAACCGAGGGAAACGCATTAAATATAAGAGGAGAACAACGACATAACACTAAAATGTAACACACATACTGTGGATTCATTTATTTTCGTGGGTACCAATTTTCGTGGATTTAGAAAAACTTGCATATTCATGGATATTTAATTTCGTGGTTTTGCTGAAGTCTGCATACAAACCTATAGAAAAACTATCATTCGTTGAACATTTAATTTCGTGGTTTGACTGTGCCCACGAAATCCACGAAAATTGGTATCCAACGAATAATAATGAATCCACAGTAGACAAAATCCCCTGAGAATAACAAATATAACATATATATATATATAACATCAAAACCAAATACATGTACATGAATTTGGGATAGACAAGTACCTTGACACGTCTTATCGCAATGTGAATTTACACTCAAAAATAAGAGAAAACAAACGACACAACGTTATAATGTAATACACACAGAAACGAACTATAATATAACAATGGCCATAAAATAGGAATGCAGCAGTCAACATTGTGTTATAATCTTATCTTAGTTTCTTACTGTAATACAATATGAAAATGTAGGAAACATCTTGCTTGATGAATCCTAAAGTTATTGGCTATTATTGATTATCATACTTAGATAAATACATTTGCGAAAAGTTGTATGCGATACAAGTTTGATGGAAATCGTATACTAACGCCTAACCCTTTCGGAGCACTGGAGATCCTTCAGTTTAGGTAGGGTTCTTGGTTCTTAGTCTTATGTTTTCAATGTTGTATTAAATGGACTTCTTTTTGTTGTTTATTGATGTTTGTCTTCGATTTGTGAATATTGATTTCCCCTTGGTATCATCGTACTATATATTTAGAATGCCTTTTTTTAAATCACGGAAAGGAACCAAATTTCAAAAAGAATTTACTAACTGCCATGTTGTTGAATGTCTTTCTCCAAATAAGCGGTATCATACGAATACACTCCCTTTGTTTTCCCTATGAACGATCATTTTTTCAGGTTCACTCAAATATAAAAATATGTGAAAGGTCTGAAAAATATTGGACGAATTGGCTGCCCTTATAAAACTTCTTGCTGGAAAAATTTAATCATTCATCTAATAGAATAAAAGTTAACAGTTGCTTGGTGTTTTTTTATTTGAAAATGTCTGTACCAAGTTAGGAATATGACAGTTGTGGTCCATTCGTTTTTGATGTGTTTTGTCATTTGATTTTGCCATGTGATTAGGGACTTTCCGATTTGATATTTCTATGAGTTCAGTATTTTTGTGATTTTCCTTTTTTTTTTGTTATGACGCAGGACATTTTACCAAATAAAATGATATTCCAGGAGACATTTTAGCGCAGAGATTTTTGTGGGTGGTGGGGGGGGGGGGGGGGGGGGGGAAGGCATAATTGCCCAGGAGACAACTATCGACTTTTACACTTTTAACTTCGATATCAATATTTATTATGGTCTGTCACACAAAGCCGATGAATTTTTCGATCTATTTCCACAAAACAAACCCTGCGACCTTTACTAGAGCCGTATCAAACCCTTCATCTAAATAGTGGTTTAATATCGTCCTTCGTAGAGAGCAAAGCAAATATTTTATCATGTTGATATCCGTTTAATAAAATATTGTTTTTTCAATGCATATATCAAACTTGCAATCAGATTTGTATTGGTCTATCATCTTCCTGGTTTGTACAAATATAGGAAATCTGATTTTTATTAAGATTTCATGTCCGGAGTATAAACTCTTGGCTTTAACAAGTCAGTGACACGGCATGAAATAAAATGTTCATTTTATTGATGTTTTAATGTCTATGTCCTTCGATTTTAATTTATGACTGTAAACTAAATGCTCCCAAATTGTCATTTTTATTGACTAGACAAGTGGGGTTATAATACTGCTATATACTTCAATGGTACAGGTATATACTGGTGTCTTATTTTAATTAGAAAAATAACTATAAATTTTATTAATGCTTTCAAGGTTTTAACCTAGAGTTTATCAAAACAAAGGAATTTGGAAAAAAACCAACCTTGAGTATTAGTACATTAAGTTGAAAATATAGGACCTCGAATGACCAATGCATTTATATTTGACCATGACCAGTGCAGCAAAATGTGACCATGACTAGTTCACCAAAATGTGACCGTGAAAAACGCAACAAAATATGTGTCTAGTTCTAATCTGCATCATAAGTCATATTCAAAGGTGTTATTCAAAGGTGTTCACACAATATAATTCGGATATTACAGATTGATTTCTTTCAATATAGGTGAATATCTGTATGGAATGCACTAGAAACATTTGACTTTAAATCGTTAAATCTCATATTCTACTCCACAGATTTTTCTTACAAAAACTATATGTTGTTAATACATAAATTTCTGTTTTAATGATATAAAAAACCATCATATGGCCACTGACATCGTTTTAAGGTAAACATCATTCCAAGAAGAGTTTTCGACGATTTTATTTTCTCTCTATATAAATGTTCACCCATTTTGTAAGATTTCAATCTGTATTATTTCAAATTCTGGATCAGCGTACCTTTCAGGAGCACCTAAGATAACCCCCAGTGTTTGGTGGTGTTTGTGTTGGCCAGTTTTGTATGTTGTGTTTTGTGTGCTTTTGTTTGTCTTTTTCTGTTTTTGCCATGATGTTGTCAGTTTATTTTCGACTTATGGTTTGAATGTTCCTCTGGTATCTTTTACCTTCTTTTATCAATATCCAATCCCTCTATAGAGAACACAATGATTGAAAGATACATTTATCTCACAAAAATTCAAATTTGATTAATCAGACTTTTTGGAAATAATATAATTTTGGATGTAACACATCTTCTGACTGGCTGCAAGTTTTATGTCTATCTGTTCATAGATATAATTTTGTCATGTGACCGTGACATCAACGTTTTTCATGATTTTCTCCTTAATAATGGAAGTTATGATGAAATTAAAAGGAAAAACTGTAGCATTTTATATCTGTCCAAAATAACATAAAACATTGTTTCACTTCTAAATAACTTGCTACGCTGGTTATTCAGTATGCACCACAATTTTTGACGTTATTTTTTCACAAAGAGTACAATTAATATAGTTATTTCTTTAAATTTTTATTCTTGATTCCATTTTAAGAAGAAAATCATTCAAAATTTGATTATTTTCATATAACATGATTAATCGAACTGAAAATTTTGTAAGCTGACTGCATGCATTTCAATCATCATGTACTCTATAAAGGAGTAGAATATCAAAAAAGAGGGGCGAAAGATGTCAGAGCGATATTTAAACACAAAAGTAGAAAAATGAACGTTACTGATTACCTTAATCGAAACTCATTGTCGTTTATACCATGTCAGCATAAAATAAGTAAGATTAATCAGGCGTGATTGTATGTGAAACAAACTTGGGTCTAGTATTTACCGTTAATGTAAACAAATAAATTACCGAACTGAGTTAAGGAAAATGATATATTAATTAGGCATTGCATTCATTTGTTGTTCATAAACGATTCCATCAATACATGATACAAAATTGGATGATATCAACAACATTGAAACCAACGTATTTATTTTTTCATTTTTTTTATTTTGAAAATTACTTCAAACGGCGTAAATGTTGATTGAAATAAATAAATTTATTCGTAATTGAGACTAATTGAAAATCTCTTGAACGTGCAGTAAAAATGTGTTTTTTATCGAATCTATTTTTGAAGCATTTGTATTAGACATAATTGTTCGATATTGTAAAAATTCACAACAAAATCATACATCACGCATTATCCTTTGACTATCAAGTCCAGAGCCTTTAGTCCAGTGGTTGTCGTTAGTTCATGTCTGTTATATTGGATTTCGGTGTTAAATTGTTTTGTTGTAAATTGTGCCGTTAGTTTTCTACTTAATAGTTTCATATTTTTCATTTCAGGACCTTTTATTGCCAACTGCAAATATGTTTTTTTTCCTCGAAGGTCGTATAATTGATTACATATACTCTTTATTTGAACTTTATTTGATAGTTGTCTCATTCCCAATCATACCACCTCTGCTTAATTTCAAATTTACATTACCGCACTTAGCAAATATATAACTCTTTTATATATACTGTCATGTAATTAGAGCAGATACCATGAGACCATATGTTTTTATGTCAGACCATTTATAATAAGCTTACAATTAAACCTGAGGATTGACCTATTCTGAGGTGTGAATTAAAGACAGACATTTTATATAAAGTAATCCAAATAAACTTCTGCCAAATTTGTTAGTAATTAACTTATTGATCATAACAAGTATTTTATTTGCAGCCTTCAAGATTTTAAATCACATGAATACCGCGTGATTATAAGGTGTTGAAGACAGTTGCATCATATTAATAAATACAGTTAATGAATATATAAAACGTATCATCGACAGATGTTCAAGAATAGTGCAATTACACGAAAGAGAAAAATATCACACTTGAAAATCTGAATTTTATATATACGATTTAGAAATAACTTTAATAAGAACAACATATAGATGATCGTTTGACAGTACTCAAAATCGTATAATAAAAAGCAATGAAGGAGATTGCTAAATTTGGTATATGCCTTTTCGTGCTTTCTTGTTACATATTTTTTTGTTTTTATAGTGATTAAGATTATAACACAATGTTGACTTCTGTACCCCTATTTTTGACATTTTTACCTATTACTTCTGTTTGTTTTGTTCAAAACGAAAAATAAAACGAAACCAAAAGGCAAATTTAAAAGCTTAAACACATCAAACGGACAGATAACATAAATGTAGTTACATACACTACCAATTACATGTCAAAGTCGATTTTTAAAAAACAGTGTTTTATTCATACAGGTTTACCAATGATAAAGAACAATACTTATGATTAGACACCGAAATTATTCAAATTTTGCAATGTTATTTTTATATTGTGTTTGTTTGTTTGTCCTTAATGATTTTTGTTTTGCAGTAAACAATTATATATATATATATGTTACAGGCATTTTCTAAATTCAGGCATTTTGTAAAGTTACATAATGACTAAATTTTCTAGGCATTTTACAAAATGCCTGGAAAAATTGAAAGGCATTCTATGAAATGCCTTAAATTATTTTATAGAATGAAATGTTAAGAAAACAAATTGAAAGCTTTGAACACCAAAGCATTTTTATTTATGATAATTACTGAATTAAAAAAATAGAGCTTAAATAATCACGAAAACATTTTAGACAATTATTCCAATCCACACAAGCCACGGACCTCAACATTTTTTTTTCAAATTTCTCAAAATGTTTGGATGACAGAACTGTACACAATATTTCCTGAATTTTTACAAATATATTGCGTAAAATTTGATTTTGCACTCAACCAGGTTTGGAGAAATCTGGATCATCACAAATTTAGCTCTTTCATTCCCTTTACTGGTTGAATAATTTACATTAGGCAACATAAGGTTTCGCAATAAGCATATCCGATCGTCTGAAAATGTCAGGGCTGATAGATCCTAACCTGATAAACTTCGTAACGCCCACGTCAGATTTGCTCTAAATGCTTTAGAAGTATATTAAGACAAAAATATCATACATGCATATCGTCTTTTCATATGTTTCCAAAAAAAAAAAAAAAAAGTATATTATCATGATTCGTTTAACTTGCATCTTTTGACTTATAGTTTTAAACGGACTGAAGCATATCTGCCCATGATGGGTGATCCCTCTTTAGCGGGAGACGCTTCTCCTGTCAAAACACTGTTATATTTCTACTCTTTGTCGACTTTTAGCTCTCTTAACCAAAGGGGCCAAGTAAGCTTTTCTAATCACTTGGCGGCTGTCTTCCTTCTTCGTCTGTTAACTTTTACTTGGAAATATTAGGTCAAATTTTGCTAAACTTGACCACAATCATCATTAGATTATCGTGTTTAAGAAATCTGTCCCATTAATCCCCGATTGCCAAACAACATGACCAACATGGCTATAAATGGAACATAAGGGTTAAATACAGTTTTTGGCTTTAATAATGTACTTCTAAAGCTAATGCATTTTGAGCAAATCTATCCACCGTAGAATTAACCCATACGAATTATAACCAAATTGTTCACGGCTTAAAAATGCATGACACATCTCTACTTCATACATTTGTACGTTTCACTTGACAGAACAATTTGTCCTTCTGCCATTTTGACAAAATAATCATAAATTAACTTTTGGTATCTAAAATATAGAGTGAGTACGCACTTAACGTAGTTTCACTAAAAAACATATCATAAAACATAAAACCTTCCCATCCGGTTTTTGAAGAATTAATTAATTCTACCAAACCATTAGTTAATTTCTTAGCAATATATTGTCTTTTTGTCCACTTTTGTCATATGCATCTCAATCATATCCTCCTTCTACAAATTGTCTGAAACTGATCAGTCAATTTGTGGAATTTTGCCTCACAATTTCAGTCATTTTACAAAATGACTAGGTATTTTTAATCATTTTGTATAATGCCTGTCAAGGTTAGGCATTTTCTAAATTGCCTGAAAATGCAGTCATTTTACAAAATGCCTAAATTTAGAAAATGCCTGTAACATATATATAGAACTCACTTAACAAATGTATTTAAAAATTATATAATTAAAAGTATTTTCAAAATAAATACTGATGGTCCAAAGAAAATGATGCGTAATTGAACCTTATTTTATCGCTATCTAAACCTCCCACTTCAATGCCAGTTGACTATAGTTCCGTTGTCAAAAACACTTATCCTGCAGGTAACAAATATTGAGCGTTAACTTTTAAACTTAAGGTTTTAATAGAATGTTGCTCTTGAGAAATAAAAATAAACAGAGAATTTTCTATGTTTGTTCTGTGTTTTGTTACTTTTTAAACAAGACACGTGTCATCTGAAATTAACCTGTTGCATCTGCAGTACTTATAACCGTTGATAAGATTTTGCAACACAACACAAGCGTTTGAAATTATTATATACTATCACTAAAGAGAGACACTTTATATATTCTAATATGGCCTTATGTAGTTGAGATAAATTCGTACCAAAACACTTCTTAAAATGTCTTTGCCAATTTTAATTTATGACCATCGCTTTCCTTATGGTACCGATGAAAATAAATGTTTTTTTTATTCTTTTATCTAAAATCACCTTAGTGGAATGAAACCATTTATTTATTATAACTAATTAAAAAAAAACCAATAATATTCAATGAATAAAATTGAGAATGGAAATAGGGAATATGTCAGAGACAACAACCCGACTAACGAGCAGATAGCAGCCGAAAGCCACCAATGGGTCTTCAACGCAGCGAGAAAATCCCGCACCTGGAGGTGTAATTCAGCCTATTTTAATAGTTCTATATCAAAATAAAAATACAATAAATACATACTTTTATAGTTCATGTGACCCTTGCATAGTTCAAACGTACTTTTCGTTTACGGATGGTTAATATATACAGTACTTTACAATCGCGTTTAATGGTTATATAACTCCTCAAATTTTTATTATGTTATTTATATATGGTGCACAAATTATTATTTTAGTATATAATTTTGTAAATTGTTTGTTTAAGATATGACTGGTAAAGATATGGCTTAAATCTTATATAAAATCATGATGTACTATTAAATCAAGGTGGAATAAAAATGAATCAAACAAAAACATTTTGACCATTAGAAAAACGACGTAAAGACAAAAAGGTATGCAACAAACTATACATAATACACCTTATCGCTATTTGTCCGCCATTGCTAGAAATCACACAGGTTCCCGTAAAATTTTGACGTCATAAAACAAAATATCTGACGCCACAATGGAAAAGTGATTGTTGTTGACGTCAAAAGTTCAAGCGGCCGGGTCAGCCGGGATTAGCGATAAGGTGTATATAAAACACTCGAGCTCTATAACAGCAAAGAGAATTTAAACCAAAGTTTCAAACAAATTTTTTGGAACAATAACGTATGTTCTAATCTTCCGTATAGATTACCGTATAAAGTGCCATTGTACCCTGTACAAACTTTATAACTGTACTAATGACAATATTTACTATATTTGACCATATCCATATACACATACTTTTAACTACAAGTAATCAACATGTAAGTTTATTGTTGAACAGCACTCATTGTATTAGAGTAGACTATTTTTGAGTACCAATAACTGTATTGATGTTAAAAATTTACCCAGCTAAAGAGTTCAAGGATCATGGCGGTAATTGTACATTTAATCGCGTGTTCTTCATTATTTTCATTTCTATCTTATGCTTATATAACGTGATATTATTGAATGAGTGTGGATTCACATGGCGATTGGTCTATGCATAGAAAAAAGTTAAATCACAAAAATACTGAACTTAGAGGAAGATCAATTGGGAAAGTCCATAATCACATGGCAAAATCAAATAACAAAACGCATCAAAAACGAATGGACAAGAACTGTCATATTCCTGACTTGGTACAGGCATTTTCAAATTAGAAAATGGTGGATTAAACCTGGTTCTATAGCGCTAACCCTCTCACTTTAATGACAGTCTCATCAATTTCCGATATTTTTACATTGATGCGTTAAATAAACAGACACAATAAATAAAATAGTCAAAATATGGGTACATCAGTCTTCATCGTTCAACAATTTTAAAACGAACGAGACGCTAACCCTTTCGATGCATCCGTTAATTATCTTGATTTGTCTCTTCGTTTTCGATTCACATAATTTTGAAACCAGTAAATGTGAATCCTTTATAGGGGTGCAGAGTAATGTTTGTACAACATGAAACGATTGCTTTGTTTATTCATAGTTTGTCCACAGCTGATATTCAAAACAATTAATCTCAATATGATACAAATCTGATACTTGAAACATGTGTTTTCATGATAGAAGAAAATGTATGTTCGATGATTTGCCAGCTACCCAGAAGAGGCAAGATACGTATTGATCAAACATTCAAACACTACGACGTCATTGTAAAGTCCGGGTCGAAGTTGTTTTTGTTGTACAAACGTATTTGATGCCACAGTGTTGTGCTATTAAAACGAATATCGGTTAAATAATCAGTTGTAATAGAATTTTATGCGACTGCCATGCAAGTGAGAGGTTTAGCTAGCTATACAACCCGATTTAATCCATCATTTTCTATATATGTGCTACAAATGCCAAGTCAGGAATGTGACATTTTATATCCATTTGTTTGATATGTTTGAGTTTTTGATTTTGATATTTGATTAGGGACTTTCCTTTTTTGACAGGAAGATTTATTGAAAAAATTGATAAAACACTTTTAAACAAAACGCATTTCGTGATAAAATTATATAAACAATCACTTTCACAAACACGATAAAAAATGAAAATATATTTGAGAGTGTCAGTAGAATATGAGTGCGAAGTTTATAAAACATTTTATAAATCATTTAAAACCATTTTTTTTTTATAGAATATAGATGTGCAATTTAAGTGCATGTACTTCGTTTAAGTGAGTTTGTTTTAGCTAAATAAAAATTCTTCGATATTCAATATGATCCGCTAAAATATGTTTTTTCAAATGACCTTCATGGGATATGCTCTATGTGCCGAAAGTAAATGCGTAAAAAATAACAAAGAAAATAATAATTTCGAAATCGGATATATAAACGATACACAAATAAAAGAACATGTTCCAATAAAGAAAGTTGTATACAAAATTGATGTGCGGGGTACATATATACGCTATTGCGTCAAGTAAAAATGAGTGCGCAATCCGATGACTCGTGAGACTATATGCATATACTCTTTTGTCAGTTGCAGTAATTCTCGTCCTCATCCAGGTCAACCAACTTCGCTACGTATTCGACAGTTTGACTACCTTACTTCCCACTTGTCTTTGTAGGGTATCTAATTTCACTTTGCTCAGATTGAGTTTCGATTAAAGTGGTACTTAACAATACAGGGAGATAACTCTGTAAAAATAATTATTGTTAAGGAAATATTAAGCTTCTTAAAGATCAAAATTAGAGTTTGTGCAATTGCTGTATTTTCAAGGATTTTTTTTTCAAACAAATTGTATGCAACGTTTTTTTTGGAAAATTTGTCAAAATTTTATGATTTTTTTTAAAACACACTCAATTAATTCTAGTCAAGGTTTAGGTGACATCTTAAATACACATATGTATATAAATTTCATAACATATAGCCACTTGACAACATGCAAATAACAATCAAAATATTAATCCTTGACAATTAACCATTAATCATAACTTGCATTCCTGCCCAAGTATCATCTGTATATATTTTCAATTACGATATATAGTATACAACCAATTGTATAAATGAAATATTACTTAACTATAGTTATAAAAATTTGAATTAGACATTGCTCATATAATCCAAAGTTATGAAACATATATGTGGTGTCAAGGGCATTTATCAATAGGTCCTTAGTGTTTATACCCAAAATAAAATTGTGTAAATTTAAAAAAAATGAATTCCTTGATGAATTAAAAAGAAAACTATCAACAAAAAAAAAAAAAACGTTTTTTCCCCCAATATACTAGTATCGTTATGAATAAAAAAAAATCTACTCGTTTAGGCCCAGATGACTTTTTAAAATGTTTACATCATTGAAAAAGCTTCAAATTATTTCCCTTTGATGCAAACATTCCATTTTTTTTTAAATAAAGTAAAACTGTACATACACTAAACATTTCTGTAATTTAGTTTTATTTCGATATATACCTATATTTCTCCTATTAGTTCGGATAGGCCAATATAAGAACACCTGTTATTTAGAACATAATGAAAATAGGAAAATTTGGTACGATTAACAACGAAATAAATATCAACCAGAATTCAAATGAGGTGAGAGTAAGCATTTCAACGCAACCTTAAACAACGATAAAACAAATGTATCCCGAAATGAAAAATATGAAACAGTTCAATTGAGAAAACGTATAAAGCATAACAAAAAAAAAATACGAAAATAAAAATATGACAGACATGAAACAAATTAAATGTTCTTTGGATAATGATATTAAGTCAATAAATTTTGATTAAAAAAATGATAAAATAGTCATGTTTTGTAGAATTAATGCGTAAATTATATAACCTTGAAATACAATAAGATAATTAAAAAGTTTCCATGAGACAGTTTATGACACCTGTATAAACTTACTTTAAGCAGGTTTATTTACTCACTAAACGGACTATTTGTTGCAGCTGAAGTACTTGTAATTTTATTAAACTTTAAATAAAACTTGACACAAGGTAAATACATGTTACCATTTATTTTAAATTATTAAGTAGGTAATTTGTATCTTGAGTATATAATTTTATAAATTTCAAGCACCTTAATATTCTTCTACTAGTATATAAAATTATGAACATGACGCGATACTGTAGAAAGTTCTGTCCTTTTTATTAAGATCGAAATAGATTTAAAAGTACACGTGCGATCCACAAAAAGTGGCTAAATACACGTTAAAAGGTTTGTTTCATGATATGTCTTCAATTTATAATGCCACACAATCCCTTAATCTGGAGTGATAGCCGAGGGGATCGATTGAACTTTAAAAAGTGCGAGACCGTCTACTGGGTAAGCATGTCTTGCGCTGCATTGCAGAACCCGCAATTTGATTCCAAACTCATTCAAACTGTCACAATCGGTTATAGTAGAGATTATCTAACTTTTAGTGAGAAACTCACGCACACATTGTACATCGGTTAAACAATTGAAGCAAATTCTTTTATTTATTTACACTGAAAATAATTTTATTCTCGTTCTTATTAATTTTAACCTTTATAAAAAAGCACTTCAAAGAAAATTCAGTCTCGTATCAAATTTTAAAAATCAAAAGCTGAAACCAATCAAACCTATGAAACACAACTGTCACATTCCTGACTTGGGTTAGTATTGCCAGAGACATATAATACAATTGGCCGTTTCAGAATCTAAAGCATCATGGGTAATTTCATTGTTCGTAACCCAAAATGAAAATAACGCCACGTCATTGGTTAAATTTCCATTGTTTATGACATTTTTAACCAATCAGGACGTTGTGGTGTACACTTTTGAAAATATTACCCAGGATGCATTAGATTCTGAAACGGCGAATTATTGTATTATATGTCTCTGGTATTGCTTTATGTAGAAAATCGTGAATTTTTGCTAGTTATATAGCAAGCTAAACTTCATCAATTATATGACAGTCGCATACAATTACTGTACATAATTTGTATATTTCATGCATACAAGAAAATGTGGTATGAGTACCAATGAGAGAAGTCTCAATCCAGGTCACATATTGTAATAGAAAAAAGCATTATAGGTAAAAGTGTAACGTGTTTGGCTTATGAACTTTATGTTCGTATCCGTTTTCACAGAATCTGAGATACTCTAATATCAATCTATTAATTAACTCAAAAATCGAACTACAACTTGGAGGCTTTTCCTAAAAACTACAAGACCAACTTTTCAGTAAGCTTTGAAACTTAATAAAGAAATAACACTATTTACAAAAATAAATGTGGATCAAAAAGCAGTCTGAAAACTGTAACCTCAATATATCTTTTTAGTGACTCCGAGGTACCAACTAATTTGACAAACAATTTATAGTATAACCATTCAACCACTATTTAATAAGAACAAGCTTCCAAAATCCTAGGTTCCTGAAACACCTAGTTCCTGAAACACAAAGTTCTCACTCTGACTCTGAGACACCTAGCCCTGAAACGACTAGTCTCTTAAGCACCTAGTTACTGAGACAACTAGTTTTGAAACACCTAGGCTAGTCTGCGGATTATTTTACAAGCCATCTATTCGAGGGACTGCGACCATTCCCGAGGGAAATTACAGTATCGGAACTATCCGGTAGCTTGCAATAATAGTAAACACTTAGTCTCCGAAGCACCAAAGTCACCAGACGATTACAAACCACCTGTTCGAGGGACTGCGACAATTCCCGAGGGAAATTACAGTATCGGAACATCACGGTAGCTTGCAACAATCGTAAAGACTTTAAAAACCACTAGCTTCAAAACCACAAGCTTACAACTCAAACTAGGTTTACAACTCAAACTAGGTTTAAAACTTCTCAATTCTAACTCCTTTGTTTGCTGGTATTCCCTTTCCAATGTTTATCCAACTGCCAAATAACACATGAATCTGTGTCTTTATGTACCAAAAGCGCGGACCTCGAAGAGAGCACCCTAGCAAAAATTAACGCGTCTCATAACAACCAAGGATAAAAGAATGATTATATATATATATTTTTCGTCAACGCATTGTTCAAATAGGTAATTAATTATAGACTACAATTCAACGATAAATTACAAATATTGTCTTATGCCTAAACTGCATTTTTGTCACAAAAGTACGGTCTTCAGCACGGAGCCATGGCTCACATGCTTACATGCATATATCCTACAAAGATTATATGTACCTACAGTTGCACATACCAAAGCATAAACATACTTGTAATATTTTAAAACTTTCCTAGGTAGGTACTTGACATTATAAATATGACATTGTCAGTGTTTAAAATGAAAAGACATCAGTGTATGTAAAGTGCGGATCCTAAAATATCATTTTTACTGTATATGCCATAAATGTCTAATGTAGAATGATAAATAAACAGACGAACTTTTTTTAATTTTTGAAGAAAATGAAGAAAAATGGTTAAAATGTATATGTTCAGAAATACATAATACTAATAAAACAAAGTAAGAGATGCGAGCGGGATTTATCGCGCCTAAAGCCATCCAACTGTGAAATATATACCAAAATAGGTGAATTTTTAGGACATTTCACGAACAGATCGTGCAGGTGCTTTATAACTAACAGGGGAGATGTTGTTGCAGTAAAAAATATTCATTTTAATACAATTATTAAAGTTGTATAACGTAGAATATGTTTTGTCATTCAGTTTCTTCATATTTAACTAAATTCCACTATGATGATTTCGTAATGCTAGTCATGTTTACTGTCGAATAATGATACTATTCTTTCATTTTAACTGTGGAGCGAATCATTAGTATTGTATATGCGGTGCATTTTCACTGTATAATTATTATTTTTTTTATCTATTACAGCTCATTTCTTTAAGCATGTAGAGCAAGACTTTAGTTGATTTGCTTGCTTTTTTTATTGGATAATCATTATGATAACACCCAATTTAATTCAAATATTAAAAATACAGGTTAAACTATGCCTATTCATATTGTTTAAAAATGTCAATCTTATTTACAAAGTTTGTATAAACAATTATACAAACAAAGCAAGCAGGCCAACCAAAGTTTTGCTTTATATGCATTAGGAAATTAGCTGTAAAGCCTTAATTTAGCCGACTTGCTCAAATAATAGATAAAGTAAGAGAAAGATTTGATAAAATTTAACTTACGGATAAAAGTTTGGTTTTAAAACACTCTACTAAATTCAATAGAAATAACATTTATTTCAAATGTTTTCCATTTAGTTTCTTATAAAGCGTATAGAGATCTTTATCCTTATTTTTTTTATCCATTTCCATGACACTTCACCACTAATTACGTACATCTTGATATAGATTGCACCTTTGTTTTCCCGTTTAAAAGGTTTTACACTGGAGCCCTTTATAACTTGCTGTTCGGTGTGAGCCAAGACTCCATGTTGAAGACCGTATTTTGACGTATAATGGTCTACTTTTATAAATTGTGACTCGGATGGAGAGTTGTCTCATTGTCACATACGACATCTATATGGCTCAAAAACGAAACGAGACGGGATAAAAAGGGATGAAAAAATCTACGCTACTTTTTTAATATATTTATAATGGGCTTTATATGAGTCAAAATAGAGTAAAATAGTGGGTCGCATTTGGGTATAAGCGTCACGCCGGATTGCCGATTTTTTGCAAGCGTGACAGGTGAAAGTCAAATGATTGTGTAGAGAAAAACGGGAAATGAAGTCTAGCGGGACACGGATAATTACAAAAAATTAGAACTGCATAGTATAAGCGGGATACGGGAATCTGACAAAACGATAAGCGGAATACGGGAATCTGCCAAAACAGTAAGCGGGATCCGGGATCAGAACCCCCCAATGAGACCCCAGAAAAAGATATTTTTGTATATTCATCCTATTGTTACAGTCATGCCTTCAATAACAAAAGTATCCGAAGCATGCATTTTTTCATATTTTTGGTCCCTTTTTCAATTTTGTGGGGTCCAAATTTATAGACAAAAGTCCTTTAATATAGATATTTGGAATTCGTTGACATGCTGAATCTGACCATGTATCAAGTTTGGGGATTTTTTGCCTAGTTGCTGAAATAGCCCACATAGAGTTCCAAAGGGTCTAAAATCAACAAAAATGAATTGTAGCATGCATTTCGTGTACAATAACCCAAATGTGCATGGTTTTACCTCTGTGGTAGTATCCATTCGCGGATCTAGAATTTTTCATAAGTAGGGGCCACTGACTGCTTAAGAGGGCCCGCTGCTGTCACGCTCCAGTGATTCACTATATAAGTCAAAATCAAGGAGAAACGTAATCTGAAGATTTTGAGAATCGCTTTTGTTACAAGTTTGAAAAGCTATATATTTGATGAAGAATGAATGAGGAGTTTGTATTTCAATTGGAAAATACATGTATCATAAATCCTAAAGTCATCAACTAAGTTTTTTTTCATTTGTTGCAAGTGCATTTATCACATAATTCTACAATAAAAATTCCTCGCATCTTTGAAAATTCTACATTAATAATGACTGCACTAACAGTGATAATTCATCGCATCTATAGTTAAAATGGATCGCTTTCAATAATCGATATGCTATATTATGATGCTTTATAACACTTATTTGAAGTTTAATGCTATGTTTGTATATTATAAAGACATATCACAATGAAAATATGTTAAAACTTAACTTAAAATCCTTTAACTTGATATTTTCAAAACGTAAACAAATACAGTTTTCCCATGATCCTTTATTCTACAATAGACATACCCGCATATAACAGTAAAAATGAACTAGCTGGATTCGCACTTTATATACACTGAGACATAGATAAATACATATTTCGTGTTATGATTATTTACCTTCTACAAATCGGTCCAATTTTAATTTTTAAGACTTAACAACTTAGATAGGCGAAAATAATCTGTTATATTTTTTTCAGCGCGTGGGGTAATGCCTTAATCTCCAATCCCGGAAACAGAACTCGTATTAAATATCCGAACAGACGAATAGTAATCCTGAACATTATACATTGAGATATTTACGATATCCTGATGTTTACGTCCTTCAGATCTGCCTAACATCAAGAAATGCTAAATATGTAGCTTTTGTCATTGCAACATTCAAACTACCGTCTTGACAATAGTACCAGGGTGTATTGTTTTATTAGTTTTTTACTGTTTGATTGTCCAGTAGAAAATATAGCATGCATTTTAGATTGATTGATTGTTGGTTGCTTAACGTCCAGTGGCAAATATTTCATGTACACATGTCGGTATATATTGTCAAAATTTCAAAATTTGAGCCAAAACACCCAAACTACAAAAACGATAAAGTGCATG
Organism: Mytilus galloprovincialis; assembly: GCA_037788925.1. Taxonomy (NCBI): domain Eukaryota; kingdom Metazoa; phylum Mollusca; class Bivalvia; order Mytilida; family Mytilidae; genus Mytilus; species Mytilus galloprovincialis. The sequence goes on along the minus strand of CM075339.1, from coordinate 74,067,846 downwards.
TGTATGCCAATGTGCGGTTGCCCTTGAATAAACATTCACAATTAATTATAAAGTGAGCCAAATAAAGCTCCGGTTCAACTCGATAAAAGGGGAGACCAAAAGCAACGGTTGTACTCAGTCAGTTATCGTGTATCTTATTTAATTATTTTCCCATATTCATTATGAGTTGGATACATTTCAATAATGCTGTATGCATAACGTTCTCATCTGTACATACATATATATATATACTACATTAAGATAAGAGGTTTCTATAGTTTTTTGTTAAAACGCACAGCTCAATTTGTCTTCAGTACGTGCATAAACATTTTAAGCCTGGTATGGTGTGCACAATTTCCTGCATCATTTCTGTAATATTCAGATAATATTATAAACTGATCAGAATTTAATAAGAACTTATTTCAGCACTGATGAATTTCCCACCAGCAAATCATAGCAGAAATGATTTTACACATTAAAAGATATTAATGGGGACATTAATTGATTTCTTCTGTTTAGTTTGTTAATTAATCAATCAAATACTATGGTTTCATTTACTGCTGAATAGATTTTCTCCCAGCATTCCTTGGCTGCCGGGAACATTAAGCACGTGTATAAACAATCTCATTACATAATCTTGCTTGATGTCTTGATGATCGATTTAATGTCTTTCATTGATCTCCTTATTAATGAGTCGAATGACAAGATGAATGAGGGTCTTCAAGAAAGAACCTTTTTTCACAAGGAAATAGATTGATTGACAGTTGGTTACTTTATGTCTAGTGGCAACTATATCATTTATGTTTTGCTAACGAATGTATCTGTATTGAGTTTCTATGAGGTGTTTTTCCCCAAAAAGATAAGACCCACGAGCAACTAAAAGTTTAACAAACATCAGCTGGAGTTCGAGATCTATTTATTGTCGATTTTTGCAAGAAAACTACGCGACAAAAATTGGCGAAGGAATATTTTAGGAGAACTAACTCTTCAGTTGTTCGTAACTTTTGCACTCACACTATCGATATGAGTTCTGACTGGTGACGGTCAATTGATGATTTCAATGTGTGAATATATTTTTATTACATCTCAATTTGATGTATATTTTTGATTTTCTTCGCTAATACCTGGATTTATTTTCTCCCTCATTCTCAATATGGTGATGTTTTTTAAATTGAACCCTTTCAACAAAAAAATGTTTAATTTTCAACGTTTTTCCACTTGTTGTTTCAAATATGAAGTTTTTTCTTACTAAACCAAACAGTTCTTGGATCTTATAGACTGGGTTCCTGTACTCTATCTGTTTTGCTCTGAATGATATACAACAAGGGTGTCTCAGATACCCGTATCAAGTAATTGAGAGAACATGTCTACAGATCTAATAATTGTTTGTAATTGCACTTAAGGTGGTATGGGAGTCAAAAATAATATTGATAAAATTTGTTCATACTTTGCCAAAACGTAGTACATGTATATATTGATATATATTCGAAAAAATGATAGAAATGATAGGTCACCGTGCATTTTCTCAAGCTACAGGTTGTGACAAAATGGCACATTTTGTATGGATTAACAGGAAAATACACCATTTTGGTATTGGAAAATAAACTAAATAATAGTATTGTAAAATAAATTTCGAAAAGATAGCTTTTAGACAAGGCTTTTAGAATATCAAAAGAAAATTTAGGGTTACTATTCGGTTTTTTTTCTGGCTAGAATACAAAATAGGAAAATATGTAGATTCCTTCAGAAAATGCACTGTTTCAAAGTTCCCTTCTCTTAAAATGCCAATTTAAAAACTTGTAATAATATTATTATTTATAATTCATACTCTTATAAATTGGTTCTTTTAAATGAGAATTCAAATTAGTTATCTGCATTCCTGCTTCAAATTTTGATAACTTGATTGAAAATCTGGACCTTAGAATCTCTGTTTTCTACATTCCAAGATGGCGAAAGACACCCATACCCATATTGAACTGACGAATTTCTTTATTGCGTAAGATTTCAGTTAGTTTTGTATGATGTTTCAATACCCTCTATAAAAGTGTTTTTGATTTAAGACAGTTAGTTGTGTATACAGATATTTTCTGTCAATAAATATGTAGACCAATGAACTGTACACAAAGTGATATTGACTACCGCAGAGAAACAGCCAGCTAGTGACTTCATTAAATGACACACATTTTCGGTATCCAAGGTCTTCCCTATTCGGAACTTTTTCTGAATCCCAGGAACGATGTATTGAATTATAATACGGAACTTAAGATATACAGATTTAGCTTTACAGATTTATAATTGAATTTAACACATTAATAGCTCAGTTGGTTTCTATTCTAGGCCAGGTACTTACATGTAGCTATTTTTATCACTTTTGGTTTAATATCGGGTTAAACATCTGCAGTTTCAATGCATTAAAATGTCTTATCAGTTGTAATGCAATGTATATTGAATTGTTGCAATTCTAAATTAAAATATGCAACATAATCATAAACGTGCAGATCTACAAGGGGATCCTTTTTTTTTTAAATTGGTGAAACAGAGGGCACCAAAAACTAAAGGAAAAAAGGAAAATAGAAACAAGCACTCTTTTGGGTGATAGGCTTGGAGGGTTAAGAGGTTTGGTCTAACCACTTAATGTTTTTGTTATTGTTTTACTATCAGCGTATGCATTGCTAGACTTGTAAATTAAAGTTACAAAATGCATGTGTCTCATATGCACAAATATTCAATATTGTACGTCTATATCAAAAGGAAACATTCTGGGCCTTCGATCGATATAAACAGATGTGGTTTAAGTCACAATTTGTAAAAGTAAAAACCATTATAGGTCAAATTAATGGGTCTCAAACACGGAATAACGGAGCCTTGTCTCATACCGATCACGATTAGTATACTCAGATTCTGAAATCAAAAATACCAAATTATTGAATTTAGTGTCTTGAGCACAAATTTTGCACGCCGAGTCTTAAGGAAATTGTTATGACCGAGAGCCCTGGTCAGTATATGACATTGACTATCGGGCTACAGACTCTTATCGCATTGACCATGATTCTAGCTACCGAAGGATGTACTGTACCACAACTATTTCACACACGAATTATTAATATAGATTATGTCAATCCTGACCTTACTTAAATGTTTCATTATGTCAACCTGAACTTTATTTTGACACACAAAACCAGATTGCTCAAAGAAATATTTGATTTCCTTCAATAAACATATAAAAGTAAATAGTAAATATTTTTAATTCGCTACTAAACAGGAAAGGAAAAAAATAACAAAGAAAGTACTCACATTGGGTCTTCTTAGTCCTACAAAGTATTCACATACAAAGTATTCACATACAAAGTCTTCACATACAAAGTCTTCACATACAAAGTATTGACATACAAAGTATTCTCAAAATGTCAAAAAAACAATAACGTAGCTTTCTAAAAAATGTCAAAAAGTATGGAAATATCACTTTATAAATTGTATGCGTCCGAAGTTCTTTTTGGATCTACCTTTACCATGAACGCTCAAACGCAAATATTTGAAAAGCAAGGATGTATAAATACCAAAAACAAGCAAAGCGCATACAATATAGAACCAAAGCGATCCTTTATAAGTGCTTTTTAAAAAAAAGTGTTATTGTTAAGTAACACTGGTTCCGATCTATAGGTATACATTTTAGAGTAGAAATTAGGTTAAAAGTCAATATATTTATGTATTTGAAAACTTATTGAAATAGGGCAAAATACTTCAAGAGCTTTTCAAACATTTTGTTCCTTACACTCTATATTATCTAAACATATTTAACTTTTCATACATTATTCTATATTTGGTTGTTAATATTCTTTAATAGTAGTTGTCTTGAACATAAGGAGCCGTCTTAGTAAATAGAATAATTGAAACGGACTAAAAGCACTACCTCAACGAAAATATTATGTACATACAACTTTACACGTAGCAATTAAAACTAGAAATGTTCAAGGTCTGTTGATACTACATAGACTTTTGAATACTTTCTTAACACAAATACATGTTAATGAATAGATCCAGTACAGTCGGAACTACTCGGACTTTCTGGTTGCACGAATGAATAACTGCGTATATATAGCGAGAATGGCCGAGTAGTTCCGATTGAGATTCAGTACACACATTCTAAGATGTCAAGGATCCAACCACACGTATTTATAAACTTTAAGAATGACAATGGAAGTACTAAAAACTACGAATTGTTTGAATTGTTTACATTACCTGTACACATTTTATGAAATTTGTCAACAGAAGTATGCTGGTACGGGAACGACCATTTAACTTTAAAAAAAGGGGGATATGTTTATTTTGTAAAAAAATATTTTGATCCCCAATTTGCTATACAAATATTGTGGTCAAGCAGATGTAAACAAGAATGTGTCCATAGTACACGGATGTTCCATTCGCAATATCATTTTCAACGTTCAGTGGACCGTGAAAATTGGGTAAAATCTTTTATTTGGTATTACAATTAGGAAGATCATATCATAGGGAACATGTGATTAAAGTTTCAAGTTGATTGGACTTCAACTATATCAAAAACTACCTCGAAAACCTAAAAACTTTAATCTGAAGCGAAACAGACGGACGGACGAACGAAGGGTACGACGCACAGACCAGAAAACATAATTCCCAGAAATAGGGCATAAAAAAAAATTCTGAATCCAGATTTTCCCAATACCTCATAGTGATCAATTAAAAATAACCAACACAATTTGATTGAGATCGTCGAAAAAAAGTTCGATTCCGAAAGCAAAAACAGCTTTAGCAAAAATAAAACAACTTTCAATTCAGTTCTAGCTATAAGGTCTTGAACTTGAAGTAATTTGTGAGCATTAAATGTTGGTCTGTGTGAAAACATCATTGTAATTTGGAGATGATTGATAGATTGTTGGTTGCTAAACGTCCAGTGGCAAATGTTTCATGCATGTTCAGGACGTTAACAAATTAACAATAAATACAATAGGTAGGTCCTGTAATAGAAGACGTACGGATAAGGGTCGGGGAAATTTAGACTACCACTGAAAAATGACGTGCAGAGAGCGTGGAAATCTCTCTACACGAGGCATCGGATTTAACATCCTCATTCTGACCGGACGTGGCTGCGTACTTGATACATCCCGTACATCCAAACGTACGTCCCACTTTGACAAGGGTTTTACTACCAGTCGGAAGAATACCTATAGTGACCATGATTCTATTCCCTAGTCACCCTTGTTGAGAATTTGGAGATGATGGACAGCAATTGCAGGACTTAGTGTTGTTCTTTGTAATTTGGATATTGTAAGACACGTGCAAACCTAATGTGTCGTGAATCGTTATGTACAATTTGCACGTTCGATTACAAGTTCCTGCTGTCGGATGACTTTTTTCGTTTTAATTTCATCCGCACCGAGTTTCCGTTCCCTCAAAATAAATTTGATCACACAGAAGTTAAACTAAACGAAAAAGCAACGATTTTGTTCACATTCTTTCCAACATACAATACATTTTATCGTGATAATTGTGCAACAGAACTACACTCAACCTATACAGATATTTATACCTAATGACTTAGTCCCTCAATCTAATTTTGGACTATTTTAATACGTGTATTTAGCAGGTGCTTTCAGTCGGGACCTCTAGACCGATGTAGGACTAACTTACCCATTAAACTATTGACCTTGATTATCCGCCACCATTTTAGGCAGAATAATTAGTTAAGATAAAACTGACATATTTCAATTCACCGCTGTTTGCAAATTTGTGTTTTGTAAATAGATCATGATTATAATTTGTTATCATTAGATACTAGGCTAAAAGGAGATATCGATTAGGGATATATCAAACCTAAATACATGTACAGTTGAATCTGTCATTTAAAGCCGTGTTCGAGTAACAAGAACTTAAAATATATATATTTACAGAACGCCTAGAATATAACCTAAATATATGTAAAGTGGAATCTGTGATTTAAAGCCGTGGACATATAGTAAACTTTCAAGAACCTGTGTTTGTATACAGAACGTGAAGTAATGTTAACTGCTCTTTGGTCGGGTTGTTGTCTCTGACACACTCTCAATTTTCATTCTCAATCGAAAGTACTGCTACTTTGTTTGTTTAGGATAAGTTAACTTATGATATTAATATGAATATAACATTGTAATTTGATATTAAATTAAAAAAAAAAAAAAAACCCAAACGGTTATATATCTATAAAGTTGTACAAGCGTTGATCTGATCCATATTAATTTGTTTATGAGGCGATCCAAACAAAATATGCTTGATTAACACTGTTTCAACAAAAAATACAAAAGAAGCAGGATTGGTTAAACAAGACCCGGCCACTCTATTCTGTATTTTTTGTTAGATGTATGTCTATTTGTATCCATCTGATGAGTTAATTATTGTTCAACTGATTTTTATAGTTCGTTCTTATGTTGTACCGTTACACCACTGTTCCGCTTACATGTTTAACCCCGCCACATTCTGTATGTAAGTGCCTGTCCCAAGCCAGGAAGCCTGTAATTCAGTGTTTGTCGTTTGTTGATGTGTTATAAATCTGTTTTTCTGTATTTTTTTTTTTTTTTTTGTACATGTGGGCCGTTAGTTTTCCATCATTTCGACGCCTTTTTATATCTGACTATGCGGTATGGGTTTCGCTCATTATTGGAGGCCGTTCGGTGACCTATAGTTGTTTATTTCTGTGTCAGTTGTTCTCTTGTAGAGAGTTGTCTCAATGGCAATCTTACCACATCTTTCTTTATATATATAGAATCATATTCAAAACAGTGTGGTCCTGGCCATTGATTGACGACCTTAATTATCCCATTGACTGGGACAGATTAGGTGAACGTTTGTCGGTAACAATCACTGCTCACTATGTACTTGTTAAAGACACTGAATCTGTGGGGTCACCAAAGGTTCTCAACACCTAAAAAAAACAATTCGAAAAAACGAATCCGGAATGATACGATGTGTTGATTTATATCAATAATATAAATCAAAACATAAAGGTTATTCCTGAATAATTTTTCGAATAATTTTATTATCAAAGGCGTTAAGAACCTTTGGTGACCCCACAGTTTAAATTCTATAATAAATAAGAAGTGAGCAATGGTCGTTACAGACAAACGTTCACAAAATCTGTCAATGGGATAATTTAGGTCGTCCATCAATGGCCAGGACCACACTGTTTTGAATATGATTCTATATATTTATATATATATTTGCTCTCTCCTAAAAGCAGAAAATTTGGTTCATTTATGATGGGTTTTACTGTACCTTTATAGACCACCACTAGATAAATTTAGGCCGTGTAATAAAAACAGTAATTAGTATACATTCTCCTGGGTCAGTGGTAACAATTTCTAAGGTCTTTGACCACATATCCATTTACCATTGAACCATATGTTAAATTCTTTAAGTCATTATCCGGTCAAAAAGTCGATTCGAGTTCACTTTACATAATGAGAAAGAACAAGCACTCTTATGTTGTACTGTTACACCACTGTCCCAGGTTAGGGGGAGGGTCGGAAACCCGCTAACATGTTTAACCCCGCCACTTTATGTAAGTATGTGCCTGTCCAAAGTAAGGAGTCTGTAATTCAGTGATTGTCGTTTGTTTATGTTTTACATATTTGTTTTTCGTGCATTTTTTTTTATATAAATAGGGCCGTTAGTTTTCTCGTTTGAATTGTTTTACATTGTCATTTCAGGGCCTTTTATAGCTGACTATGTGGTATGGGCTTTGCTCATTGTTGAAGACCGTACGGTGACCTATAGTAGTTAATTTCTGTGTCATTGTTTGTCTCTTGTAGAGATTTGTCTCATTAGCAATCATACCACATCTTTTTTATATTTGAGTTCACGTAACATAATGAGAAAGAAAAAGCATATCTCATTGTTTCAATACCTTTAATATTTTCTAAACATTTACTATAATTTACTATAATTTACTATAATTTACTATAATTGACGAGATAGATATGCTTCTTCAGATGTATTAAGACTTCTAGTCCAGCATTCATCTTTCGCAAAGAAGCTGGTATTTAAAAAAAAACAAACGATTGACTCTAAATTAATTGAACAGTAGCTTATTTCAGCACGGTAAAACGATACATTTGTTTCCTATGAATATTACGATAGACAAATTTAACTTAAAAGACAAAAAGACATAGTATCTTGAGGGAACAACATATTTGTTTTTGTCTTCCATCACCTCATTCTACCACCGTTTATTTTGCGAATGTTTGATGCAGCAAACAATACGCTAAGTTTTATGCTAAAAACTAACACTCAATTTTAGCATCATCGAGTTTGTGGAAACATTAATATAAAATATAGTGGTAAGGATTTCCATGAGGCAAATAATGTGGCTTTATGCCACTAAATGTCACATCATGGCCTCCTAGCATAATAAAAAAATCGAAGAGTCAGGTACCTATAAAAGGCGCGCTAGCTAGTCCCAAACCTGGGTTAATGTAAACCATATCAAATGAAAAGAAAAGTGAAAATTGTGTTGTAAATAAGTTACATTAGAATTATATAACATCCACATGATAGACCTCATAAAATGGTAGTAAAGAAATTAAGCAAATAAATAAATTACTTTGTATTCATCCCAAATATCGTAAAATAAAAAAAAAAAAGATTTAGATTTAAAGTTCAAATAAGTGTCAATCTTTCTTCACTTACAATTACGACATCAACAAAAGATATGTTTTACATTATGTAATTGTCAACGTGATTTGAGTTTTATATGAGATATTGGTAAATAAAATCATTTGATGAATTGTAAAACTCAAAAACATTTAAATGTGCGTGTCATATGAGAGTCAATGTTTCAAAACTTTTAATTAATGACATGAAGACGGATGTGTCGAATTTTAAGTGTTAGCTTTTTAATTTTGAATGACAGTAATTTAGTTAGAGTTATTGGTAATACAAAAGAAAACATTGTAGCCTTGATGATAGAATAACAAATGGCATAAAGTAAATAGAGGAATAGGGATAGTTTGAGATCACACAAAAAAATGTTTAATTCAGCTGCATTTTTGCGACTGTCCAAATTCAGGAGTCTCTGGCCTCTATCAGTCTTGCATCTTTTTTTAAGTTGAGTTTATTTATAGTGTGACGTCCATTCTCACTAAACTAGTACACACTAGGGGCCAGCTGATGACCACCTCCGGTGCGAGATTTTCACGCTGCGTTAAAGACCCATTGGTGGCCTTCTGCTGTTTTCTGCTCTTTTTCCGGGTTGTTGTCTCTTTGACATTTCCATTGTCAATTTTATTACCAACTACGCAAATCTACATAACCAACACTCTCATAAGCAGGAATTTCGAATTCCAAAACCGTGTAAACTTATAAAATGCAAAACACGATACTGCAAAATGATCAATTTTACCGTTTCATTTGCCACTTATTCCGGATTCTATAAACCATATCCATATATCTTCCTCATTGATTATGCTTTTTTGTTTATGTCGTGGCATGTCGTTTCTATAGATATAGGAAGATGTGGTATGAGTGCCAATGAGACAACTCTCCATCTAAATAACAATTTATAAAAGTAAACCATTATAGGTCAAAGTACGGCCTTCAACACGGAGTCTTGGCTCACACCGAACAACAAGTACATGTATAAAGGGCTCCAGAATTACTTGTGTAAAACCATTCAAACGGGAAAAACAACGGTCTAATCTATATAAAATAAAAAAAATGAGAACCGAGAAACACGTATAAATTACATAACAAAACGACAACTACTGTACATCAGATTCCTGATCTAGCACAGGTGCAAACATTTACAGTGGGATTAAACGTTTTAATGGTACCAAACCTTTTCCCTTTTTCTGAAACAGTAGCATAACATCACAACATAGAAAAACACACGATAAATATCAATTGGAAGGCTTAACTCAATCAAAAAACGTGTGTCTAGATAAAAATAAGATGTCAACGAATCAGCTGTCAACATGCGACTAAATGACTTAGAATTTATCAAGTATAGGTTATCGTATGACCTTTAACAATGAGCAAAGCCCATACTGTCTTTCTAGCTATTAAATATTCATGAAATGGCAAATGTTAGATATCGTGTTTGTTATTTCCGTTAAAGTGTGGGGAAAATATAAAAAAGACCATCTGGTATGATTGTCAATGAGACAACTTTCCACAAGAGACCATCATGACACAGAAATCAACAACTAAAGATCACCGTACGGCCTTAAAAGCTTATGTTATGTACATTACCGACATTGGTACTAGTGGATATAGTTAAATTATCGAATGTTACAGTCCGAGCCTCCACAAGTTGGTTAATGTTTTTTTAAACAAAGATGAAGCTGTCAAAGAATTAGAGGTATTATAGACAATTTGAAAGGCTGTCGAAACAATACAAAACCCTAAACAAATAAATAATGATCTAGTTTAAGATTAAAATACAGTTGTTTCCTATGAATATTTGGTCAGACAAATTTAACTAAAAAGACAAAACAACATATTATCTTGAGGGGAAAACAATTTTGTTTTTTTCTTTCATCACCGCATTCTGCCACCGTGTTTTTGCGAGAGTTTGGTGCAACAAAATATAAACTTATGCTAAAAACTAACACTCAATTCTAGCATCATCGAGTTTGTGGAACCATTAATATAAAATATAGTGGTAAGGATTTCATGGTGTAAATAATATGGCGTTATGCCACAAAATGTCACATCATGGCCTCCAAGCATAATTAAAAAAATCGAAGAGTCAGCTACCTATAAAAGCAGTGGCGGATCCAGAACTTTTCCTAAAGGGGAGGGGGGGGTCGCTGACTGACCTAAGGGGGGACCGCTCCAGTCATGCTTCAATGATTCCCTATATAATCAACCAAAATTTCCCCAGCCCCCACCCCCTGGATCCGCCTATGAAAAGGCGCGCTAGCTAGGCCCAGACATGGGTTAATGTAAAACATATCAAATGAAAAGAAAAGTAAAAGTTGTGTTGTAAATGACAGTAACATTGAAATTATATAACATCCACAGGATAGACCTCATAAAATGTTATTAAAGAAATTAAGCAAATAAATAAATTACTTTGTATTCATTCCAAAAATCGTAAAATAAAAAACTAAGATTTAAATTTAAAGTTCAAATAAGTGTCAGTCGTTCTTCACTTACAATTACGACATCAACAACAGATATGTTTTACATTATGTAATTGTCAGTGTGAATTGAATTTTATGAGATATTTGGGAAATAAAATCATTTGATAAATTGTAAAACTCAAAAACATTTTAATGTGCGGGTCATATGAGGGTCAATGTTTCAAAACTTTTAATTAATGACATGAAGACGAATGTGTCTTTTAAGTGTTAGCTTTTTAATTTTGAATGACAGCATTTTAGTTCGAGTTATTAGTACTTCAAAAGAAAACATTATAACCTTGATGATAGAATAACAAATGCATGTAAATGAAAAAATATATTTTTTAAAAAGATAAATGCCTTCTCAAGTTTGCGATCGTTGAATGTATTAAATAGGTTGATAAAGGAAACGCATTCAAATTCCACCTTTACTCAAATTTTGAAAGAGATATATAAATAAAAGATTTATCTTATAAATCCGTTAAAACGAATTGTTTCTGACAAGGTTAAAACAAAACAGGAAACAAACAAACTCCAAAATGAGCGACACCGGAGAGTCCAATGACTAGTCGACTCTTGCTGAGCATGAATGTTCTTTTCATGTATTTTATGAAGGTATTTTATTAAACCCCTAACTGGAGAGATTGTACTTGATTTTCATATGATGCAGACATTATCTTTCAATCAGTTTAATTGATGTCTGAAGCTGGTATGTTAGTAACTGCTAATAGTCCTTTGTTCATTCATGTATCATTGTCATTTTGCTTAGTTTCTTTTGTTACCTATTCTGACATCGGACTTATTTTAAATCGAGTTTTACACTGCACTGCAATATGTTTCTTTTTTTTACATTGGCTAGAGGTATAGGAGTGGTTTGAGATCTCACAAAAAATGTTTAACCCTGCATTTTTGCGCTTGTCCAAAGTCAGGAGCCTCTAGCCTTTGTCAGTCTTGTATGCTTTTTAAATTGAGTTCAATTATATGTTTTGGAGTTGAGTATGACGTCCATTCTCACTAAACTAGTACACAATTTTATTTAGGGGGCATCTGATGACCACCTCCGAGTTTCTTGCTGCGTTAAAGACCCATTGGTAGCCTTCAGCTGTTTTCTGCTCTTTGGCCGGGTTGTTGTCTTTTTAGCATATTCCCCATTTCCATTCTCAATTGTATCACCAACTACGCACGTTTATATTATCAACACTGTCATAAGTAGGAATTAGATTTCAAACACCTTGTAAACTAATAAAATGCCAGAACTGCAAAGTAGTTCATTTTTCTGTATCATTTGCGAATTAACCCGGATTCTATAAAGCATATCTATACCTTCCTTATTGATTATGCTTGTTGTTTATGTCGTGGCATGTCGTTTCTATGTCTATATACAAATAAGATGTCAATAAGTCAGCTGTCACCATTCGACCTATTGACATAGAAGTTAGCAACTATAGGTAATCGTAAGACCTTCAACAATGAGCAAAACCCATACCACATGTACCCCTACATGTAAATGGCAAATGTTAAATATCATATTTACTTAGTCAATTTCCGTTTAAAAGTTAGGAAAAGCTATGTGATATACATTACCAACATTGGTACAAGTAGATTTTTAGATTTGTCAAATTGTGATAGGTAAATACCGAGCCTCCACAAGTTGGTTTATGACTTTTAAACAATAGGTCCAGCAAAGGTTAAACTGTCTAATAATTAGAGGTATAGACAATCAAATCACAGAGCAAACATTATGTTTATACCATTATACAACATTAAATGGGGTTTTAATCTGTAATTTATCAACTTGAAATTTCCTGGGTTAAGAGTTCAATTAGAAGCTATGCAATATTTGATAATATAAATTACGTATTAACAGGATCTTAATATGATGACTTTCTTGTTTATATCTAAACATGGAAGGCTGTCGTAACAATACAAAACAATATAAAGAACGATATTGATCTAGTTTGAAATTATGTTTAAATGTTCTACTTAAATGACCAATTAGAATTAAGAAATTTGTCTATTGTCCTGTTAAATAGAATTTTATCTAACTTATCCAATATAATCCAACCCTATATCTTTACTATGAACCTTCACCTTTCTAGACCATATAATAAGTCTGGACTTTATATTTATTTTATCTATTGTTGTTGCATGCTAATAGCCCAGGGACAAGTCGCGAACATTTAACAGAAATTACTATTTTGAAAGATCTGTCATTAAAGTAAATTGAATATATCCAAACTAGGATCTTTCGTTATTAAAACGAATGGCCAAAGAAATCAGCTCAATCTTGTCAATTTGATGACATTTTTTGGAGGCAATAATAACAACCCACCATTGTTTATTTTTCTATTACTTTTGATTTTCCTCTTCGCATCTTCCGCTTGTTTTCTAAACATTAAATATTTAAAATAAAAAGAAGTGGTATGATTGTCAATAAGACAACTCTCCACAAGAGACCAAAATCACACAGAAATTAACAATTATAGGTCACCTTAACATCTAAGTATCATATTGTACAAGTATACCTTCGAAGCAAGCTACCTGAACTCTTTAAAATTCAGCTAGAAAAGTACATATGTACGTGCATATATCACGTATCTAATAACGTGAGCTCAACTTTAAATAAGGAAAATAACTATTTATTAATCCAAATAAGTGTTAGTAACTGACTTAGTTACTATTACTTCCAACTGCATACTTGTAATACATAATTCTTATTTATTTGCGAAAACAGGGTCACATACATTTGTATAGGTGGGTCATATTAAAGCACGGCTTGTCTTTTGTAAAGTTTTGCATGGTGATACACTCGATACAAAAGGTACAGTAGGATTCCGGTACACAGCTAACAAACTCGATACAGTAGATACAATAGGTACAGTAGGACTCCGGTACACAGCTAACAAACTCGACATTTTGTTATTTGTCTAACAGTTGCAGTTTTTGTTTGTTGAAGTATGCATTTACGATTTGTTTATAAAAATGATCAATTTCAACTAAAAAAAAAAGACCACATTTGGAACGAATATATATTAATTATACCTATACTTTGGACAATAATCACATAAATACTCTATCAATCTTGTTATTTATTTGAACTAACATTTGAATGAGTTGTCAAATTTCATAAATACCAATATGTTTATATATGATATGCTTCCGATTTTGCTGTGAATGATACGTAGACGGAAATTTCAAAGTTTGCAAGTTTGTAATGGTAATTTGCAAATGTCAAATTACATTTGTGAAATATAATGTTGAACTGGACAAACCTTAGTTCCACTTTATTGGTTTGGCTCGTGTTGCTCAGTCTTTAGGTTTGTGTGGTTGGGCTCGTGTTGCTCAGTCTTTAGTTTTGTGTGGTTGTGCTCGTGTTGCTCAGTCTTTAGTTTTGTGTGGTTGGGCTCGTGTTGCTCAGTTTTTAGTTTTGTGTGGTTGTGCTCATGTTGCTCAGTCTTTAGTTTTGTGTGGTTGTGCTCGTGTTGCTCAGTCTTTAGTTTTGTGTGGTTGAGCTCGTGTTGCTCAGTCTTTAGTTTTGTGTGGTTGTGCTCGTGTTGCTCAGTCTTTAGTTTTGTGTGGTTAGGCTCGTGTTGTTCAGTCTTTAGTTTTGTGTGGTTGGGCTCGTGTTGCTCAGTCTTTAGTTTTGTGTGGTTGGGCTCGTGTTGATCAGTCTTAAGTTTTGTGTGGTTGTGCTCGTGTTGCTCATCTTTAGTTTTGTGTGGTTGTGCTCGTGTTGCTCAGTCTTTAGTTTTGTGTGGTTGTGCTCGTGTTGCTCAGTCTTTAGTTTTGTGTAGTTTGGCTCGTGTTGCTCAGTCTTTAGTTTTGTGTGGTTGTGCTCGTGTTGCTCAGTCTTTAGTTTTGTTTGGTTGTGCTCGTGTTGCTCAGTCTTTAGGTTTGTGTGGTTGGGCTCGTGTTGTTCAGTCTTTAGTTTTGTGTGGTTTGGCTCGTGTTGCTCAGTCTTTAGTTTTGTGTGATTTGGCTCGTGTTGCTCGGTCTTTAGTTTTGTGTGGTTTGGCTCTTGTTGTTCAGTCTTTAGTTTTGTGTGGTTGTGCTCGTGTTGTTCAGTCTTTTGTTTTGTGTGGTTGGGCTCGTGTTGCTCAGTCTTTAGTTTTGTGTGGTTGGGCTCGTGTTGCTCAGTCTTTAGGTTTGTGTGGTTGTGCTCGTGTTGCTCAGTCTTTAGTTTTGTGTGGTTGGGCTCGTGTTGCTCAGTCTTTAGGTTTGTGTGGTTGTGCTCGTGTTGTTCACTCTTTAGTTTTGTGTGGTTTTGCTCGTGTTGCTCAGTCGTTAGGTTTGTGTGGTTGGGCTCGTGTTGCTCAGTCTTTAGTTTTGTGTGGTTGGGCTCGTGTTGCTCAGTCGTTAGGTTTGTGTGGTTGGGCTCGTGCTGCTCAGTCTTTAGGTTTGTGTGGTTGTGCTCGTGTTGCTCAGTCTTTAGTTTTGTGTGGTTTGGCTCGTGTTGCTCAGTCTTTAGGTTTGTGTGGTTGGGCTCGTGTTGCTCAGTCTTTAGTTTTGTGTGGTTGGGCTCGTGTTGCTCAGTCTTTAGTTTTGTGTGGTTTGGCTCGTGTTGCTCAGTCTTTAGTTTTGTGTGGTTGGGCTCGTGTTGCTCAGTCTTTAGTTTTGTGTGGTTTGGCTCGTGTTGCTCAGTCGTTAGGTTTGTGTGGTTGTGCTCGTGTTGCTCAGTCTTTAGTATTGTGTGGTTGGGCTCGTGTTGTTCACTCTTTAGTTTTGTGTGGTTGGGGTCGTGTTGCTCAGTCTTTAGTTTTGTGTGGTTGGGCTCGTGTTGCTCAGTCTTTAGTTTTGTGTGGTTGGGCTCGTGTTGCTCAGTCTTTAGTTTTGTGTGGTTTGGCTCGTGTTGCTCAGTCTTTAGTTTTGTGTGGTTGTGCTCGTGTTGCTCAGTCTTTAGTTTTGTGTGGTTTGGCTCGTGTTGCTCAGTCTTTAGGTTTGTGTGGTTGGGCTCGTGTTGCTCAGTCTTTAGTTTTGTGTGGTTGGGCTCGTGTTGTTCACTCTTTAGTTTTGTGCGGTTGGGGTCGTGTTGCTCAGTCTTTAGTTTTGTGTGGTTGGGCTCGTGTTGCTCAGTCTTTAGTTTTGTGTGGTTGGGCTCGTGTTGCTCAGTCTTTAGTTTTGTGTGGTTTGGCTCGTGTTGCTCAGTCTTTAGTTTTGTGTGGTTGTGCTCGTGTTGCTCAGTCTTATGGTTTGTGTGGTTGGGCTCGTGTTGTTCAGTCTTTAGTTTTGTGTGGTTTGCTTCGTGTTGCTCAGTCTTTAGTTTTGTGTGGTTGGGCTCGTGTTGTTCACTCTTTAGTTTTGTGTGGTTGGGCTCGTGTTGCTCAGTCTTTAGGTTTGTGTGGTTGGGCTCGTGTTGCTCAGTCTTTAGTTTTGTGTGGTTTGGCTCGTGTTGCTCAGTCTTTAGGTTTGTGTGGTTGGGCTCGTGTTGCTCAGTCTTTAGTTTTGTGTGGTTGTGCTCGTGTTGCTCAGTCTTTAGTTTTGTGTGGTTGTGCTCGTGTTGTTCAGTCTTTAGTTTTGTGTGGTTTGGCTCGTGTTGCTCAGTCTTTAGTTTTGTGTGGTTGGGCTCGTGTTGCTCAGTCTTTAGGTTTGTGTGGTTGGTCTTTAGTTTTGTGTGGTTGGGCTCGTGTTGATCAGTCTTTAGTTTTGTGTGGTTGGGCTCGTGTTGCTCAGTCTTTAGGTTTGTGTGGTTTAGCTCGTGTTGCTCAGTCTTTAGTTTTGTGCGGTTGTGCTCGTGTTGCTCAGTCTTTAGTTTTGTGTGGTTGAGCTCGTGTTGCTCAGTCTTTAGTTTTGTGTGGTTGTGCTCGTGTTGCTCAGTCTTTAGTTTTGTGTGGTTAGGCTCGTGTTGTTCAGTCTTTAGTTTTGTGTGGTTGGGCTCGTGTTGCTCAGTCTTTAGTTTTGTGTGGTTGTGCTCGTGTTGCTCAGTCTTTAGTTTTGTGTGGTTGGGCTCGTGTTGCTCAGTCTTTAGTTTTGTGTGGTTGGGCTCGTGTTGTTCAGTCTTTAGTTTTGTGTGGTTTGGCTCGTGTTGCTCAGTCTTTAGTTTTGTGTGGTTGGGCTCGTGTTGCTCAGTCTTTAGGTTTGTGTGGTTTGGTTCGTGTTGCTCAGTCTTTAGTTTTGTGTGGTTGGGCTCGTGTTGCTCAGTCTTTATTTTTGTGTGTAGTGGTTTGTATACTGGTACTGTTGTTTGTCTCAGCATGGAAGTATTATATGATATTTAATATAATACTTGCCAGTGGCGGATCCAGGAGGGGGGGGGGTTCATGGGGTTGGAACCCCCTTTTTTGGACGATCAATGCATTTGAATGGGAGCATATAGTTGGAACCCCCCCCCCCTTTTTACTCTGGGTTGGGAATCCCCCCTTTTTAAAATGGCTGAATCCGCCACTGCTTCCATGGTCTTCTTTTCCCCCAGGTTGTTTGTCAGTTTATTCTCGACTTATGAGTTTGAATGTACCTTAGTATCTATTGCCTTACTTTTACATTGAGAGACAAAACATGCGTCATTTCCGCTGAAAACAACTCATTTTTAGCAATTTTATTAGAAAATGTTATTTTTGTAAATCAATTAGCGATATAGAAATAATCATGGGAAGAACTAATTAGCACATAACTATATCTGAAGGTTTTTGTAACATTTATTTAACTTCTTGTTAATAATGATTTGTACATCAAATAAATACACCAATGGTAGATTGCTTCAATTTGATTAGTTTTACAAAGAAAAATAATGGACTAATCAACATTCGTCAATTTCATTTTATTACATAATTTTCTTTTGATTTACAGCTTTTTCCAAGAGTACATAAGTTATACATTAAAAACATGATATGACATCTGAGCGCACGGCAATTTATTTTAAGATATTCTGTGTCAAGAAAACAGTATAATCACAAAAACATTGAACTCCGAGTAAAACTGTAATGAAATTGCAAAATCAAAAGGTCAAACGAATGGACAACATCTGTCACATTCCAGACTTAGTACTGGTAGTTTTTTTTATGTAGCAAATGGTGGACTGGTTTCCTGTTCCGTGTCTGTTGGCTCTAACAGAGACAATGGTTACTCAAATACCCGTTTGGGAGACAACCAGTCTATATCAAGGTTCCATAGATACCGGATGTAGTTTGGAATGACAATAATGTGTATTAAAACCCACTGCATTTATTTGCACCTGTCCTAAGTCAGGAATCTGATTTTCAGTAGATGTCGTTTGTTGAAGTGGTTCATAAGTGTCTCTTGTTTCTCGTTTTTATATAGATTATACCGTTGGTTTTCCCGTTTTAATGGTTTTACACTAGTATTTTGGGGGCCCTTTATAGCTTGCTGTACGGTGTGGGCCACGGCTGCATGTTGAAGAATGTGCTTTGACCTATAATTGTTTACTTTTATATATTGTGCCTTGGATGGAGAGTTGTCTCATTGGAACTCGTATCGCATCTTCTTATATTTATTTAAAGAAAAATATAAACATCATGACTGAACCACAACAATTAAACTTTCCCATTAACCATTCGGTCTGTATATATATTCAGAGTGTAATATTATCTTTGTCGGCTTAAAAGTTCTAACGAGCTCATGTTTTTATGTTATACATATGCATCGACTCTTAAAAAAGCTTTTGAATTGAAGGAAGTTAAAAAATAATGATTGAAAAAAACCAAAGAGTGAAAGCCAGAAAGTATGTTATTGAATATTTGTTCAAGTCGACCCTAAAAAATAGCCGTGGATGAGATTTTATTTGAAAATATTGTTTATTGGGTTTATAATTAGTTTTGCGTCATTTCCGGTTGGAATTATGTAATTGGAATAATGTAGAACAGGGGCGTAGCTAGGCAATTTTGATGTGTACGCAATGCCGGAGAAGGAAGCCGCTGAAGGCCCCCAGAAGCTCTGGGATAAATGGTGCAATATCCTGCATTCTCGCAATTTCCGAGGACTTAAAATGACCTCACAAAAATATCACTTTCAGGAGAAACAAGTCAACTTTGGAAATAAATAATCAAAGAAACCCGTACTGTTGGCTTAACAATTTGTTTTTTTCCCTAATGTGTAGTCGGTTAAAATGGCTTGATTAGGCATATTTTATTTGTTACCTAATCATGCTGACCCACTTTACATTAGAAAACAAACCAATTTCTAAGCCAACACTGTGCAACTTAAATGGTATTTTTTTTATTGAGAAAATAGATGATACATAAATATAAATTCGAATCACATAAATTTATGTTTCATTTTATGAGTGAACAAGCAGTGTTTTTATCTTTTTTTTTTCTCTCAAAGTTAATTCTGAAAAATCAATGCCCATTTCCTTTCTTTTTTTCTACTAAAGATGTCCAAAACCGTGACTGCTTTAAATTTTTTTCTCTCTCGGTATATGTTCATAAAGACCGAGTCCACATAAACGATTCGTTTTCATTGTATTTCTTAAAAAGGTCTTCACTCTTCTCATGCCACTGAAAGACCACTCTGCCGTTGCCGTCGAGACCGGCATACATGCAAGTACATTAAATATCTGAAAGATTCCCGGGTATACATTTTATTTCATCAGTTATAAAGTTTGGAATCTTCAGAAAAGATGTCAGGGTAAAGAGGCATAGAAGACGTGACAATTGTATTTTGACACCCGGAGGACTCAGCTATTTTAAATTGTTTGCATCAACAACAGAATTACGATGCTGGTTTCGTAAATGAAAAGGGAAGGCTAGTTTTTCGGAACGGAATATAGCTACAAAGTTATCATTAACATTTTTGTATATTTTTTGTATTAACTTCCTTACTTTAGTTAAATTCTTACTAGATTTACCATATTTTTATTTTTGTGAAATTTTCGATGTGTACGCAACTGCGTTTTTGCGTACGGGTTGCTACGCGCCTGTAGAAAATGGCTATTGATGTAAAGCAATTAAGTTATCGGTATTTGAACGATCATCATGCTTGGTTTAATTGTATGGCATAATTTTTTAGTGAAATGTTGATAATCATTTATGGTTTTCATATCAAATAGACATACCAATTTAAAATCCAATTAACACTTTCATACATTTGTATGAACTTCATAATTAAAGCCATTAACTTTCGTCGATTTTCTCATGTTACATAACAAAGTTTTACTTGAACATGTTGAGGTGTCTTCTTCGTATATTTTCTCAAATTACATAATTACAATTTTAGTCTCCAAAAGTGCATTTATATTGTTTGATCAGATGTCTTTTGAAAATGTCACGTAGCCATTTACAATCAAAATGCTTCTGAAGACATCAGTACTGAACAGTGATAAGAAACCATAGTCAAAAAGTCCATAGACGTTTTCCAAAACCACTGTCCGGAAAGTGCTAAGCAATGTGAGACTTGATTGGAATATTACGACCCAAAAAATAACTGCTTTGGGGTTTTGGATTTCTAATAAAATCGAAATGATATTCGTGTATTGCACATATCTAGATATATTATTTTAAAAGGAAATTAAACTTTGAGTTAACTTTTTTAAAGTAAATACACATTGCACAGTATTCAATTTTCGGTATTGTGTTTTGTGTACTTTTTTTGTTTTTTTTGGTGTTTTTTTTTCGTTTTTTGCCATGGTGTTGTCAATTAATTTTCGACTTATGAATTTAAATGCCCTCTTTGAAGCTTTAACCTCCCTTTTTATCCTTAAAATGCATATACAGTTATGGCGATTCTTTCATTATACATGATATTTACTTCTGGAATTACCATTCCTTGGCTTATGGGCATTTTTCTATTGTTCTGCGGTTTAACATTTTCATAAAGTGGGAGGTTTGGCTATCCATTCAACCAGGTTTAACCCAACATTTATTCTTAAAATGTCCTGTACCAAGTCAGGAATATGGCAGTTGTTATCAAATAATTCATTTCTATGTGTGCTGGTGTTTAATTTAGTCGCAATTCGGTGTTCCTGTTGTTCTTTTGTTTTCCTCTTATAGTTTATGTGTTCTTTGTAGGAATCACTTGACACTACATTGAAGTAACCAAAACAACATTGCGGGAATCACATGACACGTAGTGACTCAAACGGACATGTTGGATTAACATGACACAAAGTGACAATTACAAACAATGTTGGATTCACATTGCGGGATTTACGTTAGACAAAGTAACAATTACAATGTTGGATTCACATTGCGGGATTCACGTTAGACAAAGTGACAATTACAATGTTGGATTCACATTGCGGGATTCACGTTAGACAAAGTGACAATTACAATGTTGGATTCACATTGTGGGATTCACGTTAGACAAAGTGACAATTACAATGTTGGATTCACATTGCGGGATTCACGTTAGACAAAGTGACAATTACAATGTTGGATTCACATTGTGGGATTCACGTTAGACAAAGTGACAATTACAATGTTGGATTCACATTGCGGGATTCACGTTAGACAAAGTGACAATTACAATGTTGGATTCACATTGCGGGATTCACGTTAGACAAAGTGACAATTACAATGTTGGATTCACATTGTGGGATTCACGTTAGACAAAGTGACAATTACAATGTTGGATTCACATTGCGGGATTCACGTTAGACAAAGTGACAATAACAAACATTTTTGGAATCAAAGGAATTTATAATGATATGTTAACAGTTAGTTTATAAGTTTTAGAAAATATTAAATTTATCCGGAAAAAATAAATATCCTGTCAAAATAAAGATAACGAGCCTTTTCCAGACTTGTCTGTTTCCCCAGAAATAGTATCAATAAACTGATACGATTGTGCTTTGATAGACATTCTTAGAACTGTACCAGGAAGTTCAAATATTTATCAAATATGATCATAAATTACTGGAATGACATGTGAAATGTGCAGGTTAGAGGGTTGTTGGTATTTAATCGAACCCTAACAAGTGGATATAAGTGGACCAATAAAAAGGTTACTGATCTATGCAAATAATATCACTGATATCAAAGATGCACTTTTCATTGATGACATGATAATATATTATGATATAGTGTTTCGTGTTCAGTTTTTGAATGGTCTGCTTTTGAAGAAATACATATAAAATGTCTAAAAAGTAAAATCCTAAAAATACTGAACTCCGATGAGAATTCAAAACGGAAAGGTCCCTTAATCAAAAGCTCAAACACATCAAACGAATGGACAACAACTGTCAT
This sequence comes from Mytilus galloprovincialis, assembly GCA_037788925.1. NCBI lineage: Eukaryota > Metazoa > Mollusca > Bivalvia > Mytilida > Mytilidae > Mytilus > Mytilus galloprovincialis. The sequence goes on along the minus strand of CM075339.1, from coordinate 74,045,603 downwards.
ATTCCTGACTGGTATAGGAATTTTCATACGCAGAAAATGGTGGATTAAACCTGGTTTTATAGATTGCTAAACCTTTCACTTGTATGACAGTCGAATTAAATTCCATTACATTGAAAATGATATGTGATAAAAAAAAAAACCCGGACATAATAGGTAAAAAATAGGGGTACACCAGTCAGCATTATGTTATTATCTCAATCACTATAAAAAAAAAAAAGACAAATACATATACAAACATTTACCATGGTATAAAAACACAATGACGGGATGTATAAGTACACAGCCACGTAAAATGCTGGTTTGACATTTAGCAGCTAATATTTCATGCATACATGTATTAAGTAAGAGAAAATATTTTTTAAATGAATATTAAGATCTACGCATACACCGTTAAATTTTCTCACTAATGTCATTCGATATTATCGTGTTCAAATTCCATAATTCATCTATCAGGAATGGGTGCAATACAATTGACAATTTTATTCAAGAAGCTTGTTGACATTTTGAACAAGGTCAATATATATATAATCACGATTGGTTTGTTCAATATGAGGAAGTAGCATGCTTTAATTCTTTAATAATCCATTTCAGGATATTGTAATATTTGATATTAGTCTTGTTTTAGAAACAGATCTATTATTTTTTATTAGAAATTATTTGAGTTTATTGAACTGGTTTATCAATATGATGTTTGATTTTAAGCGCCACGTTTGGTTTTGGATATTTCTTGGGGGCCAGTTTTTATTGATAGAGGAAGCCAGAGTGCCCGGATATTAATCTAATACAACTTTCTTACTATGAAAATATATTTGGAGATCTACCTGTTCTAATACTAATACCCTTTCTGTGTTCAATTTTGATTAAAGAAACAAAGGTCGTGTAATTAATTTTTTTGAAGATTTAAATCGAGCGACATGTCATATCAGTTAGCAAACTTCTGTCGAACATATAATTAAATAAAAGTTTTCTGCACGATATCATTTTTCTGCTCTATTTCGACAATAAATGCCTCTTCAGTGATGTTCGAGGCCATACTATTTGAAAATCAAAAGCTTATGTATAAAATGTGCATTTCATAAATAAATAAATTAAAAAAACGAAGAGCTATTATATAATCCAAAAAGGTACTAAAAGTGAAGGAGGAACGGTATTAATTGATATCAGTGCCTTGGTGGAGTCATGGTTTATAATGGAAGAGGTCGTGGGTTTAATCAAACATGTAGACCGAGTCAAGCCACAGACTTGAATTGTTTTTTAATTTCGTGCGTTCAAAGTGCATTTCTGCAGTGACCGATATAAAATTATTTAAAAGCTAAGGGTGTATAAGACCTTACCACGTAAAGAGCATTTGACCTTTACAATATGTATCTGCTGCATCTTTGCAAAGCACGTGACATTAAGAAGTTATAACAAAGACTGGTCAGCTTTAAGTCAGATTTGCATGTTATTCGCCACTGGACGTTAACACATCTATTCCTATCATCGAATATATTGCATCATCTTTGAATGACAAACTGTAACTCGCAATATACAGTACTGATTTAAGTTTATCTAAGAGTAAAAGAAAAGGTTTTGTTTTTTCCTTTTTTAGCTCACCTGGCCCGAAGTCCGTGCGTCCGTCGTCCATCGTCGTCGTCGTCATCCGTCGTTAGCTTTTACAAAAATCTTCTGAAACTAATGGGCCAAATTAGACCAAACTTGGCCACAATCATCATTAGGGTATCTAGTTTAAAAAAAAAATGTGTGGCGTGACCCGGACAACCAACCAAGATGGCCGCCATGGCTAAAAACAGAACATAGGAGTAAAATGTAGTTTTTTGGCTTATAACTCTAAAACCAAAGCATTTAGAGCAAATCTGACGAAGTAAAATTGTTTATTAGGTAAAGATCTATCTGCCCTGAAATTTTCAGATGAATCCGACAACTGGTTGTTGGGATGCTGCCCCTGAATTGGAAATTTTTAAGGAAATTTTGCTGTTTTTGGTTATTATCTTGAATATTATTATAGTTAGAGATAAACTGTAAACAGCAATACTGTTCAGCAGAGTAAGATCTACATATAAGTTAAATGACTATAATGGTAAGAGTATCCTCTTAAGGAGTTATTGCCCTTTATAGTCATTTTTTCCAATTTTTCGTAATTTTTTCTAATCTTTTACAAAAATCTTCTCTTCTAAAACTACTTGTTCAAATTTAACCATACTTGGCCATAATGATTATTGAGGTATTTAGTTTAAAAAGTGTGTGCGGTGACCCTGCCAACCAACCAAGATAGCCGCCATGGCTAAACATAGAATATAGGGGTAAAATGTAGATTTTGGCTTATAATTCTGAAACCAGAGCAATTCAAACATGGGGGTTAAATTGTTTTGCAAGTCAAGATCTATCTGCCATGAAATTTTCAGATGAATCCGACAACTGGTTGTTGGGATGCTGCCCCTGAATTGGAAATTTTGCTGTTTTTGGTTATTATCTTGAATATTATTATAGTTAAAGATAAAATGTAAACAGCAATAACATGAATAATGTTCAGCAAAGTAAGATCCACAAATAAGTCAACATGACCAAAAGGTCAGTTTACCCTTTAAGTAGTTATTGCCCTTTATAGTAAATTTTTAATAATTTTGTAAATTTTGTAAATTTTTGTAAATTTTCACAAAATGTTTTCCTCTGTAACTAATGGACCAAGTTCATTATAAATTGAGATAATTGTAAGAAACAAGAATGTTCAGTAAAGTAAGATCTACAAACACATCACCATCTCCAAAACACAATTTTGTCATGAATCCATCTGTGTCCTTTGTTTGATATGCACATAGACCAAGGTGAGCGACACAGGCTCTTAAGGCCTCTAGTTTCTTTAGCGATGGGTTTGTCTCTTTTCTTTCTTTTCGACTTATAACTTTTAATTGCTCTCTTGGTAATTTCCTTATTTAAAGATACAATATGCACATACGCCTATGCTAAATCATTCATTTATACGTGCTTAATCATGGATTATATAATACATGTCTATATACGAAGACAAGATTTATGATTTCTTTGTAAAACAATGACTTAAGAGAATATTTAATCCTTTTGAAAACGTTTTAAGAATTATATAATTCAAGAACATCAAGGCGATCAATAGAAGACCTTGAACTAAATACATGCACTCGGATAGGTTTACATGTACATCACAGCTACAAAAAGTAGGCCATTTGAATATCCACAATGCGTTCGTCACAACTCGGCTGATTCCGTATCTTCAAAGAAGAAGAGTAGCGGATTCACTCGATGATTGCCGAAGGGTGCACGATGTTCACTGCGAATTCCTTAAGTAGGATACTCTATAGATCTATGAGAGGTGCTATGAAAGGCCATATTTGACTATGTCCATGTAATCCAAACATCAAATCTTTATCTTGTCGGTTTCTTGTTCGTAACAACTCAAAGTCAAGCTTTCATTCCACCCGTCAATTTTATCCTCTGTTTACATTTCTGCACCATTAGATTAATATAAAAAAGAAGATGTGGTATGATTGCCAATGCGACAACTCTCCACAAGAGACAAAAATGACACAGAAATTAACAACTATAGGTCACCGTACAGCCTTCGACCATGGGCAAGCCCATACCGCATTGTCAGCTATAAAGGCTCCGAAATATAAACCATTCAAACGAGAAAACTAACGGCCTTATTTATGTACAAAAAAATTAACGAAATACAAATATGTAACACATAAATACACAACAACCATTGAATTACAGGCTTCTAACTTGGGACAGGCACATACATACATAATGTAGCGTGGTTAAACATGTTAGCCGGATTCCAACCCTCCCCTAACCTGGGATAGTGGTATAACAGTACAACATAAGAATGAATTATAATTTATTTATACTGCTTATTTGTAATATGTTAGCCTTACTTTTGGTTGACCAACCTGTGCGTAATATGCAGAAACAGAGATACATCTAAAACAAAAACGTTTTCTTTCATTAGATAACTTTAACTTTAGTTTAAACATATTTATTTATAGTGGGTTGGGAAACAAGTTTAAACGGATAAGCCATTTTTCGTCCCCTTCCTTCGTCGCTTCTCGAGAATATACTCGCAAATGGTGTCAAGGGAGACAGAAAATTAAGTCCCTGTAATTTTGATCAATTCATCTTTATAGACAGGATACACACCACCAACAAGATATACATGCCACGTGATGCGTGCACCATCAGAGTTTCAAACCAAGCAATATTTAGAAACAAATCTGCAAGAGATAATTATGATGGAATAATTTATCATAGATCGATGGGTAACTTCTCAATATACAGCAGTTAAAATTATGCAGATACTACATACTAGATATTTGAAGATGTGGCATGAGTGCCACTGTAACATCTCTCCATCTAAGTCACAATTTGTAAAAGAATAACTTTGAATTTACAAATTATAACCTTCATTCATTGAAAAAAGACGCCAAAAACAGGAAAACACATAAACCCCAAGAAAGAAAGAAAAACTCACAAATTTAAGAAACAAAGAAGAAAAGACACACAAAAGAAAGAAAGCAGAAAAGAATAACAATAGTTAACAAATTGTCAAATAGAAAACACAACATTGGACATGAACTTTGAAAAAGAGTACATATAAATTATAATTCATTTATTATCTCAATCTGAAAAGAAACCCATTGAAAACGTTTTCACACAATATATATCTTATACTTGTACTAGAATTACCTTCTTACAATGGTCTTAAATCACTCTTGGGCTATCTTACTGTCAATACTAAAAGCCTTAAATAAGTCAAATTCTAGTACTCTTCATAATATATGGACCGTTTCTCTTTATAGACAAATCTTACTTATTAAGATAAATGCACACACATGTGCAAAACTGGTTGTATCAATATTTATTTAAACGAGGAAGACAAGTGTCTTTTTTACTATCATTCAAAGAAGAATTGTTAACTATTTTAACTCTCAAATATTTATAAAATTGAGATCAGACATGGGGTATGTGTCAAAGAGACAACAACCCGACCATAGAAAAGACAACAGCAGGTTACCAAAGTCTTCAATGCAGCGAGAAATTCACGCACCCGGAGGCGTCCTTCAGCTGGCCCTTAAACAAATATATATATACTTGTTCATTGATAATTGACGTCATACTAAACTCCGAATTATACACAAGAAACTAAAATTAAAAATTATAGAAGATAATCTTTAGTCGTATGAAGGCATTGGCAATATTTGAAAATGACAAAACAGCAACGTGTTCACTTGTATACTTATGTATATCTATCAAACTGACTAAAATAATATGGGGTTTATAACTGTACATAAATCATATCAGACTGATATACAAGGGGGAACAGCGAAAAAACAGAACTTTGATGAAAGGACGTACATAATTACTTAAGATTACTAAAGGAATAGTGTAACATCATACACAGTTTGTTGTTTAACACACTGATTCGTTGAATGCTGATAATGTTTACAACACAAGATGATAGTGAGGCTGTCCATAGTATCTACCTCTTCAGTACACAAGATGATAGTGAGGCTGTCCGTAGTATCTACCTCTTCAGTACTTTAGATGATAGTGAGGCTGTCCGTAGTATCTACCTCTTCAGTAATGTTTACAACACAAGATGATAGTGAGGCTGTCCGTAGTATCTACCTCTTCAGTACACAAGATGATAGTGAGGCTGTCCGTAGTATCTACCTCTTCAGTACACAAGATGATAGCGAGGCTGTCCGTAGTATCTACCTCTTCAGTACACAAGATGATAGTGAGGCTGTCCGTAGTATCTACCTCTTCAGTACACAAGATGATAGTGAGGCTGTCCGTAGTATCTACCTATTCAGTACACAAGATGATAGTGTGGCTGTCCGTAGTATCTACCTCTTCAGTACACAAGATGATAGTGTGGCTGTCCGTAGTATCTACCTCTTCAGTACACAAGATGATAGTGCGGTTGTCCGTAGTATCTACCTCTTCAGTACACAAGATGATAGTGCGGCTGTCCGTAGTATCTACCTCTTCAGTACACAAGATGATAGTGAGGCTGTCCGTAGTATCTACCTCCTCAGTACACAAGATGATAGTGAGGCATGATATGATTGCCAATGATACAACTCTCACAAGAGACCAAAAATGACACAGAAATTAAAAACTATAGATCACCATACGGTCTTCCACAATGAATAAAGCCTATACCACATAGTCAGCTATAATAGGCCCCCAAATGACAAATGAAAAAAAAATCAATTGAAACGAGAAAACTAACGGCCTAATGATCCCTAATCAATATACCATAAATGAACTAACAACAAATATCTTACATAGCATCAAACGACAACCACTGAATTACAGGCTCCTGACTGGAGATAGGCACATACATACATAATGTGGCAGGTTTAAACATGTTAGCGTTATCCCAACCCTTCTCCTAACCTGGGACAGTGGTGTAACAGTACATCATTAGAACGAACAATGAAAACCATTTGAAAAAGTGTAAACTCATCACATTGATACAAATAGAAATATATCTAACAAAAACACAGAGTTGACGTAGCTGGGTACTTGTACAGTTGTACATCCCAATAACAAAACTACACTTTGTATACTTATCTGAGAGTACTCGCAGTTCGTGACAGCTAGTTCACAGCCAATAACAACTGATATAAAAATCATGCATATTAGACTAAATAAGCTACTAAAACTGTTTTTACAACAAAAGATGATAGCCCAACTAACCGTAGCATGAAACATTTTCGGTCTTATTTATAACGTCATGGTAGTAAGTCTCGTGGTACTGTGGTCGCGTGTGTGCGAGAGCACGTAGATTCCTTTTTACCCCCAGTTATAACATTACAACAAAATTCAAATAAAAGTACGAACAGAAAACAGTATCACACAAATAGTCAGATATTGACTTAGTGGTGAACAGTTTTGCTTCTTTTCCATCCTTTTAGTTTCTTAGTGGCAGTGTACACAGTAATGCTATGAGGAGTGCTAAACAAAGTGTTTTGTGTGCAACTATTTGGTGTTATTTTTTATCTAGATCTATCCTCAACTCATACTACGGCAAACACGTGGTGCATGTCATCTCTCTAGCTCAACGTTCATCTTTATTTTGGGTAAATAATAAAGTGATGCACTTGAATCCATGACATTGGTGTTATATCAATTTCAACAATGTACTTCATCTTTTGTCGTTACAATGTTTAGATGAATGTTTTTTTTTAACACAAAACTTATAGAACGTTCAATTTCAATCAAAACTCTTAATTATTTATTTAACAAAAATTAAACAGATTTATAATTTAAAGTTCACCTACTACTAAATTAAGACAAAATGTTGTATAAATAATAATTTAAAAACTATCTGAATTATTTAATCCTTATGTCAATATTTAATTGTAACATGCGGATTATATACAGTGTTATATGGTTTCAAGTGAAGTTAATTCACACCAAAGTTTGACTGAACAAAGGGGGTATTCGATTTATCAAGATTTATAAACATGTACAGTGTTATACCGGCCTCCTGCATGTTATTATCTTTTTGTTTGGCATACCTTCATTAATTAATTCATTTGGTACCTACCTTTATATGGCTTGTGGTATTTACATGTAAATTAAGAGTGACCTTGGTTTAGGATTATTTCGAACTTTTTGCATATCCCCGTAATTTGTTCAGGAGGAAGCTATATCACAAGGAAGCTATCAAACCAAGAGTTCCAAATGGTGAAGTTGAAATCATCCCTCCGTAAATTTTACGAACGCCATCCGGAGTTTGTTATTTTCAATCTGTGAGTTTGACTGTCCCTCTGGTATCTTTCGTCCCTCTTTTATTGGTCTAATACTATTCGTCACGTCTACTTATGCTGACCCTTTTCAGACGTACTAAAGAACAGTTTTGGTTTTTAAGACATTTTGATTAAACGGCCACTGGCCTTGGTTTTTAACAATATTGTCATAACGTTTTTACTTTTTCTGTATTCAGATAATTTAGTTGTGATTTGATTTATTTATCATGTTGTCTCTAGATTTATATAAATTCCTTTTTAACAGGATTCTACTTTATGTTAGGAAGACGAAAATGTATTACATATTTCTATAATAAAGTTTAACTTCATTCTAAGATAATTGGCGTAATGTAAAAATGATAATGACAGTGTTTTGTAAACCTGAATCAGCAAATCTCAAATTAAGAGTTTAATAAAGTCTAAGAGTCATGGTTTGAGTTAAAGATTATGGATAAGGGTTAGTGTTGTAAGCGTGTGAAGCAAAAGGGAAGGTTATGAATATGTATAATATAGAATGAAGATGACATAAAGGATTGAATATAATGATTTAGGGATAAAATCAGAGCCTGATTGTTAATTTTGAGGGTTGAGATTTAGTTTGTCGTCTGCCACGTCTGATAATCAATGAAAAGCTTAAATGATAGTTTTAGGGGAAATGAGCAAGCATCATTTTTGTCTGACGTCAGTTTGCAAGGGGTCTGGCTTGAAAGTGATCTAGTATTTCCTATGATAAGGATTTTTTTGTTATCTCTTTATCGCGCTCATGTTTTTGATGATGTCACCTTGTCATTTTTTTTCTTTTCAGTTTGTTCGTTCTTGCTCAAGGATACAGTACACATACAAATTGCAAAAGTAGAACACATTTGGATTATAGTTACTACAATGGTAATTGTTTGTTGTTCATGTCTACTTGTAAACCTGACAATCCAGTCATTACAGCTACTCACTACGACAACTGCATTTGGAAACGGTATCTGAATTATCCTTGTTAGCATGTTTGTGAAAAAAACTAGACATCGACCTTTCTACCTTTCAATAAACAGCACTGAGACACCGACAGGTATATTTCATTGAGAAAAGCTGATAGGTGAAAAATTCACACCATAGTATGTCTATATAAAGAACCTATCTCAAAGTAAACACTACAAGTACTTAAAGGATCCCCTAGCTCTCATTATCGCTTAATGATACATTCTATATATACATATTATATTTACCTCTGGCAGAAAAGTGGACGTTTACGTCACTTACTATATACTTTTTCAACCGATGTTGGCACGAGTCATTGACCATAGCGTAGAATTATCAATACTATACATACTTAATGATATATACCCGTCAGACCTAGTGTTAAATTTCTGTCTTGTATGTCACTGACTTTAAATGATGGTATCTGCTTGTGGTAAGGTATTAATCAAATAGAAGGACAAATTTTGCATTTCTTATAAACGAACTAAATTGATCTATTTGGCGTATTTCCTATTCAAGTTAGATCTTAATTGTAATCTATATAATATTTTGATAGTCTGTCAAAGTGTAGTTAATATGCTTTTCTCATTTCCCAAAAATATAATAAAAAGTATGCGTCACGGGGCTTATTTTCACGCTACGGGTTGAGCAAATTGTCAGCCAATGTATTATAGATTGGCATCGAAAACACAAATTTGAGTGACAAAAAGAAAACTACACCACATATTTGAGATAAAATATGAGAATATAGTTCTAATAATATGCTTTCAGATTAGAAAAAGAAATAAAGGGTTACCGGGACTCGTTTTCTTGTAACATAATAAAATAGGTAAATTCACAACACAGTTACTTTATCGAGTTATGTCCTGTTAAATCTGAGTTATCTACCCTTATTTGCGTTTGACAAAAAGTGGATGTTTACGTCACTTACTATATACTTTTTCAACCAATGTTGGCAAGAGTCCTTGACCATAGCGTAGAATTATCAATGCTATACATACTTAATGCAATATACCCGTCAGGTTTAGTGTTACATTTCTGTCTTGTATGTCACTGACTTTAAATGATGGTGTACGCTTGTGGTTCGGTATCAATCATATTCAAGGACAATTTCTGCACTTCTTATAAACGAACTAAATGATCTATTTATAGGCTAGGTGTATTTCCTATTTAAGTTAGATCTTAACTTAAATCCATAGATTGTTTTTGATAGTTTGTCAAAGTGTAGTTCATATTATGCTTTTTTTTTTAAACTAATAAAAAGTATGCGTCACCATGATTTTTTTCTCGCTACGTATTGAGCAAAATTGTCAAATTTTGTCTAGATTATGCATGGCAAACCCAAATTTGGGCGATGAAAAGAAAACTACACCATAGAATTTTAGATAAAATATGAGAATATAGCTCTTATAATATGCGGGACTCAATTTCTTGTAACATAATAAAATAGGGAAATTCATTACACATTCTTTTTTTAAAGTTACTTTATCGAGTTATCTACCCTTATTTGCCTTTGACAAAAAGTGGATGTTTACGTCACTTACTATATACTTTTTCATCAGATGTTGGCACAAGATCTTGATCATAGCGTAGAATTATCAGAACTATTCATACTTACGCAATATACCTGTCAGGTCTAGTGTTAAATTTCTGTCTGTTGTGTCACTGACTTGTATAAATAAGCTTGTGGTAAGGTATTAATCAGATTCAAGTACAACTTCTGCATTTCTTATAAACAAACTTAATTGATCTATTTGGCGTATTTACTATTTAAGTAAGATCCTAATTTAAGTCCATATTTTTTTTGTAATTCTACGTTAATATGAATTTTATGTTATGTCGACCAAATTGTATTTCCTGTTTCTATAATAAAGTTGAACTTCATTCTAATAGAAATTTTGGAAAATGAAAAAGTGATTAGTTAACCTGAAACAGAAATTCTCAAAATAAGTGTTTAGTTTAGAAAAAAGGTTTAAGTTAAATATAAGTGTTAGTGTTTTAAGTGGGTGAAGTAAAATGAAAAAGGTTATGGATATGTATAATATAAAATGAAGACGACTTAAAGAATAAAAGATATTATATTATGGATAAAACAGAGCCCGACTCTTAGTATTGAGGGTTGAAATTAAGTTTGTCGTTTGCCACCTCTGACAATTAATGAAAAATCGTAAATGATATAATAGGGGGAAGGAGCTAGCAGCATTTTTCCTACGTCAGTTGCAAGAGGTCTGACGTAAAAGTGGTCAAGCATTACTTATATGTAATTTACTGAAAATTTTGTTATCTCTTCATTAAGCTTATAATTTTCCTATGTTGTCATCTTGTTATTTTTTTTCTTTTTGGATGGTAGTGCATGCTTTAGTATATATTTTACATAAAGTACAAATTGCAAAAGTCATTACATCAATTCTCTACGATCACTGCATTTAGAAACGATATCTGAATTATCCATGTTAGCATGTTTGCGAAAAAAACTAGACCCCGATCATAAAACGGCACTGAGATACCAATTCATACTTAATGTAATATACCTGTCATGTGTAGTGTTAAATTTCTGTTTTTTATGTCATTGACTTTAAATGATGGCATACGCTGGCGGTAAGGTATTAATCAAATTCAAGGTCAACTTCTGCACTTCTTATAAACGAACTAAATTTCCCGAAAAAATATGCATACATACAACATGAATTAATAAAATGATTACGAATAAGAAAACAAAACAACAGATGTTAAAATACCGCACAAAACAACACCAGACATTAGCGTTTTTGAAATAATTTTTTTTAAGACAATGCAATTGTACAAAACAAAATACACCAAATTGAATGTAAATATAGCAATGCCTATGAGCGTAAATGAAGTTGTGTCTAACAAAGATAAAATTGTAATCGTTTTACTTCAACTGAACTCTTTCCTTACCACAACATTGCACAATAATATAATAAAGCAAACCTGAATTTACAGGTAGCATTTTATTCGTTCAATTGCTCTTTAGTATATGAAAAGAGAGACAACTCAAAAAAGATTATTTACTAAATAGGACTACAGAATAATAGTTTACATTGGTTATTTAAAGAGGAATGGCTCTCACATCATGTTTCTTGCGTTAAGTAGATTGACGATTCATCAATATGGCCGTGTTAACATATAGAAATCAAACTTAACAGAAAAACCTGTGCACCTAGAACTGGATTTATAAATGTTAGATGCATTTAATGTATTAAAATACAATGAATATTTGATTTAAAAAAAAATCGAGTTTGGAACTTGTGTTAGATGTTCCCTCATGTAAATCGTAAAATAACAAAATAAACCGTACATCAAAAAAATAAAAAAATATGTAATCAAAATTAGAGAGTCCCTAATCGAATGGCAAAATTAAAAGCTTTTTTATTGGCACCGTGTCCTTTTCTGGATTTGCCTCTTAGTTTATTTTCGTGGTTTATCAGGTCTTTAATTTTTGAATATATTTATTATAAAAATAAAATATTTTGGCCTTAGGCAATATAAGACAACAATATTTTAGAAGATGCGCATATGATGCATTAAAATTGTTCTGCTTATGCTTTGAATAGAACCATCATTTCTAACTGGTAAAACATATAACTTGTACCGTATTGTGATGTATTATGATTGATTTTTTTTAACTATGGTGGATAGTTTTAGTAATCCTTACATATCTCCTAATGTGTATATGGCTTATATACAAATAAACAGATAGAATCTGAAAATGTATGCCCCATTATTAGACAAATGAAGCCTTTATTCTGAAATATTTAAATGAATGAATTGCAACTAGGCAATATTACGTTCTAAATGAATGATAGTGTAAACATGCTTTAAACCTGAGATAAAATATGCCTGTAGAAGATGGAGAATTAGAATACATAAAATTGAAACTAGTATTTTGTTATAAACAAAATAGAAATAACTGTTTTCGACACACGGATGGCAGCAAAGATGACACCAAGGTCAAGCCCCCCCCCCCACCCCCCAAAAAAAAATAAGATAAAAACGCACATAGAAAAACTGGATTAACTTATTACAGAAACAATGCTTACTGAAAGACTACTACACGTAGTGTTTGAATTAAATTAGCGAACATATGGCATCTTAGATAATGTAAATGATCAATACACTTGTTATTGTAGACATTGTGGACAAAATTAAACTATACATGTGTTAACTTACTCAGTAAAATAACTACATATGCACAAGTTCACATTGCTGCCTTTTTTGTTTTTGTGCAAAAGTACTTTCACATACTATAGAAGAAAAGTTAAAAATGATATTGCAACACACAATTCTGTTTAAATCTACTTTTAAGATATATGTTTACTTGCTAAAGTGTATCCACATTTAGCTGCCCCAACAAGATTTTAAACACTAAAAGGCTTTACTCACACCACATCTTCCTACATCTATTCCATACTGTCTGTGAATAAAAATCTCTATTAGTATTTAAACTTAAGAAGTTTAACTCACTAAATGAAGTTTTGGGTTCATTTAACTTCAAGAAATATAACAATATAGAATACTTTATCTTGTGTCCTCTTTATTCGCTATTTTAGATATTTCATATACTGTCATTAACATACCACATCTTCTTTTGTTCAAAATTTGAAATACAATTAAATTAAGTTTAGGAAATTTAATTTTCTTATTTGTATAGATAAAGAATGGCGGACATGTGTTTGTCTAGCTCTATAGATTGTAAAGAATTACACTTATCATATATATTTTGCTGATGCGTGAGATGCCATGCTTACTCAATTAATATCTTAATCTTTATCAATTAAAATATAATTTTTATTCGAATATGACTGTTTGGTACGTATACATGAAATTTAGTTTGGTTTAGAATTAGCACTACTTTGTTTTGTTTACACATCGTTGACATAAAACAATTTGATGCGATTGTCATACAAGTGAGAGGTTTAGCTAGCTATTAAAAAAGGTTTAAGCCACCATTTTCTGCAAAAGAAAATGCCTGTACAAAGGCAGGAATATGACAGTTCTCATCCATTCATTTGACTTGTTTGAGAATATTATTTTGCCATTGTATTAGAGACTTTCCGTTTTAAATTTTCCGAAAAGTTCTGCAATTATTCGAGTTTACTTTCACTCTGTGTTAAGTCTTCAAGAATTGAACTAGTATGTCTATAATTGTGCATTATCTTTAGTACTTGCTTCCCCTTTTCCAACGGAATCTCTTGTGTGTCTCTTGAATATGTCACTGGCTTATATTCGTTGTTTTCAAGTCGAATGTGCCTTAAGTGGCTACTTGGTACATTTTTAAGATATATCCATTTTACAGCAAACGATCCCTGGTATCGGGTGTTGTCCCAGTCTCCTATGTCCGTGTTGAAGGCGACATTGGTCATCATTTGGGCCATTCCACAAAAGTGACTGCTACCAGTCACACTAAAGAACATAAACACAGGCCCTTTATTTTCTCTTTCCTTAAATGCTGCGTCCATTCGTTTGTTCCCTTGTGGTGTGCTACACCAAAGGCACAATCGTAACGAATCGTGAATGCTAATATCTGTCCGGGTTTTGATAATAAAAAATCTGGCACCTTTCGGTTTGAGAATGAAATCCTTTGGGTTGTATTGAGAAACTATCTCAAATGATATGTTAGTCACAGTTTGTTGCTGCTGTTGTTGCTCTCTTTTTTCTCCATATGCTCTTGTACTTGAATCATTTTCCTTAACCTTTACAATTTTTTCTTTTGGAGCGTATGAACTAAGTTGTGTTTGGTTAGCAAACGTATGTCCCTATTTTTAATATAATAAATAAATATTACTTTAATTTTACTCTAAACCTATTACATTTTAAAGAATTTGACATCAGCTGAAAAGAAAAGAAAAAAACATGGTGTTTTAGTTTATGAACTACGATCTCCCTTCAGGCTCTTTCCTACGGTGGCAGAATGCGGCCATGAAAGAAAAAAATATGTTTTTCCCTCAAGATACTATGTCGTTCCCACAAGATAGTTATCTCGTTCCCTCAAGATGCTATGTCGTTCCCTTAAGATACTATGTCATTCCCACAAGATAGTTATCTTGTTCCCTCAAGATACTATGTCGTTCCAACAAGATATCTCGTTCCCTCAAGATGATATGTCGTTCCTTCAAGATGATATGTCGTTCCGTCAAGATAGTATGTCGTTCCCTCAAGATACTATGTCTTTCCAACAAGATATCTCGTTCCCTCAAGATGATATGTCGTTCCTTCAAGATGATATGTCGTTCCCTCAAGATGATATGTCGTTCCCTCAAGATCCTATGTCGTTCCCTCAAGATGTTATGTTGTTCCCTCAAGATGCTATGTCGTTCCATACATAGTATCTTGAGGGAACGACATAGCATCTTGTGGAAACGAGATAACTATCTTGTGGGAACGACATAGTATCTTGAGGGAACGAGATACTATCTTGTTGGAACGACAAAGCATCTTGAGGGAACGACGTAGTATCTTGAGGGCCGCATTCTGCCACCGTACTTTCCATATGTATACCAAAAGAAAACGCGACGAGCTAAATAAAGGCAACAGTAGTATACCTCTGTTCAAACTCATAAATCTATGGACAAAAAACAAATTCGGGGTAACAAACTAAAACTGAGGGAAACGCATTAAATTTAAGAGGAGAACAACGACACAACACTACAATGTAACACACACAGAAACAGATCAAGCATCAGACAAAATCCCACGAGAAAAACAAATATAACATCAAAACCAAATACATGAATTTGGGATAGACAAGTACCGTGACACGTCTTATCGCAATGTAAATTTACACTCAAAATTAAGAGAAAACAAACGACGCAGCGTTAAAATGTAACACACACAGAAACGAACTATAATATAACAATGGCCATATTCCTGATTTTGTTTTTTGTCCATGGATTTATGAGTTTGAACCATTTCTTCATGTTTCTTTAAAGCGCAGTTATGTGTTATACATTCATGATGCAGCATATACATTCATTACATGTTTATTGTTCTTGATATTTGAGTTATGTTTTTAAATGCATTTTTATCTTGCTATGTTTTTTTTTTTGTTAATAGAATGTTTGAAATAAAGGTGTTTGTATGTGTATGTGGCTTTATTTTTAACAACACAAATCACGAAAAAACTCAACCTGATATGGTCTGCATACGTGCAGGATGTTGTAATTGCTGTGAAAATAATTTAATAATGTATGTAATAAATCATTTCAACAATTTGACACATTTAACTTAAGTATTTTAAGTCAAGTGTAAATTGAGTGATTCTGTATTAAAACTGTATAATTGACGAACGCAAGTCATTATTTACCGTCTGTGAGCCTCTGACATTCTTAAGTGTTCAATATAGCTTTTGAATACATCATATAGTAACAGATCTTATGATGACGTTTTTGAGGTTCCAATATACCACTTTCGAGTTCATCCGTCACCGGAAAAAACTCGTCAATTATGCGCGCCTTTATGACGTCATTTACTAGATAGAGGGGTCGCCTGTATCCCTGCACTATTTACGTTCATCAAGCGCCTTAGTGATCGTCATTGTGCAGGATAAACTAGAAATAATGGTTGTTCTGTAGGTACTTAATGACAGCAATGCTGATTGTCAATTTTGAGAATTCAATTTGCCGAATAATTCGTACAATATAGAATTATAGTTTTCCAACCACTCGCTCAACATTGGAATAGAAGTGATGACGCCCCTAAACGCACAAATGACGTTCACTAAAACCAGAGTTTTTGACGGAAATGCATCGAAATCGAAAGTTGTCTATTGTGTATAAAAACGTCGAAAATACCCCTGCATGTTTTCTGATATATAATGACATCTTTGTGATGTTATCCAATCACAAAAGTAGACAAATTTGTAATCCGTTATATATGTATTTCGGAATTTTGAACATTAGTCAATAACAGTCCCCCCCCCTCATTTGGCGTAAATAATGGATCAATGTCAACTGCTTAAGTCTCAGACGTCAGTACCAACTGTCTTTTGAATATGTAGACATGTAATAAGTAGTAGGCAAATTAACCGAAAGACGAAAAATATGAGCCAAAACAAAAAAGGTAGGCATTAATGCAAGACATCTAACTGTTGGACAAATTTTACCAAATCTTAAGATGCTCATGAATAACTTAAACTATACAAGTAGCATTTAGCTTGTTCTAAAACATTTTTGCTAATAAACTACATTCGCGTGTATCGAAAAAGAAAATATAACTTTTGATACTCAAAACAAAGATTTGTCTTCTTTAGGAATACACTAAAATAAAATAAACAATATATATACACAGACGTTCATTTATATGTATGTTACTGCCTACCTGATCTTCTTTTATAAGTTGAACATTTAACTCTGAAATATATAAGTGTTATCTTTCATTTACATTTAACATTGATGTTGAGTTTTATTTGTAAAACAAATCTGACATAAAACCAATAGAATTGATCGTGGATTTATAAAAGTGTTAGAACGCCGCTTTAGTTTTTCGCTTCTTCTTTTTTTTTTTTATCAAAAAGCTTAAGGAAGTTTGCTGCTCAGTTTCAAAATAAATAGCTTTCCAAAACACTAGTAAATATTGATAGGGGATTCAGTGAGGAATCAAAAAAGCAAACAAATACAGGGGTCAATGTGCTTGTTGTCGAGATAATAGCCATTGGAATTTTGGCGGGAACATATTCTCTCTTGATTTATCACAGCTTTATCATTGACCAGTTAAAGTTCTCAAAAAACAATAAAAAAAAAGATTTTACAAGGCTTTTACAAATGGCTTATAATTATACATGTAAAAGATTTTTAAAAAGAAAAAAAGGGGTCCATGGGTAAACAAATTTAAGGCATTTAAATGGATAAAACCAGAGTATTCCGAAAATCTAACAAAAATTCCAAAAACATGACAAGAAAACATCCTTAAATACTATGAAACACAGAAACAAGTAATTTACATAAAGTTATTTGATTTTTTAGAAAGAAAAAAAAATAAGATGTTGACGGTGTTTTCTTGCAAAATGGCAATTTCCTTTGAAATAAATATTACAAAAGATATAACTTGCAAACATAAAGAAAGCTTACCTATATTTCTTAAAAAAAGATTTATTCAAAAGTGTGGCCGACCATACCAATTTCCACCAATTAAAAATCAATATATGCAACTGCTTGGTGTAGAACAAATAGTAAATAAAGGTAATAGAATATATAAAAAACAGAAGTTGTGGTATGATTGCCAATGAGACAACTCTCCACAAGAGACTTAAATGACAGAAATTAACTTCTATAGGTCACCGTGCGGTCTTCAACAACGAACAAAGCCAATACCGCATGGTCACCTACAAAAGGCCCCGAAATGAAAATGTAATAGAGACATCATAGAGTTTTTCATATCTAACATATAGACACATTTTAGATGACGACTATTGTGCACATAAGAAAACAATAATATTTCAATATACACTAACATTTACGGTGATTACCTGCTTCGTGCGTTTGCTCTAAAGTGGGTACAATTCGGTCGTCATATATCTCTTGAATTTCTGTTAATGCTGCTCTCATCTGTCTCAGACTGTCTTTGAACAAACTGACAGAGGTTTGTAGAACTTTTTCGCTCTTTTTCAGAATATCTTTATCCTTTTTAGTAAGATGCTCAGAACAGGTTTCTTTGTGTAGAATATCAACATTTTTATCGATCTTATTTATGACGACGTCACTCACAATACCAATGTTATCTTTTAAAAATCTAAGTGTTGATCTTAACATACGATGACTTACTCGCAAGTCAATTGAATCTGTTGAAGTGCTGCTACAAACACTAGAAACTACCGACATATTGCTAGCTCTATCAATAATGGTATAAGTAATTGTTATCAAATCCTTATATATATATAGTGACAAAATGGAAGATATTGAACATTCGGAAAATCAACATTTACACAGTGTAACATGATATGCAGTTTAGATTGAATTCTGTTATGGGTCTTTAAACCCATTCAAAGTAAACCAACAATAATAAAGTATACATACGCCTTAACAATATGTTTGCATTTAAATTGAAAATATACACAGATATGTATTTAAAAAATGACGTGTTCGATGACATAGACGGATAACTTATTATTTCGAAATATTTTACAAAACGTTTTTTTCATGTGATATGGAGTGATCTTTGATTTATTCAAGACACTATTTGAATTAAGGCACAATCAATGAACTGACTAGTTAAAATCACACAGGTATAGCACATTTATTGTCTTCTCAGCATTGATGCTATCAACGTTCTAATGTTATAAATTGGAATTGCTCACCATTCCTGTTAGCAGCATACGCATGAGCTGATCAAGAGCCCGAGGCGGTGGTTGATGCTGCCGCACACGTTATCCAGATATTCAATTAGATTCAAGGCTGATGATAAAGAAGACGAAGGCTGTTCGTTGATGTAATTATGCGCACGAAATAAACGCACGGTGTGAGGTCTAGCATTGTCAGGCTGGAATAACTGTGATCACTATCGGTAAATAACATGCAAAATGTTTTTTCTCTGTACTTTTGAGCCGTTGAATAACCCGGAACATGTACCAATACCATTTATCGGTCATAACAGATAGCCACACCACACCTTAAAACCGGTCCAAAACACGACCTATTGGGCTTAATGCCATGTTGTAGCAGTCATTTGCGGACTGCGAGGTCGTCCACTCCCTGTGCAGTCCTTATTACGGGCAGTCAGCTAGTACCTGTTAAAAAATCGCAAAATAGTGCTTTGGTTTACATTTCCAGTTCTGTCTACTTCACATTGGGACACTACGGCCTGATGACAGCCGAAGACAATATTTCGAATAGTTAAACTTTGGGACGACAGTGTTTTAACATTGTGATAATTAAATCATTAATCTTATTCCTTAAATGCACAAATGTGTAACAGTTGAGTTGACAACACAATTCGCGGTGAAAAAGGTAATATACACATTTAACGAGTCGCATTTAATGTTTAAAACGTTTTTGTAAAAATTCGAAAATGCAATTTGCCGTTTATTTTACCTGGTAAACTTTCTATTTTGCATGTTGAAAACCTCGTCGGATATATATATGTAATAGGTGTTAGGTGAAAGTCAAGTAACTGTAAAACTTTAATAATACAAAAACAACCGTCGGTATATATACATTTACTATTACTATATTATACTGTTCAACTGTTAAACTTCAAAACAAACAAAAAGTGTTTTCAAGACAAATGATAAATGCAACTTTTTCCTATAAGAACAGTCGTATCAACAATGTCAGAATTATGTTCAATCTAAGAAATCAATTCACATAGAAACTATAAACTAAGGAAACAAAGCAGGGAGGATCGGTGATGATGTGTAAGGGCTAACTTATAATTAAGTCAGCGATTTTGTCACCACTCTTACTTTATCCTTCCGTTTTAGCACAGTTCCTGTTTTCAACAATTGAATGCTGAACAAACTCTGTATGGCTTCCTAAGTATTAATCAAGCCTGTCAATAGATTTATTCAGGAATTGAACAAAGTAATGTCTGTTTCCAGTAAAAGTAGGTGACATAGAAAAACTTCTTAAACCTATGTTAAGTTGTTTGTCCAAAACTGATATGAGCGTCCTCAAAAGTCTTTGGGCATTCAACCATGGGAAATGGAACAAATGAGATAGAGCAATGTAGATACCAAGGAGGTTCAAAATTCATTTTAGGGTAATAAAACAATCAATATAGTACCATGACCAAAAGTTAAAAGCTACTATATGACAAAATAAACCCCTATAATGAAAAGTAAAGGCGGAGCCACACAAATTTTATAATGTTTTTTACTTCGTATGTAATAACATTGTTTGTTTATAATAATTAATTATGCATGGTGGTATATATCCCTCGAGTAGCTCTTTTTGCGACATCACTAGCTTATCTATTTAGCGATTCAAAAACTTATTTTTATTTTTACGAGTAGTTATTTCGTGGGTCCTAACAGTCATTCTTACATTGTAGAACCAAAATGGACATTTTTGTATGTCCCTGGTACTTCAATGATATAGCAAGAAAATCTGTGATAAAATAATTTAAAGAAAGAAAATAACTGATTTTATACGGATTAGTCTTGATGATTATTCATGTCAAATTTCATCACTGAACATGCTCAAGGTATCTTAAAGTCAGAAAAATATAAACGATTTGTTATGTACACAGTGACGATACAGCCAACAGGGCGGTCAAGTTGGTATATGTAATCCATCTTCTGATATATTTGAGGGAGGGGGACTTCCAATTGAAATAAGAACGTAAAATGGTCATCCGGTTGAAAGAATAGAAAACGAGAGAGCGAAATAGAATTAAAGAGTGGAAAATAAAGAGATACCACATTTTCGAAAGAGCAGTCAATGACATTTAACAATTTCAAAGCCCCCTTTCTCTTACAAAATCATACAGGTGGTTTTAAATACAATTAAACATGGCTCGGAACAGTTTTTCTGACATTTTTAAAACAAAATTAAATCCGTATTTATCTTGAACAGTTCGGCATTTCTAAATTGCCAAAATAAGAACTTTTAATATTGGTCAAACTGACAAAAGAAAGAAACTGGTTAACAATATGTCTGCTACTAACCACACTTACGATACAAATAAACAGTATCCTAAATATCTACAATTTAAAACAACTGAATAATGGATGAGTGAAATCTTCCTATTTAAAAAACCTACAATAATCTCCGAACTTTCCAAACGTATTTGTAATTTCTAAAATACCGACATCTATAAATACTTCCTTTTTTATGTATCAATATCATGGTTATTTATCCGGACGTTAGTCAATATAATGTTATTTCATCACTGACACATTGCGTGCATTATTAGTAGGTTAATTTTTTCAATTATGCATTCATTAACACTGTTAGGTTAATTTAAACATGTAATATGTACTATTACTATCATAACTATTGCATAACACTATTTATATTTATTTATTTATATATAATTGTATTCAAAAGGATTTTCAACCGTAATATTAGTATATATTACATTGATATATCAATTCTTTTTAATGTTTTGAACTGGTTCATTTCGTTCAATAATTGTGTACTAACAGACATTTGAAATGAACAAAATGGACGATTCTACAAGTATGTGTGAGAGTGTTTATAGTACGTCAACTAATTCCTCTGCACTTCAAAGAGACACTCAAGAACTATTGACTACAATACACACATTGAAAGTGGCTTTTCACCATGTTAAAAACGCAGTTGTATCTATGATCGAAGAGCCACTACAAAAAATAGAAAAACTTACAGATCCAAATACACTATCTGATAAGAAAAAAATGAGAAATTCACTAGAAGTACTACAGAAAGCTGTTTCTCTCACAAAGAAAGGAGTTGAGGAAATGAAGAAAGCAATGTGGACACAAAGTGAAGCTATAGATAAGTTACTGAAATGTGAAGAGTACATGCGTCTTTGTGATGGTGACAACATTAGCCTATTATCTACGTTGGACGAGAGAGAACATGAAGGTAAAACTACACTTGTATATAAAGATTGTACAATATAAGATCAACAAACAACCATTGCATATTTCATTTTAAAAACGTCGACAATCTTCAATTTTTTAACATGATTCAGTAAATATGTATTTCTAAAAGAAATATTATATATTTTTCAATATAATGTCTACTTACATATATCCATCTGACTTAATAAAACGTGTTTTTCTTTTTCTTTTATGAAGACAACTTAGTGTGTGGGATTAATGCCTAAAACTATTTATTTTAAATGAACTTGAATAATTATAGTATAACTAGAGTATTAATTGTTGATTCGTGACATATTTAACCTATAACTTTTAAGTGTCGATGCGGAAATCTTCAGTTGGAAGTCTCAAATGAGCGTAACCATGCCGCCTTTTTTCAAAACTGGAAGTTTGAGTTTATTTTTGTGTTATTATGGTGTGAATATTGAAACGATTGAAATATTTGGATTACAAGAAATTCCTATGACAAAGTCTCTATGGTGACCGTGAATTAACTGTGTGTCAGCCGTTGATTAAATAGGAAAAATAGGAGACCACATGTATGACATGTATGTCACTATATATATCTAGTATGACAAGTGTTTTGAAAAACATTTTTATGAAGTTGAGTCTGTGACAAGCATGAATGCATTGGTCTTTTCAGTTGAATTAAGGTAGGTTCTTTATTATTCATGAAATACAAATAGTCCGTTTTTTTTTATGTTATTCATACCAAGAGTTTACCAAAAAAGATATACACATGCGTACCTTGGTAACATTGAGCATTTTATTGATGGCCTGTTGGCATAATAATTCAATGTAGTTTGTTTATATCTGTAAGTTGAAGTCTAAACATATACATGTATGCCCTCTAAATGTCTACTTTTCATTTTTTGTTTGTTTTCTGATTTAAATACTGCCTTGACATTGACATTTACCCGAAACATAATCTGCTGTTTTTATATTTAATAAGATGAACATAAAGTTTCATAATTATCTTACCAAAAATTGGTATTTTATTAACATTGAGCTAAGTCAACTAAATCAAAATAAAATTAAAAATACACTCATACATTACACATTGTTATTTTCTAAATGTACAATTTGTCATTGTTTGAAGTGGTGTAAAACTGTTAAACCTGTGTATTAAATATTAAAATTTTGATTTGAAAGATTGTCATAAACAAAATGTCAACTATTAATCAGAGTCAGAATCACTGACGGTTAAGGGAAGAATTCTTTTGAATTTTTTTTTGTGGAGCCTGTTCTGGAAGAAAATCAGTTTCATGTTGTCTTTTATCATTTCCAGAGTAACTAAAAAAGTTAAATGGTCCACCATTGATATAGTTGTTCCCTTGAAAGTAAGAAGACAGTCTATTATCCGAGGTCATCTGAGTGGACACTGGTGCAATTGTTTGACTGCAACATGGGTGTGATACTGTCCTTGTAGTTGGTGCTACAATGGCATTTTCATGAGTTGTATGTAGTACTGGCCTATATTGAGTTTTTCCAGTAGTATCATTCAGGACATCTAAAATCTGCCTTTGTTGGCCCTCATTTAGCCTGGAGTAACTGTTGATACTTGCAACATTTTTATGTCAACTTATTTGCATTATTTTGGCATTTTCAACACCTTTGTCTTGTAGTTTTTGTATAAAATGTTTTCTGGCACTATGATTTGTTAGCTTCCTTTCACCACGGATTGTTAGACAAGCATTCACCAGTTTTGAAGTTAGGCTATATATAGCATGTATAGTATTAATTCCCATTGGTGACTCTTTAAACCATGCATGATAATATTGCCTATTGACAATATGATTTATGGAAAGGAAAAACGGTGAGTCATCTTTGTTTACTTTGTTGGTCTTTTGCTTTGGAAAATGCGGAAAGCATTAACTGGACAGCGGTTTTTATCAGGATGGGCCCAGGCTTTTGTTTTGATTTGTTTCATGTTGTTAGGATCATTTCATTGTCTTGTTTTGGTTTGACGTTCAGTGCGTAGACAGAGATATTTCTCATCTTTGGAGTCTACTCCAATACAAATATCTCCAAACTTTAGATCCCTTTGCTCTTTACCACCACGCATCCCAAGAACAAGAGTTAGAGTTAAATGTAACAAATTAATCAAAGGTAAAGGAGCATGTGTTCCTGATAAATCATGTTCATAAAGTTTATCAATGTCTGAGTCAGTCAACTCATCTGAAGCATTTGGCTTGTTTCCATACCCCAAACTTTTTAGCTGTTTTTATTTGGCCTGAAGAACTTTTCTACATTTTTCAAATTGGGGACCCTTTGTAATACTTAAGGTTGAAATTTTTTGTTGAAGATACCTATGTATACTTCACATAAAGCCTTTCAGTGTTGATGGTTCATATTGGGTACCATCCTTTTTTTCACAGTCAAGAGATAGGTGCAAAGTTTTTGATAAGGATGTTCTGCAGACAGTTTTTCATACGTCTTCTTTTTCACCAGACTCCTCTAAATATTTTATAAAGAGTTTCATGTCAGACACTGTTTTTCTTTTTGTATTTTCATTTCTGGTTGCTTCAAGAAACTTGTCGATTTCTTCAAAACTTATGTCATGAAATCTTGAATCTGATTTTTTATTTGCCTGTTGTGCCTGAGCCCCTTCTACATTTGCCTGTGAAATTCTAGCTATCATATTAAAGTCTGGTAATTCCACTGCTTCTAACTCAAAATCATTTTCAGCAGTATAGGAATCAAGATAATCAGACATTTTGGAATCTTCAGAAAAAGCAGACGATTTTTTTTTGTAGAAAAGAAGGAAAGTGAAAGGAAACATACTATCATACCATTTATCATGCCGTATTTTAATTGTTAATTGCATGTTTCGGATGTTTTTCTCGCTTTAAAAGACGATCATAACTGTAAAATACTTGTTATTTACCAAAAGAGGACACAATTTCGTTGAAAAGATATTTATTTAACTGACAATGTTCATTAAATTGTCCGTACAATTGTTGTGTTTACAATCTTTTGTGTATTCACACCATAAGAAGCCGTGTTAATATGTATTTGCTCCGAATTCGGCACACCACATAACGGGACCATACGACGTTAGTACATTGTAAATAGCACACTTTTTATACGTATTTATATCGACATCTATAATCATATTATTTATTTTAATCGAACTCAAGCTATTAAGAAACGGTTGTTGTTTTTATCGTACATTTATTATTTATACACAGTTGTGCTTCTTACGTTGCATCTTGTGGCTTTGTGTGCGAAAAATTAGTTCCGGTAAATGGCGCGGAAAGTCCCGAGAGTGAAAATAAACGAGTTATTTCACATGTGAGATTATCGAAATTTATCACAATGGGAAATTCATATAAATCACCATCATCTATATAATAAATATCGTTCACCAGTTTTCGTGGATAGAGGAAAATTGTATAATCGTTAATGTTTCATTAGATGCCAACAGAAAATGTTTACTTTGTTGGCCCTTTAAACTGTGGTTTGCAGCTATACCCACGATATACATATGAAGCTTTTCATTGTATTGATAAAGTCAAGAAAGGGAAGTAAACTCACTTGGTAAGTTGGTACATTTTTTAAAAATATTTTACCACACACTAAGCACTAACAACAGATGTCATGAAAAAAAAAAATTGATTATTGAGGTAAAATCAACAACAACAAAAAACACATTAAAATTAGAATATATTAACAATTTAATATCTGTATCTTTTAAGCAAATATTTTGTTATTTTCAGTAATTAATGGACAAACAAGTTGCCTTTCCTTACCGAAAGTAAGTTGAGCCATTTGTATCTGAATTTATATTTGTTGTTTGTGTGGTAATTGATTAATTAGTTTATTTTTTTTTGTATTCTCGTATTTCCTTTAAGGATATCTGTTTGTTAAGCAAATAGGAGGCGTAATATACCAATTAAATATATATATATATAGAGAGAAAAAGACTGACAAACTGATAAACATAAACAAACATAAACGACAAAGAGATAATCAATAATACAGTCCTTGGATGGTGTAAACTTCCCACTAACACCATACACCATTACACCATACAACATACCCCATTACACCATACACCTTGTACCATTACACCATACACGTACACCTTTGCACCATACACCTTACACTTTACACCATACACCATTCCCCATTCTATCTACACGATCCGAAATTACCCATAATGCAATTAAATTTTAAATATTAAGATTTTTCTTATATTTATGCTTACAATCCAAAAAAATGAAATAAAAAAAACTTCTTTTGCAACCAATGAAAGGTCGTACACTACCATTCACACCATTCCCGATCGCACGTTACACAATCACACCATTCCTCATACACCATTACACCATTCCCCTTACACCATACACCATAGCACCATACACCTTACACCATTGCACCATATGCCATACACCATTACACCATACACGTTGTTTTGGGAAGTTTACACCATCCAAGGGCTGTAACAAGACCGTAACGCTAACACCATAAAAAACGGGGATGATGACCCAAAAGGGTATGCAGATTCTGTTCCACTTGTGTCACCCGTCCTGTTGCTCGTGGTAAGAGCAAAGTAGTGAAAAAGTCTATTTCGGTAATGTACCAATCAATGAGAATAGGACATGATTTTGGCTATGATAGTTGCAAAATATTCATTATAAAAAAGAAGTGTGGTATGAGTACCAATGAGACAACTCTCCATCCAAGTCACAATGTATAAAAAGTTAACAATTATAGGTCAAAGTTCGGCCTTCAAAACGGAGCCTTGGCACATACTGAACACCAAGCTATGAAGGGCCCCAAAATCATTAGTGTAAAACAATGCAAACAGGAAAACCTGGTCATTTGTGAAACATGTATTCATAGTTAGAGGAAAGAGACAGATATTGCATGTAGTCTAACAGATCTTCGTGTTTATTTTTGCATCCATATTTAATTTTCGTTACACCTTGAGTGGGCGGTTTTAAAGTTACTCAGAAATGATAGCTTATCTATAAATAGTACATCAAAATAACTAGAGGCTCTCAAGAGCCTATATCGCTGACTTGTATCTACTGTGGTTTTGGAAATCATGTAAAATACGGTTAAAATCATCATAGATACCCTAATAATGATTGAGGATAAGTTTGGTTTAATTTGGCTAAGAGGTTAAATTAAAAGCAGAAGATTTTTTGAAAAGATTACAAAAATTTACGATAAAATAGTGAAAATTGACTTTAAAGGGCAATAATTCCTTAAGGGATCAATTGACAATTTTGGTCATGACTTATCTGAAGATTTGTTTGCTGTTTACAGTTTATCCCTATCTATAATGATATTGAAGATAATAACCAAAAATTGCAAACTTTTCTAACAATTACAAATTCAGGGGCAGCAACCTAACAACGGGTTGTCTGATTTGTCTGGCAATTTCAGGGCAGGTAGATCTTGACCTGATGAACAATTTTACCCCATGTCAGATTTGCTCTAAATACTTTTGTTTCAGAGATATAAGCCGAAATCTACATTTTACCCCTATGTTCTATTTTTTGCCATGGCGGCCATCTTCGGATATATTTTTTAAACTAGATATCCTAAGGATAATTTCGGCCAAGTTTAATTCAATTTGGCGCCGTAGTTTCAGAGGAGAAGATTATTGTAAAAGTTAACGGACGGCGACGGACGACGACGGACGACGGACGCCAAGTAATGAGAAAAGCTCAGTTGACCCTTTGGGTCAGATGAGCTAAAACTAAGACAAAAATAAATATGTATGCAGGTGCTTGATTTGAAATATCCTCATATACAAATTATGAATGAATAAAATACTGTGGTTTTCTATGATATACTTAGTGTCTTGTGAAGACGTTATATTTAAAAAAAGAAATAAATGAGAAATTATAATTTAAGTTAGCACAAATATTCTAAGCCAATCCGACATAATACATGTAATAAGGATGGCTTTTTTCCCTGCTGATGATCGGATATTCCCTGCTTCCACCACCAACAGCACCGATTAATCAGTCAACCATTATAAATTATTCTGCCTATTTGAAGAAATATGGAATGAATTATTTCATGTTGAACTTGTTACTTCAACTGATCGGGTGGAGCATATCGTCTTAATTTACATTAGGACAGTCTATTTGAAGATGTGTGTGATAAGAATAATTGCCGTCATAATTATTGTTGATTTCTAATCACCTATCAGTGTCACAAAATGGATATACAAAAATGTCTATGATACGGGACGAATAGAAAGTTATTGCATATCCACGATTTCCAAAATGTGAAATTATCAAGTGTTTTTACACTTTAAATTATTGTTCAATAAAGTGGTTCCGTACATATTTGTTTGTTCTTCAAGTAATTTAAAAAGATTACTTAGTAAACACTATGTTAACTGCTGTAACCCTTTTTTTTAACATTTTGACATTAGTAGTTTGTTTTGTTTATAAATCGTTGTCAATATAATGAAATTTGATGATACTCTCATACAAGTGAGAGATTTAACTAGCTATAGGACCAGGTTCAGTCCACTATTTCTACATAAAACAATGTCTGTACCAAGTCAGGAAGATGACAGTTGTTATCCATTAGTTTGATTTGTTTGGGCTTTCGATTTCACCGTTTTGAAATTTACTCAGAGTTTGGTATGTTTGTGATTTAACTTGCTAATACACATAGATTGTATATACTTTAACCAAATCAATGACCATAACTGGACACTTCACTGATCAGTGTATCCTAAAACACACACACACACACACATATATATATATATATATATATATATATATAATTGACTGGTTTGTCATAAGCGAACCGGTTAAACCCCGCCCAGTCAATTGAAATAAATCAAGTAATTACTTTTTGTCTGACATTCTGGAAACAACATATTGTTTCAATATTTATTTAGACCATTAATAAAAGTTTTTTTGTTTTGTTATTTGATAAATAAAAAAGTAGTCTTGACTTGAAAAAATACTTTTTCTAGTTTATAACTGTATTTAGCGAAGGACAATATCATATATTCCCGACAAATCGCCGAAACATATAAGTACGATGACCAAATTAAACTTTTTCAATTAAAATATTGTTCTTTCTTATCCCTGTGAGATTGTTGACATCATGAATATATACTGTACATGTAATTAATTAGATGTGACAAACAACAATATATACAAATGAACGAAAATTGTTTATAACATGTAAGTGTTAGTAGACCATGATCTACATGATAAATGCACTGCTTTCGTGCTTTGAAGAGTAATTAACTTTTTATTCTATTTTTTTAACGTATATACACTGAGACATAACCTTTTAGTCTATAGATAATTTGTATTCTCAATCGATAAAACACGGACGCACTCGAAAATCCCCGGATTATACTCTAAAAAAAAAACCGGACATATAGAAATGATTTTGGTCTAAAAAAAATAACAAGAATTTTTGCAAAGTGTCTGTATATCTAACGACACACAGATTCCGTTGATGCATTTTTTTTTACACTTGCATTGGTATGGGCATACTAATGGCTCCATTTCGTATTTTAGAATAAAAGTTTATAAGGTTGAATTAAACTTATTTTTACCATGTTTACTAAAAAGTAATGTCGGATCCTTTTTATCACTAATTCCTTGTATAACCTTTTATATTAGTCACAAGTTTCTATATCACGTTTTGTCAAAAGGGCAGCCTGTTTGTTTACTTTTTTTATCATATGCATCCGAAAAAAGTGGTCACACTCCAAAAAACCCAGATCAAATCACTATAAAAACCGCGATCCTAGCCGGACACTAACTATACCTACCGTGGAACTTTCCAAACTTATTTTAATTTTTCAAAAACCGACATCTATAAATACTTCCTTCTTTATGTTTTAACCTATATGTTTATTGATGCGGACGTTAATTGATATAATTATTTTGTGACTGACACATGCAGACAGGAAACGTGGCGTATCTTTAAATGTACTATTTTCAGAAAATCATGAAATCGATTTTAAAATGGCGTTTAAAGATTGCAGGTATTTTTGTTTATTATAATCATATTTAACCGTTATTTTAGCACATATAACATTGTTGTAAAATCTTTTAAAATGTTTTACAACTGTATGATTCATTTCGTTCAATGATAAACAAACACAAGTAGATTGTGCAAAACTGTGTATCACTGACTTTATCTACTTAGGAACATTTAAAATAAACAAAATGGACGATTCCACAAGTATTTGTGAGAGTGTTAGTAGTACGTCAACTCATTCTTCTGCACTTCGAAGAGAAAATCAAGAACTGTTGACTACAATACACGCATTGAAAGTGGCTTTTCATCGTATTAATAACGCAGTAGTATCTATGATCGAGGAGCGATTACAAAAAATAGAAAATCTAACCGATCCAAGTATACTCTATGATAAGAAACAATTAAGAGAATCACAAGATGTACTACGTAATGCTGTTTCTCATACAATGGATGGAGTAAAAGAAGTAAAGAAAGCAATGTGGAGAGAAAGTGCACTTTTAGATAATTTACTGAAATCTGAGGAATACAAGCAGCTTTGTGATGGTGACAACATTAGCCTGTTATCTACATTAGACGAGGAAGAAAATAAAGGTAACACCACATTAGAATATTAGGCTTATTTAAAATGAGATGAGTCCACAATCATTTTATATTTCTTTTTTGAAACATCGAGGATTTACACACTTTTGACCTGATTTTTGTTATCAAATACATACATATCATTTAAAACAAATCATGTTTTTCATTCCCTATCATGAACTATTTAGCGTCATGGATTGAGATATAACTTTCTTTGTTCTAAATAAACTTGAATATTCATAAAAGCAATAACGACAGTTATTGTATATATATATATATATACACACATAGATTGAAAGGGGGGCCTAGATAAAATGTAAGTGTACTTGTATTGTTTAAATCTGTATTCTAATTGTTTGACCTCATGATGTAATTAATGAATCCAACGAATAAACTATAAATCAAAATCACTAAAGAAATTATGTTTTATTTGGCTGTAAATTTGTCATGGCTTAAAGTAAATTCCGCCAAAATTACATGTTGAGTAACTAGTTGCACAACTTGTAATCCGCCATAAAATTTACCGCATGACAAATTTAACAGCAAGAATCAACATCAATCAACTTCAACATCATTATCAACTTCGATGTCATTATCAACTTCAACATCATAATCAATTTCAACATCAACAATATTAACAACATCATTATCAACTCAACATCATTATCAACTTCAACATTATTATCAACTTAAATATTACTAACTTCAACATTATTATCAACTTTAATATTATCAACTTCAATATTATCAACTTCAATTTTATTATCAACTTCAATTTTATTATCAACTTCAATATTATCAACTACAACATTATTATCAACTACAACATTATCAACTTCAACATTATTATCAACTTCAACATTATTATCAACTTCAACACAAACATCAAAAACTTCAACATCAACTTAAATTCAATACTTTGAACTTCATTAAATTGATATTCATGTGGCAACATCAACATAAACTTCAGCTAAAATGCAATACTGTCAACATCTAAGCTATGTTATTCATTGTAAGGGAAAACCAAACAATGAGGAAATTTAAAGAAAATATATATATAACATTTTCTGAGCTCCTTGAATCTGATTTAGGAATACACCCAACTATCTCTAATCCGAACAATGCACCTATAAGCTTAATATGACAGCTCCTATGACAATAAAAGAGCCAATTACCCAAATATTTTTCAGGTACCCTGAAATTAAGTGTTTCAACTATACAAGGTTTGTTCTGACATAACCTTTTTTAAAGTGTATGAAAATGTCCATCGTCTTTGTGTCTCAGCAATGTAGTCCGACATCAACCAGACAGGACAAATTGAAGTAGTTTATTCTTTTCCAGAATTGTCGTTACTGATTTACCCAGCTGATCTGTTTTCTAAGAAGGAACTTTTATAATAAGTGACCCTGAATAAGCATCAAATTATATCTTGGATCGTTTTACAATAAGATTTTCATTAAAACTTGAATTTGCAATTTCTCCAAAACTAAGAAACCCAAAATTCTAGCTGAAAATGAAGCTTTGAATAAACATGTTTCATATACTGAATAACAAACTAAAGTAAGCGCATCTAAAAGTCTAGTTAATATACCAATAGTAATAGGCTTACGACAGACGTGTCGCTTATGTCACTGAGCATCTTTTGAACAATAAAAGAATGAGTGTTGTCCAATAAACCATTGATATTATGATTAAACCTAATGCCTGAAAGGTACGCATTCCCAGTGGAATAAGAATATTCATCCTTAAACATGTCAGCTTCTATTAACTAAATGTGAAACGGGGCATGGCCATACGTCATACAGGTTTAGTTTATGTTTAAAGTTTTGAAATTAATTTAGTCCATTTGATACGTAAGCCAAGTATTTGAATAACTCTTGCACTACCGATAAAGAGATTTAAAATAGAACTCGACATCCACTTGTCACCCAAAATATAAGAAATGCCATTATAATTTCTAAAATTATTTCCAAACACGTAGATTAGAAATAGATCGATAATAAAAAGGCCCCGCAATTCTACCATTTTTCAATTCACTCATGCTTTTTCCAAGCTAAATTTGGATCTTGTAAAACAGACTTTAATGTTTTGCTTGTATGATGTGCTCGAAAACCATATTTAAAACCATTATATAATAAATTTGCCAATATTTTAACGGGGTAGTCAGTCAACATATTCCCTTAAACCGTAGTATTAACAGGGGAACAACCAAAAATACCAAATATCATACGGTGATTGCAAGCTGTAAACAAAATTATAAAATTTGAAATGATTAAATTGCATCCGTGGAACATTTGCCTGCTGACAGGGAAATCTTTAATAATTTATCGAAAAACGAGTATTTGGGTTAAAATTTCCATGTGTATTCAAAAACCTGTTTGACTGCTCTCGCACTGGACTGATACCTTGGTGCAAAATTGTTTGCATCAGGTGCCCTAGGGTAGTTTTGATACCTAGGAGCAGAATAGTCCGAAGTTACAGAACTTCGAGGATTATTCTTGTTATATGAATAATTTGTACAGTATATCGAAGGATGGAACTGGCTACATCTTATACATGAATTCATGGCTGTATACACAATTCATACGAGTACAAACGGCCTTAAAAATATAATCGTAGCAAGGACTAATAACTGTGTGAAAAGTATAAGAAGATGTCTGTGGAACATGATTTATGCCTACTGTAATAAACTGAAGCCATAGCTGCCCATCAATGACGTCCCATGCACGCATATGATCACGAGCTTTTCTAAGTCGAAATTGCATGTCAAATTTATAAACGTTCTCAAAAGGTACACCCCCTTATAATCGTCATGTAGCTAATCAATTCATTTGCCAATTCCGGGAATCTTTGCAATAAAATTTTCATATAATTTAAAAACCATTTAGTCCACTCACCTTAGTTAGATAATGATTTACTTTTGAATATTTGTTTGTGTCAATTAAAATGTCTCCATCTTCATCAAAACCGAGCACTTTTTTCGGTTGATCAATATTTGAAACAAAATTTTTGTAAAGTAATTGTGCCAAATCAACATATTCTAAATTCCATATTTGGTGTATAATTTTTTGTGGTACAAACACATCAACATCATTACTAGTAGGTATAACTAAAACCTCACCGTTTTGTACAGAATTACGAGCTGTGGGCTGCCCTTGGTGTACACATCCCTGATCAGGAACTTGTTGTTCAGCGGGCTGCTGAGGAAGTTTGAAGTTCAAATGAGTTGTGGTTGTAGAATTGGCTGTAGTGGTACACACGGCTGTTGTGGTAATAACTGCTGTTGTGGTTATAACTGATATGGTGGTAATAACTGATGTGGTGGCATTAATGGCTGTTGTGGTGGCATTAATGGCTGTTGTGGTGGCATTAATGGCTGTTGTGGTGGTATTAATGGCTGTTGTGGTGGTATTAACGGCTGTTGTGGAATGGCTATATTTTGTCTTACAATTTCTGCTCTCTTTGGGCGAAGCCTTCTGTTTACTGGTAGCTGTATTTGATTTTTCCTACGTACAGCACGGTTTGGCAGCACCCTCCCCCTTTTCCTCTCGGCATACTGGCTTAAACAAATATTTACAATGTTAGTCAATGCATTAGTAAAATAGTATATCATTTGTCAATGTAACATCCCTTAATCAAACAATTGAATCAATATTTAAATACAAATATTTTATTTTTTACCATTGACTTATTAGTATTAAGATACAATGGCAATAACCAAAGTAGAAAAAAACCGCAAATGCTTGATTGTGGCTGTCTATGTCCAGCGGCAGATATTTCAAGTATATTCATAATGATAATATCATATTGATAACGAAAGTCATAAAAGAAAATAATTATTGTATCTACCGAATATCAATTGAAGTGGCCTTCGTTAATGAGAAATATTCCTATCCTATAATCGACTATAATACATGAAAACTATGAAACAATTAAATCGAAAAGTATATATATTTAAATAGTCAACTAACATCCTTGGTGGCTCGCAAAAGTTTACAAAAAGTAATGATTTATTAGGTACGGAAAGTGATTTTTTTTTTTTTTTAAATCAACTGATCTAAGAAAACTTTACCTCATTTTAAAGGCATTGTGAAGACATTTTCAAAACAGTTTCACTTTTATCAATACACATAATAACAACGAAGAAATAGCAAATTTTCAAAATGGTAATTTTTTACTACTCTGGAAAAACTGTTTCCTCTCTTTAAAAATTAATAAAATATATATATTTTTTTTTTTTTTTTTTTTTTAATCATTTGGGTTATAGCTTTTGTTTATTTTGCTTGTTTTACATCTTGTTAGTCAATTTCAATCCTCCATATTAAGTTGTTTTTTTTTTTTGTCAAAATAGAAGCTTAAAGCATGAAAATGTCAACCACTCTCATGAAATTCTATCGTCCAAAGTCACATAACATGACGATTTTTGTATATTCCTTTTTTCAGAGCATCAGTTGGTATATTGAAAATGTAAAGAAAAACTTTATTAACAGTTGAATGTTAAGAAACAAAATATGAAATATTACTCTTTATATACAAATGTATATGTTTGTGTGTGTGTATAAAAAAGATGTGGTATGATTGCCAATGAGACAACTCTCCACAAGAGACCAAATGATACAGAAATTAACAATTATAGGTCACCGTATAGCCTTCAACAATGGGCAAAGCCAGGCCCCGAAATGACAAATGTAAAACAATTCAAACGAGAAAACTAATGGCCTTATTTATGTACAAAAAATGAACGAAAAACAAATATTTAACACACCTACAAACGAAAACCACTGAATTACAGGCTCCTGACTTTGGACAGGCACATACATACAGAATGTGGTGGGGTTAAACATGTTAGCAGGCGCCCAATCCCCCCCTGACCTGTGACAGTACAACATAAGAACAAACTATAAAAATCAGTTGTACCATGCGAGACAAGAAAAGTTTTGAAATATGTCATCTGTCTTTGTATTGTCATGATAGTTTTAGAATAATCCCTTTTCATTAACATTTAATGAAATATTCTTATTCTTATATAGCATGTATAGTGAATGCTTATAAATAAAGATAAACAACAACCTTTTAACAATTATTCTACTGGACTAAAATACCTGTTGCACTGAAAAACAATGAAAATAATATAACATTATTCTTATTCCAGAAATTTCAAACAAATAATTATGTCAGATCACTGTATTAAAATACTTGTATGTATAAAAGTAAAGTAAATTCATATCTGTATATCGGTTACAATGTTTATACAGTGAAATCTGTAAACCAATCTCATTCAGTACTGAAGTTCAAAATGCATTGAATGCGAAGAATAGCATTCGTTGCCATACCTAGATTCATAGATTGTTTTCTTTATGTCCAGTGGCACCTATTTCATGCATATTGAGGACTAAAAAGAATTTATATATACATTTATGTTGAAATTAATATGTGGCTTACTCACCGGTTACTTCGCGCTGCAAGATTTGGATTTGGGTTAAGAATAAATAACATGGTAAATGTTCATTAGCGTATTAAGACAGTTAAACAATTAGATATAATAACTAATAAGTATAACCATCTACTCAATTTACAAATATAAAAATAAAATAATATCCAAGAAAAGATTGAAAATTTACGCAATGAAAGAATTTGAATTCAGTTATAACACCAAAAAACAGTTCACGATTATTTAAAGCATTTAACAAAGTTAAAATTATTTAAGAAAGAAAAACAAGATTAACAGTTTAAATTGTTGAGCTATTATTTTTTATAAAATGTTGCTTAATTCTAAAACTAAAAAAGAATACTCATCTTTTCTTCTGTGTTTTTAATTCTATAGCTTTGGTCAAGCTCCGTGTAAGGTTTGAATTCAAATGACCAAACCACACGAGGTAAATTGCACGGACTAACATTTCGCGGGCTAAACTAATTAGCATATTAAAGTGACCAGTATAAAATGAATCGAATACACCGTCAATTTAAATCAATAATAGGCATACCAAGTTATATAATTACAATAACTGAATTTAATTATTATTGAATTAAATTCTATTGTTTTAAAAAAAAATGTATTGTTTTAAGTAAAAAAAACCCAAAGGTACATACTTATATGAATGAATTGACATTTCAAGTATGTTCTAAAAGAAATATTTTGCGTTTTTCAGGATTAAATGGACAAGAAAGATGTCTTTCATTACCGAAAGTAAGTCAAGCCATAGTATCTGTATTCGTATTTGTGGTGATTATATTTTGGTTTCTTATGTTTCCTTTAAGGTAATTTGGATGTAAAGCAAAAATGAGGCAGAATATATCAATTAAATAAGTCCAAGAGAGACTTGCATATTCATGGCAATATGATAAAAAAATAAGGACGAAAAAAAAAGGCACAAAGACATTAACACTACCCCCACCAGAAGCCCGAGTAAGCCGCAGAAGACAAAGAAGAGTAACCATATTATGCTTCGCATGCAGAAAGTGTCATGTCAATCATGGTAAATCGTTCAAGAGTCTAGTTCAGTGATGTAAATGACATAAGTTTAGCTATGATGATTGCAATATATTCTTCATTTATTTGACCCTAGTCGCTCTCAAAAATATACAAAACAAAAAACACAATATTATGAAATCACTCAAGCTGTTGAGATACTAATAGCAGTATCACTGAAATACGTTAAAGATAAAAATGCAGTAACCATCGGTACGTTAAGAACGTACAAGAGAAGCACACAATTGTAAAGAACACACGTTTATAAAACCGTTTCAATATAAACTTGCAGTAACTGGAAGTTGATTCAAAGCAATACACCTGCTGAAATGAAGTAGTTTTGCTTTCCAATCTTTTATCATCGGTGGCTGTTATTCTTAATTCTTAGACGATTTCATAAAGAAACTTCATCAACAGTACAAGTAAGCACGATTTGCAACCCCAGATATTCATAATTTACCGGAAAAAAAAAAACAACCAAAAAACACAACCTTACATCGACATTATAAATATGCGAAATAATATTTAACATCATCACATTTCCAGACGTAATTGTTAATTTGATAACCAGTTGGGTGCAGACCAAGCATTACATGTAGTCGGGCAAAAAAATATACGCACCGCTTCCTCGTGGAGTTCAAGTAAACGCCGCGTCAACTCCGAAATTTCAGTAGACATAAAAAGTAAACGGGCCTTTACTTTCGCGTTTACTTCCACGTTAACCTGAAAAAAGGCGCGTTTTCTAATTTCGTCAATAAGTAAACGACGTTTACTGTTTGAAGTAAACGCACATTAACGCAAATTGTCATCTTAAGCTGGATACACTGATCTTAAATATCAAATAATAAAGTATATTAAAATTAAACGACCAACTGTTAATTTTCGATTGACATATTTACGACAACAGTTAATTAATAAGGTTATTACACCTCTTTAATTAATTGAAAATTAATAATAGTAAATTTCTTTTTATGCTTAAAAAACTGTTTAAGCATGTTTAAGTTTTTTATATAGATTAGACCGTTGGCTTTGCCGTTTGAATGGTTTTACACGTATAGTAATTTTGGAATCCTTTATAGCTTGTTGTTTGGTGTGAGCCAAGGCGCCGTGTTGAAGACCGTACATTGACTCATAATGGTTTACTTTTATTAATTGTTATTTGGATGGAGAGTTGTCTCATTGGCACTCATAACACATCTTCCTATATCTTAGCATGTACTTTTTTGTTCAAATAATTAAATCATCACAAAAATCCAGCATTTTTCACATATCAGACTCAGGTAACTCGTATGCAACAATTATTTGACCTCATTAACCCACACTGACCATAGTTGCATTCTATCAAGTAAATCTTTATAGCCGCACAGTCATTTAGTTAATATATGTTTAGGTCAAGAAGGACTGTATGAAATGGCAGCAATATTGGAAAACAATGACTTCAAAATTTTATTCGCATCAATTTATAGTGCCAGAATGTCCTTTTTTATTCAAAATATTTAATCGTAAACAAATATCAGTAGTTTTTCATACCCCAAACTGATTCGTACAACACAATTATTCTTCTGCATGAACCAAAACGGACCATAACTATTTGCTCTTTTTTATGTTAATCTTATAGTCGCATAGTAAATCAGTTACAGTTTTATGTAAGGATTGATTGTATAATGAAAATGATAGCAATATTGGACCACCATGTCTACAAAATTTTGTTCGCATCAATTTATAGTGCCATCATGTCCTCTTTTGATTCAAAATATTGAATCGTAAACAAATATCAGTAGTTTTCATACCTCAGACTGGCTCATATAACAAAATTATTTGTCCACATCAATCAAACCTCACCATATTTGCACCATATCATCTATATAGCTGCATAGTATATCAGTTATATTTTTAGGTCAGGAGGGACTGTATAATACAAATGACAGGAATATTAGAAAAGAATGACTACAAAAGTTTTGCATCAATTTATAGTGCCAGCTTGTCCTCTTTTATTCAAAATATTGTATCGTACACAAATATCAGAATTGTTCATTCCTCTGAATGACTCGATCGTATAACAAAAATATTTTTTCTGCATCAACCAAAACTGACCATATTTACACTTTATTATGGAATTTTTCATAGCTGCATAATGAACTGCCACTAAAGTAAGTAGTTCGGTATGGCTTCTAGTTAAAACAAAACTATTTAACGGCATCATCCAACACTCACATGGCTGATCCGTGTAATTTATAATGAAAGTTATGAGAAGTTCACTTCTTGGAATAGTTTACTGTTAATATATTGTCTGTTGATTGATTTCGTTTGTAGCCTCACGTCCAAGTGCAAATATTTTATCCATGTTCAGAATTTTTTGGACATCCAATACATCACTTATAATCGTTATGGGTAAGTCTGTCTAAATTGATGAGATGGCACAACTGTATATACTTATACAACACCTTATCAATATACCTTTATATACACTGTGCAATTTTCTATTGAACATTTGGCAAAACAGAATCTTAAATCATGTAAAAACCAAGGCAATCAATGTGAATTACGATTAAAAATCAATGTATGAAATTCATAGAGTTATATTTAGGAAGACATTGTTAAAAATAGGGAACGAATCGACGTAAACCATGATGTTTATATCCCATCATATAAAAGAATTTTTCCGATGTGTTGGATAACCTATTTATCCGCCTCAATATTTGTACATGTAACATTTTAAAATGAAAAATAGCAAATCTACTACTCAGTAAACTTATTGGAACTATTTTTGTGTATTCAATAAAAGTTAATATTTCAAATTAAAAGTATTTTTTAATTATTCTGGTTTATAAAAAATATACGTAAAATATTAAAATAAAAGTCGTTTTAATAAAACAAAGTGTTTTTCTTAAATTATATCATCAGTTAACTCAAAACGTAAACGGGAGTTTTCTCTCTAGTGCATGTAATAATACAGTTGTATAATCTATAGTAAACGCACGAAAAATGAAATTAAGAAATCTGAACTAAACGCCCGATTATTACTGACTAAACGGACACAGAGCAAACGCGCGTTTACTCGGGTAGTTATAAGAAATTTCCATTTTGACCGCGTTATATTAAACGCGAAAATTGATGTTAACTTACAAAATATTTGCACGCGACGTTAACATGCGTTTACTTAATGTAATGCTTGATCTGATTCTAACTGTAATCAATCAGAATACTCATTAAAACAAACACATTTGAAATCATCAATGTATATCTCGATAGAGTTTTATTTTAAATGTCTTAAACTTCATCAAAAATATCAGGCTATATGTTGGTACGCTAGGCGTCCTTTTCGTCTGCATGAACATTTGAAGTGCAACTCGAATCGATAAAGGTGGAAGGCCAACTCCCGAAAAGGTGTACCAAATACGTCCTAGCCTTTTAAAACAACCAAAGATAAAACTAGGTCAAGAAAAAAAGTTAATTTCTTATATTTACCATCATTTACTCCAAGAATATAAACATTATACAAGAGAATTTCATTATTTCTTTTACACCATGTCTCGTCATTTTTCTTCTCCCTTTGAATACCAATCTCATCATAACACAAGTAGCCGACAATATCCTTTTAAAATCGACAACCTTGACTAACAAAATGAATAATGTAGTATAACATAACAGTTTCTAAATGCCTTTTATGACTTGTATTACTTGTCTGCTTTCTCTTCTGAATTAAGGGAACACATTTGTTCACGTCAAATAAGTATTAACAGTTGTGATATTTTCTCTCTCAATTAGTTTTTTGACGAAGAAGGCCATGGATCACGGGAAGAACCGATCATCGAGTTCGAAAGCTACAATAGCCGTCCCCAGAGTGCACCATGTTACAGGAACAACTTAGTTGTCATTGCAAATACAGACCGAATGCGGCATATTCCACGCGGAATAGAAAACCCTTCATCAGATATGATACACACAATGGAAGAAGATGAAATGTCAGTTGAAGGACACATGCCAAACGTCTCAGAAGCATTGATAGAAAACACAACCGATAGGCTAGTAGAAGCAATGGCAAGCAGGCTTGCAGAATGGGATTCCGATAAACTTGTCCAAGTTGTGTCAGACAAGCTAGTAGGATCCATCTCCACTGAAATAATGCATTCTGTGTCTAAGAAGGTCGCAGCTGTAGTTTCAGATAAGATTCTCCGAACAATCAAAAGTAAAGATTATATCAATAGAAAGTCTCGTAAATTTTTCAGTGAATGCCGAAATAAAAATCTAGAGTTGGAAGAAAGGA
This sequence comes from Mytilus galloprovincialis, assembly GCA_037788925.1. NCBI lineage: Eukaryota > Metazoa > Mollusca > Bivalvia > Mytilida > Mytilidae > Mytilus > Mytilus galloprovincialis. Next base: position 74,004,000 of record CM075339.1, on the reverse strand, counting down.
AACCACGATATTTTATCATTAAGAGCTGTAATGAAGAAAACGTTTTTTTGTCGATTCGGGACAACGTATGGAGTAGCACCAAAGAAGGAAATATTCGTTTGAATGCGGCATACACTGACCCAAAGAGAGAAGGACCTGTGTATCTTTTTTTTAGTGTTAACCAAAGTAAGAGCTTTTGTGGCGTTGCAAAAATGGTTAGTCCAGTGGACACAACAGTAGACAAGAGTCAATGGAGACACAATCATGGTAGGTGGCCAGGATGCTTTGATGTAAGATGGATCGTAGTAAAGAACATTTCAAATGACAATCTGAGGCATTTGAGCATACAGGAGAAATCTAAAACATTTCCAGTTACCAGATCTAGAAATACACAAGAACTGTCTCAAGAAACTGGAAAGAAAATGATGGAAATATTTCACAGTTGAGGTAAATATGATATAACAGTTTTTTACAGTTGTATTGTAAATATAATCTGTAGTAATATAACTTGCGAACTAGCAAGAAATAATTCATGAAATCCAAAGATTGTTGGCTATTTACACATGGTCTACGCCGTGATATTTTCCTGAACGTTATCGATTGATAAAATTAACGAATATTACGGCCCAGGCCATGTGTAAATGTACAACAACCTATGGCTTCCATAAATTATTTCGATTCTAAAAATACAAATACGGTCAATAAAAAACTGAAGCGAGGGTGGGTATGTTGTGTGTGTGGCTGTTCAGTTTTACTCCCTGTGAGATAAAGCGAAATCATTCGAATTAATCTGTAGTTTGCATGGATTATTTCGTGAATAACCGCTAGAAAAAAAAACTGTTTAATTCTTTTAATTCCCAAACCCAACATTTGCCATTTTTAATATACATGTTTTGTTTAAGCTACGGTCAACTCTAAAGTTGACATTTCATAACTAAGGAGCCGTCATGTCGACTTGCTAAAATCAGTAAATATGCGAATAATGCAATATAATAGAAAATAAAAAACAGAACATACCTCAAAAGTTAATATTAATACAATATTATACGAATTTCGATGGTTCTCGTAATAGAAAACTTTTATAGTTTTATATGTATGACGTCATGTTTTGAAATCCTTAAATGCGCCAAAAACATTAATAGACTTTCGCGAAATTTTATTTTATTTTTATTTTGTTGATTTCTCCGAGCTCTTGTGCATTACTTCTTTTTATTATGCATCCAAATAGGAATAAACGGTATTTTGTCTTTTTTTAATTGCAATAATGCAATACAATCGAAAAAGGGTTTGCAAGTATGTTCCTTTGGATGTGGATTTTCGTGGGAAGTAAATTGTAACAACCATTATTATGTATAAATATATCTGAGTCTGCGCTAAGTATACTAGATATCGAGAATTATATCACGGTGTTGTTTACAGAGCCAAAGAAGCACGTCATTTTAGAATTAGAAATAAACAAAGTAATAACAACAAAATCCTGCCTTTACAATATTTTCAAAACAATGAAGATCAAATATAGTATTTGGATTTCTTAAAATTCTATTACGTATCTAGGAAATACAACAATGCACAGCAATTATTCGACAAAAGAATATGATATTTATGATCTCGAAAAAGACGGAAGTTGAAAGACACTTGTCATCTACCTTTAATTTTCAACATCAATGTGTCAAGTTTAATTTTGTAGCAAAGTTAAACAATGCTAACTTAATTAATGATACTTTTAATTTCAGATTGGATATCAGAAAAGAAGATAGTGACAAGATGAGTGAATTTGACTATTTTAAACACATTGTTATGTTTATATGCATTTTAATTAATCTGTAAATATTATTTACTCCAAAAACAATTAATACCAGTTGGATTTATTAATTGAAGATCACACATTGATGAAAATGTAATGTTTTTAAGATAAATATAATGGAACCCTAACCCGAAATTGGATAATTTAATATAGTTTATTTGCCATAATATCATGGATTTGTTAGCATTCTGTCTTACTAACTTATTCTTAGTATGTAACATTAATTGCTTATACGAATTTATAAAAACATCCGGGTTACAAACCAAAACAGAGGCAGACACATCAACTAAAGGAGGAAAACTAAGGAATGTTGTGCCGGCCAGAAATTGGTTCCTTATTAGGTCCTTTTATGATCCATAAATAAGTTAAAATGGTCTCAAATGTTATATTGTTATTATTTATTGTTGTTAAGATATTTCGTTATTCACACCCCTGTTAAATCCCATCTGGTTTCATTGCAAGTTATCCGTTTGTTTACATCTGATGTTAAAGTACATTTCTGGAATGTCACCGGAAATTGATTGTTTATATATCGTTTATACATGTTGAAGGGACTCCAAAATTAGTAGTTTACGCTTGTTATGTAATAATTATGACTTGATGTTGTAGAAATCATAAAATTGTGTACTTCTATATTGTTTAATTACTTATTCGTGTGATTATTAGCTCTCATATTGTAGTTTTTAGTCTACTTTCACTTTTAACTTCCGGTTCAGAATGTCCATTTTTGCCGGGACACGAACCACTTCCATTGGGAATTTCACTTACTTTATATTATGTCACGACTTTTATCCTGCATTACTAACTTTGTAATACATTTATTTATCCATCTAGTTCGGTGTGGATCCTTTGTGAAGTCTGAATTATTTGTAATATTGTGCATAAGTGCCCGGAGGATACGTAGAACCACCATCTTTGCGCAAATGAGCACGTTTGCCCGGATATCGCAAACCGAATTATTTGATTGGTTAATATTATTCTATATATAAAGCGACGTCAGCGTACTCGTGACGTCATTCTTCTCAGTTCACTTTTTCTTGAGACACGTTAATTTTAGTCGCTTAAAGTTTAGTAAAAGTATTTCTTATAATGTCGCAGCAGAATATTTCTTCAGATGTAGCGATGGTACGTTTGCGTAATAGTTTAATATAATTATTCCTTTTTAGGTATCTTTATTTGAGTGTTTCTATTAAAAGAAACCATTCTTTTACTTTGTTGGCTCCGGGAGTCAAACTGTAAATTGCACCGGGTGCATTAGCATTTATTTAATAGTTCCATTTATTGGTCCGTTAGAGAAAAGTTATGAATATAAATTACATTTTATATTTAGATGATTTTCCCAATCAACTGATTCGTTTACTGCATTTAAACCGTTTATAGCGGTACTCAAATTTAGCGGTGCTTCCAAGTTTGGATTTGGCGCACCACATCTATTTTCGGTGTCTCTGCACCGTATACGGCAAAAATTATATACATTGCTAAGGCAATGCACCTGGATAAGAGATGACCATTTATTACTAAATTGTAAACCTTGGTGCAACAGCACCTCGTTTTTATACTGTCACTTGAACCTCGGGTGCACAGGAACTTTGGGTGTAACTGAACCTTGGTGCAACCGCACCTCATTTATATACCTTAATTAATTGAACCTTGGTGCAACCGCACCTCATTTATATTCTGTAACCTAAACCTTAGGTGCAATTGAACCTCAGGTGCTTATGCACCTCATCGGAAATATAGCAAGTAACCTATGAGATTGATAAATCTCATACCTTTATAAGTTTTATGTATCCTCTTGGGACTCCTTCTGTTTATATATTTGTCATACAAGTTTATAGTATAATTATTTACTATTGTCAAACTGCATAAATTCCTGTTGTGCCTTACTACCGAAATAAACAGGGTGTGAACTTCTATTAGTTTTTTGTCTCTGTAAAGCATTAACAGTAGAGTTATAACAACATATCGAACCCCTTTGAGAAGTATATATTTATATATATACACCTTGATATGTCGTCGTCCTATAAGTGGTCAATGCGCTGACTGGAGATACACGCCTGTGGTGGCGACGCAACAGGAACAACAGGAACACCGAAGTGCAACAAAAGCAAACTCTAACACAAATAGAAACGAGTTATTTGATAACAAATGTCATATTCCTGACTTGGTACACGACGCGTGTACAAGTGTAAATGTATTTATAAAAGACGCTGCCTTAAGGTTTAATTGAAAGCAAGTTTGTCTTCAAATCGACTTTTATACTGCAGTTTTTTAATCGAAAAAATGTTTCTTTATTACTTTATCATTATATCTTATTATTTCTATACTGTCGTAAGCTGGTTCGTTTTGTCAACACTGACCTTCGTTACACTATTGCGGATCCTTTAGTTTTGGGAGGAAATAACGATTTTGTTTTAGAAACAGGAGATTCAAACACGCAATTAAACTCGTAAGTCAATGAATGACAAACAAAACCATGACAAAAATTAAAAACGACGAAAAAGACGAAAAATTGTCTACAAAATGGTAGAAAAATTAAAGAAGGAGACACAAGTACCCAAGAAAAAACCGGAGTTCGTTATTCAAAGGAAGTATATTACAAAAATACTGAACTCAAATTGAAATTAAGAAAAACACAAAGGCTATGCGGTATTGGCTTTGCTCATTGTTGAAGACTGATTGGTTACCTATTATTGGCAATTCTGTGTCTTATGGTCTCTGGTGAAGAGTTGTCTTATTGGTAATGATACCACATCTTTTTTTTCGCAGGAAATAACAACTGACAAAATCAAACGTTTTCAATCAACGGCCGGTTAACAAATGTCAATTTTCTTAACATGGTAGAGGCATTTTCAGAGGAAAATGGTTGTTGGCTAAATTTTATATATAAATATTCATATATAAATGTTATAGCTTGCAAATGTATGACAGTTGTTTATAGATTGGATGTGTTGCCAAACTTAGGCGAGCATCTAAACAGACATAATAGATAAATGTTACAATTATTGGAAATATATATAGTAAACTGTTTTAATCTCTATTGCTAACCAAATCGTGGTATTTGCTGGACGAAATTTTAACATTTCAAATACAATTTTTTGACTACATATAAACTTACCCCGGTGAAAGTCATATAAGATTTATTTCCCTTGTATATTGTATATGATAAATAAGATAATATGATAATTGAAGAATGAAAAAAGTTAAAATACTCACCGTCTACATGATCTATAGTGAACAAGTCGGCACAGGCAAACTAGCCGTTGTTAAAAATCAAAATGACGGCCTCTGACACATGTGAGAAATATTTATTCTGATTAAACGACAAGGTCATTATTTCAAAATGTTTCATTGAGAATATCTGTTTATGATTAATTCGGAATCAAATATATTTTGGGTTTGTACATGTTTTCTTTGATTTTACTGCCTATTTTGTAGATAATGAACAATACTTGAAATTCAAACGTATTAGGCAATAAAGTCGTTTGTCAGTACAGCATTTCACTCGTTTATCTCCATCTGTGTCAATTTATACTTTAATGAAGTGCATGTAGTTTTATTTGCATTACTGGACAATAATCACAATCTTTTGTCCTCGTATACATAGTTGTACTAACTATTTCCTTTAACTTCATATTTCCAACAACAATAAAAATTTTAAAATAAAACAGTTATGACAAATTGCTGAATAAAAAGGATTTTGACATTTCATCTTTATACTGACTCTATCAGCTGAAATGCCGCTTGTCAATCTTGCTGATAAAGTCAATGTCGAAAACAACAATACCAATATGTTGTTTATTACATAACTGTGGATGTAACGCGTCTTCTGATTGGATGAGTTGTTTTGTTTATCAGCCCATTGATATAATTTAGTCATGTCATCAACGTTTTTTCAAGGTTTACTCCGATGTAAAATGGAATTTAGAAATAAATTACAAGTAATGACTGTAATATTTTTTCTGTCTATTCGAAATAACATAAAACATGTGGTGCACACTGTTAAATAACCCGCTACGCGCGTTATTCAGTGTGCACCACATCTTTTATGTTATTTCTTCATAGACAGAAAAAATATTACAGTCATTCCTTAAATAATATCCAACATGATAACAGAAATATTTTTTTCTAATTATTAGCTTAACATATGGATGTATATGAATATTATGCCAGTTTGTTTTTCAGCTTCACCATTCTATAATTGTATGCACATTGTAAATACTTATTTGTAAAATAAACACATTATAATTAAGCGTTAGACATTATCATGATTTGTCAGTTATTTAATATTAGTATTTACTGGTTACTATTTGGTTAGAGTTGATACATTAGATGAGACAAAGAACAATTTGATACCAAGAGGCAATTACAGTCTTCAAGTTAAAGAAAGATACTCAAATCTATGGACAAAATGAAACCAATGTTTGTTAGTAAGCATCCGAAAATTAAAAAGACATACAACAATTATGAAAAAAATGGTGATAGAGAGTTTTTACAGTCGCTTGTATTTGAACATATGAAAACTTACAAAATGCCTATACCAAGTCAGGAATATGACAGTTGTTGTCCATTCGTTTGATGTGTTTTATCCTTTGACTTTGCTATTTGACTAGGGACTTTCCGTTTTGAATTTTTCTCGAGAGTTCAGTATTTTTGTGATTTTACTTTTTATACATTTTTCGTTTATTATTTTGTAATATATCATTCGTTGGTTTTCATGGCTGCATTGTGTTGTAAAATGCCATGTTCTTTTTCTTTTGAATATATGGTATAGATCACTATCATTATTATAGGTCGTACACTGACCCTTTTATTGTTGATATTCCGGAACTTAAATTACGGATAGTATCTACATAATAGCTTATAAAAAACTGGTCAGTATCATGATAATGGACTACCCACATGATAGTCGTATTGACTAAGAAAGCGATAATGACTGATCCGAAGGCGATGTTATTATCACTGTCGCAGTCAAACCCCTGTCATATCCCTACGGTCAATCAATGGATCACAATAATGACCAGATTTTTAATAACAATTATGATTATTTCATTTATCAACCATGTTTTTGAAAATTCGGATAAATTCAAATTGGTCAAAGCAAACACGAGTTATTGTACGATTTCTATAGGAGACAGTGGAAACCAATCATATTGATAACTATACGTTTCTGCTATTCTTTCAGAAAACGAATTCAAAGTTTTCTAGAATTTCATAATTAACGAATCGCAATTGAGTTTGATTAAAGCGGGGCATCACTTTAAATAGAGAAACCACGCCCAACTGGTCATTAACAGGTAAATGTCTGCTAACCATCGGTTTTCTGGTCCGTTGTTTTCTGATAAAGACCGATGAAATTTATTACTGAAGAATAAAGAATGTAATATAGCCCCTTGTTATCCAAAAAGAGAAGATAATTCTTAACCGGTATGAAATAAAATTAAATCATACCACATCTTCCCGTTCGTATACAAGCTCTTTTATTCGCTAGTTTATGTCGCTTTAACTAGTTTTGTGCCGGTTTTTTACTTGTTCGGCTTTACAACTATTTTGATCGGAGCGTCATTGATAAGTCTTATGTAAACGAAACGCGCGTCTGGCTTATTAAATTATAATTCTGGTACCTTTGAGAACTATTTATCATAGAAATGTTGTATAATGCCACACACAGTGTACACCGTATAAAAGTGTTAACAGTGAACATTTTTATTTATCCATAACTATAATTGTTGCATATATTAACCATTTATGATGCTACTTTGTTTTGCAGATTTCCTCAGATACGATGAACTTTGCTCTTAGCGTTTTCTTGACATTGATATTCAAGATTGTTTTCATATTACATATAGGAGCAAAACTGACCAATACAGGCAACGCAATGAGGTTATAATATCAAAAGGTTATACAATGGCATGTCTCTATAATATGTTAGTTAAATTCACACGTTTGGCTGGTTTAAGTTGTCATAAGAATACATTTATTTCGTCCTATCTATAGGTCAGGAGAGTTGTGTAACTTTATTAATAAGGATAAGAAACTCAGTTACACGGAGGCTAGAGAGTGTCTTATAACTAAGGATAGGATTTTCTTATCCCAGGAATAGATTACCTTAGCCGTATTTGGCACAACTTTTAGGAATTTTGGATCCTCAATGCTCTTCAACTTTGTACTTGTTTGGCTTTATAACTATTTTGATATGAGCGTCACTGATGAGTCTTACTAGAGAATTTTAGGTTTTTGACGTACTTAAACGTAATAAACCTTAACATTTCAACAAAATGTTTATTGTGATCTCCCGTTGACCATTTAACTTGTAAATTGAACAAAATTCGTATATTTTGACGTACGTTATACACCTTAACTTGGTCGTTGTAAAATTGTGTTTCTCTCTCTTTCTCCATTTAGTTCAAATCTATTCAAAATAGCGTATTCGACGAGCGTTTACACTTTTCTTATATCTGAACATACGAAAAGACAAACTTTGTTCGCAGGGGACACAAGTATATTTTGAATGATATACAGTTAAAAATGTTTCCTTTTCAACTAATTTGTGAATATGACAAAAAAATGACCAAAGAGTATACTGGTTAATGAGTTTTTGAACATATTTATTCTGAAAAGGATAAAGTTGATAAAAAGATTAACCCTTAGGACACAAGTTTAGTAATTAAGGTAAATATATACATGTATAGTTGTAATGTTTTTTCTAATATTTTGTCATATTAAAATACCCGGATTATTTGATTATCAGATCAGTTTGGGGTTATTTTATTTGATTGTCATTATATATTGGAGCCAAATTAGACATACGCGACAATCAAAGCTGAATGAAGCAGGATATTTAATTTGGTACAAATCCGTGTATCTTCTGAAAGGAGGTCCCAAAGTAAAGACTTACCTAGCTCTGAAATAACCTTTTGTATTAGTTTCTAACAAATGAATTTGAATTTCTTTCAATCAAAGAAAAACATGTGATAGTTTTTTTCAAATGAAGAGTAATACATCAATATCAAGAAATCATAATTTGAATTATTTAAAATAACTTTTAGAAAGATTCATCCAATTTTTTATATACGACAAACATTTCTATCATTTTCTATAGTGAGAGTACTATTTCTGTTGTTTTAATTCGGGTAGCTATCAGACTGTATCTGCTTCGTGATTATCCGGACAACAACATCTACAACAAACTTGGATATATAGCAAAACCGTGTTTCGGTTCTAAAGTGGTAGATTAGTAACAGGAGCGAATCCAGACATTTCAGAAAGAGGGGTTCCCGAAAAAAAGAAAAAAAAGGAGTTGTTGTCTTCTTTTTCGTAATATTCACGTAATTTTTCTAATTTTCAGAAAAAAAGGTAGGATCCAATTACAGACCGCCCCACCTGGTACAGCCACTCAGTAAATTATTTGTAACTTTTTATCTGTAGTACATGATAAGTTTGCATGGTCTGCAGGCAAACTACCGAGTATTATCAACGATATTTGACTTTCTTGTGATCAAATGAAATTGATGTGCAGAATTCCATAAGTAATGACCCTGACCTTTGACATTTTTTGTTGGTACGTTTTTAAGTTCATTTTCTTTACTGAGTCATAATTTGTTTTAATTTTTTTTATAGATATATATCATTATTGTTCAGTATATTTTTTTTCCTCGATGTATCTAACAATTATTGTGTTTCAAGTCATATAATCATTTCATGAGACAAACGTTTAAGTTATCATACTCATTTATTCTTAATTATACTCGTTTATTCTTAATTATACTCGATGCACATAAATGTTTTCGTAGTGACGACGAAAACTTCCCACTAGTTATCAATAATCAGACTAAAACGGCCAAATCGAACTGAAAAGTCTTAAACATGTTAAATTACTGAGAAAAAAAATTGTTTAGACTTTTCAATTTTTACAGTCCAATTGTCAGATCACAGTCTTTGCTGTAATGTATATCAGTTGAGTCTGTTTAAATCTCACTAGCCTATACGACTTGGTATAAAAAAAATGAAAAGGACTCGCCCAATTTAAGTTTATCCCTAGATGAAGTAGTAAACCCGTGCTTATCAGGGATGGAGATAGGCACAAAATTGGTGAATGGTGGACACTCTGATTGAGAAAAACTGTCTCCAGTCATAAGCATACATTTGGCATTATTTCTCTTTCCAAAACGGCGACATCCTCTCAAATTTCGCATATTTTAAATCTATTTACTTGCTTAACTGTAAAATTAAACCTGTCAACCTGTCGACTTGTTAACCTTTACAATCGTTAACCTGTCGACCAATGCATTTATCGACTTTTCAACATGTCGACCTGTCAACCGGTCGACCTTAACTCTTGTCAAGCTGTTGACTTTTATACTTGTAGACCTTTCTAGTGTCAACCTGTCAACCTTCTAGTGTCAACCTGTCGATCTGTTAGTCTGTTAACTTATGTACATATAAACCGATTTACTTCTTAAGTTAAACCGATTTACTCCTCTGTTCTTCCGATGGAACTAGAGTACCGTTTATTCTTCTTGACCCGACCTTATGATGAATAGTCAGGTAGTTGAACTCCTTTCTGTTAGTTCGATAGAACGCCGAACATGCAGACCTATTTGCATTTTGGTATAGTGAAAAAATTCCCTCAGTCCCGAGAAGACGGATAAAAGGGAATGGAAAATTTTTTGGATTTTTTTGAATTTTGGATCATCAATGCTCTTCAACTTTGTACTTGTTTGGCTTTATAAATATTTTTATATGATGAGTCTTATGTAGACTAAACGCGCATCTGGCGTGCAAAATTATAATCCTGGTACCTTTGACAATTATTTACTTTTTACTTCTTTTGTGAACATTGCCATCAAGGCGATTTTTTACTTTGTCTTCACAGGACAACCATTCATATATATAACGTACACCATAAACATATGTATAAAAAGGCACAAGATACCAATGAATATTGAAATCTCATTGGTCGAAGGAAGACTACGACATGACAAAACAAAAGAAGAAAAACGACGAAGTTCTGTAAATTAAGCAACACCGACAATTGAAAACAAATTCAGGTGTTCCGAAAATGTAATTTGTTCCTGCTTTACTTGGGGCACTCGTTGCAATGCCTATGCAAGAAAAAATCCCGTGATTAATCTCAAATCTGAATTTTTCTTCTTAAAACCTGTAAGGAGAATTAGAATTGTTCCCGAAAGTTTCTTTATAATTTATGACTGTTCTATGGATTGCATGCAGATATTGTTAGACTATTTTGTTACAGAATCTATTACTCTAAGATAGTTGTTTGCATTTTAAAACTATAATAACATTGTTAGTAACGATCAGTTTTTAATTGTTCTCCCCTAGAACTTATAATTTCAGTTTTATTTCTAGAAATATGTTGTCAGTTTTACATATCTATACAGTTGTAAATTTGAACACATTTTTCTTATACATTTTTATACATAGACTATGAAAAAGAAGATGTGGTATGATTGCTAATGAGACAACTGTCCTCAAGAGACCAAAATTACACAGACATTAACAACTATAGGTCATAGCACGGCCTTCAACAATGAGCAAAGCCCATACCGCATAGTCAGCTATACAAGGCCCCGATAAGACAATGTAAAACAATTCAAACGAGATAAGTAACGGCCTAATTTATATTTAAAAAAATGAACGAAAACTAGTTGATGTTATTCTTTCAGTTTATTTGTAAGCCATTCATGTTACTTTTGATTATAATAAAGTATTGTTAATCTCTTAAATTGATGTGCATTTATTTTACGCAATAAAACATGTTATATAAGAGTAAAAAATTACAAATGTAAATCAATATAAACAGAAAAAAACTACCGGCTTGGTTTATATTAAAAAAAATGATATACATCATTAAACAAAAATTCCTTATTTATAGGCTCCATGCTTATGATAGACTCATGCAGAATATGATGGGGTTAAACAAGTTCCTCTTTTGCTTAAGCATTGTTATATAGCAATAGTATGAGCACTGAAATTCAAAATATCACTACAACAATGGAACTATATCAATGTGAAAATGGAACATTATAGAATAGCAATTACTTCTTCATTGTGTGTCAAATCATCAAGATTTGTACCAAAATGTTCATAATTGTGCATCTTATTTAGAAGTTTTGTCCCCTTTTCAAATGAAACCTCGTATGTGTCTGTTGAGCATTTCATTTGCCTGTTTTCTTTATTTTCAAGACGAATATGCTTCAGGTGGCTTCTCGGAAGATTCTTCAAGTATATCCAGTTGACAGCAAATTGTCCTATCATACGAATACTATCCCAGTCACTTGTGTCCACGTTGAAGTCAACAGCAGTCTTCATTTGTGCCATTCCACAAAAATAATAGCTGTAAACCACATTAAAGAACACATACACTGGACCCTTGCCATAATTCGCCCTAAATGATTGGTCCAATATTTTGTTCCCACGTGATGTGCTGCACCATAAGCGCATGCGTATCGAATGGTAAATGGTCTCCTTTCTCTGAGTTGTAATCACAAAGAATCTGGCACACTTCGGAGAGAGGTTAAAAACTTTTGGATTGCAAAGATAAACTAACTGGTCTAATTTATTACTGCATACCATCTGTTGTTGTTTTATTCTGTCTTTTAAGCTGGAATTGTGTTCTTCAATCATTGCAATTGATAGATTTGTTTTGTCTTGATTGAGGCAAAGTGGGTCGACAAACGACTCTACCTATTATAAGAATAAACATAAATGTATTAATATTAATTTCTTTGTTAAGTTGAAAAAAATAAAATGATTTTTTTCAGATTTTAATAACAAGCGATATTTATCTAAATGTATGTCCTTTCTTTTGCATGGGTTATACATTTGCAGTTGTAATCCATCTTAACAAAAAAGGCTTGAAGACATGATGCATTTCTTCTTTTATCAAGGTTTTTAAGTCCTCGGTAAATCGCAAACTGATAATTCATCGAGAATCGTAATTTTTATTTGTTTATTTAGTTGACAATTCCAACTCATTTGTTAACCTTTTAAATTTCCAAAAATAAATAAATTTAGTCATCTTCGAACACATATACTTATGGTAAAGGACTGGATACAAATTATATACTAGTTGAATTAAAGGAAATTTTGATTTTCATTGGCGTACTAAATATTTAACAAAATAAATGAACACCGACGATCATATAATTCACCACTAAAACTCTTATATCTTACATCCATTGAAAATTTATATCGGTGGATTCATTGATTAAAGGACCAAGTACAGTGTCATTAAGATTTATTATTTTAACAAAACTAAAGGCACATCAAGGATAAATAAAAGAAATGCTAATAATTAAAAGTAAATAACAACTGTCAGTTTTATATGTTGAACGTTATGCAAAGATATAAATCAACGAAAGGAAAAGAAAATAATTTGGGAAAACTTCTATGTCTGCCCGGAAAAGTTAAAAAAAAAAACCCAAAACTTCCTTATATTTAAAAAGGAAGTCACATAATATATATCAATTATACTTCTTTATTAAAGGAGAAATAACGCTGTAAATGTCAAATATCTTTTAATATGTCGTTATCGAAAATATTCAAAATTTTCGCAAAATCCACAGTTAATCCTTATCAAGGAAAGATTGATAATGTATCTTTATGTCCTTCATTAAACGCTTTGTTACTAGTAGTGCATGTAGTGGTTCTTTCCGGATTTATAATGCGCTTCCATTCTGAAATTATAAATTTTACTTTCTGACCTGTTAAACCAGATTTGGTTTTAGATACACACAGTTTATATGTTTATGTTTATCTTTTCTTTTGATAAAAAAAACTACATACCTTGTCTTTTGTCATGTCTTTGACCTCTAACTCTGAAAAATAAAGATGTAAACCATCATTGTTCTACTTAACATCATTTTAAAGTTTTTATCACCATTCATAATTTGTTCGGCAACACGAAGGGTGCCACATATGAAGCAGAACATGTTTCCCCTTCCGATGCACTTGTGGTCACCCCCAATTTATAATGAGTTTCGTGTTGCTTAGTCTTTAGGTGTTTTTTTGAATTTTTTGTCGTGTGCACTTTTATTTGTCTGTTTCTGTTTTAACCATGGCGTTGTCAGTTTTTTTTCGATCTGTGAGTTTGAATGTTCCTCTGGTATCTTAAGCCCTTCTTTTAAGAATAAATAAAATACACAAGTGCTGCAAAATCGAATGACATGCGATTTAGAAAATAAAGTGGATTTCACATGAGAAGGTACTTTGAAAAAGAGCAAGTGTCCGAATACAAGATAACAAATTCTCCGTCCACTTTGGTTTTTGGTTCGGCATGGCGCTGTTAATCTGTTTTTTTTTTGCTGTTTTTTATTTCTTTTTTCCTGATGTCGTAACTTCCCTTTTCATGAATGTGACCTACCGAATTAGTTCATTTACCGGATTTGTAACAACATAAACAACACGACGAATGTCACATGTTGATCAGGATAGGCTTACCTTTTCGGGGCACCTGGGAACACCCCAAGTTTTTGGTGGGGTTCGTGTTGCTTAGTCATTAGTTTTCAATGATGTGTCTTCTGTTCTATTATTTGTTGTCAGTTTGTTTTCTATTTATGAGTTTGGCTGTTTCTCTGGTATCTTTTGTCTCTCTTTTAATGTCGCCTAGTTACAATTTGAATTTGTTTTATCACAGACCCACAACTACGATGAAATATTTGTACACATTGGTTTTGGATAGGTTTGCAAATCTCAAATCTTGCGCATTGTGATTAAGATTTGACTGGTTTTAACGTTGATTGTATAGAAGAAATTGAAATAAATTGTAATGTAAACAATCTAAAATGTATTTGTTGTATAAAATATTGCTGATTGCAGAAGTAATTATAATACTTTTCTATATATCTAATCTATGGATATAAAAAAGAAACCAAGAGAAAATTTTATGGAATGATTGCATGATCATTGGTGTATAATGCTACATTTGCTTTATTGAGGCGATCAGTATTAATTTTGATGATTTTTCCCTGTGTAATTTTAACTTCTTAGACTTGTGATTAATACATACGCAAGCGTTTTTTTTTGGGGGGGGGGGGGGGAAACGACGTCATTTAACATTTCATTGTTGTGTAAGGGGTTAACTCGAACATCTGTGTTGTTTATGCATGTTATATTGTTTTTCTGTTTGTCTTTTTTCATTTTTAGCCATGGCGTTGTCAGTTTGTTTTAGATTGATGAGTTTGACTGTCCCTTTGGTATCTTTCGTCCCTCTTTTATAGAAAACAGTCGAAATATAACGTCGCAATTAAATTGAGTTGAATCCAATCAAAGAAGTAAAAACATTAAACATATCAAACCCTATAGTTCAAACAATCATATAACCGTGTAGTAAAGATGAGGGGAGGAAAAGGGGGTACCCTTCTCCCTTCTCCCACCCCTCTTCTCCTTTCTCCTACCCCCGTTCTCCTTTCTCCCATTAGAATAAAACGTCTCCTTTTGAGATATTTTTTCTGGATATATTAGAAAAATTTTTAAAAGGAGAGATATTTTATTTTTTTCTCCTTTCTCCAAATTTTTCTCCTTTCTCCTACCCTTCCTCTCCTTTCTCCTACCCCTTTCTCCTTTCTCCCACCACCTTTCTCCTTTCTCCTACCCCCTTTCTCCCTGTCTCTCTTACCCCTGTCATCCCTCTCAAAGATAAAATTTGTTTCTATTTTCAGTTTGCTGCTTTCACTCGGCCACACCGGTGTTGTTTTTTTTTTTCGCATACCACAATTAGGGTTTTTTTTTTTGTTTTATTTTTTAAATAGCGCCTTCTTGAAATCAATGTTCAATTCAGCAGAAATTCTACCAACCTATGGAAGTGTTCAAAATGTTGAATGGAGAAAAAGTGAATCAGCAATTAGTTTGTTATTTCTATGCCTTGATATGCATTTGAAAATATTTACGCGAAACAGATTGTATATATATCCAATATTTTGTTTATATTATCTTTATTAACAAGAAATGACAATCTCTGCAATTGTTGTATGTTATTATTTTTGAAAACAATAAGAAAAAAACATCATTTGTTTTATAAATTTGAGAAAATGTGAAAATAAACTCATCCTAGAAACTAGAATTGATATGTAGAGGTGCGTTTAATCTACAAATTATTAATTGATGGCAATCGAATATTTCTTTTTACATGTTTTACAAACTTTATAAGGCTAATGTAAAAAGATGACGAGCATTGACGACTCAAAATTCAGAACGGGTTTGCTAAACATAGCTTAGGTGAACCTATACGAAGGGTAGTAATTAATTTCTTCGTATTTCGAAAAATTTATAAATGGACAGACAACAAATATGATTATTCTTTTTATCATGTTTATTAAGGTAGATACATGGTATACCGCCATCTTGAATTGTACTATCACGGTATAAAATCGGTCTAGTTATTTCCCTAAATCTGCAAATTTGGAGACAGATTTGCAATTTAAAGGTTAGACTGTTTAATAATATAATGAAAACTTGATAATTTATCGTATAATTCAAAATATTTAAACAAATATATTTTTTTGTTGTTTTTAGAATCATTTTTTTTTCAAATGAGCCATTTAAGGGAAGATAACTCTTTTAGTAAAAATTTATACAAGACTGATAAGGATTTTTTTCTTATTACCTGTAGCAAGAAAACAAGTTCGGTGACTCTATTTTTTCTTTTTATTTTCTTAAAATGTATTACAAAACCTATCTTTTCACAATTTATTTCAAAATTCTATCTCATAGATTTTTTAATATAGATATAGGAAGATGTGGTGTGAGTGCCAATGAGACAACTCTAAATCCAAATAACAATTTAAAAAAGTAAACCATTATTGGTCAATGTACGGCCTTCAACACTGAGCCTTGGCTCACACCGAACAACAAGCTATAAAGGGCCCCAAAATTACTAGTGTAAAACCATTCAAACCGGAAAACCAACGGTTTAATCTATATAGAAAAACGAGAAACGACAAACACGTATAAATTACAAAATCAAACGATAACTACTGTACATCAGATTCCTGACTTAGGACAGGTGCAAACATTGCAGCGGGATATAACGTTTTAATTGATGCACACAAATGTGTTTTTCCATGAACAATCTAACCAAATTTAGTCAATTTTAAACGACTCATAGCTTGATAAATAGCACGGTGACCCATACTTTTTATTATATTTGTGAAAAGAGCATAGTAAAATCTTTATTTAAGTATAAGAAAATTCTGTCTCAAAAAATATTTACTGATGATCTACCTGAAGTCAGGATATTGAAAACATAACATTATTTTTCATTTGCATTAATCAGTGAAAGTATAAGTTTTGCCATAAATCATATGATAAACTCCATTTTCATGTATTACAGAAAAAATATTCAATGGTATTTACAAAAAAGCGATCACTGAAAACTTTTGTCTTGTTTTCTTTAAAATATTGTTTATCATATATATAACCGATTAGTTATACCGATTTCTTATTATGATGTTCTCCTATAATCTCATTCTAGTTTAGAGTACTGAGCCGTGAAAGCATAACTTCGCTGGCCTTCGAAAAAGTTGTAAATAATTATTTCTTCAACAACAACAAAAATCTCACAGGTTTTAAAAATTTGATCGAAATAAATGCTTCAAAAATGTCGTATGTCAACTTGAACATTTTTGTAAATGGCGGTGAAATAAAAATTTTGACATGCCTGGATTACCCAAAAACTTTATTTATTTTCACAGAAATAAAGAAATTTACAATAATTTGATTCCCGAAGCCATTTTACAACAATTTTTAAGTTTACTTGCAACATTTCGGAAGCAAACTTTACAAACAACTGAGATTGTCAATTTCGTAACAAGTTTGAATAGTTGGGCCAATGTAAAACTCGGTTTCAAAGACAAAAATCAGCATTTTTAGTAATTGTCCTTTATTGAATCACAATAAATAAACTCATCATAGATAGCAGGATTAAAAATTTATATTTACGCCATACGCGCGTTTCGTCAACAAAAGATTCATCAGTGACGATCTAATGTTAAAAACACAAATTGATAGAGTATCTTGATAATGATTAAATCCATTTTTGCAATATCTGCACCAATTAAAAAAAATAATAATAATATTGGAATTGACGTTATGCGCATTTTTTATTTTTTTTTCAAAATAAGTTTTTTTTAAGTTGGAAAGCTTGTCTTTGTATTTTCAAGCTAATATTAATATAAGCAATGTCAGTTTTATGTTGTTCTACTGTTTTATTTTGTTAGATATACGATTGCTTTCGAATTATCAGCTATTATTAATTTCAATTTCGATAACCAAATTGAAATTCGATTTATGAAATATATACGATTGAGGTTGTTATCCATTTGTTTTTTCGAATCTAAATAAGCACGATAACTTTGAAATTATGAGCTATTATAAAGTTAATTTCGATAACCCAATTAAAATGTATTTAATGAAATAAGGTAAATCATTGAAAAATAATAAAGCATGTGGTGGTGATATTGAATGAATTTTTGAAATATGGTAAAGTAAAGTTAATGCCTGTTTTTGTAAGAATTTTTAATATTGTATTTCATAGTGGTATTATACCTTATAGTTGGTCAGAAGGTTATATATGTCCAATATTTAAGAATAAAGGTAATCCAAATGATGTGGATAATTATCGTGGTATTACTATTTTAAGTTGTTATGGTAAATTATTTACTTGCATTTTGAATAATAGGCTTCATACATATTTAGAAAATTCTGGTTTATTGTGTGAAGAACAAGCAGGGTTCAGAAAAGGTTATAGTACGACAGATCATATTTTTAATTTGAAATGCTTGATTGATTTATACTTACATAGAGGTAGAAAATTGTATTGTGTATTTGTTGATTATCGAAAAGCTTTTGACTCTGTCAGAAGAGTATATTTGTGGCAAAAACTGTTAAAATGTACCATTGATGGCAAAATGTTTAAGATTATAAACAGTATGTATAACAATGCAAAGTCTTGTGTGAGACAAGGCAACTCTTGTTCAAACTTTTTTAAATCCAATGTTGGTGTACGCCAAGGAGAAAATCTATCTCCTGTATTGTTTGCTATTTTCTTAAATGACTTGGTCGAATTTATGTCACATTCATATAATGGTTTAGTTGATATGAGTATTGCAGCACGTCTTCTTGATACTGATGAAGTCGCTGTATATTTTCGTTTATATTTGTTATTGTATGCAGATGATACTGTAATTTTAGCCGAATCGGCAGCAGAGTTAAATTAAATGCCATGTATTTATATTGTCAAACCTGGAAAATGAAAGTTAACATATCCAAGACAAAAGTTGTAATATTTTCAAGATCTAGACTTAACACAGATAATATGAACTTTAAATATAGTGGTGAAAGCCTTAATATTGTTACAAATTTTCAATACCTTGGTATTATATTTTCATTTTAATGACGCCAAAGCACATCTTGTACAGCAAGCAAGAAAAGCCATGTTTATAGTCTTAAGAAAGGATAGGAAGTTGAATTTACCAATTGATATGCAATTAGAGCTATTTGATACAATGGTTGTACCTATTTTGTTATATGGTGCAGAAGTATGGGGTTTTGAAAATTGTAATATTATAGAAAACTTGCATATGCAATTTTGTAAAATAATTTTGAAGGTTAAAAAAAGTAATGCTCATTGTATGATTTATGGAGAATTGGGTAGAATACCATTACATATTCTTTTTAAAGCTAGAATGGTTGGTTTCTGGCAACGTGTCATGTGTGGTAAAAGAGAAAAAAAATCATATACACTGTATTCTATATTGTATCAGCTTAGTAAAAGGGGTATCTATCACTCTAAATGGTTGTTAGAAATTAAAAATACTTTATATGAATGTGGATTTAATTTGATGTGGGATGATCAAATAACTGCTAAATCTGATAATATTAGTAAGAATGTCAAGAAATGTTTAAGTGATAAATTTATGTTGAACTGGAGTAATAATGTTATGAATTCTGCAAAATGTCTTAATTACAGAATATACAAATCTGATTTTTGTTTTGAGAAATATTTATCGGTGTTACCATCTGATCTAAGAATGTATTTATGTAAATTTCGTTGCCTTAGTAATACATTGCCCATTGAAACGGGCAGATTTTTTAATACAAATAGATCTGAATGACATTGTAATCTTTGTAATGAACTTGGTGATGAGTTTCATTACTTATTCAAATGTACCTTTTTCAACAATGTAAGAGCTAAATTTTTACCTTTAAATATATGTAATAACCCAAATGTTTTAAAATTTAAAGAATTGATGAATACATCAGATTTATTTACACTAACTGGAATAGCAAAATTTTGCAAAAGTGTTATTAAAACCTTTTAATACATGTGCTTAATCATGTTACTATAATTTGTACTTCCTGTCAAATATCTGCATTAATTATATATACTATTATTGCACCTTTGTTAACCATGTTTAAGTTGTTCTAATGTAAATATGTTCACACTTTTATTGTTTGTGAAAAAATGTTGTACTAACATACCCCATGTGGGGGCTTTAGTGAAATAAAATGTCTTATGTCTTATGTCTTATGTCTTATGTAAATATCCATTTCTTTAAACTTAATTAGGATGATATTGAATAAGAAACAGAATTCAGGAGACAACTTTTGTTATCAACAAGAATCCCAGTGTATGTGAGCGGACAACAAAAATATGTATATTACCTCTATCATCTAATGGCTCTATGGTTGGTATAATTTTGTTGTCATATATAACTTGAATGTCTGTTAATGCTTTTCTCACGTTTTCTAGACTCTCTTTGAATAAAATGACAGAGTTTTGCAACACTTCTTCGCTGTTCTTCAACAACTTCTTTTCCATTTTTGTAAGGTGCTCTGAACAGGTTTTTGTATGCAGAATAGTCACATTGTTATCTATCTTATTGATAACAACATCACTGACTATACCAATAGTGTCCTTCAACGTTTTAAGTGTTGATCTTAACATGCGATGTCTTACTCCGAATGTAAAGGAATCGGTCGAAGTGCTGCTGTTATCACTCAATTCTTCAGAAATAATATTCGCTGTATCAGCCATGGGTCTAGTAATTATTCACTTTTGACAAAACGTCAGATTGTATGAGGTAGACACTTTTTAGTTATTTGAAAATAAACCGTTTATACAGAAATCACAAATGCAGTTTAGATTGACTTTTATAGATCCAAGTCATCCAAAATATAAAGACAAATTATTAGAAAGCTAAGGGCTGGACGCAATAAAAGTGAAAATACACAAGTAATTATGAAATCTGATTACAAGAAATAATAATTGAAATTTAAAATAAGACCGGGTGTTATCTAATATGTGAATTCCCAAGGTCAATGTATGTCATAAATCAAATCATAAAACTATAAAACATGCATTGTTTTATTTTTGAAATCATTTATTAAATCCTTCATCGGTTCAAATAACCCTATAGTTTTTAAATTCTTGTTTATTTATGATGTTAACCGACATCATAAGTAGCTGTCTGTGTTTTTCCTTTTACAAAGTACTGGATCATAATGATACTTACTGTTTGATTATCAATTGTATGTCAATTTATCCTGTCATATGTTTTGAGGAAGATTTATAAATTTTTGGCTAATGGGACACACTACAAACATATTTTCCCTTTTCTTTGAATAACATAATTATTGAGCATTAACATATACATTTAACATGTCGTAATAAACATTTTTGTTTGTTCTTAATTATCTTCAGAAACTTGTTATTTAGTGATTGATTTGCTTTATTGAGTTTTATTTTTCGTTCATTGTTTTGTGCATAAACTACCTTTTAGTTTTCTAGTTTGAAATGATTTACGTTTGTCAACTTGAGGCCTTTTATAGATGATTATGTGGAATGAGTTTTGTTCATTGTTGAGTGCTGTCCGGTGTGCTATATGCTAACTGCTATGTCATTGTGATTTCGCCATGTGATTATGGACTTTCCGAAATGATTTTCCTCTAAGTTCACTATTTTTGTGATTTTACTTTTTGATCACAGGCGAAGATTTGTCTCATTTTCCCGGATTGGCAACTAAATTATTTAAATTTCCTTATTTTTATAAAAGCAAATTTACTAAATCTTAACAATTAAGTTGCGAGTGGCCGAAGAGAGGATTAAGCATCATCAATATATGGCTAATTAAGAGCAAGAAGCTAATATACTGGTTGTACATCGCAGATTTTGACTATGGTTCTGAATGATCATACAGCTTCGATCACTTAAGATAATTATTTTTATATAAAGAGTCTCATCTTGAGCATTCCTGATGAAGGTAAATCCAGGAAAGTGCTTCTGACGCATAGATTATCGTGTTGCTTTCATTTTTTACACCACTGGGTTGATAGCTTGGCTGGTTGACTATCAGTTCCCAAAGGGTATCACCAGCTTATAAATCAGAACTTCTGTACACACTTGATTTTTAAAAATCCTATCCAACATGTCTTATTAGTTATCAAAAGTACCAGGATTATAATTGTCAATTTATAAAGTTTTAAATTAAAAAGAAATTAAGGTTTCAAGTCCCTCAGGCAAAATTTGCCTTCGATGGACCTGGTTATTTGTTAGGTTATTTTAAGACATATAGCTCACCTATTGTTTCGGTTCTAATAAATACTTGGCTTTCAAATATTTGACTTTGAGCATTCCTGATGAATATAAATCCTAAAAAGTGCTTCAGAGGCATGAAATTAAATACTTAAAAGTTTGTTTGGTTCATATGGCTCGCACTTTACCATTTCTCTAGAATAGTCCTTCATTACATTCATAAGTCAAATGAAGTTCTTCTATTAGTTGATGGGCTGGGGAACTTGATGTCGTTAGCTATATATAAAAACTCTCAATTGTGCATGCCGAAGTCTACAGGCAGGATTGTAGTAGTATGGGGAGGATGCACAAAATTTATCGGATCATTTATATTTTGCATCAATAAAGGCACTTATGTCGTATGTCCTAAATTGGATAGAAATCTTAGTAACATTAGGTGTTTTATATAGATTATAAGATGGCATTTTTCATATCAGACCCAGTATCAGCCCTAGGTTACGATATCAGCCCAATAGTCGACAGCCTCGAGGAATGATTTTGTTCATGGACTGATAAGGGGTCTGATATAAAATAATAACATGTTATGTTCTTCTTATCATATACTTAAACATCAGATATACAGATATACGTCACTGATGAGTCTTTTGTAGACGAAACGCGTGTCTGGTGTATATACAAAATTTGGTCCTGGTATCTATGATGAGTTTATATACAGACAAGATCTTTTTAAAACATTATAAAATTCATTTATTTATTTTGCAGTTTGAATAATATATTTTCCTATTTCTCTTCCTTGTTTTTTTTTATTCTACTTGGTTATGTTTTTTTTTTCTAAAATGTACCACTAATGGGTTTTTCCCGGAATTTGCGGAATGACATCGAAATGTTTTGCGATAACGTTAGCGAAAGTCATGCGATTATAACCGGAAGCAGTTGATATAAACAAGAAGCAATTGATAAATACCGAAAGCAATTGATAACTAAAGTTATATCACACGGCTAAGACATTTCTTCAAATTTGATCAATTAATATATGAACATATTAGTTTTATCAAGGGGTACAATTAATCTATTATTTTCTATAACATGTATAAGTATATGATCAACAGGTATATCATGGTTTTTCATAACTTATTGTGAACAATATTTGAAAACTTGTATTTGCGCTAGACGCGCGTTTCACAAACGACTCATCAGTGTCACTCCAATGCGAAAAAATTAAAAAGACAAAATAAAATTTGGAGTTTAAATAAATTGTACTTCGAAGACTTGTAGATTTGACGTTATTGTTTTGGAAATGTTAGTATAGTGAATTATAGTTTGATAATAGTATAGACATGAAATAATTTAAATATTAGGACTTTCGAAAGTTTTTATAAATGTAGATATCACACCAACTATGGACACTTTATGAACTGCAACTTTGTAAGCAATATTCTGATCATTTGTTGAATGATAGATTTTCTCGACATGATGTAAACAATAGAATTGACAGGTTGTTGACACCTTGGAAAGAGATTTTCAATGTAATCAGGATCTCTATCAGTACACTGGTAAAAATTTGTTCTTTTGTTGGGTCTGTTGTATTTTTTACTGAAATTAATCAATCCACAAAAGGTAAATTACATTGTGTATCATCATTAAATCACGAGTTTTTCGAATTTGCATGACTACGTGTATTTTAACATCTATAGGTCAAGTAACTACAAGTAAAGAGTTTTAACATTTACATTTTGAAATAAAACAATGTTGAAAGTTGTAGATGAAGACAATAACAATCAAAACCAAGGAGTAAACAAAGACTCACAAAACCAAAGGACATTTACGCCAACAGTTATAAATAATAAATAAGAAACAACACGAACTCTTCTAAACACCGGGAGTGAAATCAGGTGCTCCGGAAGGGTAAGCATTTTCTGCACCGTATACGGCACCCGTCGTTTATGAAATTTGATATATCTGGAAATTGAATAGTACAAGGTAAAATAAGTACAAAATATCTCAATTTTATTTAGTATATTGAAATATCTGCTGAATGAAGAAAGGTCGTTTTCAAGACATCTTTAAAGTTGACACTAAGGATACCAATATAATTGGAAAAATTTGAAATAGGAAACAACCAATTTCTGATCCGAGATTGAAATCTGTAGTCAAAATCAAAAGATGAAATCAAAGACTGATTTGTAGTTCTCTTATGTTTGATACGTTTCCCTCGGTCTTAGTTTGTGGCCCGGATTTGTTTTTTCTCTATCGATTTATGAATTTCGAACAGCGGTATACTACTGTTGCTTTTATTGAAGAATTATCTCCTCCTTTACAATTCATGTTTTCAATCGAGGTACCCAACGGCAAAGATAGGATGAGAATTCTAAGTTTGAAATGTCTTTCAACTTTTTGATGGCCAGACACCTTTTTAAGTGCGCTGGTGATGACTTCTGTATAGATAAAACGTACAATTCGAATATCAAATCTTTTTGAAATATCTCTGATATAAAAAAAAAAAACAAAAAAAAAAATCGATCGCAGATCACATATTTGCATACATTTGCTTTATTAATATTTGCAATTATCTTTCCGATATGTAAACAATTTTCTCCCATTAAGTGTCCTGCAAATTGTTGGTAATTTAGTAATTTAACAGAGAAAACTTATCATACAAAGTATTTTGAGCCTCTAGACCGTTCCACGGACAATGTTGTCAACAGAATATGTACTTTGGGGGGGCTACTTTATGTTAGTGAAAACTGAGAAACGTTGCGTTTAAAGGACGAACCAATATTGTTGAATAATATAGTTCCACAATTAAGGGTACGGTTCTATGAAAACATTTGAATCAACTGGATCATACTCCTTCTTAATTTATCATGTTTATGAAAGTACGCATCATCGAAATTTTTTATCACAACACATATAGACTAATACAAGATGTAAGAACTCCTTTCCAACGAAGATAAAGAAAACTTCTGAATAAGGTAAATAGATACTGTATTACCATATGGTTACAATCATAACACCAGAAAAGTCTAGCCTGCATTGATGTAAATGTAATAACATTAGCAACACGACGAGTGCCACGTGCAGCAGGATCTGCTTACCCTTCCGGAGCACCTAAGATCTACCCAGTTTTTGGTGGAGTTCATGTTCCTCAGTCTTTAGGGTTCTATATTGTTAATACGTTTCTTGTGTACTATGAATTTTCTGTTTGTCTTTTTCATTTAAAGCCATGATGTTGTCAATTTATTTTCAATTTATGAGTTTGACTATCCCTCTGGTATATTTCGCCCTTCTTTTATGAACGTATTTGATACTAACTTAAGACCTCAGCCAAGTCATGGACAAAACACTTTGCAATCGCAAAAATATAAAACAGTTTCCGAACATAATTCACCCTCTAGGTGCTTTGATGCCATTCCTTTACATACTCATCATCCGTTACCGTTAAATTAGAATATTTCTTTTTCATTGACTGTTAATTTTCTTAAATGTTGGCGAGTTAGTGCAGGTTACAGGGGATGCTTTCATACATTTTCTCAAAGAAAACAAACGGGACAGTTGAGTTTGTGATGGATCTTTTAATATAATTTCCTGTTTAGTTTTTTAATAAGGGAATCGATGTTACCGAAATCAGCAAATTTTTTTTACAAAGAGGTAAAATCTTAACTTTTACTTTATTTACATAATCAGTCTTTTCATATTGTATCCTAGAGTTACATCAAAACCATTGTACCTAAAGTTTTTAATTACAACATCATGAACATGTATAAGCAAGAATGTACGGACTTTGATTCAGGGGAATACCAAATAACCTCTTTGTTCATTGTCTGCTTATCAGCATGTTCTACAAAGATTCACACAAATTCTGTCTGCAGTGACAATAGGTCTTCACAACTACTGTGAAATTGTTAACTCGTGTAGTGGTAGTAACCTTATATGTATTCTACAAGCCTCTATAGAACTTCTGGGTAATTTTGATCTTTCTATGAATTAAATCCTATCAAAACAATTTGGACCATTCCACATGTGATATTGAAAATGCTTTAAATATAAGAATGGTAGCATACGGTATCAGTTCATATTAAGGATATCATACATCATATTTGGTTAACAGTGTACAAAAAAGGTAAAACATGCCACATCGAGAATCAAGTGATCAGTATGCTTGAGTTTCTTATTGACAACATATTTGTTTGAATTTAGAATTAGACTGTATCAAAACATTTTCTGTATTCCTCTGGTAACGAATTGTGTATCTCTCCTTACTGAGCTTTTCTTATCTTTAAACGAGTCGGCGTTTCTTCAGACACTTGATACCAAAGAGAGAACCAAAGAACTAATATCATTAAATTGCATATTCAGATATATTGATGATGTTCTTTCCATTAAAAATCCAAACTTTGGTGATTAACTTTCACCAGGAACGCTCAAAGCTCTATACTTGAAAGCCTAGAATATATAATAAAATAAACAGTTGAATAATTTTATGACCAAAAAGACAAAAAAAAATATCAAAATTTATCTCAGGACAACTTTGCCGGTGTCTGAGGGAGTTGAATCCTGAGTTTTTTCTAATTTAGAAATTTATAAACGGACACATCTAAAAAAAAAGGTTTAATAAAAATCACGTGCCGAAGTACTGTCTGAGCCGATGATGAACTAAGAGGTATCTGCACAGTACTGTAAAATATGAAAACACGTTACACCTTCTTGTTTTGTGTTGGATGTGTTTGAAGGTGTCCCCTTTGGGTGTTTAATAAATAGTGTTTAATTTGTCAAATAAAAGTTTTTCCGTATAAGCTGTCTTATGACAATAAGTCATAAAATGTTTTCTTTTCTTAAAGACTGTCCTTTGTCATTAATTCACACTTCCTGTAAGGAACGAATTATTATATCTAGTTTCTTATTAGTTACATGACATAGTGTTGTTATCATTAAATGAATACACAATCTATTAATTTTCTTTTAGCATTCTATTTAAAATTATCAAGGATACTGTCAGCATTTTGATAATAATGCATTATTTTCAATATGTTCTTCCCTTTTTCCAATGGAACCTCTTATGTATCTCTGGAGTTTGTTATTGGCTTATTTTCATTATTTTCAAGGCGTATATGTCTGAAAACGCTATTTGGAATATTTTTAATGTAAATCCATTTGACGGCAAACTTTCCCTTGAATCCGGAGTATTCCCAGCCACTGATGTATGTGTTTAAATCAACAGGACTCATCATTTGAGCCATTCCACAAAATTGATAGCTGCCACATACACTGAAAAACATATACACGGGACCTTTACCATCTCTCTCTTTGAATGCAGCGTCTACTCTACGGCTCCCTTGTATTGTGCTACACAAAAAACCCAGTTTGATCGAATCACAAAGACTCTCTTCTATCCGGGTTTTAATAACAAAAATCTTGCACCTTTCGTGGGGAGGTCAAACTCAGCTGGATTAAATCTGGGAACTAACCGGTCTGATTGAGTAGCTCCAGCACTTCTTTGTTACCTATTCTGTAGATGTGAGTCTTTGTCTGTGAAACTGCAGTCAGTCCTAGAATTAGGTAGGAATTCATAGTCCCTGCTCGAATTTAGTTGTATCAGATTAACAAGCGTATATATTTTCCTATTAAAACATAATATTAAAAATCACATATTTTCGCATGAACTGACATACAATATGAAATTTACATATTTGTTACGTTCGGAGGACGTGTATTTTTAACAAACTGTCGGCATTCCAATGGGAACAAATTGTGCCCCTCTTCTTGCCGACTTGTTTCTTTATTATCATGAGACTGAGTTCATACAGAAACTTCGTAGGAAGAAAGATAAGAGTTAGCAATATCCTTTAACTCTATTTTCTGCTATAAAGATGATGTACCTTCACTAAATAATTCAAAATTTGGTGACGATGTTGAACGCATCTATCCCATCGAACTAGAGATACATGTAACGGATACTACAGACACAGTCAAGTCGGCCTCATATCTTGACTTACATCTAAAAATTGACAATAAGGGTTGGTTGAAAACAAAACTTTACGACAAAAGAGATGATTTCATCTTTCCAATTGTGAACTTTCCATTTCGAAGTAGCAACATACCAGCAGCACCTGCATACGGGTTATATATCTCCAAATTGATACGATATTCCCGTGCTTGCATTTCCTATCATGATTTTCTTGATAGCGGGTTGCTGCTCACAAGTAAGCTATTAAACCAAGAGTTCGAAATGGTGAAGTTGAAATCATCCCTTCGTACATTTTACGGACGCAATCACGAGTTGGTTGACCGTTATGGAATATTCGTTTCATAAATGATATCGGATATGTTCCTTACGCCGAAACTACAATCCCCTCCCTTTCATGAATGTGACCTACCGAATTAGACTATTTACCGGATTTGTTATCACATAACATAAGCTACACGAAGGGTGCCACATGTGGAACAGGATCTGCTTACCCTTTCTGAGCACCTGAGATTACCCCTAGTTTTTGGTGGG
The DNA here is from genome assembly GCA_037788925.1 of Mytilus galloprovincialis. NCBI lineage: Eukaryota > Metazoa > Mollusca > Bivalvia > Mytilida > Mytilidae > Mytilus > Mytilus galloprovincialis. The sequence goes on along the minus strand of CM075339.1, from coordinate 73,975,167 downwards.
GTTCGTGTTGATTATTCTTAAGTTTTCTATGTTGTGTCATGTGTACTATTGTTTGTCTGTTCGTCTTTTTCAATTATAGCCATAGCGTTTTCAGTATATTTTCGATTTATGAGTTTGACTGTACCTCTGGTATCTTTCGTCCCTCTTTTAGAATATTGTCAATTCTAAAATCAAGAATAAAAGAAAGAACATATAGAACATATTTTTACAATTTGTTTGTACGAGCTTTAGAAACAAAGTGAAAAAAGTGAGAATTGCATGCCTATCTTCTGTTTCCTAGATAGTTCAATTACATCTTATATTTCATAGAATAAGGAGTCAACTGAATTGAATTTTAAGCTCCGATGGCATCCATTTGTGATTTGATAGTCGCACTGTTCACTGACTCCACTAACACATCACCAGTAAACTTAATTTACTACCATTAGATCACCATTCGATGTCGTTGTAGCTTAAAATACAATACTGCTATCTTCATTCTAATAAACCTGACATAAAACAACGTTAAATTATACCTTTGAATAAAGGCAACAGTAGTATACCGCTGTTCAAACTCATAAATCCATGGACAAAAAACAAAATCGGGCTAACAAACTAAAACTGAGGGAAACGCATTAAATATAAGAGGAGAACAACGACACAACACTACAATGTAACACACACAGAAACGGACCAAGCATCAGACAAAATCAAAATACATCATACACGGTATGCGCTTGTGTGTTCTTTTCTTTAGCACCAATTGTGTATTGATGTCATGAATATAGATGACTTTAACCAATCAAAATGAACCGCACAAACAATTTTGCATTAGAAACCATGTGCAAAACTATTTTTATCCTGTTATTTAGATTTATGCGTAAACGGTAATTTTGAATATTCTGTCATTTACTAGAGAAAACGGATGCCATGCAGGTTACAATGACTCTGAATAAATACGAATATATCTTCATGTCATCTGTCAACCTGTTATTGTAGGAACGTCGGATGCATGCTAATAGAACTTTTTTTTTCGTTTCCTACACAAGATATAGACATAAAAATTATTAAAAATTGTAATTTCAAGAAAACATGTTGCTTTCTTGCTTGTCAGACGTTAAAATTAAAAAAAAATACCGAACTGCGAGACAAATCCTAGACGGAAAGACCCTAGCAAAATGGCATAATCAAAAGCTCAAACACATCAAATGTTTTCATAATCTTAATTTGGGACATGCATGTTCTTATGCCAAAAATGTTTGATTAAACCTGGTTTCATAGCTAGCTAAATTGCTCACTTGTATGATATTAACTTCCGTTATATTGCAAACAATGTGGAAACAAAACAAACAGACATAACTTGTTTAAATTTGAATATTACATAATGATATAAAATCTGACATTTATATGTTGTGTATTTTGCACGTACATTTATATGTTAGAATCTGATCGATCGATGGCCGGTTTCTACTCGACGTCCGTTCCTCAACTTGGCATCCAAGGTACAGTCACATTCTGAAATCCGTGTCCAATGTTTTCCCCCCTAATCGACGTCCAATGTGAGGCATGCATTTCAAGAACGAGATCATATCGATCGGAGCGTCTTTTCATCGATCAACAAAGTAGACAACTTATCTCCAGTGCCAAATAATGAACTAGATAAAGATAAAAAGACAATCATCAGTAAAGGACCACAAGACAACACCGACATCATATTACGAGTACATAGATATAAGACGATGTCTTATGAGTGCCACTCTCCTTCAAAGACACAATTTGCAATAATTATTATAGTTAACCATTATAGGTCAAAATACGGCCTTCAACACGGAGCCCTACAATTATGGTGATAGACGTTAATCCACTCGATCTAAGTTGACTAATTCCTTCCATTTTTATACGAACAAATAAAATGTAGATACAATGAGACAAAAGCCCAGCGAAAGAGAATACGTCAACGGAGCAATATACAGTCTCATACAAAAGACAGTATAAATGAATACAGACAATAGTTGAAAAGAATTATCATTTAAAGTACTCTTATTTTTTTAATTACTGTTTTTAGGTAAACTAGCTGTTGAATTTATTGTTCACTGATTTGACTCAAATTCTCATATTCGACTTATAACATACGAAAACGTATATCCAAATAGAAATGTCTATTACAAACAATTAACAATGCATAAATTCGCGATTTTGTATCAGAATTTCGTGTAGTCTAGACGCCATATAATTAATCATCGCGGTGACTTTCTGTGGACTGCTTACGGTTATATAACCCATTGTAAACATAAACAAATATAAATATAAAAAGTGAACTCTTGCAATTGAATTTTACTACATCTATTTGATTTGATATTATTTGTGATTTTTTTCCGTTGATAATTGATTCATGTGATTTTAAGCTGTATAAGACATCAACGAATGAGTTTTTGTAGTTCGAATCATTCAATCAAATGGTTAACCCTAAATTTAATATTCAATGTTTACATTCTTTTCCTTGTACTGCCTGAACACGCCTATGTCATGCGTAACCCATCTGTAGCTAAGAGGTTCAATTGATTTTCACATCAATTCGGATTACATGAGGTCAAAATATTCACTTGCTAGTGAATAGTTCATTAGCCATGTTTTGTTGATTTTTTTGACAATCTCAGCAAAAGTGGCTGTTAAAAGCACATTTCATTTTGGATGGAACAAAAACAAAATCATATTTCTTTTTCTACATTTCGTAGCCAGTGTCCCAATAAGATGAAGGTTCAACCAAACCATTTGGTTTTTTTTAAATGCCTGTTTCACTAGTTATTAGGATTATGATTTAGTACTCCAGACGCGCATTTCGTCTTCATAAGACTCATCAGTGACGCTCAGATCGAAATGCTTATAAAACCAAGTAAGCACTAAGTTGAAGAGTATTGAGGACCCAAAATTCCAAAACGTTGAGCCATAAACGCCTAAGGTAATCTATTCCTGGCATAAGAAATTCCTTAGTTTTTCAAAAAAAATTAAAGTTTATCAACAGGAAATTTACTAAAATTACCACATAATTGATATTCATGTCAGCACCATAGTGCTGACTACTGGGTTGGTGATACCCTCGGGGACGAAACGTCCATCAGCAGTGGTATCGACCCAGTGATGTAAATAGTTATCAAAGGTGCAAGAATTATGATTTAATACACCAAACGCGCGTTTTGTCTTCATCAAACTTCTTCAGTGACGCTCAGATCGAAATAGTTATACAGCCAAACAAGTACAAAGTTAAGAGCATTGAGGACCCAAAATTCCAAAAAGTTGTGCCAAATACGGCGAGTGGGATCTATTCCTGGGATAAGAAAATCATAAAAATGTCGTCATTGTGGTAAGTCACCATTAAAATGACGTCGATTAGAGAAGCTGATTATTGGATATCGATTTGAGAACAACAATACGTTGATTAGAGGAGTCTTAAATATGCTGTCGATTTGAAATCTTATTTCATTATGACGTCAAAATTGACGTCGATAAGAAAACAGACGTCTTTCTGAGTGATACAAAGTTTGTAAGTACAGGTTGTTTACATGGTGAATTTATTTAAATATATGTGTTGACTATTTTATATGCATAATATAGTTAAGCTTTAAAATTGATATTGTTTACGAAATTTTAATGATGGAAAAACAAAATGAATTCAAAATTTTTACCTGTTTCAGAAATAGTATATTTTATGACAATTTTCTCATCTGAGTTGTTCTTATGTGTATGCTCGCGTATTGTGTATTGTGCAATGCTTTGTTTGTTATATTTCAATTATTTCATGATGGCCCCAGGGAAAATAAGTTTTATCACTATCTTTGTAAGTTATGCTCTTCGAAAGGAGAACTATATAATTAATTGTATCATTTTATATGATTCGTCTTAAATTTATTCCAACAAGATAGATCTTCATATGTACAAACCTCTTCTTCTGGGATGTCCTTAAACTTTAAATCTGCAATATAAATATATAAAGTATAACTGCAGTATCAGATAAGTCTATGGTATTTCTTTAAAATAAGAGTAAGCAAATCCCGTTTAATTTTAAGAGCACATATAAACATTGAAAGTGGTTGATATAATGATTGGTTTATAGAAGAAAACATTACTGAAATGCAACAAGTTCGCGCACATTCAAAACATAGACAAATAAACAATTAATAACAAAGTATATTATACAAGAGTGGGAAGATAGTTGATGCTATCAGTATGTTACATGTAGTTATCCTCGCAGCTTTTTTTCCTTTAAACCATTCATTTAATGTACAACTCTTTGAAAATATCCGTACGTCGTTATTGTAAGTTTGATTCAATTACAAATGTGTAAATATTCTGAATGAACTATATCGACATGAGCTTAATCGTCATGATATAGAAAGTTAAAATATTTTGTAAGATACTAGTTTTGGATTATGGAATATAGTTCTTAAACAATCTTTTGTAGGTATACAAAAAGTTGTAACAAACGTAGGATTGACTGTTTAGATTAATGTCCTTTTACAAGGTGCGAAACATTCCAAAGTAATAAATCTGCGGTTACCGCTTTAAATATTTTAATCACAATAAGATAACATGCTTTGTTCTCTATTTCGTTCACAAGGACATCACTGACAATACCTATATTGTCTCTTAGTGTTGTAATTGTTGTCATAAGTATGCGGTGTTTAAGTCGTACGGAAAATGATTCTGCTGACATGCTGCCAACAGCACTAGAAGCTGCTGAAACAGTATTGGAACTTTCATCACTAGCTCGAACAACGTCTGAATACATATTATCATGTTCTACTTCGTTCTCTTTTAAACACATATAGATTGTCATTATCTACATGAACTTTCATATTGTACATTTTAAACAAAGATATCGAATGTGATAACTGTAAAAATATTAAAATTACCTCAATTTTATCTAAAATATATTGACATAAACTTACTATTCTAATGCAACAACGTTTGTAACGTTCATTTTGATTGGATAACGTCACTTTCTTACATGGCATCAATTGACAATTGATGCTATGGAACGTACGCGCAAGCGCAGACGGCATATGACAGATTTTAAATTCATGTTTTAACGTTATTTTCTGTCAGTTTCATTAGAATGGAGATAACAATATTGTATTTTAAGCTCCGACGGCATCAATTGGGGATTTGATGGTCGCAAATACCCGTTTACTGTCTCCGCTAACGCGTCGCCAGTAAACTTAATTTGCGACCATCAAATCCCAAATTGATGCCGTCGGAGCTTAAAATACAATACAGTTATCTCCTAAGTATTCCCCACATGCTTTATCAGCTCCATTTCACGTGTACCTTAAATTAAAAGCGACAAATAACTGTATTAATCATATCTATAAATATTTTTTATTTAACCCAATGAATAAAATGAGGTCTAAAATAATTCACCTTTATGTTAACTCCTTTTATTTTAAATGCAAATAACATGGTTGAATTTTCTGCTCTTTTTTAATCAAAGTCAATATCAATATATACTGACTGACTTTAAAAACGCAACACTCATTTTGTAGATTTTTTTTAATCATGTTTGATCCTCATACAATTACAACGCATGCTTATCATACTTCTTTCCCTTTCGAAATAATCAACATCTGACTTACCTGTGGTTATTGAACATCCCGGATTTTTTAGATCGCACGAATATCAGAATGCGAAATGTTGAACCAATTAAAGATTTTTTTATTTTTTTTCTTGGAGAAACCATTCTTTCAATCCTTGGACACGCTAAAATCAGTTTAAAAATGTTACATCTCCATATTGCTAAGACTGAGAAATAAAAACCTGAATCAAACCATTCGAATACTGCAAACAAGAAAAAGTGAACGTGCTGCAACCAGACAATTTGACGTCAGAAACTCGTCTTACTGTCCTTCCGATAATGATATCGGTAGACGGGAGTTGTTGATTGAAGACCATCAATGACCAAACCAACATGTAGTGACAATGCAACGTCAATAAAATTTGATTACGCAACGTCATTTGCGAGACAGGTCTACGGCCTCAACGTCAACTGCTTTTCAAATTCCTGAATGCCATTTTGCACAGATTTATGGCAAAAATGTTTCCCATTAACTGAACTGCCAAAGATTCGACTGCAGAAAAACATTTAAAGCCTGAAAGTTTCAACCGCATAATTGCCAAAACTCATTGTAATGGGTGGAACAAAGGCAAAATCAGAAGGTGCAAAACAGAACCCAAAACATGTCGAAAAGAATTGGTTGACCTTTCTGACAATCATTTTGGTGTTTGTTACAGGCAGTCGTTGCATTTAACGGTGACGCGTTCATTGGTAAGGGGTTTCAGTGTATATCACAATATTTGAACATTTAAAATGACGTCATCAATTCGACATCTTACTTGCGTTTTTTTTTAAACATTGAAGTAATGCATTTAATAAAAGAACTCTCTGTTCATAAGTTTGTTTACAAAAAATTGCATATTTGAAAATGGGAACTTAAAGAATAGTCTAGTGTTGCGTTTCTAAAAACGATTATGTAAAAGAAGAGATTCCATAAGTGATAATAGACAAAACTATGTTTAACAAAGTTGAAATGGTATCTTAATTGTTTTTTGAATGAAATTTGAATAAGTTTTTTTAAGTTGCAAAATATTGAAATTAAAAACATACATTGATTTACTTGGGTGAATCATTAAATTTCTGTTACTTTTTAAATTACGTTATATTTTTCTATATCTAAATACCAGTAAAAAGTATGTAAAACATCACTTTTATTTAATTCCATGCGTCCGAAACGTTTTACGTGAATTTACCTTCATCAAGATCGGTCATAATCTGGAGAAAAAAAAACAATTTGAAAGCATACAATATATACTAAGTTATTACCTAAACAGTTGAAGAGCTGTAAGACTAAACAGTACATAACAGACTCCTTCTATATTCAAGGTCAAGTTGTGCCCTAGGGAGACGAAACCTTTGTTTCTTATAATTTCATTTTTTTTCTGAAGAACAATTTCCAAAAGGTTTGTTATAAGTAATGTCAGTACTGAAGTACTTACTGTCATGTAAAACGAGAAAACTAACCGCCTAATTTATATACAAAACAAAAACAAAGAAAAATAAATGTATAACACAACAAAAACCGACAACAACTGAATTACAGGCTTGTTGTGACTTTGGACATGCACATACATACATAATATGCTGGTGATAAACAAATTCGCGCCCCTAACATGGGACAGTGGTGTAACAGTACAACATAAAAACGAACTTTAAAAATCAGTTGTAGAATCCCATGCACATGGTACACGTCACCGAAAACTTGTTTGGTATCGTTCTGTATCAACGGACTTAACGTTACTGTATAATTGATAAATGTGATTAATAAATGTATTGATGTTAATAAAAAGCGATAAAATAAAGACCTGCATCACACACTTAGGTGAAGTTTTCAGTTTGGGTGTATATCTAAGGGACTAAATATACATCACGTGAAGATAAAATGTGACAAGTGCGTACATTAAAAAAATTATTAGCACAGTCATTCTTTTTAATACCAGCACAAACTGTTCTAACAATAATAATATTAATGGTAACAATTGTAATGCACCAGATGGACATTTCGACAATGATGCTCCAAAATATTTTGAGGGTCAAAGACCTAAGATACACGTTGAAGAGCTGGTAGTAATACAAATTTGTAAGGGTTCCGCGGAACCCAGTGTCTCGCCTATTTTATGAATCTAATAAATGTTTTAACAACTTTAATGCAGACTGTACGTAATGTTAACTGGAAGAAAAACTAAGTCCATATATAAGTAACATACGGAAAAACTGGAAATATATTCATACAAAATTTCCCTCTAAATACTAGTTTTGATCATAAACAAGTTTCTCTCCAAGTTTGTTAGAAATCCAGGATAGTAAGAAAGTTATTAAAATTTTAAAAACTTAACCAACAGAGTTGATGTTATGTTAACTGCCAGAAAAACCTATAAGTCCATTTATAAATAAAATATGGAGGATAAAAGGTTTTTTTTATACAAAGTTTACTTCTGGATACCATCATCTGATCATAAACAAACTTTTGTCTCAGTTTGGTAGAAATCCAGGATAGTTTAAGATAGTTATTAAAATTTTAAATCTTTAACCACAGAGTGAATGTAAGGTTAACTGGCAGAAAAAATAAAGTCCATTAATAATTAAAATGAGGGGAAAAACTGAATGTAAGGTTAACTGGCAGAAAAAATAAAGTCCATTAATAAGTAAAATGAGGGGAAAAACAAGATTTTTATTTTTACCAAAAAATATATCTGGATACTATCTTATGATCATAAACAAGCTTCTGTTCAAGTTTGGTAGAAATCAAGGGTAGTTTCAGAAAGTTATTAAAATTTAGAAAACTTTAACATAGAGTGAATGTTTGTGGACGACGCCGACGAAGGAATATAGACTCGACAAAAAGAAAAATAACAAAAATACCGACGAATATTTAAAACGGAAAGTCCCTAATCAAATGTCTTTATCAAACCATAACCCTAACCCTAACCCTAAACCCTAATCTCAAACGAACGTATGTAAACTGTCATATACCTGACTTGATAAAGGCATTGTCTTATGTAGAAAATGGAACGAAGAGCTCCGGAAACTAAAAAGGATATAAAAAAGCCAAAACGCACAAGGTATTAGAACACTGAATAAGGGAGATTTTCATCTACAGTTTTTTTTTCAAATTATATAACAACAAATTAACAGTTAAAGACTTAACACCGATTTGTACTAACATGCGCAATACGACGGATGCCACATTTGGGGCAGGTTTTTTTGTCCTTCCGGAATACATAAAGAGTAACACCAGTTAGTCATGTTGGTGGTGGCATCTATGCATGTTGCTGAGTCTTTGGTTTTTTATGTTGTGTTTTTTTTCATGACGGTTGGTTTTTTTTATACTATGAGTTTGAATGCCCCTTGTTTTCTTTCGCAAATCTTTAATCTATAACAGTATCCATATTTTAAGAAGTACTAAATTGATACTTATAATCATGGGAACTCATATCGTCGAAATCAGACGCGCTGTACAAAGTTAATGTTGATAGAGAAAATTTATTTTTCTTAAAGCACATGTTTTTCAATCTCGGAATGATAACAGTGATTCTCACATAGTCTGAGCATATCGTTTCGAGGAAAAATTCAACCCAACAATGTTAGATCTGTAAATTTGCTTTCGCAAATTTTTGGTTCTTCCCTCGCTGGGATTTGAACCCATGCTACTGTGATATATATATATACGTTAGTGATGTAAATATAGTCAAGTGTTCTTCAACAAGCAATCAGAATTCCCATTGGAACAAAATTGTGATTCTTTTCTTGCCCCCTTCAATTGTTTATATCGAACGAAATAAAGGATACGGTTAAGTCTGCCTCCTATTTTGATCTTTATGGACAACATGAAAAATGAGGGTCAATTGAAAACAAAACTTTACGACAAAAAAAAATAATTTCAGTTTTCCAATTGTGAACTTTTAACTTCCATGTAGCAATGATCCAACGGTGGTTGTATATGCAATGTATATCTCAAAGTTGGTACGATATTTCAGATCTTGCATTTCCATGATTTCATCATAAAGGATTGACAATGACGCTCTTGTCAAAATAACAATCTGTCGTAGTTTTTAGGATGTAAGCAAAATGATGGGTAAGATATTAAACAATATCAGAAAGACAATCATAACCTTGAACAAAATGCCTCCAAATAAAATGGCATACACAGGTAAATAAAAATAATTTTGTATAAGATATCAACAGTCATAGAGTACGAAACATTTCTTACAAAATAAAGAGTTTTGTTGTTCATAGTAAGAGAAAAGAAGTCAAATTTATAGGCATACAAAACACTTGTCAAAGCTGGTATATAGTAAAAATAGTGAGACGAGATATAACACTAAATAAGTATACATTAAATGATAAAAATGCATTACTTCTTCTTGATTTCTTTAGTCACAATGATTTGAATATTTCTCTAATTATGTAAAAAAAAAAACACAATATTGTGTCTAGTCTTCAATATCATATGGGAGTTAATCTGATGATTTTCGAGTGATTCCTATCCATTAAAACCATTATTCGAATATATCTCATAATCACTTCAATGAAAGTATCTTTTTCACTAATGTGCTAAAAATAACGATTGCTTTAATCCCAAATGAATCGTTTGTTGTTTTAAGCTGGTAAAATATTCTTTTTAAAGACCTGTGTGGAAAGAATTTACATTGAATTATCATAAAAGATTATAAAACAATTGGCAATTATTACATTTATAGTAATTAAGTTCACTACCTCGGAGTCCGTAAAATTCAATGGAAAGTTTAAAATCATCTATAAAAGGACGGCTGTTCTCATAAGCTATTGTTACATCGGATATTTTCGAAGAACATTAAGGTAAGGAATGAGTTGTTTACTATCAGAGCATTGCATCATTATTTTTTCTAAAAAAAAAGGTAACAAAAGGAATTTGCTGTTTTATGAAAGAAAAAAAATCAACAATTTATAATTTTGCTGCGTCCGATTTCAAAATTTATCTGCAATAGGATCGTTCAAATAAAATAAAACGTGCTAAAAAAAAGCTGCAACTTTATCTTATGGTTGTGCCCATTTTCATCAACCGATCATGTGATTTAGGTATGATCCACGTGCAGATGCACCTAATTAAAAAAGTTAAATGTATATTCCCAAACAGATACTTTGATAGATGCAATTGTCAATAAGATTCTTTTTTATCATTAGTAATATTGTAGTGACTTTCTTATTTTATAAGGGGTTACTATAGTTTTCAAAGTTAAATAAAATAAACGGTACCAATTTTATTGTACCAGATGGGAAAGGCAACAGTAGTATTTCGCAGTTCGAAATTCATAAATCGATTGAACAAAAAAAAAATCCGGGTTTCAAACTAAAACTGAGGGAAACACATCAAATATAAGAGGAGAACCACGACACAACAGAAACACTAAAATGCAACACACACATGAAAACGAACTGTATGACATTTATCGTTAATGATTATTTCGACAATTAATGTTGCTTATTTCGACAATTAATGATGCGCAATTCGACAATTACTGATGCCCATTTCGACAATTGATGGTTTATATTACGACTTTCTTTATTGATATTCGAGATAAAAAAAAGTTTGAAAATCAAAACCAGTCCTAATAAAACAATGTTTTTTAAGTATAGATGTCATAAACGAGAACAAGGATTTCCCCCTATTAGTCTTTGTTAAATTTCCACTTTTCAAAAACTTTTGCAGAATTTATCTTCGTTTCAAATAAAGAAATACTTGGCATGAGTAAAGTTTTATCCTGTCCAGTACTATATATAGAAAAATTTAACATAACATTTCATGGAATATTAGAAAAAAAAACATCACAGGAAGTTAACCAATCAAATTACCCCCTTATTCAACCTGTGTACAAGATTTAGTAACCATGTAAGCTCAAGTTTCCAAAATATTCTATAGAAACCCCAGATAAAAAAATAATGATGCTCTGAAATACCCAAAACATCTGTTTATGACACAGAAAATCTTTTATTGCAACAAAATATAGGATTACGGTAATTACCTACAAATGCCAAATTCATGGGAATATTTTTTTTACCTATTTTCGTATACAACCGGATGTGACGTACCATGATTTAGTGCTATTACATTTATAATATGCTGAACTAAAATGGGCACATTGAAAAACTGATAAAGTCGAGAAGGACCAAAAGCATTGCCAAACCGGGACAAACAATACAAGCTATAAAATGAGATGCGCGTACATCCCTTAATTTCATTTCTCCTAGGATCTAAAGCCTATAATACCTTTATTTATCATCTATTTTAAACCTAAAATGAATGGTTTGCAGGGTGCAACGCATATATAATAAAACTGTCTTATGGCAACCCTTGCAAAGTAAGGGAAACTAATAAATTAGTTTGGGAAACAAATGGGACAACAACTAAAAAGATGATACAAGTTACTTAAAATTGTGTATTAATATAAAAATTACTATCCAAAAAGGGAAAGTTCATAAAGATGAAAATTATAAACCAAACACAAATATCACAATTTTACAAAATGATCCTTTACGAAATTATTTTGATTTTTTTTCTTTTTTGGTCCTCAATGCTCTTTAACTTCGTTCTCTATTTGGCCTTTTAATTAAACATTTTTTTATGCAAGCGTTATACTGATGGGTCTTTTGTAGACGAAACACACGTCTGGCGTAAATATAAATTTTTAATCCTGTTATCTATGATGAGTTTATTTACTCTTATGACATATTATTTTGTGGTATCTTTTTCAGGTCTGCAATGAATTCTTTGAGTTATTCCACTCATCTACTGTTGCTGTCAGTATCTTTATTTTCATACCTCGTTATAGTCTCCTCGACGTTATCTCCAGAAACTTCTGAACTTGTAAATGAAAAGGCTGAAGATGAGGCATGCAAATGTGAGAATGGAGATGTTGGATTGAAGTACCTTTGTGAAACTTTCACGACTGATATTCAAGGATGTATGATGTATGCTACCAACAATGTACGTGCTGCATACAAACTTAATGATGGTTCGTTTAAGCGTGTGAGAAAACAATTGTCGTTCAATGGAGCGATATCATCCATAGTCAGCATGTTGAATGGAGAAAGATCACGAAATAATGGCGATTCTCTCAGATCAAGAATAAAGATGATGGGTTGAAAATTCAAACAAAAACAAATAATACATTTTGCTCATTGACATTTTTATCAATTGTTTCAATATATTTCTTTACATTAAAGATCATAATCTAATAAAAAGTTATTCTATAAAAACATGAAGATGTGGTATGATTGCCAGTGAGACAACTGTGTGTTGGCGGTTTTTTTGTTGTTGCACTTCAGTGTTTCAGAGAAAACAAACCAGGCTTACAAATTGAACCCCAGGGAAACACATCAACTATAATAGGAAAACAAAACGAAATTACAGAACACAGAAGTGCAACAAAACACCAAAAAAAAAACAATGCATCATTCATAGAAACGAGCAATAAGATAACAACTGCCATATTCCTGACTTGGTACAGGACATTTTAAGACAAGAGTGTACATGCTGAAATGTCGCGCCTTCTTTACTAATCATTGCTATTGTGTTTATAGTCCTAAATGTAAAGCTTTATTACAACTGTCAAAGAAATTTAACATAAAGCAAGAAAACTAAACTTTGACCAATGGACCATGAAAATAAGGTCAAGGTTAGAAGAACCATGCCAGGCAAGCATGTACAAGCTAACAATTCTTCCATACAACAAAGATAGTTGACCTATTACTTATAGTTTAGGAAAAACAGACCAAAACACAAAAACTTAACACTGAGCAATGAACCATGAAAATGAGGTCAAGGTCAAATTCAATCTGAGCGAGTAACACATGGATCATAAAATATTTCCATACACCAAATATAGTTGACCTATTGCATATAGTATTAGAAAAAAAGACAAAAACTTAAAAACTTAACTTTGACCACTGAACCATGGAAATGAGGTCAAGGTCAGATGACACCTGCCAGCTAGACATGTACACCTTACAATCATTCCATACACCAAATATAGTAGACATATTGCATACAGTATAAGAAAAACAGACCAAATCACAAAAACTTAACTATAACACTGAACCATGAAAATTAGGTCAAGGTCAGGTGACACCTGTCAGTTGGACATGTACACCTTACAGTCCTTCCATACACTGAATATACTAGACCTATTGCTTATAGTATCTGAGATGTGAATTTGACCAACAAAACTTAACCTTGTTCATGGATCCATGAAATGAGGTTGAAGTCAAGTGAAAACAGTCTGACAGGCATGAGGACCTTGCAAGGTACACACATACCAAATATAGTTATCCTATTACTTATAAGAGAGAATTTAACATTACAAAAAACCTTAACTTTTTTTCAAGTAGTCACTGAACCATGAAAATGAGGTCAAGGACATTGGACATGTGACTGACGGAAACTTCGTAACATGAGGCATCCATATACAAAGTATGAAGCATCCAGGTCTTCCACTTTCTAAAATAAAAATCTTTTAAGAAGTTAGCTAACACCGCTGTAGCCACCGCCACCAGATCACTATCCCTATGTCCAGCTTCCTGCGACAAAAGTCTCAGGCTCAACAAAAAATGGTGGGTTGAACCTGGCTTTGTGGCTAGCCAAACATTGCACTTTATGGCAATATTAAATATACCACTAATACAGCACAAACTCATATTAAATATCGTTTGCAAAAAAACTATATGTGATGATTATAAATCCAATTGAAAAGCATCATACACGACTCATTTCCAGTGTTCTACAAAGGCATGACAACAAAAGACAATAATTTTTTATTTATTTATTAATTTTCTTTTAGTTTTTCTTTGATTTTCTCATTATAAATGAACAAAACGGAACATTACAGGAACAGATAATAGATACTGAAAGAAAGGTTACAAAATTATATCAATAGAAAAATGTTTTGTTAGAAAAGTATTTAAAACAATTCTATCAAATACTAGAGTGTCTACAACAACTGTTATCCTTCACTTTTCATTTGAATATCATTTTAGAGTACATGGTCTATTACTACAGAAAATTTCTTCTTTTTAATAGGTTATTATTTTTGTTTTATAATTATCATACATTTCATTTTGTGCAGAGGTTTACTTGCACATCAAAAGATAAATTTCCTCTTTTAATCGATATTGATGATTTGTTCAAACTCTCAGTGCAGGTGAAATTTTCAAATATTTTATGTGATTTCAAACATTTTGAATAATACCAGCATAAAATTTCCGACTTAAACAGTACCAAATCATGAAATTAATTACTTTATACTAATACCATGAATATGATTATCAAATCTAATAACAGATCTCAAAATATTCAAATATTGAAAATCAAGTAACCTCAAGTAGGTCGAAAGATTGTTTCAAAACTCAACCAACATTGGTTTATTCAAAATAAATGTAAGCACTAAAGTGTAAACATAGCTTATTAATATGCAACCTGAACTTAGAATTAACCCATGACTGTAAAGCTAATTTCAAAGTGGTTATAACTCTCTTTGTCCATATTTTTAGTTGATTTTACTTTTTAAAACAGAAAGGTGCATATACTATGCACAACTTACATAATATCATCTGATATGATTTGAATAATGTTCACCTGAATGCACTAAACTTTTTGAACCATATTAGGTTAAGATGAAACTTGAGGATATATACCAAAAAATATCAAGTCAGTGAAATAGAGTTAATTTAAATTTCATGCAACCTTTTTAAATTTGGTGTATTTTGAATTTCCAAGGCATTCAAAAAGGAGAAAGTCCATAAAACTAACATAATTAAGGTGGTACCTAACACTTTCACTAAAACTAATTTGGCTCGTTTAATTTTCATAAAATTTTACCGATGTATTTACTTTGACCCTTTAACAAAGATATAAAAATTTCAAAAATTTGGAACCAACCGTTTAGTCAGAAAAATTACACTGGTTATATAGCAGTTTGACAAACACCAATTTTGATCATTGAGAAGCTTAATATTCCCTTTACAACACAACGTAATTAAAACGTTAAGCTGACTTTACAGAGTTATCTCCCTGTAGTGTTAGGTACCACCTTAAACAATATCAATCAATTGAACAAGTTAGAATAACTGTAATATTCCTAACTTGATACAGACATTTTCTGAAGAAAGGGCCCAGCATTTAGAAAGAAGTAGATATCTCTCATGATATCTAAACATGTATCTGTTTTAAAGGAAAAACGCAATACAAAGTACTGTCAAAGCAGAAATTTTTGTGGAGGATTTAACATCGTTCATTTCGTGGAAAGAATATATCCACGAAAATAGAATCCCAATGAAAATTTAGCTTTCATATAATATCACATCCATTTAATGGAAACCACGAAATCAAATCCCCTTGAAGTATTATGAAGAGACAAAACCTTGAAATTTTAACCCCATGAAAAATAATGTTTCTAGTTATTATCTGTTCCAACTACAGCACAAGACATCAATAATACAGTATATAATGTTAACATATTAGAAAAACAAGCAATCGGAATAATCATCAAGCACTTTCACCATTTAAATTTAAATCAAAACATGTAATATACATGTTATTTACTGTGGATTAATTATTATTTAAGGGATACCAATTTCCATGTGAACATGAGCCACAAATATAAGTGTTCAAAGAAGTATACATTTTTAGATATGCTTGAATGCTGACTTCAGTAATTCCATGAATCAAATGTCCACGAAATTACAAATTTCCCTTAATTCATTAAAATTGGTACCCATATAACAAATGAATCCACAATATATACTTAAAGTTAATCTTTGTTTTTAATTTACAACACATAGTCAACTCTTAGAAATAGACAGTAATAAACAAAAATAATAACAATAAATGAAAATGCCTGGTAAATGTTATGATTTTTTTTAATGATTTTTGTAATATAAATAAATCACCAGTATATACCCATTGTGTGATTAAAAAGATGAGGAAAACAGAAAACTTCAGAAATTAAAACAGGAAAACTTAATTTTCATATTTCTTGTATGGCTGAAAATTCTGATCATTTTCATGTAAATGTTTTTCTTTTTATCATTTTATCAAACTTTTCTATTTTCCAATTAAAATATCACACAATAGTTTGAGAAATGAAAATTTTAGCTTGAACCCTTGTACAATGAGATCATTCCTTTAAAATATAAGGTCAAAGTCTGAGTCAGCCTTTTCTCACCATTTTTAAAAATTAATAATCTCAAATAACTTATACAGTGAAACCTGACTAAACTGAATCCTGCATAAACCGAGAACCTGTCTAAACCAAGCATGTTCTTAAGCACCGTCATATCAACTGTATGCATTGTGAACTTAATAAAACCGAACATAGGCCAAAATCTTAAGTCCCCAAGAGATTCAGTTTAAACTGGTTTCACTGTATCAATATTATTATTATATTGAATCAATTTTGACTGAAACATGTTTTATCTTACTCGGTTTAAATCAAATGTTCTGTTTTCTCCATCTGAGATTCTTACACAATTTGGTAGATGGACAATTTTAATTTTTCAAATTCTTTTCTAAAAATTGTCTCAAAGCATTGATTTCTTTTAAAATTTTCCTTATTTACTATCATATAGTACTTTACCAATAAAAGATATATTTTAAAGAGATTCACCTCATATAGCTATATATAAACAGATATATACACAGAAATATCAACACAATTATTCCAAAACCATGGTATCATGACTTGGAACACAATTCATTCATTTACAAACAAAATATCAACATAATTCATTAATATTGTGATTTCTGATGGTCATATTAGTGAATTGATAGAAACTTTCAGCAGGAAAAAATCAGATTATTTACCGCAAAAGTACAACCTATTTAAGTGAAAAAGAAAATTATATTAGCTGATTTCAGAGAAGGACATTTTCAAGAATGGCCATTAAAATTGTAATTTGAAATTTTTAGAATAAGTCAATCTAGAATTCATGGCAAATGACCTCCTTTCAACCTTATATTTGACAGTTTGTATATGTTGCATTTCAAATGCCAAAGCTTGTCTAGAAGTTTTTATGATTTTCTAATCCCTTTATATATTTTGATAAAATGTACTTAAGGAATGTATTAGGTATTTTGCCTTGGATGTTAAATTAGCAAATTGAACATCTGGCAAAAATATCAGAAATTTAATAAAGTATCCTCATTCATGGAGTATGCATAAATAGTTGTAGCATAGTTAAAATGTCAAGATCATATCATTTTTTACCTATATATTTACTTATAAACAAAATAGTAACATATATCGATGTCATAGATATTTCATTATTATGCATTCATTTACAACAACAAAATTACCAATTAATCTCATAATCACATAAACAATAATACAGGAATCTTTTAGATGTAGAAGATTAATAATTGGTTTTGTCATGGTTAACAAAACACCATCAGCTTCCCTTATAATGAAACATGCTGAATTTTATATTTTTGTTTAATAGTGTCTTCTTTCAAACTGTGAATTTAGCCTGCATTTAAAAATACCACTGTATGTCCTTCATTCGACTAAAAAATGTATGAAATTGCCCATATAACATGATATTGTGATATGATTGAGATGGATTTTACTGAATTTTCCCTTAAATGACTTCACAGGACAACTGTCAATTATAATAATGGTAATTTTAAACTCACTTTACCTCCTAATTATAATGAAAAGGAACATGATGAATGACAAAGACCATAATATATGCAATTTTATCTGTCATAAAAAAGAATGACCACTCAATGGTATTTTTAAACATGTTATAAATGCATTGTTTGAATCCACAAACAAAACATAAAAACATTAATACTACAAAAGACAATCTATCAATGAATTCATACACAGCATTAACTTTTCCTATTTTTTCATTCATAAAAATCAAAACGACAGTGAATATATCTAGTACAATATTACATTTCAAGAGATCTGAGAAAAATAATACTTCTGAACACAAACTGATACAAAAAAACCTGAACCCAATGAGCAAAAAGCTGAGAAAATACAAATGATTTCAATACCGGCACAGTAACGCATTTGATGTCATATTATCTAGTAATGTTGTTCATGTGGCTATGCTTAATACTAAACAGATGCAATAATTGTTTTTTAATATTAAACAGATTCAATAATGTTTTAAACAGATACAATAACACTATATATCTTATGATGATTGAATGATTAAAGAGATATGCATGTTACCCAAGGTCATAAACTCCAATGTTACAGGTCAATGATAGCCATGTTGAGGCTACCTAGTTATGTTGATCATTAAATTAAAATTGCAATGGTATTTCTAACCTTGTAAAAAAGAAATATGAAATTTACTAGAACACTGGCGTCCCAAATTAGCTTCCAATGGTATTTGTAAGTGATGTATAAAAACTGACATGATTTGGTTTTTAAAGAGGACATACAATTCAGGATTGTGCACATACACTATATTAATGCATATACAAGCTTTATCCAGATCAACTGCATCATTTATGCATGTAAACTTACATTTTCTAGTACAATGGTGTTTTAGTGTTTCCTACAAGTGGTTTTGGCGTGTAATGGCGCCCTGCCGCGATTTCTCGACGCCCTGCCCTTTTTGGGAAAAAAAATTGGCGCCCTGCCCTAATTTTGTCTAAATTCCTCACGCCATGCCTTTATCGTCGTAATTAACAACCGGTACTGAAAGACATATTTTATGAATACCGCTCGAGTTATTTCCCTTCAAAACAAAAGTTCACTAGGTCGCCATTTTGTAATTGATTTCGTAATCAGCTGATTAGCAAACTGCAATAGATTGAATGGTGAATACAGATACTAATCACGGGTCCTGATTGTATCCCCCAAGTCCCAGAAACATCGTTTTGCCTAGAAGATTAATGATAAAACATCGATGTGATGCTTAGATATTTTTTTTTTACAGCTGATAGATTTCTAATTTACATAATTTACATTGTTTGCATGGTTGAACAAGCCAATGAACGGCGATCATGAGACATTTGTCAAATTGAAAAGTAAAAATTCTTTGCAAACTATTTTTTAAATACAAATGCTTGACTGTACCTTAAATGAAATGAATAAAATTCCAAACTAAATTATTAAAAGCAGAATAATCCAGAAAATAAATGAATTCCTTGATCAAATGTTTTCTTTTGTTTACAAACATGTCACATGATCATTTTAGGCGGGAAAAATACTTGGGGAAAACACCTAAGTAACAGACAACTATGTCTGGCTATTTATAGACATTTAAAATAAACAGCTGATATGGTAGTGCCATGAAAGTAGTAAAACTTGTTGTATTTATATAAATTTAATTTGGAAAAGGGTGTAGAGGGGAAGGGGTTGATTTGTAAAGTTATTTTTTTTTGTAATTTAATAAATTTTGGTTACTAAAAATGACCCTGGATATCAGGGAATGTGTCAACCTGTTTTTAGGGAAAAAAAGGAGGATTGTCAATGACAATTGATATGACCAAAGCAATATTTTTATATACATGTATATGACATAGTGCTTTCTTGTTTTTACAGAACTGATTTTGTTTTTAATTGTGTTTATTGTTTTAAATATTTCATATATATATGTTTTAAACACTTTTTCTTGTTTAACAATTTGTTTTAATGATTGATTACAGATGTATATGTCCTTTTTATAGTATTAAACTAGTATGTTTTAAATGAATCCATTTTATAGAAATTGCCTGTTTATGTTAAGTAAGTGCCCTAAAATTGTGGTCCATTGCGCTTAATGTGCCCTCTGAGCTAACAATTACCCTGCCCTTTTTAAAAGCTGCAGGAAACACTATGTTTACAAATGATATTTTTTAGATGAATTCTGTGCCAGACCCTCGTGGGTAGTCATGGTTATTTAACACGTTCTAGTAGGGATGAATGCCCCTAGTTATTTTTTTTAATAGTAAACAATGATCAACTATCTAGTATCTCACCCTAAATATTTTAGATTTGTAATGTATGTATGATGGAAAAAAAATTGCAACAACTGTGCTGCAATAAATAAGCTAAGCAATATTTTGATCTCAGCCATGAATATGGTGAATGCTGATAACTACAAATCTTAAGATTGCAAAACTCATACCCAGCAATGGATATGTATGTCAAAAAACGGTATATGTTAGCAATGAACATTATATTCAAATACATTTGCATCAGCAATGACGATCAATAGTCCCATTTCTAAGCTTATAATCAAGCATTGCAATATATGCTGATAAATTTTCTGAGGCGATGAAATTTCCAATATGTTTTCTGAGGCGATGAAATTTCCAATATGTTTTCAGAGGCGATGAAATTTCCAATATGTTTTCTGAGGCGATGAAATTCCCAATATGTTTTCTGAGGCGATGAAATTCCCAATATGTTTTCTGAGGCGATAAAATTTCCAATATGTTTTCTGAGGCGATGAAATTCCCAATATGTTTTCTGAGGCGATGAAATTCCCAATATGTTTTCTGAGGCGATAAAATTTCCAATATGTTTTTTGAGGCAATGAAATTTCCAAGGCGATGAAATTTCCAATATGTTTTTTGAGGCAATGAAATTTCCAATATGTTTTTTGAGGCAATGAAATTTCCAATATGTTTTTTGAGGCGATGAAATTCCCAATATGTTTTCTGCGGTCATGAAGGTTGATAAACTGATTATCTCAGCGATTGATGAATAGAAAGCCCTTGGACGACACAATAATGATATATAATAATCATGTAGTTGACAAATCTTGCATGCTTTCTGTTAGTGTCTCTTCTGATGAGTCCATAAATTTACGTATCATAAATGCCTGCTGCATCTCAGGGGGGAGTTTACATGTTCCCTCCCAGTGTGCCTCGTGATATGAATGAGACTGCAAAACAAAAAGATAACAATTAATTAGGCAAAACAAAAAGATAACAATTAATTATGCAAAAAAAAAAGATAACAATTAGTTCTGCAAAACAAAAAGATAACAATTAATTAGGCAAAATAAAAAGATAACAATTAATTAGGCAAAACAAAAAGATTACAATTAATTAGGCAAAACAAAAAGATAACATGTAATTAATTTGTTGTCACTAGCTGGTAGCTGACCTCAGCAGTTATAATTTATAGTGTGGTTCATTTTTACTATTTTTGGTCTTATGTAAGGCAATGCAAAAAGAGATTGTTGGTTTCACTAAACTGCTGGGTCATTTTGTAGGTAGCCTGGGATGCCATATAGGTTTTGTTCATTGTTGAAGTCTTTCAGCAACCTATACTTTATATCTACATCATTTGGTCTCTGGTGGAGAGTTGTCACATTGGCAATCATACAACATCTTCATTGTTATTTTGATTTTGAGCAGATTCAGATAACTGTATATTTTTATAGACTTGTGTTGTTGCTTTGATGTCTCAATATTGATGTTCATTCAGCATTTCCTTTTACTATGTTTAATGTCATTCCAAAAAAGTGTACATTTGTGTAAAATTGTTCAAATATGTCTTAACTATGAATTCACCACTATTCTGTTGGTAAAAGTTTACTAATTTTTCAAGCAGTATTTTTCAAATCCTCCTTTATTCATGAAATTCAGTTTTGGTAATGTTTTGATCTGATGAATGTATAGTTTTGAATGTTAAAATAAGAAATATCTTTTATAATATTTCTAACTCTTATAACATAAATCATGAATTGATTGTTTTGACAGTATCTATATAAAATAAATAAGTTAGTTTTCTTGTTTGAGTTGTTTTACAACTGTCATTTTTGGGCCTTTTATAGCCAACTATGCAATATAAGCTTTTCTCATCTTTGAATGCCATAAATTGACCTATCCTCTTGTGGAGAGTTGTATAATTGGCAATCATACCACTTCTATTACATGTAAATGTTTGTCAACTTACTAATTTAACATTTCTGGTCCATGTTTCATTGCACTGGCCATTACATACAGGACAAGGTCTAGTCATAGGAAAACCTTCACATTCTCTACACGCTGCAGAACATTTACTGTCATACCAACACTCTCCACATCTAAAAATATAAAATAGGAAAACCTTCACATTCTCTACACGCTGCAGAACATTTACTGTCATACCAACACTCTCCACATCTAAAAATATAAAATAGGAAAGCCTTCACATTCTCTACACGCTGCAGAACATTTACTGTCATACCAACACTCCCCACATCTAAAAATATAAAATAGGAAAGCCTTCACATTCTCTACACGCTGCAGAACATTTACTGTCATACCAACACTCACCACATCTAAAAATATAAAATAGGAAAGCCTTCACATTCTCTACACGCTGCAGAACATTTACTGTCATACCAACACTCCCCACATCTAAAAATATAAAATAGGAAAACCTTCACATTCTCTACACGCTGCAGAACATTTACGGTCATACCAACACTCCCCACATCTAAAAATATAAAATAGGAAAGCCTTCACATTCTCTACACGCTGCAGAACATTTACTGTCATACCAACACTCCCCACATCTAAAAATATAAAATAGGAAAGCCTTCACATTCTCTACACGCTGCAGAACATTTACGGTCATACCAACACTCACCACATCTAAAAATATAAAATAGGAAAGCCTTCACATTCTCTACACGCTGCAGAACATTTACTGTCATACCAACACTCACCACATCTAAAAATATAAAATAGGAAAGCCTTCACATTCTCTACACGCTGCAGAACATTTACGGTCATACCAACACTCACCACATCTAAAAATATAAAATAGGAAAGCCTTCACATTCTCTACACGCTGCAGAACATTTACTGTCATACCAACACTCACCACATCTAAAAATATAAAATAGGAAAGCCTTCACGTTCTCTACATGCTGCAGAACATTTACTGTCATACCAACACTCCCCACATCTAAAAATATAAAATAGGAAAGCCTTCACATTCTCTACACGCTGCAGAACATTTACTGTCATACCAACACTCCCCACATCTAAAAATATAAAATAGGAAAGCCTTCACATTCTCTACACGCTGCAGAACATTTACTGTCATACCAACACTCCCCACATCTAAAAATATAAAATAGGAAAACCTTCACATTCTCTACACGCTGCAGAACATTTACTGTCATACCAACACTCCCCACATCTAAAAATATAAAATAGGAAAGCCTTCACATTCTCTACACGCTGCAGAACATTTACTGTCATACCAACACTCCCCACATCTAAAAATATAAAATAGGAAAGCCTTCACATTCTCTACACGCTGCAGAACATTTACTGTCATACCAACACTCCCCACATCTAAAAATATAAAATAGGAAAGCCTTCACATTCTCTACACGCTGCAGAACATTTACTGTCATACCAACACTCCCCACATCTAAAAATATAAAATAGGAAAACCTTCACATTCTCTACACGCTGCAGAACATTTACTGTCATACCAACACTCGCCACATCTAAAAATATAAAATAGGAAAGCCTTCACATTCTCTACACGCTGCAGAACATTTACTGTCATACCAACACTCCCCACATCTAAAAATATAAAATAGGAAAACCTTCACATTCTCTACACGCTGCAGAACATTTACTGTCATACCAACACTCGCCACATCTAAAAATATAAAATAGGAAAGCCTTCACATTCTCTACACGCTGCAGAACATTTACTGTCATACCAACACTCACCACATCTAAAAATATAAAATAGGAAAACCTTCACATTCTCTACACGCTGCAGAACATTTACTGTCATACCAACACTCCCCACATCTAAAAATATAAAATAGGAAAACCTTCACATTCTCTACACGCTGCAGAACATTTACTGTCATACCAACACTCCCCACATCTAAAAATATAAAATAGGAAAACCTTCACATTCTCTACACGCTGCAGAACATTTACTGTCATACCAACACTCCCCACATCTAAAAATATAAAATAGGAAAACCTTCACATTCTCTACACGCTGCAGAACATTTACTGTCATACCAACACTCCCCACATCTAAAAATATAAAATAGGAAAACCTTCACATTCTCTACACGCTGCAGAACATTTACTGTCATACCAACACTCCCCACATCTAAAAATATAAAATAGGAAAACCTTCACATTCTCTACACGCTGCAGAACATTTACTGTCATACCAACACTCCCCACATCTAAAAATATAAAATAGGAAAGCCTTCACATTCTCTACACGCTGCAGAACATTTACTGTCATACCAACACTCACCACATCTAAAAATATAAAATAGGAAAACCTTCACATTCTCTACACGCTGCAGAACATTTACTGTCATACCAACACTCCCCACATCTAAAAATATAAAATAGGAAAACCTTCACATTCTCTACACGCTGCAGAACATTTACTGTCATACCAACACTCACCACATCTAAAAATATAAAATAGGAAAGCCTTCACATTCTCTACACGCTGCAGAACATTTACTGTCATACCAACACTCCCCACATCTAAAAATATAAAATAGGAAAACCTTCACATTCTCTACACGCTGCAGAACATTTACTGTCATACCAACACTCCCCACATCTAAAAATATAAAATAGGAAAGCCTTCACATTCTCTACACGCTGCAGAACATTTACTGTCATACCAACACTCCCCACATCTAAAAATATAAAATAGGAAAGCCTTCACATTCTCTACACGCTGCAGAACATTTACTGTCATACCAACACTCACCACATCTAAAAATATAAAATAGGAAAGCCTTCACATTCTCTACACGCTGCAGAACATTTACTGTCATACCAACACTCCCCACATCTAAAAATATAAAATAGGAAAGCCTTCACATTCTCTACACGCTGCAGAACATTTACTGTCATACCAACACTCCCCACATCTAAAAATATAAAATAGGAAAGCCTTCACATTCTCTACATGCTGCAGAACATTTACTGTCATACCAACACTCCCCACATCTAAAAATATAAAATAGGAAAGCCTTCACATTCTCTACACGCTGCAGAACATTTACTGTCATACCAACACTCCCCACATCTAAAAATATAAAATAGGAAAGCCTTCACATTCTCTACACGCTGCAGAACATTTACTGTCATACCAACACTCCCCACATCTAAAAATACAAAGGTCAAAGGTTATAATTCAATTATAATTCCTAACACTCATTTTACATTCAGATTCACAGACACATAAAGTATAGAGTATTTTGTAAGATCTAAATAATACTGTGGATTAACTTTTTTTGGTTTCAATTTTCATGGATTTATAGGATAGGGGCAAACCACAAATTGAAATGTTCAACAGGTTAGAAACTTCATGCAGACTTGAATGAAGACATTGGCAAAACACACAAAATTAAGCATCCGTGTAAATTGGTTTCCCACAAAAATAAATGACAGTAGTCATAGTTTTAACATTTTTGATCAATGGCAAAATTAAAAACATTTTTCTCAATTTTTTTTAGAAGTTGATAGTATCCTGGTATCCTGCTTCATTTGCCAGCTAAAGCTTGTGTCAAATTACTGTTTGGGTCCTCATCGCCGTCTGCGTTTAATCAATCATAATAAAATCAACAATTGTGACGAAAAAAAGATGGACAAAATTAATTGCAGGATAAAGACAATAACTGTGTAGTGTCTTGAAATATCAGCTGTACTTGGCTCGAAACAGGAGTAATAGCTCGCTGATGCTGGCATTGAACCTGTTTCTTAGGCTCATACATTGTATCTATATCAACAAACAACTTACAAATGACAAGTGTCTATCTTTCTCTGGTATGAGTCAATTTTCATCATTTGTTCGACTTCCTGTTTGCTATAATTTGTTCCTTCTGTAGTATTCTGTACTGTGTAGTATACTGAAGCACTTTTGTCATTTAAAACATCATCTAAAAATTAAAAAGAAAAAAATTACTAATTTACAAAAAAAATAAGCGAGTACAAAATCATTAAGTATTCAAATAAATATAAATTTATAAATGTACAAATTTTGATGAATCAATGTAAAGAAATTAAACTAAAATGTAAGGTGACGACTTCTAAAGTTAGCTGTAATTTTATTCTATCCTTGCATCATATCCTTCTAATCTAAATCAAAATTAAAAAGGTAATTTTGCCATTATAGCTATTATACAATGGATACCAATATAACAAGTATGAACCTAAGAAGGACAACTCTTACAATTAAGAGTTGGGTCATGAGTGCCATGATGCACCTGTCACTTTTTAAAGAAATAAAGTTTCATAACTCAGAAACGTAAAATCTAAAAAATTTAAAATGGAAAGGGGGGATACATCAATAGATATAATTAATTCAACAAAGTTTCATGAAAACTGCTCCAAGCAATTTTCAAGGTATTGTCAGAAAACTGGGAAATCACCCCTTTTTAATGGATAAAACTTGGTCCATGCACGGAAATAAAAAATCTAAAATTTAAATAATTTTCATTGAGAAAGTATTCTATACGTGTTAAAATACTAAACATTTCTCAATCCACTCAACAGAACATTTCGACTTTATCATGTTTATTAAGTCTGAAATGATATTTAGTAAAAAAATATGTATGTGGCACATATACCACATCTTCTTATTTGCATATCTTATATAATCTGACTTACACAAGTTTAACTATATATGTACATCATAGATGATAGGGTACATAAAAAGTGTAAATAGCAGAAGTGTACTTTATGTATGTCAAAATAAAAAAAAAATTCTCATGATTGTAATCATAAATGTATAACTAATTCTTATAATTTTGAATTTATTATCAAACTAACCCTCTGCAGTATCAGGAACATTCTCCATGGGAACATCCTCAGGACTATCTCCATCTGTAAAACCTTCATCGTCTGTATTGGCACCCTCCATCATTTAACCTATAAATAACAAATAAATTGAAATTTCATTGTACATTGTTGTAGTTCAAAACATGAAAAAGGACAGGAACCAACATGACTTAAATAGGGGTAATATATCTTATACTATTTTTCTAGAAATTAAAAATTTTACAAATATCTGAATGTCTGAGTTTTAATCACAACTATCATGACTATACAGTGGTACATGTCATACATGTAGTAAATAGCGATTGAAAAATAAGGCAATGGAAACATGGACATGATGGAAAAAGTCATTAACAATTGTAAAATCATTTTAAGATAGATTGAAGCCGTAGTATTCAGGTAAATAATTAATTAGAGGAATGTAGTACAAATGTAACCTGTTGTATCACATGTTTTCCTTTTAGACTGTCAAGAACTTTGAACTGAGAACATTTGGCACAAGATTAAAACTGTTGAAACATTTTTCAAATGACAAAAAAGAAAACATGCCCATGTGTATAATTGTCTTAATTAAAACTCTGTCCCTTCCTTACTAAAACATGGGTCATTCTAATTCATTTGTAGATAGTGGAATGGCTGTTTCATTAAAATCACCTTCATGACATTAGAGCAGAGATTTTAATTGCACATATAAATATGTTTTACATGAGCACCATATTGAATGACTTATTTGTGTAATGGGTCTTAGATCCTTTGAATTTCAACAATGTAGACAATGGTAGATGTAGATAAAAATGGACGCAACAAAACGGACCATATATATGATATCGGGCAATTTTGTACATGAATATCTGAATGTAAGTTCCTTGCATGTCACGTTTAATATCCAGCCAGTCATCCCCCATTACTCAAATAAACTACAAGACACTTGTATGTACCATAAGTAGATGCTCACAGTACTAATACATGTACATAGATGGTACCAGCTGGATAATTTCCAAACCTCCGGATCTTTAACCATCTTGCTGCAGGAGGGACAAATGTGTCCACACTGAGATGACTGACTATGCCAGAGGGACACATATGTCAATGTTATAATTTATGCAAGCTTCTCCTCGTTACTGTACAGTTTTCAAATACAAGACCAAATATTAAACAGTGTTATATTTTTCTTCAGTGGGTCCCAAATGTAACGGTCATTATGGCGTGATGTCATATATCATGTATATCAAATGTATATTGAGTGACGTCATTGTTGGACATCTGATGTCATAGACGTTGAGCTGTCGTATTTTCTGGTACACAAGGTATGAGGTCCGTACGCGCCCAATACACTTTCGCACCCTACACGTTCGCACACAAGGTCTGTTGGCACCCAATTAAAAATCAAATTCCAGTTGAATAATTAGAAAATCATGATTGTTGTTTTGACTGATTGCTTTGATGTAAATACTGCATGTATTTAGCTTGGTATGAGTAAAACATTGAAGAATTTAAATGAAAAACACAAAAGATAATTGTTTTTAACAGCTTTGCCACTTTGATCTGAAATAATCAGAAATTTTGTTATTGCTCACTAGCCCAGGGCTAATTGCTAGCAGGACATTACTAGCCCTGTTGGAAGAACTACTAGTCCAACAAAATGGCCTGATAGCCCTAGTATGCCTTACAACTTCAGCATTGTGTTCACAGTTTTCTGCAATAACAACGAATTCTATAAACTTATCAATTTTTATCCATTGTACAGTAGATTTTTGCATATTGGATACCCAAATTATGTCAGCAAATATCCCATTAGCAGATACATTGTATATTCAATTAATCGATATAATCCAAATTTTAGTCCTGTTTCTATGATGAGTTCAAATTCTGGCAATCCCGGATGACGTAGTCGAATCTGATTGGCTAAGATAGAAAAATGATAAGGGGATTTCCCCCTTTCTATTTTAGAAACGCCAAGAATTTTTTGTCACTAGTCCGTCGGGCATATTGGGTTATAAGTTTTGGTTGCCCAAGATCTAAATGCTGTAGTCCTGGGCGTCGGGCTAGTGGATTTTTTAATCCCTGATAATGCAACAAAAAATTATAGCAATACACTAACCAAAACATGATTAAGATTTATTCAACAGAAAAAAAAACGTTGTCTCACTCTATATTTAGACAATGACAACAAATATACTTATAGGAATACACTTGATTACAAAGTTATCAAACACAAAACCAATAAAAATTGAGCGTGAAAGTGTAGGGTGCGAACGTGTAGGGTGCGAACGTGTAGCGTGCGAAAGTAAACGGGGGTAAACGTGAATGGGTGTGAACATGAATGGGCGCGAACGGACCAGGATTCAGCACACGAAAATGCTATCTTGGAAAACAACAGGCAGCAAGAGCAGTCAGAGCTCAGACATAAATAAGTCTGAATCTGCTTTTGACTTATAGATGTCTAAATTTGTAAGTTTTAGGATTTGTCTCCCTTTAATGCAAGACAAAATACGACTTAAATAAGTCAAATATTGTTAAGCAAGAAATGATTGACCAGAATCAAAAAGTTGCAAATATCAACTCCTACAAGTCGATAAGTTACCAAAATTGGTCAACTTCAAGACCCACGCATACTTATAAAAAGGTCATGCATCTAAATCAAATAATGACAACATTGAAAGCCAATGCCTTGTCTTCTAAAGAAAAATATGAATGAGAGTCTGAAAAATCGGGGATCATGTTAATTAACCTTACAATGCAACCACCTGGATCCACACTTAATGAGGTAAAACATCTGTGTTTAGTAAGGATGTTCAATTAGATAATTAAATATAGATAGATCAAGTCCTTGTGAACTCTCAGACAGGTTTTTACTGTCAAAGGTGGTGTAGTTTGGCCACCAAGTCAAGTTAAGTTTTTTCATCAACATAAAGAGACCTAAACAAGTCTGTCATTTTGTGACTTAGATAAGTCTAAAATTGAAAACACATTTTTATAAAGAATACATGTTTTGACTTCTTTAAGTCAAAAACAGAAATAGACTTGTTTATGTCTGAGCTCTGACTGAAGAGGGTTAAATAAACACTCTAACTGATGGAGCTTCAAATTTGGGATTTCATCATATCATCTGCTTGAGATTCTGTGACCTATTGCAAGTATCCCTAAAAAGGCTGACGCATCAACTATGCCCCATTCGCATAAGATTTACTGTCTTGTGTCAAATGTCTAAAGACTGGGACACCTGGTATTAGATTCTGATTTAAATTGATGAAATGTGACTGTCAAACGTATGTTTGTACTTTTTCAAAACTATTGTTTACCTGGAGATTTAATTTAATCAAGTTCAGTTGTAACAAAGGATGCTACGAGTAGAAAATGCAGCTGAAAAATCTCCAAAATTTGATTAGCATTAGCAACCCGTTCACTTCCGGCAATCTTGCAATTTCTGTTTGTCGTAAATCTGAATGCTACCCTAAAAATTCGTTTAATTTTCAGTATTAAGAAGATATCAGCTCCTTTGAGCTTATATTTTTTTTAAATTATTTGTGCGATATCATAATAATTTGCCAAATATAATATGTTTGCATGGTCGTAAAATATTTACATAAAGCGTTTCCGGCGCCATTTCCAAAATCTTAAAAAGTAAAAAAAAAATGTGAATGAGCAAATATAACAGGGGCATCATTGAAACTGTTACTGTTTCACTTAATTTGATTACAAAAAATACCAAAGATTTCATTTAACGCGTCAAAGGGCATAATTTTCATTTCTGAAGTCTAGTCAAAATTCATTTCATTTTCACAATACTTTTTCTCTGACCTAAACATGTTTAATGATGAATCAGGGATGATTCCAGGTGTTTTCAAATGGGTCCCTTGAACATCAAATTGGGAATTTTTATTCTAATTGGGAATTTTTTAAGCATAAAATCTAAGACTAAATAACATTATTTTCCTGAAAAGCAGAAAATGTATATTATTAAGTTTAACCTGTACACTGATGTTCATGTAAGTTGTAACATTTGAATAATTCTGGTTGGGCTACTGTTATTACATGAATATCATTGAACATGATGCACTAGTCTATCACCTTAGCTATAGTTACCTAGGCCTATTACAAAAACATATATTTCAGCTAACATAAACCACTGAAAAAAATCATTCATCGGGTATTTTTTCAACAGCAGGTCATCTCTATAAATTTACCTTAATTCAAATTGGATTTCAAATTGAACTGGTCAATAGGGCTCTTCACGGTTAGTTCGGCCATATTGGATAGGGGGCAGATTTTTTGGAAGGAGGTGGAAATGGTATGAAAGTGTGGGAAATCCTATGTGTGTTTCCAAGCAACAGCTCTGTTTTAATGATGTTTTCCCGTATTTTTCACACCATTTTTACCTCTATTATGAAAATCTGCCCCCTATCCAATATGGCCGAACTAACCGTGAAGAGCCCTATTGTCGAATTCAGAAAAGCAATTACAAAAGTTTATATACTTAATTGATAAGATATTTAAAGCATTGAACCAGTGTTCTTTAAAATTATTTGGATCATCTTCAAAACTTTTGAAATAGTTCAATAATGATGACATCGTATTTCATGAATAGTCTATCATCAACATTATTTTCAAATAACGCTCAAACTTTTGTCTTTTGAGGAAATAATTTCTGTTACAAAACAAGTTTTCATCATATTATATAACCCGCTCTGCTGGGCGATCTGCTTTTACGAGATCTGCGTCCATTCAACCTTATCCATCAATGTTATATCAAAATTTGAATTTGCTCTCTGCCGAGGTCTGCTTTGACACCCATTTTTATTAAACTGCTGGGCGATCTGGTTTTACAAGATCTAATACTCCCATAACATATTAATCAATTGTATTCGGCTGCTAAAATTGTTTCCCACATGTTGACATAATTAAATCGTTGTTACTAAGATGCGATCGTAAACAGCATTCTTATCCGGATTTTAAAACGTTTTGACAACAAACTATGAAAAATTATAGTTACCTTAATCAGTGACAGAAACTTTTTCGGAAATATCGATTTTTATTTTATTTTCCTGAATTGGGAATTCATTTTCATGTACATTTTTTTGGGGCCGCTGGCCAATTTAAGGACCGCTAAGCGGCCCTAAACTATATAGTGGAATCATCCCTGTGAATATATACTTTACTTTAAATCAATACCTCTTAAGTCTGTAAAATGTATATAATTTGAAAGTACAACGACCAATTTGTAGCTAATGTTCCTTGTCTATTCAGAGGCAGATTTAGGGAGGGGGGCCCGGGCCCCCCCTTTTTAGGAAAAAATTCGGTTGCTTATATAGGGAATCACTGAAGCGTGACTGGACCGGGGCCCCTCTTAGGTCAGTCAGTGGGCCCCCACTTATGAAAATTTCTGGATCCGCCACTGCAATTGGATAGAAAATACCATGGCAGATGTAGATTATTAAAGTATTATCAGTTTCACCCCAAGAAAATATTAATTTTTCATGAATAAATCCTAGTAGTCATTGTAGTTACTCAAAATGATTTCGAAAATTCAATTCTTAGTGTCTATATATATAACAATGAAATGCAACTGTTTCCTGTTAAGGGGTTATATTTGTAATTTTCATCGGATTTTGTCAAATTGGTTGACGTCTTTTCTATTAAATTCATGTGTTATGGTAAAGAAAATTAATCACCGCCTTCATTTAATTATTAGTTTTAATTTTGTTCAACGTAATCTGTACGATTTTTATGTTTGAAGTTAGATTCAAAACATACCGGACATATACTATAGGTAATTGCTATTAATTAGTGTGAATTCACATTACTATAAGACGTGTCACGGTACTTTTCTATCCCAAATTCATGTATTTGGTTTTGATGTGGTTATATTGGTTATTCTCATCGGATATTGTCCAATGCTTAGTCCGTTGCTGTGTGTGTTTATTTTAATGTTGTGTCTTTGTTCTCCTCTAATATTTAATGCGTTTCCCTCAGTTTTAGTTTGTTACCCCGATTTTGTTTTTTTGTCCATAGATTTATGAGTTTTGAACAGCGGTATACTACTGTTGCCTTTATTTTATGTACAGTGGTACGAGTTTTGAATGGTACAAATTCCCAGTGGTACGAGTTAACTTTATTGGTACGAGTTAACGTGGTACGAGTTAACTTGCTTCCCCCTCACACAGTTGAACAAACCTCCAAAATCGAGATGGTACAAAGGCGAGCTGCCAGATATGCCTGTAACAGATACCATAACATCAGTAGCCTGACAGATATGATAAACACCCTAAACTGGCCAACTCTACAGGAAAGAAGAACACGCACAATTTAATAATGTTCTACAAAATAGTACATCAAATCGTAGCTATACCATCTGCTATTCTCATACCATCAGACACTGACAGTAGAACCCCCAAAAACCATGATTATACTTTAAAACACATTTCAACCAAAAGAGATACATATAAATATTCATTTTTTCCAGGTATCAGGTTCGTTCGCGCCCAATACACTTTCGCACCGTACACGTTTGCACCTCGCACGTTCGCACCCAAGGTCCGTTCGCACTCCAGTTAAATAATTGGAAAATCATGATCGTTGTTATTAATTGCTTTGGTGTAAGTAAAACATTCAAGATTTTAAATGAAAAACACAAAAGATAATTGTTTTTAACAGCTTGGTCCCTTTGATCTGAAACAATAAAATATAGCAATACACTATTATAACCAAAACTGGATGATAAAATATATTCAACACACAAAAAAAAACATAGTCAGAATCTCGCTTTATTTTGAAACAAGTCAAAGAAACAAAGTTATAGCAATACACTAACCAAAACATGATGAAGAGTTATTCAACACAAAAAAAAATGTTTGACAGAATCCCAATTTATTTAGAGAGGATTATTTATTTTTTTAACAATACACTCTCCAAAACATGATTTAGATTTATTCAACACAAAAAAAATGCTGTCTCACTTAATTTTGAGACAATGACAACAAATATAAAATATACTTGCCAAAACTTGATTACAAAGCAATAATTATTGAACACAAAACAAATTAAAATTGGGCGCGAACATGTAGGGTGCGAAAGTGAAAGGGGGCGAACATAAGTGGGTGCGTACGTGAATGGGCGCGAACGGACCCGGATTCTGTTCGCACCCAATACACTTTCGCACCCTACATGTTTGCACCTCGCACTTTCGCACCCAATTTAAAATCAAGTTCCAGTTGAATAATTAGAAAATCATGATTGTTGTTTTATATTGCCTTGATGTAAATACTGCATGTATTTAGCTTCGTACGAGTAAAACATTGAAAATTTTAAATGAAAAACATAGAAGATAATTGTTTTTTAACAGATTGGCCCCTTTGATCTGAAACAATTGAATAAAAAATTATAGCAATACACTAACCAAAATTGATTAATATTTAAGATTTATTCC
This sequence comes from Mytilus galloprovincialis, assembly GCA_037788925.1. Classification (NCBI taxonomy): domain Eukaryota; kingdom Metazoa; phylum Mollusca; class Bivalvia; order Mytilida; family Mytilidae; genus Mytilus; species Mytilus galloprovincialis. The sequence goes on along the minus strand of CM075339.1, from coordinate 73,940,388 downwards.
ACTCAAAAATCCCGGTTGTCAAAATCTCACTTTATTTAGAAACAATGATTAAAAATATTTTAACAATACACTATCCAAAACATGATTTAGATTTATTCAACACAAAAACACATTGTCTCACTTTACTTTGAGACAATGACAACAAATATACTAATAGGAATTCACTTGCCAAAACTTGGTTATAAAGTAATCAAACACAAAACAAATAAAAATTGGGCGCGAACGTGTAGGGTGCGAAAGTGAAAGGGCGCAAACATGATCGGGTGCGAACGTGAATGGGCGCGAACGGACCCAGATTCTTTTTTCCATATACCATAACCTATTTTACGGACTGCTGCAAAATACTAGCCTTTCTTCATTTACAAGCGCTATTCTGCTGGCTAGGACAAAACAGCTATTTATATTGGTATCGGGTCCGTTCGCACCCAATATACTTTCGCAACCTACACGTTCGCGCCTCACATGTTCGCCCCCAAAGTCTGTTCGCACCCTACATGTTTGCGCCCAATTTGTATTGGTTACGATGATTACAAACTATTTTCAACACATAATAAAACTGTAAGTATCCCAATTCCTTTTGAAACAATGAAAAAGAAATATTTATAGCAATACACTAACCAAAACATGATTAAGATTTTATAAACACATAAAAAATGTTTTCATAATCTCCCTTTATTTAGAAACAAAAAAGAAAAATATATAGAGAGTACATTTTTGTAATACACTAAACCTTTAATAATACCTAAACATGATTAAGATTTATCCAACACATAAAAAAAAATATTTATAGCGTTACACTTTAAAATACGTACCATGCTTATCATTTATTCAAAACGTTGTCAGATTTGCACTTAATTGACTAGAAACATTGGGGGAAAAAAACCTTTATTTCAATGCACTAACCAAATTTAAACATAATTAAGAATTATCCAACACATAAATGAAATACTTTTAATATTGTTGTCAGAATCACACTTAAATTAAAAACAATGAATTTTTTTATAGCAATAAACTTCCATGATACAAAAAAAAACTTGTCAGAATCTTACATTATTTAGAAATAATGATATATATTTATAGCAATACACTTACTAAAACTCGGTAGAATTGGGTGCGAACGTGTAGGGTGCGAAAATGAAAGGGGGCGAACGTGGATGGGTGGGAATGCGATTGGGCGCGAACGGACCCGGATTCATTTATATTAAGTTTTGCTATTTTGTCGGTCGTAATTAAAAATTTAGAATAGGCAAAATTTTAAAGCCTACACTTTCATGACTTTAATAAGAAATCTCAGTCTATTAAAAAACAAATAGATATGTCTTCTTTTCCTGATCACTTACAATTTTCAAATGGACATTTCATAGGGTGGCAACAATAATTTTTTATTAATAAAAATGGTGGTTTATTTTCTGGAATAAAATGATTACAACAACATGAACAACACATTTCATGTTGTTTTCTTTCTTTTAAAGTGTATTTGATAGCCCTATTAACATGATTAACCTACATATTATTATTAGTTTAAAATTGAGTGGCCAGTTATTTAAAAGAAAAAGTATAAGTTAGATTTTAGAAGTTTGAAAGCGATAAAATATTTACTGGTACACAACAGCCCGGGTGGATTTTGCTTTTTCCACCAGCCCACCGTGAACTGCCCACCCGTATCCACTCCAACTATAATCTCTGTTTTGTAAAAATATTGATTACAAATACTTATCTTCTTTTTTCAATTGATTATATTTGCAAGTCTTTTGATTAAACAAAAGAAATTGCATGCCCACTCCTATGGGTGGACAGAGTGGACAAGCTAGAAATCTGCTTTCTGCTGTTCTCTTTGTAGTCTGCAATGATTAATATTCCTTCTGCATTCAAATTGATCACGGAAACACAATGTGTATATTCTATATATATATCGTGCTATCAAAATGTACCATTCAAGTTTCGTAACGATGCAGTGCCCTCATGGGAAAGATCTTTGACTATTATTCAGATGTTTTATATACATTTTGTACATAAATTTTTGAGGAAAAAATAATTATGACTAATTTTTTAAAATCTTAGTTCTATTTATAGGATGGCAGCAGAAGATAAGACATTTAAGGGCATCATTATAGAGGCATTGAATTTCCACAACAGAAAAAGTCGAGGTAAGATTAAAGCTCAATTAATTCAGTGTTCTCCCTAAATATTTCATTTAGCATCCTGGTAAACAGGTGAAATTGAAATATCATCTTGTTTCTAAAAATTATAGCATCACATCCATAACATAATCTATAAGAAAACCACTTTAGAAAGCATCATATTTAGGATTATAGCATCACATTACCACGAATCATGATGCTTAAAGGCCCTGGGGAGAACACTGTACATAGTCAGTGACTGTATATCATATATGAATAAATGGTAATGCAATTTGACTGCACAAATAGCACAGCTGCACTTTATAATGATATATATCTATATTGCTTTAAAATAAGAAAATGTGGTATAATTGCCAATGGGACAACTCTCCACAAGAGACCCAATGACACAAAATTAACAACTGTAGGTCACTGTACACTCTTCAACATGAGCAAACCTATACAAGCAGTCAGGGGTACTACTTGTACAAGTACCGGTAATCTTATTATAATTTTAGAATTATCTCCCCTTAATTTTCTCAAAAATTCACTTGTATAAGTGATTTTTTTTTACAATCCCACAACAATTCACAAGTTTTAAAATGTAAAAACATGCCTTTAATGATTTTTTCCCAGGTTAGCTCGTCATTTTTTATTAGAGTTCAATGTTTCATCTCATTAATTCAACAAAGGAACTGATTGTGCAAAGATCTTTTAAGTATTTGCACAAGGCTTTCAAAAATTGCGCCTTGGTGGCTTGTAAATGAGCAGTGTTGTAAAGAAAACAGACAAATGGGATTTCCTTTGTCCATGAAATAACGCTTAAATGATAAGTAAAGACATCTGCAAGGGGCAGACAATTTAAAATTCTATCAGAACAAAAAAATCCTAAGAATTCAAGAAAAGCAGATAGGATGACTTTTTTACTTATACATGTATAATTAAAAAAATCTGAATGTCTAATATAAGGTTAAAGGACATAACTAAGCCAATTCTTTTATTTTTACCTATACAAGTAAATAAAATTCACTTGTATATAGTATCATACAAATTTACTAATATAGGTATATTAATATTACTTCTTCAAGTAAATGAAAATTACTTGTACAAGTAGTACCCCTGACTGACAATGCTAGTACATTTCAGTTTACATGTACTAGTCTGTTTTTTAAATGTATCAATTGAATTGGTTATAGCCAAACCCTTGTCTCAAACATATGCCCAAAAATGTATCATTTGATACATGTAAATTAATTGAATAGTTTGGTTTGTTTTAACATGTTTAAGGCCAAATAAAATAATATGTGTGTTTCCTTTTTCATCTGAAAAAAATATGTTTCCTTTTTCATCTGAAAAAAAAAAGGTAGGTACAGTTTGTAGGAAGGGAATTTTTGTTATAAATACAATTTTTGTTTACATTGAGTCTATGACAATGTATGAGAGAGAAATTAACAGTGTTTTTCGCAGGGCCTTTTAGCACCATTGAAATGTAATGCTATAATTTTAAATGTGATGCTATAAGGTAATTTCATTTTAACTTGGTAACTAATATAAAAATAAGGAGACGTGCTATGATTGCCAATCAGACAACTATCCACCGAAGTTCAAATGAAGTGGAAGAAAGCAATTATAGGCAACCATACAGCCTTCAACAATGAGAAAAACCCATACAGTGTGGTTGGCTATAGAAAATGCATTACAATTTGCTTTATCCAAAGATTTAAAAATGCTCCTTCTGTTTTAAAAACCTTTCATTGTCCTCTTGTTTTGTCAGATCAATATTTTCAATATACCGCTACATGCACCTTTTATTGATTTATAAAACACCTTATCATGATTTACAATAAACATGTACCTAAACATGATTGACAATAAACATGTAAGTAAATTAATCATGATTTACAATATACTTGCACCTATTAAACAGTCAAGGGTTAACTTAAATAAGTTATTACAGAAAAATAACATGCATGTTGTTATTGCGGGCTAAAATATTGATGCTTTATTTGTTAGATAGATAGTTTATTCTCATAAAACCATGCAAGTACAAAGGTTACAGAGAAGTTAAAAAAAAAAATAGTATACATAAAAATAAAAAATGCATTAAAAATGCATAAAATTCAAAATTTCGGATGAGATAACATATAAAAGAATATATATATATAGACTTGTATAGTCAAATGTAAAAGCTAAAATTGTATAAAGAAATACTTTCTATAAGTATGTTAAATAAATTATGGTTGTTAAGAAGGAGTGAGCTTACTATTAATACATCTTATAAAATTGCAGAGGTTTCTTAGTGTCTTTGGTTTTTTTGAATTAAACAGTTTGTTGAATGTAAAAATGTTATGTCTTGGTATTAGTCCATTTGGAATAAATCTTCTTCTTTCATCTTGTAAAATTTACATCTTTTACAAGTATCAAAATACTGTAATAACATATGTATGTTACGTGTTTCTAAGGCACAATATACAAACTTTGTTTTGTTAAATTTTTCACAAGTTCTATTGATATTATAATTTTCTTTATGTATACTAAACTTTGCAAAGATATAGCAGTTCATAGTTTACCAATCATGCATAGTACACCTATGTTATTACAGAAAATATATTCCTGCAATAACAAAAGGGTGTTATTACAGCTTCTCTAAACCTCTTAAAAGACTTTACTCAGACATATATCACAATGTATTTCAATTCATTGTAAGAAATGATCATCAGAACTTGTAATGAGGCACTGCGCAAGATTCCAAGTAATTCCAAAGTGTCTCATTTACTCTCATATAATAAGTTACATGCCTATAATAATCAAGCCTTGTTATTACAGCTTAGTTTTCCCTTAAAGGCCTTGTCTCATTGATTTACTATGGTTGATCAAAATTGTATTAATGAAACTAGAAAATTAGTTATCAAGGTAATATATTAAGCCACTGCGCAAAGTTTCAAGTATTCCCAAGTGCCCACAAAAGATAAAATATATATGATATATATATATTTAACTGATAACAAACATATGTTACTACAGATTAAGGAAAAAAGAGTAGACAACTCATGAAAGGGTCTGTAATAACATATGCATGTTATTTTTCTCTAATAACTTGTTTAAGTTAGACCCTTGACTGTTAAATCATGATTTACAATATGCATGTATCTGATCAAGATTACAATATCCAAAGAGCTAATCGTGATTTGCAATATACATGTACTTAATCATGATTTCAACATGTGTGTACCTTTTCATGATATATGAAATACCTGACAATAGATATATGTGTCAATGCTTTCTCATTACAGATTACATAGAACAGATAGCTGAGTGGAAAGAAAGATTTACTACGTTACAATAGATATATGTGTCAATTCTTTCTCATTACAGATTACATAGAACAGATAGCCGACTGGAAAGAAAGATTTACTACGTTACAATAGATATATGTGTCAATTCTTTCTCATTACAGATTACATAGAACAGATAGCTGAGTGGAAAGAAAGATTTACTACGTTACAATAGATATATGTGTCAATACTTTCTCATTACAGATTACATAGAACAGATAGCTGAGTGGAAAGAAAGATTTACTACGTTACAATAGATATATGTGTCAATACTTTCTCATTACAGATTATATAGAACAGATAGCTGAGTGGAAAGAAAGATTTACTACGTTACAATAGATATATGTGTCAATACTTTCTCATTACAGATTACATAGAACAGATAGCCGACTGGAAAGAAAGATTTACTACGTTACAATAGATATATGTGTCAATGCTTTCTCATTACAGATTACATAGAACAGATAGCTGACTGGAAAGAAAGATTTACTACGTTACAATAGATATATGTGTCAATACTTTCTCATTACAGATTACATAGAACAGATAGCCGACTGGAAAGAAAGATTTACTACGTTACAATAGATATATGTGTCAATTCTTTCTCATTACAGATTACATAGAACAGATAGCCGACTGGAAAGAAAGATTTACTACGTTACAATAGATATATGTGTCAATTCTTTCTCATTACAGATTACATAGAACAGATAGCCGACTGGAAAGAAAGATTTACTACGTTACAATAGATATATGTGTCAATACTTTCTCATTACAGATTACATAGAACAGATAGCCGACTGGAAAGAAAGATTTACTACGTTACAATAGATATATGTGTCAATTCTTTCTCATTACAGATTACATAGAACAGATAGCTGAGTGGAAAGAAAGATTTACTACGTTACAATAGATATATGTGTCAATACTTTCTCATTACAGATTATATAGAACAGATAGCTGAGTGGAAAGAAAGATTTACTACGTTACAATAGATATATGTGTCAATGCTTTCTCATTACTGATTACATAGAACAGATAGCTGACTGGAAAGAAAGATTTACTACGTTACAATAGATATATGTGTCAATACTTTCTCATTACAGATTACATAGAACAGATAGCCGACTGGAAAGAAAGATTTACTACGTTACAATAGATATATGTGTCAATTCTTTCTCATTACAGATTACATAGAACAGATAGCTGAGTGGAAAGAAAGATTTACTACGGTACAAAAGCAAAAACAAAGGCTAGTACCAAGAAGTCATTAATTATTTTCTATAAGCATGATAAGCATCTATAAGTGAATTACCTCAGAAGTGAATTAAAATCTTCTCCATTGTTTTTTTTAGGGGGAACAAACACATTTTTCAACTTTTATCAGGAACTTTTAAGTTTTTATTGGTGTTCAATCATATCTTTCTTTGCACTTTTTCAAGACATTTAACATAAGGTTTTTTATGTCTATATTTTATATTATAGATAGGATACGCACCATGCATGTGATGCACACACAGACAAAGGGCAAATAGCTCCCAAATGGAGCTTTAGTTAAAATTGACTGAAGCATCCTGAGGATTTAACAAGCCAATTAGAAAAATAAAAATTTCTTTTACAGTTGTGAAGGAAATGTGCACACCAGCAGTGTATGAGGAGATAATTTTTACATAGAATATTGTTAGGTTACACAGTGAGGATCAAAATTAAACATCTATATCAAATCTCTACTAAAGCAATGCTGCGAAACAAAAATTACACACAAGAACTAAATTTATCTGGGGAAAAACAATCAGAACAAATACAATAGGTCTTTCCACAGAACCAGAAAAGTGCATCTGGAAAAACTTATGAATATTGATTAAATATCATTCTAACATGACGTCCTTCAAACGCTTTGAGTACACACCTGTGGTAAAATATTAATATATTGCCAGGGCTTTTCCGATTGTACTCCCACGTCATATGCTTTTTTATGAAAGAGGCACCCGACGTCATAGAAAGATGACGTAAGAATATAAGCAATTTACGGGAAAATACACGCTTGTGAAACCAAAAATCATCACAACAAAAAAACGTTATCAAACGATGCTAAAATCTGGTACAAGCCAATTATTTTTATACATATAATATTTATGTAAATTATCATTTAAATTTATCTAAAACAATCTAAATACGTTATTGAAAATAGATTAAGCATGTCACTACTTCAGTTTACTCCGTTCTTTTACGTCAATTTAAGTGTGCGTTTATTTATGGGAACAGCAAATATTGTCATCCACCTAGAGCGCTTCAATCCAAAAGAATTGCCGTATTTGTCCTATTAGAATCGAAATAATTCATGGGGGCTTGAATATATCGTGGTTTTACCACGGGTTGTCCCTTTATGCCGATATTTTTCATAAAGGGCCAACCCGTGGTAAAATCACGATATATTCAAGCCCCATGAATTATTTCTTAAATAAACGGAAATTTCCCTTTTGTAATGTAGGCATATGATTTTTAATTTAAATTTCTTGTGTATAATTTGGAGTTAAGTATGATGTCCATTATCACTGAACTAGTATACATACTGTAGATACATTAATTTTCGTGGGGTTAAAATTTTGTGTTTTTTTTTATATATATATAAGATTTCATGGTCGGTTTGTTGTCTCTTTGACACATTCCCCATTTCCATTCTCAATTTTATAGCATTAAATATTTATTGATATTAAAAAATTTGAACTTTTTATTTTCTAGGTATCAGGAGGAATACAGAAATATTAAAAGAGAAGTTGAGACGTATACACAAGAGAATAATAAATTAAAAGGAGAAGTAGATAGTTTAAGGCAGGTTATAAACAGGTGATTGTTTTACTTAGCGCACAACATTGTTTCCTGGGTCACACAAAGAGATTCAGTTAATTTTACTAGATTCCGAACACAAAGCAATTGAGTTAGTTTTTATAAGTGCTAAATTTTTTATCATTATTTTCTTCTTCATGGACTGACAGGCATTTACATACATTTATCATTATATTGACACATAGTTGAGCAAGCAAGACTAATTAGATAATCAAGCAAATGAATGAGAGAAAAAAATAAATAATAGTATGATATAACAGAATAAAGTTTCAGTGCTCAAACATGGTTAAAGTACACACTAAACATGCTAAATGAACTATTCGGTACACTAAAAGTGATTTAAACGAGGATGGGGTATACTGGTTTTACATCTGTCATTCCCTTAAAATTTTCATTTTCTTTAGGAACTGCAAAAGCAAATGAGTTATCAAGCTTAATATGAATATGCTATATTGTGTAATGCAGTTTCAGATTCATCCCTTAAGAACTTCCTGTTTAAAAAATACTTGAAATAATTGCCATGTATATTGTTTTCTCTCAATTTTTTTCAGGAACTACATATCAGGCCTTGCAGTCATAAAACTTTCCAGCACGATTGTCATTCAAAAATCATCCAATCAAATTATTGGATTTTATGTTTCGAGCACAAATTTTGTACTCCCAAGTACTAAGTAAAGTTTTATGACCAAGAGCCCATGGCTCATCAGATATTTGGAAATTTTCACATGTATTGCTCATCAACTTCCTGTTTACCAAATATTTAGCAGGGTTGTTATTTGAAAGCAATAGCTCAAATTTAACTTGTGTATTTTAGAGACCAGAGGAATGACAGATGTACAGCTTGCAGTAGTTTTCAGCACACCATACAGACACTTAAAGATGTGTATGAGAATACACTAACACAGAAAGATAACCATATAACTTATTTAGGTAAAATCTGATATTGAAATGACATCTGACTATAAAAAAACATAAAAATTACTTGTTTAAGTGATTACCCACAAGGCCTCAAGGTTCAACCCCTTATGTATCATTTAAGGCAACTTTCTTATGCTTATATAACCTTAAAAATAATTATTAGTAAGACATGTCAAAGGAATTGTATGTAAATGGAGCTCCACTTATATTTTTGATCATTATAAGGTTATTACATAAATGTAGGCAAATATTTTGTACCCATTGAAGCTTGTGTCTCTTGTTCTTGAATTTTTGCCAGATATTTGGACTTCTTTGGTTTTATCCATGTAGTGCCATTGAAAATTTTATCCGCAAGCTGCTACTTTTCTTTTCATTATTTTGTAACATACAGTATAAAAAGCCATGTCTAAAAATCTTAGAAAATTTTATTATTTTTTTAATAGTTTTTGAAAGAAAAAAGGGGCCATTGTTAAATGTCCATTCTTGACACAAAAAACACACATAAAGCAAAGCAAAAGTCTGTTTGTTTACATAGCAAAACTTTTACATGTACCACAAATGTCACCAATTTTAAAGCTCTACAAGTGAAAGCGTGGGAATGGTTTGTTTTGTTATCACTTTGATTCATTAAATTGTGATGTATAGCTTGAAAGCTGGTTTAAATTTATATGATTATTCTTTTTTCCTTCAGAAAATAGAATAAAAGAACTAGAAAGAAGAAAACATAGTAATACAAATGGACAGTTGTAAGTAATTTGAAAATGGAAGAAAACAAAACTACAAATGTTTGTAATCAAAATATATCTGACAAAAAGTTAAAGCACAGTTTGAAATGTACACTATTTAATTTGATAAGCATATTGATTGATTCTCTTTAGGGCTATTCCAGTAAAATTTACCTAGGAGGGGCGGAACGCCGACGATATTTTTTTCCATAAGTGGGGGGTTATCAACATAATTGTATTCTGGAGGGTGGTGGTCCCGATTTAAATTCATTTCTGTTGGTGGGGGGTTTCTGAATGATAGGTTAAACATATTGTTCCCCCTGTTATGAAGGAAGATTCTCCTGAAAAGGTCGTCCGACTGCAAATAAAGTTGGCAGACCACTAATTTTAAGCGTCCGTTTGTGTTCTTGTCAAACCAGTGATCGGGAAAGACGTGCCCCCTGCGCCTATAGCGCATATTGACAAGAAATGGCGCATACAGTGACAAATGTAAGCGCCCACGTGGCGCACGATACTTTTCACTTCGTTTCGAAACGTTTAGATATCGTCAAATGAATTTCCGATCGTGTTCCATGCCGCCATGTGTGTGTACACAACTGTGTAATGTTCCTCCAATAATAGGAGCACCTATATATTTTTGGGACGTCTCGGATGTTTTCCTATGATAATAGAACCATGCGATTTCACGTCTCGGGTGTTTTCCTATTGTAATAATAAAACCATGGGGTCTAACTGATAACCCGAAAAACGTAATTAACCATCATTCATGATATATATTTTTTTTATAAACAACTTTAAATTTGTTAAATTTGGCTAGTACAGACGAGATTTAGCCCTTATAATAATCTCATTTAGTTTAGCTTGCTATTATTTCGATTGAAGAACCCCAAAGACTTTTTAGGAATATAGTTTTTGTCTCCATAAAAGACGCTTAACTGTCCTTGTCATTTTTTGGTCTTTGGCTCATTTTGACATTTTGTAAACATGACTTCTTCAGCGATTTGTTGTTTTGTTCTATGAATTAATGGTACTCTATACTGTTATTCTTGTCACCGTGATGAAGATATAATGATACAAGAAGTGCAGAGGAATTGCCTGAAATGTCCTCTGATACGGAACGTCTGGAATAAGTATGGTATCGACGAAGACCCAAATTTAATGTAAAAAAAATGAACATGAACAAGGCAACAGTACCAGTTTAAACATTGTAAATAAAGGTTAACTTAAATATTGTTGCGGTTGGAAGAAGTTATTGTATATTCATTGAAATTGAAATGGCAGAATTTGCTGTACTTAAATCTCTTTCCTTGCAAAGAATATGTCCTTAATAAGGTGGACTGGCCAATTCTTTGCAATTTTTGTCCCAAATAATATTTTATTACATACAGTTTATAACAACTTCAAGTACCCTCTCCCTTGTATACCGTCTCCCCACAAAAAAATATGTGTGGGTGACATCCAAACTATGCGGTCCATAAAAAAATATTTATATTTGGCACAGACAATTAGATTTTTATTGCGCATGTTGCGTGGGTGGTATTGAAGAAAAAAAAGGCCTAATTTTTGCGGAAAAATATGGCCTTGTTACACAGGAGAGTATATCATCTTCCTCAACATTTGCCTATTGAAAAAAAAAATGTATATAAGAAATACAAAAAATAAAAAAAAGAATTACATTGTGCCTACCAAAAATATTTTATGGCTCAAACTAAACTCTGAAACATCAAATGGTTGGTGCCAACCAGTTTCCCCACCTAAAGAATATGTCGTACCTGAAAATGTTATTGACAGTTTTAAAAATAAAATGGGCCATAATTAAAATCGCACCCCCCTTTTCCGGTCACTGTGAGCTATTGCCGTCATGTTGCATCTGTCGTCTGCTGCTCCATAACATTGTTACATGTTTCATTTTATATTTTAATAGCAACATAGCTAGTATAAAAAAGAAGATGTGGTATGATTGCCATTGAGACCAGAGGCGGATTTAGGGGGGGCCAGGGGGCCCCCCGTTTTGGATGCACTGAAATAGATAAACCAACAAATTTTACATTTATTTGACAGGATGCAACATTTTTGTATACTTTAAAAAACTAGCTAACTTTTATTTTTTTTCTCTAGGTAGGGGGTCTTGGAAGAAAATACATGTTCTAGGTGGGGGTGTATTTTTTTAATCTTTTCCATAGGTGGGGGGTCAAAAAATAAGTGGCGTTCCACCCCCCCTGGATAATTTTTACTGGAATAGCCCTTATAATTTCCTCCATTATACTGAAGATTTACATTTTATAACACAAATATACTAATTACAAGAAATCAACAACATACAATTACGAACTACAATTAAAGCACACATAAGCAAACAAAAAAAAACCATTTTACTTATATATATATATATATATATATAATAAAAACTATAAAACAAATTCCCATACGTTTCGGCCATTACGGCCTTCTTCATTGGAATAAATTACAACATTGAAACAACAATTACATCACTTGGATACATTACGTTATAATAACTTTTATGACGTTCATTTGCCGCGTTTTTCGCTTTTTCAATATAAATATATTTATCATCGTTCATACATTGTGTTGAGTCCTTCAGGTTCTAGAGTTTTTAATTTTTTTTATCCAAAAGGCTTCTTTAGTTTTTCTGTAAGTTTCTGTCCCAAATACTCTTTCTATGGCGGTAACTTTTAAATTTGTTATTGAATGATTGTTCTGAATGAAATGGTTGGCTACTGGATCTTCTGTTTTCTTTGTTCGTATTTTTGAAAAGTTCAATAGCATTCGTTGATATAGTGTATCACCCGTTTGTCCTACATATATAACTTTTTCACATTTTGTACAATTAATCGCATATATCACGCCTACGGTTTTACAATTTATTTGTCCCTGAATGGTATATTCTTTGCCGGTGTTGTCACAAAATACCTTGGTTTCATTTAAATGTGAGCATAGTGCACATTGTTTACCACATGGTCCACATCCATTAGTTTGCTTATAAAATAATAAATTATGCTTTTTGTGTACTAAGATGTCTTTTATGTTGTTATCACGTTTAAATGCCACGATAGGCGGATCGGGAAATATTTTCTTTAGTCTTTCGGATTGATGGAGAATTTTAAGATTTTTTCTAAGAATGGAATGTACATTTGGAAGCGCATTGGAAAAAGTAATTACTAAAGGTACCCTGTTGTTTTCTTTCTTCTGTTTATACTTTAATAGATCTTCTCGGTTTAATTTGTCGACTTTCTTCAATTGAACTTCAGTGGACGAGTTATTGTATCCACGTTCTTTTAGGTGCGTTTTTATTTCTTCTCTTCTTGTTTTGTAATCTTCTTCTGTTGAGCAAATTCTTTTGACACGAATGCCGAGTCCATATGGTATAGCATTTTTTACAGAGTTTGGATGGCTTGACGACACATGTAAGTATTGGTGTTTATCTGTTGATTTTGTATAAAGATCTGTTTTAAGTTGTCCGTTTTCTATGTGTACAAACACATCAAGAAATTCAATTTTTTCAGTTGAGTAACGCATTTCTGTTTTAATTCGCGGATGCAAACTGTTTGACATTTCGTGAAATTTTTTTAATTCATCTAAACCATGTTCCCATATCCCCCAATATATATATAGGAAACAAATTCAATATCAAGACACAAACCAGAAGAGTCAATAGATAATTTTAATAAACAAAACCACGACGCAAAATGTGAGGTTATTAATAAATCTTCCAAAAAATTAACGAGCGCACAGAAAACATTATTGTCAAAAGGATTTAAGTTTGTTCCAACTAGAAGAAAAGTAGACATGGGGAAACTTATAGCTGATCTCAAGATATGGGAAAGAAGAATGCGTCTTCGCGAACATTTTTTCGAAGAAAACAAGGAAAAAGAAAATTACCTAAACGAGTATACTAAATTCAAAAAATCAAGTACGTTCACACCCTCCGCAGGAAAAGAAAGATGGTTAGATGAGTATATACAAACCGTAAAAGATGAAATTTTAAGTAGATTAAGTCGAAAATTCAAAATGAATATAACTATTGAAGAAGAAAAAGCAATGCGGGAACTTTTGTATGATACAAGCATCGTGATACGACCAAGCGACAAATCATCCGGAGTTGTAATAATGAACACAGAAGATTATAAATTAGAGGTAGAAAAAGAATTAGATAACAACGATACGTACACAGCAATAGATAAAGATCTAACACAGAAAAATGAAAATAAAGTAAAAAAACTCGTAGAAAATTTATGTAAAAGAGAAATAATAGATAAAGACATGAAAAAATATCTCTTACCGAAAGGAACATGTCCCGGAAAGGTACAAGCTAATCCGAAATTACACAAACAAAATCACCCAGTTAGAACAATTATTAATGGGCGGAACCATCCCACAGAAAAAATCGCGGAAATAGTCGAAAACGAGCTTTCGGAGAATGTTCGGAACTTGCCCACGTATATCAAAGACACAACATATTTTTTAAACAAATTAAATGCAATACAACTGCCTTTACCAGACAACGCAATAATGTTTTGTTTAGCTGTAACTAAATTATATCCAAGCGTACCAAGAAAAGAAGCACGAGAAGCATGTAAATCAGCACTAGAAAATCGAACTAACACATCAATCCCAACTGAAGATGTTCTTAAAATGATGGATTTAGTCATTGAAAATAATAATTTTAGCTTCAACGGAAAGCACTTTTTACAAACTGAAGGAACAGCTATTGGTTCCCATCTAGGCATGAATTATGCTTGCACCTACCTCGGACAATGGGAAGAAAATTTATTTCAAAACAGCAATTTACAACCATTTTCATATTGGAGATATGTTGATGACATCTGGGGGATATGGGAACATGGTTTAGATGAATTAAAAAAAATTCACGAAATGTCAAACAGTTTGCATCCGCGAATTAAAACAGAAATGCGTTACTCAACTGAAAAAATTGAATTTCTTGATGTGTTTGTACACATAGAAAACGGACAACTTAAAACAGATCTTTATACAAAATCAACAGATAAACACCAATACTTACATGTGTCGTCAAGCCATCCAAACTCTGTAAAAAATGCTATACCATATGGACTCGGCATTCGTGTCAAAAGAATTTGCTCAACAGAAGAAGATTACAAAACAAGAAGAGAAGAAATAAAAACGCACCTAAAAGAACGTGGATACAATAACTCGTCCACTGAAGTTCAATTGAAGAAAGTCGACAAATTAAACCGAGAAGATCTCTTAAAGTACAAACAGAAGAAAGAAAACAACAGGGTACCTTTAGTAATTACTTTTTCCAATGCGCTTCCAAATGTACATTCCATTCTTAGAAAAAATCTTAAAATTCTCCATCAATCCGAAAGACTAAAGAAAATATTTCCCGATCCGCCTATCGTGGCATTTAAACGTGATAACAACATAAAAGACATCTTAGTACACAAAAAGCATAATTTATTATTTTATAAGCAAACTAATGGATGTGGACCATGTGGTAAACAATGTGCACTATGCTCACATTTAAATGAAACCAAGGTATTTTGTGACAACACCGGCAAAGAATATACCATTCAGGGACAAATAAATTGTAAAACCGTAGGCGTGATATATGCGATTAATTGTACAAAATGTGAAAAAGTTATATATGTAGGACAAACGGGTGATACACTATATCAACGAATGCTATTGAACTTTTCAAAAATACGAACAAAGAAAACAGAAGATCCAGTAGCCAACCATTTCATTCAGAACAATCATTCAATAACAAATTTAAAAGTTACCGCCATAGAAAGAGTATTTGGGACAGAAACTTACAGAAAAACTAAAGAAGCCTTTTGGTTAAAAAAATTAAAAACTCTAGAACCTGAAGGACTCAACACAATGTATGAACGATGATAAATATATTTATATTGAAAAAGCGAAAAACGCGGCAAATGAACGTCATAAAAGTTACTATAACGTAATGTATCCAAGTGATGTAATTGTTGTTTCAATGTTGTAATTTATTCCAATGAAGAAGGCCGTAATGGCCGAAACGTATGGGAATTTGTTTTATAGTTTTTATTATACAATCATTCAGAGACTTTATATATATATATATATATATATATATATCTATATGCTACATTTGTTTGAATCAGATACTTTAGTGACTAAAATTAAACCTATGCACAGATAATTGGCCTTCAAATTTTCTGTACAGATAAAATATATGTTCTGCCAAGCAACACATCATGTTTCTCCAGTTGTCAGAGTTCACAGTCTTTGACCAAAGGTATGCTACCCTCCTTTCAAAGTAGTCTAGTCCTACAGACAGATAGATTGGTTATCTGTTGAACTCCTCTACTCTTAAAGGAGGATAGTTTACCAAACCTAAGAATAACTTCACAGTTCAGCTAGCAAGCTAGCTTACCAAAGATATTACCTACACACTCAATGCAATCAGCTGTAATCTAATCATCAACATTTAAGGTGGTATCAAACTACTTGACTAAAATTAGTTTGGCCCGTTTAACATGTTTAATATTGATAAAATTTTGACAAAATATTTACTTTCTCCCTTTGACATAAAAATTTCAAAAAATATTAGAACATCACACTTTTTCTGATATATAGCAGTTTGTGAAACATTAGTCTGATCATTCAGAAGCTTAATACTTACTTAACGGTAGAATGTGATTAAAAAAAAATCAGCTTATTTTTACAGAGTTATCTGCCTGTAGTGTTATGTACCACCTTGACATGTTTAAGTCCCTGTTGTTTTGCTTTTCTAAAACTGCTAGAATCCATCAGACTTTTATAAATAAATATTGCATGATGAAAGTTAAATAAAAAAATCTTGAACTTTCACCATAGTTTTTATAGTCAATGTGAATTATCCCCCTTTTACCATTGACCTAATTTTTTTTTTTAAATGCCCTAATATTTTTAATTTTTCACAGTTTTATATTAAATGCCTAAAATAATTATATTGGGTTGATATTGTTATAATGATTAAATTTGATTAAAATAAGTGGTGTGATAACAAAAATTGGATAAATGTGTTACATAGTTTACAGTTGTCCCAATAGGGAATTTATCAGCTTTGTTTCATCTGATATTTATCTTATTGACCTGATAAATATCGATTTTAGGACAATTACACACTGTGTAACTAATAATATCACTTTGTCAACATTTTCAAACTTCTTTTCCTCATAGAAATGGAAATTTGAACATTGCATTATCAAGCCCAGATTCTACAAGTAAATATACACCACACAAGACTAAACAACAGCCTGGTTCTGACGATGGACATGCAGCTGCAGAATCCAATAGGAAGTCACATGACAAAATAGAGGAGGATCCAAGTCCTGATAGGCTAGATAAAAGTTTGAAACTGAGGTTGCCAAGGAACAAAAAGAGAAGCAGATATTCAGAGGTATTTTACATAAGTGGAATGACCCATTAAGTTAATTTTTCTAACATACTTTTCACATGGTTGAAATTTGTAGAAATGTATTAAGAAAAATAAATCATTATAGATTGGCTGTTCAGGCGTTATCCTTAATAAGAAACATTGAAACCATTAAAATGTATGTGGGAGGGTATGAAGGGACTTTCAAAATATCTCTACAATCAAGAACCATGTTTTAGATAATTTTGCATAATGGTAAAAGAGGGGGAAAGATACCAGAGGGACAGTCAAACTCATAACTCGAAAAATAAACTGACTACGCCATGGCTAAAAATGAATAAGACAAACAGACAAACAATATTACACATGACACAACATAAAAAACTAAAGAATAAGCAACACAAACCCACCAAACACTTGGGGTGATCTCAGGTGCTCTGGGAGGGTAAGTAGATCCTGCTCCATATGTGGCACCCGTCGTGTTGCTCATGTTATAACAAATCCAGTAAATAGTCTAATTCGGTAGGTCACATTCATGAAAGGGAAGAGAATTGTACTTACGACCTAAGGAGCATATCCGATATCATCAGTTATTCACTAAAGGTCAACCAACTCATGCTGGCATCCGTAAAATTTATTTATCTTGCAAAGCATGTGCTGTT
Organism: Mytilus galloprovincialis; assembly: GCA_037788925.1. NCBI lineage: Eukaryota > Metazoa > Mollusca > Bivalvia > Mytilida > Mytilidae > Mytilus > Mytilus galloprovincialis. Next base: position 73,922,385 of record CM075339.1, on the reverse strand, counting down.
GTAATTTTAGCAATGATAAAAATCTTGCAATGATTTCTGAATTTACAGTTTTTATTGATCATTATAGGATCCTTCACCAAAACAAAAAAGACCAAGAATGGAAGAAACAATGATTGAAATGCATTCAGATGGTATCGATAATGAAAGGATTACGGGTAAATCATCAAGGAAAGACAACTTGGAAAAGAGGCCCCATATTATTGTCCCAGAGACCTGTTTATTTGATGCTGATTTATATGAGGAGGAGGAAGAAGAAATAGTCGACGATAAAACTGATGACACCAAAAATCACCAAGTGACGAAGAAAAATAAATGGACAATTGCTATGGATACTAGTTCTTCATCAGAAAATGAAGACAATGGTACGAAAATTCTAGATCAAGGTCAAAAGGAAAAGAAGGTCAATAGGTCATGGCTACATAGTATGTTAAGCAGTCCAGATTTGGACCAGACAAAATTGAATAAAAGCGAACAGTCTGATGGATTTGAAGGAAGGAAAAGTAATTTAAAAAAAAATAAAAGTGATCCTTCTCACATGTTAAAGCAACTCAATCCTGAAAGAGAAAAAACTAAAACATTATCTCAGGATAGTAGTCCTCTCAAAGTGGTACCTTTAAAAAATCGTAGAATAGCAAAGAAAACAATGAACAGCAATTGTACAAATTTAACAGATGATACCAGTGGAGAAACTGTTCATATACACTCTAGTCCTGAATTTTCATCACCATCATTGGTCAGTAATGGACAAAAGGCCAGAAATAATTCAATAAGATCTTCACAACAACCAATAGACATTCCTTCTGACAACGAATCTCCTTTGATTTTGCGATCGTCAGGGCTAACTTCAGTAAATGAACAAAGATACCCTGAAGTGGATGTTCTGTTTGAAGATTCGGAGTCATCGCAATCGGACAAAATATTGAATTCATCGAAAGACAGAAGTGTTGAAACTTTATCGCGGAAGGTCAGAGGGAAAAAGTCAAGGTCACAGGAAAAGTCACCTGATATTAACAGTTCTTGGAAAATGAGAGAAAGGAAATTAAAAGTACAAAAAAAATCACCATTAAAAGATACTTCTAACATGGATGATGAGTTTAAAAATAAGTTACGACAAAGTACATTAAGTCAAGCTTTCATGAACAGCACAAAACAGGATACAGATTTACAGCAGGCTATAGAACAGTCTTTACAAGAATCTACAGGAAAACTATGTGATAAAGGTCAACCAAACAATGAATTGATAGAGTCTAAAGAAAACAGTCCTCCATTTAAAAAACCAGCAGTTCCAAAACCTAAATTTAAAAGAAGTAAGCTGAGAAAAACAGATCTTGATGAAACTATTGCACCTGCTGGTGATGAAAAACATTTACCTGACATAGACCTGGAAGAAACAATGGCTCCATCTAGAATAAATGATAAACCAAAGGGAGGTAATCCTGATCCATTCAGAATAAATGGCAGTTTGGATCCTGCCATTGAACTTTCACAACTTTGTGCTGAATCACAGGACCTTGGAGATGAACTTGAAATTACCTTACAAAACAAACACAACAATGGAAGAAGAGAAAATAGGGTGAAGGAAAATTCAGACTGCATTGACGCTTTACAAGATTTCAGATTAGAAGATCTCAATGGTAACGCTGATTTCCCTAAAACATCAACTTGTGTTGAATTTGGTGAAGATTCTCAAGCCATTCCTTGCAGTTCTACAAGTGTTAAGTTTGGAGGTGGACGATTAAAGGGACAAAAGAAAAAACTGAAAACTGGAGGTAACCTCTTGTTTTTTACTATATCTGTGCTCTTTAACATATTATCTTTATCGAAATAAAGTTCATATGATCATTCATTTTCTGCAAACAATTCGGTTTCAAAATTGTGAAATACCACTATTACAATTAGTTGTTGAATAGGGGATACTAATTTACATACAAATATTTTTTGTTACACATGCAATGTAGCAACTTACTCTTGAGTTTGTTGTCGCATTATTAAAATCCTTGATATGGATGATGAGACAACTAAGCTTTATTGCAAAAAAGAAAATCATGGTTCATATTTTTTAAAGACAGTGCATATAGAAGTAAGTGGGAGTATAATTTTCATGAATTCTGTAAGTAATGATCTTATCCTCTCATTTATTATTTTTAGAGTTGGCCAGTTTTATCATGTTGATATTGACAACCGTTTAAGTATTTTTCACCTCACATTACTTGACTTGTTCAGATCATATTTTGTTTTTAAAGAAAGGGAGACCACCCATGAATTATACAATTTTAAAACTCTATTTTTAAATAAGCTAGGTGAATAGACGTATTTGTGTATATATGATCTTAAAATTAATCTTGAACTTGAAATTGTTTGACTTCATAGACACAGAAGATCTGGAAACAGAAGAACCACAGATAAACAAGCAGATGGAAGATAGTTTTGATGTGTATGTATTGTATTTTTCTGAAAATTTATTTTAATATTTTTAAAGTTTAACTGTCAGGGCTATTCCTTTAAAATGTATGTGGGAGGGTAGTAAGGGAAGTTTAATATTGAGGGTGGGTCATAGGTCTTATTTTCAGTTTGTGTCTATTATCATTATGCCAAATTATCTACTAAAAATGGTTCTTGCTTGTAGAGATATTTTGAATTGTCCATTCGTACCCTCCCACATACATTTGAATGGAATAGCCCTGATGAATTAAATTGAAAATTTTGTTTTTAGATACAAGGTTTTTATCACCATTGTATAAATTAGAAAAAAATATCTTTCAAATAAATGATTATGCTACTGAATTTGCAGACAGAGGGTTTATGTAAAAAAAGGGTTCATTTGTCTGATCAGCTTTTGTATGAATAAAAGATTAGAGCTAAGCAACTGCATAACATAGTATTCTAAGAGTGATATTTTGTCTGTGTGCAAATCTTTGATTGCAGAAATTTCATACAAAACAAAAATAAGGAGATGTGGTATAAATGCCAATGAAACAAATATTCACCAGATTTCAAATGGTATGGAAATAAGGATTTCTGGTCACTATACTCCCTTTAACAACGAGAACAAACCATACCTTATAGTCAGCTACAGAATGGCACAGCATGAAAAGTTTGGTCACCTAAACGTTTTCAAATAAATGGGTTCAGGGAAAGTTGGGGTTCTCATTTAAAGTCTGCAAGTATGTGAAATTTTTCTCTAAGTTAATATAACTGATTACTTGTTTTTTCATTTGTAAAATTCATCAGTAATAGAGTGTTTGCTTTCCTTTAAGGTGGTACCTAACACTACAGGGAGATAACTCTGTAAAATCAGCTTAAAGTTTTAATTATGTTGTGTTGTAAAGGGAATATTAAGCTTCTCAATGATCAAAAATGATGTTTGTCAAACTACTATATAACCAGTGTATTTTTTCTGACAAAACTGTTGGTTCCAAATTTTTGAAATTTTTATATTTCTGTTAAAGGGTCAAAGTAAATACTTTATCAAAATTTTATGAAAATTAAACGAGCCAAATTTATTTTAGTGAAAGTGTTGGGTACCACCTTAAGAGAAATGATTTAAAATGTTTGTTTTTTTGACATTATCACAGTCGGCCAAAGTTAACTACAGAGCCTGACTATGCCTATGTAGATGTTGTCCGTGGTAAAGACGACAGAAGGAAACTGAAAGCTTTTTGGTGTCAAGAATGTGCTGATGTATGTTACCTTTTTGTGTACTGTAAATTCAGAAATTATTGTGTGCATTTATTATTGCGATTTTGTCATTTTAGACTAAATGCAATTTTAATTTTTATAATTTTGAGAAAAATCCTGTTTGATTCATATAAAATATTTCAAAATGCGAGTTCAAATTATTGCATTTACAAGTCTGTCCCATTTTTAGCAATAATGAAAACTTCACAATGATTTCTGAATTTACAGTATTATAGATTTTAAGGCATTTTTATACGAAATTCTTAAAAATCAGTATCATTATGATAACACTCAATTGTATTTAAAGGATATTTATAAAATTTGACATTTTATAACGATTGTATCAAAAAGTGAAATTGTAAATAAAAATGCAAATGAAGCTGTGAACTGTCTGAACTTTATCAGAAGAGGAGGATGATGTCCAACCAGGTTATTGTTTGCAAGGCTTTGAGACACCAACACAGGGACACACCATTAGTTAACATTGAAAACTTATGAAAATATGTATCATCTTCTCTGTGTATTGTCTCTGTATATGTCAGTACTGTTAGATTCAGTAGAAATTTATGAAAGTCAGTTGCAATGTTTCAGATTGCATACCAACTCTCAAAAAAATCCTTTTCTAATAACTATATATTTGTTTTGACCCTCTAGGGGATACGCTATTTGAAGATCTTCATGTCAGTCTATTTAATATAGGCTGACTCTTATTTTGACTTCATTTGGTTGGCAAATGGAAAAGATATATATATTTATCCTTCTTTTGTTAGTTCTACAAAGATACTGGTGAATCTGATGAGGCCATACAGAAGAGGATGCAGGAATGTTCCAGACATAGAGCTAAACATGCCCCTCCAAGTACCCCTGAACATTTCTGGTCTGTTGGGTTCATGGACACACCAGAATGTGAAGAGAGAGGTATAGAAAATTAAATTCAAATACAATTTTTACAGTACTTACAAAAACCCTTAACAGAAATATCCTTAAAACAGAGAAGTTGTAGAGTTATCTCATTTGCAATCTCACCACATCTTAGTTTTTCATATGCAATAAAAGGCTAAAATAATTACCTGTTAAAAATCAAATGCAATATTTATATGCCATAGTAATTTCTCTGCTATTTGTGAATTCATCTTTATATTTAAAAAAATGCATTATGCCTGTCAAGGAAAATTATAGAGTTTGAAAGTTTACAGACATCCTCATGATTTGGATGACTATAACATGTATAATAAAATCTGTTTCACAGATGTTTGTACACTTGTTGTAGCCACAGTCCTGGTCTCCTGTTTCTTTTGCTTATGACTGATGAGTGTTATGCATCCCAAAAATCTATGAAAAAGAAATGATAGGGTGTACAGTGACCTGTACTTGCTTACATCTTCACCATTTGGTTGCTGATGGAAAGTTGTTTCATTGCCCTATTATATAGTGTCCCAGTTCTTGATTTAATCACACTTTATAATTCAAAACGAAAAGCAAAGTAAAAGAACTGTATTACTGTTCTCAATCTGAAAAATCACAATTTATCCTTCCTGCAGTATTATTTATCTTTTTCTTTCTTTCTATCAGGATATATCAACAGAGAAGAATCACCAGAAGAGAAAAAAGAACCAACGTTTAACAGAAGAAGTAAATACAGAAAATTGTTCAAATCTAAAAATGAAGAAGACAAATACAGCTGATAGTCACATGACACGGATACTTTTTCATTAAGCTGACATCAACTGTACTAATAATTTGTTATGTATATTAAATGTGGGCATATGTATATTTATATTGGAGATATTGAATATTCAGGGATTTTGTTCTTATTTATATTTTAACCAATGTTTTAGTTACCATCTAACATTTTGTCTAATAGAGATCTCATTTTGGTTTTGTTTTCTATTTCTTTTTCTTATTTTTTGTAATAGGGCTGATGGGCATGGTTGTAGAATTTATGATATTTATTTAATTTTAGAGGTGTAATAATCGTGTTATAAACTAAAGAAAAAGTCTTGCTTGGGAACAAGAATATCTCACCAATTCAAGTGTGTTCACATGGAAATGTATTCTTGTATATAAGTATATTCCAGAGATATCATAATTCTTTTTCGCAATATTAGTATTCGTGTGTTTTTGGTAGATGATAATGATAACTATAAATTTAAATTCTATTTATAAGAAAAGCTGTGAAATGTTCCTATTCACATCGAAACACAGATCAAAAATTTTAATTTCTATCATTATACATGTAACATAGATAAATATGCTTTTAATCAATCAAAATGTTGATGAAATGCCAGAAGTTTAAATACCTGTATTACATATCAATTGATAAATCTAAAGATTGCCATGACAAGCTTATTGTTTTTAAAATGGCCTAACTAGACATAAACTTAAATGAGATGAAATTGAATTACTTGTTGAAAATGAACTTGAAATGTGAAATAACTTTGTAATGAAAGCACTTTATGTTTAATATCAAACCTACACATTCCTTATATTTAATTTATATGATTGTAATATACTTAAGCCAGTTAATTAAAAAAATGTCCTTACTGAATTTAATTTTTTTGTTACTTTTGTATTATATTGTTATGATTATACATATTTTGTTTTAATGTGATTTTTTATATAAAATTTACTCATTGTCATATTCTTATTTTGCATGTATATTTTCCCCATTATTGCCACTTATATATTTTAATTCAAGATTCTACAGTTATCTCCTCCTGGTACAGATATCTTTGCTAAACATGCCATTATACTATAAAAATATGGAGATATGGTATAATTGGAAATTTGTCAAGTATTCACCAGAGAGTTCAAATGACATGGATAGCTGACCATACAGCATAGGTTTTTTTCATTGTAGAAGGCTGTACGTCTGCCCATAATTGTTTACTTCCACTTCATGTGAACTTTGGTAGATAGTTGTCTCATTGGCAATCATATCACATCTCCTTATTTTTATAGAAATTCAGGTTTATTGGAGCTTCTATATTCAAAAATCTATATGACTAATAATCATTTGAGAAACTTAAATATTAAGAGAATAAGACGCCAAAGCAAACAAAAACATGTCTTGTTATTAAATAAAAATGCTTTTAAAATCCTCAAATAGATATTGTAGTTGCTTGATCTCGTGTTCTTTCAAATAAATATTTATAGCACCAAAAGTTAAAGCACCTCCTATCCAAACAACATTGTTGCATATTGTGACTTTATCCTCTTTCTCAGGCCTGCATTTATGAATTCCAGTTTAACTAGCAGATCATTGTTATGGTCACTATACGAGTGGGAAATACATGAACATGCATATTCCTATCAAAGTTGATGTAAAGATTCTCAGCATGGCATGACCTATTAGTCAATATACCTTGCAACAATGAAGGTTCCCATTTTTAATATAGACCAAGTATCTGTTGGCAATGTACATTTCAAGTAAATCCTCTCAACTGTAAAAAATGGAACAATATTCACTCTCAATCGCTTGATTACCCATGTTAAATCTGATTGGTTGATTTTGAACAACCAATCGTCATATTCCAAGTCAATCTGAGTTGAGTTTGAGCTGAAGCATTGAGTATTGGTCAAGATTAACAGTTCAAGGTATGTAGATCTCATTTGAATTATCACATGGGTAATGATGAGACCATACCAGTTCTATTGATATATTCACATTTAAACACAATTATATAGATTAGTTTGCACCAACTACAAAGCAAGATGTAAAAATCCCTACTTTACATTGCACCATGGCTAGCATATATATATAATATATAATATATATGGTCAAGAACTAATACCCTCCGATAATTGGGTATACCTTTGTCACAGTGTCAAGAGGTTAATCACCAGAGTCTCAACAAAAATTTCATTTCCATAAAGTTTGTTGACAACGGTATTAAACTAACAGAAATTATCAAAATAGTTAAATAAAAATGTATGTACAGGCATGAATATGAGTATATTGCAATTTATAATATCAACGTTCAGCATAATTCTGTGTTGGTTTTATTCTTTGAAATTGTAAGAGTTCTCCACTTTAGTACACATCATCAGGAAAGACAAGATCATCATAACTAGCTGTAAAAATAAAATAAAGTATGATGAAATAAGTGTGGACACAGATCAGTGTGGATATTATGTTTGGATGTTTTCTGACAAAAAGAGTTCTCTGGGGTTTTCCCCATAGGGTTCTACATTGAACTGATAACCACAGTGAAAGCCAATTGAACCTCTACCAAACAACTAAAATAGCAGTTTCTTTTATTTTAATAAGATTATATTGCATTGCAAGAGATAAAAACATGCTTAACAAATTTGATCTATGTTCAGCGGAAAATATTACAAACATAATATTCAGGATGAACTATGTATTAGTTTAGTTTAAACAGTATTGTATTCATATAAAATGAAACTGTATTTGATATGGGTAAGAGACAAAGCCTATGTGTCCATGAACTATGTATGACATTTATGATAAAACTACATTCGGTTTTGTCTACAAGAGACAACTTTGATTTAAAAATGCCTACTATTTTTTTTTTTATACATTTCAATCTTTTGTTATAGGGTTAAGGTGGTACCCAACACTTTCACCAAAATTAATTTGGCTCCTTTAATTTTCATAAAATTTTGTCAAAGTATTTACTTTGACCCTTTAACAAAAATATAAAAATTTCAAAAATTTTGAACCAACCGTTTTGTCAGAAAAATTACACTGGTTATATAGCAGTTTGACAAACACCAATTTTGATCATTGAGAAGCTTAATATTCCTTTTACAACACAATGTAATTAAAACGTTCAGCTGACTTTACAGAGTTATCTCCCTGTAGTGTTAGGTACCACCTTAAACTAAAAAGCACAACATGTAAAACTTATTTCTACTGTTGTTTGATTACAGCAGCTAATAGAGAATGCACATTCAGATGACTTTTATATCGGATATGTTCCTTACGTCGTAACTACAATCCCCTTCCTTTTCATGAATGTGACCTACGGAATTAGACTATTTACCGGTTTTGTTATCACATAAGCAACACGACGGGTGCCGCATGTGGAGCAGGATCTGCTTACCCTTCCAGAGCACCTGAGATCACCCCTAGTTTTTTGGTGGGGTTCGTGTTGTTTATTCTTTAGTTTTCTATGTTGTGTCGTGTGTGCTGTTGTTTGTTTGTCTTTTTCATTTTTAGCCATGGCGTTGTCAGTTTGTTTTAGATTTATGAGTTTGAATGTCCCTTTGGTATCTTTCGTCCTTAGTTTTCTATGTTGTGTCGTGTGTGCTGTTGTTTGTTTGTCTTTTTCATTTTTAGCCATGGCGTTGTCAGTTTGTTTTAGATTTATGAGTTTGACTGTCCCTTTGGTATCTTTCGTCCCTATTTTACTATTAAGTTTGTAAATATTCCACGCAATTTAAGACAAATTTGATATACACTATGAAAGAATATTCGATTATATTGACCATAGCTAAACTTGCTAGTTCAAGCAAATGTTAAATTTCTATTAGAATTGATAAGGTGTACATGATTGTTAAGGACTTTATAGGAACACATCATGTTGAACTCTGTCTCCTAGTCCTTCTATTAGTTGTTGTACAGCTAGGATATTTTCCTTTTCATGTCTTACAAAATACAGAATCATATAATATATTATTTTTGGAGACTGGTATTTGTCTTTTGATCATATTTTTTGGTTTGTTATGGCATTAATTCTTGTTCTAAAGTCCTTTGTCGACTTATGAGTTTGACCTTTGGTATCTTCCATTTTATCTTGCATGGTGTTAACGTTAATCTTAAATGCACCGCATATGAACAAATACGTAATTTATTTATTAGTAGTTCATTAGTAGTTCAGCAGTTATTCATTAGTAGTTCATTGGTTGTTTAATAGTAGTTCACTGGTAGTTCAATAGTAGTTTTTAGTAGTTTATTAGTAGTTCATTATTAGTTTGTTAGTAATTTATTAGTAGTTCATAAGCAGTTCGTTAATAGTTCATAAGTAGACCATTAGTAGTTTATTAGTAGTTCAGTAGTAGTTTATTAGTATTGCATTACCTGACAGAAGACAAGTGTAGCAGCAACTCCGATAATGACAGAGAAATATCTTTCAAATAAATCTGCTAAAGCTTCTTTACATCCCTAAAAACAAATAAATATCCAAATAAACTTTACTCGTATATTGTAAACGAGAAATCGACTTTCATGCCTTTACAAAATCATTTTTATACCACCGTGTTTGTATTTTTGAAAATGACATCCGTCTACGTATCTGTAGACTATGTCTGTATTTCCCAGAACATACAACAGACTATCGTGGTTCATTACGTCTGCTGCTTCAGAAGTTCAGAGGCGCACTTTGAAAAATGAAGATTTCACTTATAGCATATTACTTGTTGGAAGTGTTCACTTTGCGTATAATTAGATGTTTGGAAGTTGTTACTCTACATTTTACTTGCTTCCTCAAAGAGCTGAAAAGAATTTGTGAACGACCGATCGACTAACTGATGGATTGATGGGTGTTTAACATTCAACAGCAAACATTGTGTGCCTCTCTAAAATCAGGAGCCGGTTGGTTCATGTCTGTCATATCTGATTTTTGTAAATTGTTTTGTTATGAATTAGGCCGTGCGTCTTCTCGATTGAATTGTTTCATATTTGTCATTTTATGTCCTTTTATCGCCGACTATACGATATTTCTCATTGTTGCGATCTGTAAGCAGGGCCGTAACTAGGGTTCGAATTCAGGGGAGGCAGGGGTATGGGGGCCACCGATTGAGGCCCCCAAGATAGGGGGTTGGGGGGCGCAGCCCCCTGCCGATTTTTTTCCCCCTAAGTCATTGGCTAAAAATGACCCGTTTCCCTTTGATTTCCTTACTTTAAGAAACATCAGTATTGCCTGAACCTGGAAAGACATTGGCTAAAAATGACCCGTTTCCCTTCGATTTCCTTACTTTAAGAAACATCAGTATTACTTGAACCTGGAAGCAACTCAAACTTATGCAAAAACAAGCTGAGATTGCTATTCGGGGTGAGCCAAGGCTCCGTCGTGAAGGCCGTACTTTGACCTATAATTGTTAACATTATTTACATTGTGACCGCGGATTTTTTTTCTCAAATGATATGGCTAAAAATTACCCGTTTTCCTTCGATTTCCTTACTTTAAGAAATATCAGTTTTGCTGGATCCTTGGAGCAATTTTCATGCAAACAATTATTTTCTGTATTTATAGATATTTTTTTAGAAACTGGTAAGTTCAAAAAACATATAAAGCAAGATAATAGAACGCAAGATATTTTTTTTTTATTGAGGATCTTGAATTTCAATACTATTGTTAAAAGCTGAACAGACATGTATATAACTACAACCAGGGACTTTCTATATTAGTCTAGTAGATACTTAGTATAGAAAGTCCCTGCTACAACGAATGGGAGTGTTTACCTACCAAGGCATTGACCATAAATTATGTTCTCGTACGATCGGGAGACCTAAAAAACGATCCAACAGCTGATTCAGCCGGTAACGAATTTCCGATATCTTAAAAGACCCACAATACAAAAGGAACTTCCTCTGCTTAATTGAGCCCCCAAAGAAATGTGAATAGTTAAGTTTTATTCAAAATTATCGAAAGCAAAGTTTCATATGTGTTCTCGTACGAATACTGACCCCCTCAATACTGAATAACAGACGGACGGCCACACGAAAAAAAAGTAACTGAAACGGTTCACTTTCGATCAAAAATCCGAAAAAGGACAGACATACCACGTGACATGATAACACCGTTTAAACTGTAAACTTGTGTTGTTTATAATATAAATTCAATTTCTTCGTGTACATATTGTCAATATTTTATTTTATTACTTTAAAAAAATTTTGGTGTAGAAAATTCAGGGGAGGCAGTTGCCTCCCCTGCCTCATAGGTAGTTACGGCCCTGGTAAGGTTGCATATGGTTGTTAACATCTGTTTCATTTGAACGCAAGTGGATAGTTGTCTCAATTGCAATACTATCACAATGACATCTCCGTACTTATATATTATTTAGGACAAATAAATGTTTATGGGAAAATGAATATGACATGCTTTGTAGTCTAGACGAACACAATGATTATCATATAAATTGTAAACTTATTGAATAACACTTTGTATGACGAAAAATAAAACTACCACCATTTTTTTTATATTCTTCATATAGTGACCCTTTATCAGAGCACTTGATATCCCATATTGCGACATAATGTTGAAAAACACTTTGACATATTTTTACATGTCTCCGATATTATCGATACCCCCTTTTTTTGGAGAAAATATTACCCCCCCCCACCCAAAAAAAATTAAAAATTATTCAAATATGCCATTCCCTATCGATAAAAGAGGAGAAATTATATAACTGAAACATCTAAATAGCCTCAATAATACTGAGTCTCAAATGTGTTGTCCCCCTCCCTCTTTTTTCGTATTAAACTAGTAATACATTCAGTAGTATTTTACACTCTTACAAACATATGTCTTGTGCAATGAATCATTAAAAATCAATATGATGAAATAAGCACCTTACTTTAATTTCTAGAAATAACGTGTGTAATTATAATTTAAGAGGATCTGGTATAGGGGTCTCCATTTTTATTTCCTTTAAATTTGTATGCCAACTTTTTCTATACTTTATACCTGTGATGCCCATTAATCTCTATTTTTTTTTTAAAACCCCATCATTCTATATTCTCTATCTGTTTGACCTTTTTAATTCTATTCCTGACTTTTTACTCTTTATTCTGCGTGCCTATTATTCCGTTTTCTGTAAACCCCACCCAGATCCTCTTATAATAATATTGTGATTATGCACAGGTGTATGATACATACGTGGAACAAAGGGAAATTGATCAATACTTCTTTTAATAATAAATGTACTTTTTCCTTCTGTGTAAATAAAAAGGAGAGTTCGGTTATACAGTTGTGCGTCAATTAGATATAAAGAACCCAACAATAACAACCAATAAAAATATCAAAGACAAAAGTGGCCAAAGACATTATCAACTATTATAAGTAACAATCTTAGCAATGAGCAAAACACACAACCCATAGCAAACTATAAAACGTTCCGAAATGACTAAAGTTTACATTGTTCGATGATACTTCAAGTGTTATTTAAAATTGAACATTTCTAAAAACATTCATTAAGATAGAATTATATATGAGATGTTGAATGAAAGCCAACGCGACTACTGCAATAACATATCGAAGATGTAAACAATTATAGCATGTTTTGCAAAAAAACATATTGTAGAGTCAGCTAGGACAGTCACGAAATGATTAAAGTTTACATTTGCTCGATTATACTTCACATATCATTTAAACTTGAACATTTTGTAAATATTCATTAAAATAGAATTACAATGTATAGATATAGACGTCGAACGAATGCCAATGAGACAACTATCTATCGTCCTTGGATATGTTAACAATTATAGGGCACTGTCCATGTTTGCTTTAGAAAAATTAACATATTGTAGAGTCAGCTAGATAAGTCCAGAAATTACTAGATATAAAAAGGAAGATGTGGTTTGCTTGCCGTTTAGAGAACTCTCCACAAGAGACCCAATGACACGTACAGAAATCAACAACTATAGATCAACGTACGGCCTTCAACAATGAGCAAAGCCCATACCGCATAGTCAGCTATACAAGTCCCCGAAAGAACAAATTCAAACGAGAAAACTAGTGGCCTAATTTATGAATAATGAATGAAAAACAAATATGTAACACATCAACAAGTTTACATTGCTCGCTCAACGATACTTTAAGTATGATTATTTAAACCTGAACGTGTTTAAAATATTCATTAAAATTGAATTATAATATACATATGTACATGAGATATTGAATGAATGCCAATGAGACAACTATCTACCAGGGATGTAAATAATTATAGAACACTGTACGACAAAAAAACACATATTGTTATGTAGAATCAGGTAGAAAAGGTATGAGAAAACCAACGGCCTAACAATAAATGAAGAAAAAATATGACAGACATGCAGCCATCCACTTCTTTCTATTCCAGCGTCACTGATATGTCTTTCGAGCGTATGTAGTACAACATAAAAAGTCTGTGGTATATTTATTAAGCTTTCAACGCCTTTTATTCAATATATTTACCAAAATTAAACTGAAATTGAAATAACATATGTTAGATGTTAGCATCTTCTAGTTGTTTTTATAATTCTTGAGAAGGTTCATATATATATATATATATATATATAATTCATACACAAACAATTTTCTGAAAAAGAGTTACTTATATTTACCATTGTATACGAGTTAACAGGTGTTGGATTTGCCACACATTGATCTGCTAACGTCATGTTTTTACAGCATGCTGGAGGGATCTGTTGAGTTACATTGTTGACAGTTGTATTCCATTTAGTAGCCTTAGAAAAATCGGCCGAATTATTAAAACCACAGCACTCCAACTGAAATATTTATCAAGCAAAAATTATGCAGTTGAACACTTTTCCGTGAAAATCTGATTCTGACTATTGTTTATTTTTCGTTTCGCCCCCGCCTTAATATTGAAGGAAATTCATATCTTCTACATCGGAACATTTTGATTTAATATTGAAGCCATATTCAAATTAAAAAGTTTGACCTGGGCCATGGGAGATAACTCTTCACATCATTATTACGTTTGTAATCTGCAGTTTTATTCTTTCATATGAAACATAATTTAAATTCTCTGTAACGGCAACAATTTCAATACATTTATGAACATGGTTGAAGTTTCAGGTTTTTCTGTAACCTAGTATATAACTAACTTTGTGGTGTACTCCGTTACAGCCGATTGCATTGAGTGTGTAGGTAAAGGTTAATTGGTAAGCTTGCTTGCTGGCTGGACCGTAAAAACATTATAAGGTTTAAGAATAGCCTACACAGGCAAATTTCACGTGAATTTAAAGTTATGTGAATCTCACGTGAAATTCACATGAATTTCACCTCAAACGAGCTTCTACTCACGTGAAATCAGCTTTTGTGAGTTTCATGTGAATCTCACGTGAAATTCATGTGAATTTCACATGAAAATCACGGGTTTTTTTTTCATGTGAAATTCACATGAATTTTTAAAATAGAGTATTTCAAATAACATCTAAATTTTCAAATTTAATTAAAATCATGAAAAATATAATTTTTTGTTTTAAATTTCATGTGAAATTCATGTGAGAAATTTCACATCAGATTAAATTCACCTGAAAATTTTCACTTGAGTTTCATGTATAAGCTCGATTGAGGTGAATCTCACGTGAAATTTTTCATGTGAATTTCATCTGAGATTCATGTGAAATTCACGTGAGCAATTTTTGCCTGTGTAGTCCGACAGATAACTTAACTTTCTGTGTGGAGGACTAGGCTACTTCGAAAAGAGGGTAGTATACCTTACCTAATAATGACTTCACGGTTCAGCTAGCAAACAAGTTGACCAAAGATGTTACCATTACCTACACACTCAATGCAATCAGCTGTAAATATGTTTACCTATTTGTCTTAGATCACTAACGTTTTGCTGTACTGCATTAAATGTTTTTCCCATTTGTCTTATATCACCAACATTTTACTGCATTGCATTAAAATGTATGGTAAATGTATTTTCACATGTATGATATAACTAACTTTTTGCAGTAATGCATTAAAATGTATGGTAAATGTATTTTCTCACTCGTCTTATATTACTAACTTTTTTTCTGCACTGCATTAAAATGTATGGTAAATGTATTTTCACACTTGTCTTATATTACTAACTTTTTTCTGCACTGCATTAAAATGTAAGGTAAATGTATTTTCACACTTGTCTTATATTACTAACTTTTTTCTGCACTGCATTAAAATGTATGGTAAATGTATTTTCACATGTATGATATAACTAACTTTTTGCAGTAATGCATTAAAATGTATGGTAAATGTATTTTCACACTGTCTTATATTACTAACTTTTTTTCTGCACTGCATAAAAATGTATGGTAAATGTATTTTCACACTTGACTTATATTACTAACTTTTTTCTGCACTGCATTAAAATGTATGGTAAATGTATTTTCACACTTGTCTTATATTACTAACTTTTTTCTGCACTGCATTAAAATGTATGGTAAATGTATTTTCACATGTATGATATAACTAACTCTGTCTCGTCTTATATTACTAACTTTTTGCAGTACTACATTAAAATGTATGGTAAATATTATTTCCCATTTGTCTAATATTACCAACTTTTTGCTGTACTGCATTAATTGTCTAATATTACTAACTTTTTGCTGAACTGCATTAATGGTCTAATATTACTAACTTTTTGCTGTTCTGCATTAATTGTCTAATATTACTAACTTTTTGCTGAACTGCATTAAAATGTATGGTAAATGTATTCTCGCTATCTGCTATCCCTTCAAATTCTTCTTTTATACTTCTCCCTATTGCCTTCTCCATAGTATTTTCCACCTAAAAAATCACGCTATTTAGATCAATTATTCACGAACAAAAAGAAATTGGGGTCATGTTTTAAGAAGACAAAAACCCAACAATATAATCATACAACAAAGAGAGATGATATAAAAGGGGAAATAGAAATTTATTACCTAAGTAAAAATTTGTTTAGGGGCCAGCTGAAGGACGCCTCCGGGTGCGGGAGTTTCTCGCTGCATTGAAGACCTGTTGGTGACCTTCTGCTGTTGTCTGTTCTATGGTTGTGTTGTTGTCTCTTTGACACATTCCCCATTTCCATTCTGAATTTTATGAAAGTCATGTAAACATTTTTACGATGTAGGTAATTAAAAAATCACTACAAACAAAGTCTACACCGGATATCTTTATCTCATGTGGAGCAGGCTCTGCTTACCCTTCCCGGAGCCCCTGCAATCACCCCAGTTTTTAGTGTGGTTGGTTTTGCTTAGTCTTTAGTTTTCTATGTTGTGTCTTCTGTACTATAATTTGTCTGTTTGTCTTTTTATTTTTAGCCATGGCGTTGTCAGTTTATTTTTTAATCAATGAGTTTGACTATCCCTCTGGTATGATGGATTATAGTGAGATAGATAACAGAACAAGTTATAAAAAAAAGCAATCATATAGAACAAACGCATTGTATGGTGCATTCAAATTATCTGTTTTTGATGGAATTATAAAATCGAAATAATTTATAGAAAAAGACAATTACTACATAACAAATTTAATATAATAATATTACCGTATGTTTGAAAACCACTCCCAATACTGTTGCCGCTACTTCGACAGCCATTGCTAACGCAATTAACATTGTATACTGAAACAAAAAGTGAAACAACATTTTGATATTACAAACTATCCCCAAAAAAGACTATTTAACTAATGGTTTAATAAGGAAGCTTGTTTTATGGAAAATAGGTTTCGAAATAATCGACAAGTAAATGAAACACAACTTGAAGAATAAAGCTTCCTCTAATATCAGGCGACTTTGGTTAAGAAATAAGATAATCTGGATTTGTAGAGTAGACATTCAAATTTCTCTAGATTTCCTTATTAATTATATTAGGGACGACACCAAAAGTTCAATGTAGGATAACAAACTTAATTCATATAGTTTTTTCACTGACCCTCCAATCCCCCCTCTCAACTTAATTTGGGAAAAAATGATTGGCCAATAAGGATATATGAAATCGATGTCAATTAAACAAAATGTGTAGCAATTTTGACCCCACCCCATCCCCAAACTATTTGAATAAAGATTTTTTTATCCTTCATTGATTTTTTTATGTCGTCCCTTACACTAGTAAACATTTCCCCAATTTATTTAAGCAATACGTACTGCAGCTAATAGTATCATACTTTCTGTTGCTGCAGCTACGATGCCCAGTATACCGAACAGTGCTACACCAAAACCGCCGGCCACAATGATATAGGAGCCAGTCTTTACATAGGAGGTATCGAACAGTTCTATTTCATCCAGATGTGTAAAATGCATAAAACTAGGGTCATCCATAGCTATCCATATCCCAAGCCCGGCTGCGACAAGACCAAAAAGCTGAAAACGGAAAAAACTGCATTATAAATATGACATTTGATCTCTGATGGATAGTTGTCTCATTGTCAATTATAACACATCTGCTTATTTTTATATTATTTCATGTTTTCACTAACACCAACATCTCAATTCATAATATCATTTTGCAATAAAAATATGGCTGCAATTTTCTCAACTTTTATGTAACTTAGCGGTCATTCAATATAATATATGGTTGCTATTTACAACAAAGGGCTGGAACACAGTTTATCTAGGGTTTTTCGAAAGATAAAAAAAGATCCAAATAAAATATATAAGATACATGTATGTGAAAAATAACCAAAGGCTTTGAGCTACATGTACTTTAGAAAGTCATTCATTTTTCAAAGATAAGAAACTAGGGTCTTATAACTAACACATTAAGACAGTCTAGATTACAAATGAATCTCCATTCCTTTAACCAGATAAAGGGAATATTCGTGCAAGGTTATAATTAATTACAAAATTGAATAAATAACGATCTTGGTTTTGATGAGTTTTAAAAGTAGTAACACACATATCTTATCCATCTTTCTTTTCCCTAGTAAAACATTTCTGGTCTCTGGACACAAAAAGAAGGTCGCCTTAAAAAAAAATTAACCAGAATATAATATCCATATTAAAACATTGCTTTTGTCATTTGATTAGGGACTTTCCGTTTTGAATTTTCCTCGGAATTTAGTATTTTTGTAATTTTATACTTTTTATCCAATATGGATGTCGTGCATTTAAGATTTTGATTTATAACATGTAATCTGCAGTTACAAATTACTCTGACAACTGCATCGGTTTGGCTGACATCCATAACAAAGATGACAGAAGGACAAATTAATAGACATATTTAATCCAAGGTTATGTTTTCTTTCATTGTACATACAAAATACAATATGTTGAACATGGTGAAGGAAATATTCTCTTGTAATAAAAAATATATTGAAAAAGAATGTTTTGGTGATAGACAAATAATATATGAAAAGAAATCAGATTAGAAAAAATTGGAGGGCTCCACTCTAAATTCTTTCATATGATCAGCAAAAATTGGATAATATAAGTTATATGGTTTGCTACTGACCCCTTACGGATCCATAGAGGGTTGGTAAAATCCATGAGGGTGGGGGTCGCAAATAGCATTTCAAACACTATAGTTTAAATAGATATGCCGTATAGTAATATGCCTCTTCAAAGCCAGGATCCTCGACAGTCAGAGATTGTCATATGATTGGAACACGTCAATGATTCAACAAAATACACAAATATTGACCAGTGTGATATGATAATTATTCACTTACCGCTACTTATATGTTGACCCTTATGATTTGATAGTTGATTATTGCTACTGGTATGTTAACCGGGATTGTATTATAATAGCTATAGTTCACTCACCACAACTTGTTTATGTTGACCGGGGTGATATGATAATCATTCACTTACCGCTACTGGTATGTAGAACGGGATGATATAACAATTGTTCACGCACCACTACTGGTATGTTGACCGGGATGATATTATAATTGTTCACTTAACATAATGGTACGTTGACCGGGATGATATGATAATAACAATTACCGTTACTGGTACGTTGACCGGGGTGATATGAAAACTATTCACTTCTTACTACTGATATATTGACCTGGATGCTATGATAAATGTTTACTTAACATACTGGTATGTTGACCAGGGGCCTGGTTTTCGAAAGTATCTTATGACTAAGACATGTCTTATGATGGTCTTAGGACATGTCATAGTCGTAAGATATGTTTTCGAAAGTGTCCTAAGTTACGATTTGTCATAACTTTTGTCGTAAACTTAAGACCTCTCGCGACATGACTTATGATGGTCTTATGATTGTCAACTAAAATTTTAATTACTTTTCATGACTTTTTTGGCATAATTTCATATTAATTGTAATAAAAAATTTGTTGTGTTTCTCGGTTAGCTAAATAGTAAAGATTTTATTACTACGTGAATTAAAATTTGAATCTCCTGCAACATACAATTTGGAATTCTTTTCTAACTTATGGTTTTGTACAATTCACTGGGGTAAAGCTAATGACCGTAACTGCATTCACGGTCATCCCAAGATGTCGGATGAAAAATAAGGTCAGTTTCTGTATTGTCTGTTAAAGTGTTTCTATATCATTTTCTTTACAAATCATACATTGAAACGATGTAAATTCATAAAAGAATCACTCGGAAATCACTAATTATTTCTGAGAAATGTGCATGAAATGGGAAATTCGATTTAAAAAAATCGCCAAGATGACCGTAAATCACAATCGAGATGACCGTAACAGAATCAGCGATTCATAACAAGGCTGACCGTAAATGCTTTTAAGATGACTGTAATTTGTAAATGATGACCGTAACTTTTAAAGGATGACCCTCAATTCTAAGAAATATCCGTATTTATATAACTATCTTTTTGTATCAAATGATTAATCGTGTTGGTATACACATATTAATATGAAAGTTTTATCCTATAGGTAGAAGAAAATAAGACGTGCTTTAAATGCAAAGATTACCATATGTATCTTTTTTACAGTAGAGGGTTCAATTTTTAAAATGAATTTGCCAAAAGACATGCGGTGCACAGCCTTCAACTGCTCGACAAAAGATTTTTGTTTTGTTTCTGGGATTCCTTTTAAGGCAGCAACCATTTCATTTTCAGGGGGGGGGGGGGGGGGGGGGGGCTATGGTTTTTTTTTGGAAAAAAAAGTTTGTTTCCAGTTTTTGGAGAAAAAATAATTTGTTTTTGATTCTGAGAAAAAAAAATTGTTTGTTTCACCCTCAGCTGCCACTATATGTAATGCTAAAATTGAAAGAAAAAAATTGTTTTCGACTTGTCGCGAAAAAAAAAATTGTTTTTCGCCACTGGCGAAAAGAAAATTTTTTCCAGAAACCATCCCCCCCCCCCCAGAAAATCAAATGGTTGCTGCCTAATGACATATAATAAATACACATTTTTAAAAATGCCAAAAAATTGCATGTACACCCATTGATATTATATCGTTTTTCATTTTGTCGTGCAAATAAAATAACAGAAATATTTTGAAAATATCATTCGAATAAACTAGTGAAGGTGAGCTCCAGCAAAGTAGATCCTTAAAATAGTATTGTACGAAAAGCGTATCACAAGGCGGAACGTTGTCAATTTGTGTATATATACAGAAATGTTATTCATACAGTCAGGATTCTACTTCTTCAAAATTATCTCCCCATTACGCTTCATGCTCACAGTCGTAGAAATGGAAGCCATTGTAGGGATGACGCTCTGCCAATTTTGCTCTTGAAAACTGATAAATTTATCCACATAGCACCATTACGATCGATCGTTATATGTCAGTTATATTTTAAAATACAAATGTATCTACTAGCTAGTGAGCATTAGTTAATGATCTTGTCTGCATTGATTCAACTTAAAATTATTGTCTGTTTGGATGTCAGATGGAATTTTTGAAAATTCTTAAGCATTTAAAAAAATTCTAATTAAATATTTCGTGGAAGGGCAGACTAAACATTTTCAGTGGTTGAAGATTATAAACCCTAGTTATCACACACACATTTTCATCATCCAAATTAAAAGACTGTCGTCAAGTACTTTTAGAAATAATAGCTATTCGAACACACCTACTCTGTTTTTGTGATTCATTAGATAGGTATCTCAATTGACCCATATATTTCATCTTTTCGTACTGTCATTTTTTTACGATACAATCGTTACCTGTTTTGGGGAATTTTTTCTTGATTCACATAATGGAAGTGCAGACACGAAAATTTCTGAACTAAAAGATTGATATGTTCTCCGTCCGTGATAAAAAAAATCGGAGGTTATGCATTTTCTACATCCAACTTATAGATACTATATATAAAAAAGAAGATGTGGTATTATTGCCAATGAGACAGCTATCCAGAAAAGACCAAAATGACACAAACATTAACAACTATAGGTAACCGTAAGGCCTTCAACAATGAGCAAAGCCCATACCGCATAGTCAGCTATAAAAGGCCCCGATAAGAACCATGTCGTCGACTTGAAATCTTATTGTTTTGCATTACTATGTAATAGATACATTGAAAACTTATGCAAATGGTGTTTTTAAAATAAGAAAATTGTCGTTTTATTTGTTTCTATTAACTTTTTAAAATTTTGTTACTATATCAAACATTACAGTTAACTTTTATCGCTTTCTCGATAAACACAGAGCTTCGATTCTTTTGTTCTATTTCAAAGGTGTTTCCGCCTGCATATATCAAGACAAATTAAGATTTTAATCTGCTTCCTCTGGACCCATACACATGGGCTCGATTACCAAATATTCGTATGTATTATTAATGTTTTAATGCTCCATTTATTGGCATTATGTTTTTCTGGTCTGTGCGTACGTTCGTCCGTTCGTCTGTTTGTTTGTCCGTTTGTCCAGCTTCAAGTTAAATAAAATTGAAACTTAGTACACATTTTCCCTATGGAATGATCTTTTTAATTCTAATGCCAAATTACAGTTTTATCCGATTTTCACAGTCCACTAAACATAGAAAATGATAGTGTAGATGAGGCATCCGTGTACTAGGGACACATTCATGTTTCTTCAAATTTTCGTCGTATCGCTGTAAATTTGTGTTAAAATTTTAACGTCGATATCAATAAATATTTCATTGTTTACGAGAAATATGCAATTTACTATCATTGTTATAAATCCTAAATATGGCCAATTATATTATAGTTTAAAAAATGAAATTTATGAAACATATTTATATCCGCTAACCGAGCCCCTATTGAGATCGACAAACTCAACAAAAAAGCTTTGAATACAATACGGATATTTCTTAGAATTGATGGTCATCCTATAAAAGTTACGGTCGTCCTATATAAATTACAGTCAGTCTTTACAAATTACGGTCATCCTTTACAAGTTACGGTCATCTTTTTACCAATCACGGTCATCTTGAAAATATTTTGATTATGATTTACGGTCATCTTAACGATTTTTTCAAATCGAATTTCCCGTTTCATGCACATTTCTCGGAAGTAATTAGTGATTTTCGAGTGATTCTTTTATAAATTTACATCGTTTCAATGTATGATTTGTAAAGAAAATGATATAGAAACACTTTAACAGACAATACAGAAACTGACCTAATTTTTCATCCGACATCTTGGGATGACCGTGAATGCAGTTACGGTCATCAGCTTTACCCCAGTGACAATTGATATACATATTATTTCATTTCGAGTATATTTAATAGTACTATATTTACGTATGTGCACGGGCATTTCGTTAAGCGGGTACTCGATGTACCGAATCTAATAAGTATTCACAGTTAAATAACAATGCATGTATAATGATACATGAAAGCGAAGTTCAAGATTAAACATATGTTACAAACAAAATTTAAACAAATTATCAACTCATATTTCAATTCCTTTTTGTATAAAATTTCAGGTTCATTATAATGAAGAAAAAAAATATTCGTAAATATTAAGAATAGTAATAACTAATATGTTCATACTTATCATTTTCATTCTTATATTTTATACTTTTTGAACATTATTTAAAATAATAGAAAATAATGTTCCCTCATGACAGTCATAATAGCATCATAGCTATGACTCTCTTAAAACAGCTTTGATTTACATCCTATGGCATATCATATGATAGTCATAAGATGATCATAAAATATGTCCTAAGATATATCTTATGACATATCTTATGATACTTTCGAAAACCAGGCCCCAGGATGATATGATAATTATTCACTCACCGCTACTGGTATGTTGACCAATATAATTGTAACTTTGATGCATGTTCTCCGACCACCTTCTTCTAACGTCATTATGGAATAACTAGACTAGCACAAAGAATTTAAATCTACAAAATAAATCGGAATTGCCATAAAAAGACGAGTTAAAATAAGCGTCTTGCAATTCAGAGTTTAAACTAGATTATAAAGAGAGATAAGACAAGAAGTATACCTTTCTCATTTCTTTCTCTTCTTTTCTATCTTACCCTTAGTTTAAACATATTTTATTTGCGTAAATGTGCAAAAGGGATGAGACACAAGTTAATCAAACTTATAAAGTCTTCTCCCATAACAATTTATAACAGTAGAATATTTACAAAGCATGCATACAAACAATACATTATGTATATATATATATAAAATATTTGAACTCTGAAAAGATGGTGTGTGATGATGTGAGTGGTAATACACTATATGTATGTATTTGCACTTTATTATGTTCTACATTACACAATTAGAAACCTCTTAGACTCTTTAATAAATTCATACACATTCTTTACAATTCTCTCATTTTCAACATTACTTAAAGACTTATCGCCGGAGGTTAAGGTGTTCAAATTTAGTAGAGAGTTATCTGGTAACCAATGTAGATTATTAAATAATTTGGTTCTTATATTCACTTATATACCCTTTATGAGTCCGACTAACTTTCCAGCTACCTTCATAATAAATGTGTGTTAAAGAGTTTTATTAAATTCAAGTTATGTAATAAAACAATACCTTACAACAATAGTTTGATATTAAAGCAACACACAATGTCATATAATTATATACGAAATTTTACGATACATTCTGAGCATCGATAATAAGCACTGTTTAAGAAGGGACTTGTGTCGAAATGTCGTTTTTAGAAATGATATGATTTTGGCGATGCTTTCCATATTTGAATGAATTAATTAAGTTTATAAAAGGATCTATTTGTATGGTTTTAAGGCACGAACGTCAAGTTTCATGCAATTTATTTTTTCCTTTTGTGACTGTCTCAAGTAATGACATTTTGGGATTTAAAGACTAACTTTGTTTCGATTGGTTGATCGAAGACAAGTTTCAAATATGTGTTCATTTATGTGGTAATCACTCCTTTAATTAACGTATTAAATTATTAATTTATCAACTTTGTTTTATATCTAGTGGCAAATAGCTCATTCATATTCAGGACGAGCTTTAATTGTAAAAATTAAGAATGAAAATGGGGAATATGTCAAATAGACAATAACCCGACCAAAGACCAAACAACAGCCGAATGCCACCAATGGGTCTTCAACACAGAGAGAAAATCCCGCACCCGGAGGTGGGCCTCACCTGACCCTTACATAAACATGTGTACTTGTTCAATGAAAATGAACTTCATAATAAACTCCAAAAAGAATAAATGAACTAAAATATAAAGCATACAGGACTATCAAAGGTTAGAGACTCCTGACTTTGGAAAGGCGCAAAAATGAACTGGAGTAAACATCTTTTGTAAGATCTCAACCCGACTCCTATATCTCTAGCGTATGTTGAAAAAAGAAACACACAGAAATACGCATAGTGAAACTCAGTTTAAAAGCAGTCGTCCGAGTCCAGGGTTGATCGAAGCGAAGACAAATATCAGATATATAGATTTTAGCATTCGGTGCTTGATTTATCTAGTTTGCTTTAAGTCCAGTGGCAAATAGTTCATTCATATTCAGAATGAGCTTTATTTTGTTAATAAAGTTTGACATTTATAGACAACAAATAAACAAATATTTTTTTAAATACTTCTAAAACAACTGTATTATTAGAATTATTGTTCAATATGTCAAACTTGAACAATTAACAACTTGAAGGTAATATTGTATTATCCAAAGGAATAATTATTTTATTTATTTGCATTTTTTCTCAAGGGGGGGGGGGGCTAGGATGATATTCATCATTAAGTTTTTGTAATTCTTGTCATCGTCGAATCGATTCTAGACTAAAACATATATTCATTTTACACATATCAATATGCCATCCGATGCATGTAATTGACATTTAGCCACAAGCTGATACATACATGTAACGCACAAACTCATCACAAGTCACAGTCGGATGAGGTGTTACAACATTGAAATTCTTACATTGTAATCCAACAACGTTTATAATAGATCTTTATAATTTCTCATTGATTTCAAAGGGGCGTATGAATAATTGCGTGGTTACTTTGAACAATAATGAGGGGCATAAAGGGGGTATCTGCACGGAAGAATGCGAAATAGAATTGCAATTTCACTACGAACGAACAATTAAAAATGTCGTGCGTGTTAATCTTTAAATTTTACCGATTTCACGAAACACTGTGAATAACGAACCTATTTCACGGTTGCATGTTAAATAAAAATGGCATAACACTTTGCACGAAAATAACCCTTTACCACCCTCAATAATGTTTATATTGATTCCTAACAAGCGAATTACAGCCATCTGTCTCAAATTTATTATAAAAATATTTTGAATGAATGACATGTTTTGAAAATCTTTATTTTGTTATTAAAGTTTGGTTGTTATGACATTTATAAACAACAAAACATGCACGTAAACAAGTAAACGAATACTCTGTTGCTAAACATGCTAAAGGAATCTATTGTTACCGTCTTATCAATTCAATTTAAATTCAAGTTATTATAGATAACTTTCATACTATCTTTTTGGTGAAAAGATTAATGTTAGCCTGTATGGGGTTTATAGAATAAATACTACAAAGAGGCAAACATGAACATGATGAAAGAAAAGAGAAAAATGAGGTGTTAAAAAATAAGAAAAGAGAATCATATATCAATCAAAAGAAACGAATGAATGCATCTTCTCAAAAATAATTTACTGTCTTTGTTAAATTAATTTTATTTCGTAATGAATTTACTATACATATGCGGAACATCTTCTGTCAGCATTAATTTAAAATGAAAAAGTGCGTTAACTTGTGTGATTATAACATTCGTATGAGTCTGTTTACTACAAGTAAACACACATGCACAAACAATCCGACCTGTAACCAGGGTTTGTACCGGAAGGATTTAAATGAAACTATTCGAGGCATTTTCATTAAGTAAAAATGCCGTCAACAAGCTGATGTGCTTTATCCTTTTTTTGTTTTTAAGCTCTTATCATCTATTTATTGGTTTATTGTTGTTTTCTAGCGTTCAGTTGCAAAAAGTTCATGCATGTTCAGGACGAAAACCTTTAACTATATTTGAGTATTCGTATTAAATATGATTATCAAAATAGAATTAAAAAAATATTTCCCCCATTTTTTCCAATGGTGAATTTAATATCCTTCAGGGCGTCGTTACGTATTTTACATCCCGAACAGGCAAACAGTTTCCCTTCTTTGGCAATTGTTTGAATGCCGGTCTTAAGAAGGACAAAGCAACCACTGTGCACATGTCTCTTTCCCTTTCATTTTTGCAGCTCCAAGTGGAGAAATGGCATACTTTGTACATAAAGATTACATATAAAAAAAATCTCTCTGACTTGAGACAGTCATTTTAAATAATTCATAGATAGTACTCTTAGACCGTTAATTTGTGTTTTTTTGGGGTATTTTTTGGAGGTTTTTTTTAGGAGTGGGTAACAAAAATATTCGACCCCGCCGCCACATTCTCTATGTGCCTGTCCAAAGTAAGGGTTTTGCTTATTGACGAAGGTCGTACTGTGACAAAATTGCTAACATCTACGTCCTTTTGTCTCCTGGTGTTACTTTTCTAATTGGCAATCATACCACATCTTATTATTTTAATATTTAAATACTACCACATTAGTGATCGTTAAAGGTCGAATTTCTGATCACTTTTAATCCAACTTAATGTCAATGAACTCCCTACAATGCTTAGTACTTACTATTAACCTCCATGAAGTCACGATTTATTGATACAATCTTATTTTATTTCACTATTAAGGTGTGATCATGAAATAGCAATGAACAAAATTTCTAATCAATAATAATAGACTTTTGTTTTCACATTTATTCTCTCGTAATTTTGACCTCAGTCATTTGAACACCCCTTGTACCCTGTCTGTTTTATCTATCTGACTTTTGACATGGTTATTTGTATGATACCTCTAAAATCCTTTGATGCATACTCTTCAACCTTACCAACCATATATAAATGCATTTGTGACCACATCTAGGTTTGATATTCTCTTGTTTTTGTGGCCTTGTTGGATCCCGGGGATGGGGTGTAGGAGCTAGTGTTCCTTGAGTAAAAAAAAACTTTTCTTCCATTTATTCTTAACCTTTTTATGTTTATTTCTTTTAAATTACACGAACGTTTCATGGCGTACTAAGGGTTTGAACACCATACCCTGTTTTGATTTATTTTTGACTTTTTTTTATGTTGATTTCTTTTTAATTACACGAAAGTTTTATGGTGTTTCAGGGTTTCAAACCCGACCATGATATTCAAAATGGCTGGATCCGCGCCTGGTTGTGCTCCAAATAGTCCTCGTTTGTAAAAGCGTGGATTTAAAAATGTGTTGCATATACTAGGAATTATACATTTGCTGTACATACATTTATCTTTTATCCGAGTAGTTAATTTCATATTTCTCTTTTCTCATCCTGGGGGTCCGTTGTAATTGCAGTTGTTACATGATCTTAACCTTAAACTTTCGTGATGTGTTAGCATGCTTTTACACACTATACCCGCCACATTATTTATGTATGTGCCTGTCCCAAGTCAGGAGCCTGTAATTCAGTGGTTGTCGTTTGTTTATATGTTACATATTTGTTTTTCTTTCATTATTTTATATAAATAAGGCCGTTAGTTTTCTCGTTTGAATTGTTTTACATTGTCTTATCGGGGCCTATTATAGCTGACTATGCAGTATGGGCTTTGCTCATTGTTGAAGGCCGTACGGTGACCTATAGTTGTTAATGTCTGTGTCATTTTGGTCTTTTGTTGATAGTTGTCTCATTGGCAATCATACCACATCTTCTTTTTTTATATTTTAGACTTTGTCAAATATCTTCTTTTACTTATTACGATTTAGATTTTAGCTCACCTGGCCTAATAGGCTAAGTGAGCTTTTCTCATCTCTTGACGTTCGGTGTTCGTCGTTGTCCGTTAACGTTTACAACAATCTACTCCGTTGAAACTACTAATTCAAAATAAACCAAACTTCAACATTTGGGTATCTACTTAACAAAATTTGTCTGGTGATAACGCCTCTCAACCAAGATGGCTGACATGGCTAAAGTTTTACAAACAAGGGGGTAAATTGTAGGTTTTGTCTTTTTCTTTCAAATCAAAATATCACACTGGGCAGAAATGTTCAGAATATTAAATGGTCTACATTTTGCTCATCTTTGTTTTAAAACTCAGAAGACGTGTTATAGGAGTTATTGCCCTTTGTGTGATAATTTCACAATTGTTTTTACAATGTTTGCCTTTTACCGTGATATCTATAAAAAAAAAAACGGAAAGAAACTTCAATAACAAGAATGATCAGCAATACAATATATGTACAAATATGTCACCGTTGTCGAATTTGTCGGATGACACCTTATTAAGGGTATTGCAATTAAAAGGTTAATTTTAACTTTATTGTTTTTGTTTTTGCATATTTCAAAAGTCTTCTCCTCTAAAGCTGCTGGGCGAAATTTAATTTAACTAGGACACAATCATTATCGGAATATTAAGTTTAACAAATTCGGAATATTAAGTTTAACAAACGTGTCGTCCGATGACCTGCCGTGAAAACCAACATGGCCGACATGGCTAAAATTCTAACATATGGGTAAAACGCAAGTTTTGTCTATTATCTTGAAACCCGCTATCAATCGAGAGAATCTGATGCGGAAAATGTTCAGAATGTTCAAAGTCTTTCTACTGTCCATTTACGTCAGTACTGTCATACGTTTTCATAAGAGTTATTGCCCTTAAATGTTAAAAAGATGTATTTAATTTAGCTTTGTTTAATTTGACTATACTACCCCAACCCCTCTCTTGGAAGCACATACAATACAACTCCTGGTTTGTGCTTCCATGAACAGCACGATGGGTACCACATGTGGAACAGGATCTGCTTACCCTTTCGGAACAATCACCCCCAGATTTTGATGGGGTTTGTGTTGCTTAGTCTTTAGTTTTCGATGTTGTGTTTTGTGTACTATTGTTTGTTTGTCCTATGAATCGTTTTTTCTTATTAGAATAATATGCGTTTTAGAATAGTTTAATATACCTATCTGCCTCTTATAGAATCATTCTATAAAAAAAGTAATAATTTATGAATTAATTTTTTTCTTCCAAAAAAATAAAGAAAAAGGATACCGTAGGTTATGTATCAAATTCTGTATTTTATTTTACACCACGCCCTAAATGATATTAATTACACCATGCGAAAAAGCCCTTGGTAGTATATATATAAATTCGGTGAAAATATAGAATTTCTAATTTATCAATTATGTTTAAAAAAAACCACTACTATACAATTAGAAAACCTCAATTAATATAAACACTTACCTAAATTAAATGAAATGTTAAATTATCCTTTATTTACAAGAAAACGAAGAAAATTATTAAGCCAGTAAAAGAGATGACTAAAAATCAATGCCTCGCAGATGTTACCTGAATATTAATCCTTTACAAGTGTAAAAAACCTATTTCATCATTATATTACTTGTCTAAATCAACATGTAAACATACATACAATATAATGTGTTGCTATTCAACTGCACTTTTTGATATGTACATGCTTTTAAGGCTTGTTTATTGTATGTTGTTTTCTATTATTTATATGGAT
The DNA here is from genome assembly GCA_037788925.1 of Mytilus galloprovincialis. NCBI lineage: Eukaryota > Metazoa > Mollusca > Bivalvia > Mytilida > Mytilidae > Mytilus > Mytilus galloprovincialis. Next base: position 73,892,118 of record CM075339.1, on the reverse strand, counting down.
GGTATATAGATCTCAGTGAGATAGATATCATACGTCATTTTGTTGAGGGGGAGTGTTGAACATTATTGTCATTATACAATTTAATTACGTTAGAGGTGTCACATGTGTGTACTGTTGATATAATGGAAAAGATGACACATTGTGTTTAAACCTGTGACAAAAGTGTGTATTCAAATTACTTAATTATATTGTATTCCGGGTATGCGGTCCGATTTATAATATTGATTAAGTACAATTACGGAGAAAATTTAAAATGGAAAGTCCCTCATCAAATGGCAAAATCAAATGATAAAACATAGCAAACGAATGGACAATAACTGTCCGACTCATTGGTACAGGCATTTTCTAATGTAGAAAATGGTGGATTGAACCTGGCGTCACTGATGAGTCTTATGTAGACGAAACGCGCGTCTGGCGTATTGCATTATAAGCCTGGCACCTTTGATAACTTTTAATAGCGTTAAACCTCTCAAATGTATGACAGCTAGTCGCATCAAATTCCATTATATGTACAACGTTGCGCCAACAAAACAGACATAATAGGTAAAATATGGGCACAGCAAAACAAACAAATCAGACATCATAGGTAAAATATAGGTACAGCAGTAATCACTGTGTCACAATCTCAAAACAAACAAATATTTTACAAAAAACATAAAAAGCATCTATCAAATTTAAAAACCACATGCATTGCTTTGCGTGTTTGACCTCATTCAATGTAAACGTTACATATGAAGAAATATAAAATAATTTAGCCGTTCAATGTTGTTTTATTTTGGTTTTTTTTTAAATTTCACATAGCGAATTTTGTGGTTTTCTGTTGAAAAAAGCTGCAATGATATCAATTTTCAAAATTGAATTAAACCACATATTGAGACATATAATTATATTATTATATTTGAAACTTAATCTATAAATCGTAGGTCCTGTACATAATTTATACTTAAAAGGAAATACATTGTGAATCACTGATAATGATTTTTGGTAGAGGCGGATTTAGGGTGGGGCAGGGGTCCTGGCAAAATATTTTGTTGATTATATAGGGAATCACTGAAGCATGACTGGAGTGGCCGCCTCTTAGCAATCAGTGGATCCACTTATAAAACTTCGAGATATCGAAAACCCCGGTGTATTCATATGTCAGTTATAGCTAACTGCTGTATCACTAGCCTTTAAACACAGAAGCTTTGAATTTGAATCCCTCACGTGACAGGAAATATATTTTCTATTATGCTTGAAGGTATGGATTTGATACCAAGTAACAAATAAAAAATGATTTGTTTTCCATTTTGATAATTATTTTAGCAAATAAAGGTAACAGTAGTAAACCGCTTTTACAAAGTTATTGACTTGTTAACTGTATCTCATTTATTGTAAAGTACTATTTTTTTTATCTGAGTTACCTGTTTTATTGTCATTTGCCTTGTTTTTTTTGTGACCTTTTCAAACATCTGACGCGGACTTCTTTTGAACTTGAGTTCTCCATTTTTTTGCGTATTTGTTTATTATGCATTGGCTTGAGGTATAGGAAAGGGATGAGATTTCACAAAACACTTTGAACCCCGGCGCCTGTCCCAAATTAAGAACCTTTAGCCTTTGATAATCTTGTCGGTTTTTTTTAATTTGAGTTTATTTGATATGTTTTGGTTTTAAGGGGGAAGTCTATTTTTACTCAACTACAAAAATAAGGAGATGTGGTATGATTGCCAATGAGACAACTCACCAAAATAGAACAAAATGACACAGAAATTATCAACTAAAGGTCACCGTACTATCTTTAACAATGAGCAAAGCCAATACCGCATAGTCAGCTATAAAAGGCCCCGAAATGAATATGTAAAACAATTCAAACAAGAAAACTAACGGCCTAATTTATTTACCAAAATTGAATGAAAAACAAATATGTAACACATAAGCAAACGACAACCACTGAATCACAGGCTCCTGACTTTGGACAGGCACATACATATAGAATGTGGCGAGGTTTAACATGTCGACGAAATCAGGAGTTAGCTCGAGTTATAACAGATATCCCCAAACAATACAAAACTCATTTAAAAATACCATACAAAAAGAGGGACGAAAGATACCAAAGGGACAGTCAAACTCGTAAAACTTATAATGTGATAACAAACTAACATTTGTATTCTTCTTTCTCTAATTTCGGTCTATTATCTGCTTCAATTTTTCTCTCACAATCGATCTCAAATACTCACTCCACCATATATTACATACCACTAGACTGGCATTGCTGTATATGCTCTTTCCAAAATCGATAATATGACATCACTTGCCCTTTAAAATTGCAAATAAACAAGCTAGTGTTTACTTTGTTGGAGCAAGTGTCCTCCAACTTGGCATGTGATCGATCACAATTTAGTTGTTCCTTTTACGTGATAACAAATATGCCTACTGGACCGTCTACCCCGCAAATAAGCAAACGAGTCCTTGCCTTATCAAAGCTGAGTGTCCTTGGCCTAGGAATCAAATCGATTTTTATAACACTGTGTTTACTTCCATCAGGGGAGATGATAAGCACGTTTCCGCCTCTCTGATCACCGACATAAACCATTCCCTTTTTGTCAACAGCTATACCTCGTGGTGCGATCAACGATTTGTCCTTGAATTCCCAGGCAAGTGATTGGTCGACATTGTAGCACTGTATGGATTGACATACCGGATTAGTACAGTATATTTTACCATCATGCACTGCGACATAAGTATCACACACCTTATTTCCAATACCAAGTTCAGTTATTCTACCACTCTCTAGATTTAGTGAGATCAGTCCTACATCAGATGAATGGACTATCAAGTTTCCGTCCGAAAAGGATATTCCATAGCATCTGTATGCAGTGTTGAGGGTTTTCTCGACCTTTTTTGTCATCAGGTTGACGATAAATATTGTGCTGCTGTAATTTGATGTCGTAACTGCTAATGTTTGTTCGTTTATATAGGTGATGTCATACGGCTTATCAGGTAGAGTAATTTTGTGCATTAAAGATTCATTTGTATTTTTCAAAAGCAATGTTTTTGTATTCGGACCAGCAATACATAAAGCATCATCTTCCAAAATTGCACATCCACATATATAGCTTCCCGCGAATTTAACTTCTTTCAATAGTTTCAGATTGATATCATCAATCTTTTTCTTCTCAACTGTAGTCTGTGCTTGTTGCTCTTTTGGCTTTGTGTAAATGGTTGTTGATGGAGTAACCTGTATTCCAATATCACCGAAAGAACTAACGTCACTAGTAAAAGAGGCAAGTTCTATATTTTCTTGGAGCACAATGCATTTTATGTCTAACGAATCATCTTTTGCCAATTCGTCAATTTCATTCTCCCGCCTTCTTACTTCTAATTCGAATTCCTTGGTTCCGAGAAATATCTGAAGTTCTGACGCATGATTTTGCATTTTTATGAAACCTTTGTATAAATCATCTATTCTGTCCTCCTTCCCTTTTAAGTCCCTCGAAATTCTTCCCATCTTTTGTAGTGCATTATGTTCTTGCTCAGATACCTTCTTTAAAACATCCCTCTCTAAACAATCTAAATGCTGATTCAATTTAAGTCGGGTGATCATGACATGCGCAATGATAGCTTTCGACTGGGTCTTTATTTCTTTTGCATTTTCCTCTTTTTCTTGACAGAGTCGCTCATAGTATTCTTTAAGGTTCTGCAGACGTTTTTGAATGTCTTCTACAGCTGCTGACTTGCTAACATCTTTGATGACATCATCTAGAGGTGGCATATCTATACAGTTCTTATGGGTGGAGTTGATACATTTCCTACAACATGGTCGTGCATGACTTAAACAATAGTTCTGGAATAGCGCTCCATGTTCACCACAGTGCTGCTTTATTTTAAGTACGAAATCAGGCAGCTCTTTCTGATCACTTACATCAATGACGTCATGACTTTTTGTTGACTTGGCGTTGCTATGGTACTTAAGGCAGTCGGGACAAAAGGTTTCCTCACATTCTGAACACCACTTCACAGCTGCTTTTACAGCGGACTGTGCCTCACAAACAGTACAGTTTGTACTTGTTGCATCTGCCATGTCTACAATAAAAATAAATAAATAAAACAACAGTATTTATGTTTGACTATCACTTTGGTCGCTATGACTCACGTGAACATAATCTCCGCTTACAAATATTGTGTGGATATTAAAGACGTCTATTTGATGTCATGTTCAATTTGTTCTCATCCTGAAATCAGGGGCATATATATAGGATTCGATGCTTTTGTTTTCTACCAGTTGTTTTTGCATTGAACAAACGTTTGTGTGTTCTTATACCACTTACTTCAGCATAATTTATTTTACATCAGACTATGCTTATGAAACGAAGTCTTTGTATATATAGGGTATAATAACAAAAATACCAAAAATACCAAACGAGGAAAATTTAAATCAGAAAGTCCTTTATAAAATAAGAAATTCAAAGGCTCATACACAACAAGTTGGACCTTGCACTTTCTCAACAATATGTCAAAATGGTGAATCACAACTTGTTTTATAGCTGACTAAACCTGTCATTTCTATAACAAAAGTTCATAAATGTAACTTAGTTTGTGATTGTATAGCTTCATCGTTATCAAAGTTACCAGGATTATAATTTAGTACGACAAACGTGCGGTTAATCTACACAAGACTCATCAGTAACGCTCATATCGAAAAAGTTGTATAACCAAACAAGTACAAAGTTGAAGAGCATTTACGCATACGTAAAACTAACACATAAGTTGTGATGGTTCCACTACTCCTTTACCTTAGTACTTAGATGTATTTTTGTTATACTTACATATGACCTCACTCATAAACCCTGCATAATTTGAAAACAAAATTATCATTTTTCATTCTCTTATGTTTTCAAAGTTGAGAAGACAAGCATCCAAAATGATTGGCAAAATCGCCTTTTTAGTCCTTAAGTTGATTTGTTTCTTTCTTCTTATCTTGTGAAAGAAAACGATTCCTGTACTTGTCTTAAGGTAGATCATAAGTAAATATTTTTTGAGACAGAATTTTCTTATACTTAGCCAGAATGAAGATTTTAATATGCTCTTTTCAAATATATAATAAAAAGGAGGGGTCACCGTGCTATTTTTCAAGCTATGAGTCGTTGAAAATTGCCTAAATTTGGTTAGATTGTTCATGGGAAAACACATTTGTGTGCATAAAAAAAAATCTATGAGATAGAATTTTGAAAAAAATTGTGAAAAGATAGGTTTTGTAATATGTTTTAAGAAAATAAAAAGAAAAAATGGTGTCACCGAACTTGTTTTCTTGCTACAAGTAAAAAGAAAAAAATTCCCTATCTGTCCAGTATAAATTTTTTACAAAAAGAGTTATCTTCCCTTAAATGGCTCGTTTGAAAAAAATGATTCTAAAAGCAAGAAAAATTATATTAGTTTAAATATTTTGGATTATACAATAAATTGCCAAGTTTTCTTTATATTATTAAACAGTATAACCATTAAATTGCAATTCTGTCTTCAAATTTGCAGATTTAGGCAAATAACTAGACCGATTTTTTACTGTGATTGTTCAATCCAAGATGGCGGTATACCATGAATCTACCTTAATAGACCAAAAAAAAAAAAAGTCTCATAAATATATATTTACAAAAATACCAAATTATATAACTGCATCATATCGAGATATTGATATTAATGATATATGTTTATTCATAAATTTACAAACAAATACGGTACTCTAGTTATACTTGCAAGACATCTCACACAATACTAATATTTCTATGTGTTACTTTTTACCAATACAGGTACTTATTATGTGTTCGGTTTTAAAACTAAACATTATTATTAAAAATGATATATAAAAGATTCAGATTTCAAACATAAATTTTAAACATCCTCATCAGACGGTTCCATATCTGTAATTTTTTTTTTAATGTAAATAAATTAATTTTGGATGTAACGCGTCTCCTGATTTGCTGACCTTATTTTGTTATGATCCCATAGACATAATTTAGTCATGTGAACGTGACGTCATCAACGTTTTTTTCATGGTTTTCTACGATTTAAAATGGGATTTAGAAATAAATTATAAGAGATGACTGTAATGTTGTTTCTGTCTATTCGAAATAACATTAAGAGTGTGGTGTACACTATTAAATAACCCGATACGCGCGTTATTCAGAGTGCACCAAATTTTTTATGTTATTTCTTCATAGCCAGAAAAATATTACAGTCATTCCTTATTTAAAAAGTTACCCATCTCTTGCTTATTCTATTTGATACACCGAAGGATGTTTATGTTAAGATTTTATTACATTTTGTTTAAAACTTGTAACATATTTTTAAAAGTGATTCATTAAAATATGTAGCTATCATTATTTGTGAATAAGACCTATTTCCTAAGACTCATTTTCTAAAATTCTAATTTTCTTCTTAATTTCCTGTTGAACAACCTCACAAGTACTTGTGACACAAATTTCCATTTAAATGCTATTTTCTATTTTCCTTTAATTATTCATTTCCTTTACAAATTGTTTATTATAAATGATTTTCAAGTATGATTTGATTAAATGTAGATCTACCACACAAATATTTGAAACACCCAGGAGCAAAAGTGATTTGTTTTTATTATAAATGCTCTATTTTTTTAAGACACATCTCTCTTATTCTTTAACATTAGGTGTAACTTAACACGACCTTAGAATGTGCACGTTTTCCATTACATGATATATATTGTAGAATTATTGAAATGAATCTTTAAATAAAAGCTCAAAAAAGGATTTGAAAAAAAAACATCTTCGGAAATAAATAAAAGTTAACATAGTGATGACATGTTTTAAAACGGACAATTGAAAAATTAAACTTGTTGTCATCGAAATCCTTTACACCGCAATAGTGTAGCCTAACATGATTTGTAGAAATGCGCATCTGGTGCAGTTAAATTGTAACCGTGTCTATTAATGTTTTAATATTTTTGCTATCATCCGAGTCAAAGATAAAATAAATCATGTATATTGAAGGGATTCAGTTTAATATGTAACAATTATATACCTTAGATAATATACATATTATCTTGTAATAAGTTGAACTTACCAGGAATGATAACCGACCTCGTCGATACAGATTAGATATTGTTGTGTAATTCAACTTCCTCAATTGTAAGTGTTCATCCAGTTCATAACGATCATGTGACTTTTTCTCTTTTGGCGTGAAAACCCATTATAAAAATAAAGAGATGTGGTATGATTGCCAATGATATTACTTTTCGCCGAAAGCTAAACAAAGAAGATGTTAACAGTTATACGCAAACGAACGGCCTTCAACAATGCGAGAAAATCCAGACCATGTGGTTGGTTACAAAAACATGAACTATATAATACATGTTTTTCGTAGGAGCGTCAAATCTAGTTACATATTTCGAAAAGACTCTAAAGGACTTGAATGGATCCAACTAATTTACGGTTATATCAGTTTTTTGTCGGCGTGTTAACTGTGCTGTTTGAATTGCTCCGCAGTTTAAATTCACACGGGGCAGATCTCTGTGAAATCAACATCAAACTTTTGTTTTTTTTTATGTTATATTTTGTATTCTGTTGTTTTTTTTGTCGTTTTCTCCGTGTCATCGTCAGTTTCGATTCGACTTATGAACTATAAGATAAAATCTATATCTTTTGTCTATCTTTTGCTTTTGAACAAATTTACAATATTTTCTTTTCTTGTTCTGGCATGATATTTCTTTTTTCTTCGAAAAATCTAAAGAACCCTTCTAAATTATGTTTTTAAACAAATACCCATAAAATGTCCACCAAAAGAATTATTGTGCTTTGCGGAGAAGTGTAAGCTTAAGAAAACCATCAAATAAAGATAACACTGATGTAAAATAAAAATGTAATTTAGGAGGCCAAAACAATTATTTATACTGCAGTCATTTTCCTTCACAAAATGTTTGCAACCGCCTTTCTTATATCTTTAATTTCTACCGGTATTCAATGATTACCAGAACTATCACCTACACATAAGAATCTTGTTCATACCTTTGTTCTGATACAGATCTACTTGTGTCTAAATCAGGAAGAATATACTTTCCCATAATTTATATGGATTTATAGAATTTCATAAAGAAGGTACAGTGCAAATATACATTTGCTGACATTTTGCTTCCACATTTTATCCCTCTTCTCAATCACAAGTTCCTTAATGGGCGTTATATTTCTGTTTTGATTCATTCTATGATTGTCAAGTTGAATTTTTGCTATTTGGAAAGATCTGCAAGTAGCATGTGTGTATCGGCTCATTCTCGATTGATTAAGATTGTCAGTTTTTTAGACGAATAGCAGTTGTTTTTTCCTTGGACTCCACCAATAAAAATTATCGCTTCAATATACCCTAAAGTGGCCAGAGTTTCATTTAGCGGTCAACAATGAATCAACCAATTATATTCCATTTATTTAATATGCTTGGACATTTCCATAGGTGATTGAGATTTCCCCTTTCCTATTATTGATAATATCTTTATAAGTATATGACTTCAAGATAACAATTGGTATCGATTACTTAAATCTTATCGTCCCAAGTATGATGGCTTTGGGGATTCGTATCGGTTGGGATATTTATTTGGTCGGACTTCTATATTGAGCAGGTGATACTTAAGATGGGTATATAACTTCTAAAATGTATCTGTTATTCCTTTTATTTACCTAGTTTTGGTTAAATTTGTTGTTGCACATCTAAACATCACTGAAGAGACATGTATTGTCGAAATGCGCATCTGGTGCAAGAAAATTGGTACCGTTAATTTTATTACTACCACTGGGTCGATGCCTCTGCTGGTGGACTATTAGTCCCCGAGGGTATCACCAGCCCAGTAGCCAGTACTTCGGTACTGGCATGAAAATACGGATTTTTTGTGTTATTAAAATTTGCTGTTACAAAATATTAGAAATTATTATAAATTAAGGAATGTATCTCCCTCATGCAAATCTCTGATTCCTTTCACGGATTTGGCTATACTTTTCGGACCTTTTGGATTATAGCTCTTCATCTTTTATATAAGCTTTGGATTTAAAAATTTTGGCCACGAGCATCACTGAAGAGACATGTATTGTCGAAATGCGCATCTGGTGCAAGAAAATTGGTACCGTTAATTTTATTCTAAAACATGTTTTCAAAGCGTAACCTACCAAACAAAACCTGATCAATTATACAGTCTTCCCCTGATGAACCATTCATGCTAAGTGTAGTTGAATTTAGGCTCACATTGGAATCACATGAAGGACCATTATTAAGACTATAGCTATCTCAGTAGCATGAATTTGAATCCCGTCCAGGGAAGAACAAAAAATTATTTCCAACTGTCTGTCTTCGAGCTGAGAAGTTCAAATGTACATATGTTTAAACAAATCCCCCTTATCATAAAAGGCCTTCAGCTAGAAATACAAATTCTCCATTCGTCTTTTATCCTTAACCTATTTTCTATCAATCGATATCACGTGAAATCCTCCTATTAAGAAACTTATCGTTCACTATATTGTTACGTCTTTATCCTTATTCAGACAATAAAGTTTCAATGGCGTGTGTCAATGTGAGGTAAAACTGTATTTATCATGTTGCATGTATAATTCGAAGCTGAAGCCAAGGTCGATGAGGTTCTTTTGATAACAATTGATCCTTAAAAAACCCAAACAATGCTATATTTTAACTAAGCATGATATTTTAATACTGCATATTTTTGAAAAGCATATTTGTCACATAATAAAGTTCCGTTTGAACGGCAATTATGTAAATGTTCGTCACAAACCGATCACACGACTTCAAAAGTACCCGCTTGACCAGTCGCACTACCAATAAGCAGACGTGTCCTTGCGTTGTTGAAGCTAAGTGTCCTAGGATGTGGAATGTAATCAATCTTTATTGTTTTGTGTTTGCTTCCATCAGGGGAGATCAAAACTATGTTTCCACCGCCCTCATTCCCGACATAAACGACACCAGTTTTATCAACAGCTATACCGCGTGGTCCTTTCAACGATTTGTCCTTGAACACCCAGGCAAGTGTTTTATCAACATTGTAGCATTATATGGAAGAACGTCCAGTATAAGTGCAGTACATTTTTCCATCATTAACTGCAACATATGAATCATATGTTTTACTTCCAATATAAAGCTTAGTTAAAATGTCATTATCGAGATTAATTGAGAGCAGTCCTTCTGTCGCTGAATTGCAAATTAAATTCTTATCGGAAATGCATATTCCATGACATTGACCAGAAGCCTCAATAGTTTTCACAACTGATCTGTTTTTTAAGTTGACAATTAATATTTTACTTCCTGCTGTTAAAGCTAATGATTGGTCGTTGACACGGACGATGTCATATGGGCGTTCAGGGAGAACAATCGAGTGTAACAAAACTCCATTGATATTTTTCACAGTAACGGTCTTATAAGTAGTATAACATACAATATCACCTTCCAAAATGGCACATCCATACATACATCCCTCGAAGTTATATTGAGTCATCAATTTTAGTCTGATATCATCAAAATTTCTTTCCTCAATTGAGATTTGTGACTGTTTTTCATTAGGCCTCGTGTAACTGGTCATTGATGGTTTCATTTCCATTGCAGTGTCACCAAACGAAAAAACATCCGTAGTTAAAGCTGAAAGTTTTATATTTTCTTTAAAATCAATGCTTCTCATGTTAAGCGATTTATCTTTTGTCAAGTCTTCAATTTCTTTTTCCCGTGTATTTATTTCAAATTCGAGTTCCTTCGTTCCGAGAAGAATCTGTAGTTCCGATGCATGATTTTCCATTTTTATGATGCTTTTGTTTAAATCATTTAATCTGTCCCCCTTATCTTTTAAATCTCTAGAAATTCTCTCCAGATCTTGCAGTGCATTTGTTTTAAGATCGGAAACCTTCTTAAGAACTTCTCTTTCTAAACGATCCAAATGCTGATTCAATTTAAGTCGGGTGGACTTCACATGCTCAATAATGGTTATCGACTGAGCCTGTATTTCTTTGATATTTGACTGTTTTTCCAGACAAAGACATTCGTAATACGTTTTTAGATTTAGCAGACGCTCTTTAATGTCTTCTAATGCTATTGAATAACGAGCATTTTAGGTAACATCTTCTAGAGGTGGCAAATCTTGACAGTTTTTATGAGTCGAGTTAATGCATACCCTACAACATGGTCGTTCATGACTTAAGCAATAGTTCTGGAAAAGCGCTCCATGATCTTTGCAGTGTTGCTTTATTTTCAGTACGAATTCAGGCAACTCTTTTAAATCACTTACATCAATGACAGCGTGAGCTTTTGTTGACTTAACGTTGCTATGGTACTTAAAACAAAATGTTTCATCACATTCGAAACACCACTTAACAGCAGTTTTAACAATGTACTGTGATTCACACACACTACAGTTTGTACTTGTTACTGTAGCCATGTCTGAAAATAAAAACAATTGATAATGATAACATGCAGCTTGAATATCATAAAAGTATAGATTATATATATATAACCTGTACATATAAATCTATTATAGTTAGTATTGTGCCGCCTCATAACAATACCTTTCTGACCATTTTTATGGATTAGACATCATTTCGTAACTGTACCGAATATACTGTCATTTCTACATCCGAAAATGTCTGTGCGAAGTCAGGAGTAGGACAGCTTTATTCCATTTGTGTGATATGTTTGAGTTTTTGATTTTGGCATTTGATTCTGTTTCATCGGATTTCGGCATTTTTTGTGATTTTGTGTTGGATTCATAATGCATTTCGGCAAATGTTCGAATCTTCGAGAAATCACTTAAGCCCTGCAAAATGTGTATGCCTTTTGATGTCATCAGCCTCTACAACATATTTTTTGGTAAAAAGAATTTACTTAAAAAAATTTCTATTTATTTGGGATAAACTAATTCACTTTCACTTTACTAATAATCGCATAGTGTTGTTATGTGGGTTGTGTACTTCCATATACTTGTATAGAATTTTAACATTTGAGAAAGTGAATGCTAAAAATCAGTTGAAATTGCCACATGTTCACGTTTATCTTTATCTTCTTGAATTTCTTAGTAGCGGTTTTAAATTGTAGCTTATGTAATTTGAATGCATCAATTTAAGGAATTTAAGCATTGAAGGCTTATCTCTGAAATAATTATACAAAATCAGTACTACATGCATAGCAACAGCACCACATATATAAAATATAGTTATGAAATGGGAGACGAAGGGCAGTTGATTCTTGCAGAATACAGTTTGGCTGATGATTTTGAATGATATAAAAACATGTTTCAAGGAATTCTCAAATTGCATATTTTTCCTGATTCTCATATATCAAATACCCGGTTAGAAGTGTGCAACGTTTTGGTAACCATTACAGTCGTCTTTATGCAATTGATTTTTACTCTTAGATACAATTATACAGTATATTGTAGATTTTCATTTTAGTAAGCATTTTGATTAATGATACACATTCTAAAGAATGAAAAAGATTCAACCAACGGTGACCAATAAACGTATCTAAGACTTACCAGTAAAAATACATGAATTTGCGATTTGCGAAAGGTCCTTTCTGTTAATTGAAAATATGCACTGGCTTCATCCTATACAGATATATGCAAAATACAATGTTATCATCATAATCTACGGTAGTCAATTACATCTTATAGTAACCAACCCCATCTGTGAGCGGAACAAAAAAAACTAACTGTATATTGCTGACATTGTGGAGTCAGTGATAGCCATTAATAAATTTTCTCTATGAATCGACCGCTTATGAGTTTATATTTCTATCTCTAGTGAATTACAGAAATATATATCTTTCATCGGTATTGCTACTTACTATAGTCAGTTGAGCTTTAGGATTCAAAAATTTTAGAATTGAAAGATAACCATATTAAAATTTAAATACCTGAATATATATCAAGCTTGATGACCAAAAAAAAAACCCAAAATAAAACCAACAATAATCTCTCCTTAACTCCTTTTTACCCAAAAGAGTCGTAGTTTATGTAACCTACCGAATTAGACTATTTACACATAAGCAACACGACGGGTGCCACACGTGGAGCAGGATCTGCTTGCCTTTCCGGAGCACATGAGATCAACCCTAGTCTTCGGTGGTGTTCGTGTTGCTTATTCCTTATTTTCTATGTTGTGTCATGTGAACTATTGTTCGTCTGTTTTTCTTTTTCATTTTAAGCCATGGCGTTTTCAGTTTATGTTCGATTAATGAGTTTGACTGTCCCTCTGTTATCTTTCGTCCATCTTTTCAAACTCAATTCATAACTGCTTACTAACACAAAGGTTCCTGGTTCGATTCCCGTTTGGGATGAAAATTTCAGGAACTCAATTTTCGGCTCTCCCTTGACACCATTTGCGAGTATGGTCTTGAGGAACCGATGATAGTCCGTCGGACGGGGACGATAAATGGCTGACCCGTGTTAAGAGAGAGCCATATCTCTTGCACGTTAAAGACACCCTTGCAGATTTCGAAAAAGAGTAGGCTAATGCCGCTACAAGGCAGCACTCGACCCCGCAAATTAGAGTGGAAAGGGATTAATATAAGTTGCAAAACTTATTTCCCAATCCACTGTAAATACATATGCTTAAATTAACTGCTTATTCCAACTCAACACAGTTGCATAAAGTCTGATTTTATATGGTTTATTTATCTAAGTAGTATCGTCTATTAAAGATTTGCTGGTTGATCGATTTTGTAAATCATTGGTGATTGGTCTAATTATCACTATTGGCTAACTTAAAAGCAACTTTGATTCTATCATCTTTGTTAAATTTGTTTGTCAGGTGTGTTGTATTTCTGTGATGCATCATTACACAGTTTCTGTGACTGAATTTCAATTATTATCACATTTTTGTGTAACGTTTGTTGGGTTCATCATCACATTTTGTGAATACAACTGAAATATAAGCAACAGTCATACAAGTGGTAGGAGTAGCCAGCTGTAAAACCAGATTTACAGACCATTTATTGTTTTAAAAATGCTCGTCAGGTATAAAACAGTTGTTGTTAATTCGTTCAGATTTTTATGGTTGATAAAGTTTAATTTTGTAAGTTTTTATGGACTTTCTCTTTTAGAATTTATCTTGAAACTCGGTATTTTTGTTATTTGGTTGATGACATCATAACTTTAAACAATAGTAAAATTTATAGATTGTTGTAAACTTTAAAGTTTAAACTGTCACATGACGAAATAATCAAATGAAGGAGATCGATACTTCATTTGATCAATACTTGTTTATTCTGTGTACCTTTTGCTAAACTAATAAAATCAAGTGTAAAATCAATGCAAAACATTTTGTATTAAAATCCCTTGTAAATAGAATTTTTCATTTAATGATGTTTTGCGAAAATATCGACCTTACCACGTGCACGTATCCCATTACCTTTTGTTTAAAAAAACGAAGCTATTCTTACCCACTTTCAATTTATATTTATAATTCAATTTTTTTTTTTTTTTACGGCTTCACGCATTAGATATGCATGTTATGTATCAAATACAAAGTTTAAGAGCACACTATTTCCATGCATCAAAACCAACAATTATAGTTAACGATCAAAACAAAAACAAAGTAATTAAAATAAAACAAGAAATTTAATCGTAATATTACATGGATGTCAAAATTAAATGATTGATGTCCGTTTAACAAGCATTGAACTTTGTAAATTTGAAAATTTTCAACAAGTAAACCATGTCATGTAAATCCCTAGGTTATTTATAGATATGTTTAACTATTTGATGAATGTATTTTTAGAGTTAAAGTAATCTAAAGATTGTATATCACTTGTCTTTTTTTAATAAATTATTGGTAATTTCCAGATTTCTACGTATATAACAGAAATAAAGTACTAAAAGAGGTGTAAAGTGGTGGAACGTGGATCTTATAAGATTTTGAAAGCATGTTAAGATATACGAACGCATATGCTTTAACGTAATGCTTGTTTATTTCGATGGCATAGCATCAGTCTTTCGGATATCTATGCACACTTTAAAAATGGATTATTTTCTGAACTTGGAAAATGTGTATGTCGGATATATCCAGGTAATTTTCACATTAAAACAATGAATGCTTTAGTCTTGAAACTATTGCATTGTAATTTTGACGTGGTTTAAGAAAAAATATGATTTTTTTGACATATTTATTTGCATATTTTTTTTTATCACCTTGAAAAATAAATAGGGAACATATTAAGGAATCCTGTAGATATAATTATATCAATTACATGTTTTAATTTAGGTTAGTGGTTATGTCGCAGGGCACATAATGTATCATTGTACATTTTGGGAAAACGGGAGCGGGTTGCTAAAGTGGCACTAGCTGTCAAATTCCTGTTCATCGACTTCACTCTAATTATCATATTTTATATCTATAACTATGTAAACATTTATGTAAGCAATTGAAAGTCTTAAATAAACAGTTAATAGGTCGTCAGTTCGATCACACGTAGCTTCGTTGCGTGTGTAATTTGAGTCTAGACTATCTACTCTAACTTTTAAAACTATCAATTTGACACCGGAACACCTATGATGACCATACAAGCGATATAAACATAAGTATAGATATAAAAAGATTAAGCAACTCGCGCAATTAGATTTTTCATGATCTGTTTAATTGTATATTATAGAAGAAAAGTATTTGTTGATTATCGTTTTTACCTGTATAAGATTTTTTTATTGGTGGATGGAATTAGTTAATCAAATGATTGACCTTCGTTCTACTTTGAATGTACATTATTTCCCTTTAAATAACTTTACACGGACAATGCGTGCGTTATTCATCTCTAGCAAAAGGATTAAATTGAAGTTCACATGAATACGGATTCAATGAGGTCGATTTTTTCATTTGCAAGAGAATAATGCATAGTCAATGTTTCTTTGCTTATTTTGAATCATACTAAAATCGAATAAATATTTCACTGTTTCTCCTTCATTAAATATTGAACCATACACATCATACTTTAGATTTTTATATATCTGGTAGCTAGTGTCCCTTCAAAATACTATATATATATATATATCTCATGTTCTAGAATGAAATGTACGCATTTCTACGATATATTTACAATATTCAGCTTGATGCATCGTATCTAACAATAATAAGCAAATTTCTGGAAGAACACTGATTTTGTGCAAATTTAAAGTATGTCTGTTTTAAGAATGACATGTTTTTGCTTCCAACTAGAATCAACAAAAAGGATTACCTGCTGGGTATTCGTTAGTTTCTAAAGACAGTTATTTTCTAATTATAATAGTATTATAACCGTCATCAAATCAAAAAGTGTGTTATCAACAAAGTAACTGTGTTCTCATAGTGCACTTTTGGTTTATATGATCTGCAGATTAAGGAAAACGTTGATGTGATTGGACGAGATAACTTCCGGTAGTTGATCGTGACGTTAGTTATTTTTTTTATCGACGACGTTGACCGCAATTCATTTTGTAACCTATATAAACAAGATGGCAGTGATAATAACACCGATGTTAAAAAACATATTTTCACTGCACGTTTTAAAATTGTTGAATTGAATAATAAACACAAAAACATTCGTTTAGATGATCACGAGAGTTTATGCAGTTTATTTTTTTATCAGATAGCATTTAGTAAATATATTTTGCGTTAACCAACAAATATATTCATGCGCTATGCCTATTCATTGAAATATCTCCAATAACATGTGAAAGGGGTAACGAGTGTGGACAAATATATTCCAGATCTCCAATTTTAAAGAATTATCAGGATTTAACGCGTATTTAACGGAAAAGTATAAGCTGTATAAACTGGACTAAGACACTCAGAAACATATCATAAAGGACTTTTATTTGTTTCTCCGGATCCAATCCTATCTTTTGTACATTCGCAAGGGAATCGATTAATTAGGAAAGCACCTTAGGAGTTAGAGAATGTTTTATCAGCTTCGTATTTTATTTTGTATTTAAAATTGATTCTAACGTCGACGTCACTAGTGAGTCTTTTTGCATGAAAAATGCGGGTCCGGTGTGCAACAATTACTAATGGTATCTGGTATATTTGATAAATCCCTTTACATGATATTAAGAGAATCAAATGAGAATGTGGTTGTCAATTTCAACATCTCTTTAAATAATTTTTTTTGCGTTGTTCGTCTACGTACGCGTGAAAAAAATATTTGAAAACTTACATTGGATACTTTTTTTTTACAATTTCCATGCTGAAACAGACAAATTCTGTAAAGTCGATAATACTATCAAAAATATTTATTTTAGATACCTCAGACTCTGCAACACTTGACCTGTTTACATTAAAGAAAACCATATATATTCTACTTTGTGACCTTCCGTATCAGATGTATCACCAGATTTGTACAAATCCGAGCAGCACGACAGGTGCCACAAGTGATCAATTTCTGCATACCCTTCAAGAGCATGTCTGTTCACTCCGGTTCATGTTGCTCAGTCTTGAGTTTTCTTTTTTGTGTTTTGTATACTGTTTGTTTGTCCTTTTTGTCATCTGTTGCCATGACACTGCCAATTTGTGTTTGCTTTTTATAAAGTGACGCGAAAAATTCATAGAAGGACTAGATATCCTAAAACGGTAGACACATATGCCTACAAGGTAAATAAAAAAGGACCAGTCCATAAAAGCTGACAAAATCAGAACGAGTAGACGAAACGCGCGTCTAGTATATTAAATGATAATTCTGATACTTTTGATAACTAATTACAATGTTAACTTAGTCATGTTATTGTTTCTTTATATCAAATTATTCTTAAAGTTATCAATTTAACAGTTAAGAAATATCATAGTTTGTATCTTTCGTCCCTTTTATATACCCTCTCAATTTTATTATTTTATTATTTAGTATTATTTGATTTGTTTTAAATCAATTAAGACATAAAGAAATATGAAAAACTTTTAAAA
The DNA here is from genome assembly GCA_037788925.1 of Mytilus galloprovincialis. Classification (NCBI taxonomy): domain Eukaryota; kingdom Metazoa; phylum Mollusca; class Bivalvia; order Mytilida; family Mytilidae; genus Mytilus; species Mytilus galloprovincialis. Next base: position 73,874,215 of record CM075339.1, on the reverse strand, counting down.
TGATGAACACTTAAGAGATAACTGTATTGTATCTGAAGCTTTGCAGACGTCAATCGGTAGTTTTAATGTCGAAAATTGGGTTTACGTGGTGACGCATAGCTGATACCAGTAAACGGGTATACGTGACATTTAAACTACCGATGGATGTCCAAGCTTCATATACAAAACAGTAATCTCAAATACAGCCGACTCTCGTTATCTCGAAATCAGAGAATTATTCCGAGATACACGTAGTTCGACTCAAACGAAAACCGAAAGTTTGACAGACCAAGGGACACAACTCTTGCTTAGCTTGGTAAAGCTAAAATAAATCCGGATGAATATTGGAAGTGGATCGATATTCTGGTATTAGATCGATGGTCTTCTTGGAATTGTGAATCCCTAATGCTTTTCAATTTTGTACTTGTTTGGCTTTATACATATTTTGATATGAGCGTCACTGATGAGTTTTATGTAGACGAAACGCGCGTCTAGCGTACTAAATTATAATCCTGGTACTTTTGATAACTATTTCAACCACTGGGTCGATGCCACTGCTGGTGGACGTTTCGTCCCCGAGGGTATCAGCAGCCCAGTAGTCAACACTTCGGTGTTGACATGCATATCAATAACGTGGTCATTTTGTTTTATAAATTTCCTGTTTACAAATCTTTGAATTTATCGAAAAACTAAGGAATTTCTTATCCCAGGCATAGATAACCTTAGCCGTATTTGGCACAACTTTTTTGAATTTTGGATCCATAATGCTCTTCAATTTTGTACTTATTTGGCTTTCTAAATATTTTGATATGAGCGTCACTGATACGTCTTATGTAGACGAAACCCGCGTCTGGCGTTCTAAATTATAATCCTGGTACTATTTCATTATTATAATAAAATTAGTTTTACTTATGCAAATGTTTCAGTTACAATTTTTCCTATGACCTTTATTTGAGAGAGTAATTTCCAATCTGTCTTAGAGTTATTTAGGTTGTTCAAAGTTGACAAAATTGTTTATTTTCGATAAGAGATTTAAGAAAATATAGATTTATCTTCATTTTGTTTCATCGCACTCTTTCTTTTCAAAAGAAAATACAACAAGATAAAAGACGCCGATTGAGTAGATTTTAGGTGATTATCAACGGAAGTCTTAATCCACACCCAACCTCATTAGTGTAAATCACGATTAATTGTTTTGTAAACATTTTAAATACCTTGTTATGGACATTTAAAATGTATCACTAATCATTTATGAAAATTCTATAAAAGATAATCTCAGGTAAACACTCGTGGAAATAGTATGTTATAAATCAATTACAGTGGTCAGGGACCAGAAATTTAATTACACGTGTATCGTCAGATTTACTCTCTAATCCATTTAAATCCCGGAGGTCATGTTTTGACATATGTGTATTAGTTCGAAATAAATAATGAATTCTGAATGGTTTTGCTAACATTGGGACTGTGAACTCAATCGAAATTTCGACTCATCAGGAGTCGAAATACATACATTTATATGGAAAATGTTCGGAACCACGTACCACGTGAAAACTACGACTCATCCGAAATTTCGAGTCAATCGTGTTCGAGACATGTATAATGTAAAATAAACAAATCATTCAAGTTAAGTCATATGTTCATTGTAAAATTGTCATCAAACAAAAATTCTGTGAAATGATGTTATCGTCTTCGGCACCATACACAGTTAAAGTCATAGGAATGCTTCCGGCATCAAACTAAGAGACATTTTCTTGCTTCTTATCTGGCTGAAGATTTCTAGGCATTCCAGAATTCATAATGTCGGCTATTATAATTAAAAACAAGGAGACGGAAAATTAAGGTTTATTATCATTCGTTCAAAACCATAGATACACAATAGATATCAGAATCGCAGTTCAAAATCCAGTGGATACTTAAAATTTGTATTTGACAAGGTCCTGCTTTTACAGACTGTTTATCCAATATCTTTAAGTTGAAAAACATGGTTATTTATTAACTATTTATCAGTGACTGTAAATTAAGATTAGTCTTTCACTAACATCAAGATCTCTTAAATTTTAAAATCTTATCAAATGTTTGGTTTTTAATGCTGCAAAATAAATTTGGCCTTTCAATTGATTTAATTTGAAAGTAAGTGATGTATATTTTGTATAATAAACACTTATTTGCTGTGCGAATTAAAAAACAGTCTGGTTTTAATGATGAGTTTTGATTAAAATGAGGGAATATATCTTATTTGTTACACTATTTAACTCCACAATTACATTGTGGAAAATTATTATATAGATAGAGGAAGATGTGGTTTGAGTACCAATTAGACAAATCTCCATCCGAGTCACAATTAATAAATTAAACCATTATAGGTCCATGTACGGTCTTCAACACTAATCATTGGCTCACATATGTGCTGATTATATTTTAAAAAAATAATTTCAGTGTTTTCCTTTACAGCAATCATCGAAGCCGTCATGGAAGGCTGCTGCAGGTATAGCGTTTACAGACATTGTTATAGTAAATATTCTGCGCAGTGTTTACCAAATAGATTAACAGTGTAGAAATGTAAATTATCTTACAATATTCACAATAAAAAACCTCGTCACAGGACTATGACTGAGTTTTGTGCAATAAACAAAGAAATATATATTTACAAAAATGAACCGAGTAGACAGCCAGAAGTGTCTGTTTTTAAACAGATAATTTTAAAAAAAAGATAGCTTTTGTACGATTTTTATTCAATGCTGGTACTTCTGTTCTTATGTTAGAATTATTATAATATCAACTGAAGAAAGACATCAAAGCATTTTGACAAACAAAACATTATAGACACAACTGATGTTTTTGGTGATCTATTGAGATTCTTTACCTCTCTAGAAATATTGATCAGACTTGATAACATGGATAAGTACTTCAATTGCATTGCAAAAGGTCGAATAACTAATGACTCGATGTCAACTGAAATGCTACGACTATTTTCACTACGAAACTTTCCTCGAAATATAAACATAAGTATGGTTCGTCTCGCCGGAGCTGGATTTTATTCTACTGGGAATTCTACTGAAACTAAATGTTTTCTATGTGAAGTAATTTACCGTGACTGGATTTCCGGTGATGATCCTATGCATATTCATAGGCAAATATCTCCTACATGTGACCTCGTTGTGAATGGCAACAGGCAGGACACTATTACAGAGGAATTGCAAAATGTAAGAAGACAGGAGCGATTGGAAGTTTTTCCATCTAATCTCAATGTTCTATCATCAAGACATGAAACGTTGCACTTAAATGAAAATATTTGTTTATCAAACGCTTTAACTAGCGAACAGAAACATAATGATATAAGTGATATTACGTCCTCCGATAGACATTTCCACCATCATGATATTGTGGAAGATCAGCCTACTGTCGTATCGCCTCAATGGTCTCAAAGCAATGCTAGTAATACTTATAGTGATAAAAATCCCACCAGTAACTGTAAAAACAATTTACAGAATATTGGTATAACGAATAATTCTACAGCGTGCAATTATGAAAGAGGTTCTAGTAATAATCAGCGGGATATTGGTATTCAAAACCAAATTCCAAGATACGTAAACTATGCTCCCCTTCAAGTGCGAATAAGTTCATTTGAAGGATGGCCAGGATATTTAAACCAAACACCACGTGAGATGGCATTAGCTGGGTTCCTGTTTGCTGGGTACCATGACTACACTAGATGCTTCCACTGTGGCGGAGGACTCAGAAACTGGGATGCAGGTGATGACCCATGGGTTGAGCATGCTCGCTGGTTCCCGCAATGTGGCTTCCTGAAACAAAACAAGGGAGAGAACTTCATACAAGCTGTTTTGAAAAAGCATTACATGGTATTCTTATTTTGAAATGTTATATTTAATGTGCACATAAAGACAATGTCTGTTTCAAATGAAAAGAAGGCTTTTTATAAATTGTGCATATGAATAATTGAGAGATTTTGTGAGGGTTTTCACATTGAGTGCCTATTGTTTTATATGTTTGAAAATTTTTTCAAACTGACCCAACTTCATGATTTTTATATAACAACATATTGGTTTAACAAATACACGATTTGCTTAATCCAACTGATCTGCGTAACAGGTTTTGCTACCGTTTTTTTTAAAGATTTTTAACATATATTTTGGTACTGTAATGATATTTGTCCCAATACCTCGTCGCTTTCTGTGTCATGTGTATGTATATTTAAACATATACTAGACAAGTTTTAATACGTTTCCTTTGCTAATCTTTTCTGCTTTGGAAAAAAGGGCATGTTTTCAACTGATTTTCAGAACACAGTCTATTTAATATCAAACATGTCATGGACCCCTCATTTTAAATGACATAAGGTTTGATAAAAGATACCAGAGGGACATTCAATCTAATAAATCGAAAATAAACTGACAACATCATGGCTAAAAATTAAAAGACAAACAGACAAACAATAATACACAAGACAAAACATAGAAAACTAAAGAATAAGCAACACGAACCCCACCAAAAACTAGAGGTGATCTCAGGTATCGTTTGAAAATAATTTGTACCATTTTTTTTTAAATTAGATAAATTAGAAAATGACAATATTCTTCTAACATCTCGAACCTTTTATGAAATACAACTATTTTTAAAGAATTGTTATACATATTTAGAGCATATTTATATTTGAAAAATTTCCAAAATGTTTTTACAAAAAAACCCGACTTGTTCTTATAATTACATGTAGGTGTATCCATCCAAAGGGTAGAAAAGGAAAAAAAAAAACAAAAAAAAAACAAATTTTGGATAAATGTCTCAAAATCGACCAAATTTTTTTCTTAAAGTAGCACATGCATTTTTATTTTTTATTACATATTTGAATTGGCTAAATAGAAAAGCTTGCTTGCAAATTTACGTAAATGAATTACCTTCTGCCCTAAACAGTCATGTTAATCACTATATTTATTAATGTTATTAGGCTAGTGACATGCAGACCTTAAAAATAATTTTAATGCACCTATCTAACACGCAGCTATATTATATATCATTTGAAAGGAAAACATGTATAGATTTCATTTTTCCCGGGCGTAAAAGTGAAATATGATGCATTTTTTAAAATTGGGATCAAAGTTCATTCGTAAACAATTGAAAGAATAACACTTTTGTAGTATCATTGTCTTCATTAAAGCAGCTAGAAATATAGTTAATTCAAATTTTACTTTACACGATACTATGCTATCGTATCTCTGAATCTTAGTTGCACATCGTTCATGATTTGGCGAAAATTGACGTCATTTTGACGTTTTCAATCTGCTATAGGTAAAACAATACTTTCTACAAAAATGACATGTAATAACAAATATTTGACCTTTAATGTGTTAACTATAATTGATCGTGTGCCATGCAAAAAAATAATAAAAAAAATTGATGAAATATTAGTATATAAGTTGAACGAGTAAAACAGAGAGAAAACAACGCAATAAAAAGAGTAAAAAATATACCTCTTTGTCACATCAACAGTGACAATAGTCTCCGGTTTGTAAACAGCCTACAAGCAGTGTCAAGATCGGAAATCACTATCTAAGATGTTTAATGCAACCACAAGTAAAGTTAAAGAGAATATATGAATCACATTTTAAGTCTGTCCGTCTGTCAGTCCCCACTTGCTTGCGGCCCGTGTCGATTTAAATCAGGTAACTTATAAAATTGAGAATGGAAATGGGGAATGTATCAAAAAGGAAACATAAAAAAAAAACCAGCAGAAGGTCACCAACAAGTCTACAATGTAACGAGAAATTCCCGCACCCGGAGGAGTCCTTCAGATGGCCCCTCAACAAATATACACTAGTTCAGTAATAATGAACACCATACAAATTTCCGAATTGTACACAAGAAACTAAAATTAAAATTCAAATAATACAAGACTAACAAAGACCAGAGGCTCCTGACTTTGGACAGGCGCAAAAATGCGGCGGGGTTAAACATGTTTATGAGATCTTAACCCTCCCCTTTACCTCTAGGCAATGTAGAAAAGAAATGTAGACACCTCTGATGTCAGAAGATGTAACGAAAGGAAATAAAAATGAACAAAATGAAATGTTATACATGTATACAGATATACAGTTCATCCAAAAACCAATAATTTAAAGTATAAAATGCATTGCTTTTAACTATAGAACCTCATATAGAACTGCTGTTAAACACACTTAGTTCAGAAATGTATTATGGGATGGCACGTGGCTCTTCATAAATTAAATCAGTTCATTTTGACATTGACATTGACATTTGAGTCGTCAACTTTTTAAACATTGTTTGCTTCGTGCTTGTCTGGTTGGTGTCCGGTCGATATCTCTTGAACCGTTGAACCTGGGTTTTCCAAACTAAGTACATGTATGCATATACATCATATAATAGGCGTTGGCCATAAACTAAAATCAGGTCACTGTGATTTTGTGATATTCAATCATAATGGAATTCGCTGTTACTGACATAATTTTGTGTAACAGAGGGTTACAATGATTTCAGTACATGCACAAGTTCCCTAATGCATATATTTTTCCTTCGCAAGAACAAATTTATTAAATCCTGACGAAGGGACCCCCTATGAGACCGTAGAGGGTTAGTAAATTTCATAGGGGGTTCGTGACGCGTTAATGGTGTCGTCACCTATTAATTTTGTTTTGTTTCATTGTTTAGTTTTTATCAAAACGAAGCAGAAAAAGTCCAGCGTGCTCTAAATTTGTTGTACGAATAACAATTGACACCCTACGGATCCATAGAGGGTAAAGAAAATCCGGCTTCATACCCTATGAATTTTACTAACCCTCTATGGATCCGTAGGGGATCAGTAGCGATAACTTGAGGGAAATTAACAGAGAAAGCAATTTCGGAAATTTGATTGAAAAAAAGGAGTGTTTTAAATTGTAAAAAATCAAAATAATACAGTGATAAAGATATATATTAAACAAGTAATGAACTTTTGAATAATACGAACATCATTAATTTGGGTTTCAAACGAAAATTATCTTAGAGATGAAAAAAATATGAAAATTGGCATCATTTTTATAAAAAAAAATCCAAAAATGTTTTTTCGCAAAAATTACTTCTGATATTTTTAAAAAGTATTTCTTATATAGTGACATGGTTAACGTACAGTATTTTTGCATTGTGACAACAGAAAATGAAGCTACATGTTAATTTTTCACACTTCAAAACTGTTGGTCATTTTCAATTTGGAATTATTTTTCGATTTTAATTTAATTTTTACAAAAATTGCACCGTACAATTTTTTTACGACAAACCAAACAATGAAGTTCAGGTATATACTATAACATAAACAAAATTCAGCTGTGTATTATGTGGGTGCATTAAAGTCACTAACTAAGCGTTTTTTATGAAAATGTTACTTGCCTATATCTTCATGCATATTTTCATACAGTTCAATTTTCATTTTTCGCGCAGTAATTCAAATCATTTTATAAACTGCATATATCTTATACAAAACTGGTTTTATTGGTTTTGTTATTCCCAGGCATAGATTACCTAAGCCGTATTTGGCACAACGTTTTGGAAATTTGGGACCCGCAATGCTCTTCAACTTTGATCTTACAAAATATTTTGATGTGAGCGTCACTGATTAGTTCTATGTAGACGAAACGAGCGCCTGGTTTACACTTTTTGTACATTTTATAACTATTTTATGGCTTTTCAGGATCAAAAAGGTAACGAAAACAGCACCTACAGTCCTATAAACCACCAAGAAGAACGAACTGTCACATCTAATAGGAATACAACTATGGCTTCCACTTCTGTGTCCAGTTTGGATAAGATTAATATGTGCACACCAAATTACCAAGTACTAGAACAATCAAATTCATCATTGGGCATACAAGCAGTTTCTAATGATAGTACCACTGTTACATCTCGGTTGAATATTACTTGTAATTCTGTTTCCACAACAAATATAGAACACACAGAGCGAAGAATATTGCAAACTATAGCAGCTAGAACTGTTATAGAGATGGGATTTACCAGCCAACAAGTAATGGATGCTGTACGTGAAATTCAGAGACTCAACTCAGGTAAATGTTGATTGAAATGTAAGGAATCAAAGTATTTGAATAACTATGAAAATTTCAAATTTACTGTTTACAAATTTTAGAATTTTTAAAATACAAAGGCTTTTCTATTCAGCTGTATTTGGCAAAACGTTAAAGAACTATGGTCCTCAATGCTCTTCAACTTCGTACTTATGGCCTTTTAACTTTTTAGAATTCGAGCGTCACTGACGAGTCTGTTGTAGACGAACTGGCGTATATACTAAATTTAGTCCTGGTATCTATGATGAGTTTATTGAATGGTATGATTAAATGCCATGTATAAGTGTTTTGTTTTCCAGAAGAACAATTACTAACATCACAAATTCCGTCTTGTTACTCTGACTCGAGTTAAAGATCACCAATAATGGTTTATCATATATTTTGCGGACTTGAATGCGCATTGATTGTGTTTTGATTTATTAAAATAAATGAACTTTATTTTTTTAATCAAAAACATAATTTAATTAAATGTATTTGATAATAAAGTTATTGATAAATATTCAATTTGTTAAAGGTCTTTTATCAAATGTCCAAAATCCAGTTGAAGGATTCTCAGATATTTCAGCAACAGATATAATGAATAATCTCCTCAGAGAGGACAACAACCAAACAACAGAAGTTTTGAATATTCCAGAAACTATCGCAACAGAAGGCATAGGTGGCGCTTCTTTTGATGGTAAGAATGTAAAAATATTCAAGCAACAAACATAGTACAAACATCAACATCAAGTGATTACTGCTAATAACTCATTAATAACTTTTGCTTGATTGTTTTACTGAAATCATATTTTATTACATTTTTAACACATTTCTAACCTCATAATCAGAATTCCTTTGACCAACAACTGTGCTCTTTTGCATTGATATTTATCATTCCTTTGGCCATCTAATGGGTGTTATTTGTGCTTAAATAAAGAATTAATTATCATTCATTAGACCAACAGTAATTTTCCGGATGTAAAAAACAAGGTAAGAAACCAAATCAGAATATTGCATGAACCTCAAAAAGGAGCAAACATGTTGCGTCGACAGGATTCACGTTATCTGCTCTGCATACACCACCCGGTATCATAGTCATCACTAAGATAAATGCCATAATCAGAGAATATGTTGCACGGTAGTATCGGTACAGATTAGGACTACTTTTGTTATTTAAAGACCAAACACTGCAAATACCGAACGTTGCTATCAATTTGAAACACAGACATAATCCAAAACAACATTTCCCATGTGCATACTACCGAAAGAATTCTTAAATAACTATAAATTAGTAGTTTAATTTGATTTCAAACATGGTTATGTAAATGATTTAATTTCACTGATAACGCAAAAATTTGTATCAAATAGAAGCGCAACTAACCAGATATGGTTCTTTCATATCGTGACATAATTCAGAAAATCAAAATGAATACGAAGATTGATGGACATTTCGAATTTTTGAACTTTATTTTATATTCTCACTTCTTAATTGATTCTATCCTTTTTGATTTTTTCAGACACTCATTTGATTTTAAAAGAAAATAGGCAGCTACAAGAACAAAGACAGTGTAAAGTGTGTAGAGAGTTTGACTCTACTGTCGCTTTCTTACCATGCGGACATATCGTATGTTGTACAGATTGTGCTCCGGCAATGCGTAAATGTCCTGTATGTAAAACGTATGTTAAAGGTACAGTGAAGACATTCCTAGCATGAGGCGATATGACAGATTTTTACAATTAAAGTTATCGTTAGATTGAAAACGTATCGAATATCACGACGAAAGTTTTAATTAGTCGATGTAATTGCACAATGAACTTGGACAGATATTTGCACCCGTTTATACGTACACGTTAGTCATCGCTTCCACCCTATTTTTGGGGGGATATTCACCGTATGATCAGATTATAGAGAACATTTCTTTTGATAAAGGCTTTTACTCAGACAATTTGCAGTTATCTTACGGTCTAATTCAAGGAAACACTTGTGTTTTGTTTATACAGCGACTGAGGTAGCTACTGAGGACTAATAGTCATTCTGCTTCCACCGTCGCAATGACTGCTCTGATTGTACATAATTGGGTTTGCCTTGTTTCTTTTATTTCATGAAAGGGTTTTGTTAGTAAACCATAATTTAAATGTTTTCGTTTGTTAAAGAGATTTAAGATGTAAATATTTGACTTATTTACACCTATTACACCTGGTTCCTCAAACAAAAAATAGTGCTCCATTGTGTTGTCATCAGTCTGGTAGATAGTGCCTAGATGCCTTGACATTTCACCACTAAAACAAACACAAAACATTTGATATATGTATGTCTCTCTCATGCACGAATCTATTAGCTGATTGTGATTTTTTTTTACTTCTGTTGTTTTTATATATTCACCCCTTATTTTATTTTATTGATTTTATATTTTGTATTTTTTATTAAAGATAATTTTTTTCGTTCAGTGCATGTTCACTTGTGACAATATGTTCTTTTATTGAGTTAATCTATTTCAATTGATAGTTTATAGTGTGTCTTTCTATATACTTTTGTTTCGGGTAAGGGCGAGAGTTTGTACCTATTAAAATGTTTAATATCACAGTATTTGTTTGCACTTGTTCTAAGCCAAGAAGCTGATGTTCAGTAGTTTGTCGTTTGTTGATGTGGTCATTAAGTGTTTCTTGTTTCTCTTTTTTTTCTTTTTTATATATATAGATTAGACCGTTGATTTTCACGTTTGAATGGTTTTATACTTTTTTTCCCTTTACAACTTGCTGTTTGGTGTAAGCCAGTGCTTCTAGTTGAAGACTATGGTATATAATGGTTTTTCTTCTACAAAATGTAACTTGGATGGAGAGTTGTCTAATTGGCAGTCATACCACATATTCGTATATTTATACATGTCATACAGATTTTCAGGAAGAATGAAAAGCAAGCAATATCTACTGATTTTAGGTTCCGTCATTTAAATGATGTTCTCTCAATGAATAATTCCAGTTTGGAAAATAGGCGCGAAAGATATCAGACGGTTAGTCAAACTCATAGATCGACAATAATCTGACAAATCTATGGCTAACAGGGAAACAAACAAACAGAAAAATAATAGTACACAAAATACAACATAGAATAATAAAGGCTAAGCATCACGAACCCATCCAAAAAAACAGGGGGCGATCTCAGAATCTCGTCTAATATCGGTAAGTTCAATTCATGAAATGGAAGGGGATTGTAGTTACAAACTAATGAAACAAATCCGATAACGTCTGTGAAATGGTTATTCCATAACGGTTAACCAATTAGTGATGGCGTCTGTAAAAGGTACAAAGGAATGATTTCAACTTCACCATTTGGAACTCTGGATTTAAAAGGTTCCTTGTGAGCAGCAATCCTCTATGAAAGAAATCATGATAGGAAATACAAATCCGGGAATATAGTTGCATTTAGGAGATAAATACTCCGTATGCAGGCGCCGCTGGATTGTTGCTACATAGAAAAGTTAAGAATTAGGAAGCTGAAATCATCTCTTTGGTCGTAAATTTTTGTTTTAAACCAATCTTCCATTTCTAATAGAACACACCCGTGATATCGCGGATTCGTGACTGAATTAAAGTATATAACTACGTGTAAGCCTTATTTTAGTATTTTTCAGTATTGGTATTGTCATCTGATAAAGCCATGCCGATTATAAGATGTACAGTTTTCTCTGCTTTCAAAATCTTTCTGTTTGAACCCGTCGACTGGAACTTATCAATTATTGAAAATATTAATTATTTGAAAAACAAAAGGCCTGGTATGAAGTATTTTTTAATCAACAGCATTTTCCTATATGAGTTATAAATAAAGTTGAATTATTTGATTCCTTGTTTTACGTCATTCACTTAAAAACAAATTGAAAAACTGTACATATACGCCTTATTTTAAGTCCACACTTTTAGTATTCGTATTGTCATCTTAGACTGTCATACTGATTAAAATACTACAAAAGGGAACAATGTGACAATGATTGAATTGAGCAGTGTCAACCCTGTGATTATGACCCGTGTATATAGCAAAATCCAAAATACACCGTTTGGAAGTGCGCATAAAAGATGCGGAACGTATGCGGGAATATGTAACAGGTGAATATACGTTTGGTACCGGTATCGGATTCGACCCGGAACGTGTTAATTATAGGCAATATTAGTTATGTTGAAAAGAAAGGGTTTGGAGTAGTGTTATCTTTAATCAACACCATTGTCCTATATGAGCTATATATAAAGTTGAATTCTTTGATTAGCCGTTTTTACCCCATGACGGCAGACAGATTTGACCACGTTATTTTAGTATTATAGATGCAGTATTGATTATATATTCCCAATTAATACGATTTTTCCAGCGAATAAAAAAACCGTCATAATTTCTTCAATACATGTAGATTAATTGATATATATGTACCAAATATATCTTTCAGATCAGAGGGTCATTGAGATCCTTTTGCGGTTGGAATAGCAACTGAGACACCCAGTACCGAATCCTTTCAATTTTGTAAATATTAGTTAATGCATACACACATTTTTGGCAAAAATCTTTGTCAATGTAAGCAATGAATGAGGTTGTAAAATTTGATGAAGGCCTTTTTGTGCTTCATTGTTACATTTGTTTTTTTTAAAAGTGATTATGATTATAACACAATGTTGACTCTGTACCCCTATGTTTACATATTGTGTCTGTTTGTTTCGTGGTCAATACAATGGATTCACCTGTCATGCAAGTGAGAGGTTTACCTAGCTATAAAACCAGCTTCAATCCACGGTTTTCTACATAAAAGAGGGAAGAAAATTACCAGAGGGAGAGTCAAACTCATAGATTGAAAATAAACTGACAACGCCATGGCAAAAAATTACAAAAAAACAGACAAAACATAGCAAAATTCAAGACTTACATGTAGCAACACGAATCCAACTGGGGTGATCTTAAGTGCTCCAGAAGGGTAAGCAGATCCTGTTTCGCATGTAGCACCCGTCGTGGTGCTTATGTTGTTACAAATCTGGTAAATAGTCTAATTCTGTAGGTCACATTCGTCGATACATGAAGGGTATTATTGTTACGACATAAGGAACATATTCGTTAACTTCTATGAAACATATGAAAATGCATGAACCTAGTGAGGCTTATGACAGCTTTTATATATCATTTAATTTGATGATGTGTTTGAGATGCTTGTTTTGTCATTTTATTATGGACTTTAATATCCTTTTAGAATTTTCCTCCGGGGTCAGTATTTTTGTGCTTTTACATATTGTAGGTTTATTTAAATACGAAAAAGCGTCATGCGAAACGTATTCGGTCCCAAAAGCGGCGTGTTTACATTTGAAAACGAAATTTGCAAAAAAGAAATCAACCAATAAAATACAACAAAAATAAAAAGTTATATTTAATACTTTGTTAACTTAGTACTCTATTTGGCCTTTTTTACATATTTTATTCGAGCGTCACTAATGAGTCTTTGTGCGTCTGACATTTATTTCAATAAATTTCAATCCTGGTATTTATGATAATTTTTTTCAAGTGCCCTTTGCGCTTGATTACATTTAATATATATACGTCATTCCATCAAATAAAAGCCAAAATTATGACTTTATATTTTGTTTGTGATGTCCTAGGTTGAGCAAGTTTTATTAAACTAGATTACAGAATATCACAAAAATGTAAGAATTTATATCATAATACCTACAAAATGTCGCCTAAATCGGATTCATATCATGACAAATATCTTAAATGACTAAACACTACACTATTACTTTAATAAAAAGTTTCTGCTTCAATGAAGTCCTTATAAATTGATTATCTATTTGCAGTTTCTATTGTTTTTAAAGATATAGGTTATTGATTCATTATCGTTCGGTTAACATCCCTGCCATTGTGAATTGTGGCTAGCTTCACCACTTCTTTGTCCGTTTGAGTACATGAGTTTTGTTCAGCTGAAACTTGCAAACGGGCAGCCTCCCTTTTAAGCATAATAATACGAAAACCAAATGGCACTAAAAGTGCAAGAAAGATACCAAAACAGATATACAAGAGGACATCAGTTTTTTTTCTTTAGAGTCATACACATTCCTTCCCAATATAAATATATTAACAAGTATATCTATGCAGCCAAGTACAGTTGTAGCGGTTGTAAACGCTGATATCTTCCAGTAAGATAAAGAAAGACTGAATATAAATACTAAGATATCAAATTATATTTCATAAAGTCTGTAAAATATCATGTGGTGTAACAACGAGTCGTCGCGATAAATAATCCCAGAGCAGCATTCCCTTTTATGAATATTTCCTTGTTGACTACATAGACAGTTATAAAAGCAGCAAAATTAAATAGTAATCCGAATGTTATACGAATCAATAAAACCCGTCTTTTTCTTCTTGTATCCTTTGGGCTCTGACTTTTTGAAACTTTATCATTCCCACAACATGACACATTTTCAAAGACAGGTCTTCTCTATACCTTATGTTCTTAACATAGCAACACTTCTACCAATAGACAACTTAAACACAAACGTATGTTTGTCGACTAGCTTGCTGCTTGTGTATATTCTGAGCTGCCGATTTTATTAAACAAATATGTTCAAATGTGTCACATCAATACACATAAAAAATTATAATGACTTCTAATATCTACTACTAATAGCTAAATGTTTCGTGGCCGTCTAGGACAAACTACTTTTAGAAGCCTGTGTTCGTTTGCCAGATGCCAGGCGTACAAGTCAAAACATTTGATGTTCACTAAAGTAAAGCTGGGTTAGAAATGACCATATATACACCTATCATTTAACGCAATAATTATTCCCGCCAAAAACATTCATACGCCTTCGACGTACTACGTGAGAAGACAATCAATTCCCGTTACACTACGTGTCACGGAAATAAGAATTAATAAAAATGAACACCCACTGTCTAAGTAAAAGTCAATCATTCCTAGATTGCTTAACACTCTTATTTACTTAAAGGTTTCAGAAGTATATAACGACTGGCAAATAAAGATCCACCAATATAATGATGTAAAGTATACTTGGTATTACTATCAACATATCAACGTAGAGGAATAAAGAACATTTTGTTCAGTTAATACAATTCACATGATAACGTTATTACTAATTCTATGATTAAATAGAAGAAGAATAAACCTTTTGTTTTGTCTATACAATACATATTAGAGGTTTCTCAACATCTTACGAACGAACGAAAATCGCCCTAACTTGACGTAACTTGCCGTAACGAGAAAAGAGGGAGCAGTAATTTATCTTATAATATTGGATTATCGGCTATGCTATTCTTCCCTTTGAAATGTCTTTTATTTGTAAAATATGCATGCTTGATTTTTTAAAAACATTTTGAATCAAATACATACTACATTTATTTGTTATTATATTTATATATAATATACAATTTACTGTTCAATCAACACAGTTAAAAGTTTAACTGATCTATACATTTAAGCGAAGAATATATAATATTTAATCAAAGGACAGTAATCGTACAAGAAATTTTAATAAACATGATGACAACATCGCTATTTGGTACATGTGAAAAAGGTAAATATAGATATATGGATGGAAAGGGATAGGAATCTTTTTGAATCTTAGCTAGAAGTTGATTAACGGTAAAAATTCTTTCGTGGACATGAGGAAAAATAAATCTTGGAGTGAACGCCTCTCGATTTAAATTTGAAAAGAAAACATCCCAATAAGTTCCGGGATAACTTCTTTGCCCCAACTACTAAATTCCAAATGATCTCTTATTATTTATGTGTTATAAATTGGTAGTCTTAACAAGAAAAATAAAGGAATATATTGAAATATATATTTAAACTTATATATTGTGTTTTTTTGGTTATCATACCCTTTCTTATTATATGTGTGTATGTTTCCTTTATAGTATAATTATAAGTATATACATACTTTTTTTTCTTGTTTATTGTTTCCGTTAAGCTTCCATGGCATACTGTGCATATTTCCTCTGTTTTTCATATTTCTCATTTTTCTTTTTATTCAGGGGTGTAATATATAAAAATACATATTTTGATAACTATGTGACTACCAGTTGTGTTAGGGCTGTAGCACTCATACTTTCAACAAAAACACACAAAACTCTATTTCTAACGATAGATAGAGTGCATCTTTTAAATTTCTTAAACTGATTCCCAATAAATATTAGAAATAAAAAAGCTATGTTACGACGTATCTATCCAAGATACTCTCCGACACGAAAAAATGAAACTCATAGTAACTGAAACCAATTGGACCTATAGAAGGGGCGTGTGGATATATGAAATATAAAATATAAAAAAATGAAAATATCAGAATAAAACGTTAAAAATTGAATAAGAATGCGAAGTCATATGTTATAGGACTAGGTAATTTCGCAATGAAATGAATGGAATATTTGCCAATGAACGTTAAACACCAAACAATCAATCAACCAATTGCAAGCTAGATGTGTTGATTTTTTTAATCAAGGACATTATAAAAAAATGTTCTTTTTGAAAACATAAGGGAGATAAATCGAATGCATATATACGATATGTCAACAAATGGAACTCAACGTAAGAAAACGAAACAGTCAACAACAGAAAATAAATTGGAACACGGATGTTTCATGACAACAATGTAATGCAAGGTTGCAAAAAAGGATATTAACTTGATACTGTTGTCTTTTAAACACACTGCAGTATCGGAAGACATTTATTATGGATTTTATTATAACAAAATTACTGCTCCATAATGATACGTTCGTAGAGTTTCGTCCGTTCGTAAGATGTTGAGAAACCTCTATTAGAGATTTCCAATAAAATGACTTTACTCGACATAACCGACCTAACTCAGCGTATTTCGTCCTACTGCATTGAAGCGTGACGGAGGGGAGCATACACTGCATGCATTTTTTGCTATTTGAACACGCATTGTTGTTGGAATATGCCTTTAGTAAAAATCAACCACAACTGTTTTTTTACTCTTTAAATATTTTGTCATTAAACTTTGAATAATTTTATCGACATAAATACTATAATAGAACAAGTAAATAAGCAACTTGTAATCAAACACACCCATCATTTTTTGTCATTTCACTTGACCCATATTTTAGTTCTTCTCACATTATGAATTTTAAAAACTACCGAGACGACATTTAGCATACAAATATTAAAATAACGAATTCCGAAGCAAGAAGGTTGCCTTTTTATTGTTTTAAAAAGATTTAACGTTTAAAGTAAATTCCAACACACCCGAATGTAAAAGGTGTACTCTACTTTTAAAACAAAATAATATTTTTCTATAATTTATTTGAAGATAATTTGATGCGGGCAGAAATTCGTATCAATGATCTATTTTTCAAAAGTAATTTCTCGTCTTTACCTATACCAAATTATGGGGCGAGGTTTTTGTTTAAGTATACCTTAACTCATTGTCATTGTCAAAACCATGAAAGACAACTCCTATGAATCGTATGATAGGTAAAGATACGTATATATACGTGGTCTAATGACAGTGAATTTAAGGCAGGAATCTCAATAATCACGTGATATATACAAATCATGATTTCTTTCGTTTTTCATCATCTTAGGAATATTTGATATTGATAAAATTTATCATAATTGGGTTTCATAGTTTAGGAATACTAAGTTAAAACTTGAGTAACGCATTTAACAAAATTAATTGGTTAGCAATAACCGGTCCCGTTACGTGCGTACGTCGAGTTAGGTACGTATGTCATTTTATTGGAAATCTCTTACAGAGGTTTCTCAACATCTTACGAACGAACGAAAATCGCCCTAACTTGACGTAACTTGCCGTAACGAGAAAAGAGGGAGCAGTAATTTATCTTATAATTTTGGATTATCGGCTGTGCTCTTCTTCCCTTTGAAATGTCTTTTACGTGTAAAATATGCATGCTTGATTTTTTTAAACCATTTTGAATCAAATACATATTATATTTATTTGATATTATATAATATATAATATACAATTTACTGTTCAATCAACACAGTTGAAAGTCTTATTGATCTATTAATTTAAATGAAGAATATTTAATCAAAGGACAGTAATCGTACAAGAAATTTTAATAAACATGATGACAACATCACTATTTAGTATAATATGTGAAAAAGGTCAATATAGATTCATGTTTATGGATCGAAAGGGATAGGATTTTTTTTTATCTTAGCTAGAGTCTGATTAACGGTAGAAATTCTTTCGTGGACACGAGGTAAAATAAATCTAGGAGTGAACGCCTTTCGATTTAAATTTGAAAAGAAAACATCCCAATAAGTTCCGGGATAACTTCTTTGCCCCAACCACTAAAATCCAAATGATCTCTTCTTATGGATATATTGTTATCAATTGGTAGACTTAACAAGAAAAATAAAGGAAAATATTGAAATACATATTTTAAGTTATATATTGTGGTTTTTTTTGTTATCATGGCCTTTCTTATTCTATGTGTGTATGTTTCCTCTATTATAGTATAATTATGAGTATATACATATTTTTTCTTCTTGTTTATTGTTTCCGTTAAGCTTCTATGGCATACTGTGCATATTTCCTCTATTTTTCATATTTCTAATTTTTCTTTTTAGCTAGGGGTGTAATATATATATATTTTGATAACTATGTGATTACCAGTTGTGTTAGGGCTGTAGCACTCATACTTTCAACAAGAACACACAAAACTCTATTTCTAACGATAGATCGAGTGCACCTTTGAAATTCCTTAACTGATTCCCAATAAATATTAGAAATAAAAAGCTATGTTACGACTTATCTATTTAAGATACTCTCCGATACGAAATACTGTAACTCATAGTAACTCAAACCGATTGGACCCATAGAAGGGACGTGTGGATATATGAAATATATCTCGATCACTTATCAATCCTTTACCAAACGCTAATTTCGCAATGAAATGAATGGAATATTTGCCACTGAACGTTAAACACCAAACAATCTATCAACAAATTGCAAAATAGATGTGTTGAATTTTTTAATCAAGGACATTTAATTATATAAAAAAAAATCTTTTTGAATGGATAAGGAAGATAAATCGAACGCATATATACGACATGTCAACAAACGGACTCAACGTAAGAACACGAAACAGTCAACAACAGAAAATAAATTGGAACACGGATGTTTAATGACAACAATAAAATGCAAGGTTGCAAAAAAGTATATTAAGTTGTTAACTGTTGTCTTTTAAACACACTGCAGTATCGGTAGACATTTATTATGGATTTTATTATAAAAAAATTACTGCTCCATAACGATACGTTCGTAGAGTTTCGTCGGTTCGTAAGATGTTGAGAAACCTCTTATATAACGTTATTTGTAAGTATTATTGTCAAATTATCAAATGATCTTGAAAGAATGAAGTCAACAATTAAACTTATGACATCTTGTATTGTAAACTTTATAATATTCAAAAAGATTCCAAGAAAAAAGTTAACCCTAATCTGAATAAAAGACAGCTAATACTGTCAGTGTTTTATGTCCTATCATTTATAAGTATGGTTATATAACAAACCCAAACTATAAAATATGGATACAAACAAATATTTTGAATGATTATCTGGTTTAATTACCTCAGCTGTATTTGGCAAATCTTTTAGGAATTTTTGGTCATTAATGCTCTTCAACTTTGAACTCTATTTGACCTTTTAATTTTTTTTTTGGATTAGAGCGTCACTGATGAGTCTTTTTTGGACGAAACGCGCGTCTGGCGTAAATATAAAATTTTGATCTTGGTAT
Source organism: Mytilus galloprovincialis (assembly GCA_037788925.1). NCBI lineage: Eukaryota > Metazoa > Mollusca > Bivalvia > Mytilida > Mytilidae > Mytilus > Mytilus galloprovincialis. The sequence goes on along the minus strand of CM075339.1, from coordinate 73,854,413 downwards.
CTATGATGAGTGTATTTATTACCATTATGTTCTACTACATATGTATTTAGTTCTTAACCTCAAATATTCAGCTTGGTCACGTTGACTATCTCCAGTGGGATTTAGTGGGAGAAGTTCCTTGGTTATTGGTAAATAGCATACATTGATTTCATTCATTTTCAGTTAAAGATACACCATAGCCGTATTGTTTATTGTTTCTGATTTTTCACCACTAAAATTATTGTTCGGACTGATTGTAGATTTGAGTATCGTAACAACATTTCGATACATTATGTATGTTGCTCTTGACACGTACGTAAGGTCAGATGTTATTCAGATAGGAAAACATACATAATCATATTTCAAAAAACAGTTTCCTTTGAAGTTTGATTGATTTGCAATATTTAGAATGATGTTATCATGTTTAACTTTCAATTGTGATATGAGCCTTTTTTTTATATTTTGTGTAAATGATTGTTAACTGTTTCATTTCTCCAGTGGGATTTAGTAGAAGTCCCTTGGTAATTGGTAAATAGCATACATTGATTTCATTCATTTTCAGATTAAGATTCCCCATAGCCGTATTGTACATTGATGATGTTTTTTCACAACTAAAATTATTTTTAGGACTGATTGTAGATTTGACTATCGTAACAATATTTCTTTACATCATATATGATTCTCTTAAGACGTACGTTAGGTCAGACGTTCTATAGATAGAAAAATATACATACTCATATTTCAAAAAACAGTTTCCTTTGAAGTTTGATTGATTTGCAATATTTAGAATGATGTTATCATGTTTAACTTTCAATTGTGATATGAGCCTTTTTTTATATTTTGTGTAAATGATTGTTAACTGTTTCATTTCTATGTCAATCACAACGTATAAACTTAATTCAAACTCAAACTCAAAAACAGATTATTTTCTACTTTGCTGGAAAGCAGTACTTCTGGTGATGTTCGTTTAACTTTTTATCTTCAGCATTCTGTATCATGTATACTGATTTCTAGTTTCGATACTAGGAAGACCTGAACTCAGATGTTTTCATGAGTTAGATGCCATCGTTTATGATATTCTCCTTATTATAACGTATTTTATTGTTTTCATATTAACATTATGGTCTGCAATGCGTTATTTTGAATATAAAAAAGTACATGCGGTATGATTTTCAATGAGACAACTCTACACAAGAGACAAAATGACACAGAAATTAACAAGTATCGGTCACCATATGGCCTTTAACAATAAGTAAATCCCATACAACATAGTTAGCTATAAAAAAGACCCTGAAATGAAGTTTAGAAACTCTTGGCGGAATTTTACTCCAAGTGATATAAATGATGGTCGAGTTTGAATCGGATAGATCTTATTTGCACAACAAAATATCCGAATGAGATATGCGCTCATAGTACTTAAAAAATCTCCAGACGATCTAGTATGCCTTTCTTTTGCTGTTCAAATACGTGAAACTTTGATGACATCATTGAGGTGAAAAAAATTGTCCATCTCTCTCTATAACGTGGCTTATGGTAAATTGTTCAATTATTCTGAAAAAGCGCGTATTGCTGATCGCAATAGTTTATTAATTTTCAGTTCGAATGCGAGCAGCTTTCGCCGTGACATCTTGTTGACTTCACGCTACTATGCTTCTATGTTACTTTAGACATTCATTTGAAAAGTTTTCGTCATATTCTAAAATTCATTTATAGGAATTTTATTAAATGAATGTGGAGCGCCGTTGTCTCACAAGAGACAAAAAATTGTATAAAAAAATCACATATGGCAATAGTTAGAATTCAAAATGAAACCATTAGATATATATGTCGTATTTCTTTATGTATCTTGTCTACTGTTTAGTTTAATTTACATCCTTGACTTTAAAATATTCGGCTAAGAGCGGTCGTCATAAAGGTAAATCCAGATAAGTGCTTCGGTAACATAAATTTATGACGTGTTGTTTGCTTTTTTTTTTTATCAAATCATGATTGAATGTTTTGAAAATAGTCTTTTGTCAACAATTGTTTGGTCAGTATACAGTATTTTTTTTTAGATATACATGCAGGTTATAAGGAATCTCATACTTCAACATCAATTACCTGGCATTATACATGTTATACCATGACGCTGAATCAGTGATTTGTTATTTGCTTGTCTTCAGATATGTCGAATATGTTTTCTCTTGAATTCCACATGTGATTTCATTGTACCGGAGCATGATTTTAAATGCTTTGTAAGTTTTAGAAACACCTGTGTGCACTTCAAACGATTTGAAATTAAAGACAAACATGTAGTTAAAGAACTCGGAAATCACTTTATGCTTGTTATTTATCATACTTTGATTAATGTTTTATCGACAACATTTATTTCGTATTATTTTTCCTAGCATCATTTCTAAGCCCTACAAAACTATTTGTAAAATTCTACCTTCAAATTATTAAAATAATTGTAAAAATTGTCTCGTAAGCGTGTTATCCTTTTTGATATTGAAATGGTTATTTGGACAACTGTATGATGTAATTTGATGGAATTCATCTGTAAGCTTACATAAGAATCGTGGACGTTATGCACGTCATTGATAGTAGCATGCATGTTTTTACATTAGTATTAAAATTAATTCATTGCCAGTTTGTTGGCAGTGTGAACTAAATATAACAGATATTGGGTTTATGTCTTAAGTTAAATAAGTATTTATAAACAACTATATTTAGATCCAACGTCACAGATATTTTCCAACAGTTTTATTTCAAGGTTGTTAGAAAATACCTTGTCTAAACATGACATCAATTTTAAATAAGTTGTAAAATAAAACTTCAGTGAAAAAAACGTTTATTGTTAATTCTTTTTAATACAGTAACTATTAAAGGGGAAACAATAAGTTTGTTAAATTGAGAAGTAATATGTAAAACGATCATTAGCTTACATATTTAAACATGTTAAACTTAAGTGTAACATTCACATTATGTCTTATTATATGCAATGATTATTCATCCACAAACAACTAACTTAATCTATACGTGACATTTACGTTTTGCTAAAAATATCATCTGGAAATTTCCAACTTAACATTGATCGTTTGTTTTCAAAAAAGAAGTTCAATATGAGGATCACATGACTTAAACATTTTAAGATTGTATAATAGTGGGTGCAAATTTTGATTCGTTATACGACTGTCTGCATACTGAGCAAAACGGTTATTTGCCTAACAATTTTACCTTGGAAAATACATTTATAGGACATAAGCCAAAAAATATCGTTATTCGTTCAAAGTCATGAAACTTTTATAAAAATAATTAATTATTTCCAAAGAAATATTTTACAAATTTACAGCACATTAATGTAAGGAAAATTTTCCAAGGTTACCTTAATGGATAGTTTTCTATGATGAAATTTTAATTGTTTCAAAACATATACCTTTTCAATATTCCTTCCTATTACCGTGTGTTTTTTTTATTTTCAAAAAAAGTATAATAAATATCATTTTGTTGCTTTTGCTGATTAATATTGTTGCCAAAAATTGTCTTAAAAAGGGCAAAAATGTTCAATTTGCACTAATTGTAATAAGTTTTGATTTATTTTTCATTGTGATTCAATCAGTTATGGGGTTTGTTGGTACATCCAGCTGCAGTAAACATGACATGATTTTATTCGATGCGAAATGAGTTGCCAGTAACATTAGTATCTTTATCGATATGTTACAAAATGATAACTTAACGATTGTGAATGGAAGCTTTGCGATTCATAGCAAGAGTTGATAAACTTTTGCATTAGAGCTAACTGTCACAATTAAAATTTGGGAGTCCGATGTGTTCTTAGGGTTTGTCATTCTAGATAAAAAAAATAATGTTATTTAAATACATCTTTATGTACATTGACCAATATTTTTCAAGCGCGGCTTCTGTAATCGACAAAAAAGATTTGCTAAAATACATATGCGAATCAATCTTTCATTGTTCAAGCAGTAGTTCAAACTATTTTATAAACTAAATATATTTCATGCGAAGACTTGTTTTGTTGGTTTTTATTCAAGCAGCATCACGACTAAAGGAAACAGCACCTTCAGTCCTAAAGTAGATCGAACTGTAACATATAATAAGAATGCAACCATGGCTTCCTCTTCTGCGTCCGGTTTGGTCAGAGTAGTATGTGCACACCTAGTATCCATGTACAAGAACAAGCAAAATTTATAAATACCTCATCGGGAATACAAACAGTTACTTATAGTGATAGAATCGTATTTGCTACTTCTAGGGTGATTAATACTTTTAATTCTGATTCTACAACAAATATAGAACATACAGAGAGGATGTTACAAACTATTGCAGCTAGAACTGTTTTAGAGATGGGATTTACTAGCCATCAAGTAGTCGATGCTATACGTGAAATTCAGAGACTAAACTCAGGTAAATGATCATTGAGATGTCGTCATTCATTTCATAAGATCATTTTTCAGAAGTGACATCTTAACGATACTGATAACGTTTAAAGGCCATTAATGATGGGTTATTTTAAAATTAATATTTATTTACTTTGAAATAAACAATTTTTTTCCAAAACGAGTTGTTGGGTTATGTTCTTCTCATATATTTCATGATGGTATGATACTTAAGACCTTACGTCAGAGATTTTGCCTCATTTTCATATGATGGAAACATAATCGTGTTGGTTTGTGTTATTTTATTCTACATAAGCAAGAGGTATAAGGGAGGGTTGAGATCTCACAAATAAAATTAAGAATGGAAATGTGGAATGTGTCAAAGCGACAACAACCCGACCATAGAGCAGACAACAACCCAATGTTTAGTCCAGCCGTACTTTAGCGTCTGTACCGAGTAAGGAGCCTCTGGCCTATGTTAGTCTTGTGTGTTTATTAATTTTTTATGTTTCGGCGTTGAGTGAGTTTTACTGAACTAGTACACATTTTTGTTAATGGTGACAGCTGTAGCCGCCTCCGGATGCAGGATTACTTGCTGTGTTGAATCCCATATTCGGTTTTGGACTTTTTGCTGCTCTTTGTTCGGGTAGTTGTTTCTATGAAACATTATTCATTTCCATTCTCAATTTTATTTAAAATGGTCGACTACAGTGATGAGCAATGAAATTCAATTGATAGGCGTAATTTAGTGAGTTGTATTATTGTTATGTAAAAAGTCCCTTGTGTGTATGTCCGTATGACGAAGTGGTTTTTCAAAAAAGGTATTTCAAGTAGAACTAACACTTACATGAAAAACACTGACTTAATTAAATGGAGTGAAGAATCCCCAATAATGATTTTTTTAAACGAAAAAATATAATTCTGCTGACTTAAGGGGGTAGGCCTCAGTAACCCCAAAAATTTCCCGTCGTTTAATATTTTTTAAATTTACACCAATGAATAGGTATGCCTCAATACATGTTCTGGACAAGTTTAAACAAAATTGACCGTTTAGTTCTATTTTTAGAATTGATTGAATATGGTCAATTTCGGCCATCATTTAAGCCAGTCCAAAATACCAATAGGTAAATATATTCGTTTATTCGAGAAAATTCACGGCCTAAATTATGACTGTTACTATTTGATTGTATTATGGCATCATATTCTAAAGTAAATATAACCTATAATTGGCATATGTGATATCTTTTAATGAAAGGTAAGGTAGGAACTAACAGATACACGCAAAACTTGGGTAAGTCTCATTTGACACTTTTTATATATAAATACATGTGGAAAAATATTTTGTCGTTTAATCTGCATATAAAATTACTGGAACACATATCAATCATATATTTTTCATATGACAACTTTTTATAAATTTTCACCGTTTGAAATTTTACGAAAAATTTGATCGAAGTGACTTAATGGACCCCCCAAAATAGGGTATTTTGAAGAAAATAACCAAAATTGACATCTATAAACCCTCATAGCCATAATTTATGGTATAACAGTTCAAAATGTTGTTTACACAATGAATATATATATATATGATAATTCCGTTGTTCATTTCAAATAGTATTTATCTTCAAGATGCGGACCCTGGACGTAGAAAAAAAGGGGGAGGGTGCCAAGAAAGAAACGTCTTGAGTGGGACTTTGATAAAGTCTATGCATTTACCGTATAAGTTACTCCGTACGTGAGTGTTTGTTTGTGACACATCCTTCTTCCACGTATAAATTAACTAAGTAACATAGGCCCAAACATAAATAGTGTAAAATTTCGTTTCATTACAATGACATTGGTTTCCATTCCCCTGGACTACAACCGCTCCGTCATATTTTTTACTTGTGTACACCAACAAGGACCCAATCCTTCACTTTCAAAATACTTTCTGTGTGCTAATGTGCAAAAAATTGTTAGCTTTAGCTAGTATTTTGATAGTAGTTGAGATATTAACCCCAAGAGCACAACCTGCAGTAGGCCGATAATTGCTAGAACTTGAATCTGAAGACTTCTGATTTTGATTCGACTTTTCAAGTTGCATCCACATGATGATCATAAGATTTTGGTAAGATTGCTGAATTTGTAATCCAATATATTATATTTTTCAAGTCTGCATGTCCCTGTCTGCTTTATTCAAATCTGCAACCTGTCTGCTCAAGATGGGGTGGGTGTGGAAGGGGGGGGGGGGTAGGTAGGTAGGCTTCAAAACTCAATGATAGGTGCCGCTTTGTTTCTTTTGCCCAATCCTTTTCATAAAATTTAGGTTAACAAAAATGTAAACCTTCATGTATTGCTTCGGTAAAATGTTACCTTTTCCCATATTGTTTGGGTATCCTGTGATGTGTAATAGGAGTGGGACATTTAAAGACGTATCGTATCCGTATCTGATACGTTGACGTATCTTAACGTATATATGGGTTTTTATTCATTTAATTATTTACGTTCTTAAATATAAATCGAGAAATGGGAAAAGAGAGGGAGAAATGGAAAGGGCGATGCAAATTTTTGATCTCTTTCATTTTTAATATATAAATTGTTTGTTTAATAATGTTTAATAATTGTTTAATTTATGTATTATTTGTGTTTACATACTTGCTTCTTGTATGTCAAAATCTGGACTTAATTATATTTATTGCCCTAAAAGTTATTTTTCTACTTTATAATACAATTATGAAAACATTGCACGGACGACAACAGAAGCTAACATTTACACACATATAACAATCACGTGATTTTAGTGTCAATCTACATACTTGTAAGGCATGAAGTTGAATTATAAAACAAATAAAGTTAACGTTAACAATATTAAAATTAATACACGTACTATAAATTTGCTAATAAAAGGGAATTGAATCATTCACATCATACATGTATGAGTCGAATTGATTACTGATACTTATAACTAATGAGAATAAATTTATAAATTAGCAGGCAATCCTTTTTTCAAATATGAATAAAGTACGCCTTCTATGGGGCGCTCGACTTTAGTGACTCAATACGAGTTTTATTTTTGAATGATTGTTAATGACTTTTTGTAAACAATAAACGCTAGCACATAAAAGAATTGAGTAAACAATGTTTAAAATTTTATAATAACAATTTCTTTATTCAAGTCTGTAGATTTCAACTATATATTTGCCACAAAGTCCGTATTTTCTGAACGAAGTTTCCCCTGTATATATGCACAATATGGCAAATCCCAATTATATCTTTGCTGTTTTGATTATATTGCACTTCGAATATTTCGTAATGTACATGGCTACAGAAGGACTCATAAATCTTAAATTGAAAACTAGCATGTAATAAATAGAGTGTATCAATGGGAATCAATAACAGAAAGATATCTAACATTGAAAAACACATATTTAAATATGTAAATGAGCATTAAACAATAACACATAGCCAGATACGTCAACGTATCAGAAACGGATACGATACGTCTTTAAATGTCCCACTTCTAATGTCATGAATGTAGAACATGTAGAAGTGGAATACCAAAAATGCCAAAAATTGGTTGATAACAACATGAACATCAATACAGACGAAGTTATGAAAACTTATTTACCTTACCATATATTTCTGATAGTTTTCTCAACTTATTCACATATTTTCAGGCTTGAAAAGGTGACCTATTCCAGGGGCACGTCCTATCAATTTCCCGTTTGAATGGTTTTTCATTTGTAATTTTGGGGTCCATTATATCTTGTTGTTAAGTGTGAACAAAGGCTCTGTGTTGAAGGCCGTACATTACTATGATGGTTTACTTTTTTAAATTGTTATTTCGATGGAGGGTTATCTCATTGGCACTCACACCACATCTTTCTTTATCAATTGTATATATAGGAAGTGACCCCAAGCCTGTCTGCATGTGATCTGATCTAAATGTGTCACTTACCAAGAGAAAAATAAAATATTTCTCTATTTTTTTTACATGCAGTTTTGAAAGTTCTCATTGTCTCAGTAGAATTAGTATGTTTCAAATATAATAGTTTGTTATAATTACAATATACTCTTTAGTTCCAGCAGGGTGCAACAACAGCATACAAAGGGTAAAATGCTGTTTAGCAGTTGCCATCCAATATATTTAGTTTTTGGGGATTTCTTTTCAAACTGCAGTACAAATGTAAGATATCAATCAAATCTTTGTTTTCGTGGAATTCTTTGAGTAACTGAAACAGGAAAAAATGTGAAGCACAGTATATATTTAATTCTTTAAACAGTGTTTGTGTTTAAAGAGAAAAAGTCAAGAAAACACAACTGAATATACTAATGATATAATACACCAAACACCCATTTTTAAAATAATATTTCCTATTCTCCCCCACACTATGATTTGCAGCAGGTCAAGTTTACGAGCTTATTCCATCTACGCCAGGGACTTACAACCTTACGACTTTTCAAGGTGCGCCAGAGGGTTGCATCCTGTTCTGCAAATCATGTTCTGCTAAAATTAAAGGCATGTATTTGATGAAGCCAAAATGAAATTTAAAAAAATAGAATTCCTAAGTTAGTATGTATGCCATTTGAGAAGGTATAATTTTATTATTAATCATAAAAAAAATATGATCGAATGAACATTATTACAAAATTAACTGACAGTAAATTGAGTTCATATCTATCATCAAATCACATTGGCATACAATATAGTAATTTCATATTTATTACAAAACATGAAACACTCAAACTTCTTGAAATGATTCCAATGTGAAAGTTCATGCTTGCTTGCCTAAAATTGGTGTGTTAAAACAACTATATACATATTTTGCCCCACACATTTAGAAGTAGTTTTTAAAAAGTTATCACTTTGCAGTAAAGATATATATACATACATGCATAGACTTTCCAAAAAAGAATGGGTCCACAGTACACGGATGCCCCACTCGCACTATTATTTTCTATGTTTAGTTGACCGTGAAATTGGAATAAATTCTCTATTTGGCATTAAAATTAGAATGATCTTATCATAGGGAACATGTATACAAAGTTTCAAGTTGATTGGACTTCCAACTTCATCAAAAACTACCTTGACCAAAACTTAACCTGAAGCGGGACAGACGGACAAACAAACGAATGAACCGAGAGACGAACAGACTTACAGACCAGAAAACATAATGCCCCTCTACTTTCGTAGGTGGGGCATACAAATCTTACTTTATCAATGGTGTGGTATAGCGGGACGGCTGCAGTATATATATATACAACTCTTCTAAACATCAACCTAACAATGTTAGATCTGTAAATTTGCTTTCGCAAATTTGTGGTTCTTCCCTCGCCGGGATTCGAACCCATGCTACTGTGATATCGTGACACCAAATCGCCTGCACTGCAGCCGTCCCGCTAGACCACACGACCACCTGGGCTCTCAAAAAAGAGCTTTCGCTGGCCATGTGTTACCTTTCAACGTCAGTTTTAATCTAGCGGCGTACTACAGTACGTGATATATAATATATATATATATACACATGGAGTATGAATACACATAGATAGAGTAATGTGTAATTTATTATAAAACTTTTAAATTTGAAAAAAAATATATAAAATAAACTAAAAGAGACTTAGCCAATTAGATTATTTTTGATTTCAATTCTAAACTCTGGACAAGAAAATTACTGAACTTTTCAAGTGTATACATGATATATTTATGTTCAGTTATTATTAATTATAAAACTTTTGATCTGCAGTCTTAGTTATTAACATTTTGACCTTGTTTATACATGTTATAAGCTTGGTCAAATAATACTTGATTAGGGACTTTCCGGTTGGAATTTCCCTCGGGGGCTCAGTATTTTTGTTATTTTACTTTTTTCCCGAAAGTTATTAAATTATTGAGTATGCTTAACATAAAACTCTATATCATTATGAGAACAAACATTATAAGTCTTCTGTGACCTACCTATAGGCTTGTTTTTAGGTCGCTCTTTTTCCACTCGTAATTGGTGGGCACATACTCGAAATTTGCATAATTATTGTCTTTATTTAAAACATTGAATATCAAATAAATATTCAATTTGGAAATTACTTTTATGAGAAAAAAATGTATCCAGCTTTCCAGTAACATAATCTTTATCATTGTACCATGTTTTCAAAAGCAATGTCATTAAATTTGTCATAATAAGTTGTATTAATCTATTAATTGAATAATCAATACAATATGTTCAAATCAATCTTTTGTAGAATAAATTTGAGAAAAGAATATCATGTCATAGTTTTATTTTTATACATGTTTTTATTACAGGCAAATTTGAGTGACAATGATGTAATCTATGCATATAGCTTATCAAAGATAAAATATTATCAAAATAAATAGAAAATGTTCATGTATAACATGTTGATTTTATATCTTAGACTTTTGTGTATATGTTGTGTATATGTCTTTATTTTCTGTTAAAAGCTCCTTAGTTAGCATATGTGTTATATATTTAATTTATGCCGAATCAAAATATTGTTTTTATTATCTCATCTGGATGGTTAATTAGATGTCGTTTAAACTATAATATGGTCTAATCTATATAAATATCGAGAAATTAGAAACGAGAAACACTTATTAACCACATCAACTAAACATAAGATTTCTGAACTAAGAACATGTCTATGTCTGTTTGATTTTATGTTATAGGTTAATAATAATAAATTAAACATCTGTTTTACCTGTATCAGAATGATTTTTTGTTGATTCGATCATTCAACGACATGGTTCGTCTTGGTTTAACTTGTAGTTGTGTCATGTTTTTCTCTTATTTGTTGAACACGCATAAAACAGGCGTAACCAATTTCTAACTGAGAGGTTAAATATTAGGTCACATGAATAGGGAATCAATTCAATGTTCACTTGCAAGTGAATAATTCATCATCTATATTTCTTAGCTTATTACAACAAAATTGAGTTTAACTGGCAACTAAAAGTAAATTTCGGGATACTTGTTTTGTATTTGGAGCTTTTGCGAACGTTCATCGGTATTTTTTACCGTAACAAATTTGTTTACCTAGCGACGAGTAGCGAAGAGAAATCAAACAATATGCATTATTCAAGCTCTATAAGAAAAATTATCGTACGAAATCATGATAAAACACATTAACTTTGTGTGCATTTAAGAAATCTAAGCGATGGAACTTTGAAATCGATTGTGAGAAGATAGATTTTTAGGAAAACAAAAAAGAAAAATGGTGTCACTGAACTTTTTTGTTGTTGCTAAAAGTAAATATACTATCTAAATTTTCCCTATCAGTACAGTATAGATATTTTACGTAAAGAGTTATCTCCCCTTAAATGGCTTAGTTGAAAATGTGTATTCCTAAAAAACAAAATTGAATATTTGATTTATTGTTTTGAGTTATGAATAACAACACCACAAGTTTTCTTTTTATGAATAAACAGTCTAACCCATAATTTGCACAGATGACTCCGAAATTGCAGACAGATTGTGTACTGCAATTGTACAATCCAACATGCCGATATACCTTAACTAAGCCTGAAATAGATTAAAAGACTATAAAACAATCCATAGGACAGAGATAAACATGATTTTGAAATGATTCAATTAAATTGAAAATAGTCTTTTTTGTCAATCATTTTCTTTCATCTTTTTCAATGTTTTTAAAAAGGATTAACACGACCAATCTGTTGCCGGGTAACTAAAGTTGATTTGACTAAGAACCACACAATAACAATTATAATTGGTGCAAAGGGTGGGGAAAAGAGACCGAAAACAACTAACTTATACACATATTCTTTGTTCTCCGCATTGTATATACTCTTTAACAGAAAGCAAATGTTTAATATTATATCCGCACAAGCCAATAGCGTTGCAAGTAATGTAAACGTTGACATTTTCCAGTCTGATATAATCAAATTGTAGAAAAGAACCAATAAATCAAATTCTATTTCATATGTTCTGTAAAATGCCATCCACTTTAGGAATTCATCCTTAGAATTTATTCCATCTTCATGTTGAATCAATACTACCACTTCAACGGCAATGTATATCACAATGAAAACAACGATAGTTATAAATAATCCAATAGCAACTACGCCTACTATAAAGGCTTCCTTGTTAACTACACAAACAGTTATAAAGCTTATTATATTAAATAATAATCCAAGTGTTACACGACCCAACAGAATATGTTTCTTCCATTTATTCCTGCTATCTTCATCCGTGTTCTTTTTATTTTGTCCACAACAGGACACACTTTCATAAACGTTCAATACAAATGTACACGCAAAGTCTAAATAAAATTCAAAAGTCATTTTATTAAAATTGAATCAGATAACAACATTATGATATTCCGAATATATTCCACTAATTAAATGTTCAGGACTCAATACAATGAATTTCAAATGTAAATTCTACAATATTTATGATATAAATCGTAAGTTAAATTTAAATTATCTACAGCAAAGAATAACAATAAAGAACCTTTATCTCATATTACTTAAAATAAAGTTCATTGTAAATAATGAATACAAATATAGGCCAAGTAGATAATCAAATTTATCAAATGATCTTATAAAAGAATAAATAACAAAACAAAATATACTGCTTGAACGATCTTGTATAGCAAACTATGAAATAGAGAAGGTTTTTTAATAAAAAAAAGTTACCTGCTTAGATTAAGCTATTTTTTCTAAGTTCCCTTTATTTTTTGTGTCTAACACAACTTTGGCTTTTGAATAATTGCATTTTGAGCGTTTCTGAAGAAGTTCATCTATTAAAAAGCTTAGTGTAAACGACTTGAATCAGAATTTAAACAATTCTGATTTTTTTCAAAACTTAGGAAAAAGCAAAATTTGGATTTTTGAAATGTAGTAACATTTTATTTGTATTGACAATATCTCGGTCTCTTCACTGAAACTTCTATTATAGTGAAATATTCCATACAACTTAAAGAGATTTATAGACTGAAATGTTTTCCAATTTATTTTTCTCTCAAAAATGCCTGTTATGATATTCCCTTCAAAAGAATCATTCAACACAATTGTTTCTAGACATAGTTAATTGTGAATAGATATAGGAAGATGTGGTATGAGTGCCAATGAGACAGCTCTCCATCCAAATAACAATTTATAAAATTAAACCATTATAGGTCAATGTACGGCCTTCAACACGGAGCCTTGGCTCACACCGAACAGCAAGCTATAAAGGGCCCCAAAAATTAGTAATGTAAAACCATTCAAACGGGGAAAACAGGTCATTTGTAGCAAATATAAGTTATATGGTCATTAACAATGTAAAAAGAAAAAAATACTGAGTTGAAAGAATACACATGTTCCACTTCCATGTAATTGAAATTAAGGCATTTATGCAAATGAGATGGTTTCAAAAAAATAAACACGATGAAATAGAGTCTGAGATATATATGTTTGATATTCCTTAATATATATAAGATTTTAGAAAATATCTAAAAAAAAAACAATTCAAAAGTTCTGTCATTCGGACAATATTTTGGACCAAGCATTGTTTTCTGACAAACTAGCTCTAAAAGTTTCTAAATAACAGTTTAATGTCTGACAAATTAAACTCTTTTAATACAAATGAATTGATATGTCTGTAATTAAAATTATTACACTTTGCATACATTAAATATCATAAGGAATACTAATATGTTACAAGTTGTATTTAAAATTTTGATAGATTATCAAATAATATCATTAAAATAAATGTGAGGCTCTGAACCGTGATGGAAGTCAGAACTGCGATGATACTCCGAACCACGATGGTCACGCTGATGTGCGATGGTTTGACGTTAAAATGTTTTTTTATCTCGTTGAAGTGCATGGTAGCATTGTGGAGCTATCTTGTTGATATATACGCCAAAGTGCGAAAGTGGTAACGTTCAAATGCAATGTACTACATATACTATACTTTCAATGCAATGTAGAAGTCTGTATGTTTGTAAGAAGCAGTTTTGTTATCTAAGTTAACGGGGAAGTGATTAATGGAGAAGGGAAAGTCAACCTCCCGTAGCAAAAAAAAAAATTCAAAGATTCTCGTAGGTGCAACGAACCTTGACATTTTGTTGAATACATACGGGTCCGCAGACAGACTTTCCGTATTTTAGTATTACAGTAACAGTACAAGCTAACAATAACATCCGCAATGACCTGTTACAGTGCATGGCCTTCAGAAGACTTAAAAACAGAACAATCCACACAGACAAAAATAATCAATCTGAAAGAAGAGAGACTGGGTGTGTCGGCAATCATTCCCGAGGCGGTCCGAGATGTACAGAGCATTTTGTTTTCTTGGAAATATCAAATTTAAATTGAAATCTCAGTATTGACTTTTATAGATTTACAGACTCTTGTTTTCAGGATACAAGTTTCTCAAACATTTTCTTGATAATCTAACTTATTAATGCTAGGAGCTTAATTATAATCATTAGTATCAGCATCCTACAAAAAGAGACAAATACAATTCAGCAATTGAAAAAAATAACAGTCAACACCATTGATTAGAGACAAAAAACGCGAAAAAACAAACATTACACCGCAAACTAATAGAAATAAATCAAAAAAGATATAGTAAACACAAGTGACCCTGTATGGTCAGCTTTTCCGGTTGCACTAATAACACCTCCCATTGTTACTGATGTTTAACATTGATAAAAAAAAAATGCAACAGTAGTATACTGCTGTTCAATAGTTATAAATGAATGTATCAAAAACAAATCCGGGTCACAAACTATAAGAAAGAGAGACTCATAAACTTTATGTGGAAAGCGATGGAACAACAGAAAACCTGAAGTGAAAATAAAATTAAACGCACACATACATAAAAATTGACTATTTGATTACAGCTGCCATATTCTTTATATGGTATTAGGACATTTTAAGAAAACATTGGTGGGTTGAACATGGTTTTATGACTAGTCAAACCTACCGCATATATGGCAATTATTATAATACCGCTAAAATGACAAAGTTACGGGTCAGGGATACCGAACAAATTGACGAAAGACACACAGGACAGAGAAATACATCAATAATATGATAGTACATAACACCATGTAAACCACTGAATAACGATGGACACCTTCCATCAAGTTATGACAGTACACCACAATATGATAATTAAAAGTCTTCGGAAATTATCAGTTATCAAACACTATGAGATAAGTTAATGCCTCTCGTCTAGAACTAACAGAAACAGACATCTTTTGGCAAATTACAAGAAATGTTATTTCAGTTGAAGGGGACACAGATGTTTCAGCAACAGATATCATAAATGTTTTGCTCAGATCAGAGATGACCACCAGCAAACAATAGAAGTTTTGATTGATCTAGAAACTAGTACTGCAGAAGGAATGAGTGGCACGTATTTTGACGGTAAGGTTGTGACATTATTGCAATTAGTAAATGCAGCACAATCATCGACAACAAAGTGATTACTGGTCACAACTAATGTGTAAAATTATAAATACTTCTTTGTTTTTACTGGAATCATATTTTTATGTCGTAATGTAAACACATTTTTGAGCTCACAATCGGAATTTCTTTGACAAACAACTGTGCTCTTGACATTGATATATATATGTATAACTTAGACCAACAGTGTCGATAAATAAAGTCCAGCATTCTGATGATGTCATGCTCGTTATATTTGTTTTTGAATTCTTTGTAGTTCTTTACACGAAGTAATAGTTTTTTTTATAATTTGAATAAAAAATAAGTATTTTTTGACAATGAGGCAGAAACAAGTTTAAAAAAAACCAAAAAACTAGCAATTACCGTTGATTCCATACTCGGTTGTCAAAAGGATGTCATTTTATTAATAGCTCAGTGTTTTGTAACTGTCAAAGGTTATCGCAAATAACCAGATATATTTCTTTCCTATCCTGACTTAATTCAATAAATGACAATGAAAATTGATAGACAATTATAATTTTGCAATTGTATTTTCTATTATCACTGCTAAATTGACTGATGTTATTCTCTGTCTTTTCCGACACGCATTTGATTTTAGAAGAAAATAGACAGCTACAAGAACAGAGACAGTGTAAAGTGTGTAGAGAGTTTGACTCTACTGTTGCTTTCTTACCATGCGGACATATCGTATGTTGTACAGACTGTGCGCCGGCAATGCGTAAATGTCCCGTATGTAAAACGTACGTTAAAGGGACTGTGAAGACGTTCCTAGCATAATGTGAAATTAAGGATTACGAGGATTGATGTGATTTATAGGTTTGAAAACTCACTAAATATCATGTCAAAGATTTAAAGTAGTTGTTGTATTTGCACAAAGGTTTTGAACATACTTTCGCATACAACTATACACATACCCATCGGATACCCATTGGATACTCATCGGTTGAAACAATCAAATATGAAATTGAAAAAGTAAATAGTCATTTGCTGAATAGTTTATAGTTAGGGTAAACTGTTTTTTTTTTATAAAAACGATCATATCTTTACTTAGGAAAAATCGCCTTTTGCTACCGAAATAGATAGGACTAAAGTTATGTTTCATCAACGACAATATGATCTAAAGCGAGATAGTAATTGGAACTACTGCGTCTTCCATCACTGGTTTTGATGATTGTGTATGACTGACTTGCTTATTATTTTTTGTTACATGCATTCATTTTGGTAAACTCTAATTTGTACATGTGTTGAACTGCTTTCGTTTGTTAGAGGTATTTATTTGAAATAAAGCAAGTACAATAAAATCGCCAGGTCACGATTTTTAACTGTCTTACAATTGGCATTAGAAGCACTTTCACATTGAGTATGCTTTTATTGAACAGCAGTGTACTTCTGTTGCCTTTATTTATTCGTACTATATTGCTTTGATGGTTTGATAGTGTGACAATAGATTGACACTTTTAAAAGGTGGTAAAAATACAAATGTTGAAATGTTTTAACAAATTTGAATAGATGCACTTTCCTTTCGCATCATGAACAGTACTTTCAACCTTGTTCCTCTAATGTGTAGTCTAGTAGATAGAACCATTGATATAATATAATCGTATAATAGTATGTGGTTGATTTAATTGCAACAAGAACATATATGGAAAGTCGACTTTTCCATGGATAGAAACAAGTGCCTGTGCAAGTATCTATGTTAATAAATATTATATCTATATAGTATATGGTTGCGTCTTTACTTGCTTAATTTTTTAAAGGAACTTTCCGTTTTGAATTTTAGACTTATTACAACATGAATATTTATACAAATTAAATAATTTAATTGCATTTGCTGAATAGGTAAACTTTAGGAATTTGTGCTCGATAAACAACACCACCGTAAATTTCAAGATTATTATTCTGTTTGAAATACGTTAAATAAGAAGCACGACTTTATTTTCAAAACAAATCTTCCGTCGATTTTGATAAAGAAATACATTTTTGCGGGTGTAAAACTGAAATGTCTTAGTCTAGGTAAGAAAAGGTCACTTATTCAGCTATTACTGTTGATGTTACGGAAAGTTCATGTCGATAAATTTCAGCAGTATATTTAGAGAACTGAGAGTATACTTTTTTTAGTCGCCTTGTTTTGTCGTCCCTTTCACATTATTAGATTGATAATGCGACACAACATATAAATACGAGTATATGGGGATTTTTCTAAAGTATAACTGGAATCTACACAGCCTGATACTAAAACTAAAATGTTTCACAAAGTCTGTAAAATGTCTCTAAAATCTGATACATATAGATTAATACATGGAAAAATCCGTATCGTGTGTTGTATCACCACGAGAAACCAATCGGTCAAGGGGACCGAAGCCGTATATAAAGAGACGATAATTTGATATTGAGGTGGTGGCCTGGCAGATTTTATTAAATAGATATGCAGGCCCAGTTTTGAATAAAAATAAAATATCCTGTTTTTTCACACATGAAAAATGAATATTCTGGCTCCAAATATGTAGCTGATGAGTCTTTTGTAGACGAAACGCGCGTCTGGCGTAGATACAACATTTTTATCCTGGTATCTATGGTGAGTTTATTCGATATATGAAGCCACGCCAGGTATGCAGTCCGGGTTTAGCTATGCGATACCGGCTTTGTTCATAAGATAAAAACAATCGCTGTATTAAGTACACCTTACAATATTGGATAAGATTCTAAGAAAAACCTAACCATTCTCCATCCTAACCAAGAAAAGGCAGCTAACTTTGTCAGTGTTCTGTATCCTACCCTTTAACTAGTATGGTGATATAACAAATACAAACTATTAAGTATGGATATATAAAAAAATATTTATGCGTTTGTTAAAGGCCAGCAAGAATGGACACCAATGGGCTTCTTATAATGGGATAGTCTATTATCACAACAGATGTGTAATTATTACAAATGATGTAAATATGACAGTTCTCCATTCGTTTTTATGTGTTTTATCCTTTGATTTTGTCATGTGATTAGGGACTATTGATTTGAATTTCCTCTGAATTCAGTATTTTTGTGATTCGACTTTTTATTACAAATGATGTACATGTAACTCTTTATATGTCATTATACAACCTTAAACAATGACCTGGTAACCTATTTAAGTTTCCGACATGAAGAACAATTCAGGAAAACATATCAATGGCCTGTTTTTCGTACAAACCAAAATTCAAAAAAGCAGATTATAAATGTTATCATTTCATTCATATGTCGTTAGTTTTCTTAGATATTTAAGTAGAATAAGAAATCATCAACTCCTTTTATTTATCAGTGTGAATTTTATCAATACTAACTATGTTCGATAAGAAATTTATTTCAAAGACGGATTAGTGTCACCATCATTTTTCTTCGTAGCTGTACACCTCCTTCCTTAAGATCACTTAATGCATACATTTAGAATAATTCGTTTTAATTAATTATTTGCATGTTTATAATTATTTAACTCTTATAAAACAAATACAAGATGATGGTCAATTAGGTGCATAGTAGTGTGACTTTCAAAACATATATGACATTAATTAATGTCTTGAATTTCATGCATGATCACTTATATGTATAAATATACCATGACAATTCCTAATTTCCGTGGCACGTAGTGTAACGGGAATTAATTGTCTTCTCACGTAGTAGTTCGAAGGCGCATGAATTTTTTGGGCGGAACAAATTATTGTGATAAATGAAAGGTGCTGGAAGCGCAATGGTAGATGGAAAAGCGATTCTAGTAAAGATGGTTATGTGGCTGATTCTATTGAAAACAGATTGAAAGTGTTTATACATTTCTATATACACAAGCAGCAAGCTAGTCGACAAACATACGTTTTTTGTTTGAGTTGTTTATTGGTAGAAGTGTCGCTATGGTAGGAACATAAAGTATAGAGAAGACAGGTAATTTGCTGGTATTTGACTTATCTAAGCTGTTATCTGATAAAGGTCATGTTAGAAGGTTTATTAAGTATTGTAATTTTCATTGTTATTAAATACATGTAATATCAGTATTTCAAATTTATCTTGATTTCTATCCTTTTTTTTGGAAATTTTTAGATATTTACCTGTGACGTCGGCTGGCAAACAATAAGTTGATCGGCTGTGCTGTTTTTATGTGATGGTTTAGGTTGTTTCACGTATTTGTTTTTATTCTGTAGTTGGTCACCACTTCGGTGTTAACAGGTTTTACTTTTATCACAGGCAGATAGCCTGCCCGTTTTTGGCACCACATTTTGGAATTGTGGAATCTCATGTAGACGAAAAATGCGTCTGGCGTATTGAATGAAATGTCTTGTAACTCTTAGCTTGTCGTAATGGTCTATAGTATTGTTTATTTGTGTGTTTCCCTGTCTTTTATGTTCATCCATTTAATTATATAGTAGTCCTGCCATGTTATGTTGTGATTTTTGTGTAAAATTCACATTGCCATTAACACTGGAGGTTTGGCTAGCTACAAATCCAGGTTCAACCCAATATTTTTGTCTTAAAATATCCTGTACCAAGTCAGGAAAATGGCTATTGTTATCTTGTAGATCGTTTCTGTGTGTTTTTTAGTGTTGCTGTTGTGTCGTTGTTCTCATCTTATTTTTGATGTGTTTCCCTCAGAATCAGTTTGTAACCCGCATTTGTTGTTTCTCAATAGATTTATCAATTTCAAACAGTGGGAGAGTAATGTTGCTTTTTGCGCCTGTCCCAAGTCTGGAGCCCCTGGCCTTTGTTAGTCTTGTTTGATTTTTAATTTTAGTTTCCTGTGTATAATTCGGAGTATAGTATGACGTCCATTATCACTGTACTAGTATACATATTTTTTAAGTGGCCAGCTGAAGGACGCCTACGGGTACGGGAGTTTCTCGCTACATTGAAGACCCATTGGTGGCCTTCGGCTGTTGTCTGCTCTATGGTCGGGTTGTTGTCGCTTTGACACATTCCCCATTTCCTTTCTCAATTTTATTTCATTATATCGAGAAAAAAAATCATTGGTGACTTCTAGCGATGAATATAAACTTATTTGCAATGGAATGTATTTTGCAATTTTGTCTGTATTTCTGAACAGAATAAAACTTTACTCGTGCTAAGTAAATCTTTATTTGAAGCAAAGATGAATTTTGCGATTTGATTTATGAAGAGGGAAAAATTGGTGCTATAACTCCGAAAATAGCATTAACAGTTGAATATGCATCTCGTTAACATCAATACATTAATCTGTTCTATAATTGATTTCCGAAGGGTTTCCACATATATCATTATATTATCAACTATCCCCCTGTTGCTTATAATTTCGTCTCGCGCAAATGCACACAAGCTTTACTAACACTGTCCTATATTTAGAAGATATACTGAATATTAACAAACACGAACTCATCTGAGATACATCTTATACTCATGCTAATGGGCTATATATACAACTTCCGTCTAAGATTTGACCCCCTGTATCTTGAATATTAGTTTAGACAAGTGAAAGTCAGAATTCCGGTTATGATATATGTGCCATACACATGATACCGTGTTCATTTAATTTCCCTGTAATTTTCATACGACAGAACGATTTACTTGCTTTATATATTTCATAAGAAGTAATTGTTAAATTCAATGTAAAACTGTAGCCTTTTGGTTTAGTGTAACAATTTTTGTAAGTGACATGTGCATGACGTTAATAGTGCAAGGATACAGGCGATTCCCTCTATCTGGTAAATGACGTCTGAAAGGCGCGCATACGTTTTTTGTTTGAGTTGTTTATTGGTAGAAGTGTCGCTATGGTAGGAACATAAAGTATAGAGAAGACAGGTAATTTGCTGGTATTTGACTTATCTAAGCTGTTATCTGATAAAGGTCATGTTAGAAGGTTTATTAAGTATTGTAATTTTCATTGTTATTAAATACATGTAATATCAGTATTTCAAATTTATCTTGATTTCTATCCTTTTTTTTGGAAATTTTTAGATATTTACCTGTGACGTCGGCTGGCAAACAATAAGTTGATCGGCTGTGCTGTTTTTATGTGATGGTTTAGGTTGTTTCACGTATTTGTTTTTATTCTGTAGTTGGTCACCACTTCGGTGTTAACAGGTTTTACTTTTATCACAGGCAGATAGCCTGCCCGTTTTTGGCACCACATTTTGGAATTGTGGAATCTCATGTAGACGAAAAATGCGTCTGGCGTATTGAATGAAATGTCTTGTAACTCTTAGCTTGTCGTAATGGTCTATAGTATTGTTTATTTGTGTGTTTCCCTGTCTTTTATGTTCATCCATTTAATTATATAGTAGTCCTGTCATGTTATGTTGTGATTTTTGTGTAAAATTCACATTGCCATTAACACTGGAGGTTTGGCTAGCTACAAATCCAGGTTCAACCCAATATTTTTGTCTTAAAATATCCTGTACCAAGTCAGGAAAATGGCTATTGTTATCTTGTAGATCGTTTCTGTGTGTTTTTTTAGTGTTGCTGTTGTGTCGTTGTTCTCATCTTATTTTTGATGTGTTTCCCTCAGAATCAGTTTGTAACCCGCATTTGTTGTTTCTCAATAGATTTATCAATTTCAAACAGTGGGAGAGTAATGTTGCTTTTTGCGCCTGTCCCAAGTCTGGAGCCCCTGGCCTTTGTTAGTCTTGTTTGATTTTTAATTTTAGTTTCCTGTGTATAATTCGGAGTATAGTATGACGTCCATTATCACTGTACTAGTATACATATTTTTTAAGTGGCCAGCTGAAGGACGCCTACGGGTACGGGAGTTTCTCGCTACATTGAAGACCCATTGGTGGCCTTCGGCTGTTGTCTGCTCTATGGTCGGGTTGTTGTCGCTTTGACACATTCCCCATTTCCTTTCTCAATTTTATTTCATTATATCGAGAAAAAAAATCATTGGTGACTTCTAGCGATGAATATAAACTTATTTGCAATGGAATGTATTTTGCAATTTTGTCTGTATTTCTGAACAGAATAAAACTTTACTCGTGCTAAGTAAATCTTTATTTGAAGCAAAGATGAATTTTGCGATTTGATTTATGAAGAGGGAAAAATTGGTGCTATAACTCCGAAAATAGCATTAACAGTTGAATATGCATCTCGTTAACATCAATACATTAATCTGTTCTATAATTGATTTCCGAAGGGTTTCCACATATATCATTATATTATCAACTATCCCCCTGTTGCTTATAATTTCGTATCGCGCAAATGCACACAAGCTTTACTAACACTGTCCTATATTTAGAAGATATACTGAATATTAACAAACACGAACTCATCTGAGATACATCTTATACTCATGCTAATGGGCTATATATACAACTTCCGTCTAAGATTTGACCCCCTGTATCTTGAATATTAGTTTAGACAAGTGAAAGTCAGAATTCCGGTTATGATATATGTGCCATACACATGATACCGTGTTCATTTAATTTCCCTGTAATTTTCATACGACAGAACGATTTACTTGCTTTATATATTTCATAAGAAGTAATTGTTAAATTCAATGTAAAACTGTAGCCTTTTGGTTTAGTGTAACAATTTTTGTAAGTGACATGTGCATGACGTTAATAGTGCAAGGATACAGGCGATTCCCTCTATCTGGTAAATGACGTCTGAAAGGCGCGCATAATGGACGAGTTTTTTTCCGGTGAATGATAAACTCGAAAATGGTCTATTTGTTTTCAACGGAGGACGATATCTTGTCCCTTTTTTCCAAAAGTTTATAACCCTTTGGCTTTGAACGATGTTGATGTCCCCTGTAATTACATGGCCATAGGGATCATATCTAAAATTCGATGTTTCACATTCCTATGTTGCAGGAGCATTATGTTCTATACTGATATCTGATGTAATTAATGTACAATTAAAAATTAAACTTCTACTGTTTTATGGTCTGTCGTAGCGGAGGCGCATTAGGTTTTACTCTTTTTCGTCCGTACGTCTCATAGTTGGTTTCAGTTCTCCTCTAACATTAGTTTGCCTCAACCACATGTTATTATACTTATAGATTTCCTTATACACAATGCTTATTACCACAAAATACAGATCAAATTTGAAATTGGGTAAGGTCATTTCAACCGTTCATGTGTTATTCCCCTTAATAAAGATAGAAATTGCTAAAGTTTTCGTTTCTGTTCTTAACTTTTGTTTGCCTCTACAAAATGCTAACAAACTTATACCCAATGCTTGTTACAATATAGTACATATCAGGTTTGAAATTTTGTGGCATTACTTTTACCGTTCTTGAGTTATAATCCTTTATAAACATAAAAAAGCCGAATTTATCTTTTCCGTTCTTTGAATTTAGTTTGGCTCAACCAAATGAAAAGACACTAATACACAATGTGTACTACCAAAATATACAGCTGAAGTTTTAAATTTGATGGTGTCACCGTTACGGTTTTAGAGTTATGTCTGTTAACAAATGGAAAAATTGCTGAATTGCTGAATTTTTCGTTTCTGATCTGTTATCTAAAGGGGCAATAGCAAACTCAGTGTTCATCGATCTGACTCAAATTTTCATATTCTACTTATATCATACTACAACGTTGATCCAAATCTAAAAGTTCTAAAATAAACAATTTACGATGCATTTAACTCGTAATTATGTATCGCCATCTAATTAACCATCGATGTAACCTTTCGAAAAATGCCGACGGTTATATAACCCGTTGTAAACATAAACATATATAAATATGAATAGATAGGGAACTCGTTCAATTTGATTTTTCTAGGTCTTTTAAATCTCATATTATATGTTAAAACTATATATTAGTAATCGTTGTTACCTGTATAAAAATAAGTTTTTGTATATTGAATCAGTCAATCAAATGGACTGTTGTTTCACTATCAACGTGGACCTTCTTTTCCTTTGCTAGCCGATCATGCCTATTCATGCCTAACCATCTATAGCTAAGAGGTTCAATTCAAGTTCACATGAATACGGATTTAATGAGGTCGAATTATTCACTTGCAAGAATAGGCATGAACGCATAATTACATACGAGAAATATGTGTATCACGTGCGTTTTCCACACATTTGCTACATTTTTGTGATTTTGTGACAGAAAACGTCTCAAACACATGCGTGGTTTTAAACCTAGTTTTATATCTAAATCAGCCCCCAACTTGTATGGCAGATGTTTATAGTTAAGTTCTATTGACAAATGTGGGTCAGTAACCCAAAAAGACATAATAGGTTTATGTGACAATAATTGAAATCTAGCAGCCAAGTTTGTGTAAACATATATCATAGACATGCAACACCACTGACCTTCAAATACTTATATTACACATTAATCTTACAAAGACACATAAAAAAGGTGTATTAGATGGTTATAAAACTATCATAGATGCCAGGATATATATGTTAGTCATACGCGCGTTTCGTCTACACAAGACCCATCAGTGAATTAAATTTGACATTCACTTTTCAAAATTTTTCTGTCGTTGATGGTATATACCGTATATAGTATATACTTATTCGAAATTGAAATTAGGCAAATACTTATACAATGTATGCAGTGTCGTAGGAAGATCTACATAATTATATTATGTAATTTATGTATGTGCTGTCGGTCTACTTGTATTAACCATTTAGAGTAGGAATGTGACACAAATGAAAGATTTCAAATTCGATATAATAAATTAGAAAAACGAACAATTAGAACAAATGCCACTAGACTAAAACAATAAAGAAACCGTATCAAATATACATGACAAGAAAAGAAACAGGTTATGCAAAGAGGCACTTGTTGACAAAAGAAATCTGCATTATCATATTTGAGCGTTCTATCTGAAGGTAAAAAACTAAAAGGGATTCGAACGCAACAGGTGCAAGGTTGTGTAAAAAAAGAAGATACAATACCGTATGATTAAAATAGCATTTCCTCACATCTGTTATATTTGTTAAGTCATTTAACTTAACTTAAATTTAGTAACAAAATAGCCCGGATCGTTAGTTTGTGTACAACTGCAGTACTAGGTTCATAAAACATGAATGAATCAGGGTTATAGTCTATTCTCTTCAAATGAAAAGGCATCGCAGTTGTATTGACGTAGTGCGATAGCCCCAATGCGGGAGGTTGTGGTTTCAAGTCATCTCGTCAAAGCTACACAAGAAAATGTCACTCACATTAATTTCTAATGAATCTAAATGGATTATTTTAAAATTAAAGTTCATTTAGTTACAATTAGATTTCACATTTGATTGAATCATGATAAATGGAAATTTTTATTTTTGTAAAGCTCGAGTGAAATTCACATAAAAATTCCACATGAGATTCCTGTTTAAATTTTACCTGAGTTTTATGTATAAGCTCATTTAAGGTGAATTTCATGTGACATTTATGGTTGAATTAATCCGTTTCCGCTTTAAAACCGGACATTGAGGATTAAAGAATAGACTGAATGGTCCGCCTGGAGTCAGAATATTGTGGACGAGTGCGTCGTAATTTCGGTGTAGAACTGTACAGTCCATATTGAATATTTTGAAATTCATTTTAGATTCAGGAATGTATCTCCGGCAGGTAGGTCTGACTTATTTTCGTATTATTTTGGTTTTATCAGCTTTACGACGTTTTTTTTTTAATTTGGATTTTCAAAACTTTTAACCTGCAGCATCACTGTCAAAAATCTAAGTACATTTTTAGATTCAGTATATCAAAGAACCCCAAGGATTCAATTTTTGTTAAAATCAAACTAAGTTTAATTTTGGACCCTTTAATTAGACCTTAATCAAGACCAATTTAAATACGGGACCAAAAATTAAGAATCTGCTTACACAGTAAGATTCGGCATATCAAAGAACCCCAATTATTCAATTTTTAATGAAATCAAACAAAGTTCAATTTTTTTACCTGTGGTGCAGCGACATTGATACAGTACACATTATTAAATCAACCAAGATTATTTTATTATGAATTATGAAAAAACACGATAACTACTGTATTCTGACTAAGTATACTATTTAGATAGGGTACAGTTCCACATCACTAAAGACAATGTACCACGAAAACAGTTGCGATGAACATATAGATGATCTTTCCAAACCTTTTACGAGACAACAAATATGCCGGCTTGTCCATCCAAACCACATATGAGCAGACGAGTCTTCGTCTTATTAAAGCTGACTGTCCTTGGCCTAGGAATGCCATCGATCTTTACTGCTTCGTGATTGCTTCCATCATGGAAAATGATTACCACGTTTCCACTTGCTTGATCACCGACATAAACGATTCTTTGTTCATCAACAGCTATACCTCGTGGTGTAATCAACGCTTTATCCTTGAATTCCCAACCTAGTGATTTGTCTTCATTGTAGCACTGTACGGAAGGACCGATCTTATTAGTACAGTATATTTTATCATCATGCACAGCGACATAAACATTAGATATCTTATTTCCAATACCAAGTTCAGAAACTACACCATTCTCAAGATTAAGTGTAAGCAGTCCCGACTCAGCTGAATTGTGTATTAGGCTTCCATTGCAAAAAGAAATTCCATAGCAGGATTTCTTCTTAGTTTTGATAGTTTTCTCAAGTGATCTGGTCTTCAGGTCGACTATTAAAATTTGACTTTCGCAACTGCCTGTCGTAACAGCAACTGTTTGAATGTTTACATGTGTAATATCATACAGTTTTTTAGGGAGTTAAATAGTGTGAAGAATTGACCCATTTATATTTGCTACAGTTAACACATCTGTGTCACTTTGAGAAAAACATATAGTATCATTTTCTAAAATTGCACTTTCAATTACCGTTGATGCTTTGAGTTCACGGTTGTGTGTTAGTTTTAGTTTTAGTTTGAGGTCATCAAACGTTCTTCTCTCAATTGGGATCTGAGTATGTTGTCCCTTTGAATGTGTGTAAATGGTTTTTGAAGGTTTTATATCTATGGAAATTTCACCAAATGAACTAACTTCAGAAATTAAAGCAGAAAGTTTTTCATTTTCGTGGAGAATCATGCTGTTTATACTCAACGAATGAGCTTTTGTCAATTCTTCAATTTCTTTCTCCCGTTTGCTTATTTCTATTTCTATTTCTTTTGTTCTAAGAAAAACCTGAAATTCTGACGCATGATTTCTCATTTTTATAATGCCATTCCCTAATTCACCAGCCCAACTCTTATTACTTTTTAACTTTTTCGATATGTTCTCTATACTTTGCAATGTATTTACTTGAAGCTCGGAAACTTTCTGAAGAATATCCTTTTCCAAGTGGTCTAAATGCTGATTCAATTTATTTCTGATGGCCGTAATATTTGCAATGATAGTTATTGACTGGGATTTTATTTCTTTGGCATTGGATTCGTTTTCTTGACAAAGACACTTATAAAACTCTTTAAGATACTGCAGACGTTCTTGTATGTCTTCTACTGCAGTTGACTGGCGAACATCTTTTATGACGTCATCTAGAGGTGGCATATCTATACAGTTCTTATGGGTGGAGTTGATACATTTCCGACAACACGGTCGCTCATGTCTTATGCAGTAGTTCTGGAAAAGCGCCCCGTGTTCTTCACAATGCTGCTTTATATTCAATGCGAAATCAGGCAGTTCTTTCTGATCACTTACGTCCATGACAGTGTGGCTTTTTGTTAACTTAATGTAGCTATGGTACTTTATGCAGTCAGAACAAAAGACTTCATTACATTCGGAACACCACTTCAAAGCAGTTTTTCCAATGGACTGTGACTCACAAATTGTACATTTTTTAGTTGGTACAGCAGCCATGTCTGTAAATAAATTTCGATTGATAATGATAACATGCAGCTTGATTATTTTCAAAATATATATTTTTTTAAGCTATACACAAATATCTTTTAACATGAGCATTGTATAGTTGTCATTTATATGGCTGTCACCGAGATGTTTAGCAAACACATCTTTATTTGTATTTTAAATCTTAAAAAAAAACATATAACCCGTGATAACGAAAATCCCGTATCCTTCAATACGCAAATAAATTGAATCTAAGCATTACATTAGACATCCCGGCATTGTGTTGTTTTTGTCATAGTAAATATGTGTTTATATATCTGTTTGTTTTTTTAGTGATAAGGATAATTACACAACGGAAACTGGTGTACCCCTATTTTTGACAATTTCACCAATATATCTGTTTGTTTTGATCACCCTCGTTGTCAAAACTATGAAATTGTATACGACTGTCATACAAGCGAGAGACTTAACTAGCTATACAACCAGGTTTAATCCATCATTGTATACATAAGAAAATGCCTGTACCAAGTCTGGAATATGACAGTTGTTTCCATTCGTTATGTTCGTTTGATGTGTTTGAGTTTGATTTTGCCATTTGATTAGGACTTAAATTCCCGTTTTGAATTTTCATGGGAGTTCAGTATTTTTCTGATTTTACTTAAATGCAACTGGGTGAATGATAAGCAATTTATTATAATGGAAAGATTTTATGTATGTGAAGTTAGCAGCCGGTTCGTTACTCGTTATTCGATGTCCAATAATCAACCTGCTACTAGTAGTTGGGTCGATATTTTAATTTTCCAAGTTGAATAAAAAAAAATAATAAACATTCGAAAACATTGAAAGCATGATACATATAGAACAATGGCATTTTTGTTTTTGATACTGACTTTATCAGCAAGGCGAGCTGATATTCGAGCTGATGGAAGTCAGTATCAAAAAATAAAATGCCACTATTCTTTTTAGCGACGATCTGTCTAAACTTTATGTTTTTTTAACGGAATTTCAAGTAAAACAAGATAATCAGAAACTTTTACGCGTACAAAACCCTGGGTTCGTTGTTTGGTTCTATGAATGAAGTGGCGTACATTTCATTGATAAATAATCTTAATCACTGTAATTGCGGTCCTGAATCTCACGCATGCGCGTTACGGGGTCTTTGTGGATACATAACGACAGCGTAAACAATCCTTCATGGTAAAGATTTGTTGTGCATATTTGTGCCACAGTAAGGCAAAAGAAACAGCTAGAAAAGCCGGTATAAGTTTTTTTAGGTTCCCCAAAGATAAAAGAAAGAGGTCATTGTGGACAAAGGTCATTAATAGAGTTGATTGGGACCCAAATGACAGCGTTCGCATCTGTTCGCTTCACTTTGTTGACGAGTGGAAAAGTGATGCTCCAGAGGATGTTAATTATGTACCAACCATTTTTAATTACAAAAAAAAGACACTGAGCACCAAACAGAAGGTACGGGAAACTAGAACCGTCTCTAGACAAGAAACAAAGGTTAAATATTAAATAGCAAAAGAACCACCCCTTATTTTAGTGTCATAAGTTACAATGTATGAAGGCTATTTAAAATTTACTGTAGGGGACTTAACACATTGTAAAAAAATGGGGGGAATCATAAAGATATCCCTTAAGCTAGCTATGAATTCACAAAACTGCGTGTGAAATATTTAACATCAATTTAATGAATGAAATGAAACTATAATTTGTGTCTGTATGTTTTATTACTTTAATTTCTTTTTGTTGTGTAATTGCTTCTGGTTAGTTCTTATACATAACTTAAATAAGAAGCCACTCAAGGCATTCAAGGATCGTGTTGTAAGTGTTAGAAGTGATATTACCCATCAAAACTTAATGAACTCTTTTTTAATATTATATTAATCAATGAAAATATTGGGAATTTTACAGATTTCCCTTGTTGCATTTGCACATTGATCTGGCCGTCATGTATAAAATCTGAACCTATTTTCATTCTTATAAGACATACTATTCTTAATTTAAGATATATATATATATATAAGAAAATGTGGTATGATGAGTTGAGACAACTATCCACAATGGTCCAAAACGACACAGAAATAACCCGTGAACATACATGTAAAGTCCACACTGCAAAGTCAGCTATAAAAGGCCCTGAAATGTGTTTATAAGTTCATTTGTTTTAGACACTGATTAAAAATATATCAATGTCATTAAGTATTGGTGTTGGACCAGCAATTCAATAAGATTTTTAGATAACCCTACGAAACATTAAATTAATATTAGATTGCAAAAACTGTAAAGATATGACAAACTGAAACATGAAGCCAAAGTATTCAATTTGTTACAAAAAAAATACCAAGCTAACCAATTATTAATCATTCATAAGGAAAATTAGAAAGCTAAAGTGTGCATATTACTCATTAACCATATTGTTTTGGTTTAACAGGATTTATAAGCACAGGAACAGTTGCAGAGATGTATAGATCAGACAAATAGGGAAAGTGCTATTCTTGCGCACTCCTGTTTCACTGCAGAGGTATAAATAAGTGTCGACCACAATGACATGGATGTGGAAGACGACACAGAAAAGGGGGTAGATTCTCATTCCCATTAGCTCCTGGACCTATGTTTGTAGCTTCAGAGTTAAACTTGTTTCTGTGACATTGTGGACCAATAAATTCCCTACGAGATCATCTTTTTTAAACTTTTGTGGTGTTTATATACAGATCTGTAGTAAGTTTACGGAGATTGTCGATGGATAGTGTCTTTAAATTTTGATGTTGTCATGGTATCATTGATGTAAAAAAGTATTCTCGTGTTTCATATTTTATTGTTAAAATGCATTGAAAATAATATTTTTAATTTTATAATAATGAAATGAAGTGTTTTGGAACTATAACATTGTGGGTGGTACTGACATTTTTGCATCCACCCAGAGCCATTTCTGCGCATGTCTGCATAAATAAGTAAACAAAACTATTGAAGCGGATGGACAAGACCACGTGACGTTACTGTACTGAAACATGACGACAACTAATGACCCTACTTTTTGTTGTCCACGAATATAGTTCCCTTTAATTAAGGTGTATTCTTTCTTAATTTTTTTTCTTTGCCTTTCTCATTGATTTCTTAAGTTGGGGTTGACATGAAAAAGGAGAGGTGAAATAAATTTTTGGATGTTGTATTTAAACTGATTTTTGATATGGAAAGAGTGATTAGGCCAAGTGCAAAACGGTAATATTTACAGTTTTCGGAACATCTCTTGACTTGTCAATAGGGGTATGGATGTGTATTGGCTAAATTTGTAAAAGTGATTGCTTCAATCTTTCTGAATTTTGAATATATTTTTGGACTCCCAATTCATGTTTTGTAAATTCAAATATAAACACTTATGTCAATCGAATTTTCTCTTTGTGACTAAAATTATACCTTTGTATCAATAAAATATAATCTAGATTAACATTTAAAAGATGATTTGCTAAGAAACAAAAAGGTTCAGTTTTAATAAACAAGGAACGAGGGCACACAGGCTGAAAAATATTAAGACCCCTTGTCTTGCAACATCCACAAAATTGAAGACTATTGTAGACCTTGTATATATACACATGCCATTAAAAGGATTTTCTGGAAAAATAATTTACGGAAGTGTGACTTTTCAAATAAAAATCTTTAAAATTTCAGATGAAAGGGCACACGGCGGATAGATCTTTCTGAGTGCGTAACCTTCATAATATTATTCATATAATTTTTTGATATATAGATATAAATGACATCATAATGAATATGGGTAAACTTTTCGTCTTCTAAGTTTATGGAGGGCTCAAAGTACCAGTTTGGTATTCCAAATTTATAGTGAACATCTACCAGAGACCGCTGAAAACAATAGGGAGACCCCTGGTCTTTCCACATCCACAAAATTGGAGATTATTTTACATCTCATATATCCCAGTGAACTTGAAATTAAGGATACTACTGATACTAGAAGGACTGCTTCATACCTTGATCTTTTCCTCAATATTGACGTAGATGGACCATTTCACACGAAAATCTATGATAAACGGGACGATTTCAACTTCCCAATTATCAATTTCCCATTTCTCAGCAGTAACATACCCTTTGCCCCTTCGTATGGTGTTTACATATCACAATTGATACGTTATTCACGTGCTTGTTCACACTATACGGACTTCATATACAGGAGTGTGCTCCTTACACAGAAACTGCTCCAACAAAGTTATGAGGAGGACAGATTAAAATTGACACTCCGTAAATTTTATGGACACCATCACGAATTGGTGGATCCATATGATGTCTCTTTAACCAAACTAGCTAAGGACATTTTTACCACATGGTAGATTGTGGTTTGTCATTATGTCGTCTAATGTTTTAATTACCAAACGTGACTTATTCCCGATTGTGACTGTTTTGCTGAATGTGAATTCGTATTACTATAAGACGTGTTTCTGTACTTGTTTATCCCAAATTCATGTATTTAGTTTACATGTTTAATGTTATATTTGTAATTCTCATCGGATTTTGTCAAATGTGTTACGTCTTTTTATTATATTTAGGTGTTACGGATAGAAAAATTAATCACCGCCTTTATTAATTATATTTAATTTTGTACGATTATTTACGTTTGAAGTTGGATTCATAACAAACTGGACATATCTATATTACAGTAAATTGCTATTAATAAGTATTGCAATATGCATTTTGTTTAAATGAATTATCAGTATTTAGTTCTCATATAATCTTAAATCAATCCTAATTCTATCTCACTTTTGAATTATAGTTTTTCATATGTGACGTCATGCTGTTTCTAAATTTCATAAATTCAAATGTGGCATAACGTTTGTGCCTTTTCGCCATCGTATGTGACGTCATTTTTTATAATTGCGTTGACGCCTGGACTGATTCGGGTGTGTCTATGCTGTATTGAACTTAGCATTGTGTATTCGGGTTTAGTTTTCTGTAATAAGTGAATACTTCAGTTTCATTATGTATATATCTTTCATATTCATTTGTTAAAATTTACTGTTTGCAATAGCATGAATTGTTCTATATAATAATGGTTTCTTATCCAGAGCATAAAAACAATGCCGTATTTGGCAAAACCTTTTCAACTTTTGATCTTCATTGCTGTACAACTTTGTACTTTTTTCACTTTCAATCTTTTATATCTGGGCGTTATGTATTCGGGTTTAGTTTTCTGTAATTAGTTAATACTTCAGTTTCATTATGTATATCTCTTTCATATTCATTTGATAAAATTTACTGTTTGCAATAGCATGAATTGTTCTATATAATAAGAATGTTCTTATCCCGGGCATAAAAACAATGCCGTATTTGGCAAAACCTTTTCAACTTTTGATCTTCATTGCTGTACAACTTTGTACTTTTTTCACTTTCAATCTTTTATATCTGGGCGTTATGTATTCGGGTTTAGTTTTCTGTAATTAGTTAATACTTCAGTTTCATTATGTATATCTCTTTCATATTCATTTGATAAAATTAACTGTTTGCAATAGCATGAATTGTTCTATATAATAAGAATATTCTTATCCCGGGCATAAAAACAATGCCGTATTTGGCAAAACCTTTTCAACTTTTGATCTTCAGTGCTGTACAACTTTGTACTTTTTTCACTTTCGATCTTTTATATCTGGGCGTCACTGGTGAGTCTTGTGTGGACAAGACGCGTTTTTGGCGTATTGAATTTTAAACCAGATGCTTTTTGTTATCTATTAATCATGTTTTTCTTTGTCTAATATGTTCTCCTATTTATTTGTATTGTAGTCCTGTAATATTATGTTGTCATTTCAATGTTATATTTAACTTTGCCATTAAAGTGCGAGGTTTGGCATGCCACAAAACCAGGTTCAACCCACCACTTTTATTCCCCTTTAAAAGTGTCCTGTACCAAGTCAGGAAGATGGCCATTGTTATATTATTGTTCGTTTCTGTGTGTGTTGCATTTTAACGTTGAGTCGTTTGTGTTTTCTCTTATTTTTGAAATATTGAGATAAGACGTGGCACGGTACTTGTCTATCCCAAATTCATGTATTTGGTTTTGATGTTATATTTGTTATTCTCGTGGTGTTTTGTCTGTTGCTTGGTCCGTTTCTGTGTGTGTTGCGTTTTGGTGTTGTGTCGTTGTTCTCTTATATTTAATACGTTTCCCTCGGTTTTAGTTTGTTACCCCGATTTTGTTTTTTGTCCATGGATTTATGAGTTTTGAACAGCGGTATACTACTGTTGCCTTTATTTAGGCTTTGTATATATACATATGCTATTAAAAGGAATTCCTAGAAAAATGTAATTTTCGATATGAGGGCGTAAAGTGTCACTATCCAAATATAAATCATCAAATATTCAGACACTTTGAGCCCTCTGTAAACATAGAAGGAAAGAAGTGTCTCCAAATTCATTTAGGCCACGTTTGTATCTTTATGTAACTAACGAGCTCAACAATATTGGGAAGGTTAAGAGATCCAGGGTCTCACCATATCGCCCTGTGCCCTTTGTTTTGAATTTTCGACAATTATTAGCAGAAAAAGAGCAACTTTAGCCCTCCGTAGATAACCAGGTCCGTAGATATCAAGGATGACATTATTCTGAAAAATCCTTTAGAAACCATCTTTATATATACACAGTCTAACATATCGTCGAATTTCATGAATATCAAAAGACCAAGGGAGTCTCAACGACATTTAAGCGATCTGAGGTAGGGTTTCCCTATATATTTATTTTATATGGGCTTGCCATAAATATCTAAATTTGTATTTTTAAATGTTTTGAATGTTTCTAGAGTAATCGGTTAGTGTTTGTATTTTTATTAAAAAAAAATATGATATATATAAAAGTAATTTTCACTCTTTTTGACAATGACAATTACACTTGTATGTTATCGACAATTTGTATTTGTATGATTTTCAACTAAATTTGAATATCTATAACCGAATGCTAGCAGCCGGTTAGATATTGAATGTCGAACCGGACGCTTACTTCACATTCATACAGGTAGAGCCAACAATGACCAATAAACATAAAAAGATAGTATATTTTGATATCTTGCAATAAGTCGAACTTACCAGAAATGATTTCTATCTTCGTTGATTCAAGTTAGACATTGTCATGCCGTTTAACTTCTTTGATTGCATGTGAACATACAGGTAATAACGATCATGTGATCGTTGTATTGTTTGTGTTGACGATAGAAAACACATATTATGCCTAACTGTATGGCAAGCCGTTTGTATAATAAATCAATTTCAAGATATCTTATTAAGTTAATAAAATATCTTATTTAGTTTATACTTAAGTCAATGAAATATCTAGATATCTTATTTAATTTAAAGTTGTCTGTTATAATTCATATACATGTATTACAAAAATCCAACAGTACTGTAAAGCAGCAAAATGGAATTACACTGAATATTTAATATAAGTTTTTGGATAAATTCTTATTTAATGACTAAACTTTACGCTCTAACGGAGCTTATCAAAAATGAAAAACAAACAAAAAACATGAAAACTTTATACGCTTTTCTTGATGTACCTTTATGGAAGCGCTTATGATAATTTTCATATTATATAATGTGCTTGTTATAAATATTGTGTGATAATAATAATAATAATAATAATAATCAAATGCGCGCGCAACCGAATAATTGAATAAAAGCCAAGATGGATAAGAACCGAAACAGTTGAAGAGTCCTACGACAAAAATAAAGAAACACAAAAGATAGCCAAACCAATCTAAAATCAACTTTGCCCGAAGATGTTTAACCCTCAGTTTCTTGTAATTTCTAAATTTATTGACGGACAGTTGATAAATGTACTAAATATTTTGAAACATACATTCCTAAATTTTGCATACGTGAGTCAAAGTACTGTTTTTGTTTTTTCTGAAATTCTCTAAAACTCTAAAACTCATATGAACCATATCAAATGTGAAAGTTTAATCGTGGTATTAACAGAAAATGTAAGTTTTTAATACTCCCCAAATAATAATTAAATTGCTATTTAAGCAAAATACTTCTTGGGGAGGGGGTCTCTATTTATATTACAAAATAAAATTCTTTTATCGTTTATAAGTCAAGAAAAATGTTTCTCTTGTTATAAACTGAAACTTATGGAGATTGCTCTTAAAACAGACTTTTATTGAATCCGTTGATACCACCGACACTTCAAGATCTGTCTTAGTGGTTGACTCGATATTGACTCAGATGCCGCTGTACTGTTGGCATCTAGTGTGTTACGTTTAAGAGATTGATTTGTCTTCATTTGTCCATTGATTCGGCATCTTTGCGACACGACGGTAGAGCAGGATCTACTCACCCTTCAGGATTAAGGTGGGATTCGTTTTGCTCAGTCTTAATTTTTCTATGTTGTATATTGTAGACTGTTCATTTTTGGGGGGCTAATAAGTGCGGTTCTTTGGCGATGGCATTGTCATTTCAGTTTTTACTCAGCAGTTTGAATATTCTACTGGTAACGTTCGCCTCTCTTTTCGAATAATTTAAATGATTGCTCTATATCTTTATTTGTTCCGTTATATAACACAGAAGGACAACTTTAAAGAAGACGTGACACGATTTTATTTTTTTCTTCATTAAATCAGTTAACATGTGTCTTTTATAATGTTTTGTACAATTTTGCTGATCTTAACTGATCTATCGAAATTGTAAGGTCATAGAATCTAGCGCTTGTCATAATGGATGATTTTTAATTAGATAACGATCACGTTTCAAGCTGGGAAAATGTCTCAAACTAAACAATGTCGATAACATTTTTACAAAACTTGATTTATTTCACTTGACTGGGCGGGGTTTGACCGGTTCAATTATTTAAGACCAGTCCGTCTATAGACAGGTGTGTCGGGATAAACTCATCAATGAAGTGTAGAGTTACTCGTCTCTTATCATACACTCAGTTCATATGTATATCCGTTTGGTAGCACTGATAGGTGATTAGAAATCAATAATAATTACAACGGTCATTATTCTTATTACACATATCTTCAAATAGACAGTCCTTATGCAAATTAAAACGTAAGCTCCACCCGGTCTGAAATAACATTGGTAATACACTATAGATGGTATGGACAGCACTTTTCCGGATTTCTGACAAACTGCAAATACAATTGATGTTATCAAATTGTGTGTGGAAAATAACGAAGAAAGCACATTAATTCGTCATGTGTAGAGTCAAACAACGACGATTTTGCAGGTAATACCGAACAGATTGTTACCAGACATATGGATTCGTCTGATGAATAATATTTGATAAATTAAAACTGCAGTTCGCATGTTGCATTTGTTTTAATTTAAATTTTTTGTATGCCCCATTTGATGGGCATTATGTTCTATAGTCTGTGCGTACGTTAAACCGTCCGTTCGTTCGTCTTTCCGTCCGTCCATTCGACTGTTCGTCTGTTAGTCTATCCGTCTGTCCCGTTTCAGATTAAAGATTTTGGTCAAGGTAGTCATTGATGAAGTTGAAGTCCAATCTTAGTACACATGTTCCCTATGATATGATCTTTCTAATTTTAATGCAAAATTAGAGTTCTGACCCCCAATTTCACGGTTCACTGAACATATACAATGATAGTGCGAGTGAGGCATCCGTGTACTATGGACACATTGTTGTTCTGACTCTCTGTTACGGCTATGTTCTAATTATTTGTACGCGAGAAACAGAAAGAAAAGATAAACGACAGTAAAAGTCAAATTATGCACTCAAAAAGGATACATTGTTGTTATGTAGATTCTTTTAATAGGTATAAAGGAGTAGGGGCAATAAGGCCCTTATTTTGCCCAAATATTACCGGAAATTTAAACTAGACCCAGGTGCAAGGTATTCAGAAAATAAGAACAAATTTTACTTTCATCGAGTTACCATGGCAACAACCCATGACAAAATTTGCATATTTCGAAAAAGATCTTGATTTCCCTTGTTTTTCATCAAATTTTAAGCATAATTTAGATTGAAAAAGTATGTGCGCAGCCAAGAAACAACTTTTTTTTGGTGAGATTATTTCAATAGTCACAATAAAGCTTCTCTTAAAATTTTTTGTTGCTTGGCTACGCACGATGTTTCCACAATGGAAATAACAATGAAAGACTGCATAAAAAAGGTACATACTATGACGTGATTGTGACGTCATCAGATAAAATTCTTTATGATTTTCATTTACATTTCTTGACCCTATGCATGTCCAAATATTATGTGCAAATTCGAAATAGTTGTCGAACAATTTATTTTCTTGGGCCAAATATATTATGCTTATTATGTTTTTGTTTAGAAAAATTACATCACTCTATTTTTGCATGATGGAAATTATTCAATTAAAATTTTTATTTTTATGTAAACATCTATTAGAGGCTGTTGTTTTAGTAATTTTATGTTGATATCTATAGCATACTTGATCAGGTGAAAGGTTTGACGAACCTGTAGTTTGATTTAGTCACGTGTTATGTTATTTAGCTTAATTTTCAAACCATACATTTTAAAGAACAAAATCTTGAAACTATTAATATATTCCATCAAGACCCTTATGTATCTAACTTCAAATTCAAAAAATCTCACAAAGTAAATTGAAATTAACATATTTCCCTCTCTCCCTTATATCATTTAGCAATAAATTTGTTCATAGCTACCTCCAGAGTCCAGGAATAATTCACAACACATAATAATTTAAAAG
The DNA here is from genome assembly GCA_037788925.1 of Mytilus galloprovincialis. Classification (NCBI taxonomy): domain Eukaryota; kingdom Metazoa; phylum Mollusca; class Bivalvia; order Mytilida; family Mytilidae; genus Mytilus; species Mytilus galloprovincialis. The sequence goes on along the minus strand of CM075339.1, from coordinate 73,815,250 downwards.
AAAAATGTTAAATTGTTAATCGGACGAAACATGAGCCTGTCTTAAATTTAGATCAGTGGTTGTCGTTGGTTCATTTCTGTCATATTTTTCCTTTGAAAATTATTTTGTTATAAATAAGGTAGTTGGGTTTATTGTTTTATAAAAAATGTTAAACATTTTTCATGCTAAGCCCTTTTTATAGACAATTAAACGGAATGGGATTTTCTTATTGCGGAGGCCTTAATTGGTTTACCAGAAAAAAAAGATTTATTACTAATTTTCCATTTTGAAAAGAAATGTTTTTCATCATCACAATCTTTACAACTAGATAGATATCAATAAGTATATGCTATGTTCAATATAAGAATGTAAACTATTTATGGATTACATTCTCATATCATTTCCTTGTTTGCTTTTTATCCTTTTTTTATATTGACTGCTATACCCCTTTATTTGATATTTTTACTAATTATGTCTGTTTAATTTGTTCACACATCATTATTTATAAAATGGAATTTGATGCAACTGTCATACGAGTGATTTTTTAAGTTAGGTATACAACCATGTTCAATCCACCTTTTTTTACATAGGAAAATGCCTATACCAATTAATGGCAAGAGTAGTATACCGCTGTTTGAAATTCATAAATCCATTGAGAAAAATACAAATCCGGTTTACAAACTTAAACGAGGGAAACCCGTCAAATATAAGAGGAGAACTACGACACAACAGTAACACAACACTAAAATGTAACACCCTCAGAAACGAACCATAATATACAATGGCCATTGTTGAATATAACATTAAAATGACAACATTACATGACAGGACTACAATGAAAATTAATGGGAGAACATATAGGACAGAGAAACACACAAATAATAGCTATCAAAAGGTACCATATTTATCATTTATTACGCCAAACGCGCATTTCGTCTACACAAGACTAATCAGTTACGCTCAGATAAAAAAAAGTTCGAACGTCAAGTACAAAGTTGAAGAGCACTGAGGACCAAAAGTTTCAAAAAGTTTTGCCAAATACAGCTAAGGTTTTCTGCATGGGATAAGAACATCCTTAGTATTTAGAATAATTTATTCTTTTGCAAACAGTAAATTTATAAAATTGACTTCATAATAGATGTACATGATAATACCGAAGTGGTGACTAACTACAGAATAAAAACTGAATACATAAAACAACCTAAACCAGCACATAAAAAGTCACAGCCGAGTTAGTCGAAGAGATCGACTCACAAAATGACGTCACGTTTGAATTTCTAAAATTTCCCACAAATAGGATAGAATTAGGCTAGAATTCAAGATAAGGTTTGGAAATGAACTCACTTAGATACCAAGATTAAAATTTTACATTTACGCCAGACGCGCGTTTCGTCTACAAAAGACTCATCAGTGACGCTCGAATAAAAAAAATGTTTAAAAGGCCATATAGTACGAAGTTGAAGAGCATTGAGGACAAAAAAATTCTAAAAGTTTTGCCAATTACTGCTAAGGTAATCTATTCATGAAACAGAAAAGCCTTAGTTTTTCACAAATTCAAAGTTTGTTAACAGTTAATTTATAATTATGAACATATCAATGATAACTCAAGTCAACACAGAAGTGCTGACCACTTGGCTAGTGATTACCCCGGGGAAATAAATCTCCACCAGCAGTGGCATCGACCCAGTGGTTGAAAATAAACTCATCATAGATACCAAGATTAAAATTTTACATTTACGCCAGACGCGCGTTTCGTCTACAAAAGACTCATCAGTGACGCTCGAATCAAAAAACGTTTAAAAGGCCAAATATAGTACGATGTTGAAGAGCATTGAGGACCAAAAATTATTTAGTTTTTCAAAAATTCAAAGTTTTGTTAACAGTTAATTTATAATTATGAACATATCAATGATAACTCAAGTCAACACAGAAGTTCCGACTACTGGGTTGGTGATACCCTCGGGGAAATAAATCTCCACCAGCAGTGGCATCGACCCAGTGGTAGCAATCAGTAATACTGATATAACATAATACTTATTAATATAAAAATGTGGTAGTAATTAGATACTTAATATTATTATCTAGCTATGTTGGCGTAAGTAATACGACAGTTGTTATCAATTTGTTTGACGTGTTTGATTTTGACATTTGCCTAGGGGCTTTCCGTTTTTGAATTTTCCTCAGAGGTAAGTATTTTTGAGACGTTACTTTTTTTATAATATATCTCAACCAATCGTTACTCATCTTCCAGTCCGTGATACAACCAAATACAGTCTGTTTTGCTTTATGTTTTCGATGTCGGAAGAACGTTAGTCGGATGCAGTATCCATGGTATCGGACGGAGGTCTTATTGAAACAAATAAAGATAACAAGATAGATTTCGTGTATTTTGAAGCGGTTTTCTTCATACGTCTTCACCGTGAATGCTCAGACTAAAACTTTTGAAAGTCAAGAACGTATAAATACATGAATACATGAGAAGCGATATGACAAAAAGGTATCTTAACAGGTATTTTTTTTATTAGAAGTTAAAACCTTAGTTTCTTGACACTTATGTGTTTCATGTAGACGAAACGCGCATATGGTGTACACAATAGTATTCCTAGTGTATATAATGAGTTTATTTCGAAATTAATTTCTCATTATTTAACACAAATCAGTACTTTGCAGCACAATTTTACGCTGTTTTGTAATGTTTTTGTTAGTTTAAATGTGTTGTATTGCCTATGTAAGATAATTCGATACATATAATTGCCGGTCGTATATATAAGTTTGTATAAGTATAAACTAATTTATCATAACCAAAACCTATCTTGGTAACACTAAACTGTAAATAATGATAACATTTTTGGAAAGTTACCTTTTAAAGTTAAATAAACAATATGATAAAATAACATTTATAAATATGTAAGGTCGCTATTTCATTTCAGAAACCATTGACCTTTCGTTGTCCTTCCCATATTTAGATCAAAGAAGTAAAAAGTTTGTCCTCTATTTGTTGCGACAATATGTATAACGACTGTGATCATATAGCAGATCAATACTCAACATTTTTGTCTTTGTATATTTTTGAATAAACATAAATATTTGATAAATGTGGAGTTAGAAATAACTGATATATTGTATATCGATACCTCCATCTAGGTATAGGTTTTCACTCTGGATGTTTCTTAATTGTATGTAAAAAGTAAAATCACAAAATTACTGAACTTAGAAGAAAATCAATTCGGAAAGTCCATAATCACATGGCAAAATCAAATAACAAAATCAACTCATCATAGATACCAGGACTAAATTTAGTATAAACGCCAGACGCGCGTTCCGTCTACAAAAGACTCATCAGTGACGCTCGAATACAAAAAAGTTTAAAAAAGGCCAAATAAAGTACGAAGTTGAAGAGCATTGAGGACCAAAATTCCTAAAAGTTTTGCCAAATACAGCTAAGGTAATCTATGCCTGAGGTAGAAAAGCCGTAGTATACAAAAAATTAAAAATTTGTAAACAGTAAATTTGTAAGTATAACCATATCAATGACAATTCATGTCAGCACAAAAGTGCTGACTACTGGGCTTGTGATACCCTCGGGGAAATATATCTCCACCAGCAGTGGCATCGATCCAGTGGTTGTAAACTCAAAACGTTTCAAAAACGAATGAACAAGAACTGTCATGTTCCTGACTTGGTACAGGCATTTTCAAATGTAGAAAATGGTGGATTAAGCTTGATTCCAGCCCAGTTGTCAGCACTTCGGTGTTGACATGAATATCAATTATATGTGTGAATTCACATTACTATAAGACGTGTCACGGTACTTATCTATCCAAAATTCATGTATTTGGTTTTGATGTTATATTTGTTATTCTCATAGGATTTTGTCTAATACTTAGTCAGTTTCTGTGTGTGTTACATTTTAATGTTGTGTCGTTGTTCTCCTCTTATATTTGATGCGTTTCCCTCAGTTTAAGTTTGTTACCCCGATTTTGAACAGCGGTATACTACTGTTGCCTTTATATATGGTCATTTTTATAAATTTCCTGTTTTTTTTTTAACTTTGAATTTTTCGAAAAACTAAGGATTTTCTTACCCCCCGAGTAGATTACCTTAGCCGTATTTGGCACAACTTTTTGGAATTTTGGGTCTTCAATGCTCTTCAACTTTGTATTTGTTTGGCTATTTAACTGTTTTGATCTGAGCTTCACTGATGAGTCTTGTGTACACGAAACGCGCGTCTGGCGTATTAAATTATAATCCTGGTACCTTTGATAACTATTATAGCGCTAACCCTCTCACTTTGATGACAGTCTCATCAAATTCCGTTATATTTACAATGATGCGTTAACTAAACAGACACAATAAATAAAATAGTCAAAATATGGGTACAACAGTCATCATCGTGTAACAATTTTAAAAGGAACAATTTGACAGAACACAAAAACATCTATCTACAAACACATTCATTGATTTGTGTGTCTGACGTCAGAAAATTTTATACGTCACATATATTTGTCGTTCACTGTATATACAAACAATTCTAAAACTTCACATAGGCAATGTCAGCATACAGGGTTAAAAAATCAAAAGTATGCAAGAATTAATTTCAGAAATAGACCGAGATTTAGAATAGTCCAAAAGTTATATAGAATTTATAAGAATCCACAAATAGTTAATTCCACTACGCGATTGAATACTTTTGACGTTTGTGGTTCAACGTATTTTGTAATTCATAATAGAAATATATCATAATGACATAAAATAGAACAATATCATACTGACGGGATCTTTTAAAGTACAGAGTCATGTTATTAGAACCAAACAAATACAAAAAGTCGCATATACAAAACACACCAGCAAAAGATGAAAGATAATACAAACACATTGACGGGGTGTATAAGTACCGAGCCACGCTAAATGGATATCACATAAAACAATCTAACAGTAAAAGTAATATTAATGATAGAACTAAGACAAATGAAAGAACAATAAAACACGTTGTTAAGATGATAAACAACATCAGTACGCAGAATCTATACATCAAGACCATCATGTATTATTTGTGAAGTTGATACGGAATATTTATCATCAAGGTCTTGGTACCTTCCGATGAACTTTTTTTAGAAAAAGGACTAGACGTTCTTTGACATACCCCTGGTTCATCAACTTTCTACTCAGACACTGATCATGTTTTACAAAGTCTGAGTTTGAGCTGCAAGGTCTTGAATATCGAATAAGTTGGGAAATATATATCCCATATGCAGGTGAAGTTGGTATATTTCTACTAAGGTGGGGGAAATTTATAATTTCAAAATTAAAATCGTCTCGTTTGTCATAGATGACTGTGTAAGTCTAAAAATGAGGCAGAGGAAGCCGTGTCTGTTGTTTCTTTAACTTCTAGTTCTGGGGGATATATTATGACCCAATCAGAAAACTTCGGATTGTCTATGGAAAGAACAACATCAATATATCTGAAAGTGAAATTAAATAATCTGGCCTCTTTGACCCTCTTGTTTTTGACAAAGGAATGCCGACAATTTGTTGAAAAAGTCTACCTCCAAACTCAACAAATATGTTGTCGATAAGAAACTCCAGCAAACTGACCACTTGTTCTACTGTGTAGCATGTTTTACCTGTTTGTTCGTCACTATTAACGAAATATGCCTTATGAAATCCCAAAATAATAAATTTATAGTGTATGCTACCATTTGTATGTTGAAAGGCTTTGTGGATTATTTCTTTTAGGCGATTTTTCAATTTAACATGGAGAATGGTGGTACACAGGGTTGAAAAATCAAAAGTTTTGATAGAACTAATTTCAGAAAAAAACCGAGATTTATAATTGTCTAGAAGTTCTTTAGAATTTAGAATCCACATATGGTTAATACCACTACGCGAGTAAACAGTTTCACAGTATTTCGGAAGACCCTCTTTCACTGCGGACAGAATTTTAGTCAATCTAATGGACAATTCTTTAGTGGAACATGAAGATGAGCCAACAATATACCGTTGTTTGTACGGAATTTTATGAAGCTTTGGAATCCAATACAAACAAGGTAAGTCCTCCGATTTGGTGTTAAATGTAATGTTTATTGAAGCCATGAAGGCCTTATGATTTGCTAAAATCTCATCCTTGTCAAATGATATATCTTTGTATGTGGGATTACCTGAGTGTTCCTTTATACCTTATTCTTTTACAGGACATTCGTAGTAATACGATTTACATACAAAGACAATATTATTTGAAGCTTTGTCCGCAGGAACAACAACATACTTAGAGATGATAGACATTTCATGGCCTCTTTGTCTCTATAAACGGACTTTGGTCGATCGTTCACACAGTTTTTCATCTTGTGAATGCGACGTTTTATCGGAGACCTGATAATTTTAACCCATTCTGACAAAATGTACAGTTCAACTTCTTCTCGCCTAGCTTTGGTGTAGTCCTCAATGGAATCAATAATTAGTTTGTAGTTCCAATTGATGTGTTGGGGTTCTCTAAACTTAGGACCATGAGAAATCACCTTTCGGAGATTTTCATGTTGAATTATGTTTAGATCCCCTGTTATAACATGACCAGAGGGGCTGTAATTATAAGGCGAGTTGGAACAGTCAATTGTCGGAGGTTTTTCTAGGTATGTTCTAAGTCAAGAGTCCTGCAATGCTTGTTTATAGTTAGATAGTTTAGGTGCAATGGTTTTGGTGTAACTGTAGGATACAATAGGAACAGCCTGATTTTGAAAATAAATGGGAGTTTTAGATGTTACCTCCTTGTGATGTAGAACGTTGCAGATATTGATTGCATCAATTCCTCTATTGGCAAAGTCAACGGTAAGGCATTTACTCTTTCCCTCATGTAAAAGTTCCGATCTTACTGGTTTGAAACGACGGAAGAGAGCTACATCACAAATAATACTGACTACTCTGTATATTGAAGAAAATGTATTGGTGCCTCCTTTGTCAAGTGCATCTTTATTATCAGACCGGTGTTGATTCATTCTTTTACGCAAAATTTGACGAGTTTCACCAACATAAAGCAGTCCACACAAAGTACATTCGATTCCGTACACGACATTGTCCTTGGAACAGTCCAGAGGCTCGAAAGATTTAGTATAACCGATATCGAATCCTAGTTATCAATTTCTAGATGTTAGTCAAGGTATGAGGCAAACTAAACCGAATTTGGCGTGTCCTTTATTTTACGTTAAATTTAGAGAAACATCGATCTAAAGGCCCAAAATTGTCTATATACATATTAAAAGATTTGGTATGATTGCCATCTCTCAACCAGACACCGAATTTTTAACTTTACCTGACTACTTGTTACTTCCATACTAATAAAATATTTCAGCATAATGGTCTGTAAAGTGCAATGGTATTAAAGAGTGTATACTTCTTAGCTTATTGTACCAATCCATCAATATCTTCAAAATGTTCATTGAAAAATCTCTTTCGGTTAATCATAAATGTGTTTATAACCTTCACACATCACTCATTAGTATCTAATATACTATCATAACTAGATTATATCTTTAGATTATAAAAAAGATAGTGTCAAGGTTGTCTCGAAATCACACTATCTAATTATAAAAATGAGGTAATTCTATCACTGTATGATGAAATATGTGTTAATTTATCTGTGAGCTAATATAAAAATATACACGTACATGATTTGAACAAATGCAATTCAATGAACGTGCCTTCACATGATTTATACAAAAATGTTCTATATTTGACTTTTATTTGTTCATCTCTGATTTAACATAAATAATGAGCTTATATCATATGTTATACCGTTGTAAAAATCTATTTTTAAATCCAATGTCACTGAAAATTTGCCAAAACATTTCATCAACGCTAGAAATTAGGTTTCTTAACATTACACATATTGTAAAGATAGTTCGTACCTACCATTCACGATTCAATTAAAAATATTGATTGGTATCTTTCTTTTCCCCCAAGTAAAAATTTGATACGATAAAGAAATTAAGATATAAAATGTTCGAAATGAAATGGGTGTTACGGGATGTGTTAATATGGTGAATAGGAAAATTTAATCCGATGTCTCACGTGAGGCGATTTTCATGCTCTCTAAACGGCTTTGGATCTTTCAGGAATTCTAAGATTATTGACTGTTACATAAAAGATACACCATATATTTTTTGATGACAGTTCAATTCTCACCGCTTTCATCTACGTTGAGCTACTTTTCATATCTTTCGTCCCTCTTTCATACATGTATTATATTAATTGTAATTTGTTCAACTACTTGACATGCAAGACATGTTAAGTGCTAAATTTTTTGGAAAATGATCTTTCAAAAGAAGAGGGAATATACCACATTTTAGAATTAATATAAAAATAGCACTGTAAAATACAATAAATGGTCGCTGAATCGTTATTTTTCAATATATTAAAACGCATATATCAGAGACAATAACCATGATAACACAGTTAATTTTTTTGCGTTCGAAGCGCTTTTATCCTATATCACGACCGATACACACAGGTATATATATAACATACAAATTATTGTATTTAAAAAAAATCAATATACCCTCAGAGAAGATACCACTTAAATAACCTCTACATGACATTAACATTTTCTAAAAATAAGTAATCGGTTAAAGTCTGAAAATTTCCAAAGTTCAAGAACCTGACATTACGTGAGCCTAAAAGTGGAACGCATGCAATTATTCTTTTATATCTATGCACTAGTATTATATCATGCTGGGAGTAGATTTCGATTCCTACTAAGGGTTGTAGATATCTTTGTATACCGAACAAAAGGGATTGTTTGTTTAATTACAGGAAATGTTAAGGTAAATTAAGAGTTTGCAATGCATACTAAATATGTTTACACGTTTACTTTATTTTAGTCACCAGTTTATTTTATATGTATATCATTGAAATGCTTACAGGAAAACAACTGCTTTCTTTGCATAAAAAATGTATCCTGCAATGAAAAATACGCATTAAGTTGCTTCTTTTTTTACTTCGGTTATTTTTACGAAGCAAAAACTAAAAATACAAAAATGAAAGTAGAATATTTAATTATTTTTCTATGTTCTAAAAATACCTGGTGTTTTTAACATCATCATTATATGTATCTTTAAACATGAATATCAAAAATACAATCGTATGTTCCTAAAATAGTTTATTCACGTATTGATGTTTATACATCGATATTTATAATTAGAATATATAATGTGAATTTTAATAATTAAATGCGTAATACATTCATACATTTGTCATAATTACAACATGTACAAGAATATGCAAGCAACTGGATCGTTTCTTCTTTGGACATAACAAAACTGGGTCCGGTACATACACAGTGCAAGTATGCAATTATGGAATTTTTGTCCACTTATACTCAATAATTGTAAACGTATACCTAGTTGTATAATTTTCAATGAACTTTTACGCATTATTGTTTTGGGGACAGCTAAAGTCCGCCCCGGGTTCGGTTACTTTTTTTCTGTATGGTATCTTTAAAATGAATGCAATGTAAATACGAGTTAAATCACTACTTTAAAGACATCATAGGCAATACTCTACATTGTTAACATTGATTCCCCATTTAACAAACAATTTCTTATCCATAACAAAGTTAGTCATTGTAGCTGTTTAAAACTGTTGAAATTGTAAAGATCGGTTGTGACAGACAAATGCTCTTCTACCTTATTTTCAAAATTGTAATTATTTTTAGGTCAGTAATTCAGGTCTTCCCCTGCGTTAGAAAAAACGTTGCACATGGGTTTTTTTTAGATTTTGGTGATCAATCCTTATGGGTTATTTCCCTTTAAATATTACAGACATTTAAAAAAAAATCATTTCAAGAACCGGAAGTCATACAGACAGGCAGCCATCAAGAAAGTGATCATTCATTTGCACCGAAGGCCATAGTTTTACAAACTGGTCAAAGTCTGGAGAGACCATATTGTGTGCTCGACCTTCCCACATATTTTGCTTAATAAGACTCGACATTATCTAAACAGTACCTTTTTTTTTAATTGTACTCGACTTTATTTTATAAATCTGATTCAGTATTTGATAATCTTGATAAACATGATATAGTCTGAATTTGTCGTGACAAATTCTTGACCGGTCTCGACAAATTTTTGACCGGTCTCTGAATGTGCTGAACGGTCTCCACTCAGTCTTTACCTGTCTCTGTTTTAAAAGGAGGACTAGATTTTTTTAAAAGAATAGATTTTTGTGTTTATCTTTGTAACGGTACTAATATCAACGTATTATAATCCGAAAAAACGGATCAATACATTAAGATCTGCAATTTGATGTCAATGTCAAAGGCATAAAGAAGTTTCATCTTTTAAAAGCTTCAAAGGGTACTATCAAGTGGTAGTGGGTTGAATTGTGTCAGTCCCATGTCTCTACAGTTCTCAATGTCGGTATCATGTTTAATTATTCTTTGTGCACTCATTGACCTATATTTTTTGACAATGTTGAACTTCATCTTCATATCATCTTATACTAAGCAGATTTAAGAGATCTGTTGTCGTTTGAGAGATATTGCAGTTTGAAATTTTTAAATGGTATATCATCTTATACTAAGCAGATTTAAGAGATCTGTTGTCGTTTGAGAGATATTGCAGTTTGAAATTTTTAAATGGTATATCATCTTATACTAAGCAGATTTAAGAGATCTGTTGTCGTTTGAGAGATATTGCAGTTTGAAATTTTTAAATGGTATATCATCTTATACTAAGCAGATTTAAGAGATCTGTTGTCGTTTGAGAGATATTGCAGTTTGAAATTTTTAAATGGTGTTCAGCTAGCCACATTCAATTTTCAAAAATTGACGAGGGATCAACATGATTGTATATGGTTTATTTTGTACCAAAATTTTTCGTGAAAAACTTCCTTATACGGCAAAATTTAACTAAGAGTACACCAAGATTTCATAATTTTTTGTAATATTGAAACTGGAACTTGAAAATTGGATACATTACAGGATTAGTACAGAAAAATTAGGAAAAGAAGTAAACAAGTCTCTTATAGTTGTCAATTCAGAAAATAAATATACGTCATCAGGGACTGCCTATTTGGGGACAGCTTTCTGTATAAAACTAAATTGATGTTCACTTCCTATTGGTAGATAATGTTTGTAATTAATATTTTTGGATAGATGGATCAAGACTAGAGTTAAAAAAAAATAGAAATAAATGTTGAAGGTACTAATTATTTTTACTACAGGGCTCAAAAGTAGCGAAGATCAGTAAAGGAAGTAAGTGCGAATCTTCAGTGTTTGTTTAGTTTAAATATATTTTATTTGCAAACGTAGCAAAAGGGATTGGACACAAGTTATAACAACATTAGAGACGTACACATGTGAATGCCCAAAAATGCCGCACGACCCTATGTTTTTATTACGTAGAGGTCAAAGTAGACTTGAAATCTTTTAATGTAACATAAACATAATTTATTATAAATTTAGACACATAGCACTGATGTTGGAGAGAATAGTAAAATTATCTATCAGAACCAAATTGTCGTAAATTGAAAATGGCAAGTTGCCGAACTATTCAAGTGTCAAGTATTACAATCTCACTTCACCAAAGCCACATTTTTAAGTAATGATTAATTACGTTTGAAATATAGAAAATAGTTCTTATCATTCGTATATTGTATTCTTATCTTTGATTGCAGGATTCCATCAAGCTAATATGGAGACTCAATGTAGATATCGCACCCACAGACATTGTTACAGTGATACTTCTGTGTTGTGTTTATCAAAGAGGTCAACATGGGAGATATGTACACGATCAAATAGTGATAGTGGACAATTAGAAATATAATATAATGATCTTTATTTTGACAGAAAAGTTCAAACAGAAAAGAAAACTCAAATGACGAAACAGACTGAAAATGTAGCAAGATGTTGCAAGTTATTCCAAGTTAAAAGCTGTTATTTTGAAGTACAGAACAGTTTTCGTAAGAAGTTGAAGCTAATTCTTGCATTACTGTACGTATGTCTCATACTCGGGCAGAATGTTTACAATGTGAAATTCAAAAAGGATCGAAAACATTTTGAACAAGACAAGATTTGTGGAACCTTTGTTTTAGCTGATCTGTTGAGGGAAAATAATCATTTTGAACAAAACAAGATTGGTGAAACTTTTGTGTTAGCTGATCTGTTGAGGGAAAAGAAACATTTTGAACAAGACAACATTGGTGAAACATTTGTGTTGGGTGATCTGTTGAGGGAAAAGAAACATTTTGAACAAGACAAGATTGGTGACACCTTTGTGTTGGGTAATCTGCTGAGGTTCCATACGTTTTTATTGTCTGTGGAGATTGTGATGCCTTCTAATATGGACAAGTACTTCAATAACATGGCAAACGGCAAAAGTCAAAGAACTTATGACTCGATGTCAGTTGAAATGATACGAATATATTCACTACGTAATTTTCCGCGAAACATAAACATAAGTATGATTCGTCTTGCACGAGCTGGATTTTATTCCACCGGAAATTCCACTGAAACTAGATGTTTTCGATGTGGAGTAACTTACCGCAACTGGATTTCTGGAGATGATCCTATGCATATTCATAGACATCTCTCTCCTACCTGTGACCTCGTTTTAAATGGTGATGGGCGGGACAATGTTAGAGAGGAATTGCAAAATACTCGAAGACAGGATATATCAATAGGGAATGTATCGTTGCCTTCAAATGAAAACATTGGTTCGTTAAATAATGTTACCAGCAGACAGCATCATCATGATGTTAGTCATATTAATCCGTGTGCTAGAAATTTTAGCCATCATAACACTGTGAGAAATAAACCCACTGAAATTTCAATTCAAACGATACAAAGCCATGATAGCAACACTAAAACTAACGGTTATAAAACTCCCACCAATAACTGTAAAATCAATTCACAGAATATTGCTTTAAGTAATAATTCGCCAGCGTCTGATTATGAAAGGAATTGCAGTAAAAATCCGGAAGGTATCGATACTCAAAATCAAATTCCAAGATACGTAAACTATTCTCCTCTTCAAATACGAATAAGTTCATTTGAAGGATGGCCAGGATATTTGAACCAAACACCGCGTGCGATGGCGTTAGCTGGATTCCTATTTGCTGGGTACCATGATTACACAAGATGTTTCCACTGTGGTGGAGGATTGAGAAACTGGGAAGCAGGGGATGACCCATGGGTTGAGCATGCACGTTGGTTCCCGCAATGTCGGTTCCTACAACTAAACAAGGGAGAGAACTTCATACAAGCTGTATTGAAAAAGCATAACATGGTATTCTAAGTTTGAAATGATATATTCAAGTACACGTAACGGCATTGTCTGTTTCAACTGAAAAGAAGGCTTTTATAAAATTTAGTTGATCACTCAGACTGATTTAAATCGAAACGAGTTTAAAGAAAAACAAAACATTTTGTTGTATTTCGTAGATTACATGTATTTGTACCAATTTGTATGATAAAGTCACGGTTGAATCGTTTTTAATTTAGGCAAAAAATGCCGTTAATCTTCCAAAGTCATTAAACTGCCATAAAAATAATGTCTTATTTCCAAAGAAATCTTTTAACAAATTGACGGCATATTAATGTTAGGAAGATTTTCAAAGGTTACTTGTATGAATAGTTTCAAATGGTGAAATTCTTATTGTATATGCAAACCTATATTTGTCGATGTTTCATGATTTTTCAGGATCAAAGATCTAAAGGAAACAGTACCTTCAGTCCTAAAATAAATCGAACTGTAACATCAAATAAGAATACAACCATGGCTTCCGCTTCGGCGTCCGGTTTCGACCAGAGTAGTATGTGCACACCAAGTGTTCATGTACAAGAACAAGCAAAATTCATAAATACCTCATCGTGCATACAAACAATTACTAATAATCATAGAACCACTTCTGCCTCTAGGGTGATTAATACTTTTAATTCTGATTCTACAATAAATGTAGAACATACAGAGAGGATATTACAAACTATTGCAGCTAGAACTGTTTTAGAGATGGGATTTACCAGCCATCAAGTAGTCGATGCTGTACGTGCAATTCAGAGATTCAACTCAGATAAATGATAATTAAAATGTCGTCATTCACCTCATAAGATCATATTTTAGAAGTGACATAGTAACGATACTGATAACATTGAAAGACCATTAATAATAGCTTATTTAAAAAGAAAATATTTACTTAGAAAAAAATAAAGGCAATAGTAGTATACCGCTGTTCAAAATTCATAAATCGATAGAGAAAAAACAAATCCGGGTTATGAACAAATTTATTCGTATACCAGTTGTTGGGATATGTTCTTCTCATATATATTATGATGGTTTGATACTAAAGACCTAACGTGAGAGATTATGCTTGCTTTGTTGATTTGTGCTGTTTTATTCTACATTAGCAAGAGGTATAGGGAGAGGGTTGAGATCTCACAATAAAATTGAGAATGAAAATGGGGAATGTGTCAAAGCGAGAACAACCCGACCATAGAGCATACAACAACCGACATGTTAAGCCCCGCCGCACTTTAGCGTCGGTATCAAGTCAGGAGCCTCTGGCTTATGTTAGTCTAGTGTGTTAATGACATTTGAGTTCAGTTTTATGTTTTGGCGTTGAGTGTAGCGTCCATTTTCACTGAACTAGTACACAATTTGTATTTATAGGGCCAGCTCTTGTCCGACTCCGGATGCAGGATAACTTGCTGGGTTCAATCCCATAGTCGGTTTTGAACTTTTTGCGGCTCTTTGTTCGGGTTGTTGTTTCTATGAAACATCATTCATTTCCATTTCTAATTTTAATTAAAATGTTCGGCTAGAGTGAATGAGCAATGAAAGTTCAATTGATAGGTGTAATTAAGTGGGTTGTATTATTATTTTGTAAAAAGTCGCTTGTGGGTATGTCCGTATGACGAAGTAGTGGTTGTGTGTGTGTCCGTATGACGAAGTGATTAATACAGACGCCAGACGAGTTAACGTGCGTCTGGTGTATGTATTAAATTTTATTCCTGAAAGCTATGATGATTTTATTTTCAAAAAAGGGTATTTCCCGTAGAACTAATACTAACATGAAAGACACTGACTTAAGTAAGATCCCCAATAATGGTTTTAAATCGAAAAAAAATAGACCTCAATGCTCTTCAACTTCGTCCTGTATTTGGCCATTTTAACTTTTTGGCTTCGAGCGTCACTGATTAGTCTTTTGTAGACGAAAACGCGCGTCTGTTGTATATACAAAATTTAGTCGTGGTATCTATGATGAGTTTATCTGCAGACATGAATGGAACAGTGTCTTTGTTTTTGCTTTTTTTTTTAAAAGAGAAGAGAGATTTTCTCAGGACATAGAATTACATAAATACATATGCATTCATGAAAAAGTATCATAGAAAATAACAACATGTAAACCATAGAATAACAACGGTCACCATCCATTAGTTTACGACAGTACACCTCAATATAATTATGGTAAGTCATGTGAAATGATCAGGTAGCAACTCTATGAGATAGGTCAATGCCACTCAACTAGCACTAACAGAAAAGCCACTTTAAACAAATAACAAGAAAACTCGTTTTCCAGGTGAAGGAGGTACAAATGTTTCAGCAACAGATATCATGAATGTTCTCCTCAGAGAGGACCACCAGCAAACAACAGAAGTTTTAAATGTACCAGAAACTAGCGCAGCAGAAGGAATGGTTGGCGCTTCTTTTAATGGTAAGGTTGTGATATTATTTCAAGCAGTAAACGTAAAACAAGCATCGACCACACAGTGATAACTATTAACAACTAATGTGTTAAAACTATTAATACGTGATTGTTTTACTGGAATCATATTTCTCTGTCGTTTTGTGAACTCATTGTTCAGTTCACATCGGAATTCATTTTCGACATAACTGTTTATTTAGGTTTTTTTAACAATTAAATTTCCTGAATTGATGAGGAAGACAAATCAATGTAATAAAAAAACACATCAGGACACTGCATGAAATCAGAAAGAGCGAGACCCGGTGCGCCGACAGGACATGCATCACATGTTAGTTAGTTGTGAAACAGACATAGAATATCGTGATGGTATCCGTAAAATATATTAATTGTCTATTTCATTCGTTCTTCCTTATAATTATGTTAGATCAGTTCTAAGTGTAAGGAACACATCCCTTCTAATCTAGTATATATAAATAGGATGATGAGGTATGATTGCAAATGAAGTAACTCTCCATTCAAGTCACAATATGTAACAGTAAGTAATGTTATGTATGTAAGCATGAGCATGCACGATCATAACGTATATATCATGTTGTTTATATAAAGCTGAAAGTTCCTTATTCTGAGGGGAAGAGGGTATGTTACTGCCGAGAGATGAGAAGTGTATTGTTAGTTTTTTGAGATGTCTTTTCTTTTTTGTAGACACTGATTTGATTTTAGAAGAAAATAGACAGCTTCAAGAACAAAGACAGTGTAAAGTGTGTAGAGAGTTTGACTCTACTGTCGCTTTCTTACCATGCGGACATATCGTATGTTGTATAGATTGTGCTCCGGCAATGCGTAAATGTCCCGTATGTAAAACGTATGTTAAAGGTACTGTAAAGACGTTCCTTGTATGAGGTGAATTAAAGGATTTTCTCGAGTGAACTGATCGTTGATTTGAAAACGCACTGAATATCTCGTCGATGTATTTGCACAATAAACTTGAACAGACATTTGCATTTGTTTATACGTGCATGTACAGATTGTCCATCTACTCCATTCTTTCATCCATTGTACGAAGTATTCAACGATGAAATGACCAAGAAGAAGGAAATAGTCATCAGATGATCAGATTGTAGTTACTGTGAACAATTCTTTGATAAAGATTTTTACTCAGACGTCATCGCAGTTATCTTACCGTCTAGTTCAAGGGAAAACTTTTTGTTTTGTCTTGCTTTATTTAATTAATGAAAGTTTTTTTAGGAAATCCCTAATTTAAATGTTTTCGTTTGTTATCTTACAGTCTAGTTCAAGGAAAAACTTTGTTTTGTTTTTTACAGCGACTAAAGATAGCTATTAGAAACTCATAGTCATTCTTCTTCAACCGTTGCAATGACTGTTCTGGTTATGCTTAACTAGATTTTTCTTGCTTTATTTAATTAATGAAATGTTTGTTTTGGGTAAACCCTAATTTAAATGTTTTCGTTTGTTAACGCAATTGTTAAAAGATGTAAATAATTGAATTAAAGCGATTTAAACGAAATCATAGGATCTAGTTGTTTAATTGTAGGTAAAACATTGCCATTAAAAGTCCTATTACACCTGGTACGTCTTCAAACACAAACAGTGCTCCATGGTGTTGTTATCAGTCTGGTAAATAGTGCATAGATGCCTTCGCATTTCATCACTATAAGTAAACACGAACATTTTGTTATATTTATGACTCTCTCATGTACGAATCTTTTAGCTGATTGAGGTTTCTTTTCAAATCTATTTTTGATATGTTTCTCTTCGATACTGATTGTTTGCATTCCAGCAATACACTACGTTAGAACCTTTTACTTTTGATCGTAAAACAAACGTAAAAACAACAGAAAAGTGATTGAAAACAGATGGTTCCTAATGCAGTCATGTATAAGTGTTATTTATATCGTTAAGCCCAAAAGATAAGAACAGTTATAAGTACCGTATTCCTGTCACATAATGTGGTCATTTTAGTTGTTATTTCAATGTTACCATATAGGTGGGAGTTTCGGCTAGCCATAAAAACAGTTTCAACCAGTATTTTCTTAAATGTCAGTTTCTATGTATGTTGTCTTCTTTTATTTGCACATGAATGTTTTTGTTGTTTAGTAATTTTTCCTCTGAAGTTTCTCTCACTTTTATTGTGATCGGGATTTGTTTTCGCGTAATCTATTTTTGACTATTTAACTTCGGTATACTAATTTTGACTTTTTTTGCTTAATAGTTACTTAATCCATGTGTTACTTTGTTTTATCACATTTAGTGTTGATTTTATTTTTCAAACATTCCGTCAGTACCGCTGCTGGTGGACAAAAAGTACATGGGGTACCATCAAGTCAGTATTTGACACTAACAGGATATATGTATATCCTTCCTTTCTGAAATTGTCAATTTATAAATAAAGAAATTACAAGGAATCTTGTTTCAATTCCTACAGGTTAAGTTTACCTAAAGTTAACTTGGCTGTTATATTTTTTTAGTTTCTTTATTCATATGGAGTATTCTTGTCGTTTACCTATGTTTATTTTTCTATTTTGCGGCATTTTTTTCGAGGTTATGGTTGACTTTCTTATATTATTTAACATCTCACAGCGGAATACTACTGTTACCATTATCTATTCACCCCTTATTTTATTGATTTTGTATTTATATTGAATCATAGATCAAATTTATACGTTTAGTGTTTGTTCACTTGTTCACTTGTGGCAATATACATTTTTATTGAGTCGTCAACCTATTTTAATTGACACCGTATAGACAGTGAAATATTCGTCTTTGAGATCATGGAATTATCTACATGTGGTTATAATATTTAACTTTCACAGAAATAAGATATGTGACAGTAAACGAACGTGTGTACATTCTGGTAACAAATATTGTCTTTTCTATGTGTGTATGACATTTTCTTTCGATGTAATGTGTGACAGTTTTTGGTCGATTCACTATGTGATCCACCATTCAAATGTCCAGTTGCAAATAGTTCACGCATGTCTATGTATAGAGAAAAAATACCATAAAAATATAGAAGACAAAAACAAAGATGTTTTCAAATCGCCAAAGTGTGTGTTTATATACTTGACAAATATAACCATTAAGGTGATGTTCGCTCCTCTTGTTTTTGAATATTTTGCCATACTCGGAATCCTCTGGATTTATCCATGTAATGCCATAAGAAAAATGCCTCCCATAACCCCTATTATATTTACTACAATAACTTGTTTCAGGTAAGGGCGTTTATTTGTATCTATTAAAACGTTTAAACCCGCAGTATTTGTTTACACTGGTCCTAAGTCAGGAGCCTACAGGTCAGTAGTTGTGGTTCGTTGATGTAGTTCTAAAGAATTTCTTGTTTCTCCTTTTTTATATAGATAAGACCGTTGATTTTCCCGTTTGAAAGTACTTTACAGCTTGCTGTAGCCAAGGCTCCGTTTTGAAGACTATGACCTATAATGATTTTTCTTTTACAAATTGTAACTTGGATAGAGAGTTGTTTCATTGGCTGTCATACCACCTGTTCTTATATCTATAGATGGCATACAATTTTTTAGGAATAATAGAAGCTAGCAATATCTATTGATTTTACGTTCCGTCATTTGAATGACGTTCTCTTCCTGAATAATTCAATGTTTGGAAAATAGGAGCGACAGATACCAGAGGGAGAGTAAAACTCATAGATTGACAATAAACTGACAACGCCATGGCTAAAAATAAAAAAAGACAAATAAACAAATATTAGTATAGAAGACACAACATAGAAAACTAAAGACTAAGACTAAGCAATACGAACCCCACCCAAAACTTGGGGTGATCTCAGGTGCTCCGGAAGGATAAGCAGATCCTGCTCAACATGTGGCACCCGTCGTGTTGCTTGTGTTATTACAAATCCGGTATATAGAGTAATTCAGGTAGGTCAAATTCGTAGAAAAGGGAAGGGTATTGTAGTTACGACATAAGGAACATATCCTATATCAGCTGTGATACAGGCATATACAGACATATGACAGTTGTTATACAGTCGTTTAATTTGATGATCTGTTTGAACTTTTAGTTTTGTCATATGATTAGGGACTTTTATTTTCTTTTCAAATATTCCTCAGAGTTCCTCAGAGTTCAGTTTTTATGTGATTTTACATTTATGTCTATTTTATAGAGAGAGCAACATAGATTTGACAAATATCTAACGTATTTACTGATGATTTAGAATATAAATAGCATATAATTCAAATATGGCAGGTACATATGATTATTTCTGCAAGGTTATCAATGCTCTTCAACTTTGTATTTATTTGGCTTTTTAATTATTTTGATCAGAGCGTCACTGATGAGTCTTATGTAGACGAAACGCGCGTCTGGCGTATAAAATTATAATCCTTGTACTTTTATATAGCTTATTACATATTTTATATACATTTTTCTCCTTTATCGTATATTATGAAGCTTAATAAAGTAGTGACATATTCCAGAAGTTCATTCCAGACACTCGATATATAGAACGTGAAATAAATATTTACTCCATGGCTTGAAGCTTCTTTCCTTAAGTGCAAAACTGAAAATTAGTCTCAATTGGAAATCTTGTAATTTTATATATGAGCCAAGGTTTTTCCTAACATATATTATGATGCAATATTTATTCAAATACAATGTTCATGTATGTATGGTATGGTAAGTTTTAGCTTTTTTATACGATTTTTGGTGCAGTCTAATTTGCACATTACTCGTTTCGTTTTTTATTTCTTAATTATTCTTTTGGCAAGATTTTAGTTGAACACTTA
This sequence comes from Mytilus galloprovincialis, assembly GCA_037788925.1. Lineage (NCBI taxonomy): Eukaryota > Metazoa > Mollusca > Bivalvia > Mytilida > Mytilidae > Mytilus > Mytilus galloprovincialis. The sequence goes on along the minus strand of CM075339.1, from coordinate 73,794,803 downwards.
AGTCAAATATTTCAATTTGTGTATGAAGTCATTATGGTGTCAGATATGACCTTTATGCTTTTAAGTGTTATATCATAACATCAGTTTCATTTATCAATTAAATTAAAATAGTTTTAGAATGAATGAGAGAGAAGTATACCCCAAAACCGCCTTTCAAAACCTGGGATTGAAGTCCTAAAATTTTGCTCAGTGCTCGGAGCACAAAAATCATGCTCGAAACTTGAAATCCAGTATTTTGATTGGTATATTATAGAGTCTGAGTACAGAAATCGCGCTCGAAAGTTTTATGACTGCAACGCCAGATCTTCAATCGAATCCCTGATTATACAAAACCAGTACAATCTCATTGTTCAATTTTATTGGAATTGTTTCAAAGGTACTTTTGACTAAGCCCATATTTTAAGTTTATTTTAATAAGACAATGGGTCATGTAAAACGTATTCTGTCACAATGGCGGCGTGTTTACGTTTGAAAACGAAAGTTGCAAAATATAAATTAACTAATGAAATACAACAAAAATATATACGGTGCAGCAAATGCTTACCCTTCCGGAGCACCGGACTTCACTCCCGGTTTTTTGTGCAGTTCGTGTTGTTTCTTATCTATTATTTGTAACTAACTGTTGATGTAAACTTGGTTTTGATTGTAATTGTCACCTACCTTTACTATTTTGTTAAGTGTACTTAAGCTTGATTACATTTGATATACGCCATTTCTGAAAATACAACCCAAAATCATCAGTTTATATTTTTTTTGTGATGTCCGCGATTGAACGAGTTTTATTAAACTTAATAATAGAATAAGACCAAAATATAAGAATTTATAGCATAATACCTACAAAATGTCGCAATCGGATTCATATTATGCAAAATATCTTAAATGACTATACACCACACTATTACTTTAATCAAAAGTTTCTGCTTCAAAGTAGTCCTTAAAAAACTGATTATCAATTTAAGTTTCTATTGTATTGAAAGATACAGGTTATTGTTTCATTATCGTTCGGTTACCTTCCCTGCCATTATGAATTGTGACTAGCTACACCACTTCTTTATCCGTTTGATTACATGAAGTCTGATCAGCTGAAACTCGCAAACGGGCAGCTTCCCTTTTAAGCATAATAATAAGAAAACCAAATGGTACTACAGGTGCAAGAAAGATACCAAAACAAATATACAAGAGGGCATCAGTTTTTTCTTTAGAGTCATACACATTCCTCCCCAGTATAATTATATTAACAAGTATATCTACGCAGCCAAGTACAGTTGTAGCGGTTGTTAACTCTGTAATCGTCCAGTATGATAAATAAAGACTGTAGATAAATACTAAGATATCAAATTCTATTTCATAAAGTCTGTAAAATATCATGTGGTCTAACAACGAATCGTCACGATCAACATGGGCAATCCAAACTGATACTGTTATAACAAGATATGCTATCATAGTAAACACAACAATAGTAATAAATAATCCAAGAGCAGCGTTCCCTTTTATGAATATTTCCTTGTTGACAGACAGTTATACAAGCAGCAATATTAAATAGTAATCCGAATGTTATACGAATCAATAAAACCCGTCTTTTTCTTCTTGTATCCTTTGGGCTCTGACTTTTTGAAACTTTATCATTCACACAACATGACACGTTTTCAAAGACAGTTAATAAAAAGGAACACCCAATGTCTAAATAAAAGTCAATCATTTCTAGTTTGCTTAGCACTCTTATCTACTTACATGTTTCAGAAGTATATAACGACTGGCGAATGAAGATCCACCAATATAATGATTTAAAGTATACTTGTTATTACTATCAACATATCAACGAAGAGAAATAATAAGCCTTTTGTTTAGTTAAACAGATTACAATGTTATTTGTAATTATAATTGTCACACTTATCAAATGATCTTGAAAGAATGAAGTCAAAAATTCAACTTATGACTTTAAACATCTTGTATTGTAAACTTTATAATATTCAATAAGATTCCAAGAAAAAAGTTAACCCTAATCTGAATAAAAGACAGCTAATACTGTCAGTGTTTTATATCCTATCATTTATAAGTATGGTTATATAACAAACCCAAACTATAAAATATGGATACAAACAAATATTTTGAATTATTTAAAGGCCATCTGGTTTAATTACCTCAGCTGTATTTGGCAAAACTTTTAGAATTTTTTTGTCATGAATGCTCTTCAATTTTGAACTCTCTTTGGCCTTTAAATTTTTTTTGGATTAGAGCGTCACTGATGAGTCTTTTTTTGACGAAACGCGCGTCTGGCGTAAATATAAAATTTTGATCTTGGTATCTATGATGAGTGTATTTATTACCATAATGTTCTACTACATATGTATTAAGTTCTAAACTTCAAATATTCAGCTTGGTCACGTTGACTATCTCCAGTGGGATTTAGTGGGAGAAGTCCCTTGGTTATTGGTAAATAGCATACATTGATTTCATTCATTTTCAGTTAAAGATACACCATAGCCGTATTGTTTATTGGTTATGATTTTTCACAACTAAAATTATTGTTCGGACTGATTGTAGATTTGAGTATCGTAAAAACATTTCGATACATCATGTATGTTGCTCTTGACACGTACGTAAGGTCAGAGGTTATTTAGATAGGAAAACATACACAATCATATTTCAAAATACAGTTTCCTTTGAAGTTTGAGTGATTTGCAATGTTAAGATTGATGTTATCATGTTTAACTTTCAATTGTGATATGAGCCTTTTTTATATTTTCTACTATGCTGGAAAGCAGTACGTCTGGTGATGTTCGTTCAACTTTTTATCTTCTGCATCCTGTATGTTTACTGATTTCTAGTTTCGATCCGAGGAAGACCTGAACTCAGATGTTTTCATGAGTTAGATGCCATCGTTTATGCTATTCTCCTTATTATAACGTATTTTATTGTTTTCATATTAACATTATGGTCTGCAATGCGTTATTTTGAATATAAAAAAATACATGCGGTATGATTTCCAATGAGACAACTCTACACAAGAGACAAAATGACACAGAAATTAACGAGTATCGGTCACCATACGGCCTTGAACAATAAGTAAATCCCATACAACATAGTTAGCTATAAAAAAAGACCCTGAAATGAAGTTTAGAAACTATTGGCGGAATTTTACTCCAGGTGATATAAATGATGGTCGAGTTTGAATCGGATAGATCTTATTTGCACAACAAAATATCCGAATGAGATATGCGCTCATAGTACTTAAAAAATCTCCAGACGATCAAGTATGCCTTTCTTTTGCTGTTCAAATACGTGAAACTTTGATGACATCATTGAGGTGAACAAAATTGGCCATCTCTTTCTACAACGTGGCTTATGGTAAATTGTTCAATTATTCTGAAAAAGCGCGTATTGCTGATCGCAATAGTTTATTAATTTTCAGTTCGAATGCGAGCAGCTTTCGCCGTGACATCTTGTTGACTTCGCGCTACTATGCTTCTATGCTACTTTACACATTCATTTGAAAAGTTTTCGTCATATTCTAAAATTCATTTATAGGAATTTTATTAAATGAATGTGGAGCGCCGTTGTCTCACAAGAGACAAAAAATTGTATAACAAAAATCACATATGGCAATAGTTAGAATTCAAAATGAAACCATTAGATAGATATGTCGTATTTCTTTATGTATCTTGTCTACTGTTTAGTTTAATTTACATCCTTGACTTTAAAATATTCGGCTTAGAGCGGTCGTCATAAAGGTAAATCCAGATAAGTGTTTCGGAAGCATACATTTATGACGTGTTGTTTCCTTTTTTATCTAATCATGGTTGCACGTTTTGAAAAAATACTTTTTTCAACATTTGTTTGGTCAATATACAGTATCTTTAGATATACATGTAGATCATAAGGAATATCATATATCCACATGAATTACCTGGCATTATACCATGACTCTGAATGAGGGATTTGTTTTTTGCTTGTCTTTAGATAGGTCGAATATGTTTTCTCTTGAATTCCACATGTGATTTCATAGTACCATAGCTCAATTAATGTAAGGAAAATTTTCCAAGGTTACCTTAATTGATAGTTTTCTATGGTGAAATTTTAATTGTTTCAGAACATATACCTTTTCAATATTCTTTCCTATTCCCGTGTGTTTTTTTAATTTAAAAAAAAACGGATAATAAATATCATTTTGTTGCTTTTGCTGATTAATATTGTTGCCAAAAATTGTCTTAAAAAGGGCACAAAATATTCAATTTGCACTAATTGTAATAAGTTTTGATTTATTTTTCATTGTGATTCAATCAGTTATGGGGTTTGTTGGTACATTCAGCTGCAGTAAACATGACATGATTTTATTCGATGCGAAATGAGTTGCCAGTAACATTAGTATCTTTATCGATATGTTACAAAATGATAACTTAACGATTGTGAATGGAAGCTTTGCGATTCATAGCAAGAGTTAATAAACTTCTGCGTTAGAGCTAATTGTCACAATTAAAATTTGAGAGTCCGATGTGTTCTTAAGGTTTGTCATTCTAGAAAAAAAATAATGTGATTTAAATACATCTCTATGTTCAATATTTTTCAAGCGCGGATTCTGTAATTGACAAAAAAGATTTGCTAAAATACATAAGCGAATCAATCTTTCATTGTTCAAGCAGTAGTTCAAACTATTTTATAAACTAAATATAGTTCATGCGAAGACTTGTTTTGTTGGTTTGTATTCAAGCAGCATCACGACTAAAGGAAACAGCACCTCCAGTCCTAAAGTAGATCGAACTGTGACATATAATAAGAATGCAATAATGGCTTCCGCTTCTGCGTGCGGTTTGGACCAGAGTATTTGTGCACACCTAGTATCCATGTACAAGAACAAGCAAAATTTATAAATACCTCATCGGGCATACAAACAGTTACTTATAATGATAGAATCATATTTGCTACTTCTAGGGGGATTAATACTTTTAATTCTGATTCTACAACCAATATAGAACATACAGAGAGGATATTACAAACTATTGCAGCTAGAACTGTTTTAGAGATGGGATTTACCAGCTATCAAGTAGTCGATACTGTACGTGTAATTCAGAGACTCAACTCAGGCAAATGATAATTAAGATGTCGTCATTCATTTCATAAGATCATATTTCAAAAGTGACATCTTAACGATACTGATAACGTTTAAAGGCCATTAATGATGGGTTATTTTAAAATTAATATTTATTTACTTTGAAATAAACAAATTTATTCTAAAACCAGTTGTTGGGTTATGTTCTTCTCATATATTTTATGATGGTATGATACTTAAGATCTAAAGTGAGAGATTTTGCCTCATTTTAATATGATGGAAACATAATCTTGTTGGTTTGTGTTATTTTATTCTACATAAGCAAGAGGTATAAGGGAGGGTTGAGATCTCACAAATAAAATTGAGAATGGAAATGGGGAATGTGTCAAAGCGACAACAACCCGACCATAGAGCAGACAACAACCGACATGTTTAGTCCCGCCGTACGTTAGCGTCTGTACCGAGTCTGGCCTATGTTAGTCTTGTGTGTTGATTAATTTTTTATGTTTTGGCGTTGAGTGAGTTTCACTGAACTAGTACACATTTTGTTAATGGTGGCAGCTGTAGCCGCCTCCGGATGCAGGATTACTTGCTGTGTTGAATCCCATAGTCGGTTTTGGACTTTTTGCTGCTCTTTGTTCGGGTAGTTGTTTCTATGAAATATTATTCATTTCCATTCTCAGTTTTATTTAAAATGTTCGGCTACAGGTGTAACACCACTAATTCGGGCCCGGCCAGAAAGCACATACCAGAAAGTAGTACATATTTAACACAAAATAGTTCCTACGCATGAGTGTAACTTTCAAAATATGTAGGATATTTAGGTATTTTTTGGCATCAAATGAAAGCTGAAGGACTGGTGATCATTGTAAAACACTTTTGGACTTTTAATTTTAAATATTAAAAAAACTGCACCAAATTTTAAAAAGAGGGTACATTTTGTCTGTTTGTTAGGTCTGAAGTTCCTGTTTTGGTACATCCCAAGTTCTGGGAACCAGTTCTTTCTTATATGCAATTAAAGGTATGTTGATTTTTTCAGTAGAAGACACCATAAAGTGTTGCTTTGACATGCAATGATTGTCACTTTATTTGAACTTAAAATAAAAGAGGTGCGCCTGCTTAAAATGGAGGAATTTAACATAGGAAGCAATGGGACCATGAATTAGTGGTGTACTTCCTACAGTGATGAGCATTGAAATTCAATTGATAGGTGTTGTTTAGTGAGTTGTATTATTGTTATGTAAAAAGTCCCTTGTGTGTATGTCCGTATGACGAAGTGGTTTTCAAAAAGGTATTTCAAGTAGAACTAACACTTACATGAAAGACACTGACTTAATTAAATGGAGTGAACAATCCCCAATAATGATTTTTTTAAACGAAAAAATATAATTCTGCTGACCATGTCTTTGTTTTTGCTTATTTCAAAAATAGGACAATGATTTTCTCAGGACATAGAATTACATAAATACATACATGAAATAATGTAATGGAAATATAACAACATGTAAACCATCGAAAAACAACGGTAACCTTCCATTAGTTTTCGACAGTACACCACACAATAATTATGATAAGTCATATTAAATGATCAGGTATCAACTATATATGACATAAGTTAATGCCACACATCTAGAACTAACAGAAAAGCATCTTTTGACAAATAACAAGAAAAATCATTTTCCAGGTGAAGGGAGCACAGAGGTTTCAGCAACAGATATCATGAATGTTCTCCTCAGAGAGGACAACTAGCAAACAACAGAAGTTTTGAATGTTGTGGAAACTAGCGCAGCGGAAGGAATGGTTGGCGCTTTTTTTATGGTACGGTTGTGACATAACTGCAAGAAGTAAACGTAAAACAAGCATCGACAACACAGTGATTACTATTAACAACTAATTTGTGAAAAACTAATAATGTTAGATTGGTTACTGTAATTATATATCTATGTCGTTTTGTGAACTCATTGTTCAGTTCACATCGGAATTCATTTGGCAAACAAATATGCTTTTCGACATTACTATTTATTTAGGTGTTTTAACAATTAAATTTCCTTAATTGATGAAGAAGACAAATCAATGTAACAGAAAACCACATCAGGAAACTGCATGAAATCAGAAAGACGCGGTGCGCCGACAGGACATGCATCACCTGTTATGTATACATTACACTATGTGTGACCCTTTGTTCACGATTCAATGTCAATATAATGTAAAATGATGTGACTGTCGTACAAATAAGAGGTTTAGTGCTATAAAACCAGGTTCAATCCACTATTTTCTACATTTGTAAATGCCTGTACCAAGTCAGGAATATGACAGTTGTTGTCCATTCGTTTGATGTGTTTTATCATTGATTTTGCTATTTGTTTGGGACTTTCCGTTTTTAATTTTCCTTGAAGTTCAGTATTTTAGTGATTTTACTTTTTCCCTGGATCCGAGTCCCCACTAAGATAAAATTTCATAAACGAAAATATGTATCAATCGGTACAGAATGGATGACAAATATGATCTTTAGGGCTTAGACTTCAAAATCGAAACATCGAAATAGCTTGAGGAAAGACTATAGTTTTTTTTATCAACGACAATAGAAGCTAAAGCGAGATAGGGATTTTAATTTATGCGTCTTCCGTGATTGGTTTTGATGATAGTATATGACAGATTTGTTTATTTATTTTCTTTACACACATTCATTTTGGAAAAAAAACCTATTTTGAACTGCTTTCGTTTATTTAAGGTATCATTTTTTGAAATAAACCAAGTCTTAAACTTACATATGGTCACGAATTTCAAATGTGAAACAATTGGTTTTATAAGCACTTTCACATTTGGTACGCTTTTATTGAACATTGAATGTGTAGTTAAAACTATTGATATAACATACGAATATGCGTTAAAATTTCAATTGCAATGTGTCTTCACTAACTTATATCAATCATGGTTGTTTTTGATTTGCTTTTATAACGTATCAAGCAAATTGCCTATAACGTGAACCTGAGCATATACTAGTAAACAAAAGAAACGATACACGACTTTTTTTCAAATTAAAGATGAAGTTTTCCGTTTATAGGACTAATATTGAAGGTAGTAATATTTAATTACCATGGAAATATAAATCCGTTTTAAAAAAATAGTTTGTTTGCTCTCATGACGTGATTTGGCGTTTTTCACAAAATAAATAAAACGCCAATTTTAAAAACAGATGTTCCAGCTAATCATGCAAACCTCTTATTTATAGATAAAGACAATGTTTGCCATCAATTCCTTTTTTTAAATCGTATAGTTTTTTTGTTTATTTGTAAAGCAAAGTTCGGCCCATAAGAAATCGTTAAAATGTAAACATTATCATTGATTTACCATTGACAGTATGTGTAAAATGAATTGGAAAAGAAAAGAAAATAATTTTAATACTAATCCGAATGGTTTCAAGTGTACCAGTCAGGGGCGTTACTTATTTTTTTTAGTTACATATATAAGTAGTTTTTGTTTTTAAAATTAATAAAATTACTTAATAGAGTAATTTTAATTTTCAATAGAAACATAGACTAAATGTAGTTTTCATGATTTTAAACAACATTTTATATCATAAAATAAACAACTTATCAGAATTGATAGCAGTAAAGAGATAAAGGATTACATTAAAAATAATGACAAAAATATTGCTTGAATAAGTTATTTTATATATTTTTGAAAAACAAAAAGCAATAACACTTCACTAAGGCACATGTGTAATTGATTTGGGTTACAAATTATAAATAACTTCAGGTCTTAATTAATTCACAAGTATCTATCTATTTATATCAGTCTACCTTCAAGATTTTAGAGGAAAATGATAATTTAATAGTCCCAAGAGACCAATCTTTGACCAAGAAGCGTCGGTATGAAAGATAAGTGCGTCAGAAAGTTAATTAGTGTTTCGGAAGAAATAGTTTTTATATATCAAGGGAAAAATAACCAGATGACTGTGAAAATTAGTAAAATCTGTATTATTGGGCACCTATAAAAATGATATTCAGAAAAATAACTTATATAAGTTATATTCAAATTAGCCTCGTTTTCAACATTACTTGTATAGGTAATTTTAATTGTTACTTGTTTAAGTAATGACCCTGACTGTTTACAGTGTGTTGTTTTCATATCTAAAACATTGATTTGAGACGAAAACAATATATTTTTTTTTTGCATTTTTTGAGATTTCAAAATAACCACAATATTTCAACCCCTTAGTGACACTATGAACATTACTTGATATTAAATCATTAAAAAAGTATTGAATATTTTTAAACAATTTTGAAAATTCATTTAGTACTCAGAAAATTATGTGTCGATTTTGTATAAACTTTCCGCAAAAATAATTTGCATCATATGATCGTTTCCATGGAATTTAGTTACTTTCCGACCGGTTTTGATTTTCATTATCATATGTGCATTAATTGCAAATGAAAGCTTTTCAAAATAGTGTATTTCATTTTGTGTTAGTTTAAATAATTTTGATAAATTTTATTCTAAAGTCGTGTATCGTATCTTTTGTTCACTAGTATATATGGCTTATGATATACAAAATAAAGGTTTCTGGATAATAACTTGAATATACGTCTTTCAATCTCTTTTTTATTATTATTAAGAGAATCCATACCAAATGTGGAAGGTGTCGATCCATTTAGGGATGATTGTCCCAACCATTGCGGAATTAGATTAAAAAAAAGTTATCAGCATAACACTTTTCTTATACCCATAGCCCAGCCAAACTAAGATTTAACCTTAAACTAATTGCAACAGAAAATAATTTAGTGCTAATCTATTGCATTATGGCCTTTATATACACAGAAAAAAGTCCCATAAAATCTAACTTGAGGAAAACTCAAAATCCGCGTTTTTAATTTCCTATGGAAATTAACATTGGAAGGGGAGATAACTCTTGCAAAAATGAGTCTTTTTTATCAGTTTTTTTCTTGAAATTTCAGTAAAGTATGATACTTTGAAGGGGTTATAAGTTTGTATTTTGATTAATTATATAATCTTCTGCTCATGAAATGTTCAAAACCGAAGTGCTAAAGGTAGTTTTTTTTTTTATTAAATTCATTAAAGAAATGGCAAATGTGAAGCTTTGTAACCAATTTAAAAAAATAATTTGAAAATTTGGAATTATTAATGCCTGTTTGTTATATTTTTTCAGCAACTTACTTATCTAAAGAAACTTTAAACAAAAAAAAAGAAGTATTCATGCTTTATTATTTACCTTGACATGTTGAAAAATTCAATAAATGGTCAACTAATGATTTTCTAAATCTAGATTATAGCTTGATAAAATATATGAAAACACCCTTAGAGTTGTTTGTTATACTCTAAAGACCGCTAAAAAATCAAGAATCAATACATTCTGATGAACAGAAGCGGTCAAGTTATAATTTTGTATCAATTTTTATTCATACTTCTGCCTCTTTGCAAGAGTTATCTTCCTTTTCAATGCAAATCTCCATAGGAATTTTAAATGGTGATTGCTTAAGTCTTCCTCGAGTTAGATTTCATGGGACTTTTTTCTGTGTATATTTGGGGTATAATGCGAAAGATTTAAACTTTAAAATCTTCTGTTGCAATTACTTTTGGGTTAGGGTCAAATTTATGCTAGTCTGACTGGACTACTAATATCAATTGCTTATTCCTTGACCAATTTCAATGGAGTTTTATATAATTGAAAGTCTTGAAATCATGCCGTTCTTTAATATCCTGATTCTAATTTTTATTAAGAGTTAGGGTTTGGGCCCCGTTTCAGAATTGATTCATATTGAAGTCTTTGTCGTCCAACATTTAAGTTTGATGGTTACTAGTATCATCCAAAAATAATTGTTTGGGGTTTTGATATGCTGGATCTAATCGTGTATTCAGTTTTTAATTGTTGGCCCGTTTAAAAATTTAATCTTATTTCCATACTTGTACAGACTTGTCAAGGTTACATCAATGCGGTCGTATGAACACCGAACTACAACAAAAGCAAACGCCAACAAACTAAAAACGGATAGATTAATTACTAAGTATGAGGATACATTAATGTTTATACACGCTTCCCATGAGTAAGGAGAGTTGTACAATTAAAATGAATACACAGAACTCCGATCAATTTATCTTTTGCTAAAAGTGTTTATCGTTTTCTGTTCAGTACCTACTAACGTAGAACATTTCATTTTTCTGAAAACCTGTAGGAAAAATTGAGGTATGTCCCAACATTCCCCGATTGTTTGAAATGCGGTGGTCTCGATGTATAGCAACGGAAGCTTCGATGAAATGAAGAAAAGGGGTTGACAAGATATACGTAATCGTTATCAAATTTCATTTGAAGCAAATTTGATATTTCACCTTTTTCAATATTATGAAATCCGCTTGGACGATTTTATATATCATTATGTTTTAGGGGAATTTTGAGCTTCAATGTCGAGTTGTATATAGTATAAAGGATTGTCTGCGAGAAATGATTTATTTTTCTAATAGATTAACTAAATGCAAAACCCATTAAATATAGTTATAACATAATTTAATATTTATTAAACTGAGTAAATTGATCGGAATTTGAATTCTTTTTGGTTTATCCCAATGCGGTTTGCGCGGGAATTTCATCCATTGACATCGTAATATAATTTACTTTGGTTTATAGTTATCTTTAAATGTAAAAGGATTAAATGTAATATTATTTGTCTCTTCTTTCTAAAAGAGGGACGAAAAATACCAAAGGGACAATCAAACTCTAAATCTAAAACAAACTGACAACGCCATGGCTAAAAATGAAAAAGACAAACAGAAAAACAATAGTACACATGACACAACATAGAAAACTAAAGAATAAACAACACGAACCCCACCAAAAACTAGGGGTGATCTCAGGGGCTCCGGAAGGGTAAGCAGATGCTGCTCCACATGCGGCACCCGTCGTGTTGCTTATGTGATTACAAATCCGGTAAATAGTCTAATTCGGTAGGTCAAATTCATGAAAGGGAAAGGGATTGAAGTCACGACGTAAGGAACATATCCGATATCATTTGTGAAACGGTTATTCCATAACGGTCAACCAACTCGTGATGGCGTCCGTAAAATTTACGAAGGGATGATTTCAACTTCACCATTTGGAACTCTTGGTTTAATAGCTTCCTTGTGAGCAGTAACCCTCTATCAAGAAAATCATGATAGAAAATGCAAGCACGGGAATATCGTATCAATTGGGAGAAATATACCCCTATGTAGGTGCTGCTGGAATGTTGCTACTTAGAAATGAAAAGTTCACAATTGGAAAGCTGAAATCATCTCTTTTGTCGTAAAGTTTTGTCTTACACCGACCCTCATTGTCAATTTCTAGATGGAAGTCAAGATATGAAGCCGACTTAACTGTATCTGTAGTATCCTTTATCTCCAATTCGATGGGACAGATGCGTTCCACATAGTCACCAAATTTTGAATTGTTTAGTGAAAGAACGTCATCTATATAGCGGAAAGTAGAGTTAAAGGATATTGCTAACTTCTTATCTTTCTTCCTAAGAAGTTCCTGCATGAAGTCAGCCTCATAATAATAAAGAAACAAGTCAGCAAGTAGAGGGGCACAGTTTGTTCCCATTGGGATGCCGACAGTCTGTTGAAAAACACGTCATCCGAACGTAACAAATATGTTGTCAATCAAGAAATCAAGCATCTTGGTAATATCAGTTTCAGAGAATTTTTTGTTTGAATCAGAGTGATTCTTTACAAAGTAGGATTTATCCCTCCCTAAGACAAGATACTTGGCCATTCTTTTTTATGAAGCAAAGTAATACCAACTCTTTTAATTTGTCTTTTAGTTTGGAATGTGGAATGTGGAATACTTGTGTAAAGAGTAGAAAAGTCAAATGTTTTAATACTGTTACAAGATAAAAGAGAGTTAGATTGTATGTACTCTAAAAGATCTTTGATTCACGCCACCCCTAGAATAGGCAGTTTCACAATAACTTTGAAGCCTGTCTTTGATTGCTGATAAAATAGATGATATTAATTTAGAAAGGGGTTTCGTGGAGCAATTGGAGTAATTGGAAGACCCAGCAATATACCGTTGTTTGTAAGGACACTTAAGTAGTTTAGGTATCCAATACAGTGATGGAAGATCCAGTTCTTCATCTTTGGTTGAAATACCAAAGGAACAAAGAACAGACCTTTGATTATCCAGGATTTCCTCTTTGGTAAGTGTCGTGAGGGTATATGTTGAGTTTCCAAGTGAATTGTCTATACCTAATTTGTTTATCGAACAATTAATGTAATGACTTTTACAGACAAAAACGATGTTATTTGGGGCTTCGTCTGCGGGGATAGCAACATATTTATCATGGAGGGCGGATAGGTGTTTAGCAACATTTGGGTCTTTGAAGATTGACGTAGCATGGGCATTGATGGACCCATTCAGTTTCTTAATTCTGATTTGCATTAACGACCTCACTGCCTTAATCCATTCGGATAGAGTGTCTACGTCTTCCTCCTCGCGCTTAGCCCATTAGCCTGGCATAATCCTCGCCTGAATCCATCAAAATTTTAAAGTTGTATTTCCAATTGATGGATTTAGGCTCACGATATTTCGGACCTTTCGTTAACACATTTCGTAGAGAAGTGTTATTAACAATGTTAAGGTCACCGGTAATAACGTAGCCAGCAGGACTATATGTGAATTGGGAACTAGCACAAGTGCAATCAGGAGGTTTAGACTTGAAGTCGTCAATATCGAGATTCTGCAAAACGCGTTTGTTATTGAAAATTTTAGTTGCAATAGGTTTGGTATAGGTATAAGAAATTATTGGTACATTCTAAGGTACATAGTTTGACGTCAGGTTTGAACACATGAAGTTTCTAGTCTGAAAAAGCCAGTAATAGACCGATATATAGATATTAAAGCAACTGTCTTAGTTCAATTAAGGAAGGTGGAAAAGTCCGTATATAAACGATAAATAGATAAGCAGGTTTTCATCGAATATCAACCAGTGTGAATGAGCACACAATTTGATTCATGTTATTTTTTACCTCATTAGCTACGTTCACTCGCCAAAAAGGTTCATTGCACCTCACTGGCTAATGTATGATATCAATTCGTAAAAAAGCCGATAATCTATACATGTGTGTGAGGAGTCCATATTAAGCTTGCTTTCCCTGTGAAAACTGTCTTAGGCCAACTGATGGAAATGAAAAAGCAATAAGTAGAACGATAAACAGATACTTAGGTTTTCTTCGTATAGATCCTCTTCAACTTCGTACAAGGTCGTACGGTTACCTATAGTTGTTAATTTCCGTGTCATTTTGGTCTCTTGTGGAGAGTTGTCTCATTGGCAATTATACTACGTCTGCTTTTTCTATATTTATTTTTTTATTCGAGAGTCACTGATGAGTCTTTTGTAGACGAAACGCGCGCCTGTAATCCTGGTATTTATGCGCTCATTCGCCAACAAAGGTTTATTGTAGCTCACTGGTTAATATTTAACGATATACCTAATATATATGTTCATGTCCTCAATATTACTAAGTAAAAATATCAAAGTCCTTTATCATTTTTATTCCTTTAAGAAATTTCTTTGTACAGAAGAGTTCTACACAAAGTTCAATTCATATTAAAATAAGAGCTATACGTATTCTAATAGCCATGAATTATTTTCTTAGTAACATTTATTCTGGGAAATACTTTTTTTGACATGAACTTGATGGAATAGGAAACAAAGTGCGGAGAATACATTCTACTTACACACATGCTATAGTGTAACATGTATTTAGGTTTTCATATACAATTCAACTATATTGACTCTTAACATTCATGACGACGAGCGACTTGATACAATGTGGAATGATAATGTTTTTATACATTACTAAATTGCCGGAGTTTCGGTTATACATATATATAATAATGTTCATGTGTCCATATATGTATGATTGACCATGATGCATCTTGCAATTAAGAGTTCAAATACGATTAAATAGCCATATTTTAAAAAAAAAAATGGGAGCATGTAAGGTCAGTGTCAAAATAAAAAGATATTGCCATTTTCAAACTAAATTTCGAAAATGTTATCAATATAATTTTTTTATTTTTTATTTTTATTTTTGCAGACTTTAATATATTGCAACAGCGTATAATGCATTGCTATGAATCCCCACTCATTATGACAGGTTGATGATTTTCTAAGTTATTAAATCCTGAAAAGTTAGTAAAGATCACCATGCTCACAGATGAGTAGACGATTTGAGAAGATAAAGAAAGTAACTACAGTTACTAGTATATTATATTCATATCAATTGTTTTACTCCAACAAAGTACGATTGTATATTCAGAACTTGTCAATAACCTATCTACAATGAAATAAATTTATTAAAAACTACTGAACACGTATTTGACTTCTAAATCTGATCTTTAAAATACATAAAACATAATTGGTTTTCAACAGTAATGTATATTATATGTTTTCACTGAAAAACTTAATTAATTTAGATGCGATCATAATTGATTTTTCTTAAGTTATATATAACATCAATCAAAATGCAATTGCTATAAAAGGTGAAAGCACGAAGCCAAAAATTATCACCATTGCAATTTTTGATTTTACATCGGGATCGTTATCTAACTGAATCACTCCATAACAATTCTTACCAAGCATAATTATATTCATAACTATATCTAGACAACTAAGTACAGTTGTAGCGGTTGTAAACTTTGTTATTTCCCAGTTTGATAAATCCAGACTGTAGAAAAGCACCAACACATCAAGATCTATTTCGCATATTCTGTAAACTATCATATCAATCAGCCTATTCAAGTTTCCATTTGTTGCATTGTGTATATAAATCATATGAAGCCAGACTGCTACTTCAATAGCAAAATATGATATCACAGTAAAAGAAACAATAGTTATAAACAATCCCAGAGCCACACTTCCGTCAAGAATTATTTCTCTATTTACCACACACACAGCTATAAAACCAGCAATGTTAAAAATACATCCAAATGTAATACGAATCATTAAAACCCGTTTTTTTTCCATTTTAATTTGTGTGCCGTTATTTCATTATCATTATCGAGTTTGCTGTAGTTCCTACTTTTATCACAACAAGACACATTGTCAAAAAAAGTAACAGAAAAGAACATCCAAGGTCTACGTAAAAGTCAATAGTCATAATCAGATAAACTTTGAAGCAATATCACACAATCTGTATGCTATAAAACAATATCACTATATATATGAATGAAAGTGGATTTCCCACAGCATGATATATTTAAAGCTTTTCCAAAACGGAAATTGATAAGTATATAAATTTAAGATATTGAAGTTTCAATTACCTAGTATAACCATTGATTAGTTTACCAAATTTAGCAAACATGGAGACACATTCGTGGGGTTTTTAGAATCGGCGTGAATAGAAAGTTGATATCAAACTATGATTTTCAAATGATTTTAGAAGATTATTGGAGAATCGTCTGAATTTAAATTCAAATGGTTTAAGAAGATTACAGTTTACAATATTGCCTTTTTAATAACTTGTTTATACAATGGATGAAAAATAACAAAACAAAATAATTAAATTCTATACCTCAACCTATATGATAACGGACATTGAATGATAACAAGTGTACACATTAGGCGAGTGACTTATTTCAAAAAGCCGCTTAGTTAACGACTTGAATGCACCCACCTAACACACGGCTGTATTATATATCATTCGAAAGCTGTTAATCTGTACTTTCTGTTTTGCCCGGTCGTAAAAAAATCGTACGGTGCAATTTTTGTTAAATCAAGGTCAAAGGTCATGAAAAAACATTCTAATTTTTGCGATTACTAAATAAAACGCCATTTTCTAATTCTTGTACCATTAAATTTTCCAAAAGATCATATGACCTTTATGGAACATGATACATAATTTCCAAATCAAACAAAAAATAAGAGATTCGATGCACAAAATTTCCCGAAAATTGAAATTTATCACAAATCCTAAAAAAATGAAAAATTATCCAAAAAGCAAAATATATCTTGGGGAATCGATATTTGTATGCTAAAAAAATAGATAAATGTATATGTTTTAGGTCAAGGAATATTTGTTTTGTAATTTTAAGATGCAATTATTAATTAATGTTCATATAACAGCCTTCTATTGAAGTGTTTGTAGTTGCCCAAAAATCTGCCATCTGCAAATAGCGATCATTTTGTTAATCTATGTTAAAATAGCACATCGCTAATTGTGAATATCAGGGAGAAGAATGATTTTCCATAATAAAAGAAGGGGTATTTAAAGTAAGAAAAGAATATATGTGAGGTAATTGAGGTTAAAATATGTTATTACGAAGTCAAACTTTTTAACTTTTTGTAATCATGTTTAAATGCAAACATTACTTTGCGACTAAATCGTAGGCAACATTGAAATAAGTAACCTTGTTTAGAAACACTTGGTTATCTAAAGCGGGATGTAAACGAACTAAATAAAATGCGGCTGCTTCTTGTTTAGTTTAAAATCGTGTTATAGTAAGTCATATTAAATGTGTTTAGAAGTTTAATCGCTTTAATTATTTGAATAAAAGATGCTTTGAGCATTTTCTACATAAGCTTTAAAAATACAAATGCATGTCATTGTGTATGTAAAACACTATAAGCAGTTATGAAATAACAAAATGAAAAAGTTAAATACCCTTCCTGACCTCATAAGATCATTCGCTGTTTTAGGAGTGTTCGTTTTCATGGTATGCTGTGTTTTTTGGACTGTTGTTCGTCTCTTGGACTTTAATTTTATTTTGTTCATGGTTTTAATTAACTTTATTTGATTCATGGTTTGAGATGTTGATTGTCCCTTTGGTATTATTTTACTTTAAAGACATTAACTTGCAGTAATGAAATCGGCCAACAAATCACCTCAAAGTAAAGTGAAGAAGATTAACGCAATAAGACAAATATCCGCGAAAATAACTTAATTTGCTCACGGTGATATATATATATAGAACAAAATCGTTATCATGATACATTTAGCTACACTGATCTATAATTTTGAAACCTTTTACTACTTGAATAGTGACGAAATATATCAAAGGGACATCAAACTCATAATTAAAAACAAACTGACAAAGCCGGGCAAAAAACGAACAAGACAAGCAACAGTATACAAAACACAACATATAAAACTACAGATTGAGTTACACAAACCCCTAAAAAAAATATGAGTGAACTCAGGGGCTCCCAAAGGGTAGGCAAATCATGTTCCACATGTGACACCCGTCTTAGTTTAAACATATTTATTTATAGTGGATTGGGAAACAAGTTTTGCAACTTAAATTAATCGCTTTCCATTTTGCGGGTGCGAGTGCTGTCTTGTAGCGGCATTAGCCTGCTCTTTTTCGAAATCTACAAAGGTGTGTTTAACGTGCAAGAGATATGACTCTCTTTTAACGTGGGTCAGCCATTTATCGTCCCCTTCCGACGGACTTTCATCGTTTCCTCAAGACCATACTCACAAATGGTGTCAAGGAAGAGCCGAAAATTCAGTCCTGAAATTTTCATCACGGAACGGGAATCGAACCAGGAACCTTTGTGTTAGTAGTCCGATGCACTGACCACTACACCACGGCTCTATTTTACCCGTCTTGTGGCTGATGTATTGCCTAACTCGGTGCCAAGCCTTATTCGGTTGGTGACATTCACGGCAGAAATGACGGCAATTTGGTTACGTCGATGGAACTTATCAGTCGTCATCTGGCGAAACAGATATCTCATAATTGTCAACCAACTCGTAGTGGCGTCCATAAAATTTTCAAAGGGATGATTTCAACATTGCATTTGAACTCTGGTTTAAAACATGTTTAAACCACCATTTTTCTTCAAATGTCCTGTACCAAGTCAGTCATATGACAGTTGGTATCGAATAATCTGTTTCTTTGTATGTTGGCGTTTGTTTTTGTAGCAGTTCTGTGTTTCTGTTATATCGTTGTGTTCCTCTTATAGTTGATGCGTTTTCCTAGTTTTTGCTTTGTGACCCGGATTTATTTCAGTTACTAGTAAATCGATTGATGACTATTGAATAGCGGTATACTATAGTTGCCTTTATGCCTTTATTTCAGAGGAGTTGAGGCTCAATGAAATCGGTCTCCTCCTTTAGTAGTATAGATATATAGATATGCAGGCGTTGCTATAATTTTGTTACATAGAAATAAAAAGTTTATAATTTGGTAGTAAGGGGTGTTTTTATGGGTTGTTTTATGCTCATCTCTTTTGTCGTAAAACCTGTTCTCAACCAACCCTCATCATCGATTTCAAGATACGTGATAGAGTAAACTGTATCTGTTGAGTCTTTTATTTTCAATTTCAATCGAAAATACGAGTCCAACATTGTCACAAATTTTGCACTTTTCAGTGAGATGACATCATCTATATAATGGAAAGTGAAGTTTCAAGATAATGATAGCTTCTTTTCAGTCGTCATCAGAAACTCTTGCATGAAGTCATCCTCGTATGAAAAATGAACTAGTCATTCAAACTATTCTAGTTGTAACTAGAATCGTTGCGTATTAATGGATATTTTTTCTTCAAAATTATTCTTATTTGATGAATTAATGCATGTAAACAATGAACAACGCAATTTAAGCAATCAAGTAGTCTTTATACAAGTTTTATAATGTGTTTACTAGTTTTTGAAATTCTTTGAAATTTCAATTTTCATCAATTTATTTTCTATCTATTTTGGTCTAAAGTTTCAATTCACATTAAATAAATAAAATGTCTTTTCACTACATCAATATTTATAATGAAGCTTCGCAACAAACAATTAGAAAAGTCGAAATATATTTATCTCAGTCTGGTAGTTACAATGCAGATTGCAATCTCTTAGTTTCACCCCCTTTATTTCAAGCAATAAGATGATTCGTGCACTTATTTTTTTACTCTAAATTTTTCAGATTCTTAAGAATTTGTTTATTAAATCTTATATTGACCACATACAATGTTTAAATAGGAAGAAATGCTTAAAAGCTGTTTTTTTCGCAGATGGCGGTATTCTGGGCAACTGTATGGGTTGTTATGATTTGCTGTTTGATTAGAAGTAAGCATAATTTTAGGGAATTTTATGATGTCAAAAACTTCTTTGATAGTCATTACAGGGTTTTACTTAGTTTTAATTGATTAGCATTTGCACCAGAAAGAAAAATTTGGGTTTTCACACATTTTATTAACTTTTATTCGAATTTCAGGAAAAATGTGCTCTCTGTCAAAAACACGCTTTAAATATTGAAAAATGCATTTGAATAATGACTGTTAATCTCTCTGCTAAAAGTTTAAATTGTTTGCATATGTGAATTTAGAACAGAAAAGTCATATTATGCAATCAGGCTGAAATCTTAGAAAATATGCACTTATTCGTCCTTGGCCTTTGATCTTGATTTGACGGAAATTGCACCGTACGATTTTTTTACGACCGGGCAAAACAGATAGTACAGATGGGTAGCTTTCACAAGATATATAATTTAGCCGTGTGTTAGGTAGGTGCATTAAAAATTTAATTTTATGGTTAAAGTCACTCGCCTAGATAGTGCGGATCATAATATACTATTTATACTGTATCGTTCATATATTTGGAATGCATAATGATAAATAAGCAGACAAAAATGAATATAGTAGATAAAAAAAGATACCAAAAATAAAATATATTGTTTTTATGAATTAACGATACAGACAATAGACATAGGTCATTTGTTTATCACACTTAAATCCATGAAATGTTGATACACAAATAGGAAAATATTTAGAATATTCTGTAGAAAAGAACGTTCTTCAGTTTTGAAAGCCATTAGTGCATATTGTCTGTGATTGCATCTCAGACATTAACATAAATTTTAAATTAAATTGACTACGCTTCCAAAAATCCATCAGTGACATAATCGATCCCCATCATAAAAATATTATGTAAAACACCAGTTGCGACACTAGTTTTTATTTTTTTGCTTTCAAAATAAGCAATTAGAACCTTATTTTCTCATTTGTTCCGAGTGTTTAGTATACACTTTTACAAATATACAATTCATATATGAAGATTATAAACAATATGTTATACTACATTTTAAAGTGGTACCAAACACTTTGACTAAACTAACTTTTGCTCGTTTACTATTCATTAAATTTTGACAAAATAATTACTTTGACACTTTGACAAAAATAGAAAAACTTTAAAAAAAACTTGAACTTTCTCAGTAGATTTTCATTGCACACACAGCAGTTTAAACCCACAATAATTTCGATCAGTGAGAAGCTTAATATTTCCTTTACAATACAAAGATTTTTTTACTGATTTTTTACAGAATTATCTTCCTGTATTTTTCGTAAATATTTCAGTTCATTGTTTTGCCTTACCCTACATTTTGTAGTTCTTTAAATATTTAATTCATTGTTCACCTGTATCCACAAATTCAACGACAATTGGTATTCAATAAATGATAATGAATCCACAGTATTTGATAACTGATCAACGCAAATGATTATACCGTTTTCTCCATTAGTCCTCGATTATTAACATATTCTCAATCGTGATTAACTTTTCGTTCAATTAATAACACATTATAAAACGCAGACACATCTTGAATATAAGAAGCCCCGAGTACAATATTGTTACGATGATCTTTATTCAATAAAGTTTCAATGTTATTTATTAATTTGACTTAGAAGTTTATTTTCCGTATTTCATGCTACGTAGCTGAAACTAAAATAGATGATATAATTTTTATTAAAATTCATAAAAAAACATGTACATTTTGATGACGTCATCTTGAGGAGGTCAAGACTTAGTCGAGTATGGTTCACACCAGGTCGAGTATGGTTAAGACAAGGTCGAGTATGGTTCAGACAAGACTATGTCAAGCATGGTTTAGGCTAGACTAAAATGGTGAAAACGCGTTTAAAATGGTTAAGTACAAGTTCAGACTATTAAATATGGTTCTGACTACAGTCGAGTATTATCAAGTAAATTTCAGACCAAATCAGACTGGTCGAGTAAAAAAATCAGTACAGTCGAGTACACGTATAGCCATTTCAGATTTTTACTGATGTGCAGTGGTACATCAAAACAGATAAATTCTACAACTGGCCCCAAAACCTTAATCTAAAAATTATACATGTAATCAATATTTTATTGAAACCGCAAGAGATCAATATTTTGATTAAAACTGCTTTGAAATTTGTCAAGAAATAAATAATATATATAAAATATAAGAACAGTATAATGTTGGCCCTTTTTTAATCTAGTTAAAAAACGGTTAGGGCTATTATCCTTTAATTAATAGCAAACATACACATTTTGATTAAGATTCTTTTGGTATATGTTTAAGAGACCGATACACCTATACTAGTATTCAATTTATCATTTGGAAATCAGAAAAACCCTCTTTTTTTTTTCTTTTTTTTTATCTCCGACAGTTTTGGCCATAACCCCTGATATAAATAGCAACATTTTGTGAGTATTAACTCTTTTATTTGACCTTTGTTTTTAATCATGTTATTTAGGGATTACAGATTTTTTTTGTCGTTTTACATGGAACCATTAGTGTTGTAAACTGAACTTAATCGATTTTCACATATGGAATTTCAAAATACATGAAAGGTAAATACTAAAATTCATTTTAAATTGCTTCGTGTTCCCGTGTATGCTTTTAATTCTTAAACTTTTATTTATGAGAGTTTCGAGAATATCATGTATATAAGATAGACAAAAAAGGATAATCAGTATCAATCAATGACACAAATCAGAACATGCACAGCAAAAAACTCGCATACATCAAAGGAACAGCGCATTTTTTGCTGTCATATGGTTGGTTGTGTAAACATAAATTTCTCATATTTTATATACATTGTTTATTTCTTGACAAATTTCAATGGAGTTTTAATCAAATCTACCGGGAAGTTTTTGAAAGTTTTTATATTTTTTTCAAGGTGTCAAAGTAAACAGTTTGTCAAATTTAATGAAAAGTAAACGGGCAAAATTCATTTTAGTCAAGGTGTTTGGCACCACCTTAAAATGTAGTTTTGTTCATAATCTTCATATATGAATTGTATATTTGTAAAAGTGGGTTCATAACGGGTATACTAATCCCTCGGAACAGATTGGAAAATAAGGTTCTAATTGCTAATTTTTACCACAAAAAAATGAAAACAAGTGTCGCAACTGGTGTTTTACATAATATTTTTATGATGCGGATCGATTATTTCACTGATGGATTTTTGGAAGCGTAGTCAATTTAATTTAAAATTGATGTGAATGCAATCACAGACAATATGCACTAATGGCTTTCAAATCTGAAGACATTCTTTTCTACAGAATATTCTAAATATTTTCCTAATTGTGTATCAACATTTCATGGATTTAAATCTATGTCTATTTTCGGTATCGTTATTTCATAAAAACAATATATTTCATTTTTGGTATCTTTTTTTATCTACTATATTCATTTTTGGCTGCTAATTTGACAGTATGCATTCCAAATATATGAACGATACAGTATAACTAGTATATTATGATCCGCACTTTGTGTACACTGGTTATCATTCAATGTCCGTTAGAATATATGTTGAGGTATAGAATTTAAGTTTTTTGTATTGTTATTTTTATAATATGCTATTAACTGTAGTTACTTTCTTTATCTTCTCAAATCGTCTACTCATCTATGAGCATGGTGATCTTTACTAACTTATCAGGATTTAAAAACTTAGAAAAACATCAACCTGTCATAATGAGTGGGGATACATGGCAATGCATTATACGCTGTTGCAATATATTAAAGTCTGCAAAAATAAAAATTATCTTGATAAAATTTTCGAAATTTAGTTTGAGAATGGCAATATCTTATTATTTTGACCCTGACCTTACATGCTCCTATCTTTTACCAATATGGCTATTTAATCGGGTTTGAACTTTACATTTTAAGTTGCATTATGGTCAATCATGCATATCAGAACACATGAACATTATTATATATATATAGCCGAAACTCTGGCAATTTTGTAATGTATAAAAACATTATCTTTCCACATTGTATCAAGTCGCTCGTCGTCATGAATGTTAAGAGTCAGTATAATTGAATTGTATATGAAGACCTAGAGACATGTTAAACTATATCATGTGTGTTAGTAGAATGTGTTCTCCGCACTTTGTTTCCTATTCAATGAAGTTCATGTCCAAAAAGTATTTCCAAGAATAAATGTTACTAAGAAAATAATTCATGGCTATTAGAATACGTATAGCTCTTATTTTAATGTGAATTGAACTTTGTGTAGAACTCTTCTGTACAAAGAAATTTCTTAAAATAATAAACCTGATAAAGGACTTTGATATTTTTACCTAGTAACATGGAGGACATGAACATATATATTAGGTATATATTATGTGGACAATATTTACTGGAATCGGACTAAAAATACTAGTAACCACAGAATTTAAAGACTGCCACCGGAAGAAACAAAATACTTATGTATTTGACTTTTATTCAACACCTTATAGACCACTTTCGATTTAATCCGTCACCGGAAAAACTCGTCAATTAACCATTTTAAACGCGTCTTAACCATGCTCGACTTATTCTAGTCTAAACCATACTCGACCTAGTCTGAACTAAACTTGACCTCGTTGAACCATACTCGACCAAGTCAAAACCAACCTACATTGTAGACCTATGTTTTGTATCAATACATTATATTTTATTAATTTAGGAACTGGAAGTTTGAACATCGATTCAAATTATATATGTATTCATTATAGTATTTAAAGCAAAATGTCACAATCAACATAATTTTACACCATATTAATCAACAGTGACGCATATAACATGTATATATATATATAACAAGCTGATGAAATTATCTCAAAACTAAATTGTGACTGATATTTTCAATGTTATTCAAAAGTTTTTAATCTTTCAGATATATTTTATGGTTAATGGATCGTTTTCATCATTTCAACCTCAGCCTAGTTTAGATTTAGAGTGTCAGTTGAGTTAAGTAGTGATTTTTTGTTTTTTAATTAGATACATATACATGAAGAATAGTATATAAAGTAACTAGATCAATTTAAAGATGACACCTTTGTTTTGTTAAAACCATTAATTTATATAAATCACTATAATTAAACTTCCATAACAATCCTTGATAACCTTTGCAGTAATTTAAAAAAAAGTTATTCCATTTAGATTTAAATACCTTTTTTTGACAAAATTAAAGACAAGGCATTCAAGAACACTTAATAAAATTTAATTGTATTAGTACTTGTATGTCTTATAGATAAAAAGCGTAAGGAAGCCCTATTTTCTTAAACTCGTGCATTGATTATCTAGTGAATTCAAAAGGCCGTGCGATTTAACATCCATTCTCTGTAACCGTCAACCAAAGTTGGGCACGGTGGTCACCGATTTTGTTGAAACTTTTCTGACAACAAACATTGATATAAAATATAAATCAATTGTTTTAAAAACAATTGTTGGCGGTCTTTCCCCTCCAAAACATGATTGACTGATTGATTGATAGATTGATAGATAGATTGATTGATTGATTGATTGATTAATTGATTGATTGATTGATTGATTGATTGACTTATTACACGTGAGATAGGGTAGCTTGAAACAAGCAAACACGAAACAAATGAGATATTGCACCCGAATTAAACACAAGGGACCACAACATGCATGTAAAAGTGGGTTGGTTGTCGGTTAATCACATGGACAACGCGAAAAGGGAATAGAGAGTCAAGTGCTCGTGTTTAAACACGGAACACGTAAAATAGGCATTGAGATCTTAGTGTCCGTGTTTAAACACTAGAGACCCAGTCTCTAGGAACAAGTGAAAACGGCATTGAGAGCCTAGTGTCCGTGTTTAAACACTAGAGAACCAGCCTCTAGGAACACGTAAAATAGGCATTGAGAGCCTAGTGTCCGTGTTTAAACACTAGAGACCTAGCCTCTAGAAATACGTAAAATAGGCATTGAGAGCCTAGTGTCCGTGTTTAAACACTAGAGACCCAGCCTCTAGGAATACGTAAAATAGGCATTGAGAGCCTAGTGTCCGTGTTTAAACACTAGAGACCCAGCCTCTAGGAATACGTAAAATAGGCATTGAGAGCCTAGTGTTCGTGTTTAAACACTAGAGACCCAGCCTCTAGGAATACGTAAAATAGGCATTGAGAGCCTAGTGTCCGTGTTTAAACACTAGAGACCCAGCCTCTAGAAATACGTAAAATAGGCATTGAGAGCCTAGTGTCCGTGTTTAAACACTAGAGACCTAGCCTCTAGAAATACGTAAAATAGGCATTGAGAGCCTAGTGTCCGTGTTTAAACACTAGAGACCCAGCCTCTAGGGAACACGTAAAATAGGCATTGAGAGCCTAGTGTCCATGTTTAAACACTAGAGACCCAGCCTCTAGGAATACGTAAAATAGGCATTGAGAGCCTAGTGTCCGTGTTTAAACACTAGAGACCTAGCCTCTAGGAATACGTAAAATAGGCATTGAGAGCCTAGTGTTCGTGTTTAAACACTAGAGACCCAGCCTCTAGGAATACGTAAAATAGGCATTGAGAGCCTAGTGTCCGTGTTTAAACACTAGAGACCCAGCCTCTAGGAATACGTAAAATAGGCATTGAGAGCCTAGTGTCCGTGTTTAAACACTAGAGACCCAGCCTCTAGGAATACGTAAAATAGGCATTGAGAGCCTAGTGTCCGTGTTTAAACACTAGAGACCCAGCCACTAGGAATACGTAAAATATGCATGGAGATCCTAGTGTCCGTGTTTAAACACTAGAGACCCAGCCTCTAGGAATACATAAAATAGGCATTGAGAGCCTAGTGTCCGTGTTTAAACACTAGAGACCTAGCCTCTAGAAATACGTAAAATAGGCATTGAGAGCCTAGTGTCCGTGTTTAAACACTAGAGACCCAGCCTCTAGGAACACGTAAAATAGGCATTGAGAATCTAGTGTCCGTGTTTAAACACTAGAGACCCAGCCTCTAGGAATACGTAAAATAGGCATTGAGAGCCTAGTGTCCGTGTTTAAACACTAGAGACCTAGCCTCTAGGAATACGTAAAATAGGCATTGAGAGCCTAGTGTTCGTGTTTAAACACTAGAGACCCAGCCTCTAGGAATACGTAAAATAGGTATTGAGAGCCTAGTGTCCGTGTTTAAACACTAGAGACCCAGCCTCTAGGAATACGTAAAATAGGCATTGAGAGCCTAGTGTCCGTGTTTAAACACTAGAGACCCAGCCTCTAGGAATACGTAAAATAGGCGTTGAGAGCCTAGTGTCCGTGTTTAAACACTAGAGACCCAGCCACTAGGAATACGTAAAA
The DNA here is from genome assembly GCA_037788925.1 of Mytilus galloprovincialis. NCBI lineage: Eukaryota > Metazoa > Mollusca > Bivalvia > Mytilida > Mytilidae > Mytilus > Mytilus galloprovincialis. The sequence continues at coordinate 73,767,429 of CM075339.1, read as the reverse complement.
TAGGCATGGAGAGCCTAGTGTCCGTGTTTAAACACTAGAGACCCAGCCTCTAGGAATACGTAAAATAGGCATTGAGAGCCTAGTGTCCGTGTTTAAACACTAGAGACCCAGCCTCTAGGAAAACGTAAAATAGGCATTGAGAGCCTAGTGTTCGTGTTTAAACACTAGAGTCCCAGCCTCTAGGAATACGTAAAATAGGCATTGAGAGCCTAGTGTTCGTGTTTAAACACTAGAGACCCAGCCTCTAGGAATACGTAAAATAGGCATTGAGAGCCTAGTGTCCGTGTTTAAACACTAGAGACCCAGCCTCTAGGAATACGTAAAATAGGCATTGAGAGCCTAGTGTTCGTGTTTAAACACTAGAGACCCAGCCTCTAGGAACACGTAAAATATGCATGGAGAGCCTAGTGTCCGTGTATAAACACTAGAGACCCAGCCTCTAGGAATACGTAAAATAGGCATTGAGAGCCTAGTGTCCGTGTTTAAACACTAGAGACCCAGCCTCTAGGAATACGTAAAATAGGCATTGAGAGCCTAGTGTTCGTGTTTAAACACTAGAGACCCAGCCTCTAGGAACACGTAAAATAGGCATTGAGAGCCTAGTGTCCGTGTTTAAACACTAGAGACCCAGCCTCTAGGAATACGTAAAATAGGCATTGAGAGCCTAGTGTCCGTGTTTAAACACTAGAGAACCAGCCTCTAGGAATACGTAAAATAGACATTGAGAGCCTAGTGTCCGTGTTTAAACACTAGTGACCCAGCCTCTAGGAATACGTAAAATAGGCATTGAGAGCCTAGTGTTCGTGTTTCAACACTAGAAACCCAGACTCTAGAAACACGCGAAAACTTGTCTGTGAAACATTTTAGTTCTATTAGAGTTATGACATTTATAGGAACATGCAAGGATATATACACGCTTACAAAAAAATCCTTGCATCTTCCTTTATAAAACTTTTTCTTTTAAGTAGGCTTTCCAGAATCTATGTCGTGTATTATTTACTTGTTGATTTTATTGTGTGTGCATTGTATTCAATTTTATATTGAAAGGAAATCGGAACTGACCTGCATGGTTTTAAATGTACGTGCACATTTTTATTTTTTTCGGAAAGGGGAAACCCCTATTTCATTAAAGGAAGTACCGGATGCAGCGATTGTGACGTCACGTGCACCAAGAATGTATACTCAGAAAGATAGTTTATTTTAATCCTTTGCAGACAGAGACAAGGTCCTGACCACACCTATGTTTAAAGAATGTGCAAACGGATTAAATTTTCTTTCATTTACAGGTCATTGATGTCGGACCATGCATGCTTTTTTCGTTTACATATTTACAGGTACACACAACAGATTTATTTAATTTAAATGCATGTTTGATTCTAGGATTTTACTACTATTTACGAACTTTGGAGGATCTTCTATGTCATAGATTTTAATTTCTCAACCCAGATTAGAACGTCAGGCAGACTGCACGTGATTTATACTGCTAACGGAAAATATATTTTCTCCTTTTATTTTACAGGTAAACTTTTGTCCAATCGCTGACCACTGGTCGACTCATTCATTGCATGCACACAAAAATAATGCTGATGCTGTAGTACTTTAACAAAACTTGTTTCGATTATTTTTTCAGAAATACATGTACATGATTTGGAGCAGCAATAGATTTGTATTTCAGAAAGAAATGTATTCATAAAAAGAGAAGGATTGGCACTTTTATAATAAAATAGAAATGGGATTCCTAAAAAAAAGGGGGGAAGCGGTGGTGCGGTTGGGAGGGGCTAGATTGGTGGTTGTGGGCATTGGATGATTTAGAAAGATAAATTGCATGAACGCATCACGAGAGCTGTAAAGTTTGAAGCTATAATGAGTCTGACAGTCTGTTCATTTTTTTTTCATTTCAGTGGCACGAAAACCCCCGAAATACTATGTGGAACATTTCCACATTTTTTCTCGACTACGTTAATGTCGCGACTAATATTTTGCTCACATTTTTTAAAATTTTACCCCCAACTTTTTTCTGAGTAAAAGCAGTTTGAAGTGAAAGTTAAAATTTAGAACATGACCTTGACCTTTGACCTTGACCTAATTTTCTAAGTTGGGACTCAAGGACCTTCAATAAAGCGACTCTAGGTTTATACCGCTTACGGTTTAGGAGTTTATATGCATATCGCTTATATTAAATGCATAAGGGGAAATAACTCTCATATAGAGACTCCGGAGTACTTTGGTGCATACCGACTTATCATCTTGAAGATGTAGCAAGCACTTTGGTCAAATAAATTTGTCGTACTCTTTTACGGTTGCAAAGGAGTCGTGGACATAAGAAAAACAGTGTTTGGGGAGACAACTCTTACACTGTAAAGTGTACGATTTGACAGGGTCAATTTCAAAAGCGCAGTAACTGTTTGATATCATACGCAAAAAAATCAAAGCGATATCTTGCAAAACCACCATTTTATGCAAGAACAAAATGTGGCGGAAGAAAAAAATAAAATCTCAGAAGAAAACCAATAGGTCTTTCCACGGAAAAGTGGAAAGACCTAAATATGAAAAAAAGTCTGAACATGTCACCCTGAATTATGTATGGTTACCATGACAACAGGCTTTAAAATGTTGAAAATAGCTGACTTGTGCTATTTTCGGCTTACAGTGACGTATAGACAGCATATTATGTTTGATGCAGTTTATATCATATCAATTTTTTTTAAATACTTGTTCAGTGACATTTTTTCATTTTTTCTGATATTAAACTCAAATTTGACATTTTAAAATTAGGTTAGTAGTATGAATTTTAGCATATTATAATGCAATTATGAACCAACTTTCTTCCTAATTTATGAAAAAAACGCATCCATTCCTGAATAAACTAAAATAGCTTTTATTCCAAAAGATTGATATTTCTCATTTTTGCCAAAAAAAATTGGGGCTCATCGGATTTTTTTTTTATAAAAATTGGATAAAAGTGCAAAAAATTGCCTGAAATCTACAAGAGTTATTTCCCTTTTTAGAACTAACCAAAGTTTAAAAATAGAAAAAGTCATTTGTTTATCAACACAAAAATGGAGACAGACGTCTGCAACATGTTTTGCTTCTTTAAATCAACATATTTTACACGTTACATCTAATGTAAGTATATCTGTATACATGCATCTTAATGGCTGGTCAGTTTTATAACAATGATAAGCCTTTACTATGTCAATGTATGTTGAGAGGGCATAAAAGTCATTATAAACTTAAGAGAACATGTGAAAATTGTGATGAAGACCATGATGAACAAGATGCTGTTTGTACAGAATGAGATTTGCTCCCGTCACCTTCATGAAATTTACAAATATGTTCAAGCCATTGTCCAATGTACTTGGAAACAATGAAAAAAAGAAAAAGGGGGACAAGGTACGATAAGCATCAGAGATAGGCCCCCTAATTTCGTTTAAATTAAAAGTGACTTGCCATTAATTATGATACATTATTTTTAAAGTTTAAAACCTATATTTTTGTAAACACCAATAGATTTTTCAACTTCCGCTGATATTATTCATGCTCTGTTACTGTAAAGACCTCAAGATTCGCGAAAAGGGCAGAAAAATGGCAGTTTCCAAACCTTTTTCTGTATTTTAAACTATGAGCGTACCTACGACCCACGATCGTATTTATACCAGACATTCCTTGAACATAAATGTTGATGCAGTTCAAATATTTTAGTGGGTCGTAAGTACGCTCATAGTTAAAAATTCAAAAAAGTGACAAAAAATCGTCGTAGTTTTCATTGAATTATCGAAATTTTTAACCGAACTGCGGACCGGAGATGATTTCCAGTATTTGCTGGATCCGACGACGGAAATGTATTCCTGCTACGCTATAATAATGGCTAGTTTCTTTAGGACGGAAAATAAACATATTTGAGACAGGAAAACAGGATATTCCTGTATTCATTATTCTTGAATTTAAAGTGACATTTTAGCAGACAGTCGAAATTTGACCCAAAATTAGACGGAACTGTGACAAACTTCAGAGAAATTCTGGGAACGTAATTGTGAATGAATATAATAACTGGTTCATACTCAAAAAGTGCATAGATACGTATTTTGTTTCATAATGGACGAAATCGTCGTCCTGGAATGTTTAAATCTCCATTGACACTTTTGTGGAAAGTGCTTTCTTTCACGTCCGCATTTCTACCATGTATGGCATGCCAATTTAACATTTTAGACAATCATTTAATATAAATACAGATGGCGAAAATAAACTACAGAACTGTGAATAATAGCATACATTGTAATTCATATGACATAAGAAGACAGTATATGACAATTTTAATAAGTTAATTGTGTAAGTGTAACAATAATCAAGATTAAACAAAACTATCCAACACTTTTATGATCTAAATTATGTAACTTGAGTTATTTTTTGGTCATGGTGTTGAATTGATTGGACTTATTATTTGTAACCCGCCTTCCCGTTGTTCTATCTTGACGACAACGCGTGCTACATGTACTTCATGTACTTGAATATATAACAAGATGGAATTTGTTATCGTTTATTAGCCTGCCTGAGCCGGTGACTTCATACAATAATATCCACAAGTATATATACAGAATATAAGGTGTCAAGGTTTCTATTAATTTGACCATTATAGTCTTAAATCAAAAGATACAGGGATGAATATCTATTAAGTTGTCTCTAATTGACATGTTTTGACATGCCTTGACCAACCTGGAGATTGATGGTCAAAGAATGCACGTATGTCCATTGTTTTAACTAATTGCTACATGTCACTTTCTGGTCTGAATGTAAACATGTTATATATATATATAACCTAGAGGTCAATTGAACAACCTTTTACAAGGTCATGTTTTTCTTAATAGATATTCCCCTGAATTTTATTTAATTTAATAAACATTTTTAAGAATATATAATCCTAAATATAAATATAAATATATATAATATATATTTATATATACATTTTAAGCCATCATATTGTCACATTCCTCCCTTTCTTAAGAAATATAATTTTATATTTTAGTTAAAATCGGTGACAATATGAATGCTCGCAATTTCTCTAAAAACAACAAAAAGTATTCATAAACAAAATCATTTCAAAAGTTCAACAACATCTAAATGTTCAGCAATGTATAGTTCATACAATTCTTGTGTGAATAACTAAGTTCGTAACATCACATATCGGAACTTCTTATTTCCAGAAAAAGGCGCAACCATTAACTGCGGACCGTCTTCATAACCCCGACTCCAGTGAACTGCTCCTCTGATCGTCGTTGTCAACTCCAACAATCCCTTTGTTTATCTGCAACGCCAATTCCAATCATTTAGAAGTACTGCAATTACTCCGACCTGCATGTGATCCACCATCCATCGTCGAAAATCCAACTTGCATGTGATCCACCATTCATCGTCGAAGATCCAACTTGCATGTGATCCACCATCCATCGGCGAAAATCCAACCTGCATGTGATCCACCATTCATCGTCGAAGATCCAACTTGCATGTGATCCACCATCCATCGGCGAAAATCAAACCTGCATGTGATCCACCATCCATCGGCGAAAATCCAACCTGCATGTGATCCACCATCCATCGGCGAAAATCCAACCTGCATATGATCCACCATCTGTCGTTGATTTACTCCTAACTGACCTAGCTTACCTACTCTGTTAATTCAGAGTCCCTGACTAGGTTGCTCAGTTATCACCGGCTGAAACATTACAGGCAAATCTACCTGTGATGCTGTAGAACAATTCCCTCTACCAATATAAGTTATGTGATCGTATAGTTTTATGTACATCTAATCGTCTGCGTTGTGTCCAATAATCAAAGCCAATATCCAATACTGGATAATGGTTCTTAGTGGCTGGTTCTTGTAATGGTGCAGAAGCTATTTTAACATCTCTGGAGGCAGTACCATCGCCCTCAACATTAGTTGACACCATTTGATCGCCACCAAGGTATCGTGTGACTATTTGAACCTCTCTTTTACTAAATTCTCTTGGCTAAACACCTATTATTAAACTTAAGAATAGATCAATAACAAAATACCTATAAATATAGCAACAAAATGAATTAATGCATTTACTAAATTTGATAGTTCAAAGTCGTCCTCAAGTTCAAACTGCTTTAATTTGAAAAAATTAAATTATCGATATGTTATCTATTTTAAATAAGAACAAAAAATAAAAATAAACTCAAATACAAAAACAATAAACTAATAAGATAAACTTTTCTCTAGTTAGGACTGAAAAATTATTTAAATAAGGTTTGACATCCAACCAACACTTTCCTTCCTTTTTCATAAACAAAGCTGTGATTCAGAGATTACTGATATTTATAGGATTTCTAAACAATCAATTTTTCAGCGATCAATCTGAAGCGAGAATTAGAATGATTAATCAAAACAAAATTATTTTATATACACATATATTCATTTAAAAACAATCATCACGAAGCCTACTTTTACGACATGTTAGTCGTTCATTTTATTAAGATAACAAGAAACGGTTGAGAGAAAACTTAAAATTAATTCGTCTTTCTTTTCAGACTTTTTAACAGTTCGTTTAGTTTTCTTTGGTATTCTAACTTCATCAACAGACATTTTTTGACTGCGGTCTGAATTATACCCATCAGAACTATTATTATCCGACATTTCGCTTGAACCGAAAGTGACGGAAGATTTGTCTTCTTCGTTTTCACGTCGGTTTCTATTTGCTATTTTTTGTTTAAGTTCAGCGAGCGGAATATCATCCTCGTCGGAAGATGTTTCTCGTTCTTGTCGGTAACGATTTATGAGTCTTTCTCGAGGATTAGCGACTGGAAGTTCACTATCACTTTCGTCACTATCTTCGGGAGGTACAACATAATTTGTTTTCCTTAATTGCCTACCTTCTAGATTGGTTGGAATAACCCATTCATCAATCTTAGCTTTTTTAAGGTGTTCTAAATGGACTTTCTTAGCGACAGACCCATCTAATTGGTTTTTAAGGACAAAGGTTACCGGAGAAGTTTTTTCAATTATTCGGTAATAAGGTTTCCACTTAGTGTCTAATTTACTTTTTCTTAAATGATTTTTGAAATAAACTGGATCCCCAATTTCTAAATTAATTTCTTGTCTATTTTTATCTGCGTTTTGTTTTTGTTTTTCTTTAGACTTTTTAAATTTCTGTGAACTAAAATGAACGATTTGTGCTGTTGTTCTAACAAAATCTTGTGCGGATCTTCACCTACTTATTTCCTTCTAGGTTTCAATAGGTTATCAATTGGAAGAACAGGGTCTCTATTGTACAAAAGAAAAAATGGAGAAAATTTTGTTGATTCATTTTTCTGAAACCTAATAGCTGCTATTGTTTGATTTAGGCACACGTCCCAAGTAGACGCATCACTTTGCAATTTCTTTGCCATGACGTCATGAAGCGTCCTGTGAAATCTTTCTACTTTCGCGTTTCCCTGTGGATGATAAAAAGAAGTTGTTATGTGACTTATATTTAATTCTTTTAAAGTTTCTTCAAATATTTTAGAGGTGAATTCACCGCCATTGTCTGACACTATAACTAACGGCACAGAAAAGTTTGGGATTATTTCTTCAATTAATAAATGAACCACATTTTCCGAAGTTTTATTTGGAACAGGAAAAGCCAAAGGCCACCCACTGTAATGACAAACAAAGCTGACAATATACTTATTTCCTGACAATGATGTAGGATAAGGTCCAGATAAATCTACCCCTATCTTAGCAAATGGAAATGGTGGTATATCAGATATTTGTAATAAAGGTTTTGTTTTACCTGCACTTTGAGATTGACAGATAACACAGGAATTAATATAGGAATTAAGTTCCTTATATAACTTTGGCCAAAAATATTTTTGCCTAATTGAATCATGACATTTGTCGATTCCTAAATGACTTAGATTATCATGATAACTTTTGATTACCTCATTTCGTAATTGTAATGGAACATATAGCCTTAACTTTAAATCATCATCAGGGTGAGAAATGTAATAAAGTATATCATTGATAATAATATGTTTATTATCAACACTTTGAAAAATTCGGGATAAAGCGTCTATAGTATGAACACGCCCCTATAAAACTTCTTACCTCCTTAACAGTAACAGGGTTTGGTAATGTTTTTATTGCTTCAACTTTGGCATCGTCCGGTTTTACACCGTCGATATTGATTTTAAAACCTAAATAATTAGTTTCTTCCTGCAAAAATTGACATTTCTTTAATTTCAATTTCAAATTATGTTGTCTTAATCTGTCAAATACTTGTTGAATATGATTGAAATGTTCTTCCAAAGTTTCAGAAAATATCAAAATATCGTCTATATAGGAGATAGCAAAATTTAGATCTTGTAAAACAATACATTAGTTGACTAAATACAGCAGGACTATTTTGCAATCCAAATGGCATAACGTTAAATTCGAAAAGTCCCTTATGACAAACAAATGCTGTTTTTGATTTATCTTCTTCCGCCATCTTAATCTGCCAGAATCCTGCCCTAAGGTCAATTAATAAATAAAACTTTGCATCCCCTAAAAGTGTCAATATATCATCGATAACCGGAAGTGGATATCGGATTGCTAACGTAGAAGAGTTCAGGGACCTGAAATCTATGCAAAAGCGTGTAGTTTTATCTTTTTTTATCAACTAATACAACTGGTGAGGAATAATTACTATTAGATCTTCTTATAATGTTTGCTTCTAACATGTCAGTTATTGCTTTATTGACTATTTCTCTTTTGTGTAATGGAGTTCGATAAGGTTTCAATTTAACCGGGGGATTATCCCCTGTATCGATTCTCATTTTCACAGTGTCAGTTTGACCTAATTCAGTATCCTTAAAAGCAAAAACATCTCTATTATTATTCAACAGTTGTAACACCCTACCCCTATGAACATCAGGAACATTAAGATCAGTTTCAAAAACATTCTCAATTTCAGAGTGCTCTTGAGTAGATTCAAGTGAGACTACATTTTCTTCTAAAACTGGTGAAGCCCTTCCTATTGCTATGCCCCTTCTAAACTTATAAGTTCTATTCGTAGTATTAACTATAAGTACTGGCATTTGACGCTTTTCATTAATGTTTGCAACTGAATTAGCAACCATTAAACCTGGTTGATAACTCAAATGCCCCTTGGTAATTGGTGAAATTTCAAAAGATTTAGAACTTGAGAATGTATAATTTTTATTACCTTTTACATAACAAATATTACTAGTCTGAGGTTTGAAGACAGTGGTTTGAGCAAGTCTAACAATTGAAGCTATATGAATATCTTCTACTAATGGTACATAAGTTTTATTTATCCTTAAACATCCCAAATCAAAATAAAAAGTATGATTCATTTTGTTTCCTTTCATGTTAAAGTCTAAATTTATACTTCCTAAAACATTTAAAGAAGCCCCGTTAACTCCTTGTAAATTGACTTTCTTTTTTTCTAATTTTGGTAATCCCTTAATTGAATTGTAAATCTTATTATGCAATAAAGATACTGAAGCTCCACTGTCAATTAAACTTCTAACTTTCATATGTGCAATTCTAATCAAACAAGAATTTGGATTTCCCGCTAAATTAATTTCAAATGTTTCTACTTGTTCAGATTCATTTTCAATTTTGTTTTCTGATGCCTTTTCAAATGATTTTTGTTCTTGATAAGTTTCAAAATTTCTATTTTGTATATTTGAATTTCGCGCTCTAACCTTTTTATTTCCGTTGAATTTTGAATTTCGCGCCATATTTCCTTTGTTTACTTCCGGTTTTGATTTGAAATTTCGCGCCATTTCTTCTTTATTTGTTTCCGGTTTTGATTTGAAATTTCGCGCCATTTTTTCTTTGTTTACTTCCGGTTTTGAATAACGATTGTTGAATCTTTTATAATAACTTTTATTCCCGTGATAGGTAGAATTGTTAGAACATGCATTGTTAAAGTCTGTTGATTTGTTATTTATTTTTTTTAACCATGATTCATATATATTATATACAGGTTTTGTATATCTATAATTAATTTTTCTCTCAAACCTCTTATTTCCCTTAATTCCCTTAAAAGTCTCCCTATTGGCTTCAGCATAAAGAGACCGTCTTAGTTTAAATTTTCCCTTGGTTTCCTAAATTGTTCATTTGATCTTGCCCTACAATTTCTTTCATAATGACCTGGTTTACCACAGTTCCAACAGAAGAATGTTCTTCTTTGTTGTCCTGTCGAGTCAGACTTGTTTTGTACAGAATTAAACCTTCTAGGATATGTATTTGCATTATTACCTATCGTGTTGTCATTAAAATTGTTTTGTACAGAATTAAACCTTCTAGGATATGTATTTGCATTATTACCTATCGTATTGTCATTAAAATTGCCTCGGGGTACATGTATTTCGGCACGCGAACTTACTGCGTTGACATGATATTTTTTATCTCTGCAATATTTTGCCTTATGGCCAAATCTGTTACAATTGCTACATTTCACACCTATTTCTCGGTAATGCGATATGTCCATTGGAGTTATATTACGCTCATTACCGTTATTTTTTTTTTAAGTCAAATTTTCGTCTTAATTGTGTTTCAGCCATTGCCGAGTTTACTGCTTGAGCCAAAGTTTGTGAATTTTCACGCATTATTTTCATTCTCAAATAATCCTGATACAACCCATTTATGAAAAAGTTAACTAATTGAAGTTGAACTATTGGTTGATTGATATCTTGCCCTCTAAAAGCATCTGTTGCTAACGTTAAAATTCGTTCTCCAAATATGGGAACATTTTCGCCAATTTTTTGATTAACCTTGTTCAAAAGTTCAAATGCATATGATGCATCAGGAATATGCCCATAACGAAAATTCAATTGAGTTTTTAGATTATCCCAATTATTATTCACCTGATCAGTTTCTCTTAACCACCTAGCAATGAAATCGCTTACTGGACCTACAGATGTTTGATAACATATCATTTTACAATCATTCGGACCTAAATTTGTTATCATTGCGTTTTTTTCTATAGATCGAATCCATTGAGAATATTTTTCTGAATTTGAACCGTCAAAGCCTTCAACTATCGAATTGACACCGTTTGCAGTTAATTTTTGTGTAAGACCTTGAACTTGTGTTGCTAAATTTTGAAAAACTAACCCTACATTAAATTCTTGTTCAGCCATTTTTCGAGAATATAATAATTAAGATTATCAAATAAAATATCACACGTACCTTAGTATTTTTCAGAATTCGTCCTGTCACGGTTAACCAAAAAGAGTTTATAACAAGATGGAATTTGTTATCGTTTATTAGCCTGCCTGAGCCGGTGTCTTCATACAATAATATCCACAAGTATATATACAGAATATAAGGTGTCAAGGTTTCTATTAATTTGACCATTATAGTCTTAAATCAAAAGATACAGGGATGAATATCTATTAAGTTTTCTCTAATTGACATGTTTTGACATGCCTTGACCAACCTGGAGATTGATGGTCAAAGAATGCACGTATGTCCATTGTTTTAACTAATTGCTACATGTCACTATCTGGTCTGAATGTAAACATGTTATATATATATATAACCTAGAGGTCAATTGAACAACCTTTTACAAGGTCATGTTTTTCTTAATAGATATTCCCCTGAATTTTATTTAATTTAATAAACATTTTTAAGAATATATAATCCTAAATATAAATATAAATATATATAATATATATTTATATATACATTTTAAGCCATCATATTGTCACAAATATGAAAGGAATAAAACGCATCATAATTAAAGATATCTTGCTTGTAAGACGTGTGATTCGCAAACAAAAGACTCATCAGTGACTGTCGAATAAAAAAATGTCGAAAGACCATAAAAAGCTCAAAATTCCGATTTTTTGTTGTTGCGAAATACAGCTAATAAAGGTTATTTAATCCTGAATATATTATCCGTAGTTTTTGCAAACAATATAAAGTTTTGTTAACAGTTAATTCATAAAATTGACTTTTTCAATAAAAAATCATGTTTACACAAAGTGCTATCTGATGGACATCGTGTTGCTGCATCGGTTGTTAGTTTAATTAACTTTTATTGTGCTATAGTTAAAGAGGTTACAGTCAGCAGGAAAACATATTACCCTAACTTGACACTCCGATCCAACTAGTCTTTGTTCTTACCCCTTAATGCCAATTGATTAACGGAAATCAGCAAATATCAATTTTTAAGACTTAGGTTTGACCAGGCCGATGTCAGAACCCCCAATATCAGGCGTTTTAATTCATTTATTATATTATTCAATTGTGCAATAAATTAATAAAAGGGTGAATACTGTAAGAATCCATCTTATATGAATCCGCGCTTAAACATACACATCCACCCAAAAAAATAACTTTTGCAACATATATAGAAATAAGAAGATGTGGTATGAGTGCCAATGATTCTACTCTACTTCCAGGACACAACATGTTAAAAGTAAACAATTATAGGTCAAAGTACGACTTTTAACACAGAGCTTTGGCTTAAAACCGACCAGCAAGCTATCAAGGACACACAAGTGACTAATGTAGCAATTCAAACAGGAAAACCAACGGTTTAATCTTTATTTTAAAAACAAAACGAGAAACGAGAAACACGTATGAACTACAACAACCAATGAACAGGTCTTTACTAGTTGCAAACAAACGCAGCATGTGTAAGCGTTTAAACAGGCGACAACCTTCACCTAACCCGAACTTATATACTCTTATTAGTAACTTGCATGTCCAATTACAACTGTAGTTCATTTTGATAAACAAATTACAAAAACACAAAAACAAAACAAAATAATACAAAGTGCAAAATGCAAATTAATCAAATACATGCATTTTACACCGACAGGAAAGTGAAACCATTTTTCGTCATTTCCAGTATCCACATCATAATTACAGATAGCAAAAATGTTCCATAGATATAGGAAGATGTGGTGTGAGTGCCAATGATACAACTCTCCATCAAAATAACAATTTATAAAAGTAAACCATTAGAGGTCAATGTACGGCCTTTAACACTGGGCCTTGGCTCACACCGAACAACAAGCTATAACGGGCCCCAAAATGATTACTGTAAAATCATTGAAACCATAGTCGATTTCGTCGTGAAAGAAACATCAGTTTATTCTGTACTCAGTTCTCACTTGTCTTTGTCAATTTTCCCTGGCTTCCAAGATGAAATGAATGGATACATTATGTAAAACATAACTATTCTTCTTCTTTTTTGGAATTTTATTCTCATACATTCTTGTAAGGGTCTACACTAATTTAGTTTTTATACATTGACTTATGAAATTTGGCATACAGTATGTAAACATGACTCAGATATCATAACAGTTTAATATCATTATGACATTTACCGTTGATCTCAAGATCCAATTAATTGACCTTTAACTTTAATAGTTAAATGATTGTCCAACCCTTAAACCATATATGTTCTTACAGGCTATGTCATTTGCTTTACTGCACAATATGATGAATTTCTTATGTCAAAAAATGCCTTGTTAATAACTCCAAAAATGATTTGTATCCCCCCCCCTTTTTTGCCTCGATAAGTCGTTTTTAATTCACCATAGGTTTTGTATCCATGCAGAGGACACATTCACATTCCAACCCCTACATCATATTAGTTATTAATTGCCTGGATTAGACATTTTATTCAACACAATAACTGTATGTGGTACAAGTCACGTCTCTTTCATTCCATTATTGTTAAGTATCTTTAAAAGCTGTTCAAACTCATCTCAAATGATTAAATCCTATATATTCTTGTTTTCATGAAAAGACTTTTCACATTGAAACAAAGGTGTTGTAGTGGTCTACAATTTAAAAAAAATGTTTGATGTTGCTAAGCAAGATGTGGGATTCTATACTCGATATAGAATTCGTCCAAAAAAAAATGATAATCTAGATGTTTATATTATAGTGTAATACCGTATAATAGTCCGGCCGATCGGTGAAAAAATTGCTCAAATAATGAGGAAAGCACCAATTTTTGCATGATGGTACATTTTTGTGTACTGAGCAATATAAGCTATGGACCCATCCTCAAAATTCAATTTGGCGGCTTATTTCAAGATGGCTGCCGTACGTTCTAAAATAGTTTTCAGTATTGCACAAACCACAGTGGATTTGATGCTTGGTGCCAAACATCAACATATTTGAATGTACTTAGCAAGATTTTGTTTTGATCTATTTTTGAAATACAAAATGGCGGCTATTTTCAAAATGGCCGCCGTGAAAAATAAGCAAATATTCATTATTGAGAATTGACCTGAATATAAGCATTTTATTGATGTAACGTGTCATTTGGTATCTGTCCCAGTTCTGTACTTTCTGATTTTGCCTTGCTTGTCATTTCATACACAAAGTAGTAGCTTTCATAAAAAGCTGCAGTAGTAGCTTTTATTAAAAGCTGCACTATTTGTTGTCTTGAGTCACACATAAAAGCTATGATTTGGGATTTATGTGCCTTAAGATATTATTCAGTGCCTATCTTATCTCTTGGTCGCAATATTTTGCAATTTGAGACATTAAACTGTGAATTGAGAATCAGTTAAACACATATCAGTGAAATGGCAGGAATTGAGGAGAACAAGGACAAGAACATTGAAATGGCAGAAACTAAATCACTTGGGAATATTGAGAAACCCACAGCTGAAGACGCTTTAACAGAGGACAGCTCAGAAATGACTATTAAACAATTGTACCAAGAATATTTAACAGATAGAAAATCAAATGCTAAAAGAACAGCCGATATTTACCGCAATACAAAACAGAGCGAGGCACGAATAGATACAATATGTGTTGGTCTCATTACGTTTCAAGCTGAACAGAAAGAGGCAATCAATATATATCAATAACAAACAGGTGAAAGCAATATCTCAGCAACTTCAGCTGTCTGAAGACAGGATAGACCACAAGGCTAGTAATAATTGCTTGGCAGAATTGATGGTCAGACCAATAAAATATTCAATGTTGTGGTGAGACGAATGGACAAGCTGACAACAACTGAGGAAGGAGACACAGTTATATTTCAAAGTGCATTTGAACAGCAGGGTACCTTCCAATAACTGGCATCTGTTGTGAATGAATCAGTGGACAATCGAAATAAAGAAGTTAATATTTTTGCAATGGACACATCATCTAAGCCTAAATTTGACCTTAGCCAGTACAACGCAAGTTTACGAAAAGTACACATCAAAATCAATGCCGTGGGTCTTTCCACAATTGAAGTCCGCATGAACCATAAACAGCGACAACTCTGTTGAAGGTGTCTTTGCCTTAAGTCAAAAGTCCTATATGTCAGGGCCCTTGGCCCTGCATGAGACAGTGCAAATTATTCAACAACAATCTCCATTTAAGAACATACTATAAACCTCTAGTACTATTCAAGGATATTATCAAAAGGCTTATGTGTCTTCTTACGCACACTAACCATGTACTATGAGTCAATAATATTTGGTTTAGATCAGCACACCATTACAGAAACAATTAGCTGCAAATGTATTCTATCAAGTTTCTTCAATGTTGAATGCAGTGCCTACTAACGGTATCATCCCCGTCGAGTCAATGGCAAATCCCACATTTATCACTCCAATTATGACAACCTCGTCCGCTTCTGGAGCTCTAATATGCTTCCCATAACATCAAGTTGGCTCCATTGACCGATCCAGGAAAGGGCAGAGGAATGAAAAAAAGTGTGACAACACCTCTTCTTCAGACTCTTCACTGGAGAGAGAATATACCATGTGGCAAGAAAATCTTTGTGCAAGGGACCGGAGCCGAAGCCCACAGCTGCCTAAAATTCAAAACCTCAATTGAAGAGGATCCATCTCTTGGGAGGTGCTCATTTACCAATTTGAACGAACTGCCGGTAGATGACAATGGGAAATCAGGAAAAATGTGTAGGCCCCAGATTGCCAGGCCGATGTTGGCTTTTGGTACGCTCGCATGGTAATCACCGATGATGATTCCTAGGCCTTAAAAAAGCATTCATTTGGAGCAGCGCCTCGGCAAGGAAGACGATCAAACCAGATTGGAACCAAAACATTCCGTCTAGGATGTAAAGACAAAGATTCTTCAAGGTATGTCATAGAGAGGAACCCAGAAACATTCAATAAGGCGTTAAAACAATTGAAAACCTCAAAAGCAAACCAGATGGCGATACATGGATAAAAAAGTGCCAATTATGACCATCGACCACCGATAAAGAAAATATAAGCAGTCCTTTGGATTATGAGTTGCATAACCTCACATAAATTGTCACAAAACTAGATGATGTTATGCTTTCAACCAATCAGCATAACTTTGGATTGGCCGATCAATATAATCTCGGTTCTTCTGATAAAAAAATCATGGAAGATCACCAGTTCAATGGAAGATCACCTGATCAATATAAACGTGGAAGATCTTTTGAGCAATACAATCGCGGTAAGTACACCCAAGCTTAATGCCTATCGATCCGCAACACCCCTACTAAGCAAGAGATCATATAGTCCATAAAGACATCGGTTAGCATCTCCACAGACAAACTCCAGAAATCCCGAATATTTCAGACAACGGTCACCTTCACCAGGATACGGAGCAAATCAAAGTGTAACCTCAACAATGGAGCAAAAGGGCGGGCCAGTAGGACAACTCAGATTCCAAATTCTATTGGCCATGAAACATCATCTTATCAGGAAATCGAACAGAGGCCCACTGCCTCGTCCAATATTGTCATCAGACGAATAATTTGAAAGAGCTTAGTAGTACGAGGTACTACACATGACCAGAATGAGAGCATGATTGTGGACACTGCTGAAATGATAACATTAGTAAATGAGAAATTAATTCCGGTAGAAAATGGAGATTTGGAGAACGTAACGCTACGTGGTTTGGGTTACCAGCTTGTTATTGAGAAGATTATAAGGAACGACTCTCGACATTAATAGAGTAAACATACAATGGGATGTGTGCAAAGAGCCATTAACAGACTATGTTATACTTAGGCTAGTTATTTTTGACACACTGATCGCAGTGATAAACCTGAGTACTCCCACAATTACCATTAACAATAAAGAGATAAATGCCTCATTTGTTAATAGTGGAAACGAGATTTTAACTCAGCTAGTTTCCATAAAACGAACCATTACAGTCCCGCCAAATTCAAACATGACTGTTACCATTAAAACTAATAAAAGTGCTGACCAGGATTGCATTTTAGGACCATGCTCGCTGAAATGTTGCAAATTGGTTACGCACGTAGTTGGAAAAGGAAAGAGTTGCCCCTTAACCATTTTAAATGATGGCAATCGTCTAATCCGCCTGATGAAAGGTACACCTATTGATTACATCGAATATTTTGACGATGTAGTGGGTACGGCAGATGCAAACGCGATAAGTGACGTAAGACGTGGCATTGATGAGACACGAGACAAGGTGCCCTCGGCACTGCCTCAATGTTCAGATGAGTTACCTACTATTCCACCACATTTAACCGACCTATATTAACGTCAATCGACTCGTTTCAACCTATTTCATTCCAACCATTAAAACTGAAAGCGTTTAAAGAACAATTACAATAACATGTAACATTATGATATTGATTAACATTTTGAATTTCACTTTTTGTTTTTGTATATGCAGCTATATTTGCAACTTATGTGTTATAGAAATACCAAAATTAATTGTTTTATACTTTATAATTAATTGATAACAAATTTAAGAACATAAAGTCTATTTTTAAAGAATCATTACTTTAATTTCCGAAATTATATAAAATACTTTTAAGACAATCTTGAATTTTATACCGTTTTTCCGCCATCTTGAAAATGACAGCCATATTGGATTTTTCAGAGTAGGTCCATAGCTGAAATCAAAGGGTATATTACCAAGAACTTCTATGCAAAGTTTCATGCTTTCCTCATCAAGTGAGCATTTCTGCTCTATATCTGCACCAATCGGCCGGACTATAAGAAGTCACTTAGAAATATAAAGAACCTAGCTATTATTGCATGGTTGATATGCACTTGTTATGTAGCTTAGTTGTTGATCAGCGTGTAGTGACCTACAATTGAACTAAGTTTTCATTTCTAACTAAACAAGTTCACAAACAGACAATATAATTTAATTTTTTCAATGAAATGACTAATTGATTTGTAGTTGGCTTTATTTCAATCATTTTTTGATGTTACTAAGCAACACTTGTGTTGCTATGCTCAATACGGAATTTGTAAACACCAAAAAAAAAGATGTATATGAAAAAATATTGGAATGAAACATCAAATGGAAAGAAAAATCTTCAAACATTTACTGCTTAATTCATACTTAAGAGGGGCAATCACCAATTTTTTAACCGTTGCTAGGCAACATTTCTGTTGCCAAAGTTGATTTAAAGCATATAATAAACAAAATCAAAGGGTATTTTCATTTGTGACTTTAAGTTCTTCTTGGACAAACTATATTATTTGCAAATATTTAAATTTTTACTGATAAAGCAATTAATTTGTGATAATTTTCATTCTTAATAAAAACCGTTGCTAGGCAACCTTCCTTTCACCGGAACACAATAAAATGATTATTTTTTCAAGTGTCTACACTAAGACCATCATTGATAGCAATATAAATTTGTTTGCAAAGACATGTGTTCCTTTGGGCATATAAAGGGGGAGAGAGGCTGTCCCATTTCTTTGCATGTTATTTCTTTGTCCAAATTGTATAGGCCTTGCTCTGTGATCTAGGAAAGTGCAAAAAGCTTGTTTTCCAGGTGGAAATGCTGACCAACTTTTTCAGTGACTTTTTCAATCTATTTCCATGACCAAAATTATTTTATTCAAAGTGTACTATGTTTGCTTTGTATACAGTTCCTTGCCAGAGAAGAACACTTTTATCTAATATCTAACAAGTTTAAAATTCTATAAGGAACTTTATGATTGGGTTTTAAGTCACTTTCTTTAAGAATGCAAATGTGGAAAATTGTCTACATATATATATGTAGCATATTTACATGTACATGATGTACATGTTTGTATAAAAAAGATGTGGTATGACTGCCAATGAGACAACTCTCCACAAGAGACCAAAATGACACAAATAGGTTAAATTTCTTTTTAGCTTATTTGAATAAAGATGCTGTGCTGACCTGGTAAAGTTTTAACCACATGACTTTTTGTACATTTACGTGACATGCTTAATTAAGTATATACTTTTTAAATAAATCATAATTAAACAATAATTATACAAAAAATATGACCATAAAAATGTTTATGTAAAACAGTTAATGATTCTTTTATGTACATGTATTTGCAGAGACTGTAGACAAATGTTACAAGATTGCCAAAAAAAGCAGTGCAACATTAAAAAATATAAATGTAAATAATGTTTGTATTATATACAGTGATATATGGTAATAATTTTACATTTGATGCATGTACATTGTATTTTTATTTCTTTGAAATAAAATCTGAAAATGACATACAAATGAATTAATTTTGTTGAAATCTAAGCAACTGAACAACAGTGTATCTCCTTAGTTGCATACATGTATGTTGTCTTTTAAATATTTAAAATTAGAAAAAGTTTTGATATAAATGTGGCTTGTGCATGCTTATTTTAGACACATACTTCATGTACTAGTATAAGTAATATTTTTTAGGATAATAATTAGAAATACAGACTAATTAATGATTATGATCTTCACTGTCCAAATATGCATTTTCTTATTTTTTCTTTATTCAAATAGAGTCACTGAGTTTAGATGATTCAGGTCCAATCAAAAGATCAAGAAAGGTAAATAGCAGATCACTGTTACAGCTATTCTATAAAAGTATGCAAAACAAAACTTTCGTAGACTTGCTTGCTATATTTGCTTAGTTGTTTGCAAACAATATACATGTGTATAGGCAGAGTTCAGTCTGTTTATACAAACAGTACTGTGACTTGATTGGACAATAGAAATTAACATGAAATGAAGTTAATGTTTATTGTCCAATCAAATTCCAGTATATAGTAAACAGACTGAAACAGACTACATATCTGTTGTTTACAAACAAACATAAATGCAAACATACATAATTTTTGTCTTCTGTGGATAGTTGTCTCATTGGCAGTCATACCACATCTTCTTTTTTATACATAAGTACAAACAAACAGAGCAAGCAAGTTGATCAAAGGTTTGCATTGCATGCTTTCATAAAAGAGCTGTAATTAAGATTCAGGAGTAGATCTAGTACACTATGAAAGAATAGTTCCAGTACTTCCCAATTAAAGAAACAAGGGGTTGCCCCAAAATTCTCGCACTGCTTCACTGGAATATTCAAATCTGGCCTCTCTAAGATCTGATACCAGTATTGATGTCAATTAAGGAGGCTGAAAAATACGGACTCAAGCAAGCTTTGTCATTTATAATGAAAATTGTGAATACACATTCTAATATTGTACAGGCCTAAACTTAAATCATAGGACTAGATATCCTTAATATGAAATCTGGGATTAGTTATTATTTTACATAAAACATGGGAATATATATCCTTAACGTGACGAGAAAATTAATACTAAAATTTACGATGAAATACATGATTTTTTCAAGATACTTTTTTTCCGCCTCGATTTTTGTACATGTACATTTTAAAACAAACTATAGTAAATCTGCTAATCAGTAAAGTTATTGGAACTGATTTGGTGTAATTTAATAGAATTAATATTTCGAATTAAAAGAGTTTTTAAATTGCTCTGCTTTGAAACACATATACGTAATATATTGAGATACAAAGTCGTTTTTATCATATAAATGGACAAAGGAACACGATGTTTATTTCTAAATGTACACAATCAGTTATCGCGAAAAGTAAAACGCACGTTTACTTTTAAGTCCAGGTAAACTTGGATATACTTGTGAAATCTGTAGTAAACGCCCGTTTACTTTTAAGTGCCCGTAAAAATATATTTGTGAAATCTGAAGTGAACAACGGTTTACTACTGACTAAACGGACACAGAGTAAACGCCCGTCTAGCGTACAAAGTTATAATCCTGATACCTTTGATAAGTAATTAGACATTAGCAATTTCCATTTTGACCGTGTTTACTAGGAAACGCAAAATTGATGTTAACTAACGAAATATGTGAACGCAGCGTTAACTTGCGTTTACTTTCTGTAGGGCTTGGTCTGCACCCAAATGTATGCATCCACTTTGAGATTGTGACGTTCATCTCATGGTGTTTATATATCTCAACTTTTCAGTTCGTTTGTGTATATAACAACAAATACGACTGTTTCAAGACTTTTAAGTGAATAGTGACAAATATGAAATATCAAATAAAAGATTGAGAGTGAAAACCTGAATGTATTAGATTTCTGAACATTGATTTATCTTTACCAACTATGTCTTTTGACAAATGATAAAATCTATTTTTTGTTATCGAAATCTCTGTTGTAATGGTTGTTCAGAAATGCATAGATTTCGTTCTTTAAATCAAATATTCAATATCAATAACCTATTAGTGCCTTCCACGGAAGTAAACACATTTATCGATAATATACTTCTCGTATTGTTTATGATTACATGGTATTAAACCCCTAAAGGGAGCGATTGGCCTTGATTTCGTATGATGACGACAAAATCTATACATGAGATCTGGAGCTTGTATGATAATAGCTGCTTTTAAAAGTACTTTGTTATTGTATGTTGATTATTATCTTTTTGTCTAGTTTCATCTGTTATCTATTCTAACATCAAACCCGGACTTCTTTTAAACCTCGTTTTTTTTGTGCGTACAGCGTGAAAAGTTGGAGAAATTTCTGTTAAAAATAGTTAGGGAAATCCTCAAGTTTTCCCTCCTAAACTAGATTGATAAACAAAGTTAAAAATTTCAAAGATTGTTTTGATTTTTTTGTCTGATATTAATTTGAATATTTGTTAGATAACACCAAATTACGAATTATGAAATACGGCATGTAGTGTCACAGTCAAAACATATTATTCTATTTCAATAATATTCACTTTTTAACTTGAATACTGAAATATAAACTATTGTATCCTTCATTATTCATCACTTAACTTGAAAAGTGAATAATGAACTATTTAACTATTCATTATTGAATTTTGAATAATGGAAAATGAAAAATAGACGTACTTCAGCGCGGTCATACAAAAGAGTGTCGTTTTGTCACACAACCTGTATCTTACGAAACATGTCCGTTGATCTATCATATTTAGTAAATGTTTGAACCTTTTGCAATATATACTACGTATTGGCAAATTCTATCATTTTTTATATAAACATTCATTCTAACTGAAAGAAGATTTTCACCTATCTTTTTTACAGTTTTGTCATATATTATATAGAATTATAACAGATTTAGACACTTTTTAAATCACAAAAATAATCAGCAAGTCAAGATCTACTAACAAGTCTAATGTTGTTGACAAAGTTAAATAGACTGTGAATCTTGATAGAAGTAATGGCCCTGAAATGAGGATTTTTTTACCCTCATTCGTGTTTTCAGCAAAACTAAACAAGATAGAAGGAATTTAAATAGCACATGATCAGCAATAAAAGATCAACAAAAGAGATTTTGTCATGAGTTATATTCTTGTGACAATGTTGAAGAGTGTCCTTTGTTGAATATGCACGTAGACCCAGTTCAGACCGCAAAGGCTATTTAGAGCCTCTAGTTTATCATATTAGAACTATGCATAGTTGGTTAAAAATGACTTTTAAGACTAATGTCGAATACTTTTCATTAGGTAGATTTCTGGAACAGATGTGAAGTACAGGGTTATTTGAACAGACGTAATTCGAGTTCGAACGTTTTCTTACTCAAGTATGACTTTTTTCTTGCTTTTACTTTCAACATGTAAATGTTAGCTTATGTTATGAATGTCACGCCCTTATTGCAAAGAAACTTTAATAAGCATCAGACTATATGTCTTTCTAACAACAAGAGAAAAACATTTGGGGCGTAATTTGAGGAGGCTTTTCCAAGGATAAAATTGCTTTTATGACTGTATATTTACATTCTACAGTATACCAAATAGTCCACAAATCCTCAAAAGGGAACTTTTTAATGATAGGCCATGTCAAGGGAGATATAAAGTAACAAACTCCCAGCAGGATCGATGCATTTGTCTTAAACATATCCGATATTGATTCCGCGTGGCTTTCAAAATGACACGAGAATCCATTGATGTTCATTGTCAAACCTTTGGGGCTATATCAATGTCATGAAAATTAACAAAGAGCATGGAAACCTTTCCTTGGTGGTGTTTTAGTTGCTGTCCGGCGTAAAAAAATATGTTAACCAACAAAATATCTTATGTGTACCAACAGCCAATTTGCTACCTTTGTTGACCGAAGTCAGATTTTTCGCGGGATCCTATTAAACATCCAGTGTTGTCACTACATGTACCATTAGGTGTTTCATATACCTATAATATTGTAGCCGAAAATGATAATGAAACACTTTGTTTAATATTGATTTTTTATTTGAATTGTAAATTTTCATATTTTTTTTAAGATTATTATTTTGAACATAGATTTTGGTTTTGAAAAGCAAGTGTTGGACTCGCGCTTATATTGACATTCATTTCATGTTAGCTGTCATTTTTTAAATGGATTTATCTGAGATAAGGAGTGCATTCCAGCGGCTTTCTTTCGTTCACTTTCGCATACACCACATTTTATACAGCCCAGTATTTTTTGTTTTCAATTGTTTTATAATTTAGCTGCATGTTACATTTTGACAACTCATAACAGCTGAACAGAACTCAGATTTCTGAAATAAATAGCATTTAGCCATCAACGAATGGCTTTTAATGAGATGTTTTTCTAAGGATAATTACATTATTTTTGTGCAATTTTAAGTCTTAGCGGCCAAAAAATATAAACAGAATATTACATAAAGCATAAAGTATCACCTATTGTATTTCAGAACCTTCATTGGAAGTAGTTCATAAATATTTCTGCTATTTTTGGGGGATAGAAGTTATTGTCCTGAATAAACATCTGTATGCGTTTGTGCGTTTTTCTGCATGCGTTTTAGTTTTTATTACGTCTAATAGCCAAGACAAAACTTTAAATTCGGCTATTGTAAATGTTTTCGCCAGAAATCCATGCTTTATTATCTAATAGCAACAAATTTAATCATTATATTTTTATCAGTAGCTTACTCGTTATAACGGCTTTAAAATAAAACTCCAATCAAATTTAAACCAAAAAATGCTAATTTACCTTAATATCTAAATATCAGGGGCCGCAACCCCAAAACGCGTTGGCTAATGTAGCTGAAAAACTTCGGGCAAAGAGATACTGACATGATGAACATTTTTTCCCAGGCTCTAAATGCGTTAGTTTCAGATATATAAGTCAAACGCTACATTTTACCACAATGTTCTATTCTTACACATGGCGGCCATCTTGATTATTGGGCGGGGTCATCGGATTCTTTTTGAAACTAGATACCCTAAGCATGATTGTGGCAATATTTGCTTAAATTTTACCATTAGTTTCAGATTTTCTGAAAAGCGACAAAGACGAATGCAAATTGATGAGAAAAGCTCACTTAAACCTCTGGTCCAGTTGAGCTAAAATGGCAAAACGGACAAAAAGCAACAAACAAAGATCAAAAGTGTCGGACAAAAAGCAAAAGTATCGGACAAAATACAAAATTATCGGACATCGTATCAAATGTGTCCTAATGACCACACTTCTCGACCGAGGAGAAGAGAACATTCAAAAGACCCCAATGCGTCTATAACACAGCTATACCATCTCGAATCCGGGAGCGGGGGTCAACTTACTCTACACAAAAATGGGTACAAGTTCAATGAAAAGGTAAAAATTTAGCTCTAACATTGTTGAAAAAGGTTTATTTAAATAAGTAATAAAACTCATCACCAAGTTCATTAGCATTACACAGATAACAATGTGTTTCAGATCTATCAATATTAAAAAATCTGCCAGTTTCAATGGGCAATTTATTACTAAGGCAACGGAAATTACATAAATACATTCATAGATCAGAGGTAACACCGATAAATATTTCTCAAAACAAAAATCAGACTGGTATATTCTGTAATTAAGACATTTTGCAGAATTCATAACATTATTACTCCCTTTCAACATAAATTTATAATTTAAATATTTCTTGACATTCTTACTAATATTATCAGATTTAGCAATTATTTGATTATCCCACATCAAATTAAATCCACATTCATATAAAGTATTTTTAATATCTAACAACCATTTAGAGTGGTAGATACCCCTTTTACTAAGCTGATACAATATAGAATACAGTGTATATGATTTTTTTTCTCTTTTACCACACATGATACGTTGCCAGAAACCAACCATTCTAGCTTTAATAAGAATATGTAATGGTATTCTACCCAATTCTCCATAAATCATACATTGAGCAGTACTTTTTTTAACCTTCAAAATTATTTTACAAAATTGCATATGCATGTTTTCTATAATATTACAATTTTCAAAACCCCATACTTCTGCACCATAGAACAAAAGAGGTACAGCCATTGTATCAAAAGCTCTAATTGCATATCAATTGGTAGATTCAACTTCCTAGTCTTTCGTAAGACTATCAACATGGCTTTTCTTGCTTGCTGTACAAGATGTGCTTTGGAGTCATTAAAATTACTCTTACATGAAAATATAATACCAAGGTATTGAAAATTTGTAACAATATACGTGCTTTCACCACTTTATTTAGAGTACTGATTTAAAGAGTCATTTTCATACAAGACGTTTCTCACCTGTGCCTGCAATTTTTTTATGGCTACATCATGCTTGTTAAGTCTATCGTCCTGTTTAGTTGTTATAAGTACCTCTAGGGCTGGCAACATCAACTTTATCACTTAAACGACTACTTTGTCTTCCCCCGTCATGCCGGTCGTTTCGGCGCTTTCTGTTTACAAGTGTTCATTAACAGTTGTTATTGATTCATGAAAAGTTGAATCACTTTCTAATAGGTCACTACATTTACTCTTAAACAATGACAGTATGATATCAAAACCATTTTTCTTGGCCGCGGCCATTTTGGTACCGCTTGGCCAAGGCTGATTTGTGTTTACCATTTTAACTTTGATTTCTTCCGTTATGCCCAAAAATAATCTTTCAGGATAAAAGACAATGTCTATTAAACAGTTCAAGCTATTCGTCTCCTACCGATGCGCTATGTAAGCATCACAACACTTCGGATTTTATGCACCATATTTCGTCTGCTCACACTTGTTGTAACCGGAAGTTTCATACGGGCTATCAGTCCAGAATATTTGTTTTACTCAAAGAGTTATCTTTACTTAAATGGCTCATTTAAAAAAAAGTATTCTAAAAGCAAAAAAAAATGATTGTTTAAATATTTTGAACTATACAATATATTACCAAGTTATCTTTATATCAATGAACAGTCTATCCTTTAAATTGCAAATCTGTCTCCAAATTTGCAGATTAAGGCATATTAAAAAAGTTCATTGGAAGGTACCAAGACCTTGTTGATAAATATTCCGTAACAACCTCACAAGTTATAAACGATGGTCTTGATGTATAAATTCTGCGTACTGATCTTGTTTATCATCTTAACAACGTGTTTTATAGTTCATCTATTTGTCTTTGTTCTGTTAATAATATTATTTTTACTGTTGAATGGTTTTATGTGATATCCGTTTGACGTGGCTCGGTACTTATATATCCAGTCAATGTGTTTGTATTGTCTTTCATTTTTTGGTGGTGTGTTTTGTATATGCGACTTTTTGCATTTCTTTAGTTCTTATAACGTAACTCTGAACTTAAAGGTCCCGTTAGTATGATATTGTTCTATTTTATATCAATATGATATATTTCTAATTTGAATTACAAAACACGTTGAACCACAAACGTCAAAATCATTCAATCGCCTAGTGGAATTAATTATTTGTGGATTCTTATCAATTCTATATATTATATAACTTTTTGACTAGTTTAAATCTCGGTCTATTTCTGAAATTTATTCTTACATACTTTTGATTTTTTAACCCTGTATGCTATCATTGCCTATGTTAATTTTAAAATTGTTTGTATGCACATTGAACAACAAATCTGTGTGACGTATAAAATTTTCTGACGTCAGACACACAAATCAATGAACGTGTTTGTAGATCATTTTTTTTGTGAACTGTTAAATGGTTCCTTTTAAAATTGTTATACGATGATGACTGATGTACCCATATTTTGACTATTCTATTTATTGTGTCTGTTTAGTTAACGTAACAATGTAAATATAACGGAATTTGATTAGACTGTCATCAAAGTGAGAGGGTAAGCGCACTAAAACCAGGTTTAATCCATCATTTTCTCATTTGAAAATGCATGTACCAAGTCAGGAATATGACAGTTCTTGTCCATTCGTTTTTGATTCGTTTTGTTATTTGATTTTGACATGTGATTTTCGACTCTCCGAGTTGATTTTCCTCTAAGTTCAGTATTTTTGTGATTTTACTTTTACAAGACCGATATTTTACTGTGATTGTATAATCCAAGGTGGGGATATACCACTGAAAATCTATTTCAAATTTGTTATTTATATAGTCTTTTTCACAAAGTAAGGATATATTCATAATTTAAAAGGGGTTTTAAGAGTAAGACATAGGGAATTGTTTCTCAATTTCAACAAGGATAAAAAGTAATCTAAGTTGAATAATTCTGGAACATTACAAGATAAACAAGGATAAAGTTTAATCCAAGTTGATTAGTAAATTGAAACTCTTGATTCCATTTAGCAATTTAAAAGTAAAATGTATAATTTAAGAGACAGATATTGTATACCACAGATATCCAATTCACTTAGAAGGGGGATTACCACATTAGCTAGTCCGATCATTCCCACTTTGTCTGTTGCATCTACAAATATTGATACCTGGTCATTTGGGGATGTCACTTCTCATAATTGTTTAGCTTCAAACCAGGCTGTTAGATTAAACCAAGGGGGAGATAAACACAAGCCATTTAGTAGTACTGCGAATAATATTCAAAGAGAAGAAAGCACAAACCCATTTCTTTTCCCAACTCAAAGTAAGAGTGATAGTGATATAGCGACTATAACAAGAGAAAAATCAAAAAAATGAGAGTGATGAAGTAACAAAGATGAGACAAAAATTAGAGGCATTAAGAAATGAAAACCTTCAGAAATCATATGAGAGTGAAGAAATGATAAAGATGAGACAATAGTTAAAGGCATTAAGAAATGAAAACCCTCAGATGAAGAAATATGCTCAACATTTCACTCAGATTAAATCTGAACCTGTTATCAGTAGTCAAACTAGTTATTCAGAGACCCAGCAACGTTCAACAAACTCCTGCAACAATATAACTAACCAAAGACCCAGCAACGTTCAGCAAACTCCTGCAACAATATAAAATTACCAGAGATCCAGCAACGTTCAACAAACTCCTGCAATAATATAAGATTGCCAGTGACCCAGCACTGTTCCACAAACTCCTGCAATAGTATAACATTTCCAGAGACCCATCAACGTCCAACCTACTCCTATAATAACACAGCATTGCCAGACACCCAGCAACGTTTTACAAACATTGATACAACGTTGTCAGAGACCCAGCAGCAGCCATCATATGCCTATGCAAATACGACATTACCTGAGATCCAGCATCGTCTAAACTATACTTGTACGAGTACAATCGTACCTCAATTCCAGCAACGTCCAGACCACCAGCAGTATCCAAACAATTCATCATTGCCAAACTGGTTACCTAGGCAACAGTATGACAGACCACAGCAACAGCATTATAATTATGAAAACTCCAAGATAGATAATCGGAGAAGAAACAGAGTGCCATTGTACAACGGCAGAGATCCGTGTAATGCATATTGTATGCAATTCGAGCTTATTGCAGAGATCAACAGATTGGATACTGATCTAAAGCCATTGAATTAGTAACAGCACTTAAAGATGAGGCAATGGTTTATATTTCCTACCTCTCACCAGAGACCAAAAGATCTTTCTTTGGGCTATGTGCAGCTTGATTGGGTGACCATGGATATCCAGAGACGTATAGACAATAGTTGCATACATTAAGAAAACAGGGTAAAGAAAACGTTCATGAATATGCATCTAGAGAAGAAATGCTAGTCAGACGGTTATTCCTACTATTGACTCAGTCACTCATAGTACATTGAGTGAAGAGTACATGTTAAGAGAATTAACAGACCAGAGCATTGTCATAGAATTATTGACAAAGAGGATTACCAGTATGACTGATGCTATTCACCAGGTGACTTTATATGAAACATATAAAAGAGGTAGTAGAGACAGGAACAACTTAGTACACAAGAAAATGTTTGTGAAGGTGAAGATGATATTAAAATAAGGAAAGTTGGTGAGAAAAGATATGTAACGGAGGAGAGACTTACGCAATTGGAAAGAGGAATGAAAGACTCTATCAACCAGTCACTGGAGAAAGTTATTCAAACAGAAATGGCAAAGTATTATACACAACAAGATTATGACAGTAGTTCATGGCAAAATAAGCAGGTGTATGGAGACCGTAGGACCAAGATGAAGGATCTCAGATGTTTTAACTGTAATTAGGATGGCCATTACATAAGAGATTGTCCAAAAGAAAAGACAACCCCTATCATAAAGAAAACAGAAGTGGTTTCATAAGGAATGATAAAAAGAGTCAAAACTAAACTGAAGACTCTTTAAACTGCTAAGTATTGAGACTATCGACCAAGTGTCAGCCCCTAAACATGGTGAAGAAAAAATTAAAGAGAATAATATGAAAATAGACCTTGCCAAATGAAACAGCATTTAGTAGAACCGAAAAAATCGGTGGGTACAGGTTATATAAAGAAATCATTTGTAGTAGTAGATTGACAAGATTCACAAGATTTAGACGAACGCAGTCATTGACACTGGGACAGAGGTGACGGTTCTAGGTGAGAAGTTGTACAATCAGATTCCTGACAGTAAACAGCCAAAACTAAGGAGAGAAGCTAACTATTGGGACGATGCTGAGGCCGGAAAGTACTTGACATTAGGAGGGATTACAGAGGTGAAAGTTAATCTGGGGAGTGTAACGTTCAAATGGCCAGTTTACGTAGCGCCCATTGAAGAGAACAAGTTATTAGGCTGTGACCTAATTGATGAAATGAAAGTAGCCAGAGTCGGAGAAAAGGACACCAATTCTTGGCTTATCATTGACAAAGAATCAGACAGAAGTAGGTTCCTGTCAACTAGAGATTCAATGGTAGAGCTGGTATTGGCGGATACCGAAAAATCATGAAAGCATGTACGCAGGACATGCATGTATATAAAGGCAATATTACAAGTGCAAGTTATAAGGGTGTACAGACGGACAAGGTCGACGTCCAAATGTTGTTTGAACTGTTGCAACATGTTGCAGAAGATAATGTAAATATGACAGTAGAAAATGTAAATATGACAGTAGAAAATATAACTGTTACAGAAGAAAACATAACGGTTACGGAAGAAAATGTAAACCATACAGATGAAATTGCGAATGTTCTAGTTACACAAGATAATGAAAATGTTCCAGTTACGGGTGAAATTGTAAATGTTTCAGTTATAGAAGAGGACGGAAATATGATCTGTCGGGAGGAAAAATAAGTCAATTAAGAGTAAGTTTCCGTAAAACAGATTTAGACCAAACTAAAAAAGATCTTAAGAGTGAAAAACATGTAACTCGAGATACACAAAAAGATTGGAGGAAACGGAAGAAACAGCAGAAGTTGACACAGAAAGCGAAGGAGCAGTAGATGACACAGAAAGAGAAAGAACACAGGATACACAGAAAGACAGAAAGACAGATCAAAAGAGACGAACCAATAACACAGTGAAGCTGTTTGAAAACCTAGACGTTGAAAATTTTAAAACATTTCATTATATTGAAAAGACACAAATTCAGAAATTTGTTGACAATATTTACATGTATATTGTTGGTACAATTTTACCATTATACGTGTCATGACTCGAGATATCAGGCTATCCGTGATCTAGTCAAAATCGACAAAAACAAATTTTCTTAATTTTAATACTCTATTGATACAGCTGGTGCTTGTTTAATTTTTTTTTTTGATTGGAGAAGTACTTATAAAACTAATGGTCTATTATATTTCTAAATCTATAAATAAGCAGTTGGAGGACAAAAAAAGTGGTTCTTGATATATCTAAAGTTCAAATCTACAGAGACCATTTAGCGCGAAAGACAGGTGCTGGGATGCTGATACAATTTTTAATAAAAATCAAATAATAATGAATTTTGTTCCAGTGGCAGGCAAATGACGTGAGTCAATGATCTTTTCAGAGTATTTCCGATTCATCTTATACAATATTGGTTCCCATAAAGTTTGACATACTTTACTATGATACATGTAGTTCTACCAAATATGACACATTTCATCAATTGAACTCCTCCTATCTAAATATGTTTTAAGTTTTTTCAATACCTGTCAATACCTTTCAACAATGAATCAAAGTTATTAAAGATTTAAAAGTCGGTTACAAATTAAATTTGCAATGATTTTAGAAGATTAAGCTATTGCATTATCTTACCAATAACTGTTTACTCTAACAAAGTAAACTTTTATATCATGAACATTCGATTTGACATAAGTTTCTGTTCAGCTTTAAAATACACAAAAAACGTAATGGTTTTACGAAAATAATATATCTTTATGGTTTTTTTTTTAAACTGAACAATTTAGAAAGGAACACAACGAGTAAAAAAAACAAATCCCAGAATTACGATATACATTAGGATTATAACTATAACAATAGCATTAATGTTATATACATAAATATTCACTTAACAACTTAAACATGTTAGATGCTTTTATTATTTGTATATATTTCATATATAATATATGTCAATAACCCAATTGCTACTAACATTGGTACCACAAAACCGATTATAACAATAAGTACAACGTGTTTACATGCATCTGACTCGTCGTCCAACTGTAGTATGTCATAACCATTCTTTGCAAGTATGATAATATTTATAACTATATCTAAACAGCCAAGTACAGTTGTAGCGGTTGTAAACTCTGTCATTTCCCAGTTTGATAAAACCAGACTGTAAAAATACACCAACAGGTCAAACTCTATTTCACAAATTCTATAGAATATCATACAGGCCAATAAATCGTCTTCTTCAATAATTGTATCTGTTAGCAAAATACCAACCCACAGCGCTACTTCAATAATAATATATGATATTGATAACACAACAATGGCTTTAAACATTACTAAAGCAGCCATTCCTTCTATGTATATTTCTCTATTTACCACACACACAGTTATAAAAGCAGCAATGTTGAATATAATTCCTAATGTTATACGAATCATAAAAATATATTTTCTCCATTTTACATTCTTTTTCTTTTTTTCATCATCACTGGGGTCATCATCGACGGATACTTTATTCTTATCACAACAGGACACATTTTCAAAAACATTTAACAGAAATGAACATCCAATGTCTAAGTAAAAATCTATCGTCATTGTCAGATTAAATTATGAAACATATTAGTTTTATGATAAACCGTTATTCCAACGTTCAAACATAATATTTAACGAATGACATTGGAAATTTCCTTTATAATTGGTGCTATTCAAAATTTGACAAAATAAATGTCTATAGAAAATTAGATTTAAAAATATTGAATTACCTAGCATGATTATATTATTACAAATGCTTTTTGAAAAAGAAGGTCATATTCTTACCTTTAAACAAGTAAGTTTATTGTGTAAATATAAATAGAAAGAATAACTTTGTGCGTTATTCAACATGTTCAAGCTCTATTGAAAAAGATATCGTAGGACATTAAAATATTGCGTTGTAATAGGATCTGACAAAATTCTGTATACTGTTCAAATCTGGAATAAAGCCAAACCATGGTTAAATATCCAACCTGTAAAGTCATACATAAACTTTATTTACAGAGATGTAAATGTAGCGGAATTTGATGAGACAGTTATTAAAGTGAGAGGGTTAGCGCTATAGAACCAGGTTTAATCCACCATTTTTTACATTTGAAAATGCCTGTACCAAGTCAGGAATATGACAGTTCTTGTCCATTCGTTTTTGATGCGTTTTGTTTTTTGATTTTGCCGTGTGATTATGGACTTTCCAAATTGATTTTCCTCTGAGTTCAGTATTTTTGTGATTTTACTTTTTGATCTGATAATGGAACACCGAGCAATTGACTTTTTTAATTAAACTAAACTGATTATTTGTCGTCACACTTAAACCGATGACTATATATTGAGTGTTTACAGACACTTTATATATAACTCTGTCTATAATTTAATGGACCATAAACTTATTACGTTTACCAAAATAAAGATGGTTATTTAAGATAATGTCACAATGTTAAAATTTCTAATTTAACTTTTATTGCGAAAACAGTTTAGTTTGTTATTTAAATATTTCTTTTGCAATCATTTATTTTTTTACGAAAAATATTTTGAAGTTTTTTTCAACTGCACAATTTATTTATTCCAAACTTCTTAAGGGACAACAGACACAAGCGTTCAATTACGAATTAACTTTTCTCATATCTAAATTAAGCGACACAATTGTATAACATCGAATCCTTTTACACTTTTTTTTAAATAGATGTTACTTTTTTGCTACCGGTCGTTTCAAGACTTTACCATGTTAATGACCGATCGGATGGTTTTTTTTGTGTTTGGAGAGATTTCATTTTACTTATAAAAAAAATCCTGATTTCAATTTTATATTATATTAAAGTAGAACAGTGGAAATGACTGCGACATGGGGTATTTCAGTTTCGAATTTTCCAAGTAGCTTGATTTTTTTGTTATTCTCCTTTGTATGTCATGTATGTATAGAAAAAACATCAATGTTTTGGAGCAATTTGTATTTGAATTAGCACACAGAGAGTCAACACAATGAATTCAACAATTGTAGTATAGTACTGCATAATCCTTTACGACTAGAGTTTTTGTATCAGTAGCAAACACATTTAATTCTAAAACCATCTGTGGGCATAATACTGTTTAGGTTTTACTCTTATTATTTATGATGTAAGGATACAATAACTAAACAGATTGTGCTTCAGTTTCCTATGAAGAAGACATACTCTTTTACTGAGTTTGATTAAGGTTTAGATTTTGCATAGAGATAAAGGGGGTAGTTGAGTACTCTCAAAACATGTTTAACACCACGGCCATTCTGTGCTCGTCACTAGCCTTTGATAGTCTTGTGAGTTTTAAATATGTTTCTTTTCTTTTATTTCCTTTCCTAGAATGTTAAAGATGACTCTTGATTGATTGATTCTTGCTTTTACATCAGCGTATGGAAAAGAGCTTAATAAAAACCAATTGACATCCAAACCAAAAACCAGCATAACAAGGCAGGCCCTTAAGTGGAATCTTAAAGTAAACAGAGGACGACAAAGAAACACAGGGACACATAATCTGAAATCAATCATCAAGGATACAACTGAAACACTTTAGAACAGCTGGTGCTAAATCGAGTTGATGGAGGGAGTTCGTCAATATCCTATGCTCCCCGGAGGAGTCAAGGCTCTAAGTAAGAATTCAAAGTATTCATATCTAGTTGATAATAGAAAAACAGAATGTCTCAAAGACACAACAAGCCAACCAAAGAAGAAAACAGCCCAAGGACCTGCTGACTTTACTGATTTCAACTTTTTTACAATTTTTAATCTCGTAAATTTTTGTTTAATTTTTACTTCTGTTGCCGTAGGACCTCTGTGGGATTTTTTAAAGTGAAATAAATACACAAAAAGCATGTATTAGAATCAAATTTATAACAGTGTGGTCGACGGTAAAACGTTTATTAGTAATTCTACTGAAACATTTACCTATAACTTGTTTGTCGTAGGCGATGATCGATTTTATGCTCACTCAGTCTATCGGAGGCCTTCAAGTGGGGATTTAAATAATCACTTGATAAACATTTTGATACATAAAATGAAACTTTCTTTTCACAAATC
The DNA here is from genome assembly GCA_037788925.1 of Mytilus galloprovincialis. Lineage (NCBI taxonomy): Eukaryota > Metazoa > Mollusca > Bivalvia > Mytilida > Mytilidae > Mytilus > Mytilus galloprovincialis. The sequence goes on along the minus strand of CM075339.1, from coordinate 73,732,434 downwards.
AGTTAAGGAATTTGTTTTAAATAATTGTTATACCATCACTTACAACAGTTTCACTTTTAAGAATATTAATGTCAAGAGTTGATATCAATAAATAATAATAAAAAAAAAAGTTTATTCATGGTATAAAAAAAACCAAACTTTTAATTTAATGGGGACCCGCGTTATTTCAGAAAATATCCAATTGATTAAGAGAACAAAAACTTCTACGTTGTGATCATTTGAGAGTGGCCTACTATTTATTCAATGCTAACCATATGGGCTTTGTTTTGTTTTTATACCATAACTCGGTTCGTTCATTCAGATATTTGTCAGTTTGCCTTGGCTCTTCAAGTCCAACACACAACTTCTCACGAAATTGGTATTTTTCTTACAAAAATTACATCCATGTGATGTATTCTTTTCATGGAGAATGAATGTTGCACCTTATTTTATTTGTTGTCGTTATTTTTTGTATTTTTTTGTATGATTGACGTATAAGACAACCTGACTCTTCTTCATTCAAATTTAAAAACATACGAGATGGCAATTAATTTATGACACAAAATAATTGGATTAAACTTACAGCAGAAGAAAGATAATGAACATCGCTTTTATAAATATCTAAATATCGAAGTCACAAAGTGGTCTTTTTAAAAATGATGTAAATTTATAAAAGAAACAACCAACAAAATAGTTCGAATATTTATATTGGAAAAAGAAACAGTTTGTAAATATTAACAATTATCTTATTTCAATGAAAATCAAACTGTTGAATTTTTCCGCTGCGAGCGAATTTTTAATTTTGGTCGCATTTTTAAAATCAATAAATCTTTTATTCTTGTTGGAAGTTGCAATGTGTAGTTTATACTTTTTTTTTTAATGCCACACAAATCCAACACAGACAACGAAAATGGTAGGTTTAAGAAATAATTGATGCAAACTATACTTTATTGTAGTTTTAACATGGGTAGGCATTATATTCGTGATTATTTTTGCCCGAGCGATATCGAAAAACTATTATAAAAAGTGTACTAGTTCAGTGAAAATGTACGTCATACTTAAATCCTAAACAAATAAATAAACAAAAATTAATAAACATACAAGACTACCAAAGGCCACAGACTCCTTACTTGTATGATTTTGTAAAAAAAATGCATCTTTTTAAAATAGTCGAAAACAAAATTGTCTGTCCAATGGAAAAGTCGAAGCCCAAAAAAGATGAACGGTGCATTATAGAAACATAGAAGCTGGTTGCAAAAGTTGACGACAAGATCTATGTTATAACTTGAGTATGGCCTGATAGTATTAACCTGAAATAAATATATTTATAGCAATTCCCTTGATACGAAACGTCTACATGTTGCCTTGGGCTTTTTTTTTCTCTTTGGTTGGGTTGTTGTCTCAATGACAATTCAATTCTCATTTTGATCAAAGATATAAGTGCATGTTAAAATAAGAATATGTAGATATGTAGTGTGATAGACAATCAGACAAATTCTTTCCAGGGACCAACAGGCGTTAGCAAGCTATTGGGCCCCGTATGGCATTCGGCCATTAGCAAAATACACACTTTATAGAATGAAATCTCCAAGAGGTCTTGGCATGAAAAAAAAACAACACAAAAGTTGTGCGAGAGAGAGAAAAAAAGGATACCGCATGAAAATTGAAAAATGGTCCACAACATTACTTTAGTCAACTCACTAAGTTGAAATTAAATACCTGGCGAATTTAAGCCTTCAATGGATGTGCTGTATGTTTTTAAAAAAAATCATGGTTTGTTTGGACATTTTTATAATTCAAGTCTTGGTTTTAAATTATTTGCAAGTAAGTTTAAAGTCATGAACAAATAATCACTCACAGAAAGACGTCAAATCCATCAACGAAAGAAAAAAATAATAGACGACCGACAACGCACAGAATAGCATGTATGTGTTCCGGACCATATGAGTATTTGGACCATACGCATATATCATGACCATACGCGTATACTCATATGGTCCAAACATACACGTATGGTCCGACCGTACGCGTATGACGGGTATGGTCATGCGCGTATTGTCCAAATACTCAAAAGGTCCGGAACATATTTTATTTGCGATCACAAAATGCACGAAGACGTCCATTTCTATGTAAATTGGGTCGATTTTAATATAAATTTATAAGATGAATGCGTTTCTGTTGCCAAATGTTTTTTTCACAAGTATAGTAGCAGTATAACAGAATAGTTTAAGTTTCCTATATACACCAAATGATACATGTTGCCAATACAATAACGTAAATGCATGCAAATTTCACAAGGTTTAATCCAAATAGCTTTCTTTCTATCCAATAACTTTCAAGTACGAAAAAGACAGGGCAGAAGTATATTTTGTCTATATGTTTTGTATTTGCACAACTGCTTTTGAAAGTGGATTATGCATACGTTCTAAAATAAAATTAGACCAGATAAAAGTTAAAAGATGACATAATTCGAATTGTTAAATCGCTTTGACATCCGAAAAAGATAATCAATCAATACATGCATTGCAACTTTAAAAGCCAGTAAGTCATTCTTTTTTTCTGAAAGAACATGGCTTTGTGATATCATATTATGAAAATTGATTGTCGAAACATAACAATCACACAAGTAAAGGACGTTTAATTAATCAATATAAATCAAAACACAAATTCCTGATTAGTATTTCGAATTATTTTATATAGGAGTTGAGAACCTTTGGTGACCCCACGGTTTAAATGTCTATATTAAGGACGTCGTGATTAATGTGCGTTATAGACGAACGTTCACCTGATCTGTCCCAGTCAATGGGACATTAAAGTGCGCCAATCAATGTCCACAGCCACACTGTTATGAATTCGGTTCTATTTGGAACATATAGATGGTAGAAATAAAATAGGACCAAAGTTTTCATTTATATGTTTGACCTTTGACCCCAAGCATCTGCATGGTATTCATGAATATATACATTTTGTCTGCCAACATTTCAATTTAAAAATGTACCATTAAAAATACTTAAAGACTTAGTAGGATAAATACCACAGCACACCTATTACACGCAAGGAGCTAACAGATTGAAAAAAATAACTAGTTAATGTGTCTTTCTCTTCGACGCCTTTGAGGTAAAATTTGCAGTAAATATGATAACCAAATTATGAACATAATTAATATCATGCGTGTCTGAATATGTTTTTGTGATTTTTATTTCAAATTATTTGTGTTGTAACGTCGCTTTCATGTTCCGTTATACAAATTCTTTCACTCTTGAGTCAAGATGAAAATATATAGCATTTTGTTTCATGTACAGTGGCAAATACTTCAATACATTCAAGATGAGAACAAAATATCAATAGATTCAAAAGGTATTTTAGAGATTGATCGGGAAAAAGAAAAGGAATTTCAACAGCCACCAACTATAAGGCATAGGAACAGTGCATGTGTATAAGGAATAAAGACATAATTTTTCTCCCTTGCATCAGCAAACAGACCACACATGGACCCACACAAGAGTTGTTGCAAAAGTTCTTGACGTGCAGTAAGCGTGAAACTTTTTCTTTCCGAGATCCCTAATTCGTCCTTATTGTGACCGGACATGGCTGTGTATTCATACTTCAGCCACTTATACATTAATTTCAAAATAGACTTAAAATATGAGCAATCTCATTAAATGTTATGAATTACAATCTATTTAATATGGCCATGTTAAGATTATATTATGTTGGTATTTTCTTCTGAAAACGGCAGAGCTTCATTTCCCTGAATATCTTCAAGATTATTTTCAAAGAGTCTTCATCATTAACAAACTAAAAAAGTATGATAGGTTCTAAGTAGATATGGGAAGATGTGGTGTGAGTGCCAATGAGACAACTCTCCATCCAAATAACAATTTAAAAAAGGAAACAATTATAGGTCAATATACGGCCTTCAACACGGAGCCTTGGCTCACACCGAACAACAAGCTATAAAGGACCCCAAAATAACTAGACGTGTAAAACCATTCAAGCGGGAAAACCAACGGTATAATCTATATAAAAAAAGAGAAACGAGAAACACGTATAAATTACATAAACAAATTACAACTACTGTACATCAAATTCCTGACTTATGACAGGTGCGGTATACTTTGAAGGTTTAACCACAACATTATGACATGTCTTAAAAAGATATTTCACCTAATTATGGGTCAATAGCAGCTACTCGGGTAAATTGATGTACCAAAACAATAAGGCAGAAAAGCATACTTAACCAAAACTAATAAAATGAAAAAAGGAAATTGCCGAAGAGACAACAATACGACCAAATAGCAGAAAAAGACGTTTAAAGTATACTAGTACTTCTTCTTTGAACTGGACACCACACTGAACTCCGAAAGCAAAGCTTCTTTTAGTTTGTCAGATATATATTAATTAAAGTTATCATAAAGATAGGTCTTTCAGTGCAAAATTTTGAATATCCTTTTAAAATATTTTGCCGCGGATATTGTTTAAAAACTGTTACCAACAATGAAATATATATTTGTAAATTTGTTTGTGAAATATATGTATTAATTTAGATTTTAAAATAATTCTGATTTGTTACCTATAAGTGAAATAAACTCGTCGAATAAAAGGATGTTATGTTTTTTTTATTTCAATTGAAATAATTCAATGCATGAACATTTTTTATTTGAATAAATCTGTCTGGTGGTGGATGAATATGTCACCTCTCACACAAGGGAGTCTGAGCAACTACGAAATGCTTCATCATCTGTAGATTGACTTTTTGTATGAATCGATGTGACTTGGTTCAAAATTCAGTGGCAAGTATTTGATATATAAATGTAGGCATGTACTGAGATAGAAAATCAAATTATTCATTCACTTATGGTCTTAAAAAATAAACGATTGCGGGATGAATGACATGAAGACTTCAAACGTATTAGTGTGAACTTGCTGCTGTCAGTAACTGCAAGCACTCTCAGATCTTTACCTACTAGTGTCTTTTTGTTGTTGTGATGTACCCAGTCACGTCCACTCTGTTGGTTTTCTGTTATGGTAATTACATAAGGAGTTAGAGAAGTCACGCTCCATGCGTAACTGATTTAGTTAAAACAAAACCCATTCGGAAATAAGTTGATTTTAATTGTATTGATATTAATTTAATTCAGTGTTAATGCTTCATGTTTGTCAGTAATCAATCTAATCAGGGCTGTAACTAGCCTCTTTTCAAAGTGAGTCAAACTGTTTTAGATGAGTGAAGCGAGAGCGAGGTGGGAAAAAATGGCAAGGGGTCTGGCGGTCGCGCAAGGCTTCCAGATGCTGTGAAAAAAATGACGCATACTCGTGCATTCTGAGCGTTCGCTTACTCTTTCTTTCTCTGAAACGAAATTATTTTTTGCTATATTTTTTCGACAATATATATGTATACACATTCATTGTAAGTTAACCTTTTAGGTTTTAGGGAGATCATCCAAAGACCAATATTCATGTTTTCTCTATTAAAGTGTCTGTCTGGACATGACTTAAGGTGGCTCGTGGGTACAAACATTTTAGCAAAAAATTAAACCTTAATTTTTTCATTACAAATTTTATTTATTACACTATTAGTTGTTACTTTATGATATGGTACAAAAAACAACCCCAAAAAATGATTTGGTTTGGCCCCAGATGACTTTAAAAATTGAAAAAGCTCCAAATTATCTCCCTTTGGTGCAAAAATGCCATTTCTTGGCCTTAAATTTAAAATATCTTTTTTAACTCATCGGTGACCTATATTTTTTATTATTGTTTTCAAATAAGCTGTACATAAACTAAATAATTGTAAAATTTTAGCAATTTCTTATATTAGGTTATTTTTTTATTTCGATATTTCCTCTTTTTCTCCTATTAGTTCAACAGAAAAAAAGGACATTAACAAAAATGTATGCTTCTTCCAGAGGCAGATTTTAGCTTAAATGGACGGTGACCCCATTTTTTTATTTCATTTTTCTTTTAAGTATATGATAAAGTTCATTTATTAAAAAATATAGCGAAATCCTATATTAGAAAAAAAAAATTATTTATACCCAGGAGCCCCCTTAATGCAAGTTTAACTCTTCAATGTAAGAGGCCATATGGCAATACACAAAACAGAGGGCTAGTTTTGTATTGTTTAAAGATAAACGTTCAATTTTTCATCAAGAAACGCCATTTTTTTTTCTGTGTTCAGTAGCATCATATCTTTTTAAAATATTTGTTCGCACCGTCAATGTCTGGACATCGGTGGACATGCAACATTGCAAAATCAGACATTTACAAATGAAAATTTACGCTCACGTCTATAGTCATATTAAAGTAGGACAATACATGAGCAAAAGACAAATCCTAGTACAGATAAGACACATAAGTGCAAACAAAAGACAATCGACACTGAAAACTAAAAGTAAATCAGAAACATGGACCATGCTTCTTGCAAGACATTCGCCGTGAACAAAATTTGATATTAAGACAAGTCTTTGTTTCAGCTTTGTTTTTAATTTCCAACAGGAGGCATTTGCCTCTTTAGCCCCCTTTGAAGAATTTGCTTTTTATTATTCTAAATGTCTTTTTCTTTTTCTTCGTATTCAATTTGGTATAATTCTCACTGACCAGTTCAGTCTAGAAACAACTGCTGCATGTTTGCATGAATGTGTTTTTAACCAATCTAACATGCCATAATATCCTTATTTATATTTGTTTCCTAGTATAAATGTTCACACAATTTATTATTCCGTGTCTATAAATAGTTTTGATCGGGGAAGCAATATTTATTTTGCCTGTTGGTTGCCTAGCTATCGTAAACAAATCGATATTGTAATCTCAGCGTGTAATTTTTATGTCAACTTTTACGTTTGCATCAGGACGACGTTAAAAGCGAAAACGTTCATATTTTTAGAGTGATATTCGTTACTTCAAACAGAAATCGCTTTTATCTTTTAAAATTTGTTGGCAGTTGAAGACCGGTTTCTAAAAGAAAAACTTTCATACAATCAAATGAACTAAGTATAAGCTTCGGGAAGATCAATAAATATAACATACTGTTCGTAATTCTGAAAAATCGAAAAATTACGGTAGTTAATGGTTGAATTGAAGCTTTATCCCTACGAACAAATCTTAATGAGCTAAATAACTTTCAGTTTAGTCATCTCTGGTGTATTTCTGAAGGCTAGGTTTAAAGCGATAACAGACGAAATATGCTTAGTGCTACTAAAAAACGGCAGTCTTTCCAAAACGTTGCAATCAACACGCTTTCGTAATCGTAAATAAAGGTGAGAAAAAAAATATTTCGTGCACATATATTAAAGTTTGAAACAAAATGCAATCTTTGCTTCAGAGATATCTACTTTTGTCTAACTTCTCTGTCTCCAAAACATTGATTCGGCAGTTTTAAGACAGTTCATTTTTCCATATTTTGTACAGTGGCAGATATATAACGTCTTTGACGTCGCAATCCCACAGAGTCCCTAGGTAGATTAAGGTTGATGTGAATCGCTCCATCTGCTTTGTTAATAAATGTTGTATTAGCTGGAGGTGGTCTTTTTTAGCAATTCTTTAAAGTATTCGGCCCATCTTGCAATCTGTTCTTCAAAAATGGTAAGGACCTTCCTATTTTCGTCTTTAACTTGTTGACCTGTTTTTCTTTTTTTGCCAGCAAGTTTTTGGGTGGTATCATACAAATCTTTCATATTTCTCATGTTTACAGCTTCTTCCGCTTCTTAGGCCAGATTATTAATATATACTCTTTATCTTTTCTTACATATCATCTATGAAAATTACTTGTGAGTTTTGTTGTAGTCATTTTGAGCATTATTTATAGATTTTCTGGTTTTTATTCTATTTAATTTGTCTTTTTTTTCTGTTTTCTCTCAATTACTTTTCTAAGAGCGGCTGGTGTCATTCATTCTTTTTAGGTGTGTTTTTCTACCTTTACATATGCTGTTTATTATGCAATGGTCTGTACTGTTATCAAGTTCTTCTAGCAGCTTGAACTTGTTTGAAAGCGTTATATTGAACTGTTCTTTCTCTGTCTTTTCTCTCAAAAAGTTGACCTTGTATTTCACCCTTGATGAACTTTTCATGGTGTATACTTTCCTTAAAGCTTCATTCTTACTTTTCCAATCAGAAAGTGATGGTCTGATGCAGCATCTGCTTCCCTCTTTACACATACATCTTGAAGTAATCTCCTAAATTTGTTATTGAAGCAGAAATGTTAAATTTTGGTTTGCTGTGACATGGTCTGGTGATACTCATGTTGCCTTTTTGTTTGGAAATATAATCCCTCCATAGATAAATTTATTGTAAGCACATAATTCTGCAAATCGTTCTCCATTTTCATTCATTTGACGAAGTGATTCCCCATTGAATGTCCATATTTCATATTGCTGTTTCCTATTTTTAGCATTGAAATCGCCCATCAGTACTGTTAGATCGTTGTCTTTTTGCTGGTTTAAAATCCATTTTAGGTGTTAATAAAATTGTCCTTGTCAAGTATGAATACGAATTCAGAAAAATACGTAAAAATGATGTTTGATATCGGAGTTTGTCACTCATCAACCACGCTTGAAAACACAGCAATTTAGAATATTCTGTAGGTGAGGTGTGGCTGATATATATAAATCAAAAGGTATGTCCTTTTTTTCAATTTGCGATCGGATGACGTGAAAATCCTACCAGCCGACCATGAAATGTTACTCCTCATATAACTCAGCTTTAATAACATGGTTTGTTCACCATGAAAGATCATTTAATTCACTACAATATTTTAACAAAAGTTATCAAAGATGCCTGCAGATTGAATTATATGTGCATACTATTTAAGCAACTCTGATTACCGTATTACAGATCTTCAGTCTATTTATGAATAATGTGATCAACCCAGACACAAATAATTGATAAAGGAAGGTACATTCAAGGTCAATGACAAAATTAAATAAAATAAATTGTAATTTTTAGATTTTATTTTATTGAGTTTTAACATTTATCAAAATAATATCACTGAATTTTGACAAACAATACTATGATATTTACATCGAATATAGAACATTGCAATGTACACCCCTTTAATAAAATTATCAGGGCTGCATGATGATACCAGGTTGCAATAAAATAAAGTTTCTAAACGTCAGGTTTACAAATTGTTTTAGAAAATTAAATCAACACATTGTCTATACAATATTTGTTTTAGTTCAACAGAGAAAAAACTATTCCCGACAATTCGTACTTATCTTATTTGATCTTACTGCCTAATATTTGTTAAGATTAAGAAAAGAACCTGATATCCGGAAATATTAGGCGTTTACGTCCTGTATCAGTGAAGCAACCGCGTCAAGATATATTTCATGCTTGCTACCCAATAACTGTCACGACTTTTAAATGAGTACAAGTAGTTTAAGTAACCCAATAGTCATTACAGTTTAAATTATGAAACATCATGTGACATTCGAGGAACAGCCGATTTTCTTAAATTTTATTGCCATTGTTGAATACAAAAAAAATCGTTCGTAGTTACAGAATGAAAAGGCAATGAGCACTTTATGGTCTGGTCACAATTCATAAACTTTCGGTCAAAACTAAAATAGGAATAAACCGGCCCCCTTTTCAAACCGGTCCGTTTACATAGTTCCAAAGACGACCATTTTATTCAGTTTTTACTGTATAAAAAAAGTAAAATTCCAAAAATACTGAACTCCGAGTAATATTCCGTTATTCTTGTTCATACTTTTAATGAAACTATAACGAATGATAGTGTGAAATGTCCTGAATTATTGGAGTTTCAACATTATCTGTTCTTGCATACACAATGTCTCTATTTTAAATTACCGAGTATATTTACATTACAAATGATTTGTTTTAAATGAAGATCATATACTTACCTCTAATGAGGTATTAGCTGTTTACGGATTCAACCCAAATTATCATATTTGATTAATAAAATACTTTATCCAAATGACAATAAGTCAGTCTCAAATAAATAATAAAGAATGCTAAGACTGGATTAAAATGTCAGCATTTCGTGTTTAAACACAACCAAATCAACCACCAAGATGATATAAGAATTGGATAAGACCGTTTTAATTATTTTAATTTGGCGTAATATGAGCAACACGATGGGTGCCACATGTGGAGCAGGTTCTGCTTATTCTTCCGGAACACCTGAGATCAACCCTAGTTTTTGGTGGGGTTCGTGTTGCTTATTCTGTATTTTTCTATGTTGTGTCATATTTACTATTGTTTGTCTGCTAGTCTTTTTCATTTTTAGCCATGGCGTTGACAGTTTATTTTCGATTTATGAGTTTGATTGTCCCTTTGGTATCTTTCGTCACTCTTGAATATACATCATCACATGCTGCAATGACAGTCGTTGGAGATATAAACTAAACTTGAAATACACGAATCTCAAACACATAGCATGCAATAAAAGTTACCTTTTTAGAAATTTTAAATTCAGATTAGAAATATAGTTACTATCTAAATCAAGAGTTCGCATTTATAAAAAAACGGACATAAATATAAATAGACCGTGACCACGCGCAATTTATATTTTTGATCCTTTTAGTCCACAGCCTGACACTATCATCCAGTTATTATCAGTATATCAAAGCCATGATGGATTGAGTTTAACGGGTCTTTTGATAACACATTTAAGACGTACATATCAATCCATTGGTTAATAATGACAAATACATTAAAAACGGTAGATTAAGAGTTACAATACAATTAACGGTACCAATTTTCTTGCACCAGATGCGCATTTCGACAATACATGTCTCTTCAGTGATGCTCGTGGCCAAAATAATTGAAATCCAAAGCTTATATTAAAGATGAAGAGCTATAATCCAAAAGGTCCAAAAAGTATAGTCAAATCCGTGAAAGAAATCAGAGCTTTGCATGAGGGAGATACATTCCTTAATTTATAATAATTTCTAATATTTTGTAACAGCAAATTTTAATAACACAAAAAATCCGTATTTAATACCAGAACCGAAGTACTGGCTACTGAGCTGGTGATACCCTCGGGGGCTAATAGTCCACCAGCAGAGGCATCGACCCAGTGGTAGTTATAAAATTAACGGTACCAGTTTTCTTGCACCAGATGCGCATTTCGACAATACATGTCTCTTCAGTGATGCTCGTGGCCAAAATATTTGAAATCCAAAGCTTATATAAAAGAAGAAGAGCTATAATTCAAAAGGTCCAAAAAGTATAGCCAAATCCGTGAAAGAAATCAGAGCTTTGCATGAGGGAGATACATTCCTTAATTTATAATAATTTCTAATATTTTGTAACAGCAAATTTTAATAACACAAAAAATCCGTATTTTCATGCCAGTACCGAAGTACTAGCTACTGGGCTGGTGATACCCTAAGGGACTAATAGTCCACCAACAGAGGCATCGACCCAGTGGTAATTATAAATTTAACGGTACCAATTTTCTTGCACCAGATGCGCATTTCGACAATACAAGTCTCTTCAGTGATGCTCGTGGCCAAAATATTTGAAATCCAAAGCTTATGTAAAAGAAGAAGAGCTATAATTCAAAAGGTCTAAAAAGTATAGCCAAATCCGTGAAAGAAATCAGAGCTTTGCATGAGGGAGATACATTCCTTAATTTATAATAATTTATAATATTTTGTAACAGCAAATTTTAATAACACAAAAAATCAATATTCTCATGCCAGTACCGAAGTACTGGCTACTGAGCTGGTGATACCCTCGGGAACTAATAGATATAGGAAGATGTGGTGTGAGTGCCAATGAGACAACTCTCCATCCAAACAACAATTCAAAAATTAAACCATTATAGGTTAAAGTACGGCCTTCAACACGGAGCCTTGGCTCACACCGAACAACAAGCTATAAAGGGCCCCAAAATAACTAGTGTAAAACCATTCAAACGGGAAAACCAACGGTCTAATCTATATAAACAAAACGAGAAACGAGAAACACGTATATATTACATAAACAAACGACAACTACTGTACATCAGATTCCTGACTTAGGACAGGTGCAAACATTTGCAGCGGGATTAAACGTTTTAATGGGCCCAAACCTTCTCCCTTTTTCTGAAACAATAGCATAACATCACAACATATAAAAACATACGATAAATAGTCGTAATAGTCCACCAGCAGAGGCATAGACCAAAACTTCAGAAAATTTCAAAGACCCTTTAATCTAACTTTACAGATGATTATTTTAAAACAATCATGTTTTCAAGCTTAGGAATGTTTTGCATTTGAAGTTACATTATTTGTCAAACATAACCTAAACCCAGCACGATTATATGAAAAAAGCTTTTTATGTGTAATTCTTATCATAGAAAGTGGTGTGAATTTATCTGTTTTAATACGTAGCAAGCAAATTAGTCTGCTTGAAACTATCTCCCAACACAATGTCTAATAATTATATGGTGTATTTTTCTTTTTATCAGATTAAATTGCATAATCTATTCAAAATTTTGCACAACTTGTAGCGTGGAAAATGTCCTTTGACCCATATTTGTCATTATATTCAAGAAATCAATCATCTTGATAATGTCAGTTTTAGAGAATTTTTGGTTCAATCCAGACTGATCCTTTACAAAGTAGGATGCATCCCTCCCTAAGACAAGATACTTGTATCTGCGTTGGTTACTCCTTTTTATGAAATAAAGCAATACCAACTCTTTCAATTATATTTTTAGTTTGAAATGTGGAATATCTCTGCAAAGTGTAGAAAAGTCAAATGTTTTAATACTATTTCAAGATAAAAGAGAGTTAGATGGTATGTACTCTAAAAGATTTTTGGATTTTTTTTAATCCACATCTGATTAACGCCACCTCTAGAATAGGCAGTTTCACAATAACTTTGAAGCTCGGCTTTGATTGCTGATAAAACAGATGTTAATAATTTAGAAAGAGGTTTTTTGTCGAGCATTTGGAAGACCCAGCAATATACCGTTGTTTGTAAGGACACTTTTGTAGGTATCCAATACAGTGATGGAAGATCCAGTTCATCATCTTTGGTTGAAATTCCAAAGGAACATAGAACAGACCAAGGATTTCGTCTTTGGTACGCGTTGTTAAGGTATGTGTTGAGTTTCAAATTAATTGTCAATACCTAATTCATGTATCGAGCAGTTAATATAATGAGTTTTACACACAAAAACGATGTTGTTTGGGGCTTTATCGCCGGGTACAACAACATAGTTGTCAAAGGTCCGTAAAAACACATTAAATCATATCAAATAACTTTGATATGCTCCTAGCGCAAACCCACCTTTTAAGATAGTCGGTAAGATATATTCGTTACATAGAGTGCTAGTGACATAATACGATATATATGGGGTAAGTAAATTTTATATGGGATGAGAGCGACAATAGACTGAAATATTTTGATTTATTTTTACTACCGATGGCGTTTAGTGTATATAACCTGCGAAAATCATTCGTTATTATATGCAATATCAGTGTGCTTAGATTATATATTCAGACTATAAAAAGATATTGTCAAGGCTGTCTCGAAAGTGTACGAACTTTTTAATAATACAAATGATGTAATATTTGTGAATTATCAATAAGTTAAAATAAGAATATACATGTACGGGATATTTACAAATGAACGTGTCATGCCCTTCACATAACTATACAAAAAAGTTTTGTATTTGTTCATTGTCAGTTTTAAAATACAAAATAGGATTATAGGTTATCATTCTAAAATCCAATGTCATAGAAAATTTGCCAAAACATTTTATCAAGGCTTCATTTTAGAAAATAAGGTTCTTAACATTTCACACATTGCAAAGATAGTTCGTCAGTAACACTCATAATAAATGCAAAGGAGAAATGCAATGATAAATATTTATTGGTATCTTTCGTCACTCCCTGTAAACATTGAAGTTCAAATACGTTAAAAATAATAAGATAAAACAGATAAAATGATCGAGATTAGATGGGATTAGCGGGAAATATTTAGAATAGAACAGTTTAATCCGATTTCTCACATACGATGAGTGGAATACTCTCTAAACGACTTTGGGTCTTGCAAAAATTCTGCGAGTGTTTTGTAGGTAGCCTGTTATTTTAAGTGGCGGTTCACATTTCACTGCTGTCATCAACGTGGAGCTACTTTTCATGCATGTATTGTATTAATTGTAATTATTAGTTCAACTACTTGATATGCGAGACATATTTGATGCTATACACTGTAAGCTAGCAACAATCGAGCATTTATTTTGTAGATAAAATGGAAATATTTCAATCTTCAGAATCGATATGAAAATAAAACTGTAAAATACGATAAATGGGCGCTAAATCGTAATTTTCAAATATATCAAAACGCATATATATACGACAATAACACAGTTATAAATTTCTTGCGTTTGAAGCGCCTTTATCCTTTATCACGACCAATACACACAGGTAACATACAAATTATTGTATTTAAAAAAAAGAGACTTGAATAACCTCTATATGACCTAAACATTGTCTAAAAATAAAATATCGCTCTGAAAATTTCCAACTTGATAAAGTCAGTTTTCAGAAAATAAGTTCAAGAACATGACATTACGTGAGCATAAAAGTAGAACGCATGCAAGTATTCTATAAAATTTCTGCACTAGTATTATATATTTATGGGAGAAAATATCGATTGCTATTTATTGTTGCAACAAAGGGATTGCTTGTTTAATTGTAGGAAATGTTAAGGTAAATCAATATTTTGCAATGCACACTTTTCACCTTTTTTTTTATTGCAACGGCAGAAAAACGTTCAATTAATTGTGGTCAGTGGTTAGTTTGTATCTGCATATAACGAATGTAATAAGAAATGAAAAAAAATACGCATTCAGAGGCTTCTTCTTTGTGAGATGGTTATTTTTAACGAAGCAAACATTCAAAACCAAAAACGAAAGTAGAATATTTCATTGATTCCGTCTAATCCAAATATATCTGGCTACTATCATCATTATCGTAGCTTTAAACGTGAATAATAACAATACAATCGTATGTTCCAAAAATAGTTTATTCGCGTATATGTTTATAATTAGAATAACAATGCAAACTTAAATAATGATATGCGTAGGACATTTTTAATTACAATAAGAAAGCTAGCAACCTGGGTTGTTTCTTCGTTCCTAATCCAGTGCGACCTCAATGTAAGTATGCAATTATGAAAAACACTCTTTGAGGAAAAAACAAGTCAGTCTAATTTTTAAAGACAAAATTAAAACAATTTGCGAAATCTTTAAAGTAGCATTATTCATGGTATTATCATGATTATTTTAAGGAACTATTTATAGTAATTTCTATTGTCATTTGAATCAAAATTAAATACAACAGTGTTTCGCTCAAAAAATGAAATAGTTATAGATGATTTATTTATTTGCGTAATAAAAACTGTATTAAACAACCAACAAAAATGGTTTGGAATATTTTACAAGAAATCAAAATGTTCATAAGTTAAATATTTTCTTTTATTTAGAGCAATGTGAAGTTTAATTTTCTCGCATCTCATTCTCATCATATAAGAAGGTTCCAACTTGATTTGAAGGTGCCGATTACAAATAAAATTTGAAATGCTCTGAGGGAAAAAAAACAGATTTTTGTAAATAGAAAAGAACAAAGACTTGTTTTTAAAAACCGGAGCTACCCAGATTTTAGTATTAGTTGAAACAACAGTAGATTAGTCTACAGGAAATTTGTATTTCATTTATTGACCATGAACACTGTGTATCATCACCAGCGGATATTGCGTACCACCAAATAGAGGGAGATAGAGAGGGGAAGAGAGAAGACAAAAACCATAAACAAGTCCCTTTATTGGAACCATTTTATTATGACAACAAGTACAATGTACCGAGTACGGTATTTGTTTTGTCTTATACTCAATAATTGTTTACTAATACCTAGTTGTAAAATTGTGAATAAGCAATATATATTATTGTTTTTGGCCCAGCTGAAGATCGCCCCCGGATTCAATAACTCTTTTCTATATGTTGTCTTGAAAGTAATTTGAATGTAAATATGATTTATTGATTTTTTGGTGTTTTAACGCTACTTTAAAACGCCACTTTGGGGCTATTTTGTGGCGGCCAGTTGTCTACTGAGGCTCCTCTATCTAAATCACTACTATAAAGACGCGAGACTTTTAAAAAAATTAGAGTAGAGAACTTGTCAAGACCAATTCAGACTACAAATGTATGTCAAGATTATCAAATACTGATTTAGTATTTGATAATCGTGATCAAACATGGAAGCATGGCTGCATGCATGGCAACATCTACTTCCTTTGTAAATAAAAACAATGTATATATCCGCCCAGCTATCAATCACAGTATATTTCAAATGGAAAGTACCTCTGCTTCATATTTTGTTTTAGGAATATAACAAAATAGAATTAGTTAATAATTTTTATTTTTCTTGCAACATATTATATAGTTTAGTTATAGGTTCTGTGGCAATTTTTTTTCTTCTAAAAATCACTCTTTAAACAAGGTTATTCTGAAAAATATGTCCCTGATATGAATGTTTCAAAGAAATTTAAATTTACAACTATTTCATTCATTGGCTGCTATTTATACTCTTTCCCTGGCCTTTAAGCTTCAAAGAGTACTATCAAGTGGTATTGGGTTGAATTATAACAGTCCCATGTCCCTACGGATCTCAATGTCGGTATCATATATTCAATTATTCTAGTATGTGCATTCATTGACCTTTATTTTTTTACAACGTTGACCTTCATCTGCATACCATCATTCACTAAGCAGATTTAAGGGCATATCCAACAGTTTATTACTAACGATGAGAATATTTTCCATTTTATATATTTCGTTCTTCAATTGACAGTGAATCAAATTTTGCCCCAAACAATATTTGACGTAGATTTAGTCTTCGCAAAAATGCGGCTGAATATTAGACATTTTTGCAATTTTGGACAAAAACGTTTTTTTACAATAACAAATAAATATGATCTTTTCATCAACATATACTTATGTAAAAGGGCTCAAATTAAAGCTAAACGATTTAAGATTATACGAAAAATCTAACTGTATCATTAAAAGCATTATTGGTTTCCACCAAAAAAGGTAAGAAATGAACATTTGAGAAGCACATTTAAGATGTTTAAAAGTATATCCCACGGTGTCAATTTGACCAATATAAGATATGTTATTCTTTTTAAAAAATGGAGGGTCATAACGTTTTAAAAAAAAAATATCAGTATACCCGTTTTTTAGAAAAATACAGTAATATAATATTGTTTATTCAATCTCTTTTGTGGAGCAGGATCTTCTTACCCTTCCGGAGCACATGAGATCACCCCTAGTTTTTGGTGGGGTACGTGTTGTTTCTTCTTTAGTTTTCTATATGTTGTGTCATATGTACTATTGTTTGTTTGTCTTTTTCATTTTTAGCCATGGCATTGTCAGTTTGTTTTAGATTTATGAGTTTGACAGTCCCTTTGGTATCTTTCGTCCCTCTTTTGTAAACCTGACAAAGTGCGTGAAAATATAAGGCGTTGCGGAAAATAACGTTGTATTATCCCGGAGGATGTACAGACTGGTTGGTATATATACACATGTAGGAACATACAAACAGACATATATAATTACCCTGTTTAGCCTATACGTAGACACAAAAGGAGATTAACTCGTAGACTCTTGTAAAATAATAATATTTTATTCTTTTAAAAGATAAAGATGGTTACACACTTTATTTGGAAAATCATACAGTCGTTAATTTTTAATCAGCAATAAACAGAACTAATTCTGCATAAATTGCTAAAATAAAATTATAGTTATTGTCAAGGTGTTGTTTAATATCAACTTGTATGAGTGATTCTATTTTCAAATAGTTTGGTTGAGATCATTACTCGAAATGTATAGTAATCGGTCAATAGTTACATAGATATGCCGGAGCTTAGAGTTGAAATATAGACCGTTTTAAAGTACCAGTTTGAATAACAATGGAAACGGAGAATATGTCAAAACGACAACAACCTACTTAAATGTTAAAGACAACTCATGGCCTCTTAATGGATCTTTAACATACAAGATATCCCGCACCCAGAAGAGGTATAGAAATAATTACATGACCCGGTACACCATTGCGAGCCTGGCTTCTTTGCGTCGTACTTGGTGACTTTTCCAACCCAATTCGTTGATTATATCTGTGACACTTGATCTGTTTATGTGGTGCTTGGTGATGTAACTTTTTCATTTTGATCAATATGTTTTTGATGATATGGATCCCATACTGTTGTTGCTTGTTCTGGTTGGAGCCTTACTTAGATTCTATAAGCTTGCTGCTTCTAGAGACTATGTGGTGGAAACCAAGACTTCTGTTAGCTTTGCTTGTAAGGTTTTTCATGTGTTCTCCTCGGTCTAGTTCGATTGTGATGGTGTAACCCTGCCACCTAACTGACATGTTATGGTTAAGTACATGTTCATGTAATGCATAGCTCATTTGATCGGCTTTTTCTTTCTGAAAACAGTTAGTATGTCATATTTCTCTGGGTGGAACTCTATCTTCTACTTTTCCTCCCATAGTGCCAGTTTATCAAGGTCTGACTATAGGTGTCGGCAATCAGTATCTGAGGCAATGCTAAGGTTAACTATTGTGTCATCAGCAAATAGACGAACTGTTGATTTTAGGTAATTTGCTAGGTCATTTATATAGAACAAAAATAAACAAGGTCCTACGACTGACCCTTGTGTAACTCTAGATTATACCTGTGCTTTGTCTGACTGTTCCACCTCAACTACTACTACTTGGGTTATATTTGTCAGGAACGCTTCTATCCAGCTTTTGGTCTTTCCATGTAATATCGTTGCCCTCTTGGTTTATCTGAATAAACAGGTTTATTAGCGATGTTCTCGCTAACTTTTTAGATTTCAGTTCTATTTTTGATAATATTGTCCATGAATTTTTGGCTGATTTCCGATGTGTCCTTTACTTTGAGGAAATAAACCGCCCTTTCCCGGCGGCCATTGCAATTCAAATGGTGATTCCGTTATCACGTCGTTGAATCAAAGTTAAATTAAGGGAAACAATTTACGACGTTTATGTTTGTTATTACCTCCCCTGCAATTGTTGGATATGCTCTTAAGAGATCTCTTATCGTTTCAAAGATATTGCAGTTTGCAATTTGTAAATGGTGTAATATATTTCTTGTTCAGCTAGCCACGTGCAGTTTTCAGAAATTGAAAGGATCGTTGGCTTTTGTTCGTTTGTTTCTCTGTCCTATATTTTTTCCTAATTATTTGTATTGTAGTCCTGTCATGTAATGTTGTCATTTTAATGTTACAATTAATATTGCCATACAGCGGGAGGTTTGGCATGCCACAAAACCAGGTTCAACCCACATTTTTGTTTCTTGAAGTGCCCTGTACCAAGTCAGGAAAACGACCATTGTTATATTATAGTTCGTGTCTGTGTGTGTTGTACATTTTAATGTTGTGTTTCTGTTGTGTCTTAGTTCTCTTATATTTGATATATTTTCCCTCCGTTTTAGTTTCTAACCCGGATTCGTTTTTTCTCTATCGATTTATAAATTTCGAACAGCGGTATACTACTGTTGCCTTTGTTTAACATGATTATTTACTGTTTACTATGGACTAAATACATTTCAGCTAAGAAAAACAATCAAATAGTAATTATTTACTGTTTACTCTGTACTAAATACATTTCATGAAAAACTAAGAAAAACTATTAGATAGTAATTTTTAAATTTTACAGTGTGTTAAAAAGTTTTATCAGTTCTATTTATAAAGTCAATATTTCATCATTTGTTTTCTTTGACAAATGAGGTCATGTGCTATATGAAACTGAACATTCAAATGCATTCTGTTAAAAAATAGTTAAGGTGATAGCTAGCACTACAGGGAGATAACTCTGTAAAATTAGCTGAACGTTTTAATCACATTAATATTGTATTGTTTACAAAATATAAAGCTTTTCAAGGATTCAAATAAGTGTTTCTCATACTGCTATATATATATAATGAAACTTTTCCAAGAAAGTGTGTACTTCAAGACTTTGAAATTTTATGGGTCAAAATTTTTATGAAAATTAAACGAGCTAATAAATTTTCGTCAAGGTGTCTGGCTACACCTTTAGCTGTCAAAAAGTCAAGATTGATAGTAAAAATTACATTAATTGCACGCTATTTTCAAATCCTTTAATACATTTACTTGTAAGCATGATCTTTCTATAGACAACTACAATAAATCTAATGAAGGAGAACTTTTTTGTTGAATTTTTTGTAAGTGATAGCTAAATATCTTAGATCAGCAATAAAGATTTGTGAATATTTTACAACTAACCAGATGAGTTTTCATTTCATATTGATGTATATGTATTTAGACAACTTACGTTCTTAAAACTTAATGAAATTATTTTTCAAACATGAAAATGGACATGGAAAATATCCCCAAGAGCAGATACCGATGTCTATGTATTTGTACAAAAAGAATATGTTATGTTATAAACAGAAATCCACACCAAAGTAAGATTATAACGTAAAGGACAAGTAGTTCAATGATCTTCTTTTGTTTCGTAGTGATCAAAATAGACTAGTAATCTTTAAATGTATCTTCGAGTGGCAAGAAAGTCATGTGAATCTTGTTTTAGTAACTTAAACATGGGTTTTAAAGGATTTGAACTGATTCTCGAAATAAAAATAAAATTCTGTATTTAGACCAAGTTGTCGTATATTGAAAATATCAAGATGCTCACGATTCCTATTCACCAAATCCACAAAAGTAATTTTTAACCACGTTTGAATTATAGAAAATCGTTCTAATTATTTTTGTACTATAATCTTATCTTTGATTGCAGGATTCCATCAAACTAATATGGAGACTAAATGCAGATATCGCACCCACAGACATCGTTACAGTGATACTTCTGTGTTGTGCTTATCAAAGAGGTCAACATTGGAGATATGTAAACGATCAAATAGTGATAGTGGACAATTAGAAAAATATTCTAATGACCTTTATTTTGACACAAAAGTTCAAACAGTAAAGCAAGGTCAAATGACGAAACAAACTGAAAAAATAGCCAGATTTTGCAGGTTATTTCAAGTTAACAGCTGTCTTGAAGTGCACACAAATTTTCGTAGGAAGTTGATGCCAGTTCTTGTATTACTGTACTTTTGTCTCATACTCGGTCGGATTTATTATAATGGCTATTTCGAAAGGGAAAGAGACTATTTTGGTCAAGACAAGATTGGTAAAAACTATATGTTGGCTGATATCTTGAGGTTTCGTACGTTTTCATTGTCTGTAGAAATAGTGATGCCTTCTAGTATGGACAAGTACTTCAATAACATGGCAAACGGCCAAAGTCAAAGAGCTAATAACTCCATGTCAGTTGAAATGTTAAGAATATATTCACTACGTGATTTTCCGCGAAACATAAACATAAGTATGATTCGTCTTGCACGAGCTGGATTTTATTCCACAGGAAATTCAACTGAAACTAGATGTTTTCGATGTGGAGTAATTTACCGCGACTGGATTTCTGGAGATGATCCTATGCATATTCATAGACATCTCTCTCCTACCTGTGACCTCGTTTCAAATGGTGATGGGCGGAACAATATTGGAGAGGAACTGCAAAATACTCGAAGACAGGAGCGCAGAGAAGGACAATCATCTAATTCGAATGGTATATCAACTGGGCATGTATCGTTGCCTTCAAATGAAAACATTGGTTCGTTAAATAATGTAACCAGCAGACAGCATCATCATGATGTTAGTCATATTAATCCGTCTGCTAGAAATGTTGACCATCATGATACTGTGAGAAATGAACCCACTGAAATTTCAATTCCAAGGATACAAAGCCATGAAAGGAACACTTATACTCATAGTAATAAAACATTCAATAGTAACTGTAATATCAATTCACAGAATATGTCTACAAACAATAATTGTCCGGCGTCTGATTACGAAAGGAATTGCACTAATAATCAGGCAGATACCGATATTCAGAATCTAAGTCCAAGATACGTAAATTATTCTCCTCTTCAAATACGAATAAGTTCATTTGAAGGATGGCCAGGATATTTGAACCAAACACCACGTGCGATGGCGTTAGCTGGTTTCCTGTTTGCTGGGTACCATGACTACACAAGATGTTTCCACTGTGGCGGAGGACTGAGAAACTGGGAAGCAGGGGATGACCCATGGGTTGAGCATGCACGCTGGTTCCCACAATGTGGCTTCCTAAAACAAAACAAGGGAGAGAACTTCATACAAGCTGTTATGAAAAAGCATAGCATGGTATTCTAAGTTTGAAATGTTAGATGCAATGTGCACACAATGGCAATGTCTGTTTCATCTGAAACAAGGCTTTTATAAAATCTAGTTGATCCCTCAGACTGGTTTAAATCGAAACGAGTTTATGGCGTCTTTGTAAAACAAAATGCATATTGTTTTATTTCGTAGATTACATGTATTTGTATCAATTTGTATGATAAAGTCACGGTTGATTTGTTTTTTTAATTTAGGCAAAAAATGCCGTTATTCTTTCAAAGTCATGAAACTTTTATAAAAATAATGAATTATTTCCAAAGAAATCTTTTACAAATTTACAGCACATTAATGTTAGGAAGATTTTCCAAGGTTACCTTTATGGATATTTTCCTATGGTACAATTTTAATGGTTTCATAATACATACCCTCTAAATATTCTTTCCTATTCACGCGATTTTTTAAATTTACAAAAAACGGATATCAAATATCAGTTTGTTGCTATTGCTTACTAGTATTGTTGCCAACAATTGTCTTAAAAGGGCACGAAAAATACAATTGGCACTAATTGTAATTAATTTTGATTTATTTTTCATTGTGATTCAAATCAGTTATATTTTCTTTGTCGGTACATCCAGCTGCAGTAATGATGACATGATTTGTGTATGCAGATTTGTTTTGCATAGATATTTTATTCGATGCGAAATGCCAGTACTATTAGTATCTTTATCCTTATGTTACAAAATGATAACTAAACGATTGTGAATGGAAGCTTTGCGATTTATAGCAAGAGTTGATAAACTTCTGTATTAGAGTTAATTATCACAATAACAATTTGGGAATACGATGTGTGCTTAAGGTTTGTCATTCTAGAAAGAAAATAATGTTATTTGAATATATCTTAATGTACATTCACCAGTATTTTTCAAGAGTGGCTTCTGTAATCGACAAAAAGATTTGCTAAAATACATATGTGAATCAATCTTTCATTGTTCAAGCAGTAGCTCAAATTATTTTATAAACTAAATGTATTTCATACGAAAACTTCTTTTATTTCTTTGTATGCAATCAGCACTCACGACTTTGTATGTAGGTATATGCAGACCTATATCTGTCGATGTTTTATGTCTTTTCAGGATCAAAGAGCTAAAGGAAACAGCACCTTCAGTACTAAAGTAGATCGAACTGTAACATCTAATCAGAATGCAACCATGGCTTCCGCTTCTGCGTCCGGTTTGGACCAGAGTAGTATGTGCACACCAAGTATCCATGTACAAAAAGAAGCAAAATTCATAAATACCTCATCGGGCATACAAACAGTTACTAATAATGATAGAACCACTACTGCTTCTAGGGTGATTAATAATTTTAATTCTGATTCTACAACAAATATAGAACCTACAGAGAGGATATTACAAACTATTGCAGCTAGAACTGTTTTAGAGATGGGATTTACCAGCCATCAAGTAGTCGATGCTGTACGTGGAATTCAGAGACTTAACTCAGGTAAATGATAATTAAAATATCGTCATTCACTTCATAAGATCATATTTCAGAAGTGACATAGTGACGATACTGGTAACGTCGTAAGGCCATTAATGATAGAATTAATATTTATTTACTCTGAAATAACAAATTGTATTCTATAACCATATGTTCTTTTCATATACTTTATGATGATATGATACTTAAGACCTAGTGAATGATTATGCATGATTTTCATATGATGGAAATATAATCATGTTGATTTGTGTTGTTCTATTCTACATTAGCAAGAGGTTTTGGGGGAGGGTTGAGATCTCACAATTAAATTGAAAATGGATATGGGGAATGTGTCAAAGCGACCATAGAGCAGACAACAACCAACATGTTTAGTCTGGCCGCACTTTAGCGTCTGTACCAAGTCAGGAGCCTCTGGTCTATGTTAATCTAGCGTGTTTAATAAATTTGAGATCAGTTTTATGTTTTGGCGTTGAGTGAAACGTCCATATTCTCTGAACTAGTACACTTTTTTTGTTTATGGTGGAAGAATGATCCCAAAAAAATGGTTTTTAAAACGAAAAAATATAATTCTACGGACTTGAATGGGACAGTGTCTTTGTTTTGCTTATTTTAAAGATAGAAGAATAAATTTCTCAGGACATTGAATTACATAAAAACATACATGAAATAATATAATAGAACAAAACAACATGATATCCATCGAAAAACAACGGTCACCTTCCATTAGTTTAAGACAGTACACCTCAATATAATTATGATACGTCATCTTAAATGATCAGGTAGAAACTCTATGAGATAAGTTAATGCCACTCATCCAGAACTATCAGAAAAGAATCTTTTGACAAATAACAAGAAAAATCGTTTTCCAGGTGAAGGAGGCACAGATGTTTCAGCAACAGATATAATGAATGTTCTCCTCAGAGAGGACCCCCACCAAACAACAGAAGTTTTGAATGTTCCAGAAACTAGCACAGCAGAAGAAATTGGTGGCGCTACTTTTGATGGTAAGGTTTGACATTATTGCAAGCAGTAAATGTAACACAAGCATCGACAAAAAATGATTTTTTTAATGTTAACAACTAATGTGTGCTACAACTATTAATGCGTGATTGTTTTACATGAATCATATTTCTATGTCGTTTTGTAAACTCATTGTTCAGCTCTCAATCGGATTTCATTTGACAAACAAATATACTTTTCGACATTATTAGTATTATTTAGACCAGCAGTACTTTAACAAAGTTAACATTTCTTTGTTTGATGAAGAAGACAAATCAATGTTACAAAAAAAAACACAAGGAAACCTCATGATTCAGAAAGAGCGCGACATGGTGCGACGACAGGATATTAATCACCTGCTATCTGTACATTACACTATTTGTGACACTTTGTTCACGCATCAATGTCAATAGAATGGAATTTGATGCGACTGACGTACAAGTTAGAGGTTTAGCGCTATAAAACCTGGTTCAATCCACCAATCTCTACTTTTGAAAATGCCTATTCCCAGTCAGGAATATGACTGTTGTTTTTCATTAGTTTGATGTGTTTTATAATTGATTTTGCCATTTGTTTGGGATTTACCGTTTTGAATTTTCCTCGGAGTTTAGTATTTTTGTGATTTTGCTTTTTACCCGGCATCCAAGTCCCCACTAAGATAAAATTTCATAATAAAAAATATGTAACAATCTGTACAGAATCGATACAGAATGAATGATATATATGATCTTAAGGGCTAAGACTTCAAAAGTGAAACGTCGTTAGTGAGTTGTGACACAGACATATAATATCGTGAAGGTATCCGTAAAACTATAAGTTGTCTATTTCATTCGTTCTTTCTTATAATTATGTTAGATCAGTTCTAATTGTAAGGAAATAGACTCATTATAGATACCAGGATTAAAATTTTATATTTACGCCAGACGCGCGTTTCGTCTACAAAAGAGTCATCAGTAAGGTCAAATAGAGTACGAAGTTGAAAAGCAAAGTTTTAATCATCCCTTCTAATCTAGTATACATGTGTATCACTCCCAAACGTGTCCTTCCCCTCAAACGTGTCCGATTCAACAAAACGTGTCTAGTCTCCCCAAACGTGGCCGATTTCATAACCCCCAAACGTGTCCGATTACACGCAAGAAAGTCTCACGTCTGTAACCGCTAATAAATGTATGTCCTAAATGAAATCAATAACGTTTAACGACTATTCTATGATGGGAGCCACAGTTGATACTGTGGTCATTTATTTTGTTCAATGCTGGCTATTGTTGATTATCATAATGGTAAGTTCAATCTGTAGTATATGAATTAATTTTAAACTGTATTTGCTTATTAGCCAATATTTCATGCTCATTTTGGGCGAACATACAAATAATTCTTGTACAGTTGAATTAATCGTTTATAGTCCGGCCGATTGGTGCAGATATAGAGCAGAATTGCTCACTTGATGAGGAAAGCATGAAACTTTGCATAGTAGTTTTTGGTTATATACCCTTTGATTTCAGCTATGGACCCACTCTGAAAAATCTAATATGGCTGCCATTTTCAAGATGGAAAAAAGGTATAAATATCAAGATTGTCCTAAAGGTATTCTATATAATTTCGGAAGTTAAAGAAATGATTCTTTAAAAATGGACTTCATATTCTTGAGTTTGTTATCATTTAATTTTAAAATATAAAAAAAAAAAATTGGTTATTTCTATAACACATACATTTCCAAATATGGCTGCATATACAAAAACATATAGTGAAATTCAAAATGTTAATCAATATGTTACATGTTATTGTAATTGTTCTTTAAACGCTTTCAGTTTTAATGGTTAGAATTAAATAGGTTGAAACGAGTCGATTGAACGTTAATATAGGTCGGTTAAATGTGGTGGAGTAGTAGGAAACTCATCTGAACACCTTGTCTCATTGACTCTTCAATGCCACGTCTTACGTCACTTATCTGTTTGTCTTTTTCATTTTTAGCCATGGCGTTGTCAGTTTATTTTCGATTTATGAGTTTGACTGTCCCTCTGGTATCTTTCGTCCCTTTTTATCGCGTTTTCATCTGCCGTACCCACTACATCGTCAAATTATTCTATTTAAACAATAGGTGTACCTTTCTTCAGGTGGATTAGACGATTGCCATCATTTTTAAAATGGTTAAGGGGCAACTATTTCCTTTTCCAACTACGTGCGAAACCAATTCGCATTTATTCAGCGAGCATGGTCCTAAAATGCACTCCTGGTCAGCAATTTTATTCGTTTTAATGGTAACAGTCATTTTTGAGTTTGGCGGAACGGTGATAAAATGTTCGTTTTATGCAAATTTGTTGAACTGAAATCTCGTTTACACTGTTAACAAACGCCGCATTTATAACTTTATTGTTGATGGTAATTGTGGGAGTACTCAGGTTTATCACTGCGCTCAGTGTGTCCAAACTATCTAGCCTAAGTATAACATCGTCTGTTAACGGCTCTTTGCACACGTCCCATTGTATGTTTACTCTTTTAATGTCGAGAGTCGTTCTTTATAATCTTCCCAATAACAAGCTGTTAACCCAAACCACGTAGCGTTACGTTCTCCAAATCTCCATTTTCTGCCGGAATCTATTTCTCATTTACTAATGTTATTATTGCAGCAGTGTCCACAATCATGTTCACATTCTGGTCATGTATAGTACGTCGTACTGCTAAGCTCTTTCAAATGGTTCGTCTTATAACAATATCGGACGAGGCCGTGAGCCTCTGTTTGATTTTGTGATGAGGTGATGTTTCGTGGCCAATAGACTTGAGAATCGTGCGTTGACCTACTGACCCGACACTTTGCGTTTTAAAGACTCGATTGTTGGGGTTGCACTTTGATTTGCTCTGTATCTGGTGAAGGTGACCGTTGTCTGAAATAACCGGGATTTCTGGAGTTTGTCCATGGAGATGCTAGCCGTTTAGGGTTAATCTTTAGGGCCTATATGATCTCTAGCTTAGTGGGGGTGTTGCTGATCGATAGACATTAAGCTTGAATGTATTTCTATCTGGCGATCTACCGCGATTGTATTGCTCAGGAGATCTTCCACGTGTATATTGATCAGGTTATCTACCATTGAATTGGAGATCTTCCATGATTATTTGATTAGAAGAACCGAGGTTATATTGATCGGCCAATCCACGGTTATGCTGATTAGTTGAAAGCATAACATCAGCTAGTTTTGTGACAAGTTGGGTGAGGTTAATATGCACCTCATTGTCCAAAGGACTTCTTATATTTCCTTTATCGGTCAGTGATACTGCGCCATCAGCAAAGTAGACTTGTCGATGGTCATAATTGGCACTTTTTGATCCATATATTGCCATCTGGTTTTCTATTGAGGGTTTCAATTGTTTTAACGCCTTGTTGAATGTTTCTGATTTCCTCTCTATTACATGCCTTGAAGAATCTTTGTCTGTACATCCTCGGCGGAATGCCTCGGTTCCAATCTGATTTTATCGTCTTTCTTGCTGAAGCGCTGCTCGAAATTAATGTTTTTTTAAGGCCTTGGAATCATCATCTGTGTTTACCTTGCGAGCGTACTAAAACCCAACATCGGCCTGGCAATCTGGGGCCTACACACATTTTCCCTGTTTTCCCATTGTCATCTACCGGCAGCTAGTTCAAATTGGTAAATGAACGCCTCCCAAGTCAAAGATCCTTTTCAATTGAGTTTTTGCATTTTTGGGAGCTTTGGGCTTCGGCTTCGGTCCCTTGCACCAAGATTTTCTTGCCATCGGGTATATTCTCTCTCCACAGAGGAGTCTGAAGAAGAGGTGTTGCCACACTATTTTAGTTTCCTCTGACCTTTCCTGGATCGGTCAGTGGAGTAAGCCTGCTGTTATGGGAAGCCTGTAAGAGCTTCAGTAGCTGACAGGAACGTCATAATTGGAGTGATAAATGTGGGATTTGACATTGACTCGACGGAGATGATACCGTAAGTAGGCACTGCATTCAGCTTTGGAGAAACTTGATAGAATCCACTTGCAGCCAATTGTTTCTGTAAAGGTGTGCTGCTATGACCCAAATATTATTGACTCATAGTAGATGGTAAGTGTGCGGGAAAGACACATAAGCCTTTTGCTGGTGTCCTTGATTAGTACTAGAGGTTTATATTATGTTCTTAAATGGAGATTGTTGTTGAATACTTTGAACTGTCTCATGCAGGACCAAAGGCCCTGACATAGGACTTTTGACTTAAGGTGAAGACACCTTCAACAGAGTTTGCGTGGTTGATGGTTCATGCAAAGTACAATTTGGGAAAGACCCAAGGCATGGATTGTGTTGTGTACTTTTGGTAAACTTGTGTTGTACTGGCTAAGGTCAAATGTTGGCTTAAATGATGTGTCCATTGCAGGAATTTTAACTTCTTTATTTTAAATGTCCAGTAATGCCAGTTGTTGTAAGGTACCCTGCGGATCAAATGCATTTTAAATTGAACTGTGTCTCCTTCCTCAGTTGTTGTCAGCTTGTCCATTCGTCTCACCACAAAATTGAATATCTTATTGGTCTGACCACCAATTCTGCCAAGAAATTTTACTAGCCTTGTGGTCTATCCTGTCTTCAGACGGCTGAAGTTGCTGAGATATTTCTCTCATCTGTTCATTATTAATATTCATTGCCTCTTTCTGTACAGCTTGTAACGTAATGAGACCAACACATATTTTATCAATTCGAGCTTCGCTCTATTTTATATTGCGTAAATCTCAGCTGGTTTTTTTAGCATTATGTTTTCTATCTGCTAAAAGTTCTTAGTACAATTGTTTAATAGTCATTCTCCAGCTGTTGGTTTCTCCATATCCCCAAGTGATTCAGTTTCTGCTACAATGTTCTTGTCCTTATTGTCCTCAATTCCTGCCATTTCACTGATGTGTGTTTAAATGATTCTCAATTCACAGTTTAATATTTCAAATGGCAAAATATTGCGACCCAAGAAATAAGATAACACTGAATAATATCTTAAGGTAGATAAATCCCAAATCACAGCTTTTATGTAAAATGTATGTGCGACCCAATACAGCAAATTGTGCAGCTTTTAATGAAAGCTACTACTACAGCTTTTTATGAAAGCTACTACTTTGTGTATGAAATGACAAGCAAGGCAAAATCAAAAGGAACAGAACTGGGACAGATATTAAATGACACTATACATCAATAAAATGCTTATATTCAGGTCAATTCTCAATAATGAATATTTGCTTATTTTTCAACGCGGCCATTTTGAAAATAGCCACCATTTTGTATTTCATAGATAGATCAAAACAAAATCTTGCTAAGTACACCAAGTATTTCAAATATGTTGATTTTTGTGCTTCCAGCATCAAATCCACTGTGGTTTGTGCAATACTGGAAAATATTTTAGAACGGACGGCAGCCATCTTGAAATAAGCCGCCATATTGAATTTTGAGGGTGGGTCTATAGCTAATATTGCTCAGTACACAAAAATGTACTATCATGCAAAAATTGGTGCTTTCCTCATTATTTGAGCAATTTTTTCACCGATCGGCCGGACTATTACTATGTATTTTGTACTAATAAACTCTTATGATGCATTTATATTAATCTGAATATTGCTAAGCAGGCTTTCAGCAAAATTGACTTCCTTTTTTTCAATCCTCTGTCTGGTATTTATAAAGCTGTTCGAATCATAAACTGGTTATAAGGATTTTTTTAATAAATTTTAGTTTTCGAGCATCACTAAAGACACAAACAATGACCAAATAACATACAGACTTATAACAAATACGTTGTATTTCCGTTGTGTCGTTTGTTTTCTCCTATATTTGAGTGTGAATTCACATTACTATAAGACGTGTCACGGTACTTTTTTTTTTTTATCCCAAATTCATGTATTTGGTTTTGCTTTTATATTGGTTATTCTCATCGGATTTTGTCTAATGCTTCGTCTGTTGCTATGTGTGTTACATTTGAATGTTGTGTCGTTGTTCTCCTCTTATATTTAATGTGTTTCGCTCAGTTTTAGTTTGTTTCCCCGATTTTGTTTTTTGTCCATAGATTTACGATTTTTGAACAGCGGTATACTACTGTTGCCTTTATTTATAAATTTTCTGACACGGAAGACATTTCCAGTAAAAGGAAAAAAAACATTAAGACACATTTGGGGGATTGGACACGTTTGGGTGTTGTTTTTTTTTTAAATAAACACGTTTGGGCGTTTATACAAATGACATGCTTTGACGCTGTTTTAAAACTAGACATGTTTTGCAGTTCAGTGACGTTGATGTGGACACGTTTTGGGGAATCGGACACGTTTTTGGGGAAGGGTACGTTTCTGAGTGTAACATATATAAATAGGACGATGAGGTATGACTGTCAATGAAACAACTCTCCATCCAAGTCTCAATGTGTAACAGTAAACCATTTTATGTATGTTAAGCTTGCGCATGCACGATCCTAACGTAAATATCATTTTGTATATTTAAAGCTGAACGTTCGTTATCCTGAATGGAAGAGGGTATGTTACCACCGAGAGATGAGAAGAGTATTATTAGACTGTTGAGATGTAAAAATGTCTTTTTTTTTTTTGTAGACTCTGATTTGATTTTAGAAGAAAACAGACAGCTTCAAGAACAAAGACAGTGTAAAGTTTGTAGAGAGTTTGACTCTACTGTTGCTTTCTTACCATGCGGACATATTGTATGTTGTACAGACTGTGCTCCGGCAATGCGTAAATGTCCCGTATGTAAAACGTATGTTAAAGGTACTGTGAAGACTTTCCTTGCCTGAGGTGAATTAAAGGATTTTCACGAGTAAACTGATCGTTGATTTGAAAACGCACTGAATATCTCGTCGATGTATTTGCACAATAAACTTGAACAGACATTTGCATTCGTTTATACGTACACGTACATATTGTCCATTTACTCCATCCTTTCATCCATTGTATGAATAATTCAACGATGAAATGAACAAGAAGAAGGAAATAGTCATAAGTTGATCAGATTGTAGTAATTGTGAACATTTCTTTTGATAAAGATTTTTATTCAGACAACATCGCAGTTATCTTACCGTCTAGTTCAAGGAAAAACTTTTGTTTCGTTTTAACAGCGACTAAAGATAGATATTAGAAATTCATAGTCATTCTACTTCAACCGTCGCAATGACTGTTCTGGTTATACTTAACTAGATTTTTCTTGCTTTATTTAATTAATGAAAGTTTTTTTTTTTGATAAACCCTGATTTAAATGTTTTCGTTGGTTAAGGCGATTTTTAAAAGCTGTAAATATTTGAATTAAAGCGATTTAAACGAAATCATAGAATCTAGTTGTTTTAGTTTAGTAGGTAAGACATTGCCATTAACAGTCCTATTATATTACACCTGGTACGTCTTCAAACATAAATAGTGCTCCATTGTGTTGTCACCAGTCTGGTAGATAGTGCCTAGATGCCTTCGCATTTCATCACTAAAAATAAACATGAAACATTTTTTATATTTATGACTCTCTCATGCACGAATCTTTTAGCTGATTGAGGTTTCTTTTTAAATCTATTCTTGTTATGTTTCTCTCCGATATTCAAAACTGATTGTTTGCATTTAAGCAATATACTACGTTGGAACCTTTTACTTTTGATCACAAACAAATGTAAAAACAGGATTGCGATTGAAAACATACGGTTCTTAATCCAGTCATGACTTACTATGTATAAGTGTTATTATAGTATTAAGTCCAATAGATTAATAAAGGCTACAGTAGTATACCGCTGTTCAAAAATCGTAAATCTATGGACAAAAAACAAAATTGGGGTAACAAACTAAAACTGAGGGAAACGCATTAAATATAAGAGAAGAACAACGACACAACATTAAAATGTAACATACACAGAAACGGACTAAGCATTAGACAAAATCCGATGAGAATAACAAATATAACATCAAAACCAAATACATGAATTTGGGATAGAAAAGTACCGTATCATATTAACATATTTATAAGTACCGTATTCCTGTCAAGAAATGTGGTAATTTTAGTTGTATTTTCGATGTTACCATACAAGTGGGAGGTTCGGCTAACCACAAAAACACTTTCAATCACTGGTTTTTTTTTTTGTCGAAATGTCAGTTTATATGTATGTTGTCTTCTTTTATTTGCATTTGAATGTTTCTGTTGTTTTGTCATTTTCATCGTCTAGTTTTTCTCAGGGTTTTATTGTGATCAGAATTTGTTTTCGCTTAATCGATATTTTACTATTCAACTACTGTTGCCTTTCTTTGCTTAATAGTCATACAACATGTGCTACTGTGTTTTATCACATGAAGTGTTGATTTTAGTTTTCGAACATTCGGTCAATACCGCTGCTGGTGTACAAAAAGTGCAAGAGCGTATCATCAGGTCGGTAATCTACACTAATATGATATATGTGTAACCATCCTTTCTGAAATTGTCAATTTAGAAATCTAGAAATTACCAAGAATCATCAACTGTTTCGGATTTTAAATAGTCGGTTTTGGTCGTTCTTATTTGAAAAAGATGGGGGAAAGATATCAGAGCGGCATTCAAACTCATAAAGAGGGTCAGTGCATATGGCATGATGTGGACAAGGAGTATTAATTATAAACATAGACAACATAGCCTTTTTTCGTTTAGAGGACGTGCATTTCATATAAAATCGGCATTCCCTTGGGTACCGTATGTTCTCCTCTTGGTGTTGACATGTTTCTGTTTCTTTATTCATATGGAGTACTATTTCATTTACCTATGTATATTCATTATCTGGCGGCATATTGTTTGAGGTTATGGTTGACTTTCTGACATTATTGAACATCTCACAGCGTAATACTACTGTTGCCTTTATTTATTCACCCTTATTCTATTGATTTTGTATTTTGTATCATAGATCAAATTTATTCGTTCATTGTATGTTCACTTGTGACAATATGCTTTTTTATTGGGTCAACCTATTTCAATTGATATTTTATGGTGTTTCTTACTATACACGTTTGTTTCAGGTAAGGTCGAAGGTTTGTACCTATTAAAACGTGTAAACCCGCAGTATCTGTTTGCACTTGTCCGGAACCTGATGTTCAGCAGTTGTCGTTTGTTGATGTGATTCTAAAGTGTTTCTTGTTTCTCCTTTTTATATATAGATTAGACCGTTGATTTTCCCGTTTTATACTTGTGTTGTGCCCTTTACAGCTTGTTCGGTGTAAGCCAAGCCTCCGTGTTGAAGACTATGGCCTATAATGGGTCTTCTTTTACAAATTGTAACTTGGATTAGGAGTTGGCTCATTGACAGTCATACCACATATTCTTATATCTATAGATGTCATACAGATTTTCAGGGAGAATAAAAAGCTAGCAATATCTATTGATTTTACGTTCCGTCATTTAAGTGATGTTCTCTTACTAAATATTTCAAGGTTTTGAAAATGAGCGCGAAAGATACCAGAGGGACAGTCAAACTCATAGATCGTAAATAATCTGACAACGCCATGGCAAACAGAGAAAAAGACAAACAGACAAATAATAGTACACAAGACACAACCTAGAATACTAGAGGCTAAACAACACGAACCGCACCAAAAAACAGGGGGTGATCTCAGGTGCTACGGAAAGTAAGAAGATCCTGCTCCACATGTGGCGCTTTAGTTTCTCTTATTATTACAAACCCGGTAAATCTTCTTATTTCGGTAGGTCACCTCATGAAAAGGGAAGGGAATTTTAGTTACAACGATATCATCTAGGAAACGGTCGACCAACTCGTGATGGCGTCTGTAAACGGTACAAAGGAATGATGTCAACTTCCCCATTTAGAGTTCTTGGTTTAATATGTTCCTTGTGAGCTGCAATCCTCTATGAATGAAATCATGATAGGAGATACAAGTCGTATATCGTTTAAATTAGGAGATATATACTCCGTATGCATGGGCTGCTGGAATGTTGCTACATAGAAATGTTCACAATGGGGAAGCTGAAATCATCTCTTTGGTCAAAGCTTTGTTTTTAACCAAACCTCATTGTCAATTTCAAGATGTAAGTAACGATATGAGACAGACGACACTGTATATATTGTATCCTTTATCTCTAGTTCTAACTATATTGAACGTATCTATCATACCGAAAGTTAAATGAAGAATACACTAGATATACTTAAGTCCCGAATCCTTTTCAATTTTAAAAATTAGGCAATGCTTACACACATTTTTGGCGAAAATATACCACTTACCTGACTTTGTCAAAATAAGCAATGAATGATGTTGTTAAATTTGATGTAGGCCTTTTTGTGCTTGTTTGTTACATTTATGTGTGTTTTTATAGTGATTAAGATTATAACACAATGTTGACTGCTGTACCCCTATTTATGACATGTTTACATATTGTCTGTTTGTTTCGTGGTCAATGTAATGGTTTGGATGCAACTCTCATTGAAGTAAGAGGTTTAGCTAGCTGTAAAACCAGTATAAATCCACTATCTTCAACATAAAAGAGATACAAACGAAGCCACAGGGAGAATCAAACTCATAGATTGAAAAAAAACTGACAACGCCATGGCTAAACATAAAAAAGACAAATAGACAAATAGAAGTATAGAAGACCCAACACAGAAATTACAACCCAGAATCATGACTTTATACATTGTATTTTGTTTGTGATGTCCGCGGTAAAACGAGTTTTATTAAACTTGATTATAGAATAACATCAAAATATAAGAATTTACATCATAATACCATCAAAATGTCGCAATCGGATTCATATCATACAAAATATCTTAAATGACTTTACATTACACTATTACATCAATAAAATGTTTCTGCTTCAAAGTAGTCCTCATAAACTGATTATCTTTTTTCAATTTCTATTTTATTGAAATAGATAGATTATTGTTTCATTATCGTTCGGTAACCTTCCCTGCCATTGTGAATTGTGACTAGCTACACCACTTCTTTGTCCGTTTGAGTACATGAATTCTGATCAGCTGTAACTTGCAAACGGGCAGCCTCCCTTTTAAGCACAATAATAAGAAAAACAAATGGTACTAAAGGTGCAAG
Organism: Mytilus galloprovincialis; assembly: GCA_037788925.1. Taxonomy (NCBI): domain Eukaryota; kingdom Metazoa; phylum Mollusca; class Bivalvia; order Mytilida; family Mytilidae; genus Mytilus; species Mytilus galloprovincialis. The sequence goes on along the minus strand of CM075339.1, from coordinate 73,696,709 downwards.
AAAGATACCAAAACAGATATACAAGAGGGCATCAGTTTTTTCTTTAGAGTCATACACATTCCTTCCCAGTATAATTATATTAACAAGTATATCTACGCAGCCAAGTACAGTTGTAGCGGTTGTAAACTCTGTTATCTGCCAGTATGACAAATAAAGACTGTAGATAAACACTAAGATATCAAATTCTATTTCATAAAGTCTGTAAAATAGCATGTGGTCTAACAACGAATCGTCGCGATCAACATGGGCAATCCAAACTGATACTGTTATAACAAGATATGCTATCATAGTAAACACCACAATAGTAATAAACAATCCCAGAGCAGTCTTCCCTTCTATGAATATTTCCTTGTTCACTACACATACTGTTATAAAAGCAGCAATATTAAATATTAATCCAAATGTTATACGAATCAATAAAACTCGTCTTTTTCTTCTTATATCCTTTGGGCTCTGACTATTTGAAACTTTATCATTCCCACAACATGACACGTTTTCAAAGACGGTTAATAAAAAGGAACACCCAATGTCTAAATAAAAGTCAATCATTTTTAGATTGCTTAGCACTCTTATTTACTTCAATGTTTTAGAAGTATATAACGACTGGCGAATAAAGGTCTACCAGTATAATGATTTAAAGTATACTATCAATATATCAAAGTAGAGGAATAATGAGTATTTTGTTCGGTTAATACAGTACATATGATAATGTTAATAATAATTCTATGATTAAATAGAAGAAGAATGAACCTTTTGTTTTGTTTAACAAAACAAATTACAACGTTATTTGTAATTATTATTATCACACTTATTAAATGATCTTAAAAGAATGAAGTCAAAAATTAAACTCAAGACTTTAAACATCTTGCATTGTACACTTTACAATATTGGATACGATTCCAAGAAAAACCTAACCATTATCTTAGGAAAAGGCAGTTTACCATGTCAGTGTTCTGTATCCTACCCTTTATCGATACGCTTCTTCCATAGACTGAGTATGGTGATAGAACAAATACACACAATTAAGTATGGATATATAAAAAATATTTATGCGTTTATTAAAGGCCAACAAGAATAGACACCAATGGACTTCTTATAATGGAATAGTCTATTATCTCAACAGATGTGTAACTATTACAAATGATGTTAATATGATAGTTGTGGTCCATTCGTTTTTTATGTGTTTTATCCTTTGATTTTACCATGTGATTAGGGACTATTGATTTGAATTTCCTCTGAGTTCAGTATTTCAGTATATCAATGACCTGTTTTTCGTACAAACCAAAAATTGAAAAAAGAAGATTATAAATGTTATTTCATATCATTACATTCATATTACTTTAGTTTTATTAGATATTTGAGTGGAATAAGAAATCATCAACTCCTTTTGTGTATCAGTGTGAATTTTATCAGTACTAACTATGCTAGATACAAAAAAATGATTTCGAAGACTGATTAGTTTCACCATCATTTTACTTCGTAGCAGAAAACCTCCTTCCTTAAGATCACTTAATGCATACATTTACAATAATTCGTTTTGACGAATTATTTTGCATGTTTATTATTATTTAACTCCTAAAAAAAATACACGATGATGGTCAATTAGGTGCATAGTAGTGTTACTTTAAAACATATATAACATTAATTCACTTCTTGAATTTCATGTATGATCACTTATACGTATAAATATACCATGACAAAGATAATTTACTAATGTTCGACTTATCTAAGCTGTTATCCGCTAAAGGTCATGTTAGAAGGTGTTATTAAGTATTGTAATTTGCATTGTTATTAAATACATGTAATATCAGTATTTAAAATTTATCTTGATTTCTATCCTATGTTTTGGAAATGTTTAGATATTTAACTATGACGTCGGCTGACAAACAACAAGATGATCGGCTGTGCTGTTTTTATGTGCTGGTTTAGGTTGTTTTACGTATTTGTTTTTATTCTGTAGTTGATCACCACTTCGGTGTCAACAGGTTTTACTTTTATCACAGGCAGATAGCCTATTCCGTATTTGGCATAACATTTTGGAATTCTGGAATCTTATGTAGACGACACACGCGTCTGGCGTTTTGAATGAAATGTCTTGTAACTCTTAGCTTGTCGTAATACTCTAAAGTATTGTTTATTTGTGTGTTTCCCTGTCTTTTATAATTTTCCATTTAATTGTATTGTAGTCCTGTCATGTTATGTTGTGATTTTAGTGTAGAATTTCACATTGCCATTAACGTAGGAGGTTTGGCTAGCTACAAATCAAGGTTCAACCCACCATTTTTTTCTTAAAATGTCCTGTACCAAGTCAGGAAAATGGCTACGATTTGTTGTTTCTCAATAGATTTATCAACTTCGAACAGTGGTTTATTAATGTTGCCTTTAATTATACCGGAATAAATCATTGGTGACCTCCAGTGATGAATATTAACTTATTTGCAATGGAATTATTTTGCAAATTTGTCTGTTGTACTGAACGGGATAAAACTTTACTCATGATATTATCTACTATCCCCCTGTTGCTTATAATTTCGTCACGCGCAAATGTATTCAAGCTTTACAAACATTGTCCTTCATTTAGAAGATATATTGAATGTTAATAAATACGAACTCATCTGAGATACATCTTATATTCATGCTAATGGACTATTTATACAACTTCAGTCACGATTTTACCTCCTTAATCTTGAACATTAGTTTAGACCAATGAAAATCAGACTGCCGGTTATGATATATGTGCGATGCAGTGTTCATTTAATTTCTCCGTAATTTTCATACGACAGAACAATTAACTTGCTTTATATATTACATGAGAACTGATTGTATATTGATTTCCCCGTAATTTTCATACAACAGAACAATGTACTTGCTTTTTTATATGTCATAAGCACTAGTTGTAAATTCAATGTAAAATTGTAGTCTTTTTGTTTAGTGTAACCATTTTTGTAAGTGACATGTACATGATCAAATTCTACCTTTGATGAATGTGTGGTGCAACTATTAAATGTTTACTTTACAGTTTCATTCAATTGAGAAAATATTTAAGAATAAGCGAAAACGCGTATACCAAAAGCAATTATTTTATCAAAGAATTTGATGAATATTCTCAGTAATGAAAGACGAACGAGTAAGTGAAAATAAACCTCTTATTTTGAAATGTCCCATGAATCATATTTAAACAACATACTATCATTTTCAAAAATTGTCCTTACAAATGGCCAAATTTCTTTTCTTTCACAAACATCTACGAATTTAAGACACCAACGGACATGTAACTTTTACTCAAACAACAAAAATGAATATCCAAGAATAAACGTACTTTTTCCGTACATATTTTGGCTAATGAAATGGGAGGTTACATTTTTGTTTTTTTTATAGACAAGAATGTTATTGCAAACATCAATATTACTATCTTTTAAATACTGCAAACAAATAATGAAAATTATTATATGATTATGCACATGATACATTTTCTGTTTTCTCATTGACTGAAAACATAGGGATTCTCTTTGACAAAACACAACACTCAACGCTGAAAAAATCACTAGATGTTAAAATAAGACTTTGATCAACGTCTGTGTACCTAAATAAGGATATTCGAAGTAACCTCAATGACGTAGGTTTATGACGTCATGCAAATTCGTTGTTTTGTTTTCCCTGGGTTTTTTTTTTTTGGAGTATATCTTTTCTCATATCATTTTCGGAGTATATTTTGTTATCAAACTTTATTAAAATTGAGAATGGAAATGGGGAATATGTCAAATTGGTAACAGTCCGACCATAGAGCAGATAACCACATAAGGCTCCCAATGGGTATTCAACTCAGCGAAAAAAAATCCCCATGCAACCGGGGGGGAGGCTCAGCTGGCCTCTCAATAAAAATGTGTTCTAGTTCAGTGAACATGGACGTCATACTAAACATACATATGAACTAATAAAAGTAAACATTCAAGACAAACAAAGGCCGGATGCTCCTGACCTTGGACATGTTATCGTAATTTAATCGATTACCGCCAAAATTAGGATGCAATAATCGATTATTTTTCGATTAGATTTCGATTACTTTAGTGAAATATTTTAATAAAATAAAATCTATTTTATTGAACAATGGCTGTATTTATCACTTTGTAGTATCGATAAGTGTTCTTTATTTTTGTACTATATTCCTGTCATGTAAAGTTGTCATTTTGGCGGTATATTTAACATTGTCATGAAGCGCAGGGTTTGGCTAGCCACAACACCAGATTCATGTTTTCTTAAAAAATGTCCTGTACCGAGCCAGTTTTTCGCTTGGTGTAAGTTTGTCATCCGGATTGCTTTTCTCTCAATCGATTTATGACTTTTGAACCAGGAATATGTTCGTATACTAACAAATACATGTAATCGATTAAGAGTATTGAAGAATTTTTGAGTATTCGATTAAAAATCGATTAATCTGTTGTTTGTATATAATTATATAACTTATCGATAACTGTCAATTACATGCTACAAATATGTTTGTGAGATACTTCGTCCAGTGTATACACCAATAAATTCCTTTAATCCTTATAATTCTTTGAAATTGGAGAAAAGGAATATATTTTACCACACTTTTTACCTCTATCACACGATAATTGTATATTCAAGTCATTGGATAGGCCTTGCGTATGAATATATTTTTGGTTAACGCAAAATATGTACCCAACAAAATTTCGATATTATTATCGCCGCTATCTTGTTCACATTGGTTACGAACAGAAGTTCGGTCAACGTCGTCTATCGAAAAATAACCAACGTCAAGATCAACTACAAGAAGTCCTCTAGACTTATCATATCAACGTATTTCTTAATATGCAAATCAAATAAGAAGTTTACAAAAACAGCGTTTTAAGCACTGTTTTCAAAGGAGTAGGTCAGGTAAGGACAGATTTTGGCCTCAAATTTCAGGTTCATCTGACGAAAGATTTGACCACTTTTTAAACACTTAAGTGTCTATTTCATTTGGATCAATTAGTTTATGTGAAAGATTTTAACTGATTAAGTCATTAAAAACGATCCGATTCAAGCTCAAATATGAATAATCTACCAAATATGCCGAAAAATCTCACTTTTCCGATGGTTTTTGTCAAAAATAAAAGTGGCCGCATCCGTGTTCATCCTCAACCTTTATATATGTTATGTATTATCATAAAATACTACTTACATTTCAATATTAAGGATGAACACGAATGCGGCCACTTTCGTTTAACACGAAAACCGTATAAAATTTAACTAAAAAGCTGGAATTGTGAAGATTTCAGTAATTTAGCATGACTTAATGGTGCTAGTATCCGATATATGTGCATTGTATTGTCAAAAACAGTCCATATTTATGTAGCAGAAGCATTCTACTGTCCAATAAATAACTAACAGTTAATATTTTGATAATTTTGTAAAACTGTTATATTTTGGGGTCAAAGAGAGGTCTTACTGGACCTACTCCTATTAAGTTGACATTTGTTTTTTAGATGGGCGCACTAACTGGTTGATCGTTATGAAATAACCGTTTCACATGATATCCTTTTGTCATACATACAATCCCTTCCCGTAGATTGAAGTACACATTGATGTTATGTTAACAAAACAAAGATTTTCATACCGTGTCAGAAGAAAATCGATCACGAAAGCTTGGTTAGTACCCTTATCCGCTGTACCGATGATACACGGTGGTGACATTCCAAAAAAAAGGTCACCCGATCAGCCATGTGATATTGTAAATTAAAACCATCGTATTAGCCCATCAAATTATGGCATTTTAATGTGAAGTATAATAAATATAAATGATATATATCATGTTTTAAGCGTTTTTCAGTTTTTTTTTTTTTTTTATCATGTTTTATTTATTGGCCTTTTCAGTGTGTTTGGTCTTGCAAGTTTGAATATCTGTTTGGAACCTTTCACCTCTCCTTTGCAAGACCAAATAAGTATATAAAACAATGGTATAAATATATAGTTAATCCAACTTCCAAGATATTAACAAGTCTACAATATGTATAGATTATTACATGGCATTTTTCATATCAGACCCTTTATCGCCACTAGGTCATGATATCAGCCCAAGAGCCGCAGGCTCGAGGGCTAATATCATGAACGAGGGCCGATAAAGCGTCTGATATGACAAATGACATGTAATGATCTTTTCGTCATATACTTCAGCAGTTGAAACATAGACAAGCTCTCATGAAAATTTCATCCGTTTCTAGGAATTTTTAGATAATAATTTACAGACAACCAAATACATATTTCTTATAATAACTTTAATTGTTTGTATTGATATTGCAAGTATTTCATTTATCTTGTCACAAGAATTATCATGTTCTGAGTTTGCTCTTCAACCATTTTGTGAAAAGTCAAAAATAACTTGCGGTTTTCCGCACTGTGTTGTCGTTTTCGAACAAATTTCCGGAAATGCACGAAGTTGCATGTGATAAACATCACGGAAATTAACAGAAAGGCATGTGATTACATTCGGGTAGCATCAATAAAGGTTCCTTTATCAGCCGCTGAGGAACTTCTTACAAATCTGGCCAATAAAGCTAGTAATACTTTCATAGCCTTTGAATAATTTTAAATGTTACTGAACTGTAAAATTTTAGTTATATTTTATACAAGTATATATGATAAAATAGATTATTCCAGGCTTTAGTCTCTCGTTCAAACTTTCGAAGATCTAAGATGAAACATTTTTTATCAAGCCTCTGGCATAAACATAAATTTTTATTCTTAAATATTCTTATTCTTAAATAATTAATATAGTTACATGTACATTCTACAAACCGAGGGAGATAAACAGATAATGTACATTCTACAAACCGAGGGAGATAAACAGATAATGTACATTCTACAAACCGAGGGAGATAAACGGCTTATGTTATTGATGTGTTATGTGTTAATATATTGTACCAGACATGTCAATCTATTCAATGGGGCGGATCCAGACATTTTTAAAAGGGAAGTTCCTACCATATTTCCCCATTGAAAAGCATTCTTTAGCGAAAAAAGGTCTGTTCAAACCCCAAACTCCATTTTTTTTTTCTTAAAAAAGGGGGATGCCGCCACTGCAATCTCGAGCAATATAAAAACTTGATATGACGGTATTTCTCACTCATGCAATAACCTAGCTTATATTTTTTTTTTAATATTTTTTCGATATATTGTTCCACTATTTAGAATTAGTTTGTCAAGTATCGGTAATATTCGTTATTACTATGTTTTTAATTTTCTACTAAGGTATACATCTTGCCAAGGGTATGGAAATTTACTCATTTATTGCGAAATAATATGTACCAAAAACGGACAAGTATACAGAGCTATTTTTTAATACGTCACACCAGATGACCATCTTCAATACACCATCATATCGGTAACGTTACGTCATATAACATAAGCCAATTTTATTTACTACTCCAATATTATTTTTTCATTAAAATTTCTAATATAATCGTCTCAGTAATATGTAGACATGGAAACTAATTTAATCTATTGATAGATTTAAACAAATCGTTCATCATTTAAGACGTTGCAAATGCTTTGTTAATATTTTGGTGGTGAAAGAAAGAGAGAATATATTATTGATCTTTATTATAACAAAGATTGGCGGTGAAAGGAATAGAGAATATATTCTTGACCTTTATCATAACAAGGATTGGCGGTAAAAGGAATAGCGAACATATTCTAGATCTTTATTAAACCAATGGTGGAATAAGGAAGTGATTCCGCCGGAACTCTCCAGACATGTACACGTAAGTCGACTTTTTTCCATTACACTCTCCCCAGAGATAACTTGAGATTCATATACTCGTGTCAGGCTATTCTCCAGTCGCCGTTTCAGAGTCTAAGGCAGCAACCATTTGATTTTCTTGGGGGGGGGGGGGGGGGGGCTATGGATTTTTTTGGAAAAAAAAGTTTGTTTCCAGTTTTGGGAGAAAAAAATAATTTGTTATTTGTTTCTGATCCGGAGAAAAAAAAATTGTTTGTTGCATCCTCAGCTGCCACTATATGTTATGCTAAAATTGAAAGAAAAAAAATGTTTTCGACTTCTCGGCAAAAAAAAAGATTGTTTTTCGCCAAAAAAAAAATTGTCTAGAAAAAAAAATCCATAGCCCCACCCAGAAAATCAAATGGTTGCTGCCTAACACATTATGAATACTATTCTTTTGTGTCACTCTGTTTATACTTTTGGCAACTGATACAAAATACTTCAACAACAATGCCGAAATACATCAAGAAGCACACAAAAACGTGCTCAGCGTCTACCACTTTGTCATGATAATCATAGTGCTTAAAACGAATGCGATCAATTTAAAAATTGTTGACGATCAAATTTTAAATGTCGTCGCAGCGTCCACCTTCAAATATTTCCCACAATGCATTAGTTTCAATAACAACGTTAAATTGACAATTGCACTGACAAAATTGTTGCATTGAAATCATGTTGAAGTATTTATCTGAAGTGTGCTGACATTCAGTCATTAAGGGGCCCTCTCATTCGTCTCAACTAGGCCGATTCCGAACCCTCATCTAAGGAGAGAAGCGGATTCTACCGAGACTGCCGAATGTGGACCTTTAGGGCTTGCTGTTCGTTGTGACCCAAGGCTCTGTGTAGAAGGCCGTACTTTGACCTATAATGATTTATAGCTTTCACAATTATGAATTGGATGGAGAGTTGCCTCATTGGAACTCATATCGCATCTTTTTATATCTATGAATATTGTCAAATGACGTATCATTTTAGCTTGACTAATTTTTGTGTATTGTGTAAAAAAAATCCGTCGTTATTATATGGGTTTTTTTTCAGCAACTTGTGATAAAATATTCAAGGAATGAAATCGTATATATTTAAATATATATAAGTAGCGCGAAAGAGATACAATAAAACTGTTCATATACTAGAGTTAAAAAGGATATTAAACTGATTTCTTATATCGCTTTCACTTTCACGCTTCTTATATTTGCATGACACTCGTCAGGCAAATTTGACCTTGATTGGTTTTGGCTGTTCTTTTTAAAAGGCTTTGGGATTTTGGTCTCGTCATTAAAATGTATATAACCAAACATGTGTTCCTAAAGGAAACCCTTGAAGAAGGTTATTTAAATACGACAAACAATTTAAAAGAGTTAAAAAACTTTAAAAATTACGTCAATAGATATAAACAATTCACCAAAGTTTCAAGCCTATTTCATTTACTTTCCGACATACTGAATACGGATGTATGCACGCTCCGACAGATGGACAATCCGAGTATGGTCTTGAAGAAACGATGATAGTCCGTCGGAAGGGGACGATAAATGGCTGACCCGTGTTAAGAGAGAGCCATATCTCTTGCACGTAAAAGCACCTGCACGTAAAAGAAACCCTTCACCCTTTTAGATTTCGGAAAAAAGTAGGCTAATGCCGCTACAAGGCAGCACTTGCACACCCAAAGTGGAAAGGAATTAGTTGCTTATAATCAATTACTTGGTTCCCAATTCCCTATAAATAAATATGTTTAAAATAAAACTGTAATAAAGGATACATGTCAACTCGTACTTTCTGCAACTCGTACTGAACCAACTCGTATCCTATTTTTACCAACTCGATCTAAATTAACTGTCAAATCATTTTTATTGCACCATGTATCAAATAAAGCATGGGTACGAGTTGGTAAAAATAGGGTACGAGTTGGTTGAGTACGAGTTGCCGAAAGTACGAGTTGTCGTGTACCCGTCAATGAATCAAAAACATTTTCTCTCCATTCTAAACCTCAAAGATTTGCATTTATTGATCTTTCGTTTTCTTTGAAACTGAATATTTTTTTTCCATATCATATATGTGTTTAAAATGAGACAACTCTCAACAAGAGACCAATCGACATAGAAAACAACAATAGGTCACCGTACGACCTTTAACAAAGAGCAAAAACATACTGCATAGCAACAGATTTCGCGGGGAAAACTCAAAGTACTAGTAGATAAAAAAAAAAACAGTCACACTAATAAAAAGAAATCTTGTTATCGATCCGGAAAATCTCGTTCATATATTATATATACAAACATTTTGCATCAGATTTGACATGGTTTAGACGATGAAAACCACCACCAATATAAAGTCAGCTTGAGTTTGCTTTACAGGACAAGTGAAATAACATTCCTCGAGATCACATTAAACGTCCAGGATGATCAATTCCCCGCCGCTGTCGAGATTGCGCTGCACAACGGGGTTGTAACATTTTTAGTTAGGACTGTGATTTGATGATTCGACATTGGATGTTTCGTTTATCTATTGGGCCCGAAAGATGACAATGAAACATTTTTGTTTGATATCGATCTATTGTTAGAATTGTTAATTTTCAAGAACAATTCATTTTGAAAGATTATGATTTCTAATATAAATTTTATTTTTGAAAAACCAAGTGTTGCGTTTTCATTGGCACTCAGTATATATAAATAGAACCATACAAATAGTTAGCAAATACATATAAAAAAAGATGTGATATGATTGCTAATGAGACAATTCTCCACAACAGACCAAAATGACATAGAAATTAACAATTACAGGTCGCCGCACAACCTTCAACAATGAGCAAAGCTAATGCAGCATAGTCAGCTATAAAAGGTCTCGAAATGACAATGTGAAACAATTCAAAGGAGAAAAATAACAGGCTTATTTATGTACAAAAAATAAAGAAAAAACGAATATGTAACACATAAACAAACGACGAATTACAGGCTCCTTATATCATGTTCTCAGATATCATCTCCCAATTAAAAAAATCACGAAAAATTGAACCTATTATGTGTTGCTCTCCTAGCTATAAAATGTATCCAAAATCAAAGATGTGGAACATATTCTATCATAATCATTTGGTAACTAATGCAATTAGTGTCTCTTCCATGCCTGTCTTGAACATAAAAACTAAACTAAATATAAAATAAACAATACTCCTAATGCTCCGGTTGGTTGTCATCGTGCAACACAGTTAATAACACATATAGGAAAATCATAGAACTACATTTATCATAAAACACTGTCAAACATCCAAACATACTATCCACACTCATCTGTGTCCACACTTGTATATATACAAAAATCTTATTTAGCATAAAAATCGTATCCATTTGTAATGCAGTATAAGAGAAATTTCTTTGCGTATGTAACCCACTTTCTCGCGTCCCAATAAATAAGTCGGATATTTTTAGTCAATTGTCCTTCAAGGTTAAAAAATAAGTACGGGTACCATCAAACAAAAATATTATCATTATCAATATCCATACATTTTTGTAATTAATACATAATCTTTAACCTTTAAATACCATATGAATACCTTATTAAATTTAAATCAAATGATTAAAAATCAATATATAAATTTATTTAAATATAAATATCAAAACGAACACGCTTTATCAATTGATACTAATGTCTTTCAATAAACAATGAATGTCATTTAAATCCATTTCTCAAATACGAAACTAACGGAGCATATCTTTAAATAACTTACCCAGGGTACACAATAGATTTGTCCTAATGTTTTGGAAACACCTCGAGAAAATACACATAGCTACACTAAATGAAAATTAAAATGTGGGATTTAAAAGAACCATGTGATAAAAATAATGGAATATTTTGAATTCAAGGTACGTAATTTATTTATTTAGAATATTTTTTTATCCTTCATTCCTATCGATGCCACCGTGGGGATCATGCCACATGAACTGTGAACTATGTTCTGAAATGATATGTTATGTTTACAGTTATCGCAGAGTTATTTGTATTAAATAGTTCCAGATACTGACCTTCGAAAGAAATAAAATTATATATTATATATCAAAAGTTTTTTTCATTGGGAGCATATTCATAATGTTGGGAACAACCTCTAAAATGAGGGGTAAATATCCCTTTTATGAGGTGTATATTTCAACTTAAGGACAAGTGATAAAAAATATTTTTTTGTAAAAACCACTTTTAAGTTCTGATGGTCAAATATGTATCATTTGAAGAAACTTTCCGAAAGAACTATTATACATCTAAGTATCTTGTATTATATGGTCAAAACAGTCCAAGAATAATGTTATATTCCTTGACTTATATCTTTTTTATTATTAAAAGTAAATGGACCCCTCTTTTAGAAAAGATGTTCTAAATATAATATTTTTCTCACTTTTTAAGTTAAAAAAAATCTAAGTTTTTATTTTTGATTTTTACAATAGTAAAATGACCCCTGGTCTCAGGAACAGTTCTTCATTTAAGGAATATCCCTCATTTTGGAGGTAGTTTACCAACCTGTAAAAAAAAATGAGTAAATCAAACTTGGGCTACCCTGAAATATTTACCAATTAACAAAGTAACTAAAACGACAAATAGAATTAAGTTGCGCTCGGAAATAATAAGATGTGGTATGAGTGTCAATGAAACAACTCCCCATCCAAGTTACAATTTGTAGAAAGTAAACCATCATAAGTCAAGTACAGCCTTCAACACGGAACTTTGCTCACACCAAACAGCAAACTATAAAGGACCCAAATAATGACTATTTTAAAACCATTCAAACAGAAAAACCAAGGGTCCTATCTCACAGACGGATAGGGGAGTGGGTGGGAAAAACTTTTTAGGTCAATCAGCGCCCTCCCCCTTATGAAAAGTTCTGGATCCGCCACTGAATCTATATAAAAACGGGAACCACTTATGAACCACATCAACAAACGACGATGAACTGGAAACAAATCTTTTCAAACCAGTTTTCATAAAAACATTCAAATATCGCTTGTTAATAGCAAACCAGTAAGATTTAATGTTTATTGGCACTTTTTGTTTTTCGTTAAGATCAGGAGAGGATTATCCATCGTGATATATCCAGAGGCCTAAAGCAGGAACCACCTTTTGTCTGTACTTTTTAGAAAATACAAGTCACGTCTACGTTCAGTCTCGTGAGAGTGTACAAATTCTGAATGGTAGTCGAGATATCATGTTTTCACTTATTTAAAATTTCCTGACCAGAGAGAAAAAATAATACAACCTTCAACGTAAAAAAATATTGGGGGCAATGAACATCGAAATTCAATTTTCTTAACATATGATAGTGTTACAAATGTTTAGACTCAGAGATATTTAGCTTGAAATATTAAATAGACCCTTGTTTATTGGTGAAGATCGTATTAGTTAGGCTGGTCCTCTCCCTTGTAACAAACATCTATCTCATAGCCAAACAGATAATGGACAGAGAACCAGTCTACGTATTGATTATCTCTAAATTGGATATTATTTAGTCCGTTGGGGTAAAATTTTAGTTTAAAACCAGAATACCTAAACTATCATTTTGGATTGTAATTTTTAAGTTCAGAAATTTCTAACTACATTGGGTTTACAGATTAGATGATAATGGGCAAACAATATAAAGAATAGAGAATAATTCAAGCTACCATGAACAATCTACAAATTAACAAATTAATTAAAATGACAAAAACATCTCTTAAGTTCCGCTCGGAAATTAGTTTGGTGTTCTTGTGTGTCCGATATTACTACAATACTTTTTTTTTCATATTCTGTTTTTCATTACATTCGTCACGTCCCTACTATGACATCGTAGTATAGTGTCAGTGGTAAACTTTTCGTCTGTCAACCAAGACTTTCTAGTTGCAGTCTTAATGTTGTTGTTTTTTTGGTTTCATCGCAAATATGGACATTGCCAAAAGTTATTTATTAAAAGCATAGTCTCATGGTGTTGCTGGTCATTACCCCATATGCAAATGGCAAGACATAATATTGAGTGTATTTTTAAAAGGTAGTGCCTGGACAAAAAATAAATTTAACACAAAACCAACGTTCGGAATTTTTGCTCCTCAAATTCATAATTTTTTTTTGCCATTTACTTTTTTGATTCGAGCGTCACCGGTGCATTACGTTTGCGCGCATTACCATTACATTTGCGCGCAAAAATCATTACGTTTGCGCGCAGCTTTTGATTACAATTGCGCGCATTTTTATGACAGGTGAACTCGGGTAAAATACAGGTAATAATACTTATTTATTTATAATTAGTTCAATTATTTACAAGTATAAGTACTCGTTCCGTTAGTCTTGGTCCCCTACTCACTAATGTTGAGGTGGAAGTGGGATTTCGAGCAAAATAAGTCCGTTTTATTATGCACAAGCACTAAATCCTAGAAATATGTTCAGATAAAAATGTTAAAATACTAAAACATAGCTAATCTTCAAGGTAAAAGTATTGATAATTTCATTGTAACATGTAGGTACGTGTCGCAACTCCATATGTGTGCCTTGGTGTAACTTAAATGAATTACTTATTTTAAAAACGATCACTATTCGTTTGCATTCACTCTGAAATATTGAAATAATCGCAATGAAGTTACATGTATTAAACTACGGAGTTTCTAATGATGACTTTATAATTGGTTTCATAATTCAATATGAACAATATATAATTTGAATTAAGAAATATTTTCAAAATTAATAATTGATAGTCATATTTATTATGAAAATAAAAATATATATAGTCAATTATAATTTAATTTCATTTTTATTTATATTTTTACCTGAGTTTACCTGTAAAATGAATGCGCGCAAATGTAATCAAAAGTTGCGCGCAAACGTAAAACATTTTAATCCCCAAATGCGCGCAAACGTAGTGCGCCCAGCGTCACTGGTGAGTATATTGTAGACATACAGATTAAGCCTTGTATCTTTTATGAGTTTATTATTGTTTATACCCGTCTTATCATGTAAAACATTTGAACTCCAATATATTATTAAAGATCATTAAAGTGGATTTTAGATTGAATTTTGATAATTAAAGGTCAGAGTGTCATAACCCCAAATACTTACCTTAACCCTGCGTTCTTATGTCATAGTTCGTAATGTGTAGATAGATTCAAAATGTAATCTCCGTTTAATTTATAAACAAATTATAAAAACGATTAAAAGCTTGACCTATTGTACAGACACCTGTCGGCTAGTTTGTTTGTTGTATTAATGTCCCATTGATGAATTTAATATGAACCTCCAATGGGGGATCCAGGGGGGGGGGGTCGGGTTGGAACCCCCCTTTTTATTGGTCGATCAATACATTTGAATGGGCAGATGCGGATTTAGGGGTGCCCAGGGGACGCGGGCCCCCCTTTTTGGGAAAAAATTGGTTGCTTATATAGGGAATCACTGAAGCGTTAATGGAGCGGCCCCCCTTATGCAGTCAGTGGGCCCCCACTTATGAAAATTTCTAGATCCGCCAGTGATGGGGAGATATACTTGGAACCCCCCTTTTGTCCTCGGTTGGGAACCTTTTTAACATGGCTGGATCCGCCCCTGACCCCATTATCTCCATTTATTTTTATTTTTTAACATTGGCGGATCCACGATCTCATCCTCTAATTAATTAAATTATGTTGGACCCCCCCCCCTTTTTTTACATGCTTAATTATGTGAACGTTTCATTTCGTTCCGGAGGTTAAAATCCCCATTTTTAAAATGACTGGATCCTCTTCTGCTATACCCACTAATATATACCCTAACATTAACCCTAACCATTACCCTCACCCTCACCATCACCCTCACCCTACCCTACCCTACCCTACCCTACCCCTACCCTACCCTAATTCCCTCACCCAAACCCTTATCCTTACCCTGATCCTTACTCTTGCCCTATATCAATCTGTATAGGAATTTAGATCTAGAATTATATAATAACTTAATTAAATAATTGATAGATATAAATATTGATTACAATAGAGGTTACCTGTAGAACAATTCTATTGATCTACGTCACCATCACAACACTGCAAACTCTTATGTATTATGTTACATCAATAAATATGGCGGTTATTCTGAAGGTAAGTTCAGAAAGAATGTGTTCATTGTGGTTTAATATGTTTATTGTGTATGTCCTTTACCATGTATATCTTATTGATAGCGTAGGAAAATGTCGACGTCTTGTTTAACAGTGTGTTGTAATTACGTTTTTGGTATTGTCGTTGTCCCATTATGTCTATGCCATATATATACCTTTCTAGTCATGGCAGTCATCATTGTAAACACAATACCACACTACATCCTATTTGGATGCAAAAAATCATCACACACCATAGGCAGATCCAGGAAACCAGCCCCCTTTTTTGGTGGGGAAAATTTGGTTGATTATATAGGAAATCACTGAAACATGACGGGAGCCCCCCCCCCCCCTTTTATACGTCAAAATTTTGACGGGACGTATTATGGTATACAAATGTCCGGTGTCTGTCCGTCTGTCTGTCCGGCGTAAACATGTCGCACCGTAACTTGAGAACGACTTACCTAAATTTCATGAAACTTAATAGTTTTTTTTTATGATGGTCAAATGATCTGTATACTTTTTGGTGAAAATAAGATTTAAACTTTTTGAGTTACGGCACTTTGTAACTAAAACAGGGGTGTGTTTTTTATCACATGTCGCACCGTATCTCAAAAACGATTCTTGATAATTGCTTAAAACTTTATACACTTCTTAGTTATATTAATCTTAATATCTGTATACTTTTTGGTGATGATTAAAAATTTCATTTTTGAGTTGTGGAGTATTTTGTAAAGAAGGGGGAAGGGTTTTTTACATGTCGCGCCGTATCTCGAAAACGATTTATGATTATTGCTTAAAACTTTACACACTTCTTTGTTATATTAATCTAAAGATCTGTATACTTTTTGGTGATGATTCAAAATTTCATTTTTGAGTTATTGAGTATTTTGTAAAAAGGGGAAGGGGGGTTTTACATGTCGTGCCGTATCTCAAAAACGATTTATGATTATTGCTTAAAACTTTACCAATTTTTTGTTATATTAATCTAAAGATCTGTATACCTTTTGGTTTGATTCAAAATTTTATTTAAGTGGTGGGGGGGGGGGGGTCACATGTTCCGCCGTGTCTCAAAAACAATAAATGGTTATTGCTTAAAACTTTCTCAGAAACTATTTATGATTATTGCATAAAACTTCCACACAAGACGTCGGGCGTATCATGCGCTCATGGCGCAGCTGTTTATTTTAGTCAGTCAGCCCCCCCCCCTTTTTATGAAAAGTTATGGATCCGCCATTGTACACCCCCTTTTACGCAAGACATCATAACCAAATACACAGATACTTGGGGACAAGACAATTGTCCATGTCATTAGCTTATGATATATACAGCGTTTGAAATACCATCGAGGTTCACCATGTAACAAAAGTTCGGCATAAAAAAAAGTTGCTATCAAGTGTATTACATAATTGCAAGGTTACTCTGATTTCAGCGGCTGTGCTAAACAAGCATTCTGTAGTTTAATATGAATAGTTCTATTTGTCAATGATATGTCCGCTCCATGTAAGATCATGTAAATGTATCTGATTATTTCGTGTCATATTATGTCATTTTAGGATGGGATGTGGATCAAGTAGTGATGCTCCAGAAGGTCCTAGGACCGTTGTAGTTTTCGGGGCAACTGGCCTACTGGGAAGCTCTGTAGCGCGGGCGCTACTCGAGGACCCATTTAGATTTAAAGTAAAATGTGTAACTAGAAGATCATCCAGTGATAAAGCCAGAAAGTTGGCTGAATTAGGTTTGTTCAATTTTATACTTAGTTTGATAGTAAACATTAACTCGAACTATAAGTCGAACACTTTCTTCCGTTGACCAAAGTCGACAGCAACGTGATGTCAAATTTTAATTTTCTGTTACCAAGAGTCTTAATTGAAAACATGTAAATATTGATTTTCAATGCTAAACAGTATATTTTAAAATCTCAGTGAAATATTTGCCTTTGATATGAACTGTAAAAAAGTCTTTTCAAACCGGGTTTGATTAAAACATTCAAATATCGCTTGTTAATAGACAACCAGTAAGATTTAATTTTCATTGGTATTTTTGTTTTTCGTTACGGAAAGGAAGGGATTATCGATCTAGATATATATGACCAGAGGGTTAAAACAAGATACATTATGACGGGCCGATTATCAACAAACGGCAACTACTGAACACCAGATTCCTGATTTAGGACAGGTGCAAACAAATGCAGCGGGTTTAAATGTACATTTATGATTATTTTTTTTTATTTGCAGGTGCTATAATAGTTACAGCAGATTTAGATGACCCTAAAAGTTTAGAGAGGGCCGTAGATGGAGCAGATACTATGTTCTTAACTACTCATTACTGGGAGGATAAAAATAAAGAAAAAGAAGTCATTAGAGTATGTATGAGGCTCTGGAGGGGATTAACAGTATACAGATTTTACAGAAAAATCGCCAAAATAAAGGAAAAAGAATAAATAGGCAAACAAGTTTGTATAGAGTAAAATAGGCAACAAAAAAGAATTAAATGATAGATTAAATTCCACGACATGACAGTGGTCTACTGAAAAGTATACCAAACAATTCCATAACTTGATAATGACCTATCTTAAGAATAGATTAATAGATTATAGTATCTGCAATTTCACAACATTTATATAAAAATCTGAATTTCAGGGATTGAACGCTATTGATGCTGCTGTCCATGCTAACATCAGACATCTTGTATTCAATGGATCTGAACTGGTGAAGAAATACGTAGGCAGAGAATGTGCTCATTTAGATTCTAAAGCAGGGATAGAGGAATACATCCGGGAAGTTGGTATGCATTCAAAAATGTCACGTGATTAATAGCTAGATGTTTTCATTGGCTTGATTTGTTTAATTGAGTCAGCGATCTAAATGCATGCATGCACTTTGAATGATGCTTTTGCTTTTTTCAAACTTAAATACGGCTGAATTATTGGAATTACATATTTCGAACATCAAATTATCGTCATCTAAATAGAAAGTATATAACTGTTCGCAAGAATATTTATCCCATGTTAATTTGAATGAACTGAAGATGATTTTTAACATAATTCCTCGGCAAATTAATGATTTTAGACATCCCACTTTCTGGGGTCGCTGGCTTACTGATCAAATTATTAGTTTGCTGGCACCAGTTCGATTCGTCGCCGCTGTATATCTAATAGTAATAATTGTGTAACTAGACGGAGCCTTGCAAATAACTCGGCTTTCTAACTTGCTTTGTACAATTCCTGTTCCTGCCATATAATTGAATAACGAAAGAATCCAACTCAAATGCAGCACGACACCATTCTAACAATGTGTTATTAGATTATGAACGATGGGTAAGGAATATATTTGACATTTCCATTCATCTTCAGGTCATGAGTTCGTTAAACAAAATTGTACAAACGAAGAGGACAGACCCGGGTAAAAGGAGATCACTCTTAAAATCTGTAATGATATAATTTTTAAAATCTAGGTTATTTAGAAGCTTAAAATATTTTTATGAAAAAGGCGGATAAACAAACATTCTAGAGATTTGAAAGAGTTATGTCATTTAAGCTAGGTCTGGTCCCCTTAAGTTACATTTCAAAATGTGCAAACTTTGAAAAATCATTTCTTTTACCTAAACAGCAAAAATAGTACCAGGTTTGTAACAAATGTTGGTGTTTTATATTTCAGGGATTCGAATTCACTGTTAAACTGTCAATCATAGGTAAAAATGGATTCTTTTTTTTTAAAGTGCACGCCATTGCTTTACTTTATTTATGTAAACTGTGAAGAAGTTAATAATTCTATTTGTTTACGTATTTGGGTAGTTATACCAATCTAGGAGTTATATTCTACACGTAGAAAAACTATTTCCCCCGAAAATATCAAATAAATGTACTAAATTAATCAAGGACGTCCATATTGGCATTACTGAGACTTATCTATATAGGCTGAAAGAAATACAAACTGACCTGTGAATCTATCTTTTATGTTTTTTGTGTAAGGAAAAAGTGTTTTGGTATGTTTTAAACAATTCATTAAAAATGTGCTCAACAGAAATTTTGCTTGCTAAGCTTTCTTGTAACTTATGTCATGTTTCATGATAAAAAGTTGCAAACATATTTGATAAGACTTTAAAATAAGGTATCAAAATGATGAACAATGTTTAACAATGAATTCGAATTCCTGTAAATGCATGATTT
The DNA here is from genome assembly GCA_037788925.1 of Mytilus galloprovincialis. Lineage (NCBI taxonomy): Eukaryota > Metazoa > Mollusca > Bivalvia > Mytilida > Mytilidae > Mytilus > Mytilus galloprovincialis. The sequence continues at coordinate 73,676,705 of CM075339.1, read as the reverse complement.
GAAATGGTATTTTCTGACTTAATCTCGGGTAGGATTTTAATTCAAAAACTGCAGTGATTAATCTTTACCAATAACAGTAATCAATAACGCTGCTCATAACTAAACCACTGCCTGCATCACCCTAGCTAGGTCTTCGTTAATTCTTTTATTGATCTTCATTGCGCAAGCCTGCGTCTGTTTCACCCTTCCCAGATCATCGTTAAATTCCTTATTTTTTCCTGCATGTGCCTTTATCACTATGGTTTGGGTTGCGTTCAATATTGTAGCGGCTACATAGGGCTACGTAGATTTATGACTTTTGAACGTCTAGCTAGCCTAGCTGCTACATAGAAATAGTGATAGCAGATACTAGGCTCGCTACTCGTTCAGTAGATAAAAAAAAACTATGCTATTGCACGCAACCCAGCAATTTTCGTTTAGCATTATAGCGGCTACGTAGTGCTACGTAGATTTGTGTCTACTGAACGAGTAGCTAGCCTAGCTGCTATCAATATCTATGTAGCAGCTAGGCTAGCTAGACGTTCAATAGTCATAAATCTACGTAGCCCTATGTAGCCGCTACGATATTGAACGCATTGTTAAATCTCGGGAATGGTTTTTCCATGCATGCAACTGAATCCTTTCAGAATCCTTTGTTAAATCCTTTATTGATCAGTGACAGAAAAGTGATCATCGGTCAATATATCAACCTTGACCATAGAATCGAGACAATAGTGTATGTTTATGAGATGACCATGATGATATGTTATATGCAGTTCGCTATATTAGATGTTTTACTTCCTTAGCGTAATAACACACACACACAAAAATACATTGCTATAGGATGAGGCATTGTTAGGAGAGAGGGTGAGAAATTGCTGAAGGTTATCAGTAAGGCGAGCCCATGAGTACTTAACTCAGTAAAATCTGGCTGTACTTATCCTTTCAAAACGGATGACTGTCTGAAGATGCATCAAGCTAGTTCAATGTTATATCAACTGACCATATGATTCATCATTTTATTACAAAAATATGAAAATTATCTAAATTTAACTTAATTTACTTACTCTATTTCGTCATGGAAACTGAAAAAAAAAATTATGTAGCAATTAAATTCCATCTGCATGCACACTGTTTGATTCGCCCTGGACTCATCTTTAAAATCCCTAGTTAGAACCCTGATTTCTAAAAGAGAGAAAGAGAGAGGACGGGAATACTATATGTATATAGGAGATAGGGCGAGGCATTGGTAGGAGAGAGAGGACGGGAATACTATATATATAGGAGATAGGGCGAGGCATTGGTAGGAGAGAGAGGACGGGAATACTATATATATATGAGATAGGGCAAGGCATTGGTAGGAGAGAGAGGACGGGAATACTATATATATATGAGATAGGGCGATGCATTGGTAGGAGAGAGAGGGTGGTCATTGTTAGGAAAGAGAGGGCTGAGAGAGATATTGCTAAAAGAATAAATGCCTTTGTCGATATTATGGCTGATTGTTTTGCACTATAATCAAATTCTGAAATGATAGTTTAAGAACCAAGTATGAATAATTGAATATAAATATATATTTTCAGGAAGTAGAGCTGGTAAAGCAGGTATATGAAACTTCCCCCTCCCCATACATGTTGTGTGAAACCTCTACTTGAATTTACCAAAAATTACATCCTGTAATATAACATCTGATCACATCTTACTTTTGGTCTTTTCACGTTTGTTTATCAGTGCTTCAGCGTTTGTATAATTTTTTTAATTTGACCTTGAGCATCACTTAAAGAAATTGGTTTTTCGAAATGCGCATCTGTTGTAGTGACATTGGGACCGTTTTTGTTGTCATTTAGACTTATCAATTCGTGGATTAAATATTATTGAATTGACAAAGGAATGTCGAATCCGATAACACCACTTCACATTGTTAGGAGTCATTTGTCTATCCATGGCTCAACTAGAGAGGACATGTACTGAGAAAAATGAATTTAAGTCTTATGATAATAAGATTGGCCTGCTGTATTTAAATTCTCTGGTATTAAATGTAACATTAATGCAACAGCAGCAGACGACTTCCTGTCAAGTTTATAAGTCTCCAACCTCTGGTGTTTCTATTAATATATTTTGGGAAATATTTGGTAGAAAGAATAATCACCACAAGCACGTCATAAGAGATATGTTACTGGAATTCTAACAAAATAAATAAAATAATGAATAAAAAATCCTTATTTCAATTTAAAGCTATAATCTTGCTGAGAGTCCACAATTTTTTTATACCTTTTTTGTTAGGGGTGGAGTAGGGTAGAGGGCGAGGAAATTTTATTAACGAATTCAATTAGAGGTATTTACATATAACAGTGTTCGTATTAGCTGCGGGACTGTAGCTCTTAGGTCCTTGTATTATTTTTTGACTATTTGCGGACCCCGGGACCCCGCAAATAGTCACGTTAAGACCTAAGAGCTACATGATTGTACGGTTGCACAGCTATGTTCGTATATACAATGTGAACACTGTGAGTTCTTTATTGAGTGTACAATTGTTTGTGTAATACAACACCACCACTAAAATCATCCGTCTTGTCTTGTGTTTTGAATCAATTATTCGTGTAACTAGATATATCGTTTGTTGCAATTTAATTTTAAAATCACTTGCAATTTCGTTTCAGGGAATGTGGTTTAAAAACACAATAATAACTTCACTGCAATAGCAAATGTTCTTGATTTTCAAATAGTTAAATAGAGTTACAGGCCGTTGGAGGCGCACTTTGACCTATAATGGTTTACTTTTATAAATTGTTATTTGGATGGAGAGTTGTCTCATTGGCATTCATACAACATCTTCCTATATCTATTATCTTGCTTAGATCTAATGTAATTCATCTTCGCTAGCCAAGGGTTACGATCCACTCCAGCGGGAGTGGATCGTAACCATTGGCTAGCGAAGGTGATGTAATTGAAATCGTCAGAACGCATGTTTATTGTCTCTAATCTTTAATAAATCTACGTTTCAGCAGGACCATATATATACTGTTCCCATGCATGTTTTAATCAATTTAATTTGTCTTTTGTTATTGCAGGAATCACGTATACAATCATACGACTTCCATTCTGGTACGAAAATTTCTTCACAATATTCAAACCACATAAAATCAAACACGGAGTTTATGCCATAGGTAAGATATATTCTTATTATTATTTTACATGTCTTGGTTTTTTCAGAAGAAAGAATTCAAAATAACCTAGCCCACATTTCATTTTGGATTCTTTTGTCATGATATGGACATTTTTTTAAGGTTAATCTCTTTTATTTACAAATCTGTTCGTACATTTGTTTTATATAGACTTAGACCGCTGGGTTTCCTGTTCGAATTGTTTTACACTAGTCATTTTATGTCCCTTTATAGCTTGCTGTTACCCTTTATAGCTTGCTGTTCGGTGTGAACCAAAGCTCCGTGTAGACGACCGTACTTTGACCTATAATGGTTAACTTTTTATACATTGTAACATGGATGGAGAGTTGTCTCGTTGACACTCTTACCACATCTTCATATGTATATCATACAATAGAGTGTCAACCCTGTGTTGAATAAGTAAAAGTTTTGACAATTGTATTGTTATGTCCTATTTATGGGCATTATGTTTTCTGGTATGTGCGTCCGTCCGTCTGCTTGTTCGTTCGTCTGTTCGTCCGTCTGTTCCGCTTCAGGTTAAAGTTTTTGGTCGAGGTAGTTTTTGATGAAGTTGAAGTCCAATCAACTTGAAACTTAGTACACATGTTCCCCATGATATAATCTTTTTAATTTTAATGCCAAATTAGAGATTACCCCATTTTCTCCCATTTTCACGGTCCATTGAAAGTGATAGTGCGGATGGGGAATCTGTGTACTAGGGACACATTCTTGTTTTATATATATATAAAATAGCTAAATAAACTGGTTTATTGGGATATCTACATCGATCGTTGCTTGTAATTTCAGCATTGCCCTTAGAAGACAATGACATGGAAGCAATATCGGTCGAGGACGTCGGAGAATGTGTAGCTACAATATTTAACAAGCCAAAATTATATGCTGGGAAAACCATCGGTTTAACTGCTGGGCGATTAACAATGAAAGCTGTTGTTGAAGGCTTTAATAAACAATTCTCAAACAGAAAATTTGAAGATCCGAAGGTAATGTACAGTTTTTGGATACGGCAAAAGATTTTTTGTGTTATTTTACAAGAAAAAAATAGATAATCAGACGATGCTATTTATTGCACTTCCAGATTAAAGTGGGTTGAGGGAATGTTGCTTTCTTATGGATATTTGATAATTATACTTCGTTTAAAATTGCAACCCAACGCTGTTAAAAATGAATCCTCACATATATATGTCATTGAGTTTTGATCATGGATATCTCGTTGATGCATCTCCTTTTTTGTATGCATCCGAATTTTCATTTAGTCTTTAATGGCTTTTCTTACTACATGTTTAAGAGGGTGGTAAAGGGACTGGGTTATTTTCGTGCAACGTGTTTTGCCATTTTTATTTCACATGCAGCCGTGAAAAAGGTTCGTTATTCACCGTGTTTCGTGAAATCGGTAAAAAGATCAACGTGCAAGAAATTTTTAATTGTTCGTTCATCGTGAAATGGCAATTTTATTTCGCGTTCTTCCGTGCATATACCCCCCTTTACGCCCCTCGTTTAAGGTAATGTACAGTTTTTGGATACGACAAAATGTTTTATTTGTGATTTTACAAGGGATGGTTGGCTAATCTTATTATACAATCTATTTCATTTCCAAAACTATTCTCTAGGTAAGTGGCATCGATGCAGAAATTGTATACACACCTGGTTATTGGTGAATATACTTAAAATATCCGTTGTTTGTATTTGTCATTGAATTGAGATCCAGTTGACATTTACTCTACATCTCAATTAACATGATTAATGCCAGTTGAAGGACGCCTCCGGGTGCGGGAATTTCTCGCTACATTGAAGACCTGTTGGTGACCTTCTGCTGTTGTTTTTTTCTATGGTCGGGTTGTTGTCTCTTTGGCACATTCCCCATTTCCATTCTCAATTTTATTACTGACATAAAAAAATATAGACTACAGTGGATTATTTGATTTTTATGTTTACCAATTGTCGTGAATTGAGGGAATGTTGTACTTTTTGTGGATATTTGATTTATTGATTTTTCCAAAATATGCGTATAGAAAGTTTGTTATTCTAGTGAAAATGGAAAACTACAACAATCTTATTTGCACATCGAGTTTTCATTTTGTCTTCTATGACTTTTCTTGGTGCAACTGCTCTTTTCATTCCTTTCAAAATCTGTTTATAAAATGAACTGACAGCTAGACAATGTACCAGTGATAATGCACGATGTCGATAGATAGTCACACAACTGTGCACCTTCACCGTCCCCATCGCATTTAGCTGTTATTTTTACTTACTTCTATTATCATCTTTTTCAGATACGATGTAAAGATTTTGAAAGATTTCAATTCGTTGGAGCAAAAGATTTGGCGGCCATGTTTGATTTTTTCACATCAGATCATTGTGTGAGAGACTATAAATTAACAAAGAAATTAAATTCAGATATTCGATCGTTTGATAAATGGTTATACCACAGTAGGGAAATTATAGACGAAGAATTAAAGAAAGATTGATTTATACTTTATATGCAAATTTTACAAACATGCTTTGGAATTATAATCTTTAGTTGTTGTTATATAAAATCAAAAAAACAAAGTTTTATAAACGCTTGTCTGGTATTTATTCTAAACAGGGAAATAAAACTCTTTACTCTGACTGACAAGGTAGAAAAACAGGATTTTGTCCCATCATTTTTAGCATATTGTAATTTGGCCGCCATTTTTTATCCAGTAAATGTTTGTGTCTTAGATGACCTTAGTTTCTCCGCATTAAAAATTATAAAATTCAATTCAAAGCCATTTTTGCCAAAATGTCCACCAGATATCTCATGCAAATATACTGTAATCTTTATTGATTTTTTTCTTTTTAATTGTTGTTGGATTGCTTCTTTCTTGACATTTCCTTTTTAATCCTTAATGTTTTACATTTCACTTTTATTTTTGAATACTTTTTTATTTATTTCTATTTTTATGCCCCATTTATGGCCATTATGTTTTCTGGTCTGCACGCCCGTTTGTCCGTCTGTTCGTTCGTCCGTCCATCTGTCTCGCTTCAGGTTAAAGTTTTTGATGAAGTTGAAGTCCAATCGACTTGAAACTTAGTACACATGTTCCCTATGATATAATCTTTTTAATTTTAATGCCAAAGTAGAGATTACCCCATTTTCACGGTCCATTAAACATTGAAAAGGATCATGCGGATGGGGCATTCATGTACTATGGACACATTCTTGTTTTTATATAATTTTAACTTACAATATTTAATTCCTTTTATATAAAATATATGTTTTGCATTTTAACACAGTATTATTCTTGAATTTTAAGAATTTTGAATATGTTGCATTATTGTAATATGATATTTATAGACGAACAGTATAAAAACTCTACTATGAAATAATAATGATGTGCATTTTATTTTGAAAATTTGACCAGTTTTGCATTTATTTTATCATTACTGTTATAATTTTTGTTTTCATATGCAACAATAAATTTGAGAAAATAAAATGTGTTAGAACGTCCCACCATTGTTACCACGGTTACTACTTAAAAAATGAAGGAATAAATTAAACATCGCTATACAAGACTAGTGGTGACGCAAGAGCGAATCAGCTGGTTTTGTGTTCAGTTCAGTTGAATGGAACAATTAAAACATTAATTTAATTTGCAAATAACATCTATATGGATCAAGCAAAATGATAAAATATTACACAGTAAAACACAACAGTTATGTAATTCCAAGTTTAAACATGAAACAAAAACATACGTTATAGCAATCCTATATTTTCTTTCGTCTGCGTTTGAGGTGTCAACATTTAGGTTCAGTCCTTGGTTTAATATTTTGAAGAAGCTTGTCTATGACCAAATTATTGTATCCAAAGCAAAATTTCGAATTATTTGTTATTCATTTTTTTCGAATTTTACTGATAAATGGACATGTATCGCGCAGTTATTCATATGCAGTCTGAGGTTACAGTTTTTGTAGTCACCAATAACTTTGTCAAACCGTCATGGAATTTTATGAAATTTTGATAGAATCTTGTTTATTTTCAAAGCACGTACAGTATCAAGAGAAAAATTTGAAAAATATTTATTTTTAATATTTCCATATTTTAATGATAATTGAACTTAATTTATTTTACAATTAACAAGTAGATATACAGTCTGGGGTTAAAGTTTATTACACATCAAATTCTTTGTAAAACCTTCATAGAACTTTATGAAATTAAAAATTAATCACTTTTATTTAACAGAAGCTTTCTTGTGATTAAGTGCAAAAATTGGTTCAAAATTTGAAAATATGTTTTCATTTTCAGTGTTTTTCGGATTACACTTTTCCTTTAACATAAGGCATCGTAGGCGAGAGACCGGGATTAACGGAACCCCTTACGAACTTTATAATATACCTTTTAATTGAAGTGAATCTCATGATCCCATTTCTAAAGATCTATTTTCCCCGAATGTGACTAACCGAAATAACACTTATCACCGGGTATGAATCTGCTTACCCTTTCGGAGCTTCTGCAATCACCTCCAGTTTTTGAAAAGGTTCGTGTTGCTCAGTCTTTGGTTTTCTATCTTTTGTTTTTGGTGAGGTTCGCGCTGCTCAGTCTTTGATTTTCCATGTTGTGTTGTTGGTGAGGTTCGTGTAGCTCAGTCTTTGGTTTTCTATGTTGTGTTGTTGGTGAGGTTCGTGTTGCTCAGTCTTTGGTTTTCTATGATGTGTTTTGGTGAGGTTCGTGTTGCTCAGTCTGGTTTTCTGTGTTGTGTTTTGGTGAGGTTCGTGTTGCTCAGTTTTTGGTTTTCTATGTTGTGTTTTGGTGAAGTTCGTGTTGCTCAGTCTTTAGTTTTCTATGTTGTGTTTTGGTGAGGTTCGTGTTGCTCAGTCTTTGGTTTTCTGTGTTGTGTTTTGGTGAGGTTCGTGTTGCTCAGTCTTTGGTTTTCTATGTTGTGTTGTTGGTGAGGTTCGTGTTGCTCAGTCTTTGATTTTCCATGTTGTGTTGTTGGTGAGGTTCGTGTTGCTCAGTCTTTGGTTTTCTATGTTGTGTTTTGGTGAGGTTCGTGTTGCTCAGTCTTTAGTTTTCTATATTGTGTTTTGGTGAGGTTCGTGTTGCTCAGTCTTTGGTTTTCTGTGTTGTGTTTTGGTGAGGTTCGTGTTGCTCAGTCTTTGGTTTTCTATGTTGTGTTGTTGGTGAGGTTCGTGTTGCTCAGTCTTTGGTTTTCTATGTTGTGTTTTGGTGAGGTTCGTGTTGCTCAGTCTTTGGTTTTCTGTGTTGTGTTTTGGTGAGGTTCGTGTTGCTCAGTCTTTGGGTTTCTGTGTTGTGTTTTGGTGAGGTCCGTGTTGCTCAGTCTTTGGTTTTCTGTGTTGTGTTTTGGTGAGGTTCGTGTTGCTCAGTCTTTAGTTTTCTATGTTGTGTTTTGGTGAGGTTCGTGTTGCTCAGTCTTTGGTTTTCTGTGTTGTGTTTTGTTGAGGTTCGTGTTGCTCAGTCTTTAGTCTTCTATGTTGTGTTTTGGTGAGGTTCGTGTTGCTCAGTCTTTGGTTTTCTGTGTTGTGTTTTGGTGAGGTTCGTGTTGCTCAGTCTTTGGTTTTCTATGTTGTGTTGTTGGTGAGGTTCGTGTTGCTCAGTCTTTGGTTTTCTATGATGTGTTTTGGTGAGGTTCGTGTTGCTCAGTCTTTGATTTTCCATGTTGTGTTGTTGGTGAGGTTCGTGTTGCTCAGTCTTTGGTTTTCTGTGTTGTGTTTTGGTGAGGTTCGTGTTGCTCAGTCTTTGGTTTTCTGTGTTGTGTTTTGGTGAGGTTCGTGTTGCTCAGTCTTTAGTTATCTATGTTGTGTTTTGTGTACAGTTGTTTATTTGATTTATCGGCTCTCTACCTGTCAAAATTCTAGTTGCAAATAGTTAATACATATTAACGACGGATATATAAAATTCACACAAAGGAGAGTTAAGCTCTCACGACCCATTCGGCAATCCTCGGTAGAACCCGCTACTCTCCTTACGGAATCGGCCGAGTTGAGACGAATGCTCACGCCTCTATATTCTTTGTTTGACTATCCTATGTAACGAACCTGTGATATTTCACTGAGTTGTTACCATTGTTTGCTATCTGTCAAATTTGTCTTTTGTTCCAATTGTTTTTAGCGTATAAATCAAACCGTTTGTATTTTTTTTTCATACCAGTACCATGTGTAGCCTATACTGTATGGATTTTACTCAATGTAGAAGGCTTTAATTGTTGGTGACCTTCTGCTGTTATTTTTTTTCTATGGTCGGGTTGTTGTATCTTTGGCACATTCCATTTCAATCTCAATTTTATTTTAATTACATGTGTAGTGTCCTTGTCTTCTTGACAATAATATATACATCATTTGTTTTAGTTCACCTGGCCCGAAAGGTCAAGTGAACCTTCATTTGGTGCCCGTTGTCCGTTATCGTCCGTCGTTAACTTTAACAAAATCATCTTCTATGAAACTAATTATCCAAATTTAACCAAACTTGGCCAAAACCATTATTTAGTTCTAGAATGTTTCCGATGACACTGTCTGCCAACCAAGATGGCCGACATAGCTAAAATTGAAACAGGGTAAACTGCAAGTTATGTCTGTTATCTTCAAAGCCACTATAAAAAAAGAGAAAACATGAAAAGGACAGACATTTTTTGAATGCGTGAGGATATCTTTATCTAGAATGCATCTACTTCTTAACTGTCAGACGAATTTTCATAGGAGTTATTGCCATTAATGACGAATTTTACCAACTGTTTTTAAATGTTTGCCTTCTTTCTTAAAAAGTATAATAATAGTAGATAGAGATAAACTTCAAATAGAAAAATGATCAACGAGACAAAGTATTGAAACCTTCTGACGGCCCCTTATTGGAGTTATTGTCCATTAATAATGGTTTTTGCCATCATTCTTTTTTTGTGTATTTGCCCAAAAATATATTTGAAAAGACTATAATAGATAGATAGAAAAGTAATGAATTAGCAATAATGATCAGCAAGACAAGATCCACAACTAAGATTTATATGGTTTAAATACAAGGCCGTAGCTAGGAATCTTATTTTAGTTAGTAAAAATATTTGAGCCGAGCGAAGCGAGGCGAAAATTTTTTTTGGAGGGTATGAAATGAATGGTGCAAAATCCTCCACTCTAGGCATTTTTAGAGAGTTTGATAATGTTTTGAATTTGGACACTTTTTATATAAATTTTTCATTTTTTAAGACTTTTACTAACACCAAATTTTTAACAACTTTATTTATAAATTTATGTTGAAGATAATCATCCAAATATCACTGATTTGAGTCTGCTGCCAGAACATAGAACAAACATCGATTCAGTATAGAGTTTCCCAAATTTTTCTATGGCCGGTTCAGTCAAATCGTTTCAGAATCATAATTTGGTCTGCTGATATCCTTATCGCGATGAACATAGAGCATGGCAAGACCGCACAATTTCGCGCCACTCATGCATGCTCTTTTCCAAGTTTTCAGTTGTTTCAGGGCAGTCTGTGTTTCTAAAGGTAGCACATCTGTCATCATCATCATTCAACACAATGATCAATGTCTTCTTCCAATTCTTTCTCCATCAGCAATTCGGTAGCAGCATTGGTAGTAACATTTGTGTTTGCAAAAGGGAAATAAGCTTTCCTGTAAGCACCATCATACAGTCGCAGTTACAAAATATTAAACTCGCTTTTATGCTGACAAAGAGTAGACAAACTAGGGATAGAATGAGATAAGATACATGTATATGATATTATCTGTAGAGTAAGTATATATGGGTACAGGGTAATTGGAATGGCGTTTTTGACGTTTGTACATGTAGTTCCGTAATTTCAAATTATTTCTGGAAATAGTTGGTGGTATTTTAGTTCCAGAATCTATAAATTTAGGGGTTAGGGTTTGTGGGTGTCCGATTCCGAAACCCCGAATATAAAGAAACGAAATTCCGTAGTCCCGAATAAGTTAAGACAAAATCCTGTGTTAAAGGTTCTACCATTCCTCAATAATATCAAATTGGAATATGGGATATTCTTTCAATTTTTAAGGTTAAAGAAACATGGATAAAAACAAATCCATGCCATTCATGTCTCATATCATTTATATTTCATTTATCTGTAAAGAGAAAGTTTAAAGTTCGTGAAATGAATACGCAGACAGGACTGCCCCCTTGCGATGCCCAGTACTTGATTTGTCAAAAGTTGGTGAAACGGAGAAATGAATACGCAGACAGGACTGCCCCCTTCCGAAGACCAGTACTTTATTTGTCAGTCCATTTATCGTTTTTTGATTGTTCTAATGAAGTTATATGCAATACTCAGACTCTGTTAAAAAAATAGTTTACTAGAATTATTCCTTCTTTACCTTCAGTGTCGCTTTTCCTTTTTCTGCAAAAGCCTGTTTTAACTAAATATCCATGATGATTATCGTTACTAGGTTAATGTAATCGAGAAACATCACCCGTTGAGATGCTGAGTTATATTCAGGAAGAATAGTTTAAAACTAATGATGACAAGTTATAGAAATTAAGGTTGAGACAGAACAACAAATGACTATTATATTAATACATATATGTATAAAAAAAAATAATCAGTGTCGAAATTTTAGTGAGGCAATTGCCTCACTTGCCTCAAGGGAAGCTACGGCCTTGAAATAGGACCCCGTATTGGAAGTTCTTTTTAATAACGATCTTTGTTATATTTTTAAATTAGGGAGAGGGGTGAAGTATGTGAAAAACTATACATATTAGACATATAAAAACTTAAATAAGCAAAAATGTTCAGCAGGACTATATCAACAAAGTGGGTATTTGTTACATGAATTCTTTTCTAGTCAACGAAGATGAAAGTTAGTCCCTCATCAATTAAGTAAGGTGAAATAATTATAAAAAAAACAGTTCTATAAATATGGATATATATGAGGGGCTAGGTACAGAATATATAAATATGGATATATATGAGGGGCTAGGTACAGAATATATAAATATGGATATATATGAGGGGCTAGGTACAGAATATATAAATATGGATATATATGAGGGGCTAGGTACAGAATATATAAATATGGATATATATGAGGGGCTAGGTACAGAATATATAAATCTAAAAATGGGTCAAAAGATAAAGAATAAATTAAAATGAGAGAAAATAATTGGATGCTTCTCAAATATGAGGGCCGATCTGGACTGATATGATTTACAGATAGAGAATAGTTTAAAAAGGCTTCATATTGTGTCGAACAAAAAAAAAACATGACTAGTGTGTTGTTGTAATTCATTAAATTTATCATAAGAAATTAAATATCACATAGATGAACGGTTGATAGAGCAGATAGTTACCCCTGAAAAAAAACCAATGTGAATTAAAGGTAACATGTTCGAAACACATCAAATATAAGAGGAGAACAACGAAAATGGCCATTTTCCTGACTTGGTACAGGACATTTTAAGAAAAAATAGTTGGTTGAACCTGGTTTTGTGGCTAGCCAAACCTCCCGCTTATATAGCGGGCACAGGACTTTTGCGCTTTTTTACCTGTAAAACGATAGGACATTTGCGCTTCAAATACTATGGACATTTGCGCTTTTAATTTTGATTCACCTGTAATAAATTGACAGGACATTTGCGCTTTTTCCTTATAGTCGTCTACCTGCAAATGAATTTAACTTAAACATGTATTTAACAATTCATTATAGTAAGACAAATGGTCCAGAATCCTTCCATGTCCACTATAATGAACAGTTCTACCTCAACTCATCCAATTTATTTTTTAAATATATATTTGAAGAGTATCATTTAACAACAGTCGGCGAATTACATTAAGATTCGTTCTTATGATGAACAGGCACCCCAGTCAAGAATTGAGAAAGAGAAACTTAATTATTTATTTGAAATGTTGGCGCAATACCAGTCAGAACAGATAACAAGGGCTAAATATGTTCACTCTTTGTACATCAGATATCAGGCGAAAACTGACCTGTGATGACTGTACACGTGATTTAATGTCTTTAAAATATTTACTTTTAGCTCTATATAATCTTTAAATATATGTCAAAGTGCTATGTCATGAATGTGCTATGAAATTTGCTATGAAGTGATTTTGATGCTTATAACCATAAAGGAAAATATGACCAGTCCCAAGTCCGGATAAAAGAGGATGAGTAGTCATAAAAATCAAATATTGCAAAAGCGCAAATGTCTTATGTAAAAAGGGCAAATGTCCTTTTTTAAAAGCTCAAATGTCCTATGATTTGAAGCGCAAGTGTCCAAATAAAAAAGCGCAAGTGTCCAAATAAAAAAGCGCAAATGTCCTATGAAAAAGCGCAAACGTCCCGTGCCGTTTATGGCAATGTTAAAATATAACATTAAAATGACATCAATAAATGACAGGACTTCAATACAAATAAATGGGAGAACATACAGAACAGAGAAACACAAATAATAGCTATCGAAATAATTTATAATCTAATACGCCAGCTAGACGCGCTTTTCGTCTTCATCATGTGACGCCCATTAACCTTGGCTCAAGTTTATCTCAGTTGAAACATTTTTTTTTTCAGGTTTATAATATGCTCTCAGTAAAGTGTTACCGTGAGTACCTGGCCGAAAGTATTTGCCACCTGCATTTTTTTGCTATACATGTATTATGTATTTCATATAAAAACACATTTTTTCAAAAAACTATTTTGAGGGCATTTATGGTTGGATTTTCATCAACAAGGCCTTAAAAGACGTAGAATTGTCTAAAGTATGTTTGCTTATTTGGTACAAGTTTTGTATTCAGGTGTTTTTGTTTTCTCTTTATGTGAACACATACAATAAATTTTCAGGGTCTAATTTGGTTGAATATATAGCGAATTTCTGACCAGAAAATAATATCTGTGTTCATCTTGTAACAAAATGAAAATGATTCACAAAAAAAATATAACCAAATAAACAAATAAACCTGTGACAATTTTGCTTCTTTTGATACCAATTTGCCTAAAATCAAGCCAAAAATGACCCCAATTTTTTTTTTTGAAAAAATGCAGTTTTATATACAATATATAGCGAAAAATATAATGTGACGAATACTTATGGCCACACTCTGTATCTAAAAACAATATGATATAATTAAAATCTGATTTATCAGGGGATTGTATTTGTGTATATCATTGCATGACAAAACTCAAGTGTTTGAACTCAAGTTGTTTGTTTCGCCAGCAAACCAGAAGATGACTTTTTAGGGAACTTCGGCAAGGCCAATGGTCTTATCAGAGACATATCAGGGCCGTAACTAGGGTTCGAATTCAGGGGAGGCAGGGGTTTGGGGGCTTCCGATTGAGCCCCCTTTGATAGGGGTAGGGAGCGCAGCCCCCCCCCCCCCGGCCGATTTTTTTTCTCTCAGTCATTGGCTAAAAATTACCCGTTTCCCTTCGATTTCCTTACTTTAAGAAACATCAGTATTGCTGGAACCTGGAATCAACTTTTATGCAAAAACAAGCTGAAATTGCTGTTCGGGGTGAGCCAAGGCTAGCTCCGTCTTGAAGGCTGTACTTTGACCTATAATTGTTAACATTAAATACATTGTGACCGTGGATTTTTTTTCTCAAATGGTATGGCTAAAATTACCCGTTTTCCTTCGATTTCCTTACTTTAAGAAAGATCAGTTTTGCTGGATCCTTGGAGAAATTTTCATGCAAACAATTATTATCTGTATTTTCTGTATTTAAAGATATTTTTTTAGGAACTGGTAAGTTCAAAAAAACATATAAAGCAAGATTATGAAACGCAAGATATTTTTTTTTATCGAGGATCTTGAATTTCAATATTGTTGAAAGCTGAACAGACATGTATATAACTACAACCAGGACTTTCTATACTAGTCTAGTATATACTTAGTATAGAAAGTCCCAGCTACAACGAATGGGAGTGTTTACATACTAAGGCATTGACCATAATGTTCTCGTACGATCGGGAAACTTAAAAAAAAACGATCCAACAGCTGATTCAGCCGGTAACGAATTTACGATATCTTAAAAGATTCACAATACAAAAGGAACTTCCTCTGCTTAAATAATTAAGCCCCAAAAAATGTGAATAGTTAAGTTTTTATTCAAAATTATCGAAAGCAAAGTTTCATATGTGTTCTTATACGAATACTGACCATCTCAATACTGAATACTTAGTAACAGACGGACGGTCACACGAAAAAAAAAAAACAACAAACAAATACTGAAACGGTTTACTTTCGATCAAAAATCCGAAAAATGACAGACATATCACGTATCAACACTGTTAAAACTGTTAACTTGTGTTGTTTATAATATAAATTTAAGTTCTCCGTGTACATATTGTTAATATTTTATTTTTTTACTTAAAAAAAAACATTTTGGTGTAGAAAATTAAGTGCCTCCCCTGCCTCATAGGTAGTTACGGTCCTGCATATATGCACATGTGTATATATGTCTCTGGTCTTATGTTTTTTCTTTAAAAATATTCTGAACCCCAATTTGATAAAAAAAAAAAAAAAAAAAAATCTTGTCAGGCAGTAGTCCAAATAATTATGACGTCTTGGACGGCTATTTAAAAAAAATGATAGGAAGGCGTCAAAGACAAAAAATTAATAGCCTTTCAAGATGTAATAATTATTTGGACTAGTCAGGCAGATGAGATCAGATGATGACACTGAATAAAAATATTCTGAATTCAGATCTCCACCATACGGTGTTAAGTTTTGAAAAAAAATATAATTTTGATTGATACTGTAGCGTCAGACTCAGAAAAAAAATACATAACCTCATAAAGAGCATCTTTAGTATTGCGGGTTCATTCTCTAATCTGTATAAATATCCGTCCAGAACCTCATACTTGTAAGTAGTTTTTCCGTAAAAAGAACTATGCTTTTTCGGTTTACGAGAAATTATCTGGTTCCTGGTTTACAAATTTCTGACATTCTTTCCTCCTGATACATCTCTTTCAACTTGTAGAACCAGACCAAGACAATTATGTCTCCCACGTGATTTTAACAATCGGATTATATTCAATGACAATTGAAATTACATAATGGCACAGATTTTGAAATTGTACATGCGTGCTGTTGAGAAACATCCTTTACGAACAAGTGCATGTACAACAGGTAATTGTTACGGAGCTAAATTAACAGTTCATTATTTAGGTCGATGTTACAGACCCAGTTTGGTTCGTGACTGTTTCTGTTTTTTGTCAAGTTCACATCTTATACCAAAACCTTTTATATGCTCCATTTATGGGCAATTTTATTCTCGTCTGTTCGTCTGTCAGTCAGTTCGTTTGTCCAACCGTCCGTTCCGCGTCCGTCCGTTCGTCCGTCTGTCCCGTTTCAGGTTATAGTTTTTGGTCGAGGTAGTTTTTGATAAAGTTAAAATCCAATCAACTTGAAACTTAGTATACATGTTCCTTATGATATGATCTTTCTAACTTTAATTCCAAATTAGAGTTTTTACCCGATTTTCATGGTTCACTGAACATAGAAAATGATAATGGGGATGGGGCATCCAAGTACTACAATTTTGGACAAAGGAAGATAACTCCAATTATAAAAATGTCTTTTAACAATTACATCATTGATATTTTTAGAACAATTAATTAGATTTAAGAAATAATTGAGGCAAGCAATACTTTATTGTAATCTTAACATGGGCATGATGGGTAGGCAATATATTCTTGATTATTTTTGCCCAAGCGATAGTGAGGGCTAAAATAACACGAATATATATAATACCTACGTCGTTCGGGTTAATCAGGGTCACCCAAGCCATGCAGATTAAATCCAATATAGCGACTTGCTTGGTGAATAACTATAACTTATTCTTTAGTAGTCAATATACCCATATGCAAACAAATTTTATTGGATTTAGAGCATGGGTTTATTCATAAAGTGAATGAAGCACGTCATACTTGAATCCTATTTTTTTCATTCGTAAAGGGAGGTAACTCTTGAACGGTAAAAGTGACGCCTCCAAAATTCAAACTTGATCTGAGTTTTGTAGTAACAAGAATTTTGTATTAGTTTAATAATATTTGGTTGAAGCAAACTAAAGTTGAAGAACGGAAACCAACTTTTGGACGTACTTACAGAAGGACAAGGGTTAAACTTAATGCCCCCTCAGCTTAAAAAAGGTATACTGTAGATAAAATGTAAATGTATAATTATGTCCACATGAGAGAACATTCTTTTATTTAGCATGCAACTAAAATTAAGTACAACAATAGACAATAAAGAGTTTAAATTTATGAACTTAACTATTAAATAAAATTGAGAATGGAAATGGGGAATGTGTCAAAGAGACAACAACCCGACCAAATAAAAAACAACAGCAGAAGGTCACCAACAGGTCTTCAATGTAGCGAGAAATTCCCGCACCCGGAGGCGTCCTTCAGCTGGCCCCTAAACAAATATATACTAGTTCAGTGATAATGAACGCCATACTAATTTCCAAATTGTACACAAGAAACTAAAATTAAAATAATACAAGACTAACAAAGGCCAGAGGCTCCTGACTTGGGACAGGCGCAAAAATGCGGCGGGGTTAAACATGTTTGTGAGATCTCAACCCTCCAAAATCTACTTCTCATCATAATTGCACATCAGTAGATTTTAAACAACCAATCATGAATCAAATAGACCATCACACATCAGTCCTGAAGGTATAGACCATTGCACTAAGGCATCTATAGACCAATGGCACTTAAGCTTCCCCATCGCACCTCCAAGTCCTACATATACATGTACAATGTGTATGTCTGTTTACTGTTACCCCTATATATACATGTACAATGTATATGTCTGTTTACTGTTACCCCTACATATACATGTACCGATATATGTCTGTTTACTGTTACCCCTACATATACATGTACCGATATATGTCTGTTTACTGTTACCTTACTGACCCTACAATTGAGCAGCAGCCCTAAGACTAAAAAGTCATTTTATTCCTGTTTTAATATTCAAAATTAACGTCATAACTTGTGTCAAAACAATGGTATAGTTTCTAATAAAAAAAAAACGATTGCGTAGTGCAGCTAAATGTTCAATGTTGTGGATATGACTACTTAGTCTAAGTCTACAGTCAAGGGTGTAATTTCAATAAGTTATTAGAGAAAAATAACATACATGTGTTATTACAGATACTTTCATGAGTTGTCTGCTCTTTTTTTCTTAATTTCAGGGATGATTCCAGGTGTTTTCAAATGGGTCCCTTGAACATCAAATTGGGAATTTTTATTCTAATTGGGAATTTTTTAAGCATAAAATCTAAGACGAAAAAACATTATTTTCCTGAAAAACGGAAAATGTATATTATTAAGTTTAACCTGTACACTGATGTTCATGTAAGTTGTAACATTTTGAATAATTCTGGATGGGCTACTGTTATTACATGAATATCATTGAACATGATGCACTAGTCTATCATCTTAGCTATAGTTACCTAGGCCTATTACAAAAACATATATTTCAGCTAACATAAACCACTGAAAAAAATCATTCATCAGGTATTTTTTTCAACAGCAGGTCATCTCTATAAATTTAATTCAAATTAATTTCAAATTGAACTGGTCAATTGTCGAATTCAGAAAAGCAATTACAAAAGTTCATATACTTGATTGATAAGATATTTAAAGCATTGAACCAGTGTTCTTTAAAATTATTTGGATCATCCTCAAAACTTTTGAAATAGTTCAATAATGATGACATCGTATTTCATGAATGGTCTATCATCAACATTATTTTCAAAAAACGCTCAAACTTTTGTCTTTTGAGGAAATAATTTCTTTTACAAAACAAGTTTTCATCATATTATATAACCGGCTCTGCTGGGTGATCAGCATTTACGAGATCGGCGTCCATTAAACCTTATCCATCAATGTTATATCAAAATTTGAATTTGCTCTCTGCCGAGGTCTGCTTTGACACCCATTTTTATCAACCTGCTGGGCGATCTGCTTTTACAAGATCCAATACTCCCATAACATATTAATCAATTGTATTCGGCTGCTAAAATTGTTTCCCACATGTTGACATAATTAAATCGTTGTTACTAAGATGCGATCGTAAACAGCATTCTTATCCGGATTTTAAAACGTTTCGACAACAAACTATGAAAAATTATTGTTGCCTTTATCGGTGACAGAAACTTTTCCGAAAATATCGATTTTTATTTAATTTTCCTGAATTGGGAATTCATTTTCATGTACATTTTTTTGGGCCGCTGGCCAATTTAAGGGCTGCTCAGCGGCCCTAAACAATATAGTGGAATCATCCCTGAATTTGTAGTAACATACCGTATGTTTGTCATGTTTGTTATTAGTTAATATTTCAAAAATATTTTTATTTTTAGTGGGCTCTAAGGATTTCTTGAAACTTTGTCAGAAACTTATTACATAACCTTGTCAGATAATTAATTTTCCACTTCAATCAATACATTTTTGATAAATCATGGTAAATCAATGATACAAGGCTTTTAAGGGATACATATACTAAGCTGTAATAACAAGGCTTAGTTATTATAGGCATGTACATGTAACTTTTATAATAATGATTAACTTGGGAATTATTTGGCAAAACCTTATTGCATGCTCTTTCTAAAGCTTAGTATGAATAAAAACAATAATATTACCAATAGAACTTGTACACAATTTAACAAAGTAAAGGATGTGCCTCTTTGAAACATGTAACATACATAATAGATATAGGAAGATGTTGTACATGTTGTATGAGTGCCAATGACAAAATGAATGAGACAACTCTCCATCCAAGTAACAATTTATACAAGTAACCATTATAGGTCAAGGTGCAACCTTCAACATGGAGCCTAGTAAGCTCACAACGAAAAGCAAGTTATAAAGGGCCCCAAAAATTACTAGTGTAAAACCATTCAAATACAGGGAAAACCAATGGTCTAATCTATATAAAAACGAGAAACATGTATGAACTACATAAACAGACGACAACCACTGTTTATCAGATTGCTGACTTAGGACGGTGCAATTATTTGCAGCGGGATTAAACATTTTAATGGTACCAAACCTTCTATGTTACTACAGTTTTATTTTATATTTTAGCCAACAATAACGACATGTTAATGTCATGAATGTTATTTTTCTGTAATGACTTATTTCACAAGTTTATACACCCTTGACTGGTTTAAAAAACTCATGACTAGTGTAACTGAAATAATCACTTTGCCGCCATCTTTTTCTGAAGGAAATATACCAATTATTAGAAATACAGGTCATTTCACATTATATCAAAGACGAAACAGTACGACTCAAAATCATTTCGTAAAAAACAAAATAATAAAATCATTTTCCAGTTACTGTGGATTCATTATTATTCGTTGGATACTTATTTTTGTGGATACTGACATGACAGAACCACGAAATTAAGTATTCAATGAAATAAAATTTTTCTACTAGTATGCAGATTTTTCAAAATCAGGAAATCCAATATCCAAGAACATGCAAGTTTTCCTCAATCCAAGAAAATTAGTACCCACGAAAATCAATGAATTCACATGCAGAAAATGAATACCAACCTACAATGTATCTACATTGTACCCTATTTTTTTAATCATGTAACCTTAATCAGACTTTTTTAGAGGGGCTAATATTTACAATTTAACTAACTGCCTGTACAATGACTTATCCATGTTATTAGAATCAGTAAATTTAAAACATCTTGACATGCTTAAGTGGAGCTGTCAAGTTTTCCTGAAGCAAATGATTGAGATTTGGTAAAAATTGTAAAGCTGAAATAGAAAAAAAGCAGATCAAAGGAAAATGACCCCAAATAAGCATGAAAATGCATGAGATTCAGGTAAGGTTGAAGAAACTTGACAGCACTGCTAAATTTTTGTTAAGATCAGTAATATTAAGAGGGTCAGAATGGGGTTTACAGAATAGAGATGAATGGGGCAAAACGAACAGATTAAAGGGCATCAAAACAAAAAATAATTGTCAAGGACTAGTTATTGCCCCTTTTATTTTATTCTAGAACGAAAGCTTTGCATTAAATTAAAACTAACAATTATTTTAATGATACCTCATTTTCATGTACATGTATACGTAGAATACTAGATGTTAGGTGTATCATGCTTATTATAAGTATGATACACCTAACATCAAGTATGGTTGATGTTTAGACGAGTTGTATATATACATAATGTACACAGCCATGTAACACCATCATTGCTGGTGATCCGATGGATAAATCTGTTGTAGAGTTGTCACTGACTCAGACGAACTTTTAAATATAATTATTTTCTGTGACTGTATCTTGAATTAATTTGTAGGATCCTTTGATATTGAGCTGATCTCCATGCCTTATATATCATGTAAGTACTGTATTACGACGCTAGATTAAAACTGACGGGGAAAGGTAACACCCGGCAACCGAAAGCTTTATTATTGTGAAGCCAAGGTAGTCATGTGGTCTAGCGCACCGGATACAGTGCAGGCGATTTGGTGTCACGATATCTCAGTAGCACAGGTTCGAATCCCGGCGATGGAAAGAACAAAAAATTTGTGAAAGCAAATTTACAGATCTAACATTGTTGGGTTGATGTTTAGACGAGTTGTATATATATATGTACATTGGTCTTTAAGTTAACCAATTTTGATTAAGTTTTGACAAGTTTAAAGAAGTCATTCATTAATTGGAAAATTTAATTTTTATACGACCGCAAATTTTGAAAAAATTTTCGTCGTATATTGCTATCACGTTGGCGTCTGCGTCGTCGTCGTCGTCGTCGTCGTCGTCGTCGTCGTCGTCCGGCGTCCGAATACTTTTAGTTTTCGCACTCTAACTTTAGTAAAAGTGAATGGAAATCTATGAAATTTTAACATAAGGTTTATGACCACAAAAGGAAGGTTGGTATTGATTTTGGGAGTTTTGGTCCCAAAATTTTAGGAATTAGGGGCCAAAAAGGGCCCAAATAAGCATTTTCTTGGTTTTCGCACTATAACTTTAGTTTAAGTTAATAGAAATCTATGAAATTTTGACACAAGGTTTATGACCACAAAAGAACGGTTGGGATTGATTTTGGGAGTTTTGGTCTCAACAGTTTAGGAATTAGGGGCCAAAAAAGGGCCCAAATAAGCATTATTCTTGGTTTTCGCACAATAACATTAGTTTAAGTAAATAGAAATCAATGAAATTTAAACACAATGTTAATGACTACAAAAGGAAGGTTGGTATTGATTTTGGGAGTTTAGGTCCCAACAGTTTAGGAATTAGGGGCCAAAAAGGGACCCAAATAAGCATTTTTCTTGGTTTTCGCACCATAACGTTAGTATAAGTAAATAGAAATCTATGAAATTTAAACACAAGGTTTATGACCATAAAAGAAAGGTTGGGTTTGATTTTGGGAGTTTTGGTCCCAACATAATAAGGGGCCCAAAGGGTCCAAAATTAAACTTTTGTTTGATTTCATCAAAATTGAATAATTGGGGTTCTTTGATATGCTGAATCTAACTGTCATGACTGTGTATGTAGATTCTTAACTTTTGGTCCCGTTTTCAAATTGGTCTACATTAAGGTCCAAAGGGTCCAAAATTAAACTTAGTTTGATTTTGACAAAAAATGAATCAGTTAGGTTCTTTGATATGCTGAATCCAAAAATGTACTTAGATTTTTTATTATGGGCCCAGTTTTCAAGTTGGTCCAAATCAGGATCTAAAATTATTATATTAAGTATTGTGTAATAGCAAGTCTTTTCAATTGCACAGTATTGCGCAATGGCAAGAAATATCTAATTGCACAATATTGTGAAATATCAAATTTTTTTTTAATTAGAGTTATCTTTCTTTGTCCAGAATAGTAAGCAAGAAATATCTAATTGCAAAATATTGTGCAATAGCAAGATTTTTTTTTAATTGGAGTTATCTTTCTTTGTCCAGAATCAACTTAAATCTTTTTTATATACAATATACAATGTATATTCACTTTTTACTACCAACTGATAAATTAAAATAATCTTTACCATTCAGTGATAACAAGCAGTTTTTTTACATCTTAATATTTTATGATGTATTTAAATGAGTAGTTATTGTTGCAAACTCCATTAGAAATTTTAATTGAGATTAGTTTTGGAATAAGGGAAAGGGGGATGTGATTAAAAAAATTGGGTTCAATTTTTCTCATTTGAAATTTCATAAATAAAAAAGAAAATTTCTTCAAATATTTTTTTGAGAGGATTAATATTCAACAGCATAGTGAATTGCTCTAAGAGAAACAAAAATTTTAAGTTCATTAGAACACATTCATTCTGTGTCAGAAACCTATGCTGTGTCAACTATTTAATCACAATCCAAATTTAGAGCTGAATCCAGCTTGAATGTTGTGTCCATACTTGCCCTAACCGTTCAGGGTTCAACCTCTGCGGTCGTATAAAGCTACGCCCTGCGGAGCATCTGGTTAATACATGTCATTTATATTTTGCTATAAATATTAATTGACAATATGGATTACCTCCCTTTTTTTCAAAAGTTATAATTTGTGATACTTTGTTATTTAAAAAAGGGAGGGCTAGTCCATTAAACATGTAAATTAAGACCTTCTGAGAGTCGGATTATTTATGTCTTAACTCTGACTGGTAATTAAAGCTTTGATTTACTTTATTTATAAGTTTATGTTAAGTTATTATTCTGTGATGAAATTTTGTAAATACGCTAGTTAAAATATCAGCCAACTTTAAATATGGATAACTTTAAACTCACAAAAAAATATTTGATTTTATAATCCAAAATATGTCGTATGTTTTTAATCCAGATAATTATTATACATATGTACATATAGTAACCATTTTAAGATTAAAATAAATCTCGTCATAAATAGTACTTTCTTGGCTTCAAAATCAGCACAATTTGGATACAATTATTTGGACTAGAATGATTTTGCACCATAAATCAATTATATGGCAAGCAAGCTATTAAATTATAGAAATACATACATCACGTATATGTCCTTTTTTATACGACCACAAAAATTTTAATTTTTCGTCGTATATTGCTATCACGTTGGCGTCGTCGTCGTCCGAATACTTTTAGTTTTCGCACTCTAACTTTAGTAAAAGTGAATAGAAATCGATGAAATTTTGACACAAGGTTTATGACCACAACAGGAAGGTTGGGATTGATTTTGGGAGTTTTGGTCCCAACATTTTAGGAATTAGGGGCCAAAAAGGGCCCAAATAAGCATTTTCTTGGTTTTCGCACAATAACTTTAGTATAAGTAAATAGAAATCAGTGAAATTTTAACACAAGGTTTATGACCACAAAAGGAAGGTTGGGATTGATTTTGGGAGTTTTGGTCCCAACAGTTTAGGAATAAGGGGCCCAAAGGGTCCCAAAATTGAACTTTGTTTGATTTCATCAAAAATTGAATAATTGGGGTTCTTTGATATGCCAAATCTAACTGTGTATGTAGATTCTTAATTTTTGGTCCCGTTTTCAAATTGGTCTACATTAAAGTCCAAAGGGTCCAAAATTAAACTAAATTTGATTTTAACAAAAATTGAATTCTTGGGCTTTTTTGATATGCTGAATCTAAACATGTACTTAGATTTTTGTTTATGGGCCCAGTTTTCAAGTTGGTTCAAATCAGGATCCAAAATTATTATATTAAGTATTGTGCAATAGCAAGAAATTTTCAATTGCACAGTATTCAGCAATAGCAAGAAATCTTCAATTGCACAGTATTGTGCAATAGCAAGAAATTTTCAATTGCTCAGTATTGCGCAATAGCAAGAAATCTTCAATTGCACAGTATTGTGCAATAGCAAATATTTTCAATTGCACAGTATTGCACAATAGCCAGAAATATCTAATTGCACAATATTGTCAGTCAGGGGTACTACTTGTACAAGTGTATTTTATTTACTTGAAGAAGTAAAAAAAAATATACACATATAAGTAAATTTGTAGGATACTTATACAAGTGAATTTTATTTACTTGTATAGGTAAAAAAAAAATTGGCTTAGTTATGTCCCTTAGGCATTCAGAATTTTTTACTTGTATAAGTAAAAAAATCATCCTTTCTTCTTTTCTTGAATTCTTCAGATTTCTTTGCTTTAATAGAATTTTAAATTGTGTACCCTTTACAGATGTCTTTACTATTCATTTAAGTGTAATTTCATGGACAATAAAAATCCCATTTGTCTGTTATCTTCATAACACTGCTCATTTACAAGCCCCAAAGGTGCAATTTTTGATTGCCTTGCGCAAATATATAAGATCTTTGCTCAATCAGTTTCTTTGATGAATTAATTAGATGAAACATTGAACTTTAATGAAAAAATTTGAGCAAACCTGGGAAAAATCATTAAAGGCATGATTTTAAATCTCAAAACTTGAGGATTTCTGTGGGATTGTAAGAAAAATTTACTTATACAAGTAAATTTTTTAGAAAATTAAGGGGAGATTATTCAAACATTATTTATTTACTTATATGTGTATATATTTTTTTACTTCTACAAGTAAATAAAATACACTTGTACAAGTAGTACCCCTGACTGATTGTGCAATAGCAAGAAATTTTCAATTGATTGGAGTTATCTTTCTTTGTCCAGAATAGTAGTTGAGTCAACTTAAATCATTGTTTTATACAATATACAATGTATATTCACTTTTACTACCAACTGAAAATTAAAACAATCTTTACCATTCAGTGGTAACAAGCACCTTTTGTTACATTTTAATATTTTATGATGTATTTAAATGAGTAGTTATTGTTGCAAACTCCATTAGAAATTTGAATTGAGATCAGTTTTGGAAAAAGGGAAAGGGGGGTGTGAAAAAAAAATGGGGGGGGGGGGTTAAATTTTTCTCATTTCAGATTTCATAAATAAAAAGAAAATTTCTTCAAACATTTTTTTGAGAGGATTAATATTCAACAGCATAGTGAATTGCTCAAAGGCAAAAAAAAATTTTTAAGTTCATTAGACCACATTCATTCTGTGTCAGAAACCTATGATGTGTCAACTATTTAATCACAATCCAAATTTAGAGCTGTATCCAGCTTGAATGTTGTGTCCATACTTGCCCCAACTGTTCAGGGTTCAACCTCTGCGGTCGTATAAAGCTGCGCCCTGCGGAGCATTTTTTTTTTTTTATGTATTAAATAATCGCCCCATAAAAATCTTATCAACCTAGAATGTCATACTCATAGATCCTTAGAATATTTACGTTTTGAACTGCACATTAATTTCAGATAGCAAATAGACTGGTTTCGCGGTATAGTAAGAGTAAGCTGCTAAAACTCCATCCATAACAGTTACAATTATATGAGTGTCTGAATGGCATTTAACAGAAAAATTGTTCAATACTGCAAAAAAAATTTGACTCAAAAAACGAAGAATAGAGAAAAATGGGCCATCAGAAATAAAGATGAGAATAATTGGGTGCTGAATTATATACATGATATAGTAGAGAAAAAAATGCACAAAATGCCAAAATAGAGAAAAATGGGCCATCAGAAATAAAGATGAGAATAATTGGGTGCTGAATTATATACATGATATAGTAGAGAAAAAAATGCACAAAATGCCAAAATAGAGAAAAATGGGCCATCAGAAATAAAGATGAGAATAATTGGGTGCTGAATTATATACATGATATAGTAGAGAAAAAAATGCACAAAATGCCAAAATAGAGAAAAATGGGCCATCAGAAATAAAGATGAGAATAATTGGGTGCTGAATTATATACATGATATAGTAGAGAAAAAAATGCACAAAATGCCAAAATAGAGAAAAATGGGCCATCAGAAATAAAGATGAGAATAATTGGGTGCTGAATTATATACATGATATAGTAGAGAAAAAAATGCACAAAATGCCAAAATAGAGAAAAATGGGCCATCAGAAATAAAGATGAGAATAATTGGGTGCTGAATTATATACATGATATAGTAGAGAAAAAAATGCACAAAATGCCAAAATAGAGAAAAATGGGCCATCAGAAATAAAGATGAGAATAATTGGGTGCTGAATTATATACATGATATAGTAGAGAAAAAAATGCACAAAATGCCAAAATAGAGAAAAATGGGCCATCAGAAATAAAGATGAGAATAATTGGGTGCTGAATTATATACATGATATAGTAGAGAAAAAAATGCACAAAATGCCAAAATAGAGAAAAATGGGCCATCAGAAATAAAGATGAGAATAATTGGGTGCTGAATTATATACATGATATAGTAGAGAAAAAAATGCACAAAATGCCAAAATAGAGAAAAATGGGCCATCAGAAATAAAGATGAGAATAATTGGGTGCTGAATTATATACATGATATAGTAGAGAAAAAAATGCACAAAATGTCAAAATAGAGAAAAATGGGCCATCAGAAATAAAGATGAGAATAATTGGGTGCTGAATTATATACATGATATAGTAGAGAAAAAAATGCACAAAATGCCAAAATAGAGAAAAATGGGCCATCAGAAATAAAGATGAGAATAATTGGGTGCTGAATTATATACATGATATAGTAGAGAAAAAAATGCACAAAATGCCAAAATAGAGAAAAATGGGCCATCAGAAATAAAGATGAGAATAATTGGGTGCTGAATTATATACATGATATAGTAGAGAAAAAAATGCACAAAATGCCAAAATAGAGAAAAATGGGCCATCAGAAATAAAGATGAGAATAATTGGGTGCTGAATTATATACATGATATAGTAGAGAAAAAAATGCACAAAATGCCAAAATAGAGAAAAATGGGCCATCAGAAATAAAGATGAGAATAATTGGGTGCTGAATTATATACATGATATAGTAGAGAAAAAAATGCACAAAATGCCAAAATAGAGAAAAATGGGCCATCAGAAATAAAGATGAGAATAATTGGGTGCTGAATTATATACATGATATAGTAGAGAAAAAAATGCACAAAATGCCAAAATAGAGAAAAATGGGCCATCAGAAATAAAGATGAGAATAATTGGGTGCTGAATTATATACATGATATAGTAGAGAAAAAAATGCACAAAATGCCAAAATAGAGAAAAATGGGCCATCAGAAATAAAGATGAGAATAATTGGGTGCTGAATTATATACATGATATAGTAGAGAAAAAAATGCACAAAATGCCAAAATAGAGAAAAATGGGCCATCAGAAATAAAGATGAGAATAATTGGGTGCTGAATTATATACATGATATAGTAGAGAAAAAAATGCACAAAATGCCAAAATAGAGAAAAATGGGCCATCAGAAATAAAGATGAGAATAATTGGGTGCTGAATTATATACATGATATAGTAGAGAAAAAAATGCACAAAATGCCAAAATAGAGAAAAATGGGCCATCAGAAATAAAGATGAGAATAATTGGGTGCTGAATTATATACCTGATATAGTAGAGAAAAAAATGCACAAAATGCCAAAATAGAGAAAAATGGGCCATCAGAAATAAAGATGAGAATAATTGGGTGCTGAATTATATACCTGATATAGTAGAGAAAAAAATGCACAAAATGCCAAAATAGAGAAAAATGGGCCATCAGAAATAAAGATGAGAATAATTGGGTGCTGAATTATATACATGATATAGTAGAGAAAAAAATGCACAAAATGCCAAAATAGAGAAAAATGGGCCATCAGAAATAAAGATGAGAATAATTGGGTGCTGAATTATATACATGATATAGTAGAGAAAAAAATGCACAAAATGCCAAAATAGAGAAAAATGGGCCATCAGAAATAAAGATGAGAATAATTGGGTGCTGAATTATATACATGATATAGTAGAGAAAAAAATGCACAAAATGCCAAAATAGAGAAAAATGGGCCATCAGAAATAAAGATGAGAATAATTGGGTGCTGAATTATATACATGATATAGTAGAGAAAAAAATGCACAAAATGCCAAAATAGAGAAAAATGGGCCATCAGAAATAAAGATGAGAATAATTGGGTGCTGAATTATATACATGATATAGTAGAGAAAAAAATGCACAAAATGCCAAAATAGAGAAAAATGGGCCATCAGAAATAAAGATGAGAATAATTGGGTGCTGAATTATATACATGATATAGTAGAGAAAAAAATGCACAAAATGCCAAAATAGAGAAAAATGGGCCATCAGAAATAAAGATGAGAATAATTGGGTGCTGAATTATATACATGATATAGTAGAGAAAAAAATGCACAAAATGCCAAAATAGAGAAAAATGGGCCATCAGAAATAAAGATGAGAATAATTGGGTGCTGAATTATATACATGATATAGTAGAGAAAAAAATGCACAAAATGCCAAAATAGAGAAAAATGGGCCATCAGAAATAAAGATGAGAATAATTGGGTGCTGAATTATATACATGATATAGTAGAGAAAAAAATGCACAAAATGCCAAAATAGAGAAAAATGGGCCATCAGAAATAAAGATGAGAATAATTGGGTGCTGAATTATATACATGATATAGTAGAGAAAAAAATGCACAAAATGCCAAAATAGAGAAAAATGGGCCATCAGAAATAAAGATGAGAATAATTGGGTGCTGAATTATATACATGATATAGTAGAGAAAAAAATGCACAAAATGCCAAAATGGAGAAAAATGGGCCATCAGAAATAAAGATGAGAATAATTGGGTGCTGAATTATATACATGATATAGTAGAGAAAAAAATGCACAAAATGCCAAAATAGAGAAAAATGGGCCATCAGAAATAAAGATGAGAATAATTGGGTGCTGAATTATATACATGATATAGTAGAGAAAAAAATGCACAAAATGCCAAAATAGAGAAAAATGGGCCATCAGAAATAAAGATGAGAATAATTGGGTGCTGAATTATATACATGATATAGTAGAGAAAAAAATGCACAAAATGCCAAAATAGAGAAAAATGGGCCATCAGAAATAAAGATGAGAATAATTGGGTGCTGAATTATATACATGATATAGTAGAGAAAAAAATGCACAAAATGCCAAAATAGAGAAAAATGGGCCATCAGAAATAAAGATGAGAATAATTGGGTGCTGAATTATATACATGATATAGTAGAGAAAAAAATGCACAAAATGCCAAAATAGAGAAAAATGGGCCATCAGAAATAAAGATGAGAATAATTGGGTGCTGAATTATATACATGATATAGTAGAGAAAAAAATGCACAAAATGCCAAAATAGAGAAAAATGGGCCATCAGAAATAAAGATGAGAATAATTGGGTGCTGAATTATATACATGATATAGTAGAGAAAAAAATGCACAAAATGCCAAAATAGAGAAAAATGGGCCATCAGAAATAAAGATGAGAATAATTGGGTGCTGAATTATATACATGATATAGTAGAGAAAAAAATGCACAAAATGCCAAAATAGAGAAAAATGGGCCATCAGAAATAAAGATGAGAATAATTGGGTGCTGAATTATATACATGATATAGTAGAGAAAAAAATGCACAAAATGCCAAAATAGAGAAAAATGGGCCATCAGAAATAAAGATGAGAATAATTGGGTGCTGAATTATATACATGATATAGTAGAGAAAAAAATGCACAAAATGCCAAAATAGAGAAAAATGGGCCATCAGAAATAAAGATGAGAATAATTGGGTGCTGAATTATATACATGATATAGTAGAGAAAAAAATGCACAAAATGCCAAAATAGAGAAAAATGGGCCATCAGAAATAAAGATGAGAATAATTGGGTGCTGAATTATATACATGATATAGTAGAGAAAAAAATGCACAAAATGCCAAAATAGAGAAAAATGGGCCATCAGAAATAAAGATGAGAATAATTGGGTGCTGAATTATATACATGATATAGTAGAGAAAAAAATGCACAAAATGCCAAAATAGAGAAAAATGGGCCATCAGAAATAAAGATGAGAATAATTGGGTGCTGAATTATATACATGATATAGTAGAGAAAAAAATGCACAAAATGCCAAAATAGAGAAAAATGGGCCATCAGAAATAAAGATGAGAATAATTGGGTGCTGAATTATATACATGATATAGTAGAGAAAAAAATGCACAAAATGCCAAAATAGAGAAAAATGGGCCATCAGAAATAAAGATGAGAATAATTGGGTGCTGAATTATATACATGATATAGTAGAGAAAAAAATGCACAAAATGCCAAAATAGAGAAAAATGGGCCATCAGAAATAAAGATGAGAATAATTGGGTGCTGAATTATATACATGATATAGTAGAGAAAAAAATGCACAAAATGCCAAAATAGAGAAAAATGGGCCATCAGAAATAAAGATGAGAATAATTGGGTGCTGAATTATATACATGATATAGTAGAGAAAAAAATGCACAAAATGCCAAAATAGAGAAAAATGGGCCATCAGAAATAAAGATGAGAATAATTGGGTGCTGAATTATATACATGATATAGTAGAGAAAAAAATGCACAAAATGCCAAAATAGAGAAAAATGGGCCATCAGAAATAAAGATGAGAATAATTGGGTGCTGAATTATATACATGATATAGTAGAGAAAAAAATGCACAAAATGCCAAAATAGAGAAAAATGGGCCATCAGAAATAAAGATGAGAATAATTGGGTGCTGAATTATATACATGATATAGTAGAGAAAAAAATGCACAAAATGCCGAGAGAATAGAGAAAAATGGCCAAAAAAAATGTAAAGGATGCAGATTCGCAGAACCCCATAATCATGATAATGAGACCCCCATATATCACTTTTATTCTTACAATATATTTTTTCTAACAAAAGTAGGGTAGTGACAAAATGTTTATATTGATGATCTAGCTAATTTTTCATCAATGCATTTGTATTTATAGCTTCTTTTTGTATAGTTTGAAAAGAGGTATTTAAAAATTCTTATATTTTGAGGTAGCTGGTTAATTCTAAATGTCTATGCATGTATAAGTTTTGGTGGCCTCTGTGGTCAAGTGGTCAAACTACTGTATCACAATCCTGTCAACATTGAGATTGTCAGTTTGAATCCAGTATGTGGCAGTTGTGCTCGATTCCAACCTTAATTAACAAGGATTGGTAGTTTTTCTACTAAAGGTGTTTCTCATAGAATACTCCAGCTTCCTCCACCAATAAAAATTGCCCTCCTGGAAATACAAAAATGAAATAGCACATTAGTGCTGCAAGTGGTGTTAAACACCAATCAACATACAATTGTAGGTTTGTTGTTGTTGGTTTTTTTTGTATTTTGTAAGTCTAAAATATTAAATGTAGCTGATTTCTTCAATGTGGGTTAACCATATGTTATTCATGTGATCAAGTGCAATTGTTGTTATTTATACAAGTTTATTAAAGTCATGAAAGTAAGACATCATTATATATAAGGCAGCTACCATTTGATTTTTATGGGGGGGCTAGGATGAAATTTGAAAAAAATAGGCAGGACAGGAGTTTTGAGTAAAAAAAAAAGGGCAGGATGAGACACTTGCAAAAAAAAAAGTCAGGACGACAATTAAGGTAAAAAAAAGTCAGGATAAACTTAACAAAAGAAAAGGCAGGACCGAACAGAGTGAAAAATAAAAAGGCAGGACAGAGATTACAGATAAAAAAAAAAATCCAGGACAAAATTTTTCATCCTAGCCCCCCCATAAAAATCAAATGGTAGCTCCCTAAGTACATGTGTAATGATAATTAAATACAAGTTTATTAAAGTAAGACGTCATTATATATAAGTACATGTGTAATAATAATTAAATAAGGATGAATATTAATTGAATCAGTAAACTGTTGCTGTTGAAAGTTTGCCAAATTATGTATTTTACATTAAATTCACCATTCAATACCTTCCCTTATCATAGCTTATGTAGTCAACATAATGACTCTCTGACTGCACTGTAGTGATATATAATAAGCAAATAGATTTTATTGACTTGAGCGAGTTTAAAGTCATGAATGAATGAATTATTTACGGTTGCTGATTCACACGTATTTAAACCATGGCAGGATAAGTGGAAATTTTCCACAGATTTTAAAAAGAAGAACTTTGTGTATTTGTGATGGCTTTAGCTTTGAGAATTTATTCACATGCCTACTTTCGACATCCCATGTCAACATGTGCTATTTCTACAGGTATTGTTTTTTTTAATGATTATTTCTTTAATGTCTCTGCAGCTCACAGAGATGGAGTTTGCTAATGGCAACTACCTAGTTTGAATTTTAATTATCAATGTATTAAATTTTTGCAAATAGCTATACACAGTAGTGATGCTGAATCTTGTAATTTAAGTCTTCCATTAAACTAAACGCTTTAACATGTTTAAATGTCTTTGTTTAACTAATCCATTTTACTCTCAATACCATATATAAAATTATTGATACATGTAGCTTTGAATATTAACTTTTATAAATTTTAGGGGTTGACCCAAGATTTTTGAAAGTGGGGGCATATTTTAAAATTTTATACAGCGGTATATTGTATTTTGATTTTTGTCCTTTAATTTATTTTCATTTTAGATTAAGTTTCTAAACTTAACAGTGTAAATTGATATAACCATGATACAAATTGAACCGGTTTGCATGGTTGAATATATAGGTTTCTAAAGTATTTAATCATTAATTCAAGGTAATATAAAAGATGTACTTTAAGTTATAAGGCTCAGTACACCTGAGTCAGCAATAGATTTAGGCTTTGTGATATTGCCATGCTATTTTCTTAAGTGTTATTACACATTTTATTGATTGGTTAGACATTGCTGAATAATTCAATTTACCAGTAGATATTGTAAAGCTTACATAACTTGTTATTTTTTACTCTGTTGAAAATGTCAATTAGTGTATTAAGTACAAAGCAATATGCATTTTAGATTAAGATGATAAACATGATTCTGTTTTATAATGTTTATCATCAATGTGAATGTGATTATATAGTTGGAGTCCTCCCTTTATCCTGGGTTGGGAAACCCCTTTTTAAAATGGCTGGATCCTCCACTGATACTTTACCTTGGTAGAAATAATTTATGTTTCCCATGAGAAAAAAACAAATACTATAGCACCATATAAAAAATTAATGGGAGAACTTTAACAACAAAACAACTGGTTAATCTGTAATTTGTGTGCGCATGCTTTAATCATGTTAATGAAATTGTTAAACAATGGACATACATGTAAGACATGAGATAATAAGGGGACGAAATCCACTATACGAATACAAATTTGTTTATTATAGTGACATTTTGTATATATACAGTATAATAATAATATTTGTCAATACAATATTTGTACACCCGGCCCATTGGACCTATAAGTCACTTAAAAAATATAAATCTTTAAATCATTTCATAGTAGAGTCATGTAGTTCAATTATTTACATAAATGAATTGTCTGCGTTTTGTAAATGCTTGTAAAATATATTTAGCTGTTCTTCTTGGAAGATAAATTAAAAAATATAACAGTAGAAAAATCATTAAAAAAATTAATTAAAAATCAAAAAATATAATTTTCAATGTACTTAAATGAACTCAATATCGTTAACTTTTTTTTCTAACTTTTTCATTTTCCAGCATTTGTGCAGAAATCTCTTTCTTTCTTACTTCCGGTCTCGTTTGTCATGAGACTATGAGTAACATAGAACCAACATCAGAAACATTACGGTATATCCATTTCTTTTTGAACATTAAAATATGTTAGAATTAAAAAAATGTAATTGATACGGACTTCACCCCCTTTTACAGGTAAAGCCTGCCTCATATTAACTTATTGCAATTTCAGAAAAGGCTTCATAGAAAAAATGCTTTCAAATTTTTCAAATGAAAGTTTTTAATTGTTACAAAACTTTTCACATTGCAATTTTTGCAATAAAAGCAAAACTTACCAAATTCACGGAACCTAAGTTTTTAACCGGATTTTTGTGACAAAAATGTCAGTTATTGATTTGGGGATGTACGGCGGGCGACCGGGCTGTCGGGCAAGCGGGTGGGCGGGCGGCAATCAAATGTTGTCCGTGCATTAACTCATGAACCGTTCAACCAAAGCTTTTAAAATTTTAATATGTTATTACTGACAACTATACGAAGGTCAAGTTCAATAATGGCGATTTTGACTTTTACCGTTCAGGAGTTATGGTTCTTGAAAGATTGAAAAATGGAGTTTCCAGTTGTGTCCGTGCATTTACGCATGAACTGTTCTACCAAAGCTTCCCAAATTTTATTATGTTGTTACTGATGACAGAATGGAGGTCAAGTTCAATAATGACGATTTTGACTTTTACCGTTCAGGAGTTTTGGTTCTTGAAAGATTGAAAAATGGAGTTTCCAGTCGTGTCCGTGCATTTATGCATGAACTGTTCTACCAAAGCTTCTGAAATTTTAATATGCTGTTACTGATGACAAAATGGAGGTCAAGTTCAATAATGACGATTTTGACTTTTACCGTTCAGGAGTTATGGTTCTTGAAAGATTGAAAAATGGTGTTTCCCGTCGTGTCCGTGCATTTTCTCATGAACCATTCAACCAAAGCTTTTGAAATTTTAATATGTTGTTACTGATGACAAACTTGAGGTCAAGTTCAATAATGTCGATTTTGACTTTTATCGTTCAGGAGTTATCATAATATGGTTCTTGAAAGATCGTAAAATGGTGTTTCCATTCACGTTGTTGCATTTACTCATGAACCATTCAATCTAAGCTTTTCAAATTTTAATATGTTCATACTGATGACAAAATGGAGGTCAAATTTGATATTGACGATTTTCACTTTCACCATTCATCAGTAATGGTTCTTGTGATATTGCCAGGACACAAATAAATGTTAATAAATCCGATTTGCTGTCATTGTGACAGCCTCTTGTTTTATATTCATGGTATTATGAGTCTGTTACAGAAAGTTTGTATTTGTGTTTCCAGGAACGTTAATAGCCACAGGAGATTGTAAGTCAGCCTCTATTTCAGTTTTTATTCATGGTATTATGAGTCTGTTATAAAAAGTTTTTATTTGTATTTCCAGGAACGTTAATGGCCACAGGTGATTGTATATGTCAGTTAGTTATAGAAAGGACACACAATTATGATTTCCGTCGAACAGGCAGATTTCTAGGATTTGGTCTATTTATAGGTGTAAGTATTACTAATGTTAAAGCTTTTACCAATGTGAATGTAGAAAAAAATGATAGTCTGTTTTCTTAAACTGCCAGTTGTGTTCAAAGGAAGATAATTATTGAAAAATTTTAAAAAATGCATAGTAAATACAAGAATAAAGATATGTTCATGTGAGA
Source organism: Mytilus galloprovincialis (assembly GCA_037788925.1). Lineage (NCBI taxonomy): Eukaryota > Metazoa > Mollusca > Bivalvia > Mytilida > Mytilidae > Mytilus > Mytilus galloprovincialis. The sequence continues at coordinate 73,640,388 of CM075339.1, read as the reverse complement.
ATTGTAGGACAATTACGTTGAACCATTTTTGTTTTACCCATAGACACTCATTTTACATTTTAGGACTCAATTTCTTGTATGTGAGATATTTAAAAATCAGGATGATAAACTATTTGGATGTCTGACAATAACACAAATATTAAAAAAGAGAAATGTTTAAACACACCATGTTCATTAAGGAGACTGCAGCAGTTCAACAATTCTAAAAAATCAAGGTCAACATACAATACTCAACTATAGTGAAAGGTTTATACAATATGTCAAGCTCATGATTGTAAAAAGTTTGTGAATAAATTTATCAAAAACTATCATAGATTTATCTCCAAATTGCATACAAAACTGGAAAAAAGTAAAAACACAAAAATACTGAACTCCGAGGAAAATTCAAAAAGGAAAGTCCAAAATCAAAAGGCAAACACATCAAACGAATGGATAACAACTGTCATATTCCTGACTTGGTACAGGCATTTTCAAATGTAGAAAATGGTGGATTGAACCGGTTTTATAGCTAGCTAAACCTCTCACTTGTATGACAGTCACATCAAATTCCATTACATTGTTTACGATGCGTGAACAAAACAAGCATACTCAAAGAGTAAAAATGTCAAAAATAGGGGTAGTTTCCGTAAAAAAGAGTTTTCCCCAAACAAGTTGACTATTGCTATTTAGATTTTACTTGTGATGCTTTTATCACTTAAAATTTTCATTATTTTTTCAGATTTAATGCAAAAATAATTGATTATTTTTAATTTTTCAGGGTCCAATTTTTAGAGTATGGTATAAAACTATAGATAAAGTATTTAGAGGTACAAAATATGCTCCAGTGAAAATGGTCCTAGCTGATCAGGTAAAGATATACACAATTCAGTAGCATTTATCAATAAAAGCACATAGTTGTACTTATTGAATTATCTCCCTTGATAAATCTGATAAAAATGAATGGACAAGACATTGGCATTGAATTCCACTGTGTTGAATTCAAAATATTTAAAAAGATAAATCTGTATTAATATGAATTTATATATAAAGAAAAGAGCTCTGATTTTATTTTTGGGAGTTTGAAAACAGGCAGATTTTAACCCAACTCGATTTAGAAATTTTGAAGGAAATTATGTTTTTATATAAAAATGCTATTAGAAATTTTATTTTTGCAAACTTGCACTTTTTCATTAATTTAAAATTAAGAAATAATTGTTTCATAAGTTAATATAGCTAAATACTCAAGTAATGTCTTCTGCCTTCTCGATATCTCACACGCTTAATGCTTCTTTATATGATATACACTAGTGGTGTGATAATACGCTACATATCTTTTTCTGTACTGTATATTCAGAATTTTTGGCAAACAATTGATGCATTTTATTGCAATTGTTTAACAATGGACAAAAATAAATTATAATTTATTTTATTTTCTATTTTGAACTTATTTTCCTTGTTTTCCCTGAAGTAAGAGAAATAGCCTGGCAGAAGTCTCTGTCATTTTCCTGTGATATCAGTCACCGGAAAACAAAATGGCGGACAAATAACACTAAACTGGCATCTCTATCTTTGATGGATGTGAATGTAGATAATGGTGTTTAAAATTTCTGTTATTTAGTATGTTTTTGATGAATTATTTCTCGTCTATTAAACAGCATACTCATTTCAAAGGGAGATAATTTATATTATAAAAATTGAGTTTTGGAACTGATATCATATAATTTCTATAGAATGCCAAGAAATTTTGTTTGACAAATACAAGGACAGTGATTTTAAAGATTTATTTAGAATTTTTTAGATGTATTTAAATAATGATTACATTTGAAATTCTGATAGCAGTAAATGTCATATGTGAATCAAACAACCTTAATTACTTTAAACCAATTTAATTTTTATTAGTAGATTTTTTTTATCATGCATACCCATTACTCACACCAATTTATTTTTCATAATATAACAACTTTGTTGATGTTCTCTAGTATTCGAGAATCAAAGTTTGACATATATATGTATTCACAAAAACTTTCTGGTTAACATGGTTATTATTTTCCTTGGTTGTTTTTTTTTAACCATTCTTCTGTTTATTAACGGGGTAAATATTTTAATCAGTTGATATTCATAATCAATCAATTTTAGCCCTTCTTACTATAATTTTAAGAGTTTTATTGATTTAATTTTTTTTAAGAATTATGAATAGTTTTATTGTGATATGAACATTTATGACACAGAAACCCAACAAAAAAATAAAATCTAATAAATTCAAAAGGTAAAGGGTTAGCTAAAGTGTGGTTTATAATTTACCAATAGAAATATACCAGGTTTTAAAATAAAAATACCACCACTACTTATTTTCCAGCCATGCCATTCCAAGAGCATTTTCAGGCTACAATTTGGTTAGAGACCAGAGCTCTGTTATAATTCCAGGTATTGGTTGTGTTGAAAATTCACCATTTACAATATCTCTTAAAATCACTAAAAAAAATAATTTTACATTGAGAAATTAATATGTTAACTCCCTTTAACTAAAGATTAACCATGTTTAGATAATTTTCTTGTCAGGCGCGTAGCTGCCTATACGTTAACACGCAGTTGGGTGCACATCGATTCGACATGCAAAGAAAAATATGGCAAAATAAAAATATAAATTAAATGTTTAAAGGAAACACATATGTTGTCACTTTTTTTAATTGATGAAATGTCATTTAATGACGACATTTGGTTGCAAAATAAAAGTTTATACAGATTTGATTTTTTTTTTCTGTTTTCGGTCATAGGACGGTTAAAAGAGGACCTACATGTAGAAAGGACTTATAAACAATTTATGAATGAAAAACTATTAATTAATCTTCTGAATAGAGTAAATCATGGTAAATTGAAGACAGGTTATCATCGCTAGCATTACTGCATATTCATCGGGAATTCAGTGTTAATATTGACAAAGTAATAGAGAGGTTCGATTTTGCCTAGACCCGAAGAGCAGATTTTGGACAATTTTGAATAATTTCCGTATCACAAAAATGTGTTGTTTATGTATTCAGCATGTGACAGATAACACACATACTTTTTTGTTTGGCCTTATCAAAACAGGTAGTGGCAAAATATTTGGCAAGAGAAAAACTTTTGCAGTTACAGATTGGTGAATCTAACAAAATAAGGCTCCACCTTATTGTTTTAATGTACATCATGACCATAATGACATGTTTTTAACTCTCATCAAATCTTTTGTTAAGGTTTTACAGTAAAATATTTTATTGTTTATTTCTACTTACAGGGATTGTTCGCTCCGGTGTTCTTGCCATTTTTTCTTGGAACTATGGGATTTTTGAGAGGAGAAACAGTGGATGAGTTCAAAAATCAAGTTAAAAAGGTAACAAATATTATTTATACTGTAATCTGCTTTGTAAAGTCTGCAATGATGTATTGTTCACACTGCTTTTTTGCCACCAGAAATTAAGAGTAAAAACCTTTCTTATATTGTTGAAATGTTTAATTTAAAGCGTGCAATATTTTCAAGGAAAATGCTGTTTACCATCATCAAAAATTAAGAGTTGAAAATGCTTGTTTTCTATCGTTTCCTTTCTAATATTTGAGATCAGAAACCAGTTCTAACTGTTTCTATCTTTTGAATACTTTGAACATAAGCATAGTAAGAGTTTGAAATATTGTGCTTTTATTTTTGTAATCATTTCACCATTTTGTTTATTTCAGGATTTTATACCAGTAATGAAAGCAAATTATAAGGTGAGTTAATATTGTAAATACCTTTTAAAGTGGTACCCAACACATTCACTGAAGTTTATTTGGCTCGTTTAATTTTCCTAAAATTTTGACAAATGATTTACGTTGACCCTATGACAAAAATATAAAAATTTCCGAAAATTTGAACCAACCATTTTATCAGAAAATTTACACTGGTTATATAGCAGTTTGACAAACACTAATTTTGATCATTGAGAAGCTTAATATTCTTTCAACAACACAATGTAATTAAAACGTTTAGCTGATTTTACAGAGTTATCTCCCTGTAGTGTTATGTTCCACCTTAAGGCTATATCAATGTCAATTAAAACAATAGTTTGTAAGCCATGATGTACTGTGTTATCCATTTTTTTTAGTTTGTGTTCCATGAATTACTGTAAGCCAACTTATTTTCCAGAAACTGTATTATCACATTTAGGGCATTCAAGCCCACTTCACAGCAATTTAATTTCAAAATTTGCAAATTGACTTGATTTCGTTAATAAAGAAAGAAGAATTTAACATATTTGTGTGCAAAAATTAGTTGGTTTTCATTAATGTGTGATCCATGATTTAGAATTTTTAAAATTTCTCCGAAGTACATCCTTAACACTTAAGAAAAAGATAACGTAAATTTAAGTTTATAGCTGACACAAACCAGGTGATCTAAACAAATGAGTGGGAACATTTTAATATCAATTACTGTAAATTAAACTGTTTTACGTCAAATCAAATGAAAAAAATAAAATAAACTGTGAATATGTAATTCAGCTATGTCTCTTTGACCAACATTTTTTTCAGAAATTAGGTAACTATCCACCAAAGTTAAAAACAAAGTGGATGTAAGTAATTATACCAATCTAAAAGAGAAAACATATTGTATAGTTGGCTATAAAAGGCCCTAACATGAAAATTAAGAAAAAAATCAATTGAGAAAACTAATGGCCTAATTTATAACAAAACAATTAATGAAAAAAATATGACAGACATGAATGAAAAATAACCACTGAACTACAGGCTTCTGACTTGGGACAGGCACACATAGAATGTGGCGGATTTAAACATGTTTGTCCCTTGGACCTATTGTTATATTTTTCAGATATAAAAGTTATGTCCCTTTGACCAACTGTTATATTTTTCAGGTGTGGCCAGCAGTCCAGATTTGTAACTTTATGTTTGTGCCTTTACAACACAGGTAAGCATATGAAGGCCACTACAATTTAATTGTAAGGTTATTGTCCTCTTACATTAAAATATTGGGCAGGTACAACCATTTTATTATTCTATTTACACTATTAATAGAAATAAGAGGATCTGTTATGGGTGCCAATGAGACAGAGCCTTGGCTCCACTGAACATTTGCTGAACAGTAACCTTTAAAGGCCCCATAATGACTAGCATGAACAATTCAAACATAAAAACAGTCTAATCTATATAAAAAACTGAGAAACACAGCAACAAACGACAACCACTGAACCACAGGCTCTTGACTAAGGACAGATGCATACAAATGCAGAGGGTTTTAAAAATGTTAAAAAACTTCCCAAGGATTTTTAAAAAGATTTAAAAAATATGAGATATGAATAAAATTGTAGATGTAAATCATAGTAAGACTAAATATTAATGTTGCAAAAAATCGCTTGTTTTGAGATATATAACTGTTTGGCGGGAAAAAAATTCTAAGGATTTCTCATACAGAATTTAAGGTGTGATTTTAAATTATAATGTAAAATTAAAAAAATGTCCAGATGGAATAACATGAATTACAAAAAAGAAAGCGTAAACCTGACTGATGTACAAGAATTACAAAAAAAAATTAATCAAATTACAAATTGTACAAAATAAAAGTCGACTAAATTACAAAAATTACTAAAATTTCGATTTTTTTGGAATAATACTTTAGTATTTGCTTGTTTTGTACAGCTTATAACTTCCCCTTTATTTTATTTCAGAGTTTTAGCAGTGAATGTAGTATCAATATTTTGGAATACTTATTTAGCATGGTTTGCAGAAACCAAAAATAAAGACAATTTAAATTTGATTGAACAAGAACTTATACTACATGAAGCAGTTCACGAATCGCACGACATGCAAACAACCAAGTCCACGTCGCCAACAACTGTAACTGAAAGTGTTGTAAGCTGAAACTGGATGGATTTTTGCTAGTCCCCGTCCTCTTCAATAACTGTTAATGAAAGTGTTGTTAGCTGAAACTGGAAGCAATTCTAAATCCTCTTCAATAACTATAAACGAAAGTGTCGTTAACTAAAAGAATAAGCCAGTCTTCTTCAATAACTATAAATGAAAGTGTCGTTAGTTGAAAGTATAAGCCAGTCTGTAAAAATAAGTAAACACTACTATTATACCATGTTAAAAGGTCCACATCTACACTCAGTGATTTCCTGATTGATGTTCAGTTTTAGATGGTGCATACCCTTAAGTGCAATTTATTGTTTTAAAGTCTGAGAGTACTATAAAACTTCTTTGATTCATGGAATATTTTGTTTGTGTAAAATTATGTGCCATTAACTTTTATTGATGAATGTGACGTGACCATTTGTTGCATAAGTGAGACATATGGACCTACATTCTATTGCCTGTGTCAGCATCATCATCAGTTGGGCTCATAGTAAAAATGGTTGTTTTTAATCAAAAACTTTATCAAACCTTCATGGATGTTTTAAAAGCTTGGACAACAGCTCTCTTATCATGCTTATGACCATAACAAAGAAATTTAAAATACTTTTTATTTTTCCTTATAATTATTTAACAGGCATTTTTTTTGTTATTATTATTAGAAACAGTGTTGGGTTAAAGTTGTTTTTATAGAAATTAAAAGTCAAATCTTCAGAGACTTGAGACATGGTAATTAACATGAAACATCTAAATCAAAATTTTGATTTTTTTTTTTTCTATTATCTTTTGCAGTATTTTTAATAATGAATGAAGGACTTAGTTTTTCGTGCAGGGAACATTGACATACATCAGAGTCAACAGCATAATTTAAGAAATGTTATCCATATTGGATAAAAAGTCTAAATCCTAGGTATCTAAAGGCCTCAAGGATCTGATAAATGACAAAGTCACAAGCACAATTTTTGCTGTTGAAAAAAAAAATATATAAATTTGCCAAACATACTTTTATTTGAGGTCAACAAATGCTAAGAGAGGATCAGACTGAGACTGTTGTTGTTTTTAAGACGCGCTGATTGTTTATTTCTTGCCATATTTATCTGATTGTTGATTTAAATTGTTTGTGTCCAATATATTTTTAAGAAATCCATTAGACCCAAATAGTTATGTTACAGAAATCCAGGCCATAAGGATTAATTGTTATCAGTTTAAAACTTTTTTTTTACAAAAAACATGCAAGGGTTTGGTCTATTAGAAAATCCAACTTCAAGCCACCATTTGTAGTAAAGAACAATTTGTACATTTTTCCTGGTCCTTCTGTAAATTCAGAAAATATTGCGATGTTTTTATAATTTTGAAAAATGTGAATTTTTTATATGAATCAAAAAGGATTTTCTGAAAATTGCAAAAAAATAGAATTACATTTTATTCTTAAATGACAAAATAGCAATAATAAATGCATGCAATAATTTCTGAATTTACATTGTTCATTTAAGGGTTTTGTAGCTGAATGAAAAAGAAAAAAATATTGCCGATGTGTTGTATGTTACAGACAAACTTTTTATGAAGTGTCATATTATTATTTTGTAGGTTCTAACTAAATTCTAATATGAATGGTTCCGAAAGTGTCTCATGTTCAACTGTTTTTTTTAAATATAGACTTAAAATGGCAGATAGAAAAGTGATATTTTGCTCAGTTCTTTTTGAATATTTGAATATAGAAATCTCAAAGATCAGGCATTCATAACAGCCATGAAAATGAGTTTCTGCTCTATTTCTGGCGGATAAACAATTATAATATCACAATTGTAGCCTTTGTGTCACATGGATATGATTCATGAAGATATACTGACCTATAGAAATATATTTACCTCAAACTTGATCCACAGTAGATATACTTCTTTCAGGTCAATATATCCTCAGATCAACCTCATACAAAGGCTATAAATGTAAAATATTTATTTAAAAATGACTTGTAAAATTCTGCAGCATTTAACCAAATACATATATTGATGAGGTGAGAATTTCCCGGTTTTAATAGGAAGTTGGATTCATATTACTGTAAATTCAGAAATTATTGTGGCGATTTTGACATTTTAGACTAAAATGCGATTTTAAATTTGCGATATTGAGAAAAATCCTGTTTTACTCATATAAAAAATTTCAAAATGTGAGATTAAATTATTGTGATTATAAACCCTGTATTTTTAGCAATTTTAAAAAAAATGGCAATAGTTTCTGAATTAACAGTACATGGAATGTTACATTTAATTATAATGTTGTTGTTTTCAATAAAATAGAAGATGTTTATTATGGAACATAACTCTATATGTCTTTATCATGGGAGAGAACTCTATATGTCTTCAACCTTTGTATCAGTGATATTAATTTTGTTGCTCATATTTTACATGTTCTTGTTGTTATGAAGATGGACCAATATTTGGCCTTTATTTCAATAAAACTTACTTACTTGTATTAAATGTATCATTTTATTACAATACTAGAGGCTCCCGCAGGGTCAAAAACGACCTGCGACCTCTGGGCTTTTAAGAGGCGACTTCCGACCTGAGTGCCTTCTGAAAACGACCTGCAACCTGTAAAATTTGGAAAAAAATGACCTCTGACCGACTTCCGTCCTCTGTGTTTGGAAATACGACCTGGGATCTGTACATTTCCCTTAAAAACCACCTCTCGACGAATTTAAAAGCGACCTTGCGACCTGAGGGGGGTACCCTGTGGGAGCCTCATACTACAAACAATGATGACAGGTTATATTCAATATACAAAATTTAATCGACTTTCATACAAGTGAGAGGTTTAGCAAGCTATAAAACCAAGTTTGATCCACCATTTTCTACATAATGAAATGCCTGTACCACCAGGAATATATATAATGAAAGTTGTTATCCATCCCTTTAATGCATTAGAGCTTTTGATTTTGCCAATTTTTTAGGGACTTGTTGTTTTGAATTTGTCTTGGAGTTCTGTATTTTTGTTATTTTACTTTTCATTCATGTAAGTTAACCCAGTTTGTCTCACAAAAAGGATGTGGCTTGATCATCTGATTTATTCCTTGTTGGTTTCATATGTTCCCAGGAGGACAACATTATAAGTTATCTACGTTCATATCCGTAGATATGAAAATTTTAACACCCTGAAGTACCCCAGTACACCATGAGGTGTAGCCGAAGGGTTTACAGGGTAATGAAGGGTGTTAAAATATCCATATCTAAGGATATGAACGTAGATAACGAATTTATCCCCGGTCTTAGTCCGAATCGGGTGAGTTTAATTGAAATTCGGGTACAAAGTGTAACGTGAAATAAATTTTTATTCATTATCTAAAAAACTTTTATTCAAATTTGGAAATTTTACATATTTTTTACCAAAGGTAGTACCCTACAGTTTGTCAAATATACGACGTTTTTAATACGGAGACAGAGAAACTGGATTGAGTCAAATTTGGCGCTCAATGTTGTGAGAGTTACGTCATAGATGGTGTGACGTCAACGTGGGTCATTTGCATAGCTAAGTTAGTAGTCCTATTCCTTGAAAATGTGGCAGTCAAATGCAAGTGATGCATTAAATGAAATGAGCGTAAATGATCAGCATAATAGGACAAAATCGTTAATGAATTAAATATTTAAATACAAACATCATGGATAATTTACAGAATTCAATATTTCACAAGGAGCAATCATGGAACTAATGAAAACTTGCGTGAAGTTCCCCAGGATAATGGTTAGCAACGTCCGGGGGCTATGGGTTTTGTAAAGAAGTGCATTAACCAATCAAATCCTAGATATATACTAAGCCAGGGATAATATGAGGTAAACCCTTGTTTTTCAGTAATTGTTTTATACATTGTTAAGTATTTCACTTAGTAAAAAAATAAGAAGAATTGTTATATTTGCCAATGAGACAACTCTCCACCAGGGACCATATGATGTAGAAGTTAACGAGAGTTCATTGTACGACCTTCAACAATGAGTAAAACCCATACTGTATAGAGATGGGTTTTAAATTTTAGAAAAGGTCAATCTTCCTAAACCTAGAACATACTATTATAGTCAATATAAAAAGAGTTAAATTAAGGATGTACTTAGGTGAGGTTTTGGAATTTGTGTCAGATATTCTGACTCAAGCCTGGACCTTTTCATTGGTTGTCTGATGAAATATCCACATATTCAAGTCTAGACCTTTTCATTGGTTGTCTGATGCAATGTCCACATGTTCAAGTCTGGATCTTCTCATTGGTTGTCTGATGCAATATCCACATGTGCAAGTCTAGACCTTTTCATTGGTTGTCTGATACAATATCCACATGTTCAGGTCTGGATCTTCTCATTGGTTGTCTGGTGAAATATCCACATGTTCAAGTCTGACCCTTCACATTGGTTGTCTGGTGAAATATCCACATGTTCAAGTCTGGACATTTTCATTTGTTGTCTGATGTAATATCCACAAGTTAAAGTCTGGATTTTCACATTGGTTGTCTGATTCAATATCCACATGTTCAAGTCTGGACCTTTTCATTGGTTGTCTGATTCAATATCCACATGTTCAAGTTTGGACCTTTTCATTGATTGTCCGGTGCAATATCCACATGTTTATGTCTGAACCTTTTTATTGGTTGTCTTATACAATATCCACATGTTCAAATCTAGATCTTTTCATTGGTTTTCTGATTCAATATCCACATGTTCAAGTCTGGACTTTTCATTTGTGTTTGAAATTATATCCACATGTTCAAGTCTGGATCTTTTCATTGATTGTCTGATGCAATATCCACATGTTCAAGTTTGGACCGTTTCATTGATTATCCGGTGCAATATCCACATGTTTATGTCTGAACTTTTTTATTGGTTGTCTTGTACAATATCCACATGTACAAGTCTGGATCTTTCATTGATTGTCTAATTCAATATCCACATGTTCAAGTCTGGACCTGTTTGATTGGTTGTTTGATTTAATATCCACATGTTGAAGTCTGGACCTTTTCATTGATTGTCCGGTGCAATATCCACATGTTCAAGTGTGGACTGGTTCATTGGTTGTCTGATTCAATATCCACATGTACAAGTCTGGATCTTTCATTGATTGTCTAATTCAATATCCACATGTTCAAGTCTTGACCTGTTTGATTGGTTGTCTGATTTAATATCCACATGTTCAAGTCTGGACCTTTTTATGGGTTGTCTAATGCAATATCCACATTTTCAAGTATGGATCTTTTAATGGTTGTCTAAATCAATATCCACATGTTCAAGTCTGGACCTGTTCATTGGTTGTCTGAATCAATATCCACCTTTTCAAGTCTGGACCTGTTCATTGGTTGTCTGAATGAATATCCACATGTTCAAGTCTGGACCTTCTCATTGGTTGTCTTAAACAATATCCACATGTTCAAGTATAGATCTTTAATGGTTGTCTAATTCAATATCCAAATGTTCAAGTCTGGACCTTCTCATTGGTTGTCTTAAACAATATCCACATGTTCAAATCAAAATCTTTTCATTGGTTTTCCGATTCAATATCCACATGTTCTTGTCTGGACCTGTTCATTTGTGTTTTTATGTTATATCCACATGTTCAAGTTTGGACCTTTTCATTGGTTGTCTGATTCAATAGTCACATGTTCAAGTCTGGACCTTTTCATTGGTTGTCTGATTCAATATCCACATGTTCAAGTCTGGACCTTTTCATTGATTGTCTGATGCAATATCCACATGTTCAAGTCTGGACTTTTCATTTGTGTTTTGTTATATCCACATGTTCAAGTCTGGACCTTTTCATTGGTTGTCTGATTCAATATCCACATGTTCAAGTCTGGACCTGTTTGATTGATTGTCCGGTGCAATATCCACATGTTTATGTCTGAACCTTATTATTGGTTGTCTTATACAATATCCACATGTTCAAATCTAGATCTTTTCATTGGTTTTCTGATTCAATATCCACATGTTCAAGGCTGGACTTTTCATTTGTGTTTTAAATTATATCCACATGTTCAAGTCTGGACCTTTTCATTGATTGTCTGATGCAATATCCACATGTTCAAGTTTGTACCTTTTCATTGATTGTCCGGTGCAATATCCACATGTTTATGTCTGAACCTTTTTATTGGTTGTCTTATACAATATCCACATGTTCAAATCTATATCTTTTCAATAATTGTCTAATTCAATATCCACATGTTTAAATCTGGACCTTCTCATTGGTCGTCTTATACAATATCCACATGTTCAAATCTAGATCTTTTCAATGATTGTCTAATTCAATATCCACATGTTTAAATCTGGACCTTCTCATTGGTTGTATTATACAATATCCACATGTTAAAGTCTGGAACTTTTCATTGTTTTTCTTATTATATCCACATGTGAAATTCTAGAATTTTTCATTCATTTTTCGTTGTCTGATGCCATATCCACATGTTTTTGGTGGTTTTCGTGTTGCTTAGTCTTTGGTTTTCTTTGTTGTGTATTGTGTTTTATTATGCATACATTTTTATTTTTCATTTCGAGCCATGGCATTGTCAGTTTATTTTCAATCTTTGAGTTTGACTGTACCTCTGGTATCTTTGGCCCTTTTTTTACTAAAATTTATAATCGGTACAAGGACATAATTCGTAAATATAAATCCACAAGCAGACGTACATCTTATACGTTGCAGTATTGCACATTCAATCTTTTATAGTAGTTTTCTTTACAAAGCACAAAAATGTTGGCGTTCACAACAAAAGTTAAGAAAACCTTTAATCAGAATTATTAAGAAGGGATATAGTAGCGATAATCTTGTCAGGTGATTAAAGATTGCATATTTTGCTTTCATATTGATTCACTTGTATGGTTTTAGCATCGGAAAAAACACAAGTTTATTCTAAAACCAGTTGTTGACATGATACGGGTTATATTATTCGCGTATAAACATTTTATGATGGTATGATATTTTACCCATAACTAAAGGGATTGTGCCTGATTGTTATATGATGAATAGAAGACATAGTCTTGCAGTCAGTTTTATGATCTTTTATTGAGGTCTGGAGCTGGCACGTCAGTAACTGTTCATAGTCATTCGTTAATTTATGTATCATTGTTATTAAGGTCTTTCCCCTACGTGAGGAAAGACCTTATTGTTTTTCTAATGTTTTTTCTTTTTTTTCTTTTTTTTCTTCCAACATTTTTTTGGCATGGCCTCCCTATGTTTCTTTTGAAGTTATCAAGACCAAACATGGACCATCGATAAACCTCATCATGAGGTATAACCAGATGACCCTGTTAAGGATTTCATCATCCCCTTTATAAGTAATCTCCCTTTTATTAGTTTTATTAAACATGGCCCGCTCTCATTGTTTTTCAAGATAGCATTACTTTATTTGGACAATAGGTAGATCTCATCATGATGTATTACCATATGAGGTTGAATAGGATTACATCGTCCCCTATGAGAGTTATATCCCCTTGAAGCAATTTCTTTCCTTTGCATTTTTCTCAAAAAGTATTAGAGATAGAATTGATTTGAAAACGGCAACATGTACAAGAACAGATGGCAATGTTAATGAACATATACAATCATTTTGTTATTAACCCTTATAAGGAGTTATTACCCTTGAAAAATTGTGTACAATTTTAGAAAAAATTGTATTTCCAGAACCGGAAGTCGTAGAGACTTGGGACCTTCACAAATAATCTTTAATTCGTGTGACCTTTAATATACAGTCAAGGTCAAAGGTCACTGAGTGCAAAAAAAAATTATGATGCAATTTCAAGCTTACATATTAGGAAAATGATAAGACTTTGCTGCATACATACAGCGTATAAAATGTTCCTCTCGACGAGCTCTACATTTTATATAATTAGCCCAAAAATGTCCGACCGTCTGTTCAAAAGTTACAACGGGATGATTCTTAAAAGTATAGTATTTTGTGTATATCTTTTTAAAGGTAACAGATATCAACCTACTATAAACTGCAAAGATGATCAGTAATTCAAGACCTTCAATTTGAGGTCAATGTCAGGTCATGATGAAATTTCACCTTGACCTTCACATTATACTATGACCTTGACCTTGTGATATTTGAAAGGTCAATTGGTCCTGAGTTGAATGATGATAGTCCCATGTCTCTACGACTTCCGGTTCTCAAGTTTGGTATTGCATCATATATTTGATGATTAATTGTGACCTTAGTGAACTTTAAAATTGTCCCAATTCTTTTTCTATAATGTTGTCCTTCAACTGTAGATCATTTATCCTTTAACAGATTTGAGATATCTATTGTCGTTTAAGAGGTAATGCAGTTTGAAGTTTTGTGAGCGGAGGCATGTATTTCTGAATCACCAAGAGCTTACCACTTAAAATGTTTTAGAAATTGAAAAAGTTGACATAGTTATATGTTTGACCAAATACCAAAAACATTCCATGGAAAAAAACGCCAAATATTCAATTTGAAATTTTCAAGTTTTGCATTGACTTTGTAAGTTTCATAACTTCTATTTATATAGTTGATATTGCATCATTTTTTGCACTTTATCAAATGGGGTCATCTGATATATCAAATTGAAGGTCTTAATAAACTCTACTTAAAAATGAAAATATTAAACCCCCTTTTCATCCCAGGAGGACGGGTGGGGTCATTTAGTGCAAACATTCAAATTTCTCAGATGGTAAGGTTGTTGCATATCAAATGAAAGAACATAAATCGTACATTTCAAATTTAAAATTGACGTCTCCCAAAAATGGGGTGGATGGGGTCATTGAGTGCAAAAAATAAATATTCTTTTTAGATAGGGTTGTTGTATATTAAATGAAAGGTCATGATGTGTACATTAGAAATATCAAATCCCGACCTCCAAAAATTAGTTCGATAGGGTTATTAAGTGCAAAAATCAAACTTTCTAGAACATAGTGTTGTTGCATATCAAATGAAAGCTCATCTACTCTATGTTATTTATATCATAATTCCGATCTCAAAAATGTAGGCGGATGAGGTCATTAAGTGTTAAAAGCGGAAAGTTTCAGAAGGTATGCTTGTCGTATATCAAACGAAAGGTCGTACAAAGAACATTACGAAAACATCACTTTTACAGGAAAGACCTTTCAATTGTTTAACAAACAATTGAGATACTAGTTTTGTTTAGTTGCCTTTGTTACCTTGTCTGACATCGGACTTCTTTTAAATTGATTTTTACTTTGTGTATTGATGTGTGCTTTATTTTTTCTACATTTATAGGGGAGGGTTGAGATTTCAAAAATCATGTTTAACCCCCAACGCATTTTAGTGCATGTCCGAAGTCAGGAGCCTCTGGCCTTTGTTAGACCAAATCTTGAATGATTTTTAATTTAAGTTCATTTATATATACATTGGAATTAAGTTTTATATCAATCATCACGGAACTAGTACACATGTTTGGGGACTCATTGGTGGGTTCTGATCCCGGATCCCGCTTACTGTTTTGTCAGATTCCCGTATACCGCTTACACTATGTACGTAAGGGAGCTACCATTTGATTTTTATGGGTGGGGGTGGGGGGTAGGGGTGGGGGGCTAGGATGAAAATATTTGTCCTGCATTTTTTTTTTAGCTGTAATCTCCTGTCTTGCCTATTTTTTTCAAATTCATCCTATAAAAATAAAAATTATACTTTCACGTGTCACGCTTAGACCCCAATGAGACCTACAGGTTTGTTTAGGGACCAGCACGCCTCCGGTGCGGGATTGTCTCGCTGTATTGAAGATCTATGGAGGATTTCAGCTGTTTTCTACTTTTTGGTCGGTGAGTTGTCTCTTTAACATATTCCCCATTTCCATTCTCAATGGACACAGATGGATTCATGACAAAATTGTGTTTTGATGATGGTGATGTGTTTGTAGATCTTACTTTACTCAACATGCATTCTTGCTGCTTACAATTATCTCTATCTATAATGAACTTGGCCCAGTAGATTCAGTGGAAAATGTTAGTGAAAATTTACAAATTTTATGAAAATTGTTAAAAATTTACTATGAATGGCAATAACTCCTTAGGGGGTCAATTGACCATTTTGGCCATGTTTGACTGATTTTTAGGTCTTACTTTGCTGTACATTTTTGTTGTTTACAGTTTATCACTATCTATAATAATATTCAAAATAATAACAAAAAACAGCAAAATGTTCTTAAAATTACCAATTCAGGGGCAGCAACATAACAACCGGTTATCCGATTCATCTGAAAATTCCAGGGCAGATAGATTTTGACCAGATCAACAATTTCACTACCTGTCAGATTTGCTCTAAATGATTTGTTTTTTTAGTAATAAGCCAAGAACAGCATTTTACCACTATGTTCTATTTTTAGCAACGGCGGCCATCATGGTTGGTTGGCTGAGTTACCGGACACATTTCTTAAACTAGATACCCCAATGATGATTGTAGCCAAGTTTGATTTAATTTGGCCCAGCAGTTTCAGAGAAGATTTTTCTAAAAGATTACTTAGATTTACGAAAATGGTTAAAAACTGACTATAAAGGGCAAAAACTCCTAAAGGGGTCAACTGACCATTTAGGTCATGTTGACTTATTTGTAAATCTTACTTTGCTGAACATTATTGCTGTTTACAGTTTATCTCTATCTATAATAATATTCAAGATAATAACCAAAAACTGCCAAATTTCCTTAAAATTACCAATTCAGGGGCAGCAACCTAACAACGCCCGGAGTTATTCGATTCATTTGAAAATTTCAGGGCAGATAGATCTTGACCTGATAAACAATTTTATCCCATATCAGATTGCTATAAATGCTTTGGTTTTCGAGTTATAAGCCAAAAACTGCATTGTACCCCTATGTTCTATTTTTAGCCATGGCGGTCATCTTGGTTGGTTGGCCGGGTCACCGGACACATTTTTAAAACTAGATACCCCAATGATGATTGTGGCCAAGTTTGGTTAAATTTGGCCCAGTAGTTTCAGAGGAGAAGATTGTTGTAAAAGTTGACGACGACGGACGACAAGTGATGAGAAAAGCTCACATGGCCCTTCGGGCAAGGTGAGCTAATAGTCTTGATAATGTCCTTAAAGAATGAAACATGTTGTGATAGTTTCATCCCTCCTGTTACCATGTTCAAGAAATTTTGGGTATTGAGAAAAGGTTTCGATACAATTTACAGCTTGTTTTTCAAAGCCATATTATATGTATTAGATGGTTTTCAAGCGAAAAACTTCAAAATATTTTTATTCTGTGAAATGCATCTACCCATTGGTTTTCAAAGGTTATAAAAAATAAGCACCAGCAATGCAAGTCTGAAATAATAAATAAGCTTTATTTAGAGTCGGCAAGGTAGACATACAAACATAGCGGCAAGGTATACAAACATAAGCTCTAATGAGCTTTTAACCGAAATGAGATAGGAAAGTAATTCAAAATGTTCGGCATTTTTTTTTCTCGTTCTATTAAATAAATCCAACATCAAGTTATTCCACTATATGTCATTTTGAGAGTTTTTAAAGTTGTTTCTGTTAAAAATCTATCCCGTTACGGTTAAAAGTATTGGGATAGACATACTTTTTGTAGCACAAAAGGGATGCATGTATGTTAGAAACACATGCTTGATATGGGAACAACATGTATGCATGTTTCCACAATAAAGTGTATCGACAGGTAATATGTATTCCTATGGGCACTTATTGTGCCCCTTTGATAAGTTTTATTCCTCTACTGCTATGAATCTGTTTATGACAAGACATGTAAACGTTTAATCCCGCTGCAAATGTTTGCAACTGTCCTAAGTCAGAAATCTGATGTACATGTACAGTAGTTGTCGTTTGTTTATTTAATTTATACGTGTTTCTCATTTTTTTTTATATAGATTAGACCGTTGGTTTTCCTTTAGTACTTTTTGGTGCCCTTTATAGCTTGTTGTTCGGTGTGAGCCAAGGTTCCGTATTGAAGGCCGTACATTGACCTATAATGGTGTACGTTTTTAAATTATTTGGATGGAGAGTGGTCTCATTGGCACTCACACCGCATCTTCCTATATCTATGTCATTTATACATTTGTTGTATACGTTCAACAAAACCTACCGTAATCATGAAATTTTGTCGTGAATGAATTCAGTTCTCTACATACACCATCGAAATTTACCCAAAGGAATTTACTTTATATAAATTGTAACAATAATAGCATTTATCCTATATTCAAGATATAAACATTTCAATTTCTGAATGGAAACGTACATACCAAGGGAATGACCATTTCGCTTTAAAAAAGGGGACATTCAGGGCCGTAACTAGCCTCTTCAAATAGTGAGGCAAAATATATCGCCGAGCGGAGCGATGCGAAAAATTTTGGCGAGGGGACTGGGGGTCGCTCAAGGCCCCCAGAAGCTCTGAGAAAAATAACGCAAAATAGTGCATTCTGAGCGTTTACCGGACTCTTTCTGACATTCAAACGCATTTAATTTTTAGCTTTTTTTTCGACAATAGTCTGGTCTGAAAGTAAAAAAATAGATTCATTGTAATTTAAGACTGTAAGGTTTTATGGACAACATTAAAAGACCGATATGTAAGACAAAGCAAAATTCGTAATTCTCATAATCATTAATACAGGATCTGTCTGTTTTAGTCTTGTATTGTGCTGAGACTTTGGTGATATTTTTATGACTAGATTGAAATATAGTGACAGTGCAGTATTATGCTTCAAGTACTAGTACTGCTTAAGTTGACACTAGGGACCTTCTTGACTCTGTTTTACGGTATTAATTATTCTTTTTAGTTGAAGACCCTCCAGCAACTTTGACCAAACGATTGATCATTAGTATTTTTTTATGCAGACTTTGTGTGCGATTAGGTTTCGTGCACATTTACTCCATATTCCTTTATTTTCTGTAAAAGTGTCTGAACATGACTTAATACAAGTTTAACCCATCAATAAAATGGTCATATGGCAATACATTATTGCTTTTTTTCAAATTGTTTGATACCGGAAAATTGGTGACCTTACTTTAATTCAAACCATGTCAGCTATCTAGTTTTATCAACCAAAAGAAGCCAGTGGTGAATTCTTTGATATCAAAAATCAATTCTCTATGCAGAAACGACCATTTTTTTCCGTGTCTTGTATATTCTTAAAATATTTTCTCACACACTATCTGGACATCGGTGGGCATGCAACATAGCAAAACCACACGTTTACAAATGAAAATCAACACTCAGACTATTGTCATAAAGTAGGACAATAAATGAGCAAAAGACAAACCCGGGACACAGAAGTTCAAACAATAGACCATCAACTCTGAAAACTAAAAGTAAAAAAGAACATGGATCACGAAAAACATGCAGGGGCGACACCAGAGAGTCAAGAGAACTTGCTTCTTGTTGGGCACTTTCCGTGAAAACAATTTGATATTAATAAGACAATCTTTTGTTTTGTTTTTTTCTTTTTGAAATTTCTAACATGAGGCATTTGCCTCAATGTAGTTACGGCCCTGACATTTCGGACCCTGTGAAAATAATATAAAACCAGCATCCGTTTTGAGAGTTAATTTACAAGAAGATTTTTTACATTATTTTTTTTTAGAACCGTTGTCCCTTTGGCTCCATCAGTGTTCATACTGACTCCTCTGCAACAGGCACGAGGATGACATACCATTTATGTGCAACTTCTTACCATATCATTAATGTCCCGATACACATTTTAATATGCACCCACCATGCCATATAGCACCGTCCCTTGGTGCCTTTTGTAGTTCAGCTAGATATATTTAGCCTTCTCACAGTATTCTTTTTTGTTACTTTCCAGAGGTGTGCCTGAGACAAAGGTTTTTATATATAGATACTAATATGTGAAAACTGTTGTTTCTTATTTGTTTGTAACTATGTGTTGTTTATTATATTTGTAAAAGAATATTATATTACAATATTATATTAATATGCTCCTTGTGAGCCCATTTTATGGAAATAAAGCATCTTCTTCTATACATAAATATTGGTTTTCGTACTGTTGCAACATTTGTATGTTTCAACCTCGTTATAGCCAAAAACAGTCGAGGTTTGTTCATTGTCAAAGGTAGTTACAATTGATGAGAAATTTTATTTTAATCATTTGATGAATAGCAGTCCAATTAGGAATAATACCACATCTCATTTCTACATATATCCATATAAAGTTTTTCAAGATAAAAATAGCATCAGACAGAGTTCCAATCCATTTCGGAGCTATATTGTATTGTACGAATACAAATGTGAATTTAAAGCATCGTTTTAGCTCGAGAGATGAAATGGTCAAAATCTTTGTCAGGGGGGTTAAAGAGATATTCCAGTTTATAAGAAAACTACCAGTCCCAGCACAATGCAATATTGAAGGTGCACAATTAAATGGCAATAAAGACATACTAAATTTACTGTCCACTCCAAAACAACAAATATTAATTTACCCCCAAATTTCCTTTCGATGTATATATCCTCGAGGTAAATTTGGTATTGAAAGGTGCCATTTAACAAATACCTCTACAGAAACCCCGAAAAAAATCCATGCAAACAAAATTAATTATGCTGTCAAATGCAAATAGTTCTTTAAAATCTTTTGAAGCAATATTGTCATGTAAAACATGCATGGTCGGGTTGTCGCTTAGACACATTCCCCATTTCCTTTCTCAATTTTATTCATTTATTGGGGTACGTTGATGCTACTCTGGAACTATGAAGACGAGTCGGATGTGAGCAATAAGTGATCTTTTTTTCAAGGTAGTTACCATGATGCAGATAGTTAACTAGCTTTTCTTACTATTTTTCACTTTGATCTAGTATAAGGATTGTGCATTTCCCCCCATCTTGATCACTTCACGTGCACTAGAGATTTTGTTCTGTATGTGCAGTTCTGTCCATGGCTAGTTTTCATATCCACAATTCATATATGAACTACATGGGAGACAGTCAAATTTGCATACCAATATGAATTCGACAGGGAATCATAAATCACTATTCAAATAAAAAAGATGCATCAAGAACTAAAAAAACTTCAATCAATCAAGACATAAATATAGAAACAAAATCAGGTTTCAATTCCAAATACGAGATAAAGAAGCCTTCCAATTAAAGTTCTAAAATTACCAACGAGAATTAATTTAACCCAGAAAACTAATGGCTGGATTTTTTTACAAATCAAAAATGATATACAGCATATATGATGACCACTGAATAACGGGCTCCATACTCAGTACATACACACACAGAATAAAACAATTTTACTTCAAACACCAAAAGGTCTCTCATTGGCACATTCCATTTTACATCTATTTTTTTTTTTAAATTGTACTAGCAACTGGCAAAAGAGCCAGGCCAAAATAGTATTTTCTCACCCTTTTTCATGATGCCTGCTCCCAAGAAAGATTCTGCAATTTTGATTATCAGGTAATTTCGTTTTTGACTAGACTAGGGATCAAACTGCCTTTCATGGGAAAGCAAACAAATCATAGGTATAATGTAAAAACAAAAAGATGTTAGGCATGTTTTTTTTAATTATTTTTTTATTTTTAACATAAATAAAATTATGCCATTGCCTATAGCATTTACAAGTTTTTCCGCCTGATTTCTTTACGATGAATTTTACTTCTAAGCAACCAAATTGTCCAATACATAATTTGCTGTGGTCTTAAATTTTGACTTAAAATTAGTTTGTTTTTTATTTCGGTCTTCATTTCTATATCAACATCATCCCACGCCTCACATCATTTCTTGCCACCGGCCTTTGCTGCAGATTTGGTAACCTTGCCACTGGCAGGCTCTGCCTTTGTAACTTCTTTGATGACTCCTACGGCGACAGTCTGTCTCATGTCTCGGACAGCAAAACGTCCTAATGGGGCATATGTTTGGAAGGATTCAACACACATAGGCTTTGATGGTGTCATGTCAACTATACCAGCATCCCCAGATTTGATGAATTTTGGGAATTCTTCCAGTTTCTTTCCACTTCTTCTGTCGATCTTTTCTTTGATTTCAACAAATTTACAGGCAATATGAGCTGTATGACAATCCAAGACTGGCGCATATCCATTCTTAATTTCTCCAGGGTGGTTCAAGATGATGACCTGTTAAATAAGAACAATTATTATAATAATGTGTTGATTACTGTTGTTTTGTCCAATTGTAAATTGCAATGTCTCATTTTTTCAAACCAAGTTTTTTTTTCCTTTTGATAAATTTACCTTTAATTTACTGCTGTGTCAGACTAAAAGGGTTTCACACCAGAAATAACAAGTGAAACTGCGAGCTACTGCTCACCGATGACACTCCCGCCGCACGTGGATAATATTAATATCTTAAAAATATGCAAGTGTTCGGTAAACAGGAAGTTGTCGAGTGATGAATCTGAAAACGCATCACACGGTATAGCTGACTTCAATAAAAATCCTGAAACCAAATTTCAGAAATCCTTGTATTGTAGTTCCTGAGAAAAATGTGACGAAAATTTTCAACTTGGCTATCATGTGTAAAATCAGACAAGTGTTCGGTAAACAGGAAGTTGTCAAGTGATGAATCTGAAAACGCATCACACGGTATGGCTGACATATATAAATGTTGATACCAAATTACAGAAAGGGTGGATGTGTAGTTCCTGAGAAAAATGTGACGAAAGTTTCATGGAACTGACAGACAGACAGAGGTAAAACAGTATATCCCCCTTTTTTAAAGCGGGGGTATAATTAAGGATTCATTAATGTAACAACTAGAGCAAATGTTGCCCAATTCATCCAAAACATATACCCATCATTAATGTTCAAATACCAACAACAAAATATGCACAATATTTGAGAGAAACCAAAAGCAAGTTCGAATTCAATACTTTATAAAAACATGGGAAGTGTGTCCACAAGACGGATGATGCACCCACTTCATAAAATGAAATAAAGGGACATCAACTCTGTCAAGTGATACTATCCAAATATTATTTTTTTGGTCCTGGTGTTATAAGCAAATAAAAATCAAAATTTCCAAACGATCTCAAAATGTATTTTCATCTTCATTATTCATGCCAAAAATGTTCGTTTTGTTCAACCGCTAGCTTTATACCGGCAATTGAAAAACAAGTAATTAGAAAAACCAAGTAAAATCATATCCGACTGAAAAAAACAAAATTAAACCAGATGCTCCGCAGGGCGAAGCTTTATACGACAGCAGAGGTCGAACCCTGAATGGTTGGGACTAGTATGGACACAACACACCCTCAAATGTACAAACAAAAGATTATTTGAATTTATATACAAGACAATTACATTTTACATTAAACATGTAATACAAGTGATTTTGACAATGAAACACAGTTAACTTAACCCAACACCAAAAGCACATTAATTTGGTGTCTTACAGAGTTGGGGAAATATTTCAAGTAAAGTAGGACCTGGAACTTAGGTTGTGGACCTTTCAGTTTGGAGTGTCAACGGTCCTCCCCTGCAATGCCCTTTCCATTTCAACAGTGGCATAAGAATTGTTCATTTTTTTGTTAAATTGTCAGACAGAGGTCCATAACCATGTTTTCCATAGCATCAGAACATGATTTCTACTTTCTATCTAGCTTTATTTAAGCAAGTATGATAAACCAGTAAAGATGGAGACTTTACCAATATTTAATTAGACTTGCTGTGGTCATTAACATTCTTATACTATCTTGTTAAGGTTTATTTGATTTAGGGTTAGACGTATAATGAATGGAGTTGGTGCCCTCATTTGCATACGTTATAAAGGGACAAGTTCCAACATTCAAACAAAACATGGTTTGTGTTTGGTGGCAATTAGCATTGTGTACTCTTTAGCTTGAATGCTTACCTGTGCAACAAAACTTTTGGCTCCCTTGGGTGGGTCATTTTTGCTGTCACCACAGACCATTCCTCTACGAATTTCCTTGACAGAGACGTTCTTTACGTTGAAACCAACATTGTCTCCTGGTAAAGCTTCTGGGAGAGACTCGTGGTGCATTTCTACGGACTTTACTTCAGTACTGATGTTGGCTGGAGCAAAGGTAACAACCATACCTGGTTTGATGATTCCAGTTTCTACTCTACCTACTGGCACTGTTCCAATACCTAAAATTTATAGTAAAAAAAACCCTTTAATTTCAATATCTTGATTGTATATGAATTATTTCATCTTTTCCGAAGTAAAATGGTGACGTATTTTATAGAATGGAAACCAGTTTTGATATAATACCAAATCATTTAAAATTCTAATGTGTTGCAAAATTGCCTTTGAGATATCTCTCCAACAGTGACTTAGAATAAGGCAACTATGTCAACTAAAACCCTTCAACATGGCAAATTCCACAAGTAACTAGCTATAAAAGTCCAAAGACTACACAGGGTTCGAAATAAGCGCTATCCCGCTTGCCCGAGGCAAGTAAAATCTGCAGCGGGCAAGTGAATCTCATCACATAGTTGTCCGCCGGGCAAGTTGAAATTTTGTGTTTGTGTTTCATTCTATCATGTCAATTAATATAATAATATATGCAATAGGTCTTAACCATTTATTGTTAATGAATTTGTGCCAATAAAATATTTGTATAACTATGTCAGACGTAATTTTGTACGATGTACAACTGTGTATTATTGTATTACTATTTTCGCCGTCTTTATTTATTTCATATGCGCATGCCAGGAAAATCGTAAACATCGTAGTTTGTCCCGAATAATTCTATTGGTCAATTCCTATGCGTAAGCCAATGAGCGCCGTCGTTTTAGAATGTTCAGTCGCACCTGCTCGGGGATTTCCGCTAATAATCGTGAAAGGAAGTCATGTACATCTGAAATTTTTTTGTCACTTTTTTTTGTAAAAGTAAAAGTTTTTGTTTAAAAAAGGGTGTATAGAAACTTGAAATCATCTGCCAGGAGAGGTCTAGAATGCAGGATTTGGCACCATTTACCCCAGAGCTTCTGGGGGCCTTAAGCGGCCCCCAGACCCCTCGCCGTAAGTGCGACGAGCTATGCTCGTCGGCCCGGACGGCTTCTTCGTCCGCATTAGTCGGGCAAGTTAACAGATACAAGGGCAAGTTAATCTAGATATTGACTTGCCCGCAAGTCAATGGTCTTTTCTTATTTCTACCCCTGCTACAAATGTAAATCACAACTAGAAATGGCCTAATATCTATATAGATTAAACCGTTGGTTTTCCCATTTGAATGGTTTTACACCAATAATTCTTTGGGGCCCTTTAGAGTTTGCTGTTCGATTTGGGCCAAGGCTGTGTGTTGTAGACTGTTGTACTTTCACCTATAATGGTTTACATTTATAAAATGTTACTTGGATGTGGAGTCAACTCATTGGCACATATACCACATCTTCCTACATTGTATAACTAATATCTGTTCGATGTTAACATGATTACTAGTATTGATTAGACCTTACCTCCAATTTTGTAAACATCCTGGAGTGGGAGACGGAGAGCTTTGTCTGTGGGTCTTGATGGTGGGAGGATAGAATCAAGAGCCTCGAATAAGGTCTTGCCACTGGCATTTCCTTCTTTCCTTTCAATGGCCCACCCCTTGTACCAACCCATCTTTTCAGATGGCTCAATCATGTTGTCTCCGTGCCATCCAGAAATTGGGACAAAAGCTACACATTTTGGATTATATCCAATTTTTTTCAAGTAACTGCTGACTTCCTTCTGGATTTCCATGAATCGGGCCTAAAAAAGAAATCAATAAATTAGCTTTACAATACTTTTTTTTTACATCAAATTTTTAAATGGGAGTAAAATCCTGAAAAACATTGCTTGTAATAATCTGCAATAGTTTGAATGATTTAAAAAGGAGGTTTATCCCCAAAAAAATCGAGATTCAAGATGCTTCAACAAATGCAAAACATGTCTGAGAAATTTTAAGTTATAATATCAATTCTAACCAGAATTAACATGTAGTTTTAATTTAGTACTACATTGTGAAATTTTAACGCTTACTTCACTGTATGGTGGTTCAGTGTTGTCCATCTTGTTGACTCCGACAATCATCTGTTTGACACCAAGAGTGAAAGCCAATAGGGCGTGTTCTCTGGTCTGACCGTTAGATGAGATACCAGCTTCAAATTCACCAGTACCAGATGCAACAATCAACACAGCACAATCAGCTTGAGATGTACCTAAAATGAACAAAATGAATCTCAAATTTGTCGTTGTATAAAGTAAATACATGTATGCTTGCAATATAGTTAATGCATGATTATAGTATAGTGTATACCAAACTATCGGACAGAACTACAGAACTAATTTTTTTTTGTTGAATATATCTAGTAGAACTACTTTTAGTCAGACAAACCATATAACAGTTAAGCAGGCTGATGATTAATATGATCAAATATAATTTCTTTTTCCACCCTTAATACCCTCAAGGAATCATCTATCAAGAATCTGGTTTTCAGCCACTTTTGCTACATTTTCAGTTTCAAGATTTACACTCACCAGTGATCATGTTCTTGATGAAATCTCTATGTCCTGGGGCATCAATAATGGTAACATAGTATTTGGTGGTCTCAAACTTCCACAAAGCAATGTCAATGGTAATACCACGTTCACGCTCAGCCTTCAGTTTGTCCAAAACCCAGGCGTACTTGAAGGAGCCTTTTCCCATCTAAAAAAGATATTACAAGACATTAACACTAGCAGTATTGTCATACACAGATCTTTTGTTTTGTACATCAATTTGCACCCCTATTTCGAGTATATTCCTGTGTTTACAATGATCATATGCATCACTGGTCTTTTTTAAATGTATGACGATTCAGTTCAAAACTTTTTTTTATCATATTGATTTTATCAAAAGAGCAATTTGACCTTTTAGTCCAGATATGTTGCAACCCATCTCCTTAATTTATATCTGGTTCACTTTCGGGAGCACTTAAAATTACACCAATTTGTGATGGGGTTCATGTTGAGTATTCTGTTTAATTATTTGTCTGTTAGTCTTTTTCTTTTTTAGCCATGGCAGCGTCATAGTTTATTTTTGATCCACGAGTTTGATCAGAATGTCACTCTGGTATCTTTAAGATATAGGAAGATGTGGTGAGAGTGCCAATGAGACAACTCTCCAACCAACCAACAATTAAAGTAAACCATTACAGGTCAAGGTACGGCCTTCAAAATGGAGCCTTGGCTCGCATCAAACAAAATACTATAAAGGGCCCAAAAATTACTAGTGTAAAACCATTCAAACAGGAAATTTCGAATGAACCTTTTGCAAGGATCGCAGAAACACCCTTTTATAATGAACATGTACTGATGAAGTATTCAGACATGCAGAAAAACAGTTATCAATGTCTCTTAGTTGTATCAAATATATACAAAATGAAAATATGACATTCTATAATCTAAACTTGCCTCAGCTGCTTCCTTCTCGAATTTTTCAATGGTTCTTTTGTCGATTCCACCACATTTGTAAATCAAATGGCCAGTTGATGTTGACTTTCCAGAGTCGACGTGACCAATGACGACAATGTTGATATGAATCTTTTCCTTCCCCATGGTTGCTTAATGCTTAGTTAGGCTTCTGAATGTGGACCTGAAAAATGTACATTTCTTTACTTTTCGTTGTAGCCTTTTTACACGAGAGTGTAAAGCTAAGTTTTGACAGCTAAATAATTCAATATAATATATATAATGCAAAGGTCGGTAATTACACGTGTACTTTTCGTTTCATCGAGTTCCAGTAGAAATATATACTCACATGTTCAAAGAATATCCCGACTTGATTACATTTATAAATGTTTCACTGAATCGTACTTGTTTCAGAGATACATTTGTGTAGACAACATTTTCTTTTTAACCCCCCCCCCCCCTTTTTTGATGGGACATCCAACAGTCAATTATTAGAGAGTACACAATAAATACACGAAACTCGTGCATACATTCCAGTATAATTTTCTTCCGGTAACCTATTCATCCGTATCCCACGTGTGAATAATCGCCATATTACTCATTTGATACTTGCAACGCAATATGGGCAAACTTTCTAAATCGGAGATGACAACGGAGTCAGTCTCGACAACTTCATTTCTTAATTGGAGAATTTCCAATGAATTTCATCATCATAAAACAGAATGAATTGTTTAACGCTAAAGTATAAAGTTCCTTTGTCAAAATGTCGGCGCTGAATGTCTCGGTTTTGTCGACGTGGTACAAAAAGCCGGTCTTGAAAATATATCACAAGAACATAATTTTTCGTAAAAATAATGACTGTAAATCATACAAATACCTTGTTCCAGTCAAATTGAACACTTAATACATCAGATGACTTAAATTAATGTTAAAATTTAATGGATTAGAAATAGCTAAATTTTCATCATACTCACTGTTATTTGGCCACAGCGTAAAAGAGATCGAGGCTGGGTTGTCACGTGGTATATATATGTGACCTAAAAATGACGTCATAAAATTATTTTATGTCAGCAAAACGCTTTTCTAGGCGACGAACTGTATTCTAAACGTAAGCACTTTTTAGAACTGAAAAGGTTGGGCAATTTCCGGTACTCCAACTCGCATGCCCTTAAATGGCATAAATTTCAAAACAAAATGATAACACCTAAAATAGAAATATACTTAAATCATTTGACTAACACAAAATTTGAATAATTATTTTGATATTTAAAAATGAAAACACTAAGTTTGTATAACGTAGTGTAATTTTTGTGGATAGATTTAAGACAGTTTTCTTTACATATGTTATCATTGAGTTGTCTTCGAACCAAGATGGCAGCCTCCATAGTCAACAGAGTTGCAATTTCATTACGAAATACATTTGCTTTTAATCACAGTAAAACAGTAATTTATATTTTTTTCATTCAGCAAACAAATTGGCATTGAACTTGTGTAGAAAAATTTTTGTTGACAGTTTTTTTGGTTACTCTCTCATAAACTTGATCACAGGAGTTTGAAATCCTATAAGTTTGTATAACGTAGTGTAATTTTTGTGGATAGATTTAAGACAGTTTTCTTTACATATGTTATCATTGAGTTGTCTTCGAACCAAGATGGCAGCCTCCATAGTCAACAGAGTTGCAATTTCATTACGAAATACATTTGCTTTTAATCACAGTAAAACAGTAATTTATATTTTTTTCATTCAGCAAACAAATTGGCATTGAACTTGTGTAGAAAAATTTTTGTTGACAGTTTTTTTGGTTACTCTCTCATAAACTTGATCACAGGAGTTTGAAATCCTATCAATAAGGGGGTAAAAATATACCCAAGTCGACTATCACAGTAGAGCTTCTCTCGAATTTCAAACTCCTGTGACTTGATACATAGTTTCTACAAGGCCAAGGGGTTGTGTCATGTGAAGGGCAAATATCTTCATGTATGGGCAAGAATATTTCACTAACAGACATAACGTGTGACATTGAAAATAATATGGGGACGAAGTCCCCAATAACAGTATAAAAATCGAGAAAATTTTCCCGAAATATTTTTCATTGTACTAAGGCAGCAACCATTTGATTTTCTTGGGGGGGGGGGCTATGGTTTTTTTTTCTGGACATTTTTGAAAAAAAAAAATTGAGAAAATTTTTTTGATGTCATGTTTTGAATTCACGCATCTGCGCAGAAATCTACAATGTACTTCCTTTTTCAGGTTATTTGTATGAAACTGAGTAAAATATATATTTATCAGTTTGTTTACATTGCATATGACGTCATAACTTAAATAACGTCACAACTAAAATCCCTAACAACAGAACCAAAATCGGAAACGTTACAGTATTTCCGTTTCTTTTTTTTCAACAAATATGTAAGTTACAAAAAAATAATTCATACAGACTTGTCCCCATTTAATGCCTGCCTCATATTATGGGGACAAAGTCCCAAATAATGGTAGAAAAATCAATAAAAAAAAAATTTTAAAATTTTAAAAATCAGGAAAATTTCCAGAATTTTTCATTCTACTAATGAACTCAAAATCTGCTAATCGTTAACTTTTTTTTCAGATCTACTTCCTGTTCCGGTTTTCCCTGCATTTGCGCAGAAATCTAATTTCTTTTCTGGTCTTGTTTGCATGAGACTTTGAATAAAATATATATTTATTAGTCTAGTAAAATATAAGATTGGAACTTAATACAAATTCATTTTTATACGACCACAAAAATTTTAATTTTTTGGTCGTATTGCTATCACGTTGGCGGCGGCGTCGTCGTCGTCGTCCGAATACTTTTAGTTTTCGCACTCTGACTTTAGTAAAAGTGAATAGAAATCAATGAAATTTTAACACAAGGTTTATGACCACAAAAGGAAGGTTGGGATTGATTTTGGGAGTTGTGGTCCCAACATTTTAGGAATTAGGGGCCAAAAAGGGCCCAAATAAGCATTTTCTTGGTTTTCGCACTATAACTTTAGTTTAAGTGAATAGAAATCTATGAAATTTTGACACAAGGTTTATGACCACAAAAGGAAGGTTGGGATTGATTTTGGGAGTTTTGGTTCCAACAGTTCAGAAATTAAGGGCCAAAAAAGGGCCCAAATAAGCATTATTCTTGGTTTTCGCACAATTACTTTAGTATAAGTAAATAGAAATCAATGAAATTTTAACACAAGGTTTATGACCACAAAAGGAAGGTTGGGATTGATTTTTGGAGTTGAGGTCACAACAGTTTATGAATTAGGGGCCAAAAAGGGGCCCAAATAAGCATTATTCTTGGTTTTCGCACAATAACTTTAGTATAAGTAAATAGAAATCTATGAAATTTAAACACAAGGTTTATGACCATAAATAGAAGGTTGGGTTTGATTTTGGGAGTTTTGGTCCTAACAGTTTAGGAATAAGGGGCCCAAAGGGTCCAAAATTAAACTTTGTGTGATTTCATCAAAAATTGAATAATTGGGGTTCTTTGATATGCCGAATCTAACTGTATATCAGTCAGAGCTCAGACATAAATAAGTCTGAATCTGCTTTTGACTCATAGAGGTCTAAATTTGTAAGTTTAAGGATTAGTCTCCCTTTAATGCAAGACAAAATACGACTTACATAAGTCAAATGTTGTTAAGGCCACGGTTTTTTAATTTGTTGGTTTACGGATTTTCTCCATGAAAAAGTCGGGTCGGTCGGTCGGAAAAAAAAAGAAAAAAAAGATCTTTCAAGACAGAAAACTGATATGCAAAATAAAAATATATTTCACCTTTCTAATATATGTTTGTCATACTATTTTTTCATCGTTCTTAAATTTTAGTTTGATAATTATTATTGCTCAGCTGTAAACATCGCATGACATTGTCTAATAATTTCCCGTAAAAAAAGGGGGGGGTGTACACTGACAAAGACGAAATTAAATCGTCAATTCACAAAAAAGAAAAACAGATTCACGTCAGTTATTTGACTTAGCTTTTAATCAAAACTTGGTGAAAAATAATAAGCACGAAAACTAATAAAGAAAAAAAAAGTAAAAACGTCGTACGAAAATAAGTTTCAACACACGTGTCAAAAACGTAATAGACTCGTCCATTGGAAAAACGAGAATATCAGGTTAAATAATCTGTTGTCATGCATTCCCGTTTATTATCCAAATGGACGATATTTTTTTATTATCTATGAAACAAGAAAATATCAAATGATTTGTTAAAATTCAGTATTTTAACTTGATGTCTTGAACTTCCACCTGTCCACATTTGGACAAGTCTATTTATATGAGAACATGCATCTTACGGACTGGTGACACATAAGGAAAACGAACTTATTGTGTAATTGGTTTTAAACACAGGTTTCGTTCCGCAAAATTATTTGCGCAAACAACCTTTCAAGGTCATTAATAATTGATTTGTCTATTTTTAGAAACGTAAACTGAAAGTTTCATTTTTCACAACAGAAAGTGTCATCACTTCTGTTAGTGATTAATGCATTTTATTTCATAAAAAAGGATATTTTAATTATTTTTCAGGGATAATGCATTTCTTAGGGTCGGCGAGAATAAAAAAAAGCCTGAAAATTCGATTTTATTTTTATTTTGGAAATCGGCAAAATCGGGTCGGCGGATCCGTAAACCAACAAATAAAAAAATCCTGGCCTAAGCAAGAAATAATTGACCAGAATCAAAAAGTTGCAAATATCGACTCCTACAAGTCGATAAGTGATAAAAATTGGTTAACTTCAAGACCCACGCATATTTATAAGGAGGTCATGCATCTAAATCAAATAATGACAACATTGAAAGACAATGCTTTGTCTTCTAAAGAAAAATATGAATGAGAGTCTAAAAAATCGGAGATAGTGTTAATTAACCTTACAATGCAACCACCTTGAACTACACTTAATGAGGAAAAACATCTGTGTTTAGCAAGGATGTTCAATTAGACAATTACATATAGATAGCTCAAGTCCTTGTGAACTCTCAGACAGGTTTTTGCTGTCATAGGTTGTGTAGTTTGGCCACCAAGTGAAATTAAGTTTTTTCATCAACATAAATTGACCTAAACAAGTCTGTCATTTTATGACTTAGATAAGTCTAAAATTGAAAACTCATTTTATGATAAATACATGTTTTGACTTCTTTAAGTCAAAAACAAAAATAGACTTGTTTATGTCTGAGCTCTGACTGTATATGTAGATTCTTAATTTTTGGTCCCGTTTTCAAATTGGTCTACATTAAGGTCCAAAGGGTCCAAAATTAAACTTTGTTTGATTTCAACAAAAATTGAATCCTTGGGGTTCTTTGATTTGCTGAATTTAAAAAATGTACTTAGATTTTTAATTATTGGCCTAGTTTTTAAGTTAGTCCAAATGGGGGTCCAAAATTAAACTTTGTTTGATTTCATCAAAAATTGAATAAATGGGTTCTTTGATATGCCAAATCTAACTGTGTATGTAGATTCTTAATTTTTGGTCCAGTTTTCAAATTGGTCTACATTAAGGTCCAAAGGGTCCAAAATTAACTAAGTTTGATTTCAACAAAAATTAAATTCTTGGGCTTATTTGATATGCTTTATCTAAATATGTACTTTGATTTTTGATTATGGGCCCAGTTTTCAAGTTGGTCCAAATCAGGATTCCATATCAAGTATTGTGCAATAGCAAGAAATTTTCAATTGCACAGTATTGCACAATAGCAAGAAATATCTAATTGCACAATATTGTGCAATAGCATTTAATTTTCAATTGGAGTTATCTTTCTTTGTATAGAATAGTAGTTGATAATATATGTTGGAAATTTGCCAGACATGACTATGATGTCATTTTCTATTTTTATTTGCCAATAACTTTATGTAAATAACTTCATTGGAAATTTGCCAATATAAAATGTTGCTGATGAAGCTTTTTTTCCTTATCTTATCTAAAATGTTTTTAGATAGTGTATGTTGGACATTTGCCAGACATGACTATGATGTCATTTTCTATTTTTATTTGCCAATAACTTTATGTAAATAACTTCATTGGAAATTTGCCAATATAAAATGTTGCTGATGAAGTTTTTTTATTGTTTTATACAATAAACAATGTATGTTCACTTTTACTACCAAACAATCTTTACCATTCAGTGATAACAAGCACTTTATTTTACATTTTAATATTTTATGATGTATTTAAAAGAGTAGTTATTGTTGCAAACTCCATTAGAAATTTGAATTGATATCAGTTTTGGAAAAAGGGAAATGGGGATGTGAAAAAGGGGGGGATTTAAATTTTTCTCATTTCAGATTTCATAAATAAAAAGAAAATTTCTTCAAACATTTTTTGGAGAGGATTAATATTCAACAGCATAGTGAATTGCTCAAAGGCAAAAAAAAACTTTTAAGTTCATTAGACCACATTCATTCTGTGTCAGAAACCTATGCTGTGTCAACTATTTAATTTTAGATTTAAATAAGTTTGAAGAAGAAATCTTTAATTGATTTGTAAAATCTTGACATTTGTTTTGTGTAAAAAAAACCCATGTAATGTCAAAAATTTGATCACAATCCAAATTCAGAGCTGTATCACGCTTGAATGTTTTGTCCATACTTGCCCCAACTGTTCAGGGTTCGACCTCTGCGGTCGTATAAAGCTGTGCCCTGCGGAGCACCTGGTTTATTATGGGCCCAGTTTTCAAGTTGGTCCAAATCAGGATCCACAATTATTATATTAAGTATTGCACAATAATAAGAAATTTTCAATTGCACAGTATTCAGCAATAGCAAGAAATCTTCAAATTGCACAGTATTTTGCAATAGCAAGAAATCTTCAATTGCACAGTATTGCGCAATAGCAAGAAATCTTCAATTGCACAGTATTGTGCAATAGCAAGTATTTTCAATTGCACAGTTGCACAATAGCAAGAAATATCTAATTCCCAATATTGCGCAATAGCAAGAAATTTTCAATTAGAGTTATCTTTCTTTGTCCAGAATAGTAGTTGAATCAACTTGAATCATTGTTTTATACAATATACACTGTATATTCACTTTTACTACCAACTGATAAATTAAAACAATTTTTACCATTCAGTGACAACAAGCACTTTTTTTACATTTTAATATTTTATAATGTATTTAAATGAGTAGTTATTGTTGCAAACTCCATTAGTAATTTGAATTGAGATCAGTTTTGGAATAAGGGAAAGGGGGATGTGAAAAAAAAGGGGGGGTCAATTTTTCTCATTTCAGATTTCATAAATAAAAAGAAAATTTCTTCAAACATTTTTTGGAGAGGATTAATATTCAACAGCATAGTGAATTGCTCAAAGGCAAAAAACAAATTTTAAGATTATGAGACGGGTCATTTTCAAAAAATGTCGAATTTTCAGTACACCCATGCTAAAAGTTTTATTTCTAATGGAAATTTCAGTTGTAATGGTTTAAATGAAAGCTTGTCGGATTTGTGATTCAGAACATTAATAATAAACAAACCTTACATCTATTTTGATAAGATTAAACTGCATTTATGGCCGATTTTGGGGGTATTTGTGTGCGTACATTGTCAGAAAAACACATTTCAAATGATTTTTTTCCGATTTTCTGATCGCCTTGATATCTGCAAAAGGGACTTTTTAAGAACGTTAATTATAATTCTAACGAAAAATCGTAGCTTCTTTATCATTGTATGTAACAGATTATCTACAAACTAAATTCAATCAGCGTACAGGAGGTTCATGTCTATCCTGTTACCGCTACTTAAATCAGTCGTTAAATTATTCTCCCTATGAATATTGAATCAGTCAGTGTTGATTTCAAAAATGCAAAGTAATCTTTACATTTAAAACGCCTCGTTTCTTGAACGACAGTGTAGAGAAAAGAAATTTCAAGACATTTAGTGAAAAAAATAGAGCGTACTTTTTTTCATGTCTATGCTGTTACCGACCATTTTGATTAATTACACTAACAGTATGGTTGTAAAAAGTGCAATAACGTGTTGGAAACCAAATTCACAATAGAAAACCATAATCACTTCACCAAAGGGAGTAGTTATTTCACAACAGCAATCAAAAACGAAGAAATTTGTCTATCCTGTTATGTCTATCCTGTTACTATGGTTGCTATGGTTACAGTAACAGGATAGACAATTATAGACAAACACGTCGTTAATTTTTTTATCTTAACATGTAGGTGGAAAACGAATGAAATATTTCATTGTTTGAACTCATCTTAAGGTTATAACATCTTAATCTTCCCAATTAAGCATTTGCAGGTGCAATACTGATATCGGTAACAGGATAGACAAAAAGGTAACAGGATAGACTTTTATATAGTGATATATCAGAAGCGTATGTTCCTGTTACCAACGAAATAAAGAGAAAAGTAAATTAACTTATGAGGGATTTACTTGATGTTGGGTTTATTCGAAAGGGTGGAAAAAGGCCGAACAATATAAATTGCTATCTTAGACTTGCATTACTGGTGGTAATTTTTACAACCTTTGAAAACCAATTTTTAGAGCCATTTTTCAGTACAACCTAGAAAATTGGCAAATAATCTATTATTTTACAGAATGAATATATATAGAAGTTTATTCTCTTGAAAACCATCTAATTGGTAACGTTAAACAAGCTTAACATTTTATCTAAACCTTTTCTTAATAACCCAAAATTTCTTTTGAAAATGGTAACAGGATAGACAAAATATTGTACCACCAATCAAAAAATGTTTCAAGATATTCTTGTATGACATCATTAAGATTGCATCTTTTAATATGTTGTTCTTAAAGTACTGTTTGTTTTGATTTGCTTATGTAGAGGGTTGTTTGAATAAGTAACTTTTAATAAAGTTTTCAATTTCAAAATTCGACATTTTTTGAAAATGACCCAGACCACATTCATTCTGTGTCAGAAACCTATGCTGTGTCAACTATTTAATCACAATTCAAATTTAGAGCTGAATCCAGTTTGAATGTTGTGTCCATACTTGCCCCAACCGTTCAGGGTTCAACCTCTGCGGTCGTATAAAGCTGCGCCCTGCGGAGCATCTGGTTTATCAATGCATTCGTTTCTTTTTACTGACATCTCTGTGCACATCATAATATTATGAATCTATGATACTCATCATGCTCATCTCCAAGATCTTTAGAGTTATATAATTTACAATTTCGTCTATCTCTCTGAATATTTGTCCATCTCCCTATCTCAATGGGTAATTTATGGTTGATGGCTCTAAATTTGCATAAAGTATAAATATCACGAAATTCAAAACTATCAAAATAGTTCTCAAACCCAAAAGTATCCTTAAAAATTTGATAATTTAATGTCTTCGATGTCTTGAAAACCATTTTTGTTGAAACTGATCTTGGAGTGATGTTCTGATTGTATTCTTTAGCCAAATGTCACTAATACATTTTTGAGATAACCACACAAAAGATAATCCCGTTTCATTAAAAAAAAAATTTGTGCAGTAGCAAGTATTTTCAATTGCACAGTATTGCACAGTAGCAAGAAATTTTCAATTGGAGTTATCTTTCTTTGTCCAGAATAGTAGTTGAATCAACTTAAATCATTGTTTTACACAATTTACAATGTATTCACTTTTACTTCCAACTGATAAATTAAAACAATCTTTACCATTCAGTGATAACAAGCACTTTTTTACATTTTAATATTTTATGATGTACCGGTATTGAAATGAGTAGTTATTGTTGCAAACTCCATTAGAAATTTGAATTGAAATCAGTTTTGGAATAAGGGAAAGGGGGATTTGAAAAAAAATTGGGGGGGGTCAATTTTTCTCATTTCAGATTTCATAAATAAAAAGAAAATTTCTTCAAACATTTTTTGAGAGGATTAATATTCAACAGCATAGTGAATTGCTCAAAGGCAAAAAAAAAGTTTTAAGTTCATTAGACCACATTCATTCTGTGTCCGAAACCTATGCTGTGTCAACTATTTAATCACAATCCAAATTTAGAGCTGAATCCAGCTTGAATGTTGTGTCCATACTTGCCCCAACTGTTCAAGGTTCAACCTCTGCCGTCGTATAAAGCTGCACCCTGCGGAGCATCTGGTTTAATGTTAGAACATTAATTTATTATTAATATTTAGTTTTTCAAGGATTTTTTTTAACTTTGGAGCTGTTGTAATATTGCATGTATTAATGCCATGAACAATGATAAATGATAGATGTAAATTGGTTGAATTAAATTTTTCAAGGAGTATTTTATAAGACCGCAAATTTTTAACCGGATTTTTGTGACAAAAATGTCGGTTATTGATTTGGGGATGTACGGCGGGCGGCCGGGCGGGCGGGCGGGCGGTCGGGCAGTCGGGCGGCCGGGCGGGCGGGTGTCAATCAAATGTTGTCCGTGCATTAACTCATGAACCGTTCAACCAAAGCTTTTGAAATTTTAATATGTTGTTACTGACAACTAAATGAAGGTCAAGTTCAATAATGGCGATTTTGACTTTTACCGTTCAGGAGTTATGGTTCTTGAAAGATTGAAAAATGGATTTGTCCGTGCATTTACGTATGAACTGTTCTACCAAAGCTTCCCAAATTTTAATATATTGTTACTAATGAAAGAATGGAGGTCAAGTTCAATAATGACGAATTTGACTTTTACCGTTCAGGAGTTATGGTTCTTGAAAGATTAAAAAATGGAGTTTCCAGTCGTGTCCGTGCATTTATGCATGAACTGTTCTACCAAAGCTTCCGAAATTTTAATATGCTGTTACTGATGACAAAATGGAGGTCAAGTTCAATAATGACGATTTTGACTTTTACCGTTCAGGAGTTATGGTTCTTGAAAGATTGAAAAATGGTTTTTCCCGTCGTGTCCGTGCATTTTCTCATGAACCATTCAACCAAAGCTTTTGAAATTTTAATATGTTGTTACTGATGACAAAATAGAGGTCAAGTTCAATAATGACGATTTTGACTTTTACCGTTCAGGAGTTATGGTTCTTGAAAGATCGTAAAATGGCGTTTCCATTCAGGTTGTTGCATTTACTCATGAACCATTCAATCTAAGCTTTTCAAATTTTAATATGTTGATACTGATGACAAAATGGAGGTCAAATTTGATATTGACGATTTTCACTTTCACCATTCATCAGTAATGGTTCTTGTGATATTGCCAGGACACAAATAAATGTTAATAAATCCGGTTTGCTGTCGTTGTGACAGCCTCTTGTTTGTATAATGGTATCACATCATCCCTGTCCGAAAGTTTTGGGACAATAACTTTAGTATAAGATAATAGAAATCTATGAAATTTGCACACAAGGTTTATAACCTCAAAAGGAAGGTCGGGATTGAATTTGGGGGTTATGGTCCCAACAGTTTAGGAATTAGGGGCATTAATAAGGCTAGCATTTTAGTAGTTCCCAGACAATAACTTTCTCATAATATCCCATACCGCAAAGGGATGGTTAGGATTGACTTTGGGGGTTATGACTCAAACCATTTTAGGCATTTAGGAAATAGGGGCAAAAAGGGTGAAAAACAAAGGTTTCCAATCCTGGTAAATCAGCAATTAAGACAATTTTAAAACATTGATGAGAGGTAATCAAATCACATTTAAACATGTTAAAGTACAACATGTACAATTTATTTAAATGGGAAATTATGGTTGCAAATTCCAATAGAAATTTGAATTGAAATTATGACTATATCTTGAGGTTGCATTTCTATAATTGTTGACAATGCAAACTCATAGGAACTCCTTTTACGGCTCAAACTGTACCACTTTTACTATGAAGTTCTGAAAAAAATCTTATCCTAGAATTGAACGTTCATTTGCATTACAATTTTTTTCAAAGGTCAAAATATATATGGCTGTGAGGCATATTTTCAAAGTTTATATGCCCTGAACTTCTCAGAGTTTAATCTAACACTAATTTTCTTAACTACTCCTACCTCGAATGAAAGGTTACCACAGATCTCAATGTAAACAATATTCACATGTTAATGTACTGGTAACATTCCCAAGTTATGTCTCTGTGAGATGGAACACAGAGAGCATAACCATGATAACTGGGAACTAGTATGTAAACAAAATTAATTTTCTATGAACATGATGAATATTCAAGATCTCCCCAAAAGAGGCGTGTTTTTAGAAACAGCTGTATTTACAAAGTGCAACCTTGAGGGAATTTTTTTTTAAATGGGAAGACGAGGGGAGGTGAAAAAATTTAGGCAGGGGTTAAAAAATCCTAGCCCGACGCCCAGGACTTGAGCATTTATACCTCGGGCAATCAAAATTTTAACCCAATATGCCTGACGGACTAGTAAACAAAAAATTCTTGGCGTTTCCAAAATAGAAAGTGGAAAATCCCTTCATCACTATTCTATCTTAGCCAATCAGATTCAACTACATCATCCAGGATTCCAAGAATTTGAACTGGTCCGGTTGTACACATTTTAAAAAAAAGATCAAATAACTCTGGGTTGCCGGGTAGTGGGGGTATGGTAATTTTTTTTTTTGATGAGATTTTCAATTAATGGTACTGGGGGTATGATGTATTGATAGGTATTGACCAGTCTTGTCAGACAGCTGTTGAGCAGGAAACCAATCCATGCAACAAAATATATCTAAATATTTTAGTACGGGCACCCCAGGAACACCGTCAATGAAAGGGGTAATGAGACTGACAATTCATCCGCCAAATATGACAAGGAGAAGCGGAATAGTGTCCCGGAAAGAAAGATTCCCCTGGGCAAGGTCGGCCATATTGCTGATGAAAAAATACAGAGAATATTGCCGTTATTTTCCCCAGCACGCCAATGAAAAGTCTGTTTTTTATGGGGGAACAACTAAGTTAGGATAAGCACCACTGTTTGTTTACCAACAGAATAAAAAGCAGGTCAACAAAAATTATTAAATACAGTGTATATAATGCCGCCTTCAAAACAAGGGACACCCACTTTGTAATTATCTCTGATTTGTAAGGCATTCTCAGGCTAGCAGGTCAGTTTTGATTGGCTAGCAGTTCTTCCAAAAGGGCTAGTAAAATCCTGCTGCAAACAAGTCCTCTGCTTGTTACCTGTAACAAAAATTTTTAACCCCTGTTAGTTGGGAGGGGGTAAAGAAGAAAATGTGGGAGGGGAAAATTTTTCTCATTTCAGATTTCAGAAATTAAAAAGTAAATTTCTTCGAACATGTTTTTTTTGCCAAAAAAGCAATGAAAAGGGCGGGTGGGGTTTCAAATTGCAACAGCAAAGTGTATTGCTCAAAACTAAAATATTGAATATAAATTCAAATCATTTAACCAATTCTAAGTATCCAGCTGTGCAAAGCGAAGCAATTTATTTAACTTTGGAGCTCTTGTAAATGGATGAATTCATTTTTTCATTGGTACCAATTAGTGTGGATAATGGAAAAATTGTACTTCATACATGTCATAGTTATTTGATATTATAAATTTATTCAAAATCACAGTAACCATGGTAACAAGCCTAAAGATAAATTAAAATTTGTTGGAAATAAACTCATCATAGATACCAGGACTAAATTTAGTAACGCCAGACGCGCTTTTCGTCTACAAAAGGCTCATCAGTGACGCTCAAATCCAAAAAAGTTAAAAAGGCCAAATTACACACAGAAGAATACTTTACGGTATGGCGGTATTATTGTGATACATTTAACATCGTTTACTTATGATGTTATCTGTTGTTTCAGTCATCAATACAATTTCCATTCTCAATTTTAAATTCATACAGTTTAGACGTCTTTATATCATTATACATGTAGTTGTAATAAAATCACTCTACAAAAAAATTCATGGGTCATCTGTACCAACTAATTCAACCACTATATTAATTGTTGATAATTTATTGTAGGTTCCTTTATTATCAAAGCCACTGACAGAATCGTTTTCATCACCATGGAAACTGTGCATAAGAACATGTGCAGACACACCAAAGGAGTTTGATCCATTTGCAGAACCAAAATTTAATCATCAAAAAAGGCTTTTAAAATGGGCCGCAAACAGAGACTATAACAATCGTAAATTAATTAAACAATATGGACCACAACGATTGAGACTGGTTACTATGAAAAAGAGCAGAGTTTTACCTCATCCTTTCAAGGTAATGGTCATAAAAGCATTATCTGGAAATTTATAAAAAAAAAGAATGGAAGAAAAATAAGAACAATTTGTTAGTGGTAGGGTGAGGATGATTGAATTTTTATGTCATCATATTTAAACTAGATGCAGCAATTTTTTCAACAATTTACTCCTATCCCCAAACTTTGTTTTCCCACATCTTAACATGCTTAAGGTGGTATGAAACACTTTGACTAAAAGTAACTTGTCTTGTTTAATTTTCATAAAATTTTGACAAAATATTTTACTTTGACCATAGTTGACCCTATGACAAAAATGTGAAAATTTCAAAAAAAACTTGATCGTAATTTTTTTTTGATAAATAACAGACTGACAAACACTAATTTTGATTAATGAAATACTTATTATTTCTTACAGTCAGTTTCCTCAGTCTTCACACTAAGTGGCAGCCCAGGCAGCCCAGGCTGGTAAAATTGCTCTCGGGCCTGTAAAAATCATATCTACAGGCCAACAGAATCTAACTAAAAATTTTCAAAAATTGAGCTCCGTGCCTGTAGATTTTGAAGTTCATCGTGAAGACTGTTTCCTAATGCATACAGCATAAGAGTTTGATTGGCTTGCAGGCCTTGCTTGCTTTGTTTGTATTGTATATATTATCTTCAGATGCTAATCTTAATTACAATGCTTGAGCAAACGTTAATACCTACCTAGTTACATGTATTATTAATACAAACAAAGCAAGCAAGCAAGCCAACCAAATTTTAACTTGCTAGCATTATGAAAAGAGCTGTAACAATAGAACATGATTAAAATGTTCAGATGACTTTACAGAGTTATCTCCCTATAGTGTTTTGTACAACTTAAATACCTTTTTTTGATCACTGAGGTCCTTGAAGTTCAAAACAGGTTTCTAAAAATTGTATTTATTTCCCTATTTATATATTGAAGCTTCTTCTTCACTATCATGACCATGTTCCAATTAGAAAAATGTCAATACTTTTTCTACATGAGCACGATGAGGCCAACAAAATATATATATATATCTGTTTGACTTTAAGGTTATATCAGTGTTCTCCCCAGAAATTTTGGATATCATCACATTTTGCGTAAATAAAAATAACTATGTTTTTTAATTTCGTTTGTCGCGTCGCGTTGATGCTCTATTTCTTTAATATGTTTTAGTTTATATTGTTCAATTCATAACTGAGAATACAATTAAACTATAACCACAAAAATAGTTGTTTCAATTTATGTTTTCTTTATTCATTTATAGTTACAGAATTATTTTTTTCCTCTTGTGC
This sequence comes from Mytilus galloprovincialis, assembly GCA_037788925.1. Classification (NCBI taxonomy): domain Eukaryota; kingdom Metazoa; phylum Mollusca; class Bivalvia; order Mytilida; family Mytilidae; genus Mytilus; species Mytilus galloprovincialis. Next base: position 73,597,840 of record CM075339.1, on the reverse strand, counting down.
CAAATAAAAAAAAATATGTGGTTTCAGTTACCCAACAATAAGTCAAATGAATGAATGGTTCATTATAGATCAACCTGTATATATACAAAACTAAATATCTAGTACACAAAATTAACTATTTTTTATAGTATATCAAGTAAAGAAAAAGTAGCAAAAGTAGCAAAAAAAAATCAATTTAAAAACTTTTTTTTATCATGTTTATGAAATTAATTGTTTCATGGCACTTAATGAATTAGTTCCAGTTGTTTCTTATTTTTTACATTAAAATGATATGTATTTTTTTTTTGCCAACAAAATATATATATATATCTGTTTAACTTTAAGGTTATAATATCATTAGAACAAATAGGGTAGGTAGGTAGGTCTTTTTATTAGGTAAAGATTGCATAAAATGCAATCAAAACCTTATGGGACTGACTTGATATCTGAATGTTCCAAGGCTGATCGCTACCTTTTTTTTATACACAAAATATAGGGCATTGATCATAACATTCTCTACATCCTATCAATGAACATATCCAGAAATTTATTGATGTAATATATATGCTCAGATATTCAAGGCACAAAATGATGTTACACTTGTCAATAAAATACATAACTTTTGAGAATGGTGCAGGAATCTAATATCTGTTCTAAAAATATAAATTATGTCATTGTCATGATTGTTAACCTCATCTTTTAAAAATAGAGTTATCTTCCTTTGTCTAGAATAGCTGTTAAATCAACAACAAGCAATGCAATATTTAATTTTACTTCGCACTGAAAAATGCCACTGATAAAATGAAGCAATCTTTACCATTCATTGCTTTCAAGCACTTTGATTTGTTTCACAAATGATATTGGATATGTTCCTTAACATGCTTAAGGTGGTATGAAACACTTTGACTAAAAGTAACTTGTCTTGTTTAATTTTCATAAAATTTTGACAAAATATTTTACTTTGACCATAGTTGACCCTATGACAAAAATGTGAAAATTTCAAAAAAAACTTGATCGTAATTTTTTTTTGATAAATAACAGACTGACAAACACTAATTTTGATTAATGAAATACTTATTATTTCTTACAGTCAGTTTCCTCAGTCTTCACACTAAGTGGCAGCCCAGGCAGCCCAGGCTGGTAAAATTGCTCTCGGGCCTGTAAAAATCATATCTACAGGCCAACAGAATCTAACTAAAAATTTTCAAAAATTGAGCTCCGTGCCTGTAGATTTTGAAGTTCATCGTGAAGACTGTTTCCTAATGCATACAGCATAAGAGTTTGATTGGCTTGCAGGCCTTGCTTGCTTTGTTTGTATTGTATATATTATCTTCAGATGCTAATCTTAATTACAATGCTTGAGCAAACGTTAATACCTACCTAGTTACATGTATTATTAATACAAACAAAGCAAGCAAGCAAGCCAACCAAATTTTAACTTGCTAGCATTATGAAAAGAGCTGTAACAATAGAACATGATTAAAATGTTCAGATGACTTTACAGAGTTATCTCCCTATAGTGTTTTGTACAACTTAAATACCTTTTTTTGATCACTGAGGTCCTTGAAGTTCAAAACAGGTTTCTAAAAATTGTATTTATTTCCCTATTTATATATTGAAGCTTCTTCTTCACTATCATGACCATGTTCCAATTAGAAAAATGTCAATACTTTTTCTACATGAGCACGATGAGGCCAACAAAATATATATATATATCTGTTTGACTTTAAGGTTATATCAGTGTTCTCCCCAGAAATTTTGGATATCATCACATTTTGCGTAAATAAAAATAACTATGTTTTTTAATTTCGTTTGTCGCGTCGCGTTGATGCTCTATTTCTTTAATATGTTTTAGTTTATATTGTTCAATTCATAACTGAGAATACAATTAAACTATAACCACAAAAATAGTTGTTTCAATTTATGTTTTCTTTATTCATTTATAGTTACAGAATTATTTTTTTCCTCTTGTGCCAAATAAAAAAAAATATGTGGTTTCAGTTACCCAACAATAAGTCAAATGAATGAATGGTTCATTATAGATCAACCTGTATATATACAAAACTAAATATCTAGTACACAAAATTAACTATTTTTTATAGTATATCAAGTAAAGAAAAAGTAGCAAAAGTAGCAAAAAAAAATCAATTTAAAAACTTTTTTTTATCATGTTTATGAAATTAATTGTTTCATGGCACTTAATGAATTAGTTCCAGTTGTTTCTTATTTTTTACATTAAAATGATATGTATTTTTTTTTTGCCAACAAAATATATATATATATCTGTTTAACTTTAAGGTTATAATATCATTAGAACAAATAGGGTAGGTAGGTAGGTCTTTTTATTAGGTAAAGATTGCATAAAATGCAATCAAAACCTTATGGGACTGACTTGATATCTGAATGTTCCAAGGCTGATCGCTACCTTTTTTTTATACACAAAATATAGGGCATTGATCATAACATTCTCTACATCCTATCAATGAACATATCCAGAAATTTATTGATGTAATATATATGCTCAGATATTCAAGGCACAAAATGATGTTACACTTGTCAATAAAATACATAACTTTTGAGAATGGTGCAGGAATCTAATATCTGTTCTAAAAATATAAATTATGTCATTGTCATGATTGTTAACCTCATCTTTTAAAAATAGAGTTATCTTCCTTTGTCTAGAATAGCTGTTAAATCAACAACAAGCAATGCAATATTTAATTTTACTTCGCACTGAAAAATGCCACTGATAAAATGAAGCAATCTTTACCATTCATTGCTTTCAAGCACTTTGATTTGTTTCACAAATGATATTGGATATGTTCCTTACGTCCTAACTACAATCCCCTTCCCTTTCATGAATGTGACCTACCGAATTAGACTTTTTACCGGATTTGTTATCACATAAGCAACACGACGGGTGCCACATGTGGAGCAGGATCTGCTTACCCTTCCGGAGCACCTGAGATCACCCCTAGTTTTTTGGTGGGATTCGTGTTGTTTATTCTTTAGTTTTCTATGTTGTGTCGTGTGTTCTGTTGTTTGTTTGTCCTTTTCATTTTTAGCCATGGCGTTGTCAGTTTGTTTTAGATTTATGAGTTTGACTGTCCCTTTGGTATCTTTTGTCCCTCTTTTGATTAAAGACATGATTTTGAGTCGTTCCTTGAGACCTTACAGAACAAAATATGTCTACACTCTACAGCCTCTTTTGGGATAAGTTGTTCAAAATTAGCATTGCCAGAAATAGTATACTGGGTTTCTCATTAAAGACATTTGTATTTTAGTTCAAAGCTTTTATATTTATGTCCTACAGTTTGAAGAAAATAAATAGCAATGCTTTTATTTATTATTTAAGTTTACCATGTTTACATGACTTGATAAGGTAAAAAAAATACATACATGTATATCAAAATAGGATTAATTTCTAAACCTTAATATGAGAATTGCAATGAAATGATGATAAATGGACTCAGTTGATATAACCCCAGAGTTCTTCTAACGTGTGGTCTGAGCACCAAAATTTTGTAAAAGGCCTGACACAATTTTGAAAAATTAGTTGTGACAGCTGATTTTCTTGTAATCTTGATGCCTCTTTTGACTCACCATTTTAAAACTGATGAGTCCAGACAGATTTTCATTATACCATAACTCATGGACTCAACTTAGTGAGAACCCTCTGATTCTCAACTAACTAACTTACCTGAAAACTGAACCATGTTTCTGAGATCCACCTAAAGGTGCATTCACACGATACGATTTTCCGTTCGATTTTCCATTCGACTTGACACCGTCGCACAGGTAAATCGTAAAGCGTTCTGTTCACACGATACGATTTTCCATTCGATTTTCATCAGATTTGAACAAGTGCTTTTTTATATTTCTAAACGCAGCAACTTCCTAAATTATCTTTATACGCAAGTATTATTAAAGTTTAAACAAATATTATTGAGTTATTTATTGAAGGGTGATTTGATAATGAATTTCCAAGAACTATTCCTAAATTCTCCAAAATATGTGTATCGTCTAGTCAGTTTTTTTATGTATACCTGTAGCTTTTACTACTTTATCAGCTATTTTGTATTTCTTAAATATTATTATCTTTAATACATATTGCACTACCATCTTAATTGAGACTACCACAGTGATCGTACTGGCCGTAATAAATGTTTCTCCGCAAACCTGTAATTTCCGTGATTAAAGACGGTTACATTCATTTAAAAGGTATTTTGAAAGCAGACGATAGAACTATTTCAGGTTTGGGGAACGAGTAGATTATCACAAAAGTTCATTTCTTGACGACCTCATAATTTCACGATTGTACACATCGATTTTAAATTAGTTTCTGCATAACACATGCAATGGCAGTACCTTTCCAATTACTATTTATGTGTTGCGTCTAAATTTAAGTTGTAACACTTTATAGTGACTGAAAAGGGTAGAAAAATTCATCAGATGAGAAAATGCTGACACAAGTGCAGGAATTCGTGAAGACTAATAATATTACCACTGTGCCTGAAGTGAAATATTTATAAATAGATATCAGAACGCGGACGTGATAGAAAGCCTAATTTAGAACATTGTCTAGTCTAGAAGAAAGCCGGGAAGGAAATAAGTTGAGTTAAAAGTGAATTTAATACTTAAGATTTGCATCATACACGGCTTACACATTCAATGCACGGAACTGCTCACGACAACCAAATGCTGGCCCCTCGTCGTCCTTTGGAGATATGTTGATAGTATGTCTTCCCATGGATAGAAACATGCAAGCGCCTGTGTATGAAACACTTCCTTAATCTTCCTTATTTTTTTTGTAATTCTTGAACAGGCAAATTCATCCAATGCCCCTCCTCTTGACTTTGGAAGTGCTAAGGGATGTATTGCATTTACTAACACTTGTCGCCCTATTAACGTCATGTAAGTCCGCCAGTTCTTATCATTTAATAGGAACCGCATCCCCTTTTCGTAACTTGGTCTAACCATAGTCCCCCAGCCAAGTACACAATAATATAGCAGTAGTAAGTTATGCCAGGATTTACCAATTATTCATTATCATTAATTACGACGGCTCTGTAAAACCTAAGATTTATTAATGATGGTTGTCACTATGGATCTAATGACACGTAGACTTCCGAAGGCTTTGTAAAACGGTGGCTAGGTTTACGAACAAACGATGACTATGTTTCCTTTACGAATTAAAAATGTTTAGAATGATGCGAAAATCGGAATATTGTCGATTAAATTTATAAGCTTGATTTTTTCAATCGACTGATCGACTTGGCGTTCACACGGTCCGATTCCAGTCAAAACGTCGAATGGAAATAGCGTACGTTTCGATTTCCAAACGACGTTTCGACTTGACATTCGATTTCCGATTTTAGTGTTCACACGATACGATTTTAGTCGAAAGCAGGTGCACAGGTAAAAATCGAATGAAAATCGAATGGAAAATCGTATCGTGTGAATGCACCTTTAGGGTGCAGGATTTTCTCACTGTGTTGAAGACCAACTGGTGTCACTCTGCTGTTGTCTAGTTGACATATTCCCCTTTGCCATTCTCAATTTTATTCTCTCAATTTATCATTCCAGGAGTTAGTTGCAGCTGAATTACATGAGTTACCAAGGAGAAGTTCTGTTACTCACACATTCCCACGATGCATTTTGACAGGAAAGGCACGAGGACGATTACGCAGATGGAGACTTAGTCGTATACAGTGGAGAATTTTAGCAGACTATAACAATTTATCTGGTGTTACACGTGCTCAGTGGTGATTGAATAGTGACAGTGGCTTATACATTATAAGCAAACTATATATGGATTTGTTTAGTGTGAAGATAGAGTTGGTGTATAAGATATCAGAAAAAGAACAATTTCATGATTTGTAAACATTTGTTTGTATTTTGAACGGGTGAGCGATAAACATGATGAAAGAGATGTGAAATATATTTGATGAATTGTTTGTTTGATGTTAATTCCTTGAAACAGAAAAAAAAAATTGTCTCAAGTTAAATTGTTTGTTTGATGTTATTTCCATGAAACTGAAAACATTTTTGTCTTCAGTAATATTAATTGGAGAGTAAGACAAACAATGAGGAGAGATTTGTGACTTTGGACTACAGGCACATGGTTACATGTATGTTGTGGGATTACCAGGTTAAACTAGACAAACAATGAGGAGAGATTTGTGACTTTGGACTACAGGCACATGGTTACATGTATGTTGTGGGGTTACCAGGTTAAACTAGACAAACAATGAGGAGAGATTTGTGACTTTGGACTATAGGCACATGGTTACATGTATGTTGTGGGGTTACCAGGTTAAACTAGACATACAATGAGGAGAGATTTGTGACTTTGGATTATAGGCACATGGTTATGTTGTGGGGTTACCAGGTTAAACTAGACAAACAATGAGGAGAGATTTGTGACTTTGGACTAGAGGCACATGGTTACATGTATGTTGTGGGGTTACCAGGTTAAACTAGACAAACAATGAGGAGAGATTTGTGACTATGGACTACAGGCACATGGTTACATGTATGTTGTGGGGTTACCAGGTTAAACTAGACAAACAATGAGGAGAGATTCCTGACTTTGGACTACAGGCACATGGTTACATGTATGTTGTCGGGTTACCAGGTTAAACTAGACAAACAATGAGGAGAGATTCCTGACTTTGGACTACAGGCACATGGTTACATGTATGTTGTGGGGTTACCAGGTTAAACTAGACAAACACAAAGGAGAGATTTGTGACTTTGGACTATAGGCACATGGTTACATGTATGTTGTGGGGTTACCAGGTTAAACTAGACAAACAATGAGGAGAGATTTGTAACTTTGGACTACAGGCACATGGTTACATGTATGTTGTGAGGGTTACCAGGTTAAACTAGACAAACAATGTGGAGAGATTCGAGACTGGACTACAGGCACATGGTTACATGTATGTTGTGGGGTTACCAGGTTAAACTAGACAAACAATAAGGAGAGATTTGTGACTTTGGACTATAGACACATGGTTACATGTATGTTGTAGGGTTACCAGGTTAAACTAGACTAACAATGAGGAGAGATTTATGACTTTGGATTATAGGCACATGGTTACATGTATGTTGTGGGGTTACCAGGTTAAACTAGACAAACAATGGGGAGATATTTGTGACTTTGGACTATAGACACATGGTTACATGTATGTTGTAGGGTTACCAGGTTAAACTAGACAAACAATGAGGAGAGATTCGAGACTTTGGACTACAGGCACATGGCTACATATATCTTGTGGGGTTACCAGGTTAAACTAGACAAACAATGGGGAGAGATTTGTGACTTTGGACTATAGACACATGGTTACATGTATGTTGTAGGGTTACCAGGTTAAACTAGACAAACAATAAGGAGAGATTTATGACTTTGGACTACATGTACATGGTTACATGTATGTTGTGGGGTTACTAGGTTAAACTAGACAAACAATGAAGAGAGATTTGTGACTTTGGATTAGAGGCACATGGTTACATGTATGTTGTGGGGTTACCAGGTTAAACTAGACAAACAATGAAGAGAGATTTGTGACTTTGGACTATAGGCACATGGTAACATGTATGTTGTGGGGTTTCCAGGTTAAATTAGACAAACAATGAGGAGAGATTTGTGACTTAGGACTATAGGCACATGTTTACATGTATGTTGTGGGGTTACCAGATTAAACTAGACAAACAATGAGGAGAGATTTGTGACTAAGGACTATAGGCACACGGTTACATGTATGTTGTGGGGGTTACCAGGTTAAACTAGACAAACAATGAGGAGAGATTTGTGACCTTGGACTATAGGCACACGGTTACATGTATGTTGTGGGGGTTACCAGGTTAAACTAGACAAACAATGAGGAGAGATTTGTGACTTTGGACTAGAGGCACATGGTTACGTGTATGTTGTGGAATTACCAGGTTAAATTAGACAAACAATGAGGAGAGATTTGTGACTTAGGACTATAGGCACATGTTTACATGTATGTTGTAGGGTTACCAGATTAAACTAGACAAACAATGAGGAGAAATTTGTGACTAAGGACTATAGGCACACGGTTACATGTATGTTGTGGGGGTTACCAGGTTAAACTAGACAAACAATGAGGAGAGATTTGTGACTTTGGACTATAGGCACACAGTTACATGTATGTTGTAGGGGTTACCAGGTTAAACTAGACAAACGATGAGGAGAGATTCGAGACTTTGGACTACATGCACATGGTTACTTGCATGTTGTGGGGTTACCAGGTTAAACTAGACAAACAATGAAGAGAGATTTGTGACTTTGGACTAGAGGCACATGGTTACATGTATGTTGTGGGGTTACCAGGTTAAACTAGACAAACAATGAGGAGAGATTTGTGACTTAGGACTATAGGCACATGGTTACATGTATGTTGTGGGGTTACCAGATTAAACTAGACAAACAATGAGGAGATATTTGTGACTAAGGACTATAGGCACACGGTTACATGTATGTTGTGCTGGTTACCAGGTTCAACTAGACAAACAATGAGGAGAGATTCGAGACTTTGGACTACATGCACATGGTTACATGCATGTTGTGGGGTTACCAGGTTAAACTAGACAAAAAATGAAGAGAGATTTGTGACTTTGGACTATAGGCACATGGTAACATGTATGTTGTGGGGTTACCAGGTTAAATTAGACAAACAATGAGGAGAGATTTGTGAATTAGGACTAAAGGCACATGTTTACATGTATGTTGTGGGGTTACCAGATTAAACTAGACAAACAATGAGGAGAGATTTGTGACTAAGGACTATAGGCACACGGTTACATGTATGTTGTGGGGGTTACCAGGTTAAACTAGACAAACAATGAGGAGAGATTTGTGACTTTGGACTATAGGCACATGGTTACATGTATGTTGTGGGGTTACCAGGTTAAAATAGACAAACAATGAGGAGAGATTTGTGACTTTGGACTATAGGCACATGGTTACATGTATGTTGTGGGATTACCAGGTTAAACTAGACAAACAATGAGGAGAGATTCGAGACTTTGGACTACAGGCACATGGTTACATGTATGTTGTGGGGGTTACCAGGTTAAACTAGACAAACAATAAGGAGATATTTGTGACTTTGGACTAGAGGCACATGGTTACATGTATGTTGTGGGGTTACCAGGTTAAACTAGAAAAACAATGAGGAAAGATTCTTGACTTTGGACTACAGGCACATGGTTACATGTATGTTGTGGGGTTACCAGGTTAAACTAGACAAACACAAAGAAGAGATTTGTGACTTTGGACTATAGGCACATGGTTACATGTATGTTGTGGGGTTACCAGGTTAAACTAGACAAACAATGAGGAGAGATTTGTGACTTTGGACTATAGGCACATGGTTACATGTATGTTGTAGGGTTACCAGGTTAAACTAGACAAACAATGAGGAGAGATTCGAGACTTTGGACTACAGGCACATGGCTACATATATCTTGTGGGGTTACCAGGTTAAACTAGACAAACAATGGGGAGAGATTTGTGACTTTGGACTATAGACACATGGTTACATGTATGTTGTGGGATTACCAGGTTAAACTAGACAAACAATAAGGAGAGATTTATGACTTTATACTACATGCACATGGTTACATGTATGTTGTGGGGTTACCAGGTTAAACTAGACAAACAATGAAGAGAGATTTGTGATTTTGGACTAGAGGCACATGGTTACATGTATGTTGTGGGGTTACCAGGTTAAATTAGACAAACAATGAGGAGAGATTTGTGACTTAATAGGACTATAGGCACATGTTTACATGTATGTTGTGGGGTTACCAGATTAAACTAGACAAACAATGAGGAGAGATTTGTGACTCAGGACTATAGGCACACGGTTACATGTATGTTGTGGGGGTTTCCAGGTTAAACTAGACAAACAATGAGGAGAGATTTGTGACTTTGGACTATAGGCGCACAGTTACATGTATGTTGTGGGGGTTACCAGGTTAAACTAGACAAACAATGAGAAGAGATTCGAGACTTTGGACTACATGCACATGGTTACATGCATGTTGTGGGGTTACCAGGTTAAACTAGACAAACAATGAAGAGAGATTTGTGACTTTGGACTAGAGGCACATGGTTACATGTATGTTGTGGGGTTACCAGGTTAAACTAGACAAACAATGAGGAGAGATTTGTGACTTAGGACTAGAGGCACATGGTTACATGTATGTTGTGGGGTTACCAGATTAAACTAGACAAACAATGAGGAGAGATTTGTGACTAAGGACTATAGGCACACGGTTACATGTATGTTGTGGGGGTTACCAGGTTAAACTAGACAAACAATGAGGAGAGATTCGAGACTTTGGACTACATGCACATGGTTACATGCATGTTGTGGGGTACCCAGGTTAAACTAGACAAAAAAATGAAGAGAGATTTGTGACTTTGTGCTATAGGCTTATGGTAACATGTATATTGTGGGGTTACCAGGTTAAATTAGACAAACAATGAGGAGAGATTTGTGACTTAGGACTATAGGCACATGTTTATATGTATGTTGTGGGGTTACCAGATTAAACTAGACAAACAATGAGGAGAGATTTGTGACTAAGGACTATAGGCACACGGTTACATGTATGTTGTGGGGGTTACCAGGTTAAACTAGACAAACAATGAGGAGAGATTTGTGACTTTGGACTATAGGCACATGGTTACATGTATGTTGTGGGGTTACCAGGTTAAACTAGACAAACAATGAGGAGAGATTTGTGACTAAGGACTATAGGCACATGGTTACATGTATGTTGTGGGATTACCAGGTTAAACTAGACAAACAATGAGGAGAGATTCGAGACTTTGGACTACAGGCACATGGTTACATGTATGTTGTGGGGGTTACCAGGTTAAACTAGACAAACAATGAGGAGAGATTCGAGACTTTGGACTACAGGCACATGGTTACATGTATGTTGTGGGGGTTACCAGGTTAAACTAGACAAACAATAAGGAGATATTTGTGACTTTGGACTAGAGGCACATGGTTACATGTATGTTGTGGGGTTACCAGGTTAAATTAGACAAACAACGAGGAGAGATTTGTGACTTTGGACTACAGGCACATAGTTACATGTATGTTGTGGGTTTAGCAGGTTAAACTAGACAAACAATGAGGAGAGATTCCTGACTTTGGACTATAGGCACATGGTTACATGTATGTTGTGGGGTTACCAGGTAAAACTAGACAAACAAAGAGGAGAGATTTGTGACTTTGGACTACAGGCACATGGTTACATGTATGTTGTAGGGTTACCAAGTTAAACTAGACAAACAATGAGGAGAGATTGGTGACTTTGGACTACAGGCACATGGTTACATGTATGTTGTAGGATTACCAGGTTAAACTAGACAAACAATGAGGAGAGATTCTAGACTTTGGACTACAGGCACATGGTTACATGGATGTTGTGGGAGTTACCAGGTTAAACTAGACAAACAATTAGGAGATATTTGTGACTTTGGACTAGAGGCACATGGTTACATGTATGTTGTGGGGTTACCAGGTTAAATTAGACAAACAACGAGGAGAGATTTGTGACTGGTAATCCCACAACATACATGTAACCATGTGCCTATAGTCCAAAGTCATAAATCTCTCCTCATTGTTTGTCTAGTTTAACCTGGTAACCCCCACAACATACATGTAACCATGTGCCTGTAGTCTAAAGTCATAAATCTCTCCTAATTGATTGTCTAGTTTAACCTGGTAATCCCACAACATACATGTAACCATGTGCCTATAGTCCAAAGTCACCAATCTCTCCTCATTGTTTGTCTAGTTTAACCTGGTAACCCCCACAACATACATGTAACCATGTGCCTGTAGTCTAAAGTCATAAATCTCTCCTCATTGTTTGTCTAGTTTAACCTGGTAACCCCCACAACATACATGTAACCATGTGCCTGTAGTCCAAAGTCAACAATCTCTCCTTTGTGTTTGTCTAGTTTAACCTGGTAACCCCCACAACATACATGTAACCATGTGCCTATAGTCCAAAGTCAGGAATCTCTCCTCATTGTATGTCTAGTTTAACCTGGTAACCGCACAACATACATGTTACCATGTGCCTATAGTCCAAAGTCTCGAATCTCTCCTCATTGTTTGTCTAGTTTAACCTGGTAACCCTACAACATACATGTAACCATGTGCCTGTAGTCCAAAGTCACCAATCTCTCCTCATTGTTTGTCTAGTTTAACTTGGTAACCCTACAACATTCATGTAACCATGTGCCTGTAGTCCAAAGTCACAAATCTCTCCTCTTTGTTTGTCTAGTTTTACCTGGTAACCCCACAACATACATGTAACCATGTGCCTATAGTCCTAAATCAGGAATCTCTCCTCATTGGTTGTCTAGTTTAACCTGGTAAACCCACAACATACATGTAACTATGTGCCTGTAGTCCAAAGTCACAAATCTCTCCTCGTTGTTTGTCTAATTTAATAATTTAACCTGGTAACCCCACAACATACATGTAACCATGTGCCTCTAGTCCAAAGTCACAAATATCTCCTTATTGTTTGTCTAGTTTAACCTGGTAACCCCCACAACATACATGTAACCATGTGCCTGTAGTCCAAAGTCTCGAATCTCTCCTCATCGTTTGTCTAGTTTAACCTGGTAACCCCACAACATACATGTAACCATGTGCCTGTAGTCCAAAGTCTCGAATCTCTCCTCATTGTTTGTCTAGTTTAACCTGGTAATCCCACAACATACATGTTACCATGTGCCTATAGTCCAAAGTCACAAATCTCTCCTCATTGTTTGTCTAGTTTAACCTGGTAACCCCACAACATACATGTAACCATGTGCCTATAGTCCAAAGTCACAAATCTCTCCTCATTGTTTGTCTAGTTTAACCTGGTAATCCCCACATCATACATGTAACCGTGTGCCTATAGTCCTTAGTCACAAATCTCTCCTCATTGTTTGTCTAGTTTAATCTGGTAACCCCACAACATACATGTAAACATGTGCCTATAGTCCTAAGTCACAAATCTCTCCTCATTGTTTGTCTAATTTAACCTGGAAACCCCACAACATACATGTTACCATGTGCCTATAGTCCAAAGTCACAAATCTCTCTTCATTGTTTGTCTAGTTTAACCTGGTAACCCCACAACATGCATGTAACCATGTGCATGTAGTCCAAAGTCTCGAATCTCTCCTCATTGTTTGTCTAGTTTAACCTGGTAACCCCCACAACATACATGTAACCGTGTGCCTATAGTCCTTAGTCACAAATCTCTCCTCATTGTTTGTCTAGTTTAATCTGGTAACCCCACAACATACATGTAACCATGTGCCTATAGTCCTAAGTCACAAATCTCTCTTCATTGTTTGTCTAGTTTAACCTGGTAACCCTACAACATACATGTAACCGTGTGCCTATAGTCCAAAGTCACAAATCTCTCTTCATTGTTTGTCTAGTTTAACCTGGTAACCCCCACAACATACATGTAACCGTGTGCCTATAGTCCTTAGTCACAAATCTCTCCTCATTGTTTGTCTAGTTTAATCTGGTAACCCCACAATATACATGTAAACATGTGCCTATAGTCCTAAGTCACGAATCTCTCCTCATTGTTTGTCTAATTTAACCTGGTAACCCCACAACATACATGTAACCATGTGCCTATAGTCCAAAGTCACAAATCTCTCCTCATTGTTTGTCTAGTTTAACCTGGTAACCCCCACAACATACATGTAACCGTGTGCCTATAGTCCTTAGTCACAAATACATTATGATATAAAGTGTCCATTAGTCATAATTATGTCCATTGTTCTTGACCTCTTTTTCATTTTATAGTGAGTGCTTGAAAATATTTGTAGTACTTTGTTTACTTCAAAAACTGACCTAGTATAACTAATACTATGGATTCATTTATTTTCATGGATTATAGAAAACTTGCCTTTTCGTGGATATGTAATTTCGTGGTTTTGTCAAAGTCTGCATACAAACTAATAGAAATTTGCAATCCGTTGAAATTTTAAATTAGTGGTGTACCAGTACCAATGAAAACCACAAAAATTGGTATCCAACGAATGATAATGAACCCACAGTAGTACACCTATATTTGGTGTATATGATCAGTTCTGCATGAAAGAGTACATCTGAAATTATTTCATGGATGAGTTGTTACAAGGTCCAAGTTCAATGGTGTAATGTGTACACCAGATACTGTTATCAATAGGTCATCAATACTTGGTGTATGGAATAATTGTAAAAAATATATCCAAAAAGTAAAATCACCAAAATACCAAACTCCGAGGAAAATTCAAAACAAAAGTCCATAATCAAATGGAAAAATCACGACAAACAAGTGAATAGGAACTATATATTATTTAGTTTAGTTTAAACATATTTATTTATAGTGGATTGGGAAACAAGTTTTGCAACTTATGTTAATCCCTTTTCACTTTGGAGGAGCGAGTGCTGCCTTGTAGCGCGGCATGCGGTAGTAGCCTACTCTTTTTCGAAAACTACAAGGGTGTCTTTAACGTGCAAGAGATATGGCTCTCTCTTAACACGGGTCAGCCATTTATCGTCCCCTTCTGACGGACTATCATCGTTTCCTCAAGACCATACTCGCAGATGGTGTCAAAGGAGAGCCGAAAATTGAGTTCCTGAAATTTTCATCTCAAACGGGAATCGAACCAGGAACCTTTGTGATAGTAGTCCGACGCACTAACCACTACACCACGGCTCTCATACTCCTGAGATCATACAGGCAGTTTTGATGTATAAAATGGTGAATTAAACCTTGTTTTATACCAGACTTGGGGTAATTGTAATTGTAATCGTTAATCAGCTGTAATTGATTACAATTTTTCAAGTAATCAGTGTAATCATTAATCAGCCAAAAATCTGATTACATGTAATTTAATTTAATCAATTACTTCTCAAAATACCCTGTAATCATGATTACTTTTTGATTACATTCTGATTACAATGAAAAAAATCTAAAATTGTGTTTTTGGTCATTAAATGAACCTCTTTGTTATTCATATTTGATAATTTTTTAACATACTAAAATGGTTTGGTTACTTTAAGCATGTCTACTTCAGTAAAAACTGTTACAGTATTGAAAAGTCATCATTAGCCTAAGCAGAGACATATAATACAAGTATATACCTTTTATCTTAGTAAAAGATTTTGTACATACATGTATATTCATCGTTTTATAATGATCTTTATATTAATATTTGATAATAACTGTTATATATTCAAGTAATACTTTTCTTTAACCCTGAATTATAATCTTTTGTTAATTTTCTGGATTTTTGTAAACTTTGAATTGACAGGTAGGAGACTAATTAAGGTTTGTTTTTATTTCAATTACCAAAAGAGTATAGCTGTAGGGAAATATATATATAAATATATAAATAATAATAAAAAAAATATATAAATCAGACATGAAAATTTATCTAATTAGCACAAACCAAATTAAAAGTTTGACAAATATGTTGTTTAAAATTTTTAAAAATGTATTTGGAGTGGACATGTAAAATGCAATGATTTTTAGTACTTACATATTGTTTACAATTTGATTAAACATTTCTATTAAAATTCAACATGGTTTTAACTGGTAACTTTATTTTCATCCATATTTAAACTTCCATAAACTGCAACTTGGAATACATATAAATTATGAAAGAGGTCAGAAGACAAACAAAAAACTCTTGATTATGATATATCTTTATTAAATTTAATTCAAAATAATTCAGAGATCATTGGTGATAAAGTGTAGCGTATATATATGTAGTGCAATTTGGTATTTATTTAAATAGATGAAGTTCAATTTGAAGTTATTTTATAATTGAACCAAATAAAATACTTTCTCAAAAATGCTATAGTTATATATATTGAATGTTAATTCATTCACATCATGCAAAATGTTTTGTTTTTAAATTCATTGTAATCAGATGTAATCATGATTACTTTGCCAATGTAATCATTAATTTAATCAGATACTTTCAGAAATGATGTAATCAATAATTTAATTTAATCGTACAAATGACAAAGTAATTGTAATTTAATCAATTACATTGAAAGTAATCGGACCCATCTCTGTTTTATACCTAGCTAAACCTCTCGCTTGTATGCATCAAATTCAGTTATATTGACAACGATGTGTGAACAAAACAAACACATTATAGGTAAAAATATCAAAAATAGGGGTACCGCAGTCAACATTGTTTTTTCATGCATTTCATGGAGTTGTCAGTTGATTAGACACTATTTTATAGCAATAAAACCAATTCCATGACTGTATTTGCTATATGGAATGACTTTAAGGTGTACATAAAACAATTATCTGTTGCCCTGCGCGTAGCTACGTTTATGTCAAAACGCCCGGGCGTACACTTGAATTTTGAAAATAACACAAATATTCGACATAGCTAGAATAAGAAAAACTGGTCAAAAGCACATCAGCCTTGTGCTTCTTTTTTTCAATAGATTGTAATTTTGAATAAAAAGGGACTAAATTTACTCAAATAGATCATTTAATATATTTGTTCGAATCTTTTGTAAAAGTTTGAATCTACCATGTACTTTTGATAACTATCTACGTACTTTTCTTATATTCTAAGCAATTCACTATCTGCTCAGATTCGATATGCTGTTTGTATTTTTGTCACCAGTGATTTATGTCCCAGAAGCGAGACAAAGCAGCGTCAACTTTTAGGTTCCGATTGTGGATAAAGTCTTTTGAATGACTCTCCGTGAAATTTTACGAAAGTTGGACAGAAACTCTTTATGATCAAAAGTGTTTTCAGAGCAATATAATAATGCAATTATATCTTTAATTTTCCCACATTTTAAGGACAAAGTGTATTTCTTTTCTGCAATCAAGAAAAAAGGCCTACCGACACTGTTTTGTGTCATGACGCGAGAAACTTATGTTGCAAATAAAATTATATATATATACTCTGAGTTCAGTATTTTTGTGATTTTACTTTTTAATGCTTAGTACCACTACGATGAGTCAAATCCCCGTCCAATATTTATTTATTGATTTTAACAAATAAAATTATAAAATATAGAAAAGAAGATGTGGTATGATTGTCAATGAGACAACTCTCCACAAGAGAACAAATGATATCGAAATTAACAAATATAAATGTCTATGTGTCTATTTGGCTATTTATTTATCTGCATTGGCTATGCGACCTCAAAATAATATTTTAGTTATTTATTAAACAAATCATAAGGTTAAGAGATCAAATATCTACATAGAACAGAAAAGGAGAGTGGCTGAGGCGGATTTAGGGGGGGGGAGGGGGCAGGGGGCCCGGTCCACCCCTTATTGGGAAAAAATTTGGTTGCTTATATAAGGAATCACTGAAGCGTGACTGGAGCGGGCCCCCTGTTAGGTCAGTTAGTGGGCCCCCACTTATAAAAATTTCTGGATCCACTGAGTGTACATAACACCAGACTTTTTGACTGACTCCGCAGACCACAAATATATAATTTTGTTTCCATTTGTTTTCCTTCTATGACTATGTCTTCTATAAAATAAATATCAAAATCTAACCGATGAAATAGACCAAGGATACTTGAACTGATTACTATTAAATAATATATAATAAATGTATTTGAATTTTATTATAAATACTATACACACCATGAATCCGGAGACGTTTTTCTTTATATTGATTTTCGAGTTTTAATACAAATGATGCTCATGAATATCTTAAAATTGATGAAAATATACATAAATCAAATTATTTTATCGTTTTATTGTAAAATATCACTGTTTTTCTTAGTGTTTGGTGGTTTTTAGGGTGTTCGGCGGTGTTCGGTGGTGTTCGGTGGTGAAAAGACCCACCCGGCTAGAGGTATATTTAGAGGGAGGGTTGAAATATCAAAAACATATTTAACCCAGCCGCATTTTTGTGACTGTCCAAAGTGAGCAGCCTCTGGTCTTTGTTAAGTCGTGTATGATTTTAAATTTAAGTATCCTTTATATATTTCGGAGTTTAGTATGACATCCATTATCACTGATCATGAACTAGAACACATTTTTGTTTAGGGGCCAACTGAAGCACGCCTCCGGGTGTGAGAATTTCTCGCTGTATTTAAGACTCTTCTCGCTGTATTTAAATCTCATTGGTGGCCTTCGACTGTTTTCCGCTCTTTTGTCAGGTTGTTGGCTCTTTGACAAATTCCCCATTATCATTCTCAATTTTATGCTAAGTACCAACTCGACCAATCAAATCCCTTTCTAACTGTGTTATAGTTTATTTAACAGAGAAGCGAAAGATACCAAAGGGATATTCGAACTGTCAAGTCGAAAAATAAACACAAATATTCGACATAGAATAAGAAAAACTGGTCAAAAGCACATCAGCCTTGTGCTTCTTTTTTCATGAACTAGAACACATTTTTGTTTAGGGGCCAACTGAAGCACGCCTCCGGGTGTGAGAATTTCTCGCTGTATTTAAGACGCTTCTCGCTGTATTTAAGACTCATTGGTGGCCTTCGACTGTTTTCCGCTCTTTTATCAGGTTGTTGGCTCTTTGACAAATTCCCCATTATCATTCTCAATTTTATGCTAAGTACCAACTCGACCAGTCAAATCCCTTTCTAACTGTGTTATAGATACCAAAGGGATATTCGAACTGTCAAGTCGAAAAATAAACTGACAATGGAATGGCGCAAAAAAAAAAAAAAAAAAAACAACAAAAAAACAGTATATGAACACAACATCGAAAACTCCCCCCTCACAAACAAATTATAAATAAATGGGGAATGTGTCCATGGGATACTGATGATGGTCCCGTTTGCATAAAACGTTGAAAAAAGACATAACTGAAGAACTGTAGGGGTGAAGCTACCCAAATTTGAGCTTGGTTGGAGTTTTGTGGTAATGAGGCAAACTTAGTAAGAAACGGCAACTCAAAATCAGAAATTTTTCCGTTTGTAAAGGAGTATAACTCTAGAACGGTAAAAGTGACGCCACCAAAATGCAAATTTAATTTGTGTTTAGTGGTAATAAGAGTCACAATATGAAGCTGTCGAGCAGCTGAAATTTTACAATATCACTATGCAAATAATCTGATAATTGATTTATCAGACTATATTTGCGTCATTTATCCTGTTTTTCAACACATAACTTCTTTCAACTTAATATTTTGGATATTTGGTATATTTAAAACTTGATCATGGTGAAGTACAAATTATTTTTTTTCAAACTAAACTGTCATTAAAAGAGTAAGAGTTGGCAGCAACACACACTTTTTTCAGTTGGTTAATAAATGTATTAAGAAATGGGTGTTTTTATAATGGCCCTGTTATATGTCCTTGGTCAGTAATAATGGCCTCGAATGTCTGTAATGGCCCGAGGCGTTGCCTCGGGCCATTACAGACTTCCTCGACCATTATTACAGACCTTGGACATGTAACAGGGCCATTATAAAAATACCCATTCATTAATACTATAATAATAATATGTAATATAACAAAATCAGGATAAATTCGTTACACAGTGTTCAATTGTCCTAATACGGAATTTATCGGGTCAAAAAATTCATATCGGGTTTGGCTTCGCCTCACCCGATATGAATTTTATTGACCCGATAAATTCTCGTATTAGGACAATTGCACACTGTGTAACTAATAATGTAGACGTTAACAACTGTCAGTCACATTACGTCTTTCAATAATAAGCAAAATCCATACCATATGAATTAAAATGTTATGTATGTGTGCCAATTAGACAGTTCTACGTCCAAGTCACAATGTGTATAATGTAAACAATTATACGTCAAAGTACGACCTTCAACATGGAGCCTTGACTCACACTGAACAGAAATGTAGTAAGGTCCCCAAAATTACTAGACTAGTAGTGTAAAAAGATTTAAACAAAACACCGTCTAATCTATATAATAACAACATGCTATCAAGTGACAGTAAACCGGATTCTCCTGCAGATGTCGAACCCTGAACAGTTGAGCGAGTATGTACACAACATTCAAGCTTAAAAAGGCTATGATTTTGGATTGTGATTTCATATTTGACTTGGGATAGGTTTCTGACACTTAAAAGCGTTGTCATGTTAATGAATGGACAATGTTGTCCATTTAGACTCCGATTATTTTTCTCGTGCTGAATATTTGTCTCAGTGCATTGCAGTTAGTAATTGCAATTGCTTAGTCCTTATCCGCGTCCCTCGTTCTACGGTTTATATTTTATTCATCTTTATTTTTCGGCGTTTGTGTGTCTATTGTAATTCGATGCTGATTTTACTAATCTTCGGTTATCCCTTTTCGTATCAAGGGAGTGAGGTTTAACCATTAGTTGCATTTTGAAAGACGTTCATTTTTTGTACATTCTTTAGTATTCTCGTTTAAATTGTTTTACATTTGTCATTTCGTGTCCTTTTATAGAAGAGGGACGAAAGATGACTATGTGGTATGGGCTTTCTTCATTATTGAAGGCCGTCAATGATCTATATTTATTACTTTCTGTGTCATTTGGTCTTTTGTGGAGAGATGTTTCATTGCCAATTATACCACAGCGTTTTTGTACAGTTAATTCCGTGACACATTTCATTGTTATAACGTATGTGAAAACTTATCTAACAGCTTAACAGGCAAACTTATACAATTATGATTTTGATCTAGAGTTGTCTCCTTAGCACTCATATCATATCTTCTTGTATCTATAAACATAAAATATCTTCTAGTAGCACGTCAACATACGACCTTAATGTTATATTTCCCGGAAGTAAGATCGCCGTACAATTGATGCCGGATCAACAACAACAACCTAAAGAGTGATGTGCGAGAGGATGCTATATGATACCAAAACATATGACTAAGGCACACTAACATTTAATACACAATGGGATTTGAAATGATTAGTGCATGAATAGACATTAATTTAATTTACCAAAAAATGAATCGAATTGTTGTTTCAATTTTTGAAAAGCAAACTTATGTGTACAAACGTTAAGTCCATCACTCCAACTAGAGAAACTGTAAAGCGAGAGGTTTGGCATGGTACAAAACCAGGTTCAACCCAACATTTTTTCTAAAAATATCCTGTACCAAGTATAAGGAAAATGGCCATTGTTTTATTATAGTTCGTTTCTGTGTGTGTTACATTTTTATGTTGTGTTTCTGTTGTGTCGTAGTTCTATTATATGCGTTTCTCTTAGTTTTAGTTTGTAATCCGGATTTTTTTCTCAATCAATTTATGAATTTCGAACAGTTGTATACTACTGTTGTCTTTATACAATCGATTCATCTGGTATAAGTGTGTTTCCTTAAAGGTACCAAAGAAACTTTCAATCTCTGAAGACAAAAACAAATGGTTAATGCCATGGCAAAACAACGAAAAAAAAAGACGAACAAGAATCTAAAAAAAATAATAAAAACCACTGACAGAGCAACACGAAACCTAAAAATGTTAATAGGTATCTTGGATGCTCTAGAATGATAAAAAAGAATCGACCCTGCGCTACACGTGGCAGCTCACGTGTTGGTAATGTGTTGCTAATGTAAGAGTAAATAATGTGATAGGAATAAGTTGAAAACATTTAACTCGTTTTATCATTTGACAATTTGTGTAACTATCTAACTTTCGTCAACGTTTTAGTGACTAATTATAAGTCATTCAATTTTAAAATATAATGCTGTGTAAGTTTCGTTATTGCAAGTTTGTTTATTTTTCCTTGATGTATTTTGTGACAAACACGTGTCTGCTTTCCTATCCATTAGGAATTTGCTTCATGTTTGAACTTAGAATACCGAATGGTGTCATGCTTTTAATTTTTTATATTTTCTTACATTTTAGATTTGGAAAATTCTTAATCTTTTATAGTATAAGAATAAATTAACAACTGAAATCAAGAATGTGTCAAAGAGACAACAACTCGACCACAGAGCACAAAGGCCACCAGCGGGTCTTCGATACAGCAAGAAAATCCCGCACCCTGGCCCCTATACAAAACTGTGTACTAGTTCAGTGATAATGGACGGCATACTCAACTCCGAATACATAAATAAACTAAAATTGCTCACAAAAGGCCGGAGGATCTTGAATTGGGACAGACACAATAATGTGGCATGGTTAATCATATTTTTTTTAAATCTCAAGCCTCCCCCATACATCTAGCTAATATAGAAAAAAAAACACACCAATACGCACAGTTGAAATCTGTTTTAAAGAACTCCGAGTCCGATGTCAGAATAGGTAACAAAAGAAACTAAATAGAATGACAATGATACATAAATTAACAAAGGACTACTAGCAGTTACTGACATGCCAGCTACAGACCTAAATTAAACTGATTAAACAGTTTTGTCTTCATCATATAATTATCAAGCACAATCCCTCTCGTTATGGGTTTAGTATCATACCATCATAAAATATATGAGAAGAACCTCTACGGTATCATGCCAACAACTGGTTTTAGTTTCGCTTGACAGAGCCAAAAAGCGAGAAATAGGTGTGATGTTTCCGGCGTTGGCGACGACTACGGCGGCGGCGTCATAATGTATAAGTTTGTGATTAGGTCTAGTTGGCGATTATTTGACTCTGTATCCTCAGTCATGGTCTTTTGACTTTGACACTTTTGCTTGTTTTACATGTAGTAGATTGTGATTAGGTCAATTATGCGGAACCACTAGTGGTAGATCAATGATATTTGATAAGCAGTTATAAAAGCATTGGTATATCTCATTTCCATGGAGATATTTGACTCCACCCCCAAGTTATGGTCTATTGACTTTGCAAATTTGTCTTACTTTACATGTATAAGTTTGCGATTAGGTCAATATCAGGGGAACCATTAGTGCTAGAAATAGGCAACAGGACAAATTGATAATGAGGGTCGGTTGAAAACAAAGCTTTACGACAAAAGAGATGATTTCATCTTTTCAATTGTGAACTATCCATTTCTAAGTAGCAACATTCCCGCAGCACCTATATACGGGGTATATATCTCCCATGCTTGCATTTCCTATCATGATTTTCTTGATAGAGGGTTGCTGCTCACAAGGAAGCTATTAAACCAAGAGTTCCAAATGGTGAAGTTGAAATCATCCCTTCGTAAATTTTACGGACGCCATCACGAGTTGGTTGACCGTTATGGAATAACCGTTTCAGAAATGATATCGGATATGTTCCTTACGTCGTAACTGCAATCACCTTCCCTTTCATGAATGTGAATTAGACTATTCACCGGATGTGTTATCACATAAGCAACACGATGGGTGCCACATGTGGAGCAGGATCTGCTTACCCTTCCGGAACACCCGAGATCACCCCTAGTTTTTGGTGGGGTTCGTGTTGTTTATTCTTTAGTTTTTATTGTTGTGTCATGTATACTATTGTTTGTCTGTTTGTCTTTTTCCTTTTTAGCCATGGCGTTGTCATTTTATTTTAGATTTATGAGTTTACTGTCCCTCTGGTATCTTTCGTCCCTCCTCTAGTATACCGCTGTTCGAAACTCATAGGGAAAAAAAACAAATCCGGTTACAAACTAAAACGTAGGGAAACGCATTAGATAAAAACGAATATTAACAACACAACATTAACATGTAACACACACAGAAACGAACTAAGCATTAGAAAAAATCCGATGAGAATAACAAATATAATATGAAAACTAAATACATGAATTTGGAATAGAAAAGTACCGTCTCACGTCTTATAGTAATGTGATTTCACACTCAAACATAAGAGGAAACAAACGACACAACAGAAACTTAACGTTAAAATGTAACACACACAGAAACGAACTATAATATAACAATGGCCATATTCCTGACTTGGTACAGGACAATTTTGAAAAAGAAAAAAAATGGTTGGTTGAACCTAGTTCTGTGGCATGCCGAACCTCCCGCTTTAATGGCAATCTTAAATATCACATTAAAATGACAATACAACATAACAGGACTACAATACAAATAAAAAGGAAAACATATTGGACAAATGTTAATTGTTATTCAGTTGTATCAGCATTTATTTAGCACATCTCATTTCCATGGAGAATATATAGCCCCGTCCCTTCAGTCATGGTCTATTGACTTTGAAGATTTTGCTTTGTTTATATGTATTAGTTTGGGATTATATCACCTTAGGATGAAATGTTAATGTTAAGTCAATGGTATTTTTTATGCAAATTTATTTGACTTTTTTTCCACAGAGGTTATTTAGCTGCACCCCATATTTACGGTTTATTGTATTTAAAACTTTTATATAGTTTGCAAGTAACTGTTTGTAATTATGTGTGTTTAAAGGGTAAACTTATAATAAGCCAATGATATTTAGTATGCAGTTGTTTTATCATTGGCACATCTCATTTACATGAAGATTGCTCAGCCAAGTATCTCAGTCATGGTTCATTGAATTTGAATATTTGCCTAACTTAGGTAACATGTTTAGTGTTGCTATCTTAATGTAACCATTTGCACAATGAAAATTACAAAAAAAGCGAGACATATCTCTGTGATAACATTTGATAGAACAATTTGTTCGATGCAAAAACCCTATACAATGCTATACGCGATTCAATATAAAGCTAAAATATATCATCTTTAATGACCTGATAAATGTCGTAACTATATTTTTTCTAAGTAAGTCTGTTTTAGGTTTTTGTCCTTTTTAATGAATTAATTACCATTAAAGATTGTATGTATAGTTAAATATAGTATGATTGATTTTGATAACTAAAACAATTTGGTTTGTTTAGCTGATTGAAGTGTCAAATTCAATGCCTAACAGATATTCACACGTAAAAGATTATATTACTGAAATTTGATACATAAACTTTCACTGAACTGTATCAGTGCCTTTAACTGTGTTCCAAAAAACAATATAGTTTGTTTGAATTCTTCATTTTCCATATTGTACTTATACATCCCGTCATTGTGTTATTGTTATATGGTAATTTTGTGTATTCTTGTCTTTATTTTTTACTAATATGCTTGGTCTATATGACATTTTGTGCTTCTTTGTGACATATTTGTTTGTTCTATAGTAATTAAGATTCAAGCACTATGTTGACTGCTGTACCCCTATTTTTGACATGTTTACCTGGTATATATTTGTTTTGTTCACACATCGTAGTCAATATAAAGTATTTTATGCGACCGTCATACAAGTAAGAGATTTAGCTAGCTTTAAAACCAAGTTCAATCCACCATTTTCCACATACAAAAATGCTGTACCAATTCAGGAATATGACAGTTGCTCAAAAGTCTATACCTTATTTGTTTTTACTTATAGAGTATTGTTGGTCATCTCAACGAGATTGGTTATCTCGCTTGTGCCGGTAAGTCGAAAGCGAGAAAAGCAATCGAGTTGAGATGACCAATGATAATCTGATTATCGCTATTTTACCTATGACAACGTTGTTAATTTCATTGACAACGGCACGTGCGTCCTTAGTTCCTTGTGATAATTTATATCACTCTACCGTGTTAAGAAAGGAAGTCAGTAAGATCAAAAAAATTCGTAAAATAGCGAATACATTAACTAATGTTTGATGAAGACAATTCAGGAATCTATCCGTTTCTTGCCTATATTTCAATCATATTTTTTTAATCTCTTTTAGAAAGACTATTGCACCAAAACCGTGAGAAGTTCGTTTGACATGTTTGACCTGGTTTGAAGAATGATATAAGATAAACAATAAATGTTTTGGAGATTTATTCTACGTAATGATTTATTAATGTTCATACAGTCCTTATTTATTTATTTCTTCAGTAGAAACTCTCCTAAAATGAAACAAAATCAAAATAAAATTACGTTACTTAGATTTACATACATTCAAACTTTTATACACACATACATAAAAACACACATATATGTAATCAATGAATGGAATAGAAAGAAAACTCCATTGGGCATCAAAGTTAAAACTCAAATAATTTCCTTTGCCCGATAAATACAATTATAACATTAGGCATTCCTCAAGAAGTTGTATACATGTAGATCTGATGTCTAAAACTCAATTTCCGATATAGTAGTTCAATACACAATATTATCTATTTATGAAATTTGATTAAAAACTGATCCCTTTTCACGAGATATTTTGTCATAAGATATGTGTGTGTGCTTTATTCGATCAAATGAATGCACCAATCACAAGCGGGTTTTGTACTCACAACCTCGATGTCAACAGACTCTAATCTCTTACCACGATCTACTCAGACCACTTGACCACTAAGATTCCTATAAAAATAAATAAGTTACATCTATTCAAACATACAATATTGGTTTCTCCTGTTGTTTTCTCTTATCCGATTGGTTCCCACCCTCCTCTTGGTTTCCCTTCTATTATTTCCCATCCACCAGTTGGTTCCTCCTTCTGTTGGTTTTTCTTCTCCTGTTATTTTCTCTACTCCTTTTCCGGTTTTATAAGGAGGTTCACCAGGGTAGTTACCGCTAGAAAAGCATAGAATAAAATCGCTAAAAGACAATAGTAAAATTATAACGAAACCGGTTTGATAGTTTCACGATAAGATAGAGTGTTTATGGTATTGATTTATCAATGAATTTAAGAAACTAGATCTCAAGATCCTCTGTTGCTCACATTGGTATATGTACATATTCAACAAATGACACTATCAAACATTGAAAACACTGAAGACACTATAAGAATTCATGGGAAAAATTTTTATTTTGTTGATCTTGTACTGCTGATCATTTGGTATCTTTAGTTTCTCTCTATCTGCTTTAGTGTATGCTCAAAACACAAAAGAAGGTAAAACAATTCATTGATTAAGTTGATACCTAACACTACAAGGAGAAACTCTGTAAAATCAGCTGAACGTTTTAATAACCTTGTGTTGTTAAGGGAATATTAAGCTTCTCAATGATCAAAATCAGTGTTTGTCAAAAAAAAAAAAAAGTAAAAACACAAATATACTGAACTCCGAGGAAAATTCAAAAAGGAAAATCAAAAATGAAAAGGCAAAATCAAAAGTCCAAGCACATCAAACGAATGGATAACAACTGTCATATTCCTGACTTGGTACAGGCATTTTCTAATGTAGAAAATGGTGGATTGAACCTGGTTTTATAGCTAGCTAAACCTCTCACTTGTATGACAGTCGCATCAAATTTCATTACATTGTCAACGATGCATGAACAAAACAAACATACTCAAAGAGTAAAAATGTCAAAAATAGGGGTACAACAGTCAATAAACTGTTATATAACCGGTGTAATTTTTCTGGTAAATTGGTTGGTTCAAATTTTTTGAAATTTTTCTATTTTGTCAAAGGGTCAAAGTTTATACTTTGTTAAAATTCTATGAAAATTAAACAAACCAAATTAATTTTAATGAAGATGTTGGGTATCACCTTAATGGGCCGTGTAAGTAGGTCTGACGATTACCTTTTTATTGTCTTATATGTAGATCGTGTCTTGCTGATCTGTTTTGCCTATTTAAATGTCTATGTATCTATCTATTAAAAATTTTAAGAAAGAAGGCAAGAACGCAAAATATTGTAAAAATCATCACCAAAGGGCAATAACTCTCCAAAGGAGTAGGCTGCAGGGGCGGATGCAGGAATTTTCGAAAGGGGGGGTGCTAACCCAGGGCAAAGGGGGGTGCAGGGGGTGCAAAACATATGTCCCGATTCAAATGCATTGATCGGCAAAAATAAAGGGGGGTGCGCACCCCCGGAACCCCCCCCCTGGATCCGCCACTGGGCTGAAGATTTCGACAATGTAAACATCACAGTAAAACTTGTCTTGCTGAATATTTTTGAAACTTGAACTTTCTCGTTATCTATGATAGTTTACCACCATTTGCTACATTTGAAAATGCCTGTACCAAGTCAGGAATATGACAATTCTTGTCGATTCGTTTTTGATGCGTTTTGTTATTTGATTTTGCCATGTGATTATGGACTTTCCGAATTGATTTTCCTATAAGTTCAGTATTTTTGTGATCTTACTTTTTTCAAGATAATAGGCATAAATAAAAAAAAACCAATTTTGTCATTTAAGGGCAATAACACCTATAAGAAATCGGCTGACAAATTTAATGTAAATAGACAGTATGTATATTTCAACATCCTAAAAGTTTTTGCCATCTCAGATTTTCTTTATTTACAACGGTTTTTAAAATAATAGAAAAAAACTTGCATTTTACTTCTATGTTCTATTTTAAGTCATGTTGGTTGGAGGCGTGGTAATCGGACATAAGTTTTAAACTAGATATCATAAGGATGATTGATGCCAAATTTTGCTAAATATATTTCAGTAGTTTCAGAGACAAATATTATTGTAAAAGATTACAAAGAATATGAGTGCAAATAAGACAACATTTCATCCCAGTCACAATTTATAAAAGTTAATCATTATAGGTCTAGTTCAAAGTACGGTCTTTTGACGATAACAAAAATCAAAACTTCTTTTAACTCATGAATTGCTTTAAAACCAAAAAGGACCATCAACATGCCAACTTGTAATCGAACCCATGATATCTGTCTCCAATGAATATTTGAACAAAGACTTTTCCTTAATATATTAAAGAGACTAAAGATTAATAATTGACACTAACACGCTGTAGTCGAAAACAAACTGATAATGCCATGGCAAAAACAAAAACAAACCACAGACCACAGTTCCTAAAACACAACATTATTTTTTTTAGATAAAAACTGTTCGACACGACTTTACCAAAATCTCGGGAGTATTAAAAGCTCCGGAATGGTAGACAGATCCGGCTTCAAAAATTACACCCGTCGGGTTGCTCATGTAAGTACAAAACCATTGACGAGTCTAATTTTGTAAATCATACCCCAGGAAAATAGAACTGGAGTATGGTTACCAGCAATGGGAACATATCCGTCGTCATTTGTGTATACACAATTGAAGATAAATAAATTAAGAAACTTACGCTTGGTAATAATTACAGACTAAGTATTTGTACCCATCAAACCCTGACATGTCACCGCCATCGCTAGAGGAAAATTGGCTACAGGTATAAATGCCGCATCCTATTTTGGTTGTAGCTGCCCATATTATCTTTGTAGATATACAATTATATGAAAAAATAAATATAAAATCCATGAATGGCCTTTCATTCATGCTGTTACTGGTAATGAAAATGATATTCCGTTGATAAATATGATCCAAAAACGAGTGGGTCGTGAAAAAATATGAGGTACTGTTCAACATTGTAGATACTGGGAAACATCATCTGTTGATATTTCCTTTATATAGCCGGAATAGCACAACTGTTTTTATCGATTTAAAATTATCATCGATTTATTTCTTCGTGAAATTTGTTTTCTTATATATCATGTATATGGAACACTTTTAGTTAATAGTTAATTGCTATTAATAAGTATTGCAATATGCATTGTGTTTAAATGCAATATCAGTATTTAGTTCTATTTTAATCTTTAATCAATCCTAATTCTATCTTACTTTTGAGATATAGTTTTTCATATGTGACGTAATTTTTCTGCTGTTTCTGAAATTTCATATATTCAAATGCCTTTTCAGCATCGTATGTGACGTAATTTTTAATGCCTTTTCACCATCGTATGTGACGTCATTTTCATAATTTACTGCGTTAAGGCCTGGACTGAGTCGGGTGTGTCTATTCTGTGTTGGTCATTCATTATGTATTCGTGTTTGTTTTATGTAATGAGTTAATACTTCAGTTTCATTATGTATATCTGTTATATTTATTTGTTAAAATTTACTGTTTGCAATAGCATTAATTGTTCTAAATAATAAGGATGTTCTTATCCCAAGCATAAAAACTTAGCCGTATTTGACACAACCCTTTTCAACTTTTGATATTCAGTGCTGTACAACTTTGTACTTTTTTTCGCTTTCGATCTTTTATATCTGGGCGTCACTGGTGAGTCTTGTGTGGACGAGGCGCGTTTTTGGCGTATTAAATTTTAAACCTGATGCTTTTTGTTATTCATTAATCATGTGTTTCTTTGTCTAATACGTTTTCCTATATATTTGTATTGTAGTCCTGTAATATTATGTTGTCTTTTCTATGTTATATTTAACATTGCCATTAAAGTGCGAGGTTTGGCATGCCACAAAACCAGGTTCAACCCACCATTTTTTCCTTTAAAAATGTCCTGTACCAAGTCAGGAATATGGCCATTGTTATATTATAGTTCGTTTCTGTGTGTGTTACAATTTAACGTTGCGTCGTTTGTTTTTTCTTATTTTTGAGTGTAAATTGACATTGCGATAAGACGTGTCACGGTACTTGTCAATCCCAAATTCATGTATTTGGTTTTGATGTTATATTCGTTATTCTCGTGGGATTTTGTCTGATGCTTGGTCCGTTTCTGTGTGTGTTAGTTACATTGTAGTGTTGTGTCGTTGTTCTCCTCTTATATTTATGCGTTTCCCTCAGTTTTAGTTTGTTACCCCGATTTTGTTTTTTGTCCATGGATTTATGAGTTTGAACAGCGGTATACTACTGTTGCCTTTATTTAAACATTGTTTTTTAAGCTCTCGTATTTCCGTTTTGTTTTTGTTTTTTCAACCTCTAAACAATGAGATGGAAATTAAATTAAAACTCAACTGTTTTATGTCATGGAAAGATTTATAAATATTATGACCTTACTTAGAAATTGCAAAATATATATCATTAAAAGTTTTCTTTGTCCCTTTTTTTCTCTAAAACTTTTAAATAAAGGCAACAGTAGTATACCGCTGTTCAAAACTCATAAATCCATGGACAAAAAACAAAATCGGGGTAACAAACTAAAGCCGAGGGAAACGCATTAAATATAAGAGGAGAACAACGACACAACACCGAAACGCAACACACACAGAAACGGACCAAGCAACAGACAAAACACCACGAGAATAACAAATATAGCATCAAAACCAAATACATGAATTTGGGATAGACAAGTACCGTGCCACATCTTATCTCAAAAATAAGAGAAAACACAAACGACTCAACGTTAAAATGCAACACACACAGAAACGAACAATATTATAACGATGGCCATCTTCCTGACTTGGTACAGGACACTTTTAAAGGGGAATAAAAGTGGTGGGTTGAACCTGGTTTTATGGCATGCCAAACCTCGCACTTTAATGGCAAAGTTAAATATAACATTGAAATGACAACATAATATTACAGGACTACAATACAAATAAAAAGGAGACAATATTAGACAAAGAAAAGCATGATTAATAGATAACAAAAAGCATCAGGTTTAAAATTCAATACGCCAAAAACGCGTCTTGTCCACACAAGACTCACTAGTGACGCCCAGATATAAAAGATCGAAAGTGAAAAAAGTACAAAGTTGTACAGCACTGAAGATCAAAAGTTGAAAAGGTTTTGCCAAATACGGCATTGTTTGTATGCCCGGGATAAGAACATTCTTATTATATAGAACAATTCATGCTATTGCAAACAGTAAATTTTAACAAATGAATATGAAAGAGATATACATAATGAAACTGAAGTATTAACTAGTTACAGAAAACTAAACCCGAATACATAACGCCCAGATATAAAAGATCGAAAGTGAAAAAAGTACAAAGTTGTACAGCACTGAAGATCAAAAGATGAAAAGGTTTTGCCAAATACGGCATTGTTTTATGCCCGGGATAAGAACACTTTTATATAGAACGATTCATGCTATTGCAAACAGTAAATTTTAACAAATGAATGTGAAAGACTGTTGTTGATTTTTTTATGATCCTTGTAATGTCTATAAACAAATAAATATTTCATACAATTGATCAATATCAATTAAGTTAATTACTCAATATCAGATAACTTTAAAACCCGTGTATAATGACTACATGAACTCCCTGTACATACCTTTGTATAATGACCACATGAACCCCTTGTACATACCTGTTATAATGACCACATGAACCGCCTGTACATACCTGTGTATAATGACCACACGAACCACCCCCTTGTCATTGTCATTGATATGGTTATATTTATAAATTTACTGTTAACAAATTTTGAATATTTTAAAATACTAAGCCTTTTGTAGCTCGGGCATATATTACCTTAGCTGTATTTGGCAAAACTTTTAGGAATTTTGGTTCTCAATGCTCTTCAACTTCGTACTTTATTTGGCCTTTTAACATTTTTGGGATTCGAGCGTCACTGATGAGTCTTTTGTAGACGAAACGCGCGTATGACGTATATACTAAATTTAGTCCTGGTATCTATGATGAGTTTATTTCCGTACATACCTGTGTATAATGCCCACATGAATCACCCCCTGTACATACCTGATTATAATGACCACATGAACCCCCTGTAAATACCTGTGTATAATCACCATATGAACCCCCTGTACATACCTGTGTATAATGACCACATGAACCCCCTGTACATCCTGTATCAGAATTGCCATATGTCCAGTCACTTTTCTCCGATTCCCAATGCTTAATGCCGCCGTGTATCGGGTCTGTTAAAAAGGATGTTACAAACTGTAGACAAAACATATCTATTTTTTTCTTATATTTTATCCAAATATATCATGTAATTCACGAAAATAATAAACGTGAATAAGTGAGGTATTAATAAAAAAATGTTAAAATGGCATGTTAAAACGACAACGTGGTACCCTATTACATCCAGTGTCAAAGATCGGTCGTCAAATAAGTACATAACTTCCTATAATGTTACTAAATTAAAATTATTATATTATCCATTATTTTCTACAAAAGGAAATGCCTGTATCTAGTCATTAACATGACATTTGTTTTTTATTCATTTGATGTGTTTGAGATTTATTTATTTTGCCGTTTGATGGGTGGCTGTAGATAAACCTAAATACTCAAGAAACGTTGATGTACCTATTTAGGCAAAACTGTCTATTTTTTTTTTGTTTTTATTCACATTATTTTAAGTCTTTTCTTAAGTTTTATAAAGGCAGATTGATTTAAATTATATCCTTACTGTCTTGCCAATTTCTTACAGTTATATTGCTGGGATCGTGTTAATTTGGTAGACCAATTAGATGAGGGATTAAATGAGTTTGAATGTATAGACAACTAGTTTAAAATCAAGTTTAAAAATAAATTGAGGCACAACGAAAAAAACATTCTGCCTATCGCATTGCAATTTATTTATCACTTATATATGTGATATAACTTCAACCTTTGATACCTCTGTCACATACAAATTGTCAATAAAAATGATTCCACATTTGATCTGATTGATAACATAACAGAAAAAGTGGGACGGACGAAAGATACCAGAGGGACAATCAAACTCATCAATCGAAAATAAACTGACAACGCCATGGCGAAATGAAAAAAAAAAAGACAAACAGACAAACAATAGTACACATTACACAACAAGGAAAACTAAAGAATATGCAACACGAACCCCAAAAAAACTAGGGGTCATCTCAGGTGCACCGGAAGGGTAAAAAGATCCTGCTCCACATGTCCCAACCGTCGTGTGGCTTATGTAATATCAAATCCGGTAAATAGTATTTTCCGTAGGTCACATTCATGAAAGGGAAGGGGCTTGTAGTTACGACGTAAGGAACATATCCGATATCATTTTTGAAACGGTTATTCCATAACGGTCAACCAACTCGTGATGGCGTCCGTAAAATTTACGAAGGGATGATTTCAACTTCACCTTTTGGATCTCTTGTTTTAATAGCTTCTTTGTGAGCAGCAACCCTCTATCAGGAAAATCATGACAGGAAATGCAAGCACGGGAAAGGGAATATCGTTTCAAAATTGGGAGATATATACCCAGTATGCAGGTGCTGCTGGAATGCTGCTACTTGAAATAGAATGTTCACAATTAGAAAGCTGAAATCATCTCTTTTGTCGTAAAATTTTGTTATCAACCGACCCTCATGCATCGTTATTTTCTAGATGTAAGTCAAGATATGAGGCCGACTTTACTGTATATGCAGTATCCTTTATCTCTAGTTCGATGGGATAGATGAGTTCAACATAGTCACCAAATTTTGAATTATTTAGTGAAAGAACATCATCTATATAGCGGAAAGTAGAGTTAAAGGATATTGCTAACTTTTTGTCCTTCTTACTAAGAAGCTCCTGTATGAAGTCAGCCTCATAATAAAAAAAAAAAAAAGACGAGGGGCACAATGTGTACCCATTGGAATGCCGACAATCTGTTGAAAAAACGTCCTCCGAACGTAACAAATATGTTGTCAATAAAGAAATCAAACATCTTGATAATGTCAGTTTCAGAGAATTTTTTGTTTGAATCAGAGTGATCCTTTACAAAGTAGGATTTATCCCTCTCTAAGAAAAGATACTTGTATCTAGGTTTGTCATTCTTTTTTATAAAACAAAGCAATACCAACTCTTTCAATTTGTCTTTTAGTTTTTAATGTGGAATACTTGTGTAAAGTGTAGAAAAGTCAAATGATGTAATGATATGACACGATGAAAGAGAGTTAGATCGTATGTACTCTAAAAGATCCACATCTGATTCACTCAACCTCTAGAATAGGCAGTTTCACAATAACTTTGAAGCCCGTCTTTGATTGCTGATAAAAAAGATGTTAATAATTTAGAAAGAGGTTTCGCGGAGCACTTGGAAGACCAAGCAATATACCGTTGTTTGTAAGGACACTTATGTAGTGTAGGTATCCAATACAGTGATGGAAGATCCAGTTCTTCATCTTTGGTTTACATTCCAAAGGAACATAGAATAGACCTATGATTATCCAGGATTTCCTGATAAGGTATACATAGTTATTCATTTATCTTACAGCATAATTAATAGTTCCCCAAAAAAGACATTTGTGATTACAAGGAAAAGACCTCAATAAACAAACGGAGCCTATCAATAGGAATTAACAAAAGAAATTAAACTAAATATCATCTTAGATGTATAATCATTTACCTTGATTAATTGCAATGTTTTCACCAACTGTACCGAGAGCACTTGATTTGTCTTGATTGTGAGAAAAATCACAACCCTGTGCCCACTGTTCCGCCTTACTTGCTAACTGGTCATCCCATTCCTACAGAAACGTATCAATATATTGAACAACATGTAATGCAATCTTTGGTCTGTATTGAGTTTATTAGACTGTTGTTTTGTTTTGGTCGAGTATCGGTTTTAGGATGATGTTAATTATCAGTTTGTTTTCGACTTATGAGTTTAACAATTCGTTTGGAAGCTACTACCATTCTTTTTAATGATATATAACTGTATTTACTTTCAAGTAAGAACATATTAAGTTGCTTAATCATGTCAAAGAATTTGGATTTGTTTTTAAAATAAATCAATAAATTTTTTATTTAATTATCAAATCCTATGTTTTTTCTTTCTTTCTTTCTGTTTTTTTTTTTATCTTGAACACTCATACATTCTTACACATTATTTTATATTTAAGGGACTCGTGTGTATAAATCAATAAATAGAGAAATAGAGGTAATATCGAAATGAAAACAGAACTTAATTAAAAAAATCGTTTAACTTCTACAACTGTTTAGTTTAAGGACAGCTTATTTGATAAAAGTAATAAAAAATATATAGGTCACCGATGAGTAAAAAAGATATTTCAATTTTATGGCTAAAAATGGCATTTTTGTACAAAAGGAAGACGATTTGGAGCATTTTAAATGATATAAACATTTTAAAAGTCATCTGCGGCCAACACGAATTAATTCATTTGCTCTAATTTTGTACCATATCATAAAGTAATCACTAATAGTGTAATAAATAAAATTTTCAATGAAAAAAAGTGCTAAAAATTTGGCTGAAATTTGTACCCTCGAGCCTCCCTAATACAAAGTTCAGATTATATTGAACGTCTATTGACAATTTTCAAACTAATGATTTCATTTTGGATGAAGTAATTTTTTCAGGCATATTGATAGAATACGTGTATATAATATATAGAATAGAAACAGAATAATTAAAATAAGGTTAATAAATTAAACTAAAATTGATTTTTCTCTTTCAATTAAGAAATTGAAGCTTTCCCTTTCCCTTCTTTTCTTGTTACACTCAATTGTTTACTTAAGGTAGCACAATACAAAGATTTTTTTCACTCCGAATCAGACAACTTTAAACTGATGTAATTTATTTCATCCTTCTTTATATTTTATAAATGAAGTAGCAAAAGAAAGAAGAAAGATTGATCTTTCAAATTGTGATAATTTCATTATGACATAATTATTACATAATTAATTGTAATGTAATTGGTTGCTATATTGTGATGGCCACCCTTGAATGAATTTAGCGTCTTTGTTCTTCATAGCATTCCAAAACATTTTATAGACTCTTGTAAAACACAGCTTGACCTCCAAAACAGTGTCGCAGATTTCCAAAAACATCAATAGAACAAATTTTATACCCAATTGAATTTAGTGGTCTCTTATGAATTGATGTTGCAAACTTCATTGAAAATTTATGAGAGAATGAAATAAATTAGGAAACATCTGAGACACTGTTTTGGAGGTCAAACTGTGTTGTGCAAGAATCCATAAAATATTTTGTGATGCTATGAATAACAAAGAAGCTAAATTCATTCAAGTATGGACATCACAATATGGTAACTAATTACATAACAAGTAATTATGTAATAATTATGTCATAATGAAATTGTCACAATTTGAAAGAATTATCCTTCTTCTTTCTTTTGATACCTCATTTTTAGAATGTAAAGAAAGATGAGTGGAATTTCATCAGTTTAAAAATGTCTGATTGAGGATGAAAAATCTTTGTATTGTGCTACCTTAAAACCTTATTGCACATTTATATCTAACTCAAAATGTTCCATTCCAGTTTATATTGTAGAATTAATTAAAATCTTTTAAAAAAACATTATTTCACTGGCATGAAGTCATTATTTACATTAGGTAAAAAGTAAAATCACAAAAATACTGACTCTGACGAAAATTCAAAACGGAAAATCCCTAATCAAATGGCAAAATCAAAGAATAAAACACACCAAACGAATAGACAACAACTTTAATATCTGTGACTTAGTACAGGCATTTTCAAATGTAGAAAATGGTGGATTGAACCTGGTTTTATTACGCTTAAACTCGCATGACAGTTGAATCAAATTCTGTGTTTTTTTACAACGATGCGTGAACAAAACAGACATAACCGGTAAAACAGTCAAAAATAGGGTTACAGCAGTCATCACTTTGTTACAATCTCAAGACAAACAAAGATATACAAAAAATACAAAAAGCATCTATCAAATTCAAAAAACAAATTCCTTGTTAAACTACCCTCTTTTAAGAATAGACTAGTCTGACAGATAACCAATCTATATCTGTCTGTAGAACTAGACAACTTCGAAAGAGGGGTAGTATACCTAATTTAAAAATGACTTCACAGTTCAGCTAGCAAGCAAGCGAACCAAATATTTTACCTTTGCCTACATACTCAATGCAATCGGCTGTAAATATAAAGATATCATGTAGTTTTGGTAAAGCTCTTTCTTTCGTAAAGTACAAAATAAAATATAAAACTACTTACCAAGTTTGGTAGAGCAGGGCTAGCAGCTGGCGACACTTCGCCACGTATCCTATTATGCATAGATACAATTTGATCTTTTTCTTTTTTTGACAACTCATCTCCCATAGACACGTTGACATAGATTGCAACAAACAACATACAAGAGAAAACAAACTGATATCTAAACATATTGTCGAAATCTTTGAAATACAGGCTCTATTAGATACAATAGGACATGTAAATGCTCTGGTTTGTTTCGTTGTTCTTATTTATAGTTAAGTCACATCAGCATGTGAAGCGATTAGGTTACAGTGAATACGTTCCAATTACCATATTATTTTTTTGATGTCCCTTTAATGTGTTTTTCTGTTTCAAAAATAGTGTCATATTGTTTTACCGTTAGATGTTTATGACATCCATCATATAATCCATCCATTATATTTCCTTTTGAAATACGGTTGAATTTTCGAAATGGTGTCAGCTTTTTAACAATCAAATACTTCATTTCATTGAATCAATCATATTTGTTTTCGATAAACGATTGAATTGTCAAATCGACTTTGTTTTAATGTGGTGTCAGCTTTTCTGATTTCAATATATCTATGTCACCTATCAACTATTACCACAATCATATATATTTGTTTAATTGTATGCTCAACAATATTCTATGGACACTTGTCCCCCAAATTAAATATCACACACAACAACAGACAAGTATTTGACAGAAAGTCGTGTGTCTTATATTTCTACAGTAACTCTTGAAAACTTAAAGGACGCCCAATTAAATTCAGTAAAGGAAAAACACAAGACTATAAGTTAACAAAAATATATAAGAATAATACATAAGAAGTATAGCCAGCCAGAAGCCTTTAGTTCAAGGGGTTGTCGTTTCTTTTGATATTTGTTTTTTTTTTGCAGATGGTTTTGTTATAGATTAGGCCGTTAGTTTTCTCAATTTAATTGTATCATATTTTTCATGTAGAAATCCTTTATAGATGACGGTACGGTATGGGTTTTGTCATTATTGACGTACTTTTGCCTATAATTACTTGCATCAATTACATTTGGATATTGTGCATAGTTGTATCATTGGCAATCATACCACTTCTCCTTTTATTTATAAATCATCGCTATGTAGTAATGCCTAAACTTTAACATGTTTAGTGCATAATGTTTTGTATATAGACCTAGACAATTCCAACGTGCTCTTTATATATTTATATCTATATTTATACTTCCCGTCGGCAGTCGTAATAGCTCATCTAGATGGTTAACTATCTGCTGTCTAGAATATAATACATACAAAATGCTGATTCATATTATGCAGTCAATGCATTGCTTCTGGTTTGTAATTTTACAGTGAATTTGTAAAGTAAGAGATTGTGTATGAATCTTGAAATTTTCAGGAATTGTATATTGAAGTTGTTAACTTTAAAATAATATTACTTACATTTTCAGGAATTTTTCGTAAATACTAGACAAAATGTCATGGATTATACATAATCACAGGAATTAAATCCAAAGACTAAAAGGAAAATATTGTTGTACTTGTTTATAAATTAATATTTAAACAACCTGAGAAACATAAAAAAAAATGAAATACTAAGCATAACTCATTTCATTTTACAAATAACATTTTAAAGTTGGAAGACATCTACTATGAGGGTCTCGATTGTGTGTTCCTCATTTCTTATTCATTAATTTGTTAGACCATTTTTCTCTGTACTTTATTCATTTTATTAATTTTTCTTTATTCTGTATATTTTATCACACTTTTACTTTCTATCCTAATGCAATTAGTTTATAACGATAATTTTCATTGGACGTTGACAAATATTGTGTGGTTTAGATTTCCCAATCTACCAGTCTGTAACTAAGAAAGCGACCATTTAGAATTCCAATTTTATTGTTTTTATTGTCGAAATTGTTCACAAAACGGGAAGTTCCGTTACTGTTATTATCGGTAAACTAGTTTGTAATGATGACCGTGTAAAACTTTAGTATTGTTTGTCAACATAACGTAGCTTTAGAGTAGTGTGTATAGTGAAAACATGCTTCCGCGTTTGATACTGAAAAGTTATGTAAACGCCATGCTAGGATAAAATATATATATGTATATCCGCTAATTTGCCGATTAAACGTTGTGCTGATATTTAGAGTAGTTATGAATATATATTTTTCAGTCGTGTATCACCTTCTCTTGTGGTCCAATGGATCTGTCGTAGAGTTGTCATTTGTTTAGACGTACTTAGAATTTGTACATACTTTGCCAAAACGTAGGATATACTGATATATGATCAAAATTATAATAAAAATGATAGGTCATCGCACATTTAATTTTCTGAAGCTACAGGTTGTTAACAAAACGACACATTTTGTATGGAATATACAATATACATCATTATGTGATTAAAAGATGAACGAAATGATAGATTGGTAAAATGAAATACGAAAAGATAGCGTTTACAAAAGGCTTTTAGAATATCGAAAGAAAAATAGGTTCACCGTGCGTTTCTTCCCAGCTAAAATACAAAATAGCACAATTCCATGTAGATTTCTTCCCAAAATGCACTATTTTATATAGTTACATCCACTTAAATTTGATTGGAAATCTGGACTTTAGATTCTCTTTTTTTTACAATCCAAGATGGCGAAAGACACCAATACCACCTTAAGTGGGTTTTTTTCTATGCTCTTCTAGCGGTAACATGCCTGGTGAACCACCTTACAAAACCATAAAAGCAGAAGAAAAAGCAACAGGAGGAGGGAAAACAACAGAAGAAGGAACACCAACTGAAGGGTGGGAAACAACAGGAGAAGGGAAACCAACTGGAGGATGAGAAACAATAGAAGGTAAACCATCAGGAGGGGAAACTGATATTGTATGTTTGAATAGATGTAACTTATGTATTTCTTTGCGATCTTATTAGTCAAGTTGTATGGGTATTTCGTGTGCATGGATCACTAGCCTGTTGATATCGAGCTGCATGATATAATATTAGGTGCACATTAACCAATAAATATAGCTGCAACGGCAGTTACTGTATAACGAATGATTTCTTATCGTAAAACACAGTACGCAGTTGTGAACAAATCATTTTAGCTTTATTAAGTCAAGCACAAAAGTATTATGACAAAATGTAACTTCGAAGAACATGAATGTGTAATAAAGTTACAAGAATAAATATTGTGTGTTGAATTACAACATCGGAAATATATTTGTAGATAACAGATCTGCATGTGTACAACTATAACGGATTTTTAGTTTGTAATTAATTAGCAAGGAAACAGTTTGAACTGTAAATTTGGTACCCATTTTAAGTTTCCTTCTCTTCCATTGATTTATTGCATATGTATGTAGGCTTCATAGCTTTTGTGCCTTATGAAACAAAACACCATAATTTTAATTTTACTTTATTTCAGGAAAGTTCCTACTGAATAAATGGTTAAAACGTGTTTTAATCATTATGCAGAATAAATCAACAAATCATTGTGGCATACTACTAGTTTTGTTTCTTTATCCCTTAACCTAGTACACCAAACACCGTGCGTAAAACGCGATTCGTAAAATATTGGTTTAACCGTCTTTCGAAGAAGAACAATCATGGTGTATATATAGGCAAGAAAAGGAATAATTCCTCCATTGCCAGAATCAGACCTTTGTTAATGGTAATATGTCTATAGATATAAGAAGATAAGGTATGGGTGCCAGTGAGACATCTCCCCCATTCAAGTCACAATTTGTAAAAGTAAACCATTATTGATCACAAAACATTAGTTTTGGTTTGGTGATACATGTAAAGTCTATAATATGTAAAAATCTCTTGAACTTATAAAGTCTTACATTAAACAATCTGATACAAAATACAGATCCAGGGTAAAACACTTTGATTTTATAAATTTCTTGTAACAAAACTTTGAATTTTTTCGAAAAACTAAGGAATTTTCTTATCCCAGAATAACCGTATTTGGCATAACTTTTAGGAATTTTGGGTTCCCAATGCTCTTCAATTTTGTACTTGTTTGGCTTTATAACTATTCTGATCTGAGCATTACTGAGCGTTACTGGTGAGTTTTATGTAGAGGAAACGCGCGTCTGGCGTACTAAATTATAATCCTGGTACCTTTGATAACTGTTTGATGAAAAAGATCAGACAACACTCCACTTTAGGTTTTGTTTTAGTAATTTTTTCATCAACCAATGAAATTCAAACTTCAAATTTTTGCAGGTTTGTTTTAATCCGATAAACAACCTGTATGTCTTTTACACATAAAGTATAATGCCGCGTTTTCAGAATTTTGTACGCAAAGCATGGACACAGAAAATGTATTTTGTTCATAGTGTACATCTTAAACATATATTTATACGAATGCTGATATTTTATTCAAACATTCTGAGACAGCATAATAATAAAATGTATTCGTGTAGAATCAGCTATCAAGGAGGGTGTATTTGAAGTATTTTATGTCATATCAATAAACTTTGTACTTGAGGCTGTTGAAATATCCACAGGAATCTACAAAAATATACATATTTTGGATTCATTATTATTCGCTGGATACCAGATTTCGTGACTTTCGTGGGTAAAGGTAAACCAAGAAATTTAATGTTCAACGAATAACAAATATTCCATACTCTTCTATGCAGATTTCGGTAAAACAACGAATTTAAGTATCCATGAACATATAAGTTTTCCTTAATCCACAAAAGTTGGTACCCACGAAAATAAATGAATAGTAATTCTTTTAACCATAACAATAACGTATATGTTTCTTTCAAAATAATTGGTACTATATAACGAAAATTGTAGAACGAATTGATAATACCAGGAATTACAAGTAACATGAAAATAAATTTGAGCAAACGTAACTTCATTGATATGAAAATAACAATATCATGCAATTTTCAATACCTGGAACGCAGATATCATTTAACAAATTTACCCACAAAGATATCGTACATTTAATAAAACAGTCAAAAATGGAATACACAAACTCACCAGTAGTAGAGAAACTGACAACGTCATGGTTAAACAAACGACCAAAATACAAACAACAGTCCATTAAACACTTAAAAGACCTAAAGTCAGTGAAATACGATCTCTACAAAACTCGGTGATGGTCTTTTGTTCTACCGATTGAACAATATATATATTGTTTCTGTGTGTTTTGGTTTTTTGTTGCACTTCAGCGTTTCTGTTGTTTTGTTGTTTTCCTCTCATACTTGATGTGTTTACCTGAGTTTTAATTTGTAACCCGGGTTTGTTTTCTGTCAATTGATTTATAACATGCGAACAGCGGTATACTACTGTTGCTTTTATGTAGGCTTCATCTCTCTCTTGCAACATATGGGTATCTAATGTTTGAGGGACACATTGAAAAAGAACAAATTACCAGTCTTTTAAAAGAGGGACGAAAGATACCAGAGGGACAGTCAAATTCATAAATAAAAAAAAAATGACATTGCCAAGGCTAAAAATTACAAAAAAGACAAACAGACAAACAATACACAACATAGAAAACTAAAGAATAAGCAACACAAACCCCACAGAAAACTAGGGTTGATCTCAGGTGCTCCGGAAGGGAAAGCAAATCTTTGTCCACAAGTGGCACCCGTCGGTCATATGAGGATGTACATGCATAAACTCTTTAAGTTATTGATAAGTCAAATCATTGATTAATTTAAAAAAAAAAACCTTGTCCATATCTTTAGTCTTTCAATATCTCATGTCTAAAAGACAACTTATATATAGAAATGTATGTTTGTCGACTGCTTGTATATTCTCTGAGCTGCCGGGGTTTATTTCATTCAAATATACAATAATTTCACATCAATCACACCAAAACACATTAAACTGTTACACTCATAATGACTTCTAACATCTTCTTCATTCATATCTAATTGTTTTGTGAACGACCAGGAAAGAGTTTGTATCTTTTTTTTCAATGCCAAAGTAAAACCAAAATGTCGGACCTCAATTGATATAAAACAAAAAGTTTAAAAAATGCAATGAAGAAAACGTTTACGCAAAAGATGTCGCTATTAGTCAAATTGTTTATTTTCCTATAGTCAACTTGTGTGTAGCAACATCCCAGCGGCACCAGCATATGGAGTATATGTGTCTCAATTGATACGTTACTCTAGAGCTAGTTCAAAGTACGTTGATTATGTTGAACGAGGAATACTGCTTTCTTAAAAGTTGCTAAGACAGGGCTATGAATCAATCAAATTAAGGTCATCACTCAAAAATTTTACGGGCGCCATCATGAAATGATTGG
Organism: Mytilus galloprovincialis; assembly: GCA_037788925.1. Classification (NCBI taxonomy): domain Eukaryota; kingdom Metazoa; phylum Mollusca; class Bivalvia; order Mytilida; family Mytilidae; genus Mytilus; species Mytilus galloprovincialis. The sequence goes on along the minus strand of CM075339.1, from coordinate 73,554,091 downwards.
CCATTATGACAAAAGTGTGTCAGAAATCATATCTGATATTCTTCCTCAGTCATAATAACCTTCCATCATTACCGAACTGAACAAAGAAATAACACGGCGGGTGCCTTATACGGTGCAGCAAATGCTTACCCTTCCGGAGCACCTGATTTCACTCCCGGTGTAGAGTGGAGTTCGTGTTGTTTCTTATTTATTATTTATAACTGTTGATGTACATGTCCTTTGGTTTTATGAGTCTTTGTTTACTCCTTGGTTTTGATTGTTATTGTCTTAGTCAAAACACTATACGAAAACAATTTGAAGACAGGAATGAATTTGAATAAAAAAAAAATCCGATTACGTTTCAAAAGTGAACAATCTAATTTTAAGAACACACTTAACATACTTATATAAAACAGTATAACATTTAAAAACGTACACGTTGAAAATCAAAAACAAGTAATGTTAGTTCAAATAAAGCAGGGCTAGGAATGACTATTTATATGCATTCGAAATATATTTTAGAAGACAGTTCATTCCCGTTACACTATGTGCCGAGGAAATTATGAAGTGTTCTCTTTTCCAAATTTTCTCAACATAACACCACTTTTATCACAAAGACAACTTAAACACAAACGAGTGTTTGTTGACTAGCTTGATGTTTGTATATAAAAAAACAGCAAAGATAGCTAGTGTATGAAATTATTCTAAATACAAAAAAACCACATCTACCATGCTGCTTCCAATATTTTGTGAGAATTAGTCGATGTCGTGGCAACACCAGACCTTGACACGCTCAGAGAGTACAAACCAAGATTCAACTCTGGTGCAACTAATTTTAATCGTGTAAGTATGCATTCTCTAGCTGTATTGTAACTGATCGGGAAACCATACATCTTCGGATTTCAAATGTTTGGCTTTGAGTTGAGCATTCCTGATGAAGGTAAATCCAGAAAAGCGCCTGGGACGCAAGAAATTATTAAACGTGTTGTTTCATTTTTTTTATTCTTAGATTTGAACAACAAATACTTATCTGGAAAAATATCTAAATACGTCATACTAATGTCTTTTACTAACATGTCAAATGGTCAAAAAATTGATTGACCTTTAAACTAAAACTTCATCTACGACTTTGTATTGAACCCGTTTTTACCCTTTTTAAGCTTTGCAATAAAACAGTTGTCTTAAAAATAACGTCGACTCGTTACACTTCAGAATACTCAACTTACTTAATCTCAGAAAATCGCTATAACTAGGTACAGATCTCAAACTACTGATAATCATTCGACCCTTGAATAATATTTTCTGGAAGTTTCAAATGAAGAATAGAATGACTGGCGGAATAAACATCAATCGAAATACAGAAAAGTTTACTTATTTACCTTCTTAAAATTAAGAAAGTCCGATACATCTGAATTACAGTATAATTGTAAAAAGTAAATCACCAAAATACTGAACTCCGAGGAAAATTCAAAAGGGAAAGTCCCTAATCAAAGGCCAAAATCGAATGATAAAACACATCAAACGAATGAACACCAACTGTCATATCCCTGACTTGCTACAGGCATTTTCAAATGTAGAAAATGCTGGATTGAATCTAGTTTAATAGCGCTAAACCTCTCACCTGTATGAGTATGACAGTCGCATCAAATTCCATTATATTTTATTTTTTTACAATGATGCGTGAACAAAATACTAGACATAATAGGTAAAATTGTCAAAATAGGGGTACATCAGTCTTCACCGTGTCTCAATCTTTACACTATCACATTGTGCTTCACTAAATGTTTTGCAAACGTAGTTTTTAGTATGTAATGATTTCAAAATAGTAAATACACCAACTTTATAAAACACTCTTATTCCTAACTTAATATCCATCTGTTCTAACCGTATTCTGGAGGAAGAAACAGTCAACAGGCAAGGATTTGACCCAGTGGTAGTACTAACATGAAATGATATTAATTTTCTAAATGTATTCGAAAAGGAAATTATTATACGTGGTAATGTTTTTCTCTGACTGTGAATGACGTCTTTACATAGGTTTTAAAATATAAAAAAGAAGATGTGGTATGAATGCAAATGAGACAACTGTCCACAAGAGACCAGAATGACACAGAAATTAACAACTATATGTCATCGTACGGCATTCACAAATACCGCATAGTCAGCTATTAAAGGCCCTGAAATGAAAATGTAAAACAATTCAAACGAGAAAACTAACAGCCTTATTTATATAAAAAAAACAAATGAACGAAAAACAAATATGTACCACATAAACAAACGACAAACACTGAATTACAGGCTCCTGACTTGGGACAGGAACATACATACATAATGTGGTTGGGTTAAACATGTCAAAACAACATAAGAACAAACTGTAAAAATCAGTTGAAAAAGGCTTAACTTATCAGATGGACAAAAATACAAGTGGACGTGGCTCTAACAGCTAGTTTAAAGCAACAACGACTAACAAAAACATCATGCATCTAAGACTAAATTATCAATCCGTACACATTAAACATCCAAATGATTTAGTGTAAAGACATCATAAACGGTCAGAGAAAAACATGACATTGTGCAATACCAAGATACAGATAGATATCGACAGATTGTAAATCCATGAATGTGTTTATGTATATACAAACATACTAGTAATATTTACTTTGCTTTTTAATTTACTGATAAGAAAGTCAATGTTTAAACCAATAAAAACAATATTTAATGATCTTATTACAGTGTTGAATTGTTAACATTTTAGAAAATGGTTATTAAAAGGAGCGATAGGTTTACAAGGATAATTTCTAAATTTCTGGGTACGGTTTACAATTGTAAAAATGAGGATGTGCTATCCCGTTTGAAATAGGTTTTCTACAGGTACAATCAAACTTCAAAACCAAATCTTTATATCGATGGAAAAATTTAGTAAAGGTTTTAAGTAATTTAGGTAACGATATCCCTGGTTTAATAATTTACCAGTCATACATGCAGGGATACCTACAACCTGTCGATAAACTGTGTTACCGAAACGTACATATATATTATCAAGCAGAAAATGTACAGCTTTAATCATCTCATTTCACCTCCAGTAAGTCTATCCATCATATTTACTATGAGTTGCAGCAAATATATTTGCATTAAGTTTTACCAAACGAAAACTTTTGTTTGGTAAGATAGTGTGGAATTGTAGTGTAAAGAGTAGAAAACTGAAATCTGCCAACAGAATCAAAAGGACCATCAAAAGCACGTAATTTATTTGAAACATCCACAGAATTTTTTACACTCCAAAAATAGTTTATTCCACTATGTTCATATATTTTATTACAATAGTTTATGATACCTCTTTAATAGTAGTTAATGAACTTGTTTAAAGCACCGAAAGATTTGTTGTAGGACACTTACTAAAGGCCGAGATGAAACGATATTTAAATAATTTTTTGTTTAGTTAAGGTAGCCAATACATAATTGGGACCTTCAAATGTTCAGAAGAAGCCGTAAGCTTTAATGTAGTTGTGATATGTTAGTTTACTATATGACTCTCTGTGAAGCGGATGGGCTTGAATGTAGATGAATTTGAAATGTCATTCTCTTGGAAACGTCCGTGTAGTATTTACGGCATACATTTGTACCACCACCACATTGTTGACTGCTTTGTCGTCCGGTACAAACAATAACCGCTTTGAAAGTTCTTGAAGTTTATTTCTTATTCTGGAAATAGGTGTATTATGTACTCTTTTCTTTACTTCTAAATTATTTTCAAAATGTGTTATTATCTTATCTACCACATTCATACATTTATCTAAACAAGAATTAAGAGATTATTTTATCAGATTATCTCTTTTACACCACTTTAAAAGTATGATTAACTACCTGCATGCATTTCACCCCTATCTTATTGTTATATTTAAGGACCATGTTTGTTAACCACTGTAAGATAAATAGGGATGTGTCACTATTCTGCTTAAGTAACCTGTATTTCATCCATATTTTATTGTTATCTTTCAGGACCATGTCTGTCTATCACTTTTAGATAATTAAGGGTGTGTCAAAGAGCTCTGATCATAGCTATACTCGAGTGAATTATATGATATAACAGTAGCTTTTAGTCGTGTTTTATTCGAATATTTTTTTTTTAAAGTTCGACGAACAACAACATTATAGAATTGAAAATGTAATTGTGGGATGTCTCAAAGAGACAACAACCCTACAAAAGAGTAGAAATCACCCGAAGTGGCCAATGGGTCTTCAGCACAGGCAGAAATCCCGCACCGGGAGTCTTGTTTTAGCTGGACACTAAACAACAATATGTACACGTTCAGCTAAAATGAACAAATGAACGTCATACTTAACTCCATAACATATAAATGCACTAAAATCAAAATTTACATAAGCAATTTTATCTAATTCAGTAAAGTTGCATTTACTCATAAAGTATTTGCTTATCTCAATATTTATGTTTTATCAATATACACAGTAGCAAACATGCATTCCTTTTAATCATTTTTTTGCATGTAAACAAAACAAACTGTAAAATATGTTCAATTGTGAAATCTATTAAAGATATTTAAACAAGAGCAACATCTTTATTTAACAAGATATTTTTAGCTATAAGCATTTGACTTGCCTATTTTCTAGTAGCGTAATAGACTCAGTTACTGAATATCTGTTAAAATCGCATAAAACAGTTTGACAGTTTTTGTAAACAGCCGATCGGATAATAATAGGCGAGCGCCAAACCAAGGATTCGGAGGTTTTTGAAGCACCTACCTATCACACGGCTATATGATATATCACTTAGAAGGTCTTTTGTCGTACATTCAGAATTGCCTGTTTGTCAAATTGGGAAATGGTCACATTTTTCATAAAACGGCAAAAAGGGGGGAAAGACTATACGTCATAATTCACGATATTGTTCGAAAAAAGCAGTTTAAAAATGTAAATTAATCTGCAATATAATATGAAATATATCATTTGATAAACTATAGTCTATCAAATTTTTGTTTCTGAAATAAAATTTATAAAAAAATGTTTAAAAATGAAATAATCTCGTATTTTAGTGAAAATCATAATCTTTACGGATATGGACGCAAAACGCTCGGTAATATTTAATTTCGCATCGAAAACACACAAATTCTATTGGTTTTATATAAATAACATATATAACTAGTTTTTTAAGTTCTCGTGTCTCACCTAGCATGATTTTTTATACCGACATGATATTGATAAAACTATATTAAAACATACCGTAAACTGCTTTAAAGCACATATTTACCATGTTTACAGCACAGTTAAAAATATATGTTCTTTTGGTCTCCTGTTAGTTCGATGGTTATACATACATTATGATTTAATTGCCTTTAGCTTGCCAACCACGTCAAGGTCGAAGATCACTAGCAGGGTTTTTTTATTTTTATTTTTTTTTATTTTTGTCAAAGTTTTGGAGATTTGTAAACTTACTCGGAGATTTTCTTATCAACTTGAATACAGGTTTTTTGCCACACCCAAATATAGCGGAAGTGGTATGACAACCAGTTAAAGCAGAAACTGCAGGGAGAATGTTAGCTAATAAAGGTGAAAGAGATTTACTTAACTCATGGATTGATACGTACCTTCTACAGTCCCTAAGAGAATTAGTTGACCCCGTCAAAAACAACATTTGTTACACCATAACCTTGAGATAAAGAACACAAAGCACAAACACAGATCCGGAATAGCGTTTAAAATGCAGATTTAAGAGAAGTCGGCAAACATGTATTATCCATCATTGAACTTCGATGTGTGTCGCAATCTTTTCAAGGTATATGGAATTTATAAAAACAAAACATATGAGAGTTTTAATAAGTCTTTGACACTGACAATCTTACAAAATATGGTATTTTTTTTACATTTTAGGGTTGGTCTGACAGATGCCTCTGAATTAACTAATTTTTTCATAAAATCTTCTTTTTTGTTAGATTTGATGTCTTTTTAGAATGTAGTAAAAGCAGTCTTTGATAAAAATGAATAATATATTTACAACAATGCCGATACATGTATATTCAATGTTAAATGTCACCGTATAATCTAAAGTATTTCGACATGTCTGCGTTCTCGTGAGATTTGCAAGAAACGTGACCATAGGAAACTTTGACGACCACCCAAATCGTATGCTCTAGAAGTTTTTCTTTCAATTGATTCTCAAATTAGCTGTGTGTTAGATAGGTGCATTAAAAACCTTAACGAGAGACTTTTTCTCAAATCGGCGCTCGCCTATAAATATATTTTTCATGAATTCTGGTATAGAATTTTGCAAAAAGTAAAATCACAAAAATAATGAACTCAGAGGAAAATCTAATCGGAAAGTCCATAATCACATGGCAAATGCAAACTAATCTTCAACTGAATGAAATATATTTTGAAACTGAAACTAATATGTTAATTGTACAGCTTTGTATATTTGTTGCTAAAGAATCAGTTTAAAAACTGTACAAGTGTCCATTGAATTGGGAAATAAAGTCATCATAAATGCCTGGATTGAAATTTAATATTTACGCCAGACGCGTGTAGGAATTTGACGTATATCACCAGACAGTTTCAATTCAGAAAAGTATATGTTTGAAATAATGTTAATTTGACATTCAAACACCCTACTTGTCCATTCACCCTATGGCTTTTATCCACCTTCTGTTGTCCGTAGAGGGTCAGTAGTGAACCGTTTAACGAATGTATTGCACGCGGGACTAATATGACGTCACCATTAACAGTGGACGTGACGTCATGAACCCCCTTTGAAATTTACTTCCGCCCTGCGGATCCATAGGGGGTCACCACGTGACGGCGCTAAACCAATCAAAACTTGAAATTTTACCAGCGGTGCGATAGTTAATGCTAAAGAATCGTTTTAAAGACTACAAGTGTGTCCTTATTATGTTATGTTCGATTTCTGTGAACTCTGGTTTTGTTCAGGAAAATCTGCAAATTTCTTTTATTTTGTCAGTTTGAACTAATATGAATAAAAGATGTTAGTCTGCAATTCAAAATAAAATAAAACCAGCTAAGCATTTATACATGTTATATCATGTATGCTGTCTAAATTGATGTTTTCCAGATTTCTTTTAATCGTTACTACTTCAAGCAGAAGAATACACAGCTGGTATTGTGGTACAATGTTGTAGCCGTTTTATTCAAAATTATTGAAATGCCAACACAATAAGGAACTTTTAGACCATCTGATACCAAAAAAGAATTCAAAAGATCTTATTCTATCTATCCCAACGCGTTCCGAATATTTTGAGTATCTTTAAAGTAAAGAAAATGTATATAACTAAAAGTTGAACAATCGACTTGATATCTGAATCACATTGATTCGTGTATTTTACCCTTCCGGAGCACCTAAGATCAAACCTAATTTTAGTGGGGTTTGTGTTCCTTATTCTTTAGTTTTCTATGTTGTGTCATGTGTTCTAATGTTTGTTTGTTTGTCTTTTTCATTTTTAGCCAGGCGTTGTCAGTTTATTTTCGATCTCAGTTTGACTGTCCCTTTGGTATCTGTCGTCCTCTTTTAAGAAATTCAAGGTTAAAAAAGAGTAAGTTTTCAGTCCTTACCAAATGTTCTATTAAATGTGTGTTTGTACAAGCTAATTTTATTTGTTTGATACTATTGGGTTTTTTTTTGTGTTTTTTTCATTCCCATGATGTGCCCCAATACAACAGTTAAAACATGAAAACATGAACAAGAAATAAGATACAGATCAGAAACTTCGATATGAACTTAAAGCTTCCATCAGTTAAGCAAAATTGTTGAATAATAAAAAAAAAATAATAATATTAAGCATTTGTTATTTGATACATATTCTTGCCTTCCCTCTAACAAATTATCAAACATAATAATTATGAGAGTTTTCAATCTTTTGTTTACTTTACTTCAATTAAATATCTGTAAATAAAACAAATCTATTGCATGTAAACTAGATACTCTGATTCACCGGGATTGTCTATTTCTTTGTTATTTCTGTATGCCCACTTTTTCTTGTTGTATCGGCAGAAGAGGAATATTGCATGTCCTTCTATCATATGGTTCTGTTGACTGGTAGTTGTACGAAATTCCAATAGGTACAAATTGAACCTCAGCTGCACAATACAGTCGGCTATTATTGTATGTATGTTGCTGTACTTGTAAAGGTGCTCTGGATTGGTTTACGGATATATAGTCCTTACAGTGGAGGCGCCTGTAAGGTAATCCAGAAGGCACTAATTCACTGCCTGATAAATAATTAGTCTCTTGTGTCAACAACTTATTGTTTTCTGGAAAACAATATTTGATTTAGATAAAATATACCATGCACAAAATTTTAAAATCGTTATCAACAACTGGAAGTGTTTAACGACCTTGACTGACTATACATACCTCGCACGATCAGTTTGCTAATCGTTATCAATAGCATATTATTGCAATGCACTTAGAACTACATATACCATGCCCTTCACCAAGTGACAATTCAGCGAAAGAGATATGTCTATAAATTACATTTAGTTCTTGGTACTCATATTGATTTTATTAGTATATTGAAATTGTTGACTGAAACCAGTGCTCCACGTTACTATACTATTGGTTATTTTCTAATCATGCATTAATAATAGAACGCACTGCTCATGAAATGATTACACAGAGTTAAACAAACAAGGCCATTCGGCTGAAATCAGAGTATTAGTTATTCGCTTTATCAGGAATACACCTCATCGCTATTCCTGGCTGACTCGGCCGGTTGAACTTTTGACGTCATACAACAATCATTTTTCCATTGTAGCGTCAGATATTTTGTTTGATGATGTCAAAATTTTACGGGAACCTATGTGATATCCAGTAATGGCGAAAAAATAGCGATTAAGTGTATACCTAACTATTCTTGTGTTTCATTGTGAGTTAGCGATATAAAATACGACTCTGGGAAATGTCTAACATTAATCGAGGTTTTTCGGGCTTTTTAGATAATTATAACTGAATTGTTGAGAGATATATTGTAATACACGATTTATAGTGGTCAGATATTTTCCATTTATAATTTTTTATCCCTTTAAAGAGTTGCAGATAGTTCCTCTTTTACATGTGAGTTCATCATAACGTCAACATAGGAACTATAGAAGAAACAAAGCTTTAAACGTCAAAATTATTTTTCGACCAATCATTTGCAGTGAACAGATATATCACTAGTAAGGAGAAAGGATTTCTCACACCGATCAAGAAATTTAAAAAAGCACAAACAATTGTACATATTTTGGCTTACGTTTATTTATTATACAGAAAAAAGTTTCCGTTGTGTGTTGAGATTGACGATTTATCATAATGTATTGTTCCTCTATTCTAATTGATTCAATATTGAATCATCGATAAATGGGTTTGAACTGACACCTGATTTCGTAATGAGGAATTCCACACTTTCACCTATGCTTAAATTCACATTCGTGATATTAGTCCCAGCCTACTTCTTATTTTTATGAAATGAATGCCTGTAACATAGTTGATAATTACTTATTAATGGATACCATTTTGTTGTCGTCTTAATTCAATTAAAAAAAAAATAAGTATATGTTGAAAGATGTGCATACTGTCAAATCACGTTAATATAAATTGGTCAATCAAAAAGAATTAAATCTTTTTGAATAACACAATTATTATCTTATTTTGTATTCTATTAAAAAAAAACTACATTTATCGTGAGAGAAGAAATGGAAATACAAATGAAAAATCGAAAAACCCTTTACAAAGTAAAAAAAGTACATGTGCACACTTTATGAATTCCAGATTTGTCGCCGTGTAAGAACTAATTATAGTCATTTTGTACCCTAACCATTTCGTACCCCCCATTTCGTAGCCTGACCATTTCGTACCTTGACCATTTAGTACCTCATGGATTATTAACATGTATGCCATTTCTTACCTCATGGAAGATTTATATGTAATACCATTTTGTACCTCATGGAAGATTTATATGTATGCCATTTCGTACCTCATGGAAGATTTATATGTATACCATTTCGTACCTCATGGAAGATTTATATGTATACCATTTCGTACCTCATGGAAGATTTATATGTACGCCATTTCGTACCTCATGGAAGATTTATATGTATGTCATTTTGTACCTCTTGGTAGATTTATATGTAATACCATTTCGTACCTCATGGGAAATTATTATGTATGCCATTTCTTTTTTATATGTTACGTGTCTTGGTGAAAACTGTTTCATAGACGTATACTCCACATGCCTTTAATAAACAATAACTCAATCATGAATAATCAAAAGAACAAAACAGACTTGATGAATATTTTATTGTACTGTTGGTATACATATAATGTAACAATCATATAATTCCAAAATGGCAAAAAGTATACATAAAAACTTGAGTTAAAAACATAAGATAAACACATGAGATCTTCTGCACTGTTATTTTTTAACATTTGAATGCCTATTGATTATCATTTATCATACCAGGAAAGTCAAGGCACTTTGCACATAATTCCAGTGAAAATCCTGCCCAAAAAAAATCGAATTATAACTATTAAGGTTTCCAAGAGCTGCTTAATCTACCCAATCATCGGTCTTTATAAAATTGGTCCGTCTAGATGCATAATTTTATTTAATATGATATATTTAAAAAAAACCATTAAAATCATGAAAAACTGTACAAAAATATGATACAAAATACCATACATGTATTCAGTCCATGAGGTACGAAATGATAGATGCATTTGGCACATAGGGTACGAAATGGAAATTATCGTGGGTACGAAATGGTAAATGTTGGGTACGTAATGGCAAATTCGGATACGAAATGGTATAGGTACTAAATGACTTGCTTTCGTAAAAACAGATACTATTTTCCTGGTTCCATTGTAGAGTTACTAGGAGAAGTTCGATGGGAGTCATGTTTGAAGTATATATACATTTAAATTGCAATATTGCGTTTTAACCTTAAAGACTGTCTCCCGGCAGAATATGACACTTGGCGTGTAAAATTATGCCGATTCCTTTCCTGTATATATCATGTATATATTATAAAACCGATCACAAACAAACTAGTGAAACCTCACTCATGTTATTTATATTTATTGTTAATTTTTTAAGTCTCGTTAATTTTTTCTTTCACAGAATGTACTATTAAATAGAAAAAAAATGTCACATTTTAAGAAATGAAAGGTCAACATTTCGGGCATTTCAGAGCAGAGTACAAGCTACATGCACGTATCTATGGTTGAAAACATTCATATTATTAAAAATACGTGCCACCTTGTTGGATTTTCTGTGTTGCAAACCATGATAAATGCACTAAAAAATATCAAATGTAAGCAAGCATTTTGAAAAGTCTAATTTTGATTTCTTCATATTGTGTTTCTCAAAATATTGAATAATGAATGATTACAACTTTCGGTATTTAAAAATTAAAGCTAAATCTACAACCACTTTTCTCCTAGTTTTCATTATGTTCAAGAACTCCAATTTTTAATGTGGGTTCATTTCATAAGTATATTATCTAAATGGTATTGTATTTATTTATATTCAAATTCAAATTGACGATGTTTCTGTATTTGACATTTATAGAAAACAATTTTTAAAAGATAAGTATAAAATCAATAGCTTACCTTCCATTACTTCAGTTTTGCTTCTGAATTATTTGTGTCTTGCGAAAAAATGACAATTTAGCATATATTAAAACGATTTTCGTGTCGCAAATTGAAAGTAAGTTGAACTTTTTTGCAACAAAATTCTATTTTGTCTTCTGATACCGTCAAGGTAATTTCATATACATGTGTTTTCATTGATTACAATACATTTATCTTTAAAAAAAATAGCATTATCTCGCGACTTGAAGAGTGACCAGTATTATCTGTTGTACAAAGCTTACGCAATCTGTGTCATATAAAGCTATCAGTTAAAACACTTATACATTAAGATTGTCAATCTTGTATATTATTTCTTCTGTCAATAAACTCATCATAGATATCACGATTAAATATTCAAAGTTGTTTCCTGTTTATATTGATGTTTTGGGGGAAAGGCGCGATATAGCATGTAAGGCCATGTGCCAGTAGTGCTAACTTATCCCAGGAGAAATACCAGTTACCCCACTTTGACCAAATGGACTGTAATAAGTCAATGTCTGTTTCATTTAGTAATTTTTATTCTTCTCACTTTTCCATATGTATCTGCAAAAACATCCATTACCATTACTTATAGAGTTTTCTTTTTACATATTTCTTTCGTGGGGGGGATGCGGGAGGGTAGTCTTTTTTGACAGGAAACTCATATCTTGGAATCTAATATAACATAATTGAGCTGCGTCGAATAGAAATCGACCTTATGCAAGTGTATGTAAATATGAACATGCAATAAACTCTGATTGATTTCGGAACATTCATATTCGAAATACAATGAAATTAATGATGAAGTTTGTTCCGTTTTGTTGCATTTGATGAAAAATTCAACCTGCTAACAGTCCCATACTTTTCTTTGAAACTTGTCTCAAACCCGAAATAGGTTAAAAAAATGTATAGATGTTGATGTGCATAAGGTCGATTTCTATCCGACGCAGCCCATATAATACATAATTATAGTAATGTGTCTGATTAACTTCGATTGACATAACTGACTAATATTATCGAGCAAATTCATAAGCCAAATAAAATCGAAAAATAATGCATTAAAGCAAGTACCAGACAATAATCCATTTCAAAAATCTCCATCGAACAATTCAAACTTTACCAATTTTTCATTTATTGATTACGAAGGTTAAGTAGGGTGTTCATGAAGTTTTCCACATAAGAAAATCACTACTTCACAACTGCATAAGAGTGTCGATTTGTGATAAATAAAATGCGTCGTCCGCTGCAATAATGTAAATTCATTGCTAGATTATTTAAAAGGTTTTCCGTGCACATTGTAACCATATTTTTTATATCATCAGACTGAAACAAATAACATGAATAAGTTTATTTGAAAATGTGCATATATATATATATATATATATATCAATTGCTTTGGAACTGCCATAACATATACGGGTCCCTCAAAATATATGTAGTCGACATGACCAGGCAAGATGGAAAAGTGATGTCCATAACTTTTTCCAACCCGTAATGATCTACATAACTGATTGACGTGAAGCTATATCATTAACTCATTGTTATCAAGTTGTATCTTCATCAAAAATGAGAATGTTGTGTGATTTATTAAAAGCAATTCCTTAGGTAAATTACTCCCAAGTAAAATAGACGGTATAACGTGGTTACATATCTGAATGAGAAAGACATAATATTCTATATCTACCTAGTAATATCCCTGAGATGTCCATTAGACATCATTTTGTTTGTAATTTTGTTAATATTGACATCAGAGCTTCAAACTTCTTCCATAGAGTGATAAAAACAAAACCTGATAAATAGTTTCATTTGGGATTTCGAATGAATAGGAGCATTTAATTCAAAAACTACAGTTAGTTTTTTACAACATATATTCACGAAGATGTTTAATATTTTTACACGTAAATAATTATATGAATTGTCTTTGTTAACAAAGAAGTATTGTAAGTGGAAAAACGTGGTTTTGTTAAGAAATAGAAACCACAAATAGTGAGTTAAAAATGTTTCTTTAAACGTTAAAGTTTTAAAGAACCCATGCTTTTCTACTCATTAATTTTGTTCTCGATTCAAAATCGAAAAGAAAGCACCATTTTTAATTAAGGCATTTCCAACTTTCGTATTCTTTGGTTCTACTGATTTCAACTAAATAAAGTTGCCATGTATTAAAGGATTCGTCGACAGAGAAAAATTCCAACAATAGTACATTTAAAAGAAAAATCCATCGAAGAATACTTTATCTCTCATATATTTAGAAGTCAAATGTTATAGATTATAAACTAAATTTTTATCAAAAATAATCTACTAGTACTTCACCAAAGTGTATTGAAATTTATATCTACTAGTACTTCACTAAAGTGTATTGAAATTTATATCAACTTAATATTGATACAAGATTAGATGCTGAGAGACTTTATCCGTTAAGTATACGTAGGTCAATATGTTAAGCGTGCATTATACCCAAGACAAATGCATTGTTTTAAACGGTCTTTTGTGCAAAACTTGAAATAATCTTTCAATCTACCCTACCATCAGACCGGAAATAATTTTCGAAGTATACGGCGGATATCCCATTGTCTTGTCATGTTTATATTTAAGCAAAAAATGATAGCGCAAAAATAGGGGATGGCAGTGGCAAACCATATATCTGATAGTCATTACAAGATGAACAGAAGAAATAAACCCCGAAAAATCTCATTTTTTATTTTTATTTCTTTTCTAAACAAGCAGAAAAACAATAGTACACATGACACAACATAGAAAACTAAAAAATAAACAACACGAACCCCACCAAAAACTAGGGGTGATCTCAGGTGCTCCGGAAGGGTAAGCAGATCCTGCTCCACATGTTAAAGTTTCCGTGTTTGAAAGCACGTATATAATGCAATGATTTTCTTTTAAATCACTGAACGAAGGTATACATTTGAGATTAAACAATATATGAGTTTAAACGACAAATGATCATGGGAACAAGAACATATGAAGATGATTAAGTAGGGAAATAAATTGATAGATACTGAAAGAAAGTTAACACAAGAAGGTAAGAATTGCAGAAGTTGTAGATAATGCAATATTCCGACCAATCCTCTAAGCTTTTTGTAGTTGGAAGCAATAGGAGATAACTTATCTTTTGATACAAGAGCTACTTTTTTCCCCAAAAAGGTGAAAATATCTTCAATTGCACTAAAGCTTTTGATTATAATATGAAATATAATCCGACAATGATGAAAAAACTGTTTGCATTCTTTTAAACAATTTTTATTTAGTTCGATTATTACTTAATGTAAGATATGTAGATGATGTTAAAATGCATGAAAAATAAATGCAATTTGGCATCACATTATCATATTAAGCAACAAAAAAATATGACACATTATCATTGAATTCACTTTTGAAATATAAATGAACTTACGTTTGTATTAAAAATGATTGATTTCAAACTGAAAAAATGAAATTGGTGATTAAATGTTGTTCAATATGACAACATAATTGTGTTTGTCAAAGCAGAGTAAACCTTTTTTTAGGGGCAAGCACGAGATCACCTCCGGGTGCGGGATTTGCTTGCTACGTTGAAGACCTCTTGGTGGTCTTCGGCTGTTGTCTGTTCGTTGGTAGGGTTGTTGTCTCTTTAACATATTCACCATTTCAATTCTCAATTTTACTATTCAATTGGGAATAGAATGACAAGTTACGATCTAGGTCATATAAAATCTTAAGTAATAACATTGAGAATGGAAATGGGGAATGTGTCAAAGAGACCACAACCCGACCATAGAAAAAAACAACAGCAGAAGGTCACCAACAGGTCTTCAATGTAGCGAGAAATTCCCGCACCCGGAGGCGTCCTTCAACTGGCCCCTAAAAACTGTATTGATGAACCATTGTTGTCAACCTTATGACAGATATCACGTGTTCCTGGTGATACACATTTTATCTGCCTCTAAGAATGATTAAAACTGTAAGAATATTTAAGTTTTCAGTAAATAAAAAGGGATTAAAAGACGATTTTGCAACTCATCACAACGTATTTAAGTCATAGGTGTTAGGTTCTACCTTAATTGTATTAGATGTGGTAAAAAGAAAACAGCTTATTCCTGTTATCTTTGTTCGCTATTAATGATAACTTAATGATTTTGTAGACCTACATATTGAAGTGATGAGAATGAGTACAGAAAAAAGTGAATCTTTTTACCACTATCTATGCAAAAAGATTGGATCCGAGGAGGTCGTGAGAATTAGGAGGTTAACGTCAACTATTGTTGATCTTGAAAGGGCAAATAACCACATACTAAAAAGTGGAAGTAAAGGTGAAGGACCTGATTTAAAAGGTTGTGATTTAGATCTTATGTGTATCGATCTTTCCATGAAGGTGTATGAGTCAGAAACAGACATAGTTCAAGATAGAAGACAAAATAATTTCCGTAATTATGAATACTGAGGACATACAACCATGCCTTGCACAATTAAATCTTCCAAATCATCTAAATGATGTAGTAAGGGTTTTGCGTAACAATGATTCCACTAAACTTTTCCAAAAAATGTTTCATAAGCATCACCTGGGATATGCGCTTTCAAATGAGTTTTTTAAACTGTTAGTTCTATCAAAAAAGAGTCTTCCTGTAAGCAGGGTCTCAAAAATTCATGGTCCATTTGTATCAGATATATTTGATCATCTAGATTTTGCATATTGCCTTGCAAATGGTCTCTTAATGAACATCTTGAATGGCGAATTTCATTTTCTGCAGCAGAAAAATTTCTCACATTCTCGTACAGTCATACACAGTTTTTATTTTATGCTATGTTAAAAATCGTACTGATGGAAATAGTAGAGAGACATGAAGACTTAAAAGGTTTATTGTGTTCATATTTCTTGAAAACATTGATGTTTTGGATTTCAGAAGACACTGACTAATGTCAGTGGAGACCGAATAATAGTATACCATGTTTTATGGCATGTCTACAAAGACTTCTGTACTGTGTAAATAGTTATCAAAGGTACCAGGATTATAATTAAGTACGCCAAACGCGCGTGTCGTCTACATAAGACTCATCAATGGCGATCATATCGAAATATTTATTACTCCAAACAAGTAAAAAGTTGAAGAGCAATGAGGATCCAAAATTCCAAAAGGTTGTGCCAAATACGGCTAAGGTAATCTATTCCTGGGATAAGAAAATCCTTAGTTTTTCGAAAAATTCAAAGTTTTGTAAAGAGGAAATTTGTAAAAATGACCACATTATTGATATTCATGTCAACACCGAAGTGTTGACTACTGGGGTGCTGATACCATCTGGGACGAAACGTCCACCAGCAGTGGCGTAAGATACTCAATATTGTCACATTATCTTATTCCAGACAATAACTTGTTTTATCTACTATTTAATGTCATAATCAACGAAAAATTGACTTCTGTATTCAAATATCCATTGAAGCAAGGAATAAATTGTTTTGCATTTTCTGATTCCCTCCAAGATTATCAGTCTTTCAGAATCAATGAATCCTTTAACGGATACTTCAAACAACAAATAATGTCAACATTTTTTTATTTTCCTATTGAAAATATCAAAAGCCTACTACATCATGTTTTACATCATTCTAAAACTGGTTTATCGAGAGATTTATTTGCTTTATATTTATCAGCAGCTAGTTTCATTCGCTCAACAAAATTCCAAATAGTCCTTTAGCTCAGAAAACAAAATCAAATACTTAAGGTACAAATACGACCTCAGTCGTTTATTAATCAGTTTAAATTTTGATGCAATATTCGGATGGCTGCTGTTAACAAAAAAATACTAAGCCTCCTTGCATGTAATGAATTATACATTGCAGAAATACACAAAGGAGAAAATATATACGGAATCATTGAGTTTGAACAAATGAAAAATGAAAAACTTTATACAGTATTGAAAGCATTAATGATTTATCCTCTTCAATTTTCTCGAAAGTCATCAATTATTCCACAAGAATCACGATTAGATGTTTCAAAAAAGGAAAGCATATTTCTATAAAACAAAGATATTTTAAATATGTTATATGTATCATAAGTTTTTGATTGTTGGGAAAAAAAATCATTGTAAATTTAATCGTTTTAATTTTGTATTATTTTATTTAGATAAAGTCTACTTAACATACAATTATCATCAAGACCATGTACATCGGCCCAATATTATTCAACTTAAGCTTTCAAATTGTAACTGACTATCCCAATGTCAATGTATTTTTTTTAATTTTAACTTTTTATTCAAGTGACATCATTAAATGTTATTACACTTTATATATGTTTAAATGCTAATTCATGACATCATTACGCTTTTGTAATTATGTAGAAATAAAGATAATTGTAATGCACTTTTTTACTAACATATCTTCTAAATAATAACTAAAATTAAAAATAGAAAGGGGGAATGTGTCAAAGAGACAACTCCCGCACCCGAAGGCGTCCTTCAGCTGGCCCATAAACAAATATTTATACTAGTACAGTGATCATGGACGTCACACTAAACTCCGAATTATACACAAGAGACTAAAATTAAAAATGATAAAAGACTAACAAAGGCCAGAGGCTCCTGTATAAGCATTGTCGTATACAGAATACCTCCAATGTATCGGAAAACGAGAAGCAGTTGATCGATAGATTTGAATTTCGCTTACATGTTATTACATATGTAACACATCATTGACAAGCTGCTGTATTGATATTAAAATCGTTCTGTTCAAAAGTACGGGTTACTAACACAGACTGATATACCCCCATTTTTTGACATTTTTACCTATAATGTCTGTTTGTTCGGTACACATACTGTTGTCAACATCATGAACGTTTATGCGAATGTCATAAAAATGAGAGATTTTGCTAGCTATGAAAAGAGGTTGAATCCACCATTCCACATAAGAAATTGCCTGTACCATTTCAGGACTATGACAGTTGTTATCCATTCATTTGATGTGTTTGAATTTGATTTTGCCATTTGATGAGGGACTTTGTTTTTCGACTTTTTCGGTTTTGTTAAATTTTATTTCGTCAGTG
Organism: Mytilus galloprovincialis; assembly: GCA_037788925.1. Lineage (NCBI taxonomy): Eukaryota > Metazoa > Mollusca > Bivalvia > Mytilida > Mytilidae > Mytilus > Mytilus galloprovincialis. The sequence goes on along the minus strand of CM075339.1, from coordinate 73,535,476 downwards.
GATTTGTTAAAAATGGACTTCTCGAAAGCATGATGTTCTTAACATTCTTGATAAACAGTCCTCACACTGGATTATGATCGAGAAACACAAATTATTCGTTGAAACAATATATCTTTGGGATCTAAAACCAAAAACATAAAAAAAAAGTATTCTTCAATTTCGGCTGAGTACATTTTTTTTGCAAATATATATTTGTTCGGCGATTTAATGTCCATATAATTACAAACAAATTGATGATAATGTAAGAAATATTATTAGGATTAACATTAAAAAAAAATATAGGCAAACGATACCAAATATGACATTCAAACTCAAAAATCGAAAATAAACACCATGTCAGAAAACCATATAATACGGAAAGACAAATAAACCCTAACAAATTCTTATTATTATGAATAACGATACAAACCAGTAAAAGTCTGAAATTACCAAAACATGCAAAACATAAGCCAGTCTTAACCAAACTCACCTGTACTGATTAGTACTTGACCCACTGCAAAGTCTGAACAATTAGTTGACCAGTCTGAAACAGACTACACCAATACACGATCATCCTTGACCAATGTTTTTTTTTCAGTCAAAATCGTGTTTTAAGGCATTAGTTATATAAATTTGTTGGCTGATTTTTTTTTGAAATGATACCAAAATGTTTTTTTCTTCAAATGTGTGTTATTATATGTGACCTAGAATTGTTAACGCAGAGAAACCTTTGTCGATCATGTTTGGGCTACTAAAATATTGCATTACGTAACATTTTCTGCTGAGTGGTGTTTAAACTTTACTGATAGTTCTATGTACCTTTTTGATGTATATTCCCGTCACTGTTTCTATTAGGTTGATGATTTTCAAATATATTGGTCTCTAGGATCGTTTATAGTAAATTATTTACCGTATAAGGTTTTTATAGTGTTTTGTGTCATTTTTCATTATCCTCACGTCATGGAAAGTTATTTAACAAACAGGAATTGTTCCTTTTTAATTTAACACAAGCTTAGTGGCGAAATTGTTTCCGTCAGATATTATTGTGCACATGCCATACCCCCCAAAAAACAAACTTAAAAGCAAATGAGAAGCACTTTTATGTGTTCGTCATCTCAAACAACAGTAAATAAAGGCAACAGTAGTATACCTCTCATAAATCGATTGAGAAAAAAACATCCGGGTTACACACTAAAACTGAGAGAAACACGTCATATATAAGTGGAGAACTACGAAACATCAGAAACACAACATTAAAATGTAACACACACAGAAACGAACAGTAACCTTAATACTAAGCAAACTTACACTCTGTACTCCCAATTGACGATGGCCCCTAGCATCGGTTTCAACGGAATACCTTTTTAAACTTAAGCTTCATTAAGTTTTGTTTTATTCAAACTAATAAACTGTGCATAATACATGTTATTTTTACAGACGTCAAACAAGTTTTCGAAATGGTCATTGTTAACAAATTTAAAAAAAGATAGTTTAAGGTAATTAAAACTAATTGAGTTTATACCAAATGTCCACAATACACTTCTCTTTCCAAACTAATAAAAATCTGCATTATATATGTTATATTTTACAGATGTCAAACAAGTTTTCGAAGTGGTCATTGTTAAAAAGTAAAAAAATGTATTTTAAGGTAATAAAAACTAATGGAGGTTACACTAAATGTACTCAATACACTTTTCTTTCTAACCTGAAATTTACTTATATCTAAAGTACTTATATATTCGTTATCCATATTCAGATAAGGGGCTAAATTAAACGTCACATGAATACGGTTTCAACGAGGTTGAAGTATTCACTTGCAAGTGAATAATTCATTAGCGACGTTAAGTAACTTATTTAGGCGAACTAGTATTTATTACTATATATACTTTTTGCAATATTTTGTATCAAATAAATGCAAATTTATCGGACTCGGTCTTCTCTTGAACAGAATTTTAATGTGCGTATTGTTATGCGTTTACTTTTCTACATTGGCTAGAGGTATCGGGGAAGGGTTGAGATCTCATAAAACATGTTAAACCCCGCCGCAATTTTGCGCCTGTCTCAAGTCAGGAGCCTCTGGCCTTTGTTAGTCTTGTATGATTTTTAATTTTAGTTTCTTGTGTATAATTCGGAGTTTAGAATGACGTCCATTATCACTGAAATAGTATACATACTTTTTAAGGGACCAGCTGAAAGACACCTACGAGTGTGGGAGTTTCTCGCTGCATTAAAGAGCCATTGTGGCCTTCGGCTGTTCTATGGTCAGGTTGTTGTCGTTTTGACACATTCCCCATTTACTTTCTTAATGTGAAATTGTTGCTATGGTTACACCAACAAGAGATTATATTTCACATTTAACACTTATGAAGATTAAACCTATGGAAGACTCTCCTTCCATAAATATACACATACATAACACAAATATTATTAGTTAAATAGTGTGCTAATGACCTAATACGGTATATATGGGGTCAGTAAATTCTTTATGGGGTGAGAGCGAAGCTCGAATCCCTATATGGAATTTACTGTCCCCCATATATACCGTATTACGTCACTAGCACACTATACACGGCTGGTAATATACACACGCAGAACATTTGGTTCTGCAATGAAAACCGTGAGAGGATTTTCCGGTTGTGCTCGAGTGGAGTAATTGTCACCGCTTCGAAAGGTATATACATTTCTAAATCGCAATTTTCTTACTCGTCTGATCAAAATATTGAAAATCGGAGAATGCTATGCTGTGGTGAATACTTTAACAAAAAGATAAATGTATCATTTACTGTTGTACGTGGAGTTAAACTCCTACAAGATCAGTTGCTCCACGAGAATTTGCCTAAAAAAGTGACATTTAAATTTTAAAATGGTTCTAATTACAGACCCTCAAGTTTAAATTTACTTTTTATTCGGTCAATGGGTATGAATGTCGTTTTGGGCGGCGTGTACGCTGTCCGTTGTTGATCGACATCTTAATAAATATAAAAACCTCATATTTTCATTATGACATGCGTGAGGGGATCGGTTCTGATTGAGGACATCGTGAATGCGTGAGGGGACGTGAAATCATAATACTATATCCACACTATGAGTATTTGACAGTTGCCTTAATGTGGTCAGATTGTTCATGAAAAAACACATTTGTGTGCATAAACAAAATTAATTAATTAATTCTAATGAGATAGAATTTTGAAATACATTGTGGGAAGATAGGTTTTACGAACAATAAAAGGAAAAATTTGTCAACGATTTGTTTCTAGCTACAAATAAAAGTGGAAACATTTCATATCAGCCCAGTATTGCGTATTTTAAAAAAATGGATTGCGAAAACACAAATTTTGATATTCAGTTGAATATTTTGATTAATACAATACATCACAAAGTTTTCTGTATATTAATAAACAGTCTTTCCAATAAATTGCAAATATGTCTCCAATAAAGGCAACAGTAGTAAACCGTTGTCGAAATTCATAAGTTGATTGAGAAAAAACAAATTCGGACTACAAACTAAAACTGAGGGAAACACATCAAATATAAGAGGAAAACTACGACACAATGTCAGCAACACAAAATTAAACTTTAACACACACAGAAACGAATTACAATTTAACAATGGCAATTTTCCGGACTTGGCACAGGACATTTTAAGAAAAAAATGGTGGGATGAACCCGGTTTTGTGGCATGCCAAACCTCACGCTTCTACGGCAATGGTAAATATATCAGTCAAAGACGACATTACATGACAGGACTACGATACAAATAAATGATAGAACATATAGGACAGAGAAACACTCCAATTATAGCTTACAAAAGGTACCAGGTTTAAAAAAACACTTATACGTCAGACGCGTCTTTCGTGAACACAAGGCTTACCAGTGACGCTCAGATGAAAAATGTTCGAAAGCCAAGACAAGTTCATTGAGGACCAAAAGTTCCAAAAAGTTGTGTCTACTACGGCTAGAGTTTCTGCCTGGAATAAGAACATCCTTGTTATTTCGAATAATTCATAATTTTGCAACCAGTGATGTTTTATAAAATGACTATATAATAGATATTCATGATGAAATCGAAGTGGTGACTAACTACACAATAAAAACGGATACATAAAATTACCTAAACCAGCACATAAAAATTCACAGCCGAGTTAGCAAAAACCATAAACGCACATAGTGATGTAATACATGTATATGAATTTCTTAAACAATATCCCCAAAATAGGATAGACAGAATTCAGGATTAGATTTGCAGTACTGATATAACATTTATCAATAACGATGAAAATTACAATATAAATTAATATCAAATTGTGGTAGTAAACTATACCGATTTTTTGCCCAAATCCACCAATTTGGACACATATTTGAAATTTATTGGTTAGACTTTTATTCATAAATAGAAAACATGGTCATTTATTGTTATTTCAGAATTCTATCTCATATTTTTTGTTTATGCACACAAATGTGTTTTTTCATGAACAATCTGACCACATTAAGGCAACTTTCAAAAACTCATAGTTTGGATATAGTATTATGATTTCACGTCCCCTCACGCATTCACGATGTCCTCAATCAGAACCGATCCCCTCACGCATGTCATAATGAAAATATGAGGTTTTCATATTTATTAAGATGTCGATCAACAACGGACAGCGTACACGCCGCCCAAAACGACATTCATACCCATTGACCGAATAAAAAGTAAATTTAAACTTGAGGGTCTGTAATTAGAACCATTTTAAAATTTAAATGTCACTTGTTTAGGCAAATTCTCGTGGGGCAACTGATTTTGTAGGAGTTCAACTCCACGTACAACAGTAAATGATACATGTATCTCCTCGTTAAAGTATTCACCACAGCATAGCATTCTCCGATTTTCAATATTTTGATCAGTCGAATAAGAAAATTGCGATTTAGAAATGTACATACCTTTTGAAGCGGTGACAATTACTCCACTCAAGCACAACCGGAAAATCCTCTCACGGTTTTCATTGCAGAACCAAATGTTCTGCGTGTGTAGATTACCAGCCGTGTTTGTAACGATTTTATCTTACCGACTATCTTACCATTTGAAATTTAGACTAGTGACCTATCAAAATGAGCATGTCTTCAATACTGTTAGCATTAAGAAACTAGCTACTTCCATTGATCCTACAAAAACAGATGCCAACAATACTAACTTGTTAATGTGTTTTATAAATTTATTTCCATCGTCATAATCAATTTCGTCGTCTGTTGAAACCTTTAAGATTTTTTCGCAGTACCGTTTTGTTTTTAAAAAGGGAAGTAACACCACTACTTACCGTGTATGAAATAAGCTCCGCCTCCGAATTACCTAATATGGAATATAAAGGGACGCAACACCTCTGTATCCACGAGGACGCTTTTAACCAATCATATTCCTAGAAATGTATAGGAGGTAAGATAATAAGCCTTATTTGTTAGTTAGGAAAGGAAATAGGTTGGTTAAAAATGTCAAGTGTCAATTTAAGTTTTTTTCCCTAACTGTGTTTCATCATACGAATAAGACATTTGGCACATCCTATACTGTATAGTAGGTTAATTAAGTCCCCCAGCATGACAAAATGGAACACAATAAAAATGAGAAAATCAATGATCTGATTTTTTTTTGTCTGGCTGCTTTCTACATGCGCTTTTTGCTCTGTGCTTTCTCTCTTTTTTTAATTTTTCCATTGACGAATTAAAACTGATATTCAATGAACATAAATCATAATATCTATGTTCCATTATAATCGGGATCAAGTATAATGGGTAAAAAAAAGAGGAATAAACACAATACGATAGGCTACAATACATATCAAAATTTGTTATACTTGAGCGTTTATACAGTTGTATATATCGAATAGCTGTTGGTAACTAGACTCTCAAGGGAATTCCTACAATTAATTAAATTGCTATCTGAGATCAAAATTCTTCGCAAACATTCTTTGGTTAAAGGAATCTAGGTTAATATTGTCTGGAATGGTTAAACGTATGTTCATACCTACATGACATAATTCTTTAAACTGTTTTCGATAGCCATGTATGAGGTACACAGCAGCAAATTTATATGACAATTTACCAATATATGGTACTCTTGTCGACAGTTGTTTGATAATATCTTCCATTTCCAACATGTGTTTCTGAAAAGTAGAAAGCGTTTCAGAATGAAGAAATTTACAATTTTCTTTCAGCTTAATTTGAATTTGTAAATGTTTTATCATCAGATAAGGATCGATATAAAACCGAGGACAACTACCATATCTCTTTTCAAGTTCGATTATTACAAAGTGAATAGGTGTGTCTAGTTCATACTCTTTGTGAAATTTCGTTATAGAAACTCCTATTTCACCGGGTCTAAACTGGTAACCTACACTACTGTTGATAATTGATTCAACGTCTTTGTACTTTTTCATTACATACAACTCAAAAGCGGCATGTGCTGTTTCAATTAAGTCGTCAAACCTATTGATATTGCTTGGTATTAATTTTATGATTGTTGAATTACGAGTTTGTACACTTACAATAAAAATATTGATCGCATTTACTATTTTCTTCAAATGTTTATCTGCCTGATAAGAGCTGAATACTGTTCTTATGTTATCAATACTTTCCATTAAAGTGCCTTGAAGCTCATTTTCAAACAAGGAAAACGTAGTCATACTTAATAAGCGAGTCAAGTAACCGCCGATATAGCTGTCCATTATCTCTTGCGAGGCTAACAACCGAAGTTGCGACCTTGCATCTTTAAGCATGCTTCCACTGTCTGATGAAATATCAAGATCACTTCTGAGCAAATCAGTTACTGCTTGTAAAATAATTTCGGTATCGCGTTCAAAGTTTTTGTTGTAAAATGAAATGTTGTCTTCGGTAAATTTGTGGGAAGGAAATATATTACAACCGTTTACAAAAAAATGCCGAACGCTCTGTTTTAAAATACAACTTTTCATTTCAGAAAACACTGTTCTGACAAAATTTATTGGTGAAACATGGTCCCAGTCATTAATACTAAGCTCTTCAACAATCCAAAGGAAAATAGTTTTTATATGATATGAGCTTAGTAAGTCATAACTTTCTGAACAGAAAAGTTGTTTGAAAGCATACTTTGCAATACCATAATTCGTTCTCATTTTAGCTGACAGTTGATCAAAACATTTAATTTCGACCATTGAAAAAGAAAGTCTAAATTGCTCCTGTTTATTACTAGACATTGGGTTGCCAGTTGGAACAAGAAATAAAGGCACGACATCCACAAGTGCTTCTTTCCATTAAGAATTGAAAGTGTATCTTTCGCTATAAGGGCCTCTCGATTTCCATGAGTCTGCAAGTTTTGGCCATTTTGATAACCTAAGACATGGAACTGTATCATATTCATTAACAGCCCCCTTCCCAGATATTGATGGACTTGCTAAAGAAACGCTTTTGTCTCTTGAAAACTCAAAATGACTTGCATTAACGACATTTTCCTTGAATTTGCTGGGTAATAATAAAAAGGCATTTTCATCTTGCTTCCATTCAAAAGTATCGGCAGTAAATATATCACTGTGGTTTTGTTCCAGTTGTTTGCGATACTCTTTGTCGACGTAAACTGTTCCAAATGCTGGAGAATCGCTGCTATGTTTCCAGTAAATGCCTTTGCATTCGTCATCACAATTCACTAGGATACCATCTAGTTCAAACATATAATCAACATCCGTATCCTTTCCCGGTGGAAGGATACGCGTCTGTGATTCCACCCTGCTTCCGGCTCGGTGTTGCTTAATTCTACGACTGACACGGCTGTACTTCCATATCTTATGATGTGCTATTCGAATGTTATATACTTCTTGCTGCCAGGTATCTAAAACATTCAAGTATTCCCTCAGTACTTCATCTAGATCTGTGTGTTTCAAACATGTTGATTCTTGATCCTGTAAATACTGGCATTGGTCACTCAAGTCTTGTCGATAACGCTCATCTAAAATCTATTAAATGTATGTAATACCTTTTAAATGTTTTTTATTCATTTCACCAATTTTAACAATCTAAGCAAGAAGAATAATGTTACAAAACTATGTTAATTTGCAATTATATTTGTGTTACTATACCACTTATTTCAGCATACACAAATTACATTAGACTATGCTTATGAAACAATGTCCTTGTATTTAAAAAGTTTAATTACAAAAATACCGAACGACAACTTTGTGGCTTTTCAATTATGCAAATTTCACAAGAAAAAGAAAAGATCCAAATTTCACTTACACAAAAAGCAAAGGAAATGCGATTTTATTGATGTTCTTAAACCCAAAGTCACAATGAAGCCTTCAAGACGGAGCAAAAGAAACCTCTCACCTCACTGCTAAAAGACCCAGGCACTGGCTGGAGCAGAATTCTTTTCAAAAATAATTTAGAAGACTGTGTAAGATGTACACCAACTAATCGGCCCCGGTAAAAAAAGAACATACTGAAAAGTAGTAAAATAAAATAGTTCCTACGAATAATGGTAAATGTTAAACTATCAACAAAATAGTTCCTACGCATAATGGTAAATGTTAAACTATCAACAAAATAGTTCCTACGCATAATGGTAAATGTTAAACTATCAATAAAATAGTTCCTACGCATAATGGTAAATGTTAAACTATCAATAAAATAGTTCCTACGCATAATGGTAAATGTTAAACTATCAATAAAATACTCCCTACGCATAATGGTAAATGTTAAACTATCAATAAAATAGTTCCTACGCATAATGGTAAATGTTAAACTATCAAATGAAAATTGAAGTACTTGTGATCCTTATTGAACACACAATTGACTTATGATTTTGAATAATAAATAATACAAAATGTATGAATTAATTCTAAAATTGAGGGTATTAGTAGCCAGTTTGTCGGATATAAAGTGTCTTATTTGGTATATCCAAAATTCCGGTGACCACCGCAGTACCGTCTGCATGATGTATATACTCAAGTATATGTATCCTGCTTTCATGAAAAGATTTGAACTGAAAACATTACCGTGGATAGGAATGAGGGAGGACCAAGAATAGGTGGAGTAAAAAAATACATTCACACATAGTCACGGTGAGGCCCTCAACATGGAGCAACATTATCCTAGCACCTAGTATGTTAATTTAAAAACGAATATAGTACTTCAAATATTTTATTTAATTCGTAACTAACAAAACATGTATCACAATTTTTAATCATACTTCGATGAAATACATTTTCCAATGCAGGTACTTCCATATCATTTCGTTTTTTTTTTCTTATAAAACTAAATACATTGAACTACTACAAAAATATGATGTAATAATTTCAGATACAAAACATTTAAGTTAAACTACGCATTGGGCCATTCGTCATAAATCTATATTACACTATTTGCCCAACATTTTGTTGAAAAATTTAGATTTTATATGTTACACTTTAACATCATTACTGAAACATAAATTATTTATGTTTCAGTAATGATGTTAAAGTGTAACATATAAAGTTTATTTCTTTCTGAATAGTCTTACTCGTCAGACTGTCTCATATCTTTTTCCAATATCAGTTTTTTTTTAATTCGCTTTAAAAAGTGACCAACTCATTGCCTAATTTATCTTATAAATTGTAGTAATTGTATTTGACATTATAATATATATTATACCAGTCTGTTTTAAATTTGTATCGAATCTTTTGAAATTAATTAAAAGATGTAACTATCCTCGTTTGAGAATAATACCTTTTTCCTAAGACTCATTTTCTAAAATTTATCTATTATTCTTGATTTCCTGTTAACAATTTTCACAAGTGTTTGTGACAAATATTTCATTTCAATACTATTTTCATTTTACATTAATAATGCATTTCCTTTACACATCGTTTATTAAAAATGAAGTTCAAGCATGCTTCACGTCCACTCTGTTTTTGAAGGATGTATTTCTATATATATCCATCTGATGAGTTAAGGCTAAGCCTTTTTTCAACGGATTTGTATAGTTCGTATATATGTTGTACTGTCACAACAGTGTTCCAGGTCAGAGCAGGGCTTGAATCCTGCTCACATGCTTAACCTACTTTCTGTATGTATGTGCATGTCCCAACGCAGGAGCCTGTAATTCAGTGGTTGTCAGTTATGGGTGTTTTACAAATGTGTTTTTCGATGTGTTGTACATAAAGGCCTATTTTTTTCTCGTTTTTGCATTTGTCATTTCGGATACTTTTATAGTTGGCTATGCGGTATGGTGTTTGCTCATTGTTGAGGGCCGAACAGTGACCTATAGTTGTTCATTTCTGTGGACCTTTGTGGAGAGTTGTCTCATTGGCAATCATACCACATCTTCTTTTTTTTATATTTGTTATGAATAGGGAAATACCAAAAAAGTACTTGAAACACTTGAAAACAAAAGTGAAATAAGTTTCTATCATTTATGTTCTATTTTTGTAAACACGTCGATCTTATTTTTTTACTATTTATAAGGTGTAACTAAACACCATCTAAGAACGTGCACCATCAAACGAATGGAAAGCAATTGTCATAATTCTGACTTTGTACAGGCATTTCCCTTAGTAGAAAATGGTGAATTGAACCTGCTTTAAAGCTAGCTAAATCTCACACTTGTATGACGGTCGCATAGAATTTCATTATATTGACAACGATGTGAAAGGAAAACAAACAGGCGTACAAGGTAAAAACGTCAAAAGTTGTGGTACAGTTGTTAACGTTGTAATATAATCTTAACCGATATCAAAGCAAAAAAACTGTTCCAGCAAAGATACACAAAATGGCATATAAACATGATAAACAAATGAATAGTGAATAGCATAAAAATCAAGCTACTAGTAGTGAACTATTTGCAGCACACATTAGACGCCTACTTATTTTCAATCTATGAGTTTGACTGTCCCTCTGGTATCTTTCGTCCCTCTTTTAAATAGATCTGTCATTTGCCGAACTTTTAAGATAGTCCTTTTTCAAATATTAAATTTAAATCATATAACATTTTACTTCGATGTTATTGTTTGATTAACTGAAAACAGCAAGCTTTATCTACTTTTTGAATAGGATAGGTGTCGCATTTTTCTACTTTTACATACCTTTTCTAATTTCAAGTTCAGATTCTCAGGTCTTCCATTGTCTACTTCAACGTCGTCTTCTCCGGTATATGTATCTGGTTCTAAATCGGAGGAAGCTTCACTAGGGTTGGTCTCGCTTTCAGATAAACTTTGGATGTTATGTTCACCATCAGGTGCAAGCTTATCTAGCCAATCCCCTGATGTTAAATTCAAATTGTTGAAGTATTGATTATTTCCACTTTGAGTTTCTAATACTCCACGAAAATTCTCAATAGGACAGGTATAGTATTTCCAAATATTGTAGTTGTTAGGCACTGTTGATATTGTTTTAGTAAATTGTATGGTCATGAGTAGTCCTGTCTCTTACATATGAATAAGGGTACATGTCTAAAATCTGTAAAAAATAAACTGATATACACGCATATGAGTTAACATGGTTAAGAATAAAATAAAGAATTGAAAGTATTTTGTCGTCTGCATTAAAAAAATTCCATCTGATAAGTTACGTTTCATGCATCCGGTTGACTCTTTTGGATTAACCGTTATAAGAACGTGTAAAGCCGAATATTTGAAAGCGCAGGAAGATGAATGTCCGGTTCTTAAACTCTCATCTGGTCCTAAGTGTTATATCAATAAGGTGGTGTGGTATAATTGACAAGGAGATAATAATCCACAAGAATTCAAATGCAGTGGGTGTAAGCAATCATAGGCAATCTTTAGGCCTTCAAACATAAGAAATTCCATACCGTATAGTCGACATTAAAAAGCCCTTGCCTGAAAAATGTGAAACAATTCAAACGAAAAAGTCACAAGAAAATTGAGGAAAAACAAATACGAGAGACATTATCCTACAACGACCACTGAACTATCGGTTCTTGATTTGGGACAGGCACATAAAGATTGTGGCGCGGAGTTAAAAATGTGTGTAAGCTTATCTGCGACAGTGGTGTAAAAGCACAACATACAATGTAAGAACAAACTGTAAAAACTAGTAGTCATAGGCTAACCTCAAACTTTGTTTATGAAATAGATATAAGAAGTTGTGGTATAATTGCAAATGAGACAACTCTTAAAACATGTTACGATTTATAAAAGTATATAAGAGGGTTTGGATGGGGTTAAATGATTAAAGAATAATGCCCTTACAAAATGAAGATTAGAGAATTACAGGCAAAAAAATGAAGATTAGAGAAAAAAGGGGTTAATTTTTTGAAGATTAGAGAAAAAAGGGGTTAATTTTTTAAAGATTAGAGAAAAAAGGGGTGAAAATTAAATGTTTACGGAATAATAGACCCCCGCTATATCAGTTATACAGTAAATTTATGCAGTAAATGTGATAATCAAAAGAGAAAATAAACGATATCGTCTTGAGTTAATAATAAACATAGTATAGAGCGACTTACCCGAATTACACGCCATTTAATACTTTAACAATACGGAACAATCCAGTGCATATCTAATTAAAGATCGTTAATAAGTACTATAACTTAATTATAAATCTATTAGGTTATGGTAGCTGTAGTACGTTTAAAAGTATCGGTTCAATATGTTTAATCGTTTACATATATGCTAGGGGACAACTGTTTCATTTTTAATATATGATATTATATAGTATATTTATACAAGAAACTTCTATTACTTTTCACAAACTGGCGCTTAATTGTTATCTATAAAAAGTAAAGTAACAATAATAGCAATCTAATTAAAATTAAATGTCTCACTCGCTCATTTTTTAATGTGGGCAGCGACCAGGCATTAAAAAATGAGCGAGTGAGATATTTAATTTTAATTAGATTGCAATAATATCGAACTCCGAGGAAAATACAAATCGGAAAGACCCTCATCAAATGACAAAATTCAAACATATCAAACGGATGGAAAACAACTGTCATATTCTTGATTTGGTTCAGGCATTTCCATATGTTGAAAATCGTGGATAAAACCTGGTTTCATAGCTAAACCTCTCTCTTGTATGATAGTCGCATGAAATTATATTGACAACAAATGGCATATAGACAAAGCACATCAGCAAGAATAAAAGACAAGAAAACAAAAAATGTCTTCAGCACAACAGTAAATTCGCGGGATGCATAAGTACCTAACCCCGCCGAAAGGATATTACAAACAATGGACCTAACTCCTTGTTCATATTTGTCACATTCGTTTTAATTGAATTATGCCATGAATTTCTTAATTGAATAGTTTTCTATAATGCATGTCGGGACCTTTTATTGCTGACCATACGGTATTAGTTTTCTCATTGTTAAAGGCCTATGGTTGCTTATAATTGTTTGCATATACTCACTGGAAATTACACCACGTGTCCTTATTTTAAACAAACCGGTAATAATTGCCAAAGACAACTAAAAGAACTCTATAGCATGTTATTACGATGATGAACAACGTAAGAACCTAGAATCTGTACGTTGAGATCATCGTATATCAATTGTGAAGTCGGTATGGAATATTTATCAACTAGCTCTTAACATTTTCCGATGATCCTTCTTTTTTTTAAGGCCGAGACGTACTTTTGGATAACCCTGGTTCATCGTCTTACTGCTCAGACACTGTTGACGTTTTATAAAGTCTGAGTAGCATCTACATGCTATTGGCGCGACTGTCATACAAGTAGGAGGTTTAGCTAGCAATAAACCCAGCATTAATTCACCATTTTCTACATAAGAAAATGTCTGTATCAAATCAGGAATATAACAGTTGTTATCCATATACTTGATGTGTTTTAGCTTATGATTTTGCCATTTGATTAGGGACTTTTGTTACGGCCAGAAATCGCCTTTAAATTGTAGCCAACAAAAGACACAAATCAATAATAAAATTTAACAATATTTATTATACAAAAGTTTACAAAAGGTATTACACAAATATTACTGTTAACTTAACTGTCAAAATATGAGTCCAATCTGTTATCTTTATCTGTATCCGGAAATCTTTCGGAATCCAATTTGAATATTACGTTCACTACTAATGTCACAATCCAGTATGATGTTGTTTGTAGAATAAAAGTGTCAATCCAAATGCTGTGAATACTAATGTCTATCAATGTCTATGTCCATGTTTAATTATGAGAGTTTAACTTTAGTGTCTGTATATATAGTGTTGTCATGGAAAATTCTAGAACACTCTATAATGGAACATTGTGGAAAATCCTGGAAAGTTACAACGGAAGTTTCTGGAATAACGTAGAAGTTTAAATTACGCATCTTTTATAAGGATCATTCTAGAAAGTTCCAATCATTCTGTGATTGTTCCAGTGATTCCTAAACTGCACAGTTATAAGATTATTTGGTAAACAACTATCAGGCCATACAACACAAATTAGGCCAACATAAATAAACATAATAATTACAATATCATAACACCTCCCCCCTTAAAAGAAGTTTTAGTGTAACAAAAACTTATCATGAATAATATGAACAAAAATACATAATATATACAAAGTGATTTAATAAGCTCTAGATAAAGCATCAGCTATTACATTATCTTTACCCTTAATATGTTTTACAATTACATCATATTCCTGTAACAATAAACTCCACCTAGTCAACCTCTGATTCTTGTTTCTCATTTTATGCATGAAGGTGAGAGGATTATGATCAGTATAAACAAGAATAGGATATACAGTAGGATTCAAATATACATCAAAATGTTGAAGTGCTGACAACATTGCAAAACACTCTTTTTCAATAGTTGAATAATTTTTCTGATGTTTATCTAATTTCTTAGAAAAATATGATATAGGTTTTTCAACATTATCATCTGTCTCTTGATATAAAACAGCTCCTATTCCTACATCGCTTGCATCAACGACAAGTTTAAATTGTTTTTCAAAGTCTGGAGTAATCAGAACTGGACTATTAATTAAAAGTGATTTGCTATTTTCAAAAGCTTTTTGACAATTTCCGCTCCAGATAAATTTAGAATCTTTCCGTAAAAGATGAGTCAATGGTTGAACAACAGTAGCAAAATTTGAACAAAATTTTCTGTAAAATCCAATCATGCCTAAATATCTCATAAGTTGTTTTCTATTTGTAGGAGGTGGGAATTTGGAAATAGCTTCCACTTTAGCCATAATAGGTTTTACTTGACCTTGGCCAACTGTATGCCCTAAATAATCAACAGTGGCCTGACAAAATTCACTTTTACCAAGATTAACAGTCAAATTTGATTTTGACAATCTATCAAAAGTATCATATAAATGTGTTAAATGCTGTTCCCAGCTATCACTACATACAATAAGATCATCAATATAAGCATAACAACAGTCTAAATCTTTTATAACATTATTGATCATTCTTTGAAATGTAGCTGGAGCACTTTTCATGCCAAATGGCATTACAGTATATTGAAATAAGCCATCTGATGTAACAAAAGCTGATATTTCACGAGCTCTCTGTGTCAATGGAACTTGCCAATAACCTTTCAATAAATCAAATTTGCTCACAAATTTTGCTTGACCAATATTGTCAATACAATCGTCTATCCTTGGAATCGGATAGGAATCAGATTTTGAGACTGAATTTAATTTTCTGAAATCAGTCACGAAACGAAAAGTTTTATCTGGTTTTGGCACAAGGAGACAAGGAGAGCTCCATTCACTGTTACTCGGCTCAATAATATCATTGTCAAGCATATATTTAATTTCTTTTCTCATAACTTCAAGTTTGAGTGGATTGAGCCTGTAAGGATGTTGCTTAATTGGAGAAGCATCTCCTACATCAACATCATGACAAACAGCAGTGGTTTTGTTTGGCACATCTGGAAAAAGATTTTTAAAAGAAAATACAAAAGTTTTTATTTCTTCTCTACGATCAAAAGACAGATGTGCAAGTTTTGAATCTAAATTTGACAAAATTTCTGAATTTTTCAATCTAACTGTCTCTTCCATAGTTTTACAACTAAAAGTTGGTTCAATTACATCTGGTTTGTCATGATTGTTCTCAAATTTAACCATGCCTAAAGTGGCAACTGGTTTACTATCACATAGTACATTAGTACGCTCAAAATATGGTTTTAACATATTAATATGACACACTCTATTTTGTTTGCGCCGACCTGGAGTTTTTACAATATAATTCAAATCATTAATTTTACTCTCTATTGTATAAGGACCACAATATTTAGCCTGTAAAGGATGTCCAGGGACTGGCAGAAATACAAGTACCTTATCACCAGGCTCAAAAATTCTGTCCCTGGCATCTTTATCATACCATATTTTCATCTTGTTCTGTACATTTTTTAAGTTTTTCTGAGCAATTTGACAAGCAGTATACAATTTTTCTTTAAATCTAGATACATAGTCTAAAAGATTCAAGTCAGTATGTTCAGTAAGCCACTTTTCCTTAATCAATTTTAACGGTCCCCTTACAGTATGGCCAAATACCAACTCAAAGGGACTAAATCCAAGGGATTCTTGAACAGCCTCTCGGACTGCAAAAAGTAGAAAGTGAACTCCATCATCCCAGTCTCTGTCAAATTGAAAACAAAAAGTTCTAATCATGTTCTTCAATGTTTGATGAAAACGTTCTAAGGCACCTTGAGATTCTGGATGATAAGCACTTGATCTGTACTGAGCAATCCCTAACTGGTACACGACTTGCTGAAATAGACCTGACATGAAATTTGATCCCTGGTCGGACTGTATAGACTTAGGAAGTCCTACTAATGTGAAAAATTTGATAAGAGCTTTGACAATAGTAGGTGTCTTGATATTTCTTAGCGGAATAGCCTCAGGAAAGCGTGTGGATGTACACATGATTGTCAATAAATACGCATTTCCAGTTTTGGTCTTTGGTAAAGGTCCAACGCAGTCAATTAGAACTCTGCTGAAAGGTTCATCAAAGGCTGGAATAGGCAGAAGTGGTGCTGGTGGTATTTTCTGGTTAGGCTTACCAACAACCTGGCATATATGGCATGATTTGCAGTATTCTGCGACATCATTTCGAAGTCTGGGCCAGTAGAAATGTTGCAATATTTTTAGGCAAGTCTTCCTTATACCTAAGTGCCCAGCCAAGGGGGTGTCATGGGCAAGACCAATAATTTCTTGCCTATAAACTTTAGGCACCACCACTTGGTATAGCACTCTCCATTCCTCCTCTGGGGTGGCATCAGGAGGCCTCCACTTCCTCATTAAAATGCCGTCCTGATGGTAATAGCATTCGGCCACTTTGTCTGCTTCCTCCTGTGGTTGAGCTCTCTGGCTGAGCTGAAGAACCTCAGGGTCTTTATGTTGTTCTTCAGATAAATTCTTTCGGTCTAATGAATGGCTGTTAACGTCTGGCCATGGCATAATAACATTCTTGTTAACACTAGGTGGTCTTGTAATGGCCTTTTCTGAGCTACCAGGACCTTCAATGTCAGCTATAAAAGTGTCAGAAAGGTCCATGTAATCAAACTTGTCTTCTTGCAAATTCTGATTTTGTTGTTTTCTAGCCATCGCCCTAGTAACAACACAAGCTGGATACAATTCAGCATCATCTTCAGGTGATTTAACATCCACCACCGGTTCACTGGTAACAATTGGTTCAGCAACCACTTTGTTCCTAGCTAGATCATTTCCTAGCAATAATGTAACACCCTCAACAGGGAGATTAGGACGAACACCTACAACAACTGGTCCAGTTATCAAATCTGACTTCAGATAAATACGATGGAGAGGAACATCTATACAACCTAACTCTACACCTTGTAACAAAACGGAGGCACCAACAGAAGTCTTCTCGGACAAAGGCAACACACCTTCTAACAATAAAGACTGAGAAGCTCCAGTGTCCCGTAAAATCTTAATAGGCTGAAGAGTGGTATCATCAACAATAGAAACAAACCCATCAGACATAAAGGGTTTGTATTCCTCCATGTAATCACAAAAACTGGACTTAAAAGCCTGACTCGCAGGACATTCCAATGTACTGGTAATATAAGGTGTCGTACAAGCACTGGTCTTCGGCTTATTATCTCGTTCATTCTTCTTCTGGAGTCTAAAACAATCAGCCATCAGGTGACCAATCTTCTTACAATAAGCACAAGTCAGTGACTTCTTCTCAAAAGTATCAAATTTTGGACTAGACATATTATAACTGGACTGACTCTTATTTTGTGGAACAGGCTTACTATCAGTACGCTCAGTGCTTTGATTTTTGTAATTTCCACTTGGAGTATTAACATTTTGACCCTTGAAACTTCTTTTATGTGAAAGAGTATAATTATCTGAAATTACAGCCGCATCATGTATTGACTCAACAGTTTTGTCGTCTAAATGTGTTTTTAATTCTGAATGAACACATTGTTTAAACTCTTCTAATAACATCAATTGTCTTAGTTGATCAAAATTGTTTTTTGTTTTCTTTGAAGTAAGCCATTTATCAAATAGATCTTCTTTTTCCCGAGCAAATTCCACATAGGTTTGCGAATCAAACTTTTTATAAGATCTAAATTTCTGTCTATATGCTTCTGGTACTAGCTCATAGGCTTTCAAAATTTCCTGTTTCACGGTGTCATAATCGGAACTTTTTTCTGATGGAAGTGCAGAGTATATTTCAGCGGCCTTTCCTTCAAAAACACTTTGTAGCATTGTAGTCCAATATGGCTTTGGCCATTTCAAATTATTAGCAATTTTCTCAAACTGTGGAAAATATTTATCGACTGTTTTTTCACAAAATTTTGGAACCAAACGTATATTTTTTGCTGCATCAAAATAATCTGATTTCGACTGGACTTTAGTGTTGCTTTCTTCTTTGACCATTTCAATTTTCAGTTTTTCCATCTCTAGCCTTTCTCTCATTTCAAGTTCTTTTAATTTTAATTCATCTTCTTTTATTTTCTCCCTCTCCTTCATTTCCAGTTCTTTTAATTTAAATTCATCTTCTTTTTCTTTTCTCTCTATTTCCAACCTTTCCTTCATTTCCAGTTCTGCTTGTTTTAATTTAAATTCATGTTCTAATTCAAGCTGTTTTAATTTAAAGGCATCTACATTTTCGACCTTAAGTTCAAGAGCCTCTTCACCTAAAATTTCTGCGTCAACTAATTTGTCTATAACCAAATTTTTTATAATTTGTTTTCTCATAGATACTTTAAAATTTAACTGCAGATGTTTAGCAAGCAACACTAATTCGTCTTTCTTTAAATTATCAAAACTCTCCAGGTCTGGCGTTTTCAAAAATTTACCGGCATCAAATGCCATTTTGTAGAATTTTGTTGGCTAGTTATAATAAAAATATTGAAAAAATTTTGAATAATATATTTTCAGTATCCCGGACGAGCCCCCAATTTCTGTTACGGCCAGAAATCGCCTTTAAATTGTAGCCAACAAAAGACACAAATCAATAATAAAATTTAACAATATTTATTATACAAAAGTTTACAAAAGGTATTACACAAATATTACTGTTAACTTAACTGTCAAAATATGAGTCCAATCTGTTATCTTTATCTGTATCCGGAAATCTTTCGGAATCCAATTTGAATATTACGTTCACTACTAATGTCACAATCCAGTATGATGTTGTTTGTAGAATAAAAGTGTCAATCCAAATGCTGTGAATACTAATGTCTATCAATGTCTATGTCCATGTTTAATTATGAGAGTTTAACTTTAGTGTCTGTATATATAGTGTTGTCATGGAAAATTCTAGAACACTCTATAATGGAACATTGTGGAAAATCCTGGAAAGTTACAACGGAAGTTTCTGGAATAACGTAGAAGTTTAAATTACGCATCTTTTATAAGGATCATTCTAGAAAGTTCCAATCATTCTGTGATTGTTCCAGTGATTCCTAAACTGCACAGTTATAAGATTATTTGGTAAACAACTATCAGGCCATACAACACAAATTAGGCCAACATAAATAAACATAATAATTACAATATCATAACACTTTCTGTTTTTGATTTTCCTGGGAGTTGTGATTTTGAAAACCGAAAGACTTGAGAAATGCATATCCCATATGCAGGTGAAGTATGTGATTGCTATTATGATGGGGGAAATTGATAATTTCAAAATTAAAATTAATTCGTTTGTCATAGATTCTAGTACTGAGATGACCGCTTATGTCAAATTCGAGGTACATGTTTAAAAAAAAAAGTAGGCGGAGGGAGCCGTGTCTGTTGTTTCTTTTATTTTTAGTTCTATAATATCTTGCTTGACCGGCGAAATTCAATTCACATTTTAACAAAAGAGATCATCTTAATCAAAGTACTAATATAAATATAATCCAACATAAACCTAGCAACGTTATTTCAGAGAAAACCATAAACTGTGCATTTAAATGTTTGGTCAATACTAGTTGTAGTTGAGTTCACCCTTTGTTATTCGTTGAACATGAGTTGTTGAATCTTTAGGTTTCTGTATATTTTCAATTTCACACGAAAAATACACAAAAGTATATAAGTAATCTGCGTATACATTTTGGAATGTTTTAATTAAAACAAGGTCAGTACAGAAATAGGAAAAATAGTTCACATCTCTGCACACTTATTTGTTTCATTGTTGTCAATACAGAACACAGTACTACCACTTCCACTCATGAACCACTCATTTTTTAAATAATTTTCCATCTCTGGGTAAAGTGCAAGTGTAGGCTCACACAAATCGTTTGCTTCTTTAAACGGTAACGACAGTAAGATGTCTGAACTCTTCACGTCTGCTAACTCTGTGTAAAACGACGTCACATCCGGATTATAACAAAACTGACGGAAATGCGCATAAACTTTGGCAGTGTTGCAATTGATTTTAGGTGTGCATATGTAAAGTTTTGGGACATCATCATTAAATTCTTCCACAACTTCTCCTATGCCTTTTACATTGGCACTTTCGATATCATAAATGAAAAATGAAACATCCGCCCCTATAAAAGAACCGATGCTTGCTAGTTCGTCTTTGGAAAGGCCAAGACGACAAATGTCATTTGTCATGCGCAGAAACGTTGCAGCGTTTGAGGGACCTCCTCCAAGGCCACCACACTCAGGGATGTGCTTATCGACTACTATTTTGTGATTTTTGAAAAATGTTTCAACTTTTTGTGGTTCGGAAATTCTCTTTAAAAGAGCAACGTATGCTCTGTAAATACTGTTGTTTTCTCGTGTACACGAGAAGTTGCCCTCAATTGTTAATTCTCGACATATTTCAGATTCAAAACAAATTTGATCGTACAAATTTGGTAACCGAATAAATCTTGATAATATTTCGTGGTACGATCCTCTTGTGCCAGTCACTTTAAGGAATATATTGATTTTTGCTGGTGACTTCATACTAAATTTAGCCATAAGGAAATGAATTCAAATACCTGGAAAACCAAACATATTTTTAGACCATTGTGCATGTATGAATGTATATATGAAAATTATTTTTATCAAATATGCAATGAACGTATAGCATTTCAAAACACTATTTAAAGATCGAGCATATCACAATACACACATATCATGTTTAATGTTTGATTTAGTGAAAAGAGTAACCATTATAACTAACATTCAACTATGTTCATTTTGGTTACCTTATCATGCTTATTATATTTGAGTGTTGCCTTAATAATTTGCGTTTGGCAAACTAGATATTTTTTTTCTTTCAAAGTGGCTCAGCTGTTATAAAAAAATATATTCGTCATTACCAATTATGTTGACGGGAAAAGACCTCAAGATATTACGAGAGACAACCGCTAAGGAAGTTGATCACTTGGGACAGGTGTGTTTTTCTTATTTATTCAGTCCTGAACCCTTCCATTTGTGTCATCTTTTATCAACAATAAAAAACGTACAATACAATATTGAGTTTATAAAATATGCGGCATATTTCATAATTAGACACAAGAACGACAACTCCTTCATTTACATTTGACTGAACACAAACTCAATCCTCTTAATATGTTGGTATGGAGTTGTTTTTTTTTCTTACCTGTTAACATTGACCTCTGTGCAAGATGCCATACATTCAATCCACAGGAAGTAATACATTTTGCTATAAAAAGTGCCAAAAAACAAGAGTTTAACTTAATTCAATTTCAAAGGTATACTGTACATTGTTGTGTAACTTTTCAAGATTTTGCATAAACGTGGATAATCGTTTGGTAGAAGAGATTGATTTTGTCATTTCTTAACGCCTCATCAGCGGGATAGAATAGAGAGAATATACCCAAGGGGCATAACTCATCCGCAGGGAATTGGATCAACATTTTGTGGGAGGTGGTTTATATCAGAGAGTATGGGTGGGGATTACGGAATAGAAAACAACGGACCTTTATAAATGGTAATGGATATAGAAAAAAAAATAACCCAACAATAATAACAAAGCACGATTTGGTACTAAATCATAAAGAATAGAGAATAATAGGTAGACCATAATATGACACAAACAAAATGTCTTGTCATTCAGCACCTTAAGTTTTTATAAATTGTGACTATCTAATTTCACTTGAAACCGATACAAACGGCCGGAGCGAAGAAAAGTTATTTTTAATGATCTCGGTACTGTTTTTGTGAAGATCCAATATTAAAGTAAATTAAATTATCAATACTTACACTTTTATAATGTTTTACTCCGCAATTTAAAGAAAACGTGAGATTTCTATTATAAAAACAAACTTGATTCACCTACTTCAAAGATTGTAAATCTTAATTGTTATTGCACTTTAAAAGGGACGTATGTCATGCTTAAATTTAGATTGATTTAATGCTTTGGATATTTGTAATGCAGGAAAAAGGGGAAGAGTTGCTGCTCTGTTAGGTTATCTCCCCTTTCCCTCCAAAACGATTATATCACTTGAATATCGGGGGACTGGCATCTTACACTTGGGGACTGCTCTCGCTTATATTGTCTGCAATGCAGGAAAAGGGGGAAGAATCGCTGCTCTGTTAGATTATCTCCCCTTTCCCTCCAAAACGTTAGTAACACTTAAAAAATTCGGGGAACTAACTTCTTTCACTAGGGACTTTTCTCGCTTTAGTGCGTTTTAAGGGTTTAGCGTCTCTATCATAATGGGGCTTCGGACAATATCTTCACTCGGTAATCTGGGGAATACTAGCTTACTCTGGTCTAGGTCATACCTTCTTCTGGCGTGTCCCTCATCTCGGACACTTGCACTTTCGAGGCCTGGCGCTGGTGAATGAATACAATGATGTTTCAATTATTTATTCCAAAGAGCAATCTACATTAAAGTGTGATATGATCTGTGATTCTTATGGTAAACTTTGTTTTAACTTATTTCTGTTAATGAAAATCTTTTATAAATCTAAGTTAAGTTTTAAATATCTAAGTTATTAAATCAGAAGATAAATTCTTACTTTAAAATTCATTTGAAAATAGTTTATACTTTAACAATTTATATACCTGGTGAATGAAATACAATGATGTTTCAATTATTTATTTCAAACAGAAATCTACATTAAAGTGTGATATGATCTGTGATGTTGGGAGTTTGCGGTGTTCCCTTTTTAACCCCAACATCACGTGCTGATTGGAATTATTTTATTCACCAATGAAATTTAAGCGTCAATTTTGAATATTATGAAGTTACTTTGTATTGGTCAACTATTCTCTTTTTATGTTATAGATTTATATGATTGACATGTATTTTATTTAGTTACGTAAAAGCAATTAAAGGATTATCAAAATCTTTACTTACTTTACAGAATTATTAAGTGGACAATAGAAACACTTTAAGGGTTATTTTCCTACGGCATATTACAAACATTTTTATTCTTTTAAAAGATGACAGTTTATTTAATTTATATCTCAACATCATATTAATAGCTATGATCAAAAGAACTCTAGAAATTAGATTAACTATAATATTTACAAAAAGACGGAACTATTTATAACTTAATCTTACATCACCTACATTGTATTGGAACTTTAGCAATGCAATATAATTCAATTTTATTTATTTTTTAGTTTATTTATCTAAGTTTACTTTATTTTATTTTCCTTTGCCAACATACAATTTTCCATCATTATATATTCCAAACAAAGCATTTTTTTTATCTGTACGTTATTATAATTGATTTCTAATAAAAACACAAATCAAAACTTAGAAGTTTAATTCGTACTAAAGCAATCTAAATATATTCAGATACAGAATAATAATCAAAGTCTTTAGTATTTGGGAGGGTTATTTAAATTTAGTTTGCCTTGTATTACTGACCTCCCGTCCCCTCTTTAACTAAAACCTCTTTTAATCTATCGTAACATATAAATATATACAGAGACCAATCTGGTCAAAATTATGCTAGCAATTTAATACAGCGACAACAGTGGCAAACATTCGATTAATTTATATAATGTACCAAAGACCGAAGGATTAGCAGAAGACAGTGAATGTTCTTATACCAATGTCGGATCCAGAGGGGGGATGTTCCGGGGGTTGGGACCTCCCATTATTGGACGATCAATGCATTTGAATAGAGACATGTAGTTGGACCCCTCCTTTTTATGCCCCACCTACGATAGTAGAGGAGCATTATGTTTTCTGATCTGTGCGTCCGTTCGTCCGTCCGTTCGTCCGTCTGTCCCGCTTCAGGTTAAAGTTTTTGGTCAAGGTAGTTTTTGATGAAGTTGAAGTCCAATCGACTTCAAACTTGGTCCACATGTTCCCTATGATATGATCTTTTTAATTTTAATGCCAAATTAGAGATTTTACCTCAATTTCACGGTCCATTGAACACAGAAAATGATAGTGCGAGTGGGGCATTCGTGTACTGAGGACACATTCTTGTTTTGTTCTGGGTTAGGAACCCTCCCCCTCTTTTTAAAATGGCTGGATCCGCCCCTGCATACGGCCTACACATATAAACATAATTACAAAATGTGACAAAATGTAAAAGAATAAAGTGAAATGTAAATGAATTCATGGACCGTAGCTGAGTGACTCTTTTGATGTTTCTTTCAATGACTGATTGTGTGAGGAACTCAGCCGTCCGTGGTTGTCATAGATACGGGACCTAAACATGATACAGACGAAAAATCCGTTGAACTTCGCAAGTCTTGTGAGTCTTTATAAATAAATCTTAAAAAGTCCCAAATCCATGGAAACGTAGTCTTTTTTTATGCTTCCATAGGAATTGAACGTGTCTTTTAGTTTAAAGTTCACGGTTGCATTCACAATATATATATGTAGAAATAAGAAGATGTGGTATGATTGCCAATGATACAATCTCCACAAAAGTGTATGGTTATAGGACTATAACCCATGCCGCATAGTTAGCTAATATAAGTCCCAGAATGACAAATTTAAAATAATTCAAACGAAAGAACTAACCAGCAAATGACACAGAAATTAACAATTATAAGTCAGTACTCATTATGCATTTTTCAAACTGTCCTCGTTACATTGTTCGCTTACAGTAGCCCCAGTTGAACGTACATAAACGTTCATTGAATTGGACTGAATAAAGCGTGCTTGTAGAACTCTTTTGTGTTTTGGGGACATTTTCAAGATGAATTACGCTTTGTTGCTTTCTCTTTCAGGGTCTGTAGGTGTATTTCTCTATATATTTATAAAAAAATCTTTTGATAAATGCATGCTGGAATTTCTCGTTACATTGAGGACCTGTTGGTGACCTTCTGCTGTTGTTTTTCTATGATCGGGTTGTTGCACTTTGATATATTCCCCATTTCCATTCTAAATGTTATGCGATTTTTTTTTCCTAAATGATTTTAACTGCTCTAAACCGCGACCACTCACTCTGATATTTTCAAACTTTCTATATAAGTAGGTGTTTCTTTATGTTAAGGGAGTTATCATGGCTAGTATTATCAGTGAATCACAACTGCTGGTATAAAAAAGTTCAGTAGTTAATTGTGTTGTCAGTTGTATACTGTTTCAATCCTTGTTGGGTTTTTGTGAGTTCGTTTCATAATACCTCTCATCTGCTGCTTCAGTCGTACTTGCAAATAAAAACTCATTTAATTACATGTACAAATATATCCGTTAATTTCTGTTGAATATTGAACGTTTGAAAATGGAAAACAACAAATTTGTTATCAAAAACTGGTCTTTGTTAGTCTTGTATTATAATAATAATAATAATAGTAAAAATTTCTATAGCGCCCTATATAACAATAAAATCACTCTAAGGCGCTTTACATATATATATATATATATATATATATATATATATATATATATATATATATATATATATATATATATATATACATGATAAAAATATAATAAGTTAACCACAAAACAAA
Organism: Mytilus galloprovincialis; assembly: GCA_037788925.1. NCBI lineage: Eukaryota > Metazoa > Mollusca > Bivalvia > Mytilida > Mytilidae > Mytilus > Mytilus galloprovincialis. The sequence continues at coordinate 73,509,258 of CM075339.1, read as the reverse complement.
ATGGAATAAAAAATGTTATGTTTAAAAGAACTAAAAACGTATATATGAAAGATATATGAACATAAATAATTATATTGATAGAAAAATAATAGAATTAAAATCAATAATAAGTACCAAAAAAAAAATAAATTAAAACATAGAAAGCGAAAATATATTAAAAATTTAGCAGAAAGATTATAATGAATAATTGAAATGGTCATGAGAACTTTTGCTAGAATAAAAATTGTACGAAGAAAACAAGAAACAAAAATCACAGCACATTTTCAAATAAAAAGAATAAGAATTAAGATAACAGCTTATTAAACGCAAGTCTGTAAAAATATGTCTTCAATTGTTTTTTAAAACACTGAACAGATTTAGAGTGACGAATCTGTACAGGTAGATTGTTCCATAGAGTAGCGGCAGCACGATTAAATTGTCTTTCACCGTACGTTTTTGTTCGGACATGTGGCAGTTCGAGTCTAAGGCTGCCCTCTGATCGTAGTGCCCTAGATGTTGTTTGGAGATGTAATAGTTCCTGTATATAATCCGGGGCAGTTCCTTGCAGTGCCGTGTACGTATAGACAAGGATTTTGAACTTTGGCTGGAATTCAACAATTATTTTAATTTAAGTTTCTTGTGTACAATTTGGATATTAGTACGGCGTTCATTATCACTGAACTACTAGTATATATTTGTTTAGGGGCCAGCTGAAGGACGCCTCCGGGTGCGGGATTTTCTCGTTACATTGAAGACCTGTTGGTGGCCTTCTGCTGTTGTTTTTTCTATGGTCGGGTTGTTGTCTCTTTGGTACATTCCCCATTTCCATTCTCAATTTTATTGATTTTCGGCTGATATGAAGAGTTACAGCCGGTTTTTTAGAACTTCGAAACGTCAAACGAGGTCTATAAAAATCATGAAAAATTAAATCAGACAAAGCTATTCTATGTTATCTATAGTCTATGACGCAATAAAATAATAAAGAATAATAAAAAGTATTGTACATGTACGATGCATAGAAATCTAGGCGCATTTGGTATATGAATGTTGAATACTGAAATGTATATATCTGCAAATTTGAAAAGATGATACAGACGCAAAAGAAACAAGTATTTTCTGCCAGTTCATGTCTGCAGTGGCAGCACCTTTCTGGTGCAAGACTTAAAAGAAATTCACTATGAAAAATTAAGGCACTGCATGGTTTTGTAACGCTTGTAAAGCAGTTTGTGGTTGTTGGGTGTTACTTTTTGTTTCAAAACTAATAGGATATTTTTATTACAATTTTTAACAGAATGTCGATTTTTCACATGGGTTCGTATGTTTACTTATATGTATTATATATTTCTTTAAAGAAAGATTTTTAGACTTCCTATAAAAGAACAAAAGTACTAGTATCAATTTTGATATAAGTAGTTTTTTTTCTAAAAGACAAGTTTTTAGAGACTTCTTATTAAAGTAAAGAATATTAATTTTAATATGCACGTTTTTTTTTTTTTATTAATGTTTAAATAAGACATAGTTGTATAGAGATTTCTTATTGAAGTTTATGTTTCTATATTTTTTTCTATTTTTAATTCCTATACTTCTATTTTTCATCTTAATAAAACCGGCAAAATAGCAAAACCCTATATAAATCGCTATTGTGCCGGCTGGCGCTCTTGCCGGAGCCGGTAGAATAGCCCCTAAGAAGCTATGTTGCCGGCGCCGGAAGAATAGCCACTGCCTAACAAAAATTGCATAATCTGTAGTTTATATTTGAACCTCTAGAGTCGTGTCTATTTGTAAAGGTTTTAATTTTCAACAAGTAGTTCTTAGTAAAGTGAAAAAAATTGATTTTATATCAATCAATATCTAAAAATACCACATGTCAACTATTATTATAAATCAACACCCACATGGCGGCGCACTTATATATATATTATTTTAAAGTTGGATAGAACGCAGCAGTGCAACGCTTTTTATAAAGCTCAAACTTATATAATCAATGTTTATCTATTTCCGGAAAAATTCCGATTACGGTTTAAGACTAAAAAAAGGATCAAACACGCGTTTGAAAAAGGATACTTTTATTGTGATTGTAAAGAAATATTTTGACGTTGATACAACAAAAAGTGGGCGGGGGTTTCTCTAAAACATGATTGACCAAACAATATTTAAAGGTAGCTTTATCAGTTTTTGTCTTATTCAGATCGTGTTATATGTTTGACTTTTTGAACATTTGTGTTTTTATTTACCAGTGAGTGGGAATATTCAAGCTCATACTCTTACGTTGAGACTTTATTGAAGAGGGACAGTCACACTCATAATATACCATAGATGTAATTACATCTATGAATAAACTAACAACACCATGGCTAAAAATGAAAAAGACAAAAAGATAAACAATAGTACACATGACGCAACATAGAAAACTAAAGAATAAGCAACACAAATTCCACCAAAAACTAGGGGTGGTCTCAGGTGCAGTCATCAAAAACTGCTGCAACTTTAACATGTTGACTTTTCATGAACTTCAGTCAAACAACAGAACGTAGAACAGCTCGATGTTACCAAGAAATCGACATCTTGTAATGATAACTGTTGACAGTCATAGTGGTACCATGAATTGCAAGAGTCACACTGTACTGAGTTCTTGGAGCAGTTCTGTCTGCAGTCACCACAGGGCCAAAAAATCGACCTTTTTAGGTACGAAACTTTGCGTTTTGGCATTTTGACTTTACTGATTAACTTTGAAACTTTATAATAGATTTAGAAAGATTTTTGAATTTTTTTTCTTGTTCTATCAATATATACCCTTTGGTCAATATCTTTAAATTTTGGAGCCAATCGTAAATTTGACCAATAATATTAACAGGAAATAAAATATTGTCCACTTATTTTCGTCGGAAGTAAAAGATGATCCAATAACATTTACAGGAAGAAATTGTGATTCCAGTACTTTATGGTTTCACGTTTCCATTGTCTAACACAAGATTTGAGACGTCGCTAGCAGAACAAAAATGTGAAACGACTTCTCTTGAGACATCGTTAAAAAAACAAAAAGTTATGTAGGACTTCTTTTAAATTTCCATTTCTTTTGACAGCGTGGTTGAATTATAGAAGCCATCCGTTCTTTTTAAATTTTGACATAGACCTCATTATAAAGTGGGTTGTGTTAATTACTCTTAATAATGACCATAACATAGGCTTCTGTTTTACAAGCATTATTAAAAAAAAAAAATTATAAAATTATATAAGTATGTCAAAAGGAAACCCATTCAAAGATATTGCATGATAATTGATTAAAATCGTGCTAAAGGAACTTTATGCATTTCAAATAGAATTTATATATATTCATAATAAGTAATCAATCAAAGTCCTCGATCTCTTTCCGTCGGTTAGATTTTGATATTTGTCTCTTGTCTTATTTTTAGTAAAACTATTTTATATAAGAAGAAGAAAGAAATGAATAAAATATATAATATATATATTTGGTGGTTTGCGGAGTTGTCATGTTATAGACTTTCCTTTCCTGTTTGGTGTGTTCAATGTAGATATATTTGATATTTAAACTTTAATTCAATATGATTTGTTGCATTAATAACTGACATAATATATTAAGGTCACAATTAATACAATAAAACAAAAAACAAAATTAAAAAAAAATGCGCTGTTTAGCGATATGCGGTTTGCGATCGGTGATGAAGTTTAGATTTCCCGTCTAATTAACATTAGTTCATGGATTTTTTAAGTTATTTTAATGGTATGTTGCATATTTTAGTTGTTTTTTTGTTTGTTTTTATGTTCTGTGGTATATTTTGAGTGTTCTGTGGTATATTATATGTGTTCTGTGGTATATTTTTAGTGTTCTGTGGTATTCTGTGGTATTCTGTGGTGTTCTGTGGTAAAAAGACGCTCCGCAGTAATACCCTTCACTAACAAGGAATACCAGAAGATAGGTTTTAACAGTATCTTCAACTGTCACCCCCTAAAAAAGAAGCATGTCAGCCACTTCTAGGAGCCAAATCATCACACGAAAAAATGGCGCGAAAAATTCTACCCTAAAAAATGGTGCTGTGCACAAAAACCCCCATGGCCATTTTCAAAAGTTGGCAGGTATGACCAGTCTTTGCTTAGGCCAAAAAATATGCATGTGTTTCCTTTAAAACGTGTTGTAAAAAAATTAGGGCATGTAGGTATAGGCAATATTATTTAATTTACAGACATTTTTTAGCTGTTTATCACTAGCGAATCAGTCTGATTTTGACAGTGCTTGATCTAAAATAGCATAAAAAGTTTTAGGGTAAAGACACACAAATTAGGGTAGGTACAATGAGGGGGGTATGACCTTTATTGTGACTCCGAGATCTGGTGTTTATAAGCTCGGGATTTCAGGATTGACCCTTTAGGGATCCAGGAATTCTTTTTTGCCAATTTCTGGACCTCAGAATTTCGTGTTTTTAAGCCTGTGATTTTGGGATCATGTGTTTTTAAGCCCAGGATTTCAGGATCAGGACCCCTACTACACCCCCTCTACAATGTAGGGTTAGCATGTGTTATTTTTTTTTTTGCCTCAATAATTTCTAAATGTTTTTCATAATTAAACCATAGATGTGAATAAAATTCATGCAAGATTACTGGACCACAGACCAGTGTTACAAGGACATATCAACCACTTCGTACAAGAATTTGAGGTGAGTATGTTTTAGAATTCTGTTCATCACTGATCAGATCTTAAGGGAGTTACTACTGTAAATTCAGAAATGATTGTGAGGTTTTTATTAATTAATGGGAAAAAGGCTGGTTGAGTTTAGCAATAATAGGAACTCACATTCAGACAACTGAAATATAAACCTAGGCTAGGATGAAATTTAAAAAAAAAAGCAGGATAGGAGTTTTAAGTTTAAGGAAGTACACCACTAATTCATGGTCCCATTGCTTTCTATGTTAAATTCCTCCGTTTCAAGAAAGAACACCTCTTTTGTTTTAAGTTCAAATAAAGTGGCAATCATTGCAGAGGGGGGATAGGACCTTATCGGGACTCCGGGATCAGGTGTTTTTAAGCTCGGGATTTCGGGATTGACCCTTTCGGGATCCGGGAATCGTTTTTTTCGGATTTCGGGACATCGGGATTTACTTTATTTAAATTCGGGACCTCGGGAATTCGTTTTTTTAAGTCCGGGAGTTCGGGATCAGGACCCCTCCTATCCCCCCTCATTGCATTTCAAAGCAACACTTTATGGTGTCTTCTACTGAAAAAATCAACATACCTTACATGGCATATAAGAAAGAACTGGTTCCCGGAACTTTGGATGTACCAAAACAGGTACTTTAAATCTGACAAACAGACAAAATGAACCCTCTTTTTAAAATTTGATGCAGCTTTTTAAATATTCATAATTAAAAGTCCAAAAGTGTTCTACAATGATCACCAGTCCTTCAGCTTTCATTTCATACCAAAAATACCTAAATATTCTACATATTTTGGAAGTTACACTCATGCGTAGGAACTATTTTGTGTTAAATATGTACTACTTTCTGGTATGTGCTTTCTTGCCGGGCCTTAATTAGTGGTGTTACACCTTTAAAAAGAAGAAGAAGGATGAGCTACTTCGTAAAAAAGTGTCATGATGACAATTTTATGTAAAAAAATAGGATATGTAATTAAAGTAACAAAAAAAGGCAGGACCAAATAGAGTAAATAATAAATTTTAAGAAAGGACAGAGACTTCATGGCCAACATTTTTTAGTCTATAGCCCTGTCCTTTAAAGGCTTAGAAGACACCAATAACCTAATTAGTATTGAACTATTGTCAGGATCTGGACAATATGTACATACATTTATTAGAGATCTTTCAATGTAAAATAGTCAAGTGTAATATCAGACTAAGATGCTGTTATCTATTTCATTTTGCTTTTTTAGGATAAAAGACAAAACAGGGAACCAGAGAGATTAGAAAAAGTTTTAGACAATGTGAAAGAAACGAACGAGAAACTGATCCCAGAGAGTCTAAAAGCTATGCAGGTCTTCTTACCTGATGTTTCTGCCAAAGGTATGACCAATAACAAAATTGTATGTTTTACAAAGGAAAAGAATGTTAGAGCAGCAAAAAATCTATAAAAAAAAAAGAAAAAGATAAACAATTTGTGTCATACTTTTTTCAGGCCGGTAGAGGTACAGTAGGCAACATGAAACTATTTGAATTTTATTTTTGGCCTTTTTTCACAAAAATTTTGCAATGTGGTAAATTTTTACATTCACATTACTTTCTAGATTGTTAGTATCAAAGGGTTCTGTATGTATAGTGGGTAGCAGTCAAAATTGTAGAAATCATATGTATTCAAAATAAACATGCTTATTTTTTAAAAGTTACATTTCTCTTAGATAGTTTTTAATGCATGTACAATGATGTAAGGGATGACAATTAACTTGAAATTGAGAATTGAAATGAAAAATGAAGTGTCAAAGAGATAACAGCCAAATGCCACCAATAGGTCTTCAATGCAGAAAGAAAATCCCACACCCAGATCTGGGCCTCAGCTGGCCCCTAAACAAACATGTGTAAAATTTGTGGCAGTCATTCCGGAGTTATGGGACTTTGACAAATATATCATACACTAATTATATAACTTGAAATAAAATAGGGAGATGAGGTGTGATGGCAATAAGACAACTATCTATTCATTGGCAGATCCAGGGAGAGGGTTCTTGGGGTTGAAACCCCCCTTTTTTTTGGACAATCAATGCACTTGAATGGAGCATATAGTTGGTACCCCCTCCCCCCCTTTACTTTGGGTTGGGAACCCCCCTTTTTAAAATGGATGGATCCGCCCCTGCTATCAGAGTTCAAATGAAAAAGGTATAAGCAATTCACATATTATATAGGTCTCCATACAGCCTTCAAAAATGAGGAGAATAAACATGACATTTACATCAGATAGATTTTTAAAGTCTGGTTTTTCTAATTGAAATATATAGTTTTAATCTTTCTTTTTTTCATTTATTTCAGTAAAAGTTGCCACAGAAATGTGCAGAAAAATTGAAGATGGTGAAATACTTGAGGTAAACTAGTTTCTTAAACCTCAACATCATTCTCTATTTGTCTGGTGGAGAGTTTTCTCATTGGCAAGCATATCTTTCTATTTTAATACCAAAAATGGGAGATAACTCTACTTTTAACAAAGTATTTCCTACCTTGTGGTGTATTAAAAGTAACTAGCAAACTTAGACAGTAAAAACAAAACCATCAATGGTCCCTCAAAAGATTCATTTACCATTTGAATAAATGTGAAATTAGTAAATATTCTTTATTTACCACAACTCTAAATTTTGGTAATGTTATTTTAAAATACATTTACTTATAGTGATTTGATATACAGCAACATATTGTTAGAGTTCTTGGAGTACACACACATGACACATGAAACTTTGCACAGTGAAACAAGGAATTTTAACTAAGATCGTAAGATGCCCCATCCACACTATTATTTTCTATGTTCAATGGACCATAAAATTGGAGTAAAAACAATAATTTGGCATTTACATTAGAAAGATCATATCATAGGAAACATGTGTACTAAGTTTCAAGTTGAATGGACTTCAATTTTATCAAAAACTACCTTGACGAAAAACTGAACCCTGAAGACAGACAAACGAACGGAGGGATGGATGACAGACAAACAAACAGACACACAGACCAGAAAACATAATACACATCAATGGGGCAAAAAAATATAGATGAAAATATATCAACCTGCTGAGTAACACACTCAGAATTGTAAATTTACCTTTTTTGCAAAATCCCATGTGATGTTTTTATTCATTGTAGAATAAACAGCTGGTACAAAACCGAGCCTCAAGGAAAGAGAGATGGGATGAATTCCTTAAGAAACAGTATCACAATTGTGATGAGATTGATACAGACTTTAATCAGCAAGTGGAACGTCTCAAAACACATTATGAAGACTTAGAGGATAAGTTAGGATACTCAACCATGGCAAGCGCATGACACAAACAGATATTTGATCTTTATTATATTGTTAATTTATTATTAAAATTTTAAAATGTTGAATTTTTTTAAACACTATGTTGTGTGACATTTCACAGATGTTGATATATGAGGGTCTTTCATTTCCATATTCTTTATTATTTTATAGATAAAGATAAGAAGATGTGGCATGAGTGCCAATGAGACAACTCTCCATCCAAGTCACAATTTGTAAAGGTAAACCATTGAAGGTCAAAATATGGTCTTCAACAAGGAGAATACTGTTATATATATCTTTGACACATTCCCCATTTCTATCTCAATTTTATTGATTACCTCCCTTACACTGCTTGAAAATAATGTATTAAGAAATGATGATTGTCCTGAGATGATTAGCTGTAAAAAAAAAATTTAAGGTACTATAATTAATTAATATTAATATTAACCATGACTATGGCATTTTATATTTTTATATTTTATGATGTATTTAAATGAGTAGTTATTGTTGCAAACTCCTTCATAAATTTGAATTGAGATTATTTTTGGAAGAAAGCAGAGGTAAAACAAATTGGAAGGGGGGTACAATTATTTCAATTCAGATTTCCGAAATTAAAAAGAAAATTTCTTCAACAAAATTTTTAAGGAGGGGATTGATATTCAACAGCATAGTGTATTGCAAAAGCAAAAAAAAAAAAATTAAGTTCATTAGAACACATTCATTCTGTGTCAAAAACCTATGCTATGTCAGAAACCTATGCTGTGTCAACTATTTAGTCACAATCCAAATTCAGAGCTAAATCCAGCTTGAATGTTATGTCAATACTTTCCCCAACTGTTCAGGGTTTGACCTCTGCGGTCGTATAAAGCTGCGCCCAATGGAACATCCGGTTCTCTTTTATCATGTTTATATATATATATATTATGTACCCACTATCTCTATTCTGTAAGCTCTAAGGCAGCAACCATTTGATTGATTTTCGGGGGGGGGGGGGGGAGGGGGGGCTATGTTTTTTTTCTGGACAATTTTTTTTTTGCGACAAGTTGAAAACATTTTTTTCTTTCAATTTTAGCATTATATATAGTGGCAGCTGAGGGTGAAACAAACACATTTTTTTTTTATCAGAATCAAAAACAAATTATTTTTTTCTCTCCAAAAACTGGAAACAAACTTTTTTTTCCAAAAAAACCCATAGCCCCCACCCCCCACCCCCACCCCCAGAAAATCAAATGGTTGCTGCCTAACCACACTCTCATATATAAATGCCTGATCATTGAATTGAAGGAGGTTCTGTCATATTGCAAATTGAGTAATTTGTTTATATTATTGTATTAAAAGTTGGATGGAATTGTTTTCAAAACAGTACATTGTAATAACTTGTATTTTTATAGCATTATTTGTATTTGAATGTACAGTATTTGTTGTCACCTAGTTCCATACAATGAGAACCACTGAGTGTTTGGAAGGAATTTTTACTGTTTAGCACATAATTATGAAGGTGTTTGGCTCGCTAGTGACATAATTTGCAGTATGTGAGACATACATATTACTATCTTGTGGCAGTTGGAGCGTAAACTATTTGTATAAAGCTTTATATTTCAGAAGGTAGAAGATCTGGATGCTTCATATGTTTTATGCAAATGCTGTATGTTATAAGGTTTCTGACTGTCATATGCATGCCCATTATCATTGACCTCATTATAAGTGCCCCTTACGTGATTAGGTCTGTTTCACAGATACAAGCAGCAGGTCAACTATATGTGGTGTATGGAATGATTGTAAGGGGTACATGTCAGACTGGCAGATTTTATCTGACCTTGACCTCATTTCCATTGTTCATTGTTAATTTTTATCGAGCCTGCGACTTTTGTTGCAGCTCGACATAGGATTGTGATCTGTGGGCAACAGTGGCAACGGCATCGGTGAAATTAACTTCTTCATTTTAAGAAGGTGGAAGACCTGGATGCCTCATACTATGTTTATAGATGCCTCATGTTACGAAGTTTCCGTCTGTCACACCTCCATTGTCATTGACCTCATTTTCCTGCTTCAGTGACGACTTGAAAAAGATGTTAAGATTTTTTGTAATGTTAATTTCTCTCTTATTATGAGTAAAAGTCTAACTTTATTTGGTATGTGCATACCTTGCAAGGTCCTCATGGCCGTCAGACAGTTTTCACTTGACCACGGTGACCTGATTAATCAGAAGGATGTTAACTCACAAATATTCCTCTGCGGTCAATAAAGCAGCTGGAATTAACGTGCATATAAGAAATACATGTAGGTCTAGTATATTTGGTGTATATATCAACCTAGAAGGTGTCATCTGACATTGACCTCATTTTCATGGTTTAGTGGTTATAGTTAAGGTTTATTTGTGTTTTGCTCTGTTTTTCTTATATTGTATGCAATAGGTCTACTATATTTGGTGTATGAAATGATTGCATAGTGTTCCTGTCCAACTGACAGGTGTGATCTGACCGTGACCTATTTTTTCATAGTTTTTTGGTCAAAGTTAAGTTTTTGAGGTTTATCTTTTTTTCTAAAAGTATATGCAACATGTCAACTATATTTGGTGTATGGAAATATTTTGTTTACGTTTTTGTGTTTTGCGGTCTGTTTTTCTTAAACTATAAGCAATAGGTCAACTATATTTGTTGTATGGAGGTATTGTGAGCTGTAAATGTCTGCCTGGTATGGTAATCTGACCTTGACCTCATTTTCATGGTTCATTGGTCAATGTTAAGATTTCTTGGTTGGTTAAGTCTATTTCTTAGAAAGCCTAAGCAATAGGTCAACTATATTAAGTGTATTGATGAGTGTAAGATGCACATGTATTTCTCGTTTTCTTGGATTATGTTAAGTTTATGTGACAGATGTAGTAAAGCTTTATATTTAGGACTATCAACATAATATCAATGGTTAGTAAAGAATGCGAGACATTTCAGCGTGCGCACTGTTGTTCTTTTTTTTGTATCTGATTTTCAAGCATTATAAGCAATAGGTCAACTATATAGTGTATGGAATGATTGTTAAGTGTACATGTCTGTTTAGCTAAAAGATACTGCATTCTAGTAGTCTGTTGTTATTTATGTATTATTGTCATTTTATTTATTTCCTTTTGTTACATCTTCTGACATCGGACTCGGACTTCTCTTGAACTGAATTTTAATGTGCGTATTGTTATGCGTTCACTTTTCTACATTGGCTAGAGGTATAGGGGGAGGGTTGAGATCTCATTAACATGTTTAACCCCGCCGCAATTTTGCGCCTGTCCCAAGTCAGGAGCCTCTGGCCTTTGTTGGTCTTGTATGATTTTTAAATTGTAGTTTCTTGTGTATAATTTGGAGTTTAGTATGACGTCCATTATCACTGTACTAGTATACATATTTTTAAGGGGCAAGCTGAAGGACACCTACGGGTGCGGGAGTTTCTCGCTAAATTGAAGACCCACTGGTGGCCTTCGGCTGTTGTCTGCTCTATGCTCGGGTTGTTGTCGCTTTGACACATTCCCCATTTCATTTCTCAATTTTATTCTGGTAAGAAGTTTCATTATTCAAAATATTGACCCTTTACATTTCTTGCATAGTCTTTCTATTTGAATTACACAGTAGTCAGATGGCTTTTTTATGCATGGTCAGTCCAACAGTAAAAAAAAGATATTTTATGGCAATACTACTTATTATTCTAGTCTCCATGACCTAATAGAAAAATGAAATAACATAATATTCAGAATACTTTTAAACCTTTGCTATAAAATGATGATACGTGTGTTCAGTTTATACAAAATTCTACAATCTTGATGCATCTTTGGACTCACCAGTTTTAAAAATGCTGAGTCCATACGTATTTTCTTGAGTCCAGGACTCATGAACTCACCTAATTGAGAATCATGGACCATATATGTAGTTAATGAAGTAAGAAGTTGAGAAATGCTTTTATACAAAATCATACACGTTTACGCTCTCATGCATACAATATATCAAACCCACCCAACATATGACCATGCCGATTAGAAATTGAATACATGCACCACTATCTAGTCGAATTCATACATCACTATCCAGCATGTCCTCTGTAAACATTCAAAAATTCTGAAAAGAAAACAAAACATATTGTAATACTGACAGACACGAAAACCAAGCATATGACCATTTTAAGATATGACAACAACTGGAAAAGTTAACAAATGAGTGTCGGCCAAATCTACAGTACCTCAAACAGACTCTGTTTAGTACCAACATGACAGCTGTCAGTCACACGAATATTGCTTTGCAATTCGGTTAGACATTTGTTTTCTTTTTGTCTGCTTAGATGTGTCAGGCAATGAATAAAGATTTTGAACCACTAAGTCTATCCCACAAGTTATAAAGTTATAAACAGGAATTGATCAAGGTACATTTCTTGAAGAAGGAAACAGTCGGATCGGTTCGAGTCATAACAACAAAAGTATCATACAGTCATTAGCAATAATCGAACTAAATCCCAAAGCTAACCAAAGAGGACAATACATTCAACACTAACTGGTTGTTCAAATACTATCGCATGTATCGAGAAGGATGTTATTGTGTTCAATTAAAATATATATATATATACCAGGTGGTCGTGTGTTCTAGCGGGACGGCTGCAGTGCAGGCGATTTGGTGTCACGATATTACAGTAGCATGGGTTCGAATCCCGGCGAGGGAAGAACCAAAAATTTGCGAAAGCAAATTTACAGATCTAACATTGTTGGGTTGATGTTTAGACGAGTTGTATATACATTATGTACACAGCCATGTATCACCATCATTGATGGCGATCCGATGGATACATCTGTTGTAGGGTTGTCACTGACTCAGACGTACTTATGAATATAATTATTTTCTGTGACTGTATCTTACATTAATTTGTAGGATCCTTTACTATAGATAATTTAGCTGATCTGTAACAATAACATCTTCATGCCTTATATATCATGTACTGTAGTACGCCGCTAGATTAAAACTGACGAGGAAAGGTAACACACGGCCAGAGAAAGCTCTTTTTTTGAGAGCCCAGGTGGTCGTGTGGTCTAGAGGGACGGCTACAGTGCAGGCGATTTGGTGTCACGATATCACAGTAGCATGGGTTCGAATCCCGGCGAGGGAAGAACCAAAAATTTGCGAAAGCAAATTTACAGATCTAACATTGTTGGGTTGATGTTTAGACGAGTTGTATATATATAAGGCTTACCGCAGACCAAAAAAACCTCAAAGATATTCTAGTATCATCCATAGCATCTAAACGGGAGATATCAACAATCGGAGGTTATAAACAATGCGGAAGGGGCAATTGTAAGTGCTGCAAAGTCGCCAATATAGAAACCCAGTTCATCAGCACAGTCACAAAGAAAATTACAACATATTTATAACATCAAATTGCAAAACGCAAAATTGCATTTATGTTCTAACGTGTGGAACTTGCAAATTACAATATGTTGGTGAAACAGAAACACCATTTAACATCCGACTAAATAACCATCGGTCATATTATACAAAAGAAAGGAACTGCCCAATTACAAGACACCTTTTAAGAGCAGGACATGATTTTGAAAACGTCACATTTCAAATCATTGAGAAAAATCAAAATTGGGATACACAAGGAAGACAAAAAAGAGAGAGATTTTGGATGCACCAGTTACGAACTCTTGAACCTATTGGACTCAATGAGAGACACGAAAAAAGATTTCAAAGCAAATCAAAACCATAGTTATCTTGAAATCATACAAATTAATTTATAACCAGATGGAGCATCTGGTTATAAATTAATTTGTATGATTTCAAGATTGTGCAGGGCGTAGCTTTATACGACCGCAGAGGTTGCACCCTGAACGGTTAGGGCAAGTATGGACACAACATTCAAGCTGGATTCAGCTCTAAATTTGGATTGTGATTAAATAGTTGACACAGCATAGGTTTCTGACACAGAATGAATGTGTTCTAATGAACTTAAAATTTTTGTTTCTCTTAGAGCAATTCACTATGCTGTTGAATATTAATCCTCTCAAAAAAATGTTTGAAGAAATTTTCTTTTTTATTTATGAAATTTCAAATGAGAAAAATTGAACCCAAATTTTTTAATCACATCCCCCTTTCCCTTATTCCAAAACTAATCTCAATTAAAATTTCTAATGGAGTTTGCAACAATAACTACTCATTTAAATACATCATAAAATATTAAGATGTAAAAAAACTGCTTGTTATCACTGAATGGTAAAGATTATTTTAATTTATCAGTTGGTAGTAAAAACTGAATATACATTGTATATTGTATATAACAAAGATTTAAGTTGATTCTGGACAAAGAAAGATAACTCTAATTAAAAAAAAAATTGATATTTCACAATATTGTGCAATTAGATATTTCTTGCCATTGCGCAATACTGTGCAATTGAAAAGACTTGCTATTGCACAATACTTAATATAATAATTTTAGATCCTGATTTGGACCAACTTGAAAACTGGGCCCATAATAAAAAATCTAAGTACATTTTTGGATTCAGCATATCAAAGCACTTCAAGATATCAATTTTTGTTAAAATCAGACTAAGTTTAATTTTGGACCCTTTGGACTTTAGTGTAGACCAATTTGAAAACAGGACCAAAAATGAAGAATCTACATACACAGTTAGATTTGGTATATCAAAGAACCCCATTTATTCAATTTTTGATGAAATCAAACAAAGTTTAATTTTGGACCCCGATTTGGACCAACTTGAAAACTGGGCCAATAATCAAGAATCTAAGTACATTTTTAGATTCAGCATATCAAAGAACCTAACTGATTCATTTTTTGTCAAAATCAAACTAAGTTTAATTTTGGACCCTTTGGACCTTAATGTAGACCAATTTGAAAACGGGACCAAAAGTTAAGAATCTACATACACAGTCATGACAGTTAGATTCAGCATATCAAAGAACACCAATTATTCAATTTTGATGAAATCAAACAAAAGTTTAATTTTGGACCCTTTGGGCCCCTTATTATGTTGGGACCAAAACTCCCAAAATCAAACCCAACCTGTCTTTTATGGTCATAAACCTTGTGTTTAAATTTCATAGATTTCTATTTACTTATACTAACGTTATGGTGCGAAAACCAAGAAAAATGCTTATTTGGGTCACTTTTTGGCCCCTAATTCCTAAACTGTTGGGACCTTAACTCCCAAAATCAATACCAACCTTCCTTTTGTGGTCATAAACATTGTGTTGAAATTTCATCGATTTCTATTTACTTAAACTAAAGTTATTGTGCAAAAACCAAGAAAAATGCTTATTTGGGCCCTTTATTGGCCCCTTATTCCTAAACTGTTGAGACCAAAACTCCCAAAATCAATCCCAACCGTTCTTTTGTGGTCATAATCCTTGTGTCAAAATTTCATAGATTTCTATTAACTTAAACTAATGTTATAGTGCGAAAACCAAGAAAATGCTTATTTGGGCCCTTTTTGGCCCCTAATTCCTAAAATGTTGGGACCAAAACTCCCAAAATCAATACCAACCTTCCTTTTGTGGTCATAAACCTTGTGTTAAAATTTCATAGATTTCCATTCACTTTTACTAAAGTTAGAGTGCGAAAACTAAAAGTATTCGGACGCCGGACGACGACGACGACGACGACGACGACGACGACGACGCAGACGCCAACGTGATAGCAATATACGACGAAAATTTTTTCAAAATTTGCGGTCGTATAAAAAATCATACAATTGATATGAATGTGTTAAACTTTTATTCCAACTTTATGTAGTTGTAGCTACAAACATATTTTATGCCCCAATCAATATGTTACACTGTCCCTCAACTCTTGTATAGATTAAGCTACAAAAATATTTTTTTTGACATGCATCCGATTTCACCTTGAGAGATGCACACGCCTGATGAAGCTAATTTGTTTAGCGAAATATTGCGTATTTCTATTTAACATCTAATAGAACTTTTTAATGTATCAATTAGTGTGTTTTAGTTATATTCTTAGACATTTATATATATAAAGGCGTGTGCATCTCTCAAGGTGAAATCGGATGCATGACAAAAAAATATATTTTTGTAGCTTAATCTATACAAGAGTTGAGGGACAGTGTAACATATTGATTGGGGCATAAAATATGTAAGAGGACATGCTGGATAGTGATGTATGAATTCGACTAGATAGTGGTGCATGTATTCAATTTCTAATCGGCATGGTCATATGTTGGGTGGGTTTGATATATTGTATGCATGAGAGCGTAAACGTGTATGATTTTGTATAAAAGCATTTCTCAACTTCTTACTTCATTAACTACATATATGGTCCATGATTCTCAATTAGGTGAGTTCATGAGTCCTGGACTCAAGAAAATACGTATGGACTCAGCATTTTTAAAACTGGTGAGTCCAAAGATGCATCAAGATTGTAGAATTTTGTATAAACTGAATACACGTATCATCATTTTATAGCAAAGGTTTAAAAGTATTCTGAATATTATGTTATTTTATTTTTCTATTAGGTCATGGAGACTAGAATAATAAGTAGTATTGCCATAAAATATCTTTTTTTTACTGTTGGACTGACCATGCATAAAAAAGCCATCTGACTACTGTGTAATTCAAATAGAAAGACTATGCAAGAAATGTAAAGGGTCAATATTTTGAATAATGAAACTTCTTACCAGAATAAAATTGAGAAATGAAATGGGGAATGTGTCAAAGCGACAACAACCCGAGCATAGAGCAGACAACAGCCGAAGGCCACCAGTGGGTCTTCAATTTAGCGAGAAACTCCCGCACCCGTAGGTGTCCTTCAGCTTGCCCCTTAAAAAATATGTATACTAGTACAGTGATACTGGACGTCATACTAAACTCCAAATTATACACAAGAAACTAAAATTAAAAATCATACAAGACTAACAAAGGCCAGAGGCTCCTGACTTGGGACAGGCGCAAAATTGCGGCGGGGTTAAACATGTTAATGAGATCTCAACCCTCTCCCTATACCTCTAGCCAATGTAGAAAAGTAAACGCATAACAATACGCACATTAAAATTCAGTTCAAGAGAAGTCCGAGTCCGATGTCAGAAGATGTAACAAAAGGAAATAAATAAAATGACAATAATACATAAATAACAACAGACTACTAGAATGCAGTATCTTTTAGCTAAACAGACATGTACACTTAACAATCATTCCATACACTATATAGTTGACCTATTGCTTATAATGCTTGAAAATCAGATACAAAAAAAAAAGAACAACAGTGCGCACGCTGAAATGTCTCGCATTCTTTACTAACCATTGATATTATGTTTATAGTCCTAAATATAAAGCTTTACTACAACTGTCACATAAACTTAACATGATACAAGAAAACGAGAAATACATGTGCATCTTACACTCATCAATACACTAAATATAGTTGACCTATTGCTTAGGCTTTCTAAGAAATAGACTTAACCAACCAAGAAATGTAAACATTGACCAATGAACCATGAAAATGAGGTCAAGGTCAGATTACCATACCAGGCAGACATTTACAGCTCACAATACCTCCATACAACAAATATAGTTGACCTATTGCTTATAGTTTAAGAAAAACAGACCGCAAAACACAAAAACGTAAACAAAATATTTCCATACACCAAATATAGTTGACATGTTGCATATACTTTTAGAAAAAAAGATAAACCTCAAAAACTTAACTTTGACCAAAAAACCATGAAAAATTAGGTCACGGTCAGATCACACCTGCCAGTTGGACAGGTACACCATGCAATCATTTCATACACCAAATATAGTAGACCTATTGCATACAATATAAGAAAAACAAAAAATCTTGACATCTTTTTCAAGTCGTCACTGAGGCAGGAAAATGAGGTCAATGACAATGGAGGTGTGACAGACGTAAACTTCGTAACATGAGGCATCTATAAACAAAGTATGAAGCATCCAGGTCTTCCACCTTCTTAAAATGAAGAAGTTAATTTCACCGCTGCCGTTGCCACTGTTGCCCACAGATCACAATCCTATGTCGAGCTGCAACAAAAGTCGCAGGCTCGATAAAAATTAACAATGAACAATGGAAATGAGGTCAAGGTCAGATAAAATCTGCCAGTCTGACATGTACCCCTTACAATCATTCCATACACCACATATAGTTGACCTGCTACTTGTTGTATCTGTGAAACTGACCTAATCACGTAAGGGGCACTTACAATGAGGTCAATGATAATGGGCATATGACAGACAGAAACCTTATAACATACAGTATCTGCATAAAACATATGAAGCATCCAGGTCTTCTACCTTCTGAAATATAAAGCTTTATACTAATAGTTTGGGCCCCAACTGCCACAAGATAGTAATATGTATGTCTCGCATACTGCAACTTATGTCACTGGCGAGCCAAAAACCTTCATAATTATGTGCTAATCCGTAAATCTCCTTCCAAAGATTCAGTGGTTCTCATTGTATGGAACTAGTTGACAACAAATACTGTACATTCAAATACAAATAATGCTATAAAAATACAAGTTTTTACTGTTTTGAAAACAATTCCATCCAACTTTTACAAAAATAACAAATTACTTAAT
Organism: Mytilus galloprovincialis; assembly: GCA_037788925.1. Lineage (NCBI taxonomy): Eukaryota > Metazoa > Mollusca > Bivalvia > Mytilida > Mytilidae > Mytilus > Mytilus galloprovincialis. Next base: position 73,490,726 of record CM075339.1, on the reverse strand, counting down.
TTGCAATATGACAGAACTTCCTTTAATTCAATGATCAGACATTTATATATGAGAGTATGGTTAGAGGTTTACAGAATAGAGATAGTGGGTAAATAATATATATATATATATAAAAGAGAACCAGATGTTCCATAAGGCGCAGCTTTATACGACCGCAGAGGTAAAACCCTGAACAGTTGGGGAAAGTATTGACATAACATTCAAGCTTGATTTACAAATGTAGCTCTGAATTTGGATTGTGATTAAATAATTGACACAGCATAGGTTTCTGACACAGAATGAATGTGGTTTAATGAACTTAAAATTATTTTTTTTTGCTTTTGAATATTAATCCCCTCATTAAAAAAAAATTTGAAGAAATTTCCTTTTTAATTTCTGAAATATGAATTGAAAAAATTGTACCCCCCTTCCAATTTTTTTTCATCTCCGACTTTCTTCCAAAAATAATCTCAATTCAAATTTCTGACGGAGTTTGCAACAATAACTACTCATTTAAATACATTATAAAATATTAAAATATAAAACGACTAAATAAAAATCATGTTCAAGCAGAAAGTCGAAAGATCCTGAAGGGTTATCATAAGTCGAAAATAGACTGACTACCGCCAAAATAAGAAAAAGAGTTTTAAAAGACAGACGACAAACAACAGTATACAGAACACAACACAGGACAAATAAAACAGATCAACACAAACTCCAACCAGATGCTCCACAGGGCGCAGCTTTATACGACCGCAGGAGTTGAACCCTGAACGGTTGGGGCAAGTATGGACACAACATTCAAGCTGGATTCAGCTCTAAATTTGGATTGTGATTAAATAGTTGACACAGCATAGGTTTCTGACACAGAATGAATGTGGTCTAATGAACTTCAAATTTTTGAGCAATTCACTATGCATTTGAATATTAATCCTCTCAAAAAAATGTTTGATGGAATTTTCTTTTTATTTATGAAATCTGAAATGAGAAAAATTTAACCCCCCCCCCCCCATTTTGTTTTCACATCCTCCTTTCCCTTTTTCCAAAACTGATCTCAATTCAAATTTCTAATGGAGTTTGCAACAATAACTACTCATTTAAATACATCAATAATATTAAAATGTAAAAAAAGTGCTTTTTTTTACTGAATGGTAAGATTGTTTTAATCTATCAGTTGGTAAATAAAAGTGAATATACATTGTATATTGTACAAAACAATGATTTAAGTTGATTGAACTACTATTGTGGACAAAGAAAGATAACTGCAATTGAAATCCAATTGGAATTTCTTGCTATTGCACAATATTGTGCAATTAGATATTTCTTGCTATTGTGCAATACTGTGCAATTGAAAATATTTGCTATTGCACAATAATGTGCAATTGAAGATTTCTTGCTATTGCACAATACTGTGCAATTGAAGATTTCTTGCTATTGCTGAATACTGTGCAACTGAAAATTTCTTGCTATTGCACAATACTTAATATAATTATTTTGGATCCTGATTTGGACCAACTTGAAAACAGGGCCCATAATCAAAAATCTAGGTACATGTTTAGATTCAGCATATCAAAGAGGCCCAATAATTCAATTTTTGTTAAAATCAAACTTAGTTTAATTTTGGACCCTTTGGACCTTAATGTAGACCAATTTCAAAACGGGACCAAAGATTAAGAATCTACATACGCAGTTAGATTTGGCATATCAAAGAACCCCAATTATTCAATTTTTGATGAAATCAAACAAAGTTTAATTTTGGACCCTGATTTGGACCAACTTGAAAACTGGGCCAATAATAAACCAGATGCTCCGCAGGGCGTAGCTTTATACGACCGCAGAGGTTGAACCCTGAACGGTTGGGGCAAGTATGGACACAACATTCAAGCTGGATTCCGCTCTAAATTTGGATTGTGATTAAATAGTTGACACAGCATAGGTTTCTGACACAGAATGAATGTATTCAAATGAACTTAAAATTTTTGTTTTCTCTTAGAGCAATTCACTATGCTGTTGAATATTAATCCTCTCAAAAAAATGTTTGAAGAAATTTTCTTTTTATTTATGAAATTTCAAATGAGAAAAATTGAACCCAATTTTTTAATCACATCCCCCTTTTCCTTATTCCAAAACTAATTTCAATTAAAATATTCTAATGGAGTTTGCAACAATTACTACTCATTTAAATACATCATAAAATATTAAGATGTAAAAAAACTGCTTGTTATCACTGAATGGTAAAGATTATTAAAATTTATCAGTTGGTAGTAAAAAGTGAATATACATTGTATATTGTATATAACAAAGATTTAAGTTGATTCTGGACAAAGAAAGATAACTCCAATTAAAAAAAATTCTTGCAGATATTTCTTGCTTACTATACTGGACAAAGAAAGATAACTCTTAATTAAAAAAAAATTTGCTATTTCACAATATTGTGAAATTAGATATTTCTTGCCATTGCACAATACTGTGCAATTGAAAAGACTTGCTATTGCACAATACTTAATATAATAATTTTAGATCCTGATTTGGACCAACTTGAAAACTGGGCCCATAATCAAAAATCTAAGTACATGTTTAGATTCAGCATATCAAAGAGGCCCAAGAATTTAATTTTTGTTAAAATCAAACGTAGTTTAATTTTGGACCCTTTGCACTTTAATTTAGACCAATTTTAAAACTGGACCAAAAATTAAGAATCTACATACACAGTTAGATTTGGCATATCAAAGAACCCCAATTATTCAATTTTTGATGAAATCAAACAATGTTCAATTTTGGACCTCGATTTGGGCCAACTTGAAAACTGGGCCAATAATCAAAAATCTAAGTACATTTTTAGATTCAGCATATCAAAGAACCCCAAGGTTTCAATTTTTGTTAAAATCAAACTAAGTTTAATTTTGGACCCTTTGGACCTTAATGTAGACCAATTTGAAAATGGGACCAAAAATTTAGAATCTACATACACAGTTAGATTCGGCATATTAAAGAACCCAAATTATTCAATTTTGATGAAATCAAACAAAGTTTAATTTTGGACCCTTTGGGCCTCTTTTTCCTTAACTGTTGGGACCAAAACTCCCAAAATCAAAACCAACCTTCCTTTTATAGTCATAAACCTTGTGTTTAAATTTCATAGATTTCTATTTACTTATACTAACGCTATGGTGCGAAAACCAAGAAAAATGCTTATTTGGGTCCCTTTTTGGCCCCTAATCCCTAAACTGTTGGGATCGAAACTCCCAAAATCAATACCAACCTTCCTTTTGAGGTCATAAACATTGTGTTTAAATTTCATTGATTTCTATTTACTTTAACTAAAGTTATTGTGCGAAAACCAAGAATAATGCTTATTTGGGCCCTTTTTTTGGCCCCTAATTCCTAAACTGTTGAAACCAAAACTCCCAAAATCAATCCCAACCTTTCTTTTGTGGTCATAAACCTTGTGTCAAAATTTCATAGATTTCTATTAACTTAAACTAAAGTTATTGTGCGAAAACCAAGAAAATGCTTATTTGGGCCCTTTTTGGCCCCTAATTCCTAAAATGTTGGGACCAAAACTCCCAAAATCAATACCAGCCTTCTTTTTATGGTCATAAACCTTGTGTTAAAATTTCATAGATTTCTATTCACTTTTACTAAAGTTAGAGTGCGAAAACTAAAAGTATTCGGACGACGACGACGACGACGACGACGACGACGACGCCAACGTGATAGCAATATACGACGAAAATTTTTTCAAAATTTGCGGTCATTTAAAAATCTAAGTACATTTTTAGATTCAGCATATCAAAGAACCCCAAGGATTCAATTTTTGTTAAAATCAAACGAAGTTTAATTTTGAACCCTTTGGGCCCTTTATTCCTAAAGTGTTGGGACAAAAACTCCCAAATCAATACCAACCTTCCTTTTATGGTCATTAACCTTGTGTTTAAATTTCATAGATTTCTATTTACTTATACTAAAGTTATGGTGCGAAACCCAAGAAAATGCTTATTTGGGTCCCTTTTTGGCCCCTAATTCCTAAACTGTTGGGACCTAAACTCCCAAAATCAATACCAACATCCTTTTGTGGTCATAAACATTGTGTTTAAATTTCATTGATTTCTATTTACTTAAACTAAAGTTATTGTGCGAAAACCAAGAATAATGCTTATTTGGGCCCTTTTTTGGCCCCTAATTCCTAAACTGTTGGAACCAAAACTCCCAAAATCAATCCCAACCTTCCTTTTGTGGTCATAAACCCTGTGTCAAAATTTCATAGATTTCTTTTTTCTTAAACTAAAGTTATTGTGCGAAAACCAAGAAAATGCTTATTCGGGCCCTTTTTGGCCCCTAATTCCTAAAATGTTGGGATCCAAACTCCCAAAATCAATCCCCACCTTCCTTTTGTGGTCATAAACCTTGAGTTAAAATTTCATAGATTTCTATTCACTTTTACTAAAGTTAGATTGCGAAAACTAAAAGTATTCGGACGACGACGACGACGACGACGACGCAGACAACGACGACGCAGACGACGACGCCAACGTGATAGCAATATACGACGAAAACATATTGTGGTCGTATAAAAATTAGGATGTGATTTCCAGGTTTTTTTAAACTTGTCAAAACCCATCTGGTTGCTATAAGAAACACTGACGATACGAAGATGACGATGTATAAGCTTTTATTTGTTATAGTTCCTTATATATTATTGGTATCGTTGAATGGAAAGTTAGCCATAATAATATTCTATAGTGTATTCTGAATTGCCAACAATGTATATGTAATATGTTTAGAAATTGTGAGCAAATTTTTTTTTTCTCGTGGCGAAAGATGTAGGTTTAGCGAAGGGAAAAAACAAGATAGCACTCGTATAAATGTCTAGCCTGCTTTAATTTACTGACCATGACTGAATTTATATTGAAAGTCTTATAGAAAAGGCTTTACAACAAGTATCACATACAATCAACATTATCAATGATCCATGTAAATGAGGTTAGGGCAATTACACCTAGCTATCATTACTTTTTTTAATTCGAGCGTCACTGATGAGTCTTTTGTAGACGAAACGCGCGTCTGGCGTATATACAAAATTTAGTCCTGGTATCTATGATGAGTTTATTTACTATAACAGACCAAACTTCTATTACACTATTTCCTCTTTAGTCCATTTTTTTTATCTTGACAATTTCTTTATAAAAGAGAGGCGAGACCAAATGGATATTCAAACTCATAAGTCAAAGATAAACTGACAACGGCATGACAAAGTAAGACATAGACAGACAATGGCATGACCAAGTAAGACATAGACAGAATTCCCAACTAATGTCTAAGGTGTTGGGTCAGATAACACCCACCTAATGTCTAAGGTGTCGGGTCAGATAACACCCACCTAATGTCTAAGGTGTCGGGTCAGATAACACCCACCTAATGTCTAAGGTGTCGGATCAGATAACACCCACCTAATGTCTAAGGTGTCGGGTCAGATAACACCCACCTAATGTCTAAGATGTCGGATCAGATTTGGCCGTATATCATTGGAGTTACACAATATCAAATATACAGAATAGAATCACATTCTGACCTTGCCTAACTTGTAGAAAATAGTTTGACGAACATCTGTATAAGTAATTCCCTGTATAACGTTATTAGAATTATTCATATATATGTTTAGATATATATGTAATTAGAAATTCTGCATAGTCTTGTATTTGCGTATGCAAAGAATGTTATGTCATAATTCCGTATATACAAGTCTATCCAAACGGAAATAGTTCTGTATATTCGTTTTTTGAATTCTGTAAATATTCAAACGATTTCTGTATATATGAAAAGGCACGAAATTGAATAATAGACCTCTATACACAAATTTAAATTAGGTATATAAAAAGTATTCGAACAGGTACATAGATCTATATATATATGGAATTATTTCTGCAAATGATATGTAATAACATATACGTTATAATACAGACAGACATATTTTCTTTTACCCTGATACCGCGCATTGATTATTTCTAAGTGACGGACTAATGGGTTGTCGGATTAATAGGCTGTCGGATCAAGGGTTTTCGGACTAATGGGTTGTCGGACCAATTGGCTGTCGGAACAATCGGCCGTCGGACCACTGAGCTGTCGGACTAATGGGCTGTCGGACTAATGGGCTGTCGGAATAATGGGCTGTCGGAATAACGGAGTGTAACCAGACAAACAACAGCAAACAAAACGCAACATAGAAAACTAAAGACTGAGCAACAAGAACCCCACCAAAACTTGGGATGATCTCAGGTGCTCCAATAGGGTAAGCAGATCCTACTCCAATAGTGGCACCCGTCCTGTTGCTCATGTAAGAACAAACCCTGTGGCAAGTATAATAAGGTAAAGTTACTATACATGATTGTCTGATTTTTATCGGCAGCATTACATTGCAATTAACATTATTAGATATAAAGATGATCGCCTTCTATCCACAAGGGATTGGTCTTCTGCAAATCTGTTTCTATGGTAATATGTGTATTTCTCATCGCAAAAAATAACTGTTTGCCATACAAATGATGAGAACAACTGTATTTCTCTAATGCATTGGAACATTAAATTGTTGTTCTATTTCGACCTCAACAGTCATTTCTGAAAATAAATAAAATAATTCACAAATCCAAAGATAAAATATGCTGCTGTTTGACATTTTACTTTAAAAAATCAAAGTTTTACAGAAATACCCCTGTTTAATGGACCAGTAGAAAAAGAAGCTATGGTGACTATCATTCAAAGGAACCTCCTCTTAACCGGAAATATATTCATATTTGAAAGACATAAAATTAAGTGTTTTATTAGATAATACTTATAAAGTCTGCACACTCACATGACTCATACTTTATAGTCTGGATTATACCCTTATAAATTTTGAGCACAACTTCAAACTGTTTACAGCATATTTACCCAGTAAATCATTTTTAACTGATTTCACATCGTCATCTGTAATAGTTTTAGCCAAAATATCATTAAGCTCATCTGTATACAGCTTTTGTGGTTTGTTATAGTGGTCAAACCGTTTTAAGAGTTCAGTTAATATGTTACACAACTCATTAAAACGTGTATCTCCAAGCTCAGCTGCCGTTGAGTGTTGAAGTTCATTCCTTGTAAGTCTTATGCGCTCAATATCATCACCAATAGCTATGTCTGTACCCTTAATGGTTTGCCAATTGCCTCCCCATCCATTAGTTGGAATATTTTTTTTAAGTTTAAAGTGTTCCTGGTATAAGTGTGATATATCATAATCGCTCCTTGGACGTAGATTTGGTTTATCTGGTTTTAGAAGGTCATATGAAACATCAGCAAGAATGTTCAGCACAATTATTCCCATCTTTGTAAAATTGATCTCTTCTTTGGTAAACTAAAGAAAAAGATTAAAGTAAACATTTGATACGTTAAATATGTACAAGGCCAACATAATCGAGAATAGGACTCAAGTAATAACTGATTTTTTTTAATTAATTCGATGCTCAGTAAACTTAGTCAAGTCCTCAATGCAAAGCAACTTAAAATTTAAATTAAAATTCAAGTGCTAGTATCTAACATGGAAAACTAAATCTGGCTCAATTAAAATGCACGGGTGTCATTCGGTTTAACTAGAGAAATGATTGTGAAAGAATATCTAACGGCGGTCAAGTATTGAGAGACGATCGTGAAAGGTCTTGTAACGGATTGTGAAAAACATTTTATGTAAATTCTAGTTCAGAATCTTTGAAAAAATCGCTTAATTTTCAAAACGCGGAACAAATCCGTACAAAAAAATATGTGTGTCTGACAAAATGGTTTAACTTCCTCAACATAACTGTAAAATAAGATAAAGAAAATAAACAGTACTTTATGAAAACACACAAAAGTCGCAAGGCATGTCTATGAAAGTAATTACAAATAACACACTTTTTGTACCTACAGTTGGGTGCAGACCAAGCATTACATAAAGTAAACGCAAGTTAACGACGCGTGCACATATTTCGTTAGTTAACTTCAAATTTCCCGTTTACAAGTAAACGCCCGTTTACTATAATTACGTTAACGCGGTGAAAATGGAAATTTCTAATGTCTACTCGAGTAAACGGGCGTTTACTTTGTGTCCGTTTAGTCAGTAGTAAACGGGCGTTTACTTCAGAATTCGTTAAATTAATTCTTACGTGCACTTCAAAGTAAACGTGCGTTTACTACAAATTTTAAAAGTGTATTATCGTGTGCACTTGAAAGTAAACGCGCGTTTACTTTTCGCGTTAACTGATTGGCTAAATTTAGAAATAAACTTCAAGTTCATTTGTACATTTATTTTATAAATTTAAAACGAACTTTTATTCTTTATATTTTACGTATATGTGTTTTAAACCAGAACAATATAAAACTCTTTTAATTCGAATATTTATTTTATCAAATAACACACAATCAGCATGATCAGTTACATTAAGTCCATTATTTCTACTGATTAGCAGATTTTCTATATTTTCTTTTCAAAAGTTACATGTACAAATATCACTACGGAAAGAAAGGTTATCCGAGACATCGCAGAAATATTTGTATATGATGGGATATAAACATAATGGTTTACGTTGTTTCTTTCCCCATTTTTAATTTCTCTTCGAATTCTTAACTATAGATCGGTGCATTTAATACAAGATTTTTAATCGAAATTTACCTCGTTTGTCTTGGATTAACATGGGAAGTAAGTCATGAACTCAACCGATACTGACAGAACTTTCGGAGGGGTTTTTATGGATATAAATACGGATTTTGACAATAATTCATATTTTTTTTCGAATTAAACAAATAAGAAGTTTATATCTAATAAATAAAAACAAAAATTAAAAATCGTTTCCTGTGATCTTTAAGCTTCTGTGTTGACAAATGATCAAACGTAAATTGTGCAGGGATATAATTTATAAAGTGCAACATAAGTGTGTACATTTGTACCATCCTGTCAATTTAAATGTTCAAATATTGCTAGCCTTTACATGGATATATAACTAATTTACTATTCAGCTATATAGAGTGCTATTATGTTCTGTATTAAATTGTATTGGACAAATAATTTTATAATACGAGCCATTCGTATAAAAACTACTGAAATTTGTTTACGATTCAATATATTGAATAAAAAAAGACATGCTAACATTCTAAATGGATGCGAGTAAAATTTTTTATTCATACTGTTCAAATATTGCTACCTTTTTATTGATTCAATCAATCCTTACATGAAAATATAACTCATTTATTATGCAGCTATATAGATTTACATAATTAAATGCTTATATAGTCAGTTTTGGTTGTTGCGAACAAATAATTTTATTATATGAGTCAGTCTGAGATATGAAAACTATTGAAATTTGTTTACGATTCAATATTTTGAATAAAAAAAGGACATGCTGGCACTCTAAATTAATGCGAGTAAAATTTTTTAGTCATAATATTCAAATATTGCTACCTTTTTCATTATACAATCAATCCTTACATGAAAATATAACTCATTTACTATGCAGCTATATAGATTTACATAATAGAATGCTTATATGGTCAGTTTGGTTGTTCGAACAAATAATTTTATTATATGAGTCAGTCTGAGAGGTATGAAAACTACTGAATTTTGTTTACAATTCAATATTTTGAATAAAAAAGGGACATGCTGGCACCATAAATTGATGCGAACAAAATTGTTAGTCATAATATTAATAAATTGCTAATTATTTTATTATACAATCAATCCTTACATGAAAATATAACTCATTTACTATAAGGCTATATAGATTTACATATTAAAATGCTTATATGGTCAGTTTTGGTTGTTGCGGACAAATAATTTTATTATACGAGTCAGTCTGAGGTATGAAAACTACTGAATTTTGTTTACGATTCAATATTTTGAATAAAAAAAGGACATGCTGGCCCTCTCAATTGATGCGAACAAAATTTTTTAGTCATAATATTCAAATATTGCTACCTTTTTCATTATACAATCAATCCTTACATGAAAATATAACTCATTTACTATGCAGCTATATATATTTACATAATAGAATGCTTATATGGTCAGTTTGCTTGTTGCGAACAAATAATTTTATTATATGAGTCAGTCTGAGGTATGAAAACTACTGAATTTTGTTTACGATTCAATATTTTGAATAAAAAAGGGACATGCTGGCACCATAAATTGATGCGAACAAAATTTTTTATTCATAATATTCAAATATTGCTACATGTACCTTTTTTATTATACAATTAATCATTACAAGAAAATATAACTCATTTACTATGAGGCTATATAGATTTACATAATGAAATGCTTATATGGTCAGTTTTGGTTGTTGCGAACAAATATTTTTATTATATGAGTCAGTGTGAGGTATGAAAACTACTGAATTTTGTTTACGATTCAATATTTTGAATAAAAAAGGGACATGCTGGCACCATAAATTGATGCAAACAAATTTTTTTATTCATAATATTCAAATATTGCTACCTTTTTTATTATACAATTATTCATTACATGAAAATGTAACTCATTTACTATGCAGCTATATAGATTTACATAATTAAATGCTTATATAGTCAGTTTTTGTTGTAGCGGACAAATAGTTTTATTATATGAGTCAGTCTGAGGTATGAAAACTACTGAATTTTGTTAACGGTTCAATATTTTGAATAAAAAAAGGACATGCTTGCCCTATAAATTGATGGGAAAAAAATTTGTTATTCATAATATTCAAATATTGCTACCTATCTTATTATACAATTAAACATTACATGAAAATATTACTCATTTACTATGCGGCTATATAAATTTAAATACTAGAATGCTTATATGGTCAGTTTTTTGTTGTTGCGGCCAAATAGTTTTATTATTTGAGTCAGTCTGAGGTATAAAAACTACTGAAATTTGTTAACGATTCAGTATATTGAATAAAAAAAGACATGCTAACATTCTAAATCGATGCGAGTAAAATTTTTTAGTCATAATATTCAAATATGGCTACCTATTTTATTATACAATCAATTCTTACATGAAAATATAACTCATTTACTATGAGGCTATATAGATTTACATAATAAAATCCTTATATGGTCAGTTTTGGTTGTTGTGGACAAATAATTGTATATTATGAGTTAGTCTGAGATATGAAAACTATTGAAATTTGTTTACGATTCAATATTTTGAATAAAGAAAGGACATGCTGGCACTCTAAATTGATGCAAACAAATTTTTTTAGTCATAATATTCAAATATTGCTACCTTTTTCATATAAATACAATCAATCCTTACATGAAAATATAACTCATTTACTATGCGGCTATATAGATTTAAATACTAGAAAGCTAATAAGGTCAGTTTTGGTTGTTGCGGACAAATAATTTTTTTATATGAGTCAGTCTGAGGTATGAAAACTACTTAATTTTGTTAACGATTCAATATTTTGAATAAAAAAGTACATGCTGGCACTCTAAATTGATGGGAACAAAATTTTTTAGTCATAATATTCAAATATTGCTACCTATTTTCTTATACAATCAATTCTTACATGAAAATATATCTCATTTACTGTGCGGCTATATAGATTTACATAATGAAATGCTTATATGGTCAGTTTTGAGTGTTGCGTACAAATAATTTTATTATACGAGTCAGTCTTAGGTAAAAAAACTATTGAATTTTGTTTGTGATTCAATATTTTGAATATAAAAGGGACATGCTGGCACCATTAATTGATGCTAACAAAATTTTTAGTCATAATATTCAAAAATTGCTAATTATTTTATTATACAATCAATCCTTACAAGAAAATATAACTCATTTACTATGCTGGCTCTATAGATTTACATAATAAATTGCTTATATGGTCAGTTTTGGTTGTTGCGAACAAGTAATTATATATTACGAGTTAGTCTGATGTACGAAAACTACTGAATTTTGTTTACTATTCAATATTTTAAATAAAAAGAGATCATGTCCGTCAGGCTCGTACAAAAATTACTGTCAATTGTATTATTTGGTCAATTATAGCATGAAAATATAACTGAATTACTTCTATATAGAATCAGATAACCTGTTAAGAGGTAAATATTGTCAGTTTTGGTTAATGATATCAAATAATTTTGTTTTACGAGTCAGTCTGTCTAAGATGAGAAAACTATTATTTGCGAAGAACAAGAAATTTACTATAATTATTGTTCAATTAAATACAAATGTGTGACATTTTTAAATAACTTTAATCGTCAATATGTCAAGCAGAAATGACCGGTTGGTCAATTAATTTTGATGTTCCTTATCATTTCATATTTTATGTCATTGTATCCAGGTTAACGGGCGTTTACTACAAACAGTAAACGCGCGTTTTCTTATTAGGAAAATAGAAGACGCGCATTTTTCCACGTTAACGCTGAGGTAAACGGGAAAGTAAACGCCCGTTTACTCTTTACAAAATTAGAAGACGCGCCGTTTTTCCGTTAACGCGGAGGTAAACGCGAAAGTAAACGCCCGTTTACTTTTAATGTCTACTGCAATTTCGGAGTTAACGCACAGTTAACGCGGCGTTTACATGAAGTGCACGCGAGTAAACGCCGCGTTAACTTTTTCGACCCGTCTACATGTAATGCTTGGTCTGCACCCAACTGTATAATGGTCATATTTCAGTTTATCATGATATATTTGAAATTTAATCTTTGGTGTATCTGATAGTACAGTAAAATTAAAGTATGTTTTAATATCTCCTTAAAAGCATTAATTTGTATATGAAAACCTTTAATTTGTTAAATTTCCATCAAACTTGATCGTGAAAGATCAGGCAACGCATTATTTTGATCGTGAAAGATAATGCGTGACCAGACTTAATACTAGTCATCAGAAATCAGTATTTCTTTTACCATTTGACAAACCTGCAACTGGTTGAAGCCTGTAACTATTTTGATAAGGATGAACATTAAAGCTATTATTTTTTTCTATTCAACACTTTACCTCGAAAGTAAAAAAAATAACAAATAAAAAACGTGTCTAAATAAGTGTGAAGGATTCAGCTCTGAGAATCGGTCAAGTGTAATTCTGATAGACCGACACTATTAAGTCAATAATATGGATATGCAACGTTTAAACCAAAATGATATCCATCAAACAAAAAATTACAGCAAAACAGCATCTTTCATGAGTAATTTGAGATTGAAAGATAACCAACGTTCTTTATATCTAACGCAGATGTGGATTGATTAAACTATATACTACAGACTATAGAATACCAGAGCGCAAAATGATTTAATGTCTCGTCTGCTTTAATTATGATTGTATATTTGTTGAACGTCTATGATATCAAGGGTTTTACTAGAAGTGTCAAATGCGCTTAAGATTGTCAATGGTTCATGAAAAGAGTTCAAGGTCAGATGAACCATGCCATACAGATCTCTACAAATATCCCGTACACCAAATAAATGTGTTCCGATCCTTACAGTGCCTTAGAAACTGACAAATGTAAAAGTTATGCCTGGCCAATTAATTCGGAACATAAGGTCAAAAGTATATGAACCCTGACCGACAGCCAGGCATATACATCTTACTATCATTCAATATATCAAATACAATTGCCGTCATCATGGTCATATATGAAACATACAGACAGACATGTACACCATACACGAAAAACCTTGGCGCTTTAGCATACAGTTATATATCCAAAAGGCTAAACAACATAAAACGAACATTGCCGAATGATGCATGATAATGAGTTCGATGTTATTTGAAACCTTGCAGAAGTTGAAAATGTACACCTTACAATCATAACAACAGACAGTTATCCTAAAGCTTAACGAATCCGCGATACGGACTCGACCACAAAAATGAAGCTTCATCCTTGAAATGAGGCAATTTCGGGGTCAGGTGAATCCTGTCTGACGGACATGTAGTTTATAGGATCCAATATACAAAACGCAGGTATCCTATAACTCGTGATAAGTGAGTACTTCACATGACAATAAAAAGCTTCATCCTACAACCATCCAACTATTTACATTTCATTTTCTAAAAATATTAATACTTTGAAATGCTTAAAGCTATTGAGGATGTTGACCTATCTAGCTTTTCTCAATACGTCTTCGTAGCATCAGATCTTCCACGATCCTTTTCACGATCTTCAAAAATGCGGTACATGATCTATCAACATCCGAAAAATCAATTTTTGTGTAAATAGTTCTTTATTCACCAAGTTTCAGATTATGTTTATACAAAATAACTATGAGAACCATTTGATTAATTCATATAGAATGCCCTTATTCGGATGAAAGTAGTTTTTCTAGTCGAATTTGTGAAAAAATCATGTTTGTTTACATTTTTTATGTCATTGAAATTTCGAGAAGCAATCTGCCTTTTGTTGTTTTGTAATAACTATGTACTTTTAAAACTGGATATTCTCACATACTGATCATAATGTTGAACCATTTTGACAGACAGTTTTTGTCGTTAATTTGTCTGTGTAATTAATTAAATAAGAATATTTATTGACCTTTCATATGTCTTCTCGATTAAATGTCTTTCACGATCCGTTACCAGAGCTTTCATGATCGTCTCTCAATACTTGACCGCCGTTAGATATTCTTTCACGATCATTTCTCTCGTTAAACCGAATGACACCCGTGAAATGATTATAAAAAACATCTAAAATCAAATCTGGCTCAATCAAAATGATTTTTAAAGACATTATGCATGAGTAACATTTCAGCAATATTTGGTCCTGGTCCAGTAAAAAGCAAATTTTATTTTGTCCCGGTACAGTAAAAAGCGAATTTTATTTTGTCCCGTTACAGTAAAAAGCAAATTTTATTTTGTCCCGTTACAGTAAAAAGCAAATTTTATTTTGTCCCGTTACAGTAAAAAGCAAATTTTATTTTGTCCTGTTACAGTAAAACGCAAATTTTAATTTTAAATGATAATGAAATATTCAATTTGATTTATGATTCATATAGGAATATCAAAAAATATTTTTAGAAAATTTTAAATGTATTATTTACCAAATTTTGGTAGCATCTGTCCTTTACATGACAAATGCATGATACAACTTCTCTTTTTGTAACTAAAGTATCAGTCATACCTGATGATGGGTTAGATTATTTACAAGTCATTGAAAACTGTGGAAAATATTTACCAAAATTAGTCATGGTCTGAGGACTTTTAAAATTCTGAACAATGTTGAGTTGAATGATTTAAAAAATATAATAAAAGAAGAATGTGTCTGAAGACAGGAATGACCCTGCAAAGGCTTTGCAATTTTCCTAGTTAAATAGGGACATACATGTTATATACCTCTATGACGGTAAATGACTCACTGCCAAAATTCGAACTCTGTCTGTGTGTTGTTGTTCTTAGCATTGTGTATATGAGTTTCATAAAATTTGCATGAGGCAAAATTACATTTTTCTATTTATAAAGGATCATAACCTTGGAACAGTTAGTGACTCACTGACTAAGTTCGAACTCTCTATGTCCTCGAGTTTTAGTTCTTAGCATTGTGTATGAGTTTCATAACGTTTGCATGATGCAAACTTAAGTCAGAGTGTGGAAACGAAAATGGAACAGACGGAAGGACGGACGTTCAAGGGTAAGACTTATGCCTACGGTGGGTTCATTAAAATATGTTATAAGAGATGAATATATAATAGTGTGCATGAGGGATGTAAGAGTGACCGTGCACCATAAAAGGGAAAAATATTTTTATCGACCCTATGAAAGTATGTTGAATATACTTGCATCCAGTCTATAAAAACTTCAATGACCAGTATTCCATCAAAATGTTATGAATATATAATATTCAACAAAAAAAAAATAATATTAAGGACGGATAATTATCAAGAAATGATTGTAACAGGATGCTGTTAAAAAGTCTCCCAAACGAAGCTCAAATATTTCCTAATTCACAGGCCTGATATTGGACAAAGTCCAGTAAAAATTAGTTTGGTCCAGTAAAGTGACATGCATTGGCGACGACTGTGGACTGACCCTGTAATCAATCAAATCTTCGTGAAATGACGAACAGGAATATATATTGTTTAAGCGTAGGGATCTTGACCATTTACAAGATATTTGAGCAAATTCAAATGACAGGGAGTGAGGATGACCCCTTGGGTTTTACCCCTTATACCATTCAAATCATCTTACCATGAAAAACCATACTATATATAGTTTAGGGATGGGGATCTCGACCATTTACAAGACATCAGAACATTGGGTGTGGAGGAACCCCTGGGGACTGACCCTATACATCATTCAAATATTTGTGAAATAATGAACAGGAATATATATAGTTTAGTGGTGGTGATCTTGACCATTTACAACATATCAAAACATTGAGGGTGGGCCCTGGGGACTGAACCTATATATCATTCAAATCTTCTTGACATGAAGAAAAGAAATATATATGGTTTAGGGATGAGGATCTTGACCACTTCAAAGATATCTGAACTTTCTTTAATGGCAGGGGTCGGATGACCCCTGGGGATTAACCCTACATATCATTTAAATCATCTTGGCATGACAAACCAGAATATATTTAGTTTAGGGGTGGCAATCTTGACTATCTTCAAGATATTTGAACTTTCTCAAATGACAGGGGATGGGGGTGACCCCTGGGGACTAACCTTTTCATTTTATTTAATGTGCGTTATCATTTCAATTATAAAAATTGTGTCTATCACTAACTGTTTTCAAGTTATAATCATTTGGAAGATAAAAAAAAGGAGAAGAAGAAATGAGCAAATGCAATAGGTCTTCCCAAACTTCGAAACTTGGAAACAGCAAGCCTAAGTCTCGTTTTTTTTACTTCACTAAAGCGAGACGAAAATTGTCATTTAAGGTCAATATCTCTTTTATAGGAATCCTTTTTATTCTGGTCATATTTTGACTTTTGTAGATGTTGACAGTTTCTATCTTTCTTTTTTTTTGGGGAGTAATTGACAAAAAACACCGAATTTGTGAAAAACCGTCATTTATTGGCAATAACTTCTTCAGAACTCTTTATAGGGTATTAAATGGTTTCAGGTTATAACTGTAATTTTTTTAAATCTTATATGCTGATCATAGTTGTTGTTTACATAATCTTGTTCTTTTGAAATATTTTTTCCAAATTTCCGAAATATTTTGAAGGAACACCGTCAAGTTTGTGATGTTTGCCTCCTCTAACATTAAATCAGATGTGGCATACTTTGTTTTTCGTGGTATTACATCTAAAGAAGACGTTAATGTTGATTCACTACATGGTTATTTTGTCACAATCTGTTCAATACTTCAAGAGAGAATAAGTATAATGTAAGACAACATCATACATTAATATGAGTATAATTTCTTTGAAAAATCCACACCATGCCAGATCATGATAGAATATCTTGTGGACCAAAAAATGATCAATTATTCATCGCATCTGCATAAAAAGTAAAATAACAAAAATACTGAAACGGAAAGTCCCTTATCAAATGTCAAAATCAAACACTCAAACAGATCAAGCAGTTAAATAGGATACACATTACTACTCTTAGATGATAATCATCGCAAATGCAATTCTCTGTCTTCATTGTTAGGTTCCTTTTTGGTCATTGATACTTCTCCCCTCCAATTTTGAACAAAAAGGAACATTTTACGCTAATATATAAAATTTATGGGGCAACTTTGTTATTGTCGAGCCTTCGACTTTAGTCGAAAAAGCGAGACTAAGCGATCCTACATTCCGTCGTCGTCGGCGTCGTCCACAAATATTCACCCTGTGGTTAAAGTTTTTGAAATTTTAATAACTTTCTTAAACTATACTGGATTTCTACCAAACTTGGACAGAAACTTGTTTATGATCATTAGATAGTATCCAGAAGTAAATTTTGTAAAAATAAAATTCCATTTTTTCCGTATTTTACTTATAAATGGACTTAGTTTTTTCTGCGGGGAAACAGAACATTCACTCTGTGGTTAAAGTTTTTAGAATTTTGATAACTTTCTTAAACTATCCTGGGTTTGTACCAAACTTGGACAGAAGCTTGTTTATAATTATAAGATAGTATCCAGAAGTAAATTTTGTAAAATTGAAATTCCATTTTTTCCGTATTTTACTTTTAAATGGACTTAATTTTTCTGCGGGGAAACATAACATTCACTCTGTGGTTAAAGTTTTTAGAATTTTAATAACTTTCTTAAACTATCCTGGTATTGTACCAAGCTTGGAAAGAAGCTTGTTTATGATCATAAGATAGTATCCAGAAGTAAATTTTGTAAAAAAATAAATCCATTTTTTCCGTATTTTACTTTTAAATGGACTTAGTTTTTCTGCGGGGAAACATTACATTCACTCTGTGGTTAAAGTTTTTTAAATTTTAACATCTTTCTTAAACTATCCTGGGTTTGTACCAAACTTGGACAGAAGCTTATTTATGATCATAAGATAGTATCCAGAAGTAAATTTTGTAAAAAGATAACTCCATTTTTCTGTATTTTACTTTTAAATGGACTTAGATTTTCTTCCAGTTTACATTACATACAGTCTGCAGTTAAAGTTTTCAAAACATTTATTAGATTCATTAACTATCCTAGATTTTTACCAAACTTGGACAGAAGCTTCTTACAATCATAAGATAGTATCAAGAGGAATATTTTTATTGATTTTTTTCCTCACTTTGGTTGAGCCTGCGATTTACAGCAAAAGTAGGCGAGACACTGGGTTCCGCGGAACCCTTACAAATTTTTACTTTTTTCCACACATAAAGAGTCATACATAATGGTTTCCTATTAGTAAATTTTTTTTTAATAATGCATTACATTTATTAAAGATTTACTAAGGCAAAATCGCTGTTATAGCCAAATATAATAAAAAAGGAGAAAGAGTCAGAAAAGCTCCCCAAAACTATGGCAAGCCGTTTTACTATTTATTCCAACTTCAAGATATCTAATACACTTTATACGATTTCTCATATACTTTATAAGATATTTTATATAGTTTTTTATATATCTCATATAATTTTCTTTATTAGATGTCTTATAAAATAATATGAGATATCTTATATACTTTTTTAAGATATGTTATATACTTTATAAGATACCTTAAAAAGTATATGAGATATCTTTTAAAGTTTTATAAGATATCTTATAAAAACAATCTTATACATTATATGAGATATCTTGAAGTTCAAATAAATAGTAAAATGGCTTGCCATACAAAACACTGAATATAGCTCGCTCTGCCTCCTAATATTTTATATAACAGATTGTTCATGGTATAGCCCTATTACAAGGAAACTTCCTTTTTTATTTTTTTAAGACTTAATCCTCTCAGAATATTCCTCTTTTGCAAGTTTTTAGTGAAATAGCATGAAATTTTGAAATTGAAAGTTCAAATGTGGAAGTACAGATTCCCATTTAGGAGAAATACATTGAGTTCTTTTAAGGGCATACGATACAGTTTTGATCCTGTATTTACAAGTTCATGACAATTTGAATATAGGCTATTTTTTACCTGATTAAATCAAATATGTAATAAAAATTATACCTTCATGTGCTACTTTTTGAGTAAAATGAGGTCGACATTTTGTATATTTGCTCAAAATTTAGATTTGTGGCCGTAATTTCTTTTTCGAAAGAAAGACATAACTTTTTTGTTAAAAAAGATAAACACAAATTGTTTTTTGTTAAATGATCGGTAATTTCTGTATTTTATAAATATCTTAAAAAAATATGCAATTTTTTATTCAGAAATTACTCATATTATCAAATGTTCTTGAATTGAGGAAAAAACGTAATTTTTTACTGCATGTTTATCAAAATTAAAAAAAGTCCTCTATTTGCAGTTTTATAAAATTTGGGTCACATAATCTCCCTGCAAAATGAAACAAAATGCCATTTTGAAAAATAGGGGTCCATGTACTCGTTTTCAAATTAAATCAGTTTGAATGATAAAAATCATTCGAAAAATGAATCTTTTCTCGATATCTCACAGTTTGACGTCGCGAAAATAGCAAATTACGTTAGCAACGCCATTACCTTCCCTGTAACTGTATCGTATGCCCTTAATTTGTGACGACGTACATTAGACAATGACCGACCCCAAGTGATGACTAGTGCTCACGTTGCCTTTTAGGCCAGGTGAATAAAAAATCACTCAACTTTTTCAAGCAGGTGCTTTAACATAACTAGAGGCTTTTAAGAGCCTGAGTCAATCACCTTGGTCTATGTGAATATTCAACAAAGGACACTCTCCATCATTATAGACAAAATAGAATTCATGACAAAAATCTCTGTTTTGTTGATTTTTTATTGCTGATCATTTAGTATGTCTATGTTCTCTCTCTATCTTCTTTAGTTTTTGCTCAAAACACAACAAAAGGTAAAACAAATCCGTGTTAAAGGGCAATAGTCTAATAACTATATCAACTAAATTTGACTTGTTAGTCGATGGACTAATTTATCTTTTATAATTTATATCATATAAGGCAATTGCAAAACGCCAAAAAAAAAAGTAATAATTGTCGCTAAAAGACATTAACAATAATAAGGAGTCGTCGGACAATTTCCTTCATTTGTCCTAATTGTAGATCTTGTCTTGCTGATCATTTTTGCTTATTTAAGTTGTACATATCTATTAGAATTTTTAAGATATAAGGCAAAAATGCAAAAAATTGATAAAATCGTCATTAAAGGGCAATAACTGTAATAAGGCGTCGGTTGACGATTTTCGAGCATAAGACTTATTTGTAGAACTTGTTTTGCTGATCATGTTAGCAATTTAAAGTTTCTCTATATATATTATAGTATTCAAGATAAAAGGCAAAAATGAAAAAAATGGTAAATATTTTCATTTAATGGAAATAACTTCTATGAGAAGTCGTCTGACAGTTCTGACATATATAAACAATTGGTAGAGCTGAACATTTTGAACATTTTTGCCCTAGTCAGATTTTCTCTATTTAAAATGGTTTCAAAATAATAGACAAAACATACCAGGTCAACTAGCATATATACAGAGTCAAAGCGGTTCACGAATGTAATTTTTTCCTGAAAATAATTTCTGCAATAATCTGTATACATAATATTGTTACATGTAAATCTAACCATTTATTATTATTATTAATTTACTGAACAATCTCCCTGTTTGTTCAGTAAATCTAACACTACAGGGGTGCCCTGTCAAATGCTGTAGACATGGTATTCATTATAACAGCAATAGTGCAATAAATCAGATTTTAGATAAAAAAAAAAAAAGAAAAAAAAAAGTGTTGGTTTTAGATTGACATACAATGGGAATTCTAGTCCAATGTTGAACATACCTTACATATTATGATTATTTCGACGGTATGTGTGTCAGTTTCTCTTATATTTACTCAACATCTCATTTTTTAGTCATTTATCATTTTCGACAACTAATTAAGGCATGAAAGACATTTAGTGTTTATAGTACATAGTTTCGAAAACATTATTGTGATATTATATACTTCTCTCAATCTGCGATTACTTGGTAGCTCTTCAGAAACTTTTGAATGATCTCTCTTACCAGTTTTAATACATACACGCACCTGTAAATGATACATCCTGTTTTTTATTATATAAAACATAATACCTTTAGAAATTATTCAGAGAACAAATGAAGTAGATGATAGCAACAATAGGTCGCCATACGGCCTTTTACAATGAGCAAAACCAATACTACATAGCAAGCTATAACAGGTAACATTACAATTAGATATGAAAACAACACCATATATATTTCATGCGTTTTTCTGGATTTACCTTCAAATGATGAATAGGAATCTAAACAGTTGAAGAGCTATATGACCAAAATGGACCTTAAAATCAAAGAGCTGAATAGCTCTGAGGGGAAAGACAGCCCTTGTTTCTATTTAATTATGTTTTTGGAAAGGGGGGTATCTTTTGATAGTTTTCATATATGAAGAATGAAAAAGAGAACAACTAGAACATGTAGAAAGGTTGACAATGTTGATATCAATTGTTGTTTATGTAATTTCATTTCCTTAGTTTAGGATTCAATTTGGACCAATGGAAGAGATCTGCATCTTCTAAATCTAAACATTTGATTAAAGTTAATAGCTAATTATCTAAAACTCAACTGAATTCTGTCATTTCACAACAACTACAATATGTTTTGAAATCTTGATTGTGTACCACTGAACTGCAGGCTAGGGCCATTTTCCATTTTTTGTGACAGTACTCTTGGATTTTAAAGTTTTTTCTTTAGAAAGTGTGGACTGAAAAATCTATTCAGTTTTAAATTAACATTGTTAAAGTTCCGAGTTACAACTCTCATCACCGGGAAACAGGTACTAATAAAAAAAATATGTGTGATGTAAACTGTGTGAAGCTTGTTTCCAAATCTTAATTTTGAAATATTTGTAAATAATAAATATGTTTAAACTACAAAATGCAATTTTTTTTATAATTTTTTTTTTTACCATTACAATGATTATGTAGGTACACAAAAATTTGGTTTTAATAGAAGACTACTAATCCAATGAAATGTCACATTTGAAGTGTTTAAATACATTAACTTTTATTTTAGTGGATAATTACTCATCAATTGAGGTGCTCCTGAGTTGAAGGAAGATTCTCAGAATTTTAACAGAAAGAGTGGTCTAACTAATTAGCGACAAGAAGAATTTTAGCGACAAGAAGCGACAAGAAGAATATTTTGTTCTTGTCGCTAAATATTCTTCTTGAGGCTTCTTGTTTCGTGAGAAACAGAAGGGAAATGTGTGAAAAGTTGTTTAAAGTCAAACTATTCATTTCTGGGTCTCCTTCTCTGCAAACTAAGTAAGATTTGTTGGGGGTTTTCCACACTATAACATGTATAAAAACAAAATGAATGATGTGAGGGAGTGTCACTCTGGTCAACCCCATAGGGGATTGACGGCTTGAAGCCGTCTTTCCCCAAAAATAACCAAATCTATCTAAAGTCAACTTTGAGGGAGTAGACACATTGATTTTTTTTTATAATTTCAAAATTTATTTATAACTGACAATTTCAGAAAGGTTTATCATAAATCATGCGAGTTCAGAGGTAATGAAGAAAGCTCCAAGCAGAACATATGTAAGCCAAGGATGTATAAGAACCAAAACAGTTGAAGAGATATATGACCAAAAAGGACCTACAAAAAATAGCCAGGTCAATTTTGTCTTAGGGAATTGAAACCAGATATATGACGAGCAAACGTTATACAGAGACTTACTTTTAGAAAATTTACATAATCAATAAAACAGAAGTGTTATCTTTTGTTAATTTTATTTTCACTTGTTTATTTATTCTATAGCTGTTTTCGTTTTTTTCCCTTTATATTACCCTGAAGTTATTGTGTATCTATCGAAGCAATCGATTATCAAAAGAGATCACCCTTTCTTCTTTTAGTTATATTACATATATTTTTTAAATAAAAATATAGTTACTCATTGAGTAGTATAACAGATACTCGTAATACTAAACGAGGCAAAACAAAAATTATATACAAAAAAAAACAAGACCCATTGGAATACTGGCTCCTGAATTTGAAAGGACACATACAAATGTGGCGGGGTTTAACAAGTTAGTGGGTGCCTACCCTAAAATTAACTGGAACAGTGGTACAACACAAGAACAAATCTACAAGACAATAAATAAACAAATAGAGGCTGATTTGACCCCGAATCGCTCATGAATCTAATTTTCTATTCAAAGGGCATATATAGACTCTTGATTAAAACCAGTCAAAAGTAAATACATGTGATTGATGATCGATGATCAATACCTTTTAACGAACACTTCAGCTTGAATTATATATATTTTCTTATGCCCATCTTTAAAGAAATCTAAAAGAAATTACTCATGGCGTTTCAATGTAACCTTTGACCTGTGCTGGTAGCCATTTCTAAAACGAACGTGACACTTTTTACAGACCTTCAAAGGAACATGCCTACCAAAATTGATTTTAATTGGTTCATTGATTTTAAGAAGGAAGATGTTTTGCAAAAATCGATCATTGCACCAGTTTTTACCACTTTGCAGTCATACTGGACTTACAGCAAGACCAAATTTGAAAATAAAGCAAATACATATAAGATACATACATAAATACCTTCAAAGGAACGTACTTGCATGATTTTTTTCATTAAACCTCATTTGTTCTTGAAAAAAAAAACAGAAAAAGAACTGTTCCTTCGGATTCAAGGAATAGTTTGTCCTCAACAAGTGGCCATTTTGAATTTCTAATATACATCAAAGTAACGTTCCTTGTTTAGTAAACAGTAACATATTTTGCAATTTTTGTGTCAATTGCTTAGAAAAATATATTGGTTATAGGAAGGAAGTTTTAATATGAAACCCTTGGACCCTTTGGCTCCTCGTTGCCATATTGGAGTTTTCTAGTTTTTTTCAGGACAGAACTAACAAACGTGTTAAATAACTTCTTAGGAACATCCATTCATACGGTGTTTTCATTTCATAGTTCTATTACTTCACTACAACATTATATTGACCATGAACATGACGTCAATGACAAGTGATTATTTCTCATGTTCAACTTTCAGCGATTTAATATACCAAGTTTAACTATTACTCATAATGTCTGAAACCAAGTACACATACTGAAATGTCTCGCTGCTTAACTACTTATAATTGAATTTTATGGTTTTACAACAGATAATACAGAAATTAACATTTTTATTGTTCATGAAACTTAAAACAAGAAGCTTTCAAGCGCCTGAATCACTCACCTGTTATTGTTTGCTTCAATCTTTCATCAATTATTATTCTTGCTTTTCAACTATTAATGAGTGGCTTAAAAATGCTAATTAAATGTTCTTTGTATCTGTCATATATTCTTCAAAAGCAAATAAATGCATTTTAACCATATGTTCTATTTTAGTCAAAGTGGCTATTTTTCTTGACGTACAAGGAAATAAAATACAAAATTTATACTAGATTCATTTGAATAGATTTTTTAAAGTCAGAAAACAAACAAATTGTGTAAAATTGTCCTTAAAGGGCAATAACTCCTTATGGGGTCAATTGATAATTTTGGTCATGTTTGACTTATTTGTAGATCTTACTTTGCTGAACAATTTTACTGTTTACAGTTTATCTGTATCTATTATAATACTCGAGATAATAACCAAAATATGCAAAATTTCCTCAAAATTACCAATTAAGGGGCAGCAACCTAACAACGCGGGTTGTCTGGTGCGTCTGAAAATTTCAAGGCAGATAGATCTTTACCTGTTGAACATTTTTACCGCATGTCCGATTTGCTCTAAATGCTTTAGTTTTTGAGATATAAGCCTTAAACTGTATTTGACCCCTATGCTCTATTTTTGGCCATGGCGGCCATGTTTGTTGATGGATCAAAAGTTCGGTTACAATTCATAAACTATATTCCTAAAGGAACATTCTTTTAAAGTTTAGAAGTATTAGGCACAGTAGTTTCAGAGAAGAAGATTTTAAATGTAAGCAAACATGAAGAACACATTGTGTAAAATTGTCTTTAAAGGGCAATAACTCCTTAAGGGGTTGAATGACAATTTTGGTCATATTTAATTTTTGAAGATCTTAATTTGCTGATCATTAATGCTGTTTACAGCTTATCTTTATCTATAATAATATATTAATATTCAAGATAATAACAAAAAACTGCAAATTTTCCTTACAATTACCAATTTAGTGGCAGCAACCCAACAATGGGTTGTTCAATTTGTATAAAAATTTCAGGGCTGATAGATCTTGACCAATTGAACATTTTTATCCCATGTCAGATTTGCTCTAAATAAAGGCAACAGTAGTATACCGCTGTTCAAAACTCATAAATCCATGGACAAAAAACAAAATCGGAATAACAAACTAAAACCGAGGGAAACGCATTAAATATAAGAGAACAACGACATAACACTAAAATGTAACACATATAGACAAAATCCCACGAGAATAACAAATATAACATATATATATAACATCAAAACCAAATACATGAATTTGGGATAGACAAGTACTGTGACACGTCTTATCGCAATGTGAATTTACACTCAAAAATAAGAGAAAACAAACGACACAACGTTATAATGTAATACACACAGAAACGAACTATAATATAACAATGACCATATTCCTGACTTGGTACAGGGCATTTTTAAAGGAAAAAATGGTGGGTTGAACCTGGTTTTGTGGCATGCCAAACCTCGCACTTTTATGGCCATGTGAAATATAACATCAAAATGACAACACAGGACTACAATATAAATAAATTGGAGAACACAATTGACAAAGAATCACACGAACAACAGCCAACAAAAGGCAACAAGTTCAAAATTTTAATACGCCAGAAGTGTATTTTGTCCACACAAGACCTATGTGTGACGCACAGATACAAAAGTTTGAAAGCCGAAACGAGTACAAAGTTGAACAGCATCGAGGACCAAAAGATCAAAAAGGTTGTGCCAAAAACGGCAAGGGTTTTCTGTTAAGTTACCCGAAAATCCCTATAATTTAGAGTAATTTATACTTTTGTAAACAGTAAATTTAATAAAATGAATATTCAAAAGATGTACAAAATAAAGCTGAAGTATTAACTAATTACAGGAAACAACTGAAATACATTTACCTAACCAGACATTTGAAACACAAAAGTAGACAAATCCGAATACGTTTAAACCTCTACGCTAGCTTAAGTGACGTCCTATTTGAAACTGAAAAATGACGAAAAAATGAAGTCATTTGAAAAGCTTTAGTTTTTGAGATATAAGTCAAAAATTGCATTTGACATCTATGTTTCATTTTGAACCACGGCGGCCATGTTTGTTGATGGATCAAAACTTCGGATACAATTTATAAACTAAAGACCCTAAGGAACATTCAGTTAAAGTTTGAAGGTATTTGGCCCTGTAGTTTCAGAGGAGAGGATTTTTGAAATAGTTTACGATGACAGACGACGACGGAGGACGCCAATTAATGGCATAAGCTCACAGGTGGCCCTTTGGGCCCAGGTGAGCTAAAAACTAGAAAACTGACATGTCAGCAAGGAGATAGATTGAACATTTTTGTAAGAGACACAGAAATACATGTGAACAATTACAGAGGCAAGAAAAGCAATACATCCTCATTGATATCAATGTATTGGGATTTCCTCTTGTAATTATTTAGGATAAACAAAATGAAAAAAGAGCTTGTATTGCTCAACTGATTTTTTTTCTCTCTCATAAATTTGATGCAATGCAACATGAATATTTGTTTGATAGAAACTGTGATGGCCAAAGTCTGGGTTTTTTTTGTATCATTTTTGCTGGAATGAATTGTTAATGTCTATCAATTATACATGTTTTATTTTTCAAGATATTGCGAAAAATGGTACAAAATTGGGTTCAAACTTTAGGGGCAACAACTCCTGTAAGTAGTCGATTAACGATTTCATTCATATTGACTTATTTGTATATTTTGTTTCTTCATTTTTGCTGTCAAAGTTTGATTTTTTAAGTCTATCGAACTATTATTTGAAGTTTGATGGATAGTTGTCTCATTGGCAATCATACCACATCTCCTTATTTTTCATATTTAAAGATTCGAATATAATTCATGATTCAGATCTTTTTTTGCTGATCTTGTATTACTTTTCTCTTTTTTGGTAACAGTTACTCTCTATTTACTTAAATTTTTCCTTCAAATACAAATCGATAAAGATCGTCATAATCAAGAACAATAATTCTTATTATATGTGGACTTTTGATCTGGGCTTTGTTGATTACAGATTGTGTCCTTTTATCTTTATCTACTAGTTTTTGACCAACATATAAAAAGGGTAAAAATAATATTTAAGGGCAATAACTCCAATAAGGAGTTTACTGACAATTCCGGTTATGTTGCTTTTTTTGGAGATCTTGTCTTGCTGATTGTTATTGCCCTAAGCTTTACAATTTTAACTTATTGTAGCTTTCGAATAAGCAAAAAATGGGTAAAAACCACCAATACATGGCAATAATCCTATAATGAATGGACTCACGATTTTAGGCAAGCTATTTTGTTTTCTTATCTTGCCTTGCTGTTCAGTTTTGCGCTTTACATAAAAAACCAACAATAAAGTTATATGAAACGAGTTTCTTGAAATGTTAATGTTATCGAAGTTATTGAACCAATGCATGCATATTTTTTTATATGTATTACACATCTATAACTTATTACCAACAAATAATATTTCATTCAGTGGTTGTTAATCGTAAGGTAATTAACTTTTTGAGTTTGTTGCTAAGTTTACTGGATCCTGATATTGATAAACAATAATAACAGAGTACGTTGAAAACATGACAGATAAGTGAGTTGAAAGAGCCATGACATTTGTTTTTATATTTTCCATGCGTTCCCATTTGTTAATTAAACTATTCCTGAACAGTTGTTAAATGATTTGTTGTATTAATTTTTTTTTTAAGAACGGTTTTTACTATTTAACGTTTATTTAATTCTTTCATCACTGTTTTCTCCTCGCATATGCGCTGTGCATTGGCCGAAGTTATAACGAGCGGTTTCGTAGGTAAGGTCACTTCATTTGGGAAAATATCCACAGATTAGTGTCTGGGAAGTCAATAATTCAATATTGGTACATTTATGAAGATTTTGATAATGTAAAAGTTCACGTTCACTTCTTTTGGAGTAAAACTTACCAATTCAAGTATATAAAACATTTTCAATTTTTTTTTTATATTTGAAGTTTCATATGACTTTAAAGGACAATAACTCCCCTAAGGAGTCCGGCAATTGTTTATGCCATATTGACATATTTGTAGATCTTATCCGCTGATCATTTTTGCTGTTTACTACAATTGTGTTTTATCTATAATTAATCAATAAAAACCGTCATTTAGGGACAATTACTCATTTAATGAGTCAAAAGTAAAATAAAAAAAATTACGAACTCCAAGGAGAATTCAAAACGGAAAGTCCCCAGTCAAATGGCAAAATCAAAAGCTCAAACATATCAAACTAATGGAAAACAGCTGACATATTCTGACTAGGTAAAGGAAATTCCTTATGTAGAAAATAATGGATATAAACTGGGTTTTATAGCTAGATAAACTTCTCACAGATGCATAATATTTAACTGACGATAAATGTCATATTGACAAAAATTTTGGTGCACATTTTAACTAGATGGATCACACTTCTGAACATATTTTCTCTCTCTATAGTGGTTTTCAACAAAATACGCAAACTATAATTTTTACCCTTATGTTCTATGTTAGCCATGTTGGCTGGTAAGGGAAGATCATCAGACAAATTTTTTTTCCAACTTGATACCCTAATGATGATAGTAGTTTTGTATCTATAACATGTATAAGCGCAGTACTTTCAGAGGAGAAGATTTTTTTCAGAGTTAGTGAACACCGAAAATGACAGATGACGACGGAAGACTTACACCAAGTAATGAGAATAGCTCACTTAACACTGACTTGACTCATCAGATATTCTTGGAGCTGAAAACTATTAGCATAAAGAGAAAAGACACAAATTACTGATCCAAGAGCGCTTATAGTTACTGAAAGTTAGTTCTAGCCAATAACAACTAATACGTACAATTTGTTCTCCCAGACTAAATTATCAATCAGTACATATCCAATGGATTTAGTACAAAGATGTCTTTAATAGTCTGTGAAAAGCATACCCTTGTACTATGCCAAAATAGAGGTACACAATATTGACAAAAAATGTACGGCAATACATACTTAGCATGTTTTGTTATGTTTTATTGTAAGAATCCACAAGTGTACATATTATTCATATTTAATGATGTGGGATGTTATAGATCGATGTATTTATAATCAATCTATAACATCCTACATAACATTGCCATAAAACTTAGGATGTGATATCCCGTTTTTAATACGAATTCTACAGATAGAGACAAACTACAAATTAAACCAACTTGTTGTCTCTGGTGACCATGTTTTTTTTCTCAACTAGAACTAAATGAGGATAATTTGATTAGCGACTACTATACATTATGTCTGTTTATTTTCCTTGCAACTGATCAAGCGGTTTCAGAGAACACATATAATGTAACTGTTTACACCAAATATGTTTGATTGATATACTTAATGCATCTATAATCAATCTATAACATCCTACATCATTTGATTAAAGTTACTACTAATTATACAAATTGGAAATATGAACATAATACATTAGCTTAAACACTAGAATGTTACCTTCGTGGGAGTACTTACGATTTGACTGGTGTTTTTAATGCAAGAATTGAATTCTGACACATGTTGAGCTTTTCCAGAAATCTGGGACAGCTAAAAAAAATTCAAATTAATAAGCACTATTGTATGTTTATCACTCTACTTAAACTTTTAAATTTTTATTGAAACACAAAACAATATATACAATGCTTTCTCGTTCATTATACAAACTTTGAAATTACTGAAAAAGTTGTATTTAAAATGTTTTAAATGGTTGATGTGAATCAACAATGTGGATATAAGTATGTGTAATGTCCCTTGGTATCTTCAGCCTCTAATTTCTATTTAAATGAATGAATATTCTTTTAAATATATTCTTTTCAGTAATTTAGCCTAACTGATTTCTATTTTATTTTTGTCATTTGATGTTTTTGATGCAAACAGGTTTTATGTTGAACAAGATATGTTGACCATATCACACTTACCGTTAGTGCTTTATATTGTTGACCTGACCATTCGTCAATGAACATGTGTTTAATTTGACACGTATCACATTGATATTCTGTTATAGGCTCTTCCATGAATTTGTTTGATCCTGTCACACACTTTGGCTCAGTAAGGCCACATTCCCAGGTTTTCTCAAATTTTACATTTGACATTTTGAATCTTGTATGCATGACTGTGTTTAATTCCTCTGTCACAAAGTCTGCAATGTATTTGTACAAACCGATTTTAATGTCTTCCCCAAATTCCCATACCTGAATCTGAATAACATTTGGACATGTCATTACAAGTAATTTTCTTAATTTCGTAGTCTCATGTTGTAACTCAAAGACAGCAGAGCCTTTAAAAAGAGCAATTTGTCTTTTTTTCTTCTTACTGTCAATCACTTCTGCAACTGTATACTTCCTGCTCAGTGAAGCAATCAAATGATTCATTAGATGGGGTGGTAGAAACCGAAATCTGAAACACAACCAAGTGGATCTTTTACGTATATCTTTTGGCACATTAAACATTTCATAAATGTCATGCTCAGGTTCTGCTTTAACCATACAAGGTACATAAAAGTAAGGATTTTGTTCAGCACCTGATTTGGTTGGACGTATAATGATATCAAATTTCTCCATTACATTCAGGATATAGTCTTTATGATCATACAAAATGGTTGTCTCTTTTTTAAATATATCTTCTACAACCTCATAATTTAATTTGCCTGTATGGTAAAATTCATTCCACCTTTTTTGATTTTTAGTACTACATGTAGCTTGAAATTTCCTTGCTGTAACAATACATTTAAAAGCATCAGACAGCCATTGTGTATCTAAAATAATATTCTCTGGGAGATCTTTGAAATAAACTAAAGATCGGAGTTCATGGTGAAATTCAAGAAATAATATCAGTTCTTCCTCACTTAACGGCTTTGGTGTATCAGTAGAAATGTGTTTAATTTCCTGATAGGTAATAATCGGTAACTCTTTCTTCTTTTCTTGAAGTCGTTGCTCCAGCTGTATAAATTTCAATGGATAATCTTTGTTCCATGTCCTCATTCCTCTGGCTAAGTTTATAATGTCTCGTCGTATTTGCTGGAATACACTGTGATCATCTTCTTTATTAGAAATAAAGTATTCACTCCTTACATGTCCACGTTCATCATCTGCCAGATTTTCGGTGTACACCGACAAACTTTCTCTGCATGCCTCCTCAACCTAAAAAACATAAGGATCTTGGTATTTTGTGTTGTTTTCTATTGCGTCTAGTTTTTCAGGAAGAATATTAGATAAGCAAATCATTTGACCATATTGAATAAAGGGCTGCGCTTTAGCGCATGATACGCCCGTTGCTCTTTAAACTTGTCTTTTATGCTTTAAATGAATTTATATGATCAACTAGAAATATATATATACAAATCAAAAGGGATGTTACATTAATATATTCACCAAAGTTTCATAAAATCCCCCTTTTTTAAGTATAAGAATTCATTACTTAAAAAAACGTAAAATCTAAAATTTATAAAAATGGAAAGGGAGCTTATGTCAATAGATATAAACAATTTATCAAAGTTGCATAAAATTTTGTGAAAGTGTTAGTTATTGTCCCAAAATTGAAAAATTCCCCCCTTTTTAAGCATAAAAATTCATAACACGGAAATGTTAAATCTGAATTTTATAAAAATTGAAAGGGAGCTTACATCAATAGATATAAACAATTCACCAAAGTTTCATGGACATTGGTGAAAGCCTTTTTGAGTTATTGTCCGAAGTGTTGAAAATCACCCTTTTTTTTTATGAATAAAGCCGATAAATCCAAAACTTAAAATCTGAAATTAAAAAAAAAACAAAAGGGAGCTTACATCAATATATATAAACAATTCACCTAAGTTTCATGGACATTGGTGAAAGCCTTTTTGAGTTATTGTCCGAAGTGTTGAAAATCCCCCTTTTTTTATGAATAAAGCCCCATAAATCCAAACCTTAAAATCTGAAATTAAAAAAAAAACGAAAGGGAGCTTACGTCAATAGATATAAACAATTCACTTAAGTTTCATGGAAATTGGTGAAGGTGTTTTTGAGTTATGGAAGTGTGGACGACGGACGGACGGACAACGGTATACCATAATACGTCCCGTCTAAAAGACGGGCGTATAAAAACTGTTATTGCAGCTAAATATGAAAAGTAGACAATAATACATAATGTTATATTACATCTTGTTGAAATATTGCATTTCACGTACACTGTGTGTAAGGTGAAATACTATAATTTAATTACACTGTGTAATAAAGGTGAAACACTATAATTTACTTACACTGTGTGTTATAAGGATTTAATTTCCATGAAGGTATATCTAACAAGAGTGCACTAGTTGAGATATCTCATTATCTTTACTGATCATGATTGAATTTTTATGTTAAAAGTCTTCAAGTTCAAGGTTAAATTATAGGGATACATATGGAATAAATTTAACACTATCAAGGTGCAAGAAAAGGGGTGTCCAAGGAAATATGAACCTTGACAGAGGGACATGTACATCTTATAATAATCCTATCCACTCACCATACCTTTCCTGACAGTATCAGAGAAATAGGCGAAACAACAATTACTCAATATTTGTCAATGAAACATAAAAATAGTGACAAGGTCAGATGATCATGAACCCTTCTAGACAGATAAGTATCCCTTGCAATCTTGATTATGAAAATCCGAGTCCAGGTTTTCCTGGAATGGGCAATACTAACAGAAATGGGTAAATACTGGGCAATATGAGTTTTTAAGCTTATTTTAACACAAAACAGTCAAAAAATATTGTAGTTTCATAGTCATGATAGAATTATTGACTATAAATATACACAATTTATAAGGATAAATATTTAAAGTCATTTTCAGAGAATAAAATATTTCAATTGCTTCATTTTCTTCAATAATTCTATAAACATGTAAGCAGAATACAATATTGTTTTGCACATTTCTGGATACTTACTTTTAATTGAATCAATCCAGGGTTTTAAAACATGCATTTTAGACATGTTAGAGTAAGAATATTTATTTAGTGAAAACAAAAATGTCATTGCTATACAACCATAGATAATAAAAAACCTCAAGGAACATTTTACCCACACTGGTAGAGATGAAAAAAATAATTATTGAAGTATACTAAAATTTGTGTTATAATCTGAATAATTACGGATCAATTAGTGATGATGTGAAAGTATGCCAAAATTGCGTAGACACTAAAAATAACAATGAACAAAAATTATTGAATAATCTTTTTCATGAAATATAAAAAGTAAAATCACAAAAAATCTGAACTCGAGGAAAATTCAAAAAGGAAAGTTCCTAATCAAATGGAAAAATCAAAAGCTCAAACACATCAAACGAATAATAAATTGTTAACTCTAAAAATTTGTTATATCTATCAATAAATTTTAAATTAAAGACTTTTAGAGGTTTCCCGATTTGATACGTATCAGGTACGGTTGGTACGTAACACAACCGTTGGTGCTGTTTTGGAGGTATCATTAAATGCATGAGATTATTGTATTCATCATGATGAAATTAAAGAAATCGAATTAAATATCAACGATAAAAACCTTTAATATTTTATTTAATTATGATTTCATTGTTACTAAAACACTCTGTTCGTGATTTTATACGAGAATATTTATTTTGTGCACAAGAGAATTAATCAAACAGTCCTTACTGGAACTGAGTGTCCTCGACTTTTAGATTCTAAATATAGATTTGAGTTTCTGTTTGTTTTGTTTTGTTTTTGTTTTGTAAATATTTAGAAAAAAAAGAATAAAGCATGTTTTCTAGTAATTAAATAGAATTTGGAATGATTAGAAATTATCTATTAATAACTTTCGTAGTCATATCTTACTGGTGTCGGTCGTTATAACTAGTATATGTTAATATGGCAAAATTGTTTTCAAAATTGTGTTGAGTTCTCATTAAAATCAATTGTTATTAATTAAGTTTCTTTTTTCTTAAACCCAACACACATTGAAAAAATATGGATCTTTCTTTTTCCTTATATTTTGTCACTGAACTTTTCGGTGGATGTAATCATTAGAAAAAAAGTTGTTAAATATATTCAACTTAAAGAATGAATATAAATTTTATGACACTGACGAAAACCATTTCTTGAGTCGAAATCCTAATCAGCACTATATTATTTCATCTTGTTCGTTTATTATTATCTCATTAAATATTGTTATAACATTAATATTTGTAAATATTGTCGCGAGTAAATTTGTGTACTGCACGAGCTTGCGAGTAGTATATATAATTTACGAGGGATATAATGTTAACCAATATTCATCTTTTAATCCTTTTATCGTACAGAAATGCTCGAAAAACGTCTTACATCACAACATATTTTATTCACTGATTATGGCAATAATTTGCACTAATGCAATATGAATATGTCTTTCTAACTCTCGGTATTGTCCTACAGGATATACTATGTTGCTATACAATGCCTTTGGTACCATTTACAACTGATATCTGGACTCAAAATAAAGGATCACATTCATCGGTTGGTAAATGTTTTCTAGGTAATTAGTTCAGGTTTATGTATCATGAATACGATTTTACTTAAAATACCTTAACTCAAGGTTTTCTTATTTTTCTCGGCTTACTGCGAAAAAAATATACATGTATGAACAGTTGTGTTTTAAAAAGGGACATTTTTCTAAAATGTATATAGCATAGTGTTTTAAGGAGTATTTCTAAAGAAAAACTTTTAATCCGAGGGTATAAATATTTTCAAAAAAGGAAAGATGTCAAGTGAATACAATATCAGTTATAGCTCTATGCATAACTGCTCAAAGGCAAATCATGTCTTTGTTGTAAGGTTATCGGAATAAAAAGAAACTAGAGGCTCTAATGACTAGAATATAATTCATGACTAACATCTCCTTTTTGTTGATCATTTTTCTTCTTAATTTCTCTCTATCTTCTATATTTTGCGGTACACTTAAAAAAAAGTATACACACTACCATTTAAGGGCAATAACTTTCATATGTAAACAACTGACAAGTTTCTATAAATCTAGGGCAATAACTACAATAACAAGTCGACTGATGATTAAGGATTGCTGATCACTTTTGCTTTTGTAGTAATACTCTGTCTATTAAAGATTTCAAGATGATAAGCCGTACTATGACCTATAATGGTTTACTTTTACAAATTGCGACTTGATTGGAGAGTGGTCTCATTGGCACTCATACCACATCTTCTTATATCTATATAGAACAGAAGTTGATCTATGTTACAGGGATTGTATTCTATCTGTACATGTCATATCACAAGTTCATATATTTCATACTTATACACTGTTAACTCTATTTTTCTTCTGATTAACGATTACATGTTGACAAGAATGGAAACATAGACAATACGTTTTGTTTAATTTCTTTACTATTTAAGTAAACCCAAACGTAATAAAATTTGGCTTTAAATTAATTTTATCATTATTCTTTTGTTATTGAGGTCAATTTATTTTGTTTAAATTCATTTTATTTGTTTATGTTTTCTTAAAACCTACCAAAAAAACCAACTTAATCATTTTATATCAATATAAAGTTATTACCTTTCGTACCAACAGTTGCTTGCAACCGTTGCTTCAAAGCATATTAATTGAGTACACACAATATTGTTTACTATGAATACAAGAAGTAACCATACGAAATTAGTACCAATTTACAGCTATCAGCTAAGAGGCTGTCAGAGTAACAGCAAACCGGATTTTCCTGCAGAGGTCGAACCCTGAACAGTTGAGCAAGTATGGACATTACATTTAAGCTTAAAACAGCTCTGAATTTGGATTGTGTTTGAATATTTGACACAGCATATGTTTGTGACACAATATGAATGTGGTTTAAGAACTCAAATACTTGAAATTGGACATTTAAATACCTATTATGGTCCAATATCAAAAATCTAAGTACATATTAGAATCAGCATATCAAAGAAACCTAATAATTCATTCTTTTATGAAATCAGACAAAAGTTTAATATAAGACCCTTTAGACCTCAATGTGGACCAATTTGATAAAGGAGCCCACAATCCAAAATCTCTCAATACATGGTTAGATTCAGCATTTCAAAGAACCCCATAAATACTTTTTTTGTTGAATCAAACAAAGTTTAATTTTGGACCCTGATTTGGACCAACTTGAAAACTGGGCCCAAAAAATTAATATGTAAAAACAGGTTTAGATTCAGCATTTGAAAGAACCCTATATATATTTAATTTATGTTGAAATGAAACCCCGGTTAATGTTATCCATAATATTTTCTGTGCAAAGGGAAATAACTCAAACTGGATAAATGTTTTCTAAAATAAGATATGATGCAATTTTTCAAATTATATTATTGAACAACAACCAGTGATGACTAAGTTCTCTAAAACCAGATATGATTTAACACTCAAACATTGCTAGAATCAGCATATTAAATAACCAAAGAATTCAATGTTTGACGAAATTAACCAAAAGTGTAATTTAGGACCCTTTGGACCTCAATGTGGTATTATCTTATTAATAATGAAAAGAAATACAGATTTAGATTAAGCATTTTAAAGAACCCTATATATATCCAATTTATGTTGAAATCAAACACACAGTTAAATTTTGGACCCCAATTTTAGACCAACTTGAAAACTTGGCCCAAAATCAGAAATCTAAATATATGTTTATTAATAGACAATATAAGCTTAGTTTTTAAAGATCTTTACTTCATCAAAACAAAAAAATATATATAGCATTCTGAAAATTAGCTTTTACTGAATAACAAACATACATGACACAAACAATTTACCAAAGAAAAGAAGAAAAAAATCCAAAATTTTATTTATCATTAATACAATGTCATTTCAAAATCTATAAAACTTATTAGTAACAAGAAATAATTGTAACAGAATACTGCAATGTCCAGTACAAATTGGTCTATATGCATTATTGACGCCTATGGATTGACATTGTAGGTCATTAAATCTTCTTGAAATTACGAACAGATATTTATATGGTTTAGGGGTAAAGATCTCGACCATTTACAAGTTCTCAAAAAAGGGGGGGGGGGAAATCCCATGGGGACTCCCCCTTTATTTCATATGATTTGTTTTTGTCCTGTACAAGAATATATATGGTTTAAGGGTAGGGATCTTGACCGTTTACAAGTTCTTAAACAGGAGGGGATGGGGGTGACCCCAGGGGACTCGCCTTATATTTCATTTGATTTGTTTTATGGTCCCATACAAGAATATATATGGTTTCCGCATGGAGATCTTGACCGTTTACAAGTTATCAAAAAGAAGGGGGGTGGGGGTAACCCCCATGGACTTCCCCTATATTTCTTTATATTTGTTTTATTGCATACAAGAATATATATGGTTTAGGAGGTGGGGATCTCGACCGTTTACAAGTTCTCAAACAGGAGGGGGTGAGGGTGACCCCAGGGGACTCGCCTTATATTTCATTTGATTTGTTTTATGGTCCCATACAAGAATATATATGGTTTCCGCATGGAGATCTTGACCGTTTACAAGTTATCAAAAAGAAGGGGGGTGGGGGTGACCCCCATGGACTTCCCCTATATTTCTTTTGATTTGTTTTATTGCATACAAGAATATATATGGTTTAGGAGGTGGGGATCTCGACCGTTTACAAGTTCTCAAACAGGAGGGGGTGAGGGTGACCCCAGGGGACTAGCCTTTTATTTTTTATTTGATTTGTTTTATTGTCCCATACAAGAATATATATGGTTTCGGGGGAGATTTTGACCGTTTACAAGTTTTAAAAAAAAAAGGGGTGGGTGTACCCAGGGGACTCCTCCTCAATTTCATTGGATTCGTTTTATTGTCCCTTTCAAGAATATATATGGTTTAGGGGTGGGGATCTTAACTGTTTACAAGTTTTCAAAAAGAAGGGGGTGGGGGTAACCCCATGGACTTCCTATATATCATTTGATTTGTTTTATTGTCCCATTCAAGAATATATATGGTTTAGGGGTGGGGATCTCGACCGTTTATAAGTTCTTAAACAGGATGGGCTGGGGTGACCCCAGGGGACTCGCCTTTTATTTCATTAGATTTGTTTTATTGTCCCATACAACAATATAAATGGTTTCGGGGTGGGGATCTTGACCATTTACAAAAAAAGTTTTCAAAAAGAAGGGGGTAGGGGGTGACCCCCATGGACTTCCCCTATATTGCATTTGATTTGTGTTATTGTCCCTTACAAGAATGTATATGGTTTAGGGTTGGGGATCTCGATCGTTTACAATATCTCAAACAGGAGGGGGTGGGGGTGGCCCCCAGGGGACTAGCCTTTTATTTCATTTGATTTGTTTTATTGTCACATACAATAATATATATGGTTTCAGGGTAGGGATCTTGACCGTTTACAAGTTCTTAAACAGGAGGGGATGGGGGTGACCCCAGGGGACTCGCCTTATATTTCATTTGATTTGTTTTATGGTCCCATACAAGAATATATATGGTTTCCGCATGGAGATCTTGACCGTTTACAAGTTATCAAAAAGAAGGGGGGTGGGGGTAACCCCCATGGACTTCCCCTATATTTCTATTGATTTGTTTTATTGCATACAAGAATATATATGGTATAGGAGGTGGGGATCTCGACCGTTTACAAGTTCTCAAACAGGAGGGGGTGAGGGTGATCCCAGGGGACTAGCCTTTTATTTTTTATTTGATTTGTTTTATTGTCCCATACAAGAATATATATGGTTTCGAGGGAGATTTTGACCGTTTATACAAGTTTTAAAAAAAAAGGGGTGGGTGTACCCAGGGGACTCCTCCTCAATTTCATTGGATTCGTTTTATTGTCCCTTTCAAGAATATATATGGTTTAGGGGTGGGGATCTTAACTGTTTACAAGTTATCAAAAAGAAGGGGGTGGGGGTAACCCCATGGACTTCCTATATATCATTTGATTTGTTTTATTGTCCCATTCAAGAATATATATGGTTTAGGGGTGGGGATCTCGACCGTTTATAAGTTCTTAAACAGGATGGGCTGGGGTGACCCCAGGGGACTCGCCTTTTATTTCATTAGATTTGTTTTATTGTCCCATACAACAATATAAATGGTTTCGGGGTGGGGATCTTGACCATTTACAAAAAAAGTTTTCAAAAAGAAGGGGGGGTGGGGGTGACCCCCATGGACTTCCCCTATATTGCATTTGATTTGTGTTATTGTCCCTTACAAGAATGTATATGGTTTAGGGTTGGGGATCTCGATCGTTTACAATATCTCAAACAGGAGGGGGTGGGGGTGGCCCCCAGGGGACTCGCCTTTTATTTCATTTGATTTGTTTTATTGTCACATACAAGAATATATATGGTTTCAGGGTAGGGATCTTGACCGTTTACAAGTTCTTAAACAGGAGGGGATGGGGGTGACCCCAGGGGACTCGCCTTATATTTCATTTCATTTGTTTTATGGTCCCATACAAGAATATATATGGTTTCCGCATGGAGATCTTGACCGTTTACAAGTTATCAAAAAGAAGGGGGGTGGGGGTAACCCCCATGGACTTCCCCTATATTTCTTTTGATTTGTTTTATTGCATACAAGAATATATATGGTTTAGGAGGTGGGGATCTCGACCGTTTACAAGTTCTCAAACAGGAGGGGGTGAGGGTGACCCCAGGGGACTAGCCTTTTATTTTTTATTTGATTTGTTTTATTGTCCCATACAAGAATATGTATGGTTTCGGGGGAGATTTTGACCGTTTACAAGTTTTAAAAAAAAAGGGGTGGGTGTACCCAGGGGACTCCTCCTCAATTTCATTGGATTCGTTTTATTGTCCCTTTCAAGAATATATATGGTTTAGGGGTGGGGATCTTAACTGTTTACAAGTTATCAAAAAGAAGGGGGTGGGGGTAACCCCATGGACTTCCTATATATCATTTGATTTGTTTTATTGTCCCATTCAAGAATATATATGGTTTAGGGGTGGGGATCTCGACCGTTTATAAGTTCTTAAACAGGATGGGCTGGGGTGACCCCAGGGGACTCGACTTTTATTTCATTAGATTTGTTTTATTGTCCCATACAACAATATAAATGGTTTCGGGGTGGGGATCTTGACCATTTACAAAAAAAGTTTTCAAAAAGAAGGGGGGTGGGGGTGACCCCCATGGACTTCCCCTATATTGCATTTGATTTGTGTTATTGTCCCTTACAAGAATGTATATGGTTTAGGGTTGGGGATCTCGATCGTTTACAATATCTCAAACAGGAGGGGGTGGGGGTGGCCCCCAGGGGACTCGCCTTTTATTTCATTTGATTTGTTTTATTGTCACATACAAGAATATATATGGTTTCAGGGTTGGGATCTTGACCGTTTACAAGTTTTCAAAAAGTATGGGGTGGGGTTAACTCAGGGACTCCCCAAATATTTCATTTGATTTGTTTTATTGTCCCGTACAAGAATATTTATGGTTTAGGGGTGGGGATCTCAACCGTTTACAAGATAAAAGCGCATTCTCAAATTGAAAGGGGGTGGGGTTAAGAATATATATGGTTAAGGGAGACTTAATTATC
This sequence comes from Mytilus galloprovincialis, assembly GCA_037788925.1. Taxonomy (NCBI): domain Eukaryota; kingdom Metazoa; phylum Mollusca; class Bivalvia; order Mytilida; family Mytilidae; genus Mytilus; species Mytilus galloprovincialis. The sequence continues at coordinate 73,449,511 of CM075339.1, read as the reverse complement.
TACAAAATGTCTAGTAATGAACAGTAAATTTCAAATTTCATTTAATTAAAATTATATTTATTATAATTGGAGTTTATTATGAACTTGTCATCTCACTCTATTGGGTAGTTAATTATCTTTGCACACGGTCTATGACGTCACAGTGCACATTCCATTCTAATCTTTATTGCTACGTCATTACTTCACACGATGTTTGTGTATGATATGTGTATGCAAGTAATACATGAACTTCTATTGTTTTGGTCAGCTTTTTGACTTGAAACTCTGTACTTGTTTCTTTATAAATCAAGAAGGATTTATCTTCATATATAATAACTTTGCGTATAGTGATGTTTTTATAATTGGAAAAATTATCTGTGTAAAACGTTCGTCTCGTTATGGCTTCTAAAAGGAGGGATACTAGGAAAAGAACACGTGGTCCAGAACTAGACCCTAATAATCCGAATAATTGGACATCAACAGAGCTAAAAGAAAAATTAGCTTCGCTAGGAATCAAAATATCCGAAAACTTTACTAATAAACAATTAAAACGTATTTTCTTGGATAATCAAAAAAGTAGTCCGGAAAGTTCTGACAATGGAATTACTGAAACTACCAACACCAGTGTAACTTTGAAAACTTCATTGCTTGTTTTGTCCTTAATATAAATGGGGATATGTACGATGCTCAGTGACATCGAAAGTGTTTATATCTTTAATAAAACTAAAACTTTGACTGTTTTAATGTCTATGCTTATCTGGAATTTAATGCTTAGTTTTTGAATTAAATCAAACACCTGCTTACTGTACATGTATAGTACTGCTTTATTTGCTGATTTAATATCATGTGTAACTTTTTAAATTTTGATTAGATAAATATTTATCTGTGACATTTAAGTTTTTTTTTTTACATTTTTCATTTAAATATTGTTTTTGAAAAATATGTCTTTTGAAGTTTTATATTTTATAAATCTTCCGCATAAACTGTGATCTATTATTATCTGTCTTTCGAAAAAGTATTCATGTTTTATTGTTAAAATCGAAACATTCATACATGTACTTGTTTTTTGTGCTTTATTATAAATGTCTATTATCTGAATTTGCAAATTACTTGTATAAATTTTCTCATGCCAATAAAATATCTATATATGTGGCTACATTTTTTGTCAACGTGGAATGGAATTAACATGTTCTATGAATCTCATTTAACCTCTGCAGCGGACATGCATTTATTTACGGATGCTTCATCTACCATTGGTTTTGGAGGTTTTTATCAAGGAAAATGGTTTTGTGACACTTGGCCAAAAGACCTCCCAACTATTTCAGATAAAACTCTGTCTATTGCTTTTTTGGAGTTATATCCTATCGTGGAGTCAGCTGTTTTATGGGGAAAAGGATGGTATTAAAAGCGTATTTTATTTCACTGCGACAATTTAGCGTCTGTTATTATTCTAACTAAAGGTCGTTCAAAAGATCCAATAATCATGAAACTGATGAGACGTCTTGTTATGTGTGCAGCAAAATTTAACTTTGCATTTTACAGCGAACATGTGCCTGGAAAAATTAACTTAATTTCTGACTCTTTATCTCGTTTACAGATGAACAAATTTCATCAGTTCGCACCAGAGGCAGAGAAAGCAGCAACTCCTTTTCCAACCTTGGAAGAGATTATTTGGACATCGCAGTAGAAAATTTACAAGCTTTCGCTGTTACAGATTCAACTAAAGCTTTGTACAACGTGGGATATGAACATTATCTTAAGTTCTTACAATTACAAGGATCAACTTGGTCAACTTTCCAGTTACCGCCTGTTTCTGAGAACTTGTTGATGCGTTTTATAGCCTATTGCGAATGTAATAAGCATCTGAGATATTCCACCATTAAATCCTACCTATGTGGCGTACGGTTCTTTTACTTATTAAAAGGGGGCGTTAATCCATTAGAGAACTTTGTCGGTAAACCATTGCCAAAATGAAAATCAGTATTAGTAGGTTTGAAAAGGAAGCATACAATTATGCCTAAGAGAATTCGTTTACCTATAACATTTGATATTTTACACAAAATGTGTTTTTTACTAGCAATTGTATTTTTGATAGTTTTACAGATGTTTTTATAGAAGCTGCATGTGTAACAGCTTTTTTCGGGGTTTTTAAGATGTGGTGAATTTTCTGTTTATGATACAAAAAAATTTGATCATGAAACAAATTTGTGTCTTAGTGATGTTCAAATATCAAATGACTGTATTTTTGTGCACCTTAAGAAATCGAAGACTGATCCTTTTAGGTATGGTATAACTATTCCTTTGTTCAAAAACTCTACAGATATATGTCCTGTAGTTGTACTTCAAAAATATTACTAATAAAGGTGATCCATTGTCAAGAATTTTTTTCATTTCTCATGTAAAATGTACATTAGACAAATTAGGATTATCCAGCGAAAAGTATAAGGCCATTCATTCTGAAGTGGTGCTGCAACTACTGCACACAAAGCACGACTGGAAGATCATCTTATTCAAACTTTGGGACGATGGTCCTCAGTTTGCTATACCAAATATATTCATACCTCTCCAGATGTACTTAGACAAGCTCCAACTCAAATGACCTCTACTTTGAACAATTAAAATTTGTACTGACAGCAAGGAGTGGATTGATTTTTATTCTTCTCATTATTTCAACTTGGGGCTACAGCTGCAAGCATCTGTATTTAGCTATTTCGATACAAAATTTTTTAGTCAATCTATGAATAATTATCTCAATTCTAAGTTTCAAAATTTAGCTAGAGTTATCTCCCTTTGCATATGGAGATAGAACATTATACATTATTGGTTTTTAATCGCAGTTGTATAAGTCCCCAGTTGCCATATTGTAAATAAATGCATATGTTTTTATATTCTTGAATAAATAATAGTTAAGTACTTAGTCTTTGTATATATTAGTATACTTCTCATCACACTTACAGTTTATTACAAACTACAGACATGTGTCCTTTAGAAATTAAGGTTTGGGTTTATGCATATGAGACAGCGACTCAAGGAAAGAATTATCATCTCTGTGTTAAAGAGTGGTATGGGTAAACAAAAGAGACATTAATTTGGTATTGGATATAACCACTTTATTATAAATCAAGAACAAGTGAAGTCATAAAATTATAATTATAGTTATTATAATTGGAGTTTATTATGGACTTGTCATTTCACTCTATTGGGTAGTTAATTATCTTTGCACACGGTCTATGACGTCACAGTGCACATTCCATTCTAATCTTTATTGCTACGTCATTACTTCACACGATGTTTGTGTATGATATGTGTATGCAAGTAATACATGAACTTCTATTGTTTTGGTCAGCTTTTTGCCACCACCTCCCCTCACTCTCCTTGCTGTCAGTGCCATGGGGACTTTCATTGATTTTATATATGTTGTTACATAGTCTGATGTTTATGTTCTATACTTTTTGTTTATTATTAGAACTTTTACAATTGCTTGTCATTATTTTATTTGATTAAGAATTTTTTATTTTCTTTGTACTGTAAAAACAAATAATATTAACCATTGAATCAATTATTGATACCATACTGACGTATGGTCTAAATACCTCATTTTTAACACCATACTAACTTTTGGTCTTAGTATTTCATTTTGACACCATACTGACGTATGGTCCTAAGTACCTCTTTTTGACACCATACTGACGTATGGTTTAATTTACCTTGATATAACATATTTTTGATACCATACTGACGTATGGCCTGAGTACCTTTCTGTGACACCATACTGACGTATGGTATAACCGCATCATCTGACACCATACTGACGTATGGTCTAGTATGGTCTAAATTCCTTATTTTAACACCATAATGACTTATGGTTTAAATTACCTCTTTGACACCATACTGACGTATGGTCTAAGCACCTCTTTTTGACACCATACTGATGTATGGTTTAAGTATCTCATTTTAAAGGTCGGTCAAAAGATCCAATAATCATGAAACTGATGAGACGTCTTGTTATGTGTGCAGCAAAATTTAACTTTGCATTTTACAGCGAACATGTGCCTGGAAAAATTAACTTAATTTCTGACTCTTTATCTCGTTTACAGATGAACAAATTTCATCAGTTAGCACCAGAGGCAGAGAAAGCAGCAACTCCTTTTCCAACCCTGGAAGAGATTATTTGGACATCGCAGTAGAAAATTTACAAGCTTTCGCTGTTGCAGATTCAACTAAAGCTTTGTACAACGTGGGATATGAACATTATCTTAAGTTCTTACAATTACAAGGATCAACTTGGTCAACTTTCCGGTTACCGCCTGTTTCTGAGAACTTGTTGATGCGTTTTATAGCCTATTGCGAATATAATAAGCATCTGAGATATTCCACCATTAAATCCTACCTATGTGGCGTACGGTTCTTTTACTTATTAAAAGGGGGCGTTAATCCATTAGAGAACTTTGTCGGTAAACCATTGCCAAAATGAAAATCAGTATTAGTAGGTTTGAAAAAGAAGCATACAATTATGCCTAAGAGAATTCGTTTACCTATAACATTTGATATTTTACACAAAATGTGTTTTTTACTAGCAATTGTATTTTTGATAGTTTTACAGATGTTTTAATAGAAGCTGCATGTGTAACAGCTTTTTTCGGGGTTTTTAAGATGTGGTGAATTTCTGTTTATGATACAAACAAAATTAATCATGAAACAAATTTGTGTCTTAGTGATGTTCAAATATCAAATGACTGTATTTTTGTGCACCTTAAGAAATCTAAGACTGATCCTTTTAGGTATGGTATAACTATTCCTTTGTTCAAAAACTCTACAGATATATGTCCTGTAGTTGTACTTCAAAAATACTATAGACTCAGAATGAGTATTTTTAGCAATTCTGAGTCCTTTTTTATTACTAGTCAAGGTGATCCATTGTCAAGATTTGTTTTCATTTCTCATGTAAAATGTACATTAGACAAATTAGGATTATCCAGCGAAAAGTATAACGGCCATTCATTCAGAAGTGGTGCTGCAACTACTGCACACAAAGCACGACTGGAAGATCATCTTATTCAAACTTTGGGACGATGGTCCTCAGTTTGCTATACCAAATATATTCATACCTCTCCAGATGTACTTAGACAAGCTCCAACTCAAATGACCTCTACTTTGAACAATTAAAATTTGTACTGACAGCAAGGAGTGGATTGATTTTTATTCTTCTCATTATTTCAATTTGGGGCTACAGCTGCAAGCATCTGTATTTAGCTATTTCGATACAAAATTTTTTAGTCAATCTATGAAAAATTATCTCAATTCCAAGTTTCAAAATTTAGCTAAAGTTATCTCCCTTTGCATATGGAGATAGAACATTATACATTATTGGTTTTTAATTGCAGTTGTATAAGTCCCCAGTTGCCATATTGTAAATAAATGCATATGTTTTTATATTCTTGAATAAATAATAGTTTAGTACTTAGTCTGTGTATATATTAGTATACTTCTCATCACACTTACAGTTTATTACAAACTACAGACATGTGTCCTTTAGAAATTGAGGTTTGGGTTTATGCATATGAGACAGCAACTCAAGGCAAGAATTATCATCTCTGTGTTAAAGAGTGGTATGGGTAAACAAAAGAGACATTAATTTGGTATATAACCACTTTATTATAAATCAAGAATCAAGTCCTACTAGTAAATTTCAAACTTTATATAAACAGTCCTACAGATCTTATCAGGAAACAGAAAATTTTCAAATAAATCAGTCACTCCAATGATATTATATGCTAAGATATAACCCAGATCTAATTGATAATTAATAATGTAATTAACTAAAAAATGTCTAATAATATAGCTTATAATCATTACCACTTAGGAAATAGATAATTTTCAAATAAATCTGTCACTCCAATTTTTATTGTGAGATAAGACAGTATGCTTAGTCATAAAAAAGATAACAAGAGTAAAATATTTAAAAATTCCACTTTTGGATATTAAAATGGCGATAACTCACTAAGGAGATATACTTATATCTTGAAAATTGAACTAGACATTCATTAAGTCCAAGGAAACAACATATTTAAATTTGAAAAAAAAAATTGTTTAAGCGTTTTCATGTTATTGTGCTGACACTGTTTGGCAGCCGCCCGTAGGCCCACCCAGCCGTCCGCCATACATCATCATTTTAATAACCGATATTTCCTTCGAAAGTCCAGTTAACAATCCTTAAAATAGTTCTGCATATGATTTATAAAACATACGTTGATATTAAGTGTGTACATCAATTATTTACAAATGACAGCTCCCAGTTTGTACTACGGTTGCTACGGTAGCAAATCGGGGAAACCTCTATTAAGATACTGTGTCGCTCAACTGCATCTTCACACCTTGCAAGAACTAAAAAAATGCTGAAAACATCTTTAAAGGGAAATAACTCCAAAAACGGGATGACTAAAGGTTCCAGTCTTGATGCCTTATCTGTAGATTGTGTCTTGCTTATCCTTTTACCATAATTAAACTTGTCTATCTATTATAGCTTTCAAAATAAAAGGCAAAATGCCAAAAAAAAAATTGAAAAAATTGTCATTTAAGTTTTTATCTATCTGTTCATGCTATTATAGTTTTCAAAATGATAGGCAAAAATGAAAACAAAATTTTATTAAAGGGTAAGAACTTAACTAAGGACAAAGGAGTCAACTGACGATTTCAGTCAATTAAACTTATTTGTAGATTTTGACTTCATGATCATTTTGTCATTTTGAAGATTTTTCTAACCATTATAGCTTTTAAGATATAAGCCTAAAAAGCAAACAAATGGTAAAATTGTCATTTAAGGATGTACTTAGGTGAGGTTTTGGAATATGTGTCAGATGTTGGGACTCCTTGGTGTTTTCCCTATGATACAAGGTAAAATATTTTGCCCCATAACACCAATTTTTTTCATAATAGCTCATAAAAGGCCATTTAACAAAATTTAAGTAGATTTTTGATTTTCTTTCTTTGAATTTGAGACCAAAATAATACCAATGCAAATATAAGGTAAAAGTCCGAGTCATCCTTTTCCCGCCATATTTTTAAAAATCAAATATCTCGAAAAGGAGCTCCATGACCTATCAATATTTTTAGCTTATTTTGATCCTTAAATAATGCTCTTCTGGCTTATAGTATCAATTTTAAATTCTTGATTTATATAATTTCCCCTAAGTACATCCTTAAGAGAAAGGACTCCAAAAGGAGTCGTCTGATGATTTCAGCCATGTTGACTTATTTGTAGATCTTGTCTTGCTTATCATCTGTTCTAATATAAAATTATCGTTTATCTATTATTATTTTCAAAATAAAAGGCAAAAATGAAAATAAAATTGATTTAATTTGTCCTATACGAAGTTGTCGTACAGTTGACATAAATGGACAACAGGTAGATCTGAACAATAATTCGCAACATTTCTACCACTAACATATTTTCTCTACTCAGAGCAGTTTTCAAGATAAAAGACAAAGCTTGCATTTTATCCTTTTGTTCTATTTTAAGCCATGTCAGTCACATTAGTGGAAAGGTGAGGTCATTGGACACATTTTTTAAACTAGTTTCCCAAATGATGATTGTGGCCAATAGATATAGGAAGATGTGGTGTGAGTGCCAATGAGACAACTCTCCATACAAATAACAATTTAAAAAGTAAACCATTATAGGTTAAAGTACGGCCTTCAACACGGAGCCTTAGCTCACACCGAGTTTAAGTTTAAACAAGTTTGTTTAAATTTAGCCCAGTATTTTCAGAGCAGAAGATGGTTGCCAAAAAATTAGAAATCAACAATGCAGGGGCAATAACTCCTAAACAATATGACAGATATTTCCAAAATGAATTCCATTGAACAGTTTCAAAGTAAATGATTTTTAAAGAAACATTTTCAAGTGACAGACAATGGGAGCTTGACAATGGACGACGGATGCAAAGTGAAGGCAAAAGCTGACATGGTCCTTTTGAGAAGGTGAGCTAAATTGTAATTGTTAGAATAAAATGCTTCTACAATTCATACAAACATGAATTTTATACCACTAAAAAAATACAAAAAGAATTCTTAAATAATATTGGTATGATTCCACTTCTTTAACAAATTAATATAATCATTTAAAATCAGAACAAACAATAGTAATGTGTCTAAATTTTTAAGAATTTGTAAACATGGAATACCGTATCTGCTTCTAAGGTCACAGCATCTTTCCATGTGCCAACAATAACTACTGGTGGATCAAGATCATCTGATGTCGTTGTCTTGTCATCAGATACAATTTTTTGCTCTTCCAGTCTACTGTAGCAATGTATTGAGTCAATCCAGAGTCGGAATAAAGCTACAAAGTCATAGTACAACAATTTCATATCAGTATTTATTCAAGTGTAATAAAGATTGCCAGTTCTTATCAATTCAAATTATGGCAACAATAGTTTTTTGATATACAAATATCATAAATCGATTTGGAAGAGACAAATCAAAGTAAAAAACAGCAACTGAAGGAATCGATTGATATTCTGCTATTCATGCACCATCCACAATGCGAATCAGCAGATTCCAAATAAGAAAGTTGAAAAATTCCCAAAATTATGTTTAACAAAATCAACACCAATGAAGTTCTGTTTTGGAATACATGTTATACTTATATTAGTAAACACTTTTGACAAAAAATAGATCTATTCACATTATATTTTTTAAATAAAAAACACCTTAAAAAAATGTTGCTATCATAACAAAATTGACAGACATTTTGACAGAAAATTCTTATGTTAGCAACACAAACAATTCTGATATCTTCAGTATTTTCAAGGTTTGGATGTAGATCTTGCTTACATATGAAAGGCAAATTGAAATAAAACATTTCTTAACATCTGCACTAATAAAAAAGGAATTATAATAACTTTAAAAAAGGATTATCTTGGAGTTGCTAACATAAGATTTGACAGACATGAACAATGCTGCTAACATACGATTTGACAGAAATGAAGTTGTTGCTAACATAAGAAGTGACAGACTTTATTATTGCTAACATAATATTTGACGGGATTTTTTTGTTGCTAACATAACATGTGACGGACTTTTTTGTTGCTAACATAATATTTGACAGACTTTTTTGTTGCTAACATAAGATTTAACAGACTAAATAGTGTTGCTAACATAAGATATTGACGGACTTGTTGCTAACATAAGATTGTGCTAACATAAATAAATTTGACGGACAATATATATTTGAGATTTTTAACTAACATTAGACATGTTAGAGATCTTATCCTAGTTGAAAGTCATATTAAGAACTCCTGCAAAATACCACCGCCTGACATTTAACAAGATTTCAACCCAGGACAGATAACTCTAATTTGTAGCACATCCAGATGTTGCTAACATAAGATGACAAGTTTGACAGAAATTATGTTAGCAACAGATTTGATAAAACTATTGATTAAATAAAGATCCTAAATGTGTATGTTTAATGTACATTATGAAATACAATTTTAACAGGCTTAAATATATAAGTACCTACAATGATGTGGCAAGATTTTATGAACATGTTGCTATCATAACATTTATTGACAGACAAGCATCTATTAAGCAAGGTTTTTGAAATTGAAAACAATATTTATCACAGATGTTTTTAAGAAACGAAAAGCAAAAGATTTGGAAACAGGGATATTTGAATAATCAGACTACACTAATAAAAACCATTATACCAGTGTCAACTTAAAGCATTGTAAAACATAAACCTTGTGTCAAAAAATGGAAAGTAATTTCCGTCAAACATTTCACATTTTTCAACTTGTTTTGATCATTTCTACTTTTAAAGGAATCAATCATATCCAATAATTGGTTTTCTTGTTTTATTTAACATTACTATTCAATAAAACATTCACATATTATCATTCAAATGACAGTTAGTATTATTTTTCTTAATTTCTTTTTTTTTTATGGAAATTTTCTTTTCTTTATGTCACAATCGGGAGTAGGACACCATCAGTAAAATTACTGATACACAAAAGAATATAAACACATATGGCCAATATGACAGAGATGATGACAAATATCTCGAGGTTTCGTTCTTTCGACTAGCTAGTACAATGTAATCAGAATAGATGATTATCTGTCCATGTGTTAACAATGCTGCAGTATTGATCAAGAGATGATGATACTAATGATATCTGTACAATGTAATCAGAATAGATTATTATCTGTCCATGTGTAAACAATGCTGCAGTATTGATCAAGAGATGATGATACTAATGATATCTGTACAATGTAATCAGAATAGATGATTATCTGTCCATGTGTTAACAATGCTGCAGTATAGATCAAGAGATGATGATACTAATGATATCTGTACAATGTAATCAGAATAGATTATTATCTGTCCATGTGTTAACAATGCTGCAGTATTGATCAAGAGATGATGATACTAATGATATCTGTACAATGTAATCAGAATAGATTATTATCTGTCCATGTGTTAACAATGCTGCAGTATTGATCAAGAGATGATGATACTAATGATATCTGTACAATGTAATCAGAATAGATTATTATCTGTCCATGTGTAAACAATGCTGCAGTATTGATCAAGAGATGATGATACTAATGATATCTGTACAATGTAATCAGAATAGATCATTATCTGTCCATGTGTTAACAATGCTGCAGTATTGATCAAGAGATGATGATACTAATGATATCTGTACAATGTAATCAGAATAGATCATTATCTGTCCATGTGTAAACAATGCTGCAGTATTGATCAAGAGATGATGATACTAATGATATCTGTACAATGTAATCAGAATAGATTATTATCTGTCCATGTGTTAACAATGCTGCAGTATTGATCAAGAGATGATGATACTAATGATATCTGTACAATGTAATCAGAATAGATGATTATCTGTCCATGTGTTAACAATGCTGCAGTATAGATCAAGAGATGATGATACTAATGATATCTGTACAATGTAATCAGAATAGATTATTATCTGTCCATGTGTTAACAATGCTGCAGTATTGATCAAGAGATGATGATACTAATGATATCTGTACAATGTAATCAGAATAGATTATTATCTGTCCATGTGTTAACAATGCTGCAGTATTGATCAAGAGATGATGATACTAATGATATCTGTACAATGTAATCAGAATAGATTATTATCTGTCCATGTGTAAACAATGCTGCAGTATTGATCAAGAGATGATGATACTAATGATATCTGTACAATGTAATCAGAATAGATGATTATCTGTCCATGTGTTAACAATGCTGCAGTATAGATCAAGAGATGATGATACTAATGATATCTGTACAATGTAATCAGAATAGATTATTATCTGTCCATGTGTTAACAATGCTGCAGTATTGATCAAGAGATGATGATACTAATGATATCTGTACAATGTAATCAGAATAGATTATTATCTGTCCATGTGTTAACAATGCTGCAGTATTGATCAAGAGATGATGATACTAATGATATCTGTACAATGTAATCAGAATAGATTATTATCTGTCCATGTGTAAACAATGCTGCAGTATTGATCAAGAGATGATGATACTAATGATATCTGTACAATGTAATCAGAATAGATCATTATCTGTCCATGTGTTAACAATGCTGCAGTATTGATCAAGAGATGATGATACTAATGATATCTGTACAATGTAATCAGAATAGATCATTATCTGTCCATGTGTAAACAATGCTGCAGTATTGATCAAGAGATGATGATACTAATGATATCTGTACAATGTAATCAGAATAGATTATTATCTGTCCATGTGTTAACAATGCTGCAGTATTGATCAAGAGATGATGATACTAATGATATCTGTACAATGTAATCAGAATAGATGATTATCTGTCCATGTGTTAACAATGCTGCAGTATAGATCAAGAGATGATGATACTAATGATATCTGTACAATGTAATCAGAATAGATTATTATCTGTCCATGTGTTAACAATGCTGCAGTATTGATCAAGAGATGATGATACTAATGATATCTGTACAATGTAATCAGAATAGATTATTATCTGTCCATGTGTTAACAATGCTGCAGTATTGATCAAGAGATGATGATACTAATGATATCTGTACAATGTAATCAGAATAGATGATTATCTGTCCATGTGTAAACAATGCTGCAGTATTGATCAAGAGATGATGATACTAATGATATCTGTACAATGTAATCAGAATAGATCATTATCTGTCCATGTGTTAACAATGCTGCAGTATTGATCAAGAGATGATGATACTAATGATATCTGTACAATGTAATCAGAATAGATTATTATCTGTCTATGTGTTCACAATGCTGCAGTATTGATCAAGAGATGTAATACTAATGATATCTGTACAATGTAATCAGAATATATTATTATCTGTTCATGTGTTAACAATGCTGCAGTATTGATCAAGAGATGATGATACTAATGATATATGTACAATGTAATCAGAATAGATGATTATCTGTTCATGTGTTAACAATGCTGCAGTATTGATCAAGAGATGATGATACTAATGATATCTGTACAATGTAATCAGAATAGATGATTCTCTGCCCATGTGTTAACAATGCTGCAGTATTGATCAAGAGATGATGATACTAATGATATCTGTACAATGTAATCAGAATAGATTATTATCTGTCCATGTGTTAACAATGCTGCAGTATTGATCAAGAGATGATGATACTAATGATATATGTACAATGTAATCAGAATAGATGATTATCTGTCCATGTGTAAACAATGCTGCAGTATTGATCAAGATATGATAATACTAATGATATCTGTACAATGTAATCAGAATAGATGATTATCTGTCCATGTGTTAACAATGCTGCAGCATTGATCAAGAGATGATGATACTAATGATATCTGTACAATGTAATCAGAATAGATGATTATGGCCCTTGTGTTAACAATGCTGTTGTTTTGATCAAGACATAACAATATATGCACAATGTTATCAGAATAGATGATTATCTGTTCATGTGTTAACAATGCTGCAGTATTGATCAAGAGATGATGATACTAATGATATCTGTACAATGTAATCAGAATAGATGATTATCTGTCCATGTGTAAACAATGCTGCAGTATTGATCAAGATATGATAATACTAATGATATCTGTACAATGTAATCAGAATAGATGATTATCTGTCCATGTGTAAACAATGCTGCAGTATTGATCGATATGATAATACTAATGATATCTGTACAATGTAATCAGAATAGATGATTATCTGTCCATGTGTTAACAATGCTGCAGTATTGATCAAGAGATGATGATACTAATGATATATGTACAATGTAATCAGAATAGATGATTATCTGTCCATGTGTTAACAATGCTGCAGTATTGATCAAGAGATGATGATACTAATGATATCTGTACAATGTAATAAGAATAGATGATTATCTGTCCATGTGTAAACAATGCTGCAGTATTGATCAAGATATGATAATACTAATGATATCTGTACAATGTAATCAGAATAGATGATTATCTGTCCATGTGTTAACAATGCTGCAGTATTGATCAAGAGATGATGATACTAATGATATCTGTACAATGTAATCAGAATAGATGATTATGGCCCTTGTGTTAACAATGCTGTTGTATTGATCAAGACATAACAATATATGCACAATGTTATCAGAATAGATGATTATCTGTTCATGTGTTAACAATGCTGCAGTATTGATCAAGAGATGATGATACTAATGATATCTGTACAATGTAATCAGAATAGATGATTATCTGTCCATGTGTTAACAATGCTGCAGTATTGATCAAGAGATGATGATACTAATGATATCTGTACAATGTAATCAGAATAGATGATTATCTGTCCATGTGTTAACAATGCTGCAGTATTGATCAAGAGATGATGATACTAATGATATCTGTACAATGTAATCAGAATAGATGATTATCTGTCCATGTGTAAACAATGCTGCAGTATTGATCAAGATATGATAATACTAATGATATCTGTACAATGTAATCAGAATAGATGATTATCTGTCCATGTGTTAACAATGCTGCAGTATTGATCAAGAGATGATGATACTAATGATATCTGTACAATGTAATCAGAATAGATGATTATGGCCCTTGTGTTAACAATGCTGTTGTATTGATCAAGACATAACAATATATGCACAATGTTATCAGAATAGATGATTATCTGTTCATGTGTTAACAATGCTGCAGTATTGATCAAGAGATTATGATACTAATGATATCTGTACAATGTAATCAGAATAGATTATTATCTGTCCATGTGTTAACAATGCTGCAGTATTGATCAAGTGATGATGATACTAATGATATCTGTACAATGTAATCAGAATAGATGATTATCTGTTCATGTGTTAACAATGCTGCAGTATAGATCAAGAGATGATGATACTAATGATATCTGTATAATGTAATCAGAATAGATGATTATCTGCCCATGTGTTAACAATGCTGCAGTATTGATCAAGAGATGATGATACTAATGATATCTGTACAATGTAATCAGAATAGATCATTATCTGCCCATGTGTTAACAATGCTGCAGTTTTGATCAAGAGATGATGATACTAATGATATCTGTACAATGTAATCAGAATAGATCATTATCTGTCCATGTGTTAACAATGCTGCAGTATAGATCAAGAGATGATGATACTAATGATATCTGTACAATGTTATCAGAATAGATGATTATCTGCCCATGTGTTAACAATGCTGCAGTATTGATCAAGAGATGATGATACTAATGATATCTGTTTAATGTAATCAGAATAGATTATCATCTGCCCATGTGTTAACAATGCTGCAGTATTGATCAAGAGATGATGATACTAATGATATCTGTACAATGTAATCAGAATAGATCATTATCTGTCCATGTGTTAACAATGCTGCAGTATTGATCAAGAGATGATGATACTAATGATATCTGTATAATGTAATCAGAATAGATTATTATCTGCCCATGTGTTAACAATGCTGCAGTATTGATCAAGAGATGATGATACTAATGATATCTGTACAATGTAATCAGAATAGATCATTATCTGTCCATGTGTTAACAATGCTGCAGTATTGATCAAGAGATGATGATACTAATGATATCTGTACAATGTAATCAGAATAGATCATTATCTGTCCATGTGTTAACAATGCTGCAGTATTGATCAAGAGATGATGATACTAATGATATCTGTACAATGTAATCAGAATAGATTATTATCTGTCCATGTGTTAACAATGCTGCAGTATTGATCAAGAGATGATGATATTAATGATATCTGTACAATGTAATCAGAATAGATGATTATCTGTCCATGTGTTAACAATGCTGCAGTATAGATCAAGAGATGATGATACTAATGATATCTGTACAATGTAATCAGAATAGATGATTATCTGACCATGTGTAAACAATGCTGCAGTATTGATCAAGACATAACAATATATGCACAATGTAATCAGAATAGATGATTATCTGTTCATGTGTTAACAATGCTGCAGTATAGATCAAGAGATGATGATACTAATGATATCTGTACAATGTAATCAGAATAGATGATTATCTGTCCGTGTGTTAACAATGCTGCAGTATAGATCAAGAGATGATGATACTAATGATATCTGTACAATGTAATCAGAATAGATGATTATCTGTCCATGTGTAAACAATGCTGCAGTATTGATCAAGACATAACAATATATGCACAATGTTATCAGAATAGATGATTATCTGTTCATGTGTTAACAATGCTGCAGTATAGATCAAGAGATGATGATACTAATGATATCTGTATAATGTAATCAGAATAGATGATTATCTGCCCATGTGTTAACAATGCTGCAGTATTGATCAAGAGATGATGATACTAATGATATCTGTACAATGTAATCAGAATAGATTATAATCTGTCCATGTGTTAACAATGCTACAGTATTGATAAAGAGATGATGATACTAATGATATCTGTACAATGTAATCAAAATAGATGATTATCTGTCCATGTGTTAACAATGCTGCAGTATAGATTAAGAGATGATGATACTAATGATATCTGTACAATGTAATCAGAATAGATGATTATCTGTCCATGTGTTAACAATGCTGCAGTATTGATCAAGAGATGTTGATACTAATGATATCTGTACAATATAATCAGAATAGATGATTATCTGTCCATGTGTTAACAATGCTGCAGTATTGATCAAGAGATGATTATACTAATGATATCTGTACAATGTAATCAGAATAGATGATTATCTGTCCATGTGTAAACAATGCTGCAGTATTGATCAAGACATAACAATATATGCACAATGTAATCAGAATAGATGATTATCTGTTCATGTGTTAACAATGCTGCAGTATTGATCAAGAGATGATGATACTAATGATATCTGTACAATGTAATCAGAATAGATGATTATCTGTCCATGTGTTAACAATGCTGCAGTATTGATCAAGAGATGATGATACTAATGATATCTGTACAATGTAATCAGAATAGATGATTATCTACCCATGTGTTAACAATGCTGCAGTATAGATCAAGAGATGATGATACTAATGATATCTGTATAATGTAATCAGAATAGATTATTATCTGTCCATGTGTTAACAATGCTGCAGTATTGATCAAGAGATGATGATACTAATGATATCTGTACAATGTAATCAGAATAGATGATTATCTGTCCATGTGTTAACAATGCTGCAGTATTGATCAAGAGATGATGATACTAATGATATATGTACAATGTAATCAGAATAGATGATTATCTGTCCATGTGTAAACAATGACGCAGTATTGATCAAGATATGATAATACTAATGATATCTGCACAATATAACCAGAAGAACTGAAAATTGTTCTGTTGAAACTTGTAGAAACTTGAAAAGTTTCTTGAGAATTCATGATACTATATATAATATAAGCTTATGCATTTTTCAACAGTTTAAATTTTTTGTGTATAATGAATATTTTTATGTGAGATTTTAAGTAAACAGTTCATACTTTACGCATGGTTCTTCAAACATAGATGAAATGTGATATGATTACGAATGAGACAACAATCCTCAAAAGACAACAATACAAGGATGTAAACAACTACATGCCATCATGTGGCCTTTAGATATAATAACATTTAGTCTTAGATGCAAGATTTCTTTATTAGTTGTTATTGGCTTTGAACTAGCTGACAGTAGCTGCGAATAATCTCAGATCTGTACTCAAGTGTCTTTTTGTTGTTGGGATGTAACCGGCCATGTCCGCACTGTGTTTTTGTTAGATGTATTTCCATTTGTATCCATCTGATGAGCATGATGAGTGAAGCCTTTTTCAACTGATTTTTATAGTTCGTTCTTATGATGTACTGTTACACCACTGTCCCAGGTTAGGGGGAGGGTAGGGATCCCACTAACATGTTTAACCCCACCGCATTCTGTATGTATGTGCCTGTCCCAAGTCAGGAGCCTGTAATTCAGTGGTTGTCGTTTGATGCTGTGTTACATATTTGTTTTTCGTTCATTTGTTTTCTCTTTTGAATTGTTTTAGATTTGTCATTTAGGTGCATTTTATAGCTGACTATGCGGTATGAGCTTTGCAAATTGTTGAAGGCTGTATGGTGACATATTGTTGTTAATTTCTGTGTCATTTGGTCTCTTGTGAAGAGTTGTCTCATTGTCAATCATACCACATCTTCTATTTTTATATTAAACAAGAATGTGTCCATAGTATAGGGATGCCCTACTCGCACAATCATTTTCTATGGTCAGTGGACCGTGAAATTGGGTAAAATCTAATTTGGTATTTAAATTAGAAAGATCATATCATAGGAAACATGTGTACCAAGTTTCAAATTGATTGGACTTCAACTTCATCAAAAACTACTTTGACCAAAAACTTTAACCTGAAGCAGGACAGACGGATGAACGAACAAACAAACGGACGCACGGACGTATCATAGGTGGGGCATAATCTACTATCGTAGGTGGGGCATAACAAAACATTTTTATGTGTTTATTGTTTAACAACTGTTTTGTAATCAGGTGCTTTGTAAAGATAGCAGTAATGGTATAAAGTTATAAACTTCACACAGAATTATTAAGAAATTATAAAAAAGCTTTCTTGCTTTATCATGTTTATTAGAGTTAATTTCTACAACTTATAATGAAATCCTAAATCATTTATTTCAACTTCTGTGAATTTTTCTAATACTTTATTTCGCACTGTGTCTTATCTGACCGACTCCACAGCTATCTATTTTCACAATTGTCTACCTTGTCGAAGAAGGGAAGATTCAAGTTTTATATAATGAAGACAATTTAGCATGTTAAAATTAGATTTCAACTATAACAATTTTTACAAGTTTACAAGTTTCTAGAATGCATTAAATACATTCAAACTAATGTGATTACTGTATCCTTTTTATTATTATAAACCATGTTAAAATGTTTGTATTTGTCACGATTAACAATGGTGATTCACAAATAACAGAACATTAAGTATCGATATTTTAAATTGAATATATCACATATCTGAAAGAGCTAATTCAGGATGATAGGGCAGTTTGTTATCCCTCTAAACAAAATTGTCATTCGAGGTCTGCTTTCCGACAGTACAGTATCATTTCCCACCCACTCAACCTTTACTTCAAAGGGCAGTACATTTGTTATGTAGTAAATAATATATATGATCTGTATAACTGTAAAGATTTTGTTTTCAAGTTATAGAATATTTTTCCATTGAAGATTGTGTTTATATGTGATCACAGCAGTCGATTGATTGATTGATTGTTGGTGTTTTAACGCCACTTTTAAGCGCCACTTTATTGGTGGAGGAAGCCGGAGTGCCCGGAGAAAACCACCAACCTTCGATAGGAAAACTGACAATCCTAGTCAATTAAGATTGGAGTCGAGTGCACCCGCACGAGCGGGGTTCGAACTCACAACCTCAGTGTTGACTGGCTAGTGATTACAGTAGTAGAACTACTTAGACCACTTGGCCACCGAGGTCCCTTCACAGCGGTCGATGACAGCTACTTGAACATTTGTGTTTTATTTGTAATAAATAAGCTACCTGTGCTGTTGAGGCGAGCTGATTACCAAATAACGGTGTTCAGTTTTTCTTTAAAATTCGTAAGGGTTCCGCAGAACCCAGTGTCTCGCCTACTTTTGCTGTTAATCGCAGGCTCAACAAAAATGAGGAAAAAAAATAATAACAATATTCCTTTCGATACAATCTTTTGATTGTAAGAAGCTTCTGTCCAAGTTTGGTAAAAATCCAGGATAGTTTATGAATCTAATAAATGTTTTAAATCTTTAACTGCAGACTGTATGCTGTATGTTATGTTAACTGGAAGAAGTCCATTTATAAGTTAAATACGGATAAACAGGTACAAAATTTTAACAAAATTTCCTTCTAGATACTAGCTTTTGATCATAAACAAGCTTCTGACCAAGTTTGGTACAAATCCAGGATAGTTTGAGAAAGTTATTAAAATTTTAAAAACTTTAACCACAGAGTGAATGTAATGTTAACTGGCAGAAAAACTAAGTCCATTTATAAGTTAAATACGGAAAAAATGGAATTTTATTTTTTACATATTTTCTTCTGGATACTATCTTATGATCATGAACAAGCTTCTGTCCAAGTTTGGTAGAAATCCAGGATAGTTTAAGAAAGTTATTAGAATTTTAAAAACTTTAACCACAAAGTGAATGTAATGTTTCCTGGCAGAAAAACTAAGTCCATTTATAAGTAAAATACGGAAAAATCGGATTTTTTTTTTCACAAAATTTAATTCTTGATACTATCTTATGATCATAAACAAGCTTCTGTCCAAGTTTGGTAGAAATCCAGGATAGTTTAAGAAAGTTATTAAAATATTAAAAACTTTAACCACAGAGTGAATGTAATGTTTCCTGGCAGAAAAACTAAGTCCATTTATAAGTAAAATATGGAAAAACAGGATATTTCTTTTACAAAATTTACTTCTGGATACTATCTTATGATCATAAACAAGCTTCTGTCCAAGTTTGGTAGAAATCCAGGATAGTTTAAGAAAGTTATTACAATTTCAAAAACTTTAACCACAGAGTGAATATTTGTGGACGCCGCCACCGACGGAATGTAGGATCGCTGTGTCTCGCTTTTTCGACAAAAGTCAAAGGCTCGACAATAAATGATTTATGTTCATTTGAAGTATTAAATAAGAACATACTATCACGTCACCTTTCTTTCATAAAAATAAATTACCGGTACTACAGATTTCTAAGTTACGAAAATTCATCAACTAGTTACGTAATTATTTGAACCACACACGTCAGCTCCATTTTAAAATAGAACAAAATCATCAGAGGAATGACAAATACACATTTTACTCCTTTTAATATACATATGAAATGATTATTTATTAAGTCTGTTTGAGGACAAGAGTTTTGGTAAATATATCTTTAAATCTAAGAAAAAATATGAAATATCATTTTATATACAGATTGATCAATATAATATATTACCTTGGGCATTAGGATCGTCAGCTTCATTGAGTTTTGTAACAACAAGATACATTGCATCTTGGGACAAAAAGGTTTGATGTGTGTGGTAAAATTCTTCATCTCCTGCAAAATCCCATAGAAAAAATGTGGCATACTCCTCTTTGTTTTGGAAATCAACACTAGATTTAAGCATGGCTTCAATATCCATTTTTGCCTGTTCTATTGATTGGTTTTGTTGCTGTGACATTACTTGAGGTTCAACTTGAGATTCAGTGGTTAATGGAGGTTCAACTTGAGATTCAGTGGTTAATGGAGGTTCAACTTGAGATTCAGTGGTTAATGGAGGTTCAACTTGAGATTCAGTGGTTACTAGAGGTGTCATTATTTTAGGCTGCTGATATACTGCCCCTGATTTCTTTGATTCATCAAAACTTGTTGCTGGTGTATTGTCCTTAATGGCAATGTGGGATTCTACTGGTTCTTCTGTTGTTCCTTTGTCCTGAAGTTTTTCCTTGTATTCTTTCAATAGTCTTGCATGAGTTTCAGTTTCTTCATAGTTTCCTATCAATAGAAAATAACATGAATAAGATAATTGTTTTTTTTTCCTTTCTTTCTGATAACTTGTCTGAGGGAGATCGGGTGTCTTCCACCATCTTAGATTGTAAAATAGTAGAAAAAAATTGGTCTACATCTTTATTGAAATATGCAATTTTGAGATAGGATTGTAATTCATTTGTAAGATTTTTCACCTAAAAATGTGTTTTATCTTATAATTAGAACTGTTTCTACATATAACAATTATTTTTTTGTATGATTTAATTTTATTTTAACTTAGCCATATAAGGGGTGATAACTCAGATTAACCAACTATTAAAATAGACTGTGTTGTAAATTTACATATTTTGTTTGGTAGCAAGAAAACAAATTTTGCCACCGAAACTTTTCATTTTATTTTCTGAAAATTCTATCATTTTGTTTACCTCCTATCGTTCAGAATTAGTTTTCACTGGTTGTAAAATCTATAGAAAATTTTGTACAATCTGAAGCTTGAAAAAAAGTCCTTTGACCCATACTTTCTATTAAAATTTTGAATGATATAAACTATATTTGGGCAAATTATTAAAAAAATCTATCGATTTAATTTAGACCCTTATCTCCATGAAGAAAAACTGTTTATTTAGTTAAAGGTATAAAATAAACAATAAACAATAAACAGTTACAGAATAAAATTTTCGTATGTTATTTCACCCTGACATCTGTTCTTACAAATAAGGTAATAATTTCCCAAAAAATTGAAGATCCACCAAATTTCTGGGAGGATCAGCAAAAGTTTTCTTTAAGTCAGGCCTGTGTCTGACAGAAAGAAATTCAGCTTAACAAACTATGTATAGGATCTAGGTTAGGGACAGATGAACTTAAAAGATTGCATACACTGAAACGTCTAGAGTGTGTCTTACAGAAAAATTGAAGTTTCACAAACTATTTATAAGGGTCAAGGTTAGGGACAGTTGAACTTAAAAGATTGCATCACTGAAATGTCTAGCCTGTGTAACTGATATGATTGAATTTTAGATGTAGACAAATTTTAGAGATGACCTTATTTCTATACCCCAGTCATTCCTAGGGTTAATGTCATAATACAGGTATAAAATAAGCTTTGCACAATAAATGATCCATGAAAATTAGGTCAAAGTCATATAAACCCATTCAAATGTACACCTTGCAATTGTTCTATACACCAAATATAGTTTACTCATTACTTATATTATCTAAGAATAGATCTAATCATGGAAAATTATATGACCCAAAGAACCATGAAAAGGAGGTCAAGCTCAGTTGAACCCTACCAAAGAGAAGATGACCTGGTACCTTTAGTACCTGAGAAAGGAATATAATCAGGAAACTTCAGAGCCTAAAACAACATACATATTCCAGACTGAAACCTGAGAAAGGGAAATAATCAGGAATCTTCAGAGCCTAAAACAACATATATATTCCAGACTGAAACCTCATATGATTAGGCATCAGTAATAGTAAACAATAATACCAGATAATAACAAACCAGCTCCTTAATCTTTTGAAATATGAAGCTTTGTAAAAGAGACAATGTGGCCACTGCCGCCCGGAAAGCATCCTTCTGTCTGAGGAGGTACAATAAGACCTTAACCTGACATAAGACTTGCAAAGGCTTGTTGTTTTCAATTGCATCAACAAGTGCTCATATTTAAAGTTACATTTTGTCAATACAGATCTGATCGTAAAACGAAGTATGTTGGAATTGATTGATTCATAGTTTCAAAACTTTTGTTATACTGTATTTGTTTTAACTTTAAACATCATACCATCTAATTTATTCCATATTCCATCATCAGACATTGCTTTGCATTTTATTTTATGAATTTCTATTCCGTTTGTACTGGTAACATCTGTATTATCTTCACCAAACAATCTTTTAATCAATGAAGTCTTTCCCGCCCCTTTCTTTCCAACTACTACTAAACGTATGTCTCTCTTTTTCTCAGAGCCTGACTCAAGTAATTTAAGGTATAATTCGACAGATCTTTTGTCAGTCATTAACTTTATTTCAATTGGGACTTCATCTACAAAGTCAAAGATATAAAGTTATTTTAATGAACATGATCATGATGATGAAGAAAAATACTATTTTACACAATTTATTATAATCAAGTATTTTCTATTATGCACCTTTTTCATTGTTTGTAAATATTAAATATTTAGTTTTTAGCAAAATTAGATGATTAAACAATAATTAAGGGCCCTTTTCAGCCTACAGTCAGGTGAGGATTTTTGTTGAAGGCTTCATTGTGACTTTGCCGATTATGTCATGTAAGTAATTTACTGTAAAGTTATCTAACATGTATTTTTATGGGTCTCGAAGTTAGGCCTAAAAAAAAATGTTGTGTTTCTGGTCACCCGACCGACCGTCCTTCAGACCCCCGACTCAAAATTTTTTAAAGCTGATGTGGGGAAAAAAATAATTTGTATACCTACCGACCGTTTTTTCTGAAAGAAAATAAAAAAATTAAAGTCCCTCGATCTTTTTATCGCCCCAAAAGAAAACAACGCTAATTTTAAACTCGAGGCTTATTTTTAGAATGTACTGGAAAGTGGAATCTTCTTGGCTAATTATATATGCGGGAGCATGCGCAGTAGTTATTTTCGTTTGTAAGTGGCAACACAACGCGTGCTATTCAATGTTCAACGCGGAAAGTGTGACCATTTCGCGGAGAAAAAAATATCTCTAAATTCTACAGAAAGTAACACCTTTTTTGACATTAGCAATGAAATTCATCCAATGTCTAACATCGATGAAAAAAAATACACAACACAAATTTTGTGCTCGGCCACCGGCAAAAATGACCGGAGAAAAATGACTGGGGATTGATGACAATAACGTACACAACTGTTGGAACAATGCAATCTTTTGGAATTAAATTTATCAAATTTTCATGCCAGACCCTTCTTCAAAATGAACATGATATTAATCCATCTGAAACTGGTCAGCCAATCAACGCTTTAGACATTCTGATGAAAAGCCACAGATGCTTCGCCAAAAGAAAGTGTCCTGCTAGGAACAGTGTATATAATATATTTGTCTATCTGTAGGTTTGGGATGATGTTTGGTTCATGTTCCTATAAATGAATCTGCCCCACATCTTCTCAATTTCTTTCTCTGACAATCCCAAACTTTTGGTCCTGAAATAGGGGCTTGGGTTTAAAAAGCTAATTTCCCAGGGGAAGTGCTGCCCAAATTTTTTTTAGTTTTGGACTTGGTTTTTTTTCAGGGGTATTTTAAAAGGGGGTAAACTAAAAGTTATTTCAGGGGGGTTTTAAAAGGGGTAAACTAAAAGTTATCTCGGGGAGATTTTTAAAGTGGGTAATCAATCTCTTTCTATTAAATCCCAAACTAGTTTCCATGCCTTTAAACAAAACCGAGACAGCAATGAAGCATATTATAAAAAAAAAAAAAAAAAAAAAAAAAAATCCCTACCTACCGTCCCTTCAAAATTTCAAGGGGGTGATCGGAAACACAACATTATTTTTTTTAGGCCTTACCACAATTTTAAAATGGTTTTCCCATTTTACAGTGAAAATGTTGGGCAATTCATGATAGTATTTGTAAAATTACTATGCCAAATATATTTCATAATTTTTTGATATTACCCTGTCGTTGTTTTCCTAAATGCACAGATGAATTGTCATCGACATCTGTTAAATAACCTCATCATAGATACCAGGATTCAAATTTTGAATTTACGCCAGAAGCGTGTTTCGTCTTCAAAACATTCATCAATGACGCTCCAATCAAAAAAGTTAAAAATGCCAAATAAAATACAACGTTGAAGACCATTGAGGACCAAAAATTCCTAAAAGTTTTGCCAAATACAGAAATACAGCTATGGTAATCTATTCCTGAGGTAGAAAAGCCTTAGTATTTCAACAATTCAAAGTTTTATAAACAGTTAATTTATAATTATGACCATAGCAATGATAATTCATGTCAACACAGAAGTGCTGACTACTGGGCTGGTGATTGAGATTCTGCTCCAACTAGTTATAGTAGCCATCTAGAATTTGCAGTGAGATAAGGCTTTTGGTTAAATATTGAAGGCCTTGGTGTGAAATGAAGAACAGCAATACAAGTGGTGTGCCTTTGCTTAAAGTTTTATCAGGTGCAGTGCTGATTTTGTGTCATTTGATATACATTTCAATGCATTTGTACCATATACTTTCTTTTCCAGTATAATAGGAATACAAGCATAAGGCATTTATATAAAGTAAAACAGTTGCAACAGTAGAGAAAGATACAACATTTGTATATAGATATAAGAAGATGTTGTATGAGTGCAAATGAGACAACTCTCCATCCAAGTCACAATTTACAAAAGTAAACCATTATAGGTCAATGTACGGTCGTCAACACGGAGCCTTTGCTCACACCACACAGTAAGCTATAAAGGGCCCCAAAAATTACTAGTGTAAAACCATTAAAACGGGAAAATCAACGGTCTAATCTATATAAAAAACGAGAAATGAGAAAGACTTATGAACCACATCAACAAACGACAACTACTGAACATCAGATCCCTGACCTAGGACAGGTGCAAACAATTATATGCATATTAATAAAAATGGTTGCAAGAATAAAATGAAAAACTATAGGTATATTGAATAAGAATCAGTTAAAATAAAAGTGCATGTAGTTTCCCCAATTCCAACAACCATGTAAATGAAATAAACAATTTACAAATTTTATAATCCAAAGTGCTTTCATGTATTTAACTTCCTCAATGATTAAGTAAAGTATAAACAGTTAATTGATCCTAGCATAGTGAGTTAATTCACAACATATAACATATTTCGTTAATCTAGTCAATTCCTATAACTCTAGTATGAACAAGAGTGCACACACTGAAACCTTCTTTACTAACCATGGATTTTATGTTGATAGTCCTAAATATAAAGCTTTACTACAAGTAGCACATACACTTAACATGATCCAAGAAAATGAGGTCAAGGTCAGATAAAACCAAACAAGAAATACACCTTAAAATTCAATACACCGAATATAGTTGACCTATTGCTTACAGTTTCTAAGAAAACATACTTAACCAAGAAAACTAAACATTGACCAATGAACCATGAAAATGAGGTCAAGGACAGATGAACCATGCCAGAAAGACATGTACACCTTACAATCAATCCAATATATGCATTAAATATAGTTGACCTATTGCTTATAGTATCTAAGAAACAAACTTGACCATGGAAACTAAACATTGACCAATGAACCATGAAAATGAGGTCAAGGTCAAATAAAACCTGCCAGACCGAAGTGTACATCATAAAATATGTCCATACACCATATATAGTTGACCTATTGCATATAGTATTAGAAAAAAAGACCAAAACTCAAAAACTTAACTTTGACCACTGAAACATGAAAATGAGGTCAAGGTCAAATCACACCTGCCAGTTGGACATATACACCTTACAATTAAAATATACCAAATATAGTAGACCTATTGCTCATAGTACAAGTACAGATATATGGACATGATCATGAAAATTTAACCTTGTTCACTGATCCATGAAAAAATGAGGTCAAGGTCAAATGAAAACTGTCTGGGGGGCATGAGGACCTTGCAAGGTACGCATATACAAAATATAGTTATCCTATTACTCATAATAAAAAAGAAATTAACATTACAACAAATATTAACTTTTTTTCAAGAAGTCACTGAACCATGAAAATGAGGTCAATGACAATGGACATATGACATACGGATACTTTGTTACATAAGGCATCCATATACAAAGTATTAAGCATCCAGTTCTTCCACCTTCTAAAATAAAAAGCTTTTAAGAAGTTAGCTAACGCTGCCGCCAGATCACTATCCCTATGTCAAGCTTTCTGCGACAGAAGTCACAGGCTCGACAAATTTTTTTTTTCCATATTACTAATCACACGCCATAAATTCATGTGTTAAACAGTTTTTTTCAGCACTGGCTGGACCATTAAAATGAGGTCAAGGACAATGTCCATATGGCTGACAGAAATTTTGTCACATAAAGCATCATCTGTATTTAAGCTTTGAAGCATGAAGGTCTTCCATCCCCTGCTACACATGTGGCATTGGTGGTGTTACTCATGCAAGATGAAATCAGGTCATAATTGCTTACAGTAAAAGAGGAAAACAATTAAATGATAACAAGGGAGCCTACTTTTATCAATCCCTAGACTAGTCTCAAATAAATCAAACCAAGTGTCCTTGAGTAAGTGCACAACATGAGAAAAACTGACATTCATCTGACGTACAGTAACTATGGAACAACAGACAAACACATTTTTGAAAATCAAAGTAAAGATTTATTCCAACGAATCAAATATTGCATAAATATTTCATTACATTTTATTACATCATTTTCCAGACAGACAGGGAGGCATATGGGCGAGCAGAAAGATGGACAAGGGTGTATCATATAACATATCGACTATGACGGGCAAATAAATTAGAACAAACATTCTGAGAGTATTGCATGGCAATACATAGTCCCCTATCGGTTAAAAAAATCATTGTACTGGAACATAATGCTTACTGAATTGGTAATTTATGATATTTTCTATATTAAATAAATGCTCCACATGACGCAGCTTGATACAACTGCAAAGGTCGAACCCTGAACAGTTGAGTCAAGCTTGATACAGCTCTGAATTTGGATTGTGATTAAACATTTGACACAGGGTGCAATCAACAGTTTTTTTCTATGACGTCATAGTTTTAGAGACAATGCATAAGTGATCCTTAGTGGTGGAATGGTCAATAAAGATACTTGTATAAAACTAGATATCACTGGAATCAGAATTTTCTCTAGTTTATAATGAAATAGAAATAAAGTGTACTTTTAATATAATAAAAAAGTTCTTTTCAGAGAACATGGGGAAAAAATTGCCTAATCTGAACATAAAAAACCTGAAATCAGATCGGATGGGCGAAAGTCTGTCAATTAACGTTATATTACGCTGCCATATATTTATTTGTTTGTAAATGAATTGATAGCAGATTTTACACGTCATATACCCATCTGATAATAAAGAATTGTGATTTTTTTGCATTGGTTTGTAAATAAATTATTGTGCCTTCGTTTAATTAGTTATATTAAGTTTAGTTTGTATTGATTTTACATCAATAGGTTCACATTAATTGAAATTATGTCCAGTTGTCAATTTGAAATTGTTGTCGTAAATACTTATGGTGATTGAAATGTAGATACAATGTACAATAACCAAGGTGACACTGAATGTTTGTCAACAGACTGTTAAGACAGTAGAAATCAAACCAATGAAATAACATGTGCTGATTATAGGCGTTTCTTGTCATGTGCTTAAAAGTCCTAAGTTGGTCACTACATCCGTTTAGTCATGATTTTGGCAGCGTAATATAATGTTAATTGAAAGACTTCGTACACCTTACCAGCATCCTGTACACAAAATATAGTTGACCTATTGCTTACAGGATCCAAGAACCAACTAAAAGAAAACTTCAACATTGACCAACGAACCATGAAGATGAGATCAAGGTCAGATGAATGCTGCCAGACAGACATGTTCATCTTACAATAATTCTATACATCAAATATAGTTAGGTGACCTACTGTTTATAGTATATATATGAGAAACTGACTTGACAAGGAAAACATAACCTTGATCACTGATTCATGACATGATTGGACTGCAGTGATCCTTATATCTCACATTCTATGACTTTTGTCACAGGCGAGATATAAATTATTGGTTTCTAACAGCTATCATGTCAGTATGTCATCTATACAATAGCTACCTTTTTCTTGGCAAAATAATTCTAGCAAAATAGAAGATTGCTTGTGATTGCAGATAAACATATACAAGTAATGGTTTACTTTTACATGTTTTATAAACTGTTATTTGGATGAAGAGTTGTCTCATTGGCACTCACGCCACATCTTCCTATATCTATGTACTATAGCATCCTCATTCGAAATTAAAACAATAGAAAACCCAATTCAATTGTCCTGCTTAGCGTTTAAAAACCCAATTCATTCAAAGGGAAACCCAATTATTTATTAAAACTATGCATTCCCAACCCTATTAGTTGCTGTCAAGTGTGTCATTTACCCTAAATAATGAATTAGTTTTGCGTAATTTATAAATCTATTTTTGTAAATTAAAGAAATCTACTGTCGTTCTTAAAATAAAGCACCAATTAAAAAGCAATCTTAACTACTCTGGCATTCTCGACCACTTACGTTAACATAATTTGTTAGTGAAGCGATAAGGGTTGAGAAGTCACAAATGGCAGAACTGGCTCCTTGTCGGAATCTTTGAATCATTTGTCCCTTACTAAAATTTTGTATCCCGATAAACAATCGACACCAGTTCATAAAATTTCTTTTTATAACAAGGAATAGAAAAGGTAGAAAAAGCACATCTTGTGCCAAAGACTTAGTTTATTAAATTATCTCAAAACTGACACATATTCTGAGGATTATAGAGAAATGTCACCCGTATTATCAATTCACTTGTGGAGAAAGCAATAACTCTGTGTGCAATGACATTGATCATATATTTATAGTGGCTGTTTTGCTGTTTACATGGACAATATTTTGGTTTATGTCATAACATGTAATGTGTTAAAACTAATGAATAGTTTGAATAATATATATATAATAATAAAACAAGTTAAAGAAAATTACCTTCTATCCCTTGACCAGCAGTCACACCTGGAGATTTCTCTGACATGACAGTCTAAAAAATAAGTAACATGCACTGTGAATACATCTTAACTCATGTCCCTTGCAGAACTATTAAAATTTTAAGATATAAACCCCCCAAAAAATAATATACAATGACATAATACCAATATATATGTAATACCAATGTTCCACATTACATAAAATATATCCAACACATTTTTATATTTTCAGGATAATGTGTGGCTCAGAGTAAAAGAGAGATATAGTTTAAAGGGAACAGGTTTTTTTTTTAATTTGGAAAATCCCCTTGCAGGTATATAAAAAGTGAAATAACAAAATTATCGAACTCCGATGAAAATTCTAAGCCGAAAGTCCCTCAGTAAATGGCAAAATCAAAAGCTCAAACACATCTAACGAATGGATAACAACTGTCATATTCCTGACTTGGTACTGGCATTTTCTTATGTAGAAAATGGTGGATTAAACCTGGTTTATCTGTTCCCAAAAAAATTATACAATGCAGCAAGAATATTTGTGTTTAATGGACCAAAACCTGTCTTACTGATTATTTTGCCTTGACCAAGTTTTATGGTTTTAAATATAAAAAGCATAAATGAAAAACAAACAAGAGGCTCAAAAAAACTTGTATCGTTCACCTTGGCATTTTTGCTAACACTAAATTGGATTGATTACTTAATTCAATGATTGAGTAATTGCTGGTGTTTAATGCTAATTTCAGTGTTATTGGCCATGTTGGCTATGTTGTGAAAATCAGTTTTTATTGGTGGAGGAAGCCTGAGTACCCTAAGCAAACCAGGACATACCGCAGGTTAATCAAGACTGGAGTCAAATCACCTCACAAGCTCAATGTTGGAAGAATAATCAACAAGATTATTTGGTGAAAATAGGAGGTAGATAGATATTGACAATCAGTATTTTGCCCCTGACAGATTTTCCCCACCTATTGTGGTTTCAAGGATTAAGACAATTAACACATTTTACCCTCATGTTCTATTATTAACTATATTGCAGCCATGTCTTGTCGTTTAAGGCTATAATTCCCTTAGAAGTCATGCAGTTGTTTTGGTTGTATTGGCAATTTTATAGATCTTGCATTTCTGATTATCTTTGCTGTTTACAGTTAATACTTTTCTATTATAGTTTTCAAGGTAATGAGCAAAAGCACTAAGATCAGTAAAAAATGTCATTTAAAGGGAAACTTCGCAAAAAAATCAAAAATTGATATTATGTTCATTCTGTATAAAAATGCTCAAATTCATGAATATTAAAGTTTTATTCTGCTAGATAAGAGATCACCATCGATTTTAAATTTAGAGTATCAATTCTCTCCGGTCAGCCATTTTGTTACCTTCTCCGATGTGCACCCAAGATATGTCTAAGGACCAAAACTACAGTAACCCGATGTAGTCGTAATTGCGTGTCTATATCTTGTCAATCGTATATACGGTTGTTTTATCCTACTAGTTAACTATAACTAAGTTGATACGGAAAATTTTCTTATCTTTTTTTTTTAATAACCATGATCTGTTATTTTTTAACAATAATGATAATATTTGAATAAGTTAAAAAGTAAAAATTTAAAATCATAAATAAGTGTTCCGTGAAACTTGAATTGTTTTCGGAAATCTAATTAGTTCATAATTCTTTTATGTAATAAACTTTATTCAAATAAATTAGGATCTTCGCTCCACTGATCACCTGCATGGCTAAAGGTATTACTCCCAAAGGTATTGCAGGGGGTGTGACACGTCCAGGTATTCAAGCGATTTCCTGTCGAGCTTGCAAATTCATGCATTGTTTCACTTCTTAGGGTATTGATCAGTGTGGTACACGGCCGATAACTTATAACTTTCCATTTTGAACTATTAGGTGTATAATATGCATCTCTATCGTGCGTGTCCGAAAGTGATATTATATACTAGTCATTACTAAACTCATATGCTTATTAATGAATAACATTTCTGATGTAAAGAAAATTATTTATAAAAATATAGATAATACCTAAAAAATAAACAACAGATTTGATGAAATAAAAATCTATATACATATTTTTTGTCAATGGTGAAGGACAGATCGGACCATACCAGAAATTTTGATTTAAAAAAAATGTACGCACTTGTCGACCATTCGTATATACGCCAGGATAAAAAGTTACGGAACTATAGCACAAATTCAAATATATACATGTATACATTGTACATAAGAAAGAAACATACATTTTGTGTAAATTGGGGTAAAAGTTTTGTTAGTAGACTAGTCCACGTATGCCAACAGTATGTAATCATCAAATGTCGAAACACTATTGTATACCAAAAGAAGAAGAAGAGATTTAAATACAGGTCGATATATAACTTTCTTTGGCTCATCGAAGTTATGGACATTTATATATCAATTAGATTGTTCTCGAATAAAGGAAGAAATTCGTCATCATCACAATTGTTCCGACATGCATGCAATATATGTACGCAACTGGACGTACACTAATAATCCCTAAGGGATGTGAATATTTTCCAGGAAAACTTTAGAGTATCAAAGTTTCAAATCAATTTCGGGATTTATTTTCTTTCTTGATATTCAATGACAGCAATTTAAAGAACAAACTGCTTGTCCGCTTTATGGGTATTCTTGCCAGTTGAAACAGACTTATAATAACATCAAACAATAGGGAAAGATGACATTAAATTCGTTCTGTTTTTTTTTTTATACATTGTTGGTCAAATAGCTAAAGTATTATATATAGTTGGGCCCGATATAGTTACGGTGTGAGACGATGACTATTTTGTTAAGGACATTCCCCATTATGTATAAATTTTGTTGATAATTTTCACACTTGAAATGCATATATATGTTCGTAAATTTCGATTCCATTCCAAAAAGATTCTTAAATTTTCTGTCAATTTTTTTTACAAATTTATCAAATATCTGAAGTATTCGTGCGTTGTGAGATTTGAAATATTTTGATGAAAACAATAGGTAATTAAAGATAACTTTGGATGGACTAAATTATATAATTGCAATTGTTAATGATCTGTTTGAAATATTTAAGGCTGCCGATCCTAATCTAAGATAGTACAATTTTTAGTCCATACACTCGTGATTAGAAGGCTATTTTTATTTATGAATGTATACTTCAATTAAAATAATTAAGTATTTTATCGTTACTGAATTAATCAAAAGTCATAATTCATTTAAAAGTGATCTTATCATGCTTATGCAAAATATAAAAATATACAACAGCTATCCAGTTATTGTGCGACCTTATTGTTCCCGTTAATTTTTTTTAAATTTTTTTACATTTCTGCAGGGACGTCTATAAGTCCTTGATTTCTGTGTCTAAAACTGTGACTGACTCCCCTTTTCAATTCCTACGAAATGTTGTTCACACCTTCAAGCTAGTAAACCGTGACATCTAAATTTCACTTAATGAGGATCAAAGGATTTAGACTTACATAATGCTAATCCTTTAATTACCTTGAGTTAACCGACGCACTCAACATTCTTTAGGTGTCACAAAACAATACACATTTTATTTCCACCGTACAAGCAAGTGCAAATGTTTGCTGGAATGAAGCAAAAAGGTCAGAATACAAACGTGTATTTTTATTGCACTATTGATCATGTCAATTTCATATGTTTGTTTAAAGTATTTGTAGAAAAAATCATAAAAATGTTCTATTGTATGAATTAATTTTATTATTAAAATTCGTTTTAAAATATCCACACGATCTAATTTTAAAAGTTGCATGGCTATCACTTATTTTTCGTTGGTTAATAGCTACACCAAAAGTCGTCGATGCGCTTTAAATCGCGTTATTAGATGGTTAACGAACAAGACTTAAATGAGATATTTTCACTCCCCGCATGCACCAAAGACTTAAACTACGTCACATAAGTCAGGAAGTTTCAAGAAATAAAATTAATAATTCCCAATTTTCTCCTTTATTAGATTTCATATCAAAATAAAACTTGGTGAATATGTTTTTTATGGTATTATGAACATAATAAGATTGAAAGTGAACCAGATGCTCCGCATGACGCAGCTTTATACGACCGCAGAGTTCAAACCCTGAACATTGGAGCAAGTATGGACACAACATTCAATCTTGATACAGCTCTGAATTTGGATTGTGATTAAATAGTTGACACAGCACAGGTTTCTGACACATAATGAATGTGGTCTAAGAACTTAAACTTAAAAACTAAATTTTAAATTGGACATTACCTATGATGGTCCAATATCCAAAATCTAAATACATGGTTAGATTCAGCATATCAAAGAATCCCAAGAATTCAATTTTTGATGAAATCAAATAAAGTTCAGTTTGGGACCCTTTAGACCGCAATGTTGACCAATCTGATAACCGGGCCCAAACATCAAAAATTTAAATACATGGTTAGATTAACCATATATATCAAAGAACCCCATATATACAATTATTGTCGAAATCAAACAAAGTTTCATTTTGGACTGCAATTTGGACCCACTTGAAAACTGGGCCTATAATCAAAAATCTAAATACAAGTTTAGATTCAGCATATCAAAGAAACCCAAGGATTCAATTTTTGTTGAAATCAAAAAAAGTTTAATTTTGGACCAGGATTTGGACCAACTTGAAAACTGGGCCCATAATAAAAATATAAGTACATGTTTAGATTCAGCATATCAAAAATCAAACTTAGTTTAATTTTGGACCCTTTGGACCTTAATGTAGACCAATTTGAAAATGGGACCAAAAATTAGGAATCTACATACACAGTTAGATTCGGCATATCAAAGAACACCAAATTCAAACAAATAAAATTGAAAATGGAAATGGGGAATGTGTCAAAGAGACAACAACCCGACCAAATAAAAAACAACAGCAGAGGGTCACCAACAGGTCTTCAATGTAGCCAGAAATTCCCGCACCCGGAGGCGTCCTTCAGCTTGCCCCTAAACAAATATATACTAGTCCAGTGATAATGAACGCCATACTAATTTCCAAATTGTACACAAGAAACTAAAATTAAAATAATACAAGACTAACAAAGGCCAGAGGCTAAATTTTGGACCCTTTGGGCCCCTTATTTCTAAACTGTTGGGACCAATACTCCCAAAATCAATACCAACCTTCCTTTAATGGTCATAAACCTTGTGTTCAAATTTCATAGATTTCTATTTACTTATACTTAAGTTATGGTGCGAAAACCAAGAAAAATGCTTATTTGGACCCCTTTTTGGCCCCTAATTAACTGTTAGAACAAAAACTCCAAAAATCAATCCCAACCTTCCTTTTGTGTTCATAAACCTTGTGTTTAAATTTCATTGATTTCTATTTACTTATACTAAAGTTATTGTGCGAAAACCAAGAATAATGCTTATTTGGGCCCTTTTTTGGCCCCTCATTCCTAAACTGTTGGGACCAAAACTCCCAAAATCAATCCCATCCTTCCTTTAGTGGTAATAAACCTTGTGTCAAAATTTCATAGATTTCTATTTACTTCAACTAAAGTTATAGTGCGAAAACCCAGAAAATGCTTATTTGTCCCCTTTTTTGCCCCTTATTCCCAAACTGTTGGGACCAAAACTTCCAAAATCAATCCCAACATTCCTTCTATGATCATAAACCTTGTGTTTAAATTTCAAAGATTTCTATTCACTTATACTAAAGTTATAGTGCGAAAACCAAAAGTCTTCGGCCGCCGCCGCAGCCGGATTCGATGACGACGAAGCCAACGTGATATCAATATACAACCAAAAAAAATGAAGCGGTCGTATAAAAATGTCAGTATTCACCTCAAAAGCTTACAAAACCTTTAAACAGACTTATTAAGAAGGGATATAGTTACAATACTGTTGTCAGGTCATTAAAGATTGCATATTTTGGCTTTAATATTGATTCACTTATAGGGTCTTTGCACACGAATTAAACACATTTATTTAAAAAGAGTTGTTGGCATGACACAGGTTATGTTCTTCTCATATATTTTATGATAGTATGATACTAAACCCCTAACGGGAGGGATTGTGCCTGATATTCATATGATGAAGACATAATCTTTCAATCATTTTAATTGAGGTCTGGAGCTGGCATGTCAGTTAACTGCTAGTAGTCTGTTGTTATTTATGTATTATTGTCATTTTGTTTCTTTTCTTTTGTTACATCTTCTGACATCAGACTTGGACTTCTCTTGAACTGAATTTTAATGTGCGTATTGTTATGCTTTTACTTCTCTACATTGGATAGAGATCTTATAAATATGTTTAACCCCGCCACAATTTTGCGCCTGTCCCAAGTTAGGTGCCTCTGGCCTTTGTTAGTCTACTTGTATGATTTTTAATTTAAGTTTCTTGTGTATAATTCGGAGTTTAGTATGACGTCCATTATCAGTGAAATAGTATACATATTTTTAAGGGACCAGCTGAAGGACGCCTCCGGGTGCGGGATTTTCTTGCTACATTGAAGACCCATTGATGGCCTTTGGCTGTTGTCTGCTCTATGGTTGGGTTGTTGTCGCTTTGACACATTCCCCATTTCCTTTCTCAATTTTATAATCAATCTTATTTCTTAAGATAGTAGCTGAAAGTCAAAATATGAAAAAAGTCAATGGGTATTTTTAACCCTTATTTTATTTTTACTATAAATTTGGGGGAAATTGTGTACAATTAAATCTGGTTTACCCAACCATATATGTGCCTGTACCAAGTCAGTCTATCTGGACCATATCTTGTTTGTTATTATTTGATATTGTTTGTGTGTCTTCACATGAGTCTAGTGTAGGTAGTTGGTATGGTCGTTTACTTTTCTACATTGGTTAGAGGTATAGGGGGAGGGTTGAGATCTCACAAACATGTTTAACCCCGCCGCATTTTTGCGCCTGTCCCAAGTCAGGAGCCTCTGACCTTTGTTAGTCTTGTATAATTTTAATTTTAGTTTCTTGTGTACAATTTGGATATTTGTATGGCGTTCATCATCACTGGACTAGTATATATTTGTTTATGGGCCAGCTGAAGGACGCCTCCGGATGCGGGAATTTCTCGCTACATTGAAGACCTGTTGGTGACCTTCTGCTGTTGTTTTTTATTTGGTCGGGTTGTTGTCTCTTTGACACATTCCCCATTTCCATTCTCAATTTTATCTTGTATGTTCACTTGTTATGTTATATGACTTTTGATTGAGTTAAGCCATTTCAATTGATGATTTATAGTGTATAATTGTATCAATAAATTTATTGACACAATTATTATAACATGTATAAAGAGTATGTTCCCTATTGGAATTTTGAAAAACAAGGATTTATAGTGTGTCATTCTGATGTTACACTATTGTTTTCAGGTAAGGGTGAAAACTGATACCTATTGAAGTGCTGCATTTGTTTGTACAAAATGTACCTGTCCTAAGTCAGGAACCAGATAATCAACGGTTGTTGTATGTTGATGTGGTTCATAAGTGTTTCTGTTTTTTTTATATTGTTTAGACCATTAATTTTCCTGTTTTTATATTGTTTAGACCATTAATTTTCCTGTTTGAATGGTTTCATACTAATTATTTTAGGGCCTTTTATAGCTTGCTGTTAGGTGTGAGTAAGGCTCTGTTTTGAAGACCGTACTTTGATCTATATTGATTTACTTTTACAATTGTGACTTGAATAGAGAGTTGTCTCATTGGCACTTATACCATAACTTACATAAACAAAATGCAGGTTAATAAAAAATATTAGAGATCAGTAGCTATTTTCTGTGGATGATACTTTTGCATTGTATTAACTGCGTTACCTGAAGTCCATTTATGTATTTTATTTTTGTTTCCCCGGTGTTAACTGGTTAACAAATTTAGATTATTTTCATTGGCTGATTTGACAATTACAGTTCAAGAGTTATAAACAGTCTCCGGGACAAGTTTGCAATTCCGCTGAGTGCAAAAGTTGTCACCTTAATTTTTGAAGTTAAGTCAAAATAAAGTTGATAACTTGGTTGGTATTAGTTCCCTGATATTTGTCCTAAAATGTTTTGGATCTAGCACCACTGTTGAAAAAGTTATGCCCCTTTTTTCAACAATTTCCTCAGAGGAAAAGTACTTTTCCTCAAGGGAAATCAAATTTCCCTGAAGGAAAAAGATTTTTCCTCAAGGGAAATTGTTTTTTCCTCAAGGGAAAAAGATTTCCCTTAGGGAATTTGCTGCATAATTATTTCCTTTGAGGAAATTCTATTTCCTTAGAGGAAATTCTTTTTCCTTTGAGGAAATTTGCAGCTTCAAATTTTCCTTGGAGGAAATACTTTTTCCTGTGAGGAAATTTGTAGCTTCAAATTTTCCTTGGAGGAAATACTTTTTCCTGTGAGGAAATTTTTGACAAACACTTTTCCTTGGAGGAAAATTCAAGACAACAAAGTTCCTCTAAGGAAATCATTGATCTTCAAATTTCCTCTAGGGAAATTTCTGAACATCAAATTTGCCTTAAGGAAATGTTTTTCCTCTATGGAAATTTCATAACAGTACAAACAGTATTAATATATTTTCTCCTAAACTGAATTATTGATACAAAAGATAATTAAAACTTTAATACTGTAATACAAATTTTCATGGTTATCATGGTGAGTATTAAACATACAAAAACAAAAGGCTGACTGTTTAGCATGTTTAAGACAATACAATAATAAGCAAAACGCTATGAATATCATACCATTTGTGATGTTATTAATATTGTGCTCATATTTGCATATTAAATCAAATAAACACTTTTCATGTCAAATTAACTTGTCTTCTGTTTCAGCTGCTGTGTATTCGACCCCCTACATAACTGTTCAGTGCATAAATAATTCAATCCACAAGACATCTTCCTTCAATTGGTTGAATAAATTTTGGCAACATATGTTCTTCAAACATCTTCTTTGTATATTTGATATGATGGAGCCATGTACATGAATGGATAAAGCAGGTGTTTATTTCGACAACAAACATGACAAAGATACTATTTTTTTCTTAATTTCTCCATAATCCATCAGTTAATATGAATGTAGGTTGTTACATTTTACACAATTGTGTTCTTTGATAGTACTCCATTTTGTTTATAGCAATTTTGTAGGATTTTTTCTATTTCTTTTTCCAGAAAAACACACAGTTGAGTTCATTTCACATTAATAATCCAATTAGCACATTATGTAGAAAAGTATTAACAATTAAGTTTCCTCTTCAGTATAGACCTGCAGGACCTGTTGATGATCATAAAAACCAAGATATCTGACCTATAAATACACAAAATAAAAAAAAAAATGTTATAAATGGAGAAAAAAACAGCAATATAAATAAGCTTATTTTATCATGTTTTAATGAACATTTTGAGAAACTTTCATTTGATATTCTTACTTGTCATGCTTATGCGTTCTCTTATTTCAGTGCTTTGTGTCCAAGATTTAATATTCGTTGTTTAGTGCCTTGCAGTGATATTTAAAGTTGAGCCACTTGCAATAGTTGTTATAGAATGTTCATATGTTGTGGTAATATTTGAACCACTGTCCTATATTATGGTCAGGTTGAGTGCTCACAGACATGAGGCCTAAATTAATATATTGTTTTTTTCCCTAATCCCTATTCTGACAAGCCAGGTGTGGGTAGTTAGGTAGGTAAATAATTTTATTTTTCCCAAAAGCCTGAATATTATAGGATGATCCGGCAAGCCCGAAAATCAGAAATGAATAAAATAATATTTGGCTTAGTTTTGACAATAAAATTTTATGAGTAGGGCCATTTTTGCAGGGTCGGTCTGGATTGGAGAAACAAACAATATTTTATATTAGGCATGATTTTTTTTTTATTAATTGTTATTGACTTTGAACATGTTGAACTAAATTGGATTGTTTAAATCTTTATATGTTGAGATCTTTAATGGATGACCTATAAAGGAAGTGTTTTCTCATTATTGAAGGCAGGCCCATGATTGGCCTTTAATTTCTTGCATCCGCTTCATTGAACTCTGGTGGATAAGTCACTCATTTACCATACCACATTTTCTTATTTTTATATGAGTCATCATTCAAAGGCAATTTCTTTTATTACTGTAATTCAGAAATTATAGAAACTTTTTAGTAATGCGAATAATGTGACTGGGTGAGTATCGCAAAAACAGAAACATATATATATATATATCATGTAACTATATAGATCTTTATGCAGATTTTTTTTGTAATCACAATAAGTTGTCCATTCCCTGAAAAATCTGAATTTACAGTATATAGAAGTGGTCTTACCATTTAGGCCTTGTTGTATTCTGTTTATCTTGTTTTGCGCTCATTTCTATTGTAACTGTTTATATTTTTCATTATTTTTCTATATTTCTTGTCCTATAAAACATAAAAAGGGTAAAAACTATTATAAAACATCAGTTTGTGTTTTTCTTTATATTCAGTTATATTTCATGTATTTAAAAAGAATGGAATATTTGTGCTATTTCATTTCACAAACTTTTTGCCAGTCATGACTTTCAAAGACTTTCACCCTGGTCAATAGTTTAAAAAACAAACATTCCCATACTTTTTCTTTGTGTTCGTACTAATTTTTCATTTGACAACAAAGACATGATTCAACTATTCTTCTAAAATTTGTTTCGCTTGACTACATTAAACTCTGAAATATTGTTAACAGTATAATCTGTATGTGTCTCACTTGTCAAAATTTCAAATTAATATATAAATAACCAATAAAAATGCTATGCATGGCTCAGCTTGATACAAACGTACAGGTTGAACCCAGAACAGTTGGGGCAAGTATGGACACAACATTCAAGCTCGATAAACTCTGAATTTCAAATTTGGATTGTGATTCAATAGTTGATGCAGCATAGGTTTCTGACACAGAATGAATGCGGTCCAAGTACTTAAAAATTTTAAATTGACAATTAACCTCTAAAATGGTCCAATATTCAAAATCTCAATACATGGTTAGATGCAGCATATCAACATGATCAAAGAACCCCAATAATTCATTTTTTGGTGAAATCAAATAAAGTTAAATTTTGGACCTTTTAGAACTCAATGTGGACCAATTTGATAACGGGCCAAAATATCAAAAATCTTAATGAATGGTTAGATTCAGCATATCAAAGAGCCTCATATAATCAATTTTTGTTGAAATCAAACAAAGTAAAATTTTGGACCCCGATTTGGACCAACTTGAAATTTGGGCCCATAATAAAAAAATCTAAGTAAATATTCAGATTCAGCATATTAATCTGAACACCAAGAATTTAAATATTGTTAAAATCAAAATAAGTTTAATTTTGGACCCTTTGGACCTTAAGGTAGACCAATTTAAACAGGACCAAAAAACTAGGAATCTAACTACACAGTTAGATTTGGCATATCAAAGAACTCCAATAATTCAATTTTCTATAAAATCAAACAAAGTTTACTATTGGCCCCTATTGGCCCCTAATTCATGTAATTCCTAAACTCTGAACAAAAACTCTGGTCACAAACCTTGTGTTTGAATTTCATAGATTTCTATTACTTGTACTAAAGTAATTAAGCGAAAACTAAATGTCCTGGGACAACGACGACTACATGATAAAATTGAGAATGGAAAAAGGGAATGTGTCAAAGAGACAACAACCTGACCATAGATTCGAGGGTTGGAATCCTTTTCTTTTACCGAGCAATGCATTTGAATGGGAGATATAGTTGGAACCCCTCTTTGCTCTTGGTTGGGACCCCCCTTTTAAAATGGCTGGATCCGCCCCTGAGAAGCATTATAGAAAAATCTATAAGCTTTAACTCAAAATAAGGATAATTTTATTTTTAAAGGGCAGGCACAGATCCAGAGAGGGGTTCAAGGGATTGGAACCCCCCTTTTTTCGGATTATCAATGCATTTCAATAGGGACATGTAATTGGACCCCCCCCCCCCCCTTCCCCTTTTGTCCTGGGTTAGAATCCCACCCCTACCCCTTTTTAAAATGACTGGATCCGCCCCTTAAGGGTCTATAATTAAGTTTGACAACATCAGACATACTACTTTATCAAAAAAAAAATGCCACATTTCATCCAATTTAATTTCATCCCTTACTTGCTACATGTATTTCATCCATAATATTTAAAGAAATAAATTTGGGAGGAGTATGATTTTAATTTGCAAGTTATTAACTATCCAAACTAGAGACCTAATAGAGTAGATATATACTTGACTAATTTAAATCAAACTTGGGGTGACTGGGAAGAAAGATTTAAGGGAATAGATGACAGTTTACCTACAATGACCTAGTTTCATAGCAATAGCATACATTAATAAAGACTACATGGTCATTCTTATGTTTAAACGTGGTTTAAACTTTGGGTGTTCATTTTTTAATGTTTAACATGTTTAAAGCTAACAGTTTCAACTACATATACATGTATCAAGATTTGATCCTACATTATTTAAATATTGAAAAAAATAGCTTTTTAAATTTGGATCTATATATAATTGTGAATGTCACATGGATGTATTTTAATGTAAAGCATCTGAAAAATCATTAGCCCTCTCATATTTATTTCAGTTCTTCAAAAGGCAAATTTATATGAGCTTATGCTGAAAATAGAGATGCATCCCCCATCTGAACCCCCCCCCCCCCCCCCAAATGAAAAGTTCTGGATCCCCCCGTCAACCTTTCACTCAGGTCATTGGTGAAGAGTTGTCACATGTTTGTTTAGCTTGTGTAGGTGTAAGTCAGTAAGGAGGCAACCATTTGATGTGTAGGCCGGGTGAAAAATGTGATTATATAATCTTGCTTTGTAAACTTGTGCTTTAAATAAAATTACCAATCCATTAAAAAATCTGTGAGCCCAATCTCATCCAGTGAAATAGATTATAGTCTGTTTTCGAAGTTATATGGAAGTAAGTTAGTAGTCCAGATAATTATGACGCATTGCAAGGCATTTTTTCTAAGGAGAAGTGTAAAATGGGGGAATGGAACCAATAAATTGATCGGATCCGAAATGTTCTTCCCAGTAAAGGAGCACCTATTATTTTGTAGGTAATTATTATTAGTGTCGGTGGTCTCACAAGTAAATCAGAGTGAATATTGCATGCACATTAAAATTAGCAGAGAAGAGACAATTATCAACTTGTGTATTATTCATTTTCTCGCAGTTATTTACGGTAAATCAGCTATATAGACATAGGAAGATGTGGTGTATGTATATATCTCAAAACAGGTGTTCGGTTCTAGTACTATAGTGGCTATATAGTTTATGACTTTTAAATAACAATTATCAATTATATCTGTATTCTGTGGCGGGTCGAAGGGGATGGAATCCTGGGTTGGCCTCCCCTAGCATTTTGTGAGCAAGCATTGCATAAATGATAATCTCGGGAATCCTCTCAAGTTCCTATATACAAGGTGATAATAGGACGTTCCGTTGGAATAGGTTACCTGTGCATCAGGAAAAGTTTTAAGGCATAGCGTGAAAAGGTAACCTATTCCAACGGAACCGAACGTCCTATCACCTTGTATATAGGAACCTTAAAAATATGTGAATAGGTCGGGAAAAACTCTCTTTTGACACTTAGGTATGCTTAGACACCCCTTATTTAATGGAGACATGTAGTTGGAACCCCCTTTATTATGGCTGGATCCGCCCATGATTTTACATGTCAATCAAGCCCCGGGTATTTGTTGGCATAACGGTAACCACGAAAAGGGGGGGGGGGGGGGTGCTAATTAAAAGCACGAGGAATTATAAATATACAATTCATCAGGGGTAGAGTGCATCGAGGAATGGGAATTAAAATTGTCTCTTCACGATGATCGAAAAAAGTATCTTGCACGTTATTTTCATCATCTTGTCTGAAACACTCTGAATAATGAGCTTCAAGGCGAAAACAAGGCATGTGAAATACTAATAACATACACTTCTTTTTTTATACGTTGTATGGACAAACCCATAAATCCCTCAACAAAAATTGCTTGATTTATGTCATATCAAATAAATTACAGCGCGGAAAGGTAACTTTAATTTAATATCAAAACTAAATTTTTGTTATATTTTTCAATAAATTTATAAATCTTAATTAGGCATGCGTTGCGTGAGTTCCATTTCATGAGACCTACACAGATTTCTATAAAACAAATCAAAAATACAGTTTTTCAATTCTTTCCGGCATAGATAAAAAAAAATATGTATATAATCAAGGATTTGTATAGTAAGAAAATCCTTGATATAATCTATATACGATTTGGTTGAATTATTTCACTTCATTATAATGATAAATCCTTTAGTTCTTAAATTTTTAATTAAAATGAATTTATCATTTTGATATCTAACGATAAACTTTTTAAATTGAAGTGACATGGTCAGTAACCTAATTAGTTGCATGGCTGATTACCATCTTACAGGTGACCCAGTAATTTTCCATATGACAGTAGCGTGTACCCTCGGGGTTATATCGGGGTGTGTATAACTTATTTTCTGGGGAACATCCTGTCCACGTGTAGTACTTAGCATATATATTGCAACAGATGACATTAAACAAATTTTCTTTGTAGCATCGGAGGCAATTTCATGTTCGACCACACAAAATATTTCACAAAAAAGATATGATAAAATCAAAAGAAAAAGATAAAGAAATATTAACAAATAAAGGTGGAATTGAGTAAACGGGGATT
Source organism: Mytilus galloprovincialis (assembly GCA_037788925.1). NCBI lineage: Eukaryota > Metazoa > Mollusca > Bivalvia > Mytilida > Mytilidae > Mytilus > Mytilus galloprovincialis. Next base: position 73,405,091 of record CM075339.1, on the reverse strand, counting down.
CGTGTTTTTATGAGCTTATTTTCAGTGGACAACAACAAATGGAAGTTTTTAACGACCTTGTGTGACCTATAGTTGTTAATGTTTGTGTCATTTTGGTCTTTTGTGGATAGTTGTCTCATTGGCAATCATACCACATCTTTTTGACTGGCTATATACATGATATAATATATATAGCACTTGCACGGTCGGTCCAGTGGACATATTTCATACTAGATAACTTATACAGTAATTCTTTTTATATATATGAAAATTATTGTCCGATCTGATACACGTACCTATAATGTACAGAATTTTGAACAGCTTCAAATATATGGGGTCCGTAGAAACACCGCAAAGGACCTCCTTAGTGCACTAAGAACACAAATGTGCACTAAGGACCTGATGGAATGATACAACTGTCACAAAGGATATGGCATATAGAAATAGACCTTGTAAAAGGAGAAGGTCCGGTAAGACACCTTTTTGGCCCCAAAATATAGCAGTTTTACAAAATTGTTAAAAGTAAACTTTTAGTTATTTTTTGGACAGTAGAATGCTTCTGCTACATAAATATGGGCTGTTTTTGACAATACGTGGCACATATATCGGGTACAAGCACCATAAAGTCATGCTAAATTGCAAAAACCATATGAAAAGTGACATTTTCCGGCATATTTGGTGGATTTTTCATATTTAATTGAGCTTTTAATGACAAAATCAGTGAAAATCTTCCACATACACTAATAGAATCAAATAAAATTCAAACGTGGTCAAAATCTTTCGTCAGATGAACCTGAAATTTGAGGCCAAAATCGGTCCTTACCGGACCTACTCCTTTCATAATTTTAAATTATATTTTTTCTAATGTTTTCTCGACACGTGCCTCAAAAAGTTGATTGTCACCTTTAGAATAATCGATAGCAATTCATGTTCGCTCAACCTTGGCCCGTGATCTACTAGTATACTGATTAAACATGTATATGGTATTTCAAATTGTTCTCTATTTTTTTTCATTTGTTTGTTTCTGCCGTATTTATTCTGTCTGCTATATTTTTTACTTCTAAAGTAATAGCGTATTTTCAACTCTTTTCAGTTTGGGAATTTTTCATCCTTTTAATTTTAAAAAAGACAAATAATTGTGAACACTTCACGGAAAAGTGAGGATTGATATTTGGTTGCTTAACGTCCAGTTGCCAATACTTCATTCATTTTTCTAATGTTAAGAACTATGCCATTTATCAATATTTCGATTTGAGCGTTACTGATGAGTCTTGTGTATGAGCATTTAAACAGGGTCGGATTTAGGCGGGGGCGTAGCGGTCGTGCGCCCCCCCCCCGCCCCAACCCCTAAAATTTGCAAAGCATGGGTTGTCCGGACGTAATAAAGTATCCGACGAAAGCTAATGTCGTCGCATTCAATCTGTCGTAACATTCAAACAAGTATTACTATATAAAACAGTAATTTAACAGATTCATTTAACGTGATTACTATAAATCAACTGACCTTTTGTTTATTTAAGTTCTATAAACATGTTACACTTCAAAGGAAGGTGTCAAAAGCGGTACTGCGTTTGATGACAAATATCATAGGCTTTTAGCAGTTAGAATAAAAAAAATTGTGACATTCTAGTTGCAGTTTAAAAAACAATTTCTTTGATAATCGAAGTTCAAAAACATCCCTACATCACTTTACCACGAAGAAGGTGGGAGCCCTACCCGCTATTTGGGTAACCGGTTGGTTATTTCATCATACCAAGAAAGCAGTGTAAGTTAGATTCTTTCTTAAGGAAAGATAAAGATTATGGTTCAAGCGAGAGGTTAGTTTGTTAATTTGACTCATTATTTAATATCTCTGTGACAATACATGATTTCTCACTTGCAACATGTAAATTTTGCCGAAGCATGCATAAACGGTCAAGGCCCAAACCCGTAGGTACTACCGTATTACATGGGATCCCAAGAAAATAAGCACAATGAATTGTTTAAGGATCTCATTTTGATTTTAGTGGTTAGCGGCCATTTTTGTTTGTTTTACAGTATGTAAAAAGTCTAGCACGACCTCCGAAAATAGAACAAAAATAAAAACACGTATCATGAATTGACAAATAAATTGTACCAGTAATCATTTTCGTTTTCAATACCTTATATTGGTCAGATGAGCTATCGTCATTTGCTTCGTCTCACTTTTTTTATATGGAGAATCAGTTTGTGTACTCAGAATTGTTTCTATTCTACTTTTGTTCAGTCCCGTTTTCTGGTAAATATATATAGGTAGTCAATGAACAGAAACTAATAGATTTTTTGTTAGTTATGGTTAATGTACACTGCAAATATTGCGGACGCCTGACGCGTCTGGACGCGTTCCAATCTCAAACACAATATGTTCAGTTATTAACATTAGTGTTCCACATTGAACGCCAGCGTTAAAAAATATAACACATTGTGTTCAGTCTTTTAACGCACATGTTCAAGACAAGTGTTCTAAATTGAACACTAAAAATGTTCTAATATTGTAATGGGGAGTGACAAAATATTTCATCGCTTCAGAGTCAAACAGACGATGAATAAGGGTGATTCGTATTACAATTTGACGATAAATGTATTTTAGCTTTATCAACACAAGCAAATTATAGTTCGTTAAAAAAAATTGAAACATGTTACAAGAGCGTATTTAAAAGCGTGCAAATGATTGATTTTTAATATAAATCTTTTTCCTTAACGACTTTAGTTCTTTACTTATACTTTTTAAACAATTTAAATGCGCAAATGCTCATGAAAACCTTGCTATTGTAAAAGCGTTCTGGAGCCGAACATGATGCGTTCAAATTTAAAATTTTTCCCGTACGCCATGTGTTCAATCATGTCCGCGTATATAACAGCGCGTGACGTATTTATGTACCGGAAGTTTGGTTTTTGATCGTGATTGAAGAAGCTTCACTGAAGAAAATTAACAACAAAACTTTATTTAACGGGTATGTTTATCGATATCAATAACACATTATACGAACATAATTTTTTTTTTAGTATTAAATCAACAAATTTCTTCTTTGACAGGACACACTGAAGTATAAATGGAAGAAAAATTTATTTGAACACATAACTGTGCTTTTATGCCGCCATAATTCGATTAAAAAGTAGGATGTTCTTTGAGAGAATACATTTAAATGATCATGTTATTAACAAAAAATTAACCAATGTAAATGTATACGTAAATGTTAAATGATAACGTTAGTATTGTAACTGTGTTCTGGTCTCGAACATGATGCGTTCCAGCTAATCGTTTTCTCTGAACGCCATGTGTTCCAAACATGACGCAACCATTGTGTATAGAAGATTTTGAACGATTATCTTCACTTTTGAGGATGTAAATTTGTTAATAAAATAAAACCAATGCAATTATAAGGATTTGTCCAAAAATACAAAAAAATGTCATGGCATTGCACTGTCAAGATAGAAGTTTGTAAAAAGGCATACTGGAACACAAATTAAATTTCTCATTTATATGTTATTAATAGCTTTCTCATTCTTAAATACTTAATTCTTAGTAATTCATTTTAGCAAATGTCCACCGTTGTGCACTTGTTCATGTATTGTAATGCATTCCTATGTTACTTTTATAGGGTACAAACACAGTATTTAGGGGTAATTGTTCGTGCATACCCCGAGAATGAAGAGAAAATTTCGCAGTTCAAGAGATGACTACTTATCCTGGACCATAAAAGTACTACATGTAAGGTTAAGAATTTTTAATAGGAGTGCCCATTGACTTCTGACAAGTTTTGTTATTGCAGATTTATCAATAAAATGTGCACCATTCACTTGTTTACATTAATCATAAAACTATTTGAGCTAAATTCGATATAATTAAATCAATTTAAAGTGGAATTATCCGTATACAGATCATAAGTAAAATTACTACATACATGTATCTTCATATGTCTTTGCTGGACACTTTCTATCATCTTTTTTAAAAAGCTATAGAACACTTACTTGAAAATACATGTTTACCACTTTTTAATACATGCATCTTATCTAATAGTGCTGACAAGTATAATGGAATTACAAAAACAAATAAAAGTTTATAATTCTTAAGCAATATCGACATGATGATTAATAATTTGTTTACTCATACACTTTATATTTTACGTTCTAGAACTTACGGTTGATGGATAATAAAGTTAAAGAGTAGTTATAACCCAAGGAGACGAATCCTCTAAAAAATGGAAGCTCAAAATCAGTTTTAGACGACTCAAATCATGTTTAAAAGTACCCAAGGTAGCAGTGTTACATGAACGTTAATTCGACCACTAGCAGCATATACACAGGGTATTTTATGTTTGATATTGACTATCTGAGTGCTATGCAGGCTGAGGATTATTGAAATTATTGGTGATAAACGGGCCATTGACATCAGTATTTTGAAAAGAAATTCAGGACAGTGATTGACTTAAGAAGTTGCAAACGATGAGTTAAACTGTGTTCATAACATAAGCCACTAGACATTGTGTCACATAACAATTTTAAATATGATGAACATTTTGTTTATGATTTAATATTTGGACACATTTTGCAAATTACAGATGTTATATTATTTAACTTGTCGAACTTGTCATTTTAAAGTTGCTTCAATATTTCACATTGTATTGTACTTTTTTTTTAATTCTACCTCTTTTAATCAATTAAAGACGTTTTTAATTAATTAAATTATTTGTTTTACAAGACCACACTAATGTTTCAGAGAATAGAACACTTTTTTTCTGGAACATGTAAAATTGTGTTCCAGTAATATACACTATGTGTTCTGGATATTAACACATATTTCTGGAACGCAGTCCGAGTGTTCCAGAAGTGTTACAAGGCTTGGAACGCGTAACGGCATACAAATTTGCTCACAAGGACATGTTCCAGATTCAAACACTGGGCGTTCAAGGAGTACACACTATACGTTCAAGAATAACACACATAGCGTTCTAAAGATGCACACATGATGTTAAAAACTGGAACACCAAAGTTAATATTTAGAACACTGTTATGCGTTCCAGATTCAAACACTAGGCGTTCAATGAGTACACACTATCCATTCAAGAATAACACATAGCGTTCGAAAGATGCACACATAATGTTAAAAACTGGAACACCAATGTTAATATTTAGAACACTGTTACGCGTTCCAGAAGTGTTACAAAAGAGCGTTCAAAAAGTGTTCAGATTCTTAACACTTTTATTTACAGTGTAGATTGTCATTTAAATTATGCGGTTTTAGATTGAAACTTTAATTTCTCGCTCATTTTACCACAAATGTTTCTCGCCACACTTCGCTTGGCAAGATATCTATCTACATTGCACCTACTCTAGAAGAATATTTCAATAACTTTGATAATTTAAACCTCAAAAAAATTTTCGAAATTTTATTCTGCGCCCCCCTAACGTCAAATCCTGTATCCGCCCCTGCATTATATCTATTTATAAAATATTTTAAATACAAGCAGACATACCATTTGTGACACCAATTTCATTTATTTCCAAATCTTAAAATCATACATTTCCGTTCTTTAGCGTTTCTTAATAATGGCAGAACGGGCTTAAGAGTCATATGATAAAATTAACTAAATAATTTAGTTCTCCCACATCATTAGCGGATTTAGGGGGTTAAAGCGAGCCCACCCCCGGTTGAAAATCTTAAAATATTGTTTGTATTAACCATTTCTTGTTTTAATGTTATCTTTACTATAATTTGAATATCTAGCACTGAATAGAGTGACACGTTGTCGCTACACTTCTTTAAATATACACAAGTCATAATAACATTGGCCAAGAGGGTAACTTGATAATTAGAGGACCAAAGGATTTAATTAAGACAATCCAAGGCTGCTATCTCTATATTTTATTATATATATCTTTATTAGCCTCCCTTAGAGTGATACAACAATTGCAAAACGGGTAGATACGATCTGTAATCAAATAATTAAACTTATAAAATTAATACTTAAAATTTTATTTAGAGTAACCATATGCCAGATGAACAAAAAGTGTGCCATTTCTTGAAAAACATATGGTTTGGTATAACATGAAAACTTCTCTTAGTGTTTTAAACATTTCTCACATAACCCCTCCCCCAAACCCCCACTTCAAGCTCTGTATCCGCGCCTGCCCATAGTGCTTATTACATTATAAAATAAAATGGTATTCATCTTCAATTGTTGAAATAAAGATGAATTGTTAAAAAAAAAGCATTGGCACCAGTTTAAAGTTATCGTTCATAGAAGACAGTTATGATTTATTCTATAATTCTCTTTTTAAAACGTAAAATAATTTTACCTCTTGGAGTTTTTCTATATATTACTTCTGTAATCGGATTTTGAAGAACCCCATGGACACCACATACTCTCAAATGTCTTTCAAGGAATAATGATAGTATGTAAACTCTTGTGTTGTTAGTAAGGAAATGAAATATCAAAAGCATTTGTTTCTCAAAATAGGGTTCTTTAAATAAAAAAAAAGCGTGCATAGCAATTTCCTTAAAAACTAAATATATATAACAAAGGCAAAGTTTTAAAACACAAAATTTATTTTTTATTTTTCTTTCATAAACTTGAATTTATACCACACTAAACCGTTAGGTTAACAACCATTGATTAATCAATAAGTAACGATCAAAAGACAATTGTTTATTGGATTAATAGGTTGATTGAACATGATGATTCGGGAATCTGCAATAAACCGTTGGTCACGTGGCGAGTGGCAGGCGTTGATTAAAAAGTCATTTAACTTCAAAATTACAAAATCTATTGATACCTTACTTTATAGATTTGAGGTATTTAATCATATCCTCTTATATTCATGTTCGCTGTGATCTTAAAACATCGTTTTAGTGTCCTTAATGCAAAAACTTTCTTCTTAGTGCACTAAGAAGTCTTTTGCGGTATTTCTACACACCGAAATATATGGCCTTATTATTGGTAATATACCATATTGGTGTCACTTATGGCTTAACGTGTTACCAAATTAAAAAGAAGAAATAGACTCAAAACCGCATTTTTAACTTGAGATTTTTTTTCAATCCCAAAATAGAGAAGAGGTCCGGTATACAGATTTATTAAAAAGTCCAGATGAGAAGTTTAACTTGCTTTTCTATTTCCGGCACTTTTAACTGTTTCTTGACGCATGCAAAAAAAAAATGCAGTACCTGGTTACAGTTGCGCATTGACAAATTATAATCTTTCGATTAAATGATCTTAAATCTATATGGTCTTAATTTTAAAAGTTATAAAATCTAAATGTGAAGTGATATAAAATGTTCAATATTAATGAGTATTTTCGCTGTGAAATGAATCTAAGGTCGTCTAAAAGTATATATACATGTGTATTTGACCCGACTACTGACTACATAGTAAACTATATGTACCTTTAAGGGGGGTCTGAGCGGGACTCGGGATTGTCGAGGCGTATTTTTGAAAAATGACGCTTTTAGCGGCATGTTTCTATACTAGTGAACTGAACTTCCATTACATTTCTCTGCCTACCGCGCTTGGTTCGTATTTACTTTCCATTACATTTCTCCGTCTACCGCTCTTGGTTTCGTATTTACTATTTTACATTTAAACTGGAATTTGCTTTTATTATGATTTCTGTGTAGTAATCAACCGGGAACCAGTTTACATACCTCCGGTCCTTCTTATTACCAAAATAATCGAAGTGTAACAACCAATGTTGTTAAGATACTCATAAATCTATTTTTATAACTTTATTGATTATGTGAAGTTAAACTAAAACATTGTTAAAGCATTAAAAATCTATGATTAATCGGGGAAAACTTGATAGTCTTTTCTTTTTACAAACCACTGCCTTTTTTATAAGAAAATATAATGTGTCCGTGTTGGTACACTTTCTATTGGTTATTCGACAGATCGAAGTACCGGACATCCGACTCAATCTTTGTTTACAAAGTTACAACAGTAGAGTCTGTAACAGACTGTATCTGTATGACATGTGCATTGAAATGTGCATAAATTGTCGATAACGATGCTGGCTTTAATACAACGGTTTTATTGGCGGGGTTTGATCGGCGCGATCACTGTCTTACAGAATTCTAGTCAAATCGGCACTTGGTTAAATCGGCACCTGGTCAATTCGGCACCCGGTATAGTCAAATTGGCACCTGGTTAAATCGGCACTTGATATAGTCAATTCGGCACCCATGTTATGGTGACCCACTATAACAGCATAATTACTTGGGATTGTGTTTAATACCATGATGGTTCAATGGCATAAACTTAAATGGAGACAAAATTTAACATGAAAGATTGTGGATTAGTGTAAAATAAAAAAAAACTAGCTTACTATAATATATGGTTAAAGAATGAATATCAAATTATATGGGTCATGGGCAGAATTGTTATAGAATATCAATATGGCAGAGAAGTGGTTTCAAATTTCATATAAAGGGACCTGACTGACATGAAATAAAAAAATCAAAGGAGTATTCCCTATTTGTCTAATCTTCAATGTGAAATAAAACAAGTTTAACAATATTGTGTAAATCTAAAGAAATACAATTTGCTTCAAGTAACAGAAATAACTACATTTGTGTATGTCACTAGTAACTTATTTAATGAGTATGTGGGTAATTAGTCCTATAACATATGACCTCAGGAGCATTATTTACTATTTCTTTTTACTGTTCTGATAAAAAAAATTTACTATCAATGTGTCACACTTTGCATTCAAAAATTAAAAAAAAAATGAAAATATCAGTATAAAAACGTTAAAAATTGAATAAGAATGCGAAGTCATATGTTTATAGGACTATTGGGATATAAGAGCTTATTACAACAGGCTCTTCATAATCATTTGGTTTGAAAGGATACTAGTAGTCTGTATTCTTGAATTAGAAAAATGTAATTGCAAGAAGAAAAAAAATACACATTAATTAGAATACTTTAGATCATTCAGGTAGTCTTTATTTAGTACGTACAAAAGAACAGCAAGTAGTCATTGGATATTGTAGATCATATAAATAGTCTTGACCTATTTATTAGTACAAAAGAACAGCTAGTAATCATTGGATATTGTATATCATTCCAGTATTCTTGACCTATTTATCTGTACAAAAAAACAACAGACAGTAGTCATTGGATACTGTAGATCATTCAGGTAGTCTTGACCTATTTATTTGTACAAAAAAAAAAACATACCAGTAGTCATTGGATACTGTAGATCATTTAGGTACCGTAGTCTTGACTCTTGACCTATTCATTTGTATTAAAACAAAAACAGTCAGTTGTCATCTTCACTTCACACACTCATATATACAAATATCAATTATATGCTTACGAGACATGTTGCAATGTTCAACTTATTACGGTCTGTGAAAATCAAGACTTGCATAAAAAATATCCCAATATTAGAGGCAGTGGCGTCATTTTTCCTCAGAGCTTTAAGCTCTTTGATTTGTAAACGTGACACATGAAAGTCAAATTATGAGGGAGGGTAGGAGGGGTACTGATCCCGAAATCCCGAGCTTAAAAACACGAAATCCCGAAATCCCGGGCTTAAAAACACGAAATCCAGAGGTCCCGAAATTCGAAAAAAAGAATTATCGTATCCCGAAAGGGTCAATCCCGAAATCCAGAGCTTAAAAACACCCGATCCCGCAGTCCCGATAAAGGTCCTATCCTCCCTCAAATTATTGTGCCGTGAAAACGCGAAATGAAGTTTAGCGGGACATGGGAAATTACAAAAATAGCAGAATTGTTCACTTGCATAGTGTAAGCGGGATGGCATCATGCAAGAATCTAAAAAAATAAGTAGTAACTAAGCGGGATCCGTGAACAAAACCCCCAATGAGACCCCCATTAGTTGTGGCTTATTTTGGTCTTTTTAGTTAGTGTCTTTCCCCTCCATTACTTGACCGTTTTTGTAAAACAACAGCACTCGAGGTCTGACAGGATTTTACCAAGAAATGCACAAACTATTCAAAAAGAAGGCCTAGAAAATTTAAATATCCCCGAGGAACCAGTAATGACGCACCTAACGTTGTGTTTGTCTCTGCATTTAATCTACCATTTAAAAGAAAAAGAAACACGGAATAGAATGAAAGATTGATCACTTGTTAATGTATTTCAATCATTAAACAGTTGATTTTTGAAACAGTAAAAGCAATAAAAATCATGTTTGCTAACATTACAAACGGACTGTCAACTTGTGATGGGTACCAGTAATGACGCACTATAAACAAACCAGTAAAAACCACTTGCAGTGTACCTGATGTTCGAAAAATTGCTTCAATCCGGATAATTTAAAGTTAACACTATTCAACAAATTTAATTTTAATAACAAATTTTGACATTTACAGTCACTTTTATGATCATGTTGATAGCAACACAATTTTTTTCATTAATTTAATTGTAAACTATATTTTATTTCAAATTTTATATAAAATTGTTCAAAATTTATCAAAGTGACATATATATTCCATATACTTGAAAATAAGAAGTAATTGCATTCATAAAACAACATTGACATTAAAACATTTATCAATGTATACTTCGTACAATGAATGAAAAAAATCGATAAACAATAGAAAATTATATAAGCGACGATCATTTGTTCTACAGTGATTCCCGCTTAAATGTAAAACCATGTCACATGACAGTCATATGATTTGAAAAACACAAACTGGGGCAGCATGTGCTTACATACTTTTGCCGGCCAAAGTGGATTTAGGACTGATAATCATTCTGGGAAGGGTCGACTGTTTTTGACCTTAATAAAATGGCGGAAATTGCATTATCTTTACTAATTCAAGCAATAATAACATTTCTGGACAGAGTTTGAGGCATCTATGTTGTAGTCATATGACCTTCACCATCATGTTATGAATAGTAATTATCGATGACGTCACAGCTTTTGTTTAGAAATATAAAACCCAAAACTAAATTGGTGCGTCATTTCTGGTCCGCGTCAAAACAGGTACCAAGACGATATTGGTATGCACACATACTCCCCTCTCAGCACAGACAATTATATTTTTGTAAAGGCGCCAAACTCGTTTCTAATATTTATAATAGAACCGAAAAGAAAATGGAAATGGAAATGGGGAATGTATCATTCAAAGAGATAACAACATGACCAAAGAGCAGATAACAGCCATAGGTCACCAATGGGTCTTCATTGCAACGAGAAAATCCCGGAACCTGAGACTGGGGTGGATCTAGTCATATAAAGGAGTGGTTCCTCACCCAGGACAATTTTTTTTTTTGGGGGGGGGAGGGGGTGTGTCCAACTTCATGTCCCCATTCAAATGCATTGATCGTCCAATAAAGAAAGGGGGTTCCAACATGTCCAACCCTCAGCCCCCCCCCCCTGGATCCGTGCCTGTGAGGCATGCTTTAGCTTGCCATTAAACAATGTATACTAGTTGAGTGATAAATTAAATGGACGTCATACTAAACTCTTCAATATAAAAAAAAGAAACTAAAAAAAAAATCATACAAAGGTCACAAAGGCCATAACTTCTGGCTCCTGGATTAGGAAAAGTGCAAAATGCAGTGAGGATAAAAGCCTTTACTGTAAATTCCTGAAATTACAATTATATAAATCATCTCACATCTTTGTGCATTTCTTGAAGTTGGTCATATTAATAAATGCATGCAATATTTTCAGAAAATTTCAATATATAGGCTTTTAAAAGTCAATCTTGTGCATGATTATCAATGATTATACTCGCACAATTAACACATGTGGTTCTCAAAACTCAGAGATGTCTATGCTATTTATGACAACATTTTAATCAAGTATAAATTTACAAAATTTGTTTAGAACTATATGATTTTTAGGTTTTTAAGCATAGATATAGTAGGTCAGGATCTGCGAACTCTCACTGACTGACTGAGCACATGAATTCAACACTAGTTTTTTGGTGATGTTGGTGTTGCTTAGTGTTTTGTTTTGTTTTTCTTTTCTGCATCTTATGTTTTGCCTTGGCATTGTCAGTTTCTCTTTCATTGCCTTTGTTTTTTTTGTTATGTTAAATAACAAGTCACAAGAGAGAAAAAACAATAAAAATATGTGAAAAAATGGCTGAGTTCAGTATATATTAAGGAAAGAGATAACAAATAGCTAAATAAGAAAAAAGAAAATTCCTTTTCTACAGTCAATTGTCTGATAATCTAGAAGATAGCCTGATTTGGTCTAATTCTCCTGAATTCTAGCAGGTACTTTATTCCAACTTTTTTAATTCAAACAAACCATGTCTTAGATAGTCTTGGAATTAGAATACATTAATCATAAAATTTTCATAATACTTTGGTGAATTATCTATTGATATAATCATGATAATTAAGCTCCTTTTTAATTTTTAGGGATTTAAAATTTTTGATTTAAAGTTAGGGATTTTATTCATCAGTACGTATACTATTAATAATGCTTTGAGCAATTTTCATGAAACTTGGTGAATTATTTTTGTATAACATAAACATGATAATTTTCCTTTTAATTTAAAAAAAAATCTGATTTATGTCATTGTACTATCATGACTTGGGATTAGGATAGTCTCAAGAATGCTTTCACAAATTTTTATGAAACTTTGGTGAATTGTTTTTATATCTTGACAAACTCCCTTTTTAGCTCACCTGACATGAAAGGTCAAGTGAGCTTTTCTCATCACTTGGCGTCCGTCGTCCGTCGTCCGTAAACTTTTACAAAAATCTTCACCTCTGAAACTACTGGGCCAAATTCTACCAAACTTGGCCACAATCATCCTTGGGATATCTAGATTAAAAAATGTGTGGTGTGACCAGTCAAACCAACCAAGATGGCCGCCATGGCTAAAAATAGAACATAGGGGTAAAATGCAGTTTTTGGCTTATAACTCAAAAACCAAAGCATTTAGAGCAAATCTGGCATGGGGTAAAATTGTTTATCAGGTGAAGATCTATCTGCCCTGAAATTTTCAGACGAATCAGACAACCTGTTGTTGGGTTGCTGCCCCTGAAATGGTTATTTTAAGGAAATTTTGCAGTTTTTGGTTATTATCTTGAATACTATTATAGATAGAGATAAACTGTAAACAGCAATAATGTTCAGCAGAGTAAGACCTACAAATAAGTCAACAAGACCAAAATTGCCAGTCGACCCCTTAAGGAGTTATTGTCCTTTATAGTCAATTTTTAACAACTTTTCATCATTTTTTGTAACTTTTCTAAATAAAATCTTCTCTAAAACTACTTTGCCAAATTTAATCAAACTTGGCGACAATTATCATTGTGGTTTATAGTTTAAAAAATGTGTCCGATGACCCAGCCTACCAAACAAAATGGCCAACATGGCTAAAATTAGAACATAGTGGTAAAATGCAGTTTTTGCTTTATATCTTTGAAACCAAGACATTTAGGGCAAATCTTTCAAGATTTTAATGTCCATCAGAATAAGATATATCCCCTCACAAATTTTCAGTTGAATCCGACAACCTGTTGTTGGGTTGCTGCCCTTAAATTGGTTATTTTAAGAAAATTTTGCAGTTTTTGGTTATTATCTTGAATACTATTATAGATAGAGATAAACTGTAAACAGCAATAATGTTCAACAAAGTAAGATCTACAAATAAGTCAGCATGATCAAAATTGTTAGAGGACCCCCTAAGGAGTTATTGCCCTTTAGAGTCAATATTAAACAACTTTTCCTCATTTTTGTAACTTGTATAAAAATCTTTTCTAGAACTACTTGGCCAAATTTAACCAAACTTGGCCACAATCATAATACTAGGGTATCTATTTTTAAAAAGAGTGTCTAATGACCCCGCCTACCAACAAAGATGGCCGACATCAGTCAACACATTAACAAGTGAGCAACACAGGCTCTTGAGAGCCTCTAGTTATTGTTATGACCCAAAGTGGAGGGGGCATAATGTTTAACACTTGTCAGATCGTTTGTCCATCTGTCCCAAAGTTGTTTTTTGTTCTCTTACAGTACTTTAGTTTGCCTCAACCAAATTCAATTAAACTTTTACAAAAGCTTGTTATCACAATTCTCAGATCAAGTTTGAATTTTGGTGATGTCAGTGTTACTGTACTAGAGTATCAGAGTTATGCCCCTTTAGAAATGGGGAAAATATGCTGAATTTTTGGTTTCCTGTTCTCTAAAATTTAGTTTGTCTCAACCAAATGTTATGAAATCAATACACAATGCTTATCATCACAAAATACAGATTAAGTTTGAATTTTGGTAGTGTCTCTTTTACTAAATTCTATAGTTATGTTCTTTAAAAATGGAAAAAATTGTTTCGGCCTTCTAACTTAAGTTTTCCTCAACCAAATTTTATTAAACTTTAATAAAATACTTTTTATCATAATTTTAATCAGATCAATTTCAAATTTTGGTAGTAAAACTTTTACCGTTCTTCAGTTATGTTCCTTTAAAACTTTGAATAATATGCAAGCTGGAGTATCATTCCCTATTTATCATGTATATTTTTTTATAAGATGCAGAGTTAAGGAACTTTAGTTGTTGCAAAGTTATTTTAAAATTGTCCATTTTCAAAAACTTTGAAAGGTTTTTAGAAATTTATGTATTTGTTAAAAAAATCGCAGCCTTAAACTTATAGTCACTTGAGATATATATCTATAAATGGAGCCAAATTATATACATGTTTTATGTCAATAAATACCACTGTTTGTGCATGTTTTTTTTTTTTTTTTGGAGGGCAGGGGTCTTATTTGCACAGTGCTCATAGTTTTTTAGTCGATCATTAAAATTCATTTAAAGCTTAAAGACCAGCTATAAGGGCAAGAAGCTTATCAAGCACTCACGGTTTAGATTTTTATTAAACACACATTAATATACATGATGTACATTAAACAGAAAAAAATATTGATGCAAGATGTCATTCAACTTTTACTCTTTTATGTATAGGACAAGAACTATAGAAGATACAGAGAAATTATATACAGCAGAAATGATAGGCAATGTAAAATTTGCAGAAGCCAACTAAACCTAAATGGTAAGGCACCTTTTAATATAAAAAATTTATTGAACTTGAAAGATGATTACTAGTATCATGATTACTATAAAAATTAAAAGATGTGGTATATTAAATATGAAAACTATCATGGCTTTGAGAAAGCAATTGTAGGCCTGTTACGACCTTCAATAATGAGAAAATCCATACCCTATACTATAGTCAAAGTAGGCAGCTATAAATGACCTAAAGATGAAACATTGAAACAATCCAAACTGTAAAACTAATCATGGTAATTGGCTAGTTTATAACAAAATAAATTACAAAAAATAAATATGACTGGTATGAAACAACAACAACAACAACCACTAAATTTTAGTGTCAGACTAAACTGACAAAAGCTACAGGCTCTGAACTTTGGACAGGCACAATAGGAATATGGCAAGGTTATATAAAAATAAGATGTGGTATGATTGCCAATAAGACAACTCTCCACCAGACAACCAATGATGTAAATTTCCTGCAAACACGGACTTGACTTCTGTAAATCAACTAATTTTTCGTGAATACTTTATTTGGCATTTTATACTTTCTAGTCTACATCGCAGTTATTTATTTTTCTCGAGTTCAAGTTTACTTAATGTATTTTAATAAGGAAAGATACACATGAAAAACATTTATTGCTGTTTCTCTCTCCATTTATAACATTTTATTTGTTTGTTTTGTGTATTTATAGGTAATCAGACATCTTGGTTTTCATGATCAATAGGTCATTACTGAAGAGGAAACTTAAAGTTGAAATTTATTTACATAGTGCATAATTGGATTAATTTGAAATGAAATGTGTGCTTTCCTGCAAAAAAGAAATAGGAAATTTCAACATTATCACATGATAATGACCATAAACAAAATGGAGTTCTATCATAGATACACAAAAACACTATTGCATAAAAGCAACAACATATCTTAATCAAAAGAAAGGAGAATGCTGAACAAATACTATTTTGTTGTTGAAAAAAGGAACACCAGTTTTATCCACTCATTTACATCGCTCCCTCATATCAAATATACAGAAGAAGATCATTGAAGAACAATTTGCAAAAATGATTTCTCTTAGAATTGAAGGGAATTGTTTAGTGAATGGAATAATGTATTCACTGAATTCTTACGTAGTGGATTGAATAACTGTATACAAGCTGAAACAGAAGAAATTCTAATTTAAAATAACACGAAAAGTGTTTATTTTATTATTTAATCTGCAAATATATAAACAAATTCTTTAGAACACCACAAATGGTATGACATTCAAATTGGTTGCTTATTAATGTATCGCATTGAAACAATTACAAAGAAAATAGAAGCATTTGCTCCAAAAAAAAATATAAATCAAAGTTAAATTTATATAAAAAGTATAAACAATACCTAGATCTAAACAGTCAGACTGTATTATTTTCAATGTCATTAAAATGTTGAGTCAAACAGTCTTGTTATAATTATATTCATACTGTTTGTATACATGGTGTAGTGAAGAAATGTTTAACAAGTAAAAATAAGGGAAAACATTTCCTTAAGGGAAATTTGATGTTCAGAAATTTCCTTAGAGGAAATTTGAAGAACAATGATTTCCCTAGAGGAAATTTGTTGTCTTGAATTTTCCTCCAAGGAAAAGTGTTTGTCAAAAATTTCCTCACAGGAAAAAGTATTTCCTCCAAGGAAAATTTGAAGCTACAAATTTCCTCAAAGGAAAAAGTATTTCCTCCAAGGAAAATTTGAAGCTGCAAATTTCCTCAAAGGAAAAAGAATTTCCTCAAAGGAAATTATTATGCAGCAAATTCCCTAAGGGAAATCTTTTTCCCTTGAGGAAAAAACAATTTCCCTTGAGGAAAAATCTTTTTCCTTCAGGGAAATTTGATTTCCCTTGAGGAAAAGTACTTTTCCTCTGAGGAAATTGTTGAAAAAAGGGGCATAACTTTTTCAACAGTGGTGCCAGATCCAAAAATTTTTAGGACAAATATCAGAGAACCAATACCAACCAAGTTTTCAACTTTGTTTTGACTTAACTCCAAAAATTAAGGTGACAACTTTTGCACTCAGCGGAATTGCAAACTTGTCCCGGAGACTGTTTATAATCCTGTGTAATAAATGTCATAATTAACTTTGGGTTAACATAAGGTCATCAACCATAAATCAAAGTTTAGGTTATGCTAAGTTTTTTTTATATCTGATTTGATATTCAATAATTAATTATATAAAGCTAAAAATAAATGAAAACTGCAATGCATTGCAAATGTTCTGTAACGAGTCCATTATTGTACAGTATGTGTACCATAATACAAAATTCTGCTGTGATCATAAAAATACCATCCTCATGCACATTAACTGCAATATTTTTAACATGCAAGTATATTTTTTTTTCAAACTTTTCAAAGATACTTGCATATAAAACATCAAAATAAATGTTGGCACGTAACATAAATAGTTAACTTCCACTGACCCTTATTTTGTCTAAAAAATTCCCATTGCCATCAAAAAGTATCCTCAGAAAACTTTTTTTCTTTTTTTTGTATTAAAATGCAAACAGTATTCAATTACGCAACCACTGAAACAATGGGATGCGATGCAAAAATAAAAATGTTCAAATAAAAGCACTTTATAAAAACGTCCCTTTATATTTTCTAACTGCATTAAAATCTGTAGCATTAATGTATCATTTTGTAACATGTGTAATGCATTTTATGTTTTTTTATTATACACCAGATCAAAATTAACTAAGAGTTTAAAATTTCAAAATAAAATTCAACTTACAGCTTAATTAGTGTTGTAATATATCACGATAAACAATGCCAATTAAAAATAGATAGAGTCGTGACTATGCGCACAGTATTGGTGCTACGTTTGTAACGTCAGAAAACGTTCATCGACGGAACGTTAAGAAAACGTTATTGAAGCCTGTGTCAACGTTTGCATCTAAATCTTTTTTAGTTTTTTTTTCTTTTGTGTCTACTGTGAGTCAATAAAAATTGCAGTTTACAAATTATAGATTTTGTATGTACGTGTTATTTTTTAAGTATATTAATTGTTGAAGGTTTGAAGTTTAATAAATATTTGAATGATTGAAAGGATAATTTCCATTATGGCGATCGACAAAAAAAGAAACAAAAATATAAATACATTTTATTCGTGGTCTAAGCACCGCAGAATTCGGCCATGCAGAGACTCATTTAAATTGATTAGACCATTATTATCAATATCAACCTCTAAACAATTGTATATAACTGAAAGTGCGGGAACGATTGCCGGAATTCGTTAAAATAACTTCAATTTGAATGGGTTATTATCAATAGTGTTAAAGTAGTAACCATGTATAACTTTATTTCCCTGATGATACGAGGCACCCCATTTGTCGGTAGCTGTTTTTCTTAAAATTATTGGGTCTTTGCTACTCTTAAAATATAATATGGACAATCAGTGTCATCAGCCTTAACTGCAAAAATTGTTCCATTTGAAACAAAGTCACAAATATTAGTCTCGTCATCAACCCCTTCGTCGTTATTGGAATCGGCATCAGAGTCATTATCTTCCGATTCTTTCACCATTTTTATTTTATTATATGTTCCCAATTATGCATCGTTCATACAGGTGCTATACTTTCCAACAATACAACTGTATAATTATTCATGTAATTCCTTCTGTTCTCCTTCTTGTTATCTTTTTGCAGGTTTTGCTGTTTTCTTCTTTCATTATAAAGTCTTTGTTTAATTGCGCTCTTTGTTTCACTTAGTGCTTTAGTCTTTGATAATTTTTTTTTTTGTAACGGTTTTTTATGTAGCATCTCGCTTTTTGTTCTCTTCTTCTTTTTTCCTTTCTTTCTTTATTTAATCTTATTCTTTCAGTGGTGGTTAAATTTGTTTTGGCCTACAAGAACGTAGTTTATGCATAAAAAATTAAAATAACAATATAAACGTTACGTTGAAAATAACGGAAAAACGTTACAAGATTGCACGGTAACAAATCAGACTAGACATTTCGATTTTCTTATTATTTTTTTGTCTTTCATTATTTATTCAAAATTCCTTTTATATGAGAAAGACTTTTAAAAACACATTACGAAAACAGTACATAAATTAAAGAATAAGATACACAATTGATTTATATTTACATTCGAATGTACAACATCTTTACGAAAACGTACATAATTTGTGCATTTAGCACACGGTAACAAAATGGACTAGACAAGCAAAAAGTTAAAATTCGATTAGAAAATTCCACTTTCAAACCATATTTTTGTACTGTTTGTAAACGGTATTAAAAGCACATTAAGCATATATGTTTTTTTTTTCGTTTATATATTATTGCATTCTATAAAATGTCTTACCGTAGAATCCATTGTAATTTTTTCCCCCTATTTCATATGTCTTGTTACATCAGCTTTTGAACATTTCAATGCATCTTCTAACTCGCATATTTGAAAAAAATGCCCAAAACGTCGGATGACGTTATAGCGAATTGTGGTAAAATTTCGCATAGCATTTCCCGCTAATTTGCGTGCAAAATTAAGATTTCTGATTCAAATTACTTAAAAAACTCGATTTCCATGTTACAAGTTACGCTCATATTTTTCGACGTTTTTTTCCCTTTAGGGTTATTTGATTTAATTTTATGTTATAATTTTACTATTTCAAAGATATTACTATAAAACTATAGTCTTTTAGACATTACATATCATACCAGTTCTCATTTATTCTAAAAGACATGCTCAAATTAGGAAGAAAAAACGCGGAACTAGTAGGGTTCACCAATACTGTGCGTAACGTCTTTAAGGGTAATCCATTCAATATTCTATTAACTTCCTGAATTAAAGTGATTGGACCTTTACAACAAACAATAATAAATGTTATTTATGTCAAATTCAAAGGTCTTTTAAAAGTTAACAGAACATGAGATCTGACAAAGTTAACAGTTATAATACCATGAGATCTGACATAAAAACAGATCATTGTTACAAGACCATGAGATCTGACAAAACACCAACAAAAAAAACACATCATTGTTACAAGGCCATGAGATCTGACCATAAATTAAAAAAAAACTTATCATTGTTACAAGACCATGAGATCTGACAAAAAAAAAAATCCAGATCACTGTTACAAGACCATGAGATGTGACCAAAAAAAAACAACAGATCATTGTTACAAGACCATGAGATCTGACCAAAAAAAACCAGATCAATGTTACAAGAACATGAGATCTGACAATAAACCCCCAAAAAACAGACTATTGTGTCAACATCATGAGATTTGACAATGTTAACAGATCATGAAATCTGACCTCATCATTCTATCTATCTTTTGCTTTTAAGATGTTTAAAATATTTTATTTTCTGGCTAATTCATTGAGATATATATATTTTTGTATCATGCCATATAATGAATCAAATTATGAAAACAAAAAGCACATTACAAATTGTTATTTTATCAAACTCAAACACTCTTGAACTAATTAAAACAAGAGGCTGTCACAACGACAGCAAACCGGATTTATTAATATTTATTTGTGTCCTGGCAATATCACAAGAACCATTACTGATGAATGGTGAAAGTGAAAATCGTCAATATCAAATTTGACCTCCATTTTGTCATCAGTATCAACATCTTAAAATTTGAAAAGCTTAGATTGAATGGTTCATGAGTAAATGCAACAACGTGAATGGAAACGCCATTTCACAATCTTTCAAGAACCATAACTCCTGAACGGTAAAAGTAAAAATCGTCATTATTAAACTTGACCTCCATTTTGTCATCAGTAACAACATATTAAAATTTGGGAAGCTTAGGTAGAACAGTTCATGCGTAAATGCACGGACACGACTGGAAACTCCATTTTTCAATCTTTCAAGAACCATAACTCCTGAACGGTAAAAGTCAAAATCGCCATTATTGGACTTGATCTCCATTTTGTCATCAGTAACAACATATTAAAATTTGGAAAGCTTAGGAAGAACAGTTCATGCGTAAATGCAGGGACACGACTGGAAACTCCATTTTTCAATCTTTCAAGAACCATAACTCCTGAACGGTAAAAGTCAAAATCGCCATTATTGAACTTGACCTTCATTTAGTTGTCAGTAACAACATATTAAAATTTTAAAAGCTTTGGTTGAACGGTTCATGAGTTAATGCAGGACAACATTTGATTCCCGCCCGCCCGCCCGCCCGACCGACCGCCCGCCCGCCCGACCGACCGCCCGCCCTCCGTACATCCCCAAATCAATAACCGACATTTTTGTCACAAAAATCCGGTTAATAAAACTGTTTTCCCTATCTTTAAAAATTGTACTACAAAATATTAAAGCATAAAATATAGGCTTTAGTCGTGCATGAGCAGTCATAGCCTTTGAACATCCTCATAATTTCTGCAAGTTTTAGAAAAACCTTAATCATAATATATATATATAGCCAACTCAAAGTTACCATGCAGTTAATTTTTCAAGCATTGATGCAAGGACAGAAATGTACTTTTCCATTGATTTAATGACTAATGAAATTACTTTTAAGTGATAAAACCTTGTTTCTGGGTTCCTGCATCCATTACTTAATTTCACAGTTTGATCAAAACAATGAACATTAGTACACAATCGGGATATACGCTAGGAAGACTCCAAATTATAATGTGATCAAGATGGGACATAAGGATGACAGCAAAACGAGAAGTATTTTACTTCCTTGTTGGTTTGATATATATCATTCTCTGGAATCAGCTGTGATAAAATTAAAAAAACACAACCTGCTGTCAATTTACTTACAGTGAAAAATAAATCTGCTTATTTTCCAGTTATTGACAATTTCAACATACTAAAACCTAAAAATGTGTATTACCTAACAAAAATCTTTTTTATAACTGGCTAAATATTTAATAATTTTTTTTTATCAATTTTTCTTTAATTTTGTATTGATCTTTTTGTGTGATTATTTTCCATCTCAATTGACTCAGCTGATAACAGTTATTTAAACTGAGTAGAGTGAGAACATAATGACATGATATAAGTCAACATCAAATAGAAGTCAACATCATTGATGTTGCCTAGGAAAATAAGAGATTAACAGATTATCAATGGTATCTAATCTTGAAAAAAATTGTCAGCTCCTTCTTATCTCTCTTAGTACTCTTCAGTGAGAGTTTAGCCAAGAACCTCCCTCTATTTTTTGTATCCATATATATTATGTAAATATACTTATAGTCACATTAATAATGATGAGAACCCATTCATAGTTTTTACTGTTACAGCACTGTCCCAGGTTAGGGGAAGGTTTGGATCCCGTTAACATGTTTAACCCCGCAACATTCTGTATGTATGTGCCTGTTCCAAGTCAGGAGCCTGTACTTCAGTGGTTGTCTTTTGTTAGTGTTACATATTGGTTTTTCCTTCATTTTTTTTTATAAATTAGGCCATTTGTTTTCTCTTTTGAATAGTTTTACATTGTCATGTCAGGCCTCTTATAGCTGACCATGTGGTATAGGCTTTGCTCATTGTTGAAGCATGTATGTTGACCTATGGTTGTTGATTTCAGTGTCATTTGGTCTCTTGTGGAGATTTGTCTAATTGGCAAACATACCACATCTTCTTTTTTATAGTTCAGTGATAATGAATGTCTCACATATAGCTAGGTTACAAAACATACAACTGAACTAAAATTGTACAAGACTAACAAAGGCCAGAGGGACAGGTGCAAAAATGTGTTGGGGTTAAACATTTCATGTGAGATTTCAACCCTCCTCCTTTACCTCTAACCAATATAGAATGAAGAAACACACAGCAATACACACAGTAAAACTCTGTTTATAACTTACCCTTGTGGTGCAACCCATGGGTTGATACTGACAGGGAACTATTACTCTCTGACAGTCAAATTCTTCATGGCTATTTATCTGTAATAGAATTAATTCAAATAATTAACTCAAGTTAATTTTAAAAAAGGTATATATTATTCTTGAAAGTATTGACAGGGTCCACTGAACCATGGAAATGATGTCAAAACATGTAAGACAGCCATTTACATCTTAGTATCTGAACTAGAGTTCACTACATAATTTTAACCGTAATAAGATCATATAAGATGTGGTATGAGTGCCAATGAGACAACTCTCCATCCAAGTCACAATACATTTAAAGTTAATAATTATAGGTCATAGTATGGTCTACAACAAGGAACCTTGGCTCACACTTAACAGCAAACTATATAAAAAAGGGCCCAAAATGACACATGTAAAACAATGAAACAGGGGATTTAAGTCTGTTTATGCATGACATGAGGTTGGGGTCAGGTGAGCCAACCTGACGGACACGAAGACGCTACAAGGAACCAATATATCAAAAAGAGTTATCCTGTTTCTCCTAAGTGAGTATTTGGTTTGACAAAAAAACTCAACCAAGCAGTCACTTCACCATTACAATGAAGTCAAGGACAATGGACATATGACAGACAGAGAAACTTATTATCATAAGGTGTCTGTATTAATTATAAGTAGTCAAAATGCATCCAGGTCTTTTATCTTCTGAAGTAAAAGGCATTATTCACATAGCTTATGCTGTCAAGAAAAGTTTGCTAAAAAACATATCAAAGCACAAGTGGCTTTTACCAAAACTAAGTCCTGTAACTTGAGTGGGCGGGGTCTCAGGGTTTAATTTCCTTTTTTTTTTTGACAATCATTGCAATTCTTAAGAAAATACTACCACCCACAATTAAATAAGGGAATGGTCCTTATTTATTAGCTAAGGGGGTCGGTTCAAAGTTTTGATATAAAATTTTATGTTGAGAACCCCCCCCCCCCCATTATTTTATAAAACCACATAATGAACCCCCCCCCCCCTAAGAACATAATTTCAAAAGTTTGACCCCCCCCCCCAAAAAAAAAAAGAATTCCCAGTTGCTTTGAGGAGATGATAACCAGCTACATAGTAACCGGCTTTGAGGAGCTCTGAGTAAAACAAACAGCTTTTCTTGGGGTTTTTTTCAAAAAGGAATATCTGACACGTGCATGTAGAAAAATTAAAAAAAATATACAGAAAATTGTATGTTCCAATTTATTATTTTTTTTTGCTGCAACCTATACTTCTACAAATTGTATCAGTATACTGGTAGTTAAACTTTCAATACTGACTGTTATTTTAATCCCAATCACAGGCCCTTGTATCTTATTTTTTTTAACCTTTGAACTTTAAAATATCTAGTTATGAATGGGGGGTGGGGTGGGGTGGGGGTCAGGATTCCAATGTACAAATGATTTAGGAAGTGCAATTAAAAATAACACCGATTAAATGATTCTTGTCCTTTCTTGACTAAATATGTAAATGATTTATTTGAGATAAAGAAATATACAACCAAGCCAGGAACCTCTGGCCTTTCTTTGTTTTGTACAGATGTATGTTTTAAGAGTTTAGTGTGTTATCAATATTCTCTGAACATATTTTTGTTTAGGGCCCAGCTGAATATATTTGTTCTTTTTACAAATCATATACATTGTAGTGTATTGTTTACTGTGTGTGAATACCATGGTGCCCATCAAGTATTTTTTTTTTTATTAAGGTCTGAAATTTGGATAGGAAAGATTACCGGAGAATGGATAAAATTTACAGAAAAATAGACCCAAAATTTTTTTTAAAAAAAATACAGAGAACACTGGTGTCCAAATATGAATAAAAGGAGAAAAGGGCAAAAAATGCTAACGAATAGAAATATATTACCTTAAAAATTCAAGAATACAGAAGGGATATACCTATAATATCGATATCATCTTTTATTCTTATTCGATATCTTTGTAATAATTTTATAAAATAAGTATACCTATTACCACGTGACGCACATATAATAGAATTTAAGTCCTGAACTTAAATTCAGTTATCACGGTGCGCTGTACTATTACATTGGTTGGTTATTAGTGAGTTTAGGAAAACTCAAATTTCATTGGTGGTTAGTGAACCATACAATTTGACGTCACGATCCTTTTTTAATTCGGGTCCAACAGGAGAGGCTGCTTAAATAACTTATCAGAGGAAAATTTTATTGCTTTTTTAATTCGGGTCCAACAGGAGAGGCTGCTTAAATAACTTATCAGAGGAAAATTTTATTCAAAATAATTGTCAGGGAGTATTTTATGTTATATTATATTTTTTGAAAGGAATTGTTATAGCTGTACGAACATTTAACGAGGAGTCGTGCAATAAAAAAGACAAATATTGACGTTAATTATCCAAAAATTAGGGATACATGTAACTGTCTTACAGAAGCACATGGCGAGCACATGGCGAGCACATGGTTTATTAAATTTTCTATCAATGTTTTTTTTTCGTTCCTGTTGCTAATTTTCAAATAACAAAGGTAAATAATGCTTCTTGGTTATATGTTAGGACTACCAGAATTAGCAAAAATGTTTTATCTGACGAGTTTTGAAATAACTTTTCGTGTTGGTATGCGTACTGGAGCCATGGAAAAATATTCCGTTCGTTGATTGTGTCCATTATCATGTGAAAGGAGAATATCATCTTGGCTACACGCCCACATTAATGGGTTTCAATACTTGAATTTATAAGACGCGTCCTGGTCCGCATACTTAATTTAGTTATTGTTTATTTACACACTTAAATGGAATGTACCCACAATGCTTTGTATTGTTATTAAATATGTAGTTCAACGTACTGAGTTCTATCACTGAAAAGAATCCACATTAATAATACACTAGTCTCCGTTGTTTCGCCTTCTATGACTATGAACGAGTTTCACCGGTGTACAACTCTGAATCTTGTACAAGGATTGTACAAGAGGTAATTTGGTACTTAATGTAAACAATAACATCAAGTCAAATAATTATCAAATATGGGTGTTCCTGATGGATAATGGAGTACAGAGTTACATGCAATTCACACAACCTTATTATTGGTACTGTCTTTTAAATAATAAAACGGTCACAGCCTATTTAATTTAATTTTAGCTGTCTTGTGCATTTTGTGATACATCAGTAATTTGCTTCGTATATATATATTAATTACACATGTGTGATATTTTCTACTGGACAATTAATCAAGCAATAATCAATCTGGATTAACTGAGTATTCAGACAGTGTTTTTTTATTTTAATTCGAGTTATTCTTTTAGGAGTCATGTCAGCACAGCTCAGGCGGTCTGCCAGGAAAAGGAAAAATTTGCCAATAGTGGCTGCTGCATCAGCAAGGAAAAAGGCTAACCAGAGAGTACCTGACACTATGTCAGTACCGGCACCACAGTTGCCTACAGTTGATACTGGTACACCATTCATACCAGTTACTAGTTCTACTGGGACATACCCAATGTTAATTTCACAGACGGGGGCAGGCATATATACCAGTGCAAGTACAGGGCCAGTGGATTTGACGAGCACAGCTAACACACTTCTATACTCAAGAGTACCACTACCAGACCAAAGAGAGTACAACACTGTAACCAGTCAAGATCCTCCAGAACATTCCTTAGGTAATACTAATGGTGCCTCAAATTTTACAATGCCATTCAGTACCTTTGACCACCCTGTTCAGATACCCAGCATGCATGCTAATATTGCTTTTAATGTTTCTCAAAGTATTAGAGAAAAAATTATGAAAAGTGAATTTATAGATTTAGGCATTTTGTTAGCTAACAATACTCAGCAGGCTACACAAAAGCTTGTTTTTAGAGGGGGTGAATTTATTGTGCAAACAGAAAATCTGCAAAACAAAATTGGGTCTATTGACCAGTGGACATCAGCATTTATCATTTTTGTTAGTGTATATTGTACTGTGCATTCAGGTAGATTACAAGAATTACTTAAATACATGTCAGTTGTACGTTTGGGTGCAAAAAGAAATCCAAATAATTTAGGTTGGAAGTTATATGATGAGCAATTTAGGTTGCGCAAAGCACTGGATCCGGCAAGTTCATGGGCTATAGTAGATTCAGAGCTTTGGTTATTATATATGGCTGATAGTAGTGGCACACACAATTTGGAAGTAGTTTCTTCTGGTTACAATACATTTTCTGCTAATAGAAATGTGTATAAAAAGTCAAAGTGCTATGCCTTTAATTATAACGGCAAATGTTTCAATTCATTTTGTCAATATAGTCATGCATGTATACAATGTCATGGTGTTCACTCAGTTATAAACTGTCAATTCAGGCAATATAATTTGCCTTCACAAACAACACCAAATTCAAGGGTCAACCATATGTCAACTCAAGATTTTCAAGACCTGGAGTAATGTCTTCTCAAAATTTTGTATTCAGGCAACAGCAACAAACAAGACCAAGAGCTCCTGGCACGTCTATGGCAACTAGGGCATACCCCAATAAGAATTGAAAGATTGCAAGAGTTACTTAAAAATTATCCGAACAGGGAGGCAGCTGAGGAATTGTATTTAGGATTTTCTCTTGGCTTTCGTTTACAATATACAGGACCTAGGGAACATGTTATGTCAAAAAATTTAGTTTCCGCAGAGCACTTTAAATGGGAAACTTTGAACAAATTAAAAACAGAAATAGAGTTGGGTAGGATTTTAGGCCCTTTTTCAAAATTGCCAATTTCAAATTTACGCATTTCACCAATTGGTCTAGTTCCGAAATCAGACGGGGGATGGCGGTTAATAACTCATTTATCACATCCTGATAATAATAGTGTAAATTCTTATATTGAACCCGCACTTTGTAAAGTTAGTTATTCCACTTTAGACAGTATACTTGACAAGATTTATGCATTGGGAAGTAATGTTTCCTTGGCCAAAATGGACGTAAAATCGGCCTTCCGTTTGTTAATTGTGAATCCTGCTGATTTTGATTTAATGGGCATAAAATTTAATGGTTATTATTTTGTGGATAAAGCGTTAGCTATGGGATGCTCGCTGTCGTGTAAACTCTTCAATACCTTTGCTAATTTTCTTCAGTGGGTTGTTGAAAGGCAGTCCGGCTTAAATTGATCATTATTTAGATGACTTTATTTTTATGGGGGCCGAAAACACAAATGATTGTTTGGTGTTGATGGATACATTTACGAATGTTTGTAATGAGTTAGGTGTTCCCATTGCAGAAAATAAAACAATGGGACCAACCACGGTTTTACCTTTTTTGGGCTTCCTTATCGACACCAAACTCATGATGATTTTGATTCCACCAGAAAAGCTAGAAAAGCTTAAAGTGATTCTTGAACCTTTATTGTTTAAAAAAAAATGACACTTAAAGAGTTAGAATCTGTGACAGGGTTACTTTCATTTTGTTCAAAAGCCATTCCATCCTCACGTGCATTCATTCGTAGATTTTATGATTTGATGGGGTATGCAAGGAAGCCGTTTCATAAAATAAGATTGAATATAGAGGTGAAGTCCGATATAGCCATGTTATTAAAGTTCCTTGAGAATTTTAATGGCCAGTGTTTCTTTCCAGAACAAATTTGGACATCTAACGAAATTTTGCAACTTTTCACTGATAGCTCTGGGAACCCAAATTTGGGCTGTGGGGCATTTTTCCAGGGGTCATGGGTTCAGTTTAGATGGCTTGAAACATGGAAAGATTTACAAATTATGAGGAACATGTCATTTTAAGAGTTGGTTCCAGTGGTGCTTGCCATGTATTTATGGGCAGAAAACCTAAAAAACAAAAAGATCCTTTTTAATATTGACAATCTTGCATTGGTTAGTATTGTAAACAAAAGGTCATCAAAAGATAAGGAAATAATGAAACTGATTCGTCCATTTGTGTTACTGACAATGATGAACAATATACAATTTAAAGCTGTGCATATTGAAGGATCAAAAAACAAGGTAGCTGATGCCATCTCTCGATTTCAGATGTCACGTTTCAGAGCTCTGGTTCCAACAGCCAGAACGACCCCAGCAGGGATACCAGAAGATTTCTTGACATTAATTTCAAACATATAATTGGGTCCCTTATCGATAGTTCAGTTGCCCCAAGTACTTTAACAACATATCAAAGAGGTGTATTGGCCTTTAATGAGTTCAGAAAACTGTTTGGTTTATCAAATGTATGGCCAATACCTTTGTATGA
Source organism: Mytilus galloprovincialis (assembly GCA_037788925.1). NCBI lineage: Eukaryota > Metazoa > Mollusca > Bivalvia > Mytilida > Mytilidae > Mytilus > Mytilus galloprovincialis. The sequence goes on along the minus strand of CM075339.1, from coordinate 73,376,096 downwards.
ATTGTGCAATTTTATAGCATATTTGTTTCAAGCAAGTTACTCCCATTCCTCTATTAAGTGTTATTTAGCAGGGATAAGTTTTTTCAGTAGAATGAATGACTTTGAAGATTTTACTCAAAAATTTATTATAAAGAAAATGATGGAGGGGGTTAACCGGACAAGGCCAAAAATTAGGGATTCAAGATTGCCTATTACCAAAGAATTACTTCTATTAATAGTTAAAATTCTACCGTTTATTTGTTCCTCCAGTTATGAAGTTAAGTTGTTTCAGGCTGCCTTCTCGTTAGCCTATCATGGTCTTTTGAGAATAGGAGAATTAGCAGTAAGTAATGGAAAGTCGGCTCATATTATCCCTATATCTGATGTGTCATGGTCATCTTTTGGGGTCTTAAATATACGTGTACCTTCATCAAAAACTGACCAGTTGGGTACAGGTGCCTTAATTACATTTCAATCCCAACCTATTTCAGAGACCTGCCCATGCAAGTTAATAAAGTCTTTTCTCATGGATAGACCTCCTTTACCAGGAGCACTTTTTTGTCACTACAATGGCGCAGCTTTTACTCGTTATCAGTTCATAACGGTATTGAAAAAATCACTGGAGAGAGTCGGGGTTAATTATAAAAACTATAGTTCTCATTCATTTCGCATTGGTTGTGCTACTAGTTTGTCACTTGGGGGTGTGCCTGATGCCATAATCATGGAACTAGGGCGTTGGAAATCCAATGCCTACAAAACTTACATCAGATCATAAAAACTTTTTGTATTGAATTAAATTGTATTATTATTGGTTAAATTTACAAAAAATAACAAAAATTTGTATAGGTAAACCTGCAAAGATTTGGATTACGGGGTCTTCATTAGTGAAGAATGCCTTTATTGAATCTAGGCAACGTCCTGGTGGGACTAACCTCTGTCTTGACAGATTAAATGCAGAAATTTGGTGGCAAGGGAAATCAGGCATGGTTACAAGTCAGCTAAGAAGACAAATAAGAATAATGAAAACATATGAAGATCCTCCTAAATTTCTGGTCGTACATGTAGGTGCTAATGATTTAGGGAATATAAAAACTAAAGACTTAAGAGAAAAGTTGATACAAGCTATGACCTTTATTTCAAAGGACTTGCCTGACACTAAAATTGTGTGGTCACAAATGTTGCCTCGTTTAAAATGGAGATACTCTAACGATAGTAAGGCAATGGAAAAATGTAGATACAGGGTTAATAATGCAGTAGCTAACTTTATTTTGGAATCGGGTGGTTATTATATACGCTATCCAGACATCTCTAGGACTGAAAACATGTATAAATCTGATGGGGTGCATTTGTCTGTTATAGGAAATAACATTTTTTTAAATTCAATTCAAGGTGGTCTTGAGTTTTTCATGCTTAAAACCAATGGTCATGTTTTCCCCTCTACTGATATATAAGTATGAAATATGTAGTCTTATTTTGTGTTTTTGTCTCGGTGATATAAATATACAATATTGTAACCTAAGCCAAACTTTGTATAATTGATCTTGTGTAAAATTTTAATGTAGATATATATATATAGTTTGTTTTATTTTGTATTTTTTTATTCAACATGTAACTTGAAATTTGCTTTGATTTTTAGTGGATGTATTTGGCTCACAGCTTGGCAGCGAACCTCCATTATATGGCGGTTGACAGTGAATCATTACTCTGTTTCACTGTCAATCTGGCATAATTCGCTGCATCAAAAAACATTTTGTTTTATGAATAGGATCATTTACTACAGATCTAGATGAACAATGTAAGGGTTTCGATCCATCACCTGTGTTCCCACGGTGATTTCCAAATTGTTTTAATCCTATCTTCAGTTACCATTATCTGTGGTAGTAATTTATATATATATATATGACAGTACGGTTGCCATAATCAGCAATATGCGGGTAACCTCATTTTTCAGTTATATACAACATGTATAAATTATGAGAATATAATATTAAAGGCTGTGGCCAAATACTGCCAATTTGTTGTTTGGTCTTAATTAGCATCTGGGATAATAGAATTTAAGTCCTGTACTTAAATTCAGTTATCACGGTGCGCTGTACTATTACATTGGTTGGTTATTAGTGAGTTTAGGAAAACTCAAATTTCATTGGTGGTTAGTGAACCATACAATTTGACGTCACGATCCTTTTTTAATTCGGGTCCAACAGGAGAGGCTGCTTAAATAACTTATCAGAGGAAAATTTTTATTCAAAATCCCTCCCTCCTCCCGAAATGTATATTTATTGTAAATACAATGTATTAGAATAAGATACTGCCTGTGTTGTAATTTATAATTTCAGGTGATGTTTCAGTTGTCAATTGTTTGAACACCTATATGTATTTGGCCATTTGGACAGACAGGACCTGTGGAGAAGTCTGATCGAAGTTATCGAACCTTCCAACAAAGACTTTGAATTTATTAGGCCTGTGATTTGCATAATTCGCTGCATCAAAAAACATTTTGTTTTATGAATAGGATCATTTACTACAGATCTAGATGAACAATGTAAGGGTTTCGATCCATCACCTGTGTTCCCACGGTGATTTCCAAATTGTTTTAATCCTATCTTCAGTTACCATTATCTGTGGTAGTAATTTATATATATATATATATATATGACAGTACGGTTGCCATAATCAGCAATATGCGGGTAACCTCATTTTTCAGTTATATACAACATGTATAAATTATGAGAATATAATATTAAAGGCTGTGGCCAAATACTGCCAATTTGTTGTTTGGTCTTAATTAGCATCTGGGATAACTAACATGCATCCTTGCTTTCATCAAAATAGTTATATATACACACCCATTTCATCTCAAGAATCACATCAAAATTATTTAAACACTATCATGACTATAGAAAGTTAAATATGCATGTCCAGAAACCTTTCAAACTCACTGTTTCCTGTGGTCAAAACTAGGGAGAAACGTTTCATAGAGTTGTTAATTTATTGATTGATTGATTGACTGTTGGTTGCTTAACGTCCAGTGGCAAATATTTCATGCATATTCAGGACGAGAACAAGTTCACAATAAATACAATAGGTAGGTAGTTGTAATAGAGGCCATCTAGAATGATGGTCGGGGAAATTTGGACTGCCACTGGAAAATGATGGCATATTGGATAGGGACAGAAATTTTCCCTTGCAACAGGCCACCTACGGACCCCTCAAAGAGTTGTTGCAAGGGTTCTTAACACTCTCTTTACACGAGGCATCAGATTTAACGTCCCCCTTCTGACCGGACATGACTGCGAACTTTATACATCCCGCACAGCCAAACGGACGCCCCACTTCAGAAAGCGTTTTACTGCCGGTCGGGAGAAGACCAAGTGACCATATTTCTATACCCCAATCACCCTTCGGGTGAATTTATTGATTGTAAATTTACACAACTGTGGTAAAGAGAAATTAGGCATATCCTGCTGCATGGTGCTTTACAGTATACACTATCAAAGATTTAATAAACAGACATTATTTCACAGATCGCACACTCACTTCAATTTTGTCAGCAATTTATATTAGACAAGTCAGACATAAAAACCTTTATTGTGTGACCCGCCCTAGTTAAAATATTTTTTATGGTAACCCCCCAGTGGTATGATAATTTTGGCAATGACCCCCCCCCTAAAATGCACTGACCCCCTCAGCTCATAAATAATGACTGTTCCCTAATTTGAATGCCCCACCTCTCCCCATGCATTAAAATCTGGAACAGCCATAAGCATTGATAAGTATTTCAATGAGAAATTATTTCCAAAAAAAATGAAAAAGATTTTTTTATTGATAAGAAACAAACTACCTACCTGTATTTAGAATATTTTCATTTTAATCAAAAATTGTTCAAATATTTACATTAAATGCACATTTTGCTTTCAGCGATCATATATCAAGAAAGCACACCTTTCAATTTAGTTTTATATGACTCGTATTTCTAACATATAATAGGAAGATCAAATTTAGGTACTTCTTGTATATTAAAAATTCAGGAAGTGTTTTTATGATTTAAACACTTATCAACAACGTATTATAGTACAGTTAGATTCATATTATTTGAATAGACTTTAATGGTCATTAAAAATTTAATTGGTTGTTAAAATTGTGAGAGATGTTAGGTTGTGATATGACCTATAAAAGAATGCACTTTTTATGTTAACTTATTATTACAATTTGTCAATATGATATATAAGACCGTCCTGTGTGTCTTGTTTTATTCTCCAAGCATAGACTTGCTACAATTCCCGTTCTATTATTTCTCTCTTACTAATTTATATGTTTACTGATAAGTGCCAGCCTACTGATTGCCCTTGGAGAAAGCCTTCCTCCTGCAGATGTCAGTATAATTGTAACCTCCTAGTTATAGCAGTAAAATTATTAAACGGGCAAAATTGAAAAAAAAAGAACAAAAAACATAATTAGGAAGGGACATGTAGCAAGTCTACTCCAAGTAAGTCATATCAAATAAATATTTGGAGATAATATTGGATTGAATATTAAAATATAGATATATGATGCTGTTAATTCATTATTATTCTCTGGAAACTCATTTTTGTGGGTTTTATTGGTACAGTTGAATCACAAATTTAAAAGTTTCATAAAAGACAAATTTCTATAATGCTGAGTCTAGACTTATAGGCAGAACCACGAAAAAACACACATCAAGGAAAATGCAAGATTTCCACAATCAAGAAAAACTAGTACCCATTAACATAAATGAATCCCTAACTCAAAAGGAGATGTATATATGTAGGACTCAGAACCGCAATGGTACTCAGAACTGCGATGGTCACGCTAAAGTGTGATGGTCCACACTGAAGTGTATTGGTTTACACGCTGAAGTGTGATGGTGACATTATGACAATAACTTGTTGATAACTACACTGATGAGCAATGGTGGTTAAGCTGAAGTGTGATGGCGGTTACGCTGAAGTGTGATGTTCTAGCTGTCTGTGATGTAGAGAAAAAAGCAAATGTATATGTTTAGAAATCTGTTCTAGTTCATATAAAGAAGAGGAGCTGGATAATTGTTGATGGTACAGCAGCACAAATGTAATGATTATATCAATGAAACATTCTTCTTTTGTTCTGCATCAGTTAAATTGGTGTTGGTTAAAAGTAACTGTTTTTATGCCCCACCTACAATAGTAGAGGGGCATTATGTTTTCTGGTCTGCGTCCGTTCGTCCATTCATTCATTCGTCTGTCTAGTTTCAGGTTTAAGTTTTTGGTCGAGGTAGTTTTTGATGAAGTTAAAGTTCAATCAACCTGAAACTTAGTATTTATATTCCTTATGATATAATCTTTCTAATTTTAATGTCAAATTAGAGTTCTGACCCCAATTTCACGGTCCACTGAACATAGAAAATGATAGTGCGAGTGGGGCATCTGTGTACTGGGGACACATTCTTGTTTGCAATATTTTATGACTAAATATGTGCATATTCAACAAAGAGAACTCGCTAAGGTAAGACATCAAAAGTTCAATGTAGGATAAAAAACTTAATTCAAATAGTTTTTTTTTACTACGGCCAGGGGCATAAAAAAGCAAAAACTTAGTAAAAATCATTGTCAAAGGACAATAACACTAATAGAGTCAACTGGAAATTTCAACCATGCTTTATAATTTATTTGTACAGGTCACCATACGGTCTTGAATGATGAACAAATCCCTTTCTGTTTGATAAACCTGAGAATTATTGTCTACAAGGTACATTTAACCCTGCTTATGAACACCATACCTTCCAATTGCCTTCATAAAATTCATCCAAGGATCACTGCAGTATACACATTTTTTGACACATCTCTAGAGATGAGTATGCTACAAGACATTCTTGTCAGTTCCCAAAATGATGGGCTAATTATAGATCAACTTGTCAGTTCCCAAAATGATGGGCTAATTATAGATCAACTTGTCAGTTCCCAAAATGATGGGCTAATTATAGATCAACTTGTCAGTTCCCAAAATGATGGGCTAATTATAGATCAACTTGTCAGTTCCCAAATGATGGGCTAATTATAGATCAACTTGTCAGTTCCCAAAATGATGGGCTAATTATAGATCAACTTGTCAGTTCCCAAATGATGGGCTAATTATAGATCAACTTGTCAGTTCCCAAATAGTGGGCTAATTTGTCAGTTCCAAAAATAATGTGCTGGCTAATTATAGATAAACTTGTCAGTTCCTAAATAATGTGCTAATTATAAATCAACTTGCCAATTCCCAAAAAATGGGCTAACTAAAAATCAACTTGTCAGTTCCTAAGTAATGGGCTAATTATAGATCAACTTGTCAGTTCCCAAATAATGTGCTAATTAATGATCAACTTGTCAGTTGTCAAACCATGTGCTTATTATAGATCAACTTTAATTCCCAAATAATGGATTAATTAAGATCAACTTGTCAGTTCCAAAATGATGGGCTAATTATAGATCAACTTATCAGTTCCCAAATAATGGGATAAATAAAGATCAACTTGTCAGTTCCCAAATGATGGGCTAATTAAAGATCAACTTGATAGTTCCCAAATAATGTGCTAATTAAAGATCAACTTGTCAGTTCCCAAATAATGGGGATATTATAGATCTACTTGTCAGTTCCCAAATAATGTGCTAATTAAAGATCATCTTCTCAGTTTCCAAAAAAATGTGATAATTATAGATCCACTTGTCAGTTTCCAAATAAAGTAATAATTATAGATCCACTTGTCAGTTCTCAAATTATGTGCTTATTATAGATCAACTTGCAAGTTCCCAAATAAGAGGCTAATTAAAGACCAACTTGTCAATTCCCAAATAATGGGCTAAATAAAGTTCAACTTGTCAGTCTCAAAATAATGGGCTAATAAAAGATCAACTTGTCAGTTCCCAAATAATGTGCAAATTTAAGACCATCTTCTCAGTTCCCAAATAATGGGCAAATTAAAGATCAACTTGTCAGTTCCCAAATAATGGGCTTATTACAGATCAACTTGTCAGTTCAAAAATAATGTGCTAATCAAATATCAACTTGTCAGTTCAAAAATAATGTGCCAATTATAGACCAACTTGTCAGTTTTCAAATAATGTGGTAATTAACGATCAACTTGTCAGTTCCTAAATAATGGGCTAATTATAGATCAACTTGTCAGTTCCAAAATAATGTGCTAATTAAAGATCATCTTCTCAGTTTCAAAAAAAATGTGCTAATTATACATCAACTTGTCAGTTCCCAAATAATGTGCTAATTATGCATCAACTTTTCAGTTCTCAAATAATGTGCTTATTATAGATCAACTTGCCAGTTCCCAAATAATAGGCTAATTAAAAATCAACTTGTCAATTCCCTAATAATGGGCTAATTATAGATCAACTTGTCAGTTCCCATAAATGGGCTATTTATAGATCTTTCAACTTGTCAGTTCCCAAATAATTGGCTAATTATAGATAAACTTGTCAGTTCCCAAATAATGGAATTATTATAGATCAACTTAAATTCCCAAATAATAAGCTTATTAAAAATCAACTTGTCAGTTCTTAAAAAATGGGCTAGTTATAGATCAACTTGTCAGTTCCAAAATGATTGCCTTATTATAGATCAACTTGTCAGTTCCCAAATAGTGGGCTAAATAAAGTTCAACTTATCAGTTCCAAAATAATAGGTCAATAAAAGATCAACTTGTCTGTTCCAAAATAATGTGCAAATTTAAGACCATCTTCTCAGTTCCCAAATAATGGGCAAATTAAAGATCAACTTGTCAGTTCCCAAATAATGGGCTTATTACAGATCAACTTGTCAGTTCAAAAATAATGTGCTAATTAAATATCAACTGGTCAGTTCCCAAATAATGTGCCAATTATAGACCAACTTGTCAGTTTTCAAAAAATGGGCTAGCTATAGATCAACTTGTCAGTTTCCAAATGATGGGCTTATCAGAGATCAACTTGTCAGTTCCCAAATAATTGGCTAATTAAATATCAACTTGTCAGTTCCCAAATAATGTGCCAATTATAGACCAACTTGTCAGTTTTCAAAAAATGGGCTAGCTATAGATCAACTTGTCAGTTTCCAAATGATGGGCTTATTATAGATCAACTTGTCAGTTCCCAAATAATTGGCTAATTATAGATCAACTTGTCAGTGCCCAAAAAAATGGCTAATTATAGATCAACTTGCCTGATTTCTCAAAAGTTCAATCTGGCAGTATTGACATACAACTGTCACCATAGGACACTCTTTATGCAGGTGTTCCTAAAAAGAAAAAAAAACAAAAAATCATTAGAAAACTAAAAAGTTGTAGGTGAAAAGTCTGTATATCTTTCAACTCTCAGAAATTCCATTGAACCTTCATGCTACCAGTCAAAATCATCCTTATATTTTTTTGTCGGCTGATATCTATGCTGGATACTGCAACATTCTTAATATTTTAATGGCAGTTAGTTAAACAAATATATACAGCTAAGCCTTCAACCCTTTGTTAAAAAATAATAAATATTAAATAAAAGTAGATTGAGTCCACATGATAATAAAATAAATAGCTGTGCGATGAGAGCATGATAAGCATGTCATGTTTTCAAAGAAAAAAGTTCAATAACTTCTCAATGTCATATCAGAAACTTATGAATATCCAAAGGGAGGTTAGTTATTTTGATATAAATCAGTCACCAAAGTTAATGAAGACTGCTCAAAGCACTTTAAGGATATTGTTGAAAACTTGAAAATCACCCCTTTTTTCTGAATAAAATCTTCAACTTGGAAACATAAAATCTAAAATTTATAAAAATCAAATGAGAATTTATAATAACAGATATAAACAATTCAACAAAATGTCAGGAAAACTGCTCAAATCATTTTTGAGAGTTATTGTCCGAAAAAAATATATATTGTAAAGAATAAAACCCCATAACTCTGAAACGTAAAATCTAAAATTTATAAAAATGGAAAGGAAGCTCATGTCAATATAATATATTAACAATTCACTAAAGTTTCATGCAAATTGGTTGAAATGATTTTGAGTTAATTTCTGTCATGTTGATGATGGACGGACAGACAGACAGACAATGGTATACCATAATACATCCCGTAAACAGGTGTATAAAGATCATATGATTGAGAGTTACAGCCTATGCAAATAGTGATTGACAGCGTCAGCCATTAAAGGTTGATCCACTTACCAGCCATGATGGCCAAGTTAATCATGTTAACCATGTTCTGTTTTATACCACATATGTCAACAGTCGTGATTAAAATACCAATATTTTAAAAAAAAAACTTGGAATATTTATGCATTTATTTATCTTCTGCCATCTGTTTATCACATTTATAATTTTAGCTATCTATAGACCTGAGATATATTGTAAACTGGCCATACAATTTATATTATAAAAAGATGTTGTTTTTCTTGACTTTAATATCAATACATTTCCACTTGACATTTTTACTTTGTGTCCCCTGTTCTCCCTCTACTGTTACTGGCTCCATTTAAATTACCTGTTCTCTTTCTCTCCTGACATGAATTGTTCTGTGTCTTACTTGATCTCTCTTCTGACACAAGTTCTGACTATTACCTAGTCTATTTAGTGTTGTCACTTTTGTTAACTATCAATTATTACATACATGTATACCTGTTTAATTACCTATTCTCTATGAGCTCATTTGATCAATTATCTGTTATCTCCCTTGATAGTCAATTGTTGTTCTCTCTTTGCCATTATCTTGTTTATCAACTACCAGACCTGTTTAATCTGTTGTCAGCTGCTCTTAAAACTAACTACCTGTTCAATTTCTGCTGTCACTAATTGTTTCCCTTCTGTCACCTATTCTATCAATTACCCGTTCTTGTTCTCTTTCTGCTTTCACCTGTTCAATCAATTACTTATTTTCCCCCTGTTGTCACCTATTATATCAATTACCTGTTCTCTTTCCGCTGTCACATGACCTGTTCAATAATTTACTTATTGTTTCCCTGTTATCACTTTTTCTATCAATTACCTGTTCTCTTTCTGCTGTCACCTGTTCACCACATTTACAACAGACAATTTTCCGTTTTGTACAGATCTGAGATAGATGATGAGGTAAGTCTTTACGTAGTAATATATCACTACATTCATTAGGACAGGGAATTGGCACATAACCACACACTTCTAAATGTTTCTGAAAAAGAGAAGAAACAATTTGAACAAGCATTTCTTTTAAGGAGATGATAAACAACACTTTTTAATGGAATGTCAATTTTCAAGTCTGAAAAATTGAATAAAAAATTAAATTTGTACGAAATAAAAATACCAAATTTAATGCAATCAACCATTTTCTGACTATCATGTGCACTGTCCTACAGAAATAATTAATACAACTGTTAATGATATTTACTCCTTTGTTTCAAATTAACAAGCTTTTCAAAAGACTGTGATAAATTGATGGAATTTAAAAAGAAAAAGCAAAATGAATTACAGGTCCATGTCCTTGTGTTTGCAATATTATCATGATTATCTGAGAATTTTGTGGAAAATGATACTCTTTTAATTTTTTCATTTTACAAGGGCATTTTCTTTTTCAAAGAGAATGAAAAACAACAAAGATTTTTATAAGACTTTCAAAAATTGTTTTTTAAACTTAGTAGATGTAATACAAGAAACTGTTGAGCTACAGCAAACCAAATTTTCCTGCAGAAGCGGAACCCTGAACAGTAGTGCAAGTATGGACACAAAATTTAAGCTTAAACCAGCTCTGAATTTGGATTGTGATGGAATATTCAAAATAAGATTATTACTACACCAAATTATAAGCAATGGTCAATTGAAACGAAAATGACTTTGAACATTTAACTGATAATTAATGACATGATACATGATAAAGGCTTAATCATTGTTATAATAAACAAATAAGTCATGATGAAATAGGAGAGTTCCAAGATAGCTTTTGTGTCACTTTGGAGTTTGAAAAAATCATATCACTGCATCTTTCACAAAGGTAAATTAGGCAAATGGAATGATTTTAACAGACTTCCTCCTGGAAAATTCAACCATAATTCTATTATAACAACCTCACTTTGTTATAAACCAAAAGCTACAATATGGTGTCATTACCCATAAGTTGATATATCAATTATATGGTAATTTTTTTAAATTTCCTGTTGACAAAACTTTGAATTTTTCGAAAAACTAAATATCCCAGGAATAGATTACCTTAGCTGTATTTGGCACAACTTTTTGGGAATTTTGGGTCCTCAATGCACCTCAACTTTGTACTTGTTTGGCTTTATAACTATTTTGATCTGAGCGTCACTGATGAGACTTATGTAGACGAAACACACGTCTGGCGTATTTATTATATATCATATTATGTGTGCAAATTTGGCATGAAAAAAAAAGCCTTCTCAGATCAAAACTGTAAATAACTGAAACACTAATCTTAAATAATTGTACTTACAGGTAATTGCTTAAGAACTTCTATCACTTTACAGCCTTCTTTGGATTTGGGACATTTAACTTGTAAACTAAGGATTTCACATTTGGCAAAATTATCTGGAAACACTTGGTCTCTTATCACAGTTGTATTATCTACAGGACAACGTTGTTCACCAGACTCACTGCAAATATTATTGAAAATGTGGATCAAAGAAAATATTGAAGTTTTCACAACTCCTCAAATTTACAGAATTAAACTTTTTTGCCATGTACTTTTATAAAACACTACAGGTTTGGTTTAAAATATTTCATTTCAGTGTGACATAGTCATATAATGTCAGTAAATTTAAAAACAAAATGGAAAAACATCAAATCTTAACTGGACAGACACCCAGAATTTCTATGTCCCCTGCAACGCGTGGCATGCGGGGCAAAAAGTGATTTGAAAATTTATATATGAATAGATAGGATAAATTCATGTTGTAGAAACATCTTTTTATCAAAAGAAAAAGATTACATTTTTTTTATACATAATGTAAAATAATAAATGTAAGAAAGACAACTCCTTTCAAATTATAAAAACAGAAAAGTATATTTTGGAAAATGAAAATTACCTTAACCACCTGTGTATACATTTATGACAAAATCTGTGTCCACAAGGTGTTTGAACTGGGTCACGTAAAATAAGTAAACAAATTGAACAGTCATATTTGTCATCTTTTAAGTTCACAAATTCAAAGTCATAACCGTCTTCCGGTTCGGTTAGAAAATTAACATTTGATGAGTAACTTCCAGAATCTCCGTTGTTCTTTGGTTCTAATGTGTCGAACACACTGGCCATCTGACCTTGATCATCATATTTATGTTAGGAATCATAGGTATGGTTACACAGGGACATAATACACCTTTTCTTTGTATGATGTTTCTGAAAAATAAGAAATAGTTATATAGTGTTGATACTTAACTGTATGTATACATGTTCATATAAAACATTTTAAACATTCTTTTGTTACATCTTCTGACATTGGACTCGGACTTCTCTTGAACTGAATTTTAATGTGTGTATTGTTATGCGTTTACTTTTCTACATTGGCCAGAGGTATGGGGGAGGGGGGAGATCTCATAAACATGTTTAACCCCGCTGCAATTTTGTGCCTGTTCAAAGTCAGGAGCCTCTGGCCTTTGTTAGTCTTGTATGATTTTTATTTTAGTTTCTTGTGTATAATTCACAGTTTAGTATGACGTCCATTATCACTGTACAAGTATACATATTTTTTAAGGGGCCAGCTGAAGGACGCCTCTGGGTGCAGGAGTTTCTCGTACATTGATTGAAGACCGATTGGTGGCCTTCGGCTGTTGTCTACTCTATGGTCGGGTTGTTGTCACTTTGACACATTTCCCATTTCCTTTCTCAATTTTATTTATGCTTACATTGTATATATATGTGTAAGAGTCAACACTGTATATGATATACATTTATATATTAATATAACAAAACATGTTTTTCTTTTTCCCCATTACAAACTTATATTCAAATAAGGGACATGAAAATTTCATGAGCAACTTTTCGGACTATTCAAAAATCTCTTAGACAAGTAAATATGTTCAAACTACTTGTAATGGAACAATCAGTAGGGACAATTCAATAACATTCCTCGTAAGTATTTTGTATGGATAGTCACTGAGGATCCAGAAATTTCAGAGGGGCCAACTGCCTGCTTAAGAGGAGGCCTGCTCCAGTAATGCCTTAGTGATTCCATAAATAATGATCAACTAAATTGTTCCCATTGTTCCAACAAAAGGAGGGGTTGGCTGCCCCCTGGAAAACCCTCTAAATCTGCCTCTGAGAGGTGTCTCATTGGTACTCATATATACAACATCTTCTTTAATAATATCTATATACAGTACTCGTCTTTGTACTAGTTTTTTACACACCACACCCTTGTAAATAAAACCACACAAAAGCTACCTACTGATTTTTATCCAATTGAAGATTTCAATACTACATTGTTCATTGTAATCTTTTTCAATACAGGTATCTTAGTAAATAAAGGGGTTATAACACTACTTCCAATTTTTTCGCATGAATAATCAAATCTACTCATGTTAAAACTTAAATACCTTTTACCATACATCTAATACTATGTTCTCAATTAAAAAGTCATCTTAATTTACAGTGAATTATTGTAATTTTTTATATAATATAAAAATAGAATACTTTACTATTCATTTCGTGTCGTGTAAGTTTTCATAAAAGAATATGATGTAGTAAAACCTGATTGAAGTTGATAATGATACGGGTTTGGTCCTTTAAAGATGATGACTAAATTTTACAACAAGATTGCTCACTAAATTATACATCTCTCTAGATTTTGAATCAGAGAAAAAACAAGCACCATGCATTGTTTAAAACAAACGACAAAGTAGAATTAGACAAAAATTCATTCCAAATGCAACTGCTGAGATTATTGCAACATATGTATACATAAATGTATTGAGCATACTTGCAGAGAAAAAAGAGATAACCATGATAAGTGACAGATCTGGAAATGATTTCCATTGCACATTTTCTTAATTTAAAGCTCAGTACTAACATTTAAGAAGCTTTGATTTGTAGATGCTAAGACAATATTGCAATAAATCATAAATGCAAAAATTTCTACTTTTATTTCAAAAAAAGAATGAGAGCAAGTGACAAATGTGTTATAAGGTAAAGCTTGTAGATATAAAACTTAATAGTACCCACTTTCTTAAAGCTCTGGTTTGTTATAGCTGCTGAGAAAAAACGGACTTAATTATGACTTCAATAAATTTATACATCAATGTGAGGAACATAAATATAATCTGCAAACAGGAAGTAAACAAATGATGGATCTCACAAATATATAATATGGCATATAAGGTAATCTATATATAGGTAATGTTTATATTAATAACAAATATACCCCCTTCTATATAAAAAAACACACACTAGAACATGTCAACTGCATAATTGATCTTGATTAATTTTTATGTTCAAAGTCATAAAGATTAAGATTTTTAAGATTTTACATCATATAATAACACACACTTGGTATTATCAAGGATAAATGAAAATGAGGTATGCAAGTTTGACCTGTAAACCTGACAACTGTTCCATACACCAAATATAGCTGACACATATATATAGCTTATACTAAGTTATAGTATGCAAGAAACAGACCTTATCATGAAAACTTGATGCTGACCATAGCTTATAGTATCTGTATGCAAGAAACTGACCTAAATATGAAAAATTGATGTTGAGCCATGAAAATGTTCAAGGTCAAATTAAACCTACCAGAAAAGCATGTACACATTACAAATGTACATTCATTCCATAAACCATCTGAGAAAAGTATCAAATCATGAAAATCTAGCATTGAACATTAAACCATGAAATTGAGGTCAAGGTCAAATGAACCCTTCCAAATGGGCATATAAACTATTATATACACTAAACAAGATTGCAGGCCTGGTCTAGCTAACAACAAACATGTTTGTATTGAGGTATCAGTAGAACAGAGGAAGTAGGTGTGTTATTCTATAAATAAGAAAAGCAACCACACATAACAACTCATCAGATACCTAAATATGAAGTTATTCTGTTCAGTAGTACAAGAGAAATGTGTGACTTAAAATGTAAAGTCCATTTATTGAAATATCAAAGTATAGGCAAACAGGAAGTACAAAATAAAGGTGTCAGACTGATCTGAAAAATACTCACAAGTTACAACTTATAACTTTCAACTGTTGCTGACAAAATGCAAAATCAAATTCTGTTCTGTAGTCTTGGGGAAATGTGTGATGAAAAAATATTCAAGTACATTGAACAATTTGAAATTATTAGTATCGGGTTTCTAACAGATCAGAAAATTTGTCCAACGTTGCAAATTATTATTGAAAAGCTGCTTATATATAGGCTTCACCATTGAAACTTAACCTTGATCACTGATCTATGACAATAAGGTTAAGGTCAGGTGAACCCTGACTGACAGACATGTGGAAATTATAATGATTCTATATCCTAAATATAGTTAACATTGAGAATGGAAATGGGGAATGGGTCAAAGAGACAACAGCCCATCCAAAGAGCAGAAAACAGTCAAAGGCTATTATTAGTCTTCAACACAGCGGGAAAATGCCACACCTGAGGCTGGCTGTTTTTTTAGAGAAAATCATGGGATCAAAAGACTATAATATGTAAGTTTCTTAGGCAGTTGCTGAACCATGAAAATGAGGTTACAGACAATCCACATAAAACAAATGGAATCTTCATACAGATACAATGAGGCATTTGTATACAAGATACAAAGTTTCCACATCTTCTACTGTCTGAAATACTAAGCTTTATATAAATAGATTTACACCATTAGAACCCATATGCTGCGCTCCAGTCATGCTTTAATGATTCCCTACATAATCAACCAACTTTGTCCCACAAAAGGCCCCCTGGATCCGTCTATGTTGTTAATGAGCATTTGTTTCATTGGATCATTGAACTCTATACAACATGGAACACTTCTCTGTTTAACCTACTCGGTCCATCTAACAAATTTAAAGTTTAATTGATACTCAGTCAATTTATCACCCTCATGACCCTCAACATGTTACATGACATTTTTGGGTCAATCTCAATAACATAAGTAAAGTGTTGGCGTAAATATAATTTCAATATAGTTTCCACTTACCAGTAATCTAAATACAGATTTTGGAAATTCTGTTCCTATAACTGCTTATCAAGTAAATATTTATATAGATGTATAAAATATTGGCAAATTATGCAAAGTTTATGACTGTCGAGTCAAGGCAGTGGAAATCATGTGCTATTGCTTACCAACAAGGACAATTTATGTGACTATGTTTTGTAAAGAACTTTTTACAAATGAATTGTGACGGCTATCATTCAAAATATGTTTGATAATTTTCAGCTGGATACAAACAAGGAAGTGATCTGCATAACGGACTGGGTAATTTCAGAGCGTTTCTCACTTAAATCAATTTTTTTCTCTCTTCTTATTATGCAACATTAGATGCAGTTAATCAAAGAAAGACATTTAAAACATTGTAAATAAAAATTCATCTTCGCTTTTTTGGTTGTATATTGGTATGACGTTGGCGTTGTTGTCGTCCGAAGACATTTGGTTTTCGCACTACATGTATAACTTTAGTAAAAGTAAATAGAAATCTATGAAATTAAACACAAGGTTTATTACCATAAAATGAAGGTTGAGATTGATTTTGGGAGTTTTGGTCCCAACAGCTTAGGAATTAGGGGCAAAAAAAGGTCCCAAATAGGCATTTTTCTTGGTTTTTGCACAATAACTTTAGTATAAGTAAATAGAAATCTATGAAATTTTAACACAACAGTTTAGGAAATTGGGGCTAAATGGGTCCAGAATTAAACTTTGTTTGATTTCATTAAAAAATGAATTATTGGGGTTCTTTGATATGCCAAATCTAACTGTGTATTTAGATTCTTAATATAGGTCCTGTTTTTAAATTGGTCTACATTAAGGTCCAAACGGTTCAAAATTAAACTTAGTTTGACATGTACTTAGATTTTTGATTATGGGCCCAGTTTTCAAGTTGGTCCAAATCGGGGTCCAAAATTAAACTTTGATTGATTTCCACAAAAATTGAATATATGGGGTTCTTCAATATGCTGAATCTAACCATGTATTTAGATTTTTAATATTTGGGCCCGGTTATCAAATTGGTCCACATTGAGGTCTTAAGGGTCTAAAATTGAACATTATTTGATTTCATCAAAAATTGAATTCTTGGGGTTCTATGATATGCTGAATCTAACCATGTATACTGACCGACTTTAGAAATGCAACACTAAATTAATTTTGTGTTATTTTTGAATGAATGTGTCACCGTCAAAAGCGATGACTGCCTGTTACAAACGCCAAAATGATTGTCAGAAAGGTCAACAAATTCTGTATGACATGTTTTGGGTTCTGATTTACACCTTCTGATTTTGCATTTGTTCAACCCATTTATTGGTTTTGGCAGTTATGCGGTTGGAACTTGAGGGCTTTAAAGGTTTTTCTTCAGTCGATTCTTTGGCAATTCAGTTGATGGGGAAACATTTATGGCATGAATCTGTACTCAATGTCACTCGGCAATTTGAATAGCATTTGACGTTGCAGCCGTAAACATGTCTGGCAAGTGACGTTGCGAAATCAAATTCAGACGAAGTTTCATTGTCACTACACGTTGATCTGTTCATTGATGGCCAGTAACAAATCTTGTCTACTTGTATCGTTGTCGGAAGGACAGTAAGAGGAGTTTCTGAAGTCATACAGTATGGTTGCAGCACGTTTATGTTTTCATGTTTGCAGTATTCTTAAGGGCTAATTCAGTTTTTTATTTCTCAGTCTTGGCAAAATGGAGATGCAACATTTTTAAACTGAATTAAGTGAGGCCAAGGATTGAAAGAACT
The DNA here is from genome assembly GCA_037788925.1 of Mytilus galloprovincialis. Taxonomy (NCBI): domain Eukaryota; kingdom Metazoa; phylum Mollusca; class Bivalvia; order Mytilida; family Mytilidae; genus Mytilus; species Mytilus galloprovincialis. The sequence continues at coordinate 73,358,228 of CM075339.1, read as the reverse complement.
GTTTCACAAAGCAAAAAAACTGAAAAAATCATTCAGGGGTCCAAAATTTCGCTTTAGAAAATTTGTGCAACTTCAAAAATTCGGTATGTTCAAGAACCACAGTTAAGTCAGATTTTGATTTTTTGTAATGAGAAAGAAGTATGATAAGAATGAAAAGAAGTAATAAGAGAATCAAACAAGATTTGGTAAAAAAATCAACAACATGAGTGTTGCGTTTCTAAAGTCGTTCAGTATATTTAGATTTTGGATATTGGACCATTATAGGTAAATGTCCATAATTTAAAATTTTTAAGTTTTTAAGTTTCAGTTCTGTGTCAGAAACCTATGTTGTGTCAACTATTTAATCACAATCCAAATTCAGAGCTGTATCAAGCTTAAATGTTGTGCCCATACTTGACCCAACTGTTCAGGGTGCAACCTCTGCGGTCGTATAAAGCTGTGCCCTGCAGAGCATCTGGTTATTATCTGCATTCCATATAAAATGTATAATGCAATAACTTTTAATAAAAGATACTTGTATGTATATGCAATCATTAGGTTCTAAAAAAGATTCTTTGATCAAACAACAACATCATGATGAAGTTTTGTCAAATTTTAAATTTGGACTAAAGCATACCAATGTTATTGTTTTTTTGGGCGTTTTTTTTTCCTAAAAAAATAAATGTTGTGCACATTAAAATAGCATTCCTATGTATATTTTTCTATCAGTAGGCTACTTCAGAAATAATGCAGATGTACGAAGGAAGTATCTGAACATATACTTTCCTGAGATATTTAAAATATATAAAATTAACCTTTTTATAATTTAAAAAAAAAAATTTACTTGTAGAAAACAATCAAATGTATGCAAAGACAAAAAAATATTTTTCACAGCACCAGTAAGCTAAATTAAATGAAAAGAAATATTGCAATGAATAATATACTACCTTATTGATTGTACGAATTCCAACATCAGTTTAATAATATACTGTACTTCCTAGTTGTCAATTTCAATCAGGTCGAGCTAATCATAGCTTGTATTAAATATAACGCACTTGTTTCATTGCACTCACTTGCAGTACAACTTAAACATTGCTTTTGCAACCAGAACCTCAGTTTATGAAAATGCATTAGAATTCAGAAAAGGTGTATGAATAATAAAGGAGATATCAACGATCCTTCTACGTATTTGATTCAAGTTTGAGGAATTTCATTTAACATGACCTCAAAGATATCTTCCTATTAGGAAATTTAACATAACAATAACTGTAATCATCCATGTAACATATAATGTTGTAAGTTTTAATTCTATTCAATAATTACTTATATTTTCTTTTGTTTATATACCCTTTGAATTAAGAAAAATAGATGTTTTTTCAAAAATTCTGCTTTCCTAAAACTATTTATAGGTATGATCATGCATAAGATATACAAATATGGCAGTCCTGAAACCATAAAAAATCTTTACATTAAATCCCTTTAAAATATTTTTGGAACTTGTGGTCTTCAATCAAATCTATCTCACATTTAATTTATTCATTGTGACATTGCAGTAACATTTTGTTGACCTTCATCACAGAATCTTTTTCAAAAGGTAATATTTGTGCAGACATGGCAGAGAAGGAATCTGAAGTGTGCAGTCATGGCAGAGAAGGAATCTGAAGTGTGCAGTCATGGCAGAGAAGGAATCTGAAGTGTGCAGTCATGGCAGAGAAGGAATCTGAAGTGTGCAGACACGGCAGAGAAGGAATCTGAAGCAGGTAAATTAAGGAAATATATTTTTTCTGACACAGAAAATTTCAAAGGAACAATATTTTTTTTCCCTTTTGATTTAAACTTTCAGAAAAATAATCTCATAAAACAACTTCTTACTTTCATATTTTGAGCAAAGCAGGATGAATCTTTATTGGATACAATGTTAAAGTTCTATTTGTGCACAACTTAAAAACATAATTTTCACATTTGTTTTTTACCATGCATCTCTTAATTTTTTTTTTAAGTTGACCACTGACTTGTTTAAAAATATCAAAACATATATAAATATAAAACACCAAACTAGGATGAGGTTTTTCTTTTCCAATTCTTGATATTTACTCATCTCAGAAAATATGATCAGAGACTTATATACTTTAGTATACATGTACATGTGTTGTCTCTGATATGATCACTATATTGGTGAAAGACTTTAAGCATTACATCTCTTTAGTCTCACTTACATGATACAGTTAAAGGCCGTGAGAGCTTGTTTTTTTTTATATCTGATACACATTTCACCATTAAAACATGAAAATAGCCAAAATTCAAAAAGCATAATAACTTCAACCACCCCACAAATTGGTTTACAGAACATACTGTATATGATTAAACATGTCATTTTTTATATCAGACCCTATATCATCCCTAGGTTATGATATCAGCCTTAGAGCCGACAGGGATGATTTTGAGCATGGACTGATAAGGGGTCTGATATGAAAAATGACATGTTCTGTTCTTTTTATCATTTATTTCAACAGAAGACATTCAGACAAAAACTATTTTCAAAACTTTGAAAAAATGGTTTTGTTGTAATATATATTGGTTTGCATTTTTTAATATAATTTCCTAATTACTAATATTTTTTTTGTATCCAACTTTGTTATGTTTTACAGTGTTTTACAGAAACATACCAGTGGGGTATATTTTCAGGAATTTGCAGAATAACATCGAAATGTCAGCCATTAACGTTACAGGAAAGCAGTTGATATGAATCAGAAGCAGTTGATTACACGGATGGGCTTAGTCAAGTCTTCAAATTTAATTAATAAATGTATGTACCAATAAGTTTTATCATGGGGTACAATTATACCATTATTTTCTATAAGTATATTTTAAATATATATATTAACTCTAAAATAGAAATATACATATATACAGTCCACAGTATCCAAATAAAAGCTCACCGTGTGAAAATTACTTAGAAATTATATTTTGATCACTTAAATTTCAAAATACTTGTAACTTACATTTCACATCCACATCCACATCCAACAAAACAATACAACTTCAAGAGTTCTAAGCAAACAACTTCCACTTTTAACATCTATTTTAAGCAAAGTCAGTTCATTCAATCTGATATAAGAATGAGAAAATCAACACTTTTGAATTATCCTTTTTGTAAGGAAAATCATAACTTAATTATTGATAAAAAAATACTTATTTAATATCTCCATTTTAACTTAATCTTATTAAGATTAAAACAATTATTCACAAATATAAATTTAGTATAAGGATATCTTTTTTTTTCAAATGTGATAGTTTTATCACAATCTAAGGTTGTATAAAGGTCAAATGTTATCATATAATCTTCAGCCATATAATAACAATACCAAGTAATATTGAAATTCATAAATTAATTCCAAGAACTGATTCAAAATTATAATTTTCATCTTACATGTAAATACAAGTGCACATGTATTGTGTATTTTTAAGGCAATGTGATGAATTTATTTGATAGATCCATGCTTTGGACTAGTCAGTGCTCAGACATGTCATGAATGTAATAATAACAGGGAACTGAAAGAATATCATACAGCAGCATGAGAAAAGACTGCATGATCTGATGTGAATCAAAATAATGTTTAATGAACAACTGTTTCCTAAGGGCTGTGACCTAGCACTTTGAAAATGAGGCTCAACATGTTGGTCTTGTACAAAGCAGGGTTTCTAGTCATATTAAACTTACATGTTCTTATTCTGATATGCCTCTAATATTTGAAGCTGGACATTAAAAACTAATTAGTTTTTTTTCAGTGGTGGCATTGCAGACATGCACATTAAAAGTTCAAAAAGACTTAGAATTCCATAACTATTGCAAATAAAATTGAGAAAGGAAGCGGGGAATGTGTCAAAGGGACAACAACCTGACCATAGAGCAGACAACAGCCAAAGGCCACCAATGGGTCTTCAATGTAACGAGAAACTCCCACACCTGTAGGCGTCCTTCAGCTGTCCCCTTAAAAAATATGTATACTAGTACAGTGATAATGTTTACCTTAATTTTGGTTAGCTTCAACTGCATACCATCAATTATGTCTTTGATCAATTTGTTAATACTGAAGCTACATGCAGAAAGTTGGTTTCTACACCCAAAAAATCTTCAGTAGGTAATTCCCAATTTTATGTTTACAGGAAGGTTTAGTGTTAAAAATAAATAAATAGTCATAGTTATGGTTTTGGTTATCAATAAGTATAGTCAATCCCCAAAAAGTCATTGCACTTATAAATATTCTAACAGTAATATAGGATCTTCGAAGTTTTCTTCAAAGGTTGTACAGTACATTGTCCCAATACAAATTGTACCCAAATATGTCACCATCAACATCTTTAACAGATAATACTACTGGATTAAGCCCACACTATGACACACTAATACACACAACAACAACAGTCATTAGACACATTACACTTTTCCCCCCTCAAGAATGTCTTAAGAATCTTAAATCCTAAAGATTTTTGTTGACTGACACATATATGCAAATCATGTTGGCAAAAAAAAAAAAAATTTGTATTGCTTGTAGCAGATGCTTGACTCAGTCATGAAAGTAACCATTATAAATCCAAACAGATGACAGATGTTATCAATCCATATAATGTAGCCATGTTATGCAATTTTCACATAACTTATAAAGAAACAATCAAAGAAATATTTCATTTAAAGATGATTTAAACAGCCAACTAATTTAACAGGAATCGGATCACTACAACCTACTTTTACAAATATTTGTAAAAAATCTATAATTGAATAAAACAGCCTTCAAGTATGTCAGTGTGAACTTTCATCTCTATTTTTTGCAAGAAAACTTCTAATATGACCCTGAATATCAATTCTGTCAACAGGGGGGTACAAAAGAGAGTATTTCTGCTAGAAAAAGATCTCTCTGATTATCATATTGTTATTATTTCATTTATATAAGGAAATTCCCCCTTGAGTGATTTGTATTTCATTGCAATTGACAAAAATACAATACTGCAGATTCAGTATTATATCCATTGATTAAAAAGTACAGGAAACACTAGAGGTGAACAGAAGTTTGAGTTCCCTGTACAAATTTAACTCACATTTTGATTGGCCAAATAAATGACCAATCGATGTTTGATTGAAAAACAGAAAGTCACATGCTTACTTCCTTTAACATTGTTATTTATATTTCTTTTTGTATTTAAAACAAATAACATCCTCTCCTTTTATAATTTAATCTTGAGGATGCATTTGACACTTCTTCATGTGATTTATTAAGTAACAAATGACTTTTTCCAATTAAAACTAAGAAACAATCAAGTGGCTAAAAGGAATGCAATTTCATACTGCTTAATAACTTCACAAGCTAGAAAACTGATGTACTAAATAGAAAACTGTCTGTTATTGCATAGTGCTGAAGCAAAGATGAGTCTTCCATACTATTTATACGAAATTCTTTATTTAATCCACATAGTTTTAATTTGTTAAGAAAGCTGACAAAAGTGTTCAAAAACGTAGCATTCCCCTTTAACAAAAATCCTTAGTTCCATTCTACATATATATATATGTTCTAAATCAATATTCCCTCCTTGCCAAATTTATAACATGATCATGATGATAAAACTCTCAATTAATTGCTACAATAACCGGATTTGAAATCGGATGCTCTTGCAAATTATATCACATGTATTTATTCTGATAAAGTTATAATTCAACATGTTGAAGAAAATCTTCATGCTTTATTTCTGCTAATATACAATTCTGCCAAACCTTAAATTTAATAAACATGCAAATGGAAATCCACTTTAAGTTTTTAATTATTTTCTCCATTTTTAATCAAATTTACTTTAATCATTCTGGTTCAGCTAAATATGTCATTGTAATATATTTTACGTTATTGAATGAAGTATATATTTACTTTGCAATGAGGAAGTCTATCTTATTGGTCTACTACCTTTCGTACTTAATCAGGAAGTATAGATAAAAATAAGATGTTTTCTCCACAAATAAACTGGCCTTATATTCATAAAGGACAGGTCAATATGTGGCTGTTACATATGGATGCAGAGAATGAATCAGCCCTAATATTTAATCATGATCATGCTCAACCATATTCAATATACATTTAATGCCATAACTCTAGATTTATACATGTAACTTTGTTAGTCAGTGTATTTGTTTGTTAAAATATAATTTTCTTGCTTCTTCAAGAGTTATCTTCCTTTATAACAGAGCTAGTATATATTCATTTGAAGTCCTAAAATGTTTTTGATAGCATGTTTTTCAATAGAAGGTCATTAAATTATAAAATCAGAAACATATCCTAAAATACTCAGTGTACAGATCTAGATAACCTAGTTTATTTTCTGTATGAAAAACCTTAATGAAAATCTTAATAATTTACAAAAGCAATGTTTAAATTGTTTTCTATAAAAAAACTGTAAGCAAACTTTCTTAAGTTTGAAATGTGGATTATAATTAATGCATACTAAAGTTCTATACTTTGTGTCAGAATCGTAGCAGTAGTCTATTGTCAAGGAGACAAATTATTCTCAGAGACATCTGTTATTTAATGAATTAAAAGGAGTTAATTTGTTTTACACTATCCTCAACCAGGAAGTAAAACAACAGAAAAAAGCACCTAAAAATTAAAAAACTACATGTAATTTAAATAACTATATGTAAATCTATACATATCACATGTATATACAATGTCCTGTACAATCACTACCTGCATGAGTTTCAATAATGTGAAACAGTTTTAAGACTCAATTGAAAGCTTGTGTATAAAATCAATGAATAGGGACCATGTTATCCAACAAACGACTATCAATTTATATAAATTATATAACATTTATGATAATTCATAAAAGTTACTTTCAATCAATATTGAATACTATTATACTTTTGAACTTGTATGATCCGACTTTTCATCAAATGCTTTATAAGTCACTGGGTGGCCTGATCCAAGAATAGGAAACAGCAAATGTATTACTGTGATTTCATTTATTTACATAAGTGGGTACCAATTTTCATGGATTGAGGAACAAACTAGATTTTTTCCAAAGTCTGTATACAAGCCAATAGAAAATGTGGACTTAAAAACATTTAATTTTGTGGTTCATCTAGACCCACTATAATCTATGTCCCATGTCAGAGTATAGACCCACTATAATTGATGTCCCATGTCAGAGTATAGACCCACTATAATTGATGTCCCATGTCAGAGTATAGAACCACTATAATTGATGTCCCATGTCAGAGTATAGACCCACTATAATTGATGTCCCATGTCAGAGTATAGACCCACTATAATTGATGTCCCATGTCAGAGTATAGACCCACCATAATTGATGTCCCATGTCAGAGTATAGACCCACTATAATTGATGTCCCATGTCAGAGTATAGGCTCACTATAATTGATGTCCCATGTCAGAGTATATACCCACTATAATTGATGTCCCATGTCAGAGTATAGACCCACTATACTTGATGTCCCATGTCAGAGTATAGACCCACTATACTTGATGTCCCATGTCAGAGTATAGACCCACTATACTTAATGTCCCATGTCAGAGTATAGACCCACTATAATTGATGTCCCATGTCAGAGTATAGACTCACTATAATTGATGTCCCATGTCAGAGTATAGACTCACTATAATTGATGTCCCATGTCAGAGTATAGACCCACTATAATTGATGTCCCATGTCAGAGTATAGACCCACTATAATTGATGTCCCATGTCAGAGTATAGACCCACTATAATTGATGTCCCATGTCAGAGTATAGACCCACTATAATTGATGTCCCATGTCAGAGTATAGACCCACTATAATTGATGTCCCATGTCAGAGTATAGACTCACTATTATTGATGTCCCATGTCAGAGTATAGACCCACTATAATTGATGTCCCATGTCAGAGTATAGACCCACTATAATTGATGTCCCATGTCAGAGTATAGACCCACTATAATTGATGTCCCATGTCAGAGTATAGAGCCACTATAATTGATGTCCCATGTCAGAGTATAGACTCACTATTATTGATGTCCCATGTCAGAGTAATAAGGAATTTACAGTATGCTTCCATATTTTTTGTAGGTACATAAAAAAAAACTCCATATAAACAACATATTCTCTGACCAGTGACCTATATTTAATGAACTCCATAGTCTGTAGCATAGATCGATAAAGTTCCACTTACTTCACTTATTGTACTTTATCAAGGGAAGCCATAAGCTTAATGACTGCCTTCCTGCACTAATAATTATAAATTTTCATACAAGTTTATCAAGGTTACAATTAACATTTTTGTAGATATACTGAGTGCCAATGAATACGCAACACTTTCGTTTTTCAAAAAAATCTATAATTTTTTTTTATTTATATTAGAACTTTGTATAGTTGGTTGAAAATGACTTTTAAGACAATTGACGACAACTTTACGGTTGAGTGTTTTTTGGAACAAATGCGAAGTAAGGATTATTTTGAATGGACATAATCCGAGTTTACTGCTTTTCAACATAAGCACCATTTTCACGATTTTGTCATTTAAAGCCTTGCTAATGTCATGAAATTTCACGACCTAATTGTTAAGAAACTGCAATAAACATCTAAGTAAATGCCAGGACTTTCAGACAACCAGCGACATGCAGTTTTGGGCATGACCCAATGAAGCCTTTCACTGCAAACAATTACAAGAAGACTGAAGTTGTAGCCTTTATAATAACCCAAATCATCCACAAATTCAACCAAAATGGATCATTTAATGATAAATCACATCCCGGGGGATGAGTAACGCTCAGCAAGACCGATACATTTGGGCTTTAACAGTCCAAAGGTCACGAGAGTTCAATGGTGGTCACGGTAGAAACTTTGGAGCAATTTCAGTAAAGCACCATTTGTGCAAAAATTATTAAAGGGCACCACAGTCTTTCCTTAGTGACATCTAAACTGCCGTGTGGCGTATACATCGAATTCTGTAGACCAAAATTCATTCATTATGTACAAAAACCATCAGTGGTGGTTACATAGACATTTGGCACCCTCCTTGGCCAAAAGTCATACTTTTCGCCGGATTTTGGTCTGATCCAGCAAATTTTGCATCAGATTTGACATGGTTTAGACGATTAAAACCATCACCAATATCATAAAGTCAGCTTGAGTTTACTTTGCGGGACAAGTGGAATAATATTCCTCGGGATCCGGGATAATCAATTCCAAAGCGCTGTTGAGATTTCGCAGCACCACAGGTTGTAACATTTTTTGTTAGGACTGTGAATTGATGATTCCACATTGGATGTTTTGTTTACCAATTGCGACCGAAAGATGACAATGAAACATTTTAGTTTGATATCGAACTTTTAAAATTGTTAATTTTCAAGAACAATTTATTTTAAAAGATTATTATTTCTATTATAAATTAATATTATTATTAATTTTGAAAAACCAAGTGTTGCGTTTTCATTGGCACTCAGTATAAGTTTAATCAACTTTAAATTAACTTATAAATTGATCATTCTGTGAAACAAAGATGTCACAAAGTTATAAGGAACCACAGAAAGACCTACAATGTAAATAAACTCATCATAGATACCAGGATTAGATTTTGTATTCATGCCAGAACTGCATTTCCTCTACAAAAGACTCATTAGATACTCTTGAATCCAAAAAAGTTAAAAGGTCAAATAAAGTACCAAGTTGAAGAGCATTGATGACAAAATTCCTAAAAGTTTTGCCAAATACAGCTAAGGTAATATATTCCTGAGGTAGAAAAGCCTTATATTAGTATTTCTAAAATTCAATTTTTTGTATCTATTTAATTTATGAATACGACCATATCAATGATAATTCATTTTAGCACAAAAGTGCTGACTACTGGGCTATTGCTTATTCCCAAAGGAAGGATATACTAGCCTTTTTGCAAGTTTTTGCCCAGAAAGGTATATATATCTCCCATGTTTAATGCAAATACATAAAAGTGCACCACTTGCATATGGCCTAACAATTGTTGTTGCTGGTGATTTTTACAAGTGACTACTGGAGTGGAGTTTGAGGGTCATTCATTCTTAAATATCTCTTAGTAAATGCTGTATATATTCAATAAATTATCAGATGGGTTAAACATTCAGACCTTAATGTTGTCACAGAATTTGTCCGAAAATCAATAGCAAACACCATGTTTCACTGATATCAGCAAAAGAAACTTTCAAATAAATTTCCTGAGTTTTTCATATGCATTTAACCCTTACAAAACTTAATTTTTCCATGAACATCATTTATAAGGTGGTGGTATTTCACAAACATACACAAGGAATGACACATTCCACTGACACATATCTGAGTTGAAACATTACACATACATGTATATGTACATGTACATTATGTAACACATTGCTATATGACACACTGCCCGTGTTACAGTTTTACTGTTATGAATTTAACTGCAAGCAATTAATATCTCTTAAATACATGTTCATGAACAAATATGTATAATATACATGTACATGTATACTACAATGGTTTAAAATATAATCCATTTCAGAATTACTGTCAATGAGACCTCAAGGGGGAGGGCTACTTCAATATTTAATATATTAATTGATAGGAGGTGCCGCTGGGGTTCTGTTACCCCACCCTTTTCATATAATTTAGATGTTTAAAATGTATACCTTTTCAAATATTGTGCAGGTGAAAATGTAACCTTTTCCAATATTGCTCGGGTTTCATGTGGTCTGTAATTGTATGTAATGTAAGAGTGGAATACCAAAGTGCCAAAAGAAAAAAAATGGTTGATGAAAACAGCCAGGATCACCAAGAAATATGACAGACAAAGAAGTTATAAGAACTTTATTGACTTTATCATATATTTCTGATAGTTTTCCCCGACATATTCACATACTTTTAAGCTTAAAATGGTGACTTATTCACCCAGCACGTCCTATCAACTTTTTATATAGGAAGTACTAATATCATTTATCAAGAAATCTGGAGAACGTTTCATTTCAAAATAAACCAGATGCTCCGCAGGGCGTAACTTTATACGACCGCAGAGGTTGAACCCTGAACGGTTAGGGCAAGTATGGACACAACATTCAAGCTGGATTCAGCTCTAAATTTGGATTGTGATTAAATAGTTGACACAGCATAAGTTTCTGACACAGAATGAATGTGTTCTAATGAACTTAAAATTTTTGTTTCTCTTAGAGCAATTCACTATGCTGTTGAATATTAATCCTCTCAAAAAAATGTTTGAAGAAATTTTCTTTTTTATTTATGAAATTTCAAATGAGAATAATTGAACCCAATTTTTTTAATCACATCCCCCTTTCCCTTATTCCAAAACTTATCTCAATTAAAATTTCTAATGGAGTTTGCAACAATAACTACTCATTTAAATAAATCATAAAATATTAAGATGTAAAAAAACTGCTTGTTATCACTGAATGGTAAAGATTATTTTAATTTATCAGTTGGTAGTAAAAAGTGAATATACATTGTATATTGTATATAACAAAGATTTAAGTTGATTCTGGACAAAGAAAGATAACTCCAATTAAAAAAAAATCTTGCTATTGCACAATATTTTGCAATTAGATATTTCTTGCTTACTATTCTGGACAAAGAAAGATAACTCTAATTAAAATAAATTTGATATTTCACAATATTGTGCAATTAGATATTTCTTGCCATTGCGCAATACTGTGCAATTGAAAAGACTTGCTATTGCACAATACTTAATATAATAATTTTAGATCCTGATTTGGACCAACTTGAAAACTGGGCCCATAACAAAAAATCTAAGTACATTTTTGGATTCAGCATATCAAAGAACTTCAAGATTTCAATTTTTGTTAAAATCAGACTAAGTTTAATTTTGGACCCTTTGGACTTTAGTGTAGACCAATTTGAAAACAGGACCAAAAATGAAGAATCTACATACACAGTTAGATTTGGTATATCAAAGAACCCCATTTATTCAATTTTTGATGAAATCAAACAAAGTTTAATTTTGGACCCCGATTTGGACCAACTTGAAAACTGGGCCAATAATCAAGAATCTAAGTACATTTTTAGATTCAGCATATCAAAGAACCTAACTGATTCATTTTTTGTCAAAATCAAACTAAGTTTAATTTTGGACCCTTTGGACCTTAATGTAGACCAATTTGAAAACGGGACCAAAAGTTAAGAATCTACATACACAGTCATGACAGTTAGATTCAGCATATCAATGGATCCCAATTATTCAATTTTGATGAAATCAAACAAAAGTTTAATTTTGGACCCTTTGGGCCCCTTATTATGTTGGGACCAAAACTCCCAAAATCAAACCCAACCTTTCTTTTATGGTCATAAACCTTGTGTTTAAATTTCATAGATTTCTATTTACTTATACTAACGTTATGGTGCGAAAACCAAGAAAAATGCTTATTTGGGTCCCTTTTTGGCCCCTAATTCCTAAACTGTTGGGACCTAAACTCCCAAAATCAATACCAACCTTCCTTTTGTAGTCATTAACATTGTGTTTAAATTTCATTGATTTCTATTTACTTAAACTAATGTTATTGTGCGAAAACCAAGAATAATGCTTATTTGGGCCCTTTTTTGGCCCCTAATTCCTAAACTGTTGAGACCAAAACTCCCAAAATCAATCCCAACCGTTCTTTTGTGGTCATAAACCTTGTGTCAAAATTTCATAGATTTCTATTAACTTAAACTAAAGTTATAGTGCGAAAACCAAGAAAATGCTTATTTGGGCCCTTTTTGGCCCCTAATTCCTAAAATGTTGGGACCAAAACTCCCAAAATCAATACCAACCTTCCTTTTTTGGTCATAAACCTTGTGTTAAAATTTCATAGATTTCCATTCACTTTTACTAAAGTTAGAGTGCGAAAACTAAAAGTATTCGGACGCCGGACGACGACGACGACGACGACGACGACGACGACGCCGACGCCGACGCCAACGTGATAGCAATATACGACGAAAATTTTTTCAAAATTTGCGGTCGTATAAAAATCGCAAATTACCCCTTTAAGAACAATAACTCCTATGGTCTATTGTTTATGGCCATATTGACAATTTGTAGATCATGTATTACTGACCCCTTTTGCTTCAAACAGTTTTTACCTATCTCATAAAGTTTTTGAGGTAAGAGAGCATTGAATGGCAATACACAGTACCCTACCGGATAAAAATTCTTTTTACTGGAACAAAATTCTAACTTGATTTCTAACTTGTCATGTTGTAATCTATATAACAAATATCAAATCAATATCTTTAAGCATGATAGAAATAAAATGCTTCGCTGAGCGAAGCCAGATACGACTGCAGAGGTCTAACCCTGAACAGTTGGGGCAATTTTTGACAAGATATTCAAGCTGTGATCAAATTTTTGACATAATATAAGTTTCTGACACAAAATAAATGTGGTCAAAGACCTTAAAAATTCGAAATGGGACATTTAATTTACCTAGAATGGTCTGATATCCAAAATCTAACAACATGGTTAGAATCAGCATATAAAAAAAACACCAAAAATTTAATTTTAGTTGAAATCAAACAAAGTTTAATTTTGGACCCTTCAAACCTTAATATGGACTAACTTGAAAACAGGGCCCAAAATAAGAAATCTATATGCACAATAAGATTCAGCATATCATACATGTCATACAGCCGCAATAATTCAGTTTTTGATGAAATCAAACAAAGTTTAATGTTAGATTCTTTTGACCACAATGTAGCCCAATTTAAAAATGGGGCCCAATATCCAAACTAGAGGCTCTAAGGGGCCTGTGTCGCTCACCTTGGTCTATATGCATATTAAACAAAGAACACAGATGAATTAATGACAAAATTGTGTTTATATGGGGATGGTGATGTGTTTGTAGATCTTACTTTACTGAACATTCTTGCTGCTTACAATTATCTCTATCTATGATGAACTTGGCCCAGTAGTTATAGTGGAAAATATTTTGTAAAAATTTACAAAATTTATGAAAATTGTTAAAAATTGACTATAAAGGGCAATAACTCCTTGAGGGGTCATTTGACTATTTTGGTCAAGTTGACTTATTTGTAGGTCTTACTTTCCTGTACATTATTGCTGTTTACAGTTTATCTCTATCTATAATAATATTCAAGATAATAACCAAAAGCTGAAATTTTTTCTTAAAATTACCAATTCAGGGGCAGCAATCCAACAACAGGTGACCTGATTGGTCTGAAAATTTCAGGGCAGATAGATCTTCACATAATGAACAATTTTATTCTGAAAGATTTGCTCTAAATGCTTTGGTTTCAGAGATATGAGCCAAAAACTGCATTTTACCCTATGTACTATTTTTAGCCATGTCGGCCATCTTGGTTCGAGGGCCTGGTCATCACACACATTTTTAAAAATAGATATCCTAGTGATGATTGTGGACAAGTTTGGTTAAATTTGTCTTAGAAGTTTCAGGAGAAGATTTTTGTAAAAGATTACAAAAAATGTAAAAAATTGACTATAAAGGGCAATAACTCCTTAAGGGTTGGTCATGTTGACTTATTTGTAGATCTTACTTTGCTGAACATTATTGCTGTTTACAGTTTATCTCTATCTATAATGATATTAAGATAATAACCAACAAGAATGTGTCCTCAGTACACGAATGCCCCACTCGCACTATCATTTTCCATGTTCAGTGGACCGTGAAATTGGGGTAAAAACTCTAATTTGGCATTAAAATTAGAAAGATCATATCAAAGGGAACATGTGTACAAAGTTTGAAGTCGATTGGACTTCAACTTCATCAAAAACTACCTTGACCAAAAACTTTAACCTGGAGCGGGACAGACGGACAGACGGACAGACGGACGAACAGACGGACGGACGCATGGACGAACGGACGCACAGACCAGAAAACATAATGCCCCTCTACTATCGTAGGTGGGGCATAAAAATGGAAAAAATTTCCTTAAAATTACCAATTCAGGGGCAGCAACCCAACAATGGGTTGCCGATTCATCTGAAAATTTCAGGACAGATAGATCTTGACCTGATAAACATGTTCACCCCCATGTCAGATTTACCCTAAATGCTTTGGTTTCAGAGATATAAGCCAAAATCTACATATATGTTCTATTTTTAGCCATGGTGGCCATCTTGGTTGGTATGCATGGTCAACGAACACATTTTTTAAACTAGATACCCCAATGATGATTGTGGCCAAGTTTGGTTAAATTTGGACCAGTAGTTTCAGAGGAGAAGATTTTTGTAAAAGTTAACAACGGACGACCGACGCCAAGTGATGAGAAAAGCTCACTTGATCCTTTGGGCCAGGTGAGCTTAAAAGTATTACAAGGTTAGAACCCCCAACTAGAGGCTCTTAAGAGCCTGTGTTGCTCACCTTGGTCTATGTGAATATTAAACAAAGGAAGCAGATGGATTCATGACAAAATTGTGTTTTGGTGATGTGATGTGTTTGTACATCTTACTAACTTTACTGAACATTCTTGCTGCTTACAATTATCTCTATCTATTATGAACTTGGCCGAGTAGATTCAGTGGAAAATATTCGTAAAAATTTACAAATTTTATGAAAATTGTAAAAAATTGACTCTAAAGGACAATAACTCCTTAGGGGGTCAATTGACCATTTTGGTCATATTGACTTATTTTTAGGTCTTACTTTGCTGTACATTATTGCTGTTTACAGTTTATCTCTATCTATAATAACATTCAAGATAAAAACCAAAAATAGCAAAATTCCCTTGAAATTACCAATTCAGGGGCAGCAACCCAACAACGGGTTGTCCAATCCATCTGAAAATTTTAGGGCAGATAGATCATGACCTGATTAACAATTTAACCCCATCAATTTGCTCTAAATGCTTTGGTTTTTGAGTTATAAGCCAAAAACTGCATTTTACCCCTATGTTTTATTTTTAGCTGTGGCAGCCATCTTGGTTGGTTGGCCGGGTCACCGGACACATTTTGCAAACTAGATACCCCAAAGATGATTGTGGCCAAGTTTGGATTAATTTGGCCCAGTAGTTTCAGAGGAGAAGATTTTTGTAAAAGATAACTAAGATTTACGAAAAATGGTTAAATATTGACTATAAAGGGCAATAACTCCTAAAGGGGTCAACTGACCATTTCAGTCATGTTGACTTATTTGTAAATCTTACTTTGCTGAACATTATTGCTGTTTACAGTTTATCTCTATCTATAATAATATTGAAGATAATAACCAAAAACAGCAAAATTTCCGTAAAATTCCCAATTAAGGGGCAGCAACGCAACAACGGGTTGTCCAATTCATCTGAAAATTTGAAGGCAAATAGATCTTGACCTGATAAACAATTTTACCCCATGTCAGATTTGCTCTAAATGCTTTTGTTTTTGAGTTATAAGCCAAAAACTGCATTTTACTCCTATGCTCTATTTTTAGCCATGGCGGCCATCTTGGTTGGTTGGCCGGGTCACCGGACACATTTTTAAACTAGATACCCCAATGATGATTGTGGCCAAGTTTGGTTAAATTTGGCCCAGTAGTTTCAGAGGATAAGATTTTTGTAAAAGTTAACGACGACGGACGACGGACGCCAGACGACAGACGCCAAGTGATGAGAAAAGTTCACTTGGCCCTTCGGGCCAGGTGAGCTAAAAATTAATGACTTTAAATTAATCCCATTGAAATTGGTTAAAAGATTTGTATTTATTTTCAATTGAAGAGCTATTGCGAAATATTATACTGTGCAATTTAAGATTTCTTGCTTTTGTGCAATACTGAGCACTTGAAGATTTCTTGCTATTGCGCAATACTATGTTGTTGGGCATTATTGTGATATTGCGCAATACTGGCCAATTGAAGATTTATTGCTATTGCGCAATACAATGCAATTAAAGATTTCTTGCTATTGCGCAATACTGTGCAATTGAAGATTTCTTGCTATTGCGCAATACTATGTTGCTGCCCAATACTGGCCAATTGAAGGTTTCTTGCTATTGCGCAAGACTGTGCAATTGAAGATTTCTTGCTATTGTGCAATTGAAGATTTCTTGCTATTGTGCAATTGAAGATTTCTTGCTATTGCCCAATACTGTGCTATTGCGTAATAAGGTGCAATTGAAGATTTCTTGCTATTGCGCAACACTGAGCTATTGCGCATTACTGTGCAATTGCGCAATTGAAAATTTCTTGCTTTTGCACAATACTGTGCAATTGAAGATTTCTTGCTTTTGTGCAATACTGTGCAATTGAAGATTTCTTGTTATTGCACAATACTGTGCAATCATTTGAATTCTCAAAAATTTTGAAAAAAAAAATATGAACCCCCAAAAAAATTGGAAGAAAAAATCCCCCCAAACTTTTTGAGCCCTGTCCCCCTTGGAGTAATTACCGCGAACCGAAAATAATCCCAGCCTTTCCTTTGTGGTATGGAACCTTGTAGTACAATTTTAGAAAGATCCATACTGTCTGGAAACAAGAAAAATACTTGTTTTTGGCCCATTTTTTGCCCTTATTTCCTGAACCGTTGAAGCAATTACCCCCAAACTCAATCCCAGCCTTCCCTTTGTGATATGGAACCTTGTGGTACAATTTCTGAGAGATCTATACACTAACACACAAGTTATTGTCCGGAAACAACAAAAATGCTTGTTTTTGGCCCCTTTTTAGTCCCTAATTCCTAAATTGTTGGTACCATAACCCCCAAAAACAATCCCAACTTTCCTTTTGTGGTATTGAACCTTCTGGTGAAATTTCTTAGAGATCCATTCACTTAAACTAAAGTTATTGTCTGGAAACAAAATGAATCTTCGGACGACACCGACGACAACACCATAGCATTATACGACGCAAATTTTTTGCGGTCATATAAAAAGTGTGGAAAACAGAATATTTGCATGAATTTTTCGAAGTCCAAGGAACAAAACTCTGCACAAAATCATCAGACTGGAACCAAATCTGAACTGGATCTGTAATTTGTCATGGTGGAACTATATACCAAATATCATTCCATATATCTTTAAGCAAGATAAAAATAAATGCGAAAAACTTTAGAATGAAATAAAAGACACAACAATAAATTCTTGAATTGAAAAATGAAGGCTATTCCACTAAGTTTAGTTAAAGTCTGTTAAAGCGTGGAATTTAGAATCTCAAATATATCATGTTGTCCAATCAAAATCATGATAACAAATAATTTCATTAGAATTTGAAATTTTTTGTTCAAGACTTAAAGAATGTATAAAATATCTCTCCTGAAGTATCTTGGTTTTGTGGCATTTAATTTCTTAGTTTTATATTTCTTTATTTTTTGTAACTTATTTTCTACTTGATTCATTCTAAGTGTAATCATTTGTAATTCAACATCTTATCTATCACTATATGTACCTTTAAGTATTCCATCACATCTTCATACTGCCTCAGTTTCCTTCTGGCTGCTATATCATATGGAGTCTCACCCTGAAATACAGACAAATCTTTATATTGCTTTCATCTGATAAGGCCTAAATTAAAATATTGTTTGTTTGCCCTTTTCCAACCCTATGTTTTGAAACAGGGTAGGTAGGTAGGTAAAATATTTTATTTTTTTTTCTCCAAAAATATCTTAGCTCGGTACATTTTTTGTCATGGGTAGGCAGGTAGGTATAATATTTTATTTTATAGAAACAAAATCTGCCTGATGTAATTTTTGTTTGTACAAATGTATTGCTTTTGTTTAAGTACATGCTTTTGCTAAAAAGTTTCTGGGACTATAAGTATAATAAGCATATTTTCAACGTTTATATGCCTGGAACTTTTAAGAGTTTTAAATTCTACTTCCGTCGTATGCTTACCTTGACCTAAAGGTTTTCTGTAAGAGATAACTTTATCCTGGTAAAATATGTCCAGGCAGACATACATTACTAGTAGAAAAAGTCCCTAGAGAGTTTAAATTTTTGTGTGCGCCTGTGTTTCCAATAAAAATTCACATTGACTTGTATAAGTTCTTCAAGTAATTAAAAAATAACTTGTACAAGTAGTACCCCTGACTGATTGTTGTATGCGTCAAAAGTTCAAGCGGTCGGGTCAGCTGGGATTCGGGATAAGGTGTATTGGTTCAAAATTTACAGAGATTTGTCAAAATATCCTTGTCAGATCTAGAGCCAGTAGTCTAATAATTATTGTTACTGTTATTTTTGGAAAAAATAAACTTGATTGCTCCTTGGGGGCTTGTAAATGAGCAGTGTTCTGAAGTTAACAGACAAATGGGATTTTCATTGTCCATGAATTTATACTTAAATGATTGATAAAGACATCAGCAAAGGGTGAAAAATGTCACTCTCCTCATGAAATAATCCCAAAATTCTGATCATAAAATTCAATAAAAAAATTGTCCTTTCTAATAATTTATTTCAGGTCAAAGCTACATATTTCTTTTCTCATCACATCAGCTCTATAAAACAGTTCTTATTGTTCATTTATGTCCATTTTTAAAATCACAGCATCCACAATTGTATGGCGGACTAATATTTTTTTTTTAATTACGTCATCTGAGTTCCTCATCTCAAGGTCTATTATGGATCCTGACCCATCTGTATACCCCTTCCACATCCTCCTGTATCTGTATACCCCATCCATACCCTCCTATATCTGTATATACCCAACCATACCCTCCTATATCTGTATACCCAATCCACATCCTCCTATATCTGTTTACCTCATCCACATCCTCCTATATCTGTATACCCCATCCACACCCTTCTATATCTGTATACCCCATCCACACCCTCCTATATCTGTATACCCCATCCATACCCTCCTATATCTGTATACCCTATTTACAACCTCCTATATCTGTATACCCCATCCACACCCTCCTATATATGTATCCTGTTACGGCCAGAAATCGCCTTTAAATTGTAGCCAACAAAAGACACAAATCAATAGTAAAATTTAACAATATTTAATATACAAAAGTTTACAAAAGGTATTACACAAATATTACTGTTAACTTAACTGTCAAAATATGAGTCCAATCTGTTATCTTTATCTGTATCCGGAAATCTTTCGGAATCCAATTTGAATATTACGTTCACTACTAATGTCACAATCTAGTATGATGTTGTTTGTAGAATAAAAGTGTCAATCCAAATGCTGTGAATACTAATGTCTATCAATGTCTATGTCCAAGTTTTAATTATGAGAGTTTAACTTTAGTGTCTGTATATATAGTGTTGTCATGGAAAATTCTAGAACACTCTATAATGGAACATTGTGGAAAATCCTGGAAAGTTACAACGGAAGTTTCTGGAATAACGTAGAAGTTTAAATTACGCATCTTTTATAAGGATCATTCTAGAAAGTTCCAATCATTCTGTGATTGTTCCAGTGATTCCTAAACTGCATAGTTATAAGATTATTTGGTAAACAACTATCAGGCCATACAACACAAATTAGGTCAACATAAATAAACATAATAATTACAATATCATAACACCTCCCCCCTTAAAAGAAGTTTTAGTGTAACAAAAACTTATCATGAATAATATGAACAAAAATACATAATATATACAAAGTGATTTAATAAGCTCTAGATAAAGCATCAGCTATTACATTATCTTTACCCTTAATATGTTTTACAATTACATCATATTCCTGTAACAATAAACTCCACCTAGTCAACCTCTGATTCTTGTTTCTCATTTTATGCATGAAGGTGAGAGGATTATGATCAGTATAAACAAGAATAGGATATACAGTGGGATTCAAATATACATCAAAATGTTGAAGTGCTGACAACATTGCAAAACACTCTTTTTCAATAGTTGAATAATTTTTCTGATGTTTATCTAATTTCTTAGAAAAATATGATATAGGTTTTTCAACATTATCGTCTGTCTCTTGATATAAAACAGCTCCAATTCCTACATCGCTTGCATCAACGGCAAGTTTAAATTGTTTTTCAAAGTCTGGAGTAATCAGAACTGGACTATTAATTAAAAGTGATTTGCTATTTTCAAAAGCGTTTTGACAATTTTCACTCCAGATAAATTTAGAATCTTTTCGTAAAAGATGAGTCAATGGTTGAACCACAGTAGCAAAATTTGAACAAAATTTTCTGTAAAATCCAATCATGCCTAAATATCTCATAAGTTGTTTTCTATTTGTAGGAGGTGGAAATTTGGAAATAGCTTCCACTTTAGCCATAATAGGTTTTACTTGACCTTGGCCAACTGTATGCCCTAAATAATCAACAGTGGCCTGACAAAATTCACTTTTACCAAGATTAACAGTCAAATTTGAATATGACAATCTATCAAAAGTATCATACAAATGTGTTAAATGCTGTTCCCAGCTATCACTACATATAATTAGATCATCAATATAAGCATAACAACAGTTTAAATCTTTTATAACATTATTGATCATTCTTTGAAATGTAGCTGGTGCACTTTTCATGCCAAACGGCATTACAGTATATTGAAATAAGCCATCTGGTGTAACAAAAGCTGATATTTCACGAGCTCTCTGTGTCAATGGAACTTGCCAATAACCTTTCAACAAATCAAATTTGCTCACAAATTTTGCTTGACCAATGTTATCAATACAATCGTCTATCCTTGGAATTGGATAGGAATCAGATTTTGAGACTGAATTTACTTTTCTGAAATCAGTCACGAAACGAAAGGTTTTATCTGGTTTTGGCACAAGGAGACAAGGAGAGCTCCATTCACTGTTACTCGGCTCAATAATATCATTGTCAAGCATATATTTAATTTCTTTTCTCATAGCTTTAAGTTTGAGTGGATTGAGCCGGTAAGGATGTTGCTTAATTGGAGAAGCATCTCCTACATCAACATCATGACAAACAGCATTAGTTTTGTTTGGCACATCTGGAAAAAGATTTTTAAAAGAAAATACCAAAGTTTTTATTTCTTCTCTACGATCAAAAGACAGATGTGCAAGTTTTGAGTCTAAATTTGACAAAATTTCTGAATTTTTCAATCTAACTGTCTCTTCGATAGTTTTACAACTAAAAATTGGTTCAATTACATCTGGTTTGTCATGATTGTTCTCAAATTTAACCATGCCTAAAGTGGCAACTGGTTTACTATCACATAGAACATTAGTACGCTCAAAATATGGTTTTAACATATTAATATGACACACTCTATTTTGTTTGCGCCGACCTGGAGTTTTTACAATATAATTCAAATCATTAATTTTACTCTCTATTGTATAAGGACCACAATATTTAGCCTGTAAAGGATGTCCAGGGACAGGCAGAAATACAAGTACGCTATCACCAGGCTCAAAAACTCTGTCCCTGGCATCTTTATCATACCATATTTTCATCTTGTTCTGTACATTTTTTAAGTTTTTCTGAGCAATTTGACAAGCAGTATACAATTTTTCTTTAAATCTAGATACATAGTCTAAAAGATTCAAGTCAGTATGTTCAGTAAGCCACTTTTCCTTAATCAATTTTAACGGTCCCCTTACAGTATGACCAAATACCAACTCAAAGGGACTAAATCCAAGGGATTCTTGAACAGCCTCTCGAACCGCAAAAAGTAGAAAGTGAACTCCATCATCCCAGTCTCTGTCAAATTGAAGACAAAAAGTTCTAATCATGTTCTTCAATGTTTGATGAAAACGTTCTAAGGCACCTTGAGATTCTGGATGATAAGCACTTGATCTGTACTGAGCAATCCCTAACTGGTATACGACTTGCTGAAATAAACCTGACATGAAATTTGATCCCTGGTCGGACTGTATAGACTTAGGAAGTCCTACTAATGTGAAAAATTTAATCAAAGCTTTGACGATAGTAGGTGTCTTGATATTTCTGAGCGGAATAGCTTCAGGAAAGCGGGTAGATGTACACATGATTGTCAATAAATATGCATTTCCAGTCTTGGTCTTTGGTAAAGGTCCAACACAGTTAATTAGAACTCTGCTGAAAGGTTCGTCAAAGGCTGGAATAGGCAGAAGTGGTGCTGGTGGTATTTTCTGGTTAGGTTTACCAACAACCTGGCATATATGACATGATTTGCAGTATTCTGCAACATCATTTCTAAGTTTAGGCCAGTAAAAATGCTGCAAGATCTTAAGGCAAGTCTTCCTTATACCTAAGTGTCCAGCCAAGGGGGTGTCATGGGCAAGACCAATAATTTCTTGTCTATAAACTTTAGGCACCACCACTTGGTATAGCACTCTCCATTCCTCCTCTGGGGTAGCATCAGGAGGCCTCCACTTCCTCATTAAAATACTGTCCTGATGGTAATAGCATTCGGCCACTTTGTCTGCTTCCTCCTGTGGTTGTGCCCTCTGGCTGAGCTGAAGAACCTCAGGGTCTTTATGTTGTTCTTCGAGTAAATTATTTCGGTCTAATGAATGGCTGTTCACATCTGGCCATGGCATAATAACATTTTTGTGAACACTAGGTGGTTTTATAATAGCCTTTTCTGAGTTACCAGGATCTTCAATATCAGCTATAAAAGTGTCAGAAAGGTCCATGTAATCAAACTGGTCTTCTTGCAAATTCTCATCTTGTTGTTTTCTAGCCATCGCCCTAGTAACAACACAAGCTGGATACAATTCAGCATCATCTTCAGGTGATTTAACATCCACCACTGGTTCACTGGTAACAATTGGTTCAGCAACCACTTTGTTCCTAGCTAGATCATTTCCTAGCAATAATGTAACACCCTCTACAGGGAGATTAGGACGAACACCTACAATAACTGGTCCAGTTATCAAATCTGACTTCAGATAAATACGATGGAGAGGAACATCTATACAACCCAACTCTACACCTTGTAACAAAACGGAGGCACCAACAGAAGTCTTCTCGGACAAAGGCAACACACCTTCTAACAATAAAGACTGAGAAGCTCCAGTGTCCCGTAAAATCTTAATAGGCTGAAGAGTGGTATCATCAACAATAGAAATAAACCCATCAGACATAAAGGGTTTATATTCCTCCATGTAATCACAAAAACTGGACTTAAAAGCCTGACTCGCAGGACATTCCAACGTACTGGTAATATAAGGTGTCGTACAAGCACTGGTCTTCGGCTTATTATCTCGTTCATTCTTCTTCTGGAGTCTAAAACAATCAGCCATCAGGTGACCAATCTTCTTACAATAAGCACAAGTCAGTGACTTCTTCTCAAAAGTATCAAATTTTGGACTAGACATATTATAACTGGACTGACTCTTATTCTGTGAAACAGGCTTACTATCAGTATGCTCAGTGCTTTGATTTTTGTAATTTCCACTGGAAGTATTAACATTTTGACCCTTGAAACTTCTTTTATGTGAAAGAGTATAATTATCTGAAATAACAGCTGCATCGTGTATTGACTCAACAGTTTTGTCGTCTAAATGTGTTTTTAAGTCTAAATGAACACATTGTTTGAACTCTTCTAATAACATCAATTGTCTTAGGTTATCAAAATTGTTATCTGTTTTCTTTGACGTAAGCCATTTATCAAATAGATCTTCTTTTTCCCGAGCAAATTCCACATATGTTTGTGAATCAAACTTTTTATAAGATCTAAATTTCTGTCTATATGCTTCTGGTACTAGTTCATAAGCTTTCAAAACTTCCTGTTTTACCATATCATAATCAGAACTTTTTTCTGATGGAAGTGCGGAATAAATTTCAGCGGCCTTACCCTCAAAAACACTTTGCAGCATCGTAGTCCAATATGGTTTCGGCCATTTCAAATTACTTGCAATTTTCTCAAACTGTGGAAAATATTTATCAACTGTTTTTTCACAAAATTTCGGAACCAAACGTATATTTTTTGCTGCATCAAAATAATCTGATTTCGACTGGACGTTAGTGTTATTTTCCTCTTTGCCAATTTCAATTTTCATTTTTTCCATCTCTAGCCTTTCCCTCATTTCAAGTTCTTTTAATTTTAATTCAAGTTCTTTTAATTTAAATTCATCTTCTTTTTCTTTTTTATCCATTTCCAACCTTTCCTTCATTTCAAGTTCTTTTATTTTCTCTGTCTCCTTCATTTCCAGTTCTGTTAATTTAAGTTTATGTTCTAATTCAAGCTGTTTTAATTTAAAGGCGTCAACGTTTTCGACCTTAAGATCAAGAGCCTCTTCACCTAAAATTTCTGATTCAACTAATTTGTCTATAACCAAATTTTTTATAACTTGTTTTCTCATAGATACTTTAAAAACTAATTTCAGTTGTTTAGCAAGCAACACTAATTCCTCTTTCTTTAAATTATCAAAACTCTCCAGGTCTGGCGTTTTCAAAAATTTACCAGCATCAAATGCCATTTTGTAGAATTTTGTTGGCTAGTTATAATACAAATACTAAACAAATTTTGAATAAAATATTTTTTAGATCCCAGGACGAGCCCCCAATTTCTGTTTCGGCCAGAAATCGCCTTTAAATTGTAGCCAACAAAAGACACAAATCAATAGTAAAATTTAACAATATTTAATATACAAAAGTTTACAAAAGGTATTACACAAATATTACTGTTAACTTAACTGTCAAAATATGAGTCCAATCTGTTATCTTTATCTGTATCCGGAAATCTTTCGGAATCCAATTTGAATATTACGTTCACTACTAATGTCACAATCTAGTATGATGTTGTTTGTAGAATAAAAGTGTCAATCCAAATGCTGTGAATACTAATGTCTATCAATGTCTATGTCCAAGTTTTAATTATGAGAGTTTAACTTTAGTGTCTGTATATATAGTGTTGTCATGGAAAATTCTAGAACACTCTATAATGGAACATTGTGGAAAATCCTGGAAAGTTACAACGGAAGTTTCTGGAATAACGTAGAAGTTTAAATTACGCATCTTTTATAAGGATCATTCTAGAAAGTTCCAATCATTCTGTGATTGTTCCAGTGATTCCTAAACTGCATAGTTATAAGATTATTTGGTAAACAACTATCAGGCCATACAACACAAATTAGGTCAACATAAATAAACATAATAATTACAATATCATAACACCTCCCCCCTTAAAAGAAGTTTTAGTGTAACAAAAACTTATCATGAATAATATGAACAAAAATACATAATATATACAAAGTGATTTAATAAGCTCTAGATAAAGCATCAGCTATTACATTATCTTTACCCTTAATATGTTTTACAATTACATCATATTCCTGTAACAATAAACTCCACCTAGTCAACCTCTGATTCTTGTTTCTCATTTTATGCATGAAGGTGAGAGGATTATGATCAGTATAAACAAGAATAGGATATACAGTGGGATTCAAATATACATCAAAATGTTGAAGTGCTGACAACATTGCAAAACACTCTTTTTCAATAGTTGAATAATTTTTCTGATGTTTATCTAATTTCTTAGAAAAATATGATATAGGTTTTTCAACATTATCGTCTGTCTCTTGATATAAAACAGCTCCAATTCCTACATCGCTTGCATCAACGGCAAGTTTAAATTGTTTTTCAAAGTCTGGAGTAATCAGAACTGGACTATTAATTAAAAGTGATTTGCTATTTTCAAAAGCGTTTTGACAATTTTCACTCCAGATAAATTTAGAATCTTTTCGTAAAAGATGAGTCAATGGTTGAACCACAGTAGCAAAATTTGAACAAAATTTTCTGTAAAATCCAATCATGCCTAAATATCTCATAAGTTGTTTTCTATTTGTAGGAGGTGGAAATTTGGAAATAGCTTCCACTTTAGCCATAATAGGTTTTACTTGACCTTGGCCAACTGTATGCCCTAAATAATCAACAGTGGCCTGACAAAATTCACTTTTACCAAGATTAACAGTCAAATTTGAATATGACAATCTATCAAAAGTATCATACAAATGTGTTAAATGCTGTTCCCAGCTATCACTACATATAATTAGATCATCAATATAAGCATAACAACAGTTTAAATCTTTTATAACATTATTGATCATTCTTTGAAATGTAGCTGGTGCACTTTTCATGCCAAACGGCATTACAGTATATTGAAATAAGCCATCTGGTGTAACAAAAGCTGATATTTCACGAGCTCTCTGTGTCAATGGAACTTGCCAATAACCTTTCAACAAATCAAATTTGCTCACAAATTTTGCTTGACCAATGTTATCAATACAATCGTCTATCCTTGGAATTGGATAGGAATCAGATTTTGAGACTGAATTTACTTTTCTGAAATCAGTCACGAAACGAAAGGTTTTATCTGGTTTTGGCACAAGGAGACAAGGAGAGCTCCATTCACTGTTACTCGGCTCAATAATATCATTGTCAAGCATATATTTAATTTCTTTTCTCATAGCTTTAAGTTTGAGTGGATTGAGCCGGTAAGGATGTTGCTTAATTGGAGAAGCATCTCCTACATCAACATCATGACAAACAGCATTAGTTTTGTTTGGCACATCTGGAAAAAGATTTTTAGAAGAAAATACCAAAGTTTTTATTTCTTCTCTACGATCAAAAGACAGATGTGCAAGTTTTGAGTCTAAATTTGACAAAATTTCTGAATTTTTCAATCTAACTGTCTCTTCGATAGTTTTACAACTAAAAATTGGTTCAATTACATCTGGTTTGTCATGATTGTTCTCAAATTTAACCATGCCTAAAGTGGCAACTGGTTTACTATCACATAGAACATTAGTACGCTCAAAATATGGTTTTAACATATTAATATGACACACTCTATTTTGTTTGCGCCGACCTGGAGTTTTTACAATATAATTCAAATCATTAATTTTACTCTCTATTGTATAAGGACCACAATATTTAGCCTGTAAAGGATGTCCAGGGACAGGCAGAAATACAAGTACGCTATCACCAGGCTCAAAAACTCTGTCCCTGGCATCTTTATCATACCATATTTTCATCTTGTTCTGTACATTTTTTAAGTTTTTCTGAGCAATTTGACAAGCAGTATACAATTTTTCTTTAAATCTAGATACATAGTCTAAAAGATTCAAGTCAGTATGTTCAGTAAGCCACTTTTCCTTAATCAATTTTAACGGTCCCCTTACAGTATGACCAAATACCAACTCAAAGGGACTAAATCCAAGGGATTCTTGAACAGCCTCTCGAACCGCAAAAAGTAGAAAGTGAACTCCATCATCCCAGTCTCTGTCAAATTGAAGACAAAAAGTTCTAATCATGTTCTTCAATGTTTGATGAAAACGTTCTAAGGCACCTTGAGATTCTGGATGATAAGCACTTGATCTGTACTGAGCAATCCCTAACTGGTATACGACTTGCTGAAATAAACCTGACATGAAATTTGATCCCTGGTCGGACTGTATAGACTTAGGAAGTCCTACTAATGTGAAAAATTTAATCAAAGCTTTGACGATAGTAGGTGTCTTGATATTTCTGAGCGGAATAGCTTCAGGAAAGCGGGTAGATGTACACATGATTGTCAATAAATATGCATTTCCAGTCTTGGTCTTTGGTAAAGGTCCAACACAGTTAATTAGAACTCTGCTGAAAGGTTCGTCAAAGGCTGGAATAGGCAGAAGTGGTGCTGGTGGTATTTTCTGGTTAGGTTTACCAACAACCTGGCATATATGACATGATTTGCAGTATTCTGCAACATCATTTCTAAGTTTAGGCCAGTAAAAATGCTGCAAGATCTTAAGGCAAGTCTTCCTTATACCTAAGTGTCCAGCCAAGGGGGTGTCATGGGCAAGACCAATAATTTCTTGTCTATAAACTTTAGGCACCACCACTTGGTATAGCACTCTCCATTCCTCCTCTGGGGTAGCATCAGGAGGCCTCCACTTCCTCATTAAAATACTGTCCTGATGGTAATAGCATTCGGCCACTTTGTCTGCTTCCTCCTGTGGTTGAGCCCTCTGGCTGAGCTGAAGAACCTCAGGGTCTTTATGTTGTTCTTCGAGTAAATTATTTCGGTCTAATGAATGGCTGTTCACATCTGGCCATGGCATAATAACATTTTTGTGAACACTAGGTGGTTTTATAATAGCCTTTTCTGAGTTACCAGGATCTTCAATATCAGCTATAAAAGTGTCAGAAAGGTCCATGTAATCAAACTGGTCTTCTTGCAAATTCTCATCTTGTTGTTTTCTAGCCATCGCCCTAGTAACAACACAAGCTGGATACAATTCAGCATCATCTTCAGGTGATTTAACATCCACCACTGGTTCACTGGTAACAATTGGTTCAGCAACCACTTTGTTCCTAGCTAGATCATTTCCTAGCAATAATGTAACACCCTCTACAGGGAGATTAGGACGAACACCTACAATAACTGGTCCAGTTATCAAATCTGACTTCAGATAAATACGATGGAGAGGAACATCTATACAACCCAACTCTACACCTTGTAACAAAACGGAGGCACCAACAGAAGTCTTCTCGGACAAAGGCAACACACCTTCTAACAATAAAGACTGAGAAGCTCCAGTGTCCCGTAAAATCTTAATAGGCTGAAGAGTGGTATCATCAACAATAGAAATAAACCCATCAGACATAAAGGGTTTATATTCCTCCATGTAATCACAAAAACTGGACTTAAAAGCCTGACTCGCAGGACATTCCAACGTACTGGTAATATAAGGTGTCGTACAAGCACTGGTCTTCGGCTTATTATCTCGTTCATTCTTCTTCTGGAGTCTAAAACAATCAGCCATCAGGTGACCAATCTTCTTACAATAAGCACAAGTCAGTGACTTCTTCTCAAAAGTATCAAATTTTGGACTAGACATATTATAACTGGACTGACTCTTATTCTGTGAAACAGGCTTACTATCAGTATGCTCAGTGCTTTGATTTTTGTAATTTCCACTGGAAGTATTAACATTTTGACCCTTGAAACTTCTTTTATGTGAAAGAGTATAATTATCTGAAATAACAGCTGCATCGTGTATTGACTCAACAGTTTTGTCGTCTAAATGTGTTTTTAAGTCTAAATGAACACATTGTTTGAACTCTTCTAATAACATCAATTGTCTTAGGTTATCAAAATTGTTATCTGTTTTCTTTGACGTAAGCCATTTATCAAATAGATCTTCTTTTTCCCGAGCAAATTCCACATATGTTTGTGAATCAAACTTTTTATAAGATCTAAATTTCTGTCTATATGCTTCTGGTACTAGTTCATAAGCTTTCAAAACTTCCTGTTTTACCATATCATAATCAGAACTTTTTTCTGATGGAAGTGCGGAATAAATTTCAGCGGCCTTACCCTCAAAAACACTTTGCAGCATCGTAGTCCAATATGGTTTCGGCCATTTCAAATTACTTGCAATTTTCTCAAACTGTGGAAAATATTTATCAACTGTTTTTTCACAAAATTTCGGAACCAAACGTATATTTTTTGCTGCATCAAAATAATCTGATTTCGACTGGACGTTAGTGTTATTTTCCTCTTTGCCAATTTCAATTTTCATTTTTTCCATCTCTAGCCTTTCCCTCATTTCAAGTTCTTTTAATTTTAATTCAAGTTCTTTTAATTTAAATTCATCTTCTTTTTCTTTTTTATCCATTTCCAACCTTTCCTTCATTTCAAGTTCTTTTATTTTCTCTGTCTCCTTCATTTCCAGTTCTTTTAATTTAAGTTTATGTTCTAATTCAAGCTGTTTTAATTTAAAGGCGTCAACGTTTTCGACCTTAAGATCAAGAGCCTCTTCACCTAAAATTTCTGATTCAACTAATTTGTTTATAACCAAATTTTTTATAACTTGTTTTCTCATAGATACTTTAAAAACTAATTTCAGTTGTTTAGCAAGCAACACTAATTCCTCTTTCTTTAAATTATCAAAACTCTCCAGGTCTGGCGTTTTCAAAAATTTACCAGCATCAAATGCCATTTTGTAGAATTTTGTTGGCTAGTTATAATACAAATACTAAACAAATTTTGAATAAAATATTTTTTAGATCCCAGGACGAGCCCCCAATTTCTGTTTCGGCCAGAAATCGCCTTTAAATTGTAGCCAACAAAAGACACAAATCAATAGTAAAATTTAACAATATTTAATATACAAAAGTTTACAAAAGGTATGACACAAATATTACTGTTAACTTAACTGTCAAAATATGAGTCCAATCTGTTATCTTTATCTGTATCCGGAAATCTTTCGGAATCCAATTTGAATATTACGTTCACTACTAATGTCACAATCTAGTATGATGTTGTTTGTAGAATAAAAGTGTCAATCCAAATGCTGTGAATACTAATGTCTATCAATGTCTATGTCCAAGTTTTAATTATGAGAGTTTAACTTTAGTGTCTGTATATATAGTGTTGTCATGGAAAATTCTAGAACACTCTATAATGGAACATTGTGGAAAATCCTGGAAAGTTACAACGGAAGTTTCTGGAATAACGTAGAAGTTTAAATTACGCATCTTTTATAAGGATCATTCTAGAAAGTTCCAATCATTCTGTGATTGTTCCAGTGATTCCTAAACTGCATAGTTATAAGATTATTTGGTAAACAACTATCAGGCCATACAACACAAATTAGGTCAACATAAATAAACATAATAATTACAATATCATAACAATCCCCATCCACACCCTCCTATATCTGTATACCCTATCCACACCCTTCTATATCTGTATACCCCATCCACACCCTCCTATATCTGTATACCTCATCCACATCCTCCTATATCTGTATACCCTATCCACACCCTTCTATATCTGTATACCCCATCCACATCCTCCTATATCTGTATACCTCATCCACATCCTCCTATATCTGTATACCCTATCCACACCCTCCTTTATCTGTATACCCCATCCACACCCTCCTATATCTGTATACCCTATCCACACCCTCCTATATATGTATACCCCATCCACACCCTCCTATATCTGTATACCCTATCCACACCCATCTATATCTGTATACCCTGTCCTTACCCTTCTGGATCTGTATACCCTATCCACAACCTTCTATATTATACCCTATCCACATCCTCCTATATCTGTATACCTCATCCACATCCTCCTATATCTGTATACCCTATCCACACCCTCCTATATCTATATACCCCATCCACACACTCCTATATTATACCCTATCCACATCCTCCTATATCTGTATACCCCATCCCCATCCTCCTATATCTGTATACCCTATCCACACCCTCCTATATCTGTATACCCCATCCACACCCTCCTATATTATACCCTATCCACATCCTCCTATATCTGTATACCCCATCCCCATCCTTCTATATCTGTATACCCCATCCACATCCTCCTATATCTGTATACCTCATCCACACCCTCCTATATCTGTATACCCTATCCACACCCTCCTATATCTGTATACCCCATCCATACCCTCCTATATTATACCCTATCCACATCCTCCTATATCTGTATACCCCATCCCAATCCTCCTATATCTGTATACCCCATCCACACCCTCCTATATCTGTATACCACATCCACACCCTCCTATATCTGTATACCCCATCCACACTCTCATATATCTGTATACGCCATCCACACTCTCATATATCTGTATACCCCATCCACGCCCTTCTATGAAACTTTTTCATATTTAAAGTTAAATTTAAATGATCAAAAGACTAAAGTCTTGAAAAAAAACATTTGACCAACCATACATAATTTTAGTGATTCATTACTTAATAGATAACACTGGGCATATACCATAAAATATTACCTCATGTGTTGTAATCAAGGGACTGGCACCTCCTTGTTCTACCAGACATCTTGTGATCTGTAGATATCCCCTCTCAGCAGCATAATGTAAAGCTGTGTATCCATTGATCTATAATATTACCAAATAACATGTAAATATAATGTACAATACTTTGTTGTCAATATCAATAATATACAACATATCCTACAACTGACATTAAAACTTGTCTGATAAACTGGACAATGTTATTTAATAAATATAAACAAAATATATATCACTTGAATCAGTGGTCAAAACTGAATACAATGACCAATCACACTTGTATTTATATTGATCATAAACAACAAATAAACAACCAGTTTTTTTGTTGTGAAATGTCAAAACTTCCATTAAACCGGATATCTTAAAAAAATATTTTTTTCAAGAAATGTGTAAAATAATTATATCAATGGATTCAGTAGAACAAAACAAACAAAATGAAACCCCACTTTATATGATTCTTACAAATATTTGTTTATCAAAACTGTCTAATTAACAACAGGAATTAGTGTAGATTCAGTATAACTATTCATTTTCATAAAATATTTTTTTTAAGAAACATGCAAAGAAGTAATATTTTCTAATTAAGAACAATAATATGAGTTAAATGAGACCCCACTTGATATAATTATTACAAATATTTAT
This sequence comes from Mytilus galloprovincialis, assembly GCA_037788925.1. Lineage (NCBI taxonomy): Eukaryota > Metazoa > Mollusca > Bivalvia > Mytilida > Mytilidae > Mytilus > Mytilus galloprovincialis. The sequence goes on along the minus strand of CM075339.1, from coordinate 73,324,963 downwards.
TAAACCTGTCTAATTAACAACATGATTTTGTGTAGATTAATAGTAATGTGATCAGACTAAGTAGATAACATACTGTTGTGATGTCGATCTTACATCCTCTATCAATGAGGAGACTACAGATCTCCAGTTGTCCAAACATGGCAGCAAACATTAATGCTGTCTCTCCATACACCTGGAATAATACAACTGACATCAAAACTTGTCTGATAAACTGGACAATGTTGTGTAATAAATATAAACAAAATATATATCACATGAATCAGTGGTCAAAACTGAATACAATGACCAGTCACACTTGTATTTATATTGTACATAAACAATAAATAAACATGTTTTGTTTTGAAATGTCAAAACTTCCATTAAACCTGATATCTTAAAAAAAAAAAAAAATTCAAGTAATGTGTGAAATAATTATATCAATGGATTCAGTAGAACAAAACAAGTAAAATGAGACCCCACTTTATATGATTCTTACAAATATTTGTTTATTAAAACTGTCTGATTAACAACAGGAATTAGTGTAGATTCAGTATAACTATTCATTTTAATAAAAAAAAAAATTTAAGAAACATGAAAAGAAGTAATATTTTCTAATTCAGAACAATAATACGAGTAAAATTAGACCCCACTTGATATAATTATTACAAATGTTTGTTCATTAAACCTGTCTAATTAACAACATGATTTAGTGTAGATTAATAGTAATGTGATCAGACTAAGTAGATAACATACCCCTGTGATGTCGATCTTACATCCTCTATCAATGAGAAGCTGACAGATCTCCAGGTGTCCTCCCCTGGCAGCCTCCATTAATGCTGTCGATCCATACTCCTGGAATAATACAACTGACATCAAAACTTGTCTGATAAACTGGACAATGTTGTGTAATATAAACAAAATATATATCACATGAATCAGTGGTCAAAACTGAATACAATGACCAGTCACACTTGTATTTATATTGTATATAAACAATAAATAAACATGTTTTGTTGTGAAATGTCAAAACTTCCATTAAACCTGATATCTTAAAAAAAAAAAAATCAAGAAATGTGTAAAATAATTATATCAATTGATTTAGTAGAACAAAACAAGTAAAATGAGACCCCACTTTATATGATTCTTACAAATATTTGTTTATTAAAACTGTCTAATTAACAACAGGAATTAGTGTAGATTCAGTATAACTATTCATTCTAATAAATAAAAAAAATTTAAGAAACATGAAAAGAAGTAATATTTTCTAATTCAGAACAATAATACGAGTAAAATGAGACCCCACTTTATATGATTCTTACAAATCTTTGTTCATTAAAACTGTCTAATTAACAATATGATTTTGTGTAGATTAATAGTAATGTGATCAGACTAAGTAGATAACATACTGTTGTGTCGATCTTACATCCTCTATCAATGAGAAGCTGACAGAACTCCAGGTGTCCTTCCCTGGCAGCAAACATTAATGCTGTCACTCCATACTCCTGGAATAATACAACTGACATCAAAACTTGTCTGATAAACTGGACAATGTTGTGTAATAAATATAAACAAAATATACATCACATGAATCAGTGGTCAAAACTGAATAAAATGACCAGTCACACTTGTATTTATATTGATCATAAACAACAAATAAACAACAAAATTTTTTTGTGAGATGTCAAAACTTCAATCAAAACTGTAATGTTATTTTTTTTTATTTTTTTTTAAGAAATGAATAAAATATTTACATCAATGGATTCATTACAATTCTCTGAGTAAAATGACATCTCACTTTATATAATTCTAACAAGTATTTGTTGATATAATGATTAAATCTGTCTGATTAACATGATTCAGAATAATGATTAATTTTTTAAAAAGTAACTTTTTCAAAGAAATATGAAAAATAGTTACATTTCCTGATTTTGTTCGAGGAGACAAACAAAATGAGACCCCACTTTATATGATTCTCACAAATTTATTTGTAGTCCATTAACCCTGTCTAATTAACAACATAATTTTGTATATATTAAGGAATGTGGTCAAAGTGAAGCAATAATATACATGTGTGATATTTGTTTTACTTCCGCTGTAAAACCTTGGTGTAAAAAATGTTCTTGTAAATATTCAAAGTAAGAACTTTATCAACTATAATTCAAAACAAACAAAAACAATTATTTAAAAGAAATACCTTTATGCATTTTTTATCTCTCACTAAAACTGTTAAATTAAAAACAGATTTTGATTTAGTATCGAATTCAGTATAATGATATATATATATATCAGTTTCGATACAGATAAATTTTTATATTATGTTCAGAAGTAACATGTAGTTATGTGTTTTATACTGCAAATGTACAATCTGTTGTTTTGTGAAGTAACTTGCAGTTGTGTGTTTTATACTGTTTATGTACAATCTGTTTTGTTATGAATTAAGTTGTAGTTGTGCGTTTTATACTGCTAATGTACAATCTGTTTCGTTCTGAAGTATTTTGTAGTTGTGTGTTTTATACTGCTAATGTACAATCTGTTATGTGCTGAAGTAAACTTGTAATTATGTGTTTTATACTGCTGGTGTACAATCTGTTATGTTCTGAAGTAACTTGCAATTATGTGTTTTATACTGCTGGTGTACAATCTGTTATGTTCTGAAGTAACTTGCAATTATGTGTTTTATACTGCTTATGTACAATCTGTTATGTTGTGAAGTAACTTGTAGTTGTGTGTTTTATACTGCTGCTGTACATTCTGTTATGTTCTGAAATAACTTGCAATTATGTGTTTTATACTGCTGGCGTACAATCTGTTATGTTCTGAAGTAGCTTGTAGTTGTATGTTTTATACTGCTGGTGTACAATCTGTTATGTTCTGAAGTAACTTGTAGTTGTATGTTTTATACTGCTTATGTACAATCTGTTATGTTCTGAACTAACTTGTAGTTGTATGTTTTATACTGCTGGTGTACAATCTGTTATGTTCTGAACTAACTTGTAGTTGTATGTTTTATACTGCTAGTGTACAATCTGTTATGTTCTGAACTAACTTGTAGTTGTATGTTTTATACTGCTGGTGTACAATCTGTTATGTTCTGAAGTTACTTGTAGTTGTGTGTTTTATACTGCTGGTGTACAATCTGTTATGTTCTGAAGTTACTTGTAGTTGTGTGTTTTATACTGCTGGTGTACAATCTGTTATGTTCTGAACTAACTTGTAGTTGTGTGTTTTATACTGCTGGTGTACAATCTGTTATGTTCTGAACTAACTTGTAGTTGTGTGTTTTATACTGCTAGTGTACAATCTGTTATGTTCTGAACTAACTTGTAGTTGTGTGTTTTATACTGCTGGTGTACAATCTGTTATGTTCTGAAGTAACTTGTAGTTGTGTGTTTTATACTGCTAGTGTACAATCTGTTATGTTCTGAAGTAACTTGTAGTTGTGTGTTTTATACTGCTGGTGTACAATCTGTTATGTTCTGAAGTTACTTGTAGTTGTGTGTTTTATACTGCTGGTGTACAATCTGTTATGTTCTGAAGTAACTTGTAGTTGTGTGTTTTATACTGCTAGTGTACAATCTGTTATGTTCTGAACTAACTTGTAGTTGTGTGTTTTATACTGCTGGTGTACAATCTGTTATGTTCTGAAGTAACTTGTAGTTGTGTGTTTTATAATGCTAGTGTACAATCTGTTATGTTCTGAACTAACTTGTAGTTGTGTGTTTTATACTGCTGGTGTACAATCTGTTATGTTCTGAAGTTACTTGTAGTTGTATGTTTTATACTGCTGGTGTACAATCTGTTATGTTCTGAAGTAACTTGTAGTTGTATGTTTTGTACTGCTGGTGTACAATCTGTTATGTTCTGAAGTAACTTGTAGTTGTGTGTTTTATACTGCTGGTGTACAATCTGTTATGTTCTGAAGTAACTTGCAGTTGTGTGTTTTATACTGCTGTGTACAATCTGTTATGTTCTGAAGTAACTTGCAGTTGTGTGTTTTATACTGCTAGTGTACAATCTGTTATGTTCTGAAGTAACTTGTAGTTGTGTGTTTTATACTGCTGGTGTACAATCTGTTTTGTTCTGAAGTAACTTGCAGTTGTGTGTTTTATACTGCTGGTGTACAATCTGTTATGTTCTGAAGTAACTTTTAGTTGTGTGTTTTATACTGCTGGTGTACAATCTGTTATGTTCTGAAGTAACTAGTAGTTGTGTGTTTTATACTGCTGGTGTACAATCTGTTATGTTCTGAAGTAACTTGCAGTTGTATGTTTTATACTGCTTATGTACAATCTGTTATGTTCTAAAGTCAATTGTTGTGGTGTGTTTATGTACAATATGCTGTATTTTGAAGTAACTTCCAGTTGTGTGTTTTATATTATTTATGTACAATATTCAATATTTTGAAGTAACTTGTAGTTTTACACTGTTTCACTGTGCTTTATTTTCAAGTAACCTGTAGTTTTGTGTCTTTTATCATGTTTATTGTACCATCAGACGCATATCTTCAAATGATTTTTCTATGAAGTATTAAAAGAAGGTAGTTTTGAATGTGACTTTTTCACTTACTCCTTGATAATCAATTTCTACATCATTCTGTAAGCACAATTTTAAGGCTTCTTTATCTCCCTTCCCAGCAGCTGTAACAAGTTTCTGTAAGTAAAACATAGAAATTACATTTAATAGATTGTAATGAATGTCCTTACTGTTAAATCAGGTAATAATTTATATGTATTCTTCTTTTGGGAAATTAGTATGGCGTTCATTATCACTGAACTAGTATAAATTTGTTTAGTGGCCAGCTGAAGGACGCCTCCGGGTGCGAGAATTTCTTCACTACATTGAAGACCTATTGGTGACTTTCTGCTGTTATTTTTTCTATTGTCGGGTTGTTGTCTCTTTGATACATTCCCCATTTCCATTCTCAATTTTATTCTTCTGTATAGCAATGATTCAGTGGTTCAAATCAACATTTTTCCCTGAAAAGTCCTGGACCTTAACAACAGTAAAGTGGAAGGTCCACACCTTAGGATGAAAGGTCCAAACATTGACTTTTAATTGGATCAATTGTAAAGATTTTGTGACCCTCTCACTAAAGCACTATGCCTATCAGAGTTGGTTAGATATTTTATACAATAATTACAGGTCATGGTTCAGGAAGCTTCTCCAAATTGGAGCCAATGGTGATCTTTCTGCCAATGAGACTTAAATTTTTGCTTACATTTTTCGCGATCATATCTTTCATCCTTGTTTAAACTCTCATTGCTTCTTTAGTTTAGCTACACCCAAAGTAGCCAGAATTTCATCCGCCTCGCCTGTTTTTCTCTTAGAAGACGTGATGCTTAAGCAAAACAAACTCATGGTTTAGCAACATTGACAACCACATGCGTTAATATGACGAACACGAACTTGACGAAAGCACCCATAAAAATTGTCATCTGACACGCTGTACTATTAATGAACCAGGAAGTAGACTACTAAGTTAAAAATAAATTTAATCACAAAGCTAATTTATCGTGACTCATTACCACATCAATTTAGAAGTTATAACAAAGTGTTTAAACAGTAATTCGATACAAATGTTTTCTAAAACTTGAAAATAAAAAGTCTGACGGATGCAGCTAATAACCAAATCCGAAGTCCGAACGCTAATCTGATAGGTCTCAGATCTAGGACCACCGCTAATTTAAACCCAATGACTACATAAATCAGTAGTATTCTTACTTCATGTAACATTCAGACAGAGAGGAGTTCCTTAAATAGCATGTAATTGTTGGAATATATGCGTATATTTATGAGTAGAAGATAAGACGATAAAGTGTCACCTGTGTAATGAGTAGAAGATAAGACAATTAAGTGTCACCTTTGTAATGAGTAGAAGATAAGACGATTAAGTGTCACCTTTGTAATGAGAAGAAGATAAGTCAATTAAGTGTCACCTGTGTAATGAGTAGAAGATAAGACGATTAATTGTCAGCCGTGTTATGAGTAGAAGAAAAGACAATTAAGTGTCACCCTTGTAATGAGTAGAAGATGACAATTAGGTGTCACCTGTGTAATGAGTAGAAGATAAGAAGATTAAGTGTCACCCGTGTAATGAGTAGAAGATAAGAAGATTAAGTGTCAACCGTGTAATGAGTAAAAGATAAGACGATTAAGTGTCACCTTTGTAATGAGTAGAAGATAAGACAAGTAAGTGTCACTCATGTTATGAGTAGAAGATAAGAAGATTAAGTGTCAACCGTGTAATTCCTAGATGGATAACACAATTAAGAGGATTTCTGCTATTAGTTATTAGCAACACCTTAGTTTGTCAAATGTTTTGTATTTTTTGTTTGATCTGTTTTCTTCGATCAGTATACGTAGTTTTGTAGTTCACCTAGTATTCTACTAGTTTTTATCTTAAATTATCACATACTTGTATCTAATTGTACAATAATGGGGAACAAAACAAAACATGACAAGGGGACTATTAGGTAAATCTTACCTCATTCCAATACTCCATTATATCCTAAAAATAGAAAAGAAAAATTATATTCAATATATACTGTTTAGTTATCATTGAGGTACATGTATTATAGTTACTGCCAATTAAAAATACATGATCATTATTGGATGTAATATACTGACCTAATATTTTTAGATACTAATTTTAATTAAATAATAATAGCATTGAAACAGTCATTTATCTCAACTTTTCTGCACTATCATGACTATTAGAAGTTAATGAACTGAATTTAAAAAAAAACCTTGAAGATCTGATCACATATACCTAAATGAGGTACAAATGTATTCTACAAACAGGGTGGGACTCTTTCCATCGAACACCAGAACATCTATTGCACTTTCCCAGATCTAAGAATTTCAAAAAATATTTTTACCAGCTTTAAGAGACACATAAAAAATATCAAGTTACAGTTTCTTAAAACACTATCAATCATCAACTAGAACTGTCAAATCAAATTCAATTGTTTGTTTTTTAATTCTGTATGCACAGGACCTATAACATAGTGGATTTAGTTAGAGGCTGTGTACCATATTTGTTTTTCCTTCATCATGTTCATAGTTGTACAGAGTAGGCTGTTGATTTTTTATCTTTTGAAATGTTTCACATTTTATCATACCAAGGCTTTTAATAGATGATTATATGGTATGGGTTTTGCTCATTGTTGAAGGCTATTAGACGACCTGTAATTGTTTATACCTTTGTCCTATGGTCTAGGAATAATTGTATCATTGTTAATCATACCACAACTCCTTATTATCATATGGTATCAGTTTTGCTCATTGTTGAAGGCTGTTGGACAACCTGCCATTGTTTATACCTCTGTCCTATGGTCTAGGATTAATTGTATCATTGTTAATCATACCACACCTCCTAATTATCATATGGTATGGGCTTTGCTCATTGTTGAAAGCTGATAGACGAATTGTAATTGTTTATACCTTTGTCCTATGGTCTAGGAATAATTGTATCATTGTTAATCATACCACAACTCCTAATTAATATATGGCATGGGTTTTACTCATTATTGAAGGCTGTTGGACGATCTGTCATTGTTTATACCTTTGTCCTATAGTCTAGGAATAATTGCATCATTGTTAATCATACCACAACTCCTAATTATTATATGGTATGGGCTTTGCTCATTGTTGAAGGCTATTAGACGAATTGTAATTGTTTATACCTTTGTCCTATGGTCTAGGAATAATTGTATCATTGTTAATCATACCACAACTCCTAATTGTCATATGGTATGGGTTTTGTTCATTGTTGAAGGCTGTCTGACAAACTGTAATTGTTTATATCATTATTCTTTAGTCTAGGGATACATGTATCATTGTTATTCATCACATGAACTTTCATGAACATTTTCTTTATGCAATGAATTTGAATAATTTCAAACTATTAGGTAACAGAAAGAAGTTGCACAGCATAAACAACATGAATGTGTCCTAAGTACACGGATGCCCCATCCGCATTATAATTTTCTATGTTCCGTGGACCGTGAAATGGGAAAATCTCTAATTTGGCATTAAAATTAGAAATATCATATCATAAGGAACATGTGTAGTAAGTTTCAAGTTGATTGGACTTCAAGTTCATCAAAAACTTTAACCTGAATCAGGACAGACAGACCAACGGACGAAAGATCAGACGAACAGACGGACCCACAGATCAAAAAACATTCCCATAAATGGGGCATAAAAATTTGCTAACATTCTACAAATCAACATTTTCAAGCTGTTCATCAAATATAAAATCATTCCCTTCCATAGAAGCCAAGAAAAAGAAATTTTCATTGTACAATGAGTGTTGTATAATTTCGAACTATCAACCAATAGGAAGAGGCTGTACGACAGATGTGAAAACAGGAAGTGGATGTATGACAGATGCGAAACCAGGAAGTGGATGTATTACAGATGTGAAAACAGGAAGTGACTGTATGGCAGATGTGAAAACAGGAAGTGACTGTATGGCAGATGTGAAAACAGGAAGTGACTGTATGGCAGATGTAAAGACAGGAAGTGGCTGTATGGCAGATGTGAAAACAGGAAGTGGCTGTATGACAGATGTGAAAACAGGAAGTGGCTGTATGGCAGATGTGAAAACAGGAAGTGGCTGTATGACAGATGTGAAAACAGGAAGTGGCTGTATGGCAGATGTGAAAACAGGAAGTGGCTTTATGACAGATGTGAAAACAGGAAGTGACTGTATGGCAGATGTGAAAACCGGAAGTGACTGTATGGCAGATGTAATAAGTCTGAGTGGGAAACCCATCAAAAGTTTGGGGTTATCTCAGGTGCTCCACATGTGGCACTTGTGTTGCTCATTAATAAGTACTCACTCAGTGATAGTTCTAATTTAAAGATAGTTTTCAATGGTTGAATACAATGTTGACCTCTTTCATTGAATGGTTGCGGTCTCATTGACATTAACATCCAATCTATCATTCATACACCACAAGTAACTTCTTAAAAAACTCTACTCTTTAAGCAACTCACATTGTAATGATTGCAATGTTTTGTTTAGTTTTCACTAACAAATGCACTTCATTTTTTGTAATAATGTCATGTTATTTTTTGTTTCCAATTTATTTAACAAAAGTAGATGAGTGGAAAATGTTAATCCTGTTTAAAAAGAATTAATCAAAGAGCTGAAAGCTCTGAGGAAAAATGACACCACTGCCTCTAATATTGGGATATTTTTTATGCAAGTCTTGATTTTCACATACCGTAATAAGTTTAACATTGCAACATATCTCGTAAGCATATAATTGATACTCGTATATGTGTGTGTGAAGTGAAGATGACAACTGACTGGTTTTTTTTTAATACAAATGAACAGATCAAGAGTAAAGACTACCTGAATGATCTACAGTATCCAATGACTACTGGCTGGTTTCTTTTTTGTACAAATAAATAGGTCAAGACTACCTGAATGATCTACAGTATCCAATGACTACTGGCTGTTTTTTTGGTACAAATAAATAGGTGATCAAGAATACTGGAATGATCTACAATATCCAATGATTACTAGCTGTTCTTTTGTACTAATAAAAAGGTCAAGACTATTTAAATGATCTACAATATCCCATGGATACTGGCTGTTCTTTTGTACATACTAAATAAAGACTACCTGAATGATCTTAAGTACTCTAAGTATTGTGCAATTTTTTTCTTGCAATTACATTTTTCTAAATCAAGAATACAGACTACTATAAAAAAAGAAGATGTGGTATGATTGCTATAATGAGACAACTATCCACAAAAGACCAAAATGCCACAGACATTAACAACTGTAGGTCACCGTATGGCCTTCGACAATGAGCAAAGCCCATACCACTTAGTCAGTTATAAAAGGCCCCAATGAGACAATGTAAAACAATTCAAACCAGAAAACTAACAGCCTTATTTATGTAAAAAAATGAACGAAAAAAAATATGTAACACATAAACAAACGACAACCACTGAATTACAGGCTCCTGACTTGGGACAGGCACATACATAAATAATGTGGTGGGGTTAAACATGTTAGCGGACCTGGGACAGTGGTATAACAGTACAACATAAGAACGAACTATAAAAATCAGTTGAAAAAGGCTTAACTCATCAGACGGACAAAAATACAAGTGGACTAGTATCCTTTCAAACCAAATGATTATGAAGAGCCTGTTGTAACAAGCTCTTATACCCCACTAGTCCTATAACATATGACTTCGCATTCTTATTCAATTTTTAACGTTTTTATACTAATGTTTTCATTTTTTTTTTTAATTTTGAATGCGAAGTGTGACACATTGATAGTAAAAAAAAAATATCAGAACAGTAAATAGAAATAGTAAATAATGCTCCCGAGGTCATATGTTTATATAGGACTAATTACCCACATACTCATTAAATAAGTTACTATAGTGACATAGTTATTTCTGTTACTTGAAGCAAATTCTATTTCTGTAGATTTATACAATAGCATAATATTGTTATACTTGTTTTATTTCACCTTGAAGATTAGACAAATAGGGATACTCCTTTGATTTTTTATTTCATGTCAGTCAGGTCCCTTTATATGAAACTTGAAACCACTTCTCTGCCATATTGATATTTTATAACAACTCTGCTCAATTTGATATTCATTCTTTAACCATATATCATAATAAGCTAATTTTTAATTTACACTAATCCAAAATCTTTCATGTCAAATTTCTGTCTCCATTTAAGTTTATATAAATGCTTTTGAACCATCATGGTATTAAACACAATTCCAAGTAATTATGCTGTTAAAGTGGGTCACCATATATTCAACTTGGGTGGCATTCCAGTTATTGAAATTTGTGTCAGATTGGATAATGAACTAGACTTTTAGGAATTGATCTCATTATTTAATATGGAACCATAGTATGGGACCCCTACCCGGTAACAAAATAAAACATGTCAAGCGGCAAAATTTATCACCAGAGATTACAAGTCAAGAGAGGATGGATAAGTCTCCAAAATGCTTGCCAAACTGGAACTTCAACAAGATCTCCAGACAAGGACGAACAAGGAGTTAAAGCCAAAGTTAGTATTTATGTAAAAAATAAATAAGGGGCTGATTTACGCTATATAAGATTGAACCAGACGAATTCCTCAAAAAAGCATGTCCAAAGAGAACCAAAACTTCAGAGAAATTCAAAGAATACCACGCAACAATTATTGTGGAAAACAATGGAAAAGCAAGTAAAGAATAATTCTTACTGTGAGTTTATTGACATTCCACTAAGTAAAACACCGTACATTATGCAAACTCAACCTTTGTAAGACAGTGATCGCACCGAATCAGCTATGACGACACTGTTGTGCACGCATCAAACGTAGAGAGCTTCAAATCTGTTCTCCCGCCCCGCCAATAAATCGGCGGCGCTCTCTCAAACTGTTGTATTAAAGCCAGCATCTATATTGACAATTTATTCACATGTCATACAGATACAGTCTGTTACAGACTCTACAGGTGTAACTTTGTAAACAAAGATGGACTTCCGGTACTTCGATCTGTCTTATAACCAGTAGAAAGTGGACCAACACGGACATATTATATTTTCTTATAAAAATGGCAGTTGTTTGTAAAACGAAAAGACTATCAAGTATTCCCCGATTAATTATATATCTTTAATGTTTTAACAATGTTTTAGTTTTACTTCACATAATCAATAAAGTTATAAAAATAGATTTATGAGTATCTTAACTACATTGGTTGGTACACATCAATCTTTTTGGTAATACGAAGGACCGGAGGTATGTAAACTGGTTCCCAGTTGATTACTACACATGATAATACATGCAGATTCCAGTTTGTATGTAAAATAGTAAATACGAAACCAAGCGCGGTAGGCGGAGAAATGTAATGGAGAAGAAAATATACGAAACCAAGCGCGGAAGGCAGAGAAATGTAATGGAAGTTCAGGTCAGCAGTATTGGGACCCACCACCTCCCACACTTAAGGTTAACACAATACCACAACACAATGAAGATCTTTGGTTTAACTGTCCATGGTTTAAACCCACCACCTCCCACACTAAAGGTGAATACAATACTACAACACCGTGAAGATAAACGAGGCAGTCTTTATGGATTAATTTGTTTTGTTCCCTTAAAAAAATATATATTATACAATACATACTAATTAGATAAATACTGATGAATACCACAACACCGTGAAGATCAACGAGACAGTCTTTATGGATTGATTTTTTTTATGCAATCTTAAAAAATACGATACATACTAATTAGATAAATACTGATGAATGTACCGCTGAGGTCAGCCTAATTTATACGTAAGGTTGTGCCATCATCTAAAGTATCTGTGAAAAATAACTATGAATCATATTTACTTGTTTAAGCCTGATATATGTAAAATATATGTATCACTTAAAAATACTTTATTGGTGGTTTATGTCCCTGTTTCTTATAAACATCAATGTTTGAGTGTTATCTCCCCTTTTCTTATAAACATATCAATGTTTGTGTTTTATCTTCCTGTTTCTTATAAACATATCAATGTTAGTGGGTTATCTCCCTGTATAAACATATCAATGTTTGTGGGTTATCTCCCAGTTTCTTATAAACATATCAAAGTTTGTGGGTTATCTCCCTGTTTTTTATCTACATATCAATGTTTGTGGATTATCTCCCTGTATAAACATATCAATGTTTGTGTGTTACCTCCCTGTATAAACATATCAATATTTGCAGGTTATAAATTATGTCCCCATTTCTTATAAACATATCAATATTTGCAGGTTATAAATTATGTCCCCATTTCTTATAAACATATCAATGTTTGTGTGTTATATCCCTGTTTCTTATAAACATATCAATGTTTGTGTGTTGTCTCCCTGTTTCTTGTACATATATCAATGTTTGTATGTTATCTCCCTATTTCTTATCAACATATTACATGTATTAATGTTTGTGGGTTATCTCCCTGTATAAACATCAATGTTTGTGGGTTATCTACCTGTCTCTTATCAACATATTAATGTTTGTGGGTTATCTCCCTGTATAAACATATCAAGGTTTGAGGGTTATCTCCCCGTTTCTTATAAACATATCAATGTATGTGTGTTATCTCCCTGTATAAACATATCAATGTTTGTGTGTTATCTCCCTGTTTCTTATAAACATATCAATGTTTGTGGGTTAACTTCTAATCTGAATAATTACTTATTAATTAGTTTTGTACATTTGTTCATATATAAATTATTTCAATGTAATTTTTCTTACATATACATTTAATCCTTAAATTCTTTATACTTTTGTACATGTATGTATCATAAGACTCTCAAACAAGTAAACTTATTTTACTTAGGTTTATATATATATCTTAAATGTATTTCATTTGTGTTTAAGTACTGAATCCTTTTTAAAATTCAGGCCAGTATCTTATATTACCCAGTATTACCCAGTAAAACCGAGTAAAACCCGGGTTTTCCCAGTATTTCCCACTGGGCTGGGCAATACTCATAAAACCCGGGTTTTTGCCAACCCTGGTTTATTTGGCCACGATTTTCGTGAGGGTAGTTTTCATTTTCTGATTTTTCTGATTGGTGAAAAACAAATGCACATTTTTACGATCTTAATTTGGTTAGAATGCATAGCAAACTTTTCCAGAAATATTTTCTTTGTGTTCACCTAGTCAGAAAATTAAAATGAGCCCGAATGATATCATTGCCATGAATAATTCCTAAATTTTATGGCCAGCTTCATGAAAATGAAGACCTTGTCATATGAGGTTATATTTGATTTGTTGACTATATATTGACTTCTACACATCTCCATACTTGCTTTGTTGGGTTGCTGTCTTATTGATATATAGCTCACATTTTACGTTTGAAACAAATTTCACTAGTAAATGATCCTTTATAGTTCACATATAATTAATGTACACTTACCTATGATAACAACTTGACTGGACAAGGATAATGACTGAACGAGGGTCACATTGACTGGACAAGGATCTAATAAATACAAATAATAGATGTTCAATCTACAAACATGGCTAAAAAAAAAATACCAACAGACAAAACACGAAATAAACCAGATGCTCCGCAGGGCGCAGCTTTATAAGACCGCAGAGGTTGAACCCTGAACGGTTGGGGCAAGTATGGACACAACATTCAAGCTGGATTCAGCTCTAAATTTGGATTGTGATTAAATAGTTGACACAGCATAGGTTTCCGACACAGAATGAATGTGGTCTAATGAACTTAAAATTTTTGTTTTGCCTTTGAGCAATTCACTATGCTGTTGAATATTAATCCTCTCAAAAAAAGGTTTGAAAAATTTTCTTTTTATTTATGAAATTTCAAATGAGAAGAATTGAACCCCCCCTCCCCAATTTTTTTTTCACATCCCCCTATGCTTTATTCCAAAACCGATCTCAATTCAAATTTCTAATGGAGTTTGCAACAATAATCACTCATTTAAATATATCATAAAATATCAAAATGTAAAAAAGTGCTTGTTATCACTGAATGGTAAAGATTGTTTTAATTTATCAGTTGGTAGTAAAAGTGAATATACATTGTATATTGTATAAAACATTGATTTAAGTTGATATAACTACTATTCTGGACAAAGAAAGATAACTCCAATTGATATTTCTTGCTATTGCACAATACTGTGCAATTGAAAATACTTGCTATTGCGTAATACTGTGCAATTGAAAATTTCTTGCTATTGCACAATACTGTGCAATTGAAGATTTCTTGTTATTGCTGAGTACTGTGCAATTGAAAATTTCTTGCTATTACACAATACTTAATATAATAATTTTAGATCCTGATTTGGACCAACTATAAAACTGGGCCCATAATTAAAAATCTAAGTACATGTTTGGATTCAGCATATCAAAGAACCCCAAGAATTCAATTTTTGTTAAAATCAAACTAACTTTAATTTTGGACCCTTTGGACTTTAATGTAGACCAATTTGAAAACAGGACCAAAAATGAAGAATCTACATACACAGTTAGATTTGGCATATCAAAGAACCCCATTTATTTAATTTTTGATGAAATCAAACAAAGTTTAATTTTGGACCCCGATTTGGACCAACTTGAAAACTGGGCCAATAATAAAAAATCTAAGTACATTTTTAGATTCAGCATATCAAAGAACCCAACCGATTCAATTTTTGTCAAAATCAAACTAAGTTTAATTTTGGACCCTTTGGACCTTAATGTAGACCAATTTAAAAACGGGACCAAAAATTAAGAATCTACATACACAGTTAGATTCGGCATATCAAAGAACACCAATTATTCAATTTTTGATGAAATCAAACAAAGTTTAATTTTGGACCCTTTGGGCCCCTTATTCCTAAACTGTTGGAACCAAAACTCCCAAAATCAATACCAACCTTCCTTTTATGGTCATAAACCTTGTGTTTAAATTTCATAGATTTCTATTTACTTATACTAAAGTTATTGTGCGAAAACCAAGAATAATGCTTTTTTTGGGCCCTTTTTTGGCCCCTAATTCCTAAACTGTTGGAACGAAAACTCCCAAAATCAATCCCAACTTTTCTTTTGTGGTCATAAACCTTATGTCAAAATTTCATAGATTTCTATTAACTTAAACTTAAGTTATAGTGTGAAAACCAAGAAAATGCTTATTTGGGCCCTTTTTGACGCCTTATTCCTAAAATGTTGGGACCAAAACTCCCAAAATCAATCCCAACCTTCCTTGTGTGGTCAAAAACCTTGTGTTAAAATTTCATAGATTTCTATTTTCTTTTACTAAAGTTAGAGTGCGAAAACTAAAAGTATTCGGACGACGACGACGACGACGATGCAGACGACGACGCCAACGTGATAGCAATATACGACGAAATTTTTTTCAAATTTTGCGGTCGTATAAAAACTAAAGACTGAGCAACGCGAACCCCACCAAAAGTTGGGGGTGATATCAGGTGCTCCGGAATGGTAAGGAGATCCTGCTCCACATGTGGCACTTGTGTTGCTCATGAATGTAAGTACAAACCCACTGATGGGTCTATAATTTAAAGATGCTTGTCAATGGTTTAATATGATTTTGACCTCTTTCACTGAATGGTTGATGTATCATTGACATAAACATCCCATCTTTCATTCATATACCACAATTTGATTTCTTAGTTAAAATCTCTTATTTTTAAAGCAAATATCATTGTAATGATTGCAATGTTTTGTTAGACATGTTAGTTTTTATCCCCATTATGCAATTAATTTTGCAATTATGTCATGTTATTTTTTGTTTCCAAATATAACATGACATAATTGCAAAATTGCAATATATATATATATATATAAACTCCCTTGCTACCGGTGTGGCATGTTTTTATTTTAGAAATATTAGTTTGACCTCTACATGCTCTATGTTCTATTTTAGACAAGGAGGCCATACTGGTTGATCAATCTGGAGAAAAACCACAAACTTTGTAGTTGCCGGGCTCACACTACTTTAAAATCATAGGGAGAAGTGTCTTCTATTTTAGACAAGGAGGCCATATTGGTTGATCAATCTTGGAAAAACCACAAACTCTATAGTTGCAGGACTCACACTACTTTAGTTTAGAATTATAGAGAGTAGTGACTTCTATTTTTGAAACAGATTGTCATACAGTGTACATCTAGCTTGGAATATATATATCAACATGGTCAATGGACCAATGGATTATGATTTTCTATTAAAATATATGTGAATGGGTAGGGATTCTGGCAAATTAAAAAATACATGTAAAACAATGGGGTGCCAGGTTTAAGCCTATCAGTTGTCTGTACAATAATGATCTATAAGTTGAAACAAACACACCAGCTACCCTGCACCCCTCCCCCATTTTGACCATAGATTATTGATTGCCACTGTTGTTTACATTGGAGACTTATTCCTGGAATATAGGGTAGGGTAAGGAACCAATTAATTACGAATGTAACAATACTATTTGTGTCTACGGTTACATTACATTATTGTTACATTAAAGACTGCAATGACGCTATATTTATTAAACTTAAAGACAAATCCTTCTATTCAGA
Source organism: Mytilus galloprovincialis (assembly GCA_037788925.1). NCBI lineage: Eukaryota > Metazoa > Mollusca > Bivalvia > Mytilida > Mytilidae > Mytilus > Mytilus galloprovincialis. Next base: position 73,307,934 of record CM075339.1, on the reverse strand, counting down.
TCTACCAATAATATCTTCTTTATATTTTATTTTTACTTTAGGTTAGGTAAAAGCTTAAAAAATAAGCAAATAAAAAAATGGGGTCACCGACCTCGTTTTTGATTTAAAATGCCATATTTTTCATGGACTTCTATTCAATAGCAGTGTAATATTTTTTTTAAAGTCTGTATCCAATAAAAACTTGTTTGTTCGGTTAACCTAGTTGTTAATACAAACTATTTAAATAATATTACCATTGTCTGAGGGGAAAATAATAACGATAAGTTGCTATAATAGTTTTTCCGCCATTTTTATTGTGAAATACCTATAAAAAAAATAAGTTTAATAAAAATTGACCAATAATTTCTCTTTGAGTATTCAACAGAATAAGCGTTGTTTGTATCTAAATAAAATCATGAAATAAAAAGATGGGGTTACCGGAATGGAAAAAGAGATATTTCTAAAAAAGGTTTAACAATTTGAAATTTATATCATTTCATAGTTCAGTCAAAGTATATCTGAAAGACAAGACAGAACTTTGCCTACGATATCATGAAATCTAATTTCGGTTAAGAATTATGTTCCTTTTTTATGGCAATTTCTTAAAATCAATAGAAATCTAAGACCGCGCTTCCACTGACAATAAAGATCGCCGATCTTTAGTATGTTAGTATTGCAAAAATGAGAAGGATCGATCTCCATTGGACTTAAAAATACCACCTCCTGGATTGCGTTCAATATCGTAGCGGCAATATATACAGTGGTCTCGTTAGCCCAAAATAGAAGGGCGCCGTGCCCTGGGTGCCCTAAGCCGCGCCCTGTGTGCTCTCAGTCGCGCCCTTCTGCCCTGACGCCGTTTTCCTAAAAACCCTTGTGCCGTTTTGGTAAAATTGTCTTTTGTTTCATCGATTTCTTATCAGAAGTTAAATTACATATATGACACCTGTTGATTGCCCCCAGGTAACGAGGTTAATCATGTCATTACAATCAATTAATGTGGATAAGACTTCAAAGGTGTTAATTACTAGGCAATTTAAACAAGAGGCTCTCAAGAGCCTGAATCGCTCACCTGAATTTTTGGTTTAATCTCTCATCAATGATTATTTTGGCTTTTCAATTTATTTAAATGTTCTTTGAATTGTCCTATTTTCTTCAAAAGCAAAAAAAAAAATCATTTTCTCCTATGTTCTATTTTAGCCATAGGAGCTATGTTTCTTGACATACAAGGAAATGAAATATAAAATTTATACTAGATACTCTGAAACTCTGAAACTCATTTAGCCTAAGTTTGGCTGAAATTGATACAGCAGTTTCAAAGGAGAAGATTTTTTAAAGTAAGTCAACATGATGAACAAATTGTGAAAAAAAGTCTTTAAAGGGCAATAACTCCTTAAGAGGTTAACTGACAATTTTGTTCAAATTGACTTATTTGTAGATCTTACTTTGCTTAACATTTTTGCTATTAACAGCTTAATTGTATCTATAATAATATTCAAGATAATGACCAAAAACTGCAAAATTTCCTTTAAATTACCAATTAAGTGGCAGCAACCCAACAATGGGTTGTTTGATTCATCTGAAAATTTAAGAGGTGATAGATATTGACCTAATGAACATTTTTACCCCATGTCAGATTCGCTCTAAATGCTTTCGTTTTTGAGATATAAGCCAAAAACTGCATTTGACCCCTATGGTCTATTTAAAGTAACGGCGGCCATGTTTTTTGACGGATCAAAAATCGAAGCACACACTTTGTGCAGGATAATCTAAGGAACAATCATGCTAAGTTTCATCCAAATCCATTCAGTAGTTTCAGAGGAGAAGATTTTTTAAAGTTAGCAAATATGATGAACAAATTGTGAAAAATTGTCATTAAAGGACAATAACCCCTTAAGGGGTCAATTGACAATTTTGGTCATATTGACTTATTTGTAGATCTTACTTTGCTGATCATTTTTGCTGTTTACAGTTTATCTTTATCTATAATAATATTCAAGATAATGACCAAAAACTGCAAAATTTCCTTAAAATTACCAATTAAGTGGCAGCAACCCAACAATGGGTTGTTTGATTCATCTGAAAATTTCAGGGCTGATAGATCTTGATCTTATGAACATTTTTACCCCATGTCAGATTTGCTCTAAATGCTTTCGTTTTTGAGATATAAGCCAAAAACTGCATTTGACCCCTATGTTCTATTTTAAGTAACGGCGGCCATGTTTTTTGACGGATCAAAAATCAAAGCGCACACTTTGTGCAGGATAATCTAAGAAACAATCATCTTAAGTTTCATCCAAATCCATTCAGTAGTTTCAGAGGAGAAGATTTTTTAAAGTTAGCAAATATGATGAACAAATTGTGAAAAATTGTCATTAAAGGACAATAACCCCTTAAGGGGTCAATTGACAATTTTGGTCATATTGACTTATTTGTAGATCTTACTTTGCTGATCATTTTAGCTGTTTACAGTTTATCTTTATCTATAATAATATTCAAGATAATGACCAAAAACTGCAAAATTTCCTTAAAATTACCAATTAAGTGGCAGCAACCCAACAATGGGTTGTTTGATTCATCTGAAAATTTCAGGGCTGATAGATCTTGATCTTATGAACATTTTTACCCCATGTCAGATTTGCTCTAAATGCTTTCGTTTTTGAGATATAAGCCAAAATCTGCATTTGACCCCTATGTTCTATTTTAAGTAACGGCGGCCATGTTTTTTGACGTATCAAAAATCAAAGCGCACACTTTGTGCAGGATATACTAAGGAACAATCATGCTAAGTTTCATTCAAATCCATTCAGTAGTTTCAGAGGAGAAGATGTTTGAAAAATTGTTAACGACGACAGACGACGACGACGACGACGACGACGACGACGTCGACGACGACGGACGCCAAGTGATGAGAAAAGCTAATAAGACAATGTACCTTTTTGTCATGAATGTGTCTGCATTTTCTTTTCGATCTTCAAGTCACAATAGGAGAGTGTATGAATGAAGACTTTCATGAATTTAGAATTGAATTGAAGTAATTAAAATAAATCTATGCATTAACAGAAACATCGTCCATCTCAACTTGTGAGCGAAAAGCAGACGTAAACATGGAAATTAATTTTGCAGTTATTTCCCCTAAAAAAGCTTATTACAAAATTGTGCTCCTAAAATATTATCTAGCACTAAAAATAGGAAAAAATGACCAATTCAATACAAAATTATATAAGAATGTTATCTTAAGGATATTAACTGTCTTTGAACATACAAAAAACAAAACATGTATATTGCAATTTATTTTTGATAATCATACTTTTGGCAATCCATATCAAAATGTTCAAGCTAACAACTACATTAAATCTCAACCTGAACACAATCAAAGAAAACAGGTTTAGAGGGCCTAACTCTAGATGAAATTTTGAAAATACAACTACTCTGGCATGAACATGTTTGGTAAACTATGAGATGTTTAGTTTATGTCCTTTCTTTTGGAAGGAGAGGGGGTGGGGGAGAATGATAAGTTTATTTTGCCTCTTTTGGTTAATAGTATGAATGTGCATTGCCATGTTTTATGAACATGTGGTATGAATGACTATTCTTATGCAAATTTTATACAATAAATAATTAAAACAACAACTTAAGTAGCTTTATTAACAATATTTACAGTAAAAAAATTATGTGAACTTGTGATACACGCAGGGACGTAGACAAAAAAAATTGAGCAGTGCCTTCTCCTATCATAAAAAAGTGCCCTGCCCTCCACTGGCACCCTGCTCCTTTTGAATTCTAGCTAGAGCACTGATATATATATATATACATAGGGCTACGTAGATTTATGACTATTGAACGAGTAGCTAGTCTAGCTTCTATTAATATCTATATAGCAGTTAGGCTAGCTACGCGTTCAATAGTCAAAAATCTAAGTAGCCCAATGTAGCCGCTACAAAATTGAACGCAACCCTGATCTTTGTTTAAGTGTAAACGCTTAGATACATCGCGATAGACCGATTTACAATTCAAAGTGTTTTATGTAGATATGAAAATAAATCTGCGCATGGTCAGTTTAAAATATTCTTATAAGTAACTGATTTTAGTGTTTTAGTCATATTCTCAAATGATTTGAAAGAACATGGAGATAAAAAAAAATGTATACGACGTTTTTGCGTCATTCTTCTGAAAGATAAATGGAAAAAATGAGATGTGGTATGATTGAAAATAACACAACTTTCCAGAAAGTGAGACTAATTGACACAGGAAATATAGGCCTACGTACGGTTTTCAACAATAAGCAAATCTCATACCCATATACAGTTAAAAAAGGTTCAGAAATGACAAATGTAAAACAATTCAAACGAGAAAATAACGGCTTAACTTATGAACCAAACAAAAATAAATGAAAAACAGATATGTTACACTTTAACAAACGACAACCACTTAATTACAAGCTCCTGGCTTGGGACAGGACCCGTTTCAGTGCTCGACTGATACCGTTACTTATCCATTCCTTATTTGCTAAATGGCTAAGTATTCAGTATAGTGTTGTTAGTGTGTGACAACATGTATGATTTTGAAAGTAGCTGTTTCAATCATAATAATATGATTTTCTGAAAGGAGAATGATTCTAGTTTAGGGTTTTACATGTAAAAAGATAGTTATTTAGTCAGAAAACATAAAATTAGACCTAGATAGCATGTTGGACAGAGGTTATGTTGGACGTAACAGGACATTGAAAATTGAATATATATATTCCTTTTATATGAAGGCTTTGTTAATAAATGTATTAATTTTTCTCTGACAGTTCATAAGATCTTCAATTAAAGTAAATCATTTTGTTAAATTTTTCAAAAACTAACTTATAAGTTTGAAAAATCTTAAAATATGTCGGACAAACGGGGACATTTTTGGATGAGAATTTGTTCCATTTGCTTCATTCAAAGTCAAAAACAAAATCAAAACTATGCGGTTTATACTAATATCTACAGCTGGTGTTCCTCAGCAAGATGTAAAATGGTTCATTATCAAATAAATGGATAAAACAAAACCATAAAAAACTGTTGGATGAACAGCGTACAGAATTCATCTGTTGTAGGACAAACATAGGACAGATTATATTCCCTGTCGGACAAACATAGGACAGAATTCATTATTTTACTGATCCTAAAGGCAATTTAAAAATGGGCACCTCTTAAGAAGAGACGAGGAAGGGTCTGAAAACTATTTTAAAATTTATGTGAACTTGTTAGTTGTTAACAAGTTTCTTTTTACTTTTAAAAAAGCTGTTACGTCCGACATTAGAAGATTTTGTCCTAAGGTTCGTCCAACAGAACATTATAGGACTCTTGTTACGTCCTAATTTTCAAAATTATGTCAAATTTAGAGTGTCAGCAGTTTAAAACCTCTTTATTTTTCATATATACGGTAGTATTTAAGGTTAAGTTATTGTCAAAGTGGAAGCGAAATTGATTCTGTGACTTGTGGTAGCCATTTTAGAGAATATCTTGGATGTTGGACGTAACATTTATTTGGATGTAACTTCCATCTCTTGGTTGGACAGAAAGAGTGTTCACCCCTTCGATGTCATTGACCTCGAGTAACTAGAGGCTCTAAAGAGCCTGTGTCGCTCACCTTGGTCTATGTGAATATTCAACAAAGGACACCGATGGATTCATGACAAAATTTTGTTTTGGTGATGGTGATGTTTGAAGATCTTACTTTACTGAACATTCTTGCTGCATACAATTATCCCTATATAAAAGGATTTGCCCAGTAGTTTCAGTTGAAAAAGTAAGTAAAAATTTACAAATTTTATGAAAATTGTTAAAAATTTACCATAAAGGGCAATAACTCCTTAGGGGGTCAATTGACCATTTTGGTCATGTTGACTTATTTTTAGGTCTTACTTTTGCTGTAAATTATTGTTGTTTACAGTTTATCTCTAGACTATCTATAATAATATTCAAGATAATAACAAAACAGCAAAATTCCCTTAAAATTACCAATTCAGGGGCAGCAACCCAACAACCAGTTGTCCAATTCATCTGAAAATTTCAGGGCAGGTAGATCTTGACCTGATAAACAATTAAATCCTTTGGTTTTGAGTTATAAGCCAAAAACTGCATTTTACCCATATGTTCTATTTTTAGCCATGGCGGCCATCTTGGTTGATTGGTCGGGTCACTGGACACAATTCTTAAACAAGATACGCCAATGATGATTTTGGCCAAGTTTGATTTTATTTGACCCAGTAGTTTCAGAGGAGAAGATTTTTCTAAAAGATTACATAGATTTACGAAAAATGGTTAAAAATTGACCATAAAGGGCAATAACTCCTAAAGGGGTCAACTGACCATTTTGGTCATGTTGACTTATTTGTAAATCTTACTTTGCTGAACATTAGTGCTGTTTACAGTTTATCTCTATCTAAAATAATATTCAAGATAATAACCAAAAACAGCAAAATTTCCTTAAAATTACCAATTCAGGGGCAGCAACCCAACAAAGGGTTGTTCGATTCGTCTGAAAATTTTAGGGCAGATAGATCTTGACCTATTAACAATTTAACCCCTGTCAGATTAGCTCTAAATGCTTTGGTTTTTGAGTTATAAGCCAAAAACTGCATTTTACCCCCATGTTCTATTTTTAGCCAAGGCGGCCATCTTGGTTAGTTGACCGGGTCACGCTACACATTTTTTTTAACTAAATACCCTAAAGATGATTGTGGCCAAGTTTGGATCAATTTGGCCCAGTAGTTTCAGAGGAGAAGATTTTTGTAAAAGATAACTAAGATTTACAAAAAATGGTTAAAAATTGACTATAAAGGGCAATAACTCCTAAAGGGGTCAACTGACCATTTCGGTCATGTTGACTTATTTGTAAATCTTACTTTGCTGAACATTATTGCTTTTTACAGTTTATCTCTATCTATAATAATATTCAAGATAATAAGCAAAAACAGCAAAATTTCCTTAAAATTACAAATTCAGGGGCAGCAACCCAACAACGGGTTGTCCGATTCGTCTGAAAATTTCAGAGTAGATAGATCTTGACCTGATAAACAATTGTACCCCATGTCAGATTTGCTCTAAATGCTTTGGTTTTTGAGTTATAAGCCAAAAACTGCATTTTACCCCCTATGTTCTATTTTTAGCCGTGGCGGCCATCTTGGTTGGTTGACGGGGTCACGCCACACATTTTTTAAACTAAATACCCCAATGATGATTGTGGCCAAGTTTGGTTTTATTTGGCCCAGTAGTTTCAGAGGAGAAGATTTTTGTAAAAGCTAATGACGACGGACGACGACGACAGACGACGGACGGACGACGACGACGACGGACGCCAAGTAATGGGAAAAGCTCACTTGGCCCTTCGGGCCAGGTGAGCTAAAAATACAGTATGCACATTGGTATAGACTATTATATAGCAACAAAATAAGGTAGGAAAAGAAGTTCTGATTTGTCTTGGTCCAGAAATGTCTACTGCCTTGCCAAACTGTTAATTAATCCTGTCTATGAAATATGTCTCCTACGGTGCCCAACTGTCTATTAAACTTGGAGCCGAGCTGGTGATAAACTGTCTTTAAAAGTTACCTTATCTAACAGTCAGGGGCATTACTTAAACAAGTAACATTTAAACATTTTAACTATTTTGGACCCTTTGGACCTTAATGTAGACCAATTTGAAAACAGGACCAAACATTAAGAATCTACATACACAGTTAGATTCGGCATATCAAAGAACCCCAATTATTCAATTTTTGATGAAATCAAACAAAGTTTAATTTTGGACCCTTTGGGCCCCTTATTCCTAAACTGTTGGGACCAAAACTCCCAAAATCAATACCAACCTTCGTTTTATGGTCATAAACCTTGTGTTTAAATTTCATAGATTTCCATTTACTTATACTAAAGTTATGGTGCGAAAACCAAGAAAAATGCTTATTTGGGTCCCTTTTTGGCCCCTAATTCCTAAACTGTTGGGACCTAAACTCCCAAAATCAATACCAACCTTCCTTTTGTGGTCATAAACATTGTGTTTAAATTTCATTGATTTCTATTTACCTAAACTAAAGTTATTGTGCGAAAACCAAGAATAATGCTTATTTGGGCCCTTTTTTGGCCCCCAATTCCTAAACTGTTGAAACCAAAACTCCCAAAATCAATCCCAACCTTTCTTTTGTGGTCATAAACCTTGTGTCAAAATTTCATAGATTTCTATTAACTTAAACTAAAGTTATAGTGCGAAAACCAAGAAAATGCTTATTTGGGCCCTTTTTGGCCCCTAATTCCTAAAATGTTGGGACCAAAACTCCCAAAATCAATCCCAACCTTCCTTTTGTGGTCATAAACCTTGTGTTAAAATTTCATAGATTTCGATTCACTTTTACTAAAGTTAGAGTGCGAAAACTAAAAGTTTTCGGACGACGACGACGACGCAGATGACGACGCCAACGTGATAGCAATATACGACGAAATTTTTTTCAAATTTTGCGGTCGTATAAAAATTAATGAATCAAAGAGCTGAAATCTCTGAGGAAAAATGATGCCACTGTCTCTAATATTGGGATATTTTTTATGCAAGTCTTGATTTTCACATGCATGTACGGTAATTAGTTCCAAAAACAAAAGTAAAATAAAAATTAATTCAATGGCACTATTTATTAATACTTGATGAACTGTTCAATAGAGCATGTAGTGTCACCAATAAGAACGAAATTACGTCATCACACAAAATATCTGGACTCTGAAAATGAGAAAACTGTTTCCACTAGTTTCAACTTGTCGGCAAATGTCAACATTAAGTGTATTCTTAGTTGGATATTGAAATTGGAGGTGAACATAAATTTAAAACTTTCTTTAACTTCAAAAAGGGATAGTGCAGAATGGAATTGTACAGTATGCAATACAGACGTGCATATTGTGGCATCACTGGTTTGTGATGGCTGCTTAGAGAAGTTTCACCAAAAATGCGTTGGACTAAAACATGCGCCAAAAACAACATACTTGTCATTGTAAATTTTAAACCAGATGCTCCGCAGGGCGTAGCTTTATACGACCGCAGAGGTTGAACCCTGAACGGTTGGGGCAAGTATGGACACAACATTCAAGCTGGATTCAGCTCTAAATTTGGATTGTGATTAAATAGTTGACACAGCATAGGTTTCTGACACAGAATGAATGTGGTCTAATGAACTTAAAACATTTTTTTTGCCTTTGAGCAATTCACTATGCTGTTGAATATTAATCCTCTCAAAAAAATGTTTGAAGAAATTTTCTTTTTATTTATGAAATCTGAGATGAAAAAAATTGACCCCCCAATTTTTTTTTCACATCCCCCTTTCCCTTATTTCAAAACTGATCTCAATTCAAATTTTTAATGAAGTTTGCAACAATAACTACTCATTTAAATACATCATAAAATATTAAAATGTAAAAAAAGTGCTTGTTATCACTGAATGGTAAAGATTGTTTTAATCTATCAGTTGGTAGTAAAAGTGAATATACATTGTATATTGTATAAAACAATGATTTAAGTTGATTCAACTACTATTATGGACAAAGAAAGATAACTCCAATTGAAATCCAATTGGAATTTCTTGCTATTGCACAATATTGTGCAATTAGATATTTCTTGCTATTGTGCAATACTGTGCAATTGAAAATATTTGCTATTGCACAATACTGTGCAATTGAAGATGTCTTGCTATTGCACAATACTGTGCAATTGAAGATTTCTTGCTATTGCTGAATACTGTGAAATTGAAAATGTCTTGCTATTGCACAATACTTAATATAATAATTTTGGATCCTGATTTGGACCAACGTGAAAACTGGGCCCATAATCAAAAATCTAAGTACATTTTTAGATTCAGCATATCAAAGAGGCCCAAGAATTCAATTTTTGTTAAAATCAAACTTAGTTTAATTTGGACCCTTTGGACTTTAATGTAGACCAATTTTAAAACGGGACCAAAAATTAAGAATCTACATACACAGTTAGATTTGGCATATCAAAGAACCCCAATTATCCAATTTTTGATGAAATCAAACAAAGTTTAATTTTGGACCCCGATTTGGACCAACTTGAAAACTGGGCCAATAATCAAAAATCTAAGTACATTTTTAGATTCAGCATATCAAACATGTCAAAGAACCCCAAGGATTCAATTTTTTTTTAAATCAAACTAAGTTTAATTTTGGACCCTTTGGACCTTAATGTAGACCAATTGAAAACGGGACCAAAAATTAAGAAATCTACATACACAGTTAGATTCGGCATATCAAAGAACCCCAATTATTCAATTTTTGATGAAATCAAACAAAGTTTAATTTTGGACCCTTTGGGCCCTTTATTCCTAACTTGTTGGGACCAAAACTCCCAAAATCAATACCAACCTTCCTTATATGGTCATAAACCTTGTGTTTAAATTCATAGATTTCTATTTACTTATACTAAAGTTATGGTGCGAAAACCAAGAAAAATGCTTATTTGGGTCCCTTTTTGGCCCCTAATTCCTAAACTGTTGGGGCCTAAACTCCCAAAATCAATACCAACCTTCCTTTTGTGGTCATAAACATTGTGTTTAAATTTCATTGATTTCTATTTACATTTTTACTTAAACTAAAGTTATTGTGCGAAAACCAAGAATAATGCTTATTTGGGCCCTTTTTTGGCCCTTAATTCCTAAACTGTTGGAACCCAAACTCCCAAAATCGATCCCAACCTTCCTTTTGTGGTCATAAACCTTGTGTTAAAATTTCATAGATTTCGATTCACTTTTACTAAAGTTAGAGTGCGAAAGCTATAAGTATTCGGACGACGACGACGAGGACGACGACGCAGACGACGACACCAACGTGATAGCAATATACGACGAAAAAATTTTCAAATTTTGCGGTCGTATAAAAATTAAGAATTGTATGCAATTTTGTAAATATCAAATAAAAGTTTTCAAGTTTTATTCTAATATATATTACTAGTCCCATCATACATTGCAGTGCATAAATGTAACATTACGCAATGTAATCGTAGACACAAATATTATTATTACATTCATTCCTTAGCCAACCCTGCATTCCGGCAATTTGTCTCCAATGTAACAATATTATAATATTTTCATTATTGTTACATTTCCATGTAACCATATTGAGCCAGTGCTTTATTGATTAGGTTGGTTTAAGCTTAGAAATATATACACATGTGTCTCTCAGAGGCGGTTTCACAGGCACCCTGCCCCTTTTTACATGTATGTAGGGAATCAGAATCACTGTTTTATTCCGAATTGGTTCAGCTAGGCATTTTCTTAGGCAGAAAATGGTGGATTGGACCTGGTTTTATGGTTAGCCAAACCTCTCACTTGTATGACAGTCGCAGAAAATTGCGCATAGTAACGAAAAAAATATTCCGAACCTTTTCACTAATAAATTACGATCTCTTATTTTTTTTAGATAAGTTGCTTCAAGGTTGACCGATATCATTGCATAGAATTTGACAGAAAAAGGATGACATTACTTAATATAGAGTAACGTTTTTTTATTCCTCCTGTCTGGTTTCGTAAATTTCCTATTAATTCTAACTGATTTAGTTTTATTTTCAACTAACAGGGTGGATTCAGCTTTCAAAATTTCATCGGGTGAACAGTGATTTTCAAGTACAATTTGAATTGATTGATTTGAGGTTGTAAAATGTCCGGTGGCAAATATTTCAGGCATGTTCAGGACCATACAATACAATTTGAAATTGCTGTGTTTAAAAAAAATACACATTTCTAGATCTAATGCAGCCATAAAAAAAAAAAGGTTACAAAAACATCCCATCAGTTGTAAAAGTGAAAGATAAAATAATACATGTTTTTAATGTAGTATACTCTCTGTATGATGTAAACGTTTAGGTAGTGTGCATAGTTGCAGACTAACCTTGCAAACTGTATTAAATGTAAGTTCAATTAACATTCTGTCTTTCGTGAAAGATGATATAATAAAAAAAAAACTGAAAACATACATGCATCATCTATAGGTAAAACAATTGGTGCATTGTAAAAGTTCCACCTTGAAATTGTACACTGTAGAAGGAAGAAGTCAGACTCTGTGCTCTGAATATGCGCACTTTTGGTATATATATTTATATTAAAGATCATAGTGGAATATAGTTGGGAAATCTCAATTGTAAATCATATCCAACTCAACAACAAAACACACCAATCCCTGTACACCCAAGTGTAAATTAACATGAACCAAAATGATATTAAAATGTTTCTGCATTTGAAGAAATATATCAAACAAACATGTCTCTTTTATTTTGTTTTGGCGTTCGGAGCGCTTTTCTTGGTTTAGTAAACCTTCGACAATTATTAAAATAATTAAACGATTATTCGTTTATTGTTGGCCACTGGGTTTATTTAATGAATTATGTGATTGTAAATTTCAAGAAATAATTTTTGAAATACTGAATTGAAAGAAAAAATATGTAACAGGGTCTGAGAGATATAATTTTATTTCGTCCCAACGGATGCGCATTGAGTGTTGATATCCCAAAATGACAGGCCTTTGTTAACTTTTTCCTCATGCCGATGTTGCTGTCCTATGTAAACTGTATTTATAAGATTACAGTATCGGCAATCTATTTTTACAAGCTTCCGGAACCATATTTTCTGTACAGTCCAATAATATTCCAAAACTGGTTTAACACACTTGGAACATATAGGAAAAATTATGTGCCAAAATAACCAAGTTCAAGGACAATTGTATTATTCTTCTTTGTTAATTCCATTCCAAAAATCATTTTCTGCCTGATTTTCAAAGACTGCTTGTACTGTGTATTTTCAACAAATTATATCCCGCATTATTTTCCAAAAGAATTGTATTTTTCTATTTTGCAAGAAGCGTTTTTTTTTTTTTTGGCAACCATTTTAAAACGAATTGGTTTCTTACGAAATTGCACAAAAAGTGTCACAAAAATTCCCCGTATTTTCACAAATTAACCTTTCTATAGTTTGGATTTACAAGGGCGTAGCAGCCGACTGCCGTACCAATAAATTTCGTTGGTACGGCATGCCGTACCTAAATTTTTTATAATTTATTGAAAAAAAAACAAAGTTTTTGCACGGGATAAAAGAAAACAAGGTTTTAACAGGAAAAAACAAAGACAGAAAATCCCATTTATGAGTCATAGACAATATAAACGGTATACATGTATTAATACTGTTTAATTTCTTCAGCTATCGATATAATGATAAAAACTACACAATCCCTTCCTCACAAATGTTTAATTTCTTCATCTATCGATATAATAATAAAAACTACACAATCCTTCCTCACAAATGTTTAATTTCTTCATCTATCAATATAATAATAAAAATTATCAATTTATTACATAATTATGTTTTCTTGTCGCTAAATAGCTTCTTATCGCTAAAATTATTCTTCTTGTCGCTTCTTGACGCTTCTTGTCGCTTCTTGACGCTTTTTGACGCTTCTTGTCGCTAATTAGTGAGACCCGAAACAGATAATTGCGCCAATGACGTGATCTCGTATCTCGCGTTGCCTCATAAAACTCATGAATATTCATACTAATTGTGTACTCTACATATACAGGTCGAAAACTCTAGACTTCTTTACGTCAGAACTTATCCCAAACACAAGGCCAATACGGCCTTGAAAAAACTGACCAATCGACTCAATGAGCTACAATGCATTGTGGGCTACTACGAGTTTACTACAACCGGATAAACACGTGGAATTAGTGAAAGAACTGTCAACTAATATAGTGTCTGGGATTCTCAAAATATATGTTTTTGTTCTGCGAATGTGATTATTGTTAAATATATAACATAATCTTCAATTTGCATGCTCAGATTAAAAAAGTATTGTTTACGAAGAAGTTCAACTGGACACTTTGTCAGAATGGGTCAAAACAATCAGGTCTCTGATAAAACGTCGCATTCATAAGTTGAAAAATTGTGTGAATGATCGACCTAAGTCCATTTTCAGTGACAAGGAGGCTGTAAAATGTCTATCATCTCTTCAAGATAAGTATGTTGTTGTACCTGCGGACAAAGCTTCAAATAATATTGTCTTTATATGTAAATCGTATTACTACGAGTGTCTTATAAAAGAATTAGGAATAAATGAGCACTCAGGTAATCCCACATACAAAAACATATCATTTGACAAGGATGAGATTTTGGCGAATCATAAGTCCTTCATGGCTTCTATGAACATTGCATTGAACAACAAATCGGAGAACTTACCTTGTTTGAATTGGATACCTAAACTTCACAAAATTCCGTACAAACAACGGTACATTGCCGGCTCATCTGCATGTTCTACTAAAGAATTGTCCATTAAAATTCTGTCCGCAGTTAAAGAGGGTCTTCAGATATACTGTGAAACTGTTTACTCACGTAGTGGTATTAACCATATGTGGATTCTTAAAAACTCTAAAGAACTTGTGGATAATTTCAAATCTCGGTCTTTTTCTGAAATTAGTTCTATTAAAACTTTTGATTTTTCAACCTTGTATGTATACAACCATTCCACATGTGAAATTGAAAAACCGTCTAAAAGAAATAATCCTCAATGCTTTTCATCATAAAAATGGTAGCATACGCTATAAATTTATCACTTTGGGATACCATAAGGCATATTTTGTTAATGAGGAACAAAAGGGTAAAACATACTACACAGAGGAACAAGTGATCAGTATGCTGGAGTTTCTTATTGACAACATATTTGTTGAATTTGGAGGTAGACTTTTTCAACAAATTGTCGGCATTCCTATGGGAACGAACTGTGCGCCTCTCCTTGCCGACCTCTTTCTTATTTTCATATGAATCGGAGTTTCTTCAGACAATAGTCAAAAACAAGAAGATCAAAGAAGCCAGGTTATTTAATTTCACTTTCAGATATAGTGATGATGTTCTTTCCTTTAACAATCCGAACTTTTCTGATTGGGTTCCATCAATATACCCACCAGAACTAGAAATTAAAGAGACTACAGACACGGCTTCCTCCGCCTCATTTTTAGACTTATACCTCGAATTTGACATACACGGTCATCTCAGTACCCGAATCTATGACAAACGAGACGATTTAATTTTGAAATTATCAATTTCCCCCACCTTAGTAGTAATAAACCAACTTCACCTGCATATGGAATATACATTTCCCAACTTATTCGGTATGCAAGAGCTTGCAGCTCCTATTCAGACTTTGTAAAACGTCACCAGTGTCTGAGCAGAAAGTTGATGAACCAGGGGTATGTCAAAGAACGTCTCGTCCTTTTTCTAAAAAAAGTTCATCGGAAGATACCAAGAACTTGTTGATAAATATTCCGTATCAACTTCACAAATAATACAAGATGGTCTTGAAGTATAGATTTTGCGTACTGACGTTGGTTATCATCTTAATAACATTATTATACGTGACTCTGTGCGTATGTAAAATATCGTACTTTGAACGACAAAATTATTTTATTTATTAATATTACTTTACTTATTGATCTTGACATACTTTGAATGACAAAACTATTTTATTCAATAATACTACTTTTTCTGTTAAGTCTGTTTTTTATGATATGTGAAACTGTATTTATGTATCAGGTCATACTTTGAACCACACAATTATTTTATTTATAATTATTACTTTTACTGTTAAGTCTGTTTTTTGTTATATCTACTTTACGTGACTCTGCATTTATGTATGCCGTCATACTTTGAGCGACAAAATTATTTTATGTCTACCTGTGAATTTTACACCAGTACTGAAAACCTTCCATCCTTTACGGGTAGACTTTTCATAGATAAATAATGTCGTATAAGATAAGCAAAATGAGTATGTTAAATTTAATGTATGCCTTTTTGTGCTTCTTTGTTACATTTGTTGTTTTTAAAGTGATAAAGATGATAACACAATATTGACTGCTGTACCCCTCAACATATTCTAGGTAAAAAAGCTAGGATTTGCAGTTTTGACAAAATAGAGATAGTACACTTTAATTTTTTCATAACTTTTTGAAATCAACTTAGATTTTCATCAAACTCTATAACTATCTTTGCAATATTTTTGCTAAATATCTTACTAAACCATAAGTTGTTATTTAGTTTGGTGTATTTCTGTCAAATTTAAGAATTTAATTAATCTACATGTAGGTCAAAAAGCTTTGATATTAGAAATATATCTTTCTTTAAATAAAAATATAAAATTTTTGTTTTAACAAAAAAAAGGTGTCTTTTTTAAGATTTCATATCTTTTTCAAATCAGCTTAAACAAAATAAACCCCTTTTTTTGTAGTAAAACAAAAAATTAATATCATGAACTTTCATAACAATCCTTGAAAACCTTTTAAAAAAGAAATGTGTTCCAAAGTTACAGCAAAGATTTATTTTAACCAAATCTTAAAATATTTTTTTGTCAAATTTAATGACATGGCACTATACATGGTTTAATTACATCAGTACACCTGAGTTTTACAGGTAAAAAGAAAGCCCTACTTTTCTTAAACTCGTGTATTACTTATCAAGAGAATTAAAAAAGCCTTGCGATTTAGATTTAACAGGATGTTGCAACTTTGAATAAATGTTATTTAGAATTTAAAACTTTCTGGTAGATGTGATCTTTTTAATAAGTTTGCCCCAAGCAGAAGGTATTGCCTTATAAATCACCACAAATCAGAAGAACTATTTGAATAATTTCTTTAACTTTCTTTGCTTTTTGATATATTTATAGGATATATATATCAAAAGGAATAAAACATTAAAGGAATTATATAACTAATTTATATATACTTTTTCCAAAATTATGAGGAAAGATATAGATCTAATATTGTAGCTTTTTGACCTACATGAAGTCTAATTAAATTCTTAAATTTGACAGAAATACACCAAACTAAATAACAACCTACGTTTCAGTAAGACTGATACATCACCAAGGTAGCTATATAGTTTGAATAAAATCCAAGTTGATTTGAAAAAGTTATTAACAAGATTAAAGTGTACTATCTCAATTTTGTCAAAACTGCAAATCCTATTTTTTTTACCCAGATTAAATTAATTCTTAAATTTGACAGCAATACACCAAACTAAATAACAACCTGGGATTCAGTAAGATAAAGGTGGCTCGTGGGTACAAAAATTTTAGCAAAAAATTAAACCTTTATTTTTTCATTACAAATTTTATTTATTACACCATTAGTTGTTACTTTATGATATGGTTAAAAAAACAACCCCAAAAAATGATTTGGTTTGGTCCCAGATGACTTTAAAAATTGAAAAAAAGCTACAAATTATCTCCCTTTGGTGCAAAAATGCCATTTTTTGGCCTTAAATTTGAAATATCTTTTTTAACTCATCGGTGACCTATATTTTTTATTATTGTTTTCAATAAGCTGTACATAAACTAAATAATTGTAAAATTTAAGCGATTTCTTATATTAGGTTATTTTTTTTATTTGATATTTCCTCTTTTTCTCCTATAAGTTCAACAGAAAAAAATGACATTAACAAAAATATTAAAAAAAATTAAAGTGTACTATATATCTTCATTTTGTTTGAACTGCAAATTCTAGCTTTCTTGACCTAGATTAATTAAATTCTTAAATTTGACAGCAATTCAACAAAAAACAAAATAACCTGGGATTCAGTAAGCTTGATATATATCTAAGAGAGCTGCCTAGTTTGATGAAAATCCAAGTTGATTTGAAAAAGTTATTAGAAAATTTAAAGTGTACTATCTCTATTTTGTCTGAATTGCAAATCCTAGCTTTTTTTACCAACATTTCTTTAATTCTTAAATTTTACAGCAATACAATAAAAAAGTAAATGAAATAGGATTCAGTAAGCTTGATATATATCTATGATAGCTGCATAGTTTGATGACAATCCAAGTTGATTTGAAAAAATTATTAAAAAAATTAAAGATGCCTATCTCTATTTTGTCTGAATTGCAAATCCAAGCTTTTTTACCGAGATGACTTTAATTCTTAAATTTTACAGCAATACAATAAAAAAGTAAATGAAATGGGATTCAGTAAGCTTGATATATATCTAAGATAGCTGCATAGTTTGATGACAATCCAAGTTGATGTGAAAAAGTTATTAAAAAAATTAAAGATGCCTATCTCTATTTTGTCCAAATTGCAAATCCTAGCTTTTTTTTACTGAGATGACTTTAATTCTTAAATTTTACAGCTATACAAAACAAAAGTAAATGAAATGGGATTCAATAAGCTTGATATATATCTAAGATAGCTGCATAGTTTGATGAAAATACAAGTTATTTTGAAAAAGTTATTAGAAAATTTAAAGTATACTATCTCTATTTTGTCTGAATTGCAAATCCTAGCCTTTTTTACCGAGATGAGTTTAATTCTTAAATTTTACAGCAATACAATAAAAAAGTAAATGAAATAGGATTCAGTAAGCTTGATATATATCTAAGATAGCTGCATAGTTTGATGACAATCCAAGTTGATTTGAAAAAGTTATTAAAAAAATTAAAGATGCCTATCTCTATTTTGTCCAAATTGTAAATCCTAGCTTTTTTTTTACCGAGATGACTTTAATTCTTAAATTTCATAGCTATACAACAAAAAAGTAAATGAAATGGGATTCAGTAAGCTTGATATATATCTCAGATAGGTGCATAGTTTGATGAAAATCCAAGTTGATTTGAAAAAGTTATTAGAAAATTTAAAGATGCCTATCGGAATTTATATAATAATTTTTATTTTTACCTATTGTAAAAAAAATTTGTTTTATTTCACAGCCAGTAATCAAACTACCTAATACGCTTGAATTTTGTAAGATCAATATTTAATTTAGTTAGATGGGCTTTTTTATACCAGTCAAAACTAAATTTGAAGGTCAAGACTAGTCGAGACAGGTCAAGACTGGTTCAGACTGAGTCGAGACTAGTCGGGACAGGTCGAGACTGAGTTGAGACTAGTCAAGACAGGTTGAGCCTTGGTCAAGACCATTTCAGACTAATTAGGTAAAGTCGAAACCTAGTCGAGTACACTTAAGTCCAGTCGAGACAATGTCGAGACTAGTCGAGTAAAATATGTGCTCGATTTTACTGGTCGACCACAAAAACTGGTCAATTCAGACTCTGAGCAGTTTGTAGTGCTATACTTACCGTCGGTGGTTACCATACGACATAGTGCTCCTATATACCGTCTATCAACAGTATTTGTCTATACCTACCGTATGTGGTTAACATACAATATAGTACTCCTATATACCGTATATCAACAGTATTTGTCTATACCTACCGTCGGTGGTTAACATACGATATAGTACTCCTTTACATCGTCTATCAACAGTATTTGTCTATACCTACCGTCGGTAGTTAACATACGATATAGTACTCCTATACACAGTCTATCAACAGTTTTTGTCTATACCTACCGTCGGTGGTTAACATACAATATACTACTCATATGCACAGTCTATCAACAGTATTTGTCTATACATACCGTCGGTGGTTAACATACGATAAAGTACTCCTTTACACCGTCTATCAACAGTATTTGTCTATACCTACCGTCAGTGGTTAAAATACGATAAAGAACTCCTTTACACAGTCCATCAACAGTATTTGTATATACCGACCGTCGGTGGTTAACATACGATATAGAACTCCTTTACACCGTCTATCAACATTATTTGTCTATACCTACCGTCGGTGGTTAACATACGATAAAGTACTCCTTTACACAGTCTATCGACAGTATTTGTCTATACCTACCGTCGGTGGTTAACATACGATATAGTACTCCTGTACACAGTCTATCAAAAGTATTTGTCTATACCTACCGTCGATGGTTAACATACAATATAGATTAGTACTCCTTTACACAGTCTATCAACAGTATTTGTCTATACCTACCACCGGGGGTTAACATACATAACAGTCCTCCTATATACCGTCTTTCAACAGTATTTGTGTATACCTACCGTTGGTGGTTAACATACAATATAGTGCTCCTTATACCGTCTATCAACAGTATTTGTTTATACCTACCGTCGGTGGTTAACAAACGATATAGTACTCGTGTACACAGTCTATCAAAAGTATTTGTCTATACCTACCATCGGTGGTTAACATAAAATATAGTACTCCTATGCACAGTCTATCAACAGTCTATACCTACCGTCGGTGGTTAACATACGATATAGTACTCCTTTACACAGTCTATCAACAGTATTTGTCTATACCTACCGTCGGGGGTTAACATACGATATAGTACTCCTATATACCGTCTATCAACAGTATTTGCCTATTCCTACCGTCGGTGGTTAACATACGATATAGTACTCCTTTACACCGTCTATCAACAGTATTTGTCTATACCTACCGTCGGGGGTTAACATACGATATAGTGCTCCTATATACCGTCTATCAACAGTATTTGTCTATTCCTACCGTCGGTGGTTAACATACGATATAGTACTCTTTATATACCGTCTATCAACAGTATTTGTCTATACCTTCCGTCGGTGGTTAACATACGATATAGAATAGAATTCCTTTACACAGTCTATCAACAGTATTTGTCTATACCTACCGACAGTGGTTAACATGAGATAAAGTACTCCTTTACAACGTCTATCAACAGTATTTGTCTATACTTACCGTCGGTGGTTACCATACGATATAGTGCTCCTATATACCGTCTATCAACAGTATTTGTCTATACCTACCGTATGTGGTTAACATACAATATAGTACTCCTATATACCGTATATCAACAGTATTTGTCTATACCTACCGTCGGTGGTTAACATACAATATACTTCTCTTATATACCGTATATCAACAGTTTTTGTCTATACCTACCGTCGGTGATTTACATACGATATAGTACTCCTATACACAGTCTATATACAGTATTTGACTATACCTACCGTCGGTTGTTAACATACAATATAGTACTCATATGCACAGTCTATCAACAGTATTTGTCTATACCTACCGTCAGTGGTTAAAATACGATAAAGAACTCCTTTACACAGCCCATCAACAGTATTTGTATATACTTACCGTCAGTGGTTAAAATACGATAAAGAACTCCTTTACACAGTCCATCAACAGTATTTGTATTTACCCCACCTCTTAAGAAATCAACCAATCCCTGTCCTTAATTAGCACCACGTGAATACCATGTATTACTTATACCCGGATTATGTTTTAGCAATACCCTGACAAAGACCATGTATTTTTTATACCCGGTCACTGTTTTAGCAATACCCTGTCAACGATAGAGTTATCGTTCTTTGCTCTCAACAGAAAATTTCAAAATGGCGACGAAACGGTTTGTGTCCCTGACAGCAGACGAGATTGAAAAAAAGAAAATGCTGATTAATTCTAAAGAAACAATCAAAAGTAACCAAAAAGCAGCAAGACTTCTTAAAGCATATTTAAAAGCAACAGACGAGGACAAACAGTTTGAGGAATATAACTCTGGAAAAACTTAACGAAGTGTTGGGGCACTTTTACATGAACGCACGTAAACAAGACGGTGAACACTACAAAGCTACATCGTTCGAAAACACCAGACATGCTCTAAACAGACATCTACATGGGGTTCCTTACAGCCGAAAGATTGATATAATAAAGGACCCTGAGTTTTGTGATGCTAATGAATGTTTTAAGGCAGCGCTTGCAGAGTTAAAAAGGTTAGGTAAAGGCAGTGTTGACCACCACCCAGTCATCAATGAAACAGACCGTATGAAATTATATGAATCTATTATAATGATCCCTGACGCACCAGAAGCTCTACTGAACAAAGTGCAATTTGATATCAGGCTATATTTTTGTAGAAGATCACAGGAAAATATGCATGGAATGACAAAATCTACATTTAAAGTTTTAAATGATCCAAAGACTGGACTTAAATATGTGGCAAAGTGTGAAGATGAACTCACAAAAAATCACAGAGGTAATGACAGAGAATCAACCTCAGGCGTTATGCCAGAGTTCCCTGGATCACCCTATTGTCCTGTCAAATCTTATGAAACATACATCAGCAAACTTCATCCTTTATGCACTAGTTTATGGCAGAGGCCGAAGGAATCATTCAATGATGACGATACAATTTGGTATTGTAACTCACGATTAGGAGAAAAAACATTGGCAAAATTCATGACAACGTTGAGTGAGGGGGCTAAACTTTCACAAATTTACACAAATCATTCCATTCGTGCAACTGGAGCAACAATATTGACAAAAAGTATGTTTAATCCATCTCAAATAATGGCAGTGACCGGACATAAATCAGTTCAGTCTCTCACTGTTTATCAGAGAACTGACACTGAAGAGAAAATTGCAATGGGCCATGCAATGAGAAAAAGTCTAGCCACCCAAAATTCTGCTGTTCTAGCATTGCCAGCACCTGAAAATTCAACTTTACTTGCCTTGCCGCCACCTGAAACAGTGAATGAAAGTACAAGTATTGTGCCGATGATTGAAGAATGTGGGGATGGACCTTCAGCTTGTCGTTCAGTCGCCATTTCAGAGTTGCAGGGTTTAAATATTTCTGATCTCTTTGCTGACTTTCAATCAAGTTCATTGCAAACTGAGACAATTGCAAATATCTCAAATGTTCAAAATAAACCAATCTTGCCCGCATTTTCAGGATGTACAATTGGAACAATTAACTTCAATTTTAATGTTTCAAAATGACATTGACATGATTGGTGATCTTTTCTTAACATTCAATGACACAATTTGTCAAAATTTACTGAGACTGTGATATTAGTTGTTCATGCCATGGTGTTGTTATTGTTGAATTAAATTTTTGTTTACACTTATATTTGTAGTATTTAACAAAGAAAAAGCCAGTCGATTCTTACGTACGCAACATTTGGTGTTTGTCGTCTCAAACATATCCATCACTTGGCATTTGTTGTCAAAAACATGCGCATCATTTGTTGTTTGTCGTCTTAAACTTGTCTATTTATATTCATGGATGATTTCTATCAGTATGCATTTGTCGTCTCATACGTACATGTACATCATTTAATGTCGTCTCAAACATGTCCATCACTTGGCATTTGTTGTCACAAACATGTGCATCATTTGTTGTTTGTTGTCTGATTCTAGTCCTTTGTTGTCTCAAACATGTGCATTACTTGGCAAGTTGTCTCAAATTTGTGCATCATTTGGAATTTGATCTCATTAGGTTTTTGTCCTTTCAAACATGTGAATCGATGGGGTAAATTCGTTACATAGTCATTTACTGACAGGGTACGGAATTTACCCTGGTCAGTAGGTTTGATACCTGACTCGGCTTCGCCTCACCAGGTATCAAACCTACTGACCAGGGTAAATTCCGTACCCGGTCAGTAAATGACTATGTAACTAATAATACCTACCGTCGGTGGTTAACATACGATATAGTACTCCTTTACACCGTCTATCAACATTATTTGTCTATACCTACCGTCGGTGGTTAACATACGATATAGTACTCCTGTACACAGTCTATCAAAAGTATTTGTCTATACCTACCGTCGATGGTTAACATAAAATATAGTACTCCTATGCACAGTCTATCAACAGTATTTGTCTTTACCTACTGTCGATGATTAACATACGATATAGTACTCCTTTACACAGTCTATCAACAGTATTTGTCTATACCTACCGTCGGGGGTTAACATACGATATAGTACTCCTTTACACCGTCTATCAACAGTATTTGTCTATACCTACCGTCGGGGGTTAACATACAATACAGTCCTCCTATATACCGTCTATCAACAGTATTTGTCTATACCTACCGTATGTGGTTAACATACAATATAGTACTCCTATATACCGTATATCAACAGTATTTGTCTATACCTACCGTCGGTGGTTAACATACAATATAGTACTTCTTTACACAGTCTATCAACAGTATTTGTCTATACCTACCGTCGGTGGTTTACATACGATATAGTGCTCCTATATACCGTCTATCGACAGTATTTGTCTATACCTACCGTCAGTGGTTAAAATACGATAAAGAACTCCTTTACACAGTCTATCAACAGTATTTGACTATTCCTACCGTCAGTGGTTAAAATACAATTTAGTGCTCTTATATACCGTCTATCAACAGTATTTGTGTAAACCTACCGTCGGTGGTTAAAATAAAATATAGTACTCCTACGCACAGTCTATCAACAGTATTTTTCTATACCTACCGTCGGTGGTTAAAATAAAATATAGTACTCCTATGCACAGTCTATCAACAGTATTTGTCTATACCTACCGTATGTGGTTTACATGCAATATAGTGCTCTTATATACCGTCTATCAACAGTATTTGTGTATACCTACCGTCGGTGGTTAACATACAATATAGTGCTCTTATATACCGTCTATCAACAGTATTTGTGTCTACCTACGTCAGTGGTTAACATACAATATAGTGCTCCTATATACCGTCTATCAACAGTATTTGTGTATACCTACCGTCGGTGGTTACCATACGATATAGTGCTCCTATATACCGTCTATCAACAGTATTTGTCTATACCTACCGTCGGTGGTTAACATACGATATAGACTAGAATTCCTTTACACCGTCTATCAACAGTATTTGTCTATACCTAACATGGGTGGATAACATACGATATAGTACTCCTTTACACCGTCTATCGACAGTATTTGTCTATACCTACCGTCAGTGGTTAACATACTATATAGTACTCCTTTACACAGTCTATCAACAGTATTTGTCTATACCTACCGTCGGTGGTTTCCATACGATATAGTGCTCCTATATACCGTCTATCGACAGTATTTGTCTATACCTACCGTCAGTGGTTAACATACTACATAGTACTCCTTTACACAGTCTATCAACAGTATTTATCTATACCTACCGTTGGTGGTTTACATACGATAAAGTACTCCTTTACACAGTCTATCAACAGTATTTGTCTATACCTAACATGGGTGGTTAACACACGATAAAGTACTCCTTTACACTGTCTATCAACAGTATTTGTCTATACCTAACATGGGTGGATAACATACGATATAGTACTCCTTTACACCGTATATCGACAGTATTTGTCTATACCTACCGTCAGTGGTTAACATACTATATAGTACTCCTTTACACAGTCTATCAACAGTATTTGTCTATACCTACCGTCGGTGGTTTACATACGATATAGTGCTCCTATATACCGTCTATCGACAGTATTTGTCTATACCTACCGTCAGTGGTTAACATACTATATAGTACTCCTTTACACAGTCTATCAACAGTATTTGTCTATACCTACCGTCGGTGGTTTACATACGATATAGTGCTCCTATATACCGTCTATCGACAGTATTTGTCTATACCTACCGTCAGTGGTTAACATACTATATAGTACTCCTTTACACAGTCTATCAACAGTATTTGTCTATACCTAACGTGGGTGGTTAACATACTATATAGTACTCCTTTACACAGTCTATCGACAGTATTTGTCTATACCTACTGTCGGTGGTTAACATATGATATAGTACTACTTTACACCGTCTATCAACAGTATTTGTCCATACCTACCGTCGGTGGTTAACATACGATATTTTACTCCTTTACACAGTCTATCAACAGTATTTGTCTATACCTACCGTCGGTGGTTAACATACAATATAGTGCTCCTATATACCGTCTATCAACAGTATTTGTCTATACCTACCGTCGGTGGTTAACATACGATATAGTACTACTTTACACCGTGTATCAACAGTATTTGGCTATACCTACCGTCAGTGGTTAACATACGATATATACTAGAATTCCTTTACACAGTCTATCAACAGTATTTGTCTATACCTACCATCGGTGGTTAACATACAATATAGTGCTCCTACATACCGTCTATCAACAGTATTTGTCTATACCTACTGTCGGTGGTTAACATACAAAATAGTGCTCCTATATACCGTCTATCAACGGTATTTGTCTATACCTACTGTCGGTAGTTAACATACAATATAGTACTACTATATATAGTATATCAACAGTATTTGTCTATACCAACCGTATGTGGTTAACATACGATATAGTACTCCTTTACACCGTCTATCAACATTATTTGTCTATACCTACCGTCGGTGGTTAACATACGATGTAGTACTCCTTTACACAGTCTATCAACATTATTTGTCTATACCTACCGTCGGTGGTTAACATACAATATAGTGCTCCTATATACCGTTTATCACCAGTATTTGTCTATACCTACCGTCGGTGGTTAACATACGATATAGTACTACTTTACACCGTCTATCAACAGTATTTGGCTATACCTACCGTCAGTGGTTAACATAGAATATAGTGCTCCTATATATCGTCTATTAACAGTATTTGGCTACACCTACTGTCAATGGTTAACATACGATATAGTACTACTTTACACCGTCTATCAACAGTATTTGTCTATACCTACCGTCGGTGGTTAACATAGAATATAGTGCTCCTATATACTGAGGGGGATAACGTATCTGCATCTAGAATTTATCATGCTTCCCTTTTTTTGGATTTTTAAAATTCTTGTTATCTCTTCATTTTTAAATTCATCCCAATTAATACAACAGTAGTCATGTAGGGCCAGAATACCCATTGTATTATGTTTTCTTGCATTTATATAAAAAAAATCTTAATTTAAGAAAGATGGTATATTCTGGATGATATATTAGCACAACCTTGGTCAATTTGATTTCTCCAGTTACTTAGTGTGCTGTCAATTTTGAAACTAATTTTTTTTCACTTGAAGAATTTTGTTATACTTTAATTTATCATCAAGTTTGGTTGAAAAGTCGGAATAGTTTATGTTTTGTTCCAGTAATCAAACATTTTGTTTCATTTGCATTTATAAACATGTTATTCATTTTACACCACTCTTCAACCCTGTATAAATCTTCTTGAACATCATCATTTATATTTTCTAGATGATTTATGATTAGTGGTGTCATCAGCATATACAATGATATAGGTCTGTTTCACAATTTGCAATGCATAAAGGAAGGTCATTTGTAAATAGCACAAACAATAGAGGACAAGGTATAGAACATTGGGGGACATCAAATTTTACATGTTGTTGTTCAGAGTTAACATTACAAATGTTTACCTGTTGTTTTTCAGGTATGACTTAAAAAAAATAACAGTAGTCTCACTAAATCCATAAATGTCGAGCTTTAAACAAAGAAAGTCATGATCAACCAAATCAAAAGCTTTTTTTTTAAATCTTAATAAAATTGCTAGGTTTAAATTACCAACATTCATTTCTTGCAACCATTTGTCAATGATATTAAATAAATATCAAGCTCAATCCAGTATATATTCCAAGTTATGGACAAATGATAATGCTAATAAAAATATCCAAGTCATAACCAGTGCCTTTCTCTTTTTCTATTTCTTTTATATATGACTAGGTAATAATGATTACTTTTTTCAACTATTTTCATACTTTTTTTGTTTCCTCTGCTTTTGTATCAAGGGCATAATTGTTTATGGCAAACTAAGCATCTGCATATTCAAACTATTCCTAACTATACTCTACCTCAAATTCTTGAAACTGCAGAATTTTTGTCATAGCAGTCTTATGGTAGCTGAACTATTTCTATTTTTTGTAAATCTGGATTTAAGTGTTTTAACCATTCTGGGGCTATAGAAAAAAAAACCATTACAGAATTATCAAAATTATTTGTGTATAATGTTTGTGTACAGTCATTCAACTAAAAAAGGAAAAACAATTTTTTTTGTGTATAAATAAATAATTGTGATTTTAATGTCTTAATATTATAAAAAAAACTTCAAAAAATTAAATTTAAATTATAATCTAAACATGAAAGAGCACATATAAATCAACTTTTTACTCAGATTTATATCTAAAACCAAGGTCTTAAACAATGTCATCAAACTATCAGTTTTACTGTAATATATTGATATTGTGACATTTATTGGAAAGAGCATATGAGTTAGTCATATTGGTCAATACAGTGGAAAGTTTATAGCTTAGACTATTATAACACTATGTGTTATACTAGTAGTCTCAGTTTATAACTATGTTAATGTTAATTATATACATGACATAATAATTAAATCATCTAAAAAACTATTCCAAAGATTTTTCTCAAATCAAGTTTACATTTTTTTAGAGAAAAGTCTGTCTGAAATATATTCAGGGGTAGTCCAAATAATTATGACTTCTTAAAAAGCTATATTATGGGGAAAGGGGGGGGGGTCTATTATGGTTTTTTCATACAGTAGGAAGACGTCAAAGCAAAAAAAAACCCAACAAAACAAAATAGAATAATAGCCTGTCAAGACGTCATTTTATCATAATAATTTGGTCTAATTTTGGGATAACAATACATTTTACTTCCTTTGATGTCGGGGAGGGGATAAGTTTTGACAATTAATTATTCTTGAAACTAACAATGATTATTTCTTATTGTTACTTTGTTCAGCGAGCGCGATGTGTGGTTCTCGAGTTATTTAAAAAAAAAGGGGGGGTGTTACTATATTAAATTTACCCAGTTTGGAGACAATAAATATTTAAAATCTAACCATAAACTCCAATGTTCCTGCTTTTTTTTAGCAGAACAAACACGAGGGCATTCTCGTCTCTGTTATAATCTATTGTTAACTCATTTCTTCTTCCAGGTTATTTCTTAATCAATTATGATTATCAGCTATCTATCTATTTACCATGTTTATATTAAACTGGTCCGTAATCCATCGTAGTATATCGATAAGTGAACACAACAGGGAACCAGTTTATTTACGGGTAACGTCTGTAAACCAACAACAAGGATAAAACAGGGTACACAGTGCCGTAATTTCGTATACTTTTCTTATCTTTATACTAAAGAGCTCCAAAAGTAAGCGTGCTTAGGTGCACTGGGCGGGTCTAAAAACCGACTCTCGGTGGTTAACGTCTCTCGATGGTTAACTTTAAGTGCCGACCTTTTATTTCACACACATTGGCGATTTGTTTTTGTTTTCTATATATTTTATGGTATGTTTTGTCTATGCATAAAAAAGTCGTCCTGAACATGCGTGAAATATTTGCCACTGAACATTTGAAGGGTGGAACACATTGTCTATCGACCAAAACTGTCACACATTACAGAGATAGAAAATTTCATAAATACATAGAAAAGACAATATTTGTTACCAGAATTTTCACACGTTCGTTTACTGTCACATATTATAGCAAGTTAAATATTATAAACACATGTAGATACTTCCATGATCTCAAAGACGAATATTTTACTGTCTATACGGTGGGTTTCATTGGGATATATAAGCGTGATGCGAGATTGGTAGATTTTTAGCTCATCTGATCTGATAGGTCGAGTGAGTTTTTATTATCACTTGGCGTCCGTCGTAGTCAGTCGTCGTCAGTCGTCGTCAGTCGTCGTCGTCTGTTAAATTTTACAAAAACAATTCTTCTCTGAAACTCATGGTCCAAATTTAACCAAACTTGGCCAAACTCATCACTAGGGTATTTAGTTTTAAAAAATGTGTCCGATGACCCCGCCTGCCAACTAACATTGCCGACATTGCTAAAAATAGAACATAGGGGTAACATGCAGTTTTTAACTTATATCTCTGAAAGTAAATCATTAAGATCAAATCTGACAAGATAAACATGTTCATCAGGTTAAGATCTATCCGCTCTTAAATTTTCAGACGAATCCGACAACCCATTATTAAGTTGTTGCCACTGGACTGGTAATTTTAAGGAAATTTTGCAGTTTTTGGTTATTATCTTGAATATGATTATAGATTAAGGTAAACTGTAAACAGCCATCATGTTCAGCAAAGTAAAATCTACAAATAAGTTGACATGACCAAATTGTCAGTCGACCCGTTTTGGAGTTATTACCCTTTATATTAAATTTTTAACAATTTTTCGTAAAAAAAACCATCTTCTCTGAAACTACTTTGACAAATTTAACCATACTTGGCCATAATCATCATTAGGGTATCTTGTTAAAAAACATGTGTCTGATTACCCTGCCTTCCAACCATCATGGCCGACATGGTTAGAAATAGAAGTTAGGGGTAAAATGCAGTTTTTGGTGTATACCTCTGAAACTAAAGCATTTGGAGCAAATCTGACAGGTGGCAAACATATTCATCAGATTTAGATATATATCTGCCCTGAAATTTTCAGACGGATCTTATAACCCGTTGTTGGGTTGCTGCCCCTGAGTTAGTAATTTTACGGAAATTTTGCAGTTTTTTGTTCTTATCTTAGATATCGTTATAATATCTAATATATAATACTATTAATTATGATTTAAACCTTGTTTTACATGATTTCCATAGCATCAGTAAATAGAGATGAGCGACACAAGCTCTTCAGAGCCTCTAGATTGTAAGCATTACACGTGAAAAGTCAAGTCATTTTGATTGAAAATCGAAAACGAAGTCAATGAGACCCCTCCCCTATACAATTACTTGCGCAGTTACCATTCAGTTATGCGTTGTGAAATTATACTATGAATGCAATATGAAAGAAATTTAATAAACTTTGACTGACTGTAAAATACAATTAAAAAATGCCACATGCATACGAAAATCTTCCAATTCATTTAATTTGTATTATCGTCTAATATTAAGATAGGCGTTGCATAGAAGCCTACTGTACTTATTGTGGTTTCGTTTTTATAGTAAAACCATGTTATAATCATCCTTCGGGAATTCATTGTAAGTGTTTCCGTGTCAGATGGCGAAAAACCAAAAATCGGAAACTACGTATACACTATATATAGCAATTTAAAACATAAATCTGCACCATAGAAAATTCTACGACAGGACTAATATAAAATGACAGTAAATGAAATTTTAACTCATGTCATGTATGTGGATTTTCAGCCTTGATGTGTGTCGGTCTAATAAACTCTCATAATAAGCGACCATGTTTTGATGTGTCACTCTGCTACTAGACGTAAAGGGACAATGATGGCTCATTTTTATTTTCGACATCAGTATCATTCGGACTAAAATAAATATTTTCTGATCTAACTAAAATAAACAACAAACAAGAAATTGGATCTCATAAATTTTATATAATTAAAAAAATGACCAAACAATCATAAAGATTATATGCATCCTATGGCCTTTGTTAGTCTTGTATTATTTTTAATTTTAGTTTCTTGTGTACAATTTGGAGTTAAGTATGGCGTTCATTATCACTGAACTAGTATACATGTATATATATTTGTTTAGGGGCCAGCTGAAGGACGCCTCCGGGTGCGGGAATTTCTCGCTGCATTGAAGACCTGTTGGTGACCTTCTGTTGTTGTCTGCTCTATGGTCGGGTTGTTGTCTCTTTGACACATTCCCCATTTCCATTCTCAATTTTATGTATCAATATCAGCATGTGATATAATAACATAAGTAGTAAGCGTACACAGCTACGACTAGGAAGAGGGGGAATGAGGGAAAGATAACACAAAACAACTTACACAAATTTCTACTGTAATAGTTTTTCTTTTGTATTTTACCGGTCAGTGATCGTGTTAAAAAGACGGGCCACATTATTGTGCGGAATCATTTAACAAATGATTACCCTGGTAGAACAAATGAGCTTGGATGCAAATTTAGTTGCTCGGGAAATTTACAGTCCGTTGATTGGTATTTTCGCAAATATACCTGCATAAAGGTACGACTATTTTAAACACCGCCTAGGTCGCCTTGGTGCTTTAAGCTCCTGAAACTGCAATAATTCCATGATGGAACAGTCATATAAGCACCAAGATCATTCAATACGATAAAGCTTTGAATAAAGAGCATATATATATTCAAATGTTGGTCTAAATATATTTTGAAATGAAAGAGTAATTAAACAATTCACATTGGACGTGCCGAATTTGTGTAATGTGTCCAGTTGTCATATTGTTGATTGAATCCACTGAAGATTGATGAACTCATAAACACTGCACTAAGAATGAATGAAAGGTTAAATATTAGACATATAATAGTACACACAACATGATCACTAAAGACTAAGCAACAAAAACTCTATCAAACACAAAGAATGATCAAAAGTGCTCCAGAAGAGTACTCCGATCCTGCTGCACATGTGGCACTCGTCGTGTTGCTCATGTTATTATAAATTCGATAAATAATCTAATTCGGTATGTCACATTCATAAAAAGCGAAGGGGATTATTATTGTAGTTACGACTTAAGGAACTTTTCCGATATCACTTGTGGATCTGATCACCATTCCAGTGCAGTTTATATCGTATAATTTCATTGACGGAGTTCCTTTAGGTGATAAAGCCCTTATCATTTTTTTATCTCATACTTTCATTGGCTTACACCTGTTCTGTTTGTAGAGTTTCTGATGATTTCTTTTTAGAATAGTGCTATGACGAACGACACTAATACAGTGTTTACTTTCCTTGACTCAATAATGAAAACAATCTAGGAAGAGGAAATTAATAAAGGCAACAGTAGTATACCTCTGTTCAAAAGTCATAAATCGATTGAGTGAAAACAAATCCGGGTTACAAAACAAATTCGAGGGAAGCTCATCAACTATAAGAGGCAAATAAAAATTGTTTCAATGAATTTGATCAATCTTTGATTAAGCATTAATAAACAAACATAAAGGTAATATGTGATACTGCTTTTCAGTTACAATTGATTATCAACGTGGGTCTCAAAATCTTTTTGGATTTTTTTGGTGTCTCACTATTTTTTATATTTAAATAAAACCGATTCTTAAGCAAAACATTGTTTGTTTGGCAGCTGCCATCATTTGAATCCCTAACGTTAGATTGGTGTAACTGAACGTTTATTTTTTTTCACAAATTTCTCCAGCATACAAGTAACATAAATTTTAATATGATATAATATAATAAACATCTTAAATGAATAAGAATATGTTTTTCATTAATATACTTTCCGATGTTTATAATAACAATACGTACTTTTTAATTGCAGTGTATATATAAAAAAAGAAGATTCGGTATGATTGCCAATGAGACAACTCTCCACAAGAGCCCAAACAACTATAGGTCACCGTACGGCCTTCAACAATGAGCAAAGCCCATATACCGCATATTCAGCTATAAAAAGTTTACTAGGTTTGAATGTTCCTAAATTTAACATTTAGTCACTAAGGATGCAAGATTGCGTTTATTTTATTACATGACAAATAATCAATGTCGATGAAATTAAAAAATCAGAAATAATTAATTTGGCTATCAGGGTTTTTTTTAATTTGAGCGTCACTGGCGATTCTTGTGATGACAAAAAGCGCGTCTGAAATATTAAGTGTTAAACCTGGTTTCTATCACGAGTTCATCATTAAGTAGAAGTGACATGTTTTAAAAATACAGGAACGATATAATCATTAGTGATGGATGATGTTATAAGAAATGTAACGGTTCATTCAGTTAATGAATGTTAAACAATTATCTGAATGGAAATACATATAATGATATCATGAAGCTTTGTCATTCGTTCTAGTTTGGCTTTATAAATATTTTGATATGAGCGTCACTGGTGAGTCTTATGTAAACGAAACGCGCGTCTGGCGTAATAAATTATAATCCTGGTACCTTTGATAACTGTATATTACCATTCTGTCTTTTCGTAAACACATATAAAATTTAAAGCTACTTATCAAGTTTGGAATTGTTTGGCTAGCTTCGCTACGTATCTTAGTATGCATAGATACAATAAGATCTTTTTGTTTTTGCGATAACTCTTCCGCCATGGATACTCTGACATGAACAGCAACCAAACACAAGCAAGCAAAAACAAACTGATCCTTAAACATTTTGTCGAAATCTGCAAGCTACAGTACATGCGCTATAAGATACAATAGGACCTGTGAATATTTGATGTGTTTCGTTGTTCTTATTTATAGTTTAACTAAGGTAACACGTGCAACGATTACGTTGGTCATAACAATTTCAAGTACCATAGTTAATCATATTTTGTTTTTGATGTGTCATTAGTTCGTTCAAATGGTGTCACAATTTCTGACCGTTAGATGTTTTTTAACATCCATTATCATATGCATTCATCATACTCCCTTTTTATAAATGATTGAATTTTAAAACAGTTTTTTTACAATATGGTGCCAGCTTACTTCATTTAATTGCATCCATCATATTTTTCCGATGAACGATTGAATTTTAAACTACTTTGTTCTAAAATGGTGTTAGATTTTTTTTACCCTCAAATATCTATGTCACCTATCAG
Source organism: Mytilus galloprovincialis (assembly GCA_037788925.1). Lineage (NCBI taxonomy): Eukaryota > Metazoa > Mollusca > Bivalvia > Mytilida > Mytilidae > Mytilus > Mytilus galloprovincialis. The sequence continues at coordinate 73,273,735 of CM075339.1, read as the reverse complement.
CAATACCACAATCATATATATTAATTTACTTAAACATAAAAAAAACCGTAAAATATTACATGACTCTGTTGAGCATGAGTTACATCAACTTACATTATACATATAAAACGTTCATATTTAAAAGTTGACCTGTATATTTTTCCCTCATTTGTTATGCAGTAATCCATCGTTTATTAAGTTTTATCTTACGATGTTTCTCTCGTGTTTTTTTTTTTTTTTTGTAACCCAGATTGTTTTTTCTCTCAATAGATTGATGACTTTGGAAACTTTTTTGAATACAGGGTTGAGATCCTACTAAACATGTTTAACCCCGTCGCATTTCTGCGCCTGTTTAAAGTCAGGCACCTCTGGCCTTTGTTAGTCTTGTATGATTTTAATTTTAGCTCTTTTATATATTTTGGAGTTTATTATGACGTCCATCATCACTGAACTAGTACACATATTTTTTTAGTGGCTAGCTGACGAAAGCCTTCGGGTGCAGGATTTTCACGCTATGTTGAAGACTGTCGGCTGTTTCCTGCTTTAAATGGGTAGTTGTCCCTTTGGCGCATTCCCCGTTTCCATTCTCATTCTTATTTACGTTACGTATTTTCTATTTACCTATTTTCAACAGATATATTCGAATATACTTTTCAATGTTGAATGTTTCTTCTAAAAGAATATATAAAAATAAGAATAATTAACAATTCTAACTGATTGAAAAAAAATGTAATTTCTATAAAATAACAAAATTAATGAATCATCCTCTTAATTTGACATAATTCATTGTAATTAAAATCAAAACAAGGTTGGCATCGAATTGATAGGAAGTCTTTGATTAGTTAAGAGAATTGTCTTGCTCCATTCTAAATTATATGTACCCATTTTGTCTGTTTGTTTTGTTCACATATCGTTCTCAAAATAATGGAATTTGATGCGACTGTCACACAATGAGGGAGATTTATTTAAAACCAGGGTTAATGTACCATTTTCTACATGTAGAATAAAAGGTCTTTGAATTATTACTGGCATTAAGACAGTAATGTTAATTGTTTTAAAAGGTGTATACACAGCAAACTTTGGTTTAAGATCTGGTTTCTGCAATTTGAGAAAAAGATAGAATAAGGCATTTGATTATCTAAAACCTTATTAAAACATTCTGTTTTATCTGTTTACTATTAAGTGATGAATGCATGCATATTTCATTTGAAATAGGTTTATTTTTCATCAAACTATTTTAGTATCTATGATGAATTTATTTAGTAAAGTATCAGAAATGTAATAAAAAATTAATCGATGATTACATCATAACTTTTGCTGTAAAAGATGGGCGAAAGATATAATAGTACACAAGACACAGCATAGACAACTAAAGAATATGCAGCTCAAACCCTGCAAAAAAACTTCGGATGATAGCAGGTGCTCCGGAATGGTAAGCAGATCCTGCTCCACATGTGGCTCCGTCGTATTGCTTATGCTATTACAAACCCGGTAATTAGTCTTATTATGTACGTCATATTCGTGAAAAGGAAGGATATTGTAGTTACGACATAAGGAACGAACATATCTGATATTATCTGTGAAATCGTTTTATAATCGATTGAATGACGATCACATGTAATCGAAAATGTGACTGATGTGTGTTTCTCTGCCCTATATGTTGTCCCATTTATTTGTATTGTTGTCCTATCATGTATCGTTGTCATTTTAATGTTATATTTAACATGGCCATAAAAGCGGGAGGTTTGGCATGTCACAAAACCAGGTTCAATCCACCATTATTATTAAAGTGTCCTGTACCAAGTCAGGACAATTACCATTGTTATATTATAGTTTGTTTCTGTGTGTATTACATTTAAATGTTGTGTTTCTGTTATGTCGTAGTTCTCCTCTTATTTGCGTTTCCCTCAGTTTTAGTTTGTAATCCAGGATTTTTTTTCTCAACCAATTTATGAAATACGAACAGTGGTATACTACTATTGTCTTTATACAATCGAGTCATCTGGTATAAGTGTGTTTCCATAAAGGGACCAAAGAAACTTTCAAACTCTGAACACAAAAACAAATTGTTAAAGCCATGACAAAACAACTTAAAACAAGACGAACAAGAATCTCAAAAAAATAATAAAAACCACTGACAGAGCAACGCGAAACCTAAACATGTTAATAGGTATCTTGGATGCTCTAGAAGGATAAACAAAATCGACCCTGCTCTACACGTCGTGACTGCTCACGTGTTTGTAATGTGTTGCTAATGTAAGAGTAAATAATGTGATAGGAATAAGTTGAAAACATTTAACTCGTTTTATCATTTGACAATTTGTGTAACTATCTAACTTCGTCAACGTTTTAGTGACTAATTATCATTCAATTTAAAAATATAATGCAGATAAATCATATAAATACTGAGTAAGTTATTGCAAGTTTGTTTATTTTTCCTTGATTTATTTTGTGACAAACACGTGTCTGCTTTCCTATGCATTAGGAATTTGCTTCATGTCTAACCTTAGAATAGCGAATGGTGTCATGCTTTTAATTTTTCTATATTTTCTTACAGTATAGATTGGGAAAATTCTTAATCTTTTATGGTATAAGAATAAATTAACAACTGAAATCAGGAATGTGTCAAAGAGACAACAACTCGACAACAGAGCACTAAACAGCCAAAGGCCACCAGTGGGTCTTCGATACACATGAAGGCGTGCCTTAGATGGCCCTTATAAAAAACTGTGTATAAGTTCAGTGATAATGGACGGCATACTAAACTCCGAAATATATAAATAAACTAAAATTACTCACAAAAGACCATAGGATCTTGAATTGTGACAGGCACAAACATTGCGGGGTGGTAAATCATATGTTTTTAAATCTCAAGCCTCCCCATACATCTAGCTAATATAGAAAAACAAACACACAGCAATACGCACAGTTGAAATCAGTCTAAAAGAAGTCCGAGTCCGTTGTCAGAATAGGTAACAAAAGAAACAAAATAGAATGACAATGATACATGAATTAACAAAGGACTACTAGCAGTTACTGACATGCCAGCTACAGACCCCAATTAAACTGATTACACAGTTTTGTCTTCATCATATAATTATCAAGCACAATCCCTCTCGTTATGGATTTAGTATCATACCATCATAAAAATATACGAGAAGAATCTCTACGGTATCATATCAACAACTGGTTTTTGTTTCGCTTGACAGAGCCAGAAAGCAAGAAATAGGTGTGATGTTTCCGGCGTTGGCGACGACTACGGCGGCGGCGTCACAATGTATAAGTTTGTGATTAGTTCTAGTTGGCGATTATTTGGCTCTGTAACCTTTGTCACGGTCTTTTGACTTGACACTTTTGCTTGGTTTACATGTATTAGATTGTGATTAGGTCAGTTTATGTAGTACCACTAGTGGTAGATCAATGATATTTGATAAGCAGTTGTAAAAGCATTGGTATATCACATTTCCATGGAGATATTTGACTCCACCCCCTAAGTTATGGTCTATTGACTTTGCAAATTTGTCTTACTTTACATGTATTAGTTTGCGATTAGGTCAAGTTCAGAGGAACCATTAGTGGTAGATAAGGCAACAGGACAAATTGACAATGAGGATCGGTTGATAACAAAACTTTATGACAAAAGAAATGATTTCAGCTTTCCAATTATGAACTTTCCATTTCTAAGTAGCAACATTCCAGCAGTACCTGCATACGGGGTATATATCTCCCAATTGATACGATATTCCCGTGCTTGCATTTCCTATCATGATTTTCTTGATAGAGGGTTGCTGCTCACAAGAAAGCTATTAAACCAAGAGTTCCAAATGGTGAAGTTGAAATCATCCCTTCGTAAATTTTACGGACGCCATCACGAGTTGGTTGACCGTTATTGAATAACCGTTTCACAAATGATATCGTATATGTTCCTTACGTCGTAACTGCAAAGCCCATCCCTTTCATGAATGTGACCTACCGAATTAGACTACTTACCGGATTTGTTATCACAATCACATAAGCAACACGACGGTTGCCACATGTGGAGCAGGATCTGCTTACCCTTCCGGAGCACCCGAGATCACCCTACTTTTTGGTGGGGTTCGTGTTGTTTATTCTTTAGTTTTCTATGTTGTGTCATGTGTACTATTGTTTGTCTGTTTGTCTTTTTCGTTTTTAGCCATGGCGTAGTCAGTTTATTTTAGATTTATGAGTTTGACTGTCCCTCTGGTATCGTTCGACCCTCTTTTAATGGATATCTTGGATGTTCTAGAATAATAAAAAGGTACAAGACATTTTGAAAAAGAAAAAAATGGTGTGTTGAACCTGGTTTTGTGGCATGCCGAACCTCCCGCTTTAATGGCAATGTTAAATATCACATTAAAATGACAATACAACACAACAGGACTATAATACAAATAAAAAGGAAAACATATTGGACAAATGTTAATTGTTATTCAGGTGTATCAGCATTTATTTAGTACATCTCATATCCATGGAGAATATTTGGCCCTGTCCCTTCAGTCATGGTCTATTGACTTTGAAGATTTGGCTTTGTTTATATGTATTAGTTTGGGATTATATCACATTAGAATGAAATGTTAATGTTAAGTCAATGGTATTTGTTATGCAAATTTATTTGACTTTTTGTTTCCACAGAGGTTATTTAGCTGCACCCCATCTTTACGGTTTATTGTATTTAAAACTTTTACATAGTTTGCAAGTAACTGTTTGTAATTATGTGTGTTTAAAGGGTAAACTTATAATAAGCCAATGATATTTAGTATGCAGTTGTTTTATCATTGGCACATCTCATTTACATGAAGATTGCTCAGCCAAGTACCTCAGTCGTGGTTCATTGAATTTGAATATTTGCTCAACTTAGGTAACATGTTAAGTGTTGCTATCGTAATGTAAACATTTGCATAATGAAAATTACAAAAAAAAAGCGAGACATATCTCTGTGATAACATTTAATAGAACAAATGTCTTTATGTTCGATGCAAAAACCCTATACAATGCTATACGCGATTCAATATAAAAGCTAAAATATCATCTTTAATGACCTGATAAATGTCGTAACTATATTTTTTTCTAAGTAAGTCTGTTTTAGGTTTTTGTGCTTTTTAAAGAATATTACCATAAAAGATTGTATGTATAGTTAAATATAGTATGATTGATTTTGATAACTTAAACAATTTGGTTTGTTTAGCTGATTGAAGTGTCAATTCAATGCCTAACAGATATTCACATGTAAAAGATTATATTACTGAAATTTAATACTTAAACTTTCACTGAACTGTATCATTGCCTTTAACTGTGTTCCAATAAAAATATTTTTTGTTTGAATTCTTCATGTTCCATATTGTACTTATACATCCCGTCATTGTGTTATTGTTATATGGTAATTTTGTGTATTCTTGTCTTTAGTTTTTGCTAATATGCTTGGTCTATTTGACATTTTGTGCTTCTTTGTGACATATTTGTTTGTTTTATAGTAATTAAGATTAAAGCACTATGTTGACTGCTGTACCCCTATTTTTGACATGTTTACCTGGTATGTGTTTGTTTTGTTCACACATCGTAGTCAATATAATAGTATTTTATGCGACCGTCATACAAGTGAGAGATTTAGCTAGCTTTAAAACCAAGTTCAATCCACCATTTTCTACATACAAAAATACTGTACCAATTCAGGAATATGACAGTTGTTCAAAAGTCTATACCTTATTTGTTTTTACTTATAGAGTATCGTTGGTCATCTCAACGAGATTGATTATCTCGCTTGAGCCGGTAAGTCGAAAGCGAGAAAAGCAATCTAATGATCGAGTTGAGATGACAAATGATAATCTGATTATCGCTATTTTACCTATGACAACGTTGTTAATTTCATTGACAACGGCAAGTGCGTCCTTAGTTCCTTGTGATAATTTTTTATATCACTATACTGTGTTAAGGTAGCACAATACAAAGATTTTTTTACTTCCAATCACTAACCTTTGAAATGCTGTAACTTTCTTATGAATGCATAGAAAATAATAAAAGAGGTATATATAGATAGATAAAAGATTAATCTTTTAAATGAATGCAATATTTGTATTATGCAATCATTATGTAATCAATTATTATGTAATTAGTGGCAAAATCTGGGTAAGTTCACTTGAATGAATTTAGCTCTATCATCTCTTTAACTATACAGAAAATTTTAACGAAATCTTAATCAACACATCATGGGCTTCAAAAGGGTGTCTCAAATTGTCCCTATGGGATTCCATTCTCTCATAAATCTCTAATTAGTGTAAACATCCTAACCACATAAAAGAAGATAATGTTTAATTAGGTGTAAAATTTGTTCTATACATTCTATCTAAAATCTGAGACACCCTTTTGTAGATAATGGCCATAGGAACAACATATAATAAAATCAACCCTCTAGGGATACCTATGCAGAAGCTAATTTCATTTGAAAGTGGAAATTTGGTGAAAAATATTTTAGACACAGTTAACATTATAATTGGCACCATAATTGTTGCATAATACTAACATTGCATTAAATTGAAAGAGTATTCTGTTAGCTATCCAAAACTATCACTTTTATAAATTTTCAAGCATAATTAAGAAAGTTACAGCATTTTAAAACTTGGGAGTTGGAGTTATAAAATCTTTGTATTGTGCTACCTTAAGAAAGGAAGTCTGTAAGATCAAAGAAATTCGGAAAATAGCGAATACATTAACTAATGTTTGATGAAGACAATTCAGGAATCTATCCGTTTCTTGCCTATATTTCAATCATATTTTTTTTAATCTCTTTTAGAAAAACTATTGCACCAAAATCGTGAGAAGTTCGTTTGACATGTTTGACCTGGTTTAAAGAATGATATAAGATAAACAATAAATGTTTTGGAGATTTATTCTATGTAATGATTAATTAATGTTCATTCAGTCCTTATTTATTCTGCATGATCATTAAAAGACTTTTTCTTCAGTAGAAACTCTCCTAAAATGAAACAAAATAAAAATTAAATTACGTTACTTAGATTTACATACATTCAAACTTTCATACACACATACATAAAAACACACATATATGTAATCAATGAATGGAATAGAAAGAAAACTCCATTGGGCATCAAAGTTAAAACTCAAATAATTTTCCTTGCCCGATAAATACAGTTATGACACGAGGCATTCCTCAAGAAGTTGTATACATGTAGATCTGATATATAAAACTCGATTTCCGATATAGTACGTAGTTCAATACACAATATTATATATTTATGAAATTTGATTAAAAACTTATCCCTTTTCACGAGATATTTTGTCATAAGATATGTGTGTGTGTGCTTTATTCGATCAAATGAATGCACCAATCACGAGCGGGATTTTTACTCACAACCTCGATGTCAACAGTCTCTAATCCCTTACCACGATCTACTCAGACCACTAGACCACTAAGATTCCTATAAAAATAAATAAGTTACATCTTTTCAAACATACAATATTAGTTTCTCCTGTTGTTTTCTCTGATCCGATTGTTTCCCATCCTCCTGTTGGTTTCCCTTCTCCTATTGTTTCCCATCCACCAGTTGGTTCCACCTTCTGTTGGTTTTTCTGCTCCTATTATTTTCTCTCCTCCTTTTCCGGTTTTGTAAGGAGGTTCACCAGGGAAGTTACCTCTAGAAAAGCATAGAATAAAACCACTAAAAAACATTAGTAAAATTATAACGAAACCGGTTTGATAGTTTCACGATAAGATAGAGTGTTTATGGTATTGATTTCTTTTTGTCAAAGGGTCAAAGTTAATACTTTGTTAAAATTTTATGAAAATTAAACAAGCCAAATTAATTTTAGTGAAGTTGTTGGGTTCCACCTTAATGGGCTGTGTAATCATTTATATAAAGGTGACAGTCTACTACATCAGCAAAATGTGACTTTTTAGTAAGTCTGACGATTACCTCTTTATTGTCTTAATTGTAGATTGTGTCTTGCTGATCTTTGTTTAGCCTATTGAAGTTTCTATGTATCTATCTATTAAAAATTTTAAGAAAAAAGGCAAGAACGCAAAATATTGTAAAAATCATCACCAAAGGTCAATAATTCTCCAAAGGAGTAGGCTGAAGATTTCGACAATGTAAACATCACAGTAGAACATGTCTTGCTGAATATTTTGCAACTTCAGTTGATATTTCTCTTTATCTATGATAGTTTTCAAGATAATAGGCATAAATGAAAAAAGGCAAATTTTTTATTTAAGAGCAATAACTCCTATAAGAAATCGGCTGACAATTTTGATGTAAATAGACAGTAGGTAGATTTCAACATTCTAAACCTTTTTGCCCTCTCAGATTTTCTCTATTTACAACGGTTTTTAAAATAATAGAAAAAAACTTTCATTTTACCTCTATGTTCTATTTTAAGTCATGTTAGTTGGACTCGTGGTAATCGGACATAAGTTTAAAACTAGATACCATAAGGATGATTGATGCCAAGTTTTTCTAAATTTGTCTCAGTAGTTTCAGAGACAAGTTTTTGTAAAAAATTGCAAAGAATACGAAAAATTGTAATAAATTGACTTTAAAGGGTAATAACTCTGCTTGGGGTCAATTGACAATTTTGGTCATGTTGACCTATTTGTAGATCTTACTTTGCTAAACAATTTTGTTGTTTACAGTTTATCTATTGAAATATTCAAGATAATAACCATAAACTGCATAATTTCCTTAAAATTACTAATTCAGGGAATGCAACCCAACAGCGACTGTTTAATGCGTCTGGCAATTAAGGACAGATAGATCTTGACCTGATGAACATTTTCACCCCATGTCGGATTTGATCTAAATGCTTTAGTTTCAAAGATATAAGTTAAAAACTGCATTTCACCCTATCTTCTATTTTTAGCCACGACGGCTCTCTTGGTTTGTGGGCGGGGTCGTCAGATATAGCTTTTAACAATATACCAAAGGGATGATTTAGGCCAAGTTTGGTTAAATTTTGCCAAATAATTTCAAAGGAGAGGATTTTTGTAAAAATTAACACGAAGGAAGACGGACGCCAAGCGATGAGAAAAGCTCTCTTGGCTTTTTTAGGCAGGTGAGCTTATTATTAGATTACAGATATGAGAAGTTGTGATATGAGTGCCAATAAGACAACATTCCATCCCAGTCACAATTTACAAAAGTAAATCATTATAGGTCTAGGTCAAAGTACGGTCTTTTCGACAATAAAAAAATCAAAACTTCTTTAAACCTATGAATTGCTTTAAACCCGAAAAGGACCATCAACATGACAACTTGTAATCGAACCCATGATATCTGTCTCCAATGAATATTTGAACATAGAATATTCCTTAATATATTAAGGTGGTACCCAACACTTTCACTAAAATTAATTTTGCTCGTTTAATTTTCATAAAATTTTTACAAAGCATTTACTTTGACCCTTTAACAAAAATATAAAAAAATGAAAAAATTTGAACCAAGCGTTTTATCAGAAAAATTACGCTGGTTATATAGCAGTTTGACAAACACTAATTTTGATCATTGAGAAGCTTTATATGGCCTTCACAACGCAACGTAATTAAAACGTTTAGCTGATATTACAGAGTTATCTCCCTGTAGTGTTAGGTACCACCTTAAAGAGACAAAAGATTAATAATTGACACTCACACGCTTTAGTCGAAAACAAACTGATAATATCATGGCAAAAACAAAAACAAAACTCAGACCAAAGTTCCTAAAACACAACATTATTTTTTTTTTAATCAAAACTGTTCGACACGACGTTACCAAAATCCCCGGAGTATTACAGAAGCTCCGGATTGGTAGACAGATCCGGCTTCAAATATTGCACCCGTCGGGTTGCTCATGTAAGTACAAACCCATTGACGAGTCTAATTTTGTTAATCATACCCCAGGAAAATAGAACTGGAGTATGGTTACCAACATATCCGTCGTCATTTGTGTATACACAATTGAAGATAAATAAATTAAGAAACTTACGCTTGGTAATAATTACAGACTAAGTATTTGTACCCATCAAACCCTGACATGTCACCGCCATCGCTAGAGGAAAATTGGCTACAGGTATAAACGCCGCATCCTATTTTGGTTGTAGCTGCCCATATTATCTTTGTAGATATACAATTATATGAAAAAATAAATATAAAATCCATGAATGGCCTTTCATTTATGCTGTTACTGGTAATGAAAATGATATTCCGTTGATAAATATGATCCAAAAACGAGTGGGTCGTGAAAAGATATGAGGTACTGTTCAACATTGTATATACTGGGAAACATCATCTGTTGATATTTCCTTTATATAGCTGGAATAGCACAACTGTTTTTATCGATTTAAAATTATCATTGATTTATCTCTTCGTGAAATTTGTTTTCTTATATATGGAACATTTTAAACATTGTTTTTTAAGCTCTCGTATTTCTGTATTGTTGTTGTTTTTTCCACCTCTAAACAATGAGATGGAAATCAAATTAAAACTCAACTCTTTTATGTCATGGAAAGATTTATAAATATTATGACCTTACTTAGAAATTGCAAAATATATATCATTAAAAGTTCTCTTTGTTCCTTTTTTTCTCTAAAACTTTTAGACTGTTGTTAATTGTTTTATGATCCTTGTAATGTCTATAAACAAATGAATATTTCATACAATTGATCAATATCAATTAAGTTAATTACTCAATATCAGATAACTTTAAAACCCGTGTATAATGACTACATGAACTCCCTGTACATACCTGTGTATAATGACCACATGAACCCCTTGTACATACCTGTTATAATGACCACATGAACCACCTGTACATACCTGTGTATAATGACCACATGAACCACCCCCTTGTCATTGTCATTGATATGGTTATATTTATAAATTTACTGTTAACAAATTTTGAATATTTTGAAATACTAAGCCTTTTGTAGCTCGGGCATAGATTACCTTAGCTATATTTGGCAACACTTTTAGGAATTTTGGTTCTCAATGCTCTTCAACTTCGTACTTTATTTGGCCTCTCTAACATTTTTGGGATTCAAGCGTCACCGATGAGTCTTTTGTAGACGAAACGCGCGTATGGCGTATATACTAAATTTAGTCCTGGTATCTATGATGAGTTTATTTCTGTACATACCTGTGTATAATGCCCACATGAATCACCCCTGTACATACCTGATTATAATGACCACCTGAACCACCCCTGTACATACCTGTGTATAATCACCATATGAACCCCCTGTACATACCTGTGTATAATGACCACATGAACCCCATGTACATCCTGTATCAGAATTGCCATATATCCAGTCACTTTTCTCCGATTCCCAATGCTTAATGCCGCCGTGTATTGGGTCTGTTAAATTCAAACAAAATATATTTTGTCACAGGATGTTACAAACTGTAGACATCAACATATCTATTTTTGTCTTATATTTTATCCAAATATATCATGTAATTCACGAAAGTAATAAATGTGAAGTAGTGAGGTATTAATAAAAAAATGTTAAAATGGCATGTTAAAACGACAACTAGGAACACTATTACATCCAGTGCCAAAGATCGGTCGTCAAATAAGTATATAACTTCCTATACTGTTACTTAATTAAAAGTATTATTTAATCCAATATTTTCTACAAAAGGAAATGCCTGTATTTAGTCATTAATATCACATTTGTTTTTTATTCGTTTGCTGTGTTTGAGATTTATTTATTTTTCCGTTTGATGGGTGGCTGTAGATAAACCTAAATACTCAAGAAACGTTGATGTACCTATATAGGCAAAACTGTCTATTTTTTTGTTTTTAGTCACATTATTTTAAGTCTTTTCTTAAGTTTTATAAAGGCAGATTGATTTAAATTATATCCGTACTGTCTTGTCAATTTCTTACAGCTATATTGCTGGGATCGTGTTAATTTGGTAGACCAATTAGATGAGGGATTAAATGTGTTTGAATGTATAGACAACTAATTTAAAATCAAGTTTAATAATAAATTGAGGCACACTGAAAAAGACATTCTGCCTATCGCATTGAAATTTATTTATCACTTATATATGTGATACAACTTCAACCTTTGATACCTCTGTCACATACAAATAGTAAATAAAAATTATTCCACATTTGATCTGATTGATAACATAACAGAAAAAAGAGGGACGAACGGAAGATACCAGAGGGATAGTCAAACTAATAAATCGAAAATAAACTGACAACGCCATGGCTAAAAATGAAAAAAAGACAAATAGACAAACAACAATACACATGACACAACAAGGAAAGCTAAAAAATAAGCAACACGAACCCCACAAGAAACATGGGGTGATCTCAGGTGCTCCGGAAGGGTAAACAGATCCTGCTCCACATGTGGCACCTGTCGTGTTGCTTATGTAATAACAAATGCGGTAAATAGTATTTGCGGTAGGTCACATTCATGAAAGGGAAGGGGATTGTAGTTACGACGTAAGGAACATATCCGATATCATTTGTGAAATGGTTATTCCATAACGGTCAACCAACTCGTGATGGCGTCCGTAAAATTTACGAATGGATGATTTGAACTTCACCATTTGGAACTCTTGTTTTAATAGCTTCTTCGTGAGCAGCAACCCTCTATCAAGAAAATCATGACAGGAAATGCAAGCACGGGAAAGGGAATATCGTATTAATTGGGAGATATATACCCCGTATGCAGGTGCTGCCGGAATGTTGCTACTTTGAAATAGAAAGTTCACAATTAGAAAGCTAAAATCATCTCTTTTGTCGTAAAGTTTTGTTTTCAACCGACCCTCATCGTCATTTTCCAGATGTTAGTCAAGATATGAGGCCGACTTTACTGTATCTGTAGTATCCTATATCTCTAGTTCGATGGGATAGATGAGTTCAACATAGTGACCAAATTTTGAATTATTTAGTGAAAGAACATCATCTATATAGCGAAAAGTAGAGTTAAAAGGACATTGTTAACCTCTTGTCCTTCTTCCTAAGAAGTTCCTGCATGAAGTCAGCCTCATAATAATAAAAAAAAAAAAAACAAGTCGACAAGAAAAGGGGCACAATTTGTACCCATTGTCATGCCGACAGTCTGTTGAAAACACGTCCTCCGAACGTAACAAATATGTTGTCAATAAAGAAATCAAACATCTTGATAATGTTAGTTTCAGAGAATTTGTTGTTTGAATCTGAGTGATCTTTTACAAAGTAGGATTTATCCCTCCTTAAGACAAGATACTTGTATCTAGGTTGGCCATTCTTTTTTATGAAACAAAGCAATACCAACTCTTTCAATTTGTCTTTTAGTTTGCAATGTGGAATACTTGTGTAAAGTGAAGAAAAGCTAAATGGTTTAATGATATGACACGATGAAAGAGAGTTAGATCGTATGTATTCTAAAAGATGCACATCTGATTCACGCAAACCTCTAGAATAGCCCGTCTTTGACTGCTGATAAAATAGATGTTCATAATTTAGAAAGAGGTTTCGTGGAACACTTGGAAGACCCAGCAATATACCGTTGTTTGTAATGACACTTATGTAATGTAGGTATCCAATACAGTGATGAATGATCCAGTTCTTCATCTATGGTTGAAATTCCAAAGGAACATAGAATAGACCATTATCCAGGATTTCCTAATAAGGTATACATAGTTATTTTACAGCATAATTAATAGTTCCCCAAAAAGACATTTGTGATTACAAGGGAAAGAGCGCAATAAAGAAACGGAGCCTATCAATAGGAATTAACAAAAGAAATTAAACTAAATATCATCTTAGGTGTATAATCATTTACCTTGATTAATTGCAATGTTTTCACCAACTGTACCGAGAGCACTTGATTTGTCTTGATTGTGAGAAAAATCACAACCCTGTGCCCACTGTTCCGCCTTACTGGCTAACTTGTCATCCCATTCCTACAAAAATATATCAATAATATTGAACAACATGTATTGCAATCTTCAGTTTTAGGATGACGTTAATTATCAGTTTTTGTTCGACTTCTGAGTTTTGAAGCTTCTACCATTCTTTTTAATGATATATAACTGTATTTATTTTCAAGTAAGAACATATTAAGTTGTTTCATCATGTCGAAGAATTTGGATTTGTTTTTAAAATAAGATCAATAAATTTTCTATTTAATTATTAAATCCTTTGTTTTTTTCTTTCTGTTTTTTTTATCTTGAACACTCTTAGACATTATTTTATATTTAAAGGGCTCGTGTGTATAAATCAATAAATAAAGAAGTAGTGGCAATATCGAAATGAAAACAGAACTTAATTAAAGAAATCGTTTAAATTTTACAACTGTTTAGTTTAAGGACAGCTTATTTGATAAAAATAATGAAAAAATATAGATCACCGATGAGTAAAAAAAGATATTTTAATTTTCTGGCCAAAAAATGGCATTTTTATACAAAAGGAAGATGCTTTGGAGCTTTATAAATAGTATATACATTTTAAAAGTCATCTGCGGGTAACACGAATTAATTCATTTGCTCTAATTTTGTACCATATCATAAAGTAATAACTAATAGTGTAGTAAATAAAACTTTCAATGAAAAAAGTGCACAAAATTTTGCTGAAATTTGAACCCTCGAGCCTCCTGAATATAAAGTCCAGATTATATTAAAAGTCTATTGACAATCTTCAAAATAATGATTTCATTTTGAATGAGTAAATTCATAAGGTTATTTTTTCAGGCATCTTGATAGAATATGTGTATATCATATATATAGGATAGAAACAGAAAAATTAAATAAGGTCAATAAATTAAATCAAAATTGATTTTTCTCTTTCAATTAAGGGACGACATCAAAACATCGATGTAGGATAACAAACTTAAATCAAATAGTTTGGGGGTGGGGGGAGGGTTCAATATTGCTGCAAGTTTTGTTAATCTAAATTCGATTTTACATATATCCCTATTGGTCAATCAATTTTTCCCAAATTAAGTTAAGAAAGGGGAGGGGTGTGAGGGTCAGTGAAAAAAAACTATGTGAATTCAGTTTTTTATCCTTCATTGAACTTTTGATGTCGTCCCATAGAAATTGAAGCTTTACTTTTCCCTTCTTTTATTGTTACACTCAATTGTTTACTTAAAACCTTATTGCACATTTATATCTAACTCAAAATGTTCCATTCCAGTTTATATTGTAGAATTAATTAAAATCTTAAAACATTATTTCACTGGCATGAAGTCATTATTTACTTTAGGTAAAAAGTAAAATCACAAAAATACTGAACGACGACGAAAATTCAAAACGGAAAATCCCTAATCAAATGGCAAAATCAAAGACTATTTTACACTAAACGAATAGACAACAACTTTCATATTCCTGACTTGGTACAGGAATTTTCAAATGTAGAAAATGGTGGATTGAACCTGGTTTTATAACGCTTAAACTCGCATGACAGTCGCATCAAATTCCGTGTTTTTCACAACGATGCGTGAACAAAACAGACATAATCGGTAAAACAGTCAAAAGATGGTTACAGCAGTCATCACTCTGTTACAAACTCAAGAAAAACAAAGATATACAAAAAATACAAAAAGCATCTATCAAACTAAAAAACACATTCCTTGTTAAACTACCCTCTTTTAAGAATAGACTAGTCCGACAGATAACCAATCTATCTGTCTGTAGGACTAGACAACTTCGAAAGGAGTAGTATACATAATTTAATAATGACTTCACAGTTCAGCTAGCAAGCAAGCGAACCAAATATTTTACCTTTGCCTACACACTCAATGCAATCGGCTGTAAATATAAAGAAATCATGTAGTTTTGGTAAAGCCCTTTCTTTCGTAAATTACAAAATAAAATGTAAAACTTCTTACCAAGTTCGGTAGAGCAGGGCTAGCAGCTGGCGACACTTCGCCACGTATCCTATTATGCATAGATACAATTTGATCTTTTTCTTTTTGTGACAACTCGTCTCCCATAGACACGTTGACATAGATTGCAACAACAAACATACAAGAGAAAACAAACTGATATATAAACATATTGTATAATCTTTGAACTACAATGCAGACGCTATATGATACAATAGGACCTGTGAATGGTCTGGTTTGTTTCGTTGTTCGTATTTATAGTTAAGCCACATCAACATGTGCATCGATTAGGTTACAGTGAATACGTTCCAATTACCAGATTATTTTTTTGATGTCCCTTTAATGTTTATTTCTATGTTTCAAAAATAGTGTCATATTTTCTGACCGTTAGATGTAACATCCATCATATAATCCATCCATTATATTTGCTTTTGAAATACGATTGACTTTTTGAAATGGTGTCAGCTTTCCAACTATCAAATACTTCATTTCATTGAATAAATCATATTTGTTTTCGATAAACGATTGAATTGTCAAAACGACTTTGTTTTAATGTGGTGTCAGCTTTTCTGATTTCAATATATCTATGTCACCTATCAACTATTACCACAATCATATATTTGTTAAATTGTATGCTCAACAATATGCTATGGACACTTATTCCCCAAATTAAATATCACAATAACTAACAAGTGTCTGACAGAAAGTCGTGTGTCTTATATTTCTACAGTTGCACTTGAAAACTTAAAGGACGCCTAATTAAGTTCAGTAAAAGAAAACATAAGACTATAAGTTAACAAAAAGATATAAAAATAATACATTAGAAGTATAGCCAGCCAGAAGCCTTTAGTTCAAGGGATTGTCGTTGTTTCTTTTCATATTTCTTTTTTTTTTTTGCAGATGGTTTTGTTATAGATTAGGCAGTTTGTTTTCTCAAATTAATTGTATCATATTTTTCATGTAGGAATCTTTTATAGATGACTGTACGATATGGGTTGTGTCATTATTGACGTACTTTTGCCTATAATTACTTGCATCAACTATATTTGGATATTGTGCAGAGTTGTGTCATTGGCAATCATACCACTTCTCCTTTTATTTATAAATCATCGCTATGTAGTAATGCCTAAACTTTAACATGTATAGTGCATAATGTTTTGTTATCTAGACCTAGACAAATCCAACGTGCTCTTTATATATTTATATCTATATTTATACTTCCCGTCGGCAGTCGTAGTAGCTCATCTAGATGGTTAACTATCTGCTGTCTAGAATATAATACATACAAAATGCTGATACATATTATGGAGTCAATGCATTGCTTCTGGTTTGTAATTTTACAGTGAATTTGTAAAGTAAGAGATTGTGTATTAATCCTGAAATTTTCAGGAATTGTATATTGAAGCTGTTAACTTTAAAATAATATTACTTACATTTTCAGAAATTTTGCTTAAATACTAAACAAATGTCATGGATTATACATAATCACAGGAATTAAATTCCAACGACCAAAAGGAAAATATTGTTGTTTTTTATAAATTAATATTTAAACAACAGGAGAAACATAAAAATTGAAATATTAAGCATAACTCATTTTATTTTACAAATAACATTTTAAAGTTGGAAGACATCTACTATGAGGGTCTCGATTGTGTGTTCCTCATTTCTTATTCATTAATTTGTTAGACCATTTTTCTCTATACTTTATTCATTTTAGTAATTTTTTTTATCACACTTTAACTTTCTATTCTTATGCAATTAGTTTATAACGATAATTTTCATTGGACGTTGACAAATATTTTGAGGGTTAGATTCCCCAATCTACCAGTCTGTAACTAAAAAAGCCACCATTTGGAATTCAGATTTTTTTGGGGTATGTATTTCTCAAAAAGTTAACAAGATAGTCTATTTTAAAACCATTCTTAAGCGTTCGAAAATTAAAAATGTTTTGTATTCATGTTTGACATCCAGAGTATACACATGACGTCACAATGTTTAGATGCTTAAGACGATGCAACAGTTTCGCAGACGTTTTTATTTTTGGCATTTTCAAGCTAAAACATTTATGAAATTAAATATATTTTAATATGTGGCATTCGAATGAAGATAACTGTATTGTATTTTAAGCTTGGCCTTCGTAAAACTTGATTTTACTGTCACAAATAGATATCCGCGTCGCTAGGTAAACTCAATTTGCGACAGTAAAATCTACGTTTTACTAAGGCCAAGCTTAAAATACAACACAGTTATCTCCTAATTCTTATTGATTTGTCTAATTTTGTCTATTCTTTATTATTTAGCCCTTTATTTTGCACTCTTTATTCATTATTCTCTATTCAGTAAACACCATCCAGACCCTTTACTATTGAACATTTCCGCTGCTTATACTTTTCGTTTAAAAAAAGGATCTAAATAAACAGAAATAATCACCTTAGCCTTCAAATATTGAATCTGATTTAACTACACTTTGAGGAGAAATAAAGTGTTCATTAAAAACATCTGCTAAATAGGTCAATCAGACACCGGAAGTTGCATTACTAACTATCTGATCATAATATTATGTTTCATGCTCATATTCCAGTATTGCCCTTTATAGACCTTTTATGAATGATGGCTATTTTGTGTGAGGTCTCTATTTCCACGATTGTGTTTCTGCACGTTAACTGTAAGTCTGTGCATTGTACGAATCCGTTGTTCGCCAACTTTTATTGCCTTTCTTTACCGCAAGTTACATGGTGTCAACATAAATTTTGGTATTATTAATTTCAATTCGATATAAAAAAAAATGAGACTTGTGTAGATAAACACAAGTTCAAGCATGGTTGATAACTTTAGCGAAAAATGATTACTGCATAACAACTGAAGGAAACTATAACTATTTGGCAAAACATTTAGGACTTTTGGGTCCTCAATGCTCTTCAACTTATTTGGCCTTTTTAACATTTTTTGGTGGTGTCTTTTTTTTTTTAGACGAAACGCACGTGTGGAGTAAATATAAAATTCTAATTCGGTATCTATGATGAGTTTATTTACACAATGGTTTACCTTCAAAATCATAATGCATTCCTATTTTTGATTGCATAGCTCAAAATTATAATTTTAAGTTGTATATGAGTGTAGCTATGATGATAATCCAAGGACGCATCAACGTTTTTGAAATTATAACATTACACAAAATATGATTGTGGAATTGTTGATCACGTTTATAGGTGACATAGATATATGTGAACCGAAAAGCTAATACCATTTTTGAACAAAGTTATTTTAAAATTCAATCGTTCATCGAAAACAAATATGATGGATGCAATAAAATGAAATATTTGATGATTAGAAAAACTGACACAATTTTTAAACAAAATAAAATGCAATCGTTTATTAAAAGCCGATTTAATGGATGTATTCGATGATTGATGTTATGAAACATCTGACGGTCCGAAAATCTAGACCAAAACTAAAATAAAATTAATGAAACATCAAAAACAAAATATGATAATCTATGGTAATTGAAACTATTTCGCTGTATCGTATTCGTTGCATGTGTTAATGTGTAAGTATAAATAGGAATAATGGAACAAAATAAAACATTTACAGATCCTGTTTTATCATAGTATCTTAAAGATATCGACAATATGTTTGGATGCCAGTTTATTTTCTCATGTTTGTTTTTGGTTGCCTTTCACGTCAGCTTGTCTTTGGGAGACGAGTTGTCACAAAAAGAAAAAGATCAAATTGTATCTATGCACAATAAGATACTGCTAGCCCTGCTCTACCAAAATTGGTAAGTAGTTTTACATTCTATTTTGTAATTACAAAAAAAGATAATTAGCTATTACATTTTATTTTGTGATTACAAAAAAAAAGATAATTAGCTATCTTGGTGTTAACGGGAATGCAAAGATTTTTTCAACAGTGCAACATTATATAAACCAATGATATCAATAAGATCACGAATTTATTTCCAGGATTATAAATTTTTACGTCAGACAAGCTGTTTGTCTATATGATACTTACCAGTGATGCTCGAATCATAAATGATGATGGCCAAATAAATGAGTTCTGTTTTCTAAATTATTTCGCCATTGATACATGTGACTTCAAATGAAATATACAGTTTGTAAATTTCAAGCATCCGAAGGGATATTCCAGATAAATTTCAGAAACACAAACCTAAACAATTCGCAAGTATGGCTAAAATAGATCAATTATTGTTATAATACACATCGGAGATAATATAAAAGAAAATACAATACTGATATAGAAATCTTGTAAATCAGAATATACATTTATTGTTTCAACTAAAGTAATGAAATCAAATGATGAGCAAGTTGGCAACCGAACAAAGAGAAAATAACTGCAAATTTATCAAAATATCTAAAGAAAAAAATCAAAAATTTAAAGTATTGATAAACAGACAAAAATATTTTTCCCGAAAAAAATTATAATTAACAAAGTAAGTTGGCTATTCAAACCAAATAAATCAACCACACAACAACAAAAGATAAGAAATGCAGTAAGTAACACTGTCCTTGTTAATGACATAATAAGGTAAGCAACTAAAATATAGATGCTAGAAATTCCGTGTTTAATCTAAGGCAAATTTAAAGTTTAAGTTAATTTCTTCAAAACTAATTTCATTTCACGCATGAAATTTTGCACTCACATGCACGCACCGTGTCTTATTGCTTTAATCAGAATAACATTTATTGCGATTATACCCGAAATAATTTTGTTTTTAATGAAAATGTGGTATAATTGAGTAAACCATCAACAAAGAGCATAGTTTGTTTTTTAATTTTTGATGTTAAAGATTTCTTGGACAATACGGTATCTGGGGAAACTCTGTAAAAACACGACATTTAGAAAATCATGACCATGGGAACTTACTACGACAAGCATGATTTTAAAAGATAATGATTATTCTATACTTTGCACCAAACAATTAGCCGTGTGTTATCCGTTAACTTAAACTCGTTAACTATAAGACATTTAGGACAATGGGCATCTTTCTATTAGTCGGGAAAGAGTAATAACGCCATCATAAAACCGATAAACGACCAAAAATTAAACAACAGTCTACTAAACTAAATAGACCAAATAAAATTGGAATGGAAATGGAAGCATTACGCTGTGTTCAATATATTAATACTAGTACTTTGTTTTCTAGGAATGGGATGACCAGTTAGCCAGTAAGGCAGATCAGTGGGCACAGGGTTGTGATTGGTCTCACAATCAAGACAAATCAAGTACTCTCGGTACAGTTGGTGAAAACATTGCTATTAATCAAGGTAAATTATTAAACATCAAAGATGATATTTAGTTTAGTTTATTTTGTTAATTCCTATTGGTAGGATCCATTTCTTTTTTTGTGCTGTTTTCCTTGTAATTACAAATATCTGTTGTCGGTGCTGTTAATTATTATAATGATGTAAAATAATTGTTGTATACCTTATTTTCATTTACTATTTGTATGTGACAAAAGTTGAAGTGGTATCACATATCTAAGTGTTTAAAACAAATTTCATTGCAATAAGAATAATTTCGTTTTTGTTGTTTGACAATTTATTAGTAAACATTGTTAAATTGGAAACTAGTTGTCTCGGCATTGATGCAATCTTTACAATATGACGTTATGATTTTAAGGTAATGATTTATGACTTTTATATCTAAATTTTGTAACATATTTTGTTTCAATTTAACAGACCCGATACACGGAGGCATTAAGCATTGGAAATCGGAGAAAAGGGACTGGACATATGGCAATTCTGATACAGGATGTACAGGGGGTGCATGTGGTCATTATACACAGGTATGTACAGGGGATTCATGTGGTCATTATACACAGGTATTTTATGTTATCTGATATTTGGTAATTTGCTTAATTGATATTAATCTTTTGTATGAAATATTTATTTGTTTATAGACATTACAAGGATCATAAAACAATCAATAACATTCTAAAATTTAGAAAAAAAGGAATAAAAAAGTAAACAAAATGTTTTCAAAAGACATTTCAACTTTTACTTTGCAATTTCTCATTAAAGTCATATTTTAAACAATTTTAAGTCATTTCATGACATCAAACAGTTTAGTTTTAATTTGATTTTATATCATCGTTTTGAGGTAAAAATTAACGCAATTTTCAAAATGTGTTCCAAATGTCAAAAAAATACAAAGAGCACGAAACAGTTTACGTGAGAATTTTCTTTGTATGATGAAGTTATTAATGAGAAAAATAAATTTCCTAATGGAAGAATAACGTGAATAGTTTTTTTTGTCAAAAGCAAATGCACAAAATTATACCATTATGGTCAGCTATAAAAAGACACCCATCCCAACCCACCCGTCATGACAAAATGTAAAACTATTCAGAAGAAGACCAACAGTCTGATTTTTGACAGAAGTAAACCCTCAATAAAACAGATATATCAGACAACAATCAACAGCAACCATTAAATGACAGGCTTCTAACTTAGGAAATGCCCATAAACAGTCTGGCGAGATATATCATTATTGTGACCTCTGAAACCTTCCCTTATCTTGATTAATGTTGTAAAAGTACAAAACAAACTGTAAAAAGCAGTACCAAATGTCTTGACCTGTCAGATCTGCCACGACGCACAAACCACATTTAATATATGACAAATGTCTTGACCTGTCAGATCTGTCAGGACGCACAAAACACATTTAATATATGACGAATGTCTTGACCTGTCAGATCTGCACGACGCACAAAACACATTTATTATATGACAAATGTCTTGACCTGTCAGATCTGTCACGACGCACAAAACACATTTAATATATGACAAATGTCTTGACCTGTCAGATTTGTACGACGCACAAAACACATTTGATATATGACAAATGTCTTGACCTGTCAGATCTGCACGACGCACAAAACACATTTAATATATGACAAATGTCTTGACCTGTCAGATTTGTACGACGCACAAAACACATTTAGTATATGACAAATGTCTTGACCTGTCAGATCTGCACGATGCACAAAACACATTTAATATATGACAAATGTCTTGACCTGTCACATCTGTCTCGACGTTCAAAACACATTTAATATATGACAAATGTCTTGACCTGTCAGATCTGCACGACGCACAAAACACATTTAATTATGACAAATGTCTTGACCTGTCACATCTGTCTCGACGCACAAAACACATTTAATATATGACAAATGTCTTGACCTGTCAGATTTGTACGACGCACAAAACACATTTGATATATGACAAATGTCTTGACCTGTCAGATCTGCACGACGCACAAAACACATTTAGTATATGACAAATGTCTTGACCTGTCAGATCTGCACGACGCACAAAACACATTTAGTATATGACAAATGTCTTGACCTGTCAGATCTGCACGATGCACAAAACACATTTAATATATGACAAATGTCTTGACCTGTCACATCTGTCTCAACGCACAAAACACATTTAATATATGACAAATGTCTTGACCTGTCAGATCTGCACGACGCACAAAACACATTTAATATATGACAAAAGACCAATAGTTCTATTCTACAGTACTCTAGCGACTAAAAGATAGTCAAAACCCCCAAAACAATAAATTAATAGTAATTAATATATAATGTTCTCAAAATCCAATGTATCAACCAGTGCACATCCAATGGATTTAGTGTGAATACGTTCCTATCAACCAGCAGTTACAAATGTCTTGACCTGCCATATCTGTACGACGCACAAAACACATTTAATATATGACAAAAGACAAATAAATATTTCACATGTCTAAAATAAATTGATGTTCATCCAAAAAAAAAAACGGGTAAAAAAGCTGCTTAAAATAGACACTTAAGATGTGGAATATCAACAGAACAGGTTCCCAATATAACTTTTTTCAACAATACCTGATTCCCGTTTATGTCCGAGTCATTTTTGGGATTATTCAATTATTCATTTTAAATAACAGTGTGAGTGAACGGCCATCCGTGGATTTCAAAAATCTTTTTTTTTAATATATTGTATATCTACAAACTAAGATGATATGGGCAGCTACAACCAAAATAGGATGCGGCGTTGCTACATGTAGCCAATTTACCTCTAGCGATGGCGATGACATGTCAGTGTTTGATGGGTACAAATACTTAGTCTGTAATTATTATCAAGTGTAAGTTTCTTCATTTATATAACTTTTATTGTGTATACACATGTGACGACTGAAATATTGTAACCATAATCTCAATTAGATTAATCACTGGGTTTGAACTTACAAGAGCAACGCGACGAGTACAATTTGTAAAACATGATCTGGTTACCATTCCAGATCATCTGCAATACTCAAGGTGTTTTTTGAATAGTCGTGTCGTGTCGTATCATAGATTATCATATTTTGTTTTTGATGTTTCATTAATTTTATTTTAGTTTTGGTCCAGATTTTCTGACCGTCAGATGTTTTATAACATCAATCATCGAATACATCCATCAAATCGGCTATTAATAAACGATTGCATTTTAAAATGAGTTTGTTGAAAAATGGTGTCAGTTTTTCTAATCATCAAATATTTCATTTTATTGCATCCATCATATTTGTTTTCGATGAACGATTGAATTTTAAAACGGCTTTGTTCAAAAATGGTGTCAGCTTTTCTGTTCACATATATCTATAATAAACATGTTCAACGATTGCCACAATCATATTTTGTGTAATCTTAGAATTTTAAAAACGTTCATGCCTCCTTAGAGCATCATCATAGCTACACTCATATACAACTTTAAATTATAATTGAGCTAGGCAATCAAAAATAGGAATGCATTATGACTTTAAAGGTAAAACATTGTGTAAATAAACTCATCATAGATACCAGGATTAAAAATTTTATATTTACGCCAGACGCGCGTTTCGTCTAAAAAAAAGTTTTTTAAAAGTCTTAAAAATCAGTGACGCTCAAATAAAAAAATGTTAAAAAGTCCAAATACGTTGAAGAGCATTGAGGACCCAAAATTCCTAAATGTTTTGCCAAATAGTTATAGTTTCCTTTAGTTGTTATACAGTAACCATTCGTCGCTTAAGTTATCAACACAAGTTTCATTTTTTACAAAATTACCCAAACGTTTTTATTCTAAATTAATGTTAGGATGATAAATGTATATATGAATTTTATAGAAACAATAGAACACTTTCGAGTTCAGCCGTCAACGGAAAAAAACTCGTATAATGCGCGCCTGTACCAGATAGAGGGGATCGCCTGTATCCTTGCACTATTAACGTTCATCAAGCGTCTCAGTGATCGTCATTGTGCAGGATAAACCACAAATAATATTTGTTTCGTAAGTACTTAATTACAATTCCCAAATGACAGCAGTGCTGATTGTCTATTATGAGAATTTAATTTGCCGAATAAACCATGCAATATAACATTATAGTTATTCAACCACTTGCTCAACATTGGAATGGAAGTGACGATGCCCCTAAACGCACGAATGATGTCACTAAAACCAGAGTTCCGAACACGATAGTTGTCTATTAACGGTCAGTCAAACAAGCTTTGTTTGCCTAACGTAAGGCAAGTTGTAATCGTGTTTTTCCTTATCTAAAATACACGTTAATATTTAGGATTTGTCAAGCTATAAATCGTTCAATAGTCCATAAAAGTATCAACAAATGAAACTCGAACAGTTGACATGACCAACAATATGCCGTGAACACTAATTCCCAAAAATGAAAAAATTATAATACAACAGTAACTGATGAGTGTCTGACTTAAAGTTGTGTGAACATTTGAATGCAAGCAATATTCAGAAATATGTTTGTACACTGCCTCCAGTAACAGCTTTCATCACAAACTATGTTGATGAGTTAGCATGGCGTCTTACATTATAAGTTGTTGTACTTCATTAAAGATTTAATACAGAAACATCATGAGTAGTGCATAACAGAAACATCATAAGTAGTACATAACAGAAACATCATGAGTAGTGCATAACAGAAACATCATAAGTAGTGCATAACAGAAACACCATAAGTAGTACAGACAGTCAGAATTTTGCAAAATGACCATACAGACAACATTTGTGTACCAAGTCAGGAGCCTGTAGTTCAGGGGTCGTCGTTAGTTCTTGTCTGTCATATTTGTTTTCGTTCGGATTGTTTTAATTTATAAAATGGGCCGTCAGTTTTCTCAATTCAATTCTTCTAGGTTTTTTTTAAATGTCGAGGCCTTTTAAACCTGACTGAAAGGTATGTTTTTGGCATTGTTGAAGTACGTCCAGTTACCTTTAATTGTTAATTTCATTTCAACAGTGGTAATCTTACAACTTCTCCTTATTTTATAAGCAATCACTTAAGTATTGCGGCAAACTATTCGGCAGAGATCTCAAACAATCAAGGTAAATTGACCCTCAATTTCAAGATAGTCAAGAACTGATAAAATCATGGATAAATGTAAATCTGAATGAAGCTAAAAATAAAAATAATTGTAACTTTTTAGAGATCAGAAAGCAATTAATATGGGGCAATAGTTTGATAAAATTTAAAGTACAATGTCTGTTTTTTTATAAATGGATTGAAAATGATATTCTATTTATAAATGACATAATTGACAATAGAGGACAAATATCAGAAAAAAGTAATCAATTTAAAACTAAAAAACAGAAGTAATTGGATTGCTGAATTTTCAAAACTTAAAAAAGCCATACCAATTCACTGGGAGAAGAAGCTTAAGACTGAGAGATCATTCAAAACTATAGTAAATATTAACAGAGAAAAATTAGACTACGAGACCATGAAGATAATATAGATATTTATAAGATAGTGCAAAGTCGAATAAAAACAGAAACACCCATTGGTTTTTTGAAATGGGAAAAGATATTACATACAGGAAATATAAATAGTGAACTCAAAGACAATATACAATCCACCTTTGAATACTTAAAAGATAATAAGATTAAGATGTTCAGGTGGAAACTAATGCACTTCATCTTGGCAAATAAAGAGCTGTTATGTCAATGGAAAATTTTTGAAGACAGCCTTTATTCATATTGTAATGAACAAGACAACTACAACCATTTTTCATCACATGCGCATATAACACAAACTTCTGGAGATCAATGAGAGATATATTTAATAAACTAGGTATTGACAAACATGTTATAAGCCTACACTCTCTAGAAATAGGATACAAGATTCATGATGATGCTTATTTTGGACTCAATCACTTGCTGAGTTTAATGTTTTTTTCAGTCTATAAATCACATTATAAATCCAATAATAAGAGGAAAAAATAGACATAGTGAAAATTTTTAAATATGAAATCTCGATTACAGTTGAATAATATTGTATGGCCAATATAGAAATAATCAAAATGTTAAAAAAAGTGTTGCAGATCTTGAAATAAACAAAATTACCTTTTGGAAAAAAACATAATGTATGTTCTAGAATGTTAATACTGTGAAAGTACTTTAATTCGTGGGTATCAATTTTCGTGGTTTGAGCGATATTTACATGTTCGTGGGTTTTTAAATTCGTGGATTTTAGTTTTCTAAAAAAAAAAAATGAAAAATTAATGCCTTTAGCAACGAGGTTAACAAATACTTATAAGTCTGGATTGAAGGAAATTGCAAAGTAAACACTGACCCGTGTAAATCGTAGTGATAGCACTAATTAACCAATGATAAAGTGATCAACAGATTGAAGACCATCAAAGGTGCTAACTAGACCATAAACATGTCACCTACAGAAAACAGTAACATAAACAAAAGTTATAAACGTATCTTGAATTGTCAAATAATAATATATTAAAAAATAAATGGGTATACGCATGCATGCGGTTGTAGTTCTGTGACTGCTATTAAAGTATTTTAAAGTATTCTCAGATTTGGCGTTATTCAATATATTCTCTAGATCATAGTCAAACCAACCGATGGGGATCTTTCAATGTCTTGATTTGGACGATGGTTGTTTTATTTCGTTGGACACTGAAATTCGTGGATAAAGTCATCAACGAAAACCACGAAAATTGGTACCCCACGAATAAAAGTACTTTCACAGTATTATGTACTTGTTTTCAATATTTCAAGTGGACCAGTAAAAATATATGTTACTATGATATAAGTATATGTGTCTATGTACAAAAAATGTATGAAAAAAGAAAAATCACAAAAATACTGAACTCAAAAAGGAAAGTCCTCAATCAAATGACAAAATCAGAATTTCAAACACACCAAACGAATGGATAACAACTGTCATATTCCTGACTTGGTACAGGCATTTTCTAATGTAGAAAATGGTGGATTGAACCTGGTTTTAAAGCTAGCTAAACCTCTCACTTGTATGACAGTCGCATCAAATTCCATTATATTGACAACGATGTGTGAATAAAACAAACAGAAACAATAAGCAAAAAAGTCACAAATAGGGGTGAATAGTCTAATTCGGTAGGTCACATTCGTGAAAAGGGAACGAGATTGCAGTTACAACATAAATAACATATCCGATATCATCTGTAAAACGGATATTCCATAACGGTCAACCAACTCGTGAAGGCGTCTGTAAAATTTACAAAGTGATGATTTCAACTTCACCATTTGGAACTCTTGGTTTAAAAATAAAAATTCACACAATTTGGAAGCTGAAATCATCTCTTTTGTCGTAGAGTTTTGTTGTCAACCGACCCTCATTAGTCAATTTCTAGATATAAGTCATAATCAAATGGCAAAATCAAAAGCTCAAACACATCAAACAAATGGATAACAACTGTCATATTCCTGACTTGGTACAGGCATTTTCTTATGTAGAAAATGGTGGATTGAACCTGGTTTTATAGCTAGCTCATCAAATTCCATTATATTTTCACCGATGCGCGAACAAAACAAACAGACGCAATAGGCGTTTCTGGAATAGGAACTACTTATCCTCCAAGAGTGCATCTTAATTAATTTTTGGAAAGTTTCGTGTTGCTCAGTTTTTGTAGTTTTCTATGCTGCATTTTGATGACTACTGTATATAGCTTTCCATTTTTCTTTTTTGGCATTTTGATTTACAATTTGAGAGATTCTGTTTGATTGCAAGTAAGATAATCATCCACCAAAAGACGAGGATATTGACAACTATAGACAATAACAATCAAAACCAAGGAGTACACAAAGACTCACAAAACCAAAGCTCATTCACATCAACAGTTATAAATAATAAATAAGAAACAACACGAACTCCGCTAAAAACCGGGAATGAAATCAGATGCTCTGGAAGGGTAGGCATTTCCTGCACCGTATACGGCACCCGTCGTGTTATTTCTTTGTTCAGTTCGGTAATGATGGAAGGTTATTATAACTCAGGGAGAATATCAGATAAGTTAACACACTTTTGTCATAACGGCCAATCAGCTCATGATGTCGACCGTAATACGAATAAGGCACGTCCAATACTGTATAGTAAGCTTATTAAGGCTTCAGTGTGAAAAAATGGGAAAAAGTAAAAGGATAAATCAATGATCTAATTATTGTCCGGCTGTCTTAGACATGTGCTTTTTACCTGGTATCTTCTCCCTTTTTTCGCGTTTTCAAAGTAGAACTCAACCTGATCTTAAAAGGACATATATCATAATCCCTAATTGTCAACATTATACGGATACAGCAAAATGCACAAATACGTTGAAATAATTTAACGTGATTGGTTACAAACAAATATCAAAAATTATGTTTGCCTGCACATTTATACTTGTTAATGCTAAATAACAACAGTTGTATATGTCAAATAGCCATTGAAAACTGTGTCTGAAGGGAAAGCCTAAATGAAACTGCTATCTGAGATCAAAATTCTTCGCAAACATTCTTTGGTTAAACGAATCAAGGTTAATATTTTCTGGTATGGTTAAATGTATGTTCATACCTAATTCTTTAAATTGTTTTCTATAGCCATGTATGAGGAACACAGCAGCAAATTTATATGACAATTTACCAATATATGGTACTCTTGCCGACAGTTGTTTGATAATATCTTCCATTTCCAACATGTATTTCTGAAAAGTAGAAAGCGTTTCAGAATGAAGGAATTCACAATTTTCTTTCAGCTTAATTTGAATTTGTAAATGTTTGATCATAAGATAAGGATCGATATAAAACCGAGGACAACTACCATATCTCTTTTCTAGTTCAAATATCACAAAGTGTATAGGTGTGTCTAGTTCATACTCTTTGTGATATTTCGTTATAGAAACTCCTATTTCACCAAGTCTAAACTGGTAAAATTCGCTGCTGTTGACAACTGAAGCAACATGACTGTATTTTTTCATTATATACAATTCAAAAGCGGCATGTGCGGTTTCAGTTATGTCATCAAACCAATTGAAATGGTTCGGTATTAATTTTATGATTGTTGGATTGCGAGTTTGTACACTTACAATAAAAATATTGATCGCATTTACTATTTTCTTCAAATGTTTATCTGCCTGATAAAAACTGAATACTGTTCTTATGTTATCAATACTTTCCGTTAATGTGCCTTGAAGCTCATTTTCCAACAAGGAAAACGTGGTCATACTTAATAAGCGAGTCAAGTAACCTCCGATATAGCTGTCCATCATCTCTTGCGAGGCTAACAACCGAAGTTTCGACCTTGCATCTTTCAGCATGCTTCCACTGTCTGATGAAATATCAAGATCACTTCTGAGCAAATCAGTTACTGCTTGTGAAATAATTTCGGTATCGCGTTCAAAATTTTTGTTGTAAAATGAAATGTTGTCGTCCAAAAGTTTGTGGGAAGGAAATATATTACAACCGTTTACAAAAAAATGACGAACGCTCTGTTTTAAAACACAACTTTTCATTTCAGAAAACACTGTTCTGACAAAATTTATTGGTGAAATATGGTCCCAGTCATTAGTACTAAGCTCTTCAACAATCCAAAGGAAAATGGTTTTTATATGATATGAGCTTAGTAAGTCATAACTTTCTGAACAGAAAAGTTGTTTAAAAGCATATTTTGCAATACCATAATTCGTTCTCATTTTAGCCGTCAGTTGATCAAAACATTTAATTTCGACCATTGAAAAAGAAAGTCTAAATTGCTCCTGTTTATTCCTAGACATTGGGTTGCCAGTTGGAACAAGAAATAAAGGCACGACATTCACAAGTGCTTCTTTCCATTTAGAATTGAAAGTGTATCTTTCGCTATAAGGGCCTCTTGATTTCCATGAATCTGCATGTTTTGGCCATTTTGATAACCTAAGACATGGAACTGTATCATATTCATTTACAGCCCCCTTCCCAGATATTGATGGACTTGCTATAGAAACGCTTTTGTCTCTTGAAAACTCAAAATGACTTGCATTAACGACATTTTCCTTGAATCTGCTGGGCAATAATAAAAAGGCATTTTCATCTTGCTTCCATTCAAAAGTATCGGCAGTAAATATATCACTGTGGTTTTGGTCCAGTTGTTTGCGATACTCTTTGTCGACGTAAACTGTTCCAAATGCTGGAGAATCGCTGCTATGTTTCCAGTAAATGCCTTTGCATTCGTCATCACAATTCACTAGTATACCATCTAGTTCAAACATATAATCAACATCCGTATCCTTTCCCGGTTGAAGGATACGCGTCTGTGATTCCACCCGGCTTCCGGCTCGGTGTTGCTTAATTCTACGACTGACGCGGCTGTACTTCCATATCTTATGATGTGCTATTCGAATGTTATATACTTCTTGCTGCCAGGTATCTAAAACATTCAAGTATTCCCTCAGTACTTCATCTAGATCTGTGTGTTTCAAACATGTTGATTTTTGATCCTGTAAATACTGGCATTGGTCACTCAAGTCATGTCGATAACGCTCATCTGAAATCTATTAAATGTATGTAATACCTTTTAAATGTTTTTTTATTCATTTCACCAATTTTAACAATCTAAGCAAGAAGAATGATGTTACAAAACTATTTTTGCAATTATATTTGTGTTACTATACCACTTAACTCAGCATACACAAATTACATTAGACTATGCTTATTAAACAATGTCCTTGTATTTAAAAAGTTTAATTACAAAAATACCGAACGACAACTTTGTGGCTTTTCAATTATGCAAATTTCACAAGAAAAAGAAAAGATCCAAATTTCACTTACACAAAAAGTAAAGGAAATGCGATTTTATTGATGTTCTTAAACCCAAAGTCACAGTGAAGCCTTCAAGACGGAGCAAAAGAAACCTCTCACCTCACTGCAAAAAGACCCAGGCACTGGCTGGAGCAGAATTCTTTTCAAAAATAATTTAGAAGACTGTGTAAGATGTACACCAACTAATCGGCCCCGGTAAAAAAGAACATACTGAAAAGTAGTAAAATAAAATAGTTCCTACGCATAATGGTAAATGTTAAACTATCAAATGAAAATTGAAGTACTTGTGATCCTTATTGAACACACAATTGACTTATGATTTTGAATAATAAATAATACAAAATGTATGAATTAATTCTAAAATTGAGGGTATTAGTAGCCAGTTTGTCGGATATAAAGTGTCTTATTTGGTGTATCCAAAATTCAGGTGACCACCGCAGTACGGTCTGCATGATGTATATATTCAAGTATATAAATCCCGCTTTCATGAAAAGATTTGAACTGAAATCATTACCATGGATATAAATGAGGACCAAGAATAGGTGGTGTAAAAAAAACATTCACACAAAGCAAAATAACAGCGCTTTTATTGTTGTTCGAAATCTCAAAGTGACGATGAGGCCCTCAACATGGAGCAACATGCTTCAAGCACCTAGTATGTTAATTTAAAAACGAATATGGTACTTCAAATTTCTTATTTAATCCGTAACCTTACAAAATAGTTATCACAATTTTTATTCATATTTTGTTAAGCTACTTTTTTCAAATTCAGGTACTTACATATTATTTCGGGTTTTTTTTCGAATTAAACTAAATATTACAAAAGTTGTGGAACAGCAGTTAACATTGTAATATAATCGTAATCGATAATAAAACAAAAACACCGTTTCAGCAAAGATACACAAAATGGCATATAAACATGGTAAGCAAAGTAAATTTATATGCAAAAATCATGAAAATATCAAACTACTAGACAGAGTAAACCATTCGCAGCCCATAGTGTACGCCTAATTGAAGAGATATGTTAGTATTCAATCTTTAAATATGTAATGTTTGAATAAAACATTTTATACAATCTATATAAAATTGAAAATGAAAAGGGGAATTTGTCAAAGAGACAACAACCCGACAAAAGGGCTGACTGGTTTTCTGAAAAACAGTGGGCTTAATCTTTTTTAAATAGGAGGGGTGTCGCATTTTCTAGTTATACAAACCTTCCCTAATTCAAGGTTAAGATTTTCTGGTCTTCCATTGTCTTCGTCAACGTCGTCTTCTCCGGTATATGTATCTGTTTCTAGATCTGAGGAAGCTTCACTAGGGTTGGCCTCGCTTTCAGATAATCTTTTGATGTTATGTTCACCATCAGGTGGAAGCTTATTTCGCCAATCCCCTGATGGAATATTCAAATTGTTGAAGTATTGATTATTTCCACTTCGAGTTTCTAATACTCCACGAAATTCCTCAATAGGACAGGTATAGTATTTCCAAATATTGTAATTGTTCGGCACTGTTGATGTTGTTTTAGAAAATGGTATGGTCATGAGTAGTCCTGTCTCTTACATATGAATAAGGGTACATGTCTACAATCTGTAAAAAACTGATAACTATACACGCCAATGAGTTAATGATAAAATAAAGAAGTTTTCTTTCGTCTATATTAAAAAAAATCGTTTCGACACGTTATTAATTCCATGCCTCCGGGACGATTTTTATGGATCCCGTCATTATAGACCTCATTATAGGTAGGAGTAAATCCAAATGTGTGAAAACCAATGATTATACATTTGGAGATGACTGTCCACTTTTTACACTCCCGTCTAATCGTAATTATTCTACGTATATAAATATTAGTTAAGAGATGTGGTATGTTTGTTAATACAATGAATAAGACAACTATCAAGAAGTGGTTGTAAACAGTCATAGGCAATCGTTCGGCATTCAACTGTAGAAAATCCCATACCGTATAGTACTCTATAAAATGCCCTAACATGAAAAATTTGAAAAATTAAAACGAGAAAATCAGCGGCCTAATTTATGACAAAGTAATTAAAGAAAAATAAATATAAGAGATATTATGCAACAACCATTGAACGATCAAACCTTCCCATTTTCTCAGAGAGTTATGTAAAAGCACAACAGAAGAGCAAACTGAAAAAAATCAGTAGTCATTAGTATGAGTGACTATGAGACAACTCTCCATCCAATTCACAATTGGTAAAAATAAACCATTATTAAATACCCATTAATATTTAACATGTTTAATAACAAAAGCTTCCAAAATGAATATATCCTACTAGTATAGTAAATATTCCATTTGATGATATATTATTTATACATTTGTACAGAAAATTTGATATTTAAAAGAGAAAATAATACTACTTTATATGAAATGATATCGTCTTGAGTTAACAATAACATAGTATAGAGCGACTTACCCGTATTACGTTTTGTCACGCCATTTAATACTTTGAAAATAAGAAATAATCAAGTGCATATCTAATTAAAGATCGTGAATAAAAGTATACGTACTATAACATAATTATAAATCTATTAGGTTAGGGTAGTTGTAGTACGTTTACAGGTATCGGTTAATATGTTTAATCGTTTACACATATGTTAGGGGACTACTGTTTCATTTTTAACATAAAAAATCATATATTCAGGAGCTTCTTTGGCTTTTAACAAACTGGCACTTAATTGTAATATATGAAAAGTAAAATAACAATAATATTGAACTCCAAAGAAAATTCAAATCGGAAAGACCCTCATCAAATGGCAAAAATCAAAAGCTCAAACATCAAACGAATGGAAAACAACTGTCATATTCCTGAATTGGAGCAGGTATTTGCGTATGAGGAAAATGGTTGATTAAACTGGTTTTATAGTTAGCTAAACCTCTCACTTGTATGATAGTCTCATAAAGTTATATTGGCAACAATGTGTGAACAAAACAAAAAGACATAATACGTAAATATGTAAAATAGTCCATATTGTGTTTCAATCTTAACCACTAAAACATAAACAAAAATGTCAACATGGCATATAGTCAACGCTCATCAGCAAAAAAAGAACACAAATAATGACTTCAGCACAACAGTAAGTACCGATCAACACCGACAGGATATTATAAAAAAAAAGGGGGGGACTCATCTCCTTAGTTCATATCTGTCATAATTGTTTTTCGTTAATTGATTTTATAATTAAATTATGCCATTAATTTCTGAAGTACATAGTTTCGTATTTTCATGTCGGGGCCTTTTATAGCTGACCATACGGTATTGGTTTACTCATTGTTTGAGGGCGTACGGTTGTTTATAATTGTTTACATCTATTCACATGAAATTATACCACGTCTACTTAGTTTAAATAAAACGGTAATAGTTATATTGCCAAAGACAACTAAAAGAACACTATAGAATGTTATCAAGATGATAAACAGCATAAGAACCTAGAATCTGTACGCGCAGACCATCATATATTGTTTATGAAGTTGGTATGAAACACTTATCAACTACCTCTTAATATTTTCCGATGATTCTTCTTTTTTATAAAGGCCGACGTTCCAATGGGTAACCCTGGTTCATCGTCTTACTGTTCAGACACTGTTGACGTTTTATAAAGTCTGAGTAGCAGCTAAATGCTCTTTGCGCGATTGCCATGCAATAAAGCCAGGTTTAATTCACCATTTTCTACATAGGAAAATGTCTGTACTAAGTCAGAAATTGACAGTTGTTATCCATATGTTTGTTGTGTTTCAGCTTTTGATTTTGCCATTTGATTATTTTACATCGGAGTTCAGTTGTTTTGTGTTTTTACTTTTGAATACCGAATTACTTGAGAAATGTATTTATATATGGGGTGAAGTATGTGTATTGCTACTGAGATGGGGAAAATTATAATTTCAAAATTCAAATTATCTCGTTTGTCATAAATTTTGGTACTGAGATGACCGCTTGTGTCAAATTCGAGGTACAAGTTTAAAAATGAGGCGGAGGAAGCCGTGTCTGTTGTGTCTTTAATTTATAGTTCTATAATATCTTGGTTGACCGGCGAAATGCAATTCACACTTTAACAAAATAGAGATCATCATAATTAAAGAGCCAATTTCGAAATATACATACAATCCAACATCTAATAAGCAACGTTATTTCAGAGAAAACCATAAATTGTTGATTTAAATGAACTCATCCTACATACCAGGATTAAATTTTGTATTTACGCCAGACACGTAACGATTGGTTAATTATTGTTGGTTTTTTTTAAAGTTAATAGTTACTTAATGAGTTCATTATTTGTTATTAATTGAACATGAGTTGTTAAATCATTAGTTTTCTGTATATTTTCAATTTCACACTACAAATACACAAAAGTATATATATGCCATGTATCACCATCACTGCTGGTGATCCGATGGATCAATCTGTTGTAGAGTTGTAACTGGCTCAGACGTACTTATAAATATAATTATTTTCTGTGACTGTATCTTACATTAATTTGTAGGATCCTTTACTATAGATAATTTAGCTGATCTGTAAGAATAACATCTTCATGCCTTATATATCATGTACTGTAGTACGACGCTAGATGAAAACTAACGTGGAAAGGTAACACCCGGCAACCGAAAGCTTCATTTTTTATGAAGCCCAGATGGTCGTGTGGTCTAGCGGGACGGCTACAGTGCAGGCGATTTGGTGTCACGAAACCTCAGTAGCATAAGTTCGAATCCCGGCGAGGGAAGAACAAAAAATTTGAGAAAACAAATTTACAGATCTAACATTGTTGGGTTGATATTTAGACAAGTTGTATATACATAATATACACAGCCATGTATCACCATCACTGCTGGTGATCCGATGGATCAATCTGTTATAGAGTTGTCACTGGCTCAGACGTACTTATAAATATAATTATTTTCTGTAACTGTATCTTACATTAATTTGTAGGATCCTTTACTATAGATAATTTAGCTGATCTGTAAAAATAACATCTTCATGTCTTATATATCATGTACTGTAGTACGACGCAAGATTAAAACTGACGTGGAAAGGTAACAGCCGGCCACCGAAAGCTTCATTTTTTATGAAGCCCAGGTGTTCGTGTGGTCTAGCGGGACGGCTACAGTGCAGGCGATTTGGTGTCACGATATCTCAGTAGCATGGGTTCGAATCCCGGCGAGAGAAGAACAAAAAAAATGCGAAAGTAAATTTACAGATCTAACATTGTTGGGTTGATGTTTAGACGAGTTGTATATATATACATCAGTACCGTTGTGCAAATTTTTAGACTGATATAATTTTTTTCCTTATCTGCATAGTATCGCCTATTCTAGACGATCCGGTACATAGTAAATTTGCTGGTTGGTCCTTTTTATAGACTTTTATATATATATATATAGTAGAATAACAAAAATACTGAACTCAGAGGAAAATTTAAAACGGAAAGTCACTAATCAAATGGCAAAATCAAATAATAAATCACATCAAACGAATGCATGCATGGACAACAACTGTCATATTCCTGACTTGGTACAGGCATTCTCTTATGTAGAAAATGGTGGATTGAACCTGGTTTTATAGCGCTAAACCTCTCACATGTACGATAGTCGCATCAATTTCCATTATATTGACAAACATGCGTGAACAAAGTGTCACAAAAAGGGGTAAAACAACACGAACCCCACCAAAAATTGGGGCTTATTTCAGGTTCTCCGGAAAGGTCAGCAGATCCTGCTCCACATGCGACACACGTCGTGTTGTTCATGTTTTCGCAAAGCCGGTAATTCGTGAAAAGAGAACGGAATTGTAGTTACGACATAAGGAACATATCCGATATCATCTGTATAACGAAAATTCCATAACGGTCAACCATCTAGTGATAACGTCCGTAAAATATACGAAGTGATGACTTCAACTTCATCATTTGGGACTCTTGGTTAAAAAAAGGGGCAAAATTGGAAAGGTGAACTCATCTCTTTTGTCGTAAAATTTTGTTTTTAAATTAACCCTTATAGTCAATGTTTTGATATAAGTCATAATCAAATGGTAAAATCAAAAGCTCACACATCAAACGAATGGATAACAACTGTCATATTCCTGACTTGGTACAGGCATTTTCTTATGTAAAAAATGGTGGATTGAATCTTTTTTTATAGCGCTAAACCTCTCACATGTACGACAGTCGCATTAACGTCCATTATATTGACAATGATGCGTGAAAAAAAAATGTTACAAATAGGGGTACAAAAACAACACTATAAGTATTCTGCGTACACATTTTGGAATGTTTGAATTAATACAAGTACATTGCAAAAATAAGAAAAAAAATAAAGAGTAAATCAATACTTTTGTAACGCCAGTTCCTTTATATCTCTGCACACCTATTTGTTTCATTTTTGTCAATACAGAACACAGTACTTCCACTGCCACTCATGAACCACTCATTTTTTAAATAATTTTCCATCTCTGGGTAAAGTGCAAGTGTAGGCTCACACAAATCGTTTGCCTCTTTACACGGTAACGACAGTAAGATGTCTGAACTCTTCATGTCTGCTAGCTCTACGTCATACGACGTCACATCCGGGTTATAACAAAACTGACGGAAGTGCGCATAAACTTTTGCAGTGTTGCAATTGATTTTAGGGGTGCATATGTTAAGTCTTGGCAGATCATCATTAAATTCTTCCACAACTTCTCCTATGCCTTTTACATTGGCACTTTCGATATCATAAATGAAAAACGAAACATCCGCCCCTATAAAAGAACCGATGCTTGCTAGTTCGTCTTTGGAAAGGCCAAGACGACAAATGTCATTTGTCATGCGCAGAAACGTTGCCGCGTTTGAAGGACCTCCTCCAAGGCCACCACACTCAGGGATGTGCTTATCAACTACTATTTTGTAATTTTTGAAAAATGTTTTAACTTTTTGTGGTTCGGAAATTCTCTTTAAAAGAGCAACGTATGCTCTGTAAATACTGTTGTTTTCTCGTGTACACGAGAAGTTGCCCTCAATTGTTAATTCTCGACATATTTCAGATTCAAAACAAATCTGATCGTACAAATTTGGTAACCGAATAAATCTTGATAATATTTCGTGGTACGATCCTCTTGTGCCAGTCACTTTAAGGAATATATTGATTTTTGCTGGTGACTTCATACTAAATTTAGCCATAAGGAAATGAATTCAAATACCTGGAAAACCAAACATATTTTTAGACCATTGTGCATGTATGAATGTATATATGAAAATTATTTTTATCAAATATGCAATGAACGTATAGCATTTCAAAACACTATTTAAAGATCGAGCATATCACAATACACACATATCATGTTTAATGTTTGATTTAGTGAAAAGAGTAACCATTATACTAACATTCAACTATGTTCATTTTGGTTACCTTATCATGCTTATTATATTTGAGTGTTGCCTTAATAATTTGCGTTTGGCAAACTAGATATATTTTTTTCTTTCAAAGTGGCTCAGCTGTTATAAAAAAATATTCGTCATTACCAATTATGTTGACGGGAAAAGACCTCAAGATATTACGAGAGACAACCGCTAAGGAAGTTAATCGCTTGGGACAGGTGTATAATATTGTTCCTAATTTATTCAGTCCTGAACCCTTCCATTTGTGTCATCTGTTATCAACAATAAAAAAAACGTACAATACAATATTGAGTTTATAAAATATGCGGCATATTTCATAATTAGACACAAGAACGACAACTCCTTCATTTACATTTGACTGAACACAAACTCAATCCTCTTAATATGTTGGTATGGAGTTTTTTCTTTTTTTCTTACACTGTTAACATTGACCTCTGTGCAAGATGCCATACATTCAATCCACAGGAAGTAATACATTTTGCTATAAAAAGTGCCAAAAACAAGAGTTTAACTTAGTTCAATTTCAAAGTTATACTGTACATTATTGTGTAACTTTTCAAGATTTTGCATAAACGTTGATAATCGTTTGGTAGAAGAGATTGATTTGGTCATTTCTTAACGCCTCATCAGCGGGATAGAATAGAGAGAATATACCCAAGGGGAATAACTCATCCACGGGGAATTGGATCAAAATTTCGTGGGAGGTTGTTTATATCAGAGAGTATGGCTGGGGATTACGGAATAGAAAACAACGGACCTTTATAAATGGTAATGGATATAGAAAAAAAATAACCCAACAATTAGATAACAAAGCACGATTTGGTACTAAATCATAAAGAATAGAGAATAATGGGTAGACCATAATATGACACAGACAAAATGTCTTGTCATTCAACACCTTTAGTTTTTATAAATTGCGACTATATAATTTCACTTGAAACCAATACAAACGGCCGGAGCGAAGAAAAGTTATTTTTAATGATCTCGGTACTGTTTTTGTGAAGATCCAATATTAAAGTAAATTAAATTATCAATACTTACACTTTTATAATGTTTTACTCCGCAATTTAAAGAAAAAGTGAGTTTTATTATAAAAACAAACTTGACTTACCGACTTCAAAGATTGTAAATCTTAATTGTTAGTGCACTTTAAAAGGGACTTATGTCATGCTTAAATTTAGATTGATTTAATGCTTTGGATATTCCATACAAAGCATTTTTTTATCTGTACTTTTTTTATAATTGATTTCTAATAAAAACACAAATGATAACTTAGAAGTTTAAATTTAATTCGTACTAAAGCAATCTAAATATATTTAGATACAGAATAATAATCAAAGTCTTTAGTATTTGGGAGGGTTATTTAAATTTAGTTTGCCTTGTATTACTGACCTCCCGTCCCCTCTTTAACTAAAATCTCTTTTATCGTAACATATAAATATATACAGAGACCAATCTGGTCAAAATTATACTAACAATTTAATACAGCGACAACAGTGGCAAACATTCGATTAATGTACAAATGTATATACCCCAAAGATCGAAAGATTAGGAGAAGACAATGCATGTTCTCATACCAATGGCGGATCCAAAGGGGGGAGGTTCCGGTGGTTGGAACCCCCCTTTATTTTGGGACGATCAATACATTTGAATGGGGACATGTTGTTGGAACCCCCCCTTTTTTTGTCCTGGGTTAGGAACCCTCCCCCTTTTTAAAATGGCTGGATCCGCCCGTGCATACGGCCTACCAGGCGCGTAGCTCCCTATACGCCAACACGCAGTTGCGTGAACATCAATGTGGCATGCAAAAAATGGCAAAATAAAATTTATAAATTAAATGTTTGAAGGAAACACATATATGTAATCGCTTTTTTAAATGATGTAATGTCATTAAACAGCGGCATTTGGTTTCAAAATTAAAGTTCTATTAGAGATGAAAAGACAAACAGTAACTTGCATCTATTACAAGATTTGAATTTGTTATACTCTAGTAGTTTCGGGGCACATTTTACAGAGTATGGTTTCACTGTTTGGACTGCGATGTACCAATTGACATTAGACCCCCCCCCCCCAGAAAACTCGCTAAAACAGTATTGGAAAGTCTCATTATATTTTGCGTTCATAGACCACATGATAATGGAACTGGAGTCGCGTCTGATATCATCAGGAAATCGCTTCTATGCGCATTATCTGCTTCCTTGTGTTGTCGGTAATACAACAAACGAACAAATCTCTGCATTGTTTGAGACATACGAAACTGGCCTGGCATATAATTTGTCAAATGCAATCGGGAGGTCGCTCGATGGCGAACACGAGTGCTACCGCGGAGAGATCGTTCACTGTACTACATCTGTTGAAAACATATGTATGATTAACCATGAACAACTACAGCTAGGTTATTATCGCTAGCATTACTGCATTAAATTCATCGGGATTTCAGTGTGAATATTGACAAAGTAATAGAGACGTTCCCGAAGTGCAGATTTTGGACAATTTTGAGTAAATTCTGTATCACAAAAATGTGTTGCTTAAATATTCAATTAATCATGCTTTACTCTTTTCAGAAGTCAAGATTTTTAAATAGTTTTGCATTTATGAATTGTTTATAAGTCCTATGTACATCACAACATGTAGCTCCTCTTTTAACCGTTCAATGACCGAAAACCGAAAACAAATAAAATTTCTGTATAAAAGTGTCCCAAAAATTTTTCGCCTCGCTTCGTTCGGCAGTAGTTGCTTGCAGATCGTTTCTTTCTAGCTACGCCCCTGCCTACACATATAAACATAATTACAAAATGTGACAAAATTTAAAAGAATAAACTGAAATGTAAATGAATTCATGGACCGTAGCTGGGGGACTCTTTTGGCTTCTTTCAATGACTGATTGTGTGAGGAACTCAGCCGTCCGTGGTTGTCATAGATACGGGACCTAAACATGATATAGACGAGAAATCCGTGGAACTTCGCAAGTATTGTGAGTCTTTATGAATAAATCTTAAAAAGTCCCAAATCCATGGAAACGTTGTGGTTTTTTTTATGCTTCCATAGGAATTGAACGTGTCTTTTAGTTTAAAGTTCACGGTTTCATTCACAATATATATATGTAAGAACATGCCGTATAGTTAGCTAATACAAGCCCCGGAATGACAAATTTAAAATAATTCAAACGTAAGAACTAACGGCCAAATGACACAGAAATTAACAACTATAGGTCAGTACTCATTATGCATTTTCCACACTACCCTCGTTACATTGTTCGCTCACAGTAGTCCCAGTTGAACGTACCTAAACGGTCATTGAATTGGATTGAATCAATCGTGCTTGTAGAACTCTTTTGTGTTTTGGGGACATTTTCAAGATGTGTTACGCTTTGTTGCTTTCTCTTTCAGTGTCTGTATGTGTATTTCTCTATATATTTATAAAGAACTCCTTTGATAAATGCATGCTTAATTTTTCTTAATGATTTTAACTGCTCCAGTCTTGAATATTAATTGACCGCGACCACTCACTCTGATATTTTCAATCTTTCTATATAAGTAGGAAAGAACTTAACATGATGCAGGTGGTTCTATATGTTTAGGGAGTGTTCATGGCTAGTATTATTGTCGAATCACAACTGCTGGTATAAAAGTGCAGCAGTAAATTGTTGTCGGTTGTATACCATATTATGAGTTCGTTTCATAATGGCTCTCATCATGGCTGCTGCTTCAGTCGTACTTGCAAATAAACAACATATGCTCGATCGCTTCATATATTTATTTTTCTGACAAAGACATGGCAGAGATATACATGTAACTACTAATGCCTCATGTTTGTCTTCTCAAAGTGAAGATACACTTACCGGGTGCACTTGAGTCATTTTCAACATAGTATTCATTGAATAATAATACATTGCTACTATTTTGTTGAGTGTATTTTCTGTGTTATATTATTTTATTTTATTATTTTTATAACACTTGTTACATATCTTTACTGTGTGTGTATTGCATATGTTATTGTTTATAATAATATTGTCTGTATCATATGCCCTCCTGGGGCCCTAATTTGGTAAATAAAAATATTCTATTCTATTCTATTCTGTATTATACAATTCAATTATTATACAAATATTGATTGAGTGTTGGCTGCTTAACGTCCAGTGGCAAATATTTCATGCAAATATGAGATTGATATATAAGTGTTTGCATGCATGGTGTTGACTGCCTTATATTAGTAGTGTCATTCAATAGCATTAAATTTTATTGTTATGACAGTCAAATAATTGCTATTTTTAACTTCGTCCTCTCGCATACATGTCATCGTCGTATTTACTTTATTTCAGTCGAATATTGCACACTTACTCGGAAATAAATTATTGAAATATCACTGAATTATTGATACGCTTTGTGGAGGTTAAAAGTATGATATTTTCGCTAATATAAACAAACACGTCTGTTCAGCCATAACTTTTAATAACAACTCAAAGAGCCCAAGGCGACGTCACTGAAGTCGCCAACGTCGCCAATGGTAATGTACAAACTTAGGAACGTCGTAATCCCGCGGTAATCTCGACATACTGGGGGCCGCAAAAAGTGCAAATTATCTTAAATTTTACATTAACTGTCCATATTTGTAAATAAATCAAATTAAAAAAGTCTCTATCTCCATGAATGAACTGAATTGAATTAACTAAGTTTTTGTTCACATGAATGAAAAATTTGAATTAACTTCGAAAGTCCTTTTTAAAATTGTTTAAGTTCTAGTTTTCTTCATCATTTTCGTCTATGATTGGTAATTCGTACGCTTCCGTATCTTCTTCCGGACCTTGGCACTTGCTAATCGTCTAGATTGAGTACTTCTGTGTGTTGTGTTTAGAGAGGTTTTTATATCGTGTTCCTCTGGTTTGTGCGAAACAAGAATGCTTACTATGTTGGTACATATCAATGCGTGTTCGCTTTTGTCCCTTATTGAACCGGAAAGTAAGAAACCTAACTTTGACTTTACGGCGGTTGGACCATTTCCTCTTACGACTTCATTCTCGACTAAGTCCCAGTAGTAGTCTGCTCCGATTAATAACGATATTTCGAAAGACTCTTCCTGTGTTACTGGATGTGCTAACTTAAGTCCCCGTAAATAGTTCAGTCCTCTGTTGATGTGGCGAATATTGTTCTGCAAAGGTACGGCAATCATTGGTACAATTAGAACGTGTATCGGTATTTTCTGTCCTGCATTTGATTCTACGAACACTGTTGATTTATCTAAATGTCGTACGTTTTTGTTTCTATCTCCAAATGACGATAATTGTAGAATTTCAATTCCCTCTGTATGTAAATTAAGTTTTCTTGCTAAATCTTCGGTCACAAATGATCGCTGTGATCCCTCGTCAAAAAGTATATGGGTATCTATACATAAGTTGTCTGACCATACTGGTGCGACGGCAGTTTTCAAAAGTACATGCGTGCGTACGTCATTTGACGAGGAGTGTAGAATTGTAGTGTCCTCTTCTTTCTGATTTGTATCATTTACAATATTTACAGATGTCTGATTCAAATTTGGGGAGTTCTGTAAATGTCCATTGCTAATAGGAAAATTCGTATTCTGTGGGCTGTCATTTGCATTTTGCTGGATATGTCTGCTGGTGTCATTATCATGGACAATGTTGTTGTTAAATGGGTTATCGGTACACAGACTTGTGTGATGTCTTTTATTGCAAA
This sequence comes from Mytilus galloprovincialis, assembly GCA_037788925.1. NCBI lineage: Eukaryota > Metazoa > Mollusca > Bivalvia > Mytilida > Mytilidae > Mytilus > Mytilus galloprovincialis. The sequence continues at coordinate 73,228,752 of CM075339.1, read as the reverse complement.
TGCGGCAAAACTGATTTGAATAACATTCGTGTATACGGTGTGTACCTAGACAGTTGAAACACAATTGTTCGCGTTTTACAATATCCATGCGTGTTTCTAGATCAGATACATTCGTGCAATGCGCTGGTGCGTGTAAATCGTGACAGAATACACAAGGTTTATATTGCAAATTCTGGTGTGTATGTCTCGTATCTAGAGTTTGGTTTGGTGGTTTTATCCATTTTGTCCCGGTAAAGAAAGACGATGCACTTGGTAAATTGTCAGAAGTTTCAGTGTCTTGTCCCGCGTCAATTATGTTTATTTCATTGCAAATACTTTTCCGGAGGTCTCGTAATGACCAGTTTTCTGTTCCATGTTCACGGGCAAGGTTTTTTTTAATTTCTCCCGGTAATTTTTTCAAAATAATTGGTACAAGTAATGTTCCATACGAGTCTTGTGACTGGCCCAAAGATTCTAGCCCTCTGACGTAAGTTTCCATTTGATCATAGAATTGTCTCAAACTGATAAGATGGTCTCGTGGTGATGGAATATCTAATAATGCTTGTATGTATGCTTGCGTGATTTTGTGTGTTTGTCCGAATCTTTCCTTCAATAAAATAATGGCGTCCGCATAGTTTGCATTGGTGAGCGCAAAACCAGCTATGGTGCGTAATGCTTCATTCTGTAATTGTGCTTTGAGGTAATTAAATTTCTGGACATCGGTCAATGAAGGGTTTAAATGTATAGCGCATTCATACGAATCCCAGAAAGTTTGCCACTCTAATATGTTCCCTGTGAATATCGGAAGTGTGAGTTTGGGTAAGTAATGATTCTGACTGCTTGCGGATGTATACGGATTTATATTAGTACTCACTGTGTTACTAGCTTGAGAGAACGGATTTTGGAATGGCTGCGTGCATGAATTTTCTGTGAGGTTTGCTGTGACGAACGGTTGATGTTCAACATTTAGTATTTGTGATGAAGTTTCGCTCTGACGTGACTGTGATGCGGTATGCGTATCTTGAATAAAATTTCGTATGTGTCTGATTTTTGTTTCTAAATTTATACAATACTCATCTGAGTCTAGGATTTCATCTTCTATATCTTCTGCTTCCGTTAGGTTAAGTATCTGTTCGTTCAAGTTGTTCAATAACTTTTGCTTCTGGATAAGGTTGTCAAAAGTTGCGGTTAATTCTTCTGGATCGAAATCTATATCATGCTTCGCTGCATCTATCTTTCGAATGAGTTTGGTAACAGCACTTCTGTTCCCGGATCGTATCGACTTGAGCTTCTTTAAATCCATTGGTCACGGTACCATAAATGTGGAGGTTAAAAGTATGATATTTTCGCTAATATAAACAAACACGTCTGTTCAGCCATAACTTTTAATAACAACTCAAAGAGCCCAAGGCGACGTCACTGAAGTCGCCAACGTCGCCAATGGTAATGTACAAACTTAGGAACGTCGTAATCCCGCGGTAATCTCGACACGCTTTTAATTTATCTATTTATCTACGATATGCGCGATTTTGTTTGTCAAACAATGTCACAAGTTCCTATACAATATTTAAAAAAATGCATAACGATCTGTATTTTATATTTAAACCTCTAGAGTCGTGTCTATTTGTAAAGGTTTTAATTTTCGACAAGTGATTCTTTGTAAAGTGAGAAAAAAAATATCAATCAATATCTAAAAATACGACATTTCCAATACTATTAAAAATCAACAACCACATACACACATATATTCTCAGATCTGCAGTGACATCACAACATCAATGATTAGCATTTGTGTTATGTAAACAATGTTGAGAGGTGATGCGGATGAGAATCCTCTAGATTTTCCGTAGACTTCAAAGTAAATTAATTTAATTGATATATATTGACACCAGTTGAATCTAGTAATTTTACCCACTTAATATTGTTAAAGACACTATATAATATCTCCATTTTGATTTTTCATTGCCAAGAATCTGTCCGGTTTAAGGGAGATAACTCAATTTGATAACAATTATTTGTATCGACAAGGACGATAATACATCCTCGCTCCACATGGGGTTACTAGATAATTTGACAATTACGATAAGACGCACATTTAAGGGGTTGGAGACCCGCTGGTCTGTAAGATAACTTCAGTGAAAACCAAAACCAGATGTTATCGCTAAAATAATTTTGATTCATGTTTTCTAATTTTTGGTTCAATTTGTAAAATTAATTGAAGGCCGGAGTTCCGATCTTTGTTGAAACCGGGGACTACTGAATTAGTTTCTTAGTTCTAGTTGAAACATTAAAACGGCGCAAGATGTTTGACCCAAATTGGTAAATGAAAAATGCATATAAATAAATTATATTTTCTTATTCAAAATGGATTGATCATCAAACTGACTGAAATGTATTTGAAATTTTAGTTCAAGTAACACAATTGGCCGAAATGTCGTTGTCTTACGAGTCTTTATTTTTTTTTTATGTGTATATATATATAAAAAAAAGTAAAAACACAAAAATACTGAACTCCGAGGAAAATTCAAAAAGGAAAATCAAAAATCAAAAGGCAAAATCAAAAGTCCAAGCACATCAAACGAATGGATAACAACTGTCATATTCCTGACTTGGTACAGGCATTTTCTAATGTAGAAAATGGTGGATACCTTGAGAATTCGGAATGTCTGTCGTTTAATTCAATTTTAAAATTCATTGAAAGTTAATAATTATTAAATGTACACTCACTTTGAGCATGGAAGTAATATTACTTCTATGCTTTGAGTGAGGATAACAGCACAAATTTATATCATCATATTGTAAAACGTGTCTTAAAAGGGGTTAACTTTCTAATGTATTGTGCGCACACATTATTCGTATAATTAGTTTTAAGAAATTAATAACAGAAACTTGGTTTTGAAGAAAAATCTATTATCTGATTTTAACTTCCCGTATCAAGTGGTCGAATTGAGTGGTGTATTATATATGCTGTTTTATGCATGCACTGTTAAAGTGCGACGAAATGGAATTGTTCTCCTTTATGATTGTGTATTCAAATCGTGAGAAAATAGCCTTAAAAAGGTTATACAAGTATTGTTACGAAAAAGAGTCAAAAGGACCAGTTAAAATGCAACTAGTCACTGGGGGAGTTGTCTCATTGACAATCTGCCATCATACAGCTACTGCTGAACTCTTTTTTTTTTTTACCAAATATGAATAGAAACTATTTAATCCCATTAATTACAAAAAAAATGTGATTGTGTATTGATAAAACACTCAGTTGAACCTGCATCTATTTAATACAATGCGTTAACTTTTAGATTACGATTGCATATTCTCATACTTTATTTAATATCGGTTATAAGCAGGTGATAACAAACACAAACAAAAACTTTGAATATATAATTAACTTCAATAATAAAAACGTGAATCTCATATTATTTATTGTTTTGTAATTCCTTCAGCCCTAAACCAAGTTAATACAAAACGTCGTTTACACTATATCATATGAATTATTATGTCTCAGCATGACTGTATAAACAAGATTGTGTAACAGGCTACTATCTGTTTACACAAACAATGTATCCTGTTGTCAAATAGAAATGATAGAATAAAAACTTAAAATTGCCTACCTTTAAATCAAATTTGGTGCAAGGAGACAATAACCAATTTAAAAATAAACTACACCACATTAAACTATAACTTTTCATCTTTCTCTTGGTCACAACAGCTAAGGAATGTCATCAGTAAAAGTATTTTATTTATTTTTTCAAAGCTGACCACTTTCCCTAAAAATGGCATTTTCTGTAAGAATAACGGCAAATGTAAGCCATTTGACATCACTGTATGAAAAATCTAAATTTGTTGCATGAAGTTTAAACATTATTTTAAAATAATTTACATCATTAAAAAGAAGACACATTAAGGATTCTGGTGATCACAACAGCTAAGAAAACAACCGGGAAGAAAATTGAATATCGTCTTATAAAGATTATTTTCCATATAACTTCTATATAACGATTGTCTCCATGTAGGGTATCTGAATTCACGCATGCGCAATGTCGACCGGACTGATTCTTGACAATGATCATACTATATCCTCTGGTTAAAAAATAATCAGCAATATAAATGATCAGTTATCACCTTCAAATAGATGAAAAATCTAGAGGAATCCTATCTGCATCACCCCTTGAAAAATTTAAATGCCAGGATGTCCGGATCTGAGAATAATAGTATCTTAAAGTTGGATAGAGCGCAGCAGTCCACTGCGTTTTAGAAAGCTCAAACTTGTAAAATCAATGTTTATCTATTTCCGGAAAAAAATCCGATTACGGTTTACTTCTGAAAAAGGATCATATACGCGTTTGAAAAAGGCTACTTTTATTCTATTGATAAAGAAATATTTTGACGTTGAGACAACAAAAAGTGGGCGGGGCTTTCTCTAAAACATGATTGACCAAACAATATTTAAAGGTACCTTTATCTGTTTTTGTCTTATTCAGATCGTGTTATATGTTTGCCTTTTTGAACATTTGTGTTTTTATTTACCAGTGAGTGTGAATACTCAGGCTCTAACCCTTACACTTGCGTAGAGACTTTATTGCCTGATTGTTATTACACAGCAGCACCTACATTGTAGTCCAAATAATTATGACGTCTGGCAAGTCGTAGGAAAAAGTAAAAACACAAAAATACTGAACTCCGAGGAAAATTCAAAAAGGAAAATCCAAAATCCAAAGGCAAAATCAAAAGTCCAAACATATCAAACGAATGGATAACAACTGTCATATTCCTGACTTGGTACAGGCATTCTCTAATGTAGAAAATGGTGGATTGAACCTGGTTTTATAGCTAGCTAAACCTCTCACTTGTATGACAGTTGCATCAAATTCCATTACATTGTCAACGAAGGCGTCCCAGAAAAAATTAAAATAGCCTTGTCAGACGTCATAATTATTTGGACTAAGCAGCACCTTCATGATCCTTTATCAGTTTATAATAACCTTAAATAATAGGCATATGTACTGAAACTATCCATCAACATGATCATAAACTATTGACTGTCTAAAATTGTTAATTCAACTACCATTTCTTTCTATATGACTGTATACACAGGTATGCCTTTTTCAGATGTGTCATTTCCGGAGAGTGAAATATTTCTTTCTTTCAATTAAACATCTGTATGCTGTATGTAGTTTTATGTAATAAATAAATGTATATATTTGATAATAGAAAAAACAGAGGCAGATCCGGAACTTTTCATAAGGGAGGGCCCACTGACTGACCCAAAATGGGGGGGCTCTAGTCATGCTTCAGTGATTCCCTATATATTCAACCAATTTTTTCCCACAAAAGGGTGGGGGCCCGAGCCCCCCAAGGCCCTCCCTCCTAGATCCATCTATGGTAGATTCAAAGTTTATTGTGAAGACTGAATAACTTGCAGTCAGGGGCACTACTTGTACAAGTGTATTTTATTTACTTGAAGAAGTGAAAAAAAATATACACATATAAGTAAATAAATAATGTTTGAATAATCTCCCCTTAATTTTCTGAAAAATTTACTTGTATCAGTAAATTTTTCTTACAATCCAATAAAAATCCTCAAGTTTTGAGATGTAAAATCATGCCTTTAATGATTTTTCCCAGGTTTGCTCAAATTTTTTCATTAAAGTTCAATGTTTCATCTCATTAATTCATCAAAGAAACTGATTGAGCAAAGATCTTGTATATTTGCGCAAGACATTCAAAAATTGCTCCTTTGGGGCTTGTAAATGAGCAGTGTTAAGAAGATAACAGACAAATGGGACTTTCATTGTCCATGAAATTACACTTAAATGATTAGTAAAGGCATCGGCAAAGGGTACACAATTTAAAATTCTATTAGAGCAAGGAAATTTTAAGAAATCAAGAAAAGAAGAAAGGGTGATTTTTTTACTTATACAAGTAAAAAATTCTGAATGCCTAAGGGACATAACTAAGCCAATTTTTTTTTTACCTATACAAGTAAATAAAATTCACTTGTATAAGTATCCTACAAATTTACTTATATGTGTATATTTTTTTTTACTTCTTCAAGTATATAAAATACACTTGTACAAGTAGTACCCCTGACTGACTTGTTTCAAGTTATCATTAATGAATTTGATTTATAATTCCTGAATTAGATATTAGAAATGAAATATTATTATATTAAAATGATTAATGAATGTTTTTCATACTTCTACCATAGATGTGAATGAGATTCATGCTAGACTGCTGGACCACAGACCAGTGTTACAAGGACATATCAACCACTTTGTACAAGAATTTGAGGTGAGTATGTTGTAGAATCTTTTTCATTACACTGATCAGATCTTACCCTGAAAATTCAGAAATCATTGAGAGGTTTTTATTAATCGGAATAATGTGACAGGGTAAGTATGGCAATTAACAAACTTGCATTCTGACATCTGAAACATAAACCTGTAAGTTATTGTAGATTCTTTTGAAATAAAAAAAAAATGTCAGGATGATAGGATGACAATTTATGTAAAATATTCAGGATAATTAATTAAAGAACCAAAAATAAAAGAGGCAGGACCGAATAAAGAAAACACTAAAAAGGCAGGACAAAGAGTACAGGACAAACTTTTTCAGTCTAGCCAAGTCTTTTCAAGACTTAGACATCAGTAACCAAATTAGTACCATTCAACTATTGTCAAGCTCTTGACATTATGTACATAAATTTATTAGAAACCTTTCAATGACTGCCAACATCTTAATCTGTAAAATAGTATAGTGTAATATAAGACTCTGATGCTGTTTTTTTATTTTATTTTGCTTTTTCAGGATAAAAGACAAAACAGGGAACCAGAGAGATTTGAAAAAGTTTTAGACAATGTTAAAGAAATGAACGAGAAACTGATCCCGGAGAGTCTGAAAGCTATGCAGGTCTTCTTACCTGATGTTTCTGCCAAAGGTATGGCCAAACACAAAATTGCATGTTTTACAAAGGAAAATAATGTTAGAGCAGGAAAAAATAAAAATAAAAAAATAAAAATAAAAACAGTTTGTGTCATACTTTTAGTAGGTACGGTAGGCAACATGAAACAATTTGAATTTGATTTTCGGCCTTACTTCACAAAAATTTTGCAATCTCATTAACTTTTACCATTAATCAGTGAATTTTTATTTACATTGTACCAATATACACATTGCTTTCTAAATTGCAGTATCAAAATGTACTGTATGTATAGTGGGTAGCAGTCAAAATTGTAGAAATCATATGTATTCAAAATAAAGATGCTTACATTTTGAAAGTTACATTTCTCTTAGACAGTTTTTAATGCATGTACAATGATGTAAGGGATGACAATTTTCTTGAAATTGAGAATTGAAATTAGGAATGAAGTGTCACGAGATAACAGCCAAATGCCACCAATAGGTCTTCAATGCAGAAAGAAAATCCCACACCCAGATCTGGGCCACAGCTGGCCCCTAAATAAAAATGTGTACTATTTAAAATTTGTGACGGTCATTCCAGAGTTATGGGACTTTTGACATATCACACACTAACTTGAAATAAAATAGGGAGATGCGGTGTGATGGCAATAAGACAACTATCTATCAGAGTTCAAATGAAAAAGATATAAGCAATTCATATATTATATAGGCCTTCAAAAACGAGGGGAAAAAACATGACATTTACATAGATAGATTTTTAAAGTCTAGTTTTTCTAAATGAAATATATAGTTTTAAATCTTTCTTTTTTTTTATTTCAGTAAAAGTTGCAACAGAAATGTGCAGAAAAATTGAAGATGGTGAAATACTTGAGGTAAACTATTTTCTAACCTCTACATCATTCTTTAGTTGTCTGGTGGAGAGAGAGTTTTCTCATTGGCAAGCATATCTTTCTATTTTAATACCAAATATGGGAGATAACTTTACTTTAAAATCGACCATTTAACAAAGTATTTTGTGGTGTATTAAAAGTAACTAGCAAACTTAGTAAACACAAAACCATCAATGATCCCTCCAAAGATTCACTTACCATTTGAATAAATGTGAAATTAGTAAATATACTTTATTTACCACAACTCAATATTTTGGTAATGTTATTAAGGGAGCTACCATTTGATTTTTATGGGAGGGCTTAGGATGAAAAATTTTGTCCTGCATTTTATTTAAGTTGTAATCTCTGTCCTGCCTTTTTATTTTTCACTATTCGGTCCTGCCTTTTTTTTTTATTGTTTATCCTGACTTTTTTTTACCTAAATTGTCATCCTGACTTTTTTGCAAGTGACTCATCCTGACTTTTTTTTTGACTTTTTGACTCAAAATTCCTGTCCTGCCTATTTTTTTCAAATTTCATCCTAGCCCCCCCCCCCCCCCCCCCAAAAAAAAAATCAAATGGTAGCTCCCTAATACATTTACTTATATTGATTTGATATACAGCAAAATATTGTTAGAGTTCTTGGAGTACACACATGCAACTTTGCACAGTCAAACAAGGATATTTAGCTATTAAGATCTTAAGATGCCCCATCCGCACTATTATTTTCTATGTTCAATGGACTGTAAAATAAAAAATGGGGTAAAAACAATAATTTTGCATTAACATTAGAAAGATCATATCATAGGGAACATGTATACTAAGTTTCAAGTTGATCAAAAACTACCTTGACCAAAAACTTTAACATGAAGCGGGACAGACAGACACACGAACGGAGGGATGGCTGACCAGACACACAAACAAACTGATGAACAGACCACAAAACATAATGCCCATAAATGGTACATAAAAATATAGATAAAAATTATCAACTTCCTTAGTAACACACTCAGAATTGTAAATTTACATTTTTTTTGCAAAATCCCATGTGATGTTTTTATTCATTGTAGAATAAACAGCTGTTACAGAACAGAGCCTCAAGGAAAGAGAGATGGGATGAGTTCCTAAAGAAACAATATCATAATTGTGATGTTTTTATTCATTGTAGAATAAACAGCTGTTACAGAACAGAGCCTCAAGGAAAGAGAGATGGGATGAATTCCTAAAGAAACAATATCATAATTGTGATGTTTTTATTCATTTTAGAATAAACAGCTGTTACAGAACAGAGCCTCAAGGAAAGAGAGATGGGATGAGTTCCTAAAGAAACAATATCATAATTGTGATGTTTTTATTCATTGCAGAATAAACAGCTGTTACAGAACAGAGCCTCAAGGAAAGAGAGATGGGATGAGTTCCTAAAGAAACAATATCATAATTGTGATGTTTTTATTCATTGTAGAATAAACAGCTGTTACAGAACAGAGCATCAAGGAAAGAGAGATGGGATGAATTCCTAAAGAAACAATATCATAATTGTGATGTTTTTATTCGTTGTAGAATAAACAGCTGTTACAGAACAGAGCCTCAAGGAAAGAGAGATGGGATGACTTCCTAAAGAAACAATATCATAATTGTGATGTTTTTATTCATTGTAGAATAAACAGCTGTTACAGAACAGAGCCTCAAGGAAAGAGAGATGGGATGACTTCCTAAAGAAACAATATCATAATTGTGATGTTTTTATTCATTGTAGAATAAACAGCTGTTACAGAACCGAGCCTCAAGGAAAGAGAGATGGGATGAATTCCTAAAGAAACAATATCATAATTGTGATGTTTTTATTCATTGTAGAATAAACAGCTGTTACAGAACAGAGCCTCAAGGAAAGAGAGATGGAATGAATTCCTAAAGAAACAATATCATAATTGTGATGTTTTTGTTCATTGTAGAATAAACAGCTGTTACAGAACAGAGTGTCAAGGAAAGAGAGATGGGATGACTTCCTTAAGAAACAATATCATAATTGTGATGTTTTTATTCATTGTAGAATAAACAGCTGTTACAGAACAGAGCCTCGAGGAAAGAGAGATGGGATGAATTCCTAAAGAAACAATATCATATTTGTGATGTTTTTATTCATTGTAGAATAAACAGCTGTTACAGAACAGAGCCTCGAGGAAAGAGAGATGGGATGAATTCCTAAAGAAACAATATCATAATTGTGATGTTTTTATTCATTGTAGAATAAACAGCTGTTACAGAACAGAGCCTCGAGGAAAGAGAGATGGGATGAGTTCCTTAAGAATAATATCATAATTGTGATGTTTTTGTTCATTGTAGAATAAACAGCTGTTACAGAACAGAGCCTCAAGGAAAGAGAGATGGAATGACTTCCTAAAGAAACAATATCATAATTGTGATGTTTTTATTCATTGTAGAATAAACAGCTGTTACAGAACAGAGCCTCGAGGAAAGAGAGATGGGATGAGTTCCTAAAGAAACAATATCATAATTGTGATGTTTTTATTCGTTGTAGAATAAACAGCTGTTACAGAACAGAGCCTCAAGGAAAGAGAGATGGGATGAATTCCTAAAGAAACAATATCATAATTGTGATGTTTTTATTCATTGTAGAATAAACAGCTGTTACAGAACAGAGTGTCAAGGAAAGAGAGATGGGATGAATTCCTAAAGAAACAATATCATAATTGTGATGTTTTTATTCGTTGTAGAATAAACAGCTGTTACAGAACAGAGCCTCAAGGAAAGAGAGATGGAATGAATTCCTAAAGAAACAATATCATAATTGTGATGTTTTTATTCATTGTAGAATAAACAGCTGTTACAGAACAGAGCCTCAAGGAAAGAGAGATGGGATGAGTTCCTAAAGAAACAATATCATAATTGTGATGTTTTTATTCATTGTAGAATAAACAGCTGTTACAGAACAGAGTGTCAAGGAAAGAGAGATGGGATGAATTCCTAAAGAAACAATATCATAATTGTGATGTTTTTATTCATTGTAGAATAAACAGCTGTTACAGAACAGAGCCTCGAGGAAAGAGAGATGGGATGAGTTCCTAAAGAAACAATATCATAATTGTGATGTTTTTATTCGTTGTAGAATAAACAGCTGTTACAGAACAGAGCCTCAAGGAAAGAGAGATGGAATGAATTCCTAAAGAAACAATATCATAATTGTGATGTTTTTATTCATTGTAGAATAAACAGCTGTTACAGAACAGAGCCTCAAGGAAAGAGAGATGGGATGACTTCCTAAAGAAACAATATCATAATTGTGATGTTTTTATTCATTGTAGAATAAACAGCTGTTACAGAACAGAGCCTCAAGGAAAGAGAGATGGGATGAGTTCCTAAAGAAATAATATCATAATTGTGATGTTTTTATTCATTGTAGAATAAACAGCTGTTACAGAACAGAGCCTCAAGGAAAGAGAGATGGGATGAATTCCTAAAGAAACAATATCATAATTGTGATGTTTTTATTCATTGTAGAATAAACAGCTGTTACAGAACAGAGCCTCGAGGAAAGAGAGATGGGATGAGTTCCTAAAGAAACAATATCATAATTGTGATGTTTTTATTCATTGTAGAATAAACAGCTGTTACAGAACAGAGCCTCAAGGAAAGAGAGATGGGATGAATTCCTAAAGAAACAATATCATAATTGTGATGTTTTTATTCGTTGTAGAATAAACAGCTGTTACAGAACAGAGTGTCAAGGAAAGAGAGATGGGATGAGTTCCTAAAGAAACAATATCATAATTGTGATGTTTTTATTCATTGTAGAATAAACAGCTGTTACAGAACAGAGTGTCAAGGAAAGAGAGATGGGATGAGTTCCTAAAGAAACAATATCATAATTGTGATGTTTTTATTCGTTGTAGAATAAACAGCTGTTACAGAACAGAGCCTCAAGGAAAGAGAGATGGAATGAATTCCTAAAGAAACAATATCATAATTGTGATGTTTTTATTCATTGTAGAATAAACAGCTGTTACAGAACAGAGCCTCAAGGAAAGAGAGATGGGATGAGTTCCTAAAGAAACAATATCATAATTGTGATGTTTTTATTCATTGTAGAATAAACAGCTGTTACAGAACAGAGCCTCAAGGAAAGAGAGATGGGATGAGTTCCTAAAGAAACAATATCATAATTGTGATGTTTTTATTCATTGTAGAATAAACAGCTGTTACAGAACAGAGCCTCAAGGAAAGAGAGATGGAATGAATTCCTAAAGAAACAATATCATAATTGTGATGTTTTTATTCATTGTAGAATAAACAGCTGTTACAGAACCACACCTCAAGGAAAGAGAGATGGGATGACTTCCTAAAGAAACAATATCATAATTGTGATGTTTTTATTCATTGTAGAATAAACAGCTGTTACAGAACAGAGCCTCGAGGAAAGAGAGATGGGATGAGTTCCTAAAGAAACAATATCATAATTGTGATGTTTTTATTCATTGTAGAATAAACAGCTGTTACAGAACAGAGCCTCAAGGAAAGAGAGATGGAATGAATTCCTAAAGAAACAATATCATAATTGTGATGTTTTTATTCATTGTAGAATAAACAGCTGTTACAGAACCACACCTCAAGGAAAGAGAGATGGGATGACTTCCTAAAGAAACAATATCATAATTGTGATGTTTTTATTCATTGTAGAATAAACAGCTGTTACAGAACAGAGCCTCGAGGAAAGAGAGATGGGATGAGTTCCTAAAGAAACAATATCATAATTGTGATGTTTTTATTCATTGTAGAATAAACAGCTGTTACAGAACAGAGTGTCAAGGAAAGAGAGATGGGATGAATTCCTAAAGAAACAATATCATAATTGTGATGTTTTTATTCATTGTAGAATAAACAGCTGTTACAGAACAGAGCATCAAGGAAAGAGAGATGGGATGAATTCCTAAAGAAACAATATCATAATTGTGATGTTTTTATTCATTGTAGAATAAACAGCTGTTACAGAACAGAGCATCAAGGAAAGAGAGATGGGATGAATTCCTAAAGAAACAATATCATAATTGTGATGTTTTTATTCATTGTAGAATAAACACCTGTTACAGAACAGAGCCTCAAGGAAAGAGAGATGGGATGAATTCCTTAAGAAACAATATCATAATTGTGATGTTTTTATTCATTGTAGAATAAACAGCTGTTACAGAACAGAGCATCAAGGAAAGAGAGATGGGATGAATTCCTTAAGAAACAATATCATAATTGTGATGTTTTTATTCATTGTAGAATAAACAGCTGTTACAGAACAGAGCATCAAGGAAAGAGAGATGGGATGAATTCCTTAAGAAACAATATCATAATTGTGATGTTTTTATTCATTGTAGAATAAACAGCTGTTACAGAACAGAGCATCAAGGAAAGAGAGATGGGATGAATTCCTAAAGAAACAATATCACAACTGTGATGAGATTGATACAGACTTTAATCAGCAAGTGGAACGTCTCAAAACACATTATGAAGACTTAGAGGATAAGTTAGGATACTCAACCATGGCAAGTGCATGACACAAAAGGATATTTGTTCATTATTATATTGTTAATTTATTATTAAAGTGTTGAATTTGAAGTTTTTTCATTTGTCTGTTTACTGCATGTATTATGGTATACCATTGTGTACAAGTGCTCTAAGTAGTTGTTTGAACCCCGCATGTAGACTCAACTCCAATCTTGTTTATGTCTTTTGACATAAGCTCTCTTTTAATTTTGATGAATTTTAGATTTCACTCTTCTGAGTAATGGGATTTTATACATTAAAAAAGGGGGATTAGATTAAAGCAGTTTTTTGTGAAATTTTGTGACTGGTTTATTTCTATGAAAATACCTCCTTTAGTTGTTTACAAATATCTGATATGACATTGAGGCTTTATAGGACTTCAAACGCATTGTGTGTATCATGTGCTTATGGTGCAGCTCTTTTATTAAACAGCATTAGATTAAAAAATGCAAAAGTTGTGCAGTATGGGTTTTAAGGGGGTAGACCTTGGTACAGGGAAATAACTCTTAAAATCGGTTATGTGTTTGTAAAAGTCAAGTTTCCTAAATGAATTTTAAGCATTTACCTGAAACAGATTGAAAATAATCTATGTAACCTAGAAGCTTAGAATATATTTATGAAAATGGTTGACACAAACGTACTGATGATTTTAAGAGTTATTTCCCTTAACCTAGGTCTACCTCCTTAAAACAATAAAAACTTTTAGCATTATTTGTATGAAGTATTCTATCCATTGTGCAACAATAGCAATTTATAATAAATGTGAGCAGTGAGCAAACATTTCTGAATGTACAGGATTTGTTGTCAACTAGTTTCCTGCTTACAGATACATAGATGCTTTGAAAGAAGTTTCAAGTATGATTTTTTGCTAGTTTCAACATAATTTTTTTAATATTTTCTTTTAAAAAAATTAAGAATATCAAAGCATTACATTTAACTCATGTGGGATGAAAGGATATCTGTCAGGCATTAAAAGGATAATGAACTTAGTATTAGATATTTAAAGGATATATTAACTTCCTGTCAGATATTGAAAGGTTTTCCAAACTTGCTTTCAGATATTGAAAGGATATCTACACTTCCTGTCAGCCATTAAAAGGATAATGAACTTAGTATTAGATATTTAAAGGATATATTCACTTCCTGTCAGATATTGAAAGGTTTTCCAAACTTGCTTTCAGATATTGAAAGGATATCTGAGGGGGAGGACAGGGGATACCCTTCTCCCTTCTCCCACCCCTCTTCTCCTTTCTTCTACCCCGTTCTCCTTTCTCCCATTGGAATAAAACATCTCCTTTTGAGATATTTTTTCTTGAAATATTAGAAATTTTTTTAAAAGGAGAGATATTTTATTTTTTCTCCTTTCTCCAACTTTTTCTCCTTTCTCCCAGCCTTCCTCTCCTTTCTCCTTTCTCCCATCCCCTTTCTCCTTTCTCCTACCCCCTTTCTCCCTGTCTCACTCACCCCTGTCCTCCCCTCATATCTACACTTCCTGTCAGCCATTGAAAGGATATCTAAACTAGCTGTCATGCATTGAAAGGATGTTCTTACTTCTTGTCAGGTATTGAAACGAAATCAGAAGGTCCTGTCGGGTATTCAAAGGATATCTTAACTTTCTATCAGCAATTGAACTTTGTGTTAGAAATTGAAAGGATATTTTCAGTTCTTGTTAGATATTGAAAGGATATATTAACTTGCTGAAAGATTTTGAAAGGATATCAAAATTAACGGGCAGTTATTTAAATGATGATATCTGAATTTGCTGTCAGATATTGAAAGGATATCGAAACTTGCTATCGGATATTGAAAGGATATCTAACCTTCCTGTCAGGTATTAAAAGGGTATATAAACTTGCTATCAAATGTTGAATGGATATTTAAACTTTCTGTCAGCCATTGAAAGGATATCGAAACTTTCTGACAGCCATTGAAAGGATATCTTGGTTTATGCCTATGAGGGGCATTAAAGTTTGCCATATCCGTCTGTACGTCCATAAAATTGGTTTCTGTTTTCTAACTTACGTCTGCATAAACCGTATGTTATGAAACTTCTCAATCGAAGTCACAAATTGTAAAAGTAAACAATGACAGGTCAGAGTACGGTCTTCAACACAAAGCATTGGCTCACACCGAACATTATGCTACGAAGGGCCATAAAAATAACTAGTGTAAAACCATTTAAATGGGAAAACCAACGGTCTGATCTATATAAAAAAAAAACGAGAAACAAAATGCTTATTATCATAAAATACAGACCAAGTTTGAATTTTAGTAGAATAATAAGTGTTATTTTTCGTTTCAGTTCTCTTACTTTAGTTTGCCTTAACCAAATGTAGGAAACTTCAACCATTATTTAGGATTATAATGTTAAACAACCAATCCTTTTTAAAATGGCTGAAATGTTTATAAAAGTTTCAAGAAAAGTTGTGATCAAAACAGTCATTGTAGTTATCCAATCATACATATCATAATATTGTTTAATAAGATTGTTTTTTTAATATATAATCTAAAATAGGGAGATGTGGCATGATTGCCAATGAGACGGCTATTCCAAGAGGTCAAACGATATGCATATATAAAGTGTTTTGCAACCAACTTTTGAGATACTTTTACTGAAACTTGGGGACAAAATGACTTCGATTAGGGGTGATTTTGCTCCACTAGATCTTGCCTTCTTATATACAATTCCTTACACTCTTAACATTTTTTACCTTCTTATCCTAATGTCCACAATGTAAGAAGTGATTTTAAAGACAAAAATTAGAGACCCAGGATGTTATCATTAAAAAAAAAAAAGGCAAAACAAAAATACTGAAAATTTTATTTTATACATACATGTATATACAAACTGGTACAGACAAAGCAAGATCATTTATTTCTGATTAATGACCCAAACTTGGGCATGTATAATAAATATACAATACAATGATGTTTCAAATACGTATGAAGCATTCACAATAATTAGTTGATCATATTACATGATGGTTTATTATTACTTGAT
Source organism: Mytilus galloprovincialis (assembly GCA_037788925.1). Taxonomy (NCBI): domain Eukaryota; kingdom Metazoa; phylum Mollusca; class Bivalvia; order Mytilida; family Mytilidae; genus Mytilus; species Mytilus galloprovincialis. Next base: position 73,212,432 of record CM075339.1, on the reverse strand, counting down.
ACATTCTAACACTTAAAGACTACTATTACGCTATATTCTAAAATAAAATTTCACCTGATTGGACATGGTCAAGGCCAAATGATTTTAAAAATTGAAAGATAATGCATACATTCTAGCGATAAGTTTCATTGTTCAGAATATTGACATTCTAAAAATTTTGCATAGTCTTTCTATTTGAATAATCAAATGCAAACTATTCATATGACATAAATGTATATGCAGTAGAAAATGAAGTTATAAGTTCCGAAATTCGTTTAAACAACAGCATACACGTTTACGCTTTCATACAGTCTATCGAACCCACCCAACATATGACTATGCAAATTAGAAATTGAATGCATGCACCACTATCTAGTCGATTTGATGCATCACTATCCAATATGTCCTCTGTAAACATTCAAAAATTCTGAAAAAGAAAACAAGAAGTTTTTGTGATATTGATAGACATTCTGTAGAAATAAGGCAGATGACAAATTATAAATGACAATTGAATATATATATTGCGTACATTGTACAATCAAAATCATCAATATTTCTAGCATACTCTGTTTAGTACCAACATGACGGCTGTCAGTCACACGAATATTGCTATGCAATTTGGTTAGACATTTGTCTTCTTTTTGTCTGCTTATATATGTGTTAGGTAAAGAATTAGGATTTTAAATAATTATTCCACAAGTTATAAAGTTATCAAAAGAAACTTGATCTAGGTACATTTCTGAAAGAAGGAAAACAGTGGGTCGATTCAAATCATAACAGAGGGGAGGACAGGGGTAAGGGAGACAGGGAGAAAGGGGGTAGGAGAAAGGAGGTGGGAGAAAGGAGAAAGGAGAGGAAGGCTGGGAGAAAGGAGAAAAAATAAAATATCTCTCCTTTTAAAAAATTATCTAATATTTCAAGAAAAAATATCTCAAAAGGAGATGTTTTATTCTAATGGAAGAAAGGAGAACGGGGGTAGGAGAAAGGAGAAGAGGGGTGGGAGAAGGGTACCCCCTGTCCCCCCCTCATAACAACAAATCACATGTTGCCATAAACAATAACCGAACTCGAAATCCCAAGCTACTCAAGATGGAAACGCTTTCAACACTAACGCCTCTTCTACACAAAATTCCTTAGCCAAAATTGATAACTGTAAGTACAAATGATTACAACACATTATCATGTGGGGTTTATTATAATCCAATTTTAATCATGAAGTACTGTAATATCAAATTATATTTCCGTATAAAATACAGCAGCTTTGACTGCACCTGTGGCAATGTTAATACAATGCTTTGAAAAACAAACGAACCGCTTGATATAACTCTATGGCATGCTTTATAGCTTGCGGTTCGCTGTGAGCCAACGGCTTCATGTTGACGACCATACTTTGACCTTAAATGGTTTACTTTTATAAATTGTGACTTGGATAGAGCTAGAGTCGTCTCATTGGCACTCATACCACATCTTCATATATATATTTGTAGCATAACAATGTAATTATATTTTGTATTAGAATTGAATGCTTCTTTTTATAATTTTATAAGTCTTAGGTTGTAAAAGCGTTGAGCCGGCTATTATATCTATGGTTGATCTAATCGGACATTTTAAGATGAGACTTAGCGCTTCATATAAAATGTGCCTCGCGGTTAATGTAATTGCTGGGCGGATTCTGGTTGTTCAAACACTATCGCATGTGTAAGGAAGGCTACTAATGTGTTAAATTTGTTTCAGCTTTCAGATTAATGCTATTTTTTCATAAGAAGCAATGCATCCTTATTTCAATTTCAAGCTAGAAATATATATAGAAAATAAACATTGTATTTAGGCCTTCATGAAAATGCACTTTTTAGTTTGTGAGTGAAACAAAAATTAAGCAGGGATGCATTATTGGTAAATAGTATCTGAAAACCTACCTTCAAACGACATTTTTCCATCATTATCAGTGTCCGCCTCTTCCAGAAGTTCTTTGGCTTCCGCTTTTGATATTTTTAATGAAGATACTAATTCCGGAACTGTCACCTTGCCGTCACCGTCCACGTCCATTGATTGGAATATTTTTCGCGCTGCATTTACTTCTTCTGTGTCTTCTTGAATAAAGGTTGTAATCATCCTCTCAAATTCAGGATAATTTATATAACCATCACCTAAAATGTAACAACATATTCATTTTGTTCATGACTATGACTTTTCTTTGTTTATTTGAAGTCAGGGGGAAACGATTTTAACGATATTTAATTTTTTTTTCAGTTGCAAAAACATATTTGCTAGAAAATGTTACGAGACAAAGACCAAATTACATACAAGTTAGTGGGCATAACTGACTATGATATTGTACACCAAACTATTATACTTGACTTGCAAATGCTCCGAAAAGACAAACGTAAAACAATTCAAACAAGAAAACTTAATTAACAGCCTGATTATTTACAATACAATAAACCAAGGACATTTATTCTATACACACAGCAACAAACGACGACCACTGAAAGACATTTTCGAGTGCATTATAATTTGTTTCCCTCATTACAACATGTCCGTTGGATATAATGTTTCAATGTACAGAAACTCCGAAAAAGTTAACAACAGTGAAACATACTTCATTTAATCCTACAAATGAGCAACACGACCTCCTCCTCCCACCTCACCAAAAAAAGATTTTTTTTTAATTGGGGTAGTCTCAGGTGCTTCATCAGTCGGTAGGGAAGTCAAATCTGCTCCAGTTGTGTCACGTGTCGTATGCCTAATAGCAGGCTGTAATTAGATATAGGAAGATGTGGTATAAGTGTCAATGAGACAACTCTCCATCCAAATAAGAATTTATAATAGTAAACTATAATTATAGGTCAAGGTACGGCCTTCAACACGCAGCCTTGGCTCACACCGAACAGCAAGCTATAAAGTGCCCACAAATAAGTAATGTAAAACCATTTAAACGGGAAAACCAACGGTCTAATCTATATAAAAACGAGAAACGAGAAACACGTTTGAACTATATATACAAACAACAACTACTGTACATCAGATTCCTGACTTAGGACAGGTGCAAACATTTGCAGCGGGATTTAACGTTTTAATGGTACCAAACATTCTACCTTTTATGAAAAAATAGTATAACATCACAACATTGAAAAATACACTATAAAATATCAATTGGAAGGCTTAACTCAATTAAAAGCGCAAATTTACACACAATAAACGAATAATTTTGATCTTCGATCTCTAACACTTGTTATTCCAATATGTCCATAACCCTACCATATCAACACACTACCGGTGCCTCGGAAGGTAAGCAACCTGTAGTGGGTCAAACATTTCGAGTTATAATTTAAAAGTCTGATACTGTACCGTTATCATCCAGCTCCCCCATCATCTGTTTGATCTGATCAATGCTGAACTCTATTCCTATACGTTTAGAAGCTCTCCTGACCTCTGCTACCGAGACACGACCATCTCCATTCTCATCCATAGCACGATATGTCTTCTTTATAGCTATTAAATCAGAAAGGTTAGGAAATAGTTCTTTGTTTCAGAATTTAATGCATATCGTCTTGAGTTATTTTAAAGCGTATTTCAAATAGCTTTGATTGGTTAACATCGTTCTCAAAAAGACACAATTATCATTGAAATAAAGTAATTTGTATTATGATGTCTCGTGACAAACAATGCCACATGCTATATTACCCCAAGTCGATAGATCATGAAACGGAAAAGTTAGCAGCAGTATTTTATAGATTATCAAATACATGTTTTCTCTAAAAGGATTATTTGATTGGTTGAGGTTTACTTTACGCACATGCAGTGGCAAATATTTCATGCAAATTTTAGACTTTACTGAATTAAGCAGCAGCAGATTGTTTCTTAATTATAGTCATCCGGAAAGAAAGGCGGAGAATTTGCACTTGCATTATGGAAAACAATTTGTCTCTGTAACGATCTCGGAGTTACTTAGTCTTTTTATTGTGATGTTCATGCATCAAGCTTCTTCACAATTTGTTCAAAAGAGTTGCTGTAGATTATAAAAGCTTAAGATAAACTGCAAACTTGGATTTTTAAAACGATGTATAATTTAAGATCAAGATTTTAGACATAGCCAAAAGCTAGAAGATATGTGTAGTTAAATCTTGTCATTTTATCAGTTTGAAGGGGTTGATTGTCAATTAGACAGCAACCAAACAACAACAGAAACCTAACGATATATAAATAACACGACATTCAACAAATGACATATTTCTTTTATGTAACAATATTAAGTCTAAATCTGTTGCAATAAAACAAATTTACGATCAACATTCTGACAACAGCATCAAAATAACTGGAGAATGCTCATTTTATTTTAAACTTAACACAGTTGTAAGATTTTTAAAAATTAAGCTACCGTTCGATTTGAAATTAATTTTATATATACAGAACTTGAACCAGATTTCAGTCTACTATTTACACGTGACAGTGTGCTTGAGTTTGCTTCAGTTTTACAATTACCCTTGCGAGTTTTGGTGGGGTCCGTGGTACTCAGTCTTTGGTTTTCTATATTGAATTGTGTGTAATATTGTTTGTTAGTCTGTATTTATCTTTTTTAGCCATGGTGTTGTCAGTCTATTTTTAGCCATGGTGTTGTCAGTCTATTTTTAGCCATGGTGTTGTCAGTCTATTTTTAGCCATGGTGTTGTTAGTCTATTTTTAGTCATGGTGTTGTTAGTCTATTTTTAGCCATGGTGTTGTCAGTCTATTTTTAGTCATGGTGTTGTCAGTCTATTTTTAGCCATGGTGTTGTCAGTCTATTTTTAGCCATGGTGTTGTCAGTCTATTTTTAGCCATGGTGTTGTCAGTCTATTTTCAGCCATGTTGTTGTCAATCTATTTTCAGCCATGTTGTTGTCAGTCTATTTTGGGCCATGGTGTTGTCAGTCTATTTTGGGCCATGGTGTTGTCAGTCTATTTTGGGCCATGGTGTTGTCAGTCTATTTTGGGCCATGGTGTTGTCAGTCTATTTTGGGCCATGGTGTTGTCAGTCTATTTTCAGCCATGGTGTTGTCAGTCTATTTTCAGCCATGGTGTTGTCAATCTATTTTCAGCCATGTTGTTGTCAATCTATTTTCGGCCATGTTGTTGTCAGTCTATTTTGGGCCATGGTGTTGTCAGTCTATTTTGGGCCATGGTGTTGTCAGTCTATTTTCAGCCATGTTGTTGTCAGTCTATTTTGGGCCATGGTGTTGTCAGTCTATTTTGGGCCATGGTGTTGTCAGTCTATTTTCAGCCATGGTGTTGTCAGTCTATTTTGGGCATATGAGTTTGAATGTTCCTTTGATGCTTTTCGCCTCTCTATTTCAAACATTATGCTGTTGGTTGGATTGTTCAAAGTAACACCACTTTCCATTTTGAATAAATTATAATTTATTTGTTCAGTTTTAGTTGTGTTTATTTATTTTAACATCACATATTTTTTATTAATATATTATGTTTTCCAATGCTGTTCTTGTGTGGTTTTCTCTATAATACTTTGAATTCAAAAAAACATAAAACTTAAAATTTCACGAGAAATAAATACCATGGCAACTGCAACCTACCATCACGTGCTTCTTTTGGTAATTCCATCTTATTTGTAACTTTTCATACAGGAGTACGATACTGTAACGAAAATTATAATCAAAGGTCATTAATCTACAAACTAATGAATATGCAGATATCAATAAGCAAAATTAGTAGTGTTGACAACAAGAGAAAAGGAAGAATAATCGGTTTCAGACACAATCAATTCTACGATATCAAGAAGTTTTTTTTTTTAATTTTTCAATCTGAAGTTGGTACAGACGCTATAATAGATGATATGGTGTATTTGATTATTAAAAGTCAAACTTCCTCAATCCAGGAATCCTCAAAGACAAGCCTTACACAGCTACTTTTGCATAGGTACTATTTCTGTACCAAGAATATTTAGTACCGGAAATTTTTTTTTTTTGGGGGGGGGACATGTAGTGGATGAATTAAAAATTGAATATTTCGAGATGGCTGGAAAGAAATGACAAAAATGTCTTTGCGCAATAAAGGATATAATAAAAATGTTTCTTTTTCTATTCAACAAAATGAAGGAAATAATTGTGTACAAAAGAGAAATAGTCACACGACCACAAACAAATATTAAATGATTTTTCTGAAGATGTAAACTGATATTTGTTTAGAAGAGAGGTGTTGTACATGTTTTATGATAATTTGATTTCAATAAAAAAAAAATCTGCGTGGATAAAAATGAACAGCACAACAAGGCACTCCAATATTCACTTTTTAACATTACCTCGTGCGTGTAGGTATATGCAGTGAGGGATCGACGATTCTTGAAAGGGGATAATTGCATTAACGAAACAATAAGTGCAGATCGTAGCGAAAACAACTTTCGATTTTTTTTGCTCTAAAAATATAATTTCGAATCCACATGGGAGTCTTATAACCCCCTTTTTCCTCTCCGACTGAATCCGCCACTGACAAATTTGATACAAACAAGCTAGTGCTAAATGATCACACCATAAATGTACTTTACCTTTTATTTAGATAATCCAAATTTGAAAGTGTTAAAATTCGCACTGTTCAGAAGATCAAACAATCAAGAGAGAGCTGTTATAAGATTATTTCAGATTAGTAATAATCCGTCCAGACAAAGCTAATAAGTGTAAAATCGTCACTTAAGATACAGGTTTAAATTGATTATTTTAAAGTCTTTTCGAAAGGGTCACACTCAGTTTAAAAAGAAGAATAAAACTATTAAGAAACGAATCGCTTCATTCAGGCATTACATCATTTAGTTAAATGATTGTGATAAAACATTCTTTGTCGATATGTTTAACGCAGTGGCGGATCCCCCTCTTTTTTAAGATCAATGCAATTGAATGTGGATATATAGTTGGACCCCCTTTAATCCCTGGTTTGTAGCCCCTCAACTTTAAAATGGCTGGATCCGCCCTTTTTAACCCCTCCCATATGCCAGTCCCAAGTCAGTAGTTTTTTTTTAAATGAGTGAATTTCGTTTGTTGCTGTACATCATTGTTGTTTTTCGTTTTTAGCTGTACATCATAATTGTTTTTCGTTTTTAGCTGTACATCATTATTGTTTTTCGTTCATTTTTTGTATGTATAAAATTGACGTTATTTTTTCTCCTTTGAATGGTATTACACTTGTCATTTCGGGCCTTATACAGCTAGTCCGAATATCTGACAAAATTCAAAAACCTAAAAACTCTATTTAGCTTGGTTACTCAGCAACAAGTAATAAGTGGGCAAATCTTGTATATTAAAAATCCTGAATATTTCTTTTTCTTATTCAATTCTTTTATAATTTTTTTTTTCATTTACTCTGATATTTAATTTTGTTTGCTTTTTTTATAATTGCAGGTCTAGAACATCAAAATTTGAGAAGTATTTTACCAAAAAAGAGTGTTTTATTGTAATATCTTTATCCTATTTTCCATATATCAACATAATTTATAATCAGTATTTCACTGGTGTTGTTTTATTCAAAAGGAGTAAGTTGTAATGCTTTAAAATACTGACTGTATTTAACAGGTAATTAATAATTACTTGTTATAACAACACCTATTGTATTTTGTTTGTAGGCATAGGTTGAATATATATTTTTCAAATGTTGGCATAGGTTGCAGACATCGAGTTTTGCTTATTGTTTAAAGCCATACGATGACCTATATGTTGTGAATATATGTGTCATATGACGTAGTGTCTGATCTAAAGTTGTCTCATTAGCTATCATATATACCACATCTTTTAATTTTTAAAGGTTAATAATTTAATTTAGAATGAAACGCGTCTTCTGATTGGCTGACGTTATTTTGTTATCAGCCCATTGACATCATTTAGTCATGTGACCGTGACGTCATCAACGTTTTTTCATGATTTTCTACGGTTTAAAATGGAATTTAGAATTAAATTATAAGAAATGACTGTAATATTTTTTCTGTCTATTCGAAATAACATAAAAAAAATGTGGTGCACACTGTTAAATAACCCGCTACGCGCGTTATTCAGTGTGCACCAATTTTTTTATGTTATTTCTTCATAGACATAAAAAATATTACAGTCATTCCTCAATTAAAACATACAGAATTCTCGAAACAAAGTAGCCGATAATTTTCCTAAAGGGGATTAAGAGCAAACAGTATGAACTATACCAACTACGCATGTTTCTAAAGCATTCTCCAATCACGTAGCTGCATTTGAAGTTCCACGAAATATAATGACGTTTGCAGTCAAGTAATTCCATCGAGGTCAAATAGTTGTGAACTATTGACCGTTCAAATAGTCATACGCTTGCAATTTGAAAAAAATATCAAAACATTATACTAACGTTGTATAGAAACTGATAACTGAGATATAATAATAGTGCACATCAGACTACTTTCTATTCTAGGAGATAATTCTTCGCGAAAAGTGGCACAGTTTTTAAGACGTAAATGGAATTCCTATGGGAAATTGCATACTAGTATCTATATTTATAGAAATGCAACCTATATAAAAAAAGAAGATGTGGTATGATTGCCAATGAGACAACTATCCACAAAAGACCAAAATGACACAGACATTAACAACTATAGATCACCGTACGGCCTTCAACAATGAACCAAGCCGATACCGCATAGTGAGCTATAAAAGGCCCCGATAAGACAATGTAAAACAATTCAAACGAGAAAACTAACGGCCTTATTTATGTAAAAAAATGAACGGAAAACAAATATGTAACACATAAACAAACGACAACCACTGAATTACAGGCTCCTCACTTGGGACAGGCACATACATAAATAATGTGGCGGGGTTAAACATGTTGGCGGGATCCCAACACTCCCTCTAACCTGGGACAGTGGTATAACAGTACAACATAAGAACGAACTATAAAAGTCAGTTGAAAAAGGCTTAACTCATCAGATGGACAAAAATACACCTCTTTCTATAAGTTGAAATCGGATGCTAAATCACACAAACAAAAATGATCTAAAATGTAATTTATGAACTAGAAAAGATTCACGAAACCTCCGATCAACTACTACATGTAGTAACCTTTGGGATCCGAAACGTTTCTTCAACGTAAAAGACAGACTTCTTACTGATGATAAATTTCAAAAAAAGAATCTTCTACAATATCTAAAAAAATAACACCCCAAAAAATATACTATGATGTATAAATGTATTTATTAACTATCGATAGCACATGGGTTTGTTGTTATGTGATATGTGTCGTGGCTTGGTATGCTCTAAAAGGTCTTGAGTTCGAATCCCAGCATATACACTGGATTTTTTTTCTACGTGAATTTAGATAGATAGTCTTTTCCGTACAATTAGTTATAAGTTTTATAGTGGATTCGACATTCCCGCCAAAATGTTACAGAACAAAGGAAAGCATGCATAACAAAGAAACTCAAACTTGAGTGATCTGGTTGGGGTGATCCGGACAGATTATAAAAATATGTGTATATTTGTTAGAACAAAGGAGCTGGGATGTAATTGTATGATAGCACGGACTGGTCATTCGCGGTAAAAGTTAATATTGAAAATACATTTTCATAGCCTGACCATTCGAAACTCAGTCTTAGTGCAGTGAAGTTTTCCCCACCCACTTCCCCCACCCTCCTGTGTAGATGTAATATTGTAAATGCATTATGCTTTTTCTGCAGATGTTAAAAAGAACATTATGAAATTATTGTTTTGTAATATGAAAGATTCTATTTTATTATTTTTCATTGTAGATATGTTTGTAAGACATGTTTGCTGCAGCGGTCTGAGTGTGCTGTCAAAGTGATTTGAGGACAGTTGAATTATTTGATAATAAAACTTTCGTCTAGGCGAGCTCTTTCCCATAGATATGTGTTTGAGTTTTTGTTCATAAATACTTTATTTGCGTTTGAGGGCACGAATAAGAAAATAAGGTCCTTTAAACATTGGATTTACGGTCAGCTTAAACAGAGGGTATACACGAGTTTGAATCCATATTTATTTAACCAGGTCAAACATCTTAACAGATATAATTCCATCGAAACACCAATACTGCGAAGTCTATTTTAAGTGTAAACATATTTTTTGTTCTACATAAAAGAACTAAGAAATAATTTTACACTTTTCGTTTGTTTAACATTTATAAAAGTTTTCTTTAAAAAAATAATAAAAAAAAAATGAAAAAGGAAAGGATTTAGAACTAATATCAATACGCCATAAAATTAATAGTATTATTTTTGGTATGACCGAAATATTCTTTGGTTTGCTTTCGTGCCTTTTTTCTATTTTATCCCAAGATTGTGTGACCGTGATTAAACATAAATATCTTGTCCTACAATATAAAAGACAGGAATTCTTATTAATATTATTTTGAAATTTTTAGTATTATGGGGGTTTCTTCTTTCAATTTATTCAATAATATACTTAAGTTGGTTTCTCTTTTTTTTTTATTGTCTTTTTTTTTCAATTGTTCTTCGAATCATTGTCCTCATTGTATTCGGTTGATGTTATGATTCAGCTAAGCTTTGGGTACTGCGAAAAGTACTAAAACAATGTTCTACTCTATATATAATGTTTTTATTTTTGTTGTATTTTTAAAACAATCTATCACTGAAATCTATAATGGAAATGATCCTTCTACCTCTGGAACTTCTGTATACTACCCATCAAACATACATGTAGTTCAGTTGATGCAATCATAAATACCGCAACTGGACAAAAACAAGAATGTGTCCATGGTGCACGGATGCTACACTCGTACTATCATTTTCTATATTCAGTCGACCGTCAAATTGGGGGTCAAAACTCTAATTTCGAATTCAAATTTGAATATCAAAAGGATCAAGTGTACTTGTCAACGTATATTTGTTCCGCCTAACAGAAGTTCCAATAGAAACTTTGTTATAAACATAATCTATTCCTGTTGGAACAAATATTCTATACCATTTATTCCGTTAGGAACAACTACTGTAATATTTATCCCTGCGAATGATACTCCAGATTTTATTTTCTTGGATCTTATAATTTGAAGGAACTTCTATTCCGTGACATACTAAGTTCCAAATTGATCAAAAACTACCTTGATCCAAATATTTCACCTGAAGCGGGATAGACGGACGGACGAACGGACGAACGAAGGGACACACAGACCGAGAATCACAATGACTTAAGTGGGGCATAGAAATGTTAGTATGCTTATCTAAGCAACACAATTGCAATGTTCTATACGAGTCATTTGATGATGACGAAAGTGTTTTACGACGTTGACTTGATTTACATCCCTCGCACGGTCGGTGATTATTTGAGAAATCTCGCTGCAGTAAATATAATAAATACATAGGGAGGTATGGCATGATTACCAATGAGACAACTCTTTATGCAGAGTTAAACCGAAGTGTACATAATGTAAATAAGCTACTATAGAGCAGCGAACATCCTTTAACAACGAGAAAAGCCCATACCGGCTTTCAAAGTCCACGACAAGAAAATTTTGAAACATTTTAAACGAGAAAACAGATGCAATTGCTTAAAAAAATATACTACACCGTGTAGCTTTAAATCAACATGACAATTGGCACAATAATTTATATATATTGGCAATTTTCTCTACCTGTAGTTTATTGGGTCGTTTGACATGTTTGAAGTTTAAAAAAATGTAATAACAAATTATTAAAAATACCAATCTCAAAGGTAGATCCATAAACAGGAAGTCAATAAAATTGACAAAACCAACGCAATATCAGCCGACTATGAAACCGAAGACCGAAGAAAAATGCAGGCTTGACTTCGGGGATGTTCGGAGAGCCGAAAACCTTGCTTTGGAGGTCGAATGTGTGCATGTGTTTATTTGTTCCGAGTGTTGCCGATCTCGTATTGCATGATATTCTGAACTCTTCTTAACTCGAATCCGAAATATGATAGTACAGTTTAATGTAAATTCCAATGCAATTCAGTAGAACTTACCTTTAGACACTATTGTGTGTCACAGTTGTAATTAAAACAGTCTAATTAATTATTATTCCTCATTTGATAACTGTTTGTAATCACCTGAACTTGGTCTAAATAAAAAATATGATGAGTTTCAGGAATGACGTAACAAATTATGAAACCAATCAGATCGTAACAAAACACACCATATACGTACGAATAAAACACAGTCAGATATTGTTCAAGATTGACAAGTTGACCCCAGTGTCTTATATACAAATGTTCTTTAACAAAATATATACATACATTTATAATTGACATTATTATAGTTATTTAAATTCATAAAAAAATATTTTCATAAAGTATTGTTGGTTCTTTAAGTGATCATATACTGAGTGTCAGCGTTATAGCTAATTACCAATTGAGAATATTTAAAGAGGGTCTTGATGCTTGGTCATTCATATAATTATGTATTCTTTACCTTCTTAGGTCATTTTTCATTATTCTTTGTATTTTTCTCATTATTCTTTATATTTTAAGGAATGTGACGTTCCACTGTCCCGAATAAGGGGATGGGTTGGCATCGCCAAACATGTTTTCCCAAGCCACCACCTTTTCAGGAGCCTTATTTCATTGTTGAAGGCCGTACGTATGCCTATAATTGTTTACATCCAATTTATATGAACGGTGAAGGGACTCCGAAGTTGTCTAATTAGATCATACAAAATCCAATCTCCTTATTTCTCAAATTCTATATTCATAAATGTGTCTATCCTCTTACCAACCTTGAGACAATTAAAAAATAACTCAGGGCCAAACCAAATTCATAAGTTCAAGAAGATAGATATAGAGTGGATAACAAATACGAAAAAACTTGAAAAGAGAGGCGAAAGATACCAAATAGATTTCAAACCAAAAAAGTCAAATACAAACTGACAATGCTTGTAGTTCTTCTTTTAAATATTTTGGAACGCATATAGTTTTTCATACAAGGCAATTTATAGTTATTCCTCATCAAATGCTGATCTTCAACTTGCTAGACTATGGCTTTATATTTAGGATTCGTAATTGTGAGTCTAGAGTATATCTGATAAGACATTATCTGTCGAAAAACGCACGTTGAGTATCAAATGGGCATTACATTATGCTTCACTTTGAATATAATCTGTTTCATACTCTGGATTCAATATAAAATATCACTTATACTTTATATAAATAATTGTATTTTTTCCTCTATTTTCTGAATTTTCTTTATTACAAATGTTATCATCATGGTCATGTTTCACTGATATAAATATATAAATCTACACGTAACATTTCAAAAGTCTTTTGAACCAGCTCATACACATAATATTTTTTAATAGTTTACAGAATCCATCTCTTTTTGCTGATTTTCAGACAAGATTACTCTTCCGACTGTTAGACAAACAGGTTGCATGGTAAAATGGGAATTTATCCGGTCTGTCCTTTCATAACTTTGACAAATTCTGAAATGAATACAAAAAGTTGAAGTTACATTTTTATACGATTTTAATGCACTCATACACCATCACGTGCTAACGTTTCTAAATGATGTCAACATTTGTGTGTAAACCTGTATTTGTTGTGTTGTTGTTAATCCGCGTGCATTTGTTCAAATATCGTGATTATGTATGCGAAACTATAGGGTTACATTTTCCTAGCATTAGGTTGGCCTTTTGTGTACCCAAGACAGGTGAAGGAAGTCAACTTAGGAGCGCCGTGATTGGATGTAAGGGTACAATATATTTTTTTATTTATCTATGAATAACTGCAGTGTTTATATTTACAATATAAATTTTAAAACCTATTGAAATATTTTCTAGAGAATTATTCGAAAAGGCTTTCAAAATTTTATAAATTTGCTGCAAAATGACGGTGGGCATGGATAACATAAACAAGCTCCGTTGGAAATTGGTCATGATACTATTTGGCTTCAATTTTTAAAATAGAGTAATAAAGTACTAACACCACACATAACTGTTTTAACCAGGTTTTTATTATAAAAAGTGGTAAAATTAGAAAATGTTAGTATTGTCGCCTATGGCAGAATAAATAGTACCGTTTTCCCTTTACAAACACACCGTGTTATGTAAAACTAAGTGTGTCGAGTTGTCGGTTTTCTCTTTTCTTCATATTTAATTGTTCTTTTAGGGGCAACCTAGTATAAAGAGGAGGGTTCCAACCATAAGTACACATTCAAATGCATTGATCGTCAAAAAAGGGGTGTTTCAACCCACGGAGATCTCCCCCTAGATCCGCAACTGCCTTTATCTAGTCTCTAGTCTGTAAATTCTAACACTAAAACAAATCATACCTTCAAATGACATTTTCCCGTCTTTATTTGCATCTGCCTCCGCTAAGAGATCGTTAGCATCTGACTTGGAGACTTTCATAGCCTTCATAATTTCTGAAGTCGTTACTTTTCCATCTTTGTCAACATCCATGGCTTGGAATATTTTCCGTGCTGTCTTTATATCATTGGGGTCATGCTTCATATATTCTGTGATCAACTTTTCGAACTCACCTAAGTCCAGATACCCATCTCCTGAAATAGATATATACATGTACATGAGATTTATTTCAAATTTGGTAAGTTCTACAGCTTGACAGTTTTGCTCAGCCCTTTGTAGGTTATGTGTTTCGGAATTCATAAATGTATGGAATATTGAGCAAAACAGTAATAGATTATTGAAAATTAAGATTAATTCCTACCGATTTAATTGACAGATATTTGAAAAGTAATGCGACCTTCATAAATTATTTCAAATATAAAAAAAGAAGATGTGGTACATGTATGATTGCAAGTGAGACAACTCTCCACAAGTCCAGATACCCATCCCCTAAAATAGATATATACATGTACGAGAGATTTTGTTTCAAAATTGACAAGTTTTACAGCTTGACAGTTTTGCTAAGTCCTTTGTAATTAATGTATTTCGGAATTCATAATTGTATGGAATTTTCAGCAAAACAGTCATATATAGATTAGACCGTTGGTTTTCCCGTTTAAATGGTTTTACACTGGTAATTTTTGGGGACCTTTGTAGCTTGCTGATCGGTGTGAGATAATCTCCGTATTAAAAGGCCGTACCTTGACCTATAATTGTTTACTCTTTTATAATTTGTTACTTTGATGGAGAGTTGTCTCATTGGCACTCATACCACATCTTCCTATATCTATAGATTAATGAAAAAAAAAATAAGATTAATTCTTGACAGGTTTAGGAAAAATACTGCGACCTTCATAAATCCTCATGATTATTGACATATATATTATTATTTGGCGAATTCTGAATGACCATTGGCTTTAAAGTGTATTGGAATCAATATGCCTTCAGCTAATTGTAAAATAAAAAAGTGCAGATTATACATATTATACTTGATCAACTATGTTAATGCTATACAAATATTAACCCTGCTATTTACTAAGCCGACACGTAGAGTGATTTTTTAAACACGCTAGTTCACAAGGTTTATACTAGTAATAATTACATTAGATGTATGTTTCATTACAATACGTTATTCTGATTGGCTAACTGCACATCATGTGTTATTCCTTAGCAGTTGTATCACTCAATAAAACTTCTCATTCATGATGACACGAGGTCCAACAATAAAGTGCACAGGTAAATAAAATAACAACTTGATAAAAGGCGTGTTTTCATGATCTTATAGTTAAAAATGTAATTATAAGTATTGAATGCTTTTTTTTTTGTAACTTTATAGGGTTGTAAAATCGTTGACCGTGCGCACATTTTAAGTATGAAGCGCTTCTGTGCTTCATACAAAAAGTTCTTCGGTCAACGCTTTTACACCCCAATAAATTTACAAAAAAGAGCATTCAATTCTTAAATAGTCAACAGGTGGAGGAATGAATGTTCAACTATTCTGACTTCGAGGCAACCAGATTTTTCTTACTCTAAATGCTAAATGCTTAACGGAGCAGCAGCAAATACCATTTAAAGTCATTGTATTGACCCGTCAATGGTTCGAACCAACCACCTTCCATACTAAAGTCGAACACGATACCTTGACACAACCAAAGGAGTTACATTTGTACATCCAACATGTTGTCGCATTTAGTGTGTAAATCTTTAATCAGATTTGATGTATATGCCTTTTTGTGCTTCTTTGCTACATTTGTTTGTTTTTACAGTGATTAAGATTAGAACACAATGTTAAAATCTGTACCCCCATGTTAAACATTTTACCTATTGTATATATAAAAAAGAAGATGTGGTATGATTGCCAATGAGACAACTGTCCACAAGAGACTTAAATGACACAGACATTAAACAACTACAGGTCACCGTACGGCCTTTAACAATGAGGAAAGCCCATACCGCATAGTCAGCTATAAAATGCCCCGATATGACAATGTAAAACAATTCAAACGTGAAAACTAACGGCCTTATGTATATGAAAAAATGAACGAAAACCAAACATGTAACACATAAACAAACGAAAACCACTGAATTACAGGCTCATGACTTGGGACAGGCACATATATAAATAATGTGGTGGGATTAAACATGTTAGCGGGGTCCCAGCCCTCCCCCTAACCAGGGACAGTTGTATAACAGTACAACATAAGAACGAACTATAAAAATCAGTTGTAAAAGGCTTAACTCATCAGATGGACAAAAATACAAGTGGACGTGGCCGGGTACTTACACATCCCGACACAAAAAGACACAATGAACAGATCCGAGAGTACTCGCAGTTTTCTGAGAGTAATTTGTTGCGACTGCCTTACAAGTGAGAGGTTTAGCTAGCTATAAAATCAGGTTCAATCCACCATTTTCTTCATAAGAAAATGCTTGTATGAAGTCAGGAATATGACTGTTGCTATCCATTCGTTTGATGTGTTTAAGCGTTTGACTTTGCCATTTGATTAGGGACTTTCTGTTTTATTCTGTTTCACATTCAATGTTTATTACATGTTTTCATATTTATCCGGAACAAATTGAACTGGACCGATTTCTCAAATCACCGTATTATCGACTACCTTTAATTTCTGTGACACCGTCCGCTTCAATATTTCAACACATGGAAAATGGACGACATTTGAACTTCCTACGGAAATCGAGACATACCACTGTCAAGTACGTTTGAATCAATCATAAACTGTGATAAATTAATCTGTTTTAACTCCGTTATTTTTAGATAAGTGGTTTATAAATACATACGAACTGTAAGTTATTTATTTCCGAGAAATGAACTGTATATTCTACTTTCGTTTTTGACTCGATTAATAATCTTGTATTTAACATTCATATTTAATTCGTACACATTGTAAAATATTGTATTTTTATTTCTTTCAGTTTACCAATCTACTGACTATTATGTAAACCTTTCTGGTGGAATTTATAATTACAATTTCAAACAAGTTGTGTTCGTTATATCTTCATCGAGATTGCGATTGCAGTCACCTGGTTAAACTAGTTGAGTCCGGCTCAGCATAGTAAATTGACAACAACTTGTCTACACATCTCCTGAACAGGAAATACAACGGAGCATCGTTCGTAGCTGTTACCTTGACACTACGCAACACAGCTTGTGCGTCCTAGGCAGCAAACCAACAACGTTGAACAAACATTGCCTACAAATAGTTGATTTACATCATGGATCCCAGTCACGAGGAACAACAAGAAGAGGTTCAGACTCCGGAGGGAGATGTCACTGAAGAACCTGAAGAAAATCCGTCTAAAACAACAAATTTAGATGAAAATGCCGAGACTAGGCGAGTGCGTGAACTCACCGAAAAGGGACAGGGAGCCTTTATAGAAAAACGTGACAAGTTCTATCACGACTTAGAGGCCCTATGGTCAAACCTAGAATCTCGGTTATTAGAAACGACCAACCCTCCTAACGACCTCCAGCAATTGTTAACAGCACAAGATAAAATTGTACAAGCCTGTACTAATTATCGCAGGCTCACAGACGAGTACTTGAAATTTCTCAAAAATACGAAAACATTAGACAGCCTTCAAGACATTGATACATGCAAATTCTCAACGGATATCCGAATGTCTAAAGTAGACCTAGCAATTGAAACTTTGCACGAGCATCGCCTTACCTTGACAAGGGCTAAATCAACAAAAACAAAGACATCTAGAGGCAAGAAATCCTCACACAGTGGGAGCTCCCACGTCTCTGACATTTCAAGTCTTGCACGGAAGAAGCGTGCTAAAGCAGAGGCTGCCAGAACTCAGATAGCCTTTGCTGAAAAACAGGCCTTGCTCCTAAAGCAGGAGGCAATAATAGAAGAACAGACTCTTTCCAAGCAAAATGAAATAAAGGCCGAGGCAGAACAAGAAGCCATCAGAGCAGAACAAGAAGCCATCAGAGCAGATCAAGAAGCCACAAGCAGAAAAGCCGAGGCGGAGCAAGAGGCCACACGCAGAAAAGCCGAGGCGGAGCAAGAAGCTATACGTAGAAATGCTGAGGCTGCACACCAGAGAGCTGAAATGAAACGCGAGGCCATACGCAGGAAAACTTTAATGGAACAGGAGGCTGCACGTGCAACACGAGAAAAGGCCGAAATTAAAGCTGCTATGAACATTCTAGAAGCACAAAGAGAAGCTGCAGCCGCAGAAGCCGAGGCTCGTGTCCTAGAATACGACGGCAGCCAAGCATTTAGCGATCTTCCTGATGAAAAGGAAGACCCGCTCCAGCGTGTGCAAGATTTCGTCAATAAACTTCCTGTATCAACTGTTGTAAAGGAAGTAACAGGACCTCAAAAGAAAAAACAAATTCCTGTTAAGATCGAGCTGAGTCACGAAGCACCAGCGTTCGTGCCATCCGTGGCACTGAACTTACTGTCACAGACATCTGCTGTCTTGCCTTCCGATACTAAGTCACCGGAAGTTACCTCTATCCCAGATCTGGGATTAGTAACCGGCATACAAAAACTAGGCCTTTCAGATGAGATCCCTGCTGAACACCAAAAACAGGGTGTTAAAGAAGCGATCCCTGTCTTACGCACAAAACAAGACGTTATAGAAGAGATCCCTGTTTCACACCAAAAACAAGGCGTAATAGAAGAGATCCCTGTTGCACACCAGCAACAAATCAATCCCACATCGGAGATTACTAGATTTCTCTTGCGTAAGGACCTGCTTTTCTCCCGATTAACAAGCTTTAACGATCGGGCAGAATCCTTCCATACTTGGAAAGCGAGCTTTAAGAACGTGACTGATGAGTTACAAGTCTCTGACTCAGAACAGATCGACCTACTGATCAAGTGGCTCGGTCCAGAGTCTGCTAAACATGCCATAAGCATAAGAGCGTCGAACGCCAATAATCCTACAATAGGTATACAAAGATTATGGAAAAGGCTTGACGAGCGGTATGGTGCTCCAGAAATGTTGGAAGCCTCTCTCAGGAGTAAACTTGACAAATTCCCAACATTGACGAATAAGGACAACGCACGTCTTTATGAACTATCTGACATTCTATCAGAAATAGAATACCACAAGGAAAATCCCAAGCTGGGATGTCTGCTAGCTTATTTTGATTCACCGACCGGAATAAACCCTGTCATTGAAAAACTACCATATGGACTTCAGGAAAAGTGGATTACAAGGGCGTCTAGATACAAATCTAACCACGGCGTTGCCTTTCCTCCCTTTACAGAGTTATCTGCTTTCATCAGTGAAATCAGTAGAATTAAAAACGATCCAGGATTAATCTTTGGGTCAAAAGTCACACCAAATACAAAAGGTGCTGCGCCAAGGTTCACGTCTTACCCCAAGACTAAAGTTGGTACTCATAAAACAGCGGTTGAGCAACAATCCGGAGACGCCAGCAAACAAGGTCTTTGTATTCTGCACAATACAAAGCATTCCTTAAATGAATGTCGAGCGTTCCGAGCCAAATCAATAGAGGAACGCAAAGGTCTTTTGAAAGAAAACAATGTCTGTTACAAGTGTTGTGATTCTACCAAACACAGAAGCCGGGAATGCAACGCACGCATAAGTTGTAAAGAATGTGGAAGTAAACAACACACTACCGCACTTCACATCACTAGACCACAGCAACCTGCAAGTTCTCAATCTAGCTCGCCTAAGCAAGCCTACGGCGGGGAGCCTATAGAATCGGCTGAAACTAAGGCAACCTCAGTTAACTCTACCTGTACTGAGATCTGCAAGGATGCGTATAGCGGAAAATCCTGTGCTAAAATACTGCCTGTGAATGTTTATCACAAAGATAATCAGGACAAAGTTATTCGCATGTACGCCATCATTGATGACCAAAGCAACCGGTCACTAGCATCGCCCGAATTCTTTAATCTTTTCGACGTCAAAGATAAACCGGAGAACTATACTTTATCAACATGCTCCGGCAAAGTAGTCACCTCCGGGAAAAGAGGAAGAGGTTTCATCATGGAATCAATCAACTGTACTGACAAGTTTGACCTTCCTGTACTGATTGAATGTGATCATATTCCAAATAATAGGGACGAAATTCCTACTCCGGAAGTCACAATGCATCACCCTCATCTCAAAGAACTCAGAGGAAGCATTCCACCATTAGACGAAAATTGCCAAATTCTTCTCCTAATTGGCAGAGACCTTATAGAGGCACACCACGTCCTTGACCAGCGCATAGGACCACCAAGAACTCCATATGCACAACAATTGAAACTTGGTTGGGTAGTGATAGGAGAAACCTGCATTAACAAGCAGCACGTACCCTTTGAATTAAATGTTAAAATAACCAACATTTTACCTACAGGACAACCTTCAACCTTTCAACCATGCACAAGCAAGTTTGACATCCGGGAAAATTACACAGACCCTGTAACGAAAGATTTACAATCGCCACTCTTTGAAAAAACAAAGGACGATGATAAGCCTGGACAGTCATATGAGGACAAAATGTTCATGAAGCAGATGGACAACGAATTTGTGAGAGACTCGGAAGGAAGTTGGGTAGCACCGTTACCGTTCCGAGTGCCAAGACAGCCATTGCCAAGCAACAGACCACAGGCTCTTCACCGTGCTAACATGTTAGACGCCAGTCTGAATAGAAACCCAGTGAAGCGGGAACATTTTCTTACATTTATGAGTAAAATCTTAGATAATAATCATGCAGAGCTCGCTCCACCATTGCACGAACATGAGGAGTGCTGGTATTTGCCATTGTTTGGTGTTTATCATCCGAAGAAACCCGATCAGATAAGAGGTGTGTTTGATTCTTCCGCCAAATGTAACGGAGTTTCACTTAACAGCGTCCTTCTTACAGGTCCAGACTTGACCAATGATCTCTTGGGAGTACTGCTGCGTTTCAGGAAAGAAATGATCGCAGTAACTGCAGACGTTCAACATATGTTTCACTGCTTTGTTGTCAGAAAAGACCACCGAAATTACCTGAGATTTTTATGGCATAAAAACAATGACCTACAGGAGAACCTTGTCGAATACCGCATGAGGGTTCATGTTTTTGGAAATAGTCCGTCACCTGCCGTTGCTACGCTTGGACTCAGAAAAGCAGCTCAAGCATCAGAACAAGAGTTTGGCAGTCACGTGACTAGCTTTGTTACAAGAGACTTCTATGTCGACGACGGTCTAACGTCATGTCCTACTAAAGAGGAAGCTGTAAAGCTCATGAAGGACACACAGCAAGCATTATCAAAATATGGAAACTTACGCCTTCACAAGTTTGCCTCTAATTGTGCGGAAGTTATGTCTGCATTTCATGCCAGTGATTTGGCTCCAAATCTCAAAGATCTAGACTTAGAATGCGACAGCAAACCCCTACAACGTAGTCTTGGTCTCAGCTGGGACGTAAACACAGATAAATTCTTATTTCAATTATCATCAGAAAACAAACCGATCACTCGGAGAGGAATTTTATCTACGATAAACAGTCTCTACGATCCTCTTGGATTTTTGGCTCCAGTGATTATTCAAGGGAAACTCCTATTAAGGAAAATAGTATCAGAAACCGTGGATTGGGACCAACCTCTCTCCGATGAAACAGCAGCGGAGTGGAAATCTTGGAGAGATACTCTAATTGCTATCGAAACATTACGCATTCCACGTACCTACGTACCGTATCTCAGCAAAACAGCCACAAAGGAGTTGCACGTCTTCTCTGATGCATCAGAAAAAGCCATAGCAGCTGTTGCATATCTACGCACGACCGACAGTAGTGGTGAACCTAACATAGGGTTCATTCTTGGGAAAGCTAAAGTTGCACCAACGAGTGGTCACACTATTCCACGACTTGAATTATCTGCTGCTGTATTAGCAGTTGAGATTACACAAACCATTGTGGATAATTTAGATTTACATATAGACACCGTGAAATTCTACACAGACAGTAAAGTTGTCTTAGGTTACATCAGTAATGAGACAAGAAGGTTCTTTATCTATGTCGCCAATAGAGTAGAGAAAATAAGGAAATTTAGCTCTCCAAGTCAATGGAATTACGTACCAACTAACCGTAATCCCGCAGATTCGGGAACAAGGTCCGTACCAGCCCACGAAATTCATAGCAAGACAACTTCTTTCCTCGGAACAGAAGAATTCTGAGGACATATATCAGCTAATAGATCCAGAGGAAGATGGAGAAATTCGTGCAACTGTTAATGTTGCAAAAACATTTGCCACACTTGAACATAAAGGTATCGGAACTGAAAGATTCAACAGATTCTCAAACTGGACATCACTTGTGCGAGCGATAGCCTTTTTAGAACGTTTCTCCCGTTTACACGGGTCAAAACAAGCAGCACCAGTGAATTCTCTTGAAGGATTTTCGAATGCCGAAAATTTCATTTTAATATCTGCTCAATTTGAAGTTTACGGAGAAGAAATTGATTGCATTAAACGTCGGGAACAAATTCATAAGCGGAGCCCGATAGCTAACTTAAATCCGTTTTTGGACGAACAAGGACTACTACGAGTAGGAGGCCGTATTGCCAAATCTGACTTAGACCTCCGTGAAAAGAAACCATTGATCGTCCCTGGACGCCATCATATAGCGACATTATTAGTTCGACACTACCACAACAAGATAAAACATCAAGGTCGCCATTTCACAGATGGAGCGATTCGATCCGCAGGATATTGGATCGTAGGAGCAAAACGCTTGATCTCATCTATTATTCACAAATGTGTGACATGCCGCAAACTCAGAGGAAAAACCGAGTATCAAATCATGTCTGATTTGCCAGAGGACCGTCTTGAACCTTCACCTCCGTTTACTAACGTTGGAATAGACACCTTTGAACCCTGGACAATTGTTTCACGTAAAACACGTGGTGGATACGCCAACTCAAAACGTTGGGCAATTTTATTCACATGCTTAGTGACAAGAGCTATTCACATCGAATTAATCGAGGAAATGAGTTCTTCAGCCTTCATAAACGCTGTCAGGAGATTCGCCGCTATAAGAGGCCAAGTTAAGATTTTCCGATCTGACCGTGGAACGAACTTTATCGGCGCAATCGACGATTTAAAGATTGACTCAATCAACGTTGAAGATGGACCCTTCAAGAACTTTCTGTACAATTCTGGTACAACTTGGATCTTCAATCCGCCGCATTCGTCCCACATGGGTGGAGCCTGGGAAAGAATGATTGGTATCACCAGGAGAATTCTTGATTCTATGCTTCTTAACGCAGCCGGAAGAAGCCTAACACATGACGTGCTCAACACACTAATGGCAGAAGTTTCAGCAATAGTGAACTCTAGACCTCTGGTACCGGTATCAACAGATCCAGAGAATCCGTTGATATTAACTCCGGCTATGTTATTGACACAGAAAACCGACTACATATTCACCTCAGATCATCTTGGAGAATTCGACAAACGAGATCTATGTCTTGCCGAATGGAGACGAGTACAGGCTCTTGCCAGTGTTTTCTGGTCCCGTTGGAGGAAGGAATACCTGCCGTTACTACAACAACGACGAAAATGGACCGAAGATCGCCGTGATCTCATCGAAGGAGACGTCATTCTTTTAAAGGACAAAAACATTTGCCGTACCCAATGGCCCGTTGGAATTATAGTGAACTCATTTAAAAGTTCAGACGAACATGTCCGAAAAGCAGAAGTGCGAGTAATCGTTAATGGAAAAGCCACAACCTACACACGCCCTATCGTGGACATGATTCTTCTCGTAGAGAACAACCCTGTGTAATTATATGTATATATATATATATTGGATTTAGATAGGACATTCACATGTGTTATATTTTATGGAATAGTGATATCAGATAGATTTCAGACGGGGAGTATTCTGTTTCACATTCAATGTTTATTACATGTTTTCATATTTATCCGGAACAAATTGAACTGGACCGATTTCTCAAATCACCGTATTATCGACTACCTTTAATTTCTGTGACACCGTCCGCTTCAATATTTCAACACATGGAAAATGGACGACATTTGAACTTCCTACGGAAATCGAGACATACCACTGTCAAGTACGTTTGAATCAATCATAAACTGTGATAAATTAATCTGTTTTAACTCCGTTATTTTTAGATAAGTGGTTTATAAATACATACGAACTGTAAGTTATTTATTTCCGAGAAATGAACTGTAAATTCTACTTTCGTTTTTGACTCGATTAATAATCTTGTATTTAACATTCATATTTAATTCGTACACATTGTAAAATATTGTATTTTTATTTCTTTCAGTTTACCAATCTACTGACTATTATGTAAACCTTTCTGGTGGAATTTATAATTACAATTTCAAACAAGTTGTGTTCGTTATATCTTCATCGAGATTGCGATTGCAGTCACCTGGTTAAACTAGTTGAGTCCGGCTCAGCATAGTAAATTGACAACAACTTGTCTACACATCTCCTGAACAGGAAATACAACGGAGCATCGTTCGTAGCTGTTACCTTGACACTACGCAACACAGCTTGTGCGTCCTAGGCAGCAAACCAACAACGTTGAACAAACATTGCCTACAAATAGTTGATTTACATCATGGATCCCAGTCACGAGGAACAACAAGAAGAGGTTCAGACTCCGGAGGGAGATGTCACTGAAGAACCTGAAGAAAATCCGTCTAAAACAACAAATTTAGATGAAAATGCCGAGACTAGGCGAGTGCGTGAACTCACCGAAAAGGGACAGGGAGCCTTTATAGAAAAACGTGACAAGTTCTATCACGACTTAGAGGCCCTATGGTCAAACCTAGAATCTCGGTTATTAGAAACGACCAACCCTCCTAACGACCTCCAGCAATTGTTAACAGCACAAGATAAAATTGTACAAGCCTGTACTAATTATCGCAGGCTCACAGACGAGTACTTGAAATTTCTCAAAAATACGAAAACATTAGACAGCCTTCAAGACATTGATACATGCAAATTCTCAACGGATATCCGAATGTCTAAAGTAGACCTAGCAATTGAAACTTTGCACGAGCATCGCCTTACCTTGACAAGGGCTAAATCAACAAAAACAAAGACATCTAGAGGCAAGAAATCCTCACACAGTGGGAGCTCCCACGTCTCTGACATTTCAAGTCTTGCACGGAAGAAGCGTGCTAAAGCAGAGGCTGCCAGAACTCAGATAGCCTTTGCTGAAAAACAGGCCTTGCTCCTAAAGCAGGAGGCAATGATAGAAGAACAGACTCTTTCCAAGCAAAATGAAATAAAGGCCGAGGCAGAACAAGAAGCCATCAGAGCAGAACAAGAAGCCATCAGAGCAGATCAAGAAGCCACAAGCAGAAAAGCCGAGGCGGAGCAAGAGGCCACACGCAGAAAAGCCGAGGCGGAGCAAGAAGCTATACGTAGAAATGCTGAGGCTGCACACCAGAGAGCTGAAATGAAACGCGAGGCCATACGCAGGAAAACTTTAATGGAACAGGAGGCTGCACGTGCAACACGAGAAAAGGCCGAAATTAAAGCTGCTATGAACATTCTAGAAGCACAAAGAGAAGCTGCAGCCGCAGAAGCCGAGGCTCGTGTCCTAGAATACGACGGCAGCCAAGCATTTAGCGATCTTCCTGATGAAAAGGAAGACCCGCTCCAGCGTGTGCAAGATTTCGTCAATAAACTTCCTGTATCAACTGTTGTAAAGGAAGTAACAGGACCTCAAAAGAAAAAACAAATTCCTGTTAAGATCGAGCTGAGTCACGAAGCACCAGCGTTCGTGCCATCCGTGGCACTGAACTTACTGTCACAGACATCTGCTGTCTTGCCTTCCGATACTAAGTCACCGGAAGTTACCTCTATCCCAGATCTGGGATTAGTAACCGGCATACAAAAACTAGGCCTTTCAGATGAGATCCCTGCTGAACACCAAAAACAGGGTGTTAAAGAAGCGATCCCTGTCTTACGCACAAAACAAGACGTTATAGAAGAGATCCCTGTTTCACACCAAAAACAAGGCGTAATAGAAGAGATCCCTGTTGCACACCAGCAACAAATCAATCCCACATCGGAGATTACTAGATTTCTCTTGCGTAAGGACCTGCTTTTCTCCCGATTAACAAGCTTTAACGATCGGGCAGAATCCTTCCATACTTGGAAAGCGAGCTTTAAGAACGTGACTGATGAGTTACAAGTCTCTGACTCAGAACAGATCGACCTACTGATCAAGTGGCTCGGTCCAGAGTCTGCTAAACATGCCATAAGCATAAGAGCGTCGAACGCCAATAATCCTACAATAGGTATACAAAGATTATGGAAAAGGCTTGACGAGCGGTATGGTGCTCCAGAAATGTTGGAAGCCTCTCTCAGGAGTAAACTTGACAAATTCCCAACATTGACGAATAAGGACAACGCACGTCTTTATGAACTATCTGACATTCTATCAGAAATAGAATACCACAAGGAAAATCCCAAGCTGGGATGTCTGCTAGCTTATTTTGATTCACCGACCGGAATAAACCCTGTCATTGAAAAACTACCATATGGACTTCAGGAAAAGTGGATTACAAGGGCGTCTAGATACAAATCTAACCACGGCGTTGCCTTTCCTCCCTTTACAGAGTTATCTGCTTTCATCAGTGAAATCAGTAGAATTAAAAACGATCCAGGATTAATCTTTGGGTCAAAAGTCACACCAAATACAAAAGGTGCTGCGCCAAGGTTCACGTCTTACCCCAAGACTAAAGTTGGTACTCATAAAACAGCGGTTGAGCAACAATCCGGAGACGCCAGCAAACAAGGTCTTTGTATTCTGCACAATACAAAGCATTCCTTAAATGAATGTCGAGCGTTCCGAGCCAAATCAATAGAGGAACGCAAAGGTCTTTTGAAAGAAAACAATGTCTGTTACAAGTGTTGTGATTCTACCAAACACAGAAGCCGGGAATGCAACGCACGCATAAGTTGTAAAGAATGTGGAAGTAAACAACACACTACCGCACTTCACATCACTAGACCACAGCAACCTGCAAGTTCTCAATCTAGCTCGCCTAAGCAAGCCTACGGCGGGGAGCCTATAGAATCGGCTGAAACTAAGGCAACCTCAGTTAACTCTACCTGTACTGAGATCTGCAAGGATGCGTATAGCGGAAAATCCTGTGCTAAAATACTGCCTGTGAATGTTTATCACAAAGATAATCAGGACAAAGTTATTCGCATGTACGCCATCATTGATGACCAAAGCAACCGGTCACTAGCATCGCCCGAATTCTTTAATCTTTTCGACGTCAAAGATAAACCGGAGAACTATACTTTATCAACATGCTCCGGCAAAGTAGTCACCTCCGGGAAAAGAGGAAGAGGTTTCATCATGGAATCAATCAACTGTACTGACAAGTTTGACCTTCCTGTACTGATTGAATGTGATCATATTCCAAATAATAGGGACGAAATTCCTACTCCGGAAGTCACAATGCATCACCCTCATCTCAAAGAACTCAGAGGAAGCATTCCACCATTAGACGAAAATTGCCAAATTCTTCTCCTAATTGGCAGAGACCTTATAGAGGCACACCACGTCCTTGACCAGCGCATAGGACCACCAAGAACTCCATATGCACAACAATTGAAACTTGGTTGGGTAGTGATAGGAGAAACCTGCATTAACAAGCAGCACGTACCCTTTGAATTAAATGTTAAAATAACCAACATTTTACCTACAGGACAACCTTCAACCTTTCAACCATGCACAAGCAAGTTTGACATCCGGGAAAATTACACAGACCCTGTAACGAAAGATTTACAATCGCCACTCTTTGAAAAAACAAAGGACGATGATAAGCCTGGACAGTCATATGAGGACAAAATGTTCATGAAGCAGATGGACAACGAATTTGTGAGAGACTCGGAAGGAAGTTGGGTAGCACCGTTACCGTTCCGAGTGCCAAGACAGCCATTGCCAAGCAACAGACCACAGGCTCTTCACCGTGCTAACATGTTAGACGCCAGTCTGAATAGAAACCCAGTGAAGCGGGAACATTTTCTTACATTTATGAGTAAAATCTTAGATAATAATCATGCAGAGCTCGCTCCACCATTGCACGAACATGAGGAGTGCTGGTATTTGCCATTGTTTGGTGTTTATCATCCGAAGAAACCCGATCAGATAAGAGGTGTGTTTGATTCTTCCGCCAAATGTAACGGAGTTTCACTTAACAGCGTCCTTCTTACAGGTCCAGACTTGACCAATGATCTCTTGGGAGTACTGCTGCGTTTCAGGAAAGAAATGATCGCAGTAACTGCAGACGTTCAACATATGTTTCACTGCTTTGTTGTCAGAAAAGACCACCGAAATTACCTGAGATTTTTATGGCATAAAAACAATGACCTACAGGAGAACCTTGTCGAATACCGCATGAGGGTTCATGTTTTTGGAAATAGTCCGTCACCTGCCGTTGCTACGCTTGGACTCAGAAAAGCAGCTCAAGCATCAGAACAAGAGTTTGGCAGTCACGTGACTAGCTTTGTTACAAGAGACTTCTATGTCGACGACGGTCTAACGTCATGTCCTACTAAAGAGGAAGCTGTAAAGCTCATGAAGGACACACAGCAAGCATTATCAAAATATGGAAACTTACGCCTTCACAAGTTTGCCTCTAATTGTGCGGAAGTTATGTCTGCATTTCATGCCAGTGATTTGGCTCCAAATCTCAAAGATCTAGACTTAGAATGCGACAGCAAACCCCTACAACGTAGTCTTGGTCTCAGCTGGGACGTAAACACAGATAAATTCTTATTTCAATTATCATCAGAAAACAAACCGATCACTCGGAGAGGAATTTTATCTACGATAAACAGTCTCTACGATCCTCTTGGATTTTTGGCTCCAGTGATTATTCAAGGGAAACTCCTATTAAGGAAAATAGTATCAGAAACCGTGGATTGGGACCAACCTCTCTCCGATGAAACAGCAGCGGAGTGGAAATCTTGGAGAGATACTCTAATTGCTATCGAAACATTACGCATTCCACGTACCTACGTACCGTATCTCAGCAAAACAGCCACAAAGGAGTTGCACGTCTTCTCTGATGCATCAGAAAAAGCCATAGCAGCTGTTGCATATCTACGCACGACCGACAGTAGTGGTGAACCTAACATAGGGTTCATTCTTGGGAAAGCTAAAGTTGCACCAACGAGTGGTCACACTATTCCACGACTTGAATTATCTGCTGCTGTATTAGCAGTTGAGATTACACAAACCATTGTGGATAATTTAGATTTACATATAGACACCGTGAAATTCTACACAGACAGTAAAGTTGTCTTAGGTTACATCAGTAATGAGACAAGAAGGTTCTTTATCTATGTCGCCAATAGAGTAGAGAAAATAAGGAAATTTAGCTCTCCAAGTCAATGGAATTACGTACCAACTAACCGTAATCCCGCAGATTCGGGAACAAGGTCCGTACCAGCCCACGAAATTCATAGCAGTGAATGGTTATTGGGACCAAGACAACTTCTTTCCTCGGAACAGAAGAATTCTGAGGACATATATCAGCTAATAGATCCAGAGGAAGATGGAGAAATTCGTGCAACTGTTAATGTTGCAAAAACATTTGCCACACTTGAACATAAAGGTATCGGAACTGAAAGATTCAACAGATTCTCAAACTGGACATCACTTGTGCGAGCGATAGCCTTTTTAGAACGTTTCTCCCGTTTACACGGGTCAAAACAAGCAGCACCAGTGAATTCTCTTGAAGGATTTTCGAATGCCGAAAATTTCATTTTAATATCTGCTCAATTTGAAGTTTACGGAGAAGAAATTGATTGCATTAAACGTCGGGAACAAATTCATAAGCGGAGCCCGATAGCTAACTTAAATCCGTTTTTGGACGAACAAGGACTACTACGAGTAGGAGGCCGTATTGCCAAATCTGACTTAGACCTCCGTGAAAAGAAACCATTGATCGTCCCTGGACGCCATCATATAGCGACATTATTAGTTCGACACTACCACAACAAGATAAAACATCAAGGTCGCCATTTCACAGATGGAGCGATTCGATCCGCAGGATATTGGATCGTAGGAGCAAAACGCTTGATCTCATCTATTATTCACAAATGTGTGACATGCCGCAAACTCAGAGGAAAAACCGAGTATCAAATCATGTCTGATTTGCCAGAGGACCGTCTTGAACCTTCACCTCCGTTTACTAACGTTGGAATAGACACCTTTGAACCCTGGACAATTGTTTCACGTAAAACACGTGGTGGATACGCCAACTCAAAACGTTGGGCAATTTTATTCACATGCTTAGTGACAAGAGCTATTCACATCGAATTAATCGAGGAAATGAGTTCTTCAGCCTTCATAAACGCTGTCAGGAGATTCGCCGCTATAAGAGGCCAAGTTAAGATTTTCCGATCTGACCGTGGAACGAACTTTATCGGCGCAATCGACGATTTAAAGATTGACTCAATCAACGTTGAAGATGGACCCTTCAAGAACTTTCTGTACAATTCTGGTACAACTTGGATCTTCAATCCGCCGCATTCGTCCCACATGGGTGGAGCCTGGGAAAGAATGATTGGTATCACCAGGAGAATTCTTGATTCTATGCTTCTTAACGCAGCCGGAAGAAGCCTAACACATGACGTGCTCAACACACTAATGGCAGAAGTTTCAGCAATAGTGAACTCTAGACCTCTGGTACCGGTATCAACAGATCCAGAGAATCCGTTGATATTAACTCCGGCTATGTTATTGACACAGAAAACCGACTACATATTCACCTCAGATCATCTTGGAGAATTCGACAAACGAGATCTATGTCTTGCCGAATGGAGACGAGTACAGGCTCTTGCCAGTGTTTTCTGGTCCCGTTGGAGGAAGGAATACCTGCCGTTACTACAACAACGACGAAAATGGACCGAAGATCGCCGTGATCTCATCGAAGGAGACGTCATTCTTTTAAAGGACAAAAACATTTGCCGTACCCAATGGCCCGTTGGAATTATAGTGAACTCATTTAAAAGTTCAGACGAACATGTCCGAAAAGCAGAAGTGCGAGTAATCGTTAATGGAAAAGCCACAACCTACACACGCCCTATCGTGGACATGATTCTTCTCGTAGAGAACAACCCTGTGTAATTATATGTATATATATATATATTGGATTTAGATAGGACATTCACATGTGTTATATTTTATGGAATAGTGATATCAGATAGATTTCAGACGGGGAGTATTCTGTTTCACATTCAATGTTTATTACATGTTTTCATATTTATCCGGAACAAATTGAACTGGACCGATTTCTCAAATCACCGTATTATCGACTACCTTTAATTTCTGTGACACCGTCCGCTTCAATATTTCAACACATGGAAAATGGACGACATTTGAACTTCCTACGGAAATCGAGACATACCACTGTCAAGTACGTTTGAATCAATCATAAACTGTGATAAATTAATCTGTTTTAACTCCGTTATTTTTAGATAAGTGGTTTATAAATACATACGAACTGTAAGTTATTTATTTCCGAGAAATGAACTGTAAATTCTACTTTCGTTTTTGACTCGATTAATAATCTTGTATTTAACATTCATATTTAATTCGTACACATTGTAAAATATTGTATTTTTATTTCTTTCAGTTTACCAATCTACTGACTATTATGTAAACCTTTCTGGTGGAATTTATAATTACAATTTCAAACAAGTTGTGTTCGTTATATCTTCATCGAGATTGCGATTGCAGTCACCTGGTTAAACTAGTTGAGTCCGGCTCAGCATATGTTTGGAATTTTCCTCAGAGTTTAGTATTTTTATGATTTAACTTTTTTACAACAATGAGCATTTTGCCATTTTGTACAGCTGATTCTATACCGTCACAGTGTGTTGCCGATTTCATCTGGTAAAAAATTACATTATATTTTTGTTCTTTTAAATTGTTTTACCATTTTTATCAACATTTCTCATCATCTGCTTTAGTTTGTCTGTAGATAGATCGATACCAATTCTTTTTGATGCTCTCTTCACTTCCGCCATAGAAACACGACCGTCGCCATTTTCATCCATGGAATGATATGTTTTAGCAATAGCTGGAAATATACACAGTGATACATATTGCTACAGGTGGCACGGAAATATTTCAAGTCCCATAAGGGATAATGATAGCCCTTTTAGAGTATCACCACGTTCCAACATTCATCGTCTGCCCAAAACTCTACAAACACGGTTAACTGAAGTTTTTTCATTATGTACACTATTCAGAAATAAATTTGTATATGAATCATGATCGTTTACTTTTGTTCTATCTTCAAAAACCTATAAGGCTACTAGTGCGTGTTGGTCTTATATCATGCAGTGAATACAGAATAAAAAAAAAAAATTTGCACCTGAAATTATTTCCTTATTTTTACACCTGATATATCCCTCTGTTTGGGAAAGTATTTGCAGTTGATTTTTTGTCCAATCACTCTGTTCATGCAGATATATTTAGGTTACAAGAGCGCAATTATTTGTTTTCATTCAACCGGGAAAATTTTTACCCGGCAAATTTTTTAAGATGGTATTCTGAATACAAAAAATTTGAAGCTCCTGATTGGATGATTCAGGTTGGATTTTTTTTAATTTGAAAGCTTATCCATTTAGGTTGGAAAATAGGTGAAAATTAAATTCATAATTTTTTTTTAACTGAGGAACCATTCGAAATTAGTCTTTTCAATTTAGTGCGGTATTATAGGAAACTTCGATAACAACTGCATTTTAGGGCACTTTTAGCCGCATGACCATATACTTTTATTTGCTGTAATAAAAGGCTGACATCTATAGTCACAGGAACTGCTTCCAATTTTTCTCTAGTTTATCCATTCTTCAAAAATGATTGAATACGACTGGGGTCCTATAAAAAAATGAAGTACAAATAATTGTAACCTTCAATTTGACTTTTACAGTACACAAAAGAGCAACATAAATTCTCAATCTGAAATACAAATACTACCGTAACACCTACACAGTCTAAGAAATAATGAGGGTCTGGAATGGGGTTCTTCCTTTCTGTATTCCTTAATTAGCTTTCTCATTCACGCATGCCACATGTCTATCATTCAAATGAAAGAGTGTCCAGGTTCTTTAGGCATGTTATGTAGACGAAACGCGCGTCTGGCGTACAAAATTATAATCCTGGTATCTTTGATAACTATAACCATTGTGTGCATCTGAGACTGTCACTTTACGTTATTAAATTAAATTTTCATATCTTTAGATTACCTGCATGATCGTCTTCATCCAAAGAACTCATTCTGTTTCTGCTCTAATCGCTACAAAAGGAGGAAAATAGCATCATATATACATCATAGTTTATACATTGTCTGGTATATATAGTCCGGCCGATCGGTGAAAAAATTGCTCAAATAATGAGGAAAGCACCAGTTTTTGCATGATGGTACATTTTTGTGTACTGAGCAATATTAGCTATGGACCCACCCTCAAAATTCAATATGGCGGCTTATTTCAAGATGGCTGCCGTACGTTCTAAAATATTTTCCAGTATTACACAAACCACAGTGGATTTGATACTGGAAGCACAAAACTCAACATATTTGAATGACTTGGTGTACTTAGCAAGATTTTGTTTTGATCTATCTTTGAAATACAAAATGGCGGCTAAATTCAAAATGGCCGCCTTAAAAAGGAGCAAATATTCATTATTGAGAATTGACCTGAATATAAGCATTTTATTGATATATAGTGTCATTTAGTATCTGTCCTTTTTGATTTTGCCTTGCTTGTCATTTCATACATAAAGTAGTAGCCTTCATAAAAAGCTGCAATAGTAGCTTTCATTAAAAGCTGCACTATTTGTTGTCTTGGGTCACACATAAAAGCTGTGATTTTTAGATATCAAACTGTGAATTGAGAATCATTTAAACACATATCAGTGAAATGGCAGGAATTGGGGACAACAAGGACAAGAACATTGAAATGGCAGAAAATTAATCACTTGGGGATATGGAGAAACCCACAGCTGAACTCGGACGCTTTAACAGAGGACAGCTCAGAAATGACTATTAAACAATTGTACTAAGAATTTTTAGCAGGTAGTAAATTTAATGCCCAAAGAACAACTGAGATTACCGCAATATAAAACAGAGCGAATCATCGCGAATTGATAAAATATGTGTTGGTCTCATTACGTTTCAAGCTGAACAGAAAGAGGCAATGCATATTAATAACGAACAGATGAGAGCAATATCTCAGCAACTTCAGCAGTCTGAAGACAGGACAGACCACAATAATTGCTTTGCGGAATTGATGGTCAGACCAATAAGATATTCAATGCTGTTGTGAGACGAATGGACAAGCTGACAACACCTGAGGAAGTAGACACAGTTCAATTTAAAAGTGCATTTGAACAGCAGGGTACCTTCCAACAACTGGCATCTGTTGTAAATGAATTAGTGGACAATCGAAATAAAGAAGTTAAAATTCCTGCAATGGACACATCATCTAAGCCAAAAATTGACCTTAGCCAGTACAACGCAAGTTTACCAAAAGTACACAACAAAATCCATGCATTGGGTCTTTCCCCAATTATAGTTCGCATGAACCAGCAACTGCGCAAACTCTGTTGAAGGTGTCTTCACCTTAAGTCAAAAGTCCTATGTCAGGGTTTTTGGCCCTGCATGAAACAGTTCAAATTATTCAACAACAATCTCCAATTACGAACATACTAAAAACCTCTAGTACTTATCAATCAAGGATACCAGCAACAGGCTTATGTGTCGTCTTACGCACACTTACCATCTACTATGAGTCAATAATATTTGGTTCAGAGCAGCACACCATTACAGAAACAATTGAATGCAAGAGGATTCTATCAAGTTTCTCCAATGCTGAATGTAGTTCCTACTTACGGTATCATCCCCGTCGAGTCAATGGCAAATCCCACATTTACCACTCCAATTATGACAACCTCGTCAGCTCCTGGAACTCTAACAGGCTTCCCATAACAGCAAGCTGACTCCACTGGCCGGTCCAGGAAAGGACAGAGGAAACCAAAAGAGTGTGGCAACACCTCTTCTTCAGACTCCTCATTGGAGAGAGAATATACCCGATGGCAAGAAAATCTTGGTGTAAGGGACCGGAGACGAAGCCCACGGCTCCAAAAAATTCAAAAAAACTCAATTGGAGAGGATCCATGGCTTGGGAGGCGTTCATTTAACAATTTGAACGATTTGCCGGTAGATGACAATGGGAAAACAGAAAAATGTGTGTAGGCCCCATATTGCAGGCCGATGTTGGCTTTGAGTACGCTCGCACAGATGATGATTCCAAGGCCTTAAAAAAGCAATCATTTGGAGCAGCGCTTCAGCAAGAAAGACGATCAAACCAGATTGGAACCGAAGCATTCCGTCGAGAATGTAAAGACAAAGATTCTTCAAGGCATATAATAAAGAGGAACCCAGAAAATTTCAACAAGGCGTTGAATCAACTAAAAACCTCAATAGCAAACCAGATGGCGATATATGAATCAAAAAGTGCCAATTATAACCATCGACAAGTCTACTTTGCTGATGGCGCAGTATCACCGACCGATAAAGGAAATATGAGCAGACCTTTGGATAATGAGGGGCATAACCTCGCACAAATTGTCACAAAACTAGCTGATATTATGCTTTTAACTAATCAGCATAGCCGTGGATTGGCCGATCAGTATAACCTGGGATCTTCTGATCAAATAATCATGGAAGATCACCAGTTCAATGGAAGATCATCCGATCAATATACACATGGAGGATCTCCTGAGCAATACATTCGCGGTAGATCGCCTGATAGATTACACCCAAGCTTAATGCCTATCGATCAGCAACACCACCACTAAGGTAGAGATCATATAGTCCCTAAAGACAACGGTTAGTATCTCCACGTGAAAACTCCAGAAATCCCGGTTATTTCAGACAACGATCACCTTCACAAGGATACGGAGCAAATCAAAGTGCTACTCCAACAATGGAGTCTTTAAACCGCAATGGGTCGGGCCAGTAGGCCAACGCACGATTCCAAAGTCCATTGGCCATGAAACATCACCTCATCACAAAATCGAACAGAGGCCCACGGCCTCGTCCGATATTGTCATCAGACGAACCATTTGAAAGAGCTTAGCAGAACGAGGTACTATACATGACCAGAATGTGAGCATGATTGTGGACACTGCTGCAATGATAACATTAGTAAATGAGAAATTAATTCCGGCAGAAAATGGAGATTTTGAGAACGTAACGCTACGTGGTTTGTGTTAACAGCTTGTTATTGGGAAGACTATAAAGAACGACTCTCGACATTAATAGAGTAAACAGACGATGTTATACTTAGGCTAGATATTTTGGACATACTGAGCGCAGTGATAAACCTGAGTACTCCCACAATTACCATCAACAATAAAGTGATAAATGCGGCATTTGTTAACGGTGGAAACGAGATTTCAACTCAGCAAGTTTGCATAAAACGAACCATCACATTTCCACCAAACTCAGAAATGACTGTTACCATTAAAACTGATAAAAGTGCTGATCAGGAGTGCATTTTAGGACCATGCTCGCTGAATAGTTGCGAATTGGTTTCGCACGTCGTTGGAAAAGGAAATAGTAGCCCCTTAACCATTTTAAATGATGGGAATCGCCTATTCCGCCTTAAGAAAGGTACACCTATTGATTACATAGAACAATTTGACGATGTGCGTACGGCAGATGAAAACGCGATAAGTGACGTAAGACGTTACATTGAAGAGACACGAGACAGGGTGCCCTCGGCACTGCCTCAAAGTTCAGATGAGTTATCTACTATTCCACCACATTTAACCGACCTATATTAACGTTCAATCGACTCGTTTCAACCTATTTCATTCCAACCATTAAAACTGAAAGCGTTTAAAGAATAACATGTAACATATTGATTAACATTTTGAATTTCACTATCTATTTTTGTATGTGCAGCCATATTTGCAAATGTATGTGTAATAGAAATAACCAAATTTTTTTTTTTTATATTTTAAAATTAATTGATAACAAATTCAAGAACATGAAGTCCATTTTTGAAGAATCATAACTTTAATTTCCGAAATTATATAGAATACCTTTAGGACAATCTTGATTTTTATACCGTTTTTCCGCCATCTTGAAAATGGCAGCCATATTGGATTTTTCAGAGTGGGTCCATAGCTGAAATCAAAGGGTATATAACCAAGAACTACTATGCAAAGTTTCGTGCTTTCCTCATCAAGTGAACAATTCTGCTCTATATCTGCACCAATCGGCCGGACTAATATGACTATCGCCCATACAATGTATGCATTGTATGGTATATATGACTATAAAATAAATAATGCATTGTATGGGCGACATACAATATATGCTTTGTATTGGTAATAGTCATATTATCATCTTATAAACACTATTACACTAGAATGGAAAGCAAAACAAAAATATATAGTAGTTCAGTGATACTAAACTCCAAATTATACACAAGAAACAAAAATTAAAAATAATACAAGACTAACAAAGGCCAGAGGCTCCTGACTTGGGACAGGCGCACAAAATGCGGCGGGGTTAAACATGTTTATGAGATCTCAACCCTCCCCCTATTAGGTCACATATATATGTATAGGAAGATATGGTTAGGATGCCAATGAGACAACTTTTCCATCCAAGTAACATATTGTAAAAGTAAACCTTTATAGATCAAAGTACGGTCTTCAACACGGAGCCTTGGCTCACACCGAACAGCAAGCTACAAAGGGCCCAAAAAGTGTTCGAGTGTAAAACTATTCAAACGGGAAAACCAACATGCTTGATTTAAAATTTTGTAGAAATTAGCACGATGAAAACATTAATTAACAATTGTGTATTCTTTCCTCTAATTAGAAGTAACAGACACCTCTCTCAGGGGATACATGCACCGAAGAATCAAGTACCAAATTTATCAAACTAAGATTCTACAATTAATTTTCGAAAATAAATGAATTTACTTACTTTTTAAGTGTTCTTTACTATCTTGTTTTCGCAATAACAATACCAGTTACATTATTTTACACACAATTCACTACGTAGAACACACCAAATAATTACTATGTTTTTGATTACTACATGTATATCAACTTAAGTATCATTAATTAATCCTATGTGAGGATTATATAGAATCATAGAAGCATAACATTTCATTGTATTTTTACCGTTTAATTAAACATTAATTCAACTTAAGATTTGGATTAAAGTACACAATTAAACAATGAGTAATGTTGCCAATTGTGAAAGTCAAATATTTGAGATTCTATGTGTAAACCCTTACCTCGACTTCAAAAAATAAACATTTACCTTTTTCCAAAACCTCAATAACTTTTTTTTTTATCTTTAAAATGAATTCAGATTAAACTTCATATTCTATAAGGACTTCTACTGGTGCGAAAAAAACTCGAAAACGCTCGAATAAAAAAAGTTAAAAAGCCCCCATAAAAGAGGGACGAAAGATACCAAAGGGACAGTCAAACTCATAAATCTAAAACAAACTGACAACGCCATGGCTAAAAATGAAAAAGACAAACAGAAAAACAATAGTACACATGACACAACATAGAAAACTAAAGAATAAACAACACGAACCCCACCAAAAACTAGGGGTGATCTCAGGTGCTCCGGAAGGGTAAGCAGATCCTGCTCCACATGCGGCACCCGTCGTGTTGCTTATGTGATTACAAATCCGGTAAATAGTCTAATTAGGTAGGTCAAATTCATGAAAGGGAAGGGGATTGTAGTTACGACGTGAGGAACATATCCGATATCATTTGTGAAATGGTTATTCCATAACGGTCAACCAACTCGTGATGGCGTCCGTAAAATTTACGAAGGGATGATTTCAACTTCACCATTTGGAACTCTTGATTTAATAGCTTCCTTGTGAGCAGTAACCCTCTATCAAGAAAATCATGATAGGAAATGCAAGCACGGGAATATCGTATACACATAATGTTCGAATTGAACAGCATTGAGGACCAAAGATTCCTAAAAGTTTTGCCAAATACAGCTTCTGTCATCTATTCTTGAGGTGGAAAAGCAAAATTTTTGTGTACAGCCTAAAAAAACAATATACATTGATCTTAATGTAATTTCCAACCGACTTAAACAGACTTTGGATTTCTACCTATTTTAATTTGAGCGTCACTGGGGAGTATTATGTAGAAGAAAAGTGCGTCTAGCGTATCAATTTATAAGCCTGGTACCTTTGATAACTATTTACACCACTGGGCCGAAGCCACTGCTGCTGGACGTTTCGTCCCCAAGGGTATCATCAGCCCAAAAGTCAGCATTTCGGTGTTGACATGAATATCAATTACATGGTCATTTTTATAAAAGAGGGACGAAAGATACCAGACAGTCAAACTCATAAATCGAAAATAAATTGACAACACCATGGCTAAAATGAAAAGGACAAACAGACAAACAATAGTACACATGACACAATATAGAAAACTAAAGAATAAGCAACACGAACCCCACCAAAAACTAAGGGTGATCTCAGGTGCTCCGGAAGGGTAAGCAGATCCTGCTCCACATATGGCACCCGTCGTGTTGCTTATGCAATAACAAATCCGGTAAATAGTCTAATTCGGTAGGTCACATTCATGAAAGGGAAGGGTATTGTAGTAACGACGTAAGGAACATATCCCATATCATTTGTGAAACGGTTATTCCATAACGGTCAACCAACTCGTCATGGCGTCCGTAAAATTTACGAATGGATAATTTCAACTTCACCATTTAGAACTCTTTGTTTAATAGCTTCCTTGTGAGAAGCAACCCTCTATCAAGAAAATCATGATAGGAAATGCAAGCACGGGAATATCGTATTAATTGGGAGACATATACCCCGTATGCAGGTGCTGCTGGAATGTTGCTACTTAGAAATGAAAAGTTCACAATTGGAAAGCTGAAATCAACTCTTGTCGTAAAGTTTTGTTTTCAACCGACCCTCATTGTCAATTTCTAGATGTAAGTTAAGATATGAGGCCGACTTAACTGTATCTGTAGTATCCTTTATCTCTAGTTATAAATTTACTGTGTGCAAAAGCATAAATTAATCAAAATTCTAAGGATTTTCATATCCTAGGCATAAACAACCTTAGCCGTATTTGGCACAACTTTTGGGAATTTTGGGACATCAATGCTCCTTGTACTTGTTCAGCTTTCTACTTATTTGATCTGCGTGTCACGGATGAGTCTTAAGTAGACGAAACGTGCTTCTACCGTATTAAATTATAAGCCTGGTACCTTTGATAACTATGGAAACAATACAACACAAATATCTTACGGAAATATTTGTATTCATAACGAAGTAAAGATTTATGTTGTCACGCGTACGACAAGGGTGTAATTCGTATAAACGATGACTAAATTCATGTAAAATAATCCACATTTTCCGTAAAATATAGAGGATGTTCAAAAACAAAATTGTATATAACCACTGTTCATTCCCTACTGATGCTTTGTGATACACTCGCGGACGATACATTCAATTGCCGTAGTATCGACCAAGTTGTTATAACTCACAAAAGATACCAGGCTATTACTTTAATATGCTAGGTGCGCTTATGGTCTGTATACGATCGACTTATACTTAGATCAAATACATTATTATCTGGTTTTTTTTATTCCAAAAGTATGCGAAAAAACTAAACGGATTCAAAATTTCTAGTTAAGTACTTCAGCGGATGTTGATACGTAATCAGGTTAAAAGTTGTAAGATAACATCTTTTACCTCTACCTCTGTGATATAAAAAAAAATCTAAATATGTACATAAGAAACAAAAATAAACTATAATATTGTTTTTATTTTTTTTTAAAAGAGTGCATAAAAACAATCAAAACAAAGTTTTGATAATTGTCAAATGTCTCTTTATATAATTTAAGCTTTTGATATTTCCATTTGATTAGGGAATTTCCTTTTTGAGTTTTCCTCTGAGTTCAGTATTTGTGACTTTACTATACCGGTATATAGTATATTATACTGATATATCTGGTCAATCTTTTATAAATATACTAAAATAAGGATTTGCCATTGGTATTTTAAACACCTCTAACAGTTACTTGTAACTAAATCCTATGATTACTTTTCCAAATTATGGCATGGGGTTTAGAAAATCGCTTCGAACTACTATCTGTACAAATCTTCACGGAAGTTTAAAAAAAAGTCCGCAAGCATTCGATTCAAAATTCTGTATACTTCCGTTCCAACTCTGTGATATATACATTAGTTGTAACTAACGAAAATGAGGAAGAGTGAATAACGGAGACCCTTCCGGATTTTCCGGTTTGTGTTAAAACTGATAAAAATGTATAACTGTTTGTACCAAATTCAGGCTGAACCTGAATAATAGGTTGAAGCTCTGATTAACTTGTGAGAAATTAGATATATCTAAGCTTGTCGTTTTTTTTTTAATTATACAGAACAAATCTGATAACTTTCCATAATATTGACAAAATAAGGATTATAAATCTTAAAATGTAAGTGGCATTTGTTATAGGAGTAAATAAAAAAAAAGGGGGGGGGTACTCTATCCAATCTATACAATTACAACTTTTCTGTGAGCAAAATATTAATTCTTGTAAAAAGTCTTTTTTTCGACGTACAGTACGTGGCTGATTAGTTAATGATACAGTTACATGGGAGGTAATGACGTTTCTTACGTAAAGTGTTATTTTCACGATGTCAAACTGTGACATATCTGGAAAAGATTAATTTTACGACTGAATTTTATCATTCAAACCGATTTAATTTTTAAACGAGTTCATGGACCTTTCTTTTTTTAAATGACATTCGGTTTGAGTACGTATGAAGATTATTTGTACAAATTTTTTTGAAAAAGTGAAAAATGCAATTGTTTTAAATTTGATAAATATATTTTTTTTTTCTACATTCATGAACATTTGATACATTTTAGTTAATTCTAAACCCCCCAAAAAAAACCAACATTAATTTATAGGATACTTATATAAAAGAGAAATTATAAATTATTTAACAAAAAACAGCTTGTGTTTATCTTTTAAAACAAAAAAAGTTGTGCATTTCTGTCGGAAGAAAAAATACGTCCACAAATCCGAGATTTGAGCATATATCTGAAATTCGACCTCATTGTACTCAAAAAGTAGCACATGAAGGTATATTTTTAATTACATATTTGATTTCATCAGGTAAACAATAGCCTATTTGCAAATTTTCATCAAAATTTCAATATGGGATCAAAACTGTATCGCAGTGGCGGATGCAGGAATTTTCGAAAGGGGGGGGGGGGGTGCTAGCCCAGGGCAAAGGGGGGGTGCAAAGGTGCAAAACATATGTCCCGATTCAAATGCATTGATCGGCCAAAATAAAGGGGGGGGTTGCGCCACTGTGTATCGTATGCCCATAAACATCCGATGCATCCAAACGGACGCATCATTTAAGTAGAGAATTAGCACATAAACCTCTATTTGCAGTTAAGGATTCATCATTTAGTTACTAAAAATAATAGGTAATATATATAAAAAGAATACAATTGTTTTCATTCATTAATTGCGGAAAGAGTGAAAACATGAGACACTTCCGTTCGGATTTCCGGCTATTGTAATGCATTTAATACATGTGAAACAATTTGAATGTCATGAAAAAATGAAAAATGTTTTAAAGGATTTATTATTTAAGGGAAATTAAAACAAATATTTTAGTAAGTAGTATTTTAGTATTAAAAATATTGTAAAACAATTACCGATAATTTGTTCTGTCATCGATAATATTGCGAAAGTTCACAGATGGAAGTATTATTACCAAAACATGCATTCGACTTAATAATTTCGAACTTTTTGTTTTCTTTCATATTCATATTAGAAAAAAGTAAAAAAACAAAAATACTGAACTCCGAGGAAAATTCAAAACGGAAAGTCCTTAATCAAATGACAAAATCAAATGATAAAATAGACTACACCTGTCATATTCAAGACTTGGTAGAGACATTTTCAAATGTAAAAAATGGTGGATTGAACCGGGGTTTATACCGCTAAACCTCTCACTTGAATGACAGTCGCATCAAATTCCATTATATATTGAAAACGATTCGTGAACAAAACAGACATTATAGATAAAATTATTAAAATCGGGGCTCAGCAGACGTGCTCAGCAGTCATCACCGTGTCACAATCTCAATCAGAACAAAAACAAACACACATTAAACAAAGAAACGCAAAAAGCATATATCAAATTTAGAACTATGTGCTTACAGTTTTGTTGTTGTTGTTTTTATTAGATTTGAGACTGACCAGTATGGCAAACGAAAGTGATATCTGCCACAAATGGATGATGGACCTCTATTTGAAACAGAACGTAACACTAGCCGAAGTGAACGACATACTACTTCTTCGTTTTCTAGGAGGAATATGTTTTCTTTCTGTTTTAGTCGTTACTGGTCTTATTGGAAATGCGCATGTGCTGTACATCTACTACCGGAAGTTCCGTCTGACGAATTACCGAATTTACGTTCTATGGTTGGCGATGT
The DNA here is from genome assembly GCA_037788925.1 of Mytilus galloprovincialis. Lineage (NCBI taxonomy): Eukaryota > Metazoa > Mollusca > Bivalvia > Mytilida > Mytilidae > Mytilus > Mytilus galloprovincialis. The sequence goes on along the minus strand of CM075339.1, from coordinate 73,168,576 downwards.
TGGACATGTTTAACTGTGGGATTAGTGCTCCATGTGTTATATTCTATTTGTTGCATCCCGTTACATTCCCATCAGAAATTTTCTGTAAGATTTTTCGGTTCTTGCTCTACTTTTGCAACGTAGCATCTACAGCTTCTCTTATTCCCATTGCAATTGATAGAGGAAGAAAAATCCTTTCGCCATTAAAATCCCAGATTACTACGACGCAAGCCAAGATGATGTGTATAATGAGCCTTTTTGTTGGATTGGTACTTGCCTGGCCGGCGCCTATTCTATTTGGAATCTATTCTGAGCGAACCGGAATACCTGGACTAAAAGGAAAACGTTGTTTAATTGAGGATAAATACGTCAAATCAAAAGAAGTCACAGTTTTCAATATGGTACATTTCATTTATTTTTTTGTAGTTACGGCTTTACTGACTATTGTTTATTCACTAATATCGCGTCAAATGTGCATTCATGGAAGTTTTCGGCAAAGTTTTCAACAGCCATATACCGATACGGATATTTCAAAAGAGAACGCACCACGACTAACTAGTATACAAAGATCAACTTTAACATTACTACTTGTGACATTGGTTTACATACTAAGTGCTTTAGCATATCATATTTTAGCATTGGTCTTTTTTTCAAGTCCTAACTTCGATTGTAGTTTGAGTCTGCCAGGTGCCATAATATACTACACTTTTATTTGGTCTTATTTTATTAACAGTGCGATCAATCCGTTTATATACGGTTTCCGGGATGATACTTTCCGGAAGGAAATCAAACGGTTATACAATGGATTGTAATAAATTAATTTAAAAAAAACATGTATATTTTATTATAGCATGTTTTATTATTCTGTTTCCTAAAATTTATATAAACAATTATTAAATGAAATTGAAACTACTCGTTGTTTTATTAAAGATTTCCATTGACTTAAAAATCGACTCGGAATAGTTTTTTTTTCTTTTTTATTTCAGTTTGAAATCCATTTGTGTAATTTGTCATTATTTTGATAATGATTCTTATATATCTTCTTTTGTTTTAATGATATGACTCTCCAGACATTTTGATTAAAATTGATATTAAACGTTTATATATGGAGCAGGATATGTCTATCCTTCCAGAGCGCATATATACCAGCACTCATTCCAGAGTATTCCCATGCAGTTTTTGGTGGGGCTTATGTTGGTCAGTCTTTAGTTTTTAATGTTGTGTTTAGAGTAATGTTGTTTGTCTGGTGGTCTTTTACTGGTTAAACCATGGTTTTGTCAGTTTATTTTCAACTTATGAGTTTGAATGACTCTTTGATAACTTTTGCTTTTCTTTTATATGTTACTGTCATATTGACATTACCAGGCTAAATAACTATCATAGACGTTAATTTTGTTGTACAAGTTTAAGGATTAAGATACATGAGATTTTTGTTGTGGTATCATTTTTGTGCTGATAATATTTTTATTTGTTCTGGTAGCATTTTTGTTTTGGTATCATTTCATTTGAGATATCAATTCTGTACTTCCTTATTCTGTTGGTTTGTTTTTTGTGTTCTGGTTGCTTTTGTGTTCTGTTTGCATTTTTTGCTCTGGTTGAATTCTTGTTCTGTTCCATTCTTGTTCTGGTAACAAATTTTTTTTCTAGTTGCATTTTTGTTCTGGTATCATTTTGTCCTGGTAGCATTCTTAATCTGGTAGCGTTTCTGTCCTGGTAGCATTTTTGTCCTGGTAGAATTCTTGTTCAGGTTGCATTTTTGTTCTGGTAGCAGTCTTGTTCTGGTAGCATTTGGTTGCATTTTTAATCTGGTAGCATTGTTGTTCTGGTAGCATTATTGTTCTGGTAGAATTATTGTTCTGGTAGCAGTCTTGTTCTGGAAGCATTTGGTTGCATTTTTGTTCTGGTAGCTTTTTTGTTCTGGTAGCAGTCTTGTTCTGGTAGCATTTGGTTGCATTTTTAATCTGGTAGCATTGTTGTTCTGGTAGCATTATTGTTCTGGTAGCAGTCTTGTTCTGGGAGCATTTGGTTGCATTTTTGTTCTGGTAGCATTATTATTCTGGTAGCAGTCTTGTTCTGGGAACATTTGGTTGCATTTTTGGTCTGGTAGCTTTTTTGTTCTGTTGTATTTTTGTCATCATGGTAGTAAGCATAAAGTTATTTAATGTAGCACTTTTACCATCGTAAAAAATACATACAATTAGCAATTTCTGAAACTGCAGTACTCTGAATTTATTTATTCAAAATCATCTTTTGACAGATAAAAAATAAGAAGATGTTGTATGATTTCCAGTTAAACAACGATCAACCGAAGTTCAAATGACATTTATTACTAAGCAATTCTATGCAACCGTACGGCCTTCTTCAATGAGAAAAATCCATACATGTAAGCAATTCTAGGCAACCGTTTCTTAAATGAGAAAAACCCATAAGATATGGTCGACTATACAAAGACTCGACGTGAAATATATGGAACAATTCACTTGAGTTAACTGAATTGTATATGAAATAATCAAATAAGTTATCTAAGTAAGTAATAATATGATCCAGAAACAGTCAATAGGTTTCAATGCTTATGTATAAGTATATTGATCAGCACAATATCCGCCTTCTCACTGGGGTGTTCAACTGATAACCAATAACTGGAATTACGACGATCCCAATATGGCGACGACAGAAATAGGTAAAATCTTTTCATTCAGTTTTCTCAAATGAAGCATGTTTTTTTCAATAGTTACTCAGCTGCAAGGTTTTTCTATACCATTACATCATATTTGAATCGTAACCGTGTGCCATATTAGGATCGTCGTAATTCAAGTTATGGTTATCAGTTTAACACCAGTGCTACTACCGTCATCGTAAAAACAAAAAAGAAAAGAGTCGAAGAGATATTTTAAGATAGATTTTGTCATTAACGTTTATAAACAAATTTTACGACAACTATGACTTTATTTCTTACTCAGAAGTAAAAGGTACTTAAAAGTATCTGACACTACTGATACAAGGGCATTTTATTATCCGGTAATGATCATGTTAAGGAGGCCAGTACTTGAGATAATTCAAGTTTCCCTTTTAGTTAACGATTTTATCTATAATTAGTTATCTTTCACCCCTTTTTTTAACCTAAGGTTTATGACCCCTTCTGTACCAAGTGAATTACGAAATTTTCAAACTGCAATAGTATCAAAACAGCAAAAATAATGAATAACAGAGATGGGCCATTTTGTTTATATACCAAGGGGGAACTTCGTGCAAAGCATTTTTATTTATTGGTCCATTGCATTTGATGGAAAAAGGGGATTTTGTTGCAAGTAAATCAAGATTTTTGTAGAAATCCACAGACTTCAAGGTTTATGTGGACCCTTTGGCTAAATTGGCTGCGTTTTTACCTCAAAATTTACTCTGAGTACATCTGTAAAAGTTTAAAGGCTTAGCATGCCCTAGATAAATAAAATTCAAATGCATTGTAAATTTTTGAAAATTCAAAACTTAACTGGATTTTGAAGTGCATTTTTTCTTCCCTGAAGAAGATGGTACAATTACATACAGTTGAGTTTCACTTGATATGGTCCACTCAGGTACATAGTTTGAATCACAAATTATTGTCAGGTATCTATTGTCCATCTATTCTCCATCTATTGTCAGGTATCTAATGTCCATCTATTCTCCATCTATTCTCCATAAATACAGCTCACTTCAATCTTTGTCAGGTATCTATTGTCCATCTATCCTCCATCAATACAGCTCACTTCAATCATTGTCAGGTATCTATTGTCCATCTATCCTCCATCAATACAGCTCACTAAATACAGCTCACTTCAATCATTGTCAGGTATCTATTGTCCATCTATTCTCCATCAATACAGCTCACTTCAATTATTGTCAGGTATCTATTGTCCATCTATTCTCCATCAATACAGCTCACTTCAATTATTGTCAGGTATCTATTGTCCATCTATTGTCCATCAATACAGCTCACTTCAATCATTGTCAGGTATCTATTGTCCATCTATTCTCCATCAATACAGCTCACTTCAATTATTGTCAGGTATTTATTCTCCATCTATTCTCCATCAATACAGCTCACTTCAATCATTGTCAGGTATCTATTGTCCATCTATTCTCCATCAATACAGCTCAATTATTAAATGTGAGGAAGTTTTCAAACCTCTTTCTAAACTTAGTTTATTTTGACATCTTCTGGAGGAATGGAAAAAAGGGACTGTAAAATCCAGTAAAGTTTTGAATTTTGAGTTTGAAACATATTTGAGATTTATTTATCTCGGGCATGCTATGCCTTAAAACTTTTCCAGATGCACACGTTTGTTTGTATTCAAAGTAAATTTTGAGATGAAAATGCAGCCATTTTAGCCAAAGAGTCCACATGAACCTTAACGATATGACTGATACATCTATGCGGTATGGGCTTTGCTCATTGTTGAAGGCCGTACAGTGACCTATAGTTGTTAATGTCTGTGTCATTTTGGTCTCTTATGGACAGTTGTCTCATTGGCAATCATACCACATCTTCTTTTTTATAACATCGATCTAAAACATACTCGATATAGATCTGCAATTATATAAGTATTTGTTAATAAAAACCTAACTCCGATTGTTAATTCAAAAAAGGGAACTTCTTCTAAAACTGAATCAATCAAACATTAGAATATAGAATCAAGTGATATTTCAACTGAAGAATGGAATAACACTGTTATTCTATATAGGATTTATATCAAAGTTAATGCTTTCAAATTCGTATTTACTAGCTGTAGCTTTTGTCGTTTTGTTTACATCAGCTCTTCGTTAATGTTTAAATAATTAATTTTGTCCCTGAGCGTCACGGGTGAAACACAACTTGTTTTAAAAGCTTATCTGTTACATTAACATATATTGCTACCATTATTGGTAAATACAACGTACTATAGATTATTATAATAATAACACAATGTTATCTGCTGTACACCGTATTTTTGACATTTTTACCTAATATGTCTGTTTGTTTTGTTCACGCATCGTTGTCAACATAATTTGAATTTGATGCGACTGTCATACATTTGAGAGGTTTAGCTAAAAACTTAGAAAATTTTAAGCCCTCGTGTGTTGAATTAACCATTATATAATTTCAGTTTCACAGATTACGACATATATGTCCCATTTGTGGTAATCAAATATCCGTCCTCTTTTCCTCATAAATGTCCGAGTTAGACTTACCGATGGGGTTGTACTTTTGTAATTGACTTTTTACTTTAATTATTCCTATGGTATCATACACCTTTTGATAATATGATCTTTTGTAACTGCACATTTGTTTACCTAATATTTTTATACTGTTTTCCCTTATAAACATCGAAACTATTTTTGTCCGTGAATTGTCCTATGTATTATACGTATCTGTCGTCAGTACAATGTATTTTAATTGGTAAAAGTAAATGACAGAATGAAAACAGAATATACAATTTCTGTTAAATGACTCAGCAATAATCTGCCGCGAATCCGTGATCGAACATAAGAACAAAACTTATATAGAGTTACATGTACATTTACATCTTTTAAAAATTAACAAACGCTTTGGCCAAATATGATAAATTAATGATAGTAGTTTACCGATGTTAATATCTCTTAAATTGACCAAGGGGAGACAAATCAAGCTATTCGAGTTAAGAACCCGGTATGTGCTCCATTATCGCTACACTAGGACACACTTTTGTGTATGGGTCACCCGAAGCACACCTTCGTGTGCAGGATCGCTGTATTGAAGACCCATTGGTGGCCTTCGACTGAGTTTTACTCTTTAATCGGGTTGATGTCTCTTTTTGACACATTTTTGTGTCCTCAATTTTATAACAAACAAAAGTAGGTTGAGGGAATCGCCTGAATTTCAGACAAGACTAAGTGTTGTGTATGTATAACCTTCCAGTTTTGCGCCTGTCCGAAGTCAGGAGCCTCTGGCCTTGTAAGTCTTGTGATTTTCAATTTTAGTTACTTATGTAAAATTCGGAGTTAAGTATGACGTCCATTATCACTGAACTAGTTTACATATTTGATTAGGGGTCAGCTGAAGGACGCCTCCGGGACCGAGAGTTTTCGCTGCATTGAAGACCCATTGGTGGCCTTCGGCTGTTGTTTGCTCTATGGTCGGGTTGTTGTCTTCTTGACACATTCCCCATTTCCAATCTCAATTTTATTTCATGCGAATTTACACTCATTCTTCGAACAAGGCAAGCTAAACTTATGATTTTGCTTTTCAAATAAACCATTCTTTCTATAAAATATTATAATTACTAGTGTTGTCAAATCGTACAGTTTTGCCTAACCGGGTACTCGGATGATCGTTCGACCGATGTTTGAAGGGCATATTTACAATAAACTACCTGGCGTTGTTTGATTTTTAATAATGCAATACACCTGATCTACTATGGCGTTTGTAATAACTTCAGATTGAAAAATACAAACCATCATGATCTCGTCGAATTGAAAGGTCTGAAACCGATGATTCTTTCATTTTCCCTAGATGTCTCAGAAAATAATGTTGAGTGTTTCAATTTGAAATGATTAATAAATTGAAAACGAAAATGGGGACTATATCAAAGATCATCAAAGAGACAACAACCCGATCAAAGAGCAGATAACAGACGGAGGCCAACGATGGGTCTTCAACACAGCGTGGATATCCTACACACGGAGGTTGGCCATAGTACATATTTATATCAAATCTATTAAAATTGAAAAAAGTCCAGTTAACCGGTTAGCGTTTTCGGTATTCGATATACTGTCCTATTTCTGACTTGGTACATACATTTCCTTGTGTAGAACGGTGGATGGATTAAACCTGGTTCTATCGCTAGCTAAACCTCTCACTTGTATGACTGTGGCATATCATTCCATAATATATATACATGATAGTGATCAATGTATATAAAGACGAGACAGCCTATATCTTGATGAACAAGAAATGATGTGTGAGCATACAGGATCCAAAATTCCGAGGTATTACCAAATACATCAACAGTAATCTAATGCAATTAACTTTAGAACTCTTGAATTTAATTTGCCATTATACATTGTCATGTTAAAATATGTCCAGTGTATAATATTACATTGCGTCATTCAATGATTGTTGATTGATTGAAGATTGATTGACGATTACAATTAATTCGATCTGAAGGCAGATAATATAAGGATTCGCCGTGTTGAAATATTTATTAAAACATAACGTATAAACATTTATGGAAAACAATTAAAGATTTTAACTGGTAAGCTATTTCAACATATTCATAACAATTAATATTCAATTTTTACGAACAATGTTAGAAAATGGAGTTTAGAATTATACGGCTCGGAAAGGTAATCATTTTTTTTTTTTTTTCAGGAATCAATTATATATTCTCAGGAATATGACAGTTGTATTCCATTCGTTTGATATGTTTTAGATTTTGATTTTGCCATTTGATTAGGGACTTTCCCTTTTTAATTTTCCTCAGAGATCAGTATTTTTGCGATTTTACCCTTTTCTCGATTGAGAAGGGAAAAGAAATTCCTATCTTAAATAATCGCCTTTGATAAAAGGGAACAATTAATATAAAGAGAATTGCGTTCATTTAAGACTCTATTTATAAATGAAAGATGTTGTTCAAATTCTTAACGATAAGAATACGATTGTTGCCTTTTAGTATTTGTTATGAAAACAAAAATAATGGTTAAATTAACATAAATGTTGGTGTAGTATTTTATAAAACATGTTTTCTTCATGTATTGCCTAGCTCCAAAACGTGTTTGTAACAAGTGACCAAAAGACGTTGGTGCAAGCAACTATCATGTGTCATTCTGTGGCCTTTAACAATGTGCAAAACTAAAAGAGAAAGCTTCCGACAACACGAATTTTCAGTCTCCTTACTTGAGTCCGCCACTTACAGAAGTTGACATTATTTTGAAGAATGTTGCTATTTGGGCATAAGTGCACGACTTTATTTTTGTTATAAAAAGTAATCAGTCTAATAAAAACCGTAGTACGGGCTGTTGACCCAATTGTCCGTATTTCCTGCCATTCGGTTATTTTCGTTGTGATGTAGTCGATTTTTCAATTGAGAATTACAAATTGTATTGTAACGTGTAGACAAATGAAACATATTTGTCTCGCTTGACGGAGTCAAAAAGCGAGACATAGGTATGCTGTTCCCGGCGTAGGCGGCGGTGGCGGCTACGGCGACGTCAACAATGTACTAGTTTGTGATTAGGTCTAGTTTATGCTGAACTACTAGTGGTAAGTCAAAAATATTTGGTATGCAGTTGCATAAGTATTGGCACATCTCATTACCATGGAGATTATTTGACCCCGCGCCCTCAGTTATGGTCTATTGACTTAGAACTTTTGCTTAGTTTTCGTGTATTAGTGTGTGATTAGGTCAGTTTATGGGGAACTACTAGTGGTAAGTCAAAAATATTTTGTATGCAGTTGCATAAGTATTGGCACATCTCATTACCATGGAGATTATTTGACCCCGCCCCCTCAGTTATGGTCTATTGACTTAGAACTTTTGCTTAGTTTTCGTATATTAGTGTGTGATTAAGTCAGTTTATGGGGAACCACTAGTGGCGTAGTAATGATAATTGGTATGCAGTTGTATAAGCATCAGCATATCTAATTTTCATGGAGATTATTTGGCCCCGCCCCCTCATACATGGTCTATTGACTTTGAAATTTTTGCTTAGTTTTAATGTATTAGTTTGTGATTAGGTCAGTTTATGGAGAATCACTAGTCGTAGGTTAATGATAATTGGTATACGATTGTATAAGCATTGGCAAACCTCATTTCCATGGAGAATATTTGGCCCAGATCCCTCAGTCATGGTCTATTGACTTTGAAACTTTTGCTTAGTTTTTATGTATTAGTTTGTGATTTGGTCAGTTAATGGGGAACCATGTAGTAGTGGTAGGTCAATGATACTTATGGTATGCAGTTAAATTAACATTGGCACATCTCATTACCATGGAATTTTTTTTACCCTCCCCCTCAGTTATGGTTTATTGACTGAAATTTTGCTTAGTTTACATGTATTCGTTTGTGTTTAGGTTTGTTTAAATAACTACTAATGATAAGTCAATGGTATTTGGTATGCGGTTGTATTAGCATTGGCACATCTTATTTCCATGGAGATTGTTTAGCCGTGTACTTCGCTTCGGACGCAATAAATTATTAAACGTGTTGTTTTATATTTTTACATCACTGGGTCGATACCTCTGCTGGTGGACTATCAGTCCCCGAGGGTATCATCAGCTCAGTAGTCAGTGCTTCGGTTCTGACATGATTAAACAAACTTTACTAAAATTGTCCGTTTATAAATTTTGAAATTATTATGAAACTAAGGTTTCAACTCCCTCAGGCAAAGTTGGCTTTAGATGAATTTGGCTATTTATTTTAGGTATTTTTAACATATAGCTCTTCAACGATTTTCGGTACTTATACATCTTCGGATTTGAAATGTTTGGCTTTGAGCGTTCCTGATGAAGGTAAATCCAGAAAAGCGCTTCGGACGCAATAAATTATTAAACGTGTTGTTTTATATTTTTACTTCACTGGGTCGATACCTCTGCTGGTGGACTATCAGTCCCCGAGGGTATCATCAGCTCAGTAGTCAGTACTTCGGTTCTGACATGATTAAACAAACTTTACTAAAATTGTCCGTTTATAAATTTTGAAATTATTATGAAACTAAGGTTTCAACTCCCTCAGGCAAAGTTGGCTTTAGATGAATTTGGCTATTTATTTTAGGTATTTTTAACATATAGCTCTTCAACGATTTTCGGTACTTATACATCTTCGGATTTGAAATGTTTGGCTTTGAGAGTTCCTGATGAAGGTAAATCCAGAAAAGCGCTTCGGACGCAATAAATTATTAAACGTGTTGTTTTATATTTTTTCAGTCATAGTTCATTGACTTTGAATATTTTCTAAACTTACATGTTAAAGTGTTGCTATTTTTTATTTCAACATTTTCATTATCGAATTTACAAAAAAGCGAGACATATCTCTGTGATAACAGTTTATTATTAATGCAACGTTGTAAAAATTGTGGTTGAAGACTTTTTGGATGTAGAAGAAAACTCTTCTAATTGACACCGCTGGTAGAAACATCAAGCCGCTTTCAGCTTTTAAAATAAACTGGCTTTTTCTCTTATTTTCGGAAACAGTTGCCATGTGTTTGAATAGCTTATGGAATTGAGAATGTAAACGGAATATGTGTCAAAGAGACAACAGCCATCGATGGATCTTCAACGTACTGTACCGAAAATCGGTGGTTCTTTCTTTGGACTTTGGCTTCCACCACCAATAAAAACTAATCGATATAAAACAATAGTTATAAAAGTGTTAAAAGTGGCGTTAAACACCAACCGATCAATTAATCAACCTTCTTCCACCCTCAATATCATCGATACGAAATAAAAGCCAACACATTACAAACAGATATGTTTGTCAATATCGTATCATAAATGTTTTGTTTTTTTATGTTTTATAAATTTGAATATATCGTACATATTTCGTTAAAAAAACATGTTTTTTTTCTCAAAAATACATCTTTTCAAGTAAACATGCATGTTCTACGTGACATCGGCCGCGTTATGTTATTTGCCTTTGAGAATGTTTTGACTCCTTGCGTAAAAGATAAGATCACTTACGGCCTTCTTATATAAATGATCATTGTTTCTAATTCTTTGGTTTAATTTAAAATGTCATTTAGTTTTTAAACAAAGCATTAATAATTTAGTTTTATATTAATGTTTTGAATGAATTCACTCGGAAGTAATACAGTGTCAGTATTTAACCGGCGGACATTTGTCCTCTACTTATATTCCATGCCGCGCTGTTGGTTTTAGTTCTGATAAAATACGGGAAAAAAACATTGTATAAATATCCAAGATATGGCAGGTTAGTTATAGTTGTTAGAATGGTGTTAAATACATATTTAATTTTCTAAAAACAATGGCATTTTTACTTCCCCTTTTCCTGTTAGTCGGGAAATGCTTCGGGCCGTTTATGCACATACCTTACTGTGCGGTTTTAAGATAGCGCATTGTCCAAGCCGTAAAAAATGTACGTTGACGTATAGCTTACATTAACGTCAATTGATCTCTAGTGACTGGTTGTCATTGTCAATCAGGCGCGGATCCAGGGGGAGGGGGTTCCGGGGGTTGGAACGATCAATGCATTTGAATGGGGACATGTAGTTGGACCCGCCCCCTTTTTGTCCTGGGTTAGGAACCCCCCTTTTTAAATGGCTGGATCCGCCCATGCCAATTATTTCACCCCATACTTATTTAATATTGAATGTAACAAGTTTAATAATTAGCTTTTCATTCATATTAAGACAACAGTAATCAAAACCCATACACTGAAAAAAAAGACATAAGCAAAAACAAACAGACGAACGGACAAACAACAGTTTTCAAACCACTTAATCGAAAATTAAAGAATTAGCAATATTAACCATACAAATAGCCGGGGAGGCCTAGGTATTGCAAGTTATGAATTCAAACAGATTTTCGGTCGAACTTAATGAGACAAAATAAAAAAGATAAAGATAGAGACTATTGGAAAAGACATATATAGTACTTACATGTAATTTTCATATTACGTCTTGGCTCTAAGTAATGGGGTTCGGCCTCATTGTTAAAGGCGGTGAATAATTGAACTCGGGCAGATATTTTTTTCATTTACATTCATATCACATCTGCCTATTTTTGTATTGGGATTGTGTGACTCAGTCTTTTATTTTCTGTGAGATGTTTTTATTTTTTTATAATATATTTTTTTTAAAGCTGTTGTCGGTTTTTCTACGACTTATGGGTTTTCGTTGCTCTAGTTTTCTGCTTTCTCTTTTTATACCCAAAGCACAAAGAGAAGAAGCAAATATAACACGAACAATGTTAATTATAGTATCGCGTGCAGATGAACTAATACCGCTATAATCCAAGACGTTATAATTATTAATGAGAAATCAAGATTTAAATCGTTTTGTCTAATCATTACAGGTTGTTTTATTCATTATGAATTAGTCTTTAGTTATAAATAACCAATGGACCAACAGAATAAAATACAACTTTAATTATAGAATTATTGGAAAGTTATTGATGTTCGTCGTTTCCTTTGTAACGTTTTGTTGTATCGTCATTTCAATACCAGCAGGAGATGCCTGGTCATTGATCAATAAAGAGTAAAAGTGAAGTACTCTCCCTTGTCAACCCGGTAATTTTTCTACCTTAGTGAGGGTTTGGATGAACGAGTCTAGGTTTTTCTTGTTTTGTCTTTTACACGTTTTTTCTTTATTTTTGTACATTTCTGTATTCTAACTATTAAGGCACCCAATTATTTTCTGTTCTTTATTTTGCGGTATTGTTTGCCCATTTTTCTTTATTTTTTGTTCATAGATCTCTATTCTGTAAACCAAATCCAGACCCTCCCCTATAACGGAATCATTGGAAAGTTAATTGAAGGATAGCATTTCCTTATCAAAAATCGTAGAATAGTCATTTCAGTATCAGCAGGAAATAGTGCTGGTCGTTGATCAATAAAAAGTCCTCAATAGATTTAAACAAAAACATTTCCGAACTATCAACAGTGCATTGAAATCACACGGATAAACATGAACAATTTGGGAATGAATTATAAATGATAAATAACATGTACATTGTCTCGGGGTTGCTTTTGTTAAATGGGTTTTTAATGTGCACGTATGCATGTGTTAAATTTTATACAAATTGAACTCTACCGTCGAAACATTGCAGTTGTGTATTTCATGTTTAAAAATTGGACATAAAAATACTCTTAATATAAGGGTAAGTGTATAAAAATAAGTATTAAATAAACTCATCATAGATAACAGCCTTAAATTTGTGTACGCGCCAGGCGCGCAAATCGTCCACACCAAACTTGAATCAAAAAGGTTAAAAGGGCCAAATGAAATACGAAGTTGAAGGGCATTGAAGACACAAAGTTCTGAAATATTTTGCAAACTACATGTAGCTAAGGCGATCTGATCATGTGGTAGAACGTTGTCATTCTTAGTATTTCGAAAATATTTTTAAAAAAATTGTTGATTTATTATTATTATGACCTTATCAATGAATATAGCATATATATATACACTGGCACCGATACCATTCACATTTTTTTTGTCAGTCAAATTTCAAGAAGAATTCGATTGTTAGTTGGGAATATATATATATTTGGAGGACTTTTCCGTCACAGTATTTGTTTTTGAACTTACATTCACCTCGACAGCACAACATGTCGTTTATTGTTTTAAGTCCGATTATTTATAGTTATTTACTGATCTGATCTTTCGTATCAGTGTCTGCATCTAACCCCTAGTTGATTTAAACCTTTATTTCTAATTATAGAAACACTAAACATCAACAACAAAATTACAAAACAAATACCAGTCTAATCATGGAACGGTATGATAGATTTGTATGTTTTCTGGCGCTCTAATATCCGCCCCTGGATGCTGGTCCAAAACAACAGTTCTTTAGAAGGGGGTCCTTCAAATGAGTAGCTATCACTCAAATCAGGATATGACTATTGAAAAAAAATTACATATTATATTTTCTTTTAAATTTTATAGAGAACGCAAATCTGAAGCAGTGTTTAAAATTCTTTTTAATAAAATAATTCATTTTTTTTATTTTATTTGTAAAGCTCCATCCTTAATTATTGTAACGTAGTACCGAGTTATTTGTTCATTTTTATTCAAATGTCAAGCTAATCTGACACAGTTTGTACAATATTTAATGTTATTTTAAACTTATTCCAGTGCATGACCTCAAAATGTGCATAACATTTAGTTTCAAAACTGACACAGCTACTGATTTCATTTCAATAGATGCAATTCAACTACTAAGTCATCAATTTTGAAATTTAAATCCACTTTTTCACATGCAAATTCTAGCTTATAACATGTAGTTTTGACATTTCACTTACAAATTGGTTATGCCATAACTGCATAATAACAAAAAAGATATGTTGTAATACATGTAATAATATAATGGATTTCATGGTGGTTGTATCAAAACGCTTGGTATTTTGGTGCTGGCTTCTGTTAAGAACCTGCAAATAGTTATTTTTTCTCAAAGCGACTTGAATACACTTAATTAAGCATTGTACGAAATGTCGGGAAGAACAAGCAAGACAAATTTTCAAAAGGTAAAAAATTTAAAATATTATGAAGTATTTAGCACGCGTTAAAAGCATTTTTTTCTCAGCGATTAGGACATCCTAGCTAAGATAGTCGTAAGATAGCTTCGATATGCATGCTGATACAATTCGTAAGTCCTTTAAAGTTACATTATCCTAATCTAGTCCCAAGATATATAAGACTTTGGGTCTTAGGACAGATCATATGACAGATCGAAAAACAGGCCCCTGTACTGTTTAATTTGACGTTTTCTAATTTTCCCTAGTCCCACCATACGACTTCGGGGGAAATATTTCCTATTTCAGTTATTTCTGTTATCTTTTAATTACTTGTTTTGCTATTTTTTATTTTCATTTTCCGTTTTCTGTTTTGCAATCCAAAAAATCTAAATGTCTCCATAAAAACTCCGTGACATTAAATTTGGAATAATTATCCTTACCGACTTTTTTGCCATGAAATAAAGAAACTTGAATAAGCAAACTTCATAGGCGGATCCAGGGGGGCCTGGGGGATCCGCCCCCTTCGTGGAACATATTTGATTGATTATATATATATAGGGAATCACCGAAGCATAACTGGAGAGGGCCCCTTCTTAGTTCAGTCACTCCCCCCCCTTTATGAAAGGTTTTGGATCCGCCACTGAACTTTATATATTAAAGATGTAGGGATAATCTAGTAACCTAACCATATTGAAATTTGATATTAAGGTGGTACCCAACACTTTCACTAAAATTAAATTGGCTCGTATAATTTTCATAAATTTTTGAAAAAGGATTTACTTTGACCCTTTGACAAAAATATAAAAATTTCAAAATATTTGAACCAACCAATTTATCAGAAAAACTACACTTGTTATATAGCAGTTTGACAAACTCTAATTTTGATCATTGAAAGGCTTAATATTCCCTTAACAACACAACATAATTAAAACGTTTAGCTGATTTTACAGAGTTATCTCCCTGTAGTGTTAGGTACCACCTTAAATGATGACCCTTAACCAACAGGAGTTGTTTTGTATAACAGCTTTGCTTTAAATAGAATTTTGCTTTTAGGTGAAGCAAGTCACTCTTATTCATATTGTAATAACTTAAATGGCAGGGGCCTGATGTGGTTTAAAATCTTGGGAAATAGACTCTACCTTTTCTCTTGGATGAAATTTAAAAATAAAAAAGGCAGGACAGGAGTTTTGAGTAAAAAAAGGCAGGAATATGTCTAAACGCCAACAACCCGACCAAAGATCAGAAGGCCACCAATTGGTCTCCAACACAGCGAGAGTATTCCGCACCTGGCTTCAGCTGACCACTAAATAAAATTGTGTACTAGTTCAGTGAAAATAGACGTCAATCTAAACTCCGAAACATATAAATTCATTTGATAAAGAAAACCCCAAAATTAATCTAATCATTAAAAAATTATATGTGCACAATGGCAATGGCAATATATAAACTTATAGTGTGAGTGATAGTTTTGAAAATTCGGAGTTTAGGAGAAGCGGATGTGTACTTTGTAGGTGTGGTGTAGTACATGTCAGACTAAACTCATTCCATAGAATCATGAAGAAGTAAATTGAATGAAAGCTGCAAAAATACATTATATGGAAACAGATTCTATATATGATTCACAAAGGTATGTCGTGCGGTTCAGGAGTATTTGCGGATACAAAAGTGGCACGGACGGACGAACAGACATAAAAATTAACATAATGTAAACTTAACTCTGTCCTTGAATTGAATAGACTTAAACAGATTTAAAACATATAGGATCGGCAATTAAAAAAAAAATCTTAAAGTTTCCATATTTGGCTTGAGTTTCTAATTTTGTTCATAAAAGTTGTGGTAAAATATTAACATAAAATGCATGAATAATTCTAATTGATATATATTGAATAGAGACACGTTTGTATTTTAATTTCAAATGATAACATTGTTTGTCGTACATATTTAATTAAAATCTATCTGTTCATATAATATAACCTCCAATGGGTACATTTTACGCTTAAATAGATCATGATAGTGTATTGATATCTAACCCATGAAGATTTACGAGTGTACGTAAATTAAAACTTGTTGACATAAAAAGACTTAATTTGATATATATAAATAATTGCAGCGGCTTACGGCGGCTTACGACGAAGGTAAGACTCGTTTGAGTGCATTTTTTTTCTAAGCCAAATTTTGTAAACGTTGTGTCGCGTTTGTTGTTGTTTTCTAAACGCTACAAAAGTAGAAACAAATACATCGTTTAATAAGTCTTTACTGACCCTGTGTGAACTTTCAATAATGCATGCACATGTTGTTGGTAAACAGACTTTTTACAAACGTAGAAAAATACATCGTTTAATCAGGTTGAAGTTAAAAACAAATATAGCATTTGTACTAACAAACGACAAACGACAAACTGCAGACTCATTTTCAGCGTGTACATAGTTTGTCAAAGTTTATGTAAACTTTTCAAACGTATGTTTGAAAGAAATTATCAAAACATGTGCGCGCTTATCGTTTGCGTCGTTTGTGTTAGAAAGAAATGCACTTTAAGTCTTCATATTTGTGATTTGAAGTTTTCATTTGTAATGCCCAATTAAGGGACATTATATTTTTCGGTCTGTGCATCTGTTTGTTCGTTCATCAGTCCGTTTGCTCGTTCGTCCGTCTGTCCAACTTTAGGTTAATAAAGTTTTTATGTCAAGGTTGTTTTTGATGAAGTTAAAGTCCAATCAACTTGAATTTTAATACACATAGCGTTTGAAAAACGAAGTAACAAACGACATTTAAAAGCGATATGTTAATTTTACGACTGTCAGTATTCGAACAGGATCCTTTTTAGTTTAGTTTCTTGTCTTTCGTTATATATACTTTTGTTTTATGTTGTGTGTTTTTTTAACTTGATTGTCCTTTATCGTTTTTAGTTTTTTGCCCTTTTTCGCATTGACGTTGTCATATTCTCTTCGACCTAATGGCTTTTAGTGTCCCCTTAGTATATATACTTCGAAGTTTATTGAGTTTATTTATAATGCCCTCTTAAAGAAATAAAAAAAATCAAAGTAAAGAATTTTTTTAATTCTGTAATAAAACACGATCTGGATATTTACTGTTCATTCTTTCATAAACTATAATATCGCTTTAATGAATCTAAGGTTCATTGTAATAGATTAAATAGGCGAATAATCTAAGCTGATATATCATTACTAATTAAAACCATTAAATCTAATTATCGTGCAATTATATAAACCAAAGAATCCCGAACAAAAATATTATGCTAGTTATTATTGGAGAGGAATAAAGTATGCGAGTCTATTACATTTGTTTGGCGATAAAAATTATAAGCCTGGTATAATGTAATTTTTGCGATTTTGTTTGTATTATATCTATTTTTAAAGTTAATTGGGCTTATTTTTCTATGTTCGAACAGGAACATATATATTGACATTGTTAGATATACTGTTCCCATGTTCGAACAACAAATCTTTTTCTCAAAATGCTAATAATTATGTATTATTTCCAGATAAACATAGTTATGGACAGCAGATATGCCATCAAAAGAAATCAAATGCGTCAAAGAAGGTTGTCAACTGAACTTGAAAATATTCACTCAAGACTAGAAGGAAGCCTATGTTTGCTTGAACACGAAGTAAAAGAAATAAAAAAAGACCAGGACAAACAAGACGAACCAGATCCGGACTTCGATATTTCGTACTTTAAGAAAAAATCAGAAAATAACAATATGGGTGATTCCAGAAGAAGAGCCAGTAGTTTTAGCATCAGTGAATCTAAAACTAACATTGATGGTCCCCGAAAACCCAATTTACATGAAAGACGAGGGAGTATTTCAAAAATACACAAAGTAGAATCTCCTGTTGCACAATATATTACAAGTCCTTTGGTTCCATCTTATTCTAAAACGAGACGGATGTCTCTCCCATCGAATGTATTTCACTCGCATGAACCTTTCATAGGATTACATGGTTCTACCTCAAACAATCCAGAGGCGAACAAAGGCAGTGATACCAGCTTAAAAGGCAGCCATAGTGATGTCAGAAGGTCACGTGACAGTATAAGATCACGTGATAGTTCACCGGAAATGGAAAAATACGAACGTCAGATGATACGTTTAAAACGCGAGTTAAACCAAAGGATACCCAAAACCATTAAACAATTGTCAAGAATACCACTAACGTCTACCGAGGAGCGCCATATCATAACGTATATAAAAGAGGAAGAACACAAACAAATGACAAATCGGAAAAATGCCGAAATTCTCGAAGGAATTCAAAAGTGCACCTATCTAAGGACGAAAAATCCTACAGAATTGTCGGTTGAGGAAATGTTAGACAGATCACCTGACTAATCAAATAGGTCATAGACTAAAAGTTCTAATCATAGACATCATAATTTATTTTGAATTTCACATTAAGAGATATTTACATATCAACTAACCCGGATCTTGACGTAATGATAGAAATACTGCATTATTAATGGCTTAATGGATAAATATATTTCGGCATAGATGTGCAGACTTAAGAGAGCAATACATTTCCATGTTGCAAAATCGTTTCCCTTGCATACAGTTGAAGTACTTTAAATAATCATGTAAACAAGTTCTATCTTCAAAGTACTCTTCATTGCAGTAATAATTATTCCGTCATCGTTTTTTTTTTTTTTTTTTTAAAGGACGTTAATTGATCACTTGATTTGTAAGTTTAATTTGTTGTTTATAAATCATTTAATGATAAATTATACAAATGAAGGATATTCACCAAATTTTGCTTGATTTCGGGCAAAAATATAACGTTTTGCAAACAACGGTAACTATACCCTTACAAACAACGGTATATTGATGGGTCTTTCAAGTGCTCCACAATACCTCTTTCTAAATTAGTAACATCAATTTTATCAGCAATCAAAGACGCCCTTCAAAGTTATTGTGAAACTGCCTGTTCTAGAGATGGCGTGCTTCAGATGTGGATACTAAATACTCCGAAGATCTTTTAGAGTACATTCAATCTAAGGTTCTTTCATCTTGCAATAGTATCTTAACATCTGAAATTTCTACACTTTACACAAGTATTCCCCATTCCAAACTAAAACACAAATTGAAAGAGTTGGTATGGTTTTCTCTCATAAAAAATAATGTCCAACGTAGACATGGTAGATACAAGTATCTTGTCTTAGGGAGGGATACATCCTACTTTGTAAATATCACTTTGATTCAAACGTTTCGTCCTCGATGGTTTTACAAGTCTAGTTGTCATCACTTATATGTAAATTTATTGTTTGTAATAAATACTGAATTTTTTTTTATAACACTTCATGTATTATACCCTCATATATATATTGCCATACACGTATTTAGCATAATTATTTGGAATGTTGATGTTTTTGAAGATCGAATTTTGCTATTGATGAGTCTTATGTAGACGAAAGGTGCATTGCAGTTTCGAAGATCTTCAAAGTACAGGCCTGTTACTTTTGTTGAAAAAAAAACAACCAACCTTTGATAAGAAAATGGGGAGTTTTTAATACATTCTTTATAGTAATAAAATTAATTGCAGATAACCATTTCTCATATCTGAAGATCTGCATATTGTACAGATTCTCATATCTCTAGTAAATACAGGCATATATTGATAACTCAAATGAAAAAAGTTTAAACACTAATAAAAATACTAGATTTCCAAATACAAGTGGAAAAATGTGCAATTGCCATATTTCATTGTCCAATGAAATAGCTCTAAAAACTGGAATCTTTTTCTATAAGCATGTATTAATAATTCAATGGGGGAAGATATAAAGACTCTAACAAAAATACTATATACCTAAATACAGGTTACAAAAGATGTAAATTTGTGATATTACATTTTCCAATGACTTAATCAAATTCAGTGTTTATTATCATCGGTTTCAGTTCATGTCCTGGATTCCCATTCATATCTTTATCACTCAAATGTACAGCAACGTCCTCTTGTACTGGTTGTGGTATAGTTTTCCATGTCAACATTTTTCTTGTGTAGAAACAGCAATAACATAATATGACAATAACCAGTAAACGTCCTATTAACGAATATCCATGGAGTTTCAGACGAAATACGTCATTGTCATAGAGTGCGCATGATCCACGAACACCACGTGATTCTTTCCATACTAAACAGGTAGAATCAATCAGTCCACCGGAAATAAGCGGTCCTGGAAGCCATCCTAGAATGATATGAATTATATCATGTATATGAATACTATGTTCTTATTGTGTGTTAACATTGTAGGGGCACAGTATAATTATGTTTCCTATCTCCGTAGAGGAAACTGACACGCTTTAGGGGATAAGATAAATTAGGGGGAAAGTAAAAATGTTGTGGTGTGGGTTAAAATGGGCTAAATCGAAGGATCTAAGAGAAAGAGATGAAACATTATAAAAAGTAGGATTAGGTAAAAAAAAAAAAATGATAAAGACACATAATATTTCACATCATACAAGACGTAACCCAAAGTTAACCAATGGTGAACTCTGCAGCACCAATAAAAGTTAGGGGCGAAAGATACAAGAGGGACATTCAAACTGATAAATCGAAAATAATCTGACAACGCAATGCTTTTCTTTAGCAATAACGTCACGCCAACAAGCTATGTGGTACTGCTCTCATAATGATCCCTTTTAC
The DNA here is from genome assembly GCA_037788925.1 of Mytilus galloprovincialis. NCBI lineage: Eukaryota > Metazoa > Mollusca > Bivalvia > Mytilida > Mytilidae > Mytilus > Mytilus galloprovincialis. The sequence goes on along the minus strand of CM075339.1, from coordinate 73,147,761 downwards.
AATTCGACCTGACTTTACGTGTAATGTATAAACAAGCAAAACAAGTTGTTATCCGTTGCTTTGACAGGATAGTTGTTGAACAAGAAACAAGAAAGTGTGCTGAGTTATTGTCTGTACTTACCTACTTTGGTCAAGCAAAAAAAATGTATGTGAAGACCAATCGTTATTGTAGGAGAAATGTTTGAAGACCAATAGCCTTTGTCACTTTCTGATGACATAAAGAGTTTATCAATCAAATATTGCGAAAGAAATGACACTTGTCCACAGATTCACTTGAAGATTACTTGTCAAGTGAAATTTTCGTCAGTTTTTTCCCCATCTACAAGTATAATTTCTATTGTTCTCTGTAGACCTGTGGAAAAGTATCATTTATTTGGCAATAACTTTTGGTTATTTCATTGTAAAACTGACTTTTAAATTTTATCATATTTTAAGTAATTTTTAAATGTACAATCAGATATTTACCTAGAAGAGAGGTCACAAACGATGAAAGACCCATAGCCAAAGCTTTGTCTTCATTTGGAACACTCCTGTCAAAGAAAAGTAATTATATAAGTATAACTGTAGATAAGTATGCCAATAAACATTAACGTCATCTTCATTATAAGTATATGATTATACCAGTAAACGTTATCGTCATTCCGAACACTGTTGTCAAAGAACAATAAGTATATAAATGTGGGGCGAAAATACCAGAGAAACGGTCAAACTCATAAAGCGAAAATAAACTGACAACGCCATGGTTAAAAATGAAAAGAGACAAATAATAGTACTCAAGAAACAACATAAAAAACTAAAGATTGATCAACTCGAACTCCACTAAAAACTGGGAGTGATCTCAGGTGCTCTGGAAGGGTAAGAAGATCCTGCTCCACATGTTGCACCCGTCGTGTTGCTCATGTTATATAATTATACCAGTAAAACATTCACTGGATCTTTATTCCGAACACTCCTGTCAAAGGAACGTAATTTATTATCATACCAGTCAAATATTAATTTTTAATCTTCATTTCGAACACTTCTGCAACAGGAAAGTAAGTATATAATTATGCCAGTGAAGCAGATTCATTTGACATGTTGAATGCATGCCTCTCACACAGTGAAAAAGGGTGTACAGTTTAAACCATACACTATGTGTATATGTACGAATTATATGAGATAACTTGGTTCACGGCTCTAGAATACACAAGACAATTTCCGCAGATGTCTCAACGAATATAAAAAAAGTGGAATGTGATATGATGGTCAATGAGGCAGGTATCTATTATAGATGCTAGCAGTTATTAACTTATGTATGGCCTTCAACATTGAGCATACCGATTGTTAAGGAAAACAACTCTTCATTCATAAGTTACTCGTTTGATTGAAGTAACAATCGTATGTCAATGTGCATCTACTTCTGCACTCCATGCAAAATGTGAAGGTCAACTGTTTTCATTTTGTAAATATTTTTTTTCAAAAACAACAATCATTTCAAAAGTTAAAAGTTATCAAAAGATTCCAGGATTGTAATTTAAAACGTCAGACGCGCGTTTCGTCTACCCAAGATTCATCAGTGACGCTCAGATCAAAAAAGTTACTACCAGAGAATGTATTCTTATATTGTTGTCATATAAATTAAAACAAACGATTTCTGAACAAAATGTACAAATAACATAAAAAGATTAGTTAAACTTAATTGAAACTTTTAGCCACAATACTACCACGGCTATAGGTATTCGGTACACAGGAATATCAGCAATTTTTAAACAGTATACCATACTAATATAATGTTATCCTGGGGGAAAATGGGACGAAAAATTCATAATTGGCCTTAATGTGTAGGCCTATATAGATTAGCAACCACTTGATAAATAAAATGTGTAACCTATGATAATGTGGAGGAATATAAAGGTAAGCGAGAATTTGATAAACTAAGAACTTGTAAACACTTCACACGATAAATGCTTCACGAAGCTTGCTGCAAAATCACAGAAGTTCTAATTTGAAATTCAAGAAAAAAGTGCGACGTAAATTTAATAAGACAGACAAAATCATTGGCAGGCGAGATTTTAAAAATGAGTATAATTCAGAATACGGTGAAAAGTAAAAATGAAATCACACAAAATAGCATTGCCGTAAATAAAACTTTGAATATTCTTACCGTAATTTAACAATGTATAACGGCATTATCTTAACAGCTGTTAATAAACTGGTAACCACGTTAACACCAATATACCAATATAAGGCATTGCAGTCCGAAACACAGTTTCCAAAGTTTGTTGTTTGCTTGTCATCATCAATGCCCGTACAATTTGTAAACAACTGTAAAAGAGATGACAACGATATTTCTTCAATAAGATAAGAGATAAATTCTGTCTTTATTGGAGAAGGAACTTTTATCTTATTGGATCAAAATTGTTCACAGTGTTGTTGTTTTTTTTTGCTCGAGGTAATTGATCCAACAAAGGATTTGTAATTATAAAAAAAGTTTTTCATTATCCGTTAACTTTGCGTCCCACTATAAAAATGATGTCCTCCCGCTAATTAGTTCAAAGTTTAAGGACTTTGTTGGGCGAATCTATTTGTTTTGAATCTGTCGTGTTGAACATGTAAGTTTTAACTGGCAAAGAGGGTGCAGTAAGCAATGCATGATATTTAAGGAACACCTGCTGTATCAATTCGTGTAGCAGGCGAACTTTTTCCATACAGGATGTAGTTTTTCATGTAGTGTGGATTTATTTATTTTCGTGGGTACCGATTTTCGTGGATTGACCAAAACTTCGTGCACATTTAAGTTCGTGGTTCTACCAATGTCTGCTTACAAGCCTATGGAAAAATTGTAATTCGTTAAACATCTAAATTTAAATTTAAACATTTAAATTCGTGGGCCACCTGTACCATCGAAATCCACAAAAATTGGCATCCAACGAAAAATAATCAATCCACAGTAGATGAAACATAAAAAAAAATCGCAAAAAAAGACTACGTAGAATTGTGTCTACTAGTGTATCAAATTATAACTAATTGTTCCATTCTATAAAGTTTGACATACCCTTTTTCCTACGCCTGTACAGCCTGCAAAGCATGGAGAGAAATATGTTTGACTGTTTGACCCGCACACAGGAAAGTAACTGTTTTCATTACAGTTACAGTCGTTCACATAGGTTCCATTTGTCATGCTCCCGCTGAAAAAAATAACACTTGAAATTTGATATGAATGTCATAGAAGTGAGAGGTTTAGCTAGCTATAAAACCAGATTAAATCTATCATTTTTTTCAGAGAAGAAAATGCTTGTATCACGTCAGGAATATGGCAGTTTGTATCCATTCGTTTGATGTGTTTGAGCTTTTGATATTGGCATTTGATTAGGAGCTTTCCGTTTTGAATGTTGCTCGGAGTTCAGTATTTTTGTGATATACTTTTGATTCTAACTCTGTTTCTATTCTATGTTAATTAACCGAATAGGGTAAATACTTTCTTCCATATCGGAAGGTTTATATATAAACTTAGAAATAACAGATATAGTCATTTCGGGATATTAATACATATACAACTACAGGAACAAAAAAATCCTTTATTCACAATGTTATGTTGGAAGAGTAAGAAACTCTCGCTCATCAGTCTCAGAGAACATCATTTTTTCTTGTCTTAAAGTCTATTAAACCTCATCGGAATGGTATTCTTTGTATATAGATTCATTGTTATGAATTGTTCACTTTTTAAAATGTGATTGGTTAAACCAAATAAAGTGATATCGAAAAAAAAAACACCAGAAAATTGGATTGTGTTTTATAATCACAGGCATTTTTGTTGCTATTGTTTTCCTCACAAAGTCTTTTATCTAGATAATATTCAAATGCATTTTTTTTTCTTTATTTCTACTGTACGGATAATTTTGCATTTAGCAACGTTAAAATGTGTCGTTAACGGTTAATGATGATTCCTTACTGTCGTTCTTGAAACAAAAACAAAAATATTGTGGAGCACCGATTGCATTTTTTCTCTTTATAAGATATTTGAAATACATATAAGTAATGACATTTTCATTTTTTATATTGACTTTATCATCAAAAATAATAAGCGAACCCTCACGGGCGAGCTTAAATCCAAGCTGATGTAGACAGTATTACAATTAAAATGCCATTATTTTAGAAAGTAAAGATAAACTTATTGTTGTTGACCCGATTACTAGTACTTATGTTAAGAAACTTTCAATATTATAGTTAAACAAATCCAATTTAAGATGACAAAAAAATTATTATCATATGAATTTGTTTCTGTCAGTGTTGGACATCTGTTCCTCACAAGATGGTCATTTGTAACTGAGAAATAGAAACAATTTCCGTCATTCGATTTACAGATATTAATCACTTTAAATTAACACTACATTATGTATTATTATCCTTTCGTTTGTTAATATCGTCTAAGTCAGACAAATGTACTATTTGTAAAAAGGATTTTTTTTAACAAACCTCGCCAGATATATGCTCGGAAAAGCTAAGGCTCAAACATCAAACGAATTGATAACAACTCAAAGACGAGGAAACTGTTTGAGTGATTGGATCAGAAAATAACATCCTTATGGTAAAAAAAAGTATTTTAAAAAAAAATTAACTTCGAGGAGAATTCAACAATAGGAAAAAATGTCCAAAATACGGGTACAGCAGTCAACATTGTGTTATAATCTTAATCACTATAAAACAGTACAAACATGTAACAACGAAACACAAAAAGTCATATGGACAAAGCACATCTGCACAAATACACAATGATTCGATGTATTAATACAGAACCACGTCAAATGGATTTAACCAATAATAGACTTCACAGTAAAAGTAATGAACTATTTCTACTACTATTCGGCACGTAACGATTATTTTGATTTGATAATTCCATTTGTGACAGTCGTAGTAATTGGCATCAACGTTACCCAATTACAGTCGCCATTTGCGGGATATTTGAACGTTTAACTTTAAAGATTTCAGGAGTTTTTCTGAAAAACAGTCGTTGAGATGATAATTTGAAAAAGAAAAAAATATATATATATACAACATGAATCAATACCCATATTCCGTTGGTCCGACAAATGCTGATTGTTCACAGCCAATGAAAATTCCTGCTGCAAAAACAATAGTACTTGCTGCTTGGCAAACAAGAAGTGACGCCATAGTTTTGAATGGTGACATGGAGTACTTCCTGCTTACGACCCCTCCAATGAACGTTCCGATACACAATGAAGTTATGGTACAGCCAGCTAACGAATAATACAAAAAATCTAAGTACGGAATTCAAATAAACCAAAAGCAATATAAAATATAATTTAAAAAAATCGTACATCAAGCTTATAGTTAGCATGTACAAAAAATATGGCAACAAAACATTTTCTTAAAATTCGAAAGACAACTTTGAAGGACGAGTAATTAACTACTATACCACTTTCACAAACAATAACCAAATTTATTATTGGTGAAACTTAATTCATTAAAACAAATTACAGTCATATACGTTAAAAATGTTCGAATCCAGAAGAACGACTTATATCTTGTGTCTTGTTTGCTAGAACAGAAGTATTCCAAAGCCAGTTCCCTTTTTTACTTTTTTGACAGAACACGACTTTTATATAATTAAAAAATGAATAAATAAACAGCAATTTTTTTATTGTATTTTGCTGGAGTAGGTGTTACTTGTAATGTTTTATTATATAGATTATTTATGTATTTCTCTGTCCTGATTGTTCTTGCATTTATTTGTACTGTGTTCCTGTCATGTAAATGTTGTTAGTTAAGCTGTATATTTAACATTGCCATCAAGCGCGAGGTTTGACTAGCCACTAAACCATGTTTAAATCACCATTTTTTCTTTAAATGTCCTGTATCCAGTCAGGACTATGTCAGTTGTTATCTAATAGTTCATTTCTATGTATGTTGCATTGTCGTTAGATTCTTGGTGCACTTCAGTGTTTCTGTAGTTTAGTTTTTTGCATCCTATTTTTGATATGCATCCCTTTTGTTTTAGTTTGTAACCTAGGTTTTGTTTTCTCTAAATCGATTTATGACTTTTGTATACCGGTAAAATACTAGTACCTTCATTTGGATAAGAAAAACCTACCCATAACCAAATTGGATTTCCATGTTGGTAAATGGAACTGGTTTTCATAATATTTTACCAGAAACGTCAAATACGTAGATACTGATAGTAATTGTAAAACAGCTGCAAATAGAGTCAGGCTAAATAAAGGGGAGGAAAATATCCTGCACATCGCCTTGAAAAGTCCTGTAAAAGAAATTGGATTATAATTAGAAACATAATCTTAAACAATTTATAATTCAAAGATTACAAAGACCGACCCAATGTATTGCCCAATGAAATTATAAAAACGTCCCTAAACTAACAAAAAAAAACATAACAAAACAACAACAATAAAACCACAAGCACACAAAACAACATCAAATTTTGATTTGACGAAACCTGTTGCTATATTTAAATGAATTATTCAATTAATAGTTTTTTCAAACTTATCTGGTTAATTATGATCATTCTCTAAGCGTGGTCAAACTTGGAACCAACATTTCATCAGCATTTGTATTGTAAGGTCTTTGATCCTGTCGGAGCTCTTTTCTGGGATAATAGCTCAGAAAAAGAAGAAACACAGGGTCAAATACATCACACGTCGAAGAAATGCAGAAACTGTATAAAATACAGAGGCAGATTGATGAGGAGGAGAGTATAGGACCTGCCCTTTTGTTCACAAAAATCTTTTACCTTACATTCATCATATTAAATTTCAAATCTCTACGATCGGCGCAAATAACCATTGTTATCACCCTTTTCTCGAACTCTGGATTCGCCCCTTAAATGACATACAGCAGTAAACAAAACAATTTACAAAACATAATGAAACGAGCGGAAAACTTGATCTAGACTCGGGTGCTCTGGGAAGGTTGCCGGTATCTGATCAAATAATTCTCGCACGATTTATCATTAACTGGATCTATGTAATTATATATAACTTAATTATATAACAGCATTATCTGTGTACAAGTTTTCTATATGTAGCATAGATACAATACCTTTTATTTCAGTGTGCAGAAAAGATAACTTTGTTTCTTGTGTTCGTCTTCTATTTTTCAATGCTGATACATTTGTATTTCCCAATAGTTTGCTTGGGAAAAGAAAGATAGGCACCGCTGATAATATGGACATAATTCCAAACACTAAAAATCCTAGCCACCAAGCTCCTATCCAGTTCGGATCACGTGGTTTGATAGGAACATCTATAAGAATGAATATTAAGCATCATTACTTTGCTTTTATCATTTTAATTCCAGATATTTATTATTATGTTTTTCTTGCGAAAAAAAAAGAAAACAAACAGTTTGTTTTAAAAAAATACTTTTTGCGTATATATAAACAGTTGTACATTCAACAATTTTCTTCATCATTAGCTCTATCTGATAATACAAAGAAGTGGTTTAAGGGTATGACATGCTCTGATGATTAACGTAAAAATAATAACTATATAATGAAAACATAAAACAAAAAAGGTACACATACTAACCTTCTAAAGTAACATAGAGGTTACTAAAAACACTTCCAAGTCCAAAAGCTAAGACAGGTCCAAACATTGCTGTAGATGCGATGATACCTATGATTGAATGTATTTGCAAAAGAACGATAAATGAGTCTTAAAAGATTCTAACATTACAACTATTAGCCATTGTTGTGATATTGTGATATATATATATATATATATATATATATATATATATATATATATATATATATATATATATATATATATATATATATATATATATATATATATATATATATATACATCTACATGGGAAAAAATATGAAAAATTGAGACAAACAGATCAAAAAGGAAGGTTAGAAAGACGGGCAATATGAAAAATAATCAATGATAGCCAAAACAAATAAAGATAAGACAAAACCAATTTAAGGAGAAGTGGTATAATTGCCAATGTTCCAGCTAACATCAATTCATAAACATACATGTCGCTATCTATATGTGACAAAACTAACTTAAATCTCTGACAAATTGAAAATATCTAATTTAGCTATACTAAAATTACACATTTCTCTATCTATGTGTATTCATATTTCATCTATTAATATGTAAATACTTATATATGCATTAATAAACTGCAGTCAAATCTGTAAGGTGCTTATCATATTCTTGCAATTGTAAAAAAAATATAATTATATACATAAATATCTAGTAATTGGTTGCTGTGTGTACATGGGAGAAAAAAAACCTTATATCTAATCAGTTGGGACTGCATTTCATTTTTATGCAGCTCAAAACACCATATCTGTTTAAAGAGGAATAATCCTTACAGAAATTGATTGTCTCCCATATTACTTTCTCTTCCATGTGCATGCAATAACTGTTCAGTGTTCTATTGTGATTTATTTCATTTTAATATTTCATTGCTATAACACAAATCATTGTATGAAATTTAAAACCCGCAAGGGTCCATAATTGGATTAATAAAGTATTCTTATTCTTATTCTTATTCTTATTCTTATACTAAGTGCCATTAATAGTAACGCAACACCATGTATTCATTTAATAAAATTCAAACCGAAGTTGACTTATCAATTTTTCAAGACTTCTTATGACATGCAAACAAAGGTCATAAAATATAATGCAGATTTACATTTTTGTCTGTTTTAATCAGTCGCAGATCTCTCAATTGATTAAAAGTCGACGGGAGAAATTATGTGCAAGTGTCAAGTCGCCATTTTTTTAAATCTATTAAAGGAATAGTTTGGTAGTGTGCTTTTAAATAGAGCCATACTATACATGTAATATGACATTTTGCATATCTGAGGGCACTTTGTGATTTGATCTAAATATACAGTTTAGGTAGGGTCAGGTGGAGCCAAGAATTCTACAATCATTTTTTTAAGAAATCTTTAAAAACGTTGTCTTTCTGCATCACACATTCTTAACAATGATAGGTGCACCTTATTCCTTTTAAATACTACCTTTGTTTTCATCGTTAGGATAGTACGTGGTTCAAGTATATGGCTGTTGAGATTAATAACTGAATTATTATCATTGAATAATTTTAGACTAACCAACATAGAATCCTGTTTTTCTTCGGTTTCCATTTTCATCAACATATTCTGCAAGCATCGAGGTTCTTGGTGCTTTTCCGATGCCCTGAAGCATCATTCCCATGCCTATTAAAAACATACTCCAGCCTTTCAAATTTCCGTACACTTCTCCCTGGTCACTGCGCATGCTTAGGTGAAACGATTCGTCTTCTGATATATTTAAATTTGGCGCGCAAAGATAACTGGAAAACTTTGATAACTTTGGATTTGAAACATTAAAACGTCCATGTGATTTCGAAAAGTTATCTGAACTGTCTTTAAACGTTGAAGGTATGCAGCAGATGAGTGCCGAAATGCCATAAAATGCAGTGGCAATTGAGAGTACTCTAGGAATATGGACTCGACGAGCAATGTATCCAACTATTATAGATGATGTCAAAAATCCTATTTCATCACAACTCATTAAAAATCCAGACTGTTTACTACTTAATTCAAACTGCTTTTCTATTGATGTTACCTGAGAGTTGATGTACATTTGTAATGATGACGTCAGAAGTGCTGTTACGCTGAAAAATGTCGTGAACCATCGAATGGATGCACACGGTTGCAAGATGTTCGGTTTAAATTTCCCTATTCCACAGTCGAATTCCATAATTTTCTGTTGTTTTTTTTTTGTGTATAGTCTTTAATCCTGAAATTAATCTTTGATTGAAATTAAATCATAGAAAATAACGCTTTACAAGTTAATTTTTACAAATAGAAGTATGAAGTGCTTATTAACATTAGATTTAGTTTTTGTATAGTATTATTGTTGTTGTAATTTTGAGAGAAAACAATAGTTTTTACATTTAGAAGCGCTTAAAAATTAAAAAAATCGGATAGTTTAATTTAGATTTCAGTTTTATGATTATTAGTTATGTGATACCAATGCGACCAAACAGGAAATACGCCATATTCTGAAAGATGACTATAACCAGAAAATGTATACCATTGAATAGTTAAGCAATCAAATACCATTAGACGAAGGAGGCTCACGTCGGATTTGTTTGTGATACTGACACGTGATATCGTCGAGTCTGACTAAATATTGATATGCTTTCTAACAAATGTAGTTAATATATCTGTCAGGTACAGGAAAATTTTACAGGCACTTGCCTCTCAGAAAACTTTTATACCTTTAAGTTTATGACAACTATAATTATTAATATATTATTAACATTGACTCAACCGTAGGACGTTAAGCAACCATTAACCAATCAATCTACCTCAACCTTGATTTCTGACTGAAGAAATAAGATCTAATTCGGGTAAAACCTGTGTGACAACAAGTATTTGTAACAAATATACATATCATAATCGTAAATATTAATACGGGTATTTATATTCTATATTCACTGGGAATTCCAATTGTAGGTTATTGCGACGCCATTAAGTTCTGCAAGAAAGTTTCATTTAGTAATGCAATTCCGACGTGAAGATTTGTCTTTGATGTGGGTAAATATATACACCCAACATGGCTATCATGGGAGACTTTGTGTAAGTTTCAATTACCCAGACACAGAAGGGATTATTGCAAAACACAGGTATAGATTTATGAATATGGAGCCAGATTGTATTAACTGGAAAATATTCGTACGGACAGATAAGGTCAGTTTGACACTTAAAAGTGTTCAAAATTAGAATTCCATGGTTTTAAAACAGTTCACTGAGGAACTTGAGTTGATTATATTTTACCAACACTATCATTATTTAATATATGCATTAAGTGATACGTAAATGAAACAAATATTGAATAGTACAAGTCCGTATAAATAACAAAACAGACAAGAAAAAAATAGTTTCTTTAAAGGGACCAAATTAGAAAGCCTCTGAGAAGGTTAAAGAGTTAATATCAAAAAGTAAGAATACCTTTTATAGCTGGAAGCAAGATGGAAGACATAAAGAGCAAAACAACAGAGAATAGACGGATATGAAAACCTGCAAAAGGAAAAAAAGAAAACTAGTCCGCCAAGAAGATCATCTGGATATCATCTATTAGAAATACCACCAGGTTTCTGCCTGTTTTATATATTTGTATGAAACTGAACTGAATCGTATAACTTCATTTAAATAAAAAATAAATTCGTACTGTACCTTTGATCTGCATGTAAGTGGTCCGACGCCGTACTGGATTTCTGATACTAATGCTCACAGACACTTTTTTCCCAGGGTAATTGATATATAGTGTTCATTCACTTAGATATAATTCAATAATTTTTATGTATATCAGATAAGTAAAGGACTATATTTCCTATTTGTATAGTTTGAAAAATGTTTAATCGTGCGTTTAATTGAAACTTGAGTACACAGACAGTCGTGTTTATTAATAGTCTCAAAATATTTCTGCGTGATTTGATATATGCAAAAGAAACACTTTAAGTTCATACTTTAAAATGTTTGAAAAAATTCGATAGGTCCATCGATTTATGAATTTCGAAAAGTGGTATACTACTGTTTCATTTATTTAACGCGTACGATTATATTTCTAATGGGTTTGAGAAATGGTTTTTCGTGCGTTGTATTTAGAACTGGGTACGCAGACAGTCATGTATATTATCTTTTCAAAAGATCCCTAAGTGATAAGATTGATATAAAACGAAATAGGTTTCATCTATATTTTGATATATTAAAAAAGAACAGCTTTTCACAGATTGATACTCAAGGTTATATTCACATAGCCAATATTTTTAGGTAACCATTGACAGTTGCGTGCTTAAAACCTATATATATCTAGTTGAACTGAGAAATTCTATTTAGATTTCGAAAAAATTGTATTATGATAAAGATTATGTCAAATACTATCAAAATGGATTCATTAGAAGAATTTTAAGTCCAGGACCTCTGTTTGTATATCAATATTCAGCAAAGACTACATTTTGTTTAAATATCATTTGAAGAATAAACTTCTGATGCAATATATTTGAATTGTAACTGAGAACAAGACAATATGCATGTATATTTTAATTAACATAGTTTGGAATATACTTCTTTTTTTTAAAGAGTTTGGATCAACATTACCTTTTTGATAATAAGTTTGGTAACTGTTAACATAAATTTATTCAGCCTAACAAAAGTTCCCTTAGATACTTTGCTATAAACAATTCCATGATATCTGTTTCTGTTGCAACACTATTAGCTTGCTCCGTTTTAAACAAATGCTGTATTATTTGTTCCAGGGAAGTCGGAACCCCCCCCCCCCCCACAAAGTACCGGCGTAATAAACATACATCAACCTCTTGCTTACGAAGACTTAGGACATGTGCATGAATTTTAGATGGAATTAAACTATTTTGTACATAAGTAGTAGAAAGGTTCATAAACTTAAATTATTTCTCTGATCAAGATGCCAAGTTCGAATATATATTGACCATATAAAATATGGTCATATCTCTTATTTTCCGATCATTTGACGAATCATATTCTGAGCGAATATGGATAATTGATATTATTCTGTAAAATATATAACAGGATTAAAATTTAGTATTTGCACCAGACGCGCATTTCGTCTACAAAAATCCAATCAGTGACGCTCGAATATAATACTTTACATTGGAAATTACATTCGCCATTACAACAAAACAATTTTATATTTATTTGGATTAGCTCACACCTTATTAGACAGATATGCTTCTTATTGTGGACGTTAACTATTCATTTTTTTACTGTAGTCAGATATTGGTATTTATCTGGTGTTATCCATTTAAGGCATAAAAAGTGTTGCCCGCTCAAATTTTCTATTCATAATTTAATTACATTTGGTTGTAATTTTGGAAAATAAAAAAAAACAAGGACACAGAGGTTCTTCTTTTTTTTACAATATTAAGTTCGTTATTCATACATCATCAATTGATAACAGTCTTTTAAATATTTTAAACTTTGAATCTTGTTATTTTGATACACAGCAACCAACGTCCTTTAAGCATGCCAAAAGAAAACATGTTCATAATTTGCACTTTTATATATAGTTTTTTTAAAAACACAATTCTTTGTTGTTCTTTCATATCTAATATATGTGTACTTACGATATTGAGTAAAGTTCATACCTGTTTTACATTAAAGCAAGTTTACAAATATTGTACCTTATTATAGCTTATGTGTTTCCCACGTAACAGTTTAAAATTGAAAAATGATCATTCAACTTTAAAAATAATTACTTTTAAGAATACCTTGTAAAATCATCAATCATTATTATGTAAACCCTTTACTTTATATGTGCTACTCAATATTAGAAGTAAGCCCTGTGGTTTTGAAGTCAATCATTTACCTATTCTAATAAAAGCTGTTCCATAGAAATAATGTTCAGTTACATAAAGCTGGCAAACCTCACATTATTTCTTTATAATTGATATTTGATTTGTCCCTGTCGATATTTTTTTCACATGAGGTATATATATTGATATTTTCAAGTTGTACTTTTGACGAAATCTGAATCTCAGACTTTACATTTGTAATCATATTCTGAGGATTATGAAGCGAAATACTTATATTGACACGCATCTTATTATAAAACATGTGAAAGTCTACCAAAATATCTCCTTAAAAATATTTGAGTAACAGTCCACATAAGAATCAGTCAAAATAGAAATTTTCGTGAAACTATTCGCACACAGCTTGGGTTACTAGCTAAGATTGTTAATTTCAACTAACGTCTTCATTGACTAGAACATTGCCAGTTTCCCTGTCCATGGTTTGTGGTTCCCTCCAGGGACACTAACGTCCTCATACGATTAAAACGGGCATCATCGAAATATCTAATAGTGCTGAATGTAGCGTTAATGCAACTAAAGGCTGGTCCTAGTTATGTAAATCTGGTGTCAAAATATAGCAGATTTTATTGATATTATGTTAGTCTCATTTATTATATTTTTTAAAGTGCTGTACATATCCTTTATATTTTACCTGGTCTCTGGAGTTCAAATAAAAAATTATATATCAACCCAACCGTACTTATGTACAATGTATCCTAAATCAGATCATATATTCACTTAAATATGTCTACTAAATGGACTCTTGTACTTAATATTTTCATCGGTAATTTTCCTGTGATCTTTCAGGGAGTTAATTTATGTTATTTTTGAAGGAACGCATTAAGTTTAATAAAGGGTTTTAGTAATTGGTATTAGTGAGGTAACAAATCAAAAAAAGATTACTTTTTGATCAATTTATGAATCGACCGACATCACTCACGGCAAGAATTCTATATGATGATAGGGTTGTCATATACTATTATTTTTCCCTGTCATACTACGTAGAAATTTCCCATGTTACAATATATTTATCTTATTTTTATTTTTGTAAAATAACAATTAAGTGTGAATTTCCGACACATAAACACAAAAAAATCTGAAAAAACGGGAACGCTTTAATTAATTGATAATTAAGGTATCAGCAAACATATGCTACAGAATTAAACAATAATATATCAGCTTTTATTTAACATAAATCAAGATATGGAAGTTTCAATCTAACGCGTCTTTAAAAATATATCAAATTTCCTACATATATCACCATTATGCGTTTGTGACAACACAAAACTAGTGGAATACCAATACGCTAGAAATATTTTCATGTCAAAGTTTGACAGAAAATACAAATCAAACTTAATTGCCTTACTCTTATTGTCACATAAACAGGTTTGGCTAGAAAAAAAACCCGGTTCAACCCACCATTTTTCTTAAAATGTCATGTACCAGGTTAGGATTATGGAAGTAGTTATCAAATAGTCCAATACTATATATGTAGGTGCTTATTTTTGTTGCACTTCAGTGTTTCTATTGTTCCGTTGTTTTCTTCTAATAATAAATGTGTTACTTTGGTTTCTAAACCGGATTTGTTTTCTCTTAATTGATTTATAACTTTTGAGCAGGGTATACTACTGTTGCCTTTACTGACCT
Source organism: Mytilus galloprovincialis (assembly GCA_037788925.1). Classification (NCBI taxonomy): domain Eukaryota; kingdom Metazoa; phylum Mollusca; class Bivalvia; order Mytilida; family Mytilidae; genus Mytilus; species Mytilus galloprovincialis. The sequence goes on along the minus strand of CM075339.1, from coordinate 73,132,758 downwards.
TATATAATTCTCATCATATAGCAGTTTTACTATTTAAACTTTACTTTAGTAAGTCGCTTTCCTATGCTCTTCTGACTAAAAGTTTGATGTGTTGGATAATGAATATGATTGGTTTTTCCACGATTTTGTAAATATTAATATATAGATACATGTATTATAGTTGTTTTACAGATCGTTAAATCTTTACTTTTTCTGCCGAGAACTATTTATACGTACGATTGACGACAATCTGATTAAGATATAATTCTCTGCGTTTGTTATGCTCGACGAGACAGCTAGTTACAAATGATTTGAATTTGATTCAGATTGCGTTGACGACAAAAAAAAACTTATTCTTTTTTTTTCTCCCGACATTCGCTGTTAAATCGTTACTTTGTTTTATAGACATCCAAAATTCTCTATTCTTTATATTTTAGCACCCATTACTTCCTTTATTTCAATTATTCATTACTTTTTCTTTTTGTTCATCTATTTTTTTTTCTTTTTCTTTTTCTTTTTTGTTTACATTTCTCTTTTTTATAAATTTCCTCATTTCTCCCACACATAGAGTTTGAAAAACGAAGTAAAAAACGACATTTAAAAGCGGTATGTTAATTTTACGACTGTCAGTATTTGAAGAGGATCCTTTTTAGTTAAGTCTCTTGTCTTTGTATCTATACTTTTGTTTTATGTTGTGTGTTTTTTTTAATTTAATTGTCCTTTTGTCGTTTTTCGTTTTTTGCCCTTTTTTGCATTGACGTTGTCATATTCTCTTCGACCTAATGGCTTTTAGTGTCCCCTTAGTATATATACTTCGAAGTTAATTGAGTTTATTTATAATGCCCTCTTAAAGAAATAAAAAAAATAAAGCAAAGTAAAGCATTTTTTTAATTCTGTAATAAAACACGATCTGGATATTTACTGTTCATTCTTTCATAAACTATAATATCGCTTTAATGAATCTAAGGTTCATTGTACTAGATTAAAAAGTCGAATAATCTAAGCTGGTATATCATTACTAATTAAAACCATTAAATCTAATTATTGTGCAATTACATAAACCAAAGAATCCCGAATACAAATATAATACTAGTTATTATTGGAGAGGAATAAAGTATGCGAGTCTAATAAATTTGTTTGGCGGTAAAAATTATAAGCCTGGTTTAATGTACTTTTTGCAATTTTGTTTGTATTACATCTATTTCTAAATTTAATTGGGCTTATTTTTCTATGTTCGAACAGGAACATATATATTGACATTGTTAGATATACTGTTCCCATGTTCGAACAACAAATCCTTTTCTCAAAATGCTAATAATTATGTATTATTTCCAGATAAACATAGTTATGGACAGCAGATATGCCATCAAAAGAAATCAAATGCGTCAAAGAAGGTTGTCAACTGAACTTGAAAATATTCACTCAAGACTAGAAGGAAGCCTATGTTTGCTTGAACACGAAGTAAAAGAAATAAAAAAAGACCAGGACAAACAAGACGAACCAGATCCGGACTTCGATATTTCGTACTTTAAGAAAAAATCAGAAAATAACAATATGGGTGATTCCAGAAGAAAAGCCAGTAGTTTTAGCATCAGTGAATCTAAAACTAACATTGATGGTCCCCGAAAACCCAATTTACATGAAAGACGAGGGAGTATTTCAAAAATACACAAAATAGAATGTCCTGTTGCACAATATATTACAAGTCCTTTGGTTCCATCTTATGCTAAAACGAGATGAATGTCTCTCCCAGCGAATGTATTTCACTCGCATGAACCTTTCATAGGATTACATGGTTCTACCTCAAACAATCCAGGGGTAAACAAAGGGAGTGATACCAGCTTAAAAGGCAGCCATAGTGATGTGAGAAGGTCACGTGACAGTATAAGATCACGTGATAGTTCACCGGAAATGGAAAAATACGAACGACAGATGATACGTTTAAAACGCGAGTTAAACCAAAGGATACCCAAAACCATTAAACAATTGTCAAGAGTACCACTAACGTCTACCGAGGAGCGCCATATCATAACGTATATAAAAGAGGAAGAACACAAACAAATGACAAATCGGAAAAATGCCGAAATTCTCGAAGGAATACAAAAGTGCACCTATCTAAGGACGAAAAATCCTACAGTATTGTCGGTTGAGAAAATGTTAGACAGATCACCTGACTAATCAAATGGGTCATAGACTAAAAGTTCTAATCATAGACATGACAATTTATTTTAAATTTTACATTAATTTAAGAGATATTTACATATCAACTAACCCGGATCTTGAAGTAATCTGGTAATGCTAGAACAACATAGAAATAACGCATTATTAATGGCGTTATTGATAAATATATTTGGGTATAGATGTGCAGACTCAAGAGAGCAATACATTTCCCTGGGTATAGATGTGCAGACTCAAGAGAGCAATACATTTCCCTGTTGCTATAGATGTGCAGACTCAAGAGAGCAATACATTTCCCTGTTGTTATAGATGTGCAGACTCAAGAGAGCAATACATTTCCCTGTTGGTATAGATGTGCAGACTCAAGAGAGCAATACATTTCCCTGTTGGTATAGATGTGCAGACTCAAGAGAGCAATACATTTCCCTGGGTATAGATGTGCAGACTCAAGAGAGCAATACATTTCCCTGTTGGTATAGATGTGCAGACTCAAGAGAGCAATACATTTCCCTGTTGGTATAGATGTGCAGACTCAAGAGAGCAATACATTTCCCTGGGTATAGATGTGCAGACTCAAGAGAGCAATACATTTCCCTGTTGGTATAGATGTGCAGACTCAAGAGAGCAATACATTTCCCTGTTGGTATAGATGTGCAGACTCAAGAGAGCAATACATTTCCCTGTTGCAAAATAGTTTCCCTTGTATGCAGTGGAAGTACTTTAAATAATCATGTAAACAAGTTCTATCTTCAAAGTACTCTTCACCTTGTATGCAGTGGAAGTACTTTAAATAATCATGTAAACAAGTTCTATCTTCAAAGTACTCTTCACCTTGTATGCAGTGGAAGTACTTTAAATAATCATGTAAACAAGTTCTATCTTCAAAGTACTCTTCATTGCAGTTATAATTATTCCGTCATCGTATTTTTTTTTTAAAGGACGTTAATTGATCACATGATTCGTCAGTTTAATTTGTTGTTAATAAAGCATTTAATGATAAATTATACAAATGAAGGGTATTCACCAAATTTTGCTTGATTTCACGCAAAAATATAACGTTTTGCAAACAACGGTAATTATACAGTTACAATCAACGGTATATTGACGGGTCTTTCAAGTGCTCCACGATACCTCTTTATAAATTAGTAACATCAATTTTATCAGCAATCAAAAACGACCTTCAAAGTTATTGTGAAACTGCCTATTCTAGAGATGGCGTGAATCAGATGTGGATACTGAATACTCCGAAGATCTTTTAGAGTACATACAATCTAAGATTCTTTCATCTTGCAATAGTATCTAAACATCTGAATTTTCTACACTTTACACAAGTATTCCCCATTCCAAACTAAAAGACAAATTGAAAGAGTTGGTATGGCTTTCTTTCATAAAAAATAATGTCCAACTTAGATACAAGTATCTTGTCTGAGGAAGGGATAAATCCTGCTGCGTAAAGATCACTTTGATTCAAACAAAAAAGTCTCTGAAAGCGACATTATCCAGATGCTTGATTTCCTGAATGAAAACATATTTGTTACGTTTCGAGGACGTGTTTTCAACAAAAAAATTCTTAATCCCATGGGAACCAACTCTGCCCCTCTTCTTTCCGACTTGTCCCTTTTTCTTATGAGGCTGATTTCATACATAAACTTCATAGTAAGAAAAAAAAGAAGTTAGCAATATCCTTTAACTTTACTTTCCGCTATATACTAGTATATGATCTTCTCTCACTAAAAAAAAATCTAAATTTGGTGACGATGTTGAACTCATCTATCCAATCGAACTGGAGATACAGGATACAACATATACAGTAAAGTGTGCTTCATATCTTGCCTTACATCTAAAAATTTACAATGATGGTCGGTTGAAGACCAAACTTTACGACAAAAAATATAATTTCAACTTCTGAATATTGAACTTTTCATTTATGTGTAGCAACATTCCAGCAGAACCTGCATACAGAGTATATATCTCTCAATTGATTCGATATTCCCGAGTTTGTATTTCCTATCATGATTTCCTTGATAGAGGATTGCTGCTTATAAGGAAGCTATTCGACCAACAGTTTCAAATGGTGAAGTTGAAATCTTCCATTCGTAAATTTTACGGACGCCATTACAAGTATGTTGATCGTTACGTAATATCCGTTTCGCAGATGATAGCGGATATGTTCCTTATGTCGTAATTACAATCCCGTTTCCTTTCCAAAAATGAGACCTACCGAATAAGACTATTGACAAGGTTAGTAATAACATGAGCAACATGACGGGTGCAACATTCGCAGCAAGATTTGCTTACCCTTCCCGAACACATGCGAACACTCCAGTTTTTGGTTGGGTTCGTGTGTCTAAGTCTTTAGTTTTCTATGTTTTTAGTTTTTTAGTTGATTCCTGTGTTCTATTGTTTTTCTGTTTGTCTTTTTCTTTTAAGACAAGGAATTGTCAGTGTATTTTAATTTAATGTATGCGTTTGAGTGGCTCTGTGGTTTCTTTCGTCCCTCCTTTGCCTGTGTTAAATGATAATGCAAAACACTTACCAGTTTAGAGGCAAAAAAGATTGATGTCAAATAATATAAATGTTGCTTGGTCCGTTTCTGTGTGTGTTACATTGTAGTGTTGTGTCATTGTTCTCCTCTTATATTTAATGCGTTTCCCTCAGTTTTAGTTTGTTACCCCGATTTTGTTTTTTGTCCATGGATTTATGAGTTTGAACATCGGTATACTACTGTTGCCTTTATATATAAAACGTGATTCTTTAGATTATAATATTATAGGGGTTTTTTTCAACAAATTTATGCATGAATTGTCTTTACAAAATTAAACAATAAGTACACACTAATTACGTATCTCAAATGTTTAATCGACACACTGTTTCATGCTGTGAGGTTTTTTTTTCATCCCAACAGTTTCTGCTAATTAACTTAAGGGTCGACTTCGATTTTGATTATCTCAGTTTACTCGAATTTAAATTGAATAGTTTGAAAAAAGTAAAATTTCAAAAATACTGAACTCCGAGGAAAATTCAGTCGTAAAGTACATAATCGCTATCATATTGTCCTTTTGACCGAGTTGAGTTCAATGCCTCACTTTGGCTGGTTCAGTCGAGTCCAACGAATGTCTGGCAATCATACCACATCACCTTAGTTTATATATGGACGTTTCTCTTATTATCAGTTATAGATTTTACTTTTTCTATACTTATGCTAGTGGAAGTTTCATCCTCGAGATTATCACCAGTCTAGTACTTGGCAAATTTCGAAGTCTAAGAAAAGCTTCTAGGCAAAAGAATTATTAGTCTGATATATTTTGGATGATATTTTACAACCACTAGATTAATGCCACTGCTCGTGAACGTTTCTTCGTCGATGGTTTTACCAGTCTAGTTGTCATCACTTATATGTAAATTTATTGTTTTTAATATACTGAATTTTTTTAACACTTCAAGTATAATACCCTCATATATATATTGCCATACCTGTATTTAGCATAATTATTTGGAATGTTGCTGTTTTTGAAGATCGAATTTTGCTATTGATGAGTCTTATGTAGACAAAAGGTGCATTGAAGTTTCGAAGATCTTCAAAGTACAGGCCTGTTACTTCATTTACTTTTGTTGAAAAAACAACCAACCTTCGATAGGAAAATGGGTTTTTAATACATTCTTTATAGTAATAAAATTAATTGCAGATTACCATTTGTCATATCTAAAGATCTGCATATTGTACAGATTCTCTTATCTCTATATTGATAACTCAAATGAAAAAAGTTTAAACACTAATAAAAATTTCCAAATACAAGTGGAAAAAATGTGCAATTGTCAAATTTTATTGTCCAATGAAATAGCTCTAGTAACTGAAATCTTTTTCTATAAGCATATAATAATAATTCAATGGGGGAAGATATAAAGACTCTAACAAAAATACTAAATCCCTTAATACAGGTTACAAAAGATGTGGATTTGTGATATTACACTTTCCAATGCCTTAAGGATGTACTTAGGTGAGGTTAGGTAAAATTTAAGAAATTAAGAAATTAAAATTGATACTATTAGCTGGTAGAGCATCAATTAAGGATAAAGATAAGCTAAACATATTGATAGGTCATGGACCTCCTTTTCGAGATATTTGAGGTTTAAAGTATGACGGGAAAAGGCTGACTCTGACTTTTACCTTATATTTGCATTGGGATTATTTGGGTCTCAAAACAAAAGAAAGAAAATCAGGAATCTTCTAAAATTTTGGTAAATGACCTTTCATGAGCTATTAAATCTTATATGAAAAAATAAATGGGTGTTATGGGGCAAAATATTTTACATTGTATTGTATGGAAAAACACCAAGGTGTTTGACACAAATTCCAAAATCTCAAGTACATCCTTAAATCGTTAATCAAATTCAGTGTTTATTATCATCGATTCATGTTCTGGATTCCCATCCATATCTTTATCACTCAAATGTACAGCAACGTCCTCTTGTACTGGTTGTGGTATAGTTTTCCATGTCAACATTTTTCTTGTGTAGAAACAGCAATAACATAATATGACTATGACCAGTAAACGTCCTATTAACGAATATCCATGGAGTTTCAGACGAAATATGTCATTGTCATAGAGTGCGCACGATCCACGAACACCACGTGATTCTTTCCATACTAAACAAGTAGAATCAATCAGTCCACCGGAAATAAGCGGTCCTGGAAGCCATCCTTGAATGATATGAATTATATCATGTATATGAATAATATGTTCTTATTGTGTGTTAACATTGTAGGGGCACATATGGCAAGCCGTATGTTTAAACCCTTTTTTCGAAAAAAAAGTACCAACTGAGATTTAAAAACCTAAAATAACACACTGAAAAATCGAAATTACATACTGAGATTTAAAAAAATAAAAAACACACACTGAGAATTCAAAATTACAAACTGAGATTTTAAAAAGACACACCGAGATGAAATAAATTGAAAAACATACACTGAGAATTGTTAATTACACACTGAAATTTCAAAAATACAGACGAAGATTAATATGCAAATTACTAATAAATATTCATGAGATGAATAATTCAACAGATTAATATCTTGATCTCAAGAAGTCTTGTCATTATAATGAAATGCGATTCCTTCAACCAACATTCGTAATAAATTTCAAGACTTAACAACGCTCATATTCATAAGTTTGTTGCCTATAAATCAGATCATTACTACCAGTGTATCGGGATTATTTTTACTTGATTATGTTAAAATTGTTTAAGCATGGGTCCCTTTTCAAAAGTCTCCCAACTGTAATCCTGGTGTCGCAAGGTAATCTTTTATATTTTTGTTACGTTTATATGCTATAATAGACACTTGAGTAAAACTTTCACTGCATTCTACGTTTTTTTTTTTGCAGATTGTTCCAATGTTTTCTTATAATTTTAATAAAGTTTTTCACCATTTGGCTATATTTTGTAATGAGAGTAAGTGGGTATTTTTCTTGTTCTTGTATTTCTACATTTTTTTTATATACATAATTTGAAACCAAATCGAAGGACTAACGAGTTCTGTCCCTTGGTTGTTTAAAGCTTGTAATAGATTCAGATTAAGTATTCTAATTAGATATGTGCGCATAGAAAGTGCATACAAATCTCAGTGTGTAATTTTGAATTCTCAGTGTGTAATTTCAAATTCTCAGTGTGTGTTTTCAGTTTATTTATTCTCAGTGTGTCTTTTTGAAATCTCAGTGTGTAATTTTCAATTCTCAGTGTGTAATTTTCAATTTTCAGTGTGTAATTTGCAATTCTCAGTGTGTGTTTTTCATTTTGGTAATCTCAGTGCGTCCTTAGGAAATCTCATTGTGTAATTTTTAATTCTCAGTGTGTGTTTTGAAGTTTTAAATCTCAGTGTGCTCTGTTGTAGTTCTCAGTGTCTAAATTTTTCGAAAAATGGTTTAAACATAGTCTTGACGAGAACGGCTTGCCATAGGCACAGTATAATTCTGTTTCCTATCTCCTTAGAGGAAACTGACACGCTTTTGGGGATAAGATAAATTAGGGGGAGAGTAAAAATGTTGTGGTGTGGGTTATAATGGGTTAAATCGAAGGATCTAAGAGAAAGAGATGAAACATTATAAAAAGTAGGATTAAGTAAAAAAAATAGAAATGACAAAGACACATAATATTTCACATGATACATGACGCAACCCAAAGTTAACCAGTGGTGAACTCTGCAGCACCAATAAAAGTCAGGGGCGAAAGATACAAGAGTGACACTCGAACTCATAAATCGAAAATAATTTGACAACGCCATGCTTTTCTTTAGCAATAAGTCACGCCAACTAGCTATGTGGTACTGGTCTCATAATGATCCCTTTTACAATTTGTCGCCATGTTAAGGTAGCAATTCGACCTGACTTTACGTGTAATGTATAAACAAGCAAATTAAGTTGTTATCCGTTGTTTTGACAGGATAGTTGTTGAACAAGAAACAAGAAAGTGTGCTGAGTTATCGTCTGTACTCACCTACTTTGGTCAAGCAAAAAAAATGTATGTGAAAACAAATCGTTATTGTAGGAGAAATGTCTGAAGACCAATAGCCTTTGTCACTTTCTGATGACATAAAGAGTTGATCAATCAAATATTAAATATTGCGAAAGAAATGACACTTGTCCACAGATTAATTTGAAGATTACCTGTCAAGTGATTTTTTTTAGTTTTCCCCCATCTACAAGTATAATCTCTATTGTTCTCTGTAGACCTGTGGAAAAGTATCATTTTTTTTTTTTTTTGGCAATAACTTTTGGTTATTTCATTGTAAAACTGACTTTTTAATTTTATCATATTTTAAGTAATTTTTAAATGTACAATTACATATTTACCTAGAAGAGAGGTCACAAACGATGAAAGACCCATAGCCAAAGCTTTGTCTTCATTTGGAACACTCCTGTTAAAGAAAAGTAATTTTATAAGTATAACTGTACATAAATATGCCAATAAACATTAAGTCATCTTCATTATAAGTATATGATTATACCAGTAAACGTTATCGTTATTCCAAACACTGTTGTCAAAGAACAATAAGTATATAAAAGTGGGGCAAAAATACCAGAGAAGAAACAGTCAAACTCATAACGCGAAAATAAACTGACAACGCCATGGTTTAAAATGAAAAGAGACAAACAGACAAATAATAGTACTCAAGAAACAACATAGAAAACTAAATATTGAGCAACTCGAACCCAACTAAAAACTAGGAGTGATCTCAGGTGCTCTGGAAGGGTAAGCAGATCCTGCTCCACATGTGGCACCCGTCGTGTTGCTCATGTTATATAATTATACCAGTAAAACATTCACTGGATCTTTATTCCGAACACTCCTGTCAAAGGAACGTAAGTTTATTATCATACCAGTCAAATATTAATTTTTAATCTTCATTTCGAACACTTCTGCAACAGGAGAGTAAGTATATAATTATAACAGTGAAGCAGATTCATTTGACATGTTGAATGCATGCCTCTCTCACAGTGAAAAGGGGTGTACAGTTTAAACCATAAAAAATGTTTATATGTACGAATATGAGATAACTTGGTTCACGGCTCTAGAATACACAAGACAATTTCCGCAGATGTCTCAACGAATATCAAAAAAGTGATATGTGATATGATGGTCAGTGAGGCAGGTATCTATTAGAGATGCTAGCAGTTATTAACTTATGTATGACCTTCAACAATGAGCATACCGATTGTTGAGGAAAACAACTCTTCATTCATAAGTTACTCGTTCCATTAAAGTAACAATCGTATGTCAATGTACATCTACGTCTGGGCTCCATGCAAAATGTGAAGGTCAACTGTTTTCATTTTGTAAATATTTTTTTAAAAAAACAACAATCATTTCAATAGTAAGTAGTTATCAAAAGATTCCAGGATTGTAATTAAAAATGTCAGACGCGCGTTTCGTGTACACAAGACTCATCAGTGACGCTCAGATAAAAAAAAAGTTACTACCAGAAAATGTATTCTTATATTGTTGTCATATAAATTAAAACAAACGATTTCTGAACAAAGTGTACAAATAACATAAAAAAATTAATTAAACTTAATTGAAACTTTTAGCCACAATACTACCCCGGCTATAGGTATTCGGTACACAGGAATATCAGCAAATTTTTTAGCAGTATACCATACCAACATAAAGTTGGAATATAGAATTCAGAGTCCTGGGGGGAAATGGGACGCAAAATGCATAATTAGCCATAGTTTGTAGGACTATATAGGTTAGCAACCACTTGATAAATAAAATGTGTAACCTATGATACGGTGTAGGAATATAAAGGTAAGCGAGAATTTAATAAACTAAGGAAGTGTAAACGCTTCACACGATAAATGTTTTTACGAAGCTTGCTGCAAAATCACAGAAGTTCTGATTTGAAATTCAAGATAAAGGGCGACGTAAATTTAATAAGACAGACAAAATCATTGACGGGCGAGCTTTTGAAAATAAGTATAATTCAGAATAGGGTGCAAAGTTAAAATGAAATCACACAAGATAACATTGCTGTAAATAAATCTTTGAATGTTCTTACCGTAATTTAACAATGTATAACGGCATGATCTTAACAGCTGATAATAAACTGGTAACCACGTTAACACCAATATACCAATATAAGGCATTGCAGTCCGAAACACAGTTTCCAAAGTTTGTAGTTTGCTTGTCATCATCAATGCCCGTACAATTTGTAAACAACTGTAAAAGAGATGACAACGATATTCCTTCAATAAGATAAGAGATAAATTCTGTCTTTATTGGAGAAGGCACTTATATTTTGTTGGGATCAAAATTGTTCACAGGGTTGTTTTTTGTTTCTTTTTCGCTCAAGGTCATTGATCCAATAAATGATTTGTTATTATAGAAAAGACTTTCATTATCCGTTAACTTTGCTTCCCACTATATAAATGATGTCCTCCCACTAATTAGTTCAAAGTTTTGAAGACTTTGTTGGGCGGATCTGATTGTTTTGACATCTGTCGTGTTAAACATGTAAGTATTATCTGGCAAAGAGAGGCCGATGCAGTAAGCAATGCATGATATTTAAATAATAACTGCTGTATCAATTCGTGTAGCAGGCCAACTTTTTACATATGAGATGCAGTGATTCATTTAGATAACATAAAAAAACCATTTTTCACAGAAAAAGACTTCACAGTATTGTGTCTACTAGTGTATCAAATTATAATTAATAGTTCCATAGGATAAAGCTTTACCTACCCTTTTTCCTTCACCTATACAGCCTGCAAAGCATGGAGAGAAATATGTATGACTGTTAGAACCGCACACAGGAAAGTAACTGTTTCCATTACAGTTACAGGTGTCTACATAGGTTTCATTAGGTATGCTCCCACTGAATTAAATAACGTATAATTCTTCATTTTATTATATGCTAGAAAAAAGTATGTCAAAAATACTCTGAGGCAAATTCAAAAAGGGGAATCCATAAAACTGACAAAATCTAAATGCTATCATTCAACGGAATAAGTTATTTACAATGCCAGGAACAGGTATATACAGATGTTACCCGTACAGCCATGAATGTAAATATTTATATACAAATGATCGTTAGATAGATTTTAATTTACTTATTTATAACAAAATAAATATTTAGACCATAACAAACATTATATAAATAACATATAGCTGAGAGAGGGGGAGGGTAGAGCAGATTGGTACCCCGAGAAAACATTGTCAACCGCGGCGAAGCTATGTGATATTTAATTTATTATACTCAATGTCTTTCCATTATTGTCTTTTACAGATAAATTTTATTTTAAAGTATTTTCTATGTCGTCATATACATAATAACATTACAGGTATTAGAAAATAATCGGGGCTCGGTATACAACATCTCCAAAAACATAAAGATGTATTTTCTGTTTTCTTCAAAACCGAATGACTGTAATATTTTTTCTGTCTATGAAGAAATAACATAAAAAAATGTTGTGCACACTGAATAATGTGCGTAGCGGGTTAATTACAGTGTACACCACATTTTTTATGTTATTTCGAATAGAAAGAAAAAAATATTACAGTCATTTCTTATAATTTAAAAATTCCATTTTAAGGTGGTACCTAACACTACAGGGAGATAACTCTGTAAAATCAGCAGAAAGTTTTAATGACGTTGTGTTGTTAAGGGAATATTAAGCATCTCAATGATCAAAATAAGTGTTTGTCAAACTGCTATATAACCAGTGTAATTTTTCTGATTAAACAGTTGGTTCAAATTTTTTGAACTTTTTATATTTTTGTTAAAGGGTCAAAGTAAATACTGTGTCAAAATTTTATGAAAATTAAACGAGCCAAATTAATTTTAGTGAAAGTGTTGGGTACCACCTTAAACCGTAGAAAACCATGAAAAAACGTTGATGACGTCACGGTCACATGACTAAATTATGTCTATGGGCTGATAACAAAACAACGTCAGCCAATCAGACGACGCGTTACATCCAAAATTAAATAATAAGTAATTGTATGAGAAAGTCACATCCTTATGATCCAAATAAGTTATTTCTAATACATTTCGGCACGTAACGATTATTATGCTTGGATGACGTCTGTAATAATTTCCATGATAGGCGTGGCAGTAATTGACATCAACGAACGTTGAATAATCGCAATCGGCGTTTACGGTAAGTTTGAAATATTTAATTTTGAACATAATAGGAGTTTTGCATTATCGAGTTTATTTTTCACGTAGAATATCGCTTGGAAACTCTTGTTCAAAATCATAATGACCGAGCAAAAATTCAGTTGAAATGGTATTAATCAATGTTGATTAACCTTATATTAAACTAGACCAATCAACATATATTATAGCAGTAAGTGCTATAAAATTGACCAATCAACATATATTATAGCAGTAAGTGCTATAAAATTGAAACATGGCGACATCATAACTGTAGGGGTCATGTCCAATGTCTACAGAGCTCTTAATTAAAATTCCTTTAGGAAATTGAAGTAGCATTTAAGTAAAGTTGAAACCTTGAAAAATAAATATAAAAGTTCTTAATACTGTAATATATTATTAATACCCATATTCCGATGGTCCGATAAATTCGGATTGTTCACAGCCAATAAAAATGCCTGCTGCAAAAACAACAGTACTAGCTGCTTGACAAACAAGAAGTGACGTCATAATTTTAAATGGTGACATGGAGTACTTCCTTGTAACGACTCCGCCAATGAACGTTCCAATACACAGTGACGTTATGGTACAGCCAGCTAACAAAAAATGAAAAAAAAATATGATTACGAATATGATATTAGATTAAAATAATGTTTAACATAAACAGAATTCGCGAACTCAGAGAGAGCCAAATGTGTACTAACGACATGGCAACAGTATATTTCTTAAAATTCCAATAAGAAACACGCATATTCCTAGAGAGAACATTGCCGGATGAGTATCAGATTACTGTTCGTGCAGTTAAAACAGTGACGAATTCAGGAAGGGGGATAAGGACACTTTCCCAATTTGATTGTAAATAATACAAAATCGTCGACAAAAATTGCAACATCCCAACGCTCGGGGATAACTTTACCATTACGGATATTTACAACCCAATACCCTCGAAGCCTGAAACCTTTTTTATAGTAAATATTTAAATAATTCCGTAGAAGAAAAAAAACAAGTCTTTTTATGCCTCATCTCTTCAAATATTAGATTACCGAAATCCGTCGAGATATGAAGAACGTAAATGTTTAAAATAGTACATTGATATTACCTAGTCATTGTCTGACGGGTTTTAACACGTTTGATATGATATAAAGAAACCAACACTGTTTTTGAAGATCATGTGTTTGCATGGTTATCTTCTTTCATAAATGTATAAAAAGAAAGCAGAAAAAAATTTAAACGAAAAGTTTTGATTGTTTTTTTATGTATAAAAAGAAAGCAGAAAAAAATTTAAACGAAAGGTTTTGATTGTTTTTTATGTATAAAAAGAAAGCAGAAAATTTTTTAGTATTAGAGTAAACCTACCCATCACCAAATTGGATTTCCATGTTGGTAAATGAAACTGGTTTTCATAATATTTTACCAGAAACGTCAAATACGTAGATACTGATAGTAATTGTAAAACAACTGCAAATAGTGTCAAACTAAACAAAGGTGAAGAAAATATCCTGCAGATTGCCTTGAAAATGCCTGTAAAAGAAATTAAATCATAATTATGATTATTATCTAAAACAATTGATAATACAAAAATTGCAAACTAGCAATAGTTATCTATACATACGGCTAGCCACCTATTTTTACTCATGGCGTTGTCAGTTTGTTTTAGATTTATGAGTTTGACTGTCCCTTTGGTATCTTTCGTCCCTCTTTTAAGAAAAAGTTGTTTTGTTATTTCTTACTGATAAGTTTTTGTAGACGAAACTCGAGAACGGCGTAAAAACATTTTAAACCTGCTGTGTATAGTGATTTTACTTACAGAAACTGCTGGTTAAGGTTTTTCTCACCGATGGTATCCTCATTGAAGTAGTCAGCACTTGTATGTTGATATGAATAAACATTGATATATTCATAGTTATTTTAATTAACTGTTTACACAACTTTGATTTTTCCCCTGTATGTTCTACCCTAGGAAAAGATTATATATGCTGTATTTGGCTACCTTCGGAATGTTGGGTACTCAATGTTCTTCAATTTCACCGATGTTGACGAAACTCACGACTAGTTACACAATTTTGAACCTGGAGTCGACTTCACGAAATAAAACTTACGACTACGATTCAGCGTAGATATACTAATTTGTTCATGACTTAACTCAAACTTAGTCTTAATTACTTTTGTGAAACCGACACTTGGTATCTGTACGATGAGTTTATTTAATTCAGACATCCAACTTTGGCATGTTTGGGGTATCTCTTTCAGGTATGTGGCTACATATTTCTTTAAATGAAACATTACTGTTGTTTTTCTGTGCTAAAGCCTTATGGTTTTG
The DNA here is from genome assembly GCA_037788925.1 of Mytilus galloprovincialis. NCBI lineage: Eukaryota > Metazoa > Mollusca > Bivalvia > Mytilida > Mytilidae > Mytilus > Mytilus galloprovincialis. Next base: position 73,117,627 of record CM075339.1, on the reverse strand, counting down.
ATGTTTTGTGGGCTTTTGTATCTTATTTTGGAAGGAAATGGAAGACTTTATAATTGCATGTTTACACTGGACAAATAATTGCGTCGTTCTTTGGTATTGTCTTTATTTTGAAATTTGAACATATCGATATGGCTGTCAAGGAAACACGTTTCAAGTGCCCAATACAAAGAACGTCCAATCAAGAAATAAAAGAAAACAAACACTAGTAACCCGAATTTAGCTTGAACGGACAAAAACGTGTTAACGCTATTTAAATGAGATTAATCGTCATTTGATAAAGATTGACAAAAATTAAAAATTATTCTTAATTCATTTCAACTCATTTCAATTCATTTTAACGCCAGTCAAATAGATTTTTTTGCGGTCAATCAATTGAAATCAAGTTGGTGGTAATGTACGTCAAACTAATAGGCCACGCCCCCGTTAAACTATTCCAAACTGGCATCAATTCGTTTAAAACATCGTTGAGACCCGAGCATTGTACAGGTAAATCACTCAAGCAAAACAACCTTGATTTATGTATCGTTTATATTTTTTTCAAATTTTATCGAATTTAGTTAAATGCGTGTATTCTTAGTAAAGTCGCATGCTTCACAATTTTTAACAAATGAATGAACAATACACGTGACATTTAAGAAATTTTAATAAAAACATTAAAATATTGATGCACGGTTTAAAAAATGTCAATCTGTTGAAAATAAAATAGTAAGATGTATAACATAATTTGAATTTGCCAAAATGCAGTAGATATTTATCTCACATATTCGTTTCAAAAATTGCTAAGTGCTATGAAAACTCGTGAAATGAAAGTAACGTGTGGTCCCTTGCAATTACTCATGAAACTTTAGGTATTCCTGTATATTTACCGTTTCTGTTTTTTCTGTTTTTCTATATTGTACTCGTAAATTAAATATGTCACGGAAATAAAAGTAACTTCACAGAAATTATTCATTGCGTATATAATTTAAATCTTATATTTTCGGTAAACAACAAATATTCACTAGCTGTATATTAATATATGAAATAGCTTGTAATGAAAAACAATGTTTTGGTAAATAATAAAATTGATAAAGATAATGTTGACATTTGTTGAATTTAATAAACAGTTAAGTCTTGCTCAAAATTGTAAATGAAGTAACAGATCAATGAACTTTTAAAACTGTTTTAAATTGTAATACCGGTCGCTGGAGCAAAACAGGTGTAAATTGTGGAAGAGCAGCAAAATCAAACAAGCATATTGAAGCGTTGTTACGATTCTGGAAAGGTATATTATCGTTCTATCATGCACCGTGACGTACAAAAATTCTTGTAATAAAAGAACATGTATCCTGTATATATGAGATAAATTTCAGTTTGCGATAACAACGGGTAGGTTTAAGTTAAACGATCTTGACTGGCTATTAGTCGGCATTTTCTTACGCCTTTAAATACATTTCAAAAAAACGATATTCACGTTTGAGGCATCTAATTCTACCTTATAAATTGAAATGACCATACACATTGTAAAAAAACAAGAACGGAAAAGAAACAATTCAGCAATGTTGCTCTCATATTTTTTTATTAGCTTTATTTTACCGGTAATTTCTAAAAACTAATATTTCATCTAGGTGCTCTCGTTGAAGTTCGCGTTACATATTAAAATGAATTTCATTGGTCGGAAAGTTTGCAAACTTTCAATCCAGGTGTTCTCATCGAGGTCCGCGTTCATGTTACAACTCGATACGTAATATGAAAGTCCAATATGGTACAAATGATGTCCGAGTTAACAAATAGAATTTATTTGACTAATCAGTATATTTAGTTAAACATGTCAGGCTTGGATTAGATAATAAAATGTCGAATCAGAGAATGTATTGACTAATGTGAAAAACTGTATATATGTTTGTTCCGTCTGTGTATATGTTCTTCATGTGTGTAATTATAAACTGTTTTGTGTGATCAACGAAATTTGACGTTCACAAAGAAAAAGGCGGGAAAGAGAAACAAAGCAATTACTGACTTAAGTATAAGCAACCTACTTGCACCAGCATTACTTTCTCCTTTCCCCACCACACCTTTCTATTATCCATATGTGTTTAACATTTTGTTCATTATAACAATATAAAACAAATATTAACGTGATATATTCGAGAGCCGCCTCAGATGGCGAAGAAGGGATAAAAATAGGGAAAATGATCCCAAGGCCCTGTACCCTGCGAATACAATCAGATTGTAGGGGTTCTGCTTGCTCTACATTAAAGGTAACATCTTGAACCTCTATTTTACCTCCAACAGCATCTTGGAAGATGTCCTTTGAATGTTCATCTCTAAAAGAGGCCGAGAACTTGTTTATACCAGTGGATTGGAAATAGCCTATGAGGGCCGATATATCAAGATTTATCTCGCTATTAATGTAGTGTAGCATTTCTGCCTATGTGATATTAGGTGATTCGTAATCAGATTGTATTAGCAGGGTACAGGGCCTTGGGATCATTTTCCTTATTTTTATCCCTTCTTCGCCATCTGAGGCGGCTCTCGAATATATCACATTAATATTTGTTTTATATTGTTATAATGAACAAAATGTTAAACACATATGGATAATAGAAAGGTGTGGTGGGGAAAGGAGAAAGTAGTGCTGGTGCAAGTAGGTTGCTTATACTTAAGTCAGTAATTGCTTTGTTTCTCTTTCCCGCCTTTTTCTTCGTGAACGTCAAATTTCGTTGATCACACAAAACAGTTTATAATTACACACATGAAGAACATATACACAGACGGAACAAACATATATACCGTTTTTCACATTAGTCAATACATTCTCTGATTCGACATTTTATATATTATTAAAGGATATTGTTTGTTTTATAGTGGATGTAAATAATTGTGTACGAATAACTTTAAATGCAATCAATTTATAATGCATTATAAAAAAGCTAAACCATGTCGACCGTATGTTACCGCAAACAAGACTGCTGATTGGATAAATGAGATAGATTGTTACGCCTACATTGATACTTGATGTCCAATCGAATACCAGCAGACACCTGTCAATAAAAACAAAATTGCAGGCGTGGATATATTAGAGATTTATTTGTGTATTCGATATTTGAAAAATAAGTTAGGTAGTCACTTTTCGTTTTCCCCTTTTCAGGTGAATTTCTATAACTGTTTTTACACTTTCTTATTTAACAGAAAGGTATTCAAATATGAGCGCACCACATGTAACGGAATTTTACAAGATTTTTGTATAGCGAATTGTGTTTTCCGGAACGTCCTACCTCTGAAAAAGTTGAATCACACAAGTTTTATCTACCATGTGCATAATAGGACCACAATAAATTTTATATGTAAATTGTAAAAGATTAAGAATATTTTTATATCTGTACTAAACAATTTTCTGAAATAAAATAAAGCATATTTCTCTCTACCTAAATGAGCACATTTTCATACTATTCTTTATCTATTTGCAAAAGACGAAGAATTCTCCTTAAACTGTAAATTATCAAACAGACACACTGTACAAAATACAAGCGTTTATTACCATCCAAGGAAATGAGTTTCTAAAAAGTAACCGGTACGTCTAAACACCACCTAGGCCGCCTTGGTGCACTAAGCTCCAGGAAATGCACTTAGCCCATGATAGACCAGTCAAATAAGCACCAAGGTCATTCAGTACGATACAGATTTGAATAAAGAGCATATATTTAAATTTTGGTATAAATGTATTCAGAAATAAAAGAGTTATTAACATTCATCAAGATAAATCATTATTTTAACACAATATGTTAAAAGTTGGTTATATATATATATATCTTTATTCTCATAAACCAAAGTACAATGGTACAGAGACATATACAAATAAATTAACATAGTATAAATTTTAAATTCAAATGTAAAATAGAGACATAAAGTGATTATCCAGGAGATTCTAGGCATTTAATAATAATTCTTATAAACTTGCACAGATTGTTTAGTTCAGACAGTTTGCTACTATTCATTAGACCTTGAAATTTTAAAATTTTAGGTCTGTTTATAAAATGAAGCTTTAGTAGCAGTTGTCTACTATCGTCTATTGCCGAGCATTCTAAAATATAATGGAACTCGTCGCCTATGTCACCGGAATTGCACAAAGTACATGTACGATTTTCTTTCTGAATGTTTTGCCATCTATCAATTTCGATAGCAATTTTTTGTTCGATGATATAAAGAGATTTAAAAGTTATCAACATTTTTAACGTGACAAGCGCTCTACTTGCGTAATGTCTGATCACCTTGTTAATTGATCCAATCAATTCTGAGGGATTATCTTTTAACTAGTAGATTGTTTTCTTTGTTCCTAACTAGAAATGATAAAAGGGCTGTTGATCTTTTCTTTGATGCTTTGTTAGAAAAAAAATATTTGGAAAAAAGTGTTTGTTTGGGCATTTCAAAATAAAAGATTTGCCGAAATAATAGTAAAAACAATAGAAATTGGCTTTTACTCAAGGCGGACTATATTGTAGTCTATTTCTTTCTTTTTATTCTTCCCCATTTATTGCTTCAATATTTGCACGAATAGATAAAAATTATAGTACAGACTTATTTTAAATATAAGAGTTAAAATGTGGCGTCCTTGGGGTTTAATGCAACCCATTTTCAACAAATATGACAGACCGCTTGAAATTCGGCAAGAGGTAATTATCATTAAATTTATATTTCATATAAATAGATAGTTATAGTATGGTTGCCAATGAGACAACTATCCACCACTGTTCAGAGATGGAATGACGAAGATTAAAGCAAATAAAAGTCGCGTAAAACAAACTTAAACGATGAGAAAACGCATACCGTTGAGTCATCTTTATTTTTCAGATTTAGCCAAAAAGTTTAAATCAAAATTAAATAGTAGAAGACAAATTTTTTATATGCTGGATTAAAACTTATGTTTTTACAAAACTGAAATATTTTAGATTAAGTAGTTATATGGTTTTACAGAACGGAAATGTTTTAGAGACATGATAATTACATAGTAATAATTTAGTTTAATTTCTATAGTCTCTCATAATTCTTTATAGGATGGCACTTTTATTTTAATTTATAAAATTGCTGTGTATTCAATGTTTATATTAAAATGATTATATTACAAGTGGAAAGACTTTAATAAAATATTGAATCTGAATCTAAATCTTTTAAAGAGATATTGTCATAAAATGCTCTAGGTAATTTCTGTATATGTATGTTTAGTTGAAACATCATTGTTTGACACCACCGTCTCGGTCTGTCTTATAATAAAAGACAGCTTAAAACTGGACAGATGTGATGTCACACGATTTCCCCCATTCGGCACTTCTTATTTGGATAGTGCACAATACTTAAAAAGTCAAAATAACCTATAAAAAATACACACAAAAAAAGAAAGCAATACAAAGATTTCTTTTAAATCCTACAAAAACAAAATACACGCATAAACAAAATATATAACACGACAAACAAAAAGGTGTAATTATATATAAGCCGTGTAATTGTTATGTTTCTTTATTTCTTCATGAATCAGTGATTTTATTACCTGGTTAATTACTGGCACGGGCCGTCTGACAAAACCTTTGATGCCAGAAAAAAATCAAATTACGACATAACTACTGGTGGACGTTTCGTCCCCGAGGGTATTACCAGTCCAGTAGTTAACATTTCGGTGTTGACATGAATATCAATAATGTGGTCTTTTTTATAAATTTCCTGTTTACAAAACTTTGAATTTTTCGAAAAACTAAGGATTTTTTTATTCCAGGCATAGATTACCTTAGCCGTATTTGGCACAACTTTTTGGAATTTTTGATCCTCAATGCTCTTCAACTTTGTACATGTTTGGCTTTATCAATATTTCGATTTGAGCGTCACTGATGAGTCTTATGTAGACGAAACGCGCGTCTGGCGTACTAAATTATAATCCTGGTACTTTTGATAACTATTTAATGACTAAAAAATTTAGATACATTATCTTCATGAAAAACTACGTCCGATGGATATGTTTTTTTCATGCATAGCACCATCCCATTATGAGCTTAGTGCAGTTTCATGAGCTTAGTGCACCAAGGCGCCCTAGGTGGTGTTTAGACGCTTAATTCACAACCGTCAAAACTCTGAACTCATTTCTGATATTTATCCGAGAGATTATAAACTTCAAACAAAGTGAAAAAAAGAAAAAAAAACGTTTTTAATTTTTTGGGGTAGACGAGTAGCAAATTGAATAAGGAAGTGTTATTGAAAAAATATTTAAGTTATATGATGCTTTTTTTAAGCAACGTGGCAACAAACACGCATATAGAGTTACGTAGGTGACTTTTCCTCGACTGAATGTGTTAGCAATATAAATAATGGATTCAGTTTTATCGGTAATGTCCTTATTAAAATAGTCTTTGTCTCACAACGTATAATACTTATAGTTATCATGGTTATTTGACTAACGATGTTTTAAAAAAAGACAGAACGAATTTAATATCATCTTTCTCTTTTTTATAGTGTAATTATAAGTCTGTTTAAACTTGCAAGAAATTATTCTTTAAATTTCTGTTATTGAATATCAAGAAAGAAAAGAAAATCCCGAAATTGATTTGAAACTTTGATGCTCAATAGTTTTCCTGGAAAATTTTCACATCCCTTGGGGATAATTTGTGTACGTCCAGTTGCATATATATTAAATGCAGGTCGGAACAATTGTGAGGATGACGAATTTCTTCCTTTATTCGAGAACAATCTAATTAAAAATAAATCTGTGATTTTACTACGTCCATAACTTCGATGAACCAAAGCAATCTGTATTTAAATCAAACTGGTTCTCTTCTTCTTCTTCTTCTTCTTCTTCTTCTTCTTCTTTCTTCTTCTTCTTCTTCTTTCTTCTTCTTCTTCTTCTTCTTCTTCTTCTTCTTCTTCTTGGTATACAAATAATTATATTCTATCGGCATTCGATGATTACATAATGTTGGCATACGTGGACTAGTCTATTTACAAAACTTTTACCCCAATTTACGCAAAATGTATGATTCTTTCTTTGTATACATGTATCTATGCTTAACTATAAAACGTGAAGACCTCATTTTGTGTGTCGCTTCTCTTCTTGCCACAATAAATTAATCAACACGCCTCTACTCTGTGTCCTATAGGTACAGTGCATAGTCGCATTTGTCATCCATTCATATGATTATTCAGATTGAGTTATTTTTGGAGAAAAACGAGAAAAAGGCATCCGGATATTGTCCGAAATTTTAAGTCAGATTAGACTTCCGGTTTGCGTTTTTTCTGTATACTTTGACTGACATACATGTATACTACGAATAAAGTGTATTTTCAAGTTAACTATCCACGGCGGTCACAGAGTTTATTAAATAGAGAGGGTCTGTATACTATATCAATGACCACCATGGATCAATTAGTAAACTTAGAATTGAAAGTAAATACACTTTATTTATATAGTAATGAATGTTCATAATATACAGATATTGATTTTGCTGCTCTTCCACAATTTACACATCTGTTTTGCTCCAGTTTTAAAAGTTCATTGATCTGTTACTTCATTTACAATTTGAGCAAGACTAAACTGTTTATTAAATTCAACAAATGTCAACATTATCTTCATCAATTGTATTATTTAACAAAACATTGTTTTTCATTTCTAGCTATTTCATATATTAATATACAGCTAGTGAATATTTTTTGTTTACCGAAAATATAAGATTTAAATTATATACGCAATGAATAATTTCTGTGAAGTTACTTTTATTTCCGTGACATATTAAATTTACGAGTACAATTTAGTGAAACAGAAAAACAGAAACGGTAAATATACAGGAATACCTAAAGTTTCGTGAGTAATTCCAAGGGACCACACGTCACTTACATTTCACGAGTTTTCATAGCACTTAGCAATTTTTGAAACGAATATGTGAGATAAAGATCTACTGCATTTTGACAAATTCAAATTATTTTATACATCTTTCTATTTTATTTTCAACAGATTCACATTTTTTAAACCGTGCATCAATATTTTAATGTTTTTATTAAAATTTCTTAAATGTCACGTGTATTGTTCATTCATTTGTGAAAAATTGTGACGCATGCGACTTTACTAAGAATACACGCATTTAACTAAATTCGATAAAATTTGAAAAAAATATAAACGATACATAAATCAAGGTTGTTTTGCTTGAGTGATTTACCTGTACAAAGCTCGGGTCTCGGCGATGTTTAAAACGAATTGATGCCAGTTTGAAATAGTTTAACGGGGGCGTGGCCTATTAGTTTGACGTACATTACCACCAACTTGATTTCAATTGATTGACCGCAAAGAAATCTATTTGACTGGCGTTAAAATGAATTGAAATGAATTGAAATGAATTAAAAATAATTTTTAATTTTTGTCAATCTTTATCAAATGACGATTAATCTCATTTAAATAGCGTTAACACGTTTTTGTCCGTTCAAGCTAAATTCGGGTTACTAGTGAAAAGAGGTTTACACATACGAGAAGTATTATTTCTAGTCTTGAATATAATAAATAAAGAAATATCGGTTTGACATTTATGAAATCGGTAGATTTTTGTCAAACTTATCTAGTTAATTATGATCATTCTCTTAGCGTGGTCAACCTTGAGATCAACATTTCATCAGCATTGGTATTGTTAGGTCTTTAATCTTGTCGGAGCTCTTTTCTTGAATGACTAGATCAGAAAAAGTAATGCCCTTTTTTCACAAAAATATTTTGCCTTACTTTCATCATAATGAATTTCAAATCTCTACGCTCGGCGCAAATAACCACTGTTTTCACCTTTTCTCGAACCCTGCATTCTCCCCTTAATAGACATACAGCAGTAAACAAAACAATACACAAAACATAATGAACCTTGCGGAAACTTAATCTGAACTCGATTGTTCTGTGAAGGTTGTCGGTATCTGATAAAATGATCCTTCAACGATTTATCAATAACAATATACATATAATCAAACATAACTTAATTAGAATGACAACTCAATCTGTGTGCTAGATTTTTATATGAATCGTAGATACAATACCTTTTATTTCAGTGTGCAGAAAAGATAGTTTTGTTTCTTGTGTACGTCTTGAGATTTTTAAGGGTGATACATTTGTATTTCCTAACAGTTTTCTGGGGAACAGAAAGATGGGCACCGCTGATACTATGGACATAATTCCAAACACTAGAAACCCCAGCCACCAAGCTCCTATCCAGTTTGGATCACGTGGTTTGATAGGAACATCTATAAGAATGTATATTAAATATCATTACTTTGCTTATATATATTTTTTTAAGACATTTATTATTATGTTTTTCTTGCGAAAAATAAAGAAAACAAACATTTTGTTCTAAAGAATACTTTTTGCGTATATATAAAAAGTTGTACATTCAATAATTTTCATCATCATTAGCTCTATCTGTTAATACAAAGAAGTGGTTTGAGGATTATTATGGAACGCCACAGCTGTCTTATGTGGAACTCTGATATTACTTTATGTTGTTTTATCATTACTTAAAAATAGTTTGTCTTTATTTGATATGGTTTTGACATTACGTAATGATGTTTTAATAAAACTCAATATGGAATAGTCATTACTTAATGATATTTCGATATTACACGATATGGTTTCGTATTGACTTGATATGGTTTTGTCATTACTCAATATGGTTTTGTCATTACTCGATGTGGTTTCACCATTATTTAATAGGATTGTGTCATTAGTCAATGTAGTTTTACCATTACTTGATGTGTATGTGGCTGAACGTAATGTAGTTGTTTCATTACATGATGTGGTTTTGTTATTCCGTAATGATGATTTGTCTATTCTTTATATGGTTTTAACATTACGTAATAATGTTTCAAAATTTGTTAATACAAAGAAGTGGTTTGAGGGTTATGGTTGTCATTCTCTTATGATTAATGTAAAATGTAATAACTATATAATGAAAACGTCTAACAAAAATGGAACATATACTAACCTTCTAAAGTAACATAGAGGTTACTAAAAACACTTCCAAGTCCAAAAGCTAAGACAGGTCCAAACATTGCTGTAGATGCGATGATACCTATGAATGAATGTATTTGCAAAAGTACGATAAATGAGTAGTAAAAGAATCTAACATTACATCTAATGGCCGTTGTTGTAATATTGTGATATACATATATATACATCTACATGGGAAAAAATATGAAAAATTAAGAAAACCAGATAAAAATGGAAAGTTGGAAAGAAGGACAAAATGAAGAATAAACAATAATAGACAAAACAAATAAAGATAAGACCTAAACAATCATAAAATTTAAAGAATAACAAATGAAAGCCATACCCCCTTTTTTCAATCCAAATTCTCATTTATAGTTAGTACTTAATTAAGTGTTACGTTTCATCTTAAAACTTTGGGAATTAAATGCATTAAACAAATATAACATACTGAGAAGTGGTATGATTGCTAATGTGTCAGCTAACATCGGTTCATAAACATACATGTCGCTAGCTATATTTGACTAAACTAACTTAAATCTCTGACAAATTGAAAATATCTAATCTAGCTATACAAAGTGCAATTTGTAACGCAACACCATGTATTCGTTTAATAAAATTTAAACCGAAAATGATGACATCGATTTTCAAGACTTCTTATGACATGCATACAAAGGTCATGAAATGTGAAGCAGATTTACATTTTTGTATTTTTTAACTAGTCGCAGATCTCTCAATTGATGAAGAGTCGACGGATGAAAAATATATGAAAGTGTCAAGTAGCCAATTGTTGAAAGGGGCACTAGCTGTCAAATTCATGGTCACCGATTTGACTCAAATTCTCATATTTGATTTATAACAATGTAAATCATTTATTCAAACTATCAAAAGTCTAAAATAAACAGTTTACAGAGCATGAGGTAGATAATATATAGGTTCGTTTCGTGTGTATTTTCGTCTAGACGCCATCTAATTAACTATCGATTTGACCTCAGATGACCATATAAGCGATGTTAACATAAATAAAGATATGAAAAGATTAAACCAGCACGTGCAATTGGATTTTTATAGGTCTGTTTGATTTTATTTTATAGATTAAAAATAGTTGTTAATCATTGTTTTTAACCATATAAGAATGATTTTATGTGCATCGAATTAGTAATCAAATGATTTACCGTAGTTTCACTTTCATTGTTGACATTCTTTTCTTTAAATAACCAGTACACGTACAATGCATGCGTTGTCAATTTCTAGCTAGGGGTTAAATTGAAGTTCACATGAATACGAATTTAAAGACGGCGACTCATTCACTTGTAAGTGAATAACTAATTATCAATGTTTCTTAGCGTTATTTGACAAAATGGAACCTTTTTGGCTGCAGAAAGCGAATTACTATTTCACTTTCATCATTGATTGAACAGAAAAAATCAAACTTTAGATTTTTTATATATCTCGTAGCTAGTGCCCCTTAAAACATCTTTTAAAGGGATATTTTTTAATTGTGCTTTTAAATGGATCCATACTATAATGAAATATGACATTTTGTATGTCTGAGGGCACTTTGTGTTTTGATCTAAGTATACAGTTTAGGTAGGGTCAGGTAGAGCCAAGAATTCTACAATCGATTTTTAAGAAATCTTTAAAAACGTTGTCTTTTTGAAACACACATTATTAACAATGATAAGTGCACCTTTTTCCTTTAATATACTACCTTTTTTTCATCATTAGAATAGTAAGTGGTTCAAGTATATGGCTGTTGAGATTAAAAAACTGAATGACATTATTTTCATTAATTAAATAATTTTATACTCACCAACATAGAATCCTGTTTTTCTTCTGTTTCCATTTTCATCAACATATTCTGCAAGCATCGAGGTTCTTGGTGCTTTTCCGATGCCCTGAAGCATCATTCCCATGCCTATCAAAAACATACTCCAGTCTTTCAAATTTCCATACACTTCTCCTTGGTCACTGCGCATTCTTGGGTTACGCGATTCGTTTTCCGAGATATTTAAATTTGACGCGCAAAGATAACTGGAAAACTTTGATAACTTTGGATTTGAAACATTAAAACTTCCATGTGATTTAGAAAAGTTATCTGACCTGTCTTTTAACGTTGTTAGAACATAAGGTATGCAGCAGATGAGTGCCGAAATGCCATAAAATGCAGTGGCAATTGAGAGTACTCTAGGAATATGGACTCGACGAGCAATGTATCCAACTATTATAGATGATGTCAAAAATCCTATTTCATCACAACTCATTAAAAATCCAGACTGTTTACTACTTAATTCAAACTGTTTTTCTATTGATGTTACCTGAGAGTTGATGTACATTTGTAATGATGACGTCAGAAGTGCAGTTACGCTGAAAAATGTCGTGAACCATCGAATGGATGCACACGGTTGCAAGATGTTCGGTTTAAATTTCCCTATTCCACAGTCGAATTCCATAATTTTCTGATTTATTTTCTTTGTGTATAGTCTTTAATCCTGAAATTAATCTTTGATTGAAATTAAATCATGAAAAATAACGCTTTGCAGGCGCAGGATCTGCTTACCCTTCCGGAGCACCTGAGATCACCTTTAGTTTTTTGGTGGGGTTCGTGTTGTTTATTCTTTAGTTTTCTATGTTGTGTCGTGTGTGCTATTGTTTGTTTGTCTTTTTCATTTTTAGCCATGGCGTTGTCAGTTTGTTTAAGATGTATGAGTTTGATCGTCCCTCTTTTATTTTTACAAATAGAAGTATGGAGTGCTTATTAACATTAGATTTAGTTTTTGTATAGTATTATTGTTGTAATTTTGAGAGAAAACAATAGTTTTTACATTTAGAAGCGCTTAAAAATTTTAAAAATCGGATAGTTCAATTTAGATTTCAGTTTTATGATTATTAGTTATGATGTGATACCAACGCGACCAAACAGGAAATACGCTATGTCCTGAAAGACGACTATAACCAGAAAATGTATACCATTGAATAGTTAAGCAATCAAATACCATTAGACGAAGGAGGCTAACGTCGGATTTGTTTGTGATACTGACACGTGATATCGTCGAGTCTGAATAAATATTGATATGCTTTCTAACAAATGTAGTTAATATATCGGTCAGGTACAGGAAAATTTTACAGGCACTTGCCTCTCAGAAAACTTTTATACCTTTAAGTTTATAACAACTATAATTATTGATATGTTAATAACATTGACTCAACCGTAGGACGTTAAGCCACCATTAACCAATCAATCTACCTCAACCTTGATTTCTGACTGAAGAAATAAGATCTAATTCGGGTAAAACCTGTGTGACAACAAGTATGTGTAACAAATATACATATCATAATCGAAAATATTAATACGAGTATTTATATTCTATATTCACTGGGAAGTAGTGGGAACCAATTGTAGGTTATTGCGACGCAATTAAGTTCTGAAAGAAAGTTTCACTTAGTAATGCAATTCCGACGTGAAGATTTGTCTTTGATGTGGGTAAGTATATACACCCAACCTGGCTATCATGGGAGACTTTGTGTAAGTTTCAATTACCTATACATGGCAGGGATTATTGCGAGATACAGGTATAGATTTATAAATATGGAGCCAGATTGTATTAACTGGAAAATATTCGTACGGACAGATAAGGTAAGTTTGACTTTTAAAAGTGTTCAAAATTAGAATTCCATGGTTTTAAAACAGTTCACTGAGGAACTTGAGTTGATTATATTTTACCAACACTATCATTATTTATATGCATTAAATGATACGTAAATGAAAAAAATAATGAATAGTATAAGTCCGTATAAATAACGAAACAGACAGGAAAAAATGTTTTTTTAAAGGGACCAAATTGAAAGCCTCTGAGAAGGTTAAAGAGCTCATATCAAAAAATAAGAATGCCTTTTATAGCTGGAACCAAATTGAAGACATAAAGAGCAAAACAACAGAGTATACATGGATATGAAAAACTGAATAAGGGAAGAAAGAAAACAAGTCCGCCAAGAAGATCATCTGGATATCATCTAATAGAAATACCAGGCTTCTGCCAGTTTTATATATTTGTATGAAACTGAACTGAATCGTATAATTTCATTTAAATAAAAAATAAATTCGTAAGGTACCTTTGATCTGCATGTAAGTGGTCCGTTGCCGTACTGAATTTCAGATACTAATGCTCACAGACACTGTTTTCTCGGGGTATTTTATATATAGTGTTCATTCACTTTGATCTAATTCAATAATTTTTATGAATATCAGATAAGTAAAGGACTATATTTCCTATTTTTAGAGTTTGAAAAAGGTTTTATAGTGTGTTTTATTGAGACTTGAGTACACAGACAGTCATGTTTACTAATAGTTTCAAAATAGTTCTGCGTGATTCGATATATGCAAAAGAAACACTTTAAGTCTATACTTTAAAAGGTAAAAGAGTGTGTCAACATAAACTAAGTTTTCAGTCTATGGAAGAAGCGTATCGATAAAAACTTTTCTTATATCACATAGCGATATTGTCTAATATCATTTGTAAATATGCAGACATTCCATGCGGAAAATGTTGTTTTCGGCAAAGAAAAATTAAGAAAAAACTAACTTTAAAACTTATTGTTCAAATATAAACAACAATTCAGTCTAAATATACATTCAGAAGTTGGTAAGAAGCTAAAGTTTATGACCGTGTAAAATTTGAAGTGCTGTGTTTTTCTTATATACATAAATAAACAAATGCTATTAGTTTTTATATCAATGCGATACTTTTAAGATATTATAGCGATACTTTTAAAATATCATAGTGGTGTTTTTGTTAAATCAATATTAGTACTAATTAGTATTAATATTAGACTGATGTACCCATATTTTGACAATTTTACCTATTATGTCTGTTTTGTTCACGCATTGTTGTAAATATGACAGAATTTGATGAGACTGTCATACACGTGAATGGTTATTAAGTGCTATAAAACCAGGTTCAATCCACCATTTTCAAAAGTTGAAAAATGCCAGTACCGAGTCAGAAATATGACAGTTGTTATACATTCGTTTGGTATGTTTTATCATTTGATTCTACCATTTGATAAGGGACTTTCTGTTTTGAATTTTCCTCGGAGTTCAGATTTTTGTGATTTTACTTCTTAGTAGTATTGTATGTAAATAAACAGTTTTATGACCATTGCTCAAATTCAAATTATTTTTGGTAACATCTTACAAATTTCTGAATTGGTTTTGGAAGCAAAACTAATCAAATAAGGGTTTAATAAACAATGTGGTAATCAAATAGCTAAGTATCAAAATGATTGTTCACATATATAACATTTAGCAAATTTTATAATGAACGCACCGAAATAATATTTATACAGCACTCGTTCTCTTTTAGCAGTCAAAATACGTTGACTGTATATTTCTATGTCATATACAGTCACTGACCCGATATCACTTTTCCTCATGAATATTTAAATAGAAATTGCGGAAATAATATTTAATTATTCATAAGACCTCTTCAACCTGTTCTTGTTTCCAATGCATACAACGATGCGTGGAACGACTCAACCTTGTTTCTTTTGCAATTATTGGAAAAACAGATATCATTTGTTAATATTTTTTGTTTGCAACCTATTAATCATTATGTTTTATGCATATGGTTGATATTTTAGTCCATACTCAAACGATTTCGTTCACCATCGAGTGTGAATATCAACAGGTAAAAATGTACATTTCATTGTGTTGTATATTTCTCCGCGAGCATGGTATGAGGCCGTTTTGAAGGGGATTTTCCCCAATATTAAAATCAAATAAATATTTTAAACGCATTAAACAACAATTGAAATGTTGTTTTTTTTTAGATTGCAGTATAAAGACAATAATAGTGCATTGACTTGACATATCAACGCTATAAGGATTCGGCTCGAAACGGGGAAATAGCTCGGCACAGCCTCGCATTTCCCCGTTTTTAAGCCCCATTTCATATTAAAAAATCCTTGCTATGATATAAGACAAATATCGCATTGATATAATAAAATATAGCACTATCTTTGACTTATAGGTGATTTTGGCTTAGCAAACAATTGAATTCATCTCAATTGCATTCCACTGAATTTGCTACATGATATTTATAGAATGTGTACATCTACAAATGAAAAATCATGCATTTATGTTTCATTTTTTCAACAGTTCAATTTTCTCGTTTAAATACACCTTGCTTGTTATTACATAAAATAATTCATGGAAATTATACACCAGACGTATGTCGTGTTAAATGTCACCCTGTTTTAAGAAAAGAGTCATTTCTTTATACCGAGAAATCTTCCTTTCTTCGTACAAATGCTAACATTCGTCTGAAATTTCCCACAATGGAACTCGTTGATATAAGAAAAGTTTCTATCGAATCGCTTCTTCCATAGACTGGTTTTGTAAAACATATTTTATTTTGATTTTAAAGTCATATGAAACCAGCGAGTGGTGAAAAATAATGTTTATCCAATTCTTGAACCAATGCATGTATATATCATACACTTAGAATTCTGTGCACGATTTTGTCATTTTTTACGCAAATATATCGTATAATCGTCAATGTTTTTCTCTCTGTCTATTATGATTTAACAGATATGGCTGCTCATTGAATGCCGTGTTTTAAAGACGAAGTTTACCGATTGTCACCTTATTGTAAATAAATAACAAAAATCATGGGTATTGAGCACGTGTTTAACATGTTTAATCAGATAATTGTTTATTTTAATGACAGATCCATGCGTATTGCGATCACCTGATTTTTACGAGGAGGGTTACGCTCAGGTCACTATACATACGGAAAATTTGTAGGCGAATTGCTTCCTGGAAGCAAGCAATTAAAAACAAATAAACTTCTTCTAAATATGAACAAATTAAAGAATTTTCTTCAGAAAAAAGTATATGTACATAAGTTGTATAATGAAAACTATCCATTTAGTTATAAAAAAAAAAAACATATGCATGATTTTTTTTAATTTGAGGTTTCTTATGACTTTAAATCTAAAAAAAACTTTTAATTCTTAAATCACTATATTCACACACCGACACTATTTTCAGGCTAGCTTAGACATAGGGTTCAAACACTATAAGGATCTGATTCAATAATATATTGTTATATAGATAACAATCTTAATATGAATTGACATGATTCATTTGTCATCGTGCTATTACCGAGGAAGGATATCTGTTATCCGACATATCTAACATATTGTTCGTTTTATTGTGTTTTTGGTGATGTTGTACCCTTTTAGACTTGTTATATATTGTTATATAGATATATATATCCGATAGGTCCATCGATTTATAAATTTCGAACATTGGTACCACTGTTGCATTTATTTATTGCGTACGGTTATATTTCTAAAGGAATGATTTATTTTTATCGTTTGAGAAATTGTTTGTCGTGTGTTGTATTTAGAATTGCTACGCAGACAGTCATGTATATTATCTTTTCAAAAGATCCCTAAGTGATAAGATTCATATAAAACGAAATAGGTTTCATCTATATTTTGATATATTAAAAAAGAACAGCTTTTCACAGATTGATACTCAAGGTTATATTCACATAGACAATATTTTAAGGTTAAAGAACCATTGACAGTTGCGTGCTTGAAACCTATATATATATCTAGTTGAACTGAGAAATTCTATTTAATAAAATTGTACTATGATAAAGATTATGTCAAATACTATCAAAATGGACTCATCAGAAAAATTTTAAGTAACGCACTCAAATCCAGGACTCTGTTTGTATATCAATATTCAGCAAAGACTACATTTTGATTCAATATCATCTGAAGAACAAACTTCTGATGCAATATATTTGAATTATAACTGAGAACAAGACAATATGCATGTATCTTTTAATTAACATAGTTTGGAATATACTTTTTTTTTAACGAGTTTGGATCAACATTACCTTTTTAATAATAAGTTTGGTAACTGTTAACATAAATTTATTCAGCCTAACAAAAGTTCCCTTGGATACTTTGATATAAACAATTCCATGATATCTGTTTCTGGTGCAAAACTATTAGCTTGCTCCGTTTTAAACAAATGCTGTAATATTTGTTCCAGGGAAATCGGACCCCTCAAAGCACCGGCGTAATAAACATACACCAACCTCTTGCTTAATTAAAAACAATATATATATATATTGAGATATGACAACCACTGGCAACGAAGACTTAGGACATGTGCTTGAATTTTAGATGGAATTAAACTATTTTTTACATAAGTAGTAGAAAGGTTCATAAACTTAAATTATTTCTCTGATCAAGATGCTAAGTTCGAATATATATTGACCATATAAAATATGGTCATATCTCTTATTTTCCGATCATTTGACGAATCATATTCTGAGCGAATATGGATAATTGATATTATTCTGTAAAAAAAATCATCATAAATAACAGGATTTAAATTTAGTATTTGCACCAGACGCGCATTTCGTCTACAAAAGACCAATCAGTGACGCTCGAATATAATACCTTACATTGGAAATTACATTCGCCATTACAACAAAACAATTTTATATTTATTTGGATTAGCTCACACCTTATTAGACAGATATGCTTCTTATTGTGGACGTTAACTAATCATTTTTTTTACTGTGGTCAGATATTGGTATTTATCTGGTTTTATCCATTTAAGGCATAAAAAGTGTTGCCCGCTCAATCTTTCTATTCATAATTTAATGATATTTGGTTGTAATTTTGTAAAGTAAAAAAAACAAGGACACAGAGGTTCTTCTTTTTTTTCAATATTAAGTTCGTTATTTATACATTATCAATTCATAACAGTTTTTTAAATATTTTAAACTTTGAATCTTGTTATTTTGATACACAGCAACCAACGTCCTTTAAGCATGCCAAAAGAAAACATGTTCATAATTTGCAATTTTGTATATAGTTTTTAAAAACAAATTTCTTTGTTGTTCTTTCATATCTAATATATGTGTACTTACGATATTGAGTAAGGTTCATACCTGTTTTAAAGCAAGTTTACAAATATTGTACCTCATTATAGCTTATTTGTTTCCAACGTTACAGTTTAAAACTAAGAAATGATCATTCAACTTATTTTTAAGAATACCTTGTAATATCATCAATCATTTATCATGTAAACCCTATTCTTTATGTGCTACTTAAAAAAATGTAAATATTAGAAGTAAGCCCTGTGGTTTCGAAGTTAATCATTTACCTTTTTTAGTAAAAGCTGTTCCATAAAACATAATGTTAAGCTACATATAACTCACAAACCTCACATTATATTCATAGAAATGATATTTGATTCGTCCCTGTCCAAATTTTTTTCAAACACGAAGTATAGATATTGATATTTTCAAGTTGTATTTTTGACGAAAACTGAATCCCAGACTTTACATTTGTAATCATATTCTGAGTATTATAAAGCGAAATACGTATATTGACACGCATCTTTTTATAAAACATGTGAAAGTCTAGCAAAATATCTCCTTAAAAAGATATTTGAGTAGTAGTCCACGTAAGAATCAGTCAAAATTGAAATTCTGTGGTACAATTTGCAAACGGTTTGGGTCGTCGGTGGTAGAGTGGTATAAAAGTGAGTAGTTTGACTATTGAACCACTAGTCTGTCAACACTGAGATTGTGAATTTCTACTAAAGTCTTTATTGACGAGGACATTGCCAGTTTCTCCGTCGAAGGTTCGTGGTTCCTTCTGAGGACACCAACTTCCTCCACCGATTTAAACTAGCATCATCGAATTATCTAATAGTGCTGAAAGTGGCGTTAAAGTTCCAAAATTCAACAAATCAACAAAAGGCTGCACCTAGTTATGTACTCTGGTGTCAAAATATAACAGATTTTATTGATATTATGTTAGTCTCACTTATTATAATTTTTAAAGTGTAATATATTCTTGATTATTTTTACTGGTTTTAGTCGTTCATAATAAATTCTATATCCATCCCACCGGACTTATAGATCCTAAATCAGATCATATATTAAGTCTTTCAATTAAACGAACTAGTACGTACTCTTGTAATGGTAATATTAACATCGGTAATTGTTCTTTGATCTTTCAGGGAGGTAATTTATGTTATTTTTGAAGGAATGCATTAAGTTTAATAATGGGTTTTAGTAATTGTTACTATTGATGTGACAAATTAAGAAAAAGTTACTTTTTAATAAATAAATGGACCGGCATAACTCACGACTTACAGTGTATATGATGATAGGATTGGCATTTATACTTTCATTTTTTTCCTTGTCATACTAGGTAGAAATGTTCCACGTTGCAATAGTTTTTTTGTTGTGTTATTTTTTTATTTTTGTAAAATAACAATTAAGTGTGAATTTCCGACACATAAACCCAAAATATGAAAAAAACGGGAACGCTATAATTAATTCCCAAATTAAGGTATCACCAAATATCAGCAAATATATCCTACAGAATTAAGCAATAAAAAGAAGAGGCGATATTGATAAATGTCTTATCAATTTTATATACATCATTACAGATTAATAGATCGTACATGTATACTATGTTGTTCAAGGGAGACTGTGTCCCTGATATCCCTTTCATCGAGACCCCGCCCAGTGTATTAAAGGAAAAACTGTAGTTGTCTACCTGTTTTAGTAAAAAAAAAATCACAAACATACAGAATTCCGTGGAAAATTCAAAACGGTAATTCGCTTATCACATTAAAAAATCAAAAACTCAAACACATCAAACGAATGAATAACAACTGGGTAAAGGCATTTTCTTATGTAGACAATGGTTGATTAAACCTGGTCTACAGCTACCTTAACCTCTCACTTGTATGACAGTCGCATAAAATTCGAATGAAATATATGTCACTGATGGATTAATAATTTCTCCCACTTTAATTGGGTATATCTCCTTGAATTGAGCATGTTTCACGTGTTGGTCTGTAGATCTCACATAATTGATTACCAAATAAATAATCGATGTTTTACATTACCTTATTTTTTATTTTAACAGTTGTGTCACTGATAAATGTGAGTTGTAAAAAACATGGAGAAACATCCTGGCGAAACGGAAGTGCTCTTGTTTATTTTTTTAACTTTTTTTTTAAATTTTACTAAATTTCAGAATTATGATTAGTTGTTCTATTAAAAAAACATCATTTATGTTAATATCAGTTTTTGTGTTATTCGGTTGAAAAATAAGCATATATTGACTTTGTCACCTTCCAATTAGTTAGAACTACTATATAGTCAAATTTGATGAAAATTTATTTCACACGGTGTTTGTTGATTCACGAACAGTAAGTATATAGTATTGTTAATAAATGTATTCACTTTCGTTAAATGAAGAAAAAATAATAATATAAAAATTATTACTACAAATGCCGTATGTACTTATTTTTCACTATCGTTTGACGAATGTATATAAAGGAGGTATAAGACCTTTGTCGGGACTCCGGGATCTGGTGTTTTAAGCTCGGGATTTTGGAATTGACCCTTTCGGGATCCGGGAATTCTGTTTTCGAATTTCGGGATTTATATTTATTTATATTCGGGACCTCAGGATTTCCTGTTTTTAAGCCCGGGATTTCGGGTTCAGGATCCTCCTACCACCCCCTTTATAGAATATAAGAAACTCCATGCAATCATCTATTTGGTTAAAGAAAGTTAACGAAGAGCTTTTTCTTATCACACGTATCAACATAAATGTGTTTCAATTTTTATATTTTTTTATAATTTCATCGTAGCGTAAAAAACATAATTGATGTGTGAATGTCCCACTTTTCATTTTTTTTAAAGAGGAATTAACATACAGATTCTTATTCTTAACCGAAATAGCAAATGCATTTGTACGTGTATGACTGATAGGCTAATTGTGGTGATAAATAATCTAAAATTTATCAAACGTAAGGTCGCAGACACAGTTGTTAAGATAATTCACTCGGAGAAAGCAACTGTTCGTAACTTCCGTTACGGACGGCCCAATATGGGGAAGACCGTATCGATAAGATTTAATATGAGTGGGGTGCTCATATTCGCCGGTGACACAATTTCACCGTTTTATAATTTTAAGGTGTAAAAACTTCAAAGGATGGCTGAAATGGAAGGAATATGCCGGTACATTATATTTTTATAACAAATATGGTTATTTTTCAAATTAAGACAAAATTTCGTCACTTACCGAAAAGGACCGATAAACTGACTAGGTTTTCGGCCAATTTCCTGAATGAAAAACATGGTTTCAAAGAAATATTTCTTTGTAATTCTTTGACTGATTGCCCTATAAATTTCAGTTCTTTACATCTTTGAAATGTCTGCTATCCATCTATAATGAAATTGATTTGATACATATTGTTAAAAGCTGCATATATTTGGTTTAAAATAAATGTGTTAAAACGGCAAATAGATGTGTTAAAACGGCAAATATATGTGTTCCCCTTTGACAAAACATCAGGAAATTTTATACAGCCTTTGATCTAACTTTTCAGATGATTTTTTTTTTAAAGAAACACGTTTTCAAGCTAAGAATATTTTGCTTTTGATGTTATGTTCATATAGAAATATCAGTATACTTCAAAACCATAAAGGCCTAAACATAAAGTGCAGACAACATGGAAACCTGTGGCGAAAATTAGCACCCCACTCTATGCTTCTGATTAAAAGTATTTAGGAAAAATAAAATCGTATCGGTAAGGTCATCTACCATATTAGGCCGTACGTAACGGAAGTAACGAACAGCCACTTCCCCAGTGATAATTTAAATGATTGATACAATATTCCCGGGCTTGAAGTTTTTATCATGATTTCTTTGAAAGAGTGTTGCTACTCACAAGAAAGCTATTAAATCAAGAGTTCCAAATCGTGAAATTGAAATCATCCATTCGTAAATTTTACGGACTCCATCCCGAATTGGTTGACAATTACAGAATAACTGTTTAACAGATGATATCAGATATGTTCCTTGTGTCGTAACTACAGTCCCCTTCCCTTTTCAAGAATGTGACTTACCGAAATAGACTATTTATATAATTACCGGGTTTGTAATAACAAAAGCAACACAACACGGGTGCAGGTGACACATATGGAGCAGGATCTGCTTACCCTTCCCGAGCACCTGAGATTACCTCCAGTTATTGGTGAGGTTTGTATTGCTCAGTCTTTATGTTTCTTTGTTGTTGTTTTGTGTGTTATTGTTTGTATTTTTTGTTATCCATGGTGTTGTCAGGTTGGTTTCGATCTGTGAGTATGAATGCCACTCTGATGACTTTCGTTCCTCTTTTAAATGACGTGTGTATCGAAACGAAGTGAGTATAAAATTTGATTCTTGCATTTTCTTCTTAACAACAAAAGCCAAGGTCATAAAACATTTAACTCGTGCAAGACGGAAGACCAATAATAGCTTACTCATGCACAACACGCGTTCTGTCCTAGCTTAGTTTTTTCGCTATTTGAATTTGTTTTATAATATTTATCATTATATCCTTTTAAAAGACTTTGTATTTACTTTTTCTCAGTCGTCACTTTTTGAAATTTATATAAAAACTCTGTTTGTATGTACTTAAAATGGTATGATATGTGTGTTTCATAAACAAAAACAAACAATTGACCGTCTTTTGACCATAATGTGCATTATATAATATTTTCAATGACCTGTGTATCAAACCTGAATGAGAACGCATCAAACGATATAGCTTCCTGAATTTTACCTTAATTGCAACAAAAGTCAATGTAATAAAAAGAGCAACTAATTCAAAATTCAATGTTCAAATAAGATTCAACTCGTGCAGGACGAAACAAAAAAAGTAGTTTTGTCATGCGCTACACGCGTGCGAGATTCACTGCGTTGTTCTGTCCCTGCTTTACGCTTTTTGAATTTTTGGATTATTTGTTTTATAATACATTTTTAAAGATTTTTTATTTATTAATCAACTTTTTCTCAGTCGTCTCATATGAAATTTATATCATATTAGATCGATATGTCACTGTGTCTCTTTTGTCTAAATATTGTACAATTTTTTAAATGAATTGACACGAAATTGCTATGTTTTACACTTCATTTTTGCTTTGTAGATGTCTTTATTTGAAATGAAACTGCTGAGGTCGATAATTTTGTTAATCACTTTCATTGCCGTCATTGACAAGACAAAAGGAGCTTGCTGTGGCAAACCTTTCAAATATTATTGCGGGGATTGCACTGCCTCTCTGTTTTGTTGTGGACATAACCAATGTAACATATTCTGTTGTGGATGAACCTGTCGAGGATCCCCGGAGGGAGAGTTTTGTCGTGAACGTGGACCTTTAGGAAAAGGATGTTACTGTGAGAAGGTCAAACGGAAACGCCACGTGCAATATGTTTCAACCGACATGTCTGCTCATATGAAGTTTATGAATCTAGATATCAATAAGTTAGTAAATATTTTGATAGTTTCACAAAAATGAAAACAAACAAAAAAACAAATTCAACATTGATAAATGTATGATAAATGTATGAAACACATCTAATGTAAAGGTTTGTGTGATATTTCTGTCTCATCATTGATATGAACACTGATTTGAAAGTTTTTAAGATACTAAGGGATGTTTAAACTCATATGACGATGATAATTTGACCAATCTGTGGTAAAAACTGCTTATTATCGAAGAACAAACAACAGTATACAAATCACAACACACATAAGCACTGAACAACATCTACCCTAACTAATACCGATATTAGTCTAATGTTCTCAAAAGGAGTGAACAACATCTACCCTAACTAATACCGATAGTAGTCTAATGTTCTCAAAAGGAGTGAACAACATCTACCCTAACTTATACCGATAGTAGTCTAATGTTCTGAACAACATCTACCCTAACTAATACCGATATTAGTCTAATGTTCTCAAAAGGAGTGAACAACATCTACCCTAACTAATACCGATAGTAGTCTAATGTTCTCAAAAGGAGTGAACAACATCTACCCTAACTTATACCGATAGTAGTCTAATGTTCTGAACAACATCTACCCTAACTAATACCGATATTAGTCTAATGTTCTCAAAAGGAGTGAACAACATCTACCCTAACTAATACCGATAGTAGTCTAATGTTCTCAAAAGGAGTGAACAACATCTACCCTAACTTATACCGATAGTAGTCTAATGTTCTGAACAACATCTACCCTAACTAATACCGATAGTAGTCTAATTTTCTCAAAAGGAGTGAACAATATCTACCCTAACTATTACCGATAGTCGTCTAATGTTCTCAAAAGGAGTGAACAACATATGCATCTACCCTAACTAATACCGATAGTAGTCTAATGTTCTCAAAAGGAGTGAACAACATCTACCCTAACTAATACCGATAGTAGTCTAATGTTCTCAAAAGGAGTGAACAACATCTACCCTAACTAATACCGATAGTAGTCTAATGTTCTCAAAAGGAGTGAACAACATCTACCCTAACTTATACCGATAGTAGTCTAATGTTATCAAAAGGAGTGAACAACATCTACCCTAACTAGTACCGATAGTAGTCTAATGTTCTCAAAAGGAGTGAGCATATGGTTTGCTTCACATGTCGAAAAAAAGGGACGAAAAAGTGGTCATACAGTCACTTTACGTTTTAGAACTACCTCTTATACTTATACTGCAATTGTACTGGGGGTTGAAAGAGTTTCCTATGGCAAGCCTTTTTATATTTATTCTATTTCTAAGATTTCCTATTAACTTATTAAGATATCATATTATCTTATCGATAAACCATTGAAATGTCTTACGAACTTATATGAACTAAATGAAAAGATATACCTTTGGGAATACAAGCTATGAGATATCTTGTCAACTTAATATGAATATTAATTTTTTTATCAACTTTTTGAAAAATCTTTAAATTGAATTAAATCAAAATCAGCTTGTCTTAGTGTTCTTCCTCTTATTATTATGATATACATAAATAAATTGTTTGTGGTGAGCTAAATATGTCAGAAATTGCCTCCACATTGTCTAAAAGTAGAGAGGGATGGGTAAATATTGATACACGGAATCCAAAAACAACCCATCTGTGACTAAATGATATATTCAAGATTGCTTTTAGGTGTTATTTTTTTCTCGAAAAAAAACCACCCCTTTTTGTATAGTTTTCATTGCAGCAATCACATCCGTAAACGGTGATTTCTAAAAGTGATTTTCTAAAATTGAAAGACATAAGTTGATCATTTGACATGTTTTAGTGCCCTGAATAAAAATAGGTCTTCGCTTCAAAAATCTAAACAACTTTTAAGAAAAATTTCTTTCAGTTCTGAAGTGATGTACATGCATATATATATATGTATGTGTATTTCTATAATTTCTATGTATAGAATGCAATATTGACTTAATGTTGGTTGCCGATGGATTTAGAAAGTAAACAATTAGCTGTAAAAATATACTGGGTCATTTTCGTTCAAGAAGCTTTTTTTTTATCTGATTCAAACATCTCTAATTATGTTTTGTAGACAAAAGGCATATCTGACGTACACATTTTAAATTGGTATCGTTGATGAGTTTATTTGCAGCAATTAAGCAACGGAAATGTCAATCAGTTTTGGTTTAGCAAATTAAATATCTTATTCTGAATAAATCTTAATAAGTATCTTTGTACTGTTTTTGTTTTCTTTAAGAAATGAAATGATGGAACAGTTTGAGTTCAGTAAAGCTTTGGAACAGATGAAAATAACGGACAACATGACCATGTTCCATCACTGGTCAATCATGGACGAAGACAAAGATGGACTTATATCGCTGGAAGAATTCGACCATCAAAAGTTATAGTTGACCTTGAACACATTTCTGTTTATTATCAAAAGTGCAAATTGTAAACAGGAAAATTTTAAATTAAAATGTAATAAATAAATATGTTGCTTTATTCATTTGTTTTATATGTCACAGTCAGGTAAATCCTTTCGAACAGACAAGTACACCTTACTATTATTCCACACACCAAAGATTGCTTATGGTAATTAAAAAAAAACAGACAAAAAACACCAAAACTCAACCTTGATTAATTAACAATGAAAATAATGTCACGGTCAATTGAAATTTACCATACTGACATGTGCCACTTGCAAGCATATGTACCTTATACTCTTTAAACAGTTTCACCTCTGATAACCAGTGATAAGAAGGTCTACCTTCGGTCCAATACGGGGTGTTCGGGCAGTTAATAAATATATTAATCACTGAAATATTTCCTCCAGATTGCAGATGGGAAAGCCTTAGTATTGATGAAATTATCACAAAACTTGACATTGACAAAACAACCATGGAAATAAGATCATGGTCAATTGGAACTTGCCAGTTCGACATGAACTATCATTCATTTCATACACAAATAAGTTGATATTTTGCTTCTATTATCTGAGATATGGATTTGACGAAGAAAACTTAAAGCTGGTAACTTATACATGAAATGAAGTCATGACCAGTTGAACCATTTCAGAAGGACATGATGACATTGCTATGATCCAATATTCTAATAAATATAGTTATCCTATTACTAAAACTAAATGATTATTCCACATGACAAACAAAATATACATTTTTTTCAAACAGTTGCTAAAACCAGATCAAACACAAACTAGCATATGACAGACATAAACTTCATAAGATAAGGCTTCTGACCGAGTCCTGTGTACAAAGTATGAAGAATCCAGCTGCAGCTCACTGCCAAATAGTATAATGGGGGGGATTTATAATCACTATGACTCACATTCAGCTACTCTCATGGCAGTCGATAAAAAACAGGAGAAAGGGTTCACGGACCACAGTCTCTCACCTGATATTGATAATGTTAACTTAGTGCTACGTGTAATGTTGACCGAATGTTTATTCGGGAAAAAAATTACGTCCATATATCACTAACTTTGGTATGTAAGCATTTTAAACACTCACCAAAAGTGTAGACGAGAATGGAATGCATGACAAAAGTTTGGGTCTTTTTTATTTCAGTATTTCTAATCATTTAATCTGTTTACGTTTCTCTATTTTCCCCAGTTTTTCCTCAAAACACAAAAGAGGGTAAAAACAAATCCTCATTTAAGGGCAGTCACTCCTATAAAGAATGACAGTCTATTTCTTTGATCTATATTTGCTTACTTTTACAAGTTGTGACTTGGATGGAGAGTTTTCTCATCGATACTCATACCACAGATTTTCATGTTGTATAATGGTTTTTCAAATCGATAAGACAAAACTTGCACTTGACCAGTGTGTTCTATTTATCCCAATGTTGGCCATCTTCTTTGACAGACAACCCAGAGACGGATTTAGAGGGGTTTTCATGGGGCTTGTGTCCCACTTTTCTGTGAAAAAATTGGTTGGTCATATAGGGAATCACTGAATCATGACTGGAGTTGGTCTTCTCTTAGGCAATCAGTGGGCCCCAAATTATGACAATTTCTGGATCCGCCACTGCAGCCTATGGAAAAGTTGTACTCCTTGAAGAATTTTCATTCATGGTTCAACTTGACTAACAAAATACAAGAAAATTGATATACCACAAATAATATTGAATCCACAGTTAGCCTGAATTGCAGATTTGCTGAACCTGCTTAATGCCAATGACTAAATGTAGGATTGCTAGAAAAAGGAATTGAAGAGAATATATATATGTTAAAGAGACAGCAACCAAATGACATAAATAACCAATATAATCATTTCTAGTGGGTAAACAGTTCAACAAATTAAAAATCTCCTATTTGCTTGTATGTTGACTGTAGAATTTCTATTTGTATCCATCTGTTAAGTTAAGCCTTTTTCAACTGAATTTTATAGTTCGTTCTTATGTTGTACTGTAACACAACTGTCCCAGGTTAAGAGAGGATTGTGATCCCACTAACCCCGCCAGATTCTGTATGTATGTGCATGTCCCAAGTTAGGAGCCTGTCATTTGTTGTTTTTTTATGTGTAACACATTTGTTTTTAGTTCAATTTTTGTACATAAATTAGGCCATTAGTTTTCTAGTTTGAATTGTTTTACATGTGTCATTTTTGGGCCTTTTATAGCTGACTATGCAGTATGGGCTTTGCTCATTGTTGAAGGCTGTACAGAAACCTATAGTTGTTAATTTCTGTGTCATTTGGTCTCTTGTGGTGAGTTGTTTCATTGGCAATTATACCGTATCTTCTTTTTTATATTTAGCAATAACATGAATAACCAGGTTATCAAATATCCGTGAAAAAGCAATCGTTCCTCAATTCACTAAATCAAATTATCCACAGCATATATAGTTACATTGGTGTGGATCAAAACTCCAATTCGGCATTAAAATTAGAAATACAGTGAACATGTGAACTAAGTTTCAAGTTGATTGGACTTCAAATTCATCAAAAACTACTTTGACTAAAAACTTTAACCTGAAGCTGTACAGAAGGACAGACCAACAAATGGATGCACAAACCGACAAAAAACATGGAGAGTCAAACAAACAAAAACCAAACCTAGCACATGTAACTGAATTAAAGAAATGAGTCTTTAACAAATATTTAATGTAATGTTACTGTACATGCAAAGCTAAGAGGAGACCACACAACACATAATGATATACAGACAAAAACATTTATATATTATATCTAGGTATGAAGATATTAGGCATTTAAACCTCTTGAATTCTAAACTGATGCATATTGGTAGAAAATATTCTGTGGCTATGTAACTACTGTTCCTGTTGAAAACAGACACTAACAAGAATCTGTCCAAAGTACATGGATGCCCCACTCGCACTATCCTTTTCCATGTTCCATGGACCGTGAAATTTGGTAATTATCTAATTTGGCATTAAAATTAGAAAGATCATATCATAAGCAACAAGTGTACTAAGTTCCAAGTTGATTGGACTTCAGCTTCATCAAAAACTACCTTGACCAAAAACTTTAACCTGAAACTCCCACTTTCATTTTCTATGTTCAGTGGACCGGGAAATTGGGGTCAAAAGTCTAATTTGGCTTAAAAATTAGAAAGATCATCTCATAAGCAACAAGTGTACTAAGTTTCAAGTTGATTGGACTTCAGCTTCATCAAAAACTAGCTTGACCAAAAACTTTAACCTGGACGGACGAACGGAACCATAGACAGACGGACGGACGGACGGACGAACGGAGCCACAGACCAGAAAACATAATGCCCCTCTACTATCGTAGGTGGGGCATAAAAATACTTAAAAAGTAACAGTCCAGGTCAAGTGTTTACCTCATCGCGGGAATGAAATGAGATGCATATAACATGCTGAAGAGAATCTGCACACAAAAAAATACATAAAGTCAACATGTCATATATATAGAAGAGAATTTCTGGGAAAAATCAATATCAAATTTAACATTTTATACAAGTTATTCTCAGTTAAATTTTATTCAAGCCCCATACCACCATATTGATATATTTCAATACAGCAATACCAGTATGACATTTTTGTTCGTTATCATGGTCTATTTGATTGTTTTCATAAATACATAGTTTTTACCTCCTGCTCAGCAAACAAGAATGGAAACTTATTAAACCCTATTTTAAAGGGAAGCAACTCTTTGATGAGTGAAAACCTAGGAAGTACAGGTGGTCTTTTCAAGGGAAGATACTTTAACAAACAGAAAGAAGTACAGGTAAAACTAGGTTGTCCTTGCCTAGGATTTTTTCAGTGGGTGAGAGTTGTCATAGATCAATGTTAAACTATATCCTGCTACCTACAAAAAAATGCATATATAAAAAGATTCACTCACAGACTAGTACTATTTTTCAAGTACATAAAGTACAAATTTAAATTTACAAAAAAAAAAATGAAAAAATATTATGAGTTGTGATAAACAAAATGAAAATTACCCAAAAATACAATTTAATTTTTTTTTTCAAGAAATTTCAAATACTTTTTCAACATTAGTTCTTTCAGCAAAATAATTTCAAGTTTACTTGTCCTCCTTTTTTTGGTACATTTAAGACCTTCAGTATACATTGTACTAAGGCAATAATACTTCTAAAATTTATATCTTAAACAAATATACATGCAACATTAACTTTTAAACATAACATTTCAGTATTGCAAAATTTAAATATCATAAAAATTTGAAAATTGATATAAACAGTGTTAAATTCGTGTATAAAAAAAATTACGATGAAACAAGCCATTCCATCATCAGACTTTTATCGTTTTCACTTTCAATCATCTTGGATTTTCAGGAATTCCTTTTGTCCTGTTTATAATAAGAAATAAAATGCACAGTTTGTGTACATTTGTATGGAAGTTCACCTTTTTGTTTAGCAGAGATATAAGTAGACAAAGAATGACTAAATTGTCTAATCCTCAATTTCAGGAACATATTATCTCCCTTGAAAAATGGAAGACACATCAAAATAGTACTTTTTATTCTTTGCAATAAATAAGTTTGATGATGAATGACAAGTACCTCTGTTTCAGAGATGTACACTGTGAAATTTATTATCTCCCTTGAGACAATAACAGATTGTAAATATGTAATATGGTCAAGGGCAGATAATTTATCTCATGCATTTGTGTTATTATTATCTCCCTTGAGATTATACAAAAAATTTGTCAATTATCAAAGCCCATATGTAATATGGTCAAATTGATAATCAAAAAAATAATTCTCAACTATTACAGACCCTGTAGTATTGTCAAGGGCAGGTTATCTATCTCATCCATTGTTTGTTATTCAAGCACATTTAAAAAAATATGAAGTAAGAAAACCTAAAAAAAAAAAAACCAACTGCTTCTAAACTTTGTTGAAAACTGCAGTTGTCATAAAGTCTTCATAGCCCATTCTGATGGTTCCTTGCATCTGAGGGTCTCGTTCTTTAAATGAATCTGTCAACGATTTTAACATAACACACGACTGGATAAAGTTGTCTAATGTTAGCGATCTTCTACCGTTGACATCAAACTTTGAAATGACGATGTGACCAAACTGTGGTGATAGGTTATATCCCATCTGCTGGAAGGCTGAAATAAAAGAAAAAAAACTTGTACAATCTTTTATTTTGATAATAAAATAGAGAATTGAAACCTGGAATTTGCCAAGAGACAACAACCCAACTTAAAAGCAGAAAACAGTCCAAATCCACCATTTGGTCTTCAATGCAGTGAAGAAATACCATATCTGGAGGTAGGCTTCAGATGGGAAAATGCTAACATTTTTTCTAATGCTGGGTTTTGCATTTTTTACTACTAACAAGTGTATCAGAAAATACTGAAACCAATGATTTCATTTAGAGTACTAAAAATGTCAATCTGATCTTTCCTTTGGTTTAGTTTGTCTTACAGTAGCAACAATCAAATCTAATGAAAGACCTGGTTTTATACAGATTGAACATAAAAATTTGTTAATGCTGGACTATATCCAAGATGTGGCCAAGAATTCCCCAACGGTGTTACAGGTTAGTGTGAGGGCTGAGAGATCACAAACAATGTTTTATCCCACAGGATTCTGTTAACATGTCCCAAGTTAGAAGCTTGTGATTCAGTGGTTGTCATATGTTACTGTCTACCATATCAGGTTATTGCTGTTGTTTTAAGTATTAACAAGGCTTTCAGGTTTCTCATTTGAATTGATTCACACTTTGTCATGACAAGCCCTTTTAAAGGTGATTACATTGTGTGGGTTCAACTGACTACTAACGGCTGTGCGATAACTTTCATCCTAATCTGTTTAGACAGACATTATCACATCTACAATCAATCCACCTCTCCTTATCTTAAAAGGGGGTCTCATTGGGGGAGGGTACCGATCCCGGATCCTGATTACTGTTTTGTCGCATTCCCTTTTCCCACTTACACTATGTACATAAGCAATTCTCATTTTTTTGTCATTTCCCGGATCCCGCTAGACCTCATTTCCCGTGTTCACGACACAATAATTTGACTTTCACATTTCACGCTTACAAAAAATCGGCAATCCCACGTCACGCTTAGACCCCAATGAGACCCACTTAAAATAAACAGCTGTTGTAGTTATGTATCTACTGATTCTTGCAATCCAAAAATGTGCTGCAACTTGTAATACTGGTACCTACCTTGAATCAGTTCATGAGCTTCTATGGAACCAGAACGATTACCATCAAACCTCTCAAAGACCCCTTTCCATTGTTGGATATAATTCCACAAGGCATTAAACTCATGTAACTGTATAGTTCCTGTGTTATCTCTGTCAAACATGCCTGAAATACAGATGTTAAAGATATAATTCCACAAGGCATTAAACTCATGTAACTGTATAGTTCCTGTGTTATCTCTGTCAAACATGCCTGAAATACAGATGTTAAAGTAATAATTCCACAAGGCATTTAACTCATGTAACTGTATAGTTCCTGTGTTATCTCTGTCAAACATGCCTGAAATACAGATGTTGAATTCTTTATTCATACAATACATAAACTGAAATAACGGTTGTGAATAAAGAGATTGAGGTTTGAATATATGTCAGTATATCTTACTATCATTATAATTGTACGATATTTTTTTTTAACACTTTCACTAAAATTAATTTGGCTTGTTTAATTTTCATAAAATTTTGACAAAGTATTTACTTTGACTCTTTAACCAAAATATATAAATTTCAAAAACTTTGAACCAACCATTTTATCAGAAAAATTACACTGGTTATATTGCAGATTGCCAAACACCAATTTTGATCATTGAGAAGCTTAATATTTCCTTTACAACACAACGTTATTAAAACGTTTGGCTGATTTTACAGAGTTATCTCCCTGTAGTGTTAGGAACCACCTTAAATATTTGCTGCATATTTCTTGCTGTGCAGAAAATATCAATGTTTTGGGGAAATAATTGTACATCATTTATTTAAGGAATAAGCAGAATCAAGTATCACCACCATTGTTGAAATTATATTTTGGCATTGTTAAATGTCATGGATATATTCTTGCCATCTTTGATTAATTTTAGCCAATCATTCAATTAGTTGTACACAGTTGTTATGCTATTTGGTGCATTTATTTATATAAAAGATATGAACAAT
The DNA here is from genome assembly GCA_037788925.1 of Mytilus galloprovincialis. Classification (NCBI taxonomy): domain Eukaryota; kingdom Metazoa; phylum Mollusca; class Bivalvia; order Mytilida; family Mytilidae; genus Mytilus; species Mytilus galloprovincialis. The sequence goes on along the minus strand of CM075339.1, from coordinate 73,083,695 downwards.
TATTTTTTGCCAATTCAGGTTGTTACCAAACTTCAATTTTGTGTGAGTGAATTCTGATGCACTGAACTTCAAACATGACATACAATATTTAAATTAGGATTTTATAACCCATCATTGTGATTATAATTATTGAGCATGTGTTAGAATTGAGATTTGACTTAAACAAGAATGTGTCCATAGTACACGGATGCCCCACTCCCACTATCATTTTCTATGTTCAGTGGACCGTGAAATTGGGGTCAAAACTTTAATTTGGAATTAAAATTAGAAAGATCATATCATAGGGAACATGTGTACTAAGTTTCAAGTTGATGTAACTTTAACTTCATCAAAAACTACCTTGACCAAAAACTTTAACCTGAACTTTGCACTATCATTTTTTATGTTCAGTGGACCATGAAATTTGGGTCAAAACTATAATTTGGCATTAAAATTAGAAAGATCATATCATGGGGAACATGTGTATTAAGTTTCAAGTTGATTGGACTTCAGCTTCATCAAAAACTACCTTGACCAAAAACTTTAACCGGACAGACAAACGGAGGCACAGACGGACGGACGGACGGACGAACGGAGGCACAGACCAGAAAACATAATGCCCCTCTACTATCGTAGGTGGGGCATAAAAGCCATTAATTTCTCATACGATATACATGTTTCATGCACAAAATATGACCACAGTGACTTACTTATCATTAGTCTACAGGTCTCTGGGTTAAAATGTGACCAGTTTCCATTCACAAGAGCCTGTTGTAACTCATGTGCTGTTATATGTCCACTCTTGTCTTGGTCCACAGTTAAAAACCACTGGTATACACTGGGGTCTATTCCTGGTGGAGGACCTGCTCCATAACCTCCTAAAAGAAAAAAACTTAAATTATCTCCCATTCCACAAGTGTTCTAACCTTTTCGTTGTATAATTAGGTAATTTTAATTCCATTTCATCATTTAGATATTGAATATTTGCACTTTTTTGTTTTAAGGATAGGTCTTTTAATTCCTTTTTCAGTTAAAAATTAAATTATTTTTTTCTTGTAAATTTATGTGGTTGAAAATGCGTTGACTAATGCACCTTTTGAATGAAGAGCTGATTCAAAAGTGTTTTTAAGAATACTGAATAATAATCATACGACAAAAAAGAAGCATTCCATCTTTTACAATATTTTTTGATTTGCTTCAACCAGGAACAGCAGTTAAATAAAGCCTTTTCATTTCTATGCATTACCTTAACTTTGTAGGTGACTTGTCACAGTGAAAACATGCTTTTGCATTATATACAGAAATAAAATAAAACTTCTAGAATGCCTTAAGCTTGTCCAATAAAATCTACAGAATAAGGTTCTCCTTACCTGGTGCTTGTCCATAGCCTGGCTGGGGAGCAGCTGCAGGATATCCCGGCTGACCTCCAGGGTAACCTGGTTGTCCTGGGGGTGGGGCACCATAGCCTGGCTGTCCCGGGGGAGCACCGTATCCTGGTTGACCTGGTGGAGGACCATAACCTCCTGGCGGGGCACCCTGAAATAAATAACAATCTATATTATTTGAAAAAAGATGAAATTATATCATTACTCCATGTGAGTTGTCTAATCTTACAAAACATAGACCACACCAAAATTAATTGTTAGGGTTATGTGATTGTCGGCTTTTATTTTTTTGAACCAGTAATTTTCATATATATAAATGATTGGTGTGAGCTTTCATATAATTTCTAATAAATACTTACTTAGGTTAGGAAACTTCAGTCTGACCCATTTTCTTGACACAGTTTTATGAGGCCCCTCATGGGGGGGGTCCTAGTAATCACATAATCACCATTTTTTTGCCAATATAATCACATAATCATTAAATATTTGCTTATCTTTAGTAATCAAATAATCATAAGCTAAAAATACAGTCCTAGGTAATCAAATAATCATGAAATATTTGGCTTAATAATCAAATAATCATTAAAAAAACGGCCAAGTAATCACATAATCAAAAACCCCATGAGGGCCCTCTTTTATCAACTTTTTACTTAGAAATCAACTATGTATAGTATAATGGTCAAGTTTTGACCATTAGCATGTACATTGTATTCCATTTATAATCTTATCTTGCACTTGTTTTAGACAACCAAATAGTTACCACCAAAATTTGTTGCCATCATAGTTATTGACTGTTTTACTATTGAAGCGTATGCTACGTACCTCTATGGATTTTTCTTATTCAAATTTCCAACCTATGTACCTTCTTGAACTATAACATACTCAACTTACACTTAAAGCTGCTCAACAAACAGGTGTTGAAAAATGATTACATTAAGTTGAATATCAACCTCAAAGCTAATTAAGACAACAAAGACAACATTCTTATTTCAAACATTCAGTCAAATCTGATTCAGAGGTCAACAGATCTTCTTGCTCGAGGTCAAAGCAATTCTTCTTAAATATTAAAAATAAAATCAATAACTACATTGTAATCCAATGGAACAGGTAATTCTGATATATACTATACCATCATCATCAATTCCTTGCTGAAATATGCCTTCTTTAAAAAAAAAATACCTATATGATAGAGTATTGAAACAATCCAATGGAAATACAACATTATACAAACTTAAAGTAATTCTGATCCAAAAAAAATATCATTACTCTAAATAAAATAAACTTTAAAAAAATGCAGATATGAAGAAACCTTTTAAAGCAAGAGAGTACCATGCACTATATACCTCTACATTATTTTAGGTGTGCATGAGGTATCACAGATTTGTGCAACATTTCTCTTATTATAGTACATATACAATTTATTAAAATTTTTGCATTAATTTATTGATAATTTTCAAATCCAGTATGTTTTTGAGATCAGTTTATGTTGCATTCACGCTTCAGTTATTTTTGGCAATAATCATGTCAGTCATGTGGACATTCAATACCATTAACTCATGAAGCTCTTCAGAATGCATATACCATCTAAAACATGGTAAACTGAAGAAAAAAGCAAATTAAAAGTCTAAAGAATGTCTTATTATTAATACAATGAGTAAAAGAGAAAGAAATATGTCAGGAACTTCTCAACATATTAGTGTATTCAGCATCGCATTGTTAGCCAATACTGTATGCAAGGTGTATCAAATTAACTTTGGTATTGTGCAATTTCTACTTTATCCAAGTTTTACTATTGAAGTTTTATCTTATAGTAAGTTGTACATCAAAATAGTCTCTGACATTTGAGTGTCATATTAAATATCCAGCCAATGACTATACATACTTTTTATCATGTGTACAATTACATTGAAATTACCCATAATGCTTCTTAAAGTAAACCATCACCTATCATGCCCATAGAACCTCTAAAAATATTTTAAAAACAACCACCAAAAATGAATATTTACATTTTATAAATAAAATTAAAATCTTAAGTCTACAAAGAAATTCAGAAAATGAAGGGAGTAGCAGCATTTGTATTTGTATATAATAAAGCATGAATTCTTTTTAAATTTACAACTTGAAAAATAAAAAAACCAAGTTATTCAGAAAATGTGACCACTTAAATCAGATCTGACTGAGCTTTGACCTCACACTAACCATTGATAACAGTTTCTTAGCTTCTTTTTCATTTCCTGCAATTTTCCATTTTCCATCTTGTTCATCTTTGTATAACACCACTGGGGGATCTTGTTGTAGATAATATTTTAATTTAGCACCAGATAATTTCACAGATTCCCACATATCTTCTTTTGTTTTAGAGGCAGGAGTTTTGTCTGAAACCTTGGTTGCTTCTTTTGACATTTTTTCTCCCCATATCTCCCATGGTGATTTATGATTCCAGTCTTTTACATAAGGTTTTTGTATACTTGAGGCAGAGTTGGCATCACTTACAACTGTTTTATTACTCTTTACTTCGAGATCCTCGTCTATGTCATGTATTGAAAGAGGGGAATAAAGTGGACTTTCCTCTGACATGCCTTCGAAATCAGACCCTTCATCTGAGGATGGAGATGGAGCATACTGAACAACTCCATACAATTTTCCAGTGGATTTCCCCTGGACTTCTTTCCTTGGACTAATCAGTACACTCCCCTTCTGATCTGACATTGTTGTACTTGTTTGATTATCACTTGAGGATCCTGTCAATTTTGTTGATGAAGTATCTAAAAGTGTGCAGAATTGTTCTAATGCAGTTCTCATTGAGAATTCTAATTCTGCCCTCTTTGAGTCATCTTCCGATTGTTTTAGCATTGATGGTTCCCCAAATGTGTGTTTCTTTATTTCATTAGCTGAGGAAGACATGGCTGTGTCCACTCGAGGTTTTTTCTTCAAATCTTCCATTTTTGATTTGTACATTTCTTCGAGGACAGTTTTCATTGTGTCTTCAAGCTTTAACTTTAAAGGTCCTTCCAATGAAGATTTCCTTAATTCTTTTAAAGTCGACCACATAGATGCCTCCAAACCTGACCTTTTAGAAAATGTCTCTGATGCAGTTCCTGTTTTGGCTAATGACTTTGATTCTTGAGGGACAGGTCTATTGGATTCCATATGTTTAGTGTTCGTTCTAGATTGGCCTGCAAATGCTGCCAGTTGTTGTGTTAAAGATTGTTTTGGAGAAGTGGACTGGTTTGCGATTGCAGCTTTTGCTACCTCTGTGGATTTCTCTAATTCCAGTAAAGTTGATCTGATTGACATTTCTAAGGCTGTTCTTGCTTCATCTTCAGATGAATCTTCTGATTGTTTAATGTTGTCAATAGCAACTCTATTTGACCTGAAGTTTGTAGACATTTTAGCATCTTTTAGGTCTAGAGTGGATCTTTGTGAGTCTGCTGTATTTCTTAGAGGTGTCTTTATTTCATCTCTGGAATGACTTCGACCTCTTCTTGGTGACCTTCTCCTTTCATCTCTTATCCTGTAATCTCTTCTATCACTTCTTGATGACCTTGACCTAAAACTTTCAGATGATTTGGATTCTCCACTTGCAGACATTTTTGTTTTAGATTGATCATGTGATTTAGAACTTGATGTTCTCCCTATTGATTTGCTAGAACCACTGACCTTTGTACTCTGTTCTTTTGTTTCACCATCAATAACAATAGGAGTCGTCACTGACCCAAGATCATTGTTTAAAAACCTATTACTTGCTTCTTCATTGAATTTGTTAGCTGAAAGCTCTGTCATAGATCTACTCTCATCCAATCGCCCTTCTGTCTTTCCTATGTCAGGATGCTCAGCTCTTGCTCTTTTTGAAACTGGCGATCTTTCTTTTCTATCATTATTACCAACATCGTTTACTCTACTCCGCTTTGGAACTAAGTTGTCCTTATTCAGAACAGCTTGCTGATCTTGAATTATTTTTCTTTTCATTTCTTCAGCACAATCTTTACTGAACATTTCCCGGAATCTTTGACGTCTAGGTTTACTAATATATATCAATAATAACAATAATGCTCTCCAATGAACAAGACATGCAGGTGAGTTTATTGGTTGAAGAGTGAATGTCTCCAATACTGGCCAATCCTGTTCTTCGCAGAGTTTTTTTAAGGTACAAAAATCCTTTTGATTAATTTCAACATTTTTCGGCATCAGACAGGATTCATTAAGCATCGTGACTAGTGCATCTGGTGTTGATCGTGCACCAAGTATCCATATGACCAACTGATGAATTGCCGCTCCACATCCTGCAATATTCGACGACCATTTTTCATCACGAAAAATCCATGGTAGATGATTGGAAAAGGCATGTCTCTTTAACCTCCAGGACACAAATTGACACTCAGGTATGGGGCAAACTGTAGGTCGTTTAATTTTACAACCCAAACTTGGTTCCTCTTCCATCGGTTCAACATTTACATTGTCCATAGTATCTCCGACCATTTTCTCTTCTACTTTAGATTGCATATCATTGACTTTTTCGGTCATTGATGTAATTTTAGATTTGTCATTAACTTGCAATAGTTTGTTCTGATCCACAGATGAAGCTGTACACAACCCTTCGAAATTTGATGTATCAGTTTTTCGATTGACTTTTGGAATTCTTTGGTTAACAGATCCAATTGTTGTTAATTCAGATGATTCAGTAACACTTTTCTGCTGATTCTGCAATTTTGTATCTTGATCCAATTTTCTTAATGTATTCAATTGTGATTGTGTTGAGACTTTTTTATAACCAGATTCAGCTTGCTTCGTGACTTCTCCTCTGTTAAATTTATTAGTGTTGGGAACATTCTGTAGACGATATCCAAAAGTTTGAATGCTAGGTGGTGGAACCGGTTGAGGCACTGATGTTGGATGTACAAAGTTACTCTGGTTACCAACAGAAACTGATGGTTGTCTATACATCCCACCTACAGGAAAACTTTGACCTGTATTGGTAGATTTTCCATGACTTAATTCAGTTTTGTTACATAAAATAGGAGTTTGATCTTTGACGTTTATATTCTGTGCAGAGGTAGATTGACTATTACTTCCTGATGACACGGGTAAATTTTTATTTGGCGTTTTATTCAGTTGCTGACATTTAGTCTTTTCTGTAATACTTAAACCATGCTTTGTCAAATTTTGTGATGTATCATCATTAGTTTTGGACTGATGGATAACTTGGGATGTTACATATTTCATTTTGATCTCTTCATTCAAAGCTTTTTTGTCATCATTTTGACATTTTACCTTTTGGTTCCCTTTCTTTTCATTTACATTTAGTTCATCACATTTTGTGTTATCCTTTCGCCTACTTTCTTCGTTTTCAATCTTTTGATTCAAGCTTGTTTCTGTATCTCCATTTTGGTTTTCATGCGTATCTTTCTTTGCTCGTCTTTGTTCTCGGTTGCATTTTCTTCTAGAACTTCTCTTTTGATTTTTTTGTTGCCGTTGGTAATGACTGGTCCATAAAGATAGAGATGAAGCCGGACCCTTTTTCTTTATAATAGCTGATTTTTCACTACTATCTTTTTGAAATTTTGGCGACTTGTCCCTCTGGTTTTTAGAAGTTATCACTTCTTTCTCACTGGATTCAGAAGAGTTTTGTGCACCAGAGCTAACTCCCATTTCTTGTTGTTGCCTAATGTACTGTAACTGAGCCTCTAGAATACTTTCTTCAGATTTATTCAATGCTCCCGTTGACATCTTTTCAGACATTTTTTGAACTGTTACAGTCTTGATACTTGTCCTTGAAGGAATTGCAGTGTTGGACAAACCCACACTCTTATCTGTACTTGATGAAGTAGCAAGTGTGGGTTTAGGTGCTGCTTGTGAAAATCTAGAGTTTCGACTAGATACAGGCAAAAGTGTGGTATTGGGAGTACAAGTTTTTGCTAATTGCCAAGGTGGTGCATTGTTTGTGCTAGCTTTTATAGAAAATGATACTGGCTTGATCTCACGATTGCTACCAGTAGTTGTCACTGTTGTTGAAGTACTTGATATAGCTGCCAATGTGGTTTTTAAAGTTGACAAATGTTCAAATTGTGGGTTACTTTTTGAAACTGGCTGTGAAACTGGCATATTATGAGGAAGTGTCCTAGCTTGTGTTGGATTCAACGCATTTATATGTGATGACACTGGATTAAAAGTATTCTGTGTATTATGAAAAGCTGGCCTTGACTGTGTTTGATTAAATCTAGCATTAAATCCAAACTGAGGTTGGTTAACTGCAGTATTCAAACGCACTTGTTGAAGATTCTGAAGATTTCTATGTCTTAACAAGTTATGTCCAGTATTCCTTGCTTGTCCACGCATCTGTTGAAAATTTAACATGTTAGAATTCATAGCCATTCGAACATTCTGCATGTTTTGTGCGGAACTAACCATGGGCATTCTTCCAGGCAGAAAATTACCTCCAACAACATTTGTAGGATATTGGACTTTCGTCATATTTGATATGTTAGTGCCAAAAGGCATTCGAACCTGCTGCATGTTTTGGAAATTAGGGTTTAAATTCATCATCGGAGGTTGACTGTTGTTTATTGAAGCATTTAATGGCAAAGTTGGTTGGGGAACATTGTATGGTACAGGTGTCATGGGTGGTCTGGTCATGTCTAAGGGTGGAGTCTGGCTAACCATATCCCACTGGGCTGTCTGAGATCCTAATCCAATGGTTTTCATTACATTCAGATTCTTCAAATCAATGGCTGTACCAACCCCTTCTTCATTACTCGTTTCCTGCCTTTCACATGCAGGAGATACCTCCCTTTTATTATTGTCCTTGTGATACCTATTAGAAGAACTACGATCCCCTGTTGGGGTCTTTGTATTTCTCCGCCTATTATCATCTCTCCGAAGATCCCTATTTCGACTTAGGCTCCTTGTTTTACCGTCTCTAACACTATCATTTTGTCTAGGATTTCTTTCCCTCTCAGTTTCTTTTCTTTCATTAACATTTTGTCCAGGAGTTCTGGTTCTTCTTTGATCTCTAATTTGACCTTCTCTAGGGCTTCGGGATCTTCTGCCTTCATTTATTCTCCTATTACGACCTCTGCTACCAAGAGGACTTCTAGATCTTTGATTGCTTCCTTCCCGTTTATTTTGCCTTTGATTCTGTGTAATTTTTGGTCTATTTGGTTCCATTCGTCTTTTTTCTCTACCTTTTGACGGTCTACCATGATTATCATTTTGTTTGCTACCACTTCTCTCCTCTCTTTTTTTCTCTGAGGTCTGATAAATTCTATCTAGTCTTTTGTCCTGTCTACTATTTTTACAGCTTTTACTTTTGTTATTACCTTTAGGACTTTGGTTTATGTTCACCATGATATCGTTTCCCTGACAGGATACAACTCTCATTGGACTATTCAAATTAATTTCTAATCCTTTTGGACTATCCCCTTGTTGGTCATCATACAACTGTACCATTCTTATGGGACTATCCATTTCCTGGTCTTCATATTCCTGCTTTATTCTCATGGGACTATCAATTTGTGGGTCTTCATATTCCTGCCTTATTCTCATGGGACTATCTGATTGTCTGTTGTAAAAACCTGGACTTTCAGGTCTATTCCATTGGGTATCTTCATGTTCAATGACATGTCCCCATGAACTAATATGAGGCTCATTACTTAGACTTCTATCACTTCTGAGTATTGCTGGACTTCTGGAACGAATAACTCTGTCATTCCATACACTATCCACATCCAGATGGTCTCTTCCATCCACAGGTGGGCCCAAGCGTTTTTCAAGACTTGTAGAATGTCTTCTGAACTCCTGTCTAGAAGCTCTATCTGGGCTTCTTGAACCCTGTCTGAGTCTTAATCTTCTCTCAGAGCTCATAGATTGCCTTGTATTTGTTATATCAGGGCTTCTTGAATGCCTCCTATTCCTTACTTCTCTACTTGGGCTTCTCAATTGCCTTCGATTTCTTATGCTCTGTCTTGGGCTTTTAGAATCCCTTCTCTTACTTAAGCCTCCATCTGAACTCCTTGAAGTCTGTCTATAGCCTCTGTTTGTAATAAGCCTACTATCAGGCTCAACAAATCGCTCAGGACTCTGAACTCCTGGTTCATTTCTTGAATTTCTTTCAATAAAGCCATGTTCGTCTCTTGGATCAAAATCTTCAACCTGTCTATCATAGCTTAAGTTTTGTTCTCCGTGTCGTACGTGGCTATCAACAGAATGTTTACTGTCTACTTCAAAACCCCTGTCTGGACTTCTGAATTCTGATCTGTAGTCTCTTTCAATAAAATGCTCTGGACTTTTGCTCTGAAATCTATAGTCTTGTTCATGGTATTGACCAGGACTTCTTGACCTGGGTCTATGTTCTTGTTCATTGTAACCTTCTGGGCTTATTGCATCCTGTCTATAGTCTTGTTCAATGTAATGACCAGGACTTCTTGACCTGGGTCTATGTTCTTGTTCATTGTAGCGTTCAGGGCTTACCGCATCATGCCTATAGTCTTGTTCAATGTAATGACCAGGACTTCTTGACCTGGGTCTATGTTCTTGTTCATTGTAGCATTCAGGGCTTACCGCATCATGCCTATAGTCTTGTTCAATGTAATGACCAGGACTTCTTGATCTTGGCCTATGTGCTTGTTCATTGTAACGATCTGGGCTTATCGCATCATGTCTATAGTCTTGTTCAATGTAATGACCAGGACTTCTTGACCTGGGTCTATGTTCTTGTTCATTGTAGCGTTTAGGGCTTATAGCATCATGCCTATAGTCATTTTGATCGTTCCGTCCTGGACTTCTTGATTTGGGTCTATGTTCAATATATTGATCTGGGCTTAACGCATCCCATCTAAAGTCAGGTTCATTGTTCCGTCCTGGACTTCTTGATCTGGGTCTATTTTCCTGTTCATTGTAACGATCTAGACTAATTGCATCTAATCTATCATGTCTATAGTCTTGTTCAATATAACCATCATGTCTCCTTGGTTCTGATCTATCACTGTGTCTCATATAATGGTCTGGACTTCTTGACCCATGTCTGTAATTCTGATTAGAAAAATCTTCTGGACTGTGGGATTTATGCCAATCATTATCTTCAACAAATCCTGCAGGACTAATTGATCTTTGATTATAAGCATCCTGTATCATTTCATCCCTTAAATCTCTTTCAAAGTAATGGCTAGGGGTCGTTTCCTCTCTTCTTGGAGGTGAAGCATGTCTACTCCATTCCTGATCATAGCTCCCTCTTGAATGTCTGTCATGACTTCGTGATCTACGGTGCTGGTTACGTCTAAAGCTCATATTTGTTTTCTCACTGTTTGGTTATCAATTCTACAAAATAAATCATAAGTATAGCATGTATAAATAGTACTACTTTAACTAAATCTAGTAAAGAAAGTACTACATACAAACCTTGTTGTGTCTAGCTCTGTTGTGATGAAAGCTCGGATAAGACGAAATATTTGCTCCTTACCGACAAATTCCTATTTAATCAATTCATTTCATCTCGGATAAGTCGAATCATATGATTTGAATTTTCAGTTAAGCCAAAAAATGTTAACGTCGTTTCAAATGTAAAAAGTAATGTAAATTGCCCTAATGTCATGAATGTCTCGATTATTGTACATGTACATATGAGTAAGCCGATTAATTTTCACTTTTCCATAATTATCCATATACTGTAACTGTTATGATTCATTACTTTTTGTTGAATAATTTTCATGGATTTTGTGGGTACTGGCATGGTGTGTCAATATTATTTAGTACTGATGAATGACTGCAATTTTTTTTCTATTGTTAAAAGTTTGTTATAAAATATATAAAAATTTTACACATTTTGAATGTATAAAATGTGTCTTAAAATAAATGGAGAATGATTCCATGGGACACAGATCTAAATGACGCCCCGCTTAAAAAATAAATTGCAGCTGGATACAGTCGCATATGTCCAACCCTGAAAAGTTGGAGCCAAAATGGACACAATTGTCAAGCTTGATACAGGTCTGAATATGGATTGTAATTAAATATTTGACACATAATAGGTTTCTGACACAGACAGACAGAATAACTGTAGTCAAAGAACTTAAAATTGATTATATGATTTGAATTTATATTTAGTTTTTTGCTTTTGTTTTTGTGCAGAACTTTGTGCTAAACACTATCATGACTATGGTATTGGCTCTACCCCTCATCCCCCCCCCAAAAAAAAAATTACCCCATTTTTTTCTTCTGTGCAATACACTATGCTGTTGAATATAAACCCCCAAAAAATAATATTTGAAGAAATTTTCTTTTTAATTTCTGAAATATGAAATGAGAAAAAATTGTCCCCCCCCCCAATTTTGTTCACCTCCCCCCTTTCCCTTATTCATGCTTATTCTAAAAAAAAATCTTTCTCTCAAGATATAGTAAATTGCAACCATAATTACCCATTTGAATTCATCATAAAAGTCTTAAAATTTTAAATGACATACATAGTCATGGCTAAAATTAATATTAATTAATGAAAAAAATTACACACATACCAAAATAAAGGTTATTCTATAACTCATAAAAGACAGAAATTACATGTAAAAATACTAAAAATCTTACCAATTTTTTTTCCAAGAAGTCAATGAAACATGAAAATGAAGTCAATTTAGGGCAATGGACATATGACAATTGGAAACTTCATAACATTCATGACATTAGCATCTATTTATAAAAAAGTATGGAAGATCCAGGTCTTCTACCTTCAGAAATATTAAGTTTCTAAAAAGTTTGTTAACGATGCCACCACCTTGTCCACTGTCGGCGCGGATCACTATCATGACTATCCCTATGTGAAGCTTTCTGCAACAGAATTCACAGACTCGACTAAAATTATTAGACATTTAAGTATTTTCAACAATTTCAACCAATACTCAAATGATACTACACATGTGCAGCCAAGATGCTAAAAAAACAGATGTTGTATGACTGACAGATACAAAATCATCTTCGCTAGCCAAGGGTTACGATCAACTCCCGCATTGAAGAGAGAGGGAGTGGATCGTAACCCTTGGCTAGCGAAGATGATACAAAATTTACAACTAAGCTAAACTACCATATCTGGGAAATAGCTTTATTTAAATTGATCATACATTGTCATGGGTCGGTCATTTATTTCTGTACACAGATTAAGAAAAAATGACGTCATTATGATCATAATCAACAGTTATCAAGTGAAAAAATGACTATAAAAGGTGACCTATTTTGGGGGAATAAGGATATAAATGTTACATTACACCATAACGCAAAATGTGAACCAGTGATACAATATGAATATCGCACCCTTACCACAGTGCTATGAAAAAAATCCTGTTTATCCCTGGTGCTTCTTTTGTCATGACCATAATTTCTCACATTCTCAAGACCATTTCCCTGTAAGCATTATCAAATAATCAACCATGCCATATTCCTTGTGTGCCAGTCCCAAGTCAGTAGTCTTTAGTTCATTGGTCTTGTCCATCATAATTGTTTTTGGTACATTGCTTTGTTATAAATTAGGCAGTTACTCTTCTCAAATAAACTGTTTCATATTTTTCATATCAGGTCTTTTACAACTGACTATCTGACTATACCGTATTGATTTTCTCATTGTAGGCCATACAAGTACTGACTCAGGGACTTTGGCAATGGTAGCCTACAGCTTAAAATTTGTATCCAATTTATATAGTTCTATACAAGAAAAGCAGAAACTTTGGGAGCCCACACCAAATTCAAGAGGCCATTGGCAAGTGGGCCCCTGCTAATTCCTAACCCTGTGACAACTGTTGCTTTTAGCAGGTGAGACAACCCGCCAAATGGGAAACTATTCACCAAATGAGTAACAATTCCTCATCTAAGTAATCATTAAGTAGTGCTAATAAACTAAATTTTCTTTGCTGATTTTTTTGGTTCTTCTTAGAACATACATGTAGAGTGGCACATTATTCATAAAAGACAAATCTTCCAAAATATGAAAAGACCTATCTTGATTTAATGAAAAGTTACATTGTCAGTCAGAGCTCAGACATAAACAAGTCGATTTCTGTTTTTGACTTAAAGAAGTCAAAACATGTATTTGTTATAAAAATGTGTTTTCAATTTTAGACTTATCAACATGTAAGTCAGAAAATGACAGACTTGTTTAGGTCTATTTATGTTGATGAATTTTACTTGGTGGCCAAAGTACACCACCTATGACAGCAAAAACCTGTCCGAGAGTTCACAAGGACTTGAGCTATCTATATTTGATTATCTAATTGAACATCCTTACTAAACACAGATGTTTTACCTCATTTTAAGTGTGTTTCCAGGTGGTTGCATTGTAAGATTAATTAACATTATCTGTGTTTTTTTAGACTCTCATTCATATTTTTCTTTAGAAGACACAGCATTGTGTTTTAATGTTGTCATTATTTGATTTAGATGAATGACCTTTTTATAAATATGCATGGGTCTTGAAGTTAGCCAATTTTGATAACTTATCGACTTGTACATGTTGTAGGAGTTAAAATTTGCAACTTTTTGATTCTGGTCAATTATTTCTTGCTTAACAATATTTGACTTATTAAAGTCGTATTTTGTCTTGTATAAAAGGGAGACAAATCCTAAAACTTACAAATTTAGACCTATGTGAGTCAAAAGCAAATTCAGACTTATTTATGTCTGAGCTCTGACTGATTGTACTACTGTCACTGACTATGAAAACTATCAAATGATTACTCAAATGACATGAATGGGGAATAGTGTTATCTATTTACATAATGATTTGGTGGATATAGTTATTACGTCCACTTCATGTTCTTCTTCTTCTGTTAATCAATAAAGAATAGTCATGATAGTTCATCCACAGGCACTAGACGTTCTGTAATGGGAAGAAAATAGAGTCAGATGTTCTTTCTACAAAAATCAAATATTGCAGGAAGATAGGTGTCCATATATTGTATATATGGACACTATTTTCTTCCCATTGCCTTTATTTCAATTACTATTGGCAGAACGTCTATAGCTAGTGCCTGTGGTTCATTTGCATGAGTTCAGGGGTGCTTTAAAGTGTGAATTTACACTGAAAAATATTTACTTTATATCAAAGTGTTGGGTGCAGATTAAAATCATGATGAATGAATTATCATGATTATATATGAGTTATTTGATTTTGCCATGTGATTATGGACTTTCCGATTAGATTTTCCTGTAAGTTCAGTATTTTTGTGATTTTACTTTTTATGAGGGTGGTAAATGGTAATGGGGGTACCATCATGAACTTAACAGTAATAATAATTCTTGCCAAAAGACATTAATGGTAATTCTTGGTGTATGATGATCATTTGATGAATTGTACTGCTTTCTTTCAGCATGTTCATAGGATAAAATTAATCCACTGATTTTGACAAATCGTGTTCATGATGTTTAATCAAGTTTTTTTCCCAAAAAATAACAGTAACAATAATTATGAGTACACTGGCTCTGACAAGGATATTTTGACAAATCACAGTAAAATTTGAACCAATTGACATGATTGATGCTAAGCCTAACAGTAAATTGAACGTTTGGTGCCATTGATGGTAAAGGGCATTCCTGCATGTGTCCTGCTAGATTTCCTTACCCATTTTCACAGCTCAATAATATGACTTTCATGTGTCATGCTTACAAAAAATCAGCAATCCTGTGTCATGCTTAGACTCCGATGAGACCCACTTATAGTTAACTTATAGCTGTGTTGACTATTGTAAGTGGTGTGTCTGCACCTGCAGTCATTGTTGCAATTGTTCTTTGGTGGTATTGTCTCATTGGCAATCATTTAAAAATATTTGGGAAATAGTTATAATACATATTATTACATGAGTGGTGCCAACCCTGTATGTGGTTTTAGTAGGTTTTTGGTCAGACCTGAAATCGAAGCAATAGTTTTGAAGCCTTTAAATTTTTTATCTATCATACAAGATGATTTTTTTCTGTTTCAAATGGCGTTTTTTAATCATCATTACATATCTGTGTTCAAATATGCGATTGAAATTAGAAATAAATAAGTGTTTAAGGGAAAAATAAAACAGGAAGTACCTGTCCATACTGGTAAGCCATTTTTCAGAATCAAAGGTAAAAAAAAATGAAACGAATCTGATTTTTTTCTTTTTTTTTTTAATTTAAGGGCATAAAGGTTATATATTACGCCATCAACGTCTAAACAGAGATTTTTTTTAAAACAAAAACAATTTTGATAAATAAATGTTTGTAATTCGTTTTGTTGAATTTGTAATCTTGGTTGACTCACATGATCAGCCCATATCTGACGACGGCAAAATAACAACAGGAATAGTGAGCCATGAAAATGAAGAGAGATTTTTTACTATTCTTAATATCTGTGGTGTTAAGCAATTATTATATGGTAATACTTTTTAATATAATAGAAAATTGTCAGTAAGAGGCCAGATGACGACACGAGATGAGTTATTTGACACAAGAAGAGACAAATATTTGACAAAATTATGTTTGAAGAACTGTTTTCACTAAATCACTTTATCACTATTTCAAAATCTGTCCCGCTTGACTCAAGAATCTGTCCAGCTTGAACTTTTGACGTCATACAACAAGCACTTTTCCATTTCGGCATTTATGCCATAACATATTTTCTATAATGACGTTCATTTTACGGGAACTTTTGAGATGTCCAGTTATGGCACACAAAAAAGCGTAACAGTGTATATTATCTTTTAAAGTAATCAGTTAAAGACCAAACAGAATAAGGATATATTAACTCTTGAATGAAATTAAACTCATACCATTGCAAATTCGTACCACGTCAACACATCCATGGTCAACTCGTTCCATTGTTAGATCAGTACTATCAGTGTTCTCCCCAGGCTGTTTTAGCACAGCGCTTTTCAGCGCTATTGCAACCCCCCTCTGTCCTATTGCACTGACCGCGTCGCTATCCAACGCAACCAGGTCGCTATATTTTTTTTTCGTATTTTTAATTTTCTTCAAATTTCCTGCTTATTTTTCACTTCTGATCACGTGATCGACTGGTTTACGATTTTTGAATGAATTTTTCTGTTGGATTTAAGTAACTTCGCAGGACCAGTCAAATAAATGTTACACAATGGCGTTTTTGAAAGATCAAAATAAACAAAGATTTCAACATTGACATAGATTTATTTAATTTAAAGAAAATATAGAGGCATATATGAATGAAAAATGATCAAACACAGGGGTTTGTTACAAATTATTTGCAGGGGTTTACTCTCCATACGAAGCCCGAAAATGATCAACTCTTTTAAATATTAATTATCCCCTATTCGAATTTATAATTTAGTCAGAAATTCTTCCATTTGATAATCATTTGAGAGGATATCATTAGCAAAACAAACCCCAAGCTGATACGACTTGAGAAATTTAACTTTCTCGATGGTCATGATCAGCTTGGATGAGGCCATTCAAATATTATAAAACGTTTAGGTCATGAAAATGAGAAATCTTTATGCTAGAAAATGTCAATTTTTGTCAAACGTCGTAAGGTTAACAGTACACTGCTACAGTGGGTTACAAAACCAAACAGAAGCTGACAATGACTTTATTGTTGGTCCTACATGTTCTGCAACATTACCTAATGGTGCTAAGAAATATTGGCACAGGCAGTCTGGTGTAGATCCATCATGGAAAAAGACTTCTCCTTCAGTTTTATACATAGATAGTATGAGGATTTAATATATGAATTTACAATGGCGATGGAGAAAAAAGACTCTTCAGACTTCTATATCCAGACAATAAAACTTACAAACAAAGCATCATTAAGGGATACACTGTAACTTCCATGAGCATGACAAGGTCATTATAACAAGAGAAACATCAACAGCATGATATAATGAAAACACATAACAAATCAATTACAAACAAACCGTGCGCCGCGATAAAGTTACTGAGAATAGTCGAAAATTACGCGCTAACCACAGTGCTATCCAAAAATCCTGGGGAGAACACTGACTATATTTTTGAATGTATATTAATGTTACAATGTGTTATCGACTTTTGATCCTGGATTATATAACAGAATAAAGATATATTAACTCTTGAATGAAATTAAACTCATACCATTGCAAATTCGTACCACATCAACACATCCATGGTCAACTCGTTCCATTGTTAGATCAGTACAATATTTTTGAATGTATATTAATGTTACAATGTATTACCGACTTTTGACTCTGGATTATATAAATAATCTACAGTGGTAGTCTATCCTTGCATTCTGTCAGGTGAGAGCATCCGAAGGAAGTAAAATCAAATGTATAATCAGCTTAATTTTGGAGGAAAGTTTACTGTTTTCCGATTATTTTTGTCGTGTACAAAAAAGGTTAATTTCCCCCCTAATCATGCTATTAATTGTCCAAATTGAAAGCTTGGTGGTACTTATTTACGAAACATTGCTCTAACATGTTTTTGGGATACGATTGCTTTCAAGCAATCTGTAGACTTATACGATTGGCTCAGGGGCTATGCCCTCAAGTCAACCGTTTTATTCTAAGTATTAAGGAACATCTCAGATTCTTATGATTGGGTTGGTTTAAAAGGTAAAAACAAACAAATGGATTGAACTTAAACAACTTTCCTATAATGTTCTTTTCATAATCTTCATGTTTGATAATTCCCTTGACTTATATCAAAATCAGAATTAAACAGTATTGATATTAAGTGTTTTTATAAATTTAGAAACACTCGTACGTCAGAGGGAATTTCCCAGTTGTGATAAAAATGGGAGAGTTCTCTGAATTCCGAGAAATCTATTTCTGTCATATAAGAACTGAAGTGGAGTTTTTCTTATATGTCACTGTTATGAAACTGATATTTAAAAATGTACTTCCATAAAGAAATAGAGAACCATATAGGTCGTTTAATTAATGAACATTCTAGATCTTGCTCAAGGGTTTGTTTAGGTAATTATGCGCATGCATAGTTTTCTTGACTTCAAGGGGTATTAGATTGAATGGTTGCTCTGGATTCCCCACTCAATTGATTAATTTATAACTCATAGGATCCTTTCTATGTATGTCTGCTATTGAGGGTTATTGTTGTTGCATAATTTTAAATCATATGCATCATTTAAATTAAAATAAATGTAGTCCACATCATAAAAGTAACTACAACACCCCTTCAGGTGAAATGGAGTCTTCCATATAATCGTTTCGAGTTGTCACACCGAGGAATGTGTACGGAAAGGAGTCATGATCACTGACCCAAAGGAAATTAAATATTTAAAGAGTTAGGAATGGGGTTCCTCCTAGAATTAACGTAGGAAAATAGGTGATACATGTACATGTAAGATACGAAGTGAAAAACCTTCTCTCACTCTGAGTCTCAGTGACTGCTGAGGAAAGTAAACTTAGAATTGATAGTACAAAACTAAAACACAATAGGCCTATGTATATTGTTCATACACTTTTATCCGGGATTGGCTATTTTGTAACTATTCAGATTACGTATATTACATTTTACATGTGCAGTTGAATTAGTATTGAAATTATTTTATCCAGCTTCATGTACAATGTATACATGTGTCAATGAAAACAATGGCAATCATATCCCTCAGAGCAATCTGCTCTTTGTTTTATCAAGTTTATATGATATCTATCATGTCTATTTTGATGTACACATAAGTTAACCGTGGCAAAGCTTTCAATTGATATTGACTGCATATTTAATCAAAATCTTATTTAAGCTGCAATTGTCCTAAATGTGCATGAATTTTTGTTGTTACTGGACATTATATACATTTAAGCAACCAACAATTAATCAATCTTATTTAACATGTTTAAGCTGCATGTCAACATGGTCAACATTGATCCCAATATATGAATATGGAATAGTTTTGCTATAAAATAAAGGCATGACCATCAAGTCAGTAAGCTACATTTGTATCACATTTTTTTCTCAAAATCATGAAAATCATGAATTACCTAACATGAAATACACAATTTAGAAAAAAAAAACTATGGACTGTTAGAACTTAATAAATACAGGTTGTTTTCTTACATAAAGGCTTCTCGTATCGAATCTGGTTTCCCCCCTTTTATACATGTATCATGCATTTTATGTAAACATTTAACACGATGGCTTTGTCTGTATGAATAAGTATTAAAATAAGAATATTTATCTATTCCAATTAAAAGGCCAGTTTCCAAGCATATACAGTAATTTTAAAGATACATTACATAAAAAATAAATGATTAGATAACTATACTCCACCTTCATGACCTTAGATCATGTACAGTCAGAGCTCTGACATAAACAAGTCAGAATAAAATGACTTCTTCAAGTCAGAAAATGTTTTGACATTCTGACCTGTACGGGTCAATTTTTGTTTTGCGTAGTTTTCCATCGAGTCCGTCAAACCAGAAGATATTTTGAATTTGCCGCCGATCTAAGACACATACGATCACGTGGTTTTTTGCGAGAGATCACGTGTTTGAGAGTCGTTGTTTTGGGAGTTTCTCGAACGAGAAGTTATTGAAAATATAGTGATTATTTACGTTTTTTTATTGAAAATCTAGGTCAATGTGGTCATTTTCAGAAGGTAATACATATTACCTCCGTATTTTCATGGCCATTTTAATATTTTTTGCGTGTGAAGAAGGTCTTTGCAAGTGATTTTGTTGCTGTTTCATGAAGGCGCGTGACCTGTAAATACGGACGCGTGGCCTTTGAGATGACCTGGTGTCTGACAATTCTGACTTGTTCAGGTCAGAAAATGTTGTTATGATAATGAACTGTTATTTTCGGGAGACAACTCGTGTTGTCTTAAACAGTATTAACATTAATAACCAGTCAGTGCAATTTTAAAAGTAAAATTATTGCTTCGAGCTGAACATCATCACGTGATTTTTCTATTTTTAAACTCAATCATGAATTGACTTTTTAACCTTTCAGAGTTTGCGGCTTATAAATATATTTGTTTTTTCGTTTCTCCCAATGAGAAAAACGATCTTTTGAATATTGATATTAATGAAAATAATTTTAATAAAGGAAAAGGGAAGGGAGGGTTTAACTAAAAGAACCGAAATATTTTTTTATTTTTATTTTAAAAATGATTTTAACTTGAGAACATTATAAAGAGATTCACAAAACGGGTTTTTCAATTATGAACATGGAATATGATATTAAAAACAAATCAAATGAAATGTAGGGTAAGGCTCCAGTGATCACCCTACCCCTGTCATTTGACAATGTTGAACAGTCGAGATCCCTGCCCCCTTAACTCAATTTTTTCTCTCTGTAAAGTATAATGAAATATACCAAGCTAGTCTCTATGGGTCGCCCCACCCCTTGTCATTTGAGAATGATCTTATATCTTGAAAATTGTCGAGATCCCCACCTGTAAACGGCCATATATATTCCTTTTTATAATGTCAAATTGATTTGAATGAAATATACCGGGCTAGTCTCTGGGTTTACCCCCTCCCCTGCCATTTGCGAATGTTCTTATATTTTGTAAACAGTCGAGATCCCCACCCCTAAACTATATATATTTTTGTATGGGAAAATAAAACAAACCCAATGTAATATAGGGGAAGTCCCTTGGGGGGGGGGGGGGGGGGTTCACCCCTACAGTGTGAAAACATGTAAATGGTCAAGATCCCCACCCCTGAACCATATATATTAGTGTAAGGGACAACAAGACAAATCAAATGAAATAAAGATAAAGTCCCTTGGGGTCACCCCACCCCCTCATGTTTGAAAACATGTAAACGGTTGAGATCCCCACCCCTTAAGCCTATATATTATTATATGGGACAATACAACAAATCAAATGAAATAAAGGGAAAGTCCATGGGGGTCATCCCCATCTCCCTTTTTGAAATGGTCTGGATCGCCACCCCTAAACCATATAATATTCCTGTTCGTCATTTCAAGAAGATTTGAATGACATACATGTACAGGGTCAATCCCTAATTATATGGCATATATGTTTTCCTATGAAGTTACACATCTATAATTCTTACCCCAGATGCTTAGCCACATAAAGCATTAACCTTTTATTTGAAAAATAGATAGTCTTTGTTTCTACAGAAGTGAGAAGAACATTGGAAGTCAGTATGTTCTGACTTATAAAAGTCAGAATGTTCTGACTTATGAAAGTCAGAATGTTCTGACTTATGAAAGTCAGAATGTTCTGACTTATGAAAGTCTGAATGTTCTGACTTATGAAAGTCTGAATGTTCTGACTTTAATTTAATAAGGCCAGAAAGACTCAGAATGATCTGAAGATAATGACTTGTTTTTAATGTTTAGAGTATTTAAGAATATGAATGCTCTTGTCATGCTAGTACCATAAGAAACCCTGACAAGATTTTGTTCCCAAAAAAATATATATTAAGAATAACAAGTGTACAATTGAACATAAATTACAAAGTTATAAATGTTGCTAAAAATCTATTTAAAAAACACCCAATAGATAGTTGTAGTGAAAATATTATGTATTTATATGTACCACTTCTTGAAGGACAAAAAAGTCACCAAACTTAGTCTGATTTTCATAGTATTTTCTCCTCAACATTTTTTTAACAGAACATGATTTGACCTGTTTAAGTCAGTTTACAGAAAAAAAATCCGATCAAACTAGGTTTCTTCATCTTAGCCCCCCTTTTTTTTCTCATTATCTGAATCTGCTACTGTTGGGATAATTAATTTTTTTTAAGAAACAATTCAGTCAAATGGTTTTTAGAATAATGATATTTTACAACCAAAAGTTCTATATGTTAACTTTACAGAAAAAAAAGTCATGAAAATACAGAAATAAAATAAAAAAATTTAAATAATTTGGAGAAATTTGTTAACAAAATACATTTGAATATTAAATAATAGTATACCAAATACACTTTTTTATAGTCCACATTTTTGTGACTTTATTATTGGGTGTCTTTTATCTGAGTTTCTTATACATTCTTAAATGCATATGACAATCCCAGACTTAAAGTTGCAATACTTAATTAAAGTATAGTTTTTTACTGACTCCTTGAAGTCAGAACATAATGTGACTTGTTCAAGTCAGTTTGCACAACAGGATTTACCTCAATGAAATATTAAGATATCAAAAATATACCAAATTATCTTTTATATATATAGTTCTTATAATTGTGACTTAATTTTTTGTGATTTTTTTTCCTACTTGTATCCATACATTCTAACAATCACATCACAATCATGATAATGCACAACTTTTACAGAACTTTGCAAGCCATTTAGTTTTTGACAGACTCTTTTAAGTCGGAACATGATTTGACCTGTTTAAGTCAATTTGTCCGAACATGCCCATTTGACCTGTTTAAGTCAATTTGTCTGAACATGATTTGACCTGTTCAAGTCAGATTGCAGAACAAATTTTCCAATCAAAGCTAGGTGTACTTCCTTTAAGCACTGCTTCTGAATCTGCCATTTGTGAATTTATTTGATAAATGTTTAGAAACAATTAAGTCAAATGGTTATTTATTTTAGGGGATCTTACATATATTTCTTATGTCTGACGTTCCCATACTTTCATTTAATATCATATGTCAGTGCCTCACTCTAAAAATTTCAATAAATTTAGTTTTGGGCTGCCTGTTTTAAGTCAAAACATGATTTGACCTGTTTAAAAGAAAATGCATTTAAATATTGAATATACCAAATATTTTTTTTTTTTGTCCTCATTGTGACTTTAGGGGACCTTAATATTTTCTCTGTCCCATATCTGGCTTTCTCATACATTTTTAAATCAATATGACAGTACTAGACTTAAAGGTTGAAATAAGTTTAGTTTTGACTGACTCTTTAAAGTCAGAACATAGTGTGACTTGTTTGAATCAGTTTGCACAACAGTATTTACCTCAATGAAATATTAAAATAATAAATGTTTTGCTCTTGATAAATTTAGCTAAAAGTGGATGAGAATAGATCCCTTATTTTTTCCTTGGAAGATTTGAAGTATTGTCATGGTACTAGTTAATGTATCCAATATTGTATTTTGTAAATCTTTTGATATTGACAGAAAATTGTATGATCCATTTTTTCTGCTTTGGTTTTTTTTTGTATTTGGAAATGATTGAATTTGATGAGATAAATATATTATGTTAAGATTCTGGAAAGAAGAAGGTATGATGAGCCCCACTTTTTAACTCTTTGATTCGAAACTAGTAATCACTATATTTTATGGAGATTGATAACAAAGTGGTAGAAATGACTGCTTACAGTCAGAACAAAAATGACCTCTCTAAGTCAAAATGCATTAAAAAGGGACATAAATCTTATTAGAATATGAAGATATTAAGTCACAATATTTTATGCAAAAGCTGACCTGTGGAAGTCATTTTATGATAAATTAAAGTCTGACATAAACTGACCTGTACAAGTCATATTCTGTGGAGTGCAAGAAGGGAGACAACACTTACATCAAATTATATCTGACCTATGGAAGTCATTTTATTCTGACTTGTTTATGTCAGAGCTCTGACTGATGTAGATGGTGTTTGAAATTAAATTAATAAAAAAGAACATTTTGTCTCCCTATACATTGCTAAAATTAATTAGACTTGAGCTATAATCATGCATGTCATGATAATACATCTAAAATGAAAATGAAAAATAAACTACATCACTACTACATATACATGTATATTTAGTGTTTGGAATACAAATTCAATTTTCTCTTATTTCAAAACAAGCACTTATAAATAGGTATGAGATAATAGTGTACTACAAGTACTCATGTTATCACACACATGTAAACAAATAAATCAGAGATTCAACTTTTCCTGATAAAATTCATAACACTCTATTCATGCTGTTGTTTACATTGGAAGGTTAAAATATAGAACTTATATTTTTTTAAATAAAATGTAAGAGATTTTTAAAGCTCTTTGTACATATATTTTTTTTTTAATTTGACACTTTTTTATGTAAAAATACATTTTGTCTAGCATGTCTATGTGTGTCATCCATTTTGTCATCTGTACACTGGTTTAATTACTTCACATTTATTTAAAGTAAACATAACCATGATACATGTAACGACATGAACTATAATGTTAAAAAAAAAAAAATGCCGAAGACAGCATAAATGTTCTTATGCAGGAAATAGTTGTATTTAAGAGCAAAGATAGTTTTTGTTCAAGTGATATATTTTTTCATTAAACATGTTAAATAGCACTATTAAAATTCATGTTCTTTAACATATTTATCATGCATACTTATATATAGTTCTACAAAGTATGTACACGTAACCTTTGACAAGGCCTTCATTCATTTTTTTCATTGGTTATTGACTGCATACTATCAAAATCTAATTTAAGATGTACATGTCGACTCTGTACATATCTCTACATTCATTTTATATCCATGGACAAATTTTATTTCTATGCACCTTATACCGTAGTCATGTTTTAAGTTAGTGTTTTATTTCCTATGACATGTATGAATAAAATATATTACACTTTCACGCCCTTTCAAAAATCAATTAATTATATAAGGTCAAGTAACAGTAAATGAACGCCGTCTAGCGGATTCTGCGAAATGTTGCGATGTTTTGTACAAGTTATGCCCATTGACATGATTTAACAATGTTGCAACCGTTAATTTTTCGACGGGACAACCGCAAAATGAGAGTATGTAACTTCTAGGAGAATTAAATTGTTTGATAAAATTGAAGAATTTACAGGATTTCTAAAAAGAATATGAAAAAAGTCATGAAGACGATCTATAAAATGAAAATCGTGAATTTGACTAGTGTCAAGGACTGACGTGGTGTGGTAGAACTTAGATATCTCGGCGACCAATTTAAAGAGTGTAAAAACTGTAGATAACCACTATTTCTACATAATTTTGATGAGGAAAAACAGTGCTATCTCAGAAGTATTCTATATGTAGTATGTCAAAACTGTCCCTACAGAAACTTGGCCTATATTCACTGGGAAAAGACATCTTCTAGCAGAAAATAAGAATTAAGGAGGCTCACGGGTGTAAGATTTTCAGAAAAAAAATAAGCAAATTTTTTTATTACAAATTGTATTAATTACCTTTTAGTAGTTGGTACTTTATCATATGGTACAAAAATCATTCCAAAAAATCAATTTGTGTTGGCCCCAGGTGACTTTTTAAATGTAGATATCATTGAAAAAGCTCCAAATTATCTCCCCTTGGTACAAAATGCCACTCTTTGGCATTAAAATTGAAATTTCTTTTATAACTCATCGGTGACCTATATTTTTTATTGTTGTTTTCGAATAAGCTGTACATAAACTAAATAATTGTAAAATTTAAACGATTTCTGTAATTTAGTTTTTTTTAAATTTTGATATTACCGCTTTTTCTCCTATTAGTTCAACAGAAAAAAAGGACATTAACAAAAATGTATGCTTCTTTCGAAGGCAGATTGTGAGCGTAAATGAACGGTGACCCCATTTTTTTATTTCATTTTTCTACTAAGTATAAAATAAAGTTCATTTATAGAAAAATATATAGCGAAATCCTAATATATTAAATAAAAAATTTGATTTAGACCCGCGAGCCCCCTTAATACTATTAAACTTAGTCTTGATAAGATATATCCCTTTACTTTTTTTACATTTTCTGATGTATATTTACAATATCTAATTGAGTTCTAAATTTTTTTAAATCTATGGACTAGTTCATTTACTGATCCTTGACCTTAATCAATCAACTGTTATAAAGTGTTTTAATTTTAATTGCCGGTTCATGTTTACATGTGATAATTAGAGTTTGTTAATTTCACTTAAATTGCACAAATGTTGCAGGTTCCTGGTTACCTGTTTAGTTTAAACATATTTATTTATTATAGTGGACATGGTGGATTGGTAAACAAGCTAGTTCAACTTATAGTAATCCCTTTCCACCTTGTGGGTGTGAGTGCTGCCTTGTAGCGGCATTAATTAGCCTGCTCTTCTTTTTTTTTTAAATCTACAAGGGTGTCTTTTACGTGCAAGAGATATGGCATCTCTGTGAAAGTATGTAGAGTATGTTACTTTTACTTGCAGATACATGTTCATATATGAAAGTATGTTTTAAAATGTGTTAATTTTACTTGCAGGTTCATGTTCATATGTCATGTATGTGTTTTAAAATGTGTTATTTTTACTTGCAGGTTCATGGGAAGGATGGACATTGTTCCTGGTATGGTGAATGTGGTGACTCACCGACGGGGAAATACAACTGCTTGTATACAGGGCCAGCTAAACCTTTAACAAACGAGACAGGATTAAAAATTCTCAAAACTTATTGTCCAGATTTACTTGAGGGTATGAAAAATGCAATTATCTTTTTAAAAACTCATGAATTAACAGTATCTCATAGTAATGAACAATTTAAAGATCTACTCTGACACTCAATAGATATATGATATACATATATATCATGTATATACTTCATTTTGTACTTTTTCGTGTAAACATTGTTGGACAGGATTTTTTTTGGACATACTAATGCAAACTGGACATGCATACTTCAAAGTTATAAGATGCTAATTGGTCATGGATACTTAAAAATCATTAATAATCAAATTGTCTATGATCATTATGATACTTCAAAATTATAAAAAGCAAATTGGCTATACATGCAGTCAGGGGTACTACTCATACAAGTTAATTTTATTTACTTGAAGAAGTAAAAAAAAATATACACATATAAGTAAAAAAATAATGTTTGAATAATCTCCCCTTAATTTTCTGAAAAATTTACTTGCACTTTGTAATTATTTTTTCATTTTAGTCTTTGCATAGATCTGAAACCACATAAACTTATTGCACCAATTTGCCATTTAGTTCCTGGGAAATTCTGGTTAAATTTACTTGTATAAATAAATTTTTCTTGCAATCCCACAAAAATCCTCAAGTTTTGAGATGTAAGGTCATGTCTTTAATAATTTTTCCCAGGTTTGCTCAATTTTTTTTTATTAAAGTTCAATGTTTCATCTCATTAATTCAACAAAGAAACTGATTGAGCAAAGATCTTGTTTATTTGTGCAAGGCCTTCAAAAATTGCTACTTTGGGGCTTGTAAATGAGCAGTGTTATGTCAGAAGATAAAAGACAAATGGAATTTTCATTGTCCATGAGATTACACTAAAATGATTAGTAATGACATCTGCAAATGGTACACAATTTAAAATTCTATTAAAGCAAAGAAATCTTCAGAATTCAAGAAAAGAAGAAAGGATAAAATTGAGAAAGGAAATGGGGAATGTGTCAAAGCGACAACAACCCGACCATAGAGCAGACAACAGCCGAAGGCCACCAATGGGTCTTCAATGTAGCGAGAAACTCCTGTACCCTTAGGCGTCCTTCAGCTGGCTCCTTAGAAAATATGTATACTTGTACAGTGATAATGGAGGCTCCTGACTTGGGACAGGCGCAAAATTGCGCCGGGGTTAAACATGTTTATGAGACTCAACCCTCCCCCTATACCTCTAGCCAATGTAGAAAAGTAAACGCA
The DNA here is from genome assembly GCA_037788925.1 of Mytilus galloprovincialis. Classification (NCBI taxonomy): domain Eukaryota; kingdom Metazoa; phylum Mollusca; class Bivalvia; order Mytilida; family Mytilidae; genus Mytilus; species Mytilus galloprovincialis. The sequence goes on along the minus strand of CM075339.1, from coordinate 73,055,875 downwards.
TAACAATACGCACATAATAAATAAAATGACAATAGTACATAAATAATAACAGACTACTAGCAGTTAACTGACATGCCAGCTCAAGACCTCAATTAAACTGATTGAAAGATTATGTCTTCATCATATGAATATCAGGCACAATCCCTCAGGGGTTTAGTATCATACTATCATAAAATATATGAGAAGAACATAACCTGTGTCATGCCAACAACTGTTTTTAAATAAATGTGTTTAGTTCCGATGCAAAGACCCTATAAGTGAATTAATATTATTATACAAGTAAAAAATACTGAATGTCTAAGGGACATAACTAAGCCTTTTTTTTTTAACTTATACAAGTTAAAAAAATTCACTTGGTTAAGTAGCCTACAAATTTGCTTATATTGTATATTTTTTTTACTTCTTCAAGTAAATAAAAATTACTTGAATAAGTAGTACCCCTGACTGACATGTACTGTAAACATATTTTATTAGGCCAACTAAAATTAATTAGTAGATTTTCATCCAAATTTTTGAAAAAAATGGGGCGGGTGGGAGGATTTTATTTTTTAATTTTTATTTCAAAATTTGAAACAGGAATTTTGGAAGGCAACACAATTTTTGACGGTTACCGGAAACGGAGGTGAACAAATCCGGAAATTGAAAATTTTTCAAAATAACAAAAATCGGGGCGGGACGATTTCAGAGGGGCGGGCGGGGATGAATGTCTACCAATTAATTTTAATTGGCCTTAAAGAAATCATTAAATATATATATAGCATTTATAGCTACAAGGGTAAACAATGGTAAAGACATAAATACAAAATAATTCAATAATTGGTACATTGTGTTAAGAAAAAAGAGCATTGCTCTTATATAAATCTGTCTCCCTTGACTATGATACTTCTAAATTATTTGAAGCAAATTTGTTATGGAAATCTCGAAATTATAAGATACTACATGCTCAATGATACTACAAAATTATTAGATGAAACCTGTCATAGATACTTCAATATTATCAATATGTTTCAATGAAAAAAATGTTTTTATTTTTACAGAAAAAGGTGATACCTACACATGCTGTGACACAGATCAGCTGATTACTATTCAGAAGAATATGGGACTGCCACAACAGTTCTTCCTACGATGTCCTTCCTGTTACCGCAACTTTCTCAACTTGTACTGTTACCAGACTTGCTCAAAGAACCAGAGCAATTACGTATACAACGTTAAAACCGAACCAGTGCCAACTAACAAAAACAAAACACAAATTACAAAAATAGACTATTTCATTACACACTCCTATGCTAATGGTATGTTTAATTCCTGTAAGAGTGTACAGATGCCGAGTGCTAATGAACGAGCGATCACAGTTTTCTGTGGCCATCCTGCTGATCAGTGCACTATTAAGAACTGGCTACAATACATGGGAGATACAACTAATGGACACACCCCTTTTGATATCAACTTTAATATAACCAATACACCAATAACTCCGAATACAACAAATACGACATTTTATCCCATGGATGTTTCTACGTCTCTTTGTAATGAAACTGCACTTAACAAGTCTGCTTGTAGTTGTCAAGATTGTACGCTTAGCTGTGCTCCGATGCCACCTTTCCCAAAACCTCCCAAACCAGCGACCATCTTAGGCTTTGATGCCTGGTACTTTGTTATGTGTATATTGTACATTATTTTCGTATTGTTTTTTGGAACTTACGGATTGTGTTACAATATTATACATCGGAATGCTTTTGGAATCAAACAAAAGAAGTATGATAGTATAGAAGAAAGACCTGCTGGTAGAACTGGAAGTATAAATGGACATGGCCAATCAAGGAAAAAAAAATTGTCAGCGCCACTTGTCGAGGAAAAGGATATTAACTGTTTAGAAAAAATTGGAGCTGGCGTTGAGAAATTTTTGAGGAACATATTTCTAACATGGGGGTTATTTGTAGCACGACATCCTGTAATTGTTATAGTACTTGGTGTACTAATCGCTGGAGCCTTGTCAGCAGGACTATACTTTTTCAAGGTCACAACCAACCCAGTAGAACTTTGGTCTGCTAAGAACAGCAGGGCACGCACAGAGAAGGACTACTTCGATTCCCATTTTGGGTAAGGATTTTTTTAACCTTGTATATATGAGTTTCTTGATTCAGTTATGTATCTTTGATTCATTTACATTCCAACATGCATTAAACACAAGTTGATTAAATAAATGCAATAATTCATTTCAAGTGAATCAACACATTCTAGCAGGACAAGCTGGTAGAGTTATCTGAGTGGATACTAAACTTATTTAATGACCTTCAAAATAACTTTGATGGTAATTTTTTTTAAAAGATGTTGTGGATTTGTGGTACAATTGCCAATTAGACAGCTATCCAACAAAGTTAAAATGAAGGCATTGTAAGCAATTATAGGCAACCATATAGCCTTCGATAATGAGAAAAGCCCATACGGTAAAGTCGCTATAAAAGACCCCTACATGAAAAATTATTGTTGTTTGTTGTATGCTGATTATTCAAATGATTTCTTTTTGTGGTACTCAACAGCAAATAAGTGTTAAATGTTATTGAAAGATTACGCTCCATTCCTTGCTTTTCTTCAAAAACATCTATTAACTTTCCTCTGGGGTCAGGTTATAGACTAGGGTTGGTGGGGTAACTGGAACCATTTATTTGCTCTTAGAACATTTAGAAGCTGTAGAAGTTATGAGGCTAGCTTGCTTTTGAGAGTGTCTTTCCATATATATAAACATAGAATAACAACTTATTAACAAATTTATGTTTTAAACAGGCCATTCTACAGAACTGAGCAACTGATTGTGACCAGACCAAACAATAATACAATAGTTAAACATAAGAATCCAGGATCTATCGTCTCATTTACCGACTATACTTCTTTGTTTGATAAGGAATTTTTACATATGGTAGGTTCAAAGTTAAACATAAAAATCTAGGAACTATTATCTCATATACCAACTATACTACTTTGTTTGATCATAAGAATCCAGGAACGATTGAATTGTCACATTTGCTGTCTGTACTTCTATGTTTTTACATACCGTAAGGCGGCTTCAATGGCCATGTGGCCTACTTTAGTCACATTAACCATGTTAACCTCTAAATGAACTACAATTTAAAAAAAAAATCCTAGCTAACAAATTGCAAAAGGCTCCTGACTTGGGACAGATTCAAAAATGTGGCAGGGTTAAATATGTTTTGTGAGATCTCAACCATCCCCTTTTACCTCTAGCCAATGTAGAATAAACAAACATACAGCAATATGCACAGTAAACATGGTTTAAAAGAAGTACAAATCGGTTTTGTCTTGGCTTAATTAATATATTGTTTGTTTCTCCAATCCTGACCCTGCCAAGCCAGGTTCGGGGTCGGTCGGGACTGGGGAATTAAACAATATTTTATTTTAGGCCTCAGTTTACCTTCTGAATATCAGTAGTTCTCTCCAGTCTCTTTTATAAATAATAAACACCAATCAGTCCTTTAATTACAGTCTTTTCAATGGTTGTAAATTGCTTTTGAAATGTATATGTACTGTGGATTTATTAATATGCGTTGGATACCAATTTCATGGATTTTCTTGGTGCAGGAGAACCATGAATTCAAATGTTCAATGAATTACAAATTTTCTAAGGAATTGTATGTTTGATTTTGCCAAAACCACAAAATTAATTTCCACTTATATGCAATTTTTCCTCAAACCAAGAAAACTGGTACCCAAGAAAATAAATAAATCCACAGTAGCATGATTAGTGATTATTTTAATGTATAGTGATTGTTAGCACACTTGGTCATTTTTAGCTCACCTGGACTTAAGTGAGATTTTGCACTTCCTCGCAATTTGTGTCCATCTTCTCTCTGGTACAACCAGTTATAGGTTTAATGATGATAAAAAAACTTACATTTTGTAAAAGCACTATTTGTATGCAGCAGTTCTTGAAACTGAATTTTTTCAACAATCATGAGAATTGCACTGACAAGTGCATGCAAATATTTTTTGAAATTACAGTGCTAATATAACATGTATACATGATTATTTTTTTAGCTTTTAGATCTTCAACTTGAAATAGAAAACTTAACAGCAACCTACAAAGGTGAAACAGTTCGACTAAAAGATATCTGTTTCAAGCCGCTCGCTCCAGACAATAACAACTGTACAACAGAAAGTGTGTTAGAATATTGGCAGAAAAGTCATGAAAATATTGACAAAGTAGCCATGACTCCTGATGGATGGTTTGTCAAGGCCGATTACCTTGATCATTTCAAGTTCTGTGTTAGGTAGGTTAGGTTTCCAATACAAATCAGGGCTATTCCATTAAAATGTATGTGAGAGGGTAGGACAAAGTTTACCTTGTACCTTGATCGTTTCCATTTCTGTGTTAGGTAAGTCAGGTTTCTAATACAATTGAGGGCTATTCCATTAAAATGTATGTGGGAGGGTAGGACAAAGTTTCAAAGACTCCAGATGGATGGTTTTGTAAAGGCAAATGACCTTGACCATTTCCATTTCTGTGTCGGGAAGGTTAACTTTCCGATACAATTTATATGAAAATAAATCATTAAATATAAGTTATATGAAAATAAATCATTAAATATAAGTTATATGAAAATAAATCATTAAATATAAGTTATATGAAAATAAATCATTAAATATAAGTTATATGAAAATAAATCATTAAATATAAGTTATATGAAAATAAATCATTAAATATAAGTTATATGAAAATAAATCTTTAAATATAAGTTATATGAAAATAAATCATTAGATATAAGAAGATGCAGTGTGAGTGCCAATGAGACAACTCCATCCAAGTCACAATCTGTAAATGTCGACCATTATAGGTCAAAGTACAGTCTTCAGCACAGAGCCTTGGCTCACACAAAACAGCAAGTTATAAAGGGCCCTAAAAATTGATGTTTGCTTCAACTTGTAAATTTTTATTATGCTGTCACTTTTATGGAGCAGTCAACTTTTGAAACCAAGATGTGGCAAATAGAGCCCCAAAAAAGACCTTATAGTAATGGTGTACTGATTAACAAAGAATAGAGAATCATTTTCAAAAAATATAGAAGGAAATAAATGGCCTAAAGAATGAAAAATACCTAAAGAAAGGCCCATCCATATGGCCCGAGACCACAATTAATTCCTCTATCAGTTCTTTATAACGTTTTGTCGCATTAAAACAAAAATTGCCTATTATTTTTGTCTAATTTTTTGTGTGTGTTATGTACAGTACAAGTCCAAAAATTATTAATATATGCGATTTTCAGAAAAATTGCATGTTTCAATCATACAGATTTGGACAATACACATCCATACCCCTATAGGCAAGTCAAGAGATGTTCCGAAAAGTGTAAATATTATCTTTTTGCACCTTGCCGAATCACTCTTTCCTTATCAAAATCAGTTAAAATAAAACATCCAAAAGTTTATTTTAGCTCTCTTCTTTCATCTCCACCCCAGTAAAACTAAGAAATGTATGAGAAAGGAAAAGAAAAAAAATAAAGAAAAAATACACTATAATTAAAGGGAACTATATTCGTGGACAACAAAAAGCGGGGTCATTAATTGTGGTCTTGGGCCATCTCTAGACCATCTTGCATGGCTGGATATAACCATGGCACCATGATTACAATCACTCCCCTCATAGTATCAACAGAAAGGTTTTAATTTTATTGCAGTGTTGATTTTGAGATTTATATTGTTAATCGCTATTTTTCTAAATTTTCCTTTGATCTTATTGACTGATAAATTCCTTTCTCAGAACAGCAGAGTGATATGAAATAATATTATTAATTCGTATATTTTAACAAATTTGATTCGTTTAGGGATAGTCACATGTTTAACTATATTTTTGAAGGTAGAGAGAAAACGGCTGATATCAAAAAGCATATTGCATGATTATTTTTAGAATATATAAAAACCAATATACTTTGTGACTTCATGTAATGAATTTTAGGATATTGTTAAACGATCTTAAACATTTTGAAACAAATGATATCTGTGATCGATTATTTGACAAAAAAAATCTTCAAATACATAAGATGACAAACAAACAAAAAAAGTAATTGAAATAACAACTAATATTTTGTTATTGTCAAGGAGACAATATGATATCTATAAAAATTCCAACAAAATCAAATGATGATTTTGATACAAATAGGGTAGGAAATTAATAATATAAGAAATATAGCCTTTGTATGAGGTCAATACAGGATATATCGACCTCAGTCAATATACTTCTTTCAGATCAATATATCCTTGTATCGACCTCATACAAAGGCTATATGTGTATATTATTGTCAAATATCGATAAACAGATTATCATTGGTCACCTGAACTCGATTGTTTTTCTCACATTTTACCGTACCAGCTCAAGCGAGAAAATCAATCTCTTTGAGAGGATCAACTATAATCTATGAAAATTGAATAGATTTATCTAATATAGTACCAATAAAATGTATTTATTTTTGTATGTATATTTCCCTTTCAGTGCCCCAGCTTCTACACAAGATACAGTTGGACTGAATATTTCATGTCTGGCCACTAATTCTGCTCCTATATTTCCATGGGTAGCCATGGGAGGATATGATGGTTTGTATTAATTATGAAAGAAGATCCTTAACATTTGAGCTGAGTCGGATAGAAATCATGCACATGAACATCAGTACACCTATTTACTTATTTCAGGGGGAAAAAAATACTATGTAAAGTCTGTAACTGTTTGTGTGGATTGACAAATGCCTTTTTTTTTGTGGAAATTCAATTTCATGTTTTTATCAAAGTCTGCTTACAAGCCTATAGATAATTTGTAATTCGTTGAATATTTAAATTCTTGGTTTGCCTGTACCCAGGAAATACATGAAAATTGGCATCCAAAAAATAATAATGGATCTACAGTACTTGTTGTTTCAATATGGGAATTGAAGAAGTTGTGTCAACTGCTTTAATCAAATTAGTAATATACATCTAGCTTGTCAAATTAAATAAATAATTGTGATATTACTAGTAAAAACCAAGTCACAGTAATCTTATTTAACATGAATTTGAATGTCCCTATGGTATCTGTTGCCCCTCTTTTGAAGATCTTCTGTCTCAGTACTAAGTTATAAGTTTTCTATTACAGGTTTAAATTATCAAGACTCGACAGCATTTGTCATCACTTTTCTAGTCAACAACCACCTTAAAGATGAAGACAATGAAAAAGCTATGGCGTGGGAGAAAGTCCTTATAGATTTCATGAAGACCAGACAAAATGGTCCGAACATGACGATTGCCTTTAACACAGAGGTAGGACTTTGGTATATTGTTTTTTGCCAAGGTCATTCTACGACCTGCGGAAGCCAGATAATACAACTTCAACAGCTTCTCTATGATCAATTCTCTCATCAAAACAAAATTTCCAACAACAATTCAAATTCCCAAAGAAATGTAAAATTTCCATTTAAAACTAAAATGGTCTAATTATATCCATGAACTAATTATAAGGAAATTTTAAAAATCTACGAAAACTGATACCCATGAATTACAGTACATAGCAACAAATGTAATGTAGATGTTACTAATAACATTTAAAAATCAACGTAATTGAATTGTATTTAATTATTTGGCATGTTATTGAATTTCTTATATAAAATCATAAGAAGATGTGGTATGATTGCAATGCAACAACTATTCCCAAGAGTTAAAATGAACAGTTAGTTTTCAATTAATGGCTGAACACAACTAATACATGCACAACCAATATATAGCTATATATAGGTAATGGGGGTAATTGAAGATCTCATGAATATGGATTCAATGAGGTTGAATTTATCACTTGCAAGTGAATAGTTACTGATTTTTCTTTGGTAATTTTCACAAAATTGAAATAAGCTGCTAAAAATGAATTATTATTCATTATTTCACTTTTATAAATGATTGAAACATACAAAATCATAAATAGAATACACAAATGCATACATTTTAATGAACAATTTTGTTTTTAGCGATCAATCGAAGATGAAATAAACAGAGAAAGTAGCTCTGATATTTGGACTGTTTTGGCTAGCTACCTGATTATGTTTGGGTACATAACAATAACTCTTGGACAGTATCCATGGACTTGTGAAAATCCACAAAAACTACTGGTAGGTATAAGTTATGTGACAAACAATAATATTTCAGTATGCTACATTTGTCTACAACACAATGAGAAAGTCCTGCCCTGCACACAGAGGCAAATGGTCATTATTGATAAAGTTATATAAACAACACTCATTTCTGTTAGAAACATGACCACTGACTTTTGTGTTTATCAACAGTTGTCGCCCTTGAAATAATAAAATTGAGAAGGGAAATGGGGAATGTGCCAAAGAGACAACAACCCGACCATAGAAAAAAACAACAGCAGAAGGTCACCAAAGTATATAATGTGCAGCCTGCAAAACAAAAATAAAAAGCCTAAGAAATCTTGTCGTTGATAATTATCTCCCTTTGAAAAATACCAAAACTGTTAAAAATGATTTCCACATTGTATTTGCTATATGACATGCAGGCTGCAAAACAATGTTGTCAACAGAAAAAATCTTGTCATCAATAATTATCTCCCTTTGGAAAATACTAAAACAGTTAAAAAAAGATTTCCATATTATATCTGCTATATATGATGTGCAGTCAGATTAAAAGATTGAATAATTTTATAGCAGTATTTGTTTTTTCTCCATTGCTAAATTGATTTTATTTTCAGATTGATTCCAAGATAACATTAGGACTATCAGGAGTAACAATTGTACTATTGTCAGTAGCTGCCTCCCTGGGGACCTATAGTTACTTTGGAATACCAGCAACACTTATCATCATAGAAGTTGTACCATTTTTAGTCCTGGCTGTTGGTGTGGACAACATCTTTATTTTAGTCCAGGCCTATCAGGTAAGTTTTAACTGACTTGATAAATTTAATTAGGTCTAGGTCTTTTTGATAGAGATGATAATAAGTCCAGTCTGCAAATACTGACTAAGGAATTAATTTAACTCTATCCATGTTCATATTTTACAGGAAAAGCCTTTTATTATATGGTATAATGTCTTTGACCCGTCTGTCCATCAGTCCTTTTCCTGTCAGCGCAACTCCTCTAAATTTCTGAAACCACACAACAGAATTTCATGAAACCTTTTTAGATAATAAGGACATACTATGTAGATGTGCATATCGACAGTTAAATATGATTCCTTTTTCTTTCTAGGAGTTACCCCCCTTTATTTGCTTCAATATACTACTGCAACAGTTTGTCATCGCAATCCTCTGAAACCACACAACAGAATTTCATGAAACTTTGTAGATAATAAGGACATATTATGTAGATGTGCATATCGACAGGAAATTATGATTCAATTTATTTTCTTACAGTTGTTTTTTTTTGTCCAATGACAATGTGGGGGTGTGGGGTATATGAGTGCGCTCACTAAGGTTCTTTAATTTCTTTGGTTTTTTTTTATGAAACTGATTTGTAACAGTTTCAAGGCACAAAAATTGAGCTCAAATTCTGTAAAAATTATTGTAATTTATGCCTTGCATATGATATTAGAATACATTAATTTGTCAGTATGTTTGTCTGTCTTTTCTTGTTGAGCCTTTCAACTTTTGTCGAAAAAGCGAGATATAGCGATCCTACATTCTGTCGTCGTCAGCATCCACAAATATTCACTCTGGGTAAAGTTTTTGAAATTTTAAATTAAAATTAATAACTTTCTTAAACCATCCTGGATTTCTACCAAACTTGGACAGAAGCTTGTTTATGATCATAAGATAGTAACCAGAGGTAAATTTTGTAAAAAAAAATTCATTTTTACCGTATTTTACTTATAAATGGACTTAGTTTTTCTCCCAGGAAACATTACATTCACTCCGGTTAAAGTTTTTTAAATTTTGATAACTTTCTTTAACTATCCTAGATTTGTACCAAACTTGGACAGAAGCTTGTATATGATCATTAGATAGTATCCAGAAGTAAATTTAGTAAAAAACAAAAATCTTTTTTTTCCATATATATTTTACTTATAAATGGACATATTTTTTTCTGCCAGAAAACATTACATTCACTCTGTGGTTAAAGTTTAAAAAAATTTAATTACTTTCTTAAACTGTAATGGATATGTACCAAACTTGGACAGAGGCTTGTTTATAATCATAAGCTAGTATTTAGAAAGAAAATTTGGTACCTGTTTTTCTGCATTTTACTAATTATAAATGGACTTCCAGTTAACATTACATACAGACTGCTTTTAAAGTTTTGAAACATTTATTAGATTCATAAACTATTCTGGATTTTACCAAACATGGACAGAAGCTTCTTACAATCAAAAGATAGTATCAAGAGGAATATTTTTATTTATTTTTTTCCTCATTTTTGTTAAGCCTGCGATTAACAGTAAAAGTAGGTGAGACACTGGGTCCTGTGGAACCCTTACAAATTTTTGATCTATCTGTCCCTTATAATATCAGATTAAAGTTTGTTTTTATGTCAAACTTTATGTTTAATTTATCATATGACAGGCATGCAAAACTGTTCTGTAGGTTTTTATTAATGTAAATAATGCAACTGTGTGAGGATTGCAAAAAGAAAAACTTGCATTTTGATATCTAATACATTATTTTTACACTGATTTTTCTGAAATCGAAATAATTGATCTTGGATTTAATATTTATATTCCTTAAATATTCGTAAAAATAAATACATGCAATAATTTCTGAATTTACAGTGTGAAGAATCCTTGCTCTTCGCCACATAATTTATAATGTCATCTCATTGTTTTTCACAGCGAGACACCAGACCACCAGGTGAAAGTTTAGAAGAACAGATCGGTAGAATCGTAGGAAGAGTGGGGCCAAGCATGTTACTCACTAGTTCTGCAGAATCCATAGCTTTCTTTCTGGGTAATATATACTTTATAAGCTCTTCGTGGGGAGTTTAGCTTTCTTCCTGGGTAATATATACTTTATAAGCTCTTCGTGGGTAGTTTAGCTTTCTTTCTGGGTAATAAATACTTTATAAGCTCTTCGATGGTAGTTTAGCTTTTTTCCTGGGTAATATATACTTTATAAGCTCTTCGTGGGTAGTTTAGCTTTCTTCCTGGGTAATATATACTTTATAAGCTCTTTGTGGGTAGTTAAGCTTTCTTCCTGGGCAATTAAGAAATAATTCATGGGGGCTTGAATATATTGTGATTTTACACGGGTTAGCTTTCTTCCTGGGTAATATATACTTTATAAGGTCTTCGTAAGTAGTTTAGCTTTCTTCATGGGAAATATACTTTATACTGCAACTAGTTGTAAATAAAATGAAGAATGTAAATAGGGAATGTGTCAAAGAGACAACAACCTGACCAAAAAGTAGAAAACAGCCGAAATTCATCAATTGGTCTTCAACTCAGTGAGAAAATCCTGCACCCAGAGGTGTGCTTCAGCTGGTGTTTATTTCTTAATTATACAGTGTAAGCTGTGTTATCCTACACACTGGGGGACTCAGGCTTTATGTTGAAAGGATAGGCATATTTTGAACTAGAAAAATGTGTTGGTTAAAGCAGGATTGTTTGAACACTCAGGTATCCTATTAGACAGGTTACACTGTAGTAACAGCTATATATTTGTACGTGCAATGTCAATTTCATCATGGATCTCTTTTCTACAATCAGGAGGGTTCATTAAGGGATGAGAATAAGTCTGAAATTTGTGTTACATTTTAAATAGCTATCAATGATTAATTTAACTTGCAGTATAAAAACAATATTAGGTCTATGTCACACAAATATAAACTTCTTTTGTATTTTGCACAAAATTGGGTAAAACCTCCCTCATCCCCAGTTTCTTAGCCTACTACAAAAACATTTCATATTTTTATGACATTGACCTAATATTATATATTATGTACCTGTGGTGAATATAAAAAAGGCAATGCAATGTGGTATGATGGCCAATGAGACAACTCTCCACAAACTGTTAAAAGGAAACCCAACAAGAACTTACCGTAGATATTATCTGTAACTTTTTAAGAAAGAAGGTTTCTGTCTTCTGCTGTTCAATACAATAAGTTGAAGATCACAGTTACTAGTGGAAACGGAGGGAATCTTGTTAAAAGTACATATATTTAGACAGAGTTGTGTATTGGGGGTTGCTTATAGACCTATTCACACTTGTATGCAAATGTGTTTTTATTTTATTAAACAGGTGCTCTGACAAACATGCCTGCAGTAAGAGTTTTCTCCCTTTATGCAGCTCTGGCTGTTTTAATTGACTTCCTGTTACAGATTACAGTATTTATTGCATTAATGACGATTGATGCCAAAAGACAGGAGGTAAGAGTTATCTTTTCTTGTTTATTGTGCTATCCTGGTGAAACTATAGTTTGGAGAAAAGTAATTTAAAATGGAAGTTTTAGCTCAAAATTTGTACAGCACTTTTTTTCCTTTATAGAAAATTTATGAATATAAAAAATGTGTGTTCAAGAAATTTTTTATTTTCCTATATTTTAACTACTTAATTTATTTTTGTGGATACCAATTCTCATTGATTGATTGATTTTTTTCTAATTGATATTTGATTTTCATTGTTACCCAATTTAAGATTCAGCTTTTTAGCTCACCTGGCCCAAAGGGCCAAGTGAGCTTTTCTCATCACTTGGCGTCCGGCGTCCGTCGTCCGTCGTCCGTCGTCCGTCGTCCGTCGTCCGTCGTCGTCCGGCGTTAGCTTTTACAAAAATCTTCTCCTCTGAAACTACTGGGCCAAATCAAACCAAACTTGGCCACAATCATCATTGGGGTATCTAGTTTAAAAAATGTGTGGAGTGACCCGGTCATCCAACCAAGATGGCCGCCACGGCTAAAAATAGAACATAGGGGTAAAATGCAGTTTTTGGCTTATAACTCAAAAACCAAAGCATTTAGAGGAAATCTGACATGGGGTAAAAATGTTTATCAGGTCAAGATCTATCTGCCCTGAAATTTTCAGATGAATCGGTCAACCTGTTGTTGGGTTGCTGCCCCTGAATTGGTAATTTTGAGGAAATTTTGCTGTTTTTGGTTATTATCTTGAATATTATTATAGATAGAGATAAACTGTAAACAGCAATAATGTTCAGCAAAGTTAGATTTACAAATAAGTCAACATGACCGAAATGGTCAGTTGACCCCTTTAGGAGTTATTGCCCTTTATAGTCAATTTTTAACCATTTTTCATAAATCTAAGTAATCTTTTACAAAAATCTTCTCCTCTGAAACTACTGAGCCAAATTAATCCAAACTTGGCCACAATCATCTTTGGGGTATCTAGTTTAAAAAATGTGTGGCGTGACCCGGTCAACCAACCAAGATGGCCACCACGGCTAAAAATAGAACATAGGGGTAAAATGCAGTTTTTGGCTTATAACTCAAAAACCAAAGCATTTTGAGGAAATTTGACATGGGGTAAAAATGTTTATCAGGTCAAGATCTATCTGCCCTGAAATTTTCAGATGAATCGGTCAACCTGTTGTTGGGTTGCTGCCCCTGAATTGGTAATTTTGAGGAAATTTTGCTGTTTTTGGTTATTATCTTGAATATTATTATAGATAGAAATAAACTGTAAACATCAATAATGTTCAGCAAAGTTAGATTTACAAATAAGTCAACATGACCGAAATGGTCAGTTGACCCCTTTAGGAGTTATTGCCCTTTATAGTCAACTTTTAACCATTTTTCATAAATCTAAGTAATCTTTTACAAAAATCTTCTCCTCTGAAACTACTGAGCCAAATTAATCCAAACTTGGCCACAATCATCTTTGGGGTATCTAGTTTGAAAATTGTGTCCGATGACCTGGCCATTCAACCAAGATGGACGCCACGGCTAAAAATAGAACAGGGGTAAAATGTAGATTTTGGCTTATAACTCTGAAACCAAAGCATTTAGAGCAAATCTGACAAGAAGTTAAAATGTTAATCAAGTCAATATCTATTTGCCCTGAAATTTTCAGATGAATTGGACAATCGGTTGTTGGCTTGCTGCCCTCCAATTGGTAATTTTAAAGAAATTTTGCCGTTTTTGGTTATTATCTTGAATACTATTATAGATAGAGATAAACTGTAAACAGCAATAATGTTCAGCAAAGTAAGATCTACAAATAAGTCAACATGACCTAAATGGTCAATTGACCCCTTAAGGAGTTATTGCCCTTTATAGTCAATTTTTAACGATTTTCATTAATTCGGTAAATTTATGTAAATTTTTACCAAATATTTTTCTCTGTTACTAATGGGCAAGGTTCATTATAGATATAATTGTAAGAAGCAAGAACGTTCAGTAAAGTAAGAACTTCAAACACATCACCATCACCAAAATACAATTTTGTCATGAATCCATTTGTGTCCTTTGTTTAATATGCACATAGACCAAGGTGAGCGACACAGGCTCTTTAGAGCCTCTAGTTATTTTTTGCAAAACTTATTTTGTAGCATTTTTTGTATAACATTGCAAAAATAAATAAGAACTTACAGTGCTTGATATGTTTTAAGGATGTGTGCTCCTTCATTTTTTAATTTTTTGCCAGATTTTCGGAATCCTCTGGTTTTATCCATGTATTGACATTAAAAAAAATTGCCCACTAACCCCTACTTTTCTTTTCATATTTTATTACATATAGTTTGAAAAGCCATATTTCAAAATCTTATAAAATCCTTGTTATTTTTTCATAGTTTTTTAAACAAAAGAGTGCCAATGTTAAATGTAAGAAAAATCTAGAGAGAATTATTTCCCGCCAAATTTTCAATTGCTTGTATCTCGAAAACAAGCACACGGACCCTCCATTTTTTTTCTGATTTTTTAGTTTCTTTCTTTATATACTATCAATTCATAACAGTCTTTTAAAAAGCTTGTTATTTTTAAATAGAGTAGCAAACTTCCTTAAATAAATAATGTACATACTAAGGCCAGATTCACACCAGTATAATATTTACTATTCTTTTTTTAAAAGGGTGATAGATTTGATGCCTGTTGCTGTATAAAAGCACCAAGAAGTAAGAAGGAGAAACACGAAGGCTGGCTCTTCTATCTATTCAAACATTTTTATGCACCATTTATCCTCAAGGAGTATGTCAGACCAATAGTGGTATGTATTATATAGAAACAAATGGATTATCTCCCTTTGGGTGGCTCTTCTATCTGTTCAAACATTTCTATGCACCATTTATCCTCAAGGAGTATGTCAGACCGATAGTGGTATGTAATATATAGAAACAAATGGATTATCTCCCTTTGGGTGGCTCTTCTATCTATTCAAACATTTCTATGCACCATTTATCCTAAAGGAATATGTCAGACCGATAGTGGCATGTATTATGTAAAATAAAAACAGATCATCTCCCTTTTATTGACTAAAATTGTGATTTAGAAGACCGAATATTTTGTGTTTGTTTGTTAGTGTTAATGTCCCTTTCATAATCCTTGGGTATATCATGGGGGCTAGTTTGTTTTGCTTGAGGAAATTAGAGAACCAAGAGAAAAAGCGGGAACAAAAATATTTTTTTTCGGTTTTGAAATAGGTTAGAATACCCAGTTGACAATTAAGAAAGAAAGCTTCCAAAACCCTCTAGTAGAGTTAACCTCAAATGAATATGTCAGACCAATAGTGGTATGTATTTTTATAGAAAAAAACCCAGATTATCTCCCTTTGGGTGACTATAATCTTGTGGGAATTTAAAGGCCAAACATTTGTGCTTGTTTGTTTGTATTTAATGCCTCTTTCACCATCTTTGTGTGGATTCATTTAATTCGTTGGTACTGATTTTCATTGATGAAAACTTGTATTTTCATGGACATTTAATATCATGGTTTTGCAAAATTCTGTTAACAACATAGAGAATGTTCCAGTGTTTCTGATAAAGGTAAATCTAGAGAAGATATGAATGTAACTGAAAAAAGCTTTGATTGCACAAAATTATATGTTCTTTTTTATGCCCCACCTACGATAGTAGAGGGGCATTATGTTTTCTGGTCTGTGGGTCCGTTCGTTTGTCTGTCTGTTCGTTGGTTCGTCCGTCTATCCGTCCGTCTGTCCCGCTTCAGGTTAAAGTTTTTGGTTGAGGTTGTTTTTGATGAAGTTGAAGTCAAATCAACATGAAACTTAGTACACATGTTCCCTTTGTTATGATCTTTCTAATTTTAATGCCAAATTAGAGATTTTCTACCATTTTCACGGTCCACTGAACATAGAAAATGATAGTGCGGACGGGTCATCTGTGTACTAGTGACACATTCTTGTTTCATTATAATTTCTGTTATTATTTTTCAGGTGCTTTTGTTTACAGCCTATTTCTTTGTGAGTGTAGCAGTACTACATAAAATTGGATTAGGATTAGACCAGAAACTCTCAATGCCTGATGTAAGTATAGAATTTACAGAAAAGAACTTGTTTAGTTAAGGGTCTGCTTAAGTTTTAGAATTTAGTCTAGGGGACAATAAATATTTACTTTACCAGAGGAAAATTCGCTAGACAATAAATGATCATAGAACCAAAATTTTCAGTCGTATCATCTGACATTAGATTTTACTGGTTTTGCCTCGTGTCCTTCATCAAAATTTGTTCAGTTTGAAATTTGATTGAAAGGTTCAAGGTTTTCAAGATTGGTTATATTACTGTCTGTGATGTTTATTTTTTATGATCCTGCCCTGGCGGAGGGGCCATTAACTTCTACCCTTGTCCATCTTTATGTACGCCTGTACATCCTGAAATTGGTTTCTGTTCTCTAACTTAAGTTATCCTCAACCAAATTGTATGAAACAGGGATATTTAGGGAGCTATATTATTACATGTCTAGATGTTAGACGAAATGTTAATTAATGTATGTAATAACAATGATAATTGTAATGATTTTATGGTTCTCATCCTGCCTGGAACTAAATGTATTAGATTTTTATAGAATGAAGATAATAACACCTGTCTGAACTTTTTTTTTTTTTAATGTTTCATTTTATTATATAAAAATGTTTTCCTATTACAAATCATGATGTATTGTTCTATGTGTACATGTTATGCTGCCCATCAAGGGCCCTTGATTGGAATAATAAAATATTCTTATTCTTATTCTTATTCTATACACAATGCTTATTGCCACAAAACACAGCGAAATTTGAGAATTTGTTTGATGTTTAGACATAAAATTATGTTGGTTGTGTCCACTAAATTTTTTCACATTTTGCTTTATTGAGGTCTTTTATATCTGAATATACAGATATGTTCTGCTCATTGTTGAAGGATGTATTGTGACCTACAGTTGATGAAACTTTCATTTTGTCTTGGTGAATAGTTGTCTTATTGGCAATCATACCATGTGCACACTTCCTTATTTTTATATGTAAAAATGTAAAATTTGTGTTGGTCAGAAATTTTAATTTTCCAAATGATTTTGTAATTTTAAGCCTAAAAATAAGTAAGTCGTCAATTCTGTTGTTTAATTTCACAGTAAAGTTTTTCTACACATTTTTTGATATTTTGACTTCTATGACTCATATTTTGAGATATTTAAGTGAGCCCATTCTTGTTCTACATATTTGTTGATATTTATTCTTCTAGGATTCTTATGTATTGAGATATTTTGGAAATGAATCTACGTACCTGCATGTCGGTGCACCTGTATACTTTGTTGTGAGAGAAGGACATGATTACACAACACAGCAAGGACAGAATGCTCTGTGTGGAGGTAATGGCTGTCCTCAGGACTCACTGGTCGGTCAGATCTATACTGCCAGTAAATTAGCTAACTAGTAAGTATAATTAATCTTACATAATCTTCGTATACGTCTATTTTAGAAAGGAAATAGTATTGTAGTAATTTAAAATGTCTGATTCATGTCTTGTTTGTTGGAATCTAATCCATGGTATCTTACACAGAAAACTGGCAGGATACTATGAAATAGAAGTCTAGTGGCTGGTAAATAGAATAAGAAAAAAACCATCAGGAAATTTTCTACCTTGGAAATATGAGAAATTATGCTAAAATGAAATTTATAGCAAGAATAAAGTCATTATGTTGGAACTACTGTTAACTGACGTATTTGCGCGAGTGATTTATTTTTGCAGCTTTTCCATTAAGAAGAAATAACGTGAGAAATCCTATATTAAATAAAAAAATTGATTTAGACCCGAGAGCCCCCTGAAGAAAAAATAACGTGACTATCTAAAACTTGGATCTTTCCTTATCATTGCTTATTAAACAACATCAAGTTAATTTGAAAATCGTGAAATTAAATTGCTGTGTAATGGACTAGAAAGGGTTCAAAGCAAAATTAGTACAAAGTCTTGATTTAATTTGATTTGTGGTCAACTTTCACGACTTAAAGTATTTATATGATTGTATTAAACTGATTAAAAATACCAATTTCAAACATCATTTTTAGTACATATATAGCCCAGCCTACTTCTTCCTGGCTAGATGACTTCTTTGATTGGTTGGCTCCAGGAGGAAGTCCTCCCTGTTGTAGACTGTTCCCTAATGGTACTTTCTGTCCTGCTACAGTAGGTTAGTATCATAATAGAATTCAGTGTTGTCTATTCTACATTTTTTACTTTTTAACATTCAACTTATTTTAATGAAGAGATGCATATTTTCCAATAGAAATACCACATAGAACTTTATTACTTAACGAAGTTTCAAAACGAAGTTTCAAAACATGTCAAAAAACTTTTTCTGAAGAAGGAGAGTTAATTAATGAAGATGAATTTGAATTTAAGGAAGCTGTCAAAAGTGGTTGAATTATCTCCCTTATACCACTTTCTTACCTTAAAGGTTATTTAATAGTGGAATTATCATTGGCAGGAGAAAGTTATCTCAAATAAAGGTTTGACTTGAATTACCTCCCTTTTATAATTTCCTTAAATGTTATTTAATAGTGGAATTATCTTACTTCTTTCAGTTGACAAAACTTGTAAGACTTGTCCTGTGAATAAAAGACCTGATGGCCGACCAACTCCACAAGACTTCATGAGATATCTACCAATTTACCTAAAGGATAATCCAGGGACTAAATGTGCTAAAGGGTTAGTAAGACCTAGGCCCCCTTACTAAGTATTAAAATTGTCTCAGTACTTGGAGTATAAAATCTGTGCTTGAAACACAAAACCCACTATTTTGATTAATGGATTCCTGAATCTGAGTACAAAAAAAGTGCTTGAAAGTTTTATAACTGCAAGGCCAGATCCAGCATTTGGTTGATTTTTGTGTCTGATCATGATGTTGATACTTCAGTTTTTATGCCCCACCTACGATAGTAGAGGGGCATTATGTTTTCTGGTCTGTGCGTCCATTCGTTCGTTCGTCCGTCCGTCCGTCCGTTCGTTCGTTCGTCCATCTGTCCCGCTTCAGGTTAAAGTTTTTGGTCGAGGTAGTTTTTGATGAAGTTGAAGTCCAATCGACTTCAAACTTGGTACACATGTTCCCTATGATATGATCTTTCTAATTGTAATGCCAAATTAGAGATTTTACCCCAATTTCACGGTCCACTGAACATAGAAAATGATAGTGCGAGTGGGGCATTCGTGTACTGAGGACACATTCTTGTTTATATCAAGCTTGATTTCTGAGTCTGAGTATGATGTTGATACTCTTAAGTTTTATGACCTCAAGAACTTGTGTTTGAAGGAGTTATTCAAGGTTTTGGTGAAAGTATTGGATATTTTGCAGTTTTGTTCATATGACCACAGGACTTTCCAATAATTGACCTGACAAAGTTTCGTAACTATCATACTTTCAATTGTTGACTCATAAATGTTGAAATCAGAGATTCAATAAATGTATGGAATATTTCTGTATACTTACCATATCTTGTGCCTCTGAAAGAATTTTTTTATCTGACCGTAACCATGGCATTCTTATCTGCTGCCATCTGTCAAGAACATGATCTAAGTCGGAAAAATTGTTCTAATTCTAAGCCTACTGGTTTTTGCTCTTGCATTGAAATGCTGCATTTGCTTAGTGGAGAAGCATCAAAATGTATTTTATAAGTATTTGAATTGACACAGTAATGGGCTGTGCGTCTGTTTTTTCAACTGTCCTTTAATCTCTCTGTCCCGCTTCAGGTTTAAGTTTCAGGTCAAGATAGTTTTTGAAGAAGTTGAAGTCTAATCAGCTTGAAACTTAGTACACTTATTCCCTTTGATATGATCTTTTTAAATTTTAATGCCAAATTAGAGTTTTGACCATATCAGTGAATATGGAAAATGATAGTGCAAGTGGGGCATCCATGTATTATGGACACATTCTTGTTTTTTAGATATACATCACATTGTGTTATACCTTCATATGAGATACTAATTTTTTTTATATAAATCTATCTTTGTTCATTGTAAACCCTCGAAAGAGACTTTAGCAGCAAGCCCAACAGAAAGTCATTGTTTACATTGAAACTGGAAGTGACACGTTTTAACCTTCAAGAACTAAATATGAATCATTTAAGTGAACTTCTTTAATAACCCATTTGAATGAACTTTTTTGGATTTTTTTTTTTTTTTAAACCGTGCAAGACCTCATGGGTAGTCAAGGTCGTTAAAGACCTCATGAGTAGTCAAGGTCGTTAAAGAAAAGTTGTTTCCCTTGAAAAAAAACCAGATAATGTACACTGTGACTTTTTACAAATAAAATCAAAATACAAATACATATAATTTTTATTGCCAATAAAAGACACACATAAAACATGGAAAAAGTTATACATATTTTTCATGATGATTATATGATAAAATCTAATTTTACGAAATCATGTTTATATCTTTAACAAGAATAAAAATAAATATAATAAATAATAAAAACAACATTAACAGGAAATACTGAGTCAATATTGGTGGACAAACTTGGTATATATATTTAAAAAACAATAATAAATTGTAATATACAACATAAAGATTGATCTGTTATAATCTTACAGCGATTAATTATGCAGATGTAAAAAAAAACAATTAACAATTTACACTATATTTAAAAACATCATTAAAAGTTCAATAATGAAAGATTGCACTTGTACAACATAGGACTGTTCTGTTATAATTTTACAACAATTAATTATTCAGATGTTAAACAAACAAATAACAATTTACACTTTATTTTAAAATATCATTAAAAGTTCAATAATAAAAGATTACACTTTTTCTTCCTTTGTTTTATGTTTCCACTTCAAGTTAATGAACATATGTTCTTTAGGACTGGATCAGATCATTCAGATGTGACACCTGTCAATCATTAATACCCTATATAACAGCCTATTATTTGCACTTGGAATTATTTTTAGTTATGGAATTTGCATAATTTCTTGTGCTTGAAATGTTTAATAAATCCCATGTTTATTCTATACTTAAATGTTCTGTGCTGCGCACAACACTTTCTATTATAAAGAAGATAGTACCTTTTCAATAGAATATGTACTGTGCCGTGCACAACACTATCTATACAAAATACATTGTATGGAAAGTGTTATGAACTGCTCAAAATATTATAATACCAAACAAACATGGAATTTATTAAAGATTTCAAGCACAAGAATTTTTACAAATTCCATAATAAAAAATAATTCCAAGTTCAAAATAATAGACTGTTGTATGTTTTTTTCGAGAGAATATATAACCAAGATTCTTATACATATCATAAATTTGTATATTTGATCACTTCAAGGTATAAGACCTCTTTAAACTTGAATATATGAATTCTTTAACTATAAGTAAAAGCATAAGTGACGTTACAATACAGATGTGTCTCTGGTTTGTTAATCTCAATATTTTAAGTTTCATTTACAGTTAAACAACATATAATTCTACTATGTTATTTTGCTATATAAGCAAGACCTATAATTTGTATGAAATCTTTAACTATTAGTAAAAACAAACTTCACACTCACCTGACATTACAATACATATGTGTCTTTTGTGTGTTATTCTCACACATTTCTTTTTAATCTTCATTTACAGTAAAACAAGAGTCTACTGTGTTATTTTGTTGTATTTTTAAATCGATACTGGACACATGCACATTTTGTTCTGTACGTCTGCCTTCATCTTCACTACTGTTTGAACTGCTTGACCAATCAGGTTTCGGTATTTTTGAACATATGTAATTTTTTATCAGGTCCTGAAAAGCACACTTGAAATCTTTTCTTAACCAACAGTACATGAATGGATTAATAGCAGAATTACTCATGGCTAGACTCAGTGCAAAGTTTTTAATAATGTTGAACAGATT
This sequence comes from Mytilus galloprovincialis, assembly GCA_037788925.1. Lineage (NCBI taxonomy): Eukaryota > Metazoa > Mollusca > Bivalvia > Mytilida > Mytilidae > Mytilus > Mytilus galloprovincialis. The sequence goes on along the minus strand of CM075339.1, from coordinate 73,033,637 downwards.
TTTAGCAATCTTCACATATTTCAATGGTCCAGCTAGCATGAACGGCACCCAAAATATGAAAAAGAAAAACAGAATGATGACCATCGCTTTTGCCGATTTCGTGTCTTTTGAAAATTGACGATTGAGTTGTGTCCCTTTCCTTTCTACCATCTTTTTGTTGTGTTCTCGAGCCACTTTGTAAATATGGCAATATAAGTATAGTGAAATCAGTAAGCCTACTAGAATCGTTGTAGGCGCTGTAAACAGCGAGTAAGCTTGGGGTAGAACGACAAAAAAGTCACACACAGTGCCATTGTATTTATCATAATTGTTCCAGCCAAAGCTTGGCAGAGAGCCAATAATACCATGGTATATCCAAACACATATTATAATTTTTTTGGCTCTCTTTTTTGTCATTAGTATTTGGTATTTCAATGGGTGTAAAATTGCGATGTAGCGATCGACTGCAATAACTACAAGGTTAATCAACGATGAACTCATGGAAAGTATGACGGAGGAATATTTAAAGAGACATAAATATTTCCACTTGTTCATAACTGGGTAAAGATAAAATAGAGCATACATTGGAAGGGTCAGTAGTCCGAGTAAGAAGTCAGACAGCGCAAGGCTTCCAATGAACATGTTTGTAGTGGTCCGTAATCGGCGGAATTTAAAAAGGGAGATAATAACTAAAGCATTGCCACCAATAACTAGAGGCGTGATCACAAGGGAAATAACTCCAAAGATCATATCCAATTTCTTATTAAGATCCTCATAGTCATCATCTGATGATGTTGTATTGTCCACAAATGATTTAGATGTAGAAATGTCAGTCATATTTGTTGTGAAAAACAGGTTTGATATGGTTATATTGATGTCTGTCTCACCAAATGTCTGAGCATGGCTATTCTCCTCTTGCCTTTCCATCCTATATTGTTTCACTTTGAATCGTAAGACAAATATGTATGTTTAATTATGATAGATATTAGTCTTAAGATGTTGCACGTTTTCTTCTTTCAACTAAATGACTGCTCACCTGAAACCAAAATATTACTACATTATTTTGAAATGATTATCAGCAAGCATGTTTGAAGAAGAAAATATACTGATTGAAGTAACACTACTCTTAGTGTTTAAAGGAGATTTGTAAAAGAATATTAAAATGCAACAATGAGCAAAACCAAAATATTCTTGATTTTCTAATAAATGTATGAGATGAAATAAGAGGTATGTTTGGCTTCCTAAAGATGTCTTGATTTTTTCCCCTTAAAATGAAAAAAGAAGAAGTGTATATAATTTAAGGCAGCATAAACTCGTCTCTAGCTTCTTTTGTATGTAATGTTAGAGGTGAAATAAAGTGGACTAAATAACTATGAAAATTAAATTAGAAACAACAAGAATTTCAAATATTTAATTGAAACTTTATCATGTTAACTTTAATGAAGTTTAAGAAATATAGAAACGTTAAAAAAAAAACACACTTTGCAAAAATGTTAAAATCCAAAGGAGTACAAATAGTAAAGTTCAAAACATCAGTATTGAGCATTCATTGTCTTTAGGGTCTTAATAGGAAATTACAATTCTGTATTCTTGTTTTTTAGACCATTTTAGTTTATTCTTTATTTGTTTCTTTTTTTTGTCCATTATTATTTCATAATTAAACAACATTTTTTGTAACTAAAAAAAAGTATTTAGTTAGTAGGCAAATTAAATCAAATAATATAAGATGTTCAATAGACATGATAGATTGACAAAATAAAGCTTAACATATATATATTGACAAAGTAAATGAATAAATAAACAATGTATAAGTAATTAAAATTGAGAATGGAAATGGGGGAGACAACAACCCGACCAAAGAGCCGACAACAGACGAAGGCTATCAATTGGTCGTCAACGCAGCAAGAAAATCCTGCACCTGGAAGTGGTCCTCAGCTTGACCCTAAATAAAATTGTGTACCAGTTCAGTGAAAATAGACGTCACACTTAACTCCAAAACATATAAATGATTTAAAATTTAAAAACATACAAGACCAACAAAGGCCAGAGGCTCATGACTTGGGACAGGCACACAAATGTGGCAGGGTTAAACATGTTTTGTAAGATTTCAACCCTCCCCTATACCTCTAGCCAATGTAAAATAAAGAAACATATAGCAATAGAACAGTAATTTCAAACAAAAATTATAATAGATTGACAAAATTATGACCAGATTGACAAAGTTGTAAATAGATCACAAAGTAGTAATAAGATTAGCAAAGAAGTTCAAAAGATTGAAAAAGTATTTAAATGATTTACAAAGTAGTTAAATGATTTACAAAGTAGTTAAATGATTTACAAAGTAGTTAAATGATTTACAAAGTAGTTAAATGATAAACAAAGTAGTTAAAAGATAAACAAAGTAGTTAAAAAAGATTAACAAAGTAGTTAAAAAGATTGACAAAGTAGTTTAAAAGATTGACAAAGTAGTTAAATGATTTACAAAGTAGTTAAATGATTTTCAAAGTACTAAGTTAAAAGATTGACAAAGTAGTTAGAAAGAATAACAATTCAAGTGTTAAAACCATGAGCACTTTAAAGTAAGTTAGAAAAATTGACAAAGTTATAAAGAGATTGAAAAAATTATAAATGAATCAACAAAGTAAATTAAAGTTAAAGATTGACAAATTAAATGTTAAAAAAAACAGTAGAACAGATTGACAGAGAAATGTTTAAATTTGAAAATAGATTAAAAAAAAATTGAAGTAGCAAAGTAAATAATGATTAATATCATACTCACTACATGAAGTGAAATCTGCTAAGTCCTCAATGTGCAAAGTTATGAAATTTATAAACATAATTTCTCAGTATAAAATACAATTCAATCATTAAATAATGTGCAAAATTATCTAGATTGTCCAACTTTCAGTAAATTTCATCAATATATTGAAACAACACTCTGCGCAATGATGTTTACAAATTAGAAGTTAGAAATGACACCATGTTCAATAAACAACGTATTTAATTTGTCACGGTAATCCATTCCGACAATTTATAGTAGAGTGGTAATCGTTGAGGCAGATTCATATGTAAATAAGTTCAATAGTGCACATTGTGCAGCGTGATTTGTAATGCACTTATTATTGCAGCTTGCAGATTCTATTTATCAATAGCTTCAATAGTTTACTACTGAAAGGCATGTTGAAAAATGGAATTGGTCTGCACTCATATTACTCTTTTATTAGATTCTGCCAATAAATAAATTTGTTATTGATAAACGGTTTCCATTATTATAATAATAGACTACTGGTAAGTTTTTTGGCAAATGGAATATTTTCTTTTTAAGATCCTGACAATAGCTTCAATAGTTTACTACTGAAAGGCATGTTGAAAAATGGAATTTGTCTGCACTTATATTACTCTTTTGTTAGATTCTGCCAATAGATACATTTTGTAATTGATAAATGGTTTTCATATTGACTAACTTTTTGGCAAATGGTAAATATTCTTTTTATGATCCTCACATTAGCTATTTGTTAAATTGTAAGCTTTTGAAATCAGAATTTATTCATTATATAATTAGAATTGTGGTGAAAATATTTTTATTTGTCTAAAGTAAACAAACACAAAAAAAAACATCTTTAGGAGTAAACCCTTACCTAACAGATAATACTTTTGTCTGGTCTGATTTGGTTTAAACTAAAACGAAGGTCTAGGACTATTTGAAGTTTAAAGGAAAAGGTCTTCCTAGTCAACAGTCCTGTATATATCTAGCCCAAGTGTAAAAAATGGGAGGTCCAAGACTTTTTTTTTAATTCTACAATGAAAAGTCCTTTATTAGAAAAGACAGGTCCCTGACTTTAGACCCCACACTTAGATTTAAAGGAAAAGGTCCTCCTAGTCAACAATTCTATATATAGCTAGCCCAAGTGTAAAAAATGGGAGGTCCAAGACTTTTTTTTTAATTCTACAATGAAAAGTCCTCTATTAGAAAAGACAGGTCCCTGACTTTGAACCCCACACTAATTTAAAGGAAAAGGTCCTCCTAGTCAACAGTCCTATATATATTGGGAGGTCCAAGATTTGTTTTAATTCTACAATGAAAAGTCCCCTTTTAGAAAAGACAGGACCTCAGACCCCACACTAATTTAAACCCTTGTGGACTTCCATGTAAATATTCCCTAATCTCAGCTGAAAAGATTTTGATGAAAAGAATTTCAACCTTTAGCTTTATGCTTTGCATCTAACACTGTAACTATTTACTATCATGTTTATTGGTGACGACAGATTGTTTACAAGTTTGTACTTTTAAACCAAAATCTGTGTAATTGATCTTTTGGTATTTACTAAATATTTGGAAAGTTCTAATTACCTATAGAGCTACAGCTACATGTAAAGGCTTTTTTAAAGAAAAAATGTGTAATATTACGGCAGCTTTGGTTCCATAATGACATTGACCCACAAAAAGTTAATTTATAAATATTTTAATGTATATATATACAAGTCTAAATTGAAAACAAGGTTCATAATATGTAGATGCATATATGTGTCACGTAAGGGTTTTCAGCGGTCATTCCCTGTGAATTTATATATACTGTGTACTGATGGAAGTTATTGAATACGTATTTATGAATTTAGATTGATGAATAAATAATGAATATTTATTCATAGGTTCATGCAGTACTTCTAAATTAGGTCAAAACTACAACTTTTGGCAAGAATCTAATTTCTAGTTCTTATATGAGGTTTTTCTTTCACTTTGTTAACAAAGTCATGTTCCAATTTAACATGAGATTCACTTGGGCTGGCTGATTTCTCAATAATAATTGCAATGTCAGTTCTTCATGTATTCTGAAGGACGAAGAAGATAAAAATTGACACTTCCTTTGGTTTTGCTCATAGGAAATTGAATAAACTCATTTTAAAGTTATAAGTCTACATGTATCTGAACTCTTTTTGATAGTGATAGTTTGTTTTCTTGAACATTTTTAGTCCCCTACGGACAAAGTCGAAGGGGACCATAAGTTTACATTCCCTCTGTCAGTCTGTCTGTCTGTCTTCTGTCTGTCAGCAACGAATAGCCACTTTTATCCATCATGCTTGAAGATATTGATTTCATATTTAGTATATTGCTTTATCATGACAAGTTACAGAACAAGTTCGAATTATGTTCCAGTCTGATGATTTTGTGCAAAGTTATAGTCTATTTGACTTGGAAAAATCACTCAAATAATCAGTTTTCCACACTTTTTCTTTGTCATCCTTGAAGATATTGAAATTTGGTATATGGTTTTATGATGGCAATTTACAGATCAAGATAGAATTTTGTTGTGGTCTGATGATTTTGTGCAGAGTTATGGTCCTTGGACTTTATAAAAATCACATGTTTTGAACACTTTTTTTGTCATGTTTGAAGATGTTGACTTGATATTTAATTTTGTTATATAGTCTACTGAGAGATAGAAGGTGTGTTCAAACGCTTATAGAAAGAGATCTATTTTATAGATATTTCTTCAAGCTATATAATAGTTGAACACATCTGGAGAAGAAAAAAAAATATTAAAAAATTGAAGTTACAAAAGACGTAATGAGCTTCTCATATCAGAGAGTATGGAAAAGGGTCAGGGTCTTTATTTGTGAATTTTTGATTTCATGCCTATTTTCACAATCATATAATTTTTCTTGCAGATTATTAGTCACCTACCCACAAAGACAGTGGAAGGGGACCTTTGGTTTGCATTATCTGTCTGTCCATCCATCAGTCCATCAAATCAGTTTCCCAAACTATTTTTCTTCACGATTGAAGATATTGAATGGATATTTAGTAAAAAAAAATCTCTAATTCTTCATCAATTTATCCCTTTCTGCACCCATTGTATAAAAAAATTTAGTCTACGTGTGATTTGTTATGCAGTTAAGCTGCATTATGCGAGCACCCTAGATTTGTGTTCTACCCAATAAATGCTGAAATACTTGCCATTGTTATTATCTAGCTCGCTACTATGTTATATATAACTAATTGAACACTTTTTTAATACTTTTTATTCTGGATTACAAAAAATATGACCAGAAAAACCTTAAATGATCGTCGATTTATCCAAAAGTTTTGAAGTTACACATAGGAAGTAGTGCTTATTAAGAATCCTTGTGTAGTTCATTATGACTTGTGCTTTTAGCTCAGATGTCAAGGAACAATTGTATGAAATATTTAATCGCCGAAAATCTCTTAAGACAAGTAGTTTAGATTTCCCAAATGGCAAAAGTCGTAGGGATATTGTTTGTCATCAATACGTAGTACAATTACGTCAGTAGTCTATTATATAATAAGTTCAACTGTCCATGCTGTTGGCGGCAATTTCAAATTAGAAAAAAGAAATTTTCGTAGCGTTTCAATTTGGAGGCAGGTGTGCACATTAGCGGTTATCCGAGGTCCGACCTTCCACTTTTGCAAGCGGAATTTCGACTAGGATAGTTGGTTTTCTAGCTACGCCCGACGTAGTTACCTTCCACTTGAAAGAAAATAAGAAATTACTTTGCAAACCTTCCATGCAAGTCACCAAAGTCTCCAATAAACGAGCTAAAAACTTATTTTTATCATTATTATTCATGACAGCGATGTTCATTTTGTTCAACCGCTAGCTTTTTACAGAAAATCACCGACAAATATTGTATAAATTCGAGTAAAATCGTATCTGATTGAGAAAAACAACATTGTAAACACTTAACAATGGCGGCCGTGAAGACAAAATTTTACAATATCGGATCTGATTCCGGAAGCGGATAAGGATAATTCCGGGTTTGGCGATCAATTACAAAATAAATCAAAGCAGGTGAAAAAATAAATCTATGCATGGTAAATGAATATAAACACCAGAATTGTAAACCAAAAGATATATGTAAAAGAAAGAAAAAGCAGAAAAATATTTTATACAGAAACTCAAAATTACTTTTTGACAAATTTTAATTTAAAAATCCAATACAAAGTGACAGCTGGAAACAGTATATCTAACAATATACATGTTCATGGTCACAGTTTAAATTTTCTTTATCAGTGATAAATGATGATAATGCATGTGAGATGCTTTTAAAGTGTAACATATTACTGCAATTTCGAAGGGTTATTTGTTTTTCTCAATTTAGGGTCAATTAAAGTAGCTGAAAGTTTCTTTATTTTCACAAATAATGCAACTATATTATGTATACCTAAATGTAAGTAAATCATATGATATATAGGTGGCATTCTTTGGGCCACTCTACCCCTCCTGTTTGATAACTTGGAAACGGTCGAGCTACCCACCCCTAAACCATATGAGGGGCAGATCCAGGATTTTAGGTTAGGAGGGGCACAAACTTAAATTTTCGCCGAGCAGAGCGAGGCTAAAAAAAATTTGAGGTAAAATTATAGGAATATTCTTTATTAAGCTGAGAACAACCCATGCTTTGCAAATTTAAGGAGGGTGCAACCCCGCAACAAACACCCCCCCCCCCCTGAATCCGCCCCTGCATATATTCAAGTATAGGACAATATAATAAATAAAATGAAATATAGGGGGAGTCCCTGGAGTTACCCCACCCCCTCCTGTTTGAGAACTTGGAAACGGTCGAGATCCACACCCCTTAACCATATATATTCATGTTTGTGACAATATGAAAAATCAAATGAAATATAGGAAGAGTCGCTGGGGTCACCCCACCCTTCCTGTTTTAGAATTTAAAAATGGTCCAGATCCCCACCCCTAAACCATATATATTCATGTATGGGACAATATAACAAATCCTAACCCCCCTCATATATGCATTGCTTTTGAAACCTCGATAACATATAAATTATTTGCCTTTTAAAATAAATAAATCATTTGATAAACATGAATGTACTATATATGAATGTTTAATGTTGAGGCAACATTGCCAGTTTTCATAATTACGGTTGCCTTGGTTTTTGGTTAACTGCCTTCAGCGCTTACAGCGCTTTGATTTGATCTCAGTTCTTCATTGGTTAATGGGATTATGACGTCAAATTTTCTTGCTTTCCTCTGAATTTCCTATTGAGACAGCATGAAAAAAGGCGACCATGCCTGATGACGCCACATAAAAAGAACACATCTTTTTGCGTATCATTACAAAAAAAAGAATAAGTTTACCTGCGTATTGTTTTAAAATCATTAAAGAAACAGATTCCACCAACAAATCTTGTGTAATACGATATTTATCCACTCTCCACAGTTAAATTTTAAATATTTAAATTCTCTACGAGCCTCGCATTTTTAATTTGAAAATTGTGCAGAGTTATGGTCCTTGGCTTAGAACAAATGTTTTAATGATTGAATACTCCTTTCATCTTACAAGATCATGTCACAAAGTTGTATTATCTGAGGGTATGGAAAAGGGAGGGTCTTTATTGTGAATTCTGATTTTTATGCAATTTTTCACTATTATATATTTTTTTTGCAGATTATTCTTGTTTATTTAAATTTTTGCCCATTTTTACATTATTTTTTCCCCTTTATTTTGTATGTTTTGCCTATTGAATACTGCAAGGTTTTTTTTATAATGCGAATAATGCAACTGGGTGAGAATAATGAGAACTCATATTCTGATTAATGAATCATAGGTTGCAGACTTTTCGAAAATCGCAAAAATTGCAATTTAACATGTTTAATAAACTTACATTTTTGTCTTTTTTTTAAAAATGGCAATACTAAATGCTTGCAATTATTTCGGAATTTACAATACTCCATCATGCAGACCCTCAAATCTCCTTTCATCTTCCAAGATCATGTGACAAAGTTGTGATATAGCATCTGTTGTGATAATATTACAAATGATTTATTCAACATCAAACAGAAGAAATAACAAGTGCTTTCACAAAGCTATAATATTATACAAAGATTTTGTAAATATAAAACCACACATGTTATTGTTCTTTTTCATCCAAGGTTATTCAATTAAAAGTTAGTTCAACATTATGAAATCCATCCTTATTTAATTTTAAGTAAGAATCTTTAAATTTTTAAAGTTGTAATTATTTTAGTACTGAATACATTGGTTTTCTTATTTTCAGTAACTGTGGTTTATAATTATTCACTGGGTTTCACCATTTTTAGTGGATTTTTGGGGGAAAGACAAACCAAGAATTGAAATGTTTAATGAAGTGTAAATTTCTTAAAGGCTTATGTATATGACAGTTCTTATCCATTTGTTTGATGTGTTTGAGCTTTTGATTTTGCCATATGAGTAAGGACTTTCTGTTTTGAATTTTCCTCAGAGTTCAGTATTTTTGTGATTTGACTTTTTATGCCAACCTTGACAAAAGCACACAATTAAGTGAGGATATGTGTGATACATGTCAATGAGGAAACAACCAAACAATACAACTAAAACAAAACCCAAGGTCATTCAAAGGTCAACAGGTTAGAAATACTGTGGATTTCTTTATTATTGTGGATATTTGACCTACTTGAATCCCTTGTTTTTGTGGATATTTGACCTACTTGAATCCCTTTGTTTTCCGCTGGTTTTCATAACCAACTTAGAGGGGCATTATGTTTTTTCGGTATGTGCGTCCTTTAGTTTGTCTGTCCTGCTTCAGGTTAAAGTTTTTGGTCACAGTAATTATGGATGAAGTTGAAATCCAATCAACTTGAAACTTTGTACACATGACATGTTCCCTATGATATGATCTTTCTAATTGTGATGCCAAATTAGAGTTTTGACACCTATATCATAGCTCCACTAAAGAAAAAATATGATGTGGGGTACTATGGACACATTTTTGTTTAAAATGGAATTTAGTTGAGCACAGATTTCCATTTTAAAAATGACTGTTTAGTGCTTGACATATTTTATAGAAACCTTATTTGTTGAAGACTATGTTGACCTCTAAACCTATTGATTATTTTAGTTGTTAAGGTTGTTGTCTTATTTTTTATTGCTGTATATATATATATCCTTCTACATTCCTGATAGTACAAGTTTGAGACTCTAGTTGCTAATTTACTAAAAGTTGAGAGGAAAAAACTCCATAAATTGCTGCCATAACCGACAAGGTGTTTGGCATCAATTCATTTAGTAGAAGATGGCTTCTGTTTATTTTAAGATTATTTACAGGATACTTTCAAATCGAGCACGATTAATTATTGGCTTTGTTCATCATTTTCATGTGAAAGAAAGAAAATAGATAATGATGATAGAGAAAAAACCTTTTATGATTTCAGATTGCAACTAGAAAAATATTTTTTTGGAGGAAATTATTGAAATCTGAATACAATAACAGGAAATTTGTTCTATAATTATCACCTACCTGACTTTTGATTAAAGATCAGTTGTATTGGAAAAGATTGAGTTTTTATAAAAATTGTTTTATCGTTATTTGTGTTTTCACTTTTTTCCAATTGAACTCAGTTCTATTTGGTGCAGGTCAAAGTTCAGATCTTTTTTAAGGGTGATGTTTAAAAAACCTTACATTAATTTTTGATACCAGAACTTTTATTTGGAAATATAAAAGGTCACATCATTTTAAGATTTTAACCCCTTGTTTACTGCCACAGTAATTTTCTGAGACTATTCCTTAAATTGCAATAATTAATGTTGTAATTTTGTCACTTCTGCATTGAAGTAGCAATCATACATGTAAGTGCACACAAAATTTTCTGGAATTCATTTACACAACTTGAAAAACAATGTTTTGCAAAACCCAATATAGACATTATACCTGTGGGCAAGAAAAAATCTGCTTTGTGAAACAACAAAATGTTCTTTTTAAAATTGTCTACTGGTATTTAAATCAACTTTGAATTCCTATTTATATATCAGACACCTATTTCTAAGTATTAACTAACTTTTATATCTTTCTTTTTCAGAGGTCATGCTGCATATGGAAGTGGGGTTAATATTATTCACAACAAAACACAAGTAGGAGGTATGTTATTGAAGTATACAACATGTATATTCATTGTCTATCTTTATTGTTATGTCCCTGTCGTGGCTTTGTCTGTCTGTATGTCCCAGTCGTGGCTTTGTCTATCTGTATGTCCAAAAATTAGTTTCTGTTCTTTAGTTTGCTTCAACAAAATTTTATGAAACTTATATACCATGCTTATTTATTAGCATGAAACACAGATCAAGTTTGAATTTTGGTGGTGTCACTTTTACAGTTCTCTTGTTACAACCCTTTATAATGTTATATGCATGTGTAGGCATCATCTGTGTCCCAAGGACTTATTCTCCATTTATATTATTACATTTGCTTATTATCTTGAAAACTACAAAGACAATAACAATCAAAACCAAGGAGTAAACAAAGACTCACAAAACCAAAGGACATTTACATCAACAGTTATAAATAATAAATAAGAAACAACAATCAGCTGATGATGGCAACCGTAACATTTCTTGAGTGATGACCTTAATTTGTTGATTCATAGCCCTGTCTTAGCAACTTTTGATAAGCACAATTTATCACCAAAACAAGATCTACAAATAAGTCAACATGGCTGAAATTTCCAGTTGACTCCATATAATTCTTAGCCTTAGATGATTATTTTTACCAACCTTTTTTTGTGTAAGTCTTTAATATTGTGATTTGAAAATGATTATAAGAAAGCAGAAATGATAAGCAAAACAAAATCTACAAATAGTGGAAAGAAGATAGAAAGAAATTGTAAACAGGCATGGCAATACTCACAGAATACTTTTTGTAGGAAAACACCAGATACTCAAATTATCCAAGTTCATAAACAAATATATATAGGGATTTTTAATGTAATTAAATTTAAATGAGACTAGATGTTAGGAAAAAGCTCATAAATTATAACCAGTATTAACTTTTGTTTCTATTTTTGTAGCAACCTATTTTATGACCTACCACACTATACTGAGAACAAATGAGGACTTTATTGGAGCTTTACGTGAAGCTAGGAAGATAGGGGAAAACATAACAAAAACCATCACTACTAAAACCTCTAATGCAACGGTATTCCCTTACAGGTTAGTTATTATTGTTGAACATCACACTTATGTTATTATATTCACTATTTCTACTTTAGGGGCCGCGGTGGCCAAGTGGTCTAAGCTTGTTGTTCGGTGTGAGCCAAGGCTCCGTGTTGAAGGCCGTGCATTGACCTATAATGGTTTCCTTTTTTTTTTTTTTGAATTGTTATTTGGATGGAGAGTTGTCTCATTGGCACTCACACCACATCTTCCTATATCTAAGTAGTTACTACTGTGATCACTAGCCAGTAAACACTGAGGTTGTGAGTCGAACCCCGCTTGTGCGGATGCACTAGAATCCAATCTTAATTGACTAGGTTGTCAGTTTTCCTATCAAGGGTCCGTGGTTTTCTCCATGCACTCCAGCTTCCTCCACCAATAAAAACTGACCGCCACGAAATAGCCTAAATGTATTGCTTAAAAGTTGTGTTAAAACACAAAACTAAAAAAATCTTATTTTATGAGCAGTACCTAACATTTGTTCATGACCCTTGTGTTATGATTGTGCAATATTTCCTCTGTAAACTATGAGAAGTACCTGACAGTCGTACATGACACTTACATTATTATTGTTCATTATTTTCTGTGAACATGGAGAACTTTTAATTATACATGTATATATATACACATGCATATACATGTATAATTAAAAGTCATACATCATGAAACTAATGTTATGATTTTTCAGTATTTTCATCTAACACTAGGAGTAGTACAGTACGCCCAGAGAGTTTGTAATCGCGAACTTTTATCACCGATTTCCGAGTGTAGCGGTGTGACACCGCGAATCACGGATTCTACTCCCAATTTCCTCCAAAGATTCTCTCCCAACACCGCGTGGCTGTTAATTGGTTTATTGCCCATCGGATGAACTGAAAATTAATGACGCGTGACAACATAATCGGATTAGCCAGATTTATTACCTTTGTACATTTAATCGATCTTGATTGCACCTGTGTGCTTTAAAATACGTTATTTAAATGTCCATTCATTGTCAGATAAAAGTGTGACATTTTTATTTAAAATAAGATAATTATTCTTGTATGTATATGCCCATGTCATTGTCATATTAAATAAAACGTAAAAACGTATAAAAATACGAATAAAACACTTATTTAGTATTTTCATTATAGTCCGATCAGGTCATAATTTTTGTTTTTTCAACAAAGTTTCATCAAAGATGATTTTACCACAATTAGAACCTTTTATGACCTACTCAGTGAATATCCGGTTCATTAATAGTTCAATATTATATAATTAATATCAACTGGCTTAAAACAAAATGTTGTTTTTACGGTAATTTGTCCAATCTAAATCAAACCCTAGAGTTAATTTATCGGACCAACAAGTGAACTCTGTTACTTTCAATTTATTTTGAAATGTAAAATATTGTTTCACTACCTCGGTAGATTACCGACTTGAAATATTTGAATTTAAAAAAGAAATTGTAAAGTGACAAATAGTTTTGTATGCAATGTGGCAGCCCTATGTTCATAAATACTGAGATAATTCCCCGCCCAGACACAACACAATAATCACAACCTTATTTAATTATATGAAGAAATAAAATCATGTGTTTTTTATCTGTTATGATCTGTTATTGATCTTTTATTATTTAAAATAAAATTGGATTGGCGCAATCCGTATTTTACTGCTGTTAAAAGTCCTCGGCGAAATATAAAAAGAAGTATTTCAACAATTTATACTATAGAATATTAAAATGAAATTATATCGTACAAGAAAGAAATATGTAAAAAAAAATGTGGATCGGATTTTTACGATCGACACATTTTCACAGAGGATCTCTACCAACGCCCATCAGGAACTGAACGACATGCATCCTGTTTTCATCTACCATTAATGTATAGTGTTGACTATGGAAGTATAAATAATGTCCAGGTTTATGTCCTCTGTTGACTGAGAAACGTATAAATAAAAGGCTGATGTTCGTTTATTCAGAAAAGGAATAAAATTTAGAATCCGGTTAATCAATTGTAAAAGGACCTTCTAGAGTCTCAATCTTAACGCATACAAATGTCAATCATTACATGAATTTTCCCACGGTTATCCAGAAAGGTCACCTGAGTTTACTGTTACATGATACTATTTCCCGCCAAATAAAAATCTCGTGGACAAAATTGATGTCACTATTTTTAGCATTCAATATTGTGAGCGAAGTCAAGTTCAAGTTCAACCACGCACTGTTGATCACTGAGATGCGTGTCGTCTTCCCACGGCAATTAATTGTTTTAAAAATATTTAAAGATAACTGTTCTAAATACAACACAAAGGTTTACATTCATTGTGCGTAAATGAATATTATGCAACGACGAGTTGATGCAGCTATAGAAGTATTCCTGTTGTAGCCGAAATGTATTATATCCTAAAGTAATGCTAATCGTGAAGAGAAAATACCGTAGACTTATTAAGCATAACGAATGGTGAATAGTATTTTCTTTTTTACTTGCATATACAAGTTTTAAGACACGTAATTTTCTTTAAACTCACTGCTCACATTTTATACCTTCAGCGTTAGTTTCCGTTTATTTTCACGCAAGTATGTCTCTTTTCGTAAGTTATATCAATTACCAATAAATAAAAAACGAGGTCATAATCAAGTCTAAATTTTTTTTATAAAACTTTAATGCAATTGAAAGCATTAACAACAACGTTTTGGATTTTAAAACTTTTATTTTGTAATCGTAAAATGGAAATGGCGTAGAATTATTAGCATAACAGATAAGGAATAATATTTTCTTTTTTACTTGTAGTATAAAAAACTTTGAGACGTGTAATTTTTCTTTAAACTGCCCTCATTTATTCAGCGTTAGTCTCCGTTTATTGTTGCACAATTATATCTCTTTTAGTAAATTAAATATTTATTTACTGATAAAAAAACGGAAGTCAAAATCAAATATAGTTGTTTAAAAACTTGATTAAAATGTACAGAGTAATTGAAAGAATTAACAACAACGTTTTGCTTTTTATTTTAATCTTTCATTTGTGTCAAGCAATCAGATATAACCTGATAATCAATAGACAGGAAATACAATTGTTTAATTACATTAGAAATCTCTCATACCTTGACTGTCGCGTGCCGGCATAGATCAGACGGATTAGGGCAATTAATTACCTGGTGTCACACCGCGTCACACCAGACTGGGAGAGATGTCGCTAATACAATAAACAAAAGGTAGCGGATTTACGCGGAAGTCGGAGGGAATACTCCCAAATTTCTCCGAGAATTTTGGGAGGGATGTCGGAGTTTCCTGGTGTTACACCAGGAAAAATATCGGAGTATGGAGTTTGGGATTACAAACTCCTTGGGCGTACTGTATTTAACCATTGTACATGACATTTTTGTTATTATTTTTCAGTATTTTCTATGTATACTATGAGCAGTACCTGACAGTCGTCCATGACACCATATTTAACATCGCTCTGTGTATGGTGGCCATCTTTGTTGTCACCTTTATCCTGATTGGATTTGACTTTTTCTCCGCCGTACTGGTTGTTCTCGTGGTATCCATGATTGTTATTGATATATGTGGCATGATGTACTTCTGGGATATTACACTTAATGCTGTTTCATTGGTCAATCTTGTGATGGTAAGTTGTCACTGTTTATGATTGTTATTGATATATGTGGCATGATGTACTTCTGGGATATCACACTTAATGCTGTTTCATTTGTCAGTCTTGTGATGGTAAGTTGTCATTGTTTATGATTGTTATTGATATATGTGGCATGATGTACTTCTGGGATATCACACTTAATGCTGTGTCATTGGTCAATCTTGTGATGGTAAGTTGTCATTGTTTATGATTGAGGATCATGAAGGGGTTTTGATTGTTGGTTAATTTATGTGCATTGTCAAATATTTCATGCATGTTGAGGACTGTAAATCACAAAAGAATAGAGAATAATGTGTTGGCAAAATATAAAGAATAGAGAAAAATTGTCATAATAATTATAGGATATAGAAGTGAATATCCCATCCGTGTTTGATATTAAATAGAGAATAATACATGGCAAAATCCGTATCATATGTCGTATCATCCCGAGACATCAATATCAGCCCAAGGGCCTTTAGGCCCGAGGGATGATATTGGTCGAGGGTGATACGGCATGTGATACGGATTTTGCCATGTATTATACGCTTTATCATATATTTCAACAGAAGAGTATTATATTATATGAACTGTTTTCTGATCCCGATAGATTAGCACTGGGTTACCTTCAGTTCTGCTTTTGTCTTGGTTCAAAGCCTTAAAATAACTGCTTATACAAAGCACCTGGGTTACCTTACCATTTGCCTGCTGCTGTTTTAAAAATATTTTGTTTATTATTGTATTTATTTGAGTGTTTTGTATTTTTTATAGTTGCATTTAGTGTGCCAAAAAATATGCAAACTTGATGTTCGTGACGTCACATACAATATCAAAATTTGACGTTCGTGACGTTACATACCAAACAATGACGTCATTAAAAAAAATGACCTATTTTGAGGAAATTTTTTCTTAAGCAAAAAAAAAACAAAAAACTTTATGTAAAAAAAAAAAAAAAAAAAAAAAAAAAAAGGTATGCGATACGGGTTTTACCATGCGATACGGGGTATGCGATACGGGTTTAGCTATGCGATACGGGGTATGCGATACAGGGTAGGTGATACAGACTGGAAAAACAACCTTTATTAGATATACAAAATAGCTGTATTTTGTACTAAATATATGATAAAGAATAGAAATGGCACAGACACATTATTTGTTATAAATGTCTAATAATAATTCGTTGAATATTAGAGATTACATGAAATACTCTCCTTGATCTCAAAGATATTTGAATTTTTTAACTGTCCTCTTCTAATTTACCTAATAATATAGTGAAAAGCTAGTCTACCATTTAAATTATTATTATAATTAAATATTGTATTCTATTATGATTTTATTTGTTTATATCTTTCAGGCTGTTGGTATATCTGTTGAATTTTGTGCTCATATAGTCCGAGCTTTTGCTGTGAGTTTACAGCCAACCAAACTAATGAGAGCAGAGGAAGCTCTAGCACATATGGGAAGCTCTGTGAGTATATAAGCTCTAGCACATATGGGAAGCTCTGTGAGTATATAAGCTCTAGCACATATGGGAAGCTCTGTGAGTATATAAGCACTAGCACATATGGGAAGCTCTGTGAGTATATAAGCTCTAGCACATATGGGAAGCTCTGTGAGTATATAAGCTCTAGCACATATGGGAAGCTCTGTGAGTATATAAGCTCTAGCACATATGGGAAGCTCTGTGAGTATATAAGCTCTAGCACAAACAGGCAATTCTATTTGGAAGGTTTATCAATATTCAAAAGTCTTATTCCAGAAGTTTCTTTTATTTAATTCTGGATATATAGAAAAATAAGAAAAATTTTGTATGATTGCCAATGAGACAACTCTCCACCCATGACATTATCTACTATAGGTCACTGTGCAGCCTTCTTCTACTAGAATTCAATGATGAGTACTTATACCAAATAAAACTTCAAATTATACAAAACATTTTGCTTTTTGGGTTAAAGTTCAGCAAAAAGGTATAGTTATCCATGTCTTATATGTGATGTCAAATTTAACACCACTTTACTAATAATAATGTAAAATGTCATTTGGCCATCCTTAACTTTTGTGATTTTTGCATTCACATTTTAATTGTCTTTTCAGGTATTTAGTGGTATAACATTAACTAAATTAGGAGGAATTATAGTTTTAGCATTTTCTAAGTCTCAGCTTTTCCAAGTATTTTACTTCAGAATGTACCTTGGTATGGTATTGTATGGTGCTACCCATGGCCTTATATTCTTGCCAGTATTACTGAGTTATATAGGTAATTTATTTAATAAAACTTTAGAAATTATTGTATATATAAATAAGAATGTATATTTGTATTTCTCAGTTTGATAACTTTTGATAACACATAATGGATAAAATTTCTTGGTGAAATTTACACATAAAATAAGAATATGATTGCTTATGAGACAAATATCCACCAAAGAACAAAAGATGTAGAATTAAGCAATTATATTTCACAGTAAGGCCTTCGAAAATCAGCCCCATACATGGCAAATGTAAAACAGTTCAAACAAGAAAACTAAGTCTTATTTATGTACAAAACAAAAATGAAAAACAAATATAATATACATCAACAAAAGAATTACAGGCTTCTGAAAAAGGACAGACACATACAAAATGTGCCTGGATGAAACATGTTTGCAGATAACAAACCTCCACTATCATATCTGTCTAATTTTAGAAAATTATTTATGTTATATATATTTTCATTATGTTTTCCAGTATATAAGAAATGCTAGAAAAAATTATCTTCAGAAATTGCTCTGGATATCTAAATTCAATATGGTTTGTTGGTACAAAATGTACTTGTAGGATATGCTTTTTAACTCCTATTAAGATGGGACAGCCATAAATTGGCTTAAAAATCTCTTGTTTTGTCATGATTTAACAATTTCAGAAAGCCTAAAGAGACATATCTTAATTATCACATCTTTGTTTTATTTTAAGGTCCCCCAATAAATAAAGCCAAACTTTATGATGCTCAACAAAGAAGAAAACATTTGTCAGCAGACTCTGACAATGATGACATTAATTCCTCTCGACAGAATCTTGTGAGTGATAGTGGTGCTCCACCAGACTATAACACCTTAGCTGATCCAGCAATTTGATAGAGTTATCTTTCCTACATGTTACAGAGTTATCTACTCTTTATTTGTTCAAGAGTGGATTATTCTAATGAGCAATTGATCCATGAGATTATATACAATTGATCTATCAGTTTATTATCAATTGATCCAACGGAGATTATAAACTTTTTTGTCACGACAGAATTATGTATCAAATATAAGTTGATTAGTTACAATCATGCAAGTTGTTAATTATAAGGGAGGTAATTTAATGCATTTTTAGGTTTTTTTATTTCTCATATCTTAAAGAGTAAATACACATTACAAGGTTTGCATTCTGTCTCAACACAGTTTCTCAAAAACAATCTGGAGTTGTTTCCTTTTAGCTCACAGTTAAATAATTCTGATTGATGCAGAGTAACTGCTGTATAATAAAATAGTCATAGTAGAATAAGCCAATTCAATAAGGTACTTTTTACCTAATGATGAGTCAAAATTACGGAATGTCAAATTAATTACAAATATTTAGAAAATATTATGATCAAAACAAACAAAGATAATTTAAATATGATTTTATCATGAATGAGAACAAATTCATAATCCTCATAATTATATTTTTATTATCATTGTTCACACTTCTTCATAAATGTATATTATTTCTGTGCCTTTATAACAAATCTAATTCATGATCACACTGTATAAACGATTTACTCCACACAATTATAATTACACTTCATTGTTGTAGTATACTCATGTTTTGAATGTTGAATGCTTTTATATATTACCGCAACAGAACAATTATGATAGCTTTATTCACACTGATTCCAAAAATTTATAGTTTGTTTATACTTATGCCTGTTATATGGGATATAATTTGCTACCTCCAGTTAAAATATATCACTTCAGGTCTTTAATGATAGGTCTATAAATGCTTAATTAAAAAATGTATGAATTCTGATACTTTTTAAGGAAAAATTAGTACTGCTGGTTCACTCAGTCACTTCTGGTTGACGTTTTTCAAGGTCATATGTCACCTAAAAGACGTAATTCACTTTTGTCCAACTGTCCCATAAAATTTTTCTTGATATTCCCCAAGATAATATAGAGCTTGATACATTATTTACCCCCTACCTTTAACTGTTGGATTTGTACAATTCTTTGAAACACAATCTTCATGAATTATGAACAAATTAGACTGATCAAATGGCATGTACTTGTCCTAGTCTGGTTGTAGTAAGAACTCCCATCCTAATATATGTAAGTAGCTATACCTGAAATTGCAATAATTATTCTCACATTTTTGTCCATTCTTCAAAAATAGAAATGATAAATGCTAGCAATAATATATAAATTTACCAAGACACTTTAAGGATGTTCGCTACTCTGTTTAAAAATAACAAGCTTTTTAAAAGACTTATAAATTGAAAGTATCTAAATAACGAAACAAAAAAAGCCTAAAAAAATGGAGGGTCCGTGTGTTTGTTTGTGAGATATAAGCCGTTGAAAATTTGGCGGGAAATCATTCTTTCTAGATTTTTCTTACACTTAACATTGGCACCTTTTTTGTTTAAAAAACAATGAAAAAATAACAAGGATTTCATGAGATTTTGAAATATGGCTTTGATAAACTATTTGTTTGCATTGACCATAACTAAGATCATATTGATATTTGAAATACACAAAATACTGTGTATTTATTAAATCATTGGATACATGAATCAGTTTACATTGATTTGATGGTTTTGATGAAACATAATTTTAAATACACCTGAAAACACAATTTTAAGTACAATCAGAGTTCTGAAGAAAAAATTAAGCTTTTTTTTTAAATATTCCAATTTTCTCCACTCTAGTGAAAAATCCACACCAATGAAATAAATGAATATACAGTGTCAGTAATAAACATGTTAGTTAAGATAGAATATTTATTGATGATTGTTACAATTATGTTTGTACCATGTACAAGTGCTTTATTTACATGTGTTTGTAATTGTGTATTTACAATGTTTGAAAGTGCTGATAAAAATGAAACCTTTTGTGATAATTTGTAAATTAAAATGAATAATCAATTTTTCTTGTATATTATTCTTTAGCTGTGTATATTTAGGAGATAACTATTGTATTTTAAGCTTGGCCTTCATAAAACGTAGATTTTACTGTCACAAATTGAGTTCACCTAGCGACGCAGAGCAGAGATAGGGAAATGGATGTTTGCGACAGTCAAGTCAAGTTTATGGAAGGCCAAGCTTAAAACACAATACTGTTATCTCCATTCTAATGCCACATATTAAATTAAATGTCATTTAATAAATATTTTTGCTTAAAAATGGCATAAATGAAAAAGTCTGCAAAACTGTAGAATCGTCTTTAGCATCTAAACAATGTGATGTCATATGTATACTCTGGATGTCAAACACGAATACTAAACTGTTTTTACTGTTTGTACGCTTCAAAATGGTTTCAATATAGACAAAAGAAGACTTTGAGGCTCAAAATGTGACTATCTTGTTTATTTTTTTAGAAATTACATACCCCAAAAAATCGGAATAAAATGATGGCTTTCTTAGTTATGGACTGGTAGAATGTGGACTATAACCCCTGAAAATATTTGTCATCGTCCAATGAAAATTATCTTTACAAACTAATTGCATTAGAATTATGTTTTGGGCAATTCTGGTTGGACAGTTTATCATTTGTTTGTGGTGCCCTGGTGTATTGTCATTAATTCATGAGAGGTGTCTGTTTAACTCTGTGGTTGGCATGTTGTAATTTTACCATTATCTTATTTATTAATGTATTTCTCTGTTCTGACTGTTCTTGCCTTGATTTGTACTGTATTCCTGTCACCTAATGCTGTCATTTTAGCAATATTTTCAATATTGCCTAATTAATTAGTTAGCCATAAAACCATTTTTCAACCATCCACTTTTTCTTAAAATTTCCTGTACCAAGTCTGGAATATGGCAGTTGCTAAATAAATAGTCCCTTTCTATGCATGTTAGCGGGTTTTTTTTGTTGCAGTTAAGGTCTTTTGTTGTTCCTTTATTTCCATCAACAAGGAAATGTTTTTCAACTTAACTTATACACTTTTATACTTAAAGCCATTTATAAGGCATGGGTAGCTGTGTGATTTTCTGTATATAAGCGTAAAACAAATTTTGCATTAAAATACAATGAGATGGTATGGATAAATTTGCTTCAAACATTGGTAAAAACTACTTTCATTACTATCTGAGTGTCTTAACTACAAAAATCACCAACAATATATCAGAAATTACAGTACAAAGATTAAATAAGATAAAATCAATCTTGTAACATAATTTTCACAGTGAATGCTGCATGGTGATTGTTTGGTGGTTCTATCTACAAAATATTTCCATAGGTAATATATGAGGGTTGTATACATGGTAATTTTAAATCGAATGAGAGAAAACAAACTGGGTTACAAACTAAAACCTAGGGAACCACATCAACTATAAGAGGAAAACAATGGTCATTAGAACAACAGAAACACTGAAGTACAATAAAAAAAAAGTCAATATACATAGAAACCTATTTGATAACAACTGCCATATTCCTGACTTGGTACAGGCTATTTTAAGAACATGGGTGGGTTGAACCTGGTTGTATGTTACGTTATTTGTACATTAGCTAACAGCCATTTCCTGTTTGTCATTACTGGTATATCTGTAGCTTGAAATTTTACAACAGTCTTTGAACAAGGAAAATTTTCAAAAAAAAATGTTTTACCTCAGTCGATTGCACACAGTAACACATACTAGTAACCAGACCAAGTAGATATTTTGTTCATAAGTTGACTAAATGACTGTGATTCTATTTACCTGAAAGAAGTAGCTCCCTTAATAAGCTATACATGTTTGATAGAAATTTAATACTATTGATCATCTAAAAAGCACTAATGTAAATACTCAGAATTGAACTGCTTTGATGACCATGAATAAAGGCATTTAAACAGTGTTGAGTAAAGTTACAGTAGATTTACATTAAAGGTGTTATAAGGATACCAACCATTTCAAAGACATGGATGTCAAACATGACAATAAGACTCTTGCCATTAGCAATACATGATTCTTTAATAATAATTCTCAGAATTTCCCTTCAAAGATTTATTTAAGAAATCAAGTTTTAGTATATACCAGTATATTCCTTGCATCTAACGCAAGTTCTAGAAAATGATTATTAATGTATCAATGATTCTGGATTTGTTTATTGGCTTAAATTTCGCAGAGAATGGCGCCTTCAACTGTTCAAAGAAATTTGAAACAAGGAGTTTTTGTTTATCTATTGTGATTTATTTTATCTATAGATTTCTGCATATTTCATGAATTGAAAAAGATTTGTATATTTTTTATGGTCATCTTGGTCGTCCTGAACATTCATGAAATATAAGCCACTGGACGTTAAGCAAATATTTATCAATCAATCTTGATAATAATTTGAAAAAGTTTCACTTTAGGCGTATTTGGCACAATTTTTTGGAGATATAGGTCCTCAATGCTCTTCAACTTTATCATGTTCATACTTGTTTGGTTTTCTAACTATTTTGATCTCAGCGTCTCTGGTGAGTCTTATGTAGACGACACGCGCATCTGACGTATCAAATCATTAGCCTGATAACTTTGAAAACTTTTGATACCTTGTACTAATTTTATTGATCAGCACAGTTTGTAATAAATGGGCTTTGTTTATTTGTATTTGTAACAGTAAATTTGGTCCGGTAGGAAAATTTATCCCCAGACTTTTCTTCCTAGTTAATGAAGTCCATGTCCATGATTTTACTAGGAATATAAGTCCTAGGACAAATTTTCCAAGGAAAATAAGTCCATAGGTAGTAAAATATGTCTGGCACTGATTATTGGTAGAGTACCGGTATCACCTTTCCATTTTTCTTGTGTTGTCTTTTGAGGGCATATGTCCAATATGCAACATCTTTTTAGAACATCCCGATTTTAAAATTATTCATTTTGTTCTATTCTCTTGATATTTTAGCTATTTTTGTGATCTTTATATTATTTAACATTTGAACTGCGCCTGGTAGAAATCGATCTCATGCAGATGAATATCAATGTATTTGATCAGCTAATTCGGCTTAAAAATATCTTCGGGAAGTTTGATTGAGTTGTTATGAAAACCATACACAACATAACACCATCATCTTTTATTTTGATATTGAATGTTCCAAAATCAGTAAATAAACTCATCATAGATTCCAGGACTAAATTTTATATTTACGCCAGTCTACAAAAGACTCATCAGTTACGCTCGAGTCAAGAAACGTTAAAAAGGCCAAATAAAGTACGAAGTTGAAGAGCATTGAGGACCAAAATTCCTAAAAGCTTTGCAAAATACAGCTAAGGTAATCTATGCCTGAGGTAGAAAAGCCTTAGTTTTTCAAAAAAATTCAAAAATTTGTAAACAGTAAATTTATAAATATAACCATATCAATGACAATTGACAGTAAAAGTCTTATAAATGTACATTTATACCTACACTTGCATCTTGCACCTAAGATCACCCAAGTTTTTGGTAAAGTTTGTGTGACATATTCTTTAATTTTGTGTGTTGTGTTTTGTGTACTATTATTTGTTTGTGTGATTTAGTTTATGTTTTCTTTTTAGCCACGACCTTGTCAGTTTATTTTCGATTAATGAGTTTTAAAGTCCCTCTGGTATCTTTTGTCTCTCTTGAATAAGGTCGGTTTCTATCTGACGTAGCTGACTTGTATAAAATATGTAGAAAATGGGGGATTGAACCTTCATTTACTGATAGCTTAACCTCTAACTGGTATGACAGTTGGAAGGAATTCCATTATATTGACCAATGTGTAATCAAAACAAACAGGCATGATAATCAGCAACAGTCAACTTGGTAATATAATCGTGATCACTATGAAAACAAAAGATAAATTTCAACAAAGAAACACACTGAGCACCTGAGACCATCCCCGGTTCGTGTTGGTAAGTCTATGGTTTTCTAAGTTTTATATATAGTGCTTGCCCTTTGACCGTTTATCGTTTTTGCCATTGCATCGTCATTTTGTTTTGACTTTGAAGTTTAAGTTTGAAAAATAGAGTCGAAAGATACCAAATTTACATTCAAACTCATGTATACTAGTAAGTCGAAAATATACTGTCACCACAATGACATAGAAAGAATTAACATAGGTCAAACAAAAGTACTCTAACAACAAAATATATAACTAAAGAATGGGCAACACGAAGCCATCAAAAATCTGGGATATCCATTTGGTATCTTTCGCCTCTCTTTTATATAGACAGTTTTTCTAGTCTCCTGTCATCTTGGATCGTACTAACAGAATACAAACGTTCAGATTACCTTTTTGAATAAAGGCAACAGTAGTATTGCCTGTTCAACCAGTCATAAATCGATTAAGAGAAAACAAGTCCAGGTTACAAATTAAAACAGAGGAAAACTCGTCAATTATAAGAGGAAAACATCGAAACAAAACTGAAATGCAACAAAAACAAACGGCAATGCAACATACATAGAAACGAAGTATTAGATGATAACTTTTGAGACGTGAATGCAATTATTTCATTTGTGTATATTTAAAGAAAAGGCTTATTCTCCAAACAATCACAGCACCAAGTTTAAGATTGTGGTATACATATTACTGAGGGACACAAACAAAAACTGTGGTAAGAGCCAAAGAACGTGGACGTAAATTCCACGATCAGGAAGTGTTTGGAATTTCAAACATAAATGCTGAGGACGAACTTTTCCCCCCTCGAGGCTTACTAAATGTAATGGTCATATTTGTGAATTTGACGAAGATGTGTTAATTAAGTACATTATTCAGAGGTACAGTTGTGTGTGTTGCTATTATAAAATACAGGAGAAATATTATACAAATATACTCTGATTTTCAAAACATTGATTATGGCGACGAACTTTTCACTACCCCCGACATACTAACAGTTATAATTGTTACCGATGAACCCAGCTGTGAAACTCGTCAACTATTTAATACTAAAGGAGGGATAAAATTGAAACAAATGTAGGTACAAGCTGTCTTGCCTTTTTTCATGTTTATATACAGATAGTTTCTATATACACATATATAAAAGATATACGAAGATTCTGATTGAAAGATTAAATTTTGGCAAACTTCATGAAGTACTTAGTTATCAAAGGTACCAGGATTATAATTTAGTACGCCAGACGCGCGTTTCGTCTACATATAAGACTCATCAGTGACGCTCATATCAAAATGATTTCTTTCTTATCAATTTTGTGTCCTTTCAATTTGGCTTCTTGTCTATAAACCCAGTCCAGTCCCTTCATTTCTCACACATAATTATAATGTTATATTTACCTTTTGTTAACATTTTGCAATGTATGATTTTAAAAGTTTTAATATTTTTGAAAATCTAGAATACACTAATGGTAATACTCAGAACTGAACTATTTTGATGAAAAGGAATAAAGACATTAAGACTTTGATATTTGAGAAAAGAAAGTTACAAGATGTTGATATAAAAGGATATCATCTATTGCAAAGACATACATGTTAAACACAACCAGGGCATCCTTACTTCTGGCAATACTTAAATGCTTTTACAACAATTTAACGAATTTCGTTTCAAAGACTTATTTAAGAAATCAACAACTGGTAACTTCCAGTTTCCTCTTGTTAAAAGCAAGTTCTAGAAAACAATATTTATCTGATTCCAGATTTGTCTACTCACATTGAAATGTTTAACATCAAAGAGACTTGTGAACCTTAATTTGGAGATTTGTAAATCAAAGTATTTTTTCTTTATAAAATCTTAATTTTTAAAAATATTGATTTCTAAGGTCATCATTGATACTCTTGTGATGTCATCGAAAGTTTTGCAGATTTTCCTATTTATGTTTTGGGAAACCTGTTTAATTTGTTATTTTGATCACACAGACTCTGATTCAATGTGCCGTTTATATCGATATAATGTTATTTGTACTGTCTCTCATTTGTATATCATCTGTTTTTTTCTTGGTGTTTCCTTTTATGATATGTTCCTAATGTCGTAACTACAATCACATTCCCTGTACACGAATGGGACCTACCAACTTATACTATTTACCGGCTTTGTAATAACATGAGCAACACGACAGGTGCCACATGTGGTGGAGTAGGATCTACTGAACATTCCGGAGCACTTGAGAACTCCCCGGTTTTTGATGGGGTCGTGTTGCTTAGTCTTTAGTTGTCTATGTTGTTTCTTGTGTACTATTGTTTGTTTGTCTTATTCTTTTTTTTTAGCCATGTTAGCCATGGCATAGTAAATTTATTTTCGATCTATAAATTTGAATGTCCCTCTGGTATCTTTAGCCCCTCTTTGTTTATGTAAATGTATTATTTATCTTAAGTACGTTTTGTTTTTAGTTCTAAGGGGCAAAAACAGTGAACACCTTCCGCTGTTAAATGAAGACAACAGAAGTATATCGATGTTCAACAGTCATAAATCGAGTAAGTTAAATCAAATCTGGATTACAAACTTAAACCAAGGGTAACTCATCAAATATAAGAGGAAACAGTTTAATAACATCATTTAAGATAATCCTGGGGGTACCTGCTATACTCATTGTTGTGGTATGATGACCAGACCTTGACAATATCCAATCGACGTCTTATTATCCTGGGCCAAAGGTGAAGAGCGTTGAGGACCTTAGTATTTCACAAATTCAAAGTTTTGCTAACAGATTTATAAATTATCAAATTTTGTCCATATCAATACAATTCATGTCAACAAAGAAGTGATGATTACTGGTCTGGTGATACCCTCGGGGAATTAAAACTCCACCTGCAGTGGCATCAACCCAGTGGTTATAAATAAACTCATCATAGATACCAGGATTGCATTCTGTATTTGCCCCTGACACGCGTTTCGTCTACAAAATACTCAGCTTTCAGTGACTGTCAGTACTCACAGATCTGTACTTTGTGCATTTTGTCCATCTGTTAGTTTTTTTTTTTTTTTTTTCTTTGTATTGATGTGATGAGTTAAGCCCTTTTCAAATGTTTTCATAGTGTGTTGTATCATATTGTGCTGTAACACCACTGTCTCATGTTAGGGAAAGTTTGACAGCGAACAGGTTTAACCTGTCAAATTATGTCTGTGTCTGTCCAAAGTCTGTAATTTAGAGGTTGTCCTTTGTTGCTGATTTTTTTTCTTCTTAAAGTTTTCTTTTACGACATTTGTAATTTTGGGGCCTTTTGAAGGCCCTGTCTTGATATTCAGTATGGGTTTTGCTCATTATTGAAGGCACAGTTACTTATAATTCCTAACATTCTACATAATTTTGGCTCTGGAAGCGTTGTCTGACCCCACATATGAAATCATACCACATCCATTTATTCATATATATTTAAGAAAAATTTAATGACAAGTTTAAAAATTATTTTTATTTCAAAATAAAACACACAATACAAAATAATTGCACTTTTGATTAATATAGCAACTAACATAAATTTGTAAAAATTGGACACACTTTCTAACAACAAGTAATAAAAAAAAATGTCAAATCTAACCTTTGCCAACTCATACTAAAAATTTTACCTGATTTTTCCAACCAAGCATATCTTTTTAACCAACTTGTACCAAAATTTTAGATATTATATTCATTTTGTTTTATTTTTTCTATCATATATAAATACAAAAATAGAAAACTAGAGGCTCTAAAGAGCCTGTGTCGCTCACCTTGGGCTATGTGAATACTAAACAAAGGACACAGATGGATTCAAGACAAAATTGTGGTTTGGTGATGGTGATGTGTTTGTAGATCTTAATTTACTGAAAATTCTTGCTGCTTACAATTATCTCTATCTATAATGAACTTGACCCAGTAGTTACAGTGGAAAATGTTAGTAAAATTTTACAAATTTTGTGAAAATTGTTAAAAAAAATGACTATATAAAGGGCAATAATTCCTTAGGGGTCAATTGACCATTTTGGTCATGTTGACTTTTTTTTAGGTCTTACTTTGCTGTACATTATTGCTGTTTACAGTTTATCTCTATCTATAATAATATTTAAGATAATAACCAAAAACAGCAAAATTTCCTTAAAATTACCAATTCAGGGGCAGCAACCCAACAACAGGTTGTCTGATTCATCCGAAAATTTCAGGGCAGATAAATTTTGCCCTGATGAACAATTTTCCCCATGTCAGATTTGCTCTAAATGCTTTGGTTTTTGAGTTATAAGCCAAAAACTGCATTTTACCCCCATGTTCATTTTTAGCCATGGTGGCCATCTTGGTTGGTAGGCGGGGTCACGCCACACATTTTTAAAACTAGATACCCCAATGATGATTGTGGCCATGTTTGGTTTAATTTGGCCCAGTAGTTTCAGAGGAGAAGATTTTTCTAAAAGATGACTAAGATTTACGAAAAATGGTTAAAAATTGACTATAAAGGGCAATAACTCCTAAAGGGGTCAATTGACCATTTCGGTCATGTTGACTTATTTGTAAATCTTACTTTGCTGAACATTATTGCTGTTACAGTTTATCTTTATCTATAATAATATTCAAGATAATAACCAAAAACAGCAAAATTTCCTTAAAATTACATATTCAGGGGCAGCAACCCAACAACGGATTGTCTGATTCATCTGAAAATTTCAAGGCAGATAGATCTTGACCTGATAAACAATTTTACCCATGTCAGATTTGCTCAAAATGCTTTGGTTTTTGAGTTATAAGCCAAAAATTGCATTTTACCCCTATGTTCTATTATTAGCCATGGCGGCCATCTTGGTTGGTAGGCGGGGTCACGCCACACATTTTTTAAACTAGATACCCCAATGATGATTGTGGCCAAGTTTGGTTTAATTTGGCCCAGCAGTTTCAGAGGAGAAGATTTTTGTAAAAGTTAACGACGACGGACGACGACGACGCCGGACGCAAAGTGATGGGAAAAGCTCACTTGGCCTTTCGAGCCAGGTGAGCTAAAAACTTTGCTTTAAGCACAGAGTAAATGCATACAAATCAATCATGCTCATAGGGTATGAATTTTATTTCAACAATAATTTTATCGGATACCTTCTCAGTGAATATACTGGTGATTTTTCGTAATCACTATGTATTTTTGTGGGCCTTTTGTATTTTTACACATTGTTTCATTTGGGAATAACAAATTATACCCAAATATACTTTTTAGCCAAAAATGAGGTTTTTCAAAATTTATTTTTCATTATTACAAAAAGTTAAGTTTTTACAACTATTTTTACATCAGGGATCAACATGAAATGCATTTTATATCTTACTATCATTTTTGTATCAATTCTTCTGAACCTGATGATGTTCAATTGTTTTCCAATATGCTGAATAAAGACTTACCATCCTTTTAAATAGAAAGTAAAAACAATTATTTTTTCACACAATTACCTCACAAAATTCATGTTAAAATCAGAGCAAATATAATGAAAAACTTTCAAACATATCATAAAAGGGGATGATGAATGACGGATGGCTGTTTAGTGTCCAGTGATATATTAAATACATATTCAGGACGTAAACATTATAATGTGACATGTGAATTTGAAAAGACCACAAAAACTTGTAAACTAGTAGGCCACACTGGCACATATCTAGTTTTGAGAAGAGATGCATATATAAACACATTCACACACATGCATCTTATCTTGACTGTCCTAACGTAAAGGAAATTGAGCACCAATGACCATTATAATACTGTATGAACATGAAATTTAATTACTATCACAGATTATAAATGAAACAGATTATGCAATTATGTACAAGAATTTAAGGTTGAATTATTTCCATTTGCTACCATGCTGGGGGTAAAAATGGGGGTAAAACTTGTTGACTCATGTTCTGCCGGCAACACAAAAATAAAATCCCTACCTACCCTACCCTTCAAGTCATGCATGTTGAACTCCAACTTGGAAGCAAAGGGGAATAACTCTTACTATAATTATATCATATAAAAACTAAATATTGGTGACAATTTTACAATAAAAAACTACAAACAATTGAGCTATAATATGCAAATACTGTAAATTCAGATATTATTGCATGCCATTATCATTGCGATTTTATCATTTTAGACTATAATGCGATTTTAATTTTTGCGAAATGAAAAAAATCCTTTTTAATTCATATAAAATATTTCAAAATGTTTAGATTATAACCCTGTTGTATTTTTCGCAATAATCAAAACATCGCAATAATTTCTCAATTTGCAGTACAGTAACTGTGGATTCATTATCTTTTCGTTGGATACAAATATTAGTGGATTTCGTGTCTACAGGTGAACAATGAATTTAAATGTTCAACTAATTTCAAATTTTCTATAGGTTTGTATGTAGTCTTTTGTAAAACTACGAAATTAAATATCCACGAAAATTGGTATCCACGAAAGTAAATGAATCCACCGTATATCTTTGTTACAGATGGTTATAATCTCAGTTCACAAAAGCAATAAAGTAAGCTACCTTAGAGAAAAAGAGAAATTCTTTCAAGTAATAATCTCAAAAAAAAAAGGTTGCTTTGATACAACACTATACCTACAGGTCTAACAAACAAGTTTTTTATACAATTTTTTCAAAAGACAGGTAGAATATACTAAAACATGAGCAACAGAAAATATCATGATAGTTCTATAGTAAACTGTGGTATGAATTTCTTACTTGTGCAAAGAGAAGTTACCTCCCTTTGACAGAAAACAAACATCACAGGTAAACAACAACTATACACCATTATGGTGAAATTTTAATGAAAATTTAAAAAAGACGACTATACAATATATATTTTAACCTTATTGATATATACCTGTGAAAAAAAAATATGATGTGGGGATCAATATAATTTACTGTTTCAGAATCAAATGCATTCTGGGTAATATTATCACAATAAAGTGTACAACAAAATGTTGTGATTAACAGTTAATACATTTCCTAATCAACTGAAGGCAACCAATGATATGAGGTTATTTTTGTTTTTGAAATTTTACCCAGAATGCATTAGATTAATCTGATAATTCTGACATGAATTACCTATATATAGTCATTGATTAGGGACTTTCCATTTTAAATTTTCTTCAGAGTTTTGTATTTTTGTGATTTTGCTAGATTCTCAAATGGCAATTTTATTCAAGCTGATGAACTTGTATTTGATGTATTAATGTTATGATGTCTGAGGAGATCCCAATTAAGAAATGTACAATGAATAGAAAAATTAATAAATAGAAAATGGATATTATTTACAATGCTAATGATGTTCAATAACATATCACATATGACTGGCATTTTGTTCATATAACTGGAATTGGAACGTAACTTGTGTATTTTTTTTTCATTTCTAAATTTAATCGTTTATATATGTCACTTAAATTACATTTATAATTAAATGCACCAAAAAGTGCTCAAAATTGTTGTACCTAAAAAAATAGATTTCATAGACTACATAGATATAGGAAGATGTGGTGTGAGTGCCAATGAGACAACTCTCCATCCAAATAACAATTTAAAAAAAGTAAACCATTATAGGTCAATGTACGGCCTTCAACACAGAGCCTTGGCTCACACCAAACAACAAGCTATAAAGGGCCCCAAAATTACTAGTGTAAAACCATTCAAACGGGAAAACCAACGGTCTAATCTATATAAAAAAACATGTATAAATTACATAAACAAACGACAACTACTGTACATCAGATTCCTGACTTAGGACAGGTGCAAACATTTGCAGCAAGATTAAACGTTTTAATGGTACCAAACCTTCTCCCTTTTTCTGAAACAATAGCATAACATCACAACATAGAAAAACATACATGCATGTTTCAGTTGAAAAGTACCATTTTATATCCAGCATCAAGGGTAGATCCAGCCATTTTTAATATGGGGGTTCCCATTCAAATGCATTGATCTTTCAAAAAAAAGGGGGTTCCAATCCCTGAACCCCTCCCCCTGGATCTATCTTTGAGCATTGATTAGCGTCAAACGACACAGACTTAAACAACTAGACATCTTTTATTTTTCATAATAGTTTTTAATGGGTAACTGCATGGAAACTCAGAAAGAGGGTAGGAATGCTCTTTACTGTCAGGCATCAAATGGTCATTTTCAGTCACTGTTAGCGTGATATTGTTTAAAAATTTTCTGTGATTTGTCAAAAATCAGCTGATTTTTTTATCATCTAATAGAAAGTGTACATTTTATTGACATGCACCAAAAAATCCATTAACTTCAGTTGGCAAGAATTTTTACCTTTCTACGTCATGA
The DNA here is from genome assembly GCA_037788925.1 of Mytilus galloprovincialis. Classification (NCBI taxonomy): domain Eukaryota; kingdom Metazoa; phylum Mollusca; class Bivalvia; order Mytilida; family Mytilidae; genus Mytilus; species Mytilus galloprovincialis. The sequence goes on along the minus strand of CM075339.1, from coordinate 73,000,741 downwards.
AGGTACCCAATTATGGACCTCCAGAAAGAGTTTTTTTTATCACTGTTATAATCTGGTAGAAGGAGGCATATGATTATCAACTTCTGTATGTTTAAATCCACAATTTTCATAAGCATTGTGTCCATTGTTACTACTGTTATTTCCCGTCACTGTCCGGTAGTCGGGTGGATTGTCGGAATCTAAATGTTGTTGTGATGAGGCAATTGTGGGCTCGTCGTATTCTTTACCACTGGAGTCTATGAATTGTGATTTATTCTTTTGTTGTTCCTCATAAAGTTTGGCTTTGTTTAATGGTGGACCTAAAAATTAAAAAAGCCAGGAATAGATATTGCATATAAAAAAGATGATGTGGTATGATTGCCAATGAGACAACTCTTTACAAGAGACCAAATGACACAAAAATTAACAACTACAGGTCAATGTATGGCCTTCAAAGATGACCAAAGCATTCTTGATAATGGGAAAAAATTGTAATTGTCTATGATTTATTCAATTAATGAATATGCTTTTATCATGCTTCTAATTACGATCTTTATAATATTATCTTCAATATATTCTTGAACCATTAAACCAAAAACTCTACCCACACTATAGGTTCTATGAAAAAATAAACAAAATTAATAAAAAATTATGGAAGAGAGTCATAATAAAAACTTACAGAATTGATAATAATTCACAAACAACATAGAATAATCATCATAACAGGCACCAAAAAAATAAAGAATAGAAAAAATAGGCGCAGAAAAAGGAATAGAGAATAATAGGGCAATAAATTAAAAGAGAATAATCTAAAAACTAAAGAATAAAGAAAATTAAATAAAATTGAATACATAATTGATCTTTGTAAATAATATTAAACGTAAATCTTGCAATCTTTTTTAATTACAGTGCAAATAAATCTTAAGATCTTTGTAAATCGATGTACAAAATGTGATTCCTAATTGTAAGATTTCATATATCTACATACCTATATAACTAAGTAATACTGGTAAGAATATAAGACCATGTGACGCTCCAAATACTACCATTCCTAAATACATTCTGAAGTAAAATACTTGGAATAGCTGTGACTTAGCAAATGCTAAAACTATAATCCCTCCTAATTTAGTTAAAGTTATACCACTAAATACCTGAAAAGAGAATAATAATTATTTTATTCCACATTAATATTACAAACAAATTATTCATAAAGTTCAGCCAACAGTAGTTCACCAATTTTACAATTTTGTACATTGTTTAACATTAGAAATAAATCAAAATGAATGTTTGATAAGAATATTATTGTACACTAACTGAGCTGCCCATAAGAGCTAGAGCCTCTTCAGCTCATTGTACTATTTTTGATAGGAATTTCATTTCACACTTATTGAGCCGCCCATCAGAGCTAGTCTCAACTTGTTCTACTCTGTTTTAAAAGAATGCTATTGTTAGATTACTGAGCTGCCCATTCTTTATTGTTTGATAAGAATATTAGTATACACTAAATGGGATCCCCATATGAGCTAGAGCCTCTTAAGTTCATTCACTCTTTTTGATAAGAATGATATTTTTCATCTTACTGATCTGCCCATACGAGCTAGGGCATCTTCAATTCATTCTAATCTTTTTGATAAGAATGTTACTATAAACTAACTGAACTGTCCATGAGCTAGAGCCTCATCAACTCAATCTCCGTTTGATAAGAATATTATTTAACACTTACTGAGCTCCCCATATTAGCCAGAGCCTCTTCAGCTCGTTCTATTCTGCTTGGTTTTAGACTGATAGCAAAAGCTCTTACAATGTGAGCACAGAACTCTACAGCTATACCAACTGCCTGAAATAGGAAGATATAATCATTTTAACAGTATTTCAAGGGAGATAACTCTGTTTTCCCTCTGTTTCCATGAAGAGGTCTTTGAGAATTGAGAATTGTTCAATTGATGGTAATTTTTTAACAACCAATTGATTTATAAGGCATAGAAAACACTGATCACATTTAAAATAAGGATAATTTTTGAGACTTATGCTTTAAGGATTTATATATATGAAGTAAATGATAAAATATTCAATAAGGCCAACTAAAATTAATTAGTAGATTTTCATCCAAATTTTTGAAAAAAATGGGGCGGGTGGGAGGATTTTATTTTTTAAATTTTATTTCATAAGAAACCCTCTAGTGACGAGTTCTTTATACCGCAGGGGTATAAACAAGTGTAAAATAAGCTAATATATCATGTATATTGTATATACATGTATATATATAAGGAACCGTTCATAAATTTTCAAACTCTTTAAAAATAAATATCTCTGATAGGCAACCACAATTGACTGTTTTACATGTAATTGCTACTTTAAAAACCTATCTATAGTAAACATCAAAAACATGGAGAAAATTAATGCTCTCTTCAGTTGGACTATTCCTACACCAAATTTATTTTGCTTTCTAAGCAATGGTTTGAAGTTCCCATAAAATTAAGTAAACTTGTACAAATATATGCAATACAAGTATTATGAGTACAGAATTAAATGAAAACTCCAACAATGTTGAAAGCAATAGGGTTGGTGCTAAAGCAAGATGCAAATACAATTATGATGTAAAACATGAACTGAACTAAAAAGAAGTTGTTGTTTAATGACTATATTGAGGGTATTGGGACAGAGGGTGTTTGCTGTTTGTCAACAAAAAACAACAGCCATGGGTATTAAAGTCTAAGGAATTGCTATAATATTAATGTTTGTCGACCCTTGTTTTAGCTCAATATACGGTCATCAATCTAACAAGTTCGTGCTGGTGTCAATTCCTTATAATTTCTATAATCCTGACATGTTTTTTGTACCAATGTGTTCAACGATTCTTGCGCTTTTGATATCCTTGAATTCATAGTCCAAATTTCCTGACACAAAGTCATTGTATAAATGATCATAAATTTAAAAAAAGGGTTTTCTAATGTGACATATCGCGATTTGCGTTCTTGGACACAGCGTTCAACTCGTATAAACCTGAATATTTCATGCCCTTCTCGTAAACTATATCTATTCTCGGTACATGATGTTGACATCATAGAGCTGCAGAATATGTCGACTTAATCATTTTCGTTAGATAACTCGAAGAAATACAAAACCAAAATATGAAACAGGAAGTTTTGAATGAAACGAACATATCGATGTTGACCGGTAACCGACATGAACAAAATCCGGAAATCGTAATTTTTCCAAAATAAAAAAAATCGGGGCGGGCGGGGATGAAAATCTATCAATTAATTTTAATTGGCCTAATAGTGTATCAAAGAATATCCTTAAGGTAGATTTAACATAGTTTTGGGTCCATTATAGCTTGTTTTCTAGTGTCAGCCAAGACTCTGTGTTGAAGTTAGAACTTTGACCTATACTTGGTAGTTTTTATACATTGTGACATGGAAGAAGAGTTGTCTCATTGGCACTCATAACATGTCATTTCTCATTTATATTAACATTATACATTTGGCAGTTGTCATATGGGATTTTAGTGTTTATTTCAGATCTTTATTTTATTAGTTGTATTCAATGAGTTTCATCACAAGCATCTCGTCCTGAACATGAATGAAATATTTGCCACTGGATGTTAAGCAACCTACAATTAATCAATCACAAGCATCAATTGCAAGACTTGTGCAGTCTGCTTACACAACTTTGAATCCTCCCCATAGGTAATTGAATAATAGCCCTACAGTGACTTCTGAATAATGATATATTTGTGAAAAATGTTAATATAAAAAACAGGAGATGTGGTTATGAATGCCAATGAGACTGTCCACCAATTTTTAAATATTTTTCTTTATAATTTTACTCACCATAACCAGATTGACCAGTGTAATTGCGTTGAGGTCAATCTCCCACACGTACATCATTCCACATATATCTATCACAATCATGAGAACAGTCAGGACTACTAACAATGCAGAAATAAAATCAAATCCAAGAAGAATGAAAGTGACAACAAAGATGGCCACCAGACATAGTCCCAGATTTAATATTGTGTCATCAACTACGGTCAGGTACTGTTCATAGTATACATAGAAAACACTGAAAATAAAAATTTATATTACATTGGAATCCAAATAGAGAAAAATATCCAAACTCATGACAGAACAACACCGATAATTAACACAGCGTACTTGTGTATTAATGTGTTGTTCGGTCACTCATTGAATATTTTTCTCTATTTGGATTCTTTGTTTAGTTATTCTATACATATGATGACCATTTATATTTAAAATATTTGACTGTGAGTGTCCTAATGAATTAAAGGTAAATCAAGAAAAGCGCCTCAGTCACATTAAATTTAGTTAAAATGTCGGGTTTTTTTTAAATTTAATATTAGTTCCATTTTGGATAAGATTTTTACTTCAGTTTAGTAGCTTAAGGCAAAACAGTACAGTTACAGGGGAGGTAATTATGTTGCTGACATAAAATATATTTTGTGACATCTTGCTCTGACATATTTGAAAAAAGATGCATTTTGCAACTGATTTCAATCATTAGGTCGAAAACAAGTAATTGTTGACTCATTTATTTTTAGTTTGTACCAATTTTTTGTGGATTATGCCAAAGTTGGGTTTTCGTGAATATCTTTATATAATTTTGTTGTTTTGGCAAAGTATGCATATATTCCTTCATCTGATGTTCAGTAGTCATTTGTTGATGTGGTTCATATGTGTTTCTTGTTTCCTTGTTTTTTATATAGATTAAGCCATTGGTTTTTCTGTTTGAATGGATTTACACTAGTAATTTTTGGAGCCCTTTATAACTTGCTGTTTGCTGTGAGCCAAGGCTCAGTGTTGAAGGCTGTATTTTGACCAATAATGGTTTTTCTTTTACAAATTGTGACTTGGATGGAGAGTTTATTCATTGGCACTCATACCACATATATTTATACTGAAGAAAGTTGTTGAATTATTTGCTTGCGATAATTGGTTGGTTCTACAAACCTATACGGGTAAACACTGCTGTTTGATTGTGATAACTGCATTGTTTTTGTGATGTTATCTCCTATGGCCCTGGCCTCCTTCAAAGCTTTAATGTAATCAGCGCTAGTCTTCAGTATCGTATGATAGGTCATAAAGTAGGTCGCTAGAAAAGATAAAAATTTGATTTAGAAGTATTGCTTATATTTTAAAAAGTTTTCTGAAAAATCAGGCTTCTGTTCAGGGTATCAAAAATATTTTGTCCAGCCCTACCTTTTTTTGTCTTATTCCAGCTTTTGACCTTTAAGACTTAGTAACAAAAGGAAAACGTGGTTATCAGTTGGGCCACATAAAAATTATGATTGACACAAAAACAATAAAAAAGGAGGTTAAAGCAGCTATAGGTCGCTGTACATCAATGAAAGATACAGAAATTCATCATATATATTTTCTGTTTCTTGAAAATTGAATGTTTGTTGGGTGCAGCTAATAACCTAATCGAAAGTCTGAATGTAAATCTTATAGGTCCTGTACCTCAGACCACCGCTAATTTAAACCCCTGGAATATCAAGTTTTGAGGGGATGAGGATGAGTCTAAACTAAGACAATTACCTCCAACATTTGATTTATTTTTTATCAGGTTTACACCACTACCATAAGCTGCATGCCCTCTGTAATATAAAGGTTTAAATTAAGATAGTGACAGGCAATAATACATACAATATCAGGGGTGGATCCACGGTTTCAATAAAAGGTGGACATAATCATGAAAAATGGTCAGAATAAATCAAAGCATATCAAGCCAAATTATTTTGACAAATCTCTGGCTAGGTAGAAAAAAATCTATTTTTCGATTAAAAAAAAGGGGAGGTGTACGCTCTCTAGAATCCAATACATATTAGAATGGACAGCTTACTTGATAATTTGACAACACCTGATTAACAACTCTGAAGAGAAGGTTAGCAGAGGATCTGTTTTGAAGCTTGTCAATTTCTTACATTACTTGACCAAATAAGTTTTTGAGTACTTTTTGTTGCTTCATTGTTGTCTTACTGACATTTACCCTATAACAAATTTTAAACATAAGTTTCATGACTTTACTTTTTAATTTATATAAGAGCACTGCTCTCTCTTGTTTCCTCATCCAAATTATTCAATCATTTGTAAATTTCAAATTCAAGTCTTTACATTTGTAGCTAAAGTACATAATGATTTCTTTAATAAAATATCTTTACACTAAAATATTTTACTTATACAAATCTTACCCCTTAGAGCACTTAACTCCTGGATTATCTTTTAAAAACATGGGTAAATATTTGGTGAAATCCTCTTCTGAAGGTCTTCCATCGGGTAAAGTTTTCACAGGACATACTGAACTTAAACTGGAATTAACTGAAAACAAAGATTACAACTCGAATTTTAAATATAAAACATCAACTTCACATTTTGCTTGACAAAACATTTTTAAAATTTCCTTAATTGTCTTAATTCATACTTTACTTGGCCTTTTAACTTTTATCATTTGAGCGATTGAGGGCCCTTTATAGCTTGCTGGTTGGTTTGAGCCTAGGCTGTACCTTGACCTAATATGTTTTACTTTTATAAATTGTGACTTGGATGGAGAGTTGTCTCATTAGCACTCATACCACATCTTCCTGTATCTATAAAGAGTATTTTGTACTTTGGACCAAATGCTTGTCTGGCATATAAAATTATAAGCCTGGTATTTTTGGTGTATTTATTCAATGAAATGGTCAGATATGCTTTCCAGTCCATTTCTATGAGATTGTAAATCTTCTTATAAATATTATATAAATTTTGAAAATTAAACCAATTGCAAAAAACAAGTAGATTTATAAATACTACTTTTACTAATACCAAACTGTATGAAAAAGATAATTTTTAGTAAAAGTTCTGAATTTATATAATATCAGAGTTATCTCCCTTACCTGGTTCAGTGGCAGTACAGAAGCTACCATTATTGAACAGTCTACAACAGGGTGGATTCCCTCCAGGTGACAACCAATCAAAGAAGTCGTCTATCCAAGAGGATGTTGGCTGGGCTATATATGTACTGAAAGTAAAATGGTATATATATATTAAGGAACAGTCTACAACAGGGTGGATTCTATCCAGGTGACAACCAATCAAAGAAGTCATCTATCCAAGGGGATGTTGGCTGGGCTATATATGTACTGAAAATAAAATGATAAATATATTCTAAAATTAACTTTACTCCTTCACACCCAAATCTGCCTGCAGTTATGAATGCAACCACAATTTTTTTATGTCCCGTATCATTATGACCCTCCATATTTTTTAAGAACTGCCCTAGCGGAACTGTCTAGACAGCAGGGAGTTCAACAATGCAATTCTCTTCTAAAATGTGTGTTTATGAAAATATGACAACTGTAGTGGGCTTTTTAGAGTTAAAAATCGGAAAAGCATGAAAAGTAAGCAGAATTGGGTGGGGTTGGGAGTCTTATGATGGCAACTCCATAACGGTAGGTATTAACTATTATAAAAACATGCATAGGTGGTACAGGAGCACAAGGAGGTATAATATGGCCAATAGAAATCTGGTCTGTAGGATTTAGGTCACTGTATTGTAAGAAATCTGTAAAAACTAACTAAAAATTTAGGCCGACCTGGCTTGCCAACAATTCTCCAACAAGGCAATCAAGTTACATTTACTTCCAGTAAGCCTGGATTTATCGCTAACTTTTAAGCAATACTTGAATGACAAGGTTCTTATCACCATTTTTAATACTTACTAGTTAGCCTGTTTACTGGCAGTATAGATCTGACCGACCAGTGATTCCTGAGGACAACCATTTCCTCCACACAGAGCATTCTCACCAGCTAAAGATGTATAGTTATGTCCTTCTCTAACAACATAGTATACAGGTGGACCAACATGGAGGTACTCAGATAAATTACCAAAATAGTTTAGTACATAGGAATCCTGCAAAAATAATGCTAAAGGATACAACAGATATGGTGGTGACGATTTCAGCTTCTCAATTGGGAAATTTCCATTTTTATATAGCAACATTCCTTTGAATCATTCCTACGTAAATTTTATGGATGTCATCACTAGTTGGTCGACCGTTATGGAATATCCATTTCACAGATGGCAAAAGATATGTTCCAACTGTCACAACTACAATCCTGTCCACTTTTCCCTAATGTGACCTACTGGGTTTGTATTAACACTAGCAAAACGACAGGTGCCACATGTCTGTCTTCTGATTTCAATTTTTTTAGCCATGGCATTCGTTGTCAGTTCATTTGTTTACTTGAGTTTGAATGTCCCTTATTTATCTTTCTCCTCTCTCTTGTAGAGAGCATGTGAAAATGAAGCTGCGCAAAAATCCCTAAAAATTTTATATTTTAGCGGTCATCATTATCTATAAACTTACATCAGGCATAGAGAGTTTCTGGTCAAGACCAACACCAATTTTATGTAGAACAGCTACACTGCCAAAGAAGTACAGGGTGAAAACTACAATCTGAAAAGAATATAGAGCAACCATTTTTATTATTGTTATAAAAGAGTGAATTCAAATTCTCTCAATAGGATTATATCTCAAGCTTTAATTAAAGTCATCAAATTTCTAATATCTTTTTTCCCCCAATCACTGCATTTTATTTCTGGACATATATCTAGACATACTGGTAATAGTTGGCTGTTCAAATTTTAGATATTTAAATGTTCTTGCATTGAAGTCTGTATGTTGTAGTTTAGAAAACTTTTGAGTCTTTTCATATTTGGGTTTCCTTTAAACTATAACTAAAACCATGACCAACATTATTATTGTCCTTATTCCTTATTTGGTGATGTGATTCTGAATCGTATTCGAAAAATTTATATACTTACAATAAATGGTCGAACAAAAGTATGCAAAACAAAAGGAGCATAAAAATTCTTGTTCAAATAAAATAGCCATCCTTCTTGTTTCTCTAGTTTACTGCTGGAAAGTTTAGTACAGCAAATTACATCAAATCTGGAATCCTGTAAATAAAAAGGGGAGGTAATCAAATAAAACAGCCATCTTCCCTTTTTCTCCAGATACTATGTGAGAGTTTAGAACAGCAAATTACATCAAATAGGGAATCCTGTAAATAAAAAGGGAGATAATAAAATAAAATAGACATCCTTCCTGTTTCTCAAATTTACTACAAGAAAGTTTAGAAAAGAAAAGGACTGACAGACAGAGGTAAAACAGTATACCCCCCCTTTTTTAAAGCGGGGGTATAATTACATCATATCTGAAATCCTCTAAAATAAAGGGGAGATAATGACATATAACTGCCATCTTTCCTGTTTCTCCAGATAATACGGGAAAGTTTAGTACAGCAAATTACATCAAATCTGGAATCCTGCAATAAAAAGGGGAGATAATCAAATAAAACAACCAATAATATGGATTTGTTCCTATCTTGGAAGCTCACTCCTGCACTCTAATTTCAACCTAGGATTCTGAGAAGATATTGAATTCAAAAGATGTAATCATAATGGACATGATTAAATGGTATTGTATGCACTTGTCTTTTAATCAGGAAATGTGAGACCTTCTGAAAAATTTTGAACCTCTTTAATATCATAATACATTTTTGTACTTTCTTCTATTTGATCATGTTGATTGATAAATTGTTGGTTTTTAATGCCACTATCATAATACTTAGTTACAGTCAGTTTTTTATTGGTGTAGAAAGTAAGAGAACCTGAGAGAAACAATACTTCGGCAGGAAAACTGGCAATCCTAGTCAACCCAAATCCATTTAAAGTAAAATAAAAAAATATTGAACTCCAAGGAAAATTCAAAAGGGAAATTAAGCTCTTTATCAAATGGCAAATTCAAAACTCAAACACATATCAAATGAATGGAAAACAACTGTCATATTTCTGACTTGGTACAGGTCACATTTCCATATGTAATAATGGTTGATTAAACCTGGTTTTATATATAGCTAAACCTCTCACTTGTATGACAGTCAAATTCAGCTTGGTACAAGCAGGTTTTGGAACTTAAAACCTCATTGGTGACAGGCTAGAGATCACCGATCAGAAACAGTTTCATAAACCACTCAGCCTCCCCCTTTTCTTTGGATTGATGTAATATTTTTTTTACACTGATTATAAAAGGAGATTAGGAACACTTACCTCTTGTCGTCTGGCATCCAGTGTCATTAGTCCAATAAATACTGTTATCTGTAACAGGAAGTCAAATAAAACTGCCAGGGCTGCATAAAGGGAGAAAACTCTAACTGCTGGCATGTCTGTTAGGGCACCTGTGAGAATAGATGAAATGTGATATTAAAGTTATATCTAGTACATTGTTCTGACTGATTTTTTATGCAATTTCTCTGAGGGCCAATCTAAGCCATCTCCCTATATTTGAAAATCATGGATCCATGACTTTAAAAACAAGAATGTGTCTTAAGTAAACGGATGCCCCATCCGCACTATCATTTGCTATGTTCAGTGGACAGTGAAAATGGGATAAAATCTCTAATTTGGGATTATAATATCATAGGGAACATATTTACTAAGTTTCAAGTTGATTGGACTTCAACTTCATCAAAAACTACCTCAACCAAAATCCTTAACCTGAACAGGACACACGGAAGATTTATTGGAGGAAGGAACGGACGGATGAACGGAGGCACACTCACCAGAAAACGTAATGCCCATAAATGGGGCATAAAAAAGATCACTGCAAGCCCTCCCCACAATTCCTCCCTCCTTTCTCCTATTACCATGGCTGTTACTATTATATCTTGTTTTGGTTCTAAAGTTCTTTATCTGACACAATTAATTATACGAGTTTTCAGATGTAAATAAAAAAAAATTACTGGGCTAAGTCAAGTTGCCACTTCAAGCAATACTTGATTTAGGAAGTTATAAACTTGATAAATATCTATTATAGCCTTTACAAAATACTTTATACTAGTTATCATTTATTAATTATTTTATTTCTTAAATAAGTATGCTTTAAGGACTCAATCACAATTGAATGGAAGAAAATATAAATTTTTAAATGTTTTCAAAAATTTCTTCATCTTTAATAAAAAATATTGCTGAATATTCTTTTTTTTTTGCTTTTGTTTTTAACGATAACAAATATTTTATTCAATCATTTTCTGATATATAAATACCTAAGCAGCCCAGGTCGTATTCTTAGAGACCCCTGTATTGTATTAACGGCATCACTTGACCAAGGAAAAAATCAAATATGTCTTAACTCCAAAAGATTTACATACATATATTTTTAAAATAACCATGCAATACAATTAATTTTACCTGATAAGCATCATTGTAATACATATCTTGGTCACTGACTAACATGTAATGATTTAAACTTCAGAACTATATATATATTAATATATTTGATTGAGAAAAATGAGAGTTATAATTATAATTATAATTTATTTGTTTTTTTAAATCAACATATAACAAAAATATAAAGTTTAAAAATAATCAAACGGTCTAATTCTTGCAGAACCTTCCATTTACAAACTTTAAACATTTACCAATTGGCCAAAGGTCAACTGCTTCCGGACCGACACACTATACCTAGATATCTTATTATGTTATATAGCTATTGTATTTGATTGAAATCATCTTGAAGCGTTTTAATATTTGCATATTAAAGTAAACAAAGATAAGGGAAACAACTGTATCATTTTTCAACAGTGGTCGTTCTGTAACTATACTTATAGAGTATACCTTTACAAATTAATCTTTCATACAAATAAACATATAAAAATCTAACTGTGTTCACTGAATAGTAACATACTTTAAATCTAAACAAGAATGTGTCCCAAGTACAAGGATCCCCCACTCGCACTATCATTTTCTATGTTTAGTGGACCGTGAAATTGGAATAAATTCTCTAATTTGGCATTAAAATTAGAAAGATCATATCATAGGGCAGATGTATACTAAGTTTCAAGTTGATTGGACTTCAACTTCATCAAAAACTACCTTGACCAAAAACTTTAACCTGAAGCGGGACAGACGGACGAACGAACGGACGGACGAACGAACAGACGGACGAACGAACGAACAGACGAACGGACGGACAGACAGACTACCGAACGGAAGCATAGACCAGAAAACATATCGTAGGTGGGGCATATGCTCTCCTATCATTGGTGGGGCATAAAAATAACTATATATTATACTAGGTCAGAAAAAGATAACTAATTGGTTGTTGATAAACATCAGTACTTTAGCATGATAACTATATAATATCAATTTACATATATGCTTTTTGTATTGAAGGCTTGTACAATAGCCTGGATAAGTGTATCTAATTTACACAAGGATAATGATTGTCATTATAAAGAATGATAATTTTCATAATTTTGGAGGGGGGGGGGGGTTAGAGATTTTACCATGGTGTTAAACATGTTAAATGCACTTAGGCATCAATCCATTTTCATTCAATTTATGTTTAAATTCAGCAAAAAACTTATTTCAAATCGGAATTTTTATACATATATAACGTAACGGTACCCAAATTGCACCGAGTACCCAAATTGCACCTATTTAGCAAAAATAGCAGCGGACATCTTACAAGATTTCCTAGAGACTACACAATTTGTATATTTATGATTTGATACTATGCACATCTTTCAACATAGGTAAACATATTTAGATATGCACAAAACATTCATCGTATTTATCAATAGATGAAGTGTTTACTGAAAAAGCAAAATGTACTGAAACGTCGCATTGCGACGTCATCAAAACGTCATCTTTTTAAAATGATCAAATACAATATGTTACAAGTATCCATTTGAAAAAAAATGAAGAGTAAGAATGGACTAATATCCAATTGTTCAAAATATTTGAAGAAATTAAACAAAAGCTCTGTTATTTGACTTTTGACGATGCGAATTTAAGCATGGATGCAATTTGGGTACTCCTCATTTCAGAATAATTGATGGTTTGGAGGTCAGTTTAGACCGATTTTTGTATGATTCCATATGGATTAAAAATCAAATTGGTATACCTATATAATAAAGAAGGATACGGCTACAAAATAAAAAAAGAATGGACATTTTTGTCTTTGTCATAAAAAAACGTAGGTGAAAAAACTGTCAAAATAGGTGCAATTTGGGTACCGTCACGTTACATGGAATATATTCTTCTTCTTTAGTTACGGAATACCATCAACTTTTTGATGATTACTTTCCGGCACATACCTGTATGATGTCGTTTTAAGTTAATTTCATTGTTTTACTTTTATTTATTTATTTATAAAATTTACAATTTTTTTTAAGTTTCAATATTCATTTAAACTAGATGTCTCAGAAGGCACGAATAGCCCTGTCTAAAAATATTGAAAAATCTGCAATTTCAACAATACATATGGACACACATATTCATGGACAGCATCCAGCTCTCAAGAGCTCTCAAGATTTTAATACTAGTTTGGTGAAGAATTTCCTTGATCAACGAGTAGTTAATTTTAAAACTATCAGCAAACAGGAATGGATGTACTGTAGATCTAACAATTAGGTGTGTTGAAATGACATGAAAATCAGCATAGCAGAACAAAACATAAACTTGATCTGTCACTCACTCATCATTGTAGACTCTAATATTAAAAATCAGCTCAAAATCTGAAGGTGTATAGAAAAAAAAGTCTGTACAACTTTTGAATTTGTGAACTGGAACTTGGTTGCATTTAACACAGCAAAGTTTGTGTCATATAAGCAAACAGGAATCAGATATTTTAAAAGATTCCAGGTAGAAAAATTTTCTGGTAGGAATCTTGTAGTACTTAGGGAAATGAATAATCTAATCATATTTTCTGTCCAAAAACCCACTTAAAATTTCAAAACAGAAAAATTCCATACAGACTTTCAAAACTTCAGCTAGGTTTCCAAGGATTTTGTTAATCTTTCCTGTCCACCTACTTTCTATATATATTTTTTTATTATAGGTAGATTCCTACTACATTTTTAATAGTTTCTAGGTGGAATCCTGCTACAAAAAATTGTTCTTATTTTGTATGGTTGAATTCACAAAATTTATATTAGCAAATACACACATAACACTCATAATTATATATCAAATAAAATGTGTTTTCTTTATAAAGTTCAATAATTTTAGACTGCATGAATGAATTACAAGGGAAAAAATGTACTAGGGTGACCCAGTCAAATTTTAGCAGAGCTTTATAGGAAAATTATAGGTTTTTGAGTACACATTTACAAACTTTCACATTATCTAACTAAATATTAGAATAATTAACATTTTCCTAATAAGTAACCAAATAATTAAAGCTCCACTTCCGGACTAGGCCACATCTATTAATAGGTATGACTGCTTTATATAGTAAACATAATGATGTAAAGTTTTGTAACGATTGCTGATATTTAAATATTTAAAATCAAGGGAGGCAATAAAGTGTGATATTTAAAATGTATTTATTAACTATCGATAGTACATGGGTTTGTTGTTATATTGGGAACATGTGTTTATGTTTACAATAATATTTAAATTATTTTAGCATAACAATAAGTCACCTTTTCAAAGTTAAGAGTTAAAAGTTTCTTTATATGATATACTAAGCATAAATTAGGACTGATCATTCACGGTAAAAGTTCACAATGAAAATAGATTTTCATAGTTTTACCTTTCGTAGTTCAATCTTAGAGCAGCTTGTTTACAGTGTTGAAGTAAACACATATGTACAAAAAATAATCATTAAACTTGAAAAAGATAAATGTGTTTATTGAACAACACTATAAAAATCTAGAGACCAAAAAACAAGCACATCATATTTAAGTAAGTTACAATAAAACTTCATTTGTATTCAGCATATTTGACAATGAAAGTAGACGAATCCACTGTAACAATGGGTGCGTTAGAAAGCAATTGGGCTATGAATTAGTGGTTTTATACCTGAATGACTTGAAAAGACAATCAAACAAAAGTGAATTACAAGGAGAATGAGTTGATTTTAAAGATATTTTTTTTCCAAAATTTTGAATAATTTGATCAGAGGATGGATAAATCTGTGATTTTTTCTGAATAAGATATATTTAAAGTGTCTCTATAAAATTGAAAATCAACAATCTTTGTTATCTTTATCTATCAATAGGAATGTAAAAACTGACAGTGTCAATTATGACAGGGTGTTTGGACAAGGCTAATATTTAATTTATTTTATTGATTTGGCGTTAGATAAGAAATGATTATCAAAGTTTATAAAAGTTCAGGAGATAAAATAACAGATCACAGATCAGAAGTTTTTAAAAGTCCTCTTGATCAAATGTTAGCATGGTATTTAAAACTGATGAGACCCTGAGATTTATATTAAAGTATTGATTCATTGATTGGTGTATAACACTACTTTCAACAATATTGAGCTATTTTGTGGCATTCAGCAATAATTATTGGTGGAGAAAGACATTGTTGCCCAGAGAGAACCACCAACCTTCAGTAGAATAACTGACAATCCCAGTCAATTAAGATTAGAGTCAAGTGCACCTACCCCGTGCAATTTTTACAGACTAGTGATACAGTCGTTTGACTACTTAGACCTTTCTGCCATCGAGGCTCTGTATTTTCTAAACATCAATAGCTTGATGAAATCTAACTTTTTCACCTGAGATAATTAGACATTTGTATAGAAAATTAATAAAAATACCAAACTCCAAGGAAAATTCTAAACTGAAAGTCATCTATAAAATTTCAAAATCAAAAGGTATGAAAATTTTAAGTACAAATGAACAAATAAAAATGTACTTTTCCTATTCCTTAATTAATCATATCAAAATTCTGTACAACCCAGTGACAGATCACTGTCCTCATACTGTAACCACTGCTTTTAATTATGTTAATGGTTTGGTTTTTTTAAATCTTTTTTCCCATTAATTCCTGGTATTCTAAGCAGTCATAAAAATTTTCAAAATATAAAATATTTATAACCTACCTAAAAAGAAAGCAATGGATTCAGCTGAGCTACTTAACAACATGCTTGGTCCCACTCTACCTACGATTCTACCTATCTGTTCTTCTAAACTCTCATCTCTCAATCTTGTATCTCTCTGTTAAATAAAATACTGAATGTTAGAAAATAGAATGATCATTCTCAATTAATTAGAAATGTTCATTATCATCTCTTCAAATGTTTCAGAGAACCCATCATGATTTTGTTCAGCTACTGTGAAATTTGAAAATTCATGTGAAAAAAAAAAACATTTGATACATTCACTTAAAAGAGGGACGAAAGATACCAAAGGGACAGTCAAACTCATAAATCTAAAACAAACTGACAACGCCATGGCTAAAAATAAAAAAGACACACAGAAAAACAATAGTACACATGACACAACATAGAAAACTAAAGAATAAACAACACGAACCCCACCAAAAACTAGGGGTGATCTCAGGTGCTCTGGAAGGGTAAGCAGATCCTGCTCCACATGTGGCACATATGAGATTGACCTTAGATTCACCTGAAATCAGTTTATAATATAAATAAGAAGATGTGGTATGAGTGCCAATAAGACAACTCTCCATCCAATTCACAATCAATTATAAAGTTGACAATAATATATGGTCCAACCATACGCTTACGGTCAGACCATACGAGTATACGTGTATGGTCCAGTATGAGCAATACAAATCCTTGTCTCATATTCACATGAGTACAATTGTTTGTATGTATCAATATATCAAGGTGACTTAAAACATAATAATTTAAGAGATACAAGCTTTAAAAACTGTACCTGGTAAGTTTGGACTAAAATAAAGATGTTGTCCACACCAACAGCCAGGACTAAAAATGGTACCACTTCTATGATGATAAGTGTTGCTGGTATTCCAAAGTAACTATAGGTCCCGAGGGAGGCAGCTACTGATAATAGTACAATTATTACTCCTGACAGTCCTAATGTTATCTTGGAATCAATCTGCAAATAAAATCAATTTAGCAATGAAGAACATTTGCATTATGAAAAGCTAATACAGTTTATTCATTTATTTTCAGCTGGGTTCCAATTTTTGTGGTTTGAAGAAAACTTGCATATTTTTGGATGTTTAATTAAGTGGTTTATGAAAAGTCTGCATGCATTCCTTAAGAAAATTTGTAATTCGTTGCACATTTAAATTTGTGGTTCCCCTGTATCCACAAAAATTGTAATCAAATGAATATCCATGAATCTACAGTAACTTAATATTATAAATATAAAAGTACTGGTGGTATACACTATTAATATTTGGTGGATAGTTAAAAATCTGCTGCAAGTGAGTGAGCGAGTTCAAATTGCCACAGTATATTAATGTGGATTCATTTTTTTTCAAGGGTACCAATTTTCGTGGATTTAGGAAAATTTGCATTTTCCTTGACATTTGATTTCATGGTTTTCCAAATGTTTGCATTTAATCATACAGCTAAGTCGCAATTAGTTGAACATTTTTTTTTGTGGTTTCCCTGTACTCATGAAATCCACGAAAATTGGTATCCAAAGAATAATTATGAATCCACAGTAGCTTAATACACATTATCGCTATTTGTCCGCCATTACTGGATATCACACAGGTTTCCGTAAAATTATGACGTCACAAAACAAAATATCTGACGCCACAATGGAAAAGTGATTGTTGCATACATCAAAAGTTCAAGCGGCCGGGTCAGCCGGGATTAGCGATAAGATGTATTATAAACACAAAATATTTGGTGGAAAGTAAGACCTACTGTGATTGAGTTTAAATTGCTACATGTATATCCATATTAACATGTATTCATTTTTGAAAGAAGTTTTTAAAATAAAGAGTAATTATCTTAATAAACTTCATCATCCCAAACATATGGGATTTCAAATTTCTAATGTGTTAATTGAAACTGCTAACTATATTTGTATAATATTGATAAAAAAATATTTCTTTAAGTACAGACACACTTAACCATGTTAACTGAGATTTCATGTACATAACAATGTTACAGTTATTAAAAAAAATAACAGAAGAGAAGAAAGATTTTTTTTTATTTTGACAGTCTATGAAAAAGTCAGGCCAAAACGTAGAAATTAATCATTGTCTTTAATTTATTGTTGTAATTGGATTTCATTTTAATTATCGATTTTTTATTTGTCTGCACAGGAGGGTGAACATCAAAGAATTGTCTCCTGCTGAGCCATGGAATAGAGTTAATTATTTCTCTAACTATTGTCCAATCAAAATGTGGCATTTTCATGTGAAGTATAATAAAATGAAATATTACCAATAGTCTTGCAGGGTTGTCACATGACCCATACTGCCCAAGGGTTAGGGTTATATATCCAAACATAATCAGGTAGCTGATAAGAATGGTTAAGACATCAGACTGACTTTCTCTGTTCAACTCATCCTCTATAGATCTCTGAAAAGACAAATATGTTCATAAAACAAACACTGTCATGACATTTTTTTTTATCATTTCTATTCATATTATCAGCAGCAAATTATCTATCATAAATAAAATTGAAAATGGAAATGGAAAATGTGTCAAAGAGACAACAACCCGACCAATGAGCAGTAAACAGCCAAAGGCCACCAATGGGTCTTTAATACAGCAAGAAAATCCTGCACCTAGAGGCGTGCTAAATTCAGCTTATAAACAATTAGTTCTATGTGATTTTTTCTTAATTTCTTTTAATTAATTAAAATATATAAATCACTTTAATTCTCATTAAGAGTCTCATTTAAACAAGAAATGGAAAAGATATAAACATAATTAGTTGTTCTATTGCTGAAAGAATAAAATGTGCAAATGAAAATTAAAATTTATGGTTAAGGGGCAATAACTCAAATAAATTTTGCATTATTTGATTTCAATTCCAGTGGTTGCAATGTAAAGCCTGAAAACTGTAGATGTTTTGTTGGGATTAGCTGTGTGGTTATTTGTATAAAGAGTTGTCTCATTGGCACTCATACCACATCTTCCTATATCTATGGATTGTATTGCTTTTTAATAGTTAAAACAGTTTTTATTCATGAAAATAGTATATAGCAATGAATTAGTATAATTTTACATAAAATTCAAATATGGGAAAACTTTTACATGTTATACATCTGTCTCCGGAAAAAAAACCCATTTATTAAAAAAACAACATGATGTCATCATCAGGCTAAGATATAAGATTATCTTAAAGTAAATGCAAAATCCTGCCCCTATAGTATCCCTTCAAATTTTATCATATGTGGACAATTAAGGAAGTACTGTAGATGATAATGGGATATTCCATTAGAATGGATGAGGGTGATTAGGAAAGAACCTACATATTCCCTCTATAGACATATTTTATTTAGTAATTTTTATTATTTCAAAAATGACCAACAATCTTTATCAAAACATAAATCTTCACTACTTAACCTCCCCCATGTAGTTAATGGAACAGTCCTTACCTCTGTACTAAATGAAATAGTCATATTGGGATGATCCTGTTTACTTTGTAGGTATGATATCAAAACCTTTTCCCAAGCTTTAGCTTTTTCGTTGTCTTCATCTTTTAAGTGGTTATTCACCAGAAAAGTAATGACAAATGCTGTAGAATTCTTGTAATTTGTACCTGAAAAAAAGAGCATTTGTTATTTTAAACAGAAGAACAGAAATAATTGACACATTGGTTCATTTTCCCGTTTGAATGGTTTTACACTAGTCATTTTTGGGGCCCTTTATAGTTTGCTGTTCAGTGTGAGCCAAGGCTATGTGTTGAAGGCCGTACATTGACCTATAATGGTTTACTTTTATAAGTTGTTACTTGGATGGAGAGTTGTCTCATTGGCACTCATACCACATCTTCCTATATCTATGATGTTTTTATTGTTTTGCTGAATGCAATACAATTATATCTATTTAATAAAAATATCTATTTCACTGCGATATAGCCTCGTTGTGCTAATGCGGCATAAATCAACCAACAATCAATCAATCCTATATCTATTATATGTTTTCTTGCTTCAAAGCTCCTTATTTACTGTGATTCCTACAAAATGGTCAAAAAAAGGCAATCTGTAAGCTATTTTAATTTTTTTTTGTTTATTGTGAAATGACTTTTTTATTTTCTATATGACTATGTAAAGAACCTCCTTTCCCCCTTTTACTTCTATGACCCTAACTTGGTTATGCATACTAGGAATGTTACCAGGTGATCAGTAAGAATAAACAAGTTGTTATACATACTATCGTATCCTCCCATCACTACCCAGGGGAAAGTAGGTGCAGAGTCTACTGCCAGACACGATATATTCAATCCTTTGGTGTCTTGTGTTGAAGCAGGAGCGCTGTAAAACATAAAAGAACTTTATCATATTTTCTATCTGCCACATTTAAAATCCATTAAAAAAAACACACATTTCAAATTGCTGTACATAATTTTCTAAAAAAAATAGATTTTTAAATAAAGTTTGTGGATTTCTCAATAACCAAAAATATTTATTATGCATTATATTATTAGAGTTAAAAAAAAACACTTGAACATAACCAAGTACATTGTATTAAAATAATAAAATTCCTAATTATGGTGTTGGTGAATTTTTCAAAATCTGACGTAATTGTGTATCAGATAGACATACATTGTGTAAAACATAGGCCTTTTACAGAGCAGTTACTGTAAATTCAGAAATTATTGTGTGCATTTATTATTGCGATTTTGCCATATCAGACCAAAATGTAATTCTAAGTTTTTGTCATATTGAGAAAAATTCTGTTTAAGTCATATAAAAATTTCAAAATCAAACTTAATAAATTATTGCGATTATGCATATCCCTGTTGTATTTTTCGCAATAATTTCTGAATTTACAGTAAATACAAAATATATAGAATATTGAAAGTGAGAAAGATTTTCATGTTAACAGTGATTGCCAATCACCTCACACAGTATTCAAAATGGTCTATAAAATCTGCCATTATGGTAAATCCCCACTCATCCATGATTATTTTGTCAAGGCTGTTGAAGTCAAATGATGTCATAATGCAAACTGAAATCATTGCGATTATATCCCTGTTGTATTGTTCACAATAATAAAAACATCACAATAATTTCTGAATTTACAGTATATACAAAATATATAGAATATTGAAAGTGAGCGAGATTGTTGTGTTGGTTGTGATTGATCCTGTTACTTACCTCACGCAATATTCAAAATGGTCTATAAAATCTGCAATTACGGTAAATCCCCACTCACCTCACACAATATTCAAAATGGTCTATAAAATCTGCAATTACGGTAAATCCCCACTCACCTCACACAATATTCAAAATGGTCTATAAAATCTGCAATTACGGTAAATCCCCACTCACCTCACACAATATTCAAAATGGTCTATAAAATCTGCAATTACGGTAAATCCCCACTCACCTCACACAATATTCAAAATGGTCTATAAAATCTGCAATTACGGTAAATCCCCACTCACCTCACACAATATTCAAAATGGTCTATAAAATCTGCCATTACGGTAAATCCCCACTCATCCATGATAACTTTGTCAAGGGTTTTCATGCTTTGCCACTCACCTCACACAGTATTCAAAATGGTCTATAAAATCTGCCATTACAGTAAATCCCCACTCATCCATGATAACTTTGTCAAGGGTTTTCATGCTTTGCCACTCACCTCACACAGTATTCAAAATGGTCTATAAAATCTGCCATTACGGTAAATCCCCACTCATCCATGATAACTTTGTCAAGGGTTTTCATGCTTTGCCACTCACCTCACACATTATTCAAAAT
This sequence comes from Mytilus galloprovincialis, assembly GCA_037788925.1. NCBI lineage: Eukaryota > Metazoa > Mollusca > Bivalvia > Mytilida > Mytilidae > Mytilus > Mytilus galloprovincialis. The sequence goes on along the minus strand of CM075339.1, from coordinate 72,979,069 downwards.
GGTCTATAAAATCTGCCATTATGGTAAATCCCCACTCATCCATGATAACTTTGTCAAGGGTTTTTATGCTTTGCCACTCACCTCACACAGTATTCAAAATGGTCTATAAAATCTGCCATTACGGTAAATCCCCACTCATCCATGATAACTTTGTCAAGGGTGGTATGGTTCTTCTGCCAGTATTCTAACACACTCTGTGTTGCACAATTATTATTGTCGGGAGCTAGTGGTTTAAAGCAGATGTCTTCTAGTTTTACCGTCTTGTTGTTATAGGTTGCTGTCAAAGCCTCAATCTCAAGCTGCATATCTAGAAGCTAATTAAAAATTATTCATTTTTATTCCAAAAGTTGTATATCATTTTTTTGCATCTGAAAGATTCTTGTATTATATTTTTAGAACTTGAATGAAAAATAAAAATTTATCATAATTCCAAAACTTGTATCCCATTTCTTGCATCTAGAAGATTCTAATGTATTGTATTTATAGAAGTGTGAGCAAAAATAAAAATTTATCATAATTCCTAAAGTTGTATCCCATTTCTTGCATCTAGAAGATTCTAATGTACATGTATTGTATTTATAGAAGTGTGAGCAAAAATAAAAATTTATCATAATTCCAAAACTTGTATCCCATTTCTTGCATCTAGAAGATTCTAATGTATTGTATTTATAGAAGTGTGAGCAAAAATAAAAATTTATCATAATTCCTAAAGTTGTCTCCCATTTCTTGCATCATGATTCTTGTACAAAATGTATCATATTTCTAGAAGCTTGAATGGAAATAAAAAAAATTACATAATTCTAAAATTTGTCTCTCATCTATTGCATCAGTAAGATTCTTGTATATTATTTCTAGAAGCTTGAAATAAAAAAATAAAAGTATTATCATTCTGAAAGCATTGTATCCAGTTTCTTGCAGCTCTAAAAGATTCTTGTATTATATATCTAGAATTTGAAATAAAAAATAAAAAATTATTATAATTCCAAACGTTATATCCTGTTTCTTGCATCAGGAAGATTCTTGTATTATATTTCTAGAACTTGAATGAAAAATAAAAATTTATCACAATTCCAAAAGTTGTATCCCATTTCTTGCATCTAGAAGATTCTAATGTATTGTATTTATAGAAGTGTGAGCAAAAATAAAAATTTATCATAATTCCTAAAGTTGTCTCCCATTTCTTGCATCATGATTCTTGTACAAAATGTATTATATTTCTAGAAGCTTGAATGAAAATAAAAAAAAATCATAATTCTAAAATTTGTCTCTCATCTATTGCATCAGTAAGATTCTTGTATATTATTTCTAGAAGCTTGAAATAAATAAAATAAAAGTATTATCATTCAGAAAGCATTGTATCCGGTTTCTTGCAGCTCTAAAAGATTCTTGTATTATATATCTAGAATTTGAAATAAAAAATAAAAATTTATTATAATTCCAAACGTTATATCCTGTTTCTTGCATCAGGAAGATTCTTGTATTATATTTCTAGATGCCTGAATGAAATTAACAATTTATTAAACACACAAGACTTACCTACCAATTCTTGAAATTGAATGATTTTTGTTTTACATTTTAAGAAGTTTAAGTACAAAATTAATTTGATATAATTCAAAAGTATAATCCTGAGTGTTTTCCAGCCTTTTTTTATTTCATTATTTATGAAAATCATAAAATTTGACCTGACCATTGTGAATTTGCCGTTTCAGAATCATATACATTATGGGTAATATTTTCAAAAGTGTACACCAAAACGTTGTGATTGGTTAAAAACGTCCTAAACAATGGGAATTCAACCAATGATGTGACGTTATTTTCCTTGTGGTAAACGAACAATGAAATTACCTATAGTCCCTTAGATTCTGAAACGGCTAATTGGACCAGATATCTTAACCATAAAACAAATAATATTCTATTTGGACTTTTGATATCTTTTTACATTTGTTATTGCAACAATGGACACAAGTTTTTATGTTTTGCAATACTGCTTATTATATTATATTATATTATCTCAATTTTTAGCAAATAGTAAAAACTAATAAAGAATTTCAGAATTTTCAGAATATTATTACCATATGTAAGAATTGTTTATCAAAGAGATTACTGTAGTTGACGTAAGCTGTTGATGGAGCAGGTGGAGGTAGTGGATGTCTGTAGTTTGTATGGTTGTTTGGTCTGGTTATCACTAACTGTTCTATTCTGTAAAATGGTCTACAATGCAAAATATAAAATATACAATTATCTCCCTTTTTTTACTATTAAATCTTGTTAAGAATTCAGTTACAGCACAGCACAATGGTGAGGGGAAACCATAAATGATTATGAAGAATTCTAAAAAATGGTCTAAATTACAAGTTTAAAATATTTTGTCATGACTCACTGAAAATCTATTCTGTAAAATGGGCTAAAATACAAAATATAAAATATTTTTAAAATTATCTCCCCTGTTAACTAAAACCTCTTGTTATAAACATCAGCCATCGCATAGCACAAGTGGAAAACTATGATTAAAGAATATTAGGAATTTAGGACTGACTACTCTATTCTATAAAATGGTCTAAAATACACAATATAAAATCTTTTTTAATTATCTCCCTTTTCAACTATAACCAATAGTTGCTCAGCAAAAGTTTGAGGGGGAAAACTGTAATGGAGGAATGTAAACAAACCTGTACTGTAAATAGTAATAACTGATTTTTAAAAGGACAAATTTAAAAATATATCATTCAACAACTGTTCTAGACAAGTTTTATTAACAAACCAAAATGCAAGTTAAATATAAAAAAAAAGAAGAGAATGTGGCCATAGTTCACAGATACCCCACTCGCATTATCATTTTATGTGTTCAGTGAACTGTGATATTGGGGTTAAAACTATAATTTGGCATTAAAATTAGAAAGATCATATCATAGGGAACATGTGTACTAAGTTTCAGGTTGATTGGACTTCAACTTCATCAAAAACTACCTTGACCAAAAACTTTAACCTGACATGGGACAGACGGACGGGGGAAAGAACAGGAACACAGACTAGTAAACATAATGCTCCTCTACTATTGTAGGTAGGACATAAAAAATAATGTCATTTGTGTTGAATGTTTATCAATGTTACTTAAACAACAAACTTAAAAAGTTAATCATGTTAATTGGCTTGAAAGCAAAATTCACAAAGAAAATGAAATAAATTTTTGTCAATAACATGTAATAGATTGTCATAAATCTGTTTAGATATATATTATATGCATACATTGATTCGATAATTTCGACAACATTAAAAAAAAATATATAAGAAATCATTTTGCATATCTTTCAAAAAAATGGATTAGTAATTATTCATGGAATAAAAAATTTCACAAATTTTGATGAGAATAATTGATGAACCCCACATTTTTTATTTTCAATGTCTCACACATTTAATACAGACTATTATATAGCTTGTAAGCAAACTTTGGCAAAACAAAATAAACTATAAATACCCACAAAAATATAATTGTTCCTCAATCCACACTATTGGAATCCATAGAAAATGAAATGAATCAACAGTTATAATACATACAGCAGGTTTATGGAAATGAGAGAAATGTGAATCAAAGAAAATTTACCCAAATATGAATCAATCGAAAACTTACTCAAAATGTGAATCAAAAGAAAACTTACTGAAAATGTGAATCAATTGAAAACTTACTCAAAATGTGAATCAAAAGAAAACTTACTGAAAATGTGAATCAATTGAAAACTTACTCAAAATGTGAATCAAAAGAAAACTTACTGAAAATGTGAATCAAAAGAAAACTTACCCAAAATGTGAATCAAAAGAAAACTTACCCAAAATGTGAATCAAAGTAATCTTTCTCCTGTCTGGCTCTACTATTACTAGATGACCAAAGTTCTACTGGATTGGTCGTAACCTTGAACAAAGCAATACCAGCAGACAGGCCTCCAGCAATGATAACACCAAGCACTATTACTAGAACTGGATGTCTAGCACAACAGGCACCCCATCTAGTAAATGTCCTTTGTAAAATTCGTTCCATTGCTGCACCAAGCTTTTCCATATAACTTATATCAGACAGTTGAACAATGGCCTCAGAATTATATTTTGTTTGGTTATGATTTTTTTCTGAGTGAGAACCATCCATATTTGTTGTACCATTACCCTGAGTACCATTTTGATAAACTGTTGTAAAGGAGTTTTGTTCCTGTTGTGGTTCACAAAGAAAGTAACTAACAAGGTACGACGTGAAAAAGACAATTAGAAATACTATGTATAATAATCCCATTACAAAATACCAAGTATCCAAACCCAATATAGTGGATTCAATTTCTGTCGGTGGCGGGGATGGAATCGGTGCACATGATGCTGCACAATCTTGACAGCTACATGCTGATTTGTTGAAAGCTCTTTCACTACATTTAGATGTCATAGCATCCATTGGATGTAAGGTTACGTTCGTTCCTGGAGGGGGTGTGGCCGTGTTTCCAATAACAAACGTGATTCTGAATGGCGTTTGTCCATTTGATGTATCCCCCATGAAATCCAGCCATTTTTGAGGTGTGCACTCTGCAGCAGTATGTCCACATAGAATGTTCAACGCTTTCTGATTGGCACTTGGCATTTGAACATCTTTACAAGAATTAAACATACCATTAGCAAAATTTTCTGAGATATAATAGTGGGTGGCAACTGCTGCTTCTTTATTGCCAGTTGGTATATCAGGCTTTACGTAATCAATAGTCACATAGTTATTTTGGTTTGGACTGCATGTTGTATAACAGTAGAGATTTAGAAAGTTACGGAAACAAGACGGACATCTTAGCAGCATCTGCTGGGGTACACCTAAATTAGCCTGCAGTGTACGGAGTTGGGTTGTATCACAACATGTTAACGTATTATTTCCTGAAAGAAAAAAAAAGAAAAACATTATCTACTGCTTTATATCAGCTTTTGTAAGAATTTGAGTCAAATTAAGATACCAAATTTACTTCTGACAGAGGTACACCTAAATTAGCATGTAGCGTACAAAGCTGGGTAGTATCAGAGCATGTTAACGTATTATTTCCTGAAAAAACAAATTAAAACATATTAGTAATTCTGTTAAGGTACACCTAAATTAGCTTGAGTGTACAGAGTTTGGTTGTATCACGAATTAATACCTTAAAAAACTCATTTCTAGTACAACAATCAGTAACTGCTTTATATCTGATTTCATAAATACATTGAGTCAAATAAGATAATGTACACTTCATATTCAAATATAATAATAAGTAGATGTGGTACCATTGTGATTGAGATGAGACAAGTCTACACAAGAGACTAAATGACACAGAAATTAACAACAAAGCCCCTTTTGATGGTCACCTTTTGTTAATAATTAATAACTTATACATCCTAGTATTCTATTATATACACTTAAATGCGGGAGTTATTATTGTTGAAATTTGTTATCTATAGTAATAGATGGGCAAAATTTCATTTCTATCTAAACATGGCTGCTGGTTGTGTTTACAAAAGGACTTCAAAATCAAAATCCATTAAAAAAATAATATAAAAAAAAAATGTGTTATTATTGTAGTCCTGTAATATTATGTTGTCATTTCAATGTTATATTTAACTTTGCCATTAAAGTGCGAGGTTTGGCATGCCACAAAACCAGGTTCAACCCACCACTTTTATTCCCCTTTAAAAGTGTCCTGTACCAAGTCAGGAAGATGGCCATTGTTATATTATTGTTCGTTTATGTGTGTGTTGCATTTTAACGTTGAGTCGTTTGTGTTTTCTCTTATTTTTGAGATATTGCGATAAGACGTGGCACGGTACTTGTCTATCCCAAATTCATGTATTTGGTTTTCATGTTATATTTGTTATTCTCATGGTGTTTTGTCTAATGCTTAGTCCGTTTCTGTGTGTGTTACGTTTCGGTGTTATGTCGTTGTTCTCCTCTTATATTTAATGCGTTTCCCTCGGTTTTAGTTTGTTACCCCGATTTTGTTTTTTGTCCATGGATTTATGAGTTTTGAACAACGGTATACTACTGTTGCCTTTATTTACGATTGCCAATGAGACAACTCTCTACAAGAGACTGTTCTGTATGCATAATCTGAGATGTCTGAGAAAAACCAGTTGGTCAACTTCAAAAGGTTACCTGTAGATTTGGAATTTTCATCTAATAGAAAAAAGTGCTGTTATAATTCTATTTGTACTTGGTACAGTACTATTTTTATTTACTTCAGATTAATAACATGATACACATAAATATTAGATATTAGAAAACACAATTCAAGGTTCATTTATGTATCTCAATTTCTATCAGAAAAATACAAAAATACTTTGATTTTGAGAAAAAACTTGTTGATTTGTCACCTCAGGCATGTTAGGCCAGAGTTTTTATTTGTTGGTATAAACAGATCTGCTGACCCAATTTTTACAATTTTCAAATGAAAAAATAAACATTTCATGCTTTTTTATTCAATACAATTGTAAGAAAAATGAAGATTTCTTTCTTTATATATATTTATATCTTGTATGATTTTTTTTATTAATTTCTTTTACTGACCAAGTTGACTTTAATTTATTTGTACATAAAAAAATCTGTAAACCAACAAATTAAACAACCCTGGCCATATTCAATTACAATGAATTTTAAATGGAAGAAACTGAAATAGAGAGTGTTTTAAATTCTTCTTGAACAAGTCAAATATATAATAATTTGTAATACACTCATTTCTCTATACACACAACTCTCTGGTATTCATTGATAAATGTTGCACCAGTTCTTGGCCTTATCGTATAAAGCAAACTAAGTTTAAGGTCACCTGACCGACTTAAGATCCTGATATCTCGATGTTATGGTGTTATGTAAATATACGATTTCTTTATCATACAAATGAACAACTAACGAGTTTGTCGTAAAACTAGTCAATTATTTTCTTGTCTGGTTACGAAAATTTAATTGAATTTCCTCCCTATATATATATAAGCTCTCCATAAATAATTTGAGTCGTTTAATAACTTAACTTTCTTCCTGTAAAGAGCCATTTAGATAATAATATTTCCTGATGGTCTCATTGGCACTCACATCACATCTTCCTATATCTCTTTAAAATTCTTTCAGTGTCTTTTAATTCCCCCTAATTTTTGTGCTTACAGCTATTTTTTTTAACTAAGTGATACAGTTCTTGGCCATAAGAATTGGTCAAATGCAAATTTCGCTATATATATATATTTCAATTCAAATACAATTTTCAAAACAATATCTCAATTGGAAAACTGTGTATTCATTTATTTTTGTGGATTAAACATGTTAAAGAAAAATTAAGTCCACTACGGTCAGTCATGGTTTTCTTAAGGTTTCCAATATTTACCAGTTACTTATTCAGGACAATATGTCTCAAGGATTTTTAGTCAATCTGGGTCTGTCTTGGATTTTTTAAGGTGTTTCAGATATTTACCAGTTACTTATTCAGGACAATATGTCTCAAGGATTTTTAGTCAATCTGGGTCTGTCTTGGATTTTTTAAGGTGTTTCAGATATTTACCAGTTACTTATTCAGGACAATATGTCTCAAGGATTTTTAGTCAATCTGGGTCTGTCTTGGATTTTTTAAGGTGTTTCAGATATTTATCTGTTACTAATTCAGGACAATATGTGTTGACAGATTTACAGTCCACATCGATCTGTCATGGGTTTCTTAAGGTTTTTCTATTTTTACCCGTTACTAATTCAGGACAATATGTCTTGACAGATTTACAGTCCACATGGACCTGTCATGGTTTTTTAAGGTTTTTCAGATATTTACCTGTTATTAATTCAGGACAATATGTCTCAAGGATTTTGAGTCCATCTGGATCTGTAAGGGGTTTTGCTGGTCCATTATATTTACAGTTGAGATGTTTAGAGGACCCTGCTTCCGCTGGCCCACAATCTCCGTACATTGAACATTGACCATCTTTTGCAACCACCTACAAATATAAACAATTGTTAACTGATAAAGGGAAACTCTGCCAAAAAATGAAAAATTGATATTTTATTCTTTAAGCATATAACACCACATGTTCATAAATAACAAACATCAAATGAGCCTTAATTGTTACGCTACCATTTGCATCAAGCAATTAGTTAAATATTTATTGTTAAAGTTATTTAATAAATATTTTACTGTCATTTGTCAATTATGGGGTACCCCATTTACAACCCTCATAGATATTATTTACATAGTTGAACATGATAAATCAGGCTATAAGGCCAACTAAAATTACTTAGTAGATTTTCATCCAAATTTTTGAAAATAATGGGGCGGGTGGGAGGATTTTATTTTTTATATTTTATTTCATATGAAACCCTTTTGCGACGAGTTCTTCATATATGCAAGTGTAATAATAAGCTTATATCATGTACATGTATACACAAGTATGAGGAATCTTACATAATATTTCAAATCCTTAAATAAATATATCTAATTGCGGCTTTAAAAACTTAACAACAAAAACCTGTGAGAAATACTCTCTTCAGTTAGACTACATGTACCTACACAAAATGTATTTTGGTTTCTAAACAATGGTTTGTATTACCATAAAATGAAGCAAATGCATTGGTATGCAACACAATTATTATGAGTACAGAATAAAATGAAAGCTCAGAGAGTGTTGAAAATAATAGGGTTGGTACTTTATATGCAAGATGAAAATATAATTATCATGTAAAACATGAACTTAATAATAAACAAGAATGTGTCCAAAGTACACGGATGCCCCACTCGCACTATCCTTTTTCATGTTCCATGGACCGTGAAATTGGGTAATAATCTAATTTGGTATTAAAATTAGAAAGATTATACTATAGGGAACATATGTACTAAGTTTCAAGTTGATTGGACAATTTTATCAAAAACTACCTTGACCAAAAACTTTAACCTGAAACTCCCACTTTCATTTTCTATGTTTAGTGGACCGTGAAATTGGGGTCAAAAGTCTAATTTGGCTTCAAAATTAAAAGATTATATCATAAGCAATAAGTTTATTTAGTTTCAAGTTGATTGGACTTCAGCTTCACCAAAAACTACCTTGACCAAAAACTTTAACCTGGAACTCCCATTTTCATTTTCTATGTTCAGTGGGCCGTGAAATTGGGGTCAAAAGTCTAATTTGACTTTAAAATTAGAAAGATCATATCATAAGCAACAAGTCTACTAAGTTTCAAGTTGATTGGACTTCAGCTTCATTAAAAACTACCTTGACCAAAAACTTTAACCTGAACGGACGGACGCACAGACGAACGGAGCCACAGACCAGAAAACATAATGCCCCTCTACTATCGTAGGTGGGGCATAAAAATTTTTTTTAATGAGTCTTTTGGGGTGTATTGGGACATTTGCTGTTTGTCAACATAAAAAGACAGCCATGGGTAAAATCAAAGGGCTTGCATAAATAAAATGCGTATGTTAGTCGACTTTTTAAATTTAATAAACGGTCATAAATCTGACAAGTTCGTGCTTGTGTTTCAATATCTACAATTCAGTCATGTTTTCTGTATCAATGGTTTCCACGAATCTTGTGCTTTGGGTATCATTTACAGTTTAAATTTCATAAATAAAAAAGTCCGCAGTTTTCTAATCACAGAAATTTGTGACATACCGCGATTTGCAGTCTTGGAAACAGCGTTTTTCTCGTAACACCAATATTTCATGTCATTCTCGTTATCAATCTTTACTCTCGGAAGATGATGTTGTCATCATAGAGCAGCGGAAAGGTCGACTTAATCATTTTGGTTAGATTTACTCGAGGTACAAAACCGAAATTTGAAACAGGAAGCATCGAATGAAACGAAATTTTAACGTATACCGGTAACGGGAATGAACAAAATCCGGAAATCGTAAATTTTATAAAATAAAAAAATTCGGGGCGGGGCGATTTCAGAGGGGCGGGCGGGGATGAAAATCTATCAATTAATTTTAATTGGCCTAACATTATATAATATTATACTATGGAATCACAAATGTCAAGGAAGATAGAAACTAAATAAATATACTGTAGATATATTTCTTATATATTTTTCTGAAATAGATTAAAATGTATTGTACACAAAAGTCCACTGAAAGGTAGATATTGTTACTGTAAATTCAGAAATTATTGCGACGTTTTTTATTACTGCCAAAAATGGGACAGGGTTACAATCCATTGTAAACGCAATAATTAAAACTCACATTTTGAAATTTTTTAAATGAATCAAACAGGATTTTTTCTGAATATCGCAAAAATTAAAATCATATTTTAGTCTAAAATGAAATAAATCACAATAATAAATGTACGTTATGATTTAAGAATTTCCAGTAATCTGCATGATTCTGAAGAAAATTTAAGTGTAGTCCCTAAATCATTAAACACTGCATGGTTCAATAACTAATTGTTTGTTTTTTATATAAATCCTTAGTCTTTAAAATTCATAAAATAGTTAAAGCTTATCACAGATTTGTGATGTCAAATACATTAAACCATCCTTAACTTTGACTGAACTTATCAAAGTCTTCTACTGAATTTCTTGTTAAAGGAAGAAAAGCCGGGGGCCCCTTGTTTCGATCATGAATAGTATACCAAACTAATTCAAGTAAATCCTTGTTTTACAATTTATCAATTATGCAGACAACCCGATAATCAGATAATAGGAACTTTCTTTATAGTTACAAATAACTTGTTTTAAAGTAATTTGGGGTTATTATTGAATTCATTTGAATTTAGTATGTCATTAACCCAGCTTTAACTTTAACTCGAACTTATCAAAGTCATCTTCTGATTTGCTTTTGAAACAAAGAAAACCCCCTGTGTCAATCATGCAAAAATACACAAAAATAATTCAATTAAATCCTTGTTTTACGATATAATATGCAGACAATCAAATAATTGGTTCTTTCATTATAAATAGTTACAGCATGTACAAACAACTTTCTGAAGTAATTTGGTGTTATTATTATGAATTCATTGGAATTTCGTACTCGTTTAGATTAGTTTCACCTGTGAACTGCATTATGAGATCATGACCACCTGAGGTCAACCCCAGTTTTTGGTGGGGGTTCGTGTTGCTTAGTCTTAAGTTTTCTGGGTAGTGTCTTATACACTAATATTTGTCTGTTTGTCTTTTACATTTTTAGCCATGATGGTGTTGTCAGTTCATTTTTGATTTATGAGTTTGACTGTTCCTCTGATATCTTTTATGACTGAATATCAATAAAAATATTGTAGGAAGCATTAATTGTCTACTTTCAGAGATACACTCAATTAAAAAATCATGCATGCAATCTCCTGTGAAAACAAATGAAAAAGAGACTGGTTGTAAGAAGAATGGTTTAAATACTGGACCTTGCACTGAAAGCGTATATATGTAAAATGAAGTGAACAAATTATGTTAAAACTTTTTTTTCTCATAAAAAAATCTCAAAAGTTGGTTTTAAAAATTCTGTTGATGTTGAAAAAAAATGGTAACTCTATTCCCCTGTCAAATATCATTTAAACATTAAAAATCATGGCAAAGTTCACAATGTTAAAGGCATGATTGATTGATTGTTGGTTGCTTAACATCCAGTGGCAAATAGTTCAGGCCTAGTCCAAATAATAATGATGTCTTGAAAGGCTATTATATTTTTTTTTTTTACACCTTATGAGGGTTTGGATGGGGTTAAATGATTAAAGAATAATGCCATTAAAAAATGAAGATTAGAGAATAACGGGCAAAAAAAATGAAGATTAGAGAAAAAAGGGGTTATTTTTTTGAAGATTAGAGAAAAATTAAAGGGGTTAATTTTTGAAAGATTAGAGAAAAAAGGTGTGAAAATTAAATGTTAACAGAATAACAGACCCCCCCCCCCCCCATCCAGACCCTCCCTTGTGCCTTTCAAGACGTCATAATTATTTGGACTTGTTCAGGCCATAAGCTTAATATCTTTATTTTGTCCTTTTGAATCCTTTCTCTCTCTATACATATTGAAAACTAACTTCTTCTCAAATGAAGAAAAAACAGTGATCCAAAATTACTTTATTATCATTGAAACAGAACATGCAGAAACAGCACTATTTATGAGATACCAATTAAGTGCAAAAAAACTTAATTTTGTAAATGTAGCCATACTACTGAAAATTGCATTTGTTTATGTCAATATCAGCAGCTCTCATATTTTTAATTACCATGACTACCAAAGTAAATAAAACAGCACACACGAGGAAAAGCCTCTTTTTCTCTATGTTCTGCATTCTCTCTAACTAGTGCTAAAGATCAGTCCTAGTTTTTGACCTTGTCTAATCTGGTCCCCCATTGGGCAATCACAAACCAGGATCAAGGATTACAACCAAGGTGCACTCTACTTGTATTTTTAACAGTTGTTAGTTAGCAACCATTTGATTTTCTGGGGGGGGGCTATGGGTTTATTTTCTGGACAAATTTTTTCTTTCAATTTTAGCATTACATATAGTGGTAGTTCAAATAATTATGACGTCTGGCAAGGCTATTTTAATTTTTTTCTGGGACGCCTTCCTTCAACAGTCGTAGGAAGGCGTCCCAGAAAAAAAAAATAGCCTTGCCAGACGTCATAATTATTTGGACTAATATAGTGGCAGCTGAGGGTGAAACAAACAATTTTTATTTCTCAGAATCAAAAACAAATTATTTTTTTCTTCAAAATCTTGAAACAAACTTTTTTCCCAAAAAACACCATGGGAGCATATACATGTAGTTGGAAACCCCCCCCCCCCCTACCCTTTTTGCTCTGGGTTGGGACCCCCCTTTTTTAAAATGGCTGGGTCCGCGCCTGGTTTGACTTTTTGGATGGTTTTTTTTTTTTTGCTTTCGTTTTCGTCCTTATACCCTTGCTTTTTTCCTCGAATACTGAAGACAAAAACCATTTATCTTATACTTGCTTTTATTTTCTAGGTATAAAATTAACTTTAATAAAAAAAAAAAAAAATAAGAAAACACACATCCGTAACATGCAATTACAATAGATCCATTGTTTTTTTGTTTAATTTATTTGAGTACAATATTTTTTTTTAATTAGAAACGCTTCTATTGAATTCAGTAAAGCAACTAAAAAAAGTCAACTCCTTTTTTTTAATGAGGCTTCAAATACAATTTGATTTGATTTGCTGTGTCTGACATATAATTGAAAACTTAAGAATGGGAACTATTGGGTTACAGACATGTTTATGTCATTGTGAATAATGGTATAACACACATCCCGGAAGTTGGAAAAAACATTCCGGGTAACATTTATTGGTGAGACTATGTTGGTTTTTTTTTTTACTCAAACAATAAAATCACTGACAAAGTACTAGTTGTCTTCTAACCACCTACATCGAATTAGGGTATAATTCCCAGTCAAAAAAGTAAATATCTCTCAAACATTTTCAAATATAGGATTCATTTTTGAAGTAATATTTGGTGTATATTTTATTAAAATAACATGAGTTGAAAACGAATTCAAATTTTTTATTCAATTAGAAAAAAAATAGTGTTATTTATAATATCCGTTTCTGTTGAATGCTAATAAATTTTACATTTTCATATTACTACATTAAATCAATAATTAATTGAAATAATGTTCAAAAAATCTCAGTTGAGGAAACGTTCGCATAGGACCAATAGTGTCCGCAAAACTGACGAAAAATAGAATAATATTAATATCAAAGTATTCCGCCCTCTTTTTCTTATCTTACAATTTAACCAATTTTCTAGTTCCAACTTTTTATATAACCCCCCTAGTCGTATTATATATCTTTAATATATTAAATATTTATGATATATGTCAAATATGTCAAATGAACTGGCCGGCATATATATATCATGTTCATATTGACCAAACATCAAAAACTGTTATGATTTTACTTACCAAATTTCCACAGAAAATCACAATTAAGAAATAGAGAATTAAATCAGCGCCCATTGCTGCATTTGATATAAATGATAAACTAAACTGAAGTGTCAAACTGTGTTAACTGGCGTAGTTATCTGTTTGTTTTGCTTGTCTCCTGAGGTGAACAAAAGTGGTCTGATCATACGTCGTGTGGGAAGGCTAAATTTAGATAAAATCAGTCCAACAGAAACGTTATATTCTGGTTATGTCATATATGTATATAATATATATATCTAGGAACCAAGAATGGAATAACAAACGGACAAAAATGCACAAAGTGGTAAATTGAAAAAAAAGATTATTTGTCAATGAGTTATATCTTCCCCCGCGTAAAATATTTTGAAAAACAAACAAAACCTAAAATGTTTAATAACCACCATGCGTCATGGACTTTGTAGTTGTTTGACCTTATATATTATCATACGAGGTCTGATAAGTACTGAGAAACCAAGGAATGCAATCATTTCTTAATAATATAAAGAGATAGCAAGTTGAAGTTGGCGGGAATATTGAAGTTACATTTTTGACAACCATGCATACGATTGGTCCCCTATTTTCGCCACAAATGAGGAACATGAAGGTATATGGGTCTGCAGCTTGCAAGTAATTTACAACTTTCTGTACAAAATATGAAAATCCTAGCTGCTACTATCCTGAGCCACTCTAAATCCGCCTCTGGTAGTTCTGATTGTCTTAATAGTATGTGCGTCCGTCCGTCCGTCCCGTGTGAGGTTATTTTTTTTTTGGTGAAAAGTAGCAAAATTAGCCGTTGTTCAAGTTGCCGACACAGACATATATATTTGAGTTTCGGGTGGAAACAAACTGTTTGATCTATGACAACGTCCAAGTTGTTGGAACGGTCATACATATTTGAGTTTCGGGTGGAAACAAACTGTCCGGCTATATCTAAGATAAAGTCCAAGTCGTCGGAGAATTCCATATTAATCAAAACATAACTAAATAAAACATCATGATTGAATACAAATCCCAAGATTGACATGCGGAACAAAGTTACACCCTTCAAAATATAATGATTTACCAAGTAATATAATTAAGAGTTTTGCCGACAGCGGGGATATTCTTCCTTTACTATTCTAATGTTGTCAAGAGCCGCTTTCGGCAATTATCATAATGTGTCAATGTATGTACATTCTGTGTTTCGCAAATTCATAACATATAAGACGCCGAGATAAAAATCATAGTTTTATTATAGAGATATCTATAATTTTATAAACATACTAACGGTAATAATTTAAAATAGACCGTAGTTAATATGCGTAATATAAATGTAACTTTGAATGGTTTAGATCCGTAACGAATCAAAATGATGATAATCACCAAGTTGAAAAATTACAAAATCAACAATAATTTTAGAACGCATGGGTTATGATATCCCATTGCTCTCGAGTTGATATCTCGGTCGGTATAAGAACATGACATTGTCGGAAATGAAAAAGTTAAACTTTTTTATCATTCAACACGCATAAATAAAACGATAAATATATTTTTTTTCTTTTCATATATCTTTTTATATATTTAACGCATATATATTTCAAAGCGTTCATCACTAGTTTTACACTGGTAATTTTGGGGCCCTTTATAGCTTATTGTTCGGTGTGAACCAAGGCTCCGTGTTGAAGGCTGTACATTGACCTATAATGGTTTACTTTTAGAAATTGTTATTTGGATGGAGAGTTGTCTCATTGGTACTCACACCACATCTTCCTATATATCTATCAGTAATTAAACAAAGGTTGTCTGTTTACCAAAATGAACATTTTAAGATAGAGGATAGTGTACCGTTTCTAACGGAAAATGGGACAAAGAATAAAGAATATAGTAAAATATATAATAAAGATTGGAAATTAACAAGTTTTAAAATATAGAGAAAAGAAATTTAAGTTCAAGGAATTAAAAAATTGAATCCCCACCCACCAATCCAGACCCTCGTAATATATGGAACTTTTGTTTTTATCACGTACGCATGCATGGTGACCTAAAGTTGTTAATATCACGTGGCATTTGGTCTCTTGTGGATAGTTGTCTCATTGGCTATCATACCACATCTTCTTTTATAAATATGCACTATTTGACATATTTGAAATATAATATGATATGAACATATAGACACTCAGAAACAGATGATTATGGACTGTACGTAGAGGCAGTTTTAGGGGGCAAGGTGCCCGCCCCCCCTTTTTTGTAGGAAAAATTTGGCTGCTTGCACTGAGACATGGCTGGAGCGGGTCCCCTTTTGGGCAGTCATTGCCCCCCTTAAGAAAGTTCAGGAGCTGCCACTGGCATGAAACGAATTTGCTCACCCTACCAAAACACATGAAATCCCCCACAGTTAATTATGAGGTTCGTGTTGTTCATTCTTTGGTTTTCTTTGATATGTTTTGTGTACTGAATATAAAAAAAGAAAATGTGGTATGATTCATCATTGCCAATGAGACAACTGTCCACAAAAGACCAAAATGACACAGACATTAACAACTATAGGTCACCGTACGGCCTTCAACAATGAGCAAAGCCCATACCGCATAGTCAGCTATAAAAGGCCCCGATAAGACAATGTAAAACAATTCAAACGAGAAAACTAACGGCCTTATTTATGTAAAAAAAAAATGAAAGAAAAATGAAAGAAAAACAAACATGTAACATGCACATAAACAAACGACAACCACTGAATTACAGGCTCCTGACTTGGGACAGGCACATACATAAATAATGTGGCGGGGTTAAACATGTTAGCGGGATCCCAACCCTCCCCCTAACCTGGGACAGTGGTATAACAGTACAACATAAGAACGAACTATAAAAATCAGTTGAAAAAGGCTTAACTCATCAGATGGACAAAAATACAAGTGGACGTGGGAAGTTTGTCTTACAATTTCATATGATTCGTTCATCATATTTCGACTCTTTAAAATTCAAGAGTCTATCCTAAAGTAAATTTTATAGCTTTTCAAATACCGTTTCGATTCTTAACCGCATGATCACTGAAGATACATTAATTGTCGAAATCCGGATATGGTGACTATATTTTTACCTTTAGTTTGCAGTATACCATCCTACGAATTTTTCAGTATACAGATATGGATAGTAAACTGCACATTGCTAGAACACAAAGAAAGATAAATTTCAACGTTAAAAACGTGAATAATGCATGTATAATATAACTAAATAGGAAATACAAAAAAAAATGATTTGAAAAACATTGATCAACAAATTTTGAATCTGCTAACCGAGTCCTTGTGATTTATTTAGCAATTTTTTGCGCACTATTTCTTATTCTGACATCCACTGGGCCTATCGTTGCGGCCAGTTTTTAATCGATGTAGACGTCGTAATTCAATGATGTTCCATTGAAAAAAAACAACACCCCATGCAATTTAAAAAACACTCCAATTTTCGACTCTCCGACAACTTTTTTCCAGTATCTTTATTCAGCTATATACAGGATATACCGCACCCTCAACTACTACAAACAACGCACTGGCCAAAAGCTGATAACACCATTTATTTGTACAGCTGTGGAACTCAGGAAACCGTGACAACACCATTATCTCACAGAGTGTTCCAACTACGAATATTACAAGGAGCCCGAAGTTATGTACCACCAAATAACAGAGGAAATGGGATACGCAACATCAACACAGACACCCTACTTTCAAGGATTAGGCCATGAATTTTTAAAGCACAGAAGACTGATACACATGTATAAAGGGAAGTTAGAAATCGTTTCGGACTTTATCAAATCAAATCAAATAATTTTATTGGTGTAAATTCCTATACTTAAATGATACCAGCTGATATTTACAAAATACAAATACAAATACAGAAATAAAAAAAACCAAACAGACAAAAACAAATCTCAATGATGAGAGATACATATTTTATATTTACATTAATTGCGTGGAGGTGTTATTCATACAGTATTGTTAATTGAAGCTATTACAATAAGCTTTAATACTATAAACGCTCTTAACAACATTATGTTTGCTTTAAATGAATGTTCAAATCATACATATCGCTTATTCCAGCTACACATACAGTACTAATGTCCGTATCATTACTTTTCAAAATGAAACTATATCACTTAAATTACAAAAGAGTACATTTCTATTAAGTTCCAACGGTTTACATTGAAATAGGACTGAATGGAACTCATCTTCATTTTCATCCTTGCAAATTGGACAAATTCTCTGTTCTAAAGGTGTTTTAGTATATCTACAAACTTCTATTAGTAATTTGCTATAATTACTAATTCTGATTTTTTACCATTTTAGAAATAACACTTTTGTTAAGGTCCAGTATAGAAGATATTTTTCTAATTCAAAATTATTTTTAACTTTGCAACATGACGTTCTTAGTTTATTACCATGACTATCTTTATTAAAGTCACAAAAAGAGCTTGTTTCCAGTATTTTATCATGTTTATTACAAAAACCGTGAGGACGTTTTGACATACCAGACCAACCGAAACCTCAATCGTAACAGCAAAAACAAAATTAAGGTACATGGAAGAAATAGTACATGGAGGAAATTACATGGCGATCAGAAGATCCACATAATGTTTAAAAAGCACAAATGAGAACACGGTTGAGCCATAAGGCCATAAGATTTATATCATGGATTGGGGATGCATATATAGTATCGTACTATATAACTAATATTTAGGTTGATTTTAAACAAATTCAATACCAATAAAACAATGTAAAACCAATATTTCAAGATCTGATATGATAGTGTTGAACCAGACAGAGACATACAGTATATCATAATGTGAAATATAAGTAACATGTGTCTCTGGTAATATAAAGTCTCAGTGGTTGAACCTTTTATTTTCTAATTCAATCCGGATAATTTACGTCGTCTCTACCTGTATTGGCTTTATATTAGTATAGCTATTTCCTGTGTTTGAAAAGGCGAAGATTTCATCGATCAGCTGAATGAATAGTGAATTTGTACTAAACTCCTTAGTTATTTTACAGTTTTAGTGGTAAATTAAGTTGTCATAATCACATAAATTGTTTATATAAAATAGTCCTGACTAAAATCACTTGATATGCAGATAAAAGAAGCCGACACAGTTCGGAATGGTGTACACCTGTACACAGCCCACACTATAAAAATAGTCCAAAATGAAATAGACGTATTTAACGTGACGGTACCCAAATTGCACCTATTTTGACAGTTTTTCACCTACGTTTTTTTATGATCAAGAAAAAAATGTCCATATTTTGTAGCCCTATCCTTCTTTATTGTATAGATACACCAATTTAATTTTGAATCCATATTGAGTCATAATGAGGAGTACCCAAATTGCATCCATGCAATAGGATGAGATAGGACAACAAGATGGCCACTAGAGTAGTTGTGAGCTAATTTAGCTCTGCAGTTTTTTGGCATTTTGATGTGATTTTAGAGTGTTAACATAAACAGAAAATATATGTGCATGTTCAGTTTTTGATGGACTATCTGTTTCTGGACTTAATTGTGAAAAATATTTTCATTTGAAAAAGATACAGAGGATATAAACTTTTTAGTGTGCAAAATTGGATTTAATTTCATTAGTATCCATTGTTATCCATTACTACCACAGTTTGTCTCTAGGCAAAAACCAGGCAGGTGTTAAGACTGTACAATCATTGTTAGCTGCCAAAAAACCTGGAGGCGAGACAAACGAACCCATTCAGATGTGTCTGAGGAAAGTATTGACAACATTGACATTATGAGCATTCACTCAGACCTAAAAGATATTAAAAAATCCCTTCAGGACACAGTGATCAAATCTGATTTAGAGTCGTTAGTCAAACAAAGTGACTTAAAAGAACTTGTTACAAGTATTGTTAGTCAATTATTGAATACACTAAAAGATTCTATCACTGCAGAATTCAATAGTAAGTTAAGAGAAAAAACAGGACAGTTGCAAGACAATGTTGATTCTCTAAACTTGGAAAATCACCTTCTGAAGGAGAAACTAAGGGAGAAAGAAATTAAGATAAAGGAGTTGGATGAAAAAGTGGAGGATTGTAATTTAAGAAGTGTGGATGCTTTGAAATCTGCAAATTACAATGAGCAGTATTCAAGGAAGCACAACATTCGCATTGTGAACTATCCAGAAAAAAACAATGAACATCTACATGCTGAATTTATCAACCTTGTCAAAAAAGACTTGAAGATTAATTTGGAGCCTACTGATTTAATTGCCATACATCGCATTCCTGGAAAAGACGGGGCAATACGACCAATCATTGCCAAAGTAAGAAACACAGATACGAAAATTAAGATCATGAGGAGCAAAAAAGGATTGAAAAAAGATATAAAATTCCATGATGATATCACCCAGAAGAACTTAGGACTGATGTCAAGACTTAACCTAACTGGGAAACTAGAGAATGTTTGGTTTTATAACTGTAGTGTTTATGGGAAGCTCCAGAACAGTGAAAGTGGTAACCAAAGAATAAAGTTTGACTTGTTTGACAATATAGAAGAGAAAATAAGAAAGAAAACAGCTTCATGAGTTGTTTTGAAATATTGATCTTAAGAAGGGAGATAACTCTAACTCTTTTTTTAAATTGTAAAAATGTTGGTCTCATCTGTTTATGTTACATTTTCATTCCATTGTATATGAGCATAGTTGAAAGTTTTGATGATAAGGGAGATAATTCAATATATTTTTCGAGATAACAAACAGGTGTTTCCCCCTTCAATTCAAGTTACTTTTACCAGGCTACACCTCTGTGACTTCAATAAATAAATAAAGAAATAAAGAAGCAATCAATTCATTCCTTGCTTTAAATCACTATTAGACTACAAAGTTATTTTTTATTTAACTTTGAGTAAGATAATCTTCAAGTCTATGTTCATGATGTTGATACATTTTTTTTCTGTTGTGTTTTTTTTAAATTAATTTTTAAATATTATACGGTTCATAATTTACGCCAATACTGTGAAACCAATCTGATGTGTTTTGTACATTATCACCAGTGTCATTTTATTGTATGTGTGTTGTGTGTATGTGATTACAATATGTACTTTATTACTGTTTTACAATTAACTTATTTGCTCTCCGGTTTATGTTCTATCTGTTATATATACATAACCTATGGGAATAGATAATAATATTACTATACTATCTATGAATGTAAGGGGTTTATTTTCTAATAAAAAGAAAAGATTGGATGTCTTTGATTGGGCAAAGGGCAAACATGCTTCAATTATATGTTTTCAAGAAACACATAGCAGTAAAGATGCTGAAAAAATATGGGAAGAAGAATGGGGCAATACTTGCATTTTTTGTCATCATAACAATAGAAGCGCTGGAGTTAGTATCATGTTTAAAAAGGGTTTAGATTTTACTATTCATGACACTAAATTTGACCAGAATGGTCGTTATATTGTTATTGATATCACTTTATTTGAACAGAGATTGACTTTGGTATGTCTTTATGGATATAATACGGATGAACCATTATTGTTTGATGATATATTATATAAAATAGCATTGTATGCTAATACTAGTATTTTATTATGTGGTGATTGGATTGTTGTCCAGGACTGCAATTTAGATACATATAACATTTTACATAAAAGAAATCCCAAATCTCGTGAAAAGATTGAAGAAATTATTGAAAAATTAGAATTATTAGATCCTTGGCGAACATGTCACCCTACTGACAGAAAATTTACTTGGCGTCAACCATCACCTATTAAACAAAGTCGACTAGACTATTTCTTAGTCACTGAGGACATATATTCTCTTATGAAGAACACGAAGATTATACCCGGTTATAAGACAGATCATTCTGCCATTGTCTTTACTTTTTCTGCCAGTCTTGCTAAGCGGGGAAAGGGGTATTGGAAATTCAATTCACAACTTGTAAGAGATGTTGAGTATGTTGAGAAAATTAAGACATGTATAAAAGACACTATATCTGAGTATTATCTTTCAGGTGACATTCAAAATTGTCTTGATGTTAAACTTACATGTAATGATCAATTATTTTTTGAAATCCTGAAGATGAAGATCAGGACTTTGTCCATTTCTTATAGTATTGAAAAAAATAGAGAGGATAGGGAACATACATCTAAGCTTGAAAAAGAGGTTGAACAATTAGAAAATATTATGAATATGTCACCAAATGTTAATGTTCAAGCTACTTTATATGGGAAGAAACTAGAACTAGAAAATAAAAGGGAACAAAAGATTGAAGGTTTACTCCTCAGATCAAGAGCAAACTGGCATGAAAATGGAGAAAAATGCTCTGAATACTTTTGCAAATTAGAGAAGAGTAATTTCATTAAAAAGACAATGGCTGAATTGATTGATGACCAAGGTAAACATATTTCTGAACAGTCTAGCATTCTTTTTGAACAACAGAAATTTTATAAAACTCTGTATTCAAGCAGAAGATCTGACAGGGAAGACAACTCTTTTTATAACCATAATGTTAAACTCACACAGGAACAAAGTGATCTGTGTGAGGGTAACTTGACATTTGATGAATGTGCTTTGGCACTGAAACATATGACAAATGGTAAGAGTCCTGGTTCCGATGGATTTACAGTTGATTTTTATAAATTTTTTTGGAGAGATCTCGGTCCATTTGTATATCGATCTTTATATTTTGGGTATGAGCATAGAAATTTTTCTAGTTTTCAATATCAGAGTGTCATTACTTGCCTTCCAAAAGATGGAAAAGATAGGAGATATATGAGTAATTGGCGACCCATCAGTTTACTGAATACTGACATTAAAATAGCTTCAGCAGCTATAGCTAACAGACTCAAACCAGTATTGCCATTTATTATAAGTGACACTCAGAACGGGTTTATTAAAGATAGGTTCATTGGGGAAAACATTCGCTTATTATATGATCTTATGCACTATCTGGAAGAGCATAATATGACTGGTTTACTGTTACTTGTTGATTTTGAGAAAGCATTTGATTCTGTTGAGTGGGATTTTCTAGTAAAAGCTCTAAAAAGCTTTAATTTCGGACCATCTATATGCAAATGGTTTGAGACTCTCTATTCAGAAGCTAAAAGCTGTGTAATAAATAATGGTAATTTGTCAAGTTTCTTCAATCTTGAGCGAGGCTGTAGACAAGGTGACCCCCTATCCCCATATTTATTTATTATAGGTGTTGAATTATTAGCTCTAAAACTAAAATCTACATCTGACATCCATGGTATTCCTATTCACAACAAAGAATTATTGTTGAGCCAGTATGCTGATGACACATTTCTTGTTTTAGATGGAAAGGAAAAATCTTTAGAGGAGACTTTAAAATGTTTTGATTCTTTTAAAAGGGTCTCTGGGCTTAAAATGAATGCATCCAAGACCAAAGCTGTTTGGATTGGAACCAAAAAATATTCAGACCATATACTTTGTCCTAATTATAATCTTCAATGGACAAAGTCAAATTTCAAACTTTTAGGAATAGATTTTTCATTAGATTTACAAGCTATGTTAGATATAAATTTCACAAAGAAAATCAAGGAAATGTCATCAATACTTAAGGCTTGGGAACACAGAAAACTTACATTACTTGGTAAAATTACTGTTGTAAAGACTCTGGCATTACCAAAGATAATTCATTTGCTCACAGCTTTACCAAATCTATCCCAGATTAAAATTAAAGAGTTAAATACTCTCTTTTATAACTTTATTTGGAATGGGAAATTAGAACGTATAAAACGCAATACACTAATTGGGGATTTTATGCAGGGAGGTTTGAACATGGTGCATTTGTCATCTTTTAGTACATATCTAAAAATAAGCTGGGTCAGAAGACTTCTTTTGAATTTAGAGGGATCATGGCAGACATTATTACTGTCTGAATTAACCAAATTTGTTGGTGACAGAGTCTTTTCTTTACAAAAAGAAAAACTGCTAGAAATTCATGGCTATGTTAAGAATCCTTTTTGGAAAGATGTTTTATTTTGCTTACATACTGCAAAGCCTTATACTAAGGCTTGTACAAATGATATATTATCGCTAGATATTTTAAATTTTGTGCCACTTTCAGATTACACTATTTATATGCAATGGAAGGACTTTGGTGTACAGTATATAAAAGACATTGTAAATGGTCAAAACAAAGACTTCTTTACATTTGAAAAGATTAGACATAAGATTCTTACAAATAATTTTCTGAAATATTACAGTCTAATCTCCAATATTCCAAAATTTATTAAAGATCACATAAAAGAATATTGTGATTCTCAACAGATTGAAAATGTCAACATCTCTGATGCTTTTTGTACTCAGATTATTAATAATAAGAAACCAAAATTTGTGTATAAGAGTCTTATTGATCATATATTTCAACCTCCCCTTGAAAAATTTCAGAAATGGGAGCAGTTGATAGACTCAGAAATTGAAAATTGGCAAAAATATTTTATGCTACTAAGGAAGTCTTGCAAAGATACCTATTTAAAAAGCTTTCAATACAAAATACTTCACCAAATAATTCCTACAAACTCTTTTTTGTACAAGATAAAGAAGAAAGATTCTAGTTCATGTACTTTTTGTAAACTTGATGACGAAACTATTGTACATTTTTTCTATGATTGTCCAATAACATACCAATTTTGGTCATCATTATTACAGCAAATAAGATTGTATAGCAGGGATTTTGCCATCAGTAAAAAGCAGATATTCCTTGGTTTCTATTCAGAAAGCTTATTCATGAATCTTTTATTTTTAGTAGCAAAAAATTATATATATAAATGTAAGTTTAAGGAACTTACTCCTAATATTTTTGGTTTTAAAAATAGAATGAAACAATATCAGTCATATGAATATTATATTGCAAAGAAAAATAATAATGTCGATGTATATGAAAAATTTTGGACCCCATTACAATATATATTTCCACCATAGAGTATGATATTAATCTGTGAGCAAATTGTTTGACTAGATTTTGTCTATTCTTTGATGCATATACATTTGTAATTGTAAACAATAATTGTGTACATAATTAAGTAATGTATGTGTGTATGTAAGTAAGAATTGTATATGTGTATGAGAGACTGAGAGAAAGTGAAAGTGAATGCAAGTGGTTCTCAATTCTTTTTTCTATTTACCTCTTTACATTGGTATTTCCTGATATTTATTTATATATTCATAAATTTCTACCATTTCCGTTTTTTTTTTTTTTTTTTTTTTTTTTTGGCTTTCTTATTTCTTAATTACTTTCAGTGTGTTTTAAAGCTTATCTTATAGTTATTTATTTATTTATTTTTATTTTATTTATTTATATTTTTTTCTTGTGAGGGAGGAGTTAAAATTTAATAAAATCATTTAAACATTTATTACTTTAAAAAAAGGGAGGGAAGAGAGAAGAAAGAGAAAAAAGAAATGAAACTACTCTTGATTTATAATCTTTGTTTGATTCCTTAAAATCCAAAACTAAATAATATGTCATTTATGAAGAATTGTTTATTTTTTGTTTGTTAGACATTAGACATTTATGTCGAACCATCTACATATCATCTTTATATTTGTTAGCATTTATAACTTACATGTATTTATACCGGTATATTATATATATATATTTGGTGAATATTACTAACAACCACTAACTCCTGTATATATAAATATCATTACTAATGTTAACGAGGCCGGGATAAGGTACCGGTAATCGATGTTTTAAACTAACAAATGTAAAGATTTCAATAAAATATGTAAACCTTAAAAAAAAAAAAAAAAAAAAAAAAAAAAAAAAAAAAAAAAAATTGCATCCATGCTTAAATTCACATCGTCAAAAGTCTATTAACCGAGGTTTTGTTTAATTTCTTCAAATATTTTGAACAATTGGATATTAGTCCATGCTTACTCTTCATATTTTACGAAATGGATACTTACAATATATTGTATTTGCTAATTTTGAAATGATGACGTCGCATGGTGACGTTTTCATACATTTTGCTTTTTCAATAAACAGTCCATCTGTTGATAAATACTGTGAACGTTTTGTGTATATCGAAATATGTTTACCTATGTTGAAAGACGTGCATAGTATCAAATCATAAAAATACAAATTGTTTAGTCTCTAGGAAATCTTGTAAGATTTCCGTTGCTATTTTTTCTAAATAGGTGCAATTTGGGTACTCGGCGCAATTTGGGTACCCTTACGCTACACTTGTATGCAAATTTGTCCGCCATTACGTAAAATCACACAGGTTCTCGTAAACTTTGACATCATAATTCAAAACAATTGACGTCACAATTAAAAAGTGATTGTTGCTTGACGTCAAAAGGTAATTCGGAGAAGATCTATGGTCATTCGGAGGCAAAATATAGCTAAATACCCATGATACCAAAAGTGTAAATACGTTTATAATTATGACTCATAATGGGTTCAACGACTTACAGAAAAGAGTGACGATTTACAGAAAAGAACCAAAAAGGACCAATAAAAACCGAAAAGGAAATCGACGCAAATGAGATGCAGATCGGCGAAAATTCAAAACGCCGCAAATTATGACTTGGATGGAGAGTTGTCACACCTTCTTATATCTATATTGACAAATATTTAAATGATAAGATAAAAATCCTTGATGAAAAATAAATGATAATTAAGCATACATATATCAAAAAAAATAAATGATAACTATATTTTTTGTAAGCATACATGTACATATATTAAAAAAAATTACTATATTGTTTCTTTTTTGTAAGTTCACATATCCCTTTAAATGTACAATCAAAATTTGAATTATGCGTTCATTTACATTAATACGAAGAATTGTTACAATATAAAAAATCTGTGTATATATGGATTGTGTTAACTTTATATATTAAAGGGGCACTAGCTGTCAAATTTATTTTCATCGATTCTGATCAAATTCTCATATTTGATTTATAACAATGTAAAACATTTATCCATTTATCGCTCTTTTCTGTAAATCGTTGGACCGGTCTGGCAAGGCTATTTTAAATTTTTTCTGGGACTCCTACAAAAATAAGAAAATTGTGTTTTTCTTATTTAGAAAACTCGGTCTTTTGTTTGAAATTATTAACAGTCAGAGGACTTATTAAAATAAGTGATTTTTAAATCACTTATTCGAGTATCAAATTCGAAGTTTTGTCACAAATTGTGATTTTGTAGTTTTACCAAAATTTTTAACACATAGGTTTAACATGTTTAAATAATATCTTTTAATTAATAAAATTGAAAAAAATGAACTTTTTGCTTCTTTTATTATTTTTAAGTAGCAAGGTTTATGCCTTTGATGCTATCATTTAGCTGCAAATTCTATTTTAGTTGAAAAAATGCTATAATAATGGCTTTACATAATGAACTGATACTTTCTTATCAGATTTTTCCCAGCATTGGGAGTATTTTTCCTGTAAAGTTCAAGGTTTCATCTTTCAGATTATGTAATAAAATTCTACTGTTCGCGATAAAAATTTCACTGTTCGGGGATGTTGAAATTAGTGGGGGTTATTAAAATAATGATACTAAAAGAAGTGATTTTTTTGGAAGGAAATTGAGGTACATTGTATGATACTTAAACAAGTGATTTTTGTGTCATTATCCTAGATTCAGTACAAGGTCATCACCTGAAATGACCTGGTCATCCTATCAACACAGATGTTGGTTCTGATAAATTTAGAAACATAATTAGTCCCTGGATCATTAGTATTGTATATCTAAAGCTCCAATACAATTTAATCACTTATTCTAGTGATTAATTTGTACTACTGAAATAGGTGATTATTAAAGAAGGACAACTCTTACTTCCAACCTTTATGGAAGTAATGTTACTTGAATCAGTGATTTAGAAAATCACTCATTTAAGTTAAAGTCCCCTGACTGATTAAAAAAAGAAAACACAGTGTTGTGTATTTTTCAGACACTTTTGTCCCTTTAATAAATATGTCTGTAGCCTTGCCAGACGTCATAATTATTTGGACTAAGCCCACACTGGATAGATCTTGATTTTACAGTCTGTTAGTTTCTATCATGTACCCAAACAAATTGAATGTATTTATCCATCTCAATCATTTGTCAATAGACATGATAGAGCTCAGTCAAGACAAAAACCTTTCTAAGATAAGAAATAAAACTAAATATGATATCAAAT
The DNA here is from genome assembly GCA_037788925.1 of Mytilus galloprovincialis. NCBI lineage: Eukaryota > Metazoa > Mollusca > Bivalvia > Mytilida > Mytilidae > Mytilus > Mytilus galloprovincialis. The sequence continues at coordinate 72,951,071 of CM075339.1, read as the reverse complement.
ATGTACCATCCTGGTCAATGGATAAATGATAGAGCTCAGTCAAGACAAAAACCTTTCTAAGATACGAAATAAAACTAAATATGTACCATCCCAGTCAATAGACAAATGATAAACACACGATTAATAGCTTACAAAAGGTACCAGGTTTAAAATTAAATATGCCAGATGTGCGTTTTGTCCACACAAGACTAACCAGTGACATGTTAAACATGATAACAATTACAACGAATAAATCTCTCTTTTACTTTTTCTTTTTAGACAGCTGTCAATTAAGAAAATGGGAAAGACAACAGATGGGGAAACATCAATAAAAAAAGAAACCAAGGACACAGAAACTGGTACCCGGAAAAGTCAAAGGTTGAGACTGAAACCAGTACAGAGACATACAAAAACAATCAAGGAGAAGAAAAACTTAAAGAACCGTAATGAGAATTTAAAATCTATACAAGAATATCTGAAAAACAAGAAGAAAGAAAAGAAAAATTCTAACACAGAAATGAAAGCAAATAGTGATGCTCCTACAAAATCAAATAAAGGTGATGTAAAGATCAAATCTGACACGACATGTAAAATTTGTCATCTTAATCTGAAAACTGAACACAAATTTCATTATCACATGAAAACTGAACATAAAGAGACATCTCTGAAGCGTAAAAAGGAGTTAATGTCTGTACAAGGGTCTCTGAAATACAAGAAAACAGAAAAGAAACCAGTACAGAAAGCTAAAAGTTATACTACAAGTGCAATTATAAAGGACGTTAGGATCAAATCAGAGGAAGAAATTGAAACACAAACTGATAATTCAGACGATGGGTCTCTTGATTCAACAAAGTCTGTAAAATGTAAACTCTGTAAGAAAAGTTACAAAAAACAACATGGTTTGAGTCAGCATCTAAGATTGACTCATAAAACATACTGCGTTCACTGTGAAGAAAATATGTCCTCAGTTGATGAGTTAAAAGAACATCTCAACAAGACTCATAATATTTTTGCATCTGAGGATGGTTCATTTAGATATGGCTGTAAAATTTGCGGAAAAACATTTGCGAATGGCCACAAGTTGAAAGCTCATCAATACGTTCACAACATTCATCCACCATTGAAATGCAGTATCTGTCATCAGATTCTGAAATCAGAAAAAACATTAAGTTATCACATGAAAACAAAACATAATGAAGCATATCAGAAAAATGTTTCATGCGAATATTGTGGAAAGTTATTCTGGTGTAAGTCTGAATTGGATAAACATTTACGTGTCCATACAAATGAACGACCATATTTATGTCATATTTGTAGCAGTTCTTTCAAGACGGCAGGGAATTTAAGAAATCATCAACGGGCTATTCATGAAAATCATTTTTGGATTTGTGACGTATGTGGACAAAAATTTAAATCCAAACCTCGTTTTCAGGAACATTTGTATAAGGAAAAGCATGGAAAAGAAGGGAAACCCATCCAATATAAAGAATTCCCGTGTAATGAATGTGGAAAAATATTCCCACGTAAAATTGACTTTCAAATTCACTTCCGCATTCATTCTGGAGCTAAACCTTACAAATGTCTTGAATGTGGTCGATCTTTCCGTTGTCATAACCATCTGACACAACACAAAGTTACCCATACTGGCGAAAAACCTTTTAAATGTAAATTCTGTGGGAAAGGTTTTAGTCAGTATGCTAATGTTAATTGTCACATGAAAAAGCAGTGCAAGTTCAAAGGTCAAGAAAATAAAAATATTTCGACCTTTAAGCAAGATTCCACTCAAATTTTTGATCATAGTTTAATGTTGAATGAGAGTTCAATTCGTTTAGTAGCACCACCAGGCGTGAACAAAATTAAACAGGAGAAAAAACGAAATACAAAAGAACCGATCAAACATGAAAACACTAGATGGAAAGTTAAGCATGTATCAGCCGACATCGAAGGACCAGAAGAAATACACATCAATCATAAAGGCACTCAATCAGACTTTTCTCTGAAGACAGAAAATGAAGAAGAAGCTAAATCCGATAAAATCGTAGATTTTCTAGTAGATGACATCGTTGAAGATATGCTAAATGATGTACGTAATAATGCTGTAAAGAAACACGATGACAGCCATGATGGTAGCCAAGAAATCGTCAAAGTTGTAAGCGCTGTTAAAAATGTCGGAAATCAAGATGACAATGGAGGGATCATCAATGTTGTCGATACTTGTAAAGATGACTTGGGTACAGATGATAAATCAAACAAACATGCCAGTCAGGAACGTAGCTGTGGAATTATAAACATACTCAAAGATGCCAGCCATAATGATAAATGTGGCGTTGTTGACATTAACAAAGATGGTAGCATGAATGATGAATGTGAAATTATTAAAAAGTTTGATAAAGAGATACAACAGGTGAGTTGTTTGCCTATATATATATATTTATATAAATTATCTCCCTTTTCACATTTAGGCCAAACAATGTACTTTTAACACGTTTAGTTTTCTTTTTTTTCTTTGTGTTTTCTTAGTTCTTAAACCACATGAACCACTACTGATATAAATTTAAGAAAACCAACCAAATTGTCAACAGCAATGTACAGTCCCAATCAATGTTTCCTTGCTTTTTCAATTGGCCTTTAGTTTTGAACATTTTAATCATGTTAATTGTTGATTGGTATTGGTATACAACGTGTACAAATAATACATGTAATAGTACTGTTTAAAAAAAAATGTTATACTCGCTGAATGATTGCAGCTACTCTTAAAACATTACAACTCTTTTTTCATGTATCTTTGAATTTCAAAAATGTAATTTCTTGTGTTATTTCAGCATATAACCATAATAACCATGTTAAATATATCTTTGTTTTTGTTCATTCTAGTTGCCATCTGATATAGAGGGTGGAGTTCTTCAACCAGTAGTGTTTACAGCAGAACCCCATGTTTCTGAGGTCTCTAATTCTGAAGACAAATCAAATCAAGTACTTACCGACAACCGCCAAATTATGATTCTGAGAAATGATGATATGCAAGAAAGCAAAGTAGTCCTGGCTGAAATCACAGAAAACGGAATGATGCGTTACATACCTGTACCTGACCAAGACGGAGCAACAATGTTTGTTTTAGATCCGGCAAATAATGAGCATCATTTAAAGACGTATCATAATCAATATGACCTATTAAAAGGTCATGCAGAAAAGGAGACAATTCATATTTATACACAACAAGGGCTAGCAACTGCATGTTTACCACACAATGTTGAAACTGTGACTAGACCTGAGGGTCAAGAAACTGCAGATGTACAACAAGTTCTTGAATCTGCAGATGTACAACAAGTTCTTGAATCTGCAGGTGAACAGCAAGTTCTTGAATCTGTTGATGTACAACATTGCTTTGAAAATACAACGAAAGCAGAAAAGCTAGATCAAGACGGTTTTGAGCCAATGGAAGTAACATATTCTTCAATATACAGTCTGTCAGAAATGAAATCTGCAGATAATGATATTTAATGCCACACATTGTTGTAAATAATTTAATGATTAGGCCATACAAAAATAAAACAAGCCTTTTTGCTTATTCTCCCTAACCTTATTTTTAGAGCCTACCCTAACACTAAAATTTGTTAACCAATTTTGAACAAGCACTGTTAAACTAGCTCTACTTTTACAAAGAAATAGACATAGTTTAAATGCAGACATTGAAATGACCCTAAAATGAATTCTTAAGCAAAATAAATATCTACTGTCGTTTGTGTTTTCTCTTATTTTTGAGATATTGAGATCAGACGTGGCACGGTACTTGTCTATCCCAAATTCATGTATTTGGTTTTCTTGTTATATTTGTTATTCTCGTGGTGTTTTGTCTGATGCTTGGTCCGTTTCTGTGTGTGTTACGTTTCGGTGTTATGTCGTTGTTCTCTTATATTTAATGCGTTTCCCTCGGTTTTAGTGTGTTACCCCGATTTTGTTTTTTGTCCCTGGATTTATGAGTTTTGAACAGCGGTATACTACTGTTGCCTTTATTTATTTGTTACATTTTTGGTGTTATTTTTTACACCAGTACCCATACCCTCCTTCCTTGATGGGTGCATTTTACATAGACAAATATAATCGTATAATATAATCAAAATGAGGATGTTAATTTGATGTATGCCTTTTTGTGCTTCTTCGTTACATTTGTTGTTTTTATAGTGATTAAGATGATAACACAATGTTGACTGCTGTACCCCTATTTTTGACATTTTTACCTATTATGTCTGTTTGTTTTGTTCACGCATCGGTGACTATATAATGGAATTCGATGCGACTGTCATACAAGTGAGAGGTTTAGCTAGCTATAAAACCAGGTTCAATCCACCATTTTCTACATTTGAAAATGCCTGTACCAAGTCAGGAATATGACAGTTCTTGTCCATTCGTTTTTGATGCGTTTTGTTATTTGATTTTGCCATGTGATTATGGACTTTCCGAATTGATTTTCCTCTGAGTTCAGTATTTTTGTGATTTTACTTTTTACCATGTTTACCCATGTTACCATTTCCCAACATTTGGAGTAACAGGAGACTTAAGCAAAAAAAATATTTTTATACTTGTTACTTGCACAATAGTTAGTTGCTTAACCTTTAGTTTTATATGATTTGTCTTGTGTACTATTATTTACATGATTTATCTGTTTGTCTTTTTCATTTTAAGCCATGGCATTGTCAGTTTATTTTCAAACTATGAGTTTGACTGTTCCTCTGGTATCTTTCGCCCCTGTTTTAGCTAGCTGTACACATCTTTCTGGCCTGGGTTCATCTGTCTATAAAATGTTATGGTACTTTTGTCATTTTATCAAAAACATTAAGCAGTATAGGTTAACTACGCATGTTGTTTGTAATGACTGCCAGGTGTTCATGTCTGACTGGGTTCATATGACCTTGACCAATTTCATGGTTCATTGATCAATATTAAGATTTTGTGGTATGATCTGTTTCTTAGGTAGTATTAGAAATTGAAACACTGTATTTGGTGTGTGGATTGATTACAAGATGGACATGTCCGTCTCACCATGTGTGATATACCTGACTTAGGTTTGGGGACTAAAGACAAGTATATAGATTGTAAATAAAAAGAAGAACTTTCAAATTATGATCCTTTTACTTTGGATTCAAACGTCAAAAGAGGCTGATACATGTAATCATCACAACAATCATGGTTAAGACAATACAAGGGTCCTGAAAGTACGGATTATACAGACATACATGTATAACACATGACCTCATTTTCACATATGAACATTCCATAATGTTAAGTGTAAGTTATTGTGGACGTAAAACCTTTGTATTCATGATGTAACAGATTTGCATTAAAAAAAATAGTTTCAAGAAAAAGGCAGAACATTTCAGCATGTGTAGTGTGCACTCTTGTTGAATTTTTTTAAGTGTTTTTTTTAAAGATATTTCTCATGTCTTAATGACTTGGTATGTAAACTAAAAGTGCTTTTGAAAGGATTTACAAAAAAAATGTGTTAAAATTTCAAAAATACTGAAAATTACAGAATCCAACATCTGTTATTTATTCAATAATCATTTGTTATCTATATCTATATAAGAGAAAGAAGTTAGATATGACGCTGTAATGATAATGGATGAAATTATGACTTATTTAATGTATATTTTTATTTGATAAATGTCTTTGTATATTTTCGATTGAATATTGATATCTGTTAACTAAATAAAAATGATAAATGTTGGATACGTTGTTGTCTGATTTGTGGTTTCAAAATTAAATTATAATTTCAAAATAAGATAATTGTAGTTAAGTAAAGGCAATAGTAGTATACAGCTGTTCGAAATTCAATTGATGGAGAGAAAACATATCTGGGTTACAAAGTGAAAATAACACAGAGGGAAACAACCAAAAAAAACAAAAAAACTAATGTGCAACAAGAAACCAAACAACAATGCAACACACATAGAAACGAACAATAAGATAACAATTGCCACTTTCCTGACTTGGTTTAGAACATTTTTAGAAAAACAACCGATGTTCTAATATCGTACTGTGATTTAAAAAAAAGGCAAATCATAAAATTGAGATTGGAAATGGGGAATGTGCCAAAGAGACAACAACCCGACCATAGAAAAAAAACAACAGAAGGTCACCAACAGGTCTTCAATGTAGCGAGAAATTCCCGCACCCGGAGGCGTCCTTCAGCTGGCCCCTAAATAAATATATACTAGTTCAGTGATAATGAACGCCATACTAATTTCCAAATTGTACACAAGAAACTAAAATTAAAATAACACAAAACTAACAAAGGCCAGAGGCTCCTGACTTGGGACAGGCGGAAAAATGCGGCGGGGTTAAACATGCTTGTGAGATCTCAACCCTCCCCCTATACCTCTAGCCAATGTAGAAAAGTAAACGCATAACATTACGCACATTAAAATTCAGTTCAAGAGAAGTCCGAGTCTGATGTCAGAAGATGTAACCAAAGAAAATAAACAAAATGACAATAATACATAAATAACAACAGACTTCCAGCAGTTAACTGACATGCCAGCTCCAGACTTCAATTAAATTGACTGAAAGATTATGATTTCATCATATGAACATCAGGCATAATCCTTCCCGTTAGGGGTTTAGTATCATACCATCATAACATATATGAGAAGAACATAACCCGTGTCATGCCAACAACTGGTTTTTGAATAAATGTGTTTAGTTCTGATGGAAAGACCCTATAAGTGAATCAATATTAACGTCAAAATATGCAATCTTAATGACCTGACAACAGTATCGTAACTATATCCCTTCTTAATAAGTCTTTTCAAAGTTTTTTTTAGTTTTTGGGGTGAATACTGACACCTTTGTGCTTTATAAAGAATATTTCCATAAAAAATTGGATGTGAAATACCTGAACGTATAAGAAGTCCGCATGTTGAGCTATATTTACGAATGATGTCCTTATACCGATGATAAAATTTCGTAAATGTTTTGACTAGTTTGTGATATCGAAAACCCTGGTGTAATAATTTTTCAGTAATACACAAATTTCTCTCGTTAAAATCTAAAACATTGTTACACGAGTGAATCGTACAAGTTGAGATATATAAACACCGTAAGATGGTGACAAGGGAACGTCACCATCTAAAAATGGATAATTAACGATAGGAAATGAAAAATCATCTCTTTTATCATAAACTTTAGTATTCAGCTTTCAGTTAGTGATATAGATATCAAGATCGAGGAAAGGGCAGTGGTCATTGTTAGTATTAGCTTTATTTAAAGTAAGTTCAACAGGATAAATTTCTTTAATATACATACTGAAGTCGTCATTATTGAGAGCCAAAATATCATCCAAATATCTAAAAGTATTATTAAATTTGTTTATCAGATGTTGTGTCGATGGGTTTTTGCTTCTTTTTGTCATAAATTGTAACTCATAACAATACAAAAACAGGTCCGCAATAAGTGGTGCACAGTTAGTGCCCATTGGAATTCCGATAATATGACAATAAATGGAATCCCCAAAGCGAACAAAAATGTTATCTAGTAAAAATCCAAGGGCATATATAGTATCAAAGCATAAAATTGAGAATGGAAATGGGGAATGTGTCAAAGAGACAACAACCCGACCAAATAAAAACCAACAGCAGAGGGTCACCAACAAGTCTTCAATGTAGCGAGAAATTCCCGCACCCGGAGGCGTCCTTCGGCTGGCCCCTAAACAAATATATACTAGTCCAGTGATAATGAACGCCATACTAATTTCCAAATTGTACACAAGAAACTAAAATTAAAATAATACAAGACTAACAAAGGCCAGAGGCTCCTGACTTGGGACAGGCGCAAAAATGCGGCGGGGTTAAACATGTTTGTTTGACATAGTTTTTTTGTTTATTGCTCCTAAAAATGACCTAAAAGAGTTTGAACATATATATTCACATTCTGACTTTTTAAATGCCCATTTAATTAGGTGTGTGAATTTTTTCTTAATGAGAATGTGAGGCAATGTGGTATACAGGGTAGAAAAATCAAAACTTTGAACAGATTTAAAATCACCAATATAAGCATGCAATTTATCAAGTACTTTCAACGAGTTCTAGACACTCCAAAAGTAACCTACTGAACAAAAACTGAGAGAATCGGATGAGAACCAAAATAAAAGTGAGACCGTTGGTGTTGAGAGAATAATCTCCACTTGCTATGTATGCACCCCCTCTATGCATAGTTCCACCAATGCAAAATGTCACAAACAGTAAAATTACTGATCTTAGACAGTGTAAACATCTCGCTAGTAATTTGAGATACTGATACACCTCATTTGTCTCCCCTCCCCCTCCGATACTGGAATCTCAAGACCTAAGACAGTGTAAACATGTCGCTAGTGATTTAAAACACCTCATGTGTCTAGCCCTCCGTCCTCCTATACTGGAATCTAAGATCTAAGGAAGTGTTAACATCCCGCTAGTTAGTTACGACTTCTTATTTGTCTACCCCTCCGCTCCTTTACTGGAATCTTGAGATCTATGACTGTGTAAACAGAACGCTGGTGAGTTGAGATACTGATACAACTCATGTGTCTACCCGTCCCCCTCATATACTTGATTCTTAAGATCTTTGACAGTGTAAACATGTCGCAAATGGATTGCTAATCTGATACACCTCATGTGTCACCACCAGGGGCGGGAATCTTAAGATCTGTGACAGTGTAAACTTGTCGCTGGTGAGTTGAGATACTGATACACCTCATGTGTCTACCCTCCCCCGCCTATACTAGAATCTTAAGATCTATGACAGTGTAAACATGTCGCTAATGTATTGCTTATCTGATAAACCTCATGTGTTTCCACCCGCCCCCTTAGCTGTATTTGGCAAAACTTTTAGGAATTTCGGTCCTCAATGCTCTTCAACTTCATACTTTATTTGACCTTTTTAATTTTTTGGATTTGAGCGTCACTGATGAGTCTTTTGTAGACGAAACGCGCGTCTGGCGTTTATACAAAATTTAGTTCTGGTATCTATGATGAGTTTATTTACAACCACTGTGTCGATGCCACTGCTGGTGGAGATTTATTTCCCCGAGGGTATCACCAGCCCAGTAGTCAGCACTTTGTTTGTGCTGAGATAAATTATCATTGATATGGTTAAATTTATAAATTACCTGTTTACAAAATTTGGATTTTTGAAATACTAAGGCTTTTCTACCTCAGGCATATATTACCTAAGCTGCATTCGGCAAAACATTTAGGAATTTAAGTCTTCAATGCTCTTCAACTTCATACTGTATTTGACCCTTTTAACTTTTTTTGGATTCGAGCGTCACTGATGAGTCTTTTGTAGATGAAACGTGCGTCTGACGTATATACAAAATTCTGTCCTGGTGTCTATGATGAGTTTATTTACAACCACTGGGTCGATGCCACTGTTGGTGGAGATGTATTTCCCCGAGGGTATCACCAGCCCAGTAGTCAGCACTTTTTTGTGCTGACATAAATTATTATTGATATGATTAAATTTATAAATTACCTGTTTACAAAATTTGTGAAATTTTTTAAATACTAAGGCTTTTCTACCTCAAGCATAGATTACCTTAGCGGTATTTGGCAAAACTTTTAGGAATTTCGGTTCTCAATGCCCTTCAACTTCATACTTTAATATTTGACCTTTTTAACTTTTTTGGATTCGAGCGTCATTGGTGAGTCTTTTGTAGACAAAACGCACGTCTGGCGTATATACAAAATTTAGTCCTGGTATCTATTATGAGTTTATCCTATACTGGCATCTTAAGATCTGTGACAGTGTAAACATGTCTCTAATGGAGTGCCTACCTGATAAACCTCATGTGTCTCCACCCACCCCTTAGCTGTATTTGGCAAAACTTTTAGGAATTTCGGTCCTCAATGCTCTTCAACTTCATACTGTATTTGACCTTTTTACCTTTTTTGGATTCGAGCGTCACTGATGAGTCTTTTGTAGACGAAACGCGCGTCTGGCGTTTATACAAAATTTAGTTCTGGTATCTATGATGAGTTTATTTACAACCACTGGGTCGATGCCACTGCTGGTGGAGATTTATTTCCCCGAGGGTATCACCAGCCCAGTAGTCAGCACTTTTTATGCTGACATGAATAATCATTCATATGGTTATATTTATAAATTAACTATTTACAAAATTTAGAATTTTTGAAAAACTAAGACTTTTTACCTCAGGCATAGATTACCTTAGCTGTATTTGGCAAATTTATTTAGGAATTTCGGTCCTCAATGCTCTTCAACTTCATATTTTATTTGACCTTCTTAACTTTTTTGGATTCGAGCGTCATTGGTGAGTCTTTTGTAGACGAAACGCACGTCTGGCGTATATACAAAATTTAGTCCTGGTATCTATTATGAGTTTATCCTATACTGGAATCTTAAGATCTGTGACAGTGTAAACATGTCGTTAATGGATTGCTTACCTGATAAACCTCATGTGTCTCCACCCACCCCCTTAGCTGTATTTGGCAAAACTTTTAGGAATTTCTGTCCTCAATGCTTTTCAACTTCATACTGTATTTGACCTTTTTACCTTTTTTGGATTCGAGCGTCACTGATGAGTCTTTTGTAGACGAAACGCGCGTCTGGCGTTTATACAAAATTTAGTTCTGGTATCTATGATGAGTTTATTTACAACCACTGGGTCGATGACACTGCTGGTGGAGATTTATTTCCCCGAGGGTATCACCAGCCCAGTAGTCAGCACTTTGTTTGTGCCAACATAAATTATCATTGATATGGTTAAATTTATAAATTACCTGTTTACAAAATTTGGATTTTTGAAATACTAAGGCTTTTCTACCTCAGGCATAGATTACCTTAGCGGTATTTGGCAAAACTTTTAGGAATTTCGGTCCTCAATGCTCTTCAACTTCATACTTTTTTTGACCTTTTTTACTTTTTTGGATTCGAGCGTCACTGATGAGTCTTTTGTAGACGAAACGCGCGTCTGGCGTATATACAAATTTTAGTCCTGGTATCTATGATGAGTGTATCCTATACTGGAATCTTAAGATCTGAGACAGTGTAAACATGTCACTATAGTGTGTTGAAATGCTGATACACCTCATGTGAGTACCCCTCCCCCTCCTATAATTGAATCTTAAGATCTGTGACAGTGTAAACATGTCGCTAGTGAGTTGAGATACTGATACACCTAATTTGTCTACCCCCTCCCCTCCTATACTTGAATATTAGGATCTGTGACAGTGTAAACATGTCGCTAATGGATTGCCAATCTGATACACCTCATGTGTCTCCACCTGCCCCTCCTGTACTGGAATCCTAAAGATCTAAGACAGTGTAAACTTATCGCTAGCAATTTTAGACACTTCATGTGTCTACCTCTCCCAATCTTATACTGGAATCTTTTGTAAACATGTCGCTAGTGAGTTGAGATACTGATACACCTCATGTTTCTACCCTGTTGCCATCCTATACTGGAATCCAATGATCTGAGACAGTGTGAACATCTCGCTAGTGAATTGAGATACTGATACACCTCATGTGTCTAACCTATCCCCCTCCTATACTGGAATCTTAAGATCTAAGAAAGTGTAAACATTTCGCTAATTAGTTGAGATACTGATACACCTCATGTTTCTACCCCGTTGCCATCCTATACTGGAATCCAATGATCTGAGACAGAGTGAACATGTCGCTAGTGAATTGAAACCCTAATACACCTCATGTGTCTAACCCATCCCCCTCCTATACTGGAATCTTAAGATCTAAGACAGTGTAAACTTGTCGCTAGTGATTTAAGACACTTCTTGTGTCTACCCCTCCCCATCCTATACTGGAATCTTTTAAAAATATTAGACAATGTAAACATGTCGCTAGTGAGTGACGACACATCATGTGTGTACCCACTCTCCCTCCTATACTGAAATCTGAAGATCTGAGACGGTGTAAACATTTCGCTAATGAGTTGAAATTACAAATACACCTCATGTTTCTACCACCTCCCCATCCTATACTGGAATCTTAAGATCTGAGACAGTGTTAACATGTCGCTAGTAAATTGAGATACTGATACACCTCATGTGCATGTCTACCCCTCCCCTCCTATACTGGAATCTTAAGATCTAAGACAGTGTAAACATGTCGCTTGTGAGTTAAGATACTGATACACCTCATATGTCTCCACCCTCCCCCTCCTATACTGGAATCTTAAGATCTGATACAGTGCAAACATGTCAGACAAACATTTCAATATAGATTAAAACGTTATGGAAACTATTTAATAAGCTTTAAACTTTTTGAAAAAGTTGTTTGAGTAGATAAGGATTACGAATTGGTGGTTTTACACCTTTAAACGACTGTAATGACAACTGATTATTAGCATGGGGCCAATGTATAACTACAATTATTGTTCATGTCTTCAATCGAATCCTTACATGAAAATGTTGTTTCATTCCAAACCTAATTTTGAGAAATCTTTCACTTCATGTTCTGTGATGCGAGGACTGATATACATATAAACGAACTGGCAAATAAACAAACAATTACACATACAGTAAATCAAGGCAACATAGGTAGTTCCCACATCTAAGTATATATACAAGTATAAATTTTACAACATACAACTCCTGAATATTGAAAAAAACCCAGAAACATTGATAATTGACAAACATTTTGCAAACCCTGTGCTATGCTAAACAAATGACTGTATTTGTCATTTAATTCTTTGAACCATATAAACTTGGAAACTAGAAAGAACAAACTTGTTAAAATTACATATACTTTTTATTGGGTTATGTACTTTAAAATCATTTACAATATTTATAAGAAACATCATTAGACAATATTTATAATAAACAGCATTAAAAAATTTCAGAAAAAAAGCAATTAATTCAATAAAAAGTCGTCTGACAGTTTAAAAACAATAGGTACAGCTCAACATTCTGAACTCTTTTGACCCCTTAAAATATCGTTATGGATGATGGTCTTCAAAATAATAGGCACAACTTGCATTTTACCCCTATATCTTCTATTTGTAGCCTTGTTGGCCACATTGATTGGCCGACGGTTTATCGGACATATTAATTCTTAATTAATCACACAAATGATGATTTTTGCCAAGTTTGGTTAATTTTCTTTTAATCTGACCCAGTAGTTTCAGAAGAGAAAACTTTTATAAAAGCTTACAGACGACGGATGGCAGATGCAAAATCATGAGACAAACTGTAAATGTATTTCTGCCAGGTGAGCTTTCAAGTGAACTGGAACTGAAGGTACTCGTATGTCATGAATTCACAGTTTAGGGATAATATTCAGAAAAATAATCATGTTAATGACAAGCACAAAACTTCAAACATACTAAGAGAGTAAAGTGGTCTGTTTTTATAAACATTTCACATTTAAGGTTAATTTTCGAAAAAGTACAAATGAGAAACACATCTTGCTTAATAGAACAATTGTGTATTATTTAACTGAATGCAATGAGGCCTCTAGCCTCTGCTTTTGTTTATTATTTATAATATGAACACTCTCACACGTAATATTAAAACAATTGCAACATCTGTTTAACTATATACACACACTTTGATTATCAAATAACTATAGGGAAGTAGAACATACATTAACTTCTAGCTACTGTCTTTAAATCAATAGACTAGGTTGTACCCGTCATCTTTGTTAACTACCCTTACACATTTTTTGTTATCTTCTTTTACACATAATACAAAATATAAAGTGTTACTCTACGCCATATGTTTTCTTCACAAAACTAAGTCCTTTAGCTGCTTTAATATGTTGTAAAGCTACCATAAGTCGGTAGATTGTTGGTTTCACCATCTTTATTTCATTGCAATTCTTCCATTTGGTGAGTAGATCATGAACTTGACCATTCAAATCCCTAGGAAAATTGTATAAAGTCTTCTTAATGTCCCCAATGCTTAGACACAATTCAACTCCTAAGTGAACAACGCAATCACCAATCAGGTTCTTATCTGTCAAAGCATCAATTACGTCATCTGATGGAACATCTTGTAGGCGGCTATGAGCTTTTTCTGTAAATAATTAAAGTTAGCTAAATTGATTGGAAATGACATAATATAACATGATAATAAAAAATATTAAATCCTGGATCTTTATATATCCAACACAAAAATAAGAAACTAATTTACAAAACTAAAGTTAATCCAACCCTCTACTTTAAAATCATGTCCGTAAATTAAAATATCATTTTGTTTGTCAAGTTTGTTTGCACTCAAAGAAATGATATAAAGCAACATATGAATTGAATAATGATGTCCAAGAATTAGCAATTAAACAATAATAATAGATAGACCTACCCACTAAAGTATGATCCTCTCTGTGTATCTGAAATACATCAATCATGAAATGATGAGTAGAAGTCTAAGATAGAATAAAAGATTAAAAAGAAACATATCCCCAAAAATGGCAAAAGACAATGTTTGATAAGGTCACTTTTTTTACTCCTGAATTCAAAAATTAAAAATCATTTTAAATCTAACAAATAAAATTCAACAGAATTTGATAAGGTCGGGTTGTTTTGTTGGTTTACGAATTCCTTATGTGTAATAGTCTAGTCGATTTAGTGCGGAAAAAAGAAAAAGAAAATTCTTACAAAACATAAATACATAAGATTTATCGATAATATTTGTTATTTCCAAATATTATTGCCCTTCTATTGTAAACATACAATTGGTCAATGGATGCTATTATCATTTGTTGGTAAAAAGGGTGAAGTCCACTGAACAACCTAGGTACACATATCTTTTTACCAACATGCAAGAGACAAGGGGAATATTGGGGTTTCAGCACGAAAGCATCATGAAATGTGTAATGAAAATCAAACACGTCCCACAAAAATAAGATATTTGGTGATTTCACCAATTGAGTCTGTTCTCCCTAATTCTATACAAAACAATCAGACCGAAAGGACCCAGACCGAACAGGTATTAGGTAGAACGGACCACAGGCGAACATAAACTAGTGGAATGACAATCAGGGAAAACAGACCCAGATTCTGAAAATAACACTTTACCATACTCATAATTTTCAAAGAAATAGACAAGGACGCCAGTTTCATTTTTTTATGCAATGATATCGATATCCCGTTTTTAATCTCTGGTGCTCCCGGGGTAGACAGATACTGCACTACATGTGGCACCCGTTATATTGCTCATGTAAGTACAAAGCCGGCCATAAAACTTATTTAGTAGATCACATTGAAGGAAAAGAGGCCAGAATTGTGTTCGACATTTAGACATCCATTGCCTTCCGTTGTGAAACGAGGTACAAGTAACTGTGTACATGATTTGTATTTTGTAGAGAAACGTTCGTCTGATGAGCACAATTGTAAGGCTGGTATCTGTTATGAGGTTTTTCATGAACTTGCTTTTGTACCAGGTTTAAATACTGTCAACCTTGATCAGATAATTTTAGATTATATAAGTCATTAGAGTTAGTCACTTTCACGTCTGTGACAGAAGAAATAATCATGATGATATCGGAAGAAAAACATCAAAAGAAATCAAATGAAAGAATTAATAGAGAATATCATATGGCTTTTTCAATATCGCATCCGTATTAACCCGAGACACCAATATAATCCCAAGAGCTCTGCTCGAGGGATTATATTGGTTGAGGGTTGATATGGTGTGTGATATTGAAAAAGGCATATCATATACACTTTATTATATACATATACCTCAAGTAGATGTTTTTTATGTAACATGACGTCATACAGATAAGGAGGTTCAAAATGACGTCATACAGATTATAGGTTTGACATGACGTCATACAGATTAGGTATTTGATAAAGCCTTTGCAACTGTGACTGTAATCGATAACGTGACGTCATACAGATTAAAGGCAGGCCTCTACAATAACTTTTTTTTCAATTTGTCCTGTAGGACAAGTACATACCAAGATTTACTTGTCCGAATGAAATTGCTACTTGTCCAAAAAATTTCTATTAGAAATAACCTTTTTACATTTTTAGTTGATTAAATGGGCAAAAAGAATTTAAACGATTTAACAGAATTTGATTTATTTCTTTTGAAATACTTTTCAAAAATATGAGTCAAGTACAACTGCGAAACTAGTCATGTCACAGGAATTAGGTTCTAGTGTTCATCAATGCCAGTCTCATCAGACTCTAAACATGAGGCACCATCTGATAGGCCTGAACACTCATTGGATTTGTATCCTGTTTTTTTTTTAAGTTGAAAAAAGCTTATTCAAATGCAATCAATAAAAAGAAGAAGATAAGCCATCATAAGGTCTGATTGACGATGAGACAACTCTCTGCGAGAGACCAAATGACACAGAAATTAACAACTACAGGTCACCATAATACAAGTATTGTTTTTTTCTACTTGTGATCAAATATGATTTTGTGAATTTTATGGTAAATAAAAAAAATTACCAGTATGGTATTTATTATAAGGAACAGAATAAGGTAGCAAAATGAGGTACTGTTTTGTATTAGTCCCGAAATGTCTCCTGCCTTGTCAAACTGTCTATCAATCATGTCTACTAAATATGTCTCCTACGGTGCCAATTAAACTGTCTATTAAACTTAAAGCTGAATCTTCCGAGGTTACGAACTGTCCTGTAATGTTACCTAATCTACAAAGCGCATCACTGATTCGGATTAGTAAGACTGATTTCAGAGAATAGTATACCTTTTAGTTTTACCTGTTAAAAAGTACCTGACAAAGAACCAGTTCAAAATTATCGATTGCAAGTAAACATGTTGAAGAAAAAGGCTTTGCATTTGAATAAACAGAATACAGAAACATGTCAAATTAATATTTGTTTTCTTGTTTTTTGTTTATAATTATCTTGTTCATCAAAGTTGAATTAAATTTATTTTCTGCAGAATAATAATGTACTTGTCTCGACGGACAAGCTTGATACAGCTTTTACTTGTCCAACCTTTTTTCCCTATGGTACCGGACAATCGGACAAGCGTTATTGTCGAGGCCTGAAAGGTGTGATAAAGCTTTTGCAACCGTGCTGATATCGATATCATCACGGGTGGCTGATACAGCACGCTTGCCATTGATTGTATTATACATACAATTTATCTGTATTTACTTCTAAGTATATAATAAATTCAAATATTCAACCTGACACAGATAATGTTGTCTTTCAATAGCTGTCAGTGCCTTCTGGAGTTTTCCAAACGTTGCAGTCAATTGGTCACTTTCTGTTTTATCCCTCCATTCAAACAGTCCCATCAACATAAAATCCATTGGATTAGAGAAATAACGAAAATTTAAGTTGTCGTAATCGGCTTTTTCCATTCCAAGTTCAATGAAGAAGTTGTAGAAGTCTCCAATACCTATAGTTCTTGCTAGTTGCACGAAATGTTGATCATCTGGTGTCAAGAGTTGTGCTTCTGTTTCAAGACCTGAATTTATAAATTAGTTATTAGAATAAATATGGGAATATATCATATCAATACTGACAGAGAAAGTCAAGATGATATAGGCGGTACCTGTATATTTATGGATTTCAGTTTACTATATGTGCGCAAAAAATCAACATGCTCGAATACAGATGAAACATACTGCATATACAAATGATATTGACATGATAGTTATCACTAAAAACAATGGCATCGTTGCAAGTATCATACATTAAAAAGCAATAAATGCATCATACAAAAACAAGGCTTAGTATGCCTGTGCATAAAAGCAATAGCAAATTTTACATGATCTTTTGACATTTTTAGATTTTTTTTGTTCATCTTCTTATCAAACGAAAGTTGCGTTAAAGTTTTTTATCAACCACTTTATATTGATTGTTGTTTGCTTATCAATTATAATTAATGGCAAACAATTTATGTATGTTACTCACGAGAACAAGTAAACATTTATACAATAGGAACTCCCTATAGGGATTAATACCACCATTATATTCCCCTATAAGTCTTTGTTAAATTGGCATTAAATATACTTGAATAATGTATATTTGTTTCTACAGACACAATTCCACATAATAACTCATTGCATAAAAGATAATAATCATCACTTGATGTTAGACAAACAAATTGCTTCTCGGTTTTTTTTCTGTTTACTAGCTTTAGTAAGCATGTAACCTCAAACATATTTCATAGAAACACAAAAAAAATAATGGTGCTTAGAAACGCTCAAGATATATATTTACAACTGTCAAATTGAACGATATATTTTTTAAGCAATTTTTTTAAAATGAAACCTAATGCAACGTGCTATGATGATGATGCGGTGGTTTTACACCTTAACCAGGTATTGCATTTAACGTTCAAAGTTTTAGAGGACGTGGCTGCTTATATATACATATAATACTATGAATTGCATCATTTACATTGTGTACCTTACTTCTCCATTCATATTTCAAATACATGTATTATGCGTAAATTAATATGAGCTCTTTTTTTGCCTTAGTTTATTATGAGTATACAGTTTCTAAAAGTATGAATTGAATCATTTACTTCAGACAAGTTGCATGCCAATCAATCATTACTGTAACACCATTTGTTGTGGCTTACACACTCATTCGTTAACCATACTCAATGTATATATGCATTAAATTCCAATATGATGATAGGCATAAACTCTACGATACATGTTTGGAGGGCGACATGCTATTTTTATTTAAATACTAGGGCTTTTCTCCCTGAGAAACAGATTCCCTTGGCTGTGTTTGGGCAAAACGTTTAGGAATTTTGGTCATCAATGCTCTTCAACTTCGTACTTTATTCATTGTTATTTGACCTTTTTAACTTTTCTGGCCTCGAGCGTCACTGATGAGTCTTTTGTAGACAAAACGTGCGTCTGGTATAAATACCTAATGCAATCTTGGTATATGATTTGTTTATTGTAGAGGAAACGCGCGTCTGGTGTAAATACCTAATGTAATCCTGGTATATGTTGAGTTTATTGTAGAGGAAACGGCGTCTGGTGTAAATACCTAATGTAATCCTGGTATATATGGTTAGTTTATTGTAGAGGAAACGCGCGTCTGGTGTAAATACCTAATGTAATCCTGGTATATGTTGAGTTTATTGTAGAGGAAACGGCGTCTGGTGTAAATACCTAATGTAATCCTGGTATATATGGTTAGTTTATTGTAGAGGAAACGCGCGTCTGGTGTAAATACCTAATGTAATCCTGGTATATGTTGAGTTTATTGTAGAGGAAACGGCGTCTGGTGTAAATACCTAATGTAATCCTGGTATATATGGTTAGTTTATTGTAGAGGAAACGCGCGTCTGGTGTAAAAACCTAATGTAATCCTGGTATATGTTGAGTTTATTGTAGAGGAAACGCGCGTCTGGTGTAAATACCTAATGTAATCCTGGTATATATGGTTAGTTTATTGTAGAGGAAACGCGCGTCTGGTGTAAATACCTAATGTAATCCTGGCATATATGGTTAGTTTATTGTAGAGGAAACGCGCGTCTGGTGTAAATACCTAATGTAATCCTGGTATCTATGATGACTTTATTTGCATAGTATCAATTTCAATTAATATTTCTATTCAAATAGATGTCATTTAAAATTGATTGTTATGTCCGTAAATGAAAAAGAATATGTTTAACAAATCTATTATATTTCATTACCTTTACAATTTGAGTCACACTGCTTCTTATTCTGAAATAAATCTCATGATCAGCTTTTAGTTCGCATACAATTTGCTTTAAATTGGTAAATATTTACTCACAATATAGATTTCCAGTTATAAATGAGTTTTGTGTTGTGTTTTTGTTTTTGTTTTGTCACTGTGCTGTCTGATCACGTAGAACACCGACTAAAAATTATTGATGAAAAATTAATATCTTTCTCTTTTTTTTTATATTTATTACCTTTCTTTTTTGTTTTTGAACAACCAAACTTGAAAATTGTCACATCATGCCTGCATAAGATTTACGGTTATCGTTTTCTAGACAGTTACACTAAACATTGTATGGGAGTCATCTGTTTTTTTAAATGTGTATAAACAAAATGTTTTCTGATGATTTCATGAAAGCCCATTGATGTGATAACCTCTGCTGTTAATTCAATGACTGACAGATGGTAGAATATCTTCCAAAAACAGAACTTGTAAGCAATAATTGCTTTAAAAATGGTTACAAAACAAGAAGTAATGGGTAAATATCAATTAGAAAGCAAGTGATCTGAATAAAATATATCAAAACCTAATAAATTCTTAACACAGACATATGTCTCGCCTTTTTGTTATGTGATAGTAAAATGTTCATGTTGATCCTAAGATAGTAATATTTAAATATGGAAGGTAAGCAACTTGTAAATGTTAATGAACCATGATTGACGGTGCAGGGCCAAAAATATCTCTATGGAAATAAAACATGTCAAATGCTTGTACAACCACATACCATATATCATTGACCTACCAATTGATGTACTCCATGCACCGACCTAGTCAAAAGGGTTCATGTAAAGTAAACAAAAGTTTTAAAGTCAATAGACGTTGACTTATTTGGCGGGAGCAAGTTATCTCCATGGAATAGGGATGTGCTTATGTTAATACAACATGTACAACTGCATACCAAATTCAATTTACCTATCACTAGTAGTTCCCCGTAATCACAAACGTATAGATTAGACCGTTGGTTTTCCCGTTTGAATGGTTTTACACTAGTAATTTTGGGGCCCTTTATAGCTTGTTGTTCGGTGTGAGCCAAGGCTCCGTGTTGAAGGCCGTACTTTAACCTATTATGGTTTACTTTTTAAATTGTTATTTGTATGGAGAGTTGTCTCATTGGCACTCACACCACATCTTCCTATATCTATGTAAACTAGTAAAAAGTTTCAAAGGGAATAAACAATGAGTAAGGGAACAGGGCAAGATAATATTCATTGAAATACTATTTACCAATGTTAATACAACTGCATTCCAAATATCACTGACCTATCACAAGTTGTTCTCCATTATATGACCTAATTACACCTATTAACTGTAGAAGTGCATTAAGCAACAATCAATCAATTAAACAATCAATCAAATAATTAAATATGATGGATATTTTTCCCCAGAATATTAAACTTACAATTTAACTTTCAACATTGATCATTTAATTCCATTTGATCCAGTCAAATAAGAAGGTATACAAACATCACTAACCTTATCAACAACCCAATTCAGAGGAAATTTCGTGTTGTGTATTATCCCATTCTTGCATCTCCAATGTGCTTTCGTTTTTGCATCTGACAAAGGAATTAAACAAGTTTCACCTTTGCATACTTCTCCAACTTCTATTTCAAAAAGGTCTGACGTTACATGGTGATATTCTCTACCAAAACAATGACCATAAAACTTAAGAATTCGTCCTAGTGCCAATGTCAAGCATTCCTGTATAGTTGTTGCTAGATCTGGTGAAATGAGGTGTTTAGACATGTCATTAACGAGGTATGCAACAATTTTTTGCCCTTTCACATGAATTTGAAGTTCATTCCTGGTATCAGTATCCATAACTGCAGCTTGATAATAAAGGCAATAACGAGCATCAACTAATTTCAAAGGCCAAATGCTGATTGCAGCCCCTATAAGCTTGAACGACAAAGCAGATGGAACCACTGTCTCTTTTAGATGATAGGCTATGCATATTGTTCTGTCATCTGTTGCAGCATTCTGCATTGTTGGTGGAAATTTAGAAGCCACAATGCATGGCACTAGATATGAATCTGCAGCGAAATCCTTCCCAGCGTAGTGTTTAGGTTCTACAAGGATATCAAGGTGCAGGAGGACCTGAACTACATAATCTTGTTTTCTGTCGTTCATCAAAATGTCTTTGAAAGCTGGTTGTAACCACAGCGTAAAAAGATCTGTCTTCGTTAAAACTCCAGTAGATGATAAATTTTTCTAGTATGTCTCGAATGGGTCCATTCTCTGGCCAAAACATTCTGTCTGTGATGAAGGCTCTCAGGATATTGACCATTGCTGAAGGTTGAATGACAACGAAATCTCTTAACGCAGGTTCATTAAAATACAATAGCTTTCCAATTGAGTGTTGAACAAGTAAGAAGTCGTCAACTCTTTGTTCACTTAGAGCAAATTCCTTATTGTTTTTGTTCATCTCTAGGAGTTTTTCTTTTGTTATCAACTTTACTCCATCTGTTCTCATATCTGATATCTGTAAATCAAGAGGCACCCAAACAATTGGCATTTGTTGTCCCCATGTTGACTGCTGAAATGCGATATCGACTAATTTATCCTTCAAACGACCAATCTCTTCGTCTGCTTCGTCTGTTGCGTTGATAAAAAAGACTTTGTCGTACAGGATATGCTCATGAAGCTTGTGTGAAGAAAACATCTTTGTAAGCTCTTCTTGGAATATTACAACTAATTTATTTTTCTCATCCTGTCCATTATAAAACGAGAAATTATATCAAATAATTATATCATTTCCATGAAAAATGAAAGCTGGATAAATATAATATCAATAATTAGTACATTGGTTCAACCGTTGCAATGAAATATCATGATTTCCCAGTGAAATAAAAACCGACAATTTTAAATGTGATATAAACTCGGTTTTTGCATTCCACTGACTTCATACAATTAAAATTATAAGTTGTCAAGACGTTGTCCATGACGCCGCATCAAAGCAAGCTGTGAATGCGGAGATAAAGGCAGTATTTCTTACGTTGTCTACTTTAATGCCATAAAAAAGCATATTGCCAATGTAATACAAAGAATAGTTAATAAAACATTTCAAAATTCAAAAAATATTCAATTCGTGACCAGAAAACACTTAAGGTTGCTACGGTATCTTCCTCCATCTTAGATTTTTAAGTAGTTGGTCTACATCTTTAATGACATGTACAAATTTTTGAGAGTAATGTTTTCAATGTAATTCATGTGTTAGTCTTTTCATATCAATAAATGAAAATTATGTGTTTAATCTATATTACAGCTCTTGTTTCTAAAAATAACACAATATTTGTGTTTGATTCGTGTTTTTTTCAACTTAGCCAAATAAGGGGGAATAACTCAGATAGTAAGGGAGATAACTTAAATACAATAATTTTATAATAGAAGTATTGTGAATTTAACTATCTTAATATGTAGCTAGACACACTTTCGGTAACCCCATATTTCTATTGTCTTATCTTAAAGCATGTTTTACGAGCTATCTTCTGACATTTTATCTAAACATAATATCAGATAGTTTTTTATTTTATCACACACAATTAAATTGTCCATGCATTATCTATACACAATCTCACTATTTTGCAAAACCTGTATTGTGAATAAGTCGGGTGACCCCCCCTTTTTTTAAATTTATATTTTTGAGAAAATCGTGATAAAAAGTTATCAACAAATTTTATGTATTCTAATGGAGACGCCCCAGCCACCTTAAGGAACACAGATTTGAT
Source organism: Mytilus galloprovincialis (assembly GCA_037788925.1). Classification (NCBI taxonomy): domain Eukaryota; kingdom Metazoa; phylum Mollusca; class Bivalvia; order Mytilida; family Mytilidae; genus Mytilus; species Mytilus galloprovincialis. The sequence continues at coordinate 72,927,711 of CM075339.1, read as the reverse complement.
GTTATTTCGAATGAACAGAATAGATATAACAATAACTCCTTATAATTTAATTATTAATTCCATTTTAAGCCAGAGTAAATCACGAAATAACGTCACGGTCACATGACAAAATAATGTTTATAAGCTGATAGACAAAGCATTGTCAGCCAATCAGAAGATGCGTTACACCAAAATTAAATCATGCTACGCACATTCGTGAACTGATGTGTTGTTGGGTCACTAGCTGAATATGTTTCTATATTTGAATTATTCGATTAATTCGATAATTAAGTCAAAAATACTTTGTATTAGCAAAGCACTAACTAGAAACATTGACTTTTAAATCACTTCCACTATAATTTAAAAAAAACAGGGTTCACCGTAAATATACGATTAAGTGGTTAATTGCTTACATGCTTTATAGGACATTCACTCAATATGCTAAACCGTAATCTGTTCATTCAAACATCGTAAAACTACAAATATTTGTAAGATCCCTCTGGCTATGTGTATTCAGATTTTAAACTTATTAGTAAGCATTGATTACTAATATCATTGACAAAATATACCGGGTGTTTCTCATTAAGACAAACACCAAACCATACAAATTGTTTGTTTTGTTTTGTTTTGTAAATTCTGTGGAATAGTTGAAGCTGTCTTAAAGACACATTAAAAACGAGTCAATCAAATGACAGATGAGGCTTAACGAAAATGTATGGCTATCTTATCATAAATCTAAGTTGAAGTCTATTTATAATACATGAAGGGTTGCTTGAATTTTCAAATTCTCTTGCAATATATATATACACAGCTATGATCTGTAAATGTTTTTACATATATATAATATAATAATGGTATACACAAGGATTATTTACAACGATTGTGTTTACACTTGTGACTTTGAGATGAAGAGCAGCAATCCTTTTATGTTTTTTTTTGCATAAATTGTTCTTCAAGGATCACTAGTCCTTCACCATTCATTTATTATTAAATATATCTAAATTACCAACATATATTTTACATAGTTATTTACACCTATGCATAGAAAGTATTTTGTTTTTAATATGTACTACTTTCGGATAAGTTTTTTTAATGGACTTGCGAGGTTTTACATCCTACAAAGCATACCCTTCTTGTGTCTGCTGTACATGCTGTACTTTGCTTTTTGTGTTTTTGCTGTGTATGTACTGATATTTTTTCATAAAAAACATACACCATATTTTTTCTTTTCTATTATTGGTTAAACATTTAATTGGGTTCAAAATAAAAAAAAACCAAGAAGACGTGGTACGGTTGACAATGAGACTTTCCCCCAGACAACCGTGGTAGAATGTTTGCTAAGTTAGACATACCTCAGAGAAGCTATCACTATGGGTAGCAGCAAACACAATTCGTGGCATTTTGTCATCACTTTTTGTACAGTAAGTCAATATAGAGTTAATCCAATGCACAAGAATGGCTGCAAAGAGAGCAAGTGATAAATAACACAAAACATAATTACGGTGTTAGATATCGATTCATTATCTTACAGAAAATACGGTTTGTCACTAAACAAAACAATCTGCTGTATCATCATATTTAACGTTAGCAAACACAGTAAATAGGTATACACATTACTCAACAATGAAAAAACAGAAAATAGAAATAACAAGTGAAACTGCGAGCTACTGCTCACTGATGATACCCCCGCCGCAAGTGGATAATATTAATAGAGTAAAAATATGCAAGTGTTCGGTAAACAGGAAGTTGTCGAGTGATGAATCTGAAAACGCATCACACGGTATAGCTGACTTATAAAAATCCTGAAACCAAATTTCATAAATCCTTGTATTGTAGTTCCTGAGAAAAATGTGACGAAAATTTTTAACTTGGTTATCATGTGTAAAATCATACAAGTGTTCGGTAAACAGGAAGTAGTCGAGTGATGAATCTGAAAACGCATCACACGGTATAGCTGACTTATATAAATCCTGAAACCAAATTTCAGAAATACTTGTATTGTAGTTCCTGAGAAAAAAGTGACGAAAATTTTCAACTTGGCTATCATGTGTAAAATCATACAAGTGTTCCGTAAACAGGAAGTTGTCGAGTGATGAATCTGAAAACGCATCACACGGTATAGCTGACTTATATAAATCCTGAAACCAAATTTCAGAAATACTTGTATTGTAGTTCCTGAGAAAAATGTGACGAAAATTTTCAACTTGGCTATCATGTGTAAAATCAGACAAGTGTTCGGTAAACAGGAAGTTGTCAAGTGATGAATCTGAAAACGCATCACACTAGCGACATATATAAATGTTGATACCAAATTACAGAAAGGGTGGATGTATAGTTCCTGAGAAAAATGTGACGAAAGTTTCATGGGACGGACTGACTGACTGACGGACGGACGGACAGACAGAGGTAAAACAGTATACCCCCCCTTTTTTAAAGCGGGGGTATAAAAATAACATAATAAACAGAAACCAATATATGTATTCAAACTTCTTTAATGACAGACAATTATGACAAGTTAGAAACAACAGTATACAACGTATCAACATAATAAATTTATTCAATAAGAAACCAACATACATGTGCCATCATTACCAACACTCTCTGTTTTGCAAATGCCTATTCCTATGTTCATTTTCTTTTTTCAAGAAAAAAAAGGAACTTTAAAATATTCGAGTTATTGTGACTTTAAACAAAATTAAAGGAATGTTAGATTGACATCCATATCCGAGTAGTTATTTGATCAGTGTGTCATTTCTACACCAACATATAACATTTTTGTTTACAATATGCATTGGTGTATTTTGTTATGAATAAAAGTATTTAAAATACAATGGTATAAAAAAAAAAAACTCACATGCAGCTGTAACATCTCCTTGTGGGTATTCTTCCAATTCTGTATAAAGGCCCAAACGTCCATCAAACATCAGAATGAACGTCCCCCTGTGCTGGATAAATAACTGATGAGTCATATCAAACGATCTTTGCCCACCGAAATCGACCAAATCTGAAGGTGCTATTTTCATGATATAAGTTCCTTCCTTAATCTTCTCCATTAAATCATCTTGTATGGAATGAGCAGTATGAATTTGCTGTTCCTGGAGGTCTTGTAAAGTCTTCTGAGAGGTTTGAGTAAGACATTGTTGTTGTCTACCAGAAGAGGACATTTCAGATGTTGCTTTGGTTTTTTGTCGTTGCTGTTCTGGCGGAAAGTTATCCATATTAGATGGATTTAACTTAGATTCATTTGTTGTAAGATTTGATTTAGGATCACCTGGGACTTTTTCTATATTTTTATCAACATTCTGCTCTATTTGGGATTCGACAGGACGTCTTCGTTGTTCTTTTAATTCAGGATTTCCAAGTAGAAGTTTTGTTAAAATATCACCACTACCTAATAAAGTTTAAAAAACAAATGGTTAACAAAGTGCTTTCAAACATTGAACATGCTGTGTTGAATGAAGTCCGTATTAAAGTTCATCATCTGAAACATCTAAAGAAGGGACGTGAGATGATAAAAAAAAAGAAATTACTGTTGTTGGATAGTAAACTATTAAGTTGAATAGTCATCAAAGAAACAGGAAAGATCCTTAAAGGTAAGACAACCTTATTTATAGAACAGGCTAAATTAAATACTAGACATCTGACTGACTTTCATCCAAAATCAGCTATAATATTGATAATCAATCAACTGAAATCTGCAAGAATGCTTTAAATAATCTGAAGAAATTGATTGAAAATTCATTGTACTGGATCAAATGCTAACTTGATCTTTAATTTATCATGGTGTTAACTATATACCAAATATCAAACCAATAACTTCAAGCAAAACAAACAATGGAATTTTGTGCGTTTATTTTCTAAGTCTATTCTAAGAACCATATTCTGCAAAAAAACATCATCCGAATCTAACAAAATTTGAACTTGATCTGTAATTTGTCAATGAACCATATACCAGAAGTCAAATCAATATCTTTGAAGCATGAAGAAACAAAAAGCAGAAAACTGATTACCACGATGTCTTTATTATTGACAAAAATGCAAAAGTTTGATATTCCAATAGCTTAAACTCGCATTTTGAAATTTTTTATTTAAAAAATGACTAGGATTTTTTCTGTCTATAAAAAAATAACATAGCGGGTTATTTTAAAGTGTGCACCACATGTGTTATGTTATTTCGAAATAGACAGAAAAACTAGAGGCTCTAAAGAGCCTGTGTCGCTCACCTTGGTCTATGTGAATATTAAACAAAGGACGCAGATGGATTCATGACAAAATTGTGTTTTGGTGATGGTGATGTGTTTGTAAATCTTACTTTACTGAACATTCTTGCTGCTTACAATTATCTCTATCTATAATGAACTTGGCCCAGTAGTTTCAGAGGAGAAGATTTTTGTAAAAGATAACTAAGATTTACGAAAAATGGTTCAAAATTGACTATAAAGGGCAATAACTCCTAAAGGGGTCAACTGACCTTTTCGGTCATGTTGACTTATTTGTAAATCTTACTTTGCTGAACATTATTGCTGTTTACAGTTTATCTATATCTATAATAAATAATATTCAAGATAATAACCAAAAACAGCAAAATTTCCTTAAAATTACCAATTCAGGGGCAGCAACTCAACAACAGGTCGTCCGATTGATCTGAAAATTTAAGGGCAGATAGATTTTGACCTGATAGTCATTTTTACGTGTGTCAGATTTGCTCTAAATGCTTTGGTTTTTGAGTTATAAGCCAAAAACTGAATTTTACTCCCATGTTCTATTTTTAGCCGTGGTGGCCATCTTGGTTGGTTGACCGTGTCACGCCACACATTTTTTAAACTAGATACCCCAATGATGATTGTGGCCAAGTTTGGTTTAATTTGGCCCAGTGGTTTCAGAGGAGAAGATTTTTGTAAAAGATTACTAAGATTTACGAAAAATGGTTAAAAATTGACTATAAAGGGCAACAACTCTTAAAGGGGTCAACTGACCTTTTCGGTCATTTGCCTTATTTGTAAATCTTACTTTGCTGAACATTATTGCTGTTTACAGTTTATCTCTATCTATAATAATATTCAAGATAATAACCAAAAACAGCAAAATTTCCTTAAAATTACCAATTCAGGGGCAGCAACCCAACAACGGGTTGTCCGATTCATCTGAAAATTGCAGGGCAGATAGATCTTGACCTGATAAACAATTTTATCCATGTCAGATTTGCTCTAAATGCTTTGGTTTTTGAGTTATAAGCCAAAAACTGAATTTTACCCCTATGTTCTATTTTTAGCCATGGCGGCCATCTTGGTTGGTTGGCCGGGTCACGCCACACATTTTTTAAACTAGATACCCCAATGATGATTGTGGCCAAGTTTGGTTCAATTTGGCCCAGTAGTTTCAGAGGAGAAGATTTTTGTAAAGGTTAACGACGACGGACACCGGACGCCGGAAGCAAAGTGATGGGAAAAGCTCACTTGGCCCTTTGGGCAAGGTGAGCTAAAAATTAGTCATTACTTATAATTTAATTCTAAATTCCATTTTAAACCGGAGTAAACCATGAAAAAACGTTGATGACATTGTCACATGATCAAATTATGTCTATGAGCTGAGAGAAGACGCGCTACATCCAAAATGAAATTATATGAATTTAACAGAATTGTTCTCAATATCGCAAAAATTCAAATCGCAATTTAGTCAAATATCAAATCAATATCTTCAAGCATGAAAATAGAATTTAAAGAGAACTGGTTGCCTGGACTGAGGGATGGACAGACAGACAGAGTACAAACCTACAGTCCCTTAGACTTCGTCATTAAGGGACTAATAATCAAGCTGAAATGGTTTCCACATAAAACAAAAATATGTACCTTTTTTCAATGGAATCATTTTTCGGTGTTGTAGGTCTATGCCATTTCTACCAAAATGAATAACTAGTCCATTTGTTGAATACCATGTCTTTGGGATTGCCTCGTCAATTAAAATACTTGCTAGCGAAGATTTCCCAATGTTGCAAGGACCAGCCAAAAACACCCTGTTTTCGTAGGAAGAAAATGTCCCTAGAGCTACAAGATCCTGGAAGTCATCTCTATTCAACTGGGTGAGTTTGGTCAAAATGGATTCTGATATATCACGGAATTTCTATACAATAAAAGAATTGAATATTACAGTGTAAGTCTCTTAAAATAAAAAAAATGAAAATGAAACGTTATACATTTGTTGTGTTAGAAGCACAGTTCTGGATTTACCTCCATCAGGAATAGTTTTTCCTAAAAGTATTCTTAAGTGCAGCCTCAATAACTATTATAAGTTATGAAAACCTGTTGAGCTTTCCGACATAATCACACCTTACAAATTGAATTAGAACATAAGGACTGATTTAATCTCTGAATTCTCATTCCCATCACACATCGTTGTAAATTCATTTCTGATTTTATTGCCTTTTTAAGACTTAACCTTCTACTTACATGCCAGTGTCTGTCTATACTAAATTGTTAATTTAATTAACAGTGATCATTACGATTAAGTACTTGCTTCTTTTCGGTCATTAAAAATATTAAGCAAGGATTTGTCTACAACTAAAACAATCATTTCATAAATTCGAGTTAAAAAATAGCAATATATGTACTGCATTTTATTTATCCCAAAATTGACTAAAGAGTATTATGTATCAAAGAGTTAAAAACAAAATACACAAATACAAAACCACTACTATTTCATACATCCTACACAATGGTGTAGATAATGTACATGTAATTGTTAAAAGTGTGCACCCTTTAAGATATATTAATTTCTGTCAACTCTTTCAAACAAAATTATATATTTAAGAAAAATATGACATGTAATTCCAAACTTTGTTCACACTGCTAATAATTGGAAAATCCATATAATACGTACTATAGATCTTCTCAGATAAAAATATTTTGGACAAGGTGATGCATTTTTCACTGTTATGACGACCTTACATTAAATTCGTTTTATGTGTTCTGATTAATACTTTCGTCTGGGTTAACATGATTTATTTATCAATTGTTTTTGGGTAAGGGTATCACACTATATCATCTTCACAGTAGATCATGTAAGTACCACTGGTAAATGTATACAACTGTATCATATACCAATGAGACAGTTTGAGTACCACTGCTAGTAAAGTTATACAACTGTATCATCTACCAAGGACAGTGTAAGTACCACAGCTGGTAATTGTATAGACAACAGTATCATCTACCAAGGACAGTGTAAGTACCACAGCTGGTAAATGTATAGACAACAGTATCATCTTCCAAGGAAAGAGTTTGAGTACCACCGCTGGTAAATGTATCAAACTGTATCATCTACCAAGGAGAGATTGTAAGTACCACCGCTGGTAAAGGTCAACAACTGTATCATCTACCAAGGAGACAGTCTATGTGCCACTGCTTCTAAAAGTATACATCTGTATCATCTACCGGGGAGACAATTTTAAAGTACCACAGCTGGTAAATGTATATAGCTGTATCATCTACCAAGGAGATAGTTTAAGTACCACAGCTGGTAAATGTATACAACTGTATAATCTAAAAAGGTGACTGATTAAGAAATATACAAGTTAGATAGTGTTAAGTTCCACTGCTGCTCGGGTTTACAAGTGTACTTTCTACCCAATAGACAGTGTGAATTTCACTGCTGTTAAGGGTATCGAAGTGTATCATATTTCTGGCAGGGAGTGTTAAATACCAAAGCATGTAAAGGTATCCAAGTCTATCACATACCTGGTCGACAGTGTTTTTACCCATTACTTATAATTGTTTTCAAATGAACCATCTACTCAATAGATTCTGGTTATCACCAATGCTGTTAAGGGTATCATCTACACAACAGAAAGTGTTAAGCATCACTGTTTGTAAGGGTATTATATATATATATATATATATATATATATAAGTGAATCATCTACTAGGTACTAGGTAGACATTCTGTTTTACCCATGATAATTCGAGTACCCACAATGTATTAAATATCAGTGTTTGATACCAATCTAATACGGAGATTGGACTTGATCTACCATTTAGAGAGTGTTTACTACACCTACTGGTAAGTGTACAATGTGCATATGATAAAGTGGTCAATGCCACATCTTGTAACGATATCTAGGTATAGCATCTGCCCAGTAGATAGTCTTGAGCACTACTTTTTTGTAAGGGTATCCCATTATATCATCTTCACAACATTTTCAAGGGTACCGAATTTGATCATATACCCTGTAAAGTATTAGTGGGAGATATAATGGACATAATTGTGCAAATCGTGATACAAGCATATAGGTGGACAAAATGACAATAAAAAAAAATCAGCTGCTGGCCATAAAAAAAATCTCATTTTTTTAAGATGGCCACCGCTCATTTTGCAAATGGCGTCATATCCATTTGGTTACATTTCGAAAATCATTTGAAACCTGTGTAATAGGTATAATCCAATGTCAGCTTTGATAAAACTTAAAGTACGAAAAACAATACCTACATGAAGAAAAAGAGGGACTTCCGGTCCCAAAATGGCGGCAAATGTGGAAAATGTCAATTTTATCATTTCTATCAACTTAACAAGAGATATTACTGCTTTTTTAAAGTTCAAATGCATATATAGTTTGTTTAGAAAGGCAGGTTGCTTATCTAATAATTATCTTACAGCTACCAATACACAAACATGTACACGGAAGGCTTGAACGATAGCATTTACTGTAACCAACACAGCTGAATTTCTGGCATCCGCATTTAAAAAAACCATGGAATGAGGATCAGCGGCCAGCAAAGAAGTCCATTTTGGTTTCCAATTATCATTGGGTTTTTTTCTTTAACCCAACTCCTGTGGTCATGTCTTGGTACTTGAACCTGTCGAATGCATAAATCCAGACGAGCCCAAACATGTCAACCTTTGACATCTGCTTCTCCTTTGATGTGCTCCAGAAGATTAAAATCGTTTGCAAAGAAGCAGCGGCCTTATGATGCTATTCCGCCTAAGACAGGTAATCATAATGATTTTGTGGTAAGCGGAATAGCATAATAAGGACGCTGCTTCCTTGCAAAGGATTTTAATCGTGCCTCCTTAACAGCAAACGGTGATGTTTCCGTACATAATTCAAATAAATACTTCTATGATGTTCATGTCTGTGTCTTCATACAAAACCGGGCAGTCAGTGATCAGGTTCTCTAGCTTTGTTTTTTGACAAAGAAGTTTCCAGTTTCATTTTACGGTTCTTATATGGAAATATTCTTTTTCATCTGCTTAAAGCTTAAAAAAAGCAGATTCTCTTTCGTTTCGCATTTGCTTCGAAAGATCGTGCTGTTTGGGCCCAATATCTTGGAGTTTATATACATATCTTACCTACTTCTGAATCAACAATTTCCTAAAAAGAGTAAATTTTGTACAATTCTGACGACTCTTCTAGAAATGGATTATCAAACTTGTTCATCACTTTAGAAAGCCTTTAAAGTTTTTTGAAGAAATACTTTTGTGTTTTCGTAGAGTCTTCATGACTCAAACCACTAAATGTTTCAAATTTATCTACCAGTCTACTGACTTCGATCAAAAAACATATGGTACCAACATCGCCGTTCAAGACTTATTATTATGTGTTTGTGTCTGATCAATTGTAATATAAGAAATCAACTTGCTGGTCTTACGTACAGTAAAAATTACCATTTGCAAACTTCATTGCCACGTGTGGGTGATGTTGTAGAAGGGAAGCCATATCTTGGAGATGGATGGGTAACCATAGAGCATGATTTACACGATCAAGACCAACATTGGTATCATGCTTGATATGGACTGTTTATAAATTACGATATCTGACTCGTGAAATGAGCGTACTACCGAAGGAACATGAAGTTCTTTATTCGTAATTGAACGCCACAAATTAAACTGTGGTCCATATGACTCTCTTTCCTTACACCCGTTGATCACAGTCATACTTGAACGTCACAGAGTCATGAACTATATGTTCTTTGTTAACGCTTTCATAACGGCTGGTATTATTAATTCAAGCAAACCACATATGCAGTTATCTGATGCGTGTGTCTATTCCTAATTACATTTGAACATACTAGTACATGAAAAGCATCTGCTATTCTAGGTGTTGCAATATCGGCTTCAGTGGAACACATGTCCATCCACTATCACGCAATATATCACTCAGAGTTTGAAAATAGTCACCAAAGGCACCATGATTATAATTTAATACGCCAGACGCGCGTTTCGTCTACATAAAACTAATCAATGACGCTCATATCAAAACAGCTAAAAACGTTAAACAAGTACAAAGTTAAAGAGCATTGAGGAATCAAGATTCCAAAAAGTTGTGCCAAATACGGCTAAGGTAATCTACTCCTTGGATAAGAAAATCCTTAATTTTTGGAAAAAATCAAAATTTGTAAACAGGACATTTATTTAAATGACCATTTAATTGATGTTGTGTCAACACTGAAGTACTGACTACTGAGCTGGTGATACCCTCGGGGACGAAACTTCCACCAGCAGAGACATCGACCCAGTGGTGTAAAATACAAATGAAATAGTCACCAAAAAGCACCAGGATTATAATTTAATACGCCAAACAAGCCATTTTAATGTACAATCCACCAAACATGACGATAAACGTATGTTCTTCGTACATCATGTAACCGCCTTTTTCAACTTATCCATCGAATGCTTGATCATTGCAACTGAATGGGCGTGTTTTCAAACAGTGGCATCAAAAGCAACACTTTATACTCGAACTGAAACTAGATGCTTAGAAGAATGAATGACGATCAAGATATGTTTAAGAAATTCGAACCCTCATCTGTTAGATGAACTACGATTTTCATCATTGTGCCCTTGCAGTGCATGTTATTCGTTCTTTATAAATAAATAGTTTGCACATGCGAGAAATTGTTAAACGCATGTATATCATAATCTTAAACAAGAGGCTCTAAAGAGCCTGTGTCGCTCACCTTGGTCTATGTGAATATTAAACAAAGGAAGCAGATGGATTCATGACAAAATTGTGTTTTGGTGATGGTGATGTGTTTGTACATCTTACTTTACTGAACATTCTTGCTGCTTACAATTATCTCTATCTATTATTAACTTGGCCTAGTAGTTTCAGTGGAAAATGTTAGTAAAAATTTACAAATTTTATGAAAATTTCCTTTAAATTACCAATTTATGGGCAGCAACCCAACAACGGGTTGTCCGATTCATCTGAAAATTTCAGGGCAAATAGAACTTGACCTGATAAACAAATATCCACCTTGTCAGATTTGCTCTAAATGCTTTGGTTTCTGAGTTATAAGCCAAAAACTGCATTTAACCCCTATGTTCTATTTTTAGCCATGGCGGCCATTTTGGTTGAATGGCCGGGTCACCGGACACATTTTTAAAATAAGATACCCCAAAAATGATTGTGGCCAAGTTTGGATTAATTTGGCCCAGTAGTTTCAGAGGAGAAGATTTTTGTAAAAGTTAACGCAGGACGACGCCGGACGCAAAGTGATGGGAAAAGCTCACGTGGCCCTTTGGGCCAGGTGAGCTAAAAATGTCATCAAACAAATTCATAACATCATGAAAAATTCAAAAGCAATAAGCATGGAATAAATAATAATGTTTGTGTGTGAATTTTGTAATGTTTTCACGCATGCGCAAACCAAGAAGATGTCAAATATTTATTTCTAGTATAAACGTCACATGTTTAAAAGGTATCCACCAAACCTGATTGTATTTTTTACTCAGAGAAGGTCAAAGAAAACGTTTTCAAGAAAAATATGTCTTCAATGTGGAAAAAATCAGCTATTTTAGAAAAGATGGTGGCCTGTGGCCATCTTGAAAAAATGAAATTTCCTTATGGCCAGCAGTTTTTTCTTAAAACAGATATAATAATGATGCTTCGTGCTAATGTTCATGCTTGTTTCATCACTTGCACAATTCCCTTGATTTTGCTTGCTAATATCTTCCACTATATTAAGTACCACTGTTTTCAAAGGTACCTCAGTTGATCATATACAAAGTTAAGTAAGTACCACTGTTAGCAAGGGTACCTAAGTTGATCATATACCTAGTAAGTATTAAGTACCACTTTTGCAAGGTTACCTATGTTGATCATATATCCAGTAAGTATTAAGTAACACTAATTGCAAGGGTACCTAAGTTGATCATATACCCAGTAAAGCATTAAGTAACACTATTTGCAAGGGTACCTAAGTTGATCATATACCCAGTTAAGTATTAAGTACCACTGTTTGCAAGGGTACCAAAGTTGATCATATACCCAGTTAAGTATTAATTACCATAATTGCAAGGGTACCTAAGTTGAACATATACCCAGGAGAGTATAAAGTACCACTGTTTGCAAGGGTACCTAAGTTGATCATTTACCCAGTAAAGTATAAGTACCACTATTTGCAAGGGTACCTAAGTTGATCAAACACCCAGTAAAGTATTAAGTACCACTGCTATGAAGTGTATCATATACCCACACAGTGTTGGATACCACTGTTGGTATGGATACCGTCTACCTAACAGTGTTAAGTATCACTGAAGGTAAGTATACCATCTACACAGTTGTTAGTACCACTGCAGGTACTTGTATTACAGTGTATTATATATCCAGTAGACGGAGTTTAGTACTAATGCCTGTAAGTGTTTCAACTACTGTAAATGTGGAAATTATTGCGTGCTTTTAAAATTCCAATTTTGTTATTTTGGTTTCAAATGCGATTTAAATTTTTCTGATATTGAGGAAAATCCTGTAAAATACATATGCAAATTATCAAAATGGTGTTGACATTATTGCGGTTATAAACCTGTCACTCTTGCAATAATAAAAACATCACAATAATTTCTGAATTTACAGTATCCAGTACAGTGTTTTGTACCACTGCTTTTAAAGGTATCTAATTGTATCATACAACCAGTTGACAAGAGTTCAATAAAAATGTGGTTAGGGCATCCATCTCTCCAACAGACAGTGTTGAGAACTAGTACACTAGGAAAACCTAAGTAGCAGGAGAACATGACATCACATCGTTACCAGCAGTGGTAAACACTGTGTACCCCCTAAACAATACATGCAGATAACTTTACCAGAAGTTGTGCTTAAAACTGTCTCTTAGGTATATGATATACTTGGATACCCTTACCAGCAGTCGTGCTGAGCTCAGTCAACGGTATGTGATATACAGTTAACTGTTGTTGTCTTGAACTCGGTTGACTCGAAATTTCGGATGAGTCTAAGTGTTCAAGTGGTTACGAACATTCTTCCATATAAGTGTATGTAATTCGACTCCTGATGAGTCAAAATTGGATGAGTCGAAATTTCGGTTGAGTCGAACTAAATTTACGATCACAAGGTTAACAAAAGCATTCAAAGTTCATTATTTATCTCGAACTAAAACACATATGTCAAAACACGACCTCCGGCATTTAAATTAATCTGAGTTAATCTGACAATACACGTGTGATTAAATTTCCAGTTACTGACCACTGTATTGATTTATTACATCCCAGCTCCTTTGTTCTAACAGGGGTGATCTGAGCCGGATCACCCCTACCAGATCACCCCAGTTTGAGTTTCTTTGTTATGCGTGCTTTCCTTTGTTCTGTAACATTTTGGCGGGAATGTCAAATCCACTATAAATCTTATTATACAATTATACGGAAAAGACTATCTATTAAAATTCAAGTAGAAAAAATCCAGAGAATATGCTGGGATTTGAACTCAAGACCTTTAGCATATTAAGCCACGACACAACCACTACACCAGGATGACTGGATACGTACTATTAGTAATTTAACCTACTTAAAGGAAGCAAGATATTTTTATAAGTGGGGCAAGTTGGCAGACCTTTATTCAATGGGGTTTAAACCCTTTTCGTTAATTGTGAGTTGTCAGTGATTGTTCACTTTGATATTACATTTTTAAAAAGTGGGGCGACTCGGTAAACAAGAGTTGGGCGATTTTTTCATAAAGTGGCGATATAGGTTGGGCCGATTGGCCAGTGGGGCGAGTTGACATTGTTTGATATCTACTCATCGTGATTAGGGGGTCAAAAAGGGTATAAACCATATAGTAATGTATAAAGTATATTATAATGGTTGTGTGGCGTTCTAAACTAGATTTTATGAATTGTAAATGATTTTTCGTCTAATCTAAAATAGCTGGGATGTAAAATAGTTATCCCACTCGGACTTGGTGTGTCAGTGTTAGATCACTCTCTGGCCACCTGGCCATCGGGGTGATCTTACACTGACACATCCCGTCATCGTGGGATAACTATTAATGACATGCTATTTCCACGAGTGTTTACCTAAGATTATCTTTTATAGAATTTTTATAAATAATTAGTGCTACATTGTTAATGTTCATGAAAAAGTATTTAAAATGTTTACAAAACAATTAATTGTGATTTACACTAATGAGCTTGGGTGTGTATAAAGTAAGGATTATGACTTCCGTTGATGTTCACCTCAACAATACTCAATCGGCGTCTTTAATCTTGTTGTATTTTCTTTCGAAAAGAAAGAGTGAGATAAAACAAAATGAAGAAAAATCTAAATTTTCTTAAATCTCTTGTATCCGAGAATAAACAGTTTTGTCAATTATAAATGACCTGAACAAAACGAAACTAGCGATTGGAAATTACTCTCTCGGATAAAAGCCATAGGAAAAAAATTGTAACTGAATCAATTGAATAAGTAAAAATAATGATATTATATTAATGAAAGACCATGACATACAAGTACATCGATCTGATACCAGAATAACGATCCCCTTCTCATATTCACCCGGATTTATTTTAGCTTTACCAAGCCAAGCCAGAGTTCTGTCCCTTGCTCTGTCAAACTTCCGGTTTTCGTTAGAGTCGAACTACGTGTATCTCGAAATATTTCTATGGTCCGGCTGACTTCGAGATAACGAGAGTCAACTGTAATAGGGTACCCTTACGAGCAGTGGTGCTAAACACTGTCTACCAGCTGGTAGATGGTAAGGGTATTGAAGTGTATTATCTAACAAGTAGGCTGCTGTGAGGGTACCCAAAAGTACTAACTTCCAAGTAGACAGTGTGAAGCACCACTGCAGGTTAGGTACCCATGTACTCAGAAGACAGTGATAAGCACTGGTAAGGGTATACAATTGTTATATCAACCCAGCAGACAGTGTTTAGTATCACTGCTGGCAAGTGCTACTGAATTTCTTATATACCCAATAGACATTTGTTAGTTAGTATCAATGGTTGTATGGGTATCCAATTGTCAAATATACTAAGTAAACAATTTCAAGTACCACTGCTGCGGAGGGTACTAAAATGTACCATCTTCCAAGAAGACATTTAACTGTTCAGTACCCCTGCTGGTAATGGTACCCTTACTCCCAGTAGACAGTGTTTAGTACCAATTCTGGTAAGAGTATCCTTACTCCCCCAGAAGACAGTGCTTAGTACCAATGCTGGTAATAGTACCCTTACTACCAATAGACAGTGTTTAGTACCAATGCTGGTAAGGGTACCCTTACTCCCAGTAGACAGTGTTTAGTACCACTGCTGGTAAGGACACATTTACTCCCAGTAGACAGTGTTTAGTACCACTGCTGGTATCCTTACTCCCAGTAGTGTTGTTTAGTACCACTGCTGGTAAGAGTATCCTTACTCCCAGTAGACAGTGTTTAGTACCAATGCTGGTAAGGGTACCCTTATTCCTAGTAGACAGTGTTCAGTACCAATGCTGGTAAGCATACCCTTACTCCCAGTAGACAGTGTTTAGTACCAATGCTGGTAAGGAAGGGTACCCTTACTCCCAGTATACAGTGTTTAGTACCAATGCTGGTAAGGGTACCCTTACTCCCAGTAGACAGTGTTTAGTACCAATGCTTGTAAGGGTACCCTTAGGCCTAAATTAAAATATTGTTTGTTTGCCCTTTTCCGACCATCTTTTTGAAACAGGGTAGGTAGGTCAGTAAAATATGTTATTTTTTTCTTTCCCAAAAAATAACTGGGCTCGGTACATTTTTTGTCATGGGTAGGCAGGTAGGTATACAATTTTATTTTATAGATACAAAATCTGTATGATATTATTTTTGTCTGTATTGCTTTTGTTTAAATATGCTTTTAATATTAAGTTTCTGGGACTATTGCATGGTATAATGTAGAATGTGAAGTTAATTATATGCACTACTATTTTGTTTTCAAATATCAAAATAAAGGTCTGTGTGGCATATTTTCAACATTGATATGCCTGGAACTTTTCACCAGCATGGTTTGTAAAACAGCTGTACAATGTGAAATCTATAGCATGTTTTATTCCGACAATCTAACAATTTTATCAAAATTTGAACTTAAATTTATATCAGAGATGATATCTGTGAAATAAAAAGAAAATTTGACTAGAATGTAAAGCCACTGCCCGGCAGTGCATTTCCCACCATCCTGGTCATGCAACCAGTTGGAAGAGCTAAAACTAAGCATTTGTCTTATTTTACTGACAAACACAGACACTAGTCTCAGAAAAAAATTCTTGGACAAGTGCCTGTGCATGCAACCCAAGAGTGTTTATTATTTGAGTGAGTGCCGGTGTTTCCAATGAAAATGCTACAAGACTTGAAACTCAATTGTTAGGTATTTAACATTGCATTCATCAATGGTCTATGGAAAAATTTGGCGACTTTACTGTTTATCATTCTCCCCTTTACAAGCCTTTGGTTCATGTCAGATATAAATAATATGTCAAAGCTGGTTGAAGGCAGCGTTAACATAATCATCCTGATCTATGGATCACCAAAGGCCCTACATAGGATACAACGTCCGTTTATAAAATATTTTGTACACACCTTGATAATTTTGTATTGGACAAACTTTTTTGATTGAAACCCTGCTCTTCAAGTATAAAGACACAGGGCAATGTTCGTCATATCATGATTTTAAAACTTGCTATATCGATTACAAACGAATGCTTTGAACCTCTAAATGTAAGTGTTCATATCAAATGCTCATGTGATACCAAACGAACTAAACATTATTCCAGGATTCCAGTAAAAACGTTTTGAGTTGGAAATACAAATATAAGATTTTCAAAGAAACAAAAATATAAAACAAAAAAAAATTTTGCTGGTAAATACAAATAAAAGATTTTCAGTCGGAACGAATTTATAAGGACGGTCGGTAAAGGGCAAACAAACAATATTTTAACTAAAACCCTACTCCCAGTAGACAGTGTTTAGTACCGATGCTGGTAAGGGTACCCTTACGCCCAGTAGAAAGTGTTTAGTACCAATGCTGGTAAGGGTACCCTTACTCCCAGTAGAAAGTGTTTAGTATCAATACTGGTAAGGATACCCATACTCCCAGTAGACTGTGTTTAGTACCAATGCTGGTAAGGGTACCCTTACTCCCAGTAGACAGTGTTTAGTACCAATGCTGGTCAGGGTATCCTTATTCCCAGTAGACAGTGTTTAGTACCAATGCTGGTCAGGGTACCCTTATTCCCAGTAGACAGTGTTTAGTACCAATGCTGGTAGGGGTACCCTTACTCCCAGAAGACAGTGTTCAGTACCAATGCTGGTAAGAGTACCCTTACTCCCAGTAGACAGTGTTTAGTACCAATGCTGGTAAGGGTACCCTTACTCCCAGTAGACAGTGTTTAATACCAATGCTGGTCAGGGTATCCTTATTCCCAGTAGACAGTGTTTAGTACCAATGTTGGTCAGGGTACCCTTATTCCCAGTAGACAGTGTTTAGTACCAATGCTGGTAAGGGTACCCTTACTCCCAGAAGACAGTGTTCAGTACCAATGCTGGTAAGAGTACCCTTACTCCCAGTAGACAGTGTTTAGTACCAATGCTGGTAAGGGTACCCTTACTCCCAGTAGACAGTGTTTAGTACCAATGCTGGTAAGGGTACCCTTATTCCCAGTAGACAGTGATTAGTACCAATGCTGGTAAGGGTACCCTTACTCCCAGTAGACAGTGTTTAGTACCAATACTGGTAAGGGTACCCTTACTCCCAGAAGACAGTGTTTAGTACCAATACTGGTAAGGGTACCCTTACTCCCAGAAGACAGTGTTTAGTACCAATACTGGTAAGGGTACCCTTACTCTCAGTAGACAGTGTTTAGTACCAATGCTGGTAGGGATACCCATACTCCCAGTAGACAGTGTTCAGTACCAATGCTGGTAAGAGTATCCTTACTCTCAGCAGACAGTGTTTAGTACCAATGCTGGTAAGGGTACCCTTATTCCCAGTAGACAGTGTTCAGTACCAATGCTGGTAAGGGTACCCTTATTCCCAGTAGACAGTGATTAGTACCAATGCTGGTAAGGGTACCCTTACTCCCAGTAGACAGTGTTTAGTACCAATGCTGGTAAGGGTACCCTTACTCCCAGTAGACAGTGTTTAGTACCAATGCTGGTAAGGGTACCCTTATTCCCAGTAGACAGTGATTAGTACCAATGCTGGTAAGGGTACCCTTACTCCCAGTAGACAGTGTTTAGTACCAATGCTGGTAAGGGTACCCTTACTCCCAGTAGACAGTGTTTAGTACCAATACTGGTAAGGGTACCCTTACTCCCAGAAGACAGTGTTTAGTACCAATACTGGTAAGGGTACCCTTACTCTCAGTAGACAGTGTTTAGTACCAATGCTGGTAGGGATACCCATACTCCCAGTAGACAGTGTTCAGTACCAATGCTGGTAAGAGTATCCTTACTCTCAGCAGACAGTGTTTAGTACCAATGCTGGTAAGGGTACCCTTATTCCCAGTAGACAGTGTTCAGTACCAATGCCGGTAAGAGTACCCTTACTTCCAGTAGACAGTGTTTAGTACCAATGCTTTTAAGGGTACCCTTACTCCCAGTAGAAAGTGTTTAGTACCAATGCTTTTAAGGTACCTTACTCCTAGTACATAGTGTTTAGTACCAATGCTGGTAAGAAAACCCTTATTCACAGTAGACAGTGTTTAATACAAATGCTGGTAAGAGTACCCTTACACCCAGTAGACGTGTTTAGTACCAATGCTGGTAAGAAAACCCTTATTCACAGTAGACAGTGTTTAAAACAAATGCTGGTAAGAGTACCCTTACACCCAGTAGACGGTGTTTAGTACCAATGCTGGTAAGAGTACCCTTACTCCCGGTAGACAGTGTTTCGTACCAATGCTGGTAAGAGTACCCTTACTCCCAGTAGACAGTGTTTAGTACCAATGATGGTAATAGTACCACTGCTGGTAAGGATACCTATGCTGCTAAGGATACCCTTACTCCCAGTTGATAGTGTATAGTACCACTGCTGGTAAGAGTACCCTTACTCCCAGTAGACAGTGTTTAGTTCAAATGCTGGTAAGGGTATCCTTTCTCAAAGTAGACAGTGTTTAGAACCAATGCTGGTAAGGGTACCTTTACTCCCAGAAGACAGTGTTTAGTACCAATGAGGGTTTCCGCTGGCGATCGCCATTTTCGCAAATAATAATTGTGGCGATTAAAATTCGTTATTGGCGAAAGAATTTGGCAAAAGAAATATATATAACGATTTATTTTCAGCCATCTTGTTTATTTACTTTTTTCGGGTTTCTCTGACTTTACCCGATCAGACAATACTCTGAAGTAAGTAAGTCACCTTGAACTCGTTAAGATTTTGACAGAAAATCAATAATCAGCTGATTGCATTTATAGCTATCGACATCAAAGGACTAATTAATAAAGTTGTTGATTGCATTATATAACAAATTGATATGGTATGGTTAAATGGCATCCGTCACATGTCACAAACGGGATTTTGCCACTTTGCGACGCACGTGTTGAAGTAAAATTTTGACGCTTCCTCTAGATCCTTCTTTTAATGATAGTCACGAAAAGAAAACTGTTGTTATGACAAAAAATCTTCAAAAGCAAGAAAGGTCTCTGATTTAAAACTTTATCATTTAACTTTGATATAGATAATTGATTTGAGTGGGTACTTTAAAGTCATTTCAGTGACACACATGTTTCAATGTTTCAAGCATAGTTTTACTTACTTACGATGGTCAAGAAAAGAAAACTGTCGTTATGGAAGAAATCTATTCAAAAGGTTAGGTTGGCATGACAGTAACACTTCAATGTAACGACTAAACCTTACATGAGGGATAAATTTCAAGTGGACATTTTTTTTGTTTTGTTGTAAAAACCACTTCTTGTTTTGGAGGGGGGGAATGGAAAATTTTAAAAGAAAAATATATTTGTGTTACTTGGCGAAAAAAAAAATATAGTGGCGAAAAATATATTGTTTTGGCAAAAGGTGGCGAAAAAAATAATTCACCAAGGGGAAACCCTGGTACCAATGCTGGTAAGGGTACCTTACTCCTAGTAGACAGTGTTCAGCACCCCTGCTGGTAAGGGTACCCTTACTTCCAGTAGACAGTGTTTAGTACCAATGCTTTTAAGGGTACCCTACCTCCCAGTAGACAGTGTTTAGTACCAATGCTGGTAAGGGTACCTTACTCCTAGTAGACAGTGTTTAGTACCAATGCTGGTAAGGGTATTTTACTCCCAGTAGACAGTGTTTAGTACCAATGCTGGTAAGGGTACCGTACTCCCAGTAGACAGTGTTTAGTACCAATGTTGGTAAGGGTACCCTTACTTCCAGTAGACAGTGTTTAGTACCAATGCTTTTAAGGGTACCCTACCTCCCAGTAGACAGTGTTTAGTACCAATGCTGGTAAGGGTACCTTACTCCTAGTAGACAGTGTTTAGTACCAATGCTGGTAAGGGTATTTTACTCCCAGTAGACAGTGTTTCGTACCAATGCTGGTAAGAGTACCATTACTCCCAGTAGACAGTGTTTAGTACCAATGCTGGTAAGGGTTACCTTCCTCCTAGTAGACAGTGTTTAGCACCCCTGCTGGTAAGGGTTCTCTTACTCCAAGTAGACAGTTTTTAGTACTAATGCTGGTAAGGGTACCTTACTCCTAGTAGACAGATTTAGCACCAATGCTGGTAAAGGTACCCTTACTCCCAGTAGACAGTGTTAAGTACCAATGCTGGAAAGGGTACCCTTATTCCCAGTAGACAGTGTTTAGTACAACTGCTGGTAAAAGGATCCTTAATTTCAGTAGACAATGTTTAGTACCACTGCTGGTAAGAGTACCTTAATGCCAAGTAGACAGTGTTTAGTACCAATACTGGTCAGAGTACCCTAACTCCCTGAAGAAAGTTTTTAGTACCAGTGCTGGTAAGAGTACCCTCACTCCCGGTAGACAGTGTTTAGTACCAATGTTGGTAAGAGTGCCCTTACTCCCGTTAGACAGTGTTTAGTACCACTGCTGGTAAGAGTATCCTTACTCCTAGTAAACAGTGTTTAGAACCAAATGCTGGTAAGGGTACCTTTACTTCCAGTAGATAGTGTTTAGTACCATTACTGGTAAAAGTACCCTTACTCCAAATAGCCAGAGCTTAGTACCAATACTGGTAAATGTATCCTTTCTCCCAGTAGACAGTGTTTAGAACCAATGCTGGTAAGGGTACCTTACTTCTAGTAGACAGTGTTTAGCACCCCTGCTGGTAAGGGTACCCTTACTCCCAGAAGACAGTGTTTAGTACCAATGCTGGTAAGGGTACCTTACTTCTAGTAGACAGTGTTTAGCACCCCTGCTGGTAAGGGTACCCTTACTCCCAGTAGACAGTGTTTAGTACCAATGCTGGTAAGGGTACCCTTATTCTCATTAGACAGTTTTCAGAACCAATGCTGCTAAGGGTACTCTTACTCCCAGTAGACAGTGTTTAGTACAAATGCTGGTAAGGGTACCCTTACTCCCAGTAGACAGTGTTTAGTACCAATGCTGGTAAGGGTACCCTTACTCCCAATAGACAGTGTTAAGTACCAATGCTGGTAAGGGTACCCTTACTCCCAGTAGACAGTGTTTAGTACCAATGCTGGTAAGGGTACCGTACTCCCAGTAGACAGTGTTTAGTACCAATGTTGGTAAGGGTACCCTTACTTCCAGTAGACAGTGTTTAGTACCAATGCTTTTAAGGGTACCCTACCTCCCAGTAGACAGTGTTTAGTACCAATGCTGGTAAGGGTACCTTACTCCTAGTAGACAGTGTTTAGTACCAATGCTGGTAAGGGTATTTTACTCCCAGTAGACAGTGTTTAGTACCAATGCTGGTAAGAGTACCATTACTCCCAGTAGACAGTGTTTAGTACCAATGCTGGTAAGGGTTACCTTCCTCCTAGTAGACAGTTTTTAGCACCCCTGCTTGTAAGGGTTCTCTTACTCCAAGTAAACAGTTTTTAGTACTAATGCTGGTAAGGGTACCTTACTCCTAGTAGACAGATTTAGCACCAATGCTGGTAAAGGTACCCTTACTCCCAGTAGACAGTGTTAAGTACCAATTCTGGTAAGGGTACCCTTATTCCCAGTAGACAGTGTTTAGTACAACTGCTGGTAAAAGGATCCTTACTTTCAGTAGACAATGTTTAGTACCACTGCTGGTAAGAGTACCTTAATGCCAAGTAGACAGTGTTTAGTACAAATGCTGGTAAGAGTATCCTTACTTTCAGTAGACAGTGTTTAGTACCAATGCTGGTAAGAGTACCCTAACTCCCTGAAGAAAGTTTTTAGTACCAGTGCTGGTAAGAGTATCCTTACTCCCGGTAGACAGTGTTTAGTACCACTGCTGGTAAGAGTATCCTTACTCCTAGTAAACAGTGTTTAGAACCAAATGCTGGTAAGGGTACCTTTACTTCCAGTAGATAGTGTTTAGTACCATTACTGGTAAAAGTACCCTTACTCCAAATAGCCAGTGCTTAGTACCAATACTGGTAAATGTATCCTTTCTCCCAGTAGACAGTGTTTAGAACCAATGCTGGAAAGGGTACCTTTACTCCCAGTAGACAGTGTTTAGTACCAATGCTGGTAAGGGTACCTTACTTCTAGTAGACAGTGTTTAGCACCCCTGCTGGTAAGGGTACCCTTACTCCCAGAAGACAGTGTTTAGTACCAATGCTGGTAAGGGTACCTTACTTCTAGTAGACAGTGTTTAGCACCCCTGCTGGTAAGGGTACCCTTACTCCCAGTAGACAGTGTTTAGTACCAATGCTGGTAAGGGTACCCTTATTCTCATTAGACAGTTTTCAGAACCAATGCTGGTAAGGGTACTCTTACTCCCAGTAGACAGTGTTTAGAACCTATGCTGGTAAGAGTACCTTTACTCCCAGTAGACAGTGTTTAGTACCAATGCTGGTAAGGGTACTCTTACTCCCAGTAGACAGTGTTTAGTACAAATGCTGGTAGGGGTCCTTACTGCCAGTAGACAGTGTTTAGTACCAATGCTGGTAAGGGTATCCTTACTCCAAGTAGACAGTGTTTAGTACCAATGCTGGTAAAAGTACCCTTACTCCAAGTTGACAGTGTTTAGTACCAATGCTGGTAAGGGTACCTTTACTTCCAGTAGATAGTGTTTAGTACCACTGCTGGTAAGAGTACCCTTACTCCAAGTAGCCAGTGTTTAGTACCAATGCTGGTAAATGTATCCTTTCTCCCAATAGACAGTGTTTAGAACCAATGCTGGTAAGGGTACCTCTACTCCCAGTAGACAGTGTTTAGTACCAATGCTGGTAAGGGTACCTTACTTCTAGTAGACAGTGTTTAGCACCCCTGCTGGTAAGGGTACCCTTAATCCCAGTAGACAGTGTTTAGTACCAATGCTGGTAAGGGTACAGTGTTTAGTACCAATGCTGGTAAGGGTACCTTACTTCTAGTAGACAGTGTTTAGCACCCCTGCTGGTAAGGGTACCCTTACTCCCAGAAGACAGTGTTTAGTTCCAATGCTGGTAAGGGTACCCTTATTCTCAGTAGACAGTTTTCAGAACCAATGCTGGTAAGGGTACCCTTACTACCAGTAGACAGTGTTTAGTACAAATGCTGGTAAGAATATCCTTACTTTCAGTAGATAGTGTTTAGTACCAATGCTGGTAAGAGTACCCTAACTCCCTGAAGAAATTTTTTAGTACCAGTGCTGGTAAGAGTACCCTTACTCCCGTTAGACAGTGTTTAGTACCAATGCTGGTAAGAATACCCATACTCCCAGTATACAGTGTTTAGTACCACTGCTGGTAAGAGTATCCTTACTCCTAGTAAACAGTGTTTAGAACCAAATGCTGGTAAGGGTACCTTTACTTCCAGTAGATAGTGTTTAGTACCATTACTGGTAAGAGTACCCTTACTCCAAGTAGCCAGTGTTTAGTACCAATACTGGTAAATGTATCCTTTCTCCCAGTAGACAGTGTTTAGAACCAATGCTGGTAAGGGTACCTTTACTCCCAGTAGACAGTATTTAGTACCAATGCTGATAAGGGTACCTTACTTCTAGTAGACAGTGTTTAGCACCCCTGCTGGTAAGGGTACCCTTACTCCCAGAAGACAGTGTTTAGTACCAATGCTGGTAAGGGTACCTTACTTCTAGTAGACAGTGTTTAGCACCCCTGCTGGTAAGGGTATCCTTACTCCCAGTAGACAGTGTTTAGTACCAATGCTGGTAAGGGTACCCTTATTCTCATTAGACAGTTTTCAGAACCAATGCTGGTAAGGGTACTCTTACTCCCAGTAGACAGTGTTTAGTACAAATGCTGGTAGGGGTCCTTACTGTCAGTAGACAGTGTTTAGTACCAATGCTGGTAAGGGTATCCTTACTCCAAGTAGACAGTGTTTAGTACCAATGCTGGTAAGGGTATCCTTTCTCCCAGTAGACAGTGTTTAGAACCTATGCTGGTAAGAGTACCTTTACTCCCAGTAGACAGTGTTTAGTACCAATGCTGGTAAGGGTACTCTTACTCCCAGAAGACAGTGTTTAGTACCAATGCTGGTAAGGTTTACCCTACTCCTAGTAGACAGTGTTTAGCACTCCTGCTGGTAAGGGTACCCTTAGTCCAAGTAGACAGTGTTTAGTACTAATGTTGGTAAGGGTTCCCTTACTCCCAGTATACAGTGTTTAGTACCAATGCTGGTAAGGGTACCCTTATTCCCAGTCGACAGTGTTTAGTACCAATGTTGGTAAGGGTTCCCTTACTCCCAGTAGACAAGTGTTTAGTACCAATGCTGGAAGGGGAACTCTTACTCCCAGTAGACAGTGTTTAGTACCAAAGCTAGTAAGGGTACCCTTACTCCCAGTAGACAGCGCTACCCGTAGGAAACCCATTTATCAATTAGACAGTGGTAAGTATTTTTTACTCAAGCCAAAACAAAATATTTTAAAGGCAGGCTTGATATCAGTATGCTGTTGTTTAATTCTCCAGTTTGACTAAACAATTTTAGTTAGATGCGAGTCCGAAGAATACCTTCAACGTTGTAGCAAATCCAAGTTTATTTTTAATTTGAAATATTTACAAGACTAAAAATGAAAAAAAACAACATTTGCTTTCAGTGTCCTCCTTTTGGATTTATTTGGTGTAATAACTCTTTACACTTTGATATTTTGAAAAAAAATTCGTGAATGCACTAAGTGACATTGCTTTTTTAAATATTTATATCCTGACTATGTGGGATTGGTTTGCTCATTGTTGAAGGTTGTACAGTGACCTATAGTTGTTAATTTCTGTGTCATTTGGTCTCTTGTGAAGAATTGTCTCATTGGCAATCATACCACATCGTTTAATGTTATGTATGGTACATCAATAAATATTGATTTCAGGTTATTCTGTTTAAAAGTAAGAATTGATTATATATGTACCTGCAAGTATTCCACTACTTCTTTGTATCTTGGATTAAACTTCAGTTTTGCTGCTGCCAGATCATATGGAGTTTGACCCTGAAATCAGTGAGACATATATATCAATTGATCTCTTTTATAACACTTATCTTACAGTACATTCATGCCAGTAACATCTGAGTGGTATTTTATTTATCATGTGACCCCCTCAGCTCTGATCACCACTTCATACCAGTAACAGCAGAGTGGTAGTTTATTTATTTTGTGAGCCCTCAGCTCCGATTATTACTTCATGAACTTAGTTACATATTTCAATAAGCTGCAACTTAGAGTTGCTGAGAAAAAAAGTGACCAAAATTTCGTATATGACAGAAAAAGAGGTTATAACTTGTATGCTCTGTGTTAAGCAGGGAATAAAAAGTATTCATGTAAATTAGTGTCTCTGTGTTGATTGCTGCTTAATGTCCAGTAGCAAATATTAAATGCATAATCTTACAATAACACTATTATTCTCAACTTTGTATTAGAGTAAGACTGACATGTTAACTCAAACAATCTAGCTCAAATAGCCACAGTTCACAAGAATAAATGTCATCATACTCTGATTCAGGAATGTTTTCACCTAATTTCGGTCCTTTTGTCATTTTGATATAACTTAAAAGTTGGTGCACTTTGAAAAAAAAAAAGAATGTCAAAATCACATTACTGCACCAGTATGCTCATACTCATAGCATCGACAGTTAAATTCTAAATATTTAAAACACGAGGCTTGAAGCCTCGCGTTTCAAATTTGAAAATTTAACAGTCTCGAGTGGATAAATATCCTATTACACTCGAGACAGTGGTAGAATCTATATGTATCTAGACAGGTCCATAATATCTTAACTCAAATTTGCCAGAAATATCACTTATGTGTTGTATCTTGGTTAACATCTATAACAATACAAACATTTTACACTAGTAATTTTGGGGCCCTTTATAGCTTGTTGTTCGGTGTGAGCTAAGGCTCCGTGTTGAAGGCCGTACTTTAACCTATAATGGTTTACTTTTTAAATTGTTATTTGTATGGAGAGTTGTCTCATTGGCACTCACACCACATCTTCCTATATCTATTGTACCAAACAGATTTTACACATCATCAGTAAAGTGATCCATAAATTAATTGAACACTGGTCATATACTATAAAATATTACCTGGAGTGTTTTAATCAAGGGACTGGCACCTCCTTGTTCTACCAGACATCTTGTGATCTGTAGATATCCCTCCCTAGCAGCCCAATGTAAAGCTGTTTCTCTATCGCTCTATAATATAACCAAATAACATGTAAATATTATGGACAATACTTTGTTATCAATATCAATAATATACAACATATCCTAAAAATGACATTAACAACTTGTCTGATAAACTGGACATTGTTGTGTAATAAATATAAACAAAATATATATCACATGAATTAGTGGTCAAAACTGAATACAATGAGGCTTAAATTAAAATATTGTTTGTTTGCCCTTTACCGACCGACCCTATAAATTCGTTCCGCCTGAAATTCTTTTATTTGTATTTACCAGCAAGATTTTATTTTATTTTATTTTTTCGTTCCTACCAAAAATCTTATATTTGTATTTCCCGCTCAAAACTTTTTTACCGGAATCCTCGGGTTTTATCTTTAACGCATAAGGTCCAGTCCGTTTGGTATCACCTGAGCGTTTGACATGAACATTTGCATTTGAAGTTTCAAAGCATTTGTTTGAAATCGAGGAAATCATGATATAACGTACGTTACTCTGTATCTTAAGGCTTTTACTTAAAGAGCAGGGTTCATTTACAAAAAAGTTCGTTTGATACAAAATTATCAACATGTGTACAAACTAATTTGTAAACGGACGTTGTATTCTATGTAGCCTAGGAATGGCCTTTTGTGATGCGCAGATCAGGATGATTATGTTAACGATGCCGCTATATTATTTATATCTGACATGAACCAAAAGTGACAAAACCCTGTAAAGAAGAGAATATCTGGCAGTAAAATCGCCAAGTTTTCCATACAAATCATTTATAAATGCGATGTTTAAAATTACGTGACAATTGAGTTTTAATTCTTGTAGCATTTTTATTGGAAACAAAGGCACACACGAAATTTTTAACACTCTAGGGACTTTTTCTACTAGTAATGTATGTCTGTCCGGACATATCTTACCAGTACAAAGTTATCTCTTACAGAAAACCTTTAGGTAAGCGTACAAGGTACGTAGTACAGAATATAAGTGCAAGTTCAAAGTTCCAGGCATGTAAAAGTTGAAGATATGAGGCACAGCTCTATATTTTGATATTTGAAAACAAAATAGTAGTGCATATGAATATATGTGCTTCACATTCTACGTGATATTTTTTCTCTTCAAAACTAATAGTCCCAGAAAACTTATTTGCAAAAACAAAACAGACAAAAATGATATTTCTATATCTAAAAAATGACATTATGCTGATTTTGTATATATAAAATAAAATATTAAACCTACCTGCCTACCCATGAAAAATAATATTCCGAGCCAAGTTATTTTTTTGGGGAAAAAATAAAATATTTTACCTACTTACCTACCCTGTTTCAAAACATAGGGTCGGAAAAGGGCAAACAAACAATATTTTAATTTAGGCCTGACCAGTCACACTTGTATTTATATTGTATATAAACAAACAATAAACATGTTTTGTTGTGAAATGTCAAAACTTCCATTAAACCTGATATCTTAAAAAAATATTTTTTTTCAAGAAATGTGTGAAATAATTATATTAATGGATTCAGTAGAAAAAAACAAGCAAAATGAGACCCAACTTTATATGATTCTTACAAATATTTGTTTATTAAATCTGTCTGATTATCAACAGGAATTAGTGTAGATTCAGTATCTTCATTCATTTCAATAAAATATTTTTTTTAAAGAAACTTAAAAAGAGTAATATTTTCTGATTCAGAACAATAATACGAGTAAAATGAGACCCCACTTTATATAATTATTACAAATATTTGTTCATTAAACCTGTCTAATTAACAACATGATTTAGTGTAGATTAATAGTAATGTGATCAGACTAAGTAGATAACATACTGTATTTGTGATGTCGATCTTACATCCTCTATCAATGAGATGTCTACAGATCTCCAGGTGTCCTCTCCCGGCAGCAAACATTAATGCTGTCTCTCCTCTACCCTGGAATAATACAACTGACATCAAAACTTGTCTGATAAACTGGACAATGTTGTGTAATAAATATAAACAAAATATATATCACATGAATCAGTGGTCAAAACTGAATACAATGACCAGTCACACTTGTATTTATATTGTACATAAACAATAAATAAACATGTTTTGTTGTGAAATGTCAAAACTTCCATTAAACCTCATATCTTAAAAAAAAAAAAAGTTTTCAAGAAATGTGTGAAATAATATATCAATGGATTCAGTAGAACAAAACAAGTAAAATGAGACCCCACTTTATATGATTCTTACAAATATTTGTTCATTAAAACTGTCTGATTAACAACAGGAATTAGTGTAGATTCAGTATAATTGTTTATTCTAATAAAATAATTTTTTTAAAGAAACATGAAAAGGAGTTATATTTTCTAATTCAGAACAATAATACGAGTATAAAAATGAGACCCCACTTTATATAATTATAACAAATATTTGTTCATTAAACCTGTCTAATTAACAACAGGGTTTTGTGTAGATTAATAGTAATGTGATCAGACTAAGTAGATAACATACTTGTGTGATGTCGATCTTACATCCTCTATCAATGAGGAGTCTACAGATCTCCAGGTGTCCATACAAGGCAGCCTTCATTAATGCTGTCCATCCACCATCCTGGAATAATACAACTGACATCAAAACTTGTCTGATAAACTGAACAATGTTGTGTAATAAATATAAACAAAATATATATCACATGAATGAGTGGTCAAAACAGAATAAAATGACCAGTCACACTTGTATTTATATTGTATATAAACAAACAATAAACATGTTTTGTTGTGAAATGTCAAAACTTCTATAAAACCTGATATCTTAAAAAAATATTTTTTTCAAGAAATGTGTAAAATAATTATATCACTGGATTCAGTAGAACAAAACAAACAAAATGAGACCCCACTTTATATGATTCTTACAAATATTTGTTCGTTAAAATTGTCTAATTAACAACAGGAATTAGTGTAGATTCAGTATAATCAGCAATTCTAATTAAATAATTTTTTTAAAGAAACATGAAAAAAGTTATATTTTCTGATTCAGAACAATAAAACGAGTAAAATGAGACCCCACTTGATATAATTATTACAAATATTTGTTCATTAAACCTGTCTAATTAACAACATGAATTAGTGTAGATTAATAGTAATGTGATCAGACTAAGTAGATAACATACTGTTGTGATGTCGATCTTACATCCTCTATCAATGAGGAGTTTACAGATCTCCAGGTGTCCTCTCCAGGCAGCCGACATTAATGCTGTCTCTCCTCTACCCTGGAATAATACAACTGACATCAAAACTTGTCTGATAAACTGGACAATGTTGTGTAATAAATATATAAACAAAATATATATCACATGAATCAGTGGTCAAAACTGAATACAATGACCAGTCACACTTGTATTTATATTGTACATAAACAACAAATAAACATGTTTTGTTGTGAAATGTCAAAACTTCCATTAAACCTGATATCTTAAAAAAATATTTTTTTCAAGAAATGTGTGAAATAATTATATCAATGGATTCAGTAGAACAAAACAAGTAAAATGAGACCCCACTTTATATGATTATTACAAATATTTGTTTATTAAAACTGTCTAATTAACAACAGGAGTTAGTGTAGATTCAGTATAATCATTCATTCTAATAAAATATTTTTTTTAAAGAAACATGAAAAGGAGTTATATTTTCTAATTCAGAACAATAATACGAGTAAAATGAGACCCCACTTTATATAATTATAACAAATATTTGTTCATTAAACCTGTCTAATTAACAACAGGGTTTTGTGTAGATTAATAGTAATGTGATCAGACTAAGTAGATAACATACTTGTGTGATGTCGATCTTACATCCTCTATCAATGAGGAGTCTACAGATCTCCAGGTGTCCATACAAGGCAGCCTTCATTAATGCTGTCCATCCACCATCCTGGAATAATACAACTGACATCAAAACTTGTCTGATAAACTGAACAATGTTGTGTAATAAATATAAACAAAATATATATCACATGAATGAGTGGTCAAAACAGAATAAAATGACCAGTCACACTTGTATTTATATTGTACATAAACAACAAATAAACATGTTTTGTTGTGAAATGTCAAAACTTCCATTAAACCTGATATCTTAAAAAAATATTTTTTTCAAGAAATGTGTGAAATAATTATATCAATGGATTCAGTAGAACAAAACAAGTAAAATGAGACCCCACTTTATATGATTATTACAAATATTTGTTTATTAAAACTGTCTAATTAACAACAGGAGTTAGTGTAGATTCAGTATAATCATTCATTCTAATAAAATATTTTTTTTTAATAAACTTGTAAAAAAGTTATATTTTCTGATTCAGAACAACAATACGAGTAAAATGAGACCCCACTTTATATAATTATTACAAATATTTGTTCATTAATCCTGTATGATTAACAACATGATTTTGTGTAGATTCAAAATAATTCTTTATTAAAATAAATAAATATTTAAAAAAAAAATGAAAAAAAGTTATATTTTCTGATTTAGAACAATAATATGATTAACAAGAATGTGTCCAAAGTACACGGATGCCCCACTCACACTATCATTTTCCATGTTCAATGGACCGTGAAATTGGAAAAAAAATATAATTAGGCATTAAAATTAGAAAGATAATATCATAGGGAACATGTGTACTAAGTTTCAAGTTGATTGGACTTCAACTTCATCAAAAACTACCTTGACCAAAAACTTTAACCTGAAACATGCACTTTCATTTTGTATGTTCAGTGGACCGTGAAATTGGGGTCAAAAGTTTAATTTGGCTTTAAAATTAGAAAGATCATATCATAAGGAACATGTGTACTAAGTTTCAAGTTGATTGGACTTCAACTTCATCAAAAACTACCTTGACCAAAAACTGAAGCGGGACAGACGGACGAACAGACAGACGGACGAACGGACGAACGGACGCACAGACCAGAAAACATAATGCCCCTCTACTATCGTAGGTGGGGCATAAAAAGGAATTAAGAGAACCCCTTCATGCCTTTTCCCATTTAAACTATCTGATTAAAAACAGAATTTTGATGAAATGTTGAATCAGTATAATGATATCAGCATCAGTTCCAATACAGACCTATGGTAGTTGAACTTTGCAGGTTTTTTATTAGTGTTTTACTTTTATTACCAATGCTGAATGGTCTAGATAAGTGGACTGTGCATAGAAAATATGGTTCAACCCTCCACATTTTGTGCCTGTACCCAGACCATGTGTTGTTAGTTGTTGAATTTGTTTGTTTATTTACTCTGAGTAGTCGGGTGTTTGTGGTAGGTGTGGTTTGTTTATTTACTCGAAGTAGTCAGGTGTTTGTGGTTGGTGTGGTTTGTCTATTTACTCGAAGTAGTCAGGTGTTTGTGGTTGGTGTGGTTTGTCTATTTACTTGGAGTAGTCAGGTGTTTGTGGTTGGTGTGGTTTGTTTATTTACTCGAAGTAGTCAGGTGTTTGTGGTTAGTGTGGTTTGTCTATTTACTTGGGGAGTCAGGTGTTTTTGGTTGGTGTGGTTTGTATATTTACTTGGGGAGTCAGGTGTTTGTGGTTGGTGTGGTTTGTCTATTTACTCGAAGTAGTCAGTTATTTGTGACTGGTGTGGTTTGTCTATTTACTCGAAGTAGTCAGGTGTTTGTGGTTGGTGTGGTTTGTCTATTTACTCGGAGCAGTCAGGTGTTTGTGGTTGGTGTGGTTTGTCTATTTACTCGGGGAGTCGGGTGTTTGTGGTAGGTGTGGTTTGTTTATTTACTCGAAGTAGTCAGGTGTTTGTGGTTGGTGTGGTTTGTCTATTTACTCGGGGAGTCAGGTGTTTGTGGTTGGTGTGGTTTGTCTATTTACTCGAAGTAGTCAGGTGTTTGTGGTTGGTGTGGTTTGTCTATTTACTCGGGGAGTCAGGTGTTTTTGGTTGGTGTGGTTTGTATATTTACTCCGAGCAGTCAGGTGTTTGTGGTTGGTGTGGTTTGTCTATTTACTCGGAGCAGTCAGGTGTTTGTGGTTGGTGTGGTTTGTTTATTTACTAGGAGTAGTCAGGTATTTGTGGTTGGTGTGGTTTGTCTATTTACTCGGGGAGTCAGGTGTTTGTGGTTGGTGTGGTTTGTCTATTTACTCGGAGTAGTCAGGTGTTTGTGGTTGGTGTGGTTTGTTTATTTACTAGGAGTAGTCAGGTATTTGCGGTTGGTGTGGTTTGTTTATTTACTCTGAGCAGTCAGGTGTTTGTGGTTGGTGTGGTTTGTTTATTTACTAGGAGTAGTCAGGTATTTGTGGTTGGTGTGGTTTGTCTATTTACTCGGGGAGTCAGGTGTTTGTGGTTGGTGTAGTTTGTCTATTTACTCAGAGTAGTCAGGTGTTTGTGGTTGGTGTGGTTTGTCTATTTACTCGGAGTAGTCAGGTGTTTGTGGTTGGTGTGGTTTGTCTTTTTACTCGAAGTAGTCAGGTGTTTGTGGTTGGTGTGGTTTGTTTATTTACTCGGAGTAGTCAGGTGTTTGTGGTTGGTGTGGTTTGTCTATTTACTTGGAGTAGTCAGGTGGTTGTGGTTGGTCTGGTTTGTTTATTTACTCTGAGTAGTCAGGTGTTTGTGGTTGGTGTGGTTTGTTTATTTACTTGAAGTAGTCAGGTGTTTGTGGTTGGTGTGGTTTGTCTATTTACTCGGAGCAGTCAGGTGTTTTTGTTTGGTGTGGTTTGTCTATTTACTTGTAGTCAGGTGTTTGTGGTTGGTTTGGTTTGTCTATTTACTCAGAGTAGTCAGGTATTTGTGATTGGTGTGGATTGTTTATTTACTCGAAGTAGTCAGGTGTTTGTGGTTGGTCTGGTTTGTCTATTTACTCGAAGCAGTCAGGTATTTGTGGTTGGTTTGGTTTGTTTATTTACTCGGAGTAGTCAGGTGTTTGTGGTTGGTTAGGTTTGTGTATTTACTCGAAGTAGTCAGGTGTTTGTGGTTGGTTTGGTTTGTCTATTTACTCTGAGAAGTCAGGTGTTTGTGGTTGGTGTGGTTTGTCTATTTACTCGGAGTAGTCAGGTGTTTGTGGTTGATGTTGTTTGTCTATTTACTCGGAGTAGTCAGATGTTTGTGGTTGGTGTGGTTTGTCTATTTACTCGAAGTAGTCAGGTGTTTGTGGTTGGTGTGGTTTGTCTATTTACTCGGAGTAGTCAGGTGTTTGTGGTTGGTGTGGTTTATCTATTTACTTGTAGTCAGGTGTTTGTGGTTGGTTTGGTTTGTCTATTTACTCAGAGTAGTCAGGTATTTGTGATTGGTGTGGATTGTTTATTTACTCGAAGTAGTCAGGTGTTTGTGGTTGGTCTGGTTTGTCTATTTACTCGAAGCAGTCAGGTATTTGTGGTTGGTTTGGTTTGTTTATTTACTCGGAGTAGTCAGGTGTTTGTGGTTGGTTAGGTTTGTGTATTTACTCGAAGTAGTCAGGTGTTTGTGGTTGGTTTGGTTTGTCTATTTACTCTGAGTAGTCAGGTGTTTGTGGTTGGTCTGGTTTGTCTATTTACTCGAAGCAGTCAGGTATTTGTGGTTGGTTTGGTTTGTTTATTTACTCGGAGTAGTCAGGTGTTTGTGGTTGGTTAGGTTTGTGTATTTACTCGAAGTAGTCAGGTGTTTGTGGTTGGTGTGGTTTGTCTATTTACTCGGGGAGTCAGGTGTTTTTGGTTGGTGTGGTTTGTATATTTACTCCGAGCAGTCAGGTGTTTGTGGTTGGTGTGGTTTGTCTATTTACTCGGAGCAGTCAGGTGTTTGTGGTTGGTGTGGTTTGTTTATTTACTAGGAGTAGTCAGGTATTTGTGGTTGGTGTGGTTTGTCTATTTACTCGGGGAGTCAGGTGTTTGTGGTTGGTGTGGTTTGTCTATTTACTCGGAGTAGTCAGGTGTTTGTGGTTGGTGTGGTTTGTTTATTTACTAGGAGTAGTCAGGTATTTGCGGTTGGTGTGGTTTGTTTATTTACTCTGAGCAGTCAGGTGTTTGTGGTTGGTGTGGTTTGTTTATTTACTAGGAGTAGTCAGGTATTTGTGGTTGGTGTGGTTTGTCTATTTACTCGGGGAGTCAGGTGTTTGTGGTTGGTGTAGTTTGTCTATTTACTCAGAGTAGTCAGGTGTTTGTGGTTGGTGTGGTTTGTCTATTTACTCGGAGTAGTCAGGTGTTTGTGGTTGGTGTGGTTTGTCTTTTTACTCGAAGTAGTCAGGTGTTTGTGGTTGGTGTGGTTTGTTTATTTACTCGGAGTAGTCAGGTGTTTGTGGTTGGTGTGGTTTGTCTATTTACTTGGAGTAGTCAGGTGGTTGTGGTTGGTCTGGTTTGTTTATTTACTCTGAGTAGTCAGGTGTTTGTGGTTGGTGTGGTTTGTTTATTTACTTGAAGTAGTCAGGTGTTTGTGGTTGGTGTGGTTTGTCTATTTACTCGGAGCAGTCAGGTGTTTTTGTTTGGTGTGGTTTGTCTATTTACTTGTAGTCAGGTGTTTGTGGTTGGTTTGGTTTGTCTATTTACTCAGAGTAGTCAGGTATTTGTGATTGGTGTGGATTGTTTATTTACTCGAAGTAGTCAGGTGTTTGTGGTTGGTCTGGTTTGTCTATTTACTCGAAGCAGTCAGGTATTTGTGGTTGGTTTGGTTTGTTTATTTACTCGGAGTAGTCAGGTGTTTGTGGTTGGTTAGGTTTGTGTATTTACTCGAAGTAGTCAGGTGTTTGTGGTTGGTTTGGTTTGTCTATTTACTCTGAGAAGTCAGGTGTTTGTGGTTGGTGTGGTTTGTCTATTTACTCGGAGTAGTCAGGTGTTTGTGGTTGATGTTGTTTGTCTATTTACTCGGAGTAGTCAGATGTTTGTGGTTGGTGTGGTTTGTCTATTTACTCGAAGTAGTCAGGTGTTTGTGGTTGGTGTGGTTTGTCTATTTACTCGGAGTAGTCAGGTGTTTGTGGTTGGTGTGGTTTATCTATTTACTTGTAGTCAGGTGTTTGTGGTTGGTTTGGTTTGTCTATTTACTCAGAGTAGTCAGGTATTTGTGATTGGTGTGGATTGTTTATTTACTCGAAGTAGTCAGGTGTTTGTGGTTGGTCTGGTTTGTCTATTTACTCGAAGCAGTCAGGTATTTGTGGTTGGTTTGGTTTGTTTATTTACTCGGAGTAGTCAGGTGTTTGTGGTTGGTTAGGTTTGTGTATTTACTCGAAGTAGTCAGGTGTTTGTGGTTGGTTTGGTTTGTCTATTTACTCTGAGTAGTCAGGTGTTTGTGGTTGGTCTGGTTTGTCTATTTACTCGAAGCAGTCAGGTATTTGTGGTTGGTTTGGTTTGTTTATTTACTCGGAGTAGTCAGGTGTTTGTGGTTGGTTAGGTTTGTGTATTTACTCGAAGTAGTCAGGTGTTTGTGGTTGGTTTGGTTTGTGTATTTACTCTGAGTAGTCAGGTGTTTGTGGTTGGTGTGGTTTGTCTATTTACTCGAAGCAGTTAGGTATTTGTGGTTGGTGTGGTTTGTCTATTTACTCGGAGCAGTCAGGTATTTGTGGTTGGTGTGATTTGTCTATTTACTCGGAGTGTGGTTTGTTGTTATATCCTTTTTTTAGACATTCCTGATACCCACTTATATGTAAATGAATTATCAAAATAATAACAATTTCAAGAAAGTCAAACTCATTTTGAGTGTTGTTTTTATTTATGTTGGAAAGAAGTAACTTTTATTACATATATGTTTTACATTTAATATTGTGCTTTGATTACATATATGTTTCAAATTTAGTGTTGTGCTTCGATTACAGGTTTGTTTCGCATTAAGTGTTGTTTAGATTACATGTATGCTTCACATTCAGTGTTGTTTAGATTACAGGTATGCCTCCCATTCAGTGTTGTGCTTTGATTATAGGTATGCTTCACAATCAGTGATGTGCTTTGATTACATGTATGCTTAACATTCAGTGAAGTGCTTTGATTACAGAAATGTGTCACATTCAGTGATGTGCTTTGATTACATGTATGCTTAACATTCAGTGAAGTGCTTTGATTACAGAAATGTGTCACATTCAGTGATGTGCTTTGATTACATGTCTGCTTCACCTTCAGTGATGTGTTTTGATTACAGGAATGTTTTAACATTTAGTGATGTGCTTTGATAACAGGAACATTTCACATTTAGTGTTGTTCTTTGATTACAGGAATGTTTCACATTCAGTGTTGTTCTTTAGATTACAGGTTTGTGTCACATTCAGTGAGGTGCTTTGATTACAAGAATGTGTCACATCAGTGATGTGCTTTGATTACAGGTATGTTTTAACATTCAGTGATGTGCTTTGATTACAGGTATGTTTTAACATTCAGTGAAGTGCTTTGATTACATGTATGCTTCACCTTCAGTGATGTGCTTTGATTACAGGTATGTTTTAACATTTAGTGATGTGCTTTGATTACAGGTATGTTTAACATTTAGTGATGTGCTTTGATTACAGGTTTGTGTCACATTCAGTGTTGTTCTTTTGATGACAGGAATGTGTCACATTCAGTGATGTACTTTGATTACATGTATGTTACACATTCAGTGTTGTGCTTTGCTTACATTTATTACATAGTCATTTTCTTTTGATTACAGGAATGTTTCAAATTCAGTGTTGTTCTCTTGATTACAGGAATTTTTCACATTCAGTGTTGTTCTTTGATTACAGGAATGTTTCACATTCAGTGTTGTTCTTTGATTACAGGTATGTTTCACATTCAGTGTTGTTCTTTAATTACAGGAATATTTCACATTCAGTGTTGTGCTTTGATTACAAGAATGTCTCACATTCAGTGTTGTTCTTTGATTACAGGAATGTTTCACATTCAGTGTTGTTCTTAGATTACAGGAATGTTTCACATTCAGTGTTGTTCTCTTGATTACAGGAATGTTTCACATTCAGTGTTGTTCTTTGATTACAGGAATGTTTCACATTCAGTGTCGCTTTTTTGATTACAGGAATGTTTCACATTCAGTGTTGTTCTCTTGATTACAGGAATGTTTCACATTCAGTGTTGTTCTTTGATTACAGGAATGTTTCACATTCAGTGTTGCTTTTTTGATTACAGGAATGTTTCACATTCAGTGTTGTTCTCTTGAATACAGGAATGTTTCACATTCAGTGTTGTTCTTTGATAACATGTATGTTTCACATTCAGTGTTGCTTTTTTGATTACAAGAATGTCTCACATTCAATGTTGTTCTTTGATTACAGGAATGTTTCACATTCAGTGTTGTTCTTTGATTACATGTATGTTTCACATTCAGTGTTGTTCTTGATTACAGGAATGTCTCACATTCAATGTTGCTCTTTTGATTACAGGAATTTTTCACATTCAGGGCTATTCCAGAAAAAAATGTATGGGGGGATTGGAAGGCAGTTTTTGTCAGCACCCGCAACCCAGACAATTGTAATTAAGAATTATAGTGCATTATAGTGTGAAAAGTTGCTCTGATACCCATCACCCATGTATTATTAATATAATGTGCCTTCCAACCCCCCCATACATTTTTTTCTGGAATAGCCCTCAGTGTTGTTCTCTTGATTACAGGAATGTTTCACATTTAGTGTTGTTCTTTGATTACAGGAATGTTTCACATTCAGTGTTGTTCTTTGATTACAGGAATGTTTCACATTCAGTGTTGTTCTTTGATTACAGGAATGCTTCACATTTAGTGTTGTTCTTTGATTACAGGTATGCTTCACATTTAGTGTTGTACTTTGATTACAGGTATGCTTCACATTTAAGTGTTGTGCTTTGATTACAGGTATGCTTCACATTTAGTGTTG
Organism: Mytilus galloprovincialis; assembly: GCA_037788925.1. Taxonomy (NCBI): domain Eukaryota; kingdom Metazoa; phylum Mollusca; class Bivalvia; order Mytilida; family Mytilidae; genus Mytilus; species Mytilus galloprovincialis. Next base: position 72,889,024 of record CM075339.1, on the reverse strand, counting down.
TACTTTGATTACAGGTATGCTTCACATTTAGTGTTGTTTTTTGATTACAGGAATGTTTCACATTTAGTGTTGTGCTTTGATTACAGGTATGCTTCACATTTAGTGTTGTTTTTTGATTACAGGTATGCTTCACATTTAGTGTTGTACTTTGATTACAGGTATGCTTCACATTTAGTGTTGTTTTTTTATTACAGGTATGTTTCACATTCAGTGTTGTGCTTTGATTACAGGTATGCTTCACATTTAGTGTTGTTCTCTTGATTACAGGTATGTTTCACATTCAGTGATGTACTTTGATTACAGGTATGTTTCACATTTAGTGTTGTGCTTTGATTACAGGAATGTTTCACATTTAGTGTTGTACTTTGATTACAGGTATGTTTCACATTCAGTGTTGTGCTTTGATTACAGGTATGTTTCACATTTAGTGTTGTACTTTGATTACAGGTATGTTTCACATTCAGTGATGTACTTTGATTACAGGTATGTTTCACATTTAGTGTTGTGCTTTGATTACAGGAATGTTTCACATTTAGTGTTGTACTTTGATTACAGGTATGCTTCACATTTAGTGTTGTTTTTTGATTACAGGAATGTTTCACATTTAGTGTTGTTCTTTGATTACAGGTATGTTTCACATTTAGTGTTGTACTTTGATTACAGGTATGCTTCACATTTAGTGTTGTTCTTTGATTACAGGAATGTTTCACATTTAGTGTTGTTCTTTGATTACAGGTATGTTTCACATTCAGTGATGTGCTTTGATAACAGGTATGCTTCACATTTAGTGTTGTTTTTTGATTACAGGAATGTTTCACATTTAGTGTTGTTCTTTGATTACATGTATGCTTCACATTTAGTGTTGTACTTTGATTACAGGTATGCTTCACATTTAGTGTTGTGCTTTGATTACAGGACCATATTTTACCACTCGCTATTGCTGAGGATAAAATAATCGAATATAAATACCCAACCAATATATACCTTTTTTTGTACCTGTAGTTGTGTGTTTTATACGTACAACCTTGTAGTTGTGTGTTTTATACTTTTTATGTATAACCTTGTAGCTGTATGTTTTATACTTTATATGCAAAAACTTGTAGTTGTATGTTTTATACTTTATATGTACAACCTTGTAGTTGTGTGTTTTATATTTTATTTGTACAAGCTGCGATGTTTTGAAATTACTTGTAGTGTTGAACTGTTAATGTTCTTACTGACATGTTTTGAAGTGACTTATAGTTGTGCCTTTTATTCTGTTAATGTTCTTACTGTTATGTTTTGAAGTGACTTATAGTTGTGTGTTTATTCTGTTAATGTTCATACCGTCATGTTTTGAAGTGACTTATAGTTGTGTTTATTCTGTTAATGTTTACTGTCATGTTTTTAAGTGACTTATAGTTGTGTTTATTCTGTTAATGTTCATACTGTCATGTTTTGAAGTGACTTATAGTTGTGTGTTTATTCTGTTAATGTTCATACTGTCATGTTTTGAAGTGACTTATAGTTGTGTTTTATTCTGTTAATGTTCTTACTGTCATGTTTTGAAGTGACTTATAGTTGTGCGTTTTATTCTGTTAATGTTCTTACTGTTATGTTTTGAAGTGACTTATAGGTGTGTGTTTATTCTGTTAATGTTCATACTGTCATGTTTTGAAGTGACTTATAGTTGTGTTTATTCTGTTAATGTTCATACTGTCATGTTTTGAAGTGACTTATAGTTGTGCCTTTTATTCTGTTAATGTTTACTGTCATGTTTTGAAGTGACTTATAGTTGTGTGTTTTATTCTGTTAATGTTCATACTGTCATGTTTTGAAGTGACTTATAGTTGTGTGTCTATTCTGTTAATGTTCATACTGTCATGTTTTGAAGTGACTTATAGTTGTGTGTTTTATTCTGTTAATGTTCATACTGTCATGTTTTGAAGTGACTTATAGTTGTGTGTTTTATTCTGTTAATGTTCATACTGTCATGTTTTGAAGTGACTTATAGTTGTGTGTTTTATTCTGTTAATGTTCTTACTGTTATGTTTTGAAGTGACTTATAGGTGTGTGTTTTATTCGGTTAATGTTCATACTGTCATGTTTTGAAGTGACTTATAGTTGTGTGTTTTATTCTGTTAATGTTCTTACTGTTATGTTTTGAAGTGACTTATAGGTGTGTGTTTTATTCTGTTAATGTTCATACTGTCATGTTTTGAAGTGACTTATAGTTGTGTGTTTTATTCTGTTAATGTTCTTACTGTTATGTTTTGAAGTGACTTATAGGTGTGTGTTTTATTCGGTTAATGTTCATACTGTCATGTTTTGAAGTGACTTATAGTTGTGTGTTTATTCTGTTAATGTTCATACTGTCATGTTTTGAAGTGACTTATAGTTGTGTGTTTTATTCTGTTAATGTTCTTACTGTCATGTTTTGAAGTGACTTATAGGTGTGTGTTTATTCTGTTAATGTTCATACTGTCATGTTTTGAAGTGACTTATAGTTGTGTGTTTTATTCTGTTAATGTTCATACTGTCATGTTTTGAAGTGACTTATAGTTGTGTGTTTTATTCTGTTAATGTTCTTACTGTCATGTTTTGAAGTGACTTATAGGTGTGTGTTTATTCTGTTAATGTTCTTACTGACATGTTTTGAAGTGACTTATAGTAGTGTTTATTCTGTTAATGTTCTTACTGACATGTTTTGAAGTGACTTATAGTTGTGTTTATTCTGTTAATGTTCATACTGTCATGTTTTGAAGTGACTTATAGTTGTGTGTTTTATTCTGTTAATGTTCTTACTGTCATGTTTTGAAGTGACTTATAGTTGTGTTTATTCTGTTAATGTTCATACTGTCATGTTTTGAAGTGACTTATAGTTGTGTGTTTTATTCTGTTAATGTTCTTACTGTCATGTTTTGAAGTGACTTATAATTGTGTTTATTCTGTTAATGTTCATACTGTCATGTTTTGAAGTGACTTATAGTTGTGTGTTTTATTCTGTTAATGTTCTTACTGTCATGTTTTGAAGTGACTTATAGTTGTGTTTATTCTGTTAATGTTCATACTGTCATGTTTTGAAGTGACTTATAGTTGTGTGTTTATTCTGTTAATGTTCTTACTGTCATGTTTTGAAGTGACTTATAGTTGTGTGTTTTATTCTGTTAATGTTCATACTGTCATGTTTTGAAGTGACTTACAGTTGTGTTTATTCTGTTAATGTTCATACTGTCATGTTTTGAAGTGACTTATAGTAGTGTGTTTATTCTGTTAATGTTCTTACTGTCATGTTTTGAAGTGACTTATAGTTGTGTTAAAGTTATTTAAAATACGTGTTTTATACTGTTTATGTTCAACTGTCAGGTTTTGAAGTGACTTATAGTTGTGTGTTTATTCTGTTAAAATTCTTACTGTCATGTTTTGAAGTTACTTATAGTTGTGTTAAAGTTATTTAAAGTACATGTTTTATACTGTTTATGTTCAACTGTCAGGTTTTGAAGTGACACGCAATTGTATTTTATTCTGTTACAATTTGCTGTATTTTGAAGTAACATGTAGTTATGTGATTTATATTGCCTAAGTAAGATCTGCTATGTTCTGAAGTTATCTATAGTTGTATGTTTTTTTTACTGTACATAATTAATTTGCTCTAGTACTAATTTGGATGAAACTACTGTACCTGATGAAACTATTTTTCTTACATCTTGATAATCAATGTCTGCTTTATTCTCTAGGCATATTTTCACATCTTCTATATCTCCCTTCCTAGCAGCTGTGACAAGTTTCTGTAAGTAAAACATAGATTTTACACTTAATAGATTGTAATGAAAAATGAATGAAATAACTGTTAAATAAAGCAATAATTATTTATTCTCCTGCATGGCAAATAACTATATAAATCTGGGGTATCCTCACCTCAAATAACTATATAAATCTGGGTATCCTCACCTCAAATAACTATATAAATCTGGGGTATCCTCACCTCAAATAATTATATAAATCTGGGTATCCTCACCTCAAATAACTATATAAATCTGGGGTATCCTCACCTCAAATAACTATATAAATCTGGGTATCCTCACCTCAAATAACTATATAAATCTGGGGTATCCTCACCTCAAATAACTATATAAATCTGGGTATCCTCACCTCAAATAACTATATAAATCGGGGTATCCTCACCTCAAATAACTATATAAATCTGGGGTATCCTCACCTCAAATAACTATATAAATCTGGGTATCCTCACCTCAAATAACTATATAAATCTGGGGTATCCTCACCTCTAATAACTATATAAATCGGGGATATCCTCACCTCAAATAACTATATAAATCTGGGTATCCTCACCTCAAATAACTATATAAATCTGGGGTATCCTCACCTCAAATAACTATATAAATCTGGGTATCCTCACCTCAAATAACTATATAAATCTGGGGTATCCTCACCTCAAATAACTATATAAATCTGGGTATCCTCACCTCAAATAACTATATAAATCTGGGGTATCCTCACCTCAAATAACTATATAAATCTGGGTATCCTCACCTCAAATAACTATATAAATCGGGGTATCCTCACCTCAAATAACTATATAAATCTGGGGTATCCTCACCTCAAATAACTATATAAATCTGGGGTATCCTCACCTCTAATAACATTCAGGCAGAGAGGATATGTACCGATTATCAGGTTGTCTACATATTGACATTGTTAAGTATCAGCTGTGAGTCACAATATGAAGCTTTCTTCATGGGAGCACAGCGATTGATATCAGAGACTTCATATTGGGTAGAGCAGTTGACAGTTTACAATATAAATATCATTAAAATGATGACAATCTGAAAATCGATTTATTGGATAGTATTTGTGTACTCTGCATTATAGAAACAAGTGTTGTAATATTATTGGTGATATGCAGTTGTATTTGTCATTCATTAACACCTTTAGTTGTCCCCTTGGTAATTTCTCATCATTTTCTTACTAATTTTATATCAGATAGTAGAAATACCACCATGCTTACTTAATGATAAAATTATATATAATAATGTAGACTGAATGAAAAGAGATGTTGATAATAAAATAAAGAGACAGTAACCTAACAAGAAAGCTAGACAAAGTGATGCCTCCATACTCCACTCTGAAGTAACGGTATTAAAACAGTCAATGTAGGACTTTCCTTAAGATATTATGGTGTCTGGGAGACACAAATTATCACATACATTTTTTTTTGGTAAGGAAATGGAAATAAAAAGTCACATGACAATTGGACTTAAAAAGTAAATCTTACCACATTCCAATTTTCCATTATAACCTAAAAATAGAAAATAAAAACTATGTGTAGTTGTCATTGAGTTAAATTGTTAATGCCAGTTGAAAATACATGATCCTTATGGACTTGTGAATTACTGACCTAATATTTTCAGACATGAATCTAATCCAAATACATGAAATACTAACATCTAAAAGACTATGTCAACTTTTCTGTACTATTTTTGTGTTGCTCACCTGGTGAAAATATCACTAGTTTGCTAACTACGATTTTTATATGCGCAAACTGGTTACTCTTTGTGTTGCTGATGATTTTTGCAATTTACATATTTAACCTAATTCCTATAGGTTCTTAGTTAACAGCCAAAACTGCAAACATGAGTGCATACGCTGAAATTTCTTGCCTACTTTACCATGTTTACTGACCATTTATGTTGATATTCCTAAATATAAAGTTTTACTACAAGTATCACATAAACTTAATATGATCCAATCAAAAATTAGGTCAAGGTTAGATAAACAAAGCAAGAAATACATGTACACCTTACAATCATTCCATACACCAACTATAGTTGATCTTTTGCTAGTAGTATACAAGAAACAGACCAAATCATTAAAATTCTATATTGACCAAAGAACCATGAAAATTAGGTAAAGGTCAGATGATCCCTGTCAGACAGACATGTACACCTTACAATCATTCCATGGATCAAATAGAGTTGACCTATTGCATATAGTATTTAAGAAACAAACTAAACAAAGAAAACTTCATATTGACCAATGAACCATGAAAATGAGGTCAAGGTCAGATGATGCCTAGCAGTTGGACATGTACACCTTACAATCATTCCATGCACCAAATGCTTATTTCTGAGATATGGACTTGACCAAAAAACTTAACCCAGTCCACTATTCTAGATCTGTGAAATGAGGTCAAGGTCAATTGAAAACTGTCTGACAGGCATGAGGACAGAATTCACAGGCGAAAACCTGTAAAAATCAATATTTCAGGGGCAATAACTCCAAAACACAGGTTGACATATTTTTTTCAACATTTTCAGAATAATAAAATCTTGTCAACTGATCATTTTTGTAATTTACACTTTTAACCTAGCTCCTACATGTTTATCAATAACAGCAAAACACTTCAAACAAATGATTTTTCAGGGTCAATCACTCTATAAAGTGACAGATTTTTCTCCAAGTTATAACTTTAAAAAACAAATTCTCGTCTGTTCTAGCCAACTTTCACAAACAAGTTGTTTACTTTAAAAATTTAGATCATGGATGATGGTTAATTGCATTTTTGCGGTAATCAGATATACCGCAAAATTGCTATCCGTTAACATGAAGAAAAACACCCGAGAAGGCCCAAAAATATATAGGTGGTGCTCAGGGATGGGGTAATTGAAAATGTAATGGTAATTAAGTGTAATGCATTACAATTTTCCATGTAATTGAATGTAATGTGTAATTGAGCATTTTTTTAATTACATGTAATGGTAATTTAATTAATTACTTTGAAAAAAGCATATAATGCTCAATTACTTTTGAATTACATTTCAATTACATGTACTTTTATTGTGTTAAAGAAAAGGATTTGTATTTAATAATATAAATTGTTAAATTTTTAAAATGTTGATATCACATACTTCTTTAATATATGAAGTCTGTAATTTATTTTGAAGTTTTTATATTATTTATTTGTTCTACAGAATTTTTTTTCTGAATAGTCTTATAATTAAAAAAAAATGTGAGAATATTTATATATGTGTTGTTCAGTTTTTAAGGAAGATCTTTTTTAACTAAAAAGATTGATAAGGTTAAACAGAACCAAAAAAAAAAATGTGTTGCAGTGAATTTTTTTTCTTATACAGGTAATTAGAATTTAAAATCACTGCACACAATCCTTTTGTCAAATTAGTATACACAAAAGGATTATAGAAATAAAAATTAATAGCTGTAAAAACAAACAGCAATTAATCAGATTAAAATGTCAAGGGACAATGCCACTTTTACATGTATTTCTATCTAATTAGTGAAATACATGTATTGCTAATATTTAGACATTATGTACATTGTTTGTACTAAAACTTATTTTCAATATTGTGACAAGCACACTATTTAATATTTTTAAAGTAAAAAAAAACAAACTTAATTATTTATAATTTCTCTTGTTTATATTATGTTTTATTTAAATGATTTCATTTCTGAGAGGTCAAAATATTGGCAAGTAATTATGAACAAATTCCCTCAACATATCTTCTAATCATGGAACTTCCATGTTCTGATCAAGCAATATCTGCCACATAAGCTCCTGTCGAAAAAACTGTAGAATTGCTATCAGCGTTTAGACCAGAGATAAGCAGACTAAATGACAAAACATTAAAATTACTAATGATTGTCAAATGCAATGCTTAAACTATGCTTATCGGTACGTCATGCATATTTTACACATGGATTTTATATACATGTATAATATTGTTAAAAAAAATATGATAAAATGTAATGTGTAATTTAATTAATTACTTTAGCAAAGTAATTGTAATTTAATTAATTACATTTCAAAAACTGTGTAATGTGTAATTAGTGTAATTGATCATTTTTGCAATGTAATGTGTAATTTAATTAATTACATTCCAATGTAATTGACCCCACTGGTGCTCCTGTCATTGGAAGGAACACAACACAGTTTTGTACACAAACTATAGCGACACGAAACACGATCGGAAATTCATTTTAATAGATCTACACATTTAGATTGGCCAAAGCTCACATGGCCTTTTAGGCCAGCTGAGCTTAAAACTAAACTCAAAAGCTTGTATATCTGATTACTTACCTAAATGTCAGAGGTATTCTACAAACAGGGTGTGATTTTTTCCATCAAACACAAGAATATCAATTGCACTTCCGCAGACCTAAAAATTTCAAAAGTTTTATTTACCAGCATTAAGACAATATTAAATTCATTAATTTCAAGCCTCTCTAAACTGTCAACAAATAAGCAAGGAAATGATGGCAATTACATTAAACAATTGATCTGTTTACAATCTGATTATGTGCCTGTCGAGGAACCTGTAGTGTAGTGGTTGTTGGTAGCTGTATGCTCTGTCCATATCGAGGAACCTGTAGTGTAGTGGTTGTTGTTGGTAGCTATATCCCCTGTCCATATCGAGGAACCTGTAGTGTAGTGGTTGTTGCAAGGAAATGATGGCAATCACATTAAACAATTGATCTGTTTACAATCTGATTATGTGCCTGTCGAGGAACCTGTAGTGTAGTGGTTGTTGGTAGCTGTATGCTCTGTCCATATCAAGGAACCTGTAGTGTAGTGGTTGTTGTTGGTAGCTATATCCCCTGTCCATATCGAGGAACCTGTAGTGTAGTGGTTGTTGTTGGTAGCTGTATCTCCTGTCCATATCGAGGAACCTGTAGTGTAGTGGTTGTTGTTGGTAGCTGTATCCCCTGTCCATATCGAGGAACCTGTAGTGTAGTGGTTGTTGTTGGTAGCTGTATCTCCTGTCCATATCGAGGAACCTGTAGTGTAGTGGTTGTTGTTGGTAGCTGTATGCCCTGTCCATATCGAGGAACCTGTAGTGTAGTGGTTGTTGTTGGTAGCTGTATCCCCTGTCCATATCAAGGAACCTGTAGTGTAGTAGTTGTTGTTGGTAGCTGTATCTCCTGTCCATATCGAGGAACCTGTAGTGTAGTTGTTGTTGTTGGTAGCTGTATCCCCTGTCCATATCGAGGAACCTGCAGTGTAGTGTAGTGGTTGGTAGCTGTATCCCATGTCCATATCGAGGAACCTGCAGTGTAGTGGTTGTTGTTGGTAGCTGTATCCCCTGTCTATATCAAGGAACCTGTAGTGTAGTTGTTGTTGTTGGTAGCTGTATCCCCCCCCCTCTTCATTGTTGGAATAGGCTGTTGATTTTCTGTTTTGAATTGATCCACATTTTATCACATCAGTGCTTTTTATAGATTTTTATATTATAATATGGTATGGGTTTTGAGCAATTTTGAAGGCTGTTGGGAGACCTGTAGTTGTTTATATATTTGTTCTTAGGACTGGGGATAACTGTTTTACCATCATTCATACGATAACTCTTTATCTAAAGAACATTTGGGAGCACCCTCACATACCCCACGCCCCCACATTGTCACCGGGCAAACAAAATCTCACCCAGTTTCTAAGTTCAAAGACTAATAACTCCTACAATAGTCAACTGAGAAAAATTTCTAGAGGATATGCACATCTACCCATTATGTCCTAATTATCTACAAAGTTTCATGAAATTCTGTTGTGTGGTTTCAGAGGAGTTGCTATGACAAGAACAGGACTGAGGGACGGATGGACTGACTGACTAACAGACTGACGGATGAGTAAAAAACAGTACACCCTACGGACCTTTGTCTCATAGGGTATAATTATTATATAATAAAATGAAATAAAACAAATAATAGATGTTCTTGCTGAAAACATATATGTTTCTATTTTCAGATTGAAATAATTATTTCAAATTTGTCTTTCCTTCATAAGACAATTTAGATAACATGTTATATTGTCTATTGTTGAAGAATATTTGACATGTTTTTTTTTTTATTAGTTACTGTTTTATTGACATATGGGACCATTTTGACATGATTCATTGACTGGTTACTGTCTCATTGACATATGGGACCATTTTGACATGATTCTTTGATTGGTTACTGTATCATTGACATATGTAACCATTTTGACATGATTCATTGACTGATTACTGTCTCACTGACATATGGGACCATTTTGACATGTTTCATTGATTGGTTACTGTCACATTGACATATGGGACCATTTTGACATGTTTCATTGATTGGTTACTGTCTCATTGACATATGGGACCATTTTGATATGTTTCTTCGATTGGTTACTGTCTCATTGACATATAGGACCATTTTGACATGTTTCATTGACTGGTTACTGTCTCATTGACATATGGAACCATTTTGGCATGTTTCATTGATTGGTTACTGTCTCATTGACATATGGGACCAATTTGATATGTTTCTTTGATTGGTTACTGTCTCATTGACATATAGGACCATTTTGACATGTTCCATTGACTGGTTACTGTCTCATTGACATATGGGACCATTTTGACATGTTTCATTGATTGGTTACTGTCTCATAGACATATGGGACCATTTTGATATGTTTCTTTGATTGGTTATTGTCTCATTGACATACTGGACCATTTTGACATGTTTCATTGATTGGTTACTGTCTCATTGACATATGGGACCATTTTGACATGTTTTATTGATTGGTTACTGTCTCATTGACATATGGCACCATTTTGACATGTTTCTTTGATTGGTTACTGTCTCATTGACATTTGGGACCATTTTGACATGTTTCATTGATTGGTTACTGTCTCATTGACATATGGGACCATTTTGACATGTTTCATTGATTGGTTACTGTCTCATTGACACATATTTCACATTTGTTTTCATTTAGCACAAGTTCAATGCTAAAGTTCAACCAATCTATATTTGTTGGAATATAATTTTATAATTATTCTTTCGGCTTTTTTGTGTCTTGTTTAATGTTACAGTATTTTGAACGAAAAAACTATGCTGATTATCCTTTTAGAGTTGAGACACTCTTACATTTCAAACAAATTTCAGTAGTAAATAGTCCTACATATAGTTCACATATATTAATGTACACTTACCTTAAATAGCAACTAGACTGCATAAGGTTCAAATTGACTGGACAGTTATATAATTGACTGGACAAGGATCACATTGACTGGACAAGGTTCACATTGACTGGACAAGAATCAAATATATACAAACAATAGATGTTCAATCTGGAAATATAAATGTTTTCATTTCAATTACAAATAATAATAACATTGTATAATTGTCAATCTGATTGATTGATTGATTGATTAATGTTTAATGCCACTTTCAACACAATTGTGCTATTTCATGGCAGTCAGTGCCTGGAGAGAACCACAAAACTTCAGTAGAATAACTGACAATCCTAGTCAATTAAGATTGGAGTCCAGTGCTCCCGCCCCATGTAGGCAGTCAGTGCCTGGAGAGAACCACCAACCTTCAGTAGAATAACTGACAATCCTAGTCAATTAAGATTGGAGTCAAGTGCTCCAGCCCCATGTAGGAACTCCCAACCTCAGTGTTGACAGGCTACTGATACAGTAGGTCCACTACTTAGACCACTCGGTCACCAAGGCCTCAAAATTTTATCAAAAAGATGATCTTTTGTTGAATACCATATTGACCTATCTCATTGATTGTTTGCTGTCTGTTTTATATATAGTTATTATAGACCTCCTAGGGTTCTGACTAAGCATGTTAAGGACTGTTGAACCGGAGTCCAGGGAATCTATTGTTTAATACCTTTTTGACCTGTCTCATTGATTGTTTGCTGTCTGTTTTATATATAGACCTCCTAGGGTTCTGATTAAGGGTGCTATAAACAGTTTTGTATAAAAAAAAAACTAGGGGTTATTCCCAGACTAAAAATATCCATGGAGGGAAACCCCTGTTTATTTACTTAATTGGTGAAAAAGTATCATGTTTTTTGTTTTTGATTGTAAAAATTAGTTAATTAGCTTTCAATTTTAAATAGGTTGAATGATTGAAATAATTTTAAAAATTATATTAAATATACACGTTTTGAGGTGAGGCAACACTGTAAACATCCTGGTTTTTTTTGGCAGTGAAAATTGAAAACTTATTTGCAACCACTGTAGCTCTTTTCGGAGCAGGCGACCGTACACTGAAACAAGATTTTTTTTGAAAGGCAAGGTAAAAACCTATAAACACATGATAAATTTCATACAGTTTTGATTATGTAAAATGTGCATGTATCATGATTTCAGGTTTTTTATGTTCAAAATAGGCATTTTTTCCCCATGTTCTTTGGATGGAACTTTTTAAATATATTAGAAGTGCACTTTATTTTTATGTCATTATAAACTAGAGAACATTCTGATTCCAGTGGTATCTAGTTTTATACAAGTATCTTTATTAATTAGTCCACCACTAAGTGTCACTTATGCATGGTCCCTCAAAATATGACGTCATAGAAAAAAACTGTTGATTGCACCCTTAAAGGGACAAATATATAATATAGTGATGTTTTAGCATAGAAATGTGTTAGAGAATGGAGTAAAATAATTCTGAAAAATATTGTACGGCATGTATACATTAATTTAAAAGCATCAGTTTGGTATATAAAATGCAAATAATTTACAGATTTGTTCATAGCAACCAAATATAAGAAAACCAGACTCTGTGCGAATATTGAAGTTTTTTCTTCTTTTTGCGACGTCATGATATTTTTATTCAATCTCTCATATATTTGGAACCAAAAACACATAAAAAGTGTAGATTTTTTCTACTTTGGCCTTTACTACTGATCAGTGTAACATAAATATTTATTCATTATATTATATATTTGGTACTTTTTATCATTTTATAGTCAATTTTATTTTATCTGCCAATGACGTCAATGATATTTTCTATTGCAACCTTAAACTGTAGATTTAAAGTAATCAAATATACAGAAAGCTCTGTTAATTTCTTAATGTGCCCATCCCATGTCAAGGGCCTGTGATTTTATTATTTTTTATTGATTTAGGTCCTTCATATATTTGTTTTTAGTAAATTGTATTGTTACTACATGTACTAATTAAGCCGTTAGATTTCTTGTTAGAATTGTCTATTTTACATATCAGGATTTTTTATAGCTTACTATATGGTATGAGTTTTTCTTATTGTTACATGACTGTTACATTCTGGGCAATTAACCCAAAACTTAATCCCAGTCTCCCCTTTGTTATATGGTACGTTGTGGTACAATTTCAGAGAGATCCATACAATTACACACAAGTTATTGTCTGGAAACTAGAATAATGCTTGTTTTGGCCCCTTTTTTGCCCTTAATTCCTAAACTTTGGCCCCATAACCCTGAAAATGAATCCAAACCTTCTACTTGTGGTTTTAAACATTGTGATATAATTTCAGAGCAATTGAAATACTTGTACACAAGTTATTATCCTGAAACTAGAAAAATGCTTGTTTTGGGCCCCTTTTGGGCCCCTAATTCCTAAACGGTTGGGACCATCATTCCCAAAACTAATCCCAACCTTCATTTTGTGGTATTGAACCTTCTGAAAAAATTTCATAAAGATCTATTCACTTAAACTAAAGTTATTTTCCGGAAACCAAAGTGTCTTCAGACGACACAGATGACGTAGACGACGTAGACGACGCAGACGACAACATCATACCATTATACGATCCCAAAATTTTTTTGGGGTCGTATAAAACTGTTGATTGCACCCTTAAAGGGACAAATATATAATATAGTGATGTTTTAGCATAGAAATGTGTTAGCGAATGGAGTAAAATAATTCTGAAAAATATTGTACGGCATGTATACATTAATTTAAAAGCATCAGTTTGGTATATTAAATGCAAATATCACAGATTTGTATACAGCAACCAAATGTAAGAAAACCAGACTCTGTGCGAATATTGAAGTTTTTTCATCTATTTGCGACGTCATGATATTTTTATTCAATCTCATATATTTGGAACCAAAAGTTGCACATGAAATGTGTTGATTTTTTCTACTTTGGCCTTTACTACTGATCAGTGAAACATAAATTTTTATTCATTATATTATATAATTGGTACTTTTTATACTCAATTTTATTTTATCTGCCAATGACATCAATGATATTTGCTATTGCAACCTTAAACTGTAGATTTAAAGTAATCAAGTATACAGAAAGCTCTGTTAATTTCTTATTGTGCCCATCCCATATCAAGGGCCTGTGATCCTGGTGATTTTATTATTTTTTATTGATTTAGGTCCTTCATATTTGTTTTTAGTAAATTGTATTGTTACTAATTAAGCCGTTAGATTTCTTGTTAGAATTGTTCACCATTTTACATATCAGGACTTTTTATAGCTTACTATATGGTATGAGTTTTTCTCATTGTTGATGACCATATGGTGACCTATAATTGTTTATATATCTTCCTCCTTTGAACTCTTTTGGATAACTCTGGTTCATTTGCCAAAAAGTAACAAATCTCTTATTTTAAATAAGATAGCAAACTTAAAACAATACAACTGTAATGAAATTTGTTTGAAATGAAAATGAATTTATATGAAAGGCTTTGATTAATAAATGGGGAATGCGTCCATGGGACACAGATGATGCCCCCGCTAGCATTTCACGTTATAAAGGGTCATAACTCAAGAACTATAAAAGTTGGGCTACCCAAGTTTGTACGTGATCTGAGTTTTGTGGTAATAAGCATTGCCTATATGTTTCAATACACCCCAAGCCCAAAATGCAACAGTTAACATGGTTAAACTGCATACTATGCAGTTACTTGCTAGGCCACACCAATTTAATTTCTTGTTCTACGGATTTTTGGACTCCAAAATATGGGGCGAGCGAGCGATTTGAAAATTTTAATAAAAAAATATTTAATTTGCAAATTTTTGAGGCGAAGCTTGAAAAGTAAAGGCGAGCGATTATAATTTTTTTTTGTAAACATTAAAAAGTAGATTTTCACAATATTAAAAATTGATTTATCACTTGTACGTTGACATTTCTTTAATTTCTGATATATTTTTTCCCTGTTCACCAAGAAATAGTTACATCTGGTCTATGTGTGTGTGACTGACAATGAGACAATTCTCCATTCAAGTCATAATCAGTTTGGGGGCAACCCCTTAATGTTATAAATATCCCTTTTACATGTTTTATGAGGGATCAATATAAGTTATAATATATTTGTTTGTATAAAGGAGCTCATATTTTCTCAAAGAACTATATATCTATCTGGTATTAAATGGTCAAAACATGTCCAAGAATTTTTGTAATATTCCTGGACTTTAACCATGTTAACACATTTACTTTAACAGTTTAATATTATTCAAAATAAGTGGACCCCTCTTTTTTGAGTACAAAATTCTAAGTTTTCAAAGGTTTTGTATAGAAGAACTATACAAATCCGTGGTGTTTCTGTTTTCTTTTCTACATCAATAAAATGACCCCTTATCTTATCTGAGGGAGGGTTGTTCTCAACCTGATAATAACAAACACAGGTCAAAGTACGGCCTTTTACACAGGGCTTTGATACAGACCAAACAGCAAGCTATATAGGATCCCAAAATTATTAGCGTACACAATTCGAACAGGAAAACCAACGGTCTAATTTATATATATATCCAAACAGGAAAATACCAAATTATGAACAACATCAACAAACGATAACTGCTGAACGACAGGCCCCTGAATCAATCAGGATAGGTGCATAAACATGCAATGGCTATGGATAGTTTTGTTTCGCCAGCATACAATATAATTGCAGTTGAAGGCAAATCCTTCAGAAGTTCTTCGTACTTTATTCTAACAGCGAACATGTTTTGATAGGGAATATAAGTAAGGGGGAAAGAAACCAATTGTTTGTTCTTTACAGGTATTTCCGCGCTGTTATAAATTTATACGGAGCACTCCCTCTTTGGGAATAGGTTTCATGCTGAAGCAAATTTTCTCACAGATATTTACACCTTGTGGTGGGGTAATTTTATGTTTAAAGTCGTTATATACAGGTTAGACTGTGATTTTAAAACAAATGTTGATATCTTTTTATAATATTTACAAAAACAACGGTGCGGGAAATGGACATGATTACATTTCCGGATGCGGGAAGTGGGAATATAAAAAAAATAAAAAAAATCTGTTTTGAAAAAAATAGGTGCGGGCTGGTCTGTCGAACAAGGAATCAAATTGGTGTGGCCCTAGGTTAAAAGATTAACAATGATTAAAGTACAAACTTTATGAAACGGGCACAAATGTGATATGTCATATGATCATGATGATAATATATATATGATTCTCATGATGATTTAACTTTTTCTTTGAGTACTTAGAGAAATTGTAGTGTTTCATTCATGCCTCCATTTGACATGTTGGAATGATCTGTTTTATTAGTATGCAATGTCTACTCAAATTATTTACTATACATATTTATCATGTTTATAAAGTGATAAATAAACAAACAAACAATTTAGTCTTAGATGCATGATTTTTTTAATTAGTTGTTAGTGGCTTTGAACTAGCTGTCAGTAACTGTGAGTACTCTCAGATCTGAACTTTTTATTGTTGGGATATAATACATGTATACAACTACCCTACCACGTCCACTCTGTGTAGTATTTCTGTTTGTATCCATCTGATGATTGAAGCCTTTTTCAACTGATTTTAATAGTTTGTTCTTATACAAAGGGGACTGGAAACCGTTACACCAATCAGTGTAATAATATCTACATCACAGTCGTTACAACGAAACTTTACCTGCGCTATTTATCGATACGCCATATTGTTTTGACAGTGACAGCGTGCCTTGATCTTATAATTTCAGTAATTTCTATTTTTATTTTATAGTTATTAGAAATGATAATCCTTAATCATGTTAATACAAACATGATTACTTTAATGATAAAAGGTATATATCCATCTTTGACAGTTGTTATTAATCCCAAATCCTGCCTTGTTACAGTTAAGAAATAACATATGAAGATTGAGAATTTTCAGGATGAAAATAGCATGGGGACGATGTGGAAAAATGTATATATATGATTTATAAAATTTCTTATAACTTTTGATTGAAGAGAGATACGCAAGTTTGGTTTGTTGTAAAATCATATTTATAGGTTATAGTTTGGATTTACCTTTTTTTATTGTAACTTTTTAAAGTTGAAAAAAATCTCTTTCTCATTACAACCCAAACCCACATGCACGGCTCAAATAAATTTTACTGTTCCTATAAAATTGTCTACTCCTTTTTAGCTCACCTGGCCCAAAGGGCCAAGTGAGCTTTTCCCATCACTTGGCGTCCGGCGTCGTTAACTTTTACAAAAATCTTCTCCTCTGAAATTACTGGGCCAAATTTAACCAAACTTGGCCACAATCATCATTAGGGTATCTAGTTTAAAAATTGTGTCCGGTGACCCGGCCAACCAACCAAGATGGCCGCCATGGCTAAAAATAGAACATAGGGGTAAAATTCAGTTTTTGGCTTATAACTCAAAAACCAAAGCATTTAGAACAAATCTGACAGGGGTAAAACTGTTTATAAGGTCAAGATCTATCTGCCCTGAAATTTTCAGATGAATCGGACAACCCGTTGTTGGGTTGCTGCCCCTGAATTGGTAATTTTAAGGAATTTTTACTGTTTTTGGTTATTATCTTGAATATTATTATAGATAGAGATAAACTGTAAACAGCAATAATGTTCAGCAAAGTAAGATTTACAAATAAGTCAAATGGCCGAAATGGTCAGTTGACCCCTTTAGGAGTTATTGCCCTTTATAGTCAATTTTTAACCATATTTCGTAAATCTTAGTAATCTTTTACAAAAATCTTCTCCTCTGAAACTACTGGGCCAAATTAATCCAAACTTGGCCACAATCATCTTTGGGGTATCTAGTTTAAAAAATGTGTCCGGTGACCCGGCCATCAAATCAAGATGGCCGCCATGGCTAAAAATAGAACATAGGGGGTAAAACGCAGTTTTTGGCTTATAACTCAAAAACCAAAGCATTAAGAGCAAATCTGACATTGGATAAAATTGTTTATCAGGTCAAGATCTATCTGCCCTGAAATTTTCAGATGAATCGGACAACTCGTTGTTGGGTTGCTGCCCCTGAATCGACAATTTTAAGGAAATTTTGCTGTTTTTGGTTATTATCTTAAATATTATCATAGAGATAAACTAAAAACAGCAATACTGTTCAGCAAAGTAAGATTTACAAATAAGTCAAATGACTGAAATGGTCAATTGACCCCCTAAGGAGTTATTGTCCTTTATAGTCAACTTTTAACAATTTTCATAAAATTTGTAAATTTTTATTAACATTTTCCACTGAAACTACTGGGCCAAGTTCATTATAGATAGAGATAATTATAAGCAGCAAAACTGTTTAGTAAAGTAAGATGTACAAACACATCACCATCACCAAAACACAATTTTGTCATGAATCCATCTGCTTATTTTGTTTAATATTCACATAGACCAAGGTGAGCGACACAGGCTCATTAGAGCCTCTAGTTATGTGTGCAATATTTTATCATAATCAGGGTGAATTTTGCTTAGTAATGGTCTTTAGCATATATGACTCCGTGAAAATATGTACACTAGGGTCCACAATTAGAACTACAAAAGTAGACCCGACCATGCATAGCCATACTGAAATAATTGGTGTACATGTACATGGTGTAAACACGAAGGTCACCAGTCAGGGGACTTACTGAAATAAATGATTTTTACATCACTTATTTGAGTAGCAAATTCAAGGTTTTGTCACAAAGTGGGATTTTGTATTTTTTTCAAAATTTAAAAAAAATGAACTTTTTGCTTCTTTTAAGTAGCAAGGTTTATGCCTTTGATGCTATCATTTAGCTGAAAAAATGCTATAATAATGGCTTTACATAAAGAACTGATACTTTCTTAAAAGATTTTTCCCAGCAGTGGGAGTATTTTTCCTGTGAAGTCCAAGGTTTCATCTTTCAGATTATGTAATACAAGAGGCTGTCACAACGACAGCAAACCGGATTTATTAACATTTATTTGTGTCCTGGCAATATCACAAGAACCATAACTGATGAATGCTGAAAGTGAAAATCGTCAATATCAAATTTGACCTCCATTTTGTAGTCAGTATCAACATATTAAAATTTGAAAAGCTTAGATTGAATGGTTCATTACTAAATGCAACAACGTGAATGGAAACACCATTTTACGATCTTTCAAGAACCATAACTCCTGAATGGTAAAAGTCAAAATTGTCATTATTGAACTTGACCTCTATTTTGTCATCAGTAACAACATATAAAAATTTCAAAAGCTTTGGTTGAATGGTTTATGAGAAAATCCACGGACACGACTGGAAACACCATTTTTTAATCTTTCAAAAACCATAACTCCTGAACGGTAAAAGTCAAAATCGTCATTATTGAACTTGACCTCCATTTTGTCATCAGTAACAATATATTAAAATTTGGGAAGCTTTGGTAGAACAGTTCATGCGTAAATGCACGGACACGACTGGAAACTCCATTTTTCAAATTTTCAAGAACCATAACTTCTGAACCGTAAAAGTCAAAATCGTCATTATTGAACTTTACCTCCATTTTGTCATCGGTAACAACATATTAAAATTTGGGAAGCTTTGGTAGAACAGTTCATGCGTAAATGCACGGACACGACTGGAAACTCCATTTTTCAATCTTTCAAGAATCATAACTCCTGAACGGTAAAAGTCAAAATCGCCATTATTGAACTTGACCTTCATTTAGTTGTCAGTAACAACACATTGAAATTTTAAAAGCTTTGGTTGAATGGTTCATGAGTTAATGCACGGACAACATTTGATTGCCGCCCGCCCGCCATACATCCCCAAATCAATAACCGACATTTTTGTCACAAAAATCCGGTTAAAAATTCTACTGTTCACGATAAAAATTTCACTGTTCAGGGGTGTTGAAATTAGTGGGGGTTATTAAAAGAATGATACTTAAAGAAGTGATTTTTGGGAAGGAAATTGAGGTCTCATACTTAAACAAGTGATTTTTATGTCATTATCCTAGATTCAGTACAAGGTCATCACCTGAAATGACCTGGTCATCCTAGACAATACAGATGTTGGTTCTGATAAGTTTAGAAACACAATTAGTCCCTGGATCATTAGTATTCTATATTTAAAGCTACAATAAAATTGAATCACTTCTTCTAGTGATTAATTTGTACTACTTTAAAAATAGGTGATTATTAAAGAAAGACAACTCTAACTTTCAACCTTTATGGAAATAATGATACTTGAATCAGTGATTTAGAAAATCACTTATTTAAGTAAGTCCCCTGACTGTTCACACAAGTTCAAAACAGTGTGGAAATTTTTTCATGAGACCCAGTAACTTTTGTTTTATGAATTAATTAGGAATTGAAATTGTCAACATTGTTATTGTTTTATCAGAATTATTTTTGATCTGTTAACCTTTGACACGTTGTTTTCTTAGCGGTCAAGTGAAGTGCCGGCATTTCGACTATATCTAGTTTATTTTCAACACTAATATACAATGTATTGACAACTTATCAATAATTTTTTATTAACAATATCCATGATATCTATTTTTTGCATTTAAACTAATTAATTTAATAATTATTCTTTATTTCAAATCCGCCAATTTTAACAGTATTCTATATATGCTGACTTGTTTCCCGAAATCTCTTGTTTTCATTCACGTTTATTGTATAATAGTCCCAGTTCAAGCTAAAGAGTACATCACACTGGTGGATCAATTTATTTTCATAAGGGGGGGACCCACTGACTGACCTAAAAGAGGGCCCTCTCCAGTCATGTGTCAGTGATTCCCAATATAATCAACCAAATTTTTCCCACAAAAGGGGGTGCCCTGGATTCGCCTATGTCACCATTAAGGGGAGACAATCATATAAATCAGCTGTTTGAAAGAATTACATATCACAGGCACTTGTGTCTTGTTACCTGGGGGGTTTACTATCCACACTCGTACGAAAGTGGATAGAAACCCCCATTGACAGAAACAAGTGGCGAAGTGCCTGTGCTACATATATGACAACCTGAGATTTGCTCACAGGCACTTGTTTCTATCCATTGGAAGGACGACTATCTATATAAATAGATGCTTCTATTTATATGGATAGTCGACCTTCCAATGAAAGAAAAAAGTGCCTGTGGATTTGCTGTCCACACAGGGCAGGCCTCGACAATAACGAGGGGAGGCAAGGGGTTTAGCTGTTATGCTGTTATGGGGCATTTTAATTCTTTGTTATCTGTTATTCTGAAAATATATTTGCTGTTAGCTGTTACTGTCTTATTCTTTGTTAGCTGTTATTGGGTTTTTAGTTTTTTTGTTATCTGTTATTGTGATAATGTATTTGCTGTTAACTGTTATTGAAAATTAGGATGTTAACATTTTTGGGACAGCCAAAATTCGGTAGAAATTGAAGATCATTGGACATTGGAGTCTACCACTACTAATATGTTGGTCCCGTATTAGAAGGATTCCATTAACATATACTCATCACAAAAGTGAGGTCCAGGACAATTCCATTATAGCTTATGCTTATCCTTCGTAAAAGCTTTTATGTTATATGGTACATAGACTCTGCCCCTTTAAAGCAGAACCAAATACATTGTACAATGAAAGTTCCCACCATGTACTGGGTTCCGAAGCTGCACATAACTCATTACAATTAAAGATGTATTTCAACTTCAAGCCATAGTTCCCCTATTAAACTATGTATTCTACTTACTAGTAGACTTGGTACAATCAAAAACCTGATAAAAATTTGTTCAAATAAGGACTTTGAAAATAGTGGAATAAATTACTTTTGGTCCTACTTGATAAATTGCATGCTTATAATTGGTGCTTTTGATTTTTCTACCCTATATACAACTTTGCCTCATAGTCTTATTCAGAAAAATTCACACACCTCATTAAATGGGCATTTAAAAAAGTCAGAATGCGAATATATATTTTCAAACTCTTTTAGGTAATTTTTTAATAGCAACAAACACAAGAACTATATATATATATATGTCAATTGGACCTACTTTGATACCATAACTGCCCTTGAATTTTTACTAGATATGATTTTTGTCTCTTTGACATATTCCTCATTTCCATTCTCAATTTTATTACACATTATTTAAATTACAAACATGTGTGAGTTTCGATATTTGTACAAAATAAATGCTGAAAAAAGTATTCCATAACAAATAAACAGCTACACCATGAGTGCATGATACGCCCGTCACCTTTTTGAAATATTCAACAACTTCTCAATGTCATATCAGATATTTATCAAAAATCAGTCAATATATATCATGTATATAAACAATACATCAAAGTTTCATGAGAACTGCAGAGAACATTTTTGAGTTATTGTCCGAAAACTGGAAAATACCATCTTTTTTAATGAATAAACCCCTGAACTGAATAACATTAAATCGGAAATAAAAAAAAATCGAAAGGGCGCTTACAACAATAGATACATGTATAAACAATTCAGCAAAGTTTCATGAGAACTGCTGAAAATGTTTTTGTGTTAATGTCCGAAAACTAGAAAATACCCTCTTTTAATTAATAAAAATCCTTAACACGGAAACGTAAAATCTAAAATTTATAAAAATTGAAAGGGAGCTCATGTCAATAGATATAAAAAATTCACCAAAATTCCTTGCAAAGGAGTAGGTCAGGTGAGGACCGATTTTGGCCTCAAATTTCAGGTTCATCTGACAAAAGATTTTGACTACTTTTTAAACACTTAAGTGTCTATTTCATTTGAATCTATTAGTGTATGTGAAAGATTTGAACTGATTTAGTCATTAAAAACGATCCGATTGAAGCTCAAATATGAAAAATCAACCAAATATGCCGAAAAATGGCACTTTTCAGATGGTTTTTGTCAAAAATGAAAGTGGCCGCATCCGTGTTCATCCTCAACCTTTATATATGTTATGTATTATCATAAATACAACTTCCATTTCAAAATTAAGGATGAACACGAATGCGGCCACTTTCATTTTACACGAAAACCGTCTAAAATTTAACTAAAATGCTAGAATTGTGAATATTTCAGTAATTAAGCATGACTTTAAGGTGCTAGTACCCGATACATGTTCATTGTATAGTCAAAAATAGCCCATATTTACGTAGCAGAAACATTCTACTGTTCAATGAACAACTAAAAGTTTACATTTTATCAACTTTGTAAAACTGCTATATTTTGGGGCCAAAATGGGCTCTTACTGGACCTACTCCTTTGTGAAAGGATTTTTGAGATATTATCAGAAAGCTGGAAAAAAAACACCATTTTTATTGAATCAAACCCCATTACTCAGAAACTTATAATCTAAAATTTACAAAAAAAAAACGAGAGGGAGCTCACGTCAATAGATATAAACAATTTCCCAAAATTTTATGTAAATTGGTTAAATAATAGTCAATGTCCGACATGTTGACGACGGACGGACAAGAATATACCAAATACATATCTAGATACATAATTCTGAAAACCATGTTCATAGAAATGGAATTCATTACAAAGGATTATACCCGTAATAAGAAATACTGGATTTGTCAAGGACCCGACTTATTTTAATATTTCATTTACTGTTATCTCTTTTTGTCCATTTTAATTCCTTGTTATCTGTTATAAGCCAAATCAATTTGCTGTTTTGCTGTTATTGGGACCACCCTTGCCCCCCCCCCCTCAATAACGCTTGTCCGATTGTCCAGTACCAGAGGGAAAAAAGGTCGGAAAAGTAAAAGCTGTATCAAGCTTGTCCGTCTGAAGAAAATAAATTTCATCCAACTTTAATGAACAAAGTATAATTATAAAAAAAAATTAAAAAAAAAAGTATTGATTTGACATGTTTCTGTATTCTGGTTCTTTGAAAGGTATACTATTCTCGGAAACCAGTCTTAATGATCCAAATCACTGCTGCGCTTTGTAGTTTAGGTAACTTTACAGGACAGTTCGTCACCTAGGTTTAGCTCAAAGTTTAATAGACAGTTTGGCACCGTAGGAGACATGCAACAAAGAGGCTGCTGGCTTCCTTGTTACGGGGTCATAATTTTATACGTAAAATCATTAGAAAAACATTGAGGTCAGTTAGAGATGCTGAAGACGTAAACTTAGCTCTGGCATTGAACTAATACCAAACTCACAGTAAGATTTTCTAATTTAATTCCAAACCAAAATCACATACAATGGTAAACGTCTATATAATATGACTCCTACTGTAATAATACAATTCTATTGATGTTACTATCCTACTCTCTTCTTATAAAATATACTTATTGAATTAACAACATATATACTATTTTATCATGACAAGTTTTGAGTAAACGAATTCACTCTAATTAGTGCAAATTCATAATTACAATTATGTCAACTAATAATACTGATGCTAATGAGAATGTCCAATTAATTACATAACACTTAATTACCTCAACTTGAACTTGTCACATGATGATTTCTCTAAATTTATGACACCACAAATAATTAGAACTAGTCCAAATCTATACAAAATGCTGAAGGTCAAAATAACTCAAAATGCCTCTATGACAGACATATTCAGTAGACATGATTGATAGACATTTTGGCAAGGCAGGAGACATTTCGGGACCAAGACAAATCAGTACCTCATTTCTTACCTTATTCTGTTCTTTATAATAAATACCATACCGGTAATTTTTTCACAAAAATATTTTTTTTTATTTACCATAATTTTATAAAATTTACCAAACAAGGTTGGGCGGTAAATACCACCCCCGGTATTTACCAGTATTTACCGCCCCGGACAATACTCCCCAAGTGGTCAATACTGGCAAATACTGGTCAATTGATATTTTTATGGTTGTTTTTACTATTAATTGAAGTAAAAACTTGATAAAAAGTCAAATATACCTAAACTTTAATCTTTAAGCATGTGTCAACTTATAAAAAATAATGAATTTGATATGTTTTATTCATTTATAACACTTATTCCTACTGATTTAAAATTTAGTTATTATGAATTATGATATTGCACACTTACATGACTTAATGTAATATACAAATTTACATTTTATTTTAACATTTTAAATGATTTATAAATCAATATATTTTTTATTCAAAATGTATGATTTTACAGGTAATTAAAATTAAAGGTAAATAAAACTACAGGTAAATGAAGTTACATGGGTCTTTTTACCTATCACCTGGCATCGCTAGGTATATATGAAAGTTACCTTACTGAAACAACAGCCCCCCCAATAAAAGTTGACAGTACATAGGTTGAAAGTAATAAAATTGATATGAAGACTCCCTTAAACAATAAATTATTTCCTGTCTATTTAACTGTGAGATAAAAACCTTCTTCATTTCGGAAATGGAAATTTTGAAGCAGGGACAAAAAGTTTTGATCTTTTACTATAATATTATTTACATATTAATCAATGTAGATCCCTGTTTGAATTTACAATAGAAATAGTAATGAAAGCATTAAAAGTGATTTGAACACTTTCTATATAAATTAATTATTATTGCGAATCCTATCATAGTTTTCCACAGATTCACCTGCAAGTTACCTGTCCATTTAAACTTTTGTAAGTCCTATTGTCCCATCTTACAAATACAACAGCTATTGTTCTCTGTTTAGTTTATTCAATGGGACCTTTAAATTTCTTGCAAAAGAAATCTATCACTCACTGATTAATTTACCTGAACAAATGGACAGGTAACTTGCAGGTGAATCTATGGAAAACTATGATAGGGTTCACAATAATAGTAATTATAGTTGACCAAGAAGATAGTTGCTTTTATAGTAATGACCACTCAAAATTTCAATCGACCAGTATTTGCCGGTATTTCCCAGTATTTCCCGGTATTTATCGGTATTTACCACTGGCATGGTCAATACTAGTATTGACCGCTTTTTTGCCAACCTTGTTACCAAATCATATTTGATCATAAGTAGAAAAAACAATACTTGCAATATGGTGACCTATACTTAAGTTGTTAATTTCTGTGTCATTTAGTCTCTTGTAGAGAGTTGTCTCATTGGCAAGCAGACCTTATCTTCTTCTTTTTATTGATTGCATTTGAACAAGGATTTGTATAGTAAGACTATACAAATCCTTGATTTGAATAAACTTTTTTCAACTTAAAGAAAAAACAGGATACAAATCAAATGAGTGTACAGGCCTATCAGATGGTGCCTCATGTGTAGAGTCTGATGAGACTGGCATTGATGAAAACTAGAACCTAAGTCCTGTGACATGACTTGATTCAGTTGTACTTGACTCATATTTTTGAAAAGTATTTCAAAAGAAATACGTCAAATTATGTTCTATTAATTGTTTAAATTCGTTTTGTTCCTTTAATCAACTTAAAATGTAAAAAAGTTATTTTTAATTTAAAAAATTTGGACAAGTAACAATTTCATTCGGACAAGTAAGTTTTGGTATGTACTTGTCCTACTGGACAAGTTGAAAAAAAGTTATTGTAGAGGCCTGCAAGGGCTGGTTTAGTGGGTCAGACGAGGTTTTACTGTCAATGGCGATCGCTATCCTATATAAAATACCATTTGTAGTCACAAAATCTTGAATACATCTTGGTGTATGTTTGACCAAAACCGTCTGGTATTGTCATTTCTGTCACAAGCCGTCAATCGTAACTGGAAAAATATTTTGACATGAAGCGGGAAACTAATGCACATAATATACAAATCGTTTCTGGAATTGTTTCCGGAAATTTTTATCACAAGCAAGGGGGACGCAGATGGCGTACGCAACCCTTTGATAAAAACATTTCTCATGTTTCTCACGATTTATATGATTTTTTAAACTTAAAATCGTTAAAAAATTCTCTTCGCACCTAAGTCTTGAATTGAATGCTCTATAGTCTAATATGTTAAACAGCTGATCTTCAAAAATAGAATAGAATAGAATATTTTTATTTCCCAAATTACAGGGCCCATAAAGGGCATAAAATCAGATACAATTGATTTACATAATTGGTAACAACAACAATAGAGGCATATACATATATATTTGGAATATAAGCATTGGTCAGAATCAAGGTAAAAATCACATATATATTGTGAATAAAAGAATAATAAAATTACATTATACATGTATATGTATTTATTCTCAAATTATTTACTTGACTTGGTGTCAGTGTTCATACCTGATCTCCTTAATTCAAAACAGTCACAAATATAACGGCCCAGTTTTTCCATAAGAGTAACATTTTCTTGGTTCAAGAGCCATAAAAATTTAGAAGATTTATTTAAATTTATAAAATTACAACAATTGTTAGAAATGTCTTGAAAAAAATCGTCCCTTTAAATATCATAAAGAGGGCATTCTAATAAGAAATTAAGCTCATCTTCAACTTTACCAAGTGAGCAATTAGAACAAAGACGCTCAGATCTTTCTATATGCTTTTTTGAATATCTGTCTGTCTCAATTTTTAAAGAGTGAGCACTTATTCTTAATTTACAAATTGACTGTCTTTTTTTGAAGTCCTGCAATTCTAAATATTTTTCTTTTTTAAAACAATTTTTTATAGAAAAATAAGTACCAAGCTTCCCTTTTTGGGAGTTAATTGTTTGATACTTAAGTTTATTCCAAAATGTGAAATAACTTTTACCCGATAGTTTATTTTTAACATACTGACATAAAGAACCAATTGATTGGTCAAAATTTGTTAAGTCAATCTCTCTCTGAATATAATCTATACTAGAATACCATGTATTTACATTATAGCTATGTAACTGTTTACAACATATAAATGCATCAAATAATAATCCTTCTTTCAAATGTTCCAGTCTATGACAATATTTTAACATTGATAAAATTATAGTAAAATACATAGGAAATCTACCAAGCTCTGACATTACAGCTATATTACTTGACTTTCTGTTTACACCAAGAATATATTTCATAAATTTGGTATGAGCTTTTTCAGAAGAATCCTGACCAAAGACTTTTTCTAATATATAATCATTATCTTTTTTACAAGCAGCTGAATCCGTTCTAAACATTCCCCATATTTCACTGCCATATAATAGTATGGGTTTAATTGTATGATCATAAAGATGTAAAAAAGTGGCAATACTAGGGTTAGATGATGACAAGCATCTCTGTAGCTTAAAACAAGCTTTTAAAGATTTGTTGTATAATTCATCTTTACACTGCTTAAATATACCACTAGATGTAAATGTGATTCCAAGATATCTATATAATTTTGCACTTTCGATCTCTTTACCTCCAAAATGTAAACAGCATTTTAAAAATTTTCCTGGCTTGTTAAAAATTATACTTTTTGTCTTTTTTAAATTTACATCAAAACACCATTCTAAACAATATTCATGTAACATATTAATTCTCTTTTGCAAGCCTTCCTGTGTTTCTGAAAAAAATACTACATCATCAGCATACATACGACAATCTACTCTACGGTTATTAATATTTACTGGATCAGGACAAGATAAAAACTTGTCAGGTAGATCATTGATAAATATTTTAAAAATATTTGGGCTTAAAACATCACCTTGTCTAACCCCTATAAATGATTTGAAACATGGAGTCATTTCATTATCAATTTTAACACAGAGGTCACTTGTATTATACATATCTTTAATGATAGAATAAAACTTTCCAGTAATATTGTTTGTTAAAAGCTTATATCTGATACCCTCATGGATCACTTTATCAAAAGCCTGTTTAAAATCTACAAAACAGGCAAATAGTTTACCCCCCTTTTTACTTATATATTTATCGATAATGGTTTTTAAAACAAAAACATGATCAGATGGTCTACATTTTTTTGAAAATCCAATTTGACATGGATTAATCACTGATTCTTTTACCAAAAAATTATCTAGTCTGTTATTCAAAACAGAGTTAAACAATTTACCAACACAAGAGTTAATGGCAATGCCACGATAATTATCTGGTTTACTTGGATCACCAGACTTAAAAACAGCAGATAAATAGACTGATGACCATTGCATTGGATAAATACCAGATGAAAAAACATGATTAAACAGTTTCTGAATTAAAGGATTTAGAACTAAACTTCCTGCCTTTAGCATCTCGTTAGGTATACCATCCAGACCTGAGGCTTTACCACTTTTGAGTTTAGATATTGATTCAAATATTTCTTTAGTAGAGAATCTATAATCTAATTCACAAAAAGTTTTATTTTTTTCCATATTTTCTATTTTAGAGTTAATTTCTTTAATTCTTGTCTCACTAATTGAAGGAGATTTATTCAAATCTGAAAAATGATTAAACCAGACTTCTGGTTCTACTGACTTTCCTTTACTATCATCTGTAGACTCCTTTAAAGAATTAATAAGTTTCCAGTAAAAATAACAATACAATGCTAAGCTTCACAGAATATATTTTTCATTTACAAATTGTAATGTAATAATATGATCATATGACAAGTCTTCTTGGAAGTATGAATTTTGGGCCTGACAACTGACCAGGCAAATGAAAAACGTAGCCTGACCAAAACATTATTTGCAGAAATAAAGATTACATAGAAAAAATGAAAAAAAAAATGTCAGTTTGACATTTTCCGTCAATCGGCAATACTTTATACAAATAAGTTCTGAAGCCGTAGTATGGTTCACAGCGAGACACTGAATCTCCACCAGAGACCAAAATGACCAACTGAGATTGCTTTAACACTTTTTTGACGCAGAAGTTAGAAACTATAGGTCACCATACGGCCTTCAATGATAAGCAAAACCTACACATTTGTATAAAAACCCCATTAAATAGCGAAAACTTTCTTCAATTTGTATAATATCAATCAAATCACCAATCACCAATATTTAGATTTTATTTTAAATTTATATATTAATGATACAAATATTTCCGTTTTAATGATGTAAAATAATATAACACAGTTCAAAGTTTAAGTTTAAGTTTCAATTTCTATTTCCGTCCTCCTTCATTTGTCCATGATAAAATGTTTCCGTTTCTCCAGGAATTAGCTTTTTTCTCATGAATCGATGTAAAACAAATTTTGATAAATAAAAATTTCTCTTGACAATCATGTCAATATATTAGGTTTTGACAGGGTTTAGAAATTGTTTGATCTATAAACTTAAAGCTTCTTTTACGCCTTCCCCGATAGGAGAGACTTTATCATAAATAATTCATTCTTTTCCTGTGTGTATAAATTGATGTGAAATACTTTGGATACCTACTAATAAGTAATGAATAATTTTCTGTATGAATAAATAAATGTTTGTTTTTACTTGGTCTTAGTTTACTACTTTTTAGGATATCAATTTAAAAATTGGAAATTCTAACATATTTTCGTCAATTAAATCTTCCAGTCGTCCTTTCGATCATTGTGATTTTGTATTTAAAAAAATCATCATAATTTTTATTTCATTTATATAAGGTTTAGAAATCAGTTTTATGCAGGTCCTTCCTATGTTTAGTCTTTCTTCAGAAACGTTTGAAAATAGTGCATTTTAAACCTCCAATTTTCTCACGGTTTGAAAAGTCCTTTTGATTATCTTAAGTTTCTTAAAAGTTAAAAAAAAGTCTCAACATAGTGAGGAAAAATGATCATATAATTAATCATATTTACCTTTCTGAGCAGTATGTTAGAACAACACATTGTTGCCTGAAAAGGCCTCAGTTCGATTAGTAATGAACACAGGAAGAGAAAATATGTAATGAAAACGAGACAATAATAAAAGCACTGACGTTCTTTTAACTCGGAAGACCTCAAATATCTTGGTTGCCTTGGCACTCTTCAAGCACAAAGGATTGTACGTGTCTTTATATGTATATTAAGGAGAGGAGGGCTTCAATATAGGTGTTCATTGTTTTAATTTATGATTTTTGTAATTTTAATAAGAATTGCAGGGCTAGTGAGATCATAAAAATCATTAAATAAAACGTAACATTTGATTTTAGTTGCCAGAAATGCAATTTTGTTGTTACATTTTTGCACTAATACAGAATTGATAAGATATCATATGGAAATGAAATTCAAAACTCTATGACAAAAAGAATTGATACATAACAGTCGTTTAAACTCATTCTCCATTCAACGGGAACCAGGCTGCACAAATAAACCCGTGCTTAAAATCATGTAGTGTTTTATATTTAAAAAGAAAAGAAGAACTTATTCAAAATAAACCGCACAATCAGAAGACAATTTTAATTGGCTCTCTTTTTCTCTCTCTCTTTACATATAAAATCAAGTTTACACAAAACTTCTATAGCCTGATGTTCTCGTTGGGTGAGTGTCCTATTGATGTATAGCCTTGTTCTCGTTGGGTGACTGTCTTATTGATGTATAGCCTTGTTCTCGTTGGGTGACTGTCTTATTGATGTATAGCCTTGTTCTCGTTGGGTGGATGTCTTATTGATGTATAGCCTTGTTCTCGTTGGGTGGATGTCTTATTGATGTATAGCCTTGTTCTCGTTGGGTGGATGTCTTATTGATGTATAGCCTTGTTCTCGTTGGGTGGATGTCCTATTGATGTATAGCCTTGTTCTCGTTGGGTGACTGTCTTATTGATGTATAGCCTTGTTCTCGTTGGGTGGATGTCTTATTGATGTATAGCCTTGTTCTCGTTGGGTGACTGTCTTATTGATGTATAGCCTTGTTCTCGTTGGGTGTCTGTCTTATTGACGTCTAGCCTCGTTCTTGTTGGGTGGCTGTTTTCTTGACGTCTAACCTCGTTCTCGTTGGGTTGCTGTCTTATTGACGTCTAGCCTCCTTCTCGTTTTATTTATACCAATTATTGCACGCAACAGGAGTATCAATTAAAGAAGCGAATCGTGTTACCCATGCACATTAGTTATTTTCATAGGGGTAGAGAAAATCAAGATAAACTATAGGAATAAAAAGACAGCTACCTCAAAACAACTAAGAAAAGTCTAATTTACATTTGATATTATATTCATTCCATGTGCATGGTGCAGTCTAATAGATTAAAAATATCTTGAAAAATATTCAATTTTAGATGAAGGTCGTTTTCATCTACTTTTATTTTTTCTTGGAAGTCTGTTGCTAGTAATAGTGTATCAAATACTTCCTTTGTCAGAAATAATAACAGTGACAGATAAATCAAAATGGGATATCTATAGAATGAGATTAATATTTGGAAAACATTCAGGTGTATGTCATGAACATTGGACATTTGTATACTGGTGTTGAAACAACATAGATATAGTATAGATTCTGTAGTCTTTGACATATAGTAAAGACACTTGGGTGTTGTTGAAGACTCGGTATATTCACCTCTAGATGTCTTTTGCCTTTTTATGTAGCTAGGTTGCTGTCTTTAAACGTATACCCAACATTTTCTTGATTCATACTGGATCAATCTTAACTAAAATATGATTGAGATAGACAAAATAGAAATCATTTCATATAAAACTTTTAAAAAAAACCACCACAAAACACAAAACCAAAAGCGACCATCATAATACCGAGACACTTGTATATCAACATAGTGTACCACAATAACATATGAAAGGGTAATATAGTAGATTGTTACTCCGAGAAAACATTATCAACCAAGGAAAAGCCGATCAATATCATATGATAGGGTAATAGTCTAAGAGTATATTGTTACCCCGAGAAAAACATTATCAACCAAGGAAAAGCCGATCAATATCATATGATAGGGTAATAGTCTAAGAGTATATTGTTACCCCGAGAAAAAAACATTATCAACCAAGGAAAAGCCGATCAATATCATATGATAGGGTAATAGTTTAAGAGTATATTGTTACCCCGAGAAAAACATTTTCAAGCGAGGCAAAGGCGATGCTGACAATGTTTTTTTGTTCAAGGACAAGATATTTTAGACTA
This sequence comes from Mytilus galloprovincialis, assembly GCA_037788925.1. NCBI lineage: Eukaryota > Metazoa > Mollusca > Bivalvia > Mytilida > Mytilidae > Mytilus > Mytilus galloprovincialis. Next base: position 72,856,273 of record CM075339.1, on the reverse strand, counting down.
AGATAGATGTTTTTTCTATTAGTTGCTATTGCATGGCTTTGAAATAGCTGTCACTCAGTAACTGCGAGTACTCTCAGATATAAACTTGGTGTCTTTTCTTGTGGTTAGGGATGAGGAATAGATAAATACCCTGCCACGTCCGGTCTGTGTTTTTGTTTGATTTTTTTCTGCTTTGTATCGGTCTGCTGAGTTAAGCCCTTTTCAATTGATTTTTATAGTTTGTTCTTATGGTGTGCTGTTACACCACTGTCCAAGGTTAGGGGAGGGTTGAGCGCTCACAAATATGTTTAACCCAACCTCGCCACTCTCTTTATGTGCCTTTTCCAAGTCAGGATCTTGTAGTTCAGTGGTTGTCGTTGGTTCATGTCTGCCATATTTGTTTTTCGTAAATTGGTTTTGTTAGTTTGGTCATTTGGGTTTTTCTCATTATTGAAGGCCGTACGGTTGCCTATAATTGCTCACATCCACTTTATCTGGATTGTTTTCTCGTTGACAATCACATCTTCTAATTTTTATATTATTAGCAGTCTGTTGTTTCCCCTTTCATCCATTTGTTATCTTCCTTTCTGATTTCTGATGGATTTTATTCGTCATTGTGCGAAGTGCTCCTTTGAAGGAGGGATTTTCTATACCAGAACAGAACAGATGGTGTAAAGTGATAGGAGAAGACAATTCGTACGTCCGTCCGTTTCTTTGTGAGTTCCTGCGCTCGTCTTTCAGACATCACAATTTTTATTTTTATCCGAAACTGATCATAAACCGCGTGACCGAATCTTGTGGAACGTGCAAAATAATCTTACTCTATTAATATACTTTGAACCTCATGTTTTATTTCTTCTGTAACCGAGAGACTGTGCTGCTGGCATGACGATGAAAACAGCTAACACTTCAAACTGTTATGTCCTGGACAGCAATCAAACGATAAAAAAGACATTAAGTGGTCAACATCTAAATTATAGAAACGACTGAGTAAATCAGATCTCGAGTTGTTTCGAGGTTCTTTAACGTATACTCTCTTTTCATCACGCATCGGATTAAAGGTTCCCATTTTGACCGAAATTGGCTGCAAATTTATAACTCCGCACTGCAAAACGGACGCCCGAGGTCAGATTATGTCCAAAGTGATCATATTTCTATACCCAAGTCACCCTTGGAGTATGTCAAAATGTAACAAACTAACCATTTAACATCATCTCGTCATAATTTTAATGTTGTATGTTAATAAAATTGAGAATGGAAATGGGGAATGTGCCAAAGAGACAACAACCCGACCATAGAAAAAAACAACAGCAGAAGGTCACCAACAGGTCTTCAATGTAGCGAGAAATTCCCACACCCAGAGGCGTCCTTCAGCTGGCCCCTAGACAAATATATACTAGTTCAGTGATAATGAACGCCATACTAATTTCCAAATTGTACACAAGAAACTAAAATTAAAATAATACAAGACTAACAAAGGCCAGAGGCTCCTGACTTGGGACAGGCGCAAAAAAAAAGAAAGAAAAAAAAAGTCTTTTAAATTCTTTAATGGGCGACATGGCAACCAAAACATTTATACATGCATGTATAATAAAAAAAAATAAGGATAATTAGTTTGATTGCCAATGAGACAACTTCATGAATAATATAAAAATAAGAAGATGTGGTATGATTGAAAATGAGACACTTACATGTATAATATATAATAGCAAGAAGATGTGGTATGATTGCCAATAAGGCAACTCTCCACCAGACACCAGACACCAGATAACTCTCCACCAGACACCAGACACCAGACACCAAATGACATAGAAGTAAGGAACTATATGTCAACGTACAGCTTTCAACAATAAACAAAACCTATACCGCATAGCCAGCTATATAAAACCCCGAAATGACAAAAACAATTCAAACAAGAAAACTAGCGGCCTGATTTATGTACAAAACAATAAAAGAAAAAACAAATATGATATACAGTAACAAACGACAACAACTGACTTACTGACTTGAAACAGGCACATACAGAATGTGGCGGGGTTAAATATGTTTGCGGGCGCCCATCCCTAACCTTACATGGGACAGTCATATAACAGCACAACATAACAAATGTAAAATAATTCAAACGAGAAAACTAGCGGCCTGGTTTATGTACAAAAATAAAATAAACGAAAAACAAATATGATATATAGCAACAAACGACAACCGAATTACAGGCTGCTGACTTGGGACAGGCGCATACAGAATGTGTCGGAGTTAAACATGCTTGCCGGCGCCCAACCCTATCCTAACATGAAACAGTGGTATAACAGCACATCACAAAAACAAAACTATAAAAATCAGTTGAAAAGGGCATATCTCATCAGATCGATACAAATCACAACCCCCCCCTAAAAAAAAAACACAAAAAAAAAAACAAAAAACATACAAAGTACAGATTTGAAAGTACTCGCAGTTTCTGAAAGCTTGTTCAGAGCCAATTACAAATAATAAAAAAAATCATGCATTTAAGGCTAAAATATCAATCAGTACACATCTAAAATTCAATGGATTTAGAGTAACGACGTCATCCATTCACCATGTGCAATGCCAAAATATAGGTATCAACAGAATGAACATATGTGCAGAGCAATTATATTTAGTTGGGGTTTGATATGTTTACCTGGATCGTATCTTAATTTACGGGCTCGGTAAACAACATTACCGTAAAAATCAGGACTAGCTATCCCGTTTGGTATAAGTTTTCTACAGGTACAGCCAAACTTCCAAACCAAATCTTTGTCTCTATGAAAGAATTTAGTAAAAGTTTGAAGTAATTTGTGGCAACGAAATCCTCGATTTATACAGTATAACATAGATTGCGCTCATTGAAATCCAAAACGTTGCTAGGTTTTTATATTCAAAATTTCCAATTAATTATGGTTCCAATGACATAGACCCAATCCGACACAAATACTGACTATCCTGAAGGATTAAATACCTTTTATTTGCATGAAAGGTCCAAGCACATTTAGGACCGAATTTTGATTCATATTTCTTTAACCTGAGTAAGAAAGCTTGCAAATGTTTGCAAATGAACAATGAATCATGGAAATGAGGTCAAGGTCAGATGAACCTTGTCAGATGGACATGTTTACCTTTCAATCATACTGTACGCCTAATGTAGTTGACCTACTGCTTAAAGTATCTGAGATACCGTTACAAATCCAATCACAAAAGTTTTACATTGGCCAACGAACCATGAATATGAGATCAAGGTCAGATGAACCTTGTCAGATGGACATATTCACCTTACAATCATACTGTACGCCTAATGTAATGAGGTCAAGGTAAGTTTAACCCTGCAAGACGGGTTTATTGTTTAATTAGTGCTTGTCATAGATATGCAGGAAATATTTGCCACTGGACGTTAAGCAAACAAAAATCAGTCGATCAATCTTAATCAATCAATCATAATTACAGCGCCAGTAAGCAGAGAAAACTATAACACATGTAATCGTTAGGAAGGCACATTATAATAATGAATGCCAGGCGGTAAACAATAAAGGGAAATAACCCATCAATAATCATACATGTATATGACACATGGAGTAAGGGAGATAATACAAATCAATACATGTAACAATCAATACAATACACTGGCGCAACTTCTTTTCTCCTTTAAAGTCTCTCATTATTTATATATAATATGCTCACAATTGTTAACTAATAATCTCTGTTATCTTAAGAACAGGAAAGAAAATAAATGTGATCGATATGCATAAACTAAACACATAACTATCAATAAGAAACAAAATAATTCTGACATTTCTTTTCTCCTATAAAGTCTATACTATATCTTCATCGAATGTGATCAAATGAAAGTATATATATATAAGTAGTTAGATAAAGAATACTGTGCATATGCGTGAACTGGTTTCTTCGAGTCCATAGCTCGCGGGAGGACAATACAAGCTCGTGGAAGCAATAACTAGTGTATTTTCAGATAGAGGAGGCTGATCGCGTTCTTCACGAAGTAACTCGTCTTCAAGCTCAGCGATGGCTTTATCGGCAACTGGATTTTTGTTATGATTTCTGACGCGGCCAATTTCAATTGATATGTTGAGCTGCTTTAAATAGGAATCGTCACATAAGGGACGAAAACCCGGGGCTGTGTCAACTCGAACGACAACACTAGGACCGTTTAAAGGCTTTAAAGGTATCTTAAAAGTGTCTTAACAAATCACGCAAGCTACCCAGTTTTTCGTCTTTGATAAAGCACGTACTAGTGTACGTGACGTAACAGTTTCTCTGACGACCAGGATGAGTTGACGGTTGCGCTTAAGAAAGTCGGCCACGTAAGATATACCAACCAAGTCCGGTGGGTCTTTTGAAGACTGTTCGACGAGGCTCTTAAGGAACTGTTTTAAGGACGCGCATGTGTGACAGGAGTCACGAGCCTGTTCGGCCCCTTTTGGCATATATAAAGCGTAAAAGTGTCGTTTTAAGACGAGGATTAATTGGTGTTTTGACGGATGGTTCAACTTTATATGTAGGGCGGTGACGAGTCCGTCAAGAACGGTACGTGGAACAGGGGATTACAACGCCGAACAACTAGCAAACTGTCTTTGGCAATTGATGCAACACTTTACCGTCACGATTTATGTATATGGTCGCTCCGATACCGCGTTTAGTGACAGATCCGTCGGTGACTATCCATAGTTGATCATTGCATTCGGGTAGCGTGATGGACTTACGGGAGCTCAGAGACTTCTGGGCAAACTCGAAATGTACTCTTAGCACGTCGGACTAAATAATTTTGTCAGCTGATTTCATACCACTCATTGTCTCTTCTAGTGGGGCTGTTAAGTTATAACACGACCTAGCATTTTGTAAGCACCGATAAAGGATCGAAGACCCCGCACAGTGTCTGGTACGGGACACGAGGCTAGTGTTGCTACTCTATGTGTGCTATCGGAAATTAAACCTTGTGACCAAATCCAACCTAGGATTGTTATCGATTTTGAGCAAATAACAGTTTTGCTAGGTGATAGACAAATCCCTGATTTTTGTAGCGACTGAATAACGCATTCCCAATTGTGTAAAAACTCCTCTGGGGCAAAAAAAGCCATCTGCTAACTTAGCTACGCATCCCTTTTGTAAGAAATCCCCCACTGTACGTACGACACATTAGTTCTTCAAGAGTCGTTTCGGAACCAGGCATTCCCATCGCACAAAATGTGTATACGCGAACTCCGCGATAAGGGGTCGCTACTCCGTAATACTTCATCGAATCTTTTGCCAGCGGAATTCGATAAATTGTGCTTGATTAAATATTTCCACTGTGCGATCGTACGGAGTTTCGAATCAACGTCGGGCATAAGAGAGGGTTGCAGCTTACTATATAGATATAGGAAGATGTGGTATGAGCGCCAATGAGACAACTCTCCATCAAAGTCACAATTTATAAAAGTAAACCATTATAGGTCAAGGTACGGTCTTCAACACGGAGCCTTGACTCACACCGAACAACAAGCTATAAAGGGCCCCAAAAAATTACTAGTGGAAAACCAACGGTCTAATCTATATAAAAAACGAGAAACGAGAAACAACCATGAACCACACCAACAAACGACAACCATCGAACATCAGACTCCTGACAGGACAGGGGTATCTGCCAACATCGGCAAATGCTGTTACATGTACAAGTCGGAAACCACAGGAAGCTTTTTTGACAAGAAAGGAAGGGTTAATGTACTCGACTGAATTTCCTACGTCTTCGGGTTTACGGAACACTCCTTTAAATTCCAAATCGTCAAATTTGTTTTCGAATTCAACCAAAATATTTGTTCTATACTGTGGCATTCTACCTTTCCGTTAGGGAGGCTTGACAGGCCTCATATTTATAAGAGATGCTTCAAAAGGACCTATTGCCCCATTATACCCTTCAAAATTAGGACTAAAAACTTCACTGAACTTTCGCAGAAGTTCTTTAAACTTGGTTTGGATATCTGGACTAAGTGAATTATCTGGGTCTACAGATACTTGTTTGTAAAAGTGGGAAGTACTGTATGTGTTGTGTCTATGCAGTTTGTTGTTTTTAGGTCACGGACATTGTCGGGAGCCTCTGGTGCGTTATCTACGGTCGTCGTGAGTCGTACTCGACAGAAATGTTCATTTCGTTGTATGAATTGCGGTACCGATGTGTTATTCACAATCGGCCTAGCCACAATCAGATGTACATTTTGTGTTTCACATGAAGTCAAAAATGAATATCACATCAGGGAAAAACTCTTTTGATATTTTGGTACAGAAAAGTTTAAATTATGAAAAATTGCCATCGTTAGGCTAACACTGGAAGCATTTATATAATTACATGCAGTTTTTGGAAGAAATATGTAATATTTTTACTAAATAAATGGTGTTTAAAAACTGATTAATTTTCTTTAATGGTTGCCTTCAAGACATGGTCACCAGTGTCAGATTTTTGGGCAATGACAAAGACAACAAAATATGTTTAGAATTATTGAATATCTGTCCAATAAAGAACCTGTCCACAAGAGACATGTCTACCAAAAACATGACATCTGACAAACAAAAGAATCTTTCAAACAAAGGCATCTGTTCATCAAAGACATCTGTCCACCAAAGACTTCTGTCCGACAGAGACATCTGTCCACCAAAGACATCTGTCAACCAAAGACATCTGTCCACCAAATACACCTGACTAACAAAAACTGAGACATCTGTCCAATAAAGATATCTATCCACCAGAGACATCTGTCAACCAGAGACATCTGTCCATCAAAGACATCTGTCCACCATAGACATCTGTCCAACAATGGCATATGTCCAACAAAGACATTTGTCCACCAGAGACATGCCCAATATAGACACCTATCCAGCAGAATCATCTGTCAACCAAAAACATGTCCAACAAAAACATGTCAAACAAAGAAATCTTTCCAACAAAGACGTCTGTCCAACAAAGACACATGTCCAACCAAGACATATGTCCACAGAGACATCTGACCAACAAAAGTATCTTTCCAACAAAGGCATCTGTTCATCAAAGACATCTGTCCACCAAAGACTTCTGTCTACCAGAGACATCTGTCCACCAAAGACATATGTCCACCAAAGACATCTGTCCAACAAAGACATCTGTCCACCAGAGACATGTGCAACAAAGACATGTCCAACAAAGATATATTTCCAACAAAGACATCTGTCAACCAAAGACATGTCCAACAAAGACATTTGTCCAATAAAGAACCTGTCCACCAAAGACATGTCTACCAAAAACATGTCCAACAAAGAAATCTTTCCAACAAAGACATCTGTCCAACACACATATCTAATCTGACCAAAAAAGATATTTGTTCAATAGGGTTTGTCCAACAAAGACGAAATCTGTTTAACAATATTTTTTTTATACCAAAAAATCTAGTCTGTCCAACGCTGACATATCTTCAACAAAGATATCTGTCTTACAAAGGTAGCTGACCTGTCACCAACAAAAACTTGTAAACAGTAGGAGGAATTAGCCGGACAAACAATATACTCTTTGTGGGACGGACCTTCAGGATTATTGATAAGATAGTTATTTTTATATATATTACTTTCATATTGATCTTACAAGTAACTATTCTTAAGACAATTTTTCAAAGTTTCCATGGCTATTTACACAAGAAAATTTAAATGTATATATGTTCCAGACCATATGAGTATTTGGACCGTACGCGTACGGTCCGGACCGTATACGTATACTCGTACGGTCCGACCATACGCGTACGGTCGGACCGTATGAGTATACGCGTATGGTCCAGTACGAGCTGACCATACATGTTATTGGATCATATGGTTTAAATTTAAACAAACATTTATCACAATCTTTATCTTTAGTTTTACAAATTGCTATTATTTCAATTACTAGTAGATAGATAAAATGAACAAACGAACAATTGAAATTAAATATTTGTTTAATTGTATATCTGAATCCTGTTTTGGTACTCTCGCCCAAGGTGGCACTTGCTACCACAAGTAACGTAATATTGTTTTCGTTTACATGTTTGCAGTTCATGCATGTTCCTTTGCATTTGCATTTTTTTGTAAAGTTGCTAAATATTCTAAAACAATTGTCCTTCCACATTATGTTTACTTACGATATCTTCGATTTCAGTGATCAGAACTCAATTAATGTATTACTGATCGACATGCTAAATACAAGAGATTAACAGATTTAATTAGCGTGAATTTTTGAAATAGTTAAAATATAAAGTTTTTATTTCAATTACCATTGAACTTTTTTAAATTAATTTGAGCGTTAAGTTATGTTGATCTGTACTTGTATGTAATGTGATGAAAGCTCTTTATAGGGCCCTTTAATTGGAAATAAAATATTCTTATTCTTATTTTTATTCTTATTCTAGTTTAGTACACAAAACAATTGAAACAAAGATCAATACAGCCTATATAACACGAATAATATTGAATATTTAAAGCAAAAAATTCAGCTCCAAAAAATATTAATATGAAATCTGTATCATGTACCTTGAGCGTTTTTGGTGGAGATGTGTATTCCAAATGTAAATAATTGATAGGTGCTTTCGTCGAGGTCCGCGTTGTTAGCTTCCGTCTTTCTTTAAAAAAAAGAAGAAATGCAATCGTGAACCTTCATGCCTGTTTGGTATGTAATTTAAAGATCAGATAATTGTTATATAAATATGCATTATTTTACCTCATTTTTGTTCGTATAAGATGTATAAGAACTGACGGATTCTTAATGAAACTGCTGTCCATTGTTTGGCATAATTTTCTTGTTAAAGCAATAATTTCTCTCTCTCCCAACCCTCTCTCTTACGATAGATAACATTACTACATGTGCATGCTAAATAGGAGGCAACCACGTACTGTATGTTCCATTCTGAGGTGGTGTTTTGGAAATAAGTGGTAGCTTCCAGCTGGCTAAGGTAAAAATGTAAATGTAACAGTCTTTGTTTTGAAGAAGATAAATAAAATGAATCATGATTTATTTTATTTGTTTTCGTAGCCGGTCTCAAAATAGTTCAAAACCCTAAGCTATATTTTTATTTGCTTATCCTGAACTAAAACCGTTTTGGAAAACCAATTACACTGGATTACATGGTTTTGGTCATTGACTATCATATTCAAGATATGCTTGATCTCAATTTATATATACCCAAGACAACGAACTCCAATCAGGGTTTAACAGTAGAAACGGTTTGAAACATCTACTTAATACTTAAATCAATTTGTTTAAACAAATCTCATGCTTTCATTCCATAACTTATCCTTTTGTTAATTAGCCAAAATATAATGAAGTTGTTGATTTGTTGTTTTATACGATTGTGTGACTGACAGAGGGAAGCAGGAATAACGGTGACAATTCATTATATTTCATGTCCTGTGATTTATCAATACAAACGTTTTTGTATCGCCTTATTTGTAAAGATATCGTCCTATTTGGTCACCAAAAACTCTTTAAGCCTCTGTCATCGGGCGCATTGCATTTGTACCATTTTTTGAAAAGTGCAGTATTTCATTTGCACCACAGGGTTGTATCTCATTTGCGCCAACGACAAATATTGAGTTTTGCGCCTATGTATATAGGTAAAATATAACGTAAAAGTTTTGATATAAGTAATATCCTGAATACTAGGCTCGTATCAGAAATGTTGAAGAGTATCCCCCAATTGGATAGGTAAGTGAAGTGAAATCATAATCATTTCTCATACAAAACTGAAAGTCAATTGAAGGTATAATATTGTATAGTATTCACATGTTTGATCGATGTGACAAATTGGGACATAATTCTTTTGGAGACAAATAGGAGATATTACGTCTGGAGTTTTTTTTTAGACCTTACATTTAAGATAAGAAATGTATTGAAAAACGGAGAAACATAGTATAGATGCACCCAAAAATGTTGCAAAGCCAGAATCACAAACGATGTGGACAGTAAAACCATTATTAAACATTGAATGATACAGTCAACCACGGTTAATACCAGCAAAAAGTATAATCCCACCAACTAAAAAACTAATCAGTGTTTAATGTTGTTATTTTTTATCGATGAATGTGATATATGATAAATATAATCAAAGTACTGAAGTACTGAGCATCGAATGACCGCAATTTCTTGTGGGTTATCCGACAAGCACTTGTCTCAGAAAAAAAAATAACATCTGTTTACCTAAGAGTGAGGTTAATGTACAGATGTAATTTTTTTCTTGGTAAGTTCGTGCGTGGATGATAAATTAATGACAGGGAATTCAATTTCACCGTAATGACTATTACATTGTAGAGTGATACAAATCAGTATTCTCTTGTTTATTGTTATATATTATATTAATACTTGTATATAACAGTTACATGTATATATAATTTTCGTGCATTTGTATATCATTATATTCTACTATATTTATAATTTTGCAGTGCAATTGCATGGTGGACACTCTTCTGTTATAATTCGATTTTCCGAATAGAATGGATTTAAATAGGCATTCGTATTTTCCCGCAAAAAATGTTTAATCATTTAAGCAGAGTTATCGTTCCTTGAGATTGCAAACGGTCTTGAGATATTCTCCGGCATGCGTGTGCATAGATATTAATGATTTTTTTTTACTTATACTTACATGGGACAGTTATGTAACAGAACAACATAACAAATGTAAAATAATTCAAACGAGAAAACTAATGGCCTGGTTTATTTACAAAAAAAATAAACGAAAAACAAATATGATATACAGCAACAAACGACAACCGAATTACAGGCTGCTGACTTGGGACAGGCACATACACAATTTGTCGGGGTTAAACATGCTTGCGGGCGCCCAACCCTCTCTGGTATAACAGCACATCACAAAAACAAAACTATAAAAATCAGTTGAAAAAGGCATGTCTCATCAGATCGATACAAATCACAAACCCCCCCCCCCTAAAAAAAAACCCAAACCCAACAACCCCCCACCCCCCACAAAACATACAAAGTACAGATTTGAAAGTACTCGCAGTTCCTGAAAGCTTGTTCAGAGCCAATTAAAACTAATAAAAATAATCATGCATCTAAGACTAAAATATCAACCAGTACACATCCAACATCCAATGGAGTTAGTGTAACGACGTCATCCATTAATTCACCAAATTTTGGGAATTTTCTGATAAGATTGAGAATATCAGTAAATAAATTCATTAGTATGTGCTTCGATTGGCTTATATCTATATAAACAAAATGATAAAAAAAACCAAGTAATCTAAGACTATATCATTATTGTTAGTGAGAGACCTATCCTTCCATCGACGAACATGTGAAGCGTGTATACATATTGTTGAAACTGAGAACATGTATTGATATAGACTAGTGTCCATTATAAGATGACCTGCAAACTGATCTTTTTTAGAAAAAAACTTTGTCACTTCGGAACATTCAAACTTTTAAAAAAACAATATAATTTGAGAAATTGTCTATTGTTCTATAGGTAGCCAGTGAATGTGATAGAAGTGCCAAAATCTGCAAATTTATTTTACATAGAAGACGCTGCTTTTCACATCGTTTAACTATTTGTCTTAACTTGAGACATTTTAAAGAAATTTGGAAAGGAGTAGGTTCAGTAAGACCCCTTTTTGGCCCCAAAATATAGCAGTTTTACAAAATTGTGACAATGTAATCTTTGAGCTATTGACTGGAAAGTAGAATGCTTCTGCTACATAAATATGAGCTGTTTTTGACAATACAATGCACATATAACGTGTACTAGCATCATAAAGTCATGCTAAATTACCGAAATCTTCACAATTTTAGCATTTTAGTTAAATTTTAGACGGTTTCCGTCTAAAATGAAAGTGGCCGCATTCGTGTTCATTCATAATATTGAAATGTAAGTTGTTTTTGATGATAATACATAACATATATAAAGGTTGAGGATGAACACGAATGCGGCCACTTTCATTTTTGACAAAAAACATCTGAAAAGAGACATTTGTTGGCATATTTTATAGATTTTTCATATTTAAGCTTTAATCGGAGCGTTTTCAATGACTAAATCAGTTAAAATCTTACACATAAACTAATTGAATCAATTGAAATAGACACTTGAGTGTTTAAAAAGTGTCCAAAATCTTTCGTTTGATGAGCCTGAAATTCGAGGCCAAAATCGGCCCTTACCGGACCTACTCCTTTAGCTCTACATTTTTACTTATTCATTATTAATATGACATTTTTCTTTTTTTTCACATAGCAAAATTAAAGCTATTTTTAAAAAGGACAATTATTTACGTTCATGTACTGTAGCGTGTTTTCCATCGTCGTGTGATTTATAAACAAACTGTATCGTGGCGGGCAAAAGTACTATAGAAGCATTTAGTGTTTAAGGCCAATTTTGAAATATCTCTCAGAAATCATGGCTGAAAAGTTCGAGAAATTATTTATAAACATACAGTTCTGGTAGGTAAAACAAGAGTAAAAGCAGAGACTGAATTTATTCTTTTAATAAACAAATCAAAATGTCACAATGAGTTTGTGTTTGTGTATGTGTATTCACATTCTACGTTGTCTCATATTCGGGTTTACGTCGAAAGATATATATATATGTGTGTTTGGTAATCATGATCTCATATTTGTCCTTTTTCGACTTTTTATTTTGTATGTATGGTTTGATATTCGGTAAAATCGAATTTTATCTTTCGGAAATAAAGTCAGTTTATACAACTCGTATTCATGCGGAACCTAGCATGCTACAATGTCATATATTTATAATATTGTTTACTTAGGGTTGTCAAATTATTTACGAGTGTCAAAATTGTCATTACAAACTCAACATGTTGTCTTGATAAGATATCACACACAGAAAAGACTGATCAGACGGATAAGAAATCAAAATCATGCGCGATAACTCGTACTGGATTAAACTAAGGAAAATACTTGGCCATGTTAATTTGTAACGTTTGCAAATTGTACGATATTCTGATAAGGAAAAAAAGTAAGGCATTGTCGTCCTTAGTGCAAATTGTTCACATTGTGTATTGAAATTTAAAGAATAACTGATTCGAAATGATTGATTGATTTTAAATAATTATTACTTGTTTCATCCCTGAATTATAATCTTTCGAGAACTTGCTTAACGTACCTACAACATTTGCCTGTTAATTACCTTAATCTGAGGGTTAGAAAATGATTCCACTTTCATTTAAGGTAAAAACATGTATTATGACAGTTGGGACGAAGAATGAAAAGTACAGAGGACCGAAAATTTCGAAAGTTTTTTCCCATTTTCGTATAATATGATCTTGTTGGGTTGAAATGTATGGCCTGTACATTACGTCCAGATGTTCATTTGACATGTACAAACATATAATTCAGATTCTTTTCTAAATAGAAAGAGTTTGATGTTGATTGGTGTACATCTGAACTTGCTTTAAATGTCCAAATTACAGAAGATGCCAACTTAATTTTTAGATTTAATGATACTGTCCTAAAACCTTACAACATACCGATTCCTTTAATCTCTTATTCAACAATTCCAATTAGGTTTTAACAGAACTTATAAAATTTGTAGATTCGTCAATATTTAGATATTTTTCGTCATCTGACAATTTTGATATATGTAGAATAAATCGATTTGTTCATCGAAGCTCTACCAATTCACGATGCATGTACTACACACAAAATACTGGTATTCTTAATGCATTTACACAAGGAAACACGTGTGTTCGCAAACATAAAAACATCGAATTTCTCAAATAAAATTGAATTTCTCAAATAAAATTGACTTATCCACATTAAACAGTTAAAGACAGTCTTATCGTTTAAAATACCAGTGATTAGTCTAACACAATCTAGGTAGATACTAAACAAAATTTGTCTGAGAAGTAGCCTGCATATATCAGATCTTTCCAAATGTCGATCTTTCTTACCTGTGAGTGTTCGATACGCCATCAAAAAGCTAGTTGATATAACCACTGAAGTATTCGTTCACACGAGTTGCAAATTCGGAAATTATTTATGTATGTGCATACTGGCATTTTTGATACATGTAAACGCAATCATGCAGCAGTCACATTCCGTTGTGTGATCATGATGAACTAAATGTAGAAAATCTGGTCAACCTTCAATTAAGGTCTTTACGGTAAATATTACTCTTTTAATTTATATATTTTACATTAAAAAAACTAGAACTAGACCTTCGTTTGCGTAAGTATTACAACTAACTGTTTCTGGTTAATGGATAATTTCTCTAGTCGTTATATATGTCGATATGCACTTAAACTTAGTTATATAAAAGACAGAACAAGAGAAGTAATAGGACACTAATTAATGAGAGCACATTGTAATAAATAATTAAGATCTGTAAAGTAACTCTTGATTGTAAACACTTTTTTTAGCGTTTCGGTTAGTCATGTGAAGATTTTACAAATCACTCCGCTTGAATATACAACCCAAATATTTTTTTGATGAATTAGATTGCAAATTAACAAACATATATCTTACATTTGGACTGTTATTGCAAGAATGTAGTATCTATACTTATATTATTAACAATTTATAAATCATTGTATTTCAATTTTTGGACTGTAATTGCAAAAATGTAATATTTATACTTACATTATTAAAAATGTTTATATACTTGTATCTCAATGCTTGGAATATTATTGCAAAACTGTTATATTTATACTTATATTATTAACAATGTATATATCATTGTATTTCAACGCTTGGGTTTTTTTTTCCGGTACAAAAAAGTAATTACAAAAAATAACAACAGGAACATTTGCGAATTGACTTGACTGTAACACTACAGACTTTTAGGTGGTTCCCAACACTTTCACTAAAACTAATTTGGCTCGTTTAATTTTCATAAAATTTTGACAAAGTCTTTACTTTACCCCTTTAATAAAAATATTAAAAAAATCACAAATTTTGAACCAACCATTTTATCAGAAATATTACACTGGTTATATAGGAGTTTGACAAACACCAAATTTGTTCACCGAGAAGCTTAATATTCCCTTTACAACACAACGTAATTAAAACGTTTAGCTGACTTTACAGAGTTATCTCCATGAATTCGGGCCCGGCCAGAAAGCACATACCAGAAAGTAGTACATATTTAACACAAAATAGTTCCTACGCATGAGTTTAACTTTAGAAATATGAAGAATATTTAGATACTTGTGTTATCAAATGAAAGCTGAAGGACTGGTGATCATTGTAGAACACTTTTTGACTTTTAATTTTGAATATTGAAAAAAACTGGACCAAATTTTAAAAAGAGGGTACATTTTGTCTGTTTGTCAAATCTGAAGTACCTGTTTTGGTACATCCAAAGTTCCGGGAACCAGTTCTGTCTTATATGCCATTAAAGGTATGTTGATTTTTTCAGTACAAGACACCATAAAGTGTTGCTTTGAAATGCATTGATTGCCACTTTATTTGAACTTAAAACAAAAGAGGTGTGCCTGCTTGAAACGCAGGTGGCAGTTAGGTCCGCTGCTGTATGCCCTGAGGTAATCGGTGCCCTGAGGTAATCGTGGTAATGCGCCATTGATTAAATACGCACGAAAATATAGTTCTTATTTAGATAGATCTTAATACCAAATTTTAATGTGACCAAATACCAAAGATGTCAACAAACTTCCCAAATGATTTTATTATTGTATTCACCGATCATTTATTTCGTATGTACGTGTAGGGTGGGGATGGCTGGTAAAATTATAAATTTTTTTTTTTTTTATAAAAGTTCAATTAATGATCTGAAGTATTCATTCATGACAGGGTTACCTGAGGTAACCCCAATTATAACAACAAATACAACCATTAAACTCAAGTCAACTGAGGTACTTTTATATATACATCACATAAACAATACAAATCTATGAACTGAAGTTAACTGAGGTCACCTTTACATGTGCATCACATAAACAATACAACTTTCATGAAGTCCTACATTTAAAATAAAGAAGTTTGTTTATTACAATTAATGTAAACACTAGCAAAGTGTCTACGAAGGATTCATTCATTACAGGGTTACCTTAGGTAACCATAACAATAACAACAAAGATAACCCATCTAACTCAAGTTCACTGAGGTCACCTTTAAATATATATGCATCACATAAACAATACAAATCTATGAAGTCCTACATTTCAAATAAAAAGATTGTGGAATTACAATACAAATGTATACACTAGCAAAGTATCTACTAAGAATTCTTTCATAGCAGGGTTACCTCAGGTAACCAATACAATAACAACAAATACAACCTATTTAACTCAAGTGATTTCAGATCACCTTTACATATACATCACATAAACATTATAACTTCAATGAATTTCTACATTAAAAACGACGAAGTTGGTTTATTACACCATAAATGCATATACTAGCAAAGTATCTACTAAGTATTCTGTCATGACAGGGTTACCTCAGGTAACCCATAAAATAGCAACAAGTATTATCCATTCATATCAAGTTAACTTAAGTCGCCGTTCCGGTATATCACATAAACAATACACATCTATGAAGTCCTTCATTTAAAACAAAGAAATATAAATGTTTACAATAGCAAACTTTCTAAAAAGCATTCTTCATGTCATGGGTACCTGAGGTAACCCCAGACATAATTACAAATATAACCCACTTAACTGAAGTTAACTGAGTTCACCTTTACATGTACATCACATATGCAATACAACTTTCATGAAGTACTACATTTGAAATAAAGAAGTTTGTTTATTACAATTAATGTAAACACTAGCAAAGTATCTACGAAGAATTCATTCATTACAGGGTTACCTGAGACAGGGTTACCTCAGGTAACCTAATAATAACAACAAATACAACCCTTTTAACTCAAGTTTACTCAGGTAACATATATCTATACATCGCATAAACAATACAAATCTATGAAGTCCTACATTTTAAATTAAGAAATTGTGTAATTACAACATCAATGCATATACCAGAAAAGTATGTACGAAGTATTCTTTCATAACAGGGTTACCTCAGGTAACCCCAAAAATAACAGTAAATATAATCAATTCAAATAAAGTTAACTTAAGTTGCCTTTTCTAAATATCATATAAACAATACACATCTATGAAGTTCAAATTTATAAAAAAGTAAATCGTTTATTACAACTTAAATGTATATTCTGGAAAACTATCTACAAAGTATTCTTACATGACAGGATAACCTCGGGTAACCATACCAATAACATCAAATAAAAAATACAAATCTATGAAGTCCTACATTTTTAAATTAAGAAATTGTGTTATTAAAATATAAATGTATACACTAGCAAAGTATGTACTAAAAATTCTTTCATAACAGGGTAACCTGCGGTAACCCAAACAATAACAGCAAATACAACCTATTTAACTCAAGTTAATTCAGATCACCTTTACATATACATCACATAAACAATATAATTTCAATGAATTCCTACATAACAAAAGAAGAAAATGGTTTGTTACAGCATAAATGCATATACTAGCAAAGTATCTACTAAGTATTTTGTTATGACAGGGTTACCTCAGGTAACCCATAAAATAGCAACAAGTATTATCCATTCATATCAAGTTAACTTAAGTCGCCTTTCCGGTATATCACATAAACAATACACATCTATGAAGTCTTCATTTAAAACAAAGAAATATAAATGTTTACAATAGCAAACTTTCTAAAAAGCATTCTTCATGTCATGGGTACCTGAGGTAACCCCAGACAAAATTATAAATATAACCCACTTAACTGAAGTTAACTGAGTTCACCTTTACATGTACATCACATAAGCAATACAACTTTCATGAAGTACTACATTTGAAATAAAGAAGTTTGTTTATTACAATTAATGTAAACACTAGCAAAGTATCTACGAAGAATTCATTCAATACAGGGTTACCTGAGACAGGGTTACCTCAGGTAACCTAATAATAACAACAAATACAACCCTTTTAACTCAAGTTTACTCAGGTAACATATATCTATACATCGCATAAACAATACAAATCTATGAAGTCCTACATTTTAAATTAAGAAATTGTGTAATTACAACATCAATGCATATACCAGAAAAGTATGTACGAAGTATTATTCTTTCATAACAGGGTTACCTCAGGTAACCCCAAAAATAACAGTAAATATAATCAATTCAAATAAAGTTAACTTAAGTTGCCTTTCCTAAATATCATATAAACAATACACATCTATGAAGTTCAAATTTATAAAAAAGTAAATCGTTTATTACAACTTAAATGTATATTCTGGAAAACTATCTACAAAGTATTCTTACATGACAGGATAACCTCGGGTAACCATACCAATAACATCAAATAAAAAATACAAATCTATGAAGTCCTACATTTTTAAATTAAGAAATTGTGTGATTAAAATACAAATGTATACACTAGCATATTATCTACTAATATTTTTTTCATAACAGGGTTACCTGAGGTAACCCAAGCAATAACAGCAATTACAACAAATTTAACTCAAGTTAATTCAGATCACCTTTACATTTACATCACATAAACAATATAACTTCAATGAATTCCTACATTGAAAATGAAGAAGTTGGTTTATTACACCATAAATACATAATCTAACAAAGTATCTACTAAGTATTCTGTCATGACAGGGTTACCTCAGGTAACCCATAAAATAGCTACAAGTATAATCCATTTAAATCGAGTTAAGACAGATCGCATTTTCTAAATATCGCATAAGCAATTTACATCTGTGAAGTCCTACATGTAAAATAAAGAAATTGTTTGATTACAACATAAATGTTTACACTAGCAAACTATCTAATAAGCATTCTTTCATAACAGGGGTACCTGAGGTAACCCCAAATATAATTGCAAATATAACCCACTTAACTGAAGTTATTTGAGATCACCTTTACATATATATCTCATAAACAATATAACTTCAATGAATTTCTACATTCAAAATGAATAAGTTAGTTTATTACAATTAGGGTAAAGACTAGCAAAGTATCTTCGAAGTATTCATTCATGACAGAGTTACCTCAGGTAACCCCAATTATAACGACAAATACAATCCATTTAACTCAAGTGAACTCATGTAACATTTACATATAATTGCATAAACAATACAAATCTATGAAGTCCTACATTTTAAATTAAGAAATTGTGTAATTACAGCATAAATGCATATACCAGCAAAGTATCTACGAAGTATTCTTTCATAACAGGATTACCTCAGGTAACCCAAAAAATAACAACAAATATAATCGATTCAAATCAAATTAACATAAAGTTGCAGTCTTATTATTGACTGCTCCATAGGCTTACATGCAAAACAGCTGATCTTAGAAAAAAAATCATGATCATATCATGTATGTACCAAAGTGAAATTGTGATTTAATTGAAAAAAGGGGGTCTTGCCACGAAGAATAAAACGTTACGCAATCGTGAAGTCAACTCATTTTTTTTCTACTGTCTGTTTGCTATTTTTACTAGACCTCATCACTTCAAGTAAACATGATATCCTTCCATTTTCCTGGAATGATATCCCAAAAAGATGCAAGATTTTTTAAAAAGTCTATATTTATGTTTCCATTCACCATAAACCTATAAACAAACAGAAAAAAATGAGTTCAGAAAAAAATTCAGTCTACTAAATTATCTGTAAATCTCGTTCTTGTCTATCTTTATGAATAACCTGACCATGCACAGTTGTACAGCGGTTCACTGAGGTAACCTGGCCATGCACAAGAGTACAATGGTTCCCTGAGGTAACCTGACCATGCACAGTTGTACTGTGGTTCCCTGAGGTAACATGACCATGCACATTAGTACAATGGTTCCCTGAGGAAACCTACCATGCACAGTAGTACAATGGTTCCTGAAGTATTCTGACCAGGCACAGTAGTGCAATTGTTCCCTGAGGTAACCTGACCATGCGCAGAAGTACAATGGTTCCCTGAAGTAATCTGACCATGTACAATAGTACAATGGTTCCCTGCGTAAACCTGACCATGCACAGTAGTACAATGGTTCCCTGAGGTAACATGACAATGCACAGTAGTACAATGGTTCCCTGAGGTAACCAGGCCATGCACAGTAGTACAGTGGTTCCCTGAGGTAACATGACCATGTACAGTAGTGCAATGGTTCCCTGAGGAAACCTGACAATGCACAGTAGTACAATGGTTCCCTGAGGTAACCTGACCATGCACATTAGTACAATGGTTCCCTGAGATAAACTTACATGCACAGTAGTACAATGGTTCCCTGAGGTAACCTGGCAATGCACAGAAGTACAATGGTTCCCTGCAGTAACCTGACCATGTACAGTAGTACAATGATTCCCTTGGGAAACCTGACCATGCACAGTAGTACAATGGTCACCTGAGGTAGCATGACAATGCACAATAGTACAATGGTTCCCTGAGGTAACCTGACCATACACAGTAGTAATGTGGTTCCCTGAGGTAACATGACCATGTACAGTAGTAGAAGTAAAAACACAAAAATACTAAACTCCATGGAAAATTCAAAAAGGAAAATCAAAAATCAAAAGGCAAAATCAAAAGTCCCAACACATAAAACAAATGGATAACAGAATGGTTCCCTGAGGAAACCTGACAATGCACAGAAGCACAATGGTTCCCTGAGGTAACCTGACCATGCACAGAAGCACAATTTTTCCTGAGGTAACCTGACCATGCACAGTAGTACAATGGTTCCCTGAGATAATAAACTGACCATGCACAGCAGTACAATGGTTCCCTGAGGTAACATGACCATGTACAGTAGTTAAATGGTTCCCTGAAGTAATCTGATCATGCACAGTAGTGCAATGATTCTCTGAAGTAACCTGACCATGCATGGTAGTGCAATGATTCCCTAATTACTTACCATGCACAGTAGTACAATTGTTCCCTGAAGTTATCTGACCATGCAGGGTAGTACAATGATTCCCTGAGGTTACCTACCATGCAGAGTAGTACAATGGTTTCCTGAAGAAACCTGACCATGCACAGTAGTGCATTGGTTCCCTGAGGTAACCTGACCATGCACAGTAGTACAATGATTCCTTGAGGTGAACTCACAATACACAACAGTACAATGGTTCCCTGAGGTACCATGACCATGCACAGTAGAACAACGTTTCCCTGAGGAGACTTGAACATGCACAATAGTACAATGGTTCCCTGGACAGTAGTACAATGGTTCCCTGAGGTTACCTGACAATGCCCAGTTGTATTGTGGTAACCTGGTGTAACATGACCATGCACAGTAGTATAATGATTCTCTGAGGTTACCTACCATGCACAGTAGTACAATGGTTCACTTAAGTAACCTGAATATACACAGTTCAATGGTTCCCTGCAGATTAGTATAATGGTTCTCTGGGGTTACTTGACCATGCCCAGTTGTACAGTGGTTCCCTGAGGAAACCTGACAATGCACAGTAGTACAATGGTTCCCTTAGGTAACCTGACCATGCACAGTAGTACAATGGCTCCCTGAGATAAACTTACCATGCACAGTAGTACAATGGTTCCCTGAGGTAACCTGACAATGCACAGTAGTACAATGCTTTCCTGAGGTTACCTGACCATGCATAGTTGAACAGTGGTTCCCTGAGTAACCTGACAATGCATAGTTGAACAGTGGTTCCCTGAGTAACCTGACAATGCATAGTATTACAATGGTTTCCTGAGGTTAAATAACCATGCACAGTAGAACAATGATTTCCTGAGGAAACCTGACAATGCAGAGTAGTACAATGATCCCCTGAGGTACCTTACCATCACAGTAGTAGAATGGTTCCCTGAGGTAATCTGACCATGCACAGTAGTAGAGTGGTTCCCTGAGGTAACCTTACCATCACAGTAGTAGAATGGTTCCCTGAGGTAACCTGACCATGCACAGTAGTAGAGTGGTTCCCTGAGGAGACATGACAATGCACAGAAGTACAATGGTTCCCTGAAGTAACCTGGCAATGCACAGTAGTACAATGTTTTCCTGAGGTTACCTGACCATGCATAGTTGTACAATGGTTCCCTGAGTAACCTAACAATGCACAGTATTACAATGGTTTCCTGGGGTAACTTAAACATGTACAGTAGTACAATTGTTCCCTGAGGTAACCTGACTATGCTCAGTAGTACAATTTTTCCCTGAGGTAACCTGACTATGCACAGTAGTACTATGGTTCCCTGAGGTAAACTCACAATACACAACAGTACAATGGTTCCCTGTGGTACCATGACCATGTACAGTAGAACAATGATTCCCTAAGGTAACATAGCCATACACAGAAGTACAATGGTTCCCTGAGGTAACCTGACCATGAACAGTTGCACAGTGGTTCCCTGAGTCACCTGCACATGCACAGTAGTACAATGGTTTCCTGAGGTAACCTGACCATACACAGTAGTACAATGATTCCCTGAGGCAACTTGCCATGCACAGTAGTACAATGGTTTCCTGAGGTAACCTGACCAGGCACAGTTGTACAATGGTTCCCTGAGGTAACCTGACCATGCACAGTAGTACAATGGTTCCCTAAAGTAACCTGACCATGTCAATAGTACAATGGTTCCCTGGGGAAACCTGACCATGCACAGTAGTACAAAGGTTCCCTGAGGTAACATGACAATGCACAGTAGTACAATGGTTCCCTGAGGGAACCTGACCATACACAGTAGTACAGTGGTTCCCTGAGGTAACCTGACCATGCACAGTAGTGCAATGGTTCCCTCGGTAACATGACCATGCACAGTAGTACAATGGATCCCTGAGGTAACCAGACCATGCACAGTAGAACAATGGTTCCTTGAAGTAATCCGATCATCATGCACAGTAGTACCATGGTTCCCTGAGGTAACCTTACCATGCACAGTAGTACAGTGGTTCCCTGAGGTAACCTGGTCATGTATAGCAATTTACATATGACCTGAGGTAACCTTGTCATGTACAGTAATTTACAGATGACCTGAGGTAACCTGGTCATGTATAGTAATTTACAGATGACCTGAGGTAGCCTGTCCGTGAAAAAAAGAACATAGATGTTATCTGGACGGACTAAGCTGACGAAGGGAGTTATGAACATTCAATTGTGGTCACCTGAGGTTTGTAGAAAATTAGCGTTTTGCAAAGTTTATCTGTGGTAACATGCAGCTGGTACAATGACCATGAAGTTGTGACCTTAGGTAACCTCACCATATTCTAACATACAGGGGTATTCTGAGGTTACATATTTATATACAGTAGTTAAGAAATGACATTAGTTAACATGTGCACTTGACCATGTATAGAAATGCAGAAGTGCGCTGAGGAAAACTAAAAAAATAGTGTTTTGTAAAGTTTATACAAAATGTGGTACCGTATAGCGGGTTATTTTCGCGGGGTGTAAATTTTCGCGGATAGAACAAAATCGCCAAAATAAATTCCGCCAATTTAAAAATGTACATGTAAAGGTAATGCTAAAAATGTTGAATCCGCCAAAATAATAACCGCCAAAATTTTTCGTATACCCTTTTCAATGAAAATCGCGAAATTTTACACCCGCGAAAATAACCCGCTATACGGTAATACGAGTATGTGCAGTAATACAGAGTAACCTCACCATGTACAGCAATACAGAGGTAATATTAGGTAACCTCACAATGTTCAATCATACAGAGGTGACCTGAGGTAGCCTCACCATGTGAGCAATCATAGATATGATCTGAGATACAGGAAATACACAGTAATTTAGAGATGACCTAAGGTTATCTGACCATGTACAAAAGTCCACTGGAGATATGAGGTTTTTCCTTGAAAATATCCAACATCTCTCAAATAAGATTGATTAAGACAATTAACATTCTAAAAAAGCAGTTATATACTGTATAACCTGTGCTTGTAACTACGTTACTTTCAAAGTAATGTCAAATGAAAAAACAAATAGATTACTGTTCGTACTGCAATGTTTCTCTTTTTTAATAATGGTGAATAAAATCATTTTAGTATGTACTGGCTGGTCATCATCGCGTATGATACGATTTTGATACTCATACACAGCTAATGAATATTATGCATGAATATAGATAAGATCAGCACGTGTAGCCATAGACTGAGAGTTGTAGATTTGTAGTGTAAATATATAGATGCCGTTTATAGAATACAAAATTAGATCAGAAACATAGTTATTAAAATAGAGAAAGGAAATGGTGAATATGTCAAAGCGACAACCACCCGACCATAGAGCAGACCACAGTCGAAGGCAACCAATGGGTCTCCAATGTAGCGAGAATTCCCGCAGCTGTAGGTGTCCTTCAGCTGGCCCCTAAAAATATGCATAATAGTTCAGTGATAATGGACGTCATACTAAACTCCGAATTATACACAAGAAACTAAAATTTAAAATCATACAAGCCTAACAAAGGCCAGACGCTCCTGACTTGGGACATGCGCAAAATTGCGGCGGGGTTAAACATGTTTATGAGATCTTAACCCTCCCCTTATACATCTAGCCAGTGTAGAAAAGTAAAAGCATAACAATACGCACATTATAATTCAGTTCAAGAGAAGTCCGAGTCTGATGTCAAAAGATGTAACAAAAGAAAATAAATAAAATGACAATAGTACATAAATAACAACAGACTACTAGCAGTTAACTTACATGCCAGCTCCAGACCTCAATTAAACTGATTGAAAGATTATGTGTTCATCATATGAATATCAGGCACAATCCCTCCCGTTAGGGGTTTAGTATCGTACTATCATAAAATATATGAGAAGAACATAACCCGTGTCATGCCAACAACTGTTTTTTTAGAAATAGATGTGTTTAGTTCCGATTCAAAGACTCTATCAGTGAATCAATATTAAAGCCAAAATATGCAATCTTTAATGACCTGACAACAGTATCGTAACTATATCCCTTTTTAATAAGTCTATTTAAAGGTTTTGTTAGTTTCTGAGGAGAATACTGACATTTTTGTTCTTTATATAGAATATTTCCATAAAAAATTGGATGTGAAATACCTGAACGTATAAGATGTCTGCATGTTGAGTTAAATTTACGAATTATTTCCTTATACCGATGATAAAATTTAGTAGATGTTTTGACCAGATTGTGATATCGAAAACCCTGGTGTAATAATTTTTTAGTAATACATAAATTTCTCTCGCTAAAATCTAATACGTTGTTACATACACGAGAGAATCGTACAAGTTGAGATATATAAACACCATAAGATGATGACAAGGGAACGTCACCATCTTCAAATGAATAATTAACAATAGGAAATGAAAAAACATCTCTCTTATCAACAATGTTTGTATTAATCTTCCCGTTTATGATATAGATATCAAGATCGAGGAAAGGGCAGTGGTCATTGTTATCATTAGCTTTAATTAAAGTAAGTTCTACAGGATACATTTCTTTATTATACATACGGAAGTCGTTATTATTGAGAGCCAATATATCATCCAAATATCTAAAAGTATTGTTTAATTTTTGTATCAAATATTGTTTTGATGGGTCTTTGCTAATTTAAGTCATAAATTGTAACTCATAACAATACAAAAACAGGTCCGCAATAATTGGTTCACAGTTAGTCCCCATTGGAATTCCAATAACTTGACGATATACGGAATCTCTAAAGCGAACAAAAATGTTATCAAATAAAAATTCAAGCGCATAAATAGTATCAAAGCATGTCCAATTGACATAGTTCTTTTGTTTATTGCTACTAAAAAATGATCGCAAAGAGTTTGAACATATGTACTCGCATTCCGACTTTTTAAATGCCCAGTTAATTAGGGATGTGAATGTTTTCTTAATAAGAATATGAGGCAAAGTGGTATATAGAGTAGAAAAATCTAAACTTTGAACAGACTTAAAATCACCATAATGTATACATGCAATTTTTTGACACTCCAAAAGTAATTAATTCCACTATTTTCAAGGGCCTTATTTGAACAATTTATTATCAGGTTTTTTATTGTACCAAGTGTACTAGTAAGTAAAACAGACAATTTAGTAGTTGAACAATGGACAGTGGCGGGTCCAGGGGTGTTCTGAGTATAGGCACCTTTTTTTTTTTAGATCAATGCATTTGAATAGAAACATATAGTTGGAACCCCCTCCTTGTGTCCTGAATTGGGAACCCCCCTTTTTTAAATGGATGGATCCGCCACTGCCCCTCATGCAGTCGGACAAGATGGACTGATTTTCAATAACCTATCTATTAAATGTTATCATTTTCTACTTATATATGTTACTTTAAAAGAAGTAACCAAAATCAATATATGCGTAATCTGTCCATATGTTAGTGTCATATATTATTAACTACTAGTATTTTAAAGCCAATCGAGTAAAATACGGATCTATTAATGTATGCTTTGCTTAATATACTTTGATATAATTGATAGAATACTTTTCACATATCGATTGTTTGTACAACTTTTATGAGAAAAAAAAAACGTATGTGCCTGCCCCAAGTCAGGACCCTGTAATTCAGTGGTTGTCGTTTCTTTACTATTTGTTTTTGTTCATTTGTTTTATATAATTAAGGCCGTTAGTTTTCTCGTTTCAATTGGATTTCATTGTTATTTCTGAACCTTTTATAGATGACAATGCGATATGGACTTTGCTCATTGTTGAAGGCCGTACGGTGACCTACAGTTGTTAATTTCTGTGTCCTTTTGTGGACAGTTGTCTCATTGGGATTTATACCACAGCTTCTTTTTTATATGTATCATTATTGAACGCATACATATCGTCATCTAGGTTCTTCTATTTTAATTGTATATATATATATTTATATCTACTACCCCTTTCGAATAAACAAAGAATGGTACACAAAGAAGCTTTAAATAAAATACATTTCAAACAAAGATAAGAAAAAACCAACGAAAGTGTTAATTATTTAACAATTTTGCATTAGTGTTAATGCTAATCTTACAGTGCAAGATGCATACACTTAAATTCAAATAATGCCGTGACAGTTTATAGCGATATTTTTTGTAACAGCTCAGTGGCGGGTCCAGGGGTGTTCTGGGGATAGGAACCCTTTTTTTTGGAGATCAATGCATTTGAATGGGAACATATAGTTGGAGCCCCCTCCTTGTGTCCTGGATTGGGGACTCCCCCTTAAAAAAAAAGGAATGAATCCGCCACTGCCCCTCATGTAGTGGAACAAGATGGACTGATTTTAATAACCTATCTATTAAATGTTATCATTTTCTACTTATGTTACTTTAAAAGAAGTAACCAAAATCAATATATGCGTAATCTGTCCATATGTAAGTGTCATATATTACCAAACACAATGATAGTCAAAGTTTCAACAGGACATTCACGAAACTTAGGCAGCAATCATTTCATTTTCAGGGGGGGGGGGGGGGGGGGGGGGGGCTATGGTTTTTTTTTTAAAGTTTGCTTCTAATTGTTCTGCCACTATATGTAATGCTAAAATTGAAATGAAAGAAAAAAATGTTTTCGATCTGTCTCCAAAAAATATTGTCTTTCGCCGAAGGAAAAAAATCCATAGCCCCCCCCCCCCCCCCCCCCCCCCGAAAATCAAATGTTTGCTGCCTTAGGCATGTGTGGATAACTTTTATTCTTTAATAGTTAGTTTAAATAATTGTATATACATTTATTTACATAAATCTCTATGAAACCAGTTTTATTATAAAAGTTTAAATCGCCATTCAAAAAGTGTTTTCTTTTTAATTATTTTAAGTCATTTACGTTTCACTAAATAAATATCTGTTCACGTTGCAATGATCACAAATAAACCAAATATTTGAATTTTTTTCGTGAATTATTTGTCGTAACTTATTGTAAAAAATTGTATGTGTTCCTGTTTTCTCCTATTTTTCGCACATATACTGTCAGTCGAAATAGAAAGTACAATGATGTATTTTTAGTTTATTCTATTTTTAGATCATGTTATTACTACGCAAATGGGCACTATTGCCACGATTACCTGAGGGCACCGATTACCTCAGGGCATACAGCAGCGGACCTAACTGCCATCTGCGCTTGAAACGGAGGAATTTAACATAGAAAGCAATGGGACCATGAATTAGTGGTGTACTTCCTAGTGTTAGGTACAACTTTAAGGTAGCACTACAGTCCAACAATGATTTTTTGAAGATTTCTTGTATCACATAATTTTGAAGTAAGTATTATTCTGCACAGTTTGTAAAAATCACAAAGTCATTATCATATCACAACAGGGAGTAAATTGATAATGAACTTATGTAAATAAAAGCACATGGTAACTAATCTAAATATATAGACATTTGGGAGGGGCTAATAAGTCAATCATCTGCTGATACCAGTGTCCAGCTGTTAACTCCTTACCACAAGATAAATTTTGTAGTCTTATCTCATTGTTTTACAACAAAAATTATTTATATAACATGGAAGTGAACAAAGAAAAAGAAAGAAACTAAAGGGG
This sequence comes from Mytilus galloprovincialis, assembly GCA_037788925.1. Lineage (NCBI taxonomy): Eukaryota > Metazoa > Mollusca > Bivalvia > Mytilida > Mytilidae > Mytilus > Mytilus galloprovincialis. The sequence goes on along the minus strand of CM075339.1, from coordinate 72,827,864 downwards.
AAAAATATACAAAAAATTAAGAAAAAAAATACTATGGTAAATAGTTGGAAAGTATTTTTGAAAGCCACTGACTGCCTGTATAATTTCCTCTCTTTTGGTTTTCTTCATTTAAATACAGTTTTATGCATTTTAATTAATTTTCAGTTTATGTGTAATTTTTCAGTTCTATTAAATTAAAAAATCATGTGGGAAAGTGTATTTTCAAGAAAAGGTTGGTCTTGATATTTTATGTACATGCTTTTTTATGCACACAAATGATAACTTTGAAGCATGTTAGTCCTCATCTATTAACAAAATATACCGTTTGGTATCCCAAATCAATTGATGTATAGCCTATGCTACTATTTTATGCCAAAAGCATCTAGGATGATTTCTTTTAAAAACGATTTTTCAATAACAAATGGGAAATGGTGGGATAGAGGTTATTCCCTTTTTTTATGGTTATGTTCCGTTCGCATTATATAACGATGTTTATGTTCCAGAACTCGTTCTCTTTGCCCGTGCCTGTTGTGAATATTTTTATTTAAACGAACGTAATTTATGTTTTTCTGATAAATTATTAAGCCTTTGTTTTTGTTACCATAAATTATTTAAAATCCTCACTAAATTCTCCCATAAATATAAAAATTTGGTTTTGAAGTTTGATTGTACCTGTAGAAAACTTATTTCAAACGGGATAGCACATTCTCTTTTTTACGGACATGTTGTTTACTGTTCCTTGAAATTTAGAAGCGATCCTAGTAAACTCATCGAACCAGGGTCAATATATTAATTGCTCAAACAAAACAAAAAAGTATATTTTTTTGAATTTTAGCTGTAGGAAAATACTGTTGGTACTATAAAAATGTTTTCAAGCTATTCAGTGGTATAATTTTACATGTGAAAATATGAAGTCTTGAAGTAATAAAACAGTAAACTGCTTTACATAAGTTCAGCTATAAATCTGAAGTGCAAGCATTGTGTTATGGCATATTTGGATTTTTTCAAGAAGACATGTTTTTTTTCGTAACATGACAAGATGTCTTAAGAATCCTGATTTAGCCAATCAGCGTGTTAGTTCTTATGTCGTCTACATTTAATAAACTAGTATATGCAAACTTAGTCCGTTAATCAGAAACAATCATCGGGACTCATATTTTTAAAATCGTAAAATCTACATTTAACAACTACTGTATGTTGAAACATATTATTTACACAGGTCATCTGAAAAAAATTATTACGTAGTCTTAACAAACGAAATATATTATACTAGGTTTGACAGATTGAAGTTTTCAACCCTATGACAACACAGACATGTAATTTAAAAACATATCGCAAGATTGTATTTGTACACATCTTGAGGTAGCTCAGGGATATATCGCCATCTTGAAATGTACAATCACAGTAAATAATCGGTCTAGTTCTTTTTCCAAATCTTCAAATTTGCAATATATTGGTGACACTGTTTATTAATATAAAGAAAACTTAGTTATTCATTGCATTTATATCGAAAAAGTGATAATAAATATCAAATATTTGTGCTTTTAAAATTAATTTTTACAATAAGCCATTTGAGGGGAGATACCTCTTTTAGTACACAATTTAAACTAGACGTATAGGTAAATTTTCCTTTTTTACTTGTAGCATGCAAACAGGTTCAATGATATCATTTTTTCTTTGTATTTTCTTAAAATATATTATAAAACCTATTTTCTCATATTTTTGTTCAAAATTCTGTCTCATAGATTTCTTTTATGCACAGTGTGTTTTTTCACGAACAATCTAAGCACATTTTGGCTATTCTGAACGACTCGGAACTACATTAATAGTGCGGTGACCCGTACTTTTTATCATTTTTTTTTTAAAAAGCATAGTAAAATCTTCATTCTAGCATAGTATAAGAAAATTTTGTCATTTTTTTTATACTAATGAACTGCCTTAAATAAATATTATTCGGTTTTAATAGAAAGATATAATCCTTGTTTTCAAAATTCCAATAGGGAACATACCTTTTATAATTGTATAAATAAACCAATTGTTCAGACGTTTCTGAGGCACAATGGATGCAAAAATTAAATACAATTAGACCATTTGGAATTAACGTTAAAAAGGAATGACTTTAAGGTAGATTCATGGTATACCGCCATCTTGAATTGTACAATCACAGTACAAAATCGGTCTAGTTATTTGCCCAAATCAGCAAATTTGGAAACACATTTGCAATTTAATGGTTAGACTGTTTATTTATATAAAGAAAACTTGTTAATTTATTGTATTATTCAAAATATTTTAACAAATATCAACCTTTTTGGTTTTTAAAATCATTTTTTTCAAATGAGCCATTTAAGGGGAGATAACTCTTTTAGTACAAAATTTATACTGGGCTAATAGGGAAATTTTTTATTTTTACTTGTGGCAAGAAAACAAGTTCGGTGACACCATGTTTTCTTTTTATTTTCTTAAAAGATATTATGAAATCTATCTTCTCACAATTTATTTCAAAATTCTATCTCATAGAATTTGTTTTATGCACTCTTATGTGTTTTTTCATGAACAAACTAACCAAATTTAGGCAATTTTCAACGACTCATAGCTTGAAAAATAGCACGGTGACCCATACTTTTTATTATATTTTTGAAAAAAGCATAGTAAAATCTTCATTTTGGCAAATTATAAGAAAATTCTGTCTCAAAAAACATTTACTTATGATCTACCTTAATTGATCAAAACTTATATAATTTAACTTTCATTCATACAAAAGTATTGTGACGTCATGTTATTATGACGTTAGAGTATTATGACGTCATGATGTTTCCAAGGACATTTATCTATAACATCTTTTCAATGTTTGAAAAAAGAAATGTCAGCCATGTAGTTTAGAGGAATAATAAATAACTGAAGAAGGCCAATGGCCGAAACGTCTGAACAATTGGTTTATTTATACAATTAAGAAAGATATAAGTACAACACCACGTCATACGGATAATACCAAACATAGATTTACAAATACAGCTTACAAGAACCCTGTAACATGTTATTAACCCTTTCGCTGCCAAACAAATTGTTAACAAATCCCTTCAGTGCCAATGCTTTTTTTGATTGTCTTAACAAGACCGCAAAAACGTCGACGTCATAGTAAAGGTATAATAGCGCCAAAAGATGTTAACTGCAAGTGGCGGGAAAATTAAACTTTTTTTACTAATAGTCCATTTTCTTACATATAATACCGATTTTGGACTCCGAAGTTATAATATTTAGACAAGTTACGTGTAATAAGATATTCTGGTCCCGGTTCTAGTAAAAGCAACAAGATAAGGTAAATTTTTTTTTTTTGAGGGAGGGGTCACTATTTTATGTTTTCCATGAAACATGACAAACTAATTGCACCGATTTTAAGTTTGACTTTACTTCTTTTAGTTGCCCTCACTTGAACTAATACCAGAAATTTCCTTCTATAGAGAAGGTAACCTGTCTAAAAACCATATACTCCCGAGTCAAAGTTCGGTAATACGAAAAGAGATAATGCAAATTAATTTGTCACTACTAATAAATTAAAGAAAGTTTGTGATTATTTTGTGTGAACAACTTCATTATATGAGCTTGATACAAAATTCAAGATTCATATTAACATTTCTCAAGAAAGGTATTTTATTCGTCGGTGTTATATCGTCTGTCGTGTTTCTTACATTTACTACATGGTTTATGAACAATTTTACGACAGAGAGCACACATGCATAAACATGTTTCGGCCCTTTCCTGCAACCAGGGACATTTCGTACAGAACATACAGAACACTCTCTTCTTTTCGACCTTGCAATTTTCTCAAATGTCGTTTTGATCCTATTATATGATCTTCGGAAATGTCATCAAACAATTAATTGTATAAAATAAAGACCTGATCGAACATTGTCAGAGTTCTTTTAATAGGAATTTTCTATCGTATCTTAATATTAAAAATAATGTGTTCATTAATTCTTGACAACCGTACAATAATAATTTACTGTGATTGTAATTTTTAATGTATAATTGTTCACAAAGTTTTCATGTTGTTTGCGGTTTTGCTATCTTTTATTTTGGAAGACAAATGGAAGAAGGGATAAATAATAAATAAGTACAGACATGCACCGATCAAAGAACATGTAGTTTACTAGGAAACATGTTACATGTATCAATTAAAAGTGTCATGTTGACCTGGAATATTAATTTGGCCGGCACAATCAGGCAATACTTTTTGTTTACGATGCTATACAGGACATTGCATTTTCACACGATAAATACAATATTAAATATTTTCCTTGTATCTCTTGTATTATTCATGTTTAACTGTTTTGCCTTTGAAATTTATATAAAAGTATGCCGTATGAAGCCTTGAAAAATTAAACGCAGCAAAACAAAAAGAAATTAACGAAATTTATTCCATGCATTAAAATTCTTTGGTGGCGTTTTAATGGAACATGGGCATAAATGTATATTATCAAGACAAACTTCTTCGTCGAATGAATTGTGAAAATCAGCACGATATAGGCAATGGTTTTGAAATTTCCCTGCAGTATTCTTTTATATGGCCTACATTCTGGTTAAATAATGTGTGATCCCTCACTCAGGAGGATAACCACGGATAAGGATTAGCAATAATCCGATGTATGCGTTATAAACGAATCACGTCATTAGATAAATTACGTCATTAACATGTAGTGCACTTTTTTGCGTACTTTTTCATCTTTTTAAGTTTTTGATTTTTTTTGCGCTTTTTCTAATCCGTTCTTTGTAAAGGTATTTGAATAACTTCTATCTTCTATATTTTATGTATGTAAAATTTTATTTGTATTATATTCTTACAATTTTGGAAAGTAAATGCTTAAAAACTTTAGGCAGTTTAGGAAAGTAAGCCTAGAATATATAAATATACTAAATGGCCTACTGCAATAGCGTCGGGAAAAAAGAGTGGATTTGAAACTCTATAGTTCTAAATATTATATAATTTTATATATATTTATAAATGCATCCTTATATAATTTTATTTTCATAAATTTCATAAAAAAGCTCCCCTTTCATATCTTTTAATATTGGTAAAAAAACGCGCGAATGTTTCAAGACGGAGGAATTAAATTTATCACAAAAACGGCGACGTCATAGTACATCACGTAGTTCATAACATCATTTCAATCGGCCGATGAATCGGCCCTTTGGCACTGAAAGGAGTCATCATTTGGGCCGATCATCGGCCCTATGGCACAGAACTCGTTAAGATGATAAAAAACGTCAGTACCTAGTATCTATACAATAAGACTGTTGCATACTTTTTGCGAAATTGATACAGAATATGTATGAACGTTCTTTGATATCACCCTGGTTCATCAACTTTCTGTGCAGACTCTGGTGACATTTACAAAATATGAGTAGCAACTGCATGCTCTTGTATACTGATTGAGTTGGGAAATGTATATCATATATGCAGGTGAAGTTCGTATATTGGCGCTTTGGTGGGAAATTGATAATATCGAAATTAAAACCGTCTCGTTTGACTATATTCGGGTACTGAGATGACCATTATGTCAAATTCAAGGTATTCAATTAAAAATGAGGCACAGAAAACCATGTCTGTTGTGTCATTAATTACATTTAATTTTTCTGGATGATGTATTGAAGAAACTCAATTGGTAAATATTCGGATTGTTGATGGAAATAATATCATCAATAAATCTGAATATGACATTAAATAATCTGGCTTTTTATCATCTAGATTTTGACAAGAAGAAGTTGACAGGAAATATTTACTTTATCAGTAAGAATTGAGAGATTTGTAGGAATAAAAGCGTACATGCCAAAGATGAATTTCTATGAAATATATTTGTTAAAACAACCATTCATATATTTATTTTGAATACATATTCAACCTTGCAAAATCGACCTTTCATTCAAATATATATATTCAATATAAGGAGGTCTTATAGCTATTATGAGCGTGGGTGTCTAATGAGCCAATAATATGGCCAATTTACTGTGAAAAGTTCAAAGTGGGTCTCATTGGGGTCTAAGCGTGACGCGGGATTGCCGATTTGTTGTAAGCGTGACACGTGAAAGTCAAATTATTATGTCGTGAAAACGGGAAATGAGGTCTTGCGGGACCTGGGAAATGACAAAAAAATGAGAATTGCACACTATTTATACTACTAATAATAAATAATTGAAATTTTGCATGTAGACATATCATACGTATTACAATATTTTAGGCGAAAAAAAAATTGGGGTCACCGATGTTATTTTCGAGATATGACGTCATCAAAAAGTAAAGAATCGCGTTATACCGTTATATAGAAATAGCGCTCTAAGTTGCTAATTGAAGGCAAACTTATTGAAAAACGATGTTTTACTGGTAAAACTAAAACAGTCAATTGTAACTTTTACCTTATACACATTTATTTTTCTCAGTTTCCTTATTTTTCAAGGCCTTTGAACATTTCCCGCCGTTTTTAATTTCGATTTATTATAGATTTTTCTTGAAATAAAAAAAATCTACTAATGTTTTTTCCTTCAAACTTCTGCATAAGTTGCAGCCTCAGGGGAGATTTTAAAACCATAAATAAAAATGGGGGGTCACCGATGTGTTAAATCCGCTAAAACGGAAACAATCTTATTATCGATTTTTGGCGGGAACTATAACTAACGTTATAGAACGACGTTGCTAGCATAGGAGCATTTCTTGCAATGCTTGGAACTATTGGGTTGAACTAAACCTTTTCACTACAAAATATCATATCATTTTTTCAGGGTATTTCGATTATTCATTGATATTTTTATCAATCTATCGAAACGTTAAACATTAAACACAGGAACAGTTTATTATAAAGTAATTGTCAAAGTTGAAGTCAGTCTACATTTTTTAATTGCATTCGTTGTATAGGGAAAACGATTGTCTGCCTCGTGCCGTATCAAAGAAATAATTTACGGCTTGCAGATAAAGAATCTTCTACTTCGGAAGACTGATGGTATCCGGACTGAAAGTAACACGTTCCATTTAGACTACAAACAATATAAATTCACTAACTTGTATATTCGCACCGGGAAGATAAAACCTGATATACCGTGTTTAAAAATCCACAGACTCGGCACTTTAAAAAAAAAAGCCCTTAATGACACCATTTTCGGAAGAAATTTGAAATTGGTTAACATTTCCGTAATTACACAACGCTCAATATACGTGGTCTAGCCGGACGGCTGCAGTGCAGGCGATTTGGTGTCACGATATCACAGTAGCATGGGTTCGAATAATTTTGAGTTCGAGTTTTATTTTGATTTCGAACATTTATTCCAGTAAGATTTCTAGTCAAAGCTAGAGTTACACTTAGAAACTTCCGAGTTATACTGTTAGATAGAGTAAAAATTCTGGAAAGAGTACATACACATTTTGAGATCCGATGAAATTAAGAGTAAGAAATATTGCAGTTTCTATTTTCTTTTGGTGCAACTCTCTTTCTTTGAAATTATATTGTTTTATCACATTTATCTTTCATTATGGTATATGTACTTTTTTTTTGCCAATACTGATTAATGATAGTTGATTTGAAAATAACTGATTGAATCGGTGTGTCAATTTAAGCACTCTCTGCTATATCATATTGGCTTTTTTTTTTAAAGAACCAAAGAATGAGAGGTTAATCAGCTACCTTTGTATTAAAAAACTAGTTGTCCTTTTCAGTCATGGTCGGAATCCGACAATCTGACTGTATCACTGTCGACAGGCAAGTGATCACATTGTGTGATCTGAACTAGCAATACTAGTTTTTTTTCATTGTTTTCATGAATTTTGCAAAATTTTCAGTGGCGAATATTACATGATCATCAGCACAAAACTTTTGTCTATATGAGTGGAATATTCCTTCACCAGACGGACCATTAATGTGTTGGTTACAGTTAAGGAGTACTCTGTGAGACATGTAACTCTACATAAATACATGTGTGTGTGTGTTGAATATTTCTCTTGATGGAGACTTTTAAAGCCAAATGTTTAGTACGTGTTAAATTTTTATACGCCCGTTTACGGGACGTACATGTATTATGGTATACCGTTGTCCGTCCGTCCGTCCATCGTCAACATGTCGGACGCTTCAACCAATTGGCATAAAACTTTGGTGAGTTTTTTTGTATCTATTGGCGTGAGCTTCCTTTCGTCTTTTATGAATTTTAGATTTTATGTTTCCGAGTTATAGGGTTTTACTATTAAAAAAAGTTTTTTTTTCAGTTTTCGGACAATAACTCAATAAGTGCTTTCAGCAGTTTTCATGAAACTTTAGTGCATTGTTCATATCGATTGATGTAAGCTCCCTTTATAATTTTATAGATTTTCGATTTTACGATTCCGAGATATGGGGTTTTATTTATTAAAAAGGGGGGATTTTCCAGTTTTCGTACGCTAACTCTAAGATGCTTTCACCAATTTTCATACAACTTTGATGAATTGTTTATATCTGTTGATGTAAATTCCGTTTTGATTTTCATTAATTTCTTATATGACATTGAGAAGTAATGAATTTCTCTGAAATTGTACCACACGGTTTCATAATACAAATTGAGGTTGGGGGTACATGTAATTGCTCCAAACGTTCAGGAATTAGGGTTCAAAAACAAGCATTTTACTAGTTATACTATTTTACAATAACTTGTGTTTGAGTGTATAGATCCATCTAAAATTGTACTACAAGGTTCCACACCACAAAAAGAAGGCTGGGATTGAGTTTGGGGGTAATTGCTACAAGAGGAATGGGGGGGGGGTCATAATTTTTTTTGTGCAAATTTCTTGAAATATATCAAGAAGAAATCTCCAATTGCACAATAGTTTTTTAAGACCTTCGACCATATTTATTTTGTGTCAGAAACCTATATTATGTCAAAAATTTTATCACAAGTCCAAATTCAGTATATATATCAAGCTTGGGTATATTGTGTCCAAACGTGTCAAAACTGTTCAACCTCTGCGGGCGTATCCGGCTGCGCTCAGCGAAGCATTTTATTGTTGTTGGTGTAGGTCATCAATAGTACCAAAATATATAACTATGCATAGTGTTTGATATTCCCAGATTATTTGAAGTCTAGCGGCCTTATTTTTAACTTGTTGGTCCTACAGTTCGCTAACGACAGTTTGAAGAAATACTACAAAATATGATTTTTTTGTGCCCAAATTATGTTAGCCTGAACAAAGCATTAAAGAGATATTGAGTATCATGTACAATACAATACGGTGCTAAATTTTCTTTGATTTCAACAGCCAGCAACCGATGTAAAATTTTGGATGATTTTCGTTATTTTATTACGTTTTTAATTGAATATTTCAATAAATATGATTACTCTACAAATCACTTGTTTTCATGCCCCCCCCCCCCCCCCCCAAAAAAAAAGTGAGAGGCATTAGATGTCAAAGGAACATTCGGGAAAGATGGACGACACTTGGATAATTTCTGCCGTCACATGTGAAATAAATAACGATTTCAAATAGCACGTCACACATAATTTACGTCCAGTGGCAAGTTTAATGCATACAAGTATTCAAACTAGAACATATTAATTTTGACCCTGCTTTGTATTAACCCGACAGGCTGCGCCGGATGAATATAAATGTGAAATGAGATTTTTGATGAATTATTTATACATGTAGTATAGAAAACTATAGTTATGACGTTTCATGCATATGATATGAGAAAACTGTCGAAACTCATTGTTCCTATTTACAACCCTCTGTTGGACTGAAAACTACAGATTCCGGAAGGTGTACGCCTACATGCTGCTACGTTTGGTCTATTTGTACCCATCCCTCCCCCCCCCCCCCGAAAATATACCATGAACTCTACATACCGCATCGCGACGATACGCTGCCAAAAAAAAAGTTTTTGTCACCGACTTCGTTTTCGAGAAAATGGTCCGAGAGGGTACTAAATTATATTGAATATGCTATGAATTTCCATCGTTCTTAGTGTTGATTATGCATGATGATTAGGTGTTTTGTATTGATATGTTCTTTTTATCATAAGGGTCTGGATGGAGGGTCATTCATTTATTAATATTTATTTTGTGTTACCAATATTTTTTATTCTTTATATTTCAGCTTCATTCTTTAATCTTCTGTTTTTTTGTCTTTTATTCTGCAGTATTTGCCCATTATTCTGTATTTCGTAAATTTACCCCAATACAATCAGACCCTCTTTTATGGACACGCATTTTTAATTTAATTATAACAGTTGTAAAAAATATGATATGCTCATTATCATTTCTCCTGCTTTAGTGGAACGTCCCTTCGAGCGGCTCGCTATTTTTCTTAAATTAGCAACCTTTACGACGGACACGAAAACGGCGACGTCATATTACAGTTACGACACTATAGCGGCGCCGATAGCGATGCGTATAAACAATAGTGTGATTTCCCTTTAACTTGATATGTGTTTTCCTCTGCCGGTGTTAACTATTCCATTTGAGTTGTGCCCCTTATGCTATATTCTGTATCATAAAACAAATATAATAAATGGTAAAATATTTTTTGCTTTCCTCATGGAAATAAAGCAATCAAAACGACAAAAACAATTAATAAAGTAATCAAATAGTATACAATTACTGTCTTTTGATGAGGTAAATATGCGGTTTTATTGACTTTTGAAAAACTGATATTCACTGAGGCCGACGGCCGAAGTGAATATCAGTTTTTCAAAAGTCAATTAAACCCCATATTTACCGAAGCAAAAGACAGTAATTGTTTTATTCCATATTCCGATAGAAGAAAATGTATATAATCACAAACATATATACCAAAACAAATTTTACATGAAACATTTTACCATAACGTTGCACGTAAAAGCGCGTGACGTTTAGCGCGGTGAATAACACTTTCTCAGGTGAATATGCTTTTTTATTCAAAATCCAATCCATATAGAGAAACCTACTAAAATAATACCAATATGGAATAATATGCATTATTTCAATAATTTTATTGACATATTATCATTAGAGGGCTACTGATATGATGGACCTTATTAAATACATTACATAAAACTTTAGAATTGCAAAAGTAGAATAGTAACAATATACACCAAGTTCCTTTTTGTCGAAAACACAAACACACTTGAAATGACAGGGACGACAATGTTGCCCCAAACAACTAATTACCACCATAGAGAACACTGGAAATAAAAGGACCGAAACGTTGCCCCAAAACAACTAATTACCCCCCTCTTATAATAGTGAAATACATGCAACTGACGTATATCGCTTTTTTCAGTTACTGAGTTACAACTACGAAACATTGACTTTTTTTGGTGAACTACAACAGAGAAGGTATTTTTCATTTAAATATCAATAAAGTCCAATGTCAGTAGTTGTCTGTTATATTTTTTTAACATGAAAATCATCATTTGAACTTTAATGTGCCTTCTCTCATACCTATAATTCTTTCATTGCATGGCACAAGAAAAACTACAATTCATTTTATATGCATGTTCTATTATATCTCACTCTTATGCAACACTGATGTGACAAGCAAAACATTAAAATAAAATTGAGAATGGAAATAGGGAACGTGTCAAAGAGACAACAACCGACCATAGAACAAACAACAGCAGAAGGTCACCAGCAGGTCTTCCATGCAGCGAGAAATTCCCGTACCCAGAAGCGTCCTTCAGCTGGTCCTCAAACAAATATGTATATATACTAGTTCAGTGATAATGAACGCCAAACTAAACTCCAAATTGTACACAAGAAACTAAAATTAAAAAAATAACAAGACTAACAAAGGTCAGGGGCTCTTGACATGGGACAGGCGCAAAATTGTGGCGGAGTTAAACCTTCTTTTTTTTTTAAATCTCCCCCCCCCCCCATACCTCTAGCCAATGTAGAAAAAAAACCGCGCAACAATGCGCACAGTAACACTTAGTTTAAGAAAAGTCTGAGTCCAATTTCAGAATATGAAACGAAAGAAAATAAACAAAAAGACGTATGTATTTTATTTTTATCTTTATAATGGCTGTTGCAAAGGAACTATTGGGTTGCTTATGGTCAATTTGATTTTCTGGAGAGAAAAAAAATGTTGACTCAGACATCATATATACATGTATATAAAAAAAAATCATTTACGGTAGCTTTAATCTTATAATATTGCTATATTTATACCTCATATGGCAGACATTACAAATTTTTGAACCGTTGCTAAGAGTATTAATAAAGTGTATAAGACGTTGTTTCGATGGGTCTTTGCTGAGTTTTGTCATAAATTGTAACTCAAAGCAATACAAAAACAGGTCCACAAAAAGTGGTGCACAGTTAGTCCCCATTGAAAATCCGATAACCTGACGATATACGGAATCTCTAAAGCGAACAAAAATATTATCTAGTAAAAATTCAAGGGCAGATATAGTATCAAAGAATGTCCAATTGACATAGTGTTTTTGTTTATTGCTACTAAAAAATGACCTAAAGAGTTTCAACATATATATTCCCATTCTGACTTTTTAACCCTCTTGCTGCCGAGTTTTTTTCTTGCTTTGTCGCGCCAAAAGCATCTTGACGTTTCTTATCTGTGACGTTGCAAAACTTGTGCCTATCTGTAGAACTGCGCTTTCCCGCCGTCAATAATTTTTCCCGCGTCAATGTAGCCGTAATTATGAAAACGAAGTATAAGTAATTTTACGGAAGTTAAATATGCTCTAAGATTGCCATTAACGATGTTTTTAATATTATTATTTACAATTACAACTTTTAACCTTGGAATATATATTTTTTTATCTTTCTTTTCATAAAATAAAGTGAAAATAATATACCAATTGCTATACTAGCTTTAAGGGCGACTTTGTTTTATCTTTGTCAAGTGAAATGCATAAATGATTCTTAACCACCTATAAAATAGTAAAATACTTATTCTCGTTTTTTTATTAGGTAATTGGTATAAATACTGTAAAAAAATCTCTCAAATCATTATATAAACGGCAAAACAACGGCACTCAATGAAAATGAAAATAAAAACAAAAGCGTGTACAAATTCATAAAAATAAATAAAATCTCCGAGCAGCTGTTCTATGATTCTATGAAATACTTCTTGTTGTAAAGTATCAAACGTGTCAGATTAAAATTATCATGATTTCAATCCTTGTTTCGGTAGGCGAGGAAATATTTTTTATATAAAAATTATTATCCATATTCATTTTGCTTATTTTTTAATCATGTTTATTATAATACCACTTATTGCTCAAAAGTTTAGGGAATACGAATTAAAAAAAAAACATAGTAAAAACGAGGAAAGAAATGCTCTAAAATGAATTTCTATTGTCTACAAGTGAACCTGAATCAATAATAAATCATTTTCATTTACTATGATAAAGTACACACTGTAATTGACATATACGAAATATCTTTAAATCTGTTAATTGATAAATTATTCTCTTCTCAACGTTCAGTGGCAAATATTTCATGCAATATTAAGGACGTCTGAAATTCAATATACAATAAATCTATTGCTCAATGAGTCCTACAAAGTAAAAGATCTGTGGTGAATGCCAGAAAAAAAGAGGTTGCCACTGGGAAAGGATATCTATGATATATATGATAGGAATAGAAATCATAGTGTCTACTACTAATTTAACATCCCCATTTCGAATGAAAATAAACATTTTTAAGGCAGTGCTTCCATGATGAAACAGGTTTAAAATGTATTGAAATATCGTATGTCAATACAAGTACATCGGTTAACATGTGTGTACTTTTACAAAAAAAATCCTAGCTGAGATTTCAATCGTGGGTTTTGAGCCCTAAATAAATTATCCAGTGTATGGCGTGTATGGTGTATTGTGAATGAATATTAATATTTAACGTTATCAAGTATAACAGTTACCTTTTATGATTATTTATCAGGGATAAGATTTTTGATTTATGAGATATTCCGATTGAGAGATGTACGAAAAAAAACGTAAAACAAAGTTCTCGAAAGAATGCAACATTTTACATGAAAATGACGAACTAGATAATTAGTATAATGCCCATTTAATTAGGTGTGTGATTTTTTTCTTAATGAGAAAGTGAGGTAATGTGGTATATAGAGTAGAAACATCAGAATTTCGAACAGATTCAAAATCACCAATTTAAGCATGCAATGTATCAAGTACTTCCAACACTCCAAAAATAATTAATTCCACTATTTTCGAAGGCCTTATTTTAACAATGTATTATCACGTTTTTGATTGTAACAAGTGTACTGGTAAGAAGAATAGACACTTTAGTAGTGGAACATTAACCACTTTACCGGTACATGCCTGGCATTTGTACATTGTATTGAAATTGCAATGAACCGACTGATAATTATAGAATAACTAATCGAAGAATTCAAATAGAGAAAAATATTCAACGAGTGACCGAACAACACATTAATTCACGAATGCGCGTAGCGCATGAGTTAATTATCAGTGTTGTTCGGTCACGAGTTGAATATTTTGTCGATATTTAAATTCTTTAATTATTTATTCTTTTTATTACATTGGCAAATGGCTTTTTTTAAAGAAATTAATGTAAAACATGTAAGGAACTATATCTTTAATTTTTCTACGCATTCACAATTTGTTTTGATCCGCCGTTATCGACGTCTTGACAACGCCTATTGTTGTATGACGTCAGAGAGTGAAATAACCACGTTTATTTCACATGTGAAATTATCGGGTTTTTTTTAATTGGAAAATCAATGTAATTTATTGCAACCAATGTAATAAATTAAGGCATGATGAATAATCCTAACACATATTCATGAGGATCATTAATCAGGCTCTGCAAGTGTTATGCAACCTGAGGATTTCACTAGTGCTATATATTTTATTTTACTTACATGTATGTATAACATTGAGACAAGTTTCACATATTTTAGTAATTTATTTCTAATTATCTGTAATTGAAGTTTGACTTTCATTCGATTGAAAATAAAGGAACTTGGTAAGCTATTGTTTAGATATATTCGATTAATATATACACGTGTGTTGTAAAATAAATTCAGCTTTTTCATATTTAAGTAGGAGCAATTATTTTACAGATAAGGAGCTGCAATTCAATAGATTGAATACTACTTGTCCAGTTCTGGATCAGAAACTAGTTAATTAGATTGGACAGCCAGTATAACTGTTGAATCTTCTGATGAAAGAAAATTTCAAGCAGCATTATATTGATCAACTAATATTCACAACGGAACCTATCTTTTGAATTATTGAAGACTGTATGTTATCTTTTTATCTTTGAGTACATGGAGTATGTCATTGGTTTGTTGTCTTATTGATGTAAATACCACATCTCCTTTTATTCATATTAGCAAGAGTACAAAGAAATATTTATATCTAAATTTAAATAGAAATTCTTCACTAACTAATTATGGACCGTTTACTGTATGAGTTTAAAGCAATGAATACCTTTTTTAAGTGACAACAACATCATTAAGTATATAAAGCATTAAAGAAAAGGGAATCGTGAGAGAATGTACTTGAGATAGAAAACATGAATAGAGGGATAATTATGTAACATTCTTATATGACTACCTATTATCGTCAACCAGTAAAATCATAATATATCTACTTTTGGCGCAAACGCAGTTATACACAAAAATGGCAGTTCAGCGTCACGACCAATTTATTTTGCTGCAAGATATTCTAGATTTTCAACAACCAAATCACCAGTTTACGAAGACCAATATTCAGATACAATATAAGTATGTCTATTATACAGCAAGGTAAACAAATCCGTCCATTTCGATTTCTGTTTCAAGGTTAACCTTCATAAGACTAAACTTTCGCGAAATGATTTTATTGTCTTTGCATGGCAACAAAACAAGCTGACGTCACAAATATATGTTTCCGTAAACACAAAATCAAATAATGTAAATACCGGGCGTTTTAAAGCGTATTGTACGCCTCAGAACGAATAAAATTACTTTGAAAGAAAATATTTATTTGAAAAATGCGATTTAAAAAAGAAATAATATTGAATTATACAATATTACTAATATTATCAAAATTGGGTAAAAACAGAACAGCCAAAACAGTATCGTATGTAAATTACTCACACGGTTAACAAAATTACCGAATTTGTCCTATTACACTCGAAATAATTCATGTCGAACGCTCAGGTAAAACTAATGAAATAAATACCCAACCCATGGTTAAATAAAAACAAATCTACGGCTACTAGTAATTATTTCTTAGTTATGAGAATTGTTTTCCGTGTTTATATGCTAACATTTCCTAATCATCATGGTGTTGTATATTTAACTGAGTCACACAAAGCTTTGACTGTAGGCGTCCAAGAAGTTTCAGTTGGTAAAGCTGAAACATATGTTAAAATTACGTAATAAATTTTGAAGAATGATATTCCTGAAAGTACCAACATGTTAGAAGTTACTTCAAACTTTATGACAGAAGTGAAACTGAAATCAAAACCAACAGATTATTAAATACTGAAAATAGTGCTTCTGGTACATGCATGGATAACAATATCAATGAATTTAGATGTGATATTCATCAAGTATTGCAGTTTGCACACATTTGTCAAAAACAAATTATGAAATTCGAAGGTAGTATTGGTTTTTGTGCTACTTCAGATTCTAAAAGTTCTTCAGATTTAAAAACTTTGACACTGCTCAGGTTTGTTTCCAAAACATTTTTACAAAGATGTGTCAGTGGTTTCCTTCTATGCGTCGAATTATATGAAGGATAAAGGGATACTAGTAAAACCAAAACAATAATTCCTGTAATCAATTTTAGAGAAAACAGAGTGAATGTTTTGTTTTGTAATGCAGGGACATTTTATTAAGGATCTCATTTGGTACAGTACTTTGAAAATTATAAAAACACACTAAACTGTACACACCATTTTTTTCAAAGCACTAAAAGATGATATAATGCAATATGCAGAGCTTTGGACATCATATCAAAAATCTTACCGAATTATATTTAAACAGAACACCATATGAAAGTTCTACTGCCCTATTTAGGAAGTACACCTCTAAGTCATGGTCCCATTGCTTTTTATGTTATAAATTCCTTCATTTCAAATAGGCACACCTCTTTTGTTTTAAGTTCAAATAAAGTGGCAATCATTGCATGTGAAAGCAACACTTTATTGTGTCTTGTACTAAAAAAATCAACATACCTTTAATGGCATATACGAAAGAACTGGTTCCCGGAACTTCGGATGTACCAAAAACAGGTACTTCAGATCTGACAAAAAAGACAAAATGTACCCTCTTTTTAAAATTTGATCCAGTTTTTTTAATATTCAAAATTAAAAGTCCAAAAGTGTTCTACAATGATCACAAATCCTTCAGCTTTCATTTGATACCAAAAATAGATAAGTATTCTACATATTTTGAAAGTTACACTCAAGCGTTGGAACTATTTTGTGTTAAATATGTACTAATGCCCGGTATGGGCCCGAATTAGTGGTGTTACACTTTTATGGGAAATGTGTATAATCGCCTTATTAATGTGCTTAAGTGAAGAAACCTATCTTTAATGTTACAATTTGATATATTACTTTTTGTCAGACCATCCGCACAGCTCATTGATATATCTACGTCTCTCTTTGAATAATCTCTTTTAGACAGTTAGACAGAGACTATACTTGCTAAATTAGTTGTTGTAGGGCACTGCAAATGTGAACTTTTACTTAAAGACTTTTTGTACATGTCAAATATTATGAACCTACATGTAGTAACAACATTAAAAAAAAAAAGATGTTTTTTGCCCGTCAAATAATATTTGTTATAATAGACTTTACGCAAAAGTTGATTTTAAATTCAACAGTGCACCTAATTGCAACATAAATAGTATAGAAAATACAATTATGTACAGTGGTAACCAAACCTGTGCATAGTTCTTCTGATAAAAAGATATATCTAGGGCAAGAAATCAATCTAACAGGAGTAACATTAAAATAATGAAAGAGAGAAATAGTAACTGTTTTAAAAGTCATGCAGCAATTATAAGACAAAAGGAGGAACAGCAGAAAAAGAAATTAGAGAAAAGCATGATAAAGTCAAACGAAGAAGGGGGGGTTACAAATGATCGACATACAAAGTTATTTTATGTCTCTAAAAGCATCTTGGGTAAGTAAACTCATTAGTAATGATATTTCAAACTGGAAGTTGATTCCATTAAAATATCTCAGTGTGGTTGGTATTAATTGGTTAATTTTTAAGATGAATTTTGAAAAGAAGAAAATTTTGGATTATATCAAACATATCCCTGAATTTTATAGAGAAGTATCTAAATGTTGGGTAATATCAGGCGGTGGACAAACAAAAAACCTACCAACTTCACAGAAGTAAGGAAACAGGTAATTTGGGGGAACAAACAGATTAATTTTAAAAATAAAACTATTATTTTTGAAAATTGGATTAAGAGTAACTTGATATTTGTCAATGATATTATAGACGACACTGGTAATATATCTCAACATTTTATTTTGGATAAATTAGAATGCAAGATTAATTGGATTGCAGAAATAAATATTTAAAAAAAGCCATTCCAAAAGACTGGCTTCAGATGTTACAGTCTGAAAGTTCTATTAAAAGTATTGTAAATATTCCTAGACCATTGTAGACAGAAACTAATCTGGAAAGGTAATTACATTGAGGCTTCAAATTTTTCAACAAATATATTATATAAGTCAATTTGTAAAGATAAAACTGAACCATCAATTGGTGTTAGCAAATGGATGCGTATTTTACAAATTAATGAAAACCTTAGTATTAACCAACTATATGTTTCATGTTTCATTATTTAGAAGAAAATAAGTTAAAAATATATAGATGGAAACTTTTACAATTCATATTACCAACAAAACAATTATTGTTTAAATGGAAACAGACGAATGACAATCTATGTAATGTATGTAACGAAGAAGAAGATTATAACCACTCTTTATTTCTTGTCGATTTTTAGAAAAAATTTGGGAAAGTATTCATGAGTTAATGATAAAATCAAATTTAAATTTTAGAGTATCATTAAAGCAATTAGTCTTTGGATATAAAATTTTTGACAAAAATTATTTTGGGCTGAATTATTTCCTAACAATCTTAGGTTTTTCCATATACAAATCATATTATGTATCTAATCAGAAATTGACAAAGGTAAATGTTTATCAAATTTTTGTTCGAGAATACATAAAAAGATACAACGAAAACAGAACAATGAAACTTAATCCATTACTAAAGTCACTAAAAAGAAGTTTAGACGATTGATAGAATAAAACATAATGTATTAAAATGTTGTATAATTGTATTTCAAGAAATTTATACATATTATTATAATATATACATATATACCAGCAGCTGATTGCTAACCTGGGCAATCGGTGGAATATTACAGGATGCATCAAGAAAAGCTTGGTTTCTTGGTGTAACAATGTAACAAGCATATTTGATGAATAAATATATAATGTTGTTAAAAAAAAAAAGCAGTAAACACTAGCAAAACATTTTAGAGCAAATTAGAGAGATTGCAATTTTGGTAGATAGAAGTAAAAATAAATGTGTCTGTTCACAATTTACTGTTACCAACTCCTTTATTCAACCATGACGCCCTTCAAACACTTCTTCCATCCCTCAGGGTAAAATATTTTGCATAAAGGTCCAACCCGTGGTTAAATCACGATATATTCAAGCCCCCATAAATTATTTTTTTAATTATGTTAAACTATTGTTTCAAATATTTAATTTTGAGTTTTGGTTCGACATTTCTCAAGTGCCGGATTGGTTATCACATAAGCAACACGACGGGTGTCACATATGGAGCAGGATCTGCTTACCCTTTCGGAGCACCTGATATCACCCCTAGTTTTTGCTGGGGTTCGTGTTGTTTATTTTTTAGTTTTCTATGTTGTGTCATGTATACTAAGCAACAATGCAATGTTGTACAATTTTCAAATAAGACAGATATAAACCAGAGTTAAAATTTCGGGGGGTCATCTTAGAACATTAAATAATAGGAAAGGCAAAACAAAGTACAGTCAGTTATTAAAGGTTCCGACATGAAAAGGGCTAAACAATTTTAAGCGTAATTTGTTTAAAAAGTTGAAGTTATAAGGTTATTGTTCAGAAATGTAAAGATTCAAAACTACTTAAGAATATGAATGTTTGATTTGTTCAAGTAATACACGGAAACAATTTGAACTTTTGTTCAATCATATTCTTTCAGACAATCTAAACAGATATCTCAGAGAGATACTATACAAATTTCTAAAGACACACAGTTTATATGTTTTAAACGCATAACAAATCTATGTTATAATAAGGTAAACGGACAGAAAGTCACAGGACAAAAAGTCACAAATAATTTTTTGACAATTGTTGGAATATATAAGAGAAATATCTTGAAATATTTACTTTTTAATACATATATTCATATTAAAGTTAATGGAATTTATCATTTTACTTGAAAAATGAAGATTTATTTTATTTTAATCATGCAAAGGACATATTTCTTGGCACCATGAAGCCATTTGAGTGCCAATCTACTTTGACATTTTGTTTTCTTGACAATTATTTGATCATCTTTGATATATTTTGATACAAAGTTGGTTAATTATACAATACATCAAGAAAAATACAAAAATACTTTTGTAAAAATAAGCATTTTTTATTCAAAGAAAATAATCAGAAAAAATGAATTGTGACTTTTTGTCCTGTGACTTTTCGTCCGTGACTTTTTGTCTGTGACTTTTTGTCCTGTGACTTTCTGTCCTACATTCTATCATAATACCTTCAAAAACAACAGAAAATGAATTAAAGATTACTCTTGTGAACGTACTAGACTGTTATTGTAAAGTTTAGATGTTAGACTTTGACAAGCTTGATTAATTAACATATTGTCAATACTGATGTCCAGACTGTTTCGTTGTTGTGTTTACGCAATACAACCCAAAAGCCAAAACAACTAAGGTTATTCCCAAGAATTTGCACTTCAAATACAATGCAAAACACAAAGAAATGCTGTAAGAATTATTTCAACGTGAAGGATCTCTTTTACAATATAAAAAATTTAGATGATATTACTTTGCGTTGACAAACAGGATTTGACCCAGATTTGTTTTAATCGTAAAATACGACATTAAAACAATGACGACTCTTTTCCGACGATTGACTTATTATTAGTGCAAAACTGGAATGGACTCTTTTACAGCTATCATAATTTTTCTTTTCAAAGCAAATAATTCGACTGATTACGTAAGCTTATGTACGTCCTTCTATAATGCAATAATGTTTAATTTTCAAATAAGACAGATATAAACCAGAGTTCAAATGTCGTGGGGTCATTGTATGACATACAATGACAGGAAAGCTAAAACAGAAAACTAAAGACTAAGCAACACGAAACCCACCAAAAACTTAGATTGATCTCAGGTGTTCCGAAAAGGTAAGCAGATCATCACACAATACACGTCAGGGAGATAACTGTTTGTGTCCTACGTTTCCTTGGAGACAATTACCCTTATCAACAGATGTGGCTTTCGTATCTTATTTCTTTTATTATCCAAGTTAGAGATAATTGGCATATCTTTTTCAACTGTAGATACCTCAAAATGTATAGACTCTGCAAGGGATAACATATTGTTAACTAATTACAAATCTACATAAATCTTTCTTTACAGTGCTTTCTTTCACGTCCGCGATATGGTCTATAAATAGAATTTGAAAATGAAAGTACTTAGTGCTATTAAAAACAAATAATTCATATTTAGTAAAAAGAAATATTGAAAAGCAAAAGAGTTTAATTGCTTTCTGTGCGACATGAAATTTGTAAAATATAATGTCGGAAATTACTTCAGACGGGTAAGCAAGAGAAAGTGACAATAAACTTGAACGAGAATCGTAATGACAAATGGTGATCGGACCTTCCGCATGAACAAACGGGAAACCCGAAGTAAAACTGCCTTTCAAAATGAACGAAAATTCAAAAGAAATGAATACACGTTGCTTTTCAGTCAATTTGAATTGAATGGAACATTGTGAATTACAAGGGAAAAATATAGATCCGCTGATTGAAAATTACGGCTTTACCGCCACTTCAAAAATAAAATAATTAGCAAAGTATATATATTGTACTGAAGATATAGAAATTTCTGCTTGCATCAATCAATTCATTTTTAATTGCGCAAAATTTCGGAAGTACAGTTATTTCGATTTCAGTTGATACTGTTTATATACATGTGCAAATGCTGCTAAAAAAAATTAGAATTAGGAGTTTTTATTTTTGCCTTACGTATTTCTTCTTAATTTTCGCAAAACTCGTAAAGTACGAACAGGAATATTGTTGGCATAAATTACGAGGTCCATAATGCTGTTGGCGATTTCCAATCTCTGCAACATATAATACATACGTTACAATCCCTCAAAGACGGTTCTTCACACGCTGCTTTTCTATTCAGTATATTGTTAGCTTGATCATTGCAGCTCACAAAATCTACACTGGAAACATTTATCTGAACGTTATATAAAGTGTGTTCAAAGTCTATGTTGAACAATTTATAACTACACATAGCCGAGTGTGGGATAGAGCAGATTGGTATCCTGAGGAAACATTGTCAACCGCGGCGAAGCAGATATAAAAAACCCAAAAGATAAATAAGTTGGAATTGATATACATTTGTTTTTAGATATTCCATCTATGCACTGTCCGCACTATGATAACGGAACAAAACCAACGATGGAGAAAAAAGTAGGGATAATATGCAACAAACTTTGAAATATTCTTTTTGTTGGTCTGGCCTATAATCTACATTTATCCCACATCTCCTTTCGTGTCATATTAAACACACTACTGTGTAAAGTTTGCAAATGACCAGTACTATTTTGATCGAAGTATGTGTTCATGGTTATGTCATGTTCTCGTGTCATTGAACCATAATTTTATATATTTTATGTGCCTGACCTTCTGCTACTATCGGAGGATTAAAAGTAAAATGTTGTGATTTTTTTATGCACACGCCGTAGCGGAGGGGGGCATTACTTTTAACACTTCTCCGTCTGTCCGTCCATCGTACCGTCCAAAATTTGTAACGGTTCTCTAACTTTAGTTTGCCTCAAACAAATGTTAGAAAACTTAATATACACAATGCTGATTACCAAAACAAATCACAGATCTAGTTTAAATTTTGGTGGCATCACTTAAAGTTTTTTAGTAATATCCCTTTATAACATCATATGCAAGCGGGCGCATTATCTGTGTCCCATGGACACATTTCCCCATTTATTTACCATTGTTTGTCTTTTGGCCGTTTTTCTTTTTTTCACATGACATTGTCCGTATGTTTTCGGCTTATAAGTTTCAATTTCCCGTTGCGCGGTATATTTCGCCTCCAATATTGTGAAGCAGCTAAATTCTGGTCGAATATGTGAACATTGAATGTATCTCGTCATTCGGAGAATCTATCTTAATGATAGATCTTTTATCGTTTCTGTTCAATAAGTTTATAAACATATGTCCTTAAACATGTTAAACATTGTGTTTTTAATCATTCCAGAAATACGTTGTAAATACTTAGGACCTCGTATAATCACTGAAAAAACAATAATAGGTAATCAATCCTTTTTCCAGGCAGGATAATATGCTCTATAACGCATTTGAATAACCAAACAAATTATAATTAGGCAGTCGTTGTCTTTACAATTCTGCTGAAATAGCCTTGACGTTGCGTAATTCTTTCGGTGACGTCATGATTTTTCTCTCTTTTCCAGTCAACAACACCCTTTCAACGACTGATATATGAAAGAGGAGTTCGGTAACCCCATGAAAATTATATATCAAAAGAAAGAAAAGTAATACCTTAAAAATATTTGATTTTTATAGAAAAATCGTAGGATTGGTTTAAACTGCAGAATAAATAAAGCTTGAAATTTCTTATTTTTGGTTCAAATTTGACGTTACGTCTATGTACTTTATGTTGTTTCATTACCATTTTCAAATACCTGGAACTCGGAAATTAGATCGGTGACCAACTTAAATTTTTCAATTTTTCATTATCTTTTAATAAGTTCTACGTGCATTACAATTTCTTTTAAAAATCGCAGGACAAGCCATTTACGTACCTGTTACATTAAGAGAACAAACATAGGGAAGGCTGTATTAGTTCACTAAAATATGTAATGACACCAGGTAATACGCCCATCCACTACATGGCCAAGGTTCAAATATCAATGGAGTCCGTAAAAAAAATGGTTATCTTAGCGTGAAGTATATACACATTACAGTCAACTATTTGACTTACCTTCTAACAGTTGGGATTCTGTTGGTGGTACATTATTTTAGGAATAATGATCTTACGAAGTACAGAGAGCTGAAATAAGTGTTGCTACATGAATTTACATACGGGTATGATTATACTATTTGGACTTTGTCTATATCGCCAGACTGATTGTATCACTCTAGTAAGATATAGATTATTTATTATCTATAACAAGTTGTCGTAATAGCTCCTCACAATTTATTGATGTTTTCCCATTCAAATCATAACACAGGAGAGAACATTTTTCAACTTTAAATTTATTTTAACATTTGCATAAACAAATATACACATCAAAATTGCTATAATGTTAGTTTTCTGAAATAGAAAATGGATTTGGAAAAACTAATGTTGGTCCCACTACGACTTTACAACCTTCAATCAGTGCAGGTATGTATACACTGAAAATGATAAAAACAGTAAAAGTATGTAATCACTGTAAACAGTACGACACCTTATAACTGGACATATCTATGTCAGAGACAATACAATTAGAAGAATAATCTGTATGCGTGCACAATTGTGTTTACTTTTGTCGGATTTAGATTATAAAAATAAAATTGAGAAAGGAAATGGGGAATGTGTCAAAGCGATAACAACCCGATAATAGAGCAGACAACAGCCGAAGGCCACCAATGGGTCTTCAATGTAGCGAGAAACTCCCGCTCCCGTAGGCGTCTTTCAATAGTACATAAAGAACAACGTACTTCTAGCAGTTACCTGACATGCCAGCTCCAGACCTCATTAAACTGATTGAAAGATTATGTCTTCATCATATGAATATGATGCACAATCCCTCCCGTTAGTGGTTTAGTATCATACTATCATAAAATATATGAGAAGAACATAACCCGTGATATGCCAACAACTGTTTTTAAATAAATGTGTTTAGTTCTGATGCAAAGACCTTATAAGTGAATCAGTATTAAAGCCAGAATATGCAATCTTTAATGACCTGACAACACTATTGTAACTTTATCCCTTCTACATAAGTCTGTTTAAAAGGATTTGTAAGCTTTTGAGGTGAATACTGACATGTTTGTGCTTTGTAAAGAATATTACCATAACAGATTGAATGTGAAATACCTGAACGTGTGTATTCAGATGAAAACACGAAATTAAGAAAGGCAACAACTATATACTAAAAGAGATTCCGACACCAGGAAGTATGCACAACTACTCATACGACAAGATTGAGTTTGTAAAAATAATGTAGGCTATAAGTATCATGTAAATCACAATAATTTAATTACATTACCTTTTAACGGGAATAATTATAATGTTGAACAAATCCTATCGTTAATAAAAAAAAACTGATATACGAGATTTGATACGGGTACACCTATACTGCTTGAACTTTGCTTACATCACAGGACTGATTTTTTAACCCCAGTAAGATATAGACGGTTTATTATCATTGTTATTATAACTTGATGTCAAACCAACTCCACGTAATCTGTTATTTTTATATTTAGATAAAATATTGAAACACCATATTTTGATTAGTATACGTATGCCATAAAAAATGTAAAGCAGTACTATTAAATACACACATTCACGAAACTTGCATCCGCTTAAATGACTTGTTTATTCAATCTCACTTAGCCTTGTGCGTCGTAAAGCTTAAGTCCTATCTAATTATGAACTACCGAACAGATTGATGATGGTGTTGCTGATGATGATGCTGATTATCATAAGAATAGGAGCCAAGGATAACTACAAAATTCCGTATCTTCTTCAGAATTTTCATCCTTATTCTCAATAAAACAATAATTAGTATATTTAATTTAGGATATTCCCTCCGTGTTATGCATTTGAACTTCTCCTGTTTTACTTGAAAGTCTTATTAGTAGTTTGATAGACACAAATATTTGAGGTGTTTGCTACAAAATATACGCCTGACAGTTTAGAGAAAAGAAATAAACTTACGTACATGCAGCTTTACATATCAACACAAGAAATTAAACATGTTTAAAAGAAGCAGAACTAAGAATTTTTCAATTCATAGTTTTTAAATATAATTATTATTTATTCACTAGCAATGTTAGATAGATAAGGGTTGAAAGATACCAAAGGGACAGTCAAACTCATAAATCGAAAATAAAAACTGACAACGTCATGGCTAAAAATGAAAAAGACAAACAGACAAACAATAGTAGACATGGCCCAACATAGAAAACTAAAGAATAAACAACACGAACACCACCAAAACCTAGGGGTGATCTCAGGTGCTCCGGAAGGGTAAGCAGATCCTGCTCCACATGTGGCACGCATGTAGATGTATAACAACCTATTTGGCACTTTACACTTGCAGCAGCAACTGTAGGCTAGATTCGGGCTTAATGAAAAAAGTTATTCTTGATTATATGCATGTTACTTATGTGTTACCTCTTGTACATGTTGAGTATTAAACAATATTAAATATGGTTACAAAGTTTTGAGGAATCTTGATATATATTCAGATCTGATAGTTACTTTCAGGACCGTGATACAAAGCGAAAACAGATACTTCTCGAAATATGGCACCCGTCGTCTCCCTCATGTTAATACATACCTGGTAATCAGTGTAATTAGGTAAGTCACCTTCGTGGAAAGGGAACAATCATATATCAGAATTCGTATGTCAGATAGATATTGTAATGACCTTGTATTACTCGATTTATTTCACTTGACTGGGCGGAGTTTAACCAGTTCGCTCATAATAAACCAGTCCATCTATAGATAGGTGATTTAGGATAAACTCATCAATGAAGTGTCCAGTCATTGTTTTGTAAATTTCTTTGATGACACTGATAGGTGATTAAAAATCAATAATAATTATAACGGCTATCATCCTTATCACACACATCTTCAAATAGACTCTCCCTATGCAAATTAAAATGTAAGCTCCGCCCGATCAGTTGAAATAACATTGGTAATACTATACAATCGGATGAAACCAACCTGACTATCTCTGTAATCTTAAAGTATATAGCAATTATTACAATCAATGGCATACCATACTCAAATATTTTAATTTTCGATTTAACGCGTCTTCTGATTGGCTGACGTTATTTTGTTATTAGCCCATAGACATAATTTATACATGTGACCATGACGTCATCAACGTTTTTTTTCATGGGTTTCTACGGTTTAAAATGGAATTACAAATTAAATTATAAGAAATGACTGTAATATTTTGTCTGTCTATTCGAATAACATAAAAAATGTGGTGCCCTGTTAAATACCCCGCTACGCGCGTTATTCAGTGTGCACCAATTTCTTTATGTTATTTCTTCATAGACAGAAAAAATATTACAGTCATTCCTTAATGAATATGACGATCATCAAATATTATATACCAAGAAACGTAATATTATAATGTGTACTTTATTTTGATATCTGTACTGACTGACTCATAACGTAGATAATCGAACATTATCAATGTAATAGCAGTTACAGGAATGCATAATGTCAAGTAGAACACTCGAGTCAAGTTTGCTACACATATCATCATGCCAACTGAGATAGACGGTAGTTAAATAGAACACTTGTTTTTATCAGTTGTTATATTTACTTTATAGTCAACCTCACACAGAATTACTGACTGAATGACGATTTATTACTCAATACAGTTTCGTTATTTGTTTGAGGTATGCATTAATGTATCTTTTTCCTCATTTACTCTGGCCATATCAAAAACTGAGACATGTATGTTAATAGAAACATTTGATTTCTTCAATAATAAACAAAACACTGACTCAGTGCATCTGATATGGTTTTTTTAAAATTGTAGTACATTCTGAAGGGTACAACAAGTCTCTGATGTTAAAGTTGACCCTGGAAAATGACATATTACCTCATACTGGAATGTGTAAAAGACTTGGTTAACATCAAGCAGAATATTTAATTTCACCACTTGAGAGTTTTTCCCCGGCTTTAAACTCTTCTTAGGTATAAGATTAGATCTATTCCGATACGTAAATAGTTGGTTACAAACAGCCGTCATAATGAAATATAAAATTATATACAACGGTTCAAGAATAATAGCTTCAGCATGTTCAGTAAAATGATAATTTAATATATAAAAAAAAATTATACAAGTTTTGAAACTTTTCTTTTTTTCCTAATTCTATTAAAAAAATTATAATGAAATATAATTGAATTAACTCATATATTGATTGTTCAAATATATTCGATTGCAGTGCGGACATCGAGGAGAATTCAGTTATAGCAGCTAATAATGTTAAGTTTTTATATATTTTAAAATATACTGCTCTTATATTACTTCCTTTGCCCTTCTGGGTTTTCTTTCTCAGTAAGTGAATGAGAAAACAGAAATGGAAGCATATGAATCGTATTACCATGTTTACGTTGTAGAACAGGGATCATAAAAATTCCAAATCAAAAATCAAAAATAATTGTACGTCACCGACCTTTCAAAATAGTTATGAGTAATTTTCATGTTTTTTTCTCGTTCGTTTAGAAGGACAGTTGTCTCTATTCAGAACAATGAATCTGACGTCACAATACAAGCTTTCTTTGCTGGCGCACTACTTGAAACGAATTGCAAATCGGACGTTTGAAACCATATTTAAATTTCCAAGAATAACAACTATATTCAATTTTTTTTATTATCTGGTAATAAATTCATCTAAGCAATTTTTCAGATCTAATGATGCTGTTCATAAACACCATCCGTCGGAATTTGTTTTCAATCTTTACGGTACTTGCAGCTTATTGAAAGTGAGAAATTTTATGTTGGATATTATTCTTTGAGCAATTGTTTTTGAGATATTATTGCAGGGATCTCCATGACCTGTTTAATGATGGCGCCCCGACATCGTTCAAATATCTTCCGCCATCGTCAAATGACCCGCTCCATCGTTAAATTGTCTTGCTTTTTTATTTTAAAATGTTGTGTACAGTTGTGTAAAGTACATGCAGCCTTTTCTAGTCTTTCAGTTGGTTTTTATGTGTCATTGGGTTGCTGTTTCACTCATGTATAGATACAATGAATCTGCATACATTAATACAAATTTATTGTACAACGAATGTGACCCTACATTATTTGTTGCAGAATGACAGATAATGGATAAGGATTAAACTTTATAAACCCGACAACTTTTGGGTGGGAATCAAATGGCGTTCCTATAGGAAACAACGTTGCTCCTCTTCCACATGTTCCAGCCGATGTGTTCCTTCAGTAAATGGAAGCATACATGATAATGGAAATTACCAAAACGAATGGACCGAAGCTTGCGTTGTGTTTCAATTTCACATCTCATAAACATATGAAGCCCTATCACTAGATAATTCAACAATAAAAATATTGAACCTAGGGTTTCTAATGATTAAGTTGAAGTCACTACCTATAAAATTTTATCACCAAATGTTTACTTGCCAAGAAAACATAACAGGTACAACTAGTAGACCAGAATTGGCTAACCTTTCTAGTGCTCATGAGATCATCCGTTTTTGGTGGAGTTGTTCCCCAGTCTCAGTCTTTTTGTGTAGAATCGTGTCTGCTGTTGTTTGATTTTTTATCTTTGTTTTTATTATTTTGCCATTGCATTGCATGCTTTTCGTTGTCACAATTTTTAAATACCGCCTCTGTATCTTCTGTAACTTTTTCAGTTAAACAATTATTTGTCTACTGTTGGTAATATCCTTTAGTTCATATATTCGGATTTAAAAGTTTTGTAAATAAATATTTTTAATCATCTTACGTTAATACAATAAAAATGTATCCTCAAGCAACTGTGGTTTTGTTACAAACATACTTATAATGTATTAATGACATCTATGAAAAAATGTTCAAAAATTTTGATAATTTTAATATATTTATAATATACACGATAAATATAACATAAAAGAAACATACAATT
Source organism: Mytilus galloprovincialis (assembly GCA_037788925.1). Classification (NCBI taxonomy): domain Eukaryota; kingdom Metazoa; phylum Mollusca; class Bivalvia; order Mytilida; family Mytilidae; genus Mytilus; species Mytilus galloprovincialis. Next base: position 72,797,736 of record CM075339.1, on the reverse strand, counting down.
AAAGCACTATGGTAAAAAAAACCATGTTTTAGAATTTTACATGTTCAAATTACATGTATATGGTGAAAATATACAAATTACATTATTAATACAATGTGTTCTTATTGATGATGTCCTATAATACAATGTGTTCTTATTGATGGTGTCCTATAATACAATGTGTTCCTATTGATGATGTCCTATAATACAATGGGTTCCTATTGATGATGTCCTATAATACAATGGGTTCCTATTGATGATGTCCTATAATACAATGGGTTCCTATTGATGATGTCCAATAATACAATGGGTTCCTATTGATGATGTCCTATAATACAATGGGTTCCTATTGATGATGTCCTATAATACAATGGGTTCCTATTGATGATGTCCTATAATACAATGGGTTCCTATTGATGATGTCCTATAATACAATGTGTTCCTATTGATGATGTCCTATAATACAATGTGTTCCTATTGATGATGTCCTATAATACAATGTGTTCCTATTGATGATGTCCTATAATACAATGTGTTCCTATTGGTGATGTCCTATAATACAATGTGTTCCTATTGGTGATGTCCTATAATACAATGTGTTCCTATTGATGGTGTCCTATAATACAATGGGTTCCTATTGTTGGTGTCCTATAAAACAATGGGTTCCTATTGTTGATGTCCTATAATACAATGGGTTCCTATTGATGGTGTCCTATAATACAATGGGTTCTTATTGATGATGTCCTATAATACAATGGGTTCCTATTGATGATGTCCTATAATACAATGTGTTCCTATTGTTGATGTCCTATAATACAATGTGTTCCTATTGATGATGTCCTATAATACAATGTGTTCCTCTATAATACAATGGGTTCCTATTGATGATGTCCTATAATACAATGGGTTCCCATTGATGATGTCCTATAATACAATGGGTTCCTATTGATGATGTCCTATAATACAATGGGTTCCTATTGATGATGTCATATAATACAATGGGTTCCTATTGATGATGTCCTATAATACAATGTGTTCTTATTGATGATGTCCTATAATACAATGTGTTCCTATTGATGATGTCCTATAATACAATGTGTTCCTATTGATGGTGTCATTGATGATGTCCTATAATACAATGGGTTCCTATTGATGATGTCCTATAGTACAATGGGTTCCTATTGATGATGTCCTATAATACAATGGGTTCCTATTGATGATGTCCTATAATACAATGTGTTCCTATTGATGATGTCCTATAATACAATGTGTTCCTATTGATGATGTCCTATAATATAATGTGTTCCTCTATAATACAATGGGTTCCTATTGATGATGTCCTATAATACAATGGGTTCCTATTGATGATGTCCTATAATACAATGGGTTCCTATTGATGATGTCCTATAATACAATGGGTTCCTATTGATGATGTCCTATAATACAATGTGTTCCTATTGATGATGTCCTATAATACAATGGGTTCCTATTGATGATGTCCTATAATACAATGTGTTCCTATTGATGATGTCCTATAATACAATGTGTTCCTATTGATGGTGTCATTGATGATGTCCTATAATACAATGGGTTCCTATTGATGATGTCCTATAATACAATGTGTTCCTATTGATGATGTCCTATAATACAATGTGTTCCTATTGATGGTGTCATTGATGATGTCCTATAATACAATGTGTTCCTATTGATGATGTCCTATAATACAATGGGTTCCTATTGATGGTGTCCTATAATACAATGGGTTCCTATTGATGATGTCCTATAATACAATGTGTTCCTATTGATGATGTCCTATAATACAATGGTGTCCTATAATACAATGGGTTCCTATTGATGGTGTCCTATAATACAATGGGTTCCTATTGATGGTGTCCTATAATACAATGGGTTCCTATTGATGATGTCCTATAATACAATGGGTTCCTATTGATGATGTCCTATAATACGATGGGTTCCTATTGATGATGTCCTATAATACGATGTGTTCCTATTGATGATGTCCTATAATACGATGTGTTCCTATTGATGATGTCCTATAATACAATGTGTTCCTATTGATGGTGTCCTATAATACAATGTGTTCCTATTGATGGTGTCCTATAATACAATGTGTTCCTATTGATGATGTCCTATAATACAATGTGTTCCTATTGATGATGTCCTATAATACAATGTGTTCCAATTGATGATGTCCTATAATACAATGGGTTCCAATTGATGATGTCCTATAATACAATGGGTTCCTATTGATGGTGTCCTATAATACAATATGTTCCTATTGATGATGTCCTATAATACAATGGGTTCCTATTGATGGTGTCCTATAATACAATGGGTTCCTATTGATGATGTCCTATAATACAATGTGTTTTTATTGATGATGTCCTATAATACAATGGGTTCCTATTGATGGTGTCCTATAATACAATGGGTTCCTATTGATGGTGTCCTATAATACAATGGGTTCCTATTGATGGTGTCCTATAATACAATGGGTTCCTATTGATGATGTCCTATAATACAATGGGTTCCTATTGATGATGTCCTATAATACAATGGGTTCCTATTGATGATGTCCTATAATACAATGTGTTCTTATTGATGATGGCCTATAATACAATGTGTTCTTATTGATGATAATAATATACATGATAAATATAACATACAAAGAATCATACACTGAAAACAGTAAAAATAGCTTGTTTAAGAATTGTATGTGTTTAAATTATGGTGAAAATATACAAATTACATCATTAATACAATGTGTTCCTATTGATGATGTCCTATAATACAATGTGTTCTTATTGATGGTGTCCTATAATACAATGTGTTCTTATTGATGGTGTCCTATAATACAATGTGTTCCTATTGATGGTGTCCTATAATACAATGTGTTCTAATTGATGATGTCCTATAATACAATGTGTTCTTATTGATGATGTCCTATAATACAATGTGTTCTAAATGATGATGTCCTATACAAAGGGAGACAATTACTCAAAACAAGTAACTCATTTTTTTTATAATCTGAATCTCTGCAGACAGCAAAAACAAAATATGCATTCTAGTAAAAAAAATATGATTAAAGTTAAAACCGATCGTGCTGGATCCTTATAGGAAAGTCTAAGCTGTCAAACATACCTTGTAGTTTTTAATAGTTAATCATATTTAAGTTTGAATTGTTTCTCTTTTTTTTTATGCAAGACCTTTTTCGATTATAAATTAAGGAATGTATCTCCCTCATGCAAAGCTCTGATTCCTTTCACGGATTTGGCTATACAGTTTGGACTTTTTGGATTATAGCTCTACATCTTTTATATAAGCTTTGGATTTCAAATATTTTGGGCACGAGCATCACTGAAGAGACATGTATTGTCAAAATTTGCATCTGGTGCAGGACAATTGGTACCGTTAATGTTATTACTACCACTGGGTCGATGCCTCAGCTGGTGGACTGTTAGTACCCGAGGGTATCACCAGCCCAGTAGCCAGTACTTCGGTACTGGCATGAAAATACGTTTTTTTGTGTAATTAAAATTTGCTGTTACAAAATTTAAGAAATTATTATAAATTAAGGAATGTATCTCCCTCATGCAAAGCTCTGATTCCTTTTACGGATTTGGCTATACTTTTTGGACCTTTTGGATTATAGATCTACATCTTTTATATAAGCTTTGGATTTCAAATATGTTGGCCACGAGCATCACCGAAGAAACATGTATTGTCGAAATGCACATCTGGAGCAGGAAAATTGGTACCCTTAATGTTGTTACTACAGTTGTTTAATCGAAATATGAAATATATGTACACCATGTTCCTTCTCTTTAAATATTGAGATCATTACGGAGTCCAAATAAATAATCCCTGCTTCAGGAAGAAGAAAAGTTCAATACAGTAATAAAATCTCTATATAATTGTAGTTACAAATTTTATATTAAAGACATAAGATTTGAACATTCTGTCTTGGAGCTATTTTAATATTGCAGTACTTAATCTAAGCAAATACATTTCCAAACACTGACAAGAGGGTATCGACTACTTTACTGATCATCATTGATTTTTCATTGAAAATCTCTGAGATAGTTTAACCTAATAGATTACATAATCTTGCCGCTAAAATCAAGATGACAAACCAAAAAATAAAGTAATTTGAAAAAATATATTTTATCAATCCCAAAATAACGTTAAGCTTTAGGAAATGAAAAAATCCAGGTAAACTGAGGTAAAAATGCAAATGCGGGATACTGGTATGTTAAAATGTCTCAAATCTAAAGATTGAAGCTTCGTAACTCAGAAATAAGAGTCAAAAGTGTTTAAAATATACTGGCTATCATGCAATTTGATTGGTTACCTTGACAGGGGATGGATGCAACACACAGATTAAAATGGTAGTTGATGTTGAAATCAGGACTCTCTTATATAAAATAATTGTTGTGCAGGATTCTCAAGGGATAAAGGCACATATTTCCTATCTCTATTCATCCACCCTGAGAGTATTCATTTTTGATGACATATAATTTATTATTTTCATCAATCGCCGTACACATAATTTCCAGAAACTTCTGTTTTATCTCATGGGATAGTCTGATTATCTAATGAATCAGTTAACTGCTATTGTATAAATAATCACAATAAACATACTGGTGTCCTATAATAAAAGTTAGTCAACAACTCGTAATGATAATGAGTCCTACCAAGTTAACCTTCTGGCATACAGTATCATACGACTTGATATCTATATTCTGTCAATGTGCTATCCTATAAAACCAGAGGGTATCAATTACTTTACTAATCATGATTGATTTTATATTGAAAATCTCTAAGATAATTTAACAAAAGCGATCACATAAGCTTTACACTAGTATCAATATCCATAAATATAATGTCAATGTTAAATTGACCTCGCCGGAAAACATGTGCACACACAAAAAGTATCCCATACTCCATATATAACTTATCTATTGTTGATAGTAACGAGAGAGGAAACCAACCACAAAAATGTATAGTTGGCAAAAACCATAAAAATGAGGTCAAGGTGAGATTAAAACTGCGAGTAAATACGTCCTACTAACAAATATACCATACACCGGATGAAGTTTATCTTTTGCTTACTATATCTGTGATTCAGACTTGATCACCGATTCATAAAACATATAAAAGCTTGCTGGCAAATAGTGGCATTGTATATATTACAATAGTAAATACAAAAACGTTCCAATGTCTTTAACACATTTAACTTGTAAACTTAACTTGTCAATACAAATCTGAAAACAGATCATACAATAAAAATAATCACTTTCAGCTGACCCTATATAAAGTCATCCTAAGTAGTATACTGAAGAAAAATGTGACGGAAATATTTATTTGATTAAAAGACGGATGCCCAAAAATAAATATGTTCTTGAACTGCATTGCAAAATGTTGTGAAGTGCGAAAAAATAGTCAAATCACAAAAAATAACAAGAAGTAATTGTAACAGGATGCTTTTACGAAGTATCCCAAACAGAGCTCCCATATTCTTTTGATTTTTTTAATTGTCCCATACAAGAATACATATGGTTTAGGGGTGGGAATCTTGACCGTTTACAAGTTTTCAAACAAGAGGGGGTGGGGTTACCCCCTAGGGACTTCCCTTTTATTTCATTGCATTTGTTTTATTGTCCCTTACAAGAATAAATATGTTTCAGGGGTGGGGATCTGGACCGTTTACAAATTAATAGAACATTCTCAAATTGAATGGGGTGGGGGTGAGCCCAGGGACTTCCCTTCAGTTTCATTTGATTTGTTGTATTGTCCCCTACAAGAATATATATGGTTTATGAGTGGGGAGCTGGACCGTTTACAAAATAATAGAACATTCTCAAATTGAACGGGGTGGGGGTAACTCTAAAGTGCGATGGTACTCTAAAGTACGATGGTCACGCTAAAGTGCGATGGTCTACGCTAAAGTGCGATGGTGTCAGACGCTAAAGTGCGATGGTTGTTTGTATTTTATATGCGATCAGATGACACGCTAAAGTGCGATGGTATGCCACGCTAAAGTACGATGGTATATGACACGTTAAAGGACGTTGGTTTACACGCCAAAGTGCGATGATTTAACGGGAATGGTGTTCAGGCAATGTCTTTTGATTTTTGCTGTGTTAATATTAGTTTTTGTATATTGTTTATAAATTATGCCGTTGTTTTTCTCTTTTGAATTGTTGTACACGAGTTATTGTGTGGTTTATATAACTAGCTATTCGACTATAGCCGATACTCAACGCCTTGGGTCATAAGTTATTAAGTGCGCACATCAGCAACACGTACCAATTGTTTTGCAATGGTCGTTCTGATAACCTGAAGTCATAAAACTACCATTTATCTGCTGGGTTAGCCATACGCCTCCGTTCTTAGATCGAGACTTGTGTCATCGGCAATCATATGATGATACTTCACAACATAGAAGGAGTTTCTAAATTAAATTTGGACGAATTGAAATACTTTGACACTTGGTGTATTTTGACTTTTTCTCTCTCTTTTACGGTTAACACCTTCCCCTTAATGTCGCCAGTTTTCTATGTTGATGAGAAAACCTTGTGTGATAACGCGTGAAGTAGATGCAGAACTTGTTAATATGAACATACACTTTTGTGAATATAAAAAAACAATATATATTCTACTGTGAACTTTTATTGTATTAAACAGTGGTCTGTTATGTTGCTTTTAAAGCACCACCACTAGACACATATTAAAAACAACTGCCAGTTTCAAGTTAAGTTACATTTGATAACAGCATACAATACAAATGTAACATAGTCAAGTTCTGATCAGAATTCAGTGTCAATTTCTTTATAATTGAAAAGGCTTTCCCACAGTAGGAATTGATATTTGACTGAATTAGCTTCACCAAGAATTGAAAGAATGTCATAATGTTGGGTTTTTTTGGGCAATGTAAAATGTCATCTATTATCTCTGCCACTGTTCTCATTGCTATTGCCTGGTTAAAACTGGGTAGTTCATCAGAAGAAAGCTGGTACTATGAGAGCTGATCCAACAGTTCTGTGATATTTTTATCCCTGTAGAAATCTGTTGCCGTGTTGGCTAGATTTGAAACTGAAATTGAAGAAGAAAAATGTTTTCGAAATTTGATTTCCATTAGATAAACATGTTAAATGCTTATTGAAATAGCTACATTGTATTTCTCCACTCACATGTATTGGTTATTTTTATTATTGCAACATAGAATGCACAAATTATGCGTTACTTGTCACTCGATCATTTAAACTCGAACTCCAAAATATAATTTATAAATCTTGAATCTTGCCGTACACATCGTTTTGGTTTAACAATCGGCACTTTAGACGACGCACAGGCCCTAAAAGTGACCTCTTTCTGAGCACATTTCCCCTATAAAGTGATTTGAAAGAAAGTCACAAAATCATTAAAACTAATCACAAACTACTTACCTTTTACTGTTTGTCTATATAAAAAATAACAATATTGCAGCCAAACAATTACTTCGAATTTTTCGGTATTTATCGCCGAATAAGGAAAAAACCCGAGAAAAGCGATATCACTAACGACCAAAAAATGAAAAGAACAAAAACAAGGATGATTCCAGGTGTTTTCAAATGGGTCCCTTGAACATCAAATTGGGATTTTTTATCCCAATTGGGAATTTTTTATGCATACAATCTAAAACGAAATAATATCATTTTCCTGACCTGTAAAAACGGAAATGTATATTAAGTTTCACCTGAACACTGCTTGAAGAAGTTATTGGATTCAGACCAGGGAAGTTGTAATACATGAATACCATGAATACCATTGCACATGATGCACTGTCATCTTAACTTTGGTAAACAAGGCATATACATGTATATACCAGCTAACATAAACCTATGGCACTTAAGCAGTTTAGCTATTTATTCGAATTTCAAATTATCTCATAATATATAAGATATCTTATATAACATATTAGACATTGCCAAGAATCTGTCCGGTTTAAGTAAGATAACTCAATTTGATAACAATTATTTGTATCGACAAGGACGATAATCCACCCTCGCTCCACATGGGGTTACTAGATAATTTGACATGTGCGATAAGACGCACAATTAAGGGGTTGAACACCCGCTGGTCTGTAAAGATAACTTCAGTGAAACCAATACCAGATGTTATCGGCTAAAATAATTTTGAATCATGCTTTCTGTATTTTGGTGCAATTTGTAAAATTAATTGAAGGCCAGAGTTCCGATCTTTGTTGAAACCGGGGACTACTGAATTATTGCATTAGTCCTAGTTGAAAAATTAAAACGGCGCAAGATGCTTGACCCAAATTGGTAAATGAAAAATGCATATAAATAAATTAGATTTTCTTATTCAAAATAGATTGATCATCAAACCGACTAAAATGTATTTGAAATTTTAGTTCAACTAACACAATAGGCCGAAAGGTCGTTGTCTTACGATTCTTTTTTTTTTTTAATTATGTTTATGTATATATATATATATAACAGGTACCTCGAGAATTCGGAATTCTATCGTGTAATTCAATTTTAAAATTCATTGACAGTTAATAATTATTAAATTTACACTCACTTTGAGTGAGGATAAAAGCACAATTCCGCGAGTTCTGATTTGTTTTTCGTAAATTTTTTTGTTATAAATGAGGCCGTTAGTTTTCTCAATTGAATAATTCCATATTTTTTTTAATGTTGTGGCCTTTTATATCAGACTATACGTACGATATGTTTTTTTTCCCTCAATGTTGAAGACCGTACGGTTGTCTATAGTTGGATACGACCACCTATACCAATAAAATTGAGAATGGAAATGGGGAATGTGCCAAAGAGACAACAACCCGACCATAGAAAAAAACAACAGCAGAAGGTCACCAACAGGTCTTCAATGTAGCGAGAAATTCTCGCACCCGGAGGAGTCCTTCAGCTGGCCAGGAATATGACAGTTCTTATATGTATCCATTTGTTTGATGTGTTTTATCATTTGATATTGCCATTTGATTACGGATTTTTCGTTTTGAATTTTCCTCGGAGTTCAGTATTTTTGTGATTTTACTTTTTCTGTAGATAAGTTTCGTGTCCAATGTACAGGGAAGCATTTTCCTACTGATTTCAACAGTTTGTTCTTGTGTTGTGATTTTATACCACAGATAAATTTGTGCACTCAAAAACATTTTAAACCCCACCACATGTTTATGCACTGTTAAAGTGCGACGGAATGGAATTGTTCTCCTTTATGATTGTGTATTCAAATCGTGAGAAAATAGCCTTAAAAAAGGTTATACAAGTATTGTTACGAAAAAGAGCCAAAAAGACTAGTTGAAATGCAACTAGTCACTGGGGGAGTTGTCTCATTGACAATCTGCAATCATACAGCTACTGTTGAATTTTTTTTTTTTACCAAATATGAATAGAAACTATTTAGTCCCATTAATTAAAAATATGTGATTGTGTATTGATAAAACACGCAGTTGAAGGTGCATCTATTTAATACAATGCGTTAACTTTTAGATTCCGATTGCAATCTCATACTTAATTTAATATCGGTTATAAGCACGTGATGACAAACACAAACAAAAACTTTGAATATATAATTAACTTCAATAATAAAAACGTGAATTTCATATTATTCATTGTTTTGTAATTCCTTCAGCCCTAAACCAAGTTAATACAAAACGTCGTTTACATCACATGAAATATTATGTCTCAGCATGACTGTATAAACAAGATTGTGTAACAGGCTACTAACTGTTTACACAAGCAATGTATCCTGTTGTCAAATAGAAATTGATAGAATAAAAACTTAAAATCGCCTACTTTTAAATCAAATTTGGTGCATGGAGACAATAGCCAATTTAAAAATAAACTACACCACATTAAACTATAACTTTTTATCTTTCTCTTTGTCACAACAGCTGAGGAATGTCATCAGTAAAAGTATTTTATTTATTTTTTCAAAGCTGACCACTTGTCCCTAAAAATGACATTTTCTGTAAGAATAACGGCAAATGTAAGCCATTTGACATCACTGTATGAAAAATCTAAATTTGTTGCATGAAGTTTAAACATTATTTTATTATTGCATATTTTATTAACCGGTGTTGATAGACGTCTTAATAATTCCAAAAACTACATTTTTCATTAAGTCATGCGTGAGGGGATCGGTTCTGATTGAGGACATCGTGAATGCGTGAGCGGAAGGACAATTATTTTTTTAATCTTTGGCTTTGTGACTTTTGTGGACTCAATGAGTGTGAACAATGCTAATTAAAAAGCACAGATTTATCCTTATACTTTAATAGATGTAAACTGATCACTGATTCAATGAAATCAAACTATTAATTGTTTGTTCAATTTAAGAAAATGCCATTGTTCAACGGAAAAAGGAAAAGAGGACTAACATTGACTCTCTACAAATAGCCAATGAGATACAAGTTATCCCGCCCTCGAAGCGAACTAAACCCTCTGGGAGTAGTTCTGTTGTCAAATATACGTCACAGAGATCACCACATATATTTAAGAAAAGTATATAGCCGATCAAAACTTCAACACCTATATATATTAGACGTAATCTGTTCACCCAAAATCACGAAATTTTCGAAACAAAAAAGGCAGATATACAGAATTTATTATTCACAAACATCGATGAAAGCCAAGATAATCTCGCGGAAGACCATAAGGAAGAGCATGTATTAGACAACGAAGAAGATATAGAAGAAGACCACGTAGTTGACCACGAGAAAGACCACATGGAAGACCTTGAGGAAGAATATAAAGTTTTTCAAAGGGCTTTAGATAAACTCTCAGACGTAGGGAAAAGGGAAAGATTTTTGATTTTTTTTTCATTAGTACAGAGTGGACATTTTCCTTTAAACAACATTGCATTCCACCTGTTTTTGGACATTGTTCAGTGGTTTGAAAAGAACGAATCAAGACGAATGAGCAGTATTTTTGGTTATCGTTGACAACATGTTTTGTTTTTATTCTTCGTGAAACATATTATTAAACCTAGGTTCCCACAATTTATTTCATAATTCAATTTCATAATGTTTTTTAAGCACACATAATAATTATTATGTGTTTTTTTATGAACAATGTAGCCTAATTTAGGTAAGTTTCAACGACTCATAGCTTGAATATAAAGATATAATTTGCACTTCCCCTCACGCATTCACGATGTCCTCAATCAGAACCAATCCCCTCACGCATGACTTAATGGAAAAATGTAGTTTTTGGAATTATTAAGACGTCTATCAACATCGGACAGTGTACACGCCGCCAAAAACAACATTCATACCCATAAAAACTAAATTTGAACTTGTAGGTCTGTATATAGAACCATTTCAAAATTGAAATGTCACTTTTTTAGGCAATTTCTCGTGGGGCAACTGATTTTGTAGGATTTCAACTCTACGTACAACAGTAAATGATACATGTGTCTCTTCGTTAAAGTATTCACCACAGCATAGCATTCTGAGATTTTCAATATTTTTATCAGTTGAATAAGAAAAATTGAGATTTAGAAATGTACATACCTTTTGAAGCGGTGACAATTACTCCACTCAAGCACAACCGGAAAATCTTCTCACGGTTTTCATTGCAGAACCAAATGTTCTGCGTGTGTAGATTACCAGCCGTGATGTGTAATGTCTAATTATAAGCAATATTTTTCTAATTAGTTAAAAAAATACATGTAACAGCGGCATTGCCCCTGGACATTTTAATCTGATTAATTGCTGTTTGTTTTTACAGCTGTTAATTTTTATTTCTATACTCCTTTTGTGTATACTAATTTGACAAAATGATTGTGTGCAGTGATTTTAAATTCTAAATGGACTGTCTAAGAAAGATTTTTCACAGTGATACTTTTTTGGGGGTTTTGTTTAACAAGGTGATTAATTACTTATCAATTTTTTTAGTTAAAAGATCTTTCTTAAAAACTGAACACTAATTATATGTAGTAGATATACTGATTTGCGACAAAAATATATAAAAAAATATTACTGGTCTAGGCCATCAACATTTAAATTAATAGAATTATTGTCAGGTGAAAACACAAAACAGCTTTGAAACTTGGGAAAGTTTATACATTTCTCTTTTAAATTAAGAAACAGTTTATTGTAATAAAAGATATTTTGTATTGATGAAACTTCTGACGTCACCTATTGTTTATTATGCATATTGTTATATTGTTTGTAATATGTCATATGTATATACACTGTACATGTACTTGATTATACTGATGAGCCGTAAGGTTCAAACTTAATAAAGAATTTGAATTTGAATATGATTCTCACATTTTTTGAATTGATAATTAAATAATAATTATTAAAAAAAACATCTGTAGGTCAAATAAATATTGATATGCATTGTAACTTCAGTATAAATTATAGACTTCATATATTAAAAAAGTATGTAATGTCAATATTTGAAAAACAAGTATTATTTTACATTATGTGTACAATTTATATTATTAAACACAAATCCTTATCTCTAACACCATAAAAGTATATGTAATTGAAATGTAATTCAAAAGTGATTGAGCATTACATGCTTTTTTCAATGTAATTAATTAAATTACCATTACATATAATTAAAACAATGCTCAATTACACATTACATTCAATTACATGGAAAATTGTAATGCATTACACTAAATTACCATTACATTTTCAATTACCCCATCCCTGATCGTCATCCTGATAATTTTAGAAACATAATTAGTCCCTGGATCATTAGTATTCTATATCTAAAGCTCCAATACAATTTAATCACTTATTCTAGTGATAAATTTGTACTACTTAAATAGGTGATTATTAAAGAAGGACAACTCTTACTTCCAACCTTTATGGAAATAATGTTACTTGATATATAGTGATTTAGAAAATCACTCATTTAGGGAGCTACAATTTGATTTTTAGGGGGGGGGGGGGGGGGGGGCTAGGATGAAATTTGAAAAAAATAGGCAGGAGTTTTGAGTAAATAAAAAAGGCAGGATGAGACAATTGCCAAAAAAAAAAAGCCAGGACGACAATTTAGGTAAACAAAAGGCAGGATAAACTAAAAAAAAAAGCAGGACCAAACAGAGTGAAAAATAAAAAGGCAGGACAGAGATTACAGCTAAAAACAAATGCAGGACAAAATTTGTCATCCTAGCCCCCCATAAAAATCAAATGGTAGGTCCCTTAAGTAAGTCTCCTGACTGATTAAAAAAAAGGAAACACAGTGTTGTGTATTTTTTAGACGCTTTAATTTTGTCCCTTTAATAAATATGTCTGTAGCCTTGCCAGACGTCATAACTATTTGGACTAAACCCACACTGGATAGATCTTGATTTTACAGTCTGTTAGTTTCTATCATCATTGATCATGTACACAAACAAATTGAATGTATTTATCCATCTCAATCATTTTTCAATAGACATGATAGAGCTCAGTCAAGACAAAAACCTTTCTAAGATACGAAATAAAACTAAATATGATATCAAATATGTACCATCCTAGTCAATGGATAAATGATTGAGCTCAGTCAAGACAAGAACCTTTCTTAGATACGAAATAAAACTAAATATGTATCATCCCAGTCAATAGACAAATGATAAACACACGATTAATAGCTTACAAAAGGTACCAGGTTTAAAATTGAATATGCCAGATGTGCGTTTTGTCCCCACAAGACTAACAAGTCACATGTTAAACATGATAACAATTACAACGAAAAAATCTCTCTTTTACTTTTTCTTTTTAGACAGCTGTCAATTAAGAAAATGGGAAAGACAACAGATGGGGAAACATCAATAAAAAAAGAAACCAAGGACACAGAAACTGGTACCCGGAAAAGTCAAAGGTTGAGACTGAAACCAGTACAGAGACATACAAAAACAATCAAGGAGAAGAAAAACTTAGAGAACCGTAATGAGAATTTAAAATCTATACAAGTATATCTGAAAAACAAGAAGAAAGAAAAGAGAAATTCTAACACAGAGATGAAAGCAAATAGTGATGCTCCTACAAAATCAAATAAAGGTGATGTAAAGATAAAATCTGACACAACATGTAAACTTTGCCATCTTAATCTTAAAACTGACCACAAATTTCATTATCACATGAAAACTCAACATAAAGAGACATCTCTGACGTGTAAAAAGGAGTTAATGTCTGTACAAGGGTCTCTGAAATACAAGAAAACAGAAAAGAAACCAGTACAGAAAGCTAAAAGTTATACTACAAGTGCAATTATACAGGACGTTAGGATCAAATCAGAGGAAGAAATTGAAACACAAACTGATAATTGAGACGATGGGTCTCTTGATTCAACAAAGTCTGTAAAATGTAAACTCTGTAAGAAAAGTTACAAAAAACAACATGGTTTGAGTCAGCATCTAAGATTGACTCATAAAACATATTGCATTCACTGTGAACAAAATATGTCCTCAGTTGATGAGTTAAAAGAACATCTCAACAAGACTCATAATATTTTTGCATCTGAGGATGGTTCATTTAGATATGGCTGTAAAATTTGCGGAAAAACATTTGCAAATGGCCACAAGTTGAAAGCTCATCAATACGTTCACAACATTCATCCACAATTGAAATGCAGTATCTGTCATCAGATTCTGAAATCGGAAAAAACATTAAGTTATCACATGAAAACAAAACATAATGAAGCATATCAGAAAAATGTTTCATGCGAATATTGTGGAAAGTTATTCTGGTGTAAGTCTGAATTGGATAAACATTTACGTGTCCATACAAATGAACGACCATATTTATGTCATATTTGTAGCAGTTCTTTCAAGACGGCAGGGAATTTAAGAAATCATCAACGGGCTATTCATGAAAATCATTTTTGGATTTGTGACGTATGTGGACAAAAATTTAAATCCAAACCTCGTTTTCAGGAACATTTGTATAAGGAAAAGCATGGGAAAGAAGGGAAACCCATCCAATATAAAGAATTCCCGTGTAATGAATGTGGAAAAATATTCCCACGTAAAATTGACTTTCAAATTCACTTCCGCATTCATTCTGGAGCTAAACCTTACAAATATCTTGAATGTGGTCGATCTTTCCGTTGTCATAACCATCTGACACAACACAAAGTTACCCATACTGGCGAAAAACCTTTTAAATGTAAATTCTATGGGAAGGTTTTAGTCAGTATGCTAATGTTAATTGTCACATGAAAAAGCAGTGCAAGTTCAAAGGTCAAGAAAATAAAAATATTTCGACCTTTAAGCAAGATTCCACTCAAATTTTTGATCATAGTTTAGTGTTGAATGAGAGTTCAATTCGTTTAGTAGCACAACCAGGCGTGAACAAAATTAAACAGGAGAAAAAACGAAATACAAAAGAACCGATCAAACATGAAAACACTAGATGGAAAGTTAAGCATGTATCAGCCGACATCGAAGGACCAGAAGAAATACACATCAATCATAAAGGCACTCAATCAGACTTTTCTCTGAAGACAGAAAATGAAGAAGAAGCTAAATCCGATAAAATCGTAGATTTTCTAGTAGATAACATCGTTGAAGATATGCTGAATGATGTACGTAATAATGCTGTAAAGAAACACGATGGCAGCCATGATGGTAGCCAAGAAATCGTCAAAGTTGTAAGCGCTGTTAAAAATGTCGGAAATCAAGATGGCAATGGAGGGATCATCAATGTTGTCGATACTTGTAAAGATGACTTGGGTACAGATGATAAATCAAACAAACATGCCAGTCAGGAACGTAGCTGTGGAATTATAAACATACTCAAAGATGCCAGCCATAATGATAAATGTGGCGTTGTTGACATTAACAAAGATGGTAGCATGAATGATGAATGTGAAATTATTAAAAAGTTTGATAAAGAGATAAAACAGGTGAGTTGTTTGCCTATATATATTTATATAAATTATCTCCCTTTTCACATTTAGGCCAAAAAATGTACTTTAAACACGTTTAGTTTTCTTTTTTTTCTTTGTGTTTTCTTAGTTCTTAAACCACATGAACCACTACTGATAATAAATTTAAGAAAACCAACCAAATTGTCAACAGCAATGTACAGCATGTACAGTCCCAATCAATGTTTCCTTGCTTTTTCAATTGGCCTTTAGTTTTGAACATTTAATCAAGTTTAATTGTTGATTGGTATTGGTATACAACGTGTACAAATAATACATGTAATAGTACTGTTTAAAAAAAAATGTTATACTCTATGAATGATTGCAGCTATTCTCCAAACATTTCAACTCTTTTTTCATGTATCTTTGAATTTCAAAAATGTAATTTCTTGTGTTATTTTAGCATATAACCATGATAACCATGTTAAATATATCTTTGTTTTTGTTCATTCTAGTTGCCATCTGATATAGAGGGTGGAATTTTACAACCAGTAGTGTTTACAGCAGAGCCCCATGTTTCTGAGGTCTCTGATTCTGAAGACAAATCAAATCTAGCACTTACCGACAACCGCCAAATTATGATTCTGAGAAATGATGATATGCAAGAAAGCAAGGTAGTCATAGCTGAAATCACAGAAAACGGAATGATGCGTTACATACCTGTACCAGACCAAGACGGAGCACCAATGTTTGTTTTAGATCCGGCAAATACTGAGCATCATTTAAAGACATATCATAATCAATATGACCTATTAAAAGGTCATGCAGAAAAAGAGACAATTCATATTTATACACAACAGGGGCTAGCAACTGGATGTTTACCACACGGTGTTGAAACTGTGACTAGACATGAGGGTCAAGAAACTGCAGATGTACAACAAGTTCTTGAATCTGCAGGTGAACAGCAAGTTCTTGAATCTGTTGATGTACAACATAGCTTTGAAAATACAACGAAAGCAGAAAAGCTAGATCAAGACGGTTTTGAGCCAATGGAAGTAACATATTCTTCAATGTACAGTCTGTCAGAAATGAAATCTGCAGATAATGATATCTAATGCCACACATTGTTGTAAATAATTTAATGATTAGGCCATACAAAAATAAAACAAGCCTTTTTGCTTATTCTCCCTAACCTTATTTTTAGAGCCTACCATAACACTAAAATTTTTAAGCCAATTATGAACAAGCACTGTTAAATGAGCTCTAATTTTACCAAGAAATAGGACATAGTTTAAACGCGGACATCAAAATGACCCTTAAATGAATTCTTAAGCAAAATAAATATCTACGTTACCATGTTTACCATTCCCCCCAACATTTGGGGTAACAGGAGACTTAAACAAAAAAATATTTATATACTTGTTACTTACACAATAGTTAGTTGCTTAACCTTTAGTTTTATATGATTTGTCTTGTGTACTATTATTTATCTGTTTGTCTTTTTCATTTTAAGCCATGGCGTTGTCAGTTTATTTTCGATCTATGATTTTGACTGTTCCTCTGGTATCTTTCGCCCCTCTTTTAGCTGTACACATCTTTCTGGTCTGGGTTCATCTGTCAATAAAATGTTATGGTACTTTTGTCATTTTATCAAATACATTAAGCAGTATAGGTTAACTACACATGTTGTTTGTAATGACTGTCAGGTGTTCATGTCTGACTGGGTTCATATGACCTTAACCAATTTCATGGTTCATCAATATTAAGATTTTGTGGTATAATCTGTTTCTTAGGTAATATTAGAAATTGAAACACTGTATTTGTTGTGTGGATTGATTACAAGGTGGACATGTCCGTCTCACCATGTGTGATATACCTGACTTAGGTTTGGGGACTAAAGACAAGTATATAGATTGTAAATAAAAAGAAGAACTTTCAAATTATGATCCTTTTACTTTGGATTCAAACGCCAAAAGAGGCTGATACATGTAATCATCACAACAATCATGGTTAAGACAATACAACGGTTCCTGAAAGTACGGATTATACAGACATACATGTATAACACATGACCTCATTTTCACATATGAACATTCCATAATGTTAAGTGTAAGTGATTGTGGACGTAAAACCTTTGTATTCATGATGTAACAGATTTGCATAAAAAAAAAATAGTTTCAAGAAAAAGGCAGAACATTTCAGCATGTGTAGTGTGCACTCTTGTTGAATTTTTTTAAGTGGTTTTTTTTAAAGATATTTCTCATGTCTTAATGACTTGGTATGTAAACTAAAAGTGCTTTTGAAAGGATTTACAAAAAAAATGTGTTAAATTTTCAAAAATACTGAAAATTACAGAATCCAACATCTGTTATTTATTCAATAATCATTTGTTATCTATATCTATATTAGAGAAAGAAGTTAGATATGACGCTGTAATGATAATGGATGAAATTATGACTTATTTAATGTATATTTTTATTTGATAAATTGTACCTATCAATGTGTTTGTATATTTTCGATTGAATATTGATATCTGTTAACTGAATAAAAATGAGAAATGTTGGATAAGTTGTTGTCTGATTTGTGGTTTCAAAATTAAATTATAATTTCAAAATAAGATAATTGTAGTTAAGTAAAGGCAACAGTAGTATACAGCTGTTCGAAATTCAATTGATGGAGAGAAAACATATCTGGGTTACAAAGTGAAAATAACACAGAGGGAAACAACCAAAAAAACAAAAAAAACTAATGTGCAACAAGAAACCAAACAACAATGCAACACACATAGAAACGAACAATAAGATAACAATTGCCATTTTCCTGACTTGGTTTAGAACATTTTTAGAAAAACAACCGATGTTCTAATATCGTACTGTGATTTAAAAAAAAAAAGGCAAATCATAAAATTGAGATTGGAAATGGGGAATGTGCCAAAGAGACAACAACCCGACCATAGAAAAAAAAAACAACAACAGAAGGTCGCCAACAGGTTTTCAATGTAGCGAGAAATTCCCGCACCCGGAGGCGTCCTTCAGCTGGCCCCTCAATAAATATAGACTAGTTCAGTGATAATGAACGCCATACTAATTTCCAAATTGTACACAAGAAACTAGAATTAAAATAACACAAGACTAACAAAGGCCAGAGGCTCCTGACTTGGGACAGGCGGAAAAATGCGGCGGGGTTAAACATGTTTGTGAGATCTCCACCCTCCCCTATACCTCTAGCCAATGTAGAAAAGTAAACGCATAACAATACGCACATTAAAATTCAGTTCAAGAGAAGTCCGAGTCTGATGTCAGAAGATGTAACCAAAGAAAATAAACAAAATGACAATAATACATAAATAACAACAGACTTCTAGCAGTTAACTGACATGCCAGCTCCAGACTTCAATTAAATTGACTGAAAGATTATGATTTCATCATATGAACATCAGGCACAATCCTTCCCGTTAGGGGTTTAGTATCATACCATTATAACATATATGAGAAGATCATAACCCGTGTTATGCCAACAACTGGTTTTTGAATAAATGTGTTTAGTTCCGATGGAAAGACCTTATAAGTGAATCAATAATAACGCCAAAATATGCAATCTTTAATGACCTGACAACAGTATCGTAACTATATCCCTTCTTAATAAGTCTTTTCAAAGGTTTTTTTAGTTTTTGGGGTGAATACTGACACCTTTGTGCTTTATAAAGAATATTTCCATAAAAAAATGGATGTGAAATACCTGAACGTATAAGACGTCTGCATGTTGAGCTATATTCACGAATGATGTCCTTATACCGATGATAAAATTTCGTAAATGTTTTGACTAGTTTGCGATATCGAAAACCCTGGTGTAATAATTTTTCAGTAATACACAAATTTCTCTCGTTAGAATCTAAAACATTGTTACACGAGCGAATCGTACAAGTTGAGATATATAAACACCGTAAGATGGTGACAAGGGAACGTCACCATCTAAAAATGGATAATTAACGATAGGAAATGAAAAATCATCTCTTTTATCATAAACTTTAGTATTCATCTTTCCGTTAGTGATATAGATATCAAGATCGAGGAAAGAGCAGTGGTCATTGTTAGTATTAGCTTTATTTAAAGTAAGTTCAACAGGATAAATTTCTTTAATATACATACTGAAGTCGTCATTATTGAGAGCCAAAATATCATCCAAATATCTAAAAGTATTATTAAATTTGTTTATCAGATGTTGTTTCGATGGGTCTTTGCTTATTTTGTGTCATAAATTGTAACTCATAGCAATACAAAACCAGGTCCGCAATAAGTGGTGCACAGTTAGTCCCCATTGAAATTCCGATAATATGACGATATACGGAATCCCCAAAGCGAACAAAAATGTTATCTAGTAAAAATCCAAGGGCATATATAGTATCAAAGCATGTCCAATTGACATAGTTTTTTTGTTTATTGCTACTAAAAATGACCTAAAAGAGTTTGAACATATATATTCACATTCTGACTTTTTAAATGCCCATTTAATTAGGTGTGTGAATTGTTTCTTAATGAGAATGTGATGCAATGTGGTATACAGGGTAGAAAAATCAAAACTTTGAACAGATTTAAAATCACCAATATAAGCATGCAATTTATCAAGTACTTCCAACGAGTTCTAGACACTCCAAAAGTAACCTACTGAACAAAAACTGAGAGAATCGGATGAGAACCAAAATAAAAGTGAGACCGTTGGTGTTGAGAGTTAATCTCCACTTGCTATGTATGCACCCCCTCTATGCATAGTTCCACCAATGCAAAATGTCACAAACAGTAAAATTACTGATCTTAGACAGTGTAAACATCTCGCTAGTAATTTGAGATACTGATACACCTCATTTGTCTCCCCTCCCCCTCCGATACTGGAATCGCAAGACCTAAGACAGTGTAAACATGTCGCTAGTGATTTAAAACACCTCATTTGTCTAGCCCTCCGTCCTCCTATACTGGAATCTAAGATCTAAGGAAGTGTTAACATCCTGCTAGTTAGTTACGACTTCTTATTTGTCTACCCCTCCGCTCCTTTACTGGAATCTTTAGATCTATGACTGTGTAAACAGAACGCTGGTGAGTTGAGATACTGATACACCTCATGTGTCTACCCGTCCCCCTCATATACTTGAATCTTAAGATCTTTGACAGTGTAAACATGTCGCTAATGGATTGCTAATCTGACACACCTCATGTGTCACCACCCGCCCCCTCCTATATTGGAATCTTAAGATCTGTGACAGTGTAAACTTGTCGCTGGTGAGTTGAGATACTGATACACCTCATGTGTCTACCCTCCCCCGCCTGTACTAGAATCTTAAGATCTATGACAGTGTAAACATGTCGCTAATGTATTGCTTATCTGATAAACCTCATGTGTTTCCACCCGCCCCCTTAGCTGTATTTGGCAAAACTTTTAGGAATTTCGGTCCTCAATGCTCTTCAACTTCATACTTTATTTGACCTTTTTAACTTTTTTGGATTCGAGCGTCACTGATGAGTCTTTTGTAGACGAAACGCGCGTCTGGCGTTTATACAAAATTTAGTTCTGGTATCCATGATGAGTTTATTTACAACCACTGGGTTTATGCCACTGCTGGTGGAGATGTATTTCCCCGAGGGTATCACCAGCCCAGTAGTCAGCACTTTGTTTGTGCGGACATAAATTATCATTGATATGGTTAAATTTATAAATTACCTGTTTACAAAATTTGGATTTTTGAAATACTAAGGCTTTTCTACCTCAGGCATATATTACCTAAGCTGCATTCAGCAAAACTTTTAGGAATTTCGGTCTTCAATGCTCTTGAACTTCATACTGTATTTGACCCTTTTAACTTTTTTTGGATTCGAGCGTCACTGATGAGTCTTTTATAGATGAAACGTTCGTCTGACGTATATACAAAATTTTGTCCTGGTGTCTATGATGAGTTTATTTACAACCACTGGGTCGATGACACTACTGGTGGAGATGTATTTCCCCGAGGGTATCACCAGCCCAGTAGTCAGCACTTTTATGTGCTGACATAAATTATTATTGATATGATTAAATATATAAATTACCTGTTTACAAAATTTGGACTTTTTGAAATACTCAGGCTTTTCTATCTCGGGCGTAGATTACCTTAGCGATATTTGGCAAAACTTTTAGGAATTTCGGTCCTCAATGCTCTTCAACTTCATACTTTATTTGACCTTCTTCACTTTTTTGGATTCGAGCGTCATTGGTGAGTCTTTTATAGACGAAACGCACGTCTGGCGTATATAAAAAATTTAGTCCTGGTATCTATGCTGAGTTTATCCTATACTGGAATCTTAAGATCTGTGACAGTGTAAACATGTCTCTAATGGATTGCTAACTTGATAAACCTCATGTGTCTCCACCCACCCCCTTAGCTGTATTTGGCAAAACTTTTAGGAATTTCGGTACCCAATGCTCTTCAATTTCATACTGTATTTGATCTTTTTAACTGTTTTGGATTCGAGCGTCACTGATGAGTCTTTTGTAGACGAAATGCGCATCTGGCGTATATACAAAATTTAGTCCTAGTATCTATGATGAGTTTATTTACAACCACTGGGTCGATGCCACTGCTGGTGGAGATTTGTTTCACCGAGAGTATCACCAGCCTAGTAGTCAGCACTTTTTTGTGGTGACATGAATTATCATTGATATGGTTATATTTATAAATTACCTGTTTACAAAATTTGTGAAAGTTTTTAAATACTAAGGCTTTTCTACCTCAGGCATAGATTACCTTAGCGGTATTTGGCAAAACTTTTAGGAATTTCGGTCCTCAATGCTCTTCAACTTCATACTTTATTTGACCTTTTTAACTTTTTTGGATTCGAGCGTCACTGATGAGTCTTTTGTAGACGAAACGCGCGTCTGGTGTATATACAAATTATAGTCCTGGTATCTATGATGAGTTTATCCTATACTGGAATCTTAAGATCTGAGAGTGTAAACATGTCACTAGTGTGTTGAAATGCTGATACACCTCATGTGAGTACCCCTCTCCCTCCTATAATTGAATCTTAAGATCTGTGACAGTGTAAACATGTCGCTAGTGAGTTGAGATACTGATACACCTAATTTGTCTACCCCCTTCCCTCCTATACTTGAATATTAGGATCTGTGACAGTGTAAACATGTCGCTAATGGATTGCCAATCTGATACACCTCATGTGTCTCCACCTGCCCCTCCTGTACTGGAATCTAAAGATCAAAGACAGTGTAAACTTGTCGCTAGCGATTCTAGACACTTCATGTGTCAACCTCTCCCAATCTTATACTGGAATCTTTTGTAAACATGTCGCTAGTGAGTTGAGATACTGATACACCTCATGTTTCTACTCTGTTGCAATCCTATACTGGAATCCAATGATCTGAGACAGAGTGAACATGTCGCTAGTGAATTGAGATACTGATACACCTCATGTGTCTAACCCATCCCCCTCCTATACTGGAATCTTAAGATCTAAGACAGTGTAAACTTGTCGCTAGTGATTTAAGACACTTCTTGTGTCTACCCCTCCCCATCCTATACTGGAATCTTTTAAAAATATTAGACAATGTAAACATGTCGCTAGTGAGTGAAGACACCTCATGTGTGTACCCCCTCTCCCTCCTATACTGAAATCTGAAGATCTGAGACGGTGTAAACATTTTGCTAATGAGTTGAGATTACAATACACCTCATGTTTCTACCACCTCCCAATCCTATACTGGAATCTTAAGATCTGAGACAGTGTAAACATGTCGCTTGTGAGTTCAGATACTGATACACCTCATATGTCTCCACCCTCCCCCTCCTATACTGGAATCTTAAGATCTGATACAGTGTAAACAGGTCAGACAAAGAATTCAATATAGATTAAAACGTTATGGAAACTATTTAATAAGCTATAAACTTTTTGAAAAAGTTGTTTGATTAGATAAGGATTGCGAATTGTGGTTATACACCTTTAAACGACTGCAATGACAACTGATTATTAGCATAGGGCCAATGTATAACTACAATTATTGTTCATGTCTTCAATCGAATCCTTACATGAAAATGTTGTTTCATTCCAAGCCTAATTTTGAGAAATCTTACACTTCATGTTCTGTGATGCGAGGCCTGATATACATATAAACGAACTGACAAATAAACAAACAATTACACATACAGTAAATGAAGGCAACATAGGTAGTTCCCACATCTAAGTATATATACAAGTATAAATTTTACAACATACAACTCCTGAATATTGAAAAAAACCCAGAAAAATTGATAATTGACAAACATTTTGCAAACCCTGTGCTATGCTAAACAAATGACTGTATTTGTCATTTAATTCTTTGAACCATATAAACTTGGAAACTAGAAAGAACAAACTTGTTAAAATTACATATACTTTTTATTGGGTTATGTATACTTTAAAATCATTTACAATATTTATAAGAAACATCATTAGACAATATTTATAATAAACAGCATTAAAAAATTTCAGAAAAAAAGCAATTAATTCAATAAAAAGTCGTCTGACAGTTCAAAAACAATAGGTAGAGCTCAACATTCAGAACTCTTTTGACCCCTTAAAATATCGTTATGGATGATAGTCTTCAAAATAATAGGCACAACTTGCATTTTACCCCTATATCTTCTATTTGTAGCCTTGTTGGCCACCTTGATTGGCCGACGGTTTATCGGACATATTAATTCTTAATTAATCACCCAAATGATGATTGTTGCCAAGTTTGGTTAATTTTCGTTTAATCTGACCCAGTAGTTTCAGAAGAGAAAACTTTTATAAAAGCTTACAGACGACGGATGGCAGACGCAAAATCATGAGACAAACTGTAAATGTATTTCTGCCAGGTGAGCTTTCAAGTGAACTGGAATTGAAGGTACTCGTATGTCATGAATTCACAGTTTAGGAATAATATTCAGAAAAACAATCATGTTGATGACAAGCACAAAACTTCAAACATACTAAGAGAGTAAAGTGGCGTTTATAAACATTTCACATTTAAGTTTAATTTTCGAAAAAGTACAAATGAGAAACACATCTTGCTTAATAAAACGTTTTGTGTATTATTTAACTGAATGCAATGAGGCCTCTAGCCTCTGCTTTTGTTTATTATTTATAATATGAACACTCTCACTTGTAATATTGAAACAATTGCAACAGCTGTTTAACTATATACACACACTTTGATTATCAAATAACTATAGGGAAGTAGAACATACATTAACTTCTAGCTACTGTCTTTAAATTAATAGACTAGGTTGTGCCCGTCATCTTTGTTAACTACCCTTACACATTTTTTGTTATCTTCTTTTACACATAATACAAAATATAAAGTGTTACTCTACACCATATGTTTTCTTCACAAAACTAAGTCCTTTAGCTGCTTTAATATGTTGTAAAGCTACCATAAGTCGGTAGATTGTTGGTTTCACCATCTTTATTTCATTGCAATTCTTCCATTTGGTGAGAAGATCATGAACTTGCCCATTCAAATCCCTAGGAAAATTGTATAAAGTCTTCTTAATGTCCCCAATGCTTAGACACAATTCAACTCCTAAGTGAACAACACAATCACCAATCAGGTTCTTATCTGTCAAAGCATCAATTACGTCATCTGATGGAACATCTTGTAGGCGGCTATGAGCTTGTTCTGTAAATAATTAAAGTTAGCTAAATTGATTGGAAATGACATAATATAACATGATAATAAAAAATATTAAATCCTGGATCTTTATATATCCAACATAAAAATAAGAAACTAATTTACAAAACTAAAGTTAATCCAACCTTCTACTTTAAAATCATGTCCGTAAATTAAAATATCATTTTGTTTGTCAAGTTTGTTTGCACTCAAAGAAATGATATAAAGCAACATATGAATTGAATAATGATGTCCAAGAATTAGCAATTAAACAATAATAATAGATAGACCTACCTACTAAAGAATGATCCTCTCTGTGTATCTGAAATACATCAATCATGAAATAATGAGTAGAAGTCTAAGATAGAATAAAAGATTAAAAAGAAACATATCCCCCCAAAATGGCAAAAGACAATGTTTGATAAGGTCACTTTTTTTACTCCTGAATTCAAAAATTAAAAATCATTGTAAATCTAACAAATAAAATTCAACAGAATTTGATTAGGTCGGGTTGTTTTGTTGGTTTACGAATTCCCTATGTGTAATAGTCTAGTCGATTTGGTGCGGAAAAGAAAAAGAAAATTCTTACAAAACATAAATACATATATTTATCGATAATATTTGTTATTTCCAAATATTATTGCCCTTCTATTGTAAACATACAATTGGTCAATGGATGCTATTATCATTTGTTGGTAAAAACGGTGAAGTCCACTGAACAACCTAGTTACACATATCTTTTTACCAACATGCAGGAGACAAGGGGAATATTGGGTTTTCAGCACGAAAGCATCATGAAATGTGTAATGAAAATTGCAAACACGTCCCACAAAAATAAGATATTTGGTGATTTCACCAATTGAGTCTGTTCGCCCTAATTCTATACAAAACAATCAGACCGAAAGGACCCAGACCGAACAGGTATTAAGTAGAACGGACCACAGGCGAACATAAACTAATGGAATGACAATCAGGGAAAACAGACCCAGATTCTGAAAATAACACTTTACCATACTCATAATATTCAAAGAAAGTTTCATTTTTTTATGCAATGATACCGATATCCCGTTTTTAATCTCAGGTGCTCCCGGGGTAGACAGATACTGCACTACATGTGGCACCCGTTATATTGCTCATGTAAGTACAAAGCCGACAATAAATCTTATTTAGTAGATGACATTGAAGGAAAAGAGGACAGAATTGTGTTCGACATTTAGAACACATCCATTGCCTTCCATTGTGAAACGAGGTACAAATAACTGTGTACATGATTTGTATTTTGTAGAGAAACGTTCGTCTGATGAGCACAATTGTAAGGCTGCTATCTGTTATGAGGTTTTTCATGAACTTGCTTTTGTACCAGGTTTAAATACTGTCAACCTTATCAGATAATTTTAGATTATATAAGTCATTATAGTTAGTCACTTTCACGTCTGTGACAGAAGAAATAATTATGATGATATCGGATGAAAAATATCAAAAAAAAATCAAATGAAAGAATTAATAGAGAATATCATATGACTTTTTCAATATCGCATCCATGCAACTGTGACTGTAATCGATGATGTGACGTCATACAGATTAAAGGTCTGATAAAGCTTTTGCAACCGTGCTGATATCGATATCATCACGGGTGGCTGATACAGCAGGCTTTCCATTGATTGTATTACACATACAATTTATCTGTATTTACTTCTAAGTATATAATAAGTTCAAATATTCAACCTGACACAGATAATGTTGTCTTTCAATAGCTGTCAGTGCCTTCTGGAGTTTTCCAAACGTTGCAGTCAATTGGTCACTTTCTGTTTTATCCCTCCATTCAAACAGTCCCATCAACATAAAATCCATAGGATTTGAGAAATAACGAAAATTTAAGTTGTCGTAATCGGCTTTTTCCATTCCAAGTTCAATGAAGAAGTTGTAGAAGTCTCCAATACCTATAGTTCTTGCTAGTTGCACGAAATGTTGATCATCTGGTGTCAAGAGTTGTGCTTCTGTTTCAAGACCTGAATTTATATATTAGTTATTAGAATAAATATGGGAATATATCATATCAATACTGAGAAAGTCAAGATGAAATAGGCGGTACCTGTATATTTATGGATTTCAGTTTACTATATGTGCGCAAAAAATCAACATGCTCGAATACAGATGAAACATACTGCATATACAAATGATATTGACATGATAGATATCACTAAAAACAATGGCATCGTTGTAAGTATCATACATTAAAAAGCAATAAATGCATCATACAAAAACAAGGCTTAGTATGCCTCTGCATAAAAGCAATAGCAAATTTTACATGATCTTTTGACATTTTTAGATTTTTTTTGTTCATCTTCTTATCAAACGAAAGATGCGTTAAAGTTTTTATCAACCACTTTATATTGATTGTTGTTTGCTTATCGATTATAATTAATGGCAAACAATTTATGTATGTTATTCACGAGAACAATTAAACATTCATACAATAGGAACTCCCTATAGGGATTAATACCACCATTATATTCCCCTATAAGTCTTTGTTAAATTGGCATTAAATATATTTCAATAATGTATATTTGTTTCTACAGACAATTCCACATAATAACTCATTGCATAAAAGATAATAATCATCACTTGATGTTAGACAAACAAATTGCTTCTCGTGTTTTTTCTGTTTACTAGCTTTAGTAAGCATGTAACCTCAAACATATTTCATAGAAACACAAAAAAAATAATGGTGCTTAGAAACGCTCAAGATATATATTTACAACTGTCAAATTGAAGGATATATTTTTTAAGCATTTTTTTTTAAATGAAACCTAATGCAAAGTGCTATGATGATGATGCGGTGGTTTTACACCTTAACCAGGTATTGCATTTAACGTTCAAAGTTTTAGAGGACGTGGCTGCATATATATACATATAATACTATGAATTGCATCATTTACATTGTGTACCTTACTTCTCTATTCATATTTCAAATACATGTATTATGCGTAAATTAATATGAGCTCTTTTTTTTGCCTTAGTTTATTATGAGTATACAGTTTCGAAAAGTATGAATTGAATCATTTACTTCAGACAAGTTGCATGCCAAACAATCATTACTGTAACACCATTTGTTGTGGCTTACACACTCATTCGTAAACCATACTCAATGTATATATGCATTAAATTCCAATATGATGATAGGCATAAACTCTACGATACATGTTTGGAGGGCGACATGCTATTTTTATTTAAATACAAGGGCTTTTCTCCCTGAGAAACAGATTCCCTTGGCTGTGTTTGGGCAAAACGTTTAGGAATTTTGGTCATCAATGCTCTTCAACTTCGTACTTTATTAATTGTTATTTGACCTTTTTAACTTTTTTGGCCTCGAGCGTCACTGATGAGTCTTTTGTAGACAAAACGTGCGTCTGGTGTAAAAACCTAATGTAATCCTGGTATATGTTGAGTTTATTGTAGAGGAAACGCGCGTCTGGTGTAAATACCTAATGTAATCCTGGTATATGTTGAGTTTATTGTAGAGGAAACGCGCGTCTGGTGTAAAAACCTAATGTAATCCTGGTATATGTTGAGTTTATTGTAGAGGAAACGCGCGTCTGGTGTAAATACCTAATGTAATCCTGGTATATGTTGAGTTTATTGTAGAGGAAACGCGCGTCTGGTGTAAATACCTAATGTAATCCTGGTATATATGGTTAGTTTATTGTAGAGGAAACGCGCGTCTGGTGTAAATACCTAATGTAATCCTGGTATATGTTGAGTTTATTGTAGAGGAAACGCGCGTCTGGTGTAAATACCTAATGTAATCCTGGTATATATGGTTAGTTCATTGTAGAGGAAACGCGCGTCTGGTGTAAAAACCTAATGTAATCCTGGTATATGTTGAGTTTATTGTAGAGGAAACGCGCGTCTGGTGTAAATACCTAATGTAATCCTGGTATATATGGTTAGTTTATTGTAGAGGAAACGCGCGTCTGGTGTAAAAACCTAATGTAATCCTGGTATCTCATTGTATCTATGATGACTTTATTTGCATAGTATCAATTTCAATTAATATTTCTATTCAGATCAATGTCATTTAAAATTGATTGTTATGTCCGTAAATGAAAAAGAATATATGTTTAACAAATCTATTATATTTCATTACCTTTACAATTTGAGTCACACTGCTTCTTATTCTGAAATAAATCTCATGATCAGCTTTTAGTTCGCATACAATTTGCTTTTTGTAAATATTTACTCACAATATAGATTTCCAGTTTTGAATGAGTTTTGTGTTGTGTTTTTGTTTTGTCACTGTGCTGTCTGATCACGTAGAACACAGACTAAAAATTATTGATGAAAAATTAATATCTTTCTCTTTTTTTTTAATATTTATTACCTTTCTTTTTTGTTTTTGAACAACCAAACTTGAAAATTGTCACAACATGCCTGCATAAGATTTACGGTTATCGTTTTCTAGACAGTTACACTAAACATTGTATGGGAGTCATCTGTTTTTTTAAATGTGTATAAACAAAATGTTTTCTGACGATTTCATGAAAGCCCATTGATGTCATAACCTCTGCTGTTAATTCAATGACTGACAGATGGTAGAATATCTTCCAAAAACAGAACTTGTGAGCAATAATTGCTTTAAAAATGATTACAAAACAAGAAGTAATGGGTAAATATCAATTAGAAAGCAAGTGATCTGAATAAAATATATCAAAACCTAATAAATTCTTAACACAGACATATGTCTCGCATTTTTGTTATGTGATAGTAAAATGTTCATGTTGATCCTAAGATAGCAATATTTAAATATGGAAGGTAGGCAACTAGTAAATGTTAATGAACCATGATTGACGGTGCAGGGCCAAAAATATCTCTATGGAAATAAGACATGTCAAATGCTTGTACAACCACATACCATATATCATTGACCTACCAATTGATGTACTCCATGCACCGACCTAGTCAAAAGGGTTCATGTAAAGTAAACAAAAGTTTTAAAGTCAATAGACGTTGACTTATTTGGCGGGAGCAAGTTATCTCCATGGATTAGGGATGTGCATATGTTAATACAACATGTACAACTGCATACCAAATTCAATTTACCTATCACTAGTAGTTCCCCATAATCACAAACGTATACATGTAAACTAGTAAAAAGTTTCAAAGGGAATAAACAATGAGTAAGGGAACAGGGCAAGATAATATTCATTGAAATACTATTTACCAATGTTAATACAACTGCATTCCAAATATCACTGACCTATCACAAGTTGTTCTCCATTATATGACATAATCACACCTATTAACTGTACAAGTGCATTAAGCAACAATCAATCAATTAAACAATTAATCAAATAATTAAATATGATGGATATTTTTCCCCAGAATATTAAACTTACAATTTAACTTTCAACATTGATCATTTAATTCCATTTGATGCAGTCAAATAAGAAGGTATACAAACATATCACTAACCTTATCAACAACCCAATTCAGAGGACATTTCGTTTTGTGTATTTTCCCATTCTTGCATCTCCAATGTGCTTTCGTTTTAGCATCTGACAAAGGAATTAAACAAGTTTCACCTTTGCATACTTCTCCAACTTCTATTTCAAAAAGGTCTGACGTTACATGGTGATTTTCTCTACCAAAACAATGACCATAAAACTTAAGAATTCGTCCTAGTGCCAATGTCAAGCATTCCTGTATCGTTGTTGCTAGATCTGGTGAAATGAGGTGTTTAGACATGTCATTAACGAGGTATGCAACAATTTTTTGCCCTTTCACATGAATTTGAAGTTCATTCCTGGTATCAGTATCCATAACTGCAGCTTGATAATAAAGGCAATAACGAGCATCAACTAATTTCAAAGGCCAAATGCTGATTGCAGCCCCTATAAGCTTGAACGACAAAGCAGATGGAACCACTGTCTCTTTTAGATGATAGGCTATGCATATTGTTCTGTCATCTGTTGCAGCATTCTGCATTGTTGGTGGAAATTTAGAAGCCACAATGCATGGCACTAGATATGAATCTGCAGCGAAATCCTTCCCAGCGTAGTGGTTAGGTTCTACAAGGATATCAAGGTGCAGGAGGACCTGAACTACATAATCTGGTTTTCTGTCGTTCATCAAAATGTCTTTGAAAGCTGGTTGTAACCACAGCGTAAAAAGATCTGTCTTCGTTAAAACTCCAGTAGATGATAAATTTTCTAGTATGTCTCGAATGGGTCCATTTTCTGGCCAAAACATTCTGTCTGTGATGAAGGCTCTCAGGATATTGACCATTGCTGAAGGTTGAATGACAACGAAATCTCTTAACGCAGGTTCATTAAAATACAATAGCTTTCCAATTGAGTGTTGAACAAGTAAGAAGTCTTCAACTCTTTGTTCACTTAGA
Source organism: Mytilus galloprovincialis (assembly GCA_037788925.1). Taxonomy (NCBI): domain Eukaryota; kingdom Metazoa; phylum Mollusca; class Bivalvia; order Mytilida; family Mytilidae; genus Mytilus; species Mytilus galloprovincialis. The sequence goes on along the minus strand of CM075339.1, from coordinate 72,765,831 downwards.
GCAAATTCCTTATTGTTTTTGTTCATCTCTAGGAGTTTTTCTTTTGTTATCAACTTTACTCCATCTGTTCTCATATCTGATATCTGTAAATCAAGAGGCACCCAAACAATTGGCATTTGTTGTCCCCATGTTGACTGCTGAAATGCGATATCGACTAACTTATCCTTCAAACAACCAATCTCTTCGTCTGCTTTGTCTGTTGCGTTGATAAAAAAGACTTTGTCGTACAGGATATGCTCATGAAGCTTGTGTGAGGAAAACATCTTTGTAAGCTCTTCTTGGAATATTACAACTAATTTATTTTTCTCATCCTGTCCATTATAAAACGAGAAATTATATCAAATAATTATATCATTTCCATGAAAAATGAAAGCTGGATAAATATTATATCAATAATTAGTACATTGGTTCAACCGTTGCAATGAAATATCATGATTTCCCAGTGAAATAAAAACCGACAATTTTAAATGTGATATAAACTCGGTTTTTGCATTCCACTGACTTCATACAATTAAAATTATGAGTTGTCAAGACGTTGTTCATGACGTCGCATCAAAGCAAGCTGTGAATGCGGAGATAAAGGCAGTATTTCTTAGGTTGTCTACTTTAATGCCATAAAAAAGCATATTGCCAATGTAATACAAAGAATAGTTAACAAAACATTTCAAAATTCAAAAAATATTCAATTCGTGACCAGAAAACACTTAAGGTTGCTACGGTATCTTCCTCCATCTTAGATTTTTAAGTAGTTGGTCTACATCTTTAATGACATGTACAAATTTTTGAGAGTAGTGTGTTCAATGAAATTCATGTGTTAGACTTTTCATATCAATAAATGAAAATTATGTGTTTAATCTATATTACAGCTCTTGTTTCTAAAAATAACACCATATTTGTGTTTGATTCGTGTTTTTTTCAACTTAGCCAAATAAGGGGGAATAACTCAGATAGTAAGGGAGATAACTTAAATACAATAATTTTATAATAGAAGTATTGTGAATTTAACTATCTTAATATGTAGCTTGACACACTTTCGGTAACCCCATATTTCTATTGTCTTATCTTAAAGCATGTTTTACAAGCTATCTTCTGACATTTTATCTAAACATAATATCAGATAGTTTTTTTTTATCACACACAATTAAATTGTCCATGCATTATCTATACACAATCTCACTATTTTGCAAAACCTGTATTGTGAAAAAGTCTGGTGACCCCCCCCTTTTTTTAAATTTATATTTTTGAGAAAATCGTGATAAAAAGTTATCAACAAATTTTATGTATTCTAATGGAGACGCCCCAGCCACCTTAAGGAACACAGATTTGATGTTATTTCGAATGAACAGAATAGATATAACAATAACTCCTTATAATTTTATTATTAATTCCATTTTAAGCCAGAGTAAATCACGAAACAACGTCACGGTCACATGACAAAATAATGTATATAAGCTGATAGACAAAGCACTGTCAGCCAATCAGAAGATGTGTTACACCAAAATTAAAACATGCTACGCACATTCGTGAACTGATGTGTTGTTGGGTCACTAGCTGAATATGTTTCTTTTTTGAATTATTCGATTAATTTGATAATTAAGTCAAAAATACTTTGTATTAGTAAAGCACTAACTAGAAACATTGACTTTTAAATCACTTCCACTATAATTTAAAAAAAACAGGGTTCATCGTAAATATACGATTAAGTGGTTAATTGCTTACATGCTTTATAGGACATTCACTCAATATGCTAAACCGTAATCTGTTCATTCAAACATCGTAAAACTACAAATATTTGTAAGATCCCTCTGGCTATGTGTATTCAGATTTTAAACTTATTTGCAAGCATTGATTACTAATATCATTGACAAAATATACCGGGTGTTTCTCATTAAGACAAACACCAAACCATACACATTGTTTGTTTTGTTTTGTTTTGTAAATGCTGTGGAATAGTTGAAGCTGTCTTAAAGACACATTAAAAACGAGTCAATCAAATGACAGATGAGGCTTAACGAAAATGTATGGCTATCTTATCATAAATCTAAGTTGAAGTATATTCATAATACATGAAGGGTTGCTTGAATTTTCAAATTCGCTTGCAATATATATATATACACAGCGATCATCTGTAAATGTTTTTACATATAATATAATAATGGTATACACAAGGATTATTTACAACGATTGTGTTTACACTTGTGACTTTGAGATGAAGAGCAGCAATCCTTTTATGTTTTTTTTTTGCATAAATTGTTCTTCAAGGATCACTAGTCCTTCACCATTCATTTATTATTAAATATATCTAAATTACCAACATATATTTTACATAGTTATTTACACCTATGCATAGAAAGTATTTTGTTTTTAATATGTACTACTTTTGTATAAGTTTTTTTAATGGACCCTTCTCGTGTCTGCTGTACATGCTATACTTTGCTTTTTGTGTTTTTGCTGTGTATGTACTGATATTTTTTCATAAAAAACATACACCATATTTTTTCTTTTCTATTATTGGTTAAAAATTTAATTGGGTTCAAAATAAAAAAAACCAAGAAGACGTGGTACAGTTGAGAATGAGACTTTCCCCCAGACAACCGTGGTAGAATGTTTGCTAAGTTACACATACCTCAGAGAAGCTATCACTATGGGTAGCAGCAAACACAATTCGTGGCATTTTGTCATCACTTTTTGTACAGTAAGTCAATATAGAGTTAATCCAATGCATAAGAATGGCTGCAACGATAGCAAGTGATAAATAACACAAAACATAATTACAGTGTTAGATATCGATTCATTATCTTACAGAAAATACGGTTTGTCACTACACAAAACAATCTGCTGTATCATCATATTTAACATTGGCAAACACAGTAAATAGGTATACACATTACTCAACAATGAAAAAACAGAAAATAGAAATAAAAATAACATAATAAACAGAAACCAATATATATATTCAAACTTCTTTAATGACAGACAATTATGACAAGTTAGAAACAACAGTATACAACGTATCAACATAATAAATTTATTCAATAAGAAACCAACATACATGTGCCATCATTACCAACACTCTCTGTTTTGCAAATGCCTAAACCTATGTTCATTTTCTTTTTTCAAGAAAAAAAAGGAACTTTAAAATATTCGAGTTATAGTGACTTTAAACAGAATTAAAGGAATGTTAGATTGACATCCATATCCGAGTAGTTATTTGATCAGTATGTCATTTCTACACCAACATATAACATTTTTGTTTACAATATGCATTGGTGTATTTTGTTATGAATAAAAGTATTTAAAATACAATGGTATAAAAATAACAACTCACATGCAGCTGTAACATCTCCTTGTGGGTATTCTTCCAATTCTGTATAAAGGCCCAAACGTCCATCAAACATCAGAATGAACGTCCCCCTGTGCTGGATAAATAACTGATGAGTCATATCAAACGATCTTTGCCCACCGAAATCGACCAAATCTGAAGGTGCTATTTTCATGATATAAGTTCCTTCCTTAATCTTCTCCATTAAATCATCTTGTATAGAATGGGCAGTATGACTTGGCTGTTCCTGGATACGTTTTAAAGTCTTCTTAGAGGTTTGAGTAGGAATTTGTTGTTGTCTATCAGAAGAGGTCATTTTAGGTGCTACTTTGTTTTTTTGTCGTTGCTGTTTTGGCGGAAAGTTATCCGTATTAGATGGATTTAACTTAGATACATTTGTTGTAAGATTTGATTTAGGATCACCTGGGACTTTATCTATATTTTTATCAACATTCTGCTCTATTTGGGATTCGACAGGACGTCTTCGTTGTTCTTTTAATTCAGGATTTCCAAGTAGAAGTTTTGTTAAAATATCACCACTACCTAATAAAGTTTAAAAAACAAATGGTAAACAAATTGATTTCAAACATTGACCATTCTGTGTTGAAGTTCGTATTAAAATTCATCATCTGAAACACCAATAATAGGGACGTCAGATGATAAATAAAAAAGATAACTGTTAGTGGATAGTAGACTATTAAATTAAATAGTCATTAAAGAAACAGGAAAGATCCTTTAAGGTTAGAAAACCTTATTTATAGAACAGTCCAAATTCATTACTGGACCTCTGGCTGACTTTCATCCAGCATGAGCTATAACATTGATAAATAATCTGAAGAAATCAATTATGTCAATGGACAAGCATTCTAGGTGTATTGCATGGTAATTCATAGTCCCCTACAGATTAAAAATCCATTGTACTAGAACAAATACTAACTTGATCTTTAATTTATCATGGTGTTAACTACATGTATATACCAAATATCAAATCAATATCTTTAAGCATAACAAACAACGGAATTATGTGCGTGAATTTTCTAAGTTCAAGAACCATATTCTGCAAAAAAAACAACATCCGAATCAAACATAATTTGATCTTGATCTGTAATTTGTCAATTTGAACTTTATACCAAATATCAAATCAATATCTTTGAAGCATGATGAAACAAAAAGCAGAAAACTGATTACCACGATGTCTTTATTATTGACAAAAATGCAAAAGTTTTATATTCGCAATAATTTAAACTCGCATTTTGAAATTTTTTATTTAATGAATGACTGTAAGATTTTTTCTGGCTATGAAGAAATAACATAGCAGGTTATTTTAAAGTGCGCACCACATTTGTTATGTTATTTCGAATAGACAGTCATAACTTATAATTTAATTCTAAATTCCATTTTGAACCGGAGTAAATCATGAAAAAACGTTGATGACGTCATCGTCACCTGATCAAATTATGTCTATGAGCTGATAGACAAAACACTGTCAACAAATCAGAAGACGCATTACATCCAAAATTAAATTATATGAATTTAACGGAATTGTTCTCAATATCGCAAAAATTCAAATCGCAATTTAGTCAAATATCAAATCAATATCTTCAAGCATGAAAATAGAATTTAAAGAAAACTGGTTGACTGGACTGACGGATGGACAGACAGACAGAGTAAAAACCTACAGTCCCTTAGACTTCGTCATTAAAGGGAAATCACACTATTTAAACTACTAATAACAATTCATTGAAATTTTGCGTTTAGACAGATCATATTTATTTCAATATTTTAGGGGAAAAAAAAATTGGGGTCACCGATGTTGTTTTCGAGATATGACGTCATCAAAAAGTAAAGAATTGCGTGTTATACCGTAATATAGAAATAGCGCTCAAAAATGCTAAAAGAAGGCAAAATTATTGAAAAACGATGTTTAACTGGTTTAACTAAAACAGTCAATTGTAACTTTTATCTTATACACATTTATTTTTCTCAGTTTCCTTATTTTTAAGGCCTTTTTACATTTCCCGCCATTTTTAATTGCCGTTTATTTTAGATTTTTCTTGAAATAAAAAAAATCTACTAATGTTTTTTCCTTCAAACTTCTGCATTAGTTGCAGCTTCAGGGGAGATTTTAAAAGCATTAATAAAAAAGGGGGGTCACCGATGTTTTAAATCCGCTACAGTGGAAATAATCTTATTATCAATTTATGGCGGGAATTCTAACTTTTTCTCTTAACGTTATAGAACGACGTTGCTAGCATAGCAGCATTTGTTGCAATGCTTGGAACTATTGGGTTAAAATTATATATATATATATTTTTTTTTATATAATAATATTTTTTTAAGGTATTTTTTAAAAAGAATTAATTTACGGCTTGTAGATTTAGAATCTTCTACTTCGGAAGATTGATGGTATCTGGGCTGAAAAGTAACACGTTCCATTTAGACTAGAAACAGAATAAATTCATTAACTTGTCCATTGCACCGGGAAGATTAAACCCGAAATGCCGTGTTTAAAAAGCCACAAACTCGGCACTTAAAAAAAAAGCCCTCAATGACACCGTTTTCAGAAGAAATTTAAAATTGGCTAACATTTCTGTTATTACACAACGCTCCATAATCGACACAAATTAAGTTCGAGTTCCAGTTTTATTTTGATTTCGAATATTTTTTCAAGTAAGATTTCTAGTTTAAGCTCGAGTTACACTTAGAAATTTCTTGAGTTATAATGTTAGACAGAGTAAAAATTCTGGTAAGAGTTTAAATTTTGAGATCCGATGAAATTAAGAGTAAGAATGTGGTTTCTATTTTCTGTTGGTGCACCTCTTTTTGTTTGAATGTATATTCTTTTATCACATTTATCTTTCATTGTGGTAAATGCACCTATGTTTGCCAATACTGATTAAAGAGGGGGGGCAGGACCTTTTTCGGGACGTCGGGATCAATTGTTATTAAGCTCGGGATTTCGGGATTGACCCTTTCGGGATCCGGGATTTCTTTTTCCGATGTTCGGGATGTCAGGATTTTTTTTTAAATTCTGGACCTCGGGATTTCATGTTTTTAAGACCGGGATTTCGGATTCAGGACCACTCTGATCCCCCCCCCCTTCCCCTCATAAATGATAAATAATTTGAAAATAAATAATTGAAGTTGTGTGCCAATATTTTTTAAGCACTCTCTGATATATCATGTTGGCTATTTTTGTTTAAAGAACCAAAGAATAAAGAGGAAAAAAACTGGATGTCTTTTTCAGTCACGGTCTCCGACAATATCCCTTATCACTGTCGACAGTGATCACATTGAGTGATCTAAACTCGAACCTACATCTGAACTTTTATTACTATTTATTATTTTTTTTACCATTGTTTTCTTGATTTTTGCAAAACTTTCAGTGGCAAATATTACATGAACATTAGCACAAAACATTTGTCTATATGAGTGGAATTTTCTTTCACCAGACGGACCATTATTGTGTTTGTTACAGTTTAGCAGTACTCTGTGAGACATGTGTATATCTCTACATAAATATATATATGTGTGTGTGTGTGTGTGTGTGTTAAATATTCCTCTTGTTGGAGACTGGTAAAGCCAAATGTATAGTACGTGTTGAATTATTATACGCCCGGTTACGGGACGTATCATGGTATACATCTGTCCGTCCGTCCGTCGTCAACATGTCGGACATTAACCCCAAAACGGGTTAACCAATTGGCATAAAACTTTAAAAAATTATTTATATCTATTGACGTGAGCTCCCTTTCTTTTTTTTATAAATTTTGATTTTACGTTTCCGAGTTATCCATTAAAAAAGGGGGACAATCATAACTCAATGTCGCTTTCATCAATTTTCATACAACTTTGATAAATTGTTTATATCTGTTGATGTAAATACCCTTTTGATTTTCATAAATTTCTAATATGATATTGAGAAGTAATGAATCTTTCTGGAATTGTACCACAAGGTTCCATATCACAAATGAAAGGCTGAAATTGATTTAAGGGGTACATGTAATTGCTCAAAACGTTCAGGAATTAGGGGCCACAACCAAGCATTTTACTAAAATTACTATTTTACAATAACTTGTGTTATGGATCTATCTAAAATTGTACTACAAGGTTCCATACCACACAGGGAAGGCTGGGATTGAGTTTTGTGGTAATTACTCCAAGAGGGGAGGGGGTGGCGCTTCATTTTTTTTTTTGCAAATTTTTCGAAATATCTCAAAACGAAATTTCCAATTGAACAGTATTGCACAATAGATTTTTAATACCTTTGACCACATTTATTTTGTGTCAGAAACCTATATTATGTCAAAAATTTTATCACAATCCAAATTTAGACCGTATCAAGCTTTAATATTGTATCCAAACTTGCCCCAACTGTTCAGGGTTCAGAGGCGTTAGATATCAAAGGAACATTTGGGAAAGATGGACGACAGTCACACTTAGATCATTTCTGTCGTCACATGTGAAATAAATAACGATTTCAAATAGGACTTCCCACATTTACGTCCAGTGGCAAGTTTAATGCATATTCAGAACTAGAACATATGAATTTTACTCTGCTTTGTAAAAACCCGACAGGCTGAGCCGGATAAATACTTATATGAAATGAGATGTTTGATGAATTATTTATACATGTAGTATAGAAGACTATAATAGTTATGACGTTGCATGCATGTGATATAAGAAAACTGTAAGTTGAAACTCATTGTTCTTATTTACAAACCTCTTTTGAACAGAAAACTACAGATTCCGATAGCTATACGCTAACATGCTGGTACTCTTGGTCTATATGTACCCCCCCCCCCTGAAAATATACGCTGAACCCTACATACCGCATCGCGGCGATACGCTGCCAAAGTTGTGCCATTTCATGACCACTTTCGGCTATTTTTTTGCCATACATTTTGTCCATTTCGAGTAGCATTTTCATTTTTGCACTTAAGGTCAAGATGAGTCCATAATATTTTTGGAAATTTAGAATTCAATTAGATATTGAACATATCCATCAGAAAATTAAAAAAAAATTATATGTCACCGACTTCGGTATCCAGAAAATGGTCGGAGAGGGTACTAAGTTACATTGAATATGCTATGAAATTCCAACGTTCTTAGTGTTGATTATGCATGATGATTATGTTTTTTGTATTGGTAGATACTTTTTATCATAATGGTCTGGATAGTGGGTCATTCATTTATTAATGTTTATTTTTGTGTTTCCAATATTTTTTATTCTTTATATTTTAGCACCTCATCATTCAATCTTTTTTTTTGCCTTTTATTCTGCAGTATTTGCCCATTATTTTGTATTCCGCAGGTAAACCCCAATACAATCTAGAAACTCGCTAGTACAACATATCAGTTGTAAAAAATATGATATGTCCATTATCATTTCTCCTGCTTTAGTGAGACATCCCTTCGAGCGTTCGCTTTTTCATAAATTAGCAACCTTTACGGCGGAATCGAAAACGGCGACGTCATAATACAGTTACGACACTATGGCGGCGCCGAGAACGATGCGTATAAACAATAGTGTGATTTCCCTTTAAGGGACTAATAATCAAGCTGAAATGGTTTCCACATAAAACAAAAATGTATCATGTACCTTTTTTCAATGGAATCATTTTTCGGTGTTGTAGGTCTATGCCATTTCTACCAAAATGAATAACTAGTCCATCTGTTGAAAACCATGTCTTTGGAATTGCCTCGTCAATTAAAATACTGGCTAGCGAAGATTTCCCAATGTTGCAAGGACCAGCCAAAAACACCCTGTTTTCGTAGGAAGAAAATGTCCCTAGAGCTACAAGATCCTGGAAGTCATCTCTATTCAACTGGATGAGTTTGGTCAAAATGGATTCTGATATATCACGGATTTTCTATACAATAAATGAATTGAATATTACAGTGTAAGTCACTCAAAATAGAACTAGAGGCTCTAAAGAGCCTGTGTGACGGCGCTCACCTTGGTCTATGTGAATATTAAACAAAGGAAGCAGATGGATTCATGACAAAATTGTGTTTTGGTGATGGTGATGTGTTTGTACGTCTTACTTTACTGAACATTCTTGCTGCTTACAGTTATCTCTATCTATAATGAACTTGGCCCAGTAGTTTCAGTGGAAAGTGTAAGTAAAAATTTACAATTTTATAAAAATTGTTAACTAGATTAGAGCCTGTGTCGCTCACCTTGGTCTATGTGCATATTAAACAAAGGACACAAATGGATTCATGACAAAATTGTATTTTGGTGATGGTGATGTGTTTGAAGTTCTTACTTTACTGAACATTCTTGCTTCTTACAATTATATCTATAATGAACTTTGCCCATTAGTAACAGAGAAAAATATTTGGTAAAAATTTACATAAATTTACCAAATTAATGAAAATTGTTAAAAATTGACTATAAAGGGCAATAACTCCTTAAGGGGTCAATTGACCATTTAGATCATGGGACTTATTTGTAGATCTTACTTTGATGAACATTATCGCTGTTTACAGTTTATCGCTATCTATAATAGTATTCAAGATAATAACCAAAAACAGCAAAATTTCTTTAAAAATTACCAATTGGAGGGCAGCAACCCAACAACCGGTTGTCCAATTCATTTGAATATTTCAGGGCAGATATATATTGACTTGATTAACAATTTAACTCCTTGTCAGATTTCCTCTATATAATTTGGTTTCAGAGTTGTAAGCAAAAAACTACATTTTACCCCTGTTCTATTTTTAGCCGTGGTGGCCATCTTGGTTGGATGGCCAGGTCATCCGACACATTTTTCAAACAAGGTACCTCAAAGATGATTGTGGCCAAGTTTGAATTAATTTGGCCCAGTAGTTTCAGAGGAGAAGATTTTTGTAAAAGATAACTAAGATTTACGAAAAATGGTTAAAAATTGACTATAAAGGGCAATAACTCCTAAAGGGGTCAACTGACCATTTCGGTCATGTTGACTTATTTGTAGATCTAACTTTGCTGAACATTATTGCTGAAAATAGTTTATCTCTATCTATAACTAGAGGCTCTAAAGAGCCTGTGTCGCTCACCTTGGTCTATGTGAATATTAAACAAAGGACGCAGATGGATTCATGACAAAATTTTGTTTTGGTGATGGTGATGTGTTTGTACATCTTACTTTACTGAACATTCTTGCTGCTTACAATTATCTCTATCTATAATGAACTTGGCCCAGTAGTTTCAGAGGAGAAGATTATTGTAAAAGATTACTAAGATTTACGAAAAATGGTTAAAAATTGACTATAAAGGGCAATAACTCCTAAAGGGGTCAACTGACCATTTCGGTCATGTTGACTTATTTGTAGATCTTACTTTGCTGACATTTATTGCTTTATACAGTTTATCTCTATCTATAATAATATTCAAGATAATAACCAAAAACAGCAAAATTTCCTTAAAATTACCAATTCAGGGGCAGCAACCCAACAACGGGTTGTCCGATTCATCTGAAAATTTTAGGGCAGATAGATCTTGACCTGATAAACAATTTCACTACTGTCAGATTTACTTTAAATGCTTTGGTTTTCGAGTTATAAGCCAAAAACTGAATTTTACCCCTATGTCCTATTTTTAGCCATGGTGGCCATCTTGGTTGGTTGGCCGGGTCAAGACACACGTTTTTTTAAACTAGATACCCCAATGATGATTGTGGCCAAGTTTGGTTTCATTTGGCCCAGTAGTTTAAGAGGAAAAGATTTTTGTAAAAGATTACTAAGATTTACGAAAAATGGTTAAAAATTGACTATAAAGGGCAATAACTCCTAAAGGGGTCAACTGACCATTTTTGTCATGTTGACTTACTTGTAAATCTTACTTGGCTGAACATTATTGCTGTTTACAGTTTATCTCTATCTATAATAATATTCAAGATAATAAACCAAAACAGTAAAATTTCCTTAAAATTACCAATTCAGGGGCAGCAACCAAACAACGGGTTGTCCGATTCATCTGAAAATTTCAGGGCAGATAGATCTTGACCTGATGAACAATTTTACCCATGTCAGATTTGCTCTAAATGCTTTGGTTTTTGAGTTATAAGCCAAAAACCGCATTTTACCCCTATGTTCTATTTTTAGCCATGGCGGCCATCTTGGTTGGTTGAACGGGTCACCGGACAAATTTTTTAAACTAGATACCCCAATGATGATTGTGGCCAAGTTTGGTAAAATTTGGCAAGGTAGTTTCAGAGGAGAAGATTTTTGTAAAAGATAACTAAGATTTACGAAAAATGGTTAAAAATCGACTATAATGGGCAATAACTCCTAAAGGGGTCAACTGACCATTTCAGTCATGCTGACCTATTTGTAAATCTTACTTTGCTGAACATTATTGCTGTTTACAGTTTATCTCTATCTATAATAATATTCAAGATAATAACCCGAAACAGTAAAATTTCCTTAAAATTACCAATTCAGGGGCAGCAACCCAACAACGGGTCGTCCGATATATCTGAAAATTTAAGGACAAATAGATCTTGACCTGATAAACAATTTTACCCCTGTCAGATTTGCTCTTAATGCTTTGGTTTTTGAGTTATAAGCCAAATACTGCATTTTACCCCTATGTTCTATTTTTGGCCATGGCGGCCATCTTGGTTGGTTGACTGGGTCACCGGACACATTTTTTAAACTAGATACCCCGATGATGATTGTGGCCAAGTTTGGATTAATTTGGCCCAGTAGTTTCAGAGGAGAAGATTTTTGTAAAAGATTACTAAGATTTACAAAAAATGGTTAAAAATTGACTATAAAGGGCAATAACTCCTAAAGGGGTCAACTGACCATTTTGGTCAAGTTGACTTATTTGTAAATCTTACTTTGCTGAACATTATTGCTGTTTACAGTTTATCTCTATCTATAATATTCAAGATAATAACCAAAAACAGCAAAAATTCCCTAAAATCACCAGTTCAGGGGCAGCAACCCAACAACGGGTTGTCGGATTCATCTGAAAATTTCAGGGCAGATAGATCTTGACCTGATAAACAATTTTACCCCGTGTCAGATATGCTTTAAATGCTTTGGTTTTTGAGTTATAAGCCGAAAAACTGCATTTTACCCCTATGTTCTATTTTTAGCCATGGCGGCCATCTTGGTTGGTTGGCCGGGTCACGCCACACATTTTTTAAACTATATACCCCAATGATGATTGTGGCCAAGTTTGGTTTAATTTGGCCCAGTAGTTTCAGAGGAGAAGATTTTTGTAAAAGTTAACGACGACGGACGACGGACGACGGACGACAAGTGATGAGAAAAGCTCACTTGGCACTTTGGGCCAGGTGAGCTAATAATATTCAAGATAATAACCAAAAACAACAAAATTTCCTTAAAATTACCAATTCAGGGGCAGCAACCCAACAACCAGTGGTCTGATTCATCTGAAAATTTCAGGGCAGATACATCTTGACCTGATAAACACTTATACTTACGCCAGATTTGCTCTAAATGCTTTGGTTTTTGAGTTATAAGCCAAAAACTGCATTTTACCCCTATGTTCTATTTTTAGCCATGGTGGCCATCTAGGTTGGTTGGCCGGGTCACCGGACACATTTTTTAAACTAGATACCCCAATGATGATTGTGGCCAAGTTTGGCTTAATTTGGCCCAGTAGTTTCAGAGGAGAAGATTTTTGTAAAAGATAACTAATCTTTACGAAAATGGTTAAAAATTGACTATAAAGGGCAAAAAATCCTAAAGGGGTCAACTGACACTTTTGGTTATGTTGACTTATTTGTAAATCTCACTTTGCTGAACATTATTGATGTTTACAGTTTATCTCTATCTATAATTATATTCAAGATAATAACCAAAAACAGCAAAAATTTCCTAAAATTACCAATTCAGGGGCAGCAACCCAACAACGGGATGTCCAATTCATCTGAAAATTTCAGGGCAGATAGATCTTGACCTGATAAACAATTTTATTCATGTCAGATTTGCTCCAAATGCTTTGGTTTTTGAGTTATAAGCCAAAAACTGCATTTTACCCCTATGTTCTATTTTTAGCCATGGCAGCAATCTTGGTTGGATTGCCGGGTCACCGGACACAATTTTTCAGCTAGATACCCCAAAGATGATTGTGGCCAAGTTTGGAATAATTTGGCCCAGTAGTTTCAGAGGAGAAGATTTTTGTAAAAGATTACTAAGATTTACGAAAAATGGTTAAAAATTGACTATAAAGGGCAATAACTCCTAAAGGGGTCAACTGACCATTTCGGTCATGTTGACTTATTTGTAGATCTTACTTTGCTGACATTTATTGCTTTATACAGTTTATCTCTATCTATAATTATATTCAAGATAATAACCAAAAACAGCAAAATTTCCTTAAAATTACCAATTCAGGGGCAGCAACCCAACAACGGGTTGTCCGATTCATCTGTAAATTTTAGGGCAGATAGATCTTCACCTGATAAACAATTTTACCCCGTGTCAGATATGCTTTAAATGCTTTGGTTTTTGAGTTATAAGCCGAAAAACTGCATTTTACCCCTATGTTCTATTTTTAGCCATGGCGGCCATCTTGGTTGGTTGGCCGGGTCACGCCACACATTTTTTAAACTATATACCCCAATGATGATTGTGGCCAAGTTTGGTTTAATTTGGCCCAGTAGTTTCAGAGGAGAAGATTTTTGTAAAAGTTAACGACGACGGACGACGGACGACAAGTGATGAGAAAAGCTCACTTGGCACTTTGGGCCAGGTGAGCTAATAATATTCAAGATAATAACCAAAAACAACAAAATTTCCTTAAAATTACCAATTCAGGGGCAGCAACCCAACAACCAGTGGTCTGATTCATCTGAAAATTTCAGGGCAGATACATCTTGACCTGATAAACACTTATACTTACGCCAGATTTGCTCTAAATGCTTTGGTTTTTGAGTTATAAGCCAAAAACTGCATTTTACCCCTATGTTCTATTTTTAGCCATGGTGGCCATCTAGGTTGGTTGGCCGGGTCACCGGACACATTTTTTAAACTAGATACCCCAATGATGATTGTGGCCAAGTTTGGCTTAATTTGGCCCAGTAGTTTCAGAGGAGAAGATTTTTGTAAAAGATAACTAATCTTTACGAAAATGGTTAAAAATTGACTATAAAGGGCAAAAAATCCTAAAGGGGTCAACTGACACTTTTGGTTATGTTGACTTATTTGTAAATCTCATTTTGCTGAACATTATTGATGTTTACAGTTTATCTCTATCTATAATTATATTCAAGATAATAACCAAAAACAGCAAAAATTTCCTAAAATTACCAATTCAGGGGCAGCAACCCAACAACGGGATGTCCAATTCATCTGAAAATTTCAGGGCAGATAGATCTTGACCTGATAAACAATTTTATTCATGTCAGATTTGCTCCAAATGCTTTGGTTTTTGAGTTATAAGCCAAAAACTGCATTTTACCCCTATGTTCTATTTTTAGCCATGGCAGCAATCTTGGTTGGATTGCCGGGTCACCGGACACAATTTTTCAGCTAGATACCCCAAAGATGATTGTGGCCAAGTTTGGATTAATTTGGCCCAGTAGTTTCAGAGGAGAAGATTTTTGTAAAAGATTACTAAGATTTACGAAAAATGGTTAAAAATTGACTATAAAGGGCAATAACTCCTAAAGGGGTCAACTGACCATTTTGGTCATGTTGACTTATTTGTAGATCTTACTTTGCTGACATTTATTGCTTTATACAGTTTATCTCTATCTATAATTATATTCAAGATAATAACCAAAAACAGCAAAATTTCCTTAAAATTACCAATTCAGGGGCAGCAACCCAACAACGGGTTGTCCGATTCATCTGTAAATTTTAGGGCAGATAGATCTTCACCTGATAAACAATTTCACTACTTGTCAGATTTACTTTAAATGCTTTGGTTTTCGAGTTATAAGCCAAAAACTGAATTTTACCCCTATGTTCTATTTTTAGCCATGGTGGCCATCTTGGTTGGTTGGCCGGGTCAAGACACACGTTTTTTTAAACTAGATACCCCAATGATGATTGTGGCCAAGTTTGGTTTCATTTGGCCCAGTAGTTTAAGAGGAAAAGATTTTTGTAAAAGATTACTAAGATTTACGAAAAATGGTTAAAAATTGACTATAAAGGGCAATAACTCCTAAAGGGGTCAACTGACCATTTTGGTCATGTTGACTTACTTGTAAATCTTACTTGGCTGAACATTATTGCTGTTTACAGTTTATCTCTATCTATAATAATATTCAAGATAATAAACCAAAACAGTAAAATTTCCTTAAAATTACCAATTCAGGGGCAGCAACCCAACAACGGGTTGTCAGATTCATCTGAAAATTTCAGGGCAGATAGATCTTGACCTGATGAACAATTTAACCCGTGTCAGATTTGCTCCAAATGCTTTGGTTTTTGAGTTATAAGCCAAAAACCGCATTTTACCCCTACGTTCTATTTTTAGCCATGGCGGCCATCTTGGTTGGTTGACCGGGTCACAGGACAAATTTTTTTAAACTACCCAATGATGATTGTGGCCAAGTTTGGTAAAATTTGGCATGGTAGTTTCAGAGGAGAAGATTTTTGTAAAAGATAACTAAGATTTACGAAAAATGGTTAAAAATTGACTATAATGGGCAATAACTCCTAAAGGGGTCAACTGACCATTTCAGTCATGCTGACCTATTTGTAAATCTTACTTTGCTGAACATTATTGCTGTTTACAGTTTATCTCTATCTATAATAATATTCAAGATAATAACCCGAAACAGTAAAATTTCCTTAAAATTACCAATTCAGGGGCAGCAACCCAACAACGGGTTGTCCGATATATCTGAAAATTTAAGGACAAATAGATCTTGACCTGATAAACAATTTTACCCCTGTCAGATTTGCTCTTAATGCTTTGGTTTTTGAGTTATAAGCCAAATACTGCATTTTACCCCTATGTTCTATTTTTGGCAATGGCGGCCATCTTGGTTGGTTGACTGGGTCACCGGACACATTTTTTAAACTAGATACCCCAATGATGATTGTGGCCAAGTTTGGATTAATTTGGCCCAGTAGTTTCAGAGGAGAAGATTATTGTAAAAGATTACTAAGATTTACAAACTAGAGGCTCTAAAGAGCCTGTGTCGCTCACCTTGGTCTATGTGAATATTAAAGGAAGCAGATGGATTCATGACAAAATTGTATTTTGGTGATGGTGATGTGTTTGTACATCTTACTTTACTGAACATTCTTGCTGCTTAAAATTAGCTCTATCTATAATGAACTTGGCCCATTAGTTTCAGTGGAAAATGTTAGTAAAAATTTACAAATTTTATGAAAATTGTTAAAAATTGACAATAAAGAACAATAACTCCTAAGGGGGTCAATTGACCATTTCGGTCATGTAGACTTATTTGTAAATCTTACTTTGCTGAACATTATTGTTGTTTACAGTTTATCTCTATCAATAATAATATTCAAGATAATGACCAAAAACAGCAAAATTTCCTTAAAACTAACAATTCAGGGTCAGCAACCCAACAACGGGTTGTGCGATTCATCTAAATATTTCAGAGCAGATAAATGTTGACCTGATAAACAATTTTACCCCATGTCAGATTTGCTCTAAATGCTTTGGGTTTTGAGTTATAAGCCAAAAACTGCATTTTACACCATGTTCTATTTTTAGCCATGGCGGCCATCTTGGTTCGATGGCCTGGTCACTGGACACATTTTTCAAACTACTAACCCAAAAGATGATTGTGGCCAAGTTTGGATTAATTTGGCCCAGTAGTTTCAGAGGAGAAGATTTTTGTAAAAGATTACTAAGATTTACGAAAAATGGTTAAAAATTGACTATAAAGGGCAATAACTCCTAAAGGGGTCAACTGACCATTTCGGTCATGTTGACTTATTTGTAAATCTTACTTTGCTGAACATAATGGCTGTTTACAGTTTATCTCTATCTATAATAATATACAAGATAATAACCAAAAACAGAAAAATTTCCTTAAAATTACCAATTCAGGGGCAGCAACCCAACAACGGGTTGTCCAATTCATCTGAAAATTTCAGGGCAGATAGATCTTGACCTGATAAACAATTTTATTCATGTCAGATTTGCTCTAAATGCTTTGGTTTTTGAGTTATAAGCCAAAAACTGCATTTTACCCCTATGTTCTATTTTTAGCCGTGGCGGCCATCTTGGTTGGTTGGCCGGGTCACCGGACACATTTTTTAAACAAAATACCCCGAAGATAATTGTGGCCAAGTTTGGATAAATTTGGCCCAGTAGTTTCAGAGGAGAAGATTTTTGTAAAAGATTACTAAGATTTACGAAAAATGGTTAAAAATTGACTATAAAGGGCAATAACTCCTAAAGTGGTCAATTGACCATTTCGGTCATGTTGACTTATTTGTAAATCTTACTTTGATGAACATTATTGCTGTTTACAGTTTATCTCTATCTATAATAATATTCAAGATAATAAGCAAAAACTGCAAAATTTCCATAAAATAACTAATTCAGGGGCAGCAACCCAACAACGGGTTGTCCGATTTGTCTGAAAATTTCAGGGCAGATAGATCTTGACCTGATAAACAGTTTTACCCCATGTCAGATTTGCTCTAGATGCTTTGGTTTTTGAGTTATAAGCCAAAAACTGCATTTTACCCCTATGTTCTATTTTTAGCCATGGCGGCCATCTTGGTTGGTTGGCCGGGTCACCGGACACAATTTTTAAACTAGATACCCCAATGATGATTGTAACCAAGTTTGGTTGAAATTAGCCCAGTAGTTTCAGAGGAGAAGATTTTTGTAAAAGTTAACGACGGACGACGACGACGACGGACGACGGACGCCGGACGCCAAGTGATGAGAAAAGCTCACTTGGCCCTGTGGGCCAGGTGAGCTAAAAATGGTTAAAAATTGACTATAAAGGGCAATAACTCCTAAAGGGGTCAACTGACCATTTTGGTCATGTTGACTTATTTGTAAATCTTACTTTGCTGAACATTATTGCTGTTTACAGTTTATCTCTATCTATAATATTCAAGATAATAACCAAAAACAGCAAAAATTCCCTAAAATCACCAGTTCAGGGGCAGCAACCCAACAACGGGTTGTCGGATTCATCTGAAAATTTCAGGGCAGATAGATCTTGACCTGATAAACAATTTTACCCCCGTGTCAGATATGCTTTAAATGCTTTGGTTTTTGAGTTATAAGCCGAAAAACTGCATTTTACCCCTATGTTCTATTTTTAGCCATGGCGGCCATCTTGGTTGGTTGGCCCGGTCACGCCACACATTTTTTAAACTATATACCCCAATGATGATTGTGGCCAAGTTTGGTTTAATTTGGCCCAGTAGTTTCAGAGGAGAAGATTTTTGTAAAAGTTAACGACGACGGACGACGGACGACAAGTGATGAGAAAAGCTCACTTGGCACTTTGGGCCAGGTGAGCTAATAATATTCAAGATAATAACCAAAAACAACAAAATTTCCTTAAAATTACCAATTCAGGGGCAGCAACCCAACAACCAGTGGTCTGATTCATCTGAAAATTTCAGGGCAGATACATCTTGACCTGATAAACACTTATACTTACGCCAGATTTGCTCTAAATGCTTTGGTTTTTGAGTTATAAGCCAAAAACTGCATTTTACCCCTATGTTCTATTTTTAGCCATGGTGGCCATCTAGGTTGGTTGGCCGGGTCACCGGACACATTTTTTAAACTAGATACCCCAATGATGATTGTGGCCAAGTTTGGCTTAATTTGGCCCAGTAGTTTCAGAGGAGAAGATTTTTGTAAAAGATAACTAATCTTTACGAAAATGGTTAAAAATTGACTATAAAGGGCAAAAAATCCTAAAGGGGTCAACTGACACTTTTGGTTATGTTGACTTATTTGTAAATCTCACTTTGCTGAACATTATTGATGTTTACAGTTTATCTCTATCTATAATTATATTCAAGATAATAACCAAAAACAGCAAAAATTTCCTAAAATTACCAATTCAGGGGCAGCAACCCAACAACGGGATGTCCGATTCATCTGAAAATTTCAGGGCAGATAGATCTTGACCTGATAAACAATTTTATTCATGTCAGATTTGCTCCAAATGCTTTGGTTTTTGAGTTATAAGCCAAAAACTGCATTTTACCCCTATGTTCTATTTTTAGCCATGGCAGCAATCTTGGTTGGATTGCCGGGTCACCGGACACAATTTTTCAGCTAGATACCCCAAAGATGATTGTGGCCAAGTTTGGATTAATTTGGCCCAGTAGTTTCAGAGGAGAAGATTTTTGTAAAAGATTACTAAGATTTACGAAAAATGGTTAAAAATTGACTATAAAGGGCAATAACTCCTAAAGGGGTCAACTGACCATTTCGGTCATGTTGACTTATTTGTAGATCTAACTTTGCTGAACATTATTGCTGAAAATAGTTTATCTCTATCTATAATAATATTCAAGATAATAACCAAAAACAGCAAAATTTCCTTAAAATTACCAATTCAGGGGCAGCAACCCAACAACCAGTGGTCTGATTCATCTGAAAATTTCAGGGCAGATACATCTTGACCTGATAAACACTTATACTTACGCCAGATTTGCTCTAAATGCTTTGGTTTTTGAGTTATAAGCCAAAAACTGCATTTTACCCCTATGTTCTATTTTTAGCCATGGCGGCCATCTAGGTTGGTTGGCCGGGTCACCGGACACATTTTTTAAACTAGATACCCCAATGATGATTGTGGCCAAGTTTGGTTTAATTTGGCCCAGTAGTTTCAGAGGAGAAGATTTTTGTAAAAGATTACTAAGATTTACGAAAAATGGTTAAAAATTGACTATAAAGGGCAAAAACTCCTAAAGGGGTCAACTGACACTTTTGGTCATGTTGACTTATTTGTAGATCTCACTTTGCTGAACATTATTGATGTTTACAGTTTATCTCTATCTATAATTATATTCAAGATAACCAAAAACTGTAAAAATATCCTAAAATTACCAATTCAGGGGCAGCAACCTGACAACGGGTTGTCCGATTCATCTGAAAATTTCAGGGCAGATAGATCTTGACTTGATAAACAATTTTACCCCATGTCAGATTTGCTCTAAATGCTTTGGTTTTTGAGTTATAAGCCAAAAACTGCATTTTACCCCTATGTTCTATTTTTAGCCATGGCGGCCATCTTGGTTGGATGGCCGGGTCACCGGACACAATTTTTCAACTAGATACCCCAACGATGACTGTGGCCAAGTTTGGATTAATTTGGCCCAGTAGTTTCAGAGGAGAAGATTTTTGTAAAAGATTACTAAGATTTACGAAAAATGGTTAAAAATTGACTATAAAGGGCAATAACTCCTAAAGGGGTCAACTGACCATTTTGGTCATGTTGACTTATTTGTAGATCTAACTTTGCTGAACATTATTGCTGGAAATAGTTTATCTCTATCTATACAAATATTCAAAATAATAACCAAAAACAGCAAAATTTCCTTAAAATTACCAATTCAGGGGCAGCAACCCAACAACCAGTGGTCTGATTCATCTGAAAATTTCAGGGCAGATACATCTTGACCTGATAAACACTTTTACTTACGCCAGATTTGCTCTAAATCCTTTGGTTTTTGAGTTATAAGCCAAAAACTGCATTTTACCCCTATGTTCTATTTTTAGCCATGGCGGCCATCTAGGTTGGTTGGCCGGGTCACCGGACACATTTTTTAAACTAGATACCCCAATGTTGGTAAGGATACCCTTACTCCCAACAGACAGTGTGTATTACCAATGCTGGTTAGGGTATCTTACTCCTAGTAGATTGTGTTTAGTACCAACACTGGCAAGGGTACCTTTCTCCCAGTAGACAGTGTTCAGCACCCCTGCTGGTAAGGGTACCCTTACTCCCAGTAGACAGTGTTTAGTATCAATGCTGGTTAGGGCACCTTACTCCTAGTAGACAGTGTTTAGCACCAATGCTGGTTAGGGTACCTTACTCCTAGTAGACAGACGATGAGTGTTTAGCACCAATATGCTGATAAGGGTACCTTACTCCCTGTAGACAGTGTTTAGTACAACTGCTGGTAGGGGTACCCTTACTCCCAGTAGAAAGTGTTTAGTACCAATGCTGGTAAGGGTACCCTTACTCCCAGTAGACAGTGTTTAGTACCAATGCTGGTAAGAGTACCCTTACTCCCTGTAGACAGTGTTTAGGACAACTGTTGGTAGGGGTACCCTTACTCCCAGTAGAAAGTGTTTAGTACCAATGCTGGTAAGGGTATCCTTACTCCCAGTAGACAGTGTGTAGTACCAATGTTGGTTAGGGTACCTTACTCCTAGTAGACAGTGTTTAGCACCAATGCTGGTAAGGGTACCTTACTCCTAGTAGACATTGTTTAGTACCAATGTTGGTTAGTGTATCTAACTCCTAGTAGACAGTGTTTAGTACCAATGCTGGTAAGGGTACCCTTACTCCAAGTAGCTATAGACAGTGTTTAGTACCAATGCTGGTAAGGGTACCTTACTCCCAGTAGACAGTGTTTAGTACCAATGCTGGTAGGGGTACCCTTACTGCCAGTAGACAGTGATAAGTACCAATGCTGGTTAGGGTACCTTACTCCTAGTACACAGACGATGAGTGTTTAGCACCAATATGCTGGTAAGGATACCTTACTCCCTGTAGACAGTGTTTAGTACAACTGCTGGTAGGGGTACCCTTACTCCTAGTAGACAGTGTTTAGTACCAATTCTGGTAAGGGTACCTTACTCCTAGTAGAGATTGTTTAGTACCAATGTTGGTTAGTGTATCTAACTCCTAGTAGACAGTGTTTAGTACCAATGCTGGTAAGGGTACCTTACTTCTAGTAGACAGTGCTTAGTACCAATGCGGGTAAGGGTATCTTACTCCCAGTAGACAGTGTCTAGTACCAATGATGGTAAGGGTACCCTTACTCCTAGTAGACAGTGTTTAGCACCCCTGCTGGTAAGGGTACCCTCACTCCAAGTAGACAGTGTTTAGTACCAATGCTGGTAAGGGTACCTTACTCCGAGTTGACAGTGTTAAGTACCAAATCTGGTAAGGGTACCCTTACTCCCAGTAGACAGTGTTCAGTACCAATGCTGGTAAGGGTGCCCTCACTCCCAGTAGACAGTGTTTAGTACCATTGTTGGTAAGGGCACCCTTACTCCTAGTAGACAGTGTTTAGTACCAATGCTGATTAGGGTATCTTACTCCTAGTAGACAATGTTTAGTACCAATGCAGATTAGGGTACCTTACTCCTAGTAGACAGTGTTTAGTACCAATGCTGGTAATGGTACCTTACTCCTAGTAGACAGTGTTTAGTACCAATGCTGGTAAGGGTACCTTACTCCTAGTTGACAGTGTTTAGAACCAATGCTGTTAAGGGTATCTTACTCCTAGTAGACAGTGTTTAGTACCGATTCTGGTAAAGGTACCCTTACTCCAAGTAGACAGTGTTAAGTACCACTGCTGGAAATAGTACCCTTTCTCCCAGTAGACAGTGTTTAGTACCAATGCTGGTAAGGGTACCCTTACTCTCAGTAGACAGTGTTTAGAACCAATGCTCGTAAGGGTACTGTACTCCTAGTAGACAGTGTTTAATACCAATGCTGATAAGGGTACCCTTCCTCTCAGTAGACAGTGTTTAGTACTAATGCTGGTAAGGGTACCCTTACTCCTAGTAGAGAGTGTTTAGTACTAATGCTGGTAAGGGTACTCTTACTCCCAGTAGCTATATATATAGACAGTGTTTAGTACCAATGATGGTAAGGGTATCCTTACTCCCAGTAGACAGTGTTTAGTACCAATGCTGGTAAGGGTATCCTTACTCCCAGTAGACAGTGTCTAGTACCAATGCTGGTAAGGGTACCCTTTCTCCCAGTAGACAGTGTTTAGTACCACTGCTGGTAAGAGTACCCTTACTCCGAGTAGACAGTGTTTAGTACCAATGCTGGTAAGAGTATCCTTACTCCCAGTAGACAGTGTTTAGTACCAATGCTGGTAAGGGTACCCTTTCTCCCAGTAGACAGTGTTTAGTACCACTGCTGGTAAGAGTACCCTTACTCCGAGTAGACAGTGTTTAGTACCAATGCTGGTAAGAGTACTCTTACTCCCAGTAGACAGTGTTTAGTACCAATGCTGGTAAGGGTATCCTTACTCCCAGTAAACAGTGTTTAGTACCAATGCTTGTAAGGGTACCCTTACTCCCAGTAGACAGTGTTTAGTACCAATGATGGTAAGGGTATCCTTACTCGCAGTAGACAGTGTTTAGTACCACTGCTGGTAAGAGTACCCTTAATCCGAGTAGACAGTGTTTAGTACCAATGCTGGTCAGAGTACTCTCACTCCCAGTAGACAGTGTTTAGTACCAATGCTGGTAAGAGTAACCTTACTCTATGTAGACAGTGTTTAGTACCAATGCTGGTAAGGGTACCCTTACTCCCAGTAGACAGTGTTTAATACCACTGCTGGAAATAGTACCCTTTCTCCCAGTAGACAGAGTTAAGTACCAATGCTGGTAAGGGTACCCTTACTCTCAGTAGACAGTGTTTAGTACCAATGCTGATAAGAGTACCCTTACTCTCAGTAGACAGTGTTTAGTACCAATGCTGGTAAGAGTACCCTTACTCCCAGAAGACAGTGTTTAGTACCAATGGTGGTAAGGGTATCCTTACTCCTAGTAGACAGTGTTTAGTACCAATGCTGGTAAGGGTACCCTTACTCCTAGTAGACAGTGTTTAGTACCAATGATGGTAATGGTACCCTTACTCCCAGTAGACAGTGTTTTGAACCAATGCTGGTAAGGTTACCCTTACTCCCAGTAGACAGTGTTTAGTACCAATGATGGTAAGGGTATCCTTACTCCCAGTAGACAGTGTTTAGTACCAATGCTGGTAAGGGTACCCTTACTCCCAGTAGACAGTGTTAAGAACCAATGCTGGTAAGGGTAGCCTTACTCCCAGTAGACAGTGTTTAGTACCAATGCTGGTAAGGGTACCCTTACTCCCAGTAGACAGTGTTCAGCACCTCTGCTGGTAAGGGTACCCTTACTCCCAGAAGACAGTGTTAAGAACCAATGATGGTAAGGGTACCCTTACTCCCAGTAGAAAGTGTTTAGTACCAATGCTGGTAAGGGTACCCTTACTCCCAGTAGACAGTGTTTAGTACCAATGATGGTAAGGGTACCCTTACTCTCAGTAGACAGTGTTTAGTACCAATGCTGGTAAGGGTACCTTACTCCTGGTAGACAGTGTTAAGTACAAATGCTGGTAAGGGTACCCTTACTCTCAGTAGACAGTGTTTAGTACCAATGCTGGTAGGGGTACCCTTACTCCCAGTAGACAGTGTTTAGTACCAATGATGGTAAGGGTATCCTTACTCCCAGTAGACAGTGTTTAGTACCAATGCTGGTAAGGGTACCCTTACTCCCAGTAGACAGTGTTTAGTGAAAATGCTGGTAAAGGTACCCTTACTCTCAGTAGACAGTGTTTAATACCAATGCTGGTAAGGGTACCCTTACTCCCAGTAGACAGTGTTTAGTACCAATGCTGGTAAGGGTACCGCAACTCCCAGTAGACAGTGTTTAGTACCAATGCTGGTAAGGGTACCCTTACTCTCAGTAGACAGTTTTTAGTACCAATGCTGATAATGGTACCCTTACTCTCAGTAGACAGTGTTTAGTACCAATGCTGGTAAGAATACCCTTACTCCCAGAAGACAGTGTTTAGTACCAATGGTGGTAAGGGTATCCTTACTCCTAGTAGACAGTGTTTAGTACCAATGATGGTAAGGGTACCCTTACTCCCAGTAGACAGTGTTGAGTACCAATGATGGTAAGGGTATCCTTACTCCCAGTAGACAATGTTTAGTACCACTGCTGGTAAGAGTACCCTTACTCCGAGTAGACAGTGTTTAGTACCAATGCTGGTAAGAGTACTCTGACTCCCAGTAGACAGTGTTTAGTACCAATGCTGGTAAGAGTAACCTTACTCCCAGTAGACAGTGTTTAGTACCAACGCTGGTAAGGGTACCCTTACTCTTAGTAGACTGTTAAATACCAATGCTGGTAAGGCTACCCTTACTCCCAGTGGACAGTGTTTAGTACCAATGCTGGTAGGGGTACCCTTACTCCCAGTAGACAGTGTTTAATACCATTGCTGGTAAGGGTATCCTTACTCCCAGTAGACAGTGTTTAGTACCAATGCTGGTAAGAGTACCCTTACTCCGAGTAGACAGTGTTTAGTACCAATGCTGGTAAGGGTACCCTTACTCCCAGTAGACAGTGTTTAGTACCATGATGGTAAGGGTATCCTTACTCCCAGTAGACAGTGTTTAGTACCAATGATGGTAAGGGTATCCTTACTCCCAGTAGACAGTGTTTAGTACCAATGATGGTAAGGGTATCCTTACTCCCAGTAGACAGTGTTAAGTATCAATGCTGGTAAGGGTACCCTTACTCCCAGTAGACAGTGTTAAGAACCAATGCTGGTAAGGGTACCCTTACTCCGAGTAGACAGTGTTTAGTACCAATGCTGGTAAGGGTACCCTTACTCCCAGTAGACAGTGTTCAGTACCAATGATGGTAAGGGTGCCCATACTCCCAGTAGACAGTGTTTAGTACCAATGATGGTAAGGGTATCCTTACTCCGAGTAGACAGTGTTTAGTACCAATGCTGGTAAGGGTATCCTTACTCCCAGTAGACAGTGTTTAGTACCAATGCTGGTAAGGGTACCCTTACTCCCAGTAGACAGTGTTAAGAACCAATGCTGGTAAGGGTACCCTTACTCCGAGTAGACAGTGTTTAGTACCAATGCTGGTAAGGGTACCCTTACTCCCAGTAGACAGTGTTCAGTACCAATGATGGTAAGGGTGCCCTTACTCCCAGTAGACAGTGTTTAGTACCAATGATGGTAAGGGTATCCTTACTCCGAGTAGACAGTGTTTAATACCAATGCTGGTAAGGGTACCCTTACTCCCAGTAGACAGTGTTTAGTACCAATGCTGGTAAGGGTACCGCAACTCCCAGTAGACAGTGTTTAGTACCAATGCTGGTAAGGGTACCCTTACTCTCAGTAGACAGTTTTTAGTACCAATGCTGATAATGGTACCCTTACTCTCAGTAGACAGTGTTTAGTACCAATGCTGGTAAGAATACCCTTACTCCCAGAAGACAGTGTTTAGTACCAATGGTGGTAAGGGTATCCTTACTCCTAGTAGACAGTGTTTAGTACCAATGATGGTAAGGGTACCCTTACTCCCAGTAGACAGTGTTGAGTACCAATGATGGTAAGGGTATCCTTACTCCCAGTAGACAATGTTTAGTACCACTGCTGGTAAGAGTACCCTTACTCCGAGTAGACAGTGTTTAGTACCAATGCTGGTAAGAGTACTCTGACTCCCAGTAGACAGTGTTTAGTACCAATGCTGGTAAGAGTAACCTTACTCCCAGTAGACAGTGTTTAGTACCAACGCTGGTAAGGGTACCCTTACTCTTAGTAGACTGTTAAATACCAATGCTGGTAAGGGTACCCTTACTCCCAGTGGACAGTGTTTAGTACCAATGCTGGTAGGGGTACCCTTACTCCCAGTAGACAGTGTTTAATACCATTGCTGGTAAGGGTATCCTTACTCCCAGTAGACAGTGTTTAGTACCAATGCTGGTAAGAGTACCCTTACTCCGAGTAGACAGTGTTTAGTACCAATGCTGGTAAGGGTACCCTTACTCCCAGTAGACAGTGTTTAGTACCATGATGGTAAGGGTATCCTTACTCCCAGTAGACAGTGTTTAGTACCAATGATGGTAAGGGTATCCTTACTCCCAGTAGACAGTGTTTAGTACCAATGATGGTAAGGGTATCCTTACTCCCAGTAGACAGTGTTAAGTATCAATGCTGGTAAGGGTACCCTTACTCCCAGTAGACAGTGTTAAGAACCAATGCTGGTAAGGGTACCCTTACTCCGAGTAGACAGTGTTTAGTACCAATGCTGGT
Organism: Mytilus galloprovincialis; assembly: GCA_037788925.1. Classification (NCBI taxonomy): domain Eukaryota; kingdom Metazoa; phylum Mollusca; class Bivalvia; order Mytilida; family Mytilidae; genus Mytilus; species Mytilus galloprovincialis. Next base: position 72,738,515 of record CM075339.1, on the reverse strand, counting down.
AAGGGTACCCTTACTCCCAGTAGACAGTGTTCAGTACCAATGATGGTAAGGGTGCCCATACTCCCAGTAGACAGTGTTTAGTACCAATGATGGTAAGGGTATCCTTACTCCGAGTAGACAGTGTTTAGTACCAATGCTGGTAAGGGTATCCTTACTCCCAGTAGACAGTGTTTAGTACCAATGCTGGTAAGGGTACCCTTACTCCCAGTAGACAGTGTTAAGAACCAATGCTGGTAAGGGTACCCTTACTCCGAGTAGACAGTGTTTAGTACCAATGCTGGTAAGGGTACCCTTACTCCCAGTAGACAGTGTTCAGTACCAATGATGGTAAGGGTGCCCTTACTCCCAGTAGACAGTGTTTAGTACCAATGATGGTAAGGGTATCCTTACTCCGAGTAGACAGTGTTTAGTACCAATGCTGGTAAGGGTACCCTTACTCCCAGTAGACAGTGTTCAGTACCAATGATGGTAAGGGTGCCCTTACTCCCAGTAGACAGTGTTTAGTACCAATGCTGGTAAGAGTACTCTTACTCCCAGTAGACAGTGTTTTGTACCAATGCTGGTAAGGGTATCCTTACTCCCAGTAGACAGTGTTTAGTACCAATGCTGGTAAGGGTACCCTTTCTCCCAGTAGACAGTGTTTAGTACCAATGCTGGTAAGAGTACTCTTACTCCCAGTAGACAGTGTTTAGTACCAATGCTGATAAGAGTACCCTTACTCCCAGTAGACAGTGTTTAGTACCAATGCTGATAAGAGTACCCTTACTCCCAGTAGACAGTGTTTAATACCATTGCTGGTAAGGGTACCCTTACTCCCAGTGGACAGTGTTCATCACCCCTGCTGGTAAGAGTAACCTTACTCCCATTGGACAGTGTTTAGTACCAATGCTGGTAAGGGTACCCTTACTCCCAGTAGACAGTGTTTAATACCATTGCTGGTAAGGGTATCCTTACTCCCAGTAGACAGTGTTTAGTACCAATGCTGGTAAGAGTACCCTTACTCCCAGTAGACAGTGTTTAGTACCAATGCTCCCAGTAGACAGTGTTTAGTACCAATGATGGTAAGGGTATCCTTACTCCCAGTAGACAGTGTTTAGTACCAATGATGGTAAGGGTATCCTTACTCCCAGTAGACAGTGTTTAGTACCAATGATGGTAAGGGTATCCTTACTCCCAGTAGACAGTGTTAAGTACCAATGCTGGTAAGGGTACCCTTACTCCCAGTAGACAGTGTTAAGAACCAATGCTGGTAAGGGTACCCTTACTCCGAGTAGACAGTGTTTAGTACCAATGCTGGTAAGGGTACCCTTACTCCCAGTAGACAGTGTTCAGTACCAATGATGGTAAGGGTATCCTTACTCCGAGTAGACAGTGTTTAGTACCAATGCTGGTAAGAGTACTCTTACTCCCAGTAGACAGTGTTTAGTACCAATGCTGATAAGAGTACCCTTACTCCCAGTAGACAGTGTTTAGTACCAATGCTGGAAAGGGTACCCTTACTCCCAGTAGACAGTGTTTAGGGTATCAGGTCCGTTCGCGCCCAATATACTTTCGCACCCTACACGTTCGCACCTCGCACGTTCGCACCCAAGGTCCGTTCGCACTCTACACGTTCGCGCCCAATTTTAATTCAAATTCCAGTTGAATAATTGGAAAACCATGATTGTTATTTTTAATTGCTTTCGTGTAAATACTGAATGTATGTATAGCTTGGTATGAGAAAACATTTGAAGATTTTAAATGAAAAACACAAAAGATAACTGTTTTTAACAGCTTGGTCCCTTTGATCTGAAACAATGAAACAATAAAATATAGCAATACACTATTATTCAACACACACAAAATAAAAACGTAGTCAGAATCTCACATTCATTTTGAAACAAGTCATTGAATAAAGTTATAGCAATACACTAACCAAAACATGATTAAGAGTTATTCAACACAAAATAAAACGTTGACAGAATCCCACTTTATATAGAAAGGAATATTATTTTTTTTAACAATACACTATCCAAAACATGATTAAGATTTATTCAACACAAACAAAAATGCTGTCTCACTTTATTTTGAGACAATGAAAACAATTATACTTATAAGAATACTACTTGCCAAAACTTGATTACAAAGTTATTGAACACAAAACCAATTAAAATTGGGCGCGAACGGTTTTTGGGTGCGAACATGTAGGGTGCGAAAGTGAAAGGGGGCGAACAAGAGTGGGTGCGAACGTGAATGGGCGCGAACGGACCCGGATTCAGTGTTTAGTACCGATGATGGTAAGGGTACCTAAATGTTACATTTACCAAGTATCGAGTGCTAATCACCACTGCTGTTAAGATTATCCATTTTCCTAGTAGACAGTTTTCAGTACCACTGCTAGTAAGGGTAACGCCAGGGCTTCGGGTATCCAAGTCTATCACTTACCCAGTAGACAGTGTTATGTAACACTGCCTGTAAGGGTATCCAAGTCTACCACCTACCCAGTATACAGTGTTTAGTGACTATCCACCCAGTACAGTTTTAAGTACCCCTGCTGGTATAGGTATATGTGTCTACTATATACCCAGTAGACAGTGTTAAGTTCCCCTGCTTGTATGAGTATATGTGTCTAATATAGACACACAGTAGACAGTGTTAAATACCCTGCTGGTATGGGTATTTGTTTCTACTATACCACCAAAAGACGGTATTAAGTATCCATCTGGTAAGGGTATCTGAGTCTTCCATACACCCCTGCTGGTAAAGGTATCTGAGTTGACTATCCAACCAATGAGAGTGTTAAGTACCCTAATGGTATTGGTATCTGATTGTTATATCTAAAGAGCTGACAGTAAAAACAAACATTTTTTGTATCTACCCTGTAGTACCACAGCTAGTAAGGGTATTCAAGTATATCATTGACCCAGTCGACAGTGTTTAGTACCACTGCTGCTAAGGGTATCCAAGTGTATCATATACAAGGTAGATAGTGTTAAGTACCACTGCTGCTAAGGGTATCCAAGTATACCACTAACCAGTAGACAATGTTAGTTCCACTGCTAGTAAGGGTATCGAAGTCTATCACATACCCAATAGACAGTGTTTATTACCACTACTGCTAAGTGTATCCAAGTAAACCATCGACCCAATAGTATCCCACTATATCATCTTCACAGTAGACAATGTAAGTACCAATGTTTGCAATGGTACCTAATTAGATCATATACCTAGTAGAGTATTAAGTACCACTGCTATGAAGTGTATCATATACCCAGACAGTGTTGGATACCAGTAAGAAACCCCATTTATCCAGTACACAGTGTTTAGTACCACTACCAGTAAGAAACCCCATTTATCCAGTACACAGTGTTTAGTACCACTGCTGATAGAAACCCCATTTATCCTGTAGACAGTGTTTAGTACCACTCCCTGTAAGAAACCTCATTTATCCAGTACACAGTGTTTAGTACAACTACCTGTAAGAAACCCCATTTATCCAGTAGACAGTGTTTAGTAACAATACCTGTAAGAAACCCCATTTATCCGGTACACAGATTTTAGTACCACTACCCCTAAGAAACCCCATTTATTCAGTAGACAGTGTATAGTACCACTACCCGTAAGAAACCCCATTTATCCAGTACACAGTGTGTAGTACCACTACCAGTACATGCAGTAAGAAACCCCATTGATCCAGTAGACAGTGCTTAGTACCACTACCCCTAAGAAATCCCATTTATCCAGTACAGTGTTTAGTAGCACTACCGTAAAAAAAAACATTTATCCAGTTCACAGTGTTTAGTACCACTACCCGTAAGAAACCCCATTTATCCAGTACACAGTGTTTAGTACCACTACCCGTAAGAAACCCCATTTATCCAGTACACAGTGTTTAGTACTACTGCACGAAGGAAACCCCATTTATCCAGTACACAGTGTTTAGTACTACTGCACGAAGGAAACCCCATTTATCCAGTACACAGTGTTTAGTATGACTACTTGTAAAAACCTGATTTATCCAGTACACAGGGTTTAGTACCACTACCCGTAAGAAACCCGATTTATCCAGTACACAGTGTTTAGTACTATTACACGTTAGAAACCCCATTTATCCAGTACACAGTGTTTAGTACCACTACCCGTAAGAAACCTCATTTATCCAGTACACAGTGTTTAGTACCACTACCCGTAAGAAACCCCATTTATCCAGTACACAGTGTTTAGTACCACTGCATGTAAGAAACCCCATTTATCCAGTACAAAGTGTACCATTTACCGTAAGAAACACCCTTGATCCAGTACAGAGTGTTTAGTACCACTACCCGTAAGAAACCCCATTTATCCAGTAGACAGTGTTTAGTAACACTGCCTGTAAGAAACCCCATTTATCCAGTACACAGGGTTTAGTAACACTACCCGTAAGAAATCCCATTTATCAAGTACACAGTGTTTAGTACCACTACCCGTAAGAAACCCCATTTATCCAGTACACAGTGTTTAGTACCACTGCACGTAAGAAACCCCATTTATCCAGTACACAGTGTTTAGTACCACTGCCCGTAAGAACCCCCTTTTTTCCAGTACACAGTGTTAAGTACCACTGCCCGTAACAAACCCCAGTTATCCAGTACACAGTGTTTAGTACCATCACCCGTAAGAAACCCCATTTATCCAGTAGACAGTATTTAGTAACACTGCCTGTAAGAAACTCCATTTATCTAGTACACAGTGTTTAGTAACACTACCCCTAAGAAACCCCATTTATCCAGTACACAGTGTACTACTACTCGTAAGAAACCCCATTTATCCAAAACACAGTGCACCATTACCCGTAAGAAACCCCATTTATTCAGTACACAGTGTTTGGTAACACTACCCCTAAGAAACCCCATTTATCCAGTAGACAGTGTTTAGTACCACTACTCGTAAGAAATCCCATATATCCAGTTCACAGTCTTTAGTACCACTACCTGTAAGAAATCCCATATATCCAGTTCACAGTCTTTAGTACAACTACCCATAAGAAATCCCATTTATCCACTAGACAGTGTTTAGTACCATTGCCCAAAGGAAAACACATTTATTCAGTAGACAGTGTTTAGTACCACTGCCCGTAAGAAACCCCCTTTATCCAGTACACAGTGTTAAGTACCACTACCCGTAAGAAACCCCATTTATCCAGTAGACAGTATTTAGTACCACTACCTGTAAGAAACCCCATTTATCCAGTAGACAGTGTTTAGTACCACTACCCGTAAGAAACCCCATTTATGCAGTGGACAGTGTTTAGTACCACTACCCGTAAGAAATCCCATATATCCAGTTCACAGTCTTTAGTACCACTACCAGTAAGACACCCCATTTATCCAGTAGACAGTGTTTAGTACCACTACCCGTAAGAAACCCCATTTATGCAGTGGACAGTGTTTAGTACTACTACCCGTAAGAAACCCCATTTATGCAGTGGACAGTGTTTAGTACTACTACCCGTAAGAAACCCCATTTATCGAGTACACAGTGTTTAGTACTACTACCCGTAAGAAACCCCATTTATCCAGTAGACAGTGTTTAGTACCACTACCCATAAGAAACCCCCTTTATCCAGTACACAGTGTTTAGTAAAACTGCCCGTAAGAAACCCCATTTATCCAGTACAGTGTTTAGTAACACTGCCCGTAAGAAACCCCATTTATCCAGTACAGTGTTTAGTAACACTGCCCGTAAGAAACCCCCTTTATCCAGTACACAGTGTTTAGTAACAATGACCGTAAGAAACCCCATTTATCCAGTAGACAGTGTTTAGTACCACTACCCGTAAGAAATCCCATTTATCCAGTAGACAGTGTTTAGTACCACTGCCCGAAGGAAACACCATTTATTCAGTAGACAGTGTTTAGTACCACTGCCCGTAAGAAACCCCATTTCTCCAGTACACAGTGTTTAGTACCACTACCTGTAAGAAACCCCATTTATCCAGTACACAGTGTTTAGTTAAACTGCCCGTAAGAAACCTCATTTATCCAGTACACAGTGTTTAGTACCACTACCTGTAAGAAACCCCATTTATCCAGTAGACAGTGTTTAGTACAAATACCCGTAAGAAACCCCATTTATCCAGTACACAGTGTTTAGTACCACTACCCGTAAGAAACCCCATTTATCCAGTACACAGTGTACCATTACCCGTAAGAAATCCCATTTATTCAGTAGACAGTGTTGAGTGTTTTTTACTCAAGCCAAAAAAAAAAAATATTTTAAAGGCAGGCTTGATATCAGTATGCCGTTATTTTGTTTAATTCTCCAGTTTGACTAATTAATTTTAGTTGGGTGCAAGTCCGAAGAATACCTTAAACATTGTAGCAAATCCAAATGAACTGTATGAGTCTATTTTTAATTTGAACAATTTACAGGACTAAAAGTGAAAAAAAAAAACATTTGCTTTCAGTGTCCTCCTTTTGTATTTATTTGGTGTAATAACTCTTTACACTTCGATATTTTGAAAAAAATTTCGTGAATGCCCTAAGTGACATTGTTGTTTTAAATATTTATATCTAGACTATGTGGGATTGGTTTGCTCATTGTTGAAGGTTGTACAGTGACCTATAGTTGTTAATTTCTGTGTCATTTGGTCTCTTGTGAAGAGTTGTCTCATTGGCAATCATACCACATCTTCTAATGTTATGTATGGTACATCAATAAATATTGATTTCAGGTTATTCTGTTTAAAAGTAAGAATTGATTACATATGTACCTGCAAGTATTCCACTAATTCTTTGTACCTTGGATGAAACTTCAGTTTTGCTGCTGACAGATCATATGGAGTTTTACCCTGAAATCAGTGAGACATATATATCAATTGATCTCTTTTATAACACTTATCTTACAGTACATTCATGCCAGTAACATCTGAGTGGTATTTTATTTATCATGTGACCCCCTCAGCTCTGATCACCACGAGTAACAACAGAGTGGTAGTTTATTTATTCTGTGTGCCCTCAGCTCCGATTATTACTTCATGAACTTAGTTACATATTTCAATAAGCTGCAACTTAGAGTTGCTTAGAAAAAAGTGACCAAAATTTCGTATATGACAGAAAAAGAGGTAAGATATAACTTGTATGCTCCGTGTTAAGCAGGGAATAAAAAGTATTCATGTAAATTAGTGTCTCTGTGTTGATTGCTGCTTAATGTCCAGTAGCAAATATTAAATGCATAATCTTACAATAACACTATTATTATCAACTTTGTATTAGAGTAAGACTGACATGTTAACTCAAACAATCTAGCTCAAATAGCCACAGTTCACAAGAATAAATGTCATCATACTCTGATTCGGAAATTTTTTCACCTAATTTCGGTCATTTTGTCATTTTGATATAACTTAAAAGTTGGTGCACTTTGAAAAAAAAAAGAATGTCAAAATCACATTACTGCACCAGTATGCTCATACTCATAGCATCGACAGTTAAATTCTAAATATTTAAAACACGAGGCTTGAAGCCTCGCGTTTCAAATTTGAAAATTTAACAGTCTCGAGTGGATAAATATCGTATTACACTCGAGACAGTGGTAGAATCTATATGTATCTAGACAGGTCCATAATATCTTAACTCAAATTTGCCAGAAATATCACTTATGTGTTGTATCTTGGTTAACATCTATAACAATACAAACATTGTACTAAACAGATTTTACACATCATCAGTAAAGTGATCCATAAATTAATTGAACACTGGGCATATACTATAAAATATTACCTTATGTGTTGTAACCGAGGGACTGGCACCTCCTTGTTCTACCAGACATCTTGTGGTCTGTAGATATCCCCCCTCAGCAGCCAAATGTAAAGCTGTGTATCCATCCCTCTATAATATAACCAAATAACATGTAACTATAATGTACAATACTTTGTTATCAATATCAATAATATACAACATATCCTAAAACTGACATTAAAACTTGTCTGATAAACTGGACATTGTTGTGTAATAAATATAAACAAAATATATATCACATGAATCAGTGGTCAAAACTGAATAAAATGACCAGTCACACTTATATTTATATTGTATATAAACAAACAATAAACATGTTTTGTTGTGAAATGTCAAAACTTCCATTAAATCTGATATCTTAAAAAAATATTTTTTTCAAGAAATGTGTAAAATAATTATATCAATGGATTCAGTAGAACAAAACAAGTAAAATGAGACCCCACTTTATATGATTCTTACAAATATTTGTTCGTTAAAACTGTCTAATTAACAACAGGGTTTAGTGTAGATTCAGTATCATCATTCATTTTAATAAAAAAATTTTTTTTTTAAAGAAACTTGAAAAAAGTTATATTTTCTGATTCAGAACAATAATATGAGTAAAATGAGACCCCACTTTATATAATTATTACAAATATTTGTTTATTAAACTTGTCTAATTAACAACATGATTTAGTGTAGATTAATAGTAATGTGATCAGACTAAGTAGATAACATACATCTGTGGTGTCGATCTTACAACCTCTATCAATGAGGAGTCTACAGATCTCCAGGTGTCCATACCTGGCAGCCATCATTAATGCTGTCAATCCATTATACCACTGGAATAATACAACTGACATCAAAACTTGTCTGATAAACTGGACAATGTTGTGTAATAAATATAAACAAAATATATATCACATGAATCAGTGGTCAAAACTGAATAAAATGACCAGTCACACTTGTATTTATATTGTATATAAACAATAAATACAAATGAAATAAACATGTTTTGTTGTGAAATGTCAAAACTTCCATTAAACCTGATATCTTAAAAAAAAAAAATTCAAGAAATGTGTGAAATAATTATATCAATGGATTCAGTAGAACAAAACAAGTAAAATGAGACCCCACTTTATATGATTATTACACATATTTGTTCATTAAACCTGTCTAATTAACAACAGGATTTAGTGTAGATTTAGTATAATCATTCATTTTAATAAAATATTTTTTTTAAACAAACATGAAAAGGAGTAATATTTTCTGATTCAGAACAATAATACGAGTAAAATGAGACCCCACTTGATATAATTATTACAAATATTTGTTCATTAAATCTGTCTGATTAACAACATGATTTAGTGTAGATTAATAGTAATGTGATCAGACTAAGTAGATAACATACATTTGTGGTGTCGATCTTACATCCTGTATCAATGAGGAGTCTACAGACCCCCAGGTGTCCTTCAATGGCAGCAAACATTAATGCTGTCCATCCATTACCCTGGAATAATACAACTGACATCAAAACTTGTCTGATAAACTGGACAATGTTGTGTAATAAATATAAACAAAATATATATCACATGAATCAGTGGTCAAAACTGAATAAAATGACAAGTCACACTTGTATTTATATTGTATATAAACAATAAATAAACATGTTTTGTTGTGAAATGTCAAAACTTCCATTAAACCTGATATCTTAAAAAAAAAAAATTTTCAAGAAATGTATGAAATATTTATATCAATGGATTCAGTAGAACAAAACAAGTAAAATGAGACCCCACTTTATATGATTCTTACACATATTTGTTTATTAAAACTGTCTAATTAACAACAGGATTTAGTGTAGATTCAGTATAATCATTCATTCTTATAAAAAAATTTTTTTTTAATAAACTTGTAAAAAAGTTATATTTTCTGATTCAGAACAATAATACGAGTAAAATGAGACCCCACTTGATATAATTATTACAAATATTTTTTCATTAAACCTGTCTAATTAACAACATGATTTAGTGTAGATTAATAGTAATGTGATCAGACTAAGTAGATAACATACTGCTGTGATGTCGATCTTACATCCTCTATCAATAAGAAGTCTACAGACCTCCAGGTGTCCCCACTCGGCAGCCCTCATTAATGCTGTCTCTCCATCTCCCTGGAATAATACAACTGACATCAAAACTTGTCTGATAAACTGGACAATGTTGTGTAATAAATATAAACAAAATATATATCACATGAACCAGTGGTCAAAACTGAATACAATGATCAGTCACACTTGTATTTATATTGTATATAAACAATAAATAAACATGTTTTGTTGTGAAATGTCAAAACTTCCATTAAACCTGATATCTTAAAAAAATATTTTTTTCAAGAAATGTGTGAAATAATTATATCAATGGATTCAGTAGAACAAAACAAGTAAAATGAGACCCCACTTTATATGATTCTTACACATATTTGTTCATTAAAACTGTCTAATTAACAACAGGAATTAGTGTAGATTCAGTATAATCATTCACTTTAATAAAATAATTTTTTTCAACAAACATGAAAAAAAGTTATGTTTTCTGATTCAGAACAATAATATGAGTAAAATGAGACCCCACTTGATATAATTATTACAAATATTTGTTCATTAAACCTGTCTGATTAACAACATGATTTAGTGTAGATTAATAGTAATGTGATCAGACTAAGTAGATAACATACATTTGTGGTGTCGATCTTACATCCTCTATCAATGAGAAGTCGACAGACCTCCAGGTGTCCATTCAATGCAGCCCTCATTAATGCTGTCCATCCACCATACTTCTGGAATAATACAACTGACATCAAAACTTGTCTGATAAATTGGACAATGTTGTGTAATAAATATAAACAAAATATATATCACATGAATCAGTGGTCAAAACTGAATAAAATGACCAGTCACACTTGTATTTATATTCTATATAATCAATTAATAAACATGTTTTGTTGTGAAATGTCAAAACTTCCATTAAACCTGATATCTTAAAAAAAAAAAATTCAAGAAATGTGTGAAATAATTATATCAATGGATTCAGTAGAACAAAACAAGTAAAATGAGACCCCACTTTATATGATTATTACACATATTTGTTCATTAAACCTGTCTAATTAACAACAGGATTTAGTGTAGATTTAGTATAATCATTCATTTTAATAAAATATTTTTTTTTAAACAAACATGAAAAGGAGTAATATTTTCTGATTCAGAACAATAATACGAGTAAAATGAGACTCCACTTGATATAATTATTACAAATATTTGTTCATTAAAACTGTCTGATTAACAACATGATTTAGTGTAGATTAATAGTAATGTGATCAGACTAAGTAGATAACATACATTTGTGGTGTCGATCTTACATCCTGTATCAATGAGGAGTCTACAGACCCCCAGGTGTCCTTCAATGGCAGCAAACATTAATGCTGTCCGTCCATGTCTCTGGAATAATACAACTGACATCAAAACTTGTCTGATAAACTGGACAATGTTGTGTAATAAATATAAACAAAATATATATCACATGAATCAGTTGTCAAAACTGAATAAAATGACCAGTCACACTTGTATTTATATTGTATATAAACAATAAATAAACATGTTTTGTTGTGAAATGTCAAAACTTCCATTAAACCTGATATCTTAAAAAAAAAAAAATTTTCAAGAAATGTATGAAATATTTATATCAATGGATTCAGTAGAACAAAACAAGTAAAATGAGACCCCACTTTATATGATTCTTACACATATTTGTTTATTAAAACTGTCTAATTAACAACAGGATTTAGTGTAGATTCAGTATAATCATTCATTCTAATAAAAAAAAAAAAATTTATAAACTTGTAAAATAGTTATATTTTCTGATTCAGAACAATAATATGAGTAAAATGAGACCCAATTTTATATAATTATTACAAATATTTGTTCATTAATTCTGTATAATTAACAGCTTGATTTTGTGTAGATTCAAAATAATTATTTATTAAAATAAAATATTTTTTTAAAGAAAACTGAAAAAAAGTTATATTTTCTGATTTAGAACAATAATATGACTAAAAAGGAATTAAAAGAACCCCTTCATGCCTATTTTCCCATTTAAACTATCTGATTAAAAACAGAATTTTGATTAAATGTTGAATCAGTATTATATAATGATTTCAGCATCAGTTCCAATACAGCCCTATAGATGGTAGTTGAACTTTGCAGGTTTATTTATTAGAGTTTTACCTTTAATTACCAATGGTCTAGATAGGTGGACCCAAACCATGTGTTGTTAGTTGTTGAATTTCTTTGTTTATTTACTCGGAGAAGTCAGGTATTTGTGGTTGGTGTGGTTTATCTATTTACTCGGAGTATTCAGGTGTTTGTAGTTGGTGTGGTTTGTCTATTTACTCGGAGTAGTCAGGTATTTGTGGTTGGTGTGGTTTGTCTATTTACTGGGAGTAGTCAGGTGTTTGTGGTTGGTGTGGTTTGTCTATTTACTCGGAGTAGTCAGGTATTTGTGGTTGGTGTGGTTTGTCTATATTTATTCGAAGTAGTCAGGTATTTGTAGTTGATGTGGTTTGTCTATTTACTCAAAGTAGTCAGGTATTTGTGGTTGGTGTGGTTTGTTTATTTACTTGGAGTAGTCAGGTATTTGTGGTTGGTGTGGTTTGTCTATTTACTCGGAGTAGTCAGGTATTTGTGGTTGGTGTGGTTTGTCTATTTACTCAGGGTAGTCAGGTATTTGTGGTTCGTGTGGTTTGTCTATATTTATTCGAAGTAGTCAGGTATTTGTGGTTGATGTGGTTTGTCTATTTACTCAAAGTAGTCAGGTATTTGTGGTTGGTGTGGTTTGTTTATTTACTCGGAGTAGTCAGGAATTTGTGGTTGGTGTGGTTTGTCTATTTACTCAGAGTAGTCAGGTATTTGTGGTTGGTGTGGTTTGTCTATTTACTCCAAGTAGTCAGGTATTTGTGGTTGGTGTGGTTTGTGTATTTACTCGAAGTAGTCAGGTATTTGTGGTTGGTGTGGTTTGTCTATTTACTCGGAGCAGTCAGGTATTTGTGGTTGGTGTGGTTTGTCTATTTACTCTGAGTAGTCAAGTGTTTGTGATTGGTGTTGTTTGTCTATTCACTCGGAGTAGTCAGGTGTTTACTCGGAGCAGTCAGGTTATTGTGGTTGGTGTGGTTTGTCTATTTACTCGGAGCAGTCAGGTATTTGTGGTTGGTGTGGTTTGTCTATTTACTCGGAGTAGTCAGGTGTTTGTGGTTGGTGAGGTTTGTCTATTTACTTGGAGTAGTCAGGTATTTGTGGTTGGTGTGGTTTGTCTATTTACTCGGAGTAGTCAGGTGTTTATGGTTGGTGAGGTTTGTCTATTTACTTGGAGTAGTCAGGTGTTTGTGGTTGGTGAGGTTTGTCTATTTACTTGGAGTAGTCAGGTATTTGTGGTTGGTGTGGTTTGTCTATTTACTCGGAGTAGTCAGGTGTTTGTGGTTGGTGTGGTTTGTCTATTTACTAGGAGCAGTCAGGTGTTTGTGGTTTGTGCAGTTTGTCTATTTACTCGAAGTAGTCAGGTGTTTGTGGTTGGTGTGGTTTGTCTATTTACTCGGAGTAGTCAGGTATTTGTGGTTGGTGTGGTTTGTCTATATACTCGGAGTAGTCAGGTGTCTGTGGTTGGTGTGGTTTGTCTATTTACTCGGAGTAGTCAGGTATTTGTGGTTGGTGTGGATTGTCTATCTACTCCGAGTAGTCAGGTGTTTGTGGTTGGTGTGGTTTGTCTATTTACTCGGGGTTGTCAGGTATTTGTGGTTGGTGTGGCTTGTCTATTTACTCGAAGTAATCAGGTATTTGTGGTTGGTGTGGTTTGTCTATTTACTCGGAGAAGTCAGGTATTTGTAGTTGGTGTGGTTTGTCTATTTACTCGGAGTAGTCAGGTATTTGTGGTTTGTCTATTTACTCGAAGTAGTCAGGTATTTGTGGTTCGTGTGGTTTGTCTATATTTACTCGAAGTAGTCAGGTATTTGTGGTTGGTGTGGTTTGTCTATTTACTCAAAGTAGTCAGGTATTTGTGGTTGGTGTGGTTTGTCTATTTACTCGGAGTAGTCAGGAATTTGTGGTTGGTGTGGTTTGTCTATTTACTCGGAGTAGTCAGGTATTTGTGGTTTGTCTATTTACTCGAAGTAGTCAGGTATTTTTGGTTGGTGTGGTTTGTGTATTTAATCGAAGTAGTCAGGTATTTGTGGTTGGTGTGGTTTGTCTATTTACTCTGAGCAGTCAGGTATTTGTGGTTGGTGTGGTTTGTCTATTTACTCGGAGTAGTCAAGTGTTTGTGATTGGTGTTGTTTGTCTATTCACTCGGAGTAGTCAGGTGTTTGTGGTTGGTTTGGTTTGTCTATTTACTCGGAGTAGTCAGGTGATTGTGGTTGGTGTGGTTTGTCTATTTACTCGGAGTAGTCAGGTGATTGTGGTTGGTGCGGTTTGTCTATTTACTCGGAGTAGTCAGGTATTTGTGGTTGGTGTGGTTTGTCCATTTTCTCGGAGCAGTCAGGTGTTTGTGGTTGGTGTGGTTTGTCTATTTACTCAGAGGAGTCAGGTATTTGTGGTTGGTGTGGTTTGTCTATTTACTTGGAGTAGTCAGGTGTTTGTGGTTGGTGTGGTTTGTCTATTTACTCTGAGTAGTCAGGTATTTGTGGTTGGTGTGGTTTGTCTATTTGCTCGAAGTAGTCAGGTATTTGTGGTTGGTGTGGTTTGTCTATTTACTCGAAGTAGTCAGGTATTTGTGGTTGGTGTGGTTTGTCTATTTACTCGTCGTAGTCAGGTATTAGTGGTTGGTGTGGTTTGTCTATTTACTCGAAGTAGTCAGGTATTTGTGGTTGGTGTGGTTTGTTTATTTACTCGGAGTAGTCAGGTATTTGTGGTTGGTGTGGTTTGTCTATTTACTCGTCGTAGTCAGGTATTAGTGGTTGGTGTGGTTTGTCTATTTACTCGAAGTAGTCAGGTATTTGTGGTTGGTGTGGTTTGTCTATTTACTCGTCGTAGTCAGGTATTAGTGGTTGGTGTGGTTTGTCTATTTACTCGAAGTAGTCAGGTATTTGTGGCTGGTGTGGTTTGTCTATTTACTCGAAGTAGTCAGGTGTTTGTGGTTGGTCTGGTTTGTATATTTACTTGGAGTAGTCAGGTATTTGTGTTTGGTGTGGTTTGTCTATTTACTTGGAGTAGTCAGGTGTTTGTGGTTGGTATGGTTTGTTGTAATATCCTATATTTAGGCATTCCTGATACCCAGTAATGAATTATCAAAATTATGACAATTTCAAGATAGTCAAACTCATATTGAGTGTTGATTTTATTAATGTTGGAAAGTAGTAACTAGTTTACACCGTTGTACTTTGATTACATATATGTTTTACATTTAGTGTTGTTTAGATTACATGTATGTTTCACAATCAGTGTTGTTAAGATTACATGTATGCTTCACATTCCGATTTGTTTAGATTACATGTATGCTTCACATTCAGTGTTGTTTAGATTAAATGTATGCTTCCCATTCAGTGCTGTGCTTTGATTACATGTATGTTTAACATTTAGTGATGTGCTCTGATTACAGGAATGTGTCACATTCAGTGTTGTGCTTTGCTTACATGTATTACATAGTCATGTGCTTTGATTACAGGAATGTGTCACATTCAGTGTTGTGCTTTGCTTACATGTATTACATAGTCATGTGCTTTGATTACAGGAATGTTTCACATTCAGTGTTGTTCTTTCATTACAGGAATGTTTCACATTCAGTGTTGTTCTTTTGATTACAGGAATGTTTCACATCGTGTTGTTCTTTTGATTGTGTTGTTCTTTGATTACAGGAATGTTTCACATTCAGTGTTGTTCTTTGATTACAGGAATGTTTCACATTCAGTGTTGTTCTTTTGATTACAGGAATGTTTCACATTCAGTGATGTGCTTTGATTACAGGAATGTTTCACATTCAGTGTTGTTCTTTGATTACAGGAATGTTTCACATTCAGTGTTGTTCTTTGATTACAGGAATGTTTTACATTCAGTGGTGTTCTTTGATTACAGGAATGTTTCACATTCAGTGATGTTCTTTGATTACAGGAATGTTTCCATTCAGTGATGTTCTTTGATTACAGGAATGTTTCACATTCAGTGGTGTTCTTTGATTACAGGAATGTTTCACATTCAGTGATGTTCTTTGATTACAGGAATGTTTCACATTCAGTGATGTTCTTTGATTACAGGAATGTTTCACATTCAGTGATGTTCTTTGATTACAGGAATGTTTCACATTCAGTGGTGTTCTTTGATTACAGGAATGTTTCACATTCAGTGTTGTTCTTTGACTACAGGAATGTTTTACATTCATTGTTGTTCTTTGATTACAGGAATGTTTCACATTCAGTGTTGTTCTTTGATTACAGGTATGTTTCACATTCAGTGTTGTTCTTTCATTACAGGAATGTTTCACATTCAGTGTTGTTCTTTGATTACAGGAATGTTTCACATTCAGTGTTGCTCTTTTGATTACAGGAAGGTTTTACATTCAGTGTTGTTCTTTGATTACAGGAATGTTTCACATTCAGTGTTGTTCTTTGACTACAGGAATGTTTTACATTCATTGTTGTTCTTTGATTACAGGAATGTTTCACATTCAGTGTTGTTCTTTGATTACAGGTATGTTTCACATTCAGTGTTGTTCTTTCATTACAGGAATGTTTCACATTCAGTGTTGTTCTTTCATTACAGGAATGTTTCACATTCAGTGTTGTTCTTTGATTACATGTATTACATAGTGATGTGCTTTGATTACAGAAATGTGTCACATTCAGTGTTGTGCTTTGATTACAGGTATGTTTCACATTTAGTGTTGTGCTTTGATTACAGGAATGTTTCACATTTAGTGTTGTGCTTTGATTACAGGAATGTTTCACATTTAGTGTTGTGCTTTGAATACAGGAATGTTTCACATTTAGTGTTGTGCTTTGATTACAGGAATGTTTCACATTCAGTGTTGTGCTTTGATTACAGGAATGTTTCACATTCAGTGTTGTTCTTTGCTTACATGTATTACATAGTCATGTGCTTTGATTACAGGAATGTGTCACATTCAGTGTTGTGCTTTGAATACAGGAATGTTTCACATTTAGTGTTGTGCTTTGATTACAGGAATGTTTCACATTCAGTGTTGTGCTTTGATTACAGGAATGTTTCACATTCAGTGTTGTTCTTTGCTTACATGTATTACATAGTCATGTGCTTTGATTACAGGAATGTTTCACATTCAGTGTTGTTCTTTCATTACAGGAATGTTTCACATTCAGTGTTGTTCTTTTGATTACAGGAATGTTTCACATTCAGTGTTGTTCTTTGATTACAGGAATGTTTGACATTCAGTGTTGTTCTCTTTATTACAGGAATGTTTCACATTCAGTGTTGTTCTTTGATTACATATATGTTTCACATTCAGTGTTGTTCTTTGATTACAGGAATGTTTCACATTCAGTGTTGTTCTTTGATTACATGTATTACATAGTGATGTGCTTTGATTACAGAAATGTGTCACATTCAGTGTTGTGCTTTGATTACAGGTATGTTTCACATTTAGTGTTGTGCTTTGATTACAGGAATGTTTCACATTTAGTGTTGTGCTTTGATTACAGGAATGTTTCACATTCAGTGTTGTGCTTTGATTACAGGAATGTTTCACATTCAGTGTTGTGCTTTGATTACAGGAATGTTTCACATTCAGTGTTGTGCTTTGATTACAGGAATGTTTCACATTTAGTGTTGTGCTTTGAATACAGGAATGTTTCACATTTAGTGTTGTGCTTTGAATACAGGACCATATTTTACCACTCGCTATTGCTGAGGATAAAATAATCGAATATAAATACCCAACCAATATATACCTTTTTTGTACTTGTAGTTGTGTGTTTGATACGTACAACCTTGTAGTTGTGTGTTTAATGTACAACCTTGAAGTTGTGTGTTTTATATGTACAACCTTGTAGTTGTGTGTTTTATACATACAACCTTGTAGTTGTGTGTTTTATATGTACAACCTTGTAGTTGTGTCTTTTATATGTACAACCTTGTAGTTGTGTGTTTTATACGTACAACCTTGTAGTTGTGTGTTTTATACGTACAACCTTGTAGTACTGTATTTTATATGTACAACCTTGAAGTTGTGTGTTTTATACGTACAACCTTGTAGTTGTGTGTTTTATATGTACAACCTTGTAGTTGTGTGTTTTATACGTACAACCTTGTAGTACTGTGTTTTATATGTACAACCTTGTAGTTGTGTGTTTTATACGTACAACCTTGTAGTTGTGTGTTTTATACGTACAACCTTGTAGTTGTGTGTTTTATATGTACAACCTTGTAGTTGTGTGTTTTATACGTACAACCTTGTAGTTGTGTGTTTTATACGTACAACCTTGTAGTTGTGTGTTTTATATGTACAACCTTGTAGTTGTGTGTTTTATACGTACAACCTTGTAGTTGTGTGTTTTATACGTACAACCTTGTAGTTGTGTGTTTTACATGTACAACCTTGTAGTTGTGTGTTTTATACTCTCTATGTATAACCTTGTAGTTGTGTGTTTGATATGTACAACTTTGTAGTTGTGTGTTATATACGTACAACCTTGTAGTTGTGTGTTTTATACGTACAACCTTGTAGTTGTGTGTTTTATACGTACAACCTTGTAGTTGTGTGTTTTATACGTACAACCTTGTAGTTGTGTGTTTTGTACTCTCTATGTATAACCTTGTAGTTGTGTGTTTTATATGTACAACTTTGTAGTTGTGTGTTTTATACGTACAACCTTGTAGTTGTGTGTTTTATATGTACAACTTTGTAGTTGTGTGTTTTATATGTACAACTTTGTAGTTGTGTGTTTTATACGTACAACTTTGTAGTTGTGTGTTTTATACGTACAACCTTGTAGTTGTGTGTTTTATATATACAACCTTGTAGTTGTGTGTTTTATACCTACAACCTTGTAGTTGTGTGTTTTATACGTACAACCTTGTAGTTGTGTGTTTTACATGTACAACCTTGTAGTTGTGTGTTTTATACTCTCTATGTATAACCTTGTAGTTGTGTGTTTGATATGTACAACTTTGTAGTTGTGTGTTATATACGTACAACCTTGTAGTTGTGTGTTTTATACGTACAACCTTGTAGTTGTGTGTTTTATACGTACAACCTTGTAGTTGTGTGTTTTATACGTACAACCTTGCAGTTGTGTGTTTTGTACTCTCTATGTATAACCTTGTAGTTGTGTGTTTTATATGTACAGCTTTGTAGTTGTGTGTTTTATCATACAACCTTGTAGTTGTGTGTTTTATACCTACAACCTTGTAGTTGTGTGTTTTATCAACCTACCTTGTAATTGTGTGTTTTATATGTACAACCTTGTAGTTGTGTGTTTTATACTCTCTATGTATAACCTTGTAGTTGTGTGTTTTATATGTACAACTTTGTAGTTGTGTGTTACATATGTACAACATTGTAGTTGTGTGTTTTATATATGCAACCTTGTAGTTGTGTGTTTTATACTCTCTATGTATAACCTTGTAGTTGTGTGTTTTATATGTACAACTTTGTAGTTGTGGGTTTTATACGTACAACCTTGTAGTTGTGTGTTTTATACCTACAACCTTGTAGTTGTGTGTTTTATCAACCTACCTTGTAATTGTGTGTTTTATATGTACAACCTTGTAGTTGTGTGTTTTATACTCTCTATGTATAACCTTGTAGTTGTGTGTTTTATATGTACAACTTTGTAGTTGTGTGTTACATATGTACAACATTGTAGTTGTGTGTTTTATACGTACAACCTTGTAGTTGTGTGTTTTATACGTACAACCTTGTACGTGTGTTTTATACGTACAACCTTGTAGTTGTGTGTTTTATACTCTCTATGTATAACCTTGTAGTTATGTGTTTTATATGTACAACTTTGTAGTTGTGTGTTTTATACGTACAACCTTGTAGTTGTGTGTTTTATACGTACAACCTTGTAGTTGTGTGTTTTATACGTACAACTTTGTAGTTGTGTGTTTTATACGTACAACTTTGTAGTTGTGTGTTTTATACGTACAACCTTGTAGTTGTGTGTTTTATACGTACAACCTTGTAGTTGTGTGTTTTATACGTACAACCTTGTAGTTGTGTGTTTTATACGTACAACCTTGTAGATGTGTGTTTTATATGTACAACCTTGTAGTTGTGTGTTTTATATGTACAACCTTGTAGTTGTGTGTTTTATATGTACAACTTTGTAGTTGTGTGTTTTATACGTACAACCTTGTAGTTGTGTGTTTTATATGTACAACCTTGTAGTTGTGTGTTCTATACGTACAACCTTGTAGTTGTGTGTTTTATACGTACAACTTTGTAGTTGTGTGTTTTATACGTACAACCTTGTAGTTGTGTGTTTTATACGTTCAACCTTGTAGTTGTGTGTTTTATATGTACAACCTTGTAGTTGTGTATTTTATATTTTATTTGTACAACCTTGTAGTTGTGTTTTTTATATTTTATTTGTACAACATACTAGTTGTGTATTTTATATTTTATTTGTACAAGCTGCGTTGTTTTGAAATTACTAATAGTTTTGTACTGTTAATGTTCATACTGTCATGTTTTGAAGTGACTTGTAGTTGTGTGTTTATTCTGTTAATGTACATGTTCATACTGCCATGTTTTGAAGTGACTTATAGTTGTGTGTTTATTCTCTTAATGTTCTTACTGACATGTTTTGAAGTGACTTATAGTTGTGTTAAAGTCATTTAAAGTACGTGTTTTATACTGTTTATGTACAACTGTCAGGTTTTGAAGTAACACGCAATTATATTTCATTCTGTTAGTGTTTTATACTGTTTAAATTTATGTTCATGATGTACAACTGTCAGGTTTTGAAGTAACATACAATTATATTTCATTCTGTTACAATTTGCTGTATTTTGAAGCAACATGTAGTTATGTGATTTATATTGCTCAAGTAAGATCTGTTATGGTCTGAAGTTATCTATAGTTGTATGTTTTTTACTGTACATAATTTATTTGCTCTAGTACTAATTTGGATGAAACTACTCTACCTGATGAGACTATTTTACTTACATCTTGATAATCAATGTCTGCTTTATTCTCTAGGCATATTTTCACATCTCCTATATCTCCATTCCTAGCAGCTGTAGAAAGTTTCTGTAAGTAAAACATTAGATTTTACACTTAATAGATTGTAATGAAAAATGAATGAAATAACTGTTAAATAAAGCAATAATTATTTATTCTTCTGCATGGCAAATAACTATATAAATCTGGGGTATCCTCACCTCTAATAACTATATAAATCCGGGGTATCCTCACCTCAAATAACTATATAAATCCGGGGTATCCTCACCTCAAATAACTATATAAATCGGGGTATCCTCACCTCAAATAACATTCAGGCAGAGAGGATATGTACCGATTATCAGGTTGTCTACATATTTACATTGTTAAGTATCAGCTGTGTATTTTGCATTATAGAAACAAGTGTTTTCTTTGAGTCATCAGCAAACCGGAAAATGACTTAATAAGTCGGGTCAAACTTATCAAAGTTAGTTTATTCATTATGCATTGTTATATTATTGGTGATATGTAGTTGTATTAGTTATTCATTAACACCCTTAGTTGTCGCCTTGATAATTTCTCATCATTTTCTTACTAATTTTATATCAGATAGTAGAAATACCACCATGCTTATTTAATGATAAAATTATATATGTAGACTGAATAAAAAGAGATGTTGATAATAAAATAAAGAGACAGTAACCTAACAAGAAAGCTAGACAAAGTGATGCCTCCACTCTGAAGTAACTGTATTAAAACAGTCAATGTAGGACTTTCCTTGAGATATTATGTTGTCTGGGAGACACAATTATCACATACATGTATTTTGGTAAGAAAATGGAAATAAAAGATCACATGACAATTGGACTTAAAAAGTAAATCTTACCCTATTCCAATTTTCCATTATAACCTAAAAATAGAAAATAAAAACGATGTGTAGTTGCCATTGAGTTATAAATGTTAATGCCAGTTGAAAATACCTGATCCTTATGGACTATGTCAACTCTTCTGCACTATTTTGTGTCGCTCACCTGGTGAAAATATCACTAGCTTGCTAACTACGATTTTTATATGCGCATACTGGTTACTCTTTGTGTTGCTGATAATTTTTGCAATTTACATATTTAACCTTATTCCTATAGGTTTTTAGTTAACAGTAAAAACTGCAAATATGAGTGCATACGCTGAAATTTCTCGCCTACTTTACTGACCATTTATGTTTATATTCCTAAATATAAAGTTTTACTACAAGTATCACATAAACTTAATATGATCAAATCAAAAAATAGGTCAAGGTTAGATAAACAAAGCCAGAAATACATGTACACCTTACAATCATTCCATACACCAAATATAGTTGATCTTTTGCTAGTAGTATACAAGAAACAGACCAAATCATTAAAATACTATATTGACAATATAAGAACCATGAAATTTAGGTAAAGGTCAGATGATCCCTGTCAGACAGACATGTACACCTTACAATCATTTCATGCATCAAATATAGTTGACCAATTGCATATAGTATTTAAGCAAATGCTTATTTCTGAGATATGAACTTGACCAAAAAACTTAACCTTGTCCACTAATCTGTGAAATGAGGTCAAGGTCAAATGAAAACTGTCCGACAGGCATGAGGACAGAAGTCGCAGGCAAAAACCTGTAAAAATCAATATTTCAGGGGCAATAACTCTAAAACTGGAAAATCTGAGTAAAAAGATCTTGTCATGCGGATCGTATTATAGTTTACACTTTTAACCTATAGCTAGCTCCTATTTTTTTTAAATAACAGGCAAAAAGGGGAAAAAGTATCTTTCAGGGGCAATAACTCAAAAACTCAGGTTGACATATTTTTTTCAACATTTTCAGAGTAATAAAATCATGTCAACTGATAATTTTTGTAATTTACACGTTTAACCTAGCTCCTACATGTTTATCAATAACAGCAAAACACTTCAAAAAATGATTTTCAGGGACAATCACTCTATAAAACAAGGTGACAGATTTTTCTCGTAGTTATAACTTTAAAAAACAAATTCTCGTCTGTTCTAGCCAACTTTCACAAAATTTAAGTTGTTTACTTTAAAATTTTAGATCATGGATGATGGTTAATTGCATTTTTGTGGTAATCAGATATACCGCAAAATTGCTATCCTTAACATGAAGAAAAACACCCGAGAAGGCCCAAAAATATATAGGTGGTGCTCCTGTCATTGGAGGGAACACAACACAGTTTTGTACACAAATATAGCGACACGAAACACGATCGGAAATTCATTTTAATAGATCTACACATTTAGATACACTGGCGCTGACATTTGCCACTCTATGCGCCATTTCTCGTCAAAATGCACAATTTGTGCATGGTGCACGGCCTTCCCGATCACAGCAATAACTCAAAATAGGGTTGTTCGATTGGTTTGAAATTTTCGTTGCAGATAAATCTTTACATGCTTATTTTTTTTATTTAGGTCACTTTTTGGTCCGGTGTTTTCAGAGAAGATCTCTGAAAAAGTTTACACTGGAAGAAAGACAGACGACCAACGCTTGTATATCTGATTACTTACCTAAATGAGGTATTCTACAAACAGGGAGTGATTTTTTCCATCAAACACAAGAACATCAATTGCACTTCCTCAGACCTAAAAATTTCAAAAGTTTTATTCACCAGCATTAAGACAATATTAAATTCATTAATTTCAAGCCTCTCTGAACTGTCAACAAATAAGCAAGGACATGATGGCAATCACATTAAACAATTGATCTGTTTACAATCTGATTATGTGCCTGTCGAGGAACCTGTAGTGGTTGTCGTTGGTAGCTGTATCCCCTGTCCATGTCAAGGAACCTGTAGTGTAGTGGTTGTTGTTGGTAGCTGTATCCCCTGTCCATATCAAGGAACCTGTTGTATAGTGGTTGTTGTTGGTAGCTGTATCCCCTGTCCATATCAAGGAACCTGTAGTGTAGTGGTTGTTGTTTGTAGCTGTATTCCCCAACCCTCTTCATTGTTGTAATAGGCTGTTGATTTTCTCTTTTGAATTGTTTCACATTTTATCATATCAGTGCTTAATTATCTACAAAGTTTCATGAAATTCTGTTGTGTGGTTTTAGAGGAGTTGCTATGACAAGAACAGGACTGAGAGACAGATGGACTGACTGACAGACTGACGGATGAGTAAAAAACAGTATACCCTACAGACCTTTGTTCCATAGGGTATAATTATTAAATAATAAAATGATATAATACCAATAATAGATGTTCTTACTGAAAACATAAATGTTTCTATTTTCAGATTGAAATAATTATTTCAAATTTGTCTTTCCTTCATAAGACAATTTAGATAACATGTTATATTGTCTATTGTTGAAGACCATTTGACATGTTTTTTTTATTGGTTACTGTTTTATTGACATATGAAACCATTTTAACATGTTTCTTTGATTGGTTACTGTCTGATTGACATATGGGACCATTTTGACATGTTTCATTGATTGGATACTGTCTCATTGACATATGGGACCATTTTGACATGTTTCATTGATTGGTTACTGTCTCACTGACATATGGGACCATTTTGACATGTTTCTTTGATTGGTTACTGTCTCATTGACATATGGGACCATTTTGACATGTTTCATTGATTGGTTACTGTCTCATTGACATATGGGACCATTTTGACATGTTTCATTGATTGGATACTGTCTCATTGACATATGGGACCATTTTGACATGTTTCAATGATTGGTTACTGTCTCATTGACATATGGGACCATTTTGACATGTTTCATTGATTGGTTACTGTCTCATTGACATATGGGACCATTTTGACATGTTTCATTGATTGGATACTGTCTCATTGACATATGGGACCATTTTGACATGTTTATTTGATTGGTTACTGTCTCATTGACATATGGGACCATTTTGACATGTTTCATTGATTGGTTACTGTCTCAATGACATATGGAACCATTTTGACATGTTTCTTTGATTGGTTACTGTCTCATTGACATATGGGACCATTTTGACATGTTTCTTTGATTGGTTACTGTCTCATTGACATATGGGACCATTTTGACATGTTTCTTTGATTGGTTACTGTCTCATTGACATATGGGACCATTTTAACATGTTTCTTTGATTGGTTACTGTCTCAATTACATATGGAACCATTTTGACATGTTTCTTTGATTGGTTACTGTCTCATTGACATATGGGACCATTGTGACATGTTTCATTGATTGGTTACTGTCTCATTGACATATGGGACCATTTTGACATGTTTCATTGATTGGTTACTGTCTCATTGACATATGGGACCATTTTGACATGATTCATTGACTGGTTACTGTCTCATTGACATATGGGACCATTTTGACATGTTTCATTGATTGGTTACTGTCTCATTGACATATGGGACCATTTTGACATGATTCATTGACTGGTTACTGTCTCATTGACATATGGGACCATTTTGACATGTTTCTTTGATTGGTTACTGTCTCATTGACATATGGGATCATTTTGACATGTTTCATTGATTGGTTACTGTCTCATTGACATATGGGACCATTTTGACATGTTTCTTTGATTGGTTACTGTCTCATTGACATATGGGACTATTTTGACACGTTTCATTGATTGGTTACTGTCTCATTGACATATGGACCATTTCGACATGTTTCTTTGATTGGTTACTGTCTCATTGACATATGGGACCATTTTGACATGATTCATT
This sequence comes from Mytilus galloprovincialis, assembly GCA_037788925.1. NCBI lineage: Eukaryota > Metazoa > Mollusca > Bivalvia > Mytilida > Mytilidae > Mytilus > Mytilus galloprovincialis. The sequence continues at coordinate 72,712,871 of CM075339.1, read as the reverse complement.
GACTGGTTACTGTCTCATTGACATATGGGACCATTTTGACTTGTTTCATTGATTGGTTACTGTCTCATTGACATATGGGACCATTTTGACATGATTCAGTGATTGGTTACTGTCTCATTGACATATGGGACCATTTTGACATGTTTCATTGATTGGTTACTGTCTCATTGACATATCGGACCATTTTGACATGTTTCATTGATTGGTTACTGTCTCATTGACATATGGAACCATTTTGACATGTTTCTTTGATTGGTTACTGTCTCATTGACATATGGGACCATTTTGACATGTTTCATTGATTGGTTACTGTCTCAATGACATATGGAACCATTTTGACATGTTTCTTTGATTGGTTACTGTCTCATTGACATATGGGACCATTTTGACATGTTTCATTGATTGGTTACTGTCTCATTGACATATGGGACCATTTTGACATGATTCATTGACTGGTTACTGTTTCATTGACATATGGGACCATTTTGACATGTTTCATTGATTGGTTACTGTCTCATTGACATATGGGACCATTTTGACATGTTTCTTTGATTGGTTACTGTCTCATTGACATATGGGACTATTTTGACACGTTTCATTGATTGGTTACTGTCTCATTGACATATGGACCATTTCGACATGTTTCTTTGATTGGTTACTGTCTCATTGACATATGGGACCATTTTGACATGTTTCATTGATTGGTTATTGTCTCATTGACATATGGGACCATTTTGACATGTTTCATTGATTGGTTACTGTCTCGTTGACATATGGGACCATTTTGACATGTTTCATTGATTGGGTACTGTCTCATTGACATATAGGACCATATTGACATGTTTCATTGATTGGTTACTGTCTCATTGACATATGGGACCATTTTGACATGTTCCATTGATTGGTTACTGTCTCTTGCCATGACATATATTTCACATTTTTTTTCATTTAGCACAAGTTCAATGCTAAAGTTCAACCAATCTATATTTGTAGGAATATAATTTTATAATTATTCTTTCGGCTTTTTTGTGTCTTGTTTAATGTTACAGTATTTTGAACGAAAAAACTATATGCTGATTATCCTTTTAGAGTTAAGACACTCTTACATTTCAAACAAATTTCAGTAGTAAACATGGTAAATAGTCCTACATATAGTTCACATATATTAATGTACACTTACCTTAAATAGCAACTAGACTGCATAAGGTTCACATTGATTGGACAGTTATATAATTGACTGGACAAGGATCACATTGACTGGACAAGGTTCACATTGACTGGACAAGGATCAAATATATACAAACAATAGATGTTCAATCTGGAAATATAAATCCTAGTCAATTAAGATTAGAGTAACCACCAACCTTCACATGCTTCAGTAGAAAAACTGACAATCCTAGTCAATTAAGATTAGAGTAACCACCAACCTTCACATGCTTCAGTAGAATCAAAGAGCTGAATAGCTCTGAGGGGAAAGACGGCCCTTGTTTCTATTTCATTTTTTTGGGGGGGGGTTATGTTTTGATAGTCTTCATATAAAGAATGAAAAAAAGAACAGCTAGAACATGTGGAAGGTTGACACTATTGGAATCAATTGTTGTTTAATGTAATTTCGTTTCTTTAGTTTAGGATTCAATTTAGACCAATGGAAAAGATCTGCATCTTCTAAATCTAAACATTCAATTAAAGTTGATAGTTCAATTATTTTTGAAATCTTAATAGTGTACGACTGAACTGTAGGCTAGGGCCATTTTCCATTTTTTGTGACAGTACTCTTAAAATTTTTAATTTTTTTCTTATGAAAGTTAGGACTGAAAAATCTATTCAGTTTTAAATTTCCATTGATAGAATGAAATTCAAAACAGTGTGGCTGTGGCTATTGATTGACACATTAAATTCATCCATTGACTGGGACAATTTAGGTGAACGTTTGTATGTAACGACCATTGCTCACTGTGTACTTTTTAAAGACACTTAAACTATGGGGTCACCAAAGGTTCTCAACACCTTAATAAAGTAAATCGAAAAAAATAATCAGAAATAACACGATGTTTTGATTATTATAAATTATATAAATCAAAACATAAAGGTTATTCCTGATTAATTTTTTGAATTATTTTATAATTAAAGGCGTTAAGAAACCTTGGTGACCCCACAGTTTAAATGTCTATCGTAGGTACGTCGTGAACAGTGGTCGTTACAGACAAATGTTCACGTAAATTGTCCCAGTCAATGGATGAATTTAATGTGTCAATCAATGGCCATAGCCACACTGTTTTGAATTTCATTCTAAAGTTCCTAGTTATATCTCTCATCACAGGGATACAGGTACTAATAAAAATAACAATATGATTGATGTAAACTGTGTGAAGCTTGTTTCCAAATCCTACATTTTGAAATATTTGTAAAATTTCATGAATAAATAGGTTTAAACTACAAAATGCAACATTTGTAACTATTACAATGATTATGTTGGTACACAAAATTTAGTTTTAATGAAAGACTACTTATCATATACTAAATGTCACATTTTAAGTGTTTATTTTAGTGGATAATTAGCTCATAAATTGAGGTGCTCCTGAATTGGAGGAAGATTCTCAAAACAGAGTTTTACAGAAAAAAAATGGAAAAGATAGTTTCTCTCCCCGATCTCATGTAGCCCCTCGGACTTCCTGTTTACTTTGAAAGTTGTTGACCTACAAATTAAAGTATTGCATGTTGATGTTTAAATCATCTACAGCAAACATCATTATGTTTAAATTCAACAAATACTATTTTTTAATAAGTGCACAATCTTTGAGAATGATTTAAATAACCAGTGAAGGATATCCCTGCTTATGCGTAGTGTGGCATTCCAACCATGACGTCACTATAAAATATAATGTAGGTTGGATATATGTAGAATATCTCGTCATACTGATTTTTCCGGATTGTAAAAGAAACGTAAATAGTGTAAAGGAGAGCTCGATATACGATAATTTCGAGAGAAACAGAAGGGAAATGTGTAAAAAAGTGTTTAAAGTCAATTTATTCATTTGTGTCTTCCCATCTCATCATTCTGAGTAAGATTTGTTGGGGGTTTTCCATACTATAACAAGAATGTGTCCTCAGTACACGAATGCTCCACTCGCACTATCATTTTCTATGTTAAGTGGACCCTGAAATTGGGGTAAAATCTCTAATTTGGCATTAAAATTAGAAAGATCATATCATAGGGAACAAGTGTACTAAGTTTGAAGTCGATTGGACTTCAACTTCATCAAAAACTACCTCGACCAAAAACTTTAACCTGAAGCGGGACAGACGGACGAACGAACGAACGGACTAACGAACGAATGGACGCACAGACCAGAAAACATAATGCCCCTCTACTATCGTAGGTGGGGCATAAAAACAAAATGAATGATGTGAGGGAATGTCACTCTGGTCAACCCCATTGGGGATTGACGGCTTGAAGCCGTCTTCCCCAAAAACTGACAATCCTAGTCAATTAAGATTGGAGTGGAGTGCTCCAGCCTCATGTAGGAATTGAACTCCCAACCTCAGTGTTGACAGGTTAGTGATACAGTAGGTCCACTACTTAGACCACTCGGTCACCAAGGCCTCAAAATTTTATCAAAAAGATCATCTTTTGTTGATTACCACATGTTGACCTGTCTCATTGATTGTTTCCTGTTTGTTTTATATATAGACCTCCTAGGGTTCTGATTAAGCATGCTAAGGACTGTTGAACCGGAGTTCAGGGAATCTATTGTTGAATACCATGTTGACCTGTATCATTGATTGGTTGTTGTCTGTTTTATATATAGACCTCCTAGGGTTCTGATTAAGCATGCTATTATAATATTGCTAAGGACTATTGAACCGGAGTCCAGGGAATCTATTGTTGAATACCATTTCGACCTGTATCATTGATTGGTTGCTGTCTGTTTTATATATAGACCAGTGGGAAAGCCACGGATCAGTTCTGCACCTCCTTCCATATGACGTAACGGCCAAAAAATCAAGGGCGACAATCGCGATTTTTACATAGACGGCGACAGTATCGCGCCATCTCGGTAATTTGTTTACATCGTGTACGTGTGATTTTTCAAGAAATTTACTATTAAAGACAATTAAACTTGTGTCATTTCATCATTAATTAGTTATATAGGTAAGTTTTACAGGTGACTATGCTATATTTTCTTCTTAGGAGATTTTATTTTACAAGAAACAAACATCTGAAAATGGCAAGAGACGTTGTTATTTTGGAAGATAAAAATATGGCGGGTGTTTTCCGCTTCTGAAAATAACTGACACATTCGCATCCTATTGGCTATTTAAATATAAAATGACCAAAAATAGTATCTATGATGATAGGAGTCCCTAAATATTTGCATAAATACCCATCACTCCTTGTCAAATTGTAACCATGGTAACTGAGGCTGCGAAAAGGAAGCACATAAATCGACGCCATTTTTCAACAAATTAAGGTTTCTGAGCTCACGAAATCCTACTATTATTACTTTTAATGGTTAGAAGAAAGATATGAACATTATCCATAACATAATTTATTGATCAGATCGGGTTATAATTATATAAATAGCTATATGTTTGCCTCTTTTTCGATGCTGAAATCCATTAAATTACCACAGACCATACGAAATAAACGCCCCTTTCTTAGCCCGAGACTTCAATTTTGATTAAAACTTGAATTTTTGGCATGTCAATGTTAGCATTTAAATTTTAATTAAATTATTACGGTTGTGTAAAGCATTTGTGCTGATTTGTTTGGTTGTCTCGAATAGTAAAAAGGTTAATTAAATGGTTTTATATTATTATTTTTGAACCCAAAAAGTGTGTGACAAAAAACTAAAAACAAACAAAATAAAATTATAGGAAAAATATAACAACTACATAAGTATAGTTTAACTTTATCCTAAACCTCTATCCATCATTTCTTACAGATAGTACAGGGTGAGGGTTCACAAAATAGGGAACCAGGGGTGGATACAGCTATTTTGAAAAGGGGGTTAATTCCGTACCCAGGATAAAGGGGGGGGGGGTTCCAACTAAATGTCCCCTTTCAAATGCATTGATTGTCAATAAAAAGGGGGGATTCCAATCCTGGAACCCTATCCCTGGACCCGCCACTGGGAACTACGGCTAAAAGCATAAAAAATTGGAGAACTATGACTAAAGGAACAAAGAATAGAGAAAATTGACTGTAATAAGGAATAGAGCAAATGACATGCTAGTCAAAATAATTATGACGTCTGACAAGGCTATTTTATTTTTTATCTGGGACGCCTTCCTACGCATCCCAGAAAAAAATTATAAAATATCCTAGCCAGACATCATAATTATTTGAACTTTTGATGTGCTCATTTATATATTGAGAAAATAGAAATGATGGACAAAAAGTATAAAAAAAAATAGAGACAAATGAGTGTAAAGAATAAATGCTAAGGTAATGGAAAACACCCCATCCAGACCCTTGTTAATCTGAACAACATTACTATTATTTTTGCTGAATAGTGCATATAGGCATTTCCCATTTGAATGGTTTTACAGTAGTAATTTTAGGACCCTTTTTAGCTTGTTGTTCGGTATGAGCCAAGGCTCCGTGTTGAAGGCCGTACATTGACCTATAATGGTTTAATTTATAATTTGTTATTTGGATGGAGAGTAGTCTCATTGGCACTAACACCACATCTTCCTATATCTATGTAAAGTATCTTTTAAATATTTCAGGTATATATGAAATATTAACCAGTAGGACAGTATAAATTCTGTCCCTCCTTCCATGCTAAAAAAAAGCAAATTATGTGATTTATTGTTGAATTTTATTGCCACATTCAGTATTGGCTAGGTGTTGTGGCCAGGTTTTATTGGTGGTGGATACATTTAATATCAATTACTGGTATGAAGAATTAAAGATATGAATGATTGAATGAAAAGTTACCTTTTAAATAACAGATACATGTAAGATAATTTAATGTTGCATATTAAGTTATACTTTATTTAAACATTATTTAATATATCTATTAAAAAGATTGATATATTATTATGTTGATGGATTTAAGGTATTGAAGTAAATGAATAAATAAATAGAAAATTTGTGTCGCTGTATATGATTATTAACTTTTCTTGATGGAGGACAGGACTTTTTCAGGACGTCTGGATTGGGTGTTTTTAAGCTCAGGATTTTGGGATCCAGGATTTTCTTTCGTGATTTTTTTTTTTAATTTGGGACCTCAGAAGATCATGTTTTTAGCCCGGGATTTTGGAATCAGGACCCCTGCAACATCCCCCACCTCCTTCTTTGACATATAATATAAAGTCATTAAAAAATAAATCAATTACATGTATTTACATCAAAAGTCTAAAATAATTTCTTTATTTTTGTTGAATCATATAAACCTCCTTTTGATTATTTAAGATAAAAATAAGAAGGATTTCAATTTAAATGAAATGATAACAAACATCTGAAAACAATCATAGTATATACATTATGGGATTTTCTCATGTTTAAAGGCTTTCATGTAGCAAAAAAATGCCTATATATCCACTCCAAATGAGTATTTTGGGATAGTTGTCTCATTGGCAATTATTCACATCTGATTAGTTTTCCATTAGTGAAATTCAAATAAAAAACATTCAATTCCAATTTAAATGTGAACCTTCTCATTCTTGGATCACATAGAAATTTGTAGACAATTAAAATATATTATAATTTCATATAACAACTGTAGAAAATTAACAATAATACTCTTAAATTATCTAAAATATTTTTTAAATTTTTGTACATGTACGTATGTTTCATTTTAACATTATTTTTATGACTATTTATTTATCATTTAATAAACGTTTATTTCTAAACATTTTTATATTTTTAAATATACAATGTGAAACACTCAACCATTTTATATTGCTAACGTGGGGTAAATGTAAATGAGACAATAATGCTGTTGCAATACAATAAAACTTATTGTCATTGAAAAACCTGAGATTCATAGATGCAAAGCTAGCATATTCATAGGGGTCCCCTTTTCAGTTGATTAAATAGGGAATCACTGGAGCGGGCCCCTCTTAAGTCAGTCAGCAGCCCCCTAGAAAAAGTTTTGGATCCGTCACTGATATCCTGCATATACATGTATGTACTGTAGTATTTGGGACATAAAAAAATCAAAGATATAAAAAGTCAACTTGATGGTCTTTAATGATTGATTAGGTGTGAAGGACTGAAACAGAAAGGTTTTTAAATCGTTCAGTTCTCCTAGACATAGTGAGGTATCCTTGATGTCTCTCAAATGGCCTATCATGACGACTTTTCACTGTTTTTCTGAAGTGTGGTAACGCCTGCACCTAAATAAATCATTTTCAGTAGTCTCTCTTTTTTCATACTTTTTTTATGAAAAGTCTAAACTAATATTCAAATTAGAAAAAAGAAAACTGAGCAACTTGAACCCACAACATACAATTGATATCAGGTGTTCTGGAAGAGTTAGTAGATCCTGCTCCTTGTGTAGTATTAGGAATGAGATGTCCTAGTGCCCTTTTCCTATATGTAATCACATGATTTTGCAAATTATTGCAATTGTGTGCTTTTAGAATGGAGTAAAATGTGTGAAAAAAGTATTATATAGCAGAAAAATCAGCACACAGATATAGGAATGGTATGATTCTGATTAAACTATAGATCCTGTGTCCAAAGCTTTGTTTTCTTGTAGATTGGTGTAAAATTAAAATGTGGGTCAAGCATCAATATCAATGCAACAAAACAGGATCACCAAAATCAGAGTGAGACTTTCATATGCCAATTTCATAGTAGATCTTAGAAGTGATACAGCATTTTGTTAATGCTTTAAATGGTCATATAGCTCTAACATGTATTAAGAATCGGATGTACTAGGCATTGGGCATCCCTATTGAATGTTATTCTCAAGTTCTCAGGAGTAAAACATGCCCCAAGGCCCAGACACACTCAAACATGAATGGTTAAGTGTACACCATGTTGCTTGATATGCATGATAAGGACAGGACAGACATTTATAAACATGTGTGAGTGTCAACTTCCAACTTGCTTAGGTTTTTTTATATAAACAACAAGAACGAAGACTAAAAATCAGGTGAACATTATTGATGCATCAGATTAATATTTGTTGATTGGTACTTTTTTAATTATTGACAAGTTGATTTCAGATTAATATTTACTGAATCAAAGAATGACTGTAACCATTAACCTAAAAAAAATGGCTTAAAACAAAGATTAACTGAGTGCTTACACTTTGTACTTGCGTAGGCTTTTTATCCAGACAATAACTTTTGACTTACCCCTTGCTGAAATTTTTTAAAAGTTGGGGGGAAAAAAGGGGGGTACTTCCAGACAACTGAAGTCATTTATATGGACAAATTCGTTCATAGATTAACCCAGTTTCAATGTACTACATACATGTACATCTGTTACACACTGCAGCATAATTAAATAACTACTGAAAATGTAATACGAGGAGTTTGAGCAACATGAAAAACATCAACAAATGACGGTGTAAAGCCTTCAATCCATCCTCATTTTTAAGTAAAATATATTTTAAATCCTGGAAACATCATCACCCTTCATTGTCTCAATCAATTTCGTGGTTAAAAACTGTTAAATATGACATAATTTGCTTAATTTTGCGCCGAAATAACTCCAAAAATGTTTGAAAAGTGTTGAATTTTGACCTCCGGTTGAAGTATTTATTATGTAAACAAGACTCAGAGTGACGGGGAATCCTATACAAGTCATGTGCCCATATGTTTCTGGGTAACATTTATTTATATCTCGACCAATGAAAAGCTTTAGGATGCATTTGTGTCAGTTCCTAGCAAACAGGGGGATTACCCGGGTTTTTTTGGAAATCTACGAAGGACGTCTTGATTTTGACAGTCGTGTGCAAAAATCTATTTTAATGAAAAATTAACCTTAAATACTGATGGATGTTAAGATGTTTTAATAAATTTATTGTCTGAAGCACAGGCTATGTTTTTGTTACACGCTGGTTACAGCGTCACCTCGAAATTTTAAGATTATCTCCCCTTTCCCGCGTGACCACCGGAAGGAACTCTTCAATGTCACTGGCTTTCCCCACTGGACCTCCTAGGGTTCTGATTAAGGGTGCTATAAACAGTTTCGTATAAAAAACTGGGGGTTATTCCCAGACTAAAAATAACCATGGAGGGAAACCCCCTGTTTATTGACTTAATTGGTGAAAAAGTATCATGTTGAATGATTGAAATAATTTAAAAAATTATATTAAATATACATGTTTTGAGGGGAGACAACACCATGAACACTGTAAACACTCTGTTTTACTGGCAGTGAAAATTTAAAACTTATTTTCAGCCACTGTAGCTCTTTTCGGAGCAGGTGACCGTACTCTGAAACAAGATTTTTTTTATAGGCAAGGTAAAAACCTATAAACACATGATAAATTTCATACAGTTTTGATTATGTAAAATGTGCATGTATCATGATTTCAGGGTTTTTATGTTCAAATTAGGCATTTTTTTCCCCATGTTCTTTGGATGGATTTTTTTTAATATATTAAAAGTACACTTTATTTTTATGTCATTATAAACTAGAGAACATTCTGATTCCAGTGATATCTAGTTTTATACAAGTATCTTTATTAATCAGTCCACCACTAAGGGTCACTTATGCATGGTCCCTCAAAATATGACGTCATAGAAAAAAACTGTTGATTGCACCCTTAAAGGGACAAATATATAATATAGTGATATTTTAGCATAGAAATGTGTTAGCGAATGGAGTAAAATAATTCTGAAAAATATTGTACGGCATGTATACATTAATTTAAAAGCATCAGTTTGGTATATTAAATGCAAATATTACAGATTTGTACATAGCAACCAAATATAAGAAAACCAGACTCAGTACGAATATTGAAGTTTTTTCATCTTTTTGCGACGTCATGATATTTTTATTCAATCTCTCATATATTTTGAACCACAAGTTGCTCATGAAAAGTGTAGATTTTTTCTACTTTGGCCTTTACTACTGATCAGTTGGTACTTTTTATAGTCAATTTTATTTTATCTGCCAATGACATCAATGATATTTTCTTTTACAACCTTAAACTGTAGATTTAAAGTTATCAAATATACAGAAAGCTCTGTTAATTTCTTAATGTGCCCATCCCATGTCAAGGGCCTGTGATTTTATTATTTTTTATTGATTTAGGTCCTTCATATTTGTTTTTAGTAAATTGTATTGTTACTGCATGTACTAATTAAGTCGTTAGATTTCTTGTTAGAATTGTTCACCTTTTTTCATATCGGGACTTTTTATAGCTTACTATATGGTATGAGATTTTCTTATTATTGACGACTGTATGGTGACCTATAATTGTTTATATATCTTCCTCCTTTGAACTCTTTTGGATAGCTCTGGTTCATTCGCAAAAAATACCAAATCTCTTTAAGCCCGACTTGTTTCCCGAAATCTCTCGTTTACGTTCATGTACTGAATGCTCATTTACTACATGACACGATAAGTTGTCAATCAAAACAAAAATTCAATAATCCCCTATCAGGGCAATGAAATCTCAACAGATCGATCAGTTTCCAGTCCCGTTAGTATACATGTAAAGTCCCAGTTCAAACTAAAGAGTACATCACACTGGTGGATCCAGATATTTTCATAAGGGGGGACCCACTGACTGACCTAAAAGAGGGCCCTCTCCAGTCATGCATCAGTGATTCCCAATACAATCAACCAAATTTTTCCCACAAAAGGGGGGGGCCTACCTGGATCCGCCTATATGTCATCATTAAGGGGAGACACTCATAAAGATCAGCTGTTTGAAATAACTACATATCACAGGCACTGTCTTGTTACCATGTACCTCGGGGGGTTTACTATCCACACTCGTAAGAAAGTGCCCCACCGAAGTGGATAGAAACCCCCATTTGACAGAAACAAGTGGCGAAGTGACTGTGCTACATATATGACAACCTGAGATTTGCTCACAGGCACTTGTTTCTATCCATTGGAAGGTCGACTATCTATATAAATAGAAGCTTCTATTTATATGGATAGTCGACCTTCCAATGGAAAGAAACAAGTGCCTGTGGATTTGCTGTCCGGCTGTGGGACCAATATTTTCAAAATGCACGTCTTATTTTAACAATATAATAACATACTTCCTTGTGTAGTCACAAAACCTTGAATACATCTTGGTGTATGTTTGACCAAAACCGTCTGGTATTGTCATTTCTTCAATGATCTTCAATCGTAACTGGAAAAATATTTTGACATGAAGCGGGAAACTACTGCACATAATATCCAAATCGTTTCAGGAATTGTTTCCGGAAATTTTTATCACAAGCCTTTGATAAACACATTTTTCATGTTTCTCACGATTTATTATATTATGATATTTTAACACAAAATCGTTAAAAAATGTCTCTTCGCACCTAAATCTTTAATTGAATGCTCTATAGTATAATATGTTAAACAGCTGATATTCAAAATAACTTTTTATGGGGGGGTAGGATGAAAAATGTTGTCCTGCATTTTTTTTAAGCTGTAATCTCTGTCCTGCCTTTTTATTTTTCACTCTGTTCGGTCCTGCCTTTTTTTTTTAGTTTATCCTGACTTTTTTTTTTACCTAAATTGTCGTCCTGAATTTTTTTTTTGCAAGTGTCTCATCCTGCCTTTTTTCAGTTTTACTCAAAACTCCTGTCCTGCCTATTTTTTTTTAAATTTCATCCTAGCCCCCCCCCCCCTCCCCATAAAAATCAAATGGTAGCTCCCTACTATGATCATATGACAAGTCTTCTTGAAAGTATGAATTTTGTGCCTGACATCTGACCAGGAAAAATGAAAAACGTAGCCTGACCAAAACATTATTTGCAGAAATGAAGATCACATAGAAAAAATGAAGAAAAAAAAAGTGTCTGACATTTATATTCGTCAATCGGCAATAATTTATACAAATAAGTTCTGAAGCCGTAGTATGGTTCACAGCGAGACACTGACTCTCCACCAGAGACCAAAATGACCAACTGGGATTGCTTTAACACTGTTCAAGTTTATAGTAATCTCAGATATGACGCAGAAGTTACGGAATTCGAAACTATAGGTCACCGTACGGCCTTCAATGATAAGCAAAACCTACACCGCACAGTAAGCTATAAAATGCCCAGAATTGACTAATGTAAAACTGTTATAACGAGAAAACTAACGGTGGGCCTTAATAAACGAAAAACAAATATGATATACAACTGTAAAATAATAATTATTTTGGTTTTAATTTATTGATAACAAAATCAATATTTATACCGATTTAAATATATATATATATTCCGTTTTCTGGAATTATGCCCCCTCCCTTTCAAAAATCATGGATCCGCCCTTCAGTCTTGTATATTGACCGTTCCATACGGTCTTATATATATGTTAAACAGCTGATCCTTGAAAAATCAAATTTAATGCTGCATAGAAACGTTTTGTCCGAAGATATTGTGGGGGTGAGCAACTCAAACAGACATAATAGGTTAATAACTTTGCATCATGAACAAAAGATAAACCAAATGTTTTGTCTTTACCCATGAATGACATTTGAACGATTCTTATAATAAGAAACCGTTCTACTCAAGTGAAAAATCGAGCGCTTGAATCTATTATGATGTTATTCGTTGCAATTTAAGAAATAGCTTGCAAAATTTGGCTATGTAACACTTTAAAATGCTTTTACGTAACACTCTGCCTGCAGTTTTCATAAACAACAAAATTCTACAAAGGGTAAGGTACAGTAAATGAGCTACGTCACAGATTTTGGTTACATTTTGCATACAATTTTGGCTGGTTGAACTATAAACGTAATGCATTTGTCTGTTTAATTTTCTGAAATATTACTAAAGTGATCCTTTCAAAAAAAAAACCTACACATGGTTTGTATAGAAACCACATTAAATAGCGAAAACTTTCTTCAATTTGTATAAAATCAATCAAATCGCCAATCACCAATATATAGATTTTTTTTTTAAATTTGTATATTGATGAAACATAAATTTCCGTTTTAATGATGTCAAACAATAACACAGTTCAAAGTTTAAGTTTAAAGTTTTAATATCTATTTCCGTCTTTCTACATTTGTCCATGATAAGAATTTTTCCGCTATTCCGGGAATTAGCTCCTTTCTCATGAATTCACTTGACAATCATGTCAATATACCAAATTTTGACAGGGTTTAGAAATTTTCTGAACTATACGCTTAAACTTTCCCGATAGGAGAGATTTCATCAAAATAATGTATTTTTTCCTTGATATAAAACACTAATATATACTAATAAGTAATTAACAATTGTCTTTATGAAATCCTCAATGTTTTAATTTTTATTTTGTCTTAGTTTTTGGAACATTTATTTCAAAATTGGAAATTCTAACATCATGATTGTCGTCAATCAAATCTTTCAGTCGTCCTTTTGTTGTAATTGTGTTTAAAAAAAAAATCATTATCATATTTATTTCATTTAGATTATAAATCCGTTTTATGCATATCCTTCCTATGTTTAGTCTTTCTTTTAAAACGTTTGAAAATAGTGCATTTTTAAACTTCCGATTTTCTCACGGTTTGAAAAGTCTTTTTAAATATCTTTCTTGAAAGTTGAAGAAAATCTGAACATAGTGAGGGAAAATTATCATACATTTAACAATGCTTACCTTTCTGAGCAGTACGTTAGAACAACGCCTCGTTGCCTTAAAAGGCATCAGTTCGATTAGTAATGAACACAGGAAGAGAAAATATGTAGTGAAAACGAGACAATAATAAAAGCACTGACGTACTGTGAACTCGGAAGACCTAAAATATCTTGATTGATTTCTTGGCCTGCGCTTGCCACACTTCAAGCACAAAGGATTGTACGTGCATTTATATGTCTATTTAAGAGAGGAGGGGTTCGATATAGGTTTTCATTGTTTTAAATTATGATTCTTGTTATTTTAAGAAGTGTTGCAGGGCTATTGAGATCATACAAATCATTAAATAAAACGTAAACATTTGTATTTAGTTATCAGAAATACAATTTTGTTGTTACTTATCATAAGAATTGATAAGATTTCATATGGAAATGAAATTCAAAACTCTATGACACGACGAATTGATACATACCAGTCGTTTAAACTCATTCTCTATTCAAGGAACCTCTGCACAAATAAACCCGTGCTTAAAATTAAGTCATGTTTATATTAAAAAAGAAAAGAAAAACTTATTCGAAATAGACCCAACCGCACAATCAGAAGAACTTTTTAATTGGTTCTTTTTATTTCATTCTTTATATACGTAAACAGCCAGTATAAATATAAATTAAGGTTTGCATGCGATAAATGTATTCCCAAAGCACCATATCAAATCAAATTTACACAAAACTCCTATAGCCTGATGGTCTCATGCTACATTAAGACGGAAATGATAACATAATATAGAAAGTTTAGTTTTTCTTATCATTTTTACTATATACCGAAACGTTTTCTTGTGAACGTATGACCAGTAGCGTGCACGCGGAGAACGAGTAAAACATTGAAGAGTTTAATTTCCCAGCGTTTACGGAATGTGTTACCTCTAGATTACACTGTCATTCATTCTCGAATACTTTTCAAACCGTGAGAAAATCGGAAGTTTAAATTAGAAATGAAAACAGGTCTTTTTAAATATCTTTCTTGAAAGAAGAAAATCTGAACATAGTGAGGGAAAATTATCACAAGTACAATTAACAATGCTTGACTTTCTGAGCAGTACGTTAGAACAACGCCTCGTTGCCTTAAAAGGCCTCAGTTGGATTAGTAACGAACACAGGAAGAGAAAATATGTAGTGAAAACGAGACAATAATAAGCACTGACGTACTGTGAACTCGGAAGACCTAACATTTCTTGGTTGATTTCTTGGCCTGCGTTTGCCATACTTCAAGCACAAAGGATTGTACGTGCATTTATATGTCTATTTAGGAGAGGAGGGTTTCGATATAGGTTTTCATTGTTTTAATTTATGATTTCTAACTTTCACATTCTGAACTTAGTGTCTTTTTTGTTGTTAGGGATGAGGGATTGATAATTAAAATGTACCAATGATGACGTCTTATGGGGGGAAGTATTAACACTTGAAATGAAGCAGTACAGTCTATTTTTTTTTCAACAGATATCGGAGTTGTTCATTTATTTATTCTTTGGTTGTTTATTTGATTATTTGTGTTAGTAAAGTACGACTGCTTCAACCTGATTGTTTTTTGTTGTTGTTATAGCATCGACTAGTGTAGAGTGTGAAACGTGTTACATCTTCATCAGAGAACACAATAAATAAATTTCCAACTATATTTACATCATTTCAAAAATAATCATTAAAATGAAAAGCTTCACACATATGTACGGTTGTTTTTGTTGTCAATGAATATCTTATCTATTCTTTGTAAATTAACTGCAACGCTGAATGCCCCAAGCCTCTTTTGATTTATTTTAATAATAAGTATCCTAACAATTTAAAAGTTTGTTTTAGATTATTTGGTTTTATTGGACTTCTTGATTATATTTTTGAAAAAATTTAGACGGGTAATTTGTTATATAAAATATATTGTAAGCCTTATATTCAAAACATATAGTAGTTGCGCCGCCATTATTTTTCAAATCGTTATAGACTGCGTTGGTTTTAAAGAAGGTGATAAATTCTGCAAAGCTATTCTAAATTCATTATGAGGCCATCTCATAAGAGAACCAACAAATTAAGTAGCTTCAAACTACGGTTAGATTATGTATACTCAGTCCAATATTTGTACTAGTACTAGTGCAATATAAATATGGAGTTTACCATGCAAATAAGTTTACTTAAGGGTATCTTAATACCAGCTTCGAAGTTCAAGATAAATTACATTGATGTCGTTTTTGTGGATTGATTAAAATAAACACTTTAAATGGAATTAGAATAAGGCTTGAGCATGTTCATATATTTCCGTTTTAATGATGAAAACTAATAACATAGATCAAAGTTTAATTTTTTTTAAATTCAATTTTTATTTCCGTCCGTTCATTCGCCCATGATACAATGTTTCCGCTTCTCATGGAACTTGCTCTTTTCTCATAAATCGATGTTAAACAAATATTGATAAATAAAAGTTACTATACCATGTTTCCATATGGTTAAGAATTTCTGTTCTTGAAATTTACACTTTTTTGTTTGATTTAAGCATACCTTAATATGACAGACTTCACCAACAATTATTCATTATTTTCCTATGTGTATACATTGATGTATAAAACATTGATTATATACTGATACGTAATATATAATTGTCTTTATAAATTTTTTTCTTGAAAGTTGATAAAAATCTAAACATGAGGGAAAATGGTCATATACCTGATAATATTTACCTTGCTGAGTAGAACGTTTGGACAACTCCTTGCTGCCTTAAATGGCCATATACCTGTTAATATTTACCTTTCTGAGTAGAACGTTTGGACAACCCCTTGCTGCCTTAAATGGCCATATACTTGATAATATTTACCTTTCTGAGTAGAACGTTTGGACAACCCCTTGCTGCCTTAAATGGCCATATACCTGATAATATTTACCTTTCTGAGTAGAACGTTTAGACAACCCCTTGCTGCCTTAAATGGCCATAGTTCTATTACTAATAAACAACAATATAATCACTGACGTACTGGTGACTCGGAAGATATCAAATATCCTGATAGATTTCTTCGTCTGCGCTAGAAGCTCTTCATGCACAAAATATTTCACGTGCATTTATTTGTATATTTAGAAGAGGAGGGGCCATAACAAGATTGCACTGTTAAAAATTGTAATTTTTGTAATTTTAAGATATGGTGAGAACGTAAAATCCGTTAATAAAATCGTTAACATTTGTTTCAAGCTGCTTGAAAAGCAATCTTGTCAGTGGCGGATTCAGAGGGGGGCGTAGACGGCGTACGCCCCCTCTTTGCTCGGACTTTTTTGGGGGGGGGGGGGGGTAAAATGATTAATCAGACTAGACTTCGTGAACTTTGCCATTTCCCGGGTACTCTTTATTTTATTTTTATGTGACAATTCTTTAATTATAAAGATTTTTTCGCTGGAATCTACTGATTATTAAAGTCATGTGTCTGTGATTCGCTATGGTGGAGTTTACCAGTGCATCGAAAAAACCGTTGCTCAGTCATTTTAATATTCAAATTTGCTTTTGCTGAGGATGACAATCATGACACCTTCAAAGCGACACAGGATAGAGCTAGAACGTATTGACTTCTATTTCATTATTCCACCAAACAGAAAGTAATACACTCTATATATAGACTGTTACACTCTCATGACAAAAAAGTTCCGCATCAATATTAAACACCTACGAAAACATGTTTAACCCCAAACGCCCCAGCCTATTTTAAAATAACATGATAGCTGAATAATGATCCCCAGTTAGTATAAGCTCTATATACATTTAAAGTCTAATGTACGAACAATTTGATTTGAGGAGACAGTCTTAAATATTGGAGAGAAAAAAATTGACTCTGATTTTTGCCTTAAACAAAAATTCTGGTCGTATCTGGATTGAAAACAATAATCTTGTTCACATTTTTGCTATTTAGAAACGAAAATATTCCCAACAGAATTATTAAGCATTCAATGAACATGAATATAAACGGGCATATTTTTAATTTGTGGCAAGAGTTGCATGTCTGGCCGGCATATCTGTTTCTGAACTGATATATTGAATACTTTTTTCAAGACCAGACTGCAACCTGCCTGCTGGGTGTGGCCTTTATGTCTCAATTTGTCAGCCGTCAATCATAACTTTGTTGTCATTTCAGACTCATTATTAGCCTTTGGTATATATATACTGTTGCATTCACAGTAGACTGTCGTGTATGTTTTAATACCTATTTGATAATATACAAATGTCTCCATGTTTAACAATTGAAGAGGTTTGTATAGATACCATGTCGGGTCTATGCATGAATATAACAGAAACCATTCGTATTTCCCTTGTACATGATCTCTTGAAATAAAACGGCACCACGTCTTTTTACATCTGTTTCACATACATTATGATTGTATACTAAAGCCTCCTGTTGTTGGGTATTGTGAATCAATGGCTTCAACTTAATGATTAGTTATCACGTTGCCAATATTCTTATTGTTTTTTAAACCACTATCTGGTTTGGATTTAGATAGTTAAATTTATTAAATCCATCAATTCTCATTCTTAATTGGAATTTAATATTATTATTATAGCATATTTCTCTGTTTCATGTCTATAATTATTGTCAAATATAGCAATATCAGATATTTCGGGGGAGGCAACTCTGCCCATTGAAACGCCAACGATCTGTTGCTAGTATAACAGTATAACTTTCGTTGTTCAATGACAATCATATTTATTTGTTATCAGTTTCTATGTAACCTTAAACGGCTTGACATACTAATTATTATCGATATTAGTTGCTTAACGTCCTGTTGCCAATATTTCATGTATGTTTAGGACTATGATATAGTAATGATATAAAGTTGTTTGCTAGTATAATAGTATAACTTCCATAGTTCATTGACAATCATATTTGTTTTAGTCAGTTTCCATGCTACCTTCTATGGTTTGACATGATACAGCGAAGACTTATTAATTGTTGGCTGCTTAACATCCTGTGGCAAATATTTCATGTTTGTTTAGGACTATATATGATATAGTGATGACATAATGTTGTTTGCTAGTATAATAATATAACTTCCAAAGTTCATTGACAAGCATATTTGTTTTAGTCAGTTTCCATGCTACCTTCTCTGGTTTGACATGATACAAGGATGAATTATTAATTGTTGGTTGCTTAACATTCAGTGGCAAATAGTTCACGTATGTTTAGGACTATGATATATATAGTAATGACATAAGATTGTATGTGAAATACCTGAACGTATAAGATGTCTGCATGTTGAGATATATAATTAATCATTAAGCCGAAGACATTGATTCACAATACCCCACCACGGGAGGTTTTAATATACAATCATTATACTGTGATACAGATGTAAAAAGACGTGATGCCGTTTTATTTCAAGAGATAACGTACAAGGGAAAACCGAATGGTTTCTGTTATATTCATGCATATACCCGACATGGTATCTACACAAACCTCTCCAATTATTAAACATGGAGACATTTGTATATTATCAAATAGGTGTTAAAACATACACGACAGTCTACTGTGAATGCAACAGTATAGCACTGATAACTATACTATCTCTATTTTTACTCTTATTTTTTCGGCATTTGATGTCTTATCCTGGACGAGAAAAGTCTGTTATTCTTTATCTCATTTAAGCCAATAGCTGTTTCTGTATCTCAGCCTCATTATAATGCAACCAATTAGAATATATACGTGATAAGTAATTTATTCAAGATGGAATGTATTTCGACTGAAACTACTGGCTCCGCACCGTGATGCGAAGCAAAAACATAAAAATCACACACTCAAAATCCACCCCATTTTTATTGCCATTGAACACAAAATTTGAATATGATTTCAGATAAAATCAACAATGAAATGAATAGTCCATTAGCTTAAATATGATCCTTTAGTAATGATAGACAAATACAAAATGTGTAAATTATATGCTATCATCAGCTAGATTTTCCAGTGTTTCGAACGACACCAGGAACAACATTGTAATGTCTTAATTAATATTCAAATTTTCCACTTTTTATAGACACTTTTCTTTTATTGAAAGGAAGTTATCATGGTGTTTAGTTGCTGTAGGACCAATTATTATATTTGCATGACCAGACTCCTCCTCACAGTTGTAGCATTTAGTCATTTTCGGTTTCCATTTCTTAAACAATAAAATAAATAATACAAGATACAAGACAAATAGATAATGAAATATCTAAGATGTATACTCTTTTCAGAACAAACATATACATCTCATCTTATACAATATAAGTATGTACGTCTCAATTCGAATTGTCTATGCTTATGTTCCGGACCATAGGAGTATTAGGACCATACGCGTATGGTCACGACCATATGCGTATACTCATATGGTATACTCATATGGTCAAACTGTACGCGTATGGTCGGACCATATGATAGATATAGGAAGATGTGGTATGAGTGCCAATGAGACAACTCTCCATCCAAATAACAATTTATAAAAGTAAACCATTATAGGTCAAGGTACGGTCTTCAACACGAGGCCTTGGCTCACACCGGACAACAAGCTATAAAGGGCCCCCAAAATAACTAGTTAAAAACCATTCAAACGGGAAAACTAACGGTTTAGGGGTGGGGTGTGGTAGAAAAAAAAGAAAATTTTAAACGAAAGATATATTTATGTTACTTGCCGAAAAAAGTAATAAAGTGACAAAAAATATATTGTTTTGGCGAAAGAGATGGCGAAAATAATAATTGCCCAAGGGGAAACCCAATTTGGGACCATATAGGTATACATTAGAAACGATTCAATAATACAATAAACTTATCTGTAACAATAACGGTTACTTGAAATGACGCATTAATTTTAAAGTTCAAAGGCTACTCAAAACAACACATGTTACAAGTTGAAACCCATTGTCTTTCAATTAATTGTCTTAATCTGGGTATATTATCTGTTTTCTGTCCGTCTCTAGTATCAATTATTAGACTCTTTATCATATCGACTTTTTTTTGTCAGTAAGTAAAACAGTTGAACTCTTGTTTAACAGTTCATTAAGACATTTTTGGAAGTTATCTTCCAAGTCGACATTTTGCTGTTCAGTAATAGTTATCCCATGAGGTCAAAATACTTATATGGTCCGGAACACTCACATTAGATTGTTGATATCACGGATATATACTGTACATGCAATTTATAAGATGTGAGAAAAAGAATATATACTTATAATGAACGATACTTGTTTCATGATAAAATGCAAGTGTTGATACACCATGTGCCTTGAAAGTAATTTATTTGAGCCTTTATTTTATAGTTTTTAAACGTAAACGCATAACATTTTTAGCTATAATAAATGATGGACGTCAAGTTGGTTACTTATTCCCTATTCCCTATTCGTTACCTATTCGTTACCTATTCCCTATTCCCTATTCGTTACCTATTCGTTACCTATTCCCTATTCCCTATTCGTTACCTACTCCCTATTCCCTATTCGTTACCTATTCCCTATTCCCTATTCGTTACCTATTCCCTATTCCCTATTCGTTACCTATTCGTTACCTATTCCCTATTCGTTACCTATTCGTTACCTATTCCCTATTCCCTATTCGTTACCTATTCGTTACCTATTCCCTATTCCCTATTCGTTACCTATTCGTTACTAATTCCCTATTCCCTATTCGTTACCTATTCCCTATTCCCTATTCGTTACCTATTCCCTATTCGTTACCTATTCGTTACTAACTCCCTATTCCCTATTCGTTACTAATTCCCTATTCCCTATTCGCTACCTATTCGTTACTTATTCCTTATTCCCTATTCGTTACCTATTCGTTACCTTTCCCCTATTCCCTATTCGTTACCTATTCCCTATTCCCTATTCGTTACTTATTCGTTACTAATTCCCTATTCCCTATTCGTTACCTATTCGTTACTAATTCCCTATTCCCTATTCGTTACCTATTCCCTATTCGTTACCTATTCGTTACATATTTCCTATTCCCTATTCGTTACCTATTCGTTACCTATTCCCTATTCGGTACCTATTCGTTACTAACTCCCTATTCCCTATTCGTTACCTGTTCGTTACTAACTCCCTATTCCCTATTCGTTACCTATTCGTTACCTATTCCCTATTCGTTACCTATTCATTACCTATTCGTTACCTATTCCCTATTCCCTATTCGTTACCTATTCGTTACCTCGCCTACATGTTTTATGGCTGACCATACGGTACAGGCTTTGCTTATTGTTGAATGCCATATCGTGACTTGTAGTTGTTAATTTCTGTGTCATTTATATAAGCGCTAAAAGGTGATTTCACCTCTTCGAACCAAGAACCAGATCTTCAAACATACGAATATAAAACATTTAAAAGGTAGAACGTATAAAAATCAAATAAGAAACAAATAAGTATCTAACATAGAGCAACAGGATCGGTTAGGCACAAACACATATAAATAGGTCATAAAAAGGTCATTTTACCTAAACAAATTTAGAACTATAACCAGACATAAAAATATAAACAATTAAAAAGGGGGAAGGATATCAAATATCGAATAAGTAACGAATAAGGAATAAGTAATAAGTAACGAATAGGTAATAAGGAATAACAAACGAATAGGGAATAGGGAATAGGTAACGAATAGGTAACGAATAGGTAACGAATAAGGAATAGGGAATAGGTAACGAAAAGGGAATAGGGAGTTAGTAACGAATAGGGAATAGGTAACGAAAAGGTAACGAATAGGGAATAGGGAATAGGTAACGAATAGGGAATAGGTAACGAATAGGTAACGAATAGGGAATAGGTAACGAATAGGTAAGGATAGGGAATAGGGAGTTAGTAACGAATAGGTAACGAATAGGGAAAGGGTAACAAATAGGTAACGAATAGGGAATAGGGAATAGGTAACGAATAGGTAACGAATAGGGAATAGGGAATAGGTAACGAATAGGTAACGAATTGGGAATAGGGAATAGGTAACGAATAGGTAACGAATAGGGAATAGGGAATTAGTAACGAATAGGTAACGAATAGGGAATTAGTAACGAATAGGTAACGAATAGGGAATAGGGAATAGGTAACGAATAGGGAATAGGGAAAAGGTAACGAATAGGTAACGAATAGGGCATAGGTAACGAATAGGTAACGAATAGGGAATAGGGAATAGGTAACGAATAGGGAATAGGTAACGAATAAGTAACGAATAGGGAATAGGGAATAGGTAACGAATAGGGAATAGGGAATAAGTAACCAACTTGACGTCCATTAAGAAATGTGTATAATCACTCGATAGAACTAGAGGCTCTAAAGAGCCTGTGTCGCTCACCTTGGTCTTGTGCATATTAAATAATGGACACAGATAAATTCATGACATAATTGTGTTTTGGTGATAGTGATGTGTTTGTAGATTTTACTTTACTGAACATTCTTGTTGCTACAAATATCTCTTGTCTATAATGAACTTGGCCCAGTAATTACAGTGGAAAATATTTTCTACAAATTTACAAAAATTTATGAAAAATGTTAAAAATTAACTATAAAGGGCAATAACTCCTTAAGGGGTCAATTGACTATTTTGGTCATGTAAACTTATTTGTAGATCTTATTTTGCTGAACGTTATTGCTGTATACAGTTTATCTCTATCTATAATAATATTCAAGATAATAACAAAAAACGGCAAAATTTCCTTAAAATTACCAATTAAGGACAGTAACCTAACAACGGGTTGTCCGATCCATGTGAAAACATCAGGGCAGATAGATCTTGACCTGATAAACAATTAAACCCTGTCAGATTTTCTCTTAATGCTTCGGTTTTTGAGTTATAAGCCAAAAACTGCATTTTACACCTAGGTTCTATTATTAGCCATGGCAGCCATTTTGGTTGATTGGCCAGGTCACGCCACACATTTTTTAAACAAATTACCCCAATGATGATTGTGGCAAAGCTTAGTTTAATTTGGCCCAGTAGTTTCAGAGAAGAAGATTTTTGTAAAAGATTACCAAGATTTACGAAAAAATGGTTAAAAATTGACTATAAAGGGCAATAACTCCTTCAGGGGTCAACTGACCATTTTGGTCATGCTGACTTATTTGTAAATCTTACTTTGCTGAACATTAATGCTGTTTACCGTTTATCTCTATCTATAATAATATTCAAGATAATAACCAAAAACAGCAAAATTTCCTCAAAATTACCAATTCAGGGGCAGCAACCCAACAACAGGTTATCCGATTCATCTGAAAATTTGAGGGCAGATAGATCTTGACCTGATAAACAATTTTACCCCGTCAGATTTGCTCTAAATGCTTTGGTTTTTCAGTTATAAGCCAAAAACTGCATTTTACCCCTATGTTCTATTTTTAGCCATGGCGGCCATCTTGGTTGGTTGGCCGGGTCACGCCACACATCTTTTAAACTAGATACCCCAATGATGATTGTGGCCAAGTTTGGTTTAATTTGGCCCAGTAGTTTCAGAGGAGAAGATTTTTGTAAAAGTTAACGACGATGGACGACGGACGACGACGGACGACAGACGACGGACGACGACGACGACGGACGCCGGACGCCAAGTGATGGGAAAAGCTCACTTGGCCCTTCGGGCCAGGTGAGCTAAAAAGGACAATCTCGAAAAAGCCCGGACTGCTCTCGAAAAAACCCGTACATGAAAAACTGAATTTAGTCTCAAAAAGTCGTTTTCAATGCAATAACAATAGTTTTTATAAAGTGTCTGTATATCTAAGGATATATAGATTCAGTGTATGCATTTCCGTCGACATTTGCATTGGTATGTGTAAGAAAATGGCATTATTCTGTATTTTGGAATAAAAGCATTTTAAGGCTAAATTCAACTTTTTAAACGAAAAGCAATGTCAGAATGATACTATCTTTATATCTCAAATACTAATATATCATGTATAACCTTGTATATCAAACTCAAGCTTCTATGTCACGTCTTGTTAGAAAAGAAGTCTGTTTACATTTTTGATCATATTTACCCGAGAAGAAAAGTGGTCACACTCGAAAAAGCCCGATCAAAACACTCGAAAAACCACGATCCTAGCCGGACACTATACCTACCGTGATAATTGTCTGTATAAATTATTTTTCTTAATTTAAAAGTTGAATACAATTTAGTCATATTAAGGAAAAATGATCATATAATTTATGATGTTTATCTTTCTGAACAGTACGTTTGGACAACGCCTTGCTGCCCTAAAAGGCCTCAGTTCGATTAGTAATGATCACAGGGAGAAAACATATGTAGTGAAAACGAAACAAACATAAAAGTACTGATGTACTGCTTGCTCATCAGATTTCAATATCCTTGCTAATTTCATGGTTTGGGCTTTTCACTCTTCAAGCACAAGAGTGTAATGTGACTTCATAAAAAATAGTATTTTAAGGAGAGGAGGGGTTCCATGTAGGTTTTCATTGTTAATTCATGGAATGTCAGATCGAAATGAAATTCAAAACTCTTTAAAACGAAGAATTGATACATAGCTGTTGTTTAAACTCATTCTCTATTCAAAGAACCTCAGCACAAATAAACTAATTAAATTTCTTCAGATAGTGATACAAACTACGGTTGGATTATGTATACTCAGTCCTATATTTGTACAAGTATACTAGTGTAATATAAATATGGATTTTACCATGCAATTATGTTTACTTAGGGATATATAAATACCAGCTTCAATGTTCAAGCCAAATTACAGTGATGTGTTTTTGGTGGATTTATTACAAATACACAATTTCAACTAAATTATAATTAAGGCTTAAACATGTTGGTATATTGAAGATATATTTCCGTTTTAATGAATATGTGAAATAATAATACAGTTCAAAGTTTAATTTTGAAAAATTTCAATTTGTATTTCCGTCCTCCTTCATTTGGCAATGATACAATGTTTCCTCTTCTCTGAATATCACTTTTCTCATAAATTCATGTATATCAAATTTTATAAATAAAAACAAATATACCATGATTTCGCATGGTTTAAATTTTTTTCTTGAAGTGTACGCGTTTTAAGTTTGATTAATGCCTTCCTCGATAGGAGAGCCTTCATAACAAATAATGCATTATTTTCCTGTGTGTATAAATTGATGTAAAATATTTTGAAGATATTTTCATATAAGTAATGAACAATTGTCTTTATAAATTAGTACTGAAAACTTAAATTAAATCCAACCATAAATAGGGAAAATCATCATATTTTTAATAATATTTACCTTCTGAGCAGTTTGTTTCAACAACGCCTTGTGGCCCTAAAAGGTCTCAGTTCAATTAGTAATGAACACAGGAAGAGGAAATATGAAGTGAAAACGAGACAACAATAAATGTACTGACGTACTGTTAACTCGGTAGATCTTAAATATCCTGGTTGATTTCTTGGTATGGGCTTGTAACTCTTCGATCACAAATGTTTTTACGTGACTTTATAAGTGTTTTAAGGAAAGAAGGAGTTCGATATACGTTTTCAATGTTTCAACGTATGATGTTTGTAATTTAAAGAAGTGTTGTAGGGCTACTGACATCATAACACATCCTTAAATAAACATTTGTTTTTCATTGCCATCAATGCAATATTGTTGTTAATTTATAGAATGTCAGATTAAAATGAAGCTCAAAACTCTTCGACACGTAGAATTGATACATAGCCGTCGTTCAAATGCATTCACTATTCAAAGAACATCAGCACAAACAAACCCGTGCTTAGAATCAAGTCGTATTTATATTAAAAAAAAAGAACTTATTCAAAATAGACCAAATCGCAGAATCAGAAGACCCTTTTAATTGGTTCTTTTTGTTTCACTCTTTATATACGTATACAACCAGTATAACCATAAATTGAGGTTTGCACGCGATATATAAAATTGAGAATGGAGATGGGGAATGTGTCAAAGAGACAACAACCCGACCAAAAAGCAGATAACAGCCAAAGGTCACCAGTGGGTCTTCAATGCAGCGAGAAACACTCGGAGGCGTACTTCAGCTGCCAGGCCCCTTAACAAACATGTGTACTAGTTCCGTGATAATGAACGTCATACTAAATTCCCGAAGCACTATATCAAATCAAGTTTACACAAAGCTTCTATAACCTGATATTCGAATGGATTGCAAAATTATGTAAAAGGGAAAGGATCACATCATATAGGAAATGTAGATTTTTTTTTCTTCATTTTTTACTATATAATGAAACATTTTCTTGTGGACGTATGACCAGTAGTGTACCCACGGAGAACGAGTAAAAAATGCAGAGTTTAGTTTCCCTGTGTTTCAATAATGTAAAACACTAATTAAACCACTGCCCTTTGTCCCAGAAACTTTGTTTTATTTCTAAAAGAGGGACGAAAGATACCAAAGGGACAGTCAAACTCATAAATCTAAAACAAACTGACAACGCCATGGCTAAAATGAAAAAGACAAACAGAAAAACAATAGTACACATGACACAACATAGAAAACTAAAGAATAAACAACACGAACCCCACCAAAAACTAGGGGTGATCTCAGGTGCTCCATAAGGGTAAGCAGATCCTGCTCCACATGTGGCACCCGTCGTGTTGCTTATGTGATTAAAAATCCGGTAAATAGTCTAATTCGGTAGGTCACATTCATGAAAGGGAAGGGGATTGTAGTTACGACGTAAGGAACATATCCGATATCATTTGTGAAACGGTTATTCTATAACGGTCAACCAACTCGTGATGGCGTCCGTAAAATTTACGAAGGGATGATTTCAACTTCACCATTTGGAACTCTTGGTTTAATAGCTTCATTGTGAGCAGTAACCCTCTATCAAGTAAATCATGATAGGAAATGCAAGCACGGGAATATCGTATCAATTGGGAGAAATATACACCGTATGCAGGTGCTGCTGGAATGTTGCTACTTAGAAATGGAAAGTTTACAATTGGAAAGCTGAAATCATCTCTTTTGTCGTAAAATTTTGTTTTCAACCGACCCTCATTGTCAATTTCTAGATGAAAGTCAAGATATGAAGCCGACTTAACTGTATCTGTAGTATCCTTTATCTCCAATTCGATGGGATAGATGCGTTCCACATAGTCACCAAATTTTGAATTGTTTAGTGAAAGAACGTCATCTATATAGCGGAAAGTAGAGTTAAAGGATATTGCTAAGGCCTACCTTAAAAATATGTTTGTTTGCTGTTTTCCGACTGTACCTTCAGACTGAAGGGTCGGTAGGTTGGAAAAATATTTTATTTTATCAGCCAAAATACAATTTAAACAAGCAGTTACACTAAACCAAGTTTCTTGTGAAGAAAAAAAAAACATTTTAAAACAACAAACACTGGACATGCTGAAAACCAACATCAAATGAACAGGCATTTTCAGATAAAAAAAACTTTTTAACCAAAACTGAAACTTTAACATAGTGTCTTTATCCAATTTATGACATAAAATATGATATAATTATTAAATACTGGAACACTTATAAACAATCCTAAAGGAGCATACTCATTGCAATCGAAGATAGATTTAATATAGAGAGAGTATATTTAATTTTCAAGCTAACAATTCATTTTCTCTACATCTTTGTGTAGTTAAGGTTGCTTCTTATTGATTTGGCATGATCTATATCCATTAACATTTCAAATAAGCCCTTCCTCCGTACAGGCGTGTTTACAGATATCCATGAAGATTTAAGTCACGGAGGAGTGGTTTCATCTTTGTCGTCTTCACAACGATTTGTAGAAAATATGCCATACTTCAAGCTGCTGTCGAATTATTTAACCACTGAAATTGGTTCCATAAAGTCCGGCTCCACAGATTCTGAACCCGATTTGTTTGAGACAGAATGGTTATCGTGTCAGTTATGAATATCCGCTGCATCATCGTCAATGATATCATCACACATCATTACATGTGCCTGAATCTGTATAAACAGTTTACTAATAAACTTTTTTGTTTGTTATTTGTCTTAAAATTGACACGAGACGACAGTAAAGTACTCCTCCGTGACTTCATGGATACCTGTAAACAATTTCCATGTGCTTAATCATTAAATGGTCACATGAACGCTTGACGGGAAGCTAAGAAAAACCGAACTTGAAATGCGTAATTGACCCAGACTTAATCATTTCCGGAAAGGACCCAAAGTTCCGGATCACGTCAATAGAGGTATTAAAAAAAATTTCTTCAAATTTAAAGCAATAAAATTTTCACAGTCGGGAGGATTTTCAAGGGTCGGTCGGTAAACTGCAAACAAACAACATTTTAATTTAAGCCTAACTTCTTATCTTTCTTCCTAAGAAGTTCCTGCATGAAGTCAGCCTCATAATAATAAAGAAACAAGTCGGCAAGTAGAGGGGCACAGTTTGTTCCCATTGGGATGCCGACAGTCTGTTGAAAAACACGTCCTCCGAAAGTTACAAATATGTTGTCAATCAAGAAATCAAGCATCTTGATAATATCGGTTTCAGAGAATTTTTTGTTTGAATCAGAGTGATTCTTTACAAAGTATGATTTATCCCTCCCTAAGACAAGATACTTGTATCTACGTTGGCCATTCTTTTTTATGAAGCAAAGTAATACCAACTCTTTCAATTTGTCTTTTAGTTTGGAATGTGGAATACTTGTGTAAAGAGTAGAAAAGTCAAATGTTTTAATACTGTTACAAGATGAAAGAGAGTTAGATTGTATGTACTCTAAAAGATCTTTGGAATTTTTAAGTATCCACATCTGATTCACGCCACCTCTAGAATAGGCAGTTTCACAATAACTTTGAAGCCCGTCTTTGATTGATGATAAAATAGATGTTAATAATTTAGAAAGAGGTTTCGTGGAGCACTTGGAAGACCCAGCAATATACCGTTGTTTGTAAGGACACTTATGTAGTTTAAGTATCCAATACAGTGATGGAAGATCCAGTTCTTCATCTTTGGTTGAAATACCAAAGGAACAAAGAACAGACCTATGATTATCCAGGATTTCCTCTTTTGTAAGTGTCGTGAGGGTATATGTTGAGTTTCCAAGTGAATTGTCTATACCTAATTCGTTTATCAAGCAATTAATGTAGTGACTTTTACAGACAAAAACGATGTTATTTGGGGCTTTGTCTGCGGGGACAACAACATATTTATCATGGAGGTCGGATAAGTGTTTAGAAACATTTGGGTCTTTAAAGATTGACGTAGCATGGGCATTTATGGACCCATTCAGTTTCTTGATTCTGATTTGTATTAACGACCTCACTGCCTTAATCCATTCGGATATAGTGTCTACGTCTTCCTTTTCACGTTTAGCCCATTGCCTGGCATAATCCTCGACTGAGTCCATCAAAATTTTAAAGTTGGATTTCCAATTGATGGATTTAGGCTCACGATATTTCGGACCTTTCGATAACACATTTCGTAGAGAAGTGTTATTAACAATGTTAAGGTCACCGGTAATAACGTGGCCAGCAGGATTATATGTGAATTGGGAACTAGCACAAGTGCAATCAGGAGGTTTAGACTTGAAGTCGTCAATATCGAGATTCTGCAAAACGCGTTTGCAATTGAAAATTTTAGTGGCAATAGGTTTGGTATAGGTATAAGAAATTATTGGTACAGACTTACTTGCATCGTTCAACTGTTTTGGGTTTGAGAATTAACATGTATAAATGTTTGTTGTATTTGTTGACGTCTTAGTGTTAACAAAATTGACACGTTTCAATATTTGTTTGTATGTATAGCTCTAAACAGGGGAATTGACGTTAAAAATTACAAGATCATAAGGTAAGATAAGTAAAGCAAACCAATCTTGTATAGAACAATGGAAATAGATGGGTTAATCCATAAACTATTTAGGACTGGGGCAGACTATCTATCTATATTTCAAGTACTTGCCTTTTTCAAACAGTATACTCTTTATGTGACAACATATGTTAGTTCTGGTCACTCTAACCGATGCTGTCTTCTTGTAGTGCTTACTTAAACAAGCGGGTAAGTTTGCCCGATATTAACAGGGTTAAACCCCACATTTTCTTCTGAGAATGCCAGGAATATGTTCCTTTATTTACCCTTTCAGATGGTTGATAATGCTTAATTTTCCCATTAATAATTGAACTGCTTTTTTCAACATGTTCAATTTGATCTTGGTGTTCCGGTTTTTTTCCGTCTTACACATTAAAGTTGATTTCGCTTCTTATGAATTACACAGACACAGGTTTAATTTGAATACTTTAGCATGGATATTTCAATAATACCATCACCTTACAGGACTCATTTTGTAAAAAGTAGGATACTTAATCTGCTTGTAACTGACCAAAATCATTTTTACTCTGGTGTAGAATTGTCTTTAGGTGTAACACCACAAAATCATGGTACGTCACATCCGGTTGTATGCGAAAATAGGTCGAAAAAAATATTCCCTTGAATTTGACAGTTGTAGGTAATTAATCCTACATTTTATTGCAGTTAAACATTTCTGTTTCATAAACATATGTCTTCGGTATTTCAAAGCACCATTATTTTTTTTATTTGGGGTTTCTTTAGAATATTTTGTAAACTTGAGGTTACATGGTTACTACATCATGTACACAGGTTACATAAGGGGAGAACTTTGATTGGCTAACTTCCAGTGATGTTTATTTTCTTATATTCAATGAAATATTGTGTGAAATTTTTTCTATAGTACTGGAGAGGATAAATTTCACTCATGCCTAGTATTTTTTTATTTGAAACAAAGATAAAGTCTGAACATTTTTTTGAAAAGTACAAATTTAACAAAGAGTAATAGGGGAAATCAATGGTGGTATTACACCTAATGTGGGAAGCTATATATGCACCTTTGACCTTGTGAGTACTCTCGTGTGTTAAAATGTCTTGCTATTTAAGTGAAATATTACAAAATATTAAATAATCTAAATGAATTGCGTCTCCAAAACACATTTTATGAGAAAATTTACTTGAAATAGGACTCTACAATGAATATTCAGTTGACAGAACAAGTCATACTAAGTGTTTTTGGGGAGTTTTTTCTCCTTATTTCTTATGTTCTGCTATGATAGAACATTTTCCTAGGAAATACTTTAATAAATATATATATGTATAAATTAACCAAAAGAGACCTTATAAAGAAAACAAAGAAGTTCATTAGGGGTATTTAGCTTCGTAAATCATCTTGTGTATCATATTCAACCAATTGTTTGTAGGCAGATGAGAGAAATATTTGATCATTTATTGGTCCACACTATATCCTATTTTGATGCGGCTTGGTTTGGATTTTTCGAAGAAATTTTTCTCGAATCGCTGTAGATGTCGTCTTTCATTAAGATTTTTCTTCAACTATTAAACTGATTATGAAAAGACTTGACAGGAATGCTTCAAATACCAAGTATTAAAAAGGAAAAAAAGTCCATTCAGTTTATTAAACAATAATGTTTCTATATGGCAATCACTTTGCTTTGTAATTGACTGCAAAGTATATAACATTATGAGAAGAATGCAAAACAACTTGAAGCATAACATTTTTGTGTTAGAATATTAATAATCTCCCCGTATTGCTTCCCGTTCTTTATAGTATTATTGATATGACTACTTACTTCCATAGCTGCATGAGTTACCAAATGGAAAAAAATAATATTGAATTCACATGAATGTATTTAACTATAATTCATAAATTTAAACATAGAGTTATATGTATTACTTTGTCTGTTTATAGAAATGAACAGTATCATTTTCTCATTCTCTTATTTATGATTATTATTTGCAGGTTGAAAGAGTCAAAATTGTTGAAAGCGGCAAGTTTTTGTAAAAAAAAAAATGACAAAACATAGACAAAAACAAACAATAACAATCTTAAACCTAATCAAAATTTAACGCATTGGTCCACATTTCTTTTGAGTACAACTTACTTTGTATGCAGATAATGTTCTATTCTCAAAATATATGAGGGGCGATTTTAGTGCAATTTAAAAAGAAAAGTCAATGATTTAGGTTTTTTGAATATTACATTAATCAAAAATGTCATAAAAGAACAGCATACTTTTTATTTGAAACCTCCAGACTTCTACACGATACTTATCAATGAGCTTCAATCAAAATAGATGCAAATCTTTATCATCTTTGATATTGAAATACATTTATGGCCAAATTTTACAAGAAATATGTATACACAGGGTTAGAAAAACCTTAACGTTCTGAATGGTTTTAATATTTTACGAACAGTAGATCTGGAGTTAGAAAGAAAAACTGTATTAATGATATGTGAGGTAAAATGTTCAAACAACAACTTGTTATAGTCCCGACTTTGTACAGGCATTTTCGTATGTAGAAAAGGGTGGTTTGAATCTAGTTTAAAAAAAAATCAGACCAGGAACAAAAACGCCACGAAAAGATGTCAAGGAAATTTCCAATGTCTTGAATGTTGGCACCACACAATATATATAGGTACAATTGATATCTGATTCAGATCTGCAGGGGATATACTTATATAGTGTTCATCTGTCAGAGACAATCATAAACAGAAAGGTTTTATATGTTATTACGGTATTTTTATCAGGCTTATTACTTTTTGTGATTTGATAGTTTTTAAAAGAAGTTGTTGGACTTGCAGTTCACTAACATATTAATATTAGAGGTCCGTCTGTAAATCATGTAAATATTTGTATTTAAAATCCGTTTTTGTCAGCAAGCTTTCATGTTTTGATCTCATTGCATAGATCAGTGATTAAGTCTGTATCACATATAGGCAACTTCATCTTGTGTATGAAATATTTGTAAGGAAAACGAATCTGCTTGTAGTTTTCATTTGACCATGACCTTATTTTCATAGTTTTTAGTAAACAATATTGTTTCGTGGTTACTTTCCCTTCTCGTTACGTTAAAGTTGGAATTTATAAAAGAAAGCTCCTTTTTTTTTAAATATTTTATTTTCTGGTTTGACATTTGAGAGCTATGGGACTTTAGCTGTTAGATTTAAAGCAATTGTTCACGTATATCACTTTCGGATTATTCCTTTAAAACTGTACATTATACATGTATTTGTGTAATGATAGGATATTATAAACTTCTGTTTTGTCATTCAAGAGTTATAGGACTGTCATACCTGTTGTTCTACCGAGCTTTCTGATTGGATTCCATGTATATAGATACAGGAATATGTGGTATGAGTGCCTATAAATGTATTTATCCCATTTTAGTCTTCCAACAATTTCAATATTATCAACTGTTTATTATTTGAGGTATGCACGATTTTAAAATATATTTTATATAGATATGGTTAAAGTGGGTATAGTAATGATTTTGTACATGGCATCTTAAACATGTAAAACACCGAAATATGTCTTGTATTTTGTGTCTTCCATTCTATATAGTTGTCAATGTTAGAACATGTATCTGTATGTGAATAAACTCGTCATAGATACCAGGACTAAATTTTGTATATACGCCAGACGCGCGTTTCGTCTACTAAAGACTCATCAGTGACGCTCGAATCAAAAAAAGTTAAAAAGGCCAAATAAAGTACGAAGTTGAAGAGCATTGAGGACCAAAATTCCTAAAAGTGTTTCCAAATTCAGCTAAGGTAATCTATGCCTGAGGTAGATAAGCCTTAGTATTTCAAAACATTCTAAATTTTGTAAACAGTAAATTCATAAATATAAACATATCAATGACAATTCATATCAGCACAAAAAGTGCTGACTACTGGGCTTGTGATACCCTCGGGGAAATAAATCTCCACCAGCAATGGCATCGACCCAGTGGTTGTAAATAAACTCATCATAGATACCAGGACTAAATTTTGTATATACGCCAGACGCGCGTTTCGTCTACTAAAGACTCATCAGTGACGTTCGAATCCAAAAAAGTTAAAAAGGCCAAATAAAGTACGAAGTTGAAGAGCATTGAGGACCAAAATTCCTAAAAGTGTTGCCAAATTCAGCTAAGGTAATCTATACCTGAGGTAGAAAAGCCTTAGTATTTCAAAAAATTCAAAATTTTGTAAACAGTAAATTTATAAATATACAAATATCAATGATTGTGCACTTCAAGGCCGATAAAGTAAATTAGTGCACAAAGTCTATAAATGAGATATTTTTTTTTTCTTTTTTGCGATATTGATTTAACTCCCAGACAGTATATTCAAATATCTTGTCTTTAATATATAATTTAATTACAACTAGAAAGAGATTATTTGATTTCACTGAATTTCACTTTTAAGACAGCAATAATAACTTCATCTTCTTGAACCAAGGATCTGACAATGTACTTGCTAATGATCTCAATATTTAAAAAGAAGGAATATTGTGTTCATGTATATCATATTAAGATTAAGCAGTAATATATAGCCTGAGTCATATATTTCTATATTTTCAACGATATTGAGACCCATTTGTGTATTAATCACTGGTAAAATTAAAAATAAGGACATATTGTGTGATTCAATGAGAAAACTATTCACTCAATAATGTGAATTTAAGCAAATAAAGCCTACTGTATCGCATTCATCAAAAAGCAAATTCGATTTATTGTTAGGTAAAAAAAATACATTACATAAAAATGGTGAAACAATTTAAAGTGATTTATGATCAAACAAATAACTACTACAAGAGTGGTGTTTAACGAACTTGACTTCCCATGACGGTCCAGCATGGTCGGTTTTTCCTTTTTTTTTATTTTACTATTTCGAAAATTCATAAAAGGTGCTCTCTCTTTATATAGTACACCATCAATAAGTGCTCATTGAATGACTAACAATTAGTAAACATTGTATTTATAACATGTATATTTTCACCATAATTTAAGCGTATAAAATTCTTTAACAAGCTAGTGTTTTCATTATATAATTTTCATTATGTAATATTGATCATGTATATATATTATTATGAATACATAAAAATATCAACATTATTTAACAGTTTTTATCTCTAAATTATATATCATTAATGCACCTGTTTTTACTAATAAAACTACAGTTGTTCCATGATTCTCTTTCATTATATTATTTTATGGAAAGAGTATGAACAAAATATTTGCAAAACTGTATATATTATGAACTAAAGGTCTTAGGACATTACAATAGTGTGCAAAAAAATCTTAAAGAAAGATTGAAACAAATGGTATCCCCTCCTTTGCCATTTTTTTATGAAACAAAGCTGGGGCTATATTTATAAATTTGTTGAAAGTGTGAAATATTTGTGTAAAATACTTATCAAGGAAGAGAGGTTAAATGCTGTAATGATATTGCATTAAGTAAGAAACATGGATTGTCTCTCATTTTTTTAAACTTCCTATCGCTCGTAGAAGTAATAGTTTCACAGTATAGCACCGCTGAATTCTGGTCATGATTGCGGATAAAACTAGCTTTTGACAGACCTAAGAAGATAACATTGTAACTGTAAGGGACAATGAATAGGTTAAAAGGTTTGATTAACAGGATTTCCTCTTTAGTAAGTGTAACAAGATAGATATGGAGTAAGTTGGATATTTTTCAACACATAATGCAGGAAATAATGGTATACAGAAGTGACAGTTGTATATTCTCATCCGTAGCTATAGACGACAAATAATTCTTGATAAATAAAAGCAGATTTTGTGTGTTTTCAAATCAGGGAGACAGCAACCCAAATGAACAAAATAAACAACTGACAGACGTTTATAAGATAACAAATAAAACTGAACACAGAGTTATATAAATTATAAATCAATCATATATCAATTGGGTTAACTAATACTAGTAAATAGTAATGGATCAATATGCAAAGCAAATGGAACAATGAAGTGCTTACATATAAAAGTTAGAACATGATAGGCATAAAGATTCAGAATAAAGAAAAATACTCTACAAATTAAGGAAACCTTATTAGCCCTCGTGTATCTGTTGCTATACTAGCAATTGAGATGTCAAGCAACAAAGGATTATTGAACTCGCAAAGTTTATCTGTGTCAACATGGTCAAGTATAAAACCTTTCTTATGGCCAACACAAGATCGTATGCAGGGTTTGAGATTTCTTTACAATGTTAGAGGGTTGATGTCGCATTGACATATACGCTACGTCACCAAGTATTTATCAGTGTTGACGTACAAATCAATAATGTAATGATTCAAACGCACTTACAGTTCAAGTATGCTTCTTTTGTATATAATACGTATTAGTCAGAAAATTAAGGATTAATGAAATAAAGCTCCGTTTGTTAATTATGTATCGAAACAACCTCTTTACCTTATATGGGTAAACAGTAAGTATGAATGGAGTAAGATTACATCAGATTTACAAGTTATATCAACAAGGTGTATCAGATCAGAAATGTAGCTAAAGGCAAATTGATATTGTAGTAGTTAACTAATGAACAAACGTCAAGGTATTTGTAATTGATTTCTTTAAAAACAAATGAACATGACTTCATTATAATTTGGACAAGGCCCTAACGCGTAATATAACATGCATAATGAGAGGACATACCAATTTAACATGTTTGTCGACGCATGGTCGTATTTTAATATTAATATGTATGTGGACTGGAAATATCACTTCTAGTTGTGTTGACGTGTGGACGTATTATATTATTAGAATAAGGTCCTAACTTGGTATATAAAATGTATAAGGATAGGCCAGAACTATTTTACATTTTTTTTTGTCTTAGCGCTGAATTTAGCATGCAAGAAACGGACATTTGTTTTCACTTGTTTGCTGACCGCAAGAAACATTTATTCCACACAAAGTGCTAATCTTGGAGGTCACATGTTGTCACGTATTTTTCTTTCATTGGTTACAGCCTTGGGTCAATACCTCAGCTGGTGGACTATCAGAGCCTAATGGTATCTTCAGCGAAATACTGACAGGTTTTGTAAATAAAAATGTTGGTTAATTAATTATGAAGAAGAAACTGAGGTTTCAATTTACTCAGGCAATGATGTGTTTAAAATTCATATAACTTTCTTAAATTACATTGGATTTCTACCAAACATGGACAGAAGCTTGTTAATGATCATAAACTGTTATCACAGAGATATGTCTCGCTCTTTTTGTAATTTCGATAATGCAAATGTTGAAATAAAAAATTAGCAACACTTTAACATGTAAGTTTAACAAATATTCAGGGTCAATGAACCATGACTGAAGGTACATGGCTAAACAATCTCCATGGAAATGAGATATGCCAATGCTAATACAACTGCATACCAAGTATCATTGACCTACCACTACTGGTTCCCCATAAACTGACTTTATCACAAACTAATACATGAAAACTAAGTAAAAGTTTCAAAGTCAATAGACCATGACTGAGGGGGCGGGGCCAAATAATCTCCATGGTAATGAGATGTGCCAATGTTAATACAACTGCATACCAAGCATTATTGACCTACCACTACTGGTTTCCCATAAACTGACATAATCACAAACTAATACATGAAAACTAAGCAAGAGTTTCAAAGTTAATAGACCATGACTGAGGGGGCGGGACCAAATAATCTCCATAGAAATGAGATATTCCAATGCTCATACAGCTGCATACCAATTATCATTAACCTACGACTAGTGGTTCCCCATAAACTGACCTAATCACAAAGTAATACATGAAAACTAAGCAAAAATTTCAAGCAAAACTTTCAGTCAATAGACAATGAATGAGGGGGCAGGGCCAAAAAATCTCCATGCAAATGAGATATGCTGATGCTTATACAACTGCATACCAATTATCATTACTCTACCACATGTGGTTCCCCATAAACTGACCTAATTACAAACAAATACATGAAAACTAAGCAAAAGTTTCAAAGTCAATAGACCATAACTGGGTGGGCAGGGTCAAATAATCTTCATGGTAATGAGATGTGCCAATACTTATACATACCAAATATCTTTGACTTACCACTAGTGGTTCACCATAAACTAGACTTAATAACAAACTAATACATTGTTGACGCCGCCGACGCCGGAAACAGCATACCTACGTCTCGCTTTTTGATTCCGTCAAGCGAGACAATAAAACAGTACCCTGAAGTAAGTATTGTCAAACATAAATTCCTGTTTACCCGTATTTTAATTATAAATGGACTTATTTTTTATGCCGGTTAATTTTACATTAACTCTGTAGTAAGGTTTAAAAACATTTAATAACATCCTGGATTTCTATCAAACTTGGACAGAAGCTTGTTTATCATCAAAAGCCATCTAGAACGAAATTGGTTTTTTTTTTTAAATTCATATAAATGGTCTGTTTACATTTTCTTCAAGTTAACAATTCATTCAGTCTGCAGTAAAAAAATTAAAAACATTTATTTTTAGATTCATAAACCATCCTAAATTTTTACCAAACTTGGACAGAGCTAGGCTTCTTATAATCGAAAGAAAGTACCTAATAGAATATTCAATGTTTTTCTCCATTTTTGTTAAGCCTGCACATTTTGACGAAAAAACGAGATGTTTTGATCCTATATTTCGTTGTGATTGATCAAGTGAACTGAAGACGTTACAACAGCAAAAACACCTTTACTTAACAAGATTGCACACGCTGAAATGTCTCGCCTTCTTAACTAATCATTGACATTAATGATTATGTTGATAGTCCTAAATATAAAGCTATATTCCAACTGTCACATAAACTTAACATTAACCAAGAAAAATTGACCAATGAACCATGAAAATGAGGTCAAGGTCAGAGGAACCATGCCAGGCAGGCATGTACAGCTAAAAATTCTTCCATACAACAAATATAGTTGACCTATTGCTTATAGCTCGAGAAAAATAGACCAAAACCCAAAACTTTAGCAATGAACCGTGAAAATCAGGTCAAGGTCAGTTGACACCTGCCAGTTGGACATGTACATCTTACAGTCCTTCCATACACCAAATATACTAGACCTATTGCTCATAGTATCTGAGATATGGACTTGACCACTAAAACTTAACCTTGATCACTGATCCATGAAATGAGGTTTAGGTCAAGTGAAAACTATCTGGTGGGCATAAGGACCTTGCAAGGTACGCACATACCAAATATAGGTATTTTACTTATAAGAGAGAATTCAACATTACGAAAGATCTGATCTTTTTTTTTTTCAAATAGTCACTGAACCATGAAAATGAGGGCAAGGACATTGGAGATATGACACAAAAACAATTTAGAAATCAAAATTTAAGGGTAAACACGTCTTTTGTATGGCAACTTGCGCAATGTTGATATCATATATACCTTTCAATAAAGGTGATGTTTTAAGTTTAATAAGTGGACATGTATGTGTAGTATTATTTGATTGAAAAGATAAAAAAAATTAACAAAATCCTTTGTTGCATATTTTATAACATTAACAGAATTGCACAATTTTGTGTATTTCACTAATATATACAAGCCTGTTTGTACACAAAGCTAAAATACAATTTAATATAACAACCATTTTCTCAAGACATGTACATGTAAATTCAAGTTCATTTTTATACTTAGCATACTATTGTGTCAAATAAAGATTATTATACACAAAAACTAAACTAAATTATCACATTCTTCTCCCTTTTGAAAATTTCAAATCTTCTTCAATTTGTGTGATTGTTTTTAAAAGATCAACAAATTATTAACAAAATTCAGTTATTTTATAAGGTCATATTAAAAACACAAATAATTTTCATTAAAAATAAAGAAAAACAAATTAATAATTTTAATATTCATGATCTTACAAAACTTTATCAATTTAATGTCTTATACAAAAAACTTTTACTTTCTTGGTGAAACTGGAGGTAAAAGACACACATGATGCACCCACATGCATAGGCAGAACCAGAGGGGGTCCCTGGGACTCGAATATTGTCAGCAGGACCAGACATTTTTTACAAAGAGTATTCCACATAATGATTTTTTTCTATCAGATTTAATCCTTTAATAATTTTCAAATTCTGTTGTAAATCTGTACACACAACCAGGCTCACAAATTGTTCACACCCTTAATACATGTACAAATAATGCTGGTCATAATTATAAGTGAGCTAACTTAAAACCCAATAACTAAATCAATATAACTTAAAATCAAAAACCAAATCAATGAAATAGACTAGTACGAGTGTTTCATATATTATTTTTGAAAATAAAAATTTACCATTGAAAACTAATTCAAATTGTTTACGGGTAATGTTATCCATTTGCCTTATTTGGTAATCTATCTATATATATATATAATTTGCGAAAGCAAATTTACAGATCTAACATTCTTGTGTTGATGTTTAGACGAGTTGTATATACATAATGTACACAGCCATGTATCACCATCATTGATGGCGATCCGATGGATACATCTGTTGTAGAGTTGTCACTGACTCAGACGTACTTATATATATATATATATATTATGTGAGAAAATTGAGTCTGTAAACAATCGTCTTCCAGTTTTATTTATTATCAATCTGTATAACAATAAGTATTATTACCATGAAATGACTTCATAATTTACATGTTTGATACATGTTTCATACTGCTATATTTAAATTATTAGGCTAACCAGAATAATAGATGCAGTTTCTCTGTGGGCTATTCCAAAATTAATTGAGTTGAGGGGTGGGCAAAACAAAATAAATATATACGGGGTTTCTATAGAAATCCGTAGTATTTTGTGAAAGTAATCGGTAAAAAGAAAATATTATATTATGGATGACTACTTATCTATAAAATATCCATTCCTGCCTCATTTGTTTATTTCTGAGAAAAGCGTGACATAATATAACCTCGATTTCATTAATTCTGATTTGTTTAAAGCTAAAAAAAAATGTAAATCAGACCAAAAATAAATAAATAAAAAATTCATCAATTCATAATTGCTTTTAATGTTTTTCAGAATGTTAAAACCACAAGTTTTATTTTAACTGGCCCAATAAAAATTTTCAAACTCTTGATATATATTTACCATGCACAATTTCTACAACATGAACAATAAGAGATTCACTTCTCACACAATATCACAGTCAATTTTTTGATAACTCAATAAGCTATAGAACAACAAGAGTGGACACAGTGAAATGTCTCGCCTGCTTTACTGACCATTAATTTTATGTTGAAAGTTTGAAAAATTAAGTTTAATAATGTCACAGAAAGTAAAATCAGATAAATGCTGTCAGACAGACATAATACATCTTCCATTTATTTTTATACACAAAATATAATTGACCTTTTGCTTATGATCATTGAAAAAGAGATAAAAAAAAAACAATTGAAAAATGAACCATCAAAATGAGGTCAAGGTCAGACAATAAACCTGCCAGACAGACACATACCCCTTTAAA
This sequence comes from Mytilus galloprovincialis, assembly GCA_037788925.1. Taxonomy (NCBI): domain Eukaryota; kingdom Metazoa; phylum Mollusca; class Bivalvia; order Mytilida; family Mytilidae; genus Mytilus; species Mytilus galloprovincialis. The sequence continues at coordinate 72,670,966 of CM075339.1, read as the reverse complement.
CCATTCCAAACACCATTTCAGTTGACCTTGTGCTTAAAGTACTTTAAAAAGATTCAAAACCATGAACCATGAAATGGAGTCAAGGTCGGATAAAACAAAAACCTGTCAGATTGACATATACCAATTACAGTCATTCCATAAAAAACATAGTTGATTTAAACACAAAAACTTAACATTGACCAATGAACCCTAAAAATAAGGTCAATAACGTCATGATACCTGCCAGACCGACATTTACACCTTACAATCAAGCAATACAAATGTACACCAAATATAGTTGGCCTTTTGCTTATTGTACTTGAAACAAATAGTTTACAAAGCTGTGGAAGAGTAATAACTAAGTCTCACATAATGCTACTTTTTTCAGGGGAGATAATCATCAAAGAAACTGTAACCTTATCATTTCGTATGTCAGATATGTATTTGTAAACAGAAGACTTATTGAGTAGCATAAAAAAGTCTAAATAAAGTAGAAATATGCAAATAAAGTGAAACTACTAATTGAATAAGTATTTTAACTTTATATAATATATGTATATACTAACATGACTCAAGCATTTGTCAAGCCATTTATTACTTCTGCTAAAAGCTTTCAGTTGGGAAATTCCTATTTAATAAAAAAAAAACAGAAAAAATGAATTTTTTTATTTACAAAATTTACTTCTGGATACTATCAGTCAGGGGTACTACTTGTACAAGTTATTTTTATTTACTTGAAGAAGTAAAAAAAATATACACATACAAGTAAATAAATAATGTTTAAATAATCTCCCCTTAATTTTCTCAACAATCCCACAAAAGTCCTTAAGTTTTGAGATGTCAATTCATGCCTTTAATGATTTTTCCCAACTTTGGTTAATTTTTTTATAAGAGTTCAATGTTCGTCTCATTAATTCAACAAAGAAACTGATTGCGCAAAGATCTTAAGTATTTGCGCAAGTCCTTCAAAAATTGCTCCTTGGGGGCTTGTAAATGAGCAGTGTTCTGAAGATAACAGACAAATGGGATTTTCATTGTCCACGAAATTACACTTAAATGATTAGTAAAAACATTTGCAAAGGGCAGATAATTTAAAAGTCTATTAGAGCAAAGAATTCAATAAAAGAAGAAAGGATGACTTTTTTACTTCTACAAGTAAAAAAATCTGAATGTCTAAGGGACATAACTCAGTCAATATTTTTTTTTACCTATACAAGTAAATAAAATTCACTTGTATAAGTGTCCTACAAATTTACTTATATAAGTATATTAATATTACTTCTTCAAGTAATTAAAAATAACCTTTACAAGTAGTACCCCTGACTGACTATCTTATGATCATAAACAAGCTTTTGTTCAAGTTTGGTAGAAATCCATGACAGTTATTTAAATTTCAAAAACTTTAACCACAGAGTGAATATTTGAGGACGCCAAAGACGACGACAACATAATGAAGGATCGCTATGTCTCACTTTTTTCGACAAAAAAAGACAGTATGCGTTACATCTAAAAAGCAATCATCAGAAGGAAAAAAATTATAACATGTTGATTACAACTTTTTATCAAAATCCCTGTTTCATCATCAGCAAAAAGTCATAGTTTTCCCCCAATAATTTTAAACCAAGAGAATCCATCTTCTGTTTAATATACCACTGCCTTGTAGTTTAAAATATACACAGCACTCATATGAACTTGTATTCAGAAACAGACATGTTTCCTCAAGTTCTAAGGTACATTTGTTAACAATACAAGTCTTGAAAAATTAAATTCCCTCATTATTATAAAAATTTGAAAGGGTTCTGCGGAACCCAGTGTCTCGCCTACTTTTGCTGTTAATCACACATTCATCAAAAATGATGAAAAAAATCAATAAAATTATTCCTCTCGATACTATCTTTTGATTGTGAGAAGCTTCTGTCCAAGTTTGGTAAAAATCCAGGCTAGTTTAAGAATCTTAAAAATGTTTTAAATACTTTAACTGCAGACTGTATGTAATGCTAACTGGAAGAAAAACTAAGTCCATTTATAAGTAAAATACGGGAAAAATGGAATTTTATTTTTACAAAATTTACTCCTGGATACTATCTCCTGATCATCAACAAGCTTCTGGCCAAGTTTCTTACAATTCAAGGATAGTTAAAGAAAGTTATTAAAATTTTAAAAACTTTAACCACAGAGTGAATGTAATGTTTTCTGGCAGAAAAAACTAAGACCATTTATAAGTAAAATACGGAAAAAATAGCATTTTATTTTTACAAAATTTACTTCTGGATACTATCTCCTGATCATAAACAAGCTTCTGGCCAAGTTTTGTACATTTCCAGGATAGTTTAAGAAAGTTATTAAAATTTTAAAAACTTTAACCACAGAGTGAATGTAATGTTTCCTGGCAGAAAAAAACTAAGTCCATTTATAAGTAAAATACGAAAAAAATGGAATTTTATTTTTACAAAATTTACTTCTGGATACTATCTTATGAACATAAACAAGCTTCTGTCCAAGTTTCGTACAATTCAAGGATAGTTTAAGAAAGTTATTAAAATTTCAAAAACTTTAACCACAGAGTGAATATTTGTGGACGCCGCCGCCGACGACGATGCTGAGGGAATGTAGGATCGCTTTGTCTCGCTTTTTCGACTAAAGTCGAAGGCTCAACAAAAATAGAGAGTTTATCCTTAAACACATTGTTTCTTACAGTAATATTCTTTGTGTAGTTCTTTCTTAATATAGCCCAAGAAAAAAAGACAACAGCACTTAATAATAGATCATAAAATTCCATTAAGTTACATATATATTTTAACAATTTATACATCTCAAAAACAATAAAATGTGTCTCTATATAGTATATACATTGTACAGACCATGCAATAAAAGTCATAAACAAAAAGCTTATTAATAAATAAACAAAACAAATAACATCTACAATTAGCATTTAGTATTTTCTACTTGATCAACAATTTCTCTTACAGATTTCCGTTGTAGATCAGATGTGTCCATTGGTTCGGTCTTTCCGTTGCCATTATTGTTAGGTTTAGTAGATTCCAAACTGGCGCTTTTATTGTTATTTTCTGTTCGTTCATCTTTGGAACTTGTTTCCATTTCACAACTCTGCTCCTGCGAAAACGCCTTAAGTTCAAACTGATCTAAAAAAAGCCTGAATCTCTTTCACTGTTTGTTTAACTTTTCGCCTTTGACGAACGTTATCATCACAACCAGCTTCCACGCCATCAAGTTTCAGTAAATTTCTTGTCAGCATTTCCTCTAACACTTTATACTCCTTGTCTTTTTTAGTTCCTTTAAACTGAGTGACCCTCATTTCATATTCCCCTGTATTATTTACCACTTCCTCAATTTGTTCCATCGGTGTAGAGGGTTTCTTTTTTAGCGTACTAGTTCCATTGCCATTACCAGACTAGGCAGCAGTTTCAGGAGACTGACGACTGCTGTTAGGTGTTTCACTCCTTTGTGACTGGCTTGGTGGTGTAGGTGTCACCCTTTGTTCCAGTGGTTTTTGTTGTTGCTGTTGCGGTGGTGGCTGTCTAGGCACAAATGTTTTCCATGGGCAATTGGTATCTCTCGTAACTTTGACTCTTGTGATATAGTCTCTGGTTGAGAAGTTGTTTGTGGTAAACTAGTTCCCTGCTGAGAAGGCAGAGGACCAGTCTGAGTATTGGTTGACTGAGGTTGGGAGGAAGCATGTGGATCAGGGGCGTAGCTAGGCATTGATTCAACTGTAGGCACAAATCGGCTGGGGGTCTGGGGCCGCTCAAGGCCCCCAGCAGGTCACAGGGCTTCTGCCCTAGTAGGAGGTTCAGGGGGCAAAGTACCCCGACGGAAAACGGATTTCAGCGTTTTGGCTGCAAAATTTTATGCACAAAAATATTAAATTATCTTGTTATTTAATTATGATAATTATAATATACATGATGAGAAGTTCGAAGAATTATCAATAATTTACCATAACATCTGAATGGTGAATTAAATAACGCAGTACAATTGGAAAATCAAATATTAAAAAGATATTTACAATATGTACTGCCCAGCATAGGTCCGCGTATCCCTTTAATTTAGCAGTACACCCTGTTTGGTATTTTCAAATCTATTCGTTATGATCGATATATACGTTTAACTTAATGGATAGTACATATTGACGATCCTTCATTTAAAAAAATAGGCACGTGCACGTAAACACTGATATTATACTATATAATAACACTATCCTTTTGGCTAGAAAGACATCAACCATCAATCTTTTGATTCTTAAACCTTCACCCTAGCCACACAAACACATACACACATAGTCGATGTTTAATGCAAAAGTTCTATTCTGTTCATACTAACGTAACAAAATTCAAGAAATTCGTATTTCTTTATATCCCGCTCTACTGTAAAATCCCTACCTGCTTAGGAATTTAAATAATTGTGGGCATTACACGTAGATCTGAGAGTACTCAAAACTACTGGAAGATAGTTGATAGATTTTTAAACATCCAGTGTAAAATATTTATGCAAGTTTAGAACAAAAAAATCCCAAATTGATTATTTACAATAAACACAACAGGGAGCTTAGTCCTGTAATAGGTGTTGTACAGAACGAAAGTCTGGAAATTTGAAAATGCCATGCATTGGAAAATGAGGGATTAATGGATAGGAGCAGAAACTTTGCTTTTCAATAGACCAACTACGAACTCCTCAAAGAGTGTCATTCTCTCTACAACTAGGCATAAGATTAAATGTCCCCATTCTTACCAAACGTTACTACGTATTTATACATCCAGCACAGCCAAACAGACGAACAACATTTGCAAGTCGGTAGAAGACAAAGGGGAAAGCTAGTTGAAAACTAACAACAACTAATTAAAAATTCATGTGTCATAGTTGAGGTTCTTGCAAGTTTTTGTTGATAGAATTGAAATGATCTGATCCAAAGTTCTAGTTTATAGTTTCTATTTAAGGTACACACATAAAAAACATTCAATTCTATCCAATATTCCATTCACTAAGGACGAGAGACTAGTTTACACATGACATTCGATAATTAGAGTTGTGACAACTTCACTGGAGTTCATCTACATATAACGTTATTTATTATTTTTTTTAATAAAAAAAAATATTTGTGAAAAAATTATGTGTAGGCACGTGCGTAAAGTGCCTAACGACAGCTACGCCCCTGTGGATAAGCTGTTTGAGGAGTGGTCTGTGGATAACTGGATTGAGGAGATGCTGCTGTCCATGTGGTGTCAGGATAGCTTCCTTGTGCACTATTTGGATATCCATCACTTTGTGAACTACTTGAATATGCACTGCTCTGTGAGTTATTTGGATATCCAGCTTGAGCACTGGCTTCTACCATAGCATGTGGTGGATATCCACCTTCGGAGGAGGAGTTAGATGAAGCCTGCGCATAAGCAGGTTGTTGTGATGTAATGGAGGTGGTGGCTGTTGTGGATAGCTAACCGGCTGTCCTGGCCCTCCACCTGGCTGTTGACCGGTATAAATCGTATATCCATAAGGTCCAGTGTGCTGAGCTGTACTCTGCTGTTGTGGTGGTGGCTTGGGCTGACTAGATTGATTTGAGAACAAATGCTGAATTGGAATTTCTCTTACTACTGGAGATGAACTTCTCCAAGACATTGGAGAACCTGTTCTAAAAGACCTTGGTATGGTTGATGAATATGTGTTTGGTGACGGCATGTCCATTTGTCTTGGCAATGTTTCAAAACCTTGCTGAGAAGGATATGAAGGCTGGCCATTTGATCTAAATTTTCCATTTGAAGACTCGTGCATAACTGGTATTTCTCTTACAAAGTATTGTCCTGGTGTAGCAGTGGCTCTATATGTCTGAAATAAAAAAAGAAGAAGACATAAGCATTACTTCAGTCTTGTGTCAGAATAAAGAACCAAAACATTTAAAAAGCCTTACTTACCATGTGTCATTTCTAGCTTATACCTTAGTACCCTTACTTACCATGTGTCATGTCTAGCTTATACCTTAGTACCCTTACTTACCATCTGTCATGTCTAACTTATACCTTAGTACCCTTACTTACCATGTGTCATGTCTAGCTTATACCTTAGTACCCTTACTTACCATGTGTCATGTCTAGCTTATACCTCAGTACCCTTACTTACCATGTGTCATGTCTAGCTTATACCTTAGTACCCTTACTTACCATGTGTCATGTCTAGCTTATACCTTAGTACCCTTACTTACCATGTGTCATGTCTAGCTAATGAGTTATGCCCCTTGAAGGATCTTATTATAAATGCTATAGACAATTTTAAATGACATACACATTTATCAATCTCTCTACCTCTGTTTCCATGGCTCATGTAGATAATCTGTCATTTGGACAAACCCATAACAGTACATTAAATTAAAACTAGGATTTTGATTTTGTATTTACATTTTGTCATCTTGATTTAATAAATTTATTCGTGTGTCATCTTGATTTAATAAATTTCTTCGTTCAGTGTATTTTCACTTGTAATTGCTTGTGTTAACATGTCTTGATTGACATGATTAAGTAAAGCCAAGGCCGTAACTAGGGTTCGAATTCAGGGGAGGCAGGGGTTTGGGGCCGCCGATTGAGGCCCCTTAGAGAGAGGGGGTTTGGGCGCAGCCCCCGCCGATTTTTTTCTCGCAGTAAAATGGCTAAAAATTACTCGTTTTCCTTCGATATGATTACTTTAAGCGGAAACATCAGTATTGCTTGAACCTGGAAGCAATTTTTATGCAAAAACAAATTGAGATTGCTGTTCGGGGTAAGCCAAGCCTCCGTCTTGAAGGCCGTACTTTGACCTATAATTATTAACATTAAATACATTGTGACCGCGGATTTTGTTCTCAATATGGCTTAAAATCGCCCGTTTTCCTTCGATTTCCTTACTTTAAGAAACATAAGTATTGCTGGATCACTGAAGCAATTTTTTATACAAACAATTATTATCTGTATTCAAAGATATTTTTATTAGAAATCAAACTGGTAAGTTAAAAAAACATATAAAGCAAGATCATAGAAAGCAAGATATTTTTTTTTGTCGAGGAACTTGAATTTCAATAGTGTTGAAAGCTGAACAGACATGTATATAACTACAACCAGGGAATTTCTAAACTAGTATATACTTAGTTTAGAAAGTCTCTGCTTCAACAAATGGGAGTGTTTAACTACTAAGGCATTGGCCATTATGTTCTCGTACGATCGGCCGGGAGACGTTAAAAAAATGACACAACAGCTGATTCAGCCGGTAATGAATTTCCAATATCATAAAAGATTGACAAAACAAAGGGAACTTCCTCTGCTTAATGGAGCCCCTAATTAAGTGTGAATAGGGAAGTTTTATTCAAAATTGTCGAAAGGAAAGTTTCATATGTGTTCTCGTACGAATACTGAATAACAGACGGACGGCCACACGAAAAATAAAATACTGAAACGGTTCACTTTCTGTAAAAAATACGGGAAATGACAGATATATCACGTATCATGATAACACTGTTAAAACTGTAAACTTATGTTGTTTATAATATAAATTCAATTTCTTCGATTACATATTGTCAATATTTCATTTTATTACTTAAAAAAAAAAAATTTGGTGTAGAAAATTCAGGGGAGGACAACTGCCTCCCCTGCCGCATAGGCAGTTACGGCCCTGAAAGCCAGTTCAATTGATATTTTATACATGTAGTATATATGTTTTTCTATTTCAGGAAAGGGTGAAGGTTGGTTCCTATTAAAACCTTTATTACCCTCTTGCTGCCATTTGTTTTTCAAGGTTGCATTTTGTGTCACATTTCCTGACGACACACACAAACTTGTTTTACGAACTTTGAACAAACCATGATTTTAAAAACGATCAAACACAGGGGTTTGTTACAAATTATTTGCCGGGTTTACTATCTATAAGAACACCGAAAAATTAGCAAGTCTTTGAAGTATTAATTATCACCCATTCAAACTAATAATTGTTAAGTCAGAGTATTTGATTAGAAAAACAAACCCCAAGCTGATACGACTGGAGAAATACACTTTCTCGATGTCCAGCTTGTATGAAGCCATTTGAATATTATAAAACATTAAGGTAAGAAAAATAAGAAATTATTATGCTAAAAAATGTCAATGCCTGTTAAAAGTTGTAAGGTTAACAGTACACTGCTAGAGTGGATTACAAAACCAAACACAGAAGCTGACATTGACCGTTTATTGTTGGTCCTACATGTTCTGCAACCCAGGGGGTTACTGACTATCCTTTTGGGTATAACTGTGCCGACAGCATTTGCCAAATCATACCCTGTCTGGAACATCACTTGTTAGTGCTAAGAAATCTTCATATAGGCAGTCTGGTATAGATCCATCATGAACCAGATGCTCCGCAGCGCGCAGCTTTATACAACTGCAGAGGTTGAACACTGAACGGTTGGGGCAAGTAATGGACACAACATTCAAGCTGGATTCAGCTTTAAATTTGGATTGTGATTAAATAGTTGACACAGCATAGGTTTCTGTCACAGAATGAATGTGGTCTAATAAGACTTAAAATATTTTGTTTTGCCTTTGAGCAATTCACTATGCTGTTGAATACTAATCCTCTCAAAAAAATGTTTGAAGAAATTTTATATTTGTTTATGAAATCTGAAATGAGAAAAATTCCCCCCCCCCCCTTTTCCCTTTTTCCAAAACTGATCTCAATTCAAATTTCTAATACAATACTGTGCAATTGAAGATTTCTTGCTATTGTGCAATACTGTGCAATTGAATATTTCTTTCTATTGCACAATACTGTGCAATTGAAGAATTCTTGCTATTGCTGAATACTGTGCAATTGAAAATTTCTTGCTATTGCACAATACTTAATATAATAATTTTGGATCCTGATTTGAACCAACTTGAAAACTGGGCCCATAATCAAAAATCTAAGTACATGTTTGGATTCAGCATATCAAAAAAGCCCAAGAATTGAATTTTTGTTAAAATCAAACTTGTTTGATTTTGGACCCTTTGGACTTTAATGTAGACCAATTTGAAAACGGGACCAAAAATTAAGAATCTACATACACAGTTAGATTTGGCATATCAAAGAACCCCAATTATTCAATTTTTGATGAAATCAAACAAAGTTTAATTTTGGACCCCGATTTAGACCAACTTGAAAACTGGGCCAATAATAAAAAATCTAAGTACATTTTTAGATTCAGCATATCAAAGAACCCCAAGTATTCATTTTTTGTTAAGTTTAATTTTGGACCCTTTGGACCTTAATGTAGACCAATTTGAAAACGGGACCAAAAATTAAGAATCTACATACACAGTTAGATTCGGCATATCAAAGAACCCCAATTATTCAATTTTTGATGAAATCAAACAAAGTTCAATTTTGGACCCTTTGGTCCCCTTATTCCTGAACTGTTGGGACCAAAACTCCCTAAATCAATCCGAACCTTCCTTTTATGGTCATAAACCTTGTGTTTAAATTTCATAAATTTCTATTTACTTATACTAAAGTTATGGTGCGAAAACCAAGAATAATGTTTATTTGAGCCCTTTTTTGGCCCCTAATTCCTACACTGTTAGGACCTCAACTCCCAAAATCAATCCCAACCTTCCTTTTGTGGTCATAAACCTTGTGTTTAAATTTCATTGATTTCTATATACTTATACTAAAGTTATTGTGCGAAAACCAAGAATAATACTTATTTGGGCCCTTTTTTGGCTCTTATTCCTAAACTGTTGGAACCAAAACTCCCAAAATCAATCCCAACCTTCCTTTTGTGGTCATAAACCTTGTGTCAAAATTTCATAGATTTCTATTTACTTAAACTAAAGTTACAGTGCGAAAACCAAGAAAATGCTTATTTGGGCCCTTTTTGGCCCCTAATACCTAAAATGTTGGGACCAAAACTCCCAAAATCAATCACAACCTTTTTTTGTGGTTATAAACCTTGTGTTAAAATTTCATAGATTTCTATACACTTTTACTTAAGTTAGAGTGCGACAACTAAAAGTATTCGGACGACGACAACGCAGACGACGACGACGACGACGCCAACATCATACCAATATACGACCAACAATTTTTAAATTTTTGCGGTCGTATAAAAAAGACTTCTCCAAGTGGGTTTTATACACAGGTAATATGAGGATTATATGAATTTACAAATTACAATGGAGAAAAAAAGACTTCTTCTATATCCAGACAATAACATTAACAAAGGGGTAACTTCCATGAGCACGATCAGTACATCATTACAAGAGAAAACATCAATAGCATAATATAAGAAAAACACAAACACAAAAAATTACAAACGAACCCCGCGCCGCGACAGTTACTGAACATTATCGAAAATTACCCTTTTACCATAGCGCTATCCAAAAATCTTGGGGAGAACACTGAACATGCATCACTGTGGAGAAGCTTGCATACATAGACACATGGACATATGTGTCCCTCCGGCACAGTCAGTGTGGACACATGTGTCTCTCCGGCAGCAAGAGGGTTGCATTTGTTTGCAACTGTCATATGTCAGGAACCATGGTTAACTTTTACAAGTTGTGACTATGATATGGAGAAATGTCTCAATGGCACTCATAGCACATCTTCTTATATCTACATGAACCATGACCTCCCCCACCTTTTTTTACACACACTTAATGTTAAAAAACTCATACTGGTCACCTGTAGGTAGTGTTTACATACTTTGGACCATATTAGACGCTTAGTACATGAACATGTACAGTATTTCTACCATTTTGTAATATGGCTTTTATATATGGATTCTATTTACTATGGAAAGGCAAGTTGTAAATCCAATATGAGAACATTGGTTAAATCCATGAACATGATATTGACAGCTTATGTCCCTTTAAACATATTAAAGTAAAGTTGTATCAGTGTATTGCAAATATTTTCAGTGTAGGATTTATGCAGTGTGACTGTCTGTTGGTTAGTATATGATGCCACAAACATGACAAAGGATAAGCAATGACCTCAAAAATTTTAAGTGTCATACATTTATACTGCATTGTTCTATCTGAAATATAAGGTTGAGTGTTGCAAATTCATCACAAAGGCATGAGGTGTCGTAATGGGAGAACCTTCATGGCGAAAAACGGTAAAATTTTTGCCAAAATGATGTTAACGGAAATTGTAGATGTATGACATAAAATGTACTGTACACTTTCTTTTAGACGAAAAAAATTTCACGTTCTTTTTTTACCAAAATTGATAGTAACTATTATTGTTTGAAACCTCTGACGAATCACCAATGGTCCATAAGGATATTTTGAGGAATTACGGTAAATTTTAACAAATTTGAAAAGTAATAGTAGCCGAAAAATTACTGTTTGACGCCTGACGTTAAAGGGCATTACTATACACAAGCATGCACCAGTTGTGAATCATCTTCATTCAGATGGAAGACTGCAAAACTTAGTGAAGAAGACCCCTACATAATGGGGTGACCTATAAATTAAACAACCCCACCCCCTAAGACACTCTTTTGAACACAATTCCGTGAATTTAGATTGTAGTGTTATAATGCACGAGTTCCTGCTTTTATAACTACACAAGGCATTACATATATATATATATGTATATTAATATGCTGATTTTACGTAGTAAAGATTTCAAATATAAAGTGTAAACATACCAATCTCGGGTGGTCCCAGCTTGTATACTGCGTGTTGTGGTCTACGTAATATGGCCATCCTGTCCGTGTATCGGTCAGCATTTCCCATCCGGGAGGTAGTATAAAAAAGAAGATGTGGTATGATTGCCAATGAGACAACTATCCACAAAAGACCAAAATAACACAGACATTAACAACTATAGGTCACCGTACGGCCTTCAACAATGAGCAAAGCCCATACCGCATAGTCAGCTTTAATAGGACCCGATAAGACAATGTAAAACAATTCAAACGAGAAAACTAACGGCTTTATTTATGTAAAAAAATTAACGAAAAACAAATATGTAACACATAAACAAACGACAACCACTGAATTACAGGCTCCTGACTTGGGACAGGCACATACATAATGTGGCGGGGTTAAACATATAGCGGGATCCCAACCCTCCCCTAACCTGGGACAGTGGTATAACAGTACAACATAAGAACGAACTATAAAAATCAGTTGAAAAAGGCTCAACTCATCAGATGGACAAAAATACAAGTAGACGTTACCGGGTACTTATACATCCCGACACAAAAAGACGCAATGAACAGATCTGAGAGTACTCGCAGTTATCTGACAGCTAGTTCAAAGCCACGAACAACTAACAAAAAATCATGCATCTTAGACTAAACAATCAATCCGTACACATCCAACATCCAATGGATTTAGTGTAAAGACGTCATAAACAGCCAGAGATAAACATGACATTGTGCAATGCCAAGTTACAGGTATCGACAGATTGTATATCCATGATTATATATATAATATATGTATATAACATACTAGTAATATTTAGTTAGCTTTTAATTTACTGATAACAAAAACAATATTTATACCAATAAAAACAATATTCAATGATCCTACTACAGTGATCCATCATTCTACTGTTTGGATATTGGTTATGGTACATTTTTCGAATTTACAAGCCTTATATAGCCAGTTTCTTAACTTATTCTCGACTTGGCTTCAGTGATCTAGAACAATCGACTAGGGCGACACCTAGAACATTCCGGAAATTTGACTCGGATTTTTAGTCTCAATAACTACGATAAGTCTAGAGAAATGCTAATGTTAAGGGGGAATAACTCATTCGTGTAAACATGACCTGGAGGCGGGGTTCCAATTAGTCTGCTTCCCGGCCGTTATTGAGATTCTCGACAATACCGTCCTGTATGGGCTAATTTTACTATTTCAAACAGTCAATTTCCGAGCATGCGCATTCACCCTGGTCGTTTAAATTCTTCGCTTCAGAGATGTGAGAGCAGGACAGAAAGCCCTGAAACTATTGACTGAAGTAATTTTGAGTTGCCCAAATTGAAAATAAGAAACTTACAAATCATCTGAACGATATTATTCAGTTTTTGAATATGAAAATTCTATATTTTCAAATGGGCAAGCTTTTGAAGTGGCCAATTTGCCCAATGTTTATGTTTTACTTGCAACACCACCTACAATTACATATATAGCAGACGAAACAAACAATATAAACCATAAATTATCCTTATTTTGTTCACTTTATATAAATTTCGTCATGAAAAAGAAGTGTATAAATTGCTACTTTAAAGAAAAATGAGTTGAAAAACATTTTTCAATGGTTCTGACATCGCCAGTCTTATCAGTTTTTCAAAATTTTCTTGCAATCACCTTCAACCCACTATTTTATTTTGTATTTTTAATGGTGTGAATAAGGGTGAGGATTGGCCTTGTAGAATTATGTCCCCAGACGAACGTTTTTGTTTGATCTACTTGAGTCAAAATAATTAAGACATAAAATTGACATCCTGGAAGTATCCAAACCGCAAAAAATGAAATAGATCTTAAAGGCATCATTTTTATTTAGATTAAGGGCCAGTGAGAGCTAGCCTTTCTAATCCACAGGTTGATTGTTCCCAGGATTCTACTCCTAAAACAAATCAAAATTGTTACTGCAAATTAAAAAAAAAGCACTAGTCTTGCTACAGTTAAATGGAAATGTAACACTACAACTGTAGTATAAAGAACCAAATATTATTGTTACATTCGTGATGAATCGGTTCCTTACTCGACATTGCATTCCTGCAATTGCTCTCCAATGTTACAATACATTTTTATATTACTGTTACATACATTTCCATTTCACCATAGTGAAGGAATATGACAGCTTATCTAACCTCTATTTTGGGGCTCACTTGGAAACAGATACATGTAAGATATAGATTATACTCAATTTTTATGAATACAACAAAACGTGAAATTACTGAGAAGTAAAAACCCAAAGTGTAACATGTAATCCCAGATATATACTAAAGTGTTCATTATGTCCTGATCTGGATACAATCATGACTTTAATATATCAACTTACACAAACAATGCATGCAGCATTTCATAAATACAAATACAAATTATGATACTAACAACCAATATGGCCCCGTAGATATCAGGTTACTTGCAATGCCTTTTTGAAACTGGATATATAATGTAGTGTTAACAATTGTTTTGTGTGATCACAACAGTGAATGGTGATGGTATGAAACAACATAAGAACAATATTTAAACATGTTTTAAAAAAAGATTGACTCATCACATTTAAACAACCATTGAAAACATCCGAAAAAATAAATATAACGAAAAAAGAACATAATTATCCAACATCTCAAGATAGATTGAAAACCTATTATTACTAATAAGAATATATGATTTAAAGACTAAAATGACTCAGGTCATGAAAAGATAAATTGAAAATTGGAAGCAAAGCGTTACTAGGCATATGATCAAAAGGTTAACAAGATTTTGATTGTAAAGAAATTTCTGAAAAAAAATTATTTGGACAATTTGTTAGAAACACACGCGTCCATGACTTCTTTATGATAAAAAAACCTTATCACGAAGAAAGGGACACTTATTATTTTTGTCAAAAACCCATAAATGAAATATAATGGACAGTTACAAAAAATGAAATAGTAAAACTATGCAAAAATAAAGACTTCACTGTGTACTATTTTAAATGTTATTATATATGATTAGTAATAATTTAAGTGAAAATAAAGAAAAAGGTGAAAAGCATATTGATCTATTTTTTTTTCAGCTCCTGAGTTCAGTGTATGATTATTGTTTGCTGAAGAAAAAAAAAAGATACTATATAGCCTAAGATGGCAGATATAACATATTTAGAGGTGAAAGCTATACATTTTATCAGTCACAAAGTCTTCATTGACTTTCAGATATTGCTCTCCCTATCTTTTCAATGTCAACTAAAATATTCAGATGTTGAAATGAATTACTATGACTCTTGTATATAATAGGTTCAGAAAGTAATCCACATTATTGTATTGTATAAAGTCCTGATAACATCACTGAACATGTATAATGAATATAGGGTATGCACATAAATTTGAATAGGTACCCCAAAACAGAACACTCAATTAAGCAGGAGAAAAAATGAAAATAACTTCTGGTTACACTTCTTTAGAATATATACATGTGTGTTAAAAATGTATGTATGTATACATATGAACAACTATATATATAAAAAAAGGAGTAAAATGACAAAACAAAAAACTGAACAACTATACCATGTATAAATGTTTAAGCTATTTAATATTATTGTGTATTTATATGATTCAAAATAGAACAGTTGTTTTGCAATTTTTATACAGGTACATTAATCTGAAAATTATTGAACATTTGCATGATTTCAAATTAAATTTCATTTATGACAAGATTCTAATGTCACACACAAATATAAAGTAGTTAAGGTGATTTTGTTTTCGGTAATTGTTTATATTGCAAATGACATTTTTCAGATGGAAGGCTTTCTAAAGAGAAAAAGGGAAAACACACCATCCCCATCAATATCTCCTCTGAATAAAAGAAAACCTGAAGTAAGTCTAACTCAATACAACTTTATTAATACTATTATAACCTGTTAAAAGTACATCTAATAAACTGTCATAACTGCTGAATTAAATACAATAAATATATTTAGTGCTTATACTCATAAGAATATAGGGATATTGCTAGGTAAACATTGAACGTGTTTTTTCTGTTCTTCGGTAGTGTTTGGTGTTTAATGCTACTTTTAACACTATTGGGTTATTATGTGGATGTAATCAATCATAGGCAACCTTTAGGCCTTCAACACTGACAAAAACCATACTGTTAAGTCGTCCAGAAGAGGCCCGACATGACAAGTATGAAACAATTTAAACGAAAATTATACATAAAAAACATTTTACAAAATAGCAAATACGAGACATGAACCATCAACAACCACTAAACTATAAGTCTTCAACAATAAGCAAAGCCCATACCACATAGTCAGCTATTAAAGACACCAAAATCACAAATGTAACATGGTAAAACAAAACAAACGAGAAAACTTTCCAATATCTCCGCTTTATACCAAAGGAATCCAGTTTTGTTACTTTAAATTTGGATAGATGTCCATTTTGATTATATTCTAGACAACATTGACGAATTTTCTAAAAAAAAAATCTATAAAAATCGAGACAAAATACTATAATAATATAAAGTCCTATATATCATTATTACCATTTTTTACAGGTGAAATACTGGTAAAAATGCGGAAATGTAATATCTTTTTATTTTTTAATGAAAAGTAATGCAGGAAAATGCGAAAACGTAAAACTGGTTTTTTACTCAAATTGCAGAAACGTAATACACCCGTGGTTTTATTGAATTTTGATAAACTACCATTCACTGAGGCCAACGGCCGAAGTGAATATCAGTTTTTCAAAAGTCAATGAAACCACATATTCACCGAAACAAACGACATTAATTGTTTCATTCAATATTTCGAGAGAAATGTATGTAATGGCAATTATTTACCAAATTTAGACGTTAATCTTTTACCAAAATTATGCACGTAAAAGCTCGCGATGTTCTGCATGGTGAATATCCTTTCCCGCTGGTGAATATGCTTATTTTTTCAAAATCCCATTCATATAGAAAAACCTAATAAAATTTTATCAATATGGAATAATCCCCAATATTCATGCAATAACCCTTTTATTGTATAGCAATATAACATTTGAAAGTAAAAATCGGTTTAAACTAAGATTTTGTTGTTCATGCTGTCATGAATTTTGAAGATTTATTGCACTAGAGCAATATTGGAATTTATTTCACGCTAACTTTTGGTTACTTTCTGTGGGAAATATTATAGAGTACTTCATTGTAAAATATACACATTGGTTTACATTTCAAAAATCTAATGTTGTAACACTTACATCATATATCCACCATGTAAACAGTGCAGCTTTTAATTGCTCAAATGCATGTACTTTTTAATGTAGATATGTAGTGTTGATAGAAATAATAGTATAATAAATCGACACTAGAAGAGAAGGAGAATCTTCTCACTACTGTTACAGAGTGTACATGTAATGAAAGTACTGAGTGGAAGTCAGTTTCTGAATCACAGAGTGTGATGTTTGGAAGTAATAGAACTGGTAAGTAAATTATTGTTATAGTATTTTCTAAATATTTGATACATGTTTGAATAACATCTTGTGTGTAGAAGTATAATCATTGACATTCATTTGAAATTGATAAATTATTTAAAGATTTTATGATCAAGTTCAGTAAGTCGTTTTTATTGACTTTGAAATTTTTGTACAGTCACATATTACATCTGTAATAACTTCATTTTAAGGGAACCAACTGCATGGAAAAATGTATGTTATGTAAGTCTGTCATATTTGGTTCAGAGGTTTATGTACATGTACATGTATGACTATGTTTAAAACCAAAAATTGCAGATTTTTCTTATCATTACATAAAAACAGTTCCTGGTACTGAGTTATGTTATATACCTCAATAACAGCAAAGCCATGTCAGAACCAGTATAAAAGGATTAGGGTTTTTAAAGATAGTGACAATAAAGTTGAGACGGTCAATGCAAGTTGTCAAACTGATATATCACTGAATCCAAAGTAAGTATTATACAGCAGTGTTCAGATTGTGATATTGTGTGAAAGTGTCATTACATAATGCTTATTATTCTGTACCATTTACATAAAAAAAAAAATAGAAACCGGAAGAAAGCGAGGCTATGTTGAGCAACAAATCAACAAAGCTTTCAGTTTATATCCTTTGATTTAAAAGAAATATCCTTTAAATTTTAGTCTTCAATAATTTTTTTTAACTCATTTAACTCCAATTTCAAGTTTATGCTAAATAATTAATTGAATATCAAATATGAGAAGATGCATGTCCTGTAAACCTATCATCTTTCTATATTACAGTGATAACTTTGTTTTCATGAAAATGGAAGAAGAGTTTTTAGAATTGAGGACTAGTTCTCCTGATTCAGTAGATACTGTATATTATGAAAGTGAGTCCAGCAGTTCAGTTCTGCGAACAATGTTGGTGAGTTAATCACAAATTCTTCATTTGTCAATGATGAGTGCCAACGAGACAACTCTCCACCCAAATAACAATTTAAAAAAAGTAAACCATTATAGTTCAATGTATGGCCTTCAGCACGGAGCCTTGGCTCACACCGAACAACAAGGTATAAAGGGCCCCAAAATTACTAGTGTAAAACCATTCAAACAGGAAAACCAAGGGTCTAATCTATATAAAATGATGTTGTCTGTGTATATTAAGATTTTTTTATGCGGCTTTATGGATGTCTTTACCAAGCCGATTGTTGTATGTCGTCAGAAGACTGAAATAACAATTTTTAATGTAATTCATTGCAACCAATGTAATAATTGTTTTTAATATAAAATATCTGTGTGTGATAACATCTTTTTCAGCTTTGCATTAGATTACATTTGCAGCTTGATGACAGCTTTCTGCCATGCTTGACATCAACACATGAGAAGCATGAGAAGATTAATAATGAAAAATGTAACGGTAAAATAATGCCAAAAGAAAACAAAGCAAGGGTTGGTAGTGACCATAACTTCATATCTTCATTGCAAATTAAACCTGCAAAACGGCATATAGGAGCACCAAGAAAAAGAGTGGAAAAATTTAACAAAATCATACCACATTTAACAGATACTACAAAGTCCAATAACTACTAAAGACATTGTAATGTTGAGACATACAATGTCTACCACAAGAAATACAAAAAATATGTCGAAGATTATAATGTCTATTGAGCCGTTAAGAGAAGCTATTTTAAATAAGTTATCTAACACAATGGGTGACAGACCAAATGAGATGCGTAATAAAAAAAAGTCTACATCTCATACCTAATGGAGAAAGGTCCATGTCGCTAGAAGAGCTAAATTTTGAAAAAGTAATTGAAGAAATGAAACAAAAATTCCCTGAAGTATTGCAAATTTTAATATGTATAATGCTGCCAAAAGAAAAGAGGTCTTCAGAAATTGCTCTGGCAAACATTCTTCCCAGGCTGGCAATGATATATGGTATGATAATGCAGTCAAGGTACCATGAGTTAAGCAGGATACAGCGAGTCATTGCTATGTGTCTGACTGATAAAATATGTAACCAAAGTGTTAGTATCATCAATATTTAGTGCTTGATACTGTTCAATAATTACAATGCATGTTTCTCTTTGACGTGACTGTCCTAGTTCTAAAATACGTCCGCTGTGATTTAAAAATGTGTTAAAGTAACATCATCGTTAGAAAATATTTGAATATTGGGGCTAACATTATGTTAAGAAGATCAAGTTTTTGTTAGTTTTGTCCTGTTAATACACCTTTTACTCTTTTTTTTTTCTCTAATCAAAAATGATATTTGCTTCAGACTGATGCTTAATTAAAGACAGTATTGAGTAAGGTATTACTACATCTGCCTATTTTTAAAATATTAAACATATCGGCTTGAATCATCAAACTGCAAATTGTGTACATGGTTTATAAATATAAAATGTTATTGGTATCATAAGTAAGCACCAAATTATTTTCAAGTGTTAATTGAATATATCTAAATGTTTTAAATATCTGTGATAGGTCAATCTGTGTGGTTGAACTCTTCCAAATGCTTGCATACAGAGGTTTAAAAACGCCCTTGTAGTACAACTGGTTAGTACACCTAATGGGATTTTAGGAAATGTCAGTTCAGGTCTGACCAGGGACAAATTTACAAATCCTCAGCTAAATATTGCAGGCAATGGACAGTTACATATTCTGTTATAGCATGAAGTTGATTATGTTTCTCATATCACATGGATACCAAATATTTATGTTTGACTTATTTGCTTATATATTCATAAATTTATTTAATATGATTCAATAGAACGGTACGGTACATTCATCTGTTTATTTCCTTTGTGTCCTAGCATGTACACATTAAATATTTAGTTTGATGAATAAGAAAATTTTGATGTAATTTTTTCAAGACAAATATAAGATCTATGACAAGTTAAAGTGTGCACCAATTGAATTGTTTAAATGTATTACACCTCAAGGGTATTTAAATATGCCAAAAAAATACAGTTATTCATTTCCATCTTTTATACAAGTGACGACTGATTTCTAATTTGTTTAAGGTTTATGACAGATTGAACAGACTTGGTGTATCATCATCATACTGTGTTGCAGTTGATACAATCACAAAACTTGGTAAACGGTATACTAGTTTCCTTGTCAAATTCTTAGAAGAAGGGAAGTTTATCCGATTAATAGGTGATAACTTGAATTTCACAGTTGGAACAAGTCATGAAACAAAAAGTCAACACAAGCATATGGTCCACATAAAATTGAGAATGGAAATCGGGAATGTGTCAAAGAGACAATAACCCGACCAAATAAAAAAACAACAGCAGAAGGTCTTCAATGTAGCGAGAAATTCCCGCACCCGGAGGCGTCCTTCAGCTGGCCCCGAAACAAATATATACTAGTTCAGTGATAATGAACGCCATACTAATTTCCAAATTGTACACAAGAAACTAAAATTAAAATAATACAAGACTAACAAAGGCCAGAGGCTCCTGACTTGGGACAGGCGCAAAAATGCGGCGGGGTTAAACATGTTTGTGAGATCTCAACCCTCCCCCTAAACCTCTAACCAATGTAGAAAAGTAAACGCATAACAATACGCACATTAAAATTCAGTTAAAGAGAAGTCCGAGTCTGATGTCAGAAGATGTAACCAAAGAAAATAAACAAAATGACAATAATACATAAATAACTCTCATTTCAGACCATCACTTTTTAACCGGGAACCGAAACGTTCAAGTTCAAAGCCATCATTAGCTCATACCGACCGTTAATATTTGTATATTCTGAAGGCATACTGAATGTTTTACGGAGGGGACCAACCTACATGTTCCCACACTAGAGACAAACTAATTTAACGGAGCAACAAGTACCTACACTAGAGACATACTAATCTAACGAAACAAGGTGTACCTACACTAGGGACAAACAAATCTAACGGATCAAGGTGAACTTACACGAGCAACACACATAACAAACAAATCTAATGGATCAAAGTGAACTTGCACGAGTAACAACCAAATATAACGGAGCAACAAGTACTTATACTAGAGACAAACAAATCTAACGGAGCAAGGTGCATGTACTTACACAAGCAACAAATAAAACTAACGTGTAACAAACAAATATAACGGAGCAACATGTACTTATACGAGCAACAAACAAAACTAACGGTGCAAGGTGAACTTACAGGAGCAACGAATAAATCTAACGGACAACAACCAAATCTAACGGAGCAACATGTACCTACACTAGAGACAAACAAATCTAACGGAGCAACATGTACCTACACAAGAGACAAAACAAATCTAACGGAGCAAGGTGTACTAACACGAGCAACAAAAAAATCTAACGGAGCAAGGTGAACTTACACGAGCAAAATTTAAATCTAACGGAGAAAGGTTTACTTACACAATTGACAGACAAATCTAACATAGCAAAGTGTACTTACCGGAGCGACAAAAAAAAACTAACTGGAAAAAAAGAAATATCTATTTTTAATCAGATATATTGAATATTCGATATTCAGATTGCAGTAGAATATTGTCACGGGTTTGGGTAGCGTGTACGTGACACATTTAACTCTACTAATAAAAATGAGGTTTTTGTTCATGGGATGGGGGAAATCGAGGAATAATGTAATACATGTATACAATAAATGATTTATTGAACTTCTAATGCTATTTTTTTTATGACAGGATTTCCAAGAGTTACAATAAAGTTAATTGGTTCTTTAGTTGTCTTTGTCTTTACTTTAACTTCATAAACCAATCTTTTTAAACGGGTTACTCTGCCTTGTACCAAATATTCGAGCCTTGTACCAAATCAATATATCGGGATTAACCCCGTATATGGATATACGCAACTGTTCTCTTTTCGGAATTATGTCCGACTAGAACTCACTTTAATGTTGAAATTATAAATATTTCGTCCTGAATAGCTTGTTTCTCCTTAATATTTGCAACAAATTGTGAGAATCACCTCAGTAAAGTAATTGTAAAGCTTAAATAAGCTATAAAATATGTATGTATCTTGCTTTTATATTAAATAAAATAAATTTTCTCTGTACCTTTTCTTTTTGTGAATATCTGTATTGTTTTCCGTATGTCCTTTCCTCTTCGACTGTCGAATCCCAGAACCCCCAAATAAGCCAAACGCTCTTGTTTTTATATGACGATGCTATGTAGCTATAGCAATTGCTAAAAATTAGCTATCCCTATGGTGTCCCCATAGTTACAGCTAAGAGTGGCGCGAAATTCGCCATCTCTTAGGTAACGATTAGAATCTCGTATTTTCATCCCAACAACATGTTACTTCTTTGTACTATCAATATTATTCAGCTTCCGTTAAATAAACCTCAAATAAAATTTATTTCATTGAAAACTATTACCAAATATAGAATCAGGATAAATGTACCCATATCGAGCCTCTGAAAGTTCCCTTCTATTTTCATCCAAGAACGCACATGCGCAAAGTCAACTTTCGAATACACATCCTCTATGGAATTTTGTACATCAGGAGTTTGTAAACATTGACCGATAAGACAACAATTTGAAACAAAATTAAATGTTGGCATGCTAAAAAGGTAAGACCAGAAGAAGTCCGACCGACGTATAACCTCTGAAACAGCTGCCATGTACTTAAACGAAAGAAATCCTCTAAAACCAGACGTCCCACTTCGTACAAAAAATTGTTTGTTGACTCCTCCACATGTGCTTACATTTACCAATCTCATATACCAAATATTTATGTAAATGAACTATACCATTAACTGTAACATATGTTACTTGGTAAAAGTAATGTGCAAATTTAATAACTTACACAACCTCTTGTAATAAAGGGGGTGGGGGTCAGTTTGTAGATCATTACAATACCCTCTGTTTAAAGTGAGGTCCTCCGAACTTGAAATTAAAATAAATGCTTAAAACATGATTTCATTTATGTTATATATGATGCGAAAAATGTCACTGTTCATAAAACAACTTGTCACAATTGAAGTCAAATCACTGTCTACTGTTTGAGCATCTGTCTATATGGATGATATATTCTGTCCCTATAATCTCGGTATTCTCTGCTGTCTCTATGATTGTCCCTGTTATCCCTATCTTCTCTAATTTCTCTATTGTCTTTATCTGCAGTTTTTGTTTCATTATTGTCCCTTAACCACTGGTTCAGCCCTTTTAGTTCATTAGCCATCTTTTTTTTTTCAAGTTTTTGTTCAATTGGGAGGTGAAGTTTTGCATTTGCTTGTCAATTTCCTCTTTGGATGATGATTTGGATGATGATGTTGAAGTAGTTAATTGTCGTTGAAGAAGTTTCTGATTCTAATCTTGGTGTTTCAACCACTGTAGTTACATTCACCACCTCCGTATTATCCAAATCACCTGACGCAACAGTAACGGCAACATATTCCCCCATCTCAACTCTTTCTTCAGTAGACGGCAGAACTGCCAGTATTTGGTGACTTAGAGTACTCGCTTCTGGAACTTTAAGACATTCTTCCACAGTATGTGCCGCTGTTCTTCCGTTTCCCCTTCTTTTTTTGGTGTAATGTTCTTGGCTTTTCTCTTTGTTGAATGCAACAATATCATCACTCGAAATGAAGTATGGCATATCAGAATGTCCGAAGAAACTGTCAGGGTTGATGGTGATCCCTGACGTCTTCTGTATACCAACTATTTTCTTATGCACTGGATACGTGTCAACGTGCTTGCCCAATTCCTCTTGTGTGTCACACCTGTAGTCACACAAGGTGCACCAATATGAGCAATGTGTGGCTAGTAAATGTTGTTTCATTATGTGGTTGACCACATATTTGTAGGAGTTTATTACTGGTTTTCTAGTCTGGCACCTAACACATTCATAGGCGTCACTCCTCTTTGAAACTGGTGCTTTAGCATTCATGATATTTGAAGCCATCTGAAAAACATAAGAAGTTTACATTAGGTAAAATTCCCTTTTTCTAATACACTAAAAACTTTTAAAATTTATACAAAAGTGCCATATTAGACCTTGGTATGATTTATACCTTATACTGCTACATACAACCGGGAACAAGATAAAAACTTCTGAAACTAAGACTGATCTCTTAATTTGGGTTTGGTCTTTGAAATTGGGTCTGAGCTCTGAAATTGGGTCTGATCTCTGAATTTGGGCTGATCTCTGAACGACAAAAGTTCCTCATTTTTATGCACCCCTATCATTTGGGTACTCTTAAAGCTCAGGCAAATGGGAATTAACATCCAAGTCCTTTGCAATATTCAAATTATTATTACCGGTAACTAAATTCCCAAAATATTCACAGTAAGAATATCTCTTCTTACCATTAAAACGCATAAAAATATATCACTAGACATCTTCAACACATGGTTTTTGTTTGGGCAAGTAGGAATTAACGTCCAGGTCCCTCACAGTAACCAAAAATAAAATCCCTAATCAAAATCCCATAATCCTCCATCTATAACTCATAAAACGCATCTTCAACACATGGTTTTTGCTTGGGCAAGTGGGTATTAACATCCAGGTCCCTCACAGTAACCAAAAATTCACAAATTGAATTTCTATAAAACTCCATCTATATCTCATATAAAACATCTTCAACACATGGTTTTGCTTGGGCAAATGGGAATTAACATCCAGGTCCCTCACAGCAACCAAAAACAAAAATAATTAATAGCCCCTCTGAACTATTTTCACTCATCAATTACCGGTAACTAATTTCACTTTAGTCATTCAGAAATCAGCATTCAATTTATCTTGAATAATTTTCCTATTTATGCTCAAACTATTAACGGTAGCATACCTTTAAGGTCAACAATTAAAAGGGACCAGTTATTTTACTGTCTTCTTGAAAATCCATGTCTATCATTTTTAACATCAGTAAAAACAACATATGTCGAACCTTTATTTCTTCAATTTCTAATGAAATAAACATATAACTTTTGCAAAAGTATAAACTTTTACAATTTAATAAATAGAACAATAATCATTACATAATAGCATGCACTACTATTTCAAATACATTAAATCCAAATATAAACTGCCAAACAGTATAATTCAGATATATATATACATAAACTTCTGTTTTAATACTAGTACATGTATTTCAAACTCTTTTGGTCAATCTCTTCATTGCTTGAAGAACTAAGACCATTTTGTTTCTGATTGTGTGCTTGCTTAAGCCTATATTCTGTATCACATGTTTCTTCTTTCTTTTCTTCAATCTCAGTTTCACTATCACTACACTCATAAAGTGAACTGGCTCTCCTTACATTTTTCTGAATTCTCCTCTCACTTGCCTCTTTAAATTTACTTGATCTTCTCTCACACAAGCACTCAACAACTAAATACACAGCTTCGTCTATGTCGTCTGTTTTCTTTACATAATTTACAAAAAAATCTATCTTCTTCATCCAATACACCCCTCATGAACCTCTCAGTCAAGCAGGTCTTATTTTCTTTGTTTTCTGTCTCTGTTTGTATAAGCTTTGTGGTGCAATCTCTTCAATTCAGCAGCATATTCCTCTGCCTTTTCTCCAGGTTTCTGATTTCTGGTAGCAAATCTAGCTATAAATGATTTTGCATTTTCAATAACTCTATATCTGTAGCTTAGTTCTCTTACTAGTTCAGTTGTTAGTAGTTGTGTGAATACAAAATTTCCTGCTTCTCCTTGAATTCTAGGCAGTATCTCATCAAGCTTTCGTCCTTTCCATTAAATGCAGGTAACTTCGGATTTGAACTATTTACTGTCCTGTCACTTCTTGTGTGTGTCTGTCTATCTGTCACCAAAGATGGCTGTCGTGATGAAGTTCTGTATTCAGTAGGTCTGTACTCAGTAGGTCTTGGTATGTAATATTCTTGAAAGCCTGTAATTCCATTATGTCTTACTTTTTGCCTTGGTGCAGCATACACGTTCTTTTGTCTGTGTTGGTTTGCTGTCCTTAATTATGGGCTTTGTCTGTTTGTTTCCCTGTTGGAAACACGGTCTCCTTGGCCTGAGCAATCATGAACATCTTGAAATCTTGTGTTTTGGTAATGCATGTTTTCTATATTTCTTTCTGGTCTTCTAAAAATGTCCTTCTCGGGTCCATTGTGTTGTCTTGTTCTTTGTCTGTCGTTTCCTTTTTCGTCCATGTGACTGTGTGCATTCATTAATGGCCTAGCCCGGATATCTTCATTACATCTACTTACAAATCTCTCATGTAATAATTGTTGACCCTCTGCTTCTAAAGGTGTTCTTGTCTTGAGCCTCTCAGTACTGTGTTGTTCCATACATGCAGATTCTTCTGTAATTGTTTGGAGACCTCCTGTCACTCTTGAACTGTTGCCTAATTCCTCTAGTGCTGTCATGACAGTCCCGTTTATAGGTGTTGATATTTCACGTCTAAAAATAGCGTTGTCCGAACTTGCTGTGAAGATTTTTAAGTTGTCGGTTTTCTCTTTATCGGCATTTTCTTCGTGACCCTCATTCCTTCTTTCCAGGATATATGCCGTAGGTTGATTGATTTCTTCATCATCACAATCCTCGTCTTGTGATTCACACTTCTCCATTTCTGAAATGTAATCTTTATCTTTGTCTTCTTGTGACCTTGCTGGCTTTCGTCTTCCCATGTTTTCGTAATTCATGCACGTTTTAACGGTTTAACAATAGAATTTCTTTATATCATTTCTTCAAAAACGAGTCGTATTTTCAAGTTAACTTGAGAAAATGACGTACACGTAAACTGACAATTTTACTTCCAAAAGTTTTGAATCTAAAACGTTAAAATTTCAAAATCGCTTGAAAATTTATTACAGTTCACTAAATTTTATTCATCAGGCAGTATAGTTCGATCTCACGAAATAACTCGAAAGTTTAATAAACGAAGCTATATCCCACGGCTGCCACCACTTTATATGTCACGGGTTTGGGTAGCGTGTACGTCGGTTTTGCATTTGCGCCGATCTGCATTTCATTTGCGCCGATTTTTTCTTTCATTTGCGCCGATTTTTTTTTCATTTGCGCCGATTTGTTTACAGGTGAAAAACAGGTAAATTACAGGTGAAATGATATAAGAAGATGTGGTATGAGTGCCAATGAGACAACTCTTCATCCCAGTAATGTTATTTTCATTTATCTTTAAGACCTCTTCCATTAGCCAGTTGTACATATGTTATGAATTGTCAATAATAACATGTATATAACTGTTGCCTCCTGCTTAAAATCAAGATGTAAAAACCTAAGATAAAAGCACTTTGTTTATACTAAAATGACGAATTAAAAATATATTTACAGGATTCAAATTCATAAAAACGAAATACATTCAAATCATAAATGTGTTCTTGCCGAGTATGTTTAGGCAACACACCTAATATATTCCTTTCTTATGATTTCGTCTCTTCTATAATTGGCGTAATTGTCGATAACGAAGGCCATCTTTTTTTGTCTGTCATACGTACTTGTGGGGACATTTCTAGAGTTCGCATTTTCTCACAAGGAAGCTATTTAACCAAGAGTTCCAAATGTTGATGTTGAATTCATCCCTTCGTTAATTTTATGGACGCCATCACGAAAAGGTTGACCGTTATAGAATGTGTACTTGTACGTTGTCTAAGAATGTACGACATTTGTCATCAGAAGGAGCGGAGCGTCAGACAATGTCAAACGTGAAGCAGTCACCGATTTAATTTAGGGAAAGAAATGGTAACCCGAAACATTGGGATAGCCATTTACCAATTGCAATGTCACTTGATTTGTCTTTATACTCTGTGCATAGCCAATGTATAAGTATGAACTTACCTGTAAATAACCTGTAAATCCAATTAGGAAAAAATATAAAATCGGCGCAAATGAAAAAATTAAATCGGCGCAAATGAAAGAATGAAAAATTTCAAAATCGGCGCAAATGTCATACGCCCGTGTACGTGACACATTTAACTCTACTAATAAAAATGAGGATTTTGTTCATGGGATGGGGGAAATATACGTTAATCAAATCGAGGAATAATGTAATACATGTATACAATAAATGATTTATTGAACTTCTAATGCTATTTTTTTATGACAGGATTTCCAAGAGTTACAATGAAGTTAATTGGTTCTTTAGTTGTCATTTTCTTTACTTTAACTTCATAAACCAATCTTTTTAAACGGGTTACTCTGCCTTGTACCAAATATTCGAGCCTTGTACCAAATCAATATATCGGAATTAACCCCGTATATGGATATACGCAACTGTTCTCTTTTCGGAATTATGTCCGACTAGAACTCACTTTAATGTTGAAATTATAAATATTTCATCCTGAATAGCTTGTTTCTCCTTAATATTTGCAACAAATTGCGAGAATCACCTCAGTAAAGTAATTGTAAAGCTTAAATAAGCAATTTGAAACAAAATTAAATGTTGGCATGCTAAAAAGGTAAGACCAGAAGAAGTCCGACCGACGTATAACCTCTGAAACAGCTGCCATGTGCTTAAACGAAAGAAATCCTCTAAAACCAGACGTCCCACTTCGTACACAAAATTGTATGTTGACTCCTCCACATGTGCTTACATTTACCAATCTCATATACCAAATATTTATGTAAATGAACTATACCATTAACTATAACATACGTTACTTTGGTATAAGTAATGTACAAATTTAATAACTTACACAACCTCTTGTAATAAAAGGGGGGGTGGTCAGTTTGTAGATCATTACAATATAAACACTTTTTTTATTATTCTGTCCGTTAAACAAACATTAATACAGGGTAAATTGTTCCTTCACCTTTACAAAAATAACATCAGTTGCTGCATGGCTAACTGACCCATTTCGTATATTGGTGTACTTTGCATATTTGTGTCGTCAGGTTGCTACCTACATGACGTATTTCGTATGTTGATATATTTAAGTTTGTTGTATTGTCATGTTGTTGTTAAATTGACGTATTGCATATGTTGATTAAGAAATAATTCTTTCGTGCCATGCTCTATGCTCATTTTAACATGAGTAGGCATTATATTTGTTAATATCTGAATACCGAGCGTTAGCGAGGTATTAAATGTTTACAAATATAATGCCTACCCATGTTAAAATGAGCATAGAGCATGGCATGAAAGAATTATTTCGATTCTAATAGGAATATTTCGAACTTTTGTACTTCGAAGCGGACCTATAGTAGACGCTCGAAATGTCGCCATTTTGATTTGATGAACAAAACCGTTATAGAAAAATCAACAGTTTATCAATAAAAAAAGAACAGAAAAATTAAAACTTACTTTTAGAATGTTTTTATTTAATTTACTAGCGAGCAAGATCAAGAAAAATGTCCATTTTGATCTCTGGCGTTGTTCAAATTTCATCTGACGTTGAAATTTCAATTGTGACGTCAATCTCGTGCAGCCCATGTTCTATTTGAATTACAACATGGATTTGTACTCAAAGCTAAAGAAGAACGTCATATTAGAATGTATTCTAGTTATTCATGTCGTCAGGTTGCTGTCTAGTTGACGTATTCTGCATGTTGATGTATATTGTGTCGTCAGGTTTCTGTTTCATTGACGCATTTCGTATGTGGATGTATGTTGGTTATTTATGTCGCGATGCTTCTGTCTAGTTGACCTTTCCGTATGTTTATGTATTTTTGTTTATTTGTGTTGTCAGGTTGCTTCAGTTGTCTTATTACGTTTTTCGTATGTTTAGGTATTTTGAATGTTTGATGTATTTCAGTATTTGAGTCGTCAGGTTGCTGTTTAATATACATATTTCGTATGTTGATTTATTTTGTTTCGGTGTGTCGTCAGGTTGGTGTACTCCAAATCCCTGTTTCGGAAAGAGCGAAAAATACAGAAAAAAATGTCATTTAATAAGTGAGTGTTAGGAAAAAGGCGTAGATGATATGTTAGTTATACGACGTACTTGTGAATAGTAATGTAAGCTATCAATAATACTGCAGATAACGCAAATTTATCGGGTTTTTCGTACATTTTCTGTTCAAATTTTCAAACAATCGTTTAAAAAGGCTAAAATAACTTTTTCTGAAAGTTTTAAACAATGACAATTGTTTCATTCACCCAAAAACTCGTGCGTTTCTGCGAAAAAATTACGCGCGATTTTGTGAATGAAAGGGAAAGTAGATCCTTACGCGGTGTATTCGCGCATGTCAATTGCGAACTGACCAAATATCTTTTTTATCACGACCAGTCCACTGATACTGACATTATCAGGGAGTACACATCAAAGGGAAAATGCACAAATTACCGATAATTGTTTGTATCAACATATTTATTTCAGAAAGCATTGAATATCTGTCTTTCTTTGTACAATCTGAAAGATACAATTACTTCAATTTGTATAATATTTAAGACACATTTTGTAACGTTATCACATTAAATGTGTATTGTTGTTATGAAACTAGTTTTAATGGTAAGGCTATACATTTAACTTTATGAAAGTTTCTGTAAAATTTTGCGATCGATTGGGGAGATTTGTAAAAGTTCCAGTTGCAGGATGAATTTATTTCACTTATTGTGAAGAGAAAGAAGCATGCACATTCGAAGTACTGTTTATTGTGGCAATTTTGTTAAGAGTGTACCGGTAGTGGATGGTATAGTGTACCAGAAGTGAATGATATAGTGTACCGGTAGTGGATGGTAGAGTGTACCGGTAGTGAATGGTATAGTGTACCGGAAGTGGATGGTAGAGTGTACCGTAAGTGAATGGTAGAGTGTACCGGCAGTGGAGTGTAGAGTGTACCGGTAGTTGATGGTAGAGTGTAACGGGAAATGATGGTAGAGTGTACCGGTAGTTGATGGTAGAGTGTACCGGTAGTTGATGGTAGAGTGTATCGGTAGTTGATGGTAGAGTTTACCGGTAGTTGATTGTAGAGTGTACAGCATATTGCGTACTCAAATCAAAGTTAGACGAACACTATTTACAAATTATGGAGAATAAAGGATCAATCGATATCTGCCCGATTTTTAATCGATTTAGAGTTTTTTCAGTTATGCTTTGTATGATCCATATATTGTGGTATGTTCCTTCGTTATTGATCAAACTGAACACTCAATAGATTATTATTTTTGCTGAAATAAGTTTCTTTAGCAATGTTTAGTGTATATGCATAAAGGTATACGTATAAACGTGAGCTTATTATAATACACTATACATGAATATATTGTTGAATGTCGTACAGTGTCCTATAATTGCCTATATCCACTTTATTTGAACTCTGGTGGATAGGTGTCTCATTGACAATCATACCAAATCTCTCTTATTTTTTTTATGGGTATATACTAGTATCCGACAGATTTTCGTCCCCCAACGGCAATTGGTTTCTGGTGGATTGGTGGTGCAGGAATGATCTCTAGGGTCAAACCCTTTGTAGAATTAAAAAGGTCTTGTAATAGCAGACAAACAAATATGTAGTTTTTGGAAGGACATATTTAAATGTATGATTTTACCTTGAAAGTCTATGGTCATGATCAGAGGTAACCTTACACGGAACACGACACATCGTCTTGAGATGATGCCGCTATGTGTCAAATATGAATGAAACATATGCAAAAGTTATTCTGGACATGCAAATAACACCAACATCTTGTATTTTGATTTCGAGGTTAAAGCTCAAGGTGTCATGCATGTCCAGATGAAGTGCGACAATTTGTCTTAAGGGCATACGGTATTTTACGCTATTTTTCTCGACGTCAAAATGTGACATATTGGGAAAAAATGCCTTTTTTTACACATTTTAAATTGGAGCTTAATAACGAGTGCATTGGTCCCTTTTTTAAAATGACATTTGACTTGATTGTATATGAAGATTATTTGTACCAATTTGTTTTTTGGAAATTTGGAAATTTTTTAAATTAGAATGATTGATTGTTGGTTGCTAATCGTCCAGCGTCAATATATTTCATGCATGTTTTAATTTGGATGAATATGCAAGTAAATATATATGTCAATAAATATGCCACAAAAAAGTCCGTTTTTTATCTAAAATTATGAAAAGTTAATGAAAATGAATTATTTCCAAAGAATTGTTGCACAAATGTAGAACATACATAGGTAAATAAAATATTTACAAAAATCGTTTTGTGTTTGAAACAAAAACAGTAGGGTATGTCTATCCAAATGATAGAAATATCCGAGAAACCGAAACTTTCAGTAAATGTCTAAAATTTTGACTCTATTACCTCGAAAGTAGCATATTAAGGTATATGTTTTATTATTTGAATTCACTAGGTAAACAAGAAACTGTGTATGCAAATGTTCGTAAAAAAACTCCGTGGTATCAAAACGGTATTGTATGCCCTTAAGGTACTTCAAATTCAGGCCAAACATCATGAATCAATATCAATAGAAAACAACAAATGGACCAGAAATGGTTGTACAAATGAACTGCTAGAAGAAAAAAACACAACTTAAGCATAATGAACTTATAATGAACATATAATGAACATAATGAAGAGCAGAGATAAAAAATCCTAGCAAATCAAACCTGAAACCTCTAAATCGTCCTAATATGAATGAAATATTTGCTACTGTACCTTAGGCAAACACCAATCAATCGACCAAATCATTTCAAGCTGATTGATGAGTAAAATTAATTTCGTTAATAGTCAACACCATGAACGTTCAGAGATTTTCGTTGACTTTGCTAATAGCGTGCCGTTGATTCGAAAAGAAATTCTCGAATAGAAACTCTGGAGTAGAAACTCTGAAATAGAAACACTGGAGTAAAAACACTGGAGTAGAAACTCTGGAGTAGAAACACACGAGTAGAAACACTGAGTAGAAACATTGGCAACACTAGCATTCGAGTAGAAACACTGGAGTAAAAACTTTGAAGTAGAACCACTGGAGTAGAAACTCTAGAGTAAAAGCACTGGAGTAGAAACTCTGGAGTAGAAACACTGGAGTAGAAACTCTGGAGTAGAAACACTGGCAACACTAGTATTTGAGTAGAAACAATTGAATAGAAACTCTAGAATAGAACATTTGGAGTAGAAAGACTGGAGTAGAAACACTGGCAATACTAGTATTCGAGTAGAAACACGGGAGTAGAAACACACGAGTAGAAACACTGGAGTAGAAACATTGGAGGAGAACGATCGGACAATCCGGAGTAGGAACACTGGAATAGAAAAACTGTAGAAAAAACACTGGAAACAGATGGAGTAGAAATTCTATATAGAAACACGCAGTAGAAACACTGGAGAAGAACTAATAGAGTAGAAACACTGAAGTAGAATACATCAAATCTATATCCATAAAATTCGTAAGGGTTCCACGGAACCCAGTGTCTCGCCTACTTTTGCTGTTAATCGCAGACTCAACAAAAATGAGGAAAAACATCAATAAAATGTCCCTCTCGATACTGTCTTTTGATTGAAAGAAGCTTCCAAGTTTGGTAAAAAATCCTGAATAGTTTATGAATCTAATAAATGTTTTATAAACTTAAACTGCAGACTGTATGTAATGTTAACACTTTGCCACGCATTTATTTTTTGATGTTTTTTACTTACCAGGCAACAGTAACGTCACGTTACAGTCGTTTTCCCGCAAAGCATAAATACGCGACGTTGTTCACTTGGAAATGCACTAGCACGTATGTAAATGTGTGTGTATGGGCCGAAACTGACAATTAAAGTTTTGCTTAAATATTGATTTGTTAATTTGAAACTGTACCTTTTCATATTATAATGATGCTGTCCACCCATCAAAGGATTTAATCGTGTATTTTTCTCGAGGTATTTTTGTTTAATCAAATATTAATTGCACCAAAGTTGATGTGAATTGTTTCATTGACAAATCAATATTGCGTATCCCCTAACTGATTTATGCCGTAGAAGTATGTATGGAAGTCCTGCTTTCTTTCTTGTGAATACATTCCTCCACTGTCTGGAGCACCTTTTGCTTATAATATAATCAACAAACGGAAATGGCGATTAATGCATGGAATCAGACAACTTATAAATTTAAAGGAATTCTACAAATTTTGGGAAACAAAAAGAATTCTCACTTAAAAAATGCTGTTATTTCATCTAAAATCGATTTTTTTTTCAAAAAATATTGTGAAGTAACTACATGATCGATTTTTATGAAACAAACACCACAAGATGTAGAAATGTTTAAACTTTTATTGTTTATTTGGAATCGGCCATATGATATAATTCAGGCTTATTTTTTGTTTTTGATAGTTGAACACAAAGAAAAATATTTCTTGAAAATTTTGCTATGCATTTTAATCAAAATTAAATCGTAAATATTTTTGATTGTGTTTACCTCATCAAAAAAGGAAAAGGATCCTCACGAAAATTAAGGCCAAATGAACAGAACCAAATTAAACATTTCTTCATCTTATGGTTTTTTATTTGGTAAATATCGGTTGTGTGGTTACTACGCAATATTGTTTTGAAAAATATCAATAGGACATTTTTTTTTCAAGTCAAATTTGAGTTTTGTAAGTAATAAGTACCATTTTTTTCCATTGAAAATTGAATTTTGTAAATAATAAGTATCATATGTAGTGAAGTTTAATAGTCATATAAATAAAGTACAGAATCAATCATCACGGAGTGACAATCACAGAGGTACAGAGGGTGGCCTAGTTACCGGGCATTTATAAAGTATGTATTTTGTTTTCTTTTTCAGCCTGTATTTAAGATGATCAACTGTACATTCATTTTAGTGTACTGATAGCTATCAAGATCAAATGGTTCTCTTGTAGAATGGAGCTAATGCACTGTCTTATAAAGAAGAAGATGATTAATTTATAATAACTTTGAATCAAATAAAAATTACGGGAGCCAAAACTTAACAGACGAACGACGACAAAGTCATATATACCAAAATACGATAGCATTGATTATTAAACACCATGCATGTCAGGTCTGAACACAGAGTAGAGAAGAAAGATTACTCATTACATATTTATTGACACAATTTGGCAGCACCAAATTAAGCCCATGTATTCTGTCTTTTTTCTGAATTCTACAAGAAGTATATGTTAATGGTATTCATAACAAATTTTGGGAAGTTTGATATGTGTTTTCAAATGCACAACATGAATTTGCTCTATAATTTCAAATCATTCTGACTCATTATTCTTCCGTGACAACTCCAATCCCAATATTAACATGGAATGTGTTGTGACATTCAGCTGAACATAAATGTTTATCACATTTTTCACATCCCATTTGTGTTGTTTTACGCTTCTTCTCTCCTGTTTTTGTGCAAAGTTTGCATGTGGAACGTTTGCGGCCCAATTTCAAATGAGCGTGTGTTGCTCGCGGTCTCATTGGTGGTGCTGGTGTCCTCAATCGTGCGAAATTCCCTATAAGTTGTGTTGACAAATTTATCCTGAAGTCCAATTGCCTATACCTCTTTTTAGTACGGGCTACTTGCGGAACCTCTGTTTCTGCCTTTACAATAAATGAGTTCACAATACAAAGATCTATTATGAAATTCATTAAATATTTCCACCATTTTTTAGATGGCCTACCAATTGAATATTTTGCACGTAATTGATCAGAGATGTCAACCCCTCTGAAACAGGGACATCAGTTTCTATATCATTACAATGGATATATTGGTTGAGCTTTTCATACCGTTTTACTGACATGACTTCTTTAAACCCCTGATTCCCTAAATACTTATTATTGGACCAGTAAAAGGAATAATCAGGAAGCTGGTTTATTCCCATTAATATCTGCATCCCTGAAAAAATATACGTGAAATACTAATTCCAGTTTCAACATAAATTACCAAATAAAGTACATGTTGCGTATTAAAATAATACAGCATTTACTTTTCTTTTCAGAATTTTTCAGATCTTTATTTACCGTGACAACAATGTACAACAATGTACAGTTAAAACAAAATGCGCACTATGTGACCTTTCTTATTTTAGGAATTTTGTTTTGGTATTGACAGGTGCCCGTCATGTGACACACATTTTTTTGACGTCATTTTACGTCCTTGACATTTTTGTTTTGTTTTTCTAACGTGTACATGTTGACGTTTTGTTTTAGTGTAATTGCATTAAAAACCGCATGTAAATGATTTTTATATTTCGCTAGTTTATTATCTTTGGAATGTATATGTTCTTCTTTAATTATGGTAAGTCTATTCAACTTTGCAAAGGTTTATGATGGCAAATTGAAGTGAATTTGGAATTTTTGCCTGTGTTTTTATGTACATAGTATGTGCAAATATTTAACCAGATTATATATATCTGGCAAACAGGATTTTCTGGTAAATTTTAACTCTGAAAGGTGTGGAATATAGTTTTAATTATTTTGAATAATATTAACTTATGAAAAAAGCACCTATAAAAGCCGAAATCTCATCCCGGGTGGTATCACTCCAGAGTGGGTCGGGGCCATTTTGAGCTGCATATTGATTTGTTTGGCTCACAATTTTCTCAAGCATATTATCGTCGAAGAAAAGCTTGAAATACTCAAGCTCACTGGCATTAGGGTTCAGATTGTGTGGTGAACCAGTGATCTGAATAAAGGGGTCTATGTCAAGTTCTTCGTATGTTTCTCTCCAAACAAGTTCTGCATTTTCGGGAGCTGCATCGTCCTCGTCATTGGCCTCTTCATCTGATACCACGGGTGTATTGTCAGGGGAACCATGATCGACTTCAGCATTATAATTCTCCAGCCATTCATCCCCACTTGATAATTCATTGTCGTCACTGCCCTCATCAGAGTATAAGCTGTTTTGCTCAGACATATCAGCGTCAGTGAAAAACGGCGGACATTTTGTTTCCGAAATTTCTGCTACAGCTGTCGTCTGCTCCAAAAATATCGTACACTGAACGTTATTCGATCATAAAATTTTATTAAAAACAAAGGAGAAGTTTTCAGCAACTCGTTTCTTTTTACAATTTCATTATTTTCGCCTTTAAATTAGAGTAATACCGATTTTACTGTGATGTGTAGAAATGTGTAATTGCGGGGCAAAGGGGTATGTGTAAAAATGTGTAATCGCGTGGGAAAGGGGTATGTGTAAAATGTGTAGTTGCGTGGCAAGGTATTAACTGGAAGAAAAACTAAGTTCATTTATAAGTAAAATACGGAAAAAGTTAATTTTTTTTTACAAAATTTACTTCTGAATAATATCTTATGATCAGAAACAAGCTTTTGTCTAAGTTTGGTAGAAATCCAGGATAGTTTAAGAACATTATAAAAATTTTAAAAACTTAAACCACAGAGTGAATGTTTTGTTTCTGGCAAAAAACACTAAGTCCATTTATAAGTAAAATACGGAAAAGTGGAAATTTATTTTTACAAAATTTTCTTCTTGATACTATCTTATGATCATAAACAAGCTTCTGTCCAAGTTTGGTACAAATCAAGGATAGTTTATGAAAGTTATCAAAATTTTAAAAACTTTAACCACAGAGTGAATGTAATGTTTCCTCGAAGAAAAACTAAGTCCATTTATAAGTAAAATATGGAAAAGTGGAAATTTATTTTTACAAAAGTTTCTTCTTGATACTATCTTATGATCATAAACAAGCTTCTGTCCAAGTTTGGTACAAATCAAGGATAGTTTATGAAAGTTATTAAAATTTTAAAAACTTTAACCACAGAGTGAATGTAATGTTTCCTCGCAGAAAAACTAAGTCCATTTATAAGTAAAATACGGAAAAAATGGAATTTTATTTTTACAAAATTTACTTCTGGATACTTTCTTATGATCATAAACAAGCTTCTGTCCAAGTTTGGTAGAAATTCAGTATAGTTTAAGAAAGTTATTAAAATTTCAAAAACTTTAACCACAGAGTGAATATTTGTGGACGCCGCCGACGACGACGGAATGTAGGATCGCTTAGTCTCGCTTTTTCGACTAAAGTCGAAGGCTCGACAATAATCGTAACTACAATATCAATTTGCCTTCAGCTACTTTTCTGATCTGATACATTTTGTTGTTATTACTTGTAAATGTGATAAATCTTAATCCCTTCATACTTACTATGTAACCACATAAGGTAAACAGCTGTTTGATACACAATTAACTCAAGGAGCTTTATTTCATTAATTGGTTATTTTACGACTCAGTTTTATCTAATATGAACCAACTGTAGGCTAAGCATACATGAACTTTAAGTGCGTTTGAATCAACATTCTATTTGATTAGAACTCAAATACGGAGAAATACTTGGCGACTTCGCCTATATTAATGTGACATCAACTCTGTAACACAGTAGCCAAGACAGGCATCTCAAACTCTGCATATGATCTTGTGTTGGTACTAATTACAGTCACTAGATAGGTTTTCTATGTGACGGACAAATGTTGTGAGTTCAATCCTCAATTATTGTTTGGCATCTCTATTGCTAGTATAGCAAAAGATACACAAGGTCTAATTCTGCATTCCTTAATTTGTAGGGCTTTTTTGATTTATTCTGTATCTGTATGCCTATTATTCTCGACTCGAATCTTTATATTTTAGCACCCATTAATGTTTTTAATCGTTGGACCATAAGTCTTTATTTTGTAAACCCAATTGATATACATGTATGTATGCTTTGTTATTTGTAAAATGTTGTGTACAGCTTTATATGTTGCCCTCTTAATGTCTTTTAGTAGGTTTTTTTTGTCATTGGGTTGCTGTCTCACTGATGCAAATATACACTGAATCTGCTTAAATTCAAATATTGAATATTATTTTTCATCTGTTACTACGAATGATTATTTTTTTGTCTCTTTTGTACACTAATTATAATTGCATTTTGTGTTGTGAAATGATCAAGTTCATCCTGTAATATTACACAAGAAGAAATCCTGAATGACTAGTTTTTTTTCTTTCGACCTAAAGTCTTTGTTATTATATTTCATAAACAAATTACACAAC
Source organism: Mytilus galloprovincialis (assembly GCA_037788925.1). NCBI lineage: Eukaryota > Metazoa > Mollusca > Bivalvia > Mytilida > Mytilidae > Mytilus > Mytilus galloprovincialis. The sequence continues at coordinate 72,632,067 of CM075339.1, read as the reverse complement.
TGTCATTACAAACAGTGCTGTCTTGCTAGATCTTCTAAATGCGTTAAACCATCAAGTTTTATCCATAACCCGAGTCCAGTTACTGTACGAGCCATAGGAATCAGATGTAGAGACTAACCTTTTTAAGAGATATCAGTAAATACAAATTATATGTCTCTTTCTCAGTGTTATTTCATTAACGCATTTGATATCTCTACCCTTTACCAAATATATCACACTATTACCAAAATGAAAAGAAAATAGGTCCAACCTTGTTTCATAAAACAAGTGGTCACGGAAGGAATACCATTGGATTCAACTTTTTTCATTCAACATGTCAGAACAAGGAAGGCATCAATAAAACGTTACTTAAAATTAGATGTGTCGGAACGACAAAAATTGCCCCTCGTAGAAAAGGCTTCACTACATTTTTAGGAGTGGAAATTTGAGAATGTAAGTCTGTATAACCGTTATTTTCTCGGAATTTCAGAGTCAAACTCTGATAAATTTCAGCATAAATCAGTGCAGAAAAGTACACGTTAACTCAATCTGAAACTCATCATAGTAGACTCTTATATTGTAAATCAGCTTAATATGTAAAGACGTTTAGAAAAAAGTTGCTTATAACCATGATCACTATTCGTTACGGAATGACAGAATGATGCATAAGGGAAAAAACTTTATGGCCCTGACAATATGTTTGCGTGCCATACAAAAGTTTCAACTTATCGGATATCATCATCATGCTTGTATTCCTAAATATGAGCTCATCCGTTTTTGGTAGAGTTGTTGTTCGTCAGTCTCAGTCTTTTTATGTAGAATTGTGTCTACTGTTCTTTGATTTTTCATCTTTTTTTCTTATTTTGCCATTGCATTGTATGCCTTTTGTTGACACAATTTTTCAATGCACCCTCTGTATCTTCTGCAACTTTTCTAGTTTAAGAATTATTTGTCTACTTTTGGTAATGTCATTTAGTTCATTATATTCGGATTAAAAAGTATTGCAAATACATATTTTTTTATTCTCATACTTTATTACAATATAATACAAATGTATCCTCAAGCAACTATGGTTTTGTTACAAATATACTTTTATGTCTTAAGTCTTATGTATTATTTATGACATCTAATATTAATGTAAAGAAAAAAGAAATTCGCAAATTTTTATAATTCTAATATATTTATGATAACATACATAATACACAATAAATATAACATAAAACATTGTAAAAAGAATCATACAATGAAAACAGTAAAAATAGCTTGTAAAAATTGTATGTGTTTAAATTATGGTTAAAATATGCAAATTACATTATTAATACAATGTGTTTTTATTGATGGTGTCCTATAATACAATGTGTTCTTATTGATGATGTCCAATATGAAGGGAGACAATCTGTGTAGACAGCAGAACCAAACTTTTAAATATGCATTTTTACAATAAATATTTGCTTTGGTTAAAAGTTAAAACCGGCCGTTTTGGACCCGCATAGGATGTCCTGGTTGTTCAACACCCCTTGTAGTTTTTAAGTGTTTATCATAAATAAGTTTGAATTGCTTCACATTTTTTATGTAGGGCCTTTTTCTAGCTTACAATACATCGAATTTGCTTGATGATTAATGCCATGCAGTAGGCATTAGTTGCTTACATTCACATTATTCTACCATTGAATTGATATTTTTCTCATTGAATCACGCATTATCGCCTTATTTTTCATTCTGATCAGTGATTTATTAAAAAAAACAGGTCTCTATATCCTTGGAAATATAGAATTATACGACTGAGTCTGGTATGCTACAACTGTTCAACCTTAATATGAAATATATGTACACCATATTCCTCCTCTTTTAGTATTGAGATCATTACCGAGTCCAAATAAACAATTCCTGCTTCAGGAAGAGAAAAAATAGATATAAGAAGATGTGGTATGAGTGTCAATGAGACAAATTTCCATTCAAGTAACATTTTATAAAAGTAAACACGGAGCATTGGCACACACCGAACAGCAAGCCCCAAAAATTACTTGTGTAAAAACATTTAAACGGGAAAACCAACGGTCTAATCTATATAACACGGGAATCACTTATGAACTACATAAACAGCCGACAACTACTGTACATCAGATTCCTGACTTAGGACAGGTGCAAACATTTGCAGCGGAATTAAACGTTTGAATGGTACATGGACCCAACCTTCTCACATTTCTGAAACAATAGTATAACATCACAACATAGAAAACATACTTTAAAATATCAGTTAGAAAGCTTAACGCATTCAAAAAACGCAAATTAGCACACAATGATTGAATAAATTTGATCTGTGATACCCAAAAGCAAATGTATAGCTAATAAACACTATAATGGATAAATAATTAAGGTCAAAAGTGAATAAACAGGTTTAAAGAAAGTTAGAGTATGATATCACTGTGAAATGTTAAACAAATTTTAGAAAAGCATCACTTTTGAAAAGACCAGCGTCATATAATTCACTAGTAAATGAAAATAATGTTGTTAAATAACAAAAAAGCATTAAAAATAGTATAAACAGGTCAAATTTAAAAGAAAGTTCGATTTGAGAGTACTGGCAGTTACTGACAGCTAGTTAAAAGCCAAAACAATTAATAATAAAAAATCAAGTATACAAAAGTTGTAAATATAGTTAATGATGACTAATTCGGTCAACTATCTACATTAAATTCACAAAAGGACAACAATAATTAATATATAATTCTGAAAAAAAGATATAGGCTGTTTTTTATGTGTTCTTGTTTTGTCTCCGTACTGTACACATTGTCTATGTCTTATCATTTCATATTATTGTCTACGTCTTATCATTTCATTTCATAATACAACACACAAAACATATTTATAAACAAATATTAATTGTTATGTACTTAACGATTTAGGTACTGGTAATTATATAATAATCTCATAACATGTTAGCTGCATGTAAAAAGTAAAATCACAAAAATACTGAACTTAGAGGAAAATCAATTCGGAAAAGTCCATAATCACATGGAAAAATCAAATAATAAAACGCATCAAAAACGAATGGACAAGAACTGTCATATTCCTGACTTAGTACAGGCATTTTCAAATGTAGAAAATGGTGGATTAAACCTGGTTTTAAGCGGTAATCCTCTCACTGTGATGACAGTCTCATCACATTCCGTTATATTTACATCAATGCATTAACTAAATAGACACAATAAATAAAACAGTCAAAATATGGGTACATCAGTCATCATCGTATAACAATTTTAAAAGGAACAATTTAACAGAACACGAAAACATCTATCTACAACCACATTCATTGATTTGTGTGTCTGACGTCAGAAAATTTTACACGTCACATAGATTTGTCGTTCAATGTGCATACAAACAATTTTAATATGCAATGTTAGCATATAGGGTAATTAAATTATTAAATAATAACACTAAAACAGTACCATATCAGTTCACTTTTACGTTTAGTCCATAATTTCGACTATGGTTCAGTATCGTATCTTAACCATTACTTTCTATAATTCTACCAATATTAAGATTGGTTCACTATTTTATCTCAGCCATTACTTTCTTCAACTCTATGAATAGACAGTTAGGTTCACTATGTCATCTTTGAAATGTCTTAAACTTAAGACTAACTATAATTGACAGCATTACATATATACTCTAAAGACGCCATTCTAGTCATGAATGATTGGAAATCTACTGTCAATATGTTGGTATGTTAAGTAGTATGCCTATTTGTAATAAAGTGACAAAAAATAAGTGTTTGCAATAAAAATCCTGAGTTAATTCTTTATTAAGGTTGAACTTTCATTGGGTTTTCAATTTCAACTGTAATATCCATTCCTAAAATAAAAAAAAAAATCATCAAAATTGCACAGATAAATTAAGTTACAGTTTGAAATTCTACTTCAAAATAACAAGTTTTGCAGATAAACCCAATTTGTTTGGAACAAAAGTAAAAGAAAGCTGTAATGGAACACTTTTCTGGAAACAAACTGTTTGCTTAATACTTAAGGTTACATACATTAATACAGGGCAAACAATATGAAAAAAAAACCATAAAAAAACATTGTTCACACATTTTGGTTCTATAAAGGCTGAGAATTCTACAGTTTAAACCATATTTACCCAATATTTCATTTTCAATTGAATGAACTTCCTGAGCAGAAATAATTTTTGCCAAAATTTCATGTAGGTGATCAGTATAAAGCCTTGCTGGTTTGTTGAGTGTATCAAATCGTTTTAAAAGATCTCTTAATATGTTACACAACTCTTTAAAACGTGTATCTCCAAGTTCAAACTCTTTTGAGTGTTGTAGTTCATTCCTTGTATGTCGTATGCGCTCGATATCATCTCCAGTAGATATGTCTGTAACTTGAATAGCTTGACACATCCCTCCCCATCCGTTAGTTGGAATATGTTTGTTTAGTTTCCTGTGCTCCTGATACAAATATGTTATATCACAATCGCTCCTTGGACGTAGATGTGGTTTATCAGGTTTTAATAGGTCATATAAAACATCAGCAAGAATATTCAGAGCAATCATTCCCATTTTTGTAAAATTTATTTCCTCGTTGGTGAACTAAAAAGAAGATGAAAGTAAAAAATTGTAAAGTAAAATATAAAAAATACCATGATAATCTAGAATAAAAAGTCATATTCTAATTTGACACTCATCAAACGCTTTGTGGCCGCACGAATATATTGTATGTCTGCTGATCGTAAACGTCAAGACTTGTTTAGACTGTTTCAATCATACTACCACATCATAGGCTTTTTATTAATGGATTTTGCTAGTCGACCAGATGTATAACGGTGTAAGTGACTTCATTGGAAATCAACTCTTTCTTTGTTACTTTGACATAAGCATTGTGACATTGGAAAAGTAAGAGTAAATACACGAAAAGGTAAAAGTAGTAAAGTTATGGATACAATCATGATAAACTAACGATGAGATGATTTGTTGAGAGCTCTTTTTATATTTTAAAACAAAGTCACATTGATTTTGCAAATAAATTGTAAATATTGGAACAGTAATACTCCAACCCAAGACCATGAACAACACTTAAAAAGTAAAATCACAAAAATACTGAACTTAGAGGAAGATCAATTGGGAAAGTCCATAATCACATGGCAATATCAAATAACAAAACGCATCAAAAACGAATGGACAAAAACTGTCATATTCCTGACTTGGTACAGGCATTTTCAAATGTAAAGTCAAGGTCATCCAAAAATAGTTTCTTTGATCAATAACTTATGATTACTTTTTCTTTATAATTTATCTTTTAAAATTCATCATGTTATATATATCTTTTTGTCTAAAAACTAAGATTTGTTTTTATCTTTCAAAATATGTCAGGGGTCTGAGTGACCGACGGGTTTTCATAGTCGAACACCTGTATCACTAACTATCTTGTCAACACTGAGCTCGAGGTTGGCAGTGTAAATTCCGCACGGGGCACGTATCAATTCTCCGGACACCCCTTCTTCCTCCACCATTAAAAACTGACAGCCACAAAATTGCGCAATATTGTTGAAGTGGCGTTAAACACTAATCAATCAATCAATCAATCAACATTTGTCAAGTTTTCTAATTTTTAAAGGCAAAAAATTCACTTTTTTTTTATCACAATTTTGTAACTTATAATAAATATGTTAACAAATGTTTAACAAGTATTACTTGAAAGTAAATACTTATGCTTTCATTTACATTTTAATTTGGCAAATGTATTTAAAATAGTGGGATAATTCGATAAAGTTAATCCCTACCAACTGCAATTAACACAAACAACATTTCAACACCTTTATATCTCATCATTATCTTGATTTCTGTTCCGTGTTTTTCTTCACTTCAAATTTACTTTCGTTTTACGTTACAGTTCAATACATTAAATGTAAGTTTTTCAATTTTGGTGTTGTATCTTTAATTTTATTTTGTGTTTTGTATTTGTTGAAGTTTCGTGCGTCATTATCATTAAACTCTGTACATGATAAAATTGAGAAACGAAATGGGGAATATGTCAAAGAGACAAAAACCTAACCAAGAGCAGATAGGCCACCAATGGGTCTTCAACGCAGCGAGAAAACCCATCACGCGGAGGTAGGCATCAGTTGGCCCCCATATAAAAATGTGTACTAGTTCAGTGAAAATGGACGTCATACTAAACTTCAAAACATATAAATGAACTAAAATTATAAAAACAAATACACAACTAACAAAGGCCAGAGTCTCTTGACTTGGGACAGGCGCAAAAGTGCGGCTTGGTTAACAAATGTACAATGCAATGTAATGTAAATTAATATGTTTTTTCTGTATACCTTTGTTCAACTTAGGTGATACTAGAGTAAAATGATATATAGTTAATCATGTATTGTGAGATCTCAACCCTCCCCTTTTAATCTAGCCAATGTAGAATAAAGCAACACACAGCAATACGCACAGTAAATCGCAGTTTAAAAGAAGTCCGAGTCAGATGTCAGAATATGTAACAAAAGAAACTAAGCAAAAAAGACAATGATACATTCACAAACAAAGAAATACTAGCAGTTACTGACATGCCCGATCTTGACCTCAATTAAACTGATTGAAATATTATGTTTTCATCATATGAAAATCAAGCACAATCCCTCCCGTTAGAGGTTCAGTATCATACCATCATACAATGTATGAGAAGAACATCACCAGTATCATGACAACACCTGGTTTTAGAATAAATATGTTAATTTCCGATGCAAAGATTCTATGAGTGAATCAATATTAATACCAAAATATGACATCTTAAATGACCTGACAACAGTATCGTAAGTATATCTCGTCTGAATAAGTTTGTTTAAAGTTTTGGTTAGATTTTGATGAGAATGCCGACATGTTTGTGCTTTGTAAAGAATGTCACCATAAAAGATTAGATGTGAAATATCTGAACGTATAAGATGTCTGCATGTTGATTTATATTTATGAATGATGTCCTTGTACCAATGATAAGATTTAGTAAATGTTTTAACTAGTTTGTGATATCGAAAACCCTGGTGTAATAATTTTCAGTAAAACAGAGATTTCTTTCGTTTAAAATCAAACATGTTGTTACATAAACTAGTGAATCGAACAAGTTGAGATATATAAACCCCATAAGATAGTGACAAGGGAACGTCAACATCTTAACATGGATATTTAACAAAAGGATATGCAAAATCATCTCTTTTATCATAAATTGTGGTATTTATTTTCTTTTTATAGATATAGATATCAACATCCCGGAAAGGGCAGTGTTCATTGCTAGTATTAGTTTTAATTAAAGTCAATTCGACAGGATAAATTTTTTAAGTGTACATACTGAAGTCGTCATTATTAAGAGCCAATATATCATCCAGATATCTAATAGTGTTATTAAATGTTTGAATCAGCTGTTGTTTCGATGTGTCTTTGCTGATTTTAGTCATACATTGCAACTAATAACAATACAGAAACATATCTTCAATAAGTGGTGCACAGTAAGTCCCCATAGGAATTCCGATTACTTGACGATATACAGAATCTCCATAGCGAACACAAATGTAATCTAGTAAAAATCTAAGGGCAGTTATAATATCAAAGCAGGTCCAATTGACATAGTTCTTTTGTTTGTTGTTTTTACAAATGACCTAAAAGAGCTTTGGTTGCGATTTATTGGATACTCATGAGAACGGTTTTTACAAACTATATCCAAAAATATTAACATAATCTGTTTTTGATATGTTACCAATCCCATGATATTGTCATTAGGACCGAGAGGATAGACTGTCTGTATTTTTTAATCCATTTAATAATTCAATTATTTTCTGTATTGAATGAGGATCCTAAGGTGCTTTTTAACTACTTCTAAAGGTTGAATTTTAAATATTTATTAGAATGATGGTTGGGTTTGGTGGGGTTCGTGTTGCTTAGTCTTTAGTTTTCTATGTTGGATCTTGTATTCTTTTATTTGTCTTTTTCTTTTTAGCCATGGCGTTGTCACTCAGTTTATTTTCGATCTATGAGTCTGAATGTCCCTCTGGTACCTTTCGCTCGTGTATAGTGTTGCGTAAGGTGTTGATAAATGATACTTTTGCATTTATGGGGTCTTTTAAAACGATAAAGGTGTTCTTGCGTGCGTTGAGATAAATATCGTCCAGTTTCACCTACGTACCGATTTGTTTTATGTAAGTACATATGTGATACTGTTAGATTTTTAATTGATTTCAGATTCAAACTGTAGAAAAAATGTGCGACCATTACATGTGGACTTTACTGTAGTCTTAGTGGAAAGACAGGGGCATGTAAGTCATTTTTAGTATAACACTGATAGATAGAAAGGTAACTACGATTTTTATTTTTAAAATGTTAGTGATTGTAGTATTAATAAATAAGGAATTTTGAAGATCGAGACGTGTAGATACCTTTTGAACGAGTTTAGTTTTTAGTTGTTTTCCAATTAAAAGTTTCATAATTTTTTTTTTATTATCCATATTTACCATGTTTACAGTTGAAAAAAGAAAGAGTGGCGTCCAGAATATGAAACAGCACACATGAATAGAACAAAATAAAACAAAATAAAACTGTTCCTCTAAAGACGTCGATATATCAGGGTAGCGCCTGACGTCTGACTAAATAGGGGAATTTGGTTGAAAAGTGAAATCTGTGTTTTTAAAACGTAGAGTAATGAGCATAGAGATGTCTGTCCTCGCTCGGACACACACTCCGATGACTAACCAAGTATTCAACAGCTGTAAATATATCAAATGTTAAAATGCAAGACAGGAAGGTAAAAAATAAAAAAAATAAAAAAGTGTTTAAGTTAAAATAACGTTAGAATACAAAAAAAAGTCTTTTTCTGGTAGACGTCTTTTTGAAAATTACTAGAGGCTCTCAAGAGCCTGTATCGCTCACCTGACTTTTCTTGGGTTTTTGAAATTATATAAGAAAAGATAAAATTTGGCTACAAAGTAACAACACTTGGCCAGCGCCTCAAAAGGCAAGGAACAAACATGTTTGGCTTCATTCAATTCAGTGGTTCTCTAAGAGAAGAAATTTGTATGTATTTTCCATAGGGTCTTATGTTAAACTAAGTCTCCTGTTGGCGGCCATCTTGGATGATGGATCCGCTACAAAGTAAGAACACTTGGTCATCACCTCATAAGGAACATTCATGCTATGATTGGTTTCATTCCATTCAGTGGTTCTATTAAAGAAGTCATTTGTATGCATTTCCCATAGGGTCCTATGTTAAACTAAGTTCCCCGTTGGCGGCCATCTTGGATGATGGATCGGCTACAAAGTAACAACACTTGGTCAGCACCTCATAAGGAAAATTCATGCTATGTTTAATTTCATTCCATTCAGTGGTTCTCTAAAAGAAGTCATTTGTTTGCATTTCCCATAGGGTCCTATGTTAAACTAAGTCCCCCACTGGCGGCCATCTTGGATGTTGGATCGGCTACAAAGTAACAACAGTTGGTCAGCACCTCATAAGGAACATTCATGCCATGTTTGGTTTCATTCCATTCAGTGGTTCTCTAAAAGAAGTCATTTGTATGCATTTCCCATAGGGTCCTATGTTAAACTAAGTCCCCCGCTGGCGGCCATATTGGATGATGGACCGGCTACAAAGTAACAACACTTAGTCAGACCCTCATAAGGAACATTTATGCTATGTTTGGTTTCATTCCATTCAGTGGTTCTCTAAAAGTAGTCATTTGTATGCATTTCCCTTAGGGTCCTATGTTAAAATAAGTCCCCCGCTGGTGGCCATCTTGGATGATGGATCGGCTACTAAGTTACAACACTTGGTCAGCACCTCATAAGGAACATTCATGCCATGTTTGGTTTCATTCCATTCAGTGGTTCTCTAGAAGAAGTTCAAAATGTAAAAAAGTTAACGACGACGACGACGGACGACGGACGCCAAGTGATGAGAAAAGCTCACTTGGCCCTTCGGGTCAGGTGAGCTAAAAGGGCAATTGTTTGACACGATAAGCTTTTAAAGAGGAATTTACATAAAAATAGAAATAATTTATCATAAATAATCAAATAATTGTTTTAATCTGGGGACCTCAACATTGTTTTTTGCTTTTGACTTGCTTGGTGATCTCCTTATATTTACAATTTATTTACAAATACTGGTTGGTCTTACATGAACAGACAACATTCCATTATTGTTTATTTTGACATCCATTCAAAGAGCTGATTTAGTTTTCATTATTAATTAGGGATTCTTTTAAATTATCCATCTGGCCGTATTGATAATGCAAAAGAACAATAATAAAAGTAAAAATGTAATTATAACTATGTTGTCCTTTTGTCGTTTTTATATTTCACCATGATATTGTTCGTTGGTATAATTCATAAACCTTTAGTATTAAATTGTTATTATTGTTTGTACTTTTGTTGTATTTATTTATTTATTAGACTGGTATTATGTTTGTATCAGACTTATATTTTTTGTACTTATAGTCAAAAGTTAATAATTGAATTGTAAAGTTTCATATTAATAATAAACCAGGATTAAAATTGTATATTTACGCCAGCCGCACGTGTCGTCTGTAAAAGACTCATCAATGACGCTAGAATCAACAAATGTTTAATAGGCCAAATAGAGTACGAAGTTGAAGTGCATGGAGGACTAAAAATTCCTAAAAGTTTTGTCAAATACAGCTAAAGTAATCTATTCCTAAGGTAGAAAAGCCTTAGTGTTTCGAAAAATTAAAAGTTTTGTTAACAGTTAATTTATAATTATGAACATATCAATGATAACCCAAGTCAACACAGAAGTGCTAACTACTGGGCTGGTGATAACCTCGAGGAAATAAATCTCCACCAGCAGTGACATCGAACCCGTGGTTGCAAATAAACTCATAATAGATACCAGGATTAACACAACATAAACAATAATTCATTATCATTCACACACATAATCAAATATAAGTCACTCTACCATATTCTTATGCACTTCTACAGTATCTATTCAGTATGAACATTATGAAAGAGCGGATATATCAATTTAAATGTTTAAACTGCATCATAAATGTATCATGTACCAAAAAAAGTTACTTCTGGTCTTTCCAATGACAAAATGCATGATAAAATAATTTCATTTCCTTACAAGTAAAACTTTCGATTGTAAGTGACAGTCTTGTTGATCGGTTGGATTATTTAAGAAATAATTTATGGGGGCTTTCATATATCGTGATTTTACCACGGGTTGGCCCTTTATGAAAAATATTTTACCCTGAGCGTTCCCGTAAATAAACGCACTATTAAATTGACGTAAAAGAAAGGAGCAAACTAAATTAGTGACATGCTTTAACTATTTTCAATAACGAATTTAAATAGTTTCGGATGAATTTAAATGATAATTTACTAAATATATTATATGTATAAAAATAATTGGCTTATACCAGATTTTAGCATCATTTGTTTACGTTTCCTTGTTGTGATAATTTTTGGTTTCACGAGCGGGTATTTTCCCCGTAAAATGCTTATATTCTTACGTCATCTTTCTATGACGTCGGGTACCTCATTTATAAAAAAGCATATGACTTGGGAGTACTATCGGGACAGCCCTGGTAATATATTCATATTTTACCACGGGTGTGTACTCAAAGCGTTTGAAGGACGTCATGTTAGAATATGCGTGTTATTGTATACCATTAGGGGCCACAAATGAACTAAAGAACAGAAGTACTATGACCTTGAAGTTTTGACCCGTGTGGGTTGAGTTATATAGAATTGTGTTTTAATTTTTGAATTCATACTAAGGTGGGAAACATATACGACTGTATTCTTTATCGCCTCCATGTACCTTTCCGTGAAATGTTGAACATTTACAACTAACTCCACCTTCACAGTGAAGCTGTTTGCGTATGTTTCCTTCACATCTTCTGTTTTATTTATTTTCATTTTCAGCATCTGATTTTAGCAGGAGAACAAATTTACTATGGGAAATATATAGATGAAAATATGGAACACATTGTGATTGTACATACCCCAGCCACACTGGCGGTTCCTGGTGCCACTTCATGGACAAATACATTTTTACCAGCTTTAACACGGACACGTACCTGCGATTATAAAATATCTCCATCATTATAAATAAAACATAGTTGATAAACCACATAATAGATTCCACAGAAAACTTGCTAAGGTGGATGGCACTTTTCATTTTCATTCACTCTATTTTGGTAGAGATAGGTGAAATAAATCAATACAATCTAGCAAGCAATTTTTAAAACAGTTGGCTCATAAGTACGTTTTAAAGTTCATTGTACGTTTTGTTTTAATTCCTTTAACTTCTTAAAAAAAATCTATAAGTAAGTAGAGTATTATGGCTTTTCAAGGTAAACTTTGACATTTGATGACATTCTTGTCAAGTATAGAAGTAACACCACTTTATACAGACCTCAACATGAACATGCACGCCTTCATTGGTTTAGATAAGATTATCTAAGATTAAATTAGTTGATTTTAAGTGTTTAACTCCGCTTTCAGCACTTTATGCAACTTTGTGCACCAGTTTTTATTCTTGGAGGAAGCCAGATTGCCCGGGGAGAACCAGGGAACTGATATTTTTAGAAAATGAAGATTTAAGTTGAACGCAGCTGTCATGTGCGGGATCCCATTTCACTTCCCTGAATGCATTTTCCGATCTTTGAAGACATACAGGATTTTTTTTTATCAATATCCAAAGTCCCATCAATTGTACCATTTTAAGAACATTTATTCATGATTTCTTTTAGCTTAGTTCATCTCTGTATCATGCATTTGAAATGAGAAGAAAAATCTTATTGTCATTAAGGTTTTAATGTAAACTTTGACTTCAACTGGCATGGGTTTCTAATCCTCATTTCTGTAATACAAGTTATTATAGATCTTCACATAAGTTTAATTGTCAAATTTAGTGTTTAAATAGTTCTTGAGAGGAATATAACAATTACCCCATTGGACAATTGTTGAACCCTGTGAGCACAGAACATGTAAAAGAAGTTTCTTCTGAGCCAACATTAACAAATGGTAAGTGCCCTTTAAAGAGTTTTTTTTTAGCATGGACTGTTTCATTTTGCTAAGTCGATAATTATATTCCAGTCAATAAATTTTAATCAGGTTTTTAATGTCTAGGTTGATCACTGAACTATAAATAGTTCTCAAAGGTACCAGGATTATAATTTAGTACGCCAGACGCGCGATTCGTCTACATAAGACTCATCAGTGACGCACAAATCAAAATATTTATAAAGCCAAACAAGCTTAAGTACAAAGTTGAAGAGCATTGAGGATCTAAAATTCGGCTAAGGTAATCTATAAGAAAATTCTTAGTTTTTCCAAAAAATCAAAGTTTTGAAAACAAGAAATTTATAAAAATGACCACATTATTGATATTCATGTAAACACCGAAGTGTTCACTAAAAATAGGTAAATGTAAGGGGAACCCGTCTGATGAACTTGTTTACCTCGCAAAGATTATATATACATGTACCAAGTAATTGTAATAGCTTACACCAGAGTACACTCATATATCTCGCCTGTTTAACTGATAATAATGCAATTTTAGGATGAAAATCTTTAAGACCATGGTCTTTTTTATAGATATAAAAAGAAGTTAAAAATCTGTTTAAGATCACAGGAAACAAGTTCAGTATCACATGAACTATATCAAATGGATATATACACCTTTCATTTATAATATACACCCAATATTGTTGACCATTCAGTCACAGTGGCTGTGAAGTATCAAATTCAGGAAAAATTAAAATGACAAATGAACAAATGAGGACAAGGTCAGATGAAACTATTGAGATGGACATGAACTTCTTCAAAAACAGAGGTAAAGATAAAAAAAAGGGGCATTCAAACTGACAAGTCGAAAATCAACTGACAAAGTCAGAGCTAAAAAAGAAAAAACACAAACAAAAATACACAAAAAAACATAGAAAACACAAGAGTGCACAAGCAGAAATTTCTCACCGTCTTTACAAACCAAACTGATCCATGAAATGAGGTCAAGGTCAAGTGAAAACTGTCTTACGTACATGAGGTTCTTGCAAGATATGCACACACCAAATATAGTTATCCTATTAGTCATAGTAAGAGTTCCGGAAATTAAGGATACTAAAAATCTTAACTTTTTTTCCAAGTAGTCACTGAACCATGAAAATGAGTTCAAGGACAATATACATATGTCAGACAGAAACTTCATAACAAAAGGCATCTATATACGATATCCAGGTCCGCTACCTTCTGACATACTAAGCTTGTAAGACTTAAGCTATTCCCATGTCAAGCTTTCTGCGACAGAAGTGACAGGCCTGACCAAACCCAAAGCCTACACAACATAAACACCTCCAAAAACAGGGAGAGATCTCTATGCTCCGGAAGTGTAATGGATCCTGCTCCACATGTTACACATGTCGTGCTGCTAATATTAGTAAAACCCGGTGCTAAGTGTAATTCGGTAGGTCGCTTTCATTAAAAAGGGCATGGAATTGCAGTTGTCATCTGTAAAACGGCTATTTCAAAACGGTCAACCAAAAAAATCAGAAATCAGACTACAGATGCACGCCTAATTAACTTCATATCTGACATTTTGACTCATTAAATTAGATTTAAGACAGGATGTATGACCGTTCCTTACTTGCTTTGATAGAATTGCTAAGGAAATACCAGGGACCATGGACTTTTTTTCTTTATTAAATAAAATCATTAGACATGCCAACTTTTCCAAGTAATGGGGGTATTCCTCCTGGTATTGACCTGAATTTATAATGAAAAACTGAAAACCTCAAAACAATCATTGAAAAAAAGTAAAATGACAAAAATACTGAATTCTGAGGAAAATTCAAAACGAAAAGTCCCTAATCAAATGGCAAAAATTTAATGATAAAGCTCATCAAAACGAATGGACATCATCTGACATATTCCTGACTTGGTACAGGCATTGTCAAATGTAGAAAACGAGTTAAGATGGTTCTTAAGCACACACACACTAATCCAACAATGTAGTGTTAGATGAGAACATATATGACATTATTAGAGAATCATTTTGTTATCTTGCATATAAAACCCCAATGAAGATTTTGAAACGTTTTTGATAACTGAGGCAGTTGTTAATATTCACCTTCATACATTTGTAACTACAGATGTACTAAAACAATCTACAAAAGATAATTTGTTTCCAAAACGTGAGACATGGCTGTTAACTTTGAATTATTTTCCAGCAATTTTATCATTTGTTTCATGTTGCAAATGTTTTGTCACCTAGATATTTTATAAATATTCTAAATTCAAATCCAACATATAAATGAATAGAAATTTGTTAAATTAAGTAACATAATTGTATATATTTGCACATAATAAGGACACTGCATAATTTGTTTATGATATGTGAATTTTTTTCCATGCTTAATGACAGAAAAAACATTGTTTGCTTTTTTATAATTTCTTCTAATAATACTGTTGCATGTTAAGTATCACATTGCTCTGATCTCACTGTGGAATATATTTTTTTAAACAAATGCTATAATTAGTGTCTCTTTCAATTCAAATCCCTCTAAATGCCAATTTACAAAAGAAAAGTAAAGAAAAAAAAACCAAAAACATAGTAAATGGGTAATAATCCTTTTATCATTATGACAACGAAGAAACGTCTATCCAAGGTTTAAAAATTTAATCAATGTTCTCAGAAGTTAAACTTTGAAATATTTAAACACAAAACAAAATTAAAAACTTTATAAAGATGATATTTCTTCCTTATAAATATGATGAAGTTTATTTTAGAGTCTTATAAACATGAAGACTAATAAAAGATTATTAGATAAAAAAAAAACTTGATAATGAGTAGGCTTTTTTCGGTATTTCATGAAACTTAATGAACATTTTTAAGTCGTTCATGTCTAGAATGTTTAAATCCTCAGACTCCATATAAATGTAAACAAAAAAATTCGTAAGGGTTCCACGGAACCCAGTGTCTCGCCTACTTTTGCTGTTAATCGCAGACTCAACAAAAATGAGGTAAACATCAATAAAAATTTCTCTCTCGATACTGTCTTTTGATTAGAAGAAGGTTCCAAGTTTGGTAAAAAAAATCCAGGATAGAATCTAATTAATGTTTTATAAACTTTAACTGCAGACTGTATGTAATGTTAACTGGAAGAAAAACTAAGTCCATTTATAAGCAAAATACGGAAAAAGTGATTTTTTTTTTACAAAATTTACTTCTGAATAATATCTTATGATCAGAAACAAGCTTTTGTCTAAGTTTGGTAGAAATCCAGGATAGTTTAAGAACATTATAAAATTTTTAAAAACTTTAACCACAGTGTGAATGTAATGTTTCCTTGCAGAAAAACTAAGTCCATTTGTATAAGTAAAATACGGAAAAGTGGAAATTTATTTTTACAAAATTTTCTTCTTGATACTATCTTATGATCATAAACAAGCTTCTGTCCAAGTTTGGTACAAAGAAGGATAGTTTATGAAAGTTATTAAAATTTAAAAACTTTAACCAGAGAGTGAATGTAATGTTTCCTCGCAGAAAAACTAAGTCTATTTATAAGTAAAATACGGAAAAAGTGGAATTTTATTTTTACAAAATTTACTTCTGGATACTTTCTTATGGTCATAGACAAGCTTCTGTCCAAGTTTGGTAGAAATTCAGTATAGTTTAAGAAAGTTATTAAAATTTCAAAAACTTTAACAACAGAGTGAATATTTGTGGACGCCGCTGCCGACGACGACGGAATGTAGGATCGCTTAGTCTCGCTTTTTCGACTAAAGTCGAGGGCTCGACAAAAAGGGAGTAAAAATACAGCATTTAGTTTCGTTCAAACAAAACCAAATGATGATCCTAAGTAGAGAACATTCCATTCAACATTCAAAATTGCTATAGAAATACCAGGGACCATGGACTTTTTTATATTTAAAATGTCAATCTAAACGATTGACTATACTATACGAATGTGTGAAGTTACAAAAATGCAGTAAAGCAAGTGATATTATATACATGTATTGGGTTTTAATTTCTGCAAGTTGAACACATATTTACATAACGCTAATATATATGCTACAAACAGTGGATTGTTACCTTGGTGGAAGAATCGTTAGGTTGGATTGGATTGCATTTTTCTTTGTAAGGATTCAATCTTGCAACAGTTTCAGAACTCTATAACATAAAAAAAAAAAACTTTACAAAATAAAAGTTATCAATATGGAATAGTTATCAAAGGTACCAGGATTATAATTTAGTACGCCAGACGCGCGTTTCGTCTACATAAGACTCATCAGTGACGCTCATATCAAAATATTTGTAAAGCCAAACAAGTACAAAGTTGAAGAGCATTGAGGATCCAAAATTCCAAAAAGTTGTGGCAAATACGGCTAGGGTAATCTATGCCTGGGATAAGAAAATCCTTAGTTTTTCAAAACTTCAAAGTTTGGTAAACAGGAAATTTATAAAAATCACCACATTATTGATATTCATGTCAACACCGAAGTGTTGACTACTGGGCTGGTGATACACTCGGGGACGAATAATCACCACTACATAAATAAACCACCACTCTACTTTGAATGTATATCTATGAATTTTTATTGAAACACATTTTTTTGAAAATACAAAACTTATTTAAAAAATGATGAGCTGATTAAACTTAAAAGGACAATTTGTATAGTCAAAACCAGGCAAGGAATTAAGAGTTTTGCATGAGGGTGATACTCCATAACTTCGAATAGTTTCTAAATTTTGGAAGACAGCTAATTTCAATAACACAATATTCGTATTGTCACGTTAGTGTATGAATCCGCTGAATTCCAGGTATATCATTATAACGAATTGTCATAATAATAGTTTCGACTGCTATTGTGAAAATAGATGTATGTAGTTCAAGATTATATATTGGTTACATAAGTTCATCTCTGTTTGTAATTTTATGTGCTGTCTGTCGTTGATAGAAGATCTTGCTTGTTCTGCGGTTTGCATGTTGTATGCTCTATACTATTATTTGTTTGTTCGTTTCTCTGTGATATTTGCTCGTGTGTGTTTTTGTTTCGTATTTCTTTCACGTATTGATGTCATTTTAGCGATGCTCTTTAACATTGACATATGAAAAGGTTGGGCTAGCCATGAAATCAGGTTCAACCCATATTTTTTCTTTAAATGTCATGTACCAAGTCAGAATTATGGCAGTTGTTGTCTAATAATTTGGTTCTATTTATGTTTACGTTTGTTCTTAAGTGTTCCTGTTTTTCCTTTGTTTTGCTTTTATAGTTGATGTGTGTTTCCATCGGTTTTAGTTTGCTACCTGGATTTGTTTTCTCTCAATCGATCTATGACTTTTGAACACTGGTAAACTACTGGTTCATAATTTTTAATGGAGAACATTATAATACCAAGTAATGAGCTTAGGTATTTCTGAGAGAATGTGTATGTGTCAGTTGGATGGCAGGTATCTTATGATGTTTTAATGAGAGTAAGTGACCTTTATAATGGTGAGCTAAGGTATTTCTGTAAGATATTTGTTTGTGTGAGCCGTAACACAAAATATTATCACACGTGGTAAGTGAATATATTTCTAAGAAGTAAAATAACGCCTTTCAACGTACATGTCACACGTTTATCTTCTAACAAAACTTACTTCATAGTTTTGCTCCACGTCATACGTTTTCATCACAAAAGCTAGACCGTCAGCTGCTTCAACACGTTGTAAAGCCATCATTAGTCGGTAGATTGTTGGCGTTACCATGTTGGGTTCATTGCAAGTTTTCCATTTTATGAGAAGATCATGTATACGATCATACAAATTCCTTGGATTGTTGACTATTGTCTCTTTAATGCTATTGATGCTTAGACCCAATTCAACGCCTAAGTGAACAACACAATCACCTATCAGCTTCTTTTCTGTTAAGGTATTAATCACGTTATCTGATGGAATTTCTTGCAGGCGATTATGGGCGATTTCTGGTAAAGAAATTATATTTTTTAAAGTAAGTTGTATATAATAAATTTAGTCCTGGTATCTATGATGAGTTTAGAACACAATATAAAGTGTATTCTTTATATAGCTCAACTGTTACGGTTGTTTTATGTCATTGAATTATAAACCCTTTTTAAAATTGAGCAATACTGAAAAATGTAAATCAAGACAAGTGTTCTAGGGCATGATATTTATAACGTATTTTTTCTTTCTTTACCTTCATTATCTTATCATGCTTATGCACTGGATAAAACTTTGAAAAGCGAAAATATGATATAGTATCTCCTTTACCCTTATTTCTTACCCTAACACAAATCTAAAATGCGAGAATTATAATCAAACATTATCTGATAAATTAAAACATGGCAATAGTAAATTAAAATAATACCTTTTGAAATATACGGATATATATAAATGCCTGAACACATTAGGAGCTTTTTAGGGTAAAAGGGGCGTAAGACCTTAACAATACCAATACAAATTTAAAAATAAAATGATGTTTATAGTAGTCAATGAATCTTAAAGATGTAATATAATACACATACCAACTAAAGTATGGTCCTCTCTGTGTACCTGTAAAAGAACAAATGTAAACTAGACAAAGGGAGTATGCAATAAGCTAAAAA
This sequence comes from Mytilus galloprovincialis, assembly GCA_037788925.1. Classification (NCBI taxonomy): domain Eukaryota; kingdom Metazoa; phylum Mollusca; class Bivalvia; order Mytilida; family Mytilidae; genus Mytilus; species Mytilus galloprovincialis. Next base: position 72,612,472 of record CM075339.1, on the reverse strand, counting down.
TACAAAAAAAAAAAACATTCTAGCCAATACAAAAACAGTAAATCTCACTTCAAACTAACAGGTTTTAATCTATTGTCAGTGCATAGATGTAAGAATGGTTAAATTGATTAACTGTGCCAAAAACATCCCAATTGTTTATGTAATTCAAGGGATACTTGAATATGAACACCAAGGACATTACTGATTGACCTTGCAGATGGAAAAATATTGTTCTAGTTAGTATAGACATATAAAGGGAAACATTAAAATCCATAATTTGTGAGTACATATATTTCACTAATTTTGATTGTAGTAAACAATTATAAATGAAAGATATGTTGGGGAACAATCTTGAATGGCATAGTTTAATTCATACATGTAATGATTGTGATTACTATTTTGTTAGTATGTATTATGACAAAGAATGAATGGCTAGTATATTTATATCTATTAATTCACATTTAATCAACAGAATGACACTATTCAAGTATTTGTATTATATAAAATACATTTGTTCTATCTTTCTTGTTTTGCCGCTGATGAATAAATTCAAACACGATGTATTTGTACATTTAGGTGTGGGTTGGTCGTTGGAATGTTATATTCATCGTTATGACGAATAAATTAAATCACGATGTATTTGTACATTTAGTTGTGTGTTGGTCATTGGAATGTTATATTCATCGTTTTAATGATACACTGAATTCAGAGAAAGATAATTGCAAGCCTTGTATCTTTGATGAGTTTTTACTGATTTAAGAAGTTAGTTCCTCTAATCATATGTACACAACTTCGCAAAGAAAATTGATAGAATAGTATGATGTTTTTACCTGACAGAGATAATGTGGTACTTTTATAACTACAAGTGCTGTCAGTAATTTCTCAAAGGTTGCCTTCGATGGGGTACTATCTGCTCTGTCTCTCCATGCAAAGAGCCCAAACAACATAAAATCCATTGGATTTGAGAAATAACGAAAATGTAAGTTTTCGTAATCAGCTTCCTTCATACCTAGGTTCATGAAGAATTTGCGGAATTCACCAGTTCCTATTGTTCTTGCTAGCTGTACAAAATGCTGATCATTGGGTCTTAAGAGTAATGTTTCCCTTTCGAGACCTTGAAAGACAAATCTGTATCTATCAGTTTATGTCTGTTTATCTGTTTGTCTATCTTATCTTTAAGCATACATGAAAATGTCTATTCTGTTTGATTGATTATTTCTCATTTTGCAGGATGTATTTATTATTCATTATTATACATATAATGTTAACATTATTTTGACATTCTCTTAAATTCATTTCTTGTCATTGTTAAACATGTTAAAAACTAAATACTGTAAACGTTAAAGCTCAACAATAATTAGCAATAATAATGCCTAAGAGGTGTCACAACCAGCTACAGGATAACCGAGGATCAAATCTATAAAACTTTGAATTTTCTTCATCACCTTAAAGACTATTCATAGCAATGTTAAGTAACAATCAACCACTAAATTATTTTATACATCCGCAATTGTGTCAGTGTGCTATGATTGTTTTTTGTTTTGAAGTTTTCAGTGTTTCATAATAAAGGATTTCGAAATTTAGATCAATACCATGAGGAATATCCCCCATAACTTGGGAAAGTTGGCAGGTCTGATGGTTTTATTCAATAAAGAAAAAAAGTACATGGTCCCTGGTATTTCAATAGCAATTTGATCAAGGCAGGTAAAGATCAGTCAAAAATCCTGTTATAAATCTAATTTAATAAGTCAAAATTTCAGATATGAAGTTTATTAGCCGTGCATCTGTAGTCTGATTTGATAGTTGACCGTTTTGAAATAGCCGTTTTACAGATGACAACTGCAATTCCATGCCCTTTTTACCGAATGAGACCTACCGAATTACACTTATCACCAGGTTTTACTAACATTAGCAGCACGACATGTGCAACATGTCGAGCAGAATCCATTACCCTTCCGGAGCATCTGAGATCTCTCCCAGTTTTGGAGGTGTATGTGTTGTGTAGACTTTGGTTTTGGTGAAACCTGCCACTTCTGTCGCTTAAAAGCTTAGTACTTCAGAAGGTAGCGGACCTGGATATCTTTCTTTTTGTATATTTGAGGTTTTTTGTTATGAAGTATCCGTCTGACATATGTGTATTGTCCTTGATCTCATTTTCATGGTTCAATGACTACTTGGCAAAAAGTTAAGATTTTTAGTATCCTTAGTTTCCTTTTTATTATGCTAAATGGGATTCGAATTTTATGTTACCCGGGATAAAAAGTGTCAGTATTGTCAAGACAACACTCGCTAAACTATTAACACACCTAACACGGACCAAACGTGTCATAAAGCAATACGGTTACACTGATTAAATTGCAATGTCGTGCATCAAAATGTTCCTTCATGGTTAAAGGCATACGATACAGTTTTGATCCCGTATTTACATTTTGAGAAAAAAAAACCATAGACTGTTTTTTACCTGATTAAATCAAATATGTAATAAAAAATATACCTTCATGTGCTACTTTTTTTAGTAAAATGAGGTCGAAGTTTTGTAAATTTGATCAAAATTTGGATTTGTTTCCGTATTTTCCTTTTCGAAAGAAAGACATAACTTTTTTTGTTTTAAAGATAAACACAACTTTTTAAAGAGTTTTGTTAGATGATTTTTAATTTCTGTATCTTATTTAAAAAAATTATACATTTTTTATTCAGAAATAACTCATATTTATCGAATGTTCATGAATGTAGAAAAAAACATCATTTTTTGGCTGTATATTTATCAAATTTAAAAAAAAGGAACTTTTTGCGTTTTCATGAAAATTGGCACACATAATCTTCTTACGTAATCAAACCAAATGGCATTTTAAAAAAAGAGGGGTCCATGATCTCGTTTTCAAGTTAGATAAGTTTGAATGAAAAAAATCCGTCGAAAACTTCACCTTTTCCCGAAAAGTCATAGTTTGACGTCGTGAAAATAACAATTTATGTTAGCAACGTCATTATCTCTGTAACTGTATCGTATACCCTTAAAACAGTCAGAATGCATCGATTGAGAGACAAGGAATTCCACGTTCAACAATGTTTTTGCCTGTGCTATCTTCTCACGATTTTATCATGATTCTGAAGAAAAAAAAAATATTGAACTATTTTGTTCTCTTACAATTGATGTTAAGTTGAACATATCATGTTTGAAAAATGTGTATAGCTAAAGATTTATCGTCCCAATTTTTTTAGAATTATAACTCAGAAGCTGATTTTAACAAGTCGTCTATGTTCCAATAAGAGAATAAATTATATTTGGGACCAGTCTGTGTTGTCCAAATTATTTAGATTTATTAGTTAACACTTATGGATTGCTGTTTGTCTTTTTCTTTTTAGCAGTCTTGTCCGGTTTTACATAATCTAATGGTTTTTGATTTTCATTATATCTTGTTCCCTTTCCACTATTTTGTGTTGTTTCATTACCTTTACAGTCTAGGTCACAATGCTGTTTATTCTGAAAAAAAAACAAAACATTATTATATGTTTATGTGGTATGAGTGCCAACAAGACAATGCTCCATCAAAGTCACTATTTGTTAAATAAACTTTTATGGTCAAAGTACGGCTTTCAACACGGAGCATTGGCTCACTCAAGCAAGCTATAAAGGGCCTCAAAATGACTATTGCAATACAATTCAAACAGGAAAACCAACAGTGTAATCTATATAAAAAACAAGAAACAAGAAACACTTATGAAGCACATCAACGAACGACAACCACTGAACATCAGGCTCCTGACTTAGGAGAGGTGCAAACAAATGCAGCGGGATTAAACGTTTTAATAGACACCATCATTCACCCTACCTGGAAACAATAGTATAAAATCACAACATTGACATAAACTCATCATAGATACCAGGATTAAATTTTTGTATTTGCGCCAGACTAGCGTTTCGTCTACAAAAGACTCATCAGTGACGCTCGAATTCAAAAAGGATAAAAGGCCTAATAAAGACACACTATAAAATATCAATCGAAATGGCTTGAATCAATCAGAAGACATATTAATAAAAACAGGTCAACATACACTGAACAAAAAAATGTGTTCTATGTCACAATGTAAATACAAAATGTATGAAATAAATATGTACCAAAGTAAAAATGATAAACATAATAACAAATAATTAATAATTGAGACTCTCAAGAGATGATATTAACACTATTAATGATGCGCCTCTGTAGCACTTGTCTTTATTAACCTTCGTCAGGAACATGTCTAATCAAACATTTGGAAGCCAAGGATATAAAGACCTAAGCATGTTAACGTACAGTTGGGTGCAGACCAAGCATTACACAAAGTAAACGCAAGTTAACGCGGCGTGCACATATCTCGTTAGTTAACTTTAAATTTCGCGTTTACTAGTAAACACCCTTTTACTAGTAAACGCCCGTTTACTTCATTTACGTTAACGCGGTCAAAATGGATATTTCTAATGTTTACTCGAGTAAACGCGCGTTTACTCTGTGTCTGTTTAGTCATTAGTAAACGAGTTTACTTCAGATTTCACAAGTTTAATTTTACGTGCACTTAAAATTAAACGGGCGTTTACTACAGATTTTTCAATTGTATTTTTACATGCACTTAAAAGTAAACGCGCGTTTACTTTTCGCGTTAACTAATTGTGTTGATGATAACATAATCGTCGTGTGTATTTGTTCATTTATTTATTTTGTTAAAATGACTTAATATTTTACGTCTATGTGTTGTAAGCCGTAACATTAAAAAAAACTGTTAAGTAGAAATATAAACGTTTATTAATTGCAAAAAAATCAGTACCAAACACTTTCAACAGCGGATTTTCTATTTTTTCTGTTCAAAATTTACATGTACAAATATTGATTCACAAACCGGCATATTTAAAAAAAAAAGAATGCCAAAATTTTGAATTGCAAAACTATGTGTACATTTAAAACAGGTAAAATTATGTTGTAAACAGTATCACTAGTAATTAGTCACTATTCTTTACCGCAGACTCAACTAGGTTATGCTTCAAGAAATAAAGCACACATATCATACATTAATTTGATTCTATGCCGTAGCACATTATCTTTTAATCTAAAAGTTGATTATTGGTCAATTTATATACAGATATACGTAGGATTGTGTAGTTTATAATAGGTAAAACTTCAAGCAGCTTTGATTTTGAAAGTATGTACAATCGAACAGAATTGTCTACTTTTAAAACTAGAAATTATCATTTCAATAGGAACAAATCAATGCACGACGCTCATTCAAATTTCGGTTTTATTTTAGTCATTCCGTTCCTTCGAACAGATTGCACCATTACATGTATCATGTAAATCATATGCGGATCTAGGCGCCCCCCTTTTTATGGGAAAATTTTGGTTGATTACAAAGGTAATCGCTGAAGCACGACTGTAGCGGGCCTCCTTTATGTCAGTCAGCGCCCCTCACTCCCTTATAAAAAGTTCTGGATCCGCCACTGTAATGGGTTGTTTAAAATTATACTGAATGTTTTGGTTAAAGTTAAAACTGGGAATACTATTACATTGAATGAAGCTAGTCTCTTTTAAAAAGAGTGCTGGTCAAGTACCCTTACTAAAAAAACATAAAACACTCTTTGTGTTAGTAGTCCGACTTCTACAACGATTTTACGAAGGAGATTCTGAATTTTGGGGGATGGGCGTCGTTGATTTACATAATTGATGTACTCATTTTCTCTTTAGTTTTGGTTCATTTTTCTTTATTCTGTAAACCCTAATCCACACGCTCATGGAGTAGATTTTCATTACAGCAGTTATTTACCTTTGTCGGACAACTGGGGTGTCGGACTAATGGGCTGTCGAACCAATGGGGTGTCGGATTAATGGGGTGTCTGACCAATGGGGTGTCGAACTAATGGGTTTTCGGACCAATGGGGGTGTCGGACTAATAGGGTGTCGGACTAATGGGTGTCGGAATATCGGGGCGACCCCGTTTACTATGCCTTAACATCTGAACTATAACTAGTAGTCCGTACGGTGAATTTCTAAGTCATTTGGTCTCTGGTTGATAGTTGTCTTATTTGCAATCATACCACATCTTCTTATTTAGTATTTAAGACTACAGACTGTTGACCGCCTGACTAGTTTATATCATGCAACTTTCTTTCTCAAATGTAAACTGACAGTCTTGTAGGTTTTACAGTTCCAGGACAAATATCCATTTTGTTCTTATATGCAATGATTAATTTTCGATCAATTAATTAAAGAGGTGTTATATCATTACATGTAACTGCAATCGTCAATATGTCGATCGAAAATGGACAGATGGTTATGTTGATGTACCTTATCATGTTATGTGTAAGTTCAGTGTATCCAGGATACGATGACAATCTGCATTAACGCGCGTTTACTGCAAACAGTAAGACACGCCTTTTTCGCGTTAACGCGAAGTAAACGCGAAAGTAAACGCCCGTCTACTCTTTACAAAATTAGAAGACGCGCCGTTTTCGAGTTAACGCGGAGATAAACGCGAAAGTAAACGCCCGTTTACTTTTTATGTCTACTAAAATTTCGGAGTTAACGCAGAGTTAAAGCGGCGTTTACATAAAGTGCACGCTAGTAAACGCCGCGTTAACTTTTTCGACCCGTTTACATGTAATGCTTGGTCTGCACCCAACTGTAAGAATGCTTATGTAGTTAGAAAAAAATATCCTGCCCCTCAATATAACATGGTTGTCCCCTTAACGGTAAAATACAGTAAATTAAATAAATATCATATCAAAGTTTTAGACTGAATCCCATACTGTCGTCTGATCATGAGGAAGCTTTTGTAAAAGTTTCATAATATTCAATGAAAGTTTTATAAAGTAATTGATTACAGAGAACTTCATCCTCCAAACAGAATCCAACTGTTGACATTAACAACATCTACGACATAATTTAGATGCACCATGTAAAGTGCAAAGGTTTTTTTTTTTCTTATGGAGCTCAACATTTCTTGCATGTTTGTTCTGTCTGTTGGGCATGGTGTTGCATGCATTCTCATGAATTGAATTATTTGTAAGGTTCAATCAATGCCTTCTTTGTTTAGACTGTTAAGCTAGTTAGGTTTGGATTAATCCTTAAATGAGGTAAACAAACTGGTATCATTTGTATCATTCAGGTTGGCCTTTTTTTGGTCCTTTTCGGTATTGTCTTCTTATTATTGGGTGTTCGACTTAAAAAAAATATCTTGTGCATCATTGAGTAGACATTAGTTGTTGAAATGAATATCTGGTGCAAATAAATTCATACTTCTCTTGGTGTTACTAGCTATTGAGGCTAACGATTGTTTTTGATTAAATACATTTTTGAAGACTATTCTTTGAAAATGACAGGTGGGTGTTATCCATTCGTCTGATGCGTTTTAGCTTTTGATTTTGTCATTTGGTTAAAGACTTTCTGTTTTGAATTTTCCTCGGAGTTCAGTACTTTTTTTTGTGATATTACTTTATACAAGGTTGTATAAAGAGCTACTTACATTCTTGTAAATGGATTTTTTTGGAAAGACGTCTCATCGGCAATTATATCATGTCTTTTGTTCATATATGTATGCTTATTTTTGCAGACTTCAATGCTTTTGTCACACAGAATTGTTATTACTCTAATCATGTCATTAATCATTACAATCATCAAGCAATCGATTCAAACTGCAAAACACAATCAAAAGGTTTGTATGCAAATTGTTAGATTCATCAGCCATGCAGCAATTACCAAAGTATTTCATATGATGAATTCAGAAGATATAGAATATAAAGAAATATCACTTACCTTGTCAAAAACCCAATACAGAGGCCATTTAGTTTCATGTTTGTTACCATTCTTGCATGTCCAATGAACTTGCTGTTTTGCAACCGACAAAGGTATTAAACATGTTTCACCTTTGCATACTTCTCCAACTTCTATTTCAAACAGATCTGACATAACTTGAAGACTTTGTTTACCAAAACAACGATGGTAAAACTGAATAATTCTTTCTAGTGCCAAAGTCAAGCATTCTTGTGTTGTTGTTGCTAGGTCTGGAGATATCAGCTGCTTGGACACCTTATGTATGAGGTAAACAATGATTCTCTGCCCTTCCACGTGAATTTGAAGTTCATTTTTGTTATCAGCATCCATAATTGCTGCTTGAAAAAATAGACAAAAACGAGAGTTCACTACTTTCAAAGGTCAGATGCTAATTGAAGCACCGATAAGTTTGAATGATAAAGCAGATGGAACCACTGTCTCCTTCAGATGATAGGCTATGCATATTGTTCTGTCATCTGTTGCATTACTCTGCATATTTTGGGGAATCTTTTCCGTCACGATGCAGGGCACCAAAAACAAATTTGCAGATATTTCTTTTTCAGTGTAGCGTTGAGGTTCTACAAGGATATCAAGGTGAAGGAGAACCTTTACTACATATTCCTGTATTCTGTCATCGGTCAAAATATCGTTAAAAGCTGGTTGTGACCAAAGAGTAAAAAGATCGATCTTCTTTAGAACTCCAGTAGATGATAAACGCTGCAGTATGTCTCGAATGGGTTCATTCTCTGGCCAAAACATTCTGTCTGTGATGAATGCTCTCAGGATATTGACCATTGCTGAAGGTTGAATGACAATGAAATCTCTTAAAGCAGGTTCATCGAAATACAACAGCTTTCCAATTGAGTGTTGAACAAGTAAGAAGTCTTCAACTCTTCTTTCACTTAGAGCAAATCCCTTATTCGACTGGTTGATTTCCAAAAGCCTTTCTTTTGTTATCAACTTTACTCCATTTGCTATCATATCTGATATCTGTAAATCAAGAGGCACCCAAACAATCGGCATTTGTTGTCCCCATGTTGACTGCTGGAATGCTATGTCAACTAATTTATCCTTTAAACGACCGATTTCTATGTCTGCTTCATCTGTTGCATTGATGAAAAAGACTTTGTCGTACAGGATATGCTCATGAAGTTTGTGTGAGCAAAACATCTGTGTCAGCTGTTCTTGGAATGTTACAACTAATTTCTTTTTCTCATCCTGTCCATTATAAAACGAGAAATTACATCGATGAATTATATCATTTTCATAAAAAATTAAAGCTTGATAAATATGATATCAATAAATAGCACATTGGTTGCAATGAATTATCGTGATTTCCAAGTGAAATAAAAAACGATAATTTTACATATGAAATAATCTCTGTTATTGCACTCCTCTGACGTCACACAAAAATAGGAGTTGTCAAGGCTTTGTCGATGACGTCGCATCAAAGCAAACTGTGAATGCGGAGAAAAAGGCATAGTTCCTTACGTGGTCTACTTTAATGCCATTAAAAAGCCTATTGACAATGTAATACAAAGAATAATTTATCAAACATTTCGAAATTGGAAAAATATTCAACTCGTGACCGGAAAACACTTAAGGTTGCTTGGGTGTCTTCCTCCTTCTTGGATTTTGTAGTAGCTGGTCTAGATCTTTAATGAAATGTACACATTTTGAGAGTAGTGTGTACAATGAAATTCATGTATAAGACTTTTGATGTAAATATAGAAAATTATGTGTTTTCTCATATTTACAGCTGTAGTTTCTAAAAATAACACCATATTTGTGTTTGATTCATGTTTTTTTTCTACTTTGCAAAATAAGGGGAATAACTCAGATAGTAGGGGAGATAACTCAGATAAAGTAATTTTATAATGACCACAGCCCATAATTAAATTCTCTATTAAAAAAATGCCCTTAATCTTTTTGTCAAATTTTGTGTGTGTGTGTAAAGTACAGTTCTAGTCCAAAATATATCCAACATTCAGAAAGACTGCTCTGCTGTATTTTACAAATTTAGCAAATACACATCCATACCCCTATGGACAAGTCAAAAGATGTTCCGTAAACTGTATATATCACCTTTTTGCACCTGGCCTAACTCACTCGTTCCATTTCAAAATCAGTTAAAATAAAACATCCAAAAGTTTATTTCAGCTCTCTTTGTTCATTTACACCAAGAAAAACTAAGAAATGTATGAGAAATGGAAAGAAAAAAGACAAAAAAAACCACTTTAATTAAAGGGAACTATATTCGTGGACAACGAAAAGAGAGATCATTAAGTGTGGTCTTGGGCCAGAAGTATTGTGATTTTAACTGTTTAAATATGTAGCAAGATACAAGTTCGGTAACCCGGTATTCCTTTTTACCTATCTTAAAGCATGTTATAAGAGCTATCTTCTCACATTTTATCTTAACATTCTATCAGGTAGTTTTCTTTTTATCACACACAGTTTATTTTTCCTAGCATTATCTATACAAAATCTTACAATTTTGCACAACCTGTAGCGTGACAAATAGTCCAGTGACCCCCATTTTTTTTTATTATATTTTTGAAAAAAGCATGATGAAAACTTTATTATGACAAATTATCAACACATTCTATGTATTCTAATTGAGATGCCCAGCCACTTTAAGGAACGACTGTAATTTGTTTTGTCTATAAAGAAATCACATCAAGCTGTGGTGCACCACAGATTTGATGTTATTTCGAATGAACAGAAAACATATAACAGTCATTCCTTGTAATTTAATTATAAATTCCATTTTAAGCCGGAGTAAATCATAAAACAACGTTGATGACGTCAGGGTCATAGACAAAACGATGTATATAAGCTGATTGACAAAGCACTGTCAGCCAATCAGGAGACGCACATTCTTCAAACCATTGTAGTAACGACAGCCTATTCATTTACCGTGGATTCTTTTTCTAGAATCAACGCTTCCTAAATCCGTCGCTTAAATGGACTCACCAGATTATATTCTATTGTTTCCTTTGTGTGTCTACTTTCATTAAGTTTGAATTGACTAATTTATTGATTTCTGTTCACTAATGGAATTATTTTAAAAAACTTACCTTTAATTTTTGTAATTTCTATATGCCTACACTGGGAATCGAACCCGTCCATGACTTATGTTAAATGTTACTGACTTCAACATATCGATGAAACCTCTGGGCTACCAATTGGTTACGATGTATATGTTTATTTTATATATATAAATGAATATATGATATACATCGGTTTAACATACACACAGGGCTTGTACCTTTATATATTAATAATAGGCAAACGTTCAATATGAGTTGGTAGCCACGAGGTTTCATGGTTAAGAATAATGAGTTAAAGCTTAGGTATTGTCTGTTAAGGTCCGAATCCCTGAATTCTCTTTTTTGTTCATAATCTCTGGTTTTCCAGTTTTTGTTCTTGTTTTGTATGTTGTGGATATTTTGTGGAATAAAATCGAGTTTGGTCGTTTATAATCGGATTAATGTTGGCTATTCCATGTCCACTTGTATGTCTGTCCATCTGATGAGTTAAGCCTTTTTCAACTGATTTTTATAGTTCGTTCTTATGTTGTACTGTTATACCACTGTCCCAGGTTAGGGGGGGATCCCGCTAACATTTTAACCCCGCCACATTCTGTATGTATGTGCCCGGCCCAAGTCAGGAGCTTAGCTGTAATTCAGTTTGTTTTTTGTTCAATTTTTACATAAATAAGCCGTCAGTTTTCTCGTTTGAATTATTTTACATTGTCAATTCGGGGCCTTTTATAACCGACTATGCGGTATGGGCTTTGCTCATTGTTAAAGGCCGTACGGTGACCTATAGTTGTTAATTTCTGTGTTATTTTGGTCTCATGTGAAGAGTTGTCTCATTGACAATCATACCACATCTTCTTTTTTTATATTCCACATGTTTGAAATAAAAATGATTACATTCTTTTTGTACATTATTATTTTATAAATTAATATAATATGATTTCATCTGTTTTACTACATAATTTTACAAATGTTAATTCGCAAATTCCTATGCAAGAAAATCATTATGTGCTTAGAATTAGGCTTCGTGTTAAAAATTTAGGAAACACACTTATTATATGTACTATATGTATCTACTTTGTCGGGTTGGTGTCCGTTTGACACATTCCCTATTTCCATTTTAAATTTTAATAGAAATGAGTCCGAATAAAGTTTATTTTGTATGAACAGATAATATTCAGATGCCTGATAATATGAAGATCTTAAAGGGCAGACATGTTGTGTAATAATGTACTTGTATTTTTAAACATTTATTTGTGATATTTGATTTATTGTAATGGATCGTTTGACACGATAACATGGTTATTTAAACTCACTTACAATACCTTCTAATTAAGAATAGTCGTTAATTTTGACAAGACATTAACACAATAGTTTAAGTTATAGATACAATGGATAAGCGTTGATTCATGAAAAACAAACCATTCGTCCTCCGGGCTCATGGTTTCTTTTTCAAGAATCAACGCTTATCCATTGTATCTACATCAGTGAACTGATGTGTTGTTCGGGCATTCGCTGAATATGTTTCTATATTTGAATACTTCGATTAGTTATTATATAAGTATTTCACTTTTTGCAAATAATTTAATCATAAACAAAGCCCATAATATTCACAATTATTGAGATTTGAAATCAATTCTGTAGTTTCCCAAAAAATGTGTAAAAAAATAAGTCCAAAATACTTTGTATTATCAAAGCACTAACTAGAAACATTGACTTTTAAATCACCTCCACTGTAATTCCCAAACCCCGGGTTTATCGTAAATCTAAGATTTAGTGGTTAATTGCTTACATGTTTTGTAGGACATTCACTCAATATGCTAAACCGGAATCTGTTTATTCAAACACCGTTAAACTACACATATTTGTAAGATCCCTCTGACTGTGTGTATTTAGATTTAAAACTTATTAGCAAGCTATGATGACTAATTTAAATGACAAAATATACCGGGTGTTTCTCATTAAGACAAACACCAAGCCATACAAATAGTTTGTCTTGTCTTGTTTTGTAAATACTGTGGAATAGTTGAAGCCGTCTTATAGACATATTAAAACCAAGAGGTTTATCGTAAATCTAAGATTAAGTTGTTAATTGCTTTCATGCTTTTAGTGATCGGAAAGGACGTGCGCCCTGTGCCTATAGCACATATTGACAGGAAATGGCGCATACAGTGACAAATGTAAGCGCCTACGTGGCGCACAATATTTTTCACTTCGTTTCGAAATGTTTAGATATCGTCAAATGAATTTCCGACCGTGCTCCGTGCCACCATGTGTGTGTACACAACTGTGTTATGTTCCTCCAATAATAGGAGCACCTATATATTTTTGGGACGTCTCGGGGGTTTCCCTGTCATAATAGAACCATACAATTTAACGTCTCAGAGTTTTCCTATTGTAATAATAGAACCTTGCGGTCTAACTGATAATCCGAAAAAAGTAATTAATCATCATTCATGATATATTTGTTTATAAACAACTTTAAATTTGTGAAATTTGGCTAGAACAGACGAGATTTAACTCTTATAATAATCTCATTCAGTTTAGCTTGCTATTATTTCAATTGAAGAATCCCAAGACTTTTAAGGAATATAGTTATTGTCTCCATAAAAGACGCCTAACTGTCCTTTTCATTTTTTGGTCTTTGGCTCGTTTTCACATTTTGTAACACATGACTTCAGCGATTTGTTGTTATGTTCTATGAATTTATGTACTTTATACTGTTATTCTTGTCACTGTGATGAAGTTATATTAATACAAGAAGTGCAGAGGAAATGCCTGAAATGTCCTCGGATACGGAACGTCTAGAATAAGTATGGTATCGACGAAGACCCAAATGTAATGTACAAAAAAAACCATGAACATGAACAAGGCAACAGTACCAGTTTAAACATTGTAAATAAAGGTTGACTTAAATATTGTTGGGGTTGGAAGAAGTTATTGTATATTCATTGAAATTGAAATTATAAAATCACAGGAACAATATCCATGATTAAATTTAAAATCATAAAGGTAAGTATCAACACCTCTTTGCCAAAATATACTGATAATTTTTTTTACAGAAGTCAATTAAAATGACCAACTCATTTGACAACATGGCCCATTATTTTTTAAAATGGCCCATTGAATTTATTTTTGAGGGGCCCTGGGCCCATAGCGAAAAAAACTTTCCAGATCACTGGCTTTATAGGACATTCACTCAATATGCTAAACCGTAATCTGTTCATTCACACATGGTAAAACTACACATATTTGTAAGATCCCTCTAGCTATGTGTATTCAGATTTTAAACTTATTAGTAAGCATTGATTACTAATATCATTGACAAAATATACCGGGTGTTTCTCATTAAGACAAACACCAAACCATACACATTGTTTGTTTTGTTTTGTTTTGTTTTGTAAATGCTGTGGAATAGTTGAAGCTGTCTTAAATACACATTAAAAACGAGTCAATCAAATGACAGATGAGGCTTAACGAAAATGTATGGCTATCTTATCATAAATCTAAGTTGAAGTATATTCATAATACATGAAGGGTTGCTTGAATTTTCAAATTCTCTTGCAATATATATATACACAGCTATGATCTGTAAATGTTTTTTACATATAATATAATAATGGTATACACAAGGATTATTTACAACGATTGTGTTTACACTTGTGACTTTGAGATGAAGAGCAGCAATCCTTTTATGTTTTTTTTTGCATAAATTATTCTTCAAGGATCACTAGTCCTTCACCATTCATTTATTATTAAATATATCTAAATTAACAACATATATTTTACATAGTTATTTACACCTATGCATAGAAAGTATTTTGTTTTTAATATGTACTACTTTCGGATAAGTTTTTTTAATGGACTTGCGAGGTTTTACATCTTACAAAGCATATCCTTCTCGTGTTTGCTGTACATGCTATACTTTGCTTTTTGTGTTTTTGCTGTGTATGTACTGATATTTTTTCATATGTACTGATATTTTTTCATAAAAAACATACACCATATTTTTTCTTTTCTATTATTGGTTAAAAATTTAATTGGGTTCAAAATAAAAAAAACCAAGAAGACGTGGTACGGTTGAGAATGAGACTTTCCCCCAGACAACCGTGGTAGAATGTTTGCTAAGTTACACATACCTCAGAGAAGCTATCACTATGGGTAGCAGCAAACACAATTCGTGGCATTTTGTCAACACTTTTTGTACAGTAAGTCAATATAGAGTTAATCCAATGCACAAGAATGGCTGCAAAGATAGCAAGTGATAAATAACACAAAACATATTTACGGTGTTAGATATCGATTCATTATCTTACAGAAAATACGGTTTGTCACTACACAAAACAATCTGCTGTATCATCATATTTAACGTTGGCAAACACATTAAATAGGTATACACATTACTCAACAATAAAAAAACAGAAAATAGAAATAAAAATAACATAATAAACAGAAACCAATATATATATTCAAACTTCTTTAATGACAGACAATTATGACAAGTTAGAAACAACAGTATACAACGTATCAACATAATAAATTTATTCAATAAGAAACCAACATACATGTGCCATCATTACCAACACTCTCTGTTTTGCAAATGCCTAATCCTATGTTCATTTTCTTTTTTCAAGAAAAAAAAAGGAACTTTAAAATATTCGAGTTATAGTGACTTTAAACAAAATTAAAGGAATGTTAGATTGACATCCATATCCGAGTAGTTTTTTGATCAGTGTGTCATTTCTACACCAACATATAACATTTTTGTTTACAATATGCATTGGTGTATTTTGTTATGAATAAAAGTATTTAAAATACAATGGTATAAAAAAAACAACTCACATGCAGCTGTAACATCTCCTTGTGGGTATTCTTCCAATTCTGTATAAAGGCCCAAACGTCCATCAAACATCAGAATGAACGTCCCCCTGTGCTGGATAAATAACTGATGAGTCATATCAAACGATCTTTGCCCACCGAAATCGACCAAATCTGAAGGTGCTATTTTCATGATATAAGTTCCTTCCTTAATCTTCTCCATTAAATCATCTTGTATAGAATGGGCAGTATGACTTGGCTGTTCCTGGATACGTTTTAAAGTCTTCTTAGAGGTTTGAGTAAGAATTTGTTGTTGTCTATCAGAAGAGGTCATTTTAGGTGCTACTTTGTTTTTTTGTCGTTGCTGTTTTGGCGGAAAGTTATCCGTATTAGATGGATTTAACTTAGATTCATTTGTTGTAAGATTTGATTTAGGATCACCTGGGACTTTATCTATATTTTTATCAACATTCTGCTCTATTTGGGATTCGACAGGACGTCTTCGTTGTTTTTTTAATTCAGGATTTCCAAGTAGAAGTTTTGTTAAAATATCACCACTACCTAATAAAGTTTAAAAAACAAATGGTTAACAAAGTGCTTTCAAACATTGAACATGCTGTGTTGAATGAAGTCCTTATTAAAGTTCATCATCTGAAACATCTAAAGAAGGGACGTGATATGATAAAAAAAAGAAATTACTGTTGTTGGATAGTAAACTATTAAGTTGAATAGTCATCACAGAAACAGGAAAGATCCTTTAAGGTAAGAAAAACTTATTTATAGAACAGGCTTAATTAAATACTAGACATCTGACTGACTTTCATCCAAAATCAGCTATAATATTGATAATCAATCAACTGAAATCTGCAAGAATGCTTTAAATAATCTGAAGAAATTGATTTAAAATTCATTGTACTGGAACAAATGCTAACTTGATCTTTAATTTATCATGGTGTTAACTATAAACCAAATATCAAACCAATAACTTCAAGCAAAACAAACAATGGAATTTTGTGCGTGAATTTTCTAAGTCTATTCTAAGAACCGTATTCTGCAAAAAAAAAAAATCATCTGAATCGAATAAAATTTGAACTTGATCTGTAATTTGTCAATGAACCATATATCAAATATCAAATCAATATATTTGAAGCATGAAGAAACAAAAAGCAGAAAACTGATTACCACGATGTTTTCATTATTGACAAAAATGCAAAAGTTTGATATTCGCAATAACTTAAACTCGCATTTTGAAATTTTTTATTTAAAAAATGACGGTAGGACTTTTTCTGTCTATATAAAAATAACATAGCGGGTTATTTTAAAGTGTGCACCACATAATGTTATGTTATTTCAAATAGACAGAAAAAAAGTTAGTCATTACTTATAATTTAATTCTAAATTCCATTTTAAACCAGAGTAAATCATGAAAAAACATTGATGACATTGTCACATGATCAAATTATGTCTATGAGCTGAGAGAAGACGCGCTACATCCAAAATGAAATTATATGAATTTAACAGAATTGTTCTCAATATCGCAAAAATTCAAATCGCAATTTAGTAAAATTTCAAATCAATATCTTCAAGCATGAAAATAGAATTTAAAGAGAACTGGTTGACTGGACCGACGGATGGACAGAAAGACAGGCAGACAGACAGAGTACAAACCTACAGTCCCTTAGATTTCGTCATTAAGGGACTAATAATCAAGCTGAAATGGTTTCCACATAAAACAAAAATATATCATGTACCTTTTTTCAATGGAATCATTTTTCGGTGTTGTAAGTCTATGCCATTTCTACCAAAATGAATAACTAGTCCATCTGTTGAATACCATGTCTTTGGAATTGCCTCGTCAATTAAAATACTCGCTAGCGAAGATTTCCCAATGTTGCAAGGACCAGCCAAAAACACCCTGTTTTCGTAGGAAGAAAATGTTCCTAGAGCTACAAGATCCTGGAAGTCATCTCTATTCAACTGGGTAAGTTTGGTCAAAATGGATTCTGATATATCACGGATTTTCTATACAATAAATGAATTGAATATTACAGTGTAAGTCACTCAAAATAGAACTAGAGGCTCTAAAGAGCCTGTGTCGCTCACCTTGGTCTATGTGAATATTAAACAAAGGAAGCAGATGGATTCATGACAAAATTGTGTTTTGGTGATGGTGATGTGTTTGTACGTCTTACTTTACTGAACATTCTTGCTGCTTACAGTTATCTCTATCTATAATGAACTTGGCCCAGTAGTTTCAGTGGAAAGTGTAAGTAAAAATTTACAAATTTTATAAAAATTGTTAACAATTGACTATAAAGGACAACAACTCCTTAGGGGTCAATTGACCATTTCAGTCGTATTGACTTATTTGTAAATCTTACTTTGCTGTACATTATTGCTGTTTAAAGTTTATCTCTATCTATAATACTATTCAAGATAATAACCCAAAACAGTAAAATTTTCTTAAAATTACCAATTTAGGGGCAGCAACCCAATAACGGGTTGTCCGATTCATCTGAAAATTTCAGGGCAGATAGATTTTGACCTGATAAATAATTTTACTCGTGTCAGATTTGCTCTAAATGCTTTGGTTTTTGAGTTATAAGCCAAAATCTGCATTTTACCCCTATGTTCTATTTTTAGCCATGGCGGCCATCTTGGTTGGATGGCCGGGTCACAGGACACAATTTTTCAACTAGATACCCCAAAGATGATTGTGGCCAAGTTTGGAATAATTTGGCCCAGTAGTTTCAGAGAAGAAGATTTTTGTAAAAGATTACTAAGATTTACGAAAAATGGTTAAAAATTGACTATAAAGGGCAATAACTCCTAAAGGGGTCAACTGACCATTTCGGTCATGTTGACTTATTTGTAGATCTAACTTTGCTGAACATTATTGCTGAAAATAGTTTATCTCTATCTATAATAATATTCAAGATAATAACCAAAAACAACAAAATTTCCTTAAAATTACCAATTCAGGGACAGCAACCCAACAACCAGTGGGCTGATTCATCTGAAAATTTCAGGGCAGATACATCTTGACCTGATAAACACTTTTACTTCATGCCAGATTTGCTCTAAAAAATTGGTTTTTGAGTTATAAGCCAAAAACTGCATTTTACCCCTATGTTCTATTTTTAGCCATGGCAGCCATCTAGGTTGGTTGGCCGGGTCACCGGACACATTTTTTAAACTAGATACTCCAATGATGATTGTGGCCAAGTTTGGTTTAATTTGGCCCAGTAGTTTCAGAGAAGAAGATTTTTGTAAAAGATAACTAATCTTTACGAAAAATGGTTAAAAATTGACTATAAAGGGCAATAACTCCTAAAGGGGTCAACTGACACTTTTGGTCATGTGGACTTATTTGTAAATCTTACTTTGCTGAACATTATTGATGTTTACAGTTTATCTCTATCTATAATCATATTCAAGATAATAACCAAAAACAGCAATAATTCCCTAAAATTACCAATTCAGGGGGCAGCAACCCAACAACGGGTTTTCCGATTCATCTGAAAATTTCAGGGCAGATACATCTTGACCTGATAAACACTTTTACTTCGTGCCAGATTTGCTCTAAATGCTTTGGTTTTTGAGTTATAAGCCAAAAACTGCATTTTACCCCTATGTTCTATTTTTAGCCATGGTGGCCATCTTGGTTGGTTGGCCGGGTCACCGGACACATGATTAAACTAGATAACCCAATGATGATTGTGGCCAAGTTTGGTTTAATTTGGCCCAGTAGTTTCAGAGGAGAAGATTTTTGTAAAAGATAACTAATCTTTACGAAAAATTGTTAAAAATTGACTATAAAGGGCAATAACTCCTAAAGGGGTCAACTGACACTTTTGGTCATGTTGACTTATTTGTAAATCTTACTTTGCTGAACATTATTGATGTTGACAGTTTATCTCTATCTATAATTATATTCAAGATAATAACCAATAACAGCAAAAATTCCCTAAAATTACCAATTCAGGGGCAGCAACCCAACAACGGGTTTTCCGATTCATCTGAAAATTTCAGGGCTGATAGATCTTGACCTGATAAACAATTGAACCTTGTCAGATTTGCTCTAAATACTTTGATTTTTGAGTTATAAGCCAAAAACTGCATTTTACCCCTATGTTCTATTTTTAGCCATGGTGGCCATCTTGGTTGGTTGGCCGGGTCACCGGACACATTTTTTAAACTAGATACCCCAATGATGATTGTGGCCAAGTTTGGTTTAATTTGGCCCAGCAGTTTCAGAGGAGAAGATTTTTGTAAAAGTTAACGACGACGGACGACGGACGCAAAGTGATGGGAAAGCTCACTTGGCCCTTTGGGCCAGGTGAGCTAAAAATGAAAATGAAACATTATACATTGGTTTTGTTCGAAGCACTTTTCTGGATAAACCTCCATCATGAATGCTTTTTTGTAAAAGTATTCTTAAGTGCAGCCTTGATGACTATTATAATTTAATATATGAAAACCTGTTTAGCTTTCCAACAAAATCGCATCTTACAAATTGAATTAGAACATAAGGACTGATTTAATCTCTGAATTCTCATTCCTATCATACATCGTTGTAAATTCAAGTCTGATACTTATTGATTTTTTGAGACTTAACCTTCTACTTACATGACAGTGTCTGTCTATACTAAATGGTTAATTTAATTAACAGTGATCATTACGATAAACAATGATAAAGTATTTGCTTTTTTTCGGTCATTTAAAATATTAAGCAAGGATTTGTCTACAATTAAAACAATAATTTCATAAATTCGAATTAAAAAAAACCAATAAATGTACTGCATTTTATTTATCCAAAAATTGACTAAAGAGTATTATGTATCAAAGAGGTAAAACAAAACACACAAATACAAAACCAGTTATATGTGCGCTACTATTTCATACATCCTACACAATGGTGTAGATAATGTACATGTAATTGTTAAAAGTATGCACCCTTTCCAAGATATATTAATTTCTGTCAACTCTTTCAACAAAATTATATATTTAAGAAAAATATGACATGTAATTCCAAACTTTGTTGACTTCTTAACATTAAATCCGTTTTATGTGTACTGATTAATACTTTAGTCTGGGTTAACATGATTTATTTATCAATTGTTTTTGACTTTGAATTAGATTTCAGTTACTACAAGAAATTTTATTTCGGTGCTTAATTTTTGTCTACCAAAGAGATGCTGTTTGTAAATGTATATAGGTGAATCATCTACTATGTAGACATTCTATATTACCGCTGCTGGTTAGAGTACCCAAGTGTATCATCTATCAGTGTTTGATACCACACTGGTATGGAGATTGGACTTAGATTTTCCAAGTAAATAATCTACCATTTAAAGAGTATTTAATACCACTACTAGTAAGGGTACCCTAGTGTACAATTTACCCAGGATAAAGTGGTCAATGCCTGAGCTGGTAACGATATTCAAGTCTACCATCTGCTCAGTAGACAGTCTTTAACACTACTGCTGGTAAGGGTACCCAAGTGTACAATTTACCCAGTATAAAGTGGTCAATGCCTGAACTGGTAATGATATCCAAGTCTACCATCTGCTCAGTAGACAAGTCTTTAACACTACTGCTGGTAAGGGTACCCTAGTGTACAATTTACCCAGGATAAAGTGGTCATTGCCTGAGCTGGTAACGATATATGTCTACCATCTGCTCAGTAGACAGTCGTTAACACTACTGCTGGTAAGGGTATCCAAGTGTACAATTTACCCAGGATAAAGTGGTCAATGCCTGAACTGGTAATGATGTCCAAGTCTACCATCTGCTCAGTATTGTCTTTAACAATGCTGCTGGTAAGGGTATCCAAGTGTACAATTTACCCAGGATAAAGTGGTCAATGCCTGAACTGGTAATGATATCCAATCCAAGTCTAACATCTGCTCAGTAGACAGTCTTTAACACTACTGCTGGTAAGGGTATCACACTATATCATCTTCACAGTACATCATGTAAGTACCACTGGTAAATGTATATACCAATGTCAGAGACAGTTTGAGTACCACTGCTGGTAAAGTTATACAACTGTATCATCTACCAAGGTCAGTTTAAGTACCACAGCTGGTAAATGTATAGACAATAGTATCATCTACCAAGGACAGTTTAAGTACCACCGCTGGTAAATGTATAGTCAACAGTATTATCTACCAAGTACAGTTTAAGTACCACCGCTGGTAAAGGTATACAACTGTATCATCTACCAAGGACAGTGTAAGTACCACAGCTTGTAAATGTATAGACAACATTATCATCTACCAAGGACAGTGTAAGTACCACCGATGGTAAATGTATAGACAACAGTATCATCTACCAAGAAGACAATTTGCATACCACTGCTGGTAAAGTTATACAACTGTATCATCTACCAAGGACAGTGTTAGTACCACCGATGGTAAATGTATAGACAACCGTATCATCTACCAAGAAGACAGTTTAAGTACCACCGATGGTAAATGTATCAAACTGTACCATCTATCAAGGATACAGTTCAAATACCATCGCTGGTAAATGTATAGACACCAGGATCATCTACCAAGGATAGAGTTTAAGTACCACCGCTGGTAAAGGTCAACAACTGTATCATCTACCAAGGAGACAGTCTAAGTAGCACTGCTTCTAACAGTATACATCTGTTTCATCTACCAGGGAGACATTTTTAAGTACCACTGCTGGTAAATAAACTCATCATAGATACCATGACTAAATTTTGTATATACGCCAGACACGCGTTTCATCTACAAAAGACTCATCAGTGACGCTCGAATCAAAAAAAGTTTAAAAGGCCGAAATAAAGTACGATGTTGAAGAGCATTGAGGACCAAAATTCCTAAACGTTTTGCCAAATACAGCTAAAGTAATCTATGCCTGAGGTAGAAAAGCCTTAGTATTTCAAAAATTCAAAATTTTGTAAACAGTTTATTTATAAATATAACCATATCAATGATAATTCATGTCAGCACAAAAGTGCTGACTCCTGGGCTGGTGATACCCTCGGGGAAATAAATCTCCACCAGCAGTGTATGTATATACAACTGTATCATCAACCAAGGAGATAGTTTAAGTACCACCGCTGGTAAATGTATTCAACTGTATAATCTACAAAGGAGACAGTTTAAGTAATATACAAGATAGATAGTGTTAAGTACCACTGCTGCTAGGGTATCCAATTGTACTATCTACCTATTAGACAGTGTGAGTTTCACTGCTGGTAAGGGTATCGAGGTGTATCATATTTCTGGCAGGGAGTGTTAAGTACCAAAGCATGTAAAGGTATCCAATAGATTCTGGTTATCACCACTGTTTGTAAGAGTATATAAGTGAATCATCTACTATGTAGACATTATGTATTACCCCTGCTGGTTAGAGTACCCAAAGGTATCAAATATCAGTGTTTGATACCACTCTAGTAAAGAGATTGAAATTGGATCATTCAACTACCATTTAGAGAGTGTCTATTACAACTACTGGTAATGGTATCCAAGTATACAATGTGCATGTGATAAAGTGGTCAATGCCACAGCTTGTAACGATATCTAAGTCTAGCATCTGCCCAGTAGACAGTCTTGAGCACTACTTCTTGTTAGGGTATCCCATTATATCATCTTCACAAAATTTTAAAGGGTACCTAAGTTGATCATATACCCAGTAAAGTATTAAGTAACATTGTTTGTAAGGGTACCTAAGTTGATCATATACCCAGTAAAGTATTAAGTACCACTGTTTGCAAGGGTACCTAAGTTGATCACATACCCAGTAGAGTATAACGTACCACTGTTTGCAAGGGTACCTAACATGCCTAAGTTGATCATATACCCAGTAGGGTATAAAGTACCACTGTTTGCTAGGGTTATTAAGTTGATCATATACCCAGTAGAGTTTAAAGTACCACTGTTGGCAAGAGTACCTAAGTTGATCATATACCCAGTAGGGTATAAAGTACCACTCTTTGCAAGGGTACATATACCCAGTAGATTATTAAATACCACTCTTTGCAAGGGTACATATACCCAGTAGAGTATTAAGTACCACTGTTTGCAAGGGTACCTAAATTAATCATAAACCAAGTAAAGTATAAAGTAACACTGTTTGCAAGGGTACCTAAGTTGATCATATAACCAGTAGAGTATTATGTACCACTGTTTGCAAGGGTACCTTAATTGATCATATACCCAGTAGAGTATAAAGTACCACTGTTTGCAAGGGTACCTAAGTTGATCATATACCCAATAAAGTATTAAGTACCACTATTTGCAAGGGTACCCACGTTGATCATATACCCAGTAGAGTATTAAGTACCACTCTTTGCAAGGGTACCTTAGTTGATCATATTCCCAGTAGAGTAGAAAGTACCACTGCTGTGAATTGTAGCATATACCAAGAACACAGTGTTGAGTACCACTGCTGGTATGGATACCTTCTACCTAATAGACAGTGTTAAGTATCACTGCAGGTAAGTATACACAGTAAAGTGGTTAGTACCACTGCTGGTACTGGTATTAACGTGTATCAGCTACCCAAAAGATGGTGGTTAAAACCACTGCCGGTACTGGTATTGAAGTGTATCAGCTACCTAAAAGATGGTGGTTAGTACCACTGCTGGTACTGGTATCCAAGTGTACCATATAACCAGTAGACGGTGGTTAGTACCAATGACTGTAAGTGTTTCAACTATCCAGTAAAATGTTTTGTAACACTGCTTTTAAAGGTATCTAATTGGATTATGCACCCAGGGCACCTTTACTCCTAGTAGACAGTGTTTAGTTCCAATTCTGGTAAGGATACCTTACTTCCAGTAGACAGTGTTTAGTACCAATGCTGGTAAGGGTACCTTACTCCTAGTAGCCAGTGTTTAGTACCAATTCTGGTAAGGGTACCTTACTCCAAGTAGACAGTGTTTAGTACCAATGCTGGTAAGGGTACCTTACTGCTAGTAGACAGTGTTTAGTACCAATGCTGGTAAGAGTACCCTTACTCCTAGTAGACAGTTTTTAGAACCAATTCTGGTAAGGGTACCCTTACTCCAAGTAGACAGTGTTTAGTACCAATGCTGGTAAAGGTACCTTACTCCCAGTAGACAGTGTTTAGTACCAATGCTGGTAAGGGTACCTTACTCCTAGTAGACAGTGTTTAGTACCAATGCTGGTAAGGGTACATTACTCCGAGTAGACAGTGTTCCGCACCTCTGCTGGTAAGGGTACCCTTACTCCCAGTAGACAGTGTTTAGTACCAATTCTGGTAAGGGTACCCTTACTTCCAGTACACAGTGTTCAGTACCAATGATGGTAAGGGTACCCTTACTCCTAGTAGACAGTGTTTAGTACCAATGCTGGTAAGGGTACCTTACTCCTAGTTGACAGTGTTTAGTACCAATGCTGGTAAGGGTACCCATACTCCAAGTAGACAGTGTTTAGTACCAATGCTGGTAAAGGTACCTTACTCCCAGTAGACAGTCTTTAGTACCAATGTTGGTAAGGGTACCCTTACTCCCAGCAGACAGTGTTTAGTACCAATACTGGTTAGGGTACCTTAATCCTAGTAGACAGACAATGAGTGTTTACCACCAATGCTGGTAAGGGTACCTTACTCCTAGTAGACGGTGTTTAGCACCCCTGCTGGTAAGGGTACCCTTACTCCAAGTAGACAGTGTTTAGTACCAATGCTTGTAAGGGTACCTTACTCCGAGTAGACAGTGTTCAGCACCTCTGCTGGTAAGGGTACCCTTACTCCCAGTAGACAGTGTTTAGTACCACTTCTGGTAAGGGTACCCTTACTTCCAGTAGACAGTGTTCAGTACCAATGCTGGTAAGGATACCCTTACTCCTAGTAGACAGTGTTTAGTACCAATGCTGGTAAGGGTACCTTACTCCGAGTAGACAGTGTTCAGCACCTCTGCTGGTAAGGGTACCCTTACTCACAGTAGACAGTGTTTAGTTCCAATTCTGGTAAGGGTACCCTTACTTCCAGTAGACAGTGTTTAGTACCATTGCTGGTAAGGGTATCCTTACTCATAGTAGACAGTGTTTAGTACCAATGCTGGTAAGGATACCTTACTCCTAGTAGACAGTGTTTAGTACCAATTCTGGTAAGGGTACCCTTACTCCAAGTAGACAGTGTTTAGTACCAATGTTGGTAAGGGTACCCTTACTCCCAGCAGACAGTGTTTAGTACCATTGCTGGTAAGGGTACCTTACTGCTAGTTGACAGTGTTTAGTACCAATGCTGGTAAGGGTACCTTACTCCGAGTAGACAGTGTTCAGCACCTCTGCTGGTAAAGGTACCTTACTCCTAGTAGACAGTTTTTAGAACCAATTCTGGTAAGGGTACCCTTACTCCAAGTAGACAGTGTTTAGTACCAATGCTGGTAAAGGTACCTTACTCCCAGTAGACAGTGTTTAGTACCAATTTTGGTAAGGGTACCCTTACTCCCAGCAGACAGTGTTTAGTACCAATACTGGTTAGGGTACCTTACTCCTAGCAGACAGTATATAGTACCAATGTTGGTAAGGGTACCCTTACTCCCAGCAGACAGTGTTAAGTACCAATACTGGTTAGGGTACCTTACTTCTAGTAGACAGTGTTTAGTACCATTGCTGGTAAGAGTACCCTTACTCCCTGTAGACAGTGTTTAGTACCACTGCTGGTAGGGGTATCCTTACTCCCAGTAGAAAGTGTTAAGTACTAATGGTGGTAAGGGTACCCTTACTCCCAGTAGACAGTGTGTAGTACCAATGCTGGTTAGGGTACATTACTCCTTGTAGACAGTGTTTAGTACCATTGCTGGTAAGGGTTCCCCTAACTCCCAGTAGACAGTGATTAGTATCAATGATGGTCAGGGTACCGTTATTCCTAGTAGACAGTGTTAAGAACCAATGCTGGTAAGGGTACCCTTACTTCCAGTAGACAGTGTTTAGTACCACTGCTGGTAAGGGTACCCTTACTCCCAGTAGACAGTGTTCAGCACCTCTGCTGGTAAGGGTACCCTTACTCCCAGTAGACAGTGTTAAGAACCAATGATGGTAAGGGTACCCTTACTCCCAGTAGAAAGTGTTTAGTACCAATGCTGGTAAGGGTACCCTTACTCCCAGTAGACAGTGTTTAGTACCAATGATGGTAAGGGTACCCTTACTCTCAGTAAACAGTGTTTAGTACCAATGCTGGTAAGGGTACCTTACTCCTAGTAGACAGTGTTAAGTACAAATGCTGGTAAGGGTACCCTTACTCTCAGTAGACAGTGTTTAGTACCAATGCTGGTAAGGGTTCCCTTACTCCCAGTAGACAGTGTTTAGTACCAATGATGGTAAGGGTATCCTTACTCCCAGTAAACAGTGTTTAGTACCAATGCTGGCAAGGGTACCCTTACTCCCAGTAGACAGTGTTAAGTACCAATGCCGGTAAGGGTACCCTTACTCCCAGTAGACAGTGTTAAGTACCAATGCTGGTAAGAGTACTCTTACTCCCAGTCGACAGTGTTAAGTACCAACGCTGGTAAGGGTACCCTTACTCCTAGTAGACTGTTTAATACCAATGCTGGTAAGGGTCCCCTTACTCCCAGTAGACAGTGTTTAGTACCAATGCTGGTAAGAGTACTCTTACTCCCAGTAGACAGTGTTTAGTACCAATGCTTGTAGGGGTACCCTTACTCCCAGTAGACAGTGTTTAGTACAACTGCTGGAAATAGTACCGTTACTCCCAGTGGACAGTGTTCATCACCCCTGCTGGTAAGAGTAACCTTACTCCCAGTAGACAGTGTTTAGTACCAATGCTGGTAAGGGTACCCTTACTCCCAGTAGACAGTGTTTAATACCATTGCTGGTAAGGGTACCCTTACTCCTAGTAGACAGTGTTTAATACCATTGCTGGTAAGAGTACCCTTACTCCCAGTAGACAGTGTTTAGTACCAATGCTGGTAAGAGTACCCTTACTCCCAGTAGACAGTGTTTAGTACCAATGCTGGTAAGGGTACCGTAACTCCCAGTAGACAGTGTTTAGTACCAATGATGGTAATGGTATCCTTACTCCCAGTAGACAGTTTTTAGTACCAATGATGGTAAGGGTATCCTTACTCCCAGTAGACAGTGTTTAGTACCAATGATGGTAAGGGTATCCTTACTCCCAGTAGACAGTGTTAAGTACCAATGATGGTAAGGGTATCCTTACTCCCAGTAGACAGTGTTAAGAACCAATGCTGGTAAGGGTACCCTTACTCCGAGTAGACAGTGTTTAGTACCAATGCTGGTAAGGGTACTCTTACTCCCAGTAGACAGTGTTCAGTACCAATGATGGTAAGGGTATCCTTACTCCGAGTAGACGGTGTTTAGTACCAATGCTGGTAAGAGTACTCTTACTCCCAGTAGACAGTGTTTAGTACCAATGCTGATAAGAGTACCCTTACTCCCAGTAGACAGTGTTTAGTACCAATGCTGGAAAGGGTACCCTTACTCCCAGTAGACAGTGTTTAGTACCGATGATGGTAAGGGTACCTAAATGTTACATTTACCAAGTATCGAGTGCTAATCACCACTGCTGTTAAGATTATCCATTTTCCTAGTAGACAGTTTTCAGTACCACTGCTAGTAAGGGTAACGCCAGGGCTTCGGGTATCCAAGTCTATCACCTACCCAGTAGACAGTGTTAAGTACCACTGCCTGTAAGGGTATCCAAGTCTACCACCTACCCAGTAGACAGTGTTTAGTGACTATCCACCCAGTACAGTTTTAAGTACCCCTGCTAGTAGAGGTATATGTGTCTACTATATACCCAGTAGACAGTGTTAAGTTCCCCTGCTTGTATGAGTATATGTGTCTAATATAGACACACAGTAGACAGTGTTAAATACCCTGCTGGTATGGGTATTTGTTTCTACTATACCACCATAAGACGGTATTAAGTATCCTTCTGGTAAGGGTATCTGAGTCTTCTATACACCCCTGCTGGTAAAGGTATCTGAGTTGACTATCCAACCAATAAGAGTGTTAAGTACCCTAATGGTATTGGTATCTGATTGTTATATCTAAAGAGCTGACAGTAAAAACAAACATTTTTTGTATCTACCCTGTAGTACCACAGCTAGTAAGGGTATTCAAGTATATCATTGACCCAGTCGACAGTGTTTAGTACCACTGCTGCTAAGGGTATCCAAGTGTATCATATACAAGGTAGATAGTGTTAAGTACCACTGCTGCTAAGGGTATCCAAGTATACCACTAACCAGTAGACAATGTTAGTTCCACTGCTAGTAAGGGTATCGAAGTGTATCACATACCCAATAGACAGTGTTTATTACCACTACTGTTAAGTGTATCCAAGTAAACCATCGACCCAATAGTATCCCACTATATCATCTTCACAGTAGACAATGTAAGTACCAATGTTTGCAATGGTACCTAATTAGATCATATACCTAGTAGAGTATTAAGTACCACTGCTATGAAGTGTATCATATACATGATATACCCACACAGTGTTGGATACCACTGCTGGTATGGATACCAGTAAGAAACCCCATTTATCCAGTACACAGTGTTTAGTACCACTACCAGTAAGAAACCCCATTTATCCAGTAGACAGTGTTTAGTAACACTACATGTAAGAAACCCCATTTATCCGGTACACAGATTTTAGTACCACTACCCCTAAGAAACCCCATTTATTCAGTAGACAGTGTATAGTACCACTACCGTAAGAAACTCCATTTATCCAGTAGACAGTGCTTAGTACCACTACCCGTGAAGAAATCCCATTTATACAGTACACAGTGTTTAGTACCACTACCGTAAAAAAAACCATTTATCCAGTACACAGTGTTTAGTACCACTACCCGTAAGAAACCCCATTTATCCAGTACACAGTGTTTAGTACCACTACCCGTAAGAAACCCCATTTATCCAGTACACAGTGTTTAGTACCATTGCACGTAAGAAACCCCATTTATCCAGTACAAAGTGTACCATTTACCGTAAGAAACACCCTTGATCCAGTACAGAGTATTTAGTACCACTACCCGTAAGAAACCCCATTTATCCAGTAGACAGTGTTTAGTAACACTGCCTGTAAGAAACCCCATTTATCCAGTACACAGTGTTTAGTAACATTACCCGTAAGAAATCCCATTTATCAAGTACACAGTGTTTAGTACCACTACCCGTGAGAAACCCCATTTACCACTGCACGTAAGAAACCCCATTTATCCAGTACACAGTGTTTAGTACCACTGCCCGTAAGAACCCCCTTTTTTCCAGTACACAGTGTTAAGTACCACTGCCCGTAACAAACCCCAGTTATCCAGTACACAGTGTTTAGTACCATTACCCGTAAGAAACCCCATTTATCCAGTAGACAGTGTTTAGTAACACTGCCTGTAAGAAACTCCATTTATCTAGTACACATTGTTTAGTAACACTACCCCAATGAAACCCCATTTATCCAGTACATAGTGTACCACTACTTGTAAGAAACCCCATTTATACAGAACACAGTGCACCATTACCCGTAAGAAATCCCATTTATCCAGTACACAGTGTTTGGTAACACTACCCGTAAGAAACCCCATTTATCCAGTAGACAGTGTTTAGTACCACTACTCGTAAGAAATCCCATATATCCAGTTCACAGTCTTTAGTACCACTACCCGTAAGAAATCCCATATATCCAGTTCACAGTCTTTAGTACAACTACCCATAAGAAATCCCATTTATCCACTAGACAGTGTTAAGTATCATTGCCCAAAGGAAAACACATTTATTCAGTAGACAGTGTTTAGTACCACTGCCCGTAAGACACCCCCTTTATCCAGTACACAGTGTTAAGTACCACTACCCGTAAGAAACCCCATTTATCCAGTAGACAGTATTTAGTACCACTACCTGTAAGAAACCCCATTTATCAAGTAGACAGTGTTTAGTACCACTTCCCGTAGGAAACCCCATTTATGCAGTGGACAGTGTTTAGTACCACTACCCGTAAGAAATCCCATATATCCAGTTCACAGTCTTTAGTACCACTACCAGTAAGAAACCCCATTTATCCAGTAGACAGTGTTTAGTACCACTCCCCGTAAGAAACCCCATTTATGCAGTGGACAGTGTTTAGTACTACTACCCGTAAGAAACCCCATTTATCAAGTACACAGTGTTTAGTACTACTACCCGTAAGAAACCCCATTTATCCAGTACACAGTGTTTAGTACCACTACCCATAAGAAACCCCCTTTATCCAGTACACAGTGTTTAGTAACACTGCCCGTAAGAAACCCCCTTTATCCAGTACAGTGTTTAGTAACACTGCCCGTAAGAAACCCCATTTATCCAGTACAGTGTTTAGTAACACTGCCCGTAAGAAACCACCTGTATCCAGTACACAGTGTTTAGTAACACTGACCGTAAGAAACCCCATTTATCCAGTAGACAGTGTTTAGTACCACTACCCGTAAGAAATCCCATTTATCCAGTAGACAGTGTTTAGTACCACTGCCCGAAGGAAACACCATTTATTCAGTAGACAGTGTTTAGTACCACTGCCCGTAAGAAACCCCATTAATCCAGTACACAGTGTTTAGTAACACTACCTGTAAGAAACCCCATTTATACAGTACACAGTGTTTAGTAAAACTGCCCGTAAGAAACCCCATTTATCCAGTACACAGTGTTTAGTACCACTACCTGTAAGAAACCCCATTTATCCAGTAGACAGTGTTTAGTACAAATACCCGTAAGAAACCCCATTTATCCAGTACACAGTGTTTAGTACCACTACCCGTAAGAAACCCCATTTATCCAGTACACAGTGTACCATTACCCGTAAGAAATCCCATTTATTCAGTAGACAGTGTTGAGTGTTTTTTACTCAAGCCAAAAAATAAAATATTTTAAAGGCAGGCTTGATATCAGTATACTGTTATTTTGTTTACTTCTCCAGTTTGACTAAACAATTTTAGTAAGGTCTGAGTCCGAAGAATACCTTAAATGTTGTAGCAAATCCAAGTCAACTGTAGGAGTCTATTTTTAATTTGAAAAATTTACAGGACTAAAAGTGAAAAAAAACAACATTTGCTTTCAGTGTCCTCCTTTTAAATTTATTTGGTGTAATAACTCTTTACACTTTGATATTTTGAAAAAAATTTCGTGAATGCCCTAAGTGACATTGTTGTTTTAAATGTTTATATCCTGACTATGTGGGATTGGTTTGCTCATTGTTGAAGGTTGTACAGTGACCTATAGTTGTTAATTTCTGTGTCATTTGGTCTCTTGTGAAGAGTTGTCTCATTGGCAAAATTTATTGATGTACCATACATAACATTAAAAGATGTGGTATGATTTCAGGTTATTCTGTTTAATAGTAAGAATTGATTACATATTTACCTGCAAGTATTCCACTAATTCTTTGTACCTTGGATCAAACTTCAGTTTTGCCGCTGCCAGATCATATGGAGTTTTACCCTGAAATCAGTGAGACATATATATCAATTGATCTCTTTTATAACACTTATCTTACAGTACATTCATGCCAGTAACATCTGAGTGGTATTTTATTTATCATGTGACCCCCTCAGCTCTGATCACCACTTCATACCAGTAACAGCAGAGTGGTAGTTTATTTATTTTGTGAGCCCTTAGCTCCGATTATTACTTCATAAACTTAGTTACATATTTCAATAAGCTGCAACTTAGAGTTGCTGAGAAAAAAAGTGACCAAAATTTCGTATATGACAGAAAAAGATGTACGATATAACTTGTATGCTCCGTGTTAATTTGATATAACTTAAAAGTTGGTGCACTTTGAAAAAAAATAATGTCAAAATCACATTACTGCACCAGTATGCTCATACTCATAGCATCGACAATTAAATTCTAAATATTTAAAACACCAGGCTTGAAGCCTCGCGTTTCAAATTTGAAAATTTAACAGTCTCGAGTGGATAAATATCGTATTACACTCGAGACAGTGGTGGAATCTATATGTATCTAGACAGGTCCATAGTATCTTAACTCAAATTTGCCAGAAATATCACTTATGTGTTGTATCTTCGTTAACATCTATAACAATACAAACATTGTACCAAACAGATTTTACACATCATCAGTAAAGTGATCCATAAATTAATTGAACACTGGTCATATACTATCAAATATTACCTGGAGTGTTTTAATCAAGGGACTGGCAACTCCTTGTTCTACCAGACATCTTGTGATCTGTAGATATCCCTCCTGAGCAGCCCAATGTAAAGCTGTTTTTCCTTCACTCTATAATATAACCAAATAACATGTAAATATTATGTACAATACTTTGTTATCTATATCTTTAATATACAACATATCCTAAAACTGACATCAAAACTTGTCTGATAAACTGGACATTGTTGTGTAATAAATATAAACAAAATATATATCACATGAATTAGTGGTCAAAACTGAATAAAATGACCAGTCACACTTGTATTTATATTGTCTATAAACAATAAATAAACAAGTTTTGTTGTGAAATGTCAAAATTTCAATTAAACCTGATATCTTAAAAAAATATTTTTTTCAAGAAATGTGTGAAATGATTATATCAATGGATTCAGTAGAACAAAACAAGTAAAATGAGACCCCACTTTATATGATTCTTACAAATATTTGTTCATTAAAACTGTCTAATTAACAACAGGAATTAGTTTAGATTCAGTATAATCATTCATTTTAATAAAAAAAAAATTTTTTTAAAGAAACTTGAAAAAAGTTATATTTTCTGATTCAGAACAATAATATGAGTAAAATGAGACCCCACTTGATATAATTATTACACATATGTGTACATTAAAACTGTCTAATTAGCAACATGATTTAGTGTAGATTAATAGTAATGTGATCAGACTAAGTAGATAACATACATCTGTGATGTCGATCTTACATCCTGTATCAATGAGGAGTCTACAGATCTCCAGGTGTCCTCTGTAGGCAGCCTCCATTAATGCTGTCTGTCCTCTACCCTGGAATAATACAACTGACATCAAAACTTGTCTGATAAACTGGACAATGTTGTGTAATAAATAAACAAGTTTTGTTGTGAAATGTCAAAATTTCAATTAAACCTGATATCTTAAAAAAATATTTTTTTCAAGAAATGTGTGAAATAATTATATCAATGGATTCAGTAGAACAAAACAAATAAAATGAGACCCCACTTTATATGATTTTTACAAATATGTATTCGTTAAAACTGTCTCATTAACAACAGGATTTAGTGTAGATTCAGTATAATCAGCAACTCTAATTAAATAATTTTTTTAAAGAAACATGAAAAAAGTTATATTTTCTGATTCAGAACAATAATATGAGTAAAATGAGACCCCACTTGATATAATTATTACAAATATTTGTTCATTAAACCTGTCTAATTAACAACATGATTTAGTGTAGATTAATAGTAATGTGATCAGACTAAGTAGATAACATACTGTTGTTGTGATGTCGATCTTACATCTTCTATCAATGAGGAGTCTACAGATCTCCAGGCATTCTGTGTGGGCAGCATATATTAATGCTGTCCATCCATAATTCTGGAATAATACAACTGACATCGAAACTTGTCTGATAAACTGGACAATGGTGTGTAATAAATATAAACAAAATATGTATCACATGAATCTGTGGTCAAAACTGAATACAATGACCAGTCACACTTGTATTTATATTCTACATAAACAATAAATAAACATGTTTTTTTTTGAAATGTCAAAACTTCCATTAAACTTCATATCTTAAAAAAATATTTTTTTCAAGAAATGTGTAAAATAATTATATCAATGGATTCAATAGAACAAAACAAACAAAA
This sequence comes from Mytilus galloprovincialis, assembly GCA_037788925.1. NCBI lineage: Eukaryota > Metazoa > Mollusca > Bivalvia > Mytilida > Mytilidae > Mytilus > Mytilus galloprovincialis. Next base: position 72,577,995 of record CM075339.1, on the reverse strand, counting down.
TGAGACCCCACTTTATATGATTCTTACAAATATTTGTTCATTAAACCTGTATAATTAACAACAGGATTTAGTGTAGATTCAGTATAATTATTCATTTTAATAAAATAATTTTTTTAAAGAAACATGAAAAAGAGTTATATTTTTTTATTCAGAACAATAATACGAGTAAAATGAGACCCCACTTGATATAATTATTACAAATATTTGTCCATTAAAACAGTCTAATAAACAACAGGATTTAGTGTAGATTAATAGTAATGTGATCAGACTAAGTAGATAACATACATCTGTGATGTCGATCTTACATCCTCTATCAATGAGGAGTTTACAGATCTCCAGGTGTCCTCTCACGGCAGCCAACATTAATGCTGCCAATCCATACTCCTGGAATAATACAACTGACATCAAAACTTGTCTGATAAACTGGACAATGGTGTGTAATAAATATAAACAAAATATGTATCACATGAATCTGTGGTCAAAACTGAATACAATGACCAGTCACACTTGTATTTATATTCTACATAAACAATAAATAAACATGTTTTTTTTTGAAATGTCAAAACTTCCATTAAACTTCATATCTTAAAAAAATATTTTTTTCAAGAAATGTGTAAAATAATTATATCAATGGATTCAGTAGAACAAAACAAACAAAATGAGAGCCCACTTTATATGATTCTTACAAATATTTGTTCGTTAAAACTGTCTAATTAACATCAGGATTTAATGTAGATTCAGTATTATTGTTCATTTTAATAAAATATTTTTTTTAAAGAAACATGAAAAAGAGTTATATTTTTTTATTCAGAACAATAATACGAGTAAAATGAGACCCCACTTGATATAATTATTACAAATATTTGTCCATTAAAACTGTCTAATTAACAACATGATTTAGTGTAGATTAATAGTAATGTGATCAGACTAAGTAGATAACATACTTGTGTGATGTCGATCTTACATCCTCTATCAATGAGGAGTCTACAGATCTCCAGGTGTCCTTCCCCGGCAGCCTTCATTAATGCTGTCTCTCCATACACCTGGAATAATACAACTGACATCAAAACTTGTATGATAAACTGGACAATATTGTGTAATAAATATAAACAAAATATATATCACATGAATTAGTGGTCAAAACTGAATAAAAATGACCAGTCATACTTGTATTTATATTGTATATAAACAATAAATAAACATGTTTTGTTGTGAAATGTCAAAACTTCCTTTAAACCTGATATCTTAAAAAAATATTTTTTTCAAGAAATGTGTAAAATAATTACATGTATATCAATGGATTCAGTAGAACAAAACAAATAAAATGAGACCCCACTTTATATGATTCTAACAAATATTTGTTTATTAAATCTGTCTGATTACCAACAGGAATTAGTGTAGATTCAGTATAATTATTCATTTCAATAAAATATATTTTTTAAAGAAACTTGAAAAGAGTAATATTTTCTGATTCAGAACAATAATACGAGTAAAATGAGACCCCACTTTATATAATTATTACAAATATTTGTTCATTAAACTTGTCTAATTAACAACAGGATTTTGTGTAGATTCAAAATAATCATTCATTAAAATAAAAATAAAATTTAAAGAAAAATGAAAAAAAGTTATATTTTCTGATTCAGAACAATAATATGATTAAAAAGGAATTATGTTATATGAATTTAACAACTATTTTTCATTTTCACAAGATGTTTCAACTACATGAGATCTGTATAAATATAACTATCTGACTTATGTAGTTCACATATCAAGCAAAACTTTATTATAAAAGAAATTTCTTGTCAAGAAGCAAAACAAGAACTTTACCCTCTATAATTCAGAACAAAAAGACAAAAATGCATATTTTCCCATTTAAACTATCTGATTAAAAATTTGAATCAGTATAATGATATCAGCATCAATTTCAATACAGACCTATGGTAGTTGAAGTTTGCAGGTTTTTTATTAGAGTTTTACTTTTATTACCAATGTAAATGTATATTTAGTCGGAGTAGTCGGGTGTTTGTGGTTGGTGTGGTTTGTTTATTTACTCGAAGTAGTCAGGTATTTGTGGTTGGTGTGGTTTGTCTATTTATTACAAATGTTGAATGGTCTAGATATGTGGACTGTGCATAGCAAATATGGTTTAACCCTCCACATTTTGTGCCTGTACCCAAACCATGTGTTGTTAGTTGTTGAATTTGTTTGTTTATTTACTAGAAGTCAGGTGTTTGTGGTTGGTGTGGTTTGTTTATTTACTCGAAGTAGTCAGGTATTTGTGGTTGGTGAGGTTTGTCTATTTACTCGAAGTAGTCAGGTGCTTGTGGTTGGTGAGGTTTGTCTATTTACTCGAAGTAGTCAGGTATTTGTGGTTGGTGTGGTTTGTCTATTTACTCGCAGTAGTCAGGTATTTGTGGTTGGTGTGGTTTGTCTATTTACTTAGAGTAGTCAGGTATTTGTGGTTGGTGTGGTTTGTCTATTTACTCAGAGTAGTCAGGTGTTTGTGGTTGGTGTGGTTTGTTTATTTACTCGAAGTAGTCAGGTATTTGTGATTGGTGTGATTTATTTATTTACTGGGAGTAGTCAGGTGTTCGTGGTTGGTGTGGTTTGTCTATTTACTCAAAGTACTCAGGTATTTGTGGTTAGTGAGGTTTGTCTATTTACTCGAAGTAGTCAGGTGTTTGTGGTTGGTGTGGTTGGTCTATTTACTCAGAGTAGTCAGGTGTTTGTGGTTGGTTTGGTTTGTTTGTTTACTCGGAGTAGTCAGGTATTTGTGGTTGGTGTGGTTTGTCTATTTACTTGGATTAGTCAGGTATTTGTGGTTGGTGTGGTTTGTCTATTTACTCGGAGTAGTCAGGTATTTGTGGTTGGTGTGGTTTGTCTATTTACTTGAAGTAGTCAGGTGTTTGTGGTTGGTGAGGTTTGTCTATTTACTCGGAGCAGTCAGGTATTTGTGGTTGGTGTGGTTTGTCTATTTACTCAGAGTAGTCAGGTATTTGTGGTTGGTGTGGTTTGTCTATTTACTTGAAGTAGTCAGGTGTTTGTGGTTGGTGTGGTTTGTCTATTTACTCGGAGCAGTCAGGTATTTGTGGTTGGTGTGGTTTGTCTATTTACTCAGAGTAGTCAGGTATTTGTGGTTGGTGTGGTTTGTCTATTTACTCGGAGTAGTCAGGTATTTGTGGTTGGTGTGATTTGTCTATTTACTTGCAGTAGTCAGGTGTTTGTGGTTGGTGTGGGTTGTCTATTTACTTGGAGTAGTCAGGTATTTGTGGTTGGAGTGGTTTGTCTATTTACTTGGAGAAGTCATGTATTTGTGGTTGGTGTGGTTTGTCTATTTACTTGGAGTAGTCAGGTATTTGTGGTTGGTGTGGTTTGTCTATTTACTCGGAGTACTCAGGTGTTTGTGGTTGGTGTCGTTTCTGTATTTACTCGGAGTAGTCAGGTGTTTGTGGTTGGAGTGGTTTTTCTATTTACTCGGAGCAGTCAGGTATTTGTGGTTGGTGTGGTTTGTCTATTTACTCGGAGTAGTCAGGTATTTGTGGTTGGTGTGGTTTGTCTATTTACTCGGAGTAGTCAGGTGTTTGTGGTTGGTGTGGTTTGTCTATTTACTTGGAGCAGTCAGGTATGTGTGGTTGGTGTGATTTGTCTATTTACTTGGAGTAGTCAGGTATTTGTGGTTGGATTGGTTTGTCTATTTACTTGAAGTAGTCAGGTATTTGTGGTTGGAGTGGTTTGTCTATTTACTTGGAGTTGTCAGGTATTTGTGGTTGGAGTGGTTTGTCTATTTACTCAGAGTAGTCAGGTGTTTGTGGTTGGTGTGGTTTGTCTATATACTCGAAGTAGTCAGGTGTTTGTGGTTGGTGTGGTTTGTTTATTTACTCTGAGCAGTCAGGTATTTGTGGTTGGTGTGGTTTGTCTATTTACTCGGAGTAGTCAGGTGTTTGTGGTTGGTGTGGTTTGTCTATTTACTTGGAGTAGTCAGGTGTTTGTGGTTGGTGTGGTTTGTCTATTTACTCGAAGTAGTCAGGTGTTTGTGGTTGGTGTGGTTTGTCTATTTACTCGGAGTAGTCAGGTGTTTGTGGTTGGAGTGGTTTGTCTATTTACTCGGAGCAGTCAGGTATTTGTGGTTGGTGTAATTTGTCTATTTACTCGGAGTAGTCAGGTGTTTGTGGTTGGTGAGGTTTGTCTATTTACTCGGAGTAGTCAGGTATTTGTGGTTGGTGTGGTTTGTCTATTTACTTGGAGCAGTCAGGTTTTTGTGGTTGGTGTGGTTTGTCTATTTACTCGGAGTAGTCAGGTATTTGTGGTTGGTGTGGTTTGTTTATTTACTCAGAGTAGTCAGGTGTTTGTGGTTGGTGTGGTTTGTCTATTTGCTTTGAGTAGTCAGGTGTTTGTTGTTGGTGTGGTTTGTTTATTTACTCGGAGTAGTCAGGTGTTTGTGGTTGGTGTGGTTTGTCTATTTACTCAAAGTACTCAGGTATTTGTGGTTGGTGAGGTTTGTCTATTTACTCGAAGTAGTCAGGTGCTTGTGGTTGGTGAGGTTTGTCTATTTACTCGAAGTAGTCAGGTATTTGTGGTTGGTGTGGTTTGTCTATTTACTCGTAGTAGTCAGGTGTTTGTGGTGGTGTGGTTTATTTATTTACTCGGAGTAGTCAGGTGTTTGTGGTTGGTGTGGTGTGTTGAAAAAACCCTATATTTAGGCATTCCTGATACCCACTTATGAATTATCAAAATTATAATAACAATTTAAAGAAAGTCAAACTGATGTTGAGTGTTGTTTTTATTAATGTTGAAAAGTAGTAACTACTTTACACCGTTGTACTTTGATTACATATATGCTTTACATTGAGTGTTGTGCTTTGATTACAAATATGTTTTACATTTTATGTTGTGCTTTGACTACATGTATACTTCACATTCAGTGGTGTTCTTTGATTACAGGAATGTTTCACATTCAGTGTTGTTTTCTTGATTACAGGTATGTTTCACATTCAGTGTTGTGCTTTGACTACAGGTATGTATCACATTCAGTGTTGTGCTTTGATTACAGGTATGTTTTTAATATATAGTGTTGTGCTTTGATTACAGGTTTGTTTCACATTCAGTGTTGTTTAGATTACATGTATGCTTCACATTCAGTGTTGTTTAGATTACATGTATGCTTCACATTCAGTGTTGTTTAGATTAAATGTATGCCTTCCATTCTGTGTTGTGCTTTGATTACAGGTATGTTTTTAACATTTAGTGTTGTTCTTTGATTACAGGTTTGTTTCACATTCAGTGTTGTTTAGATTACATGTATGCTTCACATTCAGTGTTGTTTAGATTACAGGTATGCTTCACATTCAGTGATGTGCTTTGATTACATGTATGTGTCACATGCAGTGATGTGCTTTGATTACATGTATGTTTCACATTCAGTGTTGTGCTTTGATTACATGTTTGACATAGTCATGTGCTTTGATTACAGGAATGTTTGACATTCAGTGTTGTTCTCTTGATTACAGGAATATGGTGATGTGCTTTGATTACAGGAATGCTTCACATTCAGTGTTGTTCTTTGGTTACAGGAATGTTTCACATTCAGTGTTGTTCTCTTGATTACAGGAATATAGTGATGTGCTTTGATTACAGGAATGTTTCACATTCAGTGTTGTTCTTTGATTACAGGAATGTTTCACATTCAGTGTTATTCTTTGGTTACAGGAATGTTTCACATTCAGTGATGTTCTTTGAGTGTTGTTTTTATTAATGTAGGAAAGTAGTAACTTGTTTACACCGTTGTACTTTGATTACATATATGCTTCACATTAAGTGTTGTGCTTTGATTACAGGTATGTTTTACATTCAGTGTTGTGTAAACATGGTTATTTTTTAAGTATCGTATATAGTTGGGTGTTTTATTCTGTTTATGCATGTTCTTACTGTCATGTTTTGAAGTGACTTTTAGTCATGTGTTTTATTCTGCTTATGTTCTTACTGTCATGTTTTAAAGTGAATTAAAGTTGTGTGTTTTATTTGGTTAATGTTCTATCTCTCAAGTTTTGAAGTGACTAACAGGTGTGTTTTGTTGTTTAAGTTCTTGCTCTTGTGTTTTGAAGTGACTTATAGTTGTGTGTTTATTCTGTTAAAATTCTTACTGTCATGTTTTGAAGTGACTTACAGTTGTGTTTAAGTTATTTAAAGTACAAGTTCAGGGATGATTCCAGGTGTTTTCAAATGGGTCCCTTGAACATCAAATTGGGAATTTTTATCCCAATTGGGAATTTATTATGCATACAATCTAAAACGAAATAATATCATTTTACTGACCTGTAAAAACGGAAAATGTATATTAAGTTTCACCTGAACACTGCTTGAAGAAGTTATTGGATTCAGACCAGGGAAGTTGTAATACATGAATACCATGAATACCATTGCACATGATGCACTATCATCTTAACTTTGGTAAACAAGGCATATATATACCAGCTAACATAAACCTATGGCACTTAAGCAGTTTAGCTATTTATTTGAATTTCAAATTATCTCATAATATATAAGATATCTTATATAACATATTAGATTTTTATAAGATATCTCATTTAATATATGAGATATCTTATATAATTTATTTTTTTAAAGCTATCTTATATATTATATGAGATATCTTATATTATATGAGATATCTTATATATTTAATAAGATATCTTATAAAGTTTAAAAACAAAACTTTATAAGATATCTTATATACTTTATACTTAGATATCTTATATACTTATAAGATATCTTATATACTTTATAAGATATCTTCTAAAGTTTATAAGATATCTCATTAAGTATATGAAATATCTTATAAATATTTTTTATACAAGATATCTTATATAGTTTATTGGATATCATCTTAAGAAAACTATATAAGATATATTATATAAATTATCTTATAATTTCTATACGATGTCTCTAATAATATATCTTATATAATATATATAGATTCTACCACTTCATCGAGTGTAATACGATATTTATCCACTCGAGACAGTTAAATTTTCAAATGTAAAACGCAAGGCTTGCCCGAGCATTTTAAATATTTAAAATTCAACTGTCGAGAGTGGATAAATATTGTATTACACGAGATTTGGTGATGGAATCTGTTTCTCTAATGATTTTCTAACATTATGCAGGCACACTTATTCCTTCTTTTCAAATGATCTGCAAAAAGATGTGTTCTTTCTATGTGACTTCATCAGACATGGTCGCCTTTTTTCATGCCGTCACAATAGGAAATTCAGAGGAAAGCAAGAACATTCGACGTCATAATCGGATTTTAACCAATGAAGTACTGAGATCAAACGAACCACACATTGATTAAATTTTTTTTATACAATGGTGCAGAAAGGGATAAATTGACGAAGAATTAGAGAAATAAGATATATCTTAAATAATCTTTTTTATAAGAAATCTTATATAAATAGATATCTTATATAGTATATAAGATATCTTATATAGTATATATTAAGATATCTTATAAATATACTTTATATAAGATATCTTTTATATAGTTTATAAGATATCTTATACAATTTATAAGATATCTGATAAAGAAAACTATATGAGATATCTTATAAATATACTTTATATAAGATATCTTTTATATAGTTTATAAGATATCTTATACAATTTATAAGATATCTGATAAAGAAAACTATATGAGATATCTTATAAACTATAAAAGATATCTCATAAATTTTATAACATATGCATGTAAGATATCTTATTAACTTTATAAGATATCTTACAAACTATATAAGATATATAATGAACTATTATATAAGATATCTTATACAGTTTATGAGATATCTTGAAGTTAGATTAAATAACAAAACGGCTTGCCATATTAACCACTGAAAAAAATCATCCATTCGGTATTTTTTCAACAGATCATCTTTATAAGCTTACCTTGATTCAAATGGATTTCAAATTGAACTGGCCAATTGTCAAATTCAGAAAAGCAATTACAAAAGGTTATATACTTATATTTAAAGCAATTGCACCAGGCACCAGTGAACTTTAAAATTATTTGGATCATTTTTATATCTTTTGAAACAGTTCCATAATGATGACATCGTATTTCAGGGGGGGGGGGCTCATTTCATGAATGGTCCATCGTCAACATTATTTTCAAAAACGCTCAAACTTTTGTCTTTTGAGGAAATAGAGTAAAATATAAAATAATTTCTTTTACAAAACAGGATTTAAGCAAGTTACATAAACGGCTCTGCTGGGCAGTCTGCTTTTATAAGATCGGCGCCCATTAAAATTTATTCATCAATGTTATATCAAAATTTGAATTTTTTCTTTGCCGAGGTCTGCTTTGACACCAATTTTTACAAAAAGCATGTTTTTGATCAACCTGCTAAGCGATCTACTTTTGCGAATTCAAATACTCCCATAAAATTTTTTCAATTGAATCCGGCTGCTAAAATTGTTTACCTCACGTTGACATAATTAAATCGTTGTTAATAAAATGCGATCTTAGTCAGCATTCTTATCCGGATTTTACTACGTTTTGACGACAAACTATGAAAAATTATAGTTGCGGTAATAGGTGACTGAAACTTTTTCGGAAATACCTATTTTTATTTTATTTTCCTGAATTGGGAATTTATAATCACTAACATTTTTTTAGGGCCGCTAAGCGGCCCTCAACTATATAGTGGAATCATCCCTGAAGTTTCATACTGTTTATGTTCAACTGTCAGGTTTTGAAGTAACATGCAATTGTATTTCATTCTATTACAATTTGCTTTATTTTGAAGTAACATGCAGTTATGTGATTTTAAATTGCTTGAGTAATTTCTGCTATGTTCTGAAGTTATCTGTAGTTGTATGTTTTTTACTGTACATAATTATTTTCTCTAGTACTAATTTGGATTTTACTACTGTATCTAATGAGACGTGTTTACTTACATCTTCATAATCAATGTCTGCTTTATTCTCTAGGCATGTTTTCACATTGTTTACATTTCCATCCTCAGCAGCTGTGACAAGTTTCTGTAAGTAAAACATTAGATTTTACACTTAAAAGATTGTAATGAAAAAGGAATGAAATAACTGTTAAATAAAGCAATAATTATTTATTCTCCTGCATGGCAAATAACTATATAAATCTGGGGTATCCTCACCTCAAATAACTATATAAATCCGGGGTATCCTCACCTCAAATAACTATATAAATCTGGGGTATCCTCACCTCAAATAACTATATAAATCCGGGGTATCCTCACCTCAAATAACTATATAAATATGGGGTATCCTCACCTCAAATAACTATATAAATCCGGGGTATCCTCACCTCAAATAACTATATAAATCTGGGGTATCCTCACCTCAAATAACTATATAAATCTGGGGTATCCTCATTCAGGCAGAAAGGATATGTACCGATTATCAGGTTGTCTACATATTGACATTGTTAAGTATTTGCTAGATGAGTCACAATATGAAGCTTTTTTCATTGGAGCACAGCGATTGATATCAGAGACTTCATATTGGGTCGAGCAGTTGACAGTTTACAATATAAATATCATCAAAATGATGACAATCTGAAAATCGATTTATTGGATAGTATTTGTGTACTCTGCATTATAGAAACAAGTGTTTTCTTTGTTTCACCAGCAAACTGGAAAATGACTTGATAAGTCGGGTCAAACTTATCAAAGTCGGTTCATTTAATTATGCATTGTTATATTATTGGTGATATGTAGTTGTATTTGTGATTCATTAACACCTTTAGTTGTCCCCATGGTAATTTCTCATCATTTTCTGACTAATTTTATATCAGATACATGTAGTAGAAATACCACCATGCTTACTTATTGATAAAATTACATATGTAGACTGAATAAAAAGAGATGTTGATAATAAAATAAAGAGACAGTAACCTAACAAGAAAGATAGACAAAGTGATGCCTCCACACTCCACTCTGAAGAAACTGTATTAAAACAAAGTCAATCTAGGACTTTCCTCGATTATTATGGTGTCTGGGAGACACAAATTATCAAATATATGTATTTTAGTAAGGAAATGGAAATAAAAAGTCACATGACAATTGGACTTAAAAAGTAAATCTTACCTCATTCCAATTTTCCATTATAACCTAAAAATAGAAAATCAAAACTATGTGTATAGTTGTCATTGAGTTAAATTGTTAATGCCAGTTGAAAATACATGATCCTTATGGACTTGTGAATTACTGACCAGGGGTTAAAAAATCCACTAGCCCGACGCCCGGGACTAGAGCATTTACGCCTCGGGCAATCAAAACTTTTAACCCAATATGCCCGACGGACTAGTAACAAAAAATTCTTGGCGTTTCCAAAATAGATAGTGGAAAATCCCTTCATCCCTATTCTATCTTAGCCACTCAGATTCAATTACGTCATCCGGGATTCAAAGCATTTGAACAGGTTTGTACAGGTCTAGGGTTACATGTACGTTCAATATCCTAGCGGCTACTTAGGGCTACGCAGATTTATGACTATTGAACGTGTAGCTAGCCTAGCTGCTACATAGATATTGATAGCAGTTACTCGCTCGTTCAGCATAGACAAAAATCTTTGTAGCACTACGTAGCCGCTACGATATTGAATGCAACCCTGTTGTACAGGTACATGTTTTAAAAATAGAACAAATAACTCAGGGTGGCCAGGTATCATCTATTGATCGCAATATCTCATACTTTCAATATTGATTTCTCAGTACAGGGGGTATTGTACATTGCTTCTGTCGAGATTTTCAATTAACAGTACCGGGGTTTTTTGTATTGGTCTTGTCGGACAACTGCTGAACACGAAACAATACAACAAAATATTTCAAAATATTTTAGAACGGGCACCCCAGAAACTTCGTCAGTTTCAAAGCAAAAATCGGTAGATGAAGGGGGTACTAATGAGGCTGAAAATTCATCCAGAAAAAAATGTAAAATACGATAGGGAAAAGCCGAAAAGAACATATCTAGTGACATAGACAGAAGATTCCCCTGGGCAAGGTCAGCTGTGGCGTCAGGATGAAAAATCCGAGACCATGTTCTGCGAATATTGCCAATGTTTTTACCGAGCACGCCAATAAAAGGTCTTCCTTGTATGTGTGGACAACAAATATAATAATTAAACCACGGCACTTGTTTCACACGATAAAACCAATGAACATGTTTGATACCAGTTTATAACTTTTAATTATACCCCCGCTTTGAAAAAAAGGGGGTATACTGTTTTACCTCTGTCTGTCCTTCCTTCAGTCCATCAGTCCGCCAGTCTGTCAGTCCGTCCGTCCTATGAATATTTTTCGTCACATTTTTCTCATGAACTACACTACCAGGATTTCTGAAATTTGGTTTCAGGCTTGATATAAGTCAGCTATACCGTGTGATGCGTTTTCAGATTCATCACTCAACAACTTCCTGTTTACCGAACACTTGTTTGATTTTACACATGATAGCCAAGTTGAAAATTTTTCGTCACATTTTTCTCAGGAACTACAATACAAGGATTTCTGAAATTTGGTTTAAGGGTTAATATAAGTCAGCTATACTGTGTGATGCGTTTTCAGATTCATCACTCGACAACTTCCTGTTTACCGAACACTTGCATATTTTTACACAATTAATATTATCCACTTGCGGCGGGGGTATCATCAGTGATCAGTAGCTCGCAGTTTCACTTGTTTTTCCTTTTAACATGGTTAAGGAGGCTCGCCGGTCTAAGATTTTCAGAAAAAAATTAAAGATTTATTTTTCATTACAAATTTTATTTATTACCTTTAGTAGTTGTGACTTTATCATATGGTACAAAAATCATTCCAAAAAATCAATTCGTGTGGCCCCAGTTGACTTTTAAAATGTAGATATCATTGAAAATGCTCCAAACTATCTCCCTTTGGTGCAAAAATGCTATTTTTTGGCATTAAAATTGAAATATCTTTTTTAACTCATCGGTGACCTATATTTTTTATTGTTGTTTTCGAAGAAGCTGTACATAAACTAAATAATTGTAAATTTAAGCAATTTCTGTAATTTAGTTATTTTTTTTATTTCGATATTACCCTATGACCATAAAAGGAAGGTTGGGATTGATTTTGGGTGTTTTGGTCCCAACAGTTTAGGAATTAGGGTCCAAAAAGGGCCCAAATAAGTATTTTTCTTGTTGTTCTATGATATGCTGAATCTAACCATGTATTTAGATTTTGGATATTGGACCATAATAGGTAAATGTCCAATTTAAAAATTTTAAGTTTGTAAGTTTAAGTTCTTATACCACATTCATCCTGTGTCAGAAACCTATGTTGTGTCAACTTTTTAATCACAATCCAAATTCAGAGCTGTATCAAGCTTAAATGTTGTGTCCATACTTGCCCCAACTGTTCAGGGTTCGACCTATGCGGTCGTATAAAGCTGCGCCCTGCAGAGTATCTGGTTCTATTAGGTATAAGATAAAGTTCATTTATAGAAAAATATAGAGAAATCCTATAGTAAATAAAAAAAATTAATTTAGACCCGTGAGCCCCCTTAGACCCGTGAGCCCCCTTAATGACCCATAGTACTTCAACAGATAAAAATGAACTAGTTTAATACAGTGTATAATGTCCCCTTCAAAACATGACACCCACCCTGTATTATGCAGCAAACTCTGATTTGTAAGGCATACATAGGCTAGCAGGTCAGTTTTGATGGGCTAGCAGTTCATCGAACAGGGCTAGTAAAATCCTGCTGCCAATAAGTCCTGGGCTAGTTAGCTGTAACAACATTTTTTAACCCCTGCTGACCTAATATTTTCAGATATGAATCTAATCAAAATACATGAAATACTAACATCTAAAAGACTATGTCAACTTTTCTGCACCATTTTGTGTCGCTCACCTGGTGAAAATATCACTAGTTTGCTAACTGCGATTTTTATATGCGCATACTGGTTACTCTTTGTGTTGCTGATCATTTTTGTAATTTACATATTTAACCTAATTCCTATAGGTTTTTAGTTAACAGCCAAAACTGCAAACATGAGTGCATACGCTGAAATTTCTCGCCTAATTTACCATGTTTACTGACCATTTATGTTGATATTCCTAAATATAAAGTTTTACTACAAGTATCACATAAACTTAATATGATCAAAGCCAGAAATACATGTACACCTTACAATCATTCCATACACCAAATATAGTTGATTTTTTGCTAGTAGTATACAAGAAACAGACCAAATCATTAAAATTCTATATTGACCATGGAACCATGAAAATTAGGTAAAGGTCAGATGATCCCTGTCAGACAGACATGTACACCTTACAATTCCATGGATCAAATAGAGTTGACCTATTGCATATTGTATTTAAGAAACAAACTAAACAAACATTTTTACCCCATGTCAGATTTGCTCTAAATGTTTTGGTTTTTGAGTTATAAGCCAAAAACTGCATTTTACCCCTATGTTCTTTTTTTAGCCGTGGCGGCCATCTTGGTTGGTTGACCGGGTCACGTCACACATTTTTAAACTAAATACCCCAAAGATGAGTGTGGCCAACTTTGGATTAATTTGGCCCACTAGTTTCAGAAGAGAATATTTTTGTAAAAGATAACTTAGATTTATGAAAAATGGTTAAAAATTGACTATAAAGGGCAATAACTCCTTAAGGGATCAACTGACCATTTCGGTCATGATGACTTATTTGTAAATCTAACTTTGCTGAACATTATTGCTGTTTACAGTTTATCTCTATCTATAATAATATTCAAGATAATAACCAAAAACAGCAAAATTTCCTCAAAATTACCAATTCAGGGGCAGCAACCCAACAACGGGTTGACCGATTCATCTGAAAATTTCTGGGCAGATAGATCTTGACCTGATAAACATTTTTACCTCATGTCAGATTTCCTCTAAATGCTTTGGTTTTTTAGTTATAAGCCAAAAACTGCATTTTACCCCTATGTTCTATTTTTAGCTGTGGCGGCCATCTTGGTTGGTTGACCGGGTCACGCCACACATTTTTTAAACTAAATACCCTAATGATGATTGTGGCCAAGTTTTGTTCAATTTGGCCTAGTAGTTTCAGAGAAGATTTTTGTAAAAGTTAACGACGACAGACGATGACAACGACGGATGATGACGGACGCCAAGTGATGAGAAAAGCTCACTTGGCCCTTTGAGCCAGGTGTGCTTAAAATTAGCTCCACATCATATGATTTTTAACCCCCATAACAATTACCAACTAGAGGCTCTAAAGAGCCTGTGTCACTCACCTTGGTCTATGTGAATATTAAAGGAAGCAGATGGATTCATGACAAAATTGTGTTTTGGTGATGGTGATGTGTTTGTACATCTTACTTTACTGAACATTCTTGCTGCTTAAAATTATCTCTATCTATAATGAACTTGGCCCATTAGTTTCAGTGGAAAATGTTAGTAAAAATTTACAAATTTTATGAAAATTATTAAAAATTGACTATAAAGAACAATAACTCCTAAGGGGGTCAATTGACCATTTCGGTCATGTTGACTTATTTGTAAATCTTACTTTGCTGAACATTATTGTTGTTTACAGTTTATCTCTATCAATAATAATATTCAAGATAATGACCAAAAACAGCAAAAATTCCTTAAAACTAACAATTCAGGGTCAGCAACCCAACAACGGGTTGTCCGATTCATCTAAAAATTTCAGAGCAGATAAATGTTGACCTGATAAACAATTTTACGCCATGTCAGATTTGCTCTAAATGCTTTGGGTTTTGAGTTATAAGCCAAAAACTGCATTTTACCCCTATGTTCTATTTTTAGCTGTGGCGGCCATCTTGGTTGGTTGACCGGGTCACGCCACACATTTTTAAAACTAAATACCCTAATGATGATTGTGGCCAAGTTTTGTTCAATTTGGCCTAGTAGTTTCAGAGAAGATTTTTGTAAAAGTTAACGACGACAGACGATGACAACGACGGATGATGACGGACGCCAAGTGATGAGAAAAGCTCACTTGGCCCTTTGAGCCAGGTGTGCTTAAAATTAGCTCCACATCATATGATTTTTAACCCCCATAACAATTACCAACTAGAGGCTCTAAAGAGCCTGTGTCACTCACCTTGGTCTATGTGAATATTAAAGGAAGCAGATGGATTCATGACAAAATTGTGTTTTGGTGATGGTGATGTGTTTGTACATCTTACTTTACTGAACATTCTTGCTGCTTAAAATTATCTCTATCTATAATGAACTTGGCCCATTAGTTTCAGTGGAAAATGTTAGTAAAAATTTACAAATTTTATGAAAATTATTAAAAATTGACTATAAAGAACAATAACTCCTAAGGGGGTCAATTGACCATTTCGGTCATGTTGACTTATTTGTAAATCTTACTTTGCTGAACATTATTGTTGTTTACAGTTTATCTCTATCAATAATAATATTCAAGATAATGACCAAAAATAGCAAAAATTCCTTAAAACTAACAATTCAGGGTCAGCAACCCAACAACGGGTTGTCCGATTCATCTAAAAATTTCAGAGCAGATAAATGTTGACCTGATAAACAATTTTACGCCATGTCAGATTTGCTCTAAATGCTTTGGGTTTTGAGTTATAAGCCAAAAACTGCATTTTACCCCTATGTTCTATTTTTAGCTGTGGCGGCCATCTTGGTTGGTTGACCGGGTCACGCCACACATTTTTAAAACTAAATACCCTAATGATGATTGTGGCCAAGTTTTGTTCAATTTGGCCTAGTAGTTTCAGAGAAGATTTTTGTAAAAGTTAACGACGACAGACGATGACAACGACGGATGATGACGGACGCCAAGTGATGAGAAAAGCTCACTTGGCCCTTTGAGCCAGGTGTGCTTAAAATTAGCTCCACATCATATGATTTTTAACCCCCATAACAAAATGTTGACCTGATAAACAATTTTACCCCATGTCAGATTTGCTCTAAATGCTTTGGGTTTTGAGTTATAAGCCAAAAACTGCATTTTACCCCATGTTCTATTTTTAGCCATGGCGGCCATCTTGGTTAGATGGCCGGGTCACCGGACACATTTTTCAAACTACTAACCCAAAAGATGATTGTGGCCAAGTAGTTTCAGAGGAGAAGATTTTTGTAAAAGATTACTAAGATTAACGGCCAGGTGAGCTAAAAATACAAGAAATCTACATGGGGACCTTCATGACAGCTTTTGGTCATTCTCGACTAAGGGAGGACCATGAAGACTTGGCATTTGATTGGTTAAAAACAGCAATAAATGAAAATATTGATACTTTTAATTCTATAACGAAAATTCAAATAAATATAATTTAAATAAGCAATGAATTAGCATGTTCACCATTCCTTGTATGGAGGGATAAAATACTTCCGATCGCGCTACACTGTACAGCGTAGACACGGTTTGTAATGGTGAAAGTTCCTCCATCGTTCAATTTTGATCCATGGAGATCCTGTAGTTGTTTATATATTTGTTCTTAGGACTGGGGATAACTGTTTTACCATCATTCATACAATAACTCTTTTAACTAAAGAACATTTGTGAGCACACTCACATACCCCACGCCCCCACATTGTCACTGGGCAAACAAAATCTCACCCAGTTTCTAAGTTCAAAGACTAATAACTCCTACAAAAGTCAACTGATAAAAATTTCTAGAGGATATGCACATCTACATATTATGTCCTAATTATCTACAAAGTTTCATGAAATTCTGTTGTGTGGCTTCAGAGGAGTTGCTATGACAAGAACAGGACTGAGAGACAGATGGACTGACTGACAGACTGACGGATGAGTAAAAAACAGTATACCCTACGGACCTTTGTTCCATAGGGTATAATTATTATATAATAAAATGATATAATGATCACAGATATATACCCCTGCTTTCTATTAAACAGGATTGACGGTTCAAATCCAAATTTTTAAGTGAAAGGCCCGCCCCTCCTTAAGAAAGGTCCTAAACAAACATCAATGTAAAAGATGGGAGGTTTTGAACTTTTTGTATTTCAAAAACGAAAGGTTTTCTCCAAGAAATGAAAGGTCCTGTACCTTGGATAATTACAAACCCATGAAAAGGTAAGTAACACTATTTCGAAGTTTTGTTATATAGCCATATTTTATGTTGGTGCACAATACTGCGCAATTGTAGGTTTCTTTTCAAAAATTTTGAAATTTGAAAATTTTTGAAATAAAATATGAATTCCTTAAAAAAATTGGAAAAAAAATCCCCTCACCCCCCAAAAAAAACTTTTAGTAACTGTAACCCCCCTTTAGAGCAATTACCCCAAGACTCAATCCCATCCTTTCCTTTGTAGTACCGAACTATGTAGTACAATTTCAGAGAGGTCCATACACTTACACACAAGTTATTGTCTGGAAACTAGAAAAAAAGCTTGTTTTTTGCCCTTTTTTGGCCCCTAATTTCTACAAGTTTTGGGCAATTATTCCCAAACTCAATCCCAGCCTTCCCTATGTGATATGGAACATTGTGGTACAATGTCAGAGAGGTTCATACACTTATACACAAGTTATTGTCTGGAAACTACTAAAATAGTTGTTTTGGCCCCTTTTTGGTCCCTAATTCCTAAACTGTTGGCATCATAACCCCTTAAATGAATCCAAACCTTCTACTTGAGGTATTAAACATTGTGGTAAAATTTCAGAGCAATCAAAATACTTGAAACTAGAAAAATGCTTGTTTTTGATCCCTTTTGGGCCCCTAATTCCTAAACGGTTTGGACCATCATCCCCAAAATCATTCTCAACCTTCCTTTTGAGGTATTGAACCTTCTTAAAAATTTTCATAGAGATCCATTATCTTAAGCTAAAATTATTGTTCAGAAACCGATATGTCTTTGGACGACGACGACATCATACAATTATACGATCCCAAAAACATTGGTGTTCTGGCATTTTGAATGTAAAAACTATCTGTTGGTTATCACTGAACAAGGATCAAATATCAAATACCAATAGCTGAAACATAAATGTTTCTATTTTCAGATTGAAATAATTATTTTAAATTTGTCTTTCCTTCATATGACAATTTGGATAACATGTTATATTGTCAATTGTTGAAGACCATTTTGACATGTTTCATTGTTTGGTTACTGTCTCATTGACATTTGGGATCATTTTAACATGTTTCATTGATTGGTTACTGTCTCATTGACATATGGGACCATTTTGACATGTTTCATTGATTGGTTACTGTTTCATTGACATATGGGACCACTTTGACATGTTTCATTGATTTGTTACTGTCTCATTGACATATGGGACCACTTTGACATGTTTCATTGATTGGTTACTGTCTCATTGACCTCTGGGACCATTTTGACATGTTTCATTGATAAGTTAGTGTCTCATTGACATATGGGACCATTTTGACATGTTTCATTGATTGGTTACTGTCTCATTGACATATGGAACCATTTTAACATGTTTCATTGATTGGTTACTGTCTCATTGACATATGGGACCATTTTGACATGTTTCATTGATTGGTTACTGTTTCATTGACATATGGGACCACTTTGACATGTTTCATTGATTGGTTACTGTCTCATTGACATATGGGACCACTTTGACATGTTTCATTGATTGGTTACTGTCTCATTGACATCTGGGACCATTTTGACATGTTTCATTGATTGGTTAGTGTCTCATTGACATATGGGACCATTTTGACATGTTTCATTGATTGGTTACTGTCTCATTGACATATGGAACCATTTTAACATGTTTCATTGATTGGTTACTGTCTCATTGACATATGGGACCATTTTGACATGTTTCATTGATTGGTTACTGTTTCATTGACATATGGGACCACTTTGACATGTTTCATTGATTGGTTACTGTCTCATTGACATATGGGACCACTTTGACATGTTTCATTGATTGGTTACTGTCTCATTGACATCTGGGACCATTTTGACATGTTTCATTGATTGGTTAGTGTCTCATTGACATATGGGACCATTTTGACATGTTTCATTTATTGGTTACTGTCTCATTGACATATGGAACCATTTTGACATGATTCATTGATTGGTTACTGTCTCATTGATATTTGGAACCATTTTGACATGTTTCATTGAATGGTTATTGTCTCATTGACATATGGGACCATTTTGACATGATTCATTGATTGGTTACTGTCTCGTTGACATATGGGACGATTTTGACATGTTTCATTGATTGGTTAGTGTCTCATTGACATATGGGACCATTTTGATATGTTTCATTGATTGGTTACTGTCTCATTGACATATGGAACCATTTTGACATGATTCATTGATTGGTTACTGTCTCATTGATATATGGAACCATTTTGACATGTTTCATTGAATGGTTATTGTCTCATTGACATATTGGACCATTTTGACATGTCTCATTGATTGATTACTGCCTCTTTGACATATGGGACCATTTTGACATGTTTTATTGATTGGTTACTGTCTCATTGACATATGGGACCATTTTGACATGTTTCATTGATTGGTTACTGTCTCGTTGACATATGGGACCATTTTGATATGTTTTATTGATTGGTTACTGTCTCTTTGACATATGGGACCATTTTGACATGTTTTATTGATTGGTTACTGTCTCATTGACATATGGGACCATTTTGACATGTTTCTTTGATTGGTTACTGTCTCATTGACATATAGGACCATTTTGACATGTTTTATTGATTGGTTACTGTCTCATTGACATATGGGACCATTTTGACATGTTTCATTGATTGGTTACTGTCTCATTTACATATGGGAGCATTTAATATGTTTTATTGATTGGTTACTGTCTCATTGACATATGGGACCATTTTGACATGTTTCATTGATTGGTTACTGTCTCACTGACATATGGGGCCATTTTGACATGTTTCATTGATTGGTTACTGTCTTATTGACATATATTTCACATTTTTTTTTCACTTAGCACAAGTTCAATGCTGAAGTTCAACCAATCTATATTTGTAGGAATATAATTCTGTAATTATTCTTTGAGCTTTTTTGTGTCTTGTTTAATGTTACAGTATTTTGAATGAAAAAACTATATGTTGATTACCTTCCCTTTTAGAGTTGAGACACTCTTACATGAATTTTCAAACAAATATCAGTAGTAAATAGTCCTACATATAGTTCACATATAATGTACACTTACCTTTAGTAGCAACTAGACTTGGCAATTATCTAATTGACCGGACAAGGATCAAATATATACAAACAATAGATGTTAGTCTGGAAATATAAAAATATTAACTCTAGAACGGTAAAAGTGATGCAACCAAAATTATAACCTGATCTGTGTTTAGTGGTAATAAGCATTATGTATAAGTTTCATAACATTTGGTTGAGGCAAACTAAAGTTAGAGAACAGAAACCAACTTTGAGACGTACAGACGGACAGGGGTCAAACTTGATGCCCGCTCCGTTATGGCGGGGGCAAAAAAATAATACTATGACTATAAAAACATAAACTGGAACAACTGGACAAATGATATATTGAAAAAAATACAGTCAATTTTTTTTTACGCCAAATGTGATACTATCCAAAACACTGCATGTACATGTATAATTAAATTCAATTCAATTCAAATATTAATTGTCATATAAACTCTGAACAATAAGTTTGTGACAAATAATATAAACATACACAAAATACATTTAACACCAAACCATGAAAACAAAAAAACAAAATAGCAAAACAATCTATCTACAATGTATATGATTAAAACAATAACACTTTATTACGTGACTTGGAACGCATGTTTCTTCATAGTTAATTTATTTGAAATAATTTAAATTTCCCGTCGCTTAATTTGTTTTCTTGTCATTAAATTAGTCTTGTTGTTGTTGTTTGTTAAAAAACAAGAGTGTTCACACTAAAATGTCTCACTTGCTTTACTAACCATGATTGATTTTATGCTAATAGTCCTTTAAGATAATGTTTAACTACAAGTATCGCATAAATTTAAATTTATCAATGATCCATCGGGAGTGTGGAATTGCTACATGTCCGACTCGTACATTTGAACAACCGGACAAGTAAATTTTTGAACTATAATGTAGGTTGCCCGTGGACAAGTAAAAAATTACACTGGACAAAATTCAATTTAATAAAAAATATAGAAATATTTTCACAACTTATTAAGGTGTACTACTTTGACCTACTTTATGTAAAAGAAACCAATGACCAACACGTGAAAAATATATATTTAAGTCAAGACATCAATGTTCATGAAAACATTAAGTATTGAAAACCAGGAAATAGATCGGTAACCAAAATAAGAAATATAATAAGTATGCGAATCTAGATCTCATTCACTTGCGTTATTTTTCTCCATTGACCTAAGATAATCAGGATCTCATTCACTTGAGTTATTTTTCTCCATTGACCCCAGATCTTTGATTTGATTTTATTAGCCATCTAACGGAAATGTTATTTAAATTTTTACATTATTGAGTTTTATCGAGATGAATAAATATCTGAAAAAAACACCTGACTGGGTAATCAAGACGAAAGGAATGAAAGATAACGATGACGAAAAGTAGAAAATAAAACAAAAAAACAGAGGCAGAATAAAACATGGAATATGGCAACAAGAATTCCACACGTCGCAGCTTACAAATGACTAGTCGAAGAAAAAAAAAATGGAAAAGGAAAGAGGCAAATTCGTAAGACAGGGAATATTGAAAGATCAAAGTGCCAGATAGCACCTTTTTGCAACGGTAGATGTGTATTATTTCAAATAGGTTGTAGATGTGTATTATCAATGATTATTTCAAAAATGTATTTAATCACAGCTTTGATGTTTTTTTACTAAACCATTTGTCATGTAAAACTTTGATATTTTCTATTGTAACCTTAAACTAATCAAATATACAGAAAGCTCTGTTAAATTCATAATGTGCCCATCCCATGTCAAGGGCCTGTGATTTTATCATTTTTGATTCATTTAGGTCCTTCATATTTGTTTTTAGTTAAGTGTATTTATGTTACTAAATCAGTTGCTAATTAAAGTCGTTATATTTGATTTCTTGTTAGAATTGTTCCATATTCATGACATTTTTCATATCATATCAGACTTTTTATAGCTTACTATATGGTATGAGTTTTTCTCATTGTTGACGACTTACATTTTTGTATAATTGTTTATATATATATATATATATCTTCCTTCTTTGAACTCTTTTGGATAGCTCTGGTTCTGGTTCATTCCCAAAAAAAACCCAAATCTCTTAGTTTAAATAAAACAGCAAACTTAAAACAATACAACTGTAATGAGAGTGAATTTATATGAAAGGCTTAGATCAATAAATTGGGAATGTGTCCCATGGACACAGATGATGCCCCTGCTAGCATTTCACGTTATAAAGGGTCATAACTCAAGAACTGTACAAGTTCCACTACCCAAATTTGTACGTGATCTGAGTTTTGTGGTAATAAGCATTGCCTATACGTTTCAACACATTTAGTTGAGGCAAACTTAAGTTAGACAACGGAAACAAAATTTCAGCAATTTTTCCATTCTAAAGGGGCATAACCCTAGAATGGTACAAATGACGCCATCAATATTCAAATTGGATCTGTGTTTTGTAGTAATATGCATTGTGTATAAGTTTCATAACATTTGGTTTGGAAAAACTAAAGTTATAGAACGGAAACGAAAAATTCCAGCAATTTTTTTCATTTGTAAAGGGGCATAACTCTAGAATGGTGAAAGTGACCCCTCTAAAATTCAAACTTGACCTGTGTTTTGTGGTTATAAGCATAGTGTGTAAGTTTCATAACATTTGGTTGAGGCAAACTAAAGTTAGAGAACGGAAAACCATTTTGGGACGTATGGATGTACGTACAAAAAAATGTACGTACAGACGGACAAGGATAAAAATTAATGCCCCCTCTGCTACTGCCAGGGCATAACAATGGCAATATATAGACAGGAATAAAAAGTTAATATACACTAGTTTTATAGAGGTCCTTATAACTGTAATACACCCAAGCCCAAAATGCAACAGTTAACATGGTTAAACTGCATACTATGCAGTTACTCGCTAGCTATATAGGTTCACCAAAATTTTAAGGTACAAAAGATTTGACCCAGACACAAATTGTACAAGGTTTTACTATATAGGTATCAAAGGACAAAGTGATCAGACTTTTGGATATGACAAGGCCAAAGACCATGATGCAACCGCCTACTGAGTTTGATAACCCGAAGTTTAAAGACCAAACAGCCTATTGTTTATGCGCAACTAATGCAACTTGGTAGTGACAAAAAAGCTCTATGACGTTGTTTCTAGCAATGAAAAAACGTCAAATTATAACGTCCTATTTCACGTTTTTCACGGATTCCAACATGGTGTACGCTTAAAAATACGTCTCCCAAGTAAAGAGAAATTAAGCGTCGAGCTGATATCTTGTGGAAATTTAACACAAATGGACACAAAAGATACTACACTATATTTAATCTTCGTTCTAATAAAAACAATAAAGTATAACTTTTGATCTTTACTTTTTTGCGCCGATCTGCATTTCATTTTTTTTTTATTCTTTCACATGCGTAGATTTGTCTTGTATTTCCGCCAAATTGCATTTCATTTTTTTTTATTCTTTCATTTCGTCTTTCTTTTGCACCGATTGTGTACAGGTTACCGGGGTTATTAGGTAGGTGAAAGTTATTTTTATGTCCAATTGATATACATGGGAAAATTAAAGATGTTTTCTGGTCTGTGCGACCGTTCGTTCGTTCGTCCGTCTGTCCTGCTTCAGGTTAAAGTTTTTGGTCAAGGTAGTTTTTGATGAAGTTGAAGTCCTATCAACTTAAAACTTAATACACATGTTTCCTATGATTTGATCCTTCAAATTTTAATGTCAATTTTTTAAAATTTGAAAAAATTGAGTATTCAGAAGGTCAGGCCGAAACTGGCAACGTATGCATGTAACAAATGTCTGGATGATTCTCGTAAAATAATGTCCCATCTTGCAATGTTAAAAAGATAAAATTTATTTATACTGCTTATTTGACAAAATCTTATAATTATGACAAAGGGTCATTGTCGTTTGTCATTTGTTTCATTTCAATTTGTCTTAAAGGGAAACTTCGCAAAAAAATCAAAAATTGATATTATGTCCATTCTGTATAAAAATGATATTGAAGTTTTATTCCGCTAGATGAGAGATCACCATCGAGTTTAAATTTAGAGTATCAATTCTCTGCGTTCCGCCATTTTGTCGTCTTCGCCGAATTAAAATCATGATATGTCTATAAACCACAAAGGACCAAAACTACAGTAACCGATGTAGTCGTTATTGCGTGTCGATATCTTGTCAATCGTACGGTTGTTTTATCTGACTAACTAGCTTGATACGGAAAATGTTCTTATTTTTTTTTAAATAACCATAGTCTGTTATTTTTAAACTGTTAATATTGGAATTAGTTAAAAAGGCAAAGTTCAAATCATAAATAAGTGTTCCGTGAAAATTGTTTTCTAAAATTTAATTCGTTCATAATTCTTTAAAGTAATAAACTTTATTCAAATAAATTCGGATCTTTCCTCATCTGATCACCAGCATGGCTAAAGGTATTATTTCAAAAGTATTGTGAGGGGTGTGAGGGGTGTGAGGTGACATGTCCAGGTATTCAAGCGATTTCCTGTCGGGCTTGCAAGTTCATGCATTGTTTCACTTCTGTAGGTATTGATCAGTGTATTATAACTTTCCATTTTGAACTATCAGGTGTATAATATACATCTCTGTCTTGAGTGTCCGAAAGTGATATAATATACTAGTCATTACTAAACTCATACGCTTGTTTATAAATAACATTTCTGGTGTAAAGAATATTATTTTATAAAAAATAGATAATACAAAAAAAAATACAAAAAAATAATGAAATAAAAATCTATTTACACATTTTTTCCAAGGGTTAATTAGGGAAAATGTAATATATACTCGTAACAGTCCAGTCACTAGTTGTCAATAGTAAAGGACATGGAACATACCAGAAATATTAATTTAAAAAAATGTACGCACTTGAAAACGATTCGTTTATACGACTGGATAGAAAAATACCTACGGAACTATAGCACAATTTAAAATATACATAATACATGTATACATTGAACCAGAGACATATATGGGCAGGAATTCGCTAATGCTACTTTAGTGTGACATTGTAAGAAAAAAATAAAAATCATTATAAGCTTCTAAATTTTTTACAAATTATTGCTACAAATGGTGTCCTTCTATTTGTAACCAAAAAAAAACATTTTTAAACTTGCGTCAGTTTGGAACCAAAGCAAATAATGAATTTGGAGCATGTAACATGGACACTTTTTCCAAATTGAGATTAATGATTCCTTAACTTATTCAACATTCAATATCATATATATTGATCACAACACATTGTCTATCATCAAAAATCTAAAATGTATATTTTCATTTCTTTCAGAAATTTTGTGAAAACAAGTTTCCTCTACTTTTCTGTCAATGTTACATGCAATGTTTAAGAGATAAATACAGTAAGAATCATTTTCTTTCTGAACATGTAAAGGCTCTTTTTCATTGTGTTACCCTCACATTAAAAAATTGTATTAATATTTTTGCAATTATCTCATTTCTGTCATAAAATAGTGACTTAAATGTTGCACGTAACGTGGACACAAAAAAATATGAATAATGAACCATGCGAAAATTGACCTTAAAAGATATAAAAAGCCTCCAAACAACCATCTGAATGTAAATTATACAATTATACTGCCACATTTCTCATATATGATATTATTTAAATAGTAGTTAATACCAAAACCATTCACCTAAATTTCAGACAGCAGACATATTTTTTTAACTATACCAGTAGTTATGCTTGTTCATGGTGGTACACTATGGAAGGCTAAATTAAAAGATATTCAAATGTCAAAATAACCAGAAAAATAAAATTAAGACCAAAGATAGATTAATTGATGAAGGAGTCATCCAAAATTTCCACAACATGAAACATTTTTATATCAGTAAGTAAGCAACCCGTTTTTTTATGCAAAGGGATGAGATTGATAAGACAACCACACAACCATCAGCATCCACGAAGTTCTTCACTCAATAACTAATACTGACAAAGTAAGGGTACAAAATGATTACATGTATCCCTCATTCATGTGACACAGTTAGTTACACTTAAAACTAATAGTATGAAAAACCAAGACAAAACATGGACAAATCTACGAGCATGATGAGAGGTTGATACAGCTGCATTTATTGAGAATCTTATTTTCAATTGTTTACATAACTTCTATCAAGAACAATTTGGGTTTCATCTTTGAGGTTGTTGTCTGATAGACATATCACCCTATATCTCGTTTTATTTCTGCTGGTTAATCTTACATTTATGATAACTTTTTAAGGTTTAAACAATAAATTTTATTTCAAACATTCAAAACAAGTTTCTTGTTTCTTGTTTTCTGTCTCCAACATCTTCAACTATCTATCTGAAAAAAGGAAAAAAACAAAACAACAATTAATCTACCCTCAATCAGAACCAAAATCCATGCATAGATTATAAAATTTACAATAATATAGAAACTCTCAAATATCTTGTTTCGATTTTTCAATGCCATTTCATCTTGAAAACTTGTTACCTAAACTACAGAAAGCCACAATTTAAAGGGCCCCATAATGACCAGTGTAAAACAATTCAGAAGAGAAAACCAACACCCATTAGACCATAGTCCTGTTTTCAACTTTATTTGGCCTTCTTTTCCTTTTTTGTTTCATTAGCGTCACTGAATAGTCTTTTGTAAACGAAAAGCGTTTCTGGCCTTCAAAATTTCAATTCTGGTATACATGATGAGTTTATTATTATTATTTTGATATCAGAAGGAGCCTGAACCTCTTATAATGCAAAAGATATTCTGGAATGTCAATTATTGGCATAACAATTAAAAAAAAAATGTTACAAATTGAATTCCTCATGATTTCTATAATGAGCATCAGTAAATACACATGATACATGTGTTGACTGGTGAATGAAAAGGGATAAATTAAACAAGATTTTGAAATAAATATCTTCTACACTGCTTAGAATGGTCAAATTGGAGATCACTAGTATGTCTGCATACACAGTCACCATCATCTGGTTTTCTGACACAGAACTACTATCTGACTGACTGAAAGGACCGTCAACACCTGACTCACTAATAGGGACCTTATCAGACTGGCTAACACAGACATCATAATCTGCCAGGCTGATAGGGTTATCACCATCTGACAGGCTGAAAGGGATATCACCATGTGACTGGCTGACAGGGACATCCCCATCTGACCGGCTGACAGGAACATCACCATATGACTGACTGACAGGAACATCACCAACTGACAGACTAATATGAACATCACCATCTGCCAGGCTGACTAGGACATCACCATATGTTGGCTGACAGGGACATTACCCTCTGACTGGCTTACAAGAACATCACAGACTGACTGACTGACAGGAACATCACCAACTAACTGATTGACTGATATGTACATAACCATCTTCCAGGCTGCCAGGGACATCACCATCTGTCTGGCTGCCAGGGACATCACCATCTGACTGGTTGACAGGGACAGTATCTTTTTGCAGCATCTTCCTGAGAGTTTTCTTCATCACATTTATTGCTGATCATCTTTTTCTTCTTAGATTTATATTGCTTTTTTTTTATTAAAAATTGCATGTAAATTTTCAAGACCGACACCAATTTTGTTGTCAACGAAGAAAATACACTTCTAAAAAGAATATCTATATTTAGAAATAAAAATGAAGTTTGATGGTGGTAAAACAAGTTAAATTATCAATTATCTCTTTATAGAGCAAAGGAGTAAGTAAATGTTATCAGTTCTGTTCATGCGTGTAACATTGACTGAAAAGTAAAAGGTTGTATGTCAATGTTACATACATGAAGACCAGAAGATGAAAGTGGTGTGCTTAATAGTCAACTTTGGAGAAATAATATAATTGCTGCCCAGTAATATCTAATTAATCATTTAGGTTATAAAATGTTATATAAATGTCTGACTTTAAGGAAGTAATACCTTTGCATGTAACATAAAAAAATCTTGACACAAAATATTGTTGTCAATGTTACTAACTAGTGTTAAAAGACAAATTAAACAGGAAAACATGAAAACGCTTTAATTTTGTAAAATAAAAATAAGATAATAACTCCATATGGCAGTAAGTTTTGTTTACGCATGTAACACTGGCCTGAACATGTGAAAGTCTAAATAATAGACTCTGTCAATGTTACATACACAATTTCTTTATGAAAAAAAGTTTAATTTGGGTTTATTTTATATATTATTTTTTAAAATAGGTATCATAATAATAACTTTGAATATTAAAAATTAGATTAACTGTTGATTTCAACACAGTAAAATCTTCTCATGTAACACAAAAAAGACCTGATACAAATATTGTAGTCCATGTTACTCATAAAGTTATCATAGGAGCATCAAAGAAATTGTGTGATGACAATATTTCAGATGTTAGTCATTTATAAACTCAGATAAACTCGTTTTAAAGCTCATAACAGAGGTTTGTAAATCAATGCTTTTAAAACATTATAATTTTGGGTTATGTATGTAACATTGACAGGAACACCAACAAATGATGAGGAAAAATTGCTAGTCAATCAGGAAAAAAATAAACACAAATAATTAAAACTCATTTATTTCTTTAATACATGTATCATTTTAATGAAGCAAATTTAAATTTCAACAAGATTTTATTGATTGAATAATTGTATGCACATTCATTAGGTTGTAGCATGTAACCTCGACGCAGAAGATGTGTCAATGTTACATGCCTTTAAACGATAAGAATTACAAGTAAATATTGTAAAGTCTAGAAATCAAGAAAGATCAACAACTTCTCTGTTAAGAATTCAGCATAAATTTACATTTGATTTAATATTATGCACTGGCCAATTATGCTTTAAGTGTAATAAAGTAATATTGTTTTTATTCTGGTGTCAATGTTACATTTTATGTTTTGAAATTAAGTGGCCAGTTATCTTTATAATGCTGAGAATGAATACAAGTACTAGTTAATCAAATTGGCAATTAATCTGTGGTATTTCATGTAAAAAATTAGATTGATAAGGCAAACCGTACAAAAAAAAGCTTTTGCATGTATCATAGACACCTTTCCTTGGTAAATATTTTCGTGTCAATGTTATGTACAGAAATCTCTCCAGCAATAAAATGAATATCGTAAGGGTCAAACCTGTTTAAATACAAGATAAACTTATATTTTTTGACAAAATTGCAAAGCAAGTCACACATCATTATCAAAGAACCTAATTTACACAGAAAGTGCATGTAACACTTCATTGTGGGGTCAAATTAACCTGGTCCCACTCTCTTATCATCTGCTTAATCACTGGTAGATGCCTAGTGTGAAAGATGACAAAGCCACATTTTAATGTAATTGTCAGTGGGTTGAAATGTGAAAAAAATAATTATGGTAATGCTTACTATAAAAAGTATACAACTGTTATAAAAAGATGAGTATTATTGGGCAGTATTGACACGAAAATGAAATAAATTTTCTTACCTTCTATATTTTTCAAACTTCAGTTGATTGATAAAAATCATGAAATCCAAATTGTACCCATTCACAACAGTTGACACCTTTCAAAATTTGCCATGCTGGACCAATAACTTGTTTCCAAAGCTAATCAGCTAATGAAAAGGTGCATGTAACATTTGTTGACGGGAAAAGTTACATGCACTTGTCCATTTTCAAACGTATTTTATTTGCAGCAATAATCGGATTCTGTACAAAATGGGGTTTCTAAATGATAGACAGATCATTTTGCAGTTGATTT
The DNA here is from genome assembly GCA_037788925.1 of Mytilus galloprovincialis. Taxonomy (NCBI): domain Eukaryota; kingdom Metazoa; phylum Mollusca; class Bivalvia; order Mytilida; family Mytilidae; genus Mytilus; species Mytilus galloprovincialis. The sequence continues at coordinate 72,548,103 of CM075339.1, read as the reverse complement.
TCAACTATGATAGTAGAACAATTCTTCAGGCATATTCTAAATATGACTAGGGGTTTTGCCACTGCAGAAATGTCACACTTTTTGTCTACAGTTTTCAACTACCAGCACATAATAAGTGCTGATTTTTTGTCGATTTTTTTAATTGGATCCATTTTTTTTGCATTTGGCAATAAAGACTAACCCACATTGATATTTAAACAATGTTTATTCTCCATATTTACATGATTTCTTTATTTTTTAATTGGATAAACACTATTGACCCTAAAATTTCACTAGCGAATTCCTGCCCATTATATATGTCTCTGATTGAACATAAGAAAGAAACATACATTTTGTGTAAATTGGGGTAAAAGTTTTGTAAATAGACATGTCCAAGTATGCTAACAGTATGTACTCATCGAATTCGATAGACTATTGTATACCAAAAGAAGAAGAAGAAGAAGAGAACCAATTTGATTTAAATACAGGTCGATATATAACTTGCTTTGGTTCATCGAAGTTATGAACATAGTAAAATCACAGATTTATATATCAATTAGATTGTTCTCGAATAAAGGAAGAAATTCGTCATCATCACAATTGTTCCGACATTCATGATATATATATGCAACTGGACGTACACTAATAATCCCCAAGGGATGTGAATATTTTCTTGGAAAACTATTGAGTATTAAAGTTTCAAATCAATTTCAGGATTTATTTTCTTTCTTGATATTCAATGACAGCAATTTAAAGAATAAACTGCTTGTCCGATTTATCGATATTCTTGCCAGTTGAACAGACTTATAATTACATTCAAAAATAGGGAAAGATGACATAAAATTCGTTGTCTTTTTTTTAAACATCGTTGGTCAAATAGCTAAAGTATTGTACGTTTTGAGACGATGGCTATTTTAATAAGGACGTTCCCGATTATGAATAAATTTCGCTGACGTTTTTCACACTTGAAAAGAATATCTATTCGTAATTTTTCGATTCCGTTCCAAGAAGATCCTTAAATTTCCTGTCAATTTTTTTCAACATCTTTTTTTCAAATAGCTGAAGTATTCATGCGTTTTGAGATTTAAAATATTTTGATGAGAACATTAATTCCAAAATAGGTAAATAAAGCTCGTTTTGGATGGACTAAATTATATAATTGCAATTGTTACTGATCTGTTTGAAATAGGCTATTAAAGGTTGCTGATTCTAATTTAAAAAAGTACAATTTTTAGTTCATACACTCGTGTTTAGAAGGCTATTTTTATTTATAAATTTATTCAATTAAAATAATTCAGTATTTTATCGTTTCAAAAGTAATCAGAAGTCATAATTCATTTAAAAGTGAGCTTATGCAAAATATATAAAAATATACAACAGCTATCCAGTTATTGTGCGACCTTATTACTCCCGTAAATTAATTTTAATTCTTTTTCTTACATTTCTGTGTCTAAAACTATCATTGAATCCCGTAGTCCGTATATCATATTCATACGAAATGTTGTTCACACCTGAAATGGTGAACCGTGACGCCTAGATGTCACTGAATGAAGATCAAAAGATTAGAATTGCATAATGCTAAACTATTAATTACCTTGAGTTTAACTACGCATTCAACATTCACTAAGTGTCACAAATTAATACACATTTTATTTCCACAGTACAAGTAAGTGAAAATGTTTGCTGGAATGAAGCAAAAGGTTCAGAATACAAACATGTATTTTTTAATACACTATCAAACATGTCAGTTTCATATGTTTGTTTTAAAAGTATTTGTAGATAAAAATCATAAAAATGTTCTATTCATGTATTATTTACTTTAATTACTAAAATTCGTATAAAAAAATCCACACATAAATCCTACCATCTAATTTTAAAGTTGCATGGCTATCACTTACTTTTCGTTGGTTAATAGCTACACCAAAAGCATGCAACAAGACTTAAACTACGTCACATAAGTCAGGAAGTTTGAAGAAATAAAATTAATAATTCCAAATTTTCTTCTTTATTACTTTTCATATCAAAATAAAACTTGGTGAATATCATTTTTTATGGTATTATGAACATAATAAGATGAAAAGTGAAAAATCGCGAATTATCCCTTTAAGAAGAAATGATAAACATTTCGCCTGATCTCACTGAAGCTTACAGCTTATTTCCTACTGTATGTAGATCATCACTTTAAATAGTTGCTTGCTTTATTGGTATATTTTGTTAATGTCCAATTGAATAATCATATATACATGCAGGTTTACATACCTACAAATGTATATATATATATGAAGATGCCAATCTTAATTACTAAGCTTGAATAAACATTTATACAAACAAAGCAAGGAAGCCAACCAAAGTTTTACCCTACATGCATTAGGAAATAAGCTGTAAGGCAAAACATATAAAATAGTTGTAAATTTAACTTATGACAAAAACAATTGCTCCAAGAATAATATCCAACATAAAATCTCTCCCTTTAATTTAGCTAAAATTATGACTGGAAAGATTGAAAACAAAATTCGATTTTCAATTCCGGCAACAACCTTGACTTTTTTTTTAACTTACAAAATTAGCAATTCAGATTTATAATATTTTATCCTGTTGGAGAAATCTAACTTTGTAGTTTTCAACAGAAATGATTTCTAAATTAATTTTTGAATTAAAAACTTTTTGTATTTTATATAAATTTACTGTCTCGTTTATTCAAAACATCGTCATGTGAGGTAGTAATAACAGGGATTGTATTTCATGATAGATGTATAACGTTTTAGAATCAAAAACTTTATATTATGCCTATAATTTTAATTTCCGTATATCTTAAATATTCAGAAATAATGACTTAACAAACTAGATGAAGTCCGTCCATGTTTGTGTCACGTGTGTTCGTCTGTCAACAGTAGCAAATGAGTTCCTTACGGCAAACTTCTGAAATTGACGCGAAAAAAACACACACATAGTCTGATATAGTCAAATACTCTGTAGTTAGCCAGTGCCATCTTTCATTTATTTTCAATAATTTTGCTAATGAGGGACAGAGGACAAAAACAGACTTTCCTAAGAAAAGCGGCGAGAAAGGTTATTTCAAACAATTTTCCATTCCGACGGATGGGGTTTCTGAAGGTTAATATTGTGTAGCAACAACATCATAAGATCTAATACTAACACATGCATTTAATCTCTCGTATTACTGGATAATAAAGTAGGTGATTATACATGTAGTTGTTATTCTTGGTATTTAAATGTGGGTTTCAAACGTCCAATTTGCGTTTTTTTTTTTTCAAATAGTGCGCCAACAAGGGAAGTTTGTAGTATGACGTCAGATGCGATGTTCTGAAGAAAGACAACTCTTTTCTTCAAAACAACAAGAAAAAAACATGAAAATTGCTCATAACTTTTTTGAAAGGTTGGTGACATCTACACTTTTTATGGTTTTATTTTGAAGAGTACACGTGGCACTTTCCTTCTTGACATTATCATAAAGAAATCACTGGTAGATAATTTTTAATACTGGAAACGTTTTTCATTTTTACGTTTTATTTTGGGCGGGAATGAAATAAATCATATTTTTAAAGATCAAAACAATATGAGGCTTAAACTCTTGAACATGTATTTGATAGATACAAATCTACTGTTTAATGTGAAACAAGAATTGTATGCTTGTAGGTTTGATATGAAGGATTTTTTGGAGAGTTTAATTAACAAGCAAATATTATGTCAATATTCGGAAAACACGAAACTGAGGTTGCTATAGCGACAAAACTAAGTCGGTGACCCCCAATTTTTTTCATCATTTTTTGTTCTTCAAATCATGAAATACCTTTACACAAAATTTTAAGGAAAAATCACTGGAAGAAATTAAAGAACCTTAGTGAGCGCGCTCACATACCCCACGTCCCCACATTGTCATTGGAGAAATGAAATAAGTGTAAGAAAAGAAAATTGCATAAGATAAAAAAATTGAATCATAATTTTCTGTCAATATGCACATCTACATAGTATGTCCTTATTATCTACAAAGTTTCATGAAATTCTGTTGTGTGGTTTCAGAGGAGTTGCGATGACAAACTGTTGCAGAAGTACATTGAAGCAAATAAGTTTAAAGGAGCATAAGTCCTAGAAAGAAAAAAAATCGTAATTTCCTGTCGATATGCACATCTACGTAGTATGTCCTTATTATCTACAAAGTTTCATGAAATTTTGTTGTATGGTTTCAGAGAAGTTGCGATGACAATCTGTTGCAGTAGTACATTAAAGCAAATAAGTTCAAAGGGGCATAACTCCAGGAAAAAAAATTGAATCGTAATTTCCTGTCGATATGCACATCTACGTAGTATGTCCTTATTATCTACAAAGTTTCATGAAATTCTGTTGTGTGGTTTCAGAGAGGTTGCGATGACAAACTGTTGCAGTAGTACATTAAAGCAAATAAGTTCAAAAGGGCACAACTCCTACAAAAAAAATTGAATCGTAATTTCCTGTCGATATGCACATCTACATATTATGTCCTTATTATCTAAAAAGGTTTCGTGAAATTCTGTTGTGTGGTTTGAGAGGAGTTGCGATGACAAACTGTTGCAGTAGTACATTAAAGTAAATAAGTTCAAAGGGGCGTAACTCCTAGAAAAAAAAATGAATCGCAATTTCCCGTCGATATGCACAACTACATAGTATGTCCTTATTATCTGAAAAGGTTTCGTGACATTCTGTTGTGTGGTTTGAGAGGAGTTGCGATGACAAACTGTTGCAGTAGTACATTAAAGTAAATAAGTTCAAAGGGGCGTAACTCCTAGAAAAAAAATGGAATCGCAATTTCCCTTCGATATGCACAACTACATAGTATGTACTTATTATCTGAAAAGATTTCGTGAAATTCTGTTGTGTGGTTTGAGAGGAGTTGCGATGACAAGAAACAGGACTGACGGACGGACTGACGGACGGGTCAAAAACATTATACCCTCCGCAACCCGTTGCGTGGGGTATAATAAATAGGCTGTTTTGTCTTTAAAGCACAAACTTACACAAATTGGATAAAATCAAATATGATCATGATGATAATACATTTCAGATTCTATGATTTAACCTTTTCTTTGAGTACTTAGAGAATATGTAGTGTTTTATTCAGGCCTCCATTTGCAAATTATCTGTTTTATTAGTATGAAATGTCAGTCAAATTATTTACAATATATATTTATAAAGTGATAAATAAACAAACAAACAATTTAGTCTTAGATGCATGATTTTTTTAGTTAGTTGTTAGTGGTTTTGAACTAGCTGTCAGTAACTGTGAGCATTCTCAGATCTGAACTTATTGTCTTTTTATTGTTGGGATATAATATACAACTACCCGACCACGTCCACTCTGTGTAGTATTTCTGTTTATATCGATCTGATGATTGAAGCCTTTTTCAACTGATTTTTATAGTTTGTTCTTATACTAAAGGGAATGGAAACCGTTACACCAATAAGTGTAATAATATAATCTACATCACAGTCGTTAGAACGAGACTTTACCTGCGCTATTTATCGATACGCCATATTGTATTATATATTTTATTTTAAAATTTATTAAAGGTTAACTTTCGTCAACAAAAAGATAATTTCATGAATAATTTGTTATTTTGAAGAACGTGATATATTGTTTTAAAATTACTTAATTTCATTTGAGGTGACTTATAGGTCCATTGGGCCGGGTGTATTAATATTTATCATATATTGTATATTTATAATCTGTACATATTTACACATGTCACTATAATAAATAATGTACTTACTTACTTACTATTGTTTTGATAGTGACAGTGTGCCTTGATCTTATAATTTCAGTATTTTTTTTTTTTTTATAATATTAGAAATGATAATCCTTAATACAAACATGATTACTATAATGATAAAAGGTATATCGATCTTTGACAGTTGTTATTAATCCCCAAATCCCGCCTACAGTAAAAAAATAACATATTCAGATTGAAATTTTCAGGATGAAAATGGCATGGGGATGATGTGGAAAAAAGTATATGATTCATAAAATTTCTTATAACCAGTCAGGGGACTTACTTAAATGAGTGATTTTCTAAATCACTGATTTAAGTAACATTATTTCCATACAGATTGGAAGTAGGAGTTGTCTTTCTTTAATAATCACCTATTTAAGTAGTACAAATTAATCACTAGAAGAAGTGATTGAATTTTATTATACATGTAGCTTTAAATAAAGAATACTAATGATCCAGGGACTAATCTTTGTATTGTGCTACCTTAAATGAGTGATTTTCTAAAGATTTAAGTAACATTATTTCCATACAGATTGGAAGTAAGAGTTGTATTTCTTTAATAATCACCTATTTAAGTAACTAGTACAAATAAATCACTAGAAGAAGTGATTGAATTTTATTATAGCTTTAAATATAGAATACTAATGATCAAGAGACTAATTATGTTTCTAAACTTATCAGAACCAACATCTGTGTTGTCTAGGATGACCAGGTCATTTCAGGTGATGACCTTGTACTGAATCTAGGATAATGACATAAAAATCACTTGTTTAAGTATCATACCTCAATTTCCTTCCCAAAAATCACTTATTTAAGTATCATTATTTTAATAACCCCCACTAATTTCAACACCCTCGAACAGTGAAATTTTTATTGCAAACAGTAGAATTTTATTACATAATCTGAAAGATGAAACCAATTGAACTTTACAGGAAAAATGCTCCCACTGCTGGGAAAAATCTGTTAAGAAAGTAGGAGTTTATTATGTAAAGCCATTATCATAGCATTTTTTCAACTGAAATAGAATTTGCAGATACATGATAGCATCAAAGGCATAAACCTTGCTACATAAAAGAAGCAAAAAGTTCATTTTTTCCAATTTATTAATGAAAAGATATTATTAAAACCTATGTGTTAAAAATTTTGGTAAAACTACAAAATCACAATTTGTGACAAAACTTCAATTTTGCTACTCAAATAAGTGATTTAAAAATCACTTATTTCAGTAAGTCCCCTGACTGATAACTTTTGATTGAAAAGAGATACACAAATTGGGTAGGTTATAGTTTGGATTTGTCTATTTTTATTGTAAGCCCAGAATTTTTTAATTTGTTGGTTTACGGATCCGCCAACCCGATTTTGCCGATTTCCAGAATAAAAATAAAATTGACTTTTCATGCTTTTTTATTCCCCCCGACCTTAACAAATGCATTATCCCTGAAAAATAATTAAACAATCTTTTTTTTATGAAATGAAATGCTTTAATCACTTACAAGATTGATAACACTTTCTGTAGTGAAAAAATGAAACTTCCAGTTTACGTTTCTAAAAATAGACAAATCAATTATAACTGACCTTGAAATGTCGTTTGCGCAAATAATTTTGCAAAACTAAACCTGTGTTTAAAATCAACTACACAATAAGTTCGTTTCCCGTATTTGTGATCAGTCCGTAAGATGCATCATCTGATAGAAATAGACTTGTCCAAATGTACACAGGTGGAAGACATCAAGTTAAAGTACTGAATATTAAATAATCATTTTGAATTTTCTTGTTTCATAGATAATAAAAAAAATACCATCCATGTGGATAAAAAAACGGGAATGCATGACAACAGATTAACCCGATATTCTCGTTTTTCCAGTGGACAAGTCTATTACGTAACGTCGTTTTTGACACGTGTGTTGAAACTTATTTTCGTACGACGTTTTAACATATTTTTTCTTTATCAGTTTTCATGCTTGAAGATCATAATTCAACAAGTTTCTGGGGTTGATTAAGAGCTACGCGAATCTGTTTTTCTTGTTTGTGAAATGACATTTAATTTCGTCTTTGTCCTTGTACCCCTTATATATGTTGACTTGTTTCCCGAAATCTCTTGTTTACATTCATGTACTGAATGCTCATTTACTACGTGACACGATACAGTTGTCAATCAAAACAAAAAAATCAATAATCCACTATCAGGGCAATGAAATCTCAACAGATCCATCAGTTTCCAGTCCCTTTATAATAGTCCCAGTTCAAACTAAGGAGTACATCACACTGGTGGATCCAGATATTTTCATAAGGGGGGACCCACTGACTGACTTAAAAGAGGGCCCTCTCCAGACATGCGTCAGTGAATCCCAATATACATGTAATCAACCAAATTTCTCCCACAAAAGGGTGGCGACACCCCCCCCCTGGATCCGCCTTAGCCTATGTCACCATTAAGGGGAGGCACTCATAAAGATCAGCTGTTTGAAAGATCAAGAACTACATATCACAGGCACTTTTGTCTTGTTACATGTACCCTCGGGGTGGGGGGGGGGGGGGGTTACTATCCACACTCGTACGGAAGTGGATAGAAACCTCCCATTGACAGAAACAAGTCAGTCAAGTGTCGAAGTGCCTGTGCTACATATATGACAACATGAGATTTGCTCACAAGCACTTGTTTCTATCCATTGGCAGTTCGACTATCCATATAAATAGAAGCTTTTATTTATATGGATAGTCGACCTTCCAATGGAAAGAAACAAGTGCCTGTGGATTTGCTGTATCGGGCGGTGAGACCAATATTTTCCAAAATGCACGTCTAATTTTAACAATATAATAACATACTTCCTTGTGTAGTCACAAAACCTTGAATACATCTTGGTGTATGTTTCACCAAAACCGTCTGGTATTGTCATTTCTGTCACAAGCCGTCAATCGTAACTGGAAAAATATTTTGACATGAGGCGGGAAACCTATGCACATAAGATACAAATCGTTTCAGGAATTGTTTCCGGAAATTTTTATCACAAGCAAGGGAGACGCAGATGGCGTACGCCGCCCTTTGATAAAAACATTTCTCATATTTCTCACGATTTATATGATATGTTTAACGTTAAAAAATGTTTCTTCTCACCTAAGTCTTGAATTCAATGCTCTATATTCTAATATGTTAAACAGCTGATCTTCAAAAATAACAATACAATGCTTCACAGAATATATTTTTCATTTACAATTTTTTATGTAATAATATGATGAATCTATGATCATATGACCAGTCTTCTTGAAAGTATGAATTTTGTGCCGGACATCTGACCAGGCAAGGGTTTGTATAGTCTTACTATACAAATCCTTGGACCAGGCAAATGAAAAATGTAGCCTGACCAAAACATTATTTGCAGAAATAAAGATTACATAGAAAAAATGAGAAAAAAATGTCAGTTTGACATTCAGTGTCCGTCAATCGGCAATACTTTATACAAATAAGTTCTGAAGCCGTGGTATGGTTCACAACGAGACACTGACTCTCCACCAGAGACCAAAATGACTAACTCTGTGATTATCACCTGTGAAAATGACCGCCACGAAATAACCAATAATGTTTAAAGTGGCGTTAATCACCAATCAATCAGTTAATCAAGATAATGGGACCCGTGTTCAAAAATATTTATTCTTGAAATATTTTGTGATTTAAGAATTGAAAGCCTTTTTTTTTTTTTTTTTTAATTTTATTGGGTTGTAAAGGGTTTGACCGAAGTGTTTTTTGTATGAAGCACGAAAGTGCTTCACACCTAAAATGAACGCAGAACAACGCTTTTACAACCCTAACAAGAAGCATTCATTTCGTATATGCTACGACTAGTTTAATAAGAGTTATATTATGCTTTCCGTTTGTTTTTCCTATGCATTGTTGTGACGTTGTCACAGAAATCACGTGTAGTCATGAATGTTGAATTTTATTTAGAAATACAAATTGATATTTGGATGCCAATTAAAGGTACGGTTTCTTATGAAACATACATGTAATGTTATTATTGCTTCTTGCCTTTTGGCCGTTTATAATTTTTGGGCCATGGTACAGGTATTTGTGTTTTTTTGTTGTATCTTTGGTCACGATACATGTATTGATGTTTTTATTGTATTTTTGGCCATGGTACAGGTATTGATGTTTTTATTGTATTTTTGGCTATGGTGCAGGTATTATAGGTTTTTATTGCATTTTTGGCCGTGGTACAGGTATTGATGTTTTTATTGCATTTTTGGCCGTGGTACAGGTATTGATGTTTTATTGTATTTTTGGCCATGGTACATGTATTGATGTTTTTATTGCATTTTTGGCCGTGGTACAAGTATTGATGTTTTTATTGTATTTTTGGTCATTGTACAGGTATTTTTGTTTTTATTGTATTTTTGGTCATTGTACAGGTATTGATGTTTTGATTGTATTTTTGGTCATTGTACATGTATTGATGTTTTTATTGTATTTTTGGCCGTGGTACAGGTATAGGTGTTTTTATTGTATTTTTGGTCATTGTACAGGTATTGATGTTTTTATTGCATTTTTGGCCATGGTACATGTATTGATGTTTTTATTGCATTTTTGGCCGTGGTACAGGTATTGATGTTTTTATTGTATGTTTGGTCATTGTACAGGTATTGATGTTTTATTGCATTTTTGGCCATGGTACATGTTTTGATGTTTTTATTGCATTTTTGGCCGTGGTACAGGTATTTTTGTTTTTATTGTATTTTTGGTCATTGTACAGGTATTGATGTTTTTATGGTATTTTTGGTCATTGTACATGTATTGATGTTTTTATTGTATTTTTGGCCGTGGTACAGGTATATGTGTTTTTATTGTATTTTTGGTCATTGTACAGGTATTGATGTTTTTATTGCATTTTTGGCCATGGTACATGTATTGATGTTTTTATTGCATTTTTGGCCGTGGTACAGGTATTGATGTTTTTATTGTATGTTTGGTCATTGTACAGGTATTGATGTTTTATTGCATTTTTGGCCATGGTACATGTTTTGATGTTTTTATTGCATTTTTGGCCATGGTACATGTATTGATGTTTTTATTGCATTTTTGGCCGTGGTACAGGTATTGATGTTTTTATTGTATGTTTGGTCATTGTACAGGTATTGATGTTTTATTGCATTTTTGGCCATGGTACATGTTTTGATGTTTTTATTGCATTTTTGGCCGTGGTACAGGTATTGATGTTTTAATTGTATTTTTGGTCATTGTACAGGTATTGATGTTTTTTTATTGCATTTTTGGCCCTGGTACAGGTATTGATGTTTTTATTGTATTTTTGGCCATGGTACAGGTATTGATGTTTTTCTTGTATTTTTGGTCATGGTACAGGTATTGATGTTTTTATTGCATTTTTGGCCGTGGTACAGGTATTTATGTTTTTATTGTATTTTTGGCCATGGTACAGGTATTGATGTTTTTATTGTATTTTTGGCTATGGTGCTGGTATTGAAGGTTTTTATTGTATTTTTGGCCATGTTACAGGTATTGATGTTTTTATTGTATTTTTGGCCATGGTACAGGTATTGATGTTTTTATTGTATTTTTGGCTATGGTGCAGGTATTGATGTTTTTATTGCATTTTTGGCCATGGTACAGGTTTTGATGTTTTTATTGCATTTTTGGCCGTGGTACAGGTATTGATGTTGTTATTCATTTTTGGCCGTGTAACAGGTATTGATGTTTTTATTGTATTTTTGGTAATTGAAAAGGTATTGATGTTTTTATTGTAGTTTTGGTCATTGTACAGGTATTGATGTTTTTATTGTAGTTTTGGTCATTGTACAGGTATTGATGTTTTTATTGTATTTTTGGTAATTGTACAGGTATTGATGTTTTTATTGTAGTTTTGGTCATTGTACAGGTATTGATGTTTTTGTTGTATTTTTGGCTATGGTACAGGTATTAAAGGTTTTTATTGCATTTTTGGCCGTGTAACAGGTATTGATGTTTTTATTGTATTTTTGGTAATTGAACAGGTATTGATGTTTTTATTGTAGTTTTGGTCATTGTACAGGTATTGATGTTTTTATTGTAGTTTTGATAATTGTACAGGTATTGATGTTTTTATTGTATTTTTGGTCATTGTACAGGTATTGATGTTTTTATTGTATTTTTGGTCATTGTACAGGTATTGATGTTTGTGATGCATTACTGGCCATTGTACAGGTATTTGTGTTTTATTATATTTTTGATTGTTCCGTTTGTATCTCCTCTTTCCTTTCGGAAAATAGAGATTTTATGAAGGAAAAGTCAATAACACGTTGCTTAGTTTCTGGGGAATTAGCTTCAATTATTCTTAACAGATGCACCTTTATATACGTGTGCCCCCTCCCCGCCAGGCACGCGGTATAAAGAAGTAAGACTTATGACTGACATGTATTTTAGTCAGTCTCAAAATAAGGCATGGTTATGTCTCCGTATGGACCGTTCCCTTGCTAGCTAGCTCGTTGAAAATCAGGACCAGCAAACCGGTCTAGTACAAAGTGTGACTCTCAATTGGGAAAGGATTTGTGACTCTCACCAGGAAAAGGACTAGTGACTCTCACCAGGGAAATGACTAGTGACTGTCAACTGGGAAAGGACTTGTGACTCTCACCAGGGAAAGGACTAGTGACTTGCAACAGGGAAAGGACCTGTAACTCTCACCAGGGAAAGGACTTGTGACTCTCACCAGGGAAAGGACCAGTGACTCTCACCAGGGAAAGGACCAGTGACTCTCACCAGGAAAAGGACTTGTGACTCTCACCAGGGAAAGGACCAGTGACTCTCACCAGGAAAAGGACTTGTGACTCTCACCAGGGAAAGGACCAGTGACTCTCACCAGGAAAAGGACAGTGTGTATGTCTTTAGGATATATGTGTTGTTTGGTTGCTGTATCATTGATTTACACAACAGAACAACCATCTTACACACCAGATCAACCATCTTACTGACCAGGTCAACCATCTTACACACCAGGTCAACCATCTTACACACCAGATCAACCATCTTGCACACCAGATCAACCATCTTTCACACCAGGTCAACCATCTTACACACCAGATCAACCATCTTACACACCATGCAGGTCAATCATTTAATCGTTGATATTATACTGACTTTGGTGCTTTGTAAAATTGATAAAGCTGGTTATTTGTTACGAAACAGATCAACGCATTCTAAGAAGAAAACCGGGGCAATGTACGCCGATTCGTTTTACTCTACCTATCCAAAGAATGCTTTTTCTATTAGTTGATATTACATGACTTTGAACTAGCTGTCACTCAGTAACTGCGAGTACTCTCAGATATGTACTTGGTGTCTTTTTTGTTGTTAGGGGTGAGGGATGAATAAATACCCTGCCGCGTCCAGTCTATGTTTTTGTTTGATGTTTTTCAGCTTTGTATCGGTCTGCTGCGTTTAGACCTTTTCAATTGATTTTTATAGTTTGTTCTTATGTTGTGCTGTTACACCACTGTCCCAGGTTAGGGGAGGGTTAAGCGCTCACAAATATGTTTAACTTCGCCACACTCTTTATGTGCCTTTTCCAAGTCAGGATCCTGTAGTTCAGTAGTCGTCGTTGGTTCATGTCTGTCATATTTGTTTTCGTTAATTGTTTTGTTATTAATTTGGTCATTTGGGTTTTTCTCATTGTTGAAGGCCGTACGACTGCCTATAACAGTTTACATCCACTTTATTTGAACTTTGGTGGATAGTTTTCTCGCTGACAATCGTAGCACATCTCCTATTTTTTATATAATTAGCAGTCTGCTGTTTCCCCTTTCATCCATTCGTTATCTTCCTTTCTGATTTCTGATGGATTTTATTCGTCATTGTGCGAAGTGCTCCTTTGAAGGAGGGATTTTCTATACCAGAACAGAACATATGGTGTAAAGTGATAGGAGAAGACCATTCGTACGTCCGTCCGTTTGTTTGTGAGTTCCTGCGCTCGTCTTTCAGACGTAGAAATTTGTATTTTTTACCGAAACTGATCATAAACCGCGTGACAGAATCTTGTTGAACGTGCAAACTAATCTTACTCTATTAATATACTTTCTTCTGTAACCGAGAGACTGTGCTACTGGCATGACGATGAAAACATCGAACACTTCAAACTATTAGGTCCTGGACAGCAATTAAACGATATATATAAAAGACATTTAGTGGTCAACATTTAATTTATAGAAACGACTGAGTAAATCAGAGTTGTTTCGAGGTTTTTTAACGTACACTCTCTTTTCACGACGCATCGGATTAAAGGTTCCCATTTTCACCAAAATTGGCTTCGAATTTATAACACCGCACTGCAAAACGGACGCCCGAGGTCAAATGATGTCCAAAGTGATCATATTTCTATACCCAAGTCACCCTTGGAGTATGTCAAAATGTAGCTATTTAACATCATCTCGTCATAATTTCAATGTTGTATGTTAAGTCTTTAAAATTCTTTAATGAGCGACATGGCAACCAAAACATTTATACATGTATAATAGAAAAATAAGGAGATGTAGTTTGATTGCCAATGAGACAACTTCATGAATAATATAACAGTAAGAAGATGTGGTATGATTGCCAATAAGACACTTACATGTATAATATAACAGTAAGAAGATGTGGTATGATTGCCAATGAGACACTTACATGTAAAATATAATAGTAAGAATATGTGGTATGATTGCCAATAAGGCACCTTTCCACTAGACACCAGACACCAGATAACTCTCCACCAGACAGCAGACAGCAGACACCAAATGACATAGAAGTAAGGAACTATATGTCAACGTACAGCTTTCAACAATGATCAAAACCTATAGCAAGCTATATAAAGTCCCGAAATGACAAACAAGAAAACTAGCGGCCTGATTTATGTACAAAACAATAAAAGAAAAACAAATATGATATACAGTAACAAACGACAACAACTAAATTACGGACTTTTGACTAGTCTTGAGACAGGCACATTCAGAATGTGGCGGGGTTAAAAAATATTTGCGGGCGCCCAACCCTAACCTTACATGGGACAATTATGTAACAACATAAACCGTAAAAATCAGGACGAGCTATCCCGTTTGGTATAAGTTTTCTACAGGTACAGCCAAACTTGCAAACCAAATCTTTGTCTCTATGAAAGAATCTAGTAAAAGTAATTTGTGGTAACGAAATCCTCGATTTATACAGTAATACAGAGATTGCGCTTATAGAAATCCAAAACGCTGCTAGCTAGTTTTTTTTTAATCAAAATTTCCAATTACTTATGGTTGCAATGACATAGACACAATTCGACACAAACATTGACTGTCCTGAAGAATTAAATACCTTTTATTTGCATGAAAGGTCCAAACACATCTAGGACCGAACTTTGATACATATTTCTTTAACCTGAATAATAAAAGTCGCAAATGTTTGCAAATAAACAACGAAAAATGGAAATGAGGTCATGGCAAATTCAACCCTGCAAGACGGGTTTATTGTTTAATTATAGTGCTTGTCCTAGATATTCGGGAAATATTTGCCACTGGATGTTAAGCAAACAAAAATCAGTCAATCAATCATAATCAATCAATCATAATAACAGATTAAAATATACGGAACTGTTCTCCTTAAATATTAGATATGATTTTTATATAAATACAACCATATGAAATTACAAGAAGAAACATTCAATTATTATAATTATATTGTTATGCTACAAACAGTTCATTATCAAATATTTAATCGAAATGTTCGCCCTAATTATATATTATGAAGTCCATACCTACTACTCATTACATAACAAGTGGTCCCCGAGAGAAATCTAACAAATGTTATCATACATTACTCGACAAATTATTTGTAAAATGCTACAAGATAACATCAAGATATTTGTTAGATAACAAAGCGGGAAATAATGTGCCATAAGGGCTGAGGATAAAGGCTGAGGATAAAGGATGAGGATAAAGGATGGGGATAAGGGCTGAGGATAAAGGCCGAGGATAAAGGCTGAGGATAAAGGCTGAGGATAAAGGTTGAGGATAAAGGCTAAGGATAAAGGCTCAGGATAAAGGTTGAGGATAAAGGATGAGAATAAAGGCTGAGGATAAAGGCTGGGGATAAGGGCTGAGGATAAAGGCTGAGGATAAAGGCTCAGGATAAAGGCTCAGGATAAAGGCTGAGAATAAAGGTTGAGGATAAAGGCTGCGGATAAAGGCTCAGGATAAAGGCTCAGGATAAAGGTTGAGGATAAAGGCTGAGGATAAAGGCAAACAATAAGGAGTTATGCATAACAATTTTTACTAACAAGAACACCGAAATATAAAAACAAATAAATTACAAGTTGTATATTCAATAGAAGTCCTAAATGACAGTACTTACTGTCACTAGTACACTCAAAAGAAGTTATAACTTAATTGCCACAGTAAAAAAAAATACGTTGAACGTAAATGTTTAAAGTTATATGATAAACTAAGTGTCCAGTGTTTTTGTTACGCTTTTATTTTCTGGGAGGAAAATGCCGACGTCGTAAATGATTTAGGTAATTTGAAGAAGTTACGTTTGTGGACTCAGCTTTGAGCACGCCGTCTAGTACGCGAGTCCCTAGTTCACGCAAGAGAAGTCATAACAATACTAGTCCCTAGTACATTCAAAAGAAGTTATAAATGAAAGTTCTACTCCCTAGTACACTCATGAAAAGTTATAACAGCACAAGTCAATACACGGTTATAAATAACATTAATGTTCCCTGACCTTCCCTAGTACACTCAGGAGAAGTTATAAATGACAGTAATGTCACACAACGTACGAGTAAAAGGAGATGTGGGATATACGTCAATGAGACAACAATTCAACGACACAAATAACCAATAGACATCTAGTGGACAACACACAACGTACGAGTAAAAGGAGATGTGGGATATATGTCAATGAGACAACAATCCAACAACACAAATAACCAATAGACATCTAGTGGACAACACACAACGTACGAGTAAAAGGAGATATGGGATATATGTCAATGAGACAACAATCCAACAACACAAATTACCAATAGACATCTAGTGGACAACACACAACGTACGAGTAAAAGGAGATATGGGATATACGTCAATGAGACAACAATCCAACAACATAAATAACCAATAGACGCTAGTGGGTAACTAACAGTGTCTAGCATTCATCCTGTTAGTTTGCAACATAAATTGTCTAGCATTCATCCTGTTAGTGAGCAACATACAGTGTCTAGCATCCATCCTGTTAGTTTGCAACATAAATTGTCTAGCATTCATCCTGTTAGTGGGCAACATACAGTGTCTAGCATTCATCCTGTTAGTGGGCAACATACAGTGTCTAGCATTCATCCTGTTAGTGGGCCACATACAGTGTTTAGCATTCATCCTGTTAGTGGGCAACATACAGTGTCTAGCATTCATCCTGTTAGTGGGCAACATACAGTATCTAGCATTCATCCTGTTAGTGGGCAACATACAGTGTCTAGCATTCATCCTGTTAGTTTGCAACATAAATTGTCTAGCATTCATCCTGTTAGTGGGCAACATACAGTGTCTAGCATTCATCCTGTTAGTTTGCAACATAAATTGTCTAGCATTCATTCTGTTAGTGGGCAACATACAGTGTCTAGCATTCATTCTGTTAGTGGGCAACATACAGTGTCTAGCATTCATCCTGTTAGTGGGCAACATACAGTGTCTAGCATTCATCCTGTTAGTGGGCAACATACAGTATCTAGCATTCATCCTGTTAGTGGGCAACTTACAGTGTCTAGCATTCATCCTGTTAGTGGGCCACATACATAATCTAACATTCATCCTGTTAGTGGGCAACATACAGTGTCTAGCATTCGTCCTGTTAGTGGGCCACATACAGTGTCTAGCATTCATCCTGTTAGTGGGCCACATACAGTGTCTTGCATTCATCCTGTTAGTGGACAACATAAATTGTCTAGCATTCATCATGTTAGTGGGCCACATACAGTGTCTAGCATTCATCATGTTAGTGGGCCACATACAGTGTCTAGCATTCATCATGTTAGTGGGCCACATACAGTGTCTAGCATTCATCCTGTTAGTGGGCAACATACAGTATCTAGCATTCATTCTGTTAGTGGGCCACAAACAGTGTCTAGCATTTATCCTGTTAGTGGGCCACATACAGTATCTAACATTCATCCTGTTAGTGGGCCACATACAGTGTCTAGCATTCATTCTGTTAGTGGGCAACATACAGTGTCTAGCATTCATCCTGTTAGTGGGCAACATACAGTATCTAGCATTCATCCTGTTAGTGGGCAACATACAGTGTCTAGCATTCATCCTGTTAGTTTGCAACATAAATTGTCTAGCATTCATCCTGTTAGTGGGCAACATACAGTGTCTAGCATTCATCCTGTTAGTTTGCAACATAAATTGTCTAGCATTCATCCTGTTAGTGGGCAACATACAGTGTCTAGCATTCATCCTGTTAGTGGGCAACATACAGTGTCTAGCATTCATCCTGTTAGTGGGCCACATACAGTGTCTAGCATTCATCCTGTTAGTGGGCAACATACAGTGTCTAGCATTCATCCTGTTAGTGGGCAACATACAGTGCCTAGCATTCATCCTGTTAGTGGGCAACATACAGTGTCTAGCATTCATCCTGTTAGTGGGCAACATACAGTGTCTAGCATTCATCCTGTTAGTGGGCCACATACAGTGTCTAGCATTCATCCTGTTAGTGGGCAACATACAGTGTCTGGCATTCATCCTGTTAGTGGGCCACATACAGTGTCTAGCATTCATCCTGTTAGTGGACAACATACAGTGTCTAGCATCCATCCTGTTAGTGGACAACATAAATTGTCTAGCCTTCATCATGTTAGTGGGCCACATACAGTGTCTAGCATTCATCATGTTAGTGGGCCACATACAGTGTCTAGCATTCATCATGTTAGTGGGCCACATACAGTGTCTAGCATTCATCCTGTTAGTGGGCAACATACAGTATCTAGCATTCATCCTGTTAGTGGGCCACAAACAGTGTCTAGCATTTATCCTGTTAGTGGGCCACATACAGTATCTAACATTCATCCTGTTAGTGGGCCACATACAGTGTCTAGCATTCATCCTGTTAGTGGGCAACATACAGTGTCTAGCATTCATCCCTGGCCACACACACACAGTGTCTAGCATTCATCTTATTCGATCGATCTTGCAGAACCTACTGATTAATTGTTAATTTTGTTTTCATCCTATATATGCAAGAAATGTTTTCCACTTGACGTTAAGAAATCAAAAATCAATCAATAAAAAAAGACATGTTACTGTACAATATATCAAGCTCTATGCTGTCCAGAGTCTAAAAAATATCAACAAATCAACAGTTACTGCAATGAACACAACAATCTCAAAATAATAACTCATAACATTAAGCTATATATACATAATACAACAGCTTACGAGTTTCCTGGCTTGGAGTAAGCAAGAAGTGAATGTATGATTTTCTCAATCATTTCTGTCAATGCGTAAAGTATCAAATGACCACATTATTGATATTCATGTCAACACCGAAGTGTTGACTACTGGGCTGGTGATACCCTCGGGGACAAAACGTCCACCAGCATTGGCATCGAACCAGTGGTGTAAATAGTTATCAAAGGTACTAGGATTATAATTTAGTACGCTAGACGCGGAAATGTATTAAAATTATTATTTGGGCATTTGTTAACATGTTGTTTGTAAAATAGATGGATGATTGTAGGATGAAGCTTTTTATTGTCATGTGAAGTACTCACTTATCACGAGTTATAGGATACCCAGATTTTGTATATTGGATCCTATAAACTACATGTCCATCAGAAAGGATTCACCGGACCCTGAATTTGCCACCTTTCATGGATGAAGATTCATTTTAGTGGTCAAGTCCGTATCGAGAATTCGTTAAGCTTGAGGATAACCGTCTGTTGTTATGATTGTAAGGGTGTACATTTTCGACTTGTGCAAGGTTTCGACTAATATTAAACTCAATATCATGCATCATTCGGCAATGTTTGTTTTATGTTGTTTGGCCTTTTGAATATATACCTGTATGCTATAGCGACAAGGTGTTTCGTGTATGGTGTACATGTATGTCTGCATGTTTCATATATGACCATGATGACTTCAATTGTGTTTGATTTATTGAATGACAGTAAGATGTCTATGTCTGGCTGTCGGTCAGGGTTCATATACTTTTGACCTTAGGTTCTGAATTAATTGGCCAAGCATAACTTTTACATGTGTCAGTTTTTAAGGCACTGTAAGGATCGGAACACATATATTTGGTGTACGGGATATTTGGAGAGATCTGTTTGGCATGGTTCATCTGACCTTGACCTTGTTTATGACAATCTTAAGCGCATTTGACAATTTAGTAAAACCCTTGATATTATAGACGTTCAACAAATATACTATCATAGGTAAAGCAAGTTCAACAAATATACTATCATAAGTAAAGCAAGTTCAACAAATATACTATCATAAGTAAAGCAAGTTCAACAAATATACTATCATAAGTAAAAGCAAGTTCAACAAATACACTATCATAAGTAAAGCAAGTTCAACAAATATACTATCATAAGTAAAGCAAGTTCAACAAATATACTATCATAAGTAAAGCAAGTTTAACAAATATACTATCATAAGTAAAGCAAGTTCAACAAATATACTATCATAAGTAAAGCAAACAAGACATTACAGCATTTGCGCTTTGGTATTCTATAGTATGTACTATATAGTTAAATCAATCCTTATCTGCGTTGTTTATAAAGAACTTAAAAAGTTCTGTTGCACAAAATGTTGGTTATCGTTCAATCCCAAATTACACATGAAATGTGCTGTTTTTGCTATGATTTTTTGTTTGACGGATAACATTTTGGTTTAAACGTTGCATAGCTTTAATGTTCATCTTTATCAAAATAGTTACAGGCTTCAACCACTTGCAGATTTATCAAATGGTAAAAGAAATACTGATTTCTGATTACTAGAGTATATTAAGTCTGGTCACGCATTTTCTTTCACGATCGAAATAATACGTTGCCTGATCTTTCACGATCAAGTTTGATGGAAATTAAACAAATTCAAGGTTTTCATAAACAAATTAACGCTTTTAATGGAAGAACATACTTTAATTTTATTGTACTATCAGATAAACCAAAGATTAAATTTCAAATTTTATCATGATATTCTGAAATATGACCATTATAGGTACAAAAAGGGTGTTATTTGTAATTAATTTCATAGACACGCATTGCGCCTTTTGTGTTTTTTTCAAAAAAGTACTTCATATTTTCTTTATCTTCTTTCACAGTTATGTTGAGGAAGTAAAACCATTTTGACAGACATATTTTTTGGTTCGGATTTGTACCGCGTTTTGAAAATTAAGCGATTTTTTTCAAAGATTCTGAACTAGAATGTACATTAAATGTCTTGCACGATCCGTTACCAGAACTTTCACGATCGTCTCTCAATACTTGACCGCCGTTAGATATTCTTTCACGATCATTTCTCTCGATAAACCGAATGACACTCGTGCATTATCACACACTATATCTTTGATATACAATGCTCTTTATTACTGTGTACTATACTACGAATAAATATAATATACAATCAGTGAGCTAATGTTACGTGTACTTGTTTTTCTCATTGTAATACACCACACAAGAATGTAACCCTTGATCGTAAATAATGTACTATATAATGTTTATTGATTAACTATGTGTACGGTACAAAGTTAAAAACAAGTTGCTTTCTTTAAAAAAAAAAGAAATGCAATCGTAAACCCAAATGCTTGTTTGGCATTAAATATAAGATAATTGTTTAATAAGATGCATTGTTTTATATTATTTTTGTAGTATAAGAATTAGAAATTGACATTGATTGTTCACTTAATGTAACTACAGTTCAATGTGGGGTGAAATATTCTAAAGGAAATCATTACCCCGTCCCGCGTCCAAGGAATATTTCTTTTCTCCTCTCTCCCGAAAAACAACATGCTATGAAAGTCATCAACTGGATGTTCAATTCTAAGGTGCACACGTTTTTTTTCTTTTTTAGGTAAGAGTTAGTTTTTAGGCAAGAGTTCAAATGCAAATGTGAAGAAATTTAATCAATTAATGATTATTTGTATTTAAGGGAGTATGAGAGTGTTTCGCCATCTTGGGTTGTAAAAAACAGAGAACCCAAAGTTAAGATGTTCGATCAAATTAGCAAAATTTGTTGCAGGAAGGCAGATATTTAATTTGAATTTTCCTTTAAAAGAACAAATTAATAAGAACATAATTTATAAATATTTGTATTTTTACAAGTGAAGACTATTTTATGTATCTATAGATTGCTTTTAAATGTGTTTAAATTGATATTTTAAGTGGAGGTAACTCTAAAACAATGTTTCTTACATCTACAAAGTCAAATGTACTTTTTTTTTAATATATTTTAGATTAAGATCTCAGTTTTAGTTCTTTTCTTCATATTTAATATCTACTTATTCACATTTTAATAACGAAAAGGATCCAGATGTACCTATAACAATCTGATTTAAGGTTATTTTCAATAAATGATATTGTTATTGAAAAATCCTCGTGTTTTACATCTATTCAAGTTCTGATTTATATTAGATTAAATACGTCCTTGGTCTATCCTAGACGTGAAATTTAAAAACAAAAGTGCAAATAAACTCATCATAGGTACCAGGAATGAAATTTCATATTTACGCCAGACGCGCGTTTCGTCTATATCTTATGACTCATCAGTGACGCTCGAATAAAAAATTGTAAAAAAGGCCAAATAAAGTACGAAGTTGAAGAGCATTGAGGATCAACAATTCCTAAAAGTTTTGTCAAATACAGCTAATGTAATCTATTACTGAGGTAGAACGAAAGACTTCATTTTAATTTCAGTATGAGAGAAAAAAATTAGCCTGCTTTGTATATCATTCACATCTTCCTTTGACTCGTAATCTTAAATGAAATGCTAGTAATACTATTTTTATAGATTTAAGTTTTGACAAATCCCGTTTCTGAATATAAATCGCATTATTTACATGAAATCTTATCTCATATCTTAACACAGCTGGTTTCAACGTATGACTCTAATTATATACTGCGTAAACCCTCAGGGGTTTACGCAACTACAGATATATCATTAAACTATTCGGAAGTTAAAATATCATTTGTTCTTTACATACACAAATGATACAATTACATTACAACAATCATTAAGTTGTAAACACTATATGTATATAGGCTTAGTAAGCCAATTTATTACCTTGGTTGCAATGAATGACATTGATTTCCCAGTTAAATAAAAACCGATAATTTCACATGTGAAATAAACGTGTTTATTTCACTTTCTGACGTCATACAACAATAGGCGTTGTCAAGACGTCGATAACGGCGGATCAAAACAAATTGTCAATGCGTAGAAAAAAGATATAGTTCCTGACATGTTTTACATTAATTTCTTTTAAAAAAAGCCATTTGCCAATGTTATAAAATGAATAACTAATTAAAGAATTCCATTATCGAAAAATATTCAACTTGTGACTGAACAACACCGATAATTAACTCATGTGCTACGCGCGTTCGTGAATTAATGTGTTGTTTGTTCACTCGTAACAAAATACATAATACTGATATTTTTCTCTATTTGTTGAATTCTTCGATTAGTTAATCTATTAATATTAAATATGCTTAACAGTTATTATTTACATGCGAATATATTAGATATATACTGAGAAAAAAAAGTTTAGTTTTAATTTGTTTTTTGTTCTTTCTGGAAAAAAAATTTAAACATCATTGATATAATCCTTAGTTTTTCCTGTAACTTAAATCAGTCGTATTTTTTCAAGTCTTGGTGATTGATTTGGTGCCATTTTAGCTCGTGTAATTGATATTTTACCTTCTATACCTGTACTTTTAAAAACGATATTAAAAATTTCTTTTTCACTAACGTTCAGAAACACACGATTGGTAAGAAAAACATATACACCTTTGAATAAATTGCATTGGGCATCAATCAGGCCTCGCCGAAAATGACCGTCAGAAAGATTTTGGAATGGTTGATGCCGGAATGAATGTTGCTGGCATCGTGGCTCGATTTAATGTGAATAAGGCAACAGTTTAGAGACTGACAACCAGATATCGACAAATTGCTACAGCACAGGATAGGTTGATACCTCGTAGACCAAAAAATATATTGTCAAGGCATGAGCGCTACCTCAAATTGTGGTGTAAGGGGGGCGGGGCTTAGTCACAATGTTCTTTATCATTTGTTTTTCGTACAGATATTCTCTATTCTGTACATGTTAAAAGCACCCATTATTCTCTTTGTTTCATTTTTTACCCATGTTTCTCTATTATTTATTTTGAATATTTAAACATTTTATGTTTCGATACTTTAACTTTCGAGGATTTTCTTGTATTGTCGCGTTGTTCAAGCTTTTCTCGGCCGGACGCACCTCAAATATAACTCTGAGCTTTATCACGTTGTCTGGTGTGCATGATAGTGTATTGCTTGCAATTCTGTTTCTTACCCCTGTTAAATTTATTGTATTTTATGCTTCAAATTGCAAGTAGAAGGATGCAATTACAATGTAAAAAAAGGTTATAAAATGCAATGTAAAGTAGTGATTTAGTCTAGTTGAAAAATTTAAAATTGATCAAAAGTAGTATGTCCGAGGCTGTCAAACGAATCCAAGACCCTTGTTTATTCACCATACTGTAAAAAAATTATTGCGAAAACGCAGGTGCGATTTTTTTTTATATATATTGTCTTTAAGAAATCCACTACATAATAACGGTGTTCTCGTGCTAGTACAACAGTGATCACCTTTAAAAAAAGACAACTCATAAAGAAAAGGGGCGAAAGATACCAGAATGACATTTAAACTCATAGATTGAAAGTAATCTGACAACACCATGGCTAAGAAAGAAAAGGACAAACAGACAAATAATAGTACACAAGAGACAACATTAGAAACTTAGGTAAAAGCAACACGAACCCCACCAAAAACGGGTGATCTCAGATGCTCTGGACGGGTTAGCAGATCCAGCTCCACAAAATGTCACCCGTTGTGTTGCTCATGTTATTACAAACCCGTTAAATAGTCTAATTCGATAGGTCACATCCGTGAAAAAAGATGACAATAGTCAGATAAGGTTGCAGTCGCAATGGCGGATGCTATTGTGCAAATATTTCTAATGTTTTTCATGATTTTTCATTTCTAAATTCTATACCAGTTTTCTTTAATCTTTATAGAAATTTCCTGTTTTTCTCTATTCTATATCGATAAGCACCCACTGTTCTCTATCATCAATTTTTGTTGACCTATGTTTTTCTGTTCTTTATTTTGTTGGCCCTTAAATCTGCATATTTTGCTCAAATTTGTCTATTTTTGTTAACCCCATCCACACTCTCTTGTATATTGATTGCCCAAAAGTCCAATATGTTAAAAAGCTATTCTTCAAAAACAAATAAAAGAATGCTTTATGGAAAATATTATCCATACTTTACAAATTGTAAGTTACATGATCTACTAACCAAGACATTTATTGGGTGAACATTTTTTCTCCAAAAATATCCACTTTCTTCTTCCAGGGATTAAATTGTGACAAACTCATTGTTTTTTGTATTAGTTTATAAATTGTAATTTTGGTTATGGACGAAGAAAACACTTTCGACCGTTTTGTGGTAAGGACACTCTAAAAATATCAGCCCAAACATCTGAATATTACAAAGAATATTA
This sequence comes from Mytilus galloprovincialis, assembly GCA_037788925.1. Taxonomy (NCBI): domain Eukaryota; kingdom Metazoa; phylum Mollusca; class Bivalvia; order Mytilida; family Mytilidae; genus Mytilus; species Mytilus galloprovincialis. The sequence goes on along the minus strand of CM075339.1, from coordinate 72,522,600 downwards.
AAATATTTAGATAACTTCAACTAGATTTGTGCAAGTATCTTTTTAAGAGGCGTCCATAATAAAATGTTCTAATCGCAACTACAACAAATAATTGGCAAAAAGGGTGACTTCTATGATACTGTGATGTAATTGCAGGAAACAGTAGCATCTGTTTGTAGATTTGATAGACATATAATTCATTTCACCAAACACTTTAAGTAAGGATGACTATATTGAGTACAGAAAACAATCTGAACTAATAGAGTATTTCATTACACTCTATGCACCTCAAATGGCAATTGTAACACGAAACAGGTATACCATAAAGGACCATATACATGTAAAGGGGTCAGCCGAAAGACGCCTACAGGTGCGGAAGTTTCTCGCTACATTGAAGACCCATTGGTGGACAACGGCTGTTGTCTGCTCTATGGTCGGGTTGGTGTCGCTTTGACACATTCCCTATTTCCTTTCTCAATTTTAAAGGCTAAAACAAATACAGAATACACAAGGAAAGTCATAACCACTTGTATTTATAATCCTAGTTGTCTTACTTAATTAAAGGATTTTTCATTGTTTGGTCATGGATTATATTGCGATCTTTAATATTTCAACTTAGCTAATCCAGATGGTATTTATCAATTTGTTTATGATTCAGGAGGTTCCATCATTTAGAAAAACAAACACTTGAAATTGTGCGTATTTGTTGTATTCACTGTCAGTGTGTTTTCAAATTGGTAGATTAAGATTCTTTAATATACAACTGTTATTGCTGGCATATATTCATGTTTACACAAGTGTAAAAGAGGAACGAAAGATACCAGAGGGACAGTCAGATGTAATATACCTAAGTGATAGAGAGGACCGAAAGATACCAGAGGGACAGTCAGATGTAATATATACAAGTGTTAAAGAGGAACGAAAGATACCAGAGAGACAGTCAGATGTAATATACCTAAGTGATAGAGAGGGCCGAAAGATACCAGAGGGACAGTCAGATGTAATATACACAAATGTAAAAGAGGGCCGAAAGATACCAGAGGGACAGTCAGATGTAATATACACAAGTGATAAATAGGGCCGAAAGATACCAGAGGGACAGTCAGATGTAATATACACAAGTGTAAAAAAGGGCCGAAATATACAGACGGACAGTCAGATGTAATATACCCAAGTGTAAAAGAGGAACGAAATATACCAGAGAGACAGTCAGATGTAATATACACAATTGTAAAAGAGGGACGAGATATACCAGAGGGACAGTCAGATGTAAAAGACGGCCGAAAGATACCAGATTGACAGTCAGATGTAATATACACAAGTGTAAAAGAGGGCCGAAAGATACCAGAGGGACAGTCAGATGTAATATACACAAGTGATAAATAGGGCCGAAAGATACCAGAGGGACAGTCAGATGTAATATACACAAATGTAAAAGAGGGCCGAAAGATACCAGAGGGACAGTCAGATGTAATATACACAAGTGATAAATAGGGCCGAAAGATACCAGAGGGACAGTCAGATGTAATATACACAAATGTAAAAGAGGGCCGAAAGATACCAGAGGGACAGTCAGATGTAATATACACAAGTGATAAATAGGGCCGAAAGATACCAGAGGGACAGTCAGATGTAATATACACAAATGTAAAAGAGGGCCGAAAAATACCAGAGGGACAGTCAGATGTAATATACACAAGTGATAAATAGGGCCGAAATATACCAGAGGGACAGTCAGATGTAATATACACAAGTGTAAAAAAGGGCCGAAATATACAGACGGACAGTCAGATGTAATATACCCAAGTGTAAAAGAGGAACGAAATATACCAGAGAGACAGTCAGATGTAATATACACAATTGTAAAAGAGGGACGAGATATACCAGAGGGACAGTCAGATGTAAAAGACGGCCGAAAGATACCAGATTGACAGTCAGATGTAATATACACAAGTGTAAAAGAGGGCCGAAAGATACCAGAGGGACAGTCAGATGTAATATACACAAGTGATAAATAGGGCCGAAAGATACCAGAGGGACAGTCAGATGTAATATACACAAGTGTAAAAGAGGAACAAAAGATACCAGAGGGACAGTCAGATGTAATATACACAAGTGTAAAAGAGGAACGAAATATACCAGAGGGACAGTCAGATGTAATATACACAAGTTTAAAAGAGGGACGAGATATATCAGAGGGACAGTCAGATGTAATATACACAAATGTAAAAGAGGGCCGAAAGATACAAAATGGACAGTCAGATGGAATATACACAAGTGTAAAAGAGGAACGAAATATACCAAAGGGACAGTCAAATGTAATATACACAAGTGTAAAGGGGGACGAGATATACCAGAGGGACAGTCAGATGTAAAAGAGGGCGGAAAGATACCAGAAGGACAGTCAGATATAATATACACAAGTGTAAAAGAGGAACGAAAGATACCAGAGGGACAGTCAGATGTAATATAAACAAGTGTAAAAGAGGAACGAAAGATACCAAAAGGGACAGTCAAATGTAATATACACAAGTGTAAAAGAGGGACGAGATATACCAGATGGACAGTCAGATGTAATATACACAAATGTAAAAGAGGGCCGAAAGATACAAAATGGACAGTCAGATGGAATATACACAAGTGTAAAAGAGGGCCGAAAGATACCAGAGGGACAGTCAGATGTAAGATGTTTTTTTACTTTCTAATAAAACATAAGACATGGAACTTTTTTGATATGAGCGTCACTAATGAGTCGTATGTAGACGGAACGCGCGTCTGGCGTACTAAATTGTAATCCTGGTACCTTTGATAATTATTGACTTCAACTTTAACATAGAGCAAGAAAAGTCATTAACAAAGATGTTATATAAACTGCATATTTGAAAAAAAAGTCACGTAAAAATGCTCCAAACAAGACACAATTAAAGAGAAAGAAGTCATCAGAATCAGTTACTTGTGTAGCAGGATCTGCTCACTCTCCCGGAGAACGTATAATCAACCTCAGTATTTGGTTGGACAAAGTCATGATAATGCGGAGGAAAATTAATTAGGTAAAGGCTTGATGTTAATTGTTATTAAATAGTTTTATAGCCATCGTTTTCATTACTTTGGGGCAAACGGAAAATAGTTGCATTATAAAACATTCCTGATTATCATGTTTTGTCAGTTGGTAATGAATCAGCAGTATTTCTATAATTCTCTGGCAATTTCACTTTATGTGGACATGTGTTAGTTTTTAAACATAATCAACTATTGATTGCACATGATTTCATTAGATGATTGACGGTGTTAAATGGTCATAACCAGAAGTTTATAGAAGTTGCGTATCAAAAGATTACTATGCGGAAACATTTCGTCGTCTAACCGTTGTTGATGAAGTTGTTAATTTACTATCACATACGAATACATGATTAAATAAATACAAAGTTCTTGCTTAATTCTGTGCTTCAAATTTGACGTAAACATCAGGAATGTTGAAGGCACTCGAAGGGAATTTTCATTTATTAAAATTTAAAATAGATTTGTTCATAGTTACTCGTGGTTTACCAAATTTATCCAATATCGATTCATAAAGTACGAGATTTTAACGTCTTCGCCGATGTTCATTTCTAAAAGCGGACCTAAGAAGGTAGAGTATGATCAATTACACTTATCTCATTTATAGTTCATAAATTCAAAGAAAAAAACTACTTTGAATATTAATTTTTTAATTTTTTAAATACTACACGGACACAATTTCAACCTTTTTTCAATCAATTTTACAAACATTCTAAACAGATATTTCAGAGAGAGATACTATAAAATATACTAAAGAAACACCGTTGTATCTATGGAATGTGTTTTAAACGCCACACAAAATATTTGTTATCATAAAACCAGACAAAACAAAATAAATGATTTAAAGAGCTATCTCCCTGTAGTGTTAAGTACCACCTTAAAGAGTATTCTTATGAACATCAACTATTTTCATCGTAAAGTTTAAATGTTAGACTTTGACAAGCTTGAATTGATTAAGGAAACACCAGGTGGTTTTTCTAAAGTTGTTTTTTAAGTGTGAATTCGTTCGTAACATGTCATTTTAAAATATCTTTTGAATTCAAACAATATACCTAACCTTGTCCTATATTGTTGAAATGTGATACAATTAGAGTATGCACTTAGATCACTTCAAAATTAAAAAAAAAAAAAAAAAACAGAACGCATGGAGCTGGAGGGTAACATGTATGTACTCATTTTTTACTTAAAAGGACAAGTCCGTATAAATAATGTAAATACTGGTGTCCAGACTGTGTTGTTATAGTTTTTCAAACAAAACAAAAGTCTAAACAAAATATAAGAATATTCAAAAGAACGGAGGAAATTAAGAAAATAAGTAAGCAGCCACAAAATAGACCACAATATACCAAAGATCTACAGAGACAGACGAAATAGTCATTAAAAGAAAAGTAGACAGACAACATTCCAGAAATATTGTTGGCTATTTAGCGTTGTGATAAAAATATCGACTTGCAAAAAGATGTAAACGGAAACTTTATATCTATTTAAACATATATGAGATGTTAACACCAGGGTCAAATTCTAAAAAAATGGATATTAATGATTCTCCTTTTAAACATCACGAGTAGATGCGCGTACTATGTCATATGCCATTTGTATGTCACAATTTGAAAGCATCACGTGTTAAGTATTTATGTTTTTGACTGTTTATTATTGTGCATTGGGGAAACTGTTCAAAATATAGATATGAGTATGAATCAAAAGATTAATTGCAAAATAAATTAAAAAAGAAACACAACCCTTCTTAAAAGAACAAAAACAATGTGACAGTGTTAAAGATCTGGCAACTTAAATCAATGACAACAGGAATTCTCTTTTGAGTTTATTTATATCACCATTAGTATACATTACATGTTTATCATTTGTTAAACATGCGAAACAACCAAATTACGAATAACGTTAATTTCAAACACCTTCTAGTAAGCAGGAGTTTTGAAGCAATTAATCTGACTCTAACAATTAAGTAAATGTCCACATGCGCCTTGGGTTTTACACTTAAGGTAAAATCCTAAAATTACCATTCTATCACTTTATTTATTTTAACAGCTAACTTGCAATTTGTTTGTCATAATATGAAAGCCTCACGTGATAGGTATTAATGTTTTGACTATTCATTATTATGCATGGGGAACACTGTTCAAAATATAGGTATTAATATGAAGCAATTAATTTGTTGCCAAAAAAATTATAAAAAAATCTTAGAAAGAAACACAACAAAACCCTTCTTAAAAGAATATTAACAATGTGTTGGAGATTTATCAACTTAAATCAATGACAAAAAGAATACATATATTGAAGTTATTTATATCACCATAAGTATACATTACATGTTTATCATTTGTGGAAAAAGCTAAACATTGAATATACAAATAACGGAAATAACAAACATCGTGTAGTAAGCAGGAGTTTTGAAGCAATTAATCTGTTTGAAAAAATAAAAACTTATACAATCATAATCCCGAACAACCTACCATGGAACAGTTGCTTTTGTCTGAGAAAATACATTAGCCCTCCTTTCATTAATACGATTCCCACTTTCACGTAAATATTCTCATGTGCCTTCGGTTTTAAGCTTTATGGTGAATGCTAAAAAATACCGTTCTATCACTTTTATTTATTTGAACAAATAACTTGACAAAACATGTTTAATATCATATATAAACCTTGAATATATAAAGAAAAGAACACAATAACTTACTTTGTTGCATATAATTACAGCTACCAATTCATATTTCGAAGTAACACATCATTGAATTGTTTGATCACTCTCCGAAATCTTAATAACACACAAAATCCGAATTTTCAAAACCATCATGGAATTAAATTTGAAATTAAAGTCCTTCAGATAATTCCGAGTAACACTACATGGTGTCCTGTTATCACATGATCTATACCCGGTGTATTTGTCTTATTTAAACTATGTGTTCGCTTGGGAAGATACACATGCAACTTAATATCCTCAGGTTTTTAACATATCTGCATAATTGTTTGTAATTTTATACATCTAATCCTTCTACAACGTGTACTTTAAATGCCGAAAATATAAAAGAGGAACCCAAACTGTGATATTATAAATCAGCAAATTTAAATGCTGATATAACAAATAAAAAAATCAAATAGTTATTTCCAAGAATTTGCACTGTAAATACAAACCACAAAGAAATGCTTGAAGAATTATTTCAACGTTAATGATCCTTTTTACAATATAAAGAAATGAATTGATATTACTTTCCGGTGACAAACAGTACCCGACTCAGTTTTGTTCAAATAGGAAAAGATGACGTTGAAACAATGACGAATCTTTTTTGACCTATCACTAGTGCAAAAATGATATGGATTTTTTTCAGTAATCATAATTTTCTTTTTTTAAACAAATAATCGACTTAATACGTATGCTTATATTTGTCTTTTTATATAGAGACTAGAAAACACCCGTGATATCACGGGTCCGTGACTGAATTAAAGTATATAACTATGCGCAAGCCTTATTTTAGTATTAGTATTGTCATCTGATAAAGTCATGCCGATTATAAGATACACAGTTTTTCTCTGCTTTCAAGTCTTTCTGTTTGAACCCGTCGAACTGAAACAATAATATTAATTATTTGGAAAACAAAAGGTCCTGGAATGGAGTATTTTTTAATCAACAGCATTGTCCTATTATGTTATAAATAAAGTTGAATTCTTTGCTTCGCTGTTTTACGTCATGCCCACTAACAAATTGAAAACTGTACCTATACGCCTTATTTTTAGTCCAGATTTTTAGTATTCGTATTGTTATCTTAGAAAGTCTTACTGATTAAAATACTACAATAGGTAACAATTTGACAATTTAGTAGTGTCAACTCTGTGGTTATGACCCGTGTATATAGCATATTTAATCCTGAATACAACGTTTGGTGGTGCGCCTGTCAGATGCGGAACGTATAGATAAGGTAATAGGTAACAGGTGAATATACTATTGGTATCGGTAGCGGACTCGACCCGGAACTTCTTAATTATTGGCAATATTAATTACGTGGAAAAGAAAAGGGCCTGGAGGGGTGTAATTTTTAATCTACACCTTTGTACTATATTAGTTATATATAAAGTTGAATTATGTGATTCGTCGTTTTTACGTGATGACGGCTGACAAATTGGACCTCGTAATTTTAGTATTATAGATATTGCAGTGTGATATAGTTTTTAAATAAGACAAATATAAACCAGAGTTCAAATGGCGTGGGGTCATCGTATAACATTCAATGACAGGAAAGGCAAAAAACGTACAGTCAGCTAAAAAAAGGTTCCGACATGAAAAAATATAAACAAATATAAGCATTAATTGTTTAAAATAGTTTCAAAAGGTACCAGGATTATGATGTAGTACGCCACACGCTCTTTTCGTGTACATAAGACTCATCAGTAACGCTCATATCAAAAGAATTATAAAGCAAAACAAGTAAAAAGTGGAAGACCATTGAAGATCCAAAATTCCAAAACAATATGGCAAAGGTTAAACAGTTGACGTTCTTAGGTTATTGTTCAGATATGTAAAGATTCAAAACTACAAATGTTTGAATTGTTAAAATGATACACGGACACAATTTGAACATTTGTCCAATCATATTCTTACAGACAATCTAAACAGATATCTCAAAGAGATACTATAAAGACACACAGTGTATATGTTTTCAACGCCTCACACATCTTTGTTATCATTATACCTTGAACAAAAGAAAATGATTTAAATATTGTTGTGCACGTACTAGACTGTTACTGTAAAGTTTCGATGTTAAACTTTGACAAGATTGAATAAATTAAGGAAACAAACTGCAGGTATTATTTCTTTAGTTGTTTGTTAATCGGACCTTCGTTCAAAAAGTATCCTGTTTAAAATATCTTTTGAAATCAAACAATATTCCTAAGCTTATCGTATATTGTTGTAATGTGATACAATTGGTACTCTATTGTAGATCACAAACAAAGTTTGAAAAGGGGACGCACGAAGAAATAGGTTGACATGTATAATTTTCATTGGACTTAGAGTTAATATTCCATATACAGCATGTCAATACTGATGTCAAGGCTGTTTCGTTGTACTGTTTACGCAATACAAAACAAAAGCCAAAACAATTATATGAATATTCAAAAGTGTACAGAAAATTAGGAAGTGAGCATCTAAAAAGTAAAATTAAAAGGCAATACCAACGTTCTACAGAGGCCGCGGTTATCAAAGAAAAAGAAAAATATCAAGTCAACAGTTAAGATATAAATGTATTTGTGATGGCCAATGTAGCTATGATATGAATACATACTCGAAAAAGATCGAAACAGAAACGTTATATATCTAATTATAAATAGATTTATACAGAAGAATCAAACTCCATATTATAAAAATCAATTATTTTTCTTTACACCTTTTAAACAACATAAGCATTGATGTGTGTGTTACAATATGATAACCTTAGATTTTTAGTGTTAATGTTTTTTGACTATTCATTATTGTACATGGTCTTCAATATATAGATATGAAAATAATGCCACGATATAATTAAATAATAAATAAAGAAGATCAAAATATTTTAAAGGGGGCTCGCGGGTATGCATAAATTCTTTTGTTTAATTATAGGATTTCGCTATATTTTTCTATAAGGGAAATTTATCATATACTTCATAGAAAAATAAAATGAAGAAATTGGGTCACCGTTCATTTAAGCTCAATCTGCCTTCAAAAAAGTTTACATTAAAGGTTTATTTTTTTATTGAACTAATAGGAGAAATAGAGGTTAATCGAGAAAAAAAGGAAAGAACTAAATTTTTAGAAAATACTTTAATTTTACAATAGTTTACATTAAGTACATCTTAATCGAAAAAAAAAATAATAATAAATATATAGGTCACCGATTAGTTAAAAAAGATATTTCAAACACCAACAAATGTCATATTTTGCACCAAAGGGAGATGCTTGGTTTTGTTTTATTCTACATTGGCTAGGTGTATAGGAGAAAGGTTGAGATTTCACAAATCATGTTAAAACCTTGCGTTTGTCTCAAGTCAAAAGGGTCCGTGTAACATTTATCAATTCAAAGTTTAAAAAGTTTGATATTTTAGACATGTTTAGATTTTTGGAAGTTTTAAAATATCAAAATTTCAAATTGTGTTAAAGTTTTGAAATTATGAAATTTTAACCAAATTATTAAAATATTAAAATTCTAAATATCGTTTATAAATTTGATAGTTTAGGAATTTGATCAAACTTTTCAAATAATAAACCGAAGGGGCAATTTTGATTATTTCACTTTTTGAAAGTTTGTATTTTTAAATTTTTGATTAAAATATCAAAAATAGAAAAGGGGCGAAAAGAGGGGTACCTGTAAACGCTGATGTAAACACGGTTCTGATAACAATCATTCTTAGTTATAAATGAATAGCACGAAATATATCAAATATTTTTTAATTACAAAATAAATAATGAAAAGAAGAAGTCGATTTTTGTTTATGAAACATATTAGACATCACATAGGATAACAGTATCCTGAAATTTAAGGATGTGCATCTATAAAAAAAAATATAGTTAAACCTAATTAAACCGGAATCAAATAAGTTAATTTAAATCTTTTATATAAGGTTACGTTTGAGATAAATAATTCAGAGCTATTTGGTGTTCCCAGTGCCCAACATTTAGAAGTAACAGTGAAAAATGACCAACGCGCAGTAAACCAAATAGTATTATTCGCCTTTTTGACGTTTCTGGTGAAGGTAGATCCAGAAAGAGCGGTTCGGTCGCAAGCAACTTTAAACGTTTTGTTTTCTTTTTTTATCGATTGCATGAAGATACTATATTGCCTTTTATGATTTATTTCAGTTCCAAGAAATGATACAGAAGGAATACTTAATGTGTAGCGTCGCAATGAACGATGTGCAAGTCGTGCTTCAGCTGGCTCCTAGACAAAAAAGTGTACTGGTTAAGTGATTATAGACGTCATACCTAACTCCTAAATATAACAATGAACTTAAATTAAAATAATACAGGACTTAAAAGGACAGAGGCTCCTGAATTGAGACAGGTGCACAAATGCGGCAGGGTTAAACAAGTTTCGTGAGATCACAGCCCTCCCCTATACCTCTAGCCAATAAAGAATGAAAATGCACAGTAATACGAACAGTAAAACGTACTTGAAAAGGAAATACAAGTCCTATGTCAGAATAGGAAACAAAAGAAAATAATCAGAATGACAATGATAAATAATTAACAAAGGACTACTAAGCCAGCTCCAGACCTCAATTAAATTAATTGAAAGGTTATGTCTTCAATATGCACACTCTCCCCCTGTTGTATTTATTGCTAATTTGTTCATTCATGAAATATGTGTCACTGGCAACAAAAAAATCGATAATTTAGAATAGGTTGTTTACGTACAAATTACGAAGAAACGTAGGATAAAGTAGCCCTTATAGATGGATTTTGATGTGTTTTAACTTCACTTTGGCCAAACATCTCTTCAATTGTTTCGGTTCTTATTTTTCTTGACTTTCAAATTTCAGTTTCAGCATTCCGTAGGTGAATTCTTTACTTAAAATTCAGCGTTTTACATTGTACTGTTTTTTCGAGAGCAACATTGGTGTATGGCCAAAAATGAAAAAGTTCATCATGCTGCTGACAGCGTGGCTTCTCTTTACACGCCCCATTCTGACTGGATGTACATGTTTTTTTTAGTTTGCTCAAAGTCGATTGTCGTACGATACTTAAAAATGCTAAAATAACAAAATGCAAATACGGAACAATAATATCCCTTTGGACAAAAAAAAAAATCCATTTCCTTTTATTGACTATTTAAAAACAGTGGTTGATTTAGGACCCATAATGGAGCTACATGTACGTATATGATAACCAATCCAAACGTTGTCTATAAGGGAGCAACAATTTAACTTTAAACGTGGGGTGTGGTTGTTTTGTCGATGCGCTAACAATTTTATTAAGTTTTCCATCGCTATCAATCAACTTGTCTGGTTCAAAATTTAACACTGTAAGACATGGAGAAAATTTGGATTCAGAATTTTTCTTTTGTCCTCTGCTGGCACAGAATATTATTTTTCATCAAATTGGTGATTAGAATATCTAATGTACCATTATGTAAGCCCCTCGTGGTAGTATCAAAGCAAAAAGAAAAGTGACTATCTATATATTGGATTCCCCAAAAGATTACCATTTATCGGAAATTATTAATTTTCCAAATGTCGACACCTACACATGGATAGATGGGCGCTTAATGTAGTACAGCGGCAACTATTACATAAATATGAATGCTCGTGAAAATAATGTTTATGGTATACGTTTATATATGATATGAAAGGTTTCAACTTTTACAAAACTAGAGCTATAAGTTGGATTTACACGTTTACTTTATTTGGCCTTTTTAATTAGGTCTTTCCACTTTTCTGTGGAAAGAACTATTGTTTTTCTTCCGCAAAATTTTGTTCTTGCGATAAACATTTGTTTCGCAATATGTCGCTTAGATATTTGGTATATGATATCGAAAAGTTTATGCGCTTTTGAAATTTACCCTGCGTAACCGAATACTTGTCTTTGTAGGAGTTATCTCCCCAAACACTGTTTTCCTTGTGATCACAACTCCTTCGCAACCGTAAAAGATTACGACAAATTTATTTTATAAAATTGCTCGTTATATCCTTCGCATGATTTATCCAATTTCGACCGAAGCAATATGAACGCTCCATATGAGAGTTATTTCCCTTTTTGTATTTGAAATTTTGAAATGTATTTGGAATGGTTATAGATACAGAAAATTTAAGTAGTGAAAAATGCTTGGTACTTCAAGTGTCAACTTTGTTACGTTATGACTGTATTGGTTTTACCATTATGTAAGGGACATAACCCCCATTTATGGTTTATAAAAAGTCATTATTAGGCAAAACTCTTAAACAAAAGGTCTTTGACCCATAGGGTCTTTTGCAATGACATTGTGGAGCAATAACCTTGACGAAGGTCGAAAGGTCAAAGCTCAAGGTCATGTACTAAGAGGCAAATTATGTGATTTTGGCACTATTTAAAGAGTTTTATGTGTGTTTGAATTCCAACCAACCAACCAACCAACCAATCAACCAAGCAATCAATCAATCAATCAATCAATCAATCAGTGCAGGCATGCATGTTTCCGTCTCATGTGTTTAATATGTGGTCCAAGATCTCACTTATTTCTTTTCCGCTTGTTTCAAGAAACACTATCCAACGTGTTTAACCAACCAACGTGTTAAATCAACCAATCAACGTGTTTAACCAACCAATCACTCAATCAATCAATCAGTGCATGTTTCCGTCTCATGTGTTTAATATGGAGTCCAAGATCTCATTTGCTTCTTTTTCGCTAGTTTCAAGAAACACTATCCAACCAACCAACGTGTTTAACCAACCAACCAATCAATCAAACAATCAATCAGTACATGTTTCCGTCTCATGTGTTTAATATGGAGTGCAAGAACTCATTTGTTTCTTTTTCGCTTGTTTCAAGAAACCCTATCCAACGTGTTTAACCAACCAACCAACGTGTTTAATCAACCAATCAACATGTTTAACCAACCAACCAATCAATCAATCAATCAATCAATCAATATGTATGACAGTTTATTTATTACAGTATATTTAAAACAATGTGGAAAGAAAAAACTCCAAAATATTCAAGATTTTGAATTTTAATATTTTTCTTACATCTCTTCTCAAAAAAAAAATCCACATGTACTAAAGGTTCATAAAACAACGTGGTGCAGATATCTCTCACGACTTTTCCTAGAGAAAAAAAATGGCAATGCCGTAAAAATTGCTTGCTAGGTCCGTAAATCTCAGTGACATCCTACAATAAAATGTCCGCTCCTAGATTGAAATACTAATCTGTGTTACAAACAGGTGCTGAAAAATGTACATTATCAGAAAATAATCCTTAAATGTGTATTAAAGTTACACCGGATCAATTAAATCCAAAACATGCACTGCTGGTGAACTGTGATCAAAATGTCAATTTCCTACAATGACAAAAAAAATTACATTGTGTACATTCTGTCTCTATACATGTTGTCTGTTCAACGTCCCCACCTAAAGAGAAATAAAAAGACTAATTAGTTTTCGTTATTATAAACCCGCGTCACGTGATGTCTCCTCAATCTGGCGCGCGCGCTGTACCTAGAATAAAATAAAAACTTTCCGAACTAAACATGAAACTTCTCCGGTAACAATGATATAGACCCCATACAGAAACAAACAAACAGACAAACAAACAAACAAACAAACAAACAAACAAACAAACAAACACCCCCATTCAATCCATTTCATAGGGGGAAAGACCGCCTCCAATTGCTTTTTAAAAGCAATTGATTTATATTTCTATTTGACTTTAATTTAAAAGTCTTTTGTAGAAGAAACACGCGTCTGGCTCAAAAAACGGCAAAAATTTATATCCTGGTATCCATCTATGATGAGTTTTTGTAGATACCTTGTAATAGTATCTTGGCTCCAATCTACTAATATTTGATCTTAGTACTCTTACTTTCAGCGTAAATAAGATATATATATATTATATTTATAAGTACGTCTGAGTCAGTGACAACTCTACAACAGATGTATCCATCGGATCGCCATTAATGATGGTGATACATGGCTGTGTACATAATGTATATACAACTCGTCTAAACATCAACCCAACAATGTTAGATCTGTAAATTTGCTTTCGCAAATTTTTGGTTCTTCCCTCGCCGGGATTCGAACCCATGCTACTGTGATATCGTGACACAAAATCGCCTGCACTGCAGCCGTCCCGCTAGACCACACGACCACATGGGCTCTCAAAAAAAGAGCTTTCGGTGGGCATGTGTTTTAAATTAAAGTTTTGACCCCAATTTCACAGTCCACTGAACATGGAAAATGACAGTGCGAGTGGGGCATCCGTGTACTATGGACACATTCTTGTTTTATCCTTAAGCTTTTCCTTTTTAAACTGTCTTTTTTGTAGTTTTTCTTTTTAACAATAGTAATGCTTTTTTATCGGTTTTCTTTTTTTGCCATGGAACCGTCCTAATTATTTCCTTTTTATAGCCATGCTAAATTATATTTCATCTTTTTTTCTCGTTTTTATTTTAGGCAATGGTACTGTGTCTACTGTGTTTTTATCATTTTCCTTTGAAGCAATGATACTGTCTTATTTTATCAATTTCCTTTTAACAATGTTATGTTGAGGAAGTAAAACCATTTTGACAGACATATGTTTTGTCAACCATTCGGTTTAACGAGATAAATGATCGTGAAAGGATATCTAACGGCGGTCAAGTATTGAGAGACGATCGTGAAAGCTCTGGTAACGGATCGTGAAATAATTTAATGTAAATTCTAGTTCAGAATCTTTGAAAAAATCGCTTAATTTTCAAAACGCAAAACAAATCCGAACAAAACATATGTCTGTCAAAATGGTTTTACTTCCTCAACATAACTGTGAAATAAGATAAAGAAAATATACTTTATGAAAAAACACAAAAGACGCAATGCATGTCTATGAAATTAATTACATAAGACTCATCAGTGACACTCATATCAACATATTCATAAAGCCAAACAAGTACAAAGTTGAAGAGCAATGATGATCCAAAATTCCAAAAAGTTGTGCCAAATACGGCTAAGGTAATATATGCCTTGGATAAGAAAATCCTTAAAGTTTTGTAAACAGGAAATTTATAAAAATGACCACATTATTGATATTCATGTCAACATCGAAATGTTGACTACTGGGCTGGTGATACCCTCGGGGACGAAACGTCCACCAGCAGTGGCATCGACCTAGTGGTGTAAATAGTTATCAAAGGTACCAGGATTATAATTTAGTACGCCAGACGCGCGTTTCGTCTACATAAGACTCATCAGTGACGCTCATGTCAAAATATTTATAAAGCCAAACAAGTACAAAGTTGAAGAGCAATGAGGATCCAAAATTCCAAAAAGTTGTGCCAAATACGGCTAAGGTAATATATGCCTGGGATAAGAAAATCCTTAGTTTTTCGAAAAATTCAAAGTTTTGTAAACAGGAAATTTATAAAAGTGACCACATTATTGATATTCATGTCAACACCGAAATGTATAAACAATACAATCATATGCCAGAACAATTTACCAAGGAATAGTTTATGTCAGAAAACATTAATTAGCCCTCCTTTCATGAATACGATTCTCACTCTTACGTACATGTTCCCATGCGTCTTCGGTTTTGAGCTTAAGGGACAATATTAAAATTAACATTTTATCACTTTTATTGATTTTCACCAATAACTTACAAAAAATGTAACATGTGTAATATCATATATTAACATTTAAAAAGTAAAATCACAAAAATACTGAACTTACAGGAAGATCAATTGGGAAAGTACATAATCACATGGCAAAATCAAATAACAAAACGCATCAAAAACCAATAATAGGTAAAGAACAGACGAAAAACACTTACTGCACGGCATATAATACCAGCTAGCAATTCCGATTTCTAATTATATACATAAGTAGCAAATCATGAAAGTGTTTGAAAACTCCCCGAGTTTAAAATCTTAATAACACAAATTCAGAATCTTCAAAACCATCATACACATTTAAAAGTCTCTCAGATAATCCGGGTAAATGATCGATACACAGTGTATTCGTCTTATTTAAACTATATGTTCGCTTGAATAGATCCAAATGTCACATGGTATCCTGAGATATTTAAAATATCTGAAATATTGTTTGTAAGTCAAATTGTTTGTATGTTTTACGTCTGATCCTTCTACACACGTGTGATTTAATTGTTAAAGATACAAAACAAGTACCAAAACTGTGATATTATAAATTAGTAAATTGAAGATCTGGTATAACAAATAGAAAAATCAAATTGTTTTTCCCAAGAATTTGCACTTCAAATACAAAACGCAAGGAAATGCATTAATAATTAATTTATCTTTAATGACCTCTTTTACAATATAATACATAAAATTATATTAATTTACGGTGACATACAGTACCCGTCTTAGATGTGTTTAAATTGGAAAGAGATGTAAAAAAAGCAAAGTTTTCTTTGATTGACTTGCATTTATAGAAAAGTTATTTGATAATCACTAGACTAAAATATTCTCACATACATGACATAGTTACTCATGGATCACTAGTTTTATCAACTATCGATCGATGTGTAGAACTGATATAAGGACTATTTGACAGTTATCATAATTTTCTTTTTTTAAGCAAATAATTCGACTTCTTACGTAAGCTTTAGTATGTCCTTTCATATAGAAATAATCAGGTGTGGTATAGTTTTCAAATGAGAGAACTACATGTATAAGTAGAGTTCACATGCCGTATGGTTAATCAGCATCGTCCATCAGTCGTGAAACCTTTGTATAGTTTACATTTTGAAGATTTTGATAAGGTCAGTGTTAGGAGATCTATTGATGATAAGTTAATGATGTTTGCTTTTTAGTTGTATAAATATTGCATTTTTTATTTCATGGTGAAGTATTGCCATTCTATTTTTTGAGAACTTCACAAACTGATATCAACTGTCATACAGGTGTGGCATATTTCTGTGTCAACAGTTTATTAGGTAAGGTACACAGACACCTATATCTGATTAATAATTAAAACTAATGTACTTAATTTAACACAAGTTACAACAATGTTTATATGCTTTTTTATAGAGACATGTCCTTTCGTTTTTGTACGTTCTTTTTAAAAAACACGAGAAACAATTAGAACTTAATTTGAAATACAGTCCAGGTTTTTTTAAACTTTACTGCTATCTCAGGAAAGCTCATTTTGTATAAGCCTTAACTGTACTATCTTTTCTTATTTGTCCAGGTATTGTAAAATTAGTTGTTTTTGTTATGATTACACTAATTATAATCGATTTAAACTTAACAAATATCGATTCCTTTTTACAATTAAAGACTGACTATATACCAGACAAAATCGGTTGATATACATGTAATTAGGATTTACACTTATACAGGTTATGTGTTTTCGTTAAATCGTCTTAAAAAATTAAGTCAAACAAGTAATGTAATACATGCCGAAACAATTATTTTGAGAAAAATTCAATCTGTTATCAAGACTTATAAAGATTTATCCTAGGAATATAAAACCAGTTGTTGGCATGCAATGACTTATTTATTATCGTATATCGTATTATGGTATGCTACTGAATCCTTAACGAGAGGGATTGCGCTTGACTTTCAATCTTTCAATATCAGTTTAATAAAAGCCTGGAACCGCCAATTCAGTAACAGCTAGTATCCTTTGTAAATATGTTTTTTGTCTTTTTGCATAGTTTTTTTAAATGTTTTTGCATAGTTTCTTTTGTTATCCATTTGACAACGTACTTGGACTTCTTTTGAACAGATTTTGCGTATTGCTATGTGTTTCTTTATTCTACATTGGCTCGATGTTTAGGAGAAAGGTTGAGATCTCACAAATTATGTTAAAAGCTTGCGTCTGTCTCAAGTCATAAGCCTATGGCATGTCTTAGTCTTGTATTTTTTTTTTAAATTTAGTTAATCTATATTTTTCAGAGTTTAGTATGATGTCCATTTTCACTGAACAAGTAATCATTTTTATTTAATGGCCAAAAACACGCATCCGAGGTGTGGGATTTTCTCGCTGTGTTGAAGACCCATTGGTTGCATTCAAGTGTTGTCTGCTCTCTGGTCGGGTTGTGGTTTCTTTGACATATTCCACACTTCCATTCTCCATTTAACGCGATCCACATGACAAATCACTTTACTTTTTTTTGCTTGTCTTTCATTGACAAGGAACATTTGTTTCCCAATGCAAGTAACTACACAAAATATCTCAAATATAAATGCTTCATGGTATTTTTTTTAAATTGGCAATACAGACTATTCTACTTATCCAGAAAACATAAATAATGTGGTTCATTTTGTATTTAGAATAAATGAATTCAGGGTATGGGTTCTTGGTGTTATATGTTGATGTATGACGATCATTAATGAACAATAGACTATGTGGTGTTGGTATTAAACGTTGACAGTGATGATTATTTAAAAATATAGACTGATGAATTATTATATTTATTGGAAATAAGACAAACAATATAGATGACGAAGACAAAATCGCCGTACGTGATAACGAATGATTTTTTTTTAATGTCAAATAGCTGAATAAATTAATGTAAATTAATAAAAATATAAATTTCAAACTTAAACAATTGTTTTTGAAAGGAAAAAATAAATGAACAAATCAGTTTTCGTCAAATGAAAAGAATGCCAAAAATACTACTACTACAAAATAAAGGTGATGTAAAGATAAAATATGACATGACACACTGGCGTCGTGTCAATCCGTTTTATGTCCATATTTTTGAAAAGTAATAACTGTGGGTTTTTTTTAACTAAGGAGCAATGAAAGAACGATGATTAATTCATTTTGTATTTAAAGTGATGAATATTGATGTTTTCTCGTTACCGATATTAACTTACACACTTCGTTTAAATAAAAACAAAAAATTGTCATAATCGTGAAAGACATTGACAAAAATAAATGAAATAATTACTTCTTGTATATTAAAAAAAAATAATTAACAAATGATATATATAAACAATAATCACAAACAATAAGTTCTCAAAACTAAAAAGTATTTAACAGTCAACCCATTCCTATCAAAACAACGACACTCAAAATTATTACCTCTTCAACATGTAACAGTTTTTCTCTCATCTTTTACATTTGTAGTAAAGAATAATAAAACAGTTTTCAGCAAAAAAGCAAACACAAAATCCGAGATGTACAGATTCAGCATCCTTGAAGTCCCTTCAGACGATAATTCTGATAACATCCTAAATTGACAATGCAATAATGATCAATACTGAGTTTACTTCTGGAAGCTTACTTGTAACACTTTAAAACAGTCTCATAATACTTTCTGTCATCGAGGGGCACATAGTTTAACATGTCTTTCAAATCTTTGATTTTTTCTCTGACAACAAGTTTAATTTGGTCAACATATTAAATTATGGAATGACTACAGTTTTCTGGTTTTTTTCCTTGTAATCTGTGCAACAATGGAAACCTCTTTGATTTTTTTATCGGAAAATTATACCTTATACAAAACTTTTAACGGTTTCTCAACTTCTAACTTTAGAAACTTTATCTCACTAAAGGATACAGAGTTATATTTAAATGTCCGACTAGCTGCCTTGAAATTAAAGAAGTGTCCAGGCTGTAATTGAATCACTTTCATTGATCTTTTACGAACTCTTGTCAGAATTCGCAAAAATAAAAAACGGACAGGACTAAACATTTCACTGAGATTTAATGTTTTCTCAATGCGACTGTGTACACAGTCAACTTCTTGAATAGACGAGTGGTCTGGCTAAGAAAATTTGTGTTCTACAGACTTGAGTGAATATGATGTGTCACCTCTCATAAAATGCTGCAATGCAATAACGACTATAGAGTTAGGATTCTGGTGTATGCAAGAGTTCGACCATAACGTTACGGTTTCTAAAGTAGGAAAATCTTCAAACACTTTTTCTAATATTTTTAGTAAGGCACTCGCAATTTCATTGGCACCTTTGCCTGCTATATGTTCTGAACAAACTGCATTATAAGCACATTTATTCAAGGAGAAATGACCGGTTAAGTTGAACACATTCAATTTTCTTTTGTACAACAAATTTGAAATATTTGCCCTTGGACAAGTAATAACATTTCCCATGACAAAACAAAGAACTGCCTTGTCGGAACTTCTGTCGTTATCTCTTTCCACTTTGGTATTAGATTTTCCAGCTATGTGTAGTTCATACTTCATTTTTAAATCTTCACTAACTAGATTGAACAATTGATTGGATTTGTACTCCTCACAATGGTCACATCTGTCTTTCTTTGGAGTGTTGAAACCCTAATTAAATTCCAAATCAAATATGTTTTTATATGTATGATATTTTTCTGGAATTACATCTGTAGTATTACAAGTTAAAACATAAATATCATACATTTTTGCTATCGACAAACATAGATCAAGGTAATGTCTTTTTACAGAAGACCTATAATAATGGGAGTTAATGCGAGGAAATGAATTTATATGGTTTCTGGTTCTATTTTTAGACTTATCTGATATTTTTTTAACATGTTATTACTTTTTTGTCCCCATTCTGTGGAGACTTTTTATAACAAACAAAAAAAAAACTGAATTCTACGGCCAGTTATATCTGAGGTTGTAAAAATACCTCTTTACAAACACAGAGTTTACCACACTCCTGAGGTAAATGGTTGTTGTATGTAAATTGTTTCCTTGAAATTTTTTTGTTTGTTCGCTTCCTTTCTTTCTTTAACTTTTAAATATTATTTCCATAAAAAGCATTTTTTTCGGAATTGCTATATGACCAAAACATTTTAAAAATCGCTTTCCTTACAGTTTTTGATATATTTTTACTGCATTTAAATCTGCATCCACCTTTACAGGCCTTTATTCCTTTCCTAACTTATCTCTTTCGCTGTTTATTACCTCTAGTATTTATATATTTCATACCTGACTGCCGTCTTCTTTTCCTAAGATTTTGTTTCCAAAATTTCGATTGTGTTTTCCCTTTTCTACCTCTCATCGTTTCATCATTTTTATTTATATCACAACTTGTTTCTACATTTTGTTCTTCATTGTGTTTTCAGTTTGCTGCTCTGCTTTTCTCACATTTTGTTTCCTTGTTGTATTGTTACCATTACCTTCACCTTGATGACTTGAGACTTCATCAATTTCTTCCGCATTTCTTGAAACTATGGTTTTGTTTGCATTAGGTAATGCTACTGCAGTAAATATAATAATATCAGTTGAATCACTTTGCAATTCATAAGAACATGTAGAACTGGTTGTAGGCTTCAGAATGTGTATATTTGCATAACTCTGTTCAGTGTTATGTTCCTCATTTAAATCAAAACTTCTTTTAACATTGGTTTCAAATATATTGTTTACAACTGAATCTGTAAACTGAAAATTGCAATTTTCATCGACTATTATAATAGTGCAGTTGTCATCAGTGTTTTGAATTATAGAAGCCAATTCTTGATCATTGGATACTGTGTAAATCTCTTCACAATTATTGTTATTAGAATCCATTGTTAATTATTACATATTGGTGTATATCATGTATATATGTGATAGGAAAGGTCTGTGTATTTAAATTATATCTCTGTGTAAGTCCTTTTCATTCACAGTTGAATCAAGACTAAGGTATATAGACATAAGTGTCCAGTAACACTGATCAAAAATTGATGTCACTTCAAATTTTTTTTTAAATATACCACTTATATCTAAAATTTCTAATTGGGGTATACACGAAACAATATCTTTGATTGTCTGTGGGTTTACGTTATTAGATGAAAGATATAAGTTCTAAAGTCTATGACACTGCGATACTACATGAAAATCACAGTCATTGAGATTATCACATTCTGAAACATCGAGAATTTCAAGATTTGGTAGGTACTGTAGAAAGCATGTGCTTGATATTGAAGTTCTAGTTAAATTCAACCAGGTGAGCTTTCTTGCACAGCTCAAACTTGATATAAAACTATAACTAACACAGAAAGAAGGCCTATGTAGATACAATATCCAATATTGAAAACTCTGAAGCTCTTTGAGTGTCTAAATATGTAAGGTAAGTCTTCTTCTTTTATTTTTTGAGGCCACTACAATTCAAATACTCTCAACAAGACAGGTGTTGATTCAATTAGGTGATAAAATATTTTACAAACTCTATTTAGCACAAGATCTTTTAGATCTAAGACGAAAAATATCCTTATCAGAGGAACGTCAGGTAGGTATAAGATTTGCAGTAAATGACAGTCATCCCTGTAAAAAATCAAAATATATAATCATTTCTTAACTGTTGTTTTTGTACAAGAAAACAGATAATAATGATGTATCTCCAAATTAACTTGTAAAAGGAAAGTTTTAAAATGTTGTATCTCCAAATATAATGCTTTTTACTTTAACCTTTTTTCTTCTTCAGGAATATCACAAAGTTAATACACATTTAAGCAGTAATAATTCATTATTAGAATGATTTTAAGAAAAATAATTGAATGAAAAAGCTAAAATATAAGGAACTTGTTTGTCATGCTTCAAACTTTCTCCATTTACTAGCTTATGTCATGCGACCCGAATTTAAACATTTTCATTGGATAAAACATAGATCAGTATAACTTTTTCAAATATTAAAGATGTGGAGATAGATCAATCTAAAAGTATTGTATATGGCCTAAACGGGGAAAGATTCAGAGATATAGATGTATAGGGAGATAGATCATTACACGAGGATGCTAGTAGAACAAATAAGTCAATTTTTGAAAAAAAATTGACATACATCACTTTTATATTCGCACGACGACAGGTTGAAAAACAAAATGACAATTTAAATTAAACGTCTCTTCATTCTAGTAAATAATTGCAATTCAAATATATTTAATAGAGAACAAAAGTCAATTTGGTTTGACGCGGGTCCTCAGATTTATCCCTAAAACGTATTGCGTTTATTGTGAATAAATATTTTCGACAGCGGATGAACTGAATGGTAAACATATTTTGTTTTACGTCTTAAAATAGTTCACTTTATTAAACTTTAGACATATGTGTAAAATATATACAAAAACTCATAGCTTAAAAGTTCAGGAATATGTCCGCAAGGGTATCTGAAATACAAGAAGATAACAACGAAACCAGTTTTTTTTTAAAGTAAACCAGTACATAAAGCTTATAGTTATACTAGAAGAGCAAGTATAAAGGCCGTTGATATCGAGTCAGGGGAAAAAATCGAAACACATAGTGATAAATCGGACGATATATCTCCTGTTTCAACAATGTGTGTAAAACGTAAACTCTTTCAGATGGGTTACAAAAAACAATCTGAGACAGTATCTAAGATTGACTTATAAAAAAAATTGAAAACAACACGTTTTATACATTATTGCGCCGGAAGCGCCTTTCTGGATATACCTTCATCAGGAACACTCAAAGCCAAATATTTGAAATCCGAAGATGTATAAGTACCGAAACCGTTGAAGAGCTATATGTCAAAAATACCTAAAATAAATAGCCAAATTCAGCTAAAGCCAACTTTGCCTGAAGGAGTTGAAACCTTAGTTTCTTAATGATTTATAAATTTTATAGTAAAGTTTGTTAAATCATGCCAGTACCGAAATACTGACTACTGTGCTGATGATACCCTCCGGGACTGATAGTCGACCAGCAGAGGTGTCGACCCAGTGATGTAAAAAATTACCTTCATCAGGAACCTAAATTAAATAGCCAAATTCATCTAAAGCCCAAAACATACTGCATTCAATGTGAAGAAAATCTATCCTCAGTTGATAAGTTAAAAGAATATCTCAAAAAGACTCATAATATTTTTAAATCTAAAAATGGTTCATTCAAATATGGCTGTAAAATTTGCGGAAAAAAGTTCAAAGCTCATCAATACATTCACAGCATTCATCCACCATTGAAATGCAATATCTGTCTTCAGACTCTGAAATCGGAAAGTACATTAAGTTATCACATGAAACAAAACATAACGAAGCATATCAGAAAAATGTTTCATGCAAATATTGTTGAAAGTTATTCTGGTGTAAGTCTGAATTGGATAAACATTTACGTGTCCATACAAATAAACAACCGTATTTATGTCATATTTGTATCAGTTCTTTCAAGACAACAGGAAATTTAAGAAATCATGAACGGGCTATTCATGAAAATCATTTTTGGATTTGTGACGTATGTGGACGAGAATTTAAATCCAAACCTCGTTTTCAGGAACATTTGTATAAGAAAAAGCATGGGAAGGAAGGGAAACCCATCCAATATAAAGAATTCCCGTGTAATGAATGTGGAAAAATATTCCCACGTAAAATTGATTTTCAAATTCATTTCCGCATTAATTCTTGAGCTAAACCTCACAAATGTCTTGAATGTGGTCGAACTTTCCGTTGTCATAACCATCTGATACAACACAAAGTTACCCATACTGGAGAAAAACCTTTTAAATGGGAAAGGTATAAGTCAGTATGCTAATGTTAATTGCCACATGAAAAAGAAGTGCAAGTTCAAAGGTCCAGAAAATAAAAAAACTTTCGACCTTTAAGCAAGATTCCACTCAAATTTTTGATCATAGTTTAATGTTGAATGAGAGTTCAATTCGTTTAGTAGCACCACCAGGCGTGAACAAAATTAAACACCCAGGAGGAAAAAAAACAAAAAGTAAAAGAATCGAACAAACCTGAAAACACAACTTGGAAAGTTAAGCATGTATCAGTCGACATCGAAGGACCAGACGAAATACACATCAATCATAAAGGCACTCAATCAGACTTTTCTCTTCAGATAGAAAATGAAGAAGAAGCTAAATACGATAAAATTGTAGATTTTCTAGTAGATAACATTGTTGAAGACATGCTGAATGATGTACGTAATAATGCTGTAAAGAAACACGATGGCAGCCATGATGGAAGCGAAGAAATCGTCAAAGTTGTAAGCGCTGTTAAAAATGTCGGAAATCAAGATGGCAATGGAGGGATCATCAATGTTGTTCATACTTGTAAAGATGACTTGGGTACAGATCATAACACAAACAAACATGCCAGTCAGGAACGTAGCTGTAGAGGGATCATCAATGTTGTTGATACTTGTAAAGATGACTTGGGTACAGATCATAACACAAACAAACATGCCAGTCAGGAAGGTAGCTGTGGAGGGATCATCAATGTTGTTGATACTTGTAAAGATGACTTGGGTACAGATCACAACACAAACAAACATGCTAGTCAGGAAGGTAGCTGTGGAGGGATCATCAATGTTGTTGATACTTGTAAAGATGACTTGGGTACAGATCATAACACAAACAAACATGCCAGTCAGGGAGGTAGCTGTGGAGGGATCATCAATGTTGTCGATATTTGTAAAGATGACTTGGGTACAGATCATAACACAAACAAACATGCCAGTCAGGAACGTAGCTATGGAGGGATCATGAATGTTGTCGATACTTGTAAAGATGACTAGGGTACAGATCATAACACAAACAAACATGCCAGTCAGGAAGGTAGCTGTGGAGGGATCATCAATGTTGTCGATACTTGTAAAGATGACTTGGGTACAGATCATAACACAAACAAACATGCCAGTCAGGAACGTAGCTGTGGAGGGATCATCAATATTGTTGATACTTGTAAAGATGACTTGGGTCCAGATCATAACACAAACAAACATGCCAGTCAGGAACGTAGCTGTAGAGGGATCATCAATGTTGTTGATACTTGTAAAGATGACTTGGGTACAGATGATAACACAAACAAACATGCCAGTGAGGAAGGTAGCTGTGGAGGGATCATCAATGTTGTTGATACTTGTAAAGATGACTTGGGTACAGATCATTACACAAACAAACATGCCAGTCAGGAACGTAGCTGTGGAGGGATCATCAATGTTGTTGATACTTGTAAAGATGACTTGGGTAGAGATCATAACACAAACAAAGATACCAGTCAGGAAGGTAGCTATGGAGGGATCATCAATGTTGTTGATACTTGTAAAGATGACTTGGGTAGAGATCATAACACAAACAAACATGCCAGTCAGGAACGTAGCTGTGGAGGGATCATCAATGTTGTTGATACTTGTAAAGATGACTTGGGTACAGATCATAACACAAACAAACATACCAGTCAGGACCGTAGCTGTGGAAGGATCATCAATGTTGTTGATACTTGTAAAGATGACTTGAGTAGAGATCACACAACAAACAAACATGTCAGTTAGGAACGTAGCTGTGGAGGGATCATCAATGTTGTTGATATTTGTAAAGGTGACTTGGGTACAGATCATAACACAAACAAACATACCAGTCAGGAAGGTAGCTGTGGAGGGATCATCAATGTTGTTGATACTTGAAAAGATGACTTGGGTCCAGATCATAGCACAAACAAACATACCAGTCAGGAAGGTAGCTATGGAGGGATCATCAATGTTGTTGATACTTGTAAAGATGACTTGGGTCCAGATCATAACACAAACAAACATGCCAGTCAGGAAGGTAGCTGTGGAGGGATCATCAATGTTGTTGATATTTGTAAAGGTGACTTGGGTCCAGATCATAACACAAACAAACATACCAGTCAGGAAGGTAGCTGTGGTGGGATCATCAATGTTACTGATACTTGTAAAAATGACTTGGGTACAGATCATAACACAAACAAACATGCCAGTCAGGAAGGTAGCTGTGGAGGGATCATCAATGTTGTTGCTACTTGTAAAGATGACTTGGGTACAGATCATAACACAAACAAACATGCCAGTCAGGAAGGTAGCTGTGGAGGGATCATCAATGTTGTTGATACTTGTAAAGATGACTTGGGTCCAGATCATAACACAAACAAACATGCCAGACAGGAACGTAGCTGTGGAGGGATCATCAATGTTGTTGATACTTGTAAAGATGACTTGGGTCCAGATCATAACACAAACAAACATGCCAGTCAGGAAGGTAGCTGTGGCGGGATCATCATTGTTGTTGATACATGTAAAGATGACTTGGGTAGCGATCAGAACACAAACAAACATGCCAGTCAGGAACGTAGCTGTGGAGGGATCATCAATGTTGTTGATACTTGTAAAGATGACTTGGGTCCAGATTATAACACAAACAAACATGCCAGTCAGGAAGGTAGCTATGGAGGGATCATCAATGTTGTCGATACTTGTAAAGATGACTTGGGTACAGATCATAACACAAACAAACATGCCAGTCAGGAAGGTAGCTGTGGAGGGATCATCAATGTTGTCGATACTTGTAAAGATGACTTGAGTCCAGATCATAACACAAACAAACATGCCAGTCAGGAACGTAGCTGTGGAGGGATCATCAATGTTATTGATACTTGTAAAGATGACTTGGGTACGGATAATAACACAAACAAACATGCCAGTGAGGAAGGTAGCTGTGGAGGGAGCATCAATGTTGTTGATACTTGTAAAGATGACTTGGGTCCAGATCATAACACAAACAAACATGCCAGTGAGGAACATAGCTGTGGAATTATAAACATACTCAAAGATGCCAGCCATGATAAAAAATGTGGAGTTGTTGACATTAACAAAGATGGTAGCATGAATGATGAATACGAACTTATTGAAAAGGTTGATAAAGAGATACAACAGGTGAGTTGTTTTCCTTTATATATTTATTTATATAAATTATCTCCCTTTTCACATTTAGGCCACAAAAAGTACTTTTAACACGTTTAAATTTCATTTTTTTCTTTGTGTTTTCTTGGTTCTTAAACCACATGAACCACCTCTGATATAAGTTTAAGAAAACCAACCAAATCATCAATAGCAATGTACAGTCCCAATCAATGTTTCCTGGCTTTTTCAATTGGCCTTTAGTTTTGAACATTTAATCAAGTTAATTGTTGATTGGTATTGTATATTGGTATTGGTATACAACGTGTACAAATAATACATGTAATAGTACTGTTTAAAAGAATATGTTATACTCTCTGAATGATTGCAGCTACTCTTCAAACATTTCAACTCTTTTTTCATGTATCTTTGAATTTCAAAAATGTAGTTTCTTGTGTTATTTCAGCATATAACCATGATAACCATGTTAAATATATCTTTTTTTTTGTTTATTCTAGTTGCCATCTGATATAGAGGGTGGAATTTTACAACCAGTAGTGTTTACAGCAGAGCCCCATGTTTCTGAGGTCTCTAATTCTGAAGACAAATCAAATCTAGCACTTACCGACAACCGCCAAATTATGATTCTGAGAAATGATGATATGCAAGAAAGCAAGGTAGTCCTAGCTGAAATCACAGAAACCGGAATGATGCGTTACATACCTGTACCAGATCAAGACGGAACAACAATGTTTGTTTTAGATCCGTCAAATACTAAGCATCATTCAAAGACATATCATAATCAATATGACCCATTAAAAGACCATGCAGAAAGGAAAACAATTCACATATATTCACAACAAGAGCTAGCAACAGCATGTTTACCACATGGTGTTGAAACTGTGACTAGACATCAGGGTCAAGAAACTGCAGTTGTACAACAAGTTCTTGAATCTGCAGGTGTACAAGAAGTTCATGAATCTGCAGTTGTACAACAAGTTCTTGAATCTGCAGGTGTACAAGAAGTTCATGAATCTGCAGGCCTACAGCATTGCTTGGAAAATACAACAAATGCAGAAAAGATAGATCAAGATGGTTTTGAGCCAATGGAAGTAACATATTCTTCAATGTTCAGTTTGTCAGAAATGAAATCTGCAGAAAATTCCACAAAATGTTTCAAATACATGAAATAATTTAATGGTTAGGCCAAAAAAAAATAATACAAGTGTTTCTGCTAACCCTACCTACCCTAATTTTTAGTGCCTACCCTTACACTTTTTATGCCATTTTTGAACAAGCACTGTTAAATTCAGACACATTCCCTAGTAGTAACTAGCTAAAAAATGTTTGTAAAATGTATTAATATTACCTACCTTCCCTATTTTTTCAATAACGTTAGCCATGTTAGCAGAAACACATGTTTTATTTAGCTGAAACACATGTTTTATTTTAGCAGAAACACATGTTTTATTTTAGGAGAAACACATGTTTTGTTTAGCTGAAACACATGTTTTATTTTAGCAGAAACACATGTTTTATTTAGCAGAAACACATGTTTTATTTTAGCAGAAACACATGTTTTATTTAGCTGAAACACATGTTCTATTTTAGCAGAAACACAAAAGTCATGTTTTATTTAACTGAAACACATGTTTTAATGTAGCAGATAAACATGTTTTATTTAGCTGAAACCCATGTTTTATTTTAGCAGAAACACATGTTTTATTTAGCTGAAACGCATGTTTTATTTAGCTGAAACACATGTTTTATTTTAGCAGAAACACATGTTTTATTTAGCTGAAACACATGTTTTATTTTAGCAGAAACACATGTTTTATTTAGCTGAAACACATGTATTATTTTAGCAGAAACACATGTACTATTTTGTTTGACCATGATATGCTGTAACTGCAATCACTAATCACAATTATTCATCATTTGCAAATTTGATATACAGCAACAAATGACCACCCCTGAAGTACAGGCTCCTACTGGAGACAGGCACATACATATATGTGGTTTGATTAAATATTTTTACTGGAACCAAACTCTCTCTCCCCCTAAAAGTCAGTGGTGTAACACAACATCATAAGAACAAACTATGAAAATCTGTTAAAAATGGCATTATTCAATAAATAAATACAAGGCAGAAACATAACTTGAAAAAACATAAACAATTAATTAACATTTGTAAGTTGAATTCCGGAACAAATTGTACTAGTTCAGGATTTTGGATTCTTTTAAAAGTTTACCTTTATCATGTTTGTCACTTTTTAATGATTTTTTTATGCCTTTTATTCTCCTAACATAATACATCCAAGTAGAACGTAGTCATGTTTGTCTTCCATATTTTCTTTGTCCTTGACATCATTTAATTTTTGTTAACCATTTTTTAGTGTTTTTGAGCTTTTGATTTTGCTATTGGATAAGGGACTCTCTGATTTTCATTTTTCTTATAGTTTGGTGTTTTGTTCATTTTACTTTTTTCATGGTTCAATGACTGCAGGCAGGGTAAAGTGAAATACTGTAATACAAATAATTTGATAACTATATTTGGAATGTTGGTTCTTTACAATATCTTTGTGTCTGTCAACATGGGCAACTAAGGTTAATGGATTTGTGGTCAAGGTTAAACTAAAGTTGATGGTCAACTCTGTATCATATATACTGTTTTATATAAGCATAATGTAAACTTTATTTAGTGTATAAAATGAGTGTAAGGTGTAATGTTTGTCTGACTGGCAGGTTTCATCTGACCTAAAACTCATTTAATAGTTCAATGGACAATGTTTAGTTTAGAATATTGTCTATTTCTCAGATATTGTTAGGAATAGCACAATCATATTTGGTGTATGGTATAATTGTAAGGTGTACACATCCTTCTGGTCTTGGTTCATTTGTCAATGAAAAAATAGTAAAAATCACATAAGCACTGAACTCGAGAGGAAAATCCAATTGGAAAGTCCATAATCACATGGCAAAATCAAATGACAAAACACATAAAAACGAATGGACAAGAACTGTCATATTCCTGATTTGGTACAGGCATTTTCAAATGTAGAACATGGTGGATTAAACCTGGTTTTATAGTGCATAACCTCTCCCTTTGATGAATCGACACGTTATCGTAATATTGTCAGTTTATCAGTTACTTTCATCAATAGCTTAATCACGGTTGGTATATGATATAATTTTAAGGTGTACACATCTGTCTGGCCTATGTTCTTTTGTCAATCATTAGTTATCACTCTTTGTAAGTTGATCCGATACATTAGGGTAAATTACACACACGTGTTGTATGCAATCATAGTGAGGTGTTTGATTGGGTAAATATGATATTGACCTCATTTTTAGGTTAATTGATCAATATTAAGTTGTGTGGTGTGATCTAAGGTAATATACTCGGTAGGAACACTATATTAGATTGTGGAATGATTATAAGGTGTACATGTTAGTCTGACTGTGACCTCATTTTCACATATGAACATTACATGTAATTCTATATGTAAAATGTTTGTATTAATAATATTACCGATTTTCAACATAAATTCAATTCAAGAAAATCAGGCGGGACATTTCAGCATGTGCAGTGTGCACTCTATTTGATGTGTTTAGTGTTTTTTATAGATATTTTTCTAGTCTTAATGACTGAAGGAACTTCCATAAACTAATAGTGTTTTTTTTTACAAAATAATGTGTCAGAAATTTGAATAATACCGGAAATTACAGAATCCAACTTCTGTTATTTATCATAATATATTATCATTTTCTTCTTTGTCCAAGGTCACTGAAGTTAGGTATGATGATGTTTTGATAATAGATGAAATTAATAATAAAGAGGTAGTTCATGATAAGGTATTAACCATTAAATGACTTATTTAATGTACATACGATATATATTTTTATTGGATAAATTGTACATATCAATGTCTTTGTATATTTTCGATTGAATATTTATATCTGTTCAATGAAACAAAATATGATAAAAATGATAAATGTACGATAGGTTGTTGTCTGATTTGTGGTTTCAATCTTAAATTCTACTTTTAAATTAAGGTACTTATAGTTAACCGATGTTCAATATCCTACACCTGGTTTGAAAAAGACCAATCAAAATAACAAATAAATACTGAGGGAAACCGATGAACAGCAATAGGAGTGAGACCTGGTAAGTTGAAAGGGTAATTGCCTCTTTCCATGAAAGTAATAACTTACATGCAAATTCACCAAAAATCAGTCAGATTACAAACCGAATGACTAAACTAAGATTTTAGACAGTGAAAACATATCGCAAGTTAGTTTAGACACTGAGACATCACATTTGTCAACCAGTTCGTGATGTTTACCAATTCAAGTTTTCTCATGTCATCTATCGGGATACAAACTGGATTATACAGTGATTATCTCAATTTCTCTCTCTTGTAAAAGTCAGCTTCTGTTGACATTATTCGGGATACAAACTGGATTATACAGTGATTATCTCAATTTCTCTCTCTTGTAAAAGTCAGCTTCTGTTGACATTATTTGGGATACAAACTGGATTATACAGTGATTATCTCAATTTCTCTCTCTTGTAAAAGTCAGCTTCTGTTGACATTATTTGGGATACAAACTGGATTATACAGTGATTATCTCAATTTCTCTCTCTTGTAAAAGTCAGCTTCTGTTGACATTATTCGGGATACAAACTGGATTATACAGTGATTATCTCAATTTCTCTCTCTTGTAAAAGTCAGCTTCTGTTGACATTATTTGGGATACAAACTGGATTATACAGTGATTATCTCAATTTCTCTCTCTTGTAAAAGTCAGCTTCTGTTGACATTATTTGGGATACAAACTGGATTATACAGTGATTATCTCAATTTCTCTCTCTTGTAAAAGTCAGCTTCTGTTGACATTATTCGGGATACAAACTGGATTATACAGTGATTATCTCAATTTCTCTCTCTTGTAAAAGTCAGCTTCTGTTGACATTATTTGGGATACAAACTGGATTATACAGTGATTATCTCAATTTCTCTCTCTTGTAAAAGTCAGCTTCTGTTGACATTATTTGGGATACAAACTGGATTATACAGTGATTATCTCAATTTCTCTCTCTTGTAAAAGTCAGCTTCTGTTGACATTATTTGGGATACAAACTGGATTATACAGTGATTATCTCAATTTCTCTCTCTTGTAAAAGTCAGCTTCTGTTGACATTATTTGGGATACAAACTGGATTATACAGTGATTATCTCAATTTCTCTCTCTTGTAAAAGTCAGCTTCTGTTGACATTATTTGGGATACAAACTGGATTATACAGTGATTATCTCAATTTCTCTCTCTTGTAAAAGTCAGCTTCTGTTGACATTATTTGGGATACAAACTGGATTATACAGTGATTATCTCAATTTCTCTCTCTTGTAAAAGTCAGCTTCTGTTGACATTATTTGGGATACAAACTGGATTATACAGTGATTATCTCAATTTCTCTCTCTTGTAAAAGTCAGCTTCTGTTGACATTATTCGGGATACAAACTGGATTATACAGTGATTATCTCAATTTCTCTCTCTTGTAAAAGTCAGCTTCTGTTGACATTATTCGGGATACAAACTGGATTATACAGTGATTATCTCAATTTCTCTCTCTTGTAAAAGTCAGCTTCTGTTGACATTATTTGGGATACAAACTGGATTATACAGTGATTATCTCAATTTCTCTCTCTTGTAAAAGTCAGCTTCTGTTGACATTATTTGGGATACAAACTGGATTATACAGTGATTATCTCAATTTCTCTCTCTTGTAAAAGTCAGCTTCTGTTGACATTATTTGGGATACAAACTGGATTATACAGTGATTATCTCAATTTCTCTCTCTTGTAAAAGTCAGCTTCTGTTGACATTATTTGGGATACAAACTGGATTATACAGTGATTATCTCAATTTCTCTCTCTTGTAAAAGTCAGCTTCTGTTGACATTATTTGGGATACAAACTGGATTATACAGTGATTATCTCAATTTCTCTCTCTTGTAAAAGTCAGCTTCTGTTGACATTATTTGGGATACAAACTGGATTATACAGTGATTATCTCAATTTCTCTCTCTTGTAAAAGTCAGCTTCTGTTGACATTATTTGGGATACAAACTGGATTATACAGTGATTATCTCAATTTCTCTCTCTTGTAAAAGTCAGCTTCTGTTGACATTATTTGGGATACAAACTGGATTATACAGTGATTATCTCAATTTCTCTCTCTTGTAAAAGTCAGCTTCTGTTGACATTATTTGGGATACAAACTGGATTATACAGTGATTATCTCAATTTCTCTCTCTTGTAAAAGTCAGCTTCTGTTGACATTATTTGGGATACAAACTGGATTATACAGTGATTATCTCAATTTCTCTCTCTTGTAAAAGTCAGCTTCTGTTGACATTATTTGGGATACAAACTGGATTATACAGTGATTATCTCAATTTCTCTCTCTTGTAAAAGTCAGCTTCTGTTGACATTATTTGGGATACAAACTGGATTATACAGTGATTATCTCAATTTCTCTCTCTTGTAAAAGTCAGCTTCTGTTGACATTATTTGGGATACAAACTGGATTATACAGTGATTATCTCAATTTCTCTCTCTTGTAAAAGTCAGCTTCTGTTGACATTATTTGGGATACAAACTGGATTATACAGTGATTATCTCAATTTCTCTCTCTTGTAAAAGTCAGCTTCTGTTGACATTATTTGGGATACAAACTGGATTATACAGTGATTATCTCAATTTCTCTCTCTTGTAAAAGTCAGCTTCTGTTGACATTATTTGGGATACAAACTGGATTATACAGTGATTATCTCAATTTCTCTCTCTTGTAAAAGTCAGCTTCTGTTGACATTATTTGGGATACAAACTGGATTATACAGTGATTATCTCAATTTCTCTCTCTTGTAAAAGTCAGCTTCTGTTGACATTATTTGGGATACAAACTGGATTATACAGTGATTATCTCAATTTCTCTCTCTTGTAAAAGTCAGCTTCTGTTGACATTATTTGGGATACAAACTGGATTATACAGTGATTATCTCAATTTCTCTCTCTTGTAAAAGTCAGCTTCTGTTGACATTATTTGGGATACAAACTGGATTATACAGTGATTATCTCAATTTCTCTCTCTTGTAAAAGTCAGCTTCTGTTGACATTATTTGGGATACAAACTGGATTATACAGTGATTATCTCAATTTCTCTCTCTTGTAAAAGTCAGCTTCTGTTGACATTATTTGGGATACAAACTGGATTATACAGTGATTATCTCAATTTCTCTCTCTTGTAAAAGTCAGCTTCTGTTGACATTATTTGGGATACAAACTGGATTATACAGTGATTATCTCAATTTCTCTCTCTTGTAAAAGTCAGCTTCTGTTGACATTATTTGGGATACAAACTGGATTATACAGTGATTATCTCAATTTCTCTCTCTTGTAAAAGTCAGCTTCTGTTGACATTATTTGGGATACAAACTGGATTATACAGTGATTATCTCAATTTCTCTCTCTTGTAAAAGTCAGCTTCTGTTGACATTATTTGGGATACAAACTGGATTATACAGTGATTATCTCAATTTCTCTCTCTTGTAAAAGTCAGCTTCTGTTGACATTATTTGGGATACAAACTGGATTATACAGTGATTATCTCAATTTCTCTCTCTTGTAAAAGTCAGCTTCTGTTGACATTATTTGGGATACAAACTGGATTATACAGTGATTATCTCAATTTCTCTCTCTTGTAAAAGTCAGCTTCTGTTGACATTATTTGGGATACAAACTGGATTATACAGTGATTATCTCAATTTCTCTCTCTTGTAAAAGTCAGCTTCTGTTGACATTATTTGGGATACAAACTGGATTATACAGTGATTATCTCAATTTCTCTCTCTTGTAAAAGTCAGCTTCTGTTGACATTATTTGGGATACAAACTGGATTATACAGTGATTATCTCAATTTCTCTCTCTTGTAAAAGTCAGCTTCTGTTGACATTATTTGGGATACAAACTGGATTATACAGTGATTATCTCAATTTCTCTCTCTTGTAAAAGTCAGCTTCTGTTGACATTATTTGGGATACAAACTGGATTATACAGTGATTATCTCAATTTCTCTCTCTTGTAAAAGTCAGCTTCTGTTGACATTATTTGGGATACAAACTGGATTATACAGTGATTATCTCAATTTCTCTCTCTTGTAAAAGTCAGCTTCTGTTGACATTATTTGGGATACAAACTGGATTATACAGTGATTATCTCAATTTCTCTCTCTTGTAAAAGTCAGCTTCTGTTGACATTATTTGGGATACAAACTGGATTATACAGTGATTATCTCAATTTCTCTCTCTTGTAAAAGTCAGCTTCTGTTGACATTATTTGGGATACAAACTGGATTATACAGTGATTATCTCAATTTCTCTCTCTTGTAAAAGTCAGCTTCTGTTGACATTATTTGGGATACAAACTGGATTATACAGTGATTATCTCAATTTCTCTCTCTTGTAAAAGTCAGCTTCTGTTGACATTATTTGGGATACAAACTGGATTATACAGTGATTATCTCAATTTCTCTCTCTTGTAAAAGTCAGCTTCTGTTGACATTATTTGGGATACAAACTGGATTATACAGTGATTATCTCAATTTCTCTCTCTTGTAAAAGTCAGCTTCTGTTGACATTATTTGGGATACAAACTGGATTATACAGTGATTATCTCAATTTCTCTCTCTTGTAAAAGTCAGCTTCTGTTGACATTATTTGGGATACAAACTGGATTATACAGTGATTATCTCAATTTCTCTCTCTTGTAAAAGTCAGCTTCTGTTGACATTATTTGGGATACAAACTGGATTATACAGTGATTATCTCAATTTCTCTCTCTTGTAAAAGTCAGCTTCTGTTGACATTATTTGGGATACAAACTGGATTATACAGTGATTATCTCAATTTCTCTCTCTTGTAAAAGTCAGCTTCTGTTGACATTATTTGGGATACAAACTGGATTATACAGTGATTATCTCAATTTCTCTCTCTTGTAAAAGTCAGCTTCTGTTGACATTATTTGGGATACAAACTGGATTATACAGTGATTATCTCAATTTCTCTCTCTTGTAAAAGTCAGCTTCTGTTGACATTATTTGGGATACAAACTGGATTATACAGTGATTATCTCAATTTCTCTCTCTTGTAAAAGTCAGCTTCTGTTGACATTATTTGGGATACAAACTGGATTATACAGTGATTATCTCAATTTCTCTCTCTTGTAAAAGTCAGCTTCTGTTGACATTATTTGGGATACAAACTGGATTATACAGTGATTATCTCAATTTCTCTCTCTTGTAAAAGTCAGCTTCTGTTGACATTATTTGGGATACAAACTGGATTATACAGTGATTATCTCAATTTCTCTCTCTTGTAAAAGTCAGCTTCTGTTGACATTATTTGGGATACAAACTGGATTATACAGTGATTATCTCAATTTCTCTCTCTTGTAAAAGTCAGCTTCTGTTGACATTATTTGGGATACAAACTGGATTATACAGTGATTATCTCAATTTCTCTCTCTTGTAAAAGTCAGCTTCTGTTGACATTATTTGGGATACAAACTGGATTATACAGTGATTATCTCAATTTCTCTCTCTTGTAAAAGTCAGCTTCTGTTGACATTATTTGGGATACAAACTGGATTATACAGTGATTATCTCAATTTCTCTCTCTTGTAAAAGTCAGCTTCTGTTGACATTATTTGGGATACAAACTGGATTATACAGTGATTATCTCAATTTCTCTCTCTTGTAAAAGTCAGCTTCTGTTGACATTATTTGGGATACAAACTGGATTATACAGTGATTATCTCAATTTCTCTCTCTTGTAAAAGTCAGCTTCTGTTGACATTATTTGGGATACAAACTGGATTATACAGTGATTATCTCAATTTCTCTCTCTTGTAAAAGTCAGCTTCTGTTGACATTATTTGGGATACAAACTGGATTATACAGTGATTATCTCAATTTCTCTCTCTTGTAAAAGTCAGCTTCTGTTGACATTATTTGGGATACAAACTGGATTATACAGTGATTATCTCAATTTCTCTCTCTTGTAAAAGTCAGCTTCTGTTGACATTATTTGGGATACAAACTGGATTATACAGTGATTATCTCAATTTCTCTCTCTTGTAAAAGTCAGCTTCTGTTGACATTATTTGGGATACAAACTGGATTATACAGTGATTATCTCAATTTCTCTCTCTTGTAAAAGTCAGCTTCTGTTGACATTATTTGGGATACAAACTGGATTATACAGTGATTATCTCAATTTCTCTCTCTTGTAAAAGTCAGCTTCTGTTGACATTATTTGGGATACAAACTGGATTATACAGTGATTATCTCAATTTCTCTCTCTTGTAAAAGTCAGCTTCTGTTGACATTATTTGGGATACAAACTGGATTATACAGTGATTATCTCAATTTCTCTCTCTTGTAAAAGTCAGCTTCTGTTGACATTATTTGGGATACAAACTGGATTATACAGTGATTATCTCAATTTCTCTCTCTTGTAAAAGTCAGCTTCTGTTGACATTATTTGGGATACAAACTGGATTATACAGTGATTATCTCAATTTCTCTCTCTTGTAAAAGTCAGCTTCTGTTGACATTATTTGGGATACAAACTGGATTATACAGTGATTATCTCAATTTCTCTCTCTTGTAAAAGTCAGCTTCTGTTGACATTATTTGGGATACAAACTGGATTATACAGTGATTATCTCAATTTCTCTCTCTTGTAAAAGTCAGCTTCTGTTGACATTATTTGGGATACAAACTGGATTATACAGTGATTATCTCAATTTCTCTCTCTTGTAAAAGTCAGCTTCTGTTGACATTATTTGGGATACAAACTGGATTATACAGTGATTATCTCAATTTCTCTCTCTTGTAAAAGTCAGCTTCTGTTGACATTATTTGGGATACAAACTGGATTATACAGTGATTATCTCAATTTCTCTCTCTTGTAAAAGTCAGCTTCTGTTGACATTATTTGGGATACAAACTGGATTATACAGTGATTATCTCAATTTCTCTCTCTTGTAAAAGTCAGCTTCTGTTGACATTATTTGGGATACAAACTGGATTATACAGTGATTATCTCAATTTCTCTCTCTTGTAAAAGTCAGCTTCTGTTGACATTATTTGGGATACAAACTGGATTATACAGTGATTATCTCAATTTCTCTCTCTTGTAAAAGTCAGCTTCTGTTGACATTATTTGGGATACAAACTGGATTATACAGTGATTATCTCAATTTCTCTCTCTTGTAAAAGTCAGCTTCTGTTGACATTATTTGGGATACAAACTGGATTATACAGTGATTATCTCAATTTCTCTCTCTTGTAAAAGTCAGCTTCTGTTGACATTATTTGGGATACAAACTGGATTATACAGTGATTATCTCAATTTCTCTCTCTTGTAAAAGTCAGCTTCTGTTGACATTATTTGGGATACAAACTGGATTATACAGTGATTATCTCAATTTCTCTCTCTTGTAAAAGTCAGCTTCTGTTGACATTATTTGGGATACAAACTGGATTATACAGTGATTATCTCAATTTCTCTCTCTTGTAAAAGTCAGCTTCTGTTGACATTATTTGGGATACAAACTGGATTATACAGTGATTATCTCAATTTCTCTCTCTTGTAAAAGTCAGCTTCTGTTGACATTATTTGGGATACAAACTGGATTATACAGTGATTATCTCAATTTCTCTCTCTTGTAAAAGTCAGCTTCTGTTGACATTATTTGGGATACAAACTGGATTATACAGTGATTATCTCAATTTCTCTCTCTTGTAAAAGTCAGCTTCTGTTGACATTATTCGGGATACAAACTGGATTATACAGTGATTATCTCAATTTCTCTCTCTTGTAAAAGTCAGCTTCTGTTGACATTATTCGGGATACAAACTGGATTATACAGTGATTATCTCAATTTCTCTCTCTTGTAAAAGTCAGCTTCTGTTGACATTATTCGGGATACAAACTGGATTATACAGTGATTATCTCAATTTCTCTCTCTTGTAAAAGTCAGCTTCTGTTGACATTATTCGGGATACAAACTGGATTATACAGTGATTATCTCAATTTCTCTCTCTTGTAAAAGTCAGCTTCTGTTGACATTATTCGGGATACAAACTGGATTATACAGTGATTATCTCAATTTCTCTCTCTTGTAAAAGTCAGCTTCTGTTGACATTATTCGGGATACAAACTGGATTATACAGTGATTATCTCAATTTCTCTCTCTTGTAAAAGTCAGCTTCTGTTGACATTATTCGGGATACAAACTGGATTATACAGTGATTATCTCAATTTCTCTCTCTTGTAAAAGTCAGCTTCTGTTGACATTATTCGGGATACAAACTGGATTATACAGTGATTATCTCAATTTCTCTCTCTTGTAAAAGTCAGCTTCTGTTGACATTATTTGGGATACAAACTGGATTATACAGTGATTATCTCAATTTCTCTCTCTTGTAAAAGTCAGCTTCTGTTGACATTATTTGGGATACAAACTGGATTATACAGTGATTATCTCAATTTCTCTCTCTTGTAAAAGTCAGCTTCTGTTGACATTATTTGGGATACAAACTGGATTATACAGTGATTATCTCAATTTCTCTCTCTTGTAAAAGTCAGCTTCTGTTGACATTATTTGGGATACAAACTGGATTATACAGTGATTATCTCAATTTCTCTCTCTTGTAAAAGTCAGCTTCTGTTGACATTATTTGGGATACAAACTGGATTATACAGTGATTATCTCAATTTCTCTCTCTTGTAAAAGTCAGCTTCTGTTGACATTATTTGGGATACAAACTGGATTATACAGTGATTATCTCAATTTCTCTCTCTTGTAAAAGTCAGCTTCTGTTGACATTATTTGGGATACAAACTGGATTATACAGTGATTATCTCAATTTCTCTCTCTTGTAAAAGTCAGCTTCTGTTGACATTATTTGGGATACAAACTGGATTATACAGTGATTATCTCAATTTCTCTCTCTTGTAAAAGTCAGCTTCTGTTGACATTATTTGGGATACAAACTGGATTATACAGTGATTATCTCAATTTCTCTCTCTTGTAAAAGTCAGCTTCTGTTGACATTATTTGGGATACAAACTGGATTATACAGTGATTATCTCAATTTCTCTCTCTTGTAAAAGTCAGCTTCTGTTGACATTATTTGGGATACAAACTGGATTATACAGTGATTATCTCAATTTCTCTCTCTTGTAAAAGTCAGCTTCTGTTGACATTATTCGGGATACAAACTGGATTATACAGTGATTATCTCAATTTCTCTCTCTTGTAAAAGTCAGCTTCTGTTGACATTATTCGGGATACAAACTGGATTATACAGTGATTATCTCAATTTCTCTCTCTTGTAAAAGTCAGCTTCTGTTGACATTATTCGGGATACAAACTGGATTATACAGTGATTATCTCAATTTCTCTCTCTTGTAAAAGTCAGCTTCTGTTGACATTATTCGGGATACAAACTGGATTATACAGTGATTATCTCAATTTCTCTCTCTTGTAAAAGTCAGCTTCTGTTGACATTATTCGGGATACAAACTGGATTATACAGTGATTATCTCAATTTCTCTCTCTTGTAAAAGTCAGCTTCTGTTGACATTATTTGGGATACAAACTGGATTATACAGTGATTATCTCAATTTCTCTCTCTTGTAAAAGTCAGCTTCTGTTGACATTATTTGGGATACAAACTGGATTATACAGTGATTATCTCAATTTCTCTCTCTTGTAAAAGTCAGCTTCTGTTGACATTATTTGGGATACAAACTGGATTATACAGTGATTATCTCAATTTCTCTCTCTTGTAAAAGTCAGCTTCTGTTGACATTATTTGGGATACAAACTGAATTATACAGTGATTATCTCAATTTCTCTCTCTTGTAAAAGTCAGCTTCTGTTGACATTATTTGGGATACAAACTGGATTATACAGTGATTATCTCAATTTCTCTCTCTTGTAAAAGTCAGCTTCTGTTGACATTATTTGGGATACAAACTGGATTATACAGTGATTATCTCAATTTCTCTCTCTTGTAAAAGTCAGCTTCTGTTGACATTATTTGGGATACAAACTGGATTATACAGTGATTATCTCAATTTCTCTCTCTTGTAAAAGTCAGCTTCTGTTGACATTATTTGGGATACAAACTGGATTATACAGTGATTATCTCAATTTCTCTCTCTTGTAAAAGTCAGCTTCTGTTGACATTATTTGGGATACAAACTGGATTATACAGTGATTATCTCAATTTCTCTCTCTTGTAAAAGTCAGCTTCTGTTGACATTATTTGGGATACAAACTGGATTATACAGTGATTATCTCAATTTCTCTCTCTTGTAAAAGTCAGCTTCTGTTGACATTATTTGAAAATAAAAGAGTTATGTCCCTTTGTTGTAGGACAATGTCAACAAAATTCCATCATACTTGAACCAGATTCAACATTCTTATGATAAATACTGATCATTAGACTTTCTGAAAAAATAATGTCTGTGGTGCAGAAACATTGGTACCGTAAATGTTATTGTAAGGATTGTGTATCATACTTGTATGTACACAATGTATAACATAATTAAATTTGTTTTGTTAATAAAAAAAATCAAACAAATTATCCTTGAAAATATCAGCAATGGAAAATTTCTTTAATGGAAAGCTTTTAGAAATCCATTAAAAAGTTTTATTGCATCATATAAAGTGTGCACTTTGTTACTCATTTTAAGCTATCTCAATTTGGTATGACAATTTCGATATTGTTTCATTTAAATTTGCTACTATCAGATGCGCCTTTCTAAAAATTGTTGTTCACCAGTGATGCTCGAGGCCAACATTTTTGAAACTCAAAACCTAATACAAACATCCAAAAGCTGATTAAACAAAAAATAGTTACATTTTGTTATCAAGGGATGGATATGCTAACACAACCATGTCCTTTTGAAGCCTAGGCCTGATTGAAATAACTTGCCGCGATGTAGATTTTTTATTGAGTTACGCAATCATGATTTGTTTTGAACGGCAAGCTCTTCGAGCTTTTTAAAAAAACCTTGCAACTTCTCTTTATATGGAGGCTTGTTCAGGTTCAGCTAGCTGTAAAGGACAATTTAGCAAAATAAACCAATCTCATAGTTTGTCCTCAGGATAAAGAATAAAAGCCAATTGATATACAGGTTAATGCAAATGGCAAAAAACAATAAAGAATAGAGATAAATGGGGTTCGGAAATATAAAGAATAGAAAATAGGCAAAATTTATTAGGAAAATGGCCATAAAATTTAAAAAATTCTGAAATGAAGACCTCTTTCATAAACCAGCTTTAACCCAACCATCAATTCAGGAGACGATATTTGAAAATATATACCTCTTTTTAAATTTGTTAACATCTATTGTATCAAGAATTAAAACCGGGCTTCAAATTTATTGTGAAATTGCATATGCTAGATAAAGGCAACAGTAGTGTACCTAGCTGTTCGAAATTAATAAATCGATTTAGAAGAAAACAAATCCGTGTTACACACTAAAACTGAGGGCTAGAAGTGTACATACAATCTAAGACTCTGTCATTTTGCAGTAGTATAATAAAAACATTTTGGCTTTTTTACACTTTACACAAGTAATTCCCTTTTCAAAACTAAAAGACATATTGAAGGATTTGGCTTTGCTTAAGTTTCATTAAAATAAATGGCCAACGTAATACAAGTATCTTGTCTTAGGGAGGGATACATGATTCTTTTTAAAGAATCTCTCTCAATAAGACTGATACACACAATTTTTTTTTTATTATGTTTGGAGGACGTGTTTTTTTCAACAAACTATTGGCATTCCCATGGAAACCAAAAGTGCCCCTCTTCTTGCCTATTTGTTTCTTTATTCTTTGGAGGCTGACTTACTATATGAAC
Source organism: Mytilus galloprovincialis (assembly GCA_037788925.1). Classification (NCBI taxonomy): domain Eukaryota; kingdom Metazoa; phylum Mollusca; class Bivalvia; order Mytilida; family Mytilidae; genus Mytilus; species Mytilus galloprovincialis. Next base: position 72,479,370 of record CM075339.1, on the reverse strand, counting down.
TTCTTAGGAAGAAATATAAGAAGTAAGCAATATCCATAAACTTTACTATCCGCTTAATAGGTGATGTTCTCTCACTAAATAATTCAAAATATAGTGACTATGTTGAACGCATCTATCCCATCGAACTAGATATAAAGGATATAACAGATACAGTTAAGTCTGCCTCATCTCGTAACTTACATCTAAAGATTGGCAATGAGGGTAGGATGAAAACAAAACTACGACAAAAGATATGATTTTAGCCTCCCAATTATAAACTTTAGATTTATATTTTGCAACATTTTAGCAGCGCCTGCATACGGAGCATATATCTTCCAGATGATACAATATTCCCGGGCTTGTTTTTCCTATCATGATTTCCTTGATAGAGTGTTGCTACCTACAAATACGCTAGTAAGAGTTTCGAAAGGTGAAGCTGTAATCATCCCTTCGTAAATTTTACGGATGCCATCACGAGTTGGTTGACCGTTGTAGAATATCCGTTTCATAGATGATATCGGAATGTTACTTATTATGCTTATGTCGTAACTACAAGTTCGGTTCCTTTTCAAGAATGTGACCTACAGAATTAGACTATTTACCGGGTTTGTCATAACATGAGCAATACGACTGGTGTCACATGTGCAGCAGGATCTGCTTATCCTTCTGGAGCACCTGCGATCATCCCCAGTTTTTGGTGTAGTTCTTGTTGCTAAGTCTTAAGTTTTCTATGTTGTGTCTTATGTACTATGATTTGTCTGCTTGTCTTTTTCTTTTTTAGCCATGGCGTTGTCAGTATATTTTCGATCTATGAGTTCGAATGTCCGTCTGGTATCTGTCACCCTTCTTTAACAGTTGTTTTATAGTCGTTTTGTTAATTTAATAAAGTCGATTGTTTTGTTTTGACTGTTTTAATTGACTTCCCCAAACTTTATGAAAATCCTTGGATTTCAGTTATTAGTTCCCTACCGACGTAGTCGAAAAAAAACTTTAAGTTTGCACTCCGTCCGTCCGTTTGTCTGTCGGTCTGTCCATCCTTCAATCTGGCAAATCAGTTTTCCACATTTTCCTTCATGCTTGAAGATATTGATTTCATATTTTGTGTTTTGTTTAAACATGAAAAGTTAAAGATCATGTTAGATATTTTTTTTCGGACAGATGATTTTGTATAGAGTTATGGTCCTTGGATTCACTCAAATAATAAGTTTTCCGCACTTTATTTCGTTATGCTGGAAGACATTGAATCAGATTTGAAAATTGGTATTAAGTTAGATCAAGACAAGTTACAGATCTTGTTAGAATTTTTTTCGCGTCTGATGATTTTGTGAAGAGTTACATGTAAAGTCATTGTTTTTTTTGTTTTTTTTATCAAATTCACTCAAATAATCAGTTTATAACACTTTTTATGTCATGCCTAAAGAAATTGAATAGACATAGCTCAAGTTAGAATTTTGTTCCAAAACAATCTCCCGTAGTGGACTATGTATTACCATGCTTGTTTTGTTATGACATTGTTTGCTCTCATATTTCAGCTAACATGTCATAGTCACAGTGACATAATAACTGCCGTATTAAATGTACATGATGTATGTGACATAAAATTGATTTTAAATCCAGGGATCAATCTCCAGTTGTTTATGTATTGTTTCGTGGACAATTGTCTTTTTATCACTTTTTTTTTAACCATGGTACAGCCTTTTTATAATTTTGTTCATCCATAGTACTGTCTTTTTATCATTTTTGTCGCAGAAAGCTCGACATAGGGATAGTGATCCGGCGGCGTTAGCTAACTCCTTAAAAGCTTTATATTTTAGGTGGAAGACCTGGATGCTTCATACTTTGTATATGGATGCCTTATGTTACGAAGTTCCCGTCAGTCACATGTCTAATGTCACCTCATTTTCATGGTTCAGTGACTGATTGATTTTTTTGTAAATGTTCAATTCTCTCTTATTATAAATAATAGGATAACTATATTTGATATGTGCGTACCTTGCAAGGTCCTCATGCCCGTCAGACAGTATTCTCTTGACCTCGACCTCATTTCATGGATCAGTGAACAAGGTTAGGTTTTGGTGGTCAAGTCCTTATCTCAGATACTATAAGCAATATGTCTTGTATATTCGGTGTATGGAAGGACTGTAAGGTGTACATGTCCAACTGGCAGGTGTCATCTGACCTTGACCTCATTTTCAGGGTTTAGTGGTTATAGTCAAGTTTTTGTATTTGTGTTTGTTTTTCTTATACTATATGCCATAGGTCTACTATATTTAGTGTATGGAATGATTGTAATGTGTTCATGTCTAGCTGGCAGGTGTCATCTGACCTTGACCTCATTTTCATGGTTCATTGGTTAATGTTTCGTTTTCTTGGTTAAGTTTATGCGACAGTTGTAATAAAGCTTTATATTTAGGACTATCAACATAATATCAATGATTAGTAAACAAGGCGAGACATTTCAGCGTGTAAACTCTTGTCATTTAATATCCATTGACCTGTCTTTTTATCATTTTCCTTTTTAGCCATTGTACTTTTTTTTTTATCCTTGTTTAAACCAGGTTCAATCGACCATTTTGTACATACGAAAATGCCTTTACTAAGTGAGGCAAATGACAGTTGTTATCCATTCGTTTGATTTGTTTGAGCTTTTTGATTTTGCCATTTGAATAGCCTAAGGGATTTTCCATTTCAAATGCATATAATGTTTGCCATTTAAGACTCAGAATATTTAAGAAACCTGTGTGTAGTGTAATCTATAATATAACAAGAATGTGTCCAAAGTACACGGATGCCCCACTCGCATTATCATTTTCCATGTTCAATGGACCGTGAAATTGGATAAAAAATCTAATTTGCCCTTAAAAGTAAAATGATCAACCAAAAGGGAACATGTGTACTAAGTTTCAAGTTGATTGGACTTAAGCTTCATCAAAAACTACCTTGACCAAAAACTTTAACCTGAAACTCGCACTTTTAATTTCTATGTTCAGTGGACCATGAAAATGGGGCCAAAAGTTTAATTTTGTTTTAAAATAAGAAAGATCATATCATAAGGAACATGTGTACTAAGTTTCAAGTTGATTGGACTTCAGCTTCATCAAAAACTACCTCGACTAAAAACTATAACCTGAAGTGGGACGAACGGACGGAAGGACGCACAGACCAGAAAACATAATGCCCCTCTACTATCGTAGGTGGGACATAAAAAAGAAGATGTGGTATGATTGCCAATGAGACAACTATCCACAAAAGACCAAAATGACACAGACATTAACAACTATAGGTCACCGTACGGCCTTCAACAATGAGCAAAGCCCATACCGCATAGTCAGCTATAATAGGCCCCGCATAGACAATGTAAAACAATTCAAACGAGAAAACTAACGGCCTTATTTATGTAAAAAAATGAACGAAAAACAAATATGTAACACATAAACAAACGACAACCACTGAATTACATGCTCCTGACTTGGGACAGGCACATACATAAATAATGTGGTGGGGTTAAACATGATAGTGGGAACCCAACCCTCCCCCTAAGCTGGGACAGTGGTATAACAGTACAACATAAGAACGAACTATAAAAATCAGTTGAAAAAGGCTTAACTCATCAGATAGTCCTTATCATTGTGTTCTGCCCTCTACATACATTTGAATGGTTATTCTCAAACAGCTGCAACAAAGGTGCATTGATGATGTATAGGTAAAATGAAAATGTTCACATGTTGATAATTTTAATTACAAAGCTCTTTATAAAATATGTAATGTTGTACATGATAATTACAATAAGAATTATATATTGAAATAAAAAAAACTTGTTGATAATGTTAAGATGTGCATAAAGTGGTGATTGTGGAGAGGGCATACACAGGCTATGCCTGTTGCCCAATCCAATTCAGTTTATTTGAATAAAATATTGTTTAAACTAAAGTGGTGAAAATATATTTATAAAAAAAACTATCAAATAGTAACAAGGATTGTATAGTGATTAGTTATGTAGCTTATTAATCTATATGTAATAAAAATATGAAAAGAAAAGCAGGGTAAGCGGGCAAAATTTAAAACAGCACTTTAAGGAAAAACAAGATTCTAAATATCTGGCACAAATTCAAAACCAAGAGAAGTGAACATCTTTAATATCTGCATGTTATAATATTGAACAACTCATTCTTTTTAACGGTTTAAAGCAAACAATGTAAATACATCAACTGTGTGTTGATAGTTGGTTGTTAAACTTAATAAGTGCTGGAGTACTTGATAGTCCTCCCTTTGCAGATTTATTCTGTGGTGTATTATAACTAGATGCTTATATTTTGATATGTTGGCCTTGTTGAATACATTAATTACAAAATATGATCAATCTATCAATCTAAAAAATATATTTTTCCTGGAGGGAAATATCCAAGCTCACATAAACTAGGGGAAATAACCCATTTTCCCCGGTGATCAAGATAAATCAGAATTGTATCTAGACACTCCAGTATACTACAAGTGTTATTGTCGTCACAGATGACGAAGAACGACTCATATCTAGATAAATCAGAATTATATTTGTTTATGAAATCAAAACACTCCAGTATACTACAAGTGCTATTGTCATCAGAGATGACAGAGGAACGACTCATATCAAGATAGATCAGAATTGTATTTGTTTACACAGCTACTTTTGCATAGGTACTATTTCTGTACTAAAAAAATGTAGTACTTGTAATTTACTTTTAATATTTAGTACTATTTCTTTACTTTACAACTATTGTAATATTTAGGTACTTGTATTTTACAGTACTTGATTTGTACTAAATATTTTGGTACAGAAATAATACAATATTCAATGCTTGAAAATCATAACTTTAAGAGATTTGAAATAGAAAAACTTTCAAAATGCTGAAAATGTGACGGAAGTAACCAAAAATCTGTAGTACCTAAATTTCAAGGACAAATAAAGTACTGTAAAATAAAGGTACCTAAATATTACAATAATTTTAGAGTAACAAAAAAGTACTGAATATTACAAGTAGATTTCCAGTACTACAAATTTTTAGTACAGAAATAGTACCTATGCAAAAGTAGCTGTGTATGAAATCAAAACAATCCAGTATACTACAAGTGTTATTGTCATCACAGATGACAAAGGAACGACTCATATCTAGATGGATCAGAATTGTATTTGTTTATGAAATCAAAACACTCCAGTATACTACAAGTGTCATTGTCATCACAGATGACAGAGGAACGACTCATATCAAGATAGATCAGAATTGTATTTGTTTATGAAATCAAAACACTCCAGTATACTACAAGTGTTATTGTCATCACAGATGACAGAGGAACGACTCATATCAAGATAGATCAGAATTGTATTTGTTTATGAAATCAAAACACTCCAGTATACTACAAGTGTTATTGTCATCACAGATGACAGAGGAACGGCTCATATCTAGATGGATCAGAATTGTATTTGTTTATGAAATCAAAACACTCCTGTATACTACAAGTGTTATTGTCTTCACAGAAGAAAGACTCATAGCTTCTTTCTGTACCCTGTTTCCCCCTAGGATGTCAGATAAATGGATATAAAACGAAAAAAGTGAAAGATGAATTTCTTCTGTTTTGTAGACTTGTTATAATAACTTAATTGTCAATGAGTTATACACACCTTTTTCAACGCAGCTCCTATAATATTATACAAAGAGATAAAGATCCCCAACTCTATCAATGTGTCTACAGTAACATATTTAAATGTTAAAGACTCATTTCACTGATTGTGTATTAAAAGTTCTAATAAACATGATAGCTAGCTTGCTAACAATACATAACTTACTGAACTTTCAACAAAATCAAAAATTATCAGAAGAAGAAGATTAATATAGTGTAATAGAGTTGAATAAATAAAAGATAAACTGATGACAGAGAGATATGTCTAGCCTGTTGACAGAACATCCTAACAGAGGGTCAAAGGACACAGTTATCGTCCTTTGGTTTTCGTTGTCTACAAATATAGTCCCTAATGTAAACAATGTATAACTTGCATGTTTTATTTGATACACTTTCCCAATTTATTTCTTGATATTAAATGCATGAAATATTAAGTAGGGGGATGTAATTACATGTTAAAAACAAGAGGCTCTCAAGAGCCTGAATCGCTCACCTGAATTTTTTTGGTTTAATCTCTCATCAATGATTATTTTGGCTTTTCAATTTATTTAAATGTTCTTTGAATCGTCCTATTTTCTTCAAAAGCAAAAAAAAATCATTTTCTCCTATGTTCTATTTTAGCCATGTTTCTTGACATACAAGGAAATGAAATATAAAATTTATACTAGATACTCTGAAACTTTGAAACTCATTTAGCCTAAGTTTGGCTGAAATTGATACAGCAGTTTCATAAGAGAAGATTTTTTAAAGTAAGTCAACATGGTGAACAAATTGTGAAAAAAGTCTTTAAAGGGCAATAACTCCTAAAGAGGTCAATTGACAATTTTAGTCAAATTGACTTATTTGTAGATCTTACTTTGCTGATCATATTTGCTGTTTACAGTTTATCTTTATCTATAATAATATTCAAGATAATGACCAAAAACTGCAAAATTTCCTTAAAATTACCAATTAAGTGGCAGCAACCCAACAATGGTTTGTTTGATTCATCTGAAAATTTCAGGGCTGATAGATCTTGACCTAATGAACATTTTTACCCCTTGTCAGATTTGCTCTAAATGCTTTCGTTTTTGAGATATAAGCCAAAAACTGCATTTGACCCCTATGTTCTATTTTAAGTAACGGCGGCCATGTTTTTTGACGGATCAAAAATCGAAGCGCACATTTTGTGCAGGATATACTAAGGAACAATCATGTTAAGTTTCATTCAAATCCATTCAGTAGTTTCAGAGGAGAAGATGTTTGAAAAATTGTTAACGACGACAGACGACGACGACGACAGACGACGACGACGTCGACGACGACGGACGCCAAGTGATGAGAAAAGCTCACATGGCCTTTTAGGCCAGGTGAGCTTAAAATTGGGTGCTGAATCTTTATGTTAAGTAGTGATTTGGTCCAGTTCAAAAAGGTCAAATTTTATCACGTCTGAAACTGTCAAACTGAATTTTACACCCCCTTAACACAGAATTGTCAATATTTTGAGTTGAAGCTGGTAGAAGTTTCTATAATTGTGATATTATTTGTCTCACTGGTAGTATACTACACTGTAAAAATCTTTTTGAAAAAGAGCACGTGCAATTTTTTAAATTTGAATTTATTGTCTAAAAGAAATGCACTACGAAATAACTGTGTTCTCGGGCCAGAGTCAATTCGAAAGACAGCGTCATTGCTTATCAATTAAAAGTAGCTGGACCAAGAACTTGTGGACAGAGCCTTGCAATGGTAAAGAAACTGAGAGGTACAGACAGTGATATAACATTATAAAAATTATTTGTGTCTCCTGAAGCAGAAAACTTAATAATAAAAATCGATAATTATTTGAAAGTCACAAGAATGTGACATACAGAGGCAGTCATCAAATGACGATAATGCAACTTTATAGAAAATATCATTGATCTTTCAAAAGTAGTTCCTATCAAACTGAATTGAGTATACAACTTAACATTAATTATTGCTAATCAATTCAAATTCAAAGACCATAACATAGGGGTCAAGACATCTGAATAGTTGTTCAACTGAAAGTAATGCAACTATAAAGAGAGTATAATTCATATCACAAGAAGTTCCTATCAAAGGAGTTGGTACAGTAAGACCCCTATTTGGCCCCAAAATATAGCAGTTTTACAAAATTGTTAAAATGTAAACTTTTAGTTATTTATTGGATAGTAGAATGGTTCCACTACATAAATATGGCCTGTTTTTGACAATACAATGCACATATATTGGGTACTAGCACCATTAAGTCATGCTAAATTACTGAAATCTTCACAATTCCAACATTTTAGTTAAATTTTAGACGGTTTCCGTGTAAAACGAAAGTGGCTGCATTCGTGTTCATCCAAAATATTATACATAACATATATAAAGATTGAGGATGAACACAGATGTGGCCACTTTCATTTTTGACAAAAACCATCTGAAAAGTGACTTTTTTTGCCATATTTGGTAGATTTTTCATATTTGAGCTTGAATCGGATCGTTTTTAATGACTAAATTAGTTAAAATCTTTCATATAAATTAATTGAATTAAATGAAATAGAAACTTAAGTGTTTAAAAAGTGGTCAAAATCTTTCGTCAGATGAAACTGAAATTTGAGGCCAAAATCGGTCCTTACCGAACCTACTCCTTTAAACAAACTCTAAGGAGTAATACCACCAAATCATAAAAGGTCACATTCGGTTGCATACACAAAAAGGGTAGAACAAAATATTCCATTGAATTTCACAGTTGTAGGAAATTATTCATATATATCAGTATTAATAGACAGAGCAAGCCATACTCTGTCTATTGGGTAGCTTTTTCTGACATTTAATCCTTATTTCTTATGCTCTGCTATAATAGAAAGCTTTTTTCCGAGTATTACTTTAATAATTGTATAGTTATAAGGAAATGAAACAATTCATAGCAGTAACAACGAATCATTCGCTAATAGGGAAGCTTTTTATGTCCCTCTCTGGAACGCAACCGAATTTAAGTTTTATGTCAGGACTTATTGAAACCTCCTTGGAGTCAGTAAACTTTCATATAAATAGATCATTCTGCTTGAATTCTTCAAATACTTATTTATTATAAAACTGTACTTTTGCCAATTATTTCTTTACTTGAAACTAAGATAAGTCTGCACAAATTTTTGAAAAGTTCAAATTTAACAAAGAAAATCAATGGTGGTATTACATCTAATCAGAAAACGTAACATTGAAATTGTCAATTAATTTAAAGTCGCTGAACAATAACGGACCAGGTGAGACAAAAACAGCGGATAGTATGGGGAAAAAAGGAATAAAAAACACATGAAAAAGTAGTTAATGGTACATTGGATAAGTTGTATTGTTCTTATCAAAAGGAACCACAAACATTTCTATACTGCAAAGAAATTGTTCATACCAAGTGTGGTATGAGATATAATTATGCATCTTAAAGTAATGAGACTTGATTCAACTTGATAGCTTTTATCTCAGTTATAGACACTCAGTTATTGTCTATCAATTACTTTATCTTCAGATTACAGAATTGTTATACATGTATTTTATGGTGACTATTTCAAGCTATTGAACATTTCTTTGACCCTTTATTCTGACTATGTAGCTTCGGTTCAGATGTGTTTTTCGGTTTCTTGGGAATTGCACCTTTATCGGAATTTTCTCCCATCCATCTAAGGGTATTAAGATCCACATTCTTCAAAACTTCCTGCAAGCAATGTGCTCCTCTCCCAACATTTACTAAAGCCTGTACCAGCACTCGTATTGTAGGTTTTACTGTTTTGTCTTCTCTCCAGGTAAACAGTACTTCCTTATTCTGAGCTGCTAAGTCTTGGTAATTATTGCTCTGTATATTTTCTAGGTTTGCAATTGACAACCCCAATTCAGCACCAAGTTGAAAAAATATCTGACCTATTTGTGGTGCTAATGCATCCAAAATCTCATCTGTCGGAATACAATCTAGGTATTCCAACGGAATATCTGAAATATCAAGATGAATAATATAAACAAATTGACTTAACTAGGAAAAGTTCCCAAAATACTTTTTTTGATTTGAGTGAAAATGGCGAGATGAAATTTATGTCTAGTATCTTAGACGCATTTTTACCGGGTATCATCAGCCCAGTAGTGTCTGTCCGATTGTATCATTGATACAGTTTGTGAATGTAAATTCATTAAATTGTAAAAAATATCCCAAACTGCTACATGTTTTTAATACTTAAGTTTTTTATATTTAGAAGAGAAAAAAAAACTTATTAATTTTTGTATTTTAACTAGATAAAAAAAAGCCCATGATGTTTTTGTTTGAAATTGGAATAAAAATTGTAACTATAAGCAATCTGGACGAAAATGCTTAAAGGTTTGTTTAGAATTTAGTTTGGCATCTGCTTATTAATCAAGATTACTTACCTGGCTCTGATATTTTGACTCTTCTTACCTGCAAAAAGATTCATAAATAACCAAATAAAAAGACATATGGTATATATGCAATAGAACAAGTTGCAACAGTATTTGTATATCCTGTTTTATAAATTATGTGCCTGGTGTTTGAAAATTTGATCATTTTATAGGTTGAAAGTAATATCTATGAAAAACCTATTTAATCTATGAATTTAAAGTGGAACCGATTCACATGTATACCTCATCCTCCTTTGATTTTGTCACACCAACAACAACAATTTTAGGCCTTTACGATGAAAAAAAATGGAACCAATTTATCAAATTTAGACTGATTAATTGGTTTTAAACGACACTTTCAGCACTTTTGGCCATTTTCTGGAGGTCCCATTTTTGTATTGGAGGGGGAAGTCAGATGTCCAGGAGACAACTGTTTGGCATGATAATGTAACAAGTATGTCTGTTGTTTTGCAGTCACCTCTTCAGGCTGCAATAATCTGCAGTAACAAAGAATGGTGGCATACCTGCTCATTCCTGCATGGATCCTCTTTTTTTTTTATATCAATGGGTATAGGGAAGTTTGAGTTACAGAATTTTATTTTGCTGAACTATTTGGATGTTACAATTGTTTAAAAAAAGCTGACAAATAATAAAATTAGTCACGTAAGGGCAATAACTACTACAAAGGATCAATTGACAATATCAACTATATTTCCCCAAGAAAGTCTAATAAGGTAAATATCATTTATTGAAGGAAGTAGGAACTTTGACCTGTTTATCATTTTTATCAATTAAAGACTCGCAGTAACTCTATTACTTTTTTATATTTAAGAATATAAGCAAAACTGCATTTTATCAAAAGTGGCTATATTTGTTGATGGATCAAATCTCTAGATAACAACTTTAATATATATTACATAAGAAGCATGCAATTAATGTTTGGTTACATAAAGTTCCATTAGTTTTACTAAAGAATTTTTTTCTTCTTCTTTTTTTTCTAAGTTTTAGACAAAAGACGAACAATGGCAACATGCACCAAGTGATACACGGGCAAAATTTGCCCGCATGAATTCACATGAATCTCACATAAAAAAATTCACATGAATTCACCAAAAACGAGCTTATACATGAAACTCACATGATAATTTTCATGTGAATTTCAAGTGATATTTTACCAAAAAAAAAATGACACTCTTAATGATTTTAATTAAATTTGAAAATTTTATATTATTTGTAACACTTTATTTAAAAATGCATATAAATTTCACGTGAAAAAATTCACCTGAGTTTCACCTGAAACTCAAAAACACTGATTTCAAGTGCGTTTCCCATCTGAGCTCGTTTGATGTGACATTAATGTGAATTTCACGTGGGATTTATGTGAGGGAAATTTGACTGTGTAGCAACAACTCCTTTAGCCTTTTTTGACTAGATGAGCTAGTAAGAGATGTTATTTTCTTTTCGATATAAGTCGTCAAAATGAAGACACATAAAACATCAACAACAAGGACACTTTGGAGAGGTTTCAATGACAGACAAGTGTCTATATCAAGCATACACTGATTCAATCAATTCAACGTTAGATAAAAAGAAAGTTAATGAAACATACAACAAGTAAAATACATACTACTGTAAAAACAATTTGAAACATTCAAAGGTTTACAATCTTTACAAAGTATTCAAACTTACTTGACACAAGATATGTGTTGATATATCCATGTTTGTCAGAGCTTCTGCAAGTGCTCTGAAATTGCTCTCCTCTTTCATCTCTTTCCATTTAGATAAAACCAAAAACTTTGCTACCTCTATATTGTTTTGATAATTGTGCTGAATATCATCCCATTTCTCAGACATTTCTAGATATGTAACTAATTTGTACATTTGACTCGATGAGCATTTAATGGAAAAACGCAAGAGTTCAATATCACTTGGTCTTTGGTTTAAGGCATCATCACTTAAACCTGAAATTACACTTTGTAATGAAAATTTCATCTGTCAAACAAAAAACAACCTGCAAATAAACAGTGTCATAACAAAATCTTTTGTCATAACATTTCATCTGAATAACAAGTTAAATCTAGAAACGACTTCCCGTGATTTCCGCATGATTACTGAATATGCCTAAACTATTGCCAAACTAGCCAAATATATAAAGGACTCGTTCACTATTTTATTCTGCTCCATATAATAAATGATGAGGATGTAGAAATCAGCCTTACATATAATACTAATCAAATGTAGCAGGCTTATAATTTGATACGCCAGATGAGCGTTTCATCTACATAAGACTCATCAGTAACGCTCAGAATATAAAATACTCTATGAAGTTAATTGTCAAACCTTGTATGGTGTTTTGTAGATCTTTGTCTATTTATCTGTGTTATATATAATTCTTTACAGTAGCTGAAATGTTTTCAAAAGTAAAGAATTGAGTGAGCTAAAAATCATTTGTGATGTTTTGATAAACAATTTTTGACACACCACATGGTTATAATAAGTCACTGTGAATATAGGATAACAAATATATTGTATTAACTGTATGTTGCCTTCAACAAATCAATATCACCATAAATAACTTGTTTTGTTGGTTGATAGCATCTGATTTTGTCTTATTTATGGAATTCCCTTTTTTGAAATTGCCTTGGGATTTGCATATTTATTGTTATACTTCTATTCAGCCATATATCTTACCTTGACAATTCTGCTCACACTGTTCTATCTTCTGTAGAAATAAAATATTTAAAAATAACTATTGACAGAATGATATAATACATGTATTAGTTCTCAAGATACAAGGTAAAATTTAAACCATAAGCTAAAAAAAGACCTAATCACCATGACAAAAAAAGCAAAAACAGCAAAACATAAATCACTATATAAACAGCTTCAGATTTAACAAAAGCAGGACAGAAATACATACAATAGAACAGCCAAAATTATCCTCAATCACCACTTTTACGCTACAACACAGAATAATCATTTCATGTTGGGTCTATGGTTGTGTAACAGTTACAACATGAATAAGAATGTGTTCCGCCCGGGGCAGCTTGGTACGATCGCAAGAGGTCGAACTATGAACAGTCGGGGATATTATGGAGAATATACACAAGCTTGATGTAATTTTGAATATGGACAGTGATTAAATACTTGATATTGATTTATTTATTGCCGACACAGATAGCTTAAAATTTTAAATAGGACATGAATAGAAAAAAAAAGAAAATCTTAATACAAACAGAGCTTAATTTTGGATCCGTTGGACCTTAATATGCACTAATTTAAAAACAGATTCCAAAATAAATAATCTATATGCAGTTAGATTCAGTCTATTATAGAACCACAATAATTCATGTTTAATTTTGGACCCTTTGTAGACCTATTTTGGTTCCTATTTGGCGTCTAGTTTTGTAATGTTTTAAACAATTCAAATAATCACCCCAACATTCTGTGTGTGGTAGAGAAGCCTCGTGGTATAATTTTATAGAGGTTTTGAAGTTTTTGCCTGGAAACAAGAAACAAATTGTTCTCACTCTCTGACCCTATTCCCGAATGGTTTGAGCCATTTCCCCCAAAGTGCAAACCGAACCGAGGTCTTACAATTTCATAGAGATCAATAGACTAACACTTCAAAAATGTCCATTAACCAGAAAATCTTGTCCCCTCCCCTCTATTTTGCCCCCAATTCATGATCGGTTTGGGCCATAACCCCTAAAGTCAATCCTAACTTTTCCATTGTGGTATTGAACCTTATGGTACAATTTTATAGAGATCCATATCTTATACATAAGCTATATATATATACCTTTGCTTGGTTCCAAACAGCAGAGTATCCCGCTCTATGAGTTAGGTGATGCCCATCACAAACCCATGTATTGGTCTGCAAAGCTTCTTCTTCATTAATAAAGCATTTCAACTCAGAACATGAATATTCAATATGGAAAGGTAATTGTTGGCTGCGGTTAATATGGATCGTGGACTGATAAAAATCTGAAATTCTCTCCATTGTTGTAACCAAGCATTCCTTAACTCCAGTGGCTATATCTGGTACAATAAGTCCAGCAGAGGTGTTATGGACTATATACAGAAGAATCTTATTGCCTTCAACGCATATTACAATATCATGTGCCTTGTCAAAGGATACTACAATAAATCCTGAAAAGAGGAGCTTTCTACCTTCATACTGCTTCAAAGTCCACATGCTCAGACATGCACTGATCAGACGATTAGGTAAAGCTGGTGGTATAACAGTCCCTTTAAAAACAAATGCTAAGCAAATAGCTCTTTCTGGTTTACATTCTTTGACCATGAAGCTGGAGGTATTTCTTTCAGTGACCATACAGGGAACAAAATAGTTCTCTACTGGTAACCGCATTCCGGTAGCTATATCATATCTACGTTGCTCTGCCAGGATGTCTAAATGAATGAGGATGTTGAATATGAACTCTTTGTATGGTATAATTGCTCGGAAGTCCTTTTGGTCCCAAATGCTGTACAGGTCTCCTCTGCATATTATTCCACTGTCTGACATTCTTCTGAAAATTTCCTGCATTCTTCTTTTCTTTGGCCAAAATACTTTGTCTTAAAAAAAAAATAACACACAGAGGTAAAAAAAAATTTGGGGTTATTAACATGAAATTACAGATTGTTCCAAGTAGTACATAAATATAGCTATATTTCTTCTAACATAGAGAACATATATAAATCAGAAAATTAAAAAAAAAAAGAAAGAATTTTAGTTACTGTTTCAAGTTAATATAAGAAAACATGAGCACTGTCAATAATAGAGGTAACGGCCACATCTCCTCTATCGATTGTAGAAACCTCTGCAGATTTTTTCCGTATGTCCACAAAAGTAGTTTCAGCAAATTAACTATCAAATAACTACTAGTAATGTATATTCTGCAAATGTGCTATCTATGCAGTCGGAGGGAAATAAAAGGGTTTAACCCGCAAAATAGGGGTCAGTGGACTGGTATGGTAATTGTACAGTTAAAATCATTTTATTTAAATTGTTGATAGCATTGATAAAAAATCATCAAATAATGAAATAGTTTGTTTTGGCCAGTCTCGACCTGTATTGTCTCAGTCTCCACCTTTAATTTAGTATAGACTGGTCTGAACCAGCCCACTAATGTCAATTATATATTCTAATGCAATTTGGATGTTACAATTTCTTTCATTGGCTAAAAGTTGCAGTCAAATCCACAGTTGACCAGGCGTAACTAAGGAGGGACCCCCCATTTCGAATTGACTGAATCAACATATGTTCGATTACTACTATATAATCGAAAATAACACAACACCTACCTCGAATTTGGCGTTTTAATGTAATTTTATCCGAATTTGAAGCGTACGGGTAACGTGATAACCTCCAGTTTGTAAGTTTTCATTTGTATGACGTCACGTTTAGCCATGACGTCTTTGTGCCAAAATAATTCATGAAGTTTCCCGGATTTTTTTCTATTTGTCAAATTTAGACGTTTTTTAAAGTTTTATCGTACTTTTTCTTTTTTAAATGCATTAGAATCGGAATAACAGTACTGTAGTTGAAGAGTTGCCACCGTCAATTTTGATTGGACGGTCGCAAATCTCCACTTTACTGTCTCCGCTACGCGTCGCCAGTAAAACTGCATTTGCGACCGTAAAATCTACAATTGACGGTGGCAACTCTTCAACTACAGTATTGTTATTCCTTAATTGACTGTACACATTTCCAGGTTATTTGGTTGTTTTGTGTACATGTATTGTTGTCAAAATAAGGGATTTAATTATAATTTTCATAAAAACTATACAGCTATCTCAATTATATATCGATCTTATAGAATGCCATATTGTTTGGGGGTTGTATGGAGTACTTCTGTCAATTCTATGATTTAATTTGTAGGGGGAAAAAAGCTGCAATTTTCAGTTCGTACTATTTTCAGATAGTCACCTTCAAACATTTGTACAACTTTTGCAAATCAACTTGAATTTTCATGTTAATCTACAGAGATCTCAATTATATGTGTATTTTACAGGATGCAATAATGTTTGGTAATTTGGTGTTTTGTTGTCAACTTAAAGGATTAAATTAATACGTTAAAAAGCTAAAATTTTCAGTTTACAATAAATTCAAATTGATAGCTTTATAAGTAATTTTTAAATTTGACAGCAGTAGAGGAAACTACCAAAAAACGGTTTTAACTTGTCTTGGCAAATAAGTTAGCCGTTTATTTCAAGTTTAGCTGCAATTGTGTGACCGAAAAAACATTGCAATCAGGATTTTGTGGAGTAACATTACAATTCTGAGATAAAAAGCCATCAAAATATCAAATTGTGGGAAATTTCAAATTTCATTTGAGTCAATTCAATATAGAAATTGAAAAAGAAACTTGCAAATTAAGGACTTTTTGCATAATGTTTATCTCAACATTAACTATTTCAAGATTTAATATATCATTTAAAAGAATTCACATTATGCAAAGTATACTTTGTAATTGACTCCTCGCTATGATGTCATGTCACAAATGACAACAATGGTAAACATTAATTACATCTTGCAGAAAAGGGTTGTAACATAATTGATCAATATTAAGTATTGAAACACAAACCTGTCACAAAGGACCTCATAACATCCATAGTAACTATTGAAACACATACCCGTCACAAAGGACCTTATAGCATCCATAATAACAAGTGTAACACATACCTGTCACAAAGCACCTCATAACATCCATAATAACTATTGAAACACATACCTGTCACAAAGCACCTCATAACATCCATAATAATTATTGAAACACATATCTGTCACAAAGGACCTCATATCATCCATAATAATTATTGAAACATGCACATATCTATCACAAAGCACCTCATAACATCCATAATAATTATTGAAACACATACCTGTCACAAATGACCTCATAACATCAATAATAACTAGTGTAACACATACCTGTTAAAAGGACTTCATAACATCCATAATAACTATTGAAACACATACCTGTCACAAAGGACCTCATAACATCCATAATAATTATTGAAACACATACCTGTCATAAATGACCTCATAACATCAATTATAACTAGTGTAACACATACCCGTCATAAAGGACTTCATAACATCCATAATAATTATTGAAACACATTACTTTCACAAAGGACTTCATAACATCCATAATAACTATTGAAACACATATCTGTCACAAAGGACTTCATAACATCCATAATAACTATTGAAACACATACCTGTCACAAAGGACCTCATAACATCAATTATAACTAGTGTAACACATACCCTTCATAAAGGACCTCATAACATCAATTATAACTAGTGTAACACATACCTGTCATAAAGGACTTCATAACATCCATAATAATTATTGAAACACATACCTGTCACAAAGGACTTCATAACATCCATAATAATTATTGAAACACATACCTGTCATAAATGACCTCATAACATCAATTATAACTAGTGTAACACATACCCGTCATAAAGGACTTCATAACATCCATAATAATTATTGAAACACATACCTGTCACAAAGGACTTCATAACATCCATAATAACTATTGAAACACGTATCTGTCACAAAGGACTTCATAACATCCATAATAATTATTGAAACACATACCTGTCATAAATGACCTCATAACATCAATTATAACTAGTGTAACACATACCCGTCATAAAGGACTTCATAACATCCATAATAATTATTGAAACACATACCTGTCACAAAGGACTTCATAACATCCATAATAACTATTGAAACACATATCTGTCACAAAGCACCTCATAACATCCATAATAATTATTGTAACACATACCTGTCACAAAGGGCCTCATAACATCCATAATAACTATTGAAACACATACCTGTCACAAAGGACCTCATAACATCCATAATAACTATTGAAACACATACCTGTCACAAAGGACCTCATAACATCAATTATAACTAGTGTAACACATACCCTTCATAAAGGACCTCATAACATCAATTATAACTAGTGTAACACATACCTGTCATAAAGGACTTCATAACATCCATAATAATTATTGAAACACATACCTGTCACAAAGGACTTCATAACATCCATAATAATTATTGAAACACATACCTGTCATAAATGACCTCATAACATCAATTATAACTAGTGTAACACATACCCGTCATAAAGGACTTCATAACATCCATAATAATTATTGAAACACATACCTGTCACAAAGGACTTCATAACATCCATAATAACTATTGAAACACGTATCTGTCACAAAGGACTTCATAACATCCATAATAACTATTGAAACACATACCTGTCACAAAGGACCTCATAACATCAATTATAACTAGTGTAACACATACCCGTCATAAAGGACCTCATAACATCAATTATAACTAGTGTAACACATACCCGTCATAAAGGACTTCATAACATCCATAATAATTATTGAAACACATACCTGTCACAAAGGACTTCATAGCATCCATAATAATTATTGAAACACATACCTGTCATAAATGACCTCATAACATCAATTATAACTAGTGTAACACATACCCGTCATAAAGGACTTCATAACATCCATAATAATTATTGAAACACATACCTGTCACAAAGGACTTCATAACATCCATAATAACTATTGAGACACATACCTGTCACAAAGGACTTCATAACATCCATAATAACTATTGAAACACATATCTGTCACAAAGGACCTCATAACATCCATAATAACTATTGAGACACATACCTGTCACAAAGGACTTCATAACACCCATAATAACTATTGAGACACATACCTGTCACAAAGGACCTCATAACATCCATAATAACTATTGAAACACATATCTGTCACAAAGGACCTCATAACATCCATAATAACTATTGAAACACATACCTGTCACAAAGGACCTCATAACATCCATAATAACTATTGAAACACATACCTGTCATAAAGGACCTCATAACATCCATAATAACTATTGAGACACATACCTGTCACAAATGACCTCAAAACATCCATAATAACTATTGAAACACATACCTGTCACAAAGGACTTCATAACATCCATAATAACTATTGAAACACATATCTGTCACAAAGGACCTCATAACATCCATAATAATTATTGAAACACATACCTGTCACAAAGGACTTCATAACATCAATAATAACTATTGAAACACATATCTGTCACAAAGGACCTCATAACATCCATAATAACTATTGAAACACATACCTGTCACAAAGGACCTCAAAACATCCATAATAACTATTGAAACACATACCTGTCACAAAGGACTTCATAACATCCATAATAACTATTGAAACACATATCTGTCACAAAGGACTTCATAACACCCATAATAACTATTGAGACACATACCTGTCACAAAGGACTTCATAACATCCATAATAACTATTGAAACACATATCTGTCACAAAGGACCTCATAACATCCATAATAACTATTGAGACACATACCTGTCACAAAGGACCTCATCACATCCATAATAACTATTGAAACACATACCTGTCACAAATGATCTCATGACCTCCACCATAAGTAGTGGGTTGATTATGACATAATCTCTGAGCTGCTGGGTATCAATGTACACGATCTTCCCCAGCGAGTGCTGGAAATGGAGGAACTCCTGAAGTTGTTTTACATCCAGAACGGACACCTTGCTGATTGTATTTAATTCTTCAACTTCTTCCAATGACAGAATTTGTTTTCCTGCAGCAACCAACTCAGCTATCTCCAGTTCAAGTGGGACCCAAGCGTTTGGCATCCTCTCCCCCCAACATGGATGGTCAAATGTTAGCTCTGTGATGGCTTTTTTCAGGGATTCAATTTCTTGATCAGCTTTATCAGTTGCATTGACAAATATTTGTTTGTCAAGGACGAGATGATTTCTTCCTTCATGGTCCCTGAATAATTCCTCTACTTCGCTGTACAATATTGCACGTCTGGCTTCTACATCCTCCTGCCAACAAAATAAATTAGAGTAACATTGAAGATATAATCATTGCATGGAATGACACACACTACCCGTTATCCCACTGCAGTAAGTACATTCTAAGACATCATATACAATTTACAAAGACTACATACATACATACTTAAAGCTGCTATCTTTGCTATGACCTATGTTAATATATTTTTAATGAACACAGACTACATTGTATTTGGTAACCAAAAAATGACTGTAGCGGCCCCCTCTTATGGTAGTTAGTCGGACCGTATACAAAGTTATGGATCCGCCACTGGTAAAAATCACTGGAGATCACTAACATCAAGCTTAAGATTAATGAAACAAATGGAAACATGAACAGATGTAAAGAAGTCTACCTCCACTTTGGACATATGCAAATTACCTTATATACTATTGATAAATACCTAGCATTTGTCTAGATCTCTTAATGAATTATTTGTTTACTATGGATTCATTTATTTTCGTGGGTACCTATTTCGTGGATTAAGGAAAACTCAAATATTCCTGGATAAACATACCTATATTAAAATATTTACCACTGGTACTTTGTACTTATTGCATGGTTACAAAAAAAGATCTGAGGAATGCATGTACAAAAGACTTACAAGTGTCTTTCTATTTTTTACTTACCACTGGTATCTTGTCCTTATGGGTGGCAACAAACAAGATCTTAGGGATGCCAGCATACACCACTTTACAATAGGTAAGGATTGAGTTCACCCAGTGTAGTAAAAAGACTGAAAGTCAAGGAAAGTAGAGTTAGACTAAAATACGATATGGGATATGAGTTGTAATGCTTCTTAGTTATATTTTAATATCTGATATATAATAACGTGAATATTATTATTTGTTACATTTGATCAGGTTTGAAAAAACGGAGGCAATCATAAACTAGAAGTTCAACAAGAAAATACAAACATCATGTTCCAAAATAAAGATGACAAAGACAAACAGCAGTCAACAAACACGTCACACGAACACCATCAACAACTGGACTAGTGTTCCCCTATGTGGATGATAAGCTTGTCCTTCTTTTGGCATCAATCCGTTTACTTATTACATTGATATGTCAAATCTAGATAAACAAATATGTGTTGTACATGTGGATGAATATGTTTTTAACTGCTTACAATCTCCATAAAAATTGAAAACATGAAAAACATTGCAGTCTGCCTCCAATTTACTATGATCTTCTACAGCAATTTCAAGAGTCTTATGCAGACGAAATGCACGTCTGGTGCAAATTATGAAAATTTCAGTCCTGGTATCTATGATTAGTTTATGTATATATATTGACAAACAAGACAAGTATAAACATATAGATTTCATAATTGTAATTAACACTTATTACCTGCTGGGGTTAGTGTCATGTGTTGCCCTGGAAAACACAGAACATCAGGGACTTCTTCATTCAATCTTTTACTACCATCAAAAACTACCAGAAACAAGGCTCTGAATGTCATGAAAGTCTGGTGTGTTGTGTAATACACATACTGTCCACCAAAGTCCCAGAAGATGAGTCTGCCAACTTTCATTTTATATTTCCCACTTTTGAGGACTTTCTCCATTCTCTTTCTTATTTCCTTTTTGGTCATTTTGGTCGTCATTTTCTTCTTCATTTGCTGTCTTTTAGACTCACTGGAGGACATCTGTAGTGACAAAGATTGGGCTGCTTGTGGCTGTGTAGTGGGTTCATCTGAGAGGTTCACAGGGAAATCTGTTGACCTGGTGGCTTCAGACTTCTGAGAATGAGTATCTTCTTTATTTGGACTATCAACAGGCTTTTCATCCGATTCAGGTTTTTCTGGTGTTTTTGTTTGTTTACTTTCATCTTCTTCTTCGGAGGTCATTAACACTTTATTATAAACAACATCCAAGGCATTATAAGTTGCTGTATAAATAAACAACATCCAAGGCATTATAAGTTGCTGTATAAATAAACAACATCCAAGGCAGCTTTGGAGATTCCGTATATCGTCAAGTTATTGGAATTCCAATGGGGACTAACTGTGCACCACTTATTGCGGACCTGTTTTTGTATTGTTATGAGTTACAATTTATGACTAAAATTAGCAAAGACCCATCAAAACAACATTTGATACAAAAATTTAACAATACTTTTAGATATTTGGATGATATATTGGCTCTAAATAATGACGACTTCAGTATGTATACTAAAGAAATTTATCCTGTAGAACTTACTTTAAATAAAGCTAATGATAACAATGACCACTGCCCTTTCCTCGATCTTGATATCTATATCATAAACGGGAAGCTTAATACAAAAATTTATGATAAAAGAGATGATTTTTCATTTCCTATTGTTAATTATCCATTTTTAGATGGTGACGTTCCCTTGTCACCATCTTATGGTGTTTATATATCTCAACTTGTACGATTCGCTCGTGTATGTAACAATGTATTAGATTTTAGCGAGAGAAATTTATGTATTACTGAAAAATTATTACACCAGGGTTTTCGATATCACAAACTGGTCAAAACATTTACTAAATTTTATCACCGGTATAAGGAAATAATTCGTAAATATAACTCAACATGCAGACATCTTATACGTTCAGGTATTTCACATCCAAAATTTTATGGAAATATTCTTTATAAAGCACAAAAATGTCAGTATTCTCCTCAGAAACTAACAAAACCTTTAAATAGACTTATTAAAAGGGGATATAGTTACGATACTGTTGTCAGGTCATTAAAGATTGCATATTTTGGCTTTAACATTGATTCACTGATAGGGTCTTTGCATCGGAACTAAACACATTTATTTCTAAAAAAAACAGTTGTTGGCATGACACGGGTTATGATCTTCTCATATATTTTATGATAGTATGATACTAAACCCCTAACGGGAGGGATTGTACCTGATATTCATATGATGAAGACATAATCTTTCAATCAGTTTAATTGAGGTCTGGAGCTGGCATGTCAGTTAACTGCTAGTAGTCTGTTGTTATTTATGTATTATTGTCATTTTATTTATTTTCTTTTGTTACATCTTTTGACATCAGACTCGGACTTCTCTTGAACTGAATTTTAATGTGCGTATTGTTATTCTTTTACTTTTCTACATTGGCTAGAGGTATAGGGGGAGGGTTGAGATCTCATAAACATGTTTAACCCCGCCGCAATTTTGCGCCTGTCCCAAGTCAGGAGCCTCTGGCCTTTGTTAGTCTTGTATGATTTTAAATTTTAGTTTCTTGTGTATAATTCGGAGTTTAGTATGACGTCCATTATCACTGTACTATTATGCATATTTTAGGGGCCAGCTAAAGGACACCTACGGGTGCGGGAATTCTCGCTACATTGAAGACCCATTGGTTGCCTTCGGCTGTTGTTTGCTCTATGGTCGGGTGGTTGTCGCTTTGACATATTCACCATTTCCTTTCTCAATTTTATTATAAGTTGCTGTATAAATAAACAACATCCAAGGCATTATAAGTTGCTGTATAAATAAACAACATCCAAGGCATTATAAGTTGCTGTATAAATAAACAACAAATAACTGATGTTATCTATTATATATATAAATGTATATATGCAAAATAGATAAACTTTGGTGTGAATAGCTAAATTAATACCGACATCCACTTTATTGGAAATTTGGTGGATAGTTGTCTTATTTGCAATCATACCTCATATCCTTATTGATATATTAAAACGGTATACAATTCAGATTTAACTTTAATAACACGTAGAATCAATACAGGGATGACTTAGTCTACGTTATAGTCAATATTTGACATCACGTTGGAACAAAAAATGCTGCTAACATTTTGTTTGTACACCTTTTCTTTTAGAAATAACAACTAACATGACCCACATAATAAGACTGACACTAAATCTGAGACTATTATACTAAGGGGACTGGAAACCGTTACACCATGACCCACATAATAAGACTGACACTAAATCTGGGACTATTATACTAAGGGGACTGGAAACCTTTACACCATGACCCACATAATAAGACTGACACTAAATCTGAGACTATTATACTAAGGGGACTGGAAACTGTTACACCATGACCCACATAATAAGACTGACACCAAATCTGGGACTATTATATTAAGAGGACTGGAAACCCTTACACCATGACCCACATGATAACACTGACACTAAATCTGACACTATTATACTAAGGGGACTGGAAACTGTTACACCATGACACACATAATAAGACTGACATTAAATCTGGGACTATTATACTAAGGGGACTGGAAACCGTTACACCATGACCCACATGATAAGACTGACACTAAATCTGACACTATTATACTAAGGGGACTGGAAACCGTTACACCATGACCCACATAATAAGACTGACACTAAATCTGGGACTATTATACTAAGGGGACTGGAAACCGTTACACCATGACCCACATGATAAGACTGACACTAAATCTGACACTATTATACTAAGGGGACTGGAAACTGTTACACCATGACCCACATAATAAGACTGGCATTAAATCTGAGACTATTATACTAAGGGGACTGGAAACCGTTACACCATGACCCACATAATAAGACTAACACTAAATCTGAGACTATTATACTAAGGGGACTGGAAACTGTTACACCATGACACACATAATAAGACTGACACTAAATCTGAGACTATTATACTAAGGGGACTGGAAACTGTTACACCATGACCCACATAATAAGACTGACACCAAATCTGGGACTATTATATTAAGAGGACTGGAAACCCTTACACCATGACCCACATGATAAGACTGACACTAAATCTGACACTATTATACTAAGGGGACTGGAAACTGTTACACCATGACACACATAATAAGACTGACATTAAATCTGAGACTATTATACTAAGGGGACTGGAAACCGTTACACCATGACCCACATAATAAGACTGACAATAAATCTGGGACTATTATACTAAGGGGACTGGAAACCGTTACACCATGACCCACATAATAAGACTGACACTAAATCTGAGACTATTATACTAAGGGGACTGGAAACCGTTACAGCATGACCCACATAATAAGACTGACACTAAATCTGAAATTATTATACTAAGGGGACTGGAAACCGTTACACCAAGACCCACATAATAAGACTGACACTAAATCTGAGACTATTATACTAAGGGGACTGGAAACCGTTACACCATGACCCATATAATAAGACTGACACTAAATCTGGGACTATTATATTAAGAGGACTGGAAACCGTTACACCATGACCCACATGATAAGACTGACACTATTATACTAAGGGGACTGGAAACTGTTACACCATGACCCACATAATAAGACTGACATTAAATCTGAGACTATTATACTAAGGGGACTGGAAACTGTTACACCATGACCCACATAATAAGACTGACACCAAATCTGGGACTATTATACTAAGGGGACTGGAAACCATTACACCATGACCCACATGATAAGACTGACACTAAATCCGACACTATTATACTAAGGGGACTGGAAAACGTTACACCATGACCCACATAATAAGACTGACACTAAATCTGAGACTATTATACTAAGGGGACTGGAAACCATTACACCATGACCCACATAATAAGACTGACACTTAATCTGAGACTATTATACTAAGGGGACTGGAAACTGTTACACCATGACCCACATAATAAGACTGACACTAAATCTGAGACTATTATACTAAGGGGACTGGAAACCGTTACACCATGACCCACATAATAAGACTGACACTTAATCTGAGACTATTATACTAAGGGGACTGGAAACCGTTACACCATGACCCACATAATAAGACTTACACTTAATCTGAGACTATTATACTAAGGGGACTGGAAACCGTTACACCATGACCCACATAATAAGACTTACACTTAATCTGAGACTATTATACTAAGGGGACTGGAAACCGTTACACCATGACCCACATGATAAGACTGACACTAAATCTGACATTATTATACTAAGGGGACTAGAAACCGTTACACCATGACCCACATAATAAGACTGACACTAAATCTGAGACTATTATACTAAGGGGACTGGAAACTGTTACACCATGACCCACATAATAAGACTGACACGAAATCTGGGACTATTATACTAAGGGGACTGGAAACCGTTACACCATGACCCACATAATAAGACTGACACTAAATCTGACACTATTATACTAAGGGGACTGGAAACCGTTACACCATGACCCACATAATAAGACTGACACTAAATCTGGGACTATTATACTAAGGGGACTGGAAACTGTTACACCATGACCCACATAATAAGACTGACACTTAATCTGAGACTATTATACTAAGGGAACTGGAAACTGTAACACCATGACCCACATAATAAGACTGACACTAAATCTGAGACTATTATACTAAGGGGACTGGAAACCGTTACACCAACGAGTGTAATAATACTCAACATCACGTCGTAAGAACGAGACTTTACCAGCACAATTTATCAATACGCCATATGATTTTGACAGTGACAGCGTGCCGTGGTCTTTTAGTTTTAATTTCGGTAATTTGTTTTTTGTTTTTATAGTTATTCGAATGATAATCCCTAATGTAAACATGATTACTATAATCGTGATAATGATAAAATATATCTCGATCTTTGACAGTCGTTATTAATCACCAAATCCCACCTTAAGTGTAAAAAATGACATTTAAAGGTTGAATTTTTCAGGATGATAATAGTGTGGGAACAATGTGCAAAAAATGAGATTCATAAAATTTCTTAATACAGTTGATTGAGTTACACGAGTTCAGTTTGTTGTAAAATCATATTTATAGGTTGTAGGTTGGATTGGCCTATTTGTATTGTCACTTTTTAAAGGGAAAAATGGAATATTAATCTCTGTCTCGTTACAACTGGAAACCATATGCAGGGCTCAAATAAATTATACTGTTCCTATAAAATTGCCTGCTGCTTTTTATATGTGCAATAATTTTATTAAAATCTGTTTTCTTTTTTTAAATAATGGTCTTCAGGTGGCATTGGCATAATGACTTCGTAAAAATATGTAAAGTAGGTTCCACAATCAGAACTACAAAAAGTAGGCCCGTTCACAGCGGCTTTTTTGTTGTTGCTGTCATATTGAAAATTAGGTGTAAACACGAAGTTAATAAGAAAAGTTCAAAACAATGTGGCTATTGACCCAGATAACTTTTGTTATAGGAATTAATAATGAACTGAAATTGCCAACATTTATTTTATTGCACACTTATCGTTCTTATTAGGATTAATTATGATTTGTTAATCTTCGACCAGAGACATATATACATGTCTCTGCCTTCGACTCATAGCGGTCAAGTAAAGTGCCGGCATTTCGACTATATTTGTTTTATTTTCAACACTAATATATTGACTACTTATTAATAATTTTTCGTAAACAATAAGAAAAATATTTATCTTTCAAAACTACTTCGACGATTAAGTTAGAATAAAGAAGAACTTAGAAAATAGTCCCAGTTTTGATCAGCATTAGTTTATCCCCGTGTAAAAACATTTATTTCAAGCAAGGATTTCTATACAAATCCTTGTTTCAAGTAAATGTATTTCATCTGTTAAAATAATTTTATTATTCAATGACATATATTTTCATTGTTTGCATCTAATTATATATATTTTTTATTTCAAATCCACTAATTTCAAAGGTATTCGATATTCTGACTTGTTCGCCATAATTTATTGTTCACATGTACCGAAGGCTGATTAACCACGTGACAGGATAAGCTGTCAATCAAAACAAAAAATCAATATTCCACTATCGGCACAATGAAATCTCCACAGATCGATCAATTTCAAGTCCGATAGTATAATAGTCCCAGACTAAATTACCTACTTATTAAATAAAGCCCCTCGTTATTAACCTATCACTATTCACCTTCTAACATTTGTCAAAAATAAAAAAAACAATCAATTTTAATAGTCAAATAATTTTCTATTAAGTTAAGTTGCTAAAAAGGCAACCTCTTTCTCTAAAATGAATAATTCAATAAATTTAGACAAAAAGAAATCCCTGTAAAGCGCTCTAGTAAGTAGGGCTTCAAGATGCTAAACAAAAATCCATCACTATAAGAAGAACTATAGTATGTCAAATGATTTGATATTCAATTGTTAATGCCTTTTTCATTATCTGCCAGGTATGCCAGGTGTAAATTTATTTTCTAAATATTTACCTACCAAAATATATATAAAAAACGAAATTTTATACTGTCAATTGATTCAAACCCTGTTAGACTGACAATAAATATACAAAATGACAGAACCTTCGTGACCACAAACCCCACTCCCTCATTGTCATTAGGCAAACACTGAACCTTCCTCAGGTATAAATAGATGTATGTATTTGTGTATTCTTACCTGGATCAATCATGATCCAACTTCTGGTCTCAAGATCAAGGCCACAGCGACCTTCTATGAGCGAAATGCCATCAGTGGGTTGTCTCCCTTCTGGAACATTATCCCCAACTAAAAGCTTGACCAGACTTGATTTTCCAACGGCGAACTGGCCGGTAACCATGCAGCGCATGTCAAATGATTCATAGCTTCCACTGCCAAGCAACTTGTCCAACATGGCAGATCGGACGGAATCTGAAAATATTTTTTTCCAAATGGTCAATTATTGATGTATTTCTGATGATGTCTCAAGAAATCTCTGCTTTCACCTTATAAATAGTGACTAAAAAGTTTTATTCTTCAGAAATTTTGGATATTCTTATTTCCATCCCACATTTAAGTTAAACAGTTGCTAGCTTAAGGGAAATAACTCAAATTTTCTGACAGTTTTGATGAACCTAAAAAAAATTAACTTTTTGACTGTCAGATTTAAAGCATACTTACATTCCAATAAGATTTTTGTATCTATATTGTTGCTATCAAAGTATTGCCTAAAATTTCTATTAATTGATAGAATGTTTGTTTCTCATTTATTAAATTGTAGATATAAAATTGTAACCCATTAAAAATGCATCCGTAAATAGTGATATTATATTTAATTTTATGGCGTTACTTGAAGCAACATAGGTGGTTTCTTTTTTTCATTGATATTCAGGCATTTTTAAAGAAACCATTTACATCGCTTCCATTACATGTTTGCATGAGAAATGTTAACAGACTGAACACTTGCATTCCATTTCACCTGGCTCTTGTAGTATTGTAATAAATACAAATGTGTATCAACAGAATTGAGGTATTTTTTGTATTTTCAATAGTGTGACTACATGTTGAAAATTATGTCATAGGAGTTCTTTTTTAATTGCATCCTGTATCGCAGTCTGTAAATATTTGAATTGACATGTTGACCTACATACAAACATATACAAAACAAAGATGTTATTTATTTTATCTATTTATTTAGTACAAAAAGTTTTAAAATTCAAAGATGTTACTGTATTTCATGAAAACAGGAACAACATGACAAGAGTTCACATACGTCAAGTCTTTTGTCTAAAATACTGTGAAGTTTCTATAAATCAAGCGGAATAATTAATTTCCATGAAATTTTATGTCCAAATTGTCTTTCACAACTGTTTTTTTTTATTATTATTAAGAATCATGAAGTTTTTAGTGTAAACAACATAAACAACATAACATAAGTCTTAGGAGTTGCCATTAATCGTATCATGTCACGTCAGATTTTTATTCATGTTTTACACTCAATTTCAGCCACCAAAAGATACCTTTAAGAGATGATAAATGTACAACCACGACAACAGATGGGCATTAGACACAGAAGACAAGACAGAGATGGATCAAGAGTCTTTACAGATGACAGAAAATCATGTGATCTTCGATAAGAAAATAAGATAGTGTGTCGAGAGATCAGAGCAAGTCACTCAAGAGGAAAAGAAATAAAAATAACACCTAACAAAGAAGGGATTCACAAGTCAGAGTTGTAAGTATATATATCTATAGCCTGAATATTATTTTTATACTCCCGCTCAATAGAGTAAGGGACTAAATTGCAATCACCTTGTCTGTCTGTTTGTCAACGTGGGTCAAATATTGGTATCACACACTTCAATATGAGTTTGCAAAAAGGCATTAATTTCTTCATACTTGGCCACCAGCTTAACAGTAATGAATTGTAATGTGTGAGCACTTTTCAGATACCAACTTCCTGTTTGCCTATTCTTTGAAAAGTTTTCATTGTGCATGGCGGTACATGTATGTATGCTTTCCACAACATTGCTCAACTGGTTCAATTGGAATCACTGTCAGTATGTTTTGTGTTGTTTTTCTCCTTTGGTGATAATATTATAGAATCAAGATGAAATTCTTTAAGTTTTCCAGTTCATCTTAATTTGTTCAATTACAAACACTGCCACATATTTGACCCTCACCTTACTCAGACAGACAGGTAGGAAGGTTTTACTATTCTTGTTCAAAAGTGTACAAATGCTATAATATATGTTGATAATGGCAAACAAAGAGTAAAAAAAACAAGATTTTGGAAGGGATAAGCTAAACCAAAAAAATGTATTGCTGCCTTTGTTAGTAGAAGGGCATTATGTTTTCGGTTAAAGTCTTACATGAATGGTATTTCCCTGTAAACATCAAAATAACTATTCAAATGTGGGTTATAATTAAGTTGATTTACAGTTCTTGAAATTAACAAGTCTACATCAATATTGTCCAAACAGGCTTAAAAACCTTACTGGAAACATAACATTCATTGTTCCATTTTTAATGCAGATATTTTCCACATGCTGAAGTTGCTAGTGTACTGTTTAGCTCAGAAAGTAACTGAAACAATTTGCACTTAAATTTTGATAACTTTTATATTTTCAGATCATTGATTAAGAAAATGCAGGCTTTGTGTCGGTCCAGTAATTCAAGAGGTGGAAAGATGTATGGTCACTGGAAGAATATACTGTGTCCACTGTTGACATTACTGTTTTGGACACCCTGTTTTGGTTTATTCCAGGGGATTGAAATCCCGTTTTTTTTTATAACCTTAATAAAGTTTTATCACATTATTTATTTTTCATTGATTTCAGATTTTGAAATGCGGCAATTTTATTTGGTAGAAAATTTGTTAGATTATAACATTAGTTTTTGGGCTTAACCCAAAGAGAAAAAAACATTGTGTGGAAGTTTTAGAACTTATTATGGTGCCAACTACCTTAGTAGATGGCATAATGTTTTCGAATCTATGCATCTGTCCGTCAGTTCACCAAAGATCAGGTTAATGTGTTAGGTCAAGGTAGTTTATGAAGAAGATGATGGAAAGAATTAAGTTGGTTTTTTTTTGGCACCACTAGTCACCGATTGAGGCTCCAAGTATTGTACTCACTTGAAGTCGGGTATACTTCAAATTTGGCATCCAACTAAGTTTTTAACATGTTTAAGAACAACAAAACTAATAACGTGGATTCAACAATGCAAATATTTGTTTTATCATCATATGCTCCATGTGGGAATATATCATGTTACCCTTTTTTTTGTATGTTTGGTCGTTTTTCCATCTTTCACAAATCAGGATATAGTTTTTGGTGGTTTTAGTTTCGGGTGAGTTTATTGTCATATATAACTTGACACTTAGTACACATGTTCCTTTCTTAGTGGTTTATCTAATTTGCCTTCCAAATTCAGGTTTTGACACCAATTCCTGCCCATATGTATAGATATAAATGCATAAAAGAACCGTTTTGTAAATCGTCAATAACAATGTTGCACCATACATAAAAGCTGTGTTGAAGCTCATGTAACTATCATGTACTGTCTACCTTGCCATTAATTGGATAATAAACACAATAACACATTATATTGTAGCTTATGAAGAAAAAGACACATTCATAATAAGATTACCAACTCTACTATTTAAAAAGAATTGATGAAAAATTGATGATGTTCTGGAAATTTGTTCATGGTTTGTGTATCTTACTGAATTTTACTACAAATGTTTTTAACAAAACAGGTCTTAAAACAAGAGGCTGTCACAACGACAGCAAACCGGATTTATTAACATTTACTTGTGTCCTAGCAATATCACAAGAACCATAACTGACAATGACTGATGAATGCTGAAAGTGAAAATCGTCAATATCAAATTTGACCTCCATTTTGTAGTCAGTATCAACATATTAAAATTTGAAAAGCTTAGATTGAATGGTTCATTAGTAAATGCAACGTGAATGGAAACACCATTTTACGATCTTTCAAGAACCATAACTCCGGAACGGTAAAAGTCAAAATCGTCATTATTCAACTTGACCTCTTTTTTGTCATCAGTAACAACATATAAAAATTTCAAAAGCTTTGGTTGATGGTTTATGAGAAAATGCATGGACACGACTGGAAACACCATTTTTCAATCTTTCAAAAACCATAACTCCTGAACGGTAAAAGTCAAAATCGTCATTATTGAACTTGACCTCCATTTTGTCATCAGTAACAATATATTAAAATTTGGGAAGCTTTGGTAGAACAGTTCATGCGTAAATGCACGGACACGACTGGAAACTCCATTTTTCAATCTTTCAAGAACCATAACTCCTGAACGGTAAAAGTCAAAATCGCCATTATTGAACTTGACCTTCATTTAGTTGTCAGTAACAACATATTAAAATTTTAAAAGCTTTGGTTGAACGGTTCATGAGTTAATGCACGGACAACATTTGATTGCCGCCCGCCGTACATCCCCTAATCAATAACCGACATTTTTGTCACAAAAATCCGGTTAATAATGAAGAAGAGAAGTGTTGTTGAATTGTTGGATTTGTTTTTAATTGTAGAGTTTGTGAATCGGTTAATTTCTGAAGTTTACCCAATTTGGTATCTTTTGGTATCTAGTCACAGATTTTTTTTTTTCTTTGAATCAGATTTAAATTTCATCAGCAACCAAGTTCTTAGTAATGCATTCTAATTTAGTTAGAGAAAAAATATGCAAAAGCTCCATTATTGTATTGCTCCTAATGGGTTCTTGTCACGGTCGTCAAAAAAGATAAATCTGAGTTTTGAGAATTTGCAATCCAACATATTTTGTATTATCTGACGGGTATAAATAAATTGCACATTAAATTTTTTACAACGTTGGAGAATAAAAATTTGGATACCAAAGAGTTGAATATGACATTTACCTGAGTCTTCATCATATATGAGAAGAACATAACCCTTGTCATGCCAATAACTGGTTTTTAAATGTGTTTAGTTCCGATGCAAAGACCCTATTTAAGTGAATCAATATTAACGCCAAAATATGCAATCTTTAATGACCTGACACCAAGCTTAAATTATAAGTAAACAATAGTTAAGATTTTAATTTAAACACTGCTTTGTAAAGCACATATAATGATGCATATGATTCAAAATTATGCAACAACAATAACCCTCAATAGCAGACGTACATATATTTCAATCTAATACCCCTTGAAGTCAGGAAAACTATACATATGCCCACAATTACCTAAACAAACCCTTGGGCGAGAACGTGTATTAAATGTTAATTAAACGACCTAGATGGTTCTCTATTTCTTTATTGAAGTACAATATCAAATATCATTTTCAAAACTTGTTAAAAACAGGCATATAAGTCAAGGGAAATATCAAACATGAAGATTATGAAAAGAACATAATAGGAAAGTTGTTTAAGTTCAATCCCTTTGTTTGTTTCTACTTTTTAAAGCAAGACAATCATACGAATCTAAGATGTTCCTTAGTGTTTAGATTAAAACGGTTGACGTGAGGACATAGACCTGAGCCACTGGTATAAGTCTACAGATTGCTTGAAAGCAATCATATCCCAATAAAAAAAAAACTAAAGTCACCAAATATTCTTGAATACTGCTCCAATCACTTTGAGTTTTTTTCAAAAACTGAAAAACACCCTGTTTTGATGAATAGAACCCCCTAATTCGAAAAATGTAAAATCTAACTTTATAAAAATAAAATTGAGCTTACATGTCAACAGTGTTCTCCCCAGAAATTTTGGATTGCATCACATTTTGCGTAAAAAAATAACTGCATATTTTTTTTAATGTCATTTGTCGCGTCGCGTTGATGCTCTATTTCCTTTATATGTTTTAGTTTATATTGTTCAATTCATAACTGAGAATACATTTAAACTATAACAACAAAAACAGTTGTTTCAGTTTATGTTTTCTTTATTCATTTATAGTTACAGAATTATTTTTTTCCTCTTGTGCCAAATAAAAATAAATATATGTGCTTTCAGTTACCCAACAATAAGTCAAATGAATGAATGGTTCATTATAGTGCAACCTGTATACAGGGGTGTGGAAATGCTATGCCCGACTCATACATTTGAACAACCGGACAAGTAATTATTTTTGTCTTGGTTGCCCGTGGACAAGTAAAAAAATATACAAGACAAAGTTCAAATCCAACAAAAACATAAAATTAATTTCAAAACGTATAAAGATGTTTAATTTATGTAAAAGAAACCAATGTTCAGCAAGTAAAAAAATTAATGTTCATGACGATAAATATTACATGATACCGAAAATAGATCAATTACCAAAATAAATAAAAATAAGTATGCGAACCCAAATCGTGTAACATTGCATTGGCTTTGTCCGTTGACCCGGGATTGTCGATTAGGTTTTATCCATGATTTACCAGAAGTGTCATTTCTTTAAATTTTGTATCGAGATTCAGATTGATAAATACTTAATAAAAAGCGGGGCAAGCAAGACAAAAAGAGTTATGAGTCGAGTAGAAAACCTTAATAGAATTTGGAAGACACAGAGTATTTAAAAAAAAAAAACGGAAGCGAGAATTTCAGACATAGTGGATATCAGATTGCCCCTGGCTATCTTTGGATTTTTCTGAAAATAAATTAAGCTTTTGTCTTATTTATAGATGAAAGGTCAACATTATTTGTTGTCAAAGTGGTAAATAGAAGGGACGCTTTAATTGCCCATCAAGACAAAAATAAATAATCAAGAAAAAAAACCAAGTGTTACAGTTGAGAGAAACACCACAAAATCAATAGTTTATCTATTATTTAGTTTACATTTCTTCAATTACTGTCCTTAAATTTTGTATATATGTACCTACTGGCTACAATTTTTATTCAAAAACTGCTGCAAAATTGTCCTTTACATGTTATTTCATTGGTTAGTTTGCTGTTAGGTTTCTGTCCCATTGATGTTAACCCATTTCCTATACTTTCCTAATTTTTTACACATATAAACAAATGGATTTTGTTTGTTTCTGATGTACAACAGTGCTAAGTAATAATCATATATTAGCTAATAAGAAATACTTCAATATTTATTGGGATCATCAGGGCAAGTAAATTTTCTTCCGGACAAGTAAAAAGTTTAGTTTTACTTGCCCAGGGACAAGTGCTCACAACAAATATTTCCACACCCCTGATGTATATACAAAACTGAATATCTAGTACACAAAATTAACTATTTTTTTTTATATTATATTAAGTAAAGATAAAGTAGCAAAAGTAGCAAAAAAAATATCAATTTAAAAACTTTTTTTTATCATGTTTATGAAATTCATTGTTTCATGGCACTGAATGAATTAGTCCCTGTTGTTTTTTATCTTGACATCAAAATGATACGTATTTTTAACAAAGTTATCTAAGAAATAGTCTATTAATGCGTAGTTTTCTCTATTGGTATATTTGTTCTGTCTACCGTCCGTCTGTTGTCATCATCGTGAAAATGCGGATTTTTGTCATATCTGGTCCGGTTCGGATCCGTAGTTTACACAAAAATGTGCAATGGCGGCCGTAGAAAAATATATGAAAATGAGTCTGAGAATAAACATTGTTTGACTAGAGATTGTGAATGAATAAGACGCCTTTAATGCATTAAATGAATTAAACATAAACTTAAGCCAATTATGATCACTTTTTAAAGAAGTATGTATAAAACTTATTTGAGCTCAAAACCAAAATTCTCGCTCTCGTAATTTACCGGAAGAGAAAGGAAGTATTTTTTTGAGATTTGCACAAATAAACGACCTTTTAACAAACAAAAAAATCGTTTTAATATTTGAAATTTCGTTATACAAAACATAGATTTCAAATTGTTTTTGTGATTGCATTTTTCCATGTCGAAGTTGGTGATTGCAGACACGTGGTATTAGTCATGTCACGAGTGTCAGCTTGGGAGATTCGCATCCAAACAGTTATCACCCTGAGGGCAATTAACACCTGGTTATTTAATCTCTTAATTGCCTTTAGTGTCCGACTTTTAAAAAGGGATTACAATTACAGGTGATATAATTTTTATGATCATAATCGATAAAAGATGAAAGTTCAAAATTGAGGACAAGGAAAATAGCATCTTCAAAATAATTATAGCGTCGCGGGAATAATTATAACGTCGCAGGAATTATTATAGCATCACGGTGAAAAAATATAGCGTCACGGTACCGTACCGCGACGCTAAAACAGCCTGGGGAGAACACTGGTCAATAGATACAAAGAGTTAACCAAAGTTTCATGGAAACTGCTCAAAGCGTTTTTTAAGTTATTGTTCAACATGTTGACAATGAACAGCCCAAATGGAGGATTAATCCTCCTTCACCTATTTTTGATGTTAAACTGGTTTATCCAACACACACTTAAAGGCAAAGTGCCCTAGTTTGTTGTTCAGCAGCAGTTGAAAGCAGAACAAATAAAAAGGTTCAAAGAGTTATTAAACACACTGTCACAGCGTTATTATTGGTAAGGAAGAGGATAACCATTATTCTAAATGAATTTATTAGAAAAAATCAGAAAAAAATGAAGTTGATGTATTCGATTATGACGAGTGATTTCTAAGGGAAAGCATTTTTTTTTTACTAAATTGATATTTCAATTACCTACTAAGAATAAAGGACCTTTTGCTATTTTTGGTGAAAGGTCCATGATCTTCTATTGCCTAAAGTAAATATGAACCCCAGTATCGGGACACCCCTTTGATGAACTGATTTCTATTGAAATGTTTATTGAATGTAACCTTGATCTTCTCATTTGACCTGGTGACCTACAAATATATAGGAATCCTCCACTCATTATATTTACACATGTTAATTCTAATATAAATGAAATAATGATTAAGAAAATACCTTCCATTTTCGGTCCAGCAGGAACACTTGAGGATTTCTCCGACATAACTGTCTGAAAAAGGAGAAATATGCACTGTGAGGTATTTTTTTACCTTGCATGCTGATTTTTGTCTACTTTAAGTTTTTTTTAATGACTGTCTGAAAAAGAAAAAGTATGCACCGTTAGTTTTTTTTTTAATCTTGGATGCTGATTTTTGTCTAATTTTAGTGTTTTTTGCATTTAATCTAAAAAAACAACAATAAAAATTTGTAAGGGTTCCGCGGAACCCAGTGTCTACTTTTGCTGAAAATCACAGGCTCAACAAAAATGAGGAAAAAATCAATAAAAATATTCCTCTTGATACTATCTTTTGATTGAAAGAAGCTTCTGTCCAAGTTTGGTAAAAATCCAGGATAGTTTATGAATCTAATAAATGTTTAAAAACTTTAACTGCAGACGGTATGTAATGTTAACTGGAAGAAAAACTAAGTCCATTTATAAGTAAAATACAGATTCACAGTACAAAATATTAACAAAATTTCCTTCTAAATACTAGCTTTTGATCATAAACAAGCTTCTGTCTAAGTTTGGTACAAATTAAAAGTAGTATAAGAAAGTTATTAAATTTTTGTCGAGCCTTCGACTTTAGTCGAAAAAGCGAGACTAAGCGATCCTACATTCCGTCGGCGTCGGCGTCGTCGTCGTCGGCGGCGTCCACAAATATTCACTCTGTGGTTAAAGTTTTTGAAATTTTAATAACTTTCTTAAACTATACTGAATTTCTACCAAACTTGGACAGAAGCTTGTTTATGATCATAAGAAAGTATCTAGAAGTAAATTTTGTAAAAATAAAATTCCATTTTTTCCGTATTTTACTTATAAATGGACTTTGTTTTTCTGCAAGGAAACATTACATTCACTCTGTGGTTAAAGTTTTTAAAATTTTAATAACTTTCATAAACTATCCTTGATTTGTACCAAACTTGGACAGAAGCTTGTTTATAATCATAAGATAGTATCAAGAAGAAAATTTTGTAAAAATAAATTTCCACTTTTCCGTATTTTACTTATAAATGGACTTAGTTTTTCTGCGAGGAAACATTACATTCACTCTGTGGTTAAAGTTTTTAAAATTTTAATAACTTTCATAAACTATCCTTGATTTGTACCAAACTTGGACAGAAGCTTGTTTATAATCATAAGATAGTATCAAGAAGAAAATTTTGTAAAAATAAATTTCCACTTTTCCGTATTTTACTTATAAATGGATTTAGTTTTTTTGCCAGAAACAAAACATTCACTCTGTGGTTTAAGTTTTTAAAATTTTTATAATGTTCTTAAACTATCCTGGATTTCTACCAAACTTAGACAGAAGCTTGTTTCTGATCATAAGATATTATTCAGAAGTAAATTTTGTAAAAAAAAAATTCACTTTTTCCGTATTTTACTTATCAATGGACTTAGTTTTTCTTCCAGTTAACATTACATACAGTCTGCAGTTAAAGTTTATACAACATTTATTAGATTCATAAACTATCCTGGATTTTTTACCAAACTTCTTTCAATCAAAAGACAGTATCGAGAGGGAAATTTTTATTGATGTTTTTCCTCATTTTTTGAGTCTGCGATTAACAGCAAAAGTAGGCGAGACACTGGGTTCCGCGGAACCCTTACAAATTTTTTTTAAATTTAACCACAGAGTGAATGTGTTGTTTCCTGGCAGAAAATCTAAGTCCATTTAAAAGTAAAATACGGAAAAAACGGATTTATTTTTTTACAAAATTTACTTCTTTATATTATCTTTTGATCATAAACACGCTTCTGTCCATGTTTGTTACAAACCCAGGATAGTTTAAGAAAGTTATTAAAATTTTAAAAACTTTAACCACAGAATGTAATGTTTCCCCGCAGAAAAACTAAGTCCATTTATAAGTAAAATACAGAAAAAAATGGAATTTTATTTTTACAAAATTCACTTCTGGATACTATCTAATGATCATAAACAAGCTTCTGTCCACGTTTGGAAGTAATTCAGTATAGTTTAAGAAAGTTATTAAAATTTCAAAAACTTTAACCACAGAGTGAATATTTGTGGACGCCGCCGCCGCCGACGACGGAATGTAGGATTGCTTAGTCTCGCTTTTTCAACAAAAGTCGAAGGCTCGACAAAAAGGTCAAAATTGTCAACAGCAAAAAAGACCAAATATGCCCATCTTCAAAGATGCCAAAATAGCTAAAAAGTTTTGAGGACATCTTAAAGTATTTATCTCGCTGATGATATTTGACTAATTTTTCAAGTGTTTGCCCATTATCTCATTAACTATGACAGATAAGTAGAAACTGTAAACAAAAAAAAAAGACGAATGTGTCCGAGGACACTGGTTCTTTATCATTGTGTATGAGTTTCATAAAACTTGCAATTTTCGAAGTTATAAAGGTGATAACTCTAGAACAGTACCTCACTGCCCAAATTTAAACTCTGTCTGCACGTTTTAGTTCTAAACATTGTGTATGAGTTTCAATAAATTGAAAGATACAAAGGGGCATAACTCTAAAATGGTAAGTAACTCACTGCCTGAAATCACCCTATGTCTGGGAGTTTTGGTTTTTAACATTGTGAATGAGTTTCATAAATTTTTAATAAGGAAAACTTAAGTTAGAGTGCGGATTAAAAGAACAATTTGCAATTTTGCAAGATATAAAGGGGCCTTTTTTTACGGCGTTGTTGTTTACTGTGCCCTGAAATTTAGAAACAACCCTGGTAAATCTAACTTATCCATCCTTTAAATAAACTTATTGTAATAGGTTACCAATTCAACACTGTAATCTGATCTTTGAATATTGTTTTTATTGGTATTAATATTGATTTTGTTATCAGTAAGTTAAAAGCAAACTAAATATTATTGTTATTTACATATGCACATTCATGGATCTACAATCTGTTGGTACCTGTATCTTGGCATTGCACAAGGTCATGTTTTTCTCTGACTGTTTATGACGTCTTTACACTAAATCCATTGGTTGTTGGATGTGTAATGATTGATAATTTAGTCTTGGATGCATGATTTTTTTATTAGTTGTTATTGGCTTTGAACAAGCTGTCAGTATTGGCGAGTACTCTCAGATCTGTACTTGGTGTCTTTTTGTTGTTGGGATGTACAAGTACCCGGTCACGTCTACTCTGTGTTTTTGTTAGATGTATTTCTATTAGTATCCATCTGATGAGTTAAGCCTTTTTCAACTGATTTTTATAGTTCGTTCTTATGTTGCCCTGTAACACCATTGTCCCAGGTTAGAAGGACAGTTGGGATCCTGCTAACATGTTCAACCCCAACGCATTCTGTATGTATGTGCCTGTCCCAAGTCAGGAGCCTGTAATTCAGTGGTTGTCGTTTGTTGATGTGTTACATATTGTTTTTCCGTTCATTTTTTTGTACATAAATAAGGCCGTTAGTCTTCTCGTTTTAATTGTTTTACATAAATTTGTAATTTCAGGGCTGAGGTATGGTCTTTTCTTATTGTTGAAGGCTGTACAGTGACCTATAGTTGTTAATTTTTGTGTCATTTGGTCTCTTGTGAAGAGTTGTCTCATTGGCAATCATACCACATCTTTTAATGTTATGTATGGTACATCAATAAATATTGATTTCATGTTATTCTGTTTAAAAGTAAGAATTTGTGATATACATACCTGTAAGTATTGCATTACTTCCTTGCGTCTTGGACCATCGTTCAGTTGTGCTGCAAGATCATATGGAGTTTTACCCTGAAATCAGTGGGACATACATATCAATTGATCTCTTTTATAACACTTATCTTACAGTACATTTATACCATCAGTAACATCTGAGTGGTATTTTATTTTATTATGTGACCTTTCAGCTCTGATTTTCACTTCATACCAGTAACAACTGAGTAATATTTTTGTTTTGTGACCCCCCAGCTCTGTTTATTACTTCATAAACTTAATTACATATTTCAATAAGCTGCAACTTGCAGTTGCTGAGAAATAAAGGGACCAAAATTTTGTATATGACAGAAAAAGAGATAAGAAATTAACTTGTATGCTCTGTGTGAAGCAAGGTATAAAAAGTATTCATGTAAATTAGTGTCTCTGTGTTGATTGGTGCTTAACGTCCAGTGGCAAATATTAAATGCATATTAAGGATTGTAAATCTTACAATAACACAATTATTCTCAACTAATTTGTATTAGACTGACATGTTAACTCAAGCAATCTAGCTGCAATAGCCCCAGTTCACAAGAAAAAATGTTATCATACTCTGATATATTATTCTGACTCTGAGCCAAAAAGTATAAGCATTTTTCCCTAAATGATGTAGAATTGGCAGATAGACACAGAACACCAACTTGTCGTGTTAAAACTGGTGGGGAATAAACCCATGAACATTTGCACCTTTCAGAAACAGCTGGATATCATCAGACCAACCACATTTTTGTCCATTCCTGAAAAATCCCAATAATAAATGCATGCAATAATTTCTGAATCTAAAGTAATGTATCTAGACTGGTCCATAATATCTTAACTCAAATTTGCCAGAAATATCACTTATGTGTAGTATCTTGGTTAACATTTATAACAATACAAACTTTGTACTAAACAGATTTCACACATCATTCTAAGTGATCCATTAATTAATTGAACACTGAGCATATACTATAAAATATTACCTTATGTGTTGTAACCGATGGACTGGCACCTCTTTCTACTAGATATCTTGTGATCTGTAGATATCCCCCCTGAGCAGCATAATGTAAAGCTGTGTATCCATCTCTCTATAATATAACCAAATAACATGTAACTATAATGTACAATACTTTGTAATCAATATCAATAATATACAACATATCCTACAATTGACATTAAAACTTGACTGATAAACTGGACAATGTTGTGTAATATATATCACATGAATCAGTGGTCAAAACTGAATAAAATGACCAGTCACACTTGTATTTATATTCTATATAAACAATAAATAAACATGTTTTGTTGTGAAATGTCAAATCTTCCATTAAACCTGATATCTTAAAAAAAAAAAAATTTCTAGAAATGTGTAAAATAATTATATCAGTGGATTCAGTAGAATAAAACAAACAAAATGAGACCCCACTTTATATGATTCTTACAAATATTTGTTCGTTAAAACTGTCTGATTAACAACAGGATTTAGTGTAGATTCAGTATAATTGCATCAATAATCATTCATTCTAATAAAGTAATTTTTTTTAATAAACTTGTAAAAAAGTTATTTCTTCTGATTCAGAATAATAATATGAGTAAAATGAGA
This sequence comes from Mytilus galloprovincialis, assembly GCA_037788925.1. NCBI lineage: Eukaryota > Metazoa > Mollusca > Bivalvia > Mytilida > Mytilidae > Mytilus > Mytilus galloprovincialis. The sequence continues at coordinate 72,437,014 of CM075339.1, read as the reverse complement.
CCCCACTTGATATAATTATTACAAATATTTGTTCATTAAACTTGTCTAATTAACAACATGATTTAGTGTAGATTAATAGTAATGTGATCAGACTAAGTAGATAACATACTGTTCTGGTGTCGATCTTACATCCTGTATCAATGAGGAGTCTACAGATCTCCAGGTGTCCTCCCTCGGCAGCCCACATTAATGCTGTCCGTTCATCATACACCTGGAATAATACAACTGACATCAAAACTTGTCTGATAAACTGAACAATGTTGTGTAATAAATATAAACTAAATATATATCACATGAATCAGTGGTCAAAACTGAATAAAATGACCAGTCACACTTGTATTTAAATTGTATATAAACAAACAATGAACATGTTTTGTTGTGAAATGTCAAAACTTCCATTAAACCTGATATCTTAAAAAAAAAAAACAATTCAAGAAATGTGTAAAATAATTATATCAATGGATTCAGTAGAACAAAACAAGTAAAATGAGACCCCACTTTATATGATTCTTACAAATATTTGTTCGTTAAAACTGTCTAATTAACATCAGGATTTAGTGTAGATTCAGTATAATCATTCAATTTAATAAAATATTTTTTAAAAGAAACATGAAAAAGAGTTATATTTTCTGATTCAGAACAATAATACGAGTAAAATGAGACCCCACTTTATATAATTATTACAAATATTTGTTCATTAAGCCTGTCTAATTAACAACATGATTTAGTGTAGATTAATAGTAATGTGATCAGACTAAGTAGATAACATACTGTTCTGGTGTCGATCTTACATCCTCTATCAATGAGGAGACGACAGATCTCCAGGTGTCCTCCCTGGGCAGCCTCTATTAATGCTGTCCATCCATCAACCTGGAATAATACAACTGACATCAAAACTTGTCTGATAAACTGGACAATGTTGTGTAATAAATATAAACAAAATATATATCACATGAATCAGTGGTCAAAACTGAATACAATGACCAGTCACACTTGTATTTATATTGTATATAAACAATAAATAAACATGTTTTGTTGTGAAATGTCAAAACTTCCATTAAACCTGATATCTTAAAAAAAATATTTTTTTCAAGAAATGTGTGAAATAATTATATCAATGGATTCAGAAGAACAAAACAAGTAAAATGAGACCCCACTTTATATGATTATTACAAATATTTGTTTCATTAAAACTGTCTAATTAACAACATGATTTTGTGTAGATTCAGTATAATTATTCATTCTAATAAAAAAATATTTTTTAATAAACTTGTAAAAAAGTTATATTTTCTGATTCAGAACAATAATATGATTAAAATGAGACCTAACTTTATATAATTATTACAAATATTTGTTCATTAATCCTGTATGATTAACAACATGATTTTGTGTAAATTCAAAATAATTATTTATTAAAATAAAATATTTTTTTAAAATGAAAAAAGTGATATTTTCTGATTTAGAACAATAATATGATTAAAAAGGAATTAAGAGAACCCCTTCAAGCATATTTTCCCATTTAAGCTATCTGATTAATAACAGAATTTTTATTAAATGTTGTATCAGTATATTGATATAAGCATCAGTTTCAATACAGACCTATGGTAGTTGAACTTTGCAGGTTTATTTATTAGACTTTTACTTTTATTACCAATGGTGAATGGTAAAGATAGGTGGACTGTGCATAGTAAATATGGTTTAACATGTTGTGCCTGTACCCAGACCATGTGTTGTTAGTTGTTGAATTTGTTTGTTTATTTACTCGGAGAAGTCAGGTGTTTGTGGTTGGTGTGATTTGTTTATTTACTCGGAGTAGTCAGGTGTTTGTGGTTGGTGTGGTTTGTTTATTTACTCGGAGTAGTCCGGTATTTGTGGTTGGTGTGGTTTGTCTATTTACTCGGAGTAGTCAGGTATTTGTGGTTGGTGTGGTTTGTCTATTTACTCGGAGTAGTCAGGTATTTGTGGTTGGTGTGGTTTGTCTATTTACTCGGAGTTGTCAGGTGTTTATGGTTGGTGTGGTTTGTCTATTTACTCGAAGTAGTCAGGTGTTTGTGGTTGGTGTGGTTTGTCTATTTACTCGGAGTAGTCAGGTATTTGTGGTTGGTGTGGTTTGTCTATTTACTCGAAGTAGTCAGGTGTTTGTGGTTGGTGTGGTTTGTCTATTTACTCAAGAGTAGTCAGGTGTTTGTGGTTGGTGTGGTTTGTCTATTTACTCAGAGTAGTCGGGTATTTGTGGTTGGTGTGGTTAATCTATTTACTCAGAGTAGTCAGGTATTTGTGGTTGGTGTGGTTTGTCTATTTACTCGGAGTTGTCAGGTGTTTATGGTTGGTGTGGTTTGTCTATTTAAAGCAGTCAGGTATTTGTGGTTGGTGTGGTTTGTCTATTTACTCGAAGAAGTCAGGTGGTTGTGGTTGGTGTGGTTTGTCTATTTACTCTGAGTAGTCAGGTATTTGTGGTTGGTGTGGTTTGTCTATTTACTCTGAGTAGTCAGGTATTTGTGGTTAGTGAGGTTTGTCTATTTACTCGGAGTAGTCAGGTGTTTGTGGTTGGTGTGGTTTGTTTATTTAATCGGAGTAGTCAGGTATTTGTGGTTGGTGTGGTTTGTCTATTTACTCTGAGCAGTCAGGTATTTGGGGTTGGTGTGGTTTGTCTATTTACTCGAAGTAGTCAAGTATTTGTGGTTGGTGTGGTTTGTCTATTTTCTCGAAGTAGTCAGGTATTTGTGGTTGGTGTGGTTTGTCTATTTACCCCTAGCAGTCAGGTATTTGTGGTTGGTGTGGTTTGTCTATTTACTCGGAGCAGTCAGGTATTTGTGGTTGGTGTGGTTTGTCTATTTACTCGGAGTAGTCAGGTGTTTGTGGTTGGAGTGGTTTGTCTATTTACTTGAAGTAGTCAGGTATTTGTGGTTGGTGTGGTTTGTCTTTTTACTTGAATTAGTCAGGTGTTTGTGGTTGGTGTGGTTTGTCTATTTACTCGGAGTAGTCAGGTGTTTGTGGTTGGTGTGGTTTGTCTATTTACTCGGAGTAGTCAGGTGTTTGTGGTTGGTGTGGTTTGTCTATTTACTCGGAGAAGTCAGGTATTTGTGGTTGGTGTGGTTTGTCTATTTACTCGGAGTAGTCAGGTATTTGTGGTTGGTGTGGTTTGTTGTTATATCCTATATTTAGACATTCCTGATACCCACTTATATGTAAATGAATTATCAAAATAATAACAATTTCAAGAAAGTCAAACTCATTTTGAGTGTTGTTTTTATTAATGTTGGAAAGTAGTAACTAGTTAACACCGTTGTACTTTGATTACATATATGTTTTACATTTAGTGTTGTGCTTTGATTACATGTATACTTCACATTCAGTGATGTGCTTTGATTACAGGAATGTTTCACATTTAGTGTTGTGCTTTGATTACATGTATATTTTACATTTTATGTTGTGCTTTGACTACATGTATACTTCACATTCAGTGATGTTCTTTGATTACAGGAATGTTTCACATTCAGTGTTGTGCTTTGATTACAGGTATGTTTCGCATTCAGTGTTGTTTAGATTACATGTATGCTTCACATTCAGTGTTGTTTAGATTACAGGTATGCCTCCCATTCAGTGTTGTGCTTTGTTTATAGGTATGCTTCACAATCAGTGATGTGCTTTGATTACATGTATGCTTCACATTCAGTGAAGTGCTTTGATTACAGGAATGTGTCACATTCAGTGATGTGCTTTGATTAAATGTCTGCTTCACCTTCAGTGATGTGCTTTGATTACAGGAATGTGTTAACATTTAGTGATGTGCTTTGATAACATGTATGTTTAACATTTAGTGATGTGCTTTGATTACATGTATGTTACACATTCAGTGTTGTGTTTTGCTTACATTTATTACATAGTCATGTGCTTTGATTACAGGAATGTTTCACATTCAGTGTTGTTCTTTGATTACAGGAATGTTTCACATTCAGTGTTGTTCTCTTGATTACAGGAATGTTTCACATTCAGTGTTGTGCTTTGATTACATGTATGACATAGTGATGTGCTTTGATTACAGGAATGTTTCACATTCAGTGATGTGCTTTGATTACAGGAATGTTTCACATTCAGTGTTGTTCTTTGATTACAGGAATGTTTCACATTCAGTGTTGTGCTTTGATTACATGTATGACATAGTGATGTGCTTTGATTACAGGAATGTTTCACATTCAGTGATGTTCTTTGATTACAGGAATGTTTCACATTCAGTGTTGTTCTTTGATTACAGGAATATTTCACATTCAGTGTTGTTCTTTGATTACAGGAATGTTTCACATTGTGTTGTTCTTTGATTACAGGAATGTTTCACATTAAGTGTTGTTCTTTGATTACATATATGTTTCACATTCAGTGTTGTTCTTTGATTACATATATGTTTCACATTCAGTGTTGTTCTTTGATTACATAGATATAGGAAGATGTGGTGTGAGTGCCAATGAGACAACTCTCCATCCAAATAACAATTTAAAAATTAAACCATTATAGGTTAAAGTACGGCCTTCAACAATATATGTTTCACATTCAGTGTTGTTCTTTGATTACATATATGTTTCACATTCAGTGTTGTTCTTTGATTACATATATGTTTCACATTCAGTGTTGTTCTCTTGATTACAGGAATGTTTCACATTCAGTGTTGTTCTCCTGATTACAGGAATGTTTCACATTCAGTGTTGTTCTTTTGATTACAGGAATGTTTCACATTCAGTGTTGTTCTCCTGATTACAGGAATGTTTCACATTCAGTGTTGTTCTTTGATTACAGGAATGTTTCACATTCAGTGTTGTTCTTTTGATTACAGGAATGTTTCACATTCAGTGATGTTCTCTTGATTACAGGAATGTTTCACATTCAGTGTTGTTCTTTGATTACATATATGTTTCACATTCAGTGTTGTTCTTTGATTACATATATGTTTCACATTCAGTGTTGTTCTCTTGATTACAGGAATGTTTCACATTCAGTGTTGTTCTCCTGATTACAGGAATGTTTCACATTCAGTGTTGTTCTTTGATTACAGGAATGTTTCACATTCAGTGTTGTTCTTTTGATTACAGGAATGTTTCACATTCAGTGTTGTTCTCCTGATTACAGGAATGTTTCACATTCAGTGATGTTCTCTTGATTACAGGAATGTTTCACATTCAGTGTTGTTCTTTGATTACAGGAGTGTTTCACATTCAGTGTTGTTCTTTGATTACAGGAATGTTTCACATTCAGTGTTGTTCTTTGATTACAGGAATGCTTCACATTCAGTGTTGTTCTTTGATTACAGGAATGTTTTACATTCAGTTATGTGCTTTGATTACAGGAATGTTTCACATTCAGTGTTGTTCTTTTGATTATAGGAATGTTTCACATTCAGTGTTGTTCTTTGATTACAGGAATGTTTCACATTCAGTGTTGTTCTTTGATTACAGGAATGTTTCACATTCAGTGTTGTTCTCTTGATTACATATATGCTTCACATTAAGTGTTGTTCTTTGATTACATATATGTTTCACATTCAGTGTTGTTCTTTGATTACAGGAATGTTTTACATTCAGTGATGTGCTTTGATTACAGGAATGTTTCACATTCAGTGTTGTTCTTTTGATTATAGGAATGTTTCACATTCAGTGTTGTTCTTTGATTACAGGAATGTTTCACATTCAGTGTTGTTCTTTTGATTACAGGAATGTTTCACATTCAGTGTTGTTCTTTGATTACAGGAATGTTTTACATTCAGTGTTGTTCTTTGATTACAGGAATGTTTCACATTCAGTGTTGTTCTTTGATTACATGTATACTTCACATTTAGTGTTGTGCTTTGATTACAGGAATGTTTCACATTCAGTGTTGTTCTTTGATTACAGGAATGTTTCACATTCAGTGTTGTTCTTTTGATTATAGGAATGTTTCACATTCAGTGTTGTTCTTTGATTACAGGAATGTTTCACATTCAGTGATGTGCTTTGATTACAGGAATGTTTCACATTCAGTGTTGTTCTTTTGATTATAGGAATGTTTCACATTCAGTGTTGTTCTCTTGATTACAGGAATGTTTCACATTCAGTGTTGTTCTTTGATTACAGGAATGTTTCACATTCAGTGTTGTTCTCTTGATTACAGGAATGTTTCACATTCAGTGTTGTTCTCTTGATTACAGGAATGTTTCACATTCAGTGTTGTTCTCTTGATTTCAGGAATGTTTGACATTCAGTGGTGTTCTTTGATTACATATATGTTTCACATTCAGTGTTGTTCTTTGATTACAGGAATGTTTCACATTCAGTGTTGTTCTTTGGTTACAGGAATGTTTCACATTCAGTGTTGTTCTTTGATTACAGGAATGTTTCACATTCAGTGTTGTGCTTTGATTACAGGAATGTTTCACATTCAGTGTTGTTCTTTGATTACAGGAACGTTTCACATTCAGTGTTGTTCTTTTGATTATAGGAATGTTTCACATTCAGTGTTGTTCTTTTGATTATAGGAATGTTTCACATTCAGTGTTGTTCTTTGATTACAGGAATGTTTCACATTCAGTGTTGTTCTCTTGATTACAGGAATATGGTGATGTGCTTTGATTACAGGAATGTTTCACATTCAGTGTTGTTCTTTGGTTACAGGAATGTTTCACATTCAGTGTTGTTCTCTTGATTACAGGAATGTTTCACATTCAGTGTTGTTCTTTGATTACAGGAATGTTTCACATTCAGTGTTGTTCTTTTGATTACAGGAATGTTTAACATTCAGTGTTGTTCTTTGATTACAGGTATGTTTCACATTGTGTTGTTCTTTGATTACAGTAATGTTTCACATTCAGTGTTGTTCTTTGAGTGTTGTTTTTATTAATGTTGGAAAGTAGTAACTAGTTTACACCGTTGTACTTTGATTACATATATGCTTCACATTAAGTGTTGTGCTTTGATTACAGGTATGTTTTACATTCAGTGTTTTGTTAACATTGTTATCTTTTAAGTATCTTATAGTTGGGTGTTTTATTCTGTTTATGCATGTTTTTACTGTCATGTTTTGAAGTTACTTTTAGTCATGTGTTTTATTCTGCTTATGTTCTTCCTGTCATGTTTTGAAGTGACTTTTAGTGTTTTATTCTGCTTATGTTCTTCCTGTCATGTTTTGAAGTGACTTTTAGTGTTTTATTCTGCTTATGTTCTTACTGTCATGTTTTGAAGTGACTTTTAGTGTTTTATTCTGCTTATGTTCTCACTGTCATGTTTTGAAGTGACTTTTAGTCATGTGTTTTATTCTGCTTATGTTCTTACTGTCATGTTTTAAAGTGAATTAAAGTTGTGTGTTTTATTTGGTTAATGTTCTATCTATCTTGTGTTTTGAAGTGACTAACAGGTGTGTTTTGTTGTTTAAGTTCTTGCTCTTGTGTTTTGAAGTGACTAACAGGTGTGTTTTGTTGTTTAAGTTCATGCTCTTGTGTTTTGAAGTGACTAACAGGTGTGTTTTGTTGTTTAAGTTCTTGCTCTTGTGTTTTGAAGTGACTAACAGGTGTGTTTTGTTGTTTAAGTTCTTGCTCTTGTGTTTTGAAGTGACTAACAGGTGTGTTTTGATGTTTAAGTTCTTGCTCTTGTGTTTTGAAGTGACTAACAGGTGTGTTTTGTTGTTTAAGTTCTTGCTCTTGTGTTTTGAAGTGACTTATAGTTTTGTGTTTATTCTGTTAATGTTCTTACTGTCATGTTTTTAAGTGACTTATAGTTGTGTTTAAGTTATTTAAAGTACGTGTTTTATACTGTTTATGTTCAACTGTCAGGTTTTGAAGTAACATGCAATTGTATTTCATTCTATTACAATTTGCTGTATTTTGAAGCAACATGTAGTTATGTGATTTATATTGCTCAAGTAAGATCTGTTATGGTCTGAAGTTATCTATAGTTGTATGTTTTTTACTGCACATAATTTATTTGCTCTAGTACTAATTTGGATGAAACTACTGTACCTAATGAGACGTGTTTACTTACATCTTGATAATCAATGTCTGCTTTACTCTCTAGGCATATTTTCACATCTTCTATCTCTCCCCTCCTAGCAGCTGTGACAAGTTTCTGTAAGTAAAACATTAGATTTTACACTTAAAAGATTGTAATGAAAAATGAATGAAATAACTGTCAAATAAAGCAATAATTATTTATTCTCCTGCATGGCAAATAACTATATAAATCTGGGGTATCCTCACCTCATATAACTATATAAATCTGGGGTATCCTCACCTCTAATAACTATATAAATCTGGGTATCCTCACCTCAAATAACTATATAAATCTGGGGTATCCTTACCTCAAATAACTATATAAATCCGGGGTATCCTCACCTCATATAACTATATAAATCGGGGGAATCCTCACCTCATATAACTATATAAATCTGGGGTATCCTCACCTCTAATAACTATATAAATCTGGGGTATCCTCACCTCTAATAACTATATAAATCTGGGGTATCCTCACCTCAAATAACTATATAAATCGGGGGTATCCTCACCTCAAATAACTATATAAATCTGGGGTATCCTCACCTCAAATAACATTCAGGCAGAGAGAATATGTATCGATTATCAGGTTGTGTACATATTGACATTGTTAAGTATTAGCTGTGTATTTTGCATTATAGAAACAAGTGTTTTCTTTGTTTCACCAGCAAACTTGAAAATGACTTGATATTAGTCGGGTCAAACTTATCAAAGTCGGTTCATTCATTATGCATTGTAATATTATTGGTGATATGTAGTTGTATTTGTTATTCATTAACACCTTTAGTCAGTCGGGGGTGGTACTTAAACAAGTGATTTCAAAATCACTTCTTTGAGTGATTTTGGCTGTGAAATATTTAAAATTTTTGCACAGACTTTTCAAAATCACTGAAACAAGTAATTTGAGAAGTTAAAATTTAATCACTTCAATAAGTGTTTATAACATTTTTTGGATATTTTTCCCACAAGCTTGATTTTTTTATTGGTAAAAAGACCAGAATTCCATTGAAAAAACAACTATGTACATGCAGAAATTGTCATTTGCTTGATAAGCCTGCCAGTGTTTACAGTTTATTTGAATATGCAAAAACTGGAATAATTTGTAGATCAGGTCATAACCTTAAAATAAATCATTCTAATTCTAAAGAAAACCAATCAGGTCACCTAATACTGTTGACCTTTGTCTGATAGTAAGAGTAGTTAATGAATATTTGATTACAGAACAATTCCAAAGGGTACTTTTATAAGATTTAGCGCACTAACTTACTGCCCAAGCGCACTGGTGAAATTGATATCAAAAGATAAAGGGATAATTGATTTATGTAGGAAAATTATAGAAAAGTTTGTGAAAATATGGAAAATCAATGAAATTAGCATTTGAAGATCAAAGAAAACACCAAAATCACTTAAATAGGTGATAACTGAATATAAAAAATCACTGAAATAGGTGATAATGAAATCACTTGTTTAAGTAGCACCCCTGACTGTTAGTTGTCCCATTGATAATTTCTCATCATTTTCTTCCTAATTTTATATCAGATAGTAGAAATACCACCATGCTTATTTAATGATAAAATTATATATGCAGACTAAATAAAAAGAGATGTTGATAATAAAATAAAGAGACAGTAACCTAACAAGAAAGCTAGACAAAGTGATGCCTCCACTCTGAAGTAACTGTATTAAAACAGTCAATGTAGGACTTTCCTTGAGATATTATGTTGTCTGGGAGACACAATTATCACATACATGTATTTTTGGTAAGAAAATGGAAATAAAAGATCACATGACAATTGGACTTAAAAAGTAAATCTTACCGTATTCCAATTTTCCATTATAACCTAAAAATAGAAAATAAAAACGATGTGTAGTTGCCATTGAGTTATAAATGTTAATGCCAGTTGAAAATACCTGATCCTTATGGACTTGTGAATTAATGACCTAATATTTTCAGATATGAATCTAATCCAAATACATGAAATACTAACATCTAAAAGACTATGTCAACTTTTCTGCACTATTTTGTGTCGCTCACCTGGTGAAAATATCACTAGCTTGCTAACTACGATTTTTATATGCGCATACTGGTTACTCTTTGTGTTGCTGATAATTTTTGCAATTTACATATTTAACCTAATTCCTATGGGTTTTTAGCCAAAACTGCAAATATGAGTGCATACGCTGAAATTTCTCGCCTACTTTACTGACCATTTATGTTTATATTCCTAAATATAAAGTTTTACTACAAGTATCACATAAACTTAATATGATCAAATCAAAAAATAGGTCAAGGTTAGATAAACAAAGCCAGAAATACATGTACACCTTACAATCATTCCATACACCAAATATAGTTGATCTTTTGCTAGTAGTATACAAGAAACAGACCAAATCATTAAAATACTATATTGACAATATAAGAACCATGAAATTTAGGTAAAGGTCAGTTGATCCCTGTCAGACAGACAAGTACACCTTACAATCATTTCATGCATCAAATATAGTTTACCAATTGCATATAGTATTTAAGCAAATGCTTATTTCTGAGACATGGACTTGACCAAAAAACTTAACCTTGTCCACTAATCTGTGAAATGAGGTCAAGGTCAAATGAAAACTGTCCGACAGGCATGAGGACAGAAGTCGCAGGCAAAAACCTGTAAAAATCAATATTTCAGGGGCAATAACTCTAAAACTAGAAAATCTGAGTAAAAAGATCTTGTCATGCGGATCGTATTATAGTTTACACTTTTAAGCTATAGCTAGCTACTATTTTTTTTAAATAACAGGCAAAAAGGGGAAAAAGTATCTTTCAGGGGCAATAACTCAAAAACACAGGTTGACATATTTTTTTCAACATTTTCAGAGTAATAAAATCATGTCAATTGATAATTTTTGTAATTTACACGTTTAACCTAGCTCCTACATGTTTATCAATAACAGCAAAACACTTCAAAAAATGATTTTTCAGGGACAATCACTCTATAAAACAAGGTGACAGATTTTTCTCCTAGATATAACTTTAAAAAACAAATTCTCGTCTGTTCTAGCCAACTTTCACAACATTTGAGTTGTTTACTTTAAACATTTAGATCATGGATGATGGTTAATTGCATTTTTGCGGTAATCAGATATACCCCACGTTGCTATCTTTAATATGAAGAAAAACACCAGAGAAGGCCCAAAAATATATAGGTGGTGCTCCTGTCATTGGAGGGAACACAACACAGTTTTGTACACAAATATAGCGACACGAAACGCGATCGGAAATTCATTTTAATAGATCTAAACATGTAGATACAAACCTGAAAATATCGTGCGCCACACTGGTGCTGACATTCGCCACTCTATGCGCCATTTCTTGTCAAAATGCGCAATTTGTGCATGGCACACGGCCTTCCCGATCACAGCAATAACTCAAAATAGGGTTGTCCGATTGGTTTTGAATCTCTGAAAAAGTTTACACTGGAAGAAAGACAGACGACCAACGCAAAGGGATGGCCAAAGCTCACATGACCTTTTAGGCCAGCTGAGCTAAAAACTAAACTCAAAAGCTTGTATATCTGATTACTTACCTAAATGAGGTATTCTACAAACAGGGAGTGATTTTTTCCATCAAACACAAGAACATCAATTGCACTTCCGCAGACCTAAAAATTTCAAAAGTTTTATTTACCAGCATTAAGACAATATTAAATTCATTAATTTCAAGCCTCTCTAAACTGTCAACAAATAAGCAAGGAAATGATGGCAATCACATTAAACAATTGATCTGTTTACAATCATGTGCAGGGATGATTCCAGGTGTTTTCAAATGGGTCCCTTTAACATCAAATTGGGAATTTTTATCCCAATTGGGAATTTTTTATGCATACAACCTAAAAAGAAATAATATCATTTCCTGACCTGTAAAAACGGAAAATGTATATTAAGTTTCACCTGTACACTGATTGAAGAAGTTATTGGATTCAGACCAGGGAAGTTGTATTACATGAATACCATTGCACATGATGTACTATCATCTTAACTTTGGTAAACAAGGCATATATACCAGCTAACATAAACCTATGGCATGCAGTTTAGCTATTTATTCGAATTTCAAATTATCTCAAATTATCTCATAATATATAAGATATCTTATATAACATATACGATTTTTATAAGACATCTCATTTAATATATGAGATATCTTATATAATTTAATTTTTTAAAGCTATCTTATTTATTATATGAGATATCTTATATATTATATGAGATATGATGATATCTTATATATTTAATAAGATATCTTATATATTTTATACTTAGATATCGTATATAATTATAAGATATCGTATATACTTATAAGATATCGTATATACCTATAAGATACAAATGTATCTTATATACTTTATAAGATATCTTCTAAAGTTTATAAGATATCTCATTAAGTATATGAAATATATCTTATAAATATTTTTTATACAAGATATCTTATATAGTTTATTGGATATCATCTTAAGAAAATTATATAAGATATATTATATGAATTATCTTATAATTTCTATACGATGTCTCTAATAAGGCCAACTAAAATTAATAAATAGATTTTCATCCAGATTTTTGAAAAAACTGGGGCGGGTGGGAGGAATTTATTTTAAACATTTTATTCCATACACAACCTCTTGTGACGAGTTCTTCATACTGTGGGGCGTATAAACAAGTGTAAAATAAGTTTATATCATGTACATAATTTTTCAAACTCTTGAATAAATATCTCTGATTGGCAACCACTGTTATACATGTAATTGCAGCTTTAGAAACTGGCCTATATATAGTAAACATCAAAAATGTAGAGAAATGCTCTCTTCAGTTGGACTATACATGTACCTACACCAAATTCATTTTGCTCTCTGAGCGATGGTGTGTAGTCCCCATAAAATTAACCAAATGTATTGGTACAAATGTATGCAACACATGTACATGTATTATGAGTGCTGAATAAAATGAAAACTCAAACAGTGTTGAAAGTAATAGGTTAGGTGCTAAAGCAAGATGATGTAAAACATGAACTTAACTAAAAAAAGGTTGTTATTTCATGAATATATTGAGGGTATTGGGACAGAGGGTGTTTGCTGTTTGTCAACAAAAAACGACGCCCATCTAATGTAAATGTAAGGGCTTGCTTTTCTTTAATCCAGTCATGTTTTTTTACCAATGTGTTCCACAACTCTTGCGCTTTAAATATCATTCAGTCCGATTTCCTGACACAAAGTAATTGTATAAATAAAAATAAAAACGGCTGTTTTCTAATCATTTGTGACCAAGGATGTATAACTAACATCTAATATGCGTCCTTGTTTGTGACATACCGCGATTTGCGTTCTTGGACACAGCGTTTTACTCGTAACCCGAATATTTCATGCCCTTCTCGTAATCAATCTCTATTCTCGGTAGTTGATGATGTCATCATAGAGCAGCAAAATATATGCCGACTTAATCATTTTCTTTAGATAACTCGAAGAAATACAAAACCGAAATTGAAACAGGAAGTTTGAATGAAATGAAATTATAAATGGTTACCGGTAACGGACATGAACAAATTCCGGAAATGGATTTTTTGTTTAAATAAAAAAAACGGGGCGGGACGATTTCAAAGGGGCGGGTGGGGATGAAAATTTATCAATTTATTTTAATTTACCTAACATATCTTATATGATATGAGCCAGTCCATGCGAAAAGGTACAAAAAGTCCTTTTGATAAACTTTACAGGACACGTTATCAAAGTTTGTTATAGTATTTTTGAAAAACGATTTTATCCCAAAAAAAAATACATTAATGTAAACATTCATAAGATTGTCAATTCTATGCCGATATTGTCAATTAAAACAGAAAAAGACGTAGAAATATCTGAATTTTTGGTATTTGAGCAAGTGTAAAATCATTTGTTCCCCGAACTAATGCTATACCGACCAGAAACTTAAAAATTTACGACACTACAGAGACAAAAGTCAATAATTTAAATGCTTTTTTTTTATGCTTTACAAAAACTATGACATCTTGTGTTTTAGAAATTGAAAGTTAAGTTAAGTTAAGTTAAGTTAAGTTAAATTATTAAATATTATATTAATTTATTAAATATTATATAAATCAACCTTAATTTAAGTTAAGTTAAGTTAAGTCATTAAATATTATATAAATCAACCTTAATTTAAGTTAAGTTAAGTTAAGTCATTAAATATTATATAAATCAACCTTAATTTAAGTTAAGTTAAGTTATTAAATATTATATAAATCAACCTTAATTGCACGGGATTCGAACCGTTGCCCAGTTAGATTGCATTGATATCTGCATCGTAAGCGAGAGTCTTATCCCCACTGTTACTAGGGTTAACATTATCAATTGGTAAATCAAGCCATTTAAACTGTACTTTGAAAATGATTGAAATATATGAAATAATTCATTTAAAATCTTGATAAAACTAAGGGATGGAAGGTCTAAACACTTACAGGTGCGTGTAGCTCACAGCTTAATGATATGAGGAAAAGTAAATGTGTTTTATAAATCACAAGCCTACTACCAATAATTATGCACACTTTTTAGAATTTCGTAAATTTTTCGTTTTTGTACCTTTTCGCATTGACTGGCTCATATATAAGATATCGTAAATAATCTTTTTTATAAGATGTCTTCTATAAATAGATATCTTATATAATAAAGAAGATATCTTATATAATAAAGAAGATATCTAATATCGATTATAAGAAAACTATATGAGATATCTTATAAACTATAAAAGAGATCTCATATCAAACTTTTATCTTTTGAGGAAATAGAGCAAAATATAAAATAACTTCTTTTACAAAACAAGTTTTAATCAAGTTACATAACCGGCTCTGCTGGGCTATCTGCTTTTATAAGATCAGCGCTCATTAAAATTTATTCATCAATTTTATATCAAAATTTGAATTTGTTCTTTGCCGAGGTCTGCTTTGACACCAATTTTGACAAAAAGCATGTTTTTGATCAACCTGCTGAGCAATCTACTTTTTTTAATTCAAATACTCCTATGCAATTTTATTCAATTGAATCCGGCTGCTAAAATTGTTTACCTCACGTTGACGTAATTAAATCGTTGTTAATATAATGCGATCGTAGTCTGACAGCATTCTTATCCAGATTTTACTACGTTTTGACGACAAACTATAAAAATTATAGTTGCCGTAATCGGTGACTGAAACTTTTCCGGAAATACCGATTTTTATTTTATTTTCCTGAATTGGGAATTTAAGGAGCTACCATTTGATTTTTATGGGGGGGCTAGGATGAAATTTGAAAAAAATAGGCAGGACAGGAGTTTTGAGGAAAAAAAAAGGCAGGATGAGCAACTTGGTAAAAAAAAAAAGGCAGGATGACAATTTGTGTAAAAAAAGTCAGGATAAACTAGTAAAAAAAAAGGCAGGACCGAATAGAGTAAAAAATAAAAAGGCAGGACAGGGATTACAACTAAAAAAAAAAGCAGGACAAAATTTTTCATCCTAGCCCCCCCATAAAAATCAAATGGTAGCTCCCTTATATTCACAAACATTTTTTGGGGCCGCTGGCAGATTTAAGGGCCACTAGGCGGCCCTAAACTATATAATGGAATCATCCCTGATGTGCCTGTCGAGGATCCTGTAGTGTAGTGGTTGTTGTTGGTAGCTGTATCCCCTGTCCATATCGAGGAACCTGTAGTGTAGTGGTTGTTGTTGGTAGCTGTATCCCCTGTCCATATCGAGGAACCTGTAGTGTAGAAGTTGTTGTTGGTAGCTGTATCCCCTGTCCATATCAAGGAACCTGTAGTGAAGTGGTTGTTGTTAGCTGTATTCCCCCCTCTTCATTGTTGTAATAGGCTGTTGATTTTTTTCTTTTGAATTGTTCCACATTTTATCATATCAGTGCTTTTTATAGATTTTTATATTATAATATGGTATGGGTTTTGAGCAATTTTGAAGGCTGTTGGGAGATTGTAGTTGTTTATATCTTTGTCCTTCAGACTAGGGATAACTGTTTCACCATCATTCACACGACATTTCCTAATTAAAGAACCTTTATGAGCACGCTCACATATGCCACATCCCCACATTGTCACTGGGCAAACAAAATCCCGCCCAATTTCAAAGTTCAAATCAATTTACATTGATCTTAAAGTACAGAATTAATACCAAATTGTTTGGTAGTTTGGTTTATTGCTGTCAAATTTAAGAATTTAATTAAAAGTGAAAAAAACTAGAAACTGAATTAAGATAGATATTTAAAAATTAAATTTAAGCTATATTGATCTAAGGCCAACTAAAATTAATTAATAGATTTTCATCCAAATTTTTGAAAAAAATGGGGCGGGTGGGAGGATTTTTTTTTTAAATTCAATTTCATATGCAACCCTTTTGTGACGAGTTTTTCATGTATGCAAGTGTAATGATAAGCTTATATCATGTATATATACATACACAAAAGTATGAGGAATCTTACATAATCAGTTTTGCAAGATGAAAATATATTTTTATTACCATGTAAAACATTAACTTAATAAAAAAAGTTGTTGTTTAATGATTCTTTTGTGTGTATTGCCTTAATTTGGGACATTTGCTGTTTGTCAACATAAAAATAAAATGCGTATGTTAGTCGACTTTTTTAATTTCAATCTAACAAGTTCATGCTTGTGTTTCAATATCTTTTATCCAGTCATGTTTTATGTATCAATGGTTTCCATGAATCTTGCGCTTTGGATATCATTCACGGTTAAAATTTCTTGACACAAAGTCATTGCATAAATAAAAAAATCCGCAGTTTTCTAATCACAGAAATTTGTGACATACCGCGATTTGCGGTCTTGGAAACAAAGTATTTCTCGTAACAGGAATATTTCACGTCATTCTTGTAATCAATCTTTACTCTCCGAATATGATGTTGTCATGATAGAGCAGCAGAATATGTCGACTAAATTGTTTTGGTTAGATTTAGTCGAAGTACAAAACCGAAATTTGAAACAGGAAGCTTTGAATGAAACAAAATTTTAACGGTTACCAGTAACGGAAATGAACAAAATCCGAAAATCGTAAATTTTATAAAATAAAACTAGAGCTCTAAAGAGCCTGTGTCGCTCACCTTGGTCTATGTGAATATTAAAGGAAGCAGATGGATTCATGACAAAATTGTGTTTTGGTGATGGTGATGTGTTTGTACATCTTACTTTACTGACCATTCTTGCTGCTTAAAATAATCTCTACCTATAATGAACTTGGCCCATTAGTTTCAGTGGAAAATGTTAGTAAAAATTTACAAATTTTATGAAAACTGTTAAAAATTGACTATAAAGTCTTTAAGAACAATAACTCCTAAGAGGGTCAATTGACCATTTCGGTCATGTTGACTTATTTGTAAATCTTACTTTGCTGAACATTATTGTTGTTTACAGTTTATCTCTATCAATAATAATATTCAAGATAATGACCAAAAACAGCAAAATTTCCTTAAAACTAACAATTCAGGGTCAGCAACCCAACAACGGGTTGTCCGATTCATCTAAAAATTTCCGAGCAGATAAATGTTAACCTGATAAACAATTTTACCCCATGTCAGATTTGTTCTAAATGCTTTGGGTTTTGAGTTATAAGCCAAAAACTGCATTTTACCCCATGTTCTATTTTTAGCCATGGCGGCCATCTTGGTTGGATGGCCGGGTCACCGGACACATTTTTCAAACTACTAACCCAAAAGATGATTGTGGCCAAGTTTGGATTAATTTGGCCAAGTAATTTCAGAGGAGAAGATTTTTGTAAAAGATTTCCAAGATTTACGAAAAATGGTTAAAAATTGACTATAAAGGGCAATAACTCCTAAAGGGGTCAACTGACCATTTGAGTCATGTTGACTTATTTGTATATCTTACTTTGGTGAACATTATTGCTGTTTAGCTGTTTATAGTTTATCTCTATCTATAATAATATTCAAGATAATAACCAAAAACAGCAAAATTTCCTTAAAATTACTAATTCAGAGCCAGCAACCCAACAACGGGTTGTCCGATTCATCTGAAAATTTCAGGGCAGATAGATCTTGAACTGATAAACAATTTTACCCCATGTCAGATTTGCTCTAAATGCTTTGGGTTTTGAGTTATAAACCAAAAACTGCATTTTACCCCATGTTCTATTTTTAGCCATGGTGGCCATCTTGGTTTGATGGCCGGGTCACAGGACACATTTTTCAAACTACTAACCCAAAAGATAATTGTGGCCAAGTTTGGATTAATTTGGCCAAGTAGTTTCAGAGGAGAAGATTTTTGTAAAATATTACTAAGATTTACGAAAAATGGTTAAAAATTGACTATAAAGGACAATAACTCTTAAAGAGGTCAACTGACCATTTCAGTCATTTGACTTATTTGTAAATCTTACTTTGCTGAACATTATTGCTGTTTACTGTTTATCTCTATCTATAATAATATTCAAGATAATAACCAAAAACAGCAAAATTTCCTTAAAATTACTAATTCAGGGGCAGCAACCCAACAACGGGTTATCCGATTCATATGAAAATTTCAGGGCAGATAGATCATCACCTGTTTAACAACCTGTCAGATTTGCTCTAAATGCTTTGGTTTTTGAGTTATAAGCCAAAAACTGCATTTTACTCCTATGTTCTATTTTTAGCCATGGTGGCCATCTTGGATGGTTTGCCGGGTCACCGGACACAGTTTTTAAACTAGATACTCGAATGATGATTGTGGCCAAGTTTGGTTTAATTTGGCCCAGTAGTTTCAGAGGAGAAGATTTTTGTAAAAGTTAACGACGACGACGCCGGACGACGTCGGACGCCAAAGTGATGAGAAAAGCTCACTTGGCCTTTTAGGCCAGGTGAGCTAAAAAATCGAGGCGGGCTGATTTCATAGGGGCTAGCGGGGATGAAAATCTATCAATTAATTTTAATTGGCCTTACTGTATCCCAGGTTGTTATATATAGTTTGGTGTATTGCTGTCAAATTTAAGGATTTAATTGATCAAGGTAAAAAAGCTAGAATTTTCAGTTTGGACTAAATTCAGATAGTCCTGTTTAAAAACATTTTATAACTATTTCAAAGCAACTTGGATTTTCATCAAAATCTACAGCTATAATTGAGATAGATGTATATTTTTATGAAAATCCAAGTTAATTTGAAAAATCTATAAACAAATTTAATGGTGACTATCTTAATTCAGTCCAAACTGAAAATTCTAGCTTTTTTCACCCATTTGACAGCAATAAACCAAACTACCAAACAACCTGGCATTCTGTAAGATCAATGTATAATTGATATAGCTGTATAGTTTTATGAAAATCCAAGTTGATTTGAAAAAGTTATAGAAATAATTAAAGATGACTATCTGAGTTTAATCAAAACTGAAAATTCTTGCTTTTTTTACCTATTAATTAAATCCTTTAATTTGACAGCAATAAACCAAACTACCAAATAGCCTGGAATTTTGTAAGATCAATATATAATTGAATTAGATGGGCTGATTCAGACCATTCAAGACTTAATTTGAAGGTCAATACTGGTCGAGACAGGTAGAGACTGGTCAAGCCTTTGTCGAGACCATTTAAGACTGCAGCAAGATTATCAAATACTAATCGAGACCAAAGTCAAGTACAGTTTTAAAGTACAGTTAAGTAATGTCGAGATAATGTAGAATCTTATCAAGTAAAATCAGTGCTCAACCTTACTGGTCGAGCACAAAATATGGTCTTTTCAGACCCTGAGCAGTTTGTAGTGATTGTTTTGCATTGTATTGTAATTTCTGAGCCTTTTATAGCTTACTATGTGGTATGGGTTTATCTCATTGTTGAAGGCAGTACGTTTACTTATAGTTGTTAACTACGTCATTTGGTTTCTGGTGGAGAATTGTCTCATTGAAATAATTGACAAAACTTGCATTCTACAACAATATATTCTAGTTCTAGCCCTGTCAGCCATGTTGGTTCAAAGGGGGGTCACAGATACATTTTCTTAAACAGACTATAAAAGTCTTTTCTTTTATATTATTATTTGTTTCTTTAAATTAGTTTCTTAGATACATAGAATAAATTGTGAATGGAAAAATAGTATCTAAATATCTAAATCAAAAGAAGCTTGAGGCTCCACCTATGTCTATGACCATCTTCAACAATGCACTCTCTCCAACATTGTGGACTAGAATAGAAATCATGACAGAATTGCCTTCACTCCTACATTACCCTATAGAGAGTAAACCAATAATTTCAGCAAAATTTTACTTATTTTAGATCTTGTCGATTATTTTTGTTATTTTAAAATGTGTCTTACTACCTTTTATAGTTTTCAAGATAGAAGTAAACAATGCTTTGCTGAGCGCAGCCTGATACGAACGCAGAGGTCAAACCATGAACAGTTGGGGACATTTTCAAGCTTGATACTCAATACTGTCATGACTGTCTGAATTTGGATTTTGATCCAATTTTTGACATAATATAGGTTTCTGACACAAAATGAATGCGGTCAAAGATCTTAAAAAATCTATTGTGCAATACTGTGAAATGAAAATTTCTTCATATGAATATGAACCCCATAAAAGAAATAGAGAAAAAAAAATCCCCCCTCCTTGGAGCAATTACCCCCAAACTCAATCCCAGCCTTCCCTTTGTAGTATGGAAACTTGTAGTACAATTTTAGACAGGTCCATACACTTAAACACAAGTTATTGTTTGGAAACTAGAATAAACAGCTGCGCCATGAGCGCATGATACGCCCGACGTCTTGTGTGGAAGTTTTATGCAATAATCATAAATAGTTTCTGAGAAAGATTTAAGCAATAACCATATAATGTTTTTGAGACACGGCGGGGACATGTGAAATCCCCAACCCTGTTTTTTTTTTTTACAAAAATCTAAATTTCACTAAAATAAAATTTTTAATCAAAACAAAAGTATACAGATCTTTAGATTAATATAACAAAGAAGTGTGTAAAGTTTTAAGCAATAATCAAAAATTATTTTTGAGATACGGCGCGACATGTTAAAAAAACCTCCCCCTTTTTTACAAAATACTCAATAACTCAAAAATAAAAATTTTGAATCATCACCAAAAAGTATACAGATCTTCAGATTAATATGATTAAAAAGACATGTGTAAAGTTTTAAGCAATAATCATAAATCGTTTTTGAGATATGGTGCGACATGTAAAAAAACCCTCCCCCTTTTTTACAAAATACTCAATAACTCAAAAATAAAATTTTGAATCATCACCAAAAAGTATACAGATCTTCAGATTAATATAACAAAGACATGTGTAAAGTTTTAAGCCATAATTAAGAATCGTTTTTGAGATACGGTGCGACATGTGAAAATAAACAGCTGCGCCATGAGCGCATGATACGCCCGACGTCTTGTGTGGAAGTTTTATGCAATAATCATAAATAGTTTCTGAGGAAGTTTTAAGCAATAATCATTTATTGTTTTTGAGACACGGCGGGACATGTGAAACCCCCCACACCCCACCCTGTTTTTTTTTTTACAAATATCACTAAAATAAAATTTTGAATCAAACCAAAAAGTATACAGATCTTTAAATTAGTATAACAAAGAAGTGTGTACAGTTTCAAGCAATAATCATAAATTGTTTTTGAGATACAGTGCGACATGTAAAAAAACCCTCCCCTTTTTTACAAAATACTCAATAACTCAAAAATAAAATTTTGAGTCATCACCAAAAAGTATACAGATCTTTAGACTAATATAACAAAGAAATGTGTAAAGTTTTAAGCAATAATCATAAATCGTTTTTGAGATACGGCACGACAAGTAAAAAAAACCCTCCCCCTTTTTTACAAAATACTCAATAACTCAAAAATGAAATTTTGAATCATCACCAAAAAGTATACAGATCTTTAGATTAATATAACAAAGAAGTGTGTAAGGTTTTAAGCAATAATCATAAATCGTTTTTGAGATACGGTGCGACATGTAAAAAAACCCTCCCCTTTTTTTACAAAATACTCAAAAACTCAAAAATGAAATTTTGAGTCATCACGAAAAAGTATACAGATATTAAGATTAATATAACTAAGAAGTGTGTAAAGTTTTAAGCAATAATCAAGAAACCTTTTTGAGATACGGTGCGACATGTGAAAAAAAACACACCCCTGTTTTAGTTACAAAGTGCCGTAACTCAAAAAGTTTAAATCTTATTTTCACCAAAAAGTATACAGATCATTTGACCATCATAAGAAACAACTATATTAAGTTTCATGAAATTTGGATAAGTCGTTCTCAAGTTACGGTGCGACATTTTTACGCCGGACAGACGGACAGACGGACAGACGGACGGACGGACAGACGGACGGACACCGGACATTTGTATACCATAATACGTCCCGTCAAAATTTTGACGGGCATATAAAAACACCCCCCTGTTTTAGTTACAAAGTGCCGTAACTCAAAAAGTTTTAATCTTATTTTCACCAAAAAGTATACAGATCATTTGACCATCATAAGAAACAACTATGTTAAGTTTCATGAAATTTGGATAAGTCGTTCTCAAGTTACGGTGCGACATGTTTACGCCGGACAGACAGACGGACGGACAGACGGACAGACAAACGGACGGACACCGGACATTTGTATACTATAATACGTCCCGTCAAAATTTTGACGGGCGTATAAAAATGATTGTTTTTGGCCCCTTTTTTGCCCCAATTCCTGCATGTTTGGGGAAATTTCCCCCAAACTCAATCCCAGTCTTCCCTTTATGATATGGAACCTTGTGGTACAATGTCAGAGAGATCCATACACTTATACACAAGTTATTGTCTGGAAACTACCAAAAATGCTTGTTTTTGGCCCCAATTCCTAAACTGTTGGTACATGTACCATAACCCCCAAAAACAATCCCAATATTCCTTTTGTGGTATTGAACCTTCTTGTAAAATTTCATAGAGCTCCATTCACTTAAACTAAAGTTATTGTCCGGAAACCAAATGTGTCTTCAGACAAGGCTGAGGCCGATGCAGACATCATAGCATTATGACGCAAATTTTTTTTTATGGCCGTATAAAAATTATGTATTCCACACGCATTAACAGACTTTTGGTTAGAACTACTTGATTAAAGTATATAATTCCATGTATATGGGTTGTTTCAATTTATTGATTAAAGTTGCTTAACTCCAGGACTAATTTACTAATATCAATATATTATGGTCCAGCTTAACTTTGTTAAATCTATATATCTTTTTGATGAGAAACACTGAATTTCATAAATATGCATATGATAAACAATAGTTTTTTAATTGAATTGTGATTGATATATTATACTTTCTTTTCCTTTTTGACATAAAAAAAATAAATCTTTTTAGAGCTAGATATTTAGTTGGTAGTTTCTCACAAGAAACTAAACAACTTTAAATTTGAACTGTTACTTTAATTGTTTACTCAGATATGAATTGAACAATATGAAAAGACAAGAGGCTGTCACAACGACAGCAAACCGGATTTATTAATATTTATTTGTGTCCTGGCAATATCACAAGAACCATTACTGATGAATGGTGAAAGTGAAAATCGTCAATATCAAATTTGACCTCCATTTTGTCATCAGTATCAACATATTAAAATTTGAAAAGCTTAGATTGAATGGTTCATGAGAAAATGCAACAACGTGAATGGAAACGCCATTTTACAATCTTTCAAGAACCATAACTCCTGAACGGTAAAAGTCAAAATCGTCATTATTGAACTTGACCTCTATTTTGTCATCAATAACAACATATAAAAATTTCAAAAGCTTTGGTTGAATGGTTGATGAGAAAATGCACGGACACGACTGGAAACACCATTTTTCAATCTTTCAAGAACCATAACTCCTGAACAGTAAAAGTCAAAATCGTCGTTATTGAACTTGACCTCTATTTTGTCATCAGTAACAACATATCAAAATTTGGGAAGCTTTGGTAGAACAGTTCATGCGTAAATGCATGGACACGACTGGAAACTCCATTTTTCAATCTTTCAAGAACCATAACTCCTGAACGGTAAAAGTCAAAATCGTCATTATTGAACTTGACCTCTATTTTGTCATCAGTAACAACATATTAAAATTTGGGAAGCTTTGGTGGAACAGTTCATGCGTAAATGCACGGACACGACTGGAAACTCCATTTTTCAATCTTTCAAGAACCATAACTCCTGAACGGTAAGAGTAAAAATCGCCATTATTCAACTTGACCTTCATTTAGTTGTCAGTAACAACATATTAAAATTTTTAAAGCTTTGGTTGAACGGTTCATGAGTTAATGCACGGACAACATTTGATTGCCGCCCGCCCGCCGTACATCCCCAAATCAATAACCGACATTTTTGTCACAAAAATCCGGTGAAAAATGAATTACATATGACCCCTTATACTATAGTAACAAGAGTGCACACACTATAATGTTTCGCCTTTTTTACTAATCAAATATTATGCTGATAGTCCTAAACATAAAACTTTATTACAACTGTCTCATATAAAACTTAACATTAACCAAGATAACTAAACATTGACCAATGAACCATGAAAATGAGGTCAAGTTCAGATGAACCATGCCAGGCACACAATTTATCAATTCTTCCATACAACAAATATAGTTGACCTATTGCTTATAGTTTAAGAAAAACAGACCAAAACACAAAAACTTAAGAGCAATGAACCATGAAAATGAGGTCAAGGTCAAATAAAACCTAGGAGACTGACATATAGATCATAAAACATTTCCATACACCAAATATAGTTCATTAGTTGACATATGGCATATAGTATTCGATAAATAGACTAAAACTCAAAACTTAACTTTGACCACTGAACCATGAAAATGAGGTCAAGGTCAGATGACATCTGCCCGCTAGACATGTATACCTTACAATCATTCCATACAACATATATATTAGACCTATTGCCTAAAGTATGAGAAAAACAGACCAAAACACAAAAACTTAACTATAACCACTGAACCATGAAAATGAGGTCAAGGTCAGATGACACCTGCCAGTTGGACATGTACACCTTATGGTCCTTCCATACACCGAATATACTAGACCTATTGCTTATAGTATCTGAGATATGGACTTGACCACCAAAACTTAACATTGTTCACTGATCCATGAAATGAGGTCGAGGTCAAGTGAAAACTGTCTGACAGGCATGAGGGCCTTAGAAGGTACACACATACCAAATATAGTTATTCTATTACTTATAATCATGATAATCAGAGAGAATTTAACATTACAAAAAATCTGAACATTTTTTTCAAGTGGTCACTGAACCATGAAAATGAGGTCAAGGACGTCATTGGACATGAGAATGACGGGAACTTCGTAATATGAGGCATCTATATACAAAGTATGAAGCATCCAGGTCTCCCACCTTCTAAAATATAAAGCTTTTAAGACGTTAGCTAACGCCGCTGCCGGATCACTATCCCTATGTTGAGCTTTCTGCAACAAAAGTTGCAGGCTCGACAAAAAACCAAACATTGTAGGAACACTTCTCTTTCAAATCTCACCACTTCTCCATATCAGTTTCAAAAAGAGAAGTCACTTTTCTCTATGAAGTAATGTGAGCCCTGTATCTATTATAGTTTTTTCAGATATAAGGCAAAAATGAACAAGAATGTGTCCAAAGTACATGGATGCCCCACTCGCACTATTATTTTCCATGTGCATTGGACCATGAAATTGGATAAAAAATATAATTAGGCATTAAAATTAGAAAGATAATATCATAGAGAACATGTGTACTAAGTTACAAGTTGATTGGACTTCAACTTCATCAAAAACTACCTTGACCAAAAACTTTAACCTGAAACATGCACTGTCATTTTCTATGTTCAGTGAACCATGAAATTGGGGTCAAAAGTTTAATTTGGCTTTAAAATTAGAAAGATCATATCATAAGGAACATGTGTACTAAGTTTCAAGTTGATTGGACTAACTTCATCAAAAACTACCTTGACCAAAAACTTTAACCTGAAGCGGGACAGACGGACGAACAGACAGACAGACGGACGAACGGACAAACAGACCAGAAAACATAATGCCCCTCTACTATCGTAGTTGGGGCATAAAAAATGATAAGTCATTAAGGGGTATTAACTCCAATAAGGAGTCGTCTGACGATTTCAACAATGTAGACTTTGCAGATCAATTTTGGTATATAAAGTTTCTCTCTATCTATTAAAGTTTTTCAGATATTAGGCAAACATGAAAATATCTGTAAAATTCATCATTCATTATCAATAACTCCTATAACATAATGTATAAGCATGATAAGAAATTGTCTGCCAGTTTTGAAGTAATAGATAATATGTAGATCTCATTATTTTAAACATTTTGGTCCCTGACAGTTTTTCTCCATTCATATCAGTTTTCAAACTTGCATTTTACTCCTATGTTCTATTTTTAGCCATGTCAGCCATTTTGGTTGGCAGGAGAGGGTCATCAGACATATTTTTTTAATAAACTAGATACCCAAATGATGATTGTGGCCAAGTTTGGTCCAATTTGACCCAGTAGTGTAAGAGATTTTTGTAAAAGTTAATGACGCCAAAAGACTTTTAGGCCAGGTGAACTAAAAAGAAAATATATATATCGCAATATATATAACTTAATAATAAATCACTGGATACAAGTCATAAACAAGTATTCTTCTGCCAGCCCCTCCTAAAACACACACGATTGTCAATAAAAAGGAAATAAAAGACTTCTGAAGATGATTTCATAGTATAATTTTGAATGCATTGTATTAATTTACCTCTGACAGTTTGGAGAAGCGGCAAAATACGTTTTCTAAATTCTTTTGTTGTACCCATCTAGTCTGGTATACTTACATTATATGTATCAATTAATAATACTTCATCTGTACTTCTTCTGTATATCTTTTTCTGGTTAACTTTTGTGAATGTTTCTTATAAACATATCAATGTTTGTTTGTTATCTCCCTGTTTCAATAAAATAAACTTACAATAAAGGTATAATGCACCTGTTGATTATCATTGAACGTGGATCAAATGTCAAATACCAATAAGAGATGTTCTAACTCAATACATAAATGTAACTACTTTCAGATTGAAATAATTATTTTAAATTTGTCTTTTCTTCATATGACAATTTAGATAACATGTTATCATGTTATATTGTCTATTGTTGAAGACCATTTTGATGATTCATTGATTGGTTACTGTCTCATTGACATATGGGACCATTTTAACATGTTTCTTTGATTGGTTACTGTCTCATTGACATATGGGACCATTTTGACATGTTTCTTTGATTGGTTACTGTCTCATTGACATATGGGACCATTTTGACATGTTTCTTTGATTGGTTACTGTCTCATTGACATATGGGACCATTTTGACATGCTTCATTGATTGGTTACTGTCTCATTGACATATTGGACCATTTCGACATGTTTCTTTGATTGGTTACTGTCTCATTGACATATTGGACCATTTTGACATGTTTCTTTGATTGGTTACTGTCTCATTGACATATGGGACCATTTTGACATGTTTCTTTGATTGGTTACTGTCTCATTGACATATGGGACCATTTTGACATGTTTCATTGATTGGTTACTGTCTCATTGACATATGGGACCATTTTGACATGTTTCTTTGATTGGTTACTGTCTCATTGACATATGGGACCATTTTGACATGTTTCATTTATTGGTTACTGTCTCATTGACACATGGGACCTTTTGACATGTTTCATTGATTGGTAACTGTCTCATTGACATATGGGACCATTTTGACATGTTTCATTGCTTGGTTACTGTCACATTGACATATGGGACCATTTTGACTTGTTTCATTGATTTGATACTGTCTAATTGACATATGGGACCATTTTGACATGTTTCATTGATTGGTTACTGTCTCATTGACATATGGGACCATTTTGACATGTTTCATTGATTTGGTTACTGTCTCATTGACATATGGAACCATTTTGACTTGTTTCATTGATTGGTTACTGTCTCATTGACATATGGGACCATTTTGACATGTTTCATTGATTGGTTACTGTCTTATTGACATATTGAACCATTTTGACATGTTTCATTGATTGGTTACTGTCTCGTTGACATATGGGACCATTTTAACATGTTTCTTTGATTGGTTACAGTCTCATTGACATATGGGACCATTTTGACATGTCTCATTGATTGATTACTGTCTTATTGACATATGGGACCATTTTGACATGTTTCATTGATTGGTTACTGTCTTATTGACATATGGGACTATTTTGACATGTTTCATTGATTGGTTACTGTCTCATTGACATATGGGACCATTTTGACATGTCTCATTGATTGATTACTGTCTCATTGACATATGGGACCATTTTGACATGTTTCTTTGATTGGTTACTGTCTGATTCACATATGGGACCATTTTGATATGTTTCTTTCATTGGTTATTGTCTCATTGACATATGGGACCATTTTGACATGTTTCATTGATTTGGTTACTGTCTCATTGACATATGGAACCATTTTGACTTGTTTCATTGATTGGTTACTGTCTCATTGACATATGGGACCATTTTGACATGCTTCATTGATTGGTTACTGTCTCATTGACATATGGGACCATTTTGACATGTTTCTTTGATTGGTTACTGTCTCATTGACATATGGAACCATTTTGACTTGTTTCAATGATTGGTTACTGTCTCTTGACATATGGGACCATTTTGACATGTTTCATTGATTGGTTACTGTCTCATTGACATATGGGACCATTTTGACATGTTTCTTTGATTGGTTACTGTCTCATTGACATATTGGACCTTTTTGACATGTTTCATTGATTGGTTACTGTCTCATTGACATATGGGACCATTTTGACATGTTTTATTGATTGGTTACTGTCTCATTGACACATGGGACCATTTTGACATGTTTCATTGACTGTTTACTGTCTCACTGACATATGGGACCATTTTGACATATCTCATTGATTGATTACTGTCTCATTGACATATGGGACCATTTTGACATGTTTCTTTGATTGGTTACTGTCTGATTCACATATGGGACCATTTTGATATGTTTCTTTCATTGGTTATTGTCTCATTGACATATGGGACCATTTTGACATGTTTCATTGATTTGGTTACTGTCTCATTGACATATGGAACCATTTTGACTTGTTTCATTGATTGGTTACTGTCTCATTGACATATGGGACCATTTTGACATGTTTCTTTGATTGGTTACTGTCTCATTGACATATTGGACCATTTTGACATGTTTCATTGATTGGTTACTGTCTCATTGACATATGGGACCATTTTGACATGTTTCATTGATTGGTTACTGTCTCATTGACATATGGAACCATTTTGACTTGTTTCAATGATTGGTTACTGTCTCATTGACATATGGGACCATTTTGACATGTTTCATTGATTGGTTACTGTCTCATTGACATATGGGACCATTTTGACATGTTTCATTGATTGGTTACTGTCTCATTGACATATGGGACCATTTTGACATGTTTCTTTGATTGGTAACTGTCTCATTGACATATGGGACCATTTTGACATGTTTCATTGATTGGTTACTGTCTCATTGACATATGGGACCATTTTGACATGTTTCATTGACTGGTTACTGTCTCATTGACATATGGAATCATTTTGATATGTTTCATTGATTGGTTACTGTCTCTGGCAATAACATATTTCACATTTTTTTTCATCTAGCATAAGTTCAATGCTAATGTTCAACCAATCTATATTTGTAGGAATATAATTTTGTAATTATTCTTTTAGCTTTTTTGGGTCTTGTTTAATGTAAGTGTTTTGAGTGAAAAAAAAATATATATTGATTATCCTTTTAGAGTTGAGACACTCTTACATTTCAAACAAATTTCAGTAGTAAATAGTCCTACATATCATGCATATAGTTCACGTATAGTATTGTACACTTACCTTAAATAGCAACTAGACTGCATAAGGTTCACATTGACTGGACAATTATCTAATTGACTGGACAAGGATCAAACAAATTCAAACAATAGATGTTCAATCTGGAAACATAAATGTTTCATTTCAATTAGAAAAAAAATAACACTTTATAATTGATTGATTGATTGATTGATTAATGTTTAATGCCACTTTCATCACAATTGTGCTATTTCGTGGCAGTCAGTGCCTAGAGACCTTCTAGGGTCCTGACTAAGCATGCTAAGGACTGTTGAACCGGAGTCCAGGGAATCTATTGTTGAATACCATTTTGACCTGTATCATTGATTGGTTGCTGTCTGTTTTATATATAGACCTCCTAGGGTTCTGATTAAGGGTGCTATAAACAGTTTCGTATAAAAAAACTAGGGGTTATTCCCAGACTAAAAATAACCATGGAGGGAAACCCCCTGTTTATTGACTTAATTGGTGAAAAAGTATCATGTTTTTTTTGTATTTGATTGTAAAAATTAGTTAATTAGCTTTCAATTTAAACAGGTTGAATGATTGAAATAATTTAAAAAATTATATTAAATATACATGTTTTGAGGGGAGACAACACCATGAACACTGTAAACACTCTGTTTTACTGGCAGTGAAAATTGAAAACTTATTTGCAGCCACTGTAGCTCTTTTCGGAGCAGGTGACCGTACTCTGAAACAAGATTTTTTTGATAGGCAAGGTAAAAACCTATAAACACATGATAACTTTCATACAGTTTTGTAAAATGTGCATGTATCATGATTTCAGGTTTTTTATGTTCAAATTAGGCATTTTTTATACGACCGCAAAAATTTTAATTTTTGCGTCGTATATTGCTATCACGTTGGCGTCGTCGTCGTCCTGCGTTGTCGTCCGGCGTCGTCGTCCGAATACTTTTAGTTTTCGCACTCTAACTTTAGTAAAACATGTAAAAGTGAATAGAAATCTATGAAATTTTAACACAAGGTTTATGACCACAAAAGGAAGGCTGGGATTGGTTTTGGGAGTTTGGATCCCAACATTTTAGGAATTAGGCGCAAAAAAGGGCCCAAATAAGCATTTTCTTGGTTTTCGCACTATAACTTTAGTTTAAAAGTAAATGGAAATTTATGAAATTTTGACACAAGGTTTATGACCACAAAAGGAAGGTTGGGATTGATTTTGGGAGTTTTGGTTCCAACAGTTTAGGAATTAGGGGCCAAAAAAGGGCCCAAATAAGCATTATTCTTGGTTTTCGCACAATAACTTTAGTATTAGTAAATCACAGAAATCAATGAAATTTAAACACAAGGTTTATGACCATAAAAGGAAGGTTGGGATTGATTTTGGGAGTTGAGGTCCGAACAGTTTAGGAATTAGGGGCCAAAAAGGGGCCCAAATAAGCCTTTTTTTTTGGTTTTTGCACCATATCTTTAGTATAAGTAAATAGAAATCTATGAAATTTAAACACAAGGTTTATGACCATAAAAGGAAGGTTGGGATTGATTTTGGGAGTTTTGGTCCAAACAGTTTAGGAATAAGGGGCCCAAAGGGTCCAAAATTAAACTTTGTTTGATTTCATCAAAAATTGAATAATTGGGGTTCTTTGATATGCCGAATCTAACTGTGTATGTAGATTCTCAATTTTTGGTCCTGTTTACAAATTGGTCTTCATTAAGGTCCAAAGGGTCCAAAATTAAACTTTGTTTGATTTTGACAAAAATTGAATCCTTGGGGTTCTTTGATATGCTGAATCTAAAAATGTACTTAGATTTTTGATTATTGGCCCAGTTTTCAAGTTGGTCCAAATCGGGGTCCAAAATTAAACTTTGTTTGATTTCATCAAAAATTGAATAATTGGGATTCTTTGATATGCGGATTCTAACTGTGTATGTAGATTCTTAATTTTTGGTCTCGTTTTCAAATTGGTCAACATAAAGGTCCAAAGAGTCCAAAATTAAACTTAGCTTGATTTTAACAAAAATTGAATTCTTGGGCTTCTTTGATATGCTGAATTTAAACATGTACTTAGATTTTTTATTATGGGCCCAGTTTTCAAGTTGGTCCAAATCAGGATCCAAAATTATTATATTAAGTATTGTGCAATAGCAAGAAATTTTCAATTGCAGAGTATTCAGCAATAGCAAGAAATCTTCAATTGCACAGTATTGTGCAATAGCAAGAAATTTTCAATTGATTGGAGTTATCTTTCTTTGTCCAGAATAGTAGTTGAATCAACTTAAATCATTGTTTCATACAATATACAATGTATATTTTTACTTTTACTACCAACTGATATATATAGATTAAAACAATCTTTACATTCAGTGATAACAAGCACTTTTTTTACATTTTAATATTTTATGATGTATTTAAATGAGTAGTTATTGCTATTTCTTCAATTTTTTTGTGAGGATTAATATTCAACAGCATAGTGAATTGCTCAAAGGCAAAACAAACATTTTAAGTTCATTAGACCACATTCATTCTGTGTCAGAAACCTATGCTGTGTCAACTATTTAATCACAGTCCAAATTTAGAGCTGAATCCAGCTTAAAAGTTGTGTCCATACTTTCCCCAACCGTTCAGGGTTCAACCTCTGCGGTCGTATAAAGCTGCGCCCTGCAGAGCATCTGGTTTCCCCATGTTCTTTGGATGGATTTTTTTTAATATATTAAAAGTACACTTTATTTTTATGTCATTATAAACTAGAGAACATTCTGATTCCAGTGTATCTTTATTAATCAGTCCACCACTAAGGGTCACTTATGCATGGTCCCTCAAAATATGACGTCATAGAAAAAAACTGTTGATTGCACCCTTACAAGGACAAATATATAATATAGTGATGTTTTTAATTAGCATAGAAATGTGTTAGCGAATGGAGTAAAATAATTCTGAAAAATATTGTACGGCATGTATACATTAATTTAAAAGCATCAGTTTGGTATATTAAATGCAAATATTACAGATTTGTACATAGCAACCAAATATAAGAAAACCAGACTCAGTACGAATATTGAAGTTTTTTCATCTTTTTGCGACGTCATGATATTTTTATTCAATCTCTCATATATTTTGAACCACAAGTTGCTCATGAAAAGTGTAGATTTTTTCTACTTTGGCCTTAACTACTGATCAGTTGGTACTTTTTATAGTCAATTTTATTTTATCTGCCATTGATGACATCAATGATATTTTCTTTTGCAACCTTAAACTGTAGATTTAAAGTTATCAAATATACAGAAAGCTCTCTTAATTTCTTAATGTGCCCATCCCATGTCAAGGGCCTGTGATTTTATTATTTTTTATTGATTTAGGTCCTTCATATTTGTTTTTAGTAAATTGTATTGTTACTACATGTACTAATTAAGTCGTTAGATTTCTTGTTAGAATTGTTCACCATTTTTCATATCGGGACTTTTTATAGCTTTAATACTATATGGTATGAGATTTTCTTATTGTTGACGACTGTATGGTGACCTATAATTGTTTATATATCTTCCTCCTTTGAACTCTTTTGGATAGCTCTGGTTCATTCGCCAAAAATACCAAATCTCTTTAAGCCCGACTTGTTTCCCGAAATCTCTCGTTTACGTTCATGTACTGAATGCTCATTTACTACGTGACACGATAAGTTGTCAATCAAAACAAAAATTCAATAATCCCCTATCAGGGCAATGAAATCTCAACAGATCGATCAGTTTTCAGTCCCGTTAGTATACATGTAAAAGTCCCAGTTCAAACTAGAGTACATCACACTGGTGGATCCAGATATTTTCATAAGGGGGGACGCACTGACTGACCTAAAAGAGGGCCCTCTCCAGTCATGCTTCAGTGATTCCCAATACAATCAACCAAATTTTTCCCACAAAATGGAGGGGGGTTTCCCACAAAAGGGGGGGCCTACCTGGATCCGCCTATGTCATCATTAACAGGGCTTTCCATTGAAGCCGGTAGCCAGCGGAAATCCGCCGCTTACGGTGGCTTCAAGTGCCGGTTACTTCACTGCCAAAAATATAAATTCAAAAAGAAAAAAATATCTTTTTCAAATGTTTACAGGCAGCCGAGAGACGTATATTGGCGCAAAGTCGCGGTCACGATAAACAAGGATGAAAAGTCAATGTTTACCTTGGGCTAAATATAGTTCACATGAATTCAGGTCACTGATTAGTTGTCTATTTAAAGTCAGAATGCATCGTTTCTTTTCAAAGATAACAAGAAAGACGTTCCGGTAGTCATTAAACGATAACAATAGAGACGTTCCGATGGTCATTAACTTGTTGGCTTTTTTTTGGCTTTTAAAACGTGAAGACAATCAGATAGGATGACAATCTTATGTTATGGAATAATATTAGTCAAATTAAAGAAAGTGTAGTAGATCATATTGTTCAGAATCTGGAAAACAGTATCTTTTGAAGTTCATTTTTCAAAGCCCACATGGTGTTCAGAGAATCAAGGTCAAAAACGAAAGTAGAATATTGTCGACTCATGACCTCAAATAAATAACATTTCCAAATGATTTATGTATCCGACTTATTGAACAGTTTACAAAAAAAAAGAGAAAATCAGAGGATATATCAATTTTCTGTCAATGCTTGAGAAATAATTGTATGATTTAAATACGTGTAACTGTCTTTAGAGAGAAAAGGGGGGTCATTTGTTTACAAATGCATGTAGTTATGCAAAATAAATCGATCAAGATTTCTAACAAACGGGATGATTATTTAAATAAAACTCCTTTAAAAGTAAATGAATTTTAAGCATAAGGTAATGAAAATAAAAAACTGACATAAAAAAAAATGAAATTTCTTTGAGTTTTTTTTTTTTTTCTTTCTTTAATTTCATACATAAAAAATGGTCATTTGAAAGATTAAATAAGGTGCCAGGAGATTGCGAGAATGCAGGATTTTAC
This sequence comes from Mytilus galloprovincialis, assembly GCA_037788925.1. Lineage (NCBI taxonomy): Eukaryota > Metazoa > Mollusca > Bivalvia > Mytilida > Mytilidae > Mytilus > Mytilus galloprovincialis. The sequence continues at coordinate 72,402,098 of CM075339.1, read as the reverse complement.
TCTATTTATGCCAGAGCTTCTGGGGGCCTTGAGCGGCCCCCAGACCCCCTGCCGTAAGGCACCAAGCTTACAGCTTGGTGTGCGTCCAGCTTCGCCGAACGCATGTTATAGCCGCCTATAGGCTATAATTTTAATTCAGCCTTCTACTTCCATTTCATTAAGGGGAGACACTCATAAAGATCAGCTGTTTGAAATAACTACATATCACAGGCACTGTCTTCTTACCTCGGGGGGTTTACTATCCACACTCGTACGAAAGTGCCCCGCTGAAGTGGATAGAAACCCCCATTTGACATAAACAAGTGGCGAAGTGCCTGTGGTACATATATGACAACCTGAGATTTGCTCACAGGCACTTGTTTCTATTCATTGGAAGGTCGACTATCTATATAAATAAAAGCTTCTATTTATATGGATAGTCGACCTTCTAATGGAAAGAAACAAGTGCCTGTGGATTTGCTGTCCGGCTGTGGGACCAATATTTTCAAAATGCACGTCTTATTTTAACAATATAATAACATACTTCCTTGTGTAGTCACAAAACCTTGAATACATCTTGGTGTATGTTTGACCAAAACCGTCTGGTATTGTCATTTCTTCAATGATCTTCAATCGTACCTAACTGGAAAAATATTTTGACATGAAGCGGGAAACTAATGCACATAATATACAAATCGTTTCAGGAATTGTTTCCGGAAATTTTTATCACAAGCAAGGGGGACGCAGATGGCGTACGCAATCCTTTGATAAAAACATATTTCATGTTTCTCACGATTTATATGATATTTTAACACAAAATCGTTAAAAAATGTCTCTTCGCTCCTGCCTTTTTTTTTTAGTTTATCCTGAGACTACTATATAAATGTGTTATAGTAGTCTGAGGTTTATCCTGATTTTTTTTACCTAAATTGTCGTCCTGACTTTTTTTTTTTTTTGCAAGTGTCTCATCCTGCCTTTTTTTTTACTCAAAACTCCTGTCCTGCCTATTTTTTTTTCAAATTTCATCCTACCCCCCCCCCCCCATACCCCCATAAAAATCAAATGGTAGCTCCCTAATATGATCATATGACAAGTCTTCTTGAAAGTATCAATTTTTTGCCTGACATCTGACCAGGCAAATGAAAAATGTAGCCTGACCAAAACATTATTTGCAGAAATGAAGATCACATAGAAAAAATGAAAAAAAAAGTGTCTGACATTTATTCGTCAATCGACAATGATTTATACAAATAAGTTCTGAAGCCGTAACTAGTATGGTTCACAGCGAGACACTGAATCTCAACCAGAGACCAAAATGACCAACTGGAATTGCTTTAACACTGTTCAAGTTTATACTGAGTAATCTCAGATATGACGCAGAAGTTACGGAATTCGAAACTATAGGTCACCGTACGGCCTTCAATGATAAGCAAAACCTACACCGCACAGTAAGCTATAAAAGGCCCAGAATTGACTAATGTAAAACTGTTATAACGAGAAAACTAACGGCGGCCTGATGTATGTTCAAACCAAATTGATAAACGAAAAACAAATATGATATACAACTGTAAAATAATAGTTATTTTGGTTTTAATTTATTGATAACAAAATCAATATTTATACCGATTTAAATATATATATTTTCCGTTTTCTGGAATTATGCCCCCCCCCCCCTTTCAAAAATCATGGATCCGCCCTTCAGTCTTGTATATTGACCGTTCCATACGGTCTTATATGTTAAACAGCTGATCCTTGAAAAATCAAAATTTAATGCTGCATATAAACGTTTTGTCCGAAGATATTGTGGGGGTGAACAACTCAAACAGACATAATAGGTTAATAACTTTGCATCATGAACAAAAGATAAACCAAATGTTTTGTCTTTACCCATGAATGACATTTGAACGATTCTTATAATAAGAAACCGTTCTACTCAAGTGAAAAATCGAGCACTTGAGTTATCTATTACGATGTTATTCGTTGCAATTTAAGAAATAGCTTGCGAAACTTGGCTATGTAACACTTTAAAATGCTATTACGTAACACTCTGTCGGCAGTTTTCATAAACAACAAAATTCTACAAAGGGTAAGGTACAGTAAATGAGCTACGTCACAGATTTTGGTTACATTTTGCATACAATTTTGGCTGGTTGAACTATAACTGAAAGTGGAAAACGTAATGCATTTGTCTGTTTGATTTTCTGAAATATTACTAAAGTGATCCTTTCAAAAAAACTACACATGGTTTTTGTAGAAACCACATTAAATAGCGAAAACGTTCTTCAATTTGTATAAAATCAATCAAATCGCCAATCACCAATATATATAGATGTTTTATAAATTTGTATATTGATGAAACATATATTTCCGTTTTAATGATGTCAAACAATAACACAGTTCAAAGTTTAAGTTTAAAGTTTTAATATCTATTTCCGTCTTTCTACATTTGTCCATGATAAGAGGTTTTCCGCTATTCCGGGACTTAGCTCTTTTCTCATGAATTCACTTGACAATCATGTCAATATACCAAGTTTTGACAGGGTTTAGAAATTTTTTGAACTATACGCTTAAACATTCCCGATAGGAGAGATTTCATCAAAATAATGTATTCTTTTCCTGTTTGTATATATTGATGTAAAACACTAATATATACTAATAAGTAATTAACAATTGTCTTTATGAAATCCTCAATGTTTTAATTTTTATTTTGTCTTAGTTTTTGGAACATTTTTTTCAAAATTGGAAATTCTAACATCATGATTGTCGTCAATCAAATCTTCCAATCGTCCTTTCATTGTAATTGTGTTTAAAAAAAAAATCATTATCATATTTAGTTCATTTAGATTATAAATCCGTTTTATGCATATCCTTCCTATGTTTAGTCTTTCTTTTGAAACGTTTGAAAATAGTGCATTTTTAAACTTCCGATTTTCTCACGGTTTGAAAAGTCTTTTTAAATATCTTTCTTGAAAATTGAAACCTCTCCAGTTGTTAAACATGGAGACATTTGTATATTATCAAATATGTGTTAAAACATACACGACAGTCTACTGTGAATGCAACAGTATAGCACTGATAACTACTATCTCTATTAGATCTCGTGTAGATTTGTGATATATTAGATTACGAGAATAAAGACAATACGACGTTTCATTATATATGTGAATAATCAACAAAAAATGCTGATCTACATGATCAGTTTCTTTAGTCTGTAAAAAGACTAGCTACAACGTAGACCTATATCATGTATATGCACGTGTAGTAAATTTGAAAAAAAAACCTGTTATGAAACAGACACACATCTATCTACTGTACTAGATATAATAATAAATAATAAATAAATATATATATATAAAGGTCGGCCTCAAGAAAATAATACTACCGTATTGGTCTGATGTATACACGTCTTATTACTGGAAGGATGTTAATTAAGTTGCTTTAGATAGTGATTCAAAATATGCTTTGAATATGTATGATCAGTTCTATATTTGTACAAGTACTAGTCCATGTATAAATATGTGTTTACCCAGCAACTAGGTTAACTTAGGAATATCTAAATACAAGCTTCAATGATTTAGCCAAATTAGAGGGGGAGGACAGGGGTAAGGGAAACAGGGAGAGAGGGGGTAGGAGAAAGGAGAAAGGGGGTGGGAGAAAGGAGAAAGGGGTAGGAGAAAGGAGAGGAGGGCTGGGAGAAAGGAGAAAAAGTTGGAGAAAGGAGAAAAAATAAAATATCTCTCCTTAAAAAATGATCTGATATTTCAAGAAAAAATATCTCAAAAGGAGATGTTTTATTCAAATGGGAGAAAGGAGAACGGGGGTAGGAGAAAGGAGAAGAGGAGTGGGAGAAGGGAGATGGGTACCCCCTGTCCTCCCCCTCAAATTACAGTAATGTTATTTTGGTGGATTTATTAAAAATTCACAACTTGAATAAGGCTTCAGTATGTTAACATATTGATAATGTATATATATATTTCCGTTTAAATGATATGAAATGTTCACAGTTCAAAGTTTAAGTTTTAAAAGTTTCAATTTATATTTCCGTTCTCCTTCATTTGCCCTTGATACAATGTTTCCGCTTCTCTGAGAAATAGATCTTTTCTCATAAATTGATGTAAATCAAATTGTGACAAATAAAAGTAAATATGCCAGGATTTCACATGGTTTAGACTTTTTTCTTGAACTGTACGCTTTTTAAGTTTAATTTACGTCTTCCCTAATAGAAAAGACTTCATAAAAAATAATTAATTTTTCCCTGTGTGTATAAATTGATGTAAAATACTTTGAATATATGCATAAAAAGTAAAATCATAAAAATACTGAACTTCGAGGAAAATTCAAAAAGGAAAGTCCCCAATCAAATGGCAAAATCACAAGTTCAAACACATCAAACGAATGGATAACAACTGTCATATTCCTGACTTGGTACAGGCATTTTCTTGTGCATAACCACGGTAGGTATAGTGTCCGGCTAGGATCGTGGTTTTTCGAGTGATTTGGTCCATTTTTTTCGAGTGTAGTTCGGGCTTTTTCGAGTGATAAAACATGCGACAAGTTCAAATAACGGATGTTTCGTAATTATAACAGTTTTTAACATTACTACCCATTTTATATTGAATACTATATATGTTTTGATCAACAAAGAAGCTCAATTTCCTTGTATTTAATTTAAAAAAATAGTGTTTGTTATTGTCCGGGTTTTTTTTTCGAGAGCAACTGTGAAATCGTCCGAGTTTTTAGATAAATGGTCCGGTTTTTATACAGAAAATTTGAAGGTATTCTAGACTTTAAAAAATGACTTTTTTTCTAGTTTATAACTGTAATTAAGTAAAGGACAATATCATATATAACCAATAAGTCATCAAAAACATATCAAAATGCATCTTTTTTTTCAATTTAATGCAAATATATTCTGTTTGGCGAGCGTTATACAACTACTTTCCAGTGTTTAGAAATAACTTGATCCTTAACACAATAGTGTCTAGAACATTATGCAGGGAACTCATATTCATTTTAACTTCATTTCATGCTACTTTTGATTTTACAGTTAATAATATTTCTTATGGTGAACTCCGGAGATAAATAAAAAAAAAGATTAATAAAACAAGTTTTAGCTTTCTAAAAAGCTATAGTAGGGCAGCTTCGCTCTACACTAATTTAAGGTTTTATGTGTGCATGTGGTTATTAAATTAGTATTGGAAATGTGGTATTTTTAGATATTGATTGATATAAAATGGATGTACTTTAAGAGTGTGCGTTATACACCCATGCTTTAAAAAAAATAAACTTCTTGTTGAAAATTAAAACAGTTATAAATTTAGACACGACTCTTGAAGTGTGCCTTTCTGGAGGTGTGCCTATATTGTCAGAAGTTATAAAATACAGATAATGCATTTTTGTAAACATTGTATATATATAAGAACATTGTTTAGCAAAGCAAATCGTTCAAATTGCAGAGTGACAAAGCAATTAAACATGTATTAATAATTGATATTTCAATATTGAATTTATCTGTGAAATATATGCATAATAAAACGAACATGAATTAATGACAGTTGATCGGAACTGAAATACACATAGTTATTTTTTCGGCATTTGATGTCTTATCCTGGACGAGAAAAGTCTGTTATTCTTTATCTCATTTAAGCCAATAGCTGTTGCTGTATCTCAGCCTCATTATAATGCAACCAATTAGAATCTATACGTGATAAGTAATTTAATCAAGATGGAATGTATTTCGACTGAAACTACTGGCTCCGCACCGTGATACGAAGCAAAAACATAAAAATCACACACTCAAAATCCACCCCATTTTTATTGCCATTGAACACAAAATTTGAATATGATTTCAAATAAAATCAACAATGAAATGAATAGTCCATTAGCTTAAATCTGATCCTTTAGTAATGATAGACAAATACAAAATGTGTATATTATATGCTATCATCAGCTAGATTTTCCAGTGTTTCGAACGACACCAGGAACAACATTGTAATGTCTTAATTAATATTTAAATTTTCCACTTTTTATAGACACTTTTCTTTTAATGAAATGAAGTTATCATGGTGTTTAGTTGCTGTAGGACCAATTATTATATTTGCATGATCAGACTCCTCCTCACAGTTGTAGCATTTAGTCATTTTCGGTTTCCATTTCTTAAACAATAAAATAAATAATACAAGATACAAGACAAATAGATAATGAAATATCTAAGATGTATACTCTTTTCAGAACAAACATATACATCCCATCTTATACAATATAAGTATGTACGTCTCAATTCGAATTGTCTATGCTTATGTTCCGGACCATATGAGTATTAGGACCATACGCGTATGGTCACACTGTACGCGTATGGTCGGACCATATGATAGATATAGGAAGATGTGGTATGAGTGCCAATGAGACAACTCTCCATCCAAATAACAATTTATAAAAGTAAACCATTATAGGTCAAGGTACGGTCTTCAACACGAGGCATTGGCTCACACCGAACAACAAGCTATAAAGGGCCTCCAAAATAACTAGTTAAAAACCATTCAAACGGGAAAACTAACGGTTTAGGGGTGGCGTGTGGTAAAAAAAAGAAAATTTTAAACGAAAGATATCTTTATGTTACTTGGCGAAAAAAGTAATAAAGTGACAAAAAATATATTGTTTTGGCGAAAGAGATGGCGAAAATAATAATTGCTCAAGGGGAAACCCAATTTGGGACCATATAGGTATACATTAGAAACGATTCAATAATACAATAAACTTATCTGTAACAATGACGGTTACTTGAACTGTATTAATTTTATAGTTCAAAGGCTACTCAAAACAACACATGTTACAAGTTGAAACCCATGCTCTTTCAATTAATTGTCTTATGGGTGTATTATCTGTTTTCTGTCCGTCTCTAGTATCAATTATTAGACTCTTTATCATATCGACTTTTTTTGTCAGTTAGTAAAACAGTTGAACTCTTGTTTAACAGTTCATTAAGACATTTTTGGAAGTTATCTTCCAAGTCGACATTTTGCTGTTCAGTAATAGTTATCCCATGAGGTCAAAATACTTATATGGTCCGGAACACTCACATTAGATTGTTGACATCACGGATATATACTGTACATGCAATTAATAAGATGTGAGAAAAAGAATATATACTTATAATGAACGATACTTGTTTCATGATAAAATGCAAGTGTTGATACACCATGTGCCTTGAAAGTAATTAATTTGAGCCTTTATTTTATAGTTTTTAAACGTAAACGCATAACATTTTTAGCTATAAGAAATGATGGACGTCAAGTTGGTTACTTATTCCCTATTCCATATTCGTTACCTATTCCCTATTCCCGAATAACGAATAAGGAATAGGGAATAGGTAACGAATAGGGAATAGGGAGTTAGTAACGAATAGGGAATAGGTAACGAAAAGGTAACGAATAGGGAATAGGGAATAGGTAACGAATAGGGAATAGGTAACGAATAGGGAATAAGTAACGAATAGGGAATAGGTAACGAATAGGTAACGAATAGGGAATAGGTAACGAATAGGTAACGAATAGGGAATAGGTAACGAATAGGTAACGAATAGGGAATAGGGAGTTAGTAACGAATAGGTAACGAATAGGGAATAGGGAATAGGTAACGAATAGGGAATAGGGAATAGGTAACAAATAGGTAACGAATAGGGAATAGGGAATAGGTAACGAATAGGGAATAGGAAATTAGTAACGAATAGGTAACGAATAGGGAATATGGAATTAGTAACGAATAGGTAAGGAATAGGGAATATGGAGTTAGTAACGAATAGGTAACGAATAGGGAATAGGGAATAGGTAACGAATAGGGAATAGGGAATAGGTAACGAATATGTAACGAATTGGGAATAGGGAATAGGTAACGAATAGGGAATAGGTAACGAATAAGTAACCAACTTGACGTCCATTAAGAAATGCGTATAATCACTCGATTAAAAAGGACACTCTCGAAAAAGCCCGGACTGCTCTCGAAACATGAAAAACTGAATTTATTCTCAAAAAGTCGTTTTCAATGCAATAACAATAGTTTTTGTAAATGCGTTTCCCTCGGTTTTAGTTTGTAAATGCGTTTCCCTCGGTTTTAGTTTGTTACCCTTATTTTGTTTTTTGTCCATGGATTTATGAGTTTTGAACAGCGGTATACTACTGTTGCCTTCATTTTGTAAAGTGTCTGTATATCTAAGGATATATAGATTCAGTGTATGCATTTCCGTCGACATTTGCATTGGTATGTGTAAGAAAATGGCATTATTCTGTATTTTGGAAAAGCATTTTAGGGCTAAATTCAACTTTTTAAACGAAAAGCAATGTCAGAATGATACTATCTTTATATCTCAAATACTAATATATCATGTATAACCTCGTATATCAAACTCAAGCTTCTATGTCACGTCTTGTTAGAAAAGAAGTCTGTTTACATTTTTGAACGTATTTACTCGAGAAAAAAGTGGTCACATTCGAAAAAGCCCGATCAAATCACTCGAAAAACCACGATCCTAGCCGGACACTATACCTACCGTGATAATTGTCTGTATAAATTATTTTTCTAAATTTAAAAGTTGAAAAAAATTTAGTCATAGTTAGGAAAAAATGATCATATAATTTATAATATTTATATTTCTGAACAGTACGTTTGGACAACGCCTTGCTGCCCTAAAAGGCCTCAGTTCGATTAGTAATGATCACAGGGAGAAAACATATGTAGTGAAAACGAAACAAACATAAAAGTACTGATGTACTGCTTACTCATCAGATTTCCAATATCCTTGTTAATTTCATGGTTTGGGCTTTTCACTCTTCAAGCACAAGAGTGTAATGTGACTTCATAAAAAATAGTATTTTAAGGAGAGGAGGGGTTCCATGTAGGTTTTCATTGTTAATTCATGGAATGTCAGATCGAAATGAAATTCAAAACTCTTTAACACGAAGAATTGATACATAGCTGTTCTTTAAACTCATTCTCTATTCAAAGAACCTCAGCACAAATAAACTAATTAAATTTCTTCAGATAGTGATACAAACTACGGTTGGATTATGTATACTCAGTCCTATATTTGTACAAGTATAGTCTAGTGTAATGTAAATATGGATTTTACCATGCAATTATGTTTACTTAGGGATATATAAATACCAGCTTCAATGTTCAAGCCAAATTACAGTGATGTTTTTTTGGTGGATTTATTACAAATACACAATTTCAACTAAATTATAATTAAGGCTTAAACATGTTGGTATATTGAAGATATATTTCCGTTTAAATGAATATGTGAAATAATAACACAGTTCAAAGTTTAATTTTGAAAAATTTCAATTGATATTTCCGTCCTCCTTCATTTGCCAATGATACAATGTTTCCTCTTCTCTGAATATCACTTTTCTCATAAATTCATGTATATCAAATTTTATAAATAAAAACAAATATACCAGGATTTCGCATGGTTTTAATTTTTTTCTTGAAGTGTACGCGTTTTAAGTTTGATTAATGCCTTCCTCGATAGGAGAGCCTTCATAACAAATAATGCATTATTTTCCTGTGTGTATAAATTGATGTAAAATATTTTGAAGATATTTTCATATAAGTAATGAACAATTGTCTTTATAAATTAGTACTTAAAACTTAAATTAAATCCAACCATAAATAGGGAAAATCATCATATTTTTAATAATATTTACCTTCTGAGCAGTTCGTTTCAACAACGCCTTGCTGCCCTAAAAGGTCTCAGTTCAATTAGTAATGAACACAGGAAGAGGAAATATGAAGTGAAAACGAGACAACAATAAATGTACTGACGTACTGTTAACTCGGTAGATCTCAAATATCCTGGTTGATTTCTTGGTATGGGCTTGTAACTCTTCGATCACAAATGTTTTTACGTGACTTTATAAGTGTTTTAAGGAGAGAAGGAGTTCGACATACGTTTTCAATGTTTCAACGTATGATGTTTGTAATTTAAAGAAGTGTTGTAGGGCTAGTGACATCATAACACATCCTTAAATAAACATTTGTTTTTCATTGCCATCAATGCAATATTGTTGCTAATTTAGAGAATGTCAGATTGAAATGAAGCTCAAAACTCTTCGACACGTAAAATTGATACATAGCTGTCGTTCAAATGCATTCACTATTCAAAGAACATCAGCACAAACAAACCCGTGCTTAGAATCAAGTCGTATTCATATTAAAAAAAAAACTTATTCGAAATAAACCAAATCGCAGAATCAGAAGACCCTTTTAATTGGTTCTTTTTATTTCACTCTTTATATACGTATACAACCAGTATAACCATAAATTGAGGTTTGCACGCGATACATAAAATTGAGAATGGAGATGGGGAATGTGTCAAAGAGACAACAACCCGACCAAAGAGCAGATAACAGCCGAAGGTCACCAGTGGGTCTTCAATGCAGCGAGAAACACCCGGAGGCGTACTTCAGCTGGCCCCTTAACAAACATGTGTACTAGTTCCGTGATAATGAACGTCATACTAAATTCCCGAAGCACTATATCAAATCAAGTTTACACAAAGCTTCTATAACCTGATATTCGAATGGATTGCCAAATTATGTAAAAGGGAAAGGATCACATCATATAGGAAATGTAGATTTTTTTTTCATTTTTTGACGTCTTAGTGTTAACAAAATTGACACGTTTCAATATTTGTTTGTATGTATAGCTCTAAACAGGGGAATTGACGTTAAAAATTACAGGATCATAAGGTAAGATAAGTAAAGCAAACCAATCTTGTATAGATCAATGGAAATAGATGGGTTAATCAATAAACTATTTAGGACTGGGTCAGACTATTTATCTATATTTCAAGTACTTGCCTTTTTCAAACAGTATACTCTTTATTTGACAACATATGTTAGTTCTGGTCACTCTAACCGATGCTGTCTTCTTGTAGTGCTTACTTAAACAAGCGGGTAAGTTTGCCCGATATTAACAGGGTTAAACCCCACATTTTCTTCTGAGAATGCCAGGAATATGTTCCTTTATTTACCCTTTCAGATGGTTGATAATGTTTAATTTTCCCATTAATAATTGAACTGCTTTTTTCAACATGTTCAATTTGATCTTGGTGTTCCGGTTTTTTTCCGTCTTACACATTTAAGTTGATTTCGCTTCTTATGAATTACACAGACACAGGTTTAATTTGAATACTTTAGCATGGATATTTCAATAATACCACCACCTTACAGGACTTATTTTGTAAAAATTAGGATACTTAATCTGCTTGTAACTGACCAAAATCATTTATACTCTGGTGTAGAATTGTCTTTAGGTGTAACACCACAAAATCATGGTACGTCACATCCGGTTGTATGCGAAAATAGGTCGAAAAAAATATTCCCTTGAATTTGACAGTTGTAGGTAATTATCCTACATTTTATTGCAGTTAAACATTTCTGTTTCATAAACATATGTCTTCGGTATTTCAAAGCACCATTATTTTTTTTATTTGGGGTTTCTTTAGAATATTTTGTAAACTTGAGGTTACATGGTTACTAAATCATGTACACAGGTTACATACTCTACAATGAATATTCAGTTGACAGAACAAGCCATACTAAGTGTTTTGGGGAGTTTTTTCTCCTTATTTCTTATGTTCTGCTATGATAGAACATTTTCCTAGGAAATACTTTAATAAATATATATATGTATAAGGAAATACTTTAATAAATATATATATGTATAAATTAACCAAAAGAGACCTTATATATAAGACAAAGAAGTTCATTAGGGGTATTTATCTTCCTAAAATCATCTTGTGTATCATATTCAACCAACTGTTTGTAGGCAGATGAGAGAAATATTTGATCATTTATTGGTCCACACTATATCCTATCACTTTCAAAAGTTATTTCCAATTTATATTTATAAAGATTCAATGTTTGAGATTATACACATACACTGTTGTCCTATGTTAGGGGAGAGTTTTGTGCCAGTTAAGATGTTTAAGCCGCCACATTCTGTATGCACCTGTCCATAGTGAGGACCCACTAATGCAGGGCTTTCCCATGAAATTGAAGTAGAAGGCTCAATTAAAATTATAGGCGGCTGTAACATGCGTTCAGCGAAGCCAGACGCCCACCAAGCTGTATTAAGCTTGGTGCCTTACGACAGGGGGTCTGGCATAAATAGAGCATGAAATCCTGCATTCTCGCAATCTCCTGGCACCTAATTTCATCTTTCAACTGACCATTTTTTATGTATGAAATTTAAGAAAGAAATAAAAATCTCAAAAAATTTCATTTTTTTTTTATGTTATAGTTTTTTATTTTTATTACCTTATGCTTAAAATTCATTTACTTTTAAAGGAGTTTTATCTATATAATAATCCGGTTTGTTATAAATCTTGATCGATTTATTTTGCATAACTACGTGCATTTGTAAACAAATGACCCCCCTCTTCTCTCTAAAGACTGTAACGCGTATTTAAATCATACAATTATTTCTCAAGCATTGACAGAAAATTGATATATCCTCTGACTTTCTTTTTTTTTGTAAACTGTTCAATAAGTCTGATACATAAATCATTTGGAAATGTTATTTATTTGAGGTCGAGTCGACAATATTCTACTTTCGTTTTTGACCTTGATTCTCTGAACACCACGTGGGCTTTGAAAAATGAACTTCAAAAGATACTGTTTTCCAGATTCTGAACAATATGATCTACTACACTTTCTTTAATTTGACTGATATTATTCCATAACATAAGATTGTCATCCTTTCTGATTGTCTTCACGTTTTAAAAGCCAAAAAAAAAAAGCCAACGAGTTAATGCCCATCGGAACGTCTCTATTGTTATCGTTTAATGACCACCGGAACGTCTCTCTTGTTATCTTTGAAAAGAAACGATGCATTCTGACTTTAAATAGACAACCAATCAGTGACCTGAATTCATGTGAACTATATTTAGCCCACGGTAAACACTGACTTTTCACCCTTGTTTATCGTGACCGCGACTTTGCGACAATACGTCTCTCGGCTGCCTGTAAACATTTGAAAAAGATATTTTTTATCTTTTTGAATTTATATTTTTGTCAGTGAAGTAGTCGGTACTTGAAGCCACCGAAAGACCTGATCATCAGAATCCTCTCAATTTAAAAGGTACGTAAATTTCGTCTTCTATGTAATTTGAAATTGCCGCCAACTTATTAATAGACTACTGACGTATGTAATACGTATCGATGACAAACAATATTCCTACGACTTTTGCCATTTGGGAAATGTAAACGACTCATCTTTATAGATTTTCGGCGACCAAATATTTCATACAATTGTTCTTTGGCATCTAAGCCAACTGCACAGGGGATAATAAACTATAGAAGGATTTCTATCGAGCACTACTTCCTATGTGCAACTTCAAAACTTTTGGGAAAATCGACGACCATTTAAGGTTTTTATGATAATATTTTTTATATTCTAGAATAAAAAGTATGACAAAAGTGTCCAATTAATTATAAATAACATGATAGCCAGCCAGATAATAAAAGTGGCACATATTTCAGCATTTACTGGGTAGAACATAAATCTAGGGTGCTCGCATAAAGCAGCTTAACGGCTTAAAAATGACAAAACATAGACAAAAACAAACAATAACAATCCTAAACCTAATCAAAATTTAACGCATTGGTCCACATTTCTTTTGAGTACAACTTACTTTGTATGCAGATAATGTTCTATTTTGAAAATATATGAGGGGCGATTTTAGTGCAGTTTAAAAAGAAAAGTCAATGATTTAGGTTTTTTGAATATTACATTAATCAAAAATGTCATAAAAGAAGAGCATACTTTTTATTTGAAACCTCCTGACTTCTACACGATACCTATCAATTGAGCTTCAATCAAAATAGATGCAAATCTTTATCATCTTTGATATTGAAATACATTTAAGGCCAAATTTTACAAGAAATATGTATACACAGGGTTAGAAAAACCTTAACGTTCTGAATGGTTTTAATATTTTATGAACAGTAGATCTGGAGTTAGAAAGAAAAACTGTATTAATGATATGTGAGGTAAGATGTTCAAACAACAACTTGTTATAGTCCCGACTTTGTACAGACATTTTCGTATGTAGAAAAGGGTGGTTTGAATCTAGTTTAAAAAAAATCAGACCAGGAACAAAAACGCCACGAAAAGATGTCAAGGAAATGTCCAATGTCTTAAGTGTTTGCACCACACAATATATATAGGTACAATTGATATATATCTGATTCAGATCTGCAGGGGATATACTTATATAGTGTTCATCTGTCAGAAACAATCATAAACAGAAAGGTTTTATATGTTATTACGGTATTTTTATCAGGCTATTTCTTTTTGTGATTTGATAGTTTTTAAAAGAAGTTGTTGGACTTGCAGAATAACATATTAATATTAGAGGTCCGTCTGTAAATCATGTAAATATTTGTATTTAAAATCCGTTTTTGTCAAAAAGCTTTAATGTTTTGATCTCATTGCATAGATCAGTGATTAAGTCTGTATCACATATAGGCAACTTCATCTGGTGTATGAAATATTTGTAAGGAAAACGAATCTGCTTGTAGTTTTCATTTGACCATGACCTTATTTTCATAGTTTTCAGTAAACAATATGTTTATATGTTTACTTCCCCTTCTCGTTACGTTATTGTTGGAATTTATAAAAGAAACTCCTTTTTTTAAATATTTTATTTTCTGGTCTGACATTTGAGAGATATGGGACTTTAGATGTTAGATTTAAAGCAATTGATCACGTATATCACTTTCGGATTATTCCTTTAAAACTGTACATTATACATGTATTTGTGTATTATAGGATATTTTAAACTTCTGTTTTGTCATTCAAGAGTTATAGGACTGTCATACCTGTTGTTCTACCGAGCTTTTTTTATTAAGTTCTGATTAGATTCCATGTATATAGATACAGGAAGATGTGGTATGAGTGCCTATATATAGATATAGAAAGATGTGGTGTGAGTGCCAATGAGACAACTCTCCATCCAAATAACAATTTTTAAAAAGTTAACCATTATAGGTCAATGTACGGCCCTCAACACGGAGCCTTGGCTCACACCGAACAACAAGCTATAAAGGGCCCCAAAATTACTGGTGTAAAACCATTCAAACGGGAAAACCGACGGTCTATAAATGTATTTATCCCATTTTAGTCTTCCAACAATTTCAATATTATAAACTGTTTATTATTTGAGGTATGCACGATTTTTAAATATATTTTATATATATATGGTTAAAGTGGGTATGGTAATGATTTTGTACATGGCATCTTAAACATGTAAAACACAGAAATATGTCTTGTATTTTGTGTCTTCCATTCTATATATTTGTCAATGTTAGAACATGTATTTGTATGTGATAAAGTAAATTAGTACACAGAGTCTATAAATGAGATAAGGTTTTTTTTTCTTTTTTTGCGATATTGATTTAACTCCCAGACAGTATATTCAAATATCTTGTCTTTAATATAAAATTTAATTACAACTAGAAAGAGATTATTTGATTTCACCGAATTTCACTTTTACGACAGCAATAATAACTTCATCTTCTTGAACCAAAGATCTGACAATGGACTTGCTAATGATCTCAATATTTAAAAAGAAGGAATATTGTGTTCATGTATCTCATATTTAGATTAAGCAGTTATAGCCTGGGTCATATTTTTCTATATTTTCAAAGATATTGAGACCCATTTGTGTATTAATCTCTGGTCACTCGTAGAAGTAATAGTTTCACAGTATAGCACCGCTGAATTCTGGTCATGATTGCGGATAAAACTAGATGTTATTGATCTTGACAGAATTACTTGGAGCATTTGACAGACCTAAGAAGATAACATTGTTTGCAATGGCACTTTTGTAAGGGACAATGAGTAGGTTAAAAGGCTTGATTAACAGGATTTCCTCTTTAGTAAGTGTAACAAAATAGATATGGAGTAAGTTGGATATTTTTTAACACATAATGCAGGAAATAATGGTATACAGAAGTGACAGTTGTATATTCTCATCCGATAATTCTTGATAAATAAAAGCAGATTCAGTGTATCTTCAAATCAGGGAGAGTCAGACAGCAACCCAAATAAACAAAATAAACAACTGACAGACGTTTATAAGATAACAAATAAAACTGAACACAGAGTTATATAAATTATAAATCAATCGTATATCAATTGGGTTAACTAACACTAGTAAATAGTAATGGATCAATAAGCAAAGCAAACGGAACAATGAAGTGCTTACATATAAAAGTTAGAGCATGGTAGGCATAAAGATTCAGAATAAAGAAAAAATACTCTACAAATTAAAGAAACCTTATTAGCCCTCGTGTATCTGTTGCTATACTAGCAATTGAGATGTCAAGCAACAAAGGATTATTGAACTCGCAAAGTTTATCTGTGTCAAGTATAAAACCTTTCTTATGGCCTACACAAGATCGTATGCAGGGTTAGAGATTTCTTTACAATGTTAGAGGGTTGATGTCGCATTGACATATACGCTACGTCACCAAGTATTTACCAGTGTTGACGTACAAATCAATAATGTAATGATTCAAACGCACTTACAGTTCAAGTATGCTTCTTTTGTACATAATAAGTATTAGTCAGAAAATTAAGGATTAATGAAATAAAGCTCCGTTTGTTAATTATGTATCGAAACAACCTCTTTACCTTATATGGATAAACAGTAAGTATGAATGGAGTAAGATTAAATCAGATTTACAAGCTATATCAACAAGGTGTATCAGATCAGAAATGTAGCTAAAGGCAAATTGATATTGTAGTAGTTAATTATGAACAAACGTCAAGGTATTTGTAATTGATTTCTTTAAAACAAACGAACATGACTTCATTATCATTTGGACAAGGCCCTAACGCGTAATATAACATGCATAATGAGAGGACATACCAATTTAACATGTTTGTCGACGCATGGTCGTATTTTAATATTAAGACAAGGTCCTAACGCGAAATATAACATGTATGTGGACTGGAAATATCACTTCTAGTTGTTTGTTGACGTGTGGACGTATTATATTATTAGAATAAGGTCCTAATTTGGTATATAAAATGTAGGCCAGAACTATTTTACATTTTTTTGTCTTAGCGCGGAATATAGCATGCAAGAAACGGACATTTGTTTTCACTTGTTTGCTGACCGCAAGAAACATTTATTCCACACAAAGTGCTAATCTTGGAGGTCACATGTTGTCACGTATTTTTCTTTCATTGGTTACAGCCTTGGGTCAATGCCTCAGCTGGTGGACTATCAGAGCCAAATGGTATCTTCAGCGAAATACTGACAGGTTTTGTAAATAAAAATGTTGGTTAATAAATTATGAAGAAGAAACTGAGGTTTCAATTTACTCAGGCAATGATGTGTTTAAAATTCATATAACTTTCTTAAATTATATTGGATTTCTACCAAACATGGACAGAAGCTTGTTAATGATCATAAACTATTATCACAGAGATATGTCTCGCTCTTTTTGTAATTTCGATAATGCAAATGTTGAAATAAAAAATAGCAACACTTTAACATGTAAGTTTAACAAATATTCAACGTCAATGAACCATGACTGAAGGTACATGGCTAAACAATCGCCATGGAAATGAGATATTCCAATGCTAATACAACTGCATACCAAGTATCATTGACCTACCACTACTGGTTCCCCATAAACTGACCTAATCACAAACTAATACATGAAAACTAAGTAAAAGTTTCATAGTCAATAGACCATGACTGAGGGGGCGGGGCCAAATAATCTCCATGGTACTAAGATGTGCCAATGTTAATACAACTGCATACCAAGTATTATTGACCTACCACTACTGGTTTCCCATAAACTGACCTAATCACAAACTAATACATGACTAGTACAAGAGTGCACCCGCTGAAATGTCTCGCCTTCTATACTAATCATTGATATAATGTTGATAGTCCTAAGTATAAAGCTAAGCTTTATTACAACTGTCACATAAACTTAACATTATTCAAGATAACTAAACAAAGACCAATGAACCTTGAAAATGAGGTCAAGGTCAGATGAACCATGCCATACAGACATGTACAGCTAGCAATGCTTCTATACAACATATATAGTTGACCCATTACTTATAGTTTAAGAAAAATAGACCAAAACACAAAAACTTAACACTGTGCAATGAACCGTGAAAATGAGGTCACGGTCAAATAAAACCTGTGCGACTGACATAAAGATCATAAAATATTTCCATAAACCAAATATAGTTGACCTATGGCATATAGTATTAGATAAAAAGACCAAAACTCCAAAACTTAACTTTGACCACTGAACCATGAAAATGAGGTCAAGGTCACATGGCATCTGCCCGCTAGACATGCACACCTTACAATCATTCCATACAACAAATATAGTAGACCTATTGTATATAGTATGAGAAAAACAGACCAAAACACAAAAATTTAACTATAACCACTGAACCATGAAAATGAGGTCAAGGTCAGATGACACCTGCCAGTTGGACATGTACACCTTTCAGTCCTTCCATACAGCGAATATACTAGCCCTATTGCTTATAGTATCTGAGATATGGACTTGACCACCAAAACTTAACCTTGTTCTCCGATCCATGAAATGAGGTCGAGGTCAAGTGAAAACTGTCTGACAGACATGAGGACCTTGCAAGGTACGCACATATTAAATATAGTTATCCTATTACTTATAATAAGAGAGAAATCAACATTACAAAAAAATTGAACTTTTTTTTCAAGTGGTCACTGAACCATGAAAATGAGGTCAAGGACATTGGACCTGTGACTGACAGAAACTTCGTAACATGAGGCATCTATATACAAAGTATGAAGCATCCAGGTCTTCCACCTTCTAAAATATAAAGCTTTTAAGAAGTTAGCTAACACCGCCGCCGCCGTAGCCGCCGCCGGATCACTATCCCTATGTCGAGCTTTCTGCAACAAAAGTTGCAGGCTCGACAAAAACTGCTTGTTATCACTGAATGGTAAAGATTATTCTAATTTATCAGTTGGTAGTAAAAAGTGAATATACATTGTATATTGTATATAACAAAGATTTAAGTTGATTCTGGACAATGAAAGATAACTCCAATTAAAAAAAAATCTTGCTATTGCACAATATTTTGCAATTAGATATTTCTTGCTTACTATTCTGGACAAAGAAAGATAACTCTAATTCTCTAATTAAAAAAAATTTTGCTATTTCACAATATTGTGCAATTAGATATTTCTTGCCATTGCGCAATACTGTGCAATTGAAAAGACTTGCTATTGTACAATACTTAATATAATAATTTTAGATCCTAATTTGGACCAACTTGAAAACTGGGCCCATAATAAAAAATCTAAGTACATTTTTGGATTCAGCATATCAAAGAACCCCAAGATTTCAATTTTTGTTAAAATCAGACTAAGTTTAATTTTGGACCCTTTGGACTTTAGTGTAGACCAATTTGAAAACAGGACCAAAAATGAAGAATCTACATACACAGTTACATTTGGTATATCAAAGAACCCCATTTATTCAATTTTTGATGAAATCAAACAAAGTTTAATTTTGGACCCCGATTTGGACCAACTTGAAAACTGGGCCAATAATCAAGAATCTAAGTACATTTTTAGATTCAGCATATCAAAGAACCTAACTGATTCATTTTTTGTCAAAATCAAACTAAGTTTAATTTTGGACCCTTTGGACCTTAATGTAGACCAATTTGAAAACGGGACCAAAAGTTAAGAATCTACATACACAGTCATGACAGTTAGATTCGGCAAATCAAAGAACCCCAATTATTCAATTTTGATGAAATCAAACAAAGTTTAATTTTGGACCCTTTGGGCTCCTTATTATGTTGGGACCAAAACTCCCAAAATCAATACCAACCTTCCTTTTATGGTCATAAACCTTGTGTTTAAATTTCATAGATTTCTATGTACTTATACTAACGTTATGGTGCGAAAACCAAGAAAAATGCTTATTTGGGTCCCTTTTTGGCCCCTAATTCCTAAACTGTTGGGACCTAAACTCCCAAAATCAATACCAACCTTCCTTTTGTAGTCATTAACATTGTGTTTAAATTTCATTGATTTCTATTTACTTAAACTAAAGTTATTGTGCAAAAACCAAGAATAATGCTTATTTGGGCCCTTTTTTGGCCCCTAATTCCTAAACTGTTGAAACCAAAACTCCCAAAATCAATCCCAACCGTTCTTTTGTGGTCATAAACCTTGTGTCAAAATTTCATAGATTTCTATTAACTTAAACTAAAGTTATAGTGCGAAAACCAAGAAAATGCTTATTTGGGCCCTTTTTGGCCCCTAATTCCTAAAATGTTGGGACCAAAACTCCCAAAATCAATACCAACCTTCCTTTTGTGGTCATAAACCTTGTGTTAAAATTTCATAGATTTCCATTTACTTTTACTAAAGTTAGAGTGCGAAAACTAAAAGTATTTGGACGACGACGACAACGCAGACGACGACCACGCAGACGACGACGCCAACGTGATAGCAATATACGACGAAATTTTTTTCAAATTTTGTGGTCGTATAAAAACAACAGCAGAGGGTCACCAACAGGTCTTCAATGTAGCGAGAAATTCCCGCACCCGAAGGCGTCCTTCAGCTGGCCCCTAAACAAATATATACTAGTCCAGTGATAATGAACGCCATACTAATTTCCAAATTGTACACAAGAAACTAAAATTAAAATAATACAAGACTAACAAAGGCCAGAGGCTCCTGACTTGGGACAGGCGCAAAAATGCGGCGGAGTTAAAAATGTTGTAGGGAATTATATAATAAAGGAGCATAGATTGGTGTCCAGAATATGAACCAGCATACAATAATTTAAGTAATATAAAATGAATAAATTTGTTCGGCTAAAAATGTCAAATGCTATCAGTATTAATTACCCGAAAAAGATAGGGTATATCAGGCATACCTACGTCTCGCTTTTTGACTCCGTCAAGCGAGACAATAAAACAGTACCCTGAAGTAAATATTGTCAAACATAAATTCCTGTTTATCCGTATTTTAATTATAAATGGACTTATTTTTTATGCGGGTTAATTTTAAATTCACTCTGTAGTAAGGTTTAAAAACATTAAATAACAATCCTGGATTTCTATCAAACTTGGACAAACTTCAATGAACGCCATACTAATTTTAGTATGGCGTTCATCAAACTTGGAAAAATCAAATTGACCAAGTTTGTGCTAATATATCATCCAGAATATACCTTCTTTCTAAAATAAAGAAGTTTTTAGATATAAATGCAAGGAAAACATATTACAATGGGTATATTCTTCCCTTAATTGACTACTGCTGTATTATTTGGGGTGAATGTAAAAATGAAGGGAAAACAAGAATTTTAAAACTCCAAAAAAGAGCAGCAAGATTAATTCTAGATGCAGATCCTTTATCCCCCTCAGCCCCCTTATTTAAAAAAACTTGGGTGGATGACAGTTGACAATAGAATAAATTACCACAAATATTTACTTCTATATAAATGTATGCGTATGGAAGCACCAATGTACCTAGTTCAAAAGTTTAAACTGAAATCAGATAATAATCCTTACTCCTTAAGAGGTGTCACTCAAGGTAATCTGATAGTTCCTAAGCCAAAAGCTGAACTATTTAAGAAATCCTTTGCTTATTCTGGATCAGTATTATGGAATGGACTACCACACAAAATGCGTAAGGCTCAAAACACTTTTACTTTTAAGCAAAGTATCAAGAAGTACCTAACACAATCCTGATAAGAAATATTTGCTACAATCATGACAATGCATTTGTAATGTATATTTTTTTTTATTTTCATTTGATTTTTTTGACTACATGTATACTTCTTAAACAGCATTATATCTTATGTTAATAACAATACATTGAACTACATGACTGTAAATTAACTATGTGTAAATATCTGTTTTGATTGTATTGTAATTTGTATGTGAGGGCCTCAGGGAAGATTAGTTGATTGTAACTAACTGAGTTTACCCTCTTTAAATAAAGAATTTATTATTATTATTATAGAAGCTTGTTTATCATCAAAAGCCATCTAGAACGAAATTGGTTTTTTTTAATATTCATATAAATGGTCTGTTTACATTTTCTTCAAGTTAACAATTCATTCAGTCTGCAGTAAAAAAATTAAAATCATTTATTTTTAGATTCATAAAACATCCTCAATTTTTACCAAACTTGGACAGAGCTAGGCTTCTTATAATCAAAAGAAAGTACCCAAAAGGAAAATATTCAATGCTTTTCTCCATTTTTGTTAAGCCTGCGGATTTTGACGAAAAAACAAGATGTTTTGATCCTATATTTCGTCGTGATTGATCAAGTGAACTGAAGAAAAAAAACAGCAAAAGTACCTTTACTTAACAAGATTGCACACGCTGAAATGTCTCGCCTTCTTAACTAATCATTGACATTAATGATTATGTTGATAGTCCTAAATATAAAGCTATATTCCAACTGTCACATAAATTAACATTAACCAAGAAAATTAAAAATTAACCAATGAACCATGAAAATGAGGTCAAAGTCAGAGGAACCATGCCAGGCAGGCATGTACAGCTAAAAATTCTTCCATACAACAAATATAGTTGACCTATTGCTTATAGCTCGAGAAAAACAGACCAAAACCCCAAAACTTTAGCAATGAACCGTGAAAATCAGGTCAAGGTCAGTTGACACCTGCCAGTTGGACATGTACACCTTACAGTCCTTCCATACACCAAATATACTAGACCTATTGCTCATAGTATCTGAGATATGGACTTGACCACTAAAACTTAACCTTGATCACTGATCCATGAAATGAGGTTTAGGTCAAGTGAAAACTGTCTGGTGGGCATGAAGACCTTGCAAGGTACGTACATACCAAATATAGGTATTTTACTTATAAGAGAGAATTCAACATTACGAAAGATCTGATCTTTTTTTTTCAAGTAGTCACTGAACCATGAAAATGAGGGCAAGGACATTGGAGATATGACACAAAAACAGTTTAGAAATCAAAATTTAAGGGTAAACACGTCTTTTGTATGGCAACTTGCGCAATGTTGATATCATATATACTTGCTACCTTTCAATAAAGGTGACTAGAACACACCCGTGATATCACGGGTCCGTGACTGAATTAAAGTATATAACTATGCGCAAGCCTTATTTTAGTATTAGTATTGTCATCTGATAAAGTCATGGCGATTATAAGATACACAGTTTTTCTCTGCTTTCAAGTCTTTCTGTTTGAACCCGTCGAACTGAAACAATAATATTAATTATTTGGAAACAAAAGGTCCTGGAATGGAGTATTTTTTAATCAACAGCATTGTCCTATATAAGTTATAAATAAAGTTGAATTCTTTGCTTCGCTGTTTTACGTCATGCCCACTAACAAATTGAAAACTGTGCCTATAGATACGCCTTATAATATTTTTAGTCCAGATTTTTAGTATTCGTATTGTTATCTTAGAAAGTCTTACTGATTAAAATACTACAAAAGGTAACAATTTGACAATTTAGTAGTGTCAATCCTGTGGTTATGACCCATGTATCTAGCATATTAATCCTGAATACGACGTTTGGTGGTGCGTCTGTCAGATGCGGAACGTACAGATAAGGTAATAGGTAACAGGTGAATATACTATTGGTATCGGTAGCGGACTCGACCCGGAACTTCTTAATTATTGGCAATATTAATTACGTGGTAGACAAAAGGGCCTGGAGTGGTGTAATTTTTAATCTACACCTTTGTACTATATTAGTTATATATAAAGTTGAATTCTGTGATTCGTCGTTTTTACGTGATGACGGCCGACAAATTGGACCTCGTAATTTTAGTATTATAGATGTTTAATAAGTGGACATGTATGTGTAGTATTATTTGATTGAAAAGATAAAAAAAAATAACAAAATCCTTTGTTGCATATTTTATAACATTAACAGAATTGCACAATTTTGTGTATTTCACTAATATATACAAGCCTGTTTGTACACAAAGCTAAAATACAATTTAATATAACAACCATTTTCTCAAGACATGTACATGTAAATTCAAGTTCATTTTTATACTTAGCATACCATTGTGTCAAATAAAGATTATTATACACAAAAACTAAACTAAATTATCACATTCTTCTCCCTTTTGAAAATTTCAAATCTTCTTCAATTTGTGTGATTGTTTTTAAAAGATCAACAAATTATTAACAAAATTCAGTTATTTTATAAGGTCATATTAAAAACACAAATAATTTTCATTAAAAATAAAGAAAAACAAATTAATAATTTTAATATTCATGATCTTACAAAACTTTATCAACTTAATGTCTTATACAAAAAACTTTTACTTTCTTGATGAAACTGGAGGTAAAAGACACACATGATGCACCCACATGCATAGGCAGATCCAGAGGGGTCCCTGGGGGACCAGGGCCCCCCTTTCCTTTGAAAAATTTGGTTGATTATATAGGGAATTACTGAAGCATGACTGGAAAGGACCAAAGACATTTTTTACAAAGAGTATTCCACATAATGATTTTTTTCTATCAGATTTAATCCTTTAATAATTTTCAAATTCTGTTGTAAATCTGAACACACAACCAGGCTCACAAATTGTTCACACCCTTAATACATGTACAAATAATGCTGGTCATAATTATAAGTGAGCTAACTTAAAACCCAACAACTAAATCAGTATAACTTAAAATCAAAAACTAAATCAATAAAATAGACTAGTACGAGTGTTTCATATATTATTTATGAAAATAAAAATTTACCATTGAGAACTAATTCAAATTGTTTACGGGTAATGTTATGATCAATTTGCCTTATTTGGTAATCTATATACATGTATACAGTGTATATATATTATGTGAGAAAATTGAGTCTGTAAACAATCTTCTTCTAGTTTTATTTATTATCAATCTGTACAACAATAAATAGTATTACCATGAAATGACTTCATAATTTACATGTTAGATACATGTTTCATACTGCTATATTTAAATTATTTGGCTAACCAGAATAATAGATGCAGTTTCTCTGTGGGCTATTCCAAAATTAATTGAGTTGAGTGAGGGGTGGGCAAAACAAATAGTTATATATGGGGTTTCTACAGAAACCCGTAGTATATTGTGAAAGTAATTGGTAAAAAGAAAATATATTATTATGAATGACTACTTATCTATAAAAGATCCATTCCTGCCTCATTTGTTTATTTCTGAGAAAAGCGTGACATAATTTAACCTCAATTTCATTAATTCTGATTTGTTTAAAGCTAAAAAATAATGTAAATCAGACCAAAAATAAATTAATAAAAAATTCATAAATTCATAATTGCTTTTAATGTTTTTCAGAATGTTAAAACCACAAGTTTTATTTTAATTGACCCAATAAAAATTTTCAAACTCTTGATATATATTTACTATGCACAATTTCTACAACATGAACAATAAGAGATTCACTTCTCACACAATATCACAGTCAATATTTGATAACTCAATAAGCTATAGAACAAGAGTGGACACAGTGAAATGTCTCGCCTGCTTTACTGACCATTGATTTTATGTTGAAAGTCTTAAAAATTTTAAGTTTAATAATGTCACAGAAAGTAAAATCAGATAAATGCTGTCAGACAGACATAATACATCTTCCATTTATTTAATACACAAATATAATTGACCTTTTGCTTATGATCATTGAAAAAGAGAAAAAAAAAAACCATTGACAAATGAACCATCGAAATGAGGTCAAGGTCAGACAATAAACCTGCCAGACAGACATAAACCCCTTTAAACCATTCCAAACACCATTTCAGTTGACCTTGTGCTTAAAGTACTTTAAAAAGATTCAAAACCATGAACCATGAAATGGAGTCAAGGTCGTATAAAAAAAAAACCTGTCAGATTGACATATACCAATTACAGTCATTCCATAAAAACATAGTTGATTTAAACACAAAAACTTAACATTGACCAATGAACCCTAAAAATAAGGTCAATAACGTCATGATACCTGCCAGACCGACATTTACACCTTACAATCAAGCAATACACCAAATATAGTTGGCCTTTTGCTTATTGTAATTGAAACAAATAGTTTACAAAGCTGTGGAAGAGTAATAACTAAGTCTCACATAATGCTACTTTTTTCAGGGGAGATAATCATCAAAGAAACTGAAACCTTATCATTTCGTATGTCAGATATGTATTTTGTAAACAGAAGACTTATTGAGTAGCATAAAAAAGTCTAAATAAAGTAGAAATATGCAGATAAAGTTAAACTAATAATTGAATAAGTATTTTAACTTTATATAATATATGTATATACTAACATGACTCAAGCATTTGTCAAGCCATTTATTACTTCTGCTAAAAGCTCTCAGTTGGGAAATTCCTATAAAAAACAGAAAAAGGATTTTTTTTTTACAAAATTTACTTCTGGATACTATCAGTCAGGGGTACTACTTGTACAAGTTATTTTTATTTACTTGAAGAAGTAAAAAAAATATACACATACAAGTAAATAAATAATGTTTAAATAATCTCCCCTTAATGTTTTGAGATGTCAATTCATGCCTTTAATGATTTTTCCCAGCTTTGCTAAAAAAAAATTTATAAGAGTTCAATGTTCGTCTCATTAATTCAACAAAGAAACTGATTGCATAAAGATCTTAAGTATTTGGCAAGGCCTTCAAAAATTGCTCCTTGGGGGCTTGTAAATGAGCAGTGTTCTGAAGATAACAGACAAATGGGATTTTCATTGTCCACGAAATTACACTTAAATGATTAGTAAAGACATTTGCAAAGGGCAGATAATTTAAAAGTCTACATGTATTAGAGCAAAGAAATTATAAGAATTCAATAAAAGAAGATAGGATGACTTTTTTACTTCTACAAGTTAAATCTGAATGTCTAAGGGACATAACTCGGTCAATTTTTTTTTACCTATACAAGTAAATAAAATTCACTTGTATAAGTATCCTACAAATTTACTTATATAAGTATATTAATATTACTTCTTCAAGTAATTAAAAATAACCTTTACAAGTAGTACCCCTGACTGACTATCTTATGATCATAAATAAGCTTTTGTTCAAGTTTGGTAGAAATCCAGTTATTTAAATTTCAAAAACTTTAACCACAGAGTGAATATTTGAAGACGCCAAAGACGACGACAACAGAATGAAGGATCGCTATGTCTCACTTTTTTCGACAAAAAAAGACAGTATGCGTTACATCTAAAAAGCAATCATCAGAAGGAAAAAAATTATAACATGTTGATTACAACTTTTTATCAAAATCCCTGTTTCAACATCAGCAAAAAGTCATAGTTTTCCCCCAATAATGTTAAACCAAGAGAATCCATCTTCTGTTTAAAATACCTCTGCCTTGTAGTTTAAAATATACACAGCACTCATATGAACTTTTATTGAGAAACAGACATGTTTCCTCAAGTTCTAAGGTACATATGTTAACAATACAAGTCTTGAAAAATTAAATTCCCTCATTATTATAAAAATAGAGTTTATCCCTTAGGGGTCATCCATAATTGTCAACCATTTTCCAAAGTGTACAAAACGTACACTTTTTCAGACCCCCCACCCTCCCTCAAAAAGTGTACATCAACCATTTTCAGATTTCAAGAGAGGAATCAATCATTCTTAATAAAAAGAAGATCCTGTTTAATATATTTTAGTTTAATATAGAAATTTGCATTAAAAATAAACTAAAACATATCTGACTGTTTTATTTGATGACATCTGTCTGTGATGCTTGTGTTTTGTCAGAATAAAGAGTACAAAGATTAGTGTTTCCCTTATCACACAGTTGGAATGGTAACTCCAATGAAAAAGGGCACCTAGAGCATGCAAAAGATAAACAAAAGGGCACATAAATTATGCTATAAAGAATCAATGAAGGGAAATGCATGGTTATATTGCATTAGTAAAGGATGGACTGACAGTTGTTGTGGAATCAGAGCTCAAGACAGCAATCAATAAAAGAGTAATGTTTTAAAACATTTAAAGTTTTTAAATTTCCCGCCTGTATTTCTATTTAAAAGGTCCCTGTAAATTTGCCATTCATGGCACCAAGGATTTGTATAGTAAGTCTTACTATACAAATCCTTGGTTTATGTATATATACTGGATATTTTTTAAGTTAAGGTTAAACTTCATATGGAGGTGCTCCTAATTAAAAGAGGCTTATACTAAGAAAAATAAGTTTGCTTCCGGTTTACTGGTTTACTATTTTGGAATGCATTACAAGAAAATTAATCGAAGGACCAGTTTAAAATCTTTTCACAAAATGGCGTCTTGTCAAAATCAAAACATTCAAAGAATTTAGTGTTTCCATCGATTTTGTTTATTAAACAGAGTGAAACGATAACGATCTATAATAAAGCAGGTGAAATTGACAATCGGGGGTACTGAGAAATGCTTGCAAACTTTTTGTTTAAATAATTTTACTAGTTCACATTTTTGAAAGATTTAGTTTTCATATGATTTGATCTTTTAATCGTTCAATACGGATTGAGGAGAATTATGATAACGAAATAAATATCATCAAGTTAAAATAATAAAGAAGAAATAAGAAGAGAAACACACCCAAGCCAATTCTCAATTTTATACATCGACCTTTCCTACCATGCCTACGGACACGAAATAAATTTCGGAAATAAAAAAAAAAAGCGTACGGTAGAAATGTTGATTTTTTAACCCCCTCCCCCCGAGTGTACGTTTTGTACACTTTGGAAAATGGTTGACAATTATGGATGACCCCTTAAACACATTGTTTCTTACATTAATATTCTTTGTGTAGTACTTTCTTAATATAGCCCAAGAAAAAAAGACAACAGCACTTAATAATAGATCATAAAATTCCATTAAGTTACATATATATATTTTAACAATTTATACATCTCAAAAACAATAAAATGTGTCTCTATATAGTATATACATTGTACAGACCATGCAGTAAAAGTCATAAACAAAAAGCTTATTAATAAATAAACAAAACAAATAACATCTACAACTAGCATTTAGTATTTTCTACTTGATCAACAATTTCTCTTACAGATTTCCGTTGTAGATCAGATGTGTCCATTGGTTCGGTCTTTCCGTTGTCATTATTGTTCGGTTTAGTAGATTCCAAACTGGCGCTTTTATTGTTATTTTCTGTTCGTTCATCTTTGGAACTTGTTTCCATTTCACAACTCTGCTCCTGCGAAAACGCCTTAAGTTCCAACTGATCTAAATAAGCCTGAATCTCTTTCACTGTTTGTTTTCGCCTTTGACGAACGTTATCATCACAACCAGCTTCCACGCCATCAAGTTTCAGTAAATTTCTTGTCAGCATTTCCTCTAACACTTTATACTCCTTGTCTTTTTTAGTTCCTTTAAACTGAGTGACCCTCATTTCATATTCCCCTATATTATTTACCACTTCCTCAATTTGTTCCATCGGTGTAGAGGGTTTCTTTTTTAGCGTACTAGTTCCATTGCCATTACCAGACTGGGCAGCAGTTTCAGGAGACTGACGACTGCTGTTAGGTGTTTCACTCCTTTGTGACTGGCTTGGTGGTGTAGGTGTCACCCTTTGTTCCTGTGGTTTTTGTTGTTGCTGTTGTGGATGATGCGGCTGCTGCGGCATGTGTGTTTGTTGATGTGGTGGTGGCTGTCGAGGCACAAATGTTTCATGGGCAATTGGTATCTCTCGTAACTTTGGCTCTTGTGATATAGTCTCTGGTTGAGGAGTTGTTTGTGGTAAACTTGTTCCCTGCTGAGAAGGCAGAGGACCAGTCTGAGTATTGGTTGACTGAGGTTGGGAGGAAGCATGTGGATAAGCTGTTTGAGGAGTGGTCTGTGGATAACTGGATTGAGGAGATGCTGCTGTCCATGTAGTGTCGGGATAGCTTCCTTGTGTACTATTTGGATATCCACCACTTTGTGTACTACTTGAATATGCACTGCTCTGTGAGTTATTTGGATATCCAGCTTGAGCACTGGCTTGTGCCATAGCATGTGGTGGATATCCACCTTGGGAGGAGGAATTAGATGAAGCCTGCACATAAGCAGGTTGTTGTGATGTGAATGGAGGTGGTGGCTGTTGTGGATAGCTAACCGGTTGTCCTGGCCCTCCACCTGGCTGTTGACCAGTATAAATGGTATATCCATAAGGTCCAGTGTGCTGAGCTGTACTCTGCTGTTGTGGTGGTGGCAGGGGCTGACTAGGCTGATTTGAGGACAAATGCTGAATTGGAATTTCTCTTACTACTGGAGATGAACTCCTCCCAGACATTGGAGAACCTGTTCTAAAAGACCTTGGTAGGGTTGATGAATATGTGTTTGGTGACGGCATGTCCATTTGTCTTGGCAATGTTCCAAAGCCTTGCTGAGAAGGATATGAAGGCTGGCCATTTGATCTAAATTTTCCATTTGAAGACTCGTGCATAACTGGTATTTCTCTGACAAAGTATTGTCCTGGGGTAGCAGTTGCTCTGTATGTCTGTAATGAAAAAAAGAATGAGGTATAAGCATTGCTTCAGTCTTATGTCAGAATAAAGAACCAACACAATTAAAACCTTTCAGGTTTCTCACTAAGGCGAGTCCATGAGACCTAGAATCATGAAAATCTGTCTGGACTCATCATTTTCAAAACTGATGAGTCCAAAGATGCATCAAGATTGTAAATTTTGTATAAACTGAACGCACATATCATCATTTAATAGCAAAAGTTTAAAAGAAATCTGAATTTAATGTCATTTCATTGTTCTATTTGGTCATGGAGACTAAAATGATAAATCATATTGCATTAACATGATTAAAATATCTTTTTCTTACTGCTGGACTCATCATGGCCAAAAATGATGAGTCCATTGACTCGCCTTTAAAAATCATTAGTGAGAACCCTGCGGGCTTTCTATAGCATTGCCCCAGTCTTGTATTAGAATGAGGAATAAACATGATAAACCCTATAGCAGTACAATGTTCTCCAAATGGCCTTAAAGCACCTTAGTACCCTTACTTACCATGTGTCATGTCTAGCTTATGAGTTATGCCCCCATCCTGAGGGATCTTAGTTATAAATGCTACATTGTATCTAGACCATTTTAAAGGACATACACATGTAACAATCTCTACCTCTGTTTCCATGGCTCATGTAGATAATCTGTCACTTGGACAAACCTATAATAGTACATTAAATTTAAACTATGATTTTGATTTTGTATTTACATTGTGTCATCTGGATTTAATAAATTTCTTTGTTCAGTGTATGTTCACTTGTCTTGCATTAGTTAAGCCATTTCAACTGATATTCTATACATGTAGTACATGTTTTTCTATTTCAGGAAAGGGTGAAGGTTGGTTCCTATTAAAACCTTTATTACCCTCCTGCTGCCATTTGATTTTCAAGGTTGCATTTTGTGTGCTAAAAAATATGACAGCTCAACGTCTTTGACTTAAGATGTCCAACAATATGCAATATCTGTAACACTTGGGACCCATTGATGAAACATACATTTTTTTATAACCATGTTTGATCTTTAGATTTTCATTTGAAAAACATACATCACTGTGGAGAAGCTTGCATAAATAAAAACATGGACATATGTGTCCCTCCGGCACAGTCGGTGTGGACAGTGACATGTGTCCCTCCAGCGGCAAGAGGGTTAAACCCATTGCATAAATTTGTTTGCACCTGTCATATGTCAGGAACCATGGTTAACTTTTACAAGTTGTGACTAGGATATGGAGAGTTGTCTCATTAGTACTCATAGCACATCTTCTTATATCTACATGTACATTTGTACCATGACCCCCCCCCCCCTTTTTTTACACTCACTCAATGTTAACAACTCATACTGGTCACGTGTAGATAGTGTTTACATACTTTGGAGCATACATGTATAGTCATATAAGAGGCTATGCCTTGGTACACATGATGAACATGTACAATATTTCTACCATTTTGTATCATGGTTTGTATACAGTCAGAGCTCAGACATAAACAAGTCGATTTTTGTTTTTGACTTGAAGAAGTCAAAATTAAACATGTATTTATCATAAGAATGTGTTTTCAATTTTAGACTTATCTAAGTCAGAAAATGACACTTGTTTAGGTCTATTTGTGTTGATGAAAAAACTTAATTTCACTTGGTGGCCAAACTACACCACCTATGACAGCAAAAACCTGTCTGAGAGTTCACAAGGACTTGAGCTATCTATATTTAATTGTCTAATTGAACATCCTTACTAAACACAGATATTTTACCTCATTAAGTGTGGTTCCAGATGGTTGCATTGTAAGGTTAATTAACATTATCTCCGATTTTTTAGACTCTCATTCATATTTTTCTTTAGAAGACAAAGCATTGTCTTTCAATGTTGTCATTATTTGATTTAGATGCATGACCTCTAAATAAATATGCGTGGGTCTTGAAGTTAACCAATTTTGATCACTTATCGACTTGTAGGAGTCGATATTTGCAACTTTTTGATTCTGGTCAATTATTTCTTGCTTAACAATATTTGACTTATTAAAGTCGTATTTTGTCTTGCATTAAAGGGAGACAAATCCTAATTTAAAACTTGCAAATTTAGACCTCTATGAGTCAAAAGCAGATTCAGACTTATTTATGTCTGAGCTCTGACTGGTATATATATGGATTCTATTTATTATGGAAAGGCAAGTTGTAAATCCAATATGAGAACATTGGTTAAATCCATGAACATGATCTTGACAGCTTATGCCCCTTTAAACATATTAACCCTCTTGCTGCCGACCGTTTTTCAAGGTTGCATTTCATATGCCGGAAAATACGACAGCTCAACGTCTGTGACGTAACATGCCAAACAACCACGCCATTAGATATATGACGTCACGACAAAATGACCACTACATTTGGGACCAATTGGAGAAAAACATGACCCTGTTTATTCTTCTGTATTTTAATTGAAAGAGATACAGCATTGATAAGAAGCTTGCATAAATTTATCCATGGACATATGTGTCCCTCCGGCACTGCCGGTTTGGACATATGTGTCCCTCCGGCAGCAAGAGGGTTAAAGTAAAGTTGTATCAGTGTATTGCAAATATTTTCAGTGTAGGATTTGTGCAGTGTGACTGTCTGTTGGTTAGTATGATGCCACAAACATGACAAAGGATAAGCAATGACCTCAAAAATTTTAAGTGTCATATACTGCATTATACTATCTGAAATATCAGGTTTTTTAGTGTTGCAAATTCATCACAAAGGCCATGCATGAGGTGTCGTAATGGGAGTACCTTCATGACGAAAAACAGTAAATTTCTTGCCAAATGATGTTAACGGTAATTTTATATGTATAACATAAAATGTACACTTTCTTTTAGACGATTAAACATCACGTTCTTTTATTTCCAAAATTGAGAGCAACAATTATTGTTTGAGACCTCTGACGAATCACCAAAAGGATATTTTGACGAATTACGGTAAATTTTAACCAATTTGAAAAGTAACGGAAGCTGAAAAATGACTGCTTGACGCCTGACGTTAATGGAGTTACTACCCTCATGCATGCACCAGTTGTGAATCATCTTTATTCAGATGGAAGACTGGAAAACTTAGTGAAGAAGACCCCCACATACATTGTGTAATACACCTTATCGCTATTGGTCCGCAATTCCTGGAAATCACACAGGTTCCAGTTAAATTTTGATGTCTTAAAGCGAAATATCTGACGCCACAATGGAAATGTGATTGTTGTGTGCTTCAAAAGTTCAAGCGGCCGGGTCAGCCGGGATTAGCGATAAGGTGTATGGGCTGACCTATAAATTTAACAACCCCACCCCCTGGATACTCTTTAGAACACAATTCCGTGAATTCAGATTGTGGTGTTATAATGTACGAGTTCCTGCTTTAATCACTTATTACAAATATATATATATATTTAAATTAATATGCTGATTTTACGTAGTAAAGACTTCAAATATAAAGTGTAAACATACCAATCTCGGATCTTCCCAGCTTGTATTCTGTGTGTTGTGGTCGACGTAATATGGCCATCCTGTCCGTGTATCGGTCAGCATTTCCCATCCGGGAGGTAGATCCATCATTCTACTGTTTTGATATTGGTTATTGTACATTTTTCGAATTTACAAGCCTTATATAGCCAGTTTCTTAACTTATTCTCGACTTGGCTTCAATGATCTAGAACAATCGACTAGGGCGACACCTAGAACATTCCGGAAATTTAACTCGGGTTTTTAGTATCACTAACTATAATAAGTCTAGAGGAATGCTAATGTTAAGGGGGAATAACTCATTCGTGTAAACATGACCTGGAGGCGGGGTTCCAATTGGGTTGAGCTTATTTATAAAACAATAATTAATAATTGAGTACATACACACAGGCGGGCTTGGTGCAGAAAAAAAACATTTTTATAAAATTAAAAAAAAAAATGCGGTATGAGCCAACATACCGCATAAAATAAAAATAAGCCAAAATGGAGTCACTAAACTCCTCAGAGGAATAAGACCTTTTAAGGCAACTGGGCCAGATGATATACCAGCCTTCATGCTAAAGAACACTGCTGAACACCTGTCACCTTACCTGACTAGACTGTACCAACTGTCAATGGATCAGGGGTCAGTACCAGAAGATTGGAGGACAGCCAACATTGTCCCAGTCTTTAAGAAAGGCGAAAAACACACAGCAGCAAACTACCGCCCAGTATCCCTCACATCAATCACGTGTAAGCTACTAGAGCACATAGTCCACAGTACTATCATGGACCACTTTGACAGAAACTCCATATTGTGTGACGAACAACATGGGTTCAGAACCAAACGCTCATGCGAATCCCAGCTCCTCATAACCATACATGAAATAGCCAAGAACATGGAGGATGGCGATCAGACAGATATCATCCTGTTAGACTTCGCCAAGGCCTTTGATAAGGTACCACATAACAGACTGCTACACAAAATGGACTACTACGGAGTAAGAGGTGTCCAACTTGAATGGATAAGACAGTTCCTGTCCAACAGAACCCAGTCTGTGATCCTTGAAAATCACAAGTCTGACCCACTCGATGTGGTATCTGGAGTTCCACAGGGCACTGTGATGGGTCCCTTACTCTTTTTGGCATACATCAATGACCTCCCAGAAGCTACAACATCAAGCGCTAGACTGTTTGCCGATGACTGCCTACTCTACCGGCGCATCAGGAAACCAGAAGATGCAGACTTGCTGCAGAAAGATCTTTCCTCGCTGGAAGAGTGGGAAAAACAGTGGCAAATGTGCTTCCACCCAGAAAAATGCACAGTCATCCGTGTCTCTGGACGACGTCAACAACATCAGACATCCTACTCACTCCATGGACACAGATTAGAAACAATAGACAGTGGGAAATACCTTGGGCTCACCATCAGCAAAGATCTCACCTGGTCAAATCACATCAATCAGACCATAGGGAAAGCCTCCAAGACACTAGGATTCTTACGGAGGAATCTGGGTAGGTGTACTCCAGCAACAAAAGCTACAGCATACTGCACGTTAGTCAGACCAACCCTGGAATATGCTTCCCCGGTATGGGATCCCCACCAAATTACCATCATACGTGACATAGAGCAGGTACAGCGACGAGCAGCTCGCTTTGTCTACAGTTGCTACCAGGACAACTCTCCAGGATGTGTCACAAAGCTTCTGGACCAACTTGAATGGGAATCTCTGCAGCACAGACGATGGAAACAGAGTCTTGTGCTGTGTTACAAGACTCAACACCAGATGATTGCCATTGATCCAGCCAAGTACTATGCATCAGGGGACAGTAGAACCAGGGGCAACCACAAATTTAGACAGACAAGAGTGAAGAGAGACGTCTTCTATCACTCATTCTTCCCGAGAACAACAAGAGAGTGGAACAAACTCCCAGAATCAGTAGTGGAGTCCGGATCACTAGAGGACTTCAGGGCCAGAGTGAACATCATCCCCTGGACCCAACCACACCTCAAATAGACAGCAGGAGAACCAGTGTATATAGTTGTAATTAAGCATATTTTATTGTAAATACCATCCAGATTTTCCTGGACTTTTACTTTTGGCCAGAGAAGAGTGGCCTCCTGTCTGTTTGAGATGCGCCCGAGTCAATTACACTTTTATAGAGTTCGACTCGTAACCGGGAAGAAGAAGAAGAAGAAGAAGACTTTCATTTTCAATATTTCAAACTTTTGGGTCAAGGAAATTCTTATGTATACATACATGTTATATTTAGGCTAGCTATTACTAATTAAATGATATAAATGAGTGATCCAACTCGGTATAAAAAAGACATGACTCATGTACTTTAACTTAAACAGCGAGCATTGACTTCATTTCATATATTAATGAGACAGCAACCCCGAAATAAAACGAATGTTAAAATGTTGTTACTGAACGTAAACTATACATCCTATAGAGTGGGGTGCTCATTTTCGCCATATCTTTGGAAATAACCACAAAATGCAAGCTTAACATATGTCACAGATAATCCTTTTCGTGTTCTAAGTGATTAATATGTATACTAAAATAAAATTATAGTCTTTTGTGATGTATATCGTAAATATATTTGTTTGATTTTCTATTCAATATACGGAAATCACACGAATTCCGAATGTCGCCAAGAAAAACTCCAAATATCGGTGTGAATTAAAATACTTTATTTCATCTAAATCATGATTAGATTTGCTTTTTTTATTTGACACTATATTGATTTTTATCCACAAAAATATTTTAGAATCAAAAGTTATAATATACACTTTGATTTACCCATTAAACCAATGTCGCCGATAAACGTATAACCTACCATAACGTATCTTTAGGTACAGTCAAAACATATTTATATGATTGGAAATCATGCCCAAAGTGACTTTAAGCAAAGTTGATACATCAAATTTTAAAATCCTGCCTTTAACTTTTATTGCAATGAAACGAAAAATAAAAAAAAATCTTCTCATTCTCTTTTTTTCGATTGTCGCATATAAGAATCCAACCTACGTAACGCGTATTTTGGAACGCACTAACCAAGAACAAATCAAAATGATGATTATTTCATTGAAATCACCCATAAAGCTTCTCAATAATCAGTTTTGAGAACGCAACTCAACAATATTGTTACATATTTCCATGTATAATGTAAATAAAACTAACCTCCGTTTAAATAACCTCCATTACGCAGTTATTTACAGTTAAGTTGTCAGACTTTTTTATCAGTATCAGCGGCTGCCGACACTGCCGAAAGTCATTTCTGTAGCAGACATCATTTATTATAAAGAAAACAGACAAACAAAATACAGATTTTGAGAAAAAAAATGTTGTTTTGAGAAAGGTAGGTTAACTTGTTTTTTCCCTATTATGCGAGCAACCTTATAACGTTTAATAAACGTTATATCAGCCATTTTCGTAGATTTAAAATAGTCTACAACACAACTTGTGTAATTACGACGACAATCATAACTTTAACAGCGGTTTATGGCAAACATTTTCAAGATTATTTAGGACTCATCAATGTAACGGAGGTTATGCAAATAAAAAAAATCTAAAGATGCATGTAAACACGATCATACCAATTGAAATTCTTGTACATTGTTATAGATACCAAATCAGTTCATCAATATCACTAATAAAAATCAAAAGGTGATGTCAATCATAGACGACATCATTGATTTACGTTACGGAGGATAGAAATTTAAGGAAAAAAAGTTTTTTTCTCTCACAGGACTTTACTCTTTTTAGATAACGATTTACAAAGAAAAATGTTTAATTCTGTTGTCTTGTTTGTCATTTAATTCCAATATTTACATTCATTTATATGTTTGCTGTTGGTAAGAACTGGAATTGTCCGTTATGGAGGTTTTAAATGTCGTTACAGGGGATAGACATTTTCGAAATGAAACTATTTTGACTCCAAAACTTCATAGTTGAGTATAATACATACATTATGGTGTGAAGGAAGATGACATTATCTGTATAGAGCTGATAAAAGTTGAACAGTATTCGGTTTAGGTAAAACATATTTTTGAGTGAAAGTTCATGAATCGTTACGGAGATTTTGACAAGAACAAGTCCATTTGACTAAAAGAAACATGTAACTTGATAGAAAACAGTTTTTTAGTTTGTAATGTCAATAAATTGTTTAGAAAAGCTAGCATTAAAGAGTTAAGTGTTACTATGTATCAACATTCAGATACTGGTTTGATATCAACCTCCGTATCAAAGATGGGGGTGTGGATTAATTATAGGTTAGACAATACTTGGTCATGATGTTTTATGAAGATTTAAGCCCAAGTATTGTCTGACCAATTTAGAACATATTCACACTTTCGAGTGACCTTACAAAACTTTCCTTTCCCATTGTAATATTCAAACCTAAATAAGAGTTCACTTTTTATAATGAACTAAATATAAAACATAGGTAATGATCATTTTAATGGATGAAATGAAATAGCACTGACATAGTTTGTGAAGGATAAATTGTTTTTCTTCTGCTTCAGGTAAAAGTTAATACTTATATATCCTTTAGATTTTTTTATTTTAAAAAGCAACACAATGTTATATAAATCCCCTTTTTGAAATTTGATTTTTTTTATAGATATAAAACTCTCTGTATGAATATTTGAATTCAGACCCTTCAACATTAAATGCGTACTTTTTATTGATAAATTTAAATGTATTGTGTTTCTCCGAAAACAATCTTTTGTTTTATATATCAGCAGTCTGGCTTTGTGTTTTTTTGAAAGAAAAAGAAAATAATTCCCTCAAATGTAAGGTATATAAATTAAATAAATATCATTTTATTTATCCTTACAATTTTTTTTTGTGTATTCTATATATGTGTACTATTAGAAAATGCATGACATTTTGCAAAATTCAAAAAGTTTTTATTTTAATCTTTGCTCTTTCATCTTTAATCAGTAGGCTATTTTCCCAAGGAAAATGCCTTAGGAGATTGTATACTTTGTTAGTGCAGCTATTAAGAGTTCACTTTAGTAATTAACTGACAATGAAAAGTCATTCATGTATAGCATTTCATAGTGCATGGAAAACCATGTACTATGAAAATTAGAGGGCAAAACACTGACTTTTCATTGGACGAGAAGGGGTGAGTATGTTCTAATACAAGCATAAAAAATACATACAAGTGATTCAAAACATAAATAATAGGGTTTTTCCTGGAAAGCTGTATTATGAAACTAAAATATTATACAGCATAACATTTCATTAGTTTCAATCTATTACTAAATAAGTTGTGAAAACTACTTATTTGAATTTTTTTTAAACACTATATTAATTCAGACCTTAAAATTGGTATTTACTTTCAATATATACAGAATAATACGTATAAATCAGTTTGCTATGGTGGTAAATGTAACCCATTTCACATGAGCCTGGATTTAAATCTTGTGTTTTTCTCTAATGCAATTTTTAAGATGACTTTATACAACACTAACCTCCGATACGTTCATACTTACCTTGTCTTACAAAAAATGCTAAAACTAGAAAACAACTAAAATGGTGTAAGTAAAAATTTAAAAAATTACAGACTAGATATAGAAACAGAAGAAAACAACACACTCTCTCTGCTCAGTTGAAATTTATTTTTTAACAGTGTCTACATTCGAATTGTACCCATTTTTTGGGAATGACTGTTCCATGTTTTCTTCAGTTTATGTTTAGGTCTTTATGTTTTTGAAGTATACTGATATTTCTATACGAAGATAACTTCAAATGCAAAATATTCTTAGCTTGAAAACGTGTTTGTTTTGAGTAAAATCTTCTGAAAAGTTGGATTCAAGGGTGTTTGAAATAACCTAATTTTTTGTCAACGGGGGACACATATTCGCCGGTTTTACATGTCTATTTAAAACCAAATAACTGCATCTTTAAACAATATTTATTGAATAAATTTCATTATAGACGAATAGCAGACATTTGAAAGGTGTAAAAAAAACCTGAAATTTAGGGCATTCAGTCAAAGAATTACTAAGGAATGCTTCTTTGAAATCGTTTTTGTCATTCAGAAAATTGGCTGAAAATCGTTGTCCATTTTTCGGTCCTTTGCCGTAAGTGCCGAAATTTAGTCTCATTTTCAAAAATAATCATATTTGTTATAAAAATATAATTTAACGGCATATTTCTTCCATTTCAACCATCCGTTGACGATTTTACACCTCAAAATCATAAAACGGCGAAATTGTGTCCACGGCGAATATGAGCGCCCCACTCTACAGTCATGTGTTACTGTAACATGTGTAACGTGACAAGATAAAATCATAAATATTATTTTTATTATACAGAATTTATAAGTGACAGCGCATGGCATTATATTTTTAAATTACACTATAAGCGCTTTACATCATGTATCCATTCACATGTATTAACAATTTAAGAATTGAATGTTCTTTTTGTAAATTTATTGGGGTGTAAAAGCGTTGACCGAAGTACTTCCGCGCTTCATACTAAAAATTTGCGCACGGTCAACGCTTTTACAACCCTATAAAGTTACAAAAAAAAAAGCATTCAATACTTATAATTACATTTTTACCTATAGGATCATGAAAACACGCCTTTTATCAAGTTTTTATTTCATTTACCTGTGCACTTTATTGTGGGACCTTGTGTCATCATGAATGAAAAGTTTTATTGTGTGATACAACTGCTTAAGGAATAACATGTGATGTGCAATTAGCCAATCAGAATAAAGTATTATGATGAAACATGCATCTAATGTAATTATTGAAATATGAAACCCCGGCAATCATGGCAATGTTATACATGTTAAATAAAAATCCTAAAACAAACAGATTTTAAAAATATTGCATATAAACATATTCTAGGCTATTAATTTATTGATAAAAATAAATTAGATTTATGTAAAATGGGCATTAAAATTAAGCAGA
The DNA here is from genome assembly GCA_037788925.1 of Mytilus galloprovincialis. NCBI lineage: Eukaryota > Metazoa > Mollusca > Bivalvia > Mytilida > Mytilidae > Mytilus > Mytilus galloprovincialis. The sequence goes on along the minus strand of CM075339.1, from coordinate 72,361,147 downwards.
CATTAAAATCATTCCGATGACAGTAAGGTAAAATTACAAATAAAAAAATACAAATAAAAGCAATTAAAAACTAAAACTGAATAATTGGTTAAAAATTAAAACAATGATATAGATAATTTTTAGAAACTATGGTTTGTTAAACGATTTTTTCATTGAGTTTAAGGACCTTGTGCTGCCTTATATATGTACTATTTTCAATGCCGCTTTGAGCTCTGGATATCTTCCGTCCACATGGTCTGATGCTATTCTAGTGCCAGTATTTAAATCCGGGGATGCGAACCACACAGCAAATTACCGTGGTATAAGTCTTGTCAGCAATCTAGGTAAACTATTCACTACTATTTTGAATAGTAGATTATTAAAATGGGCATCAATGAACGATATTTTATCTGATGCACAATTTGGTTTCCGTACTGGTTACAGTACAGTAGATGCTGTGTTTTGTTTATATTCTGTCATACAAAATTCTTTTTGTAAAGGTAATAGATTAAATTGTTGCTCTGTTGACTTTTTAAAAGCGTTTGATACAGTTGATCGTCTATGTTTGTGGTACAAGATTTCTAAATAAGGAATCAGAGGAAAATTGCTTAATATTTTAAAATCAATGTATAACAATGTAAGATCTATGTATTATATTTGATGGATTTAATTCAAAATACTTTTCTAATAATCTTGGCTTAATGCAAGGGGAAGTTCTTTCCCCTATTTTATTTTCATTTTATGTCAATTACTTTGAGAATGAATTTATTAATAATGGTAACTGTGGACTTGAATTTCAGGACATAATACTTTTTTTTATTTAAGTATGCTGATGATATGATTTTGATGTCAGAATCAATCCAAGGCTTACAAAATAATGATATACATAAAAAGTTTATCAAGAAATATTATTGAACTAGACCGTCAACTTATAAATTAGTACAATTGCTTTCTGTTGAAAACACTAAGGAACTCTGTAATTTAGGAAAGTACTTACTCTAGTATGCATTTAAGTGCAGGAATAATATTTAAGACCTATGTTTATTATATGTAGTCTGAAACTCACAAAATGTATAATATGTAACTGATATTTCTGACGTTTTTTTATTTATGTGTATGTTAACGCTATACAACTTGTAAACTGTGTATTTAAGCATATTATACTGATAAACTGTATTGTTTAAAGTAAATAAAGAATAATGTTTGAATACTTAGTAAATGAGAATTTAGGTTTTCATAATTTGGACTATAAACGAACAGTATACTATACATGTAATAGTACCAGGAAAATATTAAGTTCAACGTTATTAAATTTAAATCATGAATTATGGTATAAAAGAATATTTGAGTACGCGGGAACATTGTTGTGTGATGCGGTCCTGTGACTTTAATATCGGCATTTGGACTGAGGAAAAAGAACTGCAAATAAGACTCTTTTTTAAAGCAAGTTTGAATAGGCAATGTTTCATGACGAGAGTTTCTGTATCCACTTGTTCATATTTTTTTTAAATGTATATTATAACTTAAATTTATATTATAACTTAAATTTATATTATAACTTAAATTTATATTATAACTTATTAGTAGATCAGAAGCTTAAATTTTCATAATAACTTAAATTTATATTATAATTTAAATGTATATTGTTTTTATACTGAAATCGATAATAAAAAATAAAAAAAAAATAAAAATATGAAACAAATAAAAAAAGTGTTTGGAATTTCCCCCTTGGGGTACCATTTTGGGGCATTTCCCTATGAGCGTAGTCTAGGCGGTAAGCATTGACAATTAAAGGAATTAGAAAGGGAAAATGAATTTAATTAATAACATTTGATAAACATGGTATATAAATTACCAATTTGAAGACATAACAGGTTTAAATTCATAAAAGTTTGACCATTGTTACTACACGTTGTCATGGTTGTGACGTGACGTTGTAAGTAGGCGGGGCTTATAGGTGAGTTGAGGTCATTGACGTATAAAGCTAACGTTTATACGTATAGCTTTATCTGTATAGTAAAATAGCTGATTGCAGTATAACATAACTTATCATATACTTAGACTAAATAACATACGATTTTTACTGTATGATAATAGCATTAAGTTAACGCAACTTCCATATTTTTCGAATTAGTGCTTAGCGGGCTGATATGAAAAGTTTATCACATGCTTCGATTGTTATCACATGCCTTTCCGTAACGTTATCGCGTGGCATTCCGGTGATATTCGGCAAATTCCGTAAATTACACCTCAATGCTACGTTTTCAGTGAAAAACATTGATTTACAAAGTAGTGCACAAAACAATATTTGAATACTTGAAAGTATATTGTGTAAAAAAATTACAACAAAAAATCAAAAAAAAAAAATCCAACAAACAAATTACTATATAAATGCATTTTTTAAAAGTTTCAAACATAATTTAGAAAGTTACTTGAAGAAAAGCTGACTTTTCCAAACAGTGTTCATTATTTATATTGTTGAATTGTTTTTTGTTTGTTTGTTGATTCGTCCATTCAAAATATTTTTCTTCTTCTTGAGGCATATGATAGAAAGATTTCATATCGAAAGTATGAAATTTGGAGTCCGACGTCCGTGAACTTTTCACTCTTTGAACTTCTATTTGGGAACCACGTAAAAGGATGAATATATGATTCTAGCTGTTATTTTTCTCCATTGTTGAAGCATATGATAAAAAGATCATAACATGTCATTTTTGATGAATATGTGTTTGGTGACGGCATGTCCATTTGTCTTGGTCTGATATTGAACCTAGGGCTGATAATACATGCGATATGTAAAATGACATGTAATAATCTGATATCATACCACGATTTGATTCATTGAATAAACAATATTGTTGTAAATAAAACCAGATGCTCCGCAGGGCGGAGCTTTATACGACCGCAGAGGTTGAACCCTGAACGGTTGGGGCAAGTATGGACATAACATTCAAGCTGGATTCAGCTCTAAATTTGGATTGTGATTAAATAGTTGACACAGCATAGGTTTCTGACACAGAATGAATGTGGTCTAATGAACTTAAAATATTTTTTTTACCTTTGAGCAATTCACTATGCTGTTGAATATTAATCCTCTCAAAAAAATGTTTGAAGAAATTTTCTTTTTTTTTATGAAATCTGAAATGAGAAAAATTTAACCCCCCCCCCCCCATTTTTTTCACACCCCCCTTTCCCTTTTTCCAAAACTGATCTCAATTCAAATTTCTAATGGAGTTTGCAACAATAACTACTCATTTAAATACATCATAAAATATTAAAATGTAAAATAAAGTGCTTGTTATCACTGAATGGTAAAGATTGTTTTAATTTATCAGTTGGTAGTAAAAGTTAATATACATTGTATATTGTATAAAACAATGATTTAAGTTGATTCAACTACTATTCTGGACAAAGAAAGATAACTCCAATTGGAAATTTCTTGCTATTGCACAATATTGTGCAATTAGATATTTCTTGCTATTGCGCAATACTGTGCAATTGAAAATATTTGATATTGCACAATACTGTGCAATTGAAGATTTCTTGCTATTGCGCAATACTGTGCAATTGAAAATTTCTTGATATTGCACAATACTGTGCAATTGAAGATTTCTTGCTATTGCTGAATACTGTGCAATTGAAAATTTCTTGCTTTTGCACAATACTTAATCATGATAAGAATTTTGGATCCTGATTTGAACCAACTCGAAAACTGGGCCCATAATCAAAAATCTAAGTACATGTTTAGATTCAGCATATCAAAAAAGCCCAAGAATTCAATTTTTGTTAAAATCAAACTTAGTTTAATTTTGGACCCTTTGGACTTTAATGTAGACCAATTTGAAAACGGGACCAAGAATTAAGAATCTACATACACAGTTAGATTTGGCATATCAAAGAACCCCAGTTATTCAATTTTTGATGAAATCAAACAAAGTTTAATTTTGGACCCCGATTTGGACCAACTTGAAAACTGGGCCAATAATAAAAAATCTAAGTACATTTTTAGATTCAGCATATCAAAGAACCCCAAGGATTCAATTTTTGTTAAAATCAAACTAAGTTTAATTTTGGACCCTTTGGACCTTAATATAGACCAATTTGAAAACGGGACCAAAAAATAAGAATCTACATACACAGTTAGATTCGGCATATCAAAGAACCCCAATTATTCAATTTTTGATGAAATCAAACAAAGTTCAATTTTGGACCCTTTGGGCCCCTTATTCCTAAACTGTTGGGACCAAAACTCCCAAAATCAAACCCAACCTTCCTTTTATGGTCATAAACCTTGTGTTTAAATTTCATAGATTTCTATTTACTTATACTAAAGTTATGGTGCAAAAACCAAGAATAATGCTTATTTGGGCCCCTTTTTGGCCCCTCATTCCTAAACTGTTGGGACCTCAACTCCCAAAATCAATCCCAACCTTCCTTTTATGGTTATAAACCTTGTGTTTAAATTTCATTGGTTTCTATTTACATATACTAAAGTTATTGTGCGAAAACCAAAAATAATGCTTATTTTGGCCCTTTTTGGCCCCTAATTCCTAAAATGTAAGGACTAAAACTCCAAAATCAATCCCAACCTTCCTTTTGTGGTCATAAACCTTGTGTTAAAGTTTCATAGATTTCTATTCACTTTTACTAAAGTTAGAGTGCGAAAACTAAAAGTATTCGGGCGCCGACGACGACGCCAACGTGATACCAATATACGACCAAAATTTTTTTAATTTTTGCGGTCGTATAAAAATCTTGGACATACTATAATCATATAATAGTCCCAGTTGCGTTTAACCTGGGTCATAACATATTGACTGCCAAGTTCAATACTACTTAAAAACTAGTTATACCTTTGTCTAAAAGTTATGACATTCAAACACAAACAGGTAAAACGTCATCATATTTTTCAGTATAAATGACAGATATGATGCCAGAAAAGGCCGTTTGGAGAGGTTGTCTAAAATCCTTGCACACCCTAAAAGACAAATTATCATTCTAGAAACGCGACGTGAACTGCATGCATATGAATGATTTCTACACTAATACTAGGTGTAAAAAGAATTCCACAATCTGATCACAACAGATGCCGATCCAGGATTTTTTAAACGGGCTTGAAGAGCCCCAAACTAGGCATCGTTAGGAGTAGAACAAGTAAAACATGTAAAAAGTCTATGATTAAAAAAGGTATACCCTCTTAGATCCGTCTCTTGTGGTGCTTTTACGATGGAAACGTTTCTTCGTACGGAATTTAAATAAAGTAATTACAGTGGAAAATATTTCCTAAAAATTTACAAAAATTAACAAAAATTTATAAAAAATGTTAACAATTGACTATAAAGGGCAATAACTCCTTAAGGAGTCAATTGACAATTTTGGTCATGTTTGACTTATTTGTAGATCTTATTTTGCTAAACATTATTGCTGTTTACAGTTTATCTCTATCGATAATAATATTCAAGATAATAACCAAAATCTGCAAAATTTCCTTAAAATTACTAATTCGGGGGCAGCAACCCAACAACAGGTTGTCCGATTTGTCTGAAAATTTCAGGGCAGATAGATCCTGACCTGATAAGCAATTTTACCCCCATGTCAGATTTGCTCTAAATGCTTTGGTTTCAGAGATATAAGCCAAAATCTACATTTCACCTCTATGTTCTATTTTTAGCCATGGCGGCCATCTTGGTTGGTTGGCCGGGTCACGCCACACATTTTTTAAACTAGATACCCTAATAATGCATATTGTGGCCAAGTTTGGTTAAATTTGGATCAGTAGTTTCAGAGGAGAAGATTTTTGTAAAAGATTACAAAAATTTACGAAAAATTTGTCAAAATTGACTATAAAGGGCAATAACTCCTTAAGAGGTCAACTGATAATTTTGGTCATGTTGACTTATTTGTAGATCTTACTTTGCTGAACATTATTGCTGTTTACAGTTTATCTCTTTCTATAATAATATTCAAGATAATAACCAAAATCTCCAAATTTCCTTCAAATTACTTATTTCGGGGCAGCAACGCAACAACCGGTTGTCCGATTCATTTGAAAGTTTCAGGGCAGATAGCTTTTCACTTGATGAACAATTTCCCCCCCCCCCCCCCATGTCACATTTGCTCTAAATGCTTTTGTTTCAGAGATATAAGCCAAAATCTATATTTCACCACTATGTTCTATTTTTAGCCATGGTGGCTATCTTGGTTGGTTGGCCGGGTCACGCCATACATTTTTTAAACTAGATACCCCAAAGGGGATGTGGCCAAGTTTGGATTAATTTGGCCAAGTAGTTTCAGAGGAGAAGATTTTTGTAATAGATTACTAAGATTTACGAAAAATGGTTAAAAAATTGACTATAAAGGGCAATAACTCCTAAAGGGGTCAACTGACCATTTCGGTCATGTTGACTTACTTTGCTGAACATTATTGCTCTTTACAGTTTATCTCTATCTATAATAATATTCAAGATAATAACCAACCAGGTGCTCCGCAGGGCGCAGCTTTATACGACCCTAGTGGTTGAACCCTGAACAGTTGGGGCAAATTTGGTCACAATATTCCAGCTTGATGCTGTCTGAATTTGGATTGTGGTCAAATTTTTGACATAATATAGGTTTTTGTCACAAAATTAAGTGGTCAAAGATCAAACAAATCTATTGCACAATACTGTGCAATTGAAGATTTCTTCTTGAAACTTTTCAAAATTCTAAATTTGAAAAATTTTGAAAAAAAGGAAACCCTTCAAAAAATAGTACACAACCCCCCCCCCCCCAACTTTTTTAAACCCCCTTGGAGCAATAAACCTTAAACTTAATCCCATGCTTTCCACTGCAGTATTGAACCTTGTAGTACAATTTCAGAGAGATCCATACAGTTAAACGCAAGTTATTGTCCGGATTAATGGGAAACCAGAAACATGCTTCTTTTTGGCCCTTTTTTGGCCCCCAATTCCTACATATTTTGGGCAATTAACCCAAAACTTAATCCCAGCCTCCCCTTTGTTATATGGTACATTGTGGTACAATTTCAGAGAGATCTATACAATTACACATAAGTTATTGCCTTGAAACTAGAAAAATGCTTGTTTTGACCCCTTTTTGGTCCTTAATCCCTAAACTTTGGCCCCATAACCCCTAAAATGAATCCAAACCTTCTACTTGTGGTTTTAAACATTGCGGTATGATTTTCAGACAATTGAAATACTTCGACACAAGTTATTATCCTGAAACTAGAAAAATGCTTGTTTTTGGGGCCCTTTTGGGCCCCTAATTCCTAATTAGTTGGGACCATCATCCTCAAAATCAATCCCAACCTTCCTTTTGTGGTTTTGAACCTTCTGAAAAAATTCCATGAAGATCTATTCACTTAAACTAACGTTATTATCCGGAAACCAATGTGTCTTCGGACGACGACGCAGACGACGTAGACGACATCATACCATTATACGATCCCAATTTTTTTTTTTATCAAAACAGCAAAATTTCCTTAAAATTACCAATTCAGGGGCAGCAACCCAACAACGGGTTGTCCGATTCATTTGAAAATTTCAGGGCAGATAGATCTTGACCTGATAAACAATTTAACCTCATGTCAGATTTGCTCTAAATGCTTTGGTTTTTGAGTTATAAGCCAAAAACTGCATTTTACCCCTATGTTCTATTGTTAGCCATGGCAGCCATCTTGGTTTGTTGGCGGGGTCACGCCACACATTTTTTAAACTAGATACCCCAATGATGATTGTGGCCAAGTTTGGTTTAATTTGGCACAGTAGTTTCAGAGGAGAAGATTTTTGTAAAAGTTAACGACGACTGACGACGACGACGACGACGACGGACGACAGACGCCAAGTGATGAGAAAAGCTCACTTGGCCCTTCGGGCCAGGTGAGCTAAAAATGCCAAAAGTTGCGAACTTGTTTGTCATATTTCAATTGATTTAAAGTAAGATAAGCATGATCATGCATGACCTGGATTTTTTTCTTAGTGATATTATACCAATATGATATATCAATTTGTTCAGGAAGGTGTACCTGACCATTTAATGAAGGAAAAAGATCTAATATTTTTAGGTGACGAATGCTCAAAATTGCAAATTTTGACGTTTGTAAGTTTTTTTTTAATTTGGACTCTTCTTGATGAAAAGGGATTCACTTCAGGAAGCATGAACGGAGCGGGCCCCCACTAATGAAAAGTTCTGGATCCGACACTGCACTTTAATATTATAATTGTCACTAAGACAACTTAAATTTACACCAGAGACCAAAAAGACATGTATACATGTAGAAATTATAACAATTATAGGTCACAGTTACATCTTCAACAATGAGCAAAACGTTTTTTTTAAAGGACGACTTTCCTAAAGGATTGCGCCCTGTATGTTCTAATGTTTTTTTTTAAGTAAAAAAAAAAAGGAATCTACTAAATGTCTGTTTTTGGTTTTTTTTACTTTGGTTGTGAGTTTTACAAGAACCTAGTGTGTTGCTTATTTGTTGTTTCTTATTTGCTTTTTAGATATACGACTTAAGTTTTGATCCGTTGCCCCAGCCCAGAGCAAAACGTATACTGCGATGTCAGCTTTAAAAGGCCCCTGTTGACAAATTAGGTCACGGGTTTTTCTAATATGTTGGTTAATGTATCTGCCGACCACATTTAGAAATCAAAGAGCTGAAAGCTCTGAGAAAAAATGACGCCACTGCCTCTAATATTGGGATTTTTTTATGCAAGTCTTGATTTTCACATACCGTAATAAGTTTAACATTGCAACATGTCTCGCAAGCATATAACTGATATTCGTGTATGTGTGTGTGAAGTGAAGATGACAACTGACTGTTTTTTCAGTACAAATGAATAGGTCAAGAGTCAAGACTACCTGATTGGTCTACAGCATCCAATGACTACTGGCTGGTTTGGTTTTTTTACAAATAAAGAGGTCAAGACTACCCGAATGATCTACAATATCCAATGACTACTGGCTGTTTTTATTGTACAAATAAATAAGTCAAGAATACTGGAATGATCTACAATATCCAATGACTACTAGCTGTTCTTTTGTACTTATAAATAGGTCAAGACTATTTAAATGATCTACAATATCCAATGACTACTGGCTGTTCTTTTGTACATACTAAATAAAGACTACCTGAATGAACTAAAGTATTTTAAGTAATGTCACAAGTCAAGAGAAGATAGATACGTCTCCAAAATGCTTGCCCAATTTTAATTCAAATTTCAGTTGAATAATTGGAAAATCATGATTGTTGTTTTTAATTGCTTTCGTGTAAATACTGAATTTATTTATAGCTTGGTATGAGTAAAAGATTGAAGATTTTAAACTTGTAAAACACAAAAGATAATTTATTAATTGTTTTTAAACTATGAAACAATAAAATATAGCAATACACTAACCAAAACATGATTAAGAGTTATTCAACACAAAATAAAACGACAGAATCCCAATTTATTTAGAAAGGAATATTATTTTTTTTAACAATACACTATCCAAAACATGATTATGATTTATTCAACACAAAAAAAAAACGCTGTCTCACTTTATTTTGAGGACAATTATACTTATAAGAATACTACTTGCCAAAACTTGATTAAAAGTTATTAAACACAAAACCAATTAAAATTGGGAGCGAACATGTAGGGTGCGAACGGACTTTGGGTGCGAACATGTAGGGTGCGAAAGTGAAAGGGGGCGAACGTGAATGGGCGCGAACGGACCCGGATTCAAACTGGAACTACAACAAGATCTCCAGACAAGGACGAACAAGGCGTTGTAGCCAAAGTTAGTATTTATATAAAAAGAAGTTGAGGGGCTGATTCACGCTATTTAACCAGAGGAATTCCTCAAAAAAGCATGTCCGAAATGAGGACACGGTCAGATGAATCACAGGGGCTTGTTACAATTGCCGGGTTTACTATCCATACGAACCCCTAAAAAAACACAAGGGAGGAAGCTCATTTGCGACAATGCTTCAAATTATTGCTGTAAAATTTTTCTAAGACTTTCACTTACTTTGTGACCTGAATAAATCTGTTCCCACTTGAATTATCTCTTCAATGACATATATTTATTACCTTAAGTAACCTCTATAACTATTGTAATCCTTAAAACAAACTCGACATTTCTGAAATAGAACGAATCGAGGCCCTAGATTTGAAAATGAAAGTACTAAAGCGTCACCTACCGGAAAATATATTTTTGGTTCTCTCGAGAGTTTACCACAATATGACGATGAAGGACAGTGTGTACCTAATAATTCCCGCCAATTTTTACATTATTGAAATCTAAAATACAGTAGACTTCCGAAAAACAGAACATTTATGGTAACACCCGAGAGTGCCAAAAATATATTTTCCGGTAGGTGTCGCTTTAGGACTTTCATTTTCAAATTTAGGGCCTCGATTCGTTCTATTTCAGAAATGTCGAGTTTGTTTTAAGGATTACAATAGTTATAGAGGTTACTTAAGGTAATAAATATATGTCATTGAAGAGATAATTCAAGTGGGAACAGATTTATTCAGGTCACAAAGTAAGTGAAAGTCTTAGAAAAATTTTACAGCAATAATTTGAAGCATTGTCGCAAATGAGCTTCCTCCCTTGTGTTTTTTTATAGTCGCCGTCACTTAAAATTGGCACCATGTTTTTTGTTAAATTTTTCTTAAATATCGACCGCGTTTACTAAAGATCATGTTTTTCAATTAGCGGAATAAAAATCCTGTCCAAATATCCACTACTGTCCTACATTTTATTGTGTTTGCACTGTATAATCCTGACCTTCACATAATCCAAGATAATTTTGTATGGTGGAATCCGACATTGTTATTATCGGAAGTGTTGCCGTGGAGTTCCACGTGCTCTCCATTTTCTTGTGTCTCTCGGAGCTTTTCGTCATCTTTACGTAAAAAAGCGCGGGAAATTGTATCATCAATGACAATGATATCACCGGAGAGTAACGAATGTTATGGAATGAGGGATCCTCATAGAAACCAAGATGGCGGTTTTACAATGTAAATAATCTTGAAAAATGTGAAGGTCAGGATTATACAGTGCAAACACAATAAAAGGTAGGACAGTAGTGGATATTTGGACAGGATTTTTATTCCACTAATTGAAAAACATGATCTTTAGTAAACGCGGTCGATATTTAAGAAAATTTTAACAAAAAACATGGTGCCAATTTTACGTGACGGCGACTATAGGGGTTCGTATGGATAGTAAACCCGGCAATTGTAACAAGCCCCTGTGGATGAATCCTGCCAGACTGACATGTACCCACTACAGGAATTCCATACACCACTAAATTAATAAGACATAGCCGAAAGGGTGATAGAGCAGTATTTTCACCCTGAAAAAAACATTAAAAACCACAGTTAAGCCAAGGTTGGCAATGACTTTTCCAGTGGTAACAATCTGCTTATCACATGCACCCTTTCAGCTATGTATTGTTCACTTTATTATACTGAATGTTCCATTATTGCTGCCTGTTCAATCTCAAATGTAAAGCAATTAACCAAGCCTTAAATATACATCATAATTTGCTCTATTTATTAAAGCTACAAATGATCAAGCGTCACTATGAATGGTAGTAAGAGTATTTTCCATTGGATAGTATAAATTGTGTCTTTCGTTTTAACCAATCAGAATCACACATTTTGAAGAATAGTAAATACTAGAACACACCCGTGATATCGCGGGTCCGTGACTAAATTAAAGTATATAACTATGCGCAAGCCTTATTTTAGTATTATTTTTTATCTGATAAAGTCATGCCGATTATAAGATATCTTTCTGTTTGAACCCGTCGAACTGGAACTTATCAATTATTGGTAATATTAATTATTTGGATAACAAAAGGTCCTGGAATGGAGTATTTTTTAATCAACAGCATTGTCCTATGTTAGTTATAAATAAAGTTGAATTTTTTGATTCACTGTTTTATGTCATGCCCGCTAAGAAATTGAAAACGGTTCCTATATGCACCTTATTTTTAGTCCAGATTTTTAGTATTCGTATTGTTATCTTAGAAAGTCTTACTGATTAAAATACTACAATAGGTAACAATTTAGTAGTGTCAACCCTGTGATTATGATCCGTGTATATAGCATAATCCAAAATACACCGTTTGGTGGTGCACCTGTTAGATGCGGAACGTACAGATAAGGTAATAGGTGACAGGTGAATATACTATTGGTATCGGTATCGGACTCGACCCGGAACTTCTTAATTATTGGCAATATTAATTACGTGGAAAACAAAAGGGCCTGGAGTGGTGTAATTTTTAATCTACACCTTTGTACTATATTAGTTATATATAAAGCTGAATTCTTTGATTCGTCGTTTTTACGTGATGACGGCTGACAAATTGGACCTCGTAATTTTAGTATTATAGGTAGTTGACCTACTGCTTATATTTTTTTTTAAAAGGATGTTATCACATAATTTTAACATTGATCACTGATCCATGATGTGAGGTGTAGGTCAGGTGAACCCTTATTGACATACATGTAGACACTGCAAGGAACCCATATACCAAACTACCAAACCAAATCCTATTACTCATAAGTGAGAAATTCAAATGATAATTTTTTTATAATAATTTCAAGACAAGTCACTGAAGAAAGGGAGGATAGGGGGGCCGTTAACAACACCTCAATTTTTGCAAAAACAGTTAACAACAAATGCAAAAATGCTGATAACAGTTAACACAGTGGGTTGAAAACAGTTAAAAAGGCCAAAACAGGTTAACATAAAAAGTTATCCCCCCCCCCTTACATCACTGTACCATGAAAATGAGGACAAGGACATTTGACATATGGCAGACATAAAGTTGGTAATGTAAGTTATCTGCATTCAAGATATGAAGTATCCAGGTCTTCTTCCTTCTGAAATAAAAGCTTTGAGAGCAAAACGTTTCACTGTCACAGCAGCCCGTTATAGTAATAACAATGTCTCCCATTCTGTAACTCTGGTTGCAGGAGCACCAAAAACCATGGCCATCATCAATGCAATGACATGGTTAAAAAATTATCTTAATAACAAGAATGTGTCCATAGTACAGGGATGCCCACTCAAACTATCTTTTTCTGTGTTCAGTGAACTTGGGGTAAAAACTCTAATTTGGTATTAAAATTAGAAAGATCATATCATAGCTAGTATAGGGAACATGTGTACTAAGTTTCAAATTGATAAGACTTCAACTTCATCAAAAATTACCTCGACCAAAAACTTTCACCTGAAGCGGGACAGACGGACAGAAGAACGAACGGATGTACTGACAGACGAAGGAAGTGACGGACAAATGACTGGACGAACAGACAAACCCATGCACAGACCTGAAAACATAATGCCCATAAATGGTGCAAAAAAAAAGCCTCAAAAATGTAATTAAAACTCATCATAGACACAAGGCTAAAAAAAAATATGACGGGACACCCATTCATCTATCTACTGTAGGGGCATTAAGACTTCAGCACAAATAGATTTTATATAACGTATTCTAGAAAAGAGTTTCATCTACTAAAGACTCAAAAGTGACACACAAAAAATGACTACAAAACTTCAGCACATATTTATTATGGCAATTTTAATATATATAACAGTTTATATTTACAGTACAAATAGATCTAAGACATCATTAAACAAACTAAAAATTTAAGCAATAAGCTATTACAAACATTAAGATTTAGGTAGCAGTGCATCCAGTGTAAAATAGGACACCAAGATATTCATCATAAACTATTTACTGCATGTTAAAGTTAACTTCAGAATCATTGAATTCCATAAAAAATATCTTTTATATTTCATTAACTTACATAAATATCACATAAGACACAAAGAAATGAAAAAAGAAATTCAGCTGGTGTTTCCCCCTTTTTTGAAGTAGTCCAATCAAATCTACAATGTATATTTCTAGTGACATATTCCCTATAGAAAATTACGGTAAGAGGAAAAATTTGAAATGACCTAATATTTGTCAATCAAAATAACAGGTTTGTGTAAAGTGTCCATTATTTTATTTTTTTTAACTTTTTACCATTAATCTAACTTTAAGATCAAGTATATATATATAGAAATAATTGTGATGTTTTCAAATAAATTGATGGTTTCATTCAAATGGATTTCTTTAATATTCTAAATGCTTACAAGACAGTTTGATAATACTTTTAAGGTGAAAATTAGGCAGATATGACATAATCTGTGGATATCACATAATTTTAAATGATATTAATCATAATATCATCACTTTTTCGTGGACTTTTCTGTTCATTAGATATCACCATATACAATGTACTTAGATTACAATCACAGGTTTTAATATTAATTGAGCAATATTTGCATAACAGGTAAAGTATCTCTTCCAGGTATGTAATACCTTAACAGAATGTGTATTTTCACAGTACATGTATTATGTGTACAATACCCTTTCTGTAACACGTGTTTTCACTGAACACCAGTTGCTGATTCAAATTGACCAGTTCAATTCTATTACATCAGATCATTTTTTCTTTACTTAAATGACAGGTACTGAAAATCTAACAAAAGGGTTTATAAATGTTTTACTTAGAATAGATATAGGAAGATGTGGAATGAATGCCAATGAGATAACTCTCAATCCAAGTCACAATTTATAAAAGTAAACCATTATAGGTCAAGGTACGGTCTTCAACACGGAGCCGTGGCTTTTTCTATTCTTATGCAACTATTTACCCTTCAACAAACTTATGTTGATTTATAATTTAAGATAAACCCTGTTAAAATCATGTGGTTAACATTGAAGTTATTTGTGTTCCTGTAACTGAGACGAGGTGAAGGTGAATTCATGATTTACAATAGAACTACCTGAGATTTAGGAGTACAAGACAAACTGCCTGGTCTAATTAAAAGAACATAGAATGGCATTAATAATCATTTGAAAATACAAATCAAAGTGCTTGTGAGCACAAAAAGGGTAAATATTGCTTTCATTTTGCAATTTTGCTAAATTGATTTGTACTAAGTTATAATTTGAGTTGGAGTTATCTACCTTTGAACATTATTGTACATTTGTAGCTGAACCTTTTTTTATCACAGATTCATACACTATGCATTAGTTCTGTAATTGTTTTACTTGGCAAGTACATTAATTCAAATACACATCATATTGTAACATAAATATTTAAGTATAACATATCATTAATAAATTGCATGATATTGACTGGGTACCATCTGAAGAGTTATCACTTCACTGCACTATTTTGTTAAAATAATGCAAGGTAGTGACAAACCTTGGAAGATTTATAAATCAAGTCTTAGAACCATAGGTTTTTTTCATTGAATTTCATTCAATCTTTAGCCAAAAAAGAATGTTCAAGTCAGAAATGTTTTATAGTATGCATTTTTTAAACTTTTTTCTTTTAATATGATACAATTTATTAAAGGCTATAAATAATAAAAGATAAAGAAATACCAAATTTTCTGATAATCAACCTGATTCAAAATTTTGCCACTATTTATGTAAAATAACATAACAGAAGAAAATCAAAGTTCAATATCAATTTCTTGTTATTTTTAACTAAAAAATACAATTTGTTAACAGACAATTTAAAGTTTCTTCCATATTAAAGAAAATGATCTCTCTTCAAATTCATTGATCATGAAACACAATAAGTCATCATTTCACAGTACTGATGGTTAAAAGTATTCAATCCATTTTCACTTTCAAATGCCCTTTTCATTGAATAAGAAGAAATTCAAATGCTTAAGATTCAGAAGCCATTGTTTTTTTTCCCTGAAAGACTAATTCCTTCTGGAAGCTGGCTCTTGTAAATAAATAAAGGAATTTGGGAAATCTGGAAAGAAAAACATGATGAAATATATATAATCTATTAACTAGAATCACTTGTTGTTGTATCTTGTTTGACTTTTGTTTGTTTCTGATTTTTTTCCTGAAGTATTGTCAGTTGGGTTTTGACTTATGAGTTTGGTATCTTTTGCCTCTCATTGAGGATAAATCATAGGAAACATCCAACTACCACACATTGAGGATAAATCATAGGAAACATCCAACTACCACACATTGAGGATAAATCATAGGAAACATCCAACTACCACACATTGAGGATAAATCATAGGAAACATCCAACTACCACACATTGAGGATAAATCATAGGAAACATCCAACTACCACACATTGAGGATAAATCATAGGAAACATCCAACTACCACACATTGAGTAAGTGGAAAACTAATGTCTTTTGTCAGTTAATTCTTATTAATATTTTAATGTATAATTTGTGGTCCCTTCATGTTTCATGCACAAGAACAAATAAAGAATGCAACTGATTTTTAATACCAGATTTATCATGCAGCTATGTTTTTTTTTTTTATTGATTGACGTTTTGTCATTTTGTGGCTTTCTATAAATACATGACTTTCACCAATCGTGAGCTGTTTTTTTATGAATGAGTCACACAGGTTGACTCTAGGTCAATTGGCACAAAGGACTTCCTGGAACAAACACTTCTTACTGTGACATAAATAACATAAAAATTGGGACCTTAGGACAATTTAGAAAGTCATTGATTGTCCATTTGACTACTACATATTTGCAGAAAAAATTTCTTAAAAAATCCATTTTTTCACATATTTTTTCATTGTCTTTAAATCAAGTCTTTTTGATCTGCAAGACAAGGTAACTCTAATTGTCGCCTGTTTTGCCATATGATAAAAGTAAATTATCACTCGTGTATTTTACAATCAAAATCTGTCATTTTGACGTGGAGTGTAATAGAACTAATTATCTCCCCCTAAGACATGTGATCGGATAAATTATCACCCTCGTATAAACCAATCAAAATTTTATATTTTGTTGTGGATTATAATAATTGTCAATTATTATAAAACTATCAAATGACTATATTCTGTAAAGTCAGAAATTATTGCGTGCATTTATAATTGTGATTTTGTCATTTTAGACTTAAATGCGATTTTTTTTTACAATTTTGAAAAAAGACCCTGTTTAGTTCAACATGTTCATATAAATTATTTCAAAATGCAAGTTTAAATTATTGCGTTTAAAACTCTGTCGCATTTTTCGCATTAATAAAAACCTGGCAATAATTTCTGAATTTACAGTATACTTAATAATCCGATGACTATACATACTTAATAAGATCTGACTGCTGGTGGAACCATGGGACATTCTTCTAGATTTAATGTATCGTCTATAACAGGTCTGTAACTTAATTCTGTCTGTAAGCATATAAAACACAGTCAATAACATTGCAAATTCTATTGATTAATTGTTTACCAATGGGAACTAATTTCATAAAATGGACTTCCAATGTACATTATAAACAAATAATTACATTAGATGTATGTTTCATTATAATACGTTATTCAGATTGGCTAACTGCACATCACGTGATATTCTGTAAGCAATTGCATTACACAATAAAACTTGTCATTCATAACAACACGAGGTCCCACAACAAAGTGCACAGATGAATTAAATAAAAAATTGATAAAATTCCTGTTTTCATGATCCTAGTTAAAAAATGTAATTATGAGTATTGAATGCGTCTTTTTGTAACTTCATAGGGTTGTAAAAGCGTGGACCGTGAGCACATTTTTAGAATGAAGTGTCCCGCTCTTCATACAAAAAGTAAAAAATTTCCTGAAGATCTGTACCTAGAGTTTGTCAAAATAATTAATCAATTCATTAAAGAAATAACTGTTTCCCTCTTTCCAAAAAAAAGAAGAAAAGAATGCTCTATCCCAGCAAATTGGCATTCATAGGAATGTGTATTAATAAACAACAAGTAAAAAATTTAGCCTGTAAGTGATGTTTTAAACTCATGGCAACAAATCACTTTGATTGGCATTTTATAAGGTAAAATCTATATGTAAAAGTTGTTTCAATGTTTAAAATAACATTTCCTATTATCTGTACAAAGGGAGATAAATTAAATAACATTTCCAATTATCTATACCAAGGGAGATATTCCAATGTTCTGTTTACCTTTCCAGACTCTATTTCAGTTTTAACCATTGTGTGTTTTCTCCAGTGTTCCTCGAATGGCTTCTTTTTTTGTCCTTCAACTGGTTTGGAGTAGTCATATTCATCAATACGGTCCTGAAAAGATCACAAAGGCATCAGCATATTTCATTCCATATTGACGATTATTTTGTACGAGACCCATGCAAATTAAACATAAAATGATAGAACAGGATGTCCCAAAATTTTAATTCATGTGGGATGGAAGTCACTTTTTTCAGACCAAGACCACCCAAGAAATAATTGTATATTTAACTTATATAATTCATTCATCCCCCCCCCCCAAAGTGATGGCACTTCTTTTTAACTTACACCACTCACAGAAATAAAAAACAAATTAGAAATACACTCTCTTTGCATTGTGGTATTTTAAATACAACCACTGATACATTATTCTTAAATGCCTTACCCTGGGGGACATGGTAGTTTCTGGAAAAGCCCTGTAATAATTTGATTGCCAAAATTCCCCCACCATATTAATTTTGGAACAGCCATAACTAAAATGTTGATCTTGAGCAAATATTTCATAAAAATAAGATTATCGATAACAGTATATTAAATTTTTCGTAGTTTAAAGTTTCATACCTTAAAATCTTCCCGACTGTGTGCTCCTCGACTTTCTTTCCTCTCGCACGCTGATACCATTGTCTGTACAGCATTTATCATTAAATTCTGTAATTCTAATGTTTCAACTAAATCTGTGTTCCATATCATTCCTCTATCAGTAATCTACAAAACAATCAACTAACATCAAATCTAAATATACCATTGATTTTACATCACATCTAAATATACCATTGATTTTACATCAGATCTAAATATACCATTGCTTCTACATCAAATCTTAATATACCACTGCTTTTACATCAAAACTAAATATATCATTGCTTCTACATCAAATCTAAATATACCATTGAAAATATTGAATTCAGATAGAGATTACCAGAATCACAATTGTTCTTGTTAACTATTCTTAATGATAGAAACCTTGACTGGAAGAACAAATGTAAAACACACCTGTCCTAAGTCAGGAATCTGATGTACAGTAGTTGTAGTTTGTTTATGTAATTTATGCGTGTTTGTCATTTCTTGTTTTTTTATTTAGGTTAGATTGTTGGTTTTCCTGTTTGAATGGTTTTACGCTAGTAATTTTTGGGGCCCTTTATTGCTTGTTGTTCGGTGTGAGCCAAGGCTCCGTGTTGAAGGCCGTACCTTGACCTATAATGGTTTACTTTTATAAATTGTAATTTGGATGGAGTGTTGTCTCATTGGCACTCATACCACATCTTCCTATATATATATCTATATACAGTAGTCAAATATTGAAATTCAATTGGCATTTCCATACTTAATGTAACTGATTAAACTGCTGAAATTTTAATTTCAACAAAAATCAGTTAAAAAAAACCACTTGACATTTTTATAGACTTGAGATAATTTGCAGATTGACCATCTTTTCTAAAAAAAGGTTTCTTATCCTCATTATGTCTTTTGGTATTTTTGTTGGATTGCTGATATCTTCTAATAATAGGGACGAAAGACACAAGAGGGACAGTCAAACTCATAGATTGAAAACAAACTGACAACGCCATGGCCAAAAATAAAAAGACAAAATGACAAACAACAGTACAGAAGACACAAAATAGAAAACTAAAGACTAAGCAACATGAACACCACCAAAACATAAGGGTGATCTCAGGTGCTCTGGAAGGGTTGATATTAATATTAATTGATATTACCTTAAGGTCATCCATTTGTTGGTATAATTCTCCTAATTTTTTAACCCCTTCTTCTAAGACTGGTCCATCCCTGAACACTGCTGCATTGTTCTGCATAGCCTGACAAATTATTCATTCAATATTGTATTAACTAAGTATAACTAGTTGATCTGAGTAAATATTTTTGTGACTGTCGTACAAGTGATAAATTTAGCTAGCTATAAAACCAGATTTTCTACATATGGAAATGCCTGTACTAAACCAGGAATATGACAGTTGTTATCCATTTGTTTGATGTGTTTGAGCTTTTGATTTTGCCATTTGATTAGGGACTTTCTGTTTGGAAGTTTCCTTGAAGTCAAATATTTTAGTTATTTTACTTTTTTTCAGCTATCATTACCATTATCTAGTCGCCAATTTTTTCTTGGTTGAGGAAGCCAGGGTGCCTCAAGAGAAACATAAAGATGTTATAATGTCAGGTGGTTAAGAAATTTCAAACTTGAGTATTTAATATGATCATCCTCTTAGATTTTTCACACTAATGAGTATCAAAAAATCTATTTAATTTTTCAATTATAACTTGGGTAACATGAATTGAACCATATATGTACTTGTTCATCACTAAAATTTAAATAAGAAATCTTAGGAGGTCATCTTCATGGTTAATAAGATAGTGTCTAAACAAAAATACACACAAACTGTTGATACTTATCATCAAGTCCATGCATTGTTAATTGTTTATTTATGACATGTCTTAATTTAGATATATATTTTATGTGTAATAAAACAAATATGAGAATTGAAGTATAATCGATGAAGATGAATTTGACATCTTATGCCTATTGGCATAGCAGAATTCATGATTTTTCTATACAATAAATTTTACCTTCTGCATGGCAAGTCTAAGCTCAGCTGTTGTAGTACCACCATTAGCATTTCTGACCTTATCAAGATTGGCTACAGAAAATTCTCCTGCATTCTGTAAAATATACATGATAAAATGAAGAACTACATATGATTTTTAAAATTTTAATTTGAATCAAGAATTAAAAGCATGGCGGTCATGGGAGTCACCTCTAGATTAGGGCCTCTATCTTCCATCCCCATCCACAATATAAAATTTTCATTTTACTGATAATTCTTACTATAAAAAATTTGTAAGGGTTCCGCGGAACCCAGTGTCTCGCCTATTTTTGCTGTAAATTGCAGACTCAACAACAATGAGGGAAAAAATCAATAAAAATATTCCTCTTGTTACATGTACTATTTTATGATTGCAAGAAAATCTAAGTCCATTTAAAAGTAAATTACAGAAAAAACTGAGTAATCTTTTTACAAACTTTACTTCTGGATACAATATTATGATCATAAATAAGCTTCTGTCCAAGTTTGGTACAAACCCAGGATAGTTTAAGAAAGTTATTAAAATTTTTAAAACTTTAACCACAGAGTGAATGTAATGGTTCCCTGGAGAAAAACTAAGTCCATTTAAAACTAAAATATGGAAAAAATGGATTTATTTATTTACAAAATTTACTTCTGGATACTATCTTATGATCATAAACAAGCTTCTGTCCAAATTTGGTACAAACCCAGGATAGTTTAAGAAAGTTCTAAAAACTTTAACCACAGAGTGAATGTAATGTTTCTCCGCAGAAAAAACTAAGTCCATTTATAAGTAAAATATGGAAAAAATGGAATTTTATTTTTTCAAAATTTACTTCTGGATATTATCTTATGATCATAAACAAGCTTCTGTGCAAGTTTAGTACAAACCCAGGATAGTTTGAGAAAGTTATTAAAATTCTAAAAACTTTAACTACAGAGTGAATGTTTTGTTTCCTCGCAGAAAAAACTAAGTCCATTTATAGTAAAATACGGAAAAAATGGAATTTTATTTTTACAAAATTTACTTTTGGATACTACCTTATGATCATAAACAAGCTTCTGTCAAAGTTTGGTAGAAATCCAGTATAGTTTAAGAAAGTTATTAAAATTTCAAAAACTTTAACCACAGAGTGAATATTTGTTGACGCCGCCGACGACGGAATGTAGGATCGCTTAGTCTCGCTTTTTCGACTAAAGTCGAAGGCTCGACAACTAGAACAACCCACAATTAATTATTCGAACGACCTAGTTCACACCCCATTAATCAATTTTGGAACATTCCTGTAAATATCATATTGTTTGGAATTAAGGGCCTACGACACAGTTTTGATCCTGTATTTACATTTTAATAAAAATTTCCATAAAGACCATTTTTTATCTGATTAAATCAAATATGTTATAAAAAAAATATACCTTCATGTGCTACTTATTGAGTAAAATGAGGTCAAAATTTTGTATATTTGCTCAAAATTCAGATTTGTGGCAGCATTTTCTCTTTCAAAAGAAAGACATAACTTTTTTGTTTTAAAAGATAAACACAAAGTGTTTTTGGTTAAATAATTTGTATTTTCTTTATTTTATAAGTATCCTAAAAATTTATACATTTTTTTTTTCAGAAATAACTCATATTTATCAAATGTTCATGAATGTAAAAAAAAACATCATTTTTTGCTGTATATTTTGTCAAATTTTAAAAAATTGCACTATTCAATTCAATTCAATTCAATTCAATTCAATATTTTATTGGAAAGAGCACAATAGAGGCGTGATCCAAATACAGACAATTATAATATTAAAACAACACATAAATGAAATAAAGATTCATGTAACAAGTCATGAGCCAATTCTATGTATACAAATACATTATAAACTGATATTGATACCATAAACTTATATTTCAGTATTATTCTAGATTTTCATATATTTACTTAAAACACACAATATAAGATTTATATATATATATATATATATATATGCATATGCACAAACTAATGCAAAAGATTATTATCTGGTGAAACGGTATGGTGGTCTCTCAAAACAAGAGCTTCTTCAATATACATACAAATAGATTTTAATTCCTTTTCAGACATAGGATTTAACATTTTTGGTAAAATTTTCATTCAAATTATTTGAATTAATATCATTAATTTTATATTTAGATCTAATTTTGTTATATTGCAGACATTCAATCAAGAAATGAATCTCATTTTCAATTTTTCCTGTGCAAAATTTACAAAATCTCTCATTAGATGGTATTTTTGGTCTTGCATACCTCCCAGTTTCTATTGCTAATGAGTGTGCACTAATTCTTAATTTAGTGAGTTTTTTTCTAAGGTATTTAGGAATATTAAAATTTAAATATTCTTGTTGTTTAAATTTAGTATAAATTTTACTAAAAAATAAAAGTTTACGTTTTCATGAAAATTTGCACACATAATCTTCTCGCGTTTTCAAACCAAATGTCCATGAACTCGTTTTCAAGTTAAAATAGTTTGAATGATAAAAATCAGTCGAAAACTGACTCTTTTCCTGATAAGTCATAGTCGCGAAAATAACAGTTTACGTTAGCAACGTCATTCTCTCCCCTGTAACTGTATTGTATGCCCTTAAATTCATGCAATAAAATGTCTGCTACATATATATATATTCTTTTTAGAGATTAGAAATCTATTTTATCTAGCCAATGTTACCATTTAGTTTTATCGAGAAACTATCAAAAGGGAATGAGTAGATTTCTTCAAAAAACATTTAAATCCCTCCTATGTGTGCACATGTCTTTCCAATTTAAAGAGCCATATATTTCTAATCTTGACTGAGCAATAAAGATAATTTTACTTTTTACAAAGTCAGTTGAAATACATGTGTAACAAACCCCATTTAAAGCTTGTGCTAAGAATTTTCAAATCCAGTAACAATTTACCATCAAACTAGTGGCATACCTGGCTTATGGGTCCAATAGTCTCTCCTGGTTTATTTTCCTCAATGATGGTGTTGGCACAAGCCCTGCCAAAAACTACCAGATCGAGTAGTGAGTTAGCCCCGAGTCTGTTAGCTCCATGAACGGAGGCACATGCTGCTTCACCACAGGCATACAGTCCTGGGACGACCTGGTCTTTACCATCGTTATATACAATAGCCTACAAATAAACAATAGGACATTTATTAGTCTGAAATCATAGACACAAATATCTGGTAACAAACAGGCATACAGTCCGGGGACGACTTGATCTTTACCATCATTATAAACAATAGCCTACAAATAAACAATAGGACATTTGTTAGTCTGAAATCATAGACACAAATATCTGGTAACAAACAGGCAAACAGTCCAGGGACGACCTAGTCTTTACCATCATTATAAACAATAGCCTACAAATAAACAATAGGACATTTGTTAGTCTGAAATCATAGACACAAATATCTGGTAACAAACAGGCATACAGTCCATAGAGTGACAGAGTAGTGATGCAGTTGTTGCAAGTAACGCTGTATAGAAATATTGATATCAAAATTTTAAATGCAGTATTTTATTATTTTGCGAAAACTCCTCTCATGGCAAATTAAATACATAAATAATAAAAACACTGCATAAAAATATGAATTGACAACACATCTTCAAGGACTTAGAACTGTAAAAAAGGTTCCTACCTGTCCTTTGTAGTTAGTAGGTACACCCCCCATGTTGTAGTGCACTGTTGGGAGAACGGGAATGGGATCCCTGGTAACATCAACACCAGCAAAGATCATGGCCGTCTCTGATATTCCTGGTAGTCTGGTCTTTAGGACTTCGGCAGGTAGATGAGATAACTGTAGGTATACATGGTCTTTCTCTGGTCCAACTCCTCTGTAAATATACAATCCATAAATCAGTTTAAAAACTTCATTATTTTCCAGCCGTGTAGATTGTTCTATCAACATAAAAGACATATAGATTCCAACACTTCAACAAAGTTATATTTAAAATTTTAACTGTTGAAAGTGGAGAGATATCGTAATACACGACTTATAGTAGTGGAATCTGTTTTTCTAATGATTCTTATCCATCCTTTTCAAAGATAGTTGTGTACTTTTTATGTGACGTCATCAGACAGTTGCCTTTTTTCGTTGATGTCACTAAAGGAAAATTTAGAAGAGGCAAAGAAAATTTAACGTCACAGTGAAATTTTGAAGGATCATTTGATGAGAACAGATTTTTCACTAGTGGGGAGAATTATTGTTCACTCACCAACCAGAAATGAGAAAAAAGCGCAAAAATTAGAGAAATATAATTTTCATGTACCATGTGTACCAGGTGACAAAATGTTCATGTTAATCTTTAGATTCGTAGATCAAATGTTTTAAATTAATCTGTACAATGTGATTTAACAAAATATTGAACAAGAGGCTGGCCGATTGACAGCTCATCAAATTTTCTTGTATGAAAATGATATTTGAAGACCTTGACCTCCAAAACAGAATCAAGTAAAAAATAACTTTACAAGAATATCTTTGACTGACTGAAAGACACGTTGACAAATGTGTAACTAGAGCAGGTATAGTGTATATGTAAATCATTAGTCTTGTATGATCAGGTGTTAAAAATTGTTCTATATCTTTGTTATATAATCCAAATAAAGGAAAAGAATTTGTTGCAGAATGATTTCTTTCAACTTGTTTTCCTTATCTATGTAAACATCCCCAGAGACCAAACCAATATCAGTTTGAGAGTATAATTCCAGACATATTACCTGCCCTCTCTTATTTCTATAGTACTAGATCTTGACACAACATCTCTGGAGGCCAAATCTTTAGCTGTTGGAGCATATCTCTCCATGTATCTCTCTCCTTCAGAGTTAATAAGATAACCACCTTCTCCTCGGGAGCCCTCAGTAATCAAACAACCAGCACCATATATACCTACAATAACAATTCAACTACAGACTTGATTTCTAACTTTTACTTATGAAATATCATTATTATTTCTATCATTTTTTAGAGAACAGAAATGAAAAATTCAGATTTTTCCAAATTTATAAAGGGGCATAACTCCAAAACAGTAATAGTGACACCACCAAAATTCAAACTATATCTGTGTATTGTGATAATACACATTGTGTATAAGTTTATAAGAGGCAAACTAAAGAAATAGAAAGGAACGAAAAATTCAGCAATTTGGCATAACTCTAGAACAGTAATAGTGTCACCACCAAAATTCAAACTAGATCTCTGTATTGTGGTAATACGTATTATGTATAAGTTTCATAACACTGTTTACGGCAAACAAAAGTTACAGAACAAAATTTTTGAACTTATGGTTGGACATACAAACAAGGGTAAAACTTCATGCCCCAATCCACTACGGCATTGTACGGCTTGGGCATAAAAAAAGAATAACACTAAGCAATGAAATTCTTATTAAAATTAACATTAAAATATATTTTTGTATAATTTAATTTTGGATGTAACGCGTCTTCTGGTTGGCTGACGTTATTTTGTTATCAGGCCATAGACATAATTTAGTCATGTGACCGTGACGTCATTAACGTTTTTTCATGGTTTTCTACGGTTTAAAATGGAATTTAGAATTAAATTATAAGAAATGACTGTAATATTTTTTCTGTCTATTCGAAATAACATAAAAAATGTGGTGCACACTGTTAAATAACCCGCTACGCGCATTATTCAGTGTGCACCACATTTTTTATATTACTTCTTCATAGACAGTGATAGACGGAAAAAATATTAGAGTCATTCCTTAAATAACAAACCTGTGGGATGAAACTGTACAAATTCCATATCCTCATTCTGTAGTCCAGCCCTAGCTACCATAGCCGTCCCATCTCCTGTACATGTGTGGGCCGAGGTACACGAGAAATAGGCTCTTCCATATCCTCTGTCAAAATACAAAGTCAATCATGCATGTCAACAATATAATTCACAAATCATGCAATTACTTTTAGATAAAAGATAGAATAGATCATGTCTATCATGTTAGTGTGCATGGTGTATGATATTAAAATTCTAACAGATATGTCTGTTAGTTTCAAATACTTGTGACAGAGGAAAATAAAGACTTTAAGGATAACTGATGATGTACATGGTATATGGAGACAATCATTACACTGTGTAAGGTTATAGGTTAAATAAATAATGATTTTTATGAAAAATTTGATTGCATGGCTTAGATGGTACATAACCTGCAGGTACTGCTGTTAGTTTTCAATATTTTGGACCTTTTAGAAAATTATGAATTAAAAGAATAACTTGACACAGTTTACCAATTATTAACAATTTCAACCTCTTTTCTATCATTGATAATCATACATGTAATATGAAGTTAATTTTTTCACAAATCCTTGCCAACTCCATGCTGAGACAGTGTTTTTGTTCTTCATTGAATGCAATGATCATTAATATTCATTTTTATTTGTGTATTTATTCCATTCCTTTATCATGTTTAAAGAAAGCTGAATGCGCAAAATTGTGACAGATAAAAAGTAAAATAAACATGGCTAAGCACTAACTATAGATTCAGTCTTTAGGATAAACTTTTAAATCAACTGGCCCAAAGCTCAATTTTGGGAAAGTTAAGTTTGCCTGTTGAGATGATTTTTACAGGCCTGTAAGCAATTTTACTAGCCTGGGCTGCTAGGTCTATGATTAAGTGTGAAGACTGTAGATTATGATATGAATGTCATTGGAACTTCACCAGGGGTCGAAATTAGTGCTGGTCCAGTGGTCCAAGACCAGTAGAATTTGTCTCAGACCAGTATATTTAGTCAGCTTGTGGTCTGGAGGACCAGTAGAAAAGCTTACACTCAACCCCTGAACCTTATTGTAATTGTTTTACAGCCTTACCCTGTGGCAAGAATAGTGTTTTTAGAATGGAATCTGTGAATGGTTCCATCTTCGAGATTCAAGGCAATTACTCCACGACATTCTCCATCTTCCATGATCAGGTCCATAGCAAAGTATTCAATGAAGTATTTGGTGTCATAGGCTAGTGACTGAAAATATAAATAAAAAACTTTATCGCCAATTTTTTCAACATCTCTGAAACTTTAAAAGATTGTTGATATCAATTTTTTTAAACATATCTGAAAATATGTTTTGTTACCATGGTACAAAACCCAGGATTTTTTGGGTGTTTTTGTTTACCAAGATTTGAGCTGAAGTGAGATACATTACGTTTGTAATTGTCATGCTTTATAAATCTCTGAGGTAATAATCTCATCTTCTTTGCATCTGTTAATAGCTGATTAATGGGAGGCCTATTAATTTCGTACTCTATTTGGCCTTTTAAACATTTTTTGATTCAAGCATCACTGATGAGTCTTTTGTAGACGAAACACACGTCTGGCGTTAATATTACATTGTTATCCTGGTATCTATGATGAGTTTACTAGCTAGTAATGCTAGTGTTTGATGTTTTTACATATTAATAAAAGTGGAACTGAAACTGTCTTTAAGTTTTAGCAAAAAGGTCACAAAAGCTGTGTCCAAATTGACATGCATAATGACAATGTTAAAGAGTCATAAAGGGTTTCTTGTGAGCACTTTGAAATGTCAAATCCCCTCACCCTTCCATAAAGTGTATGTAACAATGAATGTCCAGTTCTATCTGCTACACAACAACATCTGTGAGCTTGACCCCCTTTTCCAAACTTTGTACTCTGTCCACCGAACGCTCTCTGGTAAATTTTACCATTTTCTAATCTGCTAAATGGCATACCATAGTTCTCAAGCTGAAAGATATTAATATTTAATTTAAAAACAGAGTGCATTTTAGACATTATATCCAGTATAAACCATGAACTCTAAAACCCTTATTTATGTAATTTGATCTGATATTTAAAGAATGTAATATCAGATTATTACATGGCATTTTTCATATCACATGTATTATCAGCCCTAGGTACAATATCAACCAAAGAGCTGCATGGCTCGAGGGCTGATATTGACCGAGGGCTGATAATGCATCTGATAAGAAAAATTACATGTTATGATCTTTTTATCATATGCTTCAACAATGGAGAAAATAACAGATTCATATATTGATCCTTTTGCGTGTTTCCTAAATATAAGTTCAAAGAGTGAAAAGTTCACGGACGTCGGACCCCAAATTTAGTACATTCGATATGAAATCTTTCTATCATATGCCTCAAAAGAGAAGAAAAACAATTTAATATGGACAAATCGACAAAAATATACATAATGAACACTGTTTGCAAAATATTTTTTAAATACTTTCTAAATTATGTTTGAAGCTTTTAAAAATGCATTTATTTTTAAAATAATTTGTTTGTTTTGTTTGTTTGTTGTTTGTTTGTTTGTCTTTTTTTTATTTTTTTTATTTTTTTACACAATATACTTAACAGTATCCAAATAATTGTTTTGTACACAACTTTGTAATGTTTTTCACTGAAAATGTTGGATTGAGGTGTATTTTCCGGAATTTGTCGAGTATCACCGGAATGCCATATGATACCATTACGGAAAGGTATGTGATAACAATCGAAGCATGTGATAAACTTTTCATATCAGCCCGCTAAGCACCAATTAGAAAAATATGGAATTTACGTAAAATTTAATGCTATTATCTTACAGTAAAAATCAAATGTTATTTAGTCTAAGTATATGATAAGTATATTCTAGCTGTGTTGAGGACCCATTGGTTACTTTTGGCTGTTGTCTGTTGTTTGGTTGGGTTGTTGTAAATTTGATATGCACTTTGTCCCTTGAGGGCACCCCTTAGGGAAATAACAGATATTATATACAATATGTGTTTCACATGTTTGTTTTATCATTGACACAAACCTCAATAACAGCTTTTGGTGCTTCTTCACACATGTAATGGATTGCATCTTGATCTCCCAGCCAATCAGAACCTTTCACTGTATCATAGAAATGGTACGTCCAATGATCTTCTTCCATGTGACCTAAAGCTGCATTGATACCACCCTAGACAAACAAATAAAAGTTATATTAGTAATGCAATAAATTTTGGTAGAAGTAAATGTACTTTGAAATAAGTTTAAAACCTTTGTTTTTCATTAGCTAAACTAATTATGTATGTGTCTGTCCCAAGTCAGGAGCTTGTAATTCAGTGGTTGTCGTTTGTTTATGTGTTACATATTTGTTTTTCGTTCATTTTTTGTATATAAATAAGGCTGTTAGGTTTCTCGTTTGAATTGTTTTACATTGTCATTTCGGGGCCTTTTATAGCTGACTATGTGGTATGGGCTTTGCTCATTGTTGTAGGCCGTACGGTGTCCTATGGTTGTTAATTTCTGTGTCATTTTGGTCTTTTGTGGAGAGTTGTCTCATTGGCAATCATACCATGTTGTACCACATCTTCTTTTTTCATATTAAATACTTAAGGTTAATTATAAACCATATAAACAAGGATTATGACAATTGTTCAAAACACTAATCAAATTATTCCACACTTTAAAAATAACATTCTTAATCAAAAAGTAAATAAATATATCTATATTTTCTATTCTGACACAAATATAGACTATGTAAAACAAAATAATTCATTATTTTTAACATGTTTCAAAGTAAAATGTAATAATGATGTAATAGTATTCATTCAAACTATTTTCGTTATTTTTTTTCCAGATAAATTCTTGATTATGCTAAATTGTAATTCAGTCTTTTCAGAAGTTTAAGTGGCACTGGCCCAAATTATACCCTTGACTGTTCTCTTAAATAGAATATATATATCTGTGAGAAATAATCAGGACTGTTCCAGAAAACACTATGCCTCCAGGGAAGACATTTTTTTTAAATCTTATGTAGGTGTTTGTAGTTGAAATATCAAAATGAAAAGACACTTGTTTTAATTTATTTTTATTTCTAGGGGTGATGATAGTTAAATAAAATTGCTGTCCTTATGGGGACATAGTATTTTCTGGAACAGCCCTCAGAAACCCACACTGTCATTTCCACTGCAGTTTCAACATTATTCTTTATTGACTCACTTGTGCTGCTACTGTATGAGATCTGGTTGGGAATAATTTGGTTATACATGCTGTTTTAAATCCTTCGTTAGCCAATCCAAATGCTGCTCTTAATCCTGCTCCACCAGCACCAACAACTACTGCGTCATATTTATGGTCAACAACAGGATAATCACGCGAAATCTAAAAATAAACAAGCATTCTGTGAGTATTACATAATCCATATACATGATGTATTTGCTATGGTAAGAAATAAGTACCGGGGCCATAAAAAAAGAATAGGTTTGTTTGCCCAAACCCTACCTACCCAGAAAAAAGCTGCCTACTCAAATTCTTTTATTGTCCTGATTTGAAGAAGTTTTTTTTTTAATCAGATAGGCATGAAGACTAATAAACATCCGATACATAAACTTCTTTAAAAAAGAAAATGCCTACCTACCTACCCACTGTCTCAACCTTGGGTAGGGTTTGGGCAAACCAAAATATTTTTAATTGTGGCCCGGTACATTGTATGTTAACCAGTCAGGGGACTTACTTAAATGAGTGATTTTCTAAATCACTGGTTTAAGTAACATTATTTCCATAAAAGTTGGAAGTAAAAGTTGTCTTTCTTTAATAGTCACCTATTTAAGTAGTACAAATTAATCACTAGAAGAAGTGATTTAATCTTATTGTAGCTTTAACTACAGAATACAAATGATCCAGGGACTTATTATGTTTCTAAACTTATCAGAACCAACATCTGTGTTGTCTAGGATGACCAGGTCATTTCAGGTGATGACCTTGTACTGAATCTAGGATAATGACATTAAAATCACTTGTTTAAGTATCATACCTCAATATTTCCTTCCCAAAAATCACTTATTTAAGTATCATTATTTTAATAACCCCCACTAATTTCAACACCCCCGAACAGTGAAATTTTTATCGCGAACAGTAGAATTTTATTACATAATCTGAAAGATGAAACCTTGAACTTTACAGGAAAAATACTCCCACTGCTGGGAAAAATCTGTTAAGAAAGTATCAGTTCATTATGTAAAGCCATTATGATAGCATTTTTTCAACTGAAATAGAATTTTCAGGTAAATGATAGCATCAAAGGCATAAACCTTGCTACTTAAAAGAAGCAAAAAGTTAATTTGTTTCAATTTTACTAATTAAAAGTTATTATTTAAACCTATGTGTTTAAAATTTTGAAAAAAACTACAAAATCCCAATTTGTGACAAAACTTTGAATTTGCTACTCAAATAAGTGATTTAAAAATCACTTATTTCAGTAAGTCCTCTGACTGTTAACAAGCTAAGTGTTTATCCTGCTGAATTTATGGATGTATATACCATGTAAATTATACTGATACGTCATCAGAAAATAGAAACAACATAAACAAGATAAACCTATACAAAAATTGACTCTTACTTCATGTATACTTTTTTATACTTATTACTATACATGTACCATGATATATATTGAATTATCCTCAATTAAATACATCTTCAAACCATATTTTCTCAAATGTTCCATAATTAAAAGGCCTCTACTGCAGTCCCTCAAATAAAGGTGTCATGTACTAGAGGAGTTCATGTGCAAAATACCTAGATCATGTAGATTGTTTAGTTTAACTTTAATTAATAAAAATTGAATGCTTCTCTCTGTAAATTTATTTCGGTGTCAAAGTGTTGACCACAGTTCATTTTGTATGAAGCTTGGAAGATCTTTTACAACCCTATAAATTCACTAGAAGAAGCATTCAATACATTATTTTCTAGGATCATGAAAACAAAATTTCTGTCAAGTTTTTCTATTATTTGTAAACCTGTGTACATGTGTACTTTTTTGTGAATTTTCTTGTGTGATCCTGAGTATTACATTTCATTTTAAAATTCAGGTTAATTTCAGAATGATGAGAGATTGCAGTTGGACAATCAAAATAACATATTTTAAGGTGGTACCTAACACTACAGGGAGATAACTCTGTAAAATCAGCTAAACGTTTTAATTACGTTGTGTTGTTCAGGGAATATTAAGCTTCTCAATGATCAAAATTAGTGTTTGTCAAACTGCTATATAACCAGTGTAATTTTTCTGATAAAATGGTTGGTTCAAATTTTTTGAAATTTTTACATTTTTGTCAAAGGGTCAAAGTAAATACTATGCCAAAATTTTATGAAAATTAAACGAGCCAAATTAATTTTAGTGAAGGTGTTGGGTACCACCTTAATAAAACATGCATGTAACATAGTCTGATTAGTACTATTTCATGTATTTTTGGTCATAATACATGGTATAAGAACAGTTTTCAATAAGCATGATAAGGCCAAACAAAAAAGTTAGTGTGTTAACTGTCGCATGCTGAACAAAAATAGGGTAGGGATTTTTTTTATTGTTATTAATATTTTTTTTACATTAAGTCTATGGGAGCAACATTGTGATTTAAAAGTGCTTAATCAATAATGGCCAAAAAACTTTAGGGTAGGTAGGGGACTAGGGGTACAGTAAGCACACTGACTTTTAATTTGGCCTAAGTTCATTATACAAACCTGGCTTCCTGTTGATGATTTGGCGTCTGAATTTCTACCATTCACTTTAAATGAAAAATTTCTCTGCACTGCTGCTAATGGCTGTCCTGTCTTCAGGAACTAAAATATAAACAATCAAACGATGTTTAAAAATCAAACTCAAAGTCACCCTCATATCACTTTTTCTAAAATGTTTGGAGCCACAGACTCCTGGCCACCATATACTCTTACCTCATGTTCAATGTTAATTTGTACTAGGAAAAATTCTAACATAACATTAGGTTGTTTGAGAAATACACTAGATCAGGATATTATTATACATTGTACAATGTTGTAAACAGGAAAGAAAAGACAATCCAAATGTAACTGCCTTTTATTCTTAGATAACAACTAGAGAAAAAAGTAAGCTGTTCTCACCTCAACCCTTTTAAATGTACATGTAAATACAACATGCAATACTTTACTTTGAAAAAGTTGTTTTTATCTTGCAATGTCTTGGTTTGGTGTTTTCATATTTGTTTTGGTAGTAAATTTATTCATCATAACCCAGGATTTGTCTATTTCCCTAATCCGTGTGTAATCCAACCAAAGCAAATACCAACCTGTTTGCATTAATTACAATGTAGCTGACCCATTATTACAAATATTGACTGAGAGAAAATCACATACTGTGAAAGTACTTAACCAATTTTTTCGTGGTGTTTGTGGATGATTTTATCCACATATTCAAGTGTCCAACGAAATAAAACAACCATTGTCCAAGTCAAATCTGAGAATCCTACAATAGTAGTCACAGGGCTACCGCACAATGAACTACAACTGCAGGCAATATTGTACCATTTCATCTTTAAAAACCTAATCTGTACATCTGTACAACTTTGGATCTTTAAATTCTCATAAAAAATAATTTTGATCGATGATTGTCAGATTTCCAGTATTGATTTGTTATGATAAAGTGTTCATTTTACATCATCAAAATTCCCGTACATATGGGAAATAATAATTCAATGCTGGGCTTGCTTTTGATAAGAATTATTTTACACTTCATGATACCTTTTATATCATTTGTTTATGTAACTGTTTTCTTTGGGTGACATGTTTATGGCCTAATTACAAATGTAACACCTTTGATGGTCTTTAATCTGTTGATCACTCTATCATGGGTTAATTAGTGTGATCACTACGATTTACACGGGTCAATGTTTACTTTGCAATTTCCTTCAATCCCGACAATTTGTTCATTTTCTTATGGCTTCAAATTTTCATTTTTTATATTTTTTTAAAAACCCATGAACATTTAAATGTTGCCGAAACAACAAAAATTGATACCAAGGAATTAAACAGTATTTAAAAATGAACCACAGGAAACTTCTTATGCCGAAATCGATGGGTCACTGTGAAAACTGTTTAATTATGAGAAAATAAAGGTTAGCAGGTAGGTGAAACTTACATAAATGAAGAGATAAATGAAAAATGAACAGATTGATGCCCGATTTAGATAATTCCAAGGCCGTCAATTGGCAACGAAGCAGCCCATCTATTTTGGGTGGGCAAATATCCACTTTTTGATATGGGAAGAGCTCTGACGTCCCATGGCCCCAGCTTGTCTGGCAAAACAGCCGTTGGACGTCAGAGTAATCTCGGACTACCTCGTAATATATAGGGATAGTAGATCTTCCCATGGATAGAAAACAAGTGCCTGTGATCAGGATGGTTACTAGTCCAAATAATTATGACGTCTGGCAAGGCTGAATCCGGGTTTGTTCGCGCCCATTCACGTTGCACCTGATCTGGTTCGCGCCCTACACGTTCGCGCCCAATTTTTATTGGTTTTGTGTTTGATAACTTTGTAACCAAGTTTTGGCAAGTGTATTCTTGTTAGTATATTTGTTGTCATTGTCTCAAAGTAAAGTGAGACAACGTATATTTTTGTGTTGAATAAATCTTAATCATGTTTTGGATAATGTATTGTTAAAATATTTTTAATCATTGTTTCTAAATAAAGTGAGATTCTGACGACTGGGTTTATTTGGGTGGAATCTATTTTTAATATTTTAATCAATTTTGGTTAGTGTATTGCTATAATTTTTTATTTAATTGAGGTCAAAGGGGCTAATCTGTTAAAAAATAATTATCTTTCATGTCTTTTGTGTTTTTCATTTAAAATTTTCAATACATGTAGTATTTACATCAAGGCAATTCAAAACAACAATCATGATTTTCCAATTATTCAACTGGAACTTGTAATTTTAAATTGGGTGAGTAGGACCTTGGGTGTGAACGTGCGAGGTGCGAACATGTAGGGTGCCAAAAGTGTAATGTATCCTACGAAGGCGTCCCAGAAAAAAAATAAAATAGCCTTGCCAGACGTCATAATTATTTGGACTAGATGGTTACATAAATGATATGATCAAAACTCCAATAATTATAGGGTCTAGGAAGTCTATTTTTATTATTAATGTGAAGTAATTTACGGAAATTTGTTAACTCAACCAAGAAATACACTCCGCAGACGTTATGATCATCTCGACTGCAGGACCATGATATTTTCGGGAAGTTTATAATTTTTTTTCCCGTAACTTCCGAAGGTCACAAAATGCTAGCTATGTTTTAACATACTGGCGTTGTCAAGTACCAACTATGCAATTACTTAAAGCACAATGTTTCTTCTTCTGTGATTTTTAATTCAACTTTCTTACCAATTTTTGCAAAGGACCAGCTTTTGAAATGTGCGCCGACAGTTTCAGTGTTGATGCCATTCTTGAAGTAAAACGGAAATGAAGCAAATATCATGTAGTTGAACATGCGCAGTGCAATTTACATAACTGATTATATAAAACTTGTATAAGAAGGTTATTCAAGACAAAAACAATAGAGGGAACTTATATGGTATAAGATATTAATTTTGGTGCTTAAAAGCACTTAAATAAAAGATTTATTGAAGGCAAAATCGTTGTTTATGTAAATGTAAACTAGTGGTGTGTCTAAATCACAAAACCGATAACGGATATATATTTCCGGCAAAATCCGCTGAGCCAAAAATAGATAGGCACTGGCTACGGTTACTGAGGGGGGGGGGGGGGGGGGTACCCTTCTCCCTTTTCCCACCCGTCTTCTCCTTTCTCCTAACCCCGTTCTCCTTTCTCCCATTAGAATAAAACATCTCCTTTTGAGATATTTTTTCTTGAAATATTAGAAAAAAATTTAAAAGGAGAGATATTTTATTTTTTCTCCTTTTTCCAACTTTTTCTCCTCTTTCCCAGCCTTCCTCTCCTTTCTCCTACCCCCTTTCTCCCTGTCTCCCTTACCCATGTCCTCCCCCTCGTTACTATAGCAAGGGGGGGGAATCTACGTCATCACGCAGGGTGTCGGCGATTGAAATTGGACCACCATCTTGTCGCTTCAAGGTAAGAATTTTACTTATTATGCCAGTTATATGAGGGTTATGATTATACAAAATAGTCCGTCAAAGACTATATAAAGTAGGAAAATAAATGAGCCATCGCTCAATATTATTGGTTATCTCAATTTTGCAAACACTTCGATACCAGTTTTAGGAATTAGGTCAAACATGCAGGATATCGGCAAAAATTTTCATAACAACATCTTGATTATCAAGAACCGCCTATTTTATCAACAAATGAAGGTGTCCGAATTCTTTATTGTACTCGGGAAAATACTTGTTACTCACAAATATCCGTCATTATGGTCGAAAAACGTCTTATTTTTAAAAAATGGAAAAAGGATGTCGGCAACACATCGAATATCGAAGGATGTCGGGGACACACTAATAAATTATTAAATTAAAATGTAATAGTCCTTTGACTTTATCAACCATTATGAAGATACGATTAAAAAAAAAAACAGGATTAGTGTTCCTTGCTTGCTTCAATTTCATGCACTCAATTTCAGGATTCAATTTTTGTAAATATTCGAGAGAAAAAAAGTTTTAGAAGGTGAAAATCTGATTTCGTTTCAGTTAAGCCAGGGTTCCACAGGGGTCATTTATTGGACCAAGTCTTTTTATACTATATATATATATGACATTTCATCTGGCCCTGCATCTACCGGGTGTTTAATAAAGGCAAAAGTAGTATACCGCTGTTCGAAATTCATAAATCGAGAAATAAAAACAAATCCGGGTTACAAACTAAAACTGAGGGAAACGCACTAAATATAAGAAGAAAACTACGACACAACAGAAATACAACATTAAAATGTAACAAACACAGAAACGAACTATTATATAACAATGGCAATTTTCCTGACTTGGTACAGGACATTTTTAGAAAAAAATGGTGGATTGAACAATCGTATGCATGGCCCTTTTGGTCCTTTATCGTGACCTTTGCTCAAGTCTACTGGCGGTTTTGTTGAAATTTCTTCAGTAATTGACAATGGGTGAAACTTAATATTTTTGGCAGGCCTTTTTTTTAATGAAAAATGAGGATTTGCATGGTTTTGGTTTTTTTTACGGATGGCGGTTTAGTGGGCAATCTGGTCGGCTGGTCAACATCAGGTTGTATTCGCGATCGTTTCCGCCTGCACAAGTTTAAGTTTGATTTGCGTCTTGTCTAGTTTTATCTGAAAAAATAAGAAATTAGATCTAGTCACATGTTGAATAACATAATGTGTTAAAAATAGTATATGATGTGTCCCCGACATCCTTCGATATTCGATGTGTCGCCGACATCCTTTTTCCATTTTTTAAAAATAAGACGTTTTTCGACCATAATGACGGATATTTGTGAGTAACAAGTATTTTCCCGAGTACAATTAAGAATTCGGACATGTTCATTTGTTGATAAAATAGGCGGTTCTTGATAATCAAGATGTTGTTATGAAAATTTTTGCCGATATCCTGCATGTTTGACCTAATTCCTAAAACTGGTATCGAAGTGTTTGCAAAATTGAGACAACCAAAAATATTGAGCGATGGCTCATTTATTTTCCTACTTTATATAGTCTTTGATGGACTATTTTGTATAATCATAACCCTCATATAACTGGCATAATAAGTAAAATTCTTACCTTGAAGCGATAAGATGGTGGTCCAATTTCAATCGCCGACACCCTGCGTGATGACGTAGATTCCCCCCTTGTATAGGATTAAACACATTTTTTCTAGAGATGTGTAAACCGGGGCGATTAACTCACAAACTGAATAAAAGTATTGTTACATTGGAAACTAAATGCCGGAATGCATGGTTGGGTAAGAAAGTGAAGAATGTAACAATAATTATTGAGGCTACGGTTACATTGCGTTATTGTTACATGAAGACAGCAATGTACGATGGGACGAGTAATATGTACTAAATAAAAATAAGTTGACTGAGAAATCTTTTTTATATTTACAATACATACAATTTCTTTAATATTGTATTTACAATGACAGTTTCTACATATCCAGTTAGTGGTTTTTAAAGCATGTTTAAGTCCGACTCATTTTTCATGCACGAAATTACGTCCTCCAAAAATGCCATCACTTAAAGTAAGACGCTAAGAACCATGGCAATAGAGGTCTTTAGAACAGTCAATCATGAAAATCCAGTGTACCTCCATGATCTTATAAATATTAAAAAAAAACCCAAAATATTCTTTCAGATACCAAAATTTAGCTGAAATACCTGATGTAAGAACAACAAGGTATGGCTTGAAATCTTCCAGATATTCTGCTGCCAAACTATGGAATGAGTTGCCAAGCCACTTTAGAACTGAAACATCTTTTACCCAATTCAAGAGTCTAATAAACTCACGGAATGGCAACTCATGCCATTGCAATGCATGTGCTTAGTTTTATTTATTTTATGTTACAGCTTGAAATATAATAGTGCTGCTTTTTGTGAATGTTTGCTTAGCTTTTTATAATTTGTGAATGCTGTGCTTTAGTTTTTATGTTTGCTTTTAGTGTTTATTCTTATGCATGTATAGAATATAGTATTTAAATAGTGCAGCCTAAATGTGCATGAAATGTATGTTCTATGTCTTTTATGTTTTAATATTTGTATTGTGTATGTTTGTTATGTAAATGTATGCATTTGTCGGTTATAAAAGCTCAGAGAGCTTATGTTTATTTGTTATGTAACATGCCGACTATAAATAATGCTTTGAATTGAATTGAATTGAACTGATACATGTATAAAGAAGTCACGTGACAGAAGTTCCCAGTATTTTAGTTCACAGTTAGCAAACTTTGCTTTTGATGTATCAATTTTTTAGAACTGCGTTTGTATATCTGTATGAAATTTGTGTCTTGACATTGTTTCAGTTTCGTTTTAAATTTTTCACCCTAAACAAAATTGGTAATAATGAAGAGTCTCTTCATCCAATGTTCAAAGTATAATAACAGTAGGTGTGCAGTTAAATACTTAAACTAGTGATATCATTGAACTATATGTTTCGCCTTTGGCACTCCTAATCTGGATTAGTATCTTTAAGAACACCCAAAACCATTTATACTTAAAACTATTTAAACACCATTTGTTGAATAATAATATTTATTATTTATCATTATTACAAGTATTATTTAGTACATATGAAAGAATTAAGCAACACAACTATAGAATATTTAAGTTTAATCAATCTAGAGTACATTACTGTTTTTCATGTAACAGTAACACAATGGGCCATTCCAGTTAATTTCTGACAGGTGGGGACGGATGGGGAGATTTTTGTTCATACCTATCAGAAAAAAACATCATGAAAAACTACCTATCAGATCTATAAATTAAGACCTATCAGATGTAGAGTTTCTGTTTATATTGGGTGGATGGGCTTTCATGGGAAAAATTGACCTATCAGAATTTTTACTGCAAGGAATGTACCCATCAGAATTTTAAATCCAATACCAGGTAATGCATAATACGAAACTGTCTACATTCCAAAGCACCCCTAAGATATGAAATAGGTATTTTTTGTAACCCTTAAGATGTAATTATATTTAATTATTTACTGTTGCAAGACCCCTCAGAAATTGTTAGGTAAAAGTGTACCTGTCAGATGAAAAAAAACCCAAAATTTCACCCCTAAGATGTATAAATTTTACACCCCCCAGAAAGGACCATCCATCCCCCATTATCAGATATTAACTGGAATGGCCCAATGTAACCGTAGCCTCAATAATTCTTGTTACATTCATAATTAATCGGTTCCTTACCCAACTTTGCATTCCGGCAATTAGTCTGCGATGTAACAATAATGTTTTTATTATTTGTTACATTTCCATGTAACCGTAGCCAGTGCTAAATAGATAAAGATTCTGAAATTTAAGATATATGTATGTTCTCTTATGAACGTTTTGATGGAAATTCTTTTTAAAAATGAAAAAAAAATGTCATTTATAATAAAAAAAAAATGACTTGAAAGGTTTATCATGTCACATAAAAACAACCCAGCACTAGTACTCGGGGAGGGGGGGGGGTGAGGGGGAGGGAGGGGCTGCCGGCACTTCAATACCGCTGGGGTACTGCTTATTTGGTGTAACTGTAATCAAGGATTTTCTCTCGGTTGGGGGCGGGACACCGGCCTGTATACAATGCAAGGTGATATGACGTGCTGCTGGAATAGGTAACCGTTTCAAGCTATTTAATTATGATACACACTTTTTTATTTCCAAAAAGCGTCTTATTTTTTCAAGGTAGCGTGAAATAAGCAGCCTACAACTGAAAAATCACTTTGATAACAATGGCGGGAAATGTCGATTGTCAGCCAGCAACTTCGGGATTTTTTTTTGCAATGACGCCGCGAGTTTACTAAAAAATTAAAACTACGTGGGAAATTATCTAACTACAAGGGAAATTCAAAAACGGAAAGTCCTTTGAAAATTAGCAAAATCAAAAGCTCAAACAAATTTAACGAATGGAACAAGCATTTCCTTAAGTAGGAAATGGTGAATTAAACCTGCATGGTTTAATAGCTAGCCAAACCTCTCACTTGTATGACAGTTGTGTAGAAATCCAACATCGTCTGAGCGAAGCAAACAGACGTAATTGGTAAAAACGTCAAAATTTGGGATTCAGCAGTCAACATTGTAATATAATCTTTAGCACTTTACAACAAATAAATGTTTTAACAAAGAAACACAAAATGATATATAGACAATGTTCATATTAAGCAAAAATGAAAGATAAGAACACAAAATTGCAATTCAATTATTGACCATAGCTCAATGGCGGGATGTATAAGTACCGACCCACGTCATAAGTAAATATTCAAAAATGGATAAATAGCAAAGTTTAACAATATACAGGGACAGAAACGTGAAACTTTATACAGGGACAGAAACGTGAAACTTTATACAGGGACAGAAACGGGGGACTTAAACACGTAATTAAGACGATCAACAATTAACGCCAGTCAGTACCTTGAATCTATACTTCAATAACACAATGTATAATTTGTAAAGTTGATACGGTATATTTATCAAAAATGTCTCGGTATCTTCCAATGAACCTTTAGAGAAACAGGACGCTTGTCATATATTCTGGTATTGAGATGACCGTTTATGTCAAATTCGAGGTACAGGTCTAAAAATGAGGCGGAGGAAGCCATGTCTGTTGTTTCCTTTAATTACCCAATCAGTAAAGTTTGGATTTTTAATGATGAGAACATCGTCAATATATCTGAATGTGAAATTAAAAGATCGGGCTTCTTGATAATCTTAATTTGTTTTTAAAACGTGTTTGAAGGAACTCAGAGGATTGGTTGCACGGTGACACACATTTTTGTTTGCCTTTTTGAGTCGGTATATTGACAAAGGGCAGTGCATTACGAAAAAATACATTTTAAGAACCCAATTATTTCTACATGTTAAAGTAAGAAAAAAAATGCACTTTATGGATCTTTATCATCTTATTCATTTCAAGCATTGCCTGAATAGTAAACTATGCATTGTTTTATAGATTTATTTCCCACTTATTACAGCTTCAAAAAATGATGCCATTTATAATTAAAAAATTACGAAGAATATTTTCTCTAAGATTTCTATAAGTTTGCTAATTTTTTTTAACCTAAATGCAAAAATCCCGATATGAATAATTTTCAGCCCCAATATTCTCGAAAACTAACGCGGTAACATTTTTGTTTTTTCGAAAGAACTCGCATTGATAGTGAGGTGTCGCTCCAGTCTGCGTACAGGAAGTTGGATATATTGCGATGGAAACGTCATGATATCCTATATTCCAATGTTTGACTTCTCAACAATTAATGCCAACATTATTCATTTGCTTTCTGGCAGTCACATACACACGCTCCATGTAATTAACCGACAGGGGAGAAGTTTGAGCAGGGCTATGTCCGGTCTGACACAGCAAGCGTAACCAATAATTTAACTCAGATTCGAATTCGAACAGACTGATTTTTTTTTGGCCATTCTTTAAAGTTACCAAATTTTAACCCCACATAACATCTATGGAACGAACTTGATAGACTCATCCGTCAAGGATAACTACCAACCCAATTATGAGATGAACACAAACATTTCAAAAGAAATGGCGAAGGACACCACATGTCCAATTACTAAATTTGGTTTGATCTATTTCAAGGAAATGCTGAATAAAGATGCACATGGTGAACACAGAAAATGAGATTAATTTTCACGAAAGAATGTCATACTGAATATTAAACAAAGATTTCAAAGAACAGTAACATATGATATGTTTGGTTAATTTTTGGTGATGGTAAAGTCAGTATGGTACTCTATATATACCAAATCATTGTTGTCTGAAAATAGATTTGAAGAACACTAAATTTTGAAATGTTTTTACAGTGTACTAGTTATCTGTATGTATGCTTGTATAAGGTTTTTAGATTGGTAATGTCATTTTGAGGTTTTATCCGCGTTTTATCGAGTGAAAAATAATAGTCATCAGGTAGTATTTGCGTTTATGTTTAAAAAGATAAACAAAATTATTCAAATAAGGTACACATACATACCAACTACCGTAAACGACTTTGATAATGCTGGATGTACTCATTTCCTTTGACAAATAATGACAAAATCTGTGAACATCAAATCCGAGATGATTCAAGAGATGATTCCAAAATTAATGACACATTCTATGGACATAAATTCATAGATGAATCCAAAAGGAATGACAAATTCTATGAAGATGAATTCCAAGATGATTCTGGAAGTATTTACAAATTATATGATCATAAATGAATGCAACTGTAGTATACCACTGTTCAAAAGTCATAAATCGACCGAGAGAAAAAAAATCCGGGTTACAAACTAAAACCGAGTGAAACATTAAGTCCCAAATGATTCTAAAAGTAATGATAAATTCTATGAACACAAAATCCAAGATGATTCCAAAAGTAATAAATAAATTCTATGAACATAAAATCCTAGATGATTCCAAAAAGTAATGACTAATTCTTAATTGTTTCACTCTAGGATTAAAAGCAAATAACTTTATTGGTGTAACAATTAATTAATGGAAATAAAAAATAAAACTTTATCAATTTGGTGTATCGTAAATTATTTAATGGATTGATCTACATTAGGAACGCTCACATCAAAGTATAGTAAAATAACAAAAATACCAGATTCCAATGAAAATTAAAAACGGAAAGTCGATATCCCATATATATGAAATGGCAAAATCAAAAGCCCAAACTCATCAAAAGAACGGAATACAACTGTCATATACCTTGTTACATGGATTTTCTAATGTAGATAAACTGTTGATATTTACCAAAGGTATCATGCTTAAAATGTAATACGACAGACGCGCGTTTCGTCTATCATTAGTGACGCTCGGATCGAAATAGTTAGAAACATACAAATATGTTCCACCCGTCTTCATAAAATTCATAAATAGACAATTTGATCGAAAGCACCATTGTTAATTAATTAAAATTCGCTATATTAACTAGTGGGTAGGGCCTCGATATCATTATGGTTGACAAACATGAGACAGTTTAATTCAGACAAAATGAGATTCGGAAGAAATAAGAAACCTGTTATCGTTGATGAACTTTGAATTATGATGATTCTGTCAGGATTTCAACTGCATAATATACTAAATAAGCCCTGTGTGTCAATTGATTTTTTTAGTTATGTTTTTATAAAAGACGAACTCATCAAAATAACACTATATAACTTTGGTACATCCTAAATTATTTTATGGATTCATCGCTTACATCAAAATATTTTATACAATTATATCATGCTTACAAGGGGTATTTGCCAAAAATACCGGTTGATAGGAACAAATTTGATTACCTCGAAAGCATGATATAATTGTTTAATTCCACCGAATGTTCCACCTCAGAAAGTTTATTATAATCAGGTATCATATGAAATTTCGACTTGAATGTATAATTTCTGTATACACTGCAGCTATGCTATTTGCGCAGTCAAATTGCATTGACCGTATTATCATTTCTTATCATTTGTTTTATGTACAATCATTGAATGTATATATATATCTCCCTTTTTATGATAATAAGCTAGTTCTCGACTGACTACTACACTTTGTTTATCAGTTTCAGTGAAGCGTAATACAAGTGGATTCCAGTTTTTATGTGACCGGTTGACAATTCGTTTCCGTTGAGTTTTATTTATGACGTCATTCCCAGAATTTTTACGTCATTCGGTCCAAATTCAATAATGATTCTTTTTATCCTAAATATTTCATCTGGAACCATATATTTAGAATACACATGCATTTGTCATATTAGAATAGAAATAATTCATTGAGTTTAGACATGGTATTCCCCATCTGCCATGGTATTTGCTAGGGTATTTTCCATCTGCCATGGTATTTGCTAGCAAATACCCCGGCATATGGAATTCCCTAATGGCAAATACCCCGGCAGAGAAAAGAAAATCTCAATATA
This sequence comes from Mytilus galloprovincialis, assembly GCA_037788925.1. NCBI lineage: Eukaryota > Metazoa > Mollusca > Bivalvia > Mytilida > Mytilidae > Mytilus > Mytilus galloprovincialis. The sequence goes on along the minus strand of CM075339.1, from coordinate 72,316,214 downwards.
TAGAAATTGGTGAAAAATACCATGGTTCTCAACCAATCAAAATACAGTATTATTACATAAGGTGGAATTAGTATAAATATACATGTAAAAACAAAAGTATTTGTAGAACTAGGATGTAATACACATCGACATAAAAGGAATACTTTGATAAAAAAAAAAACATGAGATATCCCTGATAAAAACACTATTTAGACAAATATTAATTTTCAAACACCGTTTTTCTTTTCAGAGCTATGTAAAAATCCTTAACAATGTAAACTTTGTCGATTTCCATAAATATAAATTAATAGGTAATAAGTATACAGGTAATTGCAACCTACAACTGTGCGAATTTCTCACCTCTGAATTTTCATTTGCTCAGTAATCAACGTCATCAAGTAAAATGATAATTTTGCATTATTTTGTTGTCAAATGAAGTTCTTTGATATTCTAATGTTAAAACATATGACGAATCTTATTATTAATTCATTAATTAAATCAAATGCTTTTTGTTTTAGAGTGGTTTCATGTTTATTCGACGTGTATTATATAATGAGATATGGCTACAAGGAAGTTTGTTCAGTTGACATATAGATAGTTATTAACGAACTACACAGTAATGCAACATGACTGCACATTTAAAAGATATACGTCTGATGGCAAAATTTACAAAAAGGAATAACGAATATGAAAATACAAAAAGTGAGTATTCAAGAACAGTTGACATGAGCGACGAAAATAAACATGATTATGAAGAAGTTAATTTGACAAATACAAACGAAAACGAGAACGGGCAACAAAATACAAAACAGAATGAGTACCATGATTTCAATGATAAACAGAGAGACAAGTCAAATATAGACATTAAGAAAGATGTGAACACCGAAAAAATCAGCAATATAAATGATGTTCCTCTTCCAAAGCCGGTTTTAGGTAATACAAAAAAGATAGTGATAAAGTGGAAGATTATATCGTTGATTGCAATAATACTTTGTGTTGGACTGGCTGCTGCTCTAATTACACTAATATCGCTAGCGTTATCATGTAAAGGTATGTACTGAAAATATAGAGCATTGTGCTCTATTTATTAGTTTTTTTTAACATGTTTGAATCCATTGGATCTTCAAAAAAAATATTTACTATATGTCTCCTGGAGGTAAAGTTAAAACTATGACTGACAGAAAATAGCATTGTACATGTCTATGCTTAAAAAGAAGTTTGTTGCCCTGACTTCTGCCACAGAAGAACTTCGAATTCGTAATCTGATCATTGTAATCTTTTTATATACGTCAGTAATGTAATTTTTTGAGGAAGATAACGCGTTTACCAATTTAAAGGCTCAAAGATTATTCTCAGTTGAATAATATGATTAGACATTACATAGTGTAAATACTTATAGTTATGCGTCATGTCTTGAATTTAAATTTTCAAAAATCAAATCTTTCGTGTCACGTGCCAAGGTTATACCCAGTATAAAATTGATATCGATTTATGAAATGAATTATGGAATCCAAAAGAAGTATTTTCAATTTAAAACTCTACCCTTTCAGTGTCGCCGTGTGAAGGAGTTGGTTGTCTTCATAATGGTAGCTGTTCGATGTCTGACGATAAAGCCATATGTAGCTGCATTAAGGGTTTTAACGGTTCGAAATGTGAAGGTAAACATAAGAAATATTTTTCATTTGACAATCAATTACAACAAGCAGCATGAACTGAAACTCTCAATTTTTTTTAAAGACTCGAATATAGAATTAAGCGATTTCAAAATATATATGACATAAACATATTTACACACCAGGTCAGTATTATACTGTGTAACGGACTTTCCGACTATCTAATATTAGAAATGAGTTAAGACGTGGTTGCACAGTCTGGTATCACAATTTTGACACACCATTAAACAGACCATTCTAAAAAAGAAACAGTATAAGAACTTTTTCGAGTTTGACGCTTTCACAGTGAAAACATTAGTGTCTCTTACATGTTACATCTAAAGGTATGAACATATCATATCCTAATTATTGTTGTTCTATGTCTACGTTATCAATATAATTTCAGTTACATCATGTGATAATTTCATCTGTGAGAACACAGGGACTTGCTATCTTCATAACTTTTCGCCCAAATGTATATGTCCGGAAGGCTTTACTGGAATGTATTGCAGCAGTAAGTAGCAAGCTCTAATATAGAAAGTTTATCTCATAAATGTTACTATTCATGAAAATTATAGTATAGACATATTACTTGATTTATTTCACTTGACTGGGCGGGGTTTAACCGGTTCTCTTATTTAAGACCAGTCCATCTATAGACAGGTGTTTTGGGACACTGACAGATGATTAGAAATATACCTATTAGTGCTTACAATTGCATAATTTAACATAGAAAGAAAGGGCTATGCATTCGTGTTTTTATATCTATTCCTGTCATGTGATGTTGTCATTTTGCGGTATCGCCGTACAAGCGGAAGGTCTAGCTAGTCATACAACCACGTTCACCTCCCATTTATACTTAATATGTCCTGTACCAAAAGTCAAATAAAAAAATACCGCGCCCGAAGAAATTTCGAAACGGAAAGTCGTAATCAAATGTCAAAAACAAAAGTTCAAAGAAATCCTGACATGGTACAGGCATTTTCTTATGTAGAACATGGTGTATGAAACCAAGTTAGAATAGGGCAGTTGTAACCAAACAGTTCGTTTCAATGTATGTTTGTCTGAGTAGTGTTTCTTGTTTTCCTCGTATAGTTGACGCTTTTCCCTAGGTTTTTGTTTGTTACTCAAATTTGTTCCCGCTTAAAATCGATTTTTTTACTATTAAATAGCGGTATACTACTGTTGCTTTTATTTTGGGTAGGAAAACCTGCAAAATATGCTTACGGTTTAAATTATCAATTTATTATAAACTGCAACTATCAATATGCTAGCTATAATTTTTGTTTTTAGTCACACCATGTTCAGGCGTAGACTGTTTAAATTATGGAACCTGCACGTACACCACGAGTTCATTGCATGCCTCGTGTCAATGTCCTCCAGGATTCTCCGGTGAGACTTGTGAAGGTATTGAAATTTTTGTTGATATTGTAAAATTGTCTTTCATTCTAAATACATTGTAAAGGAGAGAGAAAAGATGTCGAAGGGGAATTCAAAATCAAAAGTCGAAAATAACCTGACAACGCCGTTGCTAAAAACAAAAAAGACAAATTGACCAGCAAAAGTACACAAAACACTTAATAGAAGTTGATGCAACACAAACCTTATAAAAAATTAGTTATTCGTTTTGAAAACGACACGAAAACCTAATCGCCTGATCTCCGAAATGAGCAGATGAAGTGCGTCAAAATATTAAGTGATCCCCGATATACATGCTCAAATAATACGAATCAATGCTCTGTTAAATCAGGACACTGCTGTTTGCCGTTTTACATAATATTCATAAAGTTTCTGTGTGTCATTGTTTACAATGTATGTGTATATGTATTAAAAGTTGTATAGTGGCTTAATCGAAGACTATTTTGTTCTTCTATTTATCATTTTTGCATAATTTTTGCATTTTAAAATTGAAGCGTTGTCAATGGTTGAAAGGACAGAATACCAAAAACGCTAACCGGATAATCGAATGTTTTGTCAATTTCAATAGATTGGATAAAAATGTGTATGTATTGAGATCATTAAATAATTTTGTCTTATTCAAAAATGTTCGTCATGGTAATCAATTTGACTGATCAATTGTCCACTATATTGATTGTTTCTGTTAATCATAAAACATCATAGACGTAATCAGAACTAAGACAACTTGCCGATCAGCTCGGAGCAATCTTTTGTAGACGAAACGCGCGTCTGACGTATATACTAAATTTAATCCTGTTATCTATGATGAGTTTATTTACAACCACTGGGTTGATGCCACCGCTAGTGGAGATATATTTCCCAGAGGGTATCACAAGCCCAGTAGTCGGCACTTTTTATGCTGACATGAATTGTCATTGATATTGTTATATCTATAAATTTACTGTTTACAAATTTTTCAGTTTTTTGAAATACTAAGGCTTTTCTACCCCAGGCAAACTTTTAGGTATCTATGATGAGTTTATTTAAGTAAACATTATAAGCATACATGTTTATAAAACAGTAACTTTAAATCAATAACCAGATTAATTTTTACGATTTTCTTCATTATATAAGTTTTGATCTACTATTGCGTAGACCTACATCTGAAGGTGCAAGCCTTTGTCGTAGTTTAAACGAAATGCCAACTCAAAAATTGTGATATGCAAATCAAAGTGAATGTAATTAATGTATACTTGATGCTACGAGTAAAAGGCTAAATCAGTTCAAAACGAAACATCCTTCATTATTTTCTGAGACAACAAGAGAAAATGAAAGAATCAGTCGGTTCCAAACATTTCAGAGACCAAGAAGGTTCTTTTTATTTTTCAATCTGGCGTTATTACAAACGCCATAGTAGATACGGTGATATTGCATGAATGATTAAAAGTCAAACTTTGCCAGGAACCCCACAGACAAGCCTTATAATGCCAAAGGACAAACTTCAATTCTCTGACGTGTATTGTAAAAACGCACATTTGTAGGGTACTACAATAATAGGGCATTAAAATGTCAAATTAAACTACCGGTTAACCGGTTAATCGATTGAATGAATATCCGAGTAACCGGTTAATCAAGACTGTACGATTTGACAACATTATACAAAATTATCAATAAACTGTTTTTTATGCGTACAGGCGTAGACTGTTTAAATAATGGTACGTATGTGCACCACGGGTTTATCATTAAAGTCTTATATAGATAAAGGCTCCAAGGGACTAATATAGATGACATGACACTTTTGGATACTACTTAAGAGGTTATTCGACTGAAAGTGATTCATTCTGTTCGAAGATGTATGAACAATCATCTGTAAGGATATCTTTATAGAAGTTGAAATGCTAATATGTTCAAATCCTCGGTCTTTTATTAATTTCTAGATAAATTATAATGTAATCTTATCACGATAAAAAAATATATATAAGCCACAAAAACTTCTAACTATAAGATGTTTTATGTTGCAGTAACACCATGTTCGAGTTTACCTTGTTTAAACAACGGAATCTGTGGTATAAATGGGTCTACATATACATGTACATGCATGAATGGAATATCAGGAAACCACTGTCAAACTAAGACCGATATGTATGGTAACCAGTGTCCATGTAAGCAAAATACAACGTTATCAGAATATATCGCGTAGGCCTTATTGTCAGATCGTTTAATCTTGATCATGTTGATTTTATGTTTCATTCTGATGAAACTAATACACATTTGTTCATTATCTGTACATTTAAACATATCATAAACGTTAATGATACGAAATTTAAGAAATATATTTGTGTAAACATCTTTTCAAATCTACGTGTGAATATATTTTGGAGTTTTCATTGTTTAAATATCTTACAGTTAACCCATGTTTCCGTTTACCATGCAAAAATAATGGAATTTGCAGGGTTGATGGCTCATCATACACATGTACTTGTACCAGTGGATCTTTTGGGACTGATTGTGAAGGTATAGCTGAAACATTAACAAAGGAACGTTGTAGTGTCTTTACACATACTTAATTTGCGAGCAGTATACTTAACAGCTTTTGGTTTATGGTTATAAACTTTAGGATTTGGGTATGATGGCCAATAAGACAACTATTCACCAAAGTTTAAAAGAAGCGGATAGTTATAGTTATGTATGATCATAGTATACAGAAAAATGCGAGGTCTTGTCCAAGACTAAAAAGTACGTCCATTGACGGACACAATATTCGGACGCCTTTATTTTCGATTGTCTCCCAAAATAATCAAAACTGAATATTCATAAGCGAAAAGTACAAATGCGACTATGCATGATACATATAGGACACAGAGGAATGGTGATTAATTTATTGTGGAAGGTAGAGAGGCAACAAACACAGAATGAGGTCTTCTCATCTAATACTATAGATTAATATTCATAGTTTTGTATTTGTCTTACGTGTTGCCTGTTAAAATCAAAACCTGATTTGTGTTTATCAATTTATTCAACGGCCTTGCAAACAAATACTTTTTGGTACTTGGTTTCATACAAAGATATGTATTTGGATGGAACCTCTTGTTTGACTTTTGTTATTATTATGTTCTTTGATTTATAGCCTTTTAAACAATGCAGGTGGCGGCATTTTCTCGCTGGTAGTTTTGGACTGTTTTATGCTTTGTGGTTTGATTTTGTCTCTTTGATAGTTTCCACGTTTCAATTCTCAACCTTATATAATTATTATTTAGCTATGATACGCGAATAAGTATAAATGAGATATGTCACTTAAAGTGTACTTGTCATGAGTTCCAAACAAGATAGAAATTGTTTTACTTAATTTAATTTGTTATGTAAAAAAGAAAACGGTAGGGTCACCCACATTTTTGTTTTTTTGTGAAAGCACAAAGTCGAAAACGAACTGAACTTCGCGAACTAAAAAAAAAAAAACGATCAAAAGACAAACAACAGGACACAATACACAACATAAAAAATACCAACTTAACAACTTAAGAATCTACCAAAAACAAGAGGTGATCTGAGATGCTCCAAAAGAGTGAGTAGATCCCGATGCATATGTTGTTCCAGTCGTGTTGCTTAAATTAGTAAAGTGTTATGACTGCATGTGATCTATATGAAGATAATTTCTTTATGTTCTAATTCGTTTCACCTAAACGAACATAAAATATTTATCAAATAAATAACTGGAACTCTCACATGGACCGTAAACTATGTTTATGTCATAAACAAGAAGCAACGCTTATCGATTATATTAAGATAATTTCTTTATAGATCTAAAATGCGATTTTGAAATCAAGGAAGACCCAAACTGTTTTTTGCAGCAAGATTTATCTGACGATGCAAATTGGATTCACTGGTCGGTAAGTCTTAGGGAACAACCATTATACTTCAGAGGGGGGGGGGGGGGGGGCTATGGTTTTTTACCCAATAATTTATTCTGATCTCCCACTTGAATAAAGACGATTCTGGTAAAGCAAAAAAATAAATATTTTGAATCCAGATTTCCACCATGGCCTTTACATTTGTAGTGTTTAATTCGGGCGGGAAAAAAACCAATTTGATTGATAGCGTTAAAAAACTAGATAAAAATGTTCGCGAAAAAAAATATCTGAAAAAAAACATAAACCCCCTTGAGGTTTAGTGGTTGCTCCATTACGTATGTTATTGTATCATTTTGTTTTGGTAAGTTCACAATCATAATAAACGTTATCAAAAAACAAATATATGACAATTTACCATCGATATGATTCAGAAGTCAGAAATAATTCAATTACATACCACTGAATATGCATTACAATTTATCAAAAAAAACCAAATAGTACTTATATGTTCAGATATAATGCATTAACCTGTCAAATTGTAGGGTAAAACACCAACTAGTGAAACTGGCCCAGAGGCTGCCTATGAAGGATGCTACTATTATTATTTTGAGACTAGTAATCCATTGAGGAGTGGGTCAAAATCAAGATTGATATCAAAGAATCTTGATATAGGTAAGACATATATCGGGAAGAAATACACATGATATTCCACAGCCACAGACAGAGTGCATTTATGGTTAAATTTGTGCTGACCATATCCTCAGTGTCCAATATCTTCTTGCTACAGTTCCATTAAGTTATGGGTAGCAGAAACTCTGCAGGGAACTGGTGTGAGATGATATCGAACACTCCTGGAGTACCAAAATGGGGATATACCTTTCCTATAGATTCTAAACAAGACAATGCTTAACTTTTAAGCAAACAACAATCCAAATGACTCAGTATAACAAAACCAATCAAGTCTATGTCATGAAATTAGCAATTAGGTGTCATGATTTCTATCATGTCTATTGTTCAACTCCTATTATGATGGACAATAAACATCAAAGACTAGAAGGACTTGTGGTGCCTCTGCATTGAATAAATTAAAAACAAAAATAACTCAACATTTCACATACAATCCTGTATATCACATTTTGGTACCACACGACTATAAACAGACAATGGGTGGGATGAGGTGGGATTAAAATAACTTCACTTGCAGGCTATAAACATACATTACAGTACAAACGTTGCCTATTCTGTCAAACGTTTGCCTCCTCATTGAGTGGATATTAAACAAATGAGACAGAATCACATGGACTTCCGCCTAAGTTAATTGGCCAATGAGGTTATGACCATATCCTCAGTGTCCAATATCTTCTTGCTACAGTTCCATTAAGTTATGGGTAGCAGAAACTCTACAGACTTCCTGAAGATGAAACCCAAAATCTCAAATACAGTATAATGCCTCTTCCCAAAACTCAAAATAAAACATATCTTCTTTCTTAATATTATTTATTACATAACAAGTGTTGTACAGATAACATAATTATACATTGCTCTTAGATTCACAAAATGTATGCATGGGTATTTTATAAATTTAACAATAATAACTTGTGCAATTTCAATTATTCAAATAAAACTTATCAAAATGATAGTTACGATGAAAACATTTTTAATTACCAATGCAAGTACAATGAATATGGTGCAAATACTTCATTAAACTTCCTCAATCTTAGGGCTAGATCACAATTAAGATTACTTTTACTCTTTGTTAAAAACATGAACTAAACTAGAATAGTCAGCTTGTTCTTTAAATACAGTTTCAATATTTTCAGACCCATTTGCAACTTGAGATAATCTCAATGCAATACTGCCTGCATCAACTAATGTATGAATTCTACTATAGTACTCGGCACTTGTTCTGCCAAACCAACCAATATGTTTCATTGCCTGGTCTACATTTTCAGCTGCCCCTGATAAAGCCATGGTAACTGCACAACCTGATCGAAAGCTATGGGGGGTTTCTCCTTCATAAATTCCCAACAGTGATAAGTAATAACGCAATCTCTCATACATGACAGAGTAATTGACAGCCTTATCCAACACTCTGCCTTTTTCAGAAACTATTCTGAACAAATAACCTACTGACATATCAACTGTACTGACTTGGCAAAAATTAACATAATCAAGCAGACCTTGTACAGGACAAATAGACAAGTCATCACACTTTTTAATAACAAATGTATTACTCTTTCCCTTATCACCTCGGAGTGTCTTTCCAAACGTATGTTGAAAAACCAAGCCACTATTATCATTTAATACTTTTACCTCCTGAGCAACAACTAAAGAAAGGTCACTAGCCCTATCACCTGCAAAAAATTGTAGTTTCATCCAAGCTCTATCTCTATACAGAATATACCTCTCCCGTAATGACAGACCAGGACTTTTAATTTCCCTATCAATGTATGAACACATTGCCTTAATTTTTGATAAAAATATAGGCTTAGCTTGTTTTGGCAATACATGTGCACTGGCTTGTTCTTCCCTGATTAGTTTAAGATATTCTTTTACTATGGGGGCACAAGCAGGGTTACCAGACTTAGAAAAAATGTCCCAATATCTCCCAAAGCCATTATCATCAAATATATTAACCAATTGATTAATCACCCCTTCAACTGTACCGGAAGCCAGTCGTTTTGGACAAAAACAGTCAAACTCCCCCTTTTGGCCTAAATGTTTGCAATGAACACCGTGAATAGTAGTTTTTCCAGAAAAATCCTTCCAAATTAAAAATCTTCGAATATCATCAGGTGTACAAACTGACAAATGTTTGCAATCTAAATCTTGGAGAAATTGGAGAAAAGAACCTTGAAAACTTTTCTTCCTCTTGTGACCTGATGAACAAGTTATTCGTTTATCTAACTCGTCCATTCTTCCCTCAATTTTTTCCAAATCAATGTCACTATTTATCTGCAATGACAAATATAAGGTCCATTTTTAGGTCAATGACAAAAAATTTAACAATTAAAAATTGAAAATATCTTAATAGGACTTATAACCTCAAAAGAAATACAATGCACATGCATTACCCAATAACAATATACATATTTTTCATAAATGAAAAGATTAGCAACACTGGTACATTAAAATTATACAAAAACATTCAATTCATTTTAAGTTCACTTGAAATATCCGTATTACAGATGTATTACTTCACATGAAATATAAACAAAAATAAGATCAAGAAAAAGAAACTCTGAATGCCCACAATGGCCATCTTAAACCAAATTCATCAACAACAAAGCCTTTCCTTGAAGGTGCTTTGACAACCCCTTTTTGACCCCTAGCTCCTAGAAGAATGGAGGTTGATGAACAACTAGTCAACATTGGCCACCACATAGGAACTGGATAAAGTTCAGGTACCACAACTGTGCAAGAAACTGACTGTTCCTTCAAAAAACATAGCAAAGGAAAAATCAATACATAGGGTGGATATACATACATATTAGATTCTGCCTTTAAATCTTGGGAAAACACATTAACACCAGAGGTTTCTGGTGTTAACCATGGGGTAAAATGTCTAAGTGGCCTACTGTCTACTGATTGCATTACATTCGAGTCTAAAGACATAAGATCAACAGTATGTGGACCAAATCGAGAATCAACTAAAACCCATGAAGCATTACTCAACATAGTATCAGCCGTGTTCAAAATTCTAGAAGGACCATCAGCCTTATTCAGTTCAGATGGAACAAAACTTAGATGCAAATCAACATTTTGCCCAGCGACCAACTGAAATATATCCTTCATAATACAATTCAAGGCCGGACATTTGCTCCCTTGACTATTCCAGGCTCCTATTACCGCCATGCTATCAGTTAATACATCAATCCGAGAGTCTAATAAAGATTTTCCCAAAGATTGCAATGCCTTCAAAATGGCTTCAGCCTCCTTTTCATGAATAGGTCTAGTATCATCAGCCAACCAATAATCACCCATAGTCAAATGGTTGTCACCTAAATTCACAAGTGCCCCATATCTATAACCTGAAGAGTCTGTAACCATGTCAATCTTATTATGAAATTCTGGTCTCCATTTTGAGAAGCCTTCCCATTTGTCCAAAAATTTCCAATATTCAATCTCCTCTTTAAGAGGTCCAAATACCCTAACAGGCCTACTACATTTAGTACAAACAGAAATAGCAGCATTCACCTCCCTGCAAAAAAGCTTACAGCCAGGTACAGCTAATTGCATACTAATACACTTTCCAGAAAACCTTTGTAAAGTTCTCAAGTCTACCTCCTTAGAAGACAAAATAAATTCACGCAACTCAATAAATTTTTTCCGCTTATCTTCTGGTAAAATAAATGCTTGCTTTTCCGAATCAACGAAAAAACCAAGAAATTTCTTACAAAATTCTGGAACCAATGAACACTTCTTAAGCGAAAGAGTATACCCTAACATTGTCAAAACCTCCAGCATAACATAAACCAACCTCCTACCTTCGAACTCTTTCTCCTCACTAGACTGCAATGGGCCCCCTCGAGTTACTGAAAACCTATCATCAATATATAATGTATTCAGTACATTTAATTTTCTTAAATATGATGTTACACACATCCCTATTGACTGGTATATGAATGGGCTTGCTTTCCAACCAAAGGGCAATGTTGTGTAAGTCATGTAAAATCCCCCAAACTGAATACCAAAATATGTAAATGAATGTTGACTAAGTTTAACATGGTCATAACCTGACTTTTCATCATATGTTACCATTAATGCATCTTTCTGTACTAATCTAGGAATATCTTTCAAAGTTTCAAGATGAAATGGTAAATCTTTCACCCACAAATTTAAAAAACGTTCATCATGGCATAAACGTGGCTTGCTGGGTTCGACTGTAAGTGGCATTACTATTCTAGGGGGTTCACATTCACCAACTGCTCCCAACAGCTTAACTGAACCCATAGCAATTTTCTCGCATAATTCTTTTGAAATAAAATCAACATGTTGCTTACAAATTTTTGAATTTTGAAAATATTGATTTGGAGGGATATCCGAATCATAGAAACGACCCTTAAAATTTCCTTTAAAGTATCTGAAAAAATCTGTAGCATCAACCCCATTTATAAGCCATTTTAGTATATCTTTATCATCTGTCCCTACTAGAATATCTTTCCAGTTAGACAAATGGTGATGAATCTGACCGCTTAGAAAAAGATCAGGATCACGCAAAGGAAAAGTCCCACTATCAAAATGAACACCACATGCACCATTCAGAACTTCTTCAGCCGAAGGAACGTGTGTTGTAAGTGAAGGAGTTTCACCTCCAAGTGTTACCCATGCTGGTTCTTGGCGTACTTGTACCTTTTCGGGATTAAAACCACTTTCCATTTCCCATTCTGGAACATGAATGTTGAATGAATTTAAACTTCCCAATGTATTACTATTCTGAAGAGAAAATAAAACTCTATATCCAAGAACCAACATAAGAGCACTTTAAGGAGAAACCCCTTCACCTACAATCCACGTGGAACATGTAGAACCACTAGGGTATCAGTGACCCTTGAATTGTAAATGAAGACATTTCAAATAGAGAAAAAATAAAATAAAATAAAAACAAAATATTTCACAATAAATTAAAATTCCCCAATTAATTGAACATACAAATATACGAAAAACATTATTTTCCCTTTGCAGCCTTCATTTTGTCACAGTCTCTTATCTGATGACTTGTACTCTCGCAAAACAGACAAGCACCTCTCTGACGTATTCCAGAATTTCCAAAATTTCCAGAATTTCGGGGTCTACCCCTATAATTATTATTAAAGCCACCTGGATATGGCGGTTGCAAGTAAGGCATAGCATTGTATGGATACATACAAGGAGCCTGGTATGGCGGGTATAAATTATGCAATGGCGAATCTTCAGGTTTTGGAGTAGTATCCTTTTCAGGTTGCTTTTCCTTTAAACACTTCGACACAGCTTTTGTGATTGCATCCGCAACCTTACCACCCAGTACGGACAAACACAAAGAAGAGATATCTAATTTTAATTGATGTCGGTTTGCCTGACGTGTTAACTCTTCAAAGGTATCGGCATCATCATGATTAACCCGTCTTGCAGCTTTAGCAAGTTCCTCCAGAGTAAGTAATATGAGTGAATCACTAGGATTATCTTGCAGACAAAATGTCCTCACCTTCTCCTTTAAGTTCTTAACAACTTCTTCTTTTGTAGTATTCTCTAAGTTAGCAATCCTGTCTTCCAAATCGTCCCTCTTCCTTTTATTTGTCCCATTGTTGTTGTTGTCACCACTACTCTGCACAATGTCACCACTCATCTGCACATTGACAGGATTAGCACTAGTAGTGGGAGTCTTAAAAACAGAAAACAAAATCGGTCTTAAAAACAGAAACAAAACCGGTATCATTATTAACACACATTACATAACACCAGTCAATGCCAGTGAATCACTATTAATATCAAAATTCTATGTAAATTACCACAGTGTTGTCAATATTTTCATTTATAAATATGAATAAACATATACTTGGATTCAACCAGTATGGATTACGTCACAGTAAGACAAGTAATTATGTATTAACCAACAAGACAATTTTATATTTTTATATGCTCGTTATGTGGTACAATTTGTTGCTCATAAGTGAAGGCCACACAAAGACCATAAATGATGGCATTGTCCAATTACTTCTTAGGTTATTATCTCATTGGCATACAATTTTAGAAATTCTCTAGTGCGATCATTGATTTGTCTTCTAAGCTTATCATCCTAGTCAATGTGCAGAATTGTATATGTAAAATTCAATAGATTTAATTTTATCTGCCAGCCAAGACATTACATTCAAAGTGCAGGACTAGAAATTACTTACTTGATCTTGTGACTGGGTTAAATCTTGTCCACTAGGTTGCCCATATTCATTTGCATACAGTATCAAACAATGTGTGGCCCACCTGGCTTCTTCAACTGTATTATCTCTATTGGCAAATTGAAGTAAATCTTGTAGTTCTGCACCAGTTAAATCCAGAACCTGATCAATAATTTAAAACAAAAAAATGACAAATAAAACTCAACAGAGCTTTTGTTTTACTTCTTGTACTAGTAACCTTGCTAAATTTAAATAAAACTGGTTTATTTATAATGTATTACAAAACACTTGACTTGCATATGATTGTCTATAAATGGTTTTAAAATAGTAGCAAGATAAATCAAGTCAAACAATGAAATGATTAATAGTACTACAAACCTGTTGCCTCAGATCATCCATGGATAAATTATCCAATTTGTTGTCCTTTTGAAAACGGGCAAACTCCTTTAAGCCCTGTGGTTGTCCTCCTCTTATTCTCATAATAGCTGCCACTAACCGTACCCCTTTTAATGAGTGCCTCCGTTTCAAACACGTGGGTAAAACCATCTGAAAATAAATACACAACTCTACACACTAGTCTAGACATCAAATGACCTTGCGCACCTGTTGAGGGAAATCCCCTTTTGGCATTTTTTAAAAACTATCTGAAGTACCACACATAATAAACGAACATAGGCAAATGTTATTTATCATTATAATCTTAAAGAAACAAACAACATTTTTAAAAGTGTCTATCATTTGATTATATAAATCAAATCTTATAAAATCTATGATAACACGTGTCGAGCGCACCTTTCGCCACGACGGGATTGTTGAAAATCTTTATACCTCATTAAATTTCGTGAGAAACTATGAAATGAACATATCTTATCAACCAGTTTAGAATATAAATACAATACAAATGTTAAAAAAAAAAAAAAAAAAAAAAAAAAAAAACATTTGTCCTATAGATATAATTTATTTCGCACTCGACCTCGTGGTGTCGGACTTTCCGGCCAATCTAAAATTTATTATATCTCCTTGGCCCTGGTTATTTTTTCAAATTATACCTTATAACCCTTGTCATTATTCTTCAATTATATCTCAAAAACCTCTTGCTTTATCAAAAAATAAATATTACCATCTCCAAATAAATCAAACCATCTCCTTGGCCCTCGCCATTTTTCCAGTATCATATCTCATGGCCTCTTGCCCATTTAAAAATGTATTATGTCTATTGCTATTCTCAAATTACATGACCTCTTGTCATTCTTATATCATATGGCCTCTTGCCATTTAAAATAAAAAATATATACCTTTCCTATGAAGTATGTTGCCAACTTGGCCTGAGCAGTCAGGACACGGTCCGCTCTCTTCAGTGGATATTAAACAAATGAGACAGAATCACATGGACTTCCGCCTAAGTTAATTGGCCAATGAGGTTATAGCTAGTACATGATTGTTGTTCGAAGTCATGCGATTTATCTTTATTTCGTACGACTGAGTCGTTTCATCTAATGTTGGTCTATCAATCATCAACGGTGCCATCAGTGCTTTGATTCTGTAGGGTTCAAATAAAACACAACGTTTAGAGGATAAACATACATATTTTAATGTGTTTTATTTGTTTATCACCCATTACTATGCCCTTTCAGTATTTGGCTTATTTCAAAACTACACTATAAATAAATGACTGGTATTCGATTATCAAACAATATTTCAGCAAAACTGTAGTGACTAAAAAAAATCTTATTGTCTGTAAGATATTCTAGAACATTATTTCTTATTATGTCTTCCTTGATACAACATAACAATGATACTTACAAGAAAGCTATGGACTCATAGGCTCTCAAAACATGAATTGACTTCAAATATGTTTCAATCGTCGTTGCTTCTATTCTTTTCGTTTTAGCTGACCTGTTCAAGAGGGCCAAGTGAGCTTTTCGAATCACTTAGCGTCTGCTGTCGTAACCTTTGACAAGCATGGTCGACATAGATATACAATAAAACTTGAGGTAAAATGCAAATTTTGGGTATTTTCTTGAAAACCGCTTTAATCAATGAAAATCTGACAAAGGCACGGGATCAATCTTTTGTCCTTTTACCTGAACACTAAGTTTTTTAACTTTTTATTATTGCCCTTAAACGACGAATCAGAAGTCTTAGAGTTATTTCCCTTAAGTGACGATTTTTAACATTTTTTTCGTTATTGATTATTATTGTTATTTTACGAAATTTTCCTTTGATTTTGCTGACTGATAATTTCCTTTCTCAGCGAAGTCGCGTGGTATTAAAGATTATCGCTGGAAAGTATCAGCACACGTTGCGTTGTCAATGAAACTCACATGAAATTAACAACGTGGTCATAGGTGAAATAGCGATAAACAGATTATCATTGGTCATTTCTCTTACTTTCACCGTACCTGCTCAAGGGAGCGAATCAATATCGTTGAGATGAACAACGATAATCTATAAATATCTCAGAAAACTGGAATAGATAGATGAAAACAGATATATTGAATGAGTTTGTATTTGCCAGTCATTCATGAATAGCAGGACAGTCAGTTTCTAGTCAATTTTTATTTCAAGGTTGAATTAGTCCATGTAAAAAACTGTATTGGTACGGTAAATAATCAGATAGGGGACATATTCATACTAATTTTCATTTTTTTCTGTTTATCTATATTTTTTACTATTTAGACGTAAGTACCAGATACTGTAAACCAACTTATTTTCGCGGATACTTTATTTCGCGTTTAGCCCGTTCTATCCATTTTGTGGCGATTTAATTTCGCGATTCTGAAATTTACTGGATGTAGTGAAGTAAGGGAACATCAAAGATTTCCAAAGCTCTTCACCGTTGTACTTGTTTTGCTTTATAACTATTTTGAAATGAGCGTCACTAATGAGTCTTATGTAGACGAAACGCGCGTCTGGCGTACTAAATTATAATCCTGGTACCTTTGATAACTATTTAAACCACTGGGTCGAAACCACTGCTGGTATACGTTTCGTTCCCGAGGGTACTTCCAGCCAAGTATTCAGCACTTCGGTGTTGACATGAATATCAATTATGTGGTCATTTTTATAAATTTGCTGTTTACAAAACTATGATTTTTTTTCGAAAAACTAAGGATTATCTTACCCCAGGCATAGATTACCTAACGCCTATTTGGCACAACTTTTTGGAGTTTTGGATCCTCATTACTGTTCACATTTGTACTTGTTTGGCTTTATAACTATTTTGATATGAGCGTCACTGATGAGTCTTATGAAGACGAAACGCGCGTCTGGCCTACTAAATTATAATCCTGGAACTATTTACATATGTCCGCGACAATTTATATGCGCGATAATTTTTCTACTCGCAAAAGTCTAGATAATAAATAGCTCGGAAAAAAAGTTGGTTTACAGTATACACTGTTTGTTATTGTTTTATTTCCGTTTAGATGTAAATCGGTGTCTGACATTTACATATCATATGTATGGAGAGCACATGGGAACTCTAAACATATACCAGATGTCAGATTTAAAATGGACACGTTCAGGAAACCAAAACAACTCATGGAAGTTAGATAAAATTCATCTTGACGAAACATTAACTGATTCCAAGGGATATAGCAAGGTATTTTACTTATATACTTTAATTTTCGAACAGTTTTTGCAACATTAAAAAATATTTGTATAGTTTAGAGATCACATTTATTTCATCTGTTCCACAAAATAATATCGTATTTCAACACACATTAAATATACCAGCCGGAATTGCAGTAGTTGATAGATGTATACGTTTGACTGAGTAAAGAGTGCATGTTTGAAACTTCAAATCGGATATATAGAGGCGACGAGAATAGATATAGATCGGAGATGTAACAGTATAAAATAAGAACAAACTATACAAATCAGTTGAAGTAGGCCTAACTTATCTAACAAAAGCATAGACTAGAAGTCGCAGGGTATTTATACATCACTCACAAAAAAAAAACGACACAAAATACAGACCAAATAAAAATTCAAAAACCATCATGTTTGTAAGACTAAAATTTTAAGTTGATAAAATATTTTGGGAACTATATTTTGAACGGACAGAGACAAGGCTCCATATTTGTACTATTGTTTGTTTTCGAATTGAAATACAATGTTTATGCATCTTATATATATTCCTAATTTCAGATAACTTTTGAAGCTATACGAGGGACAAGTTATTTAAGCGATATTGCTATTGATAATGTGAAGATTTTGACTTGTTAATGAAAGTTTTTATAAAACATGTAAAACATTGGGTGACTTGATATTTTATTTGTTATTCAGTAATTTTTTGGTTATTGCCAGCAAAATGTTGGAATAGGATCCCTGTTCAAATTGAATGCCCATAAAGTTCCTTTTTTAGGAAAATTATATATATGTAAAGGGACTTAAATTTACAGTATTTTATAAACGTATTCATTAAACTTTAATATCCATGAAGTTTTGTGTGATTCTCAGAAGTATATGGTCATCATGGTGGACGGTTTTCTGAATAAATAGTCCAAATGTCATTCTTGATTTAAACCTGGAATTAATCATGAATAAAATTACCCTATAAGTACTCAAAACAAGTATTAAATTTTTATACTAAAAGTGGTGAATCCACTGATTGACTAAGAGGGCCCCCGCTCCAGTCATGCTTCAGTTTTCAGAAAAGGGGGTCCCGGGTCCCCCTCTAAATCTGCCTCTGGACTAAATAGCAATTGACATCATACAACAATCACTTTTCCATACAAAGTTCAAAGTTCTTCATTTTCCAATTAAGGGCTCCTGACGGGACATAATGACAACAATACACAATAAATTCTGATTCTCAACACATTATAAACATATAATGAAGATAAAATTAAAGATTTTTTGTTTATAAATAGGTTTGATTGATTGTTGGTTGCTTAACGTCCAGTGTCAAGTTTATAAATAAAAACCCCTGATAAGTAAATAAACAAGACATATATATGTCAAAAGTTAAATATTTCATCATCATATCTTATGTTTATATAAGGAATGTGTTATCTTAGTTGATAACACAAATGATGCTGTATGACACTGTCTATAGTTAACAAATAAATATTATGAATCAACTATTAATGCATTGTTAATAAACTATATCTGATGAGGATATAGAATATTGGGAATAATTTATAGACATATAAAAGAAACAAATTATTGTGGAAATTTATTATCCTAAAATACTTTGCTCAATTCAACGCGATGAGGTGATATGTATATTGGGTTGCTTATTTTCGCCAAATCGAAAACTCTTATACTCGTACGCTGTTTATCATCTAAATAACATGTTATAGTATTTTTTGTTTAGTTTTTTTAATAGTACTTTTTGATACATACTGCTTTGTGTATTATTTGTGATATCCATTTAACGTGGACCGGTAATTGGACATCCCGTTATTTTGCTATCATGGTACATTTTTGTATTTTTGTCTTTCATTTGTGCTTATGTTCTTTGTATCTGTGTCCTTTGTGTTTAATTAGTACAATTATTTGTTTTAAAACGTTTGAAATTATAATACAATGTTGAATGTGGTACCCCTTTTTCGACTTTTTTAATATAGTATGTCTGTTTGTTTTGTTTACACATTTTTGTCAATATAGTTGAGTTTTATTCAACTGTCATACGTGTGAGAGCTATGAAACCAGGTTTGGTCCTACTTTCTATGTGTGTAAATGTCTGTGTCAATTCATGAATATGGCAGTTGTTATTCATTCGTTTGGTGTGTTTAAGCTTTTGTTTTTGCCATTTGATAGGGGACTACCCGTGTTTGATTTACCTCGGAGTTCGGTATTTTTTGTGATTGTTCTTTTATATTTCCAAATGCACTTATGGTTGACAATTTTGCATCAAAAAAGTATCAATCAGTTTAATTGAAGTCTGGAGATGGCATGTCAGTTAACTGCTAGTAGTCTGTTGTTATTTATGAATTCTTGTCATTTTGTTTATTTTCTTTGATAACATCTTCTGACATCAGACTCGGACTTCTCTTAAACTAAATTTTAAATGTGCGTATTGTTATGCGTTTACTTTTCTACATTGGCTAGAGGTATAGGGGAGGGTTGAGATCTCATAAACATGTTTAACCCCGCCGCATTTTTGCCCCTGTCCCAAGTCAGGAGCATCTGGCCGTTGTTAGTCTTGTATTATTTTAATTTTAGTTTCTTGTGTACAATTTGGAAATTAGTATATATTTGTTTAGGGGCCAGCTGAAGGACGCCTCCGAGTGCGGGAATTTCTCGCTGCATTGAAGACCTGTTGGTGACCTTCTGCTGTTGTTTTTTCTATGGTTGGGTTGTTGTATCTTTGACACATTCCCTATGTCCATTCTCAATTCTATTGTTAGGAGCAGATGATTCGTATGGTATAAATGTTATGTTACTAGTGTTTTTCTTTTTACTTTAAAAGTTTTGATCAGTATGGTTCTGATTGTGTTTTGACCAGTCTGGTTATCATTTGGACAGATTTCCTCTTGTTTTGGGTTGCACAAATTGCTTCCGACTCACTTTGTTAAACACTTTGCCTCTGATTGTGTTTTGAACTGTATGCATCAGTTTATTTCAACAGTTTGCTTCAGATTTTGTTTTGGTTTGAACAGTATGTTCCTGATTGTTTTGTGAACAGTGTGTTCCTGATTGTTGTGTGAACAGTTTGTTCCTGATTGTTGGGTGAAAATTATGTTCCTGATTGTTGGGTGAACAGTATGTTCCTGATTGTTGTGTGAACAGTATGTTCCTGATTGTTGTGTGAACAATATGTTCCTGATTGTTTTGTGAACAGTATGTTCCTGATTGTTTTGTTAACAGTTTGTTCCTGATTGTTTTGTGAACAGTATGTTCCTGATTGTTTTGTGAACAGTATGTTCCTGATTGTTGTGTGAACAGTTTGTTCCTGATTGTTGTGTTTTGTGAACAGTATGTTCCTGATTGTTTTGTGAACAGTATGTTCCTGATTGTTTTGTGAACAGTATGTTCCTGATTGTTATGTGAACAGTATGTTCCTGATTGTTGTGTGAACAGTTTGTTCCTGATTGTTGTGTGAACAGTTTGTTTCTGATTGTTGTGTGAACAGTATGTTCCTGATTGTTGTGTGCACAGTATGTTCCTGATTGTTGTGTGAACAGTATGTTCCTTATGTTGTGTGAACAGTTTGTACCTGATTGTTGTGTGCACAGTATGTTCCTGATTGTTGTGTGAACAGTATGTTCCTGATTGTTGTGTGAACAGTATGTTCCTGATTGTTGTGTGAACAGTATGTTTCTGATTGTTGTGTGAAAAGTATGTTCCTGATTGTTGTGTGAACAGTATGTGTCTGATTGTTGTGTGAACAGTATGTTCCTGATTGTTGTGTGAACAGTATGTTCCTGATTGTTGTGTGAACAGTATGTTCGTGATTGTTGTGTGAACAGTATGTTTCTGATTGTTTTGTGAACACTATGTTCCTGATTGTTGTGTGAACAGTATGTGTCTGATTGTTGTGTGAACAGTATGTTCCTGATTGTTGTTTGAACAGTTTGTTCCTGATTGTTGTGTGAACAGTTTTTTCCTGATTGTTGTGTGAACAGTTTTTTCCTGATTGATGTGTGAACAGTTTGTTTCTGGTTTGCTTTGAATAGTATATGGGTCTGATTTTGTATTGAATAGTTTGATTTTTGTTTTTGTTTGAATAGTATTCTTCAGATTTAGGTGTGAAGAGTATGTGTCTGATTTTGTGACCGACATTTATTTTACGGGAAGAGTAAGACTTGTAACTACGGAAGCGTATTAGCGCCACAATTATTTTTTTTCATTTTTCTTCCTATGTTTGCGTTATAACGCAAACCTTTGCGTTGTAACGCAAACATTTCCGATATAACGCAAACCTATGCGTTATAACGCAAATATCTTGATTTCAATTATTCATTAAGTTTTGTATATATTATGTCCGTCTGTCATTCATTTCGGATGTGATTTACTAGTAGATAAAAAAAGAAACATACATACAAGGCCAAATCATTATAATAAATATGCATAGGAATAATGGAATAATTGAAGTGCAATTATACATAAATTAAGACTGATTTGTGCATCAGAAAAGTATATAATTTAACAAGAAAATAGATATAGTTTAGTATATACTCATATTAAAATTGAAAGATCAAAAATAATGTCATACAATTGTGAAACCTCCAAGTCAAATAGACAAAATGATCTTTCTGCTTTGAAATGAATTATTAATAAGGAAACATTTTTTTTAAATCTCAGAATATGATCAAGATTCTTTGATAGAAAGTCATTGAATTTTCATTTCAATATAATGAAGTATTTTTAAGATGCTTGGGTAGCAATTTAAATAGAGAGAACATAATTTTATTAATAAAACATCTTCATTCTATACATTTATTGCCAAAGGGTAGCTTGTTTGAATCTAACCTACTTTACACAGTTCTCAAACGAGAGCTTACTTTTGAAGTATATTTATATTCGGTTATAGCTATATTAGCAGGGTTGATTTTTTTCTTAGGTATAACCTCAATTTACTCAATTTTCTTTGTAATATATATACTAGTAGTAACTTGGATGTCGTTTTTGGGGACCTTTATAGTTTGTTGTTCAGTGTGAGCCAATGCTCCGCGTTGAAGACCGTAATTCGGCCTATGATGGTTTACTTTTACGAATAGTGACTTAGATGGAGAGTTTTCTTATTGGCACTCATACAACATCTTCTTATATTATTCTGCTCATTATTAGTCATTGATATGATCTAATTATTCAAGCAGTTTACTTTGCAATTACTACAAAGGTGATAAATTTTATTATATACAGCCTCCTCCATTAATTACTACTGTTTCCTTTGAATCTTAAATAAGAAATAAGATAAAACAAATGTTTGCGTTATATCGCAAAGGTTTGCGTTATAACGCAAAAGGTTTGCGTTACAACACAAAGGTTTGCGTTATATCGCAAAGGTTTGCGTTATAACGCAAAGGTTTGCGTTGTAACGCAAACATAGGAAGAAAAATAAATAAAAAAAGGGGTGGCGCTAATACGCTTCCGTAGGTAACTGTATATTTTTATGTACTTTTTCTGCAAGGTATTCCGAAACAAAATAAGCAGGAAACACCAATTTTAAAAATGTTTGATTAGAGGGTTAGGGTTTAACACTAACTACCAACCCTAACACAATCCTAACCCTTACCTAAATCGAAAACATCAAATGAGTTTTCTGCATAACTATTATACTTCCATTATAGCGCTTCCGAAATTTTATCGATAGGAGCCTATTCCTTGACTCTTTGAAATGAACATTAAATCAATGTTACACATTTCTAGTACAGCAGTGATATACTTTTCTCGATATTTATTATCCTGAATACATGTGTTGAACACTACACAAACGCTACCTATGAATCATTCCTATTGGAAATTAAAAAAAAAGTAATATAACATATGAATTTGTTGTATGGTATTTTGTTCTAATAAAAAAAATTGGCATGAGACGAATTTAAATTATATGATTATGATAACCTGGCGAAAAGATTAATTTTGCCAATAACGTCGGGTAGATAATTGTTGCAATACACAGGGTGGAAATTATATTCTAAATTTAGCATTGTTGTCTTTTTTGTCTTTTGTCATGCCGAAATAATTAATAGTTTTGTTAAACTAAGAAGTAAACAAAGTAAAGTCACGAAGCATTTTTAAAAATTTGCACTCGTTTATCTTTACATGAATATCTTTAAACACCACAAATAAACATTATAGGGTTAATTGTAATCTATACAAATGAATGCAAAAGAAGATTTTTTTAGATATATGTGAATACATAGATTACATGCATAACGCATCAAAGCATAGATTAATTTAAATGCCATAGATATGAAGGAGTTTTCACTAGTATTATATAATACGACATCAATACAAGGAAGTTATAATGGGTAAAAACATATAGAAATATAAAAACGTTTTACAGAATAATGTAAAATGGCTGTTAACCTAAAAGACATACGTTTGAAAGTGAAATTCACAAAAAAGAAACCTGATTACGAGAATACGACCATTGGACATCCCAGAATAGTTGACACAAGCGACGAAAATCAACAAGAATACGAGGAGGTAGATGTGAAAGCAACAACTACCAACGAGAAATTGAATCACCCAAACCACAATGAGTATCTTGACTGGGACGACAGACAAAAGGTCAAGTCAAATGCAGATACGAACAAAAAATCAGACAAAACTGAAACTAAAAAGCATGAAGATGATGTCAAACTTCCTAAAGCGATGTATAAGAATACAGACAAGACTGTGTTGAAGTGGAAAATCATATCAGTGATTGCCATTATCTTGTGTGTTGTGATGGCATCAGCGCTTATTGCATTAACAACATTTAAGTTATCTGATAAAGGTATGTTATGTTAAGTGGTCTAAATTCAAAAGTAGTTTGACTCCTCCTACAACATAGCAGGAAAAAAGACAAGCAAACTAAAAAAAGATTATCAACAAATAATCAAATCGGTTCAATTCATAAATCAATTAAAAACCAATTGTTTAGAGAACAATTGAAGGCCTTTCCATATCAAAAAAAAGGAAAAGAAGCTAGTTTCTTCAGACTGATGCGATACATAATGGTTTTGATATGCTTGAAAGTGAACTAAAGGAGATCATATGCTACTTCCGGTTAAGTAAATGTTACTTTTGGTCTCATATGATAGTTTCTTTCACACTGATTCCAAAAATATATAGTTTCTGTATACTTTTGCCTGTAAACCGGGATGGAATTGACCACTTCCGGTTTACAGAAAGTCACTTCTAGTCTTTAGTGATAAGTAAATGTATTTAAATTACAAAATATATGGATTCTGAGTACTTTGATATGAAAAAAGTGCAAAAATAGCTACTTCCGGTTTTCTCAAGGTCACTTCCGGTGGTTATATTTCAAGGTCATATGTCACCTAACCTTTTGTACAAGGTCATATGGCTTATAATGAACTTAGTTGAAGTTATAATCAAATAACCTTATATTCAGACACTTAAGGGGCACTAACTCCTATAAGATGCCATTTAATTGTATCAAACCAAATGTAACATATCTTCATTACAATAAAGCAAACATTTTGCACTTATTATTTAATGTACATCTTTAAAAAAAATTCGGAGAAAATCTCAAAACAAGGAAAAGTCAAAATTTAGAATTTGACCTTGACCTAATTTTCTAAGTTTTCTACATAAAAACATTCCAGAGTTATACGGTTAACGGTTTATAAGTTAAAAAAACATACGGACAAATGTATTTTGTAAAGGTAGATAACTCCTTTAAAACAGGGCTGTAGTCCTTACAAAAACACCGTGTTTACAGAGGACTTCAATCCGACACGATATAACATTTACGGTCATTATCACGGATTGGTTGACCGATACCGTCTTATCTCGTTAGACACCAGTGTAATTCTCTCGTCTATATTATACCGATTTCGGCAATTTCCCGAATTTGATATTTTGTCTAATGGTTTTTCCCTAGATAAAATCCTGTAAGTACTATCCTTTAAACTGTTTTGAATTTTTCTATCTGTTTAAATATTTCCTGTTAATATTTATTCATTACTATAATTTATGTATTTATGTATTAATGAATTTTATAAATTTCATATTAATACTTTAATAAAGAAAAGATTTTGAGGTATTGTTGTTGCATTTGGTGAATTAGCATTTTTTTTTAAAGTTTACAAACTAATTATAGAAGGCAGAACTACAATATGCATCAGAGAGTTAGAATATTTACTATCTTTTTTCTATTAATCTGCATATGACTGACGGGAAGATTTAGTAATAAGCCCCGCTCTATTGTACGTAATTAAGAACTAAAGTTTCTTTAAACGGATAAAGACAGTTTGACCCTAAAGGAGTTAATCTGACTGTTCAACTATATTCAGTCTGATTAAAACCAGCCTCCAGTATGGACTTGCGTTTGTAGCCTGCCTGTCCTGTCAACGAGGATTAACATTCAAACAATAAGAATTGTACATAATTTAGCTACAAATACGTACATATCTCAGAATATAAGTTATATGTAAAACCATGCATCCTTCTTTAAGCTATATACAGATCATTAGTAGCTCTGACCATATAAAAAAAATGGATTTTTAACTTTCTATTTGCAATAGGTCACTATAGCCAACGACACAAATTCTACATGTTCTATTCACCTTGAAAAAAGTATTGCAACACCTGATATTTTCCATTAAACAAATATCGAACCTTACGTGTACCATTTTTTTTTCTAAAATATAGCTATTGTTCATAGTTTTGTGGTGGATTAGGTCTTTTTAATCTTAATTAAAGCTGATAGACATGTTAAACACTGAAAAATTCAAATTTAATGATACAAATTTTTAAAAAGACGTCATTTTTTAGCACAAATGCACTGTGTACAACTATTGGTCTACGCAATTTCACTTCCATCGGACAACTTCTAGTTAATGTCAAACACACCCATTTTGGTCCATTTTGTCAATTTAAAACGAAAATTTTAATATTTTTTATAACTTTCGTTCACACGGATCACTGCTTCCAGCCGCCTTCTCATACCACCACATAACCATCGTATTTGTTGTTGTGTTAACTGTTGCCATTTATGGTGCAGTGCATTGTCCAATTCTGCAAGAGTTTGCATAGGAGGTGTCATTTTTCGCACTTTTCGACCGATGATGTCCCAAATGTGCTTTTTCGGGTTTAAATCGGAGCTACTTGCTGGCTAGGGCAATGTCTCCACAGACTCGTCGTAAAGATACATTGTTACAGCACGCGATCGATGCGGTCGTGCACTATTGACCATGAAAATGGGCCTTGTCCTCAACAGCTGATTGTCAATATGCGGCACTACACTTGCCTCAAGGATTTCCTGCTGGTATCTTTGCCCATTACGGTTACCACGAACAGTTTTTAGGTCCAACTTGCAGTCATAAGACACACATCCCTACACCATAACGGAGCCATCACCGAAAGCGACTGTCTCATCAATGTTCCTTTTACCATATGCGGTATTTGGATGTCGCCAAACACGAACTCGGTCATCCGTGACATGCAACAATAATCTGCTTTCGTTGGACCAATGCACCATTCTCCAAGATACCAAAAAAGCTCGACACCACCGTAATCGTTCAGCTTTGTGTCTAGGCGTTAAAAATGAACTTTTCACGGGCCTTCGGGAACGGTATCCTGCCCTTTTGAGTTGAATTCTAAAAGTTCTTGAGGAGAGGGCACGATGTGTAAACCACTGTCTTTTCAATACTGTACTGTTAATGAAGGTGTTTCTTCGCATAACTTGGCTAAGAGCTCTGTTTTCCAGATCGGATGTTATCGAACATAATTGGTATTTTGATGTTTATTTACAATCCTGCCGATGGTTGAATGGTGGTAGCCCACACGTCGGGCAATCTGCCTTAACGACATTCCAGCTTCTCGCATGCAAATAATTTGCCACCTAACATCAGTAGAAAGTTGAGGAGGACCCATGTCATCAACTTTTTCACAAACAATCTAACATTAAGCATACATTTTGACCCGAACCTTAAACTAGACTTTTGAAAGTTTAAGGTGACGACTACGCACGGACAGCTCATGGGGAAATGCATGGACAAAAAACAATTATTTTAAGGTTATTATTGAATAAGAAGGAAAGGTGTACTCTATCAGATAAAAAAGAAATGAAAGTAAAATATTGAAATTTCAGTTTTTTACTTCATTTTATATTTGGTGTTGCAATACTTTTTTCCGGGTATATATATATATAATGTGATAATAATTATTACAAGTAAACATTAGATTATGCTAATTTGTTCTTCATTTTGCACTGTATGCCAATTTGGGACTAGTAGTGTCAACATATTTGATCACAGTAACTTATCATTATACATTTAGTATGACTGACATGTGATTATTTTCAGATACTCAGTGTGACAAAAATATGTGTGAAAACAGTGGGACTTGTTATGTCAAAGATGGTTCACCAAGATGTGCATGTCCAAATGGGTTTACTGATACCCTTTGCAGCAGTAAGTTTGCAGTTGTCTTTTCGTAGATTGAATACGTTTATAAAGGCTGTTTAGCGTTGGTAGGTGTTTGGCTCAAGCGTTTATAGTAATAGTAATAAGAAAATGTCGTATGATAAATAACAAAAATAACTAGCTCAAAAGAACATTTATAGCGGAAAGTCCATAATCAAAAGCTCAAGCACATCGAACGAATGGATTACAACTGTCATATTTCTGACTTGTTACATGCATTTTCTAATGTAAAAAATCGTATATTGAACCTGCTTTTATAGGTAGCTAAACCTCTAACCTGTATGAAAGTCGCATAAAATTCCATTTTGTTCACAACAATATGTGAACAAAGCAAACGGACATATTGTCAAAAAAGTTAAAAATGTGAAAAAGTAAGAAAAAAACATAAAAAGGCATATAGACAAAGCACATTAACAAAAACGAAAGACTAGAATACATTTTTTTCAATAACACATTAAAACAATGAAAACATCAGTTAAAATGCTTACGTACGGTGAACTATAGTTGTTAATGTCTGTGTCATTTTGGTCTCTTGTGGATAGTTGTCTCATTGGCAATCATACCACATCTTCGTTTTTATATTAGCTCATAAAGCATGTGCAAAACTTAATATTTTTGATGTTGTACATTGACTTGATATTTAGTCTTACATTTGTTCATACATAAGTGTATACAATGACTTACAGATTGAGTTTGCATTCGTTCCTGTTGAACGGCTTTAAACAATTCACAAAAACTATATGAAACAATACAACAGTAATGTGTGGGCAATACAGCTGCTGATGAGGGTATTTGTGTTGTACCAAAATGTGTATCTTTAATTGGTTAATGTATTAGAAAGTTTTAACATGTTTAACGTCATATCAAATCAATATCCATACTATTAAACGAGAAGACCTCATTTTGTGTGTCGCTTCTCTTCCTTCCACAATAAATCAATCCTAATGCCTCTGTGTACTATATGTAACATGTATAGTCGCATTTGTCATCTATTCTTATGATTATTCAGATTGAGTTATTTTTGAAGAAAAACGACAAAAAAAGGAGTCCGGATATGATTCCGTCATCAGACTAAATTTTAGTCATGAATAACACTTCCGGTTTGAAAGATGCACAAATACAGCCAATCGTATGATAGATTACAAAAATGAAAAATGAAAAGCCTATTAGACCGTTCTCCATATCATGGTGTTTAGATCGTAAGAACCACAACTATTATACCTCCTTATAGAGGACAATTATTTTTCGCGTTCATCTACATGTAAATTACGATTATAATACTTTAATATATAGAGACTCTCTGTATTCTGTCTACTGTTTTCTTTGAAATGTTTACTATTTAAGGGGTCATACCAGTTGTATATATATTAAAATAAGTAAAACATGTGACACAAGTACAACTAATCGTATGATAGATAACAAAAATGAAAAATAAAGAAGCGATTCAGAGCCTTCTCTGTATCATGGTGTTGAGATCGCAAGAATCACACCTAATATACCTTTTTAGAGAGGACAATTATTTTTCGCATTTCATATCATGTTGCTTAGATCGCAAGAACCACAACTATTATACCTCCTTAGAGAGGACAATTATTTTTCGCGTTTATCTACATGTAAACTACGATTGTAATACTTTAATATATAGAGACTCTCTGTATTCTGTCAAGGACTTTCTATGTTAGTCTAGAAAGTCTACCTCGACCAAAAACTTCAACC
Organism: Mytilus galloprovincialis; assembly: GCA_037788925.1. Lineage (NCBI taxonomy): Eukaryota > Metazoa > Mollusca > Bivalvia > Mytilida > Mytilidae > Mytilus > Mytilus galloprovincialis. The sequence continues at coordinate 72,286,692 of CM075339.1, read as the reverse complement.
TGAAGCGGGAGAGACGGACGGACGGACGACCGAACGAACGAACGCCATGGATGCACAGACTAGAAACATAATGCCCATAAAACGGGCATACAAATTTATTGTTGAAAGGGAAAAAAGGGATTTGGCAAAAATGAAAATAAGGTAGAAATTAGAGGTAGGCAGGACCTTTTTCGAGGAGTCGGGATTTGGTGTTTTTAAGCTCGGGATTCGGGGATTGATCCTTACGGGGTCTGGGAATATAATTTTCGATTTCGGGATTTCGGAATATGAATTTCTTTCAATTCTGCATCTCGGGATTTCATTGTTTTAAGCCCCGGATTTCGGGATCAAGACCCCTCCGACCACCCCTCAAATTAGCCTTAGTCGGTCTTAGTCATATATACAAGATTCATATCCTACTATTGGAATGTTAATAAGGCTCTCAAAAGAAAAAGCAGCGATGGACTGTTCTAGAAGCATATTTTATTAGACTAATGATGGTCTATATATAAGCAGTTACATTTATTTCATGTTTGAAACGGTGCAAATTTTTAATTTGATTTGACTTTTACCAAAAGAAGCATTGTAGCAAAGGAGAAGAATAATTGTGGTCGGAGGCCAGAAACACGAAAATAATTGAACTTAACAGAAAGGAAACAAAATGACTTTAGGGAGAGGGCTTTTGATACCTTTTGTGAAATTTTCCATACATAATATCTTTTACAAAGAATCATCCTACAACAGTTCACAAGCTGTATATGCCCACGATTTCGCGGGTGTGTTCTGGTAAAGTTATTAAGCGAACAACAGTAGAAACAGTCATATTGTCTAACATCTATTTCACCAATGGGGTTGTATATTTGATATCGATTTTGAATAATTTTTCTATTTATGAATACACTATCAGCAACACTCAAACACTGCTAGAAGTGTTAATTACCCCATTCAATGTGCACCACATTATTAAACAGAGTTCATCAAATTCGTTCAAGTACTAAATAATAACAGTATCAATTAAATATAAGAATTTAAAAATCCTCTTATCTTAAAAGTTTGCAACCATCAAAACACAATAGAATAGCAAATGAAAATTAAACTTGATAATTTTCAACATTTTTAATGATTTGACTGTTTCAGATAAAATTCTTTTACTTATGTATCTACTTAATTTTTCATTAAGCTACACCATGTTCAGATACAGCTTGTTTGAATAATGGAACCTGTATGTACAATACCACTAGTCCCATGTACACTTGTCAATGTCCCACTGGATTCTCAGGAGCAAGTTGTGAAGGTATATATACCATTTTTAAACGTTTTTTTGTTTCAATAGTTCGGAACCTTTACCAAGGCAAACTTTAACATGTGTCATGTGGGACAAATGGCATACATATAGTACCGACATCTCAAAATAAAGCTTTGACACAAAGTTTATTCGTTTATAGCAGGCAACACCCCTTCATAATATTGTTTAGTTGTTTTTTTTAATATTATCTTTATCCAGAGGCCGTTTAAATACGTACATTGCAAAGTTATGCTGCGGTATATCATAAAATAGAAAGGCGAAAGATACTAGAAGGACATTCAAACTCATATGTTGAAAATAAACTGACAACGCCGCTATGGCATTAAACGGAAAAGACCAACAAACAATAGTACACAAAATACAACATTGAAAACTAAAGACTGAGCGACTCGAACCCTATCAAAAACTGGAGGTGATCTCAGGTTCTCCTTAACATGCACGTCATGAAATCTTTGAAGTGTCATAAGAAAGCAGATGTATATCTTGTTGGTAAGAAAAGGGGAGGACTGATAGCAATAAGACGAACATTCTAACTACTATCGATATGTCACATCATTCTTCAGGTTTGAGTGCAACCTTAAAAAACAGAAAAAATAATATTAAAAATGTTGTATTTCTTTTCAGTAACGCCATGTTCAAGTTTGCCTTGTTTATACAATGGAACATGCAGTATTAAAGATTCAACGTATACTTGTTCCTGTAAATCAGACACAACTGGAAACCAATGTCAAAGTAAGACACAGTGTTTCAAAAAGAGTGGTAATTAAAATAGCATGCGATACGTATAACTTTCTCTGAGCACTAATTCATTGTTTTTATTGATTTAAGAGTATGACCATTTTTTGTTATATTTTCATTAAATGAAATGTTCTGTGCAGTTGTGTACTTGATTGATTAAATAGTGAAAGCATGTTTTTGATTGCGCTTTATTTTATTTGTATTTTTTTGTAGCTACCCCTTGTTCCAGTTCACCATGCCAAAATAATGGTATGTGCAGTTTTAATGGTACCTCATACGAATGCAAATGCAACAGTGGATCTTCAGGCCCCAACTGTGAAGGTATGTTTGAAATATAATTATGTTAAAAGATAAAAATAATGACGTGAAGTAAATTTATTCACAACTGCCAGGCTGTTCTGTTCGGAGCATATGATTCATAATGTCCTGTAATTAAGCGAATGTCGTATGATTGCTAATATGTCAACTGTCCATTAAAGACAATTCTATTTGTTTATGAAAAACTATTAAAATATAAAGACGATTTATTCACGAATCAATAGTTCTCGTAGTTTCACAAAAGACTGACACAGAACTCGTTTTTAATAACGTTACCTTTTCATATGGGACTAATATTACCAAAACAGTTACCAACAATTATTATTCATTGGTAAAATGAAAAAAATCATCAAAACAAAAGGTTCAATCAAGAGCAAAGTATTAATTATAGATCTCAGTCTAGACACTTTTTAAAAATACTTTCAATAGTTTGCCATGGATGCCAGGTTCCCCAGAGATAAAAAGACAAAAACAATTATTGTGTGATTAGTCCATTTTTTAAAAGCAAAATTGAAAATTTTCACATTCTAGTCAACATTTTCATGTTTGAAGTTATTGGTGCTAATTCTGATGTGACGTTCTTCAACCGCTTTTAAAGATTGCCATTTTTGTCCTATTAGAAAAAAATAATTCATGGCGGTTCGATTTATACTGATTTTACGACGGGTTTGCCCTTTATGCCGACATTTTCCCCCTCGTTTTCGCTGGCGGTAAAATAGTTAGCATAAATGGCCAGTCGTAGTGAAATCAGTATAAATTGAAGCCCCATGAATTATATATTTCTTTAATAATGTCCTCGCTTCTTAAACTAGATCCATTGGTAATTTTAATTCAGTATGTGAATCATTTATCTTTCCGTTAAAAATTCAAACAACGTATTTCATTCAAGGACAATTCTCATGTTACTATACTGAATTTATTGGATGGAATTCACTACGAGAAAAAAACATAGCTAATAGTCCCCCAAAACCTAGGTGAATGAAATTGGATACCACGAAAAGCAAATACAAATTCTAGCCATACAACTGTATAATGATATCAAAATAATAATCATATTTTTTCGAAGATCTTAGATGTGATTTTGAAATAGACGACGATCCAAACTGCTTTTTACAGCAAGATAAATTCGATGACACTGATTGGAGTCACCATTCTGTAAGTAATATATCTGTGACGGTGATTATTGTATTGTGATGACCAGTTTGATTTTTTTAACATTTTATCATCATCATTAAAAATACTTTTGTAATTCATATTTCAGGAAACTCGCTACTCAGTTTCAAAATAACAAGCTTTTCATAACACTAGTATATATTTACAGGGAATCAATAAAGGAACCGAAAGAGAAAAAAAAAATATATGTCAATGTGCTTGTTTTCGAGATATAAGCCATTGACATTTTGGCGGAAATATGTTCTCTCTTGATTTTTCATAGATAAATCATTAACAACTTTAATTTCTCAAAAACTATTAAAAAATAACAATTTTATTTTTCAGATGACTTATAATGATACATGAACAAGATTTATAAAAAGAAAAATGGGGGTCAATTGGAAAACTTTTTAAGGCATTCAAATAGACAAAACCAGAGAATTCCGAAAATCTGACAAAAATTCCAGAACATGACACTCGAAATTCCTTAAGTATCATTATATCTAGGAAACAATGAGACAAACGTTTTAATTTTTTTTATTTGTACACATTACTATGCATCCAATGTTTTCATCAACGTATCAAATATTACAAAGTAACAGCATCATTGTAAAACACTAGTCTGTTAGGATCATGTATAGTTATTCTTTCTTTAAAGGGAACAACATCTAGTGTTGGTACTGGACCATGCAGTGCCTATCAAGGATCATTTTATTATTATTTAGAAGCTACCTTGAAAAAAGATGGTTCAAAAGCTAGATTGATATCAAAGAATATTTATATAGGTGAGAATGCTATTTTGAAACATTTGAGTTCATTCATTTTCAAGCAACTTTAGTCTTTCAAAACAAGAATAAGCAAAGAAAGTAATCCAATATAATCTAATTAAAAACTGTATACACGTATTCAGTCTATTGAAAGGTGCAGCATTTAATAATTATAGCCTAGGGTGCTTCCATAGTGTAGTATATACTTGCAATACGTTTGTTTTTATCAGCATGATTGTGTACAACAACTTTGTTTTGGTATCAATTTTAAAGACTTTTGAGTCTTTTTGACACATAGCTCAGTACTATTTATATTTTGAGTAGATTTGGTTATTTGTTTTATAATTGGTGAAGTTTCATTAGCGTAAAAATGTAAATGACAGTAATGAAAAAATAGAACGGATATAGGACAAGACATTATAAGGCAAAACACTGATGATTGCAGCTTGGACCTATGCCAGAAACAAAAGGGAACATTGCAAGTAAAGTGTCCCAATAGTTATCAAAAGTACCAGGGTAATAATTTAGTACGCCAGATGCGCGTTTCGTCTACATAAGACTCATCAGTGACATTCTTAACAACATATTTATAAAGCCAAACAAGTACAAAGTTGAAGAGCATTGAGGATCCAAAATTCCAAAACGTTGTGCCAAATACGGCTAAGGTAATCTATGTCTGGGATAAGAAAATCCTTAGTTTTACGAAAAATTCAAAGTTTTGTAAACAGGAAAATGACAAAAATGACCACATTATTGATATTCATGTCAACACCGAAGTGTTAACTACTGGGCTGGTGATACCCTCGGGAACGAAACGTTCACTAGCAGTGGCATCGACCCAGTGGTGTTAATAGTTAGCAAAAGTACCAGGGTTGTAATTTAGTACGTCAAACGCGCGTTTCGTCTACGTAAGACTTATCAGTGACGCTCTTATCAAAATATTTATAAAACCAAACAAGTACAAAGTTGAAGAACATTGAGAATCCCAAATTCCAAAAAGAGGAGACTCAATCTGGAAGAATGACAGCTGTTTTGCCATTCATACAGTGGCACATGCAACATCTAAGACGTAAACTTAGCTCATGAGTTTCTGAACCTTGCAAAAAGCTCAAATTTGTGGCTGCTTTGTTCTTTTCACGACAAACATGTGATTGTTTCAAACAGCCAAATTCTAACATTATGTCACACGGATATCACATGTACCCTATATAATTCACAAAAAATAAGATTAACAAAAGAATTGCAATCTTTCCTTCTCTCCTACAGCTGAAAAAAACAGGTTTAGTCCATCATTTTGTACGTAAGAAACTGGAAACATCAATATAACCGGTTCTTGAACATGTGCCATCTTAACATCTTTCTAAAGTGACTTCCCCTATTTTGTACAGATGACCTTTAGTCCAATTGTGATGTAGAATGTTTAACCCTTGGTGTGAATCAGATGTGAATTTCTTTTAAATTATGAATATCTTCTAGAAATTGTCAATCATAAACTTTACTTATGACTAAGCTTTACAGTACAATTTGTCATACTAAATTAAAATATTGACTGCGCCATCTCCTTTAAAAGAGCCTTATTTGCAAAAATCAAAAACGTAGATACAAATAAACTCATCATAGATACCAGGACTAAATTTAAAATATACGCCAGACGCGCGTTTCGTCTACAAAAGACTCATCTGTGACGCTCGAATCCAAAAAAGTTAAAAAAAAAAAAAAAGCCTAATAAAGTACGAAGTTGAAGAGCATTGAGATCCAAAATTCCTAAAAGTGTTGCCAAATACAGCTAAGGTAATCCATGTCTGAGGAAGAAAAGCCTTAGTATTTCAAGGCGATAAAGCCACATCGATTCTTAAAACAAATACACCGGAGGTGAAATACGGTGTCGTCTGATGTGTTCGCGTACCTAAGATTTTGGCCTCACTTTGATAATTTCAGAATGATTTGGTGCATACCTTCTGAAATAGCTCGTTTTGAATACAGAAATTTAAAAATGTTATACTACATGTACTACGAAGTATAAGTCAGATTGAACAAAACAGACTGCCAAATTTAACTCATCTCCATATAAAAATTCCTGAAAATTCACCACTTTTATTTGAAGGAGTAATTTTTGTTAATTGAAAATGGCATATTATGGTAATCCATGGGAATCTATTTTCAAATCTATTTCTTTCAATTTATCAATTTTAATCTTATTGTTTTCCCTTTAAAAGACTGAAACAATGTCAGAACGATTTTATGTGTGTCACATTGCGGATATAACGAAAGGTAATGCTCACGATGGTCTCCACTGTAATACAATGCTGGACCTTCTGATAGACAAACTATTTGTAAGGTTTGATGGAATGATATTTCAGAAGACAGTCGGTATTTCAATAGTTTCTAATTTGCACAACTACTGGAAGACCTGGTCATACACTCATATGACTCAGATATCAACGTATACATTATCGAATAAAAAATGCATCTTTCATTAACATATGTCGATGATGTTTTGATACTCAATACTGTTGATTTATTAATATTCGTTGGATACCAGTTTTAGTGGACTTCGTAATTACAGGGGTACGACAAATTTAAATGTTCAATGAATTACAAATTTTCTTATTAAAGAATGTATGCAGACTCTTTCAAAACCACGAAATTAAATATCCACGAATATGGAAGTTTTCTTCAAACCACGAAAATTGGTACCCACGAAAATAAATAAATCGACAGTAACTCTCCTTTCAATGTTTGCTTCAATCTAATATACAAGTTTTGCCTTCTTAGACAGTTATTATCCATAAAAAAAATTAAAGGACCGTGGGAAAATAACTTTTCGGGATTTAATAATTTTGGATATTTACTTTTCACGAAGTCCAGAATTGTATATAAGTTTGAAGCAAACATCCTCTAACATATGCTATCTGGAACATGTGTTGCTGCTTGCTGTTTTCGCCATGGATTTGGTATTTTTGGGTTGGTGTATTATATCGTATTTTGCTGTAATATTTATAAGAAGATACAAAAAATGTGGATTGAGTGCCAATGAGTACAATTAGTACTAGGAGCCTTGTCTCAAACTGAACAGTAAGCTGTAATGGACCCTAAATTGTGCGAAACCATTCAATTAGGATAACCAACGGATATATATAGAACGAGAAACGAGAAACACATGAAACTGCATAAACATACGACATGTACAACCACTCACTGAACACCATGTGTCTGCCTTATGACAGGAGCAAACAAATGCAGCAGGTTTAGATGTTCTAATAGGCGCCAAAATTTACACAAACCTGAGGTAGTGGTGATTCATTATAATATAGAAAGACACACTATAAAATGTCATTTGAAATGACTTAACTCAATCAAAAAAGCATTTTAACAAAACAGCAAGGAAACATACACTGAACGAGTGTTATCCTTTCACATTTCATTCAGAGTCAAATCTATGCCTTACCTTCCAATACCACATGTATGGAAAGAACATTGGCACTTTGAATGTAAACCAAATGTCAAGTTTACAGTGGACTCGTTCAGGAGATCAAGGCATCTGTTGGCGTTTAGCTCAAGTAAATCTCGACAAAAACCTTGTTGACTCCCAAGGATACACACAGGTAAGAGTACATTGTACATTGTAACTGCGATTCATATCTGCTTGATACATATATAAGTTTACTTAAGTAAATTGGTTTGATACACACAAAACTATTTTCAACTTTAGTATGCCTTATACACGAAGGATGAAGTCATAGAGCAACCATTTAAATGCGCTATATAAAGCTTCTAACATTACACTAATCTCCACCGATCAAGTCCTAATTATTGTTTCATAAATGATTTATGTAGATGTACTAAGTAGGTATTGTCTCTGTATATAATATCTATAAGTTCAGCATTTTGTCGTCATTATTATCACAATTTTCCAAATTTGATATAGAGTTATTCAGGCGGAAGTTGATTGTCGTAGCTAATGGAAGCACTTTCAAAGTGAGATGAACATTATAACTGCGATGCATATATACAAACCTATTACCGCAACAATTAAAAAACTTTTTTAAATTAAAGAATATTTTGCATGTCAGCTTTCAGATTTTACAATAAAATTGAGAATGGAAATGGGGAATGTGTCAAAGAGACAACAACCCGACCAAATAAAAAACGACAGCAGAGGGTCACCAACAGGTCTTCAATGTAGCGAGAAATTCCCGCACCCGGAGGCGTCCTTCAGCTGGCCCCTAAACAAATATATACTAGTCCAGTGGCAATGAACGCCATACTAATTTCCAAATTGTACACAAGAAACTAAAATTAAAATAATACAAGACTAACAAAGGCCAGAGGCTCCTGACTTGGGACAGGCGCAAAAATGCGGCGGGGTTAAACATGTTTGTGAGATCTCAATCCTCCCCCTATACCTCTAACCAATGTAGAAAAGTAAACGCATAACAATACGCACATTAAAAAACCTATATTTAGACGAAAAGGAATTAAAAATGAAACAGCTAACACTGATTAAAAGTGGTGATCAGTATTCTGCCAGAGTGTTCATAATATTAGTTCATTTCTGCTGTTACAACGCTGAAAACATATTTGCAGATAAGGGTAATTTTCTTCATTTGATCTGTTTATATTTTAGATAACTATTGAAGCTGTCCGTGGATCGGATTTTCAAAGCGACATTTCAATTGATGATGCAAAAATTATCTTTTGTTAACAACATGTGGGATAATTGTCCTATATGACTCAATAACGTCTTGACAGTTAAACTGTTAGCTAACCATTCAGCTTAAAAACCTTCAATGCTAAACACTTGTTTTGAGTTTTTATATAATTGTTCGATATGTCAATATTGTATCACTAATTGAAGTATTAGAAAATGTCATTTTCAGATTAGAAAGCGGTTCATAGAGATAAAAGGTAAATTGAAATGATTAATTGATAAAAAAAAGTCGCTGTACCTCAGTGAAAATGATTTTATTTTGAAAGCTTTGAGTTTATGTTAATTCTTAGAATCATTTTGCAAAAACATTAAAAGACATTATTATGATGACTAGATTGTTTGAATTTTTAGTGCGTTTGCTCATGCAAACTCTGTCAATGAATAAACTCATCATAGATACCAGGACTAATTTAATATATACGCCAAACGCGCGTTTCGTCTACAAAAGACTCATCAGTGACGCTCGAATCCAAAAAAGTTAAAAAGGCCAAATAAATTACGAAGTTGCCAAGCATTGAGGACCAAAATTCCTAAACATTTTGCCAAATACAGCTAAAGTAATCTATGCCTGAGGTGGAAAAGCAGTTAATGTGACTTTGACCAAGTGGGTCCATCAATGTTTACTAGGCAAAAAAGAAACGTTACATTAGTTTCTATTTAAACAAAATCACAAATATTAATTTTAAATATTTTCAAGATTATAACTATTGATGAATGATTCATCTAGTAAAAAATCGGAAACGTCGTAATAACATTTTCTGAATAAACACATACACGTTTAAAAAAAAATTACAGATGAAATCGAGTTGTCTTTATGTTATTAATAGTGTCAAACACTATTGTTACCAAAACATTGCAAAATGTCGCATTAAAAAATTTATGATTAAAAAATTGAAAAAGATACACGTCGATACCCCGTCTACGCCAAAATGAGTAAGAACGAGCTATTGGAATTTTGGCAGCATGAATGACTTAAATGGGGGTTTCAAATCATTGTATGTGTCTACAATGACTATTGCAAGGCTAAAGACTCGTCTCAGAGATACTGCCATGACAAATGATCGTCTCGAGGTGGAAGGCCACGGTGAAACGACGTTGCGTCAAGGCAGACACATCCGCATTATCCATCTCCATAATCGTTTTTTTTAATGGGTCGCAAATAGCACGACAAACAAACCAACAAACGAAATAACAACAGAATATCTGCCCAAAAAGTTCGTTAACGATTGCGTCAAGTTGGTCTACGACCGCGTCGTCTGTTGGAGGAACCTATATGTACGCAGCGTCACAGGATGACACGACACCAATGAACTCGGGTACGGATTCGACGGAATAGGCTAATATGGTTCTTTTTCCGATGAATCGAAGTTCAACTTAAAATGTCGCTACGGCAGAGCCAGTGTCTACCGGAAGCGCAATGAACGATGTTCTGAAGCGTGCGTACAGGAAATCGATTGGATTGGTGGTTGCGAAATTTCCAACCCGCAGGAACGCACCGATCTTAAAATTAATGATGGTTACCTAAATGCAACTAGGTATAATAACGACATTAAAACTCCAGTCTTTCTTCCGTTTCTCCGAAGGCATCGTTTTAATCACGTTTTCAACAGGACAACACCTGTTGTTTTTTTTTTGGTTAACTTTTTGGGGAATAATCACATTTGTGTATTGCCCTGGCCAGCGATGACTGCAGATTTATCGTCAATTGGCCATATTTGGGACAAACTTCTAAGACGTATCAGAAATAGCCAAAATCCACAGGACACGCTCGCCCAGCTCCGTACAGCACTTTTCTGGGAATGGAACAACATCCCTCAAGACTTTATTCGACATCTAATTGATTCAATGCGACGGAGGTGTAAGGCTGTCACAAATGAAAGAAGTTGACTAACACGGTATTAACATGTTAACTTCAAATTTGTACCCGTCCTGTTAAAATTGTCCGAAAATATGCAGTATTGTTTTAAATAGAGAAAACATTGTTCTTTTCAAAATGATGCTTCATAAACTTATTTTTATCATTTTTTTGTTATTAATAATATGAATGATATCTTACAAACATGTAACGTTTCATTTTTTCTAGTACATTAAAATTCAAAATATGGTACCACTGTGTAAATCGCCACATGCGGGATGTTGGTTAAGTTTGACACGGCTTTAATAAACACCCCTTTTCATTGTTTCGTGTTGGAGACTTTAAAACTTTTGTCTCTTTTTTTTTTTTATCTTTTATGGTTGATATAGAAATGAATTCATATCATAAAATATAACCAAATGCCAGCTTTTTTGTCCCTTTATTTGTTGTTTTGAAGTTAATTTTGTCATCGAAATGTAAAGTGTCGCTTGCAGAGTAAGATATGGCGTCTCAAAAAAAGTAGGAGGGGCATTTACTTAGGCAAGATTGGATTAACCTATAAATCGCTCATTATTTTCGTAATCTTCTTCCTTCTTTACATGAGTACTCAAGATCAACTCCAGGTTTTAGTAGGGTTCGTGTTGCATAGTCTTTGGTTTTGTTTTTTGTTTTGTGTATTTTTCTTTTTTAGCCATGGTATTGTCGTTAAATTTTCGAATTATGAGTTTTAATGTCCCTTTGAATTTTTTGCATCTAATATTTAAACATTGTTGTGACGTCATTCTCTTGTTGTACCCGTTCTTTATTTCAATGATTGGACTATCATTTACCTATAAGAAACCATTATGTTACCTTAAACTGTCCAATATTTTTATGAATAGTCCTCCTCTTTCTTAAAAATATTGGACAGCTGAAGGTAACATAACTGATTCTTACAGGTAAATGATTGTCCAATCACTGAAAAAAGCTATCAATTCAGCTAATTGTTTTCATATAGTGAAAAACAAATACAACCAAATAACAAAGAAAATTTACCAAAAAAAAACATTTTTATTTAAGTCAACTTCCAAAACAATAAGTTTTATAACAAACTGTTTCTTGGGAAAATAATCACTTTCAAATTGATTTAAACACAACCAAAAAATTTATTTTCGTTCTTCTTTGGTTATCAAAATTGACATCTGTTGTTGCTAATGTTCTTCCTAACATCATTTTCATCTACAATTAAAATAAAAAACAAAACCAATGAAGTAACATTTGATAAATCTGCCGCAATACAAGGACTATAAATACCATAAATCTCATCCTGTGTACAAAGTGCAAATGTAGAACTTGCTAGGGGACTACTATAGTTTTTATAATTTTCATGTTTTGGAGTTGATTTACAAGTTTTTGTTTTTTTTAAGTCTGATATTATTGCTTGAATATGAACATAATGCAGCATTGCGCTTATGAACGACAATGAATATGGGAACTTAAGCAGAAAAAGGAAGAGCTAACCGCATGTTATCAGTTAAACAAATCAACCGTGTGTTCGATTAGCTATATGTTCGTAGTGATCGAGGTATGTTATAAAAGAAAAGACAAAAAGAGCTTTTTTGGCGGGACTTTTCATGAAAATAATAGATAAAAAATGGGGAGGATATAGTCTGGTGATACCTTTTCGGTAAACAATAACATTCTCTTGCGAATTCCGATGAACAACAAAAGAGTTTAAAAAGATTGAACATTGTTGTCTCTTCATTTGTTCATATGAGTTTTATATTTGAAACAAAATCCCGACCACGGTGCACTCAATATGTTTTAACATGAACCTGTGTTACTTTCTGTTTTTTCTCTTTCACCTAGAAATGAAACCAGAGAAGAAACCAGAAACTAATAGGAGAGAACTGCATTTTGAAATACAATATATACAAAACTTGCCACTAGTAGCTGCTAACACTATATCCTCTTTGTAAACACCACTGTCTTCTTTTTTTGCATTATGAATATACTTTCTACGTCTTCATTCATGTTGGTACACAGAACGCATGTTAAGGGATTCACTGAACATTTAGAGTAGTCCTTTCACACGCAAAAATCATGATCCGCAAAACATGAGTCTTAATCTACAAGTAGCAATACATGATTACGTGTTGACAATGTTTACCTTCAGCTGTACTTTCTTCTTTTCTATAGGTTAAGTTGAGCTTCTATTCTTATCTTATAATTTCGAGCGCCACTGATGAGTCTTTTGTAGACGAAACGCGCGTCTGGCGTATATATAAAATTTAGTCCTGGTATCTATGATGAGTTTATTTACAACCACTGGGTCGATGCCACTGCTGGTGGAGATTTATTTCCCCGAGGGTATCACAAGCCCAGTAGTCAGCACTTTTTGTGCTGACATGAATTATCATAAATAGTGTTATATTTATGAATTAACTGTTTACAAAATTTTGAAGTTTTTGAAATACTAAGACTTTTCTACCTTAGGCATAGATTACCTTAGCTGTATTTGGCAACACGTTTAGGAATTTTCTCAATGCTCTTCAACTTGGTACTTTATTTGGCTTTTTTAAAGCTTTTTTGGATTCGAGCGTCACTGATGAGTCTTTTGTAGACGAAACGCGCGTCTGGCGTATATATAAAATTTAGTCCTGGTATCTATGATGAGTTTATTGTAATTCAAATACATTACTATGCTATGGGGACTCATTACCAACTACAGATATTTCAAAAATTTAATGTAAGAAATAAAATTGAGAATGGAAATAGGGAATGTGTCAAAGAGACAACAACCCGACAATAGAAAAGACAACAGCAAAAGGTAACGAACAGGCCTTCAATGTAGCAAGAAATTCCCGCAGCCGGAGGCGTCCTTCAGCTGGTCCCTAAACAAATAGATACTAGTTCAGTGATAATGAACGCCATACTGAACTCCAAATTGTACACAAGAAACTGAAATTAAAAATTATACAAGACTAACAAAGGCCAAGGGCTCCTGACTTGGGACAGGCGCAAAAATGCGGCGGAGTTAAACATGTTTAACCCCAAAGAAAATGAATAAAATGACAATAATACATAAATAACAACAGACTACTAGCAGTTAACTGACATGCAAGCTCCAGACTTCAATTAAACTTATTGAAAGATTATGATTTCATCATATAAATATCAGGCACAATCCTTTCCGTTAGGGGTTTAGTATCATATCATCATAACATATATGAGAAGGACATAACCCGTGTCATGCCAACAATTGGTTTTTGAAAAAATGTATTTAGTTTCGATGCAGAGATCCTATAAGTGAATCAATATTAACGCCAAAATGTGCAATCTTTAATGACCTGACAACAGTTGTGCAACTATATCCCTTCTTAATAAGTCCATTTAAAGGTTTTGTTAGTTTTTGAGGGGAATATTGACATTTTTGTGCTTTATAAAGAATATTTCCATAAAAAAATTGGATTTGAAATACCTGAACGTATAAGAAGTCTGCATGCTGAGCTATATTTACGAATAATGTCCTTATACCAATGATTAAATTTAGTAAATGTTTTGACTAGTTTGTGATATCGAAAACCCTAGTGTAATAATTTTTCAGTAATACATAAATTTCTCTCGTTAAAATCTAAAACATTGTTACATACACGAGCGAATCGTACAAGTTGAGATATATAAACACCGTAAGATGGTGACAAGGGAACGTCACCATCTAAAAATGGATAATTAACGATAGGAAATGAAAAATCATGTCTTTCATCATAAATTTTTGTATTAAGCTTTCCGTTAGTGATATAGATATCAAGATTGAGGAAAGGGCAGTGGTCATTGTTAGTATTAGCTTTATTCAAAGTAAATTCAACAGGATATTATTTATATATATATATTTCATTAAAATTTGTTTATCAGATGTTGTTTCGATGGGTCTTTGTTGATTTTTGTCATAGATTGTAACTCATAGCAATACAAAAAAAGTCCGCAATAAGTGGTGCACAGTTAGTCCCCATTGGAATTCCGATAACCCGACGATGTTAATCAATCCGAAATAGTTACAATTGCACACATGAGACATATTGTTTACACTGTATCAAATAATGTTCTTAATCTGTACACAAAATTTCATATGCAATACCGTAGTCGTTGTTTGGATTAATCTGTTTGTCAAATGTTGCTGATTAGTTCAAAACAAATGCGACTTCGCTTACGGTCTGTTTTTTTTGTAAGGAACTTCAGTATTTGGGCGTGGCACTTACTAGAACATATGAAGGTAACAGCTCTTCTTAATAGTTGACTAGCTACGACAGTGTTGATAACTCTGCCGGATCGAAGACTGTTTTCCTCGATGTATCATCGGCGCACTTCTCACTTCGGTACATAAATCGACACTGGCGTGAACAACCAGATATTGTTTTAAGTTATGTTAAACATTTTTTAGTCACCTCAAATTAAGAAGTGTAGCTCCCGCTAGCATACATCTGATTCCATATTCGAGTGTGGCTTAAGCAGCTCTTCTTGTATCTTTTTTAGGTTATGAACTAGAAGATAACTGAATTTTATCTTATCTTTTATCTAGAAAATATCAGCTAAATTATGTGTTTTGGATAATGAACCTGTATTATGTATCTCTCGCAATTAAAAGTAAAATCACTAAAATACTGAACTCCGGGGAAAATTTAAAAAAGTAAAGTCCCTAATAAAAAATAAGCAAAATCAAAAGTTCAAACACATCAAACGAATGGATAACAACTGTCGTATTCCTGATTTAGTACAGGCATTCTCTTATGTAGAAAATGATAACCTATTGTACCTAAACACATCATATTGTAGACTTCACATTTGCTATTTAAAAATCTGTTTGACCTATACCATAAGTTAAACATAAATTGAGAATGAAAATGGGGAATGTGTCAAAGATCAAACAGACAACAGCAAAAGGTCACCAATAGGTCATCAATACAGCGAGAAACCATCGCAACCGGAGACGTCCTTCAGCTGGCCCATAAGCAAATATATGTATACTAGTTCAGTGATAATGGACGTCATACTAAACTCCAAATTATACACAAGAAACTAAAATTAAAAATCATACAAGACTAACAAAGGCCATGTTTATATGTGAACTCCTACACAACATGTTTTTGCAGATTTTTTGTTTTTTGTTATTTGGTTCATATGATTCTTTCCATGTTATAACCAAGTTCACTTGTATGTGAAACTATTCTTAATCGTTACCTACATAAAGATAACTTATCATTTAAATAACCATGTTATTGAAGCGATTGAATGTTTTCTTCTTCTATATTGATCGATTAAGTTAGCTTAATGTACCAAAGTCAGTTTATTTTCTATCTATGAGTTTGGCTGTTCCTCTGGTATCTTTCGCCCTGTCAGATTATTTTCGATCTATGAGTTTGGCTGTTCCTCTGGTATCTTTCGCCCTGTCAGTTTATTTTCGATCTATGAGTTTGGCTGTTTCTCTGGTATCTTTTGCTCCTCTTGTATATATCATATAATCTGTATTTGCTTACAAAATAATGTAGTATTCCTATAACACCTCTAAATATTTTTTCTTTGCCTTTGTTGTTGAACGACATATTCTGTTTTTTTTTAACAATTTTTACAAACATTGAGTTTCAGTGAACAATAACATTAACGTTACCAATTTTTCTGCACCAGATGCGCATTTCGACAATACATGTCTCTTCAGTGATGCTCGTGGGCAAACTATTTGTACAAGAGATATGAAAAATACCAAAGGTACATTCAAACTCATAAGTTGAAATTAAACTGAAAACACCATTCCGTAAAAAAGAAAGTGACTACAAGACACAGTACACAAAACGAAATATAGAAAACTTAAGACTAACCCCACAAAAATTAGGGATGATCTCTGGTGCTCCCAAGGGTAGGCAGGTCCTGTTCCACATTAAAAAAAAAAAATAAAAAAGTATGCGATAGTCACACATGTCGTATCTAAAAGAGAAAAGAGACCGTTTGGTTTTTCTTTCCATACATGACATTCTTAAAATATTTCGGGGTGGTCTAGTCAGTTTAAATGTATATTCATTTTTTTTTAAATTTGGTTACACGGAACTACGTTTATGTTGGTTTTTTTTTACATCCAATTACATTCGCTTTTTAACAAAAACTCCAACGGTCCCCATTTAAATGCACAACTAACAAAATCTGAAGTCCCGAAAGGGGTAACAAAATTGCTGAGGTCTTGAATATACATCACACATAAGAAAAGGAGGGGATAAAGATCAGAAATTACAATATTTGTTGTACTGAAAGCTGTGCAGTAAAACATTTTTCAATATAATTAACAGCTTGAACCGTCTGTTCATGTTTAATAAGCCTAAATCTTAAACATAAAATACGAAATTTATGATGTTCAATCGGTCAATGACCTGAAATACAGCAGAGTAAATAACAATTAAATGTGGATGACGACAAACAATAAAGGAAATATAAGGTCTTCTAAAAGCATGAAGTTTGTGTGCAACATGGGTTGTTTAGTCTTAGAATGAGCACAATGTTATGTATCATTTCTGGCAAATTAGGTTCTGGTCATCTAAAGAATTGTGCCCCGATCTATATCGAGTAAAAGAACATTTAGCAAGCAAACTCAAATACCCTTTGTCCTTGTATCAATCAAAATGTTTGACAGTGTCTTAAACCAATCTGTTTGAGTAAGTATGAAGCTGACCTAAGACCAAGCGACCTTCCTTATTATTATTTTAATATAGTGACCACAATCGTATCGAAATGATATTGCAATTTAATTTACTGTAAGTTTTGATACATCTTCAAACTACTTTTGAAATTCTTCGGTTTGAATTTCTTTGACCATAACCTTAAATATAGTGACCTCAAAATAAATACGTACAGATCTTATGTTGACTAAAATCGAATCTGACGTGCATTTTTGTATCGGGTTAAACATCTGGAAACCATGTTTTTTCATAAATTTCGGTCTATTCTTAGCATCAATGACTTTGACCTTAATTAAAGACGTAAAATAAATACATATTAGAGTTCACAGATCCGATTAGCATTATTTGCGTCCTATATAGAAATATTTTAC
Source organism: Mytilus galloprovincialis (assembly GCA_037788925.1). Taxonomy (NCBI): domain Eukaryota; kingdom Metazoa; phylum Mollusca; class Bivalvia; order Mytilida; family Mytilidae; genus Mytilus; species Mytilus galloprovincialis. The sequence continues at coordinate 72,268,794 of CM075339.1, read as the reverse complement.
TTGCATATGATTAATCTTTTAAATGCCTTCAACTTTAAAGGTGCATTTACAATATGTTTACAGCTGATTATATTGAGTGTATAGGTAAAAGTAATATATTTGGTTAGATTGCATGCTAGCTAAACCGTGAAGTTATTATTAGGTATCGTATACTACCCTCCTTTCGAAATAGACTGATCGAATAGAGGGTAGATCAGTTATCTGTCGTACTAGTCTACTCTTAAAGGAGCGAAGTTTACCTAACCTAATGATGACTTCACGGTTCAGCTAGCAAGCAAGCTAACCAAAGATATAACTTACCTACACACTCGATGGAAAATAAACTCATCATAGATACCAGGAATAAAATTTAATATTGACGCCTGACGCGCGTTTCGTCTACAAAAGACTCATCAGTGACGCTCGAATCAAAAATGTTATAAAAGGTCAAATAAAGTACGAAGTTGAAGGGCATTGAGGGTAAAAAATTCATAAAAGTTTTGCAAAATACAGCTAAGGTAATCTATTCCTGAGGTAGAAAAGCCTTAGTTTTTCAAAAATTAAAAGTGTTGTTAACAGTTTATTTATAATTATGAACATATCAATGATCTTAATTCATTATTGAATATTGATCAAGGTAGATATATTATTTAAGTCAGAAGATTGTTGTTTCAACCACGTTTTGAACAGCGGGAAGTGGTAAAAACCACAGCGTATATCTAAGTTTAAAAATGTGTCAAGTATTGAGAGATGAATTTCGATTGATATCTTTAGGATTTAGTCACATTTCACCGCAATTGTTTGTTCGTCCACAGGTAAATATCTTATTAGATTTATAGAAAAAACCGTAGTACTTCAATTTCTTTTATGGGAGACAATACTAAGTTAAACATTTTCTTCATTTGACCACTTTAAAAATTCTTGAGAAAACAGGTATGGGTGGTATTAGTACCATATTATTCTGTTTAAAAATTGATGCCCAACGCTGGCAGAGCTATCTTAGAATGGAGCTTATTTATAGTATGGTCTATTGCATTCTACTTTTTTTATATCGAGTTCAATTTTTGCAGTTTGTTTGTTTAACTCCTCATAAATTTCGATTTGTTTTAAGATGACCTTTTATGCAACCATTATTTTAAATAGCAATTCCTTTCTCAGATGACACCAAAAGATTGCTTCGAGTTGAAAATAAAATGTTTCGTCAAAGATTGACCGACTTATCTATGTGTTTGATTGATTAATACTTAACGTTCTTTTTGTAAAAAGTAAAATCACAAAAATACTGAACTCAGTGGAAAATCCATTCGGAAAGTCCATAATCACATGGCAAAATCAAATAACAAAACGCATCAAAAACGAATGGACAAGAACTGTCATATTCCTGACTTGGTACAGGCATTTTCAAATGTAGAAAATGGTGGATTGAACCTAGTTTTATAGCTAGCTAAACCTCTCACTTGTATGACAGTCACATCAAATTCCATTATATTGTCACCGATGCGTGAACAAAACAAACAGACACAATAGGTAAAAATGATATTATTTATTTTCGAACATGATTTAAATATTTACAAGTTATTGCACAGCAACCATATGGACTATACCCAAATACACACAAAATATATAAGTAAATTGGAAAACTTTTACTAATCAATTTATATTTACAAAATTTCGTGCAATCGATCAAAATTCCGTTTTCACAATTATTGAAATTTAATTATTGATAATAACCTCAAATGCAAATGCAACATTTTTCAAAGTTTTCAAGCTGATAAAAATATCTAGGTTGCGTGTACATTCATAATAGTGGTGTTTTTAATAATCAAAAGTAATTTTCAGATAAAACTGACGCCCATTTTCATTTACAACTTTAAATCCATGGTCTATTTACCTATTTGAGTTCTACTTTATGGAAAACTGCAAGTATTTGTTTAGTGATAACAAGAAATTTCCCTTGTTAACAGCACAGCATAAATCTTGTATATATATCATAAAATTGAGAATGGAAATGGGGAATGTGCCAAAGAGACAACAACCCGACCATTAAAAAAAACCAACAGCAGAAGGTCACCAACAGGCATGTCATACTTAAGTTTATAAATTTGTTAGAAATGTAATCTGCTTATCAGAACTTATTGAAATGTACAACTTCTAGCGTAAATCAACACTACTATAAAGCACACAGAGAGTTATAATATAAAGACAACAGTATTAAGCGGATCAAATGAGTCAATCAAATTATTTACCATTGTTGACATTCTTTTCCTTTATATAATGGATCCGAACACACACAATGTATGCGTTAATTATCTCTAGCTATTAAAGGAGTTAAATCAAAGTTCATATGAATACGGAATCAACGGGGTCGAATTATTCACTTGTAAGTTTGTAATGCATCATCAATGTTTCTTAGCTGCTGCAATATCTACCACACTCTTAAAAAATTCCAGAAATTTGATGATTTAGTTATAAAGTCCCGTAACTCAAAAAGTTTAAATCCTATTTTCACCAAAAAATATAGAGATCGTTTGACCATCATTAGAATCAACTATATAAAGTTTCATGAAATTTGGATAAGTGGTTCTAAGTTACGGTGCGACATATGGACGCCGGACAGACGGACGCCGGACATTTGTATACCATAATACGTCCTGTCGAAATTTTTTGACGGGCGTATACAAACTGTGCACGGATGAATTAGTTTAGTATATACGCATGCATTGGTTCAATAATTTCCTTTTTATTATAATCACACGACACTCGTTTCATATGAAATAACGTTATTTGATTTTTTTCAGTACTGTGGTTATGACACAACAAAATGTACAAAAAGGTTGTCAATCAGATCGAAATGTTTACGACCCCCATCCCCCTTCGGATCCACCACGTAACCTCATAAATTATAAGTATAGATACACATCATGCTAGTGATGTTGTTAGAAAATACAAACCACGCACTAAGCTTCAGTATAAATAGGTTGAAAAACTTTTAAAAAGCTGCATTTGATTGCAACAGATTCATACAAATGTTTTATGTAAACTTATAAATATTTAATCAGTTTTTTATGATAACGAAAAAAGATGAATAAAAAATGAATGCATATTAAAAATGAATGTCCCTTAAAAATGAATAAAAAACCAGTCGGTTGTACAATTCATGCACAATCGATTCGAATAGTTTCTATTTTAGAACAGATTCAGGTAAAATGTTTAATTTTAATACGTAAAGCTAATGTTACAACGCATTAGACATTGTTAGAGGGGCATCGACCATGCATCCATCTTTTGTGGGAGCATAATGTATTTTTGGGGTTTGTTTTCTAATCAAAACAGTTTGAATCCAGTTTGAATTCATAAACTCACATGACGTTTAAAAAAAGATGTTTCTTTAATATGTTATTGAAAAAATAGTGTGTGTTTTATTAAATAAAAATAAAATTATTTATAGCAAAAGGGTATTGATTGTAACGCTTGACCTTCCGTCAGTCCGTCCTATTTTATCGTTTCTAACTTCAAGGTTTGATTATGGATTATTGTTAGAGTAAGAAAAAAAATGCAAACATTTCTCGTTTGAGATCAAATTCACGCAAATCTCAATTCGGTTGAAATTTACGCGAACATCAATTCGCTTGAAATAAACATGAGTAAAATTTCCCTGTGTAAATTTTTTTATATATATTGACAAGAATATGTCCCATCCGAACCATCATTTTCTATGTTCAATGGACCGTGAAAATGGGAAAAAATCTCTAATTTGTCATTAAAATGAAAAATATCATATCATAGGGAACATGTGTACTAAGTTTCAAGTTGATTGGACTTCAACTTAACTAAAAAAAACTACCTCGACCAAAAACTTTAACCTGAAGCGGGACAGACAGACGAACGGACGAACAGACGCACAGACCAGAAATAAAATGCCCATAAAGACTAGAAACTAATTACAAAATCTTCGATGTTACCACCTGGCAAAATTGTCTTGTTATAGGGAACGATAAAACCTGAAATTGTGAATGTTTTAAAACAAAATTGTATTAGTTTGACGTGCTAAAAGAAATTGAAAACGGAAATGGAGTATGTCTCAAAGAGACAACAACCCGACCAAAAGGGAAGAAATCAGCCTAAATAAAGGCAACAGTATTATACCGCTGTTTGAAAGTCATAAATCTATAGAGAAAAAACAAATCCGAGTTACAACCTAAAACTGAGGGAAACGCATCAAATATAAGAGAACCACGACACAACAGAAACACAACACTAAAATGTAACAAACACAGGAACGAATGTAAAAGTAAACAATTATAGGTCAAAATACGGCCTTAAACACGGAGCATTATTATTTTAATCGAACAGCAGTTATAAAATTCGTAGGTCATCTGTATATATTTTTAGATGATTCGCATATAATTAATGGCTTGAACTGTCAATACTTTTCGGTGTCATTCTAGGTGAAATTAATATGCCATGGTACATACAGTTAGTGTGGGTTCTTGTTTGAGACGATTAATGGTATAGCCCTCAGTGTAACCTTGGGATTCTACAGCGCGCTTGAACTTTGTAAGTACATTGGCAAATGCAGACCTTTTAGCTGATTGCAATAATATGATGTTATACAAAGTCACAACATACATAATACCGAGTGATTTAAGGAGGTAGACCTAGAATAAGGGAAACTGTTTTAGGTAAATGCTTAAGTAAACATACATTGATAAAACTTGACTTTTACAAACGCATCACTGATTTAAAGAGTTATCTCCCTGAACCAAGGTATACATTTAATGTTCATTATCACTGAGCTAGTATATATTTGTTTAGGGGCCAGCTGAAGGACGGCTCCGGGTGCGGGAATTTCTCGCTACATTGAAGACCTGTTGGTGACCTTCTGCTGTTGTTTTTTCTATGGTAAGGTTGTTGTCTCTTTGACACATTCCCCATTTCCATTCTCAATTTTATTTAATGTGCCATAATTATGCGTATTGCGATTTATTCATTTATTGTGTTGCTGGAAATCAAATATTTGAAGTAAACAAAAAATCTGAGAGCTTTTCGCACTCGTACATCGAATTGATCAAACAGCCTTAAGAACAAATAGGAGTAACAATTCTGGTTGACATAAAAGTTATGTAACACTAGACATGCTTAAATCTTCTTGATTTATTTTTAGCTACGCATCCAGCAAGCATCAAGTTCCACGCCATCAATTCTGTCTACGTCATCCTGAACTTGTCTGTATGCGCAAAAGTGATAAATCTATTCCACGTGATATATCCAATGATATTCGGCATTGTGTTCGTCACTTTAACAATAATAAATCAACTTGGATTTGAAAAGGATTAAATATATCCTATACTAGACTGGAATGAGATATATCCTACAGCCGTTACTGTGGCAGTGTTGATTTTTGTTGGAATTCCAATTCTACATCTGGTTCTATTTGGATTATACAAACTGCGCATCTTCGTCGCAAGAAGCTGTTGGCCATAGCGATCAAGTAGAAAACAGCATTGAGATCGATACTGTGTATGACAGTCAGAGAAAAAGAGACGAAAATGTTTGAAAAACAATCATACAAGATTTTTATTTTCTTTATCCCGACTCGTCCTTCATTCATAAGTAAAGACACCAAAACAAAAATACATCAACATATTGCATGTTTGTTCTTGTCTTTCATTCTTATCAAATATATTGTAACGTTTTCGCTAACCGGTGAGAGAACCTTTCTAACCAACCAAACCCAACCAACCAACAGACCAGACAGACACCAACAACAAACCAAAAGAAATAAACAGGAAATATGAATGCTCAGAATTACTACTGCTACCGCTACTGCATACTGCATATCACACAAATATAGTTTCTAGGTCGGCAAACGGTCTCCTTTTTATGTGTGTGTGTAAAACGATGGTATTTTTATATGTATTGTAATTAAGTATCAGATCAGTCTTAGTTTGATGTTCTGAATGTAAACACAAAGTCGCTTCAAATGTATAACAAGTTTTATTCACCAGACATAATATTAATAACAACAGGAACAAGAATGGACAGATATAAATCTCTTAAAGCAGCGATCAATAATTAACAATATTTCGTATAGATTAGACAAACAGAGAATTCTTTAAAACAGCTACACCAAAATCAGCATTCAACAAACACAGATACTATCAGCAACTCTCTATGTAATTACAAGTAAAATACTACACAAATAAATAAGTCACAATGTTCCTAACCCCTTAACAACAACCCTGACTATTTAAAACAAACGGACACTATTGCCGACTTTACGCACCTTTCTCCTATTTAAAGTTAAAATTCATTATCAAACTTTATTCTCTTTAAAACTATTAAATTTCTGCCTCCGTTAAAAACTGGAAACTGGAACAATTAGATGAACTGCATAAATAATTATTTTGCATAAATATTGCAATATTCTGGAACTTAAAAGATATTAAAACTTCTGCTTGAAAGACAACTGTACCTTGGAATTTATGAGACAAGAAAATAAAGCTGCTAGCCGGCGGTAGGGACAAGCTGGAACTGACGTAAAATACTATAAATCTTACGCTAGTGTTGTTGTTTCGCGTGGGAGAAATTCCAAATATGGATGAAATCAATGACCTAATAAGGAAACTTCCTTATAAGGTTCATATCTTTGCACTAAACGTCTGATCAAATGACGTCGATACAGCCCAATAACTACGAAAAGGTGCGCAACGTCGGTGCAAAAATAGTTCATAAGAACTTATTACAATAATCGAAATAAAGCTCTCTTCTAAATAAACTTTACATAAAATACTCTAACATGTGTTCCTAATTTGAAAAACATACAAAACTATAACTACAACATGTTCAGGACAGTCTACATATTATACGATTTCTAGGGTCACTATATTTATAATAATACTCGTGACTTCCGGTAACAATGAAAGTGAAAGTAACGTACAATTAATCAAAAGATGCCGGTAAGAAAACAGACGTTTTCTATCGTTCTGGAACATACAATATTAAAACGATGAAACAATATATAGGTAATAATGAAACAGAATACACACATTAACTGCTTTAATAAAATAATACAAAGTACGGTTGGCAGAAATATAGAGAAAACTATGTAGACAATATCAATAAAAATCCAGGCACTGCTATTTGTCAAAAACGTCACATTACCCCCTCCTTACAAACAGAGGTCGCCCCGACCGCGGGTTATACACAACCAAATACGGTAACTGTCGCTACCTGATTTCACATAGACAAGTGGTTCCAAGTTATACATACATTATTATTAGTACTTATAACTATTAAATGACAATATCCATTATAGATAATAAAACAACACTATTTGAGCTTTAAAGTTGTAATGATGTCCAAAATAAATTATACCCACACATTTACCCGTAATCATTTTAACAACCCATATACATGTAAACTACAATTTTCTTTCTTATTCCCTCCCCTGTTTTAAATTTAGTTTTACAATTCCGAACAATAAATAATAGGTATACACCGAGACATATAATACTAGTATACATTAAGTCCATAGTGGTTTCATGATAACATATCACTACTAGAGAGTCCACTAAATATCTTCTTCGTTGCCGGTCATCAGGATTATTTATGTAGACGAGATCTTGAAAGTTCTTGTGGCTGACTTACATACATTAAACATGATGTACTAGTATACAAATAAAATATTACATGTACCTATACCGTTCCACTTGCATATTTTCAAATTTGGATATAAAGTTAATACTTAAACAATTACAATTTTATAATATGAACTATACTTAAAAGAAAAACATTTGAATTCTAAATTCTAAACATCTATTTTAAAAATACCATTTAAAAAAACGTACTACCTATCGTTGCTATCTTACCAAATGTTACTAGATAATTGTAAGCTTGGCATACAACCAACACCAATATCACACGTACAGGTGAGCAAGATACAGACCAAACGGGAGACATGACAGGAACTAAACAGGATACAGTCGGCACTGGAGATGACAGGAACAAAACAGGATACAGTCGACACGAGAGAAATGCCAGGAACTTGACAAGATACATACATGACAGGAACTAAACAGGATACAGACGGAACATCGTCAAAATAACAAATTTTATTTATTTCATCCTCGTGAGAGTAAATAGAACCTACATACTCGTACACGGCTGCAAGCACATTGTATTCTGTAAAACTTGCTAACTTATATATCAATAAGTCTTAGAGGAACAAAAACCTTTTTTTTTCGACTTAGCTATATAAAAATAGTACAAGCCAAAAAGAGACCTTGTTCCATGAGAACGAGACAATTAATAAATGAATCCGTCTCTTAAAAAGATTTAATAACAATCTTGTTCAGAATCCGCTGGAACAAAAACATATTCAGCAACTCCGATTCTGCAAACCTACTGCTCTGCACTTTCGCTATTAGATTTAATTTACTTGCTTCCAACAGGTAAAACTTCCCTTTCCAAGTCTAAACTACATTTATACTTGGACAAAATAAAATAAAAATCAAATCTTAATATTACTTGTGACTCAATATCAGCCACAATCATCTCATGTTTTATAATTTAAAACCAATATCAAAAATAAATTCAGCATTTCCCAGGGGCGGAAAATACTACTATCGGTCATGTTTCACCGACTTGTAAATTCAGGTCTATCTGTCTCAGGAATCTGATGAAATTTCCAAGAGTTACAATTAATATAGTAGATCCTGTATCGATCACACAAGTAGGAGGAATACTTGCCGCCTGAGCATATAAAAATAGAAAACATTATAAAATTTATTACTTTTCTATGAGAAATTATTGTTAAAGTGGTTATATTCATTAAAATGAGGAGGAGGTTCACAATTCGGCACTGATGTAAATTTCACTGCCACTATCTGACAAAATCTGGTACCTGCCCCGTAGCCCCGCCGGCTCCTGCAGAAGCGCGGTCGAAGTCTCACCCCTTGGATGCACAGGCCCAGGTACACTCCCGGGTTACTGGAACTCCTCTGTGGACCCCTCAGCAGCATTAGCACAACCCTGATCTGAGTAGGGTCCAAAGATCAGTACTACTAATGTGGTGTAGCCCCTTGTTGCCCGATGCCGCCAGTTCGCGATTACTCCGCCCCTGCACCTGCCTAGGCTGTGAAGGCGGATATAGAATATCCACAGAGTCCGAACCATCTGTCTCTACCCTAAACTCCTCGCGCTCAGCTTTTAAATATCTGACGTAAGTCTGCATTTTCCCTTAATTGAATATCCCCTTAATCTCATGAGAGGGGTTGAGTTCCAGTCGTCCCTACCACCAGCACCGGTATAACGTTAAAGCCGCTGAGGTGTTCTGCTAGTCATCTCTCTACCGCACTGTCACTGCCCTCTCACCAATTAAATCATAAAAATAAAAATAAAACAACATATTTATAAAGGATCTTTTAATTCCACTTTGAAACTGTAGAATCCTGTCGACGACGCCAAATGTAACGTTTTCGCTAACCGGTGAGAGAACCTTTCTAACCAACCAAACCCAACCAACCAACAGACCAGACAGACACCAACAACAAACCAAAAGAAATAAACAGGAAATATGAATGCTCAGAATTACTACTGCTACCGCTACTGCATACTGCATATCACACAAATATAGTTTCTAGGTCGGCAAACGGTCTCCTTTTTATGTGTGTGTGTAAAACGATGGTATTTTTATATGTATTGTAATTAAGTATCAGATCAGTCTTAGTTTGATGTTCTGAATGTAAACACAAAGTCGCTTCAAATGTATAACAAGTTTTATTCACCAGACATAATATTAATAACAACAGGAACAAGAATGGACAGATATAAATCTCTTAAAGCAGCGATCAATAATTAACAATATTTCGTATAGATTAGACAAACAGAGAATTCTTTAAAACAGCTACACCAAAATCAGCATTCAACAAACACAGATACTATCAGCAACTCTCTATGTAATTACAAGTAAAATACTACACAAATAAATAAGTCACAATGTTCCTAACCCCTTAACAACAACCCTGACTATTTAAAACAAACGGACACTATTGCCGACTTTACGCACCTTTCTCCTATTTAAAGTTAAAATTCATTATCAAACTTTATTCTCTTTAAAACTATTAAATTTCTGCCTCCGTTAAAAACTGGAAACTGGAACAATTAGATGAACTGCATAAATAATTATTTTGCATAAATATTGCAATATTCTGGAACTTAAAAGATATTAAAACTTCTGCTTGAAAGACAACTGTACCTTGGAATTTATGAGACAAGAAAATAAAGCTGCTAGCCGGCGGTAGGGACAAGCTGGAACTGACGTAAAATACTATAAATCTTACGCTAGTGTTGTTGTTTCGCGTGGGAGAAATTCCAAATATGGATGAAATCAATGACCTAATAAGGAAACTTCCTTATAAGGTTCATATCTTTGCACTAAACGTCTGATCAAATGACGTCGATACAGCCCAATAACTACGAAAAGGTGCGCAACGTCGGTGCAAAAATAGTTCATAAGAACTTATTACAATAATCGAAATAAAGCTCTCTTCTAAATAAACTTTACATAAAATACTCTAACATGTGTTCCTAATTTGAAAAACATACAAAACTATAACTACAACATGTTCAGGACAGTCTACATATTATACGATTTCTAGGGTCACTATATTTATAATAATACTCGTGACTTCCGGTAACAATGAAAGTGAAAGTAACGTACAATTAATCAAAAGATGCCGGTAAGAAAACAGACGTTTTCTATCGTTCTGGAACATACAATATTAAAACGATGAAACAATATATAGGTAATAATGAAACAGAATACACACATTAACTGCTTTAATAAAATAATACAAAGTACGGTTGGCAGAAATATAGAGAAAACTATGTAGACAATATCAATAAAAATCCAGGCACTGCTATTTGTCAAAAACGTCACAATATTATTTATCCTCCAAATGAAATAAATTTTGTTTTGTGGTCCTTTTTATTAATACCTCATAACGTAACCCCGCCTATTTTTCACAGTTTCCATCAAAAACTAAACATGCTTTGTTCAAAGATGTAGTTGTACGTTGTACTTGACCTATTTTTATCTATTTTAGAGTGGCCGGTGTTTGCTAGACTAATCTAAGGTAGGAGATCATTATAGATTGTCGTTGGTAAATTTTCTCGCTTCAGCCGATCCTTTCTTGGACAATCTGTGCCACAGAGACAGAACTCGCACCACTCTTGGCAGGCGGGGTCATCGGACACAAATTTTAATCTATATATCCTTGTATACCATGGCAAATGATAATTATGGACTAGTTTGATTCTATTTAGCCCAGTAGTTTCAGAGGAGAAGAATTTTGTAAAAGATTACAAAAATGTACAGTATAGACTGTAAAGGGCAAAAACTCCGTAAAGTGTCATTGAGAATTTTTGTCATTTAATTTATTTGTAGATTTTTCTTTGCTGAACTCTATTACTGTTTACAGTTTATCTCTAACTGTAATAATATTCAAGATAATTTCCACAAACTGCAAAATTTCCTTCTAATTACTAATTCAGGGGTAGCAACCCAACATCGGGTTGTGTGATTTATCTAAATATTTCAGGGCAGATAAATTTGCTCTAAATTCTCTAATTTCAGAGATATGCATAAAAGTATACATTTTACCCCTATTTTTAGTTTTAGCCATGGAGGCCATTGGATCGGCTGGCATGGTCGTCGAGCACATTTTCAAAACTTAATACCCCAATGATGGTTGTGGCCATGTTTGGTTTTACTTTGGCCAAGTAGTTTCAGATGAGAAGATCTTTATAAAAGTTAACGGATGACGACGACGGACGACAAGTGATGAGAAAAGCTCACTTTGCCCTGTGGGACAGATGAGCTAAAAACGTGAAAACGTTCAACATGTAGAAAGATTAATTTTGTGCGCATGCATTGTGGGAACGCCTAAATGAGTATAACACTGTTTTCTTAATAAAAAGTATATGTTTAATTGACATCAGAAATGATGGAGATCTGAAACAATAAATCAATGAATTAATAACAATCATAAGGATATTCCTCTATCCCCCCCACAAGTCATTGGTATGTCCATTTGAAATATAACGATGACTGATGAATAGTAGACCTCTCTTTTGATCTAGTGTATTAACAAAGTGTTATATGAAATGTATTGTTCAAACTAATGTTCGTAATCTTGGAGCCATAACGGTTCTTTTCTTTGATTGGAGTTTAAGCTTCTTTAGGCGGCGACGAATTAGTTTGTGTCAAATCCAACGGAGTGCTTTGTGAAATTGGTGTTTTCAGACCCTCTGTTGCTGTTGGCACGTTTGGTAGTTGTGAATGATTCAACGCAATATCTGTAGGGTATAACTCATTTTCACAAGAGTCTCGATCCTCGTAATTCTGTTCATCTGGTGAAGTATACAAGTTTTCTGTGAGCACGTTCTTTTCTGCACAGGGAGCACTAGAGAGCTTTGTTTTGCCCTTAGGAGATGATTCATGAAACACTGGCTTTATTTGATTGGCTATTAATTTCAAATCAGTGTCAATTGATATCCTTTCTGGGTATTTGTTCACTGGTTCGTATTTCCGAATAAATTTTCTGTTGCGAAGGGTAACTCTACCCGATCCATCAACCCGTATTACATATTGGTCAAATTGTCTTACTTCAATAACTTGTCCTGTTTTGTCCCATTTCAATGGATTCGCACCGATCTGATTCTGGATTCGGACATGGTCGCCAATAGTCAATGGAGGTAGTTGTTTAGTATGTTCGGAAAGTTTTTCGGCTACTTTCATGTGTCTATGCCTCAAAGCCTCCTCGCGTTTCGATAAAGTGTCACGCCATGTGTCATGCGGTTTATACCGACCAGGAAGAATTGGGATGAAATCACGAATAGGGCGTCCGAACACACACATAGCTGGTGATAATCTTGTTTCTCTATCAGGTGTATTGCGATATTGTAGAATCGCTCGTTGTAAAGAATCAGTTTCTATTTCACCGTTTGGTCCAGTGTTATCTGACAGTGATTAAACGTTTGACTGTTTTTACGCCAACTTCAGCTCTGCAATTGCTATGCGGAAAAGCAACTGATGAAAGGCGATGATGCACTCCCCATACTTTAAGGAATTGCCGTGTTGTAGAGGCAGTAAATTCTGGTCCTCCGTCTGAAGATAACTCATCGGGTATTCCGTAAGTAACAAATGTTCTTCGTAGACAGTCAATTAGACCTTGTGCACCATTGTGGGCCCTCTCAATGATTGACCAGTTAAAATATCTGTCTACGACCACCAGGTAATTGACGCCTTTATAATGGAAGTAATCAGCGCACAAACATTGGAAAGGATAATCTGGGTACACAGGTGGTGTTGGTGGAGCACATGGTTGTGATGGTGCCATTCGATTGCATTGATAACACTCATTACATAGTGATAGCTGGGGTTATTCCAGGCCAAAAGACTGAAGACTCTGCTCTTGACATCATTGATGTTACACCTTGGTGTGCTGAGTGGAGTATTGTCAAGACATTTGTGCGGAGTGCAGGAGGAATTACGATGCGATCCTTATACATGACTACACCATCTACTGTGTAGAGGTCTTCTCGAAATTGGAAGAATTCACGAAGTTCGGTGGGCATTTCATGGCGGAATTCAGGCATTCCATTCTCGATTATTTCTACCAGTTTAACCATATCATCGTCACTGTTGGTAGCAACACGTACCATGTTCCAGGTGATTGATTGTAAGGTGTTTATTGACGAGGCTGCGGCAAGTTGAAGTTCTTCATCTGAACATGCATCACAACAATCGTCTTTCATAATTGAGGACAAGAAATTGTGCTGAATAGTCTGAAATGACAAGTAATCAAATTGGTTGTTGTCTTCTGTAATCAATGCTATGTCATCAATTAACTTGAGTTCCTCTGAATTATTTCCTGTTGGGTTCCGCGAAACGGCATCGGCAGCACGATGTTTTGCTCCTGGGACATGCATCATTTTGAACTTGTAACGCAATGTTTTTTCCTTGAGGTTTCGTAGCCTGGTGTTTGAAATCTGGTCAAGTGATCTGTCACCAAATATTTTGAGCAGTGGTTTGTGATCTACGGCAATAATTAGTTCTTCACAACCAAGAACGAAATACCTGGCTTTATCCAGTGCGTCAACAACAGCTAAAGCCTCACCCTCTACTGGAGCATACCGTGATTCAGCACCATGAGTGAAGCGACTGCCTACCAGTGTAATTTTCCAACCCTCGTTACAACAGAATGGTAGAAGCTTTTGGCAATTGCAATGCTTCTGGAATAACCAGAATCCAAGTCCGGATTTTGACCAGTCAGTTGCTAAGCAAGTCGGTTTGGATTTGTTAAATATGCGTACTCCTTCCTCGATTTCGCTAACAATAACAGTCTTTGTTTCTTGAAAGAGAGTTTCCAGCTGATAATCCCAACGAAATGGTGTTCCAGGTTTGATCAATTGACGAAATGGTTTTAGGCGATCGGCCATACTAAATGCATACGAAACCTGATTGACAAGGCCAAACCACGATCGAACGTCTGTTATGTTCATTGGTGTAGGGAAATCCAATATTGCTTGCAGGTATCTTTTGCAAGGGCGCACACTATCGTTTGTTATTTCGAATCCAGCAAACTCAACTGTATCTTGCGCGAAGTGAAATTTTTCTGGGTTTAAAGTTATTCCATGTTTTCCACAAAGCTCCAACCAATGACAAGCTTGAACGAAACTTTCCTCAATATCATCAGACCACAGAAGAGTATCGTCGACACATTTAGTCTTGTGTGGCACATCGGCCACTAACTCGTCGAACCTTCTTGTGTAACCATCACCTGATGCAATGTATCCTTGAGGAGCAGTCTTGTACCTGTATCTTCCCCATGGAGTGATAAAGGTGGTAAGATGTCGGTCTTCTTCTCTGATGGGTACACTATGGTAACCATTCCAAGCGTCAAATACGGTCTTCTTCTTGCCTCGGGGGACTGATCTTGCCTGATGGAAAGGAGATTGTGTATGATGTGTTTCCCTTATTGCGTGGGCGTTGAGAGCCTGAAAATCTACTGTGCGTCTCGATTTTCCATTCTTTTTAGAACATATAACCATACGATGACACCATGTTACAGGTTCGCCGACTGGAACTGGCTCTATAACACCAAGCCTGACGTCTTGGTCCAATGAAGCTTTTACGTCATCCTGCCAGTGCAAGGGAACTGGAACAGGAGTATGACATGCAACTGGTGTTGCTTTAGGGTCAATCATAAGTTTCAAAGGTGGACCTTCCATAAGTGGTAGTGGTTGGTGCTCACAAGTATTAAAAGTGCTTGACTTGTAGTTTTCAAGTAGAAAGTTTTGGAGTTTAGGAACGTTCTCCTCTGTGGGTGAGAACGGAAGTTTCACTGGTGTCGGAGGAGGTGATTGCCTCTTTGGACAGTTGCAGTCAATTTGTGTTGTAAACCTGTTCTCATCGTTTGTCAGTGCGGAGGTATCAGTGACGCTTCCGGTAATTTCACCAATAGTAGGAAAGTTCTCTGATATTATACCAAGTGTAATGCAAGCTTCTTTGCTGAGAAAGAATTTGTCTGAGCTGTCTGTGATGTACACAATTTGTCTAGTTTCTAGTTCGTTCTTGTCTTGGCTCTTTCCTGATATTCTGAGAATGACGGCCCCAAGTATAACAATGCCTTTATTGTTAGCGGCATGCATCTGCATATTTACCGGTATTATGTCACGTTTTGTTAGTCCAATTTTGTAAAGCACTTTGATTCCAGCAAGACAACTTTCAGATTCTTCATTTTGTTTCACTTTTGGCTTACTGGTATTGCTTCGACATACGGATTCATAATGGTTGTCACGTTCACAGTTTTTGCAAGTGTGTCCGTATGCAGGACATTCTTTCTGCCTAATTTTAGGTGGAGCACTTTTTCCGTTTCCCTTTTTTCCACAATAACCACATAAATCAACCTTGTTGTTATCATATGTTTTGGTGTCTTTGGCTACATTGGCATTTCGTTTTCGACGATATGAACTAGAGGCGGCTTCAGCGCCATGTGAATCAAGAAGGCGTGATGCAGAACGCTTACCGGCTTCCTTGGCCTCAACGAATTTGAAGACTTGTTCCAGTGTCATATCCTGATTTTTGTCTCCTAAGAGATCTAACTGAATATCAGGGTCACTTAGTCCACGGGTAAGCACATCACGTAAAATAGCTTCAGTGTAGTCGACATTTTGTTCACATCCTGTACATTGTAATGTGAATTTACAAACGCTGGCTTGGCCTCTAAGTCTGGCTCCAAATGAACGAACTGTCTCGTCGCGATCCTGTGTCATGCCATGGAGAGAAACACGTGCTACCATAGTGTTTTCTTCTCTAACTGCCAGAGTTCGCATGGCTGCAAGTACTTCTTGTTCAGATTTGTCAACTAGTGATCCACCAGCAGATCTTGTAATGTCTCGTCGCAAAGTTTCATCACAACATTCAAGTAGCTGAATAACAAGGTCTTTGCCACTGACCTTAGTTGCTTGTATGTAGTCTTTCCATCGAGACACAAAGTATGTCCAATCTTCACTGGAACCAGCTGATGCAACAGTTGGACGTTTTACTTTTTCAACTTTTGCTGAGACGATAGCACCAGCGGCTGCGGAGTGAACTGTTGCATGAGTTGTTAGCAATGCTGCAACCACAACAGCGTCGAGATCATCTGTCTCATATTGGCAATCCGGTACTGGGCACTTCACTGCAGGCATGTTGTAATGTTATGTCAATAGTTCTCAAAAGTGTTGAGTCATCTCCATCATAAATGAGTATAACACTGTTTTCTTATATCTTTAAATGACATCAGAAATGATGGAGATCTGAAACAATAAATCAATGAATTAATAACAATCATAAGGATATTCCTCTAGTATCTCAAGCAGTGTACCAAACAATCAGCATTCGAGAGAGAAAAAATAATTTCTATTGGAACGCTTACACAATAATCAAGCAAATCCCTGTTTAGTTTAAACATATTTATCTATAGTGTTTTTTTGGAAACAGTATAAAAATGCCTTTACGCTTTGCGGGTGCGAGTGCTGCCTTGTAGTGGCATCAGCCTGCTCTTTTTCGAAATCTACAAGGTTGTCTTTTACGTGCAAGATATGGCTCTGTCTTAACACGGGTCAGCAATTTAAGACTTATTAAATTAGACTATTTACCGGATTTGTAATCACATAAGCAACACGACGGGTGCCACATGTGGAGCAGGATCTGCTTACCCTTCCGGAGCACCTGAGATCACCCCTAGTTTTTGGTAGGGTTCGTGTTGTTTATTCTTTAGTTTTCTATGTTGTGTCATGTGTACTATTGTTTTTCTGTTTGTCTTTTTCATTTTTAGCCATGGCGTTGTCAGTTTGTTTTAAATTTATGAGTTTGACTGTCCCTTTGGTATCTTTCGTCCCTCTTTTATCGTCCCCTTCCGAAGGCCTAGCATTATTACCTCAATTCCGGTGTATTTCTATGAAGCGCACAGCATAATAATGATAAAGAAAGTTTACGGGGTATGATTGAGACAACAATTCAAATAGAAAAAAGTGTCAAAATGACAATTATAAGAACAGCTGGGTTTCCGTATGACTTAACTTCTGCCTTTACACTGCTACATGTACCATAGCTCAAGACATTTTTTTATGTTTTGTAAGAACATGAACAACACGACATGTGCCACAAGTAAGTCGCCTACCAAAACCAATAACAACAACAACAACAACAACATGTGCCACATATATAGCAGGATCTGCTTACCCTTCCAGAGCACCTGAGATCACCCCAAATGTTTTGTTTTGTTCGTGTTGCTTAGTCTTCTATGTTGTGTCTTGTGTACTTTTATTTGCCTGTCTTCTTTTTTAGCAATGGCGTTGTCAGTTTATTTTTGATTTATGAGCTTGACTGTCCCTCTGGTATCTTTCGCCCCTCTTCTCCAACGATCAATAATGAGTCGAATTACCTGTACATAAAAGTCATTGACATGAATACATGTAAAATTATTCAATCAAATAAAACATGGTTATACAGTGGAATCTAACATATTACATAAACACTTAAACAGCTGTTACGTTCTGATGTAAAGAAACCAAAAGTACATGTACATGTAGTTGTAAGACTTTTAAAGAAATTGACTATTCATATCATTCTGTAGTATTCGCTGAATACGATGATGTCTCTGGATTTCATCATTTTTTTCTCGTTTTACTTGGGCTCGACATGCGCATCAGGTATTTATCAACTTTTGCTTTTAATTTGTTACAAGATGTTGAATTGGCTTTTTATTTACCAAAAAGTAAAATCACAAAAAATCTGAACTCCGAGAAAAATTCAAAACAAGTCCCTAATAAAATAGCAAAATCAAAAGCTCAAAACACATCAAACGAATGGACAAAATCTGTCATCTTACTTGCCTAACTTGGTACAGGCATGTTCGTGTGTAGGCAATGGTGGATTAAACGTTTTACATCATTTTTTGACTTTAGATAGTTTTGTAATGGTGAATTTTTGCATTGCTTCAATTGAATTACTATCTACAAGATGCATGATACATTACCAGTATCGATCAAAAAGGTAGACATCGGGATGATATTACCAGCTGGGTTGAGTTCAATATCGTAGAAGCTACGTAGCTGCTATCAATATCTATGTAACAACTAGCCTATAGCTGTAACGACGGCGTGCACAAAGCTGAGTCCACAAACGTATAACGTCTTCAGAGTACTAAAATCATTTACGAAGTCGGCATTTTCCCCGAGAAAACAAGCGCGTAACAAAAACACTGGACACTTAGTTTATCACATAACTTTAGATATTTACGTTCAACATATTTCTTTTTTCTTTTGAACAATAAAGTGCAGCAAATGCACATTCTGGAAATATAGATAAATATGTGCTCAGAGCAGAGAAATGGAAATGAATAGCGACTATGTCGTGGACCCCTTTCAGAAAATAACGTTAAAACGTCATTTCTTTAGATTGTAACATAATATAGCTGGACATTAATAAAAATCAGGTGTTCAGTCTGGACTATCGAATCATTCATATTTTGCAGATAATTTTAAACCTCTGGTTATGCACATTTGGAATACCAAGTTATTTTGAAAATAAAGAGATTGCAATTACATATTTTTCTTGCCGATTCTTCCATTTATTATATCTTCCGATTATTATTCTTTCCAAATTACTACTTCTTACACATAACGAAGATTATTCCAGACTTATCTACCATGATCTTTTTTGATTTTTTTTTCGATGAATTTAGTGTGATGTCCGAGTCCGAACAGTTCTACTACTAGTATACGAAAATGCAGGAAAATATGTTGAATTTGTATAAGTTTTAGGTCAAAAACTCTTATTTATGCTTATTTAATGTTACAAGTTACACCGTATTTTTTGCCGTTTCTATATGTCCGTTTCATGCTTTATAGATTAAATTTTAATTTACCTTACTAGTAATGTGGATTTTAATGGCATGCATTCATCATTTTATCATAAAAATATTCTTATTCTTATTCAGAAATATTTTAAACACGGTTGTATAAAACTTTTTAAAACGCGCATTTTACAGTTGCCGTCAACTTCGTGCACGCCGTCTTCGCGTTCAATAGTCAAAATCTACGTAGCATTACGTAGCAGCTACGATCTACCGAGCAAAAGTAACCCTGTCAGTTTTTATAGAACGAAAATCGGGAAATATTACATTGCGATTATCGTTCCAATTAGTAGCTTCTAAGTTTGTGTTATCGTGTCGTTATCAATTGAATTACTAGCTGTACCAGGAGAATGTTACCCTGTAAGTTTTTATCGGATAACTAGCGACCGGGGAATTTTACACTGCTGGTAAATAACTAGTAGATCATACCAGGTGGATGTCACCTTGCCAGTATCAGAGACATACAATACATTGTATTATATGTTTCTGTCAATATTAATCGAATTACAAAACAAAATGGTGTTACTGGTCAAATGTTACCCTGCTAGTATCGATCGAACCAGTAGATTTCCGGGAAGATGTTACCCTTCCAGTATCAATCTAATTATTAGCTACAATGTGGATGTTGTCAATGCCTGTATCGTTTGGATAAATAGCCGAAAGGGTTGCGTTCAATATCATAACGGTTACGTAGATTTTTGTCTACTTAACGAGTAGTTAGCCTAGCTGCACGTTCAATAGTCATAAATCTACGTAGCCGCTATGATATTGAACGCAACCCAGGTAGAGTGTTACCTTGCAAGTATTATTCGACTGGCATTTTTACTTAGTCATTATCAATCGAATTGGTAGCTAGCTAACGGGCGGGGCGAATGGTACATGAACTAATTTACTCGTCTGCGTTCTGTCCCATTATCAAACACAAATCAAACAATCAAGTTTAACAAGTAGTAAAAAAACTGGATAATAAGATAATAATTTAATTTTGGATGTAACGCGTCTTCTGATTGGCTGACGTTATTTTGTTATGAGCCCATAGACATAATTTAGACATGTGACCGTGCGTTTTTTATGGTTTTCTACGGTTTAAAATGGAATTTAGAATTAAATTATAAGAAATGACTGTAATATTTTTTCTGTCTATTCAAACTAACATAAAAAATGTGGTGCACACTGTTAAATAACCTGCTACGCGCGTTATTCAGTGCATGTGCACCAATTTTTTTTTGTTATTTCTTCATAGACATAAAACATATTACAGTCATTCCTTAAAGAGATATAACGGTTTGATTGACAACGAGACAATTATCCGGTATACTTCTTAGATAATATCATACTCTATGCATGTTTATTTTCCAGCGCTTCATCAAAGTCGATATAAGTAAACAGAACTTGTATATAAGATTTATTTCTGATTTGATCTAGACCTGTCCTGAAAATACATGAAATACTTGCAAATGGGTGTTATACAATTGGCCGCTTCAGAATCTAAAGCATCATGGGTAATTTCATTGTTCCGTACTCCAAAATGAAAATAACGTCACGTCATTGTTTAAATTCCCATTGATTATGACATTTTTAACCAATCACAACGTTTTGGTGTACACTTTTGAAAATATTACCCAGAATGCATTAGATTCTGAAACGGCGAATTAACAATTCAGCCATCAAACCGTGTGGAAATTTTTTTCACACGTTTATGTTTTGTCTTATCGTCTTATTTTGGTAGATGAGTCAATATTTTGTGACAGGTAATCGTATCTAAAAATATTCTTTCCATCCTCAATTTACCTTATAAAAAAATTACACATTTTTGCGTCATAATGATTATTTAAGTCTATTAACTTAAATTCCATTATTTGTGTTGTACAAGATGTCTAAAACATAAATTCATTGATTTAATGTATTAAATTCATGTACCTTTGTCTTAAAGTACTTTATAATCAGTCGTAAGGTTGTTTGAGGTTAATAGTGTTAGAATTCGAACGTCAGACGTATACATTTATTTCAGGAAGTAGAAAAGATTATTTTCAGGGTCTTTAGGTCTCGAGTTCGGATATTTATTGATTTTGGTACAACATGATTTGTCCTTTGCAGTTTTGACATTTTTTTCCCTCGCCTTGTACAATTATATATGGTAACCACAAGAAAGAACTCACAAACCAACTTCTGTATGTCTCTATATTTTACCATATCAAATCACGTCTCTAAGATGAAAAAAGCATGGTAGGATTGTCAATAAAATCAGTCTCCACCAGAGACCGAATGACGTAGAAAATTGGCAACTATAGGTCACCTTTAATAATGAGCAAAACACGTACAGCATAGTGGCGGATCCAGCCATTTAAAAAGGGGGGGGGTCCCAACCCAGGATAAAGAGGGGGTTCCAGCTATATGTCCCCATTCAAATGCATTGATCGGCCAAAAGAAAGGGGGTTCCAACCTCCGGACCCCCCCCCCTGGATCCGCCAATGCAGCATAGCAAAATATAATAAAAGGCACCAAAACGACCAATGTAAAAAAAAAAACAAGATCGAAAATTGATATGAAAAAAGGAACGACCGACAATCGCTGAATTACAGACTCCTGACTTGGGACAAGCACTTATACAGAATGTGGCGGGGTTAAACAAATGTTCGGCGCGGTAACATCGGACAGTAGTGTAACAGCTCATACGAAATTTGTTATATTTTCTTCCTAGATATTACTGCACCAGTAAATTGCAAAGGTTTCTGTGCACTTGAGTGCGTCCGTCAAAATAGGGTTTACGTAAATGTGGAGGACACAAGTGTTCGCGAAACTGTGAAAAGTACTGACCCAACAGTTTTAGTAACAACAAAAAAGGGAGCTGCGTCACAAAATTCTGTATGCTTTGTCAGATCAAGACCATTTACCCTTATAAGGCAAGTAGAACTATTCGATAAGCATTAATAAATGTATTTTTTTATCTGATATGTTGGTTGTTGTTTTATTATGTTCTCAATGGTAATATCAAAAGAAAGTGACGTGAGTTAATACCCCAGTCACACTAGGCCGCAATCGAACTACGATCTGTTAAATAAATACACATTTTGACGATCGTATTGCGATCGTGTAGATCGCAGTAAGGTCCTATCACGGTCGTGCGTGCTGGTGTGGTGAGCGTAGTGAGCGCGTAGTGATAGCGCGATTCTAGTCTGAGAGACTGCGCTACTATCTCACAGCGGCATTACTACGACATTTCTACGACCATCACCGCGACCCAACTACCGCTTCCATTACGACGATACCACGTTTATACCACGCAGTTCAAGACCATAATATGATTCTAGAACGCCAACGCCGTGCCCAACACGCTTTTCTAACGACCTTTATTTTATGGAACACGATTTTGACGTTATTGCTGAGAGCGTAGTAAGATCGCAATATGAACGTGGTATGATCGTAGTATGGTTGTGGCAAAAGCGTGATAAGATCGTGTTGCAATCGGATAATAATAATAATAATAATAATAAATTCTGTATTAAACGAAGTAAACATTGATATTGATGTATAATCAAAAGGCTTATTCAAAATTAATCTTGCTGTGCGCTTTTGTAGTTTATGAATACGCTCAATGTTGCAATTTGCGGTAAAACCCCATATGGTGCAACATTAATCAATTATTGGTAATATATAACTATTATAAACTAGAGGCTCTCAAGAGCCTGTATCGCTCACCTGATTCTACTTGGGTTTTTGAAATCATATAAAAAAATATAAAATTTGGCTAAAAGTGACAACACAACCTCATTTATAAGGAAAGGAACATGTTTAATTTCATTCAAAAGTCCCCCACTGGCGGCCATCTTGGATGACGGATCGGCTACAAAGTAACAACACTTGGTCAGCACCTCATAAGGAACATTCATGCCATGTTTGGTTTTATTCCATTCGGTGGTTCTCTAAAAGAAGTCATTTGTATGCATTTCCCATAGGGTCCTATGTTAAACTAAGTCCCCTGCTGGCGGCCATCTTGGATGATGGATCGGCTACAAAGTAACAACACTTGGTCAGCACCTCATAAGGAACATTCATGCAATGTTTGGTTTTATTCCATTCAGTGGTTCTCTAAAAGAAGTCATTTGTATGCATTTCCCATAGGGTCCTATGTTAAACTAAGTCCCCCGCTGGCAGCAATCTTGGATAATGGATCGGCTACAAAGTAACAACACTTGGTCAGCACCACATTAGGAATATTCATGCCATGTTTGATTTCATTCCATTCAGTGGTTCTCTAAAAGAAGTCATTTGTATGCATTTCCCATAGGGTCCTATGTTAAACTAAGTCCCACGCTGGCGGCCATCTTGGATGATGGATCAGCTACAAAGTAACAACACTTGGTCAGCACCACATAAGGAACATTCATGCCATGTTTGGTTTCATTCCATTCAGTGGTTCACTAGAAGAAGTCATTTGTATGCATTTCCCATAGGGTCCTATGTTAAACTAAGTCCCCTGCTGGCGGCCATCTTGGATGATGGATCGGCTACAAAGTAACAACACTTGGTCAGCACCTCATAAGGAACATTCATGCAATGTTTGGTTTTATTCCATTCAGTGGTTCTCTAAAAGAAGTCATTTGTATGCATTTCCCATAGGGTCCTATGTTAAACTAAGTCCCCCGCTGGCGGCAATCTTCGATAATGGATCGGCTACAAAGTAACAACACTTGGTCAGCACCACATTAGGAACATTCATGCCATGTTTGATTTCATTCCATTGAGTGGTTCTCTAAAAGAAGTCATTTGTATGCATTTCCCATAGGGTCCTATGTTAAACTAAGTCCCACGCTGGCGGCCATCTTGGATGATGGATCAGCTACAAAGTAACAACACTTGGTCAGCACCTCATAAGGAACATTCATGCAATGTTTGGTTTTATTCCATTCAGTGGTTCACTAGAAGAAGTCATTTGTATGCATTTCCCATAGAGTCCTATGTTAAACTAAGTCCCCCGCTGGCGGCCTTCTTGGATAATGGATCAGCTACAAAGTAACAACACTTGGTCAGCACTCCATAAGGAACATTCATGCTATGTTTGGTTTCACTCCATTTAGTGGTTCTCTAGAAGAAGTCATTTGTATGCATTTCCCATAGGGTCCTATGTTAAACTAAGTCCCCTGCTGGCGGCAATCTTGGATAATGGATCGGCTACAAAGTAACAACACTTGGTCAGCACCACATAAGGAACATTCATGCCATGTTTGATTTCATTCCATTCAGTGGTTCTCTAAAAGAAGTCATTTGTATGCATTTCCCATAGGGTCCTATGTTAAACTAAGTCCCCGGCTGGCGGCCATCTTGGATGATGGATCAGCTACAAAGTAACAACACTTGGTCAGCACCACATAAGGAACATTCATGCCATGTTTGGTTTCATTCCATTCAGTGGTTCACTAGAAGAAGTCATTTGTATGCATTTCCCATAGGGTCCTATGTTAAACTAAGTCCCCTGCTGGCGGCCATCTTGGATGATGGATCGGCTACAAAGTAACAACACTTGGTCAGCACCTCATAAGGAACATTCATGCAATGTTTGGTTTTATTCCATTCAGTGGTTCTCTAAAAGAAGTCATTTGTATGCATTTCCCATAGGGTCCTATGTTAAACTAAGTCCCCCGCTGGCGGCAATCTTCGATAATGGATCGGCTACAAAGTAACAACACTTGGTCAGCACCACATTAGGAACATTCATGCCATGTTTGATTTCATTCCATTCAGTGGTTCTCTAAAAGAAGTCATTTGTATGCATTTCCCATAGGGTCCTATGTTAAACTAAGTCCCACGCTGGCGGCCATCTTGGATGATGGATCAGCTACAAAGTAACAACACTTGGTCAGCACCACATAAGGAACATTCATGCCATGTTTGGTTTCATTCCATTCAGTGGTTCACTAGAAGAAGTCATTTGTATGCATTTCCCATAGAGTCCTATGTTAAACTAAGTCCCCCGCTGGCGGCCTTCTTGGATAATGGATCAGCTACAAAGTAACAACACTTGGTCAGCACTCCATAAGGAACATTCATGCTATGTTTGGTTTCACTCCATTTAGTGGTTCTCTAGAAGAAGTCATTTGTATGCATTTCCCATAGGGTCCTATGTTAAACTAAGTCCCCTGCTGGCGGCAATCTTGGATAATGGATCGGCTACAAAGTAACAACACTTGGTCAGCACCACATAAGGAACATTCATGCCATGTTTGATTTCATTCCATTCAGTGGTTCTCTAAAAGAAGTCATTTGTATGCATTTCCCATAGGGTCCTATGTTAAACTAAGTCCCCGGCTGGCGGCCATCTTGGATGATGGATCAGCAACAAAGTAACAACACTTGGTCAGCACCTCATAAGGAACATTCATGCCATGTTTGGTTTCATTCCATTCAGTGGTTCTCTAAAATAAGTCATTTGTGTGCATTTCCCATAGGGTCCTATGTTAAACTAAGTCCCCCGCTGGCGGCCATCTTGGATGATGGATCGGCTACAAAGTAACAACACTTGGTCAGCACCCCATAAGGAACATTCATGCTATGTTTGGTTTTATTCCATTCAGTGGTTCTCTAAAAGAAGTCATTTGTATGCATTTCCCATAGGGTCCTATGTTAAACTAAGTCCCCTGTTGGCGGCTATCTTGGATGATGGATCGGCAACAAAGTAACAACACTTAGTCAGCACCTCATAAGGAACATTCATGCCATGTTTGGTTTCATTCCATTCAATGGTTCTCTAAAAGAAGTCATTTGTATGCATTTCCCATAGCGTCCTATGTTAAACTAAGTCCCCCGCTGGCGGCCATCTTGGATGATGGATCGGCTACAAAGTAACAACACTTGGTCAGCACCTCATAAGGAACATTCATGCCATGTTTGGTTCCATTCCATTCAGTGGTTCTCTAGAAGAAGTTCAAAATGTAAATTGTTAACGACGACGACGCCGGACGACGGACGCCAAGTGGTGAGAAAAGCTCACTTGGCCCTTCGGGCCAGGTGAGCTAAAAAGGATAAGACCTTTTCGAGGTAAGTATCGTTTTAATCTTTTTAGCAGGTATAATCTGCTTGAAAATATTTCACATACTTTATCTATGTGAATTGACCATGATATATTTTTATCAATATGGATACAAGAAGTTTTTCACTTCTACATTGTCAAATGCAGTTTGATTTTGCGATAATACACACAAGACATAGTTACAGTTCTCAAGTTTTCTCTCAGATCCCATAAGCATACATTTGGACTTCTTGTTATTTATTATCATATTGTTTTTAGCACACTATTCAATTACGTTTTCAAAGTCTTTATTTAAATACGAGTTTAAGTTTGAAATAGATTTGGACGATGTATGCAAAGTTGTGTCATCTGCATATAATTCAGACTCTGTGTGTTCTAATTTAAACGGGAGATCATTTATATAGATTAAGAATAATAAAGGTCCTAATATGGAACCTTGTGGGACCCCAAATGTTACATTATTGTATCCTGATTCAGTTGTTCCAATTTTAACCTTTTGCAATCTATTTGAGAGATAGGATGAAAAACACTTAACAGAGTGATTATCACATTTATATAAATTAAGTTTCGATAATAAGATGTTATGATTAACAGTGTCAAAGGCTTTTTTAAAATCTAGAAATAAAACAGCAGTAAAATTGCATTGTCAAATTCTTCTAACCATTTGTTAATTATTTTAAAATAATCCAGATTGTTGTTGTACTTATAGTTTGTATTTAGTTAAAAATGAATACAATTGTTTAAACACAGTCCTCTCAAAAATCTTGGTCACTGTAGGTAAAATCGAAATAGGACGATAATTGTTAGGATCATCCTTATTACCGGCTTTGAAAATTGGAGTTACTTTTGCATACTTTAAAATATCAGGAAATATACCTGTACATAAACTAAGGTTTATAATATGAGTGAGAGAATCTACTATTATTTATTTTGATACTTTTAATATTTTTAGGCCAACTCCATCGGTCCCGGTTGATTTATTAATATCTAGATTTGAGAGATATTTAAAGACATCAGCATTTGTGACAGTGTATAGTGAAAACAATGTGTTATCATTAATTTTGGATTTAACATAATTGTTTATTTTCGCCGATTCAAAATTAGAATGGGGATGTGGAATAAGTTTTTCTCCCACTGAACTTAAGTGATCATAAACGATGATGACTGATGTACCCATATTTTGACTATTATATTTATTGTGTCTGTTTTTTTAACGCATCAATGTAAAAATATCGGAAATTGATGAGACTGTCATTAAAGTGAGAGGGTTAGCGCTATAGAACCAGGTTTAATCCACCATTTTCTACATTTGAAAATTAGTCTAGCGGATATCAGAATAATTGATCACTTTATGGTAAAAGCATGAAACTTGGCATAGTGAAAGATTAAGGGGTATAGACAAAATTCAGATATGGAGCTACGAAAAAAAATCCAATATGGCGCCAAATTCAAGATGGCCGACATAAGTATAACATCATTCATTTGATGAAGACTTCCAATTTTAATGAAGATGTCACAAACTTAATGAAATACAATTAAGATATGTCAGTTATTATTTTTGTAAACCTTATAATAAAGAAATCATCAAAATGGCGTCCAAATTCAAAATGACGCGTCAAAATGTCTAAGTTTGAAAGTATTCGTATGTGTACATCATCATTGTGTGATAGAAAGTTACCAAATCCGTGAAACTGATCATTTGATATAAATACAGGCCTACAGTGTATCAACAATACATAGGTGCATAGATTATATTTCCAAAATGGCAGCAATATTCAAAATGGCGCCGTTTGAGGTAGCACTACAGTCTAACAATGATTTTTTGGAGATATTTTTTTTTATCACATAATTTTGAAATAAGTATTATTCTGCACAGTTTGTAAAAATCCCAAAGTCATTATCATATCACAACAGGGAGTAAAATGATAATGAACTTATGAAAATAAAAAGCACATGGTAATTAATCTAAATATATAGACATTTGGGAGAGGCTAATATGTCAATCATCTGTTGATACCAGTGTCCAGCTGTTAATCACTGACTACAAGATAAATATTGTAGTCTTATCTCATTGTTTTGCAACACGAATTATTGATATAACACGAACATGGAAGTGAACAAAGAAAACGAAAAAAACTAAAAGGAAAAAATCTACCTAAAATTACAAAAAATACTATGGAAAAGAGTGGGAAAGTATTTTTGAAAGCCTCTGACTGCCTGTATAAATTTCCTCTCTTTGGTCTTCTTCATTTAAATACAGTTTTATGCATTTTAACTAATTTTCAGTTTATGTGTAATTTTTCAGTTCCATAAATTTAAAAATCATGTGGGAAAGTGTATTTTCAGGAAAAGGGTGGTCTTGATCTTTTTATGAACTTGTTTTTTGATGCACATTTTTAATGTTCTAGCTAATTTCAGACATAGTTTATTTCTTTTTTAAAATTAAAATTAAAATTATTCTTTATGTATAGAGAATAATGATGTTAAACATTGATTAAATGCAGCTGGCCAATCATGCTATTCTCTTATCTTAGACTGTCTGGAAAGAGGCGGAGCTTTGTCTATATTTAATCTCTACATCACATGTTGGTCAAATCTGTGACATCATACTCCCGCCAAATGGCAAGTTAGTGTTGGACAGTTCACATTTCATGCAAAATTCACAGCATTAGAGCATCAAAGACACAAAAGTGTGTGGTTCTATTGATATAGTAATGGTATCAGAACACTCCTGGGGTGTTCCCAGTGGAATGTTTGTATTTATATTGACTTTATAGGGGTTCTAATGGGGAAATTCAGTTTTTAGGTCGTTTCTCAGAACAATTTTTCATGAGAATTGTGAGGAAAAATTGAAAATAGAAACTTTATGGGTACCCCCTTTGGCTTGACCTTGATAGATATGATTAAAGGGTGTATTTTCTACAATACCGTGTCCCAGTTTTTGGATAATTTGATTCTAAATGAATTTATAGGTCTCCAAAGATGAAAGGTGAAATGAGGTTTGGCACCCAGCAGTTAAATCAATATATCTTCTTATTGGAGGCTTATATCAAAAATCTAAGACACGGTTTTGGAGATTGTTTATTGTTGATTAAAGGGATGAAAACAAATTTTTACTACCATTTGACATGAATGTGCCATTTTTATCCAAGTTGAAAGACCACTTTTTTGGCAATTAATGAGCTATATTTTGAGATTAATCAAACCAAAAATAAATATATATATATTAAGAAAGAATTAAATTTCAGCTTTAAAATGAGTTAAAAATTTAAAAAATCCATTGAGTAGTTTTGGAGAAATTAATCTTTAAAGACTGTTGATTGGAGTCAGAAAATTCTGACTGTAGTGCTACCTTAACATGTCAAAATTTTACGTTTCTTTTTAAATATGGTATAAAAATGATTAAAAAATACTTGATCATTTTTTCAATACAAGCACGTATATTCAAACATATTATTATTTAATGTAATAAGTGACATTAGCTATGAAATAAAAATGGTCGATTCAACTCAAAATGGCGTCTTTGACGAGTTCCCCCCCCCCCCACAGTTACAGGTAATAACCTTAGAAAATTTATCAATTTTCCTGAAATGAAAAAAAAACAACATATGCAGTATTTAATTCTACAAAGAGAATTTGAGAATTTACTTTTTAGAAATGAGGTAAGAAATAAAAAAAACTCCCAAGTAGCTATTTAACATAAACATAGATCAAAGTTATGATGACAATATGATCAAAATGCAGGAAAATCAAAATAAAGCACAGTGACTCAATCAGTTTCTCTTTCACAGTCCGTTTAGCAGTTACATATTGCTGTGCATTTTAATGCTGCTTTCAAGCATTTACATGCTCCTCGACATCATTTCTTACAGTGGATGAGATCTTGGCATGACAATAAAGCGTCAGCAAGCACAGACAAGAATGGTACCAAAGTACCATCAAGTTTTTGCCAACCAAGTACATCTGGTGTTGGCATACTTGGATTTGCACCTAAACAATTGACCAAAATAACACTACCTTAGTAAGCTGTACGTTTCGTATGTTGAAGAAGTTCATCACGTGTTGGAGGGATATTGTCAATTGTTCTTGTCTTCTGTGTGAATAACTATTTTCTTAACTCATTCATCGTATAAGATCATACAAAAGCACAACATACCGTTCTATTACTTTTAACACTTTTAAAATTTTCACTTCATTTGGATTCTCAATAACCTGCAGAAATGCTTCTGAAAACTCCTCATATACGGACCATGTGTCCGAAGCTGATTTCTTACCCTTCCCAGAAAAAGCTGAGATTGTGTCACAACCGGTAAAGGCATGACACAGTGAAACGACTTTCGATTCAATGGTCCTAGGACAAGGCACCATCCATGAACTGATATATCGGAAGTTCTTCCTAGTGCCAAAACCTATCCTCAGCTATTCAATCTGCAGTCTGTTTGGAATGATTCTTGGAAGGATAATATTTGTTCATGATGAGGTTTATTAGATTCGTTAGTGTATACAAAGCATTCGGTGTCATTTTCAAATTCATTTACCAAACTAGCCATTTCAGGACCAGCAACCATCAATCTATGAAGCGCTCCTGGATTTTCCGTCAATCAAACAGCACCACCATCTGCTTTAACATGCGCATTATTTTGTTCGTCGGCTTGATTAAAAGCCATACAGGAAAATTTCTTCTCGGTCTTGGTGACAAAAAGGGTTGCCGCTAAGGATTGCTCTGAGGGTTTCTGGATTCTTTTTTGGCAACTGAAGCATATCACGCAGACAAATTGGAAGCCATCGTGAATAGTTGGTGTGATCCAAGGCAAAGAACCAAGGAATGATCTTTGCGAGAGCTTCAATATATAATAAAAAGTTACCCTCACGTATAGACCATATAAATATTAATAATGTCTATTCAAATTTGAGAGTTATATACCAGAAGTTAAAGTGAAGAGATTGTTTAGATAGTTCCACTCTTCAATTCTAAGATAACCTCATCATACCTCAAAACATCTTTGTACTGGCAGTACGCGTTTGACAATTGACGGTTAAGTGTGCATGTTGTAACTTGGTGTGTTCTTCGTGTTGTTGTAACAGGAGAAGCTTTTAGGAATGAATCATCTGTACCTGGTGATGTAACCTGTGCATTTACTAAAACACTTGTCCATTTACTATCTTCAAGCCAACTACCAAATGTTTTGAACGCAGCCATTTCTATGTGTAGGCCGCCGAACATCATTACTAAATGATCCTCGCCAGACATCTGAGGCCAGTTCCATTATAATTGTTTTGCTATTGTGAAAAGGGGTTGGTCAAAAGCAACAACTGGAGTTTGGCCTGGATTTAGCTTTCTTACAGCGTTACGAATAATGTTCAATGAGTGTCGTATCAATGCAACAGATTTTGCTTGCTCATGAAACAGAGGTAGAAGGGCAGACACTGCTGGTAATTTATTCGCATCTGACAGTACTACAGCATGATAGGCAGACCATGAAATGTTTTTACCCACTTTAGCCTTAACACTTGAATTTTCTGCAACATGTTTCAGCAATTTGAATTTCCCTTTTAATGCAGCTTGGAATGAGGACATATCAATTGAAAGTTCTCCTTCAACTAATGGGATATCTGGTTCGTTGAATCTTAGTACAGCTGGTGGAAGATTTGAATAACTCTCTGGTAATGGTTAAAGAGAAACTCTCTTTGACTGGCATTTCAACATAGGTTCAGATTGGAGAAATGTTTGAACAACGCCTTGAACATCTTCTGAAATATGTTGGAATAAAGATATACTTGTACCATCGAATGAATCTTTTGACGATATACTGCTTGGATTGTGATCAATGTTGTCTACAGCAGATGAAGTAAATACATTTTGTAGTAGATTGGTAGGGCAAACTATACCGTCTTTTACATTACGGTCACAAGCCATGGAAGTAAAAATTTCTACCAATCAGTGGTAGGAGACAAATAGTCCAAGTTTGAAGAAAGTATCTACTACATGTAGATCACGTTTTCTAGTCTTACAGAGGATCGTGATTCCCAAATAAGCACAAACTGTAGGTTCGTGATCTTTTATGTGACGGTTTGATAGTTTCTTTGTACATCTATACATTAGAAGCGCTGTGCTATCGTTAATGTCGACTGAGAATATAAACGATCCTGAATGTTGGGTCCAAACTAAATCATACTGACCAAAGAAAGCAATGACTGGGGTACAGATTTTTCCTGACATCACTTTGGGAAGGTTTCTTTAAATTCCTAATTTGATGCGAAAATATCTGTACGAAACAAACGTAGCTGCTTTTGATATGTTGAAAAATTGATTATTTGTCTTCTAAGCAGACTCTCGTCAATGCAGGACCAGTGTCATATTTGAAAGCAAGAATGTTTATGGTTTCTGATAATAAGACTTTTGACGGCCATTTTGAATTTGTCGGCCATTATGGAATTATTTTTTATTGTTCCATATTCATAAAAGATTAATAAGCAATATAACTAGCAATATGCAAAGTGTTGTGCTTTTATTTTCAAATGATAAATTAAGGACATAAAGCCATATTTTTGGACTCTGCCTCATGACTGTTGGCCACCATTTTGAAATTGGTGGCCTTTATGGAATTATTTTTATTGTTCCATATTCAGAAAAGATTAATTATCATCATAACTAGCAATATGCAAAGTTTTGTGTTTTTATTTTCAAATGATAAATTATACTATATTTTTAGACTCTGCTTTATGACTGTTGGCGGCCATTGTGGAATTTTTTTTGATGGCTCCATATCCAAAAATATTTATAAGCATCATAACTAACACTGTGCAAAGTTTCATGCTTTTACCACAAAGTGATCAATTGTCCCAAAATATTGGACTTAGCTGCTGGACTAAATGCCTGTACCAAGTCAGGAATATGACAGTTTTTGTCCATTCGTTTTTGATTTTGATTTGCCATGTGATTATGGACTTTCCCAATTGATCTTCCTCAAAGTTCAGTATTTTTGTGATTTTACTTTTTAAGCAGTTTACAATATGACAATTTTATCCGTAAGATTCTTATCTTCGTAGGTTATCATATCAATATCATGACCCGTTGTAGAGTTAAGATCTTTTAAATGTCTCCATAGAGTTTTACAGTTTTTATCATTATTAATGGGTTCCATAAAATACTTAGATTTTGAAGAACGAATCAGTTTATTTGTTAGGTTCCGGTATTTCTTATAATTATCCATATCTTTGTTTTTATGATAATAATCTCTCTAGTGAGCTGATTTACAGATTTCATCTGTATACCACTGGTTGATATTTATTTTTATCCGTTTGGTTACAACAGGGTCATGTTTATCTAAAACATTAATAATAAGATAATACCACATATTAATTGCTTCATTTGGGTCACTTATTTCATGTATAACATTAAATGGTTGTTCAGACAAATCATTTAAGAATAATTCTTCAATGTTAAATGTTTTGCAGTTTCTGTATGGAATCTCTAAATGTGAACCAGATTTATCCAGATTTATCCTTGATAAGCTTAGTAAATCTGTTTACGGTGCAGCTAATGGGATAGTGATTACTTAGGGCATTAGATGGCACTGTGACATCGATAATATTTGAGGGATTAGTGCTGTAAATATGGTCAATTAATGTGACACTAGTTGAAGTAACTCGAGTAGGATCAATAACCATTTGATGAAGACCATATGTTGAAATAAAATTTGACCATCTAAAAGGAAGTGTCTTCATATAATCAATATTAAAATCACCCATCAATAAAATATTATCGTTTATAGGGAGGGCATTAATGAATTCTTTTTCGATATTATCGTACCAGGAAGTTTGACTGTTTGGTGGTCTGTACACAAAGCATAATAAAAGACACTCATTATGTTTTGGCAAAATTTTAAACCACATAGTTTCGATGTTTTCACTTTCTAATGAAGTTAGTCTTTCATATTTAATATTAATATCAAAGTAAACTATCCAGCCTCCACCTTGCCCGTTTTCTCTATCTTTTCTTGCATTAGTCATGTTAGTAGAGCTGTAGCCGGGAATATTGATCTCATTTGAATCCTGCTTGCATTTTTTTTTCATTTAAAAACGTTTCGCACATACCGATAATATATCTGGTCTCTGTGATTTATTAAGATTTTCAAAGTTAGCTCTTATTTCATCAATTTTAGGTAAAATATGTTGTATCTTATGGCATGTTAATTTTAAACCTTTTTGGGAGTGGCCATAAGTATTGGTAAAATCTTGATTAGTTTTATTTTGCCTAATTGTTGAATTTAATAAAGATTCAGGGTTAAGATTCATCCTTTTATTTTTACAAGAGTTATTGATACTATTTATATTTAGCTGGTGGTTCTTAGTAAGTTTACTTTCATTAATCATGTTTATAGAGGACACATGTTTACAACAACAATCAAAACAATCATTTTGACAAACATCACACACAATTGTATTAAGTATTTCAAAAGTATTTTTTATACATATGTTATCTGATTGATCTGATTGACATTCTTTGCTAATTTTTCATGCAGAGTGGTTGTACCAACAGTTAATTTCTTTATGTCCAAGACGAGAACAAAAGTTATCTTTGATCATGTTTGCAGTTTGACAGAGTGGGATAATTTGAGTCCCATGTATTTCTGTAAAGCTGCACTGACGAATTGACATTTCTTATAGGTATTACTTCGTTAATGTTATCAATAGCATAGGATCAGATTCCCTTATGTTATACGTCATCTAATGAGATGCAGATTTTATAGATAATCTTATCTCTGAAAACCCGGATGTTGCGGACAAACACTCAGCATGATTGTATTACTTTAACTTATAACATGTACAGCAGTAATGCATATCAATTTGTAAAATTGGAATTAAAGTAAACATTTAAATTGGGTTTAACTATATTAATATATAATAATAAATAAATAAACAAAAAATCTAACAAAATGTACAGTTGAATAGATATTCAGTGTTTTATATTAATTAAGCGTACTACTTATATATTATGATCAATCTTAACAATTTTATCAATTAGTTTGTGACATTTTCCTCTATACTTATTTCCGAAAGGGCTTGATTGATGTGTTCGAGGTTTGTTTTTGATCTGGGTAAACATCCACCAATAATGATAGTTTTAATTCCTTTGTTTTTTGCACTTTGGATAACATTTTTGTATTTCCGTTTGAAAGTTTGAATAGATAATTTCGCATCATTTCCACCAAACTGCAGAACTATTGTTGCAAACGGTGATAAATAATGTTTTTCAATCTTTCATTCAAAATCCGAGACTAAAGCACCCCGATTGGTGCTAACATATACATTATCATTTAGATCAATTGTTTTGATTCCTTTTGTGATTGAGCTTCCCAAAATTAAAATATTGTCACAAATTCTGTCTTTTCGGTTGTTCCGAATTTTCAGTTTGAGTTTTTGCCTAGTGGTAGATTGATTTATTTCATTTTTTTAACCTTCAACTGATGTAGTTACAGCACTGCTTGTTGGAGTTGAAGATAGTAGAATTCCACTGTTGAAACTAGCATTATCTTTGCTTAATTTACGTTTTGGTTTTGGAGTATGTGACACAACATTTTTGTTTTCGATTTTACCGGCTATTTGCTTACTTAACGTACTTATATCATCCTCTAGACCCGTAATTGTTTGATTTGCCAATTTTAAGTCACTAGAAAGTCTTGACACTTGTGCTTGGAGTTTTTGCTCACTTCCTCTGCATTCCTCACGTTCATTTCGGAGTTTTGTATTTTCAATTTCTTTGTTATGAATAATCTTTATGAGTTCTGCATTTTGAGCTGTCAATGTAGAGATATTTAAATTAAGGTTTTCCAGCAAGTTTACAATTTTGTCAGAAAAACAGGATGACATTTGCTTTGGCATGACAATGGAAGCAGGTGGTATAGCGCTTGTGTTTTGCTGAATTACTGTGGATGATAATGATACTTCTTCAAGATTGATATTATTGTCATTTTCACAGTTCATTGACAGCTCCTTAGGGATGGTAAGACTGTCATTTCTAAAGTCTGCTTTAACTGTTGTTTGGCTGTTTTCAATTGAAACCTCTGTGTGGGCCAGATTATCAAAGTCATAATTAAAAGAAGCTTCGCTTACCTCACTTTCTTTGATGTTGACTAAGTCCCTAATTTTACTAAAATATTTGTCTCTCCAAGTAATACAGGTGTGTTTTCCTTGTACTAATATAGTTCCGTTTGTGTAAAAAGTAATACTGACAAATTTTCCTTCTGATTTCGTTGAGAATTGAATTTGAAGTCCATTTCTAGTTACGTGCTCAGTTACTGTAAATTTTCCTAACATCACTTCTTTACACGCCTCGACCCATAAATGTTTTCTGGTTAAAGTTGTTCCAAATTTAATATCACAGGGTACACGTATTGCATTCCCCTCGTCGTCAAAACGGTCGAATTGAAAGTCCGTACTTACTTCCTCGTTTCGAAGTATATATTTTCTTGTTTTTCCGGCATTTCTTTTGATTAACATTCTTGATTTATTCACTGAAAGTTCAGAATTCGAAAAAGAAAAGGAACCCAACGTACTATTAAAGTCTGAATTTACACTTGTTGATACTTGGTTTGTATAATCCATGATGAGGGGGGGCAAGGGGGGTCCCAATAACAGCAAAACAGCAAATTGATTTGGCTCATAACAGATAACAAGGAATTAAAATGGACAAAAACAGATAACAGTAAATGAAATATTAAAATAATTCGGTCTTTGACAAATCAGTATTTCTTATTACGGATATAATCCTTTGTAATGCATTCCATTTTTTTATGACTATGTTTTTAGTATTAATTTATGTATCTAGAATGTGTTTAAATTACTACTCAATATATTATAATATTTTGTATACGCTCGTTTATGGTATACTGTTGTCTGTCTGTTGTCAACATGTCGGACATTAAATCAAAAACTCTTTAACCATTTGCATTAAACTTTGGGAAATTGTTTATATCTATTGACGTGAGCTCCCTTTTTTTTTTTTTTTTTTTCATAAATTTTAGATTTTAAGTTTCTTGGTAATGGGTTTTTATTCACAATAAAATTGGTGGTTTTTTTTCAGTTTTCTGATAATATCTCAAAAATGCTTTCACAAAGCAAGGAGTCAGCCTACCTATTGTATAATATTTATTGTGAACTTGTTCTCGTCCTGAATATGCATGAAATATTTGCCACTGGACGTTAAGCAACCAACAATCAATCAATCAATCAATCAATTTTTATAAATTTTAGATTTTACGTTTCCGAGTTAACGGGTTTTATTAATTAAAAAAGGGTGATTTTCCAGTTTTCAGACATTAACACAAAAATGTTTTCAGCAGTTCTCATGAAATGTTGGTGTATTGTTTATACATGTATATATATATTGACTGAAGCTCCCTTTGTTGCTAATAAAAAAAGTGACCTAATTTTAAAAGAGTTTGAATATTCTGACTTTTTCTAAATGACCATTTAATGAGGTGTGTGAATTTTTCTTAATAAAACTATATGAGGCAAAGTGGTATATAGGGTAGAAAAATCAAAAACACCAATTATAAGCATGCAATTTATCAAGTACTTCGAACGAATTTTGACACTCTAAAAGCAATTTATTCCACTATTTTCAAAGGCCTTATTTGAACAATTTTTTTATCAGCTGAGGTTTTTGATTGTACCAAGTGTACTAGTAATTAGAATACATAGTTTAGTAAGGAAACAATGGCTTGAAACGAAATAAATCTTTGTTTGTAATGGGTTATGTGCAGCTTCGGACCCAAGTTCATGGTTGGAACTTTCATTTTACAATGCATTTGGTTCTGCTTTGAAAAGAATCACAGAGCTGAGTCTATGTACCATATTATATAAAAGGTTAAGTGGTTGTTAGAACCTAGTCCTTAATTGAGATATTCAGATATTCCTGGCCATATGTTTTCCTTTTTGCCATATTAAAAAAAAACTCAATTGTTTTAATTTAATATGTTCGTACGGAAAACAAGGAACATTATTCTCATACAAAATTAAAATTAAGATAATTCTAAATACACATTCATAAAAAAAATGGAATTTATTACAAAGGAAAATCATAAGATATACTTGAATTGTCCTGGACCTCACTTCTGTGATGGGTATATGTTAATGGAATCCTTCTATGAATACGGGACAAACATATTAGTAGTGGTAGACCCCAATGGCCAATGATCTTCAATTTATACCGAATATTGACTGTCAAAAAAAATGGTAACATTCCAATTTTCAATAACAGTTAACAGCAAATACATTATCACAATAACAGATAACAAAAAAACTAAAAGCCCAATAACAGCTAACAAAGAATGAGACAATAACAGCTAACAGCAAATATATTTTCAAAATAACAGATAACAAAGAATTGAATTGCCCCATAACAGCATAACAGTTAAACCCCTTGCCCCCCCCCCCCCCCCCCATGATCATGATGATTAGTAGTGGGAGCTCAGAAAAAACACGTCTGCATCCTTCAATGTCTTATCCAGCCAGGAATAGAAGTGCATATAAATCGTGGTATGGTCGTAGAAAGAACGTGATGAGCGTATTAAGATCGTGATAATCGCAGTGAGGTCACAAAACAAACGTGGTGAGAACGGGGTATAATCGTAGCGGAATCGTCGTAGAAGGGTAATGCGGACGTGCTAGCATCATGAAAACAACCAAAATTTACATTTTTAATGCCGCTCAAGGTAATACGGCGACCTCACGGTGACATCGAGTTCTGAATCTATATTAGATCAAGAGGAGCGTAGTGCGATCGTCTAGTGTGACTGGGGAATTAGCAAAAAACATAAAGGTTTACGATAGGAACATAAAGGTTTACGACAGGAACATAAAGGTT
Organism: Mytilus galloprovincialis; assembly: GCA_037788925.1. Classification (NCBI taxonomy): domain Eukaryota; kingdom Metazoa; phylum Mollusca; class Bivalvia; order Mytilida; family Mytilidae; genus Mytilus; species Mytilus galloprovincialis. Next base: position 72,229,448 of record CM075339.1, on the reverse strand, counting down.
TACGACAGGAAGTAACGTGCGCCTTCATCAACGTCATTAAAATTAACAATTTCATACACTTTGCAGTCCAAATAATAAACCTGTAAATATTATACAATTGATTAATCACCACTCCATCTAAAATCGTGAAAAGGATAGTGCATTTGTAAAAAAATATCTTCTAACTAATATGAGGCAGGCATAACCTGGGAATGGGGACGAAGTCTGTATGTATTATTTTTTTTAATTCAATCACGTTGATAAATGAAACCGAAATACCGTACGTAACGTTCCCGATTTTGATTCTGTTGTTAAGGAATTAGCTGTGACGTTCTTTAAGTTATGACGTCATATTGGATGTAAACAAAAGAAACGCTTTCATCAGGTAACGTTTTTTCATATCAAACAATTATTAAAATTGAATATGTAGTGAGATCCAATCTTATATTTTATTAGACTGATAAATATAAATTTTTTCAAAGTCTCATGCAAACAAGACAGATATCTGCGCAAAATTGGAGAAAACCGGAACAGGAAGTAGATCTGGAAAAAAAGTTAACGATTATGAGTTCATTAGTAGAATGAAAAATTCGGGAAATTTTCCCGATTTTTTTTTTTTTTTTTTTTTTTTATTGATTTTTCTACCGTAATTGGGGACTTCGTCCCCATATTATATCTTGATATTTTTACAGTTATCATGATAAATATGAAATAAAATTGAGAATGGAAATGGGGAATGTATCAAAGAGACAACAACTCGACCATAGAAAAAACAACAGCGGAAGGTCACCAACAGGTCTTCAATGTAACGAGAAATTTCCGCACCCGGAGGTGTCCTTCAGCTGGCCCCTAAACAAATATATACTAGTTCAGTGATAATGAACGCCATACTAATTTCCAAATTGTACACAAGAAACTAAAATTAAACTAATTCAAAACTAACAAAGGCCAGAGGCTCCTGACTTGGGACAGGCGCAAAAATGCGGCGGGGTTAAACATGTTTATGAGATCTCAACCCTCCCCCTATACCTCTAGTCAATGTAGAAAAGTAAACGCATAACAATACGTACATTTAAAATTCAATTCAAGAGAAGTCCGAGTCTGAGGTCAGAAGATGTAACCAAAGAAAATAAACAAAATGACAATTATACATAAATAACAACAGACTACTAGCAGTTAACTGACATGCCAGCTCCAGACTTCAATTAAACTGATTGAAAGATTATGATTTCATCATATGAATATCAGGCACAATCCTTCCCGTTAGGGGTTTAGTATCATACCATCATAACATATATGAGAAGAACATAACCCGTGTCATGCCAACAACTGTTTTTTGAATAAATATGTTTAGTTCCGATGCAAAGATCCTATAAGTGAATCAATATTAACGCCAAAGTATGCAATCTTTAATGACCTGACAACAGTATCGTAACTATATCCCTTCTTAATACAGTGGAGATCACTTCTAACCTCTCATTAAATCTGTCAGAATCTGTCAGGAGAACTGTTCTAAGACAGTACGTAGAACTGTCAGCCTGACACCTTTTAGTCAGTTCTAGGTTAGAACTGTTCTAGCTAGAACTGATTTGGTCCTAGAACTGATCCTGACAGTTCTACCCTAGAACAGTTTTAGACAGTTCTACCTAGAACTAGAACTGACCAAATCTTTGGTCAGTTGTACTTCTAGAACAGTTCTGCGGTTAGAATTGATTACAAATTCTACGGCCAGAATTGATTTATAAATTCTACGGCTAGAATTGATTTATAAATTCTACGGCTAGAATTGATTTATAAATCCTACAGCTAAAATTGATTTATAAATTCTACGGCTAGAATTGATTTGGTTTAAATTTAAGAACTCTTTGTCTAAATATAAAGGCTTCGGCAATATAGCGATTAATATTATAAAGAGTTTTGCTAATTTGCCGGTTTTAACCCCGCCATATTCTGCATGTATATACATGTGACTGTTCCAAGTCAGGAGCCTGTTATTCAGTGATTTTATTTTGTTGATGTGTTACATAAATTATTTGTTTTTCTTTCATTTTTTGAACATAAATTAAGCCGTTAATATTGGAGGGGGGGGGGGGCATTATAATTTCATTTATTTTACATTTGTCATTCGGGGAGTCAGGATGACTCGTTTTACATAACAAAATTATCTGACCTTAATGTAATACGTTTTTCCGGCCCAAACCACCAGGGACGGATCCAGCAGTTTAAAAAGGGGGGGGGGGGGGGGGGTCCAACTAAAATTTATTGTCCTCATTCAAATGCATTGATCGTCCATAAAAAGGGTGCTGTACAGTAATTCAGATATAATTTTAGGTCAATAGGGACTGTAATATATACAAGTTACAGCAATATTGGAAAACAATGACCTCAAAATTTGTACGCATGAATTTATAGTGCCAGCATGTCCTCTTTTTATTCAAAGTATTGAATCGTAAACAAATATCAGTAGTTTTCATACTTCAGACTGAGTCCTGTAATAAAATCTTTTGACCGCATCAATCTAAACTGACCTTATTTGCTCTTTCTTTCTGCAAATCTATATAGCTGTACAGCAATTCAGTTATAATTTTAGGTCAAAAGGGACTGTAATATACAAGTTACAGCAATATTGGAAAACAATGACCTAAAAATTTTGTTCGCATGAATTTATAGAGCCAGCATGTCCTCTTTTTATTCAAAGTATTGAATCCTAAACAAATATCAGTAGTTTTCATACTTCAGACTGAGTCGTGTAATGAAATCTTTTGACCGCATCAATCTAAACTGACCTTATTTGCTCTTTCTTTCTGCAAATCTATATAGCTGTACAGTAATTCAGTTATAATTTTAGGTCAAGAGGGACTGTAATATATACAAGTTATAGCAATATTGGATAACAATGACCTCACAATTTTGTTCGCATGAATTTATAGTGCCAGAATGTCCTCTTTTTATTCAGAGTATTGAATCGTAAACAAATATCAGTAGTTTTCATACTTCAGACTGAGTCGTGTAATAAAATCTTTTGACCGAATCAATCTAAACTGACCTTATTTGCTCTTTCTTTCTGCAAATCTATATAGCTGTACAGTAATTCAGTTATAATTTTAGATCAAGAGGGACTGTAATATACAAGTTACAGCAACATTGGAAAACAATGACCTAAATATTTTGTTCGCATGAATTTATAGTGCCAGCATGTCCTCTTTTTATTCAAAGTATTGAATCGTAAACAAATATCAGTAGTTTGCATACTTCAGAATGAGTCGTGTAATAAAATCTTTTGACAGCATCTATCTAAACTGACCTTATTTGCTCTTTCTTTCTGCAAATCTATAAAGCTGCACAGTAATTCAGTTATAATTTTAGGTCAAGAGGGACTGTAATATATATAAAAGTTACAGCAATATTGGAAAACAAGGACCTCATTCAAATTTTGTTCGCATGAATTTATAGTGCCAGTATATTATCTTTTTATTCAAAGTATTGAATCGTAAACAAATATCTGTAGTTTTCATACTTCAGACTGAGTTGTGTAATAAAATCTTTTGACCGCATCAACCAAAACTGACCATATTTGCTTTTTTTTATGTGAGTCTATATAGTTGCACAGTACTTCAGTTATATTTTTTTTTACCATGCATTTACTGTAGTATATATGAATAACTGCAATATTGGAAATTGAACAAACATCAGTAATTTTCATACCTCAGACTGACTCATGTAACAAAAATATGTGTCTGCATCAATCAAAACTGACCATATTTGACAGCATCAACCAAATCTGACCATATATGACTGCATCAGCCAAAACTGATCATTTTGCTTTTTTTAATGTAAAAATGTGCGAAGCGGTTTTTTTAATAGTGTGCACCACATTTTTATGTTATTTCGAATAGACAGAAAAAAATAAGTCATTTCTTATAATTTAATTCTAAATTCCATTTTAAACCTTGCCAAACCATGAAAAAACGTTGATGACATTACGGTCACATGACTAACTTATGTCTATGTGCGCTGATAACACAATAACGACAGAAGACCCGTTTCATCCAAACTTAAATTATTAAATAATGAACCCTCACAAAAAGTGACTGTTTAAGTCAGTAGTTCATGATGTTTTTTTTTATACAAAACTATTTAACGGCATCATCCAACACTCACATCACTGATTCATATACTTTATTTTAAAATGAAAAGTACATAAAATTGAGAAAGGAAATGGTGAATATGTCAAAGCGACAACCACCCGACCATAGAGCAAACAACAGCCGAAGGCAACCAATGGGTCTTCAATGTAGCGAGAATTCCCGCACCCGTAGGTGTCCTTCAGCTGGCCCCTAAAATATGGATAATAGTACAGTGATAATGGACGTCATACTAAACTCATGTATGAGAAGTTCTCTTCTTGGAAAGGTATACTGACTTTACTGTTAATATAATTTGAAGAAGGAAAATGATTGGTTTTGTTTGTAGCCTTACGTCCATTGGCAAATATTTCATTCATGTTCAGATCGAGTATATTTTTCTGACGTTCCAGACTCCCAGATATTATTCATTATCATTATGGATAAGTTTGGCAACGAGATAATGCAAATCTGAGACCTCAGTGCAAATGTACATAGTTTTCTTGCGTTTAACAACACTGTGTTCATACACCTAATCGCTATTTATTCCATTCCGGATAAGTTCTAAAATTACACAACTTTTTCATCCAGTTGAAGCTATCTGGGACCCTGTTTAAACAATTCACCATGCATGATACTTTTTAATGAGACCTGTTTAAACTACCGTAAATACTTCAAACAAAATATTTTTTACTTCAATTTTAAATTCGAAAAAAGTGGATCATACAATATCAAAGTTTCTTGATGATCACTTTCTAAAGTTTTTTCTTCCTCAGCTCACTACTGATGACCTCCGTTTTTCGGCCGTTGACCTCAAACAGGAAGTTGTATAAATGACTGTTTTTCCCGGAATGGACTAAATAGCGATAATGTGTATTACTATGATATCCCATAATTCATCCACTGTACAATTTTCGTTTGAACATTTGTCAAAACAGAATCTTAAATCAGGAATGTAAATCCAAGGCAAACAAGGTAAATTAAGATTAAATTTACTTGAATTAAATGCAGAGTTATATTTACGAAGAGACTGTTAAATACGGGGAACGAAGAAACGTAAACAATGATGTTTCATTTGCAATCTCATAAAAATATTTCTCCGATGAGTTGGGTAACCTCCTATCCACTTCGATATTTGTACATGTAACTTTTGATCAGTAAAAAATATAGAAACATCTGCTATTATATATAGTAAAGTATCAATTGGAACTGATTTTTTCTTTTTTTGCCCTTTTTGCAGTGACGTCATTTAGAACTGTTCTACAGTCCTGACTGATTTAGTCAGTTCTGCTGACAGTTCTACGGTTAGAACTGATTTGGTCAGTTCTACCTAGAACAGTTTTAGACAGTTCTACCCTAGAACTGATTTAGTCAGTTCTACCTAGAACTGATCCTGACAGTTCTACCTAGAACAGTTCTAGGGTAGAACTGTTCTAGCTAGAACTGTTCTAGAACAGGTTAGAACAGTTCTATGACAGAATATTCTGACAGTTCTAATGAGAGGTGAGAAGTGATCTCCACTGTAAGTCTATTTAAAGGTTTTGTTAGTTTCTGCGGTGAATACTGACATTTTTGTGCTTTATAAAGAATATTTCCAAAAAAAATTGGATGTGAAATACCTAAACGTATAAGAAGTCTGCATGTTGAGCTATATTACGAATGATGTCCTTATACCGATGATAAAATTTAGTAAACTAAACATACATTTAGTTTCTTACTTGTGGGAGTTTTTAACGACCATGGCTGCCTTTAAAGCCATCGAACGCTAATCTATTATAGTTAATTCGCCGTTTCAGAATCTAATGCATCCTGGGTAATATTTTCAAAAGTGTACACCACAACGTCCTGATTGGTTAAAAATGTCATAAACAATGGAAATTTAACCAATGACGTGGCGTTATTTTCATTTTGGGGTACGAACAATGAAATTACACATGATTCTTTAGATTCTGAAACGGCTAATTTAACACCATGTTTATACATGTGTTTATAGTAATACTTTTTATAAATTTTTGAATATATCGCTTTATGGGTGGACCTCTAGTGACAATTCTGCTGTACCATATTTTATAGGCATGTATTTCTATCATTTTAGATTGGGTATATGTTGCTTAATCATTATTTATATATTATAATTTTTACAGACGGAATATTCCGGACAACAACATATAACACTGCTATATTTCCACTTATTTAAGATTTTGTCTCAATGTTGTTGTTTTTTTTTTTTACAGACGGGATATTCCGGGGAACAACACACATTCTGAATACAGATGTTCTAAAAACACGAATTGTGACGCCTCTGGTGATGTTTTAATAGTCTACCAATCTCCTTGGAGTAAGAAAAGAACCATTACATTAGTGATACTTTATAATATAGAAATAAGGAGATGGGCTATGGAATGCACTTTGTAAATACAGCTAAAATATAGAAATAAGGAGATGGGCTATAGGTTGCACTTTGTAAATACAGCTAATTTTCAAACCACGCCTGTTTTGGGGAGATATATAATATTCATAGATATGTTAATTTGTTAACGTACTGGTTCCAAGATATGATCTCTGTGTTTTATCTCATAGAGACATACCTTGCAAATGTTATAAGTATAGAAAAACATGGTACCATCTAGAATTTAATTCTTAGAAAGCCAAAGAGTGACGATAGGGGTTGTACAGAATTTAAGTATAAGTTTTAGAAGTTCATGGCATATACATGTTGAAAATATGCCACACAGCCCTATAGTTTGACCTTTAAATAAAATAGAAGTTCAGATAAATTTTACGTTCTGTGATATAATTTTTTACGAAACTTCATTGTAAAAGTGGCACAGTTTTAGCCGTAAAACCTGTTCCACCAGAGTTCAGATAAAGTGGATGCCAGTAGTTAAAAGCAACGCAACCGTACCGACCTCAACAATGAGAAAAAAACATATAGCTGGTTATAAAAGACCTCAACAATGACCTCAACAATGAGAAAAAAACATATAGCTGGTTATAAAATACCTCAACAATGAGAAAAACATATAGTTGTTGGTTAAAAAAGACCTCAACAATGAGAAAAAAGTTCAAAAAACATAAAGTTGATTATAAAAGACCCGACACGAACATAATGAACGTAAAGGAAACGGATTAATATAAGCTAACAGCTTGTTTCTGAATCCTATTAATTATTCACTTGTATTATTATGTAAATGCGTATTTGTGTACGTTACTTTACCTGAATTTAATTAATAAAATATGTTTACACTAAACAATAATTTCAAACCAACGTTTTACTGTATGCTGACAAATCTACTCCTAACTTAAGGACATGTTACGTATTAGATACAATACAAAGGTAACAAAGAAACAGGCCGGTAACAACCGTTGCCAGATAGTTTTTCTGCACGAGTAGTCAGGTCAAGGTCCGAGGCGCTAGTGAATTTGACTTTTAGTAGGAGGAACATATAAAGCCGAAGTGAATCTTAAAGTATTTCCTCCGAAAAAAAACTTTTATGAAGAAAAAACCTATTACACGAGTTGCAACTAAAACAGCTTATACCCACACGGGCAAGATTAACAGCTTGTGATGTTATCGACTGATCTATCAACAGTTTCGTACAACATGGACCAAACCACGTGATGCAAACATCTGCGTTGAAAACATATTAACGGCATTGGGTGCTGTCTTTTGCTTTGACACACTATCTGTTTTCTTTTTCTATGCTTTACTGAATGAATATAACAAAATATTGTCAATACAATTGCAGAAGTTTTTCTTAACAACCCCCATTTTTGTGACGTCTGCAATGGTGTTGATTTGTCGTCGAGGCTTGTCATGTTAGGTAAATATACTTTAAAATTGTAACAAGAACTTTTCTTTTTAAAACAGAACTATGTAGAAAATCTTAGACATTACATACATATGGAAAATCAATTTTCAATATTGGTCTTTTTAAAATTTAGAACATGGGAGGCACAAGAGCAAAGCAATCTCAACTTAGGAATCAAATTGAATGGTTGAATACCTACGAATTACGAATTATTGTCTTGCAAGACAATAATATGTCAGCGATGTTTTTGATATTTTTTTTTTTTACAAAATAGAACGACACTGGCTACTAATGCCAATTATAATTTCAATATTTCGCTTTTATTATCATCAATTTTTTGAGGTATAAATCGTAGCTAAAGCTTAAGAAGACACAGTCAGTGCTTGACAGGCTCCTAATAAATACATGGACATGAAATTTGACTCAACCTCAACGTTCCCTTTTCGACTTAGCATGGTTACAGATTCAAATAGCTTACCTAGTATAATGCTACCCTTACCTACTAATATCTACTTAAGTAAACAAAAATAAGAAAAACAAATTGTTACGGTCAACAAAGGACCAAAAAGTCTTTAGTTCACACTCACCTACATGAAAAAAATGGGTACCAAGTCTAGGGGCTGGTAAGTCTGAAGCTTCATGTAGATGAAGTATCTTGCTCTCTGTGCATAAAAGAACATTTTCAAAAAGTAGTTGAGGATCTGTGCATGACCTGTTGCAAGGGTATGATGTGATAGTTTATTCTCATAAAACCATGTATAAGATAGTTTAAGTACAAAGGTTAAAGAGAAGTTAAAAAATAATAAGGCCGAATATATTCCCTACCTTATTTCAAAATACCCTCCTTTTCCTAACCCGAATAATTCAGTCGTTATATTCCGCTGATCCACGAAGGCTTCATTACTCGTGTGGGAGAAAATCGGACACGGAAAGGGCTTGAATTATTCGAGTTATCCTTTTCCAGTCAATCGGTAATCCTCGGGTGAATTCGCTACTCTTCTTTTGAGGGTACGGAATCGGCCGAGTTGATACGAATACTTTTCCAGTCAATCGGTTATCCTCGGGTGAATTCGCTACTCTTCTTTTGAGGGTACGGAATCGGCCGAGTTGATACGAATACTTTTCCAGTCAATCGGTTATCCTCGGGTGAATTCGCTACTCTTCTTTTGAGGGTACGGAATCGGCCGAGTTGATACGAATACTTTTCCAGTCAATCGATTATCCTCGGGTGAATTCGCTACTCTTCTTTTGAGGGTACGGAATCTGCCGAGTTGTGACGAATGCTTTTCCAGTGTCAATCTAATTTTTATACCTTTATCCTGGTCCATCTACTTTGCTGAAACTTTCTTTATTATTTTCTTATGTCTTCTAGTTTTAAATATTCATGAAATACTTCCCACTGAACGTTTTTGTTTTTCATACATATTATAATGTTATTTGATTTGTTTTTTTTTTTGTCTTTCATTTGCTAGATGTGAAAGTCAGTGAGTATTCTTTTCTTCTTATTTTGTCAGATTATTTTACTTCAGAGATTAAACATAAAAACATATTGGCGAAACTAGATAACTGATTTGTGGGAAATATCAACGATCGATAAGAATATTATATTTAAACAACATTATTTAGAGGTATCAGAAAAGGGAGAGAAAGGGGAATGCAATAAGAAAAAAAAGAGGTACCAAAACCAAATAAATATGTTCACGATTTCTTCAGTTCATTGTTGGTTATCAAGATTTTTTGGTATTACATATTTTTGTGTAAGTTATTGATGATATGATAGGAATCATTATGAATCTTTATTAGTATAAACATACAATGACATTATCGACGACATTGACACTACATAATATCGAAAGCAGAGAAAAACAGTAATGTAAAGTTGTGAACTATATGGCTCAATATCTTTAATTGTTTTTACATAGGCGGTAATGGTAACGTTTTTTCCTGTAGCTCAGTCCATATCGTAAACTTGGATATGTATGATAGCTCGTTTCGAAGCTGTGACATTTTCACATATGTGGTTAAATTTTCGGGGTACGAAGTGAGATTACTTTTTCCGTAAATTAGCAAACCCCGAACATCCTTTTGTGATGCGGCTCCTTGTGGTAAAATATCCCCTTTTTAACGCAATAAGTTCTTTGAAAATTTAATACTTTGAACACATTCAATAGCTCCATAGTTTTTACACATTTATTCTAGGTTCCTCTACTTTCCTAATCACCACAAATAGTTAAGTTCAGTCATTTGTTAAAAATAGAAACATGTCCAATATCACTACACAGAGATTTTTTCTTTACACGTGACTTTTGAGTTCCTCATTTCGAGGCGCATTAGGGATGTTGTCCCATATAAGGTACGGAAAAACAGTTATCGTCCCTTTCCGAATTTATTTCTTCATGTATTTACATTATCTACAATCTTTTAAAACTATTTTCTCTCGTAATATGTTTTTATATATACATAATTATAAAAGTTTTACGTGTATGTATTATATATTGTTTTTTAGATTGTGAAATAAGTAAGTACATGTATAATGAATATAACAGGAAATCAATATTTATATTTTCATTTCTTATTCTTGAAATCTTGATCATATTTTGTATGCGATTGATATATTATATACATGTAGTTGTAGAACGAAATGACTCTTTTATGCTTTTCTTTTCAAAATTCGATACAAAGGAAATTATAAGTGTTATCAAACTTCGAATAAAAAACAACACACCAACATTTAATAATCAAGGGCCTACTGTTATATGAATGGAATATAAGCAGCGTTGACATATTGTTTAAGACAGCTACCATTTGATTTTCATAGCCCACACAAAACCAAAATGGTACATGTAGCTCCCTTAGTATGCTTTAGATAGGTCAAGTATGTCTGATTAGAGTAAACCGTTGAGAGTTTAAAATAAGGAACTTAGCAAAAAATGCAATAATAAAACGATAGCAATTATCTTCCAATTGTCTGTATAATTTTTTTTTCTGTTTAATTGTACTAGTTCATTTTCTTTTGCAAGGTATTGATGAAAATCGTCGACCAACGAAAATCTGTGGCAGAACTGTACCTAAAGGTAAGAAAATAACTTAAGGATATACTGAGGAGAAGTTAAGGATTTTTTTTCGAATATTCGGACTCATTGGATTTTTCCTTCGAAACAAGATAAAATATTTTGCCCCATACCAACCATTTTTCTTTTCATATAAGACTTCAATCGCTCATAAAAGATTATTATTCAATATATATGCATTTTTCTTTCGATTTAAAACCCAAATAATGCCAATGCAAATATATAAGGTAAAAGTCCGGGTCACCCTTTCCCCTTCACTTTTAGAAACTTAAATACATGTACAGGTATAGTTGGAGGGTTGAGATCTCATAAACATGTTTAACCTCGCCGCAATTTTGCGCCTGTCCAAAGTCAGGAGCCTCTGGTCTTTGTTAGTCTTGTATGACTTTTAATTTTAGTTTATTGTGTATAATTCGGAGTTTAGTATCACCGTGTATCATCAGTACACCGGATATAGGTACTAACTAAGCGGGCATGATCGATTTTAACCTTTTATGATAATATAACAAAAATCTTTGTTTTGCTTTATCAATATTCAATGTACTTTTCTCAACATTTGAAATTCCTGCTCCCAAATAATTTTCGCATCGATTTTTTCCTATTCATAAAACAACTTTGATATTCTAATAAAAATAATTAACTTTTACATGCGCAAATAGTTGTGAATGTCAACACCAACTTTCAATTTCGATACAGTTGTTGAGATATTTACATGTTTTATCTGAAAGAAACCCACTACAGGGCAAAAGTAATAGTTACCAATCATAAACCTACCTGTGATTACTCATTCCTTGAAACTTTTTGGGTAATAAACGAGTATGAAAATCAAGTTTTTGTGTACGGTGTACAACAACTAACTATGCACCGTACATAATGATTTATGTGGTCAGCTAAACACCGTACACAACGTTTCTTTAGTGATAAAATATCGAAAAATAACATAGGTATGAAAGATTTCAATGCCAATTATTGAAACAGCTATACTTCTTACACACACACATTGACCTTCTATCAGAAAAAGAGTTGCAATACATATATAATTATATTGGATGAGACGAGGGCCAACTTCTTTGACCAGTATTTGAACATGCTTTTACAATGTTTTAGTAATCCCTCTTGTTTTGGGAAAATAATGAGACATCTCGTATCATCAACCTACGACCAAATCATTTCTTAAAACAGCAATAATGTTTAGATTGAAGTAGACATTGATATTATGTGAACAAAACACTGAAAGATTTTAGTTACCGTGTAAGATCAAAATCGCTCACACTCTCTTGGTTAGTACCTATATCCGCTGTACGATGATACACGGTGAGTATACATATTTTTTAAGGGGCCAGTTGAAGGATGCCTACGGCTGTTGTCTGCTCTATGGTCGAGTGTTGTCGCTTTGACACATTCCCCATTTCCTTCTTCAATTTTATGTATCCATAACCTATCAATATGTGTATCTTACTCTTTATGACTAATGCTCTTCTGACTTATAGTATCAATTTTAAAGTCCTGACATTTAAGTTTCACCTAAGTACACCCTTAAGATGTATTACAAATACATAAAAAAAAAAGTCTGTATGATTAAGTATTATCTTTTTATATATATATAATATTCTATTTGTACTCTACCATGGCATGCACTCTTTTATGGTCATCACAGTCGTTTCGGATGTTTTCTACTTTATTTCAATTTATTAGCATGCATGTAAATAGGGTCATCTTCACAAATTTTTAAAGTTGCTGTATAAAGCATTGTAAATTCACTTTTTGATATGTTTGTAAAAATGTATTCTTTTCTCCTGAAACAACGTTATCATCTCAATTCAGTGGTGGATCCAGAAGGGGTGGGTCCGGAGTTGGAACCCCCCTTTTTGTTGGACGATCAATGCATTTGAATGGGGATATGCAGTTGACCTCCCCTCCCCTTTTTAAAATGGCTGCATCCGCCCATGCAATTCATACAACGTATTTGTTGCCATTGATACATTGTAACTTGGCATATATTTTGTGTTGATTTTTGACTCCTGCAAAATAAAACTTTGTCCGTGAGATTCCAATCTTGTTAAATTGCAGATCCTCTGCCCACGCTTTTAATACAATGATTAAATAACACTCCGTTCTACAATCTGTCCATGTAAATATATACATCAGCCAATGAAATAACAGCTTGCAAATTTTTAAACAAACTATGTTTAAACCCTTTTTTCGAAAAAAAATACACACTGAGATTTAAAAACCTAAAATAACACACTGAGAAATCGAAATTAAACACTGAGATTTAATAAAAATAAAAAACACACACTGAGAATTCAAAATTACACACTGAGATTTTAAAAAGACACACTGAGATGAAATAAATTGAAAAACACACACTGAGAATTATTAATTACACACTGAGATTTTAAAAAGACACACTGAGATGAAATAAATTGAAAAACACACACTGAGAATTATTAATTACACACCGAGATTTCAAAAATACACACTGAGATTAATATGCAAATTACTAATGAATATTCATGAGATGAATAATTCAACAGATTAATAACTTGATCTCAAAAACTCTTGTCATTATAATGAAATGCGATTCCTTCAACCAACATTCGTAATAAATTTCAAGACTTAACATCGCTCATATTCATAAGATTGTTGCCTATAATTCAGATTATTACTACCAGTGTATCGGGATTTTTTTTAACTTAAAACCGTTTAACCCTTTTCAAAAGTCTTCCAACTATTACCCTCATTTCGCAAGGTATTTTTTTTTATATATTTGTTGCGTTTATATGCTATAATAGACACTTGAGTAAAAATTTCACTGCATTCTTTGTTTTTTGGCAGATTGTTCCAATGTTTTCTTATAATTTTAATAAAGTTTTTCACCATTTGGTATATTTTGTAATAAGAGTAAGTGGGTATTTTTCTTGCTCTTATATTTCTAAAGGTTTTTTTTATAAATAATTTGGAACCAAATCGAAGGACTAAGGCAGCAACCATTTGATTTTCTGGGGGGGGGGGGGGGGGGGGGGGGGGGGGCTATGGTTTTTTTTGGAAAAAAAAGTTTGTTTCCAGTTTTTGGAGAAAAAAATCATTTGTTTTGAATTCTGAAAAAAAAGATTGTTTGTTACACCCTCAGCTGCCACTATATGTAATGCTAAAATTGAAAGAAAAAAATTGTTTTCGTCATGTCGCGAAAAAAATAGTTTGTTTTTCGCCGCAGGCGAAAAAAAAAGTTTGTACAGAAAAAAAAACCATAGCCCCCCCCCCCCCCCCCCCCCCCCCAGAAAATCAAATGGTTGCTGCCTAACGAGTTCTGTCCCCTGTTTTAAGCTTGTAATAGATTCAGCACAACTCTCAGTGTGTAATTTTAAATTCTCAGTGTGAAATTTCAAATTCTCAGTGTGTGTTTTCAGTTTATTTATTCTCAGTGTGTCTTTTTGAAATCTCAGTGTGTAATTTTCAATTCTCAGTGTGTAATTTTCAATTCTCAGTGTGTAATTTTCAATTCTCAGTGTGTGTTTTTCATTTTTGTAATCACAGTGTGTCTTTATGAAATCTCAGTGTGTAATTTTTAATTCTCAGTGTGTTTTAAGTTTTTAAATCTCAGTGTGCTTTGTTGTAATTCTCAGTGTGTAAAATTTTCGACAAATGGTTTCAACATAGTTTTGACGAGAACGGCTTGCCATAGATCCCGAAGGGTCTAAGTGAAAATGAAAGAAGAACGGACCGTTGTCTCAGCGCCGACAGAGCCGTGAAAGTGAGTTGGT